>OY728145.1:904420479-914420479 GCA_963277665.1 Viscum album
TATCTCCTTTTGGTTTGAACCAAAGGATTTCCTCAGTTGTATTTCTTCCCAATGTAAGGATTCTAGGTTTAGTTGAGGGAATTTGAGAATAGATTTTGTAAGGTATTATTCAAAACTATTAGTTTCGATGGTGTGAAGGGATTGAGAGAGGTGGTGACCTTTAATAAGTGGGGTTTATGGCTCACTTTGTAATTTAAAAAAAAGCTATGTAAACCATCATTTTTACCTTATTCACTATGAATAATTTTAATTTTTTCACAAATAAAGTTTTTAATAAATTTAATTTGACATTATTAACTCTTTTAAATTTCTATGATTCAAAATATAGAATCCAGATTTCCAAATTCAATTCAAAGTTGTGAAACTTTTTTCATTTAATATTAATCCTGTAGTCAGGGTGAGGTAGCACGTTATTAGGTAATTTTTTATAGAAAAAAATTAATGTTTACTAAGTTTATAAAAATTATAATCATTATATAAAACTTAAATATTATTTACTAATATATATTCTATAAATTTCATTTAATAAAATAACAATTAGTTATTTTTTAATTAAATAAACTTTTGAAACATTTTGCATTTTAAAATAGTTTTTATAGAAACCTGAAATTGAACCCAAAAACAAATCGATAATAAAAGAATAAATATGATTAAAAATTTATTAATTGGATTAAATATATAATAAAAAATATTTATCTTACTTGAATACATATTCTAAACGTATTGATTCATTCAAATTTCTATTTTTTTAATGAAATGAATTTTTTACAAAATCACTATTCTTCCCTATTCACTAAAAAATCAATATTATATAAAAAGATACAAAATTATTGCCCAAAGTAAATACTGATATTCTGATTTCATAAATTATATTAATGTTTTCATATTTAATTTCTAATATATAGATATCAAGATTTTAAATAAGACAATTTAAGAAATGTGTTTAATTAAAATTATTTTATTTGTTGGTTAATATATCATTAATATTTTAGAACAAATATAACTATCTAATACATATGAAAAATAATAATAAAAATGATATAATCTATTATTAATTGTGTTGGTATATCCTTTCCCACTTTTATAAATTTTTTCCTTTCAATTTTATTCATTTATTAACCAAGTGGGGTTGTCATTACCTCATAGAATTTTCAAATTCCCATGATGGCACTTCAACTATATAGTTTATACATAAAACCTTAACCAAGGAAATCACATTATTATATAAACAAATCTCTCTATGATCAATAAAATAAACTCATTGTTCTTTATATTAAATACACTCATATATCTAAACTACATAAGGGTTTAAATCATGAGGTGAATCTGACACATATTTCTTAAACATTGAAACAAGAGACACATTGTGCACTTAAGACGAACATGGAGATATGGTCACTGAGTGAGAAAATGATCAAAATTTATCGATGATTTCATATACTGGTAATAAACATTGAAATATATTTCCCTTATTGAAAAATATTTATCACACAATTAAATGGAAAAAGATTTGGACAGGCATGATCACGTACCTGAGAAGAAAGAAATTTCTTCATGTTATCTTTCTAAATTTTCGTTCTAATCTGAACTGTCATCCAATTCCACTAAATTAAAAAAATTGTTTATATATCCTATAAATTTTTTTTCCATTTAACGTAATTTCCATCACATCATCCCAAAATGTTGGTGTTTAGCACCACTTTCTATATAATTCCTCAAATGGTTCCCTCAGTATAATGGAACGAAAACTGTTGATATAAAAAAAACTCAACCAATTAAATTTTTCAAACCCAATTTCCATAGTAATCCATTAAGTAGGAATGAATAATATTTTCAATGGTATGTATCATGCACTCAAACTCTCCACTGTATTCAGTATTAAAGTTATACTTATAATTAGGTTTAGTCCTAACGAATTCTGAAGACCTATCCAAAAATTATATGTGAACCTGTGATTAAATTCTGGTATAATGGGGAGTGGCATTCCATATAAACAGAAAATATCCATTAGATAGTCTATAAATTTGATATAAGGACATTGTATCTCAAATGGTAATGAAATGTTCATTTTTATTCAATCTTTCAACAAGAAAACAAATAAAATGATTAACATGAGAATTACTTGGAAGTCCTACCATGAAATCCATTGATATATTCTCAAATTTCCACTATGAATCTGGAAAATGTAGAAGAATCCCATTTGTAAATTCTCACATAGCATTATCCTTCTCATAAGTAGAACACTTCATAGAAAGTACATTAATATTTCCTTACATCCCAACCAACCAGTAGTACTCCCAATGGTCTCTATACATCTTTGTGCTACTCAGATGACTATAAAAAGGATAACTATGATAGTTAAAAAAATATATCCTCTAATATGTATCAAAACGAACGTATAATCATTTTAAAAATCATAAAACACCTTATTTTTCAATATAAAAATCATGTAACTTACCCTTCTTAATGGATTCTACCTTTTCCTAGAATGACTTATCCTCCTTCTGATCTTTCTTAGTTATTTCTACTAGTTTTGACAATATGGCAACCTGAAACAAAATAGAGTATCTCACATCATCCATAACATCAAATAATGAATTAAACAAATCAATAACTAAACGGCCACATTAAACATGTAATATGGTTAATATAGAATTACCAAAAACAATCATCCACTTTTTCATTTTCTATTATGTTAATGAAACATGAAATCATAATCATTGATTCATTACTTCTATATTCATTATCACATTTTCACTATATTTTTTGTTAATATACCATTAAAACTTTTGTGATCAATATATTTTTCAAACATAACTCCATGAAAATTATTCCTTAAAAGTATTAATGAAAACCTAGAAAAGATCATTCCAAATCATGTGTGTGGTAACTAAGTTCTTTCAAAGAAGCAATGACGCAGATAACAAATTCTCTATTTTTGGAATGAAGGACAAAAACAGGCTCATTCACCAATCTTCATTTAAATTTCTGAAAAAAAATTCATCATATTATACAGTCTAGATGAACATAAATCATTTTCATGTTAACAGATTTAGATGTCTAGAAAATGGAAAAATGTTTTCCAAAAAAATTAGTACTAACCATTTAATCTATGAAAACTGTAAATCACTATTATATTATTAGGTATTTCACAATATTAAAAAAAAATTATTATTAGGGTCAATATTTATTCAATATGTTTATAATATATATTTTCATGGAATGAAATTTGTTGTAACAAAAATTAAAACTTTTGTAAATTCTCTATACCATTTATTTTCTTTTAATGTTTTGAAAACAACCCTTAGGTTCTTTTTAAGGTCTTATTGACTTTTAGATATACCAAAAATTTCATCAATAAACAAAAAATTATATATATCAAAGAACACATGAAATATTATATTTATAAGGTCCATAAATATAGTAGGTGCATTACATAACCCAAACTACATAACTACAAATTCATAGTGACAATATATTTTCTAAAAGAGAGTTTATAGAATGTATTCATCCTTCACATTCAACTGATAGTACCCCTACCTCAGGTCAACCTTCAAAAAATACTAATCCAGATAACATTAACTACCATCTCTAATAAATTACACAACTTCTCAGTATGATATAAATAGAATGAAATCATTGAACCGACCATTTTTAGCTCTGGAATCTATATTAGTATGATAAAAAGGGTAATCTATAAAAATAATGACATAAATATTTATGATAGCTAGGTAAACAGTATTTTAATGAAAGACCATACCACTGATAATAAGATAATGATTTCTATAAGTCTAGGTTTCTCTAATACTTCCACTTGATGTTTTCACCACAACATTTATCTATCAATAATTATAATATCTTCCCAATTTACAATCAAATTTCTCATATATGAAAAAAATGTTAATATCTATATTTTAATTATTTATATGTATAATTTTATTACATTTAAAACATACCTATCACAACATCATTAGACAAGAAAACATCAACTATTGTAGTATAAAATCACCACGCTACACCTTTATGTTTCAAATAAATAAATTTCTATCACGAGCAACTAACTTCATACATGAATTATCTTAAGGAAAAAGTTAATTAAAACTATGACATATAACCATTTTATGGATATTGGTTAAACCATTATTTGATTATTTTAAATTATTTTTCTTGCATTTGAATGCAATTTGGCCAGTCTATCAACATTTGTGACACTTACCTAACTTCATAAGAAATTATCAAGGGTTAATTTTACAACAATAACCACTAGATTAGAAATTCAATTTATTACCACTATATTTTATTTATGTATGTTTACTAATCACCCCGATCCTAACTTCTGCTTAATTTCATTACCACGGGGAATATAAGATTTAGAAAACTCTATCTCAACATTCTATGTATAATGAAAGACTTTATCATTGTTTTTAAATTCCCATGTAGAAAAATTCCATTGCTAAACATGGTTTCGGTCCTGAGTAACGACAATTAATTTAACTATCAGTGCCTCAAATAAAATTTAACACATTACTAGCCAATCTTGTGATGTTTTCTTCACATTAATCCATGTAATCATCATATTGTTTTTCTTCAGTTCCATGAATAGTTTTTTCATCTAGAGTTCAACAAACGTAGGGTAATATTTCATAATAATAAGATATTAAAATATTTTCTATTCCATGGAATCAATATAATATTTTTCTCTGGTATTCTAAACCAAATACCACTATTGATTGACTTCAACATCAAAATTATTGAAGAAAACATTTACCTTTTATCATTTTTAAAATTCAATGACATCAAATATCTTCACTAGAGCATTGTTCCATCATTTAAATATCACAAGGTTATATAATACACTAATAAAAGTGGGATTTTTTCTCATTAAGTGATAAATAATATCCAAGTTACTTCTTAGTTGATCAGGTTCTCTTTTTTCATGGATACGACAACCCATTACCGTGTATGTCAACTAATACATCATTGCATCAAACAGTTCTCTTCTGATTCCACCCATTATAAGATGTTGATTTTGAAGTATATCTTCATCTTGGTCCTATCAAATTATAGCTTCCCAATTACGAATATAGGAAACCATTCTGAAAAGACTTAGTTTTGATGATGTAACATGGTAATATTTAATTTCAATAACATTTTAACTTTACCATATGGTTTGATATTTCATGGGAATGGTATTATCATTATCCTAATATCAAATGCTAATAAATAAAACCATTTATACCAAATATAAGGCCATGACCTTAATCATTAAATAATATTTTTCATTTGTTAAGTTGTTACTTTATTTCACTTTGAGGGTATTTTTATGTTTATAGTATTATATAATTACTTCATTAATCATGGATAAAATCCATAAAATAAATACTTTACAATTCTTATTAGTATCTTTTTTTTTCAAAAATGTAGTTATTTTAAAATAAACTATGATATTTTTTAGGAATAATCATTATAAAATTGAATTGGAAATATTCAAATACCTTGCTCATCCATAAATACTATAAAAACTAAATAATTCTGAATAAGAAACAAAATAAATTGTATAAAAAATTAAAAAATCCACTAGTCTATTTATAAACATTAAAACACATGAAAACTCGTTTCTTGTAAACATAATATTTTAACTAATAAGGGATATATAAATTGTAACACCCCGAGATTTTATGAAAAATATTCTTTTTAATTTCATTAATGTCTTGTGTTGTACGCTACACCAAAAGGAGCTTGCACAACACGCATCCTTGACCTGCCTTACATTTCACACAATCGCGACCTTCCTCGATAGCGTGTGTAGTACGCAATACTGAGTTTCACTAAACAACGATATGCTATTAAAATATTATTAACACTAGCCATTATGAATAGTAATAACCACCTTTTAAAATTTTAGAAATTTTATATCTCAAAATGGACTTCATTTCCGGATTCGGAGTATTGAATTTAGCCTAAGGTGAAATATTGGTAATTTTTGGATAACTTTCATATTCTGATGAATAGTGAAAATTTCTAAATTTTAATTAAAAAAACCTTTTTTAAACGAAATAATTAATAGTGATAAATTATTAATTTGAGTGGTTTTAAAGTATATTTAGAATATATTTTTACAATTTAATACAATGTTGGTCATTGGATGTAATTTCACATTTAAACCAGTTATAAACAAGTGTCAATCTTTTGATAGTTATTAACTCCTAAAAACACGCTATTTGTTTTGACGACGAGAATTAATTTTTAAATTAATTAATGCAACTAATATTTTATGAATTTGGTAAAATAGACATCATTTTTGAGTTCATAATATCAAATATATCTTAGGCATAATTTTTGGTATTTTTCTGGAAACTTTCATTTTTTGATGAATAGTGAAACCACTAAGTAGTAGTTAAAAAAATGAATTTTTCCTAAAACTTATTTTTACCGCTTCTGTGAGTGGAATTTCAAAAATCCGAGAGACACGGTTGATGTCAGTAAGTAAAATGTGGTTCAACGAGATGAAAATAATTTTTGGTGAATAGTAACTTTTTACTTTTTTTACCACGGTTAAAAGTAAATAGGGTAATTAAGGGTAAAAATGATATTATTATTACCCTAACACATGTCCTAATTCTATTTTATAAGTGTAATTCGGCCAAAAACAATCTTAGGAATAAAATATGACCATTTAGGCCCACATGGATTAGATTAGTACATTTTTTATTATTTAATTCAAAGAAGTGTTCAAAGAGTTAAAATCAATGTTTATTTACTAAAACATTTTTAATATAGGGTTATACATAAGATAAATTCGACTATAAATATTCATTAGAACTCTAAAAATATTTCAAACATAATGGTATTTTATTTGTAATTTTCAGACTTAAAATAATTTAATTTATATATGATACAATGATGATGCAGTAATTATCCTATTAATGAAATATTTACATAATTGATGATATAAATACCCAAATAAATGTAATTTGAGACTTTTTATAAATTACAATAATTTTATATGTTACAATTACATGTTATTATTGATTTAATTAACTTTCTTTGAACTAATCATTCTTTTTTGGTTTTCACAAAAATCAATTACTAAATAGTGTCACAATTGACATAAAATAGTTTTTAAAACAAATATATTATAATATTAATTGTTATTTAATCCTAAAAATCTAAGGTTCGGCCAAATGACTTAGATAAGGTTATATATATTAATAATAAACAACCTGTGGTTCTTTTGGCTTGTTATAGTATGTTTATTAACATTATAGTGTAAGAACACAAAAAGACACGGTAAAAGTAAAATTATCTAACTTAAAGTTAAATATAAATGATAATGTTAAAATAGGAACCTAAACTTGTCTAAATTCTATTGGATGAGAGTATTTCGACCCATCCCCACCTTAGCTTCAAAAAAAATAAATTTGGAGCTATTTAAAACAGAATATGTCTTTATAATAAAATAATAGTTTTAGTTTTCCAAAGGAGACCCTCCCCTCCCTTATAAAAGGGAACCTCCTCCCCCTCTACCTCACACCACTTTGAGCTTTCAAGCTCGGCCAACCCCAGAAAAATTCTCTTCTACACTTCCCTAGCAACATCTTAGAGGTCCTGGTCTACTTCAAAGACCAATCATAGTGCCCTAAGAGGAGGTTTCAAAGAGGCGTATCGAAGAAGAGGTAATTTTTTCTACCGATCCTTTCAAGATTCATTCTTCTTCAACTTCTTCTTCTTTAGTTGTTTCATTATGAAGTAATAACATCAGTATCACTCATATACTGATATGTTTTTATAATTATGAAACAACCCAATTTCACCATATATCCATCCTACGGAAAACAAAACCACCGCACGTGCGTACGTACGGAATACCGTCTCCACGCCGTGGTGTGATCTAATTTCCACCACCACCTTACTTGGATGGGTATAATGGTGTAAATAATAACTATGTATGATTATTTTAAAGTAATATTGATTCTGAAATAGTATACATACACTCCAATACATTCCCACGATCATGAGAACGATATCATCGCTCGTGCGTACGTACGGACTACCGTCTCCACGACGCGATGAGATTCATTATCCACGTTAACCATTCATGAATGATTATAAAGTATATATAATAAGTAATCATGAAATATATGACATAATAATGATACTGTATTTATGTTTATATATATATATGTCATCTACTTAATTCCATTCAACTCAATAAGGAAACGAAAACAGCGTTCATGCGTACGTACGACCTACCGTCTCCATGAACGGTGTATTTCATTCCATTTACTAATTTATTATATATATGTATATTATAAATATATTTTTTATATAAATCATGTTTTATATTTTGGAATTAAATAATCATGATCTCTGTAATCATATGAATAATTACAAGTCAAAACACGGACGACAAATGAAACAATTTTACCCAGAATGCTCTTTAACATGGAATTTACAAAAGAATGGGTAATATAAAGTCATAAGTGAACCATATATGATATAACAACATTGAGTATGATTCTGGAATATGTCAATGACATTATTTAAATCATTATACAGGATTTTTGGACACTTACGAAGGAAATTGGACCTAAGTTAAGGCAAATATCACAATCTCATTTTTATCCGAGATTGCTTATACTTTGGAATTTACTATGGTATATTTTATCATCCACATCTATGTTTCCTCAATATTTAATATTATTTCCATCCACCTAAAATTGTTTAAATCCAACTTTACCCTTTGGTGAGTTTTTAGTAAAAGATATGAAAGGAATCTTTTGTCGTTTTTCGTACGAGGTACTTTTTGACTTTTTCGACAAAAGTACGAGAAGAATGTTTTCTTTTAACTTATACGGCATGAATGGATTTTTAAAACATTATTTCCAAGAAGATTACCTTACAATTTTTCAAGTTTATTTTTAATCAACTTCTTTTAGTATAGAATTGTATGACATGTTAAGAAAGGAAAAGTGTTTTTGAAGTAGAAAGGATATTTTCCTCAAGAATGGAGTTGAAGCGTTTTATCAATATTATTTTACATCTAAGATAATAAAGGGTTATGTTTCTATCCCTATTATTACATTGATTTTATTATGTTGTGATGGAATTATTTTTATGAATTCCTTTATCATATATGAATTGTTTTATGATGTCATGTTGTTTAAGAATCCCATATTTATTACATGAGTTATGCAATGATGTATGATTTAAGATTTTGTGGAACACATAAGAATTGTATCATTATGAGATGGGTGGGACCTATATCTCCCTCCAATTCATTGGGTAAAGATTCTATATCTCATGATATATTCATGGCTAGAACGGTAGGTTAAAGAGTTTCAGTGAAATACGACTGAAACGAAGGTGACTCGGCTCAGAAATGGACTTTTTCCACTAAGATAGTCTTGGCAATGAGTATTGACTAATAAGAAATGATCTCTATGATTATGTCTGTATACAACAAAGTTTCATGTTTTATGTTATGATTATTGGGATTAAATTTCACTACTATGATTTATCCCATGTTATGAAATTACGATCTCTTTTGCAGGTTAAGATTTCCAAAAGTTATGTTCTTAAGTATATGATGTGATTGATATTTCTTTTGTTTACCCTTACTAAGAATTTGAGCTCACCCTTTTCTGTTTTCATTTCCCCAGAATATAAAGAATGGTTTTAGGTAAAAAAAAGGAAGATCTTTATGGGAGATGTTGAAGATCTTTCACCACGATTAGAAGATTATATTATGAGTTTCCAAAGACACTGAACTATTACAGTCCTTGTGTGGGTGTTTTTATTATGTACTAAGTATTCCGAAAAAGTAATGTAATGTCCATGTACATTAAGCTTCGGGTCTCTACAGTTGGTATTAGAGTCAAAGGAGGTAGGAATGTATCTGATCCTTGGGAACTCTCACATGTGAGCGTTGGACGAAGCATGGCTCTCCGCCCATGGGATTCATGGGGAAATGGCTGCCACTGGGGATGGTGGTGTGTCCCGTCCTGGGGGTGTAGCCGCCCATGGAGTGCCCTGATAGGTATCAACTATAGTCTACTGGAAGTAATTCCAGACCGCTATAGTTGTTATCAGAGGAAAGGTTTATTCAACCTTTGGAAATTAGGATGCGAAAACATTAGTGAGATCCCTAGAGATAATTCTACGGTATGTCTAGGGATGTCCCTAAGGATAAGTATACGTATAGGATACAGTCGTAGAACTATGGTAACGATCATAGAATTTAACCTAAGATGTTAGATATTGAGGATACTCCCCCTTTACTATGTTGTTTTCCCTAGCATGATTTTTGCCTCTCACACTATTCTTTTTGGGTTTTAGAAAATTGCTGGAAACAGAAAGATTAACGATCATGGAGGATATGATAGACAATGGAATGATTTTCTTCATGAGAAACCAAATGAAACGGGATCTGGAAGTCCAAACTTCGTTATTATGCCTAATCAGAAATTTCATAATATGATCAATAATCTTAAACTTTGGTAAGTTTCCCGACTCAGATATTAAGAGAAATATGGAGTTTCATGATGAGCATAGAGGAAAGAAAGTTCAATTTCCCCCATGTAAATCATGTGGGAAGAGGGATCAGGGAGATTGTTTCAAAGGAACTAAAAGATGCTTTGGGTGTGGAAAAGAAGGACACAAAGCCAGTAAGTGCAAAGGAAAAGGTTCAGTTAACACCATAGACAAGGATAATGGTATTGCTACGACATCAACAATGATTAGATGTTTTAAATGTGGAATGCACAAGCATTATGAAAACCAATTCCCTAATGGAAAATCTCATTAAGAGAATCAGCATGGTCATATGGGTAGTATTTATGTGGATGATGATGAGTAGACTACAAATGATATATGAGCTAAAAGAAGTGTTGACGCTCAGTCGGTTGTTTCAGAAGGTAGTGGAATGATTGTATGTTTATCGAGAGTTATGTAGTATAGTTAATGGTATTATGGAATAAAGAATCATCTAAGGATTGTTTCACTATTGTTTTTCCTAAAAGTATTTGAAAGTATATGTTGAATGGTACCTGTAACCATGGATGGTTATTCATATATTTTTGTAAAGTAGATGATATGCGCATAATGAAGGAATAAGAATATAATGAGATGTTTGATTGCATTCATGATCTCATGATTGATATAAGAACTAAGTGATATCATGGTTTGAGTATATAGAATTTTGAGGATTTTGGTTTGTGGAAAGTGTTATCTTTTAATTGCATTCATGTTTTCACTAAGGTTCAATGGGTATTCATTTTTCAAGAGAATAAATGATTAAGGCCTCTGAATGTTTGGAATGTGACTAACAAGACATATCTTATGATATATGGGGATCAACGATGGTATTAAATCTCTGGTAATCGTTTTCACTATATTATGAGAGTGTACTGTAGTATTATGGATAAGCCTAAAGATTGGAATTAATTATGTTGGACATAAGTTAGTATTATTTAAGGATAGATGTTTTTTTCGATATTATTGATGGGATGTTATAGTAATATAGTTTTAGAAAAAGGACAACCTGCAGGACGGGCGATAGCCCATCGCCTCGGATAAGGCCGTGGGAATCGAACCCACAACTGAAGTGGGACTGGCCTTTATCGCCTACCACTGGCCTACAGGAAGTCCTTGTTTAGTACAAACTAGTTTTATTATATTAAGCAGTATGGTATATGAAGTATAAGTCCATTTTAGGAACCATATATGATTAATCTCACTATAGATGGACTTATGTATTTTTTGATAACTTTTCTAACCTTTTGTTTGAGACAGATTGAATGACCTATCATTCAATCACATGATCTGCTATCACATCACGAATGAAAAATTCAACTTCATTTATTTAAGATATGAATTGGAAATTGTCCAATGAACGACCAATGGTGAGACTATACCGAAATCATGAAAGTATTTCTTCTAATTCCAATTTCATCAACTTTAGGGAAACGATCATGAAAACCAAAAATGTTGTCCTAGTGCCCTTATATCTGATGAATCAGATGGTACCTTATATCGTCACAAATTTATGGCTTTGTGATTGCTGGATTTTCCATAGCCATGTTCTCTACCACTCTCTATCAGAACATGATGGTTAGATTTCTCTTCCATATCCATATTTTCTCCTATGTGGAAACCCAGTGATTAGTTTATTTGGGTAATCGTTACATTTCATTCTTTTGTTTTTAAAGATTGATTTTGGTATTCCATTTTATGATGTGGGTTTCTATTAAATAAAATTTCGAATAGTAAACCATTTATAAGCTTGACGAATTTCGAGGACGAAATTCATTTTAAGGGGGGTAGAATGTAACATCCTGAGATTTTATGAAAAATATTCTTTTTAATTTCATTAATTTCTTGTGTTGTATGCTACACCAAAAGAAGCTTTCACAACATGCATCCTTGACTTGCCTTACATTTCATGCAATCACGACCTTCCTCGATAGCGTGTGTAGTACGCAATACCGATGTCACTAAACAACGATATGCTATTAAAATATTATTAAAAATGCCGTTATGAATAGTAATAACCACCTTTTAATATTTTAGAAATTTTATCTCTCAAAATGGACTTCATTTTCGGATTCGGAGTATCGAATTTAGCCTAAGGTGAAATTTTGGTACTTTTCGGATAACTTATATTCTGATGAATAGTGAAAATTACTAAATTTTAATTAAAAACAATTTTTAATCGAAATAATTAATAGTGATAAATTATTAATTTGATTGGTTTTTAATTATATTTAGAATATATTTTTACAATTTAATACAATGTTGGTCATTGGATGTAATTTCACATTTAAACCAGTTATAAACAAGTGTCAATCTTATGATAGTTATTATCTCTTAAAAACACGCTATTTGTTTTGACGATGAGAATTAATTATTAAATTAATTAATGCAATTGATATGTTATGAATTTGGTAAAATAGACATCATTTTTGAGTTTATAATATCAAATATAGATTAGGTATAATTTTTGATATTTTTCTGGAAACTTTCATTTTTTGATGAATAGTAAAACCACTAAGTGGGAGTTAAAAAAAATGAATTTTTCATAAAACGTAATTTTACCACTTTTGTGAGTGGAATTTCAAAAATCCGAGAGACACGGTTGATGTCAGTAAGAAAAATGTAGTTCAACGAGATGAAAATAATTTTTGGTGAATAGTAACTTTTTACTTTTTTACCACGGTTAAAAGTAAATAGGGTAATTAAGGGTAAAAATGATATTATTATTACCCTACCACATGTCCTATTTCTATTGGATAAGTGTAATTCGACCAAAAACAACCTTAGGAATAAAATATGACCATATAGGCCCACATGGATTAGATTAGGACATTTATTATTATTTAATTCAAAGAAGAGTTAAAAGAGTTAAAATCCAAGTTTATTTACTAAAACATTTTTAATACAGGGTTATACAAAAGATTAATTCGACTATAAATATTCATTAGAAAGATAAAATTATTTCCAACATAATGGTAGTTTATTTGTAATTTTTAGACTTAAAATAATTTAATTTATATATGTTACAATGATAATGCCGTAATTATCCTATTAATAAAATATTGACATAATTGATGTTATAAATACGCAAATAAATGTAATTTGAGACTTTTTATGAATTAAAATAATTTTCTATGTTAATATGACATGTTATTATTGATTGAATTAACTTTTTTCTAACTAATCATTCTGTTATGAGTTTCAAAAAAATCAATTACTTAATAGTGTCACAATTGACATAAAATATTTTTTAAAACAAATATTATATTATTAATTGTTATTTTATTCCTAAAAATCTAAGGATCGGCCAAATGACTTAGATAAGGTTATATATATTAATAATAAACAACTTGGGGTTATTTTTTCTTGTTAACTATAAGTTTATTAAACTTATAGTGTAAGAACACAAAAAGACATGGTAAAAGTAAAATTATCTAACTTTAAGTTAAATATAAATGATAAGGTTAAAATAGCAACCTAAACTTGTCTAAATTCTATTTGATGAGAGTATTTCGACCCATCCCCACCTTAGCTTAGAAATAAATAAATTTGGAGCTATTTAAAATAGAATATGACTTTATAATAAAATAATAGTTTTAGTTTTCCAAAGGAGCCCCTCTCCTCCCTTATAAAAGGGAAGCTCCTCCGCCTCTTCCTCACACCACATTGAGCCTTCAATCTCGGCCAAACCCTACCAAATTCTCTTCTCCACTTCCCTAGAAACATCTTAGAGGTCCTGGTCTACTTCAAAGACCAATCTTAGTGCCCTAAGAGGAGGTTTCAAAGAGGCATATCGAAGAAGAGGTAGTTTCTTCTACCGATTCTTTCAAGATTCTTTCTTCTTCAACTTATTCTTATTTAGTTGTTTCATTATGAAGTAATAAAATCAGTATCACTCATATAATAATATTTTATTATAAGTTTGAAACAACCATATTTCACCAACTATCCATCCTACGGAAAACAAAATCACCACGCATGCGTACGTACGGAATACCATCTCCACGCCGTGGTGTAATCTATTTTCCACCACCACCATACTTGGATGGGTATAATGGTGTAAATAATAACTATATATGATTATTTTAAAGTGATATTGATTTTGAAATAGTTTACATACACTCCAATACAGTCCCACAATCATGAGAATGATATCATCGCTCGTGCGTACGTACGGACTACCGTCTCTATGACGCGATGAGATTCATTCTCCACATTAACCATTCATGAATGATTATAAAGAATATATAATAAGTAATCATGAAATTAATGACATAATAATGATACTGGATTTATGTTTATATATATGTATTTCATCTACTGATTTCATTCAACTCAATAGGGAAACGAAAACAGCGTTCATGCGTACGTGCGGCCTACCGTCTCCATGAAGGGTGTATTTCATTCCATTTACTAATTTATTATATATATGTATATTATGAATATATATTATATATAAATCATGTTTTATATTATGGAACTAATTAATCATGATCTATGTAATCATATTAATAATTACAAGTCGAAACACGGACGACAAATGAAACAATTTTACCCAAAACCCTCTTTAACATGGAATTTACAAAGGAACGAGTAATATAAAGTCATCAGTGAACCATATATGATATCATAACAATTAGTATGATTCTAGAATAAGTCAATGACATTATTTAAATAATTATACATGTGGTTCGGACACTTACTAAGCAAATCGGACCAAAGGTAAGGGAAATATCACAATCTCATTTTTATCCGAGATTGTTTATACTTTGGAATTTACTGGAGTATATTTTATCATCCACATCTATGTTTCCTCAATATTTAATATAATTTCCATCCATCTACAATTTTTTAAATCCATCTTTACCCTTCGGTGAGTTTTTAGTAAAAGATATGAAAGGAATCTTTTGTCGTTTTTCGTACAAGGTACTTTTTGACTTTTCCGACAAAAGTACAAGAAGAATGTTTTCTTTTAACTTATACGGTATGAATGGATTTTTAAAAAATTATTTCCAAGAAGCTTCCCTTACAAGTTTCAAGTTTATTTTTAATCAACTTCTTTTAGTTTAGAATTGTATGACATGTTAAGAAAGGAAAAGTGTTTTTGAAGTAGAAAGGATATTTTCCTCAAGAATGGAGTTCAAGCGTTTTATCAAAATTATTTTACATCTAAGATAATAAAGGGTTCTGTTTCTATCCCTATTATTACATTGATTTGATTATATTGTGATGGAATTATTTTTATGAATTCCTTTATCTTATATGAATTGTTTTATGATGTCATGTTGTTTAAGAATCTAATTTTTATTACATGGGTTATGCAATGATGTATGATTTAAGATTTTGTGGCACACATAAGAATGGTATCATTATGAGACGGATGGGACCAAAATCTCCCTCCAATGCATTGGGTAAAGATTTTATATCTCATGAGATAGACATGGCTGGAACGGTAGGTTAAACCGGTTCAGTGAAACAGGACTGAAACGAGGGTGACTCGGCTCAGAAATGGACTTTGTCCACTAAGATAGTCTTGGAAATTAGTCTTGAGTAATAAGAAATGATTCTCTATGATTATGTGTGTATGCGACAATGTTTAATTTTTTATGTTATGATTATTGGGTTTACATTTCACTGCTATGATTTATCCCATGTTATGAAATTACGATCACTTTTTCAGGTTAAGATTTCCAAAAGTTAGGTTCTTAAGTATATGATGTGATTGATATTTCTCTTGTTTACCCTTACTGAGAATTTGAGCTCACTCTTTTCTGTTTTCTTTTCCCCAGGATATAAATTAAGATTTTAGGTAAAAAAATTATTATCTTTATGAGATATGATGACGAACTTTCACCACGATTAGAAGATTATATTCTGTGTTTCCAAAGACACTAAACTATTACGGTCCTTGTGTGTGTGTTTTTATTATGTACTAAGTATTCTGCAAAAGTAATGTAATGTCCATGTATGTTAAGCTTCGGGTCTCTATAGTTGGAATCAGAGGAAAAGGAGTTATGAATGTATCCGATCCTTGGGAACTCTCACATGTGAGCATTGGACGAAGCATGGCTCTCCACCCAAGGGCTTCATGAGGAAATGGCTCCCACTGGGGATGGTGGTGTGTTCCGTCCAGGGGGAGTAGCCACCCATGGAGTGCCCTGATAGGTATCAACTATAGTCCACTGGAATTAATTCCAGACTGCTATAGTTGGTATCAGAAGAAAGGTTTAGTCAACCTTTGGAAACAAGGATGCAAAAACGTTTGTGAGATCCCTAGAGATATTTCTAAGGTATGTATAGGGATGTCCCTAAGGATAAGTATACGTATAGGATACAGTCCTAGAACTATGGTAACGATCATATAATTTAACCTAAGATGTTAGATATTGAGGATAATCCCCCTTTACTCTGTTGTTTTCCCTAGCATGAATTTTTCCTCTCACACTATTCATTTTGGGTTTTGGAAAATGGCTAGAAAAAGGAAGATTCACGATAATGGAGGATATGATAGACAATGGAATGATTTTCTTCCTGAGAAACCAAATGAAATGGGATCTGGAAGTCCAAACATCGTTATTATGCCTAATCAGAAATCTCTTAATATGATCAATAATCTAAAATTTGGTAAGTTTCCTGACTCAGATAATAAGAGAAATATGGATTTTAATGATGATCATAGAGGAAAGAAAGTTCAATTTCCCTCATGTAAATCATGTGGGAAGAGGCATCAGGGAGATTGTTTCAAAGGAACTAGAATATGCTTTGGGTTTGGAAAAGAAGGACACAAATCCTGTTAGTGCAAAGGAAAAGGTTCAGTTAACACCATGGACAAGGATAATGGTATTGCTATGACATCAACAATGATTAGATGTTTTAAATGTGGAATCTACATGCATTATGAAAACCAATTCCCTAATGGAAAATCTCAGGAAGAGAATAAGAATGGTAATATGGGTAGTATTTATGTGGATGATGATGAGGAGACTACAAATGATATATGAGCTGAAAGAGGTGTTGACGCTCAGTCGGTTGTTTCAGAAGGTTGTGGAATGATTGTATGTTTATCGAGAGTTATGTTTTATAGTTAATGGTACTATAGAATAAAGAATCATCTAAGGATTGTTACACTACTGTTTTTCCTAAAAGTATTTGAAAGTATATGTTGAATGGTACCAGTAACCATGGAAGGTTATTCAGATATTTTTGTAAAGTATATGATATGCGCATACTGAAGGAATAAGAAGATAATGAGATGTTTGATTGTATTCATGAGCTCATTATTGATATAAGAACTAAGTGATATCATGGTTTGAGTGTATAGAATTTTGAGGATTTTGGTTTGTGGAAAGTGTTAAATTTTAACTACATTCATGTTTTCACTAAAGTTCAATGGGTATTCATTTTTCAAGAGAATACATGATTAAGGCCTTTGAATGTTTGTAATGTGACTAACAAGACATATCTTATGATATATGGGGATCAATGATGGTATTAAATCTCTGGTAATCGTTTTCACTGTATTATGAGAGTGGACTGCAGTATTATGGATAAGCCTAAAGATTGGAATAAATTATGTAGGACATAAGTTAGTATTGTTTAAGGATAGAAGTTTTTTTCGATATTATTGATGGGATGTTTTAGTAATATAGTTTTAGAAAAAGGAAAACCTACAGGACGGGCGACATCCCATCACCTCGGACAAGGCCGTGGGAATCGAACCCACAACCGATGTGCGACTGGCCTTTATCGCCTACCACTGGCCTACATGAAGTCCCTGTTTAGTACAAACTAGTTTTATTATATTAAGCAGTATGGTATATGAAGTATAAGTCCATTTTAGGAACCATATATGATTAATCTCACTATATATGGACTTATGTATTTTTTGATAATTTTTCTAACCTTTTTTTTTGAGACAGATGGAATGACCCATCATTCTATCACATGATCTGATAACACATCATGAATGACAAAATCAACTTCATTTCTTTAAGAGATGAAGTGGAAATTGTCCAATGAACGACCAACGGGGAGACTATACCGAAATCACGAAAGTATTTCTTCTAATTCCAATTTCATCAACTTTAGGGAAACGATCTTGAAAACCAAAAATGTTGTCCTAGTGCCCTTATATCTGATGAATCATATGGTACCTTATATCATCACAAATTTATGGCTTTGTGATTGCTGGCTTTTCCATATCCATGTTCTCTACCACTCTCCATCAGAACATGATGGTTAGATTTCTCTTCCATATCCATATTTTCTCCTATGTGGAAACCCAGTGATTAGTTTATTTGGGTAACCGTTACGTTTCATACTTTTGTTTTTAAAGATTGGTTTTGTTATTCCTTTTTACGATGTGGGTTTCTATTAAATAAACTTTCTAATAGTAAACCATTTATAACCTCGGCGAATTTCGAGGGTGAAATTCATTTTAAGGGGGGTAGAATGTTACACCCCGAGATTTTATGAAAAATATTCTTTTTAATTTCATTAATGTCGTGTGTTGTATGCTACACAAAACGAAGCATGCACAACACGCATCCTTGACTTGCCTTACATTTCACGCAATCGCGAACTTCCTCGATAGTGTGTGTAGTACGCAATACTGAGTTTCACTAAACAACGATATGCTGTTAAAATATTATTAAAAATAGCCATTATGAATAGCAATAACCACCTTTTAAAATTTTAGAAATTTTATCTCTCAAAATTGAATTCATTTTCGGATTGGAAGTATCAAATTTAGCCTCAGGTAAAATTTTGGTACTTTTCGGATAACTTTCATATTCTGATGAATAGTGAAAATTACTAAATATTAATTAAAAACAATTTTTTAATCGAAATAATTAATAGTGATAAATTATTAATTTGACTGGTTTTAACATATGTTTAGAATATATTTTTACAATTTAATACAATGTTGGTCATTGGATGTAATTTCACATTTAAACCAGTTATAAACTAGTGTCAATATTTTGATAGTTATTATCTCTTAAAAACACGCTATTTGTTTTGACGATGATAATTAATTTTTAAATTAATTAATGAAACTGATATGTTATGAATTTGGTAAAATAGACATCATTTTTGAGTTCATAATATCAAATATAGCTTAGGTATAATTTTTGGTATTTTTCTGGAAACTTTCATTTTTGATGAATAGTGAAACCACTAAGTGGTAGTTAAAAAAAATGAATTTCTCATAAAACTTAATTTTACCGCTTCTGTGAGTAAAATTTCAAAACTCCGAGAGACACAGTTGATGTCAGTAAATAAAATGTGGTTCAACGAGCTGAAAATAATTTTTGGTGAATAGTAACTTTTTACTTTTTTTACCACGGTTAAAAGTAAATAGGGTAATTAAGGGTAAAAATGATATTATTATTACCCTAAAACATGTCTTAATTCTATTGGATAATTTGTAACTAGACCCAAAACAACCTTAGGAATAAAATATGACCATTTAGGCCCACATGGATTAGATTAGGACATTTATTATTATTTAATTCAAAGAAGAGTTAAAAGAGTTAAAATAAAAGTTTATTTACTAAAACATTTTTAATATTGGGTTATCCATAAGATAAATTCGAATATAAATATTCAGTAGAAAGAAAAAAAAATATTTCCAACATAATGGAATTTTATTTTTAATTTTTAGACTTAAAATTCATTAATTTATATATGATAAAATGATAATGCAATAATTATCCTATTAATGAAATATTGACATAATTGATGATATAAATACCCAAATAAATGTAATTTGAGACTTTTTATGAATTCCAATAATTTCCTATGTTAATATGACATGTTATTATTTATTTAATTAACTTTTTTCGAACTAAACATTCTGTTATGATTTTCACCAAAATCAATTACTAAATACTGTCACAATTGACATAAAATAGTTTTTAGAACAAATCTTATATTATTAATTTTTATTTTATTACTAAAAATATAAGGTTCGGCCAAATGACTTATATAAGGTTATATATATTAATAATAAACAAATTGGGGTTCGTTTGGCTTGTTATAGTAAGTTTATTAACCTTATAGTGTAAGAACACAAAAAGACACGGTAAAAGTAAAATTATCTAACTTAAAGTTAAATATAAATGATAAGGTTAAAATAGGAACCTAAACTTGTCTAAATTATATTGGATGAGAGGATTTAGACCCATCCCCACCTAAGCTTCAAAATAAATAAATATGGAGCTATTTAAAATAGAAAATGACTTTATAATAAAAAAATAGTTTTAGTTTTCCAAAGGAGCCCCTCTCCTCCCTTATAAAAGGGCACCTCCTCCCCCTCTTCCTCACACCACTTTGAGCCTTCCTGCTCGGACAAACCCTGCCAAATTATCTTCTCCACTTCCCTAGAAACATCTTAGAGGTCCTGGTCTACTTAAAAGACCAATCTTAGTGTCCTAAGAGGAGGTTTCAAAGAGGCGTATCGAAGAAGAGGTAATTTCTTCTACCGATTCTTTCAAGATTCATTCTTCTTCAACTTCTTCATCTTTAGTTGTTTCATTATGAAGTAATAACATCAGTATCACTCATATAATGATATGTTATTATAATAATGAAACAAAACTATTTCACCATCTATCCATCCTACGGAAAACAAAATCACCGCGTGTGCGTACGTACGGAATACCATCTCCACGCCGTGGTGTAATCTATTTTCCACCACCACCTTACTTGGATGGGTATAATGGTGTAAATAATAACTATATATGATTATTTTAAAGTGATATTAATTCTGAAATAGTATACATACACTCCAATACAGTCCCACGATCATGAGAACGATATCATCACTCGTGCGTACGTACGGACTACCGTCTCCACGACGTGATGAGATTCATTATCCACGTTAACCATTCATGAATGATTATAAAGTATATATAATAAGTAATCATGAAATATATGACATAATAATGATACTGGATTTATGTTTATATATATGTATATCATCTACTTAATTCCATTCAACTCAATAAGGAAACGAAAACAGCGTTCATGCGTACGTACGACCTACCATCTCCATGAACGGTGTATTTCTTTCCATTTACTAATTTATTATATATATGTATATACTGAATATATATTATATATAAATCATGTTTTATATTCTGTAATTAAGTAATCATGATCTATTTAATCATATGAATAATTACAAGTCAAAACACGGATGACAAATGAAACAATTTTACCCAAAACGCTCTTTAACATGGAATTTATAAAAGAACGGGTAATATAAAGTCATAAGTGAACCATATATAATATCATAAAAAAGATTATGATTCTGGAATAAGTCAATCACATTATTTAAATCATTATACAGGAGGTTCGGACACTTACGAAGTAAATTGGACCTAAGGTAAGGGAAATATCACAATCTCATTTTTATCCGAGATTATTTATACTTTGGAATTTACTGGGGTATATTTTATCATCCACATATTTGTTTCCACAATATGTAATATTATTTCCATCCACCTACAATTGTTTAAATCCAATTTTACCCTTCAGTGAGTTTTTAGTAAAAGATATGAAAGGAATCTTTTGTCGTTTTTCGTACGAGGTAATTTTTGACTTTGCCGACAGAAGTACGAGAAGAATGTTTTCTTTTAACTTATATGACATGAATGGATTTTTAAAACATTATTTCCAATAATCTTACCTTACAAGTTTTCAAGTTTATTTTTAATCAAATTCTTTTAGTTGGGAATTGTATGACATGTTAAGAAAGGAAAAGTGTTTTTGAAGTAGAAAGGATATTTTCCTCAAGAATGGTGTTCAAGAATTTTATCAAAATTATTTTCCATCTAAGATAATAAAGGGTTATGTTTCTATCCCTATTATTACATGGATTTGATTATGTTGTGATGGAATTATTTTTATGAATTCCTTTATCTTATATGAATTTTTTTAAGATGTCATGTTGTTTAAGAATCCCATTTTTATTACATGGGTTGTGCAATGATGTATGATTTAAGATTTTGTGGCACACATAAGAATGGTATAACTATGAGATGGGTGGGGCCTATATCTCCCTCCAATGCATTGGGTAAATATTTTATTACACATGAGATAGACATGGCTGGAACGGTAGGCTAAACCGGTTCGGTGAAACAGGACTGATACAATGGTGACTCGGCTCAGAAATGGACATTGTCCACTAAGATAGTCTTGGCAATGAGTCTTGACTAATAAGAAATGATTATCTATTATTATGTGTGTATGCCACAAAGTTTCATGTTTTAAGTTATGATTATTGGGATTACATTTCACGACTATGATTTATCCCATGTTTTGAAATTACGATCTCTTTTGCAGGTTAAGATTTCCAAAAGTTATGTTCTTAAGTATATGATGTGACTGATATTTCTTTTGTTTACCCTTATTGAGCATTTGAGCTCACCCTTTTGTATGTTTTATTTCCCCAGGTCAGGAAGAAGGTTATTAAGTAGGATATGCCAAAAAGGGACTCTAGATATGATGAAATAAGTGGGAGGCAAAGTTGATGCTTTATGAACTAGTTGTTTATGTTTTCCAGTTTCTAAAGACTTTATACCTATACGGTCCTTTCCTGGTTTTGTTATATGTTGTAATAAGTGTGATTCAATTTTTGAAGTATTAACAATGTATGTAAAGTATGTTTCATTATATAAATCCTATAAAATATCAATTATTTTTCATTCTAAAAAATAATTACAATGAAAAATAATTATCATGAAGAAAAAGTAATGTAGGTATATTGGGAAATCATCTCCTAGAATACTTTTATAACCCTTAAAAATTAATAATAACTATACAACCAACTTACTATATAACTGGATAGGGACCATAATCATTACCCAATGCATTAGGGCACTATCTAAGTGAACCTCTGAATTAATCTATAATAGTATCACCTCACACTATCTAGGTGCACCCATCATTTATAACATCCACAAAAATATTCATGAAAAAAATATTTCAACATAAGAAAAAATATTTTAAACTTGTATTTAAATCCCTTTCAGCGATTAAAATACCATTATCATTATAAAATTAAAATTTTATTCTGAAAAATAAATTTAAATTCAAAAATATACAAAAAAATGAATGGGGGGTTTTTCATTTTAGAAAACAATAATTAAAAGGAAGATATAAATGAAATAATAGTCATGATGGTAGGAAAATTCATTTCCATCATTATTTTTGACACATGTTAAAATATTCCTTTTGAAATAACTAGAAATAAAGTAAAAATATATATCGAATAAAATTTATAAATATTTTATTCCCATGTGAAATCATTTAAAATATTGTTTTTAAAACATGGATATGGAATACAATGAGTGTTTAATGTAAAAAATTAATAAGTGATTTTTTGATGAAAAGCTACTTATAACTAGGGAAACACTTGAATAATAAACTTACATAAAGAATGACATAAAAAAATAAATTAAATTTCATAATAATTGAATATTATTCATATATATTGTTAATGTGGCAGTATATACATCTTATAATAGAATAATGGTAAATAATATCAAGACTTTCCTCAGTGAAAGAAAATTGAGACGATGTACCTTAACTAGAGACTAACATTTCACATGTGTATTTATCTCCCCAAACAATAAACATATGTTATTTAATTTTTTTAGAACCCTTTTAAATTTTATTTTAACTTTTATTTCACCTAATATCATATTACTTAATCAATTATTATTATGTTGGGTGCTTTGATCATATTCGGTTTATGTGTCAAAATGAATTTTGTAGGTTGAATATGGTCATAGTGGTCATTATTAAGCATATAAATAACAATAATCATTAAATAATTATAATATTTATAAATCAATTATCTGTTATAAAGAATCATGAATGATGGTTCTGTAAAATGGAAAAAAGCTACAATTATAGAGATGATATGTTATACAGACACATACATAACATTCTCATTTTTCAACGATAATTATAAAATGAAGGTAAGTAAAATATTTATTTCCATATGGATAATTATATCATAAATATCTTATTATTTGATAATAAATATCATTATTTGATGTGGTTATGAATATATATGAATCACATTGCTTCTAGAAGGTGGTAATCCACATGTCCACAAACGATGTTATCACATTATCAATGTGTGAAATGGTAAGAAAAAACTGATATATAATATTTCTAGAAATATAATTATTCCATAAATATTATAATTATTTAGTTTGAATTATATTTATGTTGACTTTTAATTATTAATTCTTACTTTTCCATTACATTATTTTTGAAAATAATAAAATCTCTTTAAAACACATTTAATAACATGTTTTGTGCCATGTATTTTTAAATGTTTTTGTAGAAAAAATTATCTTGTATAATAATTTGATAGAAATAAAATTTATTATGAATATAAATATATCCTAATTATTTATGATCACTGGATTGAGCATGTTTCTGAATATCTGACTTACTTATCATCATATGAAGAGTTGGAGTTTTTCATATTCTATCGTACTGACAAAAGACATGACCATCAGAATGATAATATATAGATAAAATAAAACAAAGACTCATAAAGACTATCATGTTGAAAATTTAAATGGAAGTACATCTGGATACCCTTAGTTTATAATCCTAACATATGGACTTATTTCTAATATAAGGAATACCATAGGCACTGTAATGGTGTTAAACACAAATTTCATTAGAAATTTAGTTATTACATAGCATTGGATGTTATTGATATCATGATATATTAGGCTATTGCAACAATCATAGAAATTTGAACATTGGATCTTGTTATATAAATATTGATTCCATAGAAATTTTTGGCATAGATTTTGTTTGTGACTCTTGTAGTTTAATTATTATTAAGCATGACATTTTCTTTCTTAGACTATGTAATTCCTTATAGGGTATATTGTCATTAGGAACCATTTTGAGGGTTGAATCCTAATGAACATATAATTTTGTAATTGAATCTGATCATTGTTATGATTGTGGGATTCCTAGGATAAGATGATAGTTAATTTGATACACCAGGTGATGTGATTCTAGGGATAAGAGGGTAGAAACTGATCATCATATCAGGGGAAACATGGGATAGAAAGAAACATATATTCATATCATCATATCGAGGGATTATGGGGATATGATGGAAGTTCTATTCTAATTATCATGCCAAGGTATTTTATAATATTAAAAGACATTATTTTTAGTAAGAATAAAATTGTGGATACCATTAGTCAAGGTTATTTACTACATTACTTTTATATTAAAAGTGGTAAATATTTTAATAATTTATTGACAGTAATTTTTAATATTATTAGATATTTTATTACTTGTTTTACATGTTTTTAATCTATGTTGCATGGAATACAAATTGAG
Organism: Viscum album; assembly: GCA_963277665.1. Classification (NCBI taxonomy): domain Eukaryota; kingdom Viridiplantae; phylum Streptophyta; class Magnoliopsida; order Santalales; family Viscaceae; genus Viscum; species Viscum album. The sequence continues at coordinate 904,446,403 of OY728145.1, forward strand.
TCTCTATATAATCAACTTTTTATATTGTCTTTTATATCGATATAACTCTGATTACAGTAAAATGAACATTGATTTAAATAAGCTCCACTAGGATTTTGATCATCAATTTAATATAATCAAACATTTTTTGTTCTAATTTTAATAATAATATAATCAAACTAATTTTCAGTATGATAAATTTACATTATTAATCTTGTGTGTTAAATTTTATTACAAATTTATAAATAATGTTTTTAAAAATTAATTCACCCCCACTCTTGAAATTATATCCATCTAATCAAAATCTTAAAATCCTTCAATTGCTATCAAATTAGGTATCTACTTATTATATATTAGATTATGTTTTTATATTCTTAAATTTTAACAAGTTGTTATGTTTTTATATAAACAATGTGTTTATACACTTTTCTACACTAATATGCACTTTTAGAATATAACATTTTCTTTTATGAGGATGGGTGTCAATTTAGGATATCATTAAAATTATAATCCTATTAAACCACTGATTATTGATGACAATTAATTGAATAATGGATTTATTAAATGAGGACCTTTATTATCAACACTGGGGTGGAAAACTTTTTAATTCTTATTGAAAATAAAATATACATGATATATATGTTTCTTATTTTAAAAATGCAATTAAATTAGAATAATAGTTTAACTAAAAATATATAAATAAATTAATATTTTCTATGATAATGAATATATACAATCAAATACCATCTTGTGATTATAGTAATTATATCTGGAGTATTAGTACTCCCATTGGTTCCCCAAATACTTTAGATCTTGATGAGGCTGAGAAACAAGTTGATTAGAATTTTTCAAGAGGTATGATTCGAATATTACATTACTTAACATCTAGTCATCGAGATTTAATGTTTTTAGTATTCCTGTGATAAATATATCAAGAAAAACCAAAATTATACCATTTAAAAGTTGTAAACTGATTTTTTTTATCTTAAGGGTACTATAGATTTTGGGATTTTCTACCCTTCTTGGAATTTTTTTGAAATAATTTTTTTGGATGTAGACTTTGGTGGATGTAGAATGGATTGAAAAGTACATCTAAGAATATTCATTTATTTGGAGATTATTTAGTACATTTTTCTTGTGTGAAACAAAACTTAGTGTCATTTTACACTAATAATGATGAATATGATTCACCTAGAATTAGTTGTGGTCTAGTTTTCTTGATGCAACACACATTCCAAGAAAATTGCATGTGTTTTACTAAATCTAAATTTCATTTTGGAAATAAAATTTCCTTTAATTTAATAAAAACATATCATATTAATCATGTGCTATGAAAATATATAAAATACATCATTTTTCTCATGATTACACACTTAAAGGAGATAAATGTTTATAATTCATTAGGGCACAAGAACAACTTGGTGACCTTTTCACTAAACCTATTATTTCTCATATATTGGAATATATGAAAAAGAATATTTGAACAACTACTACTAAGTAATCATTTAAATAAATGTCTTTTTTACCCATATCTTTACATTTAAATACTTCTTTTTATAAGGTTAGTATATAAATATTATTTTTATGAAAAAAATTAGTTTTTCATAAAAAAATTAGTTTTATAATTTTTTATTTTTTCTAAAACTCTTATCATAATGTAATTTCTAGACTCATGATTTTTATAATTATCATGGAGTCAGTTTTCTAAAAAACAAAAAAAAAACTCATATTTTTTTATAATTTTTTCAGACTCATATTTTTTTGCACACATTTTTTGTATTAACAAATTATCATACTCAATTTAATTTTTAAAACAATCGTACTCTCTTTATTAAAAGAATAGGATGAATGGGTTTGTCCTACTCATGAATCATTTGACCCTAAAATTTATAATTATATTATGTTATGTTTTTTCACAATTTCATTACTTTAGATGTTTTTCATACTTTCAGTTTTGTAGAAATTGTGTTTTATTTTTAAAATTTTAAAATATTTACTAATTGTAATGACACTCACTCAGATAAAATTATTAAAAACATTTAAAGTGAAAAAGTACTTTTAAAACATCCTTGAGATCATTCATGACTATAATATAAGAATATTTATTCATCTTAACCATTGGTTTTCTTATTGAATATGAATCATCACCAGAAATTCCTATATGAGGATGGATCACCTTATATCCCACATTAGTTCTTTAGTGTTTTTTCCATCAGCAATTGCATCAATAAAATTTTTCATTTAAAAAAACTATTTTCATTCTTTTATTTTTTTAGTCTCTAGATCTAATAGAATCTATTTAAAATTTTTAAAAGTATTTTATATTCTAGGAAATTTCGGTAGTGAGATTTGGAAATGACAAATAATATTCAATAGTCAAGAAGATCATTTCATGGTTGGGAACCAGTTTGTGTCCAAAGATCATAATAATTATTTTGAAAATAATTATCTGGTTATAGTCAATGAATTCATGTCATTTAAATTTATGAAATAATATGGAGAATATTATGTTTATTTTATTGCATATGGTAAGAGTGATAACATGTTTTTTAATAAATCTGAAAACTTAGTTAGAGTCCCTTCAGAATGAGTGGTTTTTTTACCTTCTTAGAAGTTACCAAATAATATCAAATGATTTAACAAAAAGAAGTTGTTGATTCATAATTTTCTATAATATAAAAATATTAGAAAATTATCCCATTTGACTCCAGACAATAGATTCATCGTCTCTTGGATGCAAGAGTACCCAATTACAAGTAATGAAGACAAATATTCATTGAAGGTATCTTACGATTTTTTTCTTGATTATTTGGTGAATCTTAGAATAGTAAACCTTGTCAGGTTTCTATATATTAGAGTAGATAATAACAAAAAATCTTCTATAGAATAAAATATTATTATGTTCACCTACTTTATAAGTAAGATGATTTTTATGTGTATGGAAATTTTCATGCTTGAAAACCCATCATATCGAACAGGGGATACTGATTTTATTAGCAATGAAGATACGATGTCCTGATGAATTTGTTTTGATGCTAAGACAAATATGTTTGCCGAAAAGGTTAATGGTTCTATTTAATAGGCACAACCAACATGAAAAGATTTGGAAAATGACAAAAAGAAAATGATAAAGGTAGATAAATCTCCTCCTATCAAGAGAATGAAATAAAAAAATAAGGATTCTATTATTGATGAGATGATGAAACATACAGTAGATAAAAGGTTAAGGATATAGAATTTGGAATTGCCTCGTAAAAGAAAAATCCATAATGATTCGAGATAAATAGAATTTATATGAAGAAGAAAATGAAAAATAATCAAATGAATTGGAAGGAAGAATAAAAAATTATTCATTTTATTTTAAAACGGGTATAACAAGATTATGAAAATATAGGGTTCTTAACATCTCAACCCGATAAAAAATCATGTGGATGGTTTCTGATTTCAAGAAAAGACTATGGTTGATTCAGATATTTCTTCTATGGATGATAAAGGAAAATTAAAAAGTGTTTTTAGGAATATTTCTTATTAATTCAAGAGAATGAATCAGAACATATTATACCTAGAAAAGGAGATTTCAAAATATCAATGTAGTTTTAAGAAGATAATGATAAGGAATTTGATGAAGAAATGGATGAAAAATAAAAGGAAAAAATACGAGGAATAATATATATATATTAATAAATATATTAATATGTTCAATTTGAAGGGGAAAATGTAGATTATGAAAATAATAAAGACTGTGATAGATAAAAAAACTCACTCCTGTAAGGAAACATCATAATCATCCTCATCCTCATTAATCTTAACCTCCAAGACTAGTAAGGATAAAAAAAACAAAAAGTTATCCATAGGAAGAATCATCATTAGAACATGTATCACAATTCTCATCAAAGAAATAATATGGATATCTACATTTAAAAAAATTTAATGATAAAAAAATGATTGGTAAGGATGTTGATATCGTTGAACATTTAGGTGAAAATAATGATTATAATGAAGTAGAAAAGTTTGTTTCAAATAAAGATAAAAAGAATTGAAAGGATGTTAAAACTGAAAATAGTAGGATTTAACATCCAAAACATTATTAATGATCATCTAATATGGAGGATAAAGTGGTGAATATTGGTTTTGAATTTTTTAATCAATACATGAGAAGTTTAGAAGGTACAATTACATACATTACAAAGAATGAAACAATATGTCAGCTCATTCAGAATAGTCTCACAGAAGAAATGGTGTCTATAAAAAATTTATTTAACTCAATGAATCAGATAGAAGCTGAATTAAATACTTTTCATGAAAATTATCTTACTCATTAAATATAATGAATCCATATTATCACTGGGTCCTACCAATTTGAATTATCTATTTGAATAATTGATGAGAAGATTGATGAAGCAAAGAAACTCCAACTAAAATCAGTTTAATTAATTTACAAATTATCATCGAATATGGTTGATAGAGTCAATTTTGTTGAAGCGTTCACAGATTATATAGATTAATGGACTGAATATGTTAATTCACTGAAATAGGAGATGTGAGATATGAGGTTGCAGATAAGTAATCCCTTATCCTATGAAGATTAGTTGATCTTAATATGGGGTCATAATAAAGATAATTCTGATGAAGATAAATGAGTAAAGTCTTTAGTCCGAACTCTGGAAGAAAACACGGAGACTCTTGAGAATTATTGGTGTTTGTTCAAAACAATTATGACCTTCTAAACAATTTAATGATGAAATAATGTGTTTTTTAATCACTATAGTACATTGAAATACATTTGAATGTTTTTTTGTAATGAATTAATTTTTGTATAATATTATTTTTTCTAATTTCTATTTTTTATATATTCTTTCATACATTCATGAATGATTAGTTTCTTCAGGATTTTATCATTTCATATTTATATAAAATTTTAGAAACCATCATATTCATTTCCATTCATTTTGAAAATCACAAACGGGGGAATATTTTTCAAGGGGGAAAAGCATTAAAAATGGATAATCATATATTATGGAGGAGTATTTCTTCAAAAGGGTAGAATTTTTTATTGAAAGGATGAGATAATATCTTTAGAGGGAATATTTTTCACAATGGGGAGAAGAATTTTTTAATGAGATAAATATTCTATTACTAGATATGATTTTAAATATCATATTTAGAATAGTTACAAGATTAGTTAGAGTTATGATTTAAAGAATAACTATGAATAAAATGTTTCTAAAATAACACATATCATGTAATGTCCCTAACCCTAATTCCACTCAATAGTTCCCTAATCTCGGTTTCCAAATGGTTGCAGGGGATCTCCCCAAACACTAAAGACTACATATTGGCAGTGAGCACCTAAGATGTGTCATTGGGGAGATAATTACCTCTAACCAAAGTGTCAAAAAGAATGATTCTGATAAAATTCAATATTATAAGTGAATATAAAAACTAGATAACTATGAAAATAATCAAGACAAGAATATAGAAATAATACCAAAAGAGAACACATATATAATTAATCAGTATACATTCCTATACAAAGATTAGAATATAGGTACATGGTATTAAAATACATTAAATATATCAAAATACAAAAAAGACCAAAAATAACTATCTTTTGATAGCATCACGAGCCTCATTTTTGTATCGTTCTCTCAAGCTCTAAATCATGGAACAAAATCTAAAATCAAACATTGATTTATTTCCCCAGTCCATCAATGAAAAAAGAATGTTTTTTGGGTAGATATATAGTAAAAGAGTAGCAGCATATGAAATATAAAATGACCATGTCATGTGTACTATGAAACTCATGATACCAAATAGCCTCTCAAGATTCCCTGTGAAATAAGTATCATGATGTGATAAAAAGGTATATATATAGTAAAAGAGTAACACCATAACCTTTCCATATATACCATTTATATCAATTTCCTAGGGCCATTCCATATAATTATGTGTTATACCACAAAGGTCCGGAACCAACAAGTATATGAACAAGTTATCGTCACCAAGTCCTTGGAGTATCTCGATGGAAACACATTAGAAGAATTGGTGGATTTGAACAATCATATCACGAGATTATGTCTAATGCGAGTCCATTAATCTGGTTTTGAGGGGTATAAATTCACATGTAATCCTATAGAATCATAATTGTAGGAGCATATAGGTCCACAGCATAATCTACTATATATGAAAATCCATGATTGAAACTACCATGGGATTTTAATAGAATCGAGACCCTTAGTATTCCAACCAAGGCATCAAATATATTTTAATATTATATCTAATTGGATCCATTATTTCTCAAAAAATTCGACAATGTTCATACCCACTCCTTCAATCATTTCTATTTAATTGAAACAAATGAGTGTTCCCACTCATATAACATAACACAATTCAACAGTTAAACATTTCTACCCAATGTAACACACAACAAAGGAGACAGAAAATATCTAAATATAACAATCTAATTCCATATAATTATAATTGGGATTCCTATAACTAATAAATCACTAAAACACTCCCCCTGGGTGGTTTAACAAGGGGAATGGGAAAAGATGAAGGGAAAAGGGAACACACCATGGGTGTCATTGGTGGGGGTAAAAACCTCCAACTAAACTAAATGAACTCAATGGAATAAATAATATATTCAACATCATTTAATTAAACTTTTTTATTTCATTTTGGGGTCACTAAGGGGGGCATAATGGAAACTAGATTAATAAATCAACAATCCTCTTGTGAAATGTATAGACAACCTACCATAGATTAGTAGTAGAGTTGTAATCTTGTAAAGGCTCCTAATTTGACTCAAATTCAGAAAAAAAAATTTATGATACTATATATTGGAACATATTCCAAGGTGAATGATAAATTTCACAAAATGAATTGTGAACTTACTTATGCGAGTCCAATGAGATAAACGATTCTTGGATCAATTCAAGAACGGAGAAGATCCTTTGATTCATATAATATTTTTCAAAGAGGATCTCTCAAAGGTACGGTTTTTATTCTTATGAATAATGATTATATAATGTTTGAAATGTGATTGAATTAAGTAAATTTTGGGAATTTCAACAAAAAACATGGTTTAAATGGTTTGGCTGCACAGTTGGACAAATTGGGTTCTAGAAATGTTCACCTTACTATAGGAACGGGTCGCCCACATGATTTTTGAAATCATACACATGAAATGAATCAGTTAACCATCAAATATTGTAGAGCATCCATATAGGCATGCACCCAAGGTTCCCCAGTTTTATTAATGATGTCTTTGGTAAGACTCCACTATCCAACCTCACACAGTTATAAATAATCATGTAGCCTAACCCACACGGTTTCTACTTACTCTATTCCAGACCTTTATCACTCGAAAAATTAGGTTCTAGGATCCTCACCATCAACACAAACCCAAAAACACTCTAGATAAAATTAGTTACTCAATGAAGACCATAAAAATCTTTTAAAATAAAGGGAAAAAGAATATTTTCCTTGTACAATAACCAAAGTTATTACAATTTCCCCCCTTAAATAAATTCATCCCTGAATTGGTCTTTCAAGGGTTATCAATATTTGTATGAGAACAACACCAGCCACTGAGCATGTATGATGCACTTACACACCCAATTATCTTCTTATAAATGGTCAGGCTATCATAGAATCCATACTAGTGCAACTAACTAGCATTAGAGAACCACCGTGCTATTGTAATTGATAAGAATTTGACTCTCATCAATGAATAAATAAAAATATAACTCATCCTCACCAAAATGAAAATAAAGATATAGGTTTGAATATTAATGACACCATTGATATATGTGAAGAAATCATGCATCACCCAGTACCTATAAGGATACTACAACTAATATCCTACCAACATTACTCCCTCAAAAATATCGAACGTTCTGACATATCATAGTGAAGGTTTACCTTGTATCCCGATACTTCTGTGTCCTACCATCGATGAGGTACAAAAAAACATCGAATCCCTGACCTAGAAATATAGGGGTCATATTTAATTATCAGAATAATATTTCTAAAAATACTATCAAGTTGAAATCCTCGGTTGAATATACTATACGTTCTCATAAGTATCCAACATGAGACATGGTCGTAGTAGGGCTACCTCTTTTACCTATAGTCAGCATGGGGGTGAATGTCATAGAAAACTATACAATGCCTTCGAAGGTGACATATGTATTGTTTTTTGATAACTATTATTGTTGGTGAACTAAAATAGGGGAATAATCCCCACCCTAGAGCCCCCAAAATCAAGGACGCGTGCTTATAGAATGTCCTCATGAACCTGTATCATATTCTCTGACTAGCCATCAGGAGGAGGGTAATATGTTGGGGTCAGAAGAGCATGTCTACCCAGTACCCTCTGTAAACCAAGCAGGAAATGATCCTAAAATTAGCATACCTATCAGAAAATATAAATTAATGGACCTTGTGATGTCTTACTATCTCACAAATTACCAAAACTCTAATATCATCAATAATTAAGGTATCCTTGGTCCATCTAAAATAATAACCCTTCACGAGACTTTCAATAAAAATCTATAGAATACCACTACCTTAATAATACCTCTATAAACATATCACAAATTCAATCTCTATAATATCACATATCTACTTAGGGATATGTAACATGTATAAATGTCATTATGATTTTTTATGATCCACATTCACCTACTGAAAAGTGGAAAACCTTGTAACCAAATAAGCTACTTCATATTTAATACCACACCACCAGAACTAATGGCATAAGTCGTGAACATCTTTGTGACAATGGAATTCACTACCCAAACTAAGGAATGAATTTTGCACATCATATCTTCACTTATGAACATTGGAACAAAAACATGACCATGGATACAAAAGATCTATTCATCACCTACAATCCAAAAACAAGGTTGTTCCTCTCTTACCACACTCTCCCATAGGAATAGGCTCTCTCAAACTGATAGTTGACTCATCCTCACTCTATATAGTAGGGTAGAGGTCATTTCTAAGGGTAAAATATTAGTTTGTATTTGACTATTTTGCACATCGAAAGAATCTTATATAAAAAATCCATAATATGCCACTTACTAATCTTCTACGTAACTTCATGTGTCTATGTCATCTTATTTAGTTCATTGGGAACTGTATTAACCCTCCTAGGTGTGTAGAACAACTTTAATTATAAGGAATATAGGTATTCAACTAACATTTAATGAATTGTATTCAGATCAAGCTATGTAAATATTTTCTTGGGTATTGTTTGGTCTGTGCGCACCACAAAATGCTATCATATTAAATATTGTCTCCAACAATGAAAACCATGAGCCACTATAGCTAACTCAAGATTTTGTGTCAGGTAGTTACTATCATGTGGACTTAACTGCCGAGAAATTTACACCATGACTCTATCTCCTTGAATCATTACAACTACAACATCAATACCTGACGTGTCATAATACATAGTGTAGATTCTTCCCTCCTCTAGCTAAATCAAGACCATTATTGAAATCGGTCACTTTTTTAACTCATGAATGGATGTATTATAGGTATCTATCTATGATAACTTCACACCCTTCTTATTAAATCCTATTAGTGTATTTTCTAGTTGTGATAAGTTATATGGTAAATTTATGTAATATCCAGCTAACCTAAAGAAACATCATGTGTAAAATATGTTCAATGGGTTCTCCCAAGAATACATGGATCTAAAATTCTCTAGTTCTAACAATACTATTATATTTAAAATAATATATCTTAGGAAGTGAATCATATCCATACTGAAGTATCACATTTTGAGTTGAGAAAATAAATAATTCTCTCCTAGTGCATGTAATTAGATCTCATTATTTTCGGCATGGTCATGATGAGTATGATAATTCCAAATGATTCAATCCTGAAAAAAAACATGAATGCGTATTAGAATTGAAGACTCAGTTCATTAGTGTATTGAAGATTGTATGCACATTCATGAGACCAAACAACCTTTCCAAATACTTGTATAGACCATACCTAATAAATAATGATGTGTGAGGTATGTCTGATGGTATAACATGCATAAGATGATAATCAGATCTCAAATAAATATTTTACAACACCCAATGATTATCAGAGAATTTTTAAAAGATCATTTAGCCAAAAAGTCCGAGAGCCAGGTGAAAACCTGCACCCAATAACATAAAAAAAGAGTAAACAGTACAGGGCAACTCAGCGAAGGGGGGCCTTAGAAAACCTTGTGTACAAAGTGCCAATCCTATCACTGTGAACGAGCTCATTACAGTAATCAGGATGTACAAATGACCAACTTGAACTAGCCTCCATAATTTCCCTTTTTGAGAGGACGTCCGCCACTGGATTTGCCTTTCTATACATATGAGACACCTCCAGAGAAATCGACTCAGAAAGATGCAGAGCATTAACCCATACAGCAAGCATCTTCCATGGCACATTCCTGGATCGCTCCTTCAGAATCTGTGTTGCAACAGAGGAGTCCTATTAGATCCACAGCCTCCGCCAACCATAATGAGCCGCATATCCAATCGCCTTAATCATTTCCCATAGTTCTGAATTAATTGCATTTCCATTGCCTATGTAATGAAAGAAGCATCCTTTGACAAATCCTTGATATGTCCTGAACACACCACCACATCCAGTAGGTCCAGGTGCACCAACGGCTGCCCCGTCCACATTCACCTTTAACCAATCAGTTATAGGTGGTATCCCCCTGATATATTTCATCACTTTGGACCTCCGCTCCCTGCCCCTTACACCTAGGGATCTCAATAGAAGAAAATCAGAAATGTCATTATTCATTGAACCAGATTGATTTACTGAGGTAGAGATAATATATCGGTGCATCATCATAATACCCTCCTTGAATGAGGGCCTTTCATTGTTGAAGACAATACTATTGTGGGCCTTCCAAATGAATGAAATCAAAGCAACATTAGCATCATTGAGCAGGGACATGACCTGCTCACTGCGGACAGCCTGCATGGCCGAGGCAAGTAGTGCACTAACCAAGTGAGAAGCTAATTGGCATTGGAAAACTTCATTCAAGTAACTCCATAACCGCACAGCAAATGGGCAGCAAATGAACACATGGTTGATAGTCTCATCCGCAGCCAAACAGAGGAAATATACCAGTGAAATAGTTAAACCAGTTCGCTGCAAAGCATATTGAAGAGGCAGCATTTGCTTCCAAATGCTCCAGATCAGAAGTGCATCAGTTGGAGCAATGTAAGGGTTCCGCACGCCCTTCACCCAAGAAAGTACATCAGTCGCATTGCCACATTGTAGCATATATGAGTCATGGTTCAAGAAGCACCCACTAGGTGTTGGTTTCCATATAAGAATGTCATAGTCAACATATTCATACTTGGATATCTATGTCCATAAGTGAGGAGGAATGATGGCATAAGCATCTGGATTCCCCTGCAAATCAGAAATGGAAAGACTCCTTAAAGACAAGGGAATGCTGGTGCAGTGATTAATTGGGGAGGACAGCCACTGCGTGCTCCAGCAATTCAGTTGAGAGTCAGCACAAACCAGCCATTTAGCCTATGTCATAATGTAGATGCATGCCTCTCTGACGGAAGTCCAGACATAGGATTTCAGATACACATTTGAGTTCTTCTGTAACCTGCAACAAATCTGCTAGACAGAAATTCTAGAGAAGGGTCAGTGCTAGATAAAAGTCTCCATGTGAAGTTCTGAATCAATGAATCATTGAAAATCATAACATCTTTCACCCCATCCCTCCCCTTTCCATATGCCTTATGCAGTCCTTCCATGCAACAGTAATAAGTTTCCTCTTTTGTGTCGATCCAGTCCAAATGAAATTCATGATCATACCACAAAGATCCCTGAGAAGAGAAATTGGCCATTTATAAAGTGAAAACGATTAAACAAACATTGAAGTGATGACAGAATTCACAAGACAAATCCTACCATGTTGAGACATGTTCTTTCCTTTCCAACTAGTTAGCTGATTTCTGATCATAAGTGAAATACCTTCCAGGTAAACTCTTTTCACTCTCCCTTAAAACAAAGGCAGCCCAAGGTAGATGAAATGCAGTGAACCTATCTTAACGCCAAGCCTTCTAGCTATTTTATTTTTCCTCACTAGTCGAATTCCTTCCCCAAAGACTACAAAAGATTTTGCCCAGCTTATAACCTGGCCTGGCACTTCCTCATAGTGATTTAAGATAAACTTTATGCAAGATATGTTTTTCCTGTCAGCTTTTGAGAAGAGAAAAATATCATCAACATAGAAGAGATGCGAAGGGGCAAAGAAACCCCTCCCATATGTCATCCTCTGATAGATCCTAAGATTGACAAGATGATGGACACATGTGCTCAGATAGAATTCAGCCAAGGAGAACAACAGCCCAGATAATGTGTCACCTTTCCTGACACCCCTAGAGAATTGAAAAAAAAACCCTGGGAGATTCGTTGACCAGAATAGATAACCTAGCACTTTCCAGAATACATCGCCCCATACCAATGAATTTACCTGAGAAGCCATGCATGCTCAAAACATTGAAAATAAAGTCACATCTGATGGTGTCAAAGGCTTTTGATATGTCAACCTTTAGGGCCATATTCCTATCCCTCGCTTTATTCCTGATAATGTTAACACACTCTGAAGCAGTGAAAAGACAGTTTTGGATATTCTGGCCAGGAACAAACCCAAACTGGTTAAACGAGATAAGAGATCTTGTTATCTCACCAAGCCGAATTGCCATGATTTTACTAATAAGTTTTGGAATAGTGTTTCCAATAGAAATAGTCCTTAAGTCCTTAATATCCAAATCATTATCCCTCTTGGGAATCAGAGCAATGAAGTTTGAGTTCATCCCAACTGGCATGTAATAATGGAGAAAGAATTCCCTTACCGCTTCAATCACTTCCTTATGAAGGATGTCCCAATAAGACATAAAGAACTTGTTGGAAAATCCATCTGGCCCAACGACAATGTCCATGTTCATGGAAAAAAGAGCATCATGAATTTCTTTGGTGGAGGGGATGTCAGTTAGTCTGTTGTTCTGTGCATCATCCAAACTAGGCTCAATGCATTTAATGATTTTATCTGAAATTTCCACCCGAGAATCAGAATAATGCTTTTCAAAATAGCATGTCACTGCGTTGGAAATGTAATTCTCAGAAGTAAACCTACTATAATCAATTTTTGAAGCCTTAGGGTTCCTTGTTACCTTCCTCTCCCTGTGCAAGCAATGGAAGAACCTGGAGTTCCTATTTCTTTCCTTCAGCCATCTCACATTGAACTGATTTCGAGCCAGGTTTTCCTTAAGAGACAAGAGACTGTCAAGCCTTGACGCAGCCTGTATCTCCTCTTAGGATGGCAGGTCTTGAAGGGTATTACGTTGTTGTCACTCAGAAAAAAAGTGAGTCAGCCTCTTTAATATCCTGATCCAGCTTGGAGAAAGACTTCTTACTCCACACCCTTAGTCTGGATTTTATAATTTTTAATTTAAAAGTGAGGGAATACAATGCACTTCCTTGAGCAACCAATTTCCAGGATTCTGCAACATTCTCTCTACACCCTGACACTACGAGCCATGCATTGTTGAATTTAAAGGGCAATGGAGCTGATCTCAGACTTCGAAAACAGATATCAATTAATATGGGATGATGATGAGAGTGTAGTCTAAAGAGGGTCATGCTAGACACTTCCATTTACTCACTTTTCTCAACTGGTTCTACTTCTATTTATCCATGCAGAGCCTAAGGTTATAATCCGACTTTTCTGTAAAAGGTATAGGGAACTACACATAAAGTACCAGGCCAAATAAACCCCCTTTCCTCCAAATCCTATTGCTACCTCTTGAGCTCTTATAACTCCCTCATAGCCATCCTCTATGGAGGAATTGATATAGGTTCAACTCCTGGAACTAGCTCTATAGATAATTATACCTCTCTCTCAATAGGTAAATAAGAAAAACCATCCGGTAAAACATCCCTGAAATTATTAACCATAGAAGTGAAGTCCACATGATGTGTTCTCTGATCATCTATATATAGACATGAGATATGGGTTCTTACCCCACCCAACCCATTGTATCCTGTTCTAGATAAGCTTACCTAAGAATCCCATTCATCCTTTTTAGTATAAAATGCACCCTATTTGATGTTAAAGCCACCTTTAGGTAATATAAATCAAATAAAAAATGGAAGGTTACCAACCTGTCCATTTGAGACTGATTTCTAAACTCATAATCTCGAGGAAAAGGATGTCCCATATGATGTGACACCTACCAATCTCAAGAGTTAACTCTCTAAACTGATGTCTATCCATAGTTCTATACCCCAATTAAATATCTAGCATTATAAGTCAATAAAAACATTGTAAAATAATCCCAATGATCTTCGTAATGGGCACATATATAAATCTATGAGATCCCCTTATATCAAAAATAAAATATGCTATCATATAAGATATTAGAATATTACCTATCCACATAGATTGTTCAGAACCCTAAAACCTCACAGGGATGCTTTATAGAATATATATATGGATTGTACAATATCCCTATGATAAGACCTCACAACCCTGTGTATGCCCACTCAGTTGTCTTGGTGTCCCTAATGTCTGGATTCCCCAGGTACTTCCACTACAACCACATCTTAATCGATTAGTATTATTACATCTCCCTACCAAACACAGACATAAGAAAATAAATCCTATCCTAGAGTCAGATATGAGACCCTACCACTCACTACTACATGAATGGTTCTATATAAACATTCCATGTATCCCATCCTTATACATGATTGGAACTCAACTGGGATGCGGTCACACTGATTCCACATGTACCCTAGTTTTCTACATTGATGACATGACATTGAGCAACTAGTACTCATAGACTGACTAGAATTTATATCCTGAAATACTCAGAATAGTGCATCCTACTTGATGATGTTGAATCACTAGGTCAATAGACTATGATGCTATGTTCTACACCCCCAACTTACCTCATATTATTCCCTGTAACCAGTTTCTGTTTTAACATATTAGTAATATCGTTTAATTTGAATACATTTACTTGAGATAGACTGTCATGTTGGATACCTACCTCGAAATATATCTCCCTTTAAAACTCATTATCATGTCACGTCAGTGAAAAATTTTGTAACTCTGTAAAGTATATTAATTACTCTATCAGAGTCGTCCAACCCTGCTCTAGTGGCATGAACTTGATTTTCTACTCTACCCTCTGAGTATCAAGAAAAAATTATTCATAGAATCTAGTTTCAAAATACCACTAATCCATATCACACAGTAGAATGTCCTAGAATAGTATACCACCAATTGATTTTATACTCCCCAAATCATATAATTCATGAGATTTACCCTCCTCTTAATAGGTTTCTCCAAATTCTTGATGATTGACAACATACTATCTAGCCATATCTCAGAAACCTATGCACCTCCATAGCTATAAATGTGAAAGGATTATGCATCTAGAACATGTGTTTCTGCTCTTCCATAAACAAGGCAGTCTACAATGCTCTCTACAAAGTCTACATGAAGACATAAAATCCCTTAAATAACTATGACTCAACATCATTGTCTGAAACAACATCTGGTGTCATATATGGTGTTAAAGGAGGATATATCAGTATCCCATGGGCCACTACCTCTGGAGAAATTTATTTTCCTCCCTTTATGTGTAAGATTGGATTTCGTCATGGTGGAATACCTATAAAATAAAAAACACATGCCTAAGAATAATTCGATATCAAACATCACTTGCAAAATTGTAGGGCATTTCAAACCTTTCTAGAACCAGGTCATATAACACAACTCACTCTTAATTCTAGGATAATAGAAAGAGTAAAAATCATGAAAGTAAATAGATACACTACCTCTTTCCCACTCTGAAGTGGGGTCTAGGTCATGTTATCCATTTATCATTCCAGTTTTCCTTTTTAGTTATATATTTATTTCACATTGACATTAAATGGTTGAATAAAATCATTTGTCACATTCAAATCCACAAGGTCACATACTCATTATGAACTGGAATATGGAATCCACCTAATCCATAACATAACACATTCTAGTCAATATGTCCAATGATACATGACACAACATACCAAAATTGCATGATCAAGGTTTCTATTATAGCTGAATCAAAAAAAATATTTGGTTTTTGAAGGCACTCTCTGTACCAACCATGATTTTCAATTTACTGCACAATGGTCTGTGAAAAAAGTAGGTATCTATCATTACTCTTATCACAAAATCAAGAATCAAATCAATTAATCCTATTTGGAATGGCATAATTCCTGGATTTTGGTCCCTATTGACTTCCTTAAATGATGCATGAGAGAGAATAAACTCATATTTTCTACTTTCAAAGAAATATAACTCCCAATAGAAAAATTAATAACATCACAATACAAGTGCATCCCCCATCATTGGAATCAAATCATAATTTATAGTCCAAATCCATGAAACAATAATTTCCATTAATGGAAATTCATATTTTTCTTTTACGTGGGTTAGTCTTCGAAGGCACATGTCATTATCAAATTACAAATCTTTTATATCCTTATATTATTTTGAAAAATAGTATGGTAAGACAGAAAATTAGGGTTTGATAAATCATTGAAACAATCTAAACCCGAATTCCATGCAATAGTACCCTGAACTCAGTCACCCACATGCCTTCGAGTGCATCTCTCAAAACACTAGAGGCTTCCAAATAGCAGCGATGGCCTAGGTTGTGTATGTGGGGAGACTATTCCCTCTTACCAAAGTCAAACACATCATAATTAAAATAAAAAAATCATATGTTGATATAACAACCAGAGAACATTAAATATAAAATAGATAAGAATATATAAATTATACAACAAGGTTCCTTATACAATAAATATTCTAATACATATATCTACAAAGTATCCAAAATAGTTACCCAACAGGACAATACAATACATTTTTAAAAATAAAGAGAAGACCAAAACGAACAATGTTCCCATATCATCAGGAGCCTCACCTCAATCCTATGATCTCCAGCTCCTAATCATTGAACCAAATGAAACATCAAGATGTGGGTTCTTTCCCCATTTCATAACTGTAACCATAAATTATGTCCATGTACACATCTGTTTCCGGAATAGAGAGCAAGATAAAATCAAAGAATTTAACCACATATTTTCCAATAACAATCCTAGATATAGAATATTACAAGTGCATGTTATACTCCAATGTATATCACTGGTAAGAAGACAGAAATGTAAAATTCACATCGCATGTGTATAATGAAACTAGTTATACCAAATAGCCTCCCAAGGTTCTCTACAAAACAAGTTTCATGAACATATAAAAGGGAATCGATATAGTACAAGAGTAACACCACAACCTTCTAATACATACCAATAATTTAAATTTCCCAAAACCATGCTTTATAACAATGGTTAATAACACGAAGGGCCGAATATAGGGCGTTGAAGACCAAATAATTTTCATCGAGTCTTAAGATCATCTTAATAGTATCGCAGTAATGAAAAAATTCAAGTAAAATCAATGAGTATACCTAATCATATAACATAACAAAATTCAACATTTAAATAGTTTGACATTAAGTACGCATGAAAATGGAGGCATAACATCTTATAATTTTTCAATCCAATTCCATTTAATTTTAATTGGTATTCCTCCAACAACAAAAACTCTAAAAAACACCCCTTGGGTTCTTAGAAGGTTGAAATGAAAAGGGGTAGGGGAAAAGGTAACACCCAAGGTCTGGAAAGAAACATAACAGAAACTATCTTAATAATGAATGAAAACACATGTTCAAAGTATAAACCACCTAATGTATATCATATTTAGATATTTTATTAAGTATTGGCATTTGATTTGACTCATATATAGATATAAAAGAACAATGGATGAAAAAACTGATAATTGGGAAAATTATCATTAACCTAAGTAGCACAATCGATACTAAGAAAAATAAGGAACGCCATAAGAGGAATTTTGATCTTACCAATTCAGATGTAACAAGAAAAATGATTATTGAATTGAATCTCAGATACAGAAGATACTTGAAATCATATAATAGTCATAATAGAGGAGATCTTAAAGGTAAGGTTGTTTTTTTTAAAGACAAATGAGAGAATTAGGTTCAAAATAATATTTAATTAAGTGAATTTTATTAATTTCACCCAAATCTCTAGGCTTCATGATTTGACTACACGGTTGTCCAAACTGTGTTCCCATTACTCCCGAAAAGGGTAACATATCCTGGTTTGTATGCTCGGTTTTCTACACCATGAACAATATGTGTCTCCTCTCATTGTGAAAAACTAAAGAGCATCCACACATGCATGTTCTCTAGGACATTGTATTTTTCTAACAGTGTTCCCAGTAGGAATCCACTATCCAACCTCCCACTGTTATAAGTAACCATGTGGCCTTCCGGAAATTTTTTTGGAAAAATGTTTTCCATGACATTTCACACCATAAGTAACATTCCTGGCACCTTACAATCCATGGAAATCCCAATCTACCCAATGTGAAATTAGATTCTCATGTTTTTCAGTAAACAAGAATTTTAACCCAAAGAAAAAGGATCCATACCTGTTATAAAAACTAATGTTCTTATAGTGATGTAATTGTTTTAAAAAACCAATTACACTTTATGGTTATTGATTCCCAAAAAGGTAGTGGTAGTTGAGTAAGAAGTATTACTAATTACTTTTCAATTACTTTAGTTTTTGAAATCACAAAACATTCTTTAAACATGTTTAGTAAATTTTTATGTCCAATAATTTTAATTTGTTTTCTTATAAAAAATTACCTTTTACCGTAAGTAGAAAATGGTATAATGTATTACGAATATAGATATATTTATATTCATTATGATCATATCATTATTAATGTGTCAGATTGTCAAACTTATAATTCATTAGGCGAAAAGTTAGAATTTTATCTTCTCTATCATACTGAAAAAATTCAGGACCATCAGATGGATAATAGTAATGATACAATTAGACTGAATCTAATAATAATTTATAAATTCACAATTGAAAATTAATTATCTCAGACTAACATAAGAATACAATTTTAATATGTATAATTTTTTATAACTTAAAAAATACGATTAACACTATAATAGTGTTAAAAATGAATGTATACATTTAGTTTTCCTATAACATTATGAGCTGTTAAGATCCATCCTTACGAGGTAGTTGCAATAAACTCATAAATTTGACTACAAGATATTCTTCTATAAATAATGGGTCATTTGAAAGTTTTGTTGCATGTTTAATTCATAACTCATGTTGTCTAAGATTTATAAGTGTTAATTTCTCATTCATTGTCTTTTTATTCATTAATGATTGGGTGTTTCTATATAATCATATTCGAGGTTGTTTCCTTATGAACTTGTTGTTTTTTAATCACACCCTATAATTATTATGATTAAGGGATTCCCTGCATAGGAAGGTGATGAATCTGATCCATTGGATCAAGGTATTGTGTGGCTAAGAAGACATATTTTGATCATTGTATCCATGGTTTCTAGGAATAATATGATAGATGTATTCGGATTTTCACATCGGGGGCCTCCGAGGACTTGAAAATCGAGCAATTCTGATAATCATATTGAGGGATTTCCTGGTAAAGAAAGTCAGAATTTACTATAAGTATAAAACTATGGGTACCATAGTCAATTATGATTAACTACCACACTATTAATGTTAATATAGATTAATATCTAAATAATTTATTTCAATTCATTGTTACTATTACTGTATATTGTATTTATTTTCTTCTAGGTTCTTTATTCTATTGGGAATATAAATTAATGTGGGTTATCATATTAAATTTTCTAAAATAATTTATTATCAGTATAACTCTGATTATGAAAAAAGAAACTCTGGTATAAATAGTATCCATTGGGATAGTTATCTGAACTCTAATATAGATGGATGTTTTCTAGTTCTGATTTTGATACTATGATAATCATTCTGAGTATTTGTATGACACATTTACTTGAAGTGTCTTGTGTGTTAAATTATATTAATTACTTTTAAACTACCATTGATCCCTAACACCCTTTTTTAAATATATACATATAAGATTAATATTAGTATACTAAAATATATGCATTATAGTTTTCCTTTTTAACTTCCATGTATCACATCAGGAAAAAATGAATCACGTCACCTCGCGAGGCAGTAGTTCATTGTACACATGAGAGACATTTTTCATATAACATATAATATGGAATATAATATGGGTGTATATGATATAAAAAATTTAGAGGTATAAATTTGTTATAAATATCATATTTATCATATATAAAAATTATTTCCATCATAATATTTAACCATGAGTGGTGGTAATGTAAAACTGAATGATATCATTTCAAGATGTGGTAGTCCACCGTACACACGAATAATGATTGGTTAACCCTTTTAATAGATTTTTTTGATGGGGTAGGTTTTCCCCTAAACATAATAATATATTAGTATATTTAGGATATTGAGTTTATTATATAATAGTTTTATAATAATAGATCCAGAGGTTGGAGTATAAAATAAAATTAAATTCACATTGATGAATGTTTCCTATTCTTTGGGTAACTCCTTTATGTTTTTACCAACAAACTTCCTTGGTTGGATTTTATCCTAATTTAAGGATTATAGGATAAAATAAGGAAATTTGAGAATTTATTTTGGATGGAACTGTCTGAACCAATTTTTTTATATGTGTGAAGAGAGGGTGAGAGTTTGTGGGATTTTATAAGTTGGAGAGAGGACATGAATGATATTTAAAAAATAATGTCAGGTGAACCCACATTAGTTCCTACCAAATGGCACCAATAATAAACCCCACTCGACCATAGAATGGATGAAATATAAATATGGCCTAAAAATCAATGATTTACATGTTTTTATACCATTTTTACCCTTATGATCAAACCTTAAACACTTATTGAACTCATTTTTTCCGTAATCATTGTGATTAATTTTAACTAATTTCACTAATCAAATTAGTAAAACAATTGTGTTTAACTTACTAAAAATTAGAAATTATTACGATTCCAAATATATGAAAACTTTTCAAAATTCCTTTTATATAATTATGAAAGTATAATTTAATATTAATCTGGCAATTGTGGTGATACAACTGGGTTTTAAGAAGAGTTTTGTTTTTTGGAAAAAGAATTATTCTATATTAACTCTATGTAAAATAAAAAACATTATATGATACAACAATAATTTTTTTCTTTTATATAGTCTATAAAATACATATAAAACAACCCCCTTTCAGGATTATTTTAAATATTTAAAATGTTGAAACAATAAGCATTTTAAAATAGTTTCTATAAAAACATGACATTAAACCCAAAAAATAACTTATATTAATAAATTATAATGTTGATTAAAAAGTAATTAATTGGATTTAATATATCATAAATAATACTTATATTAATTTTATAATTATTAAAATCATATTGATACTATTAAATTAGTTAATTTATTATATGAAATGAATTTCTTATAAAATTGAAATTTTTCACTCTTAACTGATAAGTCAATATGTTCCAAAAAATAACAAAAAATATTCAAAATAAAATTTGGATATTAATATTACCGAAATGAAATTATTTTTATCAAATTAAAATATTAAAATTGATAACATAAAATTAAAAAAAATATTATACGAAAAGAATTTAATTTAAACAATTTTATTTTTTGATCAATAATTTGTTAATATTTTTATAACTAATATAACTGTCCAATCTATATGATTATATACATAAATGATTTAATATATCATTACATGGGTTTTTTAAACCCTTAAATTCTTAATAAATCATCATTGGGTAGCCCCACCACAATGAAACGATTCCATGTGAGGCTCGCTTTATCCTCCCAAAGTCAGGTCACACTATCGGTAAAATTGTGTAACAACTAATCCCCCTATAAGATCCTGAAATTTTATTCTTGAGAAAAAATAATGCACTAGTATATCTAGGTTTGATATGGGGTTTTTCTCAATGCTATGATCTTGATACGTTCTCAAACTCAACAAATCACCATCAAGGATCAAAAATCAATATATGATAGGGTCTGGAATGTTGCTTCCACCTGAACCACTAAAGGTGGATCTATGGACTAATCAATAGGAGAGAGTGCCCCATGATTACTATCCTGAAGAAATGATTCCTCATGACTAATTCTTTTCGTGGAGTCAAAATAACTCATCATTTTGTATAAGAAACCATGTTTTATAAAACATATTGGTTGTCATCGTGAATACATACTGAAAGAAGATAAGATTTACCACGGTCAATGAGTACATCTGGTGATCTAACTAAAAAGGGACATGGAAACTAAAACCCATTATTATAGTATTCATGTACTATTATTTACAATATATATAGTTCCTATATGTACCAATTCAACAAGTAGGTTATCCGGGTCCTGGTGAATGGATACATCATCCACTGCACCAACACAGGACAACATTTCTTAATATCTAAACTCATCCCACTTTAACATTGTCTCCCTAGTTCACAAAAAATACCTAAAATGTATACCAATGAATCACCAATATCTAGATCTAATCCTTAGAAGATTCAAAAAATTTCAGGATGCGTATTAATTGGTTACCTTTCTATCACGACCCAACCCAATAGGGATCCTTCCATAACTAGAGCTGAGAAGGCATATAAAAAACATGGGAGGCATTAACCTAATATACATATAAACACACATAAATATCCAATCCAATAAATTTAAATTTAAAATATCTCATAACAATACATGCATACATCTATAATACCCCAATTTGAGTATGACATAGACTACTATAAAGAATAAAAGGTTCAAAACAAAAACCCACCCAATATTGGAAAATAAAGTCTAACAAGTTCATAATTAGGGGACTCTAATCAAATGCAACATAGATATCCAACTCATTATATCTAAGAAAAACTATTTCCACATACTCTTATTCCCCCATGGACTTTGAAAAAGGTTAATTGTTTACATAAGAAAAAAATGTGTGTGGAGATCTCGTGTAGGGTTGAGTATAACAATACCTAGTAAGAGACATAAAAATAACTAAGCGCAAATCATAAAGAGTAAATAGATCATCACAGTATATTTAAATCATAATATTAAACCAAAAATAAATCATCTAGATATACTCATAATGAAACCACACCCCAATAAATTTATAAGCACTTCCAGTCATATAACTACTATGAGGTCTCAAGGAAACTCACCTATAGGATTTCTCACTACCTGATCCCTTCCTTCATGGATGGAATTCTATAGAGTGATAGTAAATATTAGGTATCTCAATGCTGATGGAACATTCTATGTAACGACCCGCAATTTTGAATAAATATTGTTTCATAATTATATGTGTTATTTTATTTTGTTTTTATACTCAACAAAAATGTTTCATTTGATAACATGATTATAATTAAAATGAGACCGTTGGGTTTTGACTGTTATATGACCATTGTTCAATATGACTGCTGGAAACTAAATGTTTCGATTATTGTCTCTAAATACAAGTAATCATGGTTAATTGTTATAGAAAGAAGATTCGATGGCCTCATCCAGTAGCCTTGGACCAATCAAATCCCATCTAATAGAACATGGGAAATAGGTAGCACCACTGGGCTTTGCTCTGGACCAAACCCAAGCCGAACTTCATCGTGTGAAACTAGAACGGAATCGCCTTTGCGAGAAGTTCAAACTAATAGAAATTACTACTCGTGCAATGTTAGCTGAGCCTCCATTAGATTCTCTAACCATAGTACACCTTACACTTAGGTCCTATGTTGGTGTGATAAGGGGCTATGTAAGGAGACCGTAACTGCCTCGTGTAATCCTTTGTTTTAAATAAAAATTGGTATTTCTTCTTATGATGAAGTTTATGAATTTACAAATGACCGGATAAATATAGTATGCATATTTTTGATGAATTTTAGAAAAATTATATTTTAAAAATGTTTATGTAAACCGTAAATAATTAAAAATGTGTAATGATATTCAAAAAATGGTCTTCTACAATTATGCTCAGTACGAAATTTAGAGTCTAATAAGATCAACCTAATTTTTTATGAATAGTAAATTATGAATAGTGATTTTATGATTAGGATTAGTAATGTGTCCAAATGGATTAGTAATCTCACTTAAAGAAAGTATTAATATAATCTAGGTACCTTGATTAGGTAATGTGATTCAACAAAATGGTTAAATAATGATTTCATAAATTATTATTCAAGTATTAGTTTTTTTAGAGTAAATAGTGTTTTTAATTAAAAATTAAATTAAAAATATTTAAAAAATTATTTTTATAAAATGGATTTCATTTTTGAACTCAGAGCACCGATATTATGTTATGGTAATTTTTGGGTTTTTTTTCTGAAAAAATGAATTTTCGGTGAATAATGTATTTATTTAAAAAATAAATTAAAAATATTTAGAAAATTATTTTTATAAAATGGAGTTCATTCATGAAATCAGATCATTGATATTCGGTTAAGGTGAAATTTTGGGATTATTCTAAGAAAGTTGAATTTTCGATGAATAGTGAAAATACAGTTTTTAAGTTACGGGTGTTTAATGACATCATTAATTGATGTATTAAGTATGTAATCAATATGGTCGACTTATGAATAGTAATATAAGGTATTAGGTGTCCCAAGTGGCCAATACCATGGGAAAATACCATGGTCAAGCCCATGGTTTTGCCAAAACCACTAATGAGGTGTCCCTTGGCCATTAATGCCTTGTCCTCTCACTTTCGTAATAAATACCAAGCCATCCTCTCATACATTCGACTCCCCACTCTCCCCAAACGAAGTTATGGTCTCATTACCTCCAATTTATTCCTCCCATGGTTCCCCAAATCCCTCAAGGTCCCAACCATTTAGTTTTAATAGTTACGTTTTAAGGTAAGGGATCTGATCTCTCTCTTTCTTTTCAAGAAATCTCTTTTATGTCATTCCTTTTATGCTCCATGTTCTTATGTGGGAGGATGTTCTTTTATATTCATCTTACTACCCTTTTCGGGTTTATATGATGATATATCCCCTCTTACTCTCATCATTTCGTTTTATGATGTTTTAAGTGGCGCCGTTAGGCTGCCGAAATTTTTGTAACAGATTTTTTCTCCCTTCTCATTTTTCAAGATATATTCTCATGTAAAGTATTTCAAGTTCCTATTTATTATGATGGGGTATGATATCTAATTTTATCATACTGATCTTTCATGATCATATGATTAGAGACCCCATTTTATCTCTTCAATTCAGTATTTTTATGTTTTAATTGGCGCTGTTAGGCTGCCGAATTTTTAAGGGATTCTTTCACCCTTCTCGTTTTCAAGATATATTTTCATGTCAAGTCATTCAAGCTCCTTTTTATTATGTTGGGGTATGATCTCTATATCTATCATACTGATATTTTATGTTCATATGATGAAAGACACTATTCTATCTCATCAATTCATTTTTTGTTGAAGTTTATGTAACGCTGTTAGGCTGCCGAATTTTCATAAGAGAAATCTTATTTTTGTGTTCCTTTCATCTTCTTCATTTCATATGGTATATTTTCAAATTTCATTACCATGTTCTTAAATCCCTTATATTCTGTCCCTCTACTATTTTATGGGTCATTTATGAATGTTTGACCCATGTCCCCTCTCGTTTCAATGTTTTCTAAAAACCTTGTAACATAGCCGTTATGCTGCAGAATTTTCGTCTCAAAATGTCTCTCTCTTTTTTCTAAAGATATTTTATTTTATTAAGTGAATACTCAAAGCTCTACCTTCTATATGGGTATTCACATATATTCCAAGTTGTTCTATTTTAAATTCTGGGATTTACATACATGAAACCCGCTTTCCCTTTTCGTGGGTTTAAAGTGACGTAAAGATCATGTCTTTAAAGCAGTTTTTAAAACGTTATGGTTATGAAATGAAACCCATTTATTTTATGCTATATGGGTCATTTATGAAATTTTTTATGATGATATATGTGGCTCACATGATAATAAAAGAAAATTTAAGGGTGCCCCCTGATAGCGCTCCAATGCATTTGGTAATGATGTAACCACTAGAGATTACAATTTTCACGTTGTCTTGGTGAATAACCATTGTAATTTTCAAATGAAACCTTGGGGATGGACCTTGGTGATATGTTCATGATTGTCTATATTAAATGTTTCATCCACATCTTCAAGTTATGAAAAATGTTATTTTTATTATGATATGCCTCATGACTTCTTTCTCATGCCTTAAGGTTCTTTTCATGACCTTATTGAAGTATCTCAAGTTCACATGTAAAATGCTTCTCTTGTTTCCCTTACTCGGCCTTCTTCTCACCCTTTCTTTTGATGTATGTCCCTAGGTTATGAGATGCAGTAATGAACCTAGGATGGACATGAGGAGAATCCTTTCAAGTGTTTAAGAAAAATCTTATATGTTTTCATGTTTAAAGTTCCTGGTTTCCAAGACACTAAACCGTAAAGATCCTTGGTTTTGAAAAATGTAATGAAAGATTATGTGATAAAAAGGTGGGATTCTATATTCTATCCATCTCATAATGCATAAAATAGAGATAACAATATCATACATGTGAAAAAACTTCACTCCATACTATACATCCACTAAGGAAGTTCATCCCAAAGGCCAATCTCATCAGGTCTTAATACAAAGAAATTAAAAGTGGATGCGGACATGATTCATCATATATAAAAACTCCAACTATCTAATACCACATCATAATGATCATATTTGGATCAACAGAAATTGGTCAATCCCATGGCTCATTGGGGGATACCAGTCTTTAATGGAAACATCTATCTATATATTGAATTGACACTCATGTAAATATTTGTCATATAAATTCAAAAAAAATCATATAAGGTAACATGAAGGAATTGAGGATCATTTTGGGCCACTCTGAGGGATACATACTCTAGGAAACTATTGAATATATTGAAGTAGATTGATGTAACTCACTCCAATGTAATGAATCTCACCCACACAACACCGATCATCAGGAATCTATAGAGGGGGTTCCCTCTATGATAAAAACATGATGCCACACTAAACCATCATATGAATATACCAACGTAATACCTCAACCAATATTGTAACAAGGAAGGTACAACAATCTCGCAATGAAGATAAGATGGTATGGAAAAGGAATCTGACATTTCCTCAACATAGTACATGTCATATCCCTTGGTTACAAAGAATTTATCACTCTTCCTGAATCTTTTTATGTCTCGTGATCACACTGGAAACACTTTTTCGTAATACACAGTGTATCTTTGAGGTACACTATGTGTAGATTCCATCCTGGAACTCGACATTTCATTCATACCATGGCCGTGTACAACAGATCATGCATGTATTCTTGGTTGTTTGAAAGGACACAACTCTACAAGGTTACCTCGGCCTTCCCATGTACTTTCAAATTATATGGCGTGTCGGACCACTTGGACACATTGGCATGTTCTGTAACAACCCAATTATTTATTAATAAAATTATATTTATTTTAATTTCTTATTGATATAAAAAATAAATGAACTATTTCTATTATTATTGTGTTTAGAATATTGTTTTGTATCATTACCATTGATAGTAAATCCATTGAATAGTGATCATAAGAATAGTATAAAAATAGGGTTTTAAAAATTCTTTTTGATATAGAAAAAGGAAGTGATGGCTTCAAACTAAAGGATATTTCCCTTTGAATCCCATTTATTAGATCATTCAAGGGATATAGAATTTCTGGGCTCTTCCCTAGACTAATCCCAATACAAGATTCAACAACTTAAGGATGAGGGATACCATATACGAGAGAAGTTCCAGCTCAATGACATCACAACTCAAACCATGTTCATCGAACAACCCCAAGAATACCCTCCCCAGTACACAGCTTACTCTTTGGGTGTATGCTTGTGTTATAGAGGGATATGTAATAAGACCCAAGAATTTTTATTATGTGCATTATTGTTTTTGAATAATGAATATGCATTCATTTTATAATTGTTACTTTGTAAATTATTTTTAAATCAAAAATAGTATTTTTTTTGTTAATATTCAAATTAAATTAGGAAATCTATTTCGATGAATTGATAGATTTGGTAATTAAATAAAACTTTAATGAAATTTTATTATTAATTTAATTTTTATAAATATATATATGATTGTATAATTTTTATGAAGTCATTTGTAATTTTTATAATGGGTTGAAAACAGTTTTTGTCCAAACCCATCAATTTTCATTAAATGTTGATTTTTATTTTAAATTTAAAAATTCAAATATTTTAAAATTTATTCATATAAAATGAATTCTATTTTTTAAATTTGAATTTTTAATTTATCTAATGGGGAACTTTCCGTTATTTTCTGAGATAGTTGAATGTTTGGGTAAAAGTTACGTTTCGTATAAATAAAATATGTGTGTTGTGACATCATAATGACCCCAAAATGATGTAATAAATACTATAATGGGAATTATTGAAAAAATATATGTATTAAAATTATAATAATGTGATTTTATATTTGTTTTATTTATTTTATAAATCATTAGTGAATCCTACAAGACATACACAATATTTTATGATTTTAAAATCATTTCCTTGAATGTATAACTCACCTCCACATGTGAAAGGTAAATATTTTATTATCATCATCTATTTTCCTTGTTAAATAATGTTTTATACTCCTATTTAGGGAAAACCATGTGAAAAAACATGGTATGTTTTGTGGTTTTGACTATTTATTTATATTTATTCCAAAACATAAGTCTGTGAAATATTAATAAATTCCCCTCAACATTCCTATATAAACCCACACAATATCTCATTTATCTTTACTGAAAACATTTCTATCTCAGCTCAAACCAGCCCCATACTCTCTATAGTCCTCCATAGGATTCCACAAGATCCCAATTAGCCTCTTTCAATCCTTTGGGATCATACATCCATGTAAGGGATCATTCACTGTCCTCTTGTATCCAGCATTCTGTTCATGGTATGTCTTTTAATTCCTTTTATTACTCTGTTGGGATATGTTATTTAATATCATTCTTAATTCTCATTTGACGTATAAATTATGAGATCCCCTTTAACTCTCATTTATCCCTTTTATTAACCTTTATGAACACCCATTAACATGCTGAATTTTCTTTTGGGATCCTCACTTTCCTACCTTTATCATTTTTTATCAAAGATTCCTTATATTGTTACACCAATTTATTTTAAGTTAAAAATGATGTGTTGTGTTTTTATACCTCCCCCATACTTACCTTATTATGTTTTTATGTTGGGAGACCTCTTTCTCTTTCATTAATCTGTACCATATGCATCTGTTACCATGCCGAGATTCCGAAAGGGATTTCCCTCTCCTCATGTACATTCATTCATTTCTCTTATATTATGCATCTGAAATTAAATTTCATATATTGGGATAATATGATCCAAGATCTCCTTACATACAATGTTATGTCTAAATGATGAGATACCCATTTCATTCACATCATTACATTTTATGAATCCCCGTGTTATGATGTTATAATGTCGAAATTGCACCCCAATTTTCCAAGCCAAAATCATCATTTAGTGAATACCAGACCCATTTCTCTATCAAGGCTATTCAAATTTATTCACATATACTTATTGATTATAAATATTTTTTATTTAATTTACTTTCCATAATCATGGAATAAATGATGATATTGAATGAATCATTTTTATATGATCTATGTAGAACACATAAGCCAGATATTGATATTTTTATGAAGGGTTCACCCTAATAGTGCTCCAATGCATGGGGTAATGTTTACTATAATTATAATCCATCTCAAATGAGAGTTTAAAAATGATAATTCATGTGAAATAAGGGTTTACTCATGATAATCCATGGAAATTATACATGGCTCGTGATAATATCGTATTTTATGTTGTTTCCACATTTCCATGTAATGATAACCTTGCTATATCATTCTTTTAGGTTCATGTTTCTCTTATTATCCATTGATATTCCTATTTCCTAACAAGTTTTATACACTTCATGTTTTACCTATCTTACTACCTTAATGGGTTTTATAGCTCACCCATTTCTTATGTATGTCCTCAAGTTATCCCATGTAGTGTTAAGTACTAAGGAATGTAGTGGTCATATAGAAGAAGCTTTCAATAAAGATGTTGTATTTTATGACTTATGTTGTCATGTATGGTTCCTAATCCCAAAAAACACAAGACCTCTCGGTACTTATATTTTCATTAAGTTCTAATTTATGTTATAAATCATGTTTATGTGTGTAATAAATTGTATGGTTGTAATAGTTTATATCATAAGATCGGTATAGTTATTTCAGGGAGTAGGGTTATAAAACACTAGTGAATGTTGTATGGATAAGACTGAGTATAAGAAAATAATCACAATTTTTTTGATTGTATATTATGTGTTATATCACGCAAATACATCACTTTTTGGATACTAACATGTAGAGGTGGATCTCGCACATATGTATCTAGGGGTAACACCTAAAAACACAACATTGAGCTAGACTCGAATGAGAATTGATGGCTGAAAATGGGGCTTGCTACAACCTTGGTTAGAAAATCATAGGGGGTATGCTTTGGTAAATTCAGAATCATAGAATGATCTATTATTAAGGGAGAAAGAAAATTTCCCCTAATAATATATATTACGAAGTAAATCATGTATAAATTAGATTGAAAGTTAGAAGTTCATAAGTAATGGAAATAAATGTAATTTATATGTTATCCCATTTTTCATTGGATTCCCCTTTATGTGTTTAATAGATTAAAATATTTACCCCTTCATTTCCTTTTATTCTTTCCAATGTAAAGGGAAATGTGATGAATGTCCCAGAGAGATTTCTAATCAAATGGGAGATCATGTATGACATATTGTGATTATTCTAAACAAGATATCAAAAATCACTATTAATAATTTGTTGTTTTTTTAATTATCGAGGGAATAAAGGAAGAGGAATATTAAATCTCATTAAATTTCATCTGATAATGGTGGTAAGGGAAGAAGACCCAATTTCCTTCATGAAATAAGTGTGGAAAGGTTCACCATGGGGAATGTCACTAAAGGACTGAGAGATGTTTAATGTGTATAATGTAAGGAAAAAATGTATCCAATTATCAGGAAATAATGTTTTCTATTATGGATGGAAAAAAATTTCCATATATGGAAACTTACACAGTTCTATGTCCTAAATGTGGAGAAATCAGGAATTATCCATGAAAATGATCTATTATATGGGATGAGAAGCATGATATGAATCAATAATCTCCATGATCTAGGGAGCATGAAAATACCCACTAAAATATGGATAATGATGAATTAATTATAAGTAAACACTACATCAATGTTTTGTATGTCATATTGTATTTAAATTCATGTCCTTTTAGTTTATATTTTCTATTTTATAAGAACATCGAGTCCCCACGATAAATGAAATTAAATAATTAGGGAAAATGTCATTAAGTGTTGTATCACATGATGAGGTTTGTTGGAATTTCCTTCTTAAAAACATTAAAAGTCCCCCTTTGATAGATTCTGAGGAAAAATGAAATTTTTTTTTCTAATGCCTCAATATAGTTTCAAATTCATGAGCAAAACTATCCCACACAGGATCTGGAATTTGTAGCATTGATCATTGCATTAAAAATTGAAGGAAATAACTATTTGATGAGATGTTTGAAATATATAAAGATAAAAAAATCCTAAATTATATATTCACATAAGAATAGTTGAATATAAACCAACAAATATTGTTATAGCTGATCAAATACTATGACTGCTCAATCCATTACCTCCCTGGGAAAGTAATCAAGGTAGCAGATTATTTAGGTAGAAAGGACCCATAGATTCAATCATTGATGACAATTGAAAATGATCCAATATTTATATATGTGGTGAATATGGACATGAAAATAATAATTAAGGGATAATAATAAATACTTTCACAAATGATTTCTCAAACATATCCTTTGTAAAGTTTAAATGATTCTCAAAGAGATTATGTGGAAATTTAGAAGAATGTGGAAACTATCTAAAAAGGGAAATCATCAGAGTTTAATGTCAATGAACAAGGAATTGTGTGATTTGGGTCATGATTATGTGTTCCATCAAATCTAGAGGTAAGGAAATAATGTTTAGCTGATGTACATATTTCGAATTTCGTTATTCACCCATGAAATAAAATGATGTATTAAGATCTCCAAGAGAATTATTGGTGGGAAACATGAAGAAAGAGATCTCTATGTATACATCATTTTTTCTTGGTATGTCATCAAGTGAAGACTGAGAGACATAATTATTTTTGGATGATTCAACCATTACTCATACCAATATAGAAATGGGTAAACATAATCATGGACTTAGTCACAGGAGTTCTGAATACAAACAAATGAAACAATGCTATATTTGTTGTTGTGGATCATATTAAAATGACAAGATATTTCAATGAAATTAGGGTGGATTTCTCATTAGATTAACTAGAATGAATATACATCATAGAAGTGGAAATGAATAATGGTGTACCACTATCAATTGTATCTGATCGAGATCCAAGATTCACCTCTATGTTTTGAAAGAGCCTCTAACACTCATTGAAAACTTAGCTGAACATCAGTAGGGATTATCATCCACAAACTGATGTCCAATCTAATCAGACTATCCAAAAACTTGAGGAAATTTTGAGAGAATGCTCAATAGACTTCAAAAGATGATAGATTCAAAATATTCCTCTGTTTGAGTTATCTTATAACAATAGTTTCCACTCAATCATCCAAATGGATCCTTATGAAGCCATTTATTGGAAGAGGTGAAGAACACCGGAATTTTGGGATGAGGTTTGAGATAAATAACTTCTAGGTCCAAATATAGTATAAGAAATGGTGGATAAGGTTAAGATCATCTACAAGTACATAAACGCTTCTCAGAGATGACAAAATGGCTATGTTGAAAATTTTCAATGCGACCTAGAGTCTGATTTTGGAGACATAATATCCCTCTTTATATCACCATGGAAGAGATTCATGATATTTGGAAATCAGATAAAGCTTAATCCAAGGAAAAGCATCCCTTTTTAGATTCTTTATCACATTGGAGTAGTGGTATATCGACTAGAACTTCCACCATACCTGACTCAAGTAAATGATGTATTCTATGTATCACTCTTTAGGAAGTACATACTTGGACCATTACGTGTACTCAATCTAGAGGTGGTACCATGGGAGAATGACATCTCATTTGAAGAGAAGCTGGTGAATATATTATATTTTAGGGAAAAAGATCAATGAAATATGATGATTCCCCTCATTAAGGTATTGTGGAGAAACCAAAAGGTTGAAGAAAAAAATGGGAACCTAAAGAAGTGATGAGGCAGAGTTACCCTCGACTGTTTTACTGTGGGAAAAGGAAATTTTGAGGATGAAATATCTTATGGGGGTAATGTTGTAACGAACAGATCTTTTATGAATAGAATTCCTTTTTCCATAATGTATTATGTTTAACAAAAAAAATTCACCCTTTTCTTATTTCTTTTAAATGACCATTATGTATCATTACCATTGATAATATAGCTGTTGAATGGTGATCAATAGACTACTATAAAAATAGGCTTTTAATAAATATTTTTCACATAGACAAAGGAAGTGATGGAATCAACAAGTAGGATCATTCCCTTTCAAGCATATTTATTGGATCCATCAAGGGAGATAACATTTATAGAATATACCCTAGACCAAACCCAAGATAAGTTCCAACAACTAAAGGATGATGGAAATTGTTTACATGATAAGTTCATGCTCAATGACATCACGACCCAAACCATATTCACCGAACGACCCCAAGAAAGCCCCACCATCGAACACCTTATAATTAGAGTGTGTGATGGAGAACTAAAGGGATAAATAACAAGACCCTAGAATTAGGATCATGTACATTATTATTTTTTAGAATAATGAATATACTTTCATTTTATTATAGTTACTTTGAAAATGAATTTTAAAGGGTAATTAGTATTTTTTTAGGCTAATATTCAAATTAAAGTAAGGAATTTATTTTAATGAATTAATCGATTTTTTAATTCAATAATATTTTAATAAAATATTATTATTAAATTAATTTTTTTAAATATAAATGATCATATAATTTTTATGATGTCAATTATAATTTTTATTAAGATTTTAAAACTATTTTTATCAAGACCCGTCAATTTTCAGTAAATATCAGTTTTTATTTTAAAAATAAATATTCACATATTTATAAACATATTTAGTTAAAATGAATATTATTTTTGGAATTTTGAAATCAAAATTATCCAATGGTGAAATTTTCATAATTTTCTGACACCGTCGAATTGTTGAGTAAAATGTAAATACCGTATATATAATTTATGTGTTTTATGACATCATAATGATCCCAAAATGATGTAATAAATAATATAATGGATATTATTGGCCAAATTGATTTTTCCCATAAAGATAATTTGATTTATGATTTTTTATTTATTTTATAATTCCTTACTAAATCCTCCAAGACATATACAATATTTTATGATTTTAAAATCATTTCCTTCATTGTGTAACTCACCTTTACATAAGAAAGGGAAATATTTTAATATATTTGGTCCTTTAACGAATAGAATAATTTTTTTCCACTCATATTTATATGAAATTATTGTAAAAACCCATGGAAATTTTTTTTGTTTTGAATATTTAATTTAATAGATTTCAAAACATACGATTGTGAAATATTAAATAATTCCCCTAACCATTCATATATAAACCCAACCAATATCCAATGCATCTTCACACAAACCATTTCGATATAGACAAAAATCTTACCCATACTCTCTATAGTATTCAAAAAGTACCCCCAAGATCCCAAAAATCCTCTCTAAAGCCCTTGGGATCACACATCCATGTAAGGGTACTTCAACCCTCCCATTTTATCAAGCGTTCATTTAAGGATATGTCTTTTAATTTATTTTATTCTTATGATTCTATATTTTATTTAATATACTAATTACATCCCATTTAGTTTATAAATGGTTTTATCCCTTTTCACTCTCATTTATCCCTCTTATAAATCCTTATGATCACCTGTTACAATGCCGAATTTTCATAATGGATCCTCACTTTCTTTTCTTTCTCTTTTTTATCAATTTTTATTTATATTGTAACATCATTTTATTTTCAATTAAATTTGATGGGGTATGTTTTATCACATCTCCAATACATCCTATATTATGTTTTTAGGATGGGATACCTCGTGCCCTGTCATTTATCCCTTCCATTTACACCCATTACCATGCTGAATTCTGTAAAGATCTATCTATCATCATTTCTATTCATGCATATGCCTTATCTTAGAAATATAAAATTCAACTAAATATGTCGAGGTATTATTATTACTTCCAATTTAAAGTCTAAATTATGGGATTTCCTTTCTCTCTCATCAACCCATTTTATGAATCCACATGCGAGGCCTTTATACTATAGATCTTCAACTGCGATTTTACATGCCCAAATCATCGTGTAGTGAACACAATACCCATTTCTCTATCAAGGTTATTAGCCTTTATACACATGTACTTATTGATTATATAATTTTCTATATGTAATCCACATTCCTTTATCATGTAATAAATGATGACTTTGAATGAATCCATGTCATATGATCTATGTGGCTCAATTAAGAATAAGATTAAAACGTTTATGAAGGGTGTGTTCTGATAACACTCTAATGTATTGAGTAATGTTTAATATCACGATATTCTATGTTTAATGAGGATTTAAACATGATAATTCTTATAAAATGATGGTTTAATCATGCCAATCAATGTTAAATGAGCCTTGAAACGTGTTAATATCAGGTTTTATGTTGTTTCCACATAGCCATGTTATGATAACCATTCTATATCATGCATTTATGTTCATGTCTCTCTTGTTCCTCGTAGATATGACTATTTTCTAACGTGTATTTTATTCTACATTAATTTTATTGTTTACTCCCTTACTGGGCTTTATAGCTCACCCCTTTCTTATGTATATCCTCATGTTATCCTATGAAATGTTAAGTATGAAAGAATATTGTGGTCATGTAAAAGAAACATTCAATAAAGATGTTTTATTTTATGTCTTAAATTTTCATGTATTGTAAATAATTCCCAAATACACTATACCTCCCGATCCTCAATGTTATATTAAGGTCATATTTATGTAATATATCCTGTTTATATGTGTAATAATGAGTATGGTTGTTATATGTACTCCAGGTACACGTCGATATTTTAATCTATGTTCACATGACATGTGACATCTTTCACCAAGAGTGTGATACATATATCCATGTGGAAACCCTAGAACCACACAAAAGGAACTACCCACTGTGTGTTCATAGGACTACATTTAGTGTTTTCGAGAATTTTATAGAAATTCTAGAATATTCACATGTCCTCAACTGATTTGTCTACCCCCAACGATTATGTTGGGAGTCTCATCATAAATCATAGATATAATGTTGAAAAACCCACATCCATGTCTTTTTTAGATTCTTTCTGTATCTAGTGTTCTGGAATCATAGTTGTTTCCCCTCGTCGATGTCGTACACCTAATCCTTGGAGAATAACACTTGATCTGTCTATGGATATGTTTCCGTGATCATATAATATAATC
The DNA here is from genome assembly GCA_963277665.1 of Viscum album. NCBI lineage: Eukaryota > Viridiplantae > Streptophyta > Magnoliopsida > Santalales > Viscaceae > Viscum > Viscum album. The sequence goes on from OY728145.1 coordinate 904,483,127, forward strand.
ATGAAATAAAATCTTTATCTTAAATCCATGCTAGTGATTTTTTTTCTGGTGAAAAAAAATATGAAATGATCATTCACCAAGTATTCTTTGAAAATTAGGCTACAAAATGCCAACATAGAATATACACAAAATGGGGATACAAAACCATAAATGCAAGGAATGAACCTCATCCATTATTCATTATTGTACATAATTCTTCATCATAGGATAGGAAAATTATGAGGTATATTAATCAACTAAAAAACAGTGACTAATTATCCCATATTCCCACAATTAAACCCATTCACAAGAAATGACTAATCCATGAATAAATTCATCAGTCGATTGATTCAAATTTAGAATGAAATTATAAAATGATGATAATTCCAAAGATCAAAATCCCTACCACAAGATAGAATTATCACTGTTGAAGAAAAAATCCATGTCGTTTTTGTTGGAGTGATCCTCAAGCTATGTTGGCACATGATCCTCAATATGATTCGATCTAATGACGTCTGTGCGGAACACTCTCTTCCAATAGTCACGTAAGTCACCTTGGTTTAGCATCCAACGTTGATATGTCCTAAAAATTGTGTATTTAAAGTGTATTTCATGTTTATATTTCATGAAAAATAAAATAAATATTTTACTTTTTTACATTATTTATTCTCATGTGACTACACATTATAAAAAAAACCCGATGTCGATAATGATTATGTCATTTTTAGGGTGAACCCCATGCTCCAAACTCAACGATGATCTTGGATTCCTAATTTGGGACTCTATTTAAGTGGTATTCTACTTTATCAACAAAAATCCATTCATATGTTATTTAATATATTTTATATATAATGAAAATTAATCATGAATTTATTGGGTCTTAGAATCAAAAAATTGAGAGTGTTATGATGTATAAATATTCCTATAAATATCCTATGTCTTAAATAGAAAAAACTAGTAAATTTCACTCTCTATGGATTGATTTAGGGTTTTCATTCACAATAAATGGTCATAATATGGACATATGAAACCAATTAGAAAGTAGGGAGCCTCAATCTCAATGTGGTTCACCCTACCCCTAATTCCATACAAGTGGGCACCTAGTTGGACACTGGGTATCTAGTAGGTGTTGACCATGTACCAGGTGGATGTCTGTTTTTTTTTGTTTTTTATAAATTAAATTGATGATTTTTTATTATACTTTTAAATAAATGAGACTTTTAAACTTATTTATAGGTTCTGGTGGATTGATCATCTGACCACATTCCTCTACGTTCATCAAAATTTAATTTTGGATCTGACTTGTTTCTTTCATGATTATCATGTCATCTATCACTAGAGGTCATCATGGGTGAGTATATTAATCTTGGCCATGCACATCATCACTATTCTTATGAATTATCTTGTTTCTAATTGTAGTGAAAATATATATAGATTTTACCAAATTTTTTCTTCTTGTTGACTGAATCTCATTTGTTCAGTGATACACAGTAAGTGACATTACATTATATAGAGTTAGGTGTTCACAAAATTATCCGGATGGTTTATCCTCATATAAAATGATGTATGATACATGGTATTTCCTCCTATATGTAAGTATCAAAGAACTAATTTGAAATAGCTCCCTTGACTATGATAGTGTAACAAATAAATATTTTATGACCTTAATGGAAACATTTAATATTATATGTATTGAAAACTAATGGAAAAGATATTTTCTAAATGGTTCTGAAACACTTACTCGTAACCCTTTTGGTGGTTTCCTTTGGTTATACAATCTCATACGAACCATAGTTATGATAGTTGTTTCTTGATTATAGTAGAAATATACTTGTACTAAATGCATTATTCATTAATGTATTTCAATGAACTATTGAGTTTTCTTATAGCCCCTAGATAGCCAAATTGGTATTCCCAATGAATATTACTTCTCCACAATATTATGGATCCAACAATGTCATTTATCGTCATTTTTATGGCCTTAGGTCATATTTATAGGATATTTACAATTTACAATTAAAATATTGTTTTTGGATATTCCATTTATAATGTGAACTATTTATATTATGTTGTTAATGGTTTTAATTATGAAACATTGATATTTGGTTATATTTATGGGATGATATACCATTATGAAAATGATGGGAAATGTTTTATGAAAATCAAGAAAATTATATTCCTTTGATGCTGAGGGAATATATGTACATAAAATTGTATGTTCATAAATGGTATGGTATTATTATGGTTGTGATATTTTATTCCTAGTTATTTATTAGTTTGATTTGACATGGGATGCTCTGAACATGGTGTGATACTTCTATTGAAAGGGGTCTGTGATGATATGAGACTGGTTGTCTTGGGATGTGATTCCCTATTTGATGATGAAGTCTATGAAATGGGATTCTATTCACTAGTTTGATTATGACCATTAATAGCAATATTATGAAATCTCTTGATGATTCTAATGGGTATTGATTCCATCTTATAGTTTCCTTCTCGAGCTTTCTTTTTCCGTAATTTCCAAAATTTGATTTGTATGTATATCTTATGTATTGATGAAAATAATATCATAGTGATGTTATTACAACCAATTTGGTTGTTGAATTTGGGAATTTTTTAAACATATTAGTAATTTTATTACGATGAAATGGTATTCCCATTAATATTTAATTGTTTTTTAATGCCCAAATACATGTTATTTGATATGATTATAGACACCCCGAAAAATTCTGAAGTTGGTATTTCAAAAACCATGTGGATGTGTGGAACCTGAGGATGGTGAATTATTTATTATTACTTCCATTTTCACTTCCTTTATTTAAGATAATCTCATATTATACATACATTTGATTGTACCTTATAAGTTTGTAATGCCAATAGTGGTGGCATACTAAGTCATACATAAAACCACTTGGGGTGCCTTTGATCCCAAGGATACTATATTTTTGTGATTGTGTAAAGGGAATGTGAAAAAATATTTATGGGAGAGTACCGGAACATTGTAATTGTTGGAAGAAGGGACCAAGAATTGACTGAAGACTTCTTATTCATTCATCAGCAATATTTTTCTTACTTTTGGGATGTATGTTATCCAATCAATATAGAACAATATGATTATAAAATACTCTTATCTTTAATAAATTTGATGTCTTTAATTAATTATTATGAAACCAAAAATGAATAACTATTTATTAAAAAATGAAATAAATTATAGATATTTTAGATGAAATTGATAAAATAAATTATTTTCTAAAAATGGTAATGTTCACTATAAAAGATAAAATTAATTCTGAAGAGACCATTTTTAACCTAATTTTTGAATTTTTATTTTATTTCATTAATTAATATATCGTGTTTATTATTTATCTAAATTAATATATTAAATTTTGGGGTTAATTAATTACATCCATAGATAGGTTAAGTAATGATAAGATATATTAGATGGAAAATTAGGAGCAAAATGCCAATGTTTTGTTTACAAACATTGTATTACATGTTATTATTTAAAACATATTTTCAATTATTTCCTCTTTTAAATAGATGTAATATTATATTTCTTAAATGTATAAATATTAACTTTAATTCATAAAATTAATATCGATAGTTTATATTTAAAAATAAAATCATTAAATGAAAAATGTGATAATTTTCAAAAAAACAATTTTAATTATACACAATATATTTTATCATAAAATTAGAAATTAATCAAAATAAATTAATATTATTATATATATGTAATATATTAAATAAAAATTTTAAAAATCCACCAAATGGTTTTTAAAAGACACTAAATCATATTAAATCCATTTTATGTTTTAAAAACACATTTTCTCTATAAACAGTTCTATATGTTTTTGTTGTGTATATTAAAATTAATTTACATAAAATTATGAAATTGAACATTATAAAATGTATACATCATTTTTCATTAATATTTAATTTTTTTTATATTTTCAATTACATTTTTTCAAGATGTTATGTTTCCAGGAATTTTTTATTATTATTACAATAATCATAAATTGGGTTATAAGTGTTAAAATAAATTGATAGGTCTTCAAGATAACATTGGAACTAATAATTAAATTATTTATAAAATTATATTTATAACACACAGTACTTTTATTCAAATATTATTATTTTTGATTCAATTATCATTTGAAAGATGTTTATTATTATTATATATTCTTAATAATTACAAGGGTGTCTCTCACCTCACCTATAAAAAAATGAATTCAACTATCACTTATCCAAAAAAAATATATCACAAGAGGTAAACCACGATCTATATGAATTACTTACAAACAATATTATTCTTTTCTTGGAGGTTGTTTCTTCCTCAAATACCTATCAAATAATCTTTATTGAGTTTTTTAAATGTGAATAACCAAGGAAGTGGAATATGTTCTTACCAATCATTTTCAAGTTTCCTTCTTCATAAAAATACTGAAAATATTCTATAACTATATTAAAATAATAAAATATGTATAATTACACTACATAAATTTTTTTATATTATTATACAACTATTTTTTCTTGTTTCCTTCTAATTAAAAATGAAACCGTTTCACAGGTATATGTATGGACTACAACAACCCAGAAGAAATGTAATTCATTGTTCAACACAACCACTCAATGAGATATTTAAAAATGTAGGTAATGAATATATATGACATATGTGATAGAATTATGATTCAATAAATATACATTATTATTTAACTTTTTGGTATTCCATATATTAAACATGAATTCTCTACCCATGAATACGTACAGACTGCCTTCTCTATGAAGCAATGTAAGTTCGTTTTGATCACATACATACTCTTATTATTAAATAATCCAAATACATTTTCTGTTATTTTCAAAATTCATCTTTTTAGCTGAGTGGGAAATTCACAAAAAATACGATATCATTTCCAAACATCACCCACATAAACCATTACATAGAAAACCACAACATCCCAAAATCCACATTGAAATTTTAAAATTCAAATTAAAATTTTTGAATAAACATAAATCGTTTTCAAGAAAGAATCCTGAGAAACCGACCATCGGGTAGATATCTCATCACAATCATCACCCTATTGTACTTCTATATTTTCATCATCCCTATTGTCACATCGTCATATCACCACAGAGAACAACCTCATCGGCTCATCACTGCCAGCCTCTTCTCTGATAACCACTACTTGTACACCACTGTCGTCATCTTAACAAGCCTCCCTCATCATGAATATTGTTAACTTTGGTACACCGCCACTATCTTCATCTCTGATCCACACCAGAACTTCAAAGCCTCTAAACAGCATAAAATCGTCACCCCCCATCACCCAACCACATACGAGCTACAAAAGGTATCAACTGAATGAATATCATGCCTCCTAGAACACTGATGACCACTCAAGCAGAACCTCCCAAATATTGAATGACAACCACCTCTCTATACCATCTCGAATAGGGGAGGTGATACCTAAAGACATAGCAGAGTATAGGATTAATGGAATATTCACAGGGAGTCAATATATTCACCGAACACACACATCCAAATTGATACCCTTCTGTCACCAGAACCCAGGTTGGACTACCTAGAACCCCACACCAGAACACACATGATAACCCAAAACACATGGAATCAATCGCACCTGACCGACTAGGAAGGGAGCAATGGATCTATATAAATTATAGAAGTACAAGAAGGCCGAACATCCATACCATGTTGTGACAAAGGAAGTCCCAGAATCACCATAAAACAACATCTACGAACCTTCACAAGAAAACCATAAACCTCAAATCCATTGAAACTTCTTATCAGAAATAGAAGCACTACCTTTGACAACCATTGAACGAGGAAGGAGAAAAAGGATTGAAACCCTCACACGAATAGGGGACTGAGACCCAAAGAAGAAGAAAATAAATGTAATTCCAAAGTGGGGATGGGGATGAAACCCTAAAAAATAATCAGGGGATGAAACCCTAGTAATAAGGAAGGAGATCACTCTGTGGAACTCGTCAGAAAAAATCAAAGGCTAAGAGGACACACTAGTGCTAGTGGAAGGAAGCTGAGTAGGGAGAAGAGAATCGATCTCAATAGAGTGTTCCATGAGAGAACGATGCCATATACACTTATCATTAAAAAACATTTAAACATAAATATTATAGTTATTAATTTTTTTAATTCTAGATCCATGTCCAATAGGAATGTTATTTAACAATCAAATAAAAAAAATCCTTGCAAAATTAACCAGTTAGCAACTGAATATTGATTTTCATGATGAATTTTTAATAAATATGTTGTTAGGTATTATAAGGGAATGATATAAACTAATGTAATAATAATTGTGTATCTAGTATAGATTTATCATAATTATAAATTTATTATACATGAGGTTACAACATGTATGAAAAAATTCAGCACATTATGTAAGGGTTTCTTCATCTTAATTTTCCTTTATTAGGACATGTTCTATATTTGTTAACTTCAATAATTTATAAAGTGTATATACCAAAAATGAATTTTTTTTTATAATTATTTTCCTATAAAATATGTTAATTTAATAATCCATCAAATTTTAAAACTTTCATGTTGTTTTGATTGAAATATTATCAAATCAGTATGTGTTTATGTTATTATCTCATTTTTTATCAGGGTTTTTTTCAACATTCATTATAGGATATTTTATGTTATATTTCTCTAATGGAACATTATCATATTTTTATATAGTAATATATTTATCATGTATTCTTTCCACTCCCACATTGATGCATAAAAATATATAATTATTCTTTTAAATAAATTCCATCATTGTTACTCTTCTTTTTTTTAGTAATCCTTTTACTCCTTATCTTTATTATACAAATTTGTAAATTCATGTTTCTAATTATACATAAATATATAATTAAGGAAAATTTTTAATAAAATTTAAAATTTTTCATTTAATAAAAATAAATATGTAAATAAATTTCATATAAGACTAACTTTTGACTTTATAAAAATAATTAAAAATTATTTTTTTTCAACGATTAGGACTCTAAACCATTTCCAACAATCTTGAATTTTATTCATTATCAAGATTAAATTAAAATATTCTTCGGTTATTTAAATGAAATAATATTCCAAATTTTGTAGAATTTTTTTGAATGATTCTAAAGGATCTGTATGTTTTCAGTTGTCCTTCATAGCATAATTCTAATACTTTTATAAATGTATTTTTCATCATTGTAAACGTCCATTAATTAATTTTATTATTACCTATGTTTATGATATTATGATAAAATCAAATAAGTTTTATCATGATGTATTTTTATTATTATTTTATATGAATTTTTTTTGAAACCAGTTTGTTTTCAATTGGTTAATTTAGACTTGATGAAATAATGAATCATTTTTTGATCCCATGGAATACATTTGTTAAGTTTCTATTATGTGAAATGTATAATTATATTCTCATATAAATACAATGGATGAGTAATGTTTTATATATTATGATCATAAAAGTGTACATGTGAGGTTTTCTGAATCCCAAAATTGTACACAAATAGTTATTCCTTTCTCAAGAAGTTACATAGGTAGTTTGCATAGTCCTACTCGGTGATTAATTTAAAAATGAGTATCCTTGAAATATTATTATTTTTTTACGAATGTATAGTAATCCCAATCCACTATAAGAATCAATCTACTATGTTTATGGGCTTGGGGTTTGAACCCAATTCACTATGTAATACAATCATTACTTATTATTAAAATGACTAGTTTATCGAATCCAATTTGGTATTTTCCCACTATGATAGTTTTGGATGTTATCCTTAATTATTGAAATGATTTTTTCTAATTATTTTTTTTCAAAACAATTATTTCCTATTCTTATTAATTACACTCATACATTATAATAGATTATTCATGATTCCAGGAACTAATGATTGATGTTTAATATAATGGATTATTTAAAAAATTAGGATTTATAGTATGTGAAATAATAGCTATGATAATTAGTGATCATGTTCCCATACCATTATTCTGATAAAAATCTTAGTTTATATCCTATAATAACATCTCCCATGTTTAGAGTTACTCATTATTTAAACTATCTTTTCATATGTTTCCATTTTCCCGTGTTATGGAGAATGGTTTTTTGTATGATATATCTAATAAAAATGGTCTATAAGAAGAAAAATGTGGGATATATTTAAGATAATTTTGGAAATAATTTCATTGCGTATATATTGTATGAATATATTTATCCTATATTGTTATTTGGAAAGTATTATTATGTTATGCATTGAATGTTTACCTAAAAGGGTGTAATATTTATGTAAGTGACTATCAGGCTATTTTTGTCTACCATCCGGTGATTTTGTTTTAATATTAAGGGATATTATTCATTATTAAAACTAATTCTATTTTATAATTTTTATTTTTATTTATTTACTAATGAATGTATCTATGATGTCTACTTTTATTTATTTGGTTTTGGGATCAGTATTGAATAATTTTCTTCTTCTATATTATATAGATATCATTTCCAGAAAGGAATTGTACCCCCACTTATAATAGTTACACTTTCTTAATTTTTTTGGAATACACGGATGTTTATATGATATAATCTTTACCAGGCTTAGTCACAGTTGAGATGAATTAGATCAAGAATTCAGTATATTATTATCTAAGATTTTTTTGTATTTTTTGTTATAATTTAAGGAATGGTAAAATTGAAATAGGATATTGTTATAATTTTAGATAGAGCATATGCATGGGTGTATCTCACCCTAGTATCATGAAATTGAAAATTTGTAGGGACGAAATTGTTTTTTTGTTTTAAATGATATTTTTCGGAAACATTTGATGAACATGATGTGTTATTATTTTGTTTTTTGGATTATTTTTTTACACTTGGAATGAGGTAGAGTTAGGGAATGAATAATGTGTCAATAAAGGCATGTTAGGTTCAAATATAATTAGTGTAATTACTAGTATTTTAGAATATTGAAAATGATATGAGATTCAATTATTAACCAATAAATTATAGTGTGTTTTTTTATAAAATTTTGTTGTTATATTACAATTAGTCAAGCCATGATTATTTTTTATGTTATTGAATTCATTTATCGAATCATATTTTAATTTGATTCTATTATTGAATGAGTGGGAGGATGGTCATGAATAAAGTGAAATCCCAGGATTATGTGTTACTCTTAGTAGGCTAGGGGAATTTATATCATATTTCCTGAAATATTTTTTATTAACATTTATTATATATTTCAATTGTTTATATAAGTTATTCTATGTATTTACTTGGAAATTATAATAATAAGCCACCAAAATGGTTTCCTATCAATTTCTAGGAGACTGGGGATGATATTGACATACTGATAAAGGATTAGGATCCCTAATCAAACATATAAAACATCTTCCAGTGTAATGACCTGAAATTTTGTAAATAAAATTATTCTTTTTGTTTTAATTAAATTTATTATTAAGTAATATGGTTACCGAAAACACATGAACTAATTTATTAATTATAAAAAATTGGGTTTCAAAGATCATTATGTATCATTACCATTCATAATACAGCTAGTGAACTGTGATAACATGATTATTATAAATATTTGGTTTTAAGAAATATGATATTAATATAAAAGGGATGTGATGACCTCAACCAGTAGGATTGTGCCCTAAGAATCCCATTTATTATAGAATCCAAGGAAGGTAGAGTCTTTGGGATTTTCCATTGACTGATCCCAATATGTGATCAAACAACATAATCGAGGTAATAATTGATTACTGGAGATGTTCAAGCTCATTTAGATTACATCCCAAACCATGTATGTCAAACCCCCCCCCCCCCAAGAAAGTATCACCATCGCAAAACATACCCATTTGAACTTTGTAGGTGTAGTAAAGAGGTATGATTCAAGACCCTATTAATATGAGAAGCTAAATTATTTTTTATAAAATAAATAATATATTTTAATCCTATTATTGTAAGATTGAAAATGATATTTACTGATTCAATAAAACCCAAATTGTATTTTTAATTGATATTCAAATTTAATAAGGAATCTATTTGGGTGAATTAATGAATTTTTTAAATAAATAATTTTATAAAAAAATTATTATAAATTAATTTTTATTTAAATTATTATATAACTTTTATGAAGTCCAATGTGGGTTTTATATGTGTTCAAATACTATTATTATATAAATAATCCGTCATTTCCAATTAATATAGAATATTATTTTAAAAGTTAAAATTACCATATTTAGACGATTATTTAGATAAAATTAATATTAATTTTGTAATCATAACTTCAAAATTATCCAAGAGTTAGTTTTTCATAATTTTATGAGACAATATAATTTTCAGGTAAAAATTAAATACTATATAAATCTACTTTGTGTATTATGACATCATAACGACCCATGTATTGTAATAAATACTATAAATGGTATCCATGACCAAATAACTATTTTCCATTTAAAATGATATTATTTTATGTTTATTTATTTTATTTTATAAAGACATTTTGAAAAAGCCAAAACATGAAATATTTATTAATTTTTTAAATTAATTTCTTTAAGAGTATAACTCAACTCCACATGAGAAACGGAATTATTCTATTATGTTCATCCCATGGACATATAAAATATTAAAAAAACTCTAATTTGGTAGAAACCTTAGAATAAAAAAAGTGTATGGTATACTATTACGGTTATTCTATTATGTATAGTCAAAAATGTAAATAATAAATAAATCCCCCTTTGTTTCTCTATAAAATTACCCATGCTCAAATTTCTCTTCATAGACAATCCTTGGAACATGTCAATACACTATCCCCCTCAACTCTCTATAGTCGTTCAAAGGTTCACCAAAGATCTCAGGAAGCCTCTCTAAATCATTTGAAGTCACAGACCCACATAATGGATCTGCCACTCACCTGTTTATTCACGCACTTCTTTTATGTTATGATTTTTAATTTCAATTTTATAATGTTTTTATATGTTCTTCCACAACCGAACTATTTTTATTTTGTGTTATAAATGATGGTATTCCCCTTACACTCTAACTAATACCTCCGATGAACCATTATATACACCTTCTACCATATTGAAATTATGTAAGGGATTTCTCTCATATCATTTTTGTTCAAACACTTATTTTATGTTATATATGTAAAATTGATACCCTTACATCACTAGAACCCAGGTTGGGCTACCTATAACCCCACACCAAAACACACAACATAACCCAAACCACATGAAATAAATCGCTCTGGATCGACTAGGAAGGGGGAAATGGATCGATATACCATATAGAAGTACAAGCAGGTCAAACTTCCATACCATGTTGTGACCAAGGAAGCCCCAGACTCACCATAAAAAAACATCGACCAACCTTAAAAAGAAAACCATAATCCTCAGAACCATTGAAACTTATTATCAGAAACAGAATCACTACCTTTGACAACCATTGAACGAGGAAGTAGAAATAGGATTGAAACACTCACACAAATAGGCGACTGAGACTTAAAGAAGAAGAAAAGAAATGGAAGTCCATAGTGGGTATGGGGATGAAACCCTAAAAAATGAATCAGGGGATGAAACCCTAGTAATAAAGAATGAGATCACTACATGGAACTCGTCAGAAAAAATCAGATGCTAAGAGGACACACCAGTGCTAGTGGAAGGAAACTGAGTATGGAGGAGAGAATCGATCTCAAGAGAGTGTTCTAGGAAAGAACAGGGCCATATAAACTTATAATTAAAAAATAACATATATAGATATATATTATATTTATTAATTTTTTTATTATAGTTCCATGTCCAATAGGAATGTAAATCAACAATCAACTCAAAAACTTTCTTGCAAAATTGACCAGTTAGCACCTGAATATTGAGTTTCATGATGAATTTTTAATAAATATGTGATTAGATATTATAACGGAATGATATAAAATAATGTAATAATGAGTGTGTATCTAGTATATATTTATCATAATTATAAATTTATTATAAATGAGGATACAACATATATGAAACAATTCAGCACATTAGGTAAGGGTTTCCTCATCTTAATTTCCCTTTATTAAAACATGTTCTATATTTATTAACATCAAAATTTTAAAAAGTGTATATTCCTAAAATGAATTTATATTATTATTATTTTCCTGTAAATTTTGTATATTTACAAATCCTTAACATTTTAAAACTTTCATGTTGTTTTGCTTTAAATATTATCAAATCATTATGTGTTTTTGTTATAATCTCATTTTTTATCAGGATTTTTTTTCAACATTCATTATAGGATATTTTATGATATTTTTCTCTAATGGAACATTATCATATTATCCTATACTTATATATTTTTCATGTATTCTTTCCACTCCCACATTGATGCATAAAAATATTTAATGATTCTTTTGAATAAAATCTATCATTTTTACTCTTCTTTTTGTTAGGAATCCTTTTCCTCCTTATCTTTATTATACAAATTTGTATATGGATGCTTATAATGATACATAAATATTTAATTAAAGAGACTTTTTAATAAAATTCTATATTTTTCATTTAATAAAAATAAATATGTAAATAAATTTCATATAAGAATTATTTTCACTTCATAAAAAAAATTAAAAAATTATTATTTTTTCAACGATTTTGACTCTAAACCATTTCCCACAATCATGAATATTTTTCACTATCAAGATTAAATTAAAATATTATTTTGTTATTTAAATGAAATAATATCCCCATTTTTATATATTTTTTTTGAATGATTCTAAATGATATGTATGCTTATAGTTGTTCTTCATATCATAATTATAATTGTTTTATAAATGTGTTTTTCATCATTGTCAAAATCCATTAAGGAATTTTATTTTTACCTAGGATTTTTATATTATTATAAAATCAAATACTTTTAATCAGGAAGTATTATTATTATTATTTTATATGAAATGTATTTTTGAAACCAATTTATTTTCAATGGATTAATTTAGATTTGATGAAATGATGAATCTTTTTTTGATCTCATAGAATAACATTGTTTAGTTTTTATTATGTGACATGTATAATTATATTTTCATATAAATACAATGTATGAGAAATTTGTTATATATTATGATCCCAAAAGGGTACATGTGAGGTTTTCTTAAGCCCAAAATGGTATACAAATAGTTATTCCATTCTGAAGAAGTTACATAGGTAGAGTGCATGCTCTTACTAGGTGATTAATGTAAAACTAAGTATCCTTGACATATTATTATGTATATAGGAATTTAGAGTAATCCCAATACACTATAGGAATAAATATACTCGGTTTATGGGATTGGGGATTGAACCCAATCCACTATGTAATACAATCATTATTTATTATTAAAATGAGTAGTTTATGAAATCCAATTTGGTATTTTCCAACTATGACAATCTTGGATGTTATCCTTAATTATAGAAATGATTTTTTCTATTTATTTTTATTCAAAAAACTAATTTCTTATTCTTATTAATTACACTCATACATTATAATAGATTATTAACGATTACACACAATTATGACTAATGTTTTTTTATTATGCCTTATTAATAAAATTATGATTTATAGTATGTGAAATAATAGCTATGATAATTTATGATCATGTTCCCATACTCTTATTCCGATAATTATATTAGTTTTTATCAAATAATAACATCACCCATGTTTAGACTTAGTCATTATCTAAACTAACTTTTTATATGCTTTCATTTTCCGGTGTAATGAAGAATGGTTTTTTGTATTATATATCTAATAACAATAGTATATAAGAAGAAAAATGTAGGTTATATTCAAGATAATTTGGGAAATAATTTCATTGTGTATCTATTGTATGAATATAGTTATCATATATGGTTATTTGGAATGTATTACTGTGAGATGCATTGAATATTAACCTAAATTGATGTAATGTTTATGTAAGTGACTATTAGGTCATTTTAATCTACCAAACGATGATTTTGTGTTATTATTAAGGTATATTATTAATTATTACAACTAATTATATTTTATAATTTTAATTATTATTTATTTACTATTGATATGTATCTATGATGTCTAATTTTAGTTATTTGGTTTTGGGATCAGTATTGAATAATTTTCTTCTTCTATATTCAATAGACATCTTTTCCAAAAAGGAATTGTACCCCCACTTATAATAATTACACTTTATTCTTTTTTTTTGAATACAGGGATGTTTATATGATATATTCTTTACCAGGCTTAGTCAGAATTGGGATAAATTAGACAAGAATTTAATATATTATTATCCAAGATTTTATGTATTTTTTTTAATAATTTTAGGAATGGTAAAATTGAAGTAGGATATTGTTAAAATTTTATATAGAGCATATGAATGGGTGTATCTCATTAAAGTATAATGAAAGTGAAAATTTATAGGGATGACATTTTTTTGTTTTAAATATTATTTTTCGGATACATTTAATGAACATGATGTGTTATTATTTTATTTTTTGGATTATTTTTTCTATACTCTTGGAATGAGGTAGAGTTATGGAATGCATCATGTGTCAATCAAGGCATGTTATGTTAAAAAATAATTAGTGTACTTTCTAGTGTTTTATAATATTGATAATGATATCATATTCAATTATTCACCAATAACTTATAGTGTGTTTTTCTATAAAATTTTGTTTTTATATTACAATTATTCAAGCCATGATTATTTTTTATGTTATTGAATTCATATATCGAATCATATTAGAATTTAATTCTAATATTGAGAGAGTGGGAGGATGGTCATGAATAAAGATATATCATGAGTTTATGTGTTACTCTTAGTAGGATAGGGGGTTATTATATCATAGAATGTTTCCTGAAATTTTATAAATAATATTTATTATATATTTCAATTATTTATATACGTTATTCTATGTAATTAGTTTTTAATTGTAATAACAAGCCACCATAATTTTTGCTAATAAATTTCTAAGATACTGGGGATGATAATGACATACTGATAAAGGATCAGGATCCCCAATCAAAGATATAAAACCTCTTCAAAAGTAATGACCTGAAATTTTTTAAATAAAATTATTATTTTTGTTTTAATTAAATTTATCATTAAGTAATATGGTTACAGAAAACACATGAAATAATTTTATTAATTATAACCAATTGGGTTTCAAAGATCATTATGTATCATTACCATTCTTAATAAAACTATTGAACTATGATAACATGATCAGTACAAATATTGGGTTTTAAGAAATATGATAGGAACATAAAAGGGATGTGATTACCTCAACTAATAGGATTGTGCCCTAGGAATCCCATTTATTTGAGAATCCAGGGAAGATAGAGTCTTTGGGATTTTCCATTGACGGATCCCAATATGTGATCCAACAACAGAATCATGATAATAATTGATTACTAGAGATGTTCAAGCTCATTAAATCACATCCCAAACCATGTATGTCAAACCACCCCATGAACGTATAACCATTGCAAAACATACCCTTATGGACATTGTAGGTGTAGTAAAGAGGTATGATTCAATAAACTATTAATATGAGAAGCTAAATTATTTTTAATAAAATAATTATTATATTTTCATCCTATTATTGTAACATTGAAAATGATATTTAATAATTCAATAAAACCCAAATTGTATTTTTAATTAATATTCAAACTCAATAAGGAATCTATTTGGATGAATTAATTCATTTTTGAAATAATTAATTTTAAAAAAAAAATTCATATAAAATTATTTTTATATAAATGATCATATAATTTTTATGAAGTCCAATGTGGTTTTTATATGTGTTTAAAAACTATTATTGTCCAAATAACCTGTTATTTTCAATAAACATAGGATATTATTTGAAAAGTTAAAATTCCCATATTTAGAAAATTATTTAGATAAAATTAATATTAATTTTGGAATAATAACATCAAAATTATCCAATAGTTAATTTTTCATAATTTAATTAGAGAATAGAATTTTCAGGTACAAATTAAATACCTTATAAATCTACTTTGTGTATTATGACATCATAACAACCCATGTGTTGTATTAAATACTATAAATGTTATCCATGACCAAATAACTAATTTCCATGTAAAATGATGTTTTTTATGATTATTTATTTTATTTTAGAATGACATTATGAAAATGCCAAAGCATGAAATATTTATTAATTTTTTAAAATAATTTCATTAAGAGTAAGACTCAACTCCACATAAGAAAGGGAATTACTCTATTATGTTCATCCCAAAGACTTATAAAATATTAAAAAAAACTCTTATTTGGAAGAAACCTTGGAATAAAAAAGGGTATGGTACATTTTTTTGGTTATTTTCTTATGTATAGTAAAAAATGTAAATAATATATAAATCCCCCTTTGTTTCGATATAAAATTACCCATGCTCTAATTTCTCTTCATAAAAACTGCTTGGATCATGTCAATACACCACTGCCTGCCACTCTCTATAATCATCCTAAGGTTTACCAAAGATCTCAGGAATCCTCTCTAAAGCATTTGAAGTCACACACCCACGTAATGGATCAGCCACTCACTAGTTTATTCAAGCTCTTCTTTTATGTTATCATTTTTAATGTCAATTTTATAATGTTTGGAGCTATTCTTCCACAACCCAAATATTTTTAATTTGTGTTATACAAGATTGTATTCCCCTTACACTCTAACCGATCCTTTCGATGAACCATTATATAAACATGTTACCTTGGTGAAACTATTTTTAAGAATCTATAAATGATACCATTATGCTTGAGAAATTTCACCGAGATTATCACTTTTAGAAGAATTATCTAGTGAACACAATGCCAATTTCTTGTCAACAATGTTCACATTTACGCACATATATTTTTCTTGGGGTCTTATATATTTTTATTCTAAAATGCATGATCTAGGAAAAAATAATGATGATAAATGAATCCATGTTGTATGATCTATATGTCACATTTATGACTTAGAATGAAATGAATGTGACAGGTGTGCCTGTAATTATATTCCTATCCAATTAATTGGGTAATGATTAGTATCATGACACATTATATTGGGATAATGAGTCAACTTGATTACTTTATGGTAATTTTTCTACCATGATTTTTTGGTGGTTTATTCTTGAACTATTTTTATGATTAATTGTTTAAATTGTTTCCCACATTTACTATGTTTTGATTATCATATTATATCATGTATCATTGTTCATGATTATGATTCATACTCATTTTATGACTCATTTATATTCCTATTATATTACATTTATTACATTATTCTATGTTTATCCCTTACTATGATTTATATCTCACCCCTTTCTTATGTTTATACCCAGGTTATCATGTGTTGTTTAATGAGCCTTGTATTTTATAAGTATGTTAAATATGTTTTCAAAAATGGTTATTTTATTCCATGTTTATGAAGTTATGTTATCTACCTAATTACAAAATACACTAGAGTTGTTTTACTTTTATATTTTATTTTGTTTAAATCTATGTAATAAATCAAATATCAATTCATATGAATGATCTGGGTAGTTATATCACTAGTAGCTTCATGATATTCCTTATAAGGTTATTAAATTTGGTGGATGTGGATTTACGAAGGGAGAGCCTTCCATATTAGATATTACAAGATAGTTTCAGTTAAACAAATCATTATTTTCTTTAGAGGGTACACATAATGATACTAATACATGGGTTGAGTCTATTAAAAATATTTTTTCTAAAATATACACCCTTTAAAAGGATGTAAAATCCTAAAGTGTATATGTTTTCTATACTAATGAGTCATTTGTGGGATTTCCTTTTTAGGATAATCTAGTTCTGTGGTTACCTTTAAAGGGAATAATTTCTATATTTAGAATTTATTTCACATGCTACTAATAAAAAAATATAGCTAAATTGTTTAAATATTTTATTTAGGGTAAAATTTTATTTAAGGGATATACTTGTTATTTTAATAAGTTACTTCATTTTACACCTTAGTAGGGACTAACATTATTTATATGGACCACTACATCTTAGATTAAATGAGAGTTTAAAAATATTTTTTATGTGATTATAATTTAGATAATATATTTTTTTATGTTTTTAATTAGAAACTTATCAATAATATGGACCTAGATGAAGATAGATATTCAATATATTTTAATTCTCATGTTAGTTCCAGGGTTTTAAATTTATGTAACTGAAAGAAACATTTTTTTATTCTCATCACAGTGGGGCTGAGAAGTTCATCAATAAACAAGGATATTATTTAACATAATTTGGGAGGTCTCCTCATGTATTCTATAAGGGTATAATGAAAAGTAATACTCAACCATAGTTCAAAAAACCTCCATTAAAATGCCACTCATGTTGGTAGATGGGGCATTTGTAATAATTTTTATTGAGTTCATTTTTTTAAGTGGTTAGGGTGATGGCCAAGCCTTAAGATCATTTGATGGATAAAAGGACATACCAAATGATGGGACTTGGATTTAATATATTTATTTTGGGTGTATAGGTTGTAATAATTATATTTTCATAAAATATAATAGGGTGTTGATTATTAGGGTAGTACGGGATTTTATGGCTAAGGCAGGGTCTTAGGGTCCTTCTAAACTCATGTCATTGAGGTGAAACATGCAAGAAATGATAATGGGTCTTCAATTATTCATGGTAAATCATTCTAGATTCTGATATTACATCCTCTATGTTGGAGATATGTTTATAAAATATTTATCTTTCTTCTATGCACAATAGGTAATTGGGGTTGGGTGACAAACCATCCCAGGTCAACCAGACTAGTCACCCATGTCAGCCCATCATGGGGTGGGGTAAAACAAATATAACAAAATTCATCTCGTATATAAAAAAAAGACATAAAACAATAGTACATAGTAGAAATAATGGGAGATATAATTGACCGAAATTGGCTAAACAAGAATGAATTACAGGTATAGAAAAAACTAGTCTTCATGTGACCAAACATCAAATAAAAACTATCCAAAAAGGATACTGAAGTGCAAATTGAGTCCTCCATGATATATATTTCTACTCCATTTATCTAAATCCTACAAACAATGTTCCACATCTTAATATATGCATAAGTAGGGTGTGGGAAACAAAGAGAAGTAGGATACCACAAAAAGATATATAAAAGTTATAATATAAATAATACAAAACTCCAAGATTTAAACCAAGCTATTTTTACAAGATATTTTATAAATAAATAAATTCTAAATTATTTTTCAAAGAATACTTCGGTTTTAAAAAATTTAATTCCATGTTTTCAGAATCTATAAACAATTATGTAATGATAGTGAAATATAAATATACATGTGAGCCAACATTCAGAAATAAACTGTCAAAAAATAAACAACCAGAAACATTAATGCACCTAACATCCATGTACTAGCCTATGGGAAAATATATACTAGACACCATAATTCATAAGAAGGCATATAGTTGGATCCAATAAACATCAAGTACAACCATATAACATCGATAGAAAAGAGGTTACCTCCTATTTGTGTCACACCCACTAAGGCTTATTGTGTCTTTATCTCGATGTACCCAAGGTTCCCGTAGTGTAATGTTTTTCATTTTATATTTGAAAAAAAACCCCCAAATTTTTATAAAACAATTTTCAATGTTGTAACACCCTATGAGTTTTGTTATTTTTTTTGAATTAATTAAATATTTGTGATATTTTTTCATTTCACATAACACAAAAAATAGTTTATTTCATATGTTTGGCTTGCATTATATGAAACAAAAGGTAATTGTTCACAATGCGCAACATAAATTCTATATTTATATAAACATAAAAGTATGGTTATCTTGTGTTATAAAAGTCAATTACTTTCGTCAATGGATTGCATAACATGCATTATCATGTTTTACAAAACAGTAATATATTATTAAAATATTATTGTTTTGCATTATGAAGAAAAAACTAGTACTAAATATAGTTGATATGAATAGTATTAACTAGTTATATAAATATATATTTTAACCAAATATAATATGGATTCATTTCTTATCAAATAATTATAAATATATATGAAATCGGATTGAATATAAAGGAAAATATTAAAAAATTTATGGTAACAAAGTTGTCTTCCCCAAATAAATTAAATTAATTACAATTTGTGGTTAATATTAATGATAAATATATTATATATATTTAATAAAATATTTTATGGACACATCCAATAGATTGGATAGATATAATATAAGAACAAACATAATTTTATGCACAATCCCCTATATTTTTTATAAAGGTTGTATTAACATCATTTAATGGTGAAAACATTTTAATAGGATTATTTGTCCTTTTATAGATTTAATATTTCAAAAGAAACATTATATTTGGAATAAAGACATAAAATTAGGTTAATATATATTTTGTTATTTTTTATAAGGTTTCATTTTTTTAATAAATAATTCAAAATAATGGATTTTAATTCTGAAATCATTTTTCATATAAATTATTTATAAGGAAAATTTTCAATTTATATTGGTTAAAAATTTTAATTAGATAATATTTTTATCAATTAATATAATTTTGGTCATTTTAACTAATTTCATGTTGAAATTGGATACAAAACATAGAAAACTTCGGATCATTTTCTTATATTAAAAACTCGTAGTTTTGTCCCATTAGAATGATTAATTTTAAATTCATTTATACCACTATTATGATTAGAATTATAAAAAATGGATTACATATTTGTAATAATAATAATTTATAATGTCTAATAATGTCAACATAGTTTATGACTAAAATTATTAGTGAATTTAATTAAAATTAATTACAACGGTTAAAGTAAAATTAAGTTAAAAAAAGGAATAAACCTTATATTAAGACCCAAAATGACATATAAACTTGTTCAACATCCATTTAATGGCCTTTATTAGCCCACTAGCTTTACATTATTATTTTTGGTTTGTTTGTAATGAATTTTTTTTGGTAAATACTTGGGTACACAATGATTTTTCAAAAATTACCTAGTGTGTCATATACCTTCCATATAAAAGGCAACCACCTCTCCCTCTTCATCACACCTATAAAACAACATAGGATTAGAAAATATATTCAAAACACACATACCCAGTGTGGCTTGATTTTAATTGGTTTGATCCCAGGGGAATGATGTGGGAGATAGGGGGATATTTCAACATCATAATAGATCCCATAGAGAAAAAGGGAAGAGGGGTGATTCCCCAAAAGGCCATTATGGAGTATATATAATTCATTGCTTGAAAAGGTCTCATGGACATGGGATATTCAAGGGATACTTTTACCTAGTGCAATAACCAAATTTTGATTTGGAGATGTTGAAGTATAATTGATAGATTGCTAGAAACTATATCTTCTCTTTCGGTTTTCATAAATTCCAAGGTTAACCATCTGACTCATGGAATTTCATACCACTCTCTTTTATTTTTATCTTTGTCTCCAAAAAAATTTCCCATGAAAATTTAATTTTTGCGGCAATGTAGACCAGTGACTAGGGTTATCATAGGTTGGTTAGGGATGTTTGTGGTGATCTGGATCAGGTTCACCCATGGGTGCTCCTCGACAACAATCATAAACGTCTCAAAAAGGGCCTATAAACTAGTCCAAGGGGTATTCCACTAGATGATTAGAATCATGAGGTGCTAAAAAATCCATTCAAATTTTGGAAGCTAGAAGAGAGGTTGTTTGTGATGATTTGGTTTTTGGGTCCTTGTCATATTAGAAGAGAACACTGGCAGGGACAGTTCTATCTCAGGAAAAGTAGGCTTGGGAAAATTCTCAGATAAAATGGATTCTTAAAGGGGAAAAACACTATGTTCTTTCAGGCCTGCATTAAGGATAAGTGTCACCAGGTGAAGTTGTACATTTCCATGGAGGTTGGAAGTTTCACTAATAATAGAGAGGAGGTATGGGGAATGGCTCCCTCTTTGTTTAATGACCTTTTAGCGGGCCCAAACATGAACTGGCCAAATGAATACCTGGGGGGATGGAGCTCTGGGATGTGATCCCCTACATGGTTTCAGCCCATGATAATAATATGTTGAAACACATATTATAGTAGGGTGAGATTACAGCGGACATGATGAGTTGAAATCCATAGAGTGCACTGGGTCCAGAATGTTTTCATAGAGCATTTTATAAGGGATCCTGGCAGGTGGTCAAGATTGTTGTCATCAAGGATATTCAGGAGTTTTTTCTTGGTGGATGTTTACTACAGGTAGCATGTGATACTTCTCTAGTTCTCATCCTAAAGATCAAATATCTCTCCTCCATCATGCATTAACAACTAGTGAGTGTGTGCCATTTTCCTTACCAAATCCTAGAATGCATCATTAATGCTATATTATCAGTTCATCTTCCCCAATGGTTATCCATCGAACAACATAGATTCTACAAGGGCCTCTCAATAAAACTTGTGATTTCTCAATCTATGAAGATGTTTTGTGAATTATACATTAAGTCACATGGCTCCAATTTGGAAATAAAATTGGATATGAAAAAGGCATATGATAGGGTTTAGTAGGGCTTTATTAATAGGTTTATCAATAAAAGCGAGTTCCTTCTCTGGTCTTGCAACCTTATCTTTATATACTTTAGTTCATCATGGATGTAAGCTTCCTTAATGGGCCGTACTCATGGATTCTTCAAAGAAACTAGAGGGATGTGGCATGGAAATCCCATTTCCCCCATTATTTTCATTATCATGCTGGAGACCCTTAGCCGCATAATCAATTGGGTCATTGATAATTGTGGTGTCCTTCCATATCGAAGGAAAAGGATCCGCCCCTCCATTTCCAATTTTATTTTGGCTGATAAAAATATAATTTTCACTAATATGGGAAGGAGATCATTCTGCATAGGACCCCTAAGGGGTATCTCCACTGGATCAGCCAAGTGATCAATAGGGATAAGATAAACATCATTATACTGAAGAGTTGTTCTGAAAATAGGGACATGCATCTATGTCATAGGTTGGGAATGGAGTAATGATCTTTTACTCTAAAGTATATTGGAACCATAGTCTCCTCGGGATGACTCTGCATTCTTGATTTTTATTATGTGGTTAGAAGGATCACCAGAATTTTCCTCAACTGGATGAACCACCTAATATCTTTTGGGGGCTAGATTGACATGGTTAACAGTGTATGGGATTCTATGTTGGTTCATGCCCTGGCCTCCACCCCTATCCCAAAGGCCATTACCAAAGCAATTAACAATTTCCTTGAATGTTTTATTTGGGATGCGTCATCAAAGAGGAAATTTCACTAGGTTGTATGGGAGAAAATGGTGAGGCCCATTCGCAATGGTGGGATTAATATCAAGAGCCTCGCTGACACTCTCCATTACATGCATGCAAACAATTCATGGGAAATCATTGAGGTTTGAACCTTATGGGGGAAGACCATGTCTAGTTTCTGGAGAGGCAATGTGGATAATGCAATCGGGTAAATCAATCACCTTGCTTCAAAGATAATCTCCCTCATCCCGACTCTCAAATAAGACTCCTGATGGATTTTCGAAGAGGAAAATTTTATTTTCTAGAAGCACAATAGGTCGGGAAACTCCATTGGTTATTTGGGATCCCCAGCAACTAACATCTCCTTCAAGGAGGAAAGTATTCCCCCTTATTTATTTAGGTCAAATCTGGACCCGAACCTGAGGGAGTTGTTTGATCTTATTTTCATCAATGCTGAAGAGTATAAATGCATCTTTACTCCCTCCATCTTAGAGAGGTTCAACTATAAGGACATCCTTAATTCATCCCATCCTATGGTTTGACATGATCAATTTAATTCTATAGTTTGGTGAAATAATATTCCAACATAGTAAAATTTTCTCCTTTGGTGTGTCAGGAACAAATCTATCCCTTTAGACGATAACATCAAATGGATGGGAATTGGTTTAGCTTTCTATTACCTATGCTGTAAAAGAAGGAAGGAGGAGACTATGGGACACATTTTGTTTGATGGTGATTGGATGAATGATGTTTTGATGACTTTTGGGGAATTCATGGCATACTCCTCTAGAGATCATAGGAACACCCATTCTTGGATTGATTGTATCAAGGAACAAAGCATGCAGGTTTAGGGGAGACAATAAAAATGGTGATCCTAAGTTATGGGTGCTCATGTTTATGGAATGAATGAAACATAGATCAGAACGAGGAGTCTTCTTCCACAGTAAGGTCCATCATTGTGAGTTCCATGAGTCTTCTGGTTGATATAGTGAAGCTAATTAAAAAATTTCAGGAACCTCCCTCTATTTGGTTGTTGATGGTCTCATCTCCTAAAGTTCACTACTCTTTCCTTAGGCTTCCAGGTCACTGGGTTCGGTGGGTTCCCCTACTATTGGTCTGAAGTTTAACACGGATGGATCATGCATCTCTGGAAGCATGTGTGGTGGTGGGGTTGTTCATGAAATCTAGGGTATCATGGAGTTGTCCCTTAAAGTGTTTTATGGTAAATTAACATCCTTACTAGCATGGTAAAAGGCAGTTCTTTCTGGTCTAAGGTTGTGTGATCAAGAGATCATCCATCCTTCTAAGGTTGAGACAGACTCAATGGTTATTCAGGACGCCCTCTAGGGAAAAGGTCCAACTCCTGGGTCTATCTCCTACGTCAACAAGAAATGGAATAAAATCTTTAAGAACAATTTCAAGGTTACCCATACCTAGGACAAGGGGAATAATGTAGTGGACCACGTGGAATCCCTAACTAAACAAGGTTCGGACGTCATGCACCTACATAATGTTTCATCACTGAAATAAAATGGGTTTAACCTGATTCGATGGGATTCCCTCAGTATTCATTACATTAGGCTTCCGTAGTCCCTATTTCTCTTTCCTTTCTCCCTTGTTTATATTGAATAAAAATTAAACATATGATGATGATGATGTGTATAGTGAACGTCCACCTCACAAAACGGTGATTATTTGATTTTCGATACCGCATCTCATGGTGGAAATTATGATGGACAATCTATTTATATATATATATTATATATTATATTTACTATTTCATTAATCCTATATTTTACTTTTATAGCACATATCTTTTTACATTCTCTTTCTGGGAAATACAATAATATCATTTGAGGAAATGTAGAATACCACCCCCTCAAAACAATGTGATTCATTCACACACTACATAGAAATTATTAAAAATGGGTATATTAAACTTATAAGATATATATAACATTATAATTCTATTTTAATGATATTATAAATTTAAATGTTTCATTTTATTTCTTTCATTCAATATGAATGAAAACAGAAACAACATCCATGTGTATATACGACTTATCATCTCTATGAACAGTGCAGTTTATTTCATACATTTATATTCTATAGATTATTATAATATAAATATTATTAATATAAAATATATTTATATAATTTTTACATTATTTAATCTTTATATAATTATAAGTACAAATGATATAACAAATTACGGAACATGCGATGAACAAAGTGAATATTATCCTAAGTGAAGATGTAACATAGATGGTATGCATGTAGGTAATGTAAGTTCATAATAAAAGCACTTATGCTTTTATATATAAGAATATAATTCTATAAAATATTTATAAAATATTTATATTTATTGTATATGTTTTTTAAATGAGTACGACGAGAGTCAATAAAAAGGTTAAGGGATTTCATCTCAGTTTTTATTTCGGTGAGATACAAGGTATGTTTTCCACTCTTTCCATTTATATGGTGTATGTACCGACAGAGATTGTATTCTATATATCTTATAATAAAACATATAGGTATTCACATATCCATTTTATGATCGTTATTTAATGGGTATTATGCTTCAAATATCACCAAGTTGGTGAAATAGTCTTGTCTCAATTTTCCTTTTTTGAGGACTCGTGTTTTGTTATGAACATAAATTATCATTTAAGGAATGTATACATAAATTTAAAAATTTATATCAGGGAACTAATTATTTTAATTATATTTTATGTTTTAAGTATTTTTTTCTTAGATGTAGTGTATGATCCCAAGTAACCAAGTTATAAGATTGCAATGATATAATCTCATCACTTTTCAAGATTGTTCATATTTATGCATCCATTGATGATATATTATGATCTATCTATCAATAAAAATCAGGGAATTTAATCTTGTTATTATTGATATATTCATGTATTGTTACCGTTTTTATACTCATTCGTGTGTATGATAGTTAAGAATGTTCTTTTAAGAAAGACCAACTTTACTCTCTCTTCGGTAAGAAGTCTATGTTCCTTATAAACCATGTTTTCTAAAAAGGGCACCAAAGAATAATATATCATTATACTTTAATATTTAAAATAATTTTTTTTCCTTTTTCATTTAACAATAAATTAAATGGAGGCTTCTTTTCTCTTCCTGAACAAGGAATATTTCTATCATTTTTACCATGTAAAATGAATGTTCTGTTTACCTTATCTTGACTGTATGGATTTACACACCCTCATTTCACTGAAGCTTCTTATTCATTTTTAAAAGGATAACTTTTAATGAAATGATTTTGAAATTTATTTCCATGGAATTTTTTTTTTCCAATTTTTCAACATTCTTTTATATATTTTTATGGAAAAGGGTTTTCCAAAAATTATCAACTGTCCTTTATCTGATTTCAGAGAAATTGTTTTCAAAATTTTTTAATCTTTATTTTATGAGTTTTCATGGAAAATTATGTTTAAATGTTTTCAGACTATATTTAAAATTTTTCATTGTATTTTAAAATGAGTGGTTTTCAGATCATTTTCATTCATTCTTTATAGGTTTTCAATGATTTTTTAATGAAAAGAGTTTTATAAATATTTTGATGCAAAATTTATATGTTTTCTAGAAAAAAGGTTCTCAAAATTATTACATGATTTAGTTATATATTTTAAAGTTATTTTATAAGAAAATTATTTTCAAAAGGACTTATGTATTAAATATTATTTTTCAATGAAGAATGGATATTTTCCTCAATAAACCATTTTTGAAGATATTTCAAAATTATCTTCCATAAAAGAAGAATTAGGTTGATGTTACTCAAGCCCTTATACAAAATTATCAATGGTTATATTCATATTTATTCTTTTAATGGGTTATTTTTTAGGTAATAGACTTTATAAAACCTATTTATCTTTCATGTTTTATATGTTTTTGAAATCAGTTTCTCATTCACTGGTTATGATTTGAATGAAATGATTGTGAAAACTCTCTTTTTCCATAGGTTATTATATGATTTCTTATTTATAATACCCATTTCATTTCGTGGGTTATGATATGATTATTTATGATCATGTGGAACATTTATGTATGATTTCATTATGATAATGCTAAGACCTATATCTCCCCCAATTTCATTGGGTATAGATTTATATCTCAAGAGATGGACTAAGATGATCTTCGGAATGAAATTTGACTACAATGATGTCCATGTGAATGAACCATGACTACCAAGATGGTATCAGGAGTGAAATAATGCTATGAAGATAGATATGGAAGTGAACCCTAATTACCACGATGGGATGGGGAGTGAATAAATATGACTAATATGGTATTGGTAGTGATTACTTTTCTACTACGGATCTCATAATGTATGCTTATTTCATTTCAATAATTTCTTGTTTTATTCTAATGTTATTATTTCATGGATTATGTTTTTTATCTCATTATTATTCATGTCTAAACAAATACCAATATTTATAACATGATTAAATTTTATTATCAATGATGTGAAGGTTATGATATTCTAATTTATTGATCACGTTCTCATACCCTTATTCTCATGTTTATGCTTAAATGTCTCCCTTATTCAACCTTACTGAGAATCTGATCTTAGTCCTTCTTTTGTTTCCTTTCCCTATGTAATGAAGAAAGGTATTAGGTAGACATAATAAGGCTGGATATTTTTAGGTCATATTTTGATGATCCTTCCCTAGGATAGATTATTTTTTCCATGATTCCAAGGATAGTAAACTATTACCGTCCTTGGGCATGTATTATTGTAATGTTCTAAATATTTATCTAAAATTATATAATATCCAGGTATATTAACCCTATGGATCTATATTTTTTATAAAATAAATGTTTAGTCAACCTTTGTAATATAGGATGAGGAAAATTTTGTGAGATACCTATGTATATTTCTATGGATATTTCTAGGAATGTCCCAAAGTATAAGTATACATAAGAGTTAATGTTTAGGATAATGTCATGGAATTTTGGTACAGGATAGAGTAAGTGGATTCCAAGAAATATATACCGATCTACATACTACAATTGGATGCCATTGTAGAATAGTTGTACCTAGGGGTAACAACTTTGAAAATATGTTTCATACTTGACTTGGGGAAATCTGGAACATGGAAATGGGCCTTGCAGCACACCTAGTTTGACACTCCCAACCGATTTGCTTTGGGAATTCAAAAACTCTCCAAGAACCATTATGAAGAATTTTAATATAATTTTGTTATGAAATAACCTATTATGGATCTTGGGATTCATTGATTAATGAAGGTTTCATGATTTAGATAAACAATATGTAATTATCTTGATTATTAGGTGGTTTTCTGCAATGATATGTAATTATCACACTATGATTTGGGTTTTAGTCAACAGAGGGAACTGGAAGGAATTGTATTAAATTTTAATGATATGGAATATTTTTTTGATGAGTTGTTAAGTGGAATGATAACTGGAGTGAAAGATGTTTTGGTCATAACTAATCATTTTTCATTGAACATGATTATCAATATATACCTTATCCAACTCTCAGACTCACTAGGGAAGAGAAAAAAGGATGTCATTAAGAGTGTAACTATTGGAGACCTTGGAGAATGATGATTCAGTTTCCTTAATGCCAATTGTTTTGAAAGAATCTCCTAGGTTAATGAAAAGGAGTAACTATAATTTATTTTGACTATGGTAAATAAGGAAACAACGAAAGTGACTACATGAAAAAAATAAAGATTTATTCTAACGAAATGGATGAGAATATTTTCCCTCCAAAGAAATAATCGACGGTTAAATGTTATAACTGTGGAATAAATGGTAATTATAAATATCAATTTTCCAAGAGGAAATCTACTAAAGAGGATCATAAAGGTTTTAGGAGTATTGGTTATATTTCTAATGATGAATGTAACACCCCAAGCTTCTGTGGTATGTTTCCCTTTCAATAATGCAATAGCTTAAGTTGTACGCAACTTCGAGATTTGGACACATCGCTACCAATGAAACTAGCCGTTATGAATAGTAATACCCAATTTTGGAAATTTTATCAATTTTATATTTCAAATTGACCTTAATTTTTTCTTTAAGAATATCAAAATTAGCTTAGGGTAAATTTTGGGTATTTTTCTGAAAACAATCATTCTTTTATGAATATTGAAAAATACTAAATTTTAATTAAAAACAACTTTTTTAATCAAAAAAGTTTATAGTGATAAATTATAATATTGATTGGTTTTTAAGTATAATTAGATTACATTTTTACCATTTACTAAAATTATTGTAATTTTATGTAATATCACATTTAAATTGGATATAAGCAAATGTCAATCTATTGAATGTTATTATTTCTTAAAAACACTTTTTTTGTTTTGACAACAAGAATTAATTTTAAATTAATTTCTTCCAATTCTGTGTTTTGAATTTAAAAAAATGGATTCCATATTTTGAATCAGGAGTTCCAATTTGTGTAAATATGTAACTTTTTTTAGACATTAGGAATATTTACTTCAGTATATATTTTATTTACCGTGGTTAAAGGGGTAAATCCAATAAATAAGGTTAGAAATAATATTATAATAATATTAATTTACCCTAACACATGTCTCAACCCTATTGGAAGATACATGTCTGACAATGGGCATCCTTGGGTCGGTTTTTTGACCCCATGGAGCCATGTATAAATGATAATTATATTATATATTAAATAATTTAAAACAGAGAAAAAAATTTAAAAAAAGAAATATCTTTTATTGAAACAATTTTTATATGAGGTTATATAATTGATCTATTAGAATATAAATAGTAATTAGAAAGATAAAATTATTTCATATGTCATTTTATTTTATTTAAAACATTTAGATATAAAATAAAAAAATTTATTTATAACACAATGATGATGCAGTATTTTTCTTATTAATGAAAGAATCAAATAAATGGTATTACACTAAATATAATTTGAACGTTTTTATGTCATCCAAAAATTTTATAGGTTAATATTATATGTTAAGATTGATTAGATGATTTTTTTAGTAATAATTATGTAATGTGTTTATCAGAAAAAAATACCAAATAGTGTCAAAATTGACATAAAAGAGTTTTTATAACACATATTATATTAATAATTGATATTCTATTCCAAAAAATCTAAGGTTTGGAAAAAAGACTTATATAATGATAGTTTTATCATTAATTTACCTCTTGGGGTTCTATTGGAAGTATATAGTACGTTTATTAACCATATAATATAAAAAAACAAAGAGACGCGGTAAATGTAAAACTATTTAACTAAGTGTTAGATCTAAAAGATAAGGTTAATATAGTGACCCTAACCTCTCTAAAACCTATTGTTTGAGTGTTTTTATTCCCATACCTACCTTAAACTTTAAATAATCCATTTTTTAGCCATTATAATCTGGAAATTATTTTATTATAAAATAATATTTCAATATTTCCCTAATGTACCCATCAACCCTCTTATAGAAGGCCATTTCCCCTTCTCTCAAATTCAGAACTCCAAAAAACTTTGGCTTAGCCAAACACTGCCCAAATATCCTCAAAACTATCCTACCTTCATCCAAAAGGCCTTAGTTTTATCAGAAAACCAACCTAAAGAGCCCTTTTGATCAAATCAATAGGAAGAACCTGAAAAAGAGGTAAATATCTCACCACCTCTTTCAAGTTCCTTTCTTCATCCACCTCCTCTTTCATTGTAGTTTCCATTCAAATATAATAAATCCAGTATCTTCTATATATTGTGATGTTATCCTAAATATGGTACAAACATATTCATTATTCTATCCATCCTTTGAATGCCATGTCACCTTACGTGCCTACGTACGGCTTACCGTCTCCACATCGTGGTTTAATTGTTATTAAATACATTATTATTTGGATGGGTATAATAATTATTTTTAATTGATGTAAATAATAAATATAACAGGATAATTATTTTTTATATATGATATAATATCCAATTATATATTATTTTCATATCAAAAAAATGAAATTGTCCCATGTGCGTACGTACTGATTACTGTCTCCACGAACACGATGAGATTCATTCCCCATCATATCCATTCAAGAAAAATTTTCATTTCATGATTAAAAATAAAGCATAAAGACTTAATATCATTCTGGATATGAATAAGATACATCCCATACATAACAAATATAACTCACCTAATGAATAATATAAAGGAAAATGAATCTGTTAACACCTGAAATGACAATATTAATAAGATATTATTAACAAAACAATTTTAAAAGATCGTATATGATATCATATTATGGTATATTATTATTGTATAATTTAATAAAAATTATTTAACCATTATACTGGAGGTTAACCTACCCTTTCCCAAGGAAAATTACAAGGTGAGGGTTATTTCTACAATCTCTTTATTATCTGAGGTTGTTTTTACGTAAGTATCTACTAGAACCTCATTATCATCCACATCCATGATTCTCCTAAAAATATATTTCAAAACATATTTAATATTTACTAGGTAATGGGTTAAATTAATTTATACCCTTATTTGACCATATATGTTCTCAAAGGAATCTTTCCCTCATTTTCCAAACAACATACTTTATGACCTTTTCGACAAAATTAAGGTAAGAATGTTTTTTTAACTTATACGATGGGTGCGGTATTTTTGGCTATTATAAATTAATCTAAGATTCCCTTGCAAGTTTATAACAAGTTTTCAAAATAAATATTTTCTTTATAATTATGTGAATCTTAAAATATTTCAAAATAGAAAGAGATATTTCTCTAAAAAAGGATTTTGATTTCATCTATGTCAACATCGTTTTATGGATTTTAGGATTATTTGAAGTTGATTTATTATGATACAAAACACCAATATTGTATTTATGATTTTTTGATATGTTTGAATCGGGATGTTCTATTTTTATAGCATTCATGGTTTATGGTTAAAGTATTGACATTTTTTATGCTAGTTTTAATACAAATGTTTATGTTATATTTCAACCTTTTCATATGATAAATGTATTGGGCTTAGTAAGTGATGGGTGGAGCCCACTATAGCTCCTCGGTGCATCAGTAGGTCTCATTAGACAACTTGATGTGTAATTGGTCAAGTCTATTCCCAATTTGAAATATGGTTTTGGGTGAGGCCTTAATCATTTTTAGACATCTTGGCTGAGGCCTTGAAAAAATGTTTTAGAATGTCTGGCATTATACATTCCCTCATTAGGGAAATAATATTGATGGTTCATGTCATCTTTTGACTAGTATAATACCCCTTATTATGATTTATTATGGCATTATTTACAAAGCTAATACGCCTTCCATAAAATTATTCATGTTTATTGGTAAAGGCATGTTGTTTAAATTACTCACCATGCTAAATATTTATATTATCTTCTGCTATATTGCATACCCTTACCGATTTTTTGAGCTCACCCCTTTCTTATGTTTCATTTTCCCAAGACATGAAGAAGTTAGTTATGAGTGACTTGTAGGCATAATCTATAAGGCTTGGATGTTTTTAATGGAATAAATTCTTGTTGTATTTCTTTTCAAGTTGTAAAGTTCAACTTATGTATGAATATTGTTTCCAATAATACTAAACTGATCGGTCTTTCGAGACATGATTTCCTTGTTATCATGACAATGTTATGTAATAATGCACCGAATCTGGGTAACTAGGGTCGGGGCATTATAGTTGGTATCAGAGGAAGTTTAGTACAAACCTTGGAAACTAGATTTTGATAAAATCTGATTAGAGCACATAGTCCTAAGATAGACTTTGAGGATTAGAATAGAAGAACATCCTAATATTTTGATATTGTAGAGATTTTGTGAGTTTTCTATGAAATGCATCCATATCTGGATAAGAGTAGGTAGAGGCGGCTCTTGCACAGATGTACCTAGGGGTAAATCCTAAAAACAACACTTTGAGCTAGACTCGAATTGAAACTATTGCACGACAATGTGTCTTGCTACACTCTTGGTTACGAAACGCTCGGGGGATATTTTTTTGGATAATTTTAATTTTCTTTTAAAACCATTATGAAGGTTTGATGATTATATTTCCTCAAAGAAAACTTTTTTTATGATTATGGATTATATCCATAAACTGTTCAGTTTATTTTAACTGTTTTACATGTTTGGAATTATGAACTTTGATTCATAAACTAATCTAGTTTATTACATTGTTTAGAAATGGCTCCTACTATAAGTAATGGGAACCATATCAATGCACACACTCCATGTAGGAATTTCCCTCCTACTCAAGATTATTATAGTGTAGCTGGTGATGAAATTGGTGTTGATTAGCTAATCACCATAATAGGACAACTAAATCTAGTTATGAATAATAACCTTAACCGTATAGAGCACCCCAGTCTATAGTGTAGAGTATCATTTTTAGATCTCTTCATGGGGCCACGACCACCAACATTCAATGTGGGTAAAAATCCACTAGTAGTTGAGCAATGGATAAATTCCTTGGAGAAAATATTCCACACTGTGGGGAGCAGCGAAAGGGAAAAAGTTTTCATGGAGGTTTCCCACCTCACCAGAGATATTGAAGGGGAAGAAAGTGGCTTTTTATGTTGAATGCTATAATTTTAGAGAAAGGAGTAATTATGTGAATGAATGTATTGAGTGTCTGGGGAACTTACCTCATAAATGGCCATGGAATCAAGGCCAAGCTTATGCGATCACTACTTTTGAGGTTGATGCCTTGAAAGACATGGTGGCAGTTAATTTAATGGTTTCCTCAAGTTTACCCAATGATTTGTTCGATTCTGGATCATCGAATTTTTTCATATATTCCTAGTTTTCTAAGAGAATTGGATATTTCCAATTTGATTTAACAAGTGAGTTTTTAGTCAAAACTCCAAAGGGAAGTATCGTTGTTATAATGTTTTGGGAATCAGTTCCCATTGGGGCATATAAATGTTCTTTATCTTCTTATCTCATCATCATACCCATGATTGAATTTGATATAATCCACAGTATGGATTGGCTTTTGGACCATGATGCCAAAATTTATTATAAGAAGAAAAAGGTTACTATTTTTATGACGATGATAAGAAACACCTTATCTTTAGATCATAATTGTCACCACTGAATTCATATCTAGATCCACCCCTAGTAGCTCAACTAAATACAATTATTATGGAGGAAGAGATTGATATATCTGTTGGTGAGGAAAAGAATGTTCAAATAGAATATGTTCCTATTGTGAAAGTGTATTTTGATTTATTTCTTGATGATTTACTTGGACATCCTCCGAAAAGAGAAATTGAGTTTTCCATTGATTTAATTCCTAGTTCAGGGCCCATATCGAGGACCCATTGTAGAACTTCCACTGTGGAACTAGTGGGACTAAAGAAAAAACTAGTGGATTTCAGTAATACAGGATTTATTCTCCCTAGTGTATCTCTATGGGGAGCCCTTGTCCTTTTTGTTAAGAAGAAAAATGGATCTATGATGTTGTGCATTGACTACAGAGAGATCAATCATATAACAATAAAGAACAAATATCCCCTACCTTGCATAAATGATTTATTCGATCAGATTCATGGAGCTCGATACTTTTCAAAGATTGAACTTTGATCTGAATCTCATCGTTTGTGTGTGAAGAAGGAAGACATTCTGAAAATAGCATTTCGAACCAAGTACAGTCATTACGAGTTTACAATAATTCCTTTTGGATTAACTAATGCACC
Organism: Viscum album; assembly: GCA_963277665.1. Taxonomy (NCBI): domain Eukaryota; kingdom Viridiplantae; phylum Streptophyta; class Magnoliopsida; order Santalales; family Viscaceae; genus Viscum; species Viscum album. The sequence continues at coordinate 904,518,046 of OY728145.1, forward strand.
CTATGTCTTCATGGATCTAATGAATGGTGTTTTCAAGGAATATGTTGGTGAATTTGTAGTGGTATTTATTGATGATATCTTGGTATACACCAAAAGTTATGAAGATCATGAAAATCACTTGCGAATTATTCTAATGACTCTTAGAAGACATGAATTATATGAGAAGTTTAGCAAGTGTGAAATCTGGCTTCATGAGATTTCTTTTCTTGTCTATATTGTCTCCAAGGATGGAATCTATGTTGATCCTTCTAAGACAATAGCAACCCAAGAATGGCCAGAACCGATGAGTATAACTGAGTTACACAGTTTTATTGGTTTAGCAGGTTATTATTGGCATTTCATCCTAAATTTTCTCCAATTGGATAAACCATTAACCAAGATCACACGTAAAGAGGCTAAATTTGTATGGACAAAAGAGTGTGAAAAATGTTTTGAAAAACTAAATAGAAGATTAGTCAATGCTTCTATATTGACTCTATCATTGGGGAACAATGGGTTTGTTATTTATAGTGATGCTTCAAAGGAAGGACTTGGTTGTGTCCTTATGCAGAATGATAGATTTATTGCCTTTACATCACGGTAGATGAAAAATCATGAGAAAAACTATGCTACTTATGATCATGATTTAGCGGCTATAATATTTTCATTGAATATTTGGAGACACTATCTCTATGGTAAAAATTTGATATTTATACTGATCACAATAGTTTGAAGTATATTTTCTCACAGAAAGAACTCAACATGAGGTAAAATAGATGTCTTGAACTACTCAAGGATTATTATTGTTTGATACACTACCAACCGAGGAAGGAAAATAAGGTGGCATATGCTTTGAGAAGAAAAGATCATGGATTTTTGAACAAGATGAGAGTTGAAAAGGATCCTATATACATGGATCTAGTAAAGATGGATATGGGAATAACCATGGAATGTGAAACATCAATGTTTTTCAAATGGTTTCCAAACCATCTTTACTAGAAAGGATAAAAAGTTCTCAGGCAGATGATGAGGAGTTTCAAAATAAAATTAAAGCCGTGAATAACACAAGATTGAGTGACTTCTTATATGAATATGGAATTTTGAAATTTGGGAAAAGAATTTGTGTTCCCAATATACCTGATCTAAAAAGACAATTTTTGGATGATTCTCACAGCTCCAATTTCTCTATACACCCTGGGATCCCCAAAATGTATGTTGATTTAAAGGAACATATTTGGTGAGACAGCATGAAGAGGGAGATTTTTGATTTTGTGGTAAGATGTATGGTTTGTCAACAAGTGAAATTTGGAAGGAAACAGCCTGGAGGAGTCTTTCAACCTCATCCCATACCTAAGTGGAAATGGGATAATATTACGATTGACTTTTTCATGAGACTACCAAAGACTCCAAGAAGGAACGATCCAATATGGGTCATTGTCGAACATTTAACCAAGTCAGCACATTTTCTTCATATAAGAGAGGATTTACCACTTGAATGTCTAGAAACACTATATATTAATGATGTTTTGAGACTTTATGGAGTACCCCTATTGATTATTTCTGATCGTGATCCCCTTTTTACATCATGATTCTGGAAAAGTCTTTAGAAAGCCCTGGATACTGAACTTCGTTTGATCACTGCCTACCACCCCAAAATTGATGGACAATCAGAAAAGATTATTCAAACGCTAGAAGAAATGTTGAGATCATTCTCACTTGACTTCCAATGTATGTGGGATTAATATTTACCTCTGGTAAAATTTTACTATAACAATATCTTCCATTCAAGTATTCAGATAGCACCATATGAAGCATTATATGGAAAGATAAATTGCACACTAACCTATTGGGATGAGTTTGGTGATAGAAAACTCAAAAGCCAAGAACATGTGGAGGAAACAATGGAGAAGGTGAAGGTAATCCAAACCCACATCAAAGAAACTTAAAGAGGAAGAAGATCTACGCCGATAACCGACGGAATTATTTGGAATTTCAGGTAGAAGACCATGTTTTCTTAAATGTGTCTCCATTAAAGGGTGTTATAAGTTTCATTAAGAAGGGAAAATTAATTCTAGGTACATCGGAACATTCAAAATTCTAGAAATAATTGGTGCTCTGGATTACTGGTTATAAATGCCGCCAAGTCACTCCAAAGTTCACGATGTGTTCCACGTATCACAGTTGATAAAATAAATGATTGACCCAGTGGATTTACTCACCTATGAGGAATTAGAGCTGAAACCTGATTTATCTTATTGCGAAGAGCTTTTCAATGTTCTTGATATAAGAGAACAAGTGCTGAGAAACCGGACGACTCATCTGGTAAATGTTCTATGGAGAAACCATAAGATGGAAGAGGCAACATGGGAACCCAAGGAAATTATGATGAAGAACCACTTGAGTCTTTATACACTGTAATATTCTATAAATTTCGAGGAAGAAATTATTTTAAGGAGAGTAGAATGTAACCCCCCAAGATTCCACAATACGTTTCACTTTGAATAATGAAATAGCTTGCATTGCACGCAACTTCGAGATTCTAACACATCACGACCAATCAAACTAGCTGTTATGAATAGTAATACACACCATTTTTAATTTTACTAATTTTATATATCAAAATGGACTTCATTTTTGGCTTTAGAATATCGAAATTAGCTTAGGGTGAATTTTTGGTTTTTTTCTATAGACATTCAGTTTTTGATGAAAAGTGAAAAATACTACATTTTAATTAAAAACAACTTTTTTTAATCAAAATAATTTGTAGAGATAAATTATACTATTGATTTGTTTTTAAGATTAATTATATTATATTTTTAGCATTTAATCTAATGTTGGTCATTGGACGTAATTTCACATTTAAATTGGACATAATCAAGTGTCAATCTTTTGATAGTTATTATTTCTTAAAAACAAGCTTTTTGTTTTCACAAAAGAAATTAATTTTAAATTAATTTATGCCACTTCTGTGTATTGAATTTAGAAAAATGGATTCCATATTTGGAATCAGGTGGTGCAAATTTTTTAAATAGGTATCTTTTATTTTTAGACATTAGGAATTTTTACTTCCGTAAATATTTTATTAACCGTGGTTAAAGGGGTAAATCAAGTAAATAAGGTTGAAAAATAATATTATAATAATATTAAATTACCCTAACACATGTCATAATCCTATTGGATGATAGAAGCCTGACCATGGTCATCCTTGGGTCGATTTTGGGACCCCATGGAGCCACTATTAAGTTATAATGACATTATATATTAAATAATTTAAAGTAGAGACAAAATAACCAAAGGAAATATCTATTAGTAAAACAATTTTTATATGAGGTTATATAATTGTTCTATTCGACTATTAATAGTTATTAGAAAGATAAAATGATTTCCTACCATAGTATATTTTATTTATAATTTATATACATTATATTTATTTATTTATTTATGACCCAATGATAAAGCAGTATTTTCCTTATTAATGAAAAAATCAAATAAATGAAATTAAAATAAATACAATATGAAAGTTTAAATTCCATCCCCTAATTTTCTAGGTTAATTTATATTTTTAGGATTTATTAGATGAATTTTTTTCTAAGTAAAAATGTATTTATTGATTTATAAAAAACAAAATACCAATTACTATCAAAATTTATAGAAAAAGGGTTTTAAAACAAATATTATATTACTAATTGATATTCTATTCCTAAAAATTTGAGGTTAGGAAAAAATACTTATATAATGATAGGTTTATCATTAATTAACCAGTTGGGGTCCTATTGAAAATATATAGTATATTTGTTAACCATATAATATAAAAATACAAAGATACATGGTAAATGTCAAACTGTCTAACTGAGAGTTAAATTTAAATAATAAGGTTAATATAGTGACCCAAACCACTATAAAACCTATTGTTTGAGTGGTTTTCGACCCATACCCACATTAGCCTTTAAATATTCCATTTTTGAGCCATTAAATACCGAAAATTATTTTATTATAAAATAATATTTCAATCTTTCACTAAGGTGCCCCTCACCCCTCTTATAAAAGGGAACTTCCCATTATCTCAAATTCACAACTACAAAGCCATTTGGCTCGGCCAAAACCAGACCAAATATCCTCAAAACTATCCTACATTCATCATAGAGGCCTTATATTTATCCTAAAGCCGACCAAAGGATCCATTTTTATCAAATCAAAAGGAGGAACCCGAAGAAGAGGTAAATATCTCAACACCTCTTTCATGTTACTTTCTTCTTCCACTTCCTATTTATTTGTTGTTTCAATTATAAAATAATAACTACAATATAATCTATATACTGTGATTTTATTATAAATATGGTACACGCATATTCATTATTCAATCCATCCTTTGAATGACATGTCACCGTACGTGCATACGTATGGCTTACCGTCTCCACATCGTGGTATAATTGTTATTCAATACATTATTATTTGGATGGGTATAATAATGATGTGTAATTTATATATATAATAAATATAACATAATAATTATTGTTTATATATGATATACCATCGAATTATATGTTATTTTAGTATCAAAATAATGAAATTGTCGCTCGTCCGTACGTACGGATTACCGTCTCCACGAACACGATGAGTTTCATTCCCCATCGTTTCCATTCAAGACTAATTTTCAATTGATGATTAAAAATGATTTCTATAGGCTTAATATTATTATGGATATGAATAATATACATCCCATCCATAACAAATATGACACATATAATAAGGAATATAAAGAAAAACGAATCCGTTAACACCTGAAACGACGATAATAATAAGATATTATTAACAATGAAATGTTAAAAGATCATATATGATATCATATTAATATATATTATTATTGTGTACTTTAATAACAATTATTTCACCATTATACAGGAGGTTAACCTACCCTCGACCAAGGAAAATTACAAGGCTAGTTTTAATTCTACAATCTCTTTATTATCTGAGGTTTTTTTTACGTAAGTATCTACTGGGACCTCTTTATCATCCACATCCATGCTTCTTAAAAATGTTTTTAAAAACATATTTACTATTTACTAGACAATGGATTAAATTCATTTATACCCTTATTTGAAATTATATGTTCTCAATGGAATCTTTTCATTATTTTCCAAACAAGGTACTTTATGACCTTTTCGACAAAATTAAGGTAAAAATGTTTTTTTAACTTATACGGCGAGTGCTGTTATTTTACGCCATTATAACATCGTTGAGTTTTCCATTACAATATTATAAGAATATTTTCAAAATAAATATTTTCTTTATAATAATGTGACTCGTAAATGATTTCAAAATAGAAAGATATATTTCTCTAAAAAAGGTATTGATTTCATCTATGTCAACATCATTTGATGGATTTTAAGTCTATTTGATGTTGATTTATTATGATACAAAACATTCATATTGTATTGAAGGTTTTTGTGATATGGTTGACTGTGGATGTCCTATTTTTATACCATTCATGGATTATGGTTAATGCATTTACATTTCGTATACATGTTTTAATACGAATGTTTATGTTATATTTCAACCTTTTCATATGAGGAATGTATTGGACTTAGTAAGTGGTGGGTCGAGCCTACTATAGCTCCTCTATGCATCGGTAGTTCTCATGATACAACTAGATGTGGAATTGGCCAAGGTCATTCCCAATTTGATATATGGTTTTTGGATGAGGCCATAATCATTTTTAGACATCTTGAAGGTTTTGTGATATGGTTGACTATGGATGCATTAACTCTGCATATTTCTCTTGCATAACACATTGATCATGACTTACATGGTATTAGTGGTGAGATTTGATAATGAAATTACAAGTGAATCTTCCTGAGTGTGAGCCTCAATTACCATCTTTAAAATGGGCCTCCTTTTGGTGTAATATCTAGCCCTTTTCAAACTATGTGTGCCTTGATTCCCAAAAAATTGTGATATGTAGGAAGCCTCCCTGAGGTCCAAACCCAACATTTTCATCATCCTTGATGATTTCTGGGACACATACCTGGAAATATCATTACCCCTACCAAGGATACCACATTTTCACTAGATCCTATGGGTAGAACAATGAGTAATCCAAACACTAACTCCAACCAAGTGTATTTATCTTCATAAGGGACGCTTCCATGCATAATCCCCACACCATACCTCATTGACACTCCATTCATGACACAAATATCATTACCACATGGATTTAAACTGCATGGATTGGTCTTGTCATATCATAATAAACTACATAATTGATATACATGTGTTTTAATAAATGTATTCTAAATAGGATATATAAGAAGCCTCCTTGATGATCAATCATAACCAATGGTAATTTTATCTACCCCCTTCCAGGGGTGAACCTCCACAATCCACCTCAAGGGGAATTATGATCAACCTTTATAGTGTGAGATATTATATTTATGGTACATACCTCCCAAATCATCCTCCATGTGGAATTCTAATCCATCCATCAGTAAAGATTCATGGTGTGATATCATCCCTTTATGGGACACACCTCCTGGATCCCCTTAAAATTGGTGTTATGAATCATCAATCTATAAACCTTCATGATGTGACATCTTCCCTTTATGAGAAACACCTCCAAAATCCTCCTTTATGTGACATTCTGATCCATTCATTGGTACACAGTGTGATATCTTCCATTATAAGGAAAACCTCTTCAATCTACCTCCAGAGTGAATTCTGATCCATACATTTGTAGAAATTATGGTTCTCCATCATAGGGATACTCATTCTTGATCTTCCCCTATGGGGACTTCCGATCAATCTCACTGATCTCCGTAGGAAATGTAAATTTTAATAATCCGCAAAAAATACAATATACCTACACATGGGATGATTGAGGTGAAATACATAGAATATATATGCCTATGGTTTCAAATACATCGTGATAAAAAGGTATTACTAAGGTGAAATTCTTGTAAGAGATTTCCCTTGGAATTAGATTCCTCATTATCATCATGGGATGCCTTGTGTTTTACACCTAATATTCCTCTATGAGATGCCCTCTAACATGGATTAATATAGCTGACCAATGTTCCCAGTATCTATACATGCCAGTGATTCCCAACAAGACTACACTGATCAATAAATATTTCTACCCTACACAAATATAAACAATGTCATGATGGAAGTAGTGTAATTAACCAGAGTCTGTAAAGATATGGTACTAGGAATGAGTTATCTGATCATGACTTATCTCTATGAGGGAGACATGAATTAGAAAACAATATATAAGGAGGAATCCATGGAATGAATATCTAACATCCCATAACCCCATTTGATCATTTATTTGACATCACTATTTATGGTGATGAAAGACTCCATCCTTTGGAATGTGGGAACACGGGGTAACAAGCATGCTAGTGCACGTTATTTTACCGGCGGTGGCCCCAGTGAAAGCATCGTAATTACAACATGTGAACCTAATAGGAAAATGTTCTACATAACATCTGGACTATTAGTATTTGAGATATCAATAGGTTAGAATGTCACCAGATTTGGACATCCATAATCAGGTCCCACCAAGAAAATAGTGGCCCCATTATGAATCTCACCATGAAAATGGGGAAATTAGAAATTGGCCATTTTTTCTACAATATCATCAGTACAAATATCACTCTCTATATATTAGGAATATGTGATGATGATGGGGTAGTGGACATCAATCTCCATGTACATATACTGGCATATAAATCCAGATGCGTTTTATAACCCTAGATATAAGAAATCAACTGGTCAATGAGCATAAACCTCAAGGAAGGAGAAACATTAACATGGAAATCTGGCATAACACTACCTCCATCATGATGTTCATCAAAAATTCAGTTACTAAGAACCAATTCACCTGATAACCCTCTAAAATCATCCAGATAATGGTGATGGATTCCCTCTTATTTCATTATTAGTAGGTACAAGTCATTACCATAAAGAATATGGCTCACTAGGACCTAGAGGATTTAGCGTCCGGCTGACACCACCACCCCAAAGGGCTGAGCAGATACAATCCAATCCCTATATGAACAAAAAAAATTCCATTCTCTCTCCAGAGAGATCATATGAATCATTCCCCTACAATGAGGATGTGGGGGATACTGGAGTCATCATGGTTGTGACTACATCTTGGGAACCACTAGGTGTGGTTATTACCGGACCTCATCATAAAGAGTAAAAATTTTCCTTTTCAGCTGAGAAGTAAGTGTAATGAACCCCTTCTCCATTGAATCGAGTTAGAACCACCTGACTCAAACTTCTTTGGAAATACATGGACAATCCATGATAAGGGGAATTTCCTTCCATGAATTTAGTGGCCCCATCCACATATAGCACATTTAGCCAGATCCATGCAACAGACAAGCAAGAGTCCATATTCACTCGTTTGGAATTGTGACTACAGCCGCTATGTAGGATGGTTGGATTGAATCTATCAATCACTTGTGCCACTGTCAACCATCAATGGTCCACTCATAATTATGAGTTTCAATAAGGAGTCTATCATATCAATATCACAAGTTCAATTGGTGGTCATCGCCTCTCTCATATCCATCATGAAGGTCCTCTTAATGCCATTCCCAGCTCAAGCGTAGGTCCTCTATGTTCCAGCACTGATCAAAGCACAGGTAATACAAGCATCATTGACCACTAGTATAGAGGTCTTCACCATACTCATTTATCTCAATAGGGAGTTCATCCCTATTTCCAAACCAACCAAGATTAAAGTGCTGCATGTGCGACAACCAACCGATGTGGTGTTCATTCCTTCTTAGAAGAATTACCCTACACAGACGAACCATCGCATGGAAGAAGGGAGAACCATTTTTATCGAAGTTAAAAATTTAGGATAGCGCCATGTCATGGTCAACCCAGTCAACCTCTCTGATTCGAAGGGACAATGTGACTCAATGATGGAGCCTTCAACCCTATCTTCTACATTAGAGTATGGGAGAAGAACATGATATTTTATGTTCTACATCCCATAATGTGAAATTAAAATGATATAAAAATACCTCCATTGGTACATGTAAGTGGATGATGAATGAGACCCCTCCTAGGTCTCATGGTGTAGCTTCCCGAATCATCAACATTTTCCCTCACCACCACTACCCAAGATTGTGGATAAAAAATATGGAATGGGAAAGATGAATAACATCCATTTGAGTCGGTGATGAGTGTCTCCACCCTCTCACATGAGGCAATGGAGAAGAAGAAGTCTGATAAGTATGTCGTGATTAGGCTGGAATGGCCCATGGAAAATGTTTTAGTGTATAGAGAATAGTTGACTCACACAGTGACTCCTCCATCTCCCAGCTTATCGTAACAAAAATCCACATTATTTCCACTAACCATTTCATTGAAAAACTGAATGAATAATTTGATAACCATGTATAAGGCCTTTCCTCTGAGAAAGATATATAGTTGGAGACATTGGATTTTGATCAGTTTTTAGTGGTGTTTTTTTATCAAATGTGGATTTACCATTGATATTCAAAAGTTCCCCACAAATATTATAGAAGTTTGTTACTATTAAACCATATGGGAAATGATTCATCACCTTTGTAACCATCAGATAGTATGTCCTAGAAGCTAGGGTCTCTTCAAAAACATTGATCAGTATTTTTGAATGGTTGAGTTGGTATCACACCTAGTGGTTCAGCACCGTGCCTCATCCAACTACTCACATACCCTCAAATAGATATGTGTCAAGATCCTCATAGTGATTCACAAGATCATAGAAGATGGATCTCCACATGTATTGATTAGTGGTGGTTGTAGTATGCTATTCTCAACATCATCACTATCCTGAGACATCATGACCTGCCAATCAACAATGAGGAATCCCCTTCTAGTATAATCATGGTAATCATAGTTGTATCTAATTTTATATCGATAAGGAATCCATTGTATGTTTTGATGAGGAAACCCCACTCTCTGGTGTAGCACAATATCAAACAATCCTGAAAGCCGTGGTATGCAAAGGCCTAAAAAGGGAGACACTCAACCTTGGGGATCCCTCTTCATCCTTGTCAACACATTAGATCATTGAAAAGAGATAAGGATATATTACGCACTCCAATCTATTTGATATTAAGCATAAGCCAGAGGGTGGTCGCATGGTGGGAACCTTATTTCAGCGGGTAGCATAGGAAAATAGGAGCATCTTTGAGATCCTTACAATGTGACACCTAAAATATGGTACGACCTGATAGGATCCTATTACTCCTTTATCGGGGAAACAGAAAGTTCTCCAAGCCTAGTTGTCCCCAATTGAGCCCCTTTATCCCACGTATCCTTATAGAATAGTGGGGACAAAGTAAGGAAGGAAACTTTGATATGAGTCTCTAGACCCACTCTAACAGCTTAACAACCCTCCCTGAGATCTAGGTTGTGCCCCTCCATAGGCTACTAAGGTAACTTATTTAGTTGATGAGCCAGATAATGTATTGGTTTTCAGTGATCCTTGTCAATATGAAGACACTTTCTAGTATGATTTGATAGCTACTGTCACTGAATGCTCGAGAAATTTTAAATGTTGTAGGTGGAGATCCCACCTAATTGATATCCATACCCAGCATTGATGAATGACTTGTGAACACCCCAAAATTTAAGGAACCCCGGCTTATACCCATTAAATAGGGTTGGTGACCCGTTGTAGCATTAGTCCCTCATTTTCTTGAGGTCGGGGATCATGTTGGGAACCCCAAAGCATCAAGGGGACTACAAGCTCCAGTGTTTCATCTAGACATTGGAATGTCCTCTATTTTTATAGTAAAACTATATAACCATTGGGTCTATCACTAGGTTGGAGGTATTCGTAGGAAGTTTCTCTACTAGTTCAGCTCCACCAGATTCAATAAAATCATTCCAGACCACTTTATATGTAAAAACCCATGATGATTGTTTCATAGACATCATCACCCAGTGGAATGTCCTCATGTATTCACTCAATATGTATCAAACTATATAACAGTTGTGGATGATGTGCATGGTGAACTTAAGGACAGATCTATTCCCTACCCTCATCACCTAGAAATTCCCAGGTGGGATCCGGTGTTTTTTCTGACAAGACCCAATGTCTGGATGAATCTTTACAGTAGGCTAAGAAACCACACTTATTTCCTCCTCTAATTCTCACATTATGTTCTACCAAAGAATACACTATTTACAATGTACTTGTAGTTTCCCCTAACCTATTAGATTTCATTGTGCCTTTTCCTATAGAGAACCTACGAGGGTAGTAGCCTAATCAATGTTAGCCTTCCCCAGTGAAAAATATATAGGAACCACCCCACCATGAAGATGCACCTAGACTATAGAACCTTTCTCTATTCCTTCGTCAGGATCTGCACCCTCATCAAGGCTATGATCATAAAATTCCATAGCCATACAATAATAAGAGGACCTATTCCTTTATAGATTCATAGATGTATAGCTATTTCTTTAGTTCCCTAGAGTAGGGTAGTATGAAGAAGCCAGAGTGCAGGAGGACCCATGACATTGAGAATATAGAGCGCCCTGACCATTTAGCTTACCACAAGATCCCTGGGAATACCATCAACCAATTTTATGTGTACAAAATTTCTCTTGGACCAAGCTGATAAAGTTCTTGTCAAATTAGGAAATGTCCTAGGATTTTGATTTCATATCTCTATCAAGCACGAAAATGATATTTAAGGTTTTGGTGAATGGAATATGGTTTTAAACAGTGGAAACCAGAATGTATGATTACTCCTTAGCTCACATAGAATTCACTCATTACCATGGCATCATATGTTCCTTCTTTGGTCAGGTCGAACTTCATAATGACATCACATCCCCTCCGAAAGTTGCATCAGTATCCACATCATAGTTGTATATATCATAAAAGAGGAGGCATTGAAAGTGAACATGAATTTAAAGTCCCCCAATTATTCTAAATCCATCCCAACTTCTCGGGGATTTCATGCCTCCAAAAATATTAATTCACCCTAATATACTTTTAACATAGAAAGATCCCACAGAATATAATCATGATTATCCCTTTGTGAACACCATCGAGTTAGTGGACCCCTTCATAATCCCTAATGATGTGGGGAACCAGGATAACAATAATAATGCCTCTAGATTACACAATCAAAGGGGATGTTTTGGAGATGAATTATTCTATATTAAATAGGACAAAAACTCAAACCAATCCATGGTTTCTACTAAGACCACATAGCGGGTGTTGCACTAATCTTAGCAGGAATAGTACTCCCAAACCACTCAGTCAGATATGATTACACTGTTGATTTTGTTAATGTAATGATAAGAATAGATGTCATCTCATCATGATCGGTATCTTCTATCCAAGGTTATAGATTAGGCAACCTAAAGTCATCCAGTAGTGATTTTCAGCGAGTTAGCTAATGATTAGAAGGATATGTCAAGCACCATCTAGAACCCAATGGTACAACCAGAAGCATCCATTGTTCCCCCAATAAAAGAGAGATATCCTATGGGAATATGTGATAATATGGAATGAATATAGGAAATTCCAAAGTACCCTTATATTATATATTCAAGTATTTTTTCAAGGACCTCGTCTTTTTTAGATAAATGTTTTAGGCCCTTGAAGAAGCCCTAGAAATCCATCTCCAATTCAAAGTAGATGTATCTAATACAAAATCATACAATGTAGGGGAGGTTATAATAGAAGAATCCCCTTCATTCATATCATTTTCTAGAAATGATGAAGACACTATCAGGCCAGGGAACCATATCATTCTATACATTAGAGGATGGTTTAGTGGTGTGTCGATTCATCATTCCATGGTTGACACATGTTCTAGGATTAATAACATCCTAACCCGGATTATGAAAAGTAGGTATTTATTGATGAAAATCTTACTATTTTTTACCTAATGATTCAGTTAAATGACATGACTAAGCATAAACCATGTAGAAGGATTCATTTCATGGTCCAATTCAGAGTTTTGGTAGAAAGAGATTAATTCATGGTCATCTCATAGGATAACACATTCTATATGATACTAAATAGTCTATAGCTTCATCTTTATGCATCAGGTCCCTCCTCATATAAGAAATGTGTCAATTAATCCCTCAATAGTTGATTAGCCATCCTTCAAGGTTATGCATCTCCATTTTATTTTTTAAGGTTGTTTCCTAGATTTAGACTATTATAAGAGAGATCAGACCATTGAGGTTGACCCCACAAGCATCCTAGAAAATTAATGGGTGGACCTAGATGATGATTTCATCCTTCTGATCAATAACTAGATCCCACAGTGCCAGATATATGGATTTTTTTTAAATCATTGATAGGAAGGGAAATAATGTACATAAATGTATTGAATGTCAGAATATTACCTATACTCCTAAACATGATATGATCGGGTGTTACTAGAATACACTACCCTAATAAGGTGCTGAAATTTTGAAACCATGGACACCCTTTAATAAAATTATTACATGTTTCTTATAGTACTGTTGAATCTATAAAAGTCAACTCCACACCATTTCTTTGATATCGCGCATAGAAGTCATGGTCGAAGGCCTAATGGAATTGGATCGACAGTTTCTAACTCCATTGTTTTAGTATAGAAGGATCCCCTAATTAAGGATTATATATCCACCTAAGTAAGAAAAAATATTTCCCCATAATTAGCTAGACTGGATGAACCTCCTCCCACCAATTTTCCTACCTCAGGTGGTGAAGATGATCGAGAATATTTTCCTTTATAATTTAAAAAGTAATTATCCAACACCAATGATGAGTTGATTTAGCCTATCCTATGCATTTCTAAATATCCCAATACATTGTTTATCAGTCAATCCATGCCTCTAGAGGAGTAGTAGTAGTACGTGGATTTCCTGAAGCAACACTATGATTTTGGACCTTGAGTCAAGACAAGATTCTAGGACTCGACCCTCGGGTATCCATCCACTATCTTGGTCTCCCATTGATTCATCCTTGACTCAAGCATCCTCTTAAAAATGAACCATTAATATGGTTACATGGTCAATGCTGAAGTTGATATGATTATAAAGGACAACTTCTATAGGGATGTTTAATACACAATGTTTCCTATCAACATCATCCTGATGAGAATTAAGAATAAGAATGTTACATTATGCATCGATTTCTGTGAACTCAAATACCATTATCCAATGGGTAATTTTCCTATTGAGGTTATAGAGATGTTTTTTTATGAAGGTACTAAATTATAGGCTCTCCCCATCATTGTTGGAAACTCCGAATACACTTAGATCTGTATGTCCCCCAAAGATGAGGAGTTTATTGCCTTCAGAGAACCGTATAATACCTTCTTCTACCAAGTAATTCCTTTTTTTTTGAATAATAATGGAGACAATTATAAGTGGTCCATGAACTTAATCATTAAAGGGATCATCGAGATGGTTGTGGAATGATACATTGGTGATTTTTTGGTAAAATACCCCCAATGTTAGGACCAACATAGGAATCTTTTGAGAGTGTTTGTATTCCATCCCTCCTGCCATTCGAAGATTAACCCATTGAATTTTTAATTAGGGGTTACCTATGGGATGTTTATTGGATTAATATCCGGATATAGAAGGATTGGGATCGACCTACATAACATCAAGTCCATCAACCAGATGCCTAATCCAAGAACCTTCTTAAAGATATGAGGCCTTCAAGGATACTTAGCCGACATACACTAGGTTATCCTGAATCTGGATAGAAAGTGTCGAACCCTTTCAAATAACATGAATAAAGGTACCACCTACCCATGGGATGAGAAGTTCCAAACTGCCATTGGTGAAATCATGTATTATCTACTACCATATTCAATTCTGATGACATCCATCATTGAGAAGCATTTGGTCTTTTATGTGACCACCCTATAATGATCCTTCATCAAACATATCATCCAAAAGAATAATTAGGGTATAATGAATAATTTTTATTTCCAAATTTGCATGCACCTAGAAATATAGACCATATAATCCCCTATTGAAAAGAGCTTCCTTACATTGTTTTTAACAATGTACAAGTAGTGGCATTATTTATAGCATCATGATATAATAATAGTGTCCTAATTTTCCCCCACTGATGTATATCATCAAAATCCTAATGTTGACAAGATGGATAGCATGATAGTAATTTATCCATACGAGGTTTGACAATATGTTCATTCGGCAGATATTTTGAAATGGTTAGGCCTTTGCGGACTACCTGGAAACACATCTATCACCCGATAAACTAGAAATGGATTTTTATTTTGATATATGAGACCATCCAATAATTGGATCAAGATATCCATTTATGGATGTTTCATTTTGATGGTACCTTTAATATCCCAACCATTTTAAGGTTTAATGATCCAAAGAACAATAGAGTATGCAAGGGGATCATCTCCATCACTCTAGAATAGGCCATCTGGGAATATTCATTCCTAATGAGATAAGGATTCACAAAAGATGAAAAATAGTATATTGTTATCATTATTAGTCTTGAAATATCTCTCGAGATTACTTTCACCGATTTTCATATAAAGAGAGACTCTGAGTTAGTCCTCTAACAACTTAATCATGATTACATTTTCAAAAAGTCATATCTCGTTCCCCTGAAGAAACACACTCTCCAAATAATGGCATATTCATCATATCATCTGAAAGTGACTTATATCAATAGATTATATAATTTCCAAGAAAATGTCTTGGAAAGTATGGATGATTCTCTTGAAGATCCTAAGCCGGATGATTTGGTCATTCATGTGGCACATTAGAGAGTCATTGATCCCATCAATGAAAATGATAATGACAACTAGTAAGTAAACTAGCTGAATGCAAATGATTATATTTCATTACACCAGGGTCCCACATGGAATAAGAAACCTATTATTGGAAATCTCCTATCTTTGAGTATCTCCATTATGCATTTCTCCAATTACATCATCCAGAGAACAAGTAAATCCACCAACATGCATCAGAGTTCACCTTATATAGGTGGACTAACATAGAACAGACCTTATAAAGAAGTTTTTTATTGAATTAAATTATATTTCATTAATGGTGTAGATATTATCAATGTCATGTAGGAATTTTAGACAGAGAATTGTGGTTCCCTTCAACAGTTATTCCACCTCTCCAAGATATGTAGGATATGATTCTTATGGCCTAATTTGGTTAGTGATTTCATTAAGAACACCATGTGGGTTCATGCGTGTTAGAACCTTCCTAACATCTTCATAAACCATTTTATCTCCTCCACCCCACTAAGTATTGTTAAACCATTTTAGTATTGGGACTAGATGTTGTGGTTCCATATCTTCCAGTAATAGATCTCCAGTGTAGCTTCATTATGAAAATGATGGATTTCATCACCAAGAGGGTATAATAGATTCCCTAAAATTAATTAAATTTCTAATACATAAAAAAAATTATGATCTCCCTTATGAGCCACTGATTTACAGTCACTCATGTTATTATCACTGACAATGGACTAAACTTTCAGACTACTGTGTTGAAAGGGTTTTACTCGATGTGTAACATCTAGTCCAATCATACTTTATGAAACCAGGAGTAGGAAAATTGATAGATTGAGGTTCTCAATAAAACACTCTCTATCATTCTCCATAACATGATAGGCCAAAAAATAAAAATTGGCCTAAAAACACCCCAATTCCCTCCGGGACAACCATAAGATGACTCAAAATTTCACCCGAGTTACTCCATATACCGTGTTATGAAGAACATAGGATGTCAGACCCATTGAGATTCAAATAAAATTTCTCCAAATATCTATCTGTGACAAGAATATTCTTGATATAATGGTATATTTCTTCTAGTCGAGCTGGAGTCCCACTATGATAATAGGATCCATGAATTGGATAATCTAGAGAGTCCCTATAACAAGATAACAAGAGCATTGTACAACAACTTTTTCTTATGATATTTCCTCCAGGTGGACATGATACTGGATCACATAATTCCAATTAAACCTAGAATGAATACACCAATTTCATAGATTAAGTTTGAAGGTTCTTACATTATTCACAAGTTTTATTCCAATGGATCATACTCTTTTATCACCATGGATAGAGAGCATAACACTCAACCAAACAACAAAACATTTATTAATTAGTACATCACACTATATAATTACCCAATCTTGGTTTAAAATACCATTAAATACAAATTTTGAAATAATTAACACATTACAAAAACACACGCCCATCAACCATAATAGTTTAGTTCCTTTTTAAACTATGAACACATATATCAATTTTGGTGGAAGATATTCAATATTTTCCTAAAATATCATTCCCTTTATTACTCCCACTTACGACCATTCATTATAACCTGGGGAAATGAAACTCAAAAGGATTGATCTCAGATGCATAGTAAGGGTAAACATGGAAGATATGTAATCATAATAATAACATAAGTGTATGAAAAATTAGGAATAACATTTAATTATGACAACTTTCATATAAAAATATCATATAAAATAGTCATGGAATAATGATTGTAAGTTCATAAGTCTTGGATCATAATGAAATAGTGAACATAATCCATTAAATCAGACAAATAATATAGAAATGAAATTGTGGCATACACATAAACATGTAACTTTAGTAATATATATAAGTAGCATCAGGATCACTAATTAAATTATTTACATGAAATCATTATCTTTCATAAACATATGGACATCAAATATATGTCCACACATACAATTATGGACAAGAAAACCAGTTCCTTGCATAGAATTTTGAACATGTAATCAGGTTCACGCATAACATATATACCTCATCAGTTACCCATCTAAACCCAATGAATCATAGGCAGATATAGGTTCCACTAATATCATAATGAAATCATGTATAGAAGTTAAACATCATCATAACAAATAATACCATAACCAAAGAAATAAAATTTTTATCATAAAGATGTAATCATACCATAACATGTGGAAAAGATACATGTTTCAGATTCATTTCATCAAAAACATAACCCATTAAAATAGGTGTTGTTTTTAAAAATAATTCCATCAAAATATAAACCACTCATTTAAAGAATATGAATGTTATTCTAGAACTATAATAATTTATTTTATCTTATATGGGTATGGATTTTGAAATATCACTTCGAACATTTATTTTCCTTAAAAATAAATTTTTAAGACAAAACTATTTTTCAAAAACCATTTTATTTGAAACCAATTTGAAAAACAATAACATAATTTTGAAAAAAAATCATTTGAAATTGTTCTTGAAGAAAATATCCTTTCTTCATGGAGATATGTTTCTTTTTTGGAAATGTCATGCAATTTTTAATGAAAGAATTTTATTTGAAAATGACATTGTATGATTGAAATAGAATATTCAAGGTAATAAGTTGACATGAAAGTGTAAAAATATTTTCATTTAATATTAGTAAAAATAAAACATTCTTCTCATACATTTTCTCAATAATCCAAAAAATGCCTCATAGGGAAAACGAGAAAATATTCCATCCAAACTACTTTATAAAAAATGTAAAATTGGGAGAAATAAATTCAAAAAAATTTAGAATAATGGTAACAATATTTTTGAATTAATTTTAATATTACATGTAAATGGATGATAAATATACCAGAGTAATACTTACATATAAACAATCTCATATAACAATGAGATTATGAAACTATCCATTGCATATTTATAATTAGTTGACTCACATTCCACTTGAGAGAAAGAGGATTAAATTGATATAAAAATATAATAATCTCATGGTTAATACTCATAAAATAAATTCTTGGTCATTATATACACCACGTAGGTAGTGTGTGGGACATATGTCTCACAAAAGTATGTTTGAGACCAAATTCCCTAATCATAGGTCTAATTCCCTCTATTTGGATCCATAACTCATGTATAGTGGTTTTGAACATTTTACTAACTTAATACATAATCATAAAAATATTTATGATATAATATAAGATTCATTTATGAATTTATAATACCCATTTGTTAACAATTCAAAGTTAACGTAGCGTTTTTGGTAGTAACCACTTTGTCTACCATTTGTGTTTTGACTAGTTATTCTTGATCCTATTACATAGATAATGATTTAATTACTTATATAATGTAAAAATGATTTATATATCATATATATTTAGTATAGAAGTATATATATAAGAAATATTTATGAAATTGAATACATCGTTCATGGAGACGGTAAGCCATACGTACGGATGAACATTGTTTCCGTTTTATTATCGTATTGAGTGGAAGAAGGTAAATATAATTAATGTATATATATTTATTATGATATTGAAATTATTATTTAATATATTTCATATTTATTCAATAAATAATTTTTATTAATCATTCGCGAAATAGTTAATGTGGAAGATGAATCTCATCGCATCATGGTGATCATATGTTGTATGTATGCATGAGTGACGATATAATTCCATTAATGGTAAAAGTGTGAGTAATTAGATGATTTGTTCATTATAAATAATAAATATCATTTCATATATATTATTTATATACATTATATCCAATATTATTCCCATATAAATATGTTAGTGGTGAAAAATAGTTTACACCCTGGTGTGGAAATGGTAAGTCGTACGTATGCACGTGTGGTACCTAAATTTTTCATAGGATAAATAGAATATGGAATATTGATGTACCATAATAATAATAACATCACATCATATATTTTATTCAATATCTATTACATTATAATGGAATCAACAAGGGAGGAGTAAGTAAAATATTGAAATAATTTGAAAGATTCGGTAACGAGATTGAATATTCTTCGATGATTTCCCTCTAAATCTCATCTTAGGGACACTGTAGTTTGTATTTTTGGGATACCAAAACCATTATAATATTAATAGTGAATTTTATAATGGTAATTATTATGGTGTGGTCTATCATTAAGGATCAATTCGAGGTGAATAAGAGAGAGTGTAGGTTCCCTTTTATAATTGAGGAGAGGTTCACTTTTAGAGACCACAAAATTATTAAAATATAATAAGATTATTCATGGTTTAATAACTAAAAAATATAGATACATAAAAAAAATACATGTTTGAACATATCGTCTCCCCTTGTGAAAATTTATCATTTTGGGGAGGAGGTTCATATAATGGGAATAGTTGTGGAAGCCACTTGAATTTCAGAGAAAATCCAATCCCAAATGGCCCAAAATCACTCTAAGAAGTCTATTCCATGGTGCCCCAATATTTAACAAATTTATTAAGTTCGGGAAGACCAATGGTCATAGTTTCCCTTCATGATCAGTCAATGGTTTGATTATAACTCTCCATGCAACAACTTTCACAATCGCGGGGCACTTTCTGACCACGTAAAAAATTGATAGTGTCTTCACGATTCGAAAGGATCCCTACCAATTCACAAATATGGGATGATTTTTTGTGAAATAAATCCAATATTCATTCAACCCATTTCTTATAGATACCCCTTCAGTTTGTTATTTTAGGGACTATTTACCAACCTTTCAACTTATGATTTACTCTCAATTTAAGAAACTACTAATAGTCATGAACTAGACTAAAATTGATCATCAAAGGAACCTATAATTCTCAAAAACCCATTCCATGTGTTCTTAATAGAATCCACCCCAAGTGGAGATTATTTCACAATATAAAACAACCTTTATAAAGGTAAAATTACATATGGGTAGCTTGAGGTTTCACAGACAATTCAACCTTCACAAAAAACACTATTCCCAATCCAAGACATCATCATAATGCAGGGTCACCATGTTCTGAGATTCCAAATCCTTCATAAATTCCCTTTCCACCATGAATCACATGACCTTTGCAATGAAACTCTCTATGAGGCCCTATAATTTTTGAAACTACTCTCCTTAGACTCTCCAAGATACCTCCATTCCGCTCACACCTTTTCATAAATGTTGAGTTCCCGTGTATCTCGCAACAATCTAGTATCAGTTCAGTTACACCTTAAGTCCCTTTATGACATGTTCCACCCAATCCATTGGCCCACTCCACTTCAACTGTAGCTCTATACTCCCACAAACCTCTATATTTTTCTTCCTAGGATAGAAACACTAACATGGACCTCGTGATTGACCGATCCTCCCCATCATTGTACCCTTGAATTTAACAATATTTTCCCCACACAGAGCCGCATGAGAGATGGATATGTAATCCTAAGGGGTGAAGAGTTTTTTTTCCACATTTTAGATGCATGATATAAATCTTCATAATCCAACATCATAGTCGAATGAAATTAAGCCTCATGCAAACTTCCTCAACACGGGATGGAAAATTGTCGCCTTACCATGTGACATATATAGAGGATGATCCTCGAGTGACTGACATGGAATGAGATCCTCCCCACATGGAATGAGATCTTACTCACATGGAATGATATCCTCCTCACATAGATTTAGTTATCCTTTAGAATCATTCACATGTAAGACTCAGATCATCACTAATTTATGCTTCCTTCACAAAAGGTGTGTCAGGTATTCTGATTCCTCATGTTTCTAACAATGAGAATGACTTGCATGGGCTTAGAGGTCAGTAGAAATCACAAAAATTGAATGATACTAAACCTTCAAGGTCGCCCCTATGTGTAATCCCCAACAACCTCATTTTAAATAGAATTATTATTTAGTGTAATCCCCATCCTATTTTTAACTACATGGGTGTTGATTCCCAAAAAAACCGGGATACATAGGAATCCTCCTTGAGTTCAAAACATAATATTCACATCTACCCTAAACATTTCTGAGCCACATCTTTGGTGAGATCATGCGCCAACCTAGGAGAAAAAATCATCCTCTTGTTCCTTGAAAAAATCAATATGTGAGTTCCACACTAACCCCACTAAGATAAATCATCTTAAAAAGGGAGTATTCCACAAGAAATCTGCAAACCATCCTTCATTGACTGTACTATCAGTAAAAGAGAATCCTTATTGGAAAATGTTAAACTACATGGATCAGTCATTTCAGATGACCATAAATAGTATAATCTAACTATGTGGATTTGTATCCCTTTCTTCTATAATAAGTGTGTTGGAGTCCTCCCTGATGATCAATCCTAACTGAGGGTAAACCATGGTTCTCTGTATTATGGGTTCACCTCCTTAATCTAACTCAAGGGGTGTTTTGTCCAGAATATACTTTGTGATATCATCCCTTTATGGGACCCACCTCTATCAGGTACATTAATCGGGAATTATGATCCATACCTTAGTATTCCTTCACATTGTGACATATTCCATTCATGGGACACACCTCCTAGATCAACCTTCGTTGTCCATTATGATCCATCTATTAGTAAACCTTCATGATGTCAAATTTTCCCATCACGGGATACACCTTTTCAATCCATATCCTTGGGGCATTCCAATCCATCTATTGGTAAACATTCTAGTGTTTTATCATGGGTATATACCTTATTGATCGACCTTCGGGGTGAATATAATCAATCTCAACTATCTCAATAGTATTTAGAAATTTTTATAATCCCAAAAATATAACCAATGTCTAAACATGCAATTCATGTGTTTAAAGCCTTAGAATATTTGCTCATATGGTGTCATCTACCTCATAAAAAACATGGGATACCCGAAGTGAAATCCTTGGATGAGATACTCCATTGGTGTTAGGTACCTACGGATTGGTAAAATGATACATTGGGTTCCATATCTAATATGCCTTCCTGATATTCCATTCTAATTATAGGTAATTGCACCAACATGGTACGTCAGTCACTGTCAGCCAAATGGTATCATGTGATTTTTCTATCTTTGGAATCCATGTCACTATTTTCGTTGATATTACATACCATTTCTACTATGGGATATCAAGAGGCTGAATTAAACATATTGGATCATGGTTCTCAACCATTACCAGCTGACATGTGTGAAACTATGATAAGAATATGGATATTCCCCACATTATTCCATCCCCCCAAAAACATTCACTAATGTTCATGGTACATAATTAACAAACCTAGATGTAGTTCCAAATGGGATGTGTGAATCTCTCTCATAACCTCCCCATTCAACAAGATAAGATATAATGGCCATCTATGGAAATAGAGGATTTTCTATGATCCTTCCAAAAATCCATATATTTCATCTCCTTATGAAATTTGGTCATATAGAACCTCAAAGTAGATGTCTCTAAACTGAGCCTCTCATGTTGAAAAGAGAAGGAGACAACACTACAAACTAAACAAAAAATAGACCCATATCTTATACAAGGGGAAGCTATATAAAATGTAACTACTCATACTCCTCCTCTAAAAATAGAGAATGAGACTTCCTATTAATGGAATCATCCACCACATTTCCCTTCCACGTACTGTAAATAATATAAAAGTTATACTCTTACAAGAACACCAACTAGTTACTCTATCTTATGATAATATCTCTTTGAGTAAAGATGTACTGACGATTCTGGATGTATATGTATTGAACAAAGCCCTATCCTTGAAGATGGTGCCTCCACATATTCATATCGAAGGATACCCTAAAAAAAATATCGAGTGTTGTGAATATTTTCATGTGGGGTCTCAACAACATCAAACAATGTGTGATTAGTTCCAGCCACTGCATCAATACACACATGATACCACCTCCATAGGAATCACAATATACTATGTACTCCATACCTTCCTCTAGTGGACTCAAAATAGGAACATTGGTCATGCTCAGTATCAACTGCGAAAAGGAAATTCGACATTTCATAGTCTAGGTAAAAAAATTCCTTTCCAATTATGGGGTGTGAAAGGGGCTAAAATCCAATAAAAGTAACCCAAAAACTTCCTCTACTACCCTTCCAGGAAAATAAATCCCGGAACCTTAGATACTATCTCGATTGGTTTCAATTAAATCATTTTATCAATCCTCTCTTAGTCCACATATAATCCATGTTCATATATTTCTCTCTTCATAGGTTTAACCTCATAGATCTTATAATGGAACTTCAATATATTACAATAAATCGGTTTCCCTATGAGTAATTTGAGGAGCGTCTACAAATTCTCTGCATGTCCCTACCCTAATACATATTAAATGAGGATTTCACCTCTGATGAAAACTAAAAATTAATCCAATAATATTTGAAATAATTGATTAATCAAATCCAAGAAAATTTTTGGTTAATTAGTCACTTAGAAAGGCATCGCTAGTAACTCATAGTGTCCATAGTGACATCAAATTTCCGTCTTTAAATTTTCATCCTTGATAACCCAAAACTGGTGGAAGCCAGAATTGAGATCAAACTTCAATAAGCGACACACGCCTCTCAGCTAGTTGATGAAGTCATCGATCTGTCGCAATGGGTACTAATTATTTACCATTATCTAGTTCATGTGAAAATAATCAAAATAATTTCTCAAGATCCCATCCTCCATTTTCAAAATCAAAGTGGATATACCAAGGGATACATAACAGGTCTGAATGAGCCCTTACCTATAAGGTCCTCCAATAGCACACTCATCTCAAAAAACATTGTATGGGACTTCCAATATTCCATAGAAGATATAGTTTGTGTCTATATGTTCTAGTCAATGAAGAAGTATATCTCTCTCCACAAAGTTAGTCTCAAAACATCAGTCATGAAGACATCCATATAGTTCTCCACTACTAAATAAATCCATATCCCAGAAGAACCTTCTATGCCAATGTATAATCTCACAAACTATTAGGATATGTGTTATA
This sequence comes from Viscum album, assembly GCA_963277665.1. Classification (NCBI taxonomy): domain Eukaryota; kingdom Viridiplantae; phylum Streptophyta; class Magnoliopsida; order Santalales; family Viscaceae; genus Viscum; species Viscum album. The sequence continues at coordinate 904,542,744 of OY728145.1, forward strand.
TATTCCTTCATGTAATTCCAAATCCCTTATACATGATATCCCTCTCACACAGAAAGGAAAATCTCCTTCCATTTATCTGAAGGCATATAACCCATATGCGATGATATCCAATCTGGTCATGAACCATGGAAATCCATAATATACATAGAATAAATTAAAATGTTTTGATCATGTGGAATAATATGTCCCACACAGAACACTATACACTAATAAATAGCCTATAATATCGATAGATATGTGATAAATAAGATCTGTTCCCCAAAGAAATCTCGAGAGACAGATCCAAGGATTAAGTCTCAATAAGAATCTCCCTATATCGCACAAGGGATATGGTGATAAATGAATGAATCATTCTTATGTCTACATGAAATGGAGAAATAATAGAAAAGGAAGAAATCATACCTCAAATAATCATGTGCACATCCCGGTCACAACCCTCCATGGCCTACAACTACCCAAGGATCTGACCACCAACTCCATGAGCCTAATGTGGTCCACCTGGTTGTGTTGGTGGTAGCAGTTACTCAAATCATTGTACTCTACCATAATCTCCTTCCCCTCTCTCTAGAGTAGCTCCTAATCCTCTATTGGAATTGCCTCCCTACGAGCCACTCTAGACCCACATAAGGGATCCAAATCATAGCACAACATCTACTGATGTAGTCTACCTATTATTTTTCTATCCTTTTCAACATTGAGGGGTCATGAAAACATGATCCATGTGACCCCACCCATCACAATAATAACATCACAACTATTTGGGTTGTATGGATCCTCTACACAGAACCTAATCCACAGATATAGGGATCTACATCTGGGCATCAGTATGAATCCCATGCAGAAACTTAAACTAATGGAACATGCTAATTTCTAGGGACGACTTAGTCACCTGATTCCCACCACCTATTCCAAGATACCTACATCCCACAACTATGAAACTCTTAGTCATCAAAACCCACTCAAGCACTCTAATAAAAGTGGATAGACATAAGAATACCACACTGGATTGAATTTATCTTAGGATACCCTACTAAAACATCATTTCCCATAATAATATTTCTCACAGGAAAATAATGGAGTGTCACATGCGGTCATAGAACCTCACAACACACTATTAAACTATCTAGTGATTATATTATACCTTATGAATCTTCTGAATCCATAAAGAGTGTATGAATAATTGGATATAATCATCCTAAAAAGATTATGGAAATCTAATCATGGGAGTTCCATGTTCTATGAAAAAAATTTCCATGATAATAACCATATAATTAGTCAGGGTATGAAACAATATGAAGACTTTAACCACTCACTCAACCTAATCCTCCACTACTTGTGGGTTTGGATCGCTGTGGATCCTCATCATCCTTTGATTTTGGAACTCATGATGTTCGCTATCCCAACATATGTATTTATAATGATAATATATTACTATATAATACTCTATGGGAGAGATCACTACTCCTTGCTCTCCTAGTGGAAACACATCATTTGATGGCCCCTAAACTGAGGCCTCATCAGCCACCAGATCATCCCCCTAATTTTATTATGATAAAAAAAAGAAATATGATCATATATATATATATATATTGGTTGATGACTCGAGAAGGGATGTCAAGGATTCAATATTATATGATACATTTATCAGTATTATCTTTAACCAATGTCTCTATATTCCATGTCTATAAACTAATAGTCGTAGTCCTAGTTTATGGATACATAAGGTGTAGCACCAACATTGGGTTACATGCCCTAAAATATGCACTGTAGACACTTCCAAATGATCTACCTATGTACCATACAATTCCTAATAAGGGGAAAACTCCAACACCTTTTCAATGCTTGAACTCCTTTAATACCAGTCAGTCATGACCCGACCCACCAGGGACAACCTAGCCAGTGGAAGGCCAAGCTGTGACATACCTAATTCTACCTCAAATAGTCTAGGGGACGTAAACAAGAAAAAATAAGGAATAATTTAAATGGGGGGCCTTTTCCTATTGTTCTAGTGCACATACGAACAACTACATCTATTTTACAGTATAGAGGAATAAAATGAAATGAAAACAATATATAGAGCACAACCATGAATGAAATAAACTATAATAAAAATCAAATCATGTATAATAGTATATTCTAAAAAATAAATAGGAAACACAAATGCCAATCATGAAATGAATCCCCAAGAAAATAACTACTGAAATAAATGAATGATAAGAGAGCCCAACTCCTAATCTCCATATCCTTTCAACTAAACATGGATAATACACCCATGTATCCCTAAGATCCAACAATGTAACCATAAATCATTTTATTATCTCCACAAGACAATACTTGTGTGGTCAAATCCATGTAGGTTTTAATATATTCATACCCATTATGACTCCCCGAAAACAAAATTGGGGTAAATATAATTAAATGATCGAAGTTATCTCAATCCAAATCAAGAGGGAAATGTAACCCAAAATAAATATTCATTGGCATGAAAAACAATTTAGGGAGAGAAAGGAAATCCAAATCAACTAACTCCTTCCAAAGGTGATAATTTTACCTATAGTTCCAAAAATCCATGTCCAGTGCCCATTATCCAACACAACCTCACCAGAATCTATGGGAATGGGACCACCCCTCATCATTTTTCTTTGTATGCAAGGGATATGTAATAACATCGGGGGACCATCTCACATACATAGATAGAATATATGGGAGTACTACACTATATATAGAGTGAATGAACCTGATTTACAGGAGTACCATCTATGACTGTATAAATAGTATGGTGGACCCATGCCCAAGTGATATAGGGGAGCACTTTCCTCGGCATGTCTTCAATGATCCTACTCTGATCACTATCATCATCGTGCATCTTAAAAAGAAGAATCATGATCTGAACCCCTTCCATGATACCTCATTTTTCATAATGATGGAAAATGTCACATTAAAAATGGAATACTATTTGGGATATCCTACTCATATGATATAATACAAGTCCTGATGAATGAGATAAAAGAGAAATATGTTTCTGAAGCCAATACGTAGCATGTTTGTGGGTCAACACAATATTTCACTCTTCCACATTTAGAAATCATTTTCTTTATTTGAAATTACATTGAATGAAATTGCATAATAATTGAAATGTATATGTGATAAACGTTGTGTCTCAGATACTTGATGAATGCACATGTTCTTCTAACCATTCCCATTTGCATCATGATGTTCTATGTACCTAGATGTGCCTAGGTGCGAGAACGTTCCCATTCACTCATTGAGTAAACAACATGTTACCCAAAATAAGGTCTTTGGAATGTGTTTTGGGGATATTACCTTGCTCTATTGTTAGGATCACATATCATGTTAGCCGGACCATATGTTTTGTGATCCTTAACTCGACTGAATAATCTCTCCCATGTGGAAACAGAAGTACATTGGGTGTGTTCTTCCAAACTACATGACATATACTAAATTTTTTTTATAGAAATCCTAGAAACATCGAATTGTTTTTAGATCCATGATCATTGTCACAAATCTCTCTATTTTACATCCTGAGATCAAATAAGGTTATAACCAACCATCGATTTCTATCCTATAGTGGCTTGGATTTGGATTTTGATCTTCCGACTGAATCATGCGGCACATCCCACACACATCTAGTCACTCATTACCACTCCTGATTATGGATATGTGAAACATAATTATCAACATATTATGATCCATCTATAAAAAACATATAAAATTATCATTCCCACAACCATTGTTAATTCAGTAGTTCGATCATGCACAATTTTTCCTTTGTAATGTCGTATCCTAATCCCATGGTCTAATGATGAAGAACACAATGAATATGTGGGGGAAAATCAAGATAAAAAATATGTGACCATAATTTTCCAAGATCTAACCTCAAATAATCTCAAAAATAGTATATATAGGGTTATAAAATTGAATAACAAGTTAAATTGAAAGAAACTATTTAATTTTGATAGCGGTATCACACAAAGAATGTTAAAAAAATCATAAATAAATCAGTCAAATCCCAATAATAAAAATTCAATCAAGATGACAGAAAAAATAATTATTGATCCATAATTCAATTTAGGTTGATCATTGTTGAATACAGAATACACAGGTGAAGGTGATGTCTGGAAACATTCATAGCAACACAATCGACCTTGATCATATCACCTCTCATCCTCCAATGTGATACTCCAAAATGAATTCTAAGATTTCATCTCTAATCCTCACAAGATAATGTGTCAAACCTATGGATTTTTTTATAAGGGGGAAAATATATAGTTCTTTATAGGATTGTAAAATTATTCAAATAATTGAATAGCGTAATTGTTTATTTTATTTCAACTGATCTGCCAATGGTTGTCTCAACCAAACATCTCACACCAACCATCCTTATGTAGCTCCAAGGGTAAACCCAAAATTCTAGAATCAACCATGGTCTCATATCTCTGATTTGACACACCATTTACGAGTTACTCCACTATTTTTGTAAAAATAAATTCACATGAAATATTATATTGAAATTTTTATAATATCAATGGTGAGTTCATCGGACCTCAAAATTCCACATCATCTCAATGTTCAACTATTAAAATATTTCTTAATATATTATAAAGTGTTTCATGGAATAAATAGAGTCATTGTAACATATGAAACTCCAACTTACATATATTTACAGACACCAAGAGATCAATTTCAAATAAAAATTTCATGAAATACTTGTTCAATCCAAACACATTTCTACTTAAATGATTCATCATAAACAATAACAACCATTATATCATTTCAATTAATTTTTCTTAAATGTTTATTACCCTGAAATATTTTTTGTAATACAATGGAATTTAAAATAGAATATAATAATTAAAAATATTGAAATTTCAAAATTGTTGAACAATGAAAACATTATTTATTAAAATAAAAACTCAACCAGGAAAATATTGTTCACCACCATTGGAATACTCATGGATCATTATGTATGACTTTTTTATTTAAAAATACAGTACACATTCATTTGGAATACATAATTATATTGAAGAAAATAAATTCCAGAAAAAATTATAATTTAGAAAAAGTTCTACCTTGGATTAGTTATAAATAAAATTCATAATTTAGTTATTACATAATAGAATAGTTTCTGACACCAATAGATTATAAATATATCTGAAAAACATGATCCTAGAATAAAAAACTATTAATGAATCAAAATATGTCTTAAATTTTAAAAAATTATATAATTATTATATAAAATTAGTTCTCAAAAAAAATTAATAACATAAAAATATAACATACTAATTAATTATAGTAAATTATCAGAATTATTGAGTAGGATAATCTTTGTCCCCACCACCACTAATGCAACCAACAGTACAATCATCATTATCCTTATGATCATATCTTCATTTAGTGTTACAATAACTTTAATATATTTAATAGAACTTCCACCAACACCATTACAATCATCATCATCATAATTATAATTATCATAAACACCATCATTACCCTCAATAAATACATTAACATGAATGTAAACACCACTATTATCTCCAAAATTACCCCCAAAAAATGATATCAGTATATAGGACATTTAAGAATCAAACAATGATGAATTGTTTCCAAAAATTCAGAATCATATTAATATGAATATAATTTTCTTCCTATTAATGATTATGCATCAATTTATACATTGTATCATCTATTTCCTCCTATGTATCATACATAGTGGTTGAACTACTACTGTATGATAATCCAAAATATTTCATTGGATTATTATCCTTCCCTAACCTAGAAAACGTCCTCTATGGGTTCTTGAGGATAATAAATTTACCATAAGGATCCCTATGACAATAATGGACATATACCTCTATATCAATTGTCTCTATGGTGAAACTGTAATTTTAGTGAGAATAAAAAAACAATAGAACTATTATTTAATTATATTCATAAAAAATTAAATATTTTTACTCATTTTATCTCATATTGATCTTGGTTGGATTTAAACTTCTAATATTTTAGATGTAGAAAAGTACCTAAACCAAAAGTTTTCGAACATCAATTTTCTGTAATTTTTTATAAATTTAAATTTCAATAATAAGGTTAAAAGAACTAATTATATATATATATATCTGAAATAAACTAAATAATGATATACCTGATTCTGGTCGTTTTCGGACATACTGGTGCACCTCGGAGAGAAAATATTTCTTAAAAAATTTGTATTTCTAATATTTTATAATTATTTTGATAATAAATTATGACGTAAATAATAAATTTTATGAAATTAGATTAAATTATTAAAATATTTTTTTAATAAATAATAAAAACATATAATTAAAATTATAGAATGTAATAGTATAGAACTATTATAGAATACTAAGTGGGAGTACAACCTGTAAAACGAGTAACCTACACATAGTTGTTCATTTTATTGCATTCCATCTCCAATAGAAATCATATTTATAATACCACCATGTATTACTCATCAACATAATGGAATCCGTCCTTATATTCACATCATCAATAAAATCATAAAAAATAAATAAATAAACCATTTAATATATATTTAAACTATATTAGGTTCATAGTAAAATTAAGGAAATATTCTAACATAAATCTTTATCCAAAATCTATCTTTTACAATGGGGTCCTCATTATTTCATGTTACTAGCATCATGAATATGTTATCAAGGATTTTGAAATGGGTTCCCATGAAAATTATATATTCCTTCTCGTGATTCCAAATCATTTATTACTGTACATTTTTCTTCACTATAAACCAGTCCTATTAATTATATACAGCCCTCCTGCATGATAGATCATGACCTATGTTAGTCAAAAACGAATCTGGACCACCTGCATATATGAATATCTTATAAACAAGAAAATTAATTTAAACAAATTAATTATATAAATAAATAAAATTACAATTCACTATTGGTATGAGAGAAAAATATATTTATATAAATATCACTAATGTGGTTAATATCTCTTATTACCTATGCTTTAGGGATTGAAATAGTTCCCTTAATAGAGGTAGGAGGAGGAAGCATATGAGGTGGGTTAGAGGAATTATGTGTTGATAATACAGTATTATAATGAATCTTTAATTATGGGAGAGGAATCATTGTATCTTGATACATGGAGATGTGAGGACCCATTATAATAACTTTTTCACTATAAAAATATAGATTAAATGACATCTACATTTATAAGAGTGGTGATCTAGACTAGGTATTTAATGTAATGTACTACCTTGATTATATAATATATGGTTTTGGGATAAAATCAAGATTCTATATCACCGCATCGAGGAATAATATAATTTATAAGATATAAATTTAAAAACATAGGAAATATTTCATTAATATTAAATTTTAATTTACAAGATCAGTCAATGGTTTAATTTTATTATATCAAATATGTTTAATATTTTGAGCAACAACCCATCTTCATATATCTTTGTAAAAAAATATTATATAACGCAAAGGCCCTGAACCCAGTGGCCCAAGACCAGTTCCTTAATCCATTTCATTGGTATAACAAAAAAAGAAGTTATATCCTGATCAAAATAAAAGTTTAGTAGCTTTGGAAAACATGATACATAAATAATTTCATTGTAACAAATGGAAATTATGTAAAACATATTAAATATATTTGAAACACCCATAATCTTCTAGATTATCCTTTCAAGTCATTCATAATATAAATCTTTGCATCCTAGGGAAAAATAAACATAAGAAATTGGTGAGTTACAATGCTCAGAAAAGGTATGTAATACAACAGAAGCATATATATAAAACATGGTGAATAAATTAAATTAAAAATGCCATTAAAACATAATATTGATCATAAAATTGAAGGATTTAAAATCTGATCAAATAATTCAATAATAAAAAAACCATAGATATTATACTAGCCAAATATTAACATGTAAATTCATTTATCATTTTTATAGTGAAGGAATCTATAATTTAGGACATCGTAAACATACCATCAAGGCATTGTTCCAAGACTATACATAAGTGGTTAAAAACCCAAACTACTTTGACTCATGAGATCTATTGATGCATAGAGGGGCTATGGAGGGCCCCACCAAAACATACTAAGTCTATCTTATTCCTCATATGAAAGGGTTGAAACATAATCGACATAAACATACATATTTAAACAAACATATGAAATGAAAATAAGTTTCCCTAATGAGTATACATAATCACTAACCATTCCAAAAAATACGGTGAATGGTACCAACATTGCACATCCATTTTCAAAAAAATCGTAAAAAATTAAATAATAAATGGGTGACGATATAATAAAATATTAATCCCAATAAAATATTAGAATAAAAGAGGGTTTTGAAAATAAATGAAAATTCACTTATAAAATTATGAAGGAAGTCTTTAGTGAAATGCTATTTTTTACTTTGAAAGTATAGATATTTTTGTAAAATACTTTCATAAAACAAGACCTGAACTAAGATTTTTTTCCCATAATAAAATTAGTTATTTTAGAAAAATATTGGTTTCATAAAATATATTAGAGAGTTCATTTGAAAATGGCTAAGTAAAGAAGACTTTCCATTTAATCAAGCATGTGAATCGAGAAGAAATGAAAAGGGAGCCTTGTAAAATATTTATTATCTAATCAATGAATGAGGAACTGATCGGGATATGTGATTTTAGAACATATATATATACATATATATATATATATATAAACAGATTTATATAAAAATAATTAATAATTAAAAATCTGTATAGAGGAAGGAAGCATAATTAGAATGAAAATGGATGTTTGAGAATAAAATCCATAACTTATGTTTGAATGTTTTCTGAAATGGTCCTTAGCATTCAAGAAAACAAAATTTAATCCATTAATTAATTAATTAATAACCATATCTCAATTTCTTTGATTTATTATAATTTTTTTAAGTTAATTTATGGCCTTTTGATGAGTTATGTGATATAATTTTATTTTTTTGGAGCATTTTTTTCCTTGGATATTAGGATCAATATACTTGTATAAGAGTATAAAAGTTCATGTGGAGTGGGTGTAATTACCCATAATTGAATTTATATGATATTAATGAACATGTAGAATTAGAAAAGTTTATATATGTCCTTTTTTTATTGTATGAGTATGAATCATTAGATAATAAATTTACTGATAAGTGTTTGCATTATTACAGCGGTTATTGCTCGTAACAAACTCATTTTGTTTTATCATTTAGAATTATGTAAATATGTTACATCCAGAACATTATAAAGAATGATAAAAATATATTATAGATTTGTTTAACCAAAAAAAGGGTTTCATTACCATCCTTTAAATAGAAATTGAATAATGAAAATGTTTCATCCATGAAGGTTGTAAATCAGCACCTCTTGGATAATGATTTTGTTTTCAAAATAAAAGAGAGAGAAAAATTAGTTTGAAAAATTATATTTCATTAAAATGATACCATTATTTTATATAGATGATAATATATTTATCATGATAATTTTTACAAATGATGTGATGATAGAATAATAAATTAAAAGAACATGAATAGAAACAAAAAGTCAAGGGAAGAGGATTTTACCTCTTGAATAATCTTCCTTGAGAACAACCTTAAGGGGATTAATTTTTGTTATTTATTTGAAAAATAGATCTTGGACGTGGAGAGAGTATTAGGGGGAGGATTGGGAAGAAATTTTACAAGATTCATGGTTTAGAGGTGTGAGGAGAATTGGTGGTGAGGTGTGGTATTTATAGTGGAGGAGATGCATGATTTCTCATAATCTTATTCATTATTTTATTATTTTTCTCAAGCCAAGAAACTATCTTGATCCGTGTGACTAAATACAATACTAAGTGCATATGAGTTCAAACTAAGGATGATTACATCATCCAAAAATCAACAATAACTAAATAAATCATGTATTTATTATTTATAGTAAATTATCGTATTTTACTATCCACCAAAAATTCGAGTATTTTAGAAAAATATCAAAAATTCACCCTAACCATTTTTTATTTGTATAATTAAAAAATTGACTCCATTTAATGAAATCAATTTTCTAAATATGAGAAATTTAATTTATAATTAAAACCATCATTTACTCAAATTATACATATTTTAAATCTAGTTTTAAAAAACTTTCAAAATTTAACTACGGTCTCATAAAATTATACTAAAATAACAAGACAACAAAATAATAATTTATGAATACATTTTATATAAATAAATTTTCATTTAAATAATTTTGGTAATTTTATTATTTTAATTTAATAATTATGAATTTCAAAAATACTAACACTTAATTTAACAATTTTTAAAATATTCATTTTCATATACTATGATATAACTATATGAAAATTTCATTTATAAGGTGTCTCACACTACTTGAAATTTGACTATTTGTTATGGGATCCCATCGCAAAAACCCTTTTATGATGGGGGCCTGTCACAAATATCCCATTCAATAAAACAGCGTTGCAATTAATATTTTTTATGATGGGCCCGTCGCATAAAAGAATTTCTTACGACGGGAAGAGGGCCCATCACAAATAAATGTATGAATAAATATATTATATATACATGAACCTTTTACGACAGGCCCATCTTAGAAAGTATTTGCGACGGTATACCAGCCCAATGCAAATAGCTTATATGTTAAAAACCTTTTGCGACGGGCCCATCGTAAAAAAATTATTGTGATGGTAAAGAGAACTATCGCAAAATACATTTAAAAAATATATATAATTTATTTTCGATAGGCCCCGATAGAAAAAGGCCTCGTCTCAAATACTTAATAAAATAAAATAATATTGATTTTATTAAAATAATAAAAAACTATAAAATATTAAAATCCTCAATATTTAGAAAATATATATTATAAAATCATAAATTATTATTATTATTATTATTATTATTAGTACAATAAAAAAAATTAAAAAATGTAATACTACTAAAAAATGATAAAATATAAAAATATTAAAAATACTAAAAACAATTATGTAGTATTCACATCAATATTAAAGACAAAAACTGTAAATAGTTCATATTACAGCATATGTTCAATTAAAATGTTTTTTAATAGAATAATAAAATTACTGGGGGGGATAGTCTTCTGGAGGAGTTGGAGGAACTACAGAAGGTGGAGGAGATGGTGGAGGAAACTACATCTCTAAACTACAAGTTAGACATCACATGTACTCCATCTCCTCGTGCTGCTACAGCTGCCATCAACACATGTCCTCCTCATGTTGCTGACGCATCTCTTCCTGCTACTTCTACAAACTCTCTATAAGATCAGTTTGAGCTTGCAACTACTCCTGATTCTTTGAGCCAGAAGATGATGCAACTTCTTGAGCTCATCTTGAGCTAGACCCCAACATCACAACAGTACCATAATATGTCCTAGGAGTCAAATGAGATCCAATACCAACTACTCTGACCTTCTTGAAGGAATATTGGGTCACCTACATCCATGCCGCCTCATCAAATTAGTGGGCGCTAATATGTTCAACTATCTCTGCCTGACACTTAGCCCATGTATGTGAGGTCGTAGCCTCATTTGACTCCCTCAGTTTCAATTTGAAATTAAAATAGTGAAAATATTATATGTAGTTAATTTTCAAACTAAAATAGTAATAATACTAACCACAATCTGACGCTGGCGATCACCTCTAGTATCTCTAGTGGCTGGATCACTGTACATCCTTCGACAAACATCATACTCCATAATATCAGGATTCTCTACAACCTATATGAATATAAAATAAACTATTTATATGTAATGGTATATAAAATATTAAAAAAAGATACTTACCAGATGCTCTCTATGCGTACTGAATGTATGGCTACCAACTCGATTAGTCACCTTCTGTCTCCCCCATTTTTGAAAAACCAATGAAGATCTCCTATGAAATACACTACTCAACCAATATGAACATAATAAATCCCACATGTGAGATGAAATGTAATCTGGTCAGTGGGCTCTACTTGAGTACTCTAATATTTTCTCTCCTGCTTTCTTAACAGGTGTTCTTCTTAAATTGTGAAAAAAGTGACGGAAACACTCACACATAGACTGCTCCCACGCCTTGTAGATAACACCACTCATGATATCATCGATTAGATACCATAAACCCTAAAAATAATTTATAATATCATGTTATTAATGAAATATATTTCTAAAGAAATATTAATTATTTATATACCAGCCAATGATTGAACATTTCAAGCCCCACATCAACGGGAATCTATAACCATGTGATCCATGGAAGAGAAAAATAATTCCTCAAGATAGCGCTCCCCTATCCGACACCTATATGCTCAAAACTATGAAAATGGACAAAATAATCATACATTTAGTATATCAATAAATTAATGAAAGCTAACTAAAATACACTTGTTATAATGCGTCAGTGTGCGTGGATCGTAACCAAGATGTGTATGCCACTCGGGGATAGGGTCAACAATCATAAGTCGTACAAGACTGCACCCCCTATGTGTACCCCCTCAAACACCAATATCCTGAGTTTCAGATGATCCCAAATCTTCTTCATCCAATGGTAGCTCAGCCTCCTCGAACTCATGAAATAGATCAGGGTCCATCTGAAACACAAAATTAGTGTTGTTAACAGACAGTTGAAAATAAATATTACATAGAGATATATATTAGTTATGACTATAACTAGCATTTAACTGTGTCAATGTTAACCTTCATCATCATCTTCATATCTAACGATGTTAATGTCTTCACATTCATTGTCTACTTCATCAATATCTATACGAGTTTCCGTTTCATAATATCTTTCCATTTCTAATTCATTTGTAACATCATTAATATCATAGTCACCATCAACCCCTAATTTTTGGATTTCATCATCGATATTCTGGTATCTTTGTGAAAAGGGTGTATTTTGAGTAGTATCTAGAAAATTTTCAATTCCTTGTACTTCATCAGAACTACATTCATTTTGAGTAATCTGATTTTCCCGAGATTTCATTTTTATTACGTCTACTACCCACTCCGGTCTCTTGAAGTAGCATAATAATTTGGGTAATATATTTGATGTGCCTGTTGATCCAGTAAAAATGGTTCATTTTCTACATGAAGAGTTTTATATTTAATATAGATGATTATATGAATCAGATGAACATCAAAGCCTCTCTCAGTATCTAACCACTAACAATTAAACATTGTTATATAATTTTGTCCTACATAACACACTTCAATAATTTCACCCAGCATGCCGTAAAAGACAACTTCGGTTTCTCTATAATGCGATCCATTCAAGAAAAATCCATTTTTCATTTTTTTATTAATTCCGCATATGCACGTGTATGAAATCTAAAACCATTCACCACATATGCATTGTACGATTTAACCATTTTGGATTGTGGGTTACTCAATATAAACAATCGCTTATCAATTTTATCAGTATGTTGAGACACCTGAATATTTGTAAAACAATTATCAATAAAATAAATAATAAACTGAATTGATATGTTAAACCCTCAATAATTTATGTTACCAGTTTTTTAAACCAATAAAAAAATTTCTGTCAGCGTTCTTCAAGAGAAGCTGCTGTAATTTTTGGAAGCTATTTCTTGATATAATTATCATATAACCTACAAATAAAATAAGTTTAATTATTTTGACATAAATTATAGAATATGTGATATAATCACTCACCGTACAAATGATGTCATTTATTCTCTATTGAACAGATCATATGTATGAGCTCAATGATGTTCATCATCTGAAAGACATTGTTCATGAACTCCACCAAATCCAAGCTCTAGATGATTAAAAACTAATTATTGATTTTTCATTTCATCATTATCATTCTACTCATTCCATACCTTGTGTTTTTGTTTTGAGTGATATTCATAGTCAAATTAATGAGTGTAGAAAAAAGAAATTTCCTATTGAAAATAAGTTTTTGCAATTGATCCTTCAACTGATCTTTTGTTACATACTTATTTCTTCAATTTCATTGTGCATCTCTTGAATGGTTACATCCATCTAAACTGTGTTGGACCTCCATATTTAGCTTCATGTGGAAAATGTAATATCAGATATTCCACAGAGTAAAAGAAATTCGGTGGAAATATTTTTTCGGGTTTACATATAATGACAACAACATCTTCCTTCAGTTTACTTACAACATCATAGTCTATTTTCACCACAAAAATGTCTCGAAAAAAATATTATATGTCTGTTATTGAATCCCAAATCATAGAATTCACCAAACCTTTGAATCTAATCGGAATAATTCTTTCCATTATAACATGACAATCATGACATTTTAATCCGGTAATAGGACTATTCTTAACACATCTACCCAAATTGGAAGCATAGCCATCTGGAAGTATCATATATGAAATGAACAGACAAAATAATAAAATACTATCTTTGGATAGTGTATAAGATAGTTTTGGATTAATTAACCACTATGATCTGACATTTTGAGACAGTTCATGTTCTGGTCGTCTAAAAATTTGGGCAAGATCTAATCATGCCTATACATTATCATTGGTCTTACCTGGTGTATCCAAAACTGTATGAAATAAATTATCAAAATAGTTCTTCTCAATATGCATGACATCCAACATGTGGCAGACCAAAAAATTAGACAAATATGGAAGATCCCCCCAAAATGCTCCATTTTATCCAAGTAGGATCTTTCCCGAAGCCAGGAATTTTTTGTTGGTTTACTGTTGTCCCAAATGTGATGAGTGGTAATGAAAATATAGCTGACATTAACTCTGTACCTGAGATCATTTTTGCAGGTTCATCCCTTTCTATAGTTCCTTTTCTTAAATGAGAATTATTCCTCCAAAAAGGATGATTGGTTGGAAGAAATTTTTGATGACAGTCAAAATAGAAATGATTTTTTCCAATAATGAGAAAAAAGATTTGTTGTCTTTCACACAGTAAGGATGTGATTTCTGGCCATGTGTACTTCAGCCAGATAACATGCCATATTCTCGGAAGTCACTAATCAACAACATCAATGCATATTTTAATATAAATTTTTTTTCACAGAAACATCATATTTATTAACACCATTACTCCACAATGAATTTAACTCATCAATCAAAGTTTTCAAATAAACATCAATATTCTTTTTTGGATGTCTTAAAATTAATAAGGTAAAAAAGATATAGGGCTCCTTTATCAACATCCATGGAGGTAAATTGTACAGAGTTATACAGTCAGGCCAACATGAATACTAACAATAGTAAGAATCAAATAGACATAAATCGTCAGTAGAAAGAACCAATCACACATTTCGGGATTCTAAAGAAAAAGACGGATGCAGTCGGTCAAAATATTTCAATGAATCACTATCAGATAGATGATTCAAACTTTTATCGGTTGTAGTCTTGGTTTTATTCCAAGACATCATTGATGCTGTATTTTGAGGAATAATCAAATGTTGCATCCTAGGTGTAAGGAGGAAATATCTCAACTGTTTCACAAGATTCGATCCAGACATACTCAGTTGATTTTCTTTATACCTAGATTTTCCACATGTGGGAAATCTATCCTATGACTCATTTTCACCATAATATAAGATTCAATCATTTTTACATGCTTGAATCTTCCAATACCTAAGGCCCAGATTATGAACCCGCCTCTGCTCTCATAGTAATTTGCAGGTAACACATTTCATTCAGGTAACAGTTTTTTAACCAAATAAAATATTTGATCAAAACAGTTAATTGAAAATGCATTATCTGATTTAATAGACAAAAATTTTTCAACCGCTTCAAATTTTTTTATCTTGCAACCCAGATATAATTCATCCTCAGCAGACCTCAACAATTCATAAAAGTTTGATGGTTCCACATCAGGAGTTAAATCCATAGCATATTATGTTTCAGTTTGTTGAACAGATGGACCTGCAACATCATGTACAAAATTTTGAAACTGTGATAGATCTGGAATCATGTTATTTGTATCTTCTTTGGAATTGCGTTCACCATGTTGATACCAAAAAACATAATCTGGTTGAATACCAAACTGCAAGAGATATCCATCTACCATGTCAAATGTATCAAACTTTCTCAGAGCACATTTTTTACAAGGACACTTAATTGTGTATTCTAAAACAAATTCTAATTTTGATGATGTAAATGATAAGAAAGCATCAACACCCTCAATATATAAATAATTTAAACTAGAACCATTCGGATTTCTGTGTTGATTTATCCAGGAACGATCATCTAATAATGATTATCGTCGACTTATTTGTTCCATTTTTTTCTACACAATATAAAATAATTACTATTTCTGAATATTTTGAAATTTGAAAAACACTATCCAAAAAAGAACATAAATCATTACAACTACTTCTTAATAATTACCATTAATTACGGACGACACAATTTTCAGTGGATTGACAGCTACTCTTTTGTCAGACGGCTCATTTACATGAAACTTTCTCACACTAAAATCATAACAAAGAATATTCTCAAAGGTACGCTTATTCACTCTCATACATACAAGAATTCATAAGCATACATACAAGAAAATTCTTCCTTGTGATTTCAGTGTGAAAAAGATGCAAGTAAATGAGCTGTCCGACAAAAGATCTACATTTTTTTCAATGATTCTTTTCTTTGAAACTTTCACCCCCAGAAAACCTTATAAAAAATGTGGTCCTACCAATTAATATTCAAACTCGTGCATACGAGATTATATATGCATGCGTAGAAGCATACGTTTAATAATGTTTTGATTCAGTGGGAGCTGAAATGAGAAGAGTCATCGAGTAAAAGGAGTGTCATCAATCCACTAAAAATTGTGCTATGTTATTACAATTTATAACAATTTATTACATTTGAGTTTATTGCTAATTATTGATAATTATTTCTAATTATTATTAATTATTACTAATTATTTCTATTATTTTAAAATTATTGCAAATTATTTCTAATTATTTCTATTTATTGCTAATTAGTGCTAATTATTGCTAATTATTTCTAATTATTTTTAATTATTGCAAATTATTGATAATTATACCTAATTGTTGCCAAATATTGCTATCTATTGCTAAATATTGCTAATTATTGCTAATTATTTCTAATTATTTCAAAATTTTCTTAATTAATGATAATTATTGCAATTGATTTATAATTATTTCTAAATATTTCTAATTATTGCTAATTATTGTCAATTATTGCTATTAATTGCTAGTTATTGGAATTTATGGTAATTTATTGCTAATTATTGCAATTTATTTCTATTTATAACTATTTATTGAGATTTATTTATATTTACTATTATTAATTTCTAATTATTATTATTTATTAGTATTTATTAGTATTTATTTCTAATTATTGATAATTATTGCTAATTATACCTAATTATTGCTAATTATTGCTAATTATTGCTAATTATTGCAAATTATTGTTAATAATTGCTAATTATTCCTAATTATTGCTAATTATTGCTAATTATTATTAATTATTTTTAATTATTGCTAATTATTGTTAAGTTTTACTAATTATTCCTAATTATTCCTAATTATTACAAATTATTAATAATTATTACCAATTATCACTAACTATTACGAATTATTACTAATTATTAGTATTTATTACTATTTATTATTATTTATTAGTATTTTTGAGTATTTATTAATATTTATTACTAATTATTAGTATTTATTACTATTTATTACTATTTATTACTATTTATTAGTATTTTTGACTATTTATTATTATTTATTACTATTTATTACTATTTATTACTATTTATTACTATTTATTAGTATTTATTAGTATTTATTACTATTTATTAGAAATGTTTTCTCTTTGTTAGTATTTATTTCTATTTATGAGTATTTATTAGTTTTTATTTGTATTTATTACTATTTATTATTCTTTAATACTATTTATTATTATTTATTTCTATTTATTTCTCTTTATTTATATTTATTTATATTTATTTCTATTTATTAATATTTATTTATATTTATTAGTATTTATTTCTATTTATTAGTATTTATTAGTTTTTATTAGAATTTATTACTAATTAAAAATATTTATTACTATTTATTACTATTAAATACTAATTATTACTTTTTATCACTAATTATTACTAATTATTACTAATTATTAATAATTTTTACTAATTTTTAGTAATTATTTCAATTTATTACAAATTATTACTAATTACTACTAATTATTAGTATTTATTAGCATTTATCAGTATTTATTATTATTTATTACTATTTATTACTATTTATTTCTATTTATTACTATTTATTACTATTTATTACTATTTATTAGTATTTATTAGTATTTATTTCTATTTTTATTACTATTTATAAGTATTGATAAATATTTATTACTATTGATTAGTATTTATTACTATTTATTTGTATTTATTACTATTTGTTAGTATTTATTTCTATTTATTACTATTTATTATTATTTATTACTATTTATTACTATTTATTAGTATTTATTACTATTTATTAGTATTTATTTTTTTTTCTATTTATCACTATTTATTACTTTTTATTACTATTTAATTCTAATTATTACTAAGTAATTGTATTTCTAAGTATTTATTACTATTTATTACAAAATATTACTAAATATTACTAAATATTACTAAATATTACTATTTATTATTATTTATTAATAATTTTTACTAATTTTTACTAATTTTTACTAATTATTACTAATTATTACAAATTTTGACTAATTGTTACTAATTAGAACTAATTATTACTATTTATTATTATTTATTACTATTTATTAATATTTATGAGTATTTATTAGTATTTGTTTCTATTTATTAGTATTTATAACTATTTATTATTATTTATTAGTATTTATTAGTATTTATAAGTATTTATTTCTATTTATTTGTATTTATTAGTATTTATTACTAATTATTAGTATTTAATTCTATTTATTAGTATTTTTTCAATTTATTACTATTTATTACCTATTATTAGTATTTATTAATATTTATTAATATTTATTCCTAATTATTACCATTTATTACTATTTATTAGTATTTATTAGTATTTTTTACTATTTGTTAGTAATTAATACTATTTATTAGTATTTATTACTATTTTTTGTATTTTTAATATTTATTTCTATTTATTACTATTTATTACTATATATTACTATTTATTACTATTTATTTTATTTATTATTATTTATTACTATTTATTGATATTTATTATTATTTATTAGTATTTATTAATATTATTTACTATTAATGGATATTATTAATATTAATTAGAAATTATTACAAATTATTACTATTTATTACAAATTATTACTATTTATTAGTATTTATTAATATTTATTACAATTAATTAGTATTTTTATTACATATTATTAGTATTTATTGCTAATTATTAGTATTTATTACTATTTATTACTATTTATTAGTATTTATTACTTTTTATTACTATTTATTAGTATTTCATACTAATTATTACTAATTAATACTATTTATTACTAATTGTTAATATTTATTGATATTTTTTCTAATTATTACTAATTTGTGTTAATTACTATTAATTACTACAAAATAGAGCTTCTAATTACTAATTACTAATTACCACAAATTATTTATATACATTAAAAATTATAGTTAATAATGATTAATTATTACTAATTACAAAGAATCAATACTAATAATTTATTTTTTTTATAACAAATAAATACAGATTACAAAACAATTTAAATGTAACTTAATTACAACTAATCAAATATAACTAAAATTAATATAAAGAAAAGAAATAAATACAAAATTAAATAAAACATAAATACCTTTAAACATGATCTCTTATAATTTTTGGCGGCTTTGCAACTTCTTCGTTAAAAAAAAAGCAAACTCTCAAAAATTTTCACATTAAAATTAGAGTTTCAGAAGCAGTGAAACAAGAAATTCGGGTAGAGAGAAGAAAAAACAGAGGGGGTATATATAGGTTATATTAGTTGCGACGAGACTCTTTGCAATTGAAATACCTTCGCAAAAGATACTTTTTGCGATGAGGTCCGTCGCAAATACCTTCGGCTGCATTAATTAACGTCAGTGGTTAAAAGGTTCTTTGCGACGAGGCCCGTCACAAAAACTGACATGCCAATACACTTTTTCGCAAAAGACAACATTCCGTCGCAAATATGTTTTTACCACCACCAGTTATTTGAGAATGGACCCGTCGCAAATAACCTTTGGGGTTCGAACTAGTTGCGACGGGGGATCCCTCCATCGCAACTAGGTCATACCGCCTCCTGGCATTTGCGACGGGCGGTGCCAACCCATCGCAATTATTCTTTCGCACAGTTTGGCGCACAAAACACACCAAACTGCATGTAACGTTTTGCGATGGGGGGCCTATTCCCGTCGTAAATAATTGATTATTTGCGACGAGTTGACCATCCCATCATAAATAATCTCATCTACTGACTATTTGCGATGTGATTTATTCCTATCGCAAATAACCCTTCATTAATAATGGTTCTTCCTGTAGTGTAAATTTTATTTATACTTTAATGGTTGATGTTACTATTTTTATTATTATTTTCTATTCCGAAGGTTTATATTTCTATTTTTATGGTCTAGTTATTATTTCATCAATATAGTTACATAACATCAAGAAATACCGCCTTTTTAATTAATTCTTCTTTTATGATGTTTTTATTGTATTATATAAGTGATTTTATGTGATATATAATATTTCAATCAAACATGAGAAGTGAAATTTCATCAGTAAAGTTCAAGTTCATTAAATTATCCCCTACTACAAAAAGTTCATCCTTTAAATTTCTAGATTTTCACCCCACAAAAATGATTTGGGTAGTTCTTCATTATATTTTCCTCAAGCTCCCATGTCGCCTATTCAACTGTTTGATTTATCCTAGTTAAATATAATAGACTTGTCATCAAATTCATCATCACCTATATTTTAGTGTAAAAAATACGGATACACTCTTCATAGTAAGATAAATCATGTTCCATTATATTCTTTCTGAAGTCAATGCTTTTGTTTGGTCTAACATATACTTCATTAACAAGGAAATGTGGAACACAATGTTTACCATAGAAATGCCATACGTCATTTCCAAACAAAAATCCATAGCTCCAAATATCTCCAGAATTTCAAAATGTCCAATGTACCAAGGGCTCAGTTTCAACTTATTCTCGACCCTTATAACACCATTCTATGGAAATATTTTAATGAAGGCGTGATATGGCACTTAAAATTTCAAATACTTCCTTTGATTATCGACATAGTTCTTTTCAATACTTTTAGCTAATTTCATATGTGTTTGAATAGTCTTTACCTTTATTGTTTTTCCTCTAAAAGATCTGGGTTTACAAGATTCCTTTCACCACCGTCATCCCAACATGTTGGCGTAAACCATCTTTTTCATACAATGCCTTCTATGGTGTCATTTGAATACATGAATGGAAACTCATATTGTATGAAAAAGTTACAAAAGAAAACTATTGATCCCACATACTGTGAATTTCAAGGGAGCGTGATCTCAACATGTCTTCTATAGTTTGAATGGTCTTTTAAGACAACCTATCAGTTTGAGGTTGACATGTAACAACCAGGAAAATCTCAGCATCCAAATATTTCTGAAATTTTTTCTAGAATTTTGATGTAAATCATGGATCAAGATCAGACACAATATAAAGAGGTACTCCATGATATCTTTCAACTTTATTAATATATAGTCTTGTAAGGCACTCTAGTGGAAAATATTCCCTTATTTAAAAGAAATGTGTAGATTTGGTAAGTCGATCAAGAATCAATTGTATTGTATCATTCTTTCTTTGATATTTTTGTATTCTAGTGAAAAAATCCATTGTGATGTCATCGCATTTCATTGTAGGAATAGGCACAGTTTTCATGACAGCACTAGGATGTTGTCTTTCAGCCTTCACCAGTTGATAGAATAAACATCTCGATACAGAATCAATAATTTTCAGATTCATATTATCCCACCAGAATTGTTACATGAGATCTCTATAAATCCTAGATCTACTTGGGTGTATAGAGAAATTAGAGCAATATGAATCAACCAATAACTCCATTTTTAGCTATGGTATAGAGGGACCAAATATCTTCCTCCAAAATTTCATAATTCCATCCTCACACATGATATCTTGAAATATCTCATCAGTTATAGATTTAATTTTATTTGGAATATTTTCATCATCACAGTGAAAACTTTTAATTATTTAAAATAAGGATGGTTGGGAAACCAGTTCCAAAAGTAATGATGTTTTACATTCCTTGATAATTCCCATATCCATCTTCGGTAGATCCTTGTAAAATGGATATTTTTCAATCCTCAATTTTTTTAGATCTCCATTATCCTTCATGCCCAATGTGTCTCCAACCTTATTCCCATTACCTAGTTTGTAGTGTATTGAATAATCACAACCCTTGAATAGATCAGGTTACCACCATGGCATAATGTTGAGTTCTTTTTATGAGAATATATATTTAAAAAACCTAGTGACCTATATATATCTCCCATATTTTACCATAGAGATAGTGTCTCCATAATTTTAGAGAAACTTTTATAACTGCTAACTCAAGATCATGATTTTGGTATTTCTATCCATGATGTTTTAACTACCATGATGCAGAGAAAATAACTCTATAATTATGCATAAGAACACACATGATTCATTTCATTGACACATCCCTATAAATAAAAAATCAACCAATTACTGATGGTAGAATCAATATAAGGCCATTCAATAATATCCCTTTCAATTCTTCAAAACAGTCTTCACATTATTCCACCCATACGATCATAACCACTTTACGAGTAAACATTGTTAAGAAGTAATCTAATCAGAAAAAATTCTAAATGAAAAACTGATAATAACATTATAAAACAATATAAATATATACCTAAATTATGTTTTATTGTGTATTCCATTCTTGAAATTACTTTCTCTTCAATGGGTTATTTGATATTCCATCCTTTGAGAAAATGTGGCCAAGAAAAGAAATAGTTTAAAGCAAGAATTCACACATGCTAAACATCCAATATAAAACATTTCATTTAAGAGTCTTTAAAATTATTGGAATTTTATTCCTATGATATTAATTGATTTTGGAGTATATCAAGATATCATCAATAAATACAAAAACAAATCCATAAAGATATTACATGAAAGCACTATTCATTTGATTTTTAAAAATTGAGTGTGCATTAGTCTATCCAAAAAGATTTTCTCTAAACATTTAATGACCATACATGGTTTGAAATGCTATCTTTGGAATATCTTCCTTTCTCACAGGAAACTGATGATATCCATATTGATAGAAAATCTTAGATAAATGTTGAGCTCTCTGAGGATGATTATATAAATCATTAATACAAGCTAGTAGATACTTGTTATGTATTGTAATAGCATTTATTTATCTGTAGTCAATTCATAGCCTCGAGGATCCATCATTCTTCGTGAAAAAGTGAATAGGGTCTCCCCCTAGGGGAACACTAGGGAAGATAAATCAATTATCATTCAATTCCTCTACTAATTCCATAATGACCATTGTGTAAGGAGTCATTGATATAATCCTTGCACTTAGAATTATGTCAATATAAAACTCAATTTCCCAGTCCATTGGATATCTAGGTAAATCATCTAGATATACATAAATGTATTATTTGAAAATAGGTACATCCTAAATTTAAATATTTATTTCCTCGCCCATAGATACTATTTTCACTTCCTATGAAATAATTATTGTTAGAAGAAATTTCAGGGGTTGATCTTGATAGGAATCAGATAATAAGGTTTATGCTCTAAATTTAATGGACTCTACATCATTCAAAAAAGGATTAAGTTTCTTATTCTTGAAATAGTTTTTTGAATCATAATTTGAATATCAATACATAATAGGAATTATACTAAAGTAAATAATAGCTATGCTGGTATGTTTTGCAACCAAATCATGTTTATGTGTCATAATGGGGACAAATTGACACATCATTGTTTCAATGATACATCCCATATGAGTTTTGACTGAAAACACCATTATTCATATTATAAATGTATAATTTTCCTATAAAACTATTAAGATATAAAATAATGTAATGATACAGGATAAAATAAATCATTGGATAAGTTTGAGGAAATGATTATAGTACCTTCAACTTAATCAATAGAAACTTCAACCTTGTTAGTTGTGACCGAATAATCTTGGCCTTTCTCCCTTGGCCTTCTATGAGGAGTTTTTCCTTAACATATAAGACATTAATGTGCATAATTTCCAATATCATTACAGTTATATCATTGAACAATAGAATATAATATTTTTACATGAAATCACATGCTTGGTGGGATTTTCTTCACACTTGTAAAAGAATCCCATTACCTTCAGACAAGTAACAGGGTGTTTTCTTTCTATAAGTGTCAAATGTTTAAAAACACCCTTTTTATTCGTCCCTTTATACATTATTTCCCCTACTATAATATTATTATTTTCCCCTCAAATTCATATGACATTGAAAATTATTTCTCTATCTTGATATCTCATTATACTATATCTTCATATGAGGAGAAATTTTTGAAAACCAGTGCCCTTCGAAGGAAAAGTATTAAACCACTAAATAATCAGTCAATATTTCTCCTTTTATTACATATATAGTTTGTGTCATTCCTTGAAAAAATTTTATTGTTCTCCACATACTTTGAATCACTCTCATCCTCCTTTTTTATCAGATTCAATAATTTCTCTTCCATATCCAATTGATGTTTTTGAGGAAATTATTTTTCTAGGAAATTTTCCTTGAAATCCCAAAGTTAAATATTCTTAATTTTTCACTCCTACTTTATGTTTTGAATTAGTGACCACCATTTATTTTCATTTCCCAATATATGATAAACTACCATGGAAACCTTATCCCATTCCATACTTCCCAAAGAAAGAAATATATTCTCTAAGGAACATATCCACCACACCACTACAAATGGGATTGTATTCCCATTGAATGATGTCCATTGTTGTCACATAAACCAGTCTAACATTTCACTACCACATTCTTATTATATAACATCCCTACTTTTTATTACACATATAGACATGATTTTTTACATTAAACCTTAACTTGATGCAACATAGATGATCAAGAGCTCTAGTGTCTATGGGGTTTTAGGAAAATTACATAATGACATAAAACATTCTACACAACATCTTATTGAAAACTTCCTTTACATGATCACTACATTCCTTAATGCTTTTCATTTCATGAGATAACCTGGGAACATACATAAAAAAGGGTGAGATATAAAGCCCAGTAAAAGAATAAATATGTAATAACATGAGTAATACCATACATGTTATTCAATAGGCATATCAGTGGATCAAAAGAGAAAAATGAACATAAAGGCATGTTGAAACATGATAATCATAACATGGAGATGTGGCAACAACACATAACATGGAATTAGCATGAGCGAAGACTCATTGTACATGGATCTAGTGTAAACCCTCATTGCACATGAAGCACAATTAAACACTCATTTCACTTGAATTAGAATGAGTAATCATCCATTGCACATGACGTATCATGATACTATTCTTTACCCATTTCATTAGAGTGCTTTCAGGTCACACCATTCTTAATCATTTCCTTTTGCACATAAGTGGGCCACATAGATCATACAACCTAGAATCATTCAACATCAAAATTTATTCCCAGATAAAGAAATGTGGAATAAATACATGAAATTCATTAATAAATGAGTAAATTTCATAAAGGTGAATACCCTTGATAAAGAAATTTCCATGGTATTCACTACACAATGATTTTGTCATGGAAAACTACGGTCCAATTTCGGCAGCATAACGACATGATATAACAATTCATAAAAATGATTGATGAAAGATAATGGGGTGTCTCATAATATATACATGAAATGGAAATAATGGGGGTTATATAGACACATTTACCAATATTAGTAATTTAATTTTAGATTCATAAAACAAAAGAATGGCATGAATGTGAATGAGGAGAGATAAATTCCTTACAGAATTTCTGCATGGTAACGGGTGTACATGGGAGGCATTAATGAGAGAGAATGAAGTATCTAATATTTCAAACATAAAGAGGAAAGTATGGTAGCGGTGAAAATTCTAAACCCAACATTTACATTTGGAAATAAGAGGACATAACAATATTAAGAAACATGGATAAAATGAGAATGGAAGGAATCCCTTACTTGGAACCGTGAACCCAAAGGCTTGGGAGGGGACTGAGAGAGGCTTATTAAAAGCTTGGGGAACCATGGGAGGATTCTATAGAGATTAGGGAGAAGTTTAACGAGCTCAAAAGGCGTTGGGTGAAAATATTTTGGGAGCTTGGGTGGGTTTGTATAGGAAAGGAGGGGGAACTCATTATTATTTAGGTTTGGGACACCACACATTAAACTAATCAAAACCAAATACCAGACCCTATTTCGTTCCCATGGTGTTTTTAAAAGGGTTGTGGAAATAAATATTATATATTTCATTTGGCCTAAAATTTTAAAATAATAGGGTTACCTATGTGTATGGGAGTCACACTCTCAAGGAAATCAATTTATGAAGCTTAAATGTATTATAAGTTTTTGAGGGTCCATTGAAGCTTTGTAAAATAAATCAAACAAACTGAAAATAACATTATTTTAACGTAAAAACATATATTGGCCAAATATATTGTTTATAGTATTTTATTACATCACTATTGGGTCATTATGATGTGATAAAACACATTAAATATTTAAACGCTATTTAATTTTTCCCAAAAATTCAACTATCTCAGAAAATTATGACAAATTAAACATTGGATAATTTCGATGTCCTAATTCCATAAATAATATTCATTTTATTTAAATAATTTTCAAAATAAATTAACTTTTACTTTTAAAATAAATACCAACATTTATCCAAAATTTATGGGTTTTGACAAAAATTTCTTTGAAACCTTAATAAATATTACAGTTGTATTCCTAAAAATTACAAGATCATTTATACATAATAAAAAGTAATTTAATAATATTTTATTGAAATATTATTTAATTAAAAATTTCATTAATTTATCAAAATAGGTTCCTTAGTTGAATATTAACTAAAAATACCATTTGGACATTAAAAACTATTAACAACGTAACAATAAGAAAAAGAATGTATATTCTTTATTATATACATAAATAATGAACATAATAACAGTGCAAATGTATTTTTAAATAACCTCGTATAACACATGTATAAGACCTTAGGATAAGGTGAATAGTGGTGATAGACTTTTGGAGTGGCTCAGATAACATCGCTCGGGTGGTAATCTCTATCAAATTCCACTTCACCCATAAGTAGTTCCATTCGAGCATAAAATGTTGAAGATCGGATTGGGATGGGTCTAGAGTGAACCCCAATGAAACCAGCTCTTTTCTGAGTTTCAAAAAATGGGCTTCATACGGGGCAAGCCTACTAGATGAGGCCATCACTTCCTTTGTCTGAGTAAATTGTATTTGAAAAATCCCTATAATTATAATAATCTACTGATCACTGTTCAACGACTATATTAGAAATGGTCACAATTCTTAATGGTATTTTAAAAATCTAAAAACATAAAACCAAAGAAGTGCATATTATATATAACCATTTTACCTAATAATACATTTAATCAAATCAATAGGAATTTCCATTAATTAAATTTTGGTTAATTACAATCTTACCCCCTTAAGAAATTTCACCCTCGAATCTTCCTTTTCCCACACTAAAATAGATTTGGGTAAATTAGCTTCATCACTTCCTCTGATTCCCACATTGATTCTCCAAACGTGTGGTTTCCCCCACAACACCTTGACGAGGGGAATTGTCTTATTTCATAGAATGTTTTCTCTATGATATAACATCTTCACCGGTTTCTCCTCATAAGAAAGATCATCTTCTCAATGTACTAAATCTTAAGAGATTACACGTGAAGGGTCTGGTATGTACTTTTTTAAGAGGGATACATGAAAGACATCATATATGTTTTCCATAGTAGGTGTAAGTTCTTTTCAATAGGCAACAACACCAACATGATCAAGAATCTTGAAGGGGCCGATGTCCCTAGGACTTAATATCCATTTCTTTCCAAACCTCATGACCTTATTCCATGGATATTTGCATATAAATACCATGTACCCAATATTTAATTCAAGTTCTCGTCGACAGTTGTCTGCATACTCTTCTGTCATCTTTGGGATGCCTTGATATGCTGTAGATTTATTTTCACTTTCTCCACCATTTCATAGAGCATTTCAGGTCCTAGGTGCTTACGCTCACCGACATCATCCTAACATGCCAGTGTTCTTCACCTTTTCCCATAAATGGATTTATATGGTGACCTTTATATTCTCTAATATAAACTTTTATTGTAGGATAATTCTATTGGTTGATGATTTTGGTCCCATCATTATATGATGTCTATAAAAAAAGATATTTACAAATCATCCAGTGTCTAAATAGTTCGTTTGGATTGGCCATCAGTTTGAAGATGATATGCCATACTAATGTTCTGTTCAGTTATTAGATCATGTTAGAGACTTTTCCAAATCTTTAAGTTGAATCTTAGATCACGATCGGATACAATTGAGAGTGGTACTCCATCGATCCATACCAATTATTTTATGTAAATCCATACAGGTTGATCTAATGAAAAGTCCTCTTAGGTCTCAATAAATTGAGTTGTCTACATAAGATGATCCACAATGACCCATATAGCATTTTTTCCACTATATTTCCTTGGAATTCCAGTGAAAAACTCCATGGTAATGTTGTCCCACTTAAATGTTGTTATGGGTAGTGGTTTCATCATCCCCTTAGACTTTTTCCTCTCAGATTTCACTTACTAACATACCAGAAACTTTGATGTATATTCAGAAATATCCCTTTTCATATCATCCCAACAAAAGCTTTCTCCGACATCTCGATACATCTTTGTGTTCCCTAGGTGAATAGAGAAGGTTGAGCAATGTGCATCATTCAAAATCTCTCTCTTTATCTCTGGATCAGATGGTACACATAATTGTGACCCAAATCTCACAATTCCATCCTTGAAAACCATGAACTCTGAGGATTTTCCATTTCTAATAGCATCAACCTTTTTCATAATTTCCACATTATTTCATTGACCATCTGTTATTTTCTCCAAGAGGGATGGTTGAACAATTATTTGAGAAAGGATTGATGATGTTCCTCCCTTAAGGATTCCCATGTCCATCCTCTGCAAATCTAAAAAGATTGGATCCTTCTCAATTGTCATCAATGACAGAATTGCTGGATCCTTTATACATAAAGCATACACCAACCTATTCCCTTTACTAGGGTGGTAATCGATAAAGAAGTCATAATCCGTGAATAGTTCTATCCATATTTATTGGAACATATTAATTAAGATCTTTCTATGTGAATATATATTTGAAACTCTTTTGATCAATATATATATCACACTTCTCCCCATAGAGATAATGCTGCTATATTTTCAACGCAAAAATCACAACCTCTAACTCCAAATCATGCATGGGTTAGTATTTCTCATGTATTTTTAGATGCCTTGAGGAATAGGCTATCACTTTATCATTCTGCATTAACACACAACCCTATCCCTTCTTCGAAGTATCACTGAATACCACAAAAAGTTCTCCACTCATGGTTAATGTGAGCACATGCACCGTGATAATCCTCTTTTTCAACTCCTTGAATCATTCTTCACATTCATCACTCCAAGAAAAGTATACTCCCATCCGAGTTATCTTAGTAAGAGGGTTGGACAATCGTGAGAAATTTATCACAAATCATCGATAATATCCTGCTAACCCTAAGAAGCTATAGATATCAGTTACTGATGTTGGACTCATCCATCCCTCAATTTTAGATGTATTGGAGGGATCCAAGAAATAACCCATTTCATGTGATGATATGACCCTATAATGAGACCACATTCCACTAGAACTCACACATTATGTACTTTGAATAGAGCTTCTCCTTTTTCAAGTTCTCTAGAATAGTTCTCAGATTCTCCCTTTGACCAACCTTGGTTTTGGAGTATATTAGAAACATATCTATAAATACTGCCAAATATTTGTTGTGGTAATCTCTAAAGACTCTATTCATCAAGTCCATGAAGATTTTTGGAGCATTAGTGTGTCTGAAAGGCATTACTATGAATTTATAGTTCTTGTATCTTGTACGAAAAGCAGTCTTGGGGATATCTTCCTTCTTCACACATAATTGATAATATCCCAACTACAAATCTACATTAGAGAATTATTTTTCTCCAGGAAGCTGATCAAACAATCCATAAATTCGGGGCAGAGGATACTTTTTCTTTATCGTCATTTGATTAGGCTCATGGTAATCGATGAAAAATCATATTGACCTATCCTTCTTCTTAACGAAGAGGAATGTTGCACCCCCTAGTGAAGCACTTGGTCATATAAACCATTTATCCAGATTCTCATGTAGTTATTTCTTCATCTCCTCATGCTCCACAACCAAAATTCTATACAGATTCTTCGATATTGAAAATACCCTAGGTATAAGGTTAATTGAGTATTCAAAATCTCTTATAGGAGGATGACCAGGCAATTCCTTGGGAAAAACATCAGTGAATTCTATCACAATAGGCACGTCTTCAAGGATGGTTTCTTCTTTAGACTCAATCATTTGAGCCAGATATGCATGCTTATAGGGAAGAAATA
Source organism: Viscum album (assembly GCA_963277665.1). Classification (NCBI taxonomy): domain Eukaryota; kingdom Viridiplantae; phylum Streptophyta; class Magnoliopsida; order Santalales; family Viscaceae; genus Viscum; species Viscum album. The sequence continues at coordinate 904,573,493 of OY728145.1, forward strand.
TACATACATGAGATGAGGGTGCTAAAGAAGATTCGTCTTCCTCTTTTCACTTGTATAGAATTGGGGTCCTTTCTCTATATGGAGATTGATTTCCCTCCCACAGAAATTTATGTTGGCTCTATATAAGGAAAGCCAATCCATGCCAAGAATTGAATGAAATTCCACCAGAGGGAGTATGAAGAAGTTCTTCAGGAAGTTTAGTCCACAAATTATGACAGGGAAGAATTTATAATCTGTGGATGCATTGATTAACCCATTTTACATACTCACTAACATCTTTAATTACATTACTTGTGGTGGTGTTGGGGTTATTCTACTAAAATTTTGGGATATAAAAGAATGCGTAGAACTATGGGTGACAGCCCTACCATTCATGTTTTGATCTAGTTCTAATCTATCCATTATATACATAGAGATGAGTATGTTAAATAGATAAACACATAAAGGGGAATCAAATGACAAAAATGGATGACTTATAAATAACTTTTATTTCCTTAACATATTAATCTATAGGTTTCAAACTCTGTTATCCATGATCTACATTCTAAGAAATATTCTTAGGGAAATATTTTTAAATTACCTTAATATTGGTTCATAAAAATCATGTTAATTTTCCAAAATATATCCCCAGGGAGTGTCATAACCAAGAGTGCATCAAGGCCCATTGTTGTGTACCAGGATACACCAGATCAAGATAGAAACTCCATGTCAGCGTTTTCACTCCTAGGTACATATGTTCCAGAGCCGCATATACCTGCTCATATCCAGATAGAGATGTATTTTCTTGATAAACCACTTAATCAATGATCACCAACATTTAGGGATGTTTTTATTATAACTAGTCCCTTCACCATGGATTTCACTGGGGTTTTCTATTCCTAATCCCAAAAATAACAAAACATATCCTTTGATACCAACTATAAAAACCATGTTTTTTATTACAGACATAGACATGCTTTATTACATAAAACCATTACTTTTTACAACATATTTGATTGAGTGGTATAGTGTCTTTGGGGATTAGGAACATTACATAATGACTTAAAACATGAAACACAACATCTTATTGAAAACTTCCTTTACATGACCACTGCATTCCCTCGTACTTATCATTGCATGGGATAACCAGAGGACATACATAAGAAATGGGTGATCTATAAAGCCCAGTAAGGGAATAAAAATTGAATAACATGAGGAATAAAATAAATTCTAGTCAATATGAATATCAATGGAGAACAAGAGAAACATGAACATAAATGCGTGATAATTCATTATAATCATTACATGGAGATGTGGAAACAACACTTAACATGGAATTAGCATGAGACAAGGATCATTACACATAGAGCATGTGTAAACCCACATTGCACATGAATTATTAATAAACCCCTGTTTCACTTGAATTATCATGAGTAAACACCCATTTCCCTTGATGTATCATGATACTATACTTTACCCAATGCATTTGAGCGCTATCAGGACAAACCCTTCTTAAACATTTCATTTCATGAATATGTGTGCCACATGTACCATACAACATGGAATCATTCATCATCAAAATTTATTACAAAATAAATGATTGTGGAATTAATACATGAAACTATTTAAAAAATAAGTAAATGTTCATAAAGTTGAATACCCATGACAGATAAATGGTCATCATATTCACTACACATTGACTATGGCATGGAAAATCGTGGATCAAATTCGACAGCATAACGACAAGACATAATAATTCATAAAAAGAAATTGATGAGAGAGAATGTGTTGTCTCATCATATTTACATGAAATATAATGTAAAGGGGTTATATAGAAACATTTCCCAACATGAGTAATGGAATTTTAGATTTATAATACAAAATAATAGCTGGAATGTAAATGAGGAGAGAGAAATTCCTTAAAGAATTTCAGCATGATAATAGGTGTAAATGGGAGGCATTAATGAGAGATAAAAGAGTATCTCATAATTCGAACATAAATAGGGAAGTATGTTGGTGGTAAAAAATCATAACCTAACATTTATAATTTAAAATAAAAGGACATAACAATATTATGAAACATGTCTAATATGAAAGAAAGGATATACCTTACTTGGAAGTGTGATCCCAAAGGCTTGGGAGGGGCTTGAGAGAGGATTCTTGGGAGCTTGGGGTGCCTTAGGAGGATTCTAAAGAGAGGAGGGTAGAATTTGGATGAACTCCAAAGTTTTTTAGTGAAGAGGAAGTGGGAGCTTTGGTGGGTTTATATAAGAAATGATGGGGGATTCATTATTATTTAGGTTTGGGACACCACACATTGAACTAATCAAAACCACAAGCAGCCCATGCTTTTTGACCATTATTTTTTCCATAAGGGATTGGAAGACAATATTATATAAGGCCAATGTCTGAAATTCTTGAAATAATAGGTTTTCTTATCTGTAGGCAGGTCACGCTCTTAAGGAAATCAATTTAAAATGCTAAAAGGTTTTAGAAACCTTGGAGGGTCCACTGAAGCGTTGTAAAATAAATAAATAAAACCATTAATCACATTATTTTAATGGTAAAAAATATATTGGCAGAACTTAATGTTTATAGTATTTTATTACATCATTGTTTGGTCTTTATGATGCCATTAAACACATTTTATATTTTAACAGTATTTAATTTTTTCCCCAAAAATTCAACTATCTAAGGAAATTATGAAAAATTAACATTTGGATAATATCAATTTCCTGATTCCAAAAATAATATTAATTTTATCTAAATAATTTTTTAAATATGTGAATTTTTTCTTCTAAAATAAAAACCGAAATTTATTGAAAATTCATGGGTTTTGACAAAAATGGATTTCAAACCATTATAAATATTACAATTTTATTCCTACAATTTATACGATCATTTATACATAATAAAAAGTAATTTAAAAATATTTTATTAAATATTATTTAATTCAAAAAATAAATTTATTTATCAAAATAGATTCCTTAGTTGAATATTAAATAAAAATATTATTTGTGCTATAACAACTATTTACAATGTAACAATAATAAAAAGAATGTATATTCTTTATTATATTATAAAACAATGCACATAATCATAGTGATAAGGTCTTGTTACATAACCCATTATAACACCCTCATAAGACCTTAGGGTAAGGTGTGTGATGGTGGCAGACTCTTGGGGTGGATTGAATAACATCGTTCGTGTGGAAATCTTTATCGACTTCCACTTCTCCCGCAGGTGGTTTCGTTCAAGATTAATATATTAAAGCTCAACTTGGTCTTGGTCAAAAGAGAAGCCCAATAACACAATCGCCTTTCTGAACTCCAAAAAGTGTGATTCATACAGGGAAAGTCTACTGTATGAGGTCATCGCTTCCTTTGTTTGAGTAAATTGGATTTGTTAGAGCCCTATTTTTAAACTAATCATGTGATCGTTGTTCAAAGTATATATTAGCAATAGTCGCAATTTATAACGGTATTTTAAAAATCAAAAGACATAAAAATAAATATGTGCATATTTTATATAACCATTTTACATAATAATACATTTAATCAGATCAAGTGAAATTTTCATGAATGAATGTTTGGGTCATTAAAAGTTTAGGAAGCTCTATACTTGTAAGGTTATTGTTCATAACCAGTATAAGATATCTTAGTATAGTTATATATTTCCTATCACCAGTTGCAACCCCAATAATGATGTCAATATCTTACATAGGAGGGAAATCCCAACATGGGATATGTGCGTTGATAAAGTTTCCATTCAGTTCTCTAGGATGTATTTCAAAATAACATCATATACTATATAGGTTAGGAGTTGTAATGTATAATCTCACAATTGAATAATAGTTATCATAAATTAATTTTTATTCATAAGCACTCTCATATTCATAAATTGGCTTTATTTGGGGACATATTTTCTTTAAAATCATTCATAATGGTTTGAAATGAAAATGTTACTTATCCTAAGCATATCCCCTATGAGTGTCAGACTAGGTTTAGAGTAAGGCATGATGTTATGTACTAGGTCACCCCGAGTTAGGCCTAGGACACCTTGTTGATGTTTTATCCCCTAGGTAAATCTTTTATAGAACCATGTCTAGTTGTACTATACAAATAAGGTTGTATGGCTATGAAGATCCACATAATCTATACATTACCAATTTTTTTGATGTTCTTATATGATTATCCTCATACTATATATTTGTTTTATATTCCCCAATTAATGATTTATAAATCTAATTTTAATGGTTTCTACAAAACATTCCCTTATAAAAAATAATAAAGACCCCAACCCCAAGTTCCTAGAGCTACTTCCTTTCTCATTGTAATAAAAAAACAGAATTTGATTCGTGAAGGAATGAATATTTTAGTATAATTATAAAACATTATAAATACATATTTTTAACATTAAAACTTAAAATGAAGTACAACATAGTACCTATATTAGAAACACTAATAAACTTATATATTTTTCATGAATTTCATTTGTAATATACATATTTTCATCTTAGGGAAAATTAAAACTAAGAAAGGGCTGAGTTCGGATTCTCGGTGAGGGTATGTAATACAACTAAACCATTAATATAAATCATGGGGAATAACTAAATTGACACCTAACATTAAAACATAATCATGAGCATAAAATGGAATGAATTAATAGATTATTAAATAATTACATAATAAAACATAACCATTGATATTCTACTAGATTAATAATCACATGTAAAATTCATTACTAGTTTCACAATGAGGGAATGCATAATGTGGGACATCATAAACATATTTTCAAGGCCTCATTCCAAAACCACACTTAAATGGGTAAAAACTGAAACTAGTTTGTCTAATTAGACCTACCGATTCACTAAGGGGCTATAGCAGGCCCCACCTGACACTCACAACGTCGAAGGCATTAATAATATGAATGGGGTGAAACATAATCAACATATAGATTCATATTGAAAATAAAATTTGAACTATATGTAACTATCCCAAATTAGTAAACATAATCACTAAACATTCAAAATAAGATGGTAAATGGTACCAATATAACATATCAAGAGTCAAAATAATCATAAAACATTAGAAAAAACGTGGTATATGATATCATAATATATAAATTATAATTAAATAAAATAATCAACAAGGTTTTTTAAAATATATGAAAAAATATTAAAAATCGTCGAGAAATTCTTGAGAGAAATACTCTTTCAACTTTGAATAGAAGAGTTCTTTTGGAAAAATATTTTCATAAAACCTGAAATGTCATAATATATTTTTAGCATAAAAATAATTTATTTTATAAAAATAATGGTTCCTCAAAATAGATATTATTTTTAAAATTTTATAAAATCAAGACATTCCCTTTAACCAGGCTTCTATATCGGGAAGAAATGAGAAGTGAACCTTGTAAAACATATATTATCCAATAAAATAATTATGAAATAATCCAGATATAAAATTTCAAAACAAATATATATATATATATATATATATATTTTATAATAATTATATAAAAATAATTAATAATTAAATTGGTTTATAGTGGAATAAAGAATAACCCAAATGAAATTGGAGGTTTGGGTACAAAACCCTTACCTTATATAGGAATGTTTCCTATACATGACCATAAAATCAGGGATAAAAAAATTAAATCCATTAATTAATTAATTCATAACCTTATTTACATTTATTTTATTTAGTATAATTTTATTATGTTCATTTATTTCTTTTTTGACGAGTTATAAGATATAATTTTATTTCTTGGTAGCATTCGTTTCCTTGGTTTTCACAATCAGTATACTTGTATATGAGCATAGAAGTTCATGTAGAATGGGTATAATTATTGAGAATTGAATTTATATTATATTAATGAATGTCCATAAGTTATATTATTTATATATATCATTTGGTTATATGTTTTGTGGATAAATAATTAGATAATACTTTTTGTGATAATCGTATACATTATTAACACAGTTATTGATCACAACAAACTCATTATGTTTAATAATTTATTATTATGTAAAAATGCTACAAAAAAGAATAAGAATTTCTTTAACACATATATTATAGTCTAGTTTAACTATAATTTTTTTTTCATTACTATCTTGTAAGGATAAATTTAAAAATGAAAATCCATCGTCTACGTAGGTTGTAAATCACCACCTCTCGGATTATGATTATGTTTTTACCTCTTGAATACACTTCCTTGATAGCCTCTTAAAAGGGATTGGAGTTTACCTTTTGGTAAGAACAATATCTCTTAGATGTGGGAGAGAGGCTTGTTGAGAGTATTGGGTATATATTTTACGTTCTTTATGGAATATAGGTGTGAGGAGGAGTCGTGGTGAGGGGTGGCATTTATAGTTGATAAGAGGGGTGATTTCTCATTATTTTATTCATTATTTTATTGTTTTTCCAATAACAACAATTGTGTTCATTATTGTGACTAAATACCATAATACTTTCATGTTAGCTCAATCCAAGGGTGATTACATCATTCAAACATCACATATTACCCAACAAATCATGTATTTATAATTTATCATAAATTACTGTGTTTTATTATTCACCAAAAATCAATTATTTTATTAAAATACCAAAAAAAATACCTAACCAAATTTTCCATGTGTATAATCGAAAAATAAACTCTATTAAATGAAAATAACTTTCTATGTATGCGAATTTTAATTTTTAATTAAAACGATTTTTTCCGTAAAAAAATATATTTTAAATATATAACTTATTTTATAACACTTGAAAAATTTATCTAAGTTATCATAATATTATTCTAAAATAAAAATATAGAAAAATGTTAATTTATGAATAAATTTTATATAAATATAGTTTATTTCATTTCATTTTATTAATTATAAAATTGAAACTAAGTATTTACGACTTACAAAAATACCAACACTTAATTTGACAATTTATTAAATATTGATTTACCTATGAAATGTTATAAATATATAATACATTCCCTTATAAGGTGAAAAACTTTTATTTATACGTTCATGGGTGATGTTACTATTCATTTGTCCGATTTTCTTTTCAAAATGGTTTTATTTATATTCCTATAGTCAAGTTACTATTTCATCGGTATAGGTGTCATAACTTCTCGAAATTCCTCTTATTTAATTCATTATTCATTTATGATCTTTTTATTTTGTTCTATAAGTGATTTTATTTGACATATAATATATGATATAATAATAGTAAGGGAAATTCCATTGATATATTTATGGTTTTTTAATGAGGAGACTTTATGTTTAAACAGATATAAATTTGTAAAAAGAATGTAATAAATAATATAATGTATATGTAAAACTATAAAAAGTATTTAAAAAAGAATAAAAAATATAATTTTTAAAAAATATTTTTAATTTATAGAATTATATAATGATAATGATGAATATTTATAAATCCATTATATTATAAATATACAATTTTTATAAGTATATAAAAAATTAAATTTATAATAGAATATAAATATGTAAAAGTATAAAACTATAAACATATATATATATATATATGTTATAAAACATTAAATAAATTTTTTAAAAAAACAATGACATAGGTAAACCTGGGTAATCCTTGATATGAATCAATTTTATGATCTATATGTACTCATTTAATGGATTTTTATTCGTTGTATTTTTTATAAATAATTTTATTAATCTTTTTAGTCAAAGAAGGAATAGTTTTGTTTATATAAATTATTTTTCCACGAATTAGATTATTATATATAAAAGGAAATTTTATTTCATTTTTAAATTTAATAAAATAAAAATTATTACATTTTTTAAATAAAAATATGAAATAATTCTTAGGATGAGTTTGTGATATTTTTCTAGAATATGTGATTTTTTGGAAAAGGCTAAAAATGTTGTTTTATGAAAAATTGTCTTCTCTTTCTTAAAACTGGTAGGTTAACAGTCCAAATAGGTTCTATATTAAGTATTGATGTAACATAAAATATATTATATTAATCATAATCTAAATAATTACATTTGAATCATTATTATATTTCATTCTAGGTTAACATTATTTTTATACTTAAGAAAAATGTTTTTAAATAATTATTTTACTTTAAAAAGTCGGCTCTCAGGAACCCTGTTAATGCTCTCAGGTTTCAGGTGATGAAGGCGGAGACTACGTTGGCCTTCCCCCCCTTGCGGGGGGAGATTTGTCTGACAATGGGAGACCAGGTTTTTGGCCCTCTTCAAATCCTACTTTTCTTCCCCCCTTTACAAAGGTTTCACTGAGTCCCAAAATCCCTGATTTTCTCAATGGGTGCCCCAATCTTCCACTTTCGATTTCAAAATTTTTATAATCGTCTTCTATTTTGAATCTTACTTTGATTGCACAATTTAGGAATAGACGTCCTTCTGTTGATTCTTTTCATAGGTATATCTTTGGTTCATGAGATCATCAAGAAAGAGTGATTGTTGGTTTTATTGACAAACACCACATGATGATTCGGTTCAAATCAGAGGCAGATCTCTTTACTACTTGGTCGAAGGCTCCTAGCATCTTTAACAGCTGTCATTTCTCACTTTTACATTGGTCATTCGATTTTCACATGAACCGCGATTCACATCGGCACTAGTGTGGGTATGATTTCCCAACATCTGATACCATTCCAGAATCCTACTGTTATTCGTATGCTAGGTAACCTTGTTGGAAGGTATTTGTGTTCTGATACTCATAATGAAGTTGTGTGTCATCCGATTAACCCTCAGATTTGTGTGGAATTGTATGCTTCTCGTTTGCCTTTTGACTATGTATGGATCACGATTGGAGAGGAGTAGAGATGCAAGCAACGTGTGATCTATGAGGAATGGACAGATTTTTGTCCTAAGTGTTATCATTTTGGTCAAGCAGTCGAGACTTGCCAAAGAAGAGTTCCCTTGAAGGCTTTCCTTACTGATTGCCAGGCTCCCACTCAAAAGGAGGGAGTTTCACGGGGAAGGATTTCAGAGGGTGGTATGGGGGATGGTATAGGGTGTAGGGAGCTTGAAATAGTAGAAGGAGGTAAGGGGAAGCAATTACAGATTGCAGATTGCAATACCAGTAGGGTGTTGGTTAATGATGATCTTGTACCTTCTCGAAGGGAGGAAGATGGACAAAGGAAGGTGTGGGAGGTGGGTGTGAGGGTTGAGTCGGTTCAAGAGGAGAAGGGATCAGATTGAAGAGGTAGGGAGATTTTGCCTTCAGTGGTGGTTATACGACAGATGGATGTCAATAGTGGGTTGGTTGAGGATTTGAAAGGTGTTACGGCTTACAATAGTATAGTGATCTGGAGGGAGATGCACATCGTTGGAGTGATGCTTCCGGATCTGGTAGTGAGGGGTGCAAGAGCCAACTCCATGGTTGAAGCTACTTTTCCACGGGAGGGCATAGTTTTGAATTCCTCAGATAGACCTTTTATATCTTTAAGTAATAGGTTTGGAAGTCTTGCTAATGGAAATCTGGAACTCGGTTTAAGTGATGACCCATGAGTAGGGGATGTGAATGGTGGAGATTCCAGGGAAGATTGACTTGTTGGAAGTCTATATCAAGGGGAAGGTTGTAGGCATGTGGATAATTCTGCTCCCATGACTGTGGAGGAAGCTTCGAATGAGGACATGCAGCTCCCGTTGATGGAGTGTAATACTTCAGATAAGAGGCTGGGTAGTGTCAATGGGTGTCATGTTTTTTCTTTGATGGAACAATCCAGAAAGGACACGAAGAGCTCTAGAGGATGGAATGAAAATGTGAGTGGCCTGGTTGGCCAATCTTTTAGTGAAATTGTTCAGAATGGGAATCAGAGGATGGCTGCAGGTGAAAGATCAGCATATGATACACCAAGAAGGGGTCCTAGGAGAGATTATTCTTATCTTTCGAGTCCGATGCGGGCTAGATCTGCCTCCAATAGTAAGGGAGAGTTGATTGTGGCTTTAAAAAATGGAAGTGTTGTAAATAAAGATCCACCTGATCTTCTTGCACTTGAAGAGGTTAGGAGTAGGGTGCAAAGTGAACACTTTTGGAGGCAACTGGAGTGGGAATCGGCTACTGGAGAAGGAGAATCTTTCATGGGTTATGGAGAATATATTGTGTATTATGATGTGTAAGTTTTTGTTTTATGTGCTATATGGTTCTTGTTGTTCTCTTTCCTTGTTTGAAGTTGTATTTTGGCGTCTAGGCCACCCTTAAACCAGCTTTTTTAAAATGGAAAAAAAATTATTAGCAGGCATTTTACTTTAAAAACTTCACCATTGTATTAAAATTAATTTATATATTTTTTATAAATTTAATCTTTAAAACTAGAATCCATATTTATAATCATTAGTTTCAAATTTTATTAGTGTGTTCAATTTCATTTTTCATCATTATTAATAGTGACCACGGTAAAAATATGGTACCATGATAAAGAGTAAATCAAGTTAATTATTGTATACGATAATTGATAAGGCCACTAAATTGTATCATAAATCTTATTGTATGATATAATTTTAATTATTATAAACTTATATTTAAAATTTTGTAGTTTTATACCTAATTTCCAATTGTTAATACATTATACAATTTGAAGGTTATAAAACATACAAGTGTTCCACTACCCTCTTTTATCAAAGATAATATCGTATTCTCCCTTATTGACACCACATGATAAATAATTTGGCTAATAACTAAAATAACTCTCCCCAAAATACCTCAACACATTATAAATTTAATGGTATTCTAAAAAGTCTAATCCTAGAAGGATTAATGTGTAATTCAATTAGAGATATCTGAGGAGAAGTTATAACTCTTAACCAACCATTTTATTGTTTATTTATATTTCTACCTCCTTCAAGTATTATTCAAACACAATGAAATAGTAACATTAGTGTCTCAAATATATTTAAGTGTTGTTTTTATTATAGTATAATCATTTCTCTTCACCATTTTTACCTTAATGGAATTGAAAGCATCACTCATGAGTACGTGTGAGTTACCACCACCATGAAGAGATCTGATTTAATTTCGTAACACTGGAATATATAGATTGTAAAGTTAAATAAAATATGAATATATATAAGTTATTTATATAATAATTATTATTCTATAAAATTAATATATTACTTATCATATTATTCTTTCCATCAGATGTAAATTGATAAATTCGGTCATGCGTATGTGTCGAATACCACAACTAAGAAGCGAACCCACTCATTTATCATTTTCTACTTAAAATTATGGTCATAAGTATGGATGAGATAAACAAATAAGTGGATTATAAAATATTTATGATTGTTTAAAATTAATCTATTTTATATGTTATTTCATTTCTATAAATGGGTAAAATGAAAATTTCATTCACGCATATAATTATAACTTTAATTCCCACAATCAGTGCACTGATGTGGTTTTGTGGTTATAAAACGAAAAAACCAAATACATTCAAAGTGAACATAACCATTTTACTAATAAATAAAAAATAGTAATAATTGAAGTAAAATACAACATAATAATAAAATGAACATGAAAAATATTTTTATTAATGAATAAAACTAATATAATTTTATTATTCATGAGTTGGAGAATGTACAATGATAGGTGGGTCATGAGGTAGGGTATTTTTCAATAAAAACAATTCTTTTTAATGTATTACTTCAAACAATTTTCTTCTAATCCTTGTTATTTGAAATATTCCATGAAGTTTATTATTTATAAATAATATATTTTTAAATTTACTATTAAAATTCTATTATATTTCATTAAAAGGATTAAAATGTAATCTTTTTAACATTAACCATATAAGGTATGTTTAAATTTGTTTACTAAAGTGTAATATAATGATCTATCAAGTTTATAAAACATGAACAGTTTTTACCCACCATCGTAGATATTATTTTTCAATAAGAAACATTTCAAATTATAAATTTATATTTTTGAAAAAAAATAAGAAATATTCTATTAATTTTTAGTTTTAAAATTGTGTCCATCATAAAAATAAACATTTTCTCATATTTATGAAATAAATGAATGTGTTTTTTTATGAGATAAAATGAGTGTTTATAGGGTTTTGTATTGAAAATTTTAAATCATAAAATTATTTTGATCTAGATATGAATCATTAGTATAATAGTGGTTGAAGGGTGAGCTAGATATTTCTTATAAAAACATGTGATCCAGAAAGAACATTCCAATGTATCAGGTAATAATTTAGTTTCTGAAAGAGAATTGATGAAGAAAACCAGGAAGGAAACTCCACTGGATATAACTAGTATTTAGTTATTCTGACTTGGTTAAAATATTCTGGAAAATATTTTATGAATATGATGCTCCAATATATCTATTTTAGGAATATTATAGGTTTTTATGGATATATTATGATATCATATGGTGATCAATATTATGATTTATTAATGTTTAATGGTTTCTTTCATAATGAAATTATTTCAAAATTGTTTGATGTTTTTTATATGGTTTATAACTGGTTTTGATTGTTTTCTATGAATAAATCTTGGTTTTCTCATCTATATATTTCTAAATTAATTGCTCAAAGTATTATTTTTAATTAGTAATTATAATGATGGTTTTTCATATTTTTCACTTGTCTAATGATATTAATTTATTTTTTATCCCCTATTAATATTTTCTTGATCATCCCATGTTATAGGACGAATTTCATAATATCTAAAGACATGTAGGAATGATTACATGTTAAACCATTCTTCTATCGTGAATCATCATAAAATTTTACGAAGTTTGCATAATTAAACATATAATTAATATTTATGATTCCTAATTTAGTGAAAAATAAATAAATTCACACATTTTATGTGATATCATTACATAATACTCAATAGAAATATATCAAAATGATACATGATATATAATAATGTGAAACCATTGTTATAATTCAATTAATTATGGGTTGTTTAAGGTAAAATATATTATAGTTGTTATTAGAACAATGGTTTAGATACCTTTATTTTCTAGGATAATGATAAAAGAAAAATTAAAGACAATATAATTTATGGTTATATTATTTTGAGATACATTTTAATTATTGACATGTTTCTATAGCTGCTTTATTGTTTTATAATAGATCTTCGTTGATCAAATATGTTAGCTAAATTGGAAAGGTATGAAGAGTGTAATAAACTTAAGAATCAGAAACATGGTATATATGGAATAAATATGTTTATGGGAATATTTAAATAGTTGAATTAGTCTATTAATGGTGGTAAAAGTAAAGAATAGTGACTGAATTCTATATAGAGGAACATGAAATGGATACATTGATATCTATAGTTTATATGGTAAAACTGTTCAATGATGGTATTTGATTGAAAATTATAAGGAAAAAAGATGATATTGATTCTGCGTAGTGGATAAAATTTATAATTGTTTTCATGAAATTATTTCCCTATAGTTCATTTGCATATAATTTTAAAAAAATGGATTTAATGAAAAAAGAATAAGACTAAGTAGACACTTATGACGAAACATTTACCAGAATTTCTAGGTATGCATAATTTTTTTTTCAGAAATGTGAGAGTAAAATTGGGAAATATTAAATAGGTATTAATTTTATTTTAGGAATATTTTATTCCTTTTATGAATTTATAAGTTATTCTAATGATTTTCATTATGTAAAGAAACTTTGGATAGATTTTTTCAACACATTTATACTTCTTCATTAAAAAATTAATATGGTCAATGTAGAAATTGGTAGAGAAGTACTAAACAAATAAATCTTGTGTAAATACTCCTAAAATTTTCCAAAAGATGTAAAATTAATTTTAATAAATTATTTATTGGATCATGAATGTATTGAAGATGTGGTATGCTCAGTCATTTGGATAGTTTCTTTAATGTGTAGTGTTCTGATCAATCTGGTAATGAGAAAAATGATATCCATCTTGTAACAAGATATTTTAATTTCAATTAGTTTAGTAATTATTCTAATTCATGTCCAATGTTAATTACCCAAGGTGAGAATCATAAATACAGAAATAACAATGGTACGTAAAATTCATTTTCGACATCTATGATAGATGGTATACTATAAAATAAAGTGTTTTAAAACATATTATTTGTTTATTATGATAATTCAAATTCCTTCATTGATTTAAGATCCAAAAATTACTTTATTTATCTGAAATTTAAATGTAAAACTGAATTACCATCTCTTGAAAATAAGTAATAACATTTTTTAAAAATACCAAGAAGTTGTATAAAGGAAACAATAATTTATATAAACCTAATTCCTATCATATGTGGAATGGTTATTCCTAAAAAAATTGTTTCCTTCACCATTAATAAGTTTGATTCTATTTGTGATATGGAATAGATTTTATTTTATCATATTATGGAATATTTAGGTGATAAGGAAGTTACAGTATAGGGTTATTTTCTATTTGTATTCAATAATGGGTTCAGTACGTTGATAATATATCACGAAGATGAGAAACTGATAAAATATGAATGTGAAACTTATCTTCCATGTATGTTTCAAAGGAAATATTCTTTTTTACATCAGTGACATACAAGTAGTGATGAAATATGTGGATGTACTTATTGATGATTTTTCTTTTGTTATTCCCAATTGGGCGCTTCATTTTACAACTCGAATTGTTCCTAATATTAATATAATTTTAATATCTACTTATTGAATGCACTCAGTTGAGATGATAGATTTATAAGAAATTCTTAAAAGACTTTTTTAAAATGGATTTCATCTATAGTATAACTTCTTATTGTTGATATCATATTATATTTATTAAAAATAAGGATTGTTCTATGTGGATTCTCATTTTTATAGAGCACTAAATAAAACCATTATTATCAATAAGAATATTTTTCATAACATCGATGAATTATTTTGTCTCTCAAATGCTGAAAAATATTTATTGATGATTTATCAATTTTTTTTATGGTTAATACCAGATCATGTTAATTTCATTTAGTTAAAAAATACCTTTTTATTTATGGATCTAATGAAAAAAAATTCCATATGTATTTGGATAAACTTTTTGTTGTGTTTATTGATGATATTCTCCTATAGTATAAAATATATTATGATTTAATGTAACACCTACACATTGTTTTGTAGAGGCTAAAATAAATTACATAATACCTAAAATTTAGTAAGCATTAATTTGGATTATTAATTTTTATTTTATGAGAATTTTTTTTCTAAAGATGGAACAACTATTGATATTGGTAAAAATAAAGTGGTGTAAGAGTATAAACCCATTATAATGTCACTTCTATTTAGTGATTTGATATAATATAAATAAATATATAGGGTTTTTGGAAACCTTTACTTAATTATATATCCCATTAAATGATATTAAAACAAAAAGGAGTTAAGTCCATCCTGACAATGAAATGGATTGAAGGATTTTAGTAACTAAATTTAATATTGGTTAATAATCCATTGAATTACTTTAGAAACATGAAATGGGGAGTTTTTTACTTATAGTGATACTTATTTGATGGTATATGGTTTTGTATTAATGAAATATTATTGGGTTTACGTGTTTACATCTCATCAATTGAAACCAATTGACAATAATTATCCTACACAATAACTTTTTTTGGATGTACTTGTTTTTTGCTAAAAAATATGGATACATAATTTAAATGGGGAGAAATTGAAAATATATATCAATCATAAAATTTTATATTATATATCAACATGAAAAGAGTTAAACATGAGGCATTGAAGATGGGTAGAACTGAATAATGATATTTGTTACATAATTTATTTTCATATTAGTGATAAAATCAAGCTAGATAATTCATTGGGTAAAAAATATAATGAATCATTGACTATTTTATAAGTAAAACATGTAACTCTAGATAATTATTTTTTAAACATTGGCCTGGAATTTGTGTATGAAAAAACATCATCTATTTTGGATTAAATAACTGGGATTCTATATTTTTTAAAAATATTTGCAGATTATTAGAAGGAAATTATTTGTTTTAATTAAAGAGTAGATCCATTCATGAAGTGAATGTTATATGAAATTAATTTTGATAAATAATGAGTCATACGATTTGGAAGGATTTTTTCTATGAAAATTTATTTCATATTATAGAAGGAATTTTTTGGTGAAGCTCCAAGATCTCTATGTTGTTTTAATTTTTGTAGTATTAAAATATATATAGATATTATTGAATATTATTAGTGGAAATATATAAATAAATATATATCTTATTTTAACATGAATTATTTAAATTTTAAATAGGTTAAATATGATGTATAATTACAGAATGGGATGATTTATCCTGTACTAGTGCTTTAATATAAATGGAAGAATATATACATGAATTGTTTTTGGAACTATCAAATGATTCTTAAGGTATTAATGTGTATTATTTAATGTTTTCCTTTTGAATAAATATGTTAATTTTATTCCACTTTGAGATATTTTTCCTTTATGTCAACATTATAGTCTTTATCCTTAATACATAATTATAATACATGCATACCCTCTGAGTATTTAATTTTATTGAGATACAAAATATAAGTACACTTTTTGGAAAGTAACTTAAAATGTGTTTGGTACTGAATTATATTTATGTATGAAATTTCATCCTAATTCTAATGAATAATCGTAATGAACAATTCAAACTCTATATGATATTATTTGTTTATTTTATTTTTATTAATAATAAGATGGAATAAAAATCATTCATTTCAAAAAAATTCATAATATAAAAGTTTTTATTTATATTTTCAAATGGAATGATTTAATGCATTATGTATAATGTGGTTTTAAACTAAATTATGATGGGCTGAATTCAGTGAAATTAATTATATGGGAAAAAAATTATCTTCCATAATGACATCTTGGAGAGGAAAAAATAGTTATGTAGATCACAAGAGTAAAATATATCTTTTTTTAAAGGAGATCATGTTTTTTTAATGTATATAATTAAAAATATGTTATACATATGGTAATAATTTGAATTTTATTTTTCTGATTTATTTGGACATGTGAAAATCTAGAAACATTTGGATTAGTTTTTAATATAGTATCTTCACATCTTTGTTTTTGTGAGGTATATGTTATGCTTAATCATTCTTTTCTATGAAATTAAATTCCCAAGGTATCACATTTTTTATCCCCCAAGTGTTTTATTTATAGTATAATATCTCTTATAATGAAAATATTGTTAAAATTTTTGATCTCATAGAGAAATTACTCTTGAATATGGTGATTTATGAGGTAAATGTTTTATCGAAGAATCCAAAGAACGAGGAAGCTACATGGGAATCCAAAAAAACTATGAGGGAAAAATAGCCTCACTCCATTAAGTAATGAATAAAATTTTGAGGATAAAATATATGTAGTGGGGAAGAGTATGAAAACCTAATTAATATAATATATAAATCAATTTTTTATAAATAATATTCATTTTATGTTTTTATATTCAATATTTTTTTATAAATTATTTATTTGAAAACGGAAATGTTTTATTCAAATAAATTATTTTTCCATGAATTACATTAATTAATTTAAAACATAAATTGATCAATTCATGAAATTTAATTTTTAAAAAGAGTTAATTTTTTATAATCAAAACCAAAAAATTATAGCCAGAAGGTTCAGGAAACAGGCAGAAACCTGCTCCCATTAAAATTAATAAAAAAGAAGTAAACAATACAAAACAGTTTAGGAACAAGAGGATTTGCAAATCCCTGAGTAGAGAACCCCATTCCTATCATTACTACTCAACTCTTCACAATAGAAAGGAAATAAAAAAGACCAGCTGGAACTGACCTCCACAATGGCCCTTTTAGAAAGATCATCAGCGACCTGGTTGGCTTTACGATATGCATGAGAGACATCAAGGCGTAAGCTGTCGGCAAGCCTCAGGCAGGAGATCCAATCAGGCATCATCCTCCAAGGAACATTTCGAGACCTATCCTTCAATATCTGCACAGCAAGAGATGAATCCGACTCCAAGGAACATTTTGAAAAGTTTTTTTCAGTGATCAATTAAATATTTTGAGTTTTGAAAAACTCCATTTTATCAGAAACAATAATTCAAAATTACCATTATATTTAGGATTTGTAATTAAATTTAAATATATTAAATTATATAAACATAATTAAAATATTCTATAAGAATCAACTTTATATTTTATTCTAAGTTAAGTTCATTTTTTCTCAAAAATGAAACATTCTAAAAACTGTTTTTCATTTCAATTTTCACATGTATATTGAATGTAATTTTCAACATTTACCCAAATTAAATCTTGAATTATGGATTCGATATTTTTAATTAAGAGGTTCAAATTTAGTAATGAGGTCAATTAAATGTTTTCCATCATGAATAATAACAATCGTAAAATTATTTTACTATGGTAAATGGGAAATTGAGTAAATTAAAGTGAACACAATGAGATAAGTCCACAAAATTATATATTAATTCTTATTAGATGATATTATAGATAATTTTATCCCCATAGCTTCAATGTTAGATATTTATATAGTTGATTTATCATGTTTAATAATTTATAATATTTAAAATTTATGAAAAATTACTATTGTTTCACTCCCCACAATTCTAAAAGGGAACCCCCTCCCATCCATTATTCATAACATTTGATAATTCAAGTCCACAAAACAGCTCTACAAAACTCTCTAAAACCTCCCTAAAGACATAAAATAGGTCATTGTGTTATCATAATACCAATTCTAGAAGGATAATTGTGTGTGATAGAGGTACATATTTGAGGTGAAGGTATAAGTTATAACAATTATATTTCATGTTTATTTATTTCTGTACCTCATAAAAATCTTGTAAAACCATGATGAAGAACTAAAATAAGTATCTTACATATAATATTCAATTTTTATTAGTATTCTTCAACCCTTTTTATCTTTCTTATGATCGTATCAGAAAAGAAAACATCGGTCATGCATATGTGTGGACCACCACCAAGAAGGGATGTGTATCATTCTTAATCAATAAATCATATGGATAATTTAAATGATGGAAAAAAGAAATACTTTTTATATTTAGGAAGTAATTATAATTCTATAAAATTAAAATATTACTTACCTTCTTACCCTTTCTGTTCATTAGAAATTGATAGCGTCTCATGGGCATATGTGTGTAATTCCACCTTCACTAAGTGATGTGATTTATTTTTCATTTTATATCAGTATGGATAGTCATATGGATGAAACTAATGATTAAATATGCACGCATGATTAAGTTATGTTTATTTGAGGCTAAAAATTATAAAAACTATTTTTTACACCACTTAGAACCATAAAAACATAGTTTATGTGTATATACAGACTACAGTCTCCATGAAATAACCTGGTACATTTTTCCAAACCTCATTACACGTTTCTTTTTAAATGTTTATATAATTTACAGTTAATATTATAGAGATAATGGGACCATTAATTGTTTGACCATAGTAAATTCAATGATTTGTTTTTTAGGTTATAAACTAAATAATACAAAAACATCCAACTTGTACATAACCATTTTAGAAAAAAAATAAATCATGGTAATAAATAAAATGAGTGAAATAATAATTATGAAATTAACATGACACATTTTATTAATAAATTTTAGAATATATACAATTTTATTATTCATGGGTTATAGAATGCACATATCAAGATATGACTTAATGTGAAATGATCACGTTATTTACTTATTTATAAATAAAATTATTATAATGTTTAATTTTGAATACATTTTTATTTAGTTAAAATTATTTTAAAATATATACTTTTATCAATTACCATATGAGACATTTTTTCTTTTTTTACCATGGTTTATATGAATTTTTATAAACATATATGGGTTGAATGTTTTCTTACTTCATCGAAAATATTATTTTTTTTCTAATATTACTTTATAAATTTTTAATGATATATTCTTATAAAATCCTCAATATTCTATGAATTTTTAATTTTAAGAGGTGTTTTGGGAAACAAATAATTATTTTCATCATTATAATATATATTAATGACTGTTAGATAGTAGTTCAACTGAGTTTTTCAATGATCGATGACCAAAATATGCAATCTTACAAACTATTTATTCATGAAATTTTACTCAGTCAATATATTTGATGAAAAAATGGGGTTTATGTAGCACATTTCAATTGGTTATCATGATATTCGATCGGTGATCATGGTATTTTTCTCTACTAAATTGGGTAATAATTTATCCTTGAAAGCTAACGAATGAAATATATAAGTGAGTATGTTAGTCCAATGGAATTAACTAGTCTTTATTTATTAGGAAATGAATAAAAATTATTGAACACTGGTTATGAGTTTGATTCTCAAAGAAACATATTTTATGGTTGATAGGGATTTTCATGTGGATTTTATTATATCATAAGGCAAAGAAATTTTTTAAAATTTTAAATTTGAATAATTTTTTAAAATAAATGTTTTGATTATTATTTTATTGTTTTCATATTCATAAGAGTGAGTTTTAAATTTTATCTTTTAGAAAATATTAATGTTTTCAGGCAGAGATTTTTTTATTTACTGGTTGAAGATTTATTGTGACAAGGAAAATATTTTCATGGGTTTTAATTTTCTTCCCCAGATAATTGGGGTTCATATATTTTTGCATCCCATGTTGAGATTTGTTATGAACACCCCTAATTGTCAAATGGAAATCATAGGATTGCATTATTTTTATAAACGATAATAGTGAAAATAATTCAACAAGGGAGAATCGTCTTAAATGACGAATATGTGTATTGAGTAAAATGGGAGTTTAAACATAAGAATACTTTTGAAAAAAAGATATATACATTAGGGTAATTTACACATTATTATGTTTTGTTTTTTCTATTGGCAACAATTATAATATAAAAACAATCCTTGAAATGTTAGAAACCCAAACCCTTATAAAAATTCCTTTAATTTTGTTTTGTTTATGGTAAAACTAGTTATATTAACATATTATTTCCTTCTTCTTTATAGTATATAAAATAATTTATTTTTACTCATATTTATATATATATTAATTATTTTAGAATTATTATATATTAATATAGAACAATATTCATAAATTTTATAGTTTTTTTAGATTGTAAATTTATAAAATAGTATACAATATGGTTTTTAAAATCCTATGAAATACAAAATTATCAACCCCAAACACAAACCAATTTTAAAAGAAATCAATTACCCCTAATGAATGAGAATAAATATATATGAGAACTAAAAAACCCTAATCAAATTAAAATTATTTAAATTAAATATTAAAATTGATAAATGTTTCATTAATCATAGACCTTAACATTAAAATAAATATTTGGGTTAACTTGGTTGTATGGTTGTAAATTCAAGGGTAAAATAACTGATAACAAAGATAAAATGTCTAGAAAATGGAAATGTAAATAGCAGAAACATGGTAGGTAGACAATGGAGGGGGACAAGGTCCCCAGTGCAGTGATTCAATGATGTGGGTAAATTGATCCATGAGGTGGGAATTATGAATTGATGTGGTAGAGTGATTTAGCATAACCCAAATTTTACTATACTATTATAATTTTCACAAATCGTTACAATTCCCAATCTACTATTAAAATTTAATAAAAAAATATATTTTAGGGAATTTACTATTAATATTTTACTAAACAATAACTATAAATAATACAATTTCATGATTTGTCTTAATGAAATCCATATTTAACTGTTATCATCATTTATAGGGCCAAAGAAATCATCTCATGGAAGTATCCAAAAACTATATTAGTGTCCTCTAATGTTTTTATGAATTATTTATGGAATGTGTATTTTTTTGGATTGAAGGGATATATTCTATAATGAGTTCTATGGTTAAAGAGTCAACTACAGTCTCTTACAAATAACTTAATATAGGTTCCTCTCAATATATTGTTTTTTACACATTAAATAACTCAATGAATTAATCAAGTATGTTTATTTAATGCTGATAAGGATTAAAACATCTTTTGTAAAATTGTAATAAAGGAATAAATGTTCTATGACATATTATATAATTATCTGCACATTGAGAAAGTCCTTTTAATTTTCTCCTTTTCATATGAATCCTTTTAAGGTCATGTAGTTTATATACTAGTTAATTCATTTCAATGACCCTACTAACTACTATATAAGGTGAGTTACTTTAGTCTCTTCATTTGGAATCTTGTGTACATTTATCACAATGTTAGGATCTAATACTTATGAAGAAAAACCAAATTAATAGAAAATCAGTTCTATCACTATAAAAAACAATAATACTAAAAATTTATGTGTTATAATTGAATGTGATATATCATTACATTCTTTGGATTATAATTTCCCTAATGTAAATTAAAAAAAATATTGGCACTTCATCTAAGTTAGAAATGTATTTTTACACCAAGGTATTAGATAAAAAATTCCAATACCAATTTCAGTATATATTTTTTCTCTAACCATGTTAACAAAATTATTATGTTATACAAGATCGATTTCAAGGGGTTAATCTATCCATTAAATTCATATTTTTGTGATCATGCCCTTTTTTCTTGAAATTTGATGAAAATATATGATAATATGTATACTAAAGGAGGATAAACATGGTTATGATTAATAATTGATACACATTCCATTATATTGATGATTTATTTAAACATATAAAAAGGGACTAATAGATATTTAATAGTCATCTACACTTTTATATCATCATCCTGGATATAAAATAAAATACATATAAATGATAGATTATAGAGGTAATATGGGAACTTTGGGTATTGTGTAATACCTTCTTAGTCGGACAATTTAACATTATATTTTCCCACATTGATAAATTATATATTTCATGTAGTCCTTGAATATTTATTTCTTGAGATGATATCATTAAGCATAACTTTGTTTATTTAGAGAAATTATGATAGAATGACATTTTTATTAAAATTTATATATTCTCTTTTAGAAATTGGAAAATTATATTAATTGGGTATGAGGAAACTAATCCTTTAATGTCAATGGACTTTAGAAAGGTGGTGTCAATTCTAACTTCAATGTTTCCTAAGAGTGTATTTATGATTTGCATTTTTCTAATATATGTAATATATAACCACTATTTCATTTAAGGATTTTGTTTATTTTTTTTGTGGTATCTTTTAATAATAAATGATTTATGTTTGTTTATTGTAACCAGTATGGAGTGGCATTTCAAAATCTCAAAAATTATTGCATATTGCTTTTATTTTCATAATAAAACATCTATTTAAGGGACTCTTGGTTGAGTGCCTTTCATTCAGTGGTACGTAATTTTATTCTAATCAATGATCTTCAGGTGGTTTCTTATAGCCTATTAGAACTATTTGATAATATAATGGGATACCCAAATAATTATATTTAACTTGTTAATATAGTTCATTGTATAAAATGTTACAAAGAATACCTATTTAATAATAAATTCATAGTATTAATTGAATGTATAAACTGAAAATATGTCTGTTACTAATGATATCTTGATAGGGGTAAACATTTATGCATTAAAAACCTACAATTTTTTAATTTTTATCACTTTTATACTCCTATTATGAGAAATTTTATTGTTAATGTCATTAGATGGAAATCCCAACCTTAATAATTGAAATATCTGAAGGAAATGTAGAAGAATATTTCATTGATGGTTAAATTTCTTTTTGACACTACTATGAATTAAGATGAGTTTATTTAATATAATCTCAAATTGAAATATTTCATTATGAAATTAGGCTTGGGATCCTATATTTTAGATAATGATTTTATAATTATTTTAGAAACACTCAAGGATGCATAGATATATGATGAATGATATCAATATTTATATTTGTTCCACTATTTTCATGGAATTATTTTGGTTCTTACTCAAATACAAGATGAATTTAAAATATATTATCTCAAATGTAATGAGGATTTTTATATTTATATTTTAAATATGTATCCTGAAATATATATGAGGTATTTGACTCATAACATGAAATAGGATATCAAGTATTATTTTTATGTATCTTAACATATAATAATGTCAAATAATGACACTAATAGACTAGCAATTTCCAAAAACAATATCCTCTACTAATAGATAAATTGGATAATTTCAAAATTCTATTTATAACTTTGCATTTGAGGTCAATGAGTGGTCATAATGTTTTTTGGTGATTGTGGACAAAAAAACAACAGTGAAATTTTTTCTACCCATCCATGACACATTTTCTATCATTGGGTAAAGAATATTAAAGTATAAAATTGATTGGAAAGAATTATTGGGAACTAACTTGTATTGTATCTTATCAGAAAAAAATGTACACATAAATATTCTAGAAATAATTTCAGCAAGAACCAAAAGATATAGAGATATTTTGTATAAAGTTTTATCCTTAAATGTATGATCAATATTATCATACCATTATTATTCTTGAAGAAGTATTTTGGAATTCCATATTTTTAAAAATTTAGGTAAGATCACATATCTCTCAATAATATTTCATATAATAATAGTTATCATTAACCTATCACAATTTCTATTTTTAAAGAACTTTATGGTACTCCTAATCAATATCCTTTATTTTAGAATTATATAATTGAATTTGCATGAAAGATTTCCAAAGATCTTTTTTTAAAAGACTGTCTTTTTTCTATATATGTCCATGGTGAATAAGAAATGGAAGGTAATGGGTAATCCAATGTAATGACCCAAACCATACTAGTATATTACTTTGTCAAATTCTGGTGTTTCGAGGGGTCATGGGGATCGTTGGTGACTCATTAAAAAGTTTTCCAAATTTCAAGTCGAATGATCGGTGGTGCTGATGGGCGTCGGTGGAACATATCGGCCATCAATGGCACCAATCTATCATTAGAGGCACTGATTAGTATCAGTGTCATGGAATCGGTGCGAGGTCCATGGTGCCAGGGCGACGGTTCCATAGTTAATGTGCCAGGGTTACAGTGACTCACCCATCGGTAACTAGTGTCTACTTTCTCCAAGACCACATAGTTTCTCTCCAATAATTTCTATTTTTTACATAAAAGTGTTTTAATACCACTTTCAAATAAATTTAAATCCAATAAAAGATGTTTTAAACCCCCCATGTTTCGAGTGACCATTGACTTACCAAAATGTGGGTCTTTTTAATTAGTTTCACACCCTTTGTCATGTTTCTAGCTACACCCCTATTATGCATTTTTCAGTTTAAATGTAACTTGTATCACCCTCCATAGTGTGATGATTTGTACAATAGTATCTATTTAAATTTTTATGTCTTAATTAATATCAATTTATGAAACCACTGAGCCATGTTGTCGAGCCACGATCCTACTTTTATGTACATTGAAATCATCTCCCTGATTTTAGGATCTCACCGCTTCTTAAGCTAGAATCCTCTATTCCTAATTACATTCTATTTCTCATAGTGTGCCTCAATACTTCCGCCATATATGAATCATGTTCCCATGCCAGATCCCTTCCGGCTAATCCTTAGTGTTTTCTTTTCCTGCTGGTCGCACCATCCTCAGTTTTTTTCACAATGAGGTCACTTTGATCCTTGATCATCCAAGTAGGGGTTTTTTATATTCTATATTTAAAATCCATCATGTAGGGTTGTTAGGACGATGTTCCCTTAGGAAATAGATGAAACCAAATTTAATAAATACATTAAAAAATTGTTAAAGAATGAAGGGGTGGAAAAGTTGAGGCTGTTTTTGAGTTATACCTTTTTATGTGGTGAATTTTATGGGCTTATGACCACTAAAAATTATAGAAATTTTTTGTCCTTTCTTGTGAATTAATGAAGCTATGTTTTCTAGATAATCTATTTATTGAATTACGATAACATGGAAAATGGATAATCACATAAATTTGGTTGAATAAATGGATTCCTGATGAATATGATTCTTTGTGTGATAACCCCGATTAAACAAACAGAAAGAAGGAACTTAATGAATTTTGTGTGATAAATCTGAAGTCTCCCTTTCCTTATTCTCGTGATATGTATGGGTGTTCTATTTAATGTTTTTGAGGTGGCGTGTAGATGGGAATGGAATCTCTTTCTGAGAGGTTGTTTTTTCGTGAATATGAGGCTTTGTGAAGCCTGGCGTAAATGATCTGGAGTTGATATGTGCATCTTGGTTTGGATCTTGTACTTCAAGGGATCTCATGGATCCCTTTGATGTTGTTACTTTAAAAGAAAAATAGGTGTGAATGCTAAAAAGCCCACTTGGATATTTTCCTTTAGTTTTTTGGCTTCTTGTTATGCCTGTTAGTTTCCCGGTAGTGAAGTAATATCATAAATGGAATAATTTGAACAAAATACTTATAACTCGTACAATGGGGAACTATTTTCCAGAAATGGGTCATGTTGTGGCTATGGATGTTGTGTACTTATGCATGTAGGGAAAACATCAAGAGTGGTTGTGTATGGGCTGGTTGTCCGTTTCAAAAAACGTAGGTGGGGATAAGTGCTTGTTTACATATGTGTATAAAATTTTGTTCGTGTGTTTCTCATATGCACCCCACTGATGTTGAGAACTTCGTACAGAACACCCTCATTTCTTGGGGGAGGGTGTTTTCCACAACATTCCTAACAGTTGATGGTTATTATATCCAATCTTCTCCCTCTCCCAGGTATCCCAAGAACTTTGTTAAGGATGTGAGAGCCAAAGGTTCATTATGTCCCTAGAATCTTTAGGCAGGTTGTGTTGTGGTGGTCGTCCTAGGTGTATGCGGGAAGGTTTGTTTTCTAAAGTGTCTTCGAGAGGATTGCAAGGTGTCTTTGGGTGTGGAAGTGTTTGTTCTTGTCAAGGTGTCTACGGGTGTGGGAGTGGTTGTTCTGGCCCAGGTTTCTTTGGGCGTGTTGGTGGTTACTATGGCCTAGGTTTCTGCGGGTGGGATTCATGGTTTTGATGGCCCCTAAGGTTGTTGTTGGGGTAGTAGTGGGACTGCATTGGAACTTGTAGGGGTGGTATGAGGCATAGGCTGTCCTAAATAACCAGTGGTAAATCAGGGTAGGGTACCCAAACATCTATGTGTTATTACTATTACATTACCAGACTTGCATTATTTGGGGAGTGTGCCTTGCTGAGGCTGGGTGGATAGTTTTCTTGGTTGGTGTTTTGGTTACATATACTTTCTCATGGGACATTATAAAACCACCCCACTTGATCATGAGGGATTCTAGTTTCCCTATTGAGTTTAACTGTATTCTCACCCTATGTTTATAAAACTACATTCTTGGTTTACATAAGGACATTGAGGATCGTACTGAACCTTACTAGCTCAGACTTCAGGACAATTTTCATTGCTGATTTTCTATTCTTTTGATACACCCTTTTATATTTTTCAGGTACTTTGTATCAGTTTATTTTTTAACATGCATATGGGAAGGAATTTTTGGCTTTGTATTTACATATAGTTTTTTGAGTTGTTTGGGATTTACCATATTTTATCCTGATGTTTTTCTACAAAAAGGTTAATGACTTCCATATTAAATGTGATTCTATACCCTTGGTGTTAGTCCCCACTCCAGGGCCTATTGATGGAGGGACATGGGGGTCATATTTTCTGATACTACATTAAGGAGGGGACTGGCAGTTTTCTGTCCCTTCCCTCATCTTGGGGAAGGTAGGTCATGAAAGAATCATATCAGAGGCTAGTGGTTGAGATATTGGATGGAGTTTGAGATTAGTTATAGTGAGGATTAGATGGGATGGTAGGGAAACCATGTTAGGAAATTCTATTGAGTGAAATGGGTTGGGGAAGACCGGGTATGACATGAGATTTAAGGGCCCCCCAAGATCTAATGAAAAGACTCTGGACCAACCGAATGACCAGGTGAGGATACAAGGACTGTAGGGGATAGAACCTAGTAAATGCAACTGAATCATAATGACTTGTATTCTGTTGTGTCTATGGTGTTATGGGAATTTTAAAATAAACAAAATATTTAAAAAAAATTAAAATTGAATATTCTAAACTACTCGGGAATAATAATTCCTTATTTACCTTGATGATATGGAACCTGGTCTAGCCCATACCTTGGGACTAGATGTAGAGAGACTCTCCATGCCACTGGTGCTGAGTACACCAGTTGGAGGTCAGACTAGCTTGTTTGATGTTTGTAGAGAATATAGGCTGATGTTGGGGCTACATCCGTCAACTTGGGATCTCTTTCTACTACAAATTTAGCCATATGATTTCATCCTGGGCATCAACTAGTTGTTTTACATATATGCTATTATCGAATGCTTCTAAAGAAGGGTTACATTCTTAAATATGGGCTGTCAACGTGTAGCTTTCGTTGGTGAGTAGGGTTTCTAGGAGGTTAGCCAAAGAATGTAGCCCCTTCATTCATTTTAATCCAAGTTGTCAATGGAGTCAACATAATATGAGATTGTGGAAGTTATTGGGATTTTTAATGAGTTCCTAGATGACTTCCCTAAAACGGTTGTGACTCTACCCACTCAATGTGATGTTGAGTTCTGGATAGTCCAAAAACCCGGTGCTCATTCAACTTCAATGGCTCCCTATGGAATAGTGCCTTCTATGTTGAGGGAGTTATAGATTTAGGTTTATGAAATGATGAATAAGTGTTTTATCTGACCAAGCATGTCACCGTGGTTTGTTTCAATCTTTTTCGTGATGAAGGAAGGTGGTGGTATTAGGCTATGCATAGACTACCGAAGATTGAATCTGGTGATGGTCAAGAACCATTACCCCCTCCTAAAGTTTGACTAGATTTTTGACTTGTTTAAGGGAGAAGGTTGGTTCTCTATGAATGACCTGAAGTATGGATGTCACCAGTTGAGGGTGAAGGATGGTTACATCTCGATGACCTCATTTAGGTGCATGTATGGACGCTTTGAGTTTTATTCATGTAATTATTCATTAAGAACGCACCAGCTATTGTCATGGGGCTCATAAAATCTATATTCCATGAGTATCTAGACCTTTTCAAAGTAATGTTCATTGATGACATCCTAATCTACTCAAGATCAGAGGAGGATCACACAGAGTATCTCAGGACAGTCTTGGAAGTCCTCTAACACCAACATTTCTACATGAAGTTGTCAAAGTGAAACTTTTGGACATGAGAGATGCACTTCCTAGGACACGTGGTGTCTCAAAAAGGAATAGTAGTGGACCCATCGATGGTTGAAGAAATTTTTCCTTTGGAAACACCCAATAATGAGGCAGAGTTTCGTAGTTTCCAGGGACTGGAAGGTTACTATTGGAGGTTCGTACCTGAATTCTCCTGAGTTCCAGCACCATTGAAGGCCATGACCAGAGAAGTCCAGGGTTTCATATGGAGTGATCAGTGCCAGATAGCTTTTAGTTATTTGAAAGGGATGCTGGTGAGTGCCACAGTGCTGAGGTTTCCCGAGGAAGGGGTAATGTTTGATGTATTCTATGATTCTTCTGTTTTAGGATTTAGGTGTTTACTAATGCAACAATGAGGAGTGATCACTTATGGGTCTAGGTAGTTATTTCCTCATGAATGTAAATATGAAAACCCACGACTTGGAACTTTTATCATTTTCTTTTCATGCTGAATCTATGGCGGAATTACCTCATCAGGGAAAACTTCATGGTCTTCATAGACCAATAGAGCTTGAGGTATGTAGTTTCCCAGTGAGACATGAACTTTCAGCAATGGAGGCAGATGGAGTTCCTTCATGACTACAATTTCAAGATCTTCTAGACCTTAGGAAAGTGGAATGTGGTGGATGATTCCTTGAGATGGAAGTCTCAGAAAGATTCTTTTTGAGAGTCAGTAGATACCTGGAGAGAAATGGAGGAGTTGGCTGCTTTACATCTAAGAATGAGAGTGGAGGATGAAAGAGTCTATCTGTTTCAGATGATAGTGTAGTATTCCTTGGTACGGTAGGTGGAGGAGTCTCAGTGGGGAGACATAGAGGTTTAAGTGATATGGGATCATGTTAGCCAGTGTAATTCTCTTGAATGATGGTTGGAGGATAGTTATAATTAGATGATTTTCCACATATTTTTTTTTGTCCCATCGGTGATTAATGAGAGTGATTTAATTGAGTTCCATAACTCACCATGTTAGGTACACCCCAGAGTTTCCATGATGTATCGGGGCTTGAGAAGTCAGTTTTGGTGACCCATATTAAAGCATATAATGGTGGAGTTTGTAGAAAATTTCCTCTTGTGTCAGCAGGTGAAGGCTGAACACCATGTTCCCTATGGTCTTTCGCATCCCTTAGATGTTACCTAGTGGAAGTGGAATGATGTCTTGATGGATTTCATCACAGGACTACCCATGGTTATGGGAGGCTATGACCCCATCTAGGTAGTGGTGGACCGTTTCACGAAATCATCTCAATTCTTAGAAATTAAGGAGTCTGGCCTAGTAGATTCCATAGCATAGAATTATGTGGGTGATGTTGTGCAGCTACACGGAGCTCCCAAAACCATAGTTTTGAAACAAGATAAATGATTTAAATCATGATTTGGGAAGTTATTACCATTTAATTTTGGATCCTAGCTATGCCTTAGCACTACTTTCCACCCTCTGATGGATGGGGAAAAAGAGAAGACCATCCAGACATTAGAGGATATTAAGTGACCATGTGTTCTGGACTTTGGTGGATCATCGGTACGACACTTTACTCTAATAATATTTGCTTACAAAAATATCTATCACTCAAAAATTGGAATGGAATTGTTTAAAGACTTGTAAAATATTCCATTTCATTCACCTGTATGCATGATAGTGGTTGGAAAGGCAGGTGTTCTTGGCCCGAAGGTGGTGCAGAGCACAACGATGAAGGTTCATCTTATGTGAGAGAGGGTGAAGGAGGCTCAAGACTGGCAGAAGCTATATTCCAATCATAGGAGGAGACCATTGGAGTTCGATGTTTGGGATCACATGTTCTTAAATTTCCCCCCTTGGCAAGGAAAATGGAGGTTTGACAGTGGGAGTAATCCTTCTCCCAGGTTCATCAGAATCTTCAAGGTGTTGAGATGAATCGACTAGGTGATGTATCAGCTAGGGTTACCACCCTTCTAGAGAGGATCCACAACTTCATCCATATATCTTAGCTTCATATGTATCTACACAATGAATACCATTTCCTCAACTAGGGGGAGATGTATATCGTGGATGATGTGACTTTCATGAAGCGACCAGTGAGTATCAAGGATTGTAAAGAGATGGTGCTTCATGGATGGACCGTTCATTTGGTTCCTCTGTTTTGGAGGCACGATGGCCATGAAAACACTACATGGGAAAGGGAGGAATAGATGCATGCTTAGTAGCTAATGTTGTTTTGTTTTCTCATCTTGTGTTTTCTATGTTCTTTGATGTGATGTGATGATTGACCTTATTTGTTATAAAATGGGTTGATTCCCATATTATATGAATGTGTGTGAAATTTCTTGACTGTGGAGGAGGGATGATCGGACCCCTAATAAAGATACATTAAGGTGGTTGTGATTAAACCCATATGGGTGGGTTAGTGCTGCACTAAGTGGATAAAATCTTGACATGGGAAGAGGGACTCCCTAATCCATATGTTTGGAGGGTGTGACCTTTATATGATTGTGTGTTTACGTTGGGGGAGAAGATTAGTTGTGTTTATATAGTTTTTCAAGAGATAGATGTTGGAGATATGTCCCTAGATGTTGAGGTTTTATTCTGTATTTTGAACAACACTTTGGTGGTTTTTCCCTGATTGGTATCTTATGAGGTGGTTGTTCGGACCCTTATCTTTTCTTTGCGTTTACTATTGAATTATAGTGTGTGAGAATAGTTTGATAGGTACCTGATTTAAGGGCATAGACCTTCTTGGTCCATTAATTTGTCATATTCTTGTGTTTGGGGTGTCTTGGGGGCCATCGAATACTCATTAAATAGTTTTACAAATTTTAGGTCGAACAAATGGTGGCACAAATTGGCATCGTTGGCACCAATGGGAATCTTTGGCACCTATGGGAATCAATGGTACATATGTGCATCAGTGGCACCGATGGGCATAAGTGGAACCGATCATCCATTGGTGGTATTAATGGGACTTCAATGGCATAAATCAACATCAGTTTCAGGAAATCGGTTCTAGGGAAATAGTGTCGGGGTTCTAGTACTAGAGCGGTGGTTCTAGGGAGACGGTTCCAGGGCTTGGTGACTCAGCCATCGGCGTGTAATTTTTAGTTTCTCTTGGATGGTCCATTTTCACTCCAGTAATGTATCTTTTTATGTAAAAGTCTTTTAATACCCATTTCAAAACAATTTAAGGCCCGTAAAATTTGTTTTAAACCCCCAAGAGTCAAGAAACCCTTGACTTACTAAAACATGTGGCCTTTTAATCAATTTCACACCCTTTTTCTGATTTCTAGTTACACCCATGTTATGCGTTTTCTAGGATTAAATGTATCTTATATAACACTCCATCGTGAGATGATATGTCTTACTATATTTGTGGTAATTATTAAATCTTAATTAATCCCAACATGTAAAACAACTAAGCCACATGGTCAATCCAGGATCTGAATTTTATGTACAAAAAATTCAACTCCCATCTTTTAGGATTTGGAATCTTCTTAAGCTGATATCCTTTCTAACTTATCCAATTATGTTTCTTTTAGTGCACCTCAAAACTTCCCCTAGAGACAAATCATGCACCCATGTGGGATACCTTCCCGCTCAGCCTTGGATTTTTCTTTTCCTACAAGTCACATGATCCCCAATTTTTGGTGCAAAGAGATAAATTACATCCTTGATTATCCAAGTAGGGGTTTTCCATAATATCTATTTACTATGCATCATGTGGTGTGGGAATGACGATGTTCCTTCAACACATAGAAGTATCAAACTTTAAAGAATATAATAAGAATACTGTTAAAGAATTAATGGGTGGGAAATTTGATGATGTTACTTTGTTATACCTTTGTTTTTATGTTTTGAATTTTATGGTCATATGTCCACTAAAAATTGTGGTTGTTCGAGTTCCATTCTTGTGCACTAATGAAGTTTTGTTTTCTAGATAATCTTTTGATTTAATGACTATAAAATGGAAACTGTTTAATCACCTAAACATTGTTGATCAAATGGATTATCGATGAATAAGAATCCTTGTATGATCACCTCGATTAACCAAATGGAATGAAGGAACTTAATGAATGGTGTTTTCTAAATTAGAAGACTCATTTTCCATGTTATAGTAATAGGGATGGTTGTTCTGTTTAATGTTATTGAGTTTACATGTGGATGGGAATGGAATATTTGGATGAGAGGTTTTTGGTATGTGAATATGAGGCTCTATATAGAATGGGGTAAATACTCTAGAGCTTTTATGTTGGGGCTTGGTTTGATTACAATACTTCAGGTGATCTCACGAATCCGTTTTGATGTTGTTACATTGCATGATATCTGGGTGTGAATGCTTAAAATCATGCTTGGATGTTTTATTTCAGTTATTGTTTTGGCTTGTGGTTATTCCTCTTATTTTCCCTATTTGGGATGGAATATATTAAATGGAATCATTGGAACATAATAATGTGAAATGTTACAATGGGTAATTGGTTTCCAGAAATGGGATGTGCTCTTGTTGTGGCCATTGTGTACTTGTGCATGTAGGCATAGTAGCAAGAGTGGTTTTGTATGGGCTGGCTGTCTATTTCGGAACCCTTAGGTTGGGATGAGTTCTTTTTACATATATGTATAAAATTTATATCTTTTGTTTCTTATAATATCCCAACCCATATTGGGCACTTCATGCCAAAAACCCCCTTTTCATGGGGGAGGGTATTTTTCCCAACATTCCTAAGAGTGACTGGTTATTAGCTCATTTATGCTCCCTCTCCTAGGTATTCTAAGACTCTTCAGGCAGGTTTTGAAAGATTAAGGTTCATTAAAGACCTATACCCTTTTGGTAGGGTGTGTTGTGGTGGCTGGACCAAGTGTATGTGGGCAAGTTTTTTTTTCAAGTGTCTTTGCGAGGAGGCCCAGGTGTATCTGAGCATGGAATTGAATTTTCTGGCCCAGGTGACTTTGATTGTGGTAGTGGATGTTCTGGCCCAGGTGTCTTCGGGTGTGCCATTGTTTTTTTTTGGCCCAAGTGTTTGTGGGTGTGGTTATGTGTGGTTGGGGAGGCCCAGATGTCTGTAGGTTGAATGCATGGTTGTGATGGCCCATAAGGTTGTTGTTGGGGTGGTGGTGGGACTATAGTGGAACTTGTGCGGGAGGTCTGATTTGTAGGATAACATAAATTACACATGGGAAATTAGTGTGTCATACCCAAACAACAATGTGTTATTACTATTACTTTTCATGCCATGCGTTATATTTGAAGTGTTCCATGGTTAGGCCGAGTGGATAGTTTCGTTGTCATATGTTTTGGTTACCTTTACTTTCTCAAATGGCCTTAGAATTCCTCTCCACTCATGCCTGATTGATTTCGATTTCTCTAATCAGTATACATGTACACTAACCCTACATATATAAAACATCATTTAGGTTTCTAGGGGGAATTTGAGGACCATGTTGGACCTTACAAGTTCGAACGTCGGGATAGTTGTCATTGGTTCTTTTATTTTATATTAATACTTCATTTTAGAGTTTTCATGAACTTTGTATCTGTTTTTTTTAACTTTCATATTGGCGTGGATTTTTGGATTTACTTTTACTTACAGTATTTTGAGTTGTTTTGGATTTACCATCTTGTCTCTAAATCTTGTTATATAAAAAGGGTAATACCTTCCATATTACATGTGATTCTATACCCTTTGTTCTAGTCTCCACTTCGGGGCCTATTGAAGGCAAGACTCAGGGGTCATTATCAATCCATAAATTTGAAGAAGGAATGGTCTGACAGTTTGATGTCCCTTCCCTATTCTTGGGGAAGGAAGGATGTGAAATCCCACTACTAATGAGAATATTTATACCATTTACATGTTATATGTATATATATCTTTAATGGGATATTTCTTAGGCACCTGTAATTTTATAAAATTAGAATTTTTATAAAGATCTAAGATTGTATTACACACGTGACACAATACACGATGCGAAATGTAGGGTCCTAACATAAATTATAGTATTTATTTCTCCTATTATATATAGATATTAACATGTCACTTGGTAATATACTCTCAAGAATCTTCTGATATACATGTTCATATATATGAACATCAAGCATGACCAAAATAAAATATGATTATGTTCCTTGTGTCTTGTTCAATACCTATTTCGAAAATCATTTATAAATTTCAGATTTAAACTATTAACTTATTTTATAAAAAAATATTGATATATATATAATTATTGCACAAAATAAATGATTATAATTTATAAATTAAGTTTTTTGAAATATAGTTTCGGATCATGTAATGATCCCCTAATCAGTATGATGTACCCACAACCTACTTTTTCCCCCTCGGGATGTGTGCTGTATTATATTTTCATTATATAGTATATCAAAAGGAACTAAATCATGGTGGTTCATATTCTTATATATTTGTGTTGTTTCATAATTTATTATATTTTTTAAGGAGGAATCTGGTTAGAAATTCTAGTATTTTTTGGCATTTAATGCTTTTGAAACCTCACCCATGGAATTTCAGATTAATTTATATTACTATCCTTAGTTCAGTTAGGTAATGTATATATTTACTTAGGGAACAAGTTTTTAGTATTTTTCAATAATTATATTGATATATTTTTTTGTATCCGAATGAATCTATATATTTTTATATTAGTATATTTATATTGTTTATATATATTGACATACTAATTTTCTCCTTAAACATATATATGTCACTTTTAATTTTAATTTTTCATTGAATATAATATCCATTCGGGTTTTCTAGTAGGTTTAGTTTGATTTTTCATTAAACCAGTGGTAGGAAAATCCACCACCAAAATAAAATTTCCATGTCCCTTAATTTTTACAAAAACCACTTGTTGTTGGGATGTGTTCTTTAGTTGTTATGGAAGTCTGTTTCAGCTTAACCCATGTTATATGACATTTAAATACATTTTTTGTTGGAACCAAAACATGCATATGGCCTCCACATGATTCCTAATGAGCATTCTATTAACAAGAACTATATACATTGTATTGGGTTACCAACCCATGGATTTTTTTTAAATGTGAATGAGGGGTAATGGGTTATATGAGGCCTCCCTATCATATACAATAATTAGTGAATTTGTGTATATGTCTTTATTTCATGCTATATTCATCTATATGTGTATTATCTTCTAGTTTATATTGGTAAAAAAATTCATTCCATTACATTAATTTTAGGACAACCATAATAAAAGGAATTTTTATCCATCATATATGACACAATCATTTATCATTTAAATATATAAACCATTATTGTTTCATTTTCACCATATTGTTCTAGAGAAAAACGTTTTAGTTTTATGTTTACTAAATTACAATGAGGTTAGGCAGTTGTTGGTGCCACAATGGGAGAAGAAGATGAAGAAATGGAAACCCTCAAGGGGCTTCCTTGTGAAGATAGTTCGCGGAGCCCCAATCGCACTGTGCCCACCAAGGAGCAAGTAGGCGGTAATGCTCCGCGAGTTCCTTTGACAATCACGAGGTCACTGCAGAGTAAGGAGGCGGTAACGCTCTGCAAGCACCTTTGACGTTCACGAGACACCGTGGAGCAAGGAGGCAGTAACCCTCCGGGAGCACCTTTGACGTTCGTGAGCCACCGCGGAGCAAGGACACGGTAACACACTGCGAACGCATTTGACATCCATGAGCCCACCGTGGAACAAGCTCCGTCTTTGCACCCAACGAGCTCTACTTCGCGGTGCCACTCCCTTCTAAATACCAGACTCCCCCAAGTACTGGGGTGGATGATTTGACAATTCAACTTCCTATATCCCGAATGATGAAGTGCCTTCTCCTCTATGAACCATGAGCTGTGTGAGGTACTTCTGCTCTGCGAAGTTCCTCCCCTTTTCCTTTTTTAACCCCCTCTTTTGAGAGGGAGGCCTTTTGTAGAGCCTAAGGGCTTCTGTGAAGGAAGGGGATCCCCAAGGGGACCCGGGTCATCACAGAGAATTTATACATTGTGAAACACCCTTCATGTACACGTGATACTCATGCTAAGGCTGGGTCATTGTATTTCACAAAGCACATTTCTTCATGATACCTTCCTTCAAAAAACACCTTTTCTCTGCAAGGCAATGATCCGTGAATGACCTTCAACTTCATAAAGCACCTCATATATGCACTTCTTCCCTATTCTTAGGCTGAGGCGCCGTACTTCGTTAAGCAAACCCCTTCTCAAGTACCCTCCACCATGCAGAGTAGCAGAGCTTCACAAGGCCCCTGCCAATGATACCCTCTACTTTGCAATTACTTTTCATGTGTGACCCTCTAGGTTTGCATGATGTGATTTCAAAGTCCCTTGGACGATGATGCTCGTTGTGTTGCTTCGCTTCATGCTTCTTCTCATAGGCA
Source organism: Viscum album (assembly GCA_963277665.1). Lineage (NCBI taxonomy): Eukaryota > Viridiplantae > Streptophyta > Magnoliopsida > Santalales > Viscaceae > Viscum > Viscum album. The sequence goes on from OY728145.1 coordinate 904,610,907, forward strand.
CACTAATGGCATTACTTCTTCGCATAGCCATGATAATGTGGCCCCCAATGTTTTTCTCCATAACACCCCCTAGACATGGAGTTTCTTGTCCCCTCTCTACACCAAGGTTCAGAGGGTACCAGTTCTGTAAGTCCTAGGTGTGTTTAGTTAACCCAACTAGTCTGAGCTGCAGGATGTCAAACTGCCAAGCACTATCATCCACAGCACATGACGTTAAAATGTGGCCTTGCCCCATGCCTCGCACGCAGGGTACCCCCACCTTGTACATTCTCCTAGACCACTGGTCTCCACGAGGATTAGATATTCCCTCAAAGAGGATAATATCCTCTTTATCGAAGTGGAATTTGTCTGTGTGGAAAGGGAAACCACCCTGGTGTAAGCCCCTAGCTTTTCTTGTAGGAGGCAGCATCCATACCCCTCCATTCTTTGGTGCCAATTCACTCTCTCAATGGGCTTTGTCACTACCGGGCCTCCATCCAGGGGAATGTCCCAAATATTTTGGGCTTATAACCATGAAAAATCATTTATTTACTCTTTTGGACGCTAACCATGTGTAATCCCCACTCCACTTCCCACTGACGTACCTTTCGTGACGTGGTCATCAGGTCCCTGCTACCTCTTGTTTCTCACACCGAGCATGACTCATGTGGGCTTAGAGTTAGAACCGACCATGAAATAATCCATGGGTAGCCTAGAGTGTAAGCCCCACCACCATATGAACTACAACGTCATTGATCCTTTCCAAGGCAGGGTACATAGGAAGCCTCCACGAGGATCAACCCCACCACCCATTGGACCCCAGGTCCACCTTGATGTCGGTTCACAGACCCATCTAAACTATATGGACTTTGATCCTTGCCAAGGAAGGGTAAGTTGGAAGCCTCCCTGAGGTTCAAGCCCAACAACCATTGGACCACAGGTCCTCCATCACATCGGTTCACCTACCCCCATAAACTGCGTGGTCTGTGATCCTTTCCAAGGCAAGGTACGTAGGACGCCTTCATGATGTTCAAGCCCACCACCCATTGGTTGCTCCGACCCCTTTATGTCTGTTCACAAACACCTTGGGATGCCTCAGATCATAATCCCAAAATGACCCCATATCTTGAACTATGTGTATTTTGATCCTTTCTAAGGTATGGTATGTATAAAGCCTCCATGATGCTCAATCCCAACACCCAGTAGTTCAGACCCCCTTTTATGTTGGTTCGCCCCTGTCCTGCATGACATTAAACTATGGAACTCAATCAGAAGTAAACTATTGTAACCCTTATTCAGCGGTAAGTAGTTGACATCCCCAATCAGCAGTAATACATTGACTCCTTTATCTAGTAGTAAGCCATTGAACCCCGTATCCAGCGGTAAGCCGTTAAAACCCCCAATCGGTGGTAAGCCATCATCAGACAAACTATAAGAAATTTTATTCCCTACCACGAGGATACATATGAAGCCTCTTCGAGGATCAATCCCAAACCCATAATCATCCTCATGATGGTTGCATCCCATTCACCAACCCCTTCGTAGAACCTTCTATCATCCATCCTAATTCCTACCCAGTCTTCCACATCCAGGTGGCATTATGTCACCCTATTCCCTGTCCCATTTAACAGAAATCGGAATGCCAACCACACATTGACCCTAACATCAGTGTTCCCTCTAGGGGGTTTACCAAACTGATACAATCTAGTCAGTGTTCTGATCAGCCTGATCCATCTCCGCCATACATTAAAATTGTGGAAAACCATGTGTTATACATGGGAAGCTGAGGAAAACTTCAGATACATGACAATGGAATATTATTCCCCGAGTTCGATGTGGGATGTCACGGGCTTTCGCGCCCTCGAGAAGCCCTATAAAAAGACACAGAAGATAGACGCACCAATCCCCCATTGTCCAAACATGCCAGTGATGCCCAATGTGACTACTCCCCTTACTGAATGTTGCTGTCCTGGCTAGACCCCTTGGAATGTCCCGACATAAGAAGTGAAATTAACTTGTTTCCATGATGATATAGTTCTAGGAATAGTTTAATGAAAAATGTATTCAATCTATTAGGGAGACCAGGACATTGTGAGGAGTTCCGAGGAGGAATCTATGGAAGGAAGAACCAACATCCCATCATCCCGTTTCGATCAAGGAGAAAACGTCCCTGAACAAGGCGCGAATGTCACCCACCATTGGAAAGAAGGAATGCGGGAAACAAAGCCTCATCCTCCCCCGGAAAGAGACGGACACGAACACCCTAGAGAAAGCGTCGGAAATCGAATTGGTGAACCCATTGTGAGTTTTTTCTCTTAAATAAGGTGATTAGTAGCGCTCTAGGAATCAATGTATTGACGTGTCCCCGGATCCAGTTATCCAGTGTCGGGTCCCGCCATGAAAATAGAAGGACTGACATGAAACACACCAAAATTCAGGGTAGTAGAACATTTGACATCTCGTTATATGACGTTTTTATAGTGGATCCCTCTTAATAGTCATGGAAGATAGAATGGAACTGGGGAATTGGTCGTTAATTCCTTTTTCATTCAGCATTGATGAGTTAATCTCCCTGCTTCTCAGGAATCATGTAGCTGCTCTAGGGACACGATCATCGTCTGCCCATCTATGCAGGGGAAGGGGAAACGCCAACAAGCCTGTTCAAAATGGCTTCACCTCTTCCACGATGACCTCTACATCTATGACCATAGGGCGCCCACACCCCCTCTCCACATCTGAAGTCATTCAATAGAGGGTAATCAACGACCTCATTCACTGTTATGAGGAGGGCATAATCCTGATCCGGGATATGGCCCGCCTGGATCTGGAGGCATATGTTCCTCATCTCCAATGCCACCCGAGGGCCGTGCATGGATCCATTGCTCCTCACCCCGACATACAACCATTTCGAGAGCCCGTCCCCAGAGCGCTTTTGACGACTCCTTGCCTCAAACCGATGAGGTAGGTGATGTCCGGACCAGCCTGGTCAGGGCCCCATTTCAGGGGATCCCAGCGAGGGATCCCACCCGGTGGAATCAGCGCCACCGCCCGATCTTGCTGGAAGAGGAGCAGGAAAGCTAAATACCAGCACCACTAGCCCCAGTTCATCCGACCCGACACCATCGTTGTAGAAAGATAAGGAGGATGCCTGCCATGGGGCGTCAACGTCGGCAGACACTGTGGCCCGAGCCACCACTGATGCATCTCAACATGTCCTTTAATACACTGAGCATGGGAACATATACTCACGGCCAGGATCGATGCCCCAACTACTCCATGAGTAGGCTAGGTCGACTCTCTTGGTCACTGGCACAAGAAGTCGACACCGCGAACCAACCCACAGTGATGCCACCCAGTACGGAGGTCCTACCCATACCACCACCACGTAGAACGCGGGCCTCCCTCACTTAGAGGCTCGGCATGGAGGTCTTCCCCATGCCACCCCGAATCTGAATGATGGTCTTCGCTCTTGCGGTGATACTCGACATGAAAGCCTTTCTTGTGCCCATTACATTGGGTATGGAGTCATTTCTTCTACCCACAACCACCGGTATAGGGACATTGCCCATCTGGTATCTCTTAAATGTGGGGATCCTCCCCATGTCCTCTCAGTAGCTAGTGAAGGTCCTCCTAGCCTTGGAAAACATAAGGGTGAAGGCCAGCCTCCTTCCACCCGTACCCAGCATGCATGTCCTGCCCGTGTTCAGTTGGACCGGTACAAGGACCCTCCTCGTATTGAGGTCGTCTGGGAAAATAACCATGGAGGTCCTCCCCATTTTTCTTCTAGTTCCGGCAGAGGTATTTCCCACTCCCTTTCTACCCATGGAGGTCCTCCCCATGTCCCCTCTGACATATTTCCTGGTGATTCTCGCACCCCGTCTTACTTAGGTGGAAACACTCTCTTCTTCAGCACTAATGAAACCAAAGGACCCCGTGCCAGAAATTATCCCTGTCCCAAGGATCCACCCAGGGGAAGGAAGGTGGATCATCGCTACCATAAGATGAATTTTGAAAAGGTTCGGATAGAGATCAGACTAGTCTGCCTCTCAGAGTCCGAGGCGGAGTACGACTCAGTGCGGGAACTTTCTTCTCACTAATCCGAGTCCAAGACCAGTGTAGGGACAAGATGCATCATCCTGGATCTCCTGGAAAGCAAGGTCTATCGGATTCTCTAATCCCTCTATAGGTATATCCAGGAGGATTAAAACTTGGCGACCCCATAGGTTACGGTCGCGCAATCACCACCATCCTCACCGGAAGCTCTCTCTCTACCTCGACAAGAGATCACAGAGAGCTATTCTGGGCATCAACGGTGGGCGAGCAACATCGTAGCCTATCACTAGTATCCCTATCCCCTGAGACATTAACTGTGGCCGTCATCCCATCTTATTGCGACATAGCGGCTAGGTCGCTACACTCTTCGAAGGATTGCCTAAGATTCAACGGCCAGTCAGCCCGCTCGCCATACTCTCCACCGGCCAACCAGTCGTTTCAGCAGTCTACCACAGTATCGTTGCCAGTTCCTCAATCACATCTAGTTGATGAGTTGGGAAATCAAGGCTAGACCCTAAATCTGAGCCGAGGAGTTTATGGAACTTCCTCACAGTAGACCACTTCCCCGGAGATATTCTGGCATGTGGCAGTACTGAATTTCTATGCACCAGAATCCCTCACCCCGAATGAAGTTGAGTGCTTCTACTACACACTTTGGGAGACACATTTTAGTATTCATCATCAGTTAGTAGTTTACCCTAGGAGTCAAGCGCATTTCGAATACATCAGTGAGCAATGCCGCCAGGTCGATTTAGCCGCAATCCATGTGGCCCTACACCCCGAGTCACCAGGTCTTTGTGAGGCCCTCCAGGAGTAATGCGTTCAGAGTATCAAGTTACTCAACAGAATTATCAAGGTGGATACCCCCATGGGAAAATATGTGTTTGAGAGTAGTATGATACCCCCCTCATCAGTCATATCTAGTGGCATCCTGACTCTCTAGGTGATATCAAGGACATGCCCCAAGGAAGCTTCATGGTCAACAAGGCCGACATAGTGGACGTGGAGGACGAGATGAAGATTCTCGATAGAGACATACCCCCTGAGGGAGTTACCCCAATATTGAACCCATCAGGAAGTATTACTCATCAGAAAAGTAACCTACTAGGTCCCCCTATGAACACCAAGGCATTGGTACTCAGTGGGAATTCAGGTAAGGGAATAGAGCATGTCAGATCTGTCAAGAAATTCGACCCATCTGCCGTAGTGAAAAAAAACGGAGGAGGACCCTGAGAAGGACACGTTGTGCTAGCAACATTCTGAGAAAAATAATTTGTTCGATGAACTCCTGGTGGAACATGCTGCAGAGCGACGACCCGACTACGGAAATCCTAGGCCAGTACAGCAGGGACAGGAACAACTTCCACTCAGCGAGCCTACCCTAGGAAACACTGATCATGCTGCTCTCGAGGACTGGGATGATGTCGGAGCTCACTGAAATAGGGCATGGTATGTCTCACCAAACCCTATGTAGCAGCGTATAAATCCAAGGAACCTATATTGGGTTCCCCCAGCTTCCCCACAGGTTTCCCCACCAGCCGCTCCAAGAGACGGTGAGCCTGTTTATCATGTTGAAGAACCCAACAACATGCTCGTGGTTAGGGATACCTTTCAAGACATGGACCCCCACCCAGATGATTCTATGGTGTTACTCATTGCCTACCTTGAGGAATCAGAAACATGATAGGTGGAAATCCCACCTGATGGTAAGCCATACCCGGCATGGGTGGACGATATGTTGGCACCTCTGGGTTTCTAGAATCCCACCTTCTCCCCATTTAACAGGACGGGGGACCTACCACAGCACCGGGCCCATATAAAATCAAGGTGGGCCCATGTTAGGTACTTTAGTGCAACAAGAGGCTGCTAAGCTCCACTTTTTTGTTCAGACATTGGAGGGGCCGACATTCGTCTGGTACAGCCAGCTCCTCGTCAGATCTGTAACCAGCTGTGAGGACCTTCACAGGCAATTCCTCTACTAGTTCAGTTCCACCGCATGGAAAATAAGTATTGCATACATTTTCAAGTCCATGCAAAGGCCTGATGAGCATGTCGTATACTTTATCTCCCGGTGGAAAGGGCTTACATTTTCCCTTGACATGCCACTGACTAAGGAGAAATTATCGACGATGTGTGTTGGGAACAGCAAGACAGAACTAGTTCCTTCTCTGATCACCTAGAACTACCTTGTAGGATTCTAATACTTCTCTGATAAGGCCCATTTCCTGAAGTAAGCCCTGCAACAAGCCATCCAGGCACGTATGTTTCCCCCTGTAATTCCAGCGAGGATGGCAGCTAGAGCCTAGCCCGCCGAAGTGGCCCAAATAGAAACCCCCAAAAAACTAGAATTGCTATAATTGGCACTAGACCCTCAGCCTCACATAGGTCCTCCACCTTAGGCATAGCCTCTGCCTCAGCATTTTCCATCTCAAAATCGGCAGGTGCCCCCACGTAATGTGCCGCCACAACCCAGGAGGGACAATCAGGGTCCGTCTCTTCGACAGGCTCCTCCAACACCTTGTCAGGGTTAGTATCCAAGGTCCACCTTCTTGGATAAGATAAACTGTACCTAATCATTCAAAAATAATCAGGTCCCTTGTTACTTCTTTAGCACCTAAGAGTATGGGATTGTATGCCTACCCGAGTGTAGAAGGCTGGAAGTGGAAAATCTCAATTATCACCCCAACTACTACCCATATCATCAAATTCTGGGGAACACCCTCAAGTAGTGCGATGTGATAAAAGACTGGATTCATGACTAGGCCAATAACTACATTGTCAGGCTGGGCCCGGCCCCGACACAAGTGGCAGGTGTCTTCGTAATGACGGATAGTGAAAGTGACGGTGAAGGAGAGTGGTAGAAGATTTCCAACCAATGGTACAAGAAGTATGATGATTGTATGGATTGAAAAATGATTGCTCGTGCCCATGGAATCATCTGTGCATTCCTGAATTATCTAGAGCCTTCATAATCCACGACCACCACTTCTGCATCATCTTAGACGACCTCTTCCCAGAAGAGCAAGCATCAGCGACATAAGGGAAAGCAACATGCCCCACCAATTCCATCGTCATCCCACACTCTCGGTGACTTCATGCCTTCTGAGATGGGGATTCATCCCAGAATATTCCAAATACGGTATGAATCATTGAGTGATAGTCAAGGGTACGTTTCGGTTAATACCATGGAGTTGGTAAACCCCTATATGACTTCTAACGACAGGGAGTGCCAGGCGAACCTCCCCAACGTCCCAAGTTGATGCCAACGTCGGCAGAGCCACTTCTATATGCGTCGTTGGGGCACATTAGTTGACACCTCTAGCTAGGCCATGCATGCCACTGAGAACTGACAACAATACCAGCGCAGAACTCAGCACACAGAACCTTTTCATCCGATGTTGTCCGGACCATATCCACCACCGTTTGTGCTATTGGATCAGGAAGAGCTCCCTTGACCATGCCATGACCAACCTCGCCCTACTACAGGCCAATCTCGGTCATCTGATCCTCATCCGTAAACCACTCTCCGGGCTTCGACTAGTGAACAGTGGGACATGCCCAGCACCAGCCAGCTGCAAGTCCAGCCGGTAGGGCCCGCAATGCCTCCTATCACAGAGCATCCTCCTGCAACCATAAGTTAGTGCTTGGCATGGAAATATGATTCCCTCAAGCACCTTTCCAGAATCCCAGTGAGGCTCTCCATCCTCGAGGCCATTCACATGTCATTAGATTTTCTTGAGGCCCTCTTTGAGGCTTTAGGAAGCGCCCTCTAGTTAGAGACAGAGGTAGTAGCTACAGAAGCCATTCATGCCAAAGCGGTTGAGAATGTTGAATGCCATGATGTAATTTCATTCTCTAGAGAGGAAGAAGGCTCTCCCATACATGGGAACATCTTCCCACTATACATCACCAGCCAATTAAACAGCATGGAGGTTCGCCGCTGTCTTGTTGACACCAGCTCTGGGATCATCCTTATCCCGATGCGGACACTGCGGAAGATGGGGTTATCTGAAGATGATCTGAATCCCTTCAACTTAAGGATACGGGGTTACGACAGGACTGAGCAGACCCCATTCAGCAAGTTCCACTTGAAGACCCAGTTCGGCAGCCTAGTTTCTAGCACCGAGTTTATGGTTGTCTCCCAGGACACTGCGTAAAATGCATTGTTGGGACGACCATGGATCCACCTATATGTTGTGGTCCCCTTGTCGTATCACCAGTGCCTCAAGTACTCTCTTAATGGTCGAGTAGGTGTACTCCAAGGTGATGGATATCCTTTTTCCTCTTGTTAAGCCTGCTACCTGGATGCTGACTATTAAAATAGTAAGGGCAAATAGATTCAGGAGAGTGATGTTGAGCCCGCCACAGTCGGAACTGACCCCTGGGCAGGGCTGGATGACGCCTACATCTTCTCGATCCATCTATTGGAGGCCACAACCTCTGACATGGGGCAATGTTTTGTTGTCTCTAGTATAATAGGGAATAATATTCCCAAGTCCAAGTGATGACATAAAATCAACTCTTAATCCTACACAAACCAGGATCTGGTGATCTCGGAGCCTCCTTCCCCCGTATGGTATCGGGATGTCTGCCCCATGAAAACGACAGTACGTCATACGTGTCTGTTTCGTCGGGTTGGGATTAACCAGCTCAAGACGATGCGCCACTATTACATTGATATCATCATGTGTAGCCACTTGGGCCGAAGACTAGATGGGATTGGATCGACTGCCTTCATTTCTATGGTTTTGGGAGCACGTGAATCTCCCGATATGTTGTCCACTGCTGCCTAGGCTGGTACCAGCATCCATTTGGGATCAGTAGACCGAGAGGAAGCACCTCCCACTAAAGATCCCTCCTCCGTAAGTGAATAAGAGGATATATAGGACACTCTACCCCACCTTTGAAGAGGGAGTCTTCACCAAGGTCGATGAACTGGTACAGGTGAACCTTGGTAGAGAGGCAGACCCGAGACCCACATTGATCAGTACCGCCATGTCCCTTGATGAGCAGTAGTGATACATAGATTTGTTGAAGTAGTATCATGATGTATTCGGCTGGATCTTTGTCCAGATTCCATGACTAGATCCTCAGGTAGCTGTCCACCGCCTCGGTCTCCCTGCAAGTCATTGAAGGTTCAAGCAGCCTCCTAAGAAGATGTACCCTTCTCACGGTGCCATAGTCGAGGCCAATGATGAAAAGATCATCATAGCCAACTTTTTCAAGGAGGTCCAGTACCCCAAGGGGCTATACAAAATTGGTCCAGTCTAGAAGAAGACCATATAGATCAGAGTCTGTATCGACTTCCAAGACCTCAACCATCACTGTCCGAAGGATGATTTTCTCCTTCATGGATGGTTACTCCGGATACAACCATATCTGAATGACCTCGAGGATGAGGAGTCCACAAATTTCAGGGTGCCCCATCGTACTTTCTATTACAAGGTTATTCCCTTCGTCTTGAAGAATGCAAGTGCCACCGATCAGTAGGACATGCACCTCATATTAAAGCCAATCCTCGGAGCATTGGTGAAAAGCTATGGGGAAGATCTGGTGGTCAAATATCACCAGCACCAGGACCATCTGAAGGACCTTGAGAAAGTGTTCGGCTTCATCTGTTCCCACCACCTGATGATGAACCCGTTGAAGTGTGACTTCGGGGTATCCTCTGGGAGGTTTTATTGCTTTCTTGTCAGGTATTGGGGCATCGATATCAACCCAGAGAAGATCAAGGCCATCATCTAGATGCCTCCCCCGAGCAATATTTGGGAACATCGATGTTTCGAAGGCCACTTATTCTATATTCGCTGATTCATTGCGAATCTGGATGGCAAGTATAAGCCCTTTTCTCAGCTCATGAAGAATGTATCTACCTACGAGTGGGACGAAGAGTGTCAGTCCGCATTTGAGGAAATCAAGTAGTATTTGCTCCAGCCTCCGGTCCTGATGCCACCCATCTCTGGAAAACAATTGATCATGTACATGACTTCCCTAGAACAATCTCTCAGCACCCTCCTCTCCTAGAATAACAATTAGGGGATGGAAAAAAACCTATACTACCTCGGCCGCATTCTCGTAAATACAGAGACTAGATAATCTCCCATCAAAAAGAGCTACCTTGCGCTGGTATTCAAAGAATAGAAATTTATACACTACTTGCAACACCATGAGGTATTGCTGGTGTCTCGGGTAGAACCATTGAAGTAAATTCTAAACTGCCCCATGTTGACTAGACATCTAGCATGGTGAGAAGTAATCCTCCAGTAGTTCGACATCGGGTTCGTGGCCCAGAAGGCTATCAAGGGACAAGCATTGGAATGTTTTTGTGCTGCCCATCCAACCCCCGCGGACCATTCCCTGGACTTGGATTTTCCCAAAGAGGCAATCCTCATGGTAGATCATTCCATCCCATGTTGGTAGATGTACTTTGTTGGTGCCTCCCGGAGCCCCAGCTACAGGAGGCTCAATGATCCCAAACTCAATAGGTTAGGCCTGGGTATTGTCTTTATTACCCCAGCATAAGTCATTCTTCCATACTCATTCCTGTTGTCAGAAGGCTGTACCAACAACGAGGAAGAGTATCATTCTCTAATCCATGGCCTCGAGCTGGCCCTCAAGATCGGTGTGCCCCATTTGCATGTGAAAGGGGATTCCAAACGTGTCATCCAGAGAATCAATGGTGACTAAATCATCCTAAATCCAAATCTCATACCATTATTAGAGCATACCCTCCAGCTAATGGACCAGTTTCCATCTCGGCTGGAAGTTACTCATGTCCCTCGATCTTAGAACGGTCGATCCAATGACCTAGCCGGCCTAGATGCATCATTTGTAGAACCCGATCAAGATGATCTGATTATACACGAGTCACATCAGAGAGTCCTTGCCCCCGAGACCCCATATGACGATGATGGCCTACAAGTAAGCCATATTACAACTAGAACCTCCACGTCAGGACCCCCGGTTTCTACAGATGCTGTGGTTGAAGAGATCCCCAACTGTAGATTCCCCTTTGTCAAGTATCACCAAAATGGTTACCTCCCAGCTGATCGAGCCGAGCACGAGAAAATCTAACGCCACGTGATGCAGTTTACCTTCCAGAGTGGTCCCAGTCTTGAGAAGATCCTCTACAAGAATAGGTTTGATGGTGTTCTCCTCTGTTGCATCTAAGGAGTCAAGATTTCTCAAGTCATATAGGAGTTTCATGCCAGTTCCTATGGGGCTCACCATAATGGGATGAAACAGTCCCATCAGATCCAGAGACAAGGGTACTTCTGGCACTCCATGATACCTGATTGCACCAAGTTCACCAAGAGATGTCATAGGTTCGAAATTCATGCTAACTTCTTGCATTGACTGCCAGAACATATCAACTCCACCAAGTACTCTTGGTAGTTCACGGTGTGGGGATTCGATGTCTTGGGACCATATCCACTGGCGACAGGTCGCCAATGCTGGTTCATCCTAACCTTCATGGATCTATTTTGCATGTTGGAGGAGGTAGTTCTGCTCAAGGTGGTCAAGGCTCATTCTATCATCAACTTCGTGATCTCCAATATCATCTACCAGTTTGGATTCCCTCACATTGTCCTCCCCGATAACGGCACAAACATCAGTGCATATGAGTTGAAGAAATTGTATGCTGATTACAAAATCCATTCTAACCATACCTCCCACTACCGTGCAATAGAAAATGGATAGAATGAGTCATTCAACAAAACCCTCTATAACATTTTGAAAAAAATGATTGGTCAGAACAAGAAGAGTTGGTTAGAGAAGATCCTCAATGCCCTCTGGGCCTATCGGACGATGACTCGTAATTCTTCCCAGCTGACCCCGTATTCCCTAGTGTACAGATCTAACGTTGTCCTACCCATCAAGATCCAGATGCATTCGTTACACACAATGGTCTATAACCAACAGACACCAGATAAGGTAGCCCAAATTCGTCTGAATTAATTGGAAGAACTTGACGAAAAATAGGCTCTGTGCCCAGTACAATCTAGAAAGGCCTCAGAATTAGATAGCTAGAGCCTTCAATAAGATGGTTCACCTCCACTCTTTCCTACAAGGTGACTTGGTATTGGCCTCCAGACACCAATGATCCCTAGAAGGAAACCACCCAAATTAGATCCCAAATGGGAATGACCTTACATAATCCATAGGGTTTACCCCAATAGAGCATACTCCCTGGTGACCATTGATGGTGAGTGTATAACTCCTCCCACCAATTCCAAGTTTCACAAGCGATACTTTTCCTGAGCCAGCTGGTACAACATGGCCTTTAACTATTCATCCCTACCTGACTTTAAACTATGCATCGTCCTTCAAGACGTTAAGCTGTGCCCTTAGAACTATGTGTGGCTCGATTCCCATCCACTTTTGATATGTAGGAATGCTCAAGAGTTTTTTCTTGACCCCAGCCCCAAAATCTTTTCTTTGACTATCCCCCGTGGGTATTGTTCTCTCGGGGATCCTTGCATGATATGGTGTAGGTTTCCTTATCGCCACTCATGATAGGGTTATAATGGTCGCACCATGTGCTAGATCCCCATTATTTTATCCTCCCACATCCTCACCGCGGGACGTTAAACATCATGGCCTTCAAGAACTACGTTCAACTTGATTACCATCCTTATTGGATATGTAGGAATGCCATGAAATTTAATCTGTTGGTCAAACCCAAATTCCAGAACCTCCCCTCGGGTCATGACATATGGTATGAAACAGGTATTTTCCTCAATACATGTTGAGCTCAGCTAGATTCTGACATATGTCCCACTCCCTAGAGTAGTCTTCCTCTTTCACCTCCTTGCTTGACCTTAAAATGTATGGGTACATCTATGCTTCACCAACTCCTTTGATTGGGACTCTATCATTCTTCCCATCCAGAAGGGCCCTCGAACGGCAGGGATTCTAGGCCCAAGGTTTCACCTACCACATCAGGCCAACAACCTCGAGGATGTTGAGCCACAAATTTATACATGTCCCACATTGTGAATATGGTCTGCGGTCGATGCACTTTTGTTGTTCCCATTCCGGGCCACTATAATGACATTGTGTTTCGAACATGGTCAACATCTATCCTTTGTCATTAGTTCCACCCCAAGATGTCCCAATCATTGAGTGTAGTGGTTCATTCTGCCCCATTGTATCTCTAAGCAATGAAATCCCTTTGGGAAATTCCAGGTATTAGACCCCATATGATAGGGAGAGCCATGGACAGATCATTGTTTCCCACACCGAGCACTGATCAAATGAGCTTAGGAGCTGTGATGAGGTTGTAACCACACAAGAGGAGTTATGGCTACCATTGTATGGGATGCCCAACCTTAGGCCCCTTGGACTTGTCGGGCCCCTGACCCAAGTCCCTATTTAGGGTTGTACAGTGTGGTATGTGATTATGTCCTCATTCATATAAGTTTACTCATCGCACCATACACATCCTTTGTTTGGGGTATCTTACCCCTTTCTTCATCCTCACTTCAAGATGTTAAACTAAGAATTGACCATAGCATCCCATCTAAGGCCCATCCTCAGGACCCTTATCATTTTCAAGCCCCTGACCCATGTTCTTATTTAGGGTGGTATGGTGTGGTATGAGATTATGTCCTCATTCACGTCGGGTTACTCGCTGTGTCGTACACCTACATTGTTTGGGGTATCTTACCCCTTTTTTCGTCCTCACTACAAGATGTAAAACTGAAAATTGATCGAGCCTTCCCTTTTGAGGCCCATCCTCAGGCCCCTTGTCCTTTTCAGGCCCCCGACCAGAGTTCCTATTTAGGGTTGTACGGTGTGGTATGGGATTATTTCCTCATTCAAGTCGGGTTACTCGTCGCGTAGTACACCCCCCTAGTTAGGGTATCTTACCCCTATGTGCGATTCTAGAACTATGTATGGCTTCATTTCCATACTCAAGGGATGCATTGGACCGCCCAAGAAACTTGCCTTCGGGTTCAGCCCCATCTTGGCCCCTTGGTCTGGATTCCCCCAGAGATTGGAATATGTTGTGTGGTATGGGATTATATTTTAACTCGCATTGAGTGTTGTAGAAACCATGACATTTACCTCCCCCTCCTGATATTTTTCCATCCCTTTGTGCTATCCTCATCTTTTCAAATCCGCCACTCTCAAGATGATCCCCTCGGACCTCTTCGGCGATTCACTAATGTGCATATGGGTACTCCAGTTTAGTACCTAGAATGTCAGACTCAACTCGGACATGCTTTCACCCATTTTTTAGGCTTCGTGTACTCCCTCATTAGGGCTTCCACCACCTTTCACATCCAAAGGGACCACCGAATGTCATGAATGCTCGGCCTAAGGTCTCTCCTACCATTACGGGCCAACATCTTAAAGGGTTCTAGAAAAAAAATAAATATAAGTCCCACATTGCGAATATGGTCAGTGGCCATTTCTCATTTATTCTTCCCCCTTAAAGGCTAACACGATATAGATTTTGTGTTTCAAAAACATTCAATAGTCATACTCTATCGTCACGTCAGTCCCTTTAAGCCTTGAATGTTGGTTACAGAATTCACATCATTGTCCTCCTCATCATGTCCAAGGGGAATTTTGACACTCTTGACACTATCCCTCAGTGCGCATTTTCACGTTAGGGGGACAAAGTTGTGGTAAAGGCATCATTCGGGGCTCCACACCGACTTCCCGTCTCCATGGTCTGACCTCTAAGACCATAAACTAAGATATCTTTTAGAACTATGTGTGGCTTGATTCCCATCCTCATGGGATACGTAGGAACACCCAAACATCTCATTTTTTGGTCTATCTCAATTGGGAGCTAGTTTCTCCTATCCTTTACCCTCTTACCTCTATTTTGGCCCCTTGGCCCAAGGTTTATTTCACGGAATCACATATGGTGTGGTATGGGATTATGTCCTCATTCACATCAGGTATGTTTTCTAGAACCGTGAACATTCCCCCTATAGCCTTGTCTCTACTACATCTGTGTCGTATGATGTTAAAATGCATGCCTGGTCCCATAACATGACCCTAAAATGTGACATTATCATCATGGCCACATGATAGAAAATGGCACCACATCGTGATGTCCTCACTTAAGGAGACACCATGTTTGGTATCAGTCACATGCCATACCATTTATCAGTGCCTGCATACAGCTTGACTCTTGTAGAAATGTTGGGACATGCTATCCTAGTCATGTCTCTTCACAAAAAAACCATTCTCCTTAAACGAAAAACAGGATTTATCAAATACCACTTCTTTTGGTGTGAGGGACACACCTACACACCCCTTTTTTCCTGGCAGTGGTACATTACTGTGCCACCCCTTAGAACTATGTAGGACACGATTCTCAATGTAATGAGATATGTAGGAATTCCCAAGCACTTCCCCCGGGTCCATACTAACTTTTGTGTTTGGTCCCTTGACCTAAACACTTCCCTAAGGAACACATGGTAATCTGGACTTATGTCCTCATTCACGTTAAGTTTAATTATCACCTTACCATGTTCCCCCTGCATCCCTTACCAATCCTTGGTACAAGTTCTAAGACCTTAAAAGAAGAACCATCTTTCAGAACTACATATGGCTTGATTCCCATACACATGGGATACGTAGAGAAACCCAGGCATTTCACCTTGGGTCCAGACCTGGGAATCATAAATTCTATTCCCCCTAATTTCCACCCCCCTATCCAGACCCTTTGTGGGGAACCATGTAATTGCATCTTTTCCCTGAAAACGTTTCAGATGCCCCACGATGACATTAGGAAGCGACAGATCCCTTTCCAGAGAGGTCCTCTCTAAAAGTATGAATGATCCTTGATCAAAATGATGAGCCCATCTAATGTTATTCCACTACAGTGGCGTAATTTCGAGAGTGTTGGATTCTATTCGAACAAACCATCACTCCCCATTCCCCACTTTGTGTGCCCATTATTCGGACCCTCATCCTCTTTGATGTCTAAGGGAACCCCCTAATAGTATGGATGCTCATACAATGGCCCGCCTGTTGTCCTAGGACAACATTCGAAAACATAATAGAGGATATTTTGAGCCAGGCCCCATGTTTCGAACGTGGTCAGTGGTCGTCCCTCATTTTCTATCCCCATCCTAGGCTAACACAATAAGGATACTATGTTTTGAATGCAGTCAACAGTTATTATTTATTGTCATGCCACCCCATAGTGTTCCGAATCCTAGGTATTGTGATTCAAACTTTCCATTCCCATCTGTTCAGATTGATTCTAGCTCCCTTCGCATTACCCCATTCTTGCACAAGAGCACACTGGGAAAACGTTAATTCGGCTATTCTAAGAGAATCATTCTCCAGTGAGGTCTCTCCCATTCCCTCCCATAATTCTGGGCCAGCTGTTCAAACCCCGGATGCCTGAAATTTGGTTTTCAATCCTACATTTGGATGGGGATTATATGGTGTTCACCCCTCGTTTCTCACATCGGTCCTGACCCACATGAGCTTAGGGAATGATAGTTGGATGCTCCAAAAATGTAACAAGAATGCAACAAACCAACACAAATAATGGAATTCATGTAGTCTATGTCATCAAACAATCAAAGAATGAAAGTATTTTTGAGGTTTATTAATAATTACAGTACCAGAAGGATGTTTCCCCCCATGGATGGGTTAACCTCGTCAAAAGAGCATAGCAGCTCCGCCACCTTTTGGCCGGTGGCGTCTAGGAGTTGTTGCCTACTATTGATATCTCTCTCCTCCTTGGAAGCGTTGGGGTGAAATTTATCCGCCACAATCTGGGCCAACTCTATGTAGGTCTGAATGACAGTCATTTATTCATAGGCTTGCTTCATACCCTCTTTGTCCTCCTTCATCTGGGCTTTCAGCCGTGATACGATCTATGATTGTACGTCAAGGGAAGTAGAATGCTCATTCACCCAGGCCTGCATCCATTGAACCTCATCTTCAACATCCTGGAGCCTCCTAATGTTTACCACTTTCCTCCTCTGCCAGCTCACACTGAGGCCACGATCATAATCCCAAATCATTTTTTCTATATGATATTAGATGATCATGTGGGGGCGTTGGGCATCTAATCCCCCAGCACACCATTCATGTAGTCGCAAGCGAAGTCTATCCATGTCATCCATCCATAGGGCTTGGGTGGTGTCATCAATGAAGACCTTGATCAGCTTCCATGATTGGAAACAGACTTTCTTGCTATCCTTTTCTTCAGTGGCTGTCTCGTCCCAGTCGGCATGATTAGAAGGCTCACACATGGGGAACTCCCCCAAGAACTCTTCAGAAGGGTCCACGTCTGGTGTTTGATCGGGTATGGCAGGACCTGGACTATCTGATAGATCCTCATCATCGAATCCTACCTCAATGATCCTGGGTTCAACCCCATTGAAGGTCCCACCAGTGATTGGGAGTGCCGCCGCTTGGTCGGTTTGGTGATCCACCTCCACGATCATCGGCATTCCCCTGGGAAGGACATCGCAAGAAGCCCCGACCAACCTCTCCAAGTGACCCACACCATTTGAAGAACTGTTCGATCCAAAAAAGGAAATGGATTTCAGTAAACATGGTTAGGAGATGACAGTAATAAAATTTGTATAGGGGACTTATAGAGATTAAATTCTAGGTCTCGTTCTTGGGTTGATGTCATTAGGACCCCAAAGCATGGCCCCACCGTATATGGTCGGATGTTCTCAAAACTCTTGAGGGTTCACCTCAGCTATCCTATCCCTATTGGACGCAGCAACAGATGCGGAAGAAAGCATAGATCTTGAAGGTCTCGCATCGGCATCCACTGAGGTACGAGAACGAGTTCTATATATAAGACTCTCTTGCATGGTTTATATGTTAATAAGGAGTCCAGAATGACCACAAAGCAGGTCTAAGAGAAGGGGGTTTCAGATTTTTTTACCTCAAGGGCCTCTGTGAACTCTTCATGTTTTTGAGTCTAGATCTTTATCTTCACCCTCCTCCAATGGGATCCCTCTCCTGGCCTCATATCCCAAGGATGAGTATTCTGATTCTTTTATTAGAGGGGATCACTCTCTTAAATCAGCGACAAACAATTACGGGGGAGTAGTGCAGTCCCGCAACACCTTGACATGGTCCGTCATTGGACGAGGGGCACCCAGGGAATGCACAAAGTCCTCCAGCTCTGCCAGGTACCGCTCCACCTCCTCTTGGGGCACCGCAGAGCCAGCATGGATAGAGACTATCCCTAGTAAACCCAACAGTAGACGATTCAGGTGTTTCCACAACTCAGCAGGGCCGAGGAATTTCTTGATGACTTCCCAGATGTCCCAGGACTTCGGGAAGACAGCATTATCCAACTTGTCGATATGGCGCAGCTAATTCCCCATAGCCTGGGTGGGTATCCTACGGAATCCCCTCAGCGGCCTCCCCGTTGGATGGCTCTGTTCTTCTGGAACCATCGGGTCCTCCACCACCGCTGGATCTATGGTAGCTGACTCAACCTCAATTGGTGCAGGCCCCACCACCACGACAGCCCAACCACCATGGGATGCCCTTGCTGCCTTTCGACCCCGACCCCAAGGTTGGGGAAATTTGCCATCACAGACCCAAATGGTTGGTTTCTTCAGCATCTACCCTATATAAGTCACCTCCCAGCTTATGACATACTTCTTTACCAGCCCTTAGACGGTGGTAGGTGAAGGCAGTTCATTCTAAATTTTCTCGTCTTCCCGTATGAACATGAGCCACATCTACATCATCACACATGGGTGTTCCTCGTGGTTCACCTCCAAATATACCAGTAGGGTCAGTCGTTGCATGCATTGGAATTTCATTTCAAACTGGTTTGGGGTGTACGGCTCACGGAGGGGCTCACGGTCCACCCTTTCCACCAAGACTCCACCTCAAAAGTCTAAGAGATATTCCTGATTCTCTTCTGTTCCCTAGCCATCATCAGTGATTTCCCCTTTCAGCAACAGAAACGGGTGAAAATTGAACTATTCCACCTTACACATGCGGTTCAATATAAAAGGTGTCGTCAACTTGGCCAGAAAGCTCCCCGCAACATTCAGGATTGGTGGGCGGACGTTCGAGCTCAGAGGAGAGATAGGGTATTGGTATTCATAAACCCACCTGGTATGTGAGGCTATCCACCCTTACAGGGGGTTTAATGGCCAACATAACCTATGCAACCTCTTTCCCTCGCTGATATGCCACAACATCTTATACAGTTTGGAGAGCATCAGGATTCCTAGGGTGACCTACCCTCCTGTCTCCATCAAGGATTCCATGATATATGTGCTTGGGCGTACTCCCATGTTGGTATCCCTCACTGGAAGGATCCAACCACAGATATGAGCCGTCATAAATTCCACAAGCCTAACTATTGGCAGCTACTCAGTGATGACTCTAAACCCCCAGGTCTTCCACTTGTTGTCCTCCAAAAGCCACTAGTATGAGTGCTCCTTGCCCCATTGATCCCCCTTCGTGCATGACCTAGGTCTAGCTGGAAACTGTTGGTCTACCGGGAAATTTAGGAACTGCTTGAACCACCGCTTAAAGTGGACATCTATCACTGATTCTTTGTCCTCTCCTGACACCAGCTCCGTCAATTTCATTGACAGCCACGTCATCTTCTCCAGATCCTCCCACGCACTCATGACAGGGAGGAATTCATCATACAAATCCCCCAGTATCAGGACCCCTACAATCTAGTGTATATACCACAAGATAATACCAACCTCCCCATGGTGTAAATGGAATGTATTGGTCCTCGACGACCACCTACTCAACAACTATGGCATTAGCTATTTTGGTTGATAGATGTGGAATTGGGAGGCCCAAGCTGCCTCGTACAAACCCACTCTCCTAAGCATGGCCCAAAACTTCTCACACGAGTTTCCGACCCAGTAGGCCCAGTGTAGAGACCCAAATCATGACATACACAGAAATTACATTACTTTTTCGGAATACATTATACATAACAAACATAGACACAAGGACCGTAATAGTTTAGTGTCTTTGGAAACTCAGAATTTAATCTTCTAATCGTGGTGAAAGATCTTCAACTTCTCTCATAAAGATCTTCCTCTATTGTTTTATTACCTACGACCTTTCTTTATATGCTGGGGAAAAGAAAACATAAAAAGGGTGAGCTCAAATTCTCAGTAAGGGTAGTCATAGAGAACATAAAACAATCCATAAACATTTGAATGCCAAATCTTGAACATAAAATCTAAACATCAAAATCGTGATCAAGGACATAAATCATGGAAGTACGTAAGGCATATATCATAAAGGAACATCAATCTTTATAAAATAGAATGGGAATAAATCATGTAATTGTGGAAACCATTTAGCACATGTTATGATTTCCATAGTAGCCAAAGCATTGCTGCCAAGACCATCTTAGTGGACAAAGTCATTTTCTTAATCGAGTTCACTCCTCATTCCAGTTCTGTATCACTGAACCATATTAAATTACCATTCCAGCCATGTCTATATCATGAGATATAAATCTTTACCCAATGCATTGGAGGGAGATATAGGTCCCACACATCTCATAATGAAATCATTCTTACTTGTGCCACAATATAAACTTAAAACATTCATCATAACCCAAAGAATAAAATGGGTTTCATAAACATCATCCCATCGTCTCATGATACATATAAAACAAATGGACATTTCATCATAAGAAAAGTGAAACCATGTAAATCATATAGAATTTAAACTTGAAACATACACATATGAAATAATGTCATCTTATATGGAAAATGGTTTTGATAAAACATTTGAAATGAATTATTGAGGAAAATATCCTTTCTTCTTCAAAATAATTTTCTTTTCACAAAATTCCATGCACTATTAAAATAAAAGTATTTTTTTGAAAATATTCATAAAATCTTGTAGAGTAAGCTTCATGAAAATGAGGCGTTATGGAATAGTAAAAATCTGTTCACACCAAATAAGTTAAAAATAACATTCTTCTCGTACTTTTGTCGGAAAAGTCAAAAAGTATCTCGTGTGGTAAACAAAAAAAATATTTCTTACATACCATGTAGTAAACGTCAAAAATGGGTAAAAAGGACCTTAAACATACTTGATTTTTTTTATAAAACTTGGACATGGATGATAAATATTACCCCAGTAAATACTTACGTATAAGCAATCTCGGATAGAAAACAGTTGAGATTGCAACATTATCTCTTACCTTAGGTCCGATATGCTTCGTACATATCCAAACCACTTGTATGATGATTTGAATAATGTCAAAGACTTATTAAAGAATCATATTCATTATTATGATATCATATATGGTTCACTTATGACTTTATATTACCCATTCTTTTGTAAATTCCATGTTAAAGTGGTGTTTTGGGTAAAATCGTTTTATTTATCGTACGTGTTTGGACTTGTTGTTATTGATATTATTATTGCATATATCTTGATTTATTTACTTACATAATGTAAATCATGATTTATTTATCATATATATATTCAGTACATATATATATATATAATAGATAGATAAATGAAATGAAATACACCGTTCATGGAGACGGTAGGCCGTACGTACGCATGAACACTATTTTTTTCCTTATTGAATTAAGTAGATAACATACATATATATATACATAAATCCAGTATCATTATTATGTCATATATTTCATGATTACTTATTATATATACTTTATAATCATTCTTTAATTTTTAACATGGAAAATGAATCTCATCGCGTTGTGGAGACGGTAATCCGTACGTACGAACGAGCGATGATATCATTCCCATATTTGTTGAGTGGAATTATAAGGGATGATATAATATCTTAGAATCAGTATGATGTTATAATAATAATATATTTTTATTCTTTACACCATTATACCCATCCAAGTAAGGTGGTGGTGGAAAAACAGATTACACCACGGCGTGGAGACGGTATTCCGTACATACGCACGCGCGGTGATTTCATTTTCCGTAGGATAGATAAAAGGTGAAATAGGGTTGTTCATATTTGTAATAACATATTAGTATATTATAGATACTGATGTTAGTACTTTATAATGAAAAAACTAAATAAGAAGAAGTTAATGAAGAAAGAAACTTGAAAGAATCATTAGAAGAGATTACCTCTTCTTCGACGAACCTCCTTTAAGGTTCCTCTTAAGGAAGTATAGTTGGTATTTTGAGAAGACCATAACCTCCAGAATGTTGATAGGGAAGTGTAGAAGAGAAATGGATAGGGTTTGTCTGAGCTTCAAGGGTCAAAAGGGTGTGAAGAGATGAGGGAATGGGTGCCCTTTTTATAATGGAGGAGAGGGGCACCTTTGAAAAAACATAAAATATTATTTTATAATAAAGTAATATTCAGTTTTTAATAGCTCCAAATTGATTTATTTAGAAGATAAGGTGGGGATGTGTCGAAATCCTCTCAATCCTTATATTGTAGACAGGTTTGGGTCATTATATTATCCTTATCATTTAGTTTTAACTCTTAGTTAATTAGATTGACATTTACCATGTGAATTTTTTTTATTATATTATATAGTTAATAAACATACCGTATACATCCAATAGACCCCCAAGTGGTCCATTAATGATTCACCTATCATGATATAAGTATTTTGGCCAAACCTTATATTTTTAGGAATATAATAATAGTTAATAATATAATATTTGTTTTAAAAACAATTTTATGTCAATTTAGAAACTATTTGGTAATTGATTTTTGTGAAACTCATAACAGCATGATTAGTTCGAAAAAAGATAATTAAATAAATACTAACATTTCATATTAACCTATAAAATAGGTTTAATTCATAAAACATCTCAGATTACATTTATTTGGGTATTTATAACATCAATTATGTTAATATTTCACTAATAAGAAAATTACTACATCATCATTGTGTCATAAATAAATCAAATTATTTAATGTCCAAAAATTATAAATAAAATACCATTATGTAGGAAATATTTTTAGCTTTATAATTAATATTTATAGACTAATTTATCTTATGTATAACCCTATATTAAAAATTATTTAGTTATTAAACTTTGATTTTAACTATTTTAAACCTTCTTTAAATAAATTAATAATAAATGTCCTAATCTAATACAAGTGGACCTAAATGGTCATATTTTCTTCCTAAGGTTGTTTTTGGTCGAATTAAATTTATCCAATAGAATTAGGACACGAGTTAGGGTAATAATAATATCATTTTACCCTTAATTACCCTATTTACTTTTAACCATGGTAAATAAAAATAAAAAGTTACTTTCACAAAAAAATTATTTTCATCTCATTGAACCACATTCTAGTCATTGATATTAACCGTGTCTCTCTGATTTTCTAAATTCCACTCATAGAAGAGGAAATATTATGTTTTATGTGAATTTCCAAATTCTCTTAGGAGGTGAGTAAAAGATGGTGAAAAGTTCAATAAATTTTTATACATTGTTTTTTAGCGAAACTCGGTATTGCGTACAACACATGCTATAATGGAAGGTCGTGATTGTGTGTAATGCAATCCAATTCAGGGATGCATGTTGTGAAAGATACTTTTGGTGTAGCGTAAAACACAAGATATTAATGAAATTAAAAAGAAATTTTTTCATAAAATATCAGGGTGTTACACCAAGACCTAATCGTCTGTGAAGTTTCCACCTTGGAGCAGGTCCCACTCATTTGGACCACCCCTTCCTCGGGGTCCTCAATGTTGCCTTCAGTATCGTGTGGTATAGAGGAGGAGAAGTCTCCAGCTGCAACGCCTTCCCGTCAACGTTATTCTGGTGGTTGTATAGGTACTCAGCAATGACGGGTGGGGAGTCTTCCCAGGTATGGCCCTCAACTGCCCTGAACCATTGGCACAGGCATGACGTACTCCTAAAAGTATAAGTTGGTTTGTCACTACTTGATTCGGGGATGAAGAGATCATCCCTCAGCCCGAATCCACACAAAGGAAACCTCTTACATTGTGGGTTGTTATTATGGATCTATGGCACCAGTGCCACCAACGAATCAATGTCAAAGTGGCTCTAGACCAACTTTCCTAGACCCAGATTATTCTCTATCTCATCGCTCCGGGCAGAATCTACAAGAACCCCCTCTGCAGTGTCTGGATGAGCCATTCAGTTTTAGAACATGGATGATTTTCAAGGTGGTTCGCGATTCTCGTTCATAGAGAGCGTTCTCGAGGACTATTCGCGGAGTCCAACCTACCCCTTCAGGTGAAAGATCGTGAAGCACTGTTGCGGAGTCAAAAACTCATTGTGTGCCGCGAAGAGAAGACCCAATTCATGGAGAGAAATCACGGAGTATGTGAAGCTTCACAAATCAAGAGCGCAAAAAGAAAATTTCGCAGAGAGGGGAATGGAAAAAAGAGAGGTCAACCCCTCATTATATTGGTGACGACCTTCGTAGCTTCACGGTGCTTCCATTTTGCACTGAGGTTCACGGTGCGCTTGGCCTGCGCTTCTCCTATCCACCTCACGAGAACTCTTTGCGATATAGCTTCGAAAATGACCGAGGATTTTAGTGATTGTCCCTCAGACTTCAACCCTAGATTTCTTTGAGGCTCCATGTCTAAATGGGGGAATTGTTTGGCACCAAAATGGGAAAAGAAGATGAAGAAATGGAAAGCCTCAAGGGGCTGCCTCACGAAGACAATTCACGGAGCCCCAATCGCACCGCACCCACCACGGAGAAAGGAGGCGCTAATGCTTAGTGATCACCTTTGATGTTTGTGAGGCCACCATGAAGAATGGAGGCGATAACGCTCCCTGAGAACCTTTGAAGTTCAGGAGATGTCATGGAGCAATGAGGCAGTGCTGCTCCTCGAGCACCTTTGACGTTCGTGAGCTGCCGGAGAGAAAGGAGATGATAACTCTCCGCTAACAAATTTGATGTTCTCGAGCCTGCCGCGGAGCAAGCTCTATCTTCGCACAGAGTGAGATCTGCTTCGTGGAAAATATCACATATAAATACCATCCTCCCTCCATGTCCTGGGGTGGATGATCTGACCATTCAACGTCCTAGCTCTCGATTCGGGAAGCACCTTCTACTCTGTGAACCATGAGCTATGCGAGGTACTTCTGCTCTATGAAGTGCCTCCCCTTTGCCTTGTTTTAACCCCCTATTTCTAGAGGGATGTATTTTAGGGAGCCTAAGGGACTCCGTGAAGGAAGGGGATTCCCAAGCGGACTAGGGTCTTCGCGAAGCGTTTATGCTTCACAAAACACCCTTCATGTACACATGATCCACATGCTAAGGCGGGGCCACTGTACATATCAAAGCACATTGCATCACAATACATTGCTTTGGGAGGCAACTCTGCTCTACAAGAAAGTGCTCTGTGATTTCCCTTCCACTTTTCAATGAACCTCCTATATGCACCTCTTCTCTAGGCTTTGGTCAAGGTGCCCTACTTCATGAAGCACACCCCTTCGCAAGTACCCTCCGCCATGTGGATGAGAAGAGCTTCACAAGGCCCTTGCCTATGAACCCCTCTACTTTGAAATTCCTTTTCTTATGTGACCCTCTAGGTTTGAACGATGTGATTTCAAAGTCCCTTGGACGATACTTCCCATTGTTTTGCTTCGTCTCATGCTTCTTTTCATAGGCACGCTAACGGTTATTGCTTATTCGCATAGCCATGCTAACGTGGACCCCCAGTGGTTCAGTCCATAACACCCCCGAGCCATGACGTTGTTTGTCCCCTCTCTACATCAAGGTGTAGAGGGTACCAGTTATTTATGTCTTAGGGGTGTGGAGTGAACCCACCTCGTCCGAGATGTAGGACGTTAAACTGCCAAGCACCATCATCCTCAGCACATGAAGTTAAACTGTGGCCTTGCCACGTGCCTCACATGCCGGGTGCCCCCACTTTGGACATTCTCCACCCCCTCTGGTCTCCACAAGGATGATATATACCCTCATAAGGGATTATATGCTCTTTATTGGAGTTGCGTTTGTCCACAGGGAAAGGGAAACCACCTTGGTGTAAGCCCCTAGCTTTTCTTGCAGGAGGCAGCATCCCTACCCCTCATTTCTTTAGTGCCAAATCTCTCTCTCGTTGGGCTTTGTCACTACCGGGCCTCTATCTTGGAGTAAGTCCCAACTTGTTTGGGCTTCTTAACACGCATAATCCATTGTTACCTCTTTGGGCCGCTAACTACAGGTAAGCCCCACTCCACTTCCCACAAACACACCTTTCACGACGTGATCGTCAGGTACCTACTAACTCTGGTTCCTCACACTGAGAATGACTCATGTGGGCATAGAGTGAGCACCGACCATGACATATTACATGGGAAGGCCATAGTTTAAGCCCCACCAGCATATGAACTATGAGGTATTTGATCTTTGCCCAAGGCAGGGTACGTAAAAGGCCTCCACAAGGTTCAAGCCCACCACCCATTGAACCCCAGGTCCTCCTTTACGTTGGTTCACCGATCCATCTGAACTACATGGACTATGATCCTTGCCAAGGCAGGGTACGCATGAAGCCTCCCAGAGGATGAAGCCCAACAACCATTGGACCCTAAGTCCTCCTTCACGTCGGTTCAATGAACCCCATGAACTACGTGGTATTTGTTCCTTGCCAAGGAAAGGTAAGTATGACGCCTCCCTAAGGTTCAATATCACCACCCATTGGTCGCTCTGACCCCTTTATGTCGGTTCACCGACACCTTGAGCTGCAACAGAGCATAAGACCCAAATGACCCCATATCTTTAAATACGTGGACTTTGATCCTTGCTAAAGTAAGGTAGGTAGGAATCCTCCATGAGGTTCAAGCCCAACACTCAGCAGTTCCGACCCCCATTCATATCGGTTCCCCCCGTCCTGCATGACATTAAACTATGAAACTCAGTCAGCAGTAAGCCATTGTAACCCTCATTCAGCTGTAATCCATTGACATCCCCAATCAGTGGTAAGTGTTTGACACCCCTATCCAGTGGTAAGCCGTTGAAACCCTCATCTAGCGGTAAGCCGTTGAAAATCCCAATCGACAGTAAGCAGTCATTAAAAGAACAACATGGACTTTGATTCGCTTCCACAGGGATACGTAGAAAGCCTCTTCAAGGCTCAAGCACAAAACCGTCGTCATCATCAGGATAGTTCCATCCCATTCACCATCCCCTTTATAGAACCTTCCATCATCCATCCGGATTCCTACCCGGGCCACCACATCGTAATGGGATTATGCCACCCCATTCCTTGTTCCATTTAACAGCAATTAGAAAGCCAACCGCACGTTGACCCCTACATCGTTGTTCCCTCCAGGGGGTTCCCCCATCGGATCCACTTGAGTAAGTGTTTTGATCAGCCCAATATGTCTTTTCCAAATGTTAAACTGGCGGAATACCCCATTTTAAACATGATAATCTTAGTAAAACCTCAGATACATGCCCATTTCATATGATTTACCACATTTGATGTTGGATTCCTTGGGCTTCTGCACCCCCGAGATGCCCTATAATAAGGGACAGAAGATAGATGCACCAATCCACCAGCGTTAAGACACACTAGTGATGCCCAACGTGACTACTCCTCGGACTGAAGGTTGGTGCCCTAACTGGACCGCTTAGAATGTCCCGACAGAAGTAGTGTAATTAACTGGTGTCAATGAAGTTATGGCTCCAGGAAGAGTTTCACGAACAACGTATTAAAACTATGAGGGAGACCTAGACTAGGTGACGAGTTCTGAAGAGGAATCCAAGGAAGGAAGAACTGACATCCCATCATCCAATTTTGATCAAGGAGAAAACGTCCCAGAACAAGCATTGGATGTCGCCTGCCTTTGTAAAGTGGGAATGCGGGGCAACAAAGCCGCATCCTCTCCCCGAAAGAAATAAACATGCGCATCCCCGATGAAAGCTTCAGAAACATTAGTTTAATTTTTTTTTGAAAATAATTAATAAAATTGTAATATAAATATTAATTAAGTTCCTTTAATTTATTATCATGCAACTATAATACTTCATCTTTGGGATGGCATTGCTTATCTTGTGAAATGGGTGATTTTTTAGTTTTTCACCGACCACAAAAAAAATCATCATAATGAAATAAATATTTTAATGTCCCTATTAGAATTCCTATAACATTTTTTTAAAAAAATATGTAAGGGTATCAGATAGATCACTATGTTGTTTGGATAAGGTTCTATGTCACCAATCATAATGATATACCTATCTTTTCATAACAAGGTCCCTGAATAACCCCTCCATGAAATTATACATGTGAATCCTTCTCACCTACATTGAATGAGGTTAAGATACATCACATATATTAGTGGAGTTGTAATCTTTTATTAATTTCACTAATTATTTAAATATATGAAAATAAAGTATTTATATAAAAAAATAAATCTACAATAATTTCATAGATTCCCAAGAAATGACATTAAATTTTTAAAGGGTATTATCAATAGAATATAAAAAGATCATTTATAAGACATTTAAGGAGTAAAGGTTAGTAAAACAATTGGTTCATCACAATGGAATTATCTATTTTCACTCATTTTTTATATAATTTATTTATATATTTAATTCCTTGTTTATCATGATTATATGGGAATTCAAATAGTTTTTAGTGAAATAAATGGTGGAATTAAATAACATAATTGAAATAATATTAAGGGAAATGGTGGTGATCATATTCATATTATCCCTTTACGACACAAATATTAAACCCATATTTTCACTCATACATAGTAGGATAATCAATAAAATCACTTAAATCACAATTGAATTGATTTGAGGGTTTATGTTCAATATAATGTATTCATGGTGAACCATCATTTTTTTCATTAGTGAATGGGGGACTAATTAGTAATTGTCAAATAGATTTATAGTCCTTCAGGTGTCACTTCTTAATAAAATATGAATTATGGGAATAAAATTCCAATTAATTGAAACCCTATTCTATTTTCTAAATCTACATGTGATAATTTAATGACATGTTTTTTTGTAACACCTCGATATTTTTATGAAATATTCCTCATTAAATAATTTGATACAAAGGGTTGAAGAAAAAAACATGTTTTAAATAATCTCATAACATTAATTTTCTATTATATCCAATAAGTTAGATCAGAGGTAATTAGTAATAATAATTAAATTATAAAAAATATATTGCCTACATAGATATAAATATAGTTTATTAATTATCAAATGATATGTATTGAAAACTAAAACTATATTAAAATAAAAGTGTTTTTTTGGAAAAAAAATTACACATGAAAATTATTTTTATTCCAAAAATTAATTAATCCATATTGGCGAGTTATTTTAATGAAATGTATATATTCTTTAATGTATCAGATTTTTGAATCATTCAAAAAAATATTTTTATAGAAACATTACAAAAAATATAGTTCTATACATAAAAATGTATTTTCCAATAAGGATACTTTTGTCACGTTTTATTAAATAGAATCAAAATTAATTTCTTCCCTTTATAGAAACTGATTTATATAAAATTAATTAGATAGTTATAATTATTTTTTTAGAATTTGTTAAATAGACCCCATTTATTTTTGGTCAATATGAATAGCAACCGTTATAAAAGATATCACCGCGTTGAAGGATATATCACGTTTATTTGGATTATAATTAAGTTATAATGAAATAATTATTCATCCAAATTATTATTGGGTATATGTAATTAGACCCTTGAAAAATTATTCTTTGAATCGATATGTTCAAAGGAAAATGTTTCTTGAAATAATTTTATATATTACTTAAATCAAAGCATGTTAAAAAATTTCACTCTATTTGTTTATAAAATAATTTATGAGTATAAATATGAAAAACAAATGTTATGAATGTATATATGTTGTTATATTGAGAATAATAAAATTATTCTCATGATATATATTTATTTTAAATTATGAGTAATTATATAAATACATTAATTCCATAGGAAACAATGTTTTAGTATATCTCTATTTAATAAGAAATATATAATAATTGATATTAAAAATATTATAAGTGATATAATATGAATTAGTTAATGTGAACCACAAATTATATATATATATGACATATTATGTAGGTTTAAAATAATTATATTCAAAGTATACCTTTTTCATAATGTATTTAAAATTAAATAAAACAAACAATTAAAAATTCAAAAATAATTATAATTTATCAAAATAATATTTCATTAAATTAATTAAAATTAATAAAATATATTTAAATATAAAATTTTATTATTATAGGGTAATATATGTAATACATAAACCATTTATGGCCCAATTTTTATCTTATATATTAAAATTACAATACTTTAATATTGAAAATATGATAACGTAGTTAACATTAAAAGTGGTCAACTAACAGTTAATCAAAATATTAACATTCAAAATTAAACCAATTTTTTCTAAATTATATTAGATAATGGGATTAAAATCCTACACTAGCTTATATTTGAATTCATGTAAATTTTTATTCATTTGGATTGGGATTATATTTATTATAATTTTATCATTTTTGATATTTCAAAAGTACTCCACCTCAATATAAAGTATCTCTTTTTCATGACTCGTCCCACGAGGCCCGGACGTGACAAGCCCAAGCCCACCATCCATAGGCTAATGGTTGGTGACTCGTACCAGATGGATTTTCCCGAACACGGAATGAATTTCTTTAGAGATCTGAAAACACTCAAAAAGGTAAATTGAAGAAAAAATTCAACAGTAGTAAGTCATAACCACGAGAGTAAAGTACAACCACAAGTACAACTGTAATATGGAAATAGTGGGCCAGAAAACAAAACCTAGAAACAGAAAAGAATGTAAGAAGCTATTGTATCTAACTTGGAGATCTACCTAGAGGGTAGTAGCTATAAGTCTGAAGTCGAATAATAGGATCTTGACTACTCCTGTCACACCAAGCACTACCCTGTCCCAATCCTCCAAAGTCTGCCTCGATGCATCAGTAGTCTGCACTATACACACACGTGTGGGCATAGACCATTCATGGGTGAGTATAAAAACTCATTAGGGAACCTCGAACCCCCTGAAGGTCTCTCCTTAATAAACAATGGATAACAACACAAGAAATACCACAAAGTTAATTTCACAATCATGATCTAAATCATGAAGCACACAGAAAAAGAGACAGCTCACTCTAATGATATAAATAAAAGGTTACTAGGATATGGATTAAAAGTCATAATTTTATACCATCATATCTATAGTAACTCTACTACTAACACATATAGGTCACTGTTTGCTGACTCGTATTGGTTGTTAGATGTTGACTCATATTGGTCACTGGTGCTGAATCGTATTGGTCATTGGTGTTGACCCGTATTGGTCGATTGTACTAACCCATTTTGGTCTTTGGTGCTGACCTATATTGTTCGCTAGTATAGAGGTTGGGATGATTAGTCGTATAGCTAGATCCTCGCACTCTGGAGTTTTTTATGCTGGCCCGTATTGGTCTCTCTTCTTCTTCATATCACAGCCAGCATATGGATTCCAGCACGTAGCACGCCTGATCTCCGGAATATTATACTCCTCAAGCCATAGATCATATTTCAACCAGTACATAGTCCCACAAAAGGAACACCCATGAGAACACCCCATCGTAGGGGTCCCGATGTGACAAACGGTGCGTCGATTTGACACCCGGTCTGTGAGATATGAGTACATTTGTAAAAATGTCCCAGTTGGATTGAAGTCTGATCCAACCGAGGTTGCACATAAAACTCCATAAAAACTCTATTATAGTATCTCCAAAGGGCCACCTTATCACAAGGATCCTTATACAACAGAAAAAACATCGATTAGACACCCAGTCTGTTATTTACAACCCTTTCATTGAAACGGGGGTGATCACGGCTCGGTTCGGCCCAGCTCGGTCGGGCCCACTAGAGTATGCCAAAGTGACTACTTCCCAAAAGGGGTCTCAATGCCACTGCCAGCATGTCAAACAGACACTAGGTTTTTCAGTTACGAGTGTTTCTTTA
Source organism: Viscum album (assembly GCA_963277665.1). NCBI lineage: Eukaryota > Viridiplantae > Streptophyta > Magnoliopsida > Santalales > Viscaceae > Viscum > Viscum album. The sequence goes on from OY728145.1 coordinate 904,642,865, forward strand.
TTTGGGGGAAGTTTGAGTCTAGGCTCGGTCCGACTCGGTCATGCCGGCCCGATGAAACAGTCTCGGGGTATACCTGACCCCACCTGGGTCAGGCCTGTTAAGGGTCAGCCCGATTCCCTAGGTTCATCCCATCTATATCTGCCAATCTAGGTTTCAGGCCTGGGCCATGGTTGGCCTGCCCCACTAGTTGGGGCTCAGCCCAGCCATGCTGGCCGGCTGGGCTGTGGGTCCGGACTGGCCCACTAGGTGGGTATGTCCTGTTCACCTGACCCATGTCCGACCCGGTTTTCCTGAAGATGGACCATGTCTACAACTATCCCTATGGAAACTGGGCCATTTCATCTACCTAGTGGGACACTTCCCCACTGTATTCAATGGTCGGCCAGGTGCCCGACCTGTTTGCAGCGGACGCGGCGCGGCACAGGGTCACACCGCCCCCTCCAGCTGCGGCGCGTTGGCCATATATACAGTTGTTGGAAACGTCTCCCTTCTCTTGCGTGTCCGGATCGGACCACCGCGACGTGTGGTGGTGCGCCGCCTTCCCACTACCTATAGTTAGTTTCGGTGGCCTCCTCCGGCCACTACTGGCAAGGCGCGCCAGCGGTTAATTTCATGGGCCATCAGACATGCTCTGGTGGTCTGTTCTTGGTGTCTTATGCGCCTACAAGCCTCTACTACCACCACTGCATGACCCCTATATATACCTTTCTGACATATTTCCCGACCATGCACAAGATAAAAGAGAACAACATGGTCAGGAGAGGGTCCATGACCTATTCTGATTTTCCTTCTCCCTCCGCGTTAGCGTTTTAACAAGGGGTTTTAACAAAAAATATATAATTTAGAAATAACACCCAACTTGTAACCCAACATCAACCTCCCATGTTTAACGAACGATATGTGGATCGACCCCATTGGCCGGTTGATTCGTGTTCTTTGTATAAATCAAGAATGGGGAAGGAATAATTTTATAATATCAAAAACATAAACCCCTGCATGGATGAGACTTTCATTGGCGACGATCGACATTACCTCATTCATTATTGTCGTTGGTTTTTGATTCGGTGGTGAACATCACCACTCACTAAATCTTCTCTGATCCTCCTGGTGGATGTTTCCGTAGGACATTGCCAGAGTTTCCTCACTTGACGAAGTCATGCCAAAACCCCACTCCGAGATCTATTTAAATAGGAATGGGGAAAGGTGAGTAACGCATTGAGGAATTAATGAGGTTCATTAAATGAATTATTGAACCTATTTTTAATTCACACATGTGGATTTATACATTTTATGAGTCAAGCCATTAAATGGCTTGAAAAGTCACCACTCCTGCCACCAGAACTCATCCGTTGGGGAAAAAGAAAATAAAAGAAAAATTACAAGTTATTTTTTTTAATTCAAAAAACACACTTTTTCTCCCAACCTATTACGGTCGAAGTGATTCATCCCTTAAGCGAATTCTGGTGCTGCAGATTCAATGGTGTCCTTATATTTTTAATCCAATCACCTGTTCAAATGATAGAAATCATCTCATGCGTGTATACTGAACATACCTTAAAAAAGTTTAAAAATTCATTTTAGGCACACCAGGCCTCAGAATCATGTTATGTCATTTTTTACAGACTCCTAATAATCCCAAATAATAATAAAAATACATGGAAATTTCATGGTCTTTACATTCTCCCCACCATGTGGGTTTATGTCCCAAAAAGCCAAACATGGCTACAAAAACAAAGAGGGCTACGAAGAATGCATATGAGTCTCTCACTCCCATGTTATCTCCTATAGATTCCCGTGCAGACACAAAACACATACCAAAGGTAGAGACTGCCCATGAAGGATCTTCTCATGTCGATCTTCTATCTCCACTAGGTACTCTGCAAATGTCGCCAAATCATCAATCTCCAGGTCTCCATGGTTGATGACATGAGATGGGTCATGCACGTATCTCCGCATTTGGGATACAAGGAATATGTCATTCACCCTCTCCAACTACAGTGGCAGTTCCAAGCAGTACACCACCTTTCCAATACTCTAATATATCAGAAATGGTCAGATAAACTTTAGAAAGAGTTTGCCTCCTCAGAAAAATCTCCATAGTCCCTTTCTAGGGTAGACTCACAAGAATACGTGGGCCCCCTCATGGAAATCATGTGGTCTCCATCACCTATCAACAAATAAATTTTGTTGGCTCTGTGTAGTCTTCATCTTCTCTCGGATGACATGAACTTTCTTAGTGGTAGCATGTACCATCTTTGGGCCCATGAGTGTTGGCTCTCCTAGAGCCATCCAACCCACGTTTGATCAGCACAATTGTTTGTACAATGCCTAAAAAGGGGCCATACAGATGGTGGAGTGATAGCTATTGTTGTACACAAACTCAACTAAGGGTAGGTGGTCCTTCCAACTATGACCAAAATCTAGAACACATGAATGAATCATGTCCCCCATGTTATAGATGGTCCAATTAGTCTGACCGTCTTTCTATGGGTGAAATGTTTTGCTCAAGTGAAGATGAGTCCTGAAAGACTCCTATAATCCTTTACACAAATTGGATGTGAAGTGTGTGCCACAGTCATAGACTATCGTCTAAGGCACCCCGTGAAGTCACAAGATCTCCTAAACGTAGAGACATCCCAATCTCTCTAACAAATCCTACTCTCGAATATAAAGGAAGTGGGATGACATGGTGAGTCAGTTAACGATCACCCATATGGTATCGTTACCTCTAGACATACGTGGTAACCTCATCACAAAGTCCATAGATTACCCTTCCCACTTCCTCTGTGGTATCTTGAGGGGCTGGGTCAAGCCTGCTGGTACCTGGTGCTCGACCATCACTTACTGGGAATTTAGGAATCTTGAAACAAAATCTTCCATAGTTTTTGTCATCCTTGTACACCAGTAATGATGCCAGAGGTCCTGATACATCTTCTTAATTCATGTATGTACTACCATGGGGGATGTGCGGAACTCCCTTAGCAAATCCACTTGTAGATCAATTGGTACAACAGTACGTCCCCTGAAAATGATATCATGCTTCCCACCTATAGAATATTTTTCAGGTGTGTGGCCTAAGGATATCTGAGCACGTGTAGCCTCGCAACTACTGTCTCCAAGTTTCACCTCTGTAAACCATTGAAGGATTGGAGGGGAAGCTAGCATCAATTCAAGGTAGATTGTCTCATCACTATCAAAGTAGATTATCTGAAGCGAGGCTAACTGCTTTGAAGCCTCGTTCAGTAGTTGCAAACTCAATCTACAGCTAAGTGCATCTTCCACTACATTCCCCTACCTAGGAGTATAGAATATCTCTAAGTAATTTTCCTGGAGGTACACAATACAACTTTTGGGTCTCATATTTAGATCTTTCTATGTGAATATATATCTGATACTTTTTTCATCTGTGTAAACAATGAACCACTCACCCATCATGTAGTGTCACCATATCTTTAGTGCGAAGACTATTACCACCAACTCCATGTTGTGAGATGTATAATTCTACTCATGATTCCTTAATTGTCATAAGAAAAAAAAGTAATCACTGCATCATCCTACATTAGGACACAACCGAGTCTGGTACCTGATGCATCACAGTAAACCATGTAGCCAGTCCCTTCCTCCGAAAACATTAGGATGTGAGTGCTAGTCAAGCTCTGCCTCACATGTTAAAAGCTCTACTGTCATGTCTCTGACCATAGTAAGGGTTTCCCCTTCTCTTCCAAGGAATTCATAGGTGCTTCTACTCTCGTGAAATCATATACGATCCTCCGTTAGTAGCATGCTAATCCAAGGAAGCTCCGCACCTTAGTAACACTCGTTGGTGGATCCCAAGAATGTACTATCTTCACTAGATCCAGTACAACTCTAGCCTCTGAGATGACGTGTCCTAAAAAGTGGACCTTCCATATCCAAAACTCACAATTCGAGGGCTTCCTATATATCTAGAGCTCCTAGAGTGTGTTCATAACAATCATCATGTGTACATCGTTCTATTCCTCGAATGCTAAGTATACCAAGATGTTGTCGATGAAGACCATCATAAAGCAATTGAGGTTTGGATGAATGTTACTATTCATGAGCCCCATGAACACTGCTAGATCATTGGTCACACAGAAAGGCATCACCAGAAACATGTAATGGCCATACTGACATCTGAAGGTTGTCTTCAGTACATCCTCCTCTTGTACCATGAGCTGATGACAGCCTAATCTGATGTCTATCTTCGAGAACCACTTCTCTCCTTTCAACTAATCAAACCGATCTTCAATCCATGGTTGTGGATACTTGTTCTTCATCATCACCTCGATTAGGTGTCGGAAGTCCACACATAGCCTCGAACTTTCGTCTACCTTCTTTTGAAAAAACTCATAGGTTACCTGTGGAGAAACACTTGGCATTATGAATCCCATCCTTTATAATTCCTAAAACTCTACCCTCTACTCTCGGTGCTCCACAAGGTCCATCCGATATGCGGGTGTAGATATCAGTGTTGTTCCTGGGTATAAGTCAATGTGGAAGTCTACCTCTCTCGGAAGAGTTAGTTCTAGTACATCTTCTAGAAAGATGTCCTCATACTCTTCCACTACCACTGGAAACGGTGGACTCACCTCATCCACCATGTTGAAGGTCATGCAAGCTAGATAATATGTAATCAGTTGCAGCCTCATGAGTGCAAGCCCATCTCATGCTACTCTATTTTATATCTCCCCAAAAAAGTAAAACTGGACTCCATCTGTACAAGAACATTACACTGTACATCTCAAGCTGTCAATTTGTGCTATAACTGATGATATCCACAACATTCCTAGAATTAATTTTTAGGGATTAATCGCCACTACTAGAAGATCCCATGTGAAAATCACTCCTCTGAGAGTAAGATCACACTGTTAGAACCTGTGTGTGGCTGCTGAATCTCCTCCTGTAAGATTATCCAAACTCAAAGGTCAAGCTAAAAACTTAGTCGGAATCTTAGAGTACCAAAATAAGTTCACAACAAGGAAAGAATGGCTAGCACCTGTGTAGATAATCACTACTACTAAAGTAGAGAAGATATAGATTGTACCTCATATCATATCAGGGATTTCAGGATCGTGAGCCTCTACTACCTGTAGTTGGGCCTGTCCCCATCCACCCACTCCCTGAACTCATGATGGACCACCCTGGGGTGGTGGTTGTAGTGTTTGCGGACCCCGACCACATCTCGATGCATGCTCCCCTTCCATGCTGGCTTCCTGGATGACGCTCATGCTCTTGCCGCTGCCACTACCTCGGTGGCCCCTCCACCGTATGCCTATCATCTGCACGAGAAGCCGGATAGTAATGAGCTCTATGTCCATACCCCTCACAGGAAAAAATATAATGACATTTTTGTGGCTCCCTCTACCTCTCGAGTCTTGCACCTCTGACCATGTGTCTCGTGGTCTACCTCTAGAAGGTCTAGCCTTCATGGTCTTTTGCATCGTCTGTCTACTGCTAGCTACAGATGACTCTGCTACCAGTCATCCGGAATGGGCTCTCACTGTCGGTTCCTTCTTGGTAAGGAAGCTCCCCATTATCAAGGCTCTCTCTAGAACCCTAGAATGCATCGAGATGCTGAGAGAAACTGTCACATCTCTAATATCTCATCGGATACCATGTTAAAAGGTCTGGGCCCTATAGTAATGGTCTTGTACCATGTCGGTCGAGTATCTAGAGAGGTCAGTAAATCTCGCTGAGTACTAAGCCATATCTAGCTTCCTTACTACAGATACAAGAGCTTCTGAATATGCATAGAGCATAGTGTCTCTAGTATGAACTCCGCCCTGAAAAGGCACTCAAATTTCAGCCAGGTGAGGTCTGTCTCCTCATGAACCTAAAGATTCGAGCTGCAATATTGTCCAGATGATACCGGAAGAAGGCTAGTGGCCAAGATCACCATCTTCTCGGTGAGTATTTATACTAAGGGAAAGACCCACGAAACCGCCTAAACTTAGTCCTCTGCTACCTACGGGTTGTCTCACCTCAAAACCTTGGAGGCCTCATTCTATTGAACTCATGAAACATGCTCAGCCAACATGCCTGATCCACTGGTTTCATCTAGTACTCAATGAGTGGTTGTGCTACTGGTACACCACCCAAAGGTGCCATCACTAGGAGTGGTCCCTGTACCGTAGCCCCGTCTCTTGGTGGGCCACTGTCAGGATATCAAACTGGAATACTAACTATCTGTCTTCGTGGACACATCCTGTAATAAAAAAATGTGCCATAATCAATAAGTTATACCTGGTGAACTGACTAAATAATGATCCAGAAAACTTTTCAAAATACTTGCAACAAGTGTTTTTATATACCGAGTTAGAAAATAGAATTTACAGTCCTGGTGTATGGATACGTCGGCCACCACACAAACACTAGACTTCTTATACTGAAAACCGAACTCAATAAACTTTACACCATTGCCTCATTAAAAGTATACTCTTATTTCTTCCGGTAGAACCAACCTCCCTTTTATATAACTTTGTCCTGACCCATCCCACGGGGCCTAGACGTGACTACCCCAAGCTCGCCTTCCATAGGCTAGGGGTTGGTGACTAGAACCTGAAGGCTTTTCCCAAATTGGGAAGGCATTGCCTTAGAGATTTGTATAAACTCAAAAATGGAATCTGATGTAAACAACCAACAATAGTAAGGTATAACCACAATAGTGATGTACAACCACAAGTACAACTATAACTGAAAATAGTGGGCTGAAATAGAAGCCCTAGAAACTAAAAAGAATGTAAATAGTTGTCGCATCTACCCTGGATCTCTATCTAGAGGGTAGTAGCTATAAGTATAAGGTCAAAGAATAGGATCTATAATAATCTCATCGTACCAAGATCCACCAATTCCCGAACATCCAATGTCTGCCTCAGAGCATCAGTAGTCTGCACCAGACACACATGTGCGATAGGAACCCATCCGGAGGTCAGTATAACAACTCATTAGTGGTCTATGAGACCTCTAAAGGTCTCCCAGAAATCCCAAAAGGAAAACATCACAAACAATATCACCAAGGTAATATCACAAGCATGGTCTAAATATTGAATCACAAACCAAAGAAACCCCTCACTCTAATAGTATAACTTCGAGGTTGCAAGGATAGGGATGATAGTCTTCAATCCAGATCATTCTATCCATATTAACTCTACTGATAACTCATATAGGTCACTGTATACTAACACGTATTGGACCCTAGATGCTGACCCATAATGGTCGATGGTGCTGACCCGTATTAGTCGCCGGTGGTAACCTATATTGGTCGTTGGTGCTGACCCATATTGGTCACTGGTGCTGACCTTTATTGGTCACTATTACATAGGTAGGGATGATTAGTCATATAACTAGATCGTCCCACACAAGAATTTCTGATGCTGGCCCTTATTGGTCTCTCTTCTACTTCATGTCTCAACGAGCATCTGGATTCTCACACGTAGCCCGCCTGATCTCTGGAATATTCTCCTCCATCAGCCATTGGTAACATTTCAATTGGAACGAAGTCCTTCAAGAAGAATACCCAAGGGACTGCCCCATCATAGAGGTCTCAAGGTGACATATGGCACATCGATTAGACGTCTGGTCTGTGAGATATAGGCACTTTTTTAAAAAGTATCCTTTTGGATTCATGCCTGATCCAACCTAGGTCACACGTCAAACTCCGTCAAAACTCATGTAGAGCATCTCCAAAGGACCGCCTTCTCACAAGGGTACTTATTCCATAAATGGAATGTCGATCAGATGCTCGGTCTGTTAGTTACACCCCTTTCCGTGAAATGGTGGTGATCACACCTCAGTCCGCCCCAACTTGGTCGGGCCCACCGATGTATGGAAAAAGGACCGCTTCCCAAAAAGGGGTCCCAACTCTACTGACATCATGTCAAACAGACACTAGGTTCGTCAGTTACAAGTGTTTCTTTATTTGGGGGCGGGTTAGATTTGGGCCCGATCCGACTCGATCAGGCCGGCTTCACGCAATGGTCTCGGTGTCTACCTGACCCCGCCTAGGTCCAACCCGTTAAGGTTCGGCTCGGTTCGTTGGGTCTGGCCCATTAGGGATGTCCGAGATAATTTTAGGGCTCGGTCTATGGTTGTCCAGACCCGCTGGGTGAGGCATGGCCTATATGTGCTGGCCCGCTGGGCCGTAGGTCCGGCCCGGCCCGCCTGATGGCGGACCACATCTCCAGCTGTCCCCACAGAGGTGGTGCCATTTCATCCAGCCAATGGGGAACTCCCCACCATGTGCAACGATCGTCCAGTTGGCCAATCAGTTTCGAATTGACAGGGCGTGGCACAGGGCCACGCCTCCCCCTCCTGTCGTGACCCACTCACTGCGGCCGCTGCCGCCACCGGCGCCTACAGGCGCCACCCTTCTCTCGTGCAATCGGCTCGGTCCACCTTGGCACGCAATGGCACATGGTCATCCCCCTGCCTTTGGCCTATTGTCGTGGGCCTCCTCTAGCCACCGCCAGCATGGAAATCTGGTGGTTAATTCTGTGGGCCACCAAACATGCTCCGGTGGTCCGTTCTTGGTGTTGTCTGCACCTTTGAGCCTCTCAGGTCACCACAACCACTACATGACCCCTATTTCTACCTTATAGTCAAATTACCTAGCTGTGGATGGGAAACTCAAGAACAACAAGATTGGTGGAGTGTTTGGGCCTTGTTCGTATTGGCACATGACCTTCATTATAGCGTTTTAACAAGGGGTGTTATCAACAAATAGATAATATATAATTACCTATCGACTTGTAACCCCCCTATCAACCTCCCATGTTTAAAGAAGTATCCACGGATCAACACGTTGGTCAGTTGATCCACGTTCATTGTATGAATCAAGAACTGTGAAAGAATAATTTTATAATGTGAAAAACAAAAACCCCTACCTGGATGAGTCAAATGATGACGATGATCGACATAACCTCCTTCTTTGTTGTTGTCGATTCGTGACTTGGTGGTGCTCATCACCACTTGCTGAATCTTGTATCATCCTCCAGGTGGATTTTGTTATAGGACTTCGCCAGTGTTTCCTCACTTGAAGAATCCATGCCAAAACCCCACACCAAGCAATATTTATATAGGATGGGGAAAGGTGAGTTACACATTGAGGAATTATTGAGGTTCATTAAATGAATTAATGAACCCCTTTTAATTCACAACGGTGGAGTTACAAAGTTGATGAGTCAATCCATTAAATTTATTGACAACTCATAGGTCCCACCACTTCCACTAATCTGTTAGAGAAAAAGAAAAGAAAATAATAATTACATGTTATTTTACTTTTCTTTAAAAAAAATATAAAAACTATCTTTTTCTCCCAACCTTATATGGTCGAAGTGAAGCCTCCCATAAGTAAATCCTAGTGCTATGGATTAAACGATGTCCTTTTATTTTTAATTGATCCCCAGTTCAAAAGATAGAAAACTTCACCTGTGCATTTACTATACATACCTTAATAAATGTTCAAAATTCCATTCTAGGCACACCTGGCCTGTGAATCACGCGCCGTCAATTTTTTCATACTCATAATAATAGAAAATAATTAAAATAACTACATGGAATTTTTGGGTCTTTAGATGCCTCCTCTATCACTTATTCATGCCACATAAAGTCTCCTATACAAACAAAAATCTACAAGTTTTCCTTATAAAATTTCTAATAAATATTCTATAGGTTCTGGTCATCTGAAAATTTAAACCCTAGAACAATTTTTAGGATATCTAATGGAGTCATTTCAAAGAATATGTAATTGCCTTACTTGACCACCTTTTATTCTACACATTTTCACCACCCCTCAATCTCTGATATGTATCAAAGAATATTAACAATAGTATACTAAATATTTTGTGGTGATATTTTTGTAAAATTCTATTATACACCTCTTTCCCATCAAAATTGGAGTGAATGTTTCGTTGTGTGTACACACATCTTACTGACTCCACAAAGCCATAAAATTCATTTTCCATCACCATTTATTAATGATGGATATTATAATGGGTTAAAATTTAATATGTTATTTTAATGAAATAAATATACATATTTAATAATAATATCATCTCTACCTTCATAGCATCCAATCCTTTAAAAACTATAATGTAGCTTGTGAGTACGTGTGGACAACCACCCCCACGAAGTGATGTGGCTCGTTTCTCATTTATATTTTAAAAGAATGGTAAATATGATTAATTTCATTAATATATATGATATAAAAATTATATTGGAAAGGTTAATTAAAATTTGACCTTCTTTTGATCAATCAATTTACAAGTTAATGCAATGTTCTTGTCTGTGTATGACCTACCGTCTCTGTGAATGGTGTAATTAATTAATCAATATCTAATGTGTATGTATGAATATAAATTTTTAATTAAATAATATATATTATATTTATATAATGTTAATAATATGGGTATTATTTAAGAATGATTAATTTACATGGACTGGTACTACTATACTAATATACACATGACAAACAAAATAGTTGACACCCGAAAAAAAAAATTAATAATGAATTATTGATAAATACTGGTGTTGAAATAATACAAAGAGATCATATATTAATCTATAAGTGTAAAACTGAATTTTTTATAAAATAATATTAAATCATATTTATTTTATACTGGTTATAGTTATTTCTAATCATGTTGAACTTGAGGTGAGGATTTATTTCTTAATCTCATCAGTATTTGTTATTATTTATGTTTAAGTCTCTACTGGGGTGTATTTATCATTGATATCTATGTTTTATGAAAAAATATCATTTTTTATTCAATTCACTAATAATTTTTTATTTTCTTTTTACACATGTTTGACTTTTCATAAAAAAATTGAATGAAATATTTTTTCAATTTTTATTTCAACGTATACTGTGAATTTTCCAAAAAACATATGGAAGGACTTTTTTAACTTATATAGCTTGAAATGTTTTAATCACCCTCATGAATAAATTTTTATTTAAGGTTTACTTGAAAATATTATAATGTTTTTCGATTAAAATATTTTCCTTTATAATTGTGGATCTCTTTGAAAAGAAATGATTTCAAACTGAAATGTTTATTTTTATCAAGAACTATTACAAGTGATATTTCAAAATAATTTCTATTCAAAACGACAATCAGTTATTTTATTAACCCATTAATGTATACATTATCCAATGATAAAATATTTCTTCAATATTTTTATTGTTTAATATTATAATGGAATAGTAAAATTTTTATGAAACCCATTTCTTTCCATGGGTTATGTTATGATAAAATGCTTATGATGCCCGTTAATTTTTCCTGGGTTATGATATAATAAAATGTTTAGGGAAACCATTTCGTTCCATAGGGTTTTTAGGAAGACTTATTTATGATGTTATGTCATAAATTTGTATAGGTTTTATTATGTGAAAAGTGGGACCTTAATCTCCCTCCAAATGCATTGGATAAATGTTGATATCTCATCTGAGAAAAAGAACTCGAATGGGAAGTAAATCTAGTTCAGTAAGATACATTTTCTTCAATGATATAATTTCAAGTGGTCCTTGAATACTATGATGGTTTGGGGAGTGAAACCATTTCACTATTATATTCTAGGAAAAGAGTAGTATCTAGTAAATAAATTATCTTCCCTACTTAAATATATTCTATATTTCTATGTCTTATAAAAATGATTATCTCTAAATGCATGTTTTTATTAAATACATTAAGATTCATTCTCTATTAATTTTCAATATTTATTCTATGAATCAAGATTATGTACAATGATATTCAGGTTAGGGTTTTTCAAATTTTAATCTCATTGTATCATACGCTCTTTCTAATTTCATTCTAATATGATCATGGATATCTTCCTAATTTACCCTTACTATGAATCATAGAACTCCAATAATAAGGTTTCTTTTCTCAAGGTCATGAATAAATGTATTAAGAATGTATTTCTAAGAATGGTTATAGTTATAACAAAATATGTGGAAAAAAGTGTTGATTTTTTTATGAAGAAAATTTATATGTTTCCATGCTTCGAAATATACTAGACCTAAAAATTCTAGAATTTATCAAAATATTATGAATGAAATATTAACTAATTAATTTTTAATATCTATGTTTAAAACATATTGATCCTAATAGTTAATACTAGTGAAAAATATAGTCAACCTTTAGAAACATGGATAAGTAAACATTTATATGAGCCCAAGAGATAATTATATGTGTTGGAAAAAACATAATGTTTTGGTTATAATCATGGGTGACCTATGTTAAATAAATGTAGTCATAGAAAGAGGTGATCCAATTTAAAAATCATATAAATTAATTTTCAGGATTTTATGTTTTTTTACCATGATTATTTCTGCTCAAACTATGATTTTTTACTTTAAAAAATGTCTAGAAACAGAAGGAATATTGTAAACAATTAAACTAATGGACAATAAAGAATTTTCCTCCTAATAAATATAATGTTTTGGTATTTATAATGAAAAATATCATTTATATTCTCAAAAAACATTCTAAATCGAGGAATTATTCTAAGAACTCAAGTATGAAAATAAGGGAACAACATTTTGTTGATTCCTTTGTGATGCAACATCCAACTTCATTTAGTGGGTCTACTAATCAACTGATTACTAAGAGATGGATCAATACCACAAATAATATATATTATATTATTTATTTTTCAGAACAGGAGATCATTATTTTGGAATTTAATCATTTGGAATAAGAATAAGGTAAATAGTTAACACTTATCAAAAACAAGATAGAATAAAAAGAAATTGAATATTTTGTAACAATCACATTCCTTAAAATCATTTGTATGAAAATTAAGAAATAATTACCAGATTTAAAGAATATGTGTGGTGAATATGTGTGTACATATAATGAATATTTTATGTGGGTTTGAGGTACACTTCTTATAATATCATTCTACATGAAATTAGGGTTGATTGGTTCTATAGTGACATAAAACCAAGTCTCAAAATGTCATTATCCACAAGGGACTCCATTATCTATGAATTTATTGTTTTATGTACTATCATGGAGGAGGTGATGATTGAATATAACCATAAATATATTATTTTTTATATGAAAAAATGTAATTCAATGAAAATTATAAAAATGATGAATATAAGAAGAAGAGATTTCAAATTTTCTCAAAATCATGAAGGAAGCATGGGGAATATTGTCTTCAAGGAATAGTTAAATTCATCCTGGGAGGAAAGTAATTTCATTTGTAAATGAAATACTGAATTGATATAAATAACATAGTTAATGATTTAAATAGAGAAAAATCTCTATTGAATGCAGCAACCCCAATCCATTTTTTAAAATAATTGAGTATGGTAATTATGATAACCATTGTCTAAATATGAAGTTTAACGATGATGATGGATGTCAAAAACCTCATAATCTAAGTGAAAAATTGAAATATCATGTGATAACTATTTCCAATTAGGGGTATGATAACGATATGGTGAAAGCTAAACGCACCATCCACTCTAGAACTGCAATTGACATATCTAATTCTTGATCAACCCTATTTTATATCTAAATACTATTCTAAAGGGTTCAAAGTACCTCTTAAAAATATGATATTTATTTATCTATAAAATACCTATTGTTGTTATGATCCCATCATTAATCTATTAATCTTATTATGTTGAAGTTAATAGCAATGTGAATCTTAAAAATCATTTAATTTTTTTCTAGTTGAATTTGATGTATTTTGTGCTTTCTCTAGGTTTCTTTACATCAATCCCGCATCAATATATTTTAAAGGTAAGTTATTTTTGATATTCAAAACCAACCTATGGTCACATTTTAGTATAAAAAATAAAATTATAATGTAAATCAAATCCATTTAATGCGTCTTCAATCCTATTCAAAAGGTTCTATTATCTCAAATTGTTGGGGAGAAACTGGACATTGAAGAATATCCTATTGGGTGGGAGCATGCAGATTTATTTTTTTTGAATAGATTCCCTTTTCTCAATGAATTGTGGGGTTTTTTTCAATAGAAGTAATACCTGGCGAGACACCAATTTCCAATATATTATATTTAATATCCCATACTACTTTTCAAAAATTAAATAAGAAATGGAAGGAGAATCTTGAAAAGGGTTTAATTGGGCTAAATGAAACACCAATGGATGAATTAGTTATATTTATTTAGAAGAAGGATGTAACAATGTGATAAAATAATGATTATATTGTACTTAACACAATCACTATCAAGAATACGTATCCTCTACCCCATATTCATGACTTTTTTGATCCACTGTGATTATAAAGATCAGTTTACAATATTGATATTCATTATAAATATCCTTGTTTGAGAGTCTAGAAGTAGGATATATGGAAGACAATTTTTTTACAAGTTAAGAAAACTATGAATTTATATTTAATCACATTCTCTTTTTAATGATCTAACTATATTCAAGGATTTAATGAATATAACATTTAGAGATTACATTGATTAGTTTGTGCTAGTCTTTAGAGGTGATATTCCTAATTTTTCTAAATAGAAAGGATGATCAGGAGGATCATTTGATAATTTTCATAAATATAACAAGGAAATAGAATATATATTCAAAATTTACAATGTGGGAATTTTGGATTTGGGATATTTCATTCTTTGTTAATATCGTCTCACATGAGGTTATATCTGTATATTATTCAAAGAAAAAAGTTATTGAACATATTATAGATAAACCAATTTACTGAGAACCTTATTTTCCTTGGTTTTCCTATAAATTATTGTTACATTTTGGATATTATTCATGAATATCAAATCCACTCACCATGTTGACTCGGAATAGAGACAACATCCATTGGATAATTGAATATGATGAATGTTTTATGGAAATGAAGAGTTGGATATCCAAAAAAACCAATGATTAAACTACCTTGTAGTAGATAATGGTTTTAAATATAAACTATCTCTTAAAATGATTTACTTGGATGGGTCTTCATGCATGAAGATATATTTATAGCTTTTTCCTTATGAAAAGTTAATGATTATGAGAAAATTAACCCTACTTCGGATTTGGTGTAATCTATGGTAATGTTTTCATTAATTACATAGTGGAATTATATCTATGGATAATGGCCTAAAATTTATAATTACGATAAAATTTTAAATTTATTTTGACTCAAAATGACATGAATATGTGACAAAAAATATGGTCGGTGCTAATTAAATATTATAACTGCTCAATTAATTGTCATCTTGGGAATGTGTACTACATAGTAGAGTCTCTTAGTCAAAATTATTATACTAGTTTTATATGATAATGATTATAAATGATCTGATATTTGTCAATAATAAATGTATGGATCATAAAATATTGCTTGGAGGGTGGAAAAATTATCTTCCTTGATTGAATGTTCAACCATTGATACATTTGACGATTAAAGTAGCAAAAAATAAATATGTATAGATAAAAAATTGAAAGAAATTTTCCTATGTTGAAAGTTGATTTTGATGGAATAATAAAGTTAATCAACAATGTATGGATCACATCAATACCAAATTTTATGAAATAATTGATGGTTGAATCTCATAGTTCTTCCTTCTCAATTCATCTAGGAAACAAAAATATATATAGGTATTTTAGAGATTATTTTCAAGGGATGGAATGATGGGAGATATTATAGGGTTGTTTCTTGATTACTTTAATTTTAACCATTTACGGATGAGAGATATAAGTCAAAGGAGATGTTAAAACCATTACCCATACCAGAATTGAAACTGGAAAACATCAAATTTAATTTTTATTATCGTATTCCCAATAATATATATAAATAATAATGTTATTGGGGTTGTAGTCGAGTTCCTGACAAAATCAATACACTTTATTACCATTACAGATGATTTATCTCTTTATCAACATAATCTGTTATATATAAAATAACATGCATTATTTTATGGTGTACCACTATTAAATCATTCTAATCCGGATTGAGGTATGCCCAAAACTTTTGGAGATTTATTTATAATTATTTGGATATAGTTTGAGGTTTCAGTACTACTTATCATACTCAGATAGATGGTCAGTCTGAGAGGACCATTTAAATTATAGAATAAATTTTGATATATTACCGAATGAATTTCATAGTTGGTTTGATTTAACCCATTCTTTTTATATAATTTTCTTAGAACAATAGTTTTCAATACAACATTAATATAGAATATTATGAATCCCTCTATGGTAGGATGTGTAGAACTCCAACATGATGGAATGAAATTAGATAAATAAAGACATTGGGACATGATCTATCTAAGGAAATGTAAGATAAGGTTTGATAAATTCAACATCACATTAATGTAGCTCAGATTAGACAAAAATGTTATGTTAATAATCATTAGAAAGATCTATATGTTTATTTTAGGGATAAGGAATTACTTTGAATATTTTATTGGATGTGGGTGATGAGATTTAGATATAATGGTATGATAATCCATAGGTATATTATTATTTTTAAAATTATTTATTGTATTGGGATGAAAACTTATCAATTGGTATATACACTAAATATATCTCAAGTCTAGGATGTTTTCCTTGTATATCTCATGATGAAGTACATACCTTATTCTTCACATGTAATAAACTCAAAAGTGATATTGTGAGAGAAAGATATTTATTGTGTAGAATGATCTAAAGCGATTCTGGATCATAGATAGAATTTGTTATGAAAAAACCTCACCATTTCATGGTTTTTTGGTGAACTCAAAAATTTTAAGAATCTATGTGTTAACATGGGATACTAATGAGGCAAAAGTATACTTAATTATTTATATCATAGTGAGGACTACTGAGTTAGGATCCTTTTAATGGGGTACAATGTAACAACATGAGATTTTTTTTGAAATATTTATCTTTAAATAATCTGATAGATTTTGTTACATGAAACAAGGAGTTTAGTCGAACCATGTTACATTATATGTACATTATATTATGGACATTATATATGAGACGGTGAATATTAATATCTTAATTTTAAAAAATATATTTTCTAAGAACATATAAAATGAATTAATTAGTTATCAAATGATTAAAATTAAAAAATATATATATTAAAATAAAACATATATTTTTTATAAAAAATATATATGAGTGCACAAAATATTTTTATGACTAAACTTAAATAATCACTATTAGTGAATTATTTTATTGAAAATTTTATATTATTTACATGTTGAAAATTTTTATACATTAAATAAATGTATTTTTTGGAATAGAATAAAAATAAATCCATTTTTTGAACATTTAATTTATTCAAATTATTAGTTTTTGTCACAATTTTCACATTTATATAAACAATAATTTATGTAATTTCTAAGTGTTAAATTACATTATATTAATTAAAAATTTAGAATATGGGTTATAAAATTTGGTAAAAATGCCCCTTTTTATTTTTGGGCAATATGAATAGTAAAGAAGGTAAAATTTATCACATTATTAAAGGGTATAATATGTATGTATATTTATAATATAAGTTAAAAGGCCATAATATATTTTCCAAATTGAAAATTTAAGAATCAAATTCAAACCGTAGCTTTTTATTCTCTAAAATGAGCAGTTTAGTTGTACAATTTCAATGATAATGACTTATATATTACAAAAATGAATGAAAGTTAGAAAATGTTATAATATCTATTTTTAATATACCTTATCTGTCTATATAGGGATACAAGTAATTAATGAGTGAGTATAAGTTTTAATTTTTATCTTAATAAAATTATGTTCATAATAAAAATAAATAAATTTTTTAGTAGTTATATAATGACCTTAATTGCTTATAAAACACTAAAGGAGTATTTCCCCATTGAATAGAAAAATATAATAATTGTTTTTAAAAATATTAAATCACATATAATATGAATGATTAAATGTGAACAATAAATTTAATTCATCTACAGGAAATTTTAGGGTGGTTTGGAAGAATTAGAATCGAATTTTGTTATCTTGATTTATTTAAATTTACATTAAATGAATCGTGTCAAAATTGACGAAAACAATATTTTACAAAAATAATATTTTGTTAAATTATATAAAAATAATAAAAATAATAAAATAATACAAGGTGGTTATTATAGTTAAAATTATTTATTCATTTAACATTTATAGTCCAAATTTTTTCTTATATGTAAAAAATGATAACTATTTAATATTTATAAAATGTTACCATAGTTAAAATAAAAATTTGTTAAATATTGGTTAATAAAAATGGTACTGATTAACATTTCACTAAAAAATACAAAAATTATATTGGTTGATGGTATTAAAACACTATCCAACATTAAATTTGATTCCATATCCATTCTTTGGCATCATAATTTAAAACAAAATTATTATAAATTATTCATTTAGGAAATTCTAAAAGTTTCCCCACCTAAATTATAAAAGGGAATATATTCCCTCATTATCCACACCGCATTAAGACTTCTATCTTGAAAAAATTCTGGAAAATCATTTACAAACCTCCCTATCCACATTATATAGGTTTTGGTATTCCAAAAATACCCTCCCTAGGACCCTTTTTAAGTGATATAGAGAAATCATTTCAATGAAGAGGTAATCACAAAACCCGATAACATTCTTTTCTATTCTTATTTATCTCCTCTAAATATGTGTTATATATCATTAAATAATTCAATAAATTACATATATATTATTAAATTTTATTATTTTTTAATCACTAGTATAAATCCTCTTTCCCATCAATCGATATGTGAAATTATTGCTCGTTTATATGTATGGGTTAACAAATCTATGTAGAAATAGAATTCAGTTTTCATCACATTATATTTTGGATGGATATTTTAATAGTTTTAAAGTTTATTTATTATATTATAAAAAAAATTATACTCTTTTTGTTATAATATCATGTCTTAATTCTTACTGTCCAAGCCCTTGAGAATTAATAATGTCATCCATGTCAAATTATGGACTACCACCTCTATGATGTGATGCTATTTTATTTTCAGTTATACTTCAAATGGATGGTAATTATTATGAATATAGTGAATATATATGATATATATAATATATATGATATAATAAAAATAATTTAAATGTTAATTAATTTTTATATTTCTTTAGTTCCATCATTTTAAAAATGAAAACATAGTATATGTGCATGTACAACCTACCATCTTCATGAGTGATATAGTTCATTTTTCTATCTATAATACTAATGGATAATTAAAATTTTTTAAATAGCAAATATATTTTATAATTATATCATGATATATAGTCTAGATATTATAGATCCTAGGTAAATTGTAAAAGGACCAGAACTACACAACTAATATACAAATGTAATATGAAATAGTTAACACCTAAAAATAAAAATTTAAATAATGAATTGAGGATAAAATGGTGTGTTTAAATGCTATAAAGAGATCATAAATAATATTATAGTTATTAATATTATTCGAGTGAATTTTGAATATTTATAATAATTTAATATATAAGAGGTTAGAGTTCTTTCAAAGGATGTAAAACCCAAGGTTCTCATCATTAGTTGGGATTTTTTTATTTAAGTAACAATTGGTGAATATTTATCTTCCATATCAATGTATTCTAATTTTTTTTTTCAAATTTCTTTTACCATTCTCTTATAAAGGTCTAAATATATTTTACCCATGTATAAAATTTTAAAAAATAGTTTAAAATGATTTATTTTCCCATTTTCTAAACAGGGAACATTGTTACTTTTCTGAAAAAAATTATAGAAGTTTCATTTTTTAACACATACAACAAGAATTGAACGTCACACTATCATGTCTAAATTTTTATTTGAAAATTAAATTACATTTTAATATGTATTTTTATAAAAAATAATTTATTCCATTTTAATTTCATATCTTTTAAAAAATAAATGATTTCAGAATAGAAATTTTATTTTCTTAAAGAAGTATTCTAAGTTATCTTTCAAAATCAATTTCCATATAAGTTGAAATTATTAGATGTTATTTATTATTTATTAGATACATTATCCATGGATACCATTTTTATTTATTCTATGGATGATTTATGATTATAATTAGTGTATGATATGATTATTAAACTCATTTCTTTTCTTTGGGTTTTATTATGATGAATTGTTTAGGAACCCCATTTATTTATTCTAATTTATGTTATGATGAAATTTTTATCAATCCCATTTCATTTCATGCAATCTGATATGATAAATTCTTTCTGATATTGTAGAACACATATATATTATTTTCATTATATAATGGATAGGACCTGTATCTACCTCCAATGTATTGGGTAATGATTGATATCTCATAAGATAATGAGGATTGAAATGGGGAGTAATGTCTACAAAGTAATGAGATTTGAATACTATGATATTCATGGGAGTGAGATGTGAATACTATGATGTTTTGGGGAGTGAACCCATTATATTATGATAGTCCTAGAAATGAGCATTGAATACTAAAGATATGATATTATATGGTTATGTGTTTTCCAAAAATCAATTTTTTCCATTTGTATGATCTTTGGTCTTATGTCATATAATTTCATTATTATTCTTATCTTATGAATTAAAATTCTTTATTAGAGGACTCAAAATTATGATATTTTATATGAAGGGCATGGTTTTAAAATTTTAAGATCATGTTTACATACACTTTATCTCATATTATTATTATATGATCATTGTTATATCACATGTTTACACTTACATAACATCAGATCTCAGCATTTAATTAACTTCCTTTCCACAGGTTATTAAGAAAGTAATTATGTATGATATTTATAATAAGGTAATATTTATATAGAAATAAGTGGGAGACTATTTTTTAATTCTTTGAATAGATGTTTATATTTTCATGTATTAAAAGATATCAGACATAAATGATTCTAGAATGAATACAAATGTTATGTAATGAATATTCATATGTTAAGATATAATTTATATGTATAAAGAGTATGTGTCGACATATTCTTTCACAACATACAATATTAAATCATATATATAATTGCTTTAAATGAAATATTTAAAATATAAATAATACATGAATAAAGATAGTGCAATGAATTAATAAAGTATATATATTTTTGTTATAGGTCAATTCATGTTGTATAGAATAATTCTTATCATATTTACACATGGATGAGGATACCTATACAATCCTCCTCCATTGTAACATAATAATTTTCAATCTTTTTTTCAATATCCATAATACATTTCCTTCCTTTATTATTTTACCTATATGAATTCTTCAACTATATTTCATAATTTATCTTGATGGTTTATATGATGAAGCTTTTTAGGGATATTAATTATATCCACATATAGTCAATATACCATAAATGCTATTTATTTCAATATCGTTATGAATTAGTAATGGCTAGTTTAATACACAATTAAACTATATTGACAATTAGTTCAAATAATTCTCACACATAGATTAAATGATAATTAATTAAACTTCATAGTTTGTTGGTTTCATTATCATTGAAGGACAAATTATAAATTCTCATGGTTAGTACGGTAATATATTCAAATATGTTCGGTTGAACCCTCATTGTTAATAAAATGGATCATGAATTTATTTTAATGTTGTTTCACTAAATTTACATTGTGAATTCAAGGAATTGTGAATAATTCATCCCAATCACTTATAATTTTCACCTTTTATTATAAGCTCATCATAAAAATAAACATTTGAATTTTTATATTGGAAATGGAATTATAAAATAATAATAAAATAAAAAGTAACATATTTATCTAAATTTTATATTTAATTAAAAATCTGTAAAATTTAAAATTTATAGTAATGATTAATATATAATTAATCATTTGTAGTAATTTATCACCCTAATATTATAAAATATAAACATTATATTTGATAGTGTGTATGTAATTAGAAAACCCAGAGTGTAAGGGAATATAAAATCTAGAGTCCCTGTGATATATTTATGTTTAAATAAACTCAATCTCATTGATAGCTGGAAATACACCTAACATTGGGTTTGAATGAAACATTAAATTGTTTTAAAATATCAAATTTTAGACACCATCACTATAAACTAGCCATTAAATTTCATATTATGAATAGTAAAAACCTTATTATGGAAATTACTTGGTTTAAATATTAATAAAATAAATAGAATGGATATTATTTTATTACAGATTATATAAAAAACATTTGATATAAAAAGAAATGTTTTTATAAAAAAGTCATTTTTCTAAAAGGAAGCTTATTCGCGCTTTACACAAATAATTTATAACAAATATCTTAAAAATTTATATAATTTGACTAAAAATGAACATTATTTTTTAATTCTACATGTAATGATTTACTTATGGATATTTTTTTGGGGTTTTTTAGAAAAATGTAATTTTTTTGATGAATTTGGAGAAATTCAGAATTTTAATACAAAACTATAATTTTATGAATTATTTATAAAATTTCAATTATATATAAATATATTTTAAAAGATTTTTTTTTCAATTATATATTTATTAATAAAATTTTGGTAATTGTAATTTTTTTAATATTTAATATTTAAATGAAGTCATTGTAAACATTTGAATATTCCCTCTTTGAAAACCTTCTTTCTCATCCCATTTAGAGGATTAGTTTTTAATTATTTTTTGACACTTATATGAATGGAATTATAAAAAGTAAATCCTTATTTGGAATCATAATAACTAATATTATCTATTAATGTAAAATTAATTTTTTTAGAATAATGAACGTTAAAAATAGTAAAAATTATGGTCCACAATTAATGTAAAAATAGTTTTACAAGGGGTTAAAATAAAATTATAATTGTTAAAATGACCTAAATACATGAAAAAATTATTTTAATGGGAAATTTTATACCTTGTCATTTATAAATATATATAATAATTCGTTTTGGACCCTTTTTGTTTTTTAAAAATGTGGGTACACCTTTTCTTTCTCAAAAATTACAAGTGTGCCACTCACCTCACTTATAAAAGGCCATCACACTTATGTCTTATTGACACCTTAAAACATTTTTGGTTTATAAATTCACTATAAAAATCAATTTCTATATACCATTACATAATTATAAATTCATTTTATTTGTCATAAACTTATTCTATGGGTAATTTATGTGTAATCATAAAAAGGTGGTCTGAAAAGAGGTAAAATTCTTAACTATGTATTCTATTTTATTTATTCTCCAAACAAATTATAATATTCATGTATTTTCAAATATTGTTTCCTAAGTCTATTATATACTCTTATATATTCTTATGATTATGGAATTATCTATATTCACCCCCTATTTCATCAAATGGTTTATGAAATCATCAATCTTGTGTATGGTGGACTACCACCACATGAAACAATTTCATTTTTTTTCCCATTACCACCTTTCACAGTTGGGTGTTATGATGCTAATAAATTATATATATGATAATTAAAAAATAAAAACACATCTTTATTCATTGTATCATATATTATTTTTTATTTCCATTTCTTAAGAGATATGACAACATCGCTCATGTGTACTGAAGACTACCGTCTGGCGAAGTGATGTGATTCGTTTTTTCACTAATTCTTTACGTGAAAGGTAATATAGAGAATGATTATTATTTTATATAATATAAATGATATAATTCTGATAAACATTTTTATCATTTTTATATGAAACTATATCATTTTATTTCATACATCTTCACTCACATGATGATGATAAGATTGTTCATGTATGTCTGGATTGCTACCTTCATGATGTGATACAGTTCACTTTTCATCACCACACCACATGGATGATATGTATAATTAAATTTTTAGAAACAAATATGGTATTTATTATGTTATTATCATTCTTTAAACATAAAAAATGACTTACCTCTTTTTTATGATGATCATTGAAAAATATAAAAATTACTCGTGCATATATAGAGCCTATCCTCAACCCGGTTGTAACATACTAAATTTCTAAAAACATTAATTATTAGTCATAAAAAGATAATTTATAATTTAAAATGATAATCATTTCAGGATAATTAAAATATATATTTTAAATAATGAACTCGTTCAATATAATCAACATACCAAAATAATTTTGTACACATAAGATAAATGTCATCAAAATATCTGACCTAAGATTAATTGACTAAGTAGTCATACATAACATCTTATAAATTAATATAAAAGTAAAAAATAAAAATTCAACATGTTCTTAATAAAGTAAATGATTAAAATAATTTTATTATTCATGATGATATAGAACAAACAAGACAATTTGTACTTGGGGTAAGGCTTTCTTGTCTCACTTTTACTTCAATGAGAATTATGAGATATTTGACTCATTTCAATTGTGTGGTGTATATACTTCTCCCTTGATATGTTATATCTTGAATCTATTAATATTAATGTTATTTAAAGTATAATTTTCTATCATTTCATTTATGGGTCGTATAATTCAAAATTTACTAATGTGTTAAGATTTTATTTCATCGTCTTCTTATTATTCGAGATTTTTTTGTTTACATATCTCTTTGAGAAATTATTAGATATATATAATCTAAAATAAATATATTTTCCAAAAAATTTGTTTTTAATTATTCTTTTATATTAATAGTACCATTTTCCATTCAATCTTATATAAAATTATGGAAAAAATATTTTTGATGAAAATCAGATGTTATTTCTCTTTACAGTTAAAAATACTTTTTCATGAAAAACCAAGTTTTGAAGATATTTTCTAAAATTAATGTTTTTATGATTTTAAGAAATAATTATTTAAATAATTTTTTCGATTTTTTTTTTCAAATTCTGAATTGAATATTCACGTCTTTTACAAATCACTTTTTGTTTCTGTTTTACTAAAAATTTGAAGGGAATATTTATTTTAATTTCCTCGCCATGAATAAAATTTTCCACCATTATAACAACTCAATGTTTTAAAACCCATTTTAAAGTATTTTAAAATTATTTTAAGGGTAATTTATTTTAAAAAATGTTCTTTCTTTTTAATGGTGATTTTCAAAATGAAACTTTTATTTTACCTAAAATTGTTTTTAAAATTCTATTTATGAAATTCATATTAATCAACGAAATAAATAACTTATTCTCCATATTAACATCCTTATTATTTATATGGATTGTTTATAAAATGTTTTACTGGGGTTGTTCAAGTATTAAACCACTCATAATCCTCTGGTTGGTTTATGATTATGTATGTTAAATAGGGTAAAAATTAAAATGTCATACAGTAGTTTTCAATACGAAATTTGATGTTTATTATTATTTAATCTTTCTATATGAGGAATTAATTGGACTTATTAATTGATTTTTGGGGTTTGATATATCCCCTATATTCATCATTATATCTCATGTGACAATCTATATTGGGTTTGGGGAAAGGACATAAACATTAATATAGATGTCTTAGCGTTAGACCACAATCGTTTAAGATATATTGTAACAGGGCCTTAACGGTATCTTTTAGATGTCTTGAGTTATGGATTCCATCATTATGAACATAGTTATTGATATTACATTTTATTAATTATTTAGTTACAATACACGTGGTTATGTTACAAGATTATTTTATTATTTATATGGAATTATTTGACCAGAATTTATTCTTTCCATATTATTCTCATGTTATTGATTAAAAGACATGTGTTTCATTTAGTTGATTTTCCATATTTATTATGCAATATTTATTCATATAAATTATTATACTCATTCCCTTACAATGAATCTGAAGTCACCACATTCTAATTTATTATTTCTCCATGGATATGAGGATGTTCATTGGGGTTGATATGTAGGTATACACTAAGGGTAATAATGCCCTTCCCAATGAAAATTTCCTATGTATTTTATGATTTAAAATATTGATTTGAATTTTCATATATGTATCCAGTTTACCAATACTACTAAACTATTTTGTCTATTTTTAATACTTTTATCATTCCATGATGTAATAATGTAGATATCGGCTCCAGGCTACTAGGGTTGGGGTTTTACAGTTGATATCTGAGGAATTTTAATAGAATCAGAGGAAACAAGAATTAATAAAAAATATGAGAGAACAAAACCCTATAATATAATTTGATTATATTTATATAATAACATACTAATATTTTATTAAGGCATATATTATATTGTTTTTTAATAATATACATCCATGTTTGGATACCAAAACTAGATGTGGTTCTAGAACTAATGTACCTCAAGGTGAAAACATCGAAATGGATACCTTAGTTTTGACCCAATCATCACCTTGTGTGTAAAAATGGTCTATAATAATAACCTAGTTTGAACCTCCTATGTATATTTTTTAGGATAATTGAATTTTTTTACAAACAATTATAAAGGATATGAAAGTAATGATATCCCAAAGGAAACCATATTTATGATTGTTATATTAGTTATGCACAAATTTATTATTTTATGTAAATTGTTTAAATAGTTTTGGGATTATAAATTGTTTTTCATAATGTTATGATATAACCCGTTATATTCCATTTTTTAGAAATAGATCCTAATAGATATAATGGGAATTTTATCATGGAATATTACACAATTAGGTATTGACCTCATGGAAAAGATAATAAAAATGGATATGGAGCGGATTCTAGAAATTATAAAATTATAACCATTTTAGGGAATATAAATCAAGTTATGAGTTATAACTTTTCCCATTTGTAGTTAACTTATAATAAACCGTGAAATGTAACAATGTTATATTATTTCATTCTTAAAAAACTCAATCATTCGATGGGACTAAAAAACTATTTTTAGATAAGTAATGGACAAGTTCCGTAGAAATATATTTCTCTCTCAAAGAAGTAGTAAAAGGGATATATTTTCCATGGTCATTTATAGTATATTAGGATATTTTAATCAATGGTTTTCACTAATTAAAAACACTATTTCTATTGGGGAAATAATAATAAGAGAGTGGAAGGAGTTCAAGGTACTCTTCTTAGAAAAATATTTTTCTTGTGATGCAAGAATGGATATGGAAAGAGAGTTCTCGAGTATATGATATAATAAAGAGGAAAATAATCCTATATATCAAGTGGATCTTATAATGTTATCAAGTCATATTTTCTACTATGTATTTCATATAAATAAATCGAATAATCATTTCTTTGATGGGATTCAAAATATTCTTCAAAGAAAAAAATCTCCCAAAAAATAACATCATATTAGGATTTCGTATCATATACTATTAAGTTAGAGAAATAATTCTTTGAGTTTTTTAGTTTCTAAAGGAAGGAAGATAAGAAGAGGATGATATAGAAAAAAATTATATCATGAATAACGGAATGAAATATTTTCCTACATGTGATACTTTTTGAAGGAAACACATTGGTACATGCTTTAATGGAAATAGAGATTTATTCATGTGTGTATAAATAAACCACCATTAAGGTTATTAAAAATGCATGAATGAATCATCTAATGTCTAATTATTCCACTATAAGGAGGCAGGGCACTACACAAATGAATTCCCTAAGATTCATTGAAATATAGCTTCCAATAACTGAATGGATTAATGAAAAAGATAATTATATTAATATAGATGAACTAAATTGATTAATGTGGTTGTATTTAGATTCAATAATTATGTAATAGGACAATTTAAATTACTAATATTCTAGTCGTAAGAATTGTGAAATGTATAAGGATTTTACTATAGTAGTATTTATTTTATGGTTTAAGAAAATTGTTGAATGGATCAAATAAAACGGATTAAGTTTCATGGTAAACATATAAGAGAATAAATGATTGAGGAAGGATAACACATATTATATTCACTATGTTGAGATAGTAATAATAAATATGTTATTATGAAGGTATTAGTAACCATTATTTTTTATCTAGTGTTAAATACTATGTTAATTATGAGATAACACAATTTTGTAACATTATAGAAATTATATTAATATGATTTTAGAAACAAAGATAAAAAACATGCCAGGTGACAACCCATCATATCAAGAAATTCCATTGGTCTTGAAACCAGAACTGAAGGATTGTAAGGGTTTATACTCTACCACAGACTTATGTAATGTCTTGGTTAATATGTTTCTATTTTTATTCAAATAATCTGATAGAAAAATCATAATTTTGAACTATTGGTATTAAAGTTTAGTTTTGGAGAGTAATATTCAACATTAGATAACATGATAACCATATTATTTTAGAAAATATTTATACACATATGGAAATACTCATCACTCTTTTTTGGATCTTACAATTAGATAAATGTTAATTTTAGTGATTTTGGAATAAAAATTTCACATAAATATTAATTTCTCATAGTATGAAATGATGTAAAATATAATCATATAATAACCAAAACATGAAACTATTCGTATGGAATTTAGATATATCATATAAGTAAAGCTTCATATATTATTAGGCTCAGTGGTAATGAAATTTCTTATCTCTGGGAAAAAGATATTGAATCAAAATACTATCACAATACCTAAATATATTTTGCATTTTCAGGATTTTACATAATAACATATTTATGGTTTTTTTCCTTAAAATTCCATATATCATTCACTTTTTTATGAACAATTACTTCTATCTAATTCTATAATTTATGCCTCTTTTCTTTAAGGTTCATATATTCACCTTCCATTAATTTTCTCCTCCTTAGGAACCTAATGGTCTATTGTTCAATATGTCCTCTTTTATTTTCATTCTCATTTATTAAGATGATATTTTTTTAACACTATTCATGATGGGCAATTTCAAGAAGTGTGTTTTCAAATGATAAACCCTTGATTTTTTAGATCGAAATTAAATTGTGAGGACATAATTTCTTTGATTGGGTAGAATGTGACATGTTGAGATTTTAAAAATTTTTGTCATATTTGATAGCATTTATGACACAAAAATAAAGAAATAAAAGGTAATATAACTTCCCAATAGAATATGATATATAAATTTATAAATAAATTCAATCTCAGTGACAGCTTGGAATACATGAAACACCAGGTCTGAATTCAAAATGATACATAATTAATATTTTATCTTTTAAACATTACCATTATGAACTGGCTATATAATTAGTTTGTATGAATAGTAATGAAAAAGTATGAAAATTAAATGCCTTATACATGAATAAAATAAATAAAATTTATATTTATTTTTTATAGAGAATATTAGAGCCATTTGAAATAAAATTAATTGTTTTATAAAAAAATACATATTTCTAAATGAATTCTTAGTCATGTGTGGAAAATATAATTTATAATTAATTATTAATAAATTTATATTTTTTAATAGAATAAAAATATTTTTTAAAATATAAATTTTAGAATTATGATAGGAAAATTGTATGGAATTTTTTCGAAAACATTCACTTTTTGATGAATAATGAAAAATTGTTTTTTAATAGGTTGAGGTTCGAAACCCTACTACTAAAATCAAAACATGTAATCCTATTTTGAAAAATGGGGTGATAGGTAACACATTACAATCATTATGGTATAATACAATATAACAAACCCAAATGATCCAAAAGTGATCATAGAAGATGAAATGACAAAAAATTTAGAAAAAATTTAATCACCCCTTAAAAGAAAGTGTAAGAGTGAAATTAGTCATAGAGAACTCCCCCGCCCCCTACAAAGAGGTTGTAATATGATAGTAGCACAATGAGGTAGACATATACTCCAACAAACATAAAATTTTTAATGGGAAATCAGATGATAGATGTTAGTACATCTATCTCTCTTTCGATCCACCCACCCAATAGTGATAGTGAAGATATCGTTTTCATATTTAATTATTTTATAAATAAGTTTTAATATTTTCAAAATTTCTCATTGAAAACCCACTATCCCATCACATCTATGAGATTAATTTTCTTATATGTTTTTCCACTACTATGAATAGAATTCGGAAAATTCGATTCATTATTTTTAATAATCATAATTTATATTTTATAATAAGTTCACCTTAATTTTTACCATAATTTGTTGCAAAAAAGTAATAAATAGTTTCCACAGCAAAGGTAAAATGATTTTCTCATGGGGTTAAACTAATAATATAGTTGTTAAAATGTACTAATTTTTTTTAACATATATATTATTTCTTGATTTAGACATTTTAATATTTAAATATCTAGTATACATCATTTATTCCCATTCTGTATGTGAAGGATGTGGCTACACATTTTTTATTTAAAAAATTTCAAGCGTATGACTTACCTCACTTATAGAAGGTCACCCCCTCTCCTCCCCTATTAAAATAATACAAACTATTTTTTGGAAAATAAATATCCAAATTACTTCCCATCATGAATCCACTCAACCTAGAATTTATTTTTTAAAAAATACATTATAGTAATTTTTTAGGTATAATCCAAAAACGTTATCTGATAAAAGGTAAAATTACTAACTATGAATTTTTTTTATTTCTTATTACACCTCCTTAAAATCGTATTCATTTATGGTCATATAAGATAATAATTATCGTACATAAAATAATATTCTATTATGTAAATGGGATAATCTATATCCATATCCTCTTCCACAAAGTGGTTTAAAAAATTATCAATCGAGTGTGTGGATGACTATTACATCGTGAATTGATGTCATACATTTTTCAATTACCACCACTCACTGTTGAGTTTGATGGTGGATATGAAGTATATATATGATATTTATAAAAAAATTATATATATATATATAATGCA
The DNA here is from genome assembly GCA_963277665.1 of Viscum album. Lineage (NCBI taxonomy): Eukaryota > Viridiplantae > Streptophyta > Magnoliopsida > Santalales > Viscaceae > Viscum > Viscum album. The sequence continues at coordinate 904,673,538 of OY728145.1, forward strand.
ATTATAACATACATAACTTTTTTATTTTCATTCTTTAGGGGATACAATAAAATCGCTCATGTGTAGGGTGAACTACAGCCTCACAAAGCAATCTGATATGTTTTTTTCTAATGATTTACATGGAATGTAATAATGATAATTTTTATTATTATATGTGATTTGATAAAAAAATTATTACATTCATGAAATATTTATCAATTCTAAATTATAATATATAATTTTATTTCTATCATTTTCAATCATGTAAAGATGATAACATCATTCATATACATGTGGATACCACCATCATATAGTGATGTTAATTTTCATTACCACAAAACATGGTTGATATATATAAATATATTTAATTAAATTTTGTTGTATTTATAATATTATTAAATTTATTTAAAGGAGGAATATTACTTACCACCTTTCTTCAAAGATCATCAAAAAATAGAAATGTTAATCATGCATACGTACGACGTACCATATCCATGATCATAACATACTTCATTTATTAAAACATTCATTAATGAGTGGTATTAAAAGTTTAATTGATGTATAAATATGATAATTATTTCATTTTTTATTCTAGATATGTTTAAATAACTTCCACTAAACCTATAGTCATCCAACCAAATCATTTTGACACATAATCCAAATATCATTGAAACCAGAAATCTAAACATAATTGATTAAATAATCATATATAACTTGGTAATAAGTTAAATAGAATGAAAAATAAAATTTTAACAGTTTTTTATGAAAGTTAATAATAAAAATATATTTATTATCTCGAATACAGAGAACAAATGTGATAAGTCTGGCACATGGTAAGGGTTTCTCGTCTCACTTTTACATCCATTAGACACATTCCATATTCACCACTAATTTTCTTTATGTGTTGTATATAATACCCCATTGATGTGTTATATCATTAATATATTAATATTAATGGTAAATCATGTTTCATTTGATTCCATTTCTTTTATAGGTCTTAAGATTTAGAAGTTACTAATGTGGAAAGGGTTTATTTCACAATCACATCATTATTCGAGATGTTTTTTGTTTTATGTCTACCTTGGGAGAATTATTTGATATATTTATCTAAAAATAATTCTATTTTTTAAAAAATTCTATTATGTATGATATTTTTCAAATAAAATCACTTTTTTTCACACTTTATAATTTTAATTGATTGAGAAGATGTTTTTTAAAATATCCATATTTATTTCTATCTACAGTCAAATATCATTTTTTATCAAAACTGTTTGTCTATGAAAAAAAATTAAAAACCTTTTAAACCTTTTTAAAATAATTTAATAATTTCATTGTTACCCATTATTTATTTATTTAATTTTTTAAATTAATCTTCGAGTTGATTTCAAAAAAATTATCATTTATCTTTTTCCAGGAATATGAAAGGAATCTTTGTTTTTATTTGTATGGAATGAAAAAAACTTTCTTCCATCAAGACCACTCAATTATTTTAATGTTATTTTATAATATTTCAAGTTTTTATTAAAAAAAGTAATTTTAAACAATTTTTTAAATTATTTTAAAAAAATTTATTTCCAAAATGAAAAGTATAATTTAAAAATATGTTTAAGGATATTTATATAGTAATTACATAATTCAACATCATAAAAATTCATTGTAAATAAAATTAATTTTCGATATGTTATAATTATACCATAATTATTATTTCTTATGAAATTTTATGATAATTTTGAATAAGGATTTTCTAGTTTGACACTGTTCACATTACTCTTGATGGTTTTTGATTATGTTAATTACTTGAGGTAATATTTAACATTTAATATGAATGTTTTTTAATTACATTTTCTTTTTTTATTATGTTTCATCCCATTCATATTAGGAATTAATTAGACTTAGTATAAAATTAGTGGGTCTCTCTAAATCCATTCAATGCATCGGTTGGACACATGAGACAAAATGGATTGGGGTTTTTCCTATTCCTTTTCTATTTATATAGATTTATTAGGAAAATTAAGCCATGGTATTTTATGATCTTTCATAAGGAACCATCATTATTATGTCTTGGAACAAGTCCTCGATGATAGTATTTACATTTCCACCATCAAACATTCAATCATTATAATTTTAGTTATTGAGATTCCATTTTATTAATCAATTTGTTATAATATACATGATTTATTTTTAAGCTCATGTGATTATTTATATGGAACTATTTGATCATTATTTACATATTCTTATTATTCTCATATTTGTGATTAAATTGAATGTGTTTTAGTTGTTTATGATTCTATATTTATTATTCCTTATTTATTTGTAGCATTCACTATATTCTTACCTTTAAAAATTATCTGAGATAACCAATTTATTATAATTTATTTTTCCAATTATATGAGGAAGTTTATTTTAGTTATATGTTGGGATACACAAAGATTAATAATGGATTTATAAAATAATATTATTTTTTGATTATTTTTTTTAATTTGTACAAAACATTTCAAGTATATATCTAATTAAAAAAGACTATTAAACTTTTCGGTCCATTGGTATGTGATTAATTTCATCTTATTCTAGTGTATGAAAGCTGATATGAGCTTTGGGATACTAGGGTTGAGGCCCTGAATATATAAACAATGAATTAAGGGACAAAATTGTTAATATTTGAGATTTATTAATATCATAAGTTATCGATCATTCATAAAGGACTCGTCACCAATATGTGGAATTTTTTTAATTCAAAACAACATTATACAAATTTCAATTAAGAAATAAATTTTTATAAAATTCATCATCTTCCTGTGACAAAGTTATTTATTGGTATTTTCAATCATTAGATGTTTAAATTTACTATGAGAAATTATAATTAAAAAAAACTAGACTCACTCATATTATAAACCCATTTACATTGGAAGGTATTCACTATAAATATTCTATAATTTAATTATCATATATCTTATCATTAAAGAGTATCATATATTTTTATAAATACAAATAATGTTATTTAGAGTAGATACATTCTTTATTCTATCTATAAAACTCACTCACCTGTATTAGAACATTTTATTGTCATTGAATTATTTTACATTTGATGTATAATAGATAATTACATGCACATTATAAGCGAAAATATACTCTAAATCATATACCTTGACATTTAATTCTAATAATAAATGAATTTAGATTTCTATAAATCTATAAAAAGTTTCACCCAAAACAAATAATCAAGCTACTAGTTATGTATTTTCAATATATATTTCAAACCTTGTTAGAATTAAATTCATAATAATATATATATATTATTATAATTTTAATATAATGAATATATAATGTTAATTAAAACATGTTTTTGATATTCCTCTATCAGTAATAAGTATGGTAACAAGACCTCTTTTTTATTTTTCTTCACTAGCATTTCTAACTTTTAAATGATATTTTTGTATTTTAATGACTTCTCAGTTGGATGGATAATAAATAATGGAGTTAATGATTTATTTAAACAATTATTTTGTACTAATAACACCCTCTACATTAATTAAATTTTCTAAAAACCCTTTTAATATCATTATATAGAGTTGAATAAGCTATATCCATTATAATTACCAAAGTCAAGAAAATGAAATATAATTCATAATGTGAAAAGTAATATTAAAAAATTCTGGTGGGAAGAATATATCCCATTCAATTAATATGATATTAATTCATTTTATTTTTAAAAACCATATTGGGATGAAAGGTTTTCATAATATTTATCTGAAAAATACAAAAGGTATTGATTCTATGAAAAAATATTTTAGAAAACGTGAATTGAATATACTTAAGAATTAAATGATTTAGTGGAATAGAAATAGGATTTGATTTATAACTCTATAAATTGACGGAATTCACTAAAATAGTATTTTTGGTAATTGATATTTCCCTCTCATGTATGGAAAAACTATTAAGAATGTTTAATAACTAACATATCTCTTTTTTTGAAAAGATTATAATAAATTAACGAAATAAAGGTCATATTCCATCCTGTATTGGTTATAACACTTACATTTTCACAATATCAATCATTTATTAGTTTTTCATTATTTAATATAATGTATCACATCGAGTATTTTGTAATTGAAACTTTTCTCCATGTGTAAGAGACTGGAAATCAAACCAGTGAACCCAAAAAATTCATACATGCCTCTATGTATGTCATAGGTTAATGATTAATGTTAATGGATTATTTATAATATTAGGGTGAATATTTATTCGTCAACATGAAAAAAATTTAAGGAAACAATAATGGTAATCTATATTTTTTGTTGGAAGTAATCATTCTATCCAAAATATATATCATAACCAAAGATGAGATTTATACATAACTATTTTATTCAATTTCATAAAAGAGTATATCGTGATTATGCACAATAACCCTAATTTAATCATATATACATTATATGACAAAGAAAAAAATATTTAAATATTGAATGAAATTTGTGTCCAAAATACTCATATTCATTTATCTATTGAAAATATAATTTTACATCTTTCCCTGTCATAAGTATTTTATCTATAGATATGTATTAAACCATAAATATTATGCATACTTGTGTAGTCTTTGCATAGGGTGTGAGTAAAATGACATGATATGAAATTTCTAGTAATCATATAACATGTACATTAATATACATTTCACATATGTGATATTATGTTATATAACATGATTGATATAAATAATCAAGCCATGTTATTGTGTGATTACTATGAAATGATTGATTCTAACTTCACCTACGATAACCAATGTTGCTATTTTTTACAATACACTATTTAAGATTCCATAAAATATTTTTACAAATGGACAAAATATATTATACCCAAATAACCCATGTCACAATCACATATAACTCATTATAACATGGCCCTTGGATTATATTTCTGGAATCCCTCATTCAAATAACATAAACCATTCATTAATAGACAATCTAAGTTCATTTTCAAACCTTAAATATTTATTCACATATAATGACTTCTTGATACACCTAACAATGACACCATATTTCATATATTATTAACCCATATTCAAACATAATGATTCATTTGTACATGAAGAGTCTCTCTGTGTCGACATACTAGAAATATAATCTAAACAATTTAACATAACCATAAACTCGTCAAAGGTTTCACATTTCCATATAGTTATTTTGTATTAACCATTGAACACATTAAATGGTAGAAAATTCCCATTGATCGCACTTATAATTTATATTTAAAACTAAAGGTACATTATATATTTATTTCTCATACATACTTATATCTTCTAGTTAAAACACATCAGCCTGAAAATAAATCTCAATATTTTATTTGAACATTGAATATGACATCCTCAAAAGGATATACAAATTTACCTGTATATTTCTAAATACATGGTCTATCTATTTTTGTACGTGATGTTTAGTCTCAAACATTAGTATATAGATTTATCTATAAATTATATAATAGATTACCATATATATTATAGATTACCTATATATGTATTAATCCAACCTCACTTCATTAGAAAACACTGTGAAATAAATCTAGTTAGGTGAATCCAAGAAATCCTTTCAAAAATGTCCCACGAGCATTTATAAAGATTCAATTCAAATTTTTTAGGGAAATCTATAATGTTTATTATTGGTACCTTGACCTCAGTTCCAAAAAAAAATTTCCACTTATGAATCATAATTATAACAATATAAAAAATGTCTAATGTTATTTGAAATAGAAGAGGATCATAAAATATATGATGATTCCTCATATGCTGTTATATAGATAAAATACCCATTATCTATTTATAAATAATATACAATAAATTATTAATGATATTATATTAAAAAATTTAAGAACCTGAGAATGATTTGAAATCGGATGACCCTCACAAATACTATAGAGAGATATCAGGCTTCAGGTGTTCGTCATCAGTGATGTAATAGAAGAGTTTTACTAGTTTGTTAATATTTTTATCCCAAAAAAACTATAATAAATTTTCTATGGTTTTATTGATCCGTTCAAACTCTACCTGATATTTCTCCATTTTATTATTTTTATTATCATGATCTAATAAATCACATTTATGAGGTAAATATATGAAATTTCAAATATTGAATGTTGAAAAATCAATTAAATATCAACACAAAACATATTGATCCAACAAACACCCCAAATTTTTGTTTCTCATCTTTTAAAATTAACATACAATATATTTTTGGAATAACCATTTTCACTGATCCTGTATATTATTCCCTATACATCTCCATCATAATATAATCATTCCCCCATGATGACCAAATAACATGTAAAATCTTTCAGTGTAATATCCTCGCAAAATGATACAATATATGATCAAGTTATTTTAATAAGGAATCTACCACTCACTCTAAATAGTTACAATTAATAAAATATTATGATTAGGGTAAAAAATTTATATTTTAGGATACATGAAATTCATCATGAATTTTACTACAATCGGATAAGAGGGCTAATATATAAAACCACTCCAATCCATTTAAGGATTTTAGATGGACCCACAATTTAATGTTTTAAATTTACATGTTTTTATAATCCCCTATTATCTGGCTACACTGGATATTTTTCCTAAATATACTTTAATATTTAAAATAATACGTTGAAGTATATATAGGAATCCCACATCCACAAACACTATTATTGATAATGTAAATCACTCAATTAAAAAATTAATAAATTTATGTATGTATACCATACTACATAGAACAACTTCATTCATCATTTCAAAATTAATTTGATCAAGATCGGTAAATTAAACCCATTAAACATTATTATCTATGATATATTCACTGGCTGGATGAATCAAATGATGTATTGGAAGGAGTCTCCTTTCTTCCACAACATGCCAGTGTCTCACATGAATTAGGATAGAAGAGAGGGGGATAGAGATTTTCTAATGAGATTTTTTTAAAATACTATATAAAATTGTATCATAGACCCGTATAATGAGATATGGATATTTATATAGGTAACTATATGATTGTAGTCAGGTGAACATGTATTTAACTTGATATTATAATATATCTGTAAATGATAATTATGTGTCTCAAGGATATATGTGTACTAAATGAGTATTTCAGAGAACATGTAGCACGTTCCACTAGACATTTCAAAATTTTTGACTGTTGCAATATCCTCCTCCTAGACATCGGTGGCCCCCTACTTCTAGTGGAGATCAATTCTATATTTTTCCCTGCTCTACCTTCATCGCTCCCTCCCCCTCCTGCTTTTAGGGATCCTGCTCTGGGATCCCTGGTGGTGACTTCATGGAAATGCTCATACATTCTCTTCCATACATGTTGGCCAGATATCTACTTCAGTGAGGCGGTTAGTGGATCTAGATCAAGGGAGTCTTGATTCCCATAAGTTCGTTCAGTCACTTCGACACCGTCACTTGAGGGATACTGTATATTGCTGGAGGTGTCTGTGGAGGCGTTTGATGATGTAGTGGATTGTTTAATTTTGACATTGGTGGCTCATTTTCATGTAGAAAAATCACCTCTGCCATTATTCAAATGGTTTATGGACTCTTGGGGGATGCCTACTCCATCTAAGATTTCAACGCTGCATCGAAACATTTTTTCCTGGTTATGGCGGCAGAGGTGGATTTCATTAGCGATTGGTGTAAATCCCCTCTTTCTTTTAAGCTGTGGAGGTTCAATCTGGATCATTGGTCGATGGAATCCCACCGAGGGAAATAAATCCCCTCAATGGCTATTCGGGAGGGTCCCCCAAGCATGTCGTTGCCTTTTTAGAATGGATCTATGTTGAATTTCATCAGTTAATTTCATTGAGGCTTTCTCTGCATTGAAGACCAAACCTCTCAAGGTAAGTATTTGTTTACCGCTCATATCTTTGTTGAGCTTGAAATATCCACCCCTCCACCAGAACAGATCACCCTGAAGGTGAAAAACGTGGTGGTGTGGCTTCAAGATGTCATCATTTTGGTGTCCCCTAGGTACAACTCTTCTTGTTTTTTTCCAGGTCATTTTCTATAGGAATTTCAAAAAAATACAAGATGGACGTAGATATACTAATGGGAAGGACTCTGCGGAGGCTTTTTCTTCATTATCAGAGAAAGCCATGGAGCCTGATCCTCATAGGACCAACCCCAAGATAGCGGTTCATGAGTAGTTCGAACCATGCATTCCAGTTATTGGGACATCCCCCGACCAAGTGGTCACTCAGTGCATAAAGATAGTTCCATACTACATGGTAGATCCTCCACTCAGGTACTCTTACCTGATGGACATTTTTCGAAAGCCACATACATTTCATGTGGGGGGATTCCTGAAGGTAGTTCTAAGGTTCCCTCCCCTCTATCTGGTGGCCAGGGAGACAATTCCTATTATATTGAAACTTCCCTCCAGTAAAATTGTAGAGTTGAAGTTTAAAATGTTTATGGAGTGATCTGTCATCCCAAATGATATGATCTCTTTGAATGGTCCCTTCTCGATTGAGAGCAACAATCCCAAGACCCCAGAACCTCACTGTAAGAAGAAATACATGGAAATTCACTATCCTTCCAACTTGGTGAGAGGTAAAACCTTCAAATCAACTACCCACTAATCTCACACAATATATGTCCTTCCGGTATCGAGCTCTGTCATTTTCATGCATTTGAGATTAAGGCAGCATAGGGAGAGAACTCAATCCAAGGAAAAGATACCAAGGATCTCAGGGCCAAAAATGGGTCTCACCGAGCCTAAATGATACCCATAATAATATATAACTCCTGAGTCCTTGTGTATAGGGTGAAAATAGATCGTATTGTTTTAGAGATTAAAAATCACATGACTCATATTGGTGTAGTCCTTGAACACAAGAAAATACTGGTGGGGATCAATGAATCTTGCCGCTGACTATGCATGCACAAATTCATGCATGCTAAACTGATTAACAAACATGTTTGGGTGTTCTGGAATAAGAAGATAATGGTTGATCTTGTTCATGTGGGATACCAGTGCATCACCTTGAATGTGATGAAAGGTGGAAAAATCTTATATATGTCCATTATGTATGGGAGCTGCGATTCAGATAATAGAGAAACTTTATGGGAGGACCATAAATCTTTCGACCCGGGCAACATTCTGTGGCGGGTGGGTGGGGACATTAAAATTATCTCATATCCTACGGATAATAAGGGAAGAGGGCCATTCCTTCAGCAGGCTGGCATGGAGTTCATCCAATTCATGTTCGATGATGGACTTATGGATATGGGAAACCCTAATGGATTCACGTGGTGAAACAACTAGAAGGGAAGTAGGTGATATTGGAGATATATTGATATATTCTTGGATAATATCAATTCAATATCAATATTTCTGAAAAACAGGGTTTAACATCTTGCTTGGAGTATCTCTGATCATTCCCCTCTTCTGGTTTTTCTATTCCCCCTAGATGTGTGTGCTGGATAAGTTCTGATTCTATCCATTCTGGTCCAGATACACGAACTACCAACGGATTGTCCATGACTCATGGGGGAGCCGACCCAAGGGCATACATGGGTATCCATCCATAATAAGTTAAGGAGGCTAAAACCTAGGCTCCACGAGTGGTCTAAAAGTATTCTTATATTAGATTAGGATATGGAGTCCATCAAACAAAATATTGAGATCATAGAGACTTGTTTGGTGGAGGATTGGAGTGATTTGTGGTTTAAGTAACCCATGTAGAATAAGGATTTCTAGGATCAAATGATTCTCAAACAAGAGAGGATGGCTTGGGAGAGATCCAAGATTAAATGGATGTAGGTGGATGAAAAGAATTATGATTATTTCAATTCATATATTAGATAAAAAAGGTGAAACCTCACTCTGAACATCATGCTAAAGGATGGAACATTTATGAATGATAGAGATGTAATTGGTGGAATGCCTTTGACATTCTTTCGGGATCTACTGGCGGCCCTTAACCCAAAAATGGACAACAGATTCCACTCTCGTGATGCAGAGAGATGGGATTCTATACCATCATCGTTCTCTCACATAGAAAATGAATAGTTGGAGAAGATACCGGAGGAGGAAGAAATCCATGATGGCCACCAACATAGAGAGTTCACTGGGCACTGGAAATTTCCCTTGTGCTTTTTTCTGGGATGCTTGGGCCATTGTGTTGTGTGATGTTAATGTAGTGATCAAGGATTTTTTTCAAAGGAGGGAGTCTTCTGTTGGAGGCCTTGGATACTACCATGTTGATCACTCCAAAAAGAAAAAATCCATCATCCATTATAGACTATAAACCTGTAATCATGAATAACATCCCCTACAAGATCCTAGAAAGCATCATCAACTCAATAATGTCTGTGCATCTACCATAGGGGCTATCCCTTGAACATCATCGATTTGTGAAGAGCATGTCCAACCAAGGGGTGATAGCCTTGACACAAGAAGTGGTGAGAGACATCAATATCAAGACGCACAGATCTAATGTTGTGATAAAACTAGTCATGAGTATGGATTTTGATAGGAAAGAGCGGTGTTTTATCAATAGAGTGCTGAAGACTATGGGTTTCTCCTACAATACCATTGATCTCATTTTTAGTGGTTTCAGCTCCTTATGGATGGCAGTATCCTTTTTAGGGAAGACCTATGGATTATTTAAGGCAACCTGTGGATTGCGGCAAGGAGACCCTATCTTCCATAGCCTGTTTACACTTACGCAAGACAATCTTAGCCATCTAATCAGCAGAGCAGTGTCCAATGGTGATATCTTTCCTTTTAAGAGAAAAAAACACCCCTTCCATATCCCATCATATGTTCTTGGATTAAAAAATTATCTTTCTCAATGGTTGAAGGAAATCAGGGAATGGAATCAAGTAGATTTGAGAGGATTATTTTTCTTGGAGTGGCCAAATTATCAACAATTCCAAGAGAAATCTCTTTATCTCCAGCAAGTGCGATACCAATCGGATCTCTTGGTTATGCACTACTCTGAATATGAAAAGAGGTTATTTTCTTCTAGAGTACCTTGGCATGCCTATTTCTTTAGGGAGGCTCTGCATCCGTGACTTTGACCAAATTGTGAGCAGAATATCAGGCAGGGTACTCAACTGGAAGAACATATATCAATCATTTGGAGGTAGTATTGCCTTAGTTAACAATGTTTTGTCAGCCATTCCCATCCATTCTATGGCTTCCACAAATGTCCCGAAGGGTTTCATCCACAAAATCGATAGGATCTATGATAGTTTTGTTTTGGATTCTAGATCCAAAGGTAAAAGACATTGGGTTGTGTGGGAGAAGATATAAAGAACAATTATGGATGGGGGGATTATTGTAGGGAGCCTTAGTATCACCATATAATGCTTTCATCCACATCTCACATGGGAATTTAATAAGGGACATGCACTTTGGGGGAAGGAAATTCCTCACATACGAATGGACCATCTGGAAGACACTAGAGGAAAGACTTCTCCCTTATGAACCAAGATTCATTAGCTCATTCCTGCACTCCAAACACATTTGTGCTGGATCATTGGGAAAGGAAACATCCCTTTCTAAACTCACTATTGGGCAGGTTCGATTATTGGTTTCCCCTACTGTTCTGCCCCCATGATCTCTTTTTAGGGAAGCATCCCTATATCATGAATTATATAAGGTAGTTTTGAATGGGGAGTAGTAGGACATCGTAGACTAAATAGTCCTATACATAGATCCGGACAAATGTATCTCCACAGGTTCATCATTAGGGGAATTCACCATCATGGATTTCTGAAGGCTTCAGTTTGTACAAGATCAAAATAGCAACTTGAATGACATCGTATGGTGAAACATGATCCCTCAAATGTAAAATTTTCATACATGGATAATAAGAAGACATGAGGGTTCAATAGATGATAACATCGGGAAGCTTGGTAATTGTATAGACTCTTGATGCCACTACTATAGATTTCCACAGGAATAAATTACCTTATATCTCTTCTTTTAAGTCAAATGGGCCCAAAATGTATGGTCCTTATTTCATGGAATCGTTTTGTCCCATGGGCATGCACATGATGAGGAAACCTTATGGGATTGGTGTTTTAATGGGACATCAGAGGTGGGTCCTGGAAGAACGGCCAGATCCATTATCCTTAGTGGCATTTTCTTATGTCTGTGGCAGGTAAGGAACCAAGCCAGGTATGAGGGTCTCAATCATACTTCAAGTATTATCGTGGTATGTATAAAGAACCAGCGGATCGACATGTACACCCTCTTCAATGACACCGGTGATTATCCTTTATGGAACCTTCTTAAAGCACTAGTCATGATATCCCATGTCTTCTTCAACAAACCCATGGGCCAATGGGTTCATTAGCACCCACTGATAGTGGGATATAAGCTTAATACAAATGGATCATGAATTTTGGAAAAGATGAGAGGCATGGGTGTGGTGTGGGAAACCTGAGGGAATGTCATTTATGCCTTTATAGATACTTATAGAAATGGTGACCCTCAGCAAGCTAAGGTGAGATCAATGTTGACAGTTATATCCCTATGCAGGCATGAAAACCAGGTGATTTCCCAAGTGGAAACTGACTCTTTGATACTCCATGACACTTTTCATGGAAGACATGTCACCACTTGGTTCATATCTTATGCGATCAGAAAGTGAAAAATATTTCTGAATAATACCACACAGGTGGCTCACAAATGGAGAGAAGAGAATAAGGTTGCAGATCATCTCGCATCCATTGCTGAATCAGGGCTTAATATTCTCCCTAATACCCATATTTTCAAGCCTGAGGGGGATAACCTAAGTAGAGTAGATTCATTGGGTCTCCATTATTTTAGACCCCCTTAGACATTTATGTTGTTTTCTATCAATAATAAAATATTATATGTTGGTTGGATGGGTAAATGATACATTACATGTTCATACAACCATTAAATTAATTCATAAAGCAATTGAATTCTTTATCACATGAAACATTTATATAATTATATCCATAATTGAAAGATTCTTAAATGTGTGCTTTTAATTTATGGAAGAAATTGATATCATAAGAAGTGATATATCTATATCATAAAAAAGGATATCCCTACCAAGGAATTTTGAATTACCACAAAATAAGGATATCATCTCATATGATATCCAGGTATCTTATACTATCATATAGTCTAATATGTATCTCATACATATCTGGACTTATGTAATATCTCCTTAAATATCCCCTTAATTTATAGCATCATATACTTCATGTTATTTTACCTTTTATTTTATCATATACAATCATTTTTATATTGTTATCAAAAAAACTTTTTATATCTGTTAAAACACTTTTGGGAATCTATGAAAAAAAATAAAAATGGTACCACAACATAGTAATTATATGGAAATATCTTTCTAAAAATATGTTGTGTAAACTCTAAAACCACATTAGTGTAACTCCATGAGTTAATATCAATCTTTATGCACTCAACTGTAATGTGTGACCCCATGGGCCTTTTTATAATTGAAAACATATTCAAATCACCTAATAAATATCTTTATGAAATAAGATCTCTCTTGAAAAGCATTAGTGATAATAAATATATAAAATTATTTTGAATGATCTATGTAAAGAACATATATCTCTAAACATGTTTTTATAGAGAGAACTAAATACATGCATGTATTCTGATCACATCCCTATATCTAAGATATCAAAAAAACATGGGATAAGGTGTAGTTAAATCCTGTATATTTTACTAATACACTATTGATTCCTCATGTATATACTGACCATCTTAACAAAAACATCATTTTTCAATCACATTTATGGATGACTAGAACATATTTCCCACATCGTAATAGTTAATTAAAACAAATATACAACTATGTGTGGATACAAAATTCCCAATTCAATATCCATAATGATCAAATATTCAATACTCATTATATGAGTAGAAAAACCATATATTGTTTTAACTCCAACTGATCAAATGATAGAAACATACCCAACCTCACACTGATTACGTAAGGCCAAAGGATTGAATAAAATTGTTATCAATATATAAATAATCTTTTGATAGGTAACTCTCCAACCTCAGGAAGAAAAGACTCCCAATGTGATCTATTGAAACATATTATTATAAATCTATATTTTATAACACTTTATATGATATAATTTTTAGGTAATATGGAACAAAAAACCAATATCTGTGCCTCACGAGAATATTCTATATCAAAATACTAGAATATTACTTATTTCAACCTTAATATTTCCTCATAACCTATAACAGTCATTAACTGAAATCAATTAGAGATCACTCAATATTGTACATTGAGAGGATAATTATCATTATAATTCTTCAAATGTAGAACAATATATTTAAAAATGCAGTCATCATGAATGAATACTAATGTGTATTTCATATATTTTATTACATAATAAATTATATATTATTGAAATAATTTAGTAATGCATTATAAAACCATACATAAGCACTGATATAATATCCCATATTTCATAGAAATCTAGATAATACATGATTTTTCTTTACATTTAGTGGTTATAATAAATTCATTACAACACACTAGCCACATATCTATGTGGATATTTATTAAAAACACACCACAAACTATTTAGTGAGTAACATCTATGAATTGTGAATGTTTTAGTATTATCGATATTTGTGAATAACATCCCTTATTACAAAATCTTAAATCAAATTGAAATTCATAACATCAACAACCTTAAATGTTTTGATGTAAATAACATCTTTTGTTGACATAAAATTCATTCAAAATATGGAATCATCTTTATTGAACCCCATTCTACAAAACATTCTATTAAGACTTCTTGTAACTCATTAACAAAGAATCTTGAACTCTTCATGGATAATGTGACACTCAAATTATATTTTTTCTAGAATAATAATAATTTTTTAACATTGACCTATTTAATTTATAAGAGTACAACCACTTGTACACTGTGTTTTATTTTAAATCTTTTTCAATAATTTAATATTAATTTTTGTGCTATTAAAAAACACATATTTCATATCTTTTGTCACATTTTATGTATTTAAACAATTTTATATCAAATATTATTACTCATTAAAATATTTAACTAATAGTAGTTGGGTTAAATGTATCATATTTTTAAAAAAATTATTATTAACACCTTTTTCAAGTATAAAAAAATTATCCTTATCTTATTTTTATAACATGTTTGTAAACACCATGAAATGTGTTCCATGTACTTCTCCGCAAAATTTCTTCAACCATGCTCAAATGTTTTGTGGTGAGACTCTAACTTTTTAATGGGGGTTAGTGATGGTAGAAAAGGCACCGACCAGATTTTCTGGGGCCACAACCCGGAAGAGATCACAAGAAGGGGTGTAAGAGTGCAGCCCCCTCGGTACGGAGCAATAAATTTGGCTAAATTCCTAAAGTAGCCCCCAAGGTACCTGCATGAAAACCCCTACATGACAGCATGTTAGAGTTGGCTAAATAATTTATTTTGGATAAGTCTTGAAAGTGGCGACCTAGTTAAAAAAAATTGTCGGTGGCACAGAAGTTTACATGGGCGCCATCCATCTGGCGCACAACCACTTGTGTGCCACAAAGTTGACGCACAACCCACTTACGCGACCAAACTCCTTTCACCCAAGGTCACTTATTTACCTATAAATAGAACTTTGGGGCCTTTATTTGTATGGATGAATTTTCATAAAGCCCAATTAATTATCTGGTCTCTCTAGTGCTTCTCCCAAGTCCTTCAAAACATTCATGGTAGTTATTTAACACCTAAAGCGGAGGAATTTACTTCTTCTCCAAATTTGTTGAGACAACACCTCTAAAAAAATTCGGTGAATAATTATGTGTTAGTTTTTTCAAAACTAACATTATAACTGGATTTGGTTTCCCTTATACAATATTAGTGGACAATGGAAGAATTTTTTTTCTATTAAGGTAAAAAAGTTATATCAGGCGCACAACGTCAAATATAATCATTCATCTTGTTATCCTGTAGTGGAAAATGTAGAGATAAAGGATTTAATAATATCCAATCAAATAAACTCTATAATATGGTGGATGAAGAAAAATAAATATTGGTCTGATAAACTCTTTCATGCTTTAAAATCTTATCGAACTAATACCCGTACTGCCACACATGAAAATCCTTATTCCTTTGTATACATAACAGAATCATTTTTGCCAATTGGAATTCAATTAACTATACTAGATGATTCAATCTGTGATCAGTTGTCTATTATTGAGAGGTATCATAAATGGTTTAACGAGATGTAATGATTTGACCTAAAAATATTGCATACTCTTCATCATTTGGAATTCTATCAGAATAAAATATAATGAGCCTTTAACAAAAAAAAAAGTTGTCATCCATTCATTTCTCTAAGTAGAATTGGTATTAGTCCTTAGGAATCCAATTATACCAGAAAATAAACCTAAAAATAAATAGACAATGGGGGACGGACCTTATTACATACAAAAGGTCTATTTAAACGGATATTATGCCTTAATCTCAATGGATAGACAGATTTTTAAAACTCTAACATATGCGAGATTCATGAAAGAAATACGTAGTGTAGTTTCAAACATCGTCCTCACTAAAAGACTGAAAGCTGCACTACTCCCAATTCCTTACTACAAGACATAAAACTACATAGTAAAAAGTCCTTTTAGCAAGATATTAAACTGAATAACACCATTTTCCTCATTATAGGACATTAAACTATGTAGTTAACGTCTTGTCTACTTGACATTAAAAGCTTATGTAAGAAATAATAATTGAAATCATTGCTACTCCTTAGTGGCACATGAGTCCCTCTCTTCCCTATGTTTGAGTCAGATCTATATAAATACTTTGTTTCAAGTTCTACATGTGGCTTTATTCTCATCTATTTGAGATATGTAGTGATGCCTGGATATCCAATCATGGGCTCAGCTACAACCACAAAATTTTTATTTCTCTTTTCTTCTCCTATATATGAACTACATTTATACAGAGTGCTCATTTAATATACATGATTATATTTCCATACCATCTTGTGTCTTAAATTGAATCATTATTCTAAAATGTGTTCAAACCACCATCTCCCATGTCAAACACAATTGGTGTGATAAATTAATGTTCAAAGAACCATGTGTGGATTGATTCTCATATATATGAGATACATAGAGATGCCTAGATCTCCAATCTTAGGCCCCGACATGATAAAAATCCCTTTATTCCTTCTATAAAAATCAAAACCGCATAGAGAATGTTTAATGAACTACATATGGATTCATTATTTCCCCCACCAAGACACATAGTGACACTTTGTTTTTATCCCTTAGTCCAGTTAAAATATGCCTTTGTTTTCACATCAGTTTATATTTGTTCTTACCGCATGACGTTAAACTGCCTGGAAATCTGACACCTATATTCTTCACTTGTATCAACTTTTTGTAATAGAAGAAACCCTTACTGCTCCATGTTTCTCACACTGAGGATAGATCATGTAGGCATAGGAATTGGGTAAAATGATTCATTATATAAAAAATGTATCCCAAATTTTTCTTGGGATATCAATGTCTTTATTGCATGACTTAAAACTGCACAGTACAATGTCCTTACCGCATCACTTAAAACTGCACAATACAATGTCATCACTACATTACTTAAAACTGTACAGTATAATATCCTCACTACATGACATAAAATTGATGGGTATAATTTTCTCACTTCATGACTTTAAAAGAGAACATCAAAACGTCAATTCAATGAGAAACAAAGAAAGTATCCATTTTATACATGATTTAGATCTATGTAAAGGAAATCAAACTTATGGCCAATATTGATTCAAATATTTCTTATGTGCATTGAGCATAACCCCATTCTATATTTCACAATCTTAATCATGAATATTTGCAGATCTTCAAAATAGTTCTTACGATTTTGGGTGATAGAGTTTCTAACACCTGATAACTATTTTTCCTGACTATGTAGTACGTGACTTAGGTGGCCTTGTATAATTTGACTACATCACGGGTATGTCAGTCAAAAGATGAAACTATTTGGCTATGCATCATATTATACAGTTGGAGCTACTTAATATAACCCCCATAATGGGTTTTTTCAAGTGATGGTAATTTCGTTCTTGTTTATAGTGTCTTTGTCTCCATTAAACTTTGATGAAAATATACAAGAATCTATATTTTAAAATAGTCATTCAGGTATATTTGTCCCATTATCATTCTCTTGATCTGAATGTATTCAATACCGTGGTTTACACATTTCCCTATATATTTTTTACATAAATATGAAACAACCTTGGAATCACTTGGCCACATATCATATACTGCTTCTATTTCGGGTCCTACTTGTATGACCTAAAACTACACACACCATACCTCCTATGTTTGGGTCAGACCTTCATAGAAGTCATATTCCTCTGATTCTTTGGGAATCTTGTATGGAAATACACTTTCCATATTCAGGTACCATTAAATATAATCCAAAAAGAGTGCTTTAGAAAATATGAATCTCCATAAAGTTTCTTTGGATTTTTGCAATACAAAGTATAACTTCTGAGAGCTCTTTTTCCTAACTATATAGTACGTGCACTTAGGTTGTCTTGAATAATTTTAATACCTAATGGGCATGTTAATAAAAGGATTCCACTATTTTCCTCTGTAAAATATTCCCTAGTTGGCCTTACAAAATACAACCCCCATAACGGGTTTGTCAAATAATGGTAACTTCGTTATTGTAAAATACCTCCTCAAATGACTTTATCAATTTTTCCATATCATTCTTTCAATTTAAATATTCCCAAATCAAAATTTACAATATTCCCATCCATACATGAATATTGTATTTTGTTCTAAACAAAGATTCATGAAATTTGGAGAGTCTCATACCTTTGGTCGGAGATAAAGATCCTAAAATTAATGCCACACAATTTCCTCTCTACATGACTTAAAATTGCATAGTACAATGTTCTCACTGTATGACTTAAAACTGAATAGTACAATGTTCTCACTCCAAGATTTTAAACTGCACACGTAGCCCTTTAATTTTAAAAATTTCTTTCCTTTGAAAAAAACTACCCACTATGGTCTTGATTCACCCAAATATTATTTTCCCCTGACTGTCAATAGTAAAATGTGAAACTTTTGAGAAATATTTTGCATGGATATGTAGTATGTTCCCTTAGGTGGCTTTGCATAATTTTCCAACATAACGGGCATGTCAATAAAAAGATTCCATTATTTGGCTATACAAAATTTTCCCCACTTGGCCCTACATAACACAACTCACAAAATGGGTTTGTCGAATAACGGTAACTTCATTCTTGGAGGAGACTCCCTTTATGCTGATACAAGATTTTAAATATGGTTACCATAAAAATCATGACTCAAGATTCCCCTTAGAATTATTTTTTAGAATATTAAATCAGTTCTTAGTAACTGAGTCTTGTTTGGGATCTAATTTCTAATTTATGGTCAGTGATATTCAACCTTAAAATTTATCCCTTTATAGTCAAACATACATGACTGTAAACTGCCAACAACAAGAGATGTGGTACTCACCAGATTGAGAACCCACAAAGGGCACTCTAAAAAAAAGTTGTGTCCCAACTATGTAAATGTACATTTTGTATGATTTAGGTAATATTGATCAATAGAATATCGAAATATACAAAGTATGTGTGGTTGTATATATAACCCTAGTAAAAATCAATCAATTCTTACTAGGGCCCATGTATTAGGAAAAAATGTAGGGCCCCCTTCAAAACATGACACAACTCTAAATATATCCAAATTAGGTTAACATGCCTCAAAGTGCCATACTTTTACCTTAAAAATGGATTATTTTCCTACTGAATGAATCAAATTATAAGGGGGTCTTTTGTAGACACCATGAAATGTGTTCCACGCACTGCTCTGCAAAATGTCCCTAAACATACTCAAAATGTTAATGGTGTGACTCTTCATTTTTCATGGGGGTCAGTGATGGTATTGAAGGAACCAGCCCAAAGGGAAAAGAACAAATCCCAATACTAATCCCATGTAGGGGTATGGGGTTTCATCCCCCGTGGTATGGGGCAATAAATTTTGCTAATTCCCTAAAGAGGTTCCCAAGATACCTGTGTGCAAACACCTGCGTGCCACCATTATGAAGCTAGATAAAGAATCTATATTGGATACTTTGTGAAAGTGGTTCCTTTGTTAGGAAAAATCACCATAGGTGCACAAGTCTACTTGGGATCCACCCATCTGGAGCACATCCACTTGTGCGCCAAAACGTTTTCGTGAAACCCACTTGCTTAACCAAACTCCTTTCGCCCAAGGTCACGTATTTTCCACTAAATAGACCCCTGGGGCCTTCATTTGTACGGACGAATTTCCCTAAAGCCCAATTGATACTCTGGTCACCCTAGTGTTTCACCCAAGTCCTCTGAAACAATAGAGGTAGTTCTTTAAAACCTAATGTGATGGAATAGAATGATGATCATTAGACTTAAGTCCTTTTAGTGTTTGAAATCCATAACACTTGCGCACCTAAATTTCCCAACCTCCCAAAATCAGAAACACTTGCACACCACCAATTCCTTTTATAGGATCTTGAGTACCCCAATTTTGGGAACACCTATGAATACTCTTGAAGTCTTGATCCAGGTCTCAGCCACGTATTACCATAGAAGTTGTTCATCACATAAGTGAACATCAGGTTCCCAAGCCAACTTGCAATCCCATACTTGCACACCCTTACCTGCATGGGAGCCCCTCTTTTATTCACTTAATATCTTCAGTCTACAATCCATCGAGCACTCTTTGAAGCCATATTGGGTAAGGCTTCTTCTTTATTGGATCCTCTATTTCAAAGGAATTATGTTGAGACCTCCACCAAAACCTCCTACCTTATCAAACATTTTGGAAAGGCACATCAGCGTGCCTCCAATTTTGGGTTTGTATATCCACAGTCATAGTTTTCCAACATTTGTTTCATAATGGTGTTAGGATTCATGAAGAGTCTGTGGGTTTTTATATCAATAGTCACATGGACCTCTCTCCTAGGAACAGTGTTGGGATGTTTCTGATTTGGAGGAGGGTATTGGTCCTGACTTCTCCCTTATCAAAGAGACCCGAAACCTCAGGCCTTCTGATAGGGAAGGTGAGGTTCACACTTCCTTTTCCATTCATGTTAATGAAAAGTCCCCCTACCCTTCCCGGATCAATGTTTGAGAAACCATCCAAGCATAAGCCCCTAAACCTTCCTCCCTTCTTTCTTTAATTGGACCCTTTTCCAATTTAATGTGAATAGAGGGAAGGCTCATCGCCTCACCCTCATCCACCATTATTGTTGTAGGTGCACCCTCGTCCACCATCGGGGTTGGAAATGTAAGCGTGTCATTGTTGAATTTTTCACATCCCCTTGTTTCTCACACTGACCATGACTCACTTGGGCTTCGAGATTCATGATTATTACAACAGGTGAAAAATCAATCATGCTGAATAAACTATGAGAGCTCTGATTCCCACCATAATCGGGATACACATGAAGCCTTATAAAGGCCCAATATAAATGGATACCATCTTCACGAAATCACCGCTAATTCCTTTAATCTGGAAATCCTCTTTAGGAATAAGCCCAAAATCAAACGCCCTAAATCGTAAAGGAATCCTTTTTTGGATGTAAGCCCAAACTCATTTCTATAAAAAGTCTATACACTCCTATGATATATGTTGAAATATGTGGGATTTGATTCCCATCCAAATGGGATACGTAGGAAGCCTCCTTGAAGTTCAAACTCAAAACTTCAGATCAACCCCATTCTCCATGGGCCATATTACCAAAATGGTATAATCTTACTTAGAAACCCATATTATGTTCATGTTCCTTGGGCTTCTAGGGTATTAGTCACACAATAAACATTAACTAAGAACCCTATGCTTATATGTCCTTACCACATGACATTAAACTATAGAGTTAGGTCCTTATTACCTAACCTTAAATGTTATGATGTGTCCCATTAAGAAGCACCAAACTATACGGGTTATGATTCCTATAACAAGGATACATAGGTAACCCATTTCATGGGTATGATCCAAATATCAAAACATGCCTTCATCTCCCTGGATGACAATAAATCCAGATTGACCCACTGAGTGCCTTAAAAACCAGTATCATCATAACATTTGTTAAAAGAATATATTATTATTATATGACAATATACCATTGATGGAGAACCTCAAATACATACAAATATCTCCATTAATGAAGAACCTTGAATACATACTGATGATTCTAAATTTTACACATGTTAATAAATTATTGAAAATTCTACAGAAACATTATGCTATACTTGGTGAATTAATAAGGATTAACTAAAATATCTTAAATTTATAAAGAGAGTCCCGGACTGGAAAATAATTACCCCCCAAAAGGTGTCATGAGTTTGACCTCCCATCCTCTCGACCAATGCACATTTCTAAGTATCGTAAATATCAAACTTAACGAATGCATGCCATTGGAATGAAACTCCCTTTTGGATAAAGAATAGTTGTAAGTTTCCTATTCCTTGAATTAATCAAATGGAAACTACCTAAAATTAGTGATTCATAAAACTAGAACATAGGTTTCATGGAATTACAAAACAAAAATGGTGAACCCGCTGTGAATCCTTAATCATGCTAATTATGATACCAACCTTTCAGGCCCCTGTTAATTGATAAAGGAACGAAAGATAATGGAATCAATCTCACATGTATCCATATAAACACATTTCGTTTTAATAGAGTTTATTGTTGTTTTTTAATGTTTTTTCTCAGAACTCCCATCAGTCCAAAATGGGCTTCTTCTAGACGACATCTGTGAACTTTCGGACCGCTGCTCAGGCTGGATCCTCATCCATGGAAAGAAAATTATCACCCTCACAACATCTTCCACACTGGGTCCCCAACATGATGGTAAATTAGTACCATCATCATGGTAAAAGCCCAACATTGGAGGCTTCCCGATAGGCCCTCCATGTCAATAACAATCCTTGATTAACTGCCAATGGCGACCGATGATCAAGAAGCAGACAGTGAAAACTGGATTCTTCATCTGTTTTAGGTCTTTGTCCCTAGAACACAATAACCAGTCCATCCCGTACTATAAGTAGGTGGATCAAGAGGTCACTCATTTCATTAATTCAATAATTCAGGGATCGTTATTGAGGATTCCCACCAAAAATATCCACGTAGTAGAATTGTAAGGTTGTGAACCCCCAAAATGATGGGGGTGTTGCCTTTTGATGTTCGGCCCAAGTATATCAGACTTGGGCATGCATGTAGAATAGTTGGAGACAAATTCCGGTCAACAGGAAGCAGGTTCATACCTCTGCCCCCTCCAAATATGTCCAAAAACCTAAATTGAAGGCGTACAATGAGCAGGAACATACACATGTCTGTCATAATTATGTTGTCCATCATATTCATCTAGAAACAACCCACCAATACCACCAGATAAATCTTGTGGAGTACTGTGAACATGTAGATACACCTACTTACATGTTATCAGCCAGTCAGCAGGCTTGTCTGAATACATTTAAAAAACCTGCCAATCCAATGTGGTGGAAATTGGAACACATGAACTTACACCTTATTACAGTCACCAATTATGCCAGAAGTTATGTCTTCCAGTATTGAAATAAGTCCATCAACCAAACTTGATGGGAAATATCTAGCAGGCACATAAACTTGCCAATGTTCATCAAGCCTACCAACAGTATCCTTTGTAAAAACCCAGAGAAGTCAGTCGAAAAGCTCCAATGACAAATATTGGGCAAACCCAACTCTCTTCCCCATACATGAGTACTATCAATACACATTGATAGGAAAAGGAAGTCAAAAACAGGATCATACACCTACTCTAGATACAGAATGGGTTTATATTCCCATTCTAGCCGTTGAAGTCACCAAACACATCGTATCAAGGGTGAAAGGGTAGATACAAATTCCTTCCTATATTCTAGAAGCATTCTAGGATATTATAATAACAAATTCAATAGTACCAAGAGAATAGACACATAATGTTTTCCCCACACATGGGATAACACATCAGCATTCCATAGCTAATAAGATACACGCCATTATTCCAGTCCAGTATGGTCATGGAGAATACTCTCCTATATCATAAGAAAAACCATATCAAGAACTTACACCCATTCCTATTGGAGTTAATCTATCCGTTCTGTCGACCACTCCAAGGAAGGCACATACACCTTCCCATGATTACCACTTCTCCTAAAAAGTGGCCCCAAGTAATTGTAATAGATCATACAAGACTAATTCTCTTCAAACATGGTTGGAAAATCAATAGTCAGTTGCAATTTGTCTCCTCATAATTCTGGATTTCATGCATCCCTTAGAAACCTATCCATTTCATCTTAAGATCCTACCCTCTCATTACCAAATTATGGTAGTAATAGTAGTAATTGTTTATTTCCCCATCAGAAACACCATCATGAAGGCTTGCTTCATGAAAATTCGGTCAATCCAATTAGCATATCTCCTGATGAGAGCCACAACAACCCTGCATGTGTCCAGCAGACCAAGGAGTAAGAGGATTTATCACTTGATGTAATCCACTATGGTGGTCCTCCACATGATGGCCTTCACTATGAATGTCATCTCCTCATTAGTATTTTTCATTGTCAATATAATTATATAATTTATAATGTAGAGATGATAAAGCCCTCCAATCTCGAGGCACTTGAAAACACAAGGCCATTCATGTCTGATTTCTTATCATTGATGACTGAAACACTTTCTCAACTAGAAGATATCTTAGGGAAATAGTTATTCTATGAACCTCCCTTGGGACATTTATCTTCTAGTATAGTGATTCCACTTTGGTCTGACCAAGTGGAGAAACCTCTAGTGAAATAGGATGAAGATATGTTAAACTTGAGAAAACAATTAGCTAAAGGAGAAATACCAGTCACATTCTAGACTTTGGAAAATTATCAAAATAACATTCCAGAATTGATGGCATAAGATTGCATTCCTGATATCCACCTTTACTTGTAGAAGACTCTTAATCACTTGAAAACCAAATCATCACCATATGATTAATATCAAAATCATGTAAAGGTAATAGAGGGGTTTCAATGCCAAATTGACATGGTATCTCCCTCGGTTTACCAACATCCAAAGGTTGAAAAGCAGTAGAGAACCCTTCAACATGTATTCCTCAATGATCTAAAGAGGATACACCAATTAATTTTTGATTCCCCATCTAGTGTTTATATCATAGGATGGGGTACACATGGATCATTTCATTTCACTACACTACAAAATCAAAAAAGCCCGCCAAAAGTGGATTCATGCAAATATTATTTCCCAAGGCTGGATATTGTTAATATCTATCTTATGTAATCAAATGTACGCCCAGGAACATGCCTCAACTGGTTTTCATCAAATTTAGGCCCATAGAAATCATGTTGTTGAGTTTCTTTTACATCATGCATATGAGAATCTTGAGCAGGCCTCCCGTTTAGGGAATGTCTGCCATCAAATAACACAAACAGCTGAAATAGAACAATGATCTTCAAAAATATGTTACTTGAGTGGTTGTCATATAATGCACCCAACTAATGTCCTAACCAAAATTCAGAAAATCATAATAGTTTTTGGGAGAATCTCAGCCATATAAGTTTAAGAGCCACACCAGCATGTAGGGATGGGGGATATTTTAATTAATCCTTAAAATTCATTAAATAGAGTTCAAAGGTTTGAATAAGAATAACAAGAATTTCCCTAACCTACAGGGCTGGGGCTTTTTCACATCTGTAATCTCCTCCTCAACGAAACTCAATTATCTCCAGATTAGGGAAGAAGTCATAAATAGAGTGCAAAGCTGAACTATCTATGGATTCCCTTCAGGTTATTATTGGTCAAACCACTCCTGAGAATCCATTATATAAGATAGAATATTCTCATTGAAGTTACAAAGGGATAATATCTTACAAAGATATTGACAGAATTCCATAAATACATTATGACTCATTAAATTCCATTAACACAATAAAAAAAGATCCTCAAGAAAATGAGTCTAGTTTAGGGGAATCAAATGTGGAAGTTCTTATCCACGATATTGTACACACTAAAGAAAATGAAGAAGGTGTACATACTTGAAATCAAAGGCCTACCCAGAATCTAGGTATTCTATCAAATAAACAACTCTGACCCCTCCGAAAGGAATCTAACAAGAGAAATTGTAAAAGTCAGATGGCATCTAACTTTTCCACTAGAGAAGGTCAATATCATTCACATGAGGAGATATTTTCACAGTAATAAGAGGAGATGAAAAAGTTGAAAAGACTCAATAAAGAGTAACTTTGATGCAACATTTCTGCTAGATGTACTCCCCAAGCAGATCCTCAACTTGCACATCCTATAGGTGCTCCTAAAAAAATATGTTCTTTGGTAACAAAAGATTCATATAATTAATTACATCAATTGGGTACATAGATAGGGATGTATGAGACATAGCATTATAGACCTATTCATGTGGGTTATCCATGGAAAATACTAGCACCCCCACCAGTGGTTTTGCCAGTCGTTGCACTAGTTTAAGCTCCAACTGCTATACCTATATATGTCCTATCAAATCTAAATATTCCCCTTGTTATTATGAACACAATTGAGGCATTAAAAACTCTATTGGGAGCCATGGGGGAATGATGTGAACCATTTCACCCGGAAAATAAACCATATCTTCAGTGGTTTGACCTAATTTATCCTCCTCCAAATTTTGTGAATACAATATTTCCAATACTTAATGGTTTGAGAGATTGGGAAAAACACTTAACAACTTTCATTTCCCATTGAGATCCCATGATGGGAACTCCTCCACAACAAGAAGAATCAAATATTAGGTTTTTTGTAGTCATTAAAAGGACCATATTTTGTATGGTACACAAGTTTTCAATCTCGATCCATTACTGTATGGGAAGATCTCCATTAGAAATTCCTTCTTCAATTATGCTCAAAATTATAGAAGACATCATTTTTTTATCATAAAAATTGAAAAAGAATGGAGAATAAAAGGGTTTTAGATTTCATTGCTTGATGGAAAGGATTAACATATTCCTTAATTATGGCACTCCATCAAGAAGAGTTGCTTCCAATTTGTGTATAATATCTGTGTGATGCGTTACACACACTACTTATACTTGTGAAATACACCGGAGGTTTTTGAGACCATACTTCAATTTCTAAAAATATAGAATATTATATTTTAGAAACTAAAGCTAAAACTCATGTAATTACATCATCTCTTGGAAGGAGAATAGGAAAGGAAGAAGTTGCTACTGTTACACTCAAGCAAGAACATGTACATGCTTCCACCTCAAAACCTTCATTGTATCAAAGGGATCCATATCCAGAGCGTTTGCCGAAATGACCGTGTTGTCAATATGATCAAAGAGATCAAAGGAATAAATAGTTTGGTAAATTAAAGAGTAATGTTCATTCCTACAAAATCTAACAAGTTCCTGATTACTTCATCTCATCTCTAGAAAATAATTTGGTTTAGTTCCCTTGGGCGAAGAAACCAAACAAAGAAGGTGATGAATATCTTCTATATTATTTCCCATTTCACCATAAGTTGGGGCATCCCATTCAAGAGTGTTTTGGTTTTAAGGACCTCCTACATAAAATGGTAGACTCTGTAGAACTCAAACTTAAAATTTTATCAGCACAAGTAGAATGTGTTACTACTATTGATCTAGAGGGAAAAGGGAAATGGAAGGAAGTAAAACGTTAAAATTTGGAGAAATTTGAGGATTGGATGATTAGGAAAATGATCAACTAAATTAATGTCATTTAAGAAAACTATTGAAAAAACTGATTGCGTATTTTTCCACTTCTTCTACTACAAAACCACCTTTATAAAAAGTTCAATCATCAAAGAAGTAAATTGATCATAAGGACAAATAGAAGTCAAAAGAAGATGAGCTCTTATTAAAGCCATATTTTTCCTTAACCCTAGAATATTTCATGTTGTCTACTTCAATAAAATGTGTACCACCCAAAGAAATTAAACAACTAGAATTAACTTATCCAAATAATATTTAACAGATAATAAATTGATCTTTGGTTATGTCAAGGTTATTCAATTAATAGATCCCTATGCCAATGGTGATTCTGGTTATAATGATCTGGAGTTCCTGGTATCCAACTAGGTTAATAGAGTAAGATGAAAAGGTCAAGAATATAAGGAAAGAATTGGGTATTTATGAAGCCACTTTTTTAACTCTACCCCTACTCGAACCATAAATGTTGTAGAAACTCATGGAAGAACCCTTTAGCTGGCTCCACAAGAACAAGGAGATTCTTCCAAAAAAGACAGGATCCATGCTGACATGATTATTTTGGAGGAACGATTTGAAGTCACACCATCTTCCTCTCCACAAGTAGATATACCTAGTTAGTCTAATATACCAATGCCATGAGTATTTACAGCTTCTTCTCTGACACATGGTATATCCACACAAAGAGTGTCAACATCCAAGGCACCTACAAAACCACATCTCCATACTGAGAAATATAGGCCTATGGACCAAAATTATGATGTTTTGAAACAGATGGCCAAGGACGAAACATGTTTTTAATTTTTAATGCCTTAAGTCTGTCAAAAGTTCTTCAAGAAGCTCCTATTGAGGCTTTGTCATGTCCTCAAGAGTTTGAAAACGAAGTTTTTTCTGGCTAGGCTTACCCTATAGAGAATGATTCTATAGAATCTCATGTAGTCATATATTTTATGGATGAAGATGAAGATGATGTAGTAAATGGACATATTAGACCGTTGAATCTATCTGGAAGTTCAATGACAAAGACATCCAATGAGCCTTCATTAATAATGGCTCCAGAGACAACCTCATTTCCGAGCGTACACTACGATGATTGGGCCTGACTGAATCTGACTTATCTCCTTCCACTTTAATGTTTTAAGGATAAGAAAATAATGATCAAGAACCTCTGGGCGAGATTACACTCAGAACTCAGTTTGGAGATTTTGGTCTAATTAATATTTCATGGTTGTTCGTGAGGACACAACCTTCAACATTCTTCTTGGAAGGCCTTGGCTACACCAACATGCAACCATACCTTCGTCATACCACCAATGTATTAAGTACTATTTAAATGGTAAAATTGGGTCATTTTATGGTGATAAGGATGAATTCAAATCATGTTAATATCAATACATTGAGACAGAGTTTTATCACACAAAGGGAATTAGGTCCATGAAAAAGGAGGTAACTCAAATTAATGCTCTAAATTGTTTAAAAAATATCCCAGAAAACCCATTCATATATTTTAGTAAAAAATTATAAGTTCCCTATCAACCAAATCGAAATGGTAAACCCAAATCCAAGAATTAATCCACTAACTTTGATAATTTCAATTGTGGAAATCGAGTCTGATAGAATGGGAGAAATTGTTGATTTTCCAAGAAGTGATGGAAACATAAATGGAGATGTCTTCGTTTCATCTATAGAACTTCAAAAAGCCTCAACTTCTTTAATCAAAATAGAATATGTTGTATCAATTATATAGGGAGGCCATGATGTTGATTCCCAATATATCATCAACTTTTTATTACCCTAAGAAGACCCTTCATCATCAGTGGGGTCTGAAATGGTGGCCTCTTCTTCAGGATGTACAAATATTGACTCATGTTCCATCTTTGGATGTTTTTCTTTTTCATATACTATACAAGTGGAAATAGACGAAGTGACTCATAAGGAAGATGAATAAGATGAGTAAGATCATAGGGATGCTCCACCAGCACTTGAGGAAGGTGTCTCTACCACTTTTGATCAACTAAGAGAAATAGATTTGGGTACATAAGAAGATCCCAGACCAAATTTAATTGTTATGGCCATTACTTTTGAAGAGAAAGATGTGTATAAATAATTTTTAAATAAAAATTGAGATATATTTTCATGTAATTAATCGGAAATTCCATGTCTTAATCCCAATGTAGCCACTCATCATTTGGGTTTTATTGAAGATCATTTCAAATTCAAGCATTCATCAAGAAGAACACCCCCAACTCATGCATCTAAAAATGAATTTGATGTTGAAAAGATTATAAAGGATAACTTTTTTGGGAGGTTCAATATCCCAATTAGATGTCCAACATTGTCCAAGTGAAAGATAAGAAGGGAAAAATTAGTGTTTTCATTGATTTCAGAGATCTTAACCGGAATTTTCCTAAAGATGACATTCAAGTTCCAATCACATAGATTTTAATTTCTGAAACAACTGACTATGAAGCTATTTCCTTCATGAATTGATAATCTGGGTATAATCAAATCCACATGGCCCCTAGGATGAAGAATCTAAAGCATTCAGAGCCCATCAAGGTGTGTTTTGCTATTGGGTAATGCCCTTTGGCCTAAAAAATGCAGGTGAAACATATCAACGTGCCATGCACTATAAGTTCAAACCATTCTTAGGGAATTTTTTTGAATGTTATGTGGATAATATAGTGGTCAAATCCAGAATAATATCCAATCACATGGCTAATCTAGAGACCATATTCTATAATATTTGGCAAAATATTTTGAAGATGAACCCCTTAAAATGTGCTTTTGGGGTAAACTCAGTAATGTTCCTTAGCTTCGTTTTATGCAATTATGGTATTGAAGTTGATCCTAAAATAAATACCAATCCTCGTCATGTAACCTCCTCAAAATTTGAAATAATTAAGAAGACTCCAAGATACCTTGGCCAATATTCGGCGCTTTATCAGCAATTTGGAAGGCAAGTGTTTTCCCTTCAATATATTAATGAAGAATGGAGTCACTTATAAATGGACTAAAGAATAACAAGAATCATTTTACACCCCCAATAAATATCTCTTGAGTACACTGATATTAATGACAACTGTTGAAGGAAGACCAAATATTCTCTATGTAAAATCATTAGAGATATCACTGAGTTCCTTATTTTCCCAAAATAATGACGCTGTGAATGAAAACAGCCTATACAATCTCAGTTGAACTATGCTTGATACAGAAACTCAGTATTCAAGTATTGAAATTTTTTTTCTGGAATTAATCTTTACAATTCAAAAATAGAGGCACTACCTGCAACATCATGAGGTCAAATTGATGAATAGGAATTGTCTATTAAAGATAATCCCCAAACATGGGAGATGTACTTTGATGGTGCTTCCAGAAGTCCAACAGGAAAGAGAATGGAAAACTCAAACTCAATAAAGATGGGTTAAGAATTGTAATTATCTCCCAAAAATAGGAAATATTCCATTATTCCTTTTTACTATTAGAAATAGGTACCAACTATGAAGCAAAATCTGAAGCTCTCATCACAGGCTTGAAATTGGCACTTCAGGTGAAAGTAAATCACTTGAAAGTGAAAGGTGGTTCCGAATTGGTAATAAAATAGATCAACATGGAATATTATATCAGAAAATAAGAGTTAATCCCTTTTTGTGAGTACACCAGAGGGTTAATTGATGAATTTCCCTCAGATCCAACATTATCTTCCTTTATAAGATCATAAAATGCCCAAGCTGATGCACTAGCTAATGCATATATAGCCTTGGTAGATCCAATTCGGGATGCGACAATCATCATAATAGCTCATCTTCATGTGGTCTCACGTTTTGTTCAAACCATAATGGATTAAAATAATGAAATTAGCACTATTTATGATCCATATGGTCATACCATGGAATAGACAACACCAATCACAGAATACCTTCAAAATATAGTTCTTCCACTAGATAGGGTTGAAAAATAATAGATCCAAATATGAGCAAGAAATTTTTCCTCATTATGATAGTCTAGATTACCAGAAGATCCCCTACAAATGAGGCTATGATGGAATCCTCTTCATATGTATTAATGGAGAAGAATCTGTAACTTTATTGAAAGAAGTACATTTAGGAGCTTGTGGTGATCACCAGCTTGGGCATATGTGTAATGTCCTAACCCCAGTTACCAAGAGTCGGTGCATTATTTCATATCATTGGCATGATAAAAAATGATCAAGTCTCGAATGGACAATTAGTTTAGTAGCCTTGGAAGTACTAGATACATTCATAAGGTTAACATTACATCATAAAATGAAAAAATACAACAACATTGTTTCCATAGACCATACTCATATCCCCTCATACTATCCCTGCAGGTCAGTCATAAAAGACTTCATCGCATCATGGGAAAAATAAAACCTAGAAAGGGGTTAGCTCAAATGCTCAATAAGGATAACAATATAGTAGAAACTTTCATAAATAAGAATAAACATTTAAGGAAATGTATAAGAATAAAACAAAAGCCTTTTAAACTTGATCTTTATCATAATATGGAATAGATAAAATCAAATAATTTCATTTACATACTCACATGGATATTATACTAGTCGAATAATCACATGCAACATCAATAGCCACTTTCATAATGATGGAATGCATAATGCCAGACTATCATAACCACATAGTCATGGCCGTGTGCCAAGAATACAAATATGATTTTGTCAATGCCTTGTGACAAGACACTTGTTTGTCTCATGAGACCTACCGATGCATCAAGAAGATATAGAGGGCTACACCCGCCACTTATTATGTCCAATGCATTACTCATATGAAAAGCTTTAAACATAACAAAAACATTCGTATTAAAAATGACATACGAAATGTCAATACTTTATCCATAAACCATGAATGGTATGAAATAACACATCCATAGTCAAACACATCAAAAAAAATTTAATACAATATAGACTCTTTTTATCATAATAAATCAACTTCAATTAAACATAAAATCTATCAAAGGATGTTGACATAGATGAAATCAAAACCTTTTTAGAGAAATATATCTTTCTATTTTGAAATTTTTCAAAAGTCGTGTAATTATTATGGAAAACATTTATATTTGAAAATATTCTTATAAGCTTGTAAGGGAAGCTTTGACAATGTTATAATGGCAGAAAATAGCGGCACACGCTGTATAAGTTAGAAAAAGACATTTTTACCTTAATTTTGTCTAAATGGTTATAAAGGACCATGTTTGGAAAACGACAGAAATATTCATTTATAAAAATCTTATAAAATTAAAAAATGGAATAAATGACTTTAACCTATAGTCTAGTAAATAGTAATAATGTTTTTAAATACATTTATAAGAAACATTTATGTGTATGATAAATAGGTCCTAGTAGATAATTACATATAAAAAACCGTGGATAATTAAGAGATTGTGAAATTAACCCTTACCTTCCACTTTTCCTTGGTCAAGGGTAGGTTAACCTCCTGTTTAATGGTGAAATAATTTTTATTAAATTATACATGAATAATATACATTAATATGATATCATATATGATCTTTTAACATCGCTTTGTTAATAATATCTTAGTATTATCGTCATTTTGTGTGTTAACGGATTCGTTTTCCATTATATTGTTTATTATTTGAGTCATATATTTTACGTATGGGATGTATCTTATTCATATCCATAATGATATCAATCCTTTAAACATTATTTGTAATCATCAAATAAAAACTAGTCTTGAATGGATATGATTGGGAATGAATCTCATCGTGTTCGTGGAGATAGTAATCCGTACGTATGCATGAGAGAGAATATAATTCATTTCATATAAAAATAATATATAATTGGATGTTATATCATATATAAAGAATTATTATCATGTTATACTTATTATTTATATCAATTACACATCATTATTATACCCATCCAAATAATAATGTATTGAATAACAATTACACCACGACGTGGTGACGGTAAGCCGTACGTATGCACGTATGGTGACATGTCATTGAAAGAACGGATAGAATAATGAATTTGGTTGTACCATATTTATAATAACATCGCAGTATGTAGAATTTACAGGAGTTATTATTTTATAATGGAAACAACAATGAAAAATAAAGTGGAAGAAGAAAGGAACTTGAAAGAGGTGATGAAATATTTACCTCTTCTTCAGGTTCTTCCTTTTAATTTTCTCAAAAGGGCTCCTTAGGTTAGATTTATGACTAAATTAAGGCTTATAGGATAAAGGGATGATAGTTTAGAGGTTATTTGTTCAGGGTTTAACCGATCCAAATGGCATTGAAGGTATGAATTAGAGAGAAGGGGGAGTTCCATTTTATAAGAGGGGTGAGGGGCACCATAGGAAAAGTTAGAAATATTATTTTATAATAAAATAATTTTCGGTTTATAATGGCTCCAAAATGGATTATTCAAAGGATAAGGTGGGGATGTGTCTAAAGCAACTCAACCAATAGGTTTTAGACATGTTTGTGTCACTATATTAATTTTATCCTTTAGATTTTACTCTTAGTCAAATAGTTTGACATTTACCATGTCTCTTTGTATTTTTATATTATATGGTTAATAAACATACTATATTCTTCCAAGAGAACCCCAAGTGGTTAATTAATGATACAACTATAATTATATAAGTACTTTGTCTGAACCTTAGATTTTTCAAAATAGAATGTCAATTAATAATATAATATAAATTTGAAAAACTCTTTTATGTCAATTTTTACACTGTTTGGTATTTTGTTTTTTCTAAATTTATAACAGAATTATTACTTAAAAATAAATTCATGTAACCAACCCTAATATGTCATATTAATCTATAAAATTATTTTAATTCATAAAAAGTCTCAAATTACATGTATTTGAATCTTTATAATATCAATTATTTTAATATTTTGTTAATTAGGTAATTATTGTATCATCAATGTGTCGTAAATAAATTAAATTATTTGATGTATAGAAAATATAAATAAAATAACATAATTTATGAAATCTTCTTAGATTTATAATGAATATTTATTGTCGAATTTATCTTATGTATAACCCTATATTAAAAAAAATCAGTTATTAAAATTTGATTTTAACTCTTTCAACTATTCTTTATATAGGTATTTTGTATCTATTTTGACCTAAAATAAATTTAAATAAAATTTATAATTGTTTAAATAAAAATTCGGTTTTAAACAATAACTCAATATTTTTCACTATTCATCAAAAATTGAATGTTTTCAAAAAAATACCCAAAATTCACCCTAAGCTAATTTCAATATTCTGAATCAAAAAATGAAGTCCATTTTGAAATATAATATTTATAAAATTT
The DNA here is from genome assembly GCA_963277665.1 of Viscum album. Classification (NCBI taxonomy): domain Eukaryota; kingdom Viridiplantae; phylum Streptophyta; class Magnoliopsida; order Santalales; family Viscaceae; genus Viscum; species Viscum album. The sequence continues at coordinate 904,708,663 of OY728145.1, forward strand.
CAAAAAGTGGATATTACTATTCATAATGGCTATTTTGATTGGTTGTGGTGTGTTAGAACTCGAAGTTGCATACCACACATGCTATTGTATTATTCAAAGAGATGTGTACCATGGAAGCTTGGGGTGTTAAATTCTCCCCAACTTAAAATAATTTCATCCTATAAATTTCTTGAATATTACTGCATAAAAATACTCGGGTGGTTATTCATTATACGTTCCTCAGGTTCCCACATTTCCTCTTCCATCTTATGGTTTCTCCAAAGAACTTTTACCAGACGATTCATCCAGTTTCTCAGTACTTGTTCTCTTGTATAAAGAACCTTGACATGCTCTTCGCAATAAGACAGATCGGGTTCTAGTTCTAATTCCTCATAGGTGAGTACATGCATTGGGTCAGGCATGTATTTTATCAATAGTGATACATGGAACACATCGTGGACTTTGGCATGACTTGGTGGCATTTCCAAATGGTAAGCTACAACCCCAATTCGTGCTAGAATATAGAAAGGTTTTAGGTTCCTAAGACTAAATTAACCCTTCTTACCAAAATGTTTAACACCCTTCCAAGGAGATACCTTCAAGATAACCTGATCTCCTAGCTAAAATTCCAAATCCTTCTTTCAGTTGTTTGCATAGAACTTCTTCCTACTTTGAGATGCCTTAATGTGGGTTTGGATTATCTTTAACTTTTACATCGTTTCCTCCACATGTTCTGGGCCTACGTGTTTTCTTTCACCAACATCATCCCAATAGGTTAGTGTGAGACATCTATTTCTGTATAACGCTTCATATGATGCCATCTGAATACTTGAAGGGAAGCTATTTTTATTGGAAAATTCTACCAGAGGTAAATATTAATCCCACATACCTTGAATGTCAAGTGAGGATGATCTAAACATGTCTTCTATAGTTTTAATAGTCTATTATGATTGTCCATCAATTTGGGGGTGGTAGGCAGTGCTCAAACAAAGTTCAGTATCCCAGGCTTTCTGAAGACAATTCGAGAATCCTGATGTAAAACATGGATCACAATGACAAACAATCCATAATGGTACTCCATGAAGTCTTACAACTTCATTAATATATAGTCTTGCTAAACGTTCAAGTGGTAAATCTTCTCTTATTACAAGAAAATGTGCTGAATTGGTAAGACGATCAACAATGACCCCTATTTCATCATTCTTTCTAGGATTATTTGGTAGTCCCATGACAAAGTCCATCATAATATTATCCCATTTCCACTCCGGTATGGGAAGAGATTTCAGGACTCCTCTAGGTTATTGCCTTCCAGCTTTCACTTGTGGACATACCATACATCTTGACATAAAATCAGTAATCTCCCTCTTCATTTTGTCCCACCAAAAATGTTCCTTCAAATCTCTATACATATTAGTGCTTCTAGAATGTATATAGAAATTGGATCTATGAGCATCATCCAAAAATTTTCTTTTTGGATCAGGTATATCAAGAATAGAAAGTCTCTTCCCAAATTTCAAAATTCCATCTTCATACACAAAGTCACTCAATCTCCCATCATTCACAGCTTTAATCTTCTTTTTGAAACTCTTCATCACCATTTTGAGAACTCTTTGTACTCTATAGTAATGATGGGTTGGAAACCATTTGAAAAATCATTGATGTTTCACCTTCCATGGTCATTCCTATATCAATCATTACTAGATCCATGTATATAAGATCTTTTTCAACTTCCATCTTGTTCAAAACTCCATGATCTTTTCAACTCAAAGAATATTCCACCTTATTTTCCTTCCCTGGGTGGTAGTGTATAGTGCAATCATAGTCATTTAGTAGTTCAACCCATCACCTTTTCCTCATGTAGATTTCTTTTTGTGAGAAAATATACTTCAAACTCTTGTGATCGGTATATATCTCACATTTTTCACCATATACATTGTGTCTCAAAATATTAAAACCAAATATTACAACTGCAAACTCATGATCATCAGTAGGATAGTTTTTCTCATGAATTTTTAGGTGTTTTGATGCATAGGCAATAACCCTGTCATTTTGCATAAGGACACAACCAAGTAATTTCTTTGAAGCATCACTATAAATAACAAACCCATCATTCCCTGATGGTAGAGTCAATATAGGATCATTGAATAATATTCTCTTCAGTTCTTCATAACATTCTTCACATTATTTTGTCCAAAAAAATTTCACCCCTCTTCATGTGAGCTTTGTTAATGGGTTATCCAAGTGGGCAAAATTCAGGAAAAAATGTCGATAATAACCTATTAAACCAATAAAACTATTTACGTCAGTTATACTCATCGGTTCTAGCTATTTTTGGATTTCCTTGGTCTCAGAAGGATCAATAGAGATTTCATCCTTAGAGACGATATGGCCAAGAAAATAAATCTCCTGAATCCAGAATTCACATTTTCTAAACTTCCCATATAATTCATGTCTTCTAAGAGTCTTCAGGATAATGCGCATGTGATTTTCACGATCTTCATAGCTTTTAGAGTATACAAAGATATCATCCAAAAATAGCACTACAAAATCATCGAGATATTCTTTGAAAACTTTTTTCATTAGATCCATGAAAACAAAGGGTGCATTATTCAATTAAAATGTCATTACTATAAACTCGTAATGACCGTACATTGTTTGAAATGTTGTTTTAGGAATGTCTTCATTCTTCACACACAACTGATGATATCCAAATCATAAGTCAATCACTGAAAATTATTGAGCTCCATGAAGTTGGTCGAATAAATCATCAATGTGAGGTAGGGGATACTTGTTCATTATTGTTATAGAATTGATCTCCCAATAGTGAATGAACAACCTCATATATCCATCTTTCTTCTTAACAAAAAGGAAAGTGGATCCCCATCGAGAAACACTAGGGTTAATAAATCCCTTATAACTCATTCCTCTATTTTTTTTCTTTAGTTCCACTAATTACATAGTGGACATTCTATAAGGGGTATTCGATATGGGCCTTGAACCAGGAATTAAATCAATGAAAAAATCAATTTCTCATTCTGGAGGATGTCCAGGTAAATATTCTAGAAATACATTAACATATTTTTCTATAATAGGTATATCCTCTATTTGAACATTTCTTTCCTCACTTACAATTATTTCATTTTCTTCCTCCCGAATAATTGAATTTAGTTGATCTACTGGGGGTGTATCAAGATAATAATTACGTGGTGACGATTCTGCTTTAAAGATAAGGTGTTCTTTATCATCGTCATAAAAAATAGTAACCTACTTCTTCTTATAATAATTTTTTTTCATCATGGTCTGAAATCCAATCCATATTGAATATTATATCAAATTCAATCATGGGTATGATGATGAGATCACCAGATAAATAACATTTATATCCTCTAATGGGAATTGATTCACAAAACTTTGTTGCAATGATACTTCCCTTAGGATTTTTTACTGACAACTACTTTGTTAAATGAAATTATAAATATCTATTTTTCTTAGAAAACTGGGAAGATATGAAACAATGCGATGATCCAGAATCAAATAAAGCATTTTTTAAACTTGGGGAAACCATTAAATTACCTGCCACCATATCTTTCAGAGCTTCAACCACAGCAGTAGTGATAGCATAATCTTGGCGTTAATCCCTTGGACTTTTCTGATGTAAGTTCCCCTGATTTTTAGGACATTCATTCACATAATTCCCCCTTTCTCTACAATTGTAGCATTCAATATTGACAACCTATTTCTTTGCTTTTCAATCACGATCTTGGCTACCTTTTTCACCACACTTGTAACAGACTCTCATTCCCTTCAGTAAAATACCAGGGTGTTTCTTCCCACATTTACTGCAGGATGGATATTTAACTTTTCCCTTCTTCCACTTATTTCCATTTCCAGAGTGTTCAACAGATCTCTTCATCTCTTGATTTTCTTTGAAGTCGTAAGACTTAGAGAATTCTTTTTCTGTCTTCATAGCACATGAGACAATATCTTCATATGACAAGATGGATTGTGAGACTAATTCTCAATGGAGAAATGGTTTTAAACCATAAAATAAATGAACAATCTTACTTCTTGGGTTACATTTATAATCTACAGAATGCCTCGTTATCCTTGTAAAGTTATCTTCATACTTTGTGAAAGTCTCATCCTCCTTTTGCCTCAGACATAGAAATTGCCTTTCTATATCTGCTCGATGGTCACGAGGAAATTATTTTTATATGAAAATATCTTTAAACTCCCTCCATTCCATATTTGATAGTTCATCATATTCCTTTATGTTTTGAATTAATGACCACCATTGATCAGCATCTCCAGTGAGGTGGTAAACTTCCATGACAACTTTTTCCCTTTCTCTACTCCCTAAGGCATGGAATATATGTTCTAAGGAATTTATCCATTGCTTAGATACAAATATATTTGTACTCCCATTGAATGTTGGTTATTGTTGCCTCATAAATTGGTCAAACATTGATCCTACACGTTGTGGATCAGGGTGCTCCAAACGTGTAAGGTCATTATTAATAACCTAAGTGAGTTGTCCCAGTATAGTGAAAAGACGATCAGCATTAGTTGTATCACTAGCTCCACTATAATTATCATTAGTAGGAGGGAAATACCTACATGGAGTGTGTGCATTTATATGGTTTCCATTCCTTCCACTACGCACAATTTTTAAACAATGGAATAGTCTAGATCAGTTTATGAATCAAAATACTTAATTCCAAACATGTAAAACACTTATCATAAATTGAACAGTTTATGGACATAATCCCTAATCATGAAAAATGTTTTCTTTGAGGAATTATATACTCATAAACCCTTTATAATGGTTTGTAAAGAAAATTAATATTATCTTAAGCATATCCCCGGAGAGTGTCATAACCAATAGTGCAACAAGGCCCGTTGTCATGCACCAGTTTCCATTTGATTCTAGCTCAAAGTGGTGTTTTTGGGTTTTACCACTCAGTACATATGTGCCAGAGCAGCCTCTACCTGCTCATATCCAGACAGGGATATATTTCTTGGAAAAATTAAAAAATCTCTACAACACAAAAATTCAAGGAAATTATTCTATACCATTCCTCAACGTCTATCTTAGGGTAAAGTTCTCTAATTAGAGTTTTTGTAAATCTATATTCAATGGTTTGTTCTAAACATCCTCTAATACCAACAATAATGCCCCGACCCCAGTTACCCAGAGTCGGTGCATTATTACATATCATTGGCATGATCACAAAAGATCATGTCTCCAATGACCGATAAGTTTAGTTCCTTGGAAGTACTAGATACATTCATTAGGTTTACATTACATAATAAAATGAAAAACTACAACAAAATTATTTCAATAGACCACACTCATATCCCCTCAGACTAACCCTGCAGGTCAGTCACTAAATACTTCTTCGTATCTTGGGAAAAATAAATCATAGAAAGGGGTGAGCTCAGATGTCTAGTAAGGATGACAATATAGAGGAAACTTTCATAAATAAGCATAAACATTTAAGGACATGTATAAGAATAAAACAAAATCCATTTAAATATGGAAAAGATAATATCAAATAATTCCATTTACATACTCACATGGATATTCTACAAATCTAATAATCACATGCAATATCAATAGCCACTTTCATAATGATGGAATGCATAATGCCAGACTATTATAACCATATAGTCAAGGCCTTATGCCAAGACTACAAATAAGATTTTGTCAAGGAATTGTTCCAAGACACTAGTTTGTCCCATGAGACCTACCGATGCATAGAGTATCTATAGCGGGCTCCACCCATCACTTACTAAGTTCAATGCATTCCTCATTTGAAAAGGTTTAAACATAACATAAACATTTGTATTAAAACTGGCATACAAAATGGAAGTACATTATCCATAAACCATGAAGGATATGAAATAACACATCCACAGTAAAAACATATCACAAAAACATCAATAAAATATGGATTTTTTGTATCATAATAAATCAACTTCAAATAAACATAAAATCCATCAAAGGATGTTGAAATAGATTAAATCAAAACCTTTTTAAAGAAATATCTCTTTCTATTTTGAAATTATATAAAATTCATGTAATTATAAAGGAAAACATTTATATTTGACAATATTTATATAATATTTTAAGGGAAGCCTCAATGATGATATAACGGTGGAAAATAACATCACCCGCCATATAAGTTAAAAAAATATATTCTTACCATAATTTTGTCGAAATGCTTATAAATGACCTTATTTGGAAAATGACAGAAAGATTCCATTATAAACATCTTATAAAATTAAAGCAAGGGTATAAATGATTTTAACATATATTCTAGTAAATATAAATAATGTTTTAAAATACATTTTTGAGAAACATGGATTTGGATGACAAAGAGGTCCTAGTAGAGAATTACATATAAACAACCTCGGATAATGAAGAGATTGTGAAATTAACCCTTACCTTGCACTTTTCCTTGGTCGAGAGTAGTTTAACATCCTATATAATGGGGAAATAATTTTTATTAAATTATACAAGAATCATATACATTAATACGATATCATATATGATCTTTTCACATTTCTTTGTTAATAAAATCTTAGAATTATCATCATTTTGGGTGTTAACGAATTTGTTTTGCTTTATATTATTTGTTATGTGAATCATATTTTTTTGTATGGGATGTATATTAATCATATCCAGAATGATATCAAGTCTTTAAACATTATTTTTAATCATCAAATGAAAATTAGTCTTGAATGGATACAATGGGGAAGGAATATCATCGCATTCTTGGAGACGGTAATCCGTACGTACTCACGAGCGACAATACCTTTATTTTGATATTAAAATAAAATATAATTGGATTTTATATCGTATAAAAAGAATAATTATCATGTTATATTTATTATTTACATAAATTACATATCATTATTATACCCATCCAAATAATAATGTATTGAATAACAATTACACCATGACGTGGAGACGGTAAGACGTACGTACGCACGTATGGTGACATGTCATTCAATGGATGGATAGAATAATGAGTTTGGTTGTACCCAATACTAGAAATCCGACCTTTCCCAATGCTTCTATACCATCGGTTTGTAAAAACCATTTGTATAGGTCCCCTTTCCCAATGGTTTGGCCAAACCATTGGTATAGGACCTTTGAACCCAGAATCCGGACTTATACCAACAGTTGTCAAAACTATTGGTATAGGTCCTTTAAACTTTTATCAGATCTTCTTACTGAGAACATTTTATAAATAAAAATTTAAAATAATTATGATAATACATATATATATATTTATGTAATTATGTTCACAAAAGTCATGTTAGGTTAGTGGTTATGTTGTTCAATGATAAACTAGGGGTCTTGGGATCAAATCCCAGCGAATGTTTTTTTTTGAAATACATATACCAAGGGTTCCATAACCGTTGGTATAGATTTTCACATTACTTATACCAACGGTTTTCCCAAAACCATTGGTATAGATCTATCCCAACGGCTTACTTGTCAACGGTTCTCCATACCGTTGGTATAGGTTAGTTTTCCAGTAGTGACCATATTTAAAATAACACCACAGTATATATAAGATACTAGATTTATTATTTTAGAATGGAAACAAAAAAGAAAAAAAAGTGGAAGAAGAAAGGAACTTGAAAGAGGTGATGAAATATTTACCTGTTCTTCGGGTTCTTCTTTTTGATTTGATAAAAAGGGCTCATTTGGTTGGCATTATGACTAAATGAAGGCCTCTATGATGAAGGGAGAATAGTTGATAGGGTATTAGGGCAGGGTTTGGCCGAGCCAAATGGATTTTAAGGTGTGAATTAGAGAGAATGGGGAGTTCCCTTTTTATAATAGGGGTGAGAGGCACCTTAGGAAAAGTTAGAAATATTATTTTATAATAAAATCCTTTTGGGTTTTTAATGGCTCCAAAATGGATTATTAAAATACTAAGGTGGGGATGGGTCTAAAACCACTCAACCAATAGGTTTTAGAAAGGTTTTGGTCACTATATTAACTTTATCTTTTTTATTTAACTCTTAGTTAGATAGTTTGAAATTACCATGTGTCTTTGTATTTTTATATTATGTTGTTAATAACCTACTATATACTTCCCAGAGAACCCCAAGTGGTTTATTAATGATACGCATATCATTATATAATTTTTTTGGCCAAACCCTAGGTTTTTAAGATTATAATATCAAATAATAATATAATATTTGTTTTAAAAAGACTTTTATGTCAATTTTGACACTATTTGGTTTTTTGTTTTTTATAAATTCATAACAGCATTATTAATTCGAAAAAATTTATCTAACCAACCCTAATATGTCATATTAACCTAATTACTGGAATTCATAAAATGTATCAGATTAAATTTATTTGGGTATTTAAAATATCAATTATTTTAATATTTCATTAATTAGGTAATTACCGCATCATCATTGTATCATAAATAAATTAAAATATTTAATGTCTAAAGAACATAAATAAAATACCATTATGTAGGAAATATTTTTATCTTTCTAATTAACATTTATAGTCGAAATTATCTTACGTATAACCCTATATTAAAAATGTTTTAGTTATTAAAATTTGATTTTAACTCTTTTAACTTTTGTTTAAATAAAATAATAATAAGTGTCCTAATATAATCCAAGTGGACCAAAGAGGTTCATATTTTATTGCTAAGGTTTTTTTGTCGAATTATTCTTATACAATAGAATTAGTACATGTGTTAAGGTAATAATAATATCATTTTTACCCTTAAATACCCTATTTACTTTTAACTGTGGTAAATAAAAGTAAAAAGGCACTATTCACCAAAAATGATTTTCATCTTATTGAAAAAAAAAATTCTTAATGATATTAACTATTTCTCTTGGATTTCTAAAATTCATCTCACAAAATTGGTAAAATTATGTGTTATGTGAATTTGCAAATTCTTTTTAGAGGTGGGTAAAAGACGGTGAAAAGTTCAATATAGTTTTTATATATATAAAATTATTATAATTTAACTCCAATGAATTATAATGACCTTATATATATATTATGTGTCTATTTGACCTAAAATAAATTTAAATAAAATAAATAATTATTTAAATAAAAATTCGGTTTTAATCTATTACTCAGTGTTTTTTACTATTTATCAAAAATTGAATGTTTTCAGAAAATTTCAAAAAATTAACCTAAGCTAATTTCGATATTACGAATCCAAAAATTAAGTCCATTTTGAATGATAAAATTTATAAAATATCAAGAAGTGGGTATTACTATTCATAAAGGCTAGTTTGATTGGTTGTGTTCTGTTAGAACTCGAATTTGCGTACAACACACATTATTGTATTATTCAAAGAGAAGCGTACTGTCGAAGCTTGGGGTGTTACAATATGATTTCTGATCAAAAATAAAGTCCTGGATACTTTTTTCCTTCAATAACACATGATTGCATAGACTTCAATATGAAATTTCATCCCTTCCATGTGCATGGAAAAGTCATTCATCAACCACCTGAATTGTTACATATAGGTAAATACTCATGGCCATTTACTACATGGGGAATGGATGTAGTAAGACCTTATCCTACAACAATGGCTGAGTAGTTCAAGTATATCATTACTGTTACTTTATTATTATCTAAATTGGTTGAGGCAATACCTCTCAATAATGTTGGAGCCAAAATCATTATTAGTTTTGTCAAAACTAACATCATCACTAGATTTGGTGCCCCTCATACTATATTAACAAAATATGGAACCAATTTTTTCTATACTGAGGAAAATAAGTTATATTCGGAGAACAATATCAAATCCAACCATTCATCTTATTATCATGTGGCATCCAATGGATATATATAGGCTTTCAATAATACCCTATCAAATATACTCCAGAATATGGTGGATAACGATAAAAAATCTTGTCCTGATAAACTTTGGCATGATTTATGGACTTATCATACTACTACTCATACTTCCACACAAGAAACTCCTTATTCGTTGTTATACGTAACAGAAGCAGTTTTGCTAATTTAAATGCAATTAACATCACTCAGATTTGAAAACATGGATCAGTTTTCTATAGATGATATGTCTCAAAAACGATTTAATGAGCTGGAATTATTAGACGAGAAACGATTGCATACTTTGCATCATTTATAAGTCTATCAAAACAAAATAGCATGATACTTTAATAATAAAATTCTCCTTCATGCATTTCATCAAGGAGAATTGGTATTGGTCCTTAGGACTATAATGATACCCCGAAATAAATATCTAAATCTTGAGTCAATGTGGGAAAGACCTTATTCCATACATAAGGTCTACTCAAATAGATATTATGCCTTAATATCAATGGATTGGGAGCTTATTACAACTCCAACCAATAAGAGATTCATGAAGAAATACTTTGTATAGTTTCACACATTTTCTGCGCTGTTAGACAATATACTGCACAACTCCCACGTCCTTACTGCTAGACTTATAACTGCACAATATAATGTCCTAGTTTCAAGACATTAAGCTGCATAACACCATTTGACCTCGTTACACAACATTAAACTGTTCGGTTTACATCTTCTCTACATAACATTAGGAGCTTCCATAATAAAGCATCATGGAAATAATATCTACTCCATAGTGGAACCTGAGTCCCTCTCTTCCCTATGTTTGAGTCAGATCTGCATAGGGACCTTTCTTGAAGAACTACGTGTGGCTTGATTCTCATCTATTTGAGATATGTAGATATGCCTGGATCTCCAATCATGGTCCTAGCTTGAACTAAAAAAAATTAATTCCCTTTCCTTCCCCTTTATATGAACTATATCTATACATAGTGATATTTTAAGATACATAATTTTATTTTCATACCATCTCATGTCTTAAATTTAACCGTTCTTCTATAATGTGTTAATGTCCACGTCTACCATGTCAAACATTATTGGTCTTTTAAATGATGGTTTAAAGAAATATGAATGGATTGATTCTCATCTATATGAGATACATAGAGATGCCTAGATCTCTAATCTTGGGCCCATCCCTGATATAAAACCCCTTTATTCCAAGTATAAGAAACAAACCTGCGTAGGGAATGTTTAAAGAACCATGTTTGGCTTGATTCTTATCCCCAACAAGAAACACAGTGACACTTGATTTTTATCCCTTAGTATAGTTACAACATTTCTTTCTTTTCACATCAGTTCAACATTGTCCTTAACACATGATGTTAAAATGCATGGAAATCTAACACCCCTATTCTTCACTTGTGTCACCTTTGTGTTATATAAGAAACCCTTACCGCTCCTTGCTTCTCACACTGATCATAGGTCATGTGGGATTATAAATTGTGTAAAATGATTCATTATATAAATATGTATCTCAACTTTTTATAGGGTTATAAATTACTTTAATGCATGACATAAAACATCATAGTAAAATCACTACTATAATTGGATGTTTTCCCAACATATATATACAAACAGTTTCATCAAACTATTGGCATACAGTAAAAAAGGAAATATTTTCCAATGGTTTTTTCAAATCGTTGGAAATGTGTTAATATAGTTAAAATTTCGCAATAGTTTGACAAAACCCGTTGGGAAATATTTAGTTCCTCTAAGATATACCAATGATTTTAATAAACTTTTGGTAATGAGAAATGAGAGGCTTTACCAACAATTTTTTTAAAACTGTTGAGAATGTATTCCCCCAAATACACAGCACCCCAGCTCCCACTCGGCACGATTACGAACCCTAATCTAAAGTCCTTTTGATTTTTTCTCAACAGTGAAACTCCTTCCAACAATATATCTATCTTCAATCAATATATTTTTTATTTCTATACTTCATATTATTAAGTGTTACCTTATTTTTAATGTTCTCCGTCTATTTTTTTCAAAATTTCTGATTTGATTTGTGATAAATTAAGTTCCTGCGGTCTGTGGAGCAGCGAACCATTTTATTTGTTTTCTGTTTTTTCTTCTAAACTTTAAAAATGGTAAAGATTTTGTTTAGTGGGGTGATATGGTAGTTTATGTGGACTTTATTTTATTTGAGAATTGTATTTTGATTTTTTATTTATAGTTTTTTTTCAAAAAATAATGGGAAGGGTATTAATATTGAGGATGAATTTGGTGTTGGTTGGTTGATGTATTGGAATTGTGAAGACCCCCACCCCCATGGACACCTACCACCCCCTGGACATACCCCCACCCCCTGGACATCCCCCATTGGACAACCCCCACCCCCAGCATCCACTTGACACCCCCACCCCTTGGACAGCTCCCTCCCCCCACCCCCCAGACACCCCCCACCCCCACCCTCCCGGTACACCCCTTACCTACAATGGATAGACCCCTACCCCCTGGACACCCCCCCCCCCATTGGACACCCCCACCCTTTGGACAACCCCTACCCCCTAGAAACCCCCACCCCTGGACACCCCCACCCCACCCTCCCAGGACACCACTCACCCCCCATGGATAGACCCCCCAGATAGCCCCTCCCCCCACCCCACCCCTTATACACCCCTACCCACTGGACACCCTCCACCCTCATGGACCCCCATAGATGCCCCCCTGGACACCACCACATTTCCTAGACACCACCACACATCCTAAGGGTTTTTCCTAATTTTTAAATTAGAATTAACAATATAGTTGATTTCCCCTTCAGCCATTGACATTTCCTAAGTGACCCATAGAGCCTTATAAAATAAATTTGTCATGTTTTGATAAATTGAATTTGTCATATTTTGGAAAATTGAATACTTCATGTTTTGATAAATTGAATTTGTCATGTGTTGATAAATTGAATGGGTTGTTTGTAATGAAATGGCTAATTCATGATGGTTTCCCATTCTTAATAAATAAAACGATTTTAAATAAAATTACCCTAAGGGGGCAATAGGAGGGGTAGGGGGTTGTCCAGGTGTGGGGGGCTATCCATGTGGGGGATGGGTTTTCTAGGGGGTAGGGGCTGCAGGGGGTGGCGGGCTTCTAGAGTGTGGCAGAGGTGGGTATGGCTGCCCAAGTAGGGGTGTCGGATGTCTAGGGGAGTCAAGGTGGGGAATCTAGGTGGGGGAGGGGTTTGGAATGTCCTGGGGCTGGGCTGTCCAAGGGGTGGGGTGGGAACTATTGTCAAAGGTGTGTGCCTCAGTGCTCCATGGCGTGAGGTGCTGTGAGGCACACCCGGTGCGCCTCACCATCGGTGAGTCCAGGAAACCTCGTTGTGGTGCACCTTTGGTGTGTGCCTTGTGCGTCTTCCTAAGAGGCTCTATGGCACGAGGCTCAGAAAAGGCGCACCTGTAGACCCTAAAATTTGGTAGAATAAGGCATCAGATATCATGCTTAGTGGGGCATCATAAATCGAGGGCCCGATGGAAATCATGAACAGAGGCATAAATCAAGGGTGAGATGGAAATCTTAGGTAGGAGGAAATCGGGGAAATCGAGGGAAATCATGGGGGAGCCAATGGAAAATCGTGGGTTAATGAAATAGATATCATGCTTAAAGGGGGCTGATAGAAATTGGGGATATTTTCTCAAAAGTGAGCTGAACATACTTAAATATAACATAACATAAAATATTTTAATAAAAGAAGAACTAAATAAAACCCTATAAAAATTGAACCATCTCACGACCGAAACAAAGAAAGGAATAAAATTAAACACATTTAACCTTACACGATGATTTTGATGTTTAGGTTCTCAATCTCATTTAACACAACAAAGAATAGTAGAAATGAGTTTAACATTATAGAAGAAATGTAACATAACATGATGATTTTAATGTTTAGGTTCTCAATGATTGATTATTTGATTGTTAATCCGTTAAAAATTATCAGCATGTATTTTAATTTGTATTATTTTTATTGAATTTAAGATTTTTTAATTTAAAATATTTTTGAAATTTTTATATATTTAATTGTGTGCACTTTTACCTTAATTTCATCTCACGCAGCGCCACACCCCGCATCCCCAAGAAGTCATTACGCATTACTGAGCCGCGTGCCTTTGAAAACACTGCGGGTGGGATGTTAAGGGGGGTGGGGGTGGGCTGTCTAGGTGGGGGTGGGGGTCCAAGTTGGAGGTGGTTGGGGTGGGCTATTTAGGTGGGGGTGGGGGGGCTGTCCAGGTGGGGGTGGGGGGTGTCTAGGTGGGGTGGGGTGGGGAGGGATGTCTATGTGTGGGGGTGGGGGTGGGTGGGATTTCTATGTGGGGGAGGGGGAGTGGCCTGTCCAAGGGGGGGGGGGGGTTGTCCAGTGGGGGTGGGGGCGTGGGCTGTCCAGGTGGGTGTGTGGGGGGGGAGCAATCCAGGTGGGCTACCGGGGGGCTATAGAGGATGGGGGTGCAGGATGTCCTGGGGTGATGGTAGGTGGGATATCGAAGTGGGTGGGGGGGGGGAGCTTTCAGGGGTGTGGGTTGTCTAATGGGGATGGGGGTGGGTAGTCCATGTGGGAGAGGGGTGTGGGTTGTCCAGGGAGAAGGGGGTGGGCTGTCTAGGTGTTGTGGAGGGGGGGGGGCTGTAGGGGTTGGGGGGATGTCTAGGGAGGGGGTGGGATTTCCACTCCTATACTCAAAAAAATAGGAATCACATATAACCAATGTATAGTTTCTTTCAAACATTAAGAATTTTCATGAAGTTCCATACCAACAATCACTCTTCCCCTTCAAAGAAGAATTGATCTCTACAAACAAATATCACTCAGGTTATTATCCAGTATCAATATTGATCTCATAAAAATTTAACATTCGAAAAAATCCATATCAACTAATGGTATTACAAGGATCGTACTACTATGTGTATTGTTCCATTGAAACAGGGATCATAAAATATGATTCCCATATGATATTTGGTGGGGTGTTTACAATTGGCCGTGTTGTGATTTATCTTTATGATATTCATGGTTTACAAAAAAATTCATCTTGGTCATATATAATAGGCTTCAAATCCTGCTACAATTGGATAGAGATTAGATTTTATTAACCTAGTTTGGTGGTGGACACCACCACCACCCTGGACAGCCCCGCCACCCCCCGCAGACAGCCTGCCCACCCCTGGTGGATAGCCCACCCACCATTCAGACACCCCATACCCCTGGATATCCCTGCCACCCCCTGGATAGCCCACCCACACATAGAAACCTCGTACCCCCAAGGAATCCCCACCCCTGGAATTCCCCCCAGCCCCTTGGACACCCAACCCCCTAGCCAACCTCACTACCCTCGTAGACATCCCACCCACCCCCCTGGACACCCAATACCCCCTAGATAGCCCCCACCCCCGTGGATAACTTGTCAACCCCCTGGACACCCGCCCACCACCCCCAGGACACCTCCCATCCCCCCGGACACCCTCACCCTTAGAAAGACCCCCACCCCTGGACACCCTGACCACACTGGACAGCCCCGCCACCCCCATGGACTGCACACCCACCCCCTCGACACCTCGTACCCACCTGGACAGCCCCGCCCACCCCCTGGACACTCCACCCACCCCATGGACACACTATACCCCCTGGATAGCCCCCACCCCATGTAAATTCCCCCAGCCTAGTGGACTACCCACCCACCCCCTGAACACCCCCCACCCCCGTGGACAACCCGCCCACCTGGACAACCTGACCCCCATGATAGCCCCATCCCCTGGACACCTCCAACCCCCCTATACATCCCCACCACCCCAAGACTCCTCGTTCCCCCTGGACACCCCCACCCCTTGGGCAGTGTATGTGATCACTCAGATAATCTAATAAAATATAAAATATCTTCGATCTTAAATTTACTCAACTCCATAATAATATTACTCCAAAAGTGTACATGATCTTGTACACTAATGTATATTTATTCAAAGATATTTTGTTATAAATATAGTATTTTTTGGTACATTATATTATGATTCTAATATAGAGTAGTTTTTCAGTTATGGTTTCATATAAAGTGAAACATTCTCATTTACATAAATATATTTTCGATGAAACTTCAATCATATTGAATTTATAAGGATTAAATGACTTATAAATTTTTTTACATAATGGATAGAAGTTAGATGTATGAAACCAAACGAATTTCAAGAGATTTTTAAAACAATTTGAGAATATTTTTAGATTTTTCATTTCACAATGCTTTAGATAATGGTCACATATACTACCCCTGTTACAATTGTGTTGGAAGACCTTGGTTGAGCCATGAATAATTCAGCTACCACATAAAAAAATATTTATTTCATGAAAACTAATCTGTGTGGTCCCACAAAATTGAGAAAATGAAATCTCAAATTGGTGATGATTCAAATGAGAGGACTGGATTGGAGAATTTGTTATATGACTGGTTTCTATTTATTCATCATCCAAAAAATAGAAATAATTCCAACCCAAGAAGATTTCGATATGAGCCCACATAATGCATCTAATGAAAATGATTATGTTGTCTAGGTGAAAAAATCGAATGATTCTACCATGAATCCAGTATATTAACAATGCGGTAAAAAGAAAAAGAAGGAATTCTAAATCCAATTGTTTTATGGGAAAACTATGTATGGGATTTTTAATACTTCCATCGACTACATTCTTTCTTTCTTAAAGGAATTACTTCTAGATGATGTAGATATTCCCTCAAACAACTATATGGAATGAATGTTAGTTGAGGATCGTAGATTTTGAAGAAACAAAACTCATGCTTTCTTGAAAGATTGTAGTTTATTCTGGGAGGAAACTACTGAACGAAATGATTCTATAAAACGTGGAACATCCTGGTAGAATCCAAAAGTAGATGAAACAACATCATGTGTGCCACAGAAAGTAATGTGGAACATTCCATTGATCCCGTGACTCCAGAATTATTTTATGTCAGATGAAATATCAATAAAAATACACTGGCATGATACTGAGAGAAGAAAGACTAATGATGAGTTGGTTTACCCAATAGATGCATTTACATGGATGATATTTGATGCATAATATACTGATTTTGTATCTTACATGTGTAATGTGTGGTTTGGTCTTTCATGTGATGGTTTTAATCCATTTGGTCAGATGCCTATGTCGCACAACACCTGGACATTTTTTATACACATTTATAGTCTTCCCCCATGGTTGTGTATGAAAAAACCTTTAACCTTCATGAGTATACTCATATCTGTCCCTTATAGTCCCAACAATGATATAGACGTATACTTGAAATGAATAATAATAGAGTTGAAAATTCTTTGGGATGTGGGTGTTTGCACATATGATTCATGTTCGAAAAGACATATTTCAAATGCGTGATTCGCTTATGTGGATGATCAATGATTTTCCTTCTTATGCAATGATGTCTAGATGGGGAAAGAAGGGAAAACTATCATGTAACTTTTTTATAAAGAATAAATGATCCAGAAGATTGAAACATCAACGATCCACCTCATTGTATGTCTTAAACTAATGTTCTTAATGAATTGAAATATTTTAATTTTTCATTCGGGAAGGGTCAAATGAAATTTGGAATGAGAAAGAATGTTTCCATAGAAACCTATTACAATTAGAAGAAGAGAAGTATCTTATTTTTTTTTCCTTATTAGTCATACACTTTGATAAATCATTTCTTAGAATTAATGCACATTGAAAAAAAATATGTGAAATTTTTCTTTTGATTCTTATAATTGTTAAGGGAAAGAGAAAATATGATTTACGGTCTTGATGTGACTTGGTGGATTGGGGCATCAGTCCAAAATTACATCATGTACATATCAGTGAAAATAAATGGCTAGTTCCATGTGCTTGTTATGTGATGAATCCTACAGATAAATGAAATATATAAAAGTACTAGAGACTATTAATGTTATTTATGTCTATTCAAGCAACATACATAAATGGTTCTATAGATGAGAGTTGGAGCTAAAATATTTGAGGACAAATGATTATCACATCCTTCTGAATTAGTTGATTCAAATTAAAATTCATCATCTTTTTTCCAATAATGTAAGGGTGGATGTTATTTGGTTGTGTTATTTTTTAGAGATCTTTGTCCTAATAAGTTCTCCAAGTCTTTTTTGCAAAACAAATTGGCAGATTCCCCATTAATTTTGTGTGAGTTAGAGAAAATATTTCCTCTACCATTTTTAACATGCATGCTACATATGACTATCCATATTACAACTAAAATACTTCTTGGAGGACCTATTTATTTTCTATGGATGTATCCAACTGAATTAAATATTTACACATTAAATTCTTAGGTTCGTAATATGAATCATCCCGAAGGTTCTATCATGAACGGTTACTTGGCTCAAGAATGTATATATTTCGTCCCTTTGTATTTTTCAGATCTTACTACAATAAGGAACATACCAATGATAAATAAAGAAGAATAGTATGAGAAAATAGAACCCAATTTTCATTCTATTCTTGAAAAAGAAGAAATTCCGAGATCATTTGCATTGACGACCGTAAGCCTTGAAGAGAGGAAGATGACACATCGCACAGTTTTGTTCTACTGTGATTTGTTTGATGACTACATCTTGTAAGTAAATTGAATATGTATATCTTATATATATATATATATATATTAAACTATTCATAATTTAATCTACAAGTATCATAAAACGATGAAAAATAGAAAGCATTGGTCTTTACCTTTGAGAAGGAGAGAGACATTACATTGAAAATAGTTTTATGTTTCATTAGAATTAAAGGTAATAATATTACAGTTTAAATTAATTAAAAATAATAATTAATTAAGTTTAATATTCATTTATATTTTAGGTATTGAGTTTTCTTGCTGACTCTGTATTTTAGGAAATAAGATCATTGACTTTTGGTCCAAATACCATGGTTCGTGACTATAAATCAATTATTATCAATGGGATCTAATTTATTATAATTGAACGAGAAAAGAACATAAGAACAAAACATGATGGTGTTATGGTTACTACAACAATAGACTGTTATGCTAGTGTATCAGATAATAGAAAATGATATGAAATTTTAGGTTATTATGGAGTCAATGAAAATAATAATAATATGGGATTATTATTCTCATGGATGAGTCACGATGTTGAAATTATAGTAGTTTGATTTTATGATGAGGTATTGCTAATTTATTGATGATTGTGGATTTTGATTAATTGTATAACTCACACTCTAGATATCAATGAACCATATTTATTGGCATCAATGGAAGAACACGTTTTTTATGTCAAATACCATCTTCGAACAGAATTTGGTGTCATTATTGATGTAATTACAGACATAATTTTAATGATGGTGATGATATAATTGACACTATCTCTACTTCCATTGGAAACGATTCATTTATTAATTTTGATGACTCCAATATGTCAATTTTCAGAGTTGATTGTGAACCTAATGTTGTGGTGGGAAATATATAAAATCATCCATTGATGTTCTCAATTATTTTGGTTTACCTTGACTTGGGTTGTTAAGGTGGGTATTACTCAAATTGATTAAATATTGATTACAAATTCATTGTATCCAACTTGTCCATTATGTGAATTTTAAATGTTTATTGGTTGAGATTTTTTTGAATTGCATTTTCGAATTTAGAATTGAACTGTATTCAAACAGACGAAACCAACATTCCTAACTTGGTGAACATTTCAATGCTTCAAATTTTATTTTTATTTATTTAGTATAACTCTACGACCTTTCTATAACATTTTACCTGGTAATGAACATGATGGTTTCTATTATTCTACAAAATATGTATAGAAACCTACATCATCTACCTAAGATAAAGAATTTAAATTTTTCATTAATTCCAACAACCACATTACCACTTATGAACCTGGTATAATCAATGTTCCATGATTTTGATAGATGGATGACACTTAGTAAATTAGCATCCAACTAAAAAGTAAATTTCTTTATTACATCTTGTATGATTTATTGACTTCATTGTATATCTGTTCATGCTCACCTAAAAATGGATAGTTAAATTATCCCTGAATCCACCCATTCTCTATCATTTATTTTGTTTTTTGGGTTACACATTAGTTATCCTTTTTTATTTTCTTCCATATTTTTTTTTTCAAATTCATGATATGCAACCAATTGAAGAGAGGTGATAGAAACATATGATTGACAACAATCGTCGCATGACTGATCTGGCCATTCCACCACTATTTCCTTTAGTGATTTTTTTATTTCAAATATATATATTTAAATAATATATAATGTCATGTGATTAATTTGTTTTCATCATTTTTGCAGGATCAATCTATTTGGTGATAATTTTTTTATGAGAAGCCTAGTAGTGGTCCCAGTACTCAGGGTGTTTGTACCAAGGGGTATGACAGCTAGACAAAATGGTCGGTGTACTGGATTAGACACTACCCCTCCCACTGACATACCATCCATCCCAAATTCTGATCCCAGTGTATCGTTAGGGACACAAGGTATATTTAAGCCTCCCATATTTCCAGCACCCTTCACATCTGAGCCAAATCACACATCTGTACCATATCTGATGATGATTCTCACTCCCCATCTAGTATTCGACCAGCCATCCCTATCATCTTCTTTTACTTATTCTTCCTTCCCTTCGAGATTTTATATTTCATCTTCTTTTACTCTAGCACAATGAGAGTCTGTACCTGCAGAGCATACATTGCGACCTACTTCACCTATACAGGGTGTTCCATTAGTTTCAGAAAATCTAACGACACCCATAGGGTCAGACTACTACAGGTATACTTATACAACCCTAACAAATTTTTATACCATTATTAATTTTCATTATAACATGTATTGATAAAATATTTGTTTTTCATTCATAACAGATACATATACTAATAGGAGGTGGGGGAGGGGGTGTACATGCATGTGTGTGGTGTGGAACGACCGTACGTAGTTGATGGTAAAATATAATGAAGACAGTCAAATGATTGAAAAATCAGGTCAGCAATGTTAGAGTTTTTTTGGAAACACTTGCCAAATACTCCAACATCATTCCTATCAAACCACTCTCATGGAGACAATTGTGAAATGAAGTCAAGGATAATTCTTGGGAATAGATATGGGTAAAAAAATCTGTTTTATTTAAGGAAATATATTATTTTTGTATTTATATGAATTAATATTTTTCTGTCAGCTTTGGTTTAATTTCCATGATGGTGAGGGTGCATGGCCAGCACATCTAAATGATTTAGGTAAGCCTTGGAGAGATTACAAGAATGAGTTCTATATTGTCAGGCATGCTGGAGTTGGCACAGAGCTAGAGGAAGTTCCTATCGTGGATGATTGTCTATTTGAACATTATTGACAGATGATTATTCATTGGATGACTAGCTAGTTTAAGATATTAATCACAATAGAGGTATTTAAATGAAAATATTCATGCTTTTCATTAATACTAATTATTGACTTTAATTTAATAATCATCCAGATGAAATAAAAAAACATTGATGCTAAAGAATACCTCCACACATTGGGATGTACTACAATGCCAGATCATTAGAGGCAGTAGGTATGACAGTTTGTATTTTTTCTTTACGACTTTCACTTTTGTTTGATTCCTCCATAATTTGTTCAATTGATAAAGTTTTTATATAATTTTAGTTACGCAATTAATTATTGGTATCATGTTTTTAATTATGTTTTTCTATATTCAATGTCATTTTAGTGGCATAAATTGAATTAATAATGATGTGTACCTCGAGAAAAACTATTTTGCTCGAGAAGAAGGAAGAAATATTGAAGTGCGATTAATGAACCGACATTACAGTAGATTGTATGTTTTACATTGTAGATTTAAATTTTAATGCTCAATTTTGTAACATAATAATCTATTTATATTTTTAATAGGATGCTTTAGAGGCCCTTGATACCTAGGAAACTAAAAATTATGGGCCAAACGATCACTTACATTAGGTGTTGGGAAATGAGCACCCTAGTAGAGTACGTTGTAGCCTTAGGAAGAGTATAGTTCCGAAGAGGTATTAACCCAACATAGGTATGAGTTTCCATTCCATTGAGTTCCAGAAAGTTAAGGTACATGAAAAACAGGCTGAAAAAAGGTCCACAGAGATGACAGAACAGTCTGCTTGGGAAAACACTACATTTATGAAAAAGAGGGACGTTTTACATCAAACACTTCCACCAGAGGCCAACACAGCTTGTGATTAATATATGTAATCGATTATTTCTATATATGGTGAACCAAGTGGAATATTAAGATCTATTTGAGATGATGGCGGGGAGGAGGTTTAGGAGGAGGAGTAGGAGGCCAAGGAGGAGGCCAAGGAGGAGGAGGAGGGCGAGGAGGTGGGTGAGGTGGAGCAGGAGGGCGTTTAGGAGGTTGAGGATGAGTACGAGGGTGAGGAGGAGGGAGTTGAGGATGGTGTGGTCAATGATGGGTATTATGATGAGAAAAAAGGTGAGTATGATGATGATGGTGATGATAGTGATGGTAATGAGGGATAGATTGATCTGTTACATTTTTTACTGATATTTCTGACCTTTGATGTTTATTGATTTTTTGTGGCTAAATATGTCTTATTATGTTGGTCACATTATCTTTATTTATTTATATATAAAAAATAAAACTTGACTTGATGATTTGTTGTGAATGATTTAACCCTCCACTGGATAGCCCCCCACCCTAGTGGAAAGCCCCCCAGGACAGCCCTCCCTCTATGCACAACCCCCAACCCCGTGGGTAGCCCACCCACCCCCGTTTACTCCCCCCCCCCCGATGGAGATCCCCCACCCCCATTGACAACCCACCCACCCCCTAGGACCCCCTGTACCCCCTAGACAACCCTTCCCACCCCAAGACAGCCTGTACCCCCCCTGGACAGCCTGCCCACCCCCCTGGGCGGCCTCGCCCACCCACTGGACAACCCACCCAACCGAGGACATCCCCTCCCTTGTGGACAATCCCCCACCCCTGTAGGAAGCCCACCCACCCCCCTTGGACACCCCCTACAGCCTTGGATAGCCCTCCACCCCCGTGGACAACCCACCCACCCCTAGAAACCTCGTACCCCCTAGACAGCCCCACCCTCCACCTGGATAGCCCTCCCACCCCCTGGGTAGCCGCTCCCCCCATGGGTAGCCCCCCCCCAAGACAGCCCGCCCACCACCCATGGACACCCCAACCACCTGGATAGCCCCTCCACCCATGTGTATGTCCCACCCACAACCTTTGACACCCGGTACCCCCCCTAGACAGACCCACCCACCTCCTGGATAGCTCACCCACCCCCTGGATAGCCCCTCCCCAAATGGAAATCCCATACTCCCTTGGACATCTTGTACACCCCATTGGACACCCCTACCCCCTTGGACAACCAAACAAGCCCCATGGACATCCCAACCACCCCCCTTGACACCTTGTACCCCCTAAATAGCCCCACCCACCCACTGGATACCCTCCCCACCCCCTAGACACCTCGTACCCCCTGGATAGTCCCCACCACCCTAGAAATCCCCCCACCCCCTAAACACCCCCGACCCCCTGGACAACCCCGCCACCCCTGTGGACAGCACTCCCACCCCCAGGACAACCCCTCCCCCTGTCGATAGTCCCCACCCTTGTGGACAGCCCTCCCAGCCCATGGACACCCCTACACCCCTAGACATCCTTGCCACCCCCATGGAAAGTCGGACCACCCCCTAGACACACCATACCAACTAGACAGCCCCGCCCATCCCCCTTGACACCTAGTTCCCCCCCTGGATCACCCCACTCCTGTGGATTGCCCGCCCACCCCCATGGACAGCATGCCCACACATGGGGATATCCCTTCCCCCTGGACAGCCTCGCGACCCTTGTGGAAAGCTCACCCACCCCTAGACACCTCTTACCCACTGGACCCCCACCCCTTTGGACATCCCACCCACCCACGCGGATAGCCCGACCACCCCCTGACACCCACTACCCCCTTAATAGTCCCTCCACCGTCATGAAAATCCCACCCACCCCCTGAACACCACTCCCGTCGTGGATATCCCCCACCCCGGTGGACAGCCCATGAACCCCCATGAACCCCCATGAACAGCCTTTCCACCCCCGTGCACAGCCCTCCCACACCCTCGATGCCGCATTCCCCCATGGACAGCCCACCCCCATCCATGGACAACCTACCCACCCCTGGACACCCCTACCTCTGGATAGCCTAGCCACCCCTATGGACAGCCCCACCAACCTCATGGATAGCACTCCCACCCCCTGAACAACCCCTCCCACCCCCTGGATAACCCGCCCAACCCCTAGACATCCCCTCCCCCAATGGACATTCCCCACCCCTGTGGACAGCCCACCCACTCCCCTTGGACATCACTAACTCCCTAGACTACCCTGTTACCCATGTTGATAGCCCGCCCACCCCTTGGACACCCCGTACCCCTCTGGACAGCCCCACCCACCCCATGGAAATCCCACCCACCCCCCTGGATAGCCCCCACCCCTGGAAAGCCCCCACCCCCGTGGACAGGTAGCCCACCCCCTTGAACACCCCTACCACCCTAGATAGGCCGAAACCCCCAGGGACAACCCGCCCACCCCCCAGGACACCCCATACCCCTTGGACAACCCCACCCACCCCTCGGGACACCCTGTAACCCCTAGACAGCCCGACCACCCCATGGACAACCCTCCCACCCCCTAGACACCATAAACTCTACTAGAGAGCCCCCACCCCCTAGAAAGCCCCCAACCCTGACCCCCCAGATAGCCCCACCACCCCCGGGTACAGCCCACCCACCCGCCTGGACATCCCACCCTCCATAGAAATCCCCCACCACTGTGGATAGCCCACCCACCCCCCCTGAACACCCCTACACCCCTGGACAACCCCCCCTGTGGATAGTCGGCCCACCCCCTGGATAGCCCCCCCCAGACAATTAGTGCCCCCTGGACATCCCCCCACCCCATGGATATCCCGCCCACCCTCATGGACAGCCCGCCCACCCCCGTATACACCTCGTACCCCCATTGACATCCCCACCACCCTCGTGGATAGCTCACCAACCCCCCTGGACACCTCATACCCCCTGGATAGCCCCCCAAACCTCTGTGGACAACCCGCCCACCAC
Source organism: Viscum album (assembly GCA_963277665.1). Taxonomy (NCBI): domain Eukaryota; kingdom Viridiplantae; phylum Streptophyta; class Magnoliopsida; order Santalales; family Viscaceae; genus Viscum; species Viscum album. The sequence goes on from OY728145.1 coordinate 904,733,671, forward strand.
CGAGACACCTCCTACCCCCTAGATAACCCCGTTTCCCTTGTGGACAGCCCACCCACCCCCTGGACACCCCTCCCCCATGGACAACCCCCTCCCTTGTGGACAACCTGCCTGCCCCTAGTCACCCCCTACCCCCTAGACAACCCCACCACCCACATGGACAGCCTTCCCACCCACTAGACACCTCATACCCCCTAGACAGTCCCCACCCCCATGGACAGCATGTCCACCCCTGGACATCCCTACCGCACTAAATATCCCTGTCACCCCTGTGGACAGCCCCTCCACCCCCGTGGACAGCCCTCCCACCCCCTGGACACCCCATACCCCCCCTGGACAGTCCCACCACCCCCATGGATATCTCGCCCACCCTCCTGGACACCCCCTACCCCATGGAAACCCCCCCTTGGTATCCCAAAAAACCCTCTGGACACCCCTCCCTTGGATATCCCCCCACCGCATGGACACCCCCACCATTGGACATCACCCCACCACCTGGACACCCCCACCCCCATAGTTAGATGCTCAAAATGTAACTCTAACAATCAAGGGATCTCTGATATGTGAGTTTATTCTCACCATTATGATTGTATGCAAAAAAATAAATTGAAATGGTTTAGTTGGAAGTGTGGTTGTCATGTGAAGATTGAAATGGGGTACGCTATGTTGTGGTACATGTCATGGTTGGAATAGTCTGATGTTTTTATGTGCTGTTGCAAGTGTTTTTTTCTTCTATTTTATGTGTTTTTTTTCAGGTGTTTTTGTAGGTGTATGAAATGGAGGGGATGGGTGACTGCTATGCTGGTTTTAGTGATGTTCTGGAAATACATTATACCTATAAGGACCCAACCTCAGTTTCCCAGAGTTGGTGCCTTATTTTATACATTGGCATATAAACAATGAATACAAATCCCAAAGGACCAAGTAGTTTAGATGATTTTAGAAACAAGATACATAAATAATTCTATCATTTCATCATGAAGTAAAAAAACAACACTATTTTATTCTAATAGAAACATCCATGAATCCAAGATTATGCATGAAAGTCATTCATAATTTACTTCTTCATGTCCTAAGAAAATGGAAAATAAAAAATGGGTGATCTCACCGGACTATTAAGAGTATGTAATACAACTGAAGATAAAATAAACACTAGAAATGGTGAATAATTGAAACCACATACCTTTAAAAATAGATTTTAACATAAAATGGCAGGAATATGAGATGAATAAATATTTCCATAATATAACATAATCATGGGTATTCTACTAGTCGAATAACCACATGAACTTTCAATTACTATATTCATAATGAGGGAAGCGTATATGCTGGAAATTCTGAAACATTTTCTCAAGGCCTTGTCTAAGACATCTAATGATTAAGGCCTTGGCCAAAATCCATATATCACATTGGGAAAAGCCTCGACCAATTCAACGTCTATTTGTCTCATGAGACCTACTGATTCATCGTGGGGATATAATGTGTCCCACCCATCACCTAATAAGTCCAACTCAATCCTCATATGATAGGGGATAAACATAAATAACATTTACACTCATATTGAAACTATCATATGAGATGTAACTAACCATCCCAAATCATTAAACATAAAACACTAACCATTCTGGGTAATATGGTGAATGGTTTTAGGATAGATAATCCAATATAAAATTATTCATAAAGCATTCAATAAAATATGGTAGATGACATCATAAATTATTAAACCCAAAAGTACATAATAATCAACCAGTCTCTTGAAAAAGATGAAGATACTCTCATTAAATCTTCATGTATTTCTTGAGATTAAAACCCTTTTACTTTGAGAAGAAGAGTTATTTTGAAAAACAAATTTGTATAAATCCAGAATTTAATTAACATAGTATTTTCAGAAAAAATGAGTAATTTTATAAATATAATGGTTTCCAAAAATAGATTATAGGGTGCCCTTGAAAATGGCTTTGTATTTGAGAAATTCCTTTGAATCGGGCATGTATTTAAGAAACAGTTTTGAAAGATTATTTATAAATGTGTAACTATCCATAAAATAGGGAAGGTTTATTGTTGGTAAACATATATATAATACTCACATATAATTTTTTATGAGTAAATAACAATAAATAAGAATTTTATTGAGGAAATTAGACAATGAAATTATCCCAAATGAAAATGGATGTTTTGGTGAAAAAACCCTTACCTTAACTCTGAATGTGTTCCACTCTGGAACGTATGCTCCTGGAATATGAAATTATACTTATCAATACCATATTTCACAACCTATTATACATATATTTTGTTTTCCACAATTATTATAAGTTCATGTATTACCTTATTTATAATTTATTATATTGAATTTCTTCATTCTGTAGCATTCGTTTCCTTTATTTTCATAATAGGTTCACTTGTTCTTAAGTGATGGAGTTCATTTAAATCTCCAGAATATAATTAAAATATTATTTATGATCATACATAGGTGTTATTGGTCATTTATATAACTTGGTTTCATGGAATTAGGAATAATTATTATTAAGAACTTTAATGATAATAGTTCTGGTTAATTTGTGCATTTTGATTACAACGAACTCATTTTTCTTAATAACTTAACAACAATTGTACAAAGAGATTACTGAATTTTACATTAGTTATATTACATATATAATAATATTTTTAAACCATAACAAGAATGGTTTGATGACCCAAATTGATAATGATAATAGAAACCAAAATCCCATCATCCTTGAATGTTGAAAATTGACACATCTCGGATGGTGTTCTTGCTACTACTATAAAATAATGTTAAAGGGAGAGACTATGATAACATATTCCTCTTTCAAGAAAATATCCTAGTACATGCAAGTTACTAGATTCATCACAACATTTCAATAAGGAGATGTAATATAAAAATAAAACAAATGAACTTGAATGGAAAGACAATGAATTGAAAAGAAGAATTGACCTCTTGAACCAAACATCCTTGAGAGCCACTTTAAGAGAGAGGTTTTGTACTTTTTATGAGACCAAGGATTGATGGACGTGGGAGAGGAGGTTAGGAGGATATTTGGACAGAATTTGAAGAACGTGCAAGGCTTGATAGGAGTGAAGAGAAGAGGGAGTGAGAGGGTGTTTTTATAGTGGAGGAGAGAGGGGATTTCTTAATTTTATATTCATTAATTAATTATATATCCTCTAGACAAGGAATAGTGAGTCTTCCTTGGCCAAGAATAGTAATTTAATCATTTGATCCAGAATAAATTGGGATTACATTAGCAGAACATCATTCATAACTCTATAATTAGCTTATTTTGTATATTATGGTATTTCACTATTCATCAGAAATTCAAGAATTTTAGAAAAATCCCCTAAATTCACCCAATCCTTTATTTGACATGTAGAATCCAAAAATGAAGTCAATTTTTCAAAAATAATTTTCTATATATGATTAATTTAATATTTAATTAAAATCATTATTTATTCAAAAAACAACAGTTTTAAAACATCTATTTACTTATTCCAAAGCATAGGTATATCGTACTTTCACTTGAATATTATTTATATACTATCATAGGTAAGGTTACTATTCCTTAGTATACATCACTATTAATAAGGGTATGTTACTATTCATAATAGTATGTTACTATTCACCAAAAATTATGTTTTTCTTATTGAACTCCAAATAACTTACTGATCGCTATTATGTATGTCAATTTTTGGAAATTCACATCACAGAAGTGACAAACCTACATTTTAAGGGTCACATAGCACATAGTAGTTAATTATGTTTCGATTTCATGTGATTATGACATATTTATAAGAATGAAATTTCTATTGGAAAATATTGGGTTGTTACATTATTCCCCCTTTCAAAAATTTCTCCTTCGAAATTTAATTTTACAATTAGGAAAAAAAGTGGGGGTGCATTTACTTCATTGCTTCCTCCAGTTCCAATTTTTCCTTTTCATACTGATAGTTTCACCAGAGTACATTGACAATATGAGTAGTCATGTTGCATAGAACCTTGTCTCTATGATTCAAGATTTTCACTAGCTCTGCCTCCTAGGAAAGATCATCCTCTAACAGTACCACCTATGAAGAGAGTAATTGTGAAGGGTCTGGTTTTTACTTCCATAAGAGGTATACAAGAAAGACATCATGTACTTTTGACATGGTATGTGGAAGTTCTCATCAATAAGCCACAACTCTGACTCGATCACAGATCTCGAAGGGGCTGATATACCAGGGACTTATCTTTCCTTTCTTCTCAAACCTCATGACCTTATTCCATGGAGATATGCGTAGAAATTCCAGGTCTCTGACTTTGAACTGAATGTCTTTTTGATGATTATCAACATAAATCTTCTGTCGACTTTGAGCAGCCTCGATATGTTTCTGAATATTTTTCACCCTCTCCACCATTTCTTTATCTATTTTAGGTCCTAGCAGCTTACGCTTACCGACTTCATCCCATCACACCAGTGTTTTTCACATTTTCCAATAAAGGGATTCATATGGTGCCATTCCGATGCTCAAAGGGAAATAGTTTTTGTTGGAGAACTCAACCAGTGGAAGATGTTGGTCCCATCCTCCTTTTAATTCCATAGAAGATGCTCTCAAAATATCTTCAAGTGTATGAATAGTTTTCTCTGATTGGCCATCAGTTTGAGGATGATAGGCCATACTGAAGTTCAGTTTAGTTATTAGAGAATGTTGGAGGCTTTTCCAGAACATTGAGGTGAATATAGGATCATGGTCAAATACAATAGAGAGTGGTACTCCAGGCAGCCTTACAGCTTCTTTGATGTAAATCCCTGCAAGCTGATCCAATGATATGTCCTCTCAAATCATGATAAATTGATCTGTCTTTATAAGATGATCCACAATGACCCATATATCATGGGTTTCTCTAGACATCCTTATAATTCCAGTGACAAAATCCATGGTAATTTTCTCCCACATATGTGTTGGTATGGGTAATGGTTGCATCATTTCCTTATACGTTTTCTTCTCAACCTTCACTTGTTGACATATTAGATACTTTGATGTATATTCAGCAACATCCCTTTTCATATTGTCAAAAAAAAATTCTCAGAGATCTCAATACATCATTGTGAAAACATTTTGTATAGAGAAATTAAATCTATGAGCATCATCCAATAGTTCCCTCATTAGCTCATGAATAGCAGGAACACAAAGCCTCTTCCCGAATTTCAAAATGCCACCTTCATATGCGAAGTCAATCAACTATCTATCATTTATAGATTTAAATATCTTTGGAAACTCCACATCATTTCCTAGTGAACTTTTTACCATTTCCAATAAAGAATGTTTGGCAACCATTTGAAAAATTAGTGATGTGTTACCTACTATGATAATTCCCATATCCATCTTTACTAGATCCATGAATATAGGATCCCATTAAACTTTCATCTTGTTCAAAATTATAAGGTTATTTTTACTCAAAGCATCTGCAACCTTATTTTCCTTCCATAGGTGGTAGTGTATTGTGCAATCATAGTCTTTGAGTAGCTCAATACATCTTCTTTGTATCATCTTTAGTTCTTTTAGTGAGAATATATATTTTAAACTCTTATGATCTGTATATATCTCACATTTTTTTACCATGGAGATAATGTCTCTAAATCATCAAAGCAAATATTTCTGCTTTTATCTCATGATCATGAGTTGGATTGTTTTTTCATGAATTTTTAGCTGCCGAGATTCATAGGAAATCACTCAATCATTCTTCATAAGGACGCAACCATGTCCTTTCATTGACGCATCGCTATAGATAACTAACCCATCATTCTCTGATGGTAGGGTTAGGATCATAGCATTCAATAACCTCCTATTAAATTCTTCAAAAACATTATTCACATTCCTCTTTCAAGAAAAAATTAACCCCTTTTCGTGTGATCATGGTCATTGGGTTAGATAAATGGGTGAAGTTCTGAAAGAAATGCTGATAATAACCTACTAAACCAAAAAAAACTATGTACCTTAGTTATGATCATTGGAGTAGGCCAATATTGCATAGCCTTTGTCTTCACGGGATCTAAAAATATTCTATCCTTAGAGACAATGTGGGATTAAAGGGAACTGATTAGAGCCAAAAATCTCACTTTTTAAACTTCCCATATAATTTATTTCTTCTAAGTGTCGTCCGAATTGTGCCCAAGTTATTTTCATGATTTTCGTAGCTCTTAGAGTGTACCAGGATATCATCAATAAAAACCACTAAAAAGTAGTCAAGATAATCCTTGAAAACAATATTCTTTAGATCCATGAAGACAAATAGTGCATTAGTTATTCCTGAAGTCATTACTGTAAACTCATAATGCTCATACCTGGTTTGAAATGCAGTTTTTGGAATCTCTTCCTTCCTCACAAGAAACTGATGATATCATGATTGATGATCAATCTTAAAAAAATATTGGGTTCCATGCAATCAAATAAATCAACATTCCTTGGCATATGATACTTATTCTTTATTTTAATAGAATTGATCTCCCTTAAGTCAATTCACAACCTCATTGACCCATGTTTCTTCTTCAAAAAATGAACATGAAATCCCCATAGAGAAATGCTGGGGCGAATAAATCCATTATAACTGAATTACTCTAGTTGTTCCTTTAGTTACACTAACTTCACAGTGGCCACTCTATAAGGGGTCCTTGATATGGGCCTTGAACTAGGAATTATGTCAATGGAAAACTCAATTTCCCACTCTAGAGGATGTCTAGGTAAATCCTCTAGAAATACGTCAACATATTATTTCACAATAGGTACATTTTTTATTTGTACGTTCTTCTCCTCACCCATATTTATTATATTCCCTTCCTCCCCAATAATTGAATTCAGTAGAGATATTAGGGGCGGATCTAGATGAGAATCACATGGTGAGGCATTTGCTTTAAAAATAGGAGATTAACCACTATTTTTGAAAATTGTAACTTCTTTCTTCCTACAATAGATATTTTCCTCATAATTTGATAGCTAATTCATACCGAGAATTTTATCATAGTAATGCATTGGAATAATGATATGTTTAGAAACTAAATCACGTTTATGTTTAATGAGGGGGGACTAATCGAAACCTCTTTGTTGTAATGATGCATCCACTAGGAGTTTTGACTAATAACTGTTTTACTAAATCAAATTGGAAATATCTAATTTTCATTGAAATCTGGGAAGATATAAATGAATGTGATGATCTAGAATCTAATAAAGTATTGGCTATGTTTGATGAAATGATCAAAGTACCTACCATCACGTCATTCAGAACTTCAACCTCTGCAGTTGTGATCACATAATCTTTTCCCTGCTTCTTTGTCCTTTTCTGTTGCATATTTCCTTGACGCTTTGGAAAAATCATTAGAAAAGTGTTCCATCTCATGAAAATTATAGCACTAAACATTAATGGCTTCTTTATTCCCCTTGAAATCACCAACATGATGGCCTTTCTGACCACATTTTTAGCATAATCCATTTCCCTTTAAGCATGCTCCTTGGTGTTTCCTTCCACAGATATCACAGGGTATAAATTCAACTCTTACATTATTACCTATTTCCTTATTTCGTTTATCATATTTTTCAGCAACCCTCTTCTTTTCTTGATTTACCTTAAATTCAGAAGAATTATAGAATTCTTTTTCTTTCTTGATAACACTTCAAACAATGTCCTCATATGATGAAAAACATTAGGAGACCAGTGCACACTAGAGTAATGGATTTAGGCCATAAAATAGTCAATTGATTTATCTCCTTGGATTTCTTATGTAGTCCACAACATGTCTTTCTAACCTTGTGAAGTTAGCTTCATACTTTTCAACATTATCACCTTCCTTCTGCCTCATATTCAAGAATTGTCTCTCCATATCCACTCTCTGTTCACAAGAAATGTATTTCTCTAAGAATAATTTCTTAATGTTCCTTCATTCCATATCCTCTATTTCTTCCTCCTCTTTTTTGTTTTGGATTAACGACTACCTCTAATATGCATCTCCCGATAGATGATAAACTTCAATAATGACATTCTCTCTTTCATTACATCCCAGTTCGAGAAATATTTTCTCTAGGTAACTTATCAACTTCTCAATTACAAATGGATTTGTATTCACATTGAATAATGGTGGTTGTTGTTTCATTAAGTGATCCAACATATCTCCTCTACATTGTTGATTCAGATGCTCTATACGGGTAAGGTTATTATTCATAACCTAAGTAAGTTGTCCCAGTATAGTTTTAAGATGCTCAACACTTATCATAGCCCTAGAGCCAGCATCATTATCTTTCATTGGAGGAAAATAATTACATGGGACATGTGCATTTGTGCGGTTTCCATTCCTTCCACTAAGTGCCATCTCTAGAAAATGGCATACACTATATTAGGTTATGAATCATAATGTAGAATCTTACATAACAAAATACTTAGCACAAATTGAAATTTTATGCGTGGCTAATACCATTCTCCCAAAAATGGTTTCTTTGAAGAGAGTTTTACATTTAAATCCTTCATAATTACTTGTAAAGACTGTGTGAATTATCCTAAACATATCCCCTGGGAGTGTCGTAACCAAGAGTGAAGCAAGGCCCGTTGTCGTGTACCAAGATACCCTTCTACATGCCCGAAACTCCTTATTGGGGCATTCACTCCTAGGTGCATATGTGCCAGAACTGCCTCTTCCAGCTCATATCCAGATGGGGATTTATTTCTTAAAATATCCACATATTCTATTCCTTTCCAAAATACCTTGACGTTGTTGTAGGCTTATCCTCAAAGACTATCTTAGGGACTCTACCATAATCTACATTTTCTAAATCTAGATTCCAGGTTTTCAACTGAACTTCCTTGGATAACAACTATATGTACCCGACCCCATTTTCCCGGAGCTGGTGCCTTATTTTATTACATTGTCATATAAACGAGGAATATTAACCCCAAAGACCATGTAGTTTAGTAGATTTCGGAAACAAGATACATAAATATGTTTATCGTTACATCATGAAGGAAAAAACAACACTAATTTATTCCAAGATAAACATCCATGACTCCTAGATTATGCATGCAAGACATTCATAATTTACTTCTTCACATCCTTTTAAAATAAAACATAAGAAAGGGGTGAGATCTAATGCTCAATAAGAGTTATAAATACAACATAAGATAATATAAACATTAGACATGGTGAAAAATTGAAAACACATACCTTTAAAAATAAATTTGACCATAAAATGTCAGGAATTTGAGTTTAGTAAATATTTCCATAATATAACACAATCATGGGTATTCTACTAGTCTAATAAGCACATGAAAATTCAATTACTAGATTCATAATGAGAGAAGTGTGTATGACCGACATTATGAAACATTGTTTCAAGGCCTCAGCCAAGACATCTAATGATTAAGGCCTCATCCAAAATCCATATATCATATTGGGAATGGCCTCATACATATCCATGTCTATTTGTCTCATGAGACATACCGATGAATCGAGGGTCAATATAGGGACCCGCCCATCACATAATAAGTCCAATGAATTCCTCATATGATTAGATATAAACATAAGAAACAAATGCATTCATATGGAATCTATCATATGAAATGTAACTAACTTTCCCAAATCATTTAACATAAAAAAGCTAACCATTCCGGGTAATATGGTGAATGGTTTTAGGATAGATCATCCCCAATAAAATTATTAATAAAACATTAAATAAAATATGGTATATGAAATCATAAATTATTAAACCCAGTAATACATAAGAATCAACTAGAGTGTTGAAATACATGAAGATACCCTCTTAAAATCATCGAGTGATTCTTGAGATAAAAAACCTTTTACTTCAAGTAGAAGAGTTCTTTTGGAAAAACATTTGTATAAAAATAGAAGTGATGTAAAGTAGTATTTTATAAAAAAATGAGTAATCTTTTAAAGATAATGGTTTCCAAAAATAGATTATAGGGTGCCCTTGAAAAAGGGTTAGGATTTGAGAAATTCTCTTCAATCATTCATGTATTTGGGAAACAGTTTTCAATGATGCTTTATAAATGTATAAATATCCATAAAATAAGGCAAGGTTATGGTTGGTAAACATATAAATAACACTCAAAATTAATTTCGGGGGATTACATTACAATGCATAAAAATTTCATTGAGGCAATTAGGCAATGAAAGTAACCCGAATGAAAATGGAAGTTCGGGTGACAAACCCTTATCTTAACTCTTAACGTGTTCTGCTCTTGAACTTATGCTCATGGAATATGAAATTATACTTATTAATAATTTATTTCAGAATATATTATACATGTATTTATTTTTTCATAATTCAGTATTGTTCTTGTATGCCCTTACTGATAAGTTATTATATTGAATTTCATCATTCTGTTGCATTCATTTCCTTTATTTTCATAATCGGTTCACTTGATCTCAAGAAATGGAGTTCATGTAAATCTCCAGAATTGAATTGAAATATTATTTATGATCATAAATTGATGATATTATTCATTTATATAACTTTTTTACATGTAATGAGGATGAAATATTATATAGAACTTTAATGATAACTAGTTTGGTTATTTTGTGGGTTTTGATTACAACGAACTCATTTTTCTTTATAACCTAATACCATTTGTACAGAGGGATTATTGAATATTACATAGGTTATATTACATATATAATAATCAGGTTCAACCATAACAATAATGGTTTCAAGACTAGAATCGATAATGATATATTGAAATCGAAAGGCCATCATCCTTGAATGTTTAAAATTGACACATCTCTGATGGTTTTCTTGCTACTTGTATAAAAGAAGGGAAAAGAGAGGGATGATGATAACTTATTCCTATATCATGACAAAATTCCAGTACATGAAAGGTATTGGATTCATCACAAAATTTGGATAAGGAGAGGTAATTGAAAAAGAAAACAAATGAACTTGAAATGAAAGACAAATAATTGAGTAGTTGAATTTACCTCTTGAACCAAACTTCCTTGAGAGCCTCTTTAAGGGTGAGGTTTTGGTCTTTTAATGAGAGAAAGGATTTTTGGACGTGTAATTGGAGGTTTTGAGGACATTTAGACATAATTTGGATAAGAACAATGCTTGATAGGTGTGAAGAGAAGCGGGAGTGGGAGGGGGTTTTATAGTGGATGAGAGAGGGTATTTCTTAATTTTATATTCATTAATTTATTATATCTCCTCAATACAAGGAATAGTGAGTCTACCATGACCAATAATAGTAATTATATCATGTGATCCCAAAATAATTGGGCTTACATCAGTAGAACATCATGCATGACTCTATAATTAGCTTATTTAGTTTATTTTGTAAATTATTTTATTTCACTATTCATAAAAAATTCATGTATTTTTTAAAAATCCCAAAAATTCACCCCAACCATTTTTCGATGCGGAAAATCCACAAATGAAGTCCATTTTTAAAAATAATTTTCTAAATATGATTACTTTAATATTTAATTAAAATAATAATTTATTCTAAAAAATATAGTTAAAAAAATTTGTTTACATATTCCAAAGTATAGGTATATCATAATTTCAATTGAATATTATTTATATACTATCATAGGTAATGTTACAACTCATTAGGTTATATCACTATTCATAATGGTGTGTTACTATTATTAACTATAGGTTACTATTCATCTAAAATTAAGTTTTTCTTATTGAACTCCATATAACTTACTGATCACAACCGTGTATGTCAGATTTTCGAAATTCACATTACAGAAGAGACAAACTTATGTTTTAAGGGTCACATAGCACATAATAGTTAATTATGATGTGATTTCTTGTGATTATGACATATTTATAAGAAATTAATTTCCATTTAAAAATATTGGGTCTTTACAATACCAATGGGTTTAAACTATGGGTAAACTGTATTTTTAGAATAGTTTTACCAATAGTTTGAATAATCCATTGGTAATAAACTATACCAATAGTTCAAAACCATTGGTAAAGTGTATTTCCAAAATATTTTTACCCACGGTTTTAAAGAACCACTGTAAAACTATATACCAACATTTTCTAAACCGTTGCTAAACTATATGTAAACTATATATCCCAATGGTTTATTAATTATTGGTATCAATATATACCAACTGTTTCTATAAAACCATTGGCATGCTGATGGTTAAACCTCTATATATCAACTATTTGAGAATAACCGTTGGTATAGCAATTTTGCAACGACTCACTAACCAATAGTTTTCAAAACCATTGGTACATAGTACACCAACGGTTTTGATGCCTATACCAATGGTTTTAAACCATTGTTATATATTGTTTTTTCTGTAGTGAATGTCCTCACAACATGACTTAAAACATCCCATTATAGTTCCCTCACATGATAACATAAAACTTCACAATATAATGTCCTCATTGCATGAATTAAAACTGCACATTTTAATGTCTTCGCTACATGGAATTAAAATTGCACATCACAATGTAAATTCAAAGATAAATAAAGAAAATCCCAATTTTACATATGATTCAGATCTATGTAAAGGCTGTCAAACTCATGGCCAACAATGATTTAAATATTTATTATGTGCATTGAGCATAACCCACTTCTATATTTCACACTCTAAATCTTTAATATTTCCATATATTTATAATATTTCTTACGGTTTCTAGTGACATAGTTTCTAATACTTGAGAAATCTTTTTCCTAAATATGAAGTACGTTCCCTAAGCTGGCCTTGCACAATTTTCCTAAATAACATGCTTATCAGTCAGAAGATGCCACTATTTGGCTATGCAGCATATTCATTAGTTGGCCCTACATAATATAGCCCCCATTACGGGTTTTCCAAATGATGGAAATTTTGTTCTTGGTTATAGTGTCTTTGTCCCTTTCAAACGTTGATAAAAATAAACAAGAATCTGTATTTCAAAATAGTTATTCAGGTATATTTGTCCCTTTATCTTTCTTTCAATCTGATAGTCTTCAAGAACATGGTTTACAAAATTCTCTCTCCATGTGTTCAAAGAAATATGAAATAAACATGGAATCACTTGGCCGTATATCATATATTGTTTCCATTTTTTGTCCTGTTTTTATGACATAAAACAACAAACACCATACCCCCTATGTTTGGGTCAGACCTTCTTAGAAGACCTATTCCTCAAATTCATTGGAAATATTGGTTGGAAATACCCTTTCCACATTCAGGTACCTTTCTCCATAAACCAAAATCAGTGCTTCAGAAAATATGAATCTCCATAACCTTTTTCAGGTTTTAGTAATAAAATGTCAAACATCTGAGAGCTCTTTTTCCAGACTACCTAGCATGTGCACTTAGGTGTCCATTCATAATTTACCTACATAATGGACCTATCAATAAAAATATATTACTATTTGGCTATGCATCTTATGTCCTGGTTGCCCCTGAATAATACAAACCCCATAAGGGTTTTGTCAAATAATGGTAACTTCGTCCATGGAAAAGAAATCTTCTAATTACTTTAGCCCTTTTTCCATAAAAATTTTCATATTTAGAAATTCACAAATAATAGTTTACAATATTCCCTTACATACCTGAATATGGTAGTATGATTCCAAACAAATTATCAAGAAATTAACAGAGTGTCATACCTTTGGTAAGAGCTAAAGACCATAAAATTTAACCCACACATTGTCATCACACCATGACTTAAAAATGGACCATAAAATGTCCTCACTACATGAATTAAATCTATACTATACAATGTCCTCACTACATGACTTAGAACAGCACAAGTATCCCTTTTATTCTTAAAATTACTTTGATTGTAAAAAAACCTCCCACTATGGTCTTGAGTAACCCAAATATTTTTTCTCTGTTGTTTATCAATAGTAAAATGTCAAACTTCTGTGAACTATTTTTCCTGACAATGTAGTATGTTCTCTTTGGTGGCCTTGCATAATTTTCCTACATAACAGGCCTGTCAATCAAAAGATTCCACTATTTGGTTACGAAACATATTCCCTCGTTGGCCCTTCATAAAAAAACTCATGTAACATGTTTTTAAAATAATGTTAACATAGCTCTTGTAGAAGAATCCCCTTATGTTTATACGTGTTTTTAAATTTGGTGACCATAAAAATCCTGACTCAAGATTCCCCGTGGAAATATTTAAAGAATAGTAAAGAAATTATTAGTCACTGAGTCTTTTTTTGGGAACTAATTTCAAATTAATGGTCAAATATTTTTGACCTTAAACATTATCCCATTATAGTCCAACATGCATGAATCTAATCTACTAACAACAAGAGATGTGGTACTCACCATAGTGAGAACCCACAATGGGTACTCTAAACAAAAGTCGAGTCCCATCTCACTAAACATACATTTTTAAATGATTTAGATAATATAGAGAAATAAAAAATAAAAAGTTACCATGTTTGTGGGGTTATATATATACACCTAGTAAAAATCAAACTATGCTCTCTAGGTATCATGGTTTAGGAAAAAAATTAGAGCGTCCTTCTTAACTTGATGCCGCTCCAAATCTAACAAAATGATGTTAGAATGCGTCAAAGTGACCTACTATTAACTTAGATCAATATTTTTTTTCATACTGAATGAATCAAATTCTAAGGAGGGGATTCTGTAGACACCATGAAATGTGTACCATGCAATTCTCTGAAAAATGTCCTCATTCAGGATCGAAATATTCGCGGTACAAGGCTTAATATTTCACGGGGGTTAGTGAAGGTATTGAAGACACCGACCTGAAGGACCGGGACCGCAGGCCGACACTGACCCCAAGTAGGGGTGCGGGGGTGAAACCCCCATGGTATAGAGTAATAAATTTGGTTATGTCCCTAAATCGCCACCCAAGGTACCTGTGTTCAAAAACCTACGCACCACCATGATGGAGCTGGCTAAAAAATTTATTTTTTGAAAAGTCTTGAAAGCAATGACCTAGTTAAGAAAAAATCACTAGCAGCGCCCAAGTATTCTTGGGTGACACCCATCTTGGAGCAGCCACATGCGCGCCACAAAGTTGTCACGCAATCCACGTGCGTGAAAAAATTATTTTCACCCAAGATTAGTTATTTGTCTATTAATAGACCCTTGGGACCTTCATTTGTATAGAAAAATTTCCCTAAAGCCAAATTGCTACTCCGGTCACCCTAGTTCTTCTCCCAAGTCCTCTGATACATTCATAATAGTTTTTTAACCACTATAGCATAGTAATTGAAGTATGTTCATATAACTTATGTCTTTTTAGTGTTTGAAATCCAAAAAACTTGAACAACTAAAGAGACCAACCTCCCAAAATCAGAAACACTTGCACTCCACATATTCCTTTCATAAGAACATTAGTGCCCAACTTCTAGGATCACCTATGAATACTCATGAAGGCTTAAGCCAGTTCTAACCTCTATATTACCATATATGGTTTTCATCACTTAAGTGAACATCATGTCGACCAAGCCTAGTAGCACACTGTTACCTACATGTGTCCCCCTCTTTGATTCACTTACTCTATTTAGTCTACATGTCATCAAGTCCTCTTAAAATCCATCCATGTCAAGGATTCTTCATTATTGGCTCCCCGGTTTGAAATGGATTCTATTTAGAACTCCATAAAAAACTCTTGAATTATCAAAACATTGGGAAACACACATTACTGTGCCTCCTATTCTGCGTTTGTATATATGTACTATGAGGTTTCTCACATTTCTTTAAAATGGGGATAGGATTCATGGAGTGTCTAGTTTGTATATCTATAGTAACATGGAACACTCTCTCAGGAACAGTGTTAAGAAGTTCGTGTTTTGGAGGAGGGTTTGCATTCTGACATCTCCCTTCTCAAAGAGACCCGAAACAATAGGTATTATAGTAGAAAAGGTAATGTTAACACTTGATTTTCTATTTAATGGAATGATAAGTCACCCTCCCCTATGAGGATAAATTTCAGGTTATTCATCCTGGTGTAATCCCGTAAACCTTAATCCCTTATTCCATTCATTGGACCCCTCTCCAATGTAATGTGAATAGAGTGAAGGCTCATCGCCTCACCCTCATCCACCCTCTCCACCGTAGGCGCGTCCTATTCCACAAGAGAGGGTGGAAAAGTATATGTGTCATTGTTTGATCTTTCACATCCTCTTGTTTCTCACACTGAGCATGAATCATGTGGGCTTATTGATGAGGTAAATATTTATGAACAATTCATAAATAAATTTTAATATAAATATTTTATAAATTAGACATTAATTTTTTACATTCCTTATTTTTCAATATAAAAAAATTATATTAAAATTAAATATGAACTCTTTAATATTTTTATATATTTAATTTACAATAAAATTTAAGATATTATATGAAATATAATAAATAATATTCAAATTTTTAATAGGGAAAAATTTTACATATCATAAATATCAAATAACAAACTTTTATATAAACCTTGTTCAAATCAGCCATCAAAAACACATTTTGATGAGTTTTAAATAATTACTCTAACTAGGCCTTTAATTTTAAAATTTAAAAAATAATAGTATATTTGTTATATTAAATTCAAAACCTTTATTATTTAATCCTTATTTTGTTATTTATAATAATTTTATAAATGTAATACATAATTTTGAAATAAATAGTTTATATTTAAATTATAAATCATATTTCATAATAGGTAAAAAATATTATTTCAATATTAATAATTAATATTACAAAATATCTCTTAACAATTTTTTTATTAAAATTATATTAAATAATTATAAAAATGACATACTTAATTAATTTTATAAAAAAATATAAATAAAAAATATTTCAGATGCCTATTTATTGTAATTTATAAATAAAATATAAGTTTTAGGCATACCAATTTCCCCTCTAATCATATAATATAATATAAAGGGAATAAAAAAATAGGATTTCTAGGGAAACATAAACCATTTAATCATTATCCTTCATGTTTTACTCCTAAAAACATGATCACTACTAAGGACTAACTGATAGTATATAGAGGTCCTTACACATCAGGATTTTCAATTCAATAAGAATTGGGAATCTCTTATGTATTTTGGGTTCCAAAGGTGTATCACTTTCATTTTAAGTAAATAACTTCCGCAAGAATTGGGAGAATCATTTATTTGAAAAAATACAATACCTCACATGATAAAATAATATATAATGGTCACTTATCTCCTCATATTCTTGGAAAAAAGTCATATTTAATGGTTACCTATAGTGAAAAGGTAAATGTAATGGTTATCAGTTGTGTAACCCTTATGCATAAGTTCATAACAATTATTTATATCCATATCCCATTTGATGGTATAATCTATATAGTAATATGAAATGATTCTCAATTTTCATTCTCCTTGAATTTCATTTATATCTAATTATTTCATCTATATCAAATATTATAGAACAAAAAAACCATGGGTTTCAATCTATCATACTTTACAATAAATACCATTCATACACTACAACTACAAAAACAAAAATTATAATATCCTGAC
The DNA here is from genome assembly GCA_963277665.1 of Viscum album. NCBI lineage: Eukaryota > Viridiplantae > Streptophyta > Magnoliopsida > Santalales > Viscaceae > Viscum > Viscum album. Next base: position 904,751,147 of record OY728145.1, read on the forward strand.
AGGTAATTTTTAATATAAGAAACAAACATAATATTATCACATAAAATAATTTTATTCTCCCAATAATGGTTATGTTATCACATGACATAATTTCATTGGATGTTCATCATTTTAAATTCATTATTTCATAGATAAAACAAATGGTTAATATTTGATACCACTATAGGGTATCATTATATTTTTTTAATGATTTAATTATGTTATGAAACAATAAATATCAAAATAAAATCTTGTCAAACCATACATTTTAAATTAATTAATCCTCCTTTAATATGAATAATCTTTTGTATATCTACCTTACAATGTTGCTCAGTTAATGTGATATTTTACTAAAAGGGGAAAATGATTTATGAAGGATATCTATTTTGTTCTCATATTTATGATGCATCCAATTGATCAATGTATAACCCTTTTTCTCGTGATAGTATCCTAAATTACATATCATGCTAGAATCTCACAATGAAACATAGGTAAGAGAGAGACCTATTTGGATGTGTGAGATTTAAGAAAATTCATACAGGAACCTCGCATCCCTCTTAAGTCGTCAAGGCTTCTTTATATATATCCCTTGAGGATTCTCCTTGTTGGAAAATTAATTTACTAAATCATTATAATGACTTGAAAAATTCTAATCTGGTTATTCATATAACTACTAAATGAATACATCAAACTCATGGAAGTTTTACTGTATGAAATATTTATAAAGTGATAGTTGTAAGAGGAATATTCAACAACATTAAATTTTAATATTCGAGTTCCATTCACATCATATGATATTATATATTAAGATGAAACTAAATGGTATTCATATCATGGAATTTTTAATTTACATGAAATAATGACATAATCTAATATGATACCCCTATATCATAAAGTGTGATACAAGATAGTATGTTTCATGTGCATACAAGGAATTGTTGAATATATTGTTTATCTGAAACATAAAACATGAACACTATCCATTCCAAATATGTAATGGATACTTTATGTGGTATTTATATGATCAATATATAGTATACGTTAGTTTAAAACATTTTTCTTTAGCCTAAAACGATTTCTCTTTTCATCTAAATTGAATTATGATCCTAGGAATATTAAGGTGTTCATATCGAAATAGAGTGTGAGGGAAGTTAGATCATCACAATATTGAACTCAATTTCTATTACAAATCTCTCTAATAGATGTAATTAATGTTCTTGTAATCCTTTTTATTATCAATGACAAGGTTTCTACCTAATTACATACCTTATTAGGGATAATAAATATTATGAAATAAATTTAATGACACTAATACATTTTAATACACATTAATATTGAATTTATTCATCTTATTTCCATGTAATGATGCATCCCATTCTTATCACATGAAAGAGTATGCGATTTCACTGTAAATTAATATATATATATATATATATAAGAAGGAATAATGCATTTGGACTCAATCTAAGAGGGAATTTTGGGTATGCTATTGTATTTTTCCATATAGGGAAGTAAATTAAGTTAAAATTTAAATTATATCCATCTAGAGAGGTTAAAGGTTGAAACATAAACTTTCTGTTGTCCATTAAGTCTTAATTATAACATGAGACTTTAATAATTTATTGATGTTCATAATATTTAAGAATGTGTTTGAATATATTTATGAATATTTAAGGGTCTGTTTAATGGGAGGTGATAGGTAACATAATTCTAGGTTTGGTCCCATGAAAGATGTTTCATACATTAAAATGTGTGGGTAATAAAAATAATTTTAATTGAGGGTCATAGTTTCATATTTTTTTATATAAAATGTTATACCCTTTAAATACATTTGATAAGGTGTAATATCTCCCCTATAATGGTTTTCAACTGTAACCATTATCTCTATAGTTTAAACTCATATGACTACAAACACTATGTAAATGGTTCATATATATATATATATTAAGGCATGGTTTATTATTATGTAGTTCAATTTTTTTAATCTTAAAAATAATGCATGCAAGGTTATAATGGGATAACTATATAATGATAAATCATTTTTAATCATTCACCATACTTTTTAAAATAAAATATCGAATGGATTATCAAAATCATGTGATATGGGATATATTGGGTGAAATGTTGTTCATAAACTAAAGAGTTTTATATATTGAGGATATATTAGGGTTACTGGGATAGAAAAGATGAAATATTTAATAGGAATGGTGATCCAAAAATGAAATAATTGAAAGAGTTCTATGTATAAGATAATTGATTTTGGGGGGTTTATTCTAGACCAACATCCCATGAATGAAAAATTTCAAATCAAAATCCATGGTAGAGTTTTTGTGGACGACTAAATTGATTCATCCCCAATAAACGTTTTACTTATTATCAAGGGGGTACACAAATGACCATGAAATCAGATCCAATAAGAATATTATTAATTACACTAGTCTGAACTATTACAAAATTTTGATTCTTCTTAGTTAGATGGATGGGAATCACATAATTATTTAATGGGGTTTGAGAATTTTGTGTTCGATGAGAGTTTTGAATGGGTATATAAAAGTTTATTGATGTATTAAAATATGTTGTCATGTATTATGGTCCTCAAAAACACATTAAATTAACTTTTGTGATGTGTATCCATGGATTTACAAAGAATAGGGTATTTAATCATGTATATGTTCTTATTTGGATACACAAATATGAATAACTACACCATGTGTTTCTTAGGAATAGATGTCTACATTGAGAGTTTCATAACTACATATCACCGTGATATTAAATGAATAGTTATAGATATATATCTATTATGGTAAATTCATATTCATGTTTTCAATAAGAATGTAATAGATTAATTAAACATTCCATTACCACTTTAGTGGGGGGGGGGGTTATCAGATTTTAGCCCCAAAAATGAGGATATTCAATTTAGATTTGTGATGTAGTTATAACATAAGATCCACTTATATATATTTTGGTAATTAATTTCAAAAAGAAAAGAAAATTCATTTGAGTCATGTGAATACCCCCATAACATGTCCCTCTGATTTACTTAAGATAGGATAAGAATATTTCTAATGGGTTTCATGAATCTTACAAGGTACACAACTCAACACTTCCATCTATAAATTTTAAAATACATAATATTATGGATGAATTAAACTATTTCCATTACAATGGGATATATGAATTTAATATAGGATTATTATAGTTATACATCTCAAATATTACTTTGAGCGGATTATCATTTGTTAATCCTAGACATGGATTCAGATTTTTCTCTAAATTTATAGTCAAAGAAAGTGATGGTTTCCATCATGTAATTAAAGGAAACTTAGGTTGTGACTGTTTATAGATAGATTTCTACAATCATGAAAAATATATGACACCCCGGTACACCAATACACCATCTATCCTTGAAATAGATCGAATTTAATTCTTCATCTCCATGGTATTGTGAGTAGTTCATGACATCAACAAGTTTTCAAATAGAATGGTTCTTTTACATAAGTGAAAACATTAAAAAGAACATATAATATTGAAATAAAAATCAATGAATCATTGGTATATGATAAACTCCTAATGTATATATATACCATAAGATGTTAGATATTCCAAAATTATACAGCAACAAAAGTACCAAAAAACATCCGTTAAAACAAGGTATCATAATATTAGTGTAATATGAGGATTATATTTCCAATGGTTACCACCATCCCTACTCTGTCCCCTACTCAGGAACACCCTCCAACACAATGTAGGGGTTTTCTTTTTCCTAGATTTCAATTAAAAAAATCTATAAATAGTTGAATGAAATGGTAGGGTGTGATCAAATCATTCTAGTGGTATTCCACCAAATGTCCCATGTGATTTTCTAAAAATAATAAACCATATATGATTAAATTTTTAATAAAAAAGGAATGAAAATTTACCTTCTCTTTTTTAGTTAAATAAATTTTATAGTAAAATATATATAAACCATATATGAACATTCTTAAATAAATGTTTTTATAAAAATGAATGGATATTAATAAAATAGTCCTATAATAACAAGAAAGTACTAATTGGATGAAAAATTAAACTTTTTTAAGACCTCTAGTTTGTTAGTTCTTGGATATATGATTCTCACACTTCATGATTAAACATCATAAATCATTGTGTGTACATAGCTTCTGATGATTATGCCATTGGGGTAAAATACATGAACACCCACCAATGTAAATTATGGTAAAATTTTATTAGTTTGATGTTTTAATCATCAATACATTTCTAGGGAGTCAATGACCATAATTACCCATCCTAACCACATACTAACTACCTAGGATAATATTTTCCTATATATATCAATAAATAATGTTCCCATCATTCATTTCAATAAATTTCATCATTTACAGTTCAAATTTCCCTTTCCATGTACAAAATGGATCTTTAATTTGAAAACAAAAAGAGTGGGGTTCAATAATTTGATGCCTTTAAAAATCATCTATCATTTTAGGCCAATTTTTCTCGTGAATCAACATCAACTCATTTCATTCCATTTTTTTAAAAATCACAAAATATTTTCAAATCCTTTGAAAATAGTAACTAAAATCTGGAACATATATTAGATATTAAAATTAAATAGAGATCAAAGAGAATTCTATATAATAACTGTCTATATAAAAAGAATTTTATCCATAAACATCCTAAGGAATCATTACACTGAAGGAAGGATATAAGAGGAAAATGTTCATTCCAGATCAAGGAGATATACACAAACCCAAAGGGTGCCAATTGAATTCACAAGAACATATATCTTGGAGGGAATGGGTTAATGGTGTCAAAATAGTCTCTTGAGAGCCTCCAATATCCAAGGGGCTTCATGAAATTAAAATAGGAGGATGGTAGAATATTTAATAGTGGTTTATGAAATTATTTAAGGGAAATAAAAGTCCATATCTCATCCACACATGACCGAGGCATAAAAGTGATTAAAATAGCCATACCATAAAATATTTTTAGAGTTTATGTTGCAATAAACCACAACTGAGATAGGCCCCGAATCCAAGTTGTAGTCCATGCCCAAATACTATTTAACTAGTGTAAGGATATGGTGTAGGATACACACCATGTTGTAGCCACCCTCAAAATAGAATATTATCTTAAAATATTCAAGATTCAACCAACCATCCACACCCCAGTTATTCCAAAAAAGTTAGTGGCATCAAAATCCCCTATCCGGGGGAATCATGAATCATCAATATAACTACACTACAACTGTTTGAAAAATGGTAGGGGTATCAAAATACAATACAGTAAATCCATATAAACAAATTCATTTCCATCCACTCCATAAAATAGTTTCTCTAGTCAATAGTGTATCCCCCTTTCAAACTCTCAAAAATTATTACCAGAAATTCAGAAAAAACCTAAAAATACATTGAACCATACCAAAACTATATGCGATCCAAGTCAAGGAAAAAATATCCCCTAAAGTTATAAATAGAATGTAAAATTATCCATACCATAAAATCTTTTGGCGTCTATAAATCCTATTAAGACCATTCTATATCAATTTGATGAGGCCTCTGATCGCACATCAATGCCTAATTCTCACAAGTCTCATATGAATATTATCAATATTATCATATTAGTTGATCAATTATCATAAAATTCCATTGAAGAACCATTTTTGTGTAATTAGTAATCTGAAACATCTACCCATTCACTAACAAATTAGGTTCAACATCAATATATTACATCCCCAAAATATGACATTGGTTGAAGAGATACTATAGAAGATAAAATATGTGAAACACTTCATGAATCAACATCAATTGATGTAGAAAATTCATGTAGTAATGAACCATTCAAATATGATCAATAACGTAAAACAATATGATGTATCCCAGTAAAATAATTCCTTGTCTCCCAATACCATAGTGACCCAACTGAAGAGAAACCCTCCAAAACACATGATGAGTAGTAGAAAACTATATAGGGTGGTTATAATGATAAATATAATATCTATATAAGATCCATTCCATCACCATTCACTAAATAATAAACTGAATCATTGTTGTAATATTCTAAACAATGATCGGTCCCACCATGGATGATTACCCATTCTAGGAAAAATGAAATAGATATTTATATAGTTAGACATATAAATACTCAAAGGGTACCACACTAATGGGAAATAGGTAACTGTTTATATAGGTAAACACAAGAATCCCCATGTGGCTATCCAAGGCTCCACCAAGATCAAGAAGACAAGAATAATGTATTTATTTAAGAATATTTGTTTCATGTTCTATATATGCATACATTGATGGATTATATACCATTCGCAAACTCACCTAGGATCCTAATGCCTCCAGGAAAAATATTAGAAATTGAGGTGGAACGGGGATAAATATCTGAAAATATTAGTAATATAACTCCATGAAATCTATGAATCCCATGCTCATTTAGGTTTCCCACATCCTCAACATTGTTTTTATCACAAATTTGTATAATGTAAATTCATTTGTTTATCATGTTGATCACTAAAAATATTTCATTCTTCCCTCATGCGGTAAGAGGAAACCCAACGATTAAATTCAATGAAAACTTATCTCACTTCCAAGTCATCATTGGGTGGGGATATAGAAAACCTAAAGGTTCATGTCACTCAGCCTTAAATTATTGAAGAGTATAATAATAGGTATCAAAAATAGAAATTCCATGTCTCATACGTAAAAAATATATTTTTTTCCTGCATATCCAAGAGAATATTCTTGGTGTAAGAGTGTATTATCCATTACGAATCATTGGAATCCCCCATCAATATTTTTTCCATAAGAAAAGGTAAAATGTACATATCTGAAAACATAAAATTCTTTCTAAGGATAATGAAATCTATGTTATGGTATACCCAACATAAATATATTTTTCGATGCCATGAATACCATAAAAAATATCCTGCTACTAATCATTTATCTTTATAAGGGATGTGTAAAATTGTACACTTTCTAGAATGATATCAGACTCATCCTATTGAACTCTAGTATGCATATGATAAAATAGATATATTATGCCCCACTCTTTTAATGATTATTTTGTAGACTGGGTAGGATATTTCCCACTAAAGGAATCAATGGTGACATTTACCTTACTATGGGTTTAGAAAATGATAAATGAATATTAATACATGTATTTCACCAATCGCCACTATGGAAGAATAAAATATTTTATATAGAATATATAAATGAATCCCATGTGATCATGGTAAAAGGTAAAACATTATACCAAAAGGAATTACAAAAAATTCTCTAGAGTATTCATCAATGATGAGAGATCAATAAAATTTTCAAGATTGTTCTTCACATGTGGCCTATTTTTTTAGGAACCATCGGCAACCACATGATTTCCTACATTAGAATGAAACCCAAAAATACACCAGATGTGTCAAAAAAGATAACGTAGCATTTCCCAACCACTGGAATAGTAAAAATGATAAGAGAATTCAAAATTTGTCTCAAATTATCAAAATGAAAATAAATTTTTTTCATCCCACAAAATCATCACACATTTGTCAGTGATAGTCATCATTGGAGAATTATATTTCGAAAAATATTTAAGAAAAAAAATCTAATACCCAACTAAAAATAAGAATATCAAAAATCATTACAGGATCACGTGATTTTATATTTTTATAATAGCATTAATCTTAACAGGATAGATGGGAAAACCATGTTTTGAGACCATTTTTCTAGTGTACATCAGTTCCTAAAACAAGAAAACATATTTTTCTAGCATGTGATAAAGTCTGAGATCTACCAAAATATCTATAACTTCTCTTAGAGATTGCACATGGTATTACCTATTTATAGAATAAACCAAAATGTCATCCAAAAATGCCACCATGATGGATTTTATATACAAATAAAATATCATATTCATCATTTCCTTAGAAAACGTCGGTTCATCAGTTAGAAATAAAGGTTTCACAAGGTACTCATAATTGACATACGTACTCCTAGATGCATTCATCAAGATATCAAAAAATTTAATTCTCAACTAGTGATGACTAGACCCGAGATTAATAATAAATAACCACTTTTCCCCTATTTAACTGGTCAAATAGATCCTAAATCTAGGTTAATGAAAAAAAATTATTTATGATGACTTTATGTACATTAAATTCATAAAAATAGAGGTGAATTATACCATAAACATTATTTTAAAATAGAACAGGAACCACCAAAGGTTACACAATCAAGAATATAAATTATTTATCCAATAAATAATCCATATGGGTCTCCAAAACTTTCATATAATGTGGTACCACATGTAAAAAATGAATATTGATGGGTTGGGTAGTTGGTACCAAGTTAATAAAAAACATTACCTTAGTCTCTAGTGGAACCATAGAAAATTAATATCTAAACACACGAGGACACTCAATGAACCCTGAAGGAATATCGCCAAAACAATATTCTTACACCAATGAAAAATCAAACACCTATATCACACAACCCAACTATTGAAGAGGTGGTTTAGCCCTACTCAACCTTTCTCCCCATTCATTATGGAATACATGACATGGCCCATCAGGGGTTGTAATAGAGACTCATTGAAGATACAATTCGATAGATGGTTTATGAGAAATTATCTAATCCATATCATGAATGAATCCAAGATGATTTAATTTAATGAAAATAAAATAATAGATGATCTCAATCTCTAAAATATTAGAAAAATCAAGAAGGGAAATAAGCACCCTTCCCTTTATTTGTTAGAAGAGGCAAGGAAAAATATATCAAATAATACATAATATCCGTTGAAAAGTACAAAAAATCAAAAATATGAGTTGATATAAATAGACTTCATACACCAATATCAAATAAATCATTCCCTAAAGTTGAAGCTACAATGAGGGTACTTATCACTATGACTATACCAACAACAACTTCTACTATAGAATCTTTTACTAGGGAAAGAATATTTTTTATGTGATCATAATGTTGGAACACTATTGTTTTTCAATCATATGAATGAATAAGAACACTATTGGGTGCTGATAAACATGTGACACTGTGTGGAGTAGATAAGAAATAGCTAAACATATACAGGTGACCAATGAGACCACATGTCAAATAATATTTGGTGTGTCATTACAAACTAAATTCAAATACACAACACTAAAATTTCTATAGAAAGTAAATATTCTATTGGAATACATCATAGAGGGTTTAACAATGACTACTTTTAAGGTCCACCAACAAAAACCATCATTATTACTCCTTAAAATAAAGGAACTACCAAAACATTCATTGGGAGAAAGAAGAAATCCTATCAACAATGACCTACCATCCAATTCAAGCTCAAATTCATTGCTCTATCAAGCACATCATCATATGAAGTGATCTTCATCATAAAAAACAAGTCACATATATCATACTAAATATTCTTTAATTATCTTTTTATCCTTAGTTTCACACTTATCACAACCTTTGGAGAAAAATTTACAATTTTAGGAAAATGGTTTTTCATACTGAGTCATGGTTTTATCATTGTATTAGACGTTGGTAAACTAAATAATATTTTCTAAAAAAATAAATAAGGATAGAATAGCTCTGTAGCGAGGTCTCATAATTTATTTTCACCAAAATCCATCATGATTCACCACTATTACCATCTAAGCCTTCCACCTTGTTCTAGGACCTTAATGCTTAGAGGTAAGGCACTTCAACTTTATATAATCATCAATTTACATGGAATCTAGAAAAACTAAACCAATTATAACAAATCTTATACCTATTATAGATCATTTTTGGCTTTAAAGGATAGTTCATTCTAGTGAATAAACTCTTGAGTAAGATATCTAGATTCATCCCTTTGAGACTCAACTATTAGAATCAGAATGGAAATATGTCATGGCACCTACTGTATATCCTGGAAAACATGCACAAAAATCTCTTCAAGATTCTAATTAGATATAGGGTTCAATTTTCATAGTTCATCATCATATCCCTCATGTGTTTTTTTGAAACATATTATTAGGGAAATTGTACAAAAAACATAAACATGGAACACTAAAATTTTAGTAAGTAGAATCATATCTTCAAATAGAAAATGATGTACATGAATTTAGTTAAATTCAATTAAGTTCAATATTTTTTTGAGTTCATTATACTCAGATAAATCTATTTATTATGTAAACTTTTCCCAAACACCCATGGTGACATTAGGCTCGCTAAAATGGGAGATTACCAAAAACTCTCTCATTACCACCAATTCCATCTTGAAAATTCAAACTTCTATCTACCAGGAAATTGTATAATCTATATTGGAAATAAGGAAACATGTAAAATCCCCCATTTTCCCACTTGGTCAAAAACCATCTCAAGTACTTTGGTGCACCAGAACCTTAGCTCGCCCTAATAAATCTTGATGGGAATTCATGATCCCAACATGTTAATCACTATAACCTAAAATAAACTAAGAGTCAAAAGGAAAAAATATTTCTATAAGAAAATTCATTAAAATGAAAATGTTGTAGGGGAATATTAATCATTAAAAAAATTATGACAAAAACTCCTCATAAATTATGTAACTAAAAGAAAATATATATACCACTATTATAAACCATCGAAAAAATGACAAAAAACAATAAATACAATGCCTCAAAATCTCCATGTCACATTTAGGACATATCTCTACCAGTCACCACAATTAAACTAGGCTCACATACTAAAGAACACATGCCAACAAGGGGTGATTTCACATTTCGTGGACATATCATTAAAAATATATAATCCTGAGATGGAAGAGGTATGGTGTGAGAACAAAATACCAGTGTGATTCCACCAAATATTCTATAAGAAAATCATATAAAAATAAATCATATATGATTAAATTTGAAATAAAAAAGGCATGAAAATACAATTTCATATTTTTAATCAAATCACATTACAATGAAAATATATGGAAAATATATTGAATCATATTTAAATGAATATATTTCATAATATAAAATGTACATGAATAAAATAGTTTTATAATAACTGACATATAAATATCAAATCAGGTCCTTGAAACATATTTATAAACCATATGGATAGTAAGTTTCAGGATATAAGGTCACCACACTTATAAGTCAATCATCATGGCTCAGTGTGTGTGTGCACCATATTAGGATCTAACCATAATGATAGAATCCATCAACACCACATTGAGGGAAATCATTCTAAAATAATATTACATAGATTTGTCACCATAAATACTATTCTAAGGTGTTAGAGTCCTGTAATTCTTGTCATAATCAACCTACAAACTACTTAGGATGACATGGAATTCATTTAATCATTCAATTATATTAAAATAATTCATTTAAATTATATTCACCAATCATTGTTTAAATTCCCTATTTAATCTTAAATGTTGCAAATTTATTTCAAAATCAATATAAGTTGTATTGATTTTATTCCTTACAATGTCAAAAAAACATTTTAATCAATTATCTTCAAGAATAATCATGAAATATTTTCAATAAAACTATTTTAAAATAAAAAAACATTTTCAAATCCATTGAAAATATTTTTTTTTCAGAATCTGATTACATTAATATAAATAATCATTTTCACATAAAATCGTGTTCTCAAAAATATTTGAAAATAAATTTCAATAAAATTAAGATATTTTTATTTCCATTATTTAGAAAATATTTATTAAATCACCAAACATTAATACCTATATAAAATAATCACCCAAATCAGGAACTACCATTTGAGAGTGAAACTGACGGAGATAAAGGGGTTGTTCCACGAATCAAAATACATAAAAAAGATCAAATCCATCAACAACATGTGGATTCAAAACATTGAAGGAAAAAAGAGAAGATAAAGGAGATTGATTCCAAATCAAGGACATACACACATACATGAGGGACATCTATCACATCCATTGACATATTGAACCCATAAAATTGCTTAAATGGGTTATAGTACTATCTTGAGAGATTCAAAAATACAAGAACTACTACAAAAACAGGCAAGGGAAGAACTACCCTTTTATCAGTGCTAAAAAAGCTGATAAAGGGGAACTTTTAATAGCACTAAAAAAGCACTATTAAAGGCCCCCCTATATCAGCGCTGTTAGAGGCCCCCCTTTATCAGCGCTTCTTTTAGTGGCGCTGTAAAAGAGGGATTTATCAGCTCTTTTTCCTACTAGTGATAAATTTTATGTTTCAAAAAAATCATGAATGATAAAATATTGTTATATAAGTATATTTATATTGATATAAAAATAATATATATTTTTTAAATATGTTTTAGATAAGTATAAATAGACAATTACATTTAATATATAATAAATTTAGTGAAAATGGATTTAAAATATTTTAAAAAATATTATTAATTAATAATTTTCAAATTATTATTGATTAAAAATTATTTAATAACAATTTGAAAACAAAAATAATAAAAAAATTAATAAAATATCTAAAATAAGTTGAAAATGTTACTCAAACTTCAAACGTCCATAACATTTGATCCAGTTGTCCATTTGAGCTCTACAACATATCAAATCGAAGCCTGCAATGATATATACTCGGTAGTGACTGAAACAAATCTTGTGTCACAATTTTCTAGGGAAAAAAGGCCTAGAATTCCTCCAAAACTGATTTCTTAGTCACGATACCCTAATTATTAACATTAAAACAAGTATAACTTCTGCTCCAGATGTCCGTTAGGGCTGTACCACATATCATATTGAAAAATGTTTCATTTTATTTGATTTGAAGGGTTGTGGAGTTGAAACGAGCTTCTGGATTATAATATATGGTCGTATTAACATTCTATGGCATTTCAAATACACATTGATATGAATTTATTCCTAAATATATATGTGTCTTTGTGTGTGTGTGTATTGTATATATGTATGTATTTATTTATTTATAAACACACATAAAAAAAATATTTCATAAATGTATCTAAAATTAATCTTACATGTGTATATTAATATACAAATAAATATATAGATAAAAAATTATAACTAAATATATATATATATAAATATATATTAATATACAAATGAATATATATATATATATATATACTAATATATGAATAAATATATTTATATTAATATGAATCTATATCAATATACGAATAAATATAATTATATATATATATATATCATCAAATAGAGAAAAAATGAAATGTATTAGTGGTAAAGGTGCAGCTGTGAAAGGGGGGAGGTCGCGGGTTAGAGTTCTGGTGGAAGCAAAGGGGTGTGTGCGGGTGAGGATGCGCGGGAAGGGCAGTGAGTGCTTATAACGGGGGGGGGGGGGTCAAGAGTTATTAAAATCTCTCCCCGAATTATATAATTCTTTTTTTTTTGAATTTTATCCGCACTTTTTAAAGGCGTTGATAAAGGTACCTTCTATTAGCACTAAAAAAGCGTTGATAAAGGGGAGTTTGATCAGCGCTTTTTTAGCTCTAAAAAAATGAGGCTTTATCTGCACTTTCTGGAGGAATAATAAAAGGGACCCCCCTATATCAGCGCTGAGATTTACAACACTTTTTTAGCACTGTTAAAGCCCATTTTTAGTGCTGATAAAGCCCATTTTTTATAGTAGTGACAGGGGTCAAAAATAAGTCTAATGGGAGTATGTTATAAAAATAAATGGTGTTTTGAAAATTTAATTTTGGGGAAAAATGAAATTCCACATCACCCCATTCATATGGTGTATATGTAATGAAAATAGATTGACCATGGAGTAGTGTAATAGCTTATGTCATAGCCCTCCAAGTCTAGCTGGTCCCTGAATCCATGAAGCAGTCTGTGCATAAATCTTATAACGCTTATTTAAGGCTAATGGAAATCACACACACAACACTAAAAACACCTACAAGGTGGAAGATTATTTAAAAATATTTATGCCAAACCCATCCATCAACATAGAATATATTCCCAAAATTAAAGTGTCATTAAAATCCTTCAGCTCGGGGATCGTTTCCAATTATGAATCTTTATAAAACATCCATTACATAATTGGAAAGGGAATTAAAATTCCCTATTACACATCTAGATATATCACACTATAGCTATCCTACACAAGATATAAAAACTCTCATTCATGGTATATCCCCCGATAGACATTTCAAAAACTCTCAAAAGAAATTTAAAAAATATCCCGAAAGGCCTTGTACTACACCAACATAACAACTGATCAAAGGAAAGGGATAAAATATACTTGATATATTGTAATGGGATACAATATGTGTAGTAAAAAAAATCAAACATAAAGTAATTTCATAGCCCTAAAACTATAAAAATGATGTCCATAATCATAAATACTTTAATTTTCATAAAAAATATTAAGCCAAAATGTTTTCAAGGATTGAATAGCCATAATTTTTGATCCAAGAGTAAATTATATCTCAATAATATTTCAAATTAAATATTCTAAAAAGATATACACTCATTGATATATTTTTTATGTGTGAGGATACAATACATTCCCTATTTCTTATTGTTCGTTCTCACCACCATGCCACGTGATTGGGAAATTTTACTGATCAATCTTCACCACTCATTTTGTGAGAAATAATTTTATACATATAGAAAATATTATTTTCTTTTTTATAATGTGTGGTACTCTATTTGAATCATTTTTTCTACAAAAAAATATCATCATGACATCCCTAGTATTGTCTGTACCATATGTTTAGGTACTAAAATTTTCGTAGTTAGTTGCTACATAATGAAATTAACTAGATCATGTGTATTCTATAAATAAATCATCCCTACCAAAGATGCTTCTCATATATTCATACAAATACTAGGTGACCTATATAGTTGACCATATAAATATTTTAATAGTGATATGTAATTAAAATTGGAATATCGCTAATTTTTAATTTAGACATGTTCCTTGTTGATTTATTTAGATGTATTTTAATTGCTCAGTGGCTTAAAAATTGGTTTTTAGTCACTTCATTGTAAAATATGAAGCACCATATCTATGGTAGATGCCATGGTATCCCTTGTAACCATATATTTAAAATGGATAGGACACATTTCCCAAATCGGGAATCATCTAGGGTCTCAGGACTTATGGTTCATCCAATCCGGCACAATTAATAAGACTCACAACTCCAACGGTGGAGGATGTGGTGAGACAAAAAACCATGTATTTAGTCCCCAGGGAATAGTGAATCCTTGTAGTGGGTAATTTTTGTTAGGTATCCATCTCATGGTGTCCAATATCATGGCATGGTTATGGGGGTATCACATTTTAAATTGGTTACATTTCCTCTTAAATATATAGGGGTTTATTATAGACACATTTTTCATTAATGGTATGTTTTAATGAGTATATTAACTCATTTTCATACATTTTAACATGATGAAATCATAACATTTTCTTTTATTTCAGGTTTATCATTTTCTTGGTATGTGATTTGGGAATTACATATACTATAGAAGATGATTTGGTTCACCTAATATTAGTTCATTGTCATAATTAGTTGGAGATCAATGTAATGGAGATAGAGGATGACTATCCTTCTTCATTGTGTGGGAATCATTACGGAAATCCTCTTAAAACTATGGGATTCCATTTTATCACTTTTTTAATATACATATTTGGGTATTTGAGGTTATCATGATTGAGTTATGTGGTTTGGTAACTCATTTAATTTCAACTGAAACTGTTGTTGGTTTTTTTATTTTGAAATGGATTTCTAATTGATTTTTAGAGTATGAATATTCTCCCTTAATAAATTATCTCAAAATGGAATTAAGTGTGTTTTTCACTTTGGATATGGTTATTGAAATAAGAAATTTATTCCCACTGAAAGAGTTCTTAATCTAAATTATTCATTTGAAGAATAAATTTTATATTTCTTGAAAAATGATGTTATGAAATATTTTATGAATTTGTAATGATATAATTTTTTTTATGGTGATCAATTTTGATGAAAACCGTTTGATGTTGTCTTTTTATATAAACATCATGTTGAAAATATGATTTTGAGCTATTTTAATAATTATTGATGTAACTAAATTGAATTGAATGACTTTCTATTCAATTGATTTAATTAATAAGCAACAGACCATGAGTCATTGGAATAAATATGTGCATTATTGGAATGTATTATCTCTACCTAGAAATGAAATGAAGATGAAAACACTGATAAAAAATTAATCATTAGGGGGTTCATTCACAGTGGTGGATTTATATTCCCCTTGGTCTTTTGATCTGATGAAGCCTACATATTTAGATCAAAATTTCACTTGGAATTTGTGGACCCTTATGAATAAGTCTAACTAACCATTAGGTTTATAACAATAGTGTTGTCATTTATAATGATTTAAAATGATTAATACATTATAGTTTTTGTTGAAATGATTTAGTCATTCTTATTTTGATCCAATTTTCAATTCATTCATATTTTGATCATATTGAATATTCATGACTATTTTAATATAAAATATTTTTATATTATTTTGTAAGAGATATTAAATTGAATTAAAAAAAATTATTATGAATTGTCATAATATTAAAATTATAGTGTTTAAAAAATACTATTTTTTCCTTTTGGTGTTAATATACTATCTTTTTACATGTATGGGAAAGGAAAACCGACAATTTGGGGTGTCAAGTGTTCTTGGTTTAGGGAAATTGATAATTAGCGATGAAAAGTGGGGTATTTGATCCAAATTTTATAGGTAGATCTTGGTTCTTGTTATGTTTTTGGTTTCTCAATACATTTTAGGTTTTTTATAGATCTATCTATTATTACATTTATGTAGATGTTTGTTTCTCATTTTGACAGATGATGGAATCTTATCTAGTATTTTTTTATTTTATTATCTATGTAGAAAAATAGTTACTCTTGATAATTTTTATGCCATGGTACTACTCTTCATACCTTGGGGATGAGGAAAACCATTTGATCTATGTTAGGGATGATTTTGGTGTAATAATATCAATTTATCAAGGTTTGTTGAGTAAAAACAAGTATCAATTGATCAATTTGACCCTTATTGGTTGTCAGTATATAGATTTCGAATTCTTGATTGACATGATAGATGATTATTGAGGCTTAAGGGGTAAGTTATGAGAAAGTGTCTACCCAAATCAAATCATATAGATATATATGTTTCCAATGGATGATGGAAAAAGATTATTTCCACAATTTTAAAGATCAAAATTTTGACTTTTCAGAAAGTATTATTTTTGTTTTATATTCCCATGAAGTGTTTTGAATTATTGACTTGATATTCATATGTCTCTGAACTATTTTTTCCATGTTTTTTGTTGATTTCGTATGGTAATATCCCCCCAAGAAGACATCTAATTAGTAGTTATGAGGGATATCCCCACGAATTGTAGTATATGGTCCATCTAGTTTAGCAAACCTTATAGAGTTAATAGTTAATGCTATCCATGATCATGGCTAAGGAACCATACCAATCCCCACATAGGGTATAGGGGTAGAACCTTGAAATGAGGATAATATAAGATCATGATAGGGAATTTCATTATCCATAACTAGCCTATTTATATGGAACATGCAATCCAAATGAGTTGGATAATTGAATAGGAATTAATTAATGATTACTTTAGTTCATAGAGACATAAAATTCGATTAAGGTGATGTATGTCAACATTAAACATGGGGGACCTAGTAAAAGATAGTGGGATTCTATTTTTATATAAAATAATAATGCTGAATTTTAGTTGGATGACATTAAGACCAATTTTGTGGATAAGTTATATCCAGAGTAAATTTTGTTGGCTATTTTAATGGAGGTTCTAAACCTTCACCAGGGTGATTGGTCAGTGACTCTGTATGCCAATCATTTCAATGAACATGTTATCTTTTCAAATGAGCTGGTAATGAATTGAAAGATAAATTGATAGAGGTATTATATTGGTCTTCATTTAGATATCTAGACATAGGTATTTATACTGAATAATTCTTCTTATTTTAATGATTTTCATAAGGATCTACTGGTTGAAATTGGCCAATATTGTATATCAGGGTTGATAGGAGTTCCCCCTACACATAACGGTAACTTCATGGGTTACTGTAATGGGATATGAATGTGAAATGAGACACATGGTGGAACCATTAGTAGTGGTCATCGATTCGAGACTTCATTCATATTTACTACTTTGTCTAGTAAACTCCCACTGAAATGATTTATATGTGGAATAATTTTGAACATAAAGTATGATAACATGACATAACCAATGATTTTTATCTTATGTGGATGATCATGTATCTTGTAGAGTTTGTGACATATTTATTTCACAATTCATTGTTGTGTATGATCGACTCTACCAAAATGATCTATTGTGTATTCAGATTCTCAAGGAATAATGGGGTTCTGATAATGGGAATTAGGAAAGAAGAAATTTCATTCTATTGAAAAATTATCTAGTGGAAATTGATGTGGGACTGGTGACTATTAAGGGAACCATTACAATAGTTTCATATTTAGTGATAAATTAATATGGTACTAGTTCCTTGAATTATTTTAAATCAACACCCACTGTTAATATATTGAATCATCTAAGAGTTTTATGAGTAATTTTAGGGAATTTATAATACCTCTTGGAATGATGATGGAACATGGTATCTTCTTCCACACATCTTTTACCATTTATCAAAGATTAATCTCATCAAGTAATTTTCCATTTTTAAATTGAAAACTCTATATTCCATTCTTAAAATGTAATTATTTTTCACTCGCAAAGCTGAAATTGATTTTTATCATTAGTCGTTTTCCATTCCTACATCATTGTGGAGTTGTTAGTTTTCTAAGGATAATATCACCTAAATTATAAATGATCTGGACATGTTCTTCTATATATTGGTAAGACTATATCCATGTATGTTTTTCAAAAGGAGCATTATTATTATTATTTATAACTTCATGTAGTAGTTTTTTATTTTCCATATAAATTTCTAGTTGGCATTCCATGTTTACCATTAGAGGGTGGTGGTGTTCCCTATTGAGTAAGGTTTGTGTAAACATGTGATACATTGATATTATCTTAGGGTTGTTCTCTCTTATAGGATGATCATTTGGATCCATGTGGTTCTCATCATGTTCATCCAGATGAGAAGAACAATCCAAAAAATAATCTTTAACCCAAAATTGTGATTAATGCTCTTAAGATATAGAGGTACATCACTTTTGGAGAAAGGTTCAACATTCACTCTAATAATTGGATCTTGAGTTATATCTTATTGAAAAAGAATTGAATCTCTCTCATAGGATATGGGTGGAGTACCTGGAATATATTGAATTTTCTATTTCCTAAAACTCTATAATGGGGAAAACTTTCATAGATGATCTTATTCAGAACCAGGAATCCCATACTCTGAAGTAATCATCAGAGGAGTGGAATCTCATTGATCAATATACTATCATAACATTGGTAGTCAATAAAAATTATACTGAGGTTGTTTCAAAAATCATTCAATAGACATCCTCTCTTCTAGATTTTATTTTCCATAAGTACTAGCTTGATGATGTGTTATGATAAACTTGGAATTATTCATATAGTGGGGAGACCATATGTGAATGGTATCTATCTCAAAAGTTAATTAAATTATCCTAAAAGTGTTATGTCATTCCATATCTTATGAGGAATGTTGTGACATTGTGTTTTCATTATTCCATGTACATGGTTCACCCAGGAATGAACCATATGTTTTATGATATGTGGTATTTCAGGGTGGCTCAGTATGAAATGGTACATTGGTAATTTTTCACCCATTATTATAACTCTAAATATATTAATTTAGATCACTAGAATCCTTCAAGTTAACTTCAACCCCTTCCTGTGATTACTTGGAAGTTGGATGAGTTATTGACTAATTTTTATAGTGATTGTATGATTGAATAAATCATCTCACATTATTCCAATTCTTGATACCACCATAGTTTATCGCTTTGAAATTATATATATATATCATAATAATATTAAATTTAATAATCTTTTTTTGATATTATTTTTAATAGGGATCCCCAGTTCAAGTTTTCAGTTTCGATAGGCCTCCATTAGGTGATGAGCTACTTTATTATGTTGAGAATAACATATCATGCTATGATAAATGGTCACGAATAATGAGCATTATATATTTTTTAAGACAATAATTGTTCTTGCGACTATGATTTTAGAGATTCACATTAGTTATATTTGGGAATTTTTGAGTTTATATACAATAATAGACTTCTATAATCCATTAAAATTTCACCCTTTTAGGCCTTATATAACTTCATTATAAATCCCTAATTTGTTGGCCAAATGTTAGTGGAGATTCACCAGTGAGACCTAGCATGGTACATGGGATGAAAATCAAGATCATGTTGATTATTTTGAGGTTAGCGATTTCTCAGATCTAGTAGATATCATATTGGGGTCTTCATCAATGTACTTTAAGTTCATGGTCAAAAATATGTGTTATTGACTGTATCATACCATTTGAGTTACCAATGGCTTGTAAATCAGGGAAATATTTCATTGATAAACGCAGGACCATTTGATGTCACTGAGTGGATTCATAAGGTGGAATACCATTTGAAATTCTAACAAGAGATAAAATTTATCCATAATTTGTTGCATCTATTGTAACTCATGAAATATATTTCAGACCTTCCTCATGATTTTAATTTGGAGGACATTGATATGGAATTTGATACAACTATATCTGAGTTACTAGTTTATATTATTGATTATCAAGTGAAGTCTCTCTATGTAAACCATATAAAATTTATTTTTACCCTTGGAAATCATGTTTTCAACACTCATGGGATATGGGAACATGATTTGATGATGAGTAAGAAGTGATCTACCTTTTTAGTGGACCAAAATATTTCCGGGTGTAGAATTCATTTTTCTCAGGCAAACTGTAACATCTAAACATTTTATAATTGGAATGTTCCCCAGTTAATATCAATGTTGAAAGTTGTTGTTCTTCTAATTGACATGAAATGTTGGGTTTTTTATTTTTTAGTGTAAAATGGGTAGGACCATAACCATTGTGGAGATAGTGATGTCTCATATACCCTCGTATGCAAATCGGATGAGCCACCACAACCAGAGAAGGGAATGGTCAAGGATTTGTCAACATAGGGTTTTCCCTATCTCCCATTTCCAATAGGACTCAACATGCCTGTGGTGGGTGGAAATTCCATTTATTTCATCATCTAGGAGTGGCTAGTCCCTGTTTTTGGTTTTCTAGGAGAACCAACACACTATAGTTGAATACACTAGGGTGTGTTGATAAGGGATTCATATTTTCAAATTGCACAATGAACTCTTAATCCTTTAGGGGAATTAATCCATCCACATATATCATTAATATATGGTTTTAATGAGTCTATTAACCCATTTACATCATTTAATCCCATAAAATACCATTGCTTTATCCCAAATAACATATTTAAAAAGTTCTTGGATGGGGTATTTGGGAATTATAGAAATTGAATAAGGTGATACAGTTCCCCTTTTCTTATTCCATGTTAATCCATTCAAGGAGATCAGTGATATGTTGATAGAGGAGAAAATCCATTTTCTTTTGTGTGGGAATCATTGTGGATCTCCTCTTGTATCTGTAACATTCGTCTTTCCCAGTTCTTATGGATATCATGTTGTGTGATTGATGATATAATGATTGATGTAGGAGGTTTTGTAATTAATTTACAATCAATGGAAACCATTTTACCTAGAATAATTTTATATCCATTTCTAATTGATTTTTAATGAATTCATTGAGTTCCTTGATAAATTGTTTCAAAATTTAACAGTATATGTTGAACAATGTTTTTTATGAAATTCCATATAACATGTAGATTTTTGAAAATTTTATTTGAATCCAAATGATTTATTTCATGAATGAGTTTTATGATTAATGATAAAATAATCCCTAAAATGTATTTTGGATATGAAATTAAATGGATTTTATTTATGAAACCCATTTGACATTGGATATTAAAATAAAATTGAATTTTGGAAATTTGATTTTGGTATGTTTGAAAAAATATTGATCAAATTTATTTTCAGTTAATAATTTTCCACATATTTTATTTCCTTTAAGAATACAATATACTAGATAGTTAAGGGAAGGATATTAATGGTATTAATTTTTTAGATCTACCTATGAATGGATAGATGATGAAAGTTATATCCAATCATAATTAGTGAAGGGATTCATCCTTTAGGGGTGTCTTGTTACCTCGAGGCTAGTGGTCTAGGGAGGAATCCACAACACGAGTTATATTTCACTGAGAATGTGTAGAAACTTATGACCTGGTATGACTAACTATGAGGGTTATAACCATTGATGTATGATTGATAGTTATTAATACATTCATGCTTTTTATGAAATGATTTTTTCATGACTATTTTTATAAAAATTATGATTCATGCTTATTTTGATCATGTTTCTAATTCATTACCATTTTTATGGAAAATATTTCTTTTAACTGCTTTTTTAATTTATATAGAAATAAAATGGAATTAATGAATTATTATAAAATTTGAAATTATTATCACTCAATGTTTTTTTTAAATTAACAATATTTGGTCCAATGATATGGACTTCTTATGGAATAATTTTTGAGATCCTACTAGGTTAGTGTTTCTAATAACCTAACTTTTACAAAATTTTATTATAATAAATTTTATTTTTGGGAATAGGAAGAGGGAAAGAACCACTTAGAGGAGGTTGGAATTTTTGGAAGAGTCTCCTCAATATTTGGAAATGAAAAGTGGAGTGTGTGAACTACTTGTTTTGAGAAATTCTTAGATCCTTTGATGTTTTTGGCTTGTTGTTAAATTTCAGGGTTAGTACATAACAAGCTTGTGGTGCATTAATATTTACATATGTTTTTCATATAGGCCAATTATGGACTATTATATATAGTTTAATTTTTTGGTTATTCTTGTTTTCAAATAACCCCCTTGATTTTTGTTTATACACATGTGCTAGTTTTCAACCCTTGGGGATTGGGAATGTCCTTTGGGACATGTTGGGAATGATTTAGGTACTATATTAGAGATTTATCTAGGTTGGTTCATGAAAAATTATCTTACTAATATAATTTTATATAATTTCAACTCTTTCCAAATGAAACTCTTAACTTTTATGAAAATTCAAAATTCTCATTAGTGAAACAACCTCCAACATCCTGATTGTTTTATAATACTATCCATAAAAGTGTCATTGTTAAGTTATAATATGTTTGTATTCATTAAAATGATCATTTTTTATTTCATTTATAAAACATTAATATACAACTTTTCTTCTGATCATGTATTATACCCTTCTATAGCATGAATAATTAAACCATTTTTTAAAATATAACTTCTCTACATCATTATCCAAAGGTTCATATTCATGTATATAATAAGAACAAAAATCAATAGATGATTAAAAATAGCTAGTAAAACTTCATTACTCCTAGTAGAATATAGAAATCCTTTCATAAAATATATTTTGAACTCATCCGCTTTCAGTATTCTAATGGGTAATAGTTTCAATGTCCGAGACAACCTATGATTCTTATCATTCACTTTCTCATATTTTAGATGTATTGATATAAATATAGGTATATTACCCTTCATAAATAGTCCCAAATACTATCACCTTACATGATATCAGTTACTCAATAATCCTATAAAAAGGTTTATAATATTTTAGATGAATATTCATTTAATCCCAGAGTAATATTGTAAAAACCCGAATGCTTATAAATAAAATTTCACTAGTGATTTAAGTGAAAATATTATTTTGTAATGTGGTTATAGAAAAAGAAATTAATTATTTCGTTTTATTATATCTGAATAGATGTAATGACCATTAATCATATTTTCCATTGATAAAATACTTATTGAATAGTGATCACAATTTTACTATAAATATAGGGTTTAAACAAGTCCTATTGACACAGACAATGGAAGTGATGTCCTCAACTGGTAGAATCTTACCCTAAGAATACCATTTATCATAGCATCTGATGGAGATAAAAACTTTGGGATTTCCCATTGACCAATTCTAAGCATATATCCATCAATTTAAGTATGATATAAACTATTTATTGGAGAATTTGAAGCTCATCGAGATCACGACCTAGACCAGGTACGCTGAACCACCCCATGAATGTCGCAATATAAGGAACCCTGATCTTAGGGGGGTCTTGATCGTGTGTTAATGGTATAAGTATCAATTCCCCAAAATATGATTATTTAAATTATATTTTATAAAATAATGAATATATTTTCACCCTATTATTATTACTTTATAATTGATTTCTATTTGGAACATTAAAACACAAATAGTATTCATGGGTAATATTTAAATTAAATTAAGGTTTTATTTTAATGAATTAAATCATTTTTGAAATAAAAAATAGTTTTAATAAATATTATTATTAAATAGTGTTTATTGAATATAAAATATCATATAATTTTTATGATGTGAAATGTAATTTTTATAGGGTTTAGAAAAATGTTATTGTGAAAAAATGCCATCATTTTTTAATATATAAAATTTATTGTTTTAAAAGTGAAATCACACATATTTATAAAATTATTTTTATAAAATTAATATTATATTTTTAATCATAACATCCAATATCTCCAATAGTTTAGTTTTTCATAATTTTCAAAGACAATCAAATTTTCTGGTAAAAATTAATTGTCCTATAAATTCATTTTGTGCATTATGACATCATAATGACCCAAAAGGGTTATGATAAATAATATAAAGGATATAAATAGAAAAAATATGTTTTTAAATTTAAAATAATGTGATTTTATGTATATTTGCACAATTTTATAAAGCCTTTGTGAGAACTCAAAAATGATTAATATATTTTAACATTTTAAACTAATTTCTTTAAGAGTTTGACTCACTTTAACATATGAATGTTTATTATTTTATTATTTTCATAACTTTTCCTTATTAAATAATGAAAACCACTACTATTTAATAGAAACCATGGAAAAAAAATTTATGTTTGCTGGTCTTTCTTATTGTATTATATAGTGTCCAAAACATATGTTTAGGAAATAATAAAAAACTATCTCTCATTTCCCATATAACCCACCACCAAAATCCCATTTATCATCAATAAAAACCATTGGATAATGTCATTAGTCTTCCCTAATCTCTATATATTTCTCCCAATATTCCCCATGTCTTTCAATAATATCCTCCCAGACATTTGGAGTCACACACTCTAGTAAAAGAACATCACCTTCTATTCATTATACACGTTTTTATTATTATTATATGTCGTCTATTTAAAATTCATATTAGTGGGATATGTTTTTTCATGTCCCTAATAATAACCATTTTATTTAAATAAAATATGGAATATCTTCTCTCTCATCAACCCATTTTATTAATTTTCATGTGACGTCATTCTGCTACCTAAATTTCCACACAATTTTCCATACCAAAACAATAGTGTAGTAAATACCATATCCATTACCTATCAGGGGTGTTAATATTTATACACTTATACTAAATTAAAATAAAAAATACATTAATTTATTTTATAATCCTTGATCACATAATAAAATATGCAATTTTATGATCTATGTGACGCACTTAAGCATGAGAATGAAATTAAAGTGATAGGTGTGCCCGTAATTATATAATTCTCTGATGCATTGGGTGATGCTTGGTCTCATGAGAAATCTTTTTTGGAAAGGTAGTGAACATGAATCCTTTATAGATATTTTACAATCATTTGGTCTTTGTAGTTATCTTTAACATATATTTATGATGCAGTGTTTTAAGTTGTTTCCACATTTCTCATGTTCCCTTTATGATAATCATTCTATATCATGTGCCATTGTGCATGTTTCTAATTCCAAATCTTTTTATACCTGGTTGATATACCTATTGTCTAAAATTTATTATTCTATTCATGTTATTCAATGTTCGTACCCTTACTATGCTTTAAAGATAACCTATTTCTTATATATGTCCCCAGGATATCTTGTGTAGTTTTAAAATCCATGAAATTTTAGAAGAATGTTAAGTATGTTTTCAATAATGTTGTTGTATCCCAGGTTCAAGATGTTATGTTATGTACCTAATTTACAAACACATTATTCTTCTCTATCTTTTAGGTTATATTATGTATAACCTTATGTAATAAATTAGGTATTCATGTGATATAAAGAACATGGTTGTTATACTTGGTATCAGAAGAAATTTTTAGCTATTTTATGTATTAAGATAATAAAAATAATGAAAAACCCTTAGGTAATAAATTAAGTATAAGAAAATATCCCTAAATTTGGGTAATAATAATGTAAGTGGTTTATCATGAAAATATATCTATTTCTGAATACTAAAAGTGGAATTGGTTCTAGCACATATTTTTTTAGGGGTAATAAATCCAACAGTGTGTGACGAGAATAAATTGGTGAAACCATGAACTTGAAAATGGTATATAATACGCACCAAGATTGACAATACCAAGGTATATTCTTTGGAAAATTCATAATCACATTGTGAACCATTATTATTAAGGGAAAATATTCCCATAAGAATATAGGTTTGGAAATAGATCACAGATAATATATATTGATGCCTAGAGATTCATAAGTTAAGGAAATAAATTTAAGATATAAGTTATCCATTTAATATCATAACATTATGATTTATATTTATAGTTGGTTTAAAATACTCTTCCCAAATTTTCCATTTATTCTAGAAAATGTCCTGAAATCAGAGAAATCCATTAAAAAATCTATGTGATGGGTAATGTGATGAATGCCCCAATGAGATCCCTAGACCTATGGTAGCTGGAATCACAAACATTGTGATGATACTCTCTCAGCTAACTGAGGTTCTAAATAGAAAACGGGATCTGAAGAAACACCTAGATCCCCATAAGAAATATCAAGATGAAATTGAGATCTTTATGTGATAATGGACTCTGATTTTAAATGGACCATCTGATCCATTAATTGCTGAACAATCGATATAATCCATTAAGAGGATATTCTTAATCTTTAAGTATTCTAGACAAGAGAATTTTCTCATGATTTTTTATCACATGGAGGTAGAATATGATTAGTGGTGTAAATTGATCATGAATATGAACCCTAAGTAAGAGACCAAAGTGATAGAGGGGAAGGAATTATAGAATATGATTTCTTATAAATATTTTTCACAAACTCTACATCATAAAATTTAGAGGGATTTATTTGACCTCTGTGAAAAATATGATGAATCTATTCGGGTGT
The DNA here is from genome assembly GCA_963277665.1 of Viscum album. Taxonomy (NCBI): domain Eukaryota; kingdom Viridiplantae; phylum Streptophyta; class Magnoliopsida; order Santalales; family Viscaceae; genus Viscum; species Viscum album. Next base: position 904,778,379 of record OY728145.1, read on the forward strand.
ATGAGTAAAACCTCAAAATAATTTCATGGTATTCCTCTACTTTTTCATTACCCCTAAATTCAAGCTTCACAACATTTTTGGTGGGCTAAATCCTTGTCTACATAACTCCCTTATGATCTTAGAAATTGATATATTTTAGTAAATTTTCCATAATTCCTTCAAAGATGAAATAATGATCGGTGAACCTCATTGCTATCATGGGGATAAGAAGTAGAATATTGAGTTCAGACATGGAATTACAATGGAAAAATATAATGGTTCCAAGATATTTAAACATCCCACATGTCAAATATACAAAAATAAGCACCCCAGAAATTTCCTAAGGGTTCGAGGAAAAGATTTTTGTGGAGCGAGGAAGGGAACCTAGAAATAGATTATCAATAGGAGATACCCACTAATGCGATGGAGGAATGGAATTCCCCAGTTAACCTTCAGTGCATTTTTTCATTGCCTCAACTACAATGAACCATGAAACTTTAAAAATGAATTCACTATGCTAATGGTCTTCAGAGTCAACCAAAAACCTCCAAGGCATAAAGGGTGATAATTTTCCATCACAACTTCTAAGGTATATCCCAAAAATGAAGTGGCTATAGGTATGATAGTTATTCATTCTTGGATAGTGAACATTGGTTCTAATTCCGTTTCTAAAAATTCCTTTATATCATTTATGTTTAGTTGAACCATTAAAATACCCACTCAAATAATGGAAGTGATGTTATTGGTGAAATTGGAAAATGTGGAGATTATTTCATCATGAGTATATAACTCCTCCCATGTCACAATTTTTGGGATAATATTCCTAGAAAAATTTATCATACTCCATTTAGTGTAAGTTGATGAAATTATTAATATAGATTAGATTTCCCTTTATAGATACATCATAAATTGATGTGAGAATGAAATAAATATGCATATAATGAATCGACCTGTAATTATGTACAAGTGAAAGAAGGATGATGAATATTCTCTATCACTAACATCTCAAGCATGGAGATTATTTCCCAATGAGAAAGAATATCTTGATCAAATCATTTATTCTAAGGAAAAAATCATCCATGAAGACATGGCCATTATGAGGAAATACACTAATGTGTTTCCCAAGGAATTGTTCGGTCTTCCTCCAGGCCGAGAGGCTAAATTTTCAATCATTATTATACCTAGGGTGTGTACATTATCTTTGAATCCATATTGAATGGATTTCATGAATCTTAAGGAAATGAATAAATAACTACTGTATGATCTATATAAAGGGTTCATAAGCCCATGTGATTCGCCATATGGTGCGCCTTTCCTCATTTTCAAGAAGACATATGGGTCAACATTCCTTTTAATTAATTATCATGAGCTCAACAAGATCATGATAAAGATAAAGTAGCATATTACATAGATTAATGACATGTTCGATCATCATGGCGAAGCACCATGTTTCTCCAAGATGGATCTGTAGTCAAGATATAACAATGTTCGTGTGAAGAAAGAGAATATTTCAAAGACTGTTTCTGTTTAATGTTTGGGCACTATGAGTTCATAGTGAAGACATTAAAGATCACTAATACTCCATCAATATTCTTGGACTTGATGAATATATTCTTTAGATATTACCTTGAACATTTTGTGGTAGTCTTTATAGATGATATTCTATTATTCTCTAAAACCAAGAAGGAGCACGGGAACCATATATTACATATTCTGAAGAACTTTTCATAGTATAAGATTTAGGAAATATACATCAAAAGAGAGTTCTGGGTTAATTAAGTATCATTATTGGTATATATCATCACAATTAATTTGATATATGTAGACCCGTCAAAGAAATGGGAAATTAAAAGATGGTGGAGGCAATAATATGTGATAGGTATCCATATTTTTCCCTAGATTATATCGATATTTTAGTTTATTTTTGAGAAATTTATTGAGCTTTTAAAACCCTCTAACCAATATAACTCATAAGGGATCCATGTTTTCTAGGAAATATTTGTGTGAAAATAGATTCAAGGAACTTAAAAATAGTCTTAACACTACCCTTGAACTCACACTACCCATAAGTAGAGAGTTTTTTTGGTACTCGTCGATATGACGATGAATGGATGGGGATGTGTGTTAATTAAGAATGAGAAAGTAATTTCCTATGCATCAAGGAAGTTGAATTACAAGAACAGAACTACCCAATGCATGATCTGGATTTGGATGTAGTTTTCTTTTCTTTGAAAAATGGTGGCATTTTTTACGGAGAAGAGTGAAATATACATAGATCACAAAAACCTCAAGTATTTATTCTAAAAAATATTAATCAATATTCTCCAATGAATATAGTTATATGAAATCATGGGCTATGACTTCTCAATTCATTACAATCCTAGGAAAGTGAAAAAAGTGGAAGATTCTCTAAATAGAAAGGATATAGAAAAACTATCATTGATGATAATTGAGAGGAATATAATATTCATAGATTTGAAAAGGATGGACATGGGAATCCTAAATGGATGTAAAAACGTAAATCCTTTGAAAAATCATAGTTCAACATCCCTTCTCAAAAAGATACTGTATGCATAGATAAATGATGTGGAAATTCATTAAAATTAAAAAATTTAAGAAAATGTTAATCCTTGAGTTCAGTGTTAATGAAGAAGGAGTTGTGAGATTTAGGTTAAGACAATGTGTACCGTCAAATCCTAAGACAAAGAAGGAGTTTCTGGATGATTCACATTGGTCAACATTTTCTATCCACTTGGGAAGCACAATGACATATCAAGATCTCTGATAACACTATTTGTGGGAATATATGAAAAAATAGATTATGGAATATAAACCAAGAAGACTTGTATATCAATAATAAAATAAAATCGAATAAATTCAATGGGATGTTAAAACCATTACCCCTTCCAACATGGAGATGAAAAAAATCAACATGGAATTTTTCACTGGTCTTCCAAATACTTAAAGAGTGAATTATTTTATTTGGGTTTTCAATGGATCATATTATAAGAACTAGCAATTTCATTATGATTTGAGAGGATTTCTTATAAGATCAAATTTCACAGATATAAATTAGGGAAGTGGTTAGTCTTCATGGAACACCATTATTTATTATATCTAATCGGCGTCATATATTTACCTCAACATTCATGTAAATTCTTCAACATTCTTTTAACACATAGATGAAATTTAATGTAGACTATCATTATAAAATTGATGGATAGTCTGGGAAGACTATTTAGACACTAGAATACTTGTTGAGAGAATGTTCTATGGACTACAATGGAAGATGGGACAAACATATTCCATCGGTCGATTTCTCATAAAAAATAGGTTCCACTCATGAATCCAAATGGACCCATAAAAATGTCGTTATTGTAAGTGGTGTAGAACAACTACATGCTAGAATGAGTTCAGATAAAGAAAACCACTGGGTCCTGAAATGGTGGAAGTGGTTAAGACCATTCAGTAGTACATCAAGGCTGGTCAGAGTCAAAAGAAGTGTTATGATGATAATCATATACAAGATCTAGATTTTTATGTTGTATTCATGGTTTTCCTCCCCAAATATCTATGTAAGAAACTGATTTGTTTTTTAATAAGGTAAATCTTAGTGCAAGATACATTGTCCCCATTGAGAACCTTAATCACATTAGAGTGGTACCTTATTGACTTACACTCCCAACTAACCAATTTAAATAGCTTGATGTATTCCATGTATCCCACTTGGGAAAGTACATACCAAACCCATCACATGTAATCTATCAATATTTGGTAGCATTGAAGAATGACCATTCCTGTGAGGAGTAGCTGTAAAAGATTTTATATCCTGGAGACAATGTTCCACAGAATAAGACAATTAACTTTCTCAAGGTGTTATGGAGAAACCTAAATCTTACAGAAAAAATGTGGGAACCTGAGGAACTGATGAAATAGAGATACACTCATTTTTTGTGTGTATAATATGAAAATAATGATGAAAACATTTCTTAAGGGGTGGGGGGAGATTTTAATGGATTGAATATTTATAAATAAAATTTCTATTTTGATATAATTTAATATATTATTATGTAATTCAGTTACAGAAAACACATTCACTTATTTGGTTTTTTATATAATATGGTTTTTAAAGGATAATTTAGAATCATTACCACTAATAACATATCCATTGGATAGTGATAAAATGATTATTTTAAATATCTAATTTAAAATAATCAAAGTGACACATACAATGGAAGTGATGGGATTAACAAGTAAGATAACACCCTTTGAAGCCCATTTGTTAGAGAATCTGAGGGAGATATCATCTCTCGTCTTTTCCAATGACCTACCCATAGATGATATCCAACAACATAATCCTCCTCAATACTCATTATATGAGATTTTCAAGATCATCCAGATCATATCTCAAACCATGTATGCCAAACCACCACATGAATGTCTCATCATAACACACATTACTCTTAATGAATTTTTTAGAGCATTGAAGTCGTATGTATCAAGACCCTGGAAATATGATTTCACAAAAACAATTTATATAATAATGAATATATTTTCATCCTATTGTTGTTATTTTATAAATTATTTTTATTTTCATACAATAAAACACAATTAATATTTTTGTGTAATATTCAAATTCAATTTAAGAATTTGTTTTTATGAATTAATTTTCTTTTGAAATAAATAATATTTAAAAAAATGTTAGGAATAAATATATCTCTAAAATATTAATGATCATATAATTTTTATGAATTCAAATTTAATTTTTATAAGTGTTTGAAAATAGTTATTGATAAAATATCCATAATTTTTTAATAAATGAAAATTATTATTTTAAAAGTAAAAATAAAAATATTTGGGTAAAATTAATATTTTATTCATAATGGGAAAATCAAAGCTATCCAATCGTTAATTGTTAATAATTTTCAACGGAAACCAAATTTTCGTGTAAAATTTAAATATTGTATAAATATACATTGTGTATTATGAAATAATAATGGAAAAGATTTAATAAATACTATAAAGGGTTTCCACGACCAAATATATATTTTCCCCTTAAAATAATTTTATTTTATATTTATTTATTCAATTTTATAAATACTTTATGAATCCTCCGAAATCATTAATATATTTTAAGGTTTTAAAATAATTTCATTAAGAGTATGAGTCCCTTACTCATATGAAAGGGTATTATTTTATTTAATTCATCCATAGAACTAAAAAAATATTAATAAAAAATACTTTTGGAGGAAATCTTGCACAAAAACAAGATAATGTTTTGTGTTTTTAGTTATTTAAGTATATAGTATATAAAACACATGTTTATAAAATTATAAAGAAATACCCACTCAATTCATATATAAATCCACCCATGATCCCGATTCTATTTACTAAAAATATTTTAAGCACATCCTTACTCTTCCCTCCCCTCTATAGAGTCTTCACAAGCTTCCCATAGGATCTCAAGAATCTCCTTCCAAGCATTTGGTGTCACACACTCAAGTAAGGGACCCTCACCTTATCTTCATTATTCAAGATTAATTATTATATTATGCATTCTATTTAAAATTATTATTGTATTTATATGTTTTTTCATGTCCCTATTACAATTCATTTTACGAAACAAATTATTATATACCCATTTCACTCTCATCAACACATTTTACTATTTTTTAAGTGACGCCCTTATGTTGGCGAAATTTCACCATAATTTTCTATGCTAAAAAGTCTTATAGTGAATACCATGTCCATTAGCTATCCAGGGTGATAAAATTTACATACATATACTTATTTTAATTGGAAAATGTAGATATTTCTTCTACACTATCTGGTCATGGAATACAATATTATAATGATTAAATCCATCTTGTATGATATGTGTGGAACCCATGAGCATGAGAATGAAATGAATCTGATAGGTGCATCTGTAATTATATAGTGCTCTAATGCATTAGGTAATGTTAACTATCATGAGATTTCATGGTGGGAAAGGGACTGAAATTGATTACTTTGTCGGGTTTTCTATCATTATTTATTGCTAGTTATCCTTGAGCTATTTCAATGATGTAATGTTTAATTTTTTTTCCACATTTCAAAATTTTCCTTTATTAGTTTCATCATATTATATCACATCTCATTATTCATGTTTATGATTCCTACTATTTTTATACCCAATTTATATACCTATTTATTATCTTATATTATTTTATTCATGTTATGTAATGTTTATTCTCTTACATGGATTTATTGCTCACACCTTTCTTATCTATATCCCCAGGTTATCCTATGCAGTTTTAAAAGCAGTTGAATTTTAGAAGCGTGTTAAGTAAGTTTTCAATAATATGTTTGTATTCCATGTTCAAGATGTTATTCTATATACCAAATTCTTAAAGACACTATAATTCATGATCTTTTGGGTTGTATTAAGCGTACAATTATGTAATAAAGAAGGTATTATTTAGAGATAAAGATAAAGGTTATTATAAATACATGACCTAGACCCATAATGTTTTCCCCATATAATACCTTTCTTATGAATACAAAACTCAAAACCATTTTAAATGGCCTAGGTAAGTGGAAACATATGAAATATTGAGCTCATATTCATATTAGGTGTAATCATGGGATATAACAATCATTGATGATAACTGACCATATGATAATATTAATCATAAGAGAAAATGTTCAAAACATACTATATTATACCCAAAAAGTTAAAAACCATAATGAATGAGTCATAGAATAATCCTATATAATAATAATATACATCAGTCCAATCAGTACATAAAAATAAATCATTATATATGTGATAATTTCATATTCCCAAGAAAAATTCTTATTTCTTAAAAGTGCGGAATAAACCAATGTATGAAAATTAATTTCCTCGGTTAATTCCCACTTCAAAGGCTAGTATATTTGAAAGATTCTCATATTAGATTGGATTTAATACTCATTAACATAAAAATAAAATTATTATGAAAAGGATACTCACAATGTCTTGCATCCCATAGTAATCATAGGATAACTACACATGTATATTTTTTTTCATGGGACACCATCCTATTCTCCCTCATAGAATTGGGATAATTAACCCAATACCCCCATGGGATTGGGAACACCTATAATTTACCCTTTTGAGAATGTGAGATTTTAAAAATTATGTAAACTATTATAGTTATATAATAGACCTACCCATAAAATAATAGTAAATTATTATTACATATTTCACAATCAACATTATCGCATTCATCATTCCATCAAAGTTTCTTTCACCCATGAAAATAAAATAGTTTACATAATACATTATAAAAATTACAACATAATACACCATCATGGGAGAGAAAGTGGATGGTATCATAAGAAAATATCCTTTGTTGATCATAAATAACATTAAAGAATGTTAACATCTATGAATTTTTTTAAAAGAGGTCTATATTTCATCAAATGTATTTTGACTCAATTTTTACTCCATTTGTAATAGTTCATGTTAACTCCGTATTCATAAATTTAGTTTTGTTCATTTCTTGAAAATATTTCATATAACATGGTTACATTATACCATTTTATTTAATTTTGTGTTATTCTCTCATTTTTTACATTTTTACCACATAAAACCCATTTTTTAATGTTTCATGCTTCATATAGTATGTTTCCCATAAGTGATATAGATAAATAAAATCTACTTCATTGATTAATAATTCTCCATCTAGAACTTTTTTCCACCGTTATTTGGTTCCCCACCCTTATATTTATTTTATGGTATTTTATCACCAGCCTTAGTAATGTTATGTTTTTAAAAAAATTGTAATTTTTTCAATGTGGGTGTTCATGAAATTCACATTCAAAGTGTTAGATCTTTTCCATTCATAATCATATTTTTTATCTTTAGATCAACATTTTGTAAAACCATTATGTTATTTTTATCGCTCCATTATTGGACATTTTTCTTAAAATTAAATTTAAAAAAAACACATCACCTTTTCATAATTTACATTTGAAAGTGACATATATGTTTATACTTTATACATTCTTGTTATAATTATTTCCTAAAAACTTGTTTTCTATTTTCACATTAATTTGATTTTTCATAATAAATATTATTTACACTAATTGAATTTGTGTTACATGAATTATTTTATAATAAATATATATTTAAAACTTTTTGGATTGAACTCTCAATATCAAATAATTTGGTTCTTGATCAACTATTATGTGATATATTTAAAATAATTATTTTTAAATCTAGTTTTTAATTTATTTCAACATCCATATGAGTTTCCTTTGTTTGCATTTAAATATTTTATTTTTAATCCATACACCTTATTTTTATAGATTCATTTGAAATTTTTAGTGTCTTAATAAAAATGATCCATCACTTATTTTTTCTTGTCTAACCATCCACCTTCTTTCTCGAGATGAGATATGACCATGTCATCTTTTTTTATTAAAATGGGAAATGTATTTTGATAATATATATTGATATTTCATAACATAAGACTATTATAAATATAAGTACGTGTTGTTTAACCACTAACATTTTTTTCGGATGGGTTATAACCATTTTATACATTTTTTTCATGGAAAAATTATTGGTTTGTATTATGTTGTTATTACAATAAAGAATATTTTTTGAAAAGTTGATTAAGAATATTTTATTCATTTTTTTAATGATTAATGAATTTGACCTAAAAAAAAGTGATGGTTGAGGCCCAGAATTATACATCCACTTAAGTCATTGGTTGGCCACATAAGAAAAAAATATTTATGAATTTCTAGGCATTCCTACCCAGAAAAAGATATTTCATTTATGGTGAGATCATGATATCGAGTATCCGGGTGTCTCGGCTTATGGTATGGAATAAGCTATCCATATTCTGAATTTATTCATAAAGTAAACTATTATTTTTATCCAAGTGATATATTTATTTTTTATATTATCCATGAATATATAATTATCTTTATTTTAGTTGATTATGGAATTATTATTTTACCATATTCATGTTGTAATAGGTTTTTATTGTTTATTCCATTATTTACTTAGTTTTATGTTTTCCATTACTGATAATTCAATATCTCCCATTATTATGTTTCAATTTACAGATATTTTGAGGAAAACTATTACACATGATATGTCCAATAGAATATATTTTTATATAATTTTTCAAAGATGTGAAATTATTATTATAGATTATGTAGTTTCTTATATGATTTGAAAAACTGTCCATTAGTTTAGAAAAGCCTTTGATTTTTTTATTTCATGTTTTATCTTAATTATATAAATACATAGACCTAAAAAATATTGGGAATGTATGTAATTAAATATTTGTATAATTTCTTGTACTTATGGGATAGTGATGTCAACGATTCTATATTTCTGTCAAACTGGATTTTGAATTATCTACTTATGACAACTAGTTCTGGGAGTTCATGTCTGAGGCACCACATGTGAAAATTTATTCTACAACATAGTGTAAAAAAATATGATATAAATTTTTATCTTTCCCTCCACATTGAGGGATATGGTGAAGGATTTTATCAATGTTCTGTTGATGTCTTTTGTCTTATATATGTTTATAATTCATAGGCTATCCTTTAAAATTATTTTCTATTTCTATGATAGTGATGCAAATAAAATATCTTCATAACTTTCGTCATCATGAAAATGAATCCCTTTTTGAATCAAGGTAGGACTTCATGTATATATTGAATATGTTTCCACACCATTATCTACCATTGAAGATTCAATTATAAACATTATATAGTGGAATTAATATGTGAATGAATCCCATAGTTTATATTTTAATGCGAAGAATAGTTATCAGAAAGGAACTTGAAGAGTTGTTGGACATGAAAAAATAAATTTCATAAAATATATTTAAATGGCACTCAGAGTGATGGAAACATATTCTATTTCATAATGTATTTGAGACCACCATTCCAACATCCCAAATGGATCAATTGTCAATGAAATTTAAAGTGATCTAACTCAGCACAACTGAAAAAGTTAAAGTCATTAAACACCCAACATACATTAAATTTCATGATAACCATGATACATGAGAATACATGAATATATTTTTTCATACATAGACTAGTTAGAAGATTTATGTCTCATAAATTCATAGAAAGATTATATTTTTCCCTATTAAAATATATTAGATCTAGATAATTATTATTCTAGGTGGGGAGGGATGAAAAAAATCTCTATATTTGAGTCCTTAAATAACATTTTTCTATGTACAGTCACAATATCATAATCTTTACATAATATTATACCTTGTAAATTAATACCAAAAAGAATAATATTTAAACAAGGGTAGAAAAATTATCACCCAACATAGACTAATCGATAGCAAAAATAAGTTCCTTAATATAGAAAACCAAAGATGAAGTCCAAAATTGATAAAATGACTTCAAAAAAGATTAACATTAAAGAAAATATATTTCAAAATTGAGAGATAAATATTCATATCATCATGAAACAAATTATATTTATTGTAATCGAACTCCGTATGAGACATCCGATCACACTATTAGGTAACACTAAAAATAAACCCCAAAATGATTATGGGGTTATAAACATCAGGAGTGGTAAATAGATCACATAACCATCCATGGAATATAAAAATACACTTAATGGATAGAATAATGATGGTCTATCACAATGTGTGAAAAAAACTTTTTACCATGATGTAGTGATCCTCAAAATAAATCCATCAAAGAGAAAGAAATTAGTGTATGAGAAATATAATGAGAAGGTAAAAACATATGTACCTCCTTTTCCATTATTAAAATTTATAAAATAGAAAAATATAGACTAATTAATTGAATCATTTATTTCATTTTTACAAATACTCATTATCAACATTCATTTTTCAGAATAATTGGCTCGAATACCCACTTATATATATTTTGGAAGGAAATACTCCAAAAAAGGAAAATGTGGGACTTATAAACCATTGAAAATATACAGCATTATCGTTTATGGATGAAAATTTTACTCGACAAAAGACACAAGATCTCATAAATTTCTCTATCTCATTCACCATTGGACTTTGTGAGTTCAAAAAATCTCTTTATTACATAGGAGATAATTGTAATATTTTATTTCAAAGACTTAAATAAGTTTTGAGTAGAATATTTGTATCCAACCGACATGGTGATCCAATTATCCAAGTAGAGAGTCATGAACACAAATTGTATTTTTGAATAATTATTAGTGAACATCAAAAAATAAATTTTCCCCACAAACATCATTATTTAAAAAATGGAAGGACTCATCGATGTTCCAATAATTTTAGAAAGATAATTTCTTGATAGGGGTAAAATGTTAATTAATTTACACCAATATAAGCTCATATTTCAAATGGGAAATTAAAAAGTAACATACAACATGATTAATGATGTAAAAATATACCCCAACATTGAATATGAATATTTGTGCATTGTATCCTCCCTATAAAAAACCTAGGGTGTACATAAATTGAAATAGGTTTTACTAAATAATTTAAAGAGATAATTAATTAAGAATATGAGTCAGTTAAAATACAAGAAAACGTGTCACATAAATCTACACTAATGATTCACTATTAGTAGTGAGACACAATTTTAGATAGCTTACCGAGGGATAAAACTATACATCTATTCCCTTTTGTCGTAAGGTCCCTCAGATGGAATTGATGACCCATATATCACCACTAAAATATGGGTACTTCTGGGAAATATACACAATGTTAATAAATTTAAATTCTTATTGCACTAATTAGTATGAAGTTTAGTTTTTTTAAGTGATTAAAATAAGGTGTAAATATATTAGATGGAATTATTCTAACATAAAATAGATTGTCCCAAAAAATTATAGCCACAAGACACTTATCTAAGAATGATCTAATCTATGAAAAAACCATAGATATGTATGAACCCTATTAGGAAAGACAATATAAAAAACAGTAAAAAATATGTTGCATATTTGAATAATATATCCAATATCATACTTCACTATAATTTTACACCAAATAAGGGTGTAATTATTGTGATCATGAATGAGAAGAACAAACTAATTCCATAATAGTTGGTCAAGGGCAAGAGGGTATGCGTGGACTATTGTGAGATAAAATATGGAACCTAAAAGACCATTTTACATATCTATTAATAGATTATATGATGGAGTGGGTATTCAAGAAAAATTTATTTTACATATTTTATGGTTACTCTAGATATAACTAAAAATATTCATTTCTTTAAAATCGTGATAATAGTACATTAACATAACTATTTAAAGTACTTTCATAAAACCAAATTTTGTTATGTATGTACACAACTCTCAGAACATTCCAACACTATAACATGAATATCTTCATTGAAATGATAGTGTGGATATTATATGATTTTCGGGAAAAAATTATGATCACAAGTCATTTGTTTCTTTCTTAATGAATTAAGAGGTAATTTTGGTAAGATGTGAGAAAATATTTTATGATTAATCAGAAAGACTGATACTTTATTGTACATCACGGGATAGTTTTTTATGATAATATTTTTAGTAAAGAAATTTTATTTGACCTAGAAAAATTTTCTCTGATATATTATTTTTACATCCCAACATTAGTCAATGTAAATTGATGTTTTATTGGGAATACAATCATATACCAATGGTTAGTGAGATATTGATCAAAAATGTATTAACTATTTATATTTTCATAAAATAAAATTTCCCACATGAAGTTTGAGTAGGAATTCATAGATGAATTGTAGATATTAAAACAATTTTTAATGGGGGACTAAACATGACTTTTCTGGATCGTAGTGGGGTTTTTATATAAATTTTCATTCAATATACTACATTATCAGAGAAGTACATGGATTGTGAGATGATTATAACATTAATTTGATTTATTATGTGATGTTCTCTTTAGATAAGGATTAAATAAATTAAAACTCTAGGAAAAAATAGATATTATAAGTGGTGTTTCATTTGATATATTTTAGTCTTATATATTCATTTTGAAGTTGATTTTCTTTACAAGCATGATGTTCCTAGATACATAATGACCATGAATTATACCAAGTCATGGTTAATTCTATATGTACTCCAACTTCTATAATTCAACATGAAAATTTGTGATAATATATGGAGTGATCAGCTTGATTCCAATGAGTTATCACTATCGAAATTAATTCTTCTTGTAAATAAATAGGATAATGAGACATAAGATAATTTCCCTAAAAAATACATGCCTTTAGAGATAGTGTGACACCCCAACCCCAGTTACCCAAATTGGGTTCATTATTACGTATCATTGGCTTTATCACAAAATATAATGTCTTGAAATACTGATTAGTTTAGTATCCATGGAAGTACTAGATACATTCATAACATTTACATTACATCATAAAAATAAAAAATACAACAAAATTGTTTCCATAGACCACACTCATAACCCCTCGTCCTATCCAAGAAGTTCACTCATAAAATACTTCTTTGCATCCTGGGGAAAATAAAACATAGAAATAGGTGAGCTCAGATGGTCATTAAGGATAACAATATAGCGGAAAATTTCATAAATAAGCATAAAAATTTAAGGCAATGTATAAGAGTAAAATAAAATCCTTTTAAACTAAAAATTCTAAATAATTTGGAAATGATAAAATAATATAATTACATTTACTTACTCACATGGATATTCCACTAGTCTAATAATCACATGCAATATCAATAGACACTTTCATAGTGATGGAATGCATAATTCCAGACTATCATAACCACATAGTTAAGGCCTTGTGCCAACACTAAAAATAATATTTTGTGACGTCCTTGTGCCAAGACACTAGTTTGTCTCATGATACCTACCGATGCTTTGTGGAGCTATAGCAGGCTCCACCCGTCACTAACTAAGTCCAATTCATTCTTTATATGAAAAGGATTAAACACAACATAAACATTCGTATTAAAAATGAAATATGAAATGTCAATACTTTATCCATAAACTATGAATGGTATGAAATAACACATCCACATTGAAACATATCAAAAAACCTTCAATACAATAAGTAAGTATTTTATCATATTAAATCAACTACAAATAAACTTAAAATCCATAAAAGGATGTTGACATAGACGAAATCAAAACCTTTTTAGAGAAATATATCTTTCTATTTTAAAATTATTTAAAAGTCACATAATTATAAAGGAAAACATTTATATTTGAGAATATTATTACAATCTTGTAATGGAAGCTTCAACAATGTTATAACGGTGGAAAATAGCTGCACCCAGCGTATAAGTTAAAAAAAGACATTCTTACCTTAATTTTGTTGAAATGGTTATAAAGGAACTTGTTTGGAAAATGAAGAAATGATTCCATTATAAACATATTATAAAATTAAAACATGGGTATAAATTACTTTAACCCATAGTCTAGTAAATATTAATAATTTTTTGAAATACATTTTTAAGAAACATGGATGTTGATGATAAAGAGGTTCCAATAGATAATTACATATAAGCAACCTCGGATAATAAAGAGATTGTGAAATTAACCCTTACCATGCAATTTTCATTGGTATAGGTTAGGTTAAACTCCTATATAATGGTGAAATAATTTTTGATAATTTATAAAATAATCATATAAATTAATATGATATCATATATAATCTTTTAACATTTCTTTGTTAACAATATCTTAGTATTATCATCGTTTCAGGTGTTAACTGATTCATTTTCCTTTATATTATTTGTTATGTGAGTGATATGTTTTATGGATGGGATATATCTTATTCATATCCCTAATTATATCAAGTCCTGAAAAATTATTTTTAATCATAAAATAAAAATTAGTGTTGAATGGATACGATGGGGGATGAATCTCATCGGGTTCGTGGAGACGGTAATCCGTACGTACGCACGAGCGACAATATCATTATTTTGAAATTAAAATATTAAATAATTATAGAGTATATCCTATATATAGAATCATTATCATGTTATATTTATTACTTACATCTATTACAAATCATTATTGTACCCATCCAAATAATAATGTATTGAATAATAATTACACCACGAAGTGGAGACGGTAAGCCGTACGTACGCACGTATGGTGACATGACATTAAAAGGATGGATAGAATAATGAATTTGTATGTACCATATTTATAATGACATCACATTATATATAAGATACTAGAGTTCTTATTTTAGAATGAAAACAACAATGAAAAATGAAGTGGAATAAGAAGGAACCTGAAAGAGGTGATAAAATATTTACCTCTTCTTCGGGTTCTTCCTTTTGATTTGATAAAAAGGGCTCCATAGGTTGGATTTATGAATAATGTAAGGCCTCTTGGATGAATATAGGATAGCTGAGAGGGTATTTTGTCTGGGTTTGGGCTAGAAAAATGTCTTTGAAGGTGTTCATTAGAGAGAAGGGGAGTTCCCTTTTATAAGAGGGGTGAGGGTCACCCAAGGAAAAGCTAGAAATATTATTTTATAATAAAATCATATTAGTTTTATAATAGATAAAAATGGATTATTTAAAGGGTAAGGTGGTTATGGGTATAAAACCACTCAACCAATAGGCTTTAGACAGGTTTGGGGCACTATATTAACTTCATCTTTTAGATTTAACTCTTAGTTAAATAGTTTGACATTTACCACATCTCTTTGTATTTTTATATTACATGGTTAATAAACATACTATATACTTCCAAGAGAACCACAATTGGTACATTAATGATACACCAATCATTATATAAATCCTTAATCTAGACCTTATATTTTTAGGAGTGAAATATCAATTAATAATATAATATTTGTTTTAAAAACTCTTTTATGTCAATTTTGACACTATTTGGTTTTTTGTTTTTGAAAAATTCATAACAACATTATTACTTCGAAAAAAATTCATCTAACCAACGCTAATATGTCATATTAATCTATAAAATTTGTGGAATTCATAGAAAATCTTAAATTACATTTATTTGGATATTTATAATATCAAATATTTTAATATTTCATTAATTAGGTAATTAGTGCATCATCATTGTGTCATAAATAAATTAACATATTTAATGTCTAAAAAATATAAATAAAGTACCATTATGTATGAAATATTTTTAGATTACTAATTAATATTTATAGTAGAATTTATCATATGTATAACCCAGTATTAAAAATGTCTTAGTTATTAAACATTGAGTTTAACTCTTTTAACTCTTCTTTAAATAAAATAATAATAAGTGTCCTAATCTAATCCATGTGGACCAAAAAGGTTCATATTTTATTTCTAAGGTTATTTCTAGTCGAATTATACTTATCCAATCAAATTAGGACATGTGTTAGGGTAATTATAATATCATTTTTACCCTTAAATACCCTATTTACTTTTAACCGTGGTAAATAAAAGTAGAAAGTTACTAGTCACAAAAAAAAATATTTTTATCTTATTGAACCAGATTTTTCTTAATGATATCAACCGTGTCGCATGGATTTTTAAAATTCCACTCACATAAGTGGTAAAATTATGTTTAATGTGAATTTACAAACTATCCTATGAGGTGGGTAATAGACGTTGAAAAGTTCAAAAAAATATTTATATATCTAAAATTATTATAAACTAACTCAAATGAATTAAATTGAACTCATATAGGTATTAAGTATCTATTTTGACCTAAAATAAATTTTAATAAAATAAATAATTATTTAAATAAATATTCAGTTTTAAACTGAAACTCAATGTTTTTCACTATTCATCAAAAATTGAATGTTTTCATAAAAATTCAAATAAATCACCCTAATATAATTTCAATATTCTGAATCAAAAAATGAAGTCCATTTTGAATGATAAAACTTGTAAAATTTAAAAAAGTGGGTATTATTATTCATAATGGATAGTTTGATTGGTTGTGGTGTGTGAGAAATTGAAGTTGCGTACAAAACACGCTATTGAATTATTCAAAGAAAAGTGTACCATGGAAGATTCGAGTGTTACATTCCCCCCTCCTTCAAATAATTTCATCCTAAAAATTTTTAGAATATAACTACATAAAAACACTCGAGTGGTTCTTCATCATAAGTTCCCCGGGTTCCCACGTTGTCTCTTCCATCTTAGGGTTTCTCCATAGAACATTTACCAGATGAGTCGTACGATTTCTCAGCACTTGTTCTCTTGTATCAAGAACCTTGACAGGCTCTTTTCAATAAGACAGCTCGTGTTTGAGTTCTAATTCCTCACTGGTGAATACATGTATAGGGTCAGGCATGTATTTTGTCAACAACGATACATGGAACACATCATGGACATTGGAGAGACTTTGGGTAATTTACAAATGGTAAGCTACAACCCCAATTCGTTCTAGAATTTTGAAAATTCTGATGTACGTGGGACTCAATTTACCCTTATTACTGAAACGTATAACACCCTTCCATGAAGATACCTTAAAAAATCATGATCTCCTACCAAAAATTCAAAATCCTTCCTTCAATTTTCAGCATATCTCTTCTACCTAATTTGAGATTCCATGATGTGGGTTTGTATTACCTTCACATTTTCCATCATTTCCTCCAAACATTCTGGGACTATGAGTTTTATTTTACCAAAATCATCCCAACAGGTTGGTGTGCGACATCACTTTCCGTATAACGCTTCATATGGTTCCATCTAAATACTTGAATGGAAGAAATCATTATAGGAAAATACTACCACAGGTAAATATTGATCCCACATAACTTGAAAGTCATGTGATCTTGATCTCAACATGTCTTCTCATGTTTGAATAGTCTGTTCTGACTGTTCGTCGGTTTGGGGGTTGTAGGTAGTGCTCAAACGAATTTTAGTATCCAGGGCTTTCTGAAGACTTTTCCAGAATCTTGATGTAAAACCTGGATCACGATCAGAAACAATTGATAACGGTACTCCATGAAGTTTTACAAATTCATTAATATATACACTTTCTAAACATTGAAGTCGTAAATCCTCCATTATAGTAATAAAACGTGCTGACTTGGTAGGATGATCAACAATGACCCATATTTCATCGTTCTTTGTAGGAATATTTGGTAGTCCCATGACAAAGTACATCATAATATTATACCATTTCCACTTCCGTATGGGAAAAGGTTGCATAACCCCTACAGGTTGTTGCCTTCCAGCTTTCACTTGTTGAAAAACCGTACATCTTGACACAAAATCAGCAATCTCCCTCTTCATGTTGTCCCACCAAAAATGTTCCTTCAAATCTCTATACATCATAGTACTACAAGGGTGTATAGTGAAATTGGAACTATGAGCATCATCCAACAATCCCCTTTTTAGATTAGGTATATCGGGAACACAATGTCTCTTCCCAAATTTTAAAATTCCATCTTCATACAAAACGTCACACAGTCTCCCATCATTCACAGATTTATTCAACTTTTGAAACTCTTCATCACCGGTCTCAGAACTCTTTATCCTTTCTAGTAAAGTTGGGTTTTCAACCATTTTAAAAGGAATTGATGATTCACTTTCCATGGTTATTCCCATAAACATCTTTACTAGATCTATGTATATAGGATCCTTTTCAACTATCATCTTGTTCAAAACTCCATGATCATTTCAACTCAAAGAATCTTCTACCTTATTTGCCTTCCCCGAGTGGTACTGTATAGTGCTATCATAATCTTTTAGTAGTTCAATCCATCGCCTTTTCCTCATGTTGAGTTCTCAATGTGAGAAAATATACTTTAAACTCTTGTGATCAGTATATATCTCATGTTTTTCACCATAGAGATAGTTTCTCCAAATCTTAAAAGAAAATATTATAGCTGCTAACTCAAGATCATGAGTAGGATAGTTTTGTTCAGGAATTTTTAGCTTTCATGATGCATAGGAAATTACCCTATCATTCTGCATAAGGACACATCCATGTCCTTTCATTGAATCATCACTATAAATAACAAACCCATCATTCCTTGATGGTAGAGTCAAGAAAGGAGCATTGACTAATCTTCTCTGTCACGACCCATCCTCGGGACCCGGGCCGCGACTACCCCAAGCCCACCTACCATTGTCTAGGGGATAGCGACTAGCTGCAAAGGCATAAATCCCGATAAAATGGGAAAGTATTGGCCTTATAAAGTAAACAAACACCAAAGAGTATGCAAGCTGAGTAAACACTAAGTAAACTGAGTACATAAGTAAGTGCTGGAAAGTAAATGGGCTAGTATAAAAACCCAAATAAAAGTAAATTACAACTAAAAAGATAGTACATCAGATAAAAAGTAAAGAAGAAACACTGAGCCGTCCTCTAGAAATCCCACCTGAAGGGTTGGTACAGATAGTCTCCTCTGCTCCTCGGCTCCAGCCGTCCGCTCTGTGTATGTCTCGTCCAATGATCTACCTCTAGGCACCGTCCCTCTCCAGGAGCTCCTACCTCGATCAGCGTTGTCCATCGTCTGCATCCAACACAACTTACTGTGGGTATAGCCTATGCAGGGGTGAGTATATGCTACTCAGTAGGGACCCCGAGACCCCTGAAGGTCTCCCAGAATACACGAAGGTTAAACCACAAAGGAATGTTACAATCACAAAGTAACAACTAACCCTAATTAGGTATATTACCATACATACACCTAAGTCATCAATTCCAGTTCGGCTCCCACATCCGAGCCCAAGTTCGATCTAGTCTACACAGGATAGCACTATCTAATCCACACAGGATAACACAGCCCAATCCACACAGGAATGCAAAAAAATCATATCGAAGATAAAGATTGAAGGTCGAGACTCAGCTCACACGTATAATTCTTTATAAGATGATAGAGATGATCATCTGTAGCCACTAATTCATCTAAGCTATCGAACCCACACAGGATACAAGACCATCTATGCTGTCGGACCCACAAAGAATTCAAGACCGGCTACTCTTCCGAACCCACGTAGGATACAAGTACAGAGTCAAATACTGTCGGACCCACACAGGATACAAGAACAGTAGTCATGTACTGCCGGACCCACACAGGATACAAGAACAGTTTTCATCGCCATCCAACCCACAGATGATTCTAGTACAGTCGTCATCACTGTCGAACCCATGGAGGATCCCAGTACAGTCGTCATCATCGTCACAGTCGCGGCCAGCTCTAGGGTTCCCGCACACAGCATACTTGATTTTGGGAGAGTCCGCTCCAAGAGCCGAGGGGTGTCAATACATCAACTGACACATACTCCGGGTTTGATGTATCCTAAAGTTCCGTCTCGTCAAAACGAACTCAACGTGACAGACATCGCGTCAATCGGACGCCCGGTCTGAGAGTTATAGGCCTTTTCGTCCTAGGGGCCCGGTTTCTTTTTTAGTTAAAACCAACCCAACCGTAGTCCAATTGCATTAAAACCCCTAGCTGAGTAAGCCAAAAGAACCGTCTCACTAAGAGGAGTCCAACAAAGTCGACGCCATGTCAATTGGACGTCCGGAGCTCAAGTTATAAGTGTTTCCGCTCCGAAAGCCTGGTTGGTTTCATTTTCAAACCAACCTGGTGATAACCAAAGTTCTCCGAAACCTTGAGTGTAATATAATAAAATGATCTTCTCAATCCAATGATCGCTACACAACTGACGGTGCATCGATTGGAGGTCAGTAGCCCAGGTTATGGGCATTTTAACAGATCTGTCCGAAAACATGGGATTTGGGCCCAGTCCGACCCGACCTAATACCCCCTGGGTGGGCCTGGTTGGACGTGGCCCGGCCTGGCTGTCGTGGACCGGCCTAGATGGTGTGGCCAGGCCCGGTGTGGGGATCCGGCCTAGTGTGGGCGGCCTGGCTCAGCACGGCCGGTTCATTCCTGTGCGGGCGTCCGCTCACCGAGCGGATGCGTGGGGGGGGGGGGGGGGGGGGGGGTTCTAGCACCCTTGATTTTGAAACGGCAGACCCGCGGGGGTCCGCCCTTGCGGCGCTGGCCAGGTGTTCAAACCATCAGTTCCTTTGGTTAACGGCCGGCCATTAAGGCTGGCCGGTGTTGCTGTCGCGGGACCAGCCGGTCCCGCCTCCCTGTCCGCCAGCAGCTGGATGAGTTCGGCCGCCTCCCTGCTATACCGCTGCGTCGCGATGGCACCGCACCCCTCTGCCGTGGTCTGAATCCGGCTGTGGAATCTTTCGGTGTCAACAGCGCGGCGCGATGGCGCCGCGGCCCACACCGGCCGCAGTACCTTCGTTTCCGCATGGTGCGACGACACCGCGTCGCCTCCGTTCCAATCCATAACGATGTACAATAACAAAGGGGAGGAGGGTCGGACGTGTTTGTGCGGTCCGACCTCCTCCCATTAATTTGATAACAAGAGGATATTTATTTATTGATGAATGCCAGAAATAACCACGAATGTAAAATCAAACCCCTACCTCGAAGAAGTTGTCGAACGATGATCGTCGCGGGAAAAATGGAGTCACGAGGTGAAGCTCCGTATATGTTGACGGAGAACGTCCGAGGAGGAGCGGAGTCACCCTTCCTTTGACCCAAGAAGAAGAATGAAGTATGGAGCATCGTCATTCTTCGGGGAAGGCATCACACACTGGCTTCAGAGAGGAGAAGATACAACACGCCGATCTCTCATTGTGGTGACATCGTTCTTCGTCGAACTCGTGGAGTTACTTGCATTCTCCAACGAAAAAGATGAATTTCCTCAATACTTTGAGTATTATCTCCCAAAATCCTCACACAACTAAACAAACACAAATAAAATAAGGCCTTCCTTATTTTATTAACACATTCCATGCATTTTCAAAACTTCAAAAACTCAAACTCAAAATTAAATTCATTGAATAGATTTAATCGTACAATTTAATGTGAGAGTTGACTTGCAATAAAGAGGGGGAGTGGGTGAGTTACATATTTAAGGGGGGTTTCCAAAATTAAGAGGGGGTTTAGGGGAATTGAAGGGGTGATGCTCATATGGGCCCCACCTCACCAATATCCTACCAAGTAGAGTTAGGATTTAGTGGGTCCCACCCCAACTTCCATGCATAGGTTATAATTACTTAGAATAGAAATAAAATTGTAGCGCAAATTTTATTTCACTCTTCAGTTAACCCTTTTATTTAACAACACCTCCCAAGCAAACGCAACTCCAGAAAAGGTATTCCTAAGCAATTACCGGAACTGCGGTTTCATCAATGCCCTCATATTTCGATTTCGAGCACCGGTTCAAAAGTTAGTAAAACCTGCTCGTTCATTCACTGAACGTACCCGAGCTAATCTTCAGAAATTGATTCCGGGCACACCGGGCCTTGGAATCAGGTGCCGTCAGAAATAGCATACTCGAAAATCCCAAAGAAATTAAGAAAAAAAATTTCATGGATATTTACGGGTCTTTATATTACTCCCACCACCGGGGTTTACGTCCCTGTAAAGATACATCACCAACAAGGTGAACAAATGAGGGTACTGAGCATGAATCTGAGCCTCCCACTCCCAACTGCTCTCCTGGAGGTTCCCGTGCTGCCACCTGATGCGCACTAGAGGAATCAACCACCCACGTAGAGCCTGCTCCTATCTATCCTCGTTCTCCACCGGAACCTCCACAAAAGTCACCTAGTCATCGATGTCCAGCTCCCCAATGTCGATGATATGTATCGGGTCGTGCACGTATCTCCTCAACTGAGATACATGGAAGACGTCGTGCACCCTGTGCAACCGAGGTGGTAGAGCCAGGTGATAATCTACCTCGCCTATCCTACTGAGAACCTGGAATGGTCCTATGAAGCCTGGAAATAACTTTCTACCCCGGTCAAATCTCCGTAATCCACGTCGAGGTGAGACCCACAAGAAAACGTGGTCTCCATCTTCGAACTCTAGTGGTCTCTGCCTCCTGTCAGCATAAGACTTCTGTCGGCTCTGAGATGTCCTCATCCACTCCTGGATAAATTGGACCTTCTCTCTCATGGCCTGGATCATCTCTGGTCAAACAAGTGCTGACTCCCCAAGGTCTATTCAGCATAGAGGTGATCTTCAAGGTCAGTCGTACAATGCCTCGTATGGTTCCATCCCAATGGTGGAGTTGTAGTTGTTGTTGTACGAAAACTCCACTAAGGTTAGGTAATCCTCCCAGCTGCAACCAAAGTTGAGGACACATGCACGAAGAATGTCCTCGAGAGTCTGAATGGCCCTCTCCGGCTGACCATCCATCTGAGGGTGAAAGGCGGTGCTCAGACGTAGCTACATCCTGAATGCCTCCTACGACCCCTTCCAAAGCCAGGAAGTAAAGTGAGCATCTCGATCGGAGATGATAGATGATGGCACACCATGAAGACAAACAATCTCCTGAATTTAGAGGCGTCCCAAGCTCTCCACTGAGCCCTTCTCTCTGATGGGTAAAAAGTGGGCCGACATGGTGAGTTGGTCGACAATCGTCCAAATGGAGTCGTGACCTCTAGAAGTACGTGGAAGTCCAGTCACGAAATCCATAGATATCCCATCCCACATCCACTCCGGGACCTCCAAGGGTTGTACCAAGAATGCTAGTACCTGGTTCTCTACCTTCACCTACTGGCAGGAGAGACATCGAGAAACGAACTCTGCCACATCCTTCTTCATACCCGGCCACAAGTGCTATCGTCTGATATCCTGGAACATCTTCACTACCCCTGGATGTACCGCTAAAGGGGAAGTGTGAAACTCTCTTAGAACCTCCTCCTGTAATGAAGTCGGTACCATGGTACATCCTCTGAAAAGGATGACATGCTCTCCTCCAACATAGAATCCATCAGGTGCCTATCCTGAGGATATCGGTGCACGCCGCGTCTCACAGTCAATGTCCCCACGCTGTGCCTCTCTAACCCACTGAAGAAGTGGAGGAGTGACTGTGAGTGACTGAAGAAAGGCTGCTCCATCTCTATCCACAAAGGATATCTGCAAAGTAGCTAGCTACTCTGTCGCCTCTCCATGTAGTTGAATGCCCATCCTCCTGCATAAGGCATCAGCTACTACATTCCCCTTTCCATGAGTATAGACTATCTCAATGTCATAGTCTTGGAGGAACTCGAGCTATCATCACTATCTTATGGTCAGTTCCTTATACAAGAAGATGTACCTGAGTCTCTGGTGGTCAGAGTAGACTGTAAAGTGCTCACCCATCAGATAGTGCCGCCCCATCTTCTAGGCGAAGAACACTCCAGCTAACTCCAGGTCATGGATAGTGTAGTTCTACTCGTGCTGCCTCAACTGTCATGATCCATAGGCGATCACTGCCCGCTCTTGCATTAGGACACAACCGAGTCTGGTCCCTGATGCATCGCAGTAGACTACGTACCCTACTCCCTCCTCCGGTAGCCTCAATATCGGTGTGCTCGTCAATCCCTGTCTCAGCTCTTGGAAGCTCTTCTGACATCTATCTGACCACACGAAGGGTTTTCCCTTCATCGCCAAATCTGAAAGTGGTGATGAAACTCTAGAGAAGTCTGGCACAAATATCCAGTAGTACCCAGCCAATCCTAGGAAACTCCGCACCTCTATCACGCTCCTAGGTGGCTCCCAAGCTAGCACTGCCTCGATCTTCACAGGATCCACCGCAACTCCCACCTTAGAGAGGACTTGCCCCAATAAGTGGACCTCACGTATCCAAAATTGACACTTCGAGAGCTTACCATAAAGCTGGTGCTCTCGGAGTGTGTCCAGCACAACTCGCAAGTGGTAGGCATGCTCCTCCTCAGTAGTCGAGTATATCAATATGTCGTCGATGAACACCATGAAAAATAGATCGAGGTAAGGCTGGAAGATCCTGTTCATGAGACTCATGAACACTACTGTATCTTTGTTTACACCGAAAGGCATAACCAAGAACTCATAGTGTCCATACCGACATCTGAAGGTCGTCTTCTGCACATCCTCATCACGAACTCTGAGTTGATGATAGCCTGACCTGAGATCTGTCTTCGAGAATCACCGTGCTCCCTTGAGCTGATCGAAGAGGTCATCAATCCTTGGTAGCAGATAATTGTTCCTCATGGTCACCTGGTTTAGGTAACGGTAATTGACACACATTCGCAAGCTCCCGTCCTCCTTCTTGGCGAACAAAATCGAGGAAGCCCATGGTGAAACACTGGGTCAAATGAATCCCTTGACCTACAAGTCCTCCAGCTGTACCCGTAGCTCTCAAAGCTCATAGGGAGCCATCCGATATGCTAGAGTTGATATCGGAGCAGTCCCGGGGTATAGGTCAATATAAAAGTCTACCTCTCTGCGAGGATGTAGTCCTGGAACGTCGTGAGGAAAAACATCTGCATACTGATCCACCACTACAGGAAACCTCAGACTTCGCACGTCCACCGATCCTAGGATGAGGCCAGCCAAATGATGAGTGATCGGCTGTCCTCTCCTCTGCGTGAGTCCATCATGTGCTGCAAAGGATCCCTTCTTGCCAGTGAAGTTGAACCTACTCCCATCGGTGCAAACACACCGCACCTTGCGAATAATACAATCGATCTGATCTTGGATTGTAGATAACCAATCCATGCGCAAGATGACGTCGTAAGGCCTCAACGCCGCTACAAGAAGATCCCATCTGAAGCTCATGCCTCCTAGAGTAAGCTCACACATCTGGCACCAGTGCGTAATCATCGAATCTGCTCCAGTAGGAGTCTCTAGCCGTAAGGATCGAGCCAATGTCTCCGTCGGAATCTTCGAGCTCTGAACAAGGGCCAGGGAAATGAATGAATGACTCGCTCATGTGTCTATAAGAACTGTAGAATGGGTGGAGTAGACATAAATAGTACCTTGAGTAATCTCAGGTGTGCCATGGTTGTAGGCCTCTACTACCTGAAGCTGAGCCTGCCTCTGTCTGTCAGCTCCCTATGGTTGGGGTGGACCTCCTGGTGGTGGTGGTGGTAGAGCCTCAAAGCGTCGCCCACCAACTGCTACTCGGCCTGCTCCTCTGCCTCGTCCGCCTGCTCCCTGTGGACTACCACGGTCAAAAATCTGCCTCTACCTGGGTGGTCCCTCAACCGTCTGCTGCACCTCTAAACGGTGGGTCGGGGAGTCACGAGCCATGTGGCCCTGCCAGCCGCATGCATAGAACTGTCTTCGCCTCGAAAGGATGGCTCTACTGTGTACACACTGCACCTCCGAGCTAGTATCCTGAGGTCGTACGCCTGATGGTCTGTTCCTCTTGGACACCTATGACATCCGTCGACTACCAGCTGTAGAAGTCTCTGCTACTAGCCACCCTGCGGTAGGTCTCATTGTTGGTGTAGGCTCAGCAAGAAAACTCTCTACAAGAAGGGCTCTCTCTAGTATTCCTGTCTGCATCGGAATACTAAGGGAGATCATCGAATACCTAATCTCATGACTTAGTCCCTACTCGAAGGCCTAGGCCCGGAAGAATGGGTCTCGTACCTTGTCCATGGACTAGCGCGATAGATCAGCAAATCTCACCGAGTATTGGGCTACCGTCATGCTGCCATACCGCAGCTGCAGTAACTCCTGAATGTGCACCGCACGGAGGGTGGCTGGGATGAACTCCAAGCGAAAGATGCTCTCGTAGTCCGACCAAAGGAGAGATGCCTCGTCCTGCACCTGGAGCATCAGGCTCCACCATCTAACTAGTACCGCGTGCAGGAGACTTGCTGTAAGGATCACCATGAGGTCAGCTTGTGTCCCTACTAACCAGAAAACTCGAACAACAGCCTCCAGCCAATCCTCAGCTTCCTAAGGGTCCGTCTCCCCATGGAACCTAGGCGGTCTCTAACACTGAAACTCATGCAATGCACTAGGTTGCCGTGCACTCTCAGCATCTGGGGCTGGTGGCATCGGTGGCTCGGTGGGTAGAGGTATCGCTGGTGCCTCCACTGTAATAGGACCCTACACTGAGGCCTCATCGCTCAGTGGGCTGTCGTCTCATACAAAACTCGGAACCCTAGCTGGCTACCATCGTGGGGCTATCCTGAAAAGAGACAGGTGCACCACGATCAATACAGTATACCTGGTGAGCTGACACAAAGTAATCACAAAGAAAACTTTTAAAAACCACATGCAATCAATGTTTTCGTGCACTGAGTCGGAAATCAGAAGTCAGGGTCCTGGTGTATGGATAGGTCAGCCACCACACCAACACTGGACACCCTGGACTGATAACCAGACTCAATAACTTTAACACTATTTCTTCACATAGAAGAAATATTGGAGTCCTGAGTTCTGTGGTAGAACCGAACTCCCCTGATACCAATTTCTCACGACCCATTCTCTGGACCCATGCTGTGACTACCCCAAGCCTACCTTCCATAGGCCAGGGGCAGGCGACTAGAACCAAAGGCGTAAATCCTGATAAAAATGGAAGGTATTACCTTTATAAAGTAAAGAAACACCACAGAGTATGAAAGATGAGTAAACACTAAGTAAACTAAGTATAAAAGTAAGTGATAGAAAGTAAATGGGCCAGTATACAAACCAAACTGAAAGTAAAGTACAACTGAAAATAGAGTACAACAGCAGAAAAGTAAAGCAGAAACATCAATCCGTCCTCTGAAAATCCCACCTAAATGGTGGGTACAGATAGTCTCATCTTCTTCTCAGCTCCATCCATCCGCTCTGTGTACGTCTCGTCCAGTGATCCACCTCCTGGCACCGTCCAACTCCACGAGCTCCTACCTCGATCAATGATGTCTGTCGTCTGCATCCAACAAAATGTAGTGCGGGCATAGCCCTTGCAGGTGTGATTATACGATACTCAGTAGGGACCCCGAGACCCCCGAAGGTCTCCCAGAATCCACAAAGGATAAACCACAATGGAAAGTTACAATCACGAAGTAACAAAAAATCCTACTTAGGTATATTCCCATACATATACCTAAGTCATCAATTCCAGTTCGGCTCCAACATCCGAGCCCAAGTTCAATCTAGTCCACACTGGATTGCACAATCCAATCCACACAGGATAACACAACCCAATCCACACAGGAATGCAAATCAATCATATCGAAGATAAATATTGAAGGTCAAGACTCATCTCACACATGTATACTTCATCATAAGATGATATAGATGATCATATGTATCCATTGATTCATCTAAGCTATTGGACCCACACAGGATACAAGACCAGCTAAGCTGTTGGACCCACAAAGGATACAAGACCAGCTACTCTGCCGGACCCACGTAGGATACAAGTACAGAGTCAAATACTGTCGGACCCACACAGGATACAAGAACATTAGTCAAGTACTGCCGAACCCACACAGGATACAAGAATAGTAGTCATCATCGTCAAATCCACGAAGGATTCCAGTACGGTCATCGTCGCTGCCGAACCCATGGAGGATACCAGTACAGTCGACATCATCATCGCAGTCGCAGCCAACTCTAGGGTTCCCTCACACAGCATGCTTGATTTCGGAAGGGTCTGCTCCATGATACAAGGGGGGTCAATACATCAACTGACACTTAGTCTGGAGTTTATGTCTCCCAATGGTTCGTCTCGTCAAAAGGAACTCAACGTGGTAGATGGCGCGTCAATCGGACGCTCGGTCTGAGAGTTATTGGCTTTTTCCTCCCAGGGGCACGGTTGGTTTTTAAGTCAAAACCAACCCGACTGTACTCCAACTGTGTACAAACCACAAGTGGAGTAATCGAAAATAACCTTCTCACTAAGAGGAATCCAACTAAGTTGATGGCATGTCAATTGGACGTTCGGAGCTCAAGTTATAAGCGCTTCCGCTCCGTAGGCCTTGTTGGTTTCGTGTTTGAACAAACCTGGAAATACACAAATTTCCCTAAAACCATAAGTATAATTTACCAAAACTACCATCTCGATCCAAGGATCACTACGCAACTGACGGTATTTCGATCGTAGGTTCGTAGCCCATGTTATGGGCATTTGAACAGATTTGTCTAAAAATAGGTGGTTTGGGCCCGGTCCGACTCGGCCCAATACCCCCGGGGGGCCCGGACCGGGTCGACCCGACCCGGGTCTGGGTCCGTCCCGGTTGGGCGTGGCCTGGCCTGGCTGGCGCGGCCGGGCCCAGCCGGTGCGACCCGGCCACGCGCGGGGATCCGGCACGGGCATTCCAGCCCGGCGCTGGCGGTCCGGCCCTGAGCGGGCCGGTCCGGTCCCGTGCAGGCGTTCGCTCACCGAGCTGACACAGAAGGGTTGGGGGGGGGGGCGCTACCCCCTTTCTATTGAAACGGTGGCCCCGCGGGGGTCCGCCCTTGCTGCGCTGACTGGGGGTTCAAACCCCCGGTTTCTTCGGGTAACGGCCGGCCATTAAGGTCGGCCGATGTTGCTGTCGCGGGACCAGCCGGTCCCGCCTCCCTGTCCGCCGGTGGCCGGCTGAGTTCAGCCGCCTCCATGCTGAACCACCACGGCCAAGGGTCGCGGCTCTTGCCCGTCCGACACGGCGCGATGGCACCGCGCCCCTCTGCCGCGGCCCGACTCTGGCCACGACCTCTTTCAGTCTCAACGGCGCAGAACAATGGCACCACAATCATTCTTCATGGCCCACACTGGCCGCGGTTCCTTCCTTTCCATGTGGTGTGATGACACAGTGTTGCCTCCGTTCCAATCCATAATGAAGTACAACAACAGAGGGGAGGAGCATCAGCCGTGTTTGTGCGGTCTAGCCTCCTCCCTTTAATTCGATAACAAGCGGCTATTTATTTAACGATGAACGCCATAAATAACTATAAACATAAAATCAAACCCCTACCTCGAAGAATTTTTCAAACGATGATCGTCGTGGGAAAACGATCTCTCGAGGTGAAGCTCCATATATGTTGATGGAGAACATCCGAGGAGGAGTGGCGTCTCCCTTCCTTTCACGCTAGAAGAAGAACCAAGGATGGCGCGTCGTCATTCTTCGGGGAAGGCGTCACACACTGGCTATGGAGAGGAGAAGAGATGGCACGTCGATCTCTCCTTGCGGTGACGGCATTCTTCATAAAAATATTGGCGTTCTTTGCATTCTCCAACGATGAAGATGAAGATCCACAAGACTTTGAGTATTCTCTCCCAAAATCCTCACACAACTAAACAACCACAAATAAAATAAGGCCTTCCATATTTTATTAACACATGCCATGCGTTTTCAAAACATCAAAAACTCAAACTCAAAATTAACTAAATTGAATTGCTTTAATCATTTAATTTAATGTGGGAGTTGACATGAAATAAAGAGGGGGAGTGGGTGAGTAACATATTTAATGGGTGTTTCCAAAATTAAGAGGGGGTTTAGGGGAATTGAAGGGGTGGGGATTGTGTGGGCCCCACCTCACTAATATCCTACCATGTGGAGTTAGGATGCAGTGGGTCCCACCCCAAATTCCATGCATAGGTTATAATTACTTAGAATAGAAATAAAATTTTAGCGCAAATTTTATTTCACTCTTCAGTTAACCAATTTATTTAACAACACCTCCCGAGAAAATGCAACTGCAGAAAAGGTCTTCCTAAGCAATTACTGGAACTATGGTTTCATCAGTGCCCTTGGATTTAGAATCTGATCACCGATTCAAAAGTTAGGAAAACCTGCTCGTTCGTTCACGGAACGTACCTGAGATAAACTTTGGAAATTGATTCCAGGCACACCGGGCCTCAGAATTAGGTGCCGTCGGAAACTGCATACTCATAAAGTCCCAAATGAAATTAAAAAAAAAATCCATGAAATTTACAGGTCTTTACATTCTTTTCATTTCTTCAAAACATCTTCACATTATTTTGTCCAAAAAAATTTCACCTCTATTCATGTGAGCTTTGTTAATGGGTTAGCCAACAAGGCAAAATTCTGGACAAAATGACGATAATAACATGCTAAACAAATAAAACTGCATACCTCAATTATACCCATTGGTGCTAGGCATTCTCGGATTGCCTTGGTCATAGAAGGATCTACAATGATTCCATCCTTATAGACGACATGTCCATGAAAATAAATCTCCTTAAGCCATAATTCTTATTTGATAAACTTCCCATATAAATAAAGTATTCTAAGAGTCTTCACGACAATGATCAAGTGATTTTCATGATCTTTGTAGCTTTTTCAGTATACCAATATATCATCAATAAATACCACTACAAAATCACCAAGATATTCCGTGATAACTCTTTTCATTAGATCCATGAAAACGAAGGGTGCATTAATAAATCCAAAAGGCGTTACTGTAAACTTGTAATGCCCATACCTGGTTCAAAATGTTGTTTTCGGAATGTCTCCCTTCATCACACACAAATGATGATATCCAGATCGTAGGTCAATCTTTGATAATTATTGAGCTCCATGAAGTTGGTCGAGTAAATCATCACTGTGAGGTAGGGGATACATTTACTTTGTTGTTATAGCATTGATCTCCCTGTAATTAATGCACAACCGCATAGATCTGTATTTCTTCTTAACCAAAAGGATGGGGGAGCCCCATGGAGAAACACTATTGAGAAAAAATCTCTTATTACTCAATTCCTCTAGTTTTTTCTTTAGTTCCACTAATTCCACATTGGACATTCTATAAAGGGTCTTTGATATAGACCTTGAACTAGGAATTAAATCCACAGAAAACTCAATTTCTAATTCCGGAGGATGTCTAGGTAAATCTTCTAGAAACACATCATCATATTCTTTCACAATAGGTACATCCTCTATTTGAACATTCCTTTCCACACCCACATTTATTTCATTCTATTATTCCCCAATAATTTAATTTAGTTAACCTATGGAGGGTGGATCTAGATAAGAATTGGGTCGTGACGATTCTGCTCTAAAGATAAGGTGTTCTTTATCATCATCATCAAAAATAGTAACCTTGTTCTTCTTACAATAAAATTTTTCATCATGGTCTGAATGCTAATCTATACCGACGATTATATCAAACTAGTACTCGCTCGTGCTATTGCACTATGTATTCGATTATTGGTTTTTCATTTAATAAGAGATCAGTATTTATAAAAGTTGAGAAGAAATAGTAATGTTGAATAAATTTTAATTTGAATGTAACAGTTTATGATAATTGAATAGAAATGCATAGACTATGAAGGCACCTTTAAAATAGTTGACAATGAAAAAAAAAGTAAATGTATATGAATTTTTAAATTTTGAGTAAGAAAATTTCAATTAATTTTCAATGTTTACCAAAATAACTATAATGTGGGTACTGAAATAAAAATTGAAAGCTAAATCATTTATAAAACAGTTGTTGTAACAAAAAAATGAGAGATGTAAAATAAATGAAATAATAATAAATTGACAGTGTCAGATGTTTGGGAGAAAAGAAAATGTAGTGAAACTATTCATCATGTATCTCAAAATAAAATACATGTTCCAAGGATCCAGTTTTCAAAAACATGTATCCCAAGTGGAATATAATAGATTTAAAATATACTAATAACCGAGTCAAAATAAAAATATCAAGTACTCATGCAATTCATCAGTGATTCTTAGTTCCATGATGTTGTATTTCTCCAAAACCTAGAAATAGTAAACCCACAAGTATCTTGTGCTTCGTGCGGTTTCATCTACCTCCGACCCCCACCATCCTCCACGCTCCACCATAGCAGTGTCACCGCCCCCAGCTACCACTGGCATCCAGGATCTATAAGCATCATTTGGTGCACGACTTCGTCATTGCGTCTTTAAATTATTATGGTATTATTGTGACTACTGCAACACTTGAAAAATGATTATCCTGAAGTTAAAATCAACACAATACTAGATAGAAACACAAGGAACATGTTAGGTATTATTGTAAACAGATTGAAGAGAAATAAACATAGTTTTATTGACTAGAGGATCAAAGAGCATCTTGGGCAGAAAGATGATTTCCAGCTAGTAGGGCCATATTACAGCCAAAACCAGTCTTCTTTACCGTGAAATCCTCCACCACTTCACCTTCTAATTCTACCAACCCCCTTGATGCCACCATCCAGAAAAACGCCTTCACTATTACCAAGGATCAGTCTATCTATTTTTCCAAGACCTACCCTTGTGCTCATGGTGCTCTGATGTATGGATCGACCCAGAAAATTGTGCCAAATGTGGATCCACCTGGACCCTCCATAATATTTATGAAGTGGAATGGGATGTCTAGGCCTCAAACATACAACTTTCCCAATTCCACAAATTCCAGGATAGGAAATATGAGCACAAATAGAGCTCCCTCTAGAGCAATGCAGACTGTGTATCAGGCCAGTCGAAGTGCCCTGAGATGCACTGGTCTTACCTCATCAACTTCTGCAGAGGGATTTGCAGATGCACAGGAAGTTCAATGAAATGTGTATATTATTCTTCCAGTATAAGACCTGAAACCAGAATATTTCTATATATACTCATAACTGATTAAAATTAGCTATTCTTGCATAAAAAACAACATGTTCTCACATAATGTAACAAATAAGAATGTAAAATAAGTAATGTAGATAATGGGTATCGTACATTGCAAAAAAATGTGATCTGAAACAATGGATAATGTGTATAATCGAAAGAGGAAGAGGATTCGAAGGCAGAGCGGATGGAGAACCATTAATTAGAGTGTTTAGGATTGATAACCAAAAAAAAATCATACAAAATGTTCTTGAATAGACCATTATAGGTTCTGAAACTAACCTTTATAAGACCATTATCATTACTAAAACTCATCCCTAGAACATATTTTAGCCAAACAGGGGATAATATGTACTTTTTAAAGAAATAAAAAAAATCTAAATTTCTTGAATTAAAACACAGTAACATCTTTTACATATTTAAAACCTTCAAAATTACATTAAATTCCACTCACCACAAACATAAGGCAGGATTCTGAGATGAACGTATAGGCATGCTTGCTTCAACATCTTAACAAATCTTAGAAAATCATATCTCCCTTTGAAATAGTACTGCATCCAAGGAAAACAAATATTTGAAACAAATATATATATATATATATATAAGTAAACGAAACCCTGATTTCCTAGATGATGGAGCAGAATAATATATAAAACAAATATTGATGTCAAACAAAAAAATAAGAAACATTATGAATATGGAAATGGAAATAATGGGGGGAAATAATTATCTTCAAATATTGATACCATTACTTTTAAAATCATGAGATATTGATAAATTTACCTGAATCATAGAATACATGAAAAGTCACTGATTTCATACATTCACCGATGCGAAGAACCTTCACTATAGAGCTCTCAACTTCTTTAGAAGAATTGAAAAATAAAAATTGATATAAATAAGATATTTGAACAAAAATTGAATATTGTTGTAGTGTGAGAATCAATATCACAATTCAATTTTACATTGAATCCATATTAATAATAAGTACATGTAGAATATGAAAACAAACATAAGTGCATGCATTTTAAAAAATTCAAAATTTTCCTTACTATATGAATGCAATCATCACAGCTTTGGTTTGATGGGTGATCTTCATTATTGATCACATGAAATTTAATTTGTTGTTTGAACCAAGTGCATAGATGATACAAAGTAGAAAACCCAACATGAAAAATGTAAGTGCTAGAAAAGAAATACATGACACCTATGAAAAGATAATTTAGAGAATAACATGTAGTTGAGTCACATGAATCGAATAAGAGAATGAAAGAACCATTGACAATATCATTAATAGAATTCCACTCACTACTCACATAAGCCCCGATTCTGAGATAAACGTATAACCCTTCTTGCTTCACCATCATGACGAATCTTAGAAAATCTTATCTCCCTTAAAAATAGTACTACATTCAATGAAAACAAATAGTTGAAACAAATATAAGTGTTGGTAAAATATAAATATTGGATGAATATAAATCAATTGAAAACTATGCACTAATGAACTGTTATAGGGGAAAAATATTTTTCCCATCTCATATTTCTTTTATCCAGAAACATGTTTTTATGAAACAACAAACAATGAAAATGCATCAATTTCCAAAAGTATAACAGACTACAAAATTCATTATTAATGATCACATCTAGAGTCCATGAGTAAAAATTCTTAGAAAATGACACTTCAATAAGGTAGCCACTATTTTATTACCCAATGTAAATTCAAAATCATGAAACTAAAATAGAGAATTTAGTTATCTGGTTAAGGGGGAATACTGACAATGTATAGAATTCACTGCCCCTATGCTATAACATCCCTGAAGAATAAAAAACATACCAAAACCTTCCAAATTATACGCATCTGCTACATAAGATCCCTGAAAATGGAAAAAGAGTCTGATATGTGCACTGATAATGTAGAAAATGTTACCCTGAAAAATATTATTTTTAATACCCCATTGAATATAAATTGACAAACCTAATGTAAATGAAATTTAACTGGGATTCCACAACAGATTTCAAAACCCTCGCCTAGTTGCTACCTTTTACCGATGTTAGGCCAGTAAAATGGTTGATGCACAAGTTTTTTCCAATAAGTAATCATAGAAGAAAAACTAAAAAGAATATAATCAACCGTTTTATACAAAAAAAAATTGATTTTTTTATGGAAAATACCATGATGTGGGAAGTTCACGTAGAAGATACTATTGAAACATCACCTACAAATCATCAATGGTCACCCCGGAAGGGAAACAGGAAGTCGTCTTGCGCCGATGTTGGGATTGCAGGGTGTATGACGAGATAAGCATGTCCAATATGTAAAATACATGTTCCACTGATCTAAAATACATGATCCACTACTATTAAAAATCGATCCACAAATCAAATAAAACACATGATCCACTGCAATATTCATGATCCACTACCCCGAAAAATCCATGTTCCACTACTCATATAAAAAACATGTTCCACTGCTCTAAAAAATATCGAGTAATGAAATAAAATACATAACGCAATCGAATTCTCATAGAAAATGTAGGATCCACTACTATAAAATATGATCCACTAGTCTAATACGTGTCAAATCATATATAGTAAAACTAAATGTAACTAATAATTCAAATAAAATATAACGATCAACTGCTATATAATTTTTCACTAATATTATCTTCCACCACAATATATTGATAGTCTATCATGTCACCTAGTATACAAGATCAAAACCTTGCATCACTACAGTGTATTGGTTCACTGAATTCCTTCTAATGGATGTAAATATTGTTGTATTATGTGTTAAATTTGGATGTTAAATGCTTCATGAACAATAATAAAACATTTTAGGAAAATTAAGCTATTTTTTTACCTGGAACATCTTTATTCAATGGGGCATGGACCAGAATTCTGGGTGGGGGATCTGATTCAGTTATCGAAATCAGAAAAAAAAACCCTGTTAAAAATTTATATAGTTGTTTTTGAATCATGTTTTTCATAGAGGAATAATAAATAATAAATTTGTAGTGGTTGTTATTGAATAAAGAGATAATCAAAGGGAAAATAATAAATGGTTTAGAACCATTTCCAGGAGGTATTTATGTGACATAATGATATATTTCAATAACTTTATACCACATAAGTTGGAAAAGGTGACATTATTAGGGATGTAAATAGAATGATTATATCCCAAAAAATCAGCAATGTTAAAGATGTCGGCCATGTATTTCATACCATAAGAGTCCTTGTAAGAAGAATTATCCCCCTTACCACTCCTTTTCCCTTTCCTAGGCATGCCAAATTCAC
Organism: Viscum album; assembly: GCA_963277665.1. Taxonomy (NCBI): domain Eukaryota; kingdom Viridiplantae; phylum Streptophyta; class Magnoliopsida; order Santalales; family Viscaceae; genus Viscum; species Viscum album. Next base: position 904,814,915 of record OY728145.1, read on the forward strand.
CCCTATGATTGGAAGACCCACTTAATCCTAAACTCTACATCAAATAGTATTAAAATGGTTTGGCCATAGGATTCATACATTTCACGTTTGGCTTTAAATGTTTTCAAGATATGCATAAATTAAAAAATTGAAATAAATATTTGAAGAGAGTAAATTTTTACAAAATATATTTCAATAATTCAAAAACAAAAAAGTTGTAAAAGGTGACATTAGAAAGGATGTAAACAGAATAAATATATCCCCAAAAATATGCATCATTAAAAAAAATACTATAAAAGAGGGCTTATTTTGTTTTCATGCATGAATGTATAAGGGGTAAACATACATGTACCTTCTATTTGTAACCTTATTCATAGTACATATTACATATCTTCTGAATGGGACAAAATAATTTCATATCTATAAAATTGGCCAATTGATGTCATCCAATTATTAAATACCATAAGAGACCTTGTAAGAAGAATTATCCCCTGCCACACATTTCCCCTAGCCTCAGCATGCCCAATGCACACCTGTAATTGGAAGACCCACTTAATCCTGAAATTTGCATCAAATTGTATTAAAATGATTTGGTTAAGGGATTCATCAATTTCATATTTGGATCTAAATGTTTTTAGTACAGGCATAAATTAGATAAAATGAAAACATATTTGAATAGAGTATTGTTTTAAAGAATATGGATAAAATAATTCATCTCTTATCCCATATTCTTCAATAGGTTGATCATATTCTACATTCATCATAAAATATAACATAACACATGTGTTTAGTCCATCAAAGGGCTAAAAATTATTCCCTATACTTATCATGGAAGATTGAAAAAGGAAAAAATTTATATACATTTGTTCTCAAAAGAAGGAATCATTCCCTAAACCAGAACATGAACTTTCATAAGTCCTAAGAGAACACAATAAATACAACAAAGGGAAAAATTAGAGAAGACCTATACTACTTTTAATAGTTTTGGTTAGCCTAGAAGCCGAACCTTCATAAGTCCTAGATGTTTATTGACTCCCATGATTTAGCCTCTCTATATCAGATATGTATACCCTAAACAAAAATAAGCATAAAACAATTTCACACTCAATTTTTTAATGCAGGTTATAGACAGTGCTTTGAAAGTGGATGTTACTGCATATAAAATATTTTTTTTGTTTAATAAAATCAATATGTAATGTTCATGAATTGTATGATATGAAATTATTAAAGAATACCATATATGCGGAAAGAGATTAATAAAATAAACATATTGACTGTTTGAAATAAAAGAGTGATGAAACAATCTCAAAAGACATATAAGGAACTAATAAAACAATGTATCGATAAATGTTTATGGAATCTAAACGGTATTATACAAGAATATATATATGTATATGTGATTGTATCCAATAAATCTTTTTTATAACATGTTTGTTATATTGATTGAACTACACATACATGATACATAATATATATATATATATGAAACAGGTCATAAATATTTAAATTTTATAAATTCATAACAGAAAAACAACTTGAATTAGCAAATAAATACAACGATATAAACTATAGTAGAAGTAATGTAGTACTGATAGTTGGATTTTAAAATAATTATTATACATTATTCTTTTACATTCTTTGTATAGATTATATTCAATGACAATATAAAATGAAGATAAGGTCATAATAAACTGATAAGTAATGAAAATAAAGAAATCAGTCAATAAATATTTATGCAATTAATACGGATCAATTGGTTGTGCAATATTAAAAATATAGAAGAAATTTAAAATTTATCCAATAAGTAACCACTAAAAATTAAAATGATTGAGAATGATTAAAATTAAAATAAATCCAAACTAACATAAAAGTTTTGTAACAACTCACTCATTTTCATGGACTCTTTGAATAATGAATCTTCCATAAGAAAACATGTATTGCTGGTCAATTATATGAAAAAAAAATTAATTAGAGAAATAGTGAAAAAAAATTAATAAAGAGGAAATTTGAGAACATTGCCTTTTTTTCGGAAGCATCAATTCAAATTTATATTCTTTTAGGACAACATAACTATTCCAGTGATCTTCATAAGATGTTTATTTGAAGAAGATTTCAGTGTTTGAAAACAAGTATGTGAAGATATTGACCGACGATGTCCACGATGGTTGATGGTGAACAATAAAAAAATAGTGATGGAATAAATTTATAAAAAAACCAAGAAAACAATGACTCAAATAACTTAGGCATACATTTATAAAAATACAATTAAAACAATAATAAATATGCATGATTGAAACATAAAAAATGGGTGTTGTATCAAATAAATTATGCATACCAAAAATAGATCACACATTGATGCAGTGGGGGAAATATATATAAACTATGGAATAAAATTTAGACGAATAAATATTGACAATGAAAAAAGAGGTTCAACCAGTAATCAGTGAATATTCTTTGTGAAGGCAAACACAAATTTGGATAAAGATATAAATTCATAGGTTTATCAGGAGAAATACTTATGTGCCTGTAGGGGAGTCAGATGTAGAGGATAGAGGGAAATCCCGAGTGCTTGAGGCTATGAATGAAATGGATAGTCGGAATGGATACAATTTTAATCTTGAGTGAAAGCCTTGATACTGTCGAGGGAAGCCCTAGAAGAGTTGAGGGGAATCAGAAGATGGAGGGAGATGTCAATCAGGGATGTAAGACCCCTAGATCGACTAAAGGTGAACCCCGCGTGGTTAGAGAAACTAAGTGAAATAAATATGTTGTGTCAATGGGTAGGAAATCTAAAACCAAAAAAGAAGAGAAACTCCACTGGGAATGAATGAAATTAGTGGGGGGGGGGGGTTATGGATGTTTTAGGAGTTTGTGCACGATTATATTGCGTTGGAATACATAGAGGGACATAGGGGAACACATATTTTATCAAACATAAATACCTGGGACTGTGGGAACCATAGGTCAACAAGGGATGTTGCACCAATGGGTGGAGAAATCAAGGATGCCGCATCTGGAAGAGGAACGGAGGGGAAGAAAGGGTTTCAGGAGAAAGAAGATTATAGATTCACTGTGATGGAACCCTAGATCGAGAGGAAAAGATGCGCGAGTAGGAGGTGAACCAAATTGAAATCGCGAGTGGAATAGGGGTGGAGGGACAAAAATGTGGTGGATGACGAGGAAGTGAGAAACAAAAGGTGAAGAGGGAAATCGTGATGTAGAGGCCGAGCGGGAGTGGGAGAAGGAGGAAGAAATTGAAACCAAAAGGGAGAGGAGGAGGGACGTGGAGTCATAGAGGCCTGACACATATGGAAAATAGGACATGGATGATTATTAGAATGACACGTGGCATATGGAAATCCAGGATTAGTAGATATAGTAGATTCAATCATGGGTATGACGATGAGATCCACAGATAAAGAACATTTATATGCTCTAATGGGAACTAATTCACTAATCTTTATTGCAATGATACTTCCCTTAGGTGTTTTGACTGAAAACTCCTTTGTTAAATCACATTGGAAGTATCTAATTTTTTTTGAAAATAGGGAAGATATGAAACAATGCGATGATCTAGAATAAAATAAAGCATTTTCTAAACTTGAGGAAACCATTAAATTACCTACCACCACATCTTTTAGAGCTTCAACCTCAACAGTAGTGATAGCATAATCATGGCCTTGATCCCTTGTCCTTTTCTATGGTATGTTCCCCTGACTCTTTGGAAATTCATTCACATAATGACCCCTTTCTCTACAATTGTAGCATTCAACATCGACAACCTCTTTATTCCCCTTACAATCATGAGCTTGGTGTCCTTTTTCACCACACTTGTAATAGAATCTCATTCCCTTCAGGAAAAAAACCAGTGTGTTTTTTCCAACATTTACGAAAGGATGGATATTCAAATTTTCCCTTGTTTCGCTTATTTATATTTCCATAGTGTTCATAAGATATCTTATTCTCTTGCTTTGCTTTAATGTCGTAATACATAGAGAATTCATTTTCTGTCTTGATAGCACAAGAGAAAATATCTTCGTACAACGAGAAGGATTATGAGACTATTTCTCAACAAAGAAATGGATTTAACCCTTCAAAGAAATGATCAATCTATCATCTAGGGTTATATATATAATCTGCAGAATGCCTCGTTTACTTTTGTAAAGTTATCTTCATACTTTGTGACATTATCATCCTTCTTTTTCCTCACACTCAGAAATCGCCTTTCCATATCTGATCGATGGTCACGACGAATGTATTTATCTAAGAAAATCTCTTTAAACTCCATCCATTCCATATTTTATACTACATAATATTCATTTGTGTTTTGAATCAATGACCACCATTGATCAGCAGCTCCAGTGAGGCGATAAACTACCATGAAATTTTTTTCACTTTCACTACTCCCCAAGGCATGGAATATTTTCTCTAAGTAATTTATCCATTACTCATCTACTAATTGATTTTTACTCCCATTAAATATTGGTGGTTGTTTCCTCATGAAGCGGTCTAACATTGATCGTCCATGCTGTGGATCAGGGTGCTCTATATGGGTAAGGTTATTATTCATAGCTTGAGTGAGTTGTCCCACTATAGTGATAAGCTGATCATCCCCAGTTATATCACCAACTCCACTATAATTATCATGAATAGGATTAAAATCCATACATGGAGTGCGTGAATTGATACAGTTTCCATTCCTTCCACTAGGCACAATTTATAAACAATGGCACAAACTAGATCAATTTATGAATCGAAATACAAATTTACAAATTGGTAAAACACATAACATAAATTGAACAATTTATGGATATAATCCATAATCATAAAAAGTTTTTCTTTTAGAAAGTATATACTCATAAACCCTTCATAATGGTTTGTAAATAAAATGATAATTATCCTAATCATATCCCCTGGGAGTGCCGTAACCAAGAGTGAAGCAAGGCCCATTTTCATGCACCATTTCCTATTCGAGTCTAACTCAAAGCTGTGTTTTCGGGTTTTACCACTAGGTACATCTGTTCTAGAGCCACCACTACCTGCTCATATCCAGACATGGATGTATTTTTTGAAAAAAATCACAAAATCTCTATAATTCCAAAATTATATGAAGTTATTCTATACCATTCCTCAAAGTCTATCTGAGGGTAATGTGGTCTAATCCCAGTTTTTCTAAATCTAGATTCTAGGGTTTGTACTAAACTTCCAATGGTACCAACTGTAATGCCCCAACCCTAGTTACCTTGAGTCAGTGCATTATTACATATCATTGGCATGATCACAAAAGATCACGTCTCTAAAGGACGATTAGTTTAGAAGCCTTGGAAGTAGTAGATACATTCATAAGGATTACATTACATCATAAAATAAAATACTACAACATCATGGTTACCATAGACCACACGCATATCCCCTCAGACTATCCCTACAGGTCAGACATAAAATACTTCTTTGCATCCTGGGAAAATTAAAACATAGAAAGGGGTGAGCTTAGATGCTCAGTAAGGATAACAATATAGTAGAAACTTTTATAAATATGCATAAACATTGAAGGCAATTTATAAGACTAAAAAAATCCTTTTAATCTTTATCTTCATTATAATATGGAAAAGATAAAATCAAATAATTCTATTTACTTACTCACATGGATATTCTAATAGTCAAATAATCACATGCAATATCAATAGCCACTTTTATAATAATGGAATGCACAATTCCAGAATATCATAACCACATAGTCAAGGCCTTGTGCCATGACTAAAAATAAGATTTTTTCAAGTCCTTGTGCCAAGACACTAGTCTGTCTCATGAGACCTACCGATGCATAGAGGAGCTGTAGCGGGCTCCACCCATCACTTACTAAGTCCAATGCATTCCTCATATGGAAAGGTTTAAACATAACATAACATTCATATTAAAACTGGAATACAAAATGTCAATACATTATCCATAAACCATGAAGGATATGAAATAAAACATCAATAGTCAAACATTTCACAAAAAACATCAATAAAACATGGACGTTTTTTATCATAATAAATCAAATTCAAATAATATTAAAATCCATCAAAGGATGTTGACATAGATGAAATCAAACTCTTTTTAGAGAAATATCTCTTTCTATTATGAAATTATTTATTATTCAAGTAATTATAAAGGAAGACAATTATATTTGAAAATATTATTATATTATTTTAAGGGAATCTTCGATGATTTTATAACGGTTGAAAATAGCTGCGCATGTCGAATAAGTTAAAAAAGACATTCTTACCTTAATTTTGTCGAAATGGTTACAAATGACTTTATTTGGAAAATGAAAGAAGGATTCCTTTATAAACATCTTATAAAAGTCAAAAAAGGTATAAATGACTTTAACCCATATTCTAGTAAATAGTAAGAATGTTTTGAAATACATTTTTAAGAACCCTGGATGTGGATGACAAAGAGGTCGCAGTAGATAATTACATATAAACAACCTCGGATAATGAAGATATTGTGAAATTAACCCTCACCTTGCACTTTTCCTTGATCAATGGTAGGTTAACCTTCTATATAATGGTGAAATAAATGTTATTAAATTATACAATAATCATACACATTAATATTATTTCATATATGATCTTTTAACATTACTTTGTTAATAATATCATAGTATTATCGTCGTTTCGGGTGTTAACAGATTCGTTTTCCTTTATATTATTTGTTATGTGAGTCATATTTGTTATGGATGGGATTTGTATTATTCATATCCATAATTATATCAAATCTTTAAACATTATATTTAATCATCAATTAAAAATTAGTCTTGAGTGGATACGATGGGGAATGAATCTCATCGCGTTTGTGGAGACAGCAATCCGAACGTACGCACGAGCGACAATATCATTTTTTTGATATTAAAATAATATATAATTGGATAGTATATAATATATAAATAATAATTATCATGTTATAGTTATTATTTACATTAGTTACATATCATTATTATATTCATCCAAGTAATAATGTATTGAATAACAATTACACCACGACGTGGAGACGGTAATCCGTACGTATGCATGTATGGTGACATGTCATTCAAAGATGGATAAAATAATGAATTTGGTGTTACATATTTATAATAACATCACATTATATATAAGATACTGGATTTATTTTTTTACAATGGAAACATCAAAGAAAAAGGAAGTGGAAGAAGAAAGGAACTTGAAAGAGGTGATGAAATATTTACCTCCTCTTTGGGTTCTTCCTTTTGATTTGATCAAAATGGATCTTTAGGATGGATTTATGACTAATGAAAGGCCTCTAAGATGAAAGGGGGATAGTTTAGAGGGTATTTGGGCAGGGTTTGGCTAAGCCAAATGGATTTGAAGGTGTGAATTAGAGAGAAGAGGCAGTGCCCTTTTATAAGAGGGGTGAGGGGCACCTTAGGAAATTCAAGAAATATTATTTTGTAATTAAATCATCTTAGTTTTATAATGTATCCAAAATAGATTATTTAAATATTAGGGTGGGGATGGGTCAAACACCACTCAACCAATTTGTTTTAGAAAGTTTTTGGTCACTATATTAACTTTATCTTTTTGATTTATCTCTTAGTTAAATAGTTTGACATTTACCACATCTCTTTTCATTTTTATATTATATAGTTAATAATCATACTGTATGCTTCTAAGAGAACCCCAAGTGGTTCATTAATGATGCACCAATTATTATATATGTCCTTTGGCAGAACCATAAATTTTTAGGAATAGAATATCAATTAATAATATAATATGTTTTTTTAAAAATCTTTTATGTCTATTTTGACACTATTTGGTATTTTGGTTTTTCTAAATTCATAACAGCATTATTACTTCAAAAAAAATTCATCTAAATGACACTAATATGTCATATTAACCTATAAAATTAGTTTAATTCATAAAAAGTTTCAAATTACATTTTTTGGGATATTTATAATATCAATTATTATAATATTTCATTAATTAGGCAGTTACTACATCATCATTGTGTCAAAAATTAATTAACTTATTTAATTTCTAAAAAATATAAATAAAATACAAATATTTAGTAATTCTTTTTATATTTCTAATAAATATTTATAGTCAAATTTATCTTATGTATAACCCTATATTAAAAATGTTTTAGTTATTAAACATTGATTTTAACTCTTTTAACTCTTATTTAAATAAAATAATAATAAGTGTCCTAATCTAATCCAAGTGGACCAAAGAGGTTCATATTTTATTCCTAAGGTTTTTTTTGGTCTAATTATACTTATCCAATAGAATCAGGACATGTGTTAGGATAAAAATAATATCATTTTTCTCTTAAATTCCCTCTTTACGTTTAACCGTGGTAAATAAAAGTAAAAAGTTAATATTCACCAAAAATTATTTTCATCTTATTGAACCACATTTTTCGTACTGATATCAACCGTATCTCTCAGAGTTTTTAAATTCAACTTATAGAAGTTCTAAAATTATGTTTTATGTGAATTTTCAAATTCTCCAAGAACGTGGGTAAAAGACGGTGATAATTTCAATAAAATAATTATATATCTAAAATTATTATAAACTAACTCCAATTAATTTCATTGGACTTATATAGGTATTATGTATCTATTTTGACTTAAAATAAATTTAAATAAAATATATAATTATTTAAATTAAATATCGGTTTTAAACTATAACTCAAAGTATTTCACTATTCATCAAAATTTGAATGTTTTCAGAAAAATACCAAAAATTCACCATAAACTAATTTCGATATTCTGAATTCAAAAATAAAGTCCATTTTGAAAGATAAAATTAAAAAAAATTCAAAAATTGGGTATTAATATTCATAACGGCTAGTTTTATTGGTTATGGTGCGTTAGAACTCGAAGTTGCGTACAACACATGTTATTGTATAATTCAAAGAGAAGCGTACCGTGGAATATTGTAGAGTTACAAATAGACACCTCAGCCATGGTTTTGGATATCACAAATTAAATTGATATTTCAATTCTCTCCACCAATATCTCCTTCATTTGAAGAATTTAGTTATTTTTAGGATTTAATAATTATATCTAGGAATACCTTCTTCATTTAAATTCTCTCATAGATTTGATTTTCCATATTTATGTGTCAAAAGTATAATTACACTAGATTTTAGAATTATTTTCCCCTTCCCCATCTAGGAAGAAATCATGTCTTGAACTACACCATTTCTATGAGTTTATAACTTAATATTTTTTTTAATCCACCATGTAGAAGGAATTATATAATATCATCTTATAATGTGATAGATTTCATATCATAGAAATAATTGGTAAAATATGAAATATAAAATTGTGTCCTATTTTAGAAGTATACAACTTTTATGAATGTGTATCAATTTAATGGTTCATTACCACCCTGTTTTTGGAACATCTACAACCATGTGTGCGAATATTACACATCCAAGTGGAAGGGAGCCACAACTACCATGCACAACACATCAAAAAATTTCATTTCATTCCTTAATAGGATTTATTTTATCTAGTTAATAGTTCCTAAAGTAATCATTTATGATATTGGTATCTGTTTTTTAACACCATGTTGAGGAATCATTTTATAAAATTTTCTTTAATGGATTACATGGTTACACCATACCACCACCAAACATGTGATAATGTGAACATTTCTAACATGGATGAAAAAATTAATATTCATAATAAGGTAGGTACTTCAAAACATTATTGGCAGAATAAGCATTATCACACCATACTATCATACATAAAAGTATAAAATACTGCTTTGAGGATGTACCCTATATGGATGGATTATGTCATAGATTGTAATTTATTTTTTTACCATGATCATAATTCATATAAGGAGGTCGGTGAACTGAATTTTACCCTCATGTCTAATGAGGAGAAACCCAAGATAAATCTGTCTAATATTGATTTTTTCTAGAGGGAGGCATATGAAAATGCCTCCATTTCTAAGAATAAGACTAAGGTTCTCCAAATTTTCAATATTTCCTAAAATCCCTATCAATATAGAGATAATATAATTATCTATTACTCGTGGTTGACACGTTTTCATTTAAGTAGTTATCACTACAGTTTGGACCCTTTAGGGTGATCAAGAATATCAACCATGGTGTGGCGGAGATCAACCGATATTATGGAAAAGATATTTATTTTAATGGGAATATCATAAGTCAAATTGTCATGATAAAAAAAATAGAGGGAACAATTTCTACTTCACATTTTGTTTAGAAAAAAAACCAAGGTATTCATAGATTGAGACATTAAATATATTTCTCATGATGTGGTAACATGAAATTTAAAAAAATTCATGAATATTTTTCATCTTTTGATGTTTTCTATTAAGTGATCATGTTAGTGTGTCTTCATTTTTGTGTTTAAATAAGTTATAAACTGAATTTGAATTGATTTATGAATCAATTTTATCATGTAGGTCTTAAGATAATAATTTTTTGTTCTTTTAGTGTTTTCTAAGTCATTGGGTAACACATGAATTAGGACATATAGTGGGTGTTTCCTGATTCATTTATAAGGAATTATTGAAAGAATTAATATATAGATATTACATGTTTAGGATACCTTGTTGAGTAACCATAGTAATATGTTTTATATTACTTTGGTGATGATCCTTTGTGATATTATAATGAATTTTACATGCTAATATCATAACATCATTTCTATGTTGTGCATCATATACTTACTATTATGCTATCACATTATGTCTTATGTTTTATCCATGAGGATATCTCTTTTGTATTTAAATTATTTGTCCCCTACTGGGTGTTATGCATTCCCTTTTCTATTTACGTGTGTCCCCATGAAATTTATAGTAGTGAGGTGACAAGGATGGACTAATAAATTAGACTTTCTATATAATTAGATAATATTTATGTTTTTGTTTTCATTATATACTCCAAGTATTAGGTACTTAGTTTCAAATATACTAAACATGAAAAAGTACCTTCAATGTTATTAACACAATATTTTACTAATGAATTATGTTAAAGATAATGTATTAAAAATTAAAGTCACCATAGAATCCCCCACCCATCCATGCCACTTTTATTCCACCACCAACACCATACATACCTTATCACATATACCAATACCTATAGGAAAACCCCCAATGATTTCCAAATAATAAATTCTATATTCCAAATAGAATGTTTTTCCACGTTCAATTAGCATGCTAATCAGACACAATATCATTTTAAGGAACATCTTTATGGAACATTCCACAATGACCTCTAAAAACCATTAACACTCTATATCCTATCATATTATATCCCGTGAGGTGGATATTATTGTAATGTAGATGTTTAGACCATCCTAAAAAATAATGATCATACAGTGGTGGTCAGTGCCACAAGTGTCTACAGTGCAAGATCATTCTTTACAAGTGGTGATGGTTGTTTTTCTATTGAAAAAATAACCACGGGATTTGATTTTAGTGGTGTTATAGCCTTGTATTTAGCATCCCACAATAAATTTAGTGATAAATTTTTCATAATCCCTCCAATAATTCATAAATGATTATTTTCATTACTTGTTGATTTTTTTCATATATTATTTTTAATATACTAGAACTTCATTTTGTATATTTTGAAGGAACGTTTCCAATTATCTAAATTTATTTGATACCATCGTTTTTGTTACTATCCTTTTTGTAATTCTTTTATATTTCTAACCTTATATTGTAATACTATCACTAGATTACATTTTCATGATTCTATTCATACAAAAGAAGGTGGAACAAGCCCAATTTTACATATCATACTCTCCTGATTCATAGACTCCCACACACCAACCACTTTAATTATATTCACTATCATTAAATAGGTTTATTATTTTATACCCTATAATATATAAATTTTTTTCAAGTTTCTGTTATTTTTTATACTATAATTAAATTTCATCACAACAATGTTTTGAAAGCGGGTACTTTAAGGAAATTTTGTTTTTATTGGAGTGCAATGAATAAAAAGTTAATGATTAATGGATTATATGACCTACTTAAATATGTATATATTTTGAAGGGGGGTAAATATTAATTAAGAAATGTAGAAGTTGGAGAAATCAGAACCAAAAGTGTGGCTATGTCTATCAATAGAAAACATATTTCTAATGATACTGAAATCCTTGCTGAAAAAAAGGATGAAGAAGTTCATTAGTAACTTGTTTTAAAACAAAGGGTCTGAGATGAACCACAACATTGGGGACCAATGTAAGAATCTGGAGATGAAACTCATTCAGTTCGGATGGATGAACCTGAATATGATGAGGATTAACAAGAAGAGAGCCAAGATCACAAGCATAGGGATGTTCATCAACTAGATAACCATGAAGAAACTGCTAAAGAAGATCAGCTGGTTTAGAAATCATCCACTGAGGCCTCTGAGATTTTTTACAATTAAGAAATATCAACCATTGATAATTCAATAGAGATACATGCATCTATTTTTGTATAATTGATAAAATTTATTGATTATATGTATTTCTTCAATAATAAGTATGTAGAAAATTCTTTTCTAATCCATTAGATATTGTGGAATCTTTTGATCAGTCAGTGAATCTAGATGAGGGGAAATTGTATTCACTAAAGAATCAGATTGATGATCTTGTGATTATGTCTAATAACTATCCAGAGGATAACTCTACTCTTAGACAATATCTGGAAGCTTTATGAAAATATTATGATGATTTTAAAAATTCATCTACTCCCCATATAAAATTTAAATCTACTAAGACATAGCTTCAAGGAATTAAAGAATAGTCTATGTCAAAATGATATTTTTATGATTTTAAGAGAGATATGTTGGATTAGATTAGAAAACTAAAATCTGAATCTATTTGTAAAATTTATTTTCTAGAGCTGAAATGGTATTTCAGGAGTTAGTTTTAATCTATAAATATAAATATCAGCTAGGATAGAGGTTCTACCTCTTCCCTAATAACCTCAATAGAATTGATCAGAAGGTTTCAATCCATCACCACAGTTATGAAAGAAATGAAGGATAGAATATAGAATCTTCATTGGAATAGTGCACCCATATTAGCCCTGTTAGAAAATTAGAACTTTCTTTTGGAGATACTAACATCAACTGAACCAGGTATCAGGTAGTTTCTTACTACATTCAGTGATAAGTTAGCTCAGTTTTTTCAGATAGAAGAGAATTCACATGACTTTTTAAAATTCAATTTTATTAAGAAACCAAAAATTTTGTCAAGAATCAATAATTATCCTATGCAATTTATGGGAAAATCTTGATCATAGGCTCGAGTCTTAGTTGGATGAATTGAAAGATGATTTTCAACCAGCTCAGACTCTATCATAATAAAAACTTACCCTATCCAATCCCATTCACCTTTATCTAGACTAGTTTTCTAACCAATTTACCTTATCCAAATATTCAATGGTATTTAATAATAAATTTCATTTGATCCTATTATATTTGGTGTTTCTATTTCATTTGTTTATTATCTGTTTATCTCCAAATCGAGAATCAATGTATAATTTATCTAAATAGTACATTATAAACATTCATTTATTGTTCTGTGAAAAATTCGATGTTTTTAATCCTTTTTTTATACTTTCATTTTTATATCACAAAAGGGGGAGAAAATTGGGAAAACACAACATTTTATTTTTAATCGAAATTTTTTATCTGAAATCAAAATAATAATTTTTATTTTATTATTGAAATAAAAAAAATTCTATAATAGAATTTTCCAAATTATATATTTTATATTAGATATTTTATGGGTTTTTTGATTATCATAAAGAAGTAGATTTTTGGACATGCATTTTATCAAAAATATTGTATAAATATTATTAATTTTGATGCTAACAAATACCCTTGTTTTTTTGCTAATGATATTACATTACGTGTATTTTAGGAAATTAATATTCATTGCAATTTTTATTCTATAATTATATTAAAACTATTAATTCATAACGAATTTTTGATAAAGTATTCAAAACACTCTTAAGTGTATTCAAGAAACTTTGTTCGTACCCTACGTTTACAACATAATATAAGGAATAGACCATATGCTTGGGAGAACACATAAGGATCATGCAACTTACATTTTTATTCAACCATACATTACAAGAGTGAGCATATGGATCATCAACACTACATTATATGGAACACATGGATAAAGAAACTTATTTTTGGGTGTAACCTTATGTTTGTAATGAAAAGAATGTATGGTCAATGAACCCCACATATGGAACCCTATGTTTAAGAAAAAAATGTATATATCATCAACCATACTTTTATGATCAAACTTATAGTATCAACCATACATTTAGATAAGGAATTTTAAAATATTGATCCCTATGTCTCTTAGATTTCCATTTTATTAAGGAACCACATGTTTGAAATTTATATGTTGGCGATTTAATTTCATGATATTATCCATGATTTCTGCCATAGTGTGGATATAATTATAGGTTGTTTAAATCTCATTTATGATTGATTCAGGGCTTGTTATGATCAATTCAATGGATCTTATTCAAATTAACAATCCATATTTATTTAGTTTATTTTAGAAAACCCATTTCGTCCTGATGAAATTTTTAACTCCCTATTTTAAAATAATATCCCATGTCAAATTCTTCTCAATTTAGTCAATCTCTTCACTAATAGTATGATCTGAGTTTTCATATTTACCTTATTATTCAATATATATAGAATATAAATCAAATAAGAGGGATTAATTCTATAGTGGCTTCATTATCCATGTAATAATTATCACTAAATGATCACCAATTATTTTTTTACTATAAATTTTAGATCTATTATTCACCTTCCGTATAGATACTGATTTTAATTCCTTAAAATTAAAATCAATATCTTCTTCGGGATAATCAGTTTCCACTTCTTCTCAGAAAAAATATATTTCTTCCACTTCACTATCCCCATAGAATAGTTCACTTTATTAATAATTATTTTATTCATTATATAATATAGTGACATCATTGCTTTAAAAAAAATCACATCCTCTTCTTGAATAATTTAGATAATTTTATTTTTTCTAGGTATCAAAGGAATAACCATAATCTATGGGAGACTCCAACATTCTGTGACTCTTCTTATTGATAAAAATACACTAAATTAAAAATATATTAAAAAAAATTCAATGTCCTATTCCTTCAATACTGATGTTCTTATAGAGTATTTTCTTCTTTCAGATAAAACAAAAACACATTGGATATATATACGGATTTCAAGACTATTTCATTCTATAATTTCCCAAGTAGGTCCTTTTCAATAATCATTATTCTTACCGTGTTTTCTATGATCATATTTATCCTCCCAAAAACTCCATTTTATTGAGGATTTTTCACTACCGATACTTGATGACTTATCTAATGTTTCTAGAGTTGATTTTTGAATTTTGTGTCTGTGAATTCAAAATCGTTATCAGAAAAAGACTTTAAAATATCATATCCAATAATAATTTCAGATTAAATCTAATAATGATTTATGCAATTGAACTTGTTAGACTTGAGGTTAATGAAAAATAATCATTCCATACTACTAAAATCATCATCTAATAGAATATAATAACTCTTCTCATTAATGGATCTTATTTTTATAGGCACACAAACATCTTCTTGAATGAATTCGAGAATTATAGTTTAATATTATTCTTTCACCATCAATTCCTTTTTGATAATCTTTCCATATTGAAAATAATTGCATGTGTGAGCATGATCACCTCCACAATTTTGTATATCTTTATTTTTATCACATTTTTCTCATCTTATAGGGATGGTTGGCATAAAAGGAAATTTGTTTATTCCACAACCTTTTTTATTACTCTATAGATGAAAAGAAAATATCTTCTTCTACATTAATAAGGTATAGAATACCCTTTACACACATTTCTTGTACAATAATTTTAGGATATTTTTCTTTGAGGATACACAAATTCATGGTAATTCTAATATTATGAACTAGGTGACACAATTGAGAAGAACATAGCATGGTGTGACTGAGTTCTTAGAAAACGATGAAATTAGAATATATGATATATTTACCACCAAATTTTTATTTTCATGAGACAACAATAGTTATTATTTAATAATTTACCAATTTGAGAACACATTCCTTGGAAAATTTGATTCAAATAATATGATCCTTATATCCCATCATAGGGTATGTGCATCCACATAAAGGATCGATACAATGCCATGATATAATGCTTTAACAGAAATATTTAAAACCACCACCTACATTGCTTTTCTATTCTAGATCCATATCACTAACATCATGCCTATCATGGACTAATATTATTGATCTTCCTCATTGTATAATGGAACTACTTCATCTTGTAGATCCTCAAATCAATTTTTTGTTTTCAACTAACTTCGTGATTCTTAAAGATATTGTATACATCCAATTATGTTCGAATTCATCATATTACTCCAAATTGTTGATGATAAGTATATAGAAATTTATCTGAATCCTCCCCACCAAAAATAGTTACTTTCAGAATAATTCATCAAAAATAGAACTCTATGTTGCCACTTTTTTTCTCTAACTCCATTTAGTACCTTTGGATATGGAATATACATTTTGGGAATGTATAATCATTCTATAATTATAACACCAAATTAAATGTGTATTCCTTACATCATTGTTAATCCACTAGTAGTACCCTGGGATATTATAATCATTTGTTTTTTATTCATAATCAAACTGATCTTTAAACTCAGAATGGGAGTTTTTGGACTACTTCCAATAATCATGGATTTTTTCTTGTGATCAATCCCCATGCCATATTTTTCATTTTAGTATGACTATTTCTTATTTTTTTCTTTGCATAAATTATCCACCTTCGTCTTTTATATCTCTTGACTGATATATATTTCCAAATTAATACATTTAGTCAAGTACCTCTCTAGATCCTCGACTTTTAATTATAGGCCGATGAACTCCTCTTCATGTTCGTTGATATTGTTGATTTGATCTTTTATAGTGTTATTCAAATAATTTATCTCTATTTTATATTCTTCAAATTTGTGCATGTAATCGAGGGGATTATTATAATTTCTCTGAAATTTATGACTTGAATGTTTCAATTTCTTCCTTCAACTTAGACTTTTATTCTTCTAAACACAATATATAATGTTTATCATCATTAACCACTCTAGTTTCATTATTCATTTATTATACCCAAAAATCTATAACCCCAATAAGATCTTCTAATTCATCCTACATATCAAGTCTTCCATAAACTTATTATTCATCCTTGTCACTTTTTTCCCTTGTTTCGGAGATACCTAAAACTGAAACCATATCTTTTTCTATGTGATCCTTACAGTTATTCATCTCTTCTACCTCATATTCTTTTAAGATATAATTTTCTTATTATAGAGGATTATTATTTTTCAATACATTTCTCTTAAGATCTTTCTTACCTATTACATAATATGAATACTTGTTCAAGGTAATTTCAACTTCATCCTCATCAGCATGATGAGGCTTCTTAGGTAAGAATTTTACAAGATGTCCAACCATTCCACATAGAAATCCTATGTGGGGAATATTACCTTTTAATTTTCATTTTCATATTTGTATATTTTAGGATATTAATGAAAATAACTCATGTGACTCTTCTTCTTCCTGGATATATTCAATAGTGAGATTCTTCCTAGCCTTTAATTCCATCAGATTGGACATTCGGTTCTCCATATACTCGATATCTTAATTTCTCATCTCATATGTTAGAGGATTATTGTGTAAGAAATATAGTTTATGTTCCATGGGATATAAGGCCCCATCTT
Organism: Viscum album; assembly: GCA_963277665.1. Classification (NCBI taxonomy): domain Eukaryota; kingdom Viridiplantae; phylum Streptophyta; class Magnoliopsida; order Santalales; family Viscaceae; genus Viscum; species Viscum album. Next base: position 904,832,707 of record OY728145.1, read on the forward strand.
TAAACATTACTTTATCTAGAGATAAGTCAATAATTTTACTTTATTTTACATCGAGAATCTTTTCAGGGATATAGATTTAGATAATTATGTCATAACTATTACATAACAAAAAAGTAGAAATAAAAAATATACACTTACAGTAGTATCAATTTCATCTTTAAAAATAATCTTTTTTAAAAGAAAAATGGTTTCCGTTCATGATTAATCATCATCACTTTTCCTTGTCTCCAGCCTTGACTGTATTCTCCCTCAAATCCTATGAAAACATTTAAAACATGGGATTAGAATACAATCTCATTTAGGGATATATAAGTAAATAAACACCATTAGTCTTGTTAACACCTGATAACACATTCAATTTTATTTGAATGTATGTAAGAGTACATTTTCACTTGAATACCACTCATACTTTTTACATAATGAAAAAAACTAAAACCAATAGCAGGAAAATAAAACTCCTTAAGGTGACATAGAGAATCATATATATAAATCCCTTTCAAACATATTCCAATTGGAATAACCATATGGTGAACATCCAAACTTTATATCTATAATGGGGATCACCGTTATTATTAGCTATATCAGGCTCACCCGTGATCTATAATGGTGCTCAACCCTTCATATTAGTTGTGTCGGGCTCACCCCTGAGCTATAATGGGGATCAATCCTTTGTATACACTATTTCAGGCTCACCAATGAGCTATAATGGTGATAAACCCTTCATATAAGCTTTATCAGGCTCACCCGTCTCATATAATGCTCATGTACCACATTATGAATAAAACATGTTCATCACAAATCCCCTTTTTGAAAACTTCTTCCAATCACATATGAAAAACATTTCTGTTGAACAATAAAATTTTCATTTTATAATCTCGTTTTCAATAAAAATGTACACAAATAAATGAATAAGGAATTTATTTAAAATAAATTATGTCTTATAGAGGAAACCTAATACTAAATAATGGTTATAGTGGCAGAGAAGTCGTTATCACCATATAAGTTAAAACAAATAAGATTCCTTTTATCGTTTTGTAAATAAATAAAATTATTTGTATAAAAATATTCATTTTTAAATCATTTAATGTAATTATAGAAATATATAAAATTTCCATTATAATCCTTTTATATCCATATAAATAAATATTTAAATTGATATCATGAAGACAAAGATTTGATAATTAAATCATTAAACATTCAAGGTGTCCCATACCATATTGATCATTTATATAATAGTCTCCATGAATTTATAAATGAAATTAATATAGATAAAATATGGATATTTACTTTAATATAGGTTTTATATAAACCTTATAAAATAATATATGTGGACATTATCAACAAATTCCTAAATGAAAGGAGATTGAGATGAAATCTCTTACCTTTAGTCAGACTTGTCTTGTTAGTTCTTTAACTCCATAAATAATAAATGAAAGATAATTTATAATTGATTAATAACATTTTTAGTGTTCATTATTCATTTTATATAAGTTCTTAATCTGTTAAAGAAATCATATAATTATTAAAGTTCATATTGGTTATTTGGTAGACATTCAGTACTTCAGTAGAAAATAAACATGTTTTGATGTATATTTTTCCATGTAGTCAAAAGTCCATCAGCACCAAAATATTATTCATGATTTATGTTTTATGTATATCCCATATATATTTATTTAGATATATTATATATGTATTCAGAATATTCCATAACATTTTAAGATAATAAATGAAATTCATCCTTCATGGAGACGGTAAGACGTACGTACGCATTAACGACACTTTCATTTATTTTTCATATTTAAATTAATGAAAACTATATGATACCTAGGTATATTATAATTGTAGTATAATATAATATTTTATATACATTAAAAAAGGTCAATAATTTCATCATTTCTAAGTTTCATTTATTACATGAACGAGTCATATCACTTTTAGGGGGCGATAGTACACATTTCTAAAAAAGAAATTATCATATTTACATGTTATGGAAAGCATAAAGGTGTGATTTATAAGAAAAATATAGAATAATAAATATATTATAAAAATAATATATATCATATATAAATACAGTTTCATCTTAATGGCCACCATGAGACGTTGTAGGAGAAAATCGATAAATCATCGTTTATTGAGGTCGTAGTTCGTCATACATAAAAAATGTATGTTCGTATCCATTAAATAGAGGTGTGTGTAAGTGTAGATTGAATAATTAAAAAAACAATCGTAATATATTGAGTATAATGTTTTGTATGTAATAAAAAAAATAGCATTGGGAGTGGAGAAGGAAAATAAATGAAATGAACTTGAGAGAAAACATTACCTCTAAATCAGTTAACTCCCTTTTATTTGAGCCAAACAGATTTATTGAATTTCCATATGTCCAATGTAAGGATTTTATGAGTAATGGATGGTTTTTTGGAGTTTACTTGAGAAATGTTTTTATGATCCAAGAGGCTTGAGATGTGTGATTAAATGGGTAGAGGTGGTGTCCTTTTATAAGAGGGAGGATTGGCATTTTAGTAATGTCTTGAAATATTATTTTATTATAAACTTTTTTTTCTATATAAAATGGTTCCAAACCCATTTCTATAAAATAAAAGATGATTTTGTGTCTAAAATATTTCAATCAATAGGTTTTAGACAAGGTTAGGATACAAATTTAACATTATCTTTTACCATTAAACCTTAGTTAAAAATGTTAACACTAACCATATCTTCTCACATTTATATAATATATGGTAACTATAGTTACTATAAAATGACATGGGAACCAATAGTAGATCATTAATGAAATATGTAACATTATATTAGTAATTTTTATGAATATTTTATTTTTATTACTATTATATTATTTACTAAAATAGAATTTGTTTTAAAAATTCATTTATGTCAATCTTGACTCTATAAAGTAGTATATTTTTGTTAAAGTCATAACAACTTGATTACATCTAAAAAATGGAATTAAATAAAATATAGTATGTAAATATCATCAATAAAATTCATTGGTTTCCTCAAAATATTTAAATTACATTTATTTAAATATTTAATATGTCATTTATTTGAATCGTTCATTAATTAAGAAATAATTTCATCATCATTGTGTCATAATTTAATTTATATATTTAATATATAGAAATTATAAAAAAAATAATAATTATTTAGGAAATATTATTATATTTCTAATTAATATTTATATTAAATTTTATCTGTTATATAACACCACATTAATATTGTTTTAGTAAAAGATACAAGTTTATGTCATATTTCTGTTTACATTAAATTATTTAATATAACATGTTATTATCACTTCCATGTGGATCCATGGGGTACCAAAATCGAACCATGGATGACCATGTTCTTCCATAACTCGAAAAATATGAATATGATACATGTTAGGGTAGTTTATTATTATTATAATATTATTTGTTACCCATATATACCAAATTTGCCCTTTTACCATGGTATATAAAATAATTATTGAAGTTTCCATCCATAATGTCTTAAAATAAAATGTACCTATTTAATTAATTTGTACCAAATTATTACAAATATGGAATCCAATTTTAGAAATACATAACACATAATATTTAGTAATTAATTTAAAATTAATAACCGTTGTCAAACCAAAAAAGCTTGGTTTTAAGATTTAATAACTATCAAAATGTTGACATCTTTTATGTCCAATTTCAATGGGAAATTACTTATAATTAACAAAATTTATTAAATTATAAAATAATAATCCCATTACACTTTAAAAATAATTTAAATATCTATATTACTATATAGATAAATTAGTCAAAAATGCTTTGTTGAATTAAAATGTAGTATTTTTCACTATTCATTAAAATGTGAATTTTATCAAAAAAAACCAAAATTTCTTCCAATGTAAATTTAGATGTCTTGATTCAAAATAATAAGTCATTTTATAAAATATAACATATAAATTTTACAAATACTTGATTAAAAAGGGGGTTTCCAACAAAAGGCTGTAAAATTTCATTTTTTTGAAAAATAATTCTTTTAACTAAAAAATTGAATTTCTTATTACATCATATATATAAAACATATAAGATGAATTTAAAACAATAAATTGGATATATAACATTTATTTTTCATTAAATAAAAATCAATAAAAATTGATTCGTTTTTATAGACACAATTATTCTCTTTTAAATAGGTTTTCGGAAAAACATATCCTTTATATTCAATGTGTTTTTATTTCCGTTCCTAACAAATTTGGTAACAAACGAATCATTATTTAAACGTTGGTATAACATATTTCAAAATTCAGTTGATATTATTTAATCACTCCATTCTAATGTGTAGGAATTAATTACCATTTCAAATAATAATAATTATTGTATTATTTTCTGTATAACTCAAAGATGTGTGCAATGTACGATTTTGGAGAAACCCGTTGTTGCATGTCGATTACACTAATAGAAAGAGAATCCCCATTAATGTAAAAATTATTAATTATTCAAAAATATTAATGGATATTGAAATGTATTATTCTATTAATACCTGGGTCGTTACATCCTTACCACCCATTGGAAATTTCATCCTCATAATTTTAACATTGGGCTCTGAAACGTCATTGAAAATCTAGAATTGGAAAAATAGGTAACAAAACTATACCTTTAAAAGAAATAAAGATATTTACATATATGAACTTAGATAAAAAAATCTATGATTACATAAAATAATACATGGATATGGAAGAAAAACTAATGAACTTGTTCTGATGGAGAGTGATAGAAAACATGATCAAGATAATGTTAACCTCCAGAAAACCAAAAACAATTGATGGGTTAAAACAAAAAATGATTTCCCTGTATGAAAAGTAAATGTAAAAAATGTTTGGTATATGATTTTTTCTTAAATTTGAGTAATTTATTTATGAGAATGACTAAGAATATAAGGAAACATAATTTATTGTTGTATTTATATTTTATGATCATAATTTCATCCCCATAACATTCCCAGAATGTGATGTACATACCTAAGAATAACCTTAAGTACAAAATATCACACAAACAATTAAGGATATCAATATATTAATTCTGAGGTCCAAATGTAAAGGCATACATCCAAATTAAAAACATACATAATCATAACCCCACATAACATCTCCTCGAAAGGTCCTTAATAACTTATTATCAGATCACATAAAACCTCAAAAGGTGTGTCTAAAACACAGAACTTATGGATAACCTTCGAAAAACACTGATCTCTCGGAATCTTCCATCACTTCACCAGATGTCACATCATCAACTGTAGTAGAAGAAAATGATTTTTCCAAACCTTTTTGTATCCAATCATACTGATTTCCTCCCCGAGTAATTAACTTAAGACACGTATTTACATAATGACCCAACTCATTATAGCTAAAGCATATTACTATAGACTAGTTATCTTTTATCTCTTTATTGGACTATACAAGACCATTTTTATTGCATCCATGAACCTTGTGACCAAACTCGCAACACCATTAACAAATTCCAGATCCTGACATACATTCCCCAAAATGTATTTCAGCACACATGGTACAAGTTTTCGCTTACCTTTAAAACTCTTAGTTGGTTTCTTCTACACTTCATGATACCTTTACCATTTCTTACTCTTATAATCTCATGGAAGATAAGTGTCGGCAAACATCATTTCAACTTTCTCAGTACATCAAACCACTTTTTCATAAATTTAAATTCTTGGGAGCAAAAAACTCTTCATATCCCCAGTTTCAATCTTGGGTAAAATCTATTATTATTACAGTCATTGTCTTGAATAAAATATAGAACATACCTGGACAATATTTTGAAGTTCTATTCATATATAAAAACTGAATCATCATAATATTGATTTAACTCCATGAAATGGTTCACCACCTTATGTCGAACCAACTTAGGGAAATATATCTCAAAGAAAATATCCTTAAATTAATCTTATTCCATGGAATCAAGATCATTTTCTATCTAGCATTCTGAACTAATGTCCAGCATCGATTAGATCCACCTTCAAAACAATAGATGGAATTAGCAAACATTTAACTTTCTGAACGTCCCATGACTTCCAATATCTTTTCCATGGTATTAATCCATACTTCAACTAACAGTGGGTCAGATGATCCATTGAATGATGGGGGATGTTTCCTCATAAAATTTTCCACTACCGACGGATTATATTATGGTTGATCTTGTTTATCTCATGTATAAATACCACTACCATTTATACCATGAGTAAAAAAAACCACCATTGCAAGAAAATATTCAGTTCTAATTAAAAATGCCTCATGTTATTGATTTGAAAGGTTTTTTTCTTCTTGATTCCTTCCCATTACAACATTCATATTTCATATATGGAACACAATTCTGAATAGACATATTATAGATGAAGCAAGAAGGTAATCTTAAAATTTTACATCATTTCAACTTAACCATAAAGTAAAAAACTCTAAAGGAAAGAAATGAACACCATCCTAACCTCTAACAATATCCAAACAATCCTCTAATACTAACAATAAGTCATCAGCCATAAACATTATCTAATATTTAGATAAGTCAATAATTTTACTTTAATTCATGTCAAGGATCTTTCAATATTTAGAGCTTTAGAGAATTATGAAATAACTATTACATAACATAAACATAGATATAATAAGTGGAAACTTACAATAGTATATGTTTCTTCTATAACAACACAATTTAAAAAAATAAATATGTCTTCTTTTCATTTTTAATAATCATAACTTTTCCTTCTATTAATCTTTGAATCTATTCTCCCTTAAATCATTTGAGAAGAACTAAAATAGGGGATGATCAGATAAATCTCAGTAAGGTACATTAAAATAAAGAAAACCCATTAGTCTTGTTAAAACCCAATAACCTATTGAATGTACTTTGATCGAATGAAAAAAATCACATGACTTACACTCATACGTTTTTTTCAATGAAAAGCACTAAAACTAATATAATAAAAATAGAAATCCTTTAGGGGACTTAGAGAATCACCAATATAAAACACTTTCAAACATATTCCAAATGGAATAACCATATGGTAGACTTCCAAATTGGAGATTTATAATGGGGATCAACATTTTTATAAGCTATATTGGGCTCACCTGTTTGGTATAATGGGGCTCAACACTTTTTATAATTTGTTCTGGGCTCACTAGTGAGATATAATGGGGCTCAACCCTTCGTATAAGCTCTTTTGAGATCCCTCTTGATCTATAACAGGGATCAACCTTTCGTATAAGGTGTTTCGGGCTCACCCATGATCTATAAAGGGGATCAAACCTTCTTATAATCTATATCGTGCTCACCCCTCTCATATACTGCTAATGTATTGTTTTATGAATAAAAAATGTTCATCACATAACCACTTTTTCAAAACATCTTATACACCCATATGAAAAACATATTTGTATAACTATACACTTTTCATTTAAGATTCTCATTTTAAATACCCAAATAATTTAATAAGAGATTTATTTAAAATACATTAATGCTTGTAGAGGAATCCAAATATCAAATAATGGTTACAGTAGTGTAGAACTCGTTATCGTTGTATATGTTAAAACAAATAACATTCCATTTATAGTTTTGTAAAGAAAATAAAACACTTTGTATAAAAAGATTCGTTTTAAAAAATATGAATGGAAATCTATATTGGCATAAAACAACATTAATAATACTTTAATATCAATATAAAAAAGTATGTTAATTAATATCATGAAGGAAAATATTTGATAATTAAATCTTTAAATGTTCAAGATGTCACATACCACTTTGAAAATTTAATTATTAATCTCCAGGAAATAATAAATAACATTAGTATAGATAAAATATGGAAATGAACTATCATATTTGTTTTATATATACCTTATAAATGAATATAGGTTGATATTATCAAGAAATTCCTCAATGAAAGGAGATTGGGATGAAATCCCCTACCTTCAGTCCAAGTTGCATTGTTAGTTCTTTGTCTCCTTGAATAATAAATTCATGTTAATATCTACTTTTATTATAACATTTTTCATTTTTATTAATAATTTTATATCACTTATTACTTTATTATAATATTCATATAATTATTGATGTTCATATCAGTCATATTGTTAATATCCGGTACTTGAGTAGAAAATGAACATGTTTTGTTGTAAATTGTCCATGTTGTCTAAAGTCCATCGTCACCAGAATATTATTAATTATTTATGTATCATAAATTTGTAGTATATATGTAATTATAATAGTCCATAACATTTGGATATATGAAATGAAATTCACCATTCCTAGAGATTGTATGTCGTACGTACACATGAACACTACATCCATTTCTATTTCATATTTAATGTTATGGAAAATAAATTATACATAGTTATATTTTCATTATAGTATAATATCATTTTATATATATGTTACATAATTTAATTAACTCCATCCTTTATACGTTCTATGTATGTCATGAATGAGTCATATCAATTTGAGGGGGCCGTAGTCTGCACTTCCTCAAATGAAATTATCATATTTGAAAAATAGGTAAAGAATATAGGTATATTATAAATGAAAAATATAGAATAATAGAGACAATTTAAATACAATATATATCTTATATAAATATATTTCCATCATAATGGCCACCAAGAGATGTGATAGGATAAAATTAAACAATCATCGTTTCGTGAGCCAGTAGTTTGCCGTACATAGAAATTGTTTGTTCGTATCCATTAGATGGGGGTGTGGGAAAGTGTAATTAGATTAAATTTCTTAAAAATAGCTTATTTTATTTATGATAACGGTTTATTTATGTAATAAAATAATAATAAGAGCATGGTAGTGAAGAAAGTAAATTAATAGAAAGAAACTTGAGAAAAAGATGCTACATCTAAATCAGGTAACTCACTTTGATTTGAGCCAAAAGGATTTCTTGATTTACATTATACCCCAAGTTAAGGATTTTAGGAGTAAAAGGGAATTTTAAAAGCTTATTGGAGAAGAATTTGGATGATCCAAGAGGCCTTAATGGTTTGCCTAAATTTTTAGGGCTGGTGGCCTTTTATAAGAGGGAGGAGGTGCATTTTAGGAATGTCTTGAAATATAATTTTATTATCAATTTTGTTTTTGGTATCAAATTGTTTTAAAAATCATTTATTTAAAATATAATATGATTTTGGGTCAAAATAATCTCAAATAATAGGTTTTATACAAGTTTAGGTCAGAAATTTGACATTATCTTTTAGCTCTAACCATTAGTTGAAAACATCACCTTTTATCATGTCTTTTAGAATTTTTATAATATATGGTAACTCTATTTACTATATAATACTAAGACAACCATAAGTGGATCATTAATGATATTTTTTAAATTATATAAATTTTTGGACAAATATTATATTTTTAAGACTATTTTATCATTTAATAAAATAGTATTTCTTTTAAAAAATCATTTATGTCAATTTTGACACATAAAGTAACTAATTATTTTTAAAGGCATAAAAACTTTATTACTTCACAAAAAATACATTAAATATAATATAATATTTCAATAACATCCATAAAGTCCATATATGGTATCAAAAAATTTAAATTACATTTTTTTTAATATTTATAATATCGTTTATTTGAATTATTAATTAATAATGAAATCATTACATAATCATTGTTTCATAATTAAATTTATTTATTTAATGTCTAAAAATTATAAATAAAAAAATATGATGTATGATATATTATTATATTTCAAATTACAATTTATAGTAAATGATTTCACTTATATAACCCCGAATAAAAATTGTTTTAGTAAAAGATACAAGTTTCTGTCATATTTCTCTTTAATTTATATTAATTAATATAACATGCCATTATCACTCCCATGTGGATCCATGGGGTCCCAATATCAATCAATGTATTCCCACGGTTAGACATATCTCATCCACTAGGATTAGGATATGTGTTATATTAGGTTAATATTGTTATAATTGTATTGTTTACCCTTATTCACCAGATTTAACCTTTCACCATGGTAAATAAAATAATTACTTAAGTTAATATTCATAATATATAAAAATAAATGTTGAAAATTTAAACGATTTGGACCTATTAATTCCAAATATAGAATCCATTTTCCAAAATTCAAGATAAATATGTTCCAGTAATTAATTTAAAATAAATTTTCGTTCTCAAACCAAAAATAAGGTTTTTAAGAAATAATGACTAACTAAATATTTACATGTGATTGTGTACAATTTCAATGGTAAATTAAATCAAATTAATAAAATTTCATTAAATGATAAAAAAATATCAAATTATACTTTATAAAAAATTATAATAATAATCTAACTATATACAAAAATTAGATGAAAATGAATTTTTGAATTCAAATGCAGTATTTTTCATTATTCATTAAAATGAGAATTTTATCTGAAAAATAATAATGTTTCCACCAAAGTAAAATTTGAATTTATGATTATAAAGAAGAAGCTTATTTTTTAAAATATAATAGATAAAACTAAAAAGAAGTATATTTAAAAATGTTTCTCCATCAAAAGGTAGTAAAACTGCATTTTTAGAGAAATAATTCTTTTATCCCAAAAATTGAATTTTTTCATATATCATATCTGTAAAAAATATTTGATAAATTTAAAACATTAAATATAATATATAAAATATATTTTTCATTAAAAAATCCATAAATATTGAAAATTTTTATAAACACAATTATTCCCTTTTAAATAAGTTTTTTATAAAACATATCATTTCTATTCAATTGGTTTTTATTTCTATTTATAATAAATTTGGTAACCAATGAATCATTATTTAAACATGTGTAAACCATATTTTAAAATTAAGTTGATATTATTCATTCCTTCCATTCCAATGGCTAGGCATTAACTACCTTTTAATATAAAAATAATAATTGTATTATTTTTTAGCATAACTCAAAGTTGTGTGCAACGTAAGATTTCATAGAATCATGTTTTGTGTATTGAGTACGCTATCAGAAAAAGAATACCCTTTAATGTAAAATTAACGTCTTATTCATAAATTTTAATGTTAATTAAAAGGTATTATTTTATATATACTTTGGTCGTTACATTGGATCTGTGTCTTCTAGTATAGAGACTTTTGTATGAAATGAGGCGGTTGTATTTGATATATATTATTAATGATATTTACAAAGAATAGTTTCTCTAAGACCAAAAATGTATTCCACAATAAAATTCACCCAGTCAAAAAATTCATCTACAGATTCATTGGAATGGATTCTCAAATCCTAATATTCATCCCATATAACCTATAATTTTTCTTCCCAAAAATTTGAATCGCCTTCATATATATTTAGAAACATTTCCCAGGATATATTTAATGATATAAAGGACATCACCATCATATATATTCTATTTGATAAGGCACCCACAAATCATTTATTATTCTGTATTCTTCATCCAATTCCTTTTTTCAGTTTCTAATAAAGCACTGTTATCTACACTAGCCGAAATACCATGAATCTCTACTCTAAAGGCATAAATACCCAAATAATGAAATAAGAACTACATGTGATTATTCAAAAATTGAAAATTTTTTCTATCAAAGATTGTTATCCCTTTATGAGTGACAACATCCATTAAAACTACTATGAGAGGACTCTAAAATTAACCTTCCACTATGAAACCAATTGTTATCCCGACTATGTTAAATACCCTGAGAGGGGCGTTGAATTAGTGTATTACTGATAAAAAACATTCCATTTAGATCTTTTGTTGTCAAAAAAATCACTCTTCTCTCCCTTTCCCATGACAATAAATGAATAGATATGAAATTGTGCAGGAGACATAAAAAAATTTCCTGGTTCGCCTTTATTGTGTTATGTCCAGTGATCATATAAAGTTAATGTGCATATGTACCATATCTAAAAAAGCACACTTCCATTACAATGTTTGTATCAGGCTAACTATCCCGCGTATTTTACAACCAATATCAATTTAAAATCCCACTACTCTCTAAAATAAATAGTTCTCAGTACTCCTTTAAAAGATTCTTATTTTGATCATTTGATAAATAATTTTACCACTAATTAGTTTTTTTTTAATTTCAACCACTTGGAAAATAATTCTTTGTCACAAAAAATTAGAAAATCCATAGAGGCATGCAAAAAATTTGATTTCTCACAACAGTTTCATGGATTTTGTGCCACTCTACCAACTTTTATGTAGCCTTTCTATAACATGTGTATAACTCTAAAAAATCTCAATCAACTGTATTGTTTTTTTTGAATCATTATCTTTAACGAAACTGTGGGATTTTTTAGAGAAACTCTTATATTACGCGCAACATTTGGATTGATTAACAACTCCCTTATTCACATGGACAGAATTCCATTTTCTATGCACAACTGATGTTTGATTATTTAGTTCTTGTAATAAATATCTTCATGTAACTCTAATGTGTTTTATAAACCCAATGTTCTTTAGGGTATGGACTACTCAAATAAGGGGTGTAGCCACATATTTATTGAAATTGATGACCCTTCACACAATTACCATAATCACAATCAAATATAAATAAACATCACTTTTGAAATAAAAATTGATGATTTGATGTCTTATATTACATGAAACACACCACCTTCATGAAACTGTATTTCTATTTTATGGGTTTGTCCAACTCTCCCTTTATCATGTAGTTCTACCATTAATGAATTTTAAGAAAACTAATTATACACTACACTTTATCATATATTGATATAATATACATTAATATCTACTTATGCACAAATTTGAAAAACTCCTTCACCCTTTCACAGAACATTAACATTTACCTGAAAATATTTCCATTTCCAAAAACACCCTTTAACATTCTTCAGATTTTGGACCAAAACATTTAACGCACTGGGAAATGATTACTCTTTGTTCATATCATGTTATGTACCATGTATTATAGTTAATCATTATTTACATAAATGGATATTATTTCATTTTAGATGAATATTCAGTAAACTATAATAATATATTCATGTGAACAATAATAGTTTATTTTCTATGGAAACATGGAAATAATATATTCTATCCTGGTTAAATATCTTAAAAATATTCCACAAATATATCTTCCTTTAGTACATAAACCTAAAACATTTCATTATTACTTGGGGAAAAGTAACACAAGAATGGGTGACCTCAGATACTAAGGGTAAAAAAGGGAGACATGTAATCATAAACATGAGCAATGGTGTATTAGAATGTGATCATGAAAAAAGAATATCATTCCTTGTATATAAATGATAATAAACTGGAATCATGGAATAATGATTGTAACCTAATAAGACATGAGTCATATGCAAATAAATAACATAATCTATGAAATCATAACATTGAATTGTGGAAAACATATACGAAAAAAATATTATTCCAATTGTATCCAAGAAATCACTGCCAAGACCAACTTGGAAGTATTGGATCACTTCACAACCATCTTGATATTAATTGTTCACTCCCATGGCCATTATAGTTGCATGATTTCACTCCTCATTACATTTTGGTAGTCATGGTTCACTCCCATTTCCATCTTATTGGTCGAGATTCTTTCCCAAGACCATCTTATTCTATCACTAGAGATATAAATATTTACCAAATTAATTAGAGCGAGATATAGGTCCCAACGATATCATTATTAAATCATATATACATGTTCCACAATATCAAAAATAATCCTATCAAACCCCATTAAATGAAATGGGTATTACAAACATATAATCATATCCTAACCTATAGAAAAAGACATGTTTTATAATCATTTCATCAAAAGCATAACCTGTGAAAGAGAAATGGATTTCATAAACATATAACCATTGAAATATAAATAGGTTTCATAATGATCATGAAATTATGAATAACCCATTAATAGAAAGAATATGAATGTAACCTTTAAATAATTTTCTATAATATAATGAGTAACATCAATAGATGTCATATTATATGGATAATAATTTTGAAACATCATTCAGAAACGTTTCTTGAGGAAAAATTATTTATTCTTTGAAAAGATATATTTAATACAAAAAACCATTTTAAAATCACGTTCTTTGATAATACATTTAAAAAATATAACTATGTCTTGAAATCATTTTTACCAACTTGTTCCTTCAAAAATTAGAAAATAAGATTCAAAATTTTTTAAAATAATTTCCCTTCTAAAACAATTTTTTAAAATAATTTCCCTTCTAAAACAATTTTAAAACTTATAATGAAATTTTTTAATTTCTTAAAAACCGTTTCATTTAAAGTAATTTGAAAAATTATAATGAAATATTTATTTATTTTAAAACCATTTTACTTGAAAACATATGAAAGTTACATGAAAATTTTATGAAAACAATTTCATTGAAAATACATTGAATAATTTTATATAAATCTAGAAAATGTTTCAAAAAAAATTTTACTTTAAAACATATGAATGATGCATGAATTTGTTTAAAACAAATTATTTAAAAAATAATAAAAAACATATAAAAAAGGCATGAAAACATTTTGAAAAACAAAATCCATGAATACTTATAAAGGAAAGTTGAAAACATTTTGAAAACAATTTTCCTTGAAATCTATTTTAAAACCATTTCCTTAAAAATTATACTTTTAAAAATTAAAAGGAATATTCAAATAAATGACATTAGGTAAAGTTGGAAACCCTTTTTAAAAAACGTGGTTTTAAAGGTAAACTGATTTCCGAAGGAATAGAGTGTAAAGTTGGGCTTTCTAAAAAAACATTATTAGATATCTGAAGTACCAATGAGTAGAAAAATGGTACCAATACCTAAACATTCCATGAATAACATGAGTAAAATTCATGAAGTTTACAAATATATGTATCATAATATTTCATCAAAGGAAGCATAAATGTAAACAATTATGAAAAATGGTGAGATTGTAATAATGAAATCTAATAACTTTTAACCTTGGGGTCATAATATCCATGAAAAATAGAAATTAAATGAAATATAAAAATGATTAAAATAATTACATTGATGATATAACATGTAGAGGTGAATTATATACACCACAATAGAGAATTTTGGTGCCTAACAAAACATTTTTCTTCAATGAAGACAAATTGAGACAAGTCTATTTCACCGATTTGGTAACATTTCAAATGTAAACCCTATGAAAGGATGACCATAAAATTTATATTTTAATACCCATAAGTTTTATTATAATATAAATATAGTTGAATAATGTTCTGTATATACACCAAAACAATGGAAGGAGTGGTGAACATGTCTTGTATCTCACAGCGACCAAAAGTGAGATAAAATCCACATACCTTATCTCTTGACTCTCATTGTAATCATTCAAACCACCTGAATAATAAATATAAATTTATTATAAATCTTTTAAAAAACCATATTCATATATATAATTCCATATATGGATTTATTATGACCCTATATTACCTACTATTTTATCGTCCTATGTTAGGGTTTTACTAGAGATAATATTTGCTTTGTGCTTCGGATGTGTCTTAATATGTTATATTGTTAGTCCTTATACATATTACATGACTCCAAAATATAAAACATGATATAAATATAATTTATATTAATTATATCTATATTATAATAATCTATATAATATATAACTATGAAATTGAATACACTGTACATGGAGTTGGTGAGTCGTATCAATGCATGAAGGTTGTTTCTGTTTTTATATTGGTATTTAATGTTATAAAGAAAATAAATTAAATGTATATATGTATATAAAAACATTAAATTTTAATTATAATTTTATATATTTCATATAATTTAACTAAACTCATCCTTAATACATTCAATGTAGTGTGTGATGAAATCTCATAACTTTGAGGGGGCGGTATTCCACACTTCCTCAAAAAATTATCATATTTACACCAAATGAAAAGTAAAAATAATATGTGTGGTAAAAATAATACATAATATTAAATAATAATAAATAATAATATATATATATATAGAAATATTTTTTCAATAATAATATCCACCATGATGGGTGGTAAGGAAAACTAAACAACCATTGTTTGGTGAGGTCGAAGTTCGATGTACCCATAAACAGTATGTTTGATACCCATTAGATATGTGTGTGTCTGTATGTTTAGGTTCAACACCTATACTAATAAAATACTATTATATTTATGATAATTGTGTTTTTATAAAATTATGGAATAAATATATAGGAGGGTGTAGAGAAGGAAAATAAATAAAGGAGTTTGACAGAAGGTGTTACATATTTATCAGATAACTCTATTTGGTTTTCAAAAAAGAATCCTTATAAGAATTTATGCACAAAGGGAGGTTCGAGGAGGAATTTAGGTACAATTATAAGTGTATTTGGTTGGTATTGTCTGAACCTATGTGGTTTTAGGTGGTGGGAATAAGAGTTATAGGCGGTGATCTTTTATAGTGAAGGGAAAATACACACTGGGAATTTTTGAAAACAAGTTAGGTCTACCCAATGTTTTTCAAAAAAATCATATAAAACAATAAAAAAAATAATAATGGAAGTTACATGACTGAATATTTTACATAAATGGGTGGTGGAAAATATTCTTGGTCATTTTGGGTATTAAATTGATGGTTTAGTCTTTTGTTAATCTTAATTTTCCCTTTGCCGATATAATTAATTTATATTACTTTCAATAAAAAATTTGGTCTAAAACTAAGTTGAACATAATAGAAAATATAAATCATACTTCTTATAAATACAGATATTTTTTTCCAAATTCCAACCATAAGAGTAAAAAAAATTATTTTAAAAGTGAACCCATTGGTGGGACAATATTGCATGCAATTAATGTAAAACAAATGATCAATAGTTTGATAAGTTTATTTTATGCATTTTTAATCTGAAAGTTGTTCCAATGAAATAAATAATATTAAATGATAAAAAATTATCTCATTAAACTATAAAACCAATGTAAAATATAATTTATCATTATAATAAATAAATTTTGTTAAAAATAAGTTTTGAATTAAAATCTAGTATATTAACTATTCTTTAAAAAACGAAACCTTACAGAAAAATACCAAAACAGTATCATAACATAGTATTTATGTTTCACATAAAAATGTAATGTATTTTTTACATATTAAATATATAAAACTATCCAAAATATTATTTAAAATGGTTTCTCCACTAAACAGTGTTAAAACTACCATTATAAAAATATATATATATTTATTCATAAAATTCTGTTCATTCTTATATTATGTGTATCTATCTATTAGATGAGTAACCAAAATATATTGTCAAATATGTAAAATATATATTAAATTTTTATAACTAACTAATTATAATTAATTTATAATATTAGTGTAAAAAACATTGTGACCATAAAGATATTAATTTTTTCCATTATATTCAATCAGTTTTCATATTCATTTCTAATTAATTAATAACATGTGAATTCATATTATATTCGCGTAAACCATATATTTTCATTAATTAATAAATATTGTTCATTTTTCCTAATTTAAATTCTATGTTTTATATTATTGTATTAAATAATAATATTTTATTTATATATTATTCTTTTGTAAACCAAGGTAACATGTTTTACGCAAGCCATTATGGAAAGTCAATATTATTGTAACGTAATCTAACCATAGTTTTCTGTGTAGATAAAGATAAACATTTAGTTATGTGTAGTGAAAAATTAACAACGTGCTGAATATTTCACAACCCAAAAAAATTGATTCAATATTAAATAAACAGTTTTCAATGTTATGTAAAATGAATAATATCAAAAATGTAAAATTAATTCGAAAAAATAATTCAAAAAATCTCAGGGTGTTATATTATACCCACTTAAATTAAATTTCTCCCTAAAAATTCATCTTTGTTAACAAAGTATTAATAATTGAATGTTTCATTCATAGAAACCCACATTATAAAAATTGGTACTATGACATCCCTTAAAAATGAAAAGATGGAACCCTAATGGTTACCAAAAATAACATATAACATGGATTCCACATAGAAGAAAATATGTTCAGAGTGAAGATTGGACATGGAGGAAAGGAATAAATATTTATTAGGATTGATTTATGTCATCAATCATAAACAACTAAATCAAAAAAGAAATTTTTAAATCCTTAATGTCATAAATCTATTACAATTTAAAAGGCCATCGATTCATCAAAATTAATTAATAGGACAACACATTTTCTTTTGATCATTATCGTAACATTGTAAGATTATTTTATTAAACAGTAATATAAGGAAATATCAATACTTTATATATTCCCAAAACAAATTTTAATTATTTATATGTATTTTTTCAATTTCTAATTCATCAAATAATTCATGTAATGGATTTTCAAAAAGTGATTGTATTCCATGAAGTTCTAAAATTTCAGATTAATTGATCTTAAGGCCCAAAAAATAATGAAATGTATAACTATTTATCTAAAAATATTATAAAAAAACTATAAGGTAAATACATTAATCTCTAAACATAAATGTAACACTATTATTTCATCATAATGAGTTATTCCTGAAAAATAACTATACATTAACTAGGACATCATGCATGATAGTGGTATGAGAGAAACCATTATCATCCTTTGATCATGGGTTTAAAAACCGCAGAATTTCCTCAAATTATTTGTTTTCAACTAGAATACATGATATCATTTTTAAAAATAACATAAAACAATTTCCAAAATAATAATATTGAAATCATTGAAATAAATTTAATCACTAAATAGCCTTTTAACCATGATTTTCAACACAAAATCACTGCATAAATACTTTTTCAAAAGTTTAAGATAAATTTTTTATTAATTACTAATCTTATAACCCTTTTCAATGAGTAAAATATATAAAATTATAAATATATTCATAAAAATATCTTAGTATTATTCCACCATATATCACAAATTATCTCCTTGTTTCCACAATCCAAATATGTGAATACCCACGTCATATATTTTCTTGAAACATGAAAATAAAAGGAATTACCATTAAAACATTTTGAAAACAAGAATGCTTCCCTATTCCATATATTACTATATATATACCTTAAATCCAAGAAGTTGTAAACTTCATCTATGATTTCAAATACTGCATGTTAACATGTCCTTAATTATTTTGAAGGTAATAAGTACCGCCCAATTTACTTACTCATATCCCACATATCTTTATACAAAAAATATTATCGTAACATAAAGAACATATTATGGTTTATATATAACTTTATCATGTGTTTTTTGTGGACGTCACATTTCCATTATATCACATTTTTATTCCATCATAACCATTCAATGTGTTCTGGTAAATTTATAGGAAAAAACAAAAATTGAACAAAAGTTATATATTTTACCTTTCATATTACATATATATTGAATAAAAATATAAAAAAATATATTACCTCATAATAAAGACATTGAAAAGGATACCTCATAATAATACCTATTTTCTTTCACATTTCATATGTAGTCTCTTCATTATCATCAATGTGACCATTACCCATACCACATTGTTGATCCTCTTCAAGAGATAATCTATTGAGACATTTATTTGCATAATAACTATTTCTTCCACACATAAAACACGTAACCTTCAATGATTCATTAGGGAGACCCATATTTTCATCCATTCCATTATTTGAACTCTTCATTTCTCCCCCACAGTCACTTGCTTCGTGTCCTTCTTTACCACCGTGAAAACAACTTATTTTTCCTATAATATATCCACATTATTAACACAATGGAAACTGAATATTCATTCCTCAGTGGTCTCCATTACCCAAACTCTCAACAAACAACTTCATTATCTTCATTAGTGAGACTGAGAGTTGGTTAAGGTAAACGTTGATAATCTTTTTCGGTGAAAACCGATTAGTCATTATCAGACAAATATTACTCTATTAATCCACCCACGTTACATCTCATAAGGAAATATTCCATCACATTCAATGTTAATATAGTTCTTTTCGATTCCATCCATTGACTAAAACCAAAATCATATAATTATCATTATATATCATAGAATAAAACCACATAGTCATAAAAATATTTACATATAGGATGTATCAATCGTAGAACCTTACTTAATCAATGAAACTCTAGGTTCATCCTAGTTTTATCATAGCCAACATATATTTAAATAATTTATAATGATGTGTGATGAGATTGTGAGTTTACAAAGCATATCCCATGGGAGAATCAAACTGGGTGTGCAGTACGTCCCCGTGTCATGTACCAGATTACCCTGATTCAGGCCGAAAACATCTTGTTTATGTTGTTACCCCTGGGTACATCTATTCCAAATCCAAATAAACATGTAGTATCTATAAAGGTATTTATTTATAGGAATTAACATACATTATAATTTTTAAATTTATAGGACATTTTCCTAAACGTTATCTCTTATTTATATTTAACCTTAGATACATCCATATATGTATACTTAGAAATATACCAATGGATCTTACTAAATTTTAAAAATTATAGTTTATAATGTTTTCCTCAGATATTACATTTATATCAAAGATTGTGTCGCAGTCTTAACATACAAGGATATTATACCATTTTAGTTGAATATTCAATAAATTACAATAATACATGCTTAATGACTATAATAGTTTATTATTTTTAGAAACATAAAAACGAACTATTCTATCCAAGTGATATATCTTCAATATATCCTGTAAATATCTCCACCTTTTTACTTATACAAAAAAACAATCTTCATAACCTGGGGAATGGAAACATAATAAGGGGTGTGCTCAGTTTCTCAATAAGGGTTAACAAGTGGGAAATTTACGTATAAACATGAGAATTGGGGTGTGGGAACATGATCCTAAACATTTAAGATCATACCCTTTATATCAAAGATCATAAACTAGAATCATGGAATATATAGTAGCATTTATTATTCTTTAAAACATAAGGAAATAAAAACATAATCCATAAAATAATAACATGGGAATAAAATATGGAATTGTAGAAAAACATATGAATATAATATTATATCAATAGTATCGAAGGAATCACTTCTCATTTCATCCTAGTAGTATGGGTTCACTTCTCATTCCATGATGGTAGTCATGGTTTACTCCCACAACCTTATTATTTGTATTAGTTTACTTCTCATTCCATCTTGGTAGTCCTGGTTCACTCCCATGGCCATATTAGTAGTCAAGGTTCATTAACAATAACATTTTAGCCTATCTCTTAATATATTAATATTTACCCAATACATTTGATGGAGATATAGGTCCCAAAAATCTCATATTGAAATTATACATACATGTTCCACAATATCATAAATAACTATATCATAACCCAGGAATTGAAATGGGTATTATAAAAATGTAATCACTCCAAAAAATTTAAAAAAAGATGAGTTTTATAATAAATTTCATCAAAATAATAACCCATGAAAGAGAAATAGATTTTCTGAACATATAAATTGTGAATGAGAAATGAGTTTCATAAAGACCATGATAGTAAGAATAACCCCATCATAGAAATAATACGAATGGAATCACTATATCATTTTCTATAATGTCATGAGTAACATCAAAAAAATGTCATCATAAATAAAAAACAATTTTGAAATATATTTCAAAATAGTTGTTGAGAAAAATAACCTTTCACCTTTGAAATGGAAATTTTAAAACACAAAAACTATTTGAAAATAAATTTCCAAGAAAATAAATATAAAACATATAAAGTAGCCTAGAAATCATTATTAAAACCATTAGCCTTATAAACATATAAAATAATCTTCAAAATATTTTAAAAATAATTTTCTTTCCAAAAACTTTGAAAACATATAATGAATGCCTGAAAATGTTTATAAAACAATTTTACATGAAAATATATGAAATATTATTGAAACTTATTTAAAAACCATTAAATTGAAAGCAATACTAATTCATATAAATATATATTTAAAATATTTTTTAAAATCATATTACTTGAAGATATATTAATGATGCTTAAAAATTTTTGGAAATTAATTTCATTGAAAATAAATTAAAAATTTATAAATAATGCATGAAAACATTTTGAAAAAAATTTCCCTTTAAAAATAACAAATGAATATTGAAATAATTTTAAAAACTATTTTCTTTGAAAATAACTTTTAAAAATATTTCATTAAAAATTAACCATTGAAAATTAAAATTAATATTTAATGATGTTATGGGGTTTAATACCTTACATGTAGTATGAGTTAAAATGAACATTCCTTTTTCAAGGTAAAAATGTTATAAAAATTCCATGTTTAGAAAGAGACAAAAATACTCTCGGAGAAATATTCATAAACAAGAAAAAGGATAAAAAGTAATTTTAAATATTATAGGATAATGGTATAATATTCTTGTAAATTATTTTTAGAAAACATCATTTTGAAAAAATATATATTTCCAAATGAAAGGGGGCCAAATCGTGCTTTCATAAAAACACATTCTTAACTATTTTAAGTAAAAAAGAGTATAAAAATGGTTTCAAAATATGAATATTTTTTAAAAACAAGAGGAAAATTCAGGAATTTTATTTTTATATGGATCATAATATTTCAACGAAGTATGAAAAAAATAACCAATCTTGAAAAGCGATGAGATTTTATTAATGAAATATTATAAATAGGTAACATGGGATCATACTTTGCATGAAAAAAAGGAAATTATATGAATGGTAAAATAGAATGAAATGATTCAATTCATGATATAACATGTAAAATGGAAGTATATAAAGGTTTAAATAGAATTTATATGCATAACAAAACATGATTCCTCAAAGAAGGAAAACTGAGATAGAATTATTTCACCGATTTGGTAACTTTTGAAACATAATCCCCTTGAAATAAATATCATAATGTGGATATGATAATTCCCATAAATTTAATAAAAAGATAGATATAATATAATAATGTTAATTAAATACACCAAAAAAAGGAATGTTTGGTCAACATAGCATGTATCTCACCGGAACAAAAGTGAGATGAGATCCTCTTACCTTATGTTTGGATTCTTATCAAACTCATTTACAAAAACCTGTATAATAAATATAAATTTATTAAACCTATTTTTAAGAACAATTATATTATATATAAAACCATATATGGTTTTATTACAACCTTATATTACCTTCTTGTTAACCATCCTATGTAGAGGTTTCATTTTGGATAATATTCGCTATGTTCATTGCATGTGTCTTAATTTTTTATATCGTTGGGACTTATAATTTGATCATTATTTCAGAATATAAAACATGATATAAATATCATGTATATATATTATATTTATATTATAATTATATATAGAATATTTAATTATGAAATGGAATACAATGTTCATAGATACGATAAGCCGTAAGTAAACATGAACATTGTTTCCGTTTTTTTCGTCTTATTAAAAAAATGACATATATGTATTTATATATAATATAATTAGATTTGAATTATTATTTTATATATATCATATATATTCAAAAAATACATCCTTAATACATTCAATTTAGCGTTTGTACGAATCACATCGCTTTGAGTAGGTGGTAGTCCACACTTCCACAAAGAAAATTATCATATTAACACCAAATGGGAAGTAAATATATATGTGTTATGAAAGTAATAAAGAAGCATAAATACATAAATAATATAAAATATAATATATATAAATAGTATTTCCATTATAATTTCCACCATGATAAGAGGTAATTGAAATTGAACAATCATTATTTTGTGAGGCAGAAGTTTGTCGTACACATAAACTGTATGTTTGTTACCTATTATATATAGGCGTGTGTATATGATTAGGTAAAAAATATATCATAAAAAACATCCCAGTATGATTAAGAAACATTTTTTTATAATATCAATGAATATATAATGTGTGTGTTTATGTGAAGGATAATAAAATAATGGTTTTTGATAGAATGTGATACCTTGTTATCGGGTAACTTTTTTCGATTTTCCAAAAGGCTTACGTGGAAGACTTTATTCCCAAAATTAGGCTTTTAGGATGAAGGGAGGGATTTGTTTAAATGGAATGGTCATATATTTTCTTACCCTAAGCAGTTTTATTGGTGTGATGAATAGGGAGAGGTGTGAAGAAGGGGGAGAGGTGGTGGCCTTTAATAGATAAAAGAAATGACATAATTGGTATTTTTTAAAAATAGGTTGGGTGTACCAAAATTGTTTCCTAAACAAGTAATACTAAACAAACCAAACACAAAACATTAAGGTTAATGGATAATTTATGACCATACTATGGGTTTTAGATAAGTTTATAGGTCATTTTGGGTCTTATATTTTAAGGTTTAGTCCTTAGTTAACGTTATTTTAACCTTAAATAATGTAATTAACATTAATTACTTTCAAAAATCATTTTTGTTAAAAAAATTATTTTACCATGATAGATATTATAAATAATTCTAATTTAAAATATGGAATCTATTTTTAAAAATTCTAATCATATGAGTGGATGAAATTAATTTAATATTAATCCTGCTAATGGGGTGACATTAGCGGTGTTTATAGTAAAAAATGATGAAACGATTGCTATGTTTTTATATCCAATTTCAATGTGAAATTGGTTTAGAGAAAAAAAAATTGGATTAATTGATTAATGTTTTATCTAATTAAACCATTAAAACAATATAAAATATAATTTATCCTTATAAATAAATTTGATAAAAAAGTAGAATGGAATTGAAATCCTCTGCATTTAATTATTAATTAAAAATTAAAACCGTATAGAAAAATAAAAAAACATTCCTCAAAATTTTTTATGTTTCTGTTATAAATATAATGGTTATTATGACATATTTAATCTATGAAAGTTCAAAAATTGGATTTATAATGGGTTCTCTATTAAAAGATGTTAAAATTACCCTTTTAAAAATAGATTTTATGCATAAAATTAGGCTTCTTCTCATATTATGTCTATATAATCTATTTATTGAGTATAAAAAATATTTGATTGAGTATATAGCTTATATAATATATTATTATTACTCAATATTATTAATAAATTTCATTTATTTGGTTAAAATAGCTTTGCGACCATAAAACTGTTTATATTTTTTATATTCAATCAATTTTCATATTCATTTCTAATTAAATGATAACCTATGAATTCATATTATTTTTTTGTAAACCATATATTATTATAAATTGGTTAATTCTATTCACAACTGAAAATTTTAATTCTATGTTATATCTTATTATATTAAATAATAAAATTTTAATAATATATTTTTGTTTGTTAGAACCCGGACATGCTTGTTACACAAGCCATCATGGAATGTCCTTATTACATGTAATAAATCTAAACATAATTTTTTTGTGTAGAGAAAACTATATTTTATATTGGTTTTAGTGAATGATTAACATGGTTATGCGTATAAAACAATCTCAACATAGCAATTTAATATAAAATAATCTATTTTCAGTGTTATCAGAAATGAAAAAATATCACATTGGTTAAATTAGTTTCAAAAAAAATACAAAAAGTCATGGGGTGTCACACATTTACTGCTTCCATACAAAAATTATGATTATGATTCAATATTTTTCAACATACCTAGTCAAAAATGCACCACAAATCCAAAACTAACCTTATCAACCTCCATTTTCAACAAACAATATTAGTACAAAAACACTACAAAATTACATTTAGGAGGTTTTCCCAATAGTTGTGATTGCTATCTAGCATATTGTAGGATAATGGAATGTTAAATTATTAATATGGACTCTAATTTGGAAATTGTGGGAAAAAAACTTATGTATCTATATGGAATTATGGGAGGAGTTGCCTTTAGGTGTAACATGTAACCTTTTATAATAATACAACATCCATTATAGAATGAATGAATCAATAAACATTAAATATAATATGTTTGTGTATAAAAAAATCTCAACGAATATAATGAATGATAATAAAAATGAATCACCATATTCAAATTATATATTCTAAATAGATATGATAATGAGAATTAAATTCATGAAGGTGGTAATTAATGTGAAACTCCATTCCAATAGATATGATATCTTCCACCCTCAATAGTTTTCGAGATCAGAAAAAAAAATTAGATAATAATATTCATTGATAAAAGGGAAATAAGAATAAAAAATCTCTTATTAGGGGGGGGGGAATAATACACTTTATATTAATCACAAGCACTTATCTGACCCTAAGAACATTTATTGTGTATGTGAATTAATAAAAAATAAAGTATAGAAAAATAAACCTAATTAGATGTTTTTATTAGACATAATAATATTAGTGATATGTAATTGAAATAACTACAACTCACATTTATAATTCCTACAAAAATTTACATATATAATATATCCATTTTTTGATATAATAGCATAGAAAGGACCACAAAATAATACGTCCTAATAGAGTGCCACCAAACTCTCATAACTCAATCTGTTATCCCTATCATTAGAGATAAGACCTTATATATAACCCTAATAATTTTATTGAATTAAATAATTTATATTTGAACTCATCCAATCATCATATAGATAGAAGTTTTTAAATTTAAAAAACAAAAAAATAACAATTTTATTTCACATACCAGTATTATTTTCTCTGCCGATATTTCACCTAAAACTCCCCAGTCTTGATATTATAGTAAATTTAAATCTCTAAATATCCTGGATATGTTTTAGAGAATTCATGTCCTATCTATCTATAATATCCTTGATGAAATAAAATTTACCAATTATCTAATGCCAAAGTAGTTATTGAATATCTAATATCACTAAATCTAGTTTTACAATGAGAAGAAGAAAAATACCTCATTCACCATTATAAACCATGATACATGTGTTATGTGAAAGAAACAGTGTTAACACTATGTGAATTATCACAAATTTATTAATTTTATTTTGGATAATATGGGGATTTAACATCTCTTTGAATATCTTAATAGATATACCGGAGGAATTACATGTCTTTACTAATATAAAACTATATATACTGGCTTTATATTCTTCCAAACCATGAAAAATGGGTGAGTGTAATGGAATCCACTATATTATCCCATCACTATCGATATATTTATATCAATGGAGTAAACCATATCAAAATGTTATTAAGACTTAAAAAATAAGCTCATTTAGATAAAATGTTTTTTATAAAATACATGAATCTTTATGCATAATAGTATAGAGTTATATAAAATCCTTAATGGATCCACACATTCTTAACCAACTAAAATATAACAATAGTAATTCAATAATTGTTAAATATTAGTTATTGAAATATTTAAGTAAGTACACCACAATTTAGTCTGTATTAATATCCATCTTGTTGGTTTAATTTTTATTTCTAAATGATTCCCATAGCATTATCACCATTTTTTCCAACATCCTCATAACTTAATCATATTTTTATTAAAATAATATATCTTTTTAATTTTACATGGACTATTCTATTTGTATTTTTTCTCATTCAATGAATTTTTGAGCATCCATCACAATCTCAAAAATCCGTAAATTAGATACTTTATCATTATAATGATGTGCATTTATCAATAGTAATTTTTTATATCATTTTTAATGATTCCCAACATTACTAATCATTTTGTAGTTCCTATAATTCATCCTCATAATTATGATTTATTTATTTTATTAAATAATGATTCTGTGTGTGTTATGAAGTTAACTAAATTTCATTACATCCAGGATAACTTATTTAATACATCCAAGAATTTTTAACTTACTACTAATACATTTGAAATTAACCCATTTCACTTACAATATTTAATATTATCATAAAAATTATGCTAATTATTTTTTTCAACCATTGATCATTAAAAACTTCTCCTATAATATCAAACCGCAAATTATACACTACTAATAAACTAATTATAATTTATTTTAATTCATTTCACAAAAACATTTAATAATTTTCCTTAATATTATAAGTGTATCATAAAGAGAAATCATTAATAATTTAATTATTTCACCATTATTAGAGTTTATAATATTTTCTCTGAATGATATTGATAACTGTAAAATAACAACTTTTCTATTTTCTTCAACAATTCAACATTCTTACTAACTTGCATTCCCCTCAAATAATTATATTTTTTAAATGCATATTTATATAAGAGTAATTATTATTAGTATAATAATAATACATTTTATTATTATAACAATATTTAAACTAAAAATTTTACACAAAACAATTTCTCAATTGAATTTATTTATATTCATTTTGATCATGCCTTGATGAAAAATTCACCAAGTCCTGGTACATCATTTTATCCCAAATATTTGATTAATCAATATTACTATAAGTCATTTATTATTAAATAATTTAAATTTTATAAATTTTAGTTTCAAAAAACAATTCCAATAACAAAATTTAAAATAAAATCCACTTCTATAAATATTTGACACCCTCAAGTATTCTTATATTTGAGAAAAATTATTATCACCGAACAAAAAATGGACACTGGTTTAAAGAATCAATAATTCATTTATAATTATATATACACTCAAAAAAGATAATAATATATTATTTATTATTATTATTATATATCATATCATTAACTTATCAGATACTTCATAAAATTACTATAAACATTTATCATTAATAATTTTTTATAATATATTTAATAATAAATATTTTTTATATAAAAAAATTTCCCCTTTTATATAGATGTTTTTGAGTGTGTGTGATTTTGTATTATAATTTTTTTAAATATTAATAATACACTTTAATATAAAACATTTTATCATTTATAAATATTATTTTCCTCATAAATAGTGAAATCATTATCTCACCTCATGTTGGAACCTTCAACTCCATTACTCTCAAATTTTAGTGTTTTTATTTATTTAATAAATAACTATACAATCCAAGAACAAATAAGAATATTAAAATATAGGGTTAGACTCTTAATGGTCCAATATTCACTTTTCCCTTCTATGATAATGCATAATTACCAATATTTTTATGACATATGTGGTAAAATTGTATTTTTTTTAAAAATCTATGTCAATAATTTCACGGTATTTCATTGATCCCATCAATACAAACTATATATCATTGGGTTCCAATAACCAAAATTATTTCATAAAAATAAATTTTGAATCATGAATCATAATATAAATCCACAAAAAGTGTGATAGATGTTTAAGTCAAGAAAACGTATCTCTAAGAAATCAATCAATCTATATGAAAACTAATTTCATTTTTTGTCTTGTTATGTTTCATACATTAATATCAAATGAAATATATATCATTTGAATTCACATTCTCTACCATTGGATGTTATTGAAAAAGATATTAAGAATTATTATATAAAACACTATATAAAATCAACAAAATTATAATTCAATATTAAATAAATATCATAACTTCTGAGTCTTTATTTAGAATTTGAATTTTATTTTGAAAAACTAAAATTTTCAAGATTTAATTTGTTGTTTAAGAAATGGACCATGAGGGTGAGGTTTTATGGATTAATTATGATCAAATATTTGTATTAGAGTAAACTTACGCTAGATTTTTCATCAATTTTCATCTCTGATGATATTCCACCCTTCACTGTTGTCGGATCCAGGTCAATAGGATTCTATAAACCCTATTATCTTCCCTAACACATCATATAGATATATATTCAGGTTTTCTTTTATTTTAAGTAGTATTTTTAAGAAATAAAATTTATTTTGAAAAACTCTATACATCAAAATGAACTATAATCATGAAAGTAAAAAATTATCATAAAATTATCATAATAGAAACATCTCTTTTCAGACTCAATGATATAGTTATTTTCTTAAATAAATACTCTATTTTAAGAGGAACTGACTTTGTTATCCTTCCCATAAACAATATATCTTTTTTATTATTTCATGTGTAAATAAATCAATCCACATTTGATGTCTATTTATTTAAAATTGTTGATGATAAATTCAATCCAATAGAAACTAATTAATAATTCTATCCAAAGGAAAGTAATTCTCACATGATAAATTGCACTATTATATTTTCAATTCCATTTGAGAATTATATGATACCATCAATTTCAACACTATAATTTTCTTTAGTTTATTTTTCACTGAAGATATTATTATTCAATCTCAAATTTAAAAAAATTGAAATTAAGGACAAGAGACCTTATTAAATTAGTAATGACCTATAAACTTATAATTTGATTGTTAATAGATTTTTTTAAAAACAATAGGTTACATATAAAATATTTTTATATAATAAAAATTATAATTCTTTATTGAAATTATTTTCAATTTTAAATCAATATATATTAAAAATTAAAATTTAATTACTTTTCATAGAGTGTTTCTTTTCCAATTGAAAAAAATCATATTCTAATAATAGGTCAAAACATATAGATTATCACAGTTTATTTGGATAAATATTATGAAAATATTTTTATATAATTAAACAGTGTTTTGTATAAAATTACTCTCTTGAGTTATGTTTTATACAAGTTATAATATATATTATTACAAACATTGAACCTCACCACACTTTATTATTCATTAAAATATTTTACAAATTAATTTTTTGTAAATAGTTTTCCAAAAACATTATTATTAATAATATTATCTCTAGTGATAAAAGAAAAATCCAACATAAATCCATTTTATATAGTCGATATAACAAACATCATCAAAAAAACCCAAAAATTGTATATTATATACATTCTTTGACAAATATATTTATGTATTTAAACTCTATAACATAAAATGTAATGTATCCAATAGATATATTTCTTTAATGGTCACCAATCATAAATGAATTATATTCATTTATTACAATTTTTATTCCTCCTAAATTTTTTTCAATCACTAAATTAAACCAATAATTAGAAGAAGAAAATAAAAAATTATGTAATAAAGAGTTGATTTTATTACTACTATATCCATTAAAATTATTCATAAAATAATTATATTAGTAGATATTTTAAATCAATGTAACTTATACTCCATAATACTTTATCAATATTTAATTTAATATGTCGCTTTTAATTTATGATTCACTAAATTGATATTCCTTATTAATAAGGTTTTATAAATAACATGGTTATTTTAATATTGGTGTTATATATGGGTGATATGATATAGAAATTTAATAAATTAGTCTTTCAAGATTAAAAAATTTAAGTTACCAAATTACTACATTATTTTTCAAAAAATATTTATTATAATTATTCATATTTAATCCATGATTTATATTCTTATGATTTAATAAATTATTATGTTGATAAAATTGTGGTCAGGTAAATCATTAATTTTATTGATCACGCCCATAATTTTTATTTTGTGTGTGCTGGAAAATTATTATTATTATTATTATCTTTAAATATTATTTAGATTTTTTTATAATGGGATAGGGATATAAAAAAGAACTATTTATTATGTAACCCAATTAAATGTACCTTGTGCATGAAAAAATCTCTAAATAATCTTGAATAGATAATTTCTTTTGGAAATGAACATTTATATGATTAGGTGTGTTAAGTGACAAGATTTATCAAAGAATGAGGGAGATATCTATTATTGATTTGATATTCAAATATATTTTTGTAGACTATAATTTGAGGAAACCTATTTGGTTAAATGATAAATTATTAAATTATAGAAATAAATAATTAATAAAATATATCATTAGACCAAGGTTATAACATTAAGTAGTTAATGTTTATTTAAAATATCATATGATGTGTCCATCAAGATATAGGTCAATGGCCTTATATTGCATTAAAAATTCTATTATTAAATTCAAAATGGTTGTAAAAATGATAGATACAATAAATAATAGGTCATAGTGATCATATAAATGTATAAAGATTAGTTTTATGGGATGAAATATTGTTTTTAAATTAATTATTAATCATACGATAATTCATTGTATTTTATTATTAGAGTTTTTTGGAAAATCTCAAATAATGTTCTCATATGGATACCTCAGGGATAAAGGTTTCTAGTGGATATGACATGATATTTAGGGCCCCGAATTTAGTGAATTATAATTATGGCCAATAAATTTATAGATTGGATAAAAATTAGGTAAGAAAATGGTAATGTTGGTGTTTAGATGGATATATCATTCTCAATAGATATTCCATGATTTATCTTACACTTTTGGACCTATAACTCATGTATATTGTAACGCCCCGACCCCAGTTACCAAGAGTCGGTGTATTATTACATAACATTGGCATGATCACAAGAAAGATCAAGTCTCGAAAGACAGATTAGTTTAGTAGCCTTGGTAACACTATATACAATCATAAAGTTTTACATTACATAAAAAACATCTTGTCTTCATATCCCCTCATACTATCCCTGCAGGTCATTCATAAATTACTTCTTTATAATCCTGGGAAAAATAAAACATTGAAAGGGGTGAGCTCAGATGCTCAGTAAGAATAACATTATAGCAGAAGATTTCATATATAAGCATAAACACTTAAGGAAATTTATAATTAAAACAAAAGCCTTTTAAACTTGAACTTCAGCATATTATGGAAAAGATAGAATGAAATAATGCCATTTACTTATTCACATGGATATTCTACTAGTCAGACAATCACATGCAATATCAATAACCACTTTCATAATGATGGAATGCATAATGCCAGACTATCATAACCACATAGCCAAGGCCTCGTGCCAAGACTACAAATAATATTTTTCCAGGGCCTTATGCCAAGACACTAGTTTGTATCATGAGACATACCGATGCATCAAGGAGCTATATCGGCCTCCACCCATCACTTATTATGTCCAATTAATTCCTCATACGAACAGGTTTAAACATAACATAAACATTCGTATTAAAACTAGCATATGAAATGTCAATACTTTTACCACAAACCATGAATGGTATAAAAATAGCACATCCACAGTCAAACATAACTCATTTGATACAATATGGAAGATTGTATTGTATCACATTAACCTCAATCAAGAATAATGAAGGATTTTGACATAGATAAAAATAATCATCAAAACTATTTGAGATAAATATCCCCCTTTTCGTGAAAACATTTAAAAGTCACACTATTTGTCAAGAAGCCATTTAAAAATAGATTTTTGAATCAAAGTGTCCCATACCACTTTGAAACTTTTTAAAAGGAGTTTTAATTTCTAAACATTAATTTCCATATAAATAAATCCTTTAAACAATTTTTAAAACATGGACATTAATGAGAAAGATTTAGATGAATAAGACTTTAAAACATTTAAAAATCGTATTTTAGTTACAGATTCTAACCAAAAGAGAGACACTTGACTACAAATAATTGAGGTAATAAAAACTTTGTAATATCATGAGAATAAATGGTTTCATGATATACTTTGTCAAAGTACATTAAATACACCACATAAATGTGATTTGGTGTATAACAACAAAGAAGTCTCAATGGAATTTAAGTTGAGATGAAATCTCTCAGAAAGGAAATATCCTTAGGTTAAGGATAAATCAACAACATAGTTATGTGTGAAAAATATAAATACACTTAATATGATTGGATATTTAGTGTAAAACAATCAATGTACATTCACACATAATCTTGTAAAAACAACACCAATGAATTGGATGTTTAACTAAACAAATGGAGAATGAGTTAAAATTACTCTTATCAAATTTATATCGATGACTTGAGAAATTATAAATGGAGTGATTATGTGTATCAAAAGTATATCCATAGGAAGGGGAGTGGAAATTAAGACATAATCAAATGAATATTGATTCCACACATAATCTTGGAGTAATATAATCAATGAAATATGCGTAAATCCGAATGAGTGGAAATTGAAATCTCAAATTCCCTTATCGATTTGGTAACTTATGAAACATGCACCCATGAAAGAAGGATCATAAAATGATGATTTAAATACCCATAAATTAAATTATATTACACAATTAATACAATCATGGGCATTACACATACACCACATGCAATAAATAACTGGTGAACAATGGAATTCTCACGAAATTAAGAGTGAGATAAGAAACCCCTTACTTTGTAATATTTCCTTGGTATATGGTAGGTTAACCTCCTATATAATGGTGAAATAATTGTTATTTAATTATACAAGAATCATATGCATTAATATGATATCATATACGATCTTTTAACATTGATTTGTTAATAATATCTTAGAATTATCGCCATTTCGGGTGTTAACGGGTTCATTTTACTTTATATTCTTTATTATGTGATCCATATTTGTTATTATTGGGATGTATATTATTCATATCCATAATTATATCGAGTCTTTAAATATTATTTTTAATCATCAAATGAGAATTATACTTGAATGGATACGATGTAAAATGAATCTCATCGCGTTCGTGGAGACGGTAGTCCGTACGTACGCACGAGCGACAATGTCATTCTTTTGATATTAAAATAATATATAATTGGATGGTATATTATATATAGAGAATCATTATCATGTTATATTTATTATTTAAATGAGTTACACATAATTATTATACCCATCCAAATAATAATATATTGAATAACAATTACACCACGACGTGGAGACGGTAAGCCGTACGTACGCACGTGTGGTGACATGTTATTCAAAGGGTGGATAGAATAATGAATATGGTTGTACCATATTTATAATAACATCACAGAATATATATGATACTGGATTTATTATTTTATAATGGTAATAACAAAGAAAGAAGAAGTGGAAGAAGAAAGGAACTTGAAAAGGGGTGGTGAAAACATTACCTCTTCTTCGGGTTCTTCCTTTTGATTTGATCAAAAGGGCTCCTTAGGATGGCTTTCTAATCAAAATAAGGTCTGTAGATTTTAGTTTGGGAAGTTGATAGAGTATTTGTGCAGGGGTTTTCCGAACCAAAAGGCTTTGATGGTGTGAATAAATGAGAAGGAGGAGTGCCCTTTTATAAGAGGGGTGAGGGGCACCTTTGGAAAATCTAGAAATATTAATTTATACAAAATTCATATTCGGTTTATAATAGCTCCAAAGTTGATTATTTAACGTTTAAGGTGGGTATGGGTTGAAAACAACTCAACCAATATAATTTAGACAGGTTTGGGTCATTATATTAACCTTATCTTTAAATATTAACTCTTAGTTAATTAGTTTCACTTTTACAATGTCTCTTGGTATATTTAAATAATATGGTTAATAAACATACCATATACATCCAAGTGACCCCCCAAGTGGTCCATTAATGATACACCTATCATGATATAAGTCTCTTGGCCGATCCTTAGATTTTTAGAAATTTAATATCAATTAATAATATAATATTTGTTTTATAAACTCTTTTATGTCAATTTTGACACTATTCAATAGTTGATTTTTATGAAACACATAACAGAATGATTACTTAGAAGAAAGTTAATTAAATCAATCCTAATATGTCATATTAACCTAGAAAATTATTGTAATTAAATAAAAGGCTCAAATTATATTTATTTGGGTATTTATAATATCAATTATTCTAATTTTTCACTATTATGGTAATTATTGCATCACCATTGTGTCATAAATAAATTAACTTATTTAATGTATAAAAATTATAAATAAAATATCATTAGGTAGGGAATATTTTTATCTTTCTAAAGAATATTTATTGTCTAAAATCCAACATATATAACCATATGTACAAATTGGTTTCTAAAAGATATATGCTTGTGTCATTTTTGTAATCATTTTAACTTAATTAAAATAAAGTGTTCCTATCACC
Source organism: Viscum album (assembly GCA_963277665.1). Taxonomy (NCBI): domain Eukaryota; kingdom Viridiplantae; phylum Streptophyta; class Magnoliopsida; order Santalales; family Viscaceae; genus Viscum; species Viscum album. Next base: position 904,868,412 of record OY728145.1, read on the forward strand.
TACAAGTGGCTCCATGGGGTCCCAAAATCGACCCCAAGATGCCTATGGTTGAACATGTATCATCCAATAATTCTAGGACACGTTTTAGGGTAATTTATTATTATTATAATATTATTTTGTTAACCCTTATTTACAGGATTTACCCTTAACCATGGTAAATAAAATATTTACCGCAGTAATTATTCCAAACGTCTAAAAATAAAAGTTACCTATTAACACAATATGAAAATCCTGATTCCAAATATGGAATCCAATTTTCAAAATTCAAAACACAGAAGTTGCAGAAATTAATTTAAATTTATTCCCGTTGTTAAAATAAAAAGCGTGTTTTTAAGAGATAATAACTATCAAAAGATTGGCACTTGTTTATGTCTGGTTTAAATGTGAAATTATGTTCAATGACCCACACTGTATTAAATGGTAAAAATATATTTTAAATATAATTTAAAACCACCCAAATTCATAATTTATCACTATTAATTATTTTGATTAAAAGGTTGTTTTTAATTAAGATTTAGTAATTTTTACTATTCATCAAAATATAAAAGTTATCCGAAAAGTACCAAAATTTCACCCTAGGATAATTTCGTTATTCCGAATCGAAAAAATGAAGTCTATTTTACGAAATTCAAAACATAAATGTTTCATTTATTAATTTCAAATTTATTCATGCTTTCGAAACCAAAAGGCGTATTTTTAAGAAATAATAACTATCAAAAGTATGACACTTTTTTATGTCCAATTTCAATGTGAAATTACTTAAAATGACCATCATTATATTGAATTGTAAAAATATAATCTATTTATACTTCCAAACCATTAAAATGTATAATTTAACAATATAAATTATTTTGATTAAAAAAGTTGTTTTCAGTTAAAATATAGTATTTTTCACTATTCTCCCAAATATGAAAGTTATCAAAAAGACACCAAAACATTATTGACACTAAATTATTATGTCCCGATTCTAAGGAAGAATTTAATTTTGTCAAATTGAATATATAAGAGTTTCAAATATTGGTTTTAAAAAGGCTTCTCCATTAAAAGGCGGTAAAATTTCATTTTTTGAAAAATACTTCTTTTATCTGAAAAAATTGAATTTGTTTATAAATCATGTCTTAGAAACTCATAATATGGATTAAAATTATATAGATAATATAATATTTAAAATTTAGATAAAACTATTCATAACCTCTTTTGAATGACTAGTTTGGCAAGTCGTGGTGTACTTAAACTCAGTGTTTCGTACAACACACGCTATTGTATTATTCAAAGAGAAGTATACCGTGGAAGATTGGGGTGTTACATTCACCTCTCCTTCAATAAATTGCATCCTCGCAATTTTAAAAAATCAGCCTGAGAATGGAAAGTCCCACATCGGAAAAAGAGTCAATAACACTATCACTTTAAATGAAATAAAGAGAGGTATAAAGGTCAACCATGATAACCCATACTCGGATTCCATGTAGGAAAACATGGATATGGATGATAAACTAAGTGTCATGTTCTAATAGAGAGGGATAGAAATCATGATCAGGAGAAATTTAACAATGAGATAACCACACACTTGTGTTGGGACAAACGACCATTAGTCTCCTAGCAGGAAAGTAAACGGATAATATTTTTTTGTTTTAAGTTACATTACATATGGATGAGGAATTAATTTTTGATATTGACTAAGAATATAAAAGATATATACATACATTTTAATTATAGATTCATCCATTAATAAATTTCCACCACTAACTTGTTTTTTTAAATGATGAGTATTCAAGAAGACTTGGTCACACTGGAAGAGCTAGAATAAACTTCTATAGAATCACATGATCCGTGCAGGATGAACTATATATTTACATTGTCTTTAGAGATTAATCAAAACCAAAATGGTTAGTAAAAGATCTAATGATCCCCCAAAAGGATATTCCTTGAGAGAAATAAACACTAATCTTAATTTCCAAAATTAAACCAACAATACCCCACAGTTAAATAAATACCATTCAATAATCAATTGTCCTTAAAATCCTTCAATATAATCCAAAATAATATTGAAACTCAAAACTTATAAGAATGTAGTCTTCCACGTTAAATTGTATCTCCAAATGACATGAAATACTCTTAAAGTCACATACTTAAAAGTAATTAACCTAATCATTTCCATAAACAATCCAAATCACTATAAATTCATAATAAAAACATAGATAAAAATACACCTTTACTCCTCAAATGAAATCCCATACTATTCTATTTTCCTTGGGCATATAGTGTTCACAACAAAGCGAACAACTTCTGAAATAACATCTATCACTTATTCACCAAATCATTTTCCTATACTAAGGGTAATCATTTGATAATACATAAGATCCCAAATCAAATTATTATTGATCAATAAAATCATTTAACTAAAAATAATAGTCACACTAACCAGGGACTTCACGTAGTCCAGTGGTAGGTGATAAATCCCAATCGCACTTTGGTTGTGGGTTCGATTCCCACAACTTTGTTCGATGTGACAGGTTGTCATGCGGTCTACATGCTGTCCTTTTCAAAAACTATACTTTATAACATTACCAAAATGAGATAAATTCCTCAAAATAAGTATAACATAATTTAACCACAAATCTTATCTCATACCTTGCATTTTCATCCCAAATTATAATAACTTATAATTGTCTCAAACCCAATGATCATATAAAACTAAATGGTTATTTATAACTATATCCACAAGAGAAGAGGTAATTCTTCCTCAAATATCATTCTCACATGTCAAACTATAGGGTTACAAATACAAGAGAAAATTATTCATAAGTAAACCCATCAACAAGGTGCACTAAAACTTTTTAAATGTTTCTCCAACCATTTATTTCCACATAGCTTCTTCTTTGACCAAGAAAATATCCTATAGAATAAGGCATTCACTCAGGTAATGGCCAGGTCCCCTACATTTACGGCAAATGACTGTAAATGGACTCTTGGGACCATTTTTATCTTCTTCCATAGTACTCTTCATTTTTCTTCGGCAATTCTTCACTTTATGTCTTTCTTTCCCACACATAAAGCATTTATTGGTCCAATTGAGACACATTCCGAGGTGTCTCCTACCACATTTCTTGCATGATGGAAATTTAGGGTTCTTTTCTCCATGGTCTCCATTACTGGAGCTCTTATCATTCATCACCTTTCTCTTCCTTGTTGAGTCTGGGAGTTGGTTAATATATATGTTGTTGATCATATTTTTGGAAAACTGATTTGGCATAAATACGATATATTTTACGCCTATCAACATTCCATTTTTTTGCTCATTTCCACCACCATTCCCACCATGTACATCATTCTCAAAGTCACTATGACTTCCCTGGAATCTAGCCATTGACTAAACTAGAAAGCATTGTGTGAGTAATAGTAGTCATAAAATCATTTAGAGATTAACATGTCCCCATATTCTCAATTTGAAACACATTAGGATTAACCAAGGTCATTTACTCTCATCTTATATATATATATATTACTTTAAATTGGTTTGTAATGACATTCTAAATTATCCTAAGCATATCCCTCGGGAGTGTCGTAACCAAGAGTGCAGCAAGGCCCGTTGTCGTGCACCAGTTCCCTTTCGAGTCTAGCTCAAAGCGGTGTTTTCGGGTTTTACCCCTAGGTACATCTGTGCCAGAGCCGCCTCTACCTGCTCATATCTAGATAGGGATGTATTACTTGGAAAACTCTCAAAATCTCTACAATACCAAAATTCTAGAAAGTTATTCTATACTAATCCTCAATGTTAATCTTAAGTCTATGTACTCTAATCAGAGTTTATCTAAATCTATCTTCCAAGGATTGTACTAAACTTCCTCTGATACCAACTGTAACGCCCCGACCCCAGTTACCCAGAGTCGGTGCATTATTACATAACATTGGCACGATCACAAGAAAGATCAAGTCTCGAAAGACCGATTAGTTTAGTATCCTTGGAAACAATAGATACAATCATAAAGTTTTACATTACATAAGAAAACATGTTCTCTTCATATCCCCTCATACTATCCCTGTAGGTCATTCATAAATTACATCTTCATAGTCCTAGGAAAAATAAAACATTGAAAGGGGTGAGCTCAGATGCTCAGTAAGGATAACATTATAGCAGAAGCTTTCATAGATAAGCATAAACACTTAAGGAAATTTATAATTAAAACAAAAGCCTTTTAAACTTGAACTTCATCATAATATGGAAAAGATAAAATGAAATAATGCCATTTACTTATTCAAATGGATATTCTACTAGTCGAACAATCACATGAAATATCAATAACCACTTTCATAATGATGGAATGCATAATGCCAGACTATCATAACCACATAGCCAAGGCCTCATGCCAAGACTAAAAATAAGATTTTTCCAAGGCCTTTTTCCAAGACACTAGTTTGTCTCATTAGACCTACTGATGCATCGAGGAGCTATAGCGGGCTCCACCCGCCACTTATTAAGTCCAATGCATTCCTCATATGAACAGGTTCAAACATAACATAAACATTCGTATTAAAACTAGCATACGAAATGTCAATACTTTTACCACAGACCATGAATGGTATAAAAATAGAACATCCACAGTCAAACATAACTCATTCAATACAATATGGAAGATTTTATTGTATCACATTAACCTCAATCAAGAATAATGAATGATGTTGACATAGATGAAAATAATCATCAAAACTATTTGAGAGAAATATCCCCCTTTTCATGAAAACATTTAAAAGTCACACTATTTGTCAAGAAGCCATTTAAAAATAGATATTAGAATCAAAGTGTCCCATACCACTTTAAAACTTTTTAAAAGGAGTTTTAATTTCTAAACTTTAATTTTGCATATAAATAAATCCTTAAAACCATTTTTAAAACATGGACATTAATGAGAAAGATTTAGATGAATAAGTCTTTAAAACATTTAAAAATGGTATTTTAGTTATAGATTCTAACCAAAATAGAGACACATGAATACAAATAATTGAGGTAATAAAAAATTTGTAATATCATGAGAATAAAGGGATTCATGATATACTTTTTCAAAGTACATTAAATAAACCACATAAATTTGATTTGGTGTATAACAACAAAGAAGTCTCAATGGAATTTAAGTTGAGATGAAATCTATCATAAAGGCCATATCCTTAGGTTAAGGATAAATCAACAACATAGTTATGTGTGAAAAATATAAATACACTTAATATGATAGGATATTTAGTGTAAAACGATCAAAGTAAATTCACACATAATCTTGTAAAAACCACACCAATGAATTGGATGTTTAACTCAACAAATGGATAATGAGTTAAAATTACTCTTATCAAATTCATATTGATGACTTGAGAAATTATCAATAGAGTGATTATTTATATAAAAAGTATATCCATAGGAAGGGGAGTGTAAATTATGACATAATCAAATGAATAGTGATTCCACACATAATCTTTGAGTAATATAATCAATGAAATATGCGTAAAGCCGAATGAGTGGAAATTGAAATCTCAAATTCCCTTATCGATTTGGTAACTTATGAAACATGCACCCATGAAAGAAGGATAATACAATGATGATGTAAATACCCATATATTAAAGTATATTACACAATGAATACAATCATGGGCAGTACACTTACACCACATGAAATAAATAAGTGGTGAATAATGGAATTCTCACGAAATTAAGAGTGAGATAAGAAACCCCTTACTTTGTACTTTTTCCTTGGTCGATGGTAGGTTAACCTCCTGTATAATGGTGAAATAGTTGTTATTTAATTATAAAAGAATAATATGCATTAATATGATATCATATAAGATGTTTTAACATTGATTTGTTAATAATATCTTAGAATTATCGTCATTTCGGGTGTTAACGGGTTCATTTTAATTTATATTCTTTATTATGTGGGACATATTTGTTATTAATGGGATGTATATTATTCATATACATAATTATATCAAGCCCTTAAATATTATTTTTAATCATAAAATGAGAATTATACTTGAATGGATACGATGGAAAATGAATCTCATCGCGTTCGTGGAGACGGTAGTCCGTAGGTACGCACGAGCGACAATATCATTCTTTTGATATTAAAATAATATAAAATTGGATGGTATATTATATATACAGATTCATTATCATGTTATATTTATTATTTACATGAGTTACACATCATTATTATACCAATCCAAATAATAATATATTGAATAACAATTACACCACAACGTGGAGACGGTAAGCCGTACGTACGCACGTGTGGCGACATGTTATTAAAAGGGTGGATAGAATACTAAATATGGTTGTACCATATTTATAATAACATCACAGAATATATATGATACTGGAGTTATTATTTTATAATGGTAATAAAAAAGAAAGAAGAAGTGGAAGAAGAAAAGAACTTGAAAAGGGGTGGTGAAAACATTACCTCTTCTTCGGGTTCTTTCTTTTGATTTGATAAAAAGGGCTCTTTAGGATGACTTTATAATCAAAATAAGGTCTCTAAGTTGTTGTTAGGGAAGTTGAGAGAGTATTTGGGAAGGGGTTGGCCGAACCAAAAGGCTTTGAGGGTGTGAAGAAATGAGAAGGAGGAGTGCCCTTTTATAATAGGGCTGAGAGGCACCTTTGGAAAAGCTAGAAATATTAATTTATAATAAATTCATATTCAGTTTATAATAGCTCAAAAGTTGATTATTTAAATTTTATGGTGGGTATGGGTCGAAAACCACTCAACCAATATAATTTAGACAGTTTTGGGTCATTATATTAACTTTATCTTTAAGTATTAACTCTTAGTTAATTTGTTTCACTTTTACAATGTCTCTTGGTATTTTTATATTATATGGTTAATAAACTTACCATATACATCCAAGTGACCCCCAAGTGGTCCATTAATCATACAACTATCATGCTATACATCTCTTGGATGGACCTTATATTTTTAGGAATTTAATATCAATTAATAATAAATATTTGTTTTCAAAACTCTTTTATGTCAATTTTGACACTATTCAATAGTTGATTTTTGTGAAACACATAACAGAATTATTACTTCGAAAAAAGTTAATTAAATCAATCCTAATATGTCATATTAACCTATAAAATTAGTGTAATTCAATAAAAGCCTCAAATTACATTTATTTGGCTATTTATAATATCAATTATTCTAATTTATCATTAATTAGGTAATTACTGCATCACCATTGTGTCATAAATAAATTAAAATATTTAATGTATAAAAATTATAAATAAACTACCATTATGTATTAAATCTTTTTATCTTTCTAATGAATATTTATAGTCGAAAATCCAACATATATAACCCTATTTAAAAATTGTTTTTCAAAAAGATATATGCTTATGTCATTTTTGTATTTATTTTAACTTAATTAAAATAAAGTGTCCTAATCACCTACAAGTGGCTCCATGGGGTCCCAAAATCGACCCAAATATGACTATGGTCGAAATTTTATCAACCAATAAATCTAGGACACGTTTTAGGGTAATTTATTATTATTATAATATTATTTTTTAACCCTTATTTACCGGATTTACTCTTAACCATGGTAAATAAAATATTTACCGCAGTAATTATTCAAAACGTCTAAAAATAAAAGTTACCTATTCACACAATATGAACATCCTGATTCCAAATATTGAATCCATTTTTCCAAATTCAAAACACAGAAGTGGAAGAAATTAATTTAAAATTAATTCCCGTTGTTAAAACAAAAAGCGTGTTTTTAAGAGATAATAACTATCAAAAGATTGGCACTTATTTTTGTCTGGTTTAAATGTGAAAATATGTTCAATGACCCACATTGTATTACATGGTAAAAATATATTTAATATATAATTTAAAACCACCCAAATTCATAATTTAGTAATATTAATTATTTCGATTAAAAAGGTTGTTTTTAATTAAGATTTAGTAATTTTTATTATTCATCAAAATATAAAAGTATTCCGAAAAGTACCAAAATTTCACCCTAGGCTAATTTCGTTATTCCGAATCAAAAAAAATGAAGTCTATTTTACCAAATTCAAAACACAAAAGTTGCATTTATTAATTTAAAATTGATTCCCGCTTTCGAAACCAAAAGGGGTATTTTTAAGAAATAATAACTATCAAAAGTTTGACACTTGTTTGTGTCCAATTTTAAGGTGAAATTACTTAAAATGACCATAATTGGATTAAATAGTAAAAATATAATCTATTTATTCTTCCAAACCATTAAAATGTATAATTTAACAATATAAATTATTTTGATTAAAAAAGTTGTTTTCAGTTAAAATATAGTATTTTTCACTATTCACCCAAATATGAAAGTTATCAGAAAGACACCAAAGAATTATTGATACTAAATTATTATGTCTCGATTCTAAATAAGAATTTCATTTTTTCAAATTGAATATATAAAAGTTTAAAATATTAGTTTTAAAAAGGATTCTCCATTAAAAGCCGGAAAAATTTCATTTTTTGAAAAATACTTCTTTTATCTGAAAAAAATGAATTTGTTTATAAATCATGTCTTAGAAACTCTTAATATGGATTAAAATTATAAGGATAATATAATATTTAAAATTTAGATAATACTATTCATAACCTCTTTTGAACGACTAGTTTGGTAAGTCGTGGTGTACTTAAACTCAATGTTTCATACAACACACGCTATTGTATTATTCAAAGAGAAGTATACTGTGGAAGATTGGGGTGTTACACATATAATAATAATTTTCACTAAGAACAAGCTCAAAGATTATGGGCATAAGAATGAGTTAAATTTTGCAAAGAATTCATCCAGGAGAAATGGAAAACATTATAGTTTATCATTAATCATTAGATCATTTTATTTCATCTTCATAAAATATATATTGAAGGGGACACTATAGGGTATATTCCTTATTGTCTTCCAAAAACCATCATGGTATACTATATTTAAACATGTTATTCTAGGAATTGAATCATGATAGTCATTTTTTTCTTTTGTTGTAATATAAAAAAGGGGATAATTCATTTATTCTTATTTATGCATTGATTAATATGAGACATGTATAAGGATATTCATTTGGTGAAGCCTTTTGGAATGAATATTCCATTACTTTTATAATCATCTCAACTCATAACCCATCAATATGACCTAATTTAGGGAGCCTCAATACCTTAGAAACACCAATCAATATATAAAGTTTTTATTACTAGCAAGAGGGATAGGATGCCACCACAAATGTAAACAATGCCATAAGTATAATCTCGAGTAACAAAAGTTAAGTGGGTAAAAATTCATAACCAATATAACAAAATAGTGAAAATATAATTAAAGTGAATTGTTAATTCCAAAAAATTGTATTGATTATCCTAAATAAAGTAAACGTATGTTATCCAAGATAGGTAATATATCACAATGATGTTTACATGATTTTAAAATCCTATACAGTAAAATAGTATAAAATAAATAAACAAAAATTAATGATACACTATAAAATTCCTTTAGCATTTGCTCAAAAATTCCTTTCTGACCCCACTAAAACCCTCATGCATAATCTACTAAGTTAGGTCCCTTTCCCTTACTTGAATACTATTATGAAATTTTTATGCCCACATAAGTACACAAGAGGATTAATACTATAAAATATGGCAGTGCAATACTAATATTGTCCCTAATATAAACTATAATATATGTGTATTAATATAAAATATAAATATAGGTGGTAAATGTTACATTAATACAACCATTTATACCATTGGGTTCTAAAAAACCCAACATGATAGTCAACCCAAACCATATTCTTCTTGTACTAGTATATTGGATTCAGTTCTCCATGGATCAAAAATGTTTGGTCCCTCAATGGATAAAGAAAGATAAAAAAGTGTTTAAATTGTATTCCTTAATGAATTTAGAGTAATTAAAATAATAATGTCAAATTCATTTGAATTAATTATTAACTAATTATATCAAAAAATGAATAAATGAGAGTTTAGAGAGTGTAAGTATAAATGAAAAAAATTTAATATAATTATTTTATTAGTTTTGAATCTAAATTTTCATATTCTAACTCTTTACCCTCTCAAACCAAGAGTATGGATATCCACTAGATATAGACTTCAAAAATTGATAAATTTCAAAACAATATTTTTAAAATGGGTGTGGTCAAAATAGAATCATATACACAGGATCAAACATAACCCTTGATATTCTATGAGTATCCCTAACCTATCAAAATCCTCTTAACAGGTTCTGGAACAACCTTAGTAACTGTCATTTGGTAATGTGGTAGAAAAAATTTGGTAACTTTTAATGATTTAATATACTAAATGGAATTTGGTTATTATCTATATGATTCCTTACTCAAAAATTATAGAAAAAATACAAAAACTATAATATCAAAAAATTTATTCAATAATAAATTATTACATCATATGGAATTTCCCAAATTCTCTCATTATAATAGAATGGATATTTTTATAAAAAATCAAATTGGAATTAAAATTTTCATTAATTTCACCAAAATAACCATCATTGAATAATCTATGAATTTCAATAAAAATCACTTTCAGTAATCCCTTAATAACATAAATTAACATGCTTTGAAATTTGAAACATTTAAATTTTTAAAATCATAATCTTGATTATCAGTCGCAGTATAATAACTTATAGTTTGGTCATAAGAGATGATATATAATTTTCTTTGTAGTTTAAAATTAGAAAAAATGAAAATTATTTTTTTTCTGAATTATTCATAGTAAACTGTAATATTAATAACATTAATATATAAATTTATTTCATATAAATCCTTATCCATACATAAATTTTCAAATATTTAGAGAAATTTACTTTTGAATTTTTTTGATCATATCTTCCAAAACACTAAATTAATTTACACTTGTATATAAATTGATAAAAAATCAAATTCTTACTTAATTTTTAATATATTTATCTTTTTTAAATACTGTATATATAATAAATCTCTCTGTATTTAAAATATTTTCCATTAGAAAATATCCAATATATTCATTTGAAATATCTTATCATGTATTCATAGATAATTAACATATGAAAATTTATAAATAAATCATGTGTAAAATAATTCTAACAATTTATCTGTAATGTGTGAGCCTTTTTTCCTTTGTGTAAATATCAATAAATAAGAACTTTCCAAAAAATATGATGATAAAATATATTATGTTCATTTCCAAAATTCCATCAAGATAAAAAATTTAGAATCATAAAAATATATTAATAATAAAAAATAAATAAGAATAAAAATTGTTGAATAGATATATATAAAAATAATTTTATATTAGAGAGATGTAATTATCAAAACAATAATATGGAAGGGATCCATAATATAATATCATGCACAAAAAATCAAAAATACTACATTGGAAAATCACTCAATGTATATTTAGTTTGAAATATCAATATTGTTTTTTGGAAATTCCTTTTAAAATTTCCATTTTTATTAATGTCAAATTTTAGGTCAGTACCAACCCCACCATCCCATAGAGGTCCAAATGATTTCTTAATGCCATGTAAAACTAGAAAATTATAAGTTATACTACAAATTGGAAACAAAACCAGTATCCAAAACAATATATATACAAAACCCATCAGTTAGAAACAACCCTAATCTAGGTCACCAATTAAACATCATTAGTTTCCCTCAAAACCCTATTTCTCTATCATATCCTTAATATTTGGACTAATATAACCATCTCCCCCTCAGTATAGTCAGTCATCAAATCAGTTCAAATGTTATAAATAATCCTTAAAATCATATTCATTAGTAACACAATAAAAAATAATTTCCCTTAAAGAATATCATATTTCACCTCGTATGGAATGTGTCTTTGTAAACTCTCATTTTTTAACTAGGTTAAAACACAAATGTTTTTGAACTTTTTAATTGAAATGACGGGTCAGTTTTAAAACCAAGCTTTTAGAATATGTTTCATGAGTTTTAATCTTTAAACTATGTTTATATCGGGCGTGGGTAAAGGCATGAGGACTTTCCCGAATGGATGGATGGTTTTCGGGGGCATCGGGACTTGAATATGTGTACACATTGGCATTGAACAGTTTTTCAAAACATACGGGTTAGTCATGCATGATAAAATGGGAATCATATAGTGGACACATTGTATGTGTGCTTTCTGTCAGACCTTGAGAGTAAAATATTGTGTCTCCCCTAGTTTTATGTTTCGTGTAAATTTATTTAAGTAAATTCAGGATTATAAAAAATTAAATTAATTGATGTGAATTGAGGATTAATTAATTAAATTCAAGGTTGAGTGAAATTTTATTAATTTATGTGAAATGGGGGATTTATTGAATTAAATTGAGGTTGATAAAATTTAATTAAATGATGAAGAATTGAAGAATTTAGTTGAGAGGAATTTAATTAAATAAAGTAAAAAGGGTGTTTTTTTATTAAATTTTAGATGATATAATTTGATTAAATAATGATTAATTTGATAATTGATATATTTAAATTTAGTTGAAATGAATTTATTTAAATAAATTGAAATTGGTGTATTATTTAATTATTTAATGTTTAGAGAGTTTAATTAAATGAGGACGAGATGTGAAATAAGGAAATGATTTAAATAAATCTTGTGGGAGATAATTTAATTAAATGGTATTGAATGGTGTAATTAATTAAAATAAATTAAGTTGAGTGTTTTTAACTAAATAGTGTTGTCAAGGAGAAGTTATTTTGTAATTCCCCGACCCCTCTAGACCGGAGCTAGTGCATTACTATGTACATTATCATGGTTAGAAGACATGAAAATCCCAAAGGAATGATCAATTTAGTAGTCTTGACGAAACTAGATACATATATATAAATCAAAATACATTGTAATATGTAACAAAATACAATACATAACAAAAACTAAAAACTGGATCCAAAAGAACTCAATAAATGATCTTCTCTTCATCACCAGTTGAAGGTAAACAATGAAAGGGGTGAGCTAAAACACTCTGTAAGGGTTACAAATAGAGGAAGCATGAATGAAATAATAAGTGAATCATAATCAATATGACATAATCAATATGGCATGGTGAATATATGAAAAACTCACCCCATTAATAAACTGAGAATGAAACTGTATCCATAGATTTTGTCATTGTGAAAACCTCATTAATAGTAATAACCGATAATGAATAAAGAGAATTATTTTTAAATGTATGTCATGTATCTATAACATGACACCATAATATTGTTAAAAACAGTTTAGTACTATGGGTACAAACCCATCTGATTATTGGAAACAAACTTGAAGGGTTTGTCACCAAACTATTTGTCTCATGAGACCTACCGATGCATCGAGAGGGTGTATCAGGACCCACCCACATCTGAATCTAAATAATTATTTAAACATAGATTCAACACAAGATCTATATGACTTTACATAATCTGTATAGAATAGAGGATACATATTCATAAATAATTCCACAGTCAAAACAACATTAAAAACAAAATACCCTATATAAGATGGTATAAGACATATAAAATAATAATATTCAAGATATGAGAATTTATAAATTTGAGTGGAATATAATTTAAATTGAAAATTTATGTCAAATTGGCAGTAAGTACACTACTTAAGAAAGAGTGGGTGTACAATAATGATCAAGTCACAAGAAGTGAAAATGGAAATAAAGCTTGTTACCAAGTTGTAATAAATTGAGTCATATAAAAAAGAGTTAATTACCACCAAATTAATCAAATAATACCATGAATATAAATATAATCATGATAATATATATCAAATGGTAGTACAAGTATACCACATATTAGAAATAAGAGGGAAACAATGGAAATCCCACAGAACTGAAAGTGAGATGAGAAAACCCCTTATAAAAATTTTGGCGTGGTAATAAGTGTTCTTACGATGGCTTAATGAGAGGTAAAGGGGTATAATATTATTTATATTTCATAATTATAGTGTGGGGGAGGTGTAAAAACACACCTCATCATTAGGTATTAAAAATAAAAGGGCTCACCATAGGGAAGCTGCTTGAATAAAAGGGAGAGAGAGGATCCCTTACCTTATACTCGAAGGTGTTCAGGATTGATCTTAACGACCGTAAAATTTAAATTTATCTAAATTATTTAATAATTTAATAACTTCATAAAAATTTAATTGATATTTTATGACCTTATTGGGTTCATTAATAGACTTTTTGGTGGTTTAAGAGATTCAATTTTATTGTTTTGATAGCATTTTCTAATTTGGTTTTCATGATCCGTTTACTTGTATTCATGAATGGATATTTGTTTGAAATATGGTCAAACATCCCAAATTATTAATATAAATTATTAGTGACATTAAAGATATATAAACTATCATAAAATTATTCTGGTCATATAACATGATGATTACTCATTCGATGAGTTAAAAATAAATGCAAGGATTTGGCTTGGCGGTTTTGTGAACAATAAACATTTGTTGTATTATTATTCCCTATAATGCATGTGTAAGGATTCCAGAAAATTTACCAAGATAAAATACATATATTTTTATCTGGTTCAACCATTCAAAAATGTTTCATGACCAGTATTGAAAATAGCAATGACAATTGAGAACTCGTCTTCCTTTTGTGTGATAAATTAACACATCTGGGACAATGTTTGCATTTATTGTATAAAAGGAAGGTAAAAGGAGATAATATGATGAAATATTCCATTATCATAATGATATTATAGTAAAAGTGATGTTCTAGAATTATCATAGAATTTGGATTCGGGGAGGTGAGAAGGGAGAACAAAATAACAGAACTTTGTAAAAGAAATTGAATGAAAAGAGAAGAAAGGTTCACCTCTTGAGTACTCCTCCTTGAGAATCTTCTTAAAAACTGTGTTTATAGCCTTTTGGTGATACCCATAAGTCTTGAACGTGTGGGAGGACTTGGGGAGAGTGTTTGAAATAATTTCGGCAAGGTGTGAAGCTTCAGTGGTGTGGGAGGAAGAGGGGTGTGGGGTGGTTTATATATTGGAGGGGAGAGGAGTTTTCTTAATATTATAATCATTCGTTTTTTATTTCCTCTCAAGACAACCAGTAGTGGTTATTCCATGACCAAGAACATTAATTAATTCATGTGACTTTGAAAAAATTGGGCTTACATCATCGGATCATCATTAATGACTCAATAAATCCCTTATTTATCATTTATTATAAATTATCACATTCTACTATTCATCCAAAATTAATTTATTTCAGAAAGATCACAAAAACTCACCATCACCATTTTTCAATGGGTTGAATCCAAAAATGAAGTCCATTTTTTAAAAATAATATTTTTAATATGTTTATTTTAATATTTAATTAAATCATTATTTAATAGAAATATATAAACCCTTAAAATATTCATCTTCAGTTTTAAGGTGCCTAAATTCATTTATACAATAAAGGGTATGGATACCAATCATAAGAGTCATTTTAATATTAATAATGGAAAGTTACTATTCATAAGGGTTGGTTAGTATTCATAAGGGTAGGTTACTATTCAATAAAAAAATTAAGTTCATTCTTTCAAAATCTAAATATCATCCTGAACAAAACCGTGTGTGTCATATTTTTAAAATTCGAATCAGAGAGCTGGAAAATTTAATTTAATGGCTAGGTTTTGGATATCTTCTATAAGTAACCAAGTTATGTTCCAAAATTGCTCAGTTATTCTTGAAATATATGCTATTTAATAAATATAATGTTTTTAATCGAAACATACCATAAAATATTTGGACTGCAACATTATTCACTCCTTCGGAAATTTCATCCTCAAAATTTTATATATAAAGTCCACCAAAAAGATGTGGGTGGTTCTTCTTCATAACATCCTCACGTTCTCGTGATTCTTCCTCCATATTCTAGTTCCTCGAAAATACCTTTACAAGACATGTAGTCTGATTCATCAATACCTTCTCCTTTGTGTCAAGAATCCCGATAATATTTTCACAGTATGAAAAATCGGGTTCTAGTTCTATTTCATCATAGTTGAGTATATGCATTGGGTATAGAATGTATTTATTAAATAATGACCCATGTAACACATTATGAACATTGGAGAGACTTGGAGGGATTGCTAAACTGTAAGCTACAGTTCCAATTCATTCCAAAATTTGAAATGGTCTGATGTACCAGGGGCTCGGTTTCCCTTTCTCAACAAACCTTAAGACACCCATCTATTGAGATAATTTTTGAAAGTCATTGTCTCCCTCTTGGAATTACAAATCCTTTCTTCGGTTGTCACCATAACTCTTCTTCCTACTTTGGGATTCTTTAATATGGGCATGAATTGTCTTTGCCTTTGTCATGGTCTCTTTAATAAGTTCTGGGCTTATAAGTTTCATCTCACCAACATCATCCCAATAACATGGAGTTAGACATATCATTCCATATAATTTTTTATATGGATCCATTTGTATACTAGAATGGAATCTATTTTTCTATGAAAATTCCCCCAAAGGAATGTATTGATCCCACATACCTTAGATTTCAAGGGAGCATGTTCTCAGCAGCTCTTCCAGAGTTTGAAAAGTCCTTTCAGACTGTCTGTCTGTTTGGGGGTGATAACCAGTACTCATACGAAGATCAGTATTCAAAGCCTTTTAGAGACTTTTCCATAATTTTTATGTAATCCAGCGATCTCGATTAGACACAATCGATAGAGGTTCACCATTAAGTCTTACAACAACATTAATATAATTTCTTTAGTGGCACTCAAGTGGTAAATCCTCTCTTATTGGAATAAAATGTGTTTATTTTTTGAGACAATAAACAATTAACCATATTGAATCATTCCTTCTTGGTATCCTTGGTATTCTGGTGAAAAAAATCCATCATAATGTTATCCCACATTCACATATTAATTGGTTGAGGTTGCATCACTCCTTTGGGGCATTGCCTCTCTGCCTTCACTTGTTGAGAAAATAGACAGCTTGACAAGTAGATAAAAATTTACCGCTTTATATTATCCCACCAAAAATGTTCCTTGAGATCTCTAAACATATTTGTACTACCCTGGTATATAGAGAAATTTGAGCAATGAGAATCATCTAATAGTTCCCTTTTTATCTTAGGAATTTATGGAACACATAACCACTTCTGAAATTACAGAACTCCTTCCTCATACACAAAGTCAACCAATCTCCCATCCTTGACAGCATTAGTTTTCTTCTATAGACTTTCATCATCAGATTGAGAGATTTTTATCTTCTATAGTAAATATGGTTTAGAAATTATTTGAAAGAGGAAATATGTTTCCCCTTTCTTAACAATTACCATATCCATCTTTAGTATATTCATGAATATAGGATCTCTCTCAATCCGCATTTGACTCAGATTTCCTTGATCTTTCTTTCTTAATGCATCTTCCACCTTATTTTCCTTTCCTAGGTGTTAGTGTATTGAACAATCATTATTTTTTAGTAACTCGAGAAATCTCCTTTTCCTCATGTAGATTTATTTCTGTGTGAAAATATATTTCAAACTCGAGTGGTCCATATAAATCTCACATCTTTCTCCGTAGAGATAATGTCTCCATATTTTCATAGCAAAGATTACAGCTGCTAACTCAAGATAATGAGTTGTATAATGTTTCTTATGTGTCTTCAAAAGTCTTGATTCTTAATAAATAACTATATAATTTTGCATAGGGACACAACTCATTCTATTCTTTGAAGCATCATTGTATATTACAAATCCATCACTTCCAAATGGAAGAGTTAAAATTGGAGTATTGACCAATCTTCTTTTCAATTCCTTGAATAATTATAGACATTATTTTGTTCACAAAAACTAAACTCCGTTAGATGTGAGCTTGGTTAGTAGGTTAGCCAGTTAGGAAAAATTCTGAATGAAATCCAGATAGTAACCTGCTAGGCCAATAAAACTGTATACCTCGGTTATGTTTGTTGGTGTGGGCCATTCTTGTATTGACATTGTCTTTGCAGGATCAACTAGGATTCCATCCTTAGAGAAAATATGTCCTACTAAAGAAACTAATTGAGGCCAGAATTCGCACTTCATAAACTTCCCATATAATTTGTTTCTTCTAAGAGTTTTTAGATTCATCCAGAAGTTATTCTCATGGTATTTATATCTTTTTGAGTATAATAGAATATCATCAATGAATACCATGAAAATGTTATCAAGATATTCCTTGAAAACTCAATTCATTAAATACATGAAAACATAGGGAGAATTCATCAATCTAAAATTATCACTGTAAACTAGTAATTCCCATACCTGGATCGAAATGCGGTCTTCGGAATATCTTCCTTCCTCCCACATAGCTGATGATATCCAGATCGAAGTCCTATCTTTGAAATGTATTGTGCACCATTAAGATGATCAAATAAATCATCAATCTAGGGCAGATGATACTTATCCATTATCATAATAGTATTGATTTCCCTATAATCAAGGCATAGCCTCATGGATCCATCTTTCTTCTTGATAAAGAGGACATGGGCCCCCCATGGAAAAACAAAAAGTCAAATAAATCCATTTTCACTCAATTCCTTTAGTTGTTTTTTGTGCTCCACTAATTTCATGGCGGAAATTTTATATGGAGTCTTTGATATAGTTCTTTCACCAGGAATTAAATCAATAGATAACTCAACTTCCTTATATGGAGGATGTCTAGGTAAATCCTATGGATATACATCAATATATTCTTTCACTATGTGAACTACTTCAATTTGATTATTTCCTTCCTCACCCATAGATATTAGGTTCTCTTCCTCTCTAAGAATTACATTTCACAGAGCTATTGGGGGTGGGTCTAGATAACAATCAGATGGCGAGGTCTCTGCTCTAAAGATAAGAGATTCTGCACCATTTTCAAAAAATATAACATCCTTTACTTTATAGTATTTCGTCACATCATAATTTGACATCCAATTCCTACTAAGAATTATATCATATTAATTCAATAGTATAATGATAAGGTTAGAAACTAAAGAATGTTTTTGTGTCATGTGGGGGACTAGTCGATATGCCTTTCTTGCAATGATGCATCCCCTAGGAGATTTTACTGATAACACCTTTATTAAATCAAATTGGACATGCTTAATTTTACTGGAAAACTAGGAAGATATAATTGAATGTAATGATCCAAAATCAAAAAAAAAGTGTTTGATAAGTTTGAGGAACCAATTAATGTACCTACCAACACATCCTTAGGAACTTCATTCTATACCCTTGTAATCACATAAGCTCCTCCTTACTCTCTTGGATTTTTCTGAGGCATGTTTCCATGGTGCTTAGAAAACTCATTTTCATAGCGTCCCCGCTCTCTAAAATTTTTTCATTGAATTTCATCAAATTGTTTCTTCCCCTTGTATTCATGAGATATATGCCCCTTTTATCCACACTTATTGAAGACTCCTATGCCATTCAATAAATTTCCCAAGATTATTATTTCCACACTTATTATATAATGGGAATTTCATCATTCCTTAGTTATTCTTTGGCACTTCACCTTTCCCTTGGTTATCATATTACCACTTTTTATCTTAGTTTCCATTGAACAAATTTGATCTAGAAAATTCCTTCTTTGTTTTGAAGGAACATTATACAATTTCTTCATATGATGAAAATGATTGAGAAGTTAGTTCCCTTAAAATAGTTGGCTTAAGTCCTTTAAAGAAATGATCAATATTTTCTGCCAAGTCACGTATGTAATCTATGACATACCTGGCTAGCCTTATGAAGGTATCCTCATACTCTGCAACATTGCCTTCTTCCCTTTTCTTTAAGCCAAGGAATTTCCTCTTTATATCAGTTCATTACTCACATGGGAAATATTTTTCGAATAATATTTCTTTAAAAGTCATACATTCTATATCTTTAATTTTTTCTTCCTCCATGGTATTTTGAATCAAGGACCACCATTGATCAGCATCTCCCTTGAGACAATATAATTCTAGTACAACCTTTTCATTTTCATTGCATCATGATGCCATAAATATCATATAAAGGGACTTGATCCATTTCTGAGAAACCACTAGTTTAGTAGTCCCTCTAGAAGATAGGGTCTTCTTGTAAATTTATCCTAATATACTAATTTAGTACGTTGTACCCTAATCAGCATTTTCTAATCTACTTTCCAATGTTGCAACTAAACATCCTTTGATACCAAATGTAATGCTTAGACCCCTCTAGTCCGGATCCGATACATTACTAAGTACATTGGCATGGTTATAAGGAATGAAAATCCAAAAGGAATGATCATTTTAGTAATCTTGAAGAAACTAGATACATATATGTAACTCAAAATACATTGGAAAAGGTTACAAAATACAATACATAACAAAAACTAAAAACTACATCAACAAGAACCCAATAAATGATCTCTTATTCATTACTTGTTGAAATTATACAATGAAATGGGTGATCTCAAACACTCAGTAAGGGTTAAAAATATCAGAAGCAGGAATAAAATAATGAGTGAATCATTACGAATCTGACACAATCAATATGGCATGGTGAATAAAAGAAAAACTCACCCCATTAATAAACTGAGAATGAAAGGACATCCATAGATTTTTTTTCCATATTGAAAACCTCATGGATAGTAATAACTGGTAATGAATAAAGAGAAATATTATAATTGGACATCATGTATCTAGAACATGATCCCATAATATCATTAAAATGGTTTATTTCTATGTGTAGAAACCTGTCTGATTTTTGGAAACAAACTCGAAGGGTTTTTCGACAAACTAATTGTCTCATGAGACCTACCAATGCATCGAGGGGTTGTAGCAGGCTCCACCCACCTATTCATCCAAAGAATTCTTTATTACTAGATTCAACACAAGATCAATATGAAAATAAATTATCCATATAGAATAGAGGATACAGATTCATAAATAATTCCACTGTCAAAACAACATTCAAATAAATATCGTATGTAAGATGGTATAAAACTTAGAGAATAATAATTTCCATGATATGTGAATATGTAAATTTAAATATAATATAATTTAAATTGAAAATTTATCTCAAATTGGATATAAGTATACTACATAAGAAAGAGTAGGTGCATATACTGAATAAGCCACAACTAAGTGAAAGTAGAAACAAAGCACGTTACCACGTTGAAATCAATTGAGTCGTATAACCAAAAGTTAATAAACACCAAATTAATTATAGAATAACATGAATATAAATAGAATAATGATAATATATATCAAATGGTAGTACAACTATACCACATAAAAGAAATAAGAGGCAAACAATAGAAATCCCACAGAATTGAAAGTGAGGTGTGAAAAAATGTTAAAAACATTTCGTCTTTGTAACGAGTGTTCTTGCGAGGTATTAATGAGAGGTAAATGGGTATAACATTATTTATATGTCATAAAGTTAGTATGGGGGATGTGAAAAACATAACTCATCATTAGGTATTAAAAATGAAAGGACGCAACATGGGGAAGCTGCTTGGATAAAAGGGAGAGACATGATCCCTTGTCTTATACTCAAAGTTGTTCATGATTGTTCTTAACGACCGGAATAATCAAATTTAGCTTCATTAATTAAAAAGTATGTAACCTCATCAACATTTAATTGATATTTTATGACTTAATTAGGTTAATTAATTCTTTTTTTGGTGGTTTAAGAGATTCAATTTTAATGTTTTGGTAGCATTTTCTTTGTTGGTTTTCATGATCTGTTTACTTGTATTCATGAATTGATGTTTGATTGAAATATGGTTAAATATCAATAATTGTTAATTTACATTATTTTTTAAATTAAAAAGATATAAATGATCTTATAATGATTCTGGTTATATATAATGAGGATGACTCAATTGATGGGTTAAAAATAAACACTTGGATTTGGCTTGGCGGTTTTGTGCACAATAAACTTTTTTAATATTATTATTCCATATTATGAATGTGTAAGGAATCCAGAACATTGATAAATATAAAATAAATATATTATGACCAGGTTCAAACATTTAAAATGTATCATGACTAGTATTGAAAAATAGTAATACAAATTGAAAACTCATCTTCCTTGAGTGTGATAAATTAACACATCTTGGACAGTGTTTGCATTTATTATATAAAAGGAGGGGAAAAGAGATATTATAATGAAATATTCCATTATCACAATGAAAATATGGTACATATAAGGTAATATAATTATC
The DNA here is from genome assembly GCA_963277665.1 of Viscum album. Classification (NCBI taxonomy): domain Eukaryota; kingdom Viridiplantae; phylum Streptophyta; class Magnoliopsida; order Santalales; family Viscaceae; genus Viscum; species Viscum album. The sequence goes on from OY728145.1 coordinate 904,890,597, forward strand.
ATGGAATTTTAATTAGGGGAGGTGAGAAAGGAGAACAATAGAATGCAACTTTTTTAAAGGAAATTGAAATCAAAGAGAAGAATGATTCACCTCTTGAGTACTCCTACTTTAGAGACTCTTCAAGGCCTTTTTTTGTCCTTTTTGGGATACCAAAAAGTCTTGGACATGGGGATAGGTATTGGGAACAATGTTTTGAATAATTTAGGAATGTCTTGAATCTTGAGTGGTGAGGGTGGAAAAGAGGTTGAGTGGTGGTTGAGGGGTGGTTTATAAAGTGGAGGGGGGGTGAGTTTTCCTAATATTATAATCATTAGATTATTATTTCGACTCACGACAACCAATAGGGAGTATTACATGAACAAGAAAAGTAATAAATTCATGTGACTTTGAACCAATCGGGCTTACGTTAGTAGATCATCATCAATGACTCAATAAATCCCTTATTTAGCATTTATCATAAATTATCACATTTTACTATTCATTAAAAATTCATGTATTTCACAAAAAATCCTAGAAATACACACTAACCATTTCTCAACATGTAAAATCAAAAAATGATGTCCAATTTTCAAAATTAATTTACTAATTATGGTTGTTTTAATATTTAATTAAATCATTATTTAATAGAAATATATATACACTTAAAATATTCATCTTTATTTTTAAGGTGCCTAAATTAATTTATACACTCAAGGGTATGGATACCATTCATAAGAGTCATATTACTATTCATAAGGGTAATTTACTATTCATAAGGGAGGGTTACTATTCATAAGGGTAGGTTTCTATTCATCAAAAAATAAGTTAATTCAATCAAACTCTGAATATCATCCCAAACACAACCGTCTATGTTAGATTTTTAAAATTTAAATCACAGAGCTCGAAAATTTATGTTTAATGGATATGTTTTTTCTATCTCTTTTAAGTAATAATGTTTGGTTCCACATAGGCTATGTGATTCTTGAAATATAACTTATCTAATAAATATAGTTTTTTAAGAGAAACATACCATAAAATGTTTTGGGTGCAACATATTTATTTAAATTAAGATAAATATAATTAAAATTAATTTTTTAATGATGATGAGAATGAATCATTATTTAATTAAATTGAGATGAGAGGAATTTAATTAAATGACTAGTAAATGAGGTGTCGGAGGTAATCAATGAAGGGGAATATTAAATGTTAAAATTTAAATGATGTGTAAATAAGTTTATGGGGTTTCTTTTAATTTAATTCCAGGTAAATATGAATGTAACTAATTATTGGGAAATGGAGGTTTTTTTCAAGAAATTCACAGTTTATAAAAATTTAATTAATCATTGTGAAATGGGTATTATTATTTATTTAAATTTAGGTCGATTGAATTAAACTAAATAATGTTAATGAGTTGGATCTTTTCATTTAATAAAATTATGGTCAAAGAATTTAATTAAATAACTTGAGTTAGGGAAATTATTTAATTAAATTTAGTTAGAAATAAATTAATTAAATGATTACTAAATAGGTGTCAAGGTTTTAATTTAATTAAATTGTATTGAAAGAATTTAATAAAATAATAATGTATTAGAAAATCTATTTAATTAAATTAATTTTGAAAAGAATCTAATTAATTGATTTGTTAAATGTGGAGTTGGTATTTTATCTAATTAAATTCAAGGTTAATATGAATTTCTTTATTTGATGAAAAACGGGGTTTTATTTAATTAAATTGTATTGATAGAATTTAATTAAATAATATTTTTTTAGAGAATTTATTTAATTAAATTTAGGGTTTCATTAAATTGTTATAAATAAGATATAAATGAGGTATTGAGGTTTATCTTAAAGGAGTGTTAATTAATTGAAAATAATAATAATATCATCGGGATTATTATTATTATTTTTATATTGATTCTTATAATTAAAATGTGTATTTTAATTGACATGAGATAGAGAAAAGGAGGGAGAGGTACACATCATGTGAGACATGATCCCTTCCCCTAGACTCTCTCTATGTAAGGAACACCCCTCCCCTCCCCCTTATCCAGATTACATGGTCATCCCCTTTTGATGCCTTCAGGAATCATGTATGACTCAGTGAGATGACTCAAGATCCGCTGCACCATATTTTGACAACTGCCGCTGAAGGCATGGCAGTTTGTCTCGATTTGGTTCACTGCCATCAAATCCTCATGAAACGATGTATTGTGAGTACGTTCACACTTTTGTGGAGGTTTTTGGGAAATGGAGGATTGTGGTTTAATTTATAAAGTGTTTTCATCGCCAATTCCTTGAGATAGGGTCATCAATTCGGTTAGATAATAAAACGTAGTATTTTTTTAATTATTCATTTTGATAAGTTTGACTGTATTTGCAGAATAAATGTTTTATTTGTATTAAATGATTTGACAGATTGTAGAATCATGTTTTTTTAATAAAACCCCACCAATTGAGGTGTGCTGATTTCATGCTAGAAACATAATATTTAAAAGGATGTATTTTTTATCTTACTGTTGTGTGATTTTCTTTTTATGTCATTTGTATGTTGACACACTTGGGATAACTTGAATTTATGAGTATTGGGCAGGATAAGATGAGATAATTAATTGTGGAATTAATTATTATATTTTAATTGGATAAGTTAATATAATTAATATTGGAATAATTATATTCCTTGATATTGAAATATAAATAATTAATTAGGAAATTAATTAGGAATTTTGAGTTAGGAGAAAAGGACCAAGTGGGAGCTCAAGATGCTCATGGAGATTGCCTTTGGATATTTGAGTCTTTTATCTATTTCTGTATTAGAATGTAAATTATTTTATTTTATTTACTTCTTTCTGATATGTATCACCTGGATGTGCATGCATTGTAAAAATTGTCGTTGTCCATTTTTTGTATTCAGTTGATTATTTTTTACATCTACTTCTTCTGTTGTATGAGATTATAACCTATTTCTGTTGTGAACTCTAAATATGGGGTTATAGTCTCCCCAATAACTATCCAAAGTCCCTCACATATAGTCAGCAACATCAGAAACACTATTGGATGCGCTTGAGGCCATGTAATGACCAGTTTGGCTACCAGTTCGAGGGTAATATGGGTTGGGATGTTATAGTCTTAATATATCAACAATTAACCACATAACTATTTTTCGTTAATCAAAACACATGTTTTTAAAATATAAATAAACCTATTGAGAATAATTTTTATCCTCATCACAGATCACAACTATCAATAATCAACTCATGGGTGATATTGGACCTTTCACCATCACTTAATATTATCACATATATAATTTAATGAAATAGACCTATAATCCAACAATCACACAAAACACCATAAATTTTATTTCATCATAATCATAGCACACCACTTTGTGTTTAATAATATTTTCCCATTTTCATCTCAAAAATAACCATCTAACATGGATACTGATGTGTCCTTATTTTCATACATGATTTCCAAATATTATTTGATAAATAATTGTGTTATTAATGATGAAATATGAATCAAATGGAGAATCATTGAATTATGTTTTTCTGGAATGAATCTATGATTCATTAATATCATAATAAAAATTGATATTTTTAAAAATTAACTATTAAATTAATCTTTTTTTTACCTTCATATATTGAAAGATCAATAATTTTATATCATTTAAATTGATTTATATTTGATTCTATTATTGTTTCATGAGTATATATTCTAACAAAAATTGTTGGAATGCTATAAAATTCATACATTAATTTCATGAAATTATTTATTTATACAATTATTTAATATGAATGGATTAATATCATTGGTCCCTATTTTCTTTTTGAGTTTTTTGCGTATTGGTATCAAGTGATTCATGAGAGGTGTATAAGTGTTCCAAAAAATTGGTGTGATGGTTAATTTGTTTCATTACTTGGGTGAACCTCCATATTATAAAGTTATATAAGGGTAACTTATACATTTCAAAATTGAAAAATATATATTAAAATTCATCAAGTTATTCATCATGTTGAAAAAATACATGTTTAAATGTAAAGACATGGTTAAAGAAATTCATAAGGGTAGACATGTGGCTAAATACTTTTGTAAAGTTCATCCGTGTTTCCAAGGCTCATTTTTTTGAAACTTACATCATGGGAAATCCCTATGCATGTGATTGCGAAAATGTTAATTTACACTCTGTAAAATTTTATATGAGGCCTATAGAAATGTACATACCAACTGAAATAGGCACTATGAGGGTTATCAAACATCAATAGATCTATATAAAGGTGATGTCGTGGAATTTAATATGGGAATTTACTCACAGTGAGTGATAAATTATCTATTGTAAAATTAATGAAATGGTTTAAGCTTTATTCAATGAAGTTGGGTTACGAGGATCTCATCAGATATCAATAAAGAAGAATATAGTTGTTAACATAGTAATGATTCATGCCCACATTAGAATTACATAGAGTCAATTATAGAAACATTTGACGGATCTCATTCTATTTGAAGAGAATTGTTAGAAAATTTTTAGTAGAACATGGTAATGGTAAATAAAGACTGGGAGAGTGGTCATGGATGTTGTTAACTATTATTGTTTCAAAAATATTGTTATTATTTTTTGAAAAAATGGGATTGATTATATTATGTATTCATCAATCCTCATTCTCAATGAATTTTTAATTTTGACTTCTACTTTGTAAATAATATATATATATTTATTCATCCTCGTGTATTTTCAAACATCCATTCATGGATGTATACTTTTTTGGTCAACTGATTCAATATAAATATCTAATCTACCTAGAATATCAAATATCAATATGATCTTTACCTTTTTTATTCTTATTTGACAATAATTGTGAAGTGGAGATACACAGGGGCATGTTCTCTCATAGTAATTTTTTAAAATTATTTTCCCCCATTTCGCATATTTCATTATATTTAATCCATATTTTCTCTTAAATGAGGTTTTGTTATTTTACGATGTCATGGTGATCAAGTATTTCTGAAAGATATACCAGATTGGGGTTGTTTATTTTGGTATCTATTTTAACTATAGAGACAGATCTTTAGGTACTGAGGGAAATTACATGAATAAGTATTCATTATTGGGGTTAGATAATAGTTTTAGACAATAATTATTCCATCTTTTAAGTTCATTTAATTTTTTAAGGTTCGATTCCTTCAATATGTTTTTTGATTTCAGTATAAGAGTGATTCAACATAGAACATTCATTTATTATTTCTAACATTCAGTTGATTTTTCTTATTAATTAACCTTTTTTATTTCATTCCTTAAATTTTTTCATCATTTCTTTTTTTGTTCACTTATTTAGTTTCAAATAATAAAAAAAATAAAAAATTTGAGGAATTACATGAATAAAGACACTTCCTCAATGAGGAAGCCCTTAGGTTCTCTATTATGTTATAGATATAGAATAAAATAAGTATTTTTAAAAGTTTGTTAGAGCCTCATGTAAAAAATGTGTTGTTTCCAGGGGAACACATTGAGTGTCTTGGGGTTAAAGAACTATTTAAAAAATCAAACAACTAATAAAAATCTTGAAATAAGAAAAAATATGCTTATTTTTGTCTTGCTTCATCTAGGGATGATTGTCATCAATATGATTTTATATCTGTTTTTATGTTTTAAATATTTTTTAAAATTTATTAAAAGAATATATTTATATATATTTAAAAAAAATTGAATTTTAAACCTAAAATATTTAATTCTTATAGCTATTTTCATTTATTATTATCTAAAACTGAGTTTTGTGTGTGTGTGGATTTCCAATAGATCATTTAGGGGGTTGGAATCAAATATACCAAACCTACTACATTCATTGTAGATTTTATACTACTTAAAACTATTTTTATAACTATGCAGAGTATCCTTATAACATTAATGTTAACAAAAAAATCATCCCAAAAGAAAATATGGATCATCTCTAAACCAAATGATGATATAAATAAAAGATCAAATTCCCCAAAAAAACAATGAAACTAAAATTAATGTTTTATTAAAAATGTGTGAACTTTAATAATAAATTAAAAAACATGATAAACATGAAACTAAAAACAATTAATATGGAAATTATTTAGTGGAGTTTGAGAATGAGAGAGATATGGAAATTGAAGAATAAGACATGAATAATGATATTGAAACTAAAAAAGATGAAATATTTAAACAATTGTTTTATAAATACCTCAAAGTTGTCTAAAAGGGGGAAAAATAAAAATATAACATTATTATTATTCTACATAAACCTATTAAAATGTGAACATTTGATTAAATAGGGGGTAAATTAAGAGGAAACTAGATAATGATATAGAAGAAAACACTCCAACAATATTTTTTTAGATTTTTTTAAATGAACTTGAGAATTATTTGGTGATTTTATTTATGAGAACAAAAAATATAAAATCACTTATTTTGAAAAAATTTGAATAAAATTTCAAAGTCTTTTCCCAAAAAACATTGAAAACATTTTTGATAAAGATGAACTTGGATTTGATGTGTAACTTAAATCAATTTAAAAACACTCATTATTTAATACCCTCACTTATTATAATCCAAACCTTGATTTTGAAGATGATTTAGAATCCAATATTGACTAAATAGAGTGGGATCACATGAATCTTGAAATTACCTAATTTATTGTGGAGAGAATATAATTAGATGTACAATTCCACAAGGTTAATATAGGAAACTAAATAAATATCTCTATTTTGGGATGATGTGTTATAACTTGTGGAAAACTATTAACACACACTTTTATTTATGTATAAAAGCTTCATCAAATATCATGGTAATTATATGTTTTTTTAGATGGATAATATTTTAAATAAATTCACATTTTCATAAAACAAGATTTTAAAACCTAATAATATGAGAAAAAAATCAATTATTACCTATTTTTTAAAAAAATTCTCATTAGTTTGGGGTTCCAAATTCACTTTGGAGTTGAAAATAAATTGATATAGGATTTATAATTGATTTTAAAGGTTTACAACCTGCTAAAAGCATCATTGAGAAACCTCTTCTAAAATATGATATGAAAATGTCATCTATGTGCACCTTTTGAGATTATAGATATTCAAAATGATGAGAATAAATTTGAGGACAATGTCACACCCATTGAAACACGTTATACAATATTTATTATTATTTAATGTTTAAAATAATTCAATTTTAGAATAAATCCACAAGTAGAATTAAAGCATTCAACAACTATTTATGGGTTTTTTCAACTGTATTTTGAAGATATTAATGGGTTATATTTTTAAAAAAAGTTATTTCCTAAAAAATATATTTTCAATTAAAAATAAATTGAAAACACAATGTTTGTGGTTTATGGTTGAAAAATAACAAATTTTTGGTGATTGGGTTTTCTTTGATAGGGTATTCTAACTGGGTACATAAAATAAATTTTTCTTTGGGAGGTAACCCATGGTTCAAAAATTTCAATATGTTATTTTTTATTTAAATAAAATTCAAACATTCCTATTGTATAGTGTATATTTAAAATCTTAATACCAACTCATTCTTAGCCTTGATTGAATATACATAATTATTTCCCAGTACCACTTATTCAAAATATCTTTTAGTACCATGTTTTTTTTACTTTAATGATTAATTATAATACAAGATGTATTTTTAAAAATAGTTTCTCTAGTGGAGAAATTATGAGGAGTTTGAAGATTTATAAGGGGTATAAATATTTGGATTGAGAATCAAGGACAACACCAATTATCAATAGACCTGTCGTTATCTATATATTTTATTGTAATTATTTTGATTAATACATACTACCATTATTGTTTAATTAAAATTATTTTATATTAGTTTTATTATTGTCAGAAATTTATTCATGTTGAAAAATAATTGTGGTGGATTTCTAGTTGAATTTTAGAAAATTTTCTTTGAGGGAAATATCTTTAAAACTAATCAGTGTATATTTTATTAAATATTTGAGGTTGAAAATGAAATTTTGAACTATAATATAACCATTATAAAACAAGAAAAATTTCTCAATTTGAAAATATATGTAATCACTATTGAAACATGATTTATTATTATATATTATAATAAATATTTTTTGACCAGTAAACATTCATGAATATTTAAATTTCAATTTTGGAAATTTACCTTCGAAATATTTATCAAAAATATAGTTAATCTTAAGATATAAGAGTAGTTTAATGCTTGAGTATCTTTGAAAATATAAATTTTTTTCTAAATCTATGGTTTTATTTTATTTTGGATATTGAATTTTAGAAAATTATTTTGACATGTTCATCTTGTATGAGATAAAATCAATGTAACCTAGGTGAAATTTCAAATGTATAAACAATTTCATTTTTTTACTGAAATTCATTGATAAATATTCTTAATCATAAGAGTAATAATTCTAGTTGTTCATTCATTCTCTAGACATTAAATTTATAAAAATTAAACATTAGTATCTTTTATATATGAAATGGTTGAAAATTAAATTCAAAAGTTATTAATATATTATGAAATCACTTGTAAAAATACTAATAGTTCCTACTAATCTCTATGAATAATTTTTTACTAAATCAATATTCTTATATTATTATTTTTATGAAATTTTTTATCCCTTTTTATTAAGTATTAATCATGTTTTCCCATTAAATATATTCCATTTTAATTAAAATTCATTGTATAACCAGTGTAAATCCTTTGTATTCTATATGGTTTTTAGTTTGTTTATATTGTGTGGGAAATATAATTTTTCAACATTATTCAAGCCCATTAAACATAATTTCTAACTAATAATATAAAAACATTTTTGATTAAATTTTTTTAAATGATCTCTCATATTATGATTCAAAAATAGGGGAAATATTGCGTTTTATGTGTATGGGAGTGGATTTTAAATGTTCTTAATTGAAAATTATTGATTTCATATAAGGTTTCTACTCCAATGTTTTTAAAATTTATTGTGTTATTATTATTATTTTATAACTCACTGGTTTAACATTTTTCTAGATTTAAAAGGATTGGTTGCTACTTTAGGAGTGAAATATTAAATTTTTATCTTAGTATTTAAATGGGTACATATTTTTATGAATATCTTCAAAAAAACATGATTTTTTTAAATAATTTAGAGTATGTTTTATAAGGAAAGTTAAATTTTAAATATTCTTTTACAATTAAAATAAAATTATTTTTGATGAAATGGTATTTGAAATGAACATCAAACACAAGATGTCTGTTTATTCATTAATATAGAATTTATTGATGGTTTATTTATTATTTCCATTTAATTATTAATCTTACCCTTTTATTTGGTTGTGTCAATTTATTATGTGTGAATTTATGTGAGTCTATTCACTTTTCTAAAAAGGGATGTTTGAAAAAATAATTAGATGCAAATTGAAGTCTATTTAATTCATTTCATGATTTCAAAATTTAATTGGTTTTAATAAAACTAAAAACAAATTCCCAACAACCCAATTTATTTAAAGAGATTAATAAATTTTCCTACATGAGATGGAGTATGGGGAAAATGAATTTTAAAACCAACACCTTGCTGAAACATGAGTTATTTATTTTTGAGATGACATTTATTTCACTAAATTTGAATAACTAATTACTTGAAGGGATGAAATGGATTAGGAATGGGGGAAATTTATGTCGCCTCATTTTCCTAATTTTCTCCATATCTTATTTTATAATTAATAATTTTCTTATTGTTAAATTATTTTTGAAATAAATAATTTCTGGATTTTTGTTGTTTTATAATGAAATAATAATTTTTTGAATATATTATTAAAATTGTTGTTTTGATACATTTTTCATAAATTGGTCCATTTTTTTATCTTTTATGGTTAATAATTTTACGTTGTTATAATATTTTTGGATTTAATTCTTTAATTAATTCATAAGTTTGTATTTATAGGTAATTTTTTGAATAATATTAAATTCATGCATTGAACTCAGAATATTATTTTTTTGTTCTATTATACAGTTTAATTATTAATTACGAATTAATTAATCTCAAACAAGTTTGAATTTTGTGTGTTTTTTGTGGCACATATTGATATCCTTTGATTCATGAGAGATGTGTAAGGGAACAAACATACTAGAATAATGGTTTTTGGATCCTACATAATTCTAGATCCTTGTATTATAAAGTTTTGTAAGGGAACCACATGTATTTCAAAGATTATTTAAAGATATCAAACACATCATCAAGTGATATATCAAGGTGAAAATAAACTTCTATAAGGTTTATTATACAGTTGATTCCTATTGTAATGGTAGATACATGTAAAAAAACAAGTTAGTTTCATCCATCATATAGAAGCCGGAATTGGCATGCCACTATACCAAAGGGAAATATCGATCACCAAGGGTGGAAACCAGTTCATGGGAGTCTTATCAAAATAATTGGCTATGGATTTATCAAATTATCAAATAAAATGAAAGAATGGGATTTTAAAAAACTACTATGACCCATCCATTTTATATAAATCCTCCTTGAAATAAAAAATAAAAATAACAACCTAATAAAAATATGAAAGTAATAAATAGAAATAAGCCTCAAAAACCTCCCTCACCACCTTGGAATTCCTCTCCAATAATGAAAATACATCTACCAAATAGATTTTCTTTTCCCACCAGCAGTTATTATTACCCATAACACATAGAAAGAAATAGAAACCTGTATTTATAAGTCAAATCAATGGAAGGGAAACATGACGGGCATTCATGAAATATGAAATCTGGAACTGCTAAAACATAGTAAAAAATGAACAATTCACCAAATTCGATAAAATAAAACTAAAATTAGTAAATCAAAACTCAATGATTGGTCTGATGAAGAACTATGAACTTTAAACTGGTATAATAATATAGGCATGAGAACATAAGCAGCCGGTAGGCCACCCCAGTCCCCCAAAACAAAGCACTCACATTCATATTATACCTTAACCATTATAGTTGGAAATAAAATTGAAAAGTAAAAACATTATATATTGATAAAAAATAAACAAAAACACACCACATGTGTTATAAAAACTATTTTATAATATTTTTATTGAAATAAAAAAAATAACTTGGGAAATACCAATTTCACATCCCATACCACATATCCAAAACACACTTTTAATGTCACTTTAATATATATATATATAAACACTTTTTTTAAAAATACCCATTTGAAAATCTCAATGTGGTTTATCTAATTCACCATAGTTATATAAAATAAGTGTCAAGGAAAACCATATATAAAACTAAAAAAACATAAAAACACATTGTGAAATCTCACACACCATTTGGGTTTCAAAATTACCTAGTTCCCACTTTTCACAAAGTAGAACCGTTTTCAAAATCATTTCTAAAAATTATATTAAAACACTGTAAAATAAATATTTCAATTTTCCTTTTTAAACAATATTTCATAATCCATTTTTAAATAACTTGAAATGTATACGACAAAAATAAGAATAAATAACATAGTTAGGAACCACTATTTCATGTCAATCAATAAGAATAAATAATCCAGATCATATATTCCATGAAATAAAACATACAGTAGGTGGCGCAATATATACAGAAATTAAATACCCTAAATGATCTAAAATAATTATCCAAGTATCATGGTTCAAACACAAGGGAACTAAATAGTTTCTAGCTTGACTTCTAATGACCCTAACACAAAATTCAATATATAACATAGAGACAAACAGGTGGAGGCTCACACAGTTATCCATGGGCTCTCATAGTCCCCACTAGAGTGCTCTTGATCCCTAACCACCCATGGGAATGATTTTCCTCAAGGGGGGACTATCCAAAAAATTTCAATCTTAGCCCTCAGGAAAACGCTCCCAATCACTAACCTTGGTTAGGGATTCGACAACCACAGTTACCGAACACATTTTCCAAGGACTACCATAATGATTGAAAGGTTGTGTTCACAATAAAGCATCCATTTTTCTATGAGAAAGAATATAAAACAACTCACGCACCACCTCCCCCCCCCCCCACTAAAGATACCACATAATAAAGCACAAATATGATACACATTGAAACATAGTAAACATCCCCACAAGAGATCAAATTGAACTACGAGATAGAAGAATCACAATAGCGAACAAGATGGTATCACACGATTTATGAAATGTTATTTTATTAAAATATCAAAGGGTCCATCACTTTAAAACAAGAAAATTATTTGGATTCCAACATATTTCAACAAATAATTTTTTAAAGCCAAATGGAAACTCACTCATCGGTTGATACAAACGCCATTGAAAGCATTCAAAAAGAGAATGAGTTTAAAAATATAATCCCAAAAGGGTGAAATTCAATTTTGAAATCACCAAACTCATTTGGTGGTCTTTATATCTTTAAAAATCGAATGAAAATATTATCAAATCCCTTTAAAAATTTATAAACCAAAAAACTTGGAAAATTACCATCTTTAAACCATGAAATATTTATTAAAACATAATGCTAGTTCAAGACAATACTTTTTAAAAACAAAAGATTTATTCAAAATGAAATCAAGAATATTCAAAAAATCATGTCATGGGTTTCCATCCCATGCCAATGATTATAGAGAATTTCATTTATCTGGGCCCTTTATGGATCATACATATAGGAATAATTTAAAATAAAAAACATTTTCAAACATTAAAAAAATAATATACAAGAAATAGAGACATGTGGAAATTAAATAACTAACTTGTATCAATGGAAAATGAGTCTTAAGAATGTTATGGTGATCCAAAACATGTATCCATTCCAGATGATGGCACCCACATAAAAGATAAAGTCCCAATGAACTATAAACCCCCAAAATAAGAATATTAAAACAACCAATTTCCCCACACTTGAACCACATGTGACTTGGGTTCATAAAAGGATTTAATAATATGGATAAGAAGGGTGAATAATAATATCAGGTGTACCTCTTGAAGATAATAAGGGAAACTCATCTATAACCAGAGGAAGATCTAGGTCTTGGGGGAGCAGTTGTAGGTTAAAGGGGATTCACCTAGGGTCATCCTGCAAGATCATGGAGACCTGGTGTTGGTTTCATGTGGTATAGAGGGGCGAGGGTGAGTTTATTTTTTATTTTAATATTTTTTCTAAAAAAAATAAACCTTTTAAAATATAATAAAAACTAAAAATTAAAAAATTCTGGAAAATTTGCACTGTTTTTCTGCAGAGTTTTCATAATGATGTTCCAACTATTCCAAAGTAACGGCCTCCAAAAACCCTTCCCTGTATTGTGTCTACTATGAATCCCATGGTTGGACTAAATATTTTTTCCATGCCAAATGAAACTTTCTCAATAATAGACCACCATTCACAATTTCAACACATTTAGTCCTAACTGTGTGAAACTCGTGCATAGTAATAAATGATAACTTTTCTTAAAAAAATCGTTTTCATCATAAAACATTAATTATCCAAATATGACTTGAAATAATATAAAATAAATCGCAAATAAACTTGATGTTTTTTAAAAACTCCCCAACATACCACTTTCCCCCCCTTGAATTCTCCAGTCCATATAGAGGTCAAAAGGGAACTAATTTCAAACAAAACACTATGGAAAATAGAAATCCCTAAAAAACATAGTGAAACCACAACTAAAACCCAATCATAAAATGATCAACAAGGACCCAAAAAGGATCTCCAAGGAAAAAATATTTGTAATCAGTATCACCACCATATAAATATGAACTAAAATTATTGAAAAACTTGCAACCTTTTCTCAGACAACATAAGAACGTCACCATGAAACTAAATTCCATAAATATCCAAAAAAATTTATTAAACCCCATAGCCAACTCCAACCACAAGAAACTGGTTCAAAACCACCAGTATATAACTACTACATAAAAACTCGTAAAGGATATTAAAAAAAGATCACCCCAACATGGTATCCCAAAACTAATAAGAAACACAAATGATAGAGATTCCAAACTAAGAAATGACATGGATATTCTCAAAGGATCACATTTAGAATATGAGGGTATTCAAAACCAAATCCCAAGAATATTGTCTCATAGTAATTCTAATGGAGAACATTTCCTTGTATTATCTACAACCCAACTTGAAACAATGCTACACCCCAATAATCAATGAAATAACCCTAGGTTCTTCACATGTTTGAATGGATATCAACAACCAACCAATATCCTACTACAAACATGGAAAATAACCTACATAATGTAATAAGGCATGAAAAATTCCCAAATGTAACACCACCCCAAAATGGAAACAATTAAAGATGTAATAAATGCTCATCCAAGGCCTCAATAATAAAATACTACTCTGAGATACATTAAAATAAATACTAAAATATTCTATCATCTAGAAGAGAAAAAAACACCTTAAGGATACAAAAAATGGCCACTCATACATCATACCTCAAACATCTCCAATTAGAACCACGGAACATCCCAGGCTGAATATCAAAAACAGTATCCAAGAAAACTGATGCTCACTAATTCAATAATCAAAACAAGGAACATGTTTCCAAACCACCAGACCTAAAAATATTCAAAGGAGACACTAGAAAATAAATACCATGGGTAAAAGGATGGCACATAACTCTTAAAAAAAATAGTCTCCCAATTGTGGAATGATATATTTAAAATATAAGGAGTAAGGACCCCTAAAATTGACAATATTCTTTTACATCAGATAATTTTGGAGGGATATGGCCCACATCAAACAACCAAACACATATACCCACACAAGTTCATGCAACCAAAATCATACCAATATATCCCAAAATACCCAAGGGAGAAAACAAGACACATATTTTGTCAAAAAACAAATTTTTACAAGAATCCTATTTTGAAAAACATGTCACCATTAAAATTAACTCATCTTCCTTCGAAAACCAAAATAAATACATTTTAAAATCCAAATTCCATCCATCAATTGACTTGGTCAATTTAAAACGTTTCAAAATAATTTCAAAACACACAACACTTTATTTAAACCAAAACACCCATTTGGGATGCCAAATAAATCAAACAATTTCCATCTTGAAATTTTTATCAAATCACAAACCAATTTAAACCTCTCCCACAATGTGTAAAGACGAATTTTAAAGTCACAGGTTTCTCTTAAAATATGAAACCCATCATTCAATGAAGTATGTGTACATTATTATAAATAGAACTCAAACATATATATATTTTTAAAATTCCCAAAGAAAAATAAATTTTTAAATCTTTTTTTTAAACACAGTTTAAAATAAAAAAATACATATGGACTTGTTTTATTATGAAAAGAACTTTTCTCAGGGAATATGTGTATTAACACAAATTAATTGAATTTCAAATCACAAGCACCAACGACTAAAAAAATAACACAATACTCCACCAAAAAACTATCAAAATATGACAACAAATCCTATGATTTGCCATGAACCCTATCTTCTTGACCCAAAAAACACAAGTAAATCTAATTTTCATACTAGTTAAATATGAAAAATACCATGATAAAGAACCAATATTCAAATTTCCACAGGTTTTAAGACCACACGTTTGTCACTCATTGGTTCCTAAATTATGTCTAGAATCAAGAATTTGATTATTTCGTGGAATGTCGGATCTTAAAACCAACCTTACGTCATGACTTCCTTCTTCATCACCATCCCAAAATCTAATCCAACCCCCATGGAAACAAGATAATGGAAATAGAGATCAATGCATCATTAATGAAAAATACAATGAAATATAAATTCAAAATTAAAACCCACTTCCTAGGGAAACTCGATGCTTAAGGCATGATGGATCTAGAAAGACTGTCCATGCACCTACCTCTTGAGTTCCAATGAAAAAATTGACTCAATCTGACCCAGATATACTAAATAAAAAAATTGGAATTATTAGGATCCTTTGGAAAATAAGAACCTTTTATCTAATGAAATTTTAAAAAAAATGACCCAATCCCACTATCAGACGAACACTGGAATCTATTCAGCACTAGCTGAAAGGGTGTTCCTAGCCCCATGTGTTGGAAAAAATTTCGTGGGAATCATAGAAACAGAATACATAATAGTTTTAACAATAATGATAGTAAAAATGATACCATGAATGTTATGAAAATCTGTCATGGGTAGTCCATACAATTGATTTACACACGAACATAAAAATATATTCAAAAATTTAATAAGAATATATGAATGTAGTAATTATAATTTAGTACAAAAAACCACCCATACCAAAATAGTCTCCTTATCCTTCTAAAAAATGATTCCAAGAAAATTTATTTGGTTCGACCACCAACAACTATAGTTTATATCCATCTGTAGAAACAATTAAAATCATAGTTTTCCATGATAAAAAAATAAATTGAATTTTACTTGATATTATAGTAAAATAAAGTCAATTAATAATAAAACTATTTAATAGGCATTACTGAAAAAATGTGATAAAATAAATATATCTTATAAATGCTCACCGAGTGGTCGAAGAAGAAATGATATCATGTAACTGAGATAAAAATATAGGATTGAGAACATAATCACTTAGTAGGTCACCAAAACAATCAAAAACTAAGAGGTCACTTTCATATTTAATCCTAATCATTCTAGTTTGAACTAAAATAGAATATTAAACATTTTCTATAATGAATTTAATGAAACAATAACACATCGCCTATTTTCTAAAAGATTTATTCCAAGATTTTTATTTACATGAATAAAATCATCTTGAAAATTTCTATTTCTCAAACAAAACCATATGGAAAAATAATCTTTTGAAGTCACATTAAAATCCACATGTAAACACCAGTTCTAGAAATACCCATTTTAAAACTCGAATAGGTTTCTATAAATCAACAATGTTTTATAAACATGTCTTAATATGAACCATATATAAATTTTGGACTGATAACCTAAAAATATATTTTGAAATATCACATACACTTTTTGATTCAAAAAACAAGTTTCAAATTGTCTCCAAAGAAAAACCATTTAAAATCATTTCTTAAAATAGTTTAAAAACTCTCTGGAATCATGCTTTCCTTTATCCATCATTAAAATTATTTAAAAATCCCTTTTCAAAAAAATAGAAACGTAGACTACATAAATAAGGAAGAAATAAAAAATTCATAATGTACTATGTCAATTCATACAATAAGAAAAAATAAATGACAAGAACATATGTTTCATGCAAAAAAAAAGATCTTAGGATACAATAATTAATCAAGGTTAATCCCAGAAATAGTCCTAAAAATGTTCCTAGTGTCATGGTATTAACCAAATAGGTAAAAATGGTTTCTTAAATTAATTATAATGGCTCTAAGATAAGCTGTAGCATATAAGATGACTAAAAATAAGTGGAGTCTTGCATAGTCCTCCCTCGGATCTCATGGTCCCCACTAGGGAACTTCATATCCCCAAAATCCCATGAACACACTCATTCTCAAGGGGGAATGTACCCAAAATGGAAACTACTCATCCCAATATAGATTCACCTAATAACTAAAAAAGGTGAGGGAATAAACCACCTCATTTTCCTAACCCTTTTCCAAAGGTCTACCATGATAATTCAATAGGATGTTTTAATAATCAAGCATCCCAGACTAAAGGAGAAACCATTTAAAACAAACCATGAACCAGCACAAGCCCTTAAAAATGTTACACCATAATAAAGAATATATATAATATATAATTAATCAGTGTAATAATACCCTCATGGTATCACGTTCCCCAATGAGCCACATGAATCAAAATGGGCCTCAAGAGGGTATCACAACATTTATAAAAAACCATTTTCATTAAATTACAAATAATGAATATCATTAAAATAATTCATGCTTGGGATTATATGATAATTCACCAAATAATTTTATAAAAATAACTAGGAACTCACAATTCCCATAATATAAAACCTAGGGGAAACATTCAAAGACATAATGAGTTTCAAAATACAATCCAAACTTGATAACCTACCATTTTATAATCACCCAACTCATTTGAAAATAAAAACAATATTTAAAATACCATAACAAAGGTTATAACATCACATTTAAAAACAATCATCAAACACTTTGATTAAACCCCAATTTAAATCATGAATAAATTTTTAATTCATCAATTCAGTGCGCTCTATAGTTTTTTAAAATCAAAATTATTTTATAAAATCCAATTAGGGATTTCAAAAAACATTTTCATTTCCACATATTCAAACTACATTAAAACATTCTAAGACAGTCATGGATCATACCTAATGGCCTAATATAAAAGAAAAAAAATTAAAAAAACAATAATGTATAGGCATGTAATTGATAGAAATGAAAATTAAAAACCTACTTTACATCAGTGGAAAATGCGATGAAAGTAGGTTGTATCATGACAAAGCATTCTACCTTATATGGTGAAGGCTCCATTACATAATAGAGATACCTTATAAACCTTAAACAACCAAAAAAAAATAATTTAAAACCATTTGTAAATTTATACATGACTGATGTGAGAAATTTTGTAATAAAATCCACATTAAATATTTGCCCCTTATAATGTTGTATAGTGGTGACCACAAGATTATATCTCTAGGAGGTTGAGGTTTGAGTTAAAAACAATCAATTTTTTTTGTTAGTTCTATCAAGGAGAGAATATAGTGAATTTGATTAATTTTTTGGAAACTTTATTTAAACTAAAGTGAAAGAAAAATTTAGGGAAATACAAAAATTGATAGAAAATTAAATGTTTCTGAAAATCAAATTTAAAATAGTTGTTGCAGACTAGCACAAACATCTCAAACACTATCATCTCCTTAAATAAAAATATTTCTCAATTGAATTTCTAAACGCACCCCAAAGGACCCCAATTTGAACACTCAAATATGATTAGACATCAAATCTAGACCTTAATTTGATTTTTCTCCACATAATGATGTAATTCCATAACTAGAAGACCTCCAAGTAATAAAACCTAATTGAAATCACTATGCAAAATAGTAAGCCCTTGCCAAATAAGTTTTAGTAGTGAAGTCAATTAATTTTATTCATAGAATGAACAGAAATATAAACACATTTATTGAATTTATATATAAAAAAGTAAAAAACCAGATCCAATTAATAATACAAGTTCAAGAGAAATTCAAAAATATATTAAACATTAATGTCGAAACATGTAAGAGAGTGTTCGTCCGACCATGCCATTTTCAACCACTTGCTACATATCCACACATAACTTTGGAATCCTCCATCATCTCTATTCTTTCATCGATGGGTAACATCTCTATCATGTTCATAACCTCCACCGTAGAGAGGAATGGCTCTAAATGGTTTAGAGATGGATCAGTGGTGTTGCGATGCTGTATCCTACCTAGAATTCCTTTGAAGAGAAGTGAGGGGGTGACACTTATAGGAAAATCTCATTGAAACTAGTGGCTTGTATCAGTTATTTTTTTCTACATGTTTTCAAGTAAATGACCTATACCAGGGTTACATGTTCTATACTACAAATCCAATTTTTCCTCCACCATGTTGAATCCGTGAAAACATCATATTATTGTTTGACTTTGGTCACATAGTGAAATGGGGACTCATGATATCTATCTTCAATTCCAAGAATTTTCTATTGTCAACATATTTCTTATATGGAAAATCCCATTTGAAAAGGTCATGACATGTACGGTCCTTACATGTCTTGTAAGAGTTCTGCTTCAGTATCCAACTTTGCTTCTTTTCTCCAAAATCTTGTGTCTCACCACTTCACTTCCCTCACAGCATGATTCTTCCATTACCTACAACCATGAAATTCATAAGACAATTGAAAATAGTTAAAAATCAATAATTTCTTCGTTTTCACAATTTATATCAAAACATTCCTAAACTCTAAAAACAATGTAATCACACATTAAATGAATAATTTTGTGGGTTTAAATCATTAAAATATATATATG
Organism: Viscum album; assembly: GCA_963277665.1. Taxonomy (NCBI): domain Eukaryota; kingdom Viridiplantae; phylum Streptophyta; class Magnoliopsida; order Santalales; family Viscaceae; genus Viscum; species Viscum album. The sequence continues at coordinate 904,910,484 of OY728145.1, forward strand.
AATAATATTTTTAATATTTTCTAAATAAATTACCCAGTAGTGATTATGTTTTATAAATTGGGTAAATTATATGGATATGAAATGGTGAATAAGGGATAGTTTACCATTTTCAATTGAAATTCGGGTGAAAATGAATGACAAAGAAGTTTTTTCTAGAGGAGGTACATATATAGGGGTTACAAATAAGGGAATCACATGAGAGGAGGTAAGAGTTGTTGGTGGGAGTCCCACAATTGGTATAGTGGGGGTGATAGGAGTTTTAATTTTTGGATTATCAAAAATATAAAAAATACAAAAATTGTAAATATTCGGGAATGTCACATGGTTTTCGGAAATTTTCCCCCATTGTTCATTAGACAATTCTTTGATAAATATTAACCAAATGGTTTTTCCTACCTATCATAAGGTTGGACTACATTTACACTAACTATTCAAAATGAAATCATCCCAATCAACTATCCTTATACACAGTTTGTGCATAGTTGATCTTGACAATGCACAAAGCATACGCAGTAAAAATTAGTAAATTTTTTAAAAACATAACATTTGGACTTCATAATATTATATTTAGCCAAAATAAAATTATAATAATATAAAATACACATCAAAAGTGACACTTTTTGAGGCGCATCCCTTGTATAAACACTTTTATAATGGTCTTTTCTGTTTAAAAGGCTCGCATCAGTGTAACATTGATGACTTGGGCTAAGAAACATCCTAATTCATGTGCTCAAATAAAGGACATTAGGAAATGATAGAAGTGTAACATCAAGACTAAAAAATGGTCCACCATGAATCAAAATATCTATTTAATAGTAATATATCATCTACAAAGATCTGTGAAAGTGAAGTGGAAGGATTTAAAATTGTACCCAATTCACTAGGAACAATAAATTATTAGTTTATATGGTGAGATTATAAAACGATTCATAATAATATGTGTTATAATCCTTAATAATCGGCACATATCAAAACCAGGAGAATTTATTATGGGTGACCCTAACCAATATTTGGACATGCAATATGATATTTAAGGAAATCAAGTGAAAAGTCATCTCTAACAAATTGGTTCCTTATTTTTTATGTCATTTGTGGGTTACTTCTATATAGGAAAAACTAACTATTAGTATATAAATGGAATAATGATGACTATATATTTGTAATGGATTATTATAAAGAGTTATCAAATCTATTATCTGATAATCATATATGTTATCATTAATGATTTTTTTCTAACTAAGAATGTCATGGATTATTTATGTTCTCAAAGTAGTCTATGTAGAGATAAAATATAGTTCTAGGATCACTACGTGTATATGATTTAAAGGGTGATCATTTTTAGTTTGACTAATTTTAATATATTTATTTGATAAATGAATTAAAAATGAGATAGACCTATGATAACACTTCTACTATAGATATTTGAAAAATCATAATCAAGATTGACATTGAGTTCAATAATGGATAAGAAAAACCTAAATGGTACTATATTCCATTATTGGTACTAGAACATTTGAATAGTTCATTTGTAATGGGGATATAATATATGTTTTTTGAAAAAAACCATCCTAGTAAGAAACTAATTTAAAATTTCTTTCAGCAATAGAATGTAAATATTTATGATAGTAAACTATTTAATTCATTAAAAATATCAAACATCATTATTGTTAGCTTAAAATCCATGTTTAGAAAGAAAAATTAAACCATAGATTCCTATAAGATAATATATAACCTAAAACATTATATCGATGATCATATAGTAATATATGGTTTCAGGAGTTGAAGGCACTCATTTTGTGTAAAATAATGAATGTAACCCCATTTTTAACTCATGTTCTCAATATGAAGGGGTGCGTAAATGACTGGGAGTGGCTATATTGACATATTAGGAAGGATCTGGCTACAAAAATTGTTTTAAAATCTTTACTATAATTGATTTGAAAATTTATTTTGAATTATAAAATGATTGATTTCAATAAAATATAACCCAATCTTTTTAATATATTTAGTATTTATAAATTGTACATTGTTGGTCCAAGTGTAAAGACCCTGGTATTTATAGAATAATAATTTTAATTTCAATTAATACTTAAAAATAAGATATTTATGTTACATAAAAGGAGATTCTATGTTTGATGGAGTACCCAACACAGAACAATGGGTTTCTCTGAAATATCATGTTTTATACAAGGCTGAGTTATACCAAAAAATAATATAATATTATTACTGTCTTAAATGGTAGTTAACACATAGCCATTGTATAAGAGGGATTGAGGATAAATAACCATATTATTACAAAACATGTTTTTTAAATTTTTTTACATGTATTTAATAAATTTTAGAGGTTTAAAATGAGAATGAATCCAATTTCAAGCATAAATACTCTAATATTTTTTAAAAGGTGGTTTTACCATATTTTGATGGAAACCAACTTTTAAATATATTTTTTTGAAACATTTATATGTTCCATTAGAAGAAATAAATTTATTCTTTAGAAGCGGGACATCAAAATTTAATTTGGGTAAATTTTTGGTTTTTTTTATAACGTTCATTTTTAATGAATATTGAAAAATACTGCATCTTATGTCAAAGATGTCTTTTCATCTGATTTATTTATATGGTTAAATTTTATTTTTTTTAATTGTTTTAATTTTTTTATTAGATTATATTTTTATCATTTAATAAAATTTTGGTCAATGGAAGTAATTTCACTGTGAAAATGGACATAAAAACATGTCAATATTTAGGTAGTTTTTACAACTTAAAAACATTATTTTTGGTTTTGACAACAAAAATTAATTTTACATTATTTTATGAAACATCTGTGTTTTGAATTTGGGAAAATGGATTCCATATTTTGAATTTGTAGGTCCAAATTGTGTAGTTAGATAAATTTTATTTATTGACATTATGAATAGTAACATTAGTGATAATTTTATTTACCATGGTTAAAGGGTAAATATGGTAAATAAGGGATAAAAATAATATTATAATAATATTAAATTATCCTAACACATGTCCTAACACTATTGTATAAGATATTTCAGACCATGGGCATCCTTGGGTCGATTTTAGGTGTAAGAACCCAGATCGTCCTTTCAGGTATGTTTTTCATTTCATGTTATTTTTTATAAAAAATGGGAAGAAGTAAAATTTTAGGAGTACGCATTGTGTAAATCCTTGTACAAACTGAGTACCCTGCCTCCGAGTCCAGGCTATGTCTAGCCATGTCATGGCCACAAACACAACTTTGTGACGATGTGGAATGACAACCTAATGTGAGGCATAGTAAAGTCATATACACATCGTGTACTTTTAAAAGGACATACTAAGAATATTTCTTTTTAATTGATTAGATAGACTATGGTGGTGTCTAATCAGCAAAATCATCTTCTTCTCAACTCATCTCATCCAGGAGTGAAAAATAGTGTTGATTCATCCCGAAGACAATGATCGACCATCCTGTCTCTAAATTAACTATCGTTGATTGCATTTGAATCTCCACGGTGAGTTCTCCCTTATTTTAGATCCTCATCCCTTGTTTTATCCTCTTTCATGAGATGTCCATTGTGGAATGTTTTAGAAATTTTTGTAGATCTACGTCATTCTACGCTAATTCAATGGGGGACACTGGAGTATATCTTTCTTACAACGCTGAGGTAGGTGTTTTGTTTCATTCTATAGTTTGTCTTTGATTTATATGTGAAACATTTACTAATAACCTAGCTCATGGTATTGTGTGTTTATAGATTTTGACCCCGTTGATTCTTGATATGCTTGTTTTCTTGAGTAAGGACTCTTATTTTTCAATTGATTTATTTTTCAATTATATGTAGGTGTTTTCCCTTGTTTGATTTGATAATTGACATTTTCTCTAGTTTTTCTTATTAGGTTGATTTCATTTCATGTTTAGTGTTGTTATGATGGAGTGATTTATCAGATGATGTGATATGCCTTATAGCTGTTTTACCAAGTAGTAAATTTCAGTTTACTTTGGCTAGTGAACAACTTTTTTGCATGATTTCGTTACATTGGGTAGTGGGAACCTCGTGTAGTGAGATCATAGGGGGAATTAACGTCGATGTTTTCCCCATAATGTCTACTTTTCTTTATCATGTAGTGATACCATATGGGGGATTGACGTAGAGTGCTCCCTTAGAGTGTCTATAGTTACAGTTACGAGACCATTGGGAGAATTGGCGATGAGTGATTTCTCAGTGTGTCTGTAGTTTATCTTTAAAATACTATAGGGGGATTGATGGTGAGTGTGTTTTCAGAGAGTCTTTATTTTCATGAGACCAAAGGTGTTAGAGCATGTGGTCTTAATTAGTAGTTCATTATATCCTTGTATAAGTTGAACCAGAGTGGTTAGGCTATGAGATCTTACCCCGAAGGTCATTTGTGATTGATTGGTTAAACCAGATGGGATAGGCTGTGAGAAATTCCTAGATGATTTCTTATTTTCATTAGGTTGATTAATTGCCGAATGTAAATGGATGTAATTGAAACTGTCGGACCATTTACATTTGTGCACTTCCTTGTCCTTTGTTTCTTTTTCTTATTACCTTCTATATATATTCACTGACTATTAGGCATAGCTCTTTGGGTTGTTCCCTAATAAGATTCATCTCACACCCGATTTGCTTCATGATTTTGGGCCCTAACAGAATATATTTCTACAGGTATAGATATGGAAAGTAACCTTCTACTTCAGGTACTTGATTGATGTGGATCTTGAGAGAATAGAACCAGGCTTGGGATTGCTATGTTGCTGGTGTTATTTACTTGTTTTCCTTGTACATAGTCTTAGTACTATATTCCAGCATTGTGACATGTTTGGATGATTTCTTATATACTTTTGACATGCATCATTATTGATATATATATATATGCTGCAGTTTTTTATTTTCTTCCAATCATCCACCGTTTACTGCTGTATGGTATTATTATTGCTTCTTCTACTGTTATATTTTTATTTCTACAACATTACTCTGCCAATAAGGTCTTTGTTTCCCCACTATCACACCCAAGGCCCTTGCTACTAGTCGGTAGCCTCTAGAGTTTGGGGAATTGTGATTGAGGCCATGTGACCAACCAGGTATGGGCACCTCTGGGTGGCACCCGAAATCTGGACGTTACAAAGTGGAATCAAAGGGAACTATTTTCTTCTTGACTTACTGTTTGGATACAATAGACAGGGATAGGAAGTAGTATGTAGTTGGTAATAATTTGTGCCTAGGATTAGCTAACATTTGTACATATAAAATCCAATTTACATCATATATTTAAATTTTTCTATGTTTTCAATTATTATAGTTGATTTGATTTTATAATTGGGTGATTCTCATGTATTGTGATGTTATTGTTGATATTATTGAGGTTTTATTTCTTTTTAAACCCAATGAGATGAGAGTATTCCATATCATGCATCATATAGACACTTTCTAGAGATCACATGTCATGCATTCATTCCATTCCATTTTGGGTGCATTAATGATTGCTTGTTGTTGGGATAGATGTTGTGCTACATATGCATGTTGTTGTGATAGATTCATTGATATAAAACATAATATTTTATAGGGTATTGTATTGTGTAAGGTTTATTTTAAATGAAGGAGAAGCTTTGGTTCCTGAGGTGTTATGGGCCCTCATTAATCAAAATCCAGTGGATCATTATTCTGTTATGCTTGTATCTGACATGTATAAGATGCCAAACATTGAATCACGGGGAGTATAGTCCCTCACAAATCAATATTTGGAACTTTAATGTTTGATTTAATGTTTTTCTAGGTTTCGAAATAGTTTCTGAGGTTTACTATTTGGAAAAACCCATAATACGCGATATGTATTGCTGCAGACATGCCATGTATCCTTATTTTTGGGACGAAACTATCTTTCTTAAGTACATATTGTGTACTATATGTAGACAACGTGTAGTCTCTAACCATGCCACTAGCTATGTGGGTAGAGACATGGGGATGATAAATCCTTGGTGGAACACGCCCTGTAATAGACGTAAACGTTGTGTTGTATAAAACATGTGTCCATTCATATGACCAATGACACAGGTGGACGAAACTCAGGTAGTACACACAATATACATCTTGAACATTCCGTGTAGATTCAACCATGTATCAAGTTATGTGACTAACAACACGAGTCGGTGAAATCATTCTAGTTCACACTGGGTCTGGCAAAAACATGCCATTTAGTCTCGTTCTAGGAGAACCATGTGGGTTATTTGTGTAGAAGAACTCAGGTACGGGAAAATGATTCATGTACATGTCGTGTCTTGAGAGAACATGTTGTGTGTATGGGATGTTACTCTAACACCCCGAGATGTTATGAAAAAAATTATTTTTTTAATATCATTGATGTCTTATGTTTTACACTACACCAAGATTATCTTGTACTATACACAGCACTATATTAGCTTGAAGTATACACAACACTATTCTTGGTTTTCATTACATGCAATCGCGACCTTCCTCGATTACGTGTGTAGTACGCAATACCGGGTTTCACTAAACCACGATATATGGTTATAATATTTTTATGAACTAGTTGTTATGAATAGTATTAACTAAATTTTGAATTTTTAACATTATTATTCATCTTACAAATTTTATAGAACATGGTATGAGAACAAAATAATTTTTTTGGGTAAAATAAGTATTTTTCAAAAAATGCAGTTTTTCCGCCTTTTGATGGTGCACCCACATTAAATCTAGTTTTTGATGTGTTTATAAGTTCAATTTGAAAAAATAAAATTCTTCTTTTGAATCAGGATATAAAAATTTACTTTGGAGAAATTTTTGATATTTTTCTGATAAGTTTCTTAATTTTCTGAATAGTAAAAATACGCTAAATTTTAATTAAAAATAACTTTTTTCATCGAGATAATTCATATGGTAAAATTGTTTTAAAGTATGAATAGAATATATTTTTACCATTTAATATAATGTATGCCATTATCATTGATTTTACATTGAAATCATATTTAAAATCATTTCAATCTTTTGCAATGTTTTAACTTTTAAAACTCATTTTCTTAACAACATAATTAATTTTAAATTAATTTCTGAAACTTCTATGATTTGAATTAGGAAAAATGGATTCCAGATTTGGAATAATTAGGTCCAAATTATGTTGATAGTCTACTTATTATTATTTTCCATTATGAATAATAACTATGGTAAATTTTATTTACCATAGTTAATGGTAAATCGGGTAATTAAAGGCAAATATAATGTTATAAAATTACCCTAACACTTGTTCTAATATAATTGGATGATTATATTTTACCCTAAATCATATTTGGGTTGAAATGGAATCTAATTTAACCCACTTGTATTTGATTAAGACATTTTATTTATTTTATTTAAAGGAAAGTGAAATATCTCACTCAAACTTTAATAATTAGATTATTTTTAATATAAGGTTATACAGAATATGAATTTGATAATAAAAAATAATTTGAAATATATAAATTTTTTATTTAACATGGTAATTTATTTGTAATTTTTAAGTAATATTTAATTACCTTAATATCTTATACATTAATGATGAATAAATTATTTATTTAGTGAAAAATCAATAATATAGTTTTTATTAAAATAAAAATACGTATCAAAAGGACCAGAAACATGACCAAAAATTATTAGTCGAGTGTATCTATACTCTAAAAATCCAAGGTTTGATTTTTGGACAATTTAGAGACTCCTAAAATTTATTAGGACATTTATTTTATTTTATTTTAAATGATGTCAAAGATGTCACCTCCATAATTTAATAAATATGACAATCTAAATGTTGTGATTTTAAGATGATAAATTCGAGTAAAAATATTATTATCAAAGGTATTATATTTATCTTCATCATATGATTTTATTTTTAATTTTATGCAAAAAATAATTATATTAAATAATTATACAAAAATGTGGTAGTAATTATTTTCTTAAGAGATATACCAAATAAATAGTTTTAAAAATATTAAACTAAATATTATACAACCTATTTAATGTTCTACACGAACTTTATAGACACATTTGACATGATAGAAATATATTAAATGTTTTTTTTTGAATATATCCTCTGTGTGGATTTTATTTTAATTAAATTAAGTAAATAATGTCAAAATTAACACAATTGTTATTTTATAAAAATATCATATTATAAAATTGATTAAAAATCACAAAAAAATTTAAAAATTATAACTTGTAATTTATATGGTCTAAAATGTCATATATTATCCAATTATCGACAACTCAGAACACATAAGTAATTATTTATAACAATTTAAAAATTAGAATCTTAATACCACAAATAAAATTAAATTTATTAAATAAGGATAAATCAAGTTGATAATGTTTAAAATAAATTCCAAACATGTCTAAATTTTATTGGTTGATGCGACTAAAACCATATCTCATCTAATATTTGGATTTGAGTCATTTTAATAGGTTTTTATGTGAGGTTTAATTTATTATAAATTAATATATCTTATGTTACCAAAGGTGACCCTCTCATCCCTTATAAAAAGGGCACCCCTTCCCTCTTCTATTCACACACTTTTGAGCCTTGAAGCTCAACCAACCCCTGCCAATTCCTCTTCTCAACATCTCTAGTTATATCATAGAGGTTATGTTTTTCTCAAAATACCAACTCTAGTGCCCTAAGAATAAGTTTAAAGGGGGTGTGTCGAGGAAGATGTAATCTCTTCTACCAACTCTTTCAAGTTTCTTTCTTCTTCTACATCCTCTTATTTAGTTTTTTCATTATAAAGTAATAACATTAGTTTTAATTATATACTTATATTTTATTATAAACATGAAACAACCCTATTTAACCTTCTATCCATCCTACAGAAAATGAAATCACTGCACGTGCGTATGTACGGAATACCGTCTCCACACTATGGTGTAATCTATTTTCCACGAACAACATATTTGGATGGGTATAATGGTGTAAAGAATAACTATATATGATTATTATAACATTATAATTATTCTATGATATTATATAATCCACTCCAATTCCATTCAATAAATATGGGAACAATATCATCGCTCGTGTGTACGTACAGATTACCGTCTCCACGACACGATGAGATTCATTTTCCATGTTAAAAATTCAAGAATTATTATAAAGTATATATAACAAGTAATAATTAAATATATGAAATATTAATGATACTATATTTATGTATTTTTTATTTACTTACATCTATTAAATTTAATAAGGAAACGAAAATAGCATTCAAGCGTACGTAAGGCCTACCATCTCCATGAATAGTGTATTTTATTCCATTTATCGATCTATTTTATATATGTATTTTCTGAATATATATTATATATAAATTATGTTTTATATTCTTGAATTAATTAATCATGATCTATGTAATCATATGAATAATTACAAGTCAAAACACAGATGATAAATGAAACGATTTTACCCAGAATGCAGCTTTAACATGGAATTTACAAAAGAATGGGTAATATAAAGTCATAAGTGAACCATATATGATATCATAACAGTGAATATGATTTTGTAATAATTTAATGACATTATTTAAGTCATTATACATGAGGTTCGGATACATACGAAGCATACCAGACATAATGTAAGGGATAACTATTCCAATCTCATTCTTATCCGAGATTGTTTATTCGTAAGTATTTACTTGGGTTATATTTTTCATCAATGTCCATAAAAATGTTTGCATAAAGTGTTTAATATTCATCCACATATTTTTAATGTAATTTTTACCCCTTTTTTACTTTAACTTTGTGTTATGGAAGGAATCTTTCTTTTGATTACCATACAAGGTACTTTTTGACTTTTTCTGTAAAAGTACAAGTAGAATGTTTTTTTAACTTATATGGCATGAACATGTTTTTACTGTTTCATATTGCCTAAATTTCATGAAGAATACTATACAATATTTCATGATTATTTTCAACAAAATCCTTTTATTTTAAAGTTGATTGGAATTTTGTGAAAAGATAATGATTTTGAAAAAGAAAGGATATTTTCCTCAAGAATTCATTTAAAGGGTTTTGTCAAAAGTATTTTCCATCTAAGATGAAATTATTTAGTATGATTATTTTTCAAGTATAATGTGTCTATTATTTATATGGTTTTACTCTTATTATGATGAAATTATATCTGTTTTTTTATATGGATTACGTTTTGATGGGATGATGTTTATGAAAGCCATTTTATTCCTTGGGTTATGATGAATGATTTATGTTTATTTTGTGGCACAAGTAAGAATGATTTAAGTATGAGATTGGTGGGACCTATATATCCCTCCAATGCATTGGCTAAAGATTTATATATCATGAGATAGACATGACTGGAATGGTAAGTTAATCTGGATCAGTGATACAGGACTGGAACAGGGAATGAACTCAATTCAGAAAGGGAATTTGTCCACTAAGATGGTCTTGGAAGCAATACCTTGGATACTATGGAAATCATATCTTGTGATTATTGGTTTTCCACAATTAAATGTTTTATTTCAATGCTATTTTTTCCTGATTTATGTTCCTTTATGATTTATGCCTTGCGTACTACCAATATTTAATTCACAACTCATGATTTTGATGTTTAAACTTTAAGTTCATGTTTTGAAGTTAAAATGTATATGGTTTGTTTTATTTTCTCCATGAATACCCTTACTGAGAATTTGAGCTCACCCTTTATATTTTTTCTTTTCCTCAGGATATAAAGAACGGTTTTAAGTATGAAAAAAAGGGGAAGATATTTATGGGAGATGTTGAATATCTTTCACCAGGATTAGAAGATTAGGTTCCGAGTTTCCAATGACACTAAACTATTACAGTCCTTGAGTGTTGGTTTTTGTTATGTATTTAGTATTCCACAAAAGTAATGTAATGTCCATGTACATCAATTTTGGGGTCTCTATAGTTGGTATCATAAGAACGGTTTAGTCAACCATTGGAAACTAGGATGTGAAAACTTTAGTGAAATCCCAAAATATATTTCTAAGGTATGTCTAGGGATATCTCTAAGGTTAATTATAAGTAGAGTTTAAAGTCCTAGAATTAAGGTAACGATATTATAATTAAACCTAAGATGTTAGATATTAAAGATAATCCCCCTTGATTATGATTTTTTCCTCTCACACTATTTTTTGGGTTTTATAAAATGGTTGTAAATAAGATGATTCCCGACAATGGATGATATGATGGAAAATGGAATGATATTCTTCATGAGAAACCAAATGAAAATGGATATGGAGGTCCAAATATTGTTATTATGCCTAATCAACAATCTCATGATATGATCAATAATCTCAACTTTGGTAAGTTTCTCAACTTAGCTAATAAGAGAAATATGGAGTTTCATGATGATCGTAGAGGAAAGAAAGTTCAATTTCCATCATGTAAATCATGTGGGAAGAGGCATCAGGGAGAATGTTTCAAAGGAACTGGAAGATCCTTTGTGTATTGAAAAGAAGGACACTAAGCCGGTAATTTTAAAGGAAAAGGTTCAGTTAACACCACAGATAAGGATAATTGTATTTCTAAGACAACAATAATGGTTAAATGTTTTAAATGTTGAATGTATGGGCATTATGCAAACCAATTCCCTAAGGGAAAGTCTCATGAGGAGAATCAGCATGGTCGTATGGGTAGTATTTATGTTGATGATGAAGAATATACTACAAATGATATGTGAGATGAAATAATTGTTCAAGATCGGTCAATGGTTTAAGAAGGTATTGGAATGATTACATGTTTATCAAGAGTAATGTTGTATAAGTAATCTCATGGTACTATGGAATAAAGATACATATAAGGATTATTACACTATTTTTTTCCTTATGTTTTTTAAGTATATGTTGAATGGTACCTATAACAATAAAAGGTTGTTCAGATATTTTTGGAAAGCACCAAATATGCACATTATGAAGGGATAAGGGGATAATGAAATGTCTAATAGTATTAATGACCTCATGACTGATATAAGGACAATGTGATATCTTGGATTGAGTATATAGAATTTTTTGGATTTTGGTATGTGGAAAGAGTTACCTTTTGACAGCATTCATGATTTCACTGTGGTTCTAGGATAATTTATGTTTCAAGAGAATACATGATTAAGGTATTCACATGTTTGGAATGTGATCAACAAGATATATCTTATGATATATGGGGGTTAAATGATGGTATTCACATGCTTTTTATATGACCTTTTTAGTAATCGTTCTCTTTATACTATGAGTTTGGAAAGAATTATTTCTGATAATACTAAATATTGGAATGGATTATGTTGAACATAAATTATTATTGTTTAAGGATAGAATTTTTTTCGATATTATTGATGGAATGCTATAATAGTGTAGTTTAAGAAAACGGAAAACCTGCAGAATGGTCGACAACCTGTCGCGTCTAACAAGGTTGTGGGAATCAAACTCACAACTGAAGTGTGACAGGCCTTTATCGCATACCACTGGCCTACAAGAAGTCCCTGGTTAGTAGAAACTATTTTTATTCTATTAATAGGTATGATAGATGAAGTATAAGTTCATTTTTGGAATCATATACGATTAAGATCAGCATGGATGGACTTAGGTATATTTAAGAAATTGTGCTATACTTTTTGCGATAGAAACATATAGAATAACCTATCATTCTATTGCATGATCCACTAACACTTCACGAATGACAAATTCACCTTCATTTATTTAAGAGATGAAGTGGAAATTGATCAAGGCACGAACAACGGTGAGATTTTACCAAAATCAATTAAGTATTCAACAATTTTTCAACATTAGGGAAATGATCCTGAGAACTAAAAATATTGTCGTAGTGTCCTCATATCCGATGAATCAGATGATACCTTAAATAATCACAAATTTATGGCTTTGTGACTGTTGGATTTTTCATAGCCATGTCCCCTACCACTCTCCATCATGACTTGATGGTTGCATTTTTCTTCCATATCCATATTTCCACCTATGTTCTCCAATGTGGAAACCTAGTGATGAGTTAATTTGGGTAACTGTTATGTTTCATACATCATTTTTTAAAATTAAGTTTTAGGATTCCTTTTTACGATGTGGGTTTCTATGAAAGAAACATTCATGTATTAAACCATTTATAACCCCGACGAATTTCGAGGGAGAAATTCATTTTAAGGGGGGTACAATGTAACACCCTGAGATTTTAAGAAAAAATTAATTTTTTTTAATTTCATTGATGTATTGTGTTGTATGCTACACAAAGATTAGCTTGTACTATACGAAACACTGTATTATCTTGAAGTATCCACAATACTATTCTTGGCTTGCATTACACGCAATAGCGACATTCCTCGATAACATGTGTAGTACGCAATACTGGGTTTCACTAAACAACGATATATGGTTATAATATTATTATGAACTAGACATTATGAATAGTATTACCTATATTTTTAATTCTATAACATTATTATTCTTCTTACACATTTTCTAGAACATGGTATGAGAACAAAATAATTTTTATTTGGGTTAAATAAGTATTTTCCAAAAAATGCAGTTTTGCCGCCTTTTGATGGTGCACCCACATTAAATCTAGTTTTTGACATGTTTATAAGTTAAATTGAACAAATCAAAATTCTTCTCTTGAATTAGGATATAAAAATTTACTTTGAATAAATTTTTTATATTTTTCTGATAAGTTTCTTATTTTTATGAATAGTAAAAATACGCTAAATTTTATTTAAAAACAACTTTTTCATTGAGATAATTTATATGGTTAAATTAAAATATTGATTTTTTTAAAGTATAAATAGAATATATTTTTTCCATTTAATATAACATATGTCATTAGCATTGATTTTACATTGAATTCATAGGTAAAATCATTTCAATCTTTTGCGATGTTTTAACTTTTAAAACTCGTTTTCTTAACAATGGGATTAATTTTGAATTAATTTCTGAAACTTCTGTGATTTAAATTAGGAAAAATGGATTCCATATTTAGAATTAGTAGGTCCAAATTATGTTAATATGCTACTTTTTATTTTTGGGCATTATGAATAGTAACTATGGTAAATTTTATTTACCATAGTTAAAGGTAAATCGAGTAATTAAGGGTAAATATAATATTATAAAATTACCCTAACACTTGTCCTAATATAATTGGATGATTATATTTTACCCTAAATAATACTTGGGTCAAAATGGAATCTAATGTAACCCACTTGTATTTGATTAAGACCATTTATTTATTTTATTTAAAGGAATGTGAAATGTCTCACTCAAATATTAATAATTAGATTATTTTTAATATAAGGTTATACAAAATATAAATTCGATTATAAATACTAATTTCAAATCTAAAAATATTTTTTTTACCAAGACAATTTATTTGTAATTTTAATGATATATTTAATTACCTTAATAGCTTATACATTAATGATGAAGAAATTATTTATGTTGTGAAAAATCAACAATATAGTTTTTATTAAAATAACAATACCTATCAAAAGGACCCGAAACACGACCAAACATTATTGGTCGAGTTTATCTATATCCTAATAATACAAGGGTATATTTGTGGACCATTTTGGTCCCTCTAAAACCTATTAGGACATTTATATTATTTTATTTTAAATGATGTCAAATATGTCACCTTCATAATTTAATAAATATAAAAATCTAAATGATGTGATTTTAAGATGATAAATTCTTGTAAAATTTTTATTATATAAGGTATAATATTTATATTCATCATAGGATTTTATTTTTAATTTTTATGCAAAAAATATGTATATTAAATAATTATACAACAATGTTGTATTAATTATTTTATTAAGAGATATACCAAATAAATGGTTTTTAAAATATTAAAATAAATATTATATGAACTATTTAATGTACTCCAAGAATTGTATAGACACATTTGACATGTCAGGAATCTATTAAATATTTTTTTTTAGAATATATCCTCTATGTAGATTTTATTTAAATTAAAATAAATGAATAATGTCAAAATTGACAAAATTGTTATTTTATAATAACATATTATAAAATTGTTTAAAAATCAAAAAAATATTTAAAAATTATAAATTGTACTTTATATGGTCTAAAATTTCTTATATTATCCAATTATGGACAATTCACAACACATAAGTAATTATTTATAACAATTTAAAAATTATAATCTTATTACCACAAATAAAATTAAATAGATTAAATAAGGATAAATCAAGTTGATAATGTTTAAAATAAATTACCAGAATGTATAAATATTATTGGTTGATGCTATTACTACCTTATATAAACTAAGATCCGTATTTGGGTCATTTTTGGGGGTTTTAACTGAGGTTGAATTTATTATAAATTAATATTTCTTATGTTACCAAAGGTGCCCCTCTCCTCCCTTATAAAAAGGGAACCCTGTCCCGCATCTCTTCACACCTTTTTGAGCCCTGAAGCTCGTCCAAACCCTGCCAATTACTCTTCTCAACCTCTCTAGTTATATCATAGAATTTCTTGTCTACTTGAAAGACCAACTCTAGTTCCCTAAGAAGAATATTAAAGGAGGTGCGTCGAGGAAGAGGTAATCTCTTCTACATACTCTATCAAGTTTCTTTCTTATTCTACTTACTCTTCTTTAGTTGTTTCATTATAAATTTATAACATAAGTATTAATAATATACTTATATGTTATTATAAATATTAAAAACCCCTATTTCACCTTCTATCCATCCTACGGGAAATGAAATCACCGAGCGTGCGTGCGTTCGGAATTCCGTCTCCACGCTGTGGTGTAATATGTTTTCCACAACCACCTTACATGGATGGGTATAATGGTGTAAAGAATAAATATATATGATTATTATAACATTATATTGATTCTAATATATTATATCATCCACTTCAATTCCATTCAATAAATAATGGAACAATATCGTCGCTCGTGCGTACGTACGGATTATCGTCTCCACGACACGATGTGATTCATTTTCCATGTTAACAATTTAAGAATGATTATAAAGTATATATAATAAATAATAATGAAATATATGATATATTAATGATACTGGATTTATGTATATGTTATTTACTTATATATATTAAATTTAATAAGGATACAAAAACAGCATTCATGCGTACGTATGGCCTACCATCTCCATGAATGGTGTATTTCTTTCCATTTATCGATCTATTATATATATGTATATTCTGAATATATATTATATATAAATCATGTTTTATATTCTGAAATTAATTAATCATGATCTAAGTAATCATATGAATAATTACAAGTCAAAACACGGATGATAAATGAAACGATTTTACCCAAAACACTACTTTAACATGGAATTTTCAAGAGAATGGATAATATAAAGTCATAAGTGAACCATATATGATATCATAACAATGAATATGATTCTGCAATAAGTCAATGACATTATTTAAATCATTATACTGGAGGTTCAAATACATATTAAGCATATCAGACATAAGGTAAGGGATAACTATTCCAATCTCGTTCTTATCCGAGATTGTTTATTCATAAGTATTTACTGTGGTCATAGTTTTCATCAATTTCCTTATAAATGTTTTCATAAAGTGTTTAATATTCTTCCATGTATGGTTAAATTAATTTTTACCCTTTCTGAATTTTACTTTGTGTTATAGAAGGAATATTTCTTCTGATTACCATACGATGAACTCTTTGACTTTTTCTGTGGAAGTACAAGAAGAATGTTTTTTAACTTATACGGAATGAACGGATTTTTACTGTTTCATAATGCCTAATTTTCATGAAGATTCCTTTTCAAGATTTCATGATTAATTTCAAAAATATACTTTTTCTTTTAAAATTGAATGGCTTTTTGTGAAAATAAAATGATTTTGAAAAAGAAAGGATATTTTCCTCAAGAATTCATTTCAAGTGTTTTGTCAAAATTATTTTCCATCTAGGATGAAATTATTTTGTATGATTATATTTCAAGTGTAATGTATCTATTATTTACATGTTTTGACTCTTCTTATGATGAAATTATATCCATTTGTTTTATATATATTACATTTTGATGGGATGATGTTTATGAAACCCATTTTATTCCTTGGGTTATGATGAATGATTTTTGTTTATTTTGTGGAACAAGTAAAAATGATTTTATTATGAGATGGGTGGGACCTATATCTCCCTCAAATTCATTGGGTAAAGATTTATATCTCATGACATAGACATGGCTGGAATCGTATGTTAATCTGGTTCAGTGATACAAGACTGGAACGAGGAGTGAACTCGATTCAGAAAGGGTCTTTGTCCACTAAGATGGTCTTGGAAGCAATGACTTGGCCACTATAGAAATTGTATCATGTGCTTATTGGTCTTCCACAATTAAATGTTTTATTCCCATGCTATTTTACCATGATTTATGTTCCTATATGATCTATTCCTTATGTACTTCCAAGATTTAATTCACAAATCATGATTTTGATTATTAAACTGTGTGTTCATGTTTTGAAGTTCAAATGTATATGGTTTGTTCTATTTTCTCCATGCTTACCCTTACTGAGCATTTGAGCTCACCCTTTTATATATTTTCTTCTTCCCCAGGATATAAAGAAAGGTTTTAGGTAAGAAAACAAAAGGGGAAGATATTTATGTGAGATGTTGAAGATCATTCACCATGATTAGAAAATTATGTTCCGAGTTTCCAAATACACTAAAATATTATGGTCCTGGAGTGTTGGTTTTTGTTATGTATTAAGTATTCCACAAAAGTAATTTAATTTCCATGTACGTCAAGTTTGGGGTCACTACGGTTACATGACCAGGGTTGGAAGGAGTACACGTCCATGTGATGATTAAAAGGAACACACCGTGTATGTGTCATACACGCCATGTTTCCCTAATTTAAAAAACATGACTGATTTCCTTCTCATGCTCCATTTGTGCACATCTATGTATTAGTCCTTGGTAATATTTAACTAATTTGTGTTCTTGACATTGTAGATTCATGCCACTGAGATGCCTTTTGGGTATACGCCAGATTTAGGGAAATGATCAGACGTCAGACATGGTAGATCCGAGATTAGCAGCAAACCCTCCTATCATGTATGTCATGCCACTAGCCTTCCTTTCAGATACATTTGTTGATTCACAGTTCTAAGAAGGCTTCATGAGGTTTATGCAGACCATCTTGGGAGAACTATATCTTTTCCCATCTATGGAAGAGTTGACATGGGTCTTTCAACAGTATAATCCTCCCACCTTATCAGGGGATGGAGGACCTCAGGCTGCTGAGTCATGGATAGAATCCATTCTATCTATCTTCGAACATCTGGAGACTCCTCTAGAGAGGAGGGTGAAGCTCCCAATATAGAGGCTTCATGTTTCTTCCATGAGATGGTGGGATGTAATCTTACAGGCAGGATTCCAGTAGGGTATGTCTTGGGGTGAGTTTTAGTGAACCTTCTATGATTAATTCTACCTGGAGACTTTGAGGGATGATCGAGACCGAGAGTTCCAGAGGCTAGAGCCGGGTACTCTTTCAATCATGGAGTATTTGTTTCACTTCTCAGAGCTACAACACTTTATACCCATTCAAGGAGGTGATGAGTTCTTCCTTGTGATGAATTTTTAGGATGTCCTTAGGCTTGACATCTAATCTCAGGTGAACATCTTCAGGTTGACTTCGATAACTTCTATCATAAACCATGTGCTAATCACAGAGCGCAACCTGAGGGATTCTGGATCTATGGGTTAGGGAAGTTCAACATCCATATTTAGTCCTTTTCCAGCTAATAGAAGGAAGTGCCACATGGAGTCTACACATGGAGATCGTAGTAGGAGAGACACACCTTCTGATTGTTAGGTGGTATGCTACCCATGAGGGAAGGGAATAAATAAGAGGCCATAGTTCTTGAGAGACCTAGTTGAGTACTGATGTTGTGGCAATATGGGTAACCTTCAATTATTCTTTTAGTTTTTCTCACCAGTATCTGGTGACAAATGTTCTTCTATGACTCCTCGTTCTGGAGCAGCACCACCGGTTTCTCATCAGTCTGGGAACTGGAGTTCTTTCGATAGTTCAGGTCGAGGTGGGGGTCACAGCCATTGTAGTCATTTGGTAGGATTACTACAACAATTGGGTGAATCAGCTCAGGGTGGTCAGACAGGGTCATAGGGCTCAGTTACATTCCCGACTTTAGCAGTGGAGCAGACCCTACAAGATAAGGATCCTACACCCTCTAGAGTTCGAGGTATGATCCTAGTTGCCTCATCTTTAGCTTCAACACTTTTAGATATAAGGGATTCCTATAGTTTCATATTTTTTGTTGTTTTGGAGAGCCTTGGCTCTATATCTTTAGTTCTGTAGATATCTTGAGGCTAGACACTTTGTTGGGAAATATAAATACTGGTGTACCTTAGTGAAAGGAGTGCCCTCTTGAGGATGGTGGGAGTAACTTCTTATGGGTCCTCTATGTCCTTGATATGATAGGCTACGATTTCATTATCAGAATGTGTTGGTTAGTTCCTTTACAATATGTTGTTGATTTCTATCACTGTAGGGTGAGTTTTATGTCAGCAGAGGGAAGATCCTTTTTGCATAATGTCGAATTAAATGATCAGGAAAGAAGCACATGACCCAAGCATCATGGGAAGCAAGTAACTATAGCACATATCGCTATTCTATATCTGGATGACTATGGGACTTAATAGTTGTACTTTCCACCAGTGTTCGATCATTTCAGGGATGTCTTTCCAGAGGGATTTTTAGGTTTTCCTCTAGAGAGGGTGGATTTTCTATTGAGCATGTGGCAGGGGTGGCATAGGTGTCCAATCATCATTAAAGGATGGATACACAAGAGTAATTTGAGCTCAAGAAGCAATTAGAGGAGTTACATGCTAAGGGTTCCATCCAACCCAGTACATCTCCATGGGGTCCTCCTTTCCTATTTGTGAAGAAGTTGGATGGTACTCACAGAATTTTCATAGATTATCAAAATTTTAACTAGTTCATGGTTCAGAATAGATATCCCTTGAGAATAATTGATGATCTATTTGATCACCTTTGAGGAGCCTGGGTGTTCTTGGATATTTACTTTAGATCCGGTTATCATTGGCTACAAGTTAGACCATCAGATATACTGCTTAAAACTTTTCGGAGCAGCTATAGTCTATACGAGTATATGGTTATGCAATTCTGTTTCATGAACGCACCTATAGTTTTCATGGAACTGATGAACCCAGTGTTCCATCCATACTTGGATTCTTTTGTGATGGTCTTCTTGGATGATATATTGATGTAATATCACACTCGAAATGAATATGACACCAATCTTGAGATCGTTTTGAGTACATTGAGAGATCATCAGTTTTATGTTAAGCTCTCAAAATTCTACTTTTGGATAGACCAAATTCACTTCTAAGGTCAGGTAATCTCTGAGATCGGAGTATCAATAGACCCAAATAAAGTGAGATAGGTAGTTTCCAGGGATCATCTGAAGATTTCCTTTTAGGTATGATGTTTCTAGGGCTGGCTGGATACTACATCCATTTCATACAGTACTTTTGTTTCTTAGAAAAGCCACTAATGAGCCTAACTAAGAAGGGTAAGAAGTAATTATGGTAATATTCATGTGTTTCAAATGTCAATGATTATGAATACACCCTTGTATGATAGATACTACATCCATTCAGTATGGAGGATGTGATTATAGATGTCAATGATGACATATATCGTATTGAGGAAATGACAAAGACAATTGAAGATGAACTCCGTGATTGCCAAAAATTATTTGAGAAGTTAAAGATTTTTGAAAAGACGCCATTGTATGATGGTTGATCTAAATATACAGTATTCTCAGTTGTACTGAAGTTGTATAAATTGAAAGCAGGAAACAGTTGGATTGATGTCAGTTTTACAGAACTACTTGCTCTCTTTAATGACATGCTCTGAGAAGATAATGACCTCCCAAGCCATACATATGAAGGTAAATGAAAGATACGCTCGATGGGTATGATTTCTGAAATAATACATGTCTTCCTAAAAGACTATATATTTTTTCTCACAGAGAAAAAATCACTTATATAATGCCCAAAACATTGTGCTTCTTGATACAAGAAAGATGAATACAATCCTACGAATGTTGTATGGTTCTTTCCAATCATTCCAAGGTTTAGGCGTCTATATGAAAGTGAAGAAACTGCAAGATAGTTTTTGTGGCATGCAGATAAAAGAAATAAATATTGGAAATTACGTCATTTGGCCAACTCTCCTAAATGGAAGAAAATTGATCATGAGTATACTGAATTTGGAAAAGATCTGAGCATCCTTCATCTTGCGTTATCTACAGATGAAGTGAATCCTTTCGGTTTTCAAACCATCACTCATAGTATATGGCCTGTTATGTTGGTAAATTATAACTTTCCACCCATGTTATGCATGAAGTCTAAATCATGTTATCTATGCTTATATCAAGACCAAAAAAACCAGGTAACGATATTCATTTTTATCTGGATCCTTTGATTGAGGATTTGAATTTGTTGTGGGATTCAGGTGTTATGTTGTAGGATGCATATAAAAGTAAATATTTCATGTTGAGAGTGATGTTTTATGGGACAATAAATGATTTCCCTGCTTGTGGAAATTTTTCAAGCTATAGCATTAAAGGAACTCAAGGGTGTCCCATGTGTAAAGAAGATACAGAATAAATTAGGCTGAAAGATTCATCGAAATATGTGTTTCTAAGAAAAAATATATTTCTACCTCATCGGCATAAGTACCGATATTGGACGACATCATTCAATGGAAGTTCAGAACAACACGCAACACCATCTCCACTAATAGGTGATCACCTATTTGAGAATGTAAAAGATGCATACACTGTTTTTGGTAAACCATTTTTGAAAAACCTTACGAAAATCGGCTGGAAAAAGACATCAGTTTTTTTTTGAATTACCATACTGAAATTGTTTGTATGTCAGAAATTTTCTTGATGTGATGCATGTGGAGAAAAATGTATGTGGCAGTGTTATCAGAACATTTCTAAATTCCCCTAAAAAAGGATGGAATTAAGGCATGTTTGGACATAGTTGACATGGGAATACGAGAAGAGTTGGCTCCCGTTAAAGGTAAAAAATGAATGATTCTTCATTCAACTAATAATACTCTTTATAGGGTGGAGAGATATCAGTATTTCAACTTCATTAATGATGTAAAGGTTCCATAGGGGTATTAATCAAAAATAAAGAAAATTTTTTCAATGAATTATTTGAAGTTAAATGGTTTGAAATCACATTACTGCCATGTTTTGATGCAAGATCTAATACCTATAGATTTACGTTTCATTTTTCTCAAGAATGTTCATCATACGTTAAACAAGCATTGTTTCTTTTTCAAAGCTATATATAGAAATGTTTTAGACTCAGATAAATTACCAACTATGGAAAAAGAAATTGTCATCATATTATGTGAATTAGAATTTTTCTTCCCGCAAACATTTTATAATATGATGGTTCATTTGATGATTCACTTTGTGAGAGAGATTCAACTTTGTGGTTCTGTGAAATATAGATGGATGTACCCCATTGAACGGTATATGAATATATTGAAAGGGTATGTCAAAAATCAATGTCAGCCAGAGGGTTGTATGGTGGATCGATATATTATTAAGGAAGCCATTGAATTTTGTAACGAATACCTATCTGATATGGATAATCATTGGTCTCATGAAATCTCATCACACTCGATGCATTGAGGTTGAGGGAATTTCTGGAAGAGTTGTTGTGACAATTAGTATTACAGATCATGATTAGGTCCACCTTAATGTTTTTTCTAACAGTTGGGAGATTGCTCTATATATTGAAACTCACAAAGAAATTCTTAGGGAGTTGAATCCATCAAGTGAGTAAAAATGGATATCCAATACACATAATCACCCGTTTATATGAAGTTTTCAGGACCAAATTTTTAAGGAGTAGGATGAAAATCCGAATTAAATTTCAGAACGACTTCGATGGCTAGCCGCCGGACCAAGTGTGTATATATTATCTTATACTGGTTATATAATTAATGGTTAGACATTCTATACAGATTAAAATTATGAGGACAGTACCATGAAAAATAGTGGAGTTACACTAGTGGATGAAGCGATGAATGTTTCTGGTAGTAAGGAATGAAATCAAATTTATGCAAATATTTCATACTTTGGCATTATCATAAAAATATGGGAGTTGGATTATACGACATTCCAATTGCAGATTTTTCAATGAAAATGGGTTGATAACAATACTGGTGTTAAAAAAGATTAATGGGGATTTGTGAAAGTTTATTTCAATAAACCAGGGCACAAATAAGAACAATTTATAATGGAATCACAAGCGGTACAAGTGTTTTTTGTTCCAGATCCTACAAACTGAAAGTGGCTGATTGTTCTATTATCGTCCAAAACTACTGAAGGGTCTAATGAAAATTTAGTTGAGGGCGATCCTTTCAGTGGTACGTCGCAATAATTTCATAGTAGTCCCAATGTAGATGATGTTCTTTATGTTAGAGGAGACCAAAATGAAGGGATTTGGATAATCGATAGAGTTGTCAAATCCCATCAGCCTTTGAAAAAAAGAAAGAGAGTTCAATAAACAGTTTATATTTTGTTTGTAATATAGATCTTTTTATCTCATGTTATTATCTTATCATTACTGAATTTATGCAATCTAAATTAACTGTTCCACCACTTTTGCAAATAATGACTTCTACACGTTTTGGTGCTCCTAACCTTTAGTCTGAAAAAGTCTCTCAAGCTTCTGTTGTTGTTGCTGCGACTCCTGCTGTGGATGCTCAAAGTGGAAAGCAACAACAAGTTTCTGAACCTGTTGCTACTCTTAGTGTTGAGGTCCAACAACCATTATCACATGTCGTTGCTAAAATTTTAGATGAACATATAGATGATGTTGATATCGATGCGATGGTCTAGGATAAGGACTGACATCGCAGAAAACACAGGTGCGTCGTAGTTTGATGGTGTTTTCCAAAGTTCTTAAGGTGAAAAGAAAAGGCATCAAATTTGATGTCAGATGGAATGCACGAGGCCAATATGTGAATCCCAATAAGGCTATGATTATTAGTTAAATTATAATTTTCACTCAGCAACGCATTCCGATTGACATAGATTCATGGAACCATGTCGTGTCCGGGCTAATGGCTGTGATCTAGGAAGAAATTATGGTATCATTATGTTATTATTTCATTAATTTACTAAAAACTAAAATAATGAAACAATGTCTTACTCTTCTCAATCTCTTGCAGAGGACATTTATAGTAGACTATTCACACAAGAATTATGTAATAAGTCTTGCAAGAATGATTCATCTAGGTTTTCTCACTATTTTAACAAAATTTCACTTGAAAGATTCCAAAGGAAAAATAAACCCACACCCAGCCATTGTCTACGCTCACTTGATATCCCAAGAAGCATGGGATGCATTTATTGGTCACTGTGGGTATGAGAAGTTTCAGGTACATTGTGGGTGATAATATGTTGTTTGAGTATATGTGTATTCATCACTTTGATAGTAAATATTTCATTTATGAAACAACAACTATGTAATGAAAATAAGGAATGTGCATCAAAACCAACATACCCCTATCTTAAGGCAAGGATGGGGTACGCTTCACTAGAAAAGACAATGGTACATATTTTAAATTTACAGTAATATTTTTAGGTGACAATAAACTATATCATTATTATCATTCTATATTTATTTGTAGATTGATGAGTCTAAAACCTTAGGCACTTCTATCCCACGTCATGTGCTATGGAAGGAGGCACGTGTGAATAAGGAAGGGAATCTAGTAGGTGAGAACACATAAAAAGTGTGGGAAATATGTATAAGTATGACACAATAATAAAAATATTTGTTTTAAATTTCTATTACATAAAAATACATAGTTACTTTCCAATATTAGACAGTCACAGGAATCAGCTACTCCTGTAGCGGATGCAGACCTATTATCGACGGATTTGAATTTTCCAGAATAGTACAGTCGTGTCAGAGGTGCAGGGTTTGGGGTGACACCCTGAGTATATTTTGAGAAAAAAAAGAAACTGATGATAGAGATGAAAAATTGAAAAAATGAGTGAAATACTAGCAACTCATGAAGAATGATTGCAATGGCAGGGAGAGTTGCTAGAAACTTTTATGGGTTGGAAACAAGGAGAAGACACAACTCAGGGACAAACAGCGCGGGAAGATCCCACCCCACCCCCTCACTAGCTTTGAGGCGATCGATTCCCCTCAAATAGCTATCTTAGCCGTGGTAATCAATATTCTAATAATTGTTCCCATGAAATGTGAATTAGACACACACATATACTTTTCCTATACTGATCTTTTACAGGGTGATAATGACTAAGATGTATATCTGTCAATAGACACCTATCACCTTGTAGCGAGGGCTACAATGTTCAATATCCTAGATAACAAGCTGCATACTAGACCACTTCTGAAAGATCATATGAAAGTGAAAATTACCGTGGCACATGAGCCAGATGCTGAGCTACCTATTCCACCTGATTTCGATGATATTCATACGGTTGAAAAGGATATTGGAACATTCATGACATGGCTGTCACAACTTGTAAGAGTACACGCAGACAAAGAGGTATTTGTTTCCTTTTTTCAAGCTAAACCTTTAACAATTAATAAAAAGTGGGTCTGAACCAAATAATTTTATTATAGACGGTGAAAGGGAAGGGGGTAAAAAATGTCAGCTCAAAACCATCTGATGGATCGACCAACCAATCCCAATGATCTACTGAAATCACAATGACACCACCAGTTATCTATCCAAATTTACTAGCATTGAGGACTCAAGTGTATATGATGATAAGACGTTGTAGTAGTCATATAGTAGTTTTCAAAAAGAATATACACGGATAAGAATTTTAAGATTTTGTTTCTAATGAAAATGTAAATGAGATCCTTGAAAACGGATGTCTAGGCATCATAGTTGTAAATATATATATGAGTTATTTTTTCATGAATTGATTTTCTAAAAGCTGATCTAATGTGAAAATTATGACCAAATGAATTTTATATTGTTGACAGACGTATATATGAAAAATAGTTGATGGAATTTTCCCATGATCCAAAATTCGGACTCATTAGTCCTCATAACACATGAACACATCTAACAAAATTAGATCCATCAAAAAGGGATGAAATAGTGAACGACTTGCTAAAAACATTGGAAAGAAAGATTACATATGACAGAATCATCTTAATACCAACCATGCAGGGGTAAAACTATACGATTAAAGAACATGAATTTTATTTTAACATAATTTATTAAGTATTTATTTTTGTGTTTTTAGGCAACATCAGATGCTAATTGTGGCAAACTTGGATACTCTGAAGATTTATTTTTTGGATTCAAAGCAAGGATATCCATCAAACCGACCACACATGATGGAGTTTTCGAATATTTAAGACACTACATCCAACGTTTTAGGTCTAAACATCATGTAATATAATTTATATTATCTTTTACTGAGGATTATGTTATGATAGGTCGGTGTATCATTATCGTCTAAAAAAGGAATGAGGATTGAGGCTAAGCAGAAGGAGGCGATCAAGTACTACGTTTGGACATATATGAGGGTATATATAAAAAAATTCACTACCCAAACACATATCCAGACAAGTTAATTATTCCCCTAATGATCAAATTTTTTTCAGTTTCCAAAACAAAAAACGATAATTATTATATTTTTTATGTTTTTAAATTTATGAAAGATATCATTTTTCATCAACAAACTAGCATCCCTAAAGAGGTATTTAAAAAAACAACTACTATTTCATTTAATTAATTTATTAATTATTTATTTTTATATTTTTTAGTACTACTTTGACTGCCAAAAAGCCTCATACTCACAAGATGATATTTTTTTTTCAGAAACTAGTGGGATGTATACCAAATGGAAGATTGTACACAAATAGCATGAAGATCTGAATTGGGGACATGTACAATTGGCTGTCATTTTTGAGAGGGGTTAAGGGGATTAAAAGATGAAACATTGCTGTATGTAAATGTTAGTAGGAGAATTGTAATTTTTATTAAATAAAACATCCCCTCTCTAATGACTCATTTTCGCATTTTAATAGATGAAATGCACCAGCTGTAATCAAGAATGATGAACCACTCAATGTGTCTCTCTTTTGTTTAAAATAGACATAATTTTAATTGAAAACAACAAATAACGTACGAAAATCCAACCAAACGCAATTGGATTATGTTTCTCCTTTAGGAGAACAATCCTTGGGTGCATTGGTGACTTGTATGAGTCAACCCCGCCTCAATCTGAGGCATGGTGTGGCTGGTATCACTCAAAGGGTCTCTCTTTTGTTTAAAATGGAGAGAAATTTTAGTGAAAACAACAATTGACCTACAGATATATGACCAAACGCATTTGGATTGTGTTGATCCTTTAGTATAATGGTCCATGGGTGTGTTTCTGATGTGGAAGAGTCTACCTAGCCTCAATAAAAGGAACGGTGTTGCCGGTATCACTCAGAGGGCCTCTCTTTTGTTTAAAATGGAATGAATTTTATGTGAAAACAACAACTAACCAATGGAAAACCGACCAAACACATTTGGATTGTGTTGATCCATTTGGAGAACGATCCATGTGTGCATTGGAGACATTTATGAGTCTAACCCGCCTCAATCCGAGGCACGGTGTGGCCGGTATCACTCAAAGTGTCTGTCTTTTGTTTAAAATGGACACAATTTTAAGTGAAAACAACAACTGACCTATGGAAATATGACTTAATTCATTAAGATTATGTTTATCCTTTAGGATAACGATACATGGGTCATTTTTGAGGTGTTGATGTCAACCCCTCCACAATCTGAGGCATGGTGTGGCCAGTATATCTCAAAGTGTCTATCATTAGATTAAAATGGACATATTTTAATTGAAAACAACAAATGACCTACATAAACCCAATCAAACGCTTTCATATTATGTTTATCCTTTAGGATAATGATCCAAGGGTGCATTGATGATGTGTACGAGTCAACCCATCCTCAATCTGTGGCACGTTGTGGCCTATATCACTCAAAGTGTCTCTCTTTTGTTTAAAATGGACAGAATGTTAATTGAAAACAACAACTGACGTACGTAAATCTGACTAAACGCATTTGTATTGTGTTGATACTTTATAATAAAGATCCATGGGTGCATTGGTGATGAGTATGAGTCTACCCTACCTCAACTCGAGGAACGGTGTGGCCGGTGTCACTCAAAGGGTCACTCTTTTGTTTAAAATGGACAAAATTTTAATTGAAAACAACAACTGAATTTTGGAAATATGACAAAACGCATTCATATTGTGTTTATACTTTATGATAAAAATCCATGGGTGAATTTGTGACATGTATGAGTCTACCCCACCTCAATATAAGGCACGGTGTGGCCGGTATCACTCAAAGTGTCTGTCTTTTGTTTAAAATGGACACAATTTTATGTGAAAACAACAACTGACCTATGGAAATCTGACCAAACACATTCATATTGTGTTGATCCATTAGGAGAACAATACGTGGGTCATATTTGATGTGTTAGAGTCAACCCCGCATCAATTCGAGTCACGATGTGCCCGGTATCACTCAAAGTGTCTCTCTTTTGTTTAAAATGCACATAATTTTAACTGAAAACAAAAACTCACGTACGCAAATCGAGCCAAAAACATTTGGAATGTATTGATCCTTTAAGATAACGATCCATGGGAGTTTTGGTGATTTGTACAATTCAACCCTTCCTCAATATGAGGCATGGTGTGGCCGGTATCACTCAAAGTGTCCGTCTTTTGTTAAAAATGGAAACAATTTTAAGGAAAACAACAACTGACGTATGCAAATCTGAGCAAAAGAAATTGTATTTTATTGATCCATTAGTAGAACAATCCATGGGTGCATTGGAGACATGTACGAGTAAACCCGGCCTCAATCCGAGGCACGGTGTGGCCGATATCACTAAAAGTATCTGCCTTTTGTTAAAAATGGACATAATTTTAAGTGAAAAGAACAACTGACCTACAGAAATCCAACCAAACACATTCTTATTGTGTTGATCCTTTAAGATAACGATTCATGGATCGTTGATGAGTATTAGTCAACCCCACCTCAATTCTAGGAATGGTGTTTCCATTATCACCCAAAGGGTCTCTCTTTTGTTTAAAATGGACAAAAGTTTAAGTGAAAACAACAACTAACCTACGAAAATCCAACCAAACGCAATCTGATTGTGTCAATACTATAGGATAATGATCCATGGGTCTTTTTTTGACATGTACGAGTCAACCCCACCTCAATCGAATGCACGTTGTGGCCGATATCACTCAAAGTGTCTCTCTTTTTTTTAAAGTGGACATAATTTTAATTGAAAACAACAATTGACGTACACAAATCCAAAAAAAGCATATGTATATTGTAGATCCTTTAATAGAACAATCCATGGGTGGGTTGGTGATCTTTATGAGTCTACCCTATCTCAATATGAGGCACGGTGTGGCCGTTATCACTCAAAGGGTCTCTCATTTGTTTAAAGTGGACAAAATTTTATGTGAAAACAACAATTAACCTATGGAAATCCAACCAAACACATTCATATTGTGTTTATCCTTTAGTAGAATGATCCATGGGAGCATTTTTGACATGTATGAGTCTACCCCGCCTCAATCTGAGGCACGGTGTGGCCGGTAACATTCAAAGTGACAGTCTTTCGTTCAAAATGGACCCAATTTTAAATGAAAACAACAACTGACCTATGAAAATATGCCAAAACGCATTAAGATTGTTGTTATCCATTAGGATAAAGATCCATGGGTAATTTTTGTTGGGTCAGAGGCAACCAATCCTCAATTTGAGGCACGGTGTGGCCGGTATCACTCAAAGTGTCTCTCTTTTGTTTAAAATGGACAGAATTTTATGTGAAAACAACAACTGAAGTTTTAAAATACTACCAAATGCATTCGGATTGTGTTGATCCTTCAAAATAATGATACATGGGTACGTTGGTGACATTTACGAGTCAACCCCGCCTCAATCTAAGGAACGGTGTGGCCGGTATCACTCAAAATGTCCGTCTTTTGTTTAAAATGGAGACAATTTTAAGTGAAAACAACAAATGACTTACGCAAATCCGACCAAATGAATTCTAATTATGTTGATACTTTAGAATAACAATCCATGGATGCTTTGGTGACATGTAAGAGTCAACACCGCCTCAATCTGAGGCACATTGTGGCAGGTATCACTCAAACTGTCTGTCTTTTAATTAAAATCGAAACAATTTTAAGTGAAAACAACAACTAACCTATGAAAATCCAATCAAACGCAATCGGATTATGTGTATCCTTTAGGAGAACTATCCATGGTAATTTTTGACGTGTAAAAGTCAACCCCACCTCAATCCAAGGCACGGTGTGGCTGGTATCACTCAAAGGGTCTCTCTTTTGTTTAAAATTGATAAACTTTTAAGTGTATACAACAACTGACCTATGCAAATCGGACCAAATGAATTCGGATTGTGTTGACCCTTTAGTAGAATGGTCAATGGGTCTTTTTTGACGTGTACGAGTCTACCCCGCATCAATCCAAGGCACGGTGTGGCTGGTATCACTCAAAGTGTCTCTCTTTTGTTTAAAATGGAAAAAAATTAAGTGAAAAAAACAAATGATGTATGCATACCCAATCAAATACATTAATATTGTGTTTATCCTTTAGGATAACGAGCCATGGGTGATTTGGTGATGTGTATTAGTCATCCCCACCTCAATTCGAGTCACAGAGTGGCCGGTACCACTCAAAGGGTCTCTCTTTAGATTAAATTGGACAGAAATTTATGTGAAAACAGCAACTGACCTACGCAAATCAGACCAAATACATTAGTATTGTGTTGATACTTTAGAAGAACTATCCATGGGTGTTTTATGATGTCTATGAGTCATACTCGCCTCAGTCTGAGGCACGGTATTTCTGGTATCACTCAAAATGCCTCTCTTTTCTTTAAAATGGACAAAATTTTAAGTGAAAACAACAACTGATGTGTGAAAATCTGACCAAACGCATTAGGATTGTGTTTATATTTTAGAAGAAGGGTCCATGGGTGAGGTGGTGACGTGTACAATTCAACCCACCTCAATATGAGGTACAGTGTGACCGGTATCACTCAATGTGTCTATCTTTTGTTTTAAATCGACATAATTTTAAGTGAAAACAACAACTAATGTACGCAAATCTGACCAAACACATTCAGATTGTGCTGATCATTTAGGGGAACGATCCATGGGTGTTTTGGTGACTTGTAAAATTCAACCTCGCCTCAATATGAGGCATGGTGTGGCCGGTATCACTCAAAGGGTCTCTCTTTTGTTTAAAATAGAAAGAATTGTAAGTGAAAACAACAACTGACCTATGAAAATCTGAGGAAACACATTTGGATTATGTTGATCCTTTAGGAGAATGATCCATGGGTCATTTGTGACGTGTAAAATTCCACCCTGCCTCAATCTGAGGCACAGTGTGGCCAGTTTCACTCAATGTGTCTCTCTATTGTTTAAAATGGATAGAATTTTAAGTGAAAACAACAATTGTCGTACGGAAATCTGACCAAATGCTTTCAGATTGTGTTGATCCATTAAGAGAATGATCCATGGACATCCCCATACCCCCCGGATGCCCCCACCCCCCCTAGACACCAGCCCACCACCAAGACACCTCCCCCACCACCTGTACACCCCCACCCCCATGGACTGCCACCCCCACCCCCTTGGACACCACCCCACCCCCCTTGGATAGCCCAACCAACCCCCTGGACTGCCCAACCCCTTTGGACACCACCCCACCCCCTAGACAACAACCACCCCTCTGGACACCCCCACCCATTGGAAATCCCCCCCCAACTATAACACCCTAAGGTTTTGAAAATAAATATAGAATGCAATTTTATAATCTAGCCATTAAACACAACTTTGCCTCTTCTATGTTCTAAAATTCGAAAAATGGTCATCTAGAGTTGTGTTCAGTAAGTCATTTTGATTCTGATAGAACAAACTAGATTTTTTTGAATAATAACATAACCTTATGAATAGTACTATGAATAGTAATATGACACATATGAATAGTAAATAATTATTTTTTTTTATTTTTTTTAAGGTAATAAGATAATGGGATATTAATTAATTTTTCAATGTCACATAAAACTAATTACACCTCTAAGATTTTTATTTTTCGAATTAACTATGACTTTATTTAAAAATTAAATTAATAATATTTGGAAAATTATTTTTGAAAAATGGATTTCACTTTTGAGTTCTACACGTCAAAAAATTGTAGGGGTGAATTTTTGGGATTTTTCTGATATTCTTGAATTTTTGATGAATAGTGAAATATGATAAAATACGGTATTTACAAATTATCAATTAAATAAACTATTTATGACATCACAAGTGATACAAGGCCACTTTTTTTAACTCACATGCACTTATTACTATTAAGGGTTACATGAAACAACACTATTGGTTGTCTTGAGGGAAATAATAAAATAATGAATTAAATATTCAAAATTTACTCCGCTCCTCCACTATAAAAACCTCTCACCACTCCCTCTTCTCTTCACTCCTCTAAGCCTTGACACTCCTCAATGTTCTTCCCAATTACCCATCCCTAGTCTCTACCCACTTCCAAGAAGCTTCTGGTCTTTCCAAAATACCAAAACCCCTTCCCTTAACAAGTTTCTCAAGGAGGTTATTTCAAGAGGCAAAGCACCATTCTTTTTCATTTGGTTTCATTTCAATTTATGTTCTTTTTCTATTCTCTCCTCACCTCCTCTATCAAAATTATCATGATAACTCCAGTATCTTATATATACAGGAATTATATCATTTTAATGGAATAAACATCATAAATATTCTCACTCCCTCCCATTTACTTTTATAAACGAAATCAACATCCATGAGGTTCTAATTTACAGCCTTCATGGACGACGAAGTTTTTTTCATCAATTTGTTCTTCATCACTGGTCATGAAACAATATTTATGGTTGAACCAGACTATAATATATGTATTATAACATAATTAATATTCATTAACCAGAATATGTACACATAATTAATTTATATAACAAAACAAGTTCTTAATAATCAAAATACCATCGAATAATCGAAGTGGTTGTCATCTAATGATTCATAATAATTCCAAGTAACCAAATGATATAAATGGCCATTATCAATTATTTATGTTAATAAATAATATATAATTTCAATTCATGAGATTTATAACCATTCCACATGAACTCCATTACTTTAAAATAAGTGAACCGATTATGAAAATAAAGAAAACAAACACCCCAGAACCATGAAATTCAATATAATAACTTAGAAGTAAGGGTATAAATGAACTAAAAATAATTATGATAAAATAAATACTTGTATAATAGGTTCTTAAATAAGTTATTAATAATTATAATTTCTTATTCCAGGAGATTAATTTCAAGAGCGGAACACGTTTGGAGTTAAGGTAAGGGTTTTTCCACCCGAACTTCCATTTTCATTCTGGTTACTTTTATTGTCTAATTTCTTCGCTGATATTCTTATGTATTGTTATGTAATCCTCATAAATTATGTGTGATTATTCTCTATATGTACTCAAATTAGAATCCTTCCCTATTTTCTGGATAGTTACATGTTTTAAAAGAAGCTCTCAAAACTGTTTCCAAAACTACGAGCCCGATACAAGGGAATTTATCAAATTCATATCTATTTTCAAGGGAAAGATATAATCTATATTTGGAAACCATTACCCTTATAAAATCAATCATTTTATCATGAAATACTATCTTACTTTACATCTGGTTTTATGCAAATAAATTTCCAAAAGAACACTTCTTTTCAAAATAAAGGAGTATTTATCTCTTGAATTGCTTAATGATTTTATAAGAGTGTTTTTGTCTAATTCAACAGTCTTGTTGATTCCATGGTATTATTGGGTTTAATAATTTTTAAATTAATCTACAATATTTCTTTTAATTTTTAATGACTAACTCGATTTTGGATGATCAATACAAAAACCATTCACCATATTACTCGGAATGGTTAGTGTTTTATATTTAATGATTGGGTAAAGTTAATTACATTTCTATGATAGTTTTAATACGAATGTATATGTTTTTTATGTTTATCCCCACTCATATGAGGAATGCATTGGACTTATTATGTGATGGGTGGGTCCCTCTATATACCCTCGATGCATCGGTAGGTCTCATAAGAAAAATAGACGTGGAATTGGCCGAGGTCTTTCCCATTGTGTTATATGGATTTTTGCCGAGGTATTAATCATTAGACGTCTTGGTCGAGGACTTGAAAAAATGTTTCAGAATATCTGTAAT
Organism: Viscum album; assembly: GCA_963277665.1. NCBI lineage: Eukaryota > Viridiplantae > Streptophyta > Magnoliopsida > Santalales > Viscaceae > Viscum > Viscum album. The sequence continues at coordinate 904,944,919 of OY728145.1, forward strand.
ATGCACTTCCCTCGTTATGAATATAGTAATTGAAATTTCATGTGGTTATTCGACTAGTAGAATACCCTTGATTATGTTTTATTATGTCATTATTTTCTCAGGTTGTATTCTGGCGATAATGTGTTCATGTTTTTTGTTAAAGGAATGTGTTTTCAATTATGCACCATGTCTTATGTTTATTCTATCGTCCACTGTATTTATTACTCTAACTGGGCATTTGATCTCATCCCTTTCTTATGTTTCATTTTCCTCAGGATATGAAGATGTAAATTTTGAATGACATGCAAGCATAATCTAGGAGGCATGGATGTTTCTAATGGAATAAATTAGTGTTGTATTTCTTTTCTTCATTTAAAGTTGAAATTATTTTTGTATCTTGTTTCCAATAATACTAAACTACTAGGTCCTTCAGGATTCTTATTCCTTGTTTGTATGCCAATGAAATCAAATAAGGAACCTGCTTCAGGCAACTGGGGTCGCGTCCTTACAGTTGGTATCAGATTAAGTTTAGTAGAATACTTGGAAACTAGATTTAGAAAAGGTAGAATTAGGAAAGAGTCCCTAAGTTAGTATTTAAGGATATAAAAACAATAACAACCTCGTATTTTGGTAAGGAATAGATTATGTGGATATTTAAATCAATACATCCATGTCTGGATAGAAGAGGGTAGATGCAGCTTTGGCACATATGTATGTAGGGGTAAAACACGAAAATACCACTTTGAGCTAGACTCGAATGGGAACTGGTGAAAGATAACGGGCCTTTCTACACCTTTGGTTACGACACTCCCAGGGAATATGCTTAGGATAATTCGGATTTTCTTTACAATCCATTATGAAGGATTGAAATGTAAAATATTCCTCCAAGAAACCATTTTTGTGAATATGGGATTATCCATGAGTAGGATCTCAATTTTTTTTAAGTATATTGTTATGTTAAGATTATACATTATGATTCATAACCTAATATAGTATATGCCATTATCTAGAGATGACACCAAGATGAAGGAATGAAAACTACACGAGCACATGTGTCCCCTGTAGGGATTTCCCTCCGATGCAAGATCATGATGTTAGTTCTGGTGCTGAGAAACTCATAACTACACTAGGGCAACTTACTCAGGTATTGAATAATAACCTTAACCGTATGGAGCATCCGGATCCACCACGTGGAGGAGTTATGTTACATTTCTTTATGAGACAACAACCTCCATCATTCAAAGGGACTACAAACCGTTTTGTAGCATAGCAGTGGATATGTTCCCTTGAGAAGATATTTCTCGTCTTGCGATGTAATGACAGAGAAAAGGTTGTCATGGCAGTCTATCATCTATCGGGAGATGTGGATCAGTGGTGGTCATTAATCCAAAACACAGAGGAGGAGGAAGATATAGAGGAGATGGATTGGATGGAATTTAAGGAAAGATTCCTGGAGAAATACTTTCCTCATGAACCAAGAGCAGATATGGAGAGGCAATTATTGAATTTGAGGTAGAATGAAGATGAAAATGTTGCAATGTTTGAAGCTAAATTCACAAGGTTAGCAAAAAATTTTGTGGACTACATACGAAATTCATGGAGAAAAATTGATCGATTCTTTGATGGCCTAAAGCCATTCCTCTAGCGGGCACTAGTCTCCCAAAGTTTTTCATCATATGAGGATATAGTTTCATGTCCTATCAAGATAGAAAAAGAATTCTCTAAGTATTATAACTTTAATGAAACCCAAGAAAAGAAGAGGGCTGCTAAAACCCCTGGGAAAGGAAATAAGGAAATGGGGAGGAAGGGAAGAGTTGAATTTCCACCATGTTACAATTGTGAATAGAAACACCCTGGTGCATGATTAAAAAGAAAAGGAGTATGCTACAAATGTGGTCAGATATTCCATCTTGCTGGTGATTGCAAAGTGAATAAGGAAGTCAATGATGTTTAATGCTATAATTATCGTGAGATGGGACACTATGCTAATGATTTTCCATAGCGTCAAGGAAATATTCAACATAAAATGCCAAGGGATCAGGGAAAAGCTTATTAAATAACAACTTCAGAGGTTGAAGTTCCTAATGAAACAAGGGTAGGTATTTTAATTGTTTCCTAGAACTTCGCCAACACTTTATTTAATTTGTATCATCGCATTCATTTATATCTTCCCAGTTTTCCAAGAAAATTTTAAATGTACTATTTGATTAAATAACGTAGTTATCAGTCAAAAATCCTATGGGATGTATCATTGCAACCAAGGCATGTCGACTAGTCCCCCTCCAAACACTAAAATATGCTCTAGTTTCTAATCTTATCATCATACCAATGTCTGAATTTGATATAATTTTGGGTATGGATTGGCTATCAAATTATGATGCGAAGATTTATTTTAAGAAGAAGAAAGTTGCATTTTTTTAAAATGGGGTAGAATCTCTTGTCCTTAGGGCGGAAACTTCGCCACTTGATTCTTATCTAGAACCACCACCTGTATCTCTAATAAATAAAATACATGGAGAGTAAGATAAATCAATATCTATGGGTGAGGAAAGAAATTTTAAAATTGAAGATGTGCATATAGTGAAAGAGTAAATTGATGTATTTCCAGAGGATTTACCTAGACATCCTTTTGAGCGGGAAGTTGATTACAGTGAAATCAATGCTATTATAATAAAGAATAAGTATCCCCTGCACTGGATGGATGATTTATTTGACTAACTAGTTGGAGCTCAATACTTTTTGAAGATTGACCTTTGATCCGGATATCATCAGTTGTGTGTGATGAAGGATGATATTCCTAAGACAGCATTTCGGACCAGGTATGGGCATTATGAGTTTACAATGGTGGTTTTTGGACTAACAAATGCAACATCTATTTTCATGGATTTAATGAATAGAGTTTTCAAGGAATATATTGATAACTTTTTTATTTTATTCATAGATGATATCCTCATATACTAAAAATGCTATGAAGACCATGAGAATCACTTGCGGGATATTCTGAGAACTCTTAGAAGAAATAAATTGTATGTGAAGTTTAGAATGTATGAATTCTGGTATCAATCAGTTTATTTTATGTGCCATATTTTCTCTAAGGATGGAATCCTACTTGGTCCTATAAAGACAAAGGCAATACAAGATTAGCCCATGCCAACAAACATAACTGAGGTATACAGTTTTATTTGTTTAACAGGTTCTTATCGGTATTTTGTTCAGAATATTGCCCGATTGGCTAACCTGCTAACCAAGATCACCCATAAAGGAGTTATGTTTGTGTGGAAAAAAGAATGTAATGAATGATTCAATGAACTGAAATGAATATTGGTCAATTATCCATTTTTGACTCTTCCATCTAGAAGTGGTAGATTTGTGATATATAGTATTCATCAAAGAATGGACTGGGTTGCGTCCTCATGAAAAATGATAATGTTATTGCTTACGAATCAAGACAATTGAAGACTCATGAGAAAAATTATCCAACTCATGATCTTCAGTTATCAACTGTAATCATTTATTTGAAAATATGGAGTCATTATCTCTACAGAGAGAGATGTGATATTTATATAGACCACAAGAGTTTGAAATATATTTTCACACAAAAATAACTCTACATGAGGAAAAGAAGATGGCTTGAGTTACTCAAAATTACGATTGTTAAATACACTACCACCCAGGAAAGGCGAATAAGGTGGAAGATGCATTAAGCAGGAAAGATCATGGCCTTCTAACTCAAATAAAGATTTAAAGTGATATTATGATCATGGATCTACTAAAGAAGGATATGGTAATTGTTAAGGAAGGGGAAAAATCACTCCACTTTCAAATGATTTCTAAACCATATTTACTAGAGAAGATAAAAATTTCTCAATCTGATGATGAGAATCTTCACAAGAAAATTAATGCAGTTAAGGATGGGAGACTGTCCGACTTCGTGTATGAATAAGGAGTTATGAAGTTTTGGAATATTTTATGTGTTCCATCAGTACTTGAGATAAAAAGGGAACTATTAGACGATGCTCATTGCTCAAATATCTCTATTGACCCAGGTATCACCAAGATGTATAGAGATTTGAGGCAATATTTTTTGTGGGATAATATGAAGTGAGAAATTGCTGACTACGTGTCAAGGTTTCTGGTTTGTCAACAGGTGAAGGCAGAGAGACAACATACCAAAGGAGTGATGCAACCTCTACCTATTCCTATGTGGAAGTGAGATAACATTACGATGTATTTTGTCACCGGACTATCGAGGACACATAGAAGGAATGTTGCAATATGGGTAATTGTTGATCATATCACTAAATCAGCACATTTCCTACCAATAAGAGAGGATTTATCACTTGAGCACCTGTAAAGACTTTATATTAATGAAGTTGTGAGACTTCATAGTTTAACCTCATCAATTGTTTCTGATCGTGATCCCAATTTTACATCACGACTCTGGAAGAGTCTTCAGAAGGCCTTAGATATTGATCTTTGTTTGAGCACTACCTACCACCCACAAAATGATGGAAAATCAGAACAGACTATTAAAACATTGGATGACATTTTGAGGTCTTATTCACTTGATTTTCAAGGCATGTGGGATCAGTATTCACCTCTTATGGAATTCTCCTACAACAATAGCTTCCATTGAAGTATTCAGATGGCACCCTATGAAGCATTATATTGGAAGAGATGTCTTACACCAACTTGGTGGGATGATGTTGGTGAATGAAAGATCGTGGGCCAAGAACTTGTTGAAGAAACAATGGAAAATGTGAAGATTATCTAGAATCATATAAAAATAGCTCAAAGTAAGAAAAAGTGCTATGCTGATAAACAAAGGAAGGATTTAGAATTTCAAGAAGGTGATCAAGTTTTCTTAAAGGTATCTACATGGAAGGGTATTATAAGATTTGGTAAGATGGGAAAATTAAGTCCCATGTAAATCGGACCTTTTGAAATTCTGGACTGAATTGGAGAAGTAGCTTACCATTTGGCAATGTCGCCAAGTATCTTCAAGGTTCACAATGTGTTCCACATGTCAATGTAAATAAAGTACATGCCAGACCCAACACATGTTCTCACTTATGAAGAAGTAGAACTTGAGCCTGATCTATCTTATTGTGAAGAGACTATCAAGATTCTTGAATCTAGAGAATGAGTATTGAGAAATTGGATGACTCGTCTGGTGAAGGTCCTATGGACGAACCATAAGATTGAGGAAGAAACATGGGAGCATAAGGAGCTTATGTTGCAGACATACCTGAATCTTTTTGGGTAATATTTTGTGAATTTCAAGGACGGAATTTTTTGTAAGGAGGGGAGAATATAACACACCAAGGTTTTGAAAATAAATATAGCATGAAATTTTATAATCTATCCATTAAACACAACTTTTCCTCCTCTATGATTTGAATTTTTAAAAATGGTCATCTAGAGTTGTGTTCAGTAAGTAATTTGGAGTCTGATAGAACAAACATTATTATTTTTTGAATAGTAGCATACCCTTGTGAATAGTAATATGAATAGTAATATGTCCAAAATAAATAGTATATAATGATATTATTTTTTTAAGGTAATAAGATAATGGGATCTTAATTAATTTTTCAATGTCACATAAAGATAATTATACCTCTAAGATTGTTATTTTTCAGATTAACTATGACATTATTTAAAAATTAAATTATTAATATTAAGAAAATTATTTTGGAAAAATGGATTTCACTTTTGAATTCTACACATCGAAAAATGGTATGGGTGAATTTAACTCACATTCACTTATTACTATTAATGGTCACATGAAACAAAACTATTGGTTTTCTTGAGGGAAATAATAAAATAATGAATTAAATATTAATAATTTACTCCTCTCCTCCACTATAAGAACCCCTCACCATTACCTCTTCTATTAACTCTTCTAGGGCTTGAAACTCCTCAATGTTCTTCCCAATTACCCTTCCCTAGTCTCTCCCAACATCCATGAAGCTACTGGTCTTTACAAAATACCAAAACCCCTTCCCTTATGGAGTTCCTCAAGGAGGTTATTTCAAGAGGTAAAGCACCCTTCTTTTTCATTTGGTTTCATTTCAATTTATCTTATTTTTTCTATCCTCTCCTCACCTCTGCTATAAAAATGTTCATGATAACTCCAGTATCATATATATACTATAATTATATCATGTTTATGGAATAACAATAACAAATATTCTTACTGCCTCCCTTTTATTTCTATAAACGAAATCAACGTCTATGAGGTTCCAATTTATAGCCTTCTTGAATGGAAAAGTTTTGTTCTTCAATTTCTTATTCATCACTAGTAATGAAACCGTATTTATGGTTTAACCAGAATATAATATATGTATTATAAAATAATTATTATTCAGGAACCATAATATGAACATATAATTAAGTTATATGACAAAACTAGTTCATAATAATCCAAATACCGCTGAATAATCAAAGTGGTTATCATCTAATGATTCATACTCATTACGTGTAACCAAATGATAGAAATGACCATGACCATTTATTTATGTTCATAAATAACATATAATTTCAATTAATTATACATTTAACCATTACACATGAACTCCATTACATAAAAATAAGTGAACCGATTATGAAAATAAAAGAAATGAACACCCCATAACAACGAAATTCAGTATAATAACATAGAAATATGGGTATAAATGAAATAAAAATAATTATGATAAACTAAATAATTGAATAATATGTTCTTAAATAAGTTATTAATAATTATAATTTCATATTCGAGTAGCTTATGTTCAAGATCGGAACACGTTTGGACTTAAGGTAAGTGTTTTTCCACCCGAACATCCATTTTCATTCAGGTTACTTTTATTGTCTAATTTCCCCACTGAAATTCTTATGTATTTTTATGTACTCCTCAGAAATTATTTTTGAGTATTCTATATATTTACTCCAACCTAAATATTTCTTTATCTTTTGGACAGTTTCATGTTTCAAAAGATGCTCTCAAAACTGTTTCCAAAAATACGAGACCGATACAAGGGAATTTCTGAAATTCATATCTATTTTCATGGGAAAGCTATAATCTATATTTGGAACCCATTATCCTTCTATAAAAATATCATTTTATCATGAAATACTATCTTAGTTTACTTCTGGTTTTATACAATGATTTTTCCAAAATAACTCTTCTTTTCAAAATAAAAGAGTACCTATCTCAAGAATTGCTTAATGATTTTATAAGAGTGTTTACATCTAATTCAAGACTCTTGTTGATTTCGTGGTACTATTGGGTTTAATAATTTATGATGTCATCTACCATATTTTATTTAATGGTTTATGACTAAATCTATTGTGGATGATCTATCCTAAAACCATTCACCATAATACAGGGAATGGTTAGTGTTTTATGTTTAGTGATTGGGGAATGTTAGTTACATTTCATTTGATAGTTTCAATATGAATGTTTCTGTCATTTATGTTGATCCCCACTCAAATGAGGAATGAATCGGACTTATTAGGTAATTTTAAGGGACCTATATATCCCATCGATGCATCGGCAGGTCTCATGAGGCAAATAGATGTGGTATTGGATGACTCCTTTCCCAATTTGTTGTATGGATTTTGGCTGAGGCCTTAATCCTTAGAGGTTTTAGCCGAGTCCTTGAAAAAATGTTTCAGAATGTCTGGAATATGTACTTCCCTCAATATGACGCTAGTAATTGAACGTTCATGTGGTTATTCAACTAGTAGAATACCCATGACTATGTTGTGCTATGGCATTATTTTCTCAGCTCATATTCCTGCCATAATGTGTTCAAGATTATTTTTAAAGGCGTGTGTTTTAAATTATGCACCATGTCTTATGTTTATTCTATCTTCCAATGTATTTCTTACTCTAACTGATTGTTTGAGATCACCCCTTTCTTAAGATTCATTTTTCCCAGTATATGAAGAAGTAAATTTTAAATGACTTGCAAGCATAATCTAGGAGGCATGGATGTTTCTAATGGAATAAATTAGTATTTTATTTCCTTTTTTAATGTAAATTTGAACTTATTTTTGTATCTTTTTTCCAATAATACAAAACTACTTGGTCCTTTGGGATGATTATTCCTTGTTTGTATGCCAATGAAATCAAATAAGGCACCGGCTCTGGGTAACTGGGGTCAGGTCCTTACACCAACCCCCTGGAAACGCCCATGGACACCCCCACCCCTCGGATACCCCCCCCCCCAGACACCCCCCCTGGACACCCACCAACCCCTTGGACGGCACCCCACCCCACCTGGACACCACCCCACCACCTGGAAACCCCCACCTTTTGGACCCCCCCCCCCCCCCCCCGACCATGGACGACCACCCCCACCCTCCTGGACAACACCCCACCCCCCTTGGACAGCCCCACCAACCCCCTGGACCACCCCCACCCCCCAGACACCCCACCCTCTAAAGAGCCCCCCCCCCCCCCGACACCCAGGACACCAGCCCTCCCCCCTGGACACCCCATAGACAGCCCCCCCCCCCCACCTGGACACCCCCCCTCCTTGGACACCACCCCACCCCTTGGACAGACCCCAATCTCCCAGATCGCCCCCACCCCATAGTCACCCCACCCCCTAGACACCCCTATCCCCCCGGACACCCCCATCACATGCTCCTGGACACCACCCCACCCCCTTGGATAGCCCCACCAACCCCTTGTACCACCAGCAACCCCCCGGACACCCCCACCCCCTGGAAAGCCCCCTGACACCCTGGATACCCGTCCACCCCCCTGGACACCCCCATGGACATTCCCCCCCCCTCCTCCACCACCACATAGACACCCCCCTCCTAGACACCACCCCACCACCTAGACACCCCCTCCCCCTGGACACCCCCACCCTCATGGATAGCCCCCACCACCCCTAGACACCACCCCACCCCCCTTGGACAACCCCCAACCTCCTGGACCGCCCCACTCCCTGGACACCCCTATCCCCCCCAAACACCCCAATACCCCCCTCGAACACCCCCAACCCCACCTTGGACAGCCACCCAAAACCCCTGAACAACCCCCAACCACCCGAATTATGAATTGAATTTTTTTTTGTATTTAATTAACTTGTGAATTATGTGTTAATGGTGTATGGGTACACTTTTAATATGGGTATACTTGGTGTAATTAACTTATGATTTATGTGTTAATTTTGTATGGTTATACATACATGTTGAGATGCTCAATTGTTTGCAGGTGTTGTTTGGGTGTGCTGCTACATAATTTTTAGTTGCAGCAGACATCGGATTTATCAGCGATTTTTTAGAACTGATAAAGGAAGATTTTATCAGTGATAAAAAGTGCTGATAAAAGACACCTTTTTCATTGCTAAAAAAGCCCTGATAAAGGATCAGTTTATCATCTCTAAAAGAGCACTGAAAAATAACACATTTATCAGCACCTTTTTATTGCTCATAATGGTATCCTTTATCATCACTTTTTTAGTGCTGATAAAGTACCCCTTTATCAGTGTTGAGATTTACATCACTTTTTTAGCACTGATAAAGCCCGTTTTGAGCACTGATAAAGCCCGTTTTTGTAGAAGTGTAAACAAGTTTCTTTTTTTAAAAGTTTTTATTTTTTTTAATTGATACTGAGTAAAAGTGTCTACATGTAATATTCAAGTTGTTATGTATAAGTTATGTCCTAATTCACTATATTAATAAACCTGAAAATAACTTTATCGTGAATTATTAACTTAATGAAATATTATATAATGTTTTTGGCTAGTTCTTTATACCAGTATTAAGCACTATTATGATGGTAAGAGAAGATAGTGGTAAGGAATTTTGACTATGAGATAAAAAACAAGGGCTTAGGGAAACTCCACATAAACCAAAGTAGATTATAAAGGATTAATATTTCCATTATAGAAATCATAACCACTATAGGAGTAAAAACCTTGAATACTTAAAGGATTCCAAGGAACATCATCGAGAGTCCACTTTTGGAATTGATTTCATAGAATTAAATTTATATATTTTGAATATTATATGATACCAACTACATAGTATATGAAATTTTAAAATATATATGATTTAAGATGTCAAGGAAGAGGTAAAGGTAAGAGAATGAAGTTTCCCTTTAATGTCAATGAGTACAGAGTTGTTGCATTAAGGGCTTTGATTAAATGAAGACAAAAATCATAGTTGAATCAATAAATATTGTTTATTTTTGTCTCTTTTTTCTCACATCATAAATTTTTTAATCAATAAATTTTTTATGTAAATGAGATGAAGTTTAATTTTGATGTGATTTATGATTCATATAAATTCAATAACTTTTTTTTAAATAAAATAATGTTAAATGGATTTTTATCTGGGGAAATTTGTTATCCAAGAATATAAATGAATATAATTCCCCCTCCAATTATGAAATATTATAAAAATTATACTTTTAATTAATATATTTATACACATAGAACATCATGTATGATATGAAAATAATACTTTATTACCTAATATTTCTAATAAAATGTAATAAGAATTATTTTATAAAAAAAGAAGAAAATTAATACTTCAAAATTTCAAATAATGTTGTGTATATTGTATTGATATTATGAAGATTTTATATTGACTAATAGATTATAGGGAGTATACTTGAACTTAGATAATTTCATATTTTTCCAATAAAATGTTATTCTAGTCAAATATCTTAGTGAATTTACCTAGATACCCTAAAATATTTAGGACATGATTGTACATATATAATATAAATGTTATTGTAATTTACATGATAGAGTAAATTATAAGTTATATCTTAGTAATGTTTATGATTTTATAATAAATATATATTTTAAAAGTTTCATTGGTTTAATGAAAAATATCCGGGGAATAATTTGATAGAAATGGTTCCAAGGATGATGATAATGAACTTAGAAATGATATATTTAGAAAAATAGGAGTTATAAACCCCATAAAATTAGATGTTATAGTGTAAATAAAATTTAATAGTTCAAGGAGTTGAACATTAATAATGTGATTACTAAGTTTTACTATACTCAAAAAATATTACATTATGGATATATTTGACTAAATAGTTCAGTGGGATTATTTTCTCAAGTTTTTACGTAGAGATGTGGTGGTAATTTCATAAGGATGTAATAAGGTAAAACCCCCCAGAAAGTGCAGTAAACATAAGGATGATTCATATGATTAACATATATATAATATTGATCGGTTTTTTTATATAGTTATTATTATTATTATTGTTAAAATAGTTTAAAAATATTAAATATATCATACTGAAGGATATATTTATAGTATCATTCCTTTACATAAGATACAAATATGTATATATTGATATACATTTCTGGAATAGAAATGATAACTAACCTCTCGATGTATGAATTTTTGTTATCCCTAACAGATGTTCTTCATGTATTATTATTGATTATAATCAAATTTTATGTTTAACATGAGTGGTATTATTTTATGTAGAGACAAAATATTATCTTGAGGTGACAATTTGTTTTATATATTGGATGAACATTGAATTATAAAACATGGAGTGTTATAAACATTGTAATTTTTATATTTGGAATGAATTTTAATATTATGACTCCCTATAAATAAGGTTAGTCTTATACCTAGTATAAGAACCATCATAATTTGATACACATCTTATATAACCCATTATGGGTGAGTTGATAAGGGAGTAGTTGAGTATTTTTTTTATCATTTCCTCAGTTGGAACTTAACTAGGATTTAATTCTTCATCTTATATAATGAGTATGACACATTGGATTTTTATTAAGACAAGATAAAACAATTATGTCCCTTTAAAACAGGTAAATATGAAAATCGTATCTATTTTGGGAGAAATCCATGTGATGTAATCATCTAAAAGATAAATTACAGGTGATGAATTCCTCATCTTATTCATTATTTATTTAGAGAATCACAAACATTTGAGGAGGATCAGTGGGATTGACATACACCACTTGGTCAACTGAAAACTCTGACAAAGGGAAAGTTTGAAGATTCATGCTAGTGTGAGGTGTGGCTGGTGGACACATAAATTAAGATTCATTTGATTGATGGATATCACACTAGATCCCATTAATGCTTAATTATAATTGATTATTTTCTAGAGTCCACACATCACATTCATTTATAGATCTAATTATTCATTTAATATTTTTTACACTATAACGTCCCATGGGTTTATTGATTACTGTTGTCTAATTGGGGACTGAGTTTGACTTTGAGTGCTACTCTAAAAGTGTTATAGAGTTGTATAAAAAATATTTTTGGATGAAATTTTTTATAAGGTGTTAAAAATTTTGTCATATATGGTAATGTTAATGGGTTCTTTATATATGTGATTTGTAATGTATCCAAAATGGTTATGGATATAATTTCAAAAGATATCAAATGTTATAGGCATAAGGTGAGATCAAAAAATATTTATTAGGATTTAGTTAAATTGGGAGATTCAAGGAGATATTCCCTAAAACCATTATATATATATGATATATGTAATATATATCTTATGGTATGATATAACTAGTTCTAAAATACAACTTGTATATTAGTTATGATTTTCTTGAATAATAGTACATATCGTTTAATATTATATAATGTATGTCATATTCCATGTGTAAGAGTTCCTCTAAATCATAAGATTTTATTATTTTGGATTCATATGGTGGATGAATGGGGGTTTTCTTATTGTATGGCATGCAACAGTCATAAAAGATAAACATAGAATGGTTTATGGATTCTTGGTGCTTCCACAACAAATTCATGCAACAAAATGTTAATAAATCTCATACTTTATAGTTATCACTTTTCATGATTGAAAGAGTTTTAGACATAGGTTACATGGGATGTAAATAAATAAATTACTCGCACATTTATGAAATGTATGAGTAATGGAAGAACATGAATACATGTCTTGGTGAGTATCCTCATTTCCTATATAAAGGATACCAAGAAAATGGGATGTTTTATAATCATGATTATGATCCTCAGTATAAAAAATCCCCCTTCCTAAAAGCATTCTCTTACTTCTTAATTTTTTATAATGTTGTTAGAATAAAATATTGTTGTTAGAAGATCAGAACCAAAGTTGTTTGGGTTATTTTTTTATTCCTATGGATATTCATCATAGAGAATAATAACTTGGTATTTCCTTTGGTGGTAATAATTAAATTCAGGAGGAAGAATTAGTCAAAGCTGAAAGGTATGCTTTTTCTTCATTTCAAGACTATGTTATCCATATATAATTTCATGAAAATTCATGGGATTAAAGAAAATATTCTTCTAACATAGGATTAAGTGTTAACATATGCATCGATATCTATTAGTAATGATGTTTCATCACCACACATGAACCAGTGAAACTACACAATCATTTGAATCTTATTTCTTTCTTTTACAACATACAGATTCTATTCATCACACTTCGAATATTGACCATTATTTGAGTCACCATATTTGATTACATGTCAAATTAACCAGAATACCCAATAGTATCAACTTCCAATGAAAAATGACATCTCAATCATTATGACAATGACTAAATTCATCCACTCTATGTTAACGACCTAATCCTAGGGACATTTATTTATTATCCGACCACTAACATTAAACACTAATTTTATAAGTCATTGATCTAGAACAAACCACTTTTCATTTCATTACACAAACGATCACCTATGGATTTTACATGTAGAAAATTTATAATCTCGTATGTAAAAAAAATTATACCATGTATCTCTCAATTTTATAGATTATAATACTCACATTATAGAACTTAAATTATATATTATATCACTCAAATAATATCATTCTCTAAAATAATCTTGGTTTTTCTCTCTACTAAATATTCTTTACCCACATTAAATATACACTCAACTGGTTGAATTTCATCCTCAGCTAAACATTATTTCATACAATAAATGCTCATTAAAACCTAATATAAACACCCTATAATCTTTTATATATGGTTTAAAATAATCATGGTACTATATTTTTTCACATTTAATTTACCTCAATGTTCTATCACCGTACCCCAATGTCCTAATAGAAATACCTCATATTGAATTATATTCCACACTACAACAAGGATTTCATGTTTTAATTCACTATATACAATACATCATAACAATGGGATTTCTATAGTGTCTCACATTACAATATTTATTCAATTTATACGCTCAAGGTTTTATTTAATAAGTTCACCATGTTACTTAACACCACATCATTTCATATAATAATAATTTTATATAGCTAGTTTTTATATTCACCATAGGGGTTGTATCTCATTAATACAAGATTTATCCATATTAGATCAACTGCTTTTATAATTATCCCTTTGTAATCTCACAAAATTACTATAGAGTTCCACATTCCCACCCTTCTCATACAAAAATGAACCAGATCTTATAGGTTAGTCCACAACTGACTATACCATGTGTTGGTTGAACTATATATCATGAATAAGGTATTACCAAAGAGAAAATTTCTATTATATTTATATAAATTAAAATAATGTTTCGTACACAATTCCTTAAAATTTATTTTACATAACCTGACACTATATATGATATTTTATTAAATTCTCTATAAATCATATGACCTATCTCCAAGTAGTATAAGAATTTAAGATTCCTCAACACTAGCACAATATCCATTCTTAAAAGATTTATCGTTATCATCTAATCTGTATGCCTCACATGAAATCCCATATGGATAATGTGGGATAAATCACATTTCACCATCCAAAGGCTGGTATTAATTCATTCTAACTTACAAACCACATAGGTAACATGAAAAATTCACTCCCTCACTCCATTTTTAAGATAGTGCCTCAAACCCACTCTCAAAAAGTTGTATATAAATCACAATTATTTATGAAACTATTCTTACATAAGAAAACAAGATATTATACCCCCAAAATATATTACAACCATCCCATCATGATTTATACACTTTAGTCTAATGCTCTAACTCTAAATAAAGATAAAATTTTTGAAACCCCATCTAAAAAAACCATATATAATCACTATTATTTTTTATGTATCTATTCATGGAAATGGAAATCCATGTGCCTGTATGAATTACTCTACAACACATCACTCATGTATCATTCCTGTGATGAGATGCATATACCCAGGATTATCTCTCTAAAGTCACCCATGTTCACGGTCTAACCCCTTTACCAAATTCTTACAACACATATCACAATCTATCTTAATAATGAACTAAAAATAACCCTTATAATTTGATAAGAAAACTCAAATCACACTACTAGTGGCATCTCAAATTCAAATGGAAATCTGCTTAATTAAGAGGTTTCATAACTTGAAGTAGTGCCTCATGTATTTTTATTAGAAAAATCATTTTAAATTCATCAAATATAACCATCTCATGGTGATATTAATCTATTCCATATGTATATAAATGATACTATAATCCAGTTAAGTGATAGAAAACATTCAGAACCATCAATTCATTTGAGTAAGGAACCCAGTATAAGTAATTTATGATGTAAAGAAATTCAATTATTATAGAGACCTCCCACCAGTATGTCCGAATCTTGTTTTTTCTATCAATTAAAATAAAATTATCACAACGAATAAAAACCTAAAGGATCAAACCGTTATGTAGTCTTAGGAGACCATGTACACACATAAGAATTGCATTACAAATGATTACAATGATTAAAACATCATTTTTTGTTCAAGAATTACACTATTCCATAGAGTATATCTCGACATATTTTTCATAGTATACATCCTAGATTCCTTGTAAAAGGAAAAAAATAGTGGTGATATCAAATTATCAGTAAGGGTGAAGTATAGTGGAAGAAATAATTAATCAATGAGAATAATAATTATGGAATAGTAAATAACTTAACACTCATACCATGAAACTAAAAAACTGAGAAGGAATTACATAAACAATATGTAATGGTACTAACTGTAAACACATTACATTCAAATATATAGATATTGAAAAATATAGGTAAAATGTTAAGAAATAGAAACACAATACTTTTAATAAATGAACTGAAAATGAAAAGAATCCGTAGATATTACGATGTAAAATATGATGGATAAATAAATATTAAATATAAATTAAGGTAATGCATATTTAGAGGATTTCATGTATGTGTCACAAGAACCAATACCACTAAGTCCTTTCATAATATTGTTTAATTATATGGGTATATACCCATCTATTCTACTTGGAAACATACTTGAAGGGGTTTTCACTAACTAATTTCATATCATAAGACTACCAATGCAACATGGGGAAATTATTAACTAGTCCCCAACATGTAGGGATTAACTTAAATGGTTCCCAACCATTTTCCGCTTTCCCCAAGAATTCATCATATAGAATAAACAGTGTTCCTTATCAAATATCCATATTGAATAAAGTATATATATTTATCAATATTTACCCATATAACAAAATAAAATTCCATGTAAACATGGAATGAAAAATGGTATATTGTTTAGGAAATAATCATATACATCAAAAATGATATGGATAGTTAGTGGAAACTCATTGTCAAATGTTCTTATGAAATATAATATTTCAAGTTAAAGGAATCTATGAAGGGAATGTGAATACTATCCTTTCCCCAATAAATCTTAAACCATCTATGGGAATAATAAGGATGGTATCAATATAAAATGTCCTAAGTGGATAAAAAATAAAGGGTTTTTTTCATTGATTAATATAAATACTAACAAAATATTATTTTAAACATTCCTGAGGAAAATATTCTTTGGTTTTGAAAACCCATTCAAAAACCCTTTTCTTCAAAAATCACTTTTGAAAAAAATTTCATTGAAAATTAACCTTTTAAAAATTCAATTTAATCTTTAATGAAATGAAAAAGTTAAATGTTTACCTTTTGTACGAGGTAAAAAGAACATTCCTTCTATATGGTATAATGGTTAGAAAAATGAATTCTCTAAAATGCGATAAAAATATTCCATCGAAAACATTATTAAAAGAAAAAGGGGTAAAAATGTATTTAAAAAATTATTTTAGAATGGTTGTGAATATTTTTTGAATATCATTTTAGAAAACATGGCTTTTTAGAAAAAATAGTTTCTCAAACTAAAGAGAGAAATGAAGTCGATTTTTCTTAAAATAGATTTTCTAAAACATTTGAGTACCTATGAGTGGAAAATGATAGTGATGTATGCGAAAGGTCCGGAATAAGTAGCTGATTATATAATAAAAGGTATTATGAAACAATTTTCATATAATTTATTCTCATTAAAATACCATTGAAATTTCATTAAATTTATTCTAGAGGGAAATAATATTTAAAAATTCCAAAGTATCTCATACCTTTTTGAGAATTTTAAAACCATAATCCTTATAATGGATTAAAATTAAATTAAATTTTTAAATACCATGAATGTAAAATAATTCATGATATAATATATCAAAATGGAATTTAAACACACCACACAAAATAAACTCGTACTATAACAATAACCATATCTCAATGGAATGTGAATTTAGATGAAATCCCTTACCTTGTGTTTCCTTTTAAGTGAATTTCCATTAAATAATTATATAAGGGTTTTAAGAGTATTAGGAACTTATTATAGAACTATATTAATGCTTATAATATAAAATATTTTCATCTGATAATATCTTATTACATGTTAGAAAACAATCTTTCATTGTTTTTCACTACTTCAGGTGTTAATTGCCTAGTTTAATGTGTATGTTTTATCTTATTAGTTGTTATTCTTATAATGGATTCATAATTACCAAAATTTAATCAATAATATTAATATAATATTTATTAATTATAAATGCATTTATAATAATCATTAATTTTTGGTGATAGTAAATGAAATGAACTATTCAAGGAGATGGTATGCCTTATATACGCATGATGGATACTTTCATTTCTTTATTGCATTAAAAAATTAAAATAAAATAATATATATGTATATTATAATTATGTTTTCATATCTAGGTCATATATGTTACATAGTTTTATTAATACCATGTTTTTTTATGTTCAATGTATTGTGTGAACGAATTATATCGCTTTGAGGGTGTAGTAACACACACTTCCACAAAAGTTGTTGTCGAATTTACATAAAATGGAAAGTGTAAGGTTATGGGTTATAAAATAAAAAAATAATCATAAATAAATAATAAATATCATATATAAAATATATAAATATATTTTTCATTTCAATACCCTACCATGAAAGGTTGTAATAAAAAAATGAACAATCATCATTTCATGGGTCGATAGTTCTCCGAACAAATAAACAGTATGTTCATTTCCCATTAGACAAATTTATCTGAAAGTGTAGATATAACCCATATAATAAAAATATATAAGATCATTTAGGATAAAGTATTTATAATATAATGGAATAATTTTATTTTATATATTGGATAATGAAATAAAACTAATGATCTTGAGAAAATTAGTTACCACTTCTTCAGGTAACTGCTACTTGTTTTCACCAAAGAGATACCATGGATAGATTTATGCCAAAAGGGTGGATTCTTGTATGAGGTAAGAGATATTTATGAGCTATTTTTCATATCTTTCTCTATAAAGTTTGGATTGAGATGAGTTTGGAAGTGTGAGAACAGTGGACCCTTTTATATTGGAGGACGAGTGGTACTCTTGTAAATTTTGGAAAAGAGAATTCCAGCCATGTTTTCCCATTTAACATGGATACAATAATAATAAAATTATAAAAAATTAATTATAGGGTCCAAATATGAACATTAAATGTCTTTTAGCCAAATGTATATGCCATTTTTTACTTAATTTAATGGTTTAATCCCTTGTTAAGCTTAATTTCACCATAATGGTTGTAATTAATTTTAATTAATTTCTCTAATATTTTCATTAAAAAAATAATCTTATTAGAAGTTATAAATTATTGTGATTAAAAATATGGAAACAATTTTTCCAAATTTCAATCAGAGATATGGTATGAAGTAGTCTTAATTTAATCTTATAGAAAGGATGACAATGCTGGTTTTCAAAGTAAAAAAATTCACAAGTCTATTATGTTTTTATTCCCATTATCAAATGGAATTTAATTAAAATAAACTAAATTCGGATAATTGTAAAATATTTCATATAATTTTACATTAAAAATAATTTAAAATATAATTTATCACTATAAATAAATTATAGGGAAAAGCAGTTTTGAATTAAAATTCAATACTTTCTACTATTCATTAAAAATGAAACGACATATAAAAATAGAAACAATTCACCCGAATCTAATTATTATGTTCCAATTCAAAATATCATGTTTCTTTTGAAATATATTATTAATAAAGGTTTCATGAATTGGATTTTAAATAGGTTTTCCATTAAAAGGTTGTAAAAGTTTCATTATAAAAATATAGGTTTTTATGTGAACAAATGAGTTCGTTCTTATATTATACTTATTGAATCTATTGGATAACTATCAAAAATATTATATTGAATATATATATATATATATATATATTTCATCAATATAACTCATATATTTTAATTAATTAAATTTATTGGGCTAAAATATATTTGGGAGATTAAAAAATGTTTTTTATTAAAACATTACATTTATATTCAATTTGTTCTTATATTAATTTCTAATAAATTTGTATCAAATATATTCATTTTATGTTTTTCTAAACCATTGATTTTTATAAGTCAGTTAATTATATTCACACCCTATAATTTATTTTTTAGGTTATGTTTTAATATATTAAATAATTATAATTTAATAATATATTTTTGTTCGGTATAACTCAGTCTTGCGTGTAACACAAGTCATCTAAGAAACACATTTTTGTGTGTGATGCACAGTAACCCACAATCACTTTCATTGAAAATAATACCAATGATTTATTATATGAAATGTAGTAAATAAATTATAAATTATTAGGATATTATATTCCCTTATGTGATTGGTGTCGGATGTCATGCATGATATCAAATACAACGTTCCTACTTTAGAATTTAAAGGTATTACATTCTACCCTTCATAATTAAATTATTCAATAATAATTTAAAATCATTCTCAGTTATAGATTGTTTTATATTTACTATGTTTTAAATACCACATCATGGTAAGGGTTTGTAAAACAACATCTAGAAAATATGCAATGGGAGTTACAATGGTCATTTGGACTAACATATAACTATGTCTTTGAGTAGGATAACATTAATTTAAAGTAGAGTTGACTACTTTGGAGAAAATTGAAAATATTTATAGGGAGTGATTGAGTTCATAAATCACAAATAATTGAATGATCAATTTAAATTTGAGCACCTCAATTGAATAAATATGTGATGGTTTAGATAACCATCGGTTCAAAAAAAATTAATGTATTAGGACTAAGAAATAAAGATTTTATTACTCATGTTATGAAATTCCTTTAATTCTTGTGAATATAAATAAGTTTAATTACATGATACATTTTAATCTCATATGAACAATTCCATCATTTTTTATGCTTTGATCAAATTATACATCATCCATTACATTAGTAAATGTATATCCAATAATTAAATTTGTTCATTGATGCACTAAAATTAACATTTAACATATTATAAGGACAATAAAAGAGTGGAAACTCTTTACATATTTCCTAAACTAATCTACACAACCGATATGGCTATGGACATTATTCTCTAAACCATAAAAGTAACTCTACTGGTTCATAAATAATATTTATTTATCAAATTTTTTAACGAAAAACAATAATATTTTTACCAAGACATTATGTTGGTCAATGGTTGGTGTGAAACCCTTTCTATACTTCGGTCATGGGTTTAAGACTGTCATCCATGCAGTATTTGATTAGTTTTCGCCCTAAATATGGGTTTTCATTTTATAAAACCATATTGATATAATTTATAAAATAAATATGATCATCTCCTTGAAATAAAGTTAATCACTAAATAGCCTTTGGACTATGGTTTTTAGTACAAATTCAATACATAAATACTCCATCCATTTATTCCTACATTGAATCTTCCTTGTTTTGTGTTTATCCTATAGAGGAGGGTACATTCAGAAAATAGAAAACATAGTGTGAGAATCAATTATCGTATTGAAAAAAAAATATAATCATTTTTAGGATTTATAAATATAGAATTATTATTTTAAATCATATGTACCTCACGATTAGGTGAGGTTATTTATATTATTTATTTATTAAAATCATTCCTAATTCTTTGAAAATAAAATATGAATTATCTTAAGTGTATCCCCTGGGAGTATCAAAGAAGGTGTGAAGTAAGGCAAGTTTTCATGTACCTGGTTGTGCCATGATTGGCCCAACACACCTTGTCAAAGTTGATACTCATAGGTACATCTGTTCTAGAACCACATCAACTTATAGTATCTATACATCGATGTATTTCTATGAATTCCCACATAATCTCTAATTTTACAAATTATAGCGTGCTTTTCTATACTAATCCTCAGATTCTATCTTAGGGTTTTGTTATATAATCTATGTTTTTTCAAATAAATAATATTCCTAAAAATATTTTATTTGGAAAAATGACTTATATAAGATTTAATATGTCATTAATGAACCACTTGAGGTTCTATTTTCATTTTTTATTAACTAAATTAACTATATAGTATTAATATAAAAGAGCATATGGAAAAATATAAATAAGATTACTAAAAGATAAAGCTAATATATAAGGTTAATTTAATGGCCTAAACTTTTATAAAACCCCTTGGATTAGAGGATTTCCACCCATAATCATCTTATCTTCTAAATATGTCACTTTTTTGTTATTAGAATTCTAAAATCAAGTAATAATAAAATAATATTTCCAATCATTCCTAAAGTGACCCTCCTCCCTCTTATAAAAGGGCACCACCTCTAACCCTTAATCACACCACTCAAGCCCCCTTCAGTAGTCTAACCTCTAGCCAAATAATCTCAAAAAATCCCTATCTTCCACCTATAATCCTTCCACTAGATAGAAGGAAACAAAATAAATCTATTTGGCTCAAATCAAAAGAAGTTACCTGATTAGAGGTATCTTCTTCTCTCAATTTCATTTATATTTTTCCTTCCCCCCTCCCAATGTTATTCTTATTATTTTGTTATATAAAAACATTTTAATCCTTAATATACACCTCCGTCTAATGGGTATAGGACATACTGTTTCTATGGATGACAAACTGATGTCTCACTAAATGATGATTGTTCAATATTCTCCTACCATATATTATGGTGGCCATTATAATGGAACTATAATTATATATGACATTTATGTTATTTATTTTATCTCTATTCTATTATAATTTTTTTAGAACCTACTTTTATGCATTTTATGTTGTATAAATACTATAATTACATTTGATGAAGTGTCGACTACTGCCCCCTCAATGTGATATGACTCATTTATTCTATACATGGAAGGTATAAAGGATGTAATTAATGAACTTATGTAACATATATAACAAATATATTATAATTTAATTATAATATACCTATGTATCATTTTAGTTTTCATTCATTTAATAATGAAAAAAATAAATGAAAGTAGCATTCATGCATACGTACGACTTACTGTCTCCATGAACGATGCATTTCATTTATTATATACAAATGCTATGGACTATTCTAAATAAAAATATGCTAGATATATATTTTATATATGATATCTAAATAATGAATATAATTCTGGATATAATGGAATTTTTAAAACATGGACAATTTATAATTATAACAAGTTCATTTTTGACTCATGTTCTGACCATCGACAAAATGTCCGATATGAACTCAAATAATTAAATAATTGTAATATCAAGGTAATTAGTGATATAAAACGTTTAAAAAATATTAAAACGGTTATAAAGTGTGTTGAAATTAACTTAAGTTAATTATTTAGGAAATAAAAGAACAAACAAGTCATGTTGGACACAAGGTAAGGGACTTTGTCTCAATTCCCTTTCGATGAGGCATATTTGGATTTATACATGACATTATTTTATATTTTTTACAAACCCCATGGACATTTAATTTAATTCAAAGGGAATATTTTTTTACATATCATTTTATTAAACAAAAATCTATTGTTTTGTTTTATCATCTTCTGTGACAACGACCTTTCCGCCACGACAAGAATTATTTGATATTTAGATTTCTTAACAAGTCATGATTTTTTTAAAATGGAAAATAATAACTATATATAATTTTTAAATATTTTGGTATTGAAAGTGGTTTTGAAAGTGTGTTTACCATTTCAATATCTTGAAATTATTTCTTGTGATTGTAGATGAATTGTTTTATTGAAATGTTGAAAAGTTTAATCATTTTTGTGTGATGATTATATAATGGTACGTGTAAATTTGACGTTTGATTACAAGATGAACCAAATGATGGTAGGTTTCATGATAAACCAAGGATGT
Source organism: Viscum album (assembly GCA_963277665.1). Classification (NCBI taxonomy): domain Eukaryota; kingdom Viridiplantae; phylum Streptophyta; class Magnoliopsida; order Santalales; family Viscaceae; genus Viscum; species Viscum album. The sequence continues at coordinate 904,968,309 of OY728145.1, forward strand.
TTGGTTACATTATAACCTCTAATGAATTGGGTATGGAAGTCATATGTATGGCTATTCCATTTTTAATAATGATTTGTGGAAGTCGACCGTATAGTTATTCCAATTAAGTATGATTGTGTCCCAAGATTACTTTTATATGATATGAGATACTTTCTATGGGTTTTATGGTAATATTTGTTATTAAAAAATAAGGGTAAGAAATGATATTATTTTCATTGAAGTGTTTTTTCTACTCTCTTAAGGTGAAAAGTATTACTTCATGATAAAGTATCCATGGTTTATATGTTATTTTGAAAACTAATAGTTTTCCATCTCTGTGTTTTCCTTTATGATATTTTTATGCTCATCCTATGTTTTTGAATAAATATTTAGAGGACATAAAGTGGAACATGGTCAAGGATAGGAAAAAGGAAAATTCTGGTTGTTATAAACATGAAACTAAAAATGTTTATTTTTTATGAGATTTTTTTATGACAGAAATAGATATTGAGTAGAAGTGTGTACATGTAATATTCAAGTTTTTATGTATTAGTTATAACTAAATTCTCTAATTTAATAAACATTAAGAGATCGTCATTGTGAATTATTAACTTCATTCAAGATTATGTAATGTTTATGTCTGGGTCCTTATAGTTTCTATTATAGGTAGGTTTAGACAACATTATGAGTTATGATATTGTAAAATTATTATCCATAAATTATTTTTAAATTATGGTAATATTTAAATGATATATCATTTGAATATTTCCATGTTTCTTTTCCTAAGATGTTTCTGAGTTCAGAATGGTTTTTTCTAGAGGAAATAGGAAAATAATGATGGGACAACATCTAGTGGAAAACAACCTTCCAAATCAGCAACCTGAGTTAGTTGGAATCGAAAGTGAACAGTTTTTTGTAGTGATGTCGTTTTTTACCCATGCTATAAATTGTGGTGGTATCCACGCAGAAGATCATCAAGATCAACTATAGAGGAACATGTCAGTAGTGCAGCATTTCAAGAGGCAATATCCCCCATAATTCAGAGTATCATCTTACCGTGTTCTATATGAATGGCGGATTAAAGCACTGGAAAATATTTTCAATGTCATGGGGTGTTAAAAAAATTAATGGTTTAGTATTTTTGTTCATTGTATTGAAGGTGAATTAGATTAGTGGTGATAGATAGTAAAAAAATATTAGGGGTTGTGAGGAGGTTGATGCTCTTGTTTGGGATGAATTCAAAGGTTTGATTCTTGAGAAATATTTCACTAAGGTGGTTCAATTAGAATGGAAATGTTTTTTTGAAATTGAGGCAGTATGATGAATCAGTTGTTGATTATGAATTAAGGTTCACTTGAATGGAAACATATGCTCTAAATTTCATCTGATATCTTGATAGTAAGATAAATCAATTTTACTTAGTACTGAATTAGCAATATCAAATAGAATTAGTATCTCGTGAATTCAAAAGCTATAAGAAACTTGTCAGATGTGATGAGAAGGTAGAAATTGAGTTTTCATATGATTAGGTGTTCCATGAGAGCAAGAAAAAGAAGATTTCCTGTTAGAAGGAAAAGGTAATATATTCATCAAAGAAGTATGGAGGGAGGAAAATTAAATTCCCATATTGGTAGAAGAGTGGTAAAAAGTATCATGGATAATTTTTATCAAAGTCATGGAAATACATCTAGTGTGGTAAGATAGGTCATATTACTTTGAACTATATGGTAGATGATGAAGCAGGCAATGGCAATCCAATGATAAGATTTTTTAGAATCAATGAGTTTGGGCATTATGCCAATGTGTGTCCAAATTTTATTACCAAAGATAGAAACTAGATAGATCAAAATCATAATGGTGGGGAAAAATCTTTTTCCAGTACTACTGTTACTGTGGGACCATCAAATGAAGTGGTATTAGGTACTTTGTTTTTTTCGTATTATGCTAATGTGTTGTTTGATTTTGAATCTAAAAATTCTTTCATTTATGAGAAATTTTATAGTAATTTTGGAATTCCACCTCTATAAATGAATCCAGAACTTATGGTAAAAACACTTGGGGAAAATGTTGATGCATAAAGAAATTATTAGAATCTTCATATCCTTATTTATGGAATAAATTTACCTGAAAACCTTGTTTTTTTACTCTAGTAGAGTTTGATATTATTTTGGGAATGGATTTGCTTTATGTTTACCATGATATGATTGACTATATATGTAAAGAGGTTTCTATTCAGAAAGACTTTTAGTTTGTGTACAAGATTGAAATCTTATCTCTGATAACATATCAAGAAGCTGAGAAACTAGTGAAAGATTTTAATGAATGTTACCTTTCACATTTTGCTGAAAACAAAGGAATTGCTCAGATTAATGATTTTTTATTAGTAATATAGTATCTTGATGTTCTTTCTAATGGATTTATTGGTATTATATATGTTCAATATATTGAATTTACTATTGAATGTGTTCCTAAGGATAATCCAATTTCGAAACCCCTTATCACATGGATCAAATTGATCTTTTAGAGATAAATAATCAATTGTAGGAGTTGTTAGATAAAGGTTTCATTCAACCTAGAACATCAATGTGCAGTGCTCTATTATTGTTTTTGAAAATGAAAGAAGGGTAAATGAGAAATTTCATTTATTATAGTGGCTTGCATTATATCACTGTTAAGAACAACTATCCTTGGCCCCATATCAATGATTTGTTTGATTAGCTCTAGAGAACTCAGTATTTTTTGAAGATTGACTTGAGGTCGGGGTACAAAAAGATGAAATTAAAGTAAGTAGACATTCTGAAGACCATGTTTCATACTAGATATAGATATTATGAATTTTTATTTATTCTTTTTGGGTTATCCAATACAACAGCTTTATTCATGAATCTTATGAATAGAATTTTCCGTGAGTTCATGGAAAGTTTTTGGTTGTGCTTATTGAAAACATATTGGTATATTCCAAAAGTAAAGAGGAAAATGAATGTCATTTAAGGGTTTTATTGAAACCCTTAAAAGAAAATAAATTGTTTGGTAATTTTAGCAAGTGTGAATTTTGTTAACAACAAATTTCATTCATTGGTAACATTGTTTCAAAAAAATGGAATAACAATTGATCCTACTAAAACAAAAGTTGTTGAAGAATAGCCATGACCCAAAATTATAACTGAGATTCATTGTTTTCGTGGTTTTGAAGGGTATTACATAATGTTTTCTAAGAATTTTCCATGGTTATCTAGACTTATGACTAGTTTAATTAGAAAAGGTGTTATGTTAAATTGGACAAAATAATGTGATGATTGTTTACAAGAATTTAAAAAATATTGGTCAATGATCATGTTTTGGAATTACCTTCCATAGATTGTGAATTTTTTATCTATAGTGATGCTTTGTTGAATAGACTTGGTTGTGTTATAATGTAGAATGACCAGGTAGTTGCATATACTTCACGTCACTTGAAACCTCAAGAATTAAATTACCTTACACAATATTTGGAATTAGTTGATGTTGTTTTTTATTTAATAATTTGGAGGCATCATTTGTATGGATTAAAAAGTGAAATATATACTAAACACAATATTTGAGAAGTATATATTCACTCAGAAAGAATAGAACATGAGGTAGAGAATGTGCATATATTTTATCAAGGATTATGAGTGCACGATTCATTACCATCGACACAAAGAAAATAAATTTGTTGATGCTCTGAGTCGAAAAATTAATGATACATTAACCATGTAACGTTTGGAACAAGATCCTTTGATTAACAGTTTAAAAACATTTTCATATAGGTTATTACTATGGGGAATTACTCTTTTTTTATTCGGATGTTAGTAAAATCATATAAATCAGACAGAATTATGCAAGCATACAAGGAAGACAGTGATTTTTTGAAAAAGGATGAGTTGGTTCAGAAGTGTAAGTTTCCTAAAATTAACATTGGTCTGGATTTTATTTTTAGATTTGGGAAGATATTATGTGTACCTTATCATTCACAATTGAAGAAAGAGTTGTTATATGAAGCACATAGTTCTTCATTTTTATTTAATACCTATAGTACTAATATTTATAGAGATATTTGGGAGTATTACTGGTTAGATGGAATGAAAATAGATATTACTGACTTTTTTATGAAGAGTTTGACTTCCCAATATGTTAAAGAAAAGCAGCAGTTAGGGAAATGGATGCTTCAGTATTTTATAATTCCAGATTTGAAATGGGAAACAATTTCTGTGGATTTCATAGTGGGATTACCAAGGACCTCTTGAGGTGACAGTGCAATTAGGGTTATTATTTATAGATTGACTAAATCTACTCATTTCCTTCTTCTTCAAGATAATTTTCCTATAGATCAAATTTTTTTATTGTATACTAAACATATAGTAGGTTACATGGATTTACCCTCCCCATTGTATCTAATCGTGACCCCAGGATCACCTCTAAATTTTATAAGGGTCTTCATAAGTCATTGGGTACTAAATTAAAATTTAGTACAACATTTCATTCACAATCATATGGAAATTTAGAATGAATAATTCATAATTTAGAAGATAGGTGACGTGCTTCTTCAATGGATTACCAGGAAAGTTGAGACCAACATCTTTCTTTGGTTGAATTTTTTTATAATAAGTGTTTTCATTCTATTATGTATGTGGCTCCAACTTAGTCATTATATAGGAAGCGATGTCCAACTCCATATTTTTTTGGATGATATAGTTGAAAGAAAGTTGATGGGACCAAAATTGGTAGAAGAGATGGCAAAAATAGTTCAGTTATATCAAAAGAACATGAGAACTACATAGACCAGGAAGAAAAGTTGTGGAGATAACCAGAGTAAGGATATTTTTTTGAAGTAGGTGATCATATCTTTCTCAATGTTTCACCAAGTATATGTGTGATGTGTTTTGGTAAGAAGGGGAATTTGAATCCATGGTTCGTTGTACCCAATGAAATCATAGAGAAAGTTAGATTAGTTGCCTACATGGTGGGTTTACCTCAAATTTTATCCCAGGCACACAATATTTTTCATGTTTGAATGTGGAGAAAGTAGATTCTAGATCCATCACATGTTTTTAGTCCAGATGTAGTTCAGATTGAATAAAATCTTTCTTAATGGGAACAACCAGTCCGGATTCTTGACCGAATAGAGAAAGTGGTGAAGAATAAGGTAATTCATCTAGTAATGGTTTTGTGAAAAAACCACATGGTTGAATAGGAAACATGGGAATATGAAAATATAATGAGGGATAAATACCCCCTCTAATTTGATAAGTGAATATAATTGTGGGGACCCAATCCCCAAAATGGGTGAAGGATGTAACGACCCTGGTATTTATAGAATAATAATTTTGATCTCCATTAATACTTATGAATAAGATATTTATTTTACATTAAAGGGGATGCTATGTGTGATGGGGTACCTGACACGTAACAATGGTTTTCTCAGAAATATCATGTTGCACACAAGTCTGAGTCATACCGAAGGATAATATAATAATATTAATATTTAAAATTGATGTTAACGTTTATCCATTGTATTGGTGGGAATGAAATGAACTAACCATATTATTATTAGACATTTTTGTTAAATATTTTTATAGGTTTCCAATAAAATATAGAGGCTTAAAATAAGAATGAATCCAATTTTAAGCATAAATACTCTAATAATTTTTTAAAGGTAGTTTTTAATCCTTTTGATGGAGAAACCAATATAAATATTGCTTTTTTAACTTTTATATGATCTATTTGACATAATAAAATTAATCTTTAGAAGAGGGACATCAAAATTCACTTTGAGTAAATTTTTGGTATTTTTCATATAAAGTTAATTTTTTTAAGGAATAGTGAAAAATACTACATTTTAATTCAAAACTATATTTTCATCTGATTTATTTATAGAATTAGAGTATATTTATTGTAGTTTTTAAAGTGTAATTATATTATATTTTTATAATTTAATCCAATTTTATTCATTGTAATTAATTTCAATTTTAACTTGTACGTAAACACATGTGAATGTTTTTGTAGTTTTTAATTATGAAAAACACTCTTTCTGGTATTGGTAATGAAAAATAAATTTAAATTATTTTCTGAAACTTATGTGTTTTGAATTTGGAAAAATGGATCCCTTATTTGGAATCGGGAGGTTCAAATTGTGTAAATAGGTGTTTCCCTCGGAATCCGGGGATGACCGCCTTGATGGGAGGTTCAAACATTCTGATCGGTTTCTAACGGGTTCGTTCATAGAACCGGAAACATCCAATGATTCCAAATCCATTCGGACCTACTTTCCAATGGTAGGTGCTCATTAGTTTGTGGACTGATGAGGCTTAGGAATTTTCATTGGTCGAGAGGATGGGAGGTCGGACTCATAACACCTTTTTGAGTAGAATTATTGTCTACTCCAGGACTCTCTTTATAGATCTAAGTTCTGTTGGTGAGTCCTTATTTCATTAACATGTATAAAATGATATTTCCTTCAGATCTGACAATCAATGATTAAATATGTAGGAAATTTAGAGAATCTTTTATATGTATTTGAGGTTCTTAATCGATAGAGAATCAAATGTAATTATTAGAGATTCTTGGTCAATGGTACCCTTCGACACATTTATATAGAAGTCCCTCAATCATTATGATGACCATGATGGTTTTAAAGCCACTCAGTGGGGTACTTGAGGTTTATTGTCATTCAGAAGGACATAGATTATTTTATAGTTGGGATCGAACCCGTAGACGGGCTACCTACGTATCCTTTGTTTAGAAAAGGAATCAGAACCCATGTAGTTCGAGTAAGGGAGTATGATGTTTATGATTGATGGCTCAAAGAAGGATGTCACAATTACTTGTACACTCTAAGCTCACATGAGTCATGCTCGGTGTGAAAAACAAGAGGTATTGGTAAAAATTAGACAATTGTGCCATGATAGATGGAATCATAAGAAATAATGTGGGGCTTATGTATGTATGACTACCCAGATAAATGAAGGTTAGGATTTACTTTAGGAAAAAATCCATGAACAAGGTCCATAAAGGTATATGTGCTTCATGGAGATTTTGAATATTCTAACTTGGGGCTTACTCCTGAAAAGGAGGCCCAAATGAGTAGAAGACTTATGATTGGCTTTTACTCCTGAAAAGGAATTCCAGATCAAAGGTAAATTAGGACTGGTTAAAAGAAATTAAGATTGGGGCTTACTCTTGAAAAGGAGGCCGAGGTTAAGAGATTTGAAAAATTAAGGGACTTGGGGTTTACTCTTGAAGAGGATGCCCATATTTGAGACTGGGGCTTACTCCTGAAAAGGAGGCCCAAGTCAAGGATTATGACTGGGGATTATTCATGAAAAGGAGGCCTAGGCTAAGGGAATTAAAGTTTGGGGCTTACTCTTGAGGAGGATGACCAAATTAGGGGACGGGGGCTTACTCCAAAGAAGGATGCACAGATTTGGGAACTTTAAGAATTGGGGCTTACTCCAAAGGAGGATTACCAAGTTAAGAATTATTACTGGGACTTACTCCTAAAAAGGAGGCCCATATTTGAGACTGGGGATTACTCCTGAAAATGAAGCCTAGGTTAGGGGATCTGGGGCTTACTCCTAAATAGGATGCCCAAATTAGAGGACTTATGAATGGGGATTATTCCTGAAAATGATACCCAGGTTAAGTATTCTCTCATCTTAAAGGATGAGGATGAATGAATGAAATCTCAATCTTTAGTGACATAAAGATGTGTAAATCACTAGGTTTTGAGTGATATTCCACAGAATTCCTTTTAGATGAGGAAGTCAAATCAAGAAATCATGCCATAAATGGCTTTGAAGAGTGTCTTGAAGACTGAATCTTGAATAGGAAGGGTGGAATGGCTTAAGAGTGGTGAAATGGGAAACAAGGGCTCCCAAAAAGGCAGGGGCACGCAAGTCCTGGCAGGCGCACAGGTTCTGCATGGGCGTGCAAGTCCTGGTCGCACAGGTATGCATGTACGACACATTGTGTACTTGTGCGATGGTTAACCAGCAGGGTAATACATGAACGACTCTTGATTAAAGCCTTTATAATCCCCTTTAGGTTCTTCCAGAAGAGGGGAGCGCAAGTACTATTTAAGGAGCAAGGCATCGCACAAGTGTGGCCTTTTCCCTTAAGGGCTGGCCACTCAGGCACGCAAGTGTTGATGAGTTTCAACACTTAGGCCTTCCTCCCCCCTCTTTAGATCTTTCGTTCTAGGTAAGAAATTACCTTAGAAGTGCTTCGGGAGCTTTGAGAAGAGACTAGGGCGTCATGAGCTCAAATCTGAGTTTCAGAAAAAAAATCCTCCTCGAATGGGGGTCCCACAGGGTCTATTTATAGGCAGGAGAGGACCTCGAGAGGTTATTACTTAGGTCGCGGAAGTCACATGCACGACCACTAGATGACGCGCAAGTGGACTTCCGCGACAGTGATAGAACTTGTGTGACACAAGTGCTTTTGATCCCTTGTTCATGCCATTGTCGATTTTTGATATTTTCTTCAAGGGATGAAATCAATTTGTGTTAAGTCATTTCCCTTTACATTCCTTTGGACTCTGTGACGAAAAAGGAGCATCAAAAAAAGTCCCCCCCTCAGAGTTGGATCCGAAAGAAAATAGGATTTGACTCTGAGGAAAGAAAAAAACCATGGGTCTTTGTGGTTATTGGTAGTTTAAAGTCATGCATTTCGAACATAAAGAGGCTAATTTTTAAGGTCGAAATAGCATTGACCAAATGAATTTGAATTGACTCAATTCCTTGACAATTCATCTAAAAACATAGTACCATACTCAAGTATAAGGGGGGGGGGAGGAATGTAAACTATGACTTTAAGAATATTTGAATCTACGGAATGATATGAAAAAGAGATAAAAAGAATTAGAAGAATTATTTCCCAAGAATTACGTTACCATTATTTAACAGACCTGTTAGGGGGTTGAATTATGCAGGGCCACCTACGGGCATTGGCTGTATAGTCAAATTAATAGTTTATTTTGGCTAACAAGTCTGTTATGTAGACTGTTTATGCAAGGCCGCCTAAGGGAATGTGCTGCATAGTCAGGAAAAAGAACTCTTAGAAATTTAATTTCATAGTGCTAAAAGCCAGTGAAAGTTTATGGAGATTCAAATTTTCCAAAGTATAGAGTTTGCTGTATGGAAAGAGGTACTTGAAATATGGAAAAGATATTTCCAAACAAGATTATCGAAGAGCTAGATGGATATTACTCATACGAAGGTCTGACCCAAATATAGGGAAGGAGAATATAAACCATATACTTGAATACTTTCAGATCATGAAAAGGGATATGGGACAAATATTTTAAGGATGGCTATTTTTGCGAATCCCTACATACTGTCATTTAAGACAAATAAGGACAAAAGAGGCATTCTTCCCAACAATGAAGTTACCACTATCCGACGAACCCGTTAGGGGGTTGAATTATGCATGGCCACCTAAGGGAATTGGCTACATAGGAAAATAATAGTATCTTTTGGCTAACAAATCTATTATTTAGACTATTTATGCAAGGCCGCCTATGGGCATGTGATGCATATTCAGAAAAAATAACTCTTAGATGTTTGACATTTTTGTGACTAGATGTCTTGAAAAGGGTTATGAGGATCTGATAATATTTAAGATTAGGATTATGACACATAAAGATGGGTATTGTTCAATGTATACAGAGATACATAGATCAATGCTAACCATAATCATGTTGTGGATGGGTCCTGAATTGAAATGTTGGACTTCACTACGTATCCCATAAGGATGAGAATCAATCTATACGTAGTTCTTAAACTACAGTTTAACGTCGTGTGGGACAAAAGGATTAGAGAGCTAAGTTAAGGGTCATAGATCTTGGACCATTGTAAGAAATACGTAGTGTGTGTTTTCATGGGGACTTTTCAGCCAAGGGACTGAAAATGGAATTTGGGGTTAGGCCCAAAGACTTGGTGCTGGATTCGAGGGACCCTAGAACCTTCCTACGTATCCCATAAGGATGGGAATCAAGCCCACATAGTTCTAGAAATACCCTCTATTCAAATTTGGTTCGTACATGTGAAGGGTGAAATGGGACTTTAGTGCAATGTTGTTTTAACCCAAGATAAAAGGTTCGGGCATTGCCATGTATGCATGTAGTCTTTGAAATGAAACATGATTGAAAAATCAATGAAAATAATTCTTCCCTCTCAGGTGAGGGTATCAAAGAAATTTGTAGTTTATTGTCATACGGGACATACGTGTTTTATAGTTTAACATCGTATAACAAGGATGAAAGTGAACCGATGTAAATATATTGATTCAAAGGGCGGTTTCACGAATTAACATCGTATGAGATGGAGATGAACTGATGTGAAAAGATTGTTTTTGGGCTTGAACCTTGGGAGGTTGCCTACATACCCAGCCTAGAAGGCAAGGATCAAAGTCTGTGTAGTTCAATTAAAGAATGAATTAATGATCAAGTTGTTCGTGGGGACAATGAACTAAAAAATGATGTTAGGACTTACACATGGTTAGCGGACTAGAGAGAATGTTATGGTTGAGGTTTTCCCTATGCTCACATGAGTCATACTCAGTGTGAGAAACAAGAGGTAAAAACAACCTTAACGATGCATAGTTTAATGTCATGTAGGACATATAAAGGGACTATGCAGTTTAAAGTCTTGAAGTTAGGACTATTGGTGCTGCATAATTCAGTGTCATGTAGCAGGGACAAAATATAGTTTAATGTAATGTAAGACGTATCATGGACTTTCTGTACAGTTTAGCATCATGTAGTTATGAAGATGGGCACAATAGAATTTAACGTCATGTTGGACGAAAGGGGGACTATGCAGTTTAATGTCATGCAGGGAGGACAAAAGAGTACACCATTTTTACATCATGTTGTACGCATTGGGGATTTTTTTCCCATAGTTTAACGTCACGTTGCACGAAAGTGCAAATAGTTTAAGGTCATACAGGACCTTTGATGATTATGTAGTTTAACGTCTTTCCGGACATAAGGGACTTTTATACATTTTATGGTCATGTAGTTAGTATGTCAGAGTTTAACGTCTTTCTGGATGTAAGGGACTTGAAAATAGTTTAGGGTCATATGCATGGACTGTTGATGATGCAGTTTAAGGTCATACATGACCTAGTTGCATTTTAAGGTCATACTGGATCATTTAGAGAACTTTTTCACAGTTTAACGTCATGTGGGACGAAAGTAAAAATAGGTTAAGGTCATATGTATGGACCATTGCTGTATAGTTTAACGTCATATAGCAAGGACGAAAAAAGAAAAGCTAAATTGGCGATGAAACGCCGAATATAGGCTAAGTGTCCTTGAATTCCTCTTAAATATTTCAAATTTTGAGGAGGTGACATACCAAGGATTGACTTGGTCTTCTCGGGATCGACGTCAATACCACGATGGCGTACAATAAAGCCGAGAAATTTTCCTGAGGTTACCCCAAAAGCACATTTTAAGGGGTTCATCTACAAATTATGTTGTCGAAGCTTGCAAAATATGACTTCCAAATAAGCCAAGTGATAAGAACGTTGTTTGGATTTAACTACCAAATTGTCTACATAGAATTCAACAATCTTCCCTAAGAAGGGTTTGAAGATACGATGCATAGCATGCTGATAAGTTGCACCAGCATTCTTTAAGCCAAAGGGCATTACCCGGTAGCAAAACACACCCTGAGGGGATCTGAAGGCAGTAGATTCCTCATCTTTTGGGGCCATTCGGATCTGATTATATCCGGAATATCCATCCATGAAGGAAAGTGCTTCATAGCCAGTTGTTGCATCAATTAGAAGTTCTGTAATCGGAACTGGGAAATCATCCTTAGGACAATGCCGATTAAGATCTTTGAAATCGATGCAAACTCTAATTTTTCCATTCTTTTTATTTACAGGGAAAATATCATCCAACCATTTGGGATATTGAACTTCTCTGATGAAGTTATCTTTGATAAGCTTATCCACTTCAGCTTCAATTTTGGAATCATAAGTTGGGTGTGTTTTTCCCGCAGCTTGCTTAAATCCTAGATGTTTTTCATGTAAACCCAAATGATGAGTAGCAACATCAGGATCAAGCCCAGGCATTTCAGTATAGTTTCAGGCAAATATATCTCTATTTTTCTTCAGAAAAGAAATATACATATCTTGCTCTTCAAGAGTCCTGTCCGCACTGATTAAAGTGGGGCATGGATCTCCTTTTGTACCCATATTTATTTCTCTGAGTTCATCCACAGTGGTAGAGATACCCTCTTCAAATGTTGGAGGAGAAACTCTGAGATCTTCCTCTTCTTCTTAATCATGTGTTATTTCTTCCGTTTCTACTTGCATAGTAGATGATAAAGTAGAATTTCATGATCCAAAGAGATGTCAAAATTTTCATATCTTGAAGAAGAAGCTTCCATTTCTGACCCGATTGATGATGTAGGGTCTTCTTTGGGTAATAAAGAGGAGGTGATGGATTAAGAATCGACATCATTGTTCACCTCCAATGTTGCTATAACTTCTTATGGCCTAATTGTTGAAGCATAGACTTGTTGGATTTCAACAGATGAAATGAAGACGTCACCATTTGTGCTTTCATCAATGCTTGGTAGATTACCAATTTCTCCCATGTTGTCTGGCTCGATTGCCGTAATTGATATTATAGATCTGTCCATAAGAGTATTTTGATTTGGGTCTATCTTGTCAATTTGACTGATAGGCAACACATAATCTATACTCACATGTGTAAATGGATTTACTGGAATTTTTTCCAAACCATAGGGAGCAATAACTTTGTTAATCTCCTTTGTTATCGATTTCTCCCTTTGATTCATGTGATAGAATTCCGCCTCAATGTATTGAGACTTATATGTCTTGAACAGGGCCTTATCACCATAAAATGTCCCAAATTGACCATCGAAACAATATTTGAGACATTGATGGTATGATGAAGGGATAGCTGCATGTTGATGTAGCCAGGGTCTTCTAAGCAAGATGTTGAAGGCTGAGTCTTGATCAACAACCATGAAATCTGAATTTGATACAAGATCACCAAACTGAGTTCTTAGTGTAACTTCACCTAGTGGTTCTTTATCATATCCCTGTAGAATCATGGTGGGAGGAGATAAATCAGATTCCGTGAGGCCCAATCGACGAAGTGTACGAATGGGCATGAGGTTGACTCCTGAACCATTGTCAATGAAAGCCCTTCGAACATCCACGCCATTGACCTTTCCAGACAAGTACACTGTTCTAATATGTCCATGCACAATATCATCATCATCTTCATCAGTAAAAGATATTATTGCATGGAATTCTGCAAGATTATTCTCTATGTGATAGACTTCAGTTGGATCAATTTCAGTTTCAAACTCTTGATGATTTGACAAAGCCTCGATGAGTGCTTCCTGAAGATCATTTGACAGATTCAGAGCATCCAGAATTGATAACTTGGCTGGTAATTGGGCCAAGTGTTTCAATATATCATACTTTTGATCCAGAGGTCTGCGTTTACCAATAGGAATATATGGTTTAGCAGGTACCTTGGAAGCATATGCTTTGGAAGTTGATGCATCTTTTATCGGGAAAGGAGTTGGAAATATTCTTGGTTTTGGATGATTAGACCGATTAGATCCATTTACTTGCTAAGAGGAAGAAGATGGAACCTTCAACTGGTCTTCCAAAATAACTGTGTCAGGACTGAATTTGCTATTGGTAGAAGAACTTGCTTGTTATTGATGAGCTCGCTGAAGGGCTCTACCACGAGTTTCTACTGCGTACACATTTCTAGCAAGGGTAGAATTGGAATAGTGGGTTCTGAAAGATCCACTTCTTCCCCTATATCCTAATCCCCAGGAACTTCCTCTGATTCCTCCATTTGATATAGGGAATTCAGGCTCATTGAAATCGAAACTGCGACTGGCATATGGATTTGTTAATTGAATCATATTAATAGAACGAAAGATTAACTCTTTGTCTGATAAAGACTCTGCATGATTTTCCTATTTAGGCTGTGCCCTTTGGTGGGGCGGTGCTCGTGGCTTTGAAGTATATGGCATGATGTTCGCCAAAGTCAAAGAAAACTTAGGCTTTGACACATACTCATCTTCTTATGATTCTTTTTCTTTCTTTGAATCATGTCGTTTCTTTGAGGACTTTCCCTCTAACAAAGAGGGTTTTTCCGCAACAATCATGACAGAAGACACAATTGGTTTCTTTAATTGTGTTGGAAAAATAGCATGAGTTGGACTGATTGTCTTTCTGACCATCCAATCATCATACTTCTATGCATTTTTGCTTTTTACTTCTTGCCATTCACCTTCCAGCTTTGGAACTATAGCAGTGACACATGCTACCTGGGCTGAGGAGCCTTTCAATGTGACTTGTCCCGAGTCGACCATCTTTTGTAGGAGGTCTTTGAATTCAAAACACTCCTGGATGGGATGCCCCAACATTTGATGAAAAGGGCAATAATTGGGAAGGTCTTCATCTCCTTTCTTGTTTGGCCTCTTGGGTATTGGCAATTGAACCAAATTGTTTTCCAGAGCCAAAATGAAATAACCAGGAACGTGTTCATTTCCTAAAGAGTATGTTTTTCTATTCAGAGCCTCAAATTGTTTTCGCCTTTGATCTTTTTGATCGTCTAGATGAAAAGGCATTTATTGTTGGTGCTCAAGAGGTGGAGCCCTTCAAGAAGATGAAGTTTTTGAGGTAGAAATAGGTACAGGTTCTTGTTTAAGCATAACTGTAGCAGTTTCTGCTTTACCCATTCTCCTTCCTGTAGCTGATGGAATTAAATGAGATTTAGCCTTAGCCTGTATAAGTGAATCTTCAATCTTTTGAGTGATTAAATTAAGGTCTCGAAACCCTCCTGTGTATTTCACATGGATTAACAGTGTGTGTAATTCATTACGCAGATTTACCACACAGATTGGAAACAATTCTTCCGGAGGGAGTGATAAACTCAAGGAATATTTTAATCCCTTCCATCGAGCAATGAAATCAGAAACCCTTTCATTCTCCCATTACTTACAGTTTGTATGATAAAAAACTGTTGTCTTTGGCAAAGTTGTGCTGAACTGAAGGAGGAATTTTTGGCGAAGATCCTCCCATCCGGTAATTGACTGGGATTGCAAGCTTGTATACCAAACAAAAGCTAGTCCTTGAAAGGTTTGCACAAACCATCTGAGTTTTATTACTTCTTTTTGCTCCGGAGTTCCCATCATAGGATCGCAAGAAGACACATAATGTGTCAAATGCTGTTCAGGATCACCTGATCCATTGAAAATAGGGAATACAGGGTTCCCAAAACTGGATGGAGGAGAAATTGAATCTACCCATTTAGGGTAAACTTTATTTTCTAGTTGAACATGTGCACGCTTCCCTTCCATAGTTTCTAACCGAGCTGTTAATGACTCACTAGTAGTCATTAACTTTTGAGAAACATCCGGTTGAACTTGTACTTGGGTAGGTGCAATGATTGGAGCTTGGACAGATGTGGCGATTGGTGCTGCAACTGATGGTAGTACTGCCAACTGTTGTTGCACTTGACCAGTAGGATTAGACCTGTGAGGGTGTACTAATAGAGGAGGATATTCTTGATCCATCTCAGTAGCTGCAACAAATTCCTTTGGCTGATTGACTCTAGCATGATTAAGAAGAAGACTACTCTAAAGTAGTTCTGCATTCAACCTTCTTAATTCCTTCATTCCTTCCTCCTGTTTTGCAAACCTCTACTCTAGTGAGAGAGATTGACCTTATCCAGAGGAAGGATATGTAACCTGGTTCTTTCCCTTCCATTTATTTTAACCTTTTCAGAGAGGGGGAAGTGGGTTACTCGAAGGATTACCTAGGTTCTGAGTAATATTTTGACTTCGTGTACGCAGACCTTCTTTATTTGTATCGGTGCGTACATCTTCTTGATCAGGAACCTCTTCATCTGAGTCCCCAGAGAGAGCCTCATCTGGTGGATCAGCAACAACAGCATTGATGACATTGATTGATGCATAACTCATCGCATCCCTTCAATCAGCATTCTTGTGATATTGTCTTCTTCCATGTATTTGATGAGACATTGCCTTTTGTTGATTCGATCCCTCATGAACTTCTTGACGAACCGTAATTTTGAGGGAATCTCCTGATAATTTGGCTCTTCGTTCCTCTTGAGGTTTCTTCCCCAATCGAGAAAAGACCTACTTTCTCTGAGGAGGGGATTGATGATGTGAAAAAGTCCCCATTCCAGTGGACTGGGGATGTTCCTGCTGTTCTCGCTCGACTCCCCGAATCATTTTTTGTTGATTCCGAGGGTTGGCTTAAAAGATCCCCCAGTCTGGCGAGCTGGGGTGGTTCTTGACATGCTATGTCTGAGACTTTCTTGAAAGTCCTCCTGATCTTTCGAACCATAGTCCGGAAATTAGCTGGATGCATTAACCTGTATCCGCTTTTATCACCCGGTTCAAAAGACCGTTGGATGATTTCCGACACTTCTGTCACTTGGTGACGTGCTTGCTCCAAACGAGAGGCATGTTCAATATTCTTGTTTTCTTGATGCAAGAGTAATTCGACAACTTGTTCTCTGTATTCTTGATTTTGAGATGAACTAGTTGAAGACTGTTCTTGGGAAGGCTTTTGATTACAAACAAAGCCCATTGACTGTGGCCGACCATGGGCAATAACATTGCATGAGACAATTTTCGGCGGCCTTTGATGACTGGAGAGCACCATGAAATGAAGTGCTCCATGAACACCCCATCCTCTGACATGAATACCAGATGGGGAATTGGAAATTAACTGACGCAATCTTCTTAGTGCGCCAAGGCATGGACGTTGAAGGGCTCTCTGCTTCTTTTCAGCCTTCAGATATCGAGAGACTGATAGAGATACCAAATCAATCTGATATTGTAACCCTTATATTATCATAAGATGATTTTCATATTCTTCATAAGATAATACTTTCTTTTTCAACTGACCAAGAGTTTTCCATATGTTGAAATGTATATCATGAATTTCATCTTCCGTCAACATTTCTAGAATATTATACTGAGAGTCAGCCAGAGGCCAAAACAAGACTGGCACTTCACCTTTCACTAGTTGTTTTTTCATGTTCATCATTTCCTCTTTATCATTTGATGAAGATTCTTCTACCTGATTTGACCAGAGTTGGTGTTTCTTGGTTGCTTCATTGGATTCAATAGTATTGGTAGTGAAATCATTGATCAAACTAGAGGATGCATGACTTAGGGGTGGTTGGAAGAATGACCTACACCCTGGGCTATCTTCTGATTGAGAATGTATTTTACCTTCTAGCAATGAATCTTCAGACATGACTGGTTTCACATTTGCAAGTGCCTCAAGATAAGAGGGCTTTCTCGGCACTACATTGTCCACTGGAGAATTTTCCGGGCAATGTGCATCACTACTACGAAGAGGAATTTCGCAGTGAAATTCATCATCATGGTGAGGACCACCATAATGGGTTACAACAAAAGATAAGACCTCTTTCTCCTTGGTCTTCTGACCACACAGAGGATTCCTGTGGCTCTTATCTGAAGATGAAACTTCGAGATCGACTGAATTGTCATGAAGCGAGCCTTCATGAAAAAGTGTCTATTGAAGACCTTCAGAATTAATGTTCCCACTATTGGGAAATGAGGGAGTAGAATCTTGAATTTCAACAGATAATTGTTTGAGGGCTTCAAGAACTCCAACATCGAGCAAGGCCTTGTTACAGATTGGCTCTTGATCTCCTGACTGTGTTGGGTGGGTCTTTTTCTTAGACGCCTTCTTACTCGCCTTGGAAACCACTTGTTGACGAAAGTGGCTGCTCTGAGCAGGTGTATATGCCTGATCAGGAAAGATGGCCAGGTTAGGCTGACGATCCCTACGCAAATCAGGTGTATGTTCCTGACTTGGTTGTTCGTATGCTATGGGGGAGTATGCCCCACAACCCTCTTGGACTGGAACAGATGTGTCTTTCTTTTCCGAAGTGAATTGTTGATGTATCACTCCACTGGTAGGGATAGATTTATGTGTCTTTCCCTAATATGCTGCTGAAGTTGTTATAATATCCTGGAAGGCATCCAGAATATAAACAGGGATTTTCTTCTGCTCTTTCACCATTTATAGAATATGCTTGGTGACTTCAGATGCCGAAACGGGAATATAGGTCCATTCTGGGCTTGGAGAAGGTGTATGTGCCTGCTCGTATACTCCTTTTCATTTCATTGAATCCTAACAGTACTCAAGTGTGGGGGAAGAGAGTTGAGTCTGCCTCCTATTTGTTGTTGGGGCTTTCTGACTAACTTCTCCGAATACTACCAAGAGAGACTGTTGGTAGGCTTGATTAATACCAGCAAGTGTATGTGCCTTCTGATTGCACTTTTCCAAACGTGGTTTACGAGATCCATCATATGAAGTCAGACGAGCCTGCTGACACGCATGATGTATAAACAGGTGTATGTTCTTGCCTATAGTACTCTGCCAGAATTGCCTGGCGGGATTGGAATGATGCTATCTGACGAGTCTACTGGACAGCGGAATTAAAACGGGCAGGTGTGTCTGCCTACTCATTGCTTGCCACCACGTTTGGATGGTGGACTTCTTCGGAGATGGCAGAGATGAGAACCTGCTCACTGTTGACCGGATTCCGCCTCTGGTGGTTCGTCCTGCTTTCTCGGGTTCGAGGAACTGGAGCCGAACGCCTAGAGTTGGTACCCTCAACATGTTGAGGGTGCACAGCCGCACGAGTCTGGCGGCGATTGTTGGTGGGATCCCTAAGGAAGGACTTTTGTCTTTTTGAATTAAGGTCCTGAGGGACCTTCTCATTCACCTCCCCAGAATAAGGGAGCGAATGGTGATTATGTTTCGTGGATAACGACCCAAAACGGTTGGAGACGGTAGTCAGCATCGCCTGCTTCTTGATCACTGGTCGTCGTTGTCTGGACAACCGATGTGAGTTATTTACGTGGAGGGCTTGTCGGGTAGCCTCCAGAGTTGGGATGGTACCGTGTTGACGGTACTCCTTAACCAATGAATTTTATACCCAGCGTTTAAGACGCTGAGTAGGTGATATCGTCCTAAAAGCGGACGACGATCCAACAGGAGTAACAGTAGTGGAATTTGCACCAGTAGTATTCATAGGTGTGAACTTCAGAGCAGCCATTCTAGAAATGCAGAAGATCTTGGGAAAAGAGTGCATGTTTGATATAACAGATGTAATCAAGAGAAATTCAGCCACTATATCTTTTGGATGAGCACATATTTCAATGATTGTTTTGTTGGCCCACTCATTTAGTTTTAAATAGGGCCCTAACAAATAGGTAAAACATAATTTTAACTTGGTTAAGGATTCGCGTCGGGTTCACCATTTTTGTTTCCCTCAGAATCCGGGGCTGACTGTCTTTATGGGAGGTTCAAACATTCCAATCGGTTTCTAACTGGTTTGTTCGTAGAACCGGAAACATCCAATGATTCCACATTCATTCAGACCTACTTTCCAAAGGTAGGTGCTCATTAATTTGTGGACTGATGAGGCTTAGTAATTTGCATTGGTCGAGAGGATGGGAGGTCGGACTCATCACACCTTTTTGAGGGGAATTATTGTCCACTCCGAGACTCTCTTTATAGATCTAAGTTATGTCCGTGAATCCTTATTACATTACCAAGTATAAAATGAGCTTTCCTTAAGATTTTACAATAAATGATTAAATATTTAGGAAATTTAGAGAATCTTTTATATGTATTTGAGGTTCTTCATCGATTGAGAATCATCTGTATTTATTATAGATTCTTGGTCAATGGTACCCTTCGACACATTTATATAAAATTCTCTTGGTCATTATGATGGCCATGCTGGTTTTAAAGCCACTCAGTGGGGCACCTGAGGTTTATTGTCATTCAAAAAGACATGGAGTATTTTAGATTTGGGATTGAACCCGTAGACGGGCTACCTATGTATCCTTTGTTTAGAAAAGGAATCAGAACCCACGTAGTTCAAGTAAGGGAGTATGATGTTTATGATTGATGGCTAAAAGAAGGATGTCACAATTAATTTTACACTTTAAGCTCATGTGAGTCATGATCGGTGTGAGAAACAAGAGGTATTGGTAAAAATCAGACAATTGTGCCATGAAAGATGAAATCATAAGAAATAATGTGGGGCTTATGTATGTATGACTGCCCAGAAAATGAAGGTTAGGATTTACATTAGGGAAGAAATCCAGGAATAGGGTCCATAAAGGTATATGTGCTTCATGGAGATTTTGAATATTCTAACATGGGGTTTACTCCTGAAAAGGAGGCACAAATTAGGAGAAGACTTATGATTGGGGTTTACTACTGAAAAGGAATCCCAGATCAAAGGTAAATTAGGACTGGTTAAGAGAAATTAAGACTGGGGCTTACTCCTAAAAAGGAGGCCCAGGTTAAGAGATTTGAAAAATTAAGGGACTTGGGGTTTACTCTTGAAGAGGATGGCCATATTTGAGACTGGGGCATACTCCTGAAAAGGAGGCCCAGGTCAAGGATTATGACTGGGGATTATTTCTAAAAAGGAGGACCAGGTTTAGGGAATTAAGGTTAGGGGCTTACTCCTGATGAGGATGCCCAAATTAGGGGACTGGGGCTTACTCCTAAAGAGGATGCCCAGATTTGGGAACATTAAGAATTGCGGCTTACTCCTAAGGAGGATTCCCAAGTTAAGAATTATGACTGGGACTTGCTTCTGAAAAGGAGGCCCATATTTGAGACTGGGGCTTACTCCAGAAAAGAAAGCCCAAGTTAGGGGATCTGGGGCTTACTCCTAAATGGGATGCCCAAATTAGAGGACTTATGACTAGGGATTATTCATGAAAATGAGACCCAGGTTAAGGATTCTCTCATCTTAAAGGATGAAGTTGAATGAATGAAATCTCAATCTTTAGTGACATAAAGGTGTGTAAATCACTAGGTTTTGAGAGATATTCCATAGAATTCCTTTCAGATAAGGAATTCAAATCAAGAAATCATGACATAAATGGATTTGAAGAATGTCTTGAAGACTGAATCTTGAATAGGAAGGGTGTAATGGATTAATAGGGGTGAAATGGGCAAGAAGGGCACCCAAAATGGAAGGGGCGTGCAAGTCCTGGTAGGCGCACTGGTACTGTGTGGGCACGCAAGTCCTGGTTGCACAGGTATTCATGCGCGACACATGGTGTACTTGCGCGACAGTTAACCAGTAGGGTAATACTTGAGAGAATATTGATTAAAGCCTTTAGAATCCTCTTGAGGTTATTCCAGAAGAGGGGAGCTCAAGTTCTATAGAAGGAGCAAGGCGTCGCGCAAGTGTGGCCTTTTACCTTAAGGGCTGGCCACTCAGGCAGGCAATTGTTGATGAGTTTCAACACTTAGGCCTTCCTCCCCCTCTTTATATCTTTCGTTCTAGGTAAGAAATTACCTTAGAAGTGCTTCGGAAGCTTTGAGAAGAGATTAGGGAATCGGGAGCTCAAATCTTAGTTTCTGAAGAAAACAAATCCTCCTCGAATGGGGGGCCCACAGGGTCTATTTATAGGCAGGAGAAGACCCCGGGCGGTTATTACTTAGGTCGCGCAAGTCACTTGCATGACCACTAGACGGTGTGCAAGTGGACTTTCACGACAGTGATAGAACTTGCGTGACACATGTGCTTTCGATCCCTTGTTCATGCCTTTGTCGATTTTTGATATTTTCTTCAAAGGATGAAATCAATTTGTGCTAAGTCATTTCCCTTTACATTCCTTTGGACTCTGTGATGAAAAAGGAGCGTCAACAATAGGTAACTTTTATTTTGAGACATTATGAATAATAACTTCAGTAAATATTTTATTTACCATTGTTAACGA
Source organism: Viscum album (assembly GCA_963277665.1). Lineage (NCBI taxonomy): Eukaryota > Viridiplantae > Streptophyta > Magnoliopsida > Santalales > Viscaceae > Viscum > Viscum album. The sequence continues at coordinate 904,990,142 of OY728145.1, forward strand.
GTATATCTGGAAAATAAAGGTAACAAATAATATTGTAATAATATTAAATTACCCCTTCACATTTCTTAACACTATTGGATGAGTTAGTTTGACCATGGGCATCTTATTGTCGATTTTGGGACCCCATTGAGGCACTTGTATGGGAAAATGACATTTAATTACTTGACATTTAAGGTTAAGGAAAATATAACCTAAACATATATCCTATACTAAAAAAATAATATGGGATTATATAAGTTATCAGTTGAACTATAAGTATTCCATGGAAAGATAAAAATATTTCCTAAATCATCTTATTTTATTTATAATTTTTAAATATTATGTAAATAATTTTATTTATGAAAAAATTGTGATGTAGTGATTACCTTATTAAAGATTGATTTAAATTTATGAGATTTTAAATATTAAAATAAATTTATTTTGAACGTTTTTGTGTCTCCCACAATTTTTATGGATGATTATTACTTATTGTATTTTAATTAATGATTTTTTTGAAATAATCAAGTTTTTATTGATTTTTTAAAAATAATTATATTAATAATATATAAATAGACATAAATGAGTTTTGAAAACAAATATTATTTTATTAATTGATATAATAGACTTAAAAACCTATGATTCGTCCAAAATATAAAGATAAGGTTTAACATGTCATTAATGAGACAGTTGATGTTCTATTTTTAATTTATAGTAATTATATTAACCATAATGTATGAATATACAAGAAGACATGGTAAAAGTAAATTTAGTTTACGAGTTGTTAAATATAAAATATAAGATTAATATTATAACCTAAACATGTCTATAAACCATTTTATAGGAGGCTATAGACCCATCTTCATATGATCTTAGAAATATATCACATTGGTGTTATTATAATTTGAAAATAAATTAATAATAAAATAATACTTTCAAACTTTTCTAAAGTATCCATCCTCCATCTTATAAAAGGGAACCACCTTTAACCCTTACTCAAACCTATAAAGACCCCTTGGATCATCCAACTTCTATGAAAATAGTATACCAAAATCCCTCTCTTCCTCCTAGAATTCATCCTACAAACAGAAGGCAATTCAAGAAATCCCTTTGGCTCCAATCAAATGAAGTTACCCGATTTGAGATAACCTCTTCTCTCAGGTTATTTTCTATTATTTTTCCTTATCCACTTTCAATGTTATTCACATTATTTGTTTACATAACAACACCAGTATCCCATATATACTAGGTTTTTTTAAAATTATTTTAACTACACTTAAATACATCTTCACCTAATTGGTTTAGATCATATTGTTTCTATGGACGGTGAACTACTACCTCACGAAATGATGATTGTTCAATCTTCTCCAACCACTTATTATGGTGGTCATTATGATGGAACTTTAATTATATTCATGAAATAGGTAATATTTATTTTATCTTTATGAAACTATAATTCTCATTTAGAACATACCTTTATGTTTTTCACGTTCTATAAATACGATAATTTAATTTGAGTATGTGTGGACTACCGCCCCTTCAAAGTGATATGACTTGTTAATGATATACATGGAATGTATAAAGGATAGAATTAATGAACATAAGTAAACTATATATCATAAATATTGTGCTATAATAATATATATATATGTATGTATGTATCAGTTTAGTGTTAATTCTTTTAAATGTGAAAAAGGAAATTAAAGTAGCGTTCATGCGTACGTATGACTTACCGTCTCCATGAATGGTGCATTTCATTTATTATATCCATATGATATAAAAAATTCTAAATAAATATGTACTAGATATTCATGATATATATGATCTATAAATCATGAATATCATTATGGATAGAGTGGAATTTTTACCACATGGACAATTTATAATTATAACAAGTTCATTTTTGACTCAAGTTCCAAACATTGACTAAATGTCCGATATGAACTTAAATAATTAACTAATTGTTATACCTAGGTAATAAGTGATATAAAAGGAAAAAAAATCTTGAAAAAAAATTCTAAAGCAAGTACAAATTAACATAAGTTTATTATTCATGAAATTAATGAATGAACGAGTCAAGATGGACATGAGGTAAGAGACTTTATATCAATCTCTTTTCTTTGAGGAAAATTTTGAATTATACATGAATTTTATTTATAAATTTTATAAATCCCATTTACTTTTAATTTAATTCAAATGGAATATTTTTCTATGTATCATTTTACTGAACTATAAATGGAAGTTTTATTTTTAATATATGCACTAACATTGACTGTTCCTCCACCGTGATCATTATTAAATATTTGGATTCCTTAACAAGTTATGATGTTTTTAAATGGAAAATAACTACAATATACCCTTTTTATATATTTTGGTATTTAAAATTGTTTTCAAAGTGGATTTACTATTTCAATATCTTAAAATTATATCTTTTGATTGAAAATGAAATTTTATGATTGAAATGTTGATATTTTCTATATTTTGATTGTGATGATTATATAAGGGTACATGGAAATTTAACAGGTGGCTAGAAGAAAAACCAAGTGATGGGTGGTTCTGTGATAAACCAATGATGGGTGGTTACGTTATAACATATAATGCATTAGGTATGGAATTCGGTTATATGGCTATTCTATTTGTAAGAGTGATTTGTGGAAGTAGACCATATGGTTATTTCATTTAAGTGTGATTATGTCCCAAGTTAACCTTCATATTATATATGATGGTTTCTATGGGTTTTATAGTAAAATTTTGTTTAAAAAATAAGGGTAATAAATGAGCTTATATTCAGTTATTTTTTTTGCTACTTCCTTAAAGTGAAAATTATTAATTTATGATAATGTATTCATGGTTTACTTGTCGTTTTGAAAACTAACAGTTTTCCTTCTTTGGGTATCCCTTACTATGCTTTTTATTCTCATCAAAAGTTTTTGAAATGCTTTTCACAGAGATTAAAGTGGAATAGGGTCATGGATGGGAATATTGAAAAGTCATGTTATTTAAAACATGGAATTAAACTTGTGTTTTATGAGTTTTTATTTTTTGAAAAAAAAAGGATACAGAGTAGAAGTGTCTACATGTAATATTGAAGTTTTTATGTATGAGTTATGAACTAATTATCTGTATCTCTAAACCTTAAAAGATTTTCAATGTGAATTATTAACTTAATTTAAGATTATGTAATGTTTTCAGCCAGGTCCTTATACTAGGATTCAGCACTATTATGTTGGTTTAAGAAGAAATTTGTAATGAATTTTGACAATGAGATAAGAAACAATGTCTTAGGGAAACTCCGCATAAACCAATGTAGATGATAAAGGATTTTTGTTTCCATTATAGAAATCCTGACAACTATAAGAGTAAATACCTTGAATACTTAATGGATTCCATGAAACCTCATGGAGATCCCACTTCTGGAATTGATTTCATAGAATTAAATTTATATATTTTGAATAATATATAATACCAACTACATAGTATAAATTTTTTGATAATATATATGATTTTAGGGGTCAAGGAATAGGTAATGGTGAGATCATGAAAGTTTCCTTTAATGTCACTGAGTATCGAGTTGTTGCATTAAGGACTTCGATTAAAGGATCACATCAATATTAGTTGAATCCTTAAATAATATTCATTTTTATCTCATTTTATCACTTCATAAATTATTTAAAAAATCAATTTTTTTTGTAAATGAGATGAAGTTTTATATGAACAAGGTTTTTGAATCATCTAAATACTATAACAAATTATTAAATAAAATAAGGTTAAATGTTTTTTTATCTGGGAAAAATATTTTATCCAAGAATATGAGGGGATATAATTTCCCCTCATATAATAAAATATTCTAAAAATTATACTTTCTAATAATATTTTCAAACACATCCAATATCATATATGATATGAAAATAATACTTCAATTCCTAAATATTTATAATAAAATGGAAAAGAATTTTTTTATAAAAAAAATTAAAATTGATATTTGATAAATTCAAATAAGGTTTTGTATCTTATATTGGTATTATGATGATTTTATATTGATTAAAATATTAGTGGGAGTATATTTGAACTTAGATATATTTATAGATTTTAAATAAAATGATATACCAGTCAAATATCGTAGTGAATTTCAATAGATATCCTAAAAGATTTTGGATATGATTGTAATGATATTATATAAATTTTATAGTAATTTAAAAGATAGGGTGAATTCTAATATATATCATAGTGGAGTTTTGGATTATCTAATAAATATACATTGTAAAATTTTCATTATTTAGATAAAAATTTAATGGGAAGTGTTTGATTGAAATAGTTCCAAGGATAATGATGTTGAACATAGAAATGATATATTTAGAAAAAATGGAGTTATTAACACCATAAAATTAGATTTTATATAGTAAATAAATTTTAAATGTTCAAGGATTTGAACCTTAATAAAATAATTCTGAAGTATTACTATGACTCAAACAGTATTACTTTATAAATATTATTGACTAAATAGTTCAGTGGGATTATTTTCTGAAATTGATGCCTAGAGATATTGTGGTAATTTCATCTGGATATAATAAGGTAAAAAACCCCAAAAAGTGTAGTAAACATAAGGTTGATTCAGAAGATTTTCATATATATGATATAGATAGGTTTTTATAGAGTGTTTTTATTATTATTAAAATATTTTATGAATATTAAATATGTCATAGTGAAGTCAATATCTACAGTATCATTCTATTAAATTGGATTCTAATATGTATATATTCATATACATTTCCAGAAGTCCAATAATAACTAACCTCTCAATGTATGAATTTATGTTATCCCTAAATAATGTTCATCATTGATTATTATTGATTATAATCAATTTTTTTTTCATGTGTTGTATTATTTTATGTAGATATATAATTTTCTCTTGAGGTGAAAAAAAGTTTTATAAAATGGATGAACTTTGAATTATACAACATAGAGTGTTATAAAATTTGTAATTTTTATACTGGGAATATATTTTCATATTATGATTCCCTGTAAATAATTTTAGTTTTATACCTTGTATGAGAACCATTATAATTTGATACCCTTCTTATATAAAAAATTTAGGCTTAGTTGATCAGGGAGTAGTTGGGTATTTTTGTTAGAATTTCCTCATTTGGAACTCAACTAGGATGGTATTCATAATCTTCTATAATCTGTCTGACATACTGAATTTTTATTGAGACAAGATAAAAAACCTTATAGAACTTTAAGAAAGTTAAATATGAAATTTTTTTCTATTTTGGGAGAAATGCAAGTGATATACTCATCTAAAAGAGTAATTACTTGTGATGAATTCATAATCTTGTTCATTATTTATTTAGAGAATCCAAAACATTTGAGAAGGATATGTGGGATTGACATACACCACTTGGTCAACTGACATCTCTGACAAAGGGAACATATGAATATGCATTCTAGTATGAGGTGTGGATAGTGGACACATGGATAAAGATAAATTCGATTGATGGATATCATACCAGATCCCATTGAAACTTAATTATCATTGATGATTTTATAGAGGCCACACATTACTTTCATTTATAGATCTAGTGATTTATTTTATTTTTTAAAAACTATAATGTCCCATGGGTTTAATGTATCCATATATTTTTTGACAACAGTAAAGTGTAAAAATATATGGATACATTAAAAAACCTTTTATTTTTTTAAAACTATAATGTCCCATGGGTTTATATATAGGATGTTATATAAGGTAATGTTAATGGTATATTTATAAAAGGGTTTTTAATGTATCCATATTTTTTTGGATATAATTTCAAAAGTTATCAAACATTATAGGTATAAGGTGAGTTCAAAAAATAGCTATTAGGATTTCATGAAATTGGGAGACTAAATGAGATATTCCAAAAAAATTATATATATAATATATATGTGATATATATCTTATGGTATGATATAACTAGTGATAAAATATGACATGTATATTTGTTACAATTTTCTTGAAAAAATGTATATATCGTTTAATATTATATTAACTACGTTATGTCTCATGTGTAAGAGTTCATTTAAATCACAAGATTTTATTATTTTGGATTCATATGGTGGATTCATGGAGGTTTTTCATATTGTATGGTATGATACAATCATAAAATCTAATAATAGAATGGTTTGATGATACATGATACTTCCACAACAAATTCATCCAACCAAACGATAAGAAATCTCATACACTATAGTTATCACTATTCATGATTAAGAGAGTATTAGACTTAGTTTACATGGGATGTATATAAATCCATTACTCTCACATTTATGAAATGCATGGCTAAGGGAACAACAAGAATACATGGATTGGGGAGTAACCACATTGCCTATATAAAGGAGACCAAGACAATGGGAAGTTTTATGAACATAATTATGATAATTATTGTAAAAAAATCCCCCTTCCTAAAATCATTCTCATACTTCCTAAATTTTAAAAATGTTCTTGTAATAAAATATAAGAGTCAGAAGATCTGACCAAAATTAGTTTGGATTATTTTGTAATTCCTATAGATATTCATCGATGAACAAAATAATTTGGTATTTTCTTTGGTTGAAATAATTAAATTCATGAGGTAGAAGTAGTCAAAGATGAAAGGTATGAATATTATTCATTTCAATATTATTTTTTCCAGATTTAATTACACAAAAATTCATGGGATTAAAAATATATTCTTCTACCATATGATTAAGTGTTAACCTATGCATAGTTATCTATTAGTAATGATGCATCATCACCACACTTGAACCAGTAAAACCCCACAATATTTTGAATCATATAGATTTTTTTATCACATATAGATTATATTCCTCACACTTTGAATATTGACCGTTATTCGAGTCACCATATTTGATTACATGTAAAATTAACCAGTATACTCAATAGTATCAACTTCTAATGAAAATTAAAATATCACGCACTATGACCATGAAAAAATTCATCCACTCTATGTTAGTGACCTAATCATAGGGATATTCATTTATTATTCGACTGATAGCATTGAACTCTAATTTTTTAAGTCATATATCTTGAAAAAAACTTTCCAATTTGTTCCACAAAAGATCACCTATTTCTTTTACATGAAGAAATTTCATAATCTCATATCCCAAAATATTTTTCGTCTAAACATTATTTCTTACAATCAATGATCATTAATACATAATAGAAACACTATAAAATCCCTTATACATGGTTTATAATAATCATGGTACTGTATTCCACCACATTTCATTTACCTTAATGTTCTATCACCACACACCTCAGTCCCATAGAAATACATCATAATCAATTATCTTATACACTTCAACATAGATTTCATGTTTTAATTTTCTTTATAAAATACACCATCACACTAATAATTATATAATATCTTACATTACAAGATTTATAAAATTTATATTCTCATGTTTTTATTCATTAAGTTCGTCATGTTACTCAACACCACATCATTTCGTATAATAATAATTTTATAGAGTCAATTTTTATATTCACCATAGGGTTTGTATCTCATTATACAAGATTTTTCCGTATTAGATAAACTAATTTCATAATCATACCTTGGTAATATCGCAATATTATTATAGAGTTCCATATTCCCACACTTCTCATAACAAAATGAACCATATCTTATAGGTTAGTTCATAGTTGACTATACCAAGTGTTGGTTCCACTGTATATCAGAAATGTGGTATTTCCAAAGGGGAAATTTCTATTATATTTTTATAAGTAAAAATAATGTTCCTTACACCATTCCCTAAAACAAATTTTACCTGACCTAATACTATATGTGATATTTTATTAAATTTCTTATAAATCACATGACCCTGTTCCAAGTAGTCTGAGAATTTAGGATTCCTAAACACTATCAGAATATACATTCTTTGAAGATTGATCGTCATCATCTAATCAGTATGTCTCAAAAAAAATCCCATTTGGATAATGTGTGATAAATCACATATAACCATCCTAAGGATGGTATTAAATCATACTAACATACAAACCACATAGGCGACAAGAAAAAATCACACCCTCACTCCCATTGTAATAAAGTACCTCATACCCACTCTCATAAAGTTGTATAAAAATCATAATTTTTTTTAAAACTATATATACATAAGAAAACAAGATATTATACTTCCAAAATATATTAAAACCATCCCATCAGGATTCACACACATTCGTCTAAGGCTCTCACTCTAAATAAATATATTATTTTTGAAACCCCATATGAAAAAACCATATATAAACACTATTTTTTTAGGTATCTATTCATGGAAATGGAGATCCATGTGCATGTATCAATTAATCTAGAACACATCACTCAAGTATCATTCCTATAATAAGATGCATATACCCAGGATTATCTCTCTAAAGTCACCCATTTTCATGGGATAACAGCTTTACCTCATGATTATAACACATATCAAAATCAATCTCATGATTGAACTATAAAATAACCCTTCTACTTTGATAAGAAAACTAAAATCAAACAACTAGTTTCATCTCAATTTTATATGGAAATATACTTAATTAATAGGTTTCATCAATTGAAGAAGTGCCTCCTGATTTTGTCTTAGAAAAATAAAATAAAATATATCAAATATAATCATATCAGGGTAATATTAATCTCATCCATATATATATAAATGATACTAATATCTAGTTCTGTGAAGGAAAAATTCATAATAATCAATTTGTTTAAGTAAGGAACACAATATAAGTAATTTAAGAAATAATGAAATTCAATTTTTATAGGGAACTCAGACCTATAAGTCTGAATCTTTTTTCTACTATCAATTAAACTAGAATTATTACAAGGAATAAAAACCTAAGGTATTTAAGGGTTATGTAGTCTTGGGAAACGAAGTAAACACATAAGAATTTTATTACAAATGAATACACTAATAACAACATTATTGTTTTTGTTTAAGAATTACTTTATTATATATAGTACATCCTGATATATTTTTCATAGTATATATCCCAGATTCCTAGTAAAGGGAAAAAAATAATTATGAGATCAAATTATATGTAATGGTAAATTATAGTGGATGAAATATTGAATCAATGAGCATAATAATTATGGAATAGAAAATAATTGAACACACATACCATGAAACTAAAAAAATGAGAATGAAATTCCATAAATAATATATACCCTTAATAACTAGAAACACATTACATTCAAATAATTGTATATGGAAAAATCAATTTGGAAATTGAAGAAATATAAACACATTACATTTAATAAATTAACTTAAATTGAAATTAATCTATAGGTATGTTGTTGTAAAATATGATGGATAAATAAATATTAAATCCAAATGAAGGCAATGATTATTTCTTTGGTGTCATGTATCAGGAACATGAATCACTAACATCAAGACCTATCAAAAGATGGTTTAAGTCTACGGGTAGAAACCCATCTATTCAACTTGGAAACAAGATCGAATGGTTTTTCTCCAACTAATTTCATCTCATAAGACTTCTAATACATTAAGAATCATTAATTAACTGGTCCCTAACCTGTATGGATTACCTTAAATGCTTCCCAACCATTTTCTTTCATTCCCCAATCATTCCTTATATTGAACGAACAATATTACTTATCAAATATCCATATTAAATAAAGGATATATATTTATCAATATTTATGCAAATAATAAAATAACTATCAATGTTAACCTAGAATGAAAAATTGTATACTATTTAGGAAATAATCATATACATAAAAAAGTTATGGATAGTTAGGGGAAACTCAATATCAAATGATTTTATAAAATTTAATATTTCAAGGGAATTAAAAGGAATCTAAGAAGGAAATGTGAATACTATCATTTTCCTAATCAATATTAAACCATCTATAAGAATAATAAGTATGGTATCAATAGAACATTTCCTATGTGGACAAAAAATAAAGGGTTGTATTCATTGATGAATAGATATACTAATAAAACAACATTTTAAATATTCTTGAGAAAAAAATCCCTTTGTTTTGATAACACAATAAAAAAAATTCCCTTAAAATTCAATTTTGAATACATTTTTTTAAAGATTAACCTTAAAAAATAAAGGAATCCTTAAAGAAATGACAATAGGTACGTTTTTATATTTCGTACAAAGTAAAAAGAATATTCCATTTAGCGGGTTTAAAGGTTAAAAAAATTAATTTTCGCGAATCCAAAAAAATATTCCTTTGAAAGCATTAGTAAAAGAAAAAGGGGTAAAACTATCTTGAAAAAAATATTTTTGAATCGTTATAAATATCTTCTGCATATCATTTTAGAAAACATTTCTTTTAGGAAAAAACATTTTCTCTGACTAAAGTGAGAAATGAATTTATGTTTTCTTAAATGAAATTTTCTAAAACATTTGAGTACCAATAAGAGAAATTTTTTAGTAATACATGAAAAAGGTCATGAATAAATAAATTATTATATAATTAAAGGTATTATGGAAAAATGGCCATGTAATTTCTTCTAATAAAAATACCATTGAAATATCCATAAAATTATTCTTGAGGAAAATAATCTTTAAACATTCCATAGTGTCTCAAACCATTTTAAAAATTTTAAATCTATAAAACTCATAAAAGATTAAAATTAAATTTAATTTACAAAAACCATGAATATAAAATGATTCATAATATAATATATCAAAATGGGATTTAGAAACACCACACAAAATAAACTAGTACTATAACTGTAAATATATCTCAATGGAATGAGAATTTAGAAAAAATCCCTTACCTCATGTTTCCTTTTTTGGGGGAATTTCCTTTAAAAAATTATATATGGGTTTTATGGGATTGAAGAACTTATTAAATAACCATATTATTGTTTATAATATAATATATTTTCATTTTATAATATCTTATTAACCATTTGATAACAATATTTCATTGTTTTTCAATACTTCATGTGTTAATTTCCTTGTTTATTGAGTGTGTTTTAACTTGTTAGTTGTTATTCATATAATGGTTCCATTATTTCCAGAATTTAATCCATCACTTAAAAATTATTTTTATTAATTAAATATTTATTTATAATAATTTTTAATGTTTTGATATAGGAAATTAAATGAACTATTCTTGGAGATGTTGGACTTATATATGCATGAATGATACTTTCATTTCACTGTTGCATTAAATTGGTTAAAATAAAATAATATATATGTGTATTATAAATATGGTTTCATATATATGTCATATATGTTACAAAGGATTATTAATACCATGTTTCTTACATTCCTTGTATAGTGTGAAAAATTATCTCTTTTAGGGGACAGTAGCCCACACTTCCATAAAAGATCTTATCATATTTACATAAAACGGAAAGTATAAGGTAATGTGTTATAAAATAATAAAAGAATATTAAATAAATAATAAATATCATATATAAAATATATAAATATTTTTTTTATTATAATACCCAATCATGAATGTTTGTAAAGGAAAAATGAACAATCATCATTTCATGAGTTCCTAGTTCACCATACAAATAAACAGTATGTTCATTGTCGATTAGATGAATGTGTCTGAAAGTGTAGGTAGAATCCATATAATAAAAATATATAAGTTTATTTAGTATATTTATTTTTATAATATAGTGTAATAATTTTAGTTTATGTAGTGGATAGTGAAATAAAACTAAAGAGCATGAAGAAATATGTTACCACTTCTTTGGGTAACTACTACTAGTTTACACCAAAGGGCTTCCTTGGATGCATTTCTACCCTAAGGGAGGATTATTGGATGAAGGTATGTATATATATGAGATATTTTTCAAACCTTTATCTATCCAAATTTTATTGAGACGTTTTTGGAAGTGTGAGAAGAAGGGGCCCTTTTATAGTGGAGGATGAGTGGTACTCTTGTAAATTTTGGAAAATAAAATTCTAACCACATTTTTCCCATTGAACATGGATCCAATAATAAAAACAATTATCTAAAATGAATTATAGGGTCTAAATAAGAACATTAAATGGATTTTGGACAAGTCTATATGTCTTTTTCAGTTAATTTATTGGTTTATTCCCTTATTAAGATTAATTTCATCTTAATTGTTGTATTTAATTTTAATTAATTTCTCTAATATTATTAGTAAAAAATATTTTTATCTTATTATAAGTTATAAATTCTTATTATTAAAAATATTCACACAATTAATTCTAAATTTTAATCAGATATGTGGTATGATGTAGTTTAAATTTAATCCTACAGAAAGGACGACAATGCGGGTTTTCAAAGTACAACAAATCACAAGTCTATTAAGTTTATATTCCCATTTTAAAAGAGAATATAAGTAAATTGATTTACATGGGGATAATTGAAAAATAAATTATTTAATTTCACATTAAAAATAAATTAAAATATATTTTATCACTATAAATAAATTATAGGAAAAAGGTAGTTTTGAATTAAAATTCCATAATTTCCACTATTCATTAAAATGAAACGTCCTATAAAAATACAATCAATTAACCCTAATATCAATTTTATGTTTCAATTAAAAATATTTTGTTTAATTTGAAATATATTATTTATAATGGTTTCAAAAATTAAATTTAAAATAGGGTTTTCATTAAAAGGTGTTAAAAATTCCATTATAAAATATTGGTTTTTATGTGTAAAATTGGGTTTGTTCTTATCTTATATATATCGAATATATTAGATAAATGTCATATATATTTTATTGAATATAATATAAATATATATATCATCAGTAGAACTCATAAATGTTTATTAATTAAATTTACTAAGCTAAAATATATTTGTCAGCATATAATTGTTTTTTATAAAACAGTCCCTTTATATTAAATTGGATATTATATTCATTTATAATAAATTTGTAACAAATTAATTAATTTTATATCTATCTAAACCATGGATTCTTAGAAGTTATCTAATTTTATTCAAACCCTATAATTTAAATTTTAGGTTATGTCTTAATATATTAAATAATAATAATTTAATAATATATTGTTGTTCGGTAGAACTAGGTCTTGCGTGTAACATAAGTCATCTAAGAAACTCAGTGTTGTGTGTGACACGCACTAACCCAGTATTACTTTCATTGAAAATAATATTAATGATATATTTTATTAAGTGTATTAAATATATTATAATGTCTTATGATATAATATGCCCTTATGTGTTTAGTGTCGCATGTCATGCATGTTGTAAAATACAACGTTCCTACTTTAGAATTTACATTGTCCCCTCCATAATTAAATTGTTCCTTCACAATTTAAAATCATTCGTGGTGATATATTATTTTATATTACCTATGTTTGATATCCCACATCATGGTAAGGGTTCGTAAAACATTATCTAGAAAATACGGAATGAGTTGTACAATGGTCATGTGGACTAACATATAACTATATCTCTAAGTAGGATAACATTAATTGAACGTAGAGATGAGTACTAGGAAAAAAAAGAAATATTAATATGGAGTGATTGTGTTCATACATAATAAATAATTTAATGGTCGATAAGAATTTTGTGTACCTCAATGCTATAAATATGTGATGGTTTAGAAAACCATCAGTTCTACAAAAATTAATGTATTTTGGGAAAAAAATTAGATTATTTTCTTCAGGTTAAGAAATTACATTAATGCCTATGAAAATAAGGAAATTTAATTACATGATACATTTTAATCTCATATGAACAATTCTATCTTTTTCTTATGCTTTGATCAATTTATACTTCATCCATTACATTAATAAATGGATATCCAAAATTTAAATTGTTCCTTGAAGCACTAAAATTAACATTTAACAGATTTTAAGGCCTATAAAAGAGTGGAAACTCATTACATTTTCTTAAACTATTCTACACAGCCAATATAGAAAATTAAATTATTCTCTAAACCTTATAAGTAACTCTACTGGTACATAATTAATATTTAATTATCAAATTGTTTAACTAAAGAAAATTAAATTTTCACCAAAATATTACATTGGTCAATGGTTTGTGTGAAAACCTTTTAATCATTTGGTCATGGGTTCAAGACCCTCAACCATGCCAGATTTTATTGGTTTCCACCCTATATATATGTTTTCATTTTCTAAAACCATATTGACATAATTTATAATGTAAATATGATGGACATCATTGAAATTAGATTAATCAATACATAGACTTTTGACTAAGGTTTTCAGTACAACTTCAATACATAAATACTCCATCCATTTATTTCCACATTGAATCTTCCTTGGGTTGTGTTTATCCTATAGAAGTGGGTACTTCCAAAAAATAGAAAACAAAGTGTAATAATCAATTATCATATTGAAAAAAATATAATTATTTTTAGGATTTATAAATATACACTCATTATTATTTATCTTAGATACCTCAAGATTATGTGAGGTTATTTGAATTCATTATTTATTAAAACCATTCATAATGCTTCGAAAAAAATATGAATTATCCTAATGTATCCCCTAGGAGTTTCAATGAGGGTGTGCATTAAGGCATGTTGTCGTGTACATGGTTATGCCATGATAGGCCCAACACACCTTATTGGTGTTGATACTCATAGGTACATCTATTCAAGAACCACATCCACCTATAGTTTCAAGACTTGGATGTATTTCTTAGAATACCCAAATAATCTCTAATTTACCCGAATTATAGGGTTATTTTCTATACTGATCCTCAAATTCTATATTACGGTTATTTTCTCTAATAGATTTTTTCCAAAAACTTGTTCCCATAGTTTCTACTAAACTTTCTATGATACCAACTGTAGCAACCCAAACCCAGAAATCCTGAAGCTGATGTTTTACATCAATTAAATTGGCATGATTATAGGGAATATAATCATAAAGTATCAAAGAGTTAAGTATTCATGGTAAACCATATTCAATGAAAAGTAATTTGTTATAAATTAATACAATAATTTAAAAATACTATTTTTATTCCAAGGAAAACATTATTCAATCTAGAATATCCATGATGATATCTCATAGTATGAAAATTGGATTGTTGGAAAAATTAAAGAATTTAAGGGTCATGTCAAATTATATGTGAGGATAAAGTATAGTGGAAGCAATAATGAATCAATTAAAATAATAATTATGGCATTGTAAATAACTAAACAGGGATACCACGAAACCAATGAACTCAGAAGGATGTTTCCAAATAATATGTAAAATTAATAATAGAAAACACATTCCATTCAAATAACTAGATAAGGAATAATAAATATAGAAAGGTAAGAAACTGAAACACAATCCATTTATCAAATGAATTGAAACCAAAGGGCATCCCAAGATATGTTGTTGTAAAATATCATGGATAAAAAAATACTAAATCAAAATAAATGAAATTCTGAATTACTGGATGTCATGTATCGAGAACATAAACCACTACCATCATGAACATTCACTACACGGTTTAATTTTATGGATATAAAATCATATATTCTACTAGTAAAAAAACATTAAGGGATTTTTGACATCTAATTTAGGCTCATGAGGCTATAAACTCATCTAAGGTATTTCATTAACAGTTCCCTAGCTAGTATGGCTTCCCTTAAATGACTCACAACCCCTGCCTTTCATGTCCCAAGAATTCCTAATATCTAATAAACAGTATTATTTATAAAATATCTGTATTGGATAAAGGATATGGATTTATAAATTTTTACCAAATATTAAAATAACTTTCAAAGTAAATATAGAATGAAAAATGATATGTGGTTCATTAAATAATAAAATTAATTAATAATTATATTCATATCTTGAAAAAACTCAATATAAAAATATCATAGAGAATTTAATATTTCAATGGGACTGAAAGAAATTAATCTATTGAAATTTAATACTATCTTTGTCTAATTAAATCACAAAGCATCCATAGGATGAATAAGGATTGTATCAATACAATATATCCCAAGTGGTGTAAAAATAAATGGTTGTCATTGTTGATGAATATAAACACTATAAAAAGAACATTGAAAAATATTTTTGAGGAAAATATAAATTTGTTTTGAAAATAAATTTCTTTTAAAATCACTTTTGAAAATATTTTTCCAAAAAAGTAATGTAATGCCCCGACCCCAGTTACACGGAGTCGGTGCATTACTTTGTAACATTGGCATGATCACAAAAGATCAAGTCTCGAAAGACCGATTAGTTTAGTAGACTTGGAAACACTAGATAAATTCATAAGTGTTACATTACATCATAATGTAAAAAAACTACAATAACATAGTCTCCATTTTCCACACTCATATCCCCTTTAGACTGTCCCTTCAGGTCATTCCTAAAATACTTCTTCACATCCTGTAAAAATTAAAACATTGAAAGGGGTGAGCTCAGATGCTTAGTAAGGATAAAAATATAGCGGAAGCTTTCATAAATAAACATAAACATTTAATGAAATGTATAACTAAACAAAAGCCTTTTAAACATGAACTTCAACATAATATGGAAAAAGTAAAATGAAATAATTCCATTTATTTATTCACATGGATATTCTACTGGTCGAATAATCACATGCAATATCAGTAACCACTTTCATAATGATGGAATTCATAATTCCAGACTATCATAATCACATAGCCATGGCCTCATTCCAATACTACAAATAATATTTTTCCAAGGCCTCGTGACAAGACACTATTTTGTCTCATGAGACCTGCTGATGCATCGAGGAGCTATAGTGGGCTCCACCCGTCACTTATTAAGTCCAATGCATTCCTCATATGAAGAGGTCATATCATAAACCATAACATAATTGTATCACATAAAACATGCATAAAGGAAACATAATATTTCCACACATCAATCACAAGATATCAATACAACACATTTATATAATAAAAACATCATCAGAACCATTTTCAATACCAAAGTAAAACATGGTATTTATTTTTCTTTTAAAAAGAAAGTTATGGCTTATAGAGGAAGCTGAAACTCAAATATTAGTCACGGCGGTAGAGAAGTCGTTGTCGCCACATATTTAAGAAAAAACATTCCTTTTGTCTTTTAGTAAAAACGCTTCGTATAAAAATATTCCTTTTGAAAAAAAGTAAAAGTCAAAGGGGTTTATACACCGTATAAATGAAAGTTGTGTATAAAACCAAATATGCCTCAATGAAAGGAGATTGAGACAAAGTCTTTACAAAGATCATTTTTAAAATAAAATAGATATATCATGAGTATTTACTATAAGTACACATAAATAAAGTGAAAATACAAGATAGGACATAATAAAATCATGACATAATTTGAAAGTAGGAGATTAACCCAATGATTGGAAATTGGGTTAAGAAATTCCATTACCTTGTGTCCGACTTGACTCGACCATTCTTTAACCTCCTGAATAATAAACTAGATTTAATCTCTAATTGCTTAAGAACCTTTTTCAAGTTCATTATCCCTTTTATATCACTTATTACAATGTTATGAAAATTATGTAGTCATTTAAGTTAATAACGGTCGTTTTGTCTATCTTTGGTACTTGAGTCAACAATAAACTTCTTATAATTACAAGTTGTTTATATGGTAGAATATCCATTATCTCCATATTTATATTCATGATGTAGATATCATATATATAATATATATCCAGTATATAAACATTCATTTATAATATTACATAACATTTAGAGGTATGAAATGAAATGCACCATTCATGGAGACGGTAAGCCGTACGTACGCATGAACGCTACTTTCATTTCTATTTCATATTTAATGGAATGAAATTATAATTATATAAAGGTATACTATAATTCCAGTATAATATAATGTATAATACCATTTACTCTATCTTTATACATCCCATATATGGCATTAACGATTCAAATCACTTTGAGGGGGCGGTAGTCCGCACTTCCTAAAATGAAAATATCGCGTTTACCCATAATGGAAACCATAAAGGTATGCAATAAATGAAAAATTCAGAAGATTAAGTAAAACATAAACATATTATATATCATATATAAATATTGTGACATCTTAATGGACACCTTTGAAGGTGTTATATGAGTGTTGAACAACCATCGTTTCGTGATGCAGAAATTCGCCATCCACAGAAACAATATGTTCTTTAACCATTATATGTAGGTGTGTGTATGTGTAGCTCGAATCCATCATATAACAACATCCTAGTATATTGAGGATAATGGTTTTGTTACAAAATAAATTAATAAAAATATTTTAGGGGGTTGGAGAAGCAAAATAAAACAAAAAAACATAAGAGAAGACATTACCTTAAAATCGGGTAACTCTTTTTGATTTGAGCCAAAGGCTTCCTTGGGAAGAGTTCTACCGAAATTTAGGCCTCAAGGAGTAATAGAGGGATGTTGGGAGAATATTTGGGCATAGTTTGGCCGAGCCAAATGGATTGAAGTTGTGAATAAGGTGGTAGAGGTGGGGGCCTTTTATAAGAGGAGAGGAGGGGCACTCTTGGAAAGTAAGGAAATATTACATTATTATGAGATATTTTTCGGATTTTAGAGGTCCCAGAATTATATATTTAGATGACAAGGATGATAGGGGTTCCCAATATACCCATACAATAGGTTTGTGACAACTGTAAGTCTTATAATTTACATTATATTCCAATTTTATTTAAATCGTAAAATAATGAGGTAATCGCTGCATCATCATGGTGTCATAAATAATTTAATTTATTTAATGTATAAAAATTATAAAAAAAATATCATGATGTAGGAAATATTTTTATCTTTCTAATTAATATTTATAGTCAAAATTATGACTTTTATAAACCCATTTAAAAATTATTTTAGTAAAACTACTCCTGTTTGTGACATTTTTATTTTAACATTAAATAAAATGTTTTGAATGTCATTTTCCTACGAAAGTGGCTCCATGAGGTCCCCAAGTTGACCCATGGATTGTCGTGGTCGTCCATTACTCATCCAATAGGGGTAGGAAAAGTGTAAATGTCATTTAATATTATTATAACATTTTCTTTACCTTAAATCACACTAATTACCTTTAATCGCGATTAATTAAACATAAAAGTTACTATTCACCAAAAATTATATTAATCCCATTGAGCCACATTTTACTTACTAATGAAAACCATGTATGCCGTATTTTTGAATATCAAATCATAGAAGTGGTAATGTTACATTTAAACAAACAATCAGTGTTTTAACTACTACTTAGTGGTTGCACTATTCATAAAAAATTGAAGTTTTTCAGAACAATGCCAAAATTTCACCCTAAGATATAATTGATATTCAGAATTAAAAAATGATGTCTATTTTAAAAAATTCCAAACATATATGTTTCATTAATTAATTTTATAATTAATTCCCGCTATCACAACAAATAGCGTGTTTTAAGAAAGAATATCTATCAAAAGATTGACAATTGCTTATGTCCAATTTCAAAGTGAAATTAATTCTAATGAACACCATTGGATAAAATGGTAAAAATATATTCTAATTATATTTTTAAAACACTCGATATTATAATTTATCACTATAAATTATTCTAATTAAAAAAGTGGTTTTTAAGTATTTTTCACTATTCATAATAAATTGGAAGTTCTTTGAAAATTACAAAAAATTCAACTTAGGATAATTTCTATATTACGAATAGAAAATGATGTCCATTTTGAAATATAAAATTTATATAATTTCAAAAAGTGGGTATTACTATTCATAACTGCTACTTTGATTGGTCGTGGTGTGTTAGAATCTCGAACTTGCGTAAAATGCAAGCTATTGCATTGTTGAAAGAGAAGCGTATCGTGAAAACTCGGGGTGTTACATTCTTCCCTCCTTCAATAAATTGCGTCCTCGCAATTTGAAATTTTTCTTTGAAAATAAAAGGTTGAAAATAGAAAATACCTTTGTAGAAAACCCACATCAGAAATATGGTTAATAAAATTTATCCTTAATAAGAGGGAAAGGGAAATGAAAAGGTCACCACCAATTTGTGATCTCGATAAGGAGAACATTGGTGGAAATTAGAGACATATAATAGGAGGAAAAACGTAAATATTTGTAGGGAGTGATTGTGGTCATCAATCACAAACAAGTGTAAAATTGAGGGCCTCAAAGCCTTCAATCTATGACGGTTTAAAATATTATCAGTTCAACAAGACATAAGGTATTAGGATAACACATTTTTTGTTTTAACATCCCTTTACTAAAGTTTATGAAGTAATTTATTCATAGAATAAGATATAGTTATATATATATTTATTCTTGACAAGTAGAGTTTCAACCTTCAACTAATTTCTACCACAAACTCATCTTTTACTCAAAAAGATAATAGAGCTCAAAAATATTATATTTATCCTAATCGTACAAGGTTCAAAATATTAACACATACCATTTAGATTAGGTAAACTATTTTGTAATAACCAGGGACTTCTTGTAGGCTCGTGGTAGGTAATAAAGGCATGTCGCACTATGGTTGTGGGTTCGATTCCTACAGCTTTGTCCGACGCGACGGGTTATGCCCCACCCTGCAGGTTGTCCTTTTCCTAAAACTATAGTATTATGATATTCCAAAAATAATCTTCAGAAATGTTTTAACCTTAAAAAATACTATCCAATGATCAACTTAATCCATTAAAACCTTTATAGTTATCCAAAATACTTCTTTCTAACTCACAGTCCAAATTTTATAAGGAAGGTAAACATAATGAAGATCCTTTTTTCTACGTAACAACATGTGAACAACTTCATCATGTATTATTTTAAAACACTGCTACATAGTGAATTACCATAAATCCTTATTGATTACATTCATGATCCCTTATTACTTATAGAATACTAGATATACTCCTTCTATCAAAAAATGTATACAAATCATTAATCAGTTTCAAAGAAGTTAAGAATATCCAATATAATTTATCCAAATCAATCATCTATTATTCCAAAATTACTATCTCAGTATTAGAACCATATTATGGTTTATCTTTCTCTCAACCATATATTTTCCAAAAATTTAACCTGTTTTGGAGTCACTAATCTTGGTTCCACACAATCTCAAGTCCTTGATGAAATAGTACTGCAGTACGATCCTTATATACTCCATAATTATTATAACCAGTACATCATTGATACAACACTAAAATGACAAAATTATTTAATAAAAACATAAGAACTCTAATCATTCCTCCCCATCTGTAGTAGTATCATAGCTTGATTATTATCCAATAACATCATTTGGGGTTGTTTCCCTCAGAATTCAGGGATGACCTCCTGGATGGGAGATTCAAACGTTCCGATCAGTTTCTATCGGGTTTGTTCGTAGAACCAGAAACATCCAATGATTCCACATCCATTTGGACCTACTTTCTAAAGGTAGGCGCTCATTAGATTGTGGACTGATGAGGCTTAGGAATTTGCATTGGTCGAGAGGATGGGAGGTCGGACTCATCACACCTTTTTGAGGGGAATTATTGTCTATTCCGGGACTCTCTTTATAGATTTAAGTTAAGTTAGTGAATCCTTATTACATTACCAAGTATAAAATGAGCTTTCCTTTAGTTTAACAATAAATGATTAAATATGTAAGAAATTTAGAGAATCTTTTATATGTATTCGAGGTTCTTTATCAATATATAATCATCTATATTTATTTAGAGATTCTTGGTCAATGGTATCCTTCAAAACATTTATATAAAAGTCACTTGGTCATTATGATTACAAGGCTGATTTTAAAGCCACTCAATGGGGAACTTGAAGTTTATTGTCATTTAGAAGGACATGAATTATTTCAGAGTTGGGATCGAACCCATAAATGGGCTACCTACGTATCCTTTGTTTTGGAAAAGGAATTAGAACCCACGTAGTTTGAATAAGGGAGTATGACGTTAATGATTGATGGATCAAAGAAGGATGTCATAATTACTATTACACTCTAAGCTCACGTGAGTCATTCTCAGTGTGAGAAACAAGAGGTATTGGTAAAAATTAGACAAATGTTCCATGAAAGATGCAATTATAAGAAAAGGTTTGGGGCTTATGTATGTATGACTACCCAGATAGATGAAGGTTTAGGATTTATTTTTAGGGAGAAAATCCTGGAACAGGGTCCATAAAGGTATATGTGCTTCATGGAGATTTGAATACTCTAACTTGGGACTTATTCCTGAAAAGGAAACCCAAATTAGGAGAGGAATGATAACTGGGTTTTTCTCTTAAGAAGGAATCCCAGATCAAATGAAAATTAGGACTGGTTAAAGAGAAATTAAGGGACTTGGGGATTACTTCTAAAGAGGATGCCCATAATTATGACTGGGACTTATTCCCGAAAAGGAGGCCCAGGTTAGGGGACTTGGGGATTACTCCTGAAAAGGAAGCCCATGATTATAACTGGGACTTATTCCTGAAAAGGAGACCCAGGTTATGAGATTAAGGTTTGCGGCTTACTCTTGAAAAGGATGCCCAGATTTAAGAATTTTAAGAATTTGGTGGTTACTCCTGAGGACGATGCCCAAGTTTGGAGGACTTAGAACTGGGGATTATTCCTGAAAAGGAGACCCAGGTTAGGGATTCTCTCATCTTAAAGGATGAGGCTGAGTGAATGAACTCTCAATCTTTAGTGACATAATGATATGAAAATCACTAGGTTTTGAGAGATATTCCACCGAATTCCTTTCAGATAAGAAAGTCAAATCAATAAATCATTCCATAAATGGATTTGGAGAGTGTCTTAAAGACTGAATCATGAAAAGAAAAGGTGTAATGGCTTAAGAGGAGTTAAATGGTCAAGAATGGCACCCAAAAAGGAAGGGGCACACAAGTCTTGGAAGGCGCGCAGGTACTGCGGCGGCGCGCAAGTATTGCGGCGGCGCACAAGTATTGGTCATGCAGGTATACCTGCGCGACATGTGGGGTACTTGTGCGATGGTCAACCAACATTGAAATACTTGAGAGACTCTTTATTAAAGCCTTTAGAATCCTCTTGAGGTTCTTCCAGAAAAGGGACACGCAAGTTATATCGAAGGGGTAAGGCGGTGCACAAGTGTGACCACTTCCCTTAAGGGCTGGCCACTCAGGCGCACAAGTGTTGATGAGTTTCAACACTTAGGTCTTCCTACCTCTCTTTAGATCTTCCGTTCTAGGTAAGAAATTACCTTATAAGTGTTCCGGAAGCTTTGAGAAGAGATTTGGGCGTCGGGAGCTTCAATCCAAGTTTCTGGAAAAAGATCCTCTCGAATGGGGGGCCCACAGGGTATATTTATAGGCAGGAGAAGACCCTGGGCGGTTACCAGGTGGTGATCACTTAGGTCGTGCAAGTCACATGCGCGACCAAAAGGGCGTCGTGCAAGTGGAATTGCGCGACAGTGATATAACTTGCGCGGTGCAGTTTCTTTTGATCATTTGTTCATGCCTTTTTCGATTTTTGATATTTTCTTCAAAGGATGAATCACTTTGAGCTCAGATATTCCCCTTTTCCGATCTTTAGATTCTGTAACGAAAGGAGCGTCAAAAAAGGTCCCCCCTCAGAGTTGGATCCGGAGAGAAATAAGGATTTGACTCTGAGGAAATTGGATACATCCAAAGGAAAAGGGGGCGTGCAAGTCTTCAGGGCACAGAGGGCGGCGCGTAAGTTTGCGTCACGCAGGCATTGAGTGCGCTATATACGGCACGCAGATAGGCCTCCCGGCCTATAAATACATGGCTTTTGGCCGTGTATAGCATCTGATCCCGAATTTCTCGAGCTCTCGTCGCACAAGTCATCTTCGCCGCGCAAGTCTCTTTTTTTCACTGTTTCCTTGCTGGCGCGCTACCCTCAAGGTAATTGGACTTGCGTGGTGACACATGCGCGACAAAAACTTATGCGGCACATGTAAAACTTGCGCGACATATCCATACTTGCGTGCCTAAATGCCTTAGCCATTTTTTTGATTTCTTTCACAAAGTTTGTGAAAAGTTAATTCATTTATAAATTAATTTATTCAAATCTTTGTGCAGAAGTAATGGCTCTTAGACCCAGATTAATTGATGAACTAGCTGGCAAGCGGATAGATGATATGATGAACATCATTGGCCATGATTACTATACTTTCAAAGATAGTACTCTTCCAGATCTGGCTAAGTATCTGAAGAAATATCATCTCAACATTCCTCAAAGCACTTATCTACCTTTGTATGGCTGTGGTCATCTACAAGAAGTCATTATTCCAGAAGTAAAGAATTATCTTCCATTTTCATGGTTTCAGAATTGTACCAACTTTTCTTCAGCAAATATCTCAGGTGGAGGAGTATTTGTAACTGCTGGAACAGTGGAGAAGGCTTATGTGATGCATCATAGCCCTTGCACACCAGATCTGAAAAAACATACACCTGAGCTTCAACCACATTGTCATCCTTCAATCTTCCGAAATGCTCAGATGGATCAATCCAAAGGCTGGAAGAAAAGTTTGGATTTCCGTCCTGGGGGAGGTGTGAAGCCAACTTGGATGTGGGCATACTGGGTGCGACAGAATTGTGCAGAGTTTATCGAGGACCTAAAGAGAGCTGCAATATATGAGACTGTCTGGGTTGGGAAAACATATGTTTACAGACATGATAACTTCGTGCCAGAGATACTCAGCCACTGGAGCCCAGCAACTAATTCTTTCCATTTGACTCATGGAGAAGTAGGTATCAGTTTGTGGGATGTCCACAAGATCTCAGGGGCTCCAATTTTGGGCGATATGTATGATGAATTCATCCCTCCCAAGGTGACTTGGAATGATTCAGAGAAGACTCTTTCTTTAGCTCGAGAATTATTTAAAACCTTCCACAGGCTCAAGAGTTTAGAGACCTCATTAACTCATTTTAGAAAAGATATTCACTTGGAAGAATGGATGAATGTGTTTCTTATTGAGAAGAAAGGAATGGAGACAAATGAAGAAAGGATCCAAGAAAAAGAAATACAAGTATACCAGGCCCTGACGTCCTACCACTTGTCCAAAACCTGAGAAGATAGGAGCTCCTGGCACATTCTGGCCAACTCTAGAAGCCGGAGAGTTTGAAAAGTGGGGATATGAAGTGAATCAAAGAATTCCAAAGAAAACTCGTCTGGCAGGTTTCTTGGCAATGTGGCTCAGTGTTTATCTCTTGCAGGTCAGGGATTCGAAGGGAGGCGTTAGTCCAGGGACCTTCGTCATTGCGGCAAAGTTGGATGATGGAGAAATGGTTGGGTTAGCTACCCCCATTTTAGCAAAGATTCACAGGAGTTTACTTCATGTCTTCCTAGGTAAATCTCCTTTAAGAATAGTGGGACAATTCCAGGTTTTGTGGTGATGGATCGCCACTCACTTTAGGACTTACAATGTACATAATGGATTACAAATTCCTGGAAGCTCTTTCAGACCGTCAGTGCAAGCATTCTCTAAGGCCAAGGGCTGTTCAGCTATGGCAGAGCTTATACTGCGGTACTGAGACTGCCTGGCTGGATTTGTGTGAGGGCCTACAACTTCCTGGAATAGTAAATCTTATAGCTTCTAAAAATATTCAATACGGAGATAACCCCAATGAAGTGCGAGCTTACATCAGAGAGCTAGAAATGCTCATGTATGCCACTGATGACTTGGTTCCTATCACCAGGCGGGTGAAGGAAATGATTGATCGTGGTGCCATTGAGGGGGCTGGTGGTTCTGGAGATGAGGAATGGCAAGAGTACGTGGCTCCTGAAGATGTAAGTTTTCTTTCCTTATTTTCTTTGAAACATGATTTCAGTTGAAGCTTTGTTACTTAAGGAAGTTATTTTCTTCATCTCACAGCTTGAAAAGAAAGGAACTGAGGTTCCTTCGCCACAGTATAGCCCTGGTGGTACTACTATCGGGGCTGATGCTGATTCTCCTCACGAACCAGGCGACATATCTCCAGGCCAGCAGGCCATGAATGAGGCATTGGACATAACCTTCCATTCACCAATCCAAGTTCCAATAAGGGAGACTACTGATACTCCGAAAAAACAAAAGAAGCCAAGGAAACGAAGGAGGAAATCCACAGCTAAATGCTTCATTAGTAGCAGTAAGTCCTTCGAATAATCATGAGTTTATATTCATAATCACATGGTTACTCATATTTCTGAGGATTGCAGGGGCTTCTTCAATTTCCCCCTTGAGGGAAGGGACTGACCCTCCTTCAAAGGTCGTGGAGGGTGCTGTAGAACAATCACAAACCCAAGCTGACTTGGTTGCTCCTGGAGAAGAGCTACCATCCATTCCGATTATCCCTCCTACTGCTGAAGATGTTGTCCAGGGTCAGGGGTTGCAGGACATAGGTCGGCAAGAAGATGTAGCAAATGCTCCCACTGGTGAGACTAACCAGGATTCTGAAGTATCATTGGATGAAATGATGAATCAAGGAATGACTTTAGAAGAATTTTATGATCATGCTAAGCTTTCATGTGATTTAGAAGACCTTGGGCCTGAGTTCTACCCTTCGCCCAATTTTTTTTAAAATTTATACTTCTAACCATGACTGAAAAAAATATGCAGTTTCTTCCATAGAAGCTGCTGAACTGCCAATGCCTGAAGAGGGCGTGGACATTGATGTCAACCCTACCATTGCAGAAACATTAGCTCAAGTAGAGCTACACCCAATAAACCCTCCTGGGACCCATCTTGAAAATCCTATTGAGACCGGGAAATATGGGAAGAAGTCTTCTCAGGTTGCTGAACCATCCTTGGGTAAGGGATTACAATATTTGTGATTGTACTTTATTCGCAAGACAATCTATTCTACTGTTATCCTTTGAAGCTAACTAAATCTTTCAATTAATCATGCAGGACCATCAACTGCAATGACTAGATCCGGAGGTGAGGCCTTAGCCTCTGCCCCAACAAGAATTGAAAGTGAAGAAGCACAAATGAGGGGGGGGGGGGAAAGCAGGACATGACACTTCTTTAAGTGTATTAATTCCAGATTACATGCCCCCCTTTGACGATGATGTTTAATCGGATCCAGAGATGCTTAAAGTGTTCAGCTTTTCACGACGTAAGGCATGGAACAACATATGGAACATCATATATAGGGTGCCTTTAGAAGATCTACCATTGAAAATTCCTCGATTGTCATCCCAATTTGTTTTACTAGGACTTGGTGGTTTTGGTTATGAAAAGATCCACGCCACGGTGAAACAGATCATTTTCAGGAGGGAGCAGGCACCAAAAAGTCGTGAAGATTTGATCAGAGTGAAACTGTCAGTAAACATAAGAGAATTTGAGGTTGCGGTATCCCAAGCTGAAGCTGATTATGCTGCCAAGATGAAGGAGCTGAAGCATAAAATCAAAGAAAAATTTGTCCAACAGGTGAAACTCAAGCAACAGTTAGATGCTGTTATTGGGGAACATGATCAGCTTAATAAATCATTGGATGAAACTCATATGAATGGCCTGAAAGCCATCGCAGATGCTAAGAAGGAACTTTATCAAGCTGAAAAGAGTGAATCTGGTCAAGTGCACGAGCTTCATTTAACTGCTGATAAATCTCAGGATGTCGTAAATCAAATAAAGAGTTATGTTGAAAGCCTCTTGTAATTCTTGAAAAATAGAAGAGACTCCAGTCTATGGATGTCCTTCTAACTCTTGTGTATCAATGAAAAACACTTTCATCTTCAATCATTTGTACCTGCATTATTTCACTACCTGCTTCAAATTTACTTAAGCCAATGGGCTTATTAAGCATAGTTTGATTTTTACTAGGATTATTATAAATAAACCTACAAACTTTGAACCTCTTAATTGCTCAATATTACCTAAATCATACAAAAATGTATATTTAATGAGCTGGAACATGACTTTTATTCAGAGTTCCTTTGTCTTTTGTGGGCATTTTAAAGTCATGCATGCCGGACATAAAGGGGCTAATGTTTAAGGTCGAAATAGCTTTGAACAAAATGGATTAAAATTGATTCAATTCCTTGAAAATTTTTCTGAAAACATATTACCATACTCAAGGATGAGAGAAAATATGTAAACTATGGCTTAAGAATATTTGAATCTGAGGAATGATATGAAAAAGAGCTAAAAGGCATTAGAAGAAGTAGTTTCCATGAATGAAGTTACTATTATTTAACAAAACCCGTTAGGGGGTTGAATTATGCAGGGCCACCTAAGGGCATTGGCTACATGGTCAAATAAATAGCATCTTTCAGATGACAAGTCTGTTATGTGGACTGTTTATGCAAGGCCACCTATGGGCACGTGTTTCATAGTCAGGCAAAAGAACTCTCAGAAATTTACTTTCCTAGTGCTAAAAGCCAGTGAAAGTTTATGGAGATTCAAATTTTCTAATGTATAGAGTTTGTTGTATGGAAATAGGTACTTGAATATAGAGAAGATATTTTCAGACAAGATTATCGAAGAACTGGATGAATATCACTCTTACGAAGGTCTAACCCAAACGTAGGGAAGAAGAATAAACCATAGACTTGAATACTTTCAGATCATGAAAAAGGATTTGGGACAAATATGTTAAGGATGGCTATTTTTTTTTAGATCCCTACATACCGTCATTTAAGACAAATAAGGACAAAAGAGGCATGCTTCCCATGAATAAAGTTACCATCATTTAACAAACCCGTTAGGGGGTTGAATTATGCAGGGCCACCTAAGGGAATTGGCTGCATAGTTAAACAAAATAGTATCTTTTGGCTAACAAGTCTGTTATGTGGACTGTTTATGCAAGGGCACCTATGGGCACATGCTGCATAATCAGGCAAAAGAATTCTCAGAAATTTGACATTTTTGTGACCAAAAGTCATGAAAAGGGTTATGAAGATCTAAAAATATTTAAGGTTGGGATTATAACACATAAAGATGGGTATTGTACAATGTATATGGAGATACATAGGTCAATGATAACCTTAATCATGTTGTGGCTGGGTCCTGAATTGAAATTTTGGACATCACTATGTATCTCATAAGAATGAGAATCAAGCCATACGTAGTTCTTGAAATGCAGTTTTAACGTCGTGCAGGATGAAAATATGAGAGATCTTAGTTTAGGGTCAAAGAGTTCATACCATAATAATGAATAAATAGTGTGTGTTTTCATGAGGACTTTTCAGCTAAGGGACTGCAAGTGAAATTTGGGGTTAGGCCCAAAAGACTTGGGGCTGGATTCGAGGTATACTCGAACGTTCCTACGTATCCCATAAGGATTGGAATCAAGCCCACGTAGTTCTAGAACTACCCTTTGTACAAATTTTGTTCGTACATGTGAAGGGTGAAATGGGACTTTAGTGCAATGATGGTTTAACCTGAGATAAAAAGTTTAGGTATTACCATGCATGCACATAGTCTTTTGAAATGAAACATGATTGAAAAATCAATGTCAATAATAGTTCTCTCTCAAATGAGGAAATCAAAGAGTATTGTAGTTTATTGTCATACCGGACAAAAGTGTTGCATAGTTTAACGTCATATAACAAGGAAAAAAGTGAATCAATGTAAAGATATTGATTTTAGGGGTGGTTTCACGAATCAACATCATATGAGATGGTGGTGAACCGATGTGAAGAGATTGTTTTTGGGCTTGAACCCTGGGAGGTTGCCTACATACCCAGCCTGGAGGGCAAGGATCAAAGTCCGTGTAGTTCAATTAAAGAATGAATTAATGATCAAGTTGTTCTTGGGGACAACGATCTAATAATAAAAAAATCTTGTTGGGACTTATACATGGTTAGCGGCCCAAAGAGAGTGTTACGGTTGAGTTTTTCTCTAAGCTCGCGTGAGTCATACTCGGTGTGAGAAACAAGAGGTAACAACAACCTTAACGATGCATAGTTTAATGTCATGTAGTACATATAAAGGGACTATGCAGTTTAAAGTCTTGAAGTTAGGACTATTGGTGCTGCACAGTTTAGTGTCATGTAGCAGGGACAAAATACAGTTTAATGTCATGTAGGACATATCAAGGGACTATGCAGTTTAAAGTCTTGCAATTAGGACTATTGGTGTTGCACATTTTAGTGTCATGTAGCGGGGACAAAATATAGTTTAATGTCATGTAGGACATATCAAGGGATTTCTGTACAGTTTAGCGTCATGTAGTTAGGACGATGGGGACAATACAGTTTAACATCATATTGGACGAAAGGGGGACTGTGCAGTTTAATGTCATGCAGTGAGGACAAAAGAATGCACCATTTTAAAATCATGTTGGATGCATTGGGGATTTGTTTTACAGTTTATGTAGTTTAACGTCTTTCCGGATGTAAGGGACTTTTATACAGTTTAACGTCATGTAGTTAGGACGTCACAGTTTAACGTCTTGCTGGACGTAAGGGACTTTTAAATAGTTTAGGGTCATATGCATGGACCATGGATGGGGCAGTTTAATGTCATACTGGACCATGGTGTAGTTTAAAGTCATACAGGACTTTTTAGGGAACCTTTTCACAGTTTAATGTCGTGTGGGACAAAGTAGCAGTTTAAGGTCATACTGGACCATTGTTGTATAGTTTAACATCATATAGCAAGGACGAACTGGTGCCGCATAGTTTAGTGTCATGTTGCGGGGACATTGAAGGTGACATAGTTTAACGTCATGTTGTACGTATGTGCAAATAGTTTAGGGTCATATGCTTAGACTGTGGATGATGTAGTTTAAAGTCACACAGGACCTTTAAGCGCTTATATAGTTTAACGTCTTTCCAGACGTAAGGGACTCTCTTACAGTTTAACGTCATGTTGGACGAAGTTGCAGTTTAAGGTCATACTAGACCATTGTGTAGTTTAAAGTCATACATGACTTTTTAGGGAACTTTTTCACGGTTTAATGTCGTGTGGGAAAAAGTTGCAGTTTAAGGTCATACTGGACCATTGTTGTATAGTTTAACGTCATATAACAAGGCCGAACTGGTGCCGCATAGTTTAGTGTAATGTTGCGGGGACATTGAAGGTGACACAGTTTAACGTCATGTTGGACGTATGTGCAAATAGTTTAGGGTCATATGCTTAGACCGTGGATGATGTAGTTTAAAGTCATACAGGACCTTTAAGCGCTTATATAGTTTAACGTCTTTCCGGATGTATGGGACTTTCCTACAGTTTAACGTCATGTTGGACGAAGTTGCAGTTTAACGTCATACTATACCATGGTGTAGTTTAAAGTCATACAAGACTTTTTAGGGAACTTTTTCACGGTTTGATGTGGTGTGGGACAAAGTTGCAGTTTAAGGTCATACTAGACCATTGTTGTATAGTTTAACGTCATATAGAAAGGACGAACTGGTGCCACACAGTTTAGTGTCATGTTGCGGGGACATTGAAGGTGACACAGTTTAACATCATGTTGGACGTATGTGCAAATAGTTTAGGGTCATATGCTTAGACTGTGGATGATGCAGTTTAAAGTCATACAGGACCTTTAAGCACTTATATAGTTTAACGTCTTTCCGGACGTAAGGTACTTTCCTACAGTTTAACATCATGTTGGACGAAGTTGCAGTTTAAGGTCATACTGGACCATTGCTGTATGAACCAATTGTAAGAATCTTGGTTCTGGGGACCATATTTTGTGTTTATACAAAATATTTCTTCAGAAATCTGGCATTGGTTGGAGTCGTGATGAGTTCTCCATCCATTGAGATTAATGAATAAGCTCCATTGGAGTAGACCTTATGTATTGAATAAGGTCCTTCCCATTTTGGTTGAAGCTTGGGAGGCTTCTTTCCTGGTATCATTGGTGTTCTGAGAACCAATACCAATTCTCCCTGAATGAATGAACGAAGACGAACTTTTTTGTTAAAAGCTCGTGCTATTCGATTCTGATAGATTTCCAAGTGGTGCAAAGTGCACAATCTTTTCTCATCTAACTGTTCCAATTCATTCAATCGCTTTTGGGATTGCTCATCTATAGATAACTGATCACAAATGGCTACTCTGAGTGAGGGAAATTGAACTTCAATTGGCAAGACTGCTTCCGTTCCATATATCAACGAATATGGAGTTGACCGCGCTGCATTGCGGGTGGTAGTCCGATAAGCCCATAAAGCATGAAAGAGTTTATCAGGTCATGACATCTTATCTTTATCCACCATCTTTTGAATTATATTTGAAAGAGTATTGTTAAAGTCCTCTATTTGGCCATTGGCCTCCGCATGATACCGAGATGAATGGTTGGATTTAATGTTGTATTCTTGATACAATTTCTTCACCTCAGAAGAACAGAAGTTGGTGCCATTATCCGTCAATATGGTATGAGGGACACCAAATCTAGTAATGATGTTAGACTTGATGAAGCTAACAATGCATTTAGAACTGACTTCTTTGAGAGGTACTGCCTCTGCCCATTTGGAAAAGAAATTAGTAGCAGTAAGAATGTACTTAAACTGCTTGGCCGTAGCTGAAGGGTAAGGTCCCACCACATCCATTCCCCATGTGGAAAATGGCCATGTCTATTTAGCTGTATAAAGCAACTCTGGAGGTTGATGAATGAAGTTGGCATATACTTGGCATGAATGACACTTCTTTGTGAAATTAACACAATCTTGTATCATTGAAGGCCAAAAGTATCCAAGCCTTTGAATTTGATCAGACAGTCTATGTCCGGACTGGTGGGCACCACAGACTCCTGCATGTACTTCTTTTATGACAGCCATTGTCTCTTCACCATCAATGCATCTGAAGAGAACTCCATCAAAACCACGTTTGTAGAGAGTTTTCTATAAGTGTTTTGGGCTATCATAAAGAGTAAAATTGACCACACATCACCAGATTTGTTCTTTCTCGGCTCTATTAGGTGGAAGTGTTACATTTTGAAGGTATTCCCTGATAGGTGACATCCATCCTGTAGTATGACCATACGGTTCAGAAATGGGACTAATTTCATTAATTCCCTCTGTTCTGGCTTGAACATAAGGTGAAATTGCATGACAGTGGGCAATACTGATGGTTGTCTCGTCCTGATTTGGATCTGCTAAAGCTGTGGCTATATTAGCCAGTGCATCAGCTTGAGGATTTTGTGATCTTCGGACATAAGAAAATGTCGGTTATGAAGAGAATTCCGTCATTAACTCTCTGACGTAATCATACAAAGGGATTAATTCTTCTTTTCTGATGGCATAATCCCCATTGACTTGTTTGATTACCAGGTCTGAATCACCTTTCACCTTTAAGTGATTCACTTGTGCTTGGAGCGCTAACTCCAAGCCTATGATAAGATCTTGGTATTCAGCTTCACTATTGGTACCACCTTCCCACAATAAAAAGGAATAAGGTAACACTGCCTTATCTGGAGAAATGAGTACAATTCCTAAACCAACTTTGTTGAATTTAGGATTTTACATTTTCTTCCCTATTGGACTTCTGGAAGCACCATTAAAATACATTTCCCATGTTTGAGGACACTCTTGAATAGAAAAAACTTCCTCATCAGGGAGTTCAATATCTGAAGACGTGTCTTCCACTGAAAGATGTTCAGCTAGGAAATCAGCCAGAGCTTGGCCCTTTATTGCCTTTTGAGATACATACTGAATTTCAAACTGTTGCAAAATAACTGCCCACCTTGCTAGACGGCCTGCAAGCATTGGATGACTAAGGATGAATTTGAGCGGATTATTGTGAGATACCAATTGGACCTCGTGATGTTGCAGGTAATGTCTCAGTTTCTGAACTGAAAAGATTAATGCCAGGAAGCACTTCTCAATACATGAATACCGGGTTTCTGCTTCATGCATAGTTCTACTGAGATAGTAGAGGCTATTTTCATTCCCAGCATCATTCTTTTGAGTGAGAAAGGCACCCAATGATCGCTCTAGAGCTGTCACATAGAGGATAAGTGGTCTACCTTCAACAGGTGGCATGAGTACTGGTGGACTCAAGAGGTATTTCTTTAGAACATGAAATTCTTCTTGACATTCTTCAGTCCACTGGTAAGTGACTCCTTTATTCAATAATTTGGTGAAGGGTAAACTTTTGCCTGCCAAATTGGCGATGAAACACCGAATATAGGCTAAGTGTCCTTGAAGTCCTCTTAATTATATCAAATTTTGAGGAGGTGACATACCAAAGATTGATTTGGTCTTCTCAGGATCGACTTCAATACCACGATGGCGTACAAAAAAGCCGAGGAATTTTCCTGAGGTTACCCCAAAAGCACATTTTAAGGGGTTCATCTTCAAATTATGTTGTCGAAGCTTGTGGAATATGACTTCCAAATCAGCCAAGTGATTAGAACGTTGTTTGGATTTAACCACCAAATCATCTACATAGAATTCAAAAAACTTCCCTAATAAAGGTTTGAAGATACGATGCATGGCGCGTTGATATGTTGCACCTGCATTCTTTAAACCAAAGGGCATCACCCGGTAACAAAACACACCTTGAGGGGATCTGAAGGCTGTAGATTCCTCATCTTCTGGGGCCATTCATATCTGATTATATCCGGAATATCCATCCATGAAGGAAAGTACTTCCTAGCCAGCGGTTGCATCAATTAAGAGTTCTGTAATTGGAACTGGGAAATCATCTTTAGGACAATACCAATTAAGATCTCTGAAATCGATGCAAACCCTAATTTGTCTGTTCTTCTTCTTTACAGGGATAATATTAGCCAACCACTTGGGATACTGAACTTCTCTGATGAAGTTAGATTTGATCAACTTATCCACTTCAGCTTCAATTTTGGAAGCATAAGTTGGGTGTGTTCTTCTCGCGGCTTTCTTAAATCCTCGATGTTCTTTTGGTAAACCCAAATGATGAGTAGCAATATCAGGATCAGGCCCAGGAATTTTTGTATAGTTCCAACCGAAAATATCTTTATTTTTCTTTAGAAAAGAAATATACATCTCTTTCTCTTCAAGGGTCATGGCCGCACTAATTAAAGTGGGGCGTGTATTTTTCTCTGTACCCAGATTTATTTCTCTGAGTTCATCCACAGTTGTAGAGATACCCTCTTAAAATGCTGGAGGAGCATCTATAAGATCTTCCTCTTCCACTTCATCATGTGATATTTCTTCTATTTCTACTTGCATAGTAGATAACAAAACAAAATTTTCATGATCAGAAGAGATGTCAAAATTTGAACATTTTGAAGAAGAAGCTTCCATTTTCGACCCTATTGATGATAAAGGGCCTTCTTTGGGAAATAAAGAGGAGATGATGGATTGAGAATCGACATCATTATTCACCTCTGATGTTGCTATAACTTCTTCTAGCCTGATTGGCGAAGTCTAGACTTGTTCTAATTCAGCAGATGAAATGAAAACGTCACCACTTATGCTTTCATCACTGTTTGGTAGGTTACCAATTTCTCCCATGTTGTCTGGCTCAATTTCCGTAATTGACATTATGGATCTTTCCATAAGAGTATTTTTATTTGGGCCTATTTTGTCAATTTGACTGATAGGTAACACATAATCTGTACTCACATGTGTAAATGGATTTATTGGAATTTTCTCCAAACCATATAGAGCATTAATTTTGGTAATTTCATTCATTGTATATTTTTCTCTTCCCTTCATGTGATAAAATTCTCCCTCAATGTATTGAGACTCACATGTCTTGAACGGGGCCTTATCACTATACAATGTTCCAACTTGACCATTGAAACAGTATTTGAGACATTGATGGTATGATAAAAAGATAGTCGCATGCTGATGTAGCCAGGGTCTTCCAAGCAAGATGTTGAAAGCTGAGTCTTGATCAACAATCATGAAATCCGAATTGGATACAAGATCTCCAAACTGAGTTCTGAGTGTAACTTCACCCAGGGGATCTTGTTCATTTTTATCATATCCTTGTAACATCATGGTAGAAGGAGATAAATCAGATTCCGTGAGGCCCAATCGACGAAGTGTATGAATGGGCATGAGGTTGACTCCTGAACCATTGTCAATGAAAGCTCTTCGGATATCTACAGCATTGACTTTTCCAGATAAGTAGAGAGGTTTTATGTGCCCATGCACAACATCATCTTCATCTTTATCAGTAAATGATATCACTGCATGACATTCTGTAGGATTATTCTCTATGTGATAGACTTCAGCTGCAACAATTTCAGCTTCAAACTCCTGAGGACATGATAATGATTCGATGAGTGCTTCCCGAAGATCTTTTGACCGATTCAAAGCATCCAAAATTGATAACTTGGCTGGTACATGGGCCAATTGTTTCAATATATCATACTTTTGATCTAGAGGTCTGTGTTTCCCAACAGGAATATGTGGTTTAGCAGGTACCTTGGAAGAAGATGCTTTGGAAGCTGATGCATCTTGTATTGGGATAGAAGTTGGCAATATCCTTGGTTTTGGAAGATTAGACCGATTAGATCCATTTACTTGCTGAGATAAAGAAGATGGAAACTTTAATCGGTCTTCCAAAATAACTGTGCCAAAACTGAGTTGGCCATTGGCAGAAAAACATGCTTTTTCTTTTTGAGCTCGCTGAAGGGCTCTACCACGAGTTTCTACTGCATACACAGTGCTAGCAGGGGTAGAATTGGAGTAGTGGCTTCGGAAAGATCCACGTCTTCCCCTATATCCTGAACCTCAGGAAATTCCTCAGATTCCCTTATTTGATACAGGGAATTCATGCTCATCAAAATTGAAATATGGATCTGTTAATTGAATCATATTAACAGAACCGAAGATTAACTCTTCGTCTGATAAAGACTCTGCCTGACTAGCCTGTTTAGGATGTGCCGTTTGAAGGGGCGGTGCCCGTAGCTTTGAAGTAGATGGCATAAGGTCTGCCAGAGTCAAAGACAATTTAGGCTTTGACACATACTCATCTTCTTCTGATTCTTTTTTCTTCTTTGAATCTAGACGTTTCTTTGAGGATTTTCCCTCTGATGAAGAGGGTTTTACCGTAATATTCATGGTAGAAGACACAATTGGTTTCTTTAATTGTGTTCGAAAAATTTCACGAGTCCGATTGATTGTCTTTCTGACCATCCAATCATCATATTTCTGTGCATTTCTGCTTTTGACTTCTTGCCATTCACCTTCCTCCTCTGGAACTGTAGCATTAACACATGCTATCTGAGTCGAAGAACCTTTCAACTTGACTTGTCCCAAGTTGACCATCTTTTGCAGGAGGTCTTTAAAGTCAAAACACTCTTGGATGGGATGCCCCAACATTTGATGAAAGGGAAAATAATTGGTACGGTCTTCATCTCCTTCCTTGTTTGGCCTCTTGGGTACTAGTAATTGAACCAAATTATTTTCCAGAGCTGAAATGAAGTAACCATGAACTTGCTAACTTTGGAAAGAGTATGTTTTACTCTTCAAATCCTCAAATTGTTTTCGGCATTGATCTCTTTGATCATTTGGACGAAACGGCCTTTGTTGTTGGCGTTCAAGAGGTGGAGCCCTTCGAGAAGATGAAGGTTTTGAAGTAGAAATAGGTACAGGTGCTTGTTTAAGCATAACTGTAGCAGTTTCTGCTTTACCCATTCTCCTTCCTAGAGCTGATGGAATTACACGAAATTTAACCTTAGCCTGTATAAGGGAATCTTCAATCTGCTGAGTGATTGAAGTAAGGTGTCAAAACCCTCCTGTGTATTTCACAGGGATCAATGGCGTGCGTAATTCGTCACGCAAATTTTC
Source organism: Viscum album (assembly GCA_963277665.1). NCBI lineage: Eukaryota > Viridiplantae > Streptophyta > Magnoliopsida > Santalales > Viscaceae > Viscum > Viscum album. The sequence goes on from OY728145.1 coordinate 905,027,652, forward strand.
CACACAGATTAGCAATAGTTCCTCCGGAGGAAGTGATAAACTCAGAGAATATGTTAATCCCTTCCAGCGAGCAATGAAATTAGAGACTCTTTCATTCTCCCTTTGCTTGCAGTTTGTAAGATCGAAAACTGTCGTTTTTAGCAAAGTTGAGCTGAACTGAAGAAGGAATTTTTGACGAAGATCCTCCCATCCGATGATTGACCAGGATTGCAATCTTGTATACCAGACAAAAGCTGGTCCTTGCAAGGTTCGCACGAAGCATATGAGTTTCACTACTTCTTGCTACTCTGGAGTTCCCATCATAGGATCACAACAAGACACGTAATGCGTCAAATGTTGTTCAGGGTCGCCTGATCCATTGAATGTAGGGAAAACAGGGTTTCCAAAACTGTATGGAGGAGAAATTGAATATACCCATTCAGGGTAAACTATCTTTTCTGGTTGAACTTGCGCCTGTTTTCCTTCCTTAGTTTCTAACCGAGCTGTTAACGACTCAATAGTAGTTATCAACTTTTGAGAAATATCCGGTTGAACTTGGTTTCGGTTAGGTTCAATGAATGGAGCTTGGACAGACGTGGTGGTTGGTGCTGCAACTGATGGTAGTGCTGCCAACAGTTGTTGCACTTGACGCGTAGGATTAGACTTTTGAGGGTGTACTGATAATGGAGGATATTCATGATCTATCTCAGTAGTTACATCAAATTCCTTCGGCTGTCGGACATCATCATTCTTAAGAAGAAGACTACTCTGAAGTAGTTCTGCATTCAACCTTCTGAATTCTTTCATTTCTTCCTCTTGTTGTGAAAACATTTTCTCTAACGAGAGCGATTGACCTTCTTCAGAGGAAGGATATGTAACCTAATTCTTTCCCTTCCCTTTGTTGGATACCTTTTGGAGAGAGGGAAGTGGATTACCTAGGTTCTGAGTAATCCTTTGACTTCGTGTACGCACACCTTCTTCATTTGTATCGGTGCATACATTTTCTTGAGCAGGATGCTCTTCATCTGAGTCCCCTGAGTGAAACTCCTCTGATGGATTAGCAATAACGAAATTGATGAAATTGATTGATTCATAATGCATCGCATCCCTTCTATCAAAATTTCTGTGATATTGTCTTATTTAATGTCTTTGCCGAGACATTGCCTTTTTTTGATTCAATCTTTTAGGAACTTCTTGATGAGCTATAACTTGGAGGGAATCTCCTAATAATTTGGATCTTCTTTCCTCTTGTGGATTCTTCCCCAATTGAGAAAAGACCGACATTTCTGAGGAGGGGATTGATGATTTGAAAGTGTCCCCAGTCTCGAGAACTGGGGATGTTTCTGATGCTTCCGCTCAACTCCTCGAATCCCATTTGTTGACTCTGAGGGCTGGGTTAGAGAAGTCCCCAGTCTGACAAGCTGGGGTGTCTCTTGACATTCTACGTCTGAGATCTTCTTAAAAGATATCTTGATCTTGTGAATCTTAGTTTGGAAATTAGCTGGATGCATTAGCCTGTAGCCACTTTTATCACCTGGTTCAACAGACCGTTGGATGATTTACGAAACTTCTGTCATTTGTGATGTGTTTTCTCCATACGAGAGGCTTGTGCAATATTCTCACCTTCTTGATATAGGAGAAATTCAACAACTTGTTCTCTATATGCTTGATTTTGAGAGGAACTAGTTGAAGCCTGTTCTTGAGCAAACTTTTGATTATGAACAAAGCCCATTGACTGTGGCCGACCATGGGTAATAACATTGCATGAGACCATTTTCAGAGGGATTTGCTGACTGGAAAGCACTGTGAAATGTAGTGCTCCGTGAACACCCCATCCTCTGATATGAATATCAAATGGAGCATTGGTAATTAACTGACGCAATTTTCTTAGTGCGCCAAGGCATGAATGTTGAAGGGTTATCTGTTTCTTTTCAGCCTTCGGATACCGAGAGACTGGTAGAGATGCCAAATCAATCTGACGTTGTATCCCTTCTATTATCTTAAGATGATTTTCATATTCATCATAAGATAATACCTTCTTCTTCAATTGAAAAAGAGTTTTCCATATGGTGAGACGAATATCATGGACTCCATCTTCCGTCAACAGCTTTGTAATGTCATATTGGGAGTCAGCCAAAGGCCAAAACATGACTGGTACCTCACTTTTTCCCAGTTTTTCCTCATGTTCATCATTTCCTCTCTATCATTAAATGAAGATTCTTCTACCTGTTTTGACCAGAGTTGGTGTTTCCTTATTGCTTCATTAGATTCAACAAGATTGGTAGAGAGATCATTGATCAAACTAGAAGATGCATGACTTAGGAGTGGTTCCGAGAATGACCTACACCCTAGGATATCTTCTTATTGAGAAAGTATTTCACTTGCTAGTGATAAAGCATAAGACATGACTGGTTTCTCATTTGCAAGTGCCTCGAGATAAGAGGGCTTTCTCGGCACTACATTGTCCACTGGAGTATTTTCCAGGTGATGTGAATCACTACTACGGAGAGGACTTTCGCAGTGAAATTCATCATCATGGGGAGGACCACCATAATGGGTTATAGAAAAAGATGAGATATCTTACTCCTTGGTCTTCTGACCACACAGAGGGTTCCTGTGGCACTCATCTGAAGAAGAAACTTCAAGATTGACCGAATTTTCATGAAGCAAGCCTTCATGAGGATGTGTCTGTTGAAGACTTTCAGAATTAATGTTCCTGTTATTGGGAATTGAGGGAGTAGAATCTTGAATTCCAACAGATAAATGTCTGAGGGCTTCAAGAACTCCTACATCGAGCAAAGCCTTGTTGCATATTGGCCTTTGATCTCCTGACTGTGATGGGCGGATCTTTTTCTTAGATGCCTTCTTACTCGCTTTGGAAACCACTTGTTGAAGAAAGTGGTTATTCTGAGAAGGTTTATGTGCCTGATCAGGAAAGATGGTCAGGTTAGGCTGACGATCTCCACTCAAATCATGTGTATGTGCCTGACTTGGTTATCCGTATGATATGGGGGAGTATGCCCCATAACCCTCTTGGACTGGAACAGATGTGTGTGTCTGTTTCGGAGTAAATCATTGATTTGTCACTCCACTGCTAGGGATAGATTTATATGTCTGTCCCTGAGATGATGCTGAAGCTATTATGATATCCTGGAAAGCATCCAGAATATGAGCAGGAATTTTCTTCTGCTCTTTCACCATTGACAAAATATGTTTGGTGACTTCAGCTGCCGGAAAGGGGATATACGTCCATTCCGGGCTTGGAGTAGGTGTATGTGCCTCCTCCTGTCCTCCTTTTCCTGTCAGTGAATCCTGACAGCACTCAAGTGTGGAGGCAGAGAGTTGAGTCTGCCTCCTGTTTGTCGTCGGAGCATTCCGACTGACTTCTCCGTGCGCTACCAAGCAAGACTGTTGGTAGGCTTGATTAGTAATAGCAGGTGTATGTGCCTACTGATTACACTTCGCCAACCACAGTTGACGAGATCCATTATATGTAGTCAGGCGAGCCTGGTGACTAACTGATGATGTATAAGCAGGTGTATGTTCCTACATATAGTACTCCGTCGGAATTTCCTGGCGGGATTGGCATGATGCTTCCAGACGAGTCTGCTGGACAGCGGAATTAAAATGGACAGGTGTGTGTGCCTGCTCGTTGTTCGCCACCAATTTAGGTTGGTGGACTTCTTCGGAGATGAAATGGATGAAAACCTTCCCATTATTAACCGAATTCCATCTCTGGTGGTTCGTCTTGCCTGCTCAGGTTCGAGGAACCTGAGCTGAATGCCTGGAGTCGGTACCCTCATCATGTTGAGGGCGCACTGCCGCACGAGTCTGGCGGTGATTGTTGATGGGAGCCCTCGGGAAGGACTCCTGTATTTTTGAATTAAGTCCCATAGGGACCGGCTCATTAACTTCCTTAGAGTAAGGGAGTGAATGTAAATTGCGTTCCGGGGATAACGACCCGAAACGGTTGGAGACGGTAGTCAGCACCGCCTGCCTCTTGATCACTGGTCGTCGTTTTCCGGACGACCTGTGTGAGTTGCTTACTTGGAGGGCCTGTCGGGCAACCTACAGAGTTGGGATGGTACCGTGTTGACGGTACTCCTTAACAAGCGCATTTGATACCCAGCGTTGAAGACGCTGAGTAGGTGATGTCATCCTCAGAGTGGATGACGATCTAGTAGGAATAGCAGCAGTGGTATTTGCAGCAGTAGTATTCACAGATGTGAATTTTAGAGCAGCCATTATGGAAATACATAAGATCTTGGAAAAGGGTGCCTGTTTGATATAACAGACATAATCAAGATGAAATTCAGCCACTTCATCCTTTGGATGAGCACATGTGTCAATGATTGTTTTTGTTATCCCTCTTATGGAGTTTTAAATAGGGGCTTAACAAATAGGTAAAACATCATTTTAACTTGGTTAAGGATACATGTCGGGTTCACCAATTTTGTTTCCCTCGGAATTCGGGGATGACCTCCTGGATTGGATATTCAAACGTTTTGATCGGTTTCTATCGGGTTTGTTCGTAGAACCGGAAACATCCAATGATTCCACATCCATTTGTACCTACTTTCCAAAGGTAGGCACTCATTAGCTTGTGGGCTGATGAGGCTTAGGAATTTACATTGGTCGAGAGGATGGGAGGTCGGACTCATCACACCTTTTTGAGGGGAATTATTGTCTATTTTGGGACTCTCTTTATAGATTTAAGTTATGTTCATGAATCCTTATTACATTACCAAGTATAAAATGAGCTTTCCATCAGTTTAACAATTAATGATTAAATATGTAAGAAATTTAGAGAATCTTTTATATGTATTCGAGGTTCTTAATCAATACAGAATCATCTATATTTATTTAGACATTCTTGGTCAATGGTATCCTTCAAAACATTTATATAAAAGTCTATTGGTCATTATGATGACTAGGCTGATTTTAAAGCCACTCAATGGGGCACTTGAAGTTTATTGTCATACAGAAGGACATGAATTATTTCAGAGTTGGGATCGAACCCATAAATGGGCTACCTACGTATCCTTTGTTTTGGAAAAGGAATCAGAACCCACGTAGTTCGAATAAGGGAGTATGATGTTTATGATTGATGGCTCAAAGAAGGATGTCATAATTACTTTTACACTCTAAGCTCACGTGAGTCATTCTCGGTGTGAGAAACAAGAGGTATTGGTAAAAATTAGACAATTGTTCCATGAAAGATGCAATCATAAGAAATGGTTTGGGGCTTATGTATGTATGACTGCCCAGATAGATGAAGGTTTAGGATTTACTTTTAGGGAGAAAATCCAGGAATAGGGTCCATAAAGGTATATGTGCTTCATGGAGATTTGAATACTCTAACTTGGGACTTATTCCAGAAAAGGAAACCCATATTATGAGAGGATTGATAACTGGGTTTTACTCCTGAGAAGGAATCCCAGATCAAATGAAAATTAGGATTGGATAAAGATAAATTAAGGGACTTGGGGCTTACTTCTAAAGAGGATGCCCATAATTATGACTGGGACTTATTCCTGAAAATGAGGCCTAGGTTAGGGGACTTGGGGCTTACTCCTGAAAAAGAAGCCCAAGATTATAACTGGGACTTATTCCTGAAAAGGAGACCCATTTTATGAGATTACGGTTTGGGGCTTACTCCTTAAAAGGATTCCCAGATTTGGGAATTTTAAGAATTTGGGGCTTACTCCTGAGGAGGATGCCCAAGTTTGGAGGACTTAGAACTGGGGATTATTCCTGAAAAGAAGACCCAGGTTAAGGATTATCTCATCTTAAAGGATGAGGTTGAATGAATGAACTCTCAATCTTTAGTGGCATAAAGATATGTAAATCACTAGGTTTTGAGAGATATTCCACCGAATTCCTTTCAGATAAGGAAGTAAAAACAAGAAATCATGCCATAAATGGATTTGGAGAGTGTCTTAAAGACTGAATGTTGAAAAGAAAAGGTGTAATGGCTTAAGAGGGGTGAAATGGGCAAGAAAGGCACACAAAAAGGAAGGGGCGCGCAAGTATTGGAAGGTGCACAGGTACTGCGGCGGTGCGCAAGTATTGTGGCGGCGCGCAAGTATTGGTCATGCAGGTATACCTGCGCGACACGTGGGGTACTTGCGTGATGGTCAACCAACATTGAAATACTTGAGTGACTCTTTATTAAAGCCTTTAGAATCCTCTTGAGGTTCTTCCAGAAAAGGGACGTGCAAGTTATATTGAAGGGGTAAGGCGGTGCGCAAGTGTGACCACTTCCCTTAAGGGCTGGCCACTCAGGCACGCAAGTGTTGATGAGTTTCAACACTTAGGCCTTCCTCCCTCTCTTTAGATCTTCCGTTCTATGTATGAAATTACCTTATAAGTGTTCTGGATGCTTTTAGAAGAGACTTGGGTGTCGGGAGCTTCAATCCGAGTTTCTGGAAAAAGATCCTCTCGAAAGGGGGGCCCACAGGGTTTATTTATAGGCAGGAGAAGACCCTGGGCGGTTATCACTTAGGTCGCGCAAGTCACTTGCGCGACCATAAGGGCTTCGCGCAAGTGGACTTCTGCAACAGTGATATAACTTGCGCGGTGCAGTTGCTTTTGATCCTTTGTTCATGCCTTTGTCAATTTTTGATATTTTCTTCAAAGGATGAATCACCTTGAGCTCAGATACTCCCCTTTTCTGATCTTTAGATTCCGTGACGAAAGGAGCATCATCAGGGGCATACTCTGATGATTTGGACAATGGTTTTCGTATTGTCCCCACTCCTTGCAGATGAAGCATTGTACATTTGAAACCTTTTTCTTACCCTTGAAGTCATGCACTTGGTGTCCTTTTTCTCCACACTTATAAAAAACTCCCATTCCCTTCAGGCAAGTTCCAAGGTGTTTCTTCCCATAGTTATCACATATTGAAAAATTCTTCTTTTCCCTAGTCCCTTTATCCATCATTCTCTCTTTCATCACTTCAAATCCATAAGGCTCATATAATTCTCTACTTATCTTATTAACACATGATACTATTTGTTCATATGTTGAGAACACATGGGATACTATTTCCTTTCTAAATGTTGGCTTAATACTATGATAGATATGATCCTTCTTACTCTTTGGATCATACGTATCGATGGAGTTCACATTCCTTCTACTAGGAGCCATTTCTATACAATGTCATAAACTAGGTTAGCTTATGAATTTAAATACATAATAACAAACTTGAAAAACACTTAACATAAATTGAACTATTTATGGATATAATCCATAATCATCAAAAGAAATGTTTTCTTTGAGGAAGTATATACTCATAAACCCTTCATAATGGTTTGTAAAGAAAATGAGAATTATCCTAAGCATATCCCTGGGGAGTGTCGTAACCAAGAGTGCAGCAAGGCTCGTTGTCATGCACCAGTTCCTGTTCGATTCTAGCTCAAAGTGGTGTTTTTGGGTTTTACCCCTAGGTATATCTGTGCCAGATCCGCCTCTACCTGCTGGTATCCAGACGGGGATGTATTGCTCGGAAAACTCACAAAATCTCTATAATAACAAAATTCTAGGAAGATCTTATATACTAATCCTCAAAGTATATCTTATGGATATGTTCTCTAATCGGAGTTCATCTAAATCTAGCTTCCAAGGTTAGTACTAAACTGCCTTTAATACCAACTATAATGCCCCAACCCCAGTTACCCAGAGTCGGTGCATTACTTCGAAACATTGGAATGATCACAAAAGATCACGTCTCGAAAGTCCGATTAGTTTAGTAGCCTTAGAAACACTAGATACATTCATAAGTGTTACATTACATCATAATGTAAAAAAACTAAAACAACATAGTCTCCATTTTCCACACTCATATCCCCTTCAGACTATCCCTGCAGGTCATTCCTAAAATACTTCTTCACATCCTGGATAAATTAAAACATTTAAAGGGGTGAGCTTAGATGATTAGTAAGGATAAAAATATAGCGGAAGCTTTCATAAATAAACATAAAAATTTAAGGCAATGTATAACTAAACAAAAGCCTTTTAAACATGAACTTAAACATAATATGGAAAAAGTAAAATGAAATAATGCCATTTACTTATTCACATGGATATTCTACTGGTCGAATAATCACATGCAATATCATTAACCACTTTCATAATGATGGAATGGATAATGCCAGACTATCATAACCACATAGCCAAGGCCTCGTGACAAGACTACAAATAAGATTTTGTCAAGGCCTTTTTCCAAGACACTAGTTTGTCTCATGAGACCTTCCGATTCATCGAGGATCTATAGAGGGCTCCACCCGTCACTTATTAAGTCCAATGCATTCCTCATATGAACAGGTCATATCATAAACCATAACATAATTGTATCACATAAAACATGCATAAAGGAAACATAAGATTTCCACACTTCAATCACAAGATATCAATACAACACATTGATATAATAAAAACTTCATCAAAACCATTTTCAATACCAAAGTAAAACATGTTATTTATTTTTCTTTTAAAAATAAAGTTATGGCTTATAGAGGAAGCCGAAACTCAAATAATAGTCACGGCGGCAGAGAAGTCATTGTCGCCGCATACATAAGAAAAAAAATTCCTTTTTTTGTTTAGTAAAAATGCATCATATAAAAAGATTCCTTTTGAATAAAAGTAAAAGTCAAAGGGTTTTATACACCGTATAAATGAAAGTTGTGTATAAAACCAAATATGCCTCAGTGAAAGGAGATTGAGACGAAGTCCTTACAGAGATCATTTTTAAAATAAAATAGATATATCATGAGATTTTACTATAAGTACACATAAAGAAAGTACAAATACAAGATAGGACATAATAATATCATAACATAATTTGAAAGTAGGAGATTAACCCAGAGATTGGAAATTGGGTTAAGAAATTCCCTTACCTTGTGTCCGACTTGACTCAACCGTTCTTTAACCTCCTGAATAATAAACTAGAGTTAATCTATACTTTCTTAATAACCCTTTTCAATTTCATTATCCCTTTTATATCACTTATTACAATGTTAAAAAAATTATGTAGTCATTTAAGTTAATAACGGTTGTTTTGTCGATCTTTGGTACTTGAGTCACCAATAAACATCTTATAATTACAAGTTGTTTATGTGGTAGAATATCCATTATCTTCATAATTATATTCATGATGTATATATCATATATATCATATATATCTAGTATATACATTTATTTATAATATTACATAAAATTTAGAGGTAAGAAATGAAATGCACCGTTCATGGAGACGGTAAGCCGTACGTACGCATGAACGCTACTTTCATTTCTATTTCATATTTAATGAAATTAAATTATAATTATGTAATGGTATACTATAATTAAAGTATAATATAATTTATAATACCATTTACTCCATCCTTTATACATCCCACATATGGCATTAACGATTCAAATCACTTTGAGGGGGCGGTAGTCCGCACTTTCTAAAATGAAAATATCGCGTTTACCCATAATGGAAACCATAAAGGTATGAAATAAATGAAAAATACATAAGCTTAAGTAAAACATAAACATATTATATATCATATATAAATATAGTGACATCTTAATTTCCACCTTTGAAGGTGTTATATGAGTGTTGAACAATCATCGTTTCGTGAGGCAGAAATTCGCCATCCACAAAAACATTATGTTCATTAACCATTAGATGTTAGTGTGTGTAAGTGTAGCTCGAATCCTTCTTATAAAAACATACTAGTATATCGAGGATACTGGTGTTGTTACAAAAGAAATTAATAAAAAGTGTTTAGGGGGTTGGAGAAGCAAAATAAAACAAAATAACATAGGAGAAGACATTACCTTAAAATCGGGTAACTCTTTTTGATTTGAGCCAAAGGCTTCCTTGGGAAGAGTTCTGCCCAATGTGATGCTTATAGGAGTAAGAGAGGGAAGTTGGGAGAGTATTTGGGTAGTTTTTGGTAGATCCAAATTGCTTGATGGTGTGAATAAGGTGGTAGAGGTGGGGTCTTTTATAAGAGGAGAGGAGGGGCACTCTTGGAAAGTAAGGAACGTTTACACTATTATGAGATACTTTTCGGATTTTAGAGGTCCTACAATTATATATTTAGAGGCTAAGGTGATAAGGGTTCGCAAACTACCCATCCAATATGTTTTTGACAAGTGTAAGTCTTAGAATTTACATTATCTTTTCATTTTATTTAAATGGTTAAATAATGAGGTAATCGATGCATCATCATGGTGTCATAAATATTTTAATTTATTTAATGTCTAAAAATTATAAAAAAAACTATCATGATGTAGGAAAGCTTTTTATCTTTCTAATGAATATTTATATTCAAAAATATGACTTTTATAACCCCATTTAAGAATTGTTTTAGTAAAACAACTCATGTTTGTGTCATTTTTATTTTAACATTAAATAAAAAGTTATTAATGTCATTTTCCTACCAAAGTGGCTACATGGGGTCCCCAAGTTGACTCATGGATTGTCTTGGTCGTCCATGACTCATCCAATAGGGGTAGGAAAATTTTAAAGGTCGTTTCATATTATTATAACATTATCTTTACCTTAAATTACACTAATTACCTTTAATCGCGATTAATTAAACTTAAAAGTTACTATTCACCAAAAATTATTTTAATCTAATTGAACAAGATTTTACTTCCTAATGTCAAACATGTATGTCATATTTTTGAAAATCAAATCATAGAAGTGGTAATGTTTCATTTAAACGAAAAATGGGTTTTTTAACTACTACTTAGTGGTTTCACTATTTATAAAAAATTGACGTTTTTCAGAACAATGCCAAAATTTCACCCTAGGCTATAATTGATATTACGAATTAAAAAATTATTCCTATTTTACAAAATTACAAACATATAATTTGAATTAATTAATTTTATAATTAATTCCTGCTGTCACAACAAATAGGGTGTTTTAAAAAAAATACCAATCAAATGATTGACAATTGTTTATGTCCAATTTCAAAGTGAAATTAATTTTAATGAACACCATTTGATAAAAAGGTAATAATATATTATAATTGTACTTTTAAAAAACTCAATAGTATAATTTATCACTATAAATTATTTTGATTAAAAATGTTGTTTTTAAGTATTTTTCACTATTCATAAAAAATTGGAAGTTCTCCGAAAATTACAAAAAATTCAACTTTGGATAATTTCAATATTCCTAATACAAAATGAAGTCCATTTTGAAATATAAAATTTATATAATTTCAAAAAGTGGGTATTACTATTCATAACTACAACTTTGATTGGTCACGGTGTGTTAGAATCTCGAACTTGCGTACAATGAAAGCTATTACATTTTTGAAAGAGAAGCGTATCGTGAAAGCTCGGGGTGTTACAAGTAACCTTTTAAACATGAAAAGGAACCATCAATGAAATGATTCTGGGTAAATATATACATTCCATTTGAGGAAAGAATGACATTCCTTTGTAATGGAAAAAAGGGTTGAAAAATTCTTCATTCGGAAAGCAACATGAAGATTCCATTAAAAACATTAGTAAAAGAATAAAGGGAATAATATTTTTTATAATACATTTTGGAATGGTTTTAAACAATTTTTTTTTATTTTTTTGAAAAAATATGTTTTTAGATGAAAAAAGTGTCTCCAACTAAATAGTGAAATGATGTAGGGTATTCATAGAAAACATTTTCTAAAATATTTGAGTCCAAAAGGGTTGGAAAATGGTACTAATACTTTAAAAATGTCAGTAATAAACTGAGTTGAATAAAATTAAAGGAAATATAGACAAATTTTCATATAATATCTCAAATGAAAATACCTTTTAATGATTATTTAAATTATTCATGAAGAAAATATTATTCAAACATTCCAAAGAATCACATTCCACTTTTAATCATTTTAAATCATATTACTAAATATGTAATAAAATTAAATTAATGTATTCAATACCATGATGATAAAATAATTCATGATATAATAGTTTTAAATGGTTAGTATATACCTAAAACAAAAGAAACGTGGTTCAGAATAACAAATAATTCTCAATGGAATGTAAACTGAGATGAAATCCCATACCTTATGTTTCCTTTTTGGATGAATGTCATTTAACCTCATAAATAATGGTTTTAAGAGTGTTAATAACTTATTAAATAACCATATTCATGTTTATAATATAATATATTATCTTCTTATAATTTCTAATCACCTATTTGATTACAATCATTCATTATTTTAACTGTTTAAGGTGTTAATTTCCTAGTTTGTTGAGTGTGTTTTAACTTGTTACTTGTTGTTCCAATAATGGTTCCATTATCTCCATAATATATACCAAAATGTAAATATAATATAAATTTATTATATATGTTTTTATAATAATCTATAAATTATGGAGATAGGAAACAAAACGTGTAGTTCATGGAGATGGTAGGTCATACGTACACATGAACAATCCTTTTATTTCATTGTCATATTAAAAGAATGAATATATATATATTATTCCAGAATCATATATATGTCATATATTTTATATATTATTATTGAAACTCTCCTTTATACAATCTATTTATAGAGTTAATGAATCACATCGCTTGGAGGGGCGGTAGTCCACACTTATATAAACGATGTAATCATATTTACACAAAATGGAATGTATAAGGGTATGTGTTATAAAATAATTAAAACAGAATAAATAAAAAAAATATCATATATAACATATATAAATCTATTTTCCCTCATAATTCTCAATGATTAATGGTGTACATTTAAAAATAATCTATCAACGTTTCATGAGGCGGTAGTTTTCCATACACATAAACAGTATGTTTGTTACCCATTTATTTGAAGTTTTTGTATGTATATGTACAAAACTTAAAATAAAACATATAATTATACTAGTTTTGATATATAATCATGAATAAGGATATTTAAGGGATTTTATATAGAAATAAATCTAATGATCTTGAGGAAAGATGTTACCTCTTCTTTCGGTAACAACTTTTGATTTGCTCAAAAGGGATTCCATAGATTGATTTATTCATATAAATAGGATTATAGGATTTGGTTAGGTTTATTTTGGATCTATTTGGGAGGATATCGTTCCTTCCAATGCGTCTTGAGAGTTGTGATGAGGTGGGAGGAGACGATGCCTTTTATAGTGGAGGAAGAGTGGTACTCTTGTAAATTTTGGAAAAGGGGATTCCACCAACTTTTACTATTGAGTGTGGCTCCAATAATGTTTAAAATTAGTTAAAATAGAGTATAGGGACCAAATATGGACATAAAAGGTAATTTTGACAGGTTTCTAGGTGATTTAGGTTTATAGGATTAGGGTTTAGTCCCTTCTTAAGCTTAATTTCACCTAAATCATTATAATTAATTTTAAATACTTTGACTTATAGTTCTAGTAAAAAACAAAGTTAAACATATTACACATTATAAATAATTATTATTCCAAGTATGGAATCAATTTTCCCAAATTACAATAACATAAATTTTAGAAATTAATTTAAATTGAATCCCATAGATGAAACGACAATGCGAGTTTTTAAAGTAAAAATTTTCAAAATTGTTTTTTAAGTTGTTATACCCAATTTCATAGGGAAATTGTTTCCAATGAATTAATTTGGGTTAATTTATAAATAATTTATATTATTTTTATTTAAATACTAATTAAATTATATTTTAACACTATATATAAATTAGATGAAAATTAAATTTGGAATTAAAAATCAATAATTTTCACATTTAAATAAAAAATAAAACATCACAGAAAAATAACAAAAAATTAGCTTTCCCCAAAAATTTGTTCTGTATAAAATGATTCTGTTTATTTTCACATATAAAATATATCATATTTCCAAAAATTGTATTTAAAATAGGTTCTATATTAAGATGCGGTAAATGCGCTTTTATAAAAATATATGTTTTTTTCATAAAATTGGGTTTTTTTATATTCTGTATATAAAATATTTTGTATAAATGTAAAAAATATTTTATTTAATATATAATTTAAATAAATATATATATATATATATATATATAATATCACACACTATTTTTAATTCATTTAATTAATTCGGATAAAAAGAGTTGTGGGCATAAAAATATTTTTTTTAAAAAAATGTTCTATTTAATTTCAATTAGTTCATATATAAATTTCTAATAAATTTTAACCAATTAATTCATTATATATTTTTCTAAACCATATATTTTTAAAATTTAGTTATTCATATTCACAACATCTAATTTAACAGCTTGGTTATTTCCTGTTATATTAAATAATAATATTTTTATAATACATTTTTGGTCATTAAAACTTGGTCTTATGTGTAATGAAAATCATTAAAAAAATTATTTTGAGCGATGCATGCCAAATCTGTTTCACATTCATTGAAAAGTTTATTATATATTGATTTTAGTAATAATATTAAATAATTTATAATGTCTCAAGATACAAAATTCCCTTATGTTCTTAGTGCTTCATGTCATACATTCTATCAAATATAACATTATTACTTCATAATTTTGGTGCATTACAAGTATTTTTGGTGATTTATGTGATCAAAACCAACTTATATTTTCAAAATAAATTTATCAATCCTATATGAGCATGTAATTTTAAATTTTACCTACACACCAAATATGATTAATTTCAAAACACCACATGTCACTCAAGGCTAATACTAAAATAAAAAATCAAAACCGTAAGCATTATAATTTCTTTAAAATTACTCAAATTTAATGATTAAAAGTAATATAATCAATCCCAACCCCCTTAAAACATGGATTTCCACCAATACTTATTCTATCAATAAAAAAATGACATTTATGAAATTTTATGAAAATTCAAAGAACTATATGTGAAATATATGATCAAAAATAAATTTATAAAACTTATTTCATACTAATTAATAACATCCCTATATATAAACATGTGTGTATGTCTTTATAATGGCTTTAACATGTCCTTAAGGATGAAACAACATATATTATAGAGGATATAAGCATTCATGTAGGGTTCAATAATAACTCATGGGAACATATAACCTCAATATTCTTTCTCAAAATGATGATTATATAACTAAAATTCACTAATAAGTATTATATCAAAGTGAAATGGAACAAATATTACTAAAAATATTAAAATATAAACAATGCACTCAATACTATAAAAGATAAACCCATGTAATCCAATAAATGTTATACATAAATAGTAATATCCCCTAATATGTTCATTATATATAGTATTAAAATATAAATCAAGTGAAATAAATAAAAAGATATAGTAAACAAATTCCCTATAAATGCCTCAAAACATTCTCTACAAACCTTCAGAGAACCACAATATCTCTTACCTATACAGGGGACCATTCCCTAAAATTAATTCAAATCTAATATCTTCACATTCATCGAAGTTTTTATGCGAGGTATGATCTTAAAACTGAACAATATGTTAGCGATATTGATCTTGAAATAAACAAAAATATATTTTCAATCATGTGTATTATGAAAATGAGTACTAAAAAATCACAAGTGAAATATTTTTCATACTATCTGGTGATCAAGAAAACAATTTGATATTCAACCAATATCCTCTTCATCATGGGATATTATATTGGAAAAAGATTACAATGAATTGAAAACATCAAATTTGTGGTGGGTCACTTAATTATATGCTTACAATATCCTAGTCAACTAATTATATGAGGATAGTATAATGTTAAATAAGTCCATGTATAGAAATAAAAAAATACAATTTTTCAATAATTTATTAAAATATATAAATAAATATCATTATAATTGATTTTTAATGTTATAAAATTGGTCCATGAAAATTAATTATAAATTTAAGGTTCCCACCACACCAAATCTACTCATAATTGTCTAAATAATTTATTGGAACTATACCCCTCTAAGTAAATAATAGGTCACTCTACATTTTAAAATAATACTTAGAACTAAAAATAATTTCTATATAAACATAGTTGATATAAAAATTCCCATTCATGGAAAATATTTATACATAATCTCTGTAACTCATGACTCTAGATCTCTATTATAACTCAAATATAATTCTAGATGTTTTCATCCATCCCAAAGGTTTTTTGGGCATAACATTAAAAAAAATATAATGAAAAGTCATCAAGATCGTAATTATTCATTATACCTTTCCCAATCCAAACCATAAACTAATATATCATTTCACCACATACAGACTGGTTCTATAAACCTAAATAAATAACCATTAACTATGATCATAAACAAAAAATATTTTGTTGACCAACCATATGCACTCATCATTAGGCTTGATCATCCTAGTCTCAGCAAATAACAATAAAAAATGACATCTATATTGATATTACTTTATTTAATATGGATCAATATTCCCTCATGTATATGTTCATATAATAGACCTATAACACCACACTATAACCTTGGAAGGTCATATCTCATAATCAAATCATACCACCACATAACAGACACCATTTTTTTTATTTCTATCTCCGAAAACACCGTTTAACCTCATGAATAATTGATAAGCATCATAATAAAATATTTTATCAAAATAACCCCTAATTTGAATCAATCATTTGGTATTTATTTATCATTATACCATTTTTAGAACTCCATTCATAACCCTGTAATGCCTCTCAAGCCCTTTATTTATCATTTCAAACCAAACCCAAGGGATACCCTTTAAGAATAATGAAGATCATATAATGTATCTTATGAAACCATTAACATATCTCAATCATGGATCATGTTTCATGGTTATTCTCATATATTATCACGTATAAACCCCTAGGTAAATAGTTTCATTTATTTTGTTTGGACATTCATCATGTATGCTTCTCACAATTGATCAAAAATAGATAATCCCATTTTTCATATCCCTCAAAAAAATCATTTCCTCTCTTATAGGATAATCACACCTTCTTCTACCAACATTCCTATCATAGCACATAGGCCATTTTATGTAAATTGGTTATCTTAGGGATGACCAAGCTCAAACATGGAGATATTGTTGGATTTTAGGTGTGCAAAAAATGCTTAAAACATTATGACAAGTGTAAGGAGAATCTCAGATGGTCTAATGTTTTATGGTCTAGAATAAAATGGAAGAAAAAATGGTTATAGGTTATGGAATCTAGATACTAAAATGAAATAAGTTATAAATAATGTAGTTGTGAAGAAAACTTTTGGAATTGTATGACTAAAAAATGGAAGGACATGAAAACCAAACAGTTTATATTGATTCATCTTACATGATATTTAGAAGTGGAAACAGTGAACTAGAATATTATTTTGTGGTTTTGGAGTCATTCACCAAATAAATTATTTATCTATGAAGATAGGATCTGGTAGTATTTATTCTAGGAAGACTCTAAGGTTGTGGTGACCAAAATTACTCATTGAAAACTACTATAAATATGGGGTCTGGTCAAACTGTGTTTTCCTATAAATCCGATTTCATAATCATCCATATTTACTCTTAAATAAATTAAATGAAACATTTCCCTAGTGAAATAGGGTGAAATTATAAACCATATAAATTGTATTGTTCATGTGCGATTGAGTTTTATTCCCATCCTTAGTTCTGATAATCTCTCATTCTCACTCATTAAGAAGTTTTTTATTACAGTGTAGTGGATTGGGTTCACTCATCTTCTAAGATCCAAATATAATACTATGGATTCACATTCAAGGACCTTGTTATGTTTCATAGGTTCTAGTGACGGTGTATTATTTGGTATTATCAAATGTTGTACAAGGAACCAACAAGTGTTATCAGAGATCATGTTTAGAGTACTATACATAGACACGCCCTAGAAAATGTGATTTGCATCTCAGTTCAATATCATTTTTCATCATTTTTCCTTGGTAGATAATATTATCATGCACTTATTAACCACTCACTATACACTTTATTAAGTACTACTGTAGGGACCCGAAGCCTGACGTACATTGACATTACATTACTTTTGCGGAATACTTAGTACAAAACAAAAACACACACACAAGGATCGTAATAGTTTAGTGTCTTTGGAAATTCGGAATAAAATCTTCTAATCGTGGGGAAAGATTTTCAACATCTCCCATAAAGATCTTCTTTTTTTTAACTAAAACCTTTCTTTATATCCTGGGGAAAAGAAAACATAAAAGGGTGAGCTCAAATGCTCAGTAAGGGTAAACAAAAGAAATATCAATCACATCGTATTCATAAGAACATAACATTTTGGAAATCATAACCTGCAAAAGAGAGCATAATTTCATAACATGGGATAAATCATGGTAGTGAAATGTAATCACAATAATCATAACTTAAAACATGAAACTTTGTGGCATTCACACATAGTCATAGAGAATCATTTCTTGTTAGTCAAGACTCATTGCCAAGACTATCGTAGTGGACAAAGTCCCTTTCTGAATTGAGTAACCCTCATTTCAGTCCTGTTTCACTGAACCGGTATAACCTACCATTCCAGCCATGTCTATCTCATGAGATATAAAATCATTACCCAATGCATTGGAGGGAGATATAGGTCCCACCCATCTCATAATGATACCATTCTTATGTGTGCCACAAAATCATAAAACATACATCATAGCATAACCCATGTAATAAAAATGGGATTCTTAAACAATATGACATCATAAAACAATTCATATAAGATAAAGGAATTCATAAACATATTTCCATCGCAATATAATCAAATCCATGTAATAATAGGGATAAAAACAGAACCCTTTATTATCTTAGATGGAAAATAATTTTGATAAAACACTTGAACTCCATTCTTGAGGAAAATATCCTTTCTTCTTTAAAAACACTTTTCTTTTCTTAACATGTCATACAATTATAAACTAAAATAAGTTGATTAAAAATAAACTTGAAAACTTGTAAAGTAAGATTCTTGGAAATAATGTTTTAAAAATCCATTCATGCCGTATACGTTAAAAAAACATTCTTCGTACTTTTGTCGGAAAAGTCATAAAGTACCTCGTATGAAAAACGAAAAAAGATTCCTTTCATATCTTTTACAAAAAACTTACCGAAGGGTAAAATTGGATATAAAATATTGTAGAAGGATGGAAATAATATTACATATTGATGAAACATGGATGTGGATAATAAAATACACCCCAGTAAATACTTACGAATAAACAATCTCGGATAAAAATGAGATTGTGATATTTCCCTTACCTTAGGTCCGACTTGCTTTGTAAGTGTCCAAACCTCCGGTATAATGATTTAAATCATGTTATTGACTTATTACAGAATCATATTCATTGTTATGATATCATATATGGTTCACTTATGACATTATATTACCCGTTCTTTTGTAAATTCCATGTTAAAGAAGCGTTTTGGGTAAAATCGTTTCATTTATCGTAGGTGTTTTGACTTGTTCTTGACATCATTATTACTTATATCATGATTTACATAATTCCAGAATATAAAATATGTTTTATATATCATATATATTCAGTATATATATATATATAATAGGTAGATAAATAAAATGAAAAACACCGTTCATGGAGACGGTAGTCCGTACGTACGCATGAACGTTGTTTTCCTTTCCTTATTGTCTTGAAATGGAAGTAAGTAGATGACATACATATGTATATATATAAATAAATCCAGTAGCTTTATAATGTCATATATTTCATTATTATTTCTTATATATACTTTATAATCATTCTTAAATGGTTAATATGGAGAATGAATCTCATCGCGTCGTGGAGACGGTAGTCCGTACGTACGCACGAGCGATGATATCATTTCTATAAATATTGAATTGAATTGGAGTGGATTATACAATATATCAGAATCAATATGATGTTGTAATAAATATGTATAGTTATTCTTTACACCATTATA
Organism: Viscum album; assembly: GCA_963277665.1. Classification (NCBI taxonomy): domain Eukaryota; kingdom Viridiplantae; phylum Streptophyta; class Magnoliopsida; order Santalales; family Viscaceae; genus Viscum; species Viscum album. Next base: position 905,047,497 of record OY728145.1, read on the forward strand.
CCCATCCATGTAAGGTGGTGGTGGAAAATAGATTACACCACGGCGTGGAGACGGTATTCCGTACGTACGCACGCGCGGTGATTTCTTTTTCCGTAGGATGGATAGATGGTGAAATAAGGTTGTTTCATACTTATAATAACATATCAGTATATGAGTGATACTGATGTTATTACTTCATAATGAAACAACCTAAGAAGAAGAAGTGGAAGAAGAAATAAAGATGAAAGAATTGGTAACGGTAATTACCTCTTCATTGAAACGCCTCTTTGAGACCTCCTCTTAGGGCACTAAAATTGGTCTTTGAGGAAGACCGGAACCTCTAGGATGTTTCTAGGGAAGTGGAGAAGATATTTTGTCAGGGTTTGGCGGAGCTTTAGTGTTCAAATTGGTGTGAGGAGGAGGGTGAGGAGGTGTCCTTTTATAAGGGAGGAGAGGGGCACCTTAGGAATATCTCAAAATATTATTTTATATTAAAGTCAAAATCGGTTTATAATGGTTCCAAAGGGTCTTATTTCGAAGATAACATGGGGAGGGGTCGAAATCCTATCAACCAATAGAATTTAGACAAGTTTAGGATATTATTTTAACCTTATCAATTAAATTTAACTCTAAGTTAAATAATTTAACTTTTACCATGTCTTTTTGTTTTCTTTCACTATATGGTTAATAAACTTACTATAACATGCCAAACGAACCCCAAAATGTTTATTATTAATATATATATCCTTATCTAAGTCATTTGGCCGAACCTTAGATTTTTAGGAATACAATAACAATTAATAATATAATATTTGATTTAAAAACTATTTTGTGTCAATTTTGACACTATTTGATATATGATTTTTGTGAAAGTCATAACAGAATTATATGTTCGAACCAAGTTTATTAAATCAACATTAATATATCATAGTAACCTAGAAAATTAGTGGAATTCATAAAAAGTCTTAAATTAAATTTATTTTGGTATTTATATTATCAATTATGTCAATATTTCATTAATAAGATAATTACTGCATCATCTTTGTGTCATAAATAAATTAAATTATTTGATGTCTAAAAATTACAAATAAAATACCATCATGTAGGAAATCTTTTTAGCTTTCTAATAAATATTTAAAATCGAATTTATCGTATGGATAACCCCATATTATAAATGATTTACTTATTAAACTTTGATTTTAACTATTTTAACTATTCATTAAATAATATAATATTAAATGTCATAATCTAATCCAAGTGGACCTAAGTGGTCATATTATATTCATAAGGTTGTTTTTGTCGAATTACACTTATCCAATAGAATTAGGACATGGTTTAGGGTAATAGTAATATCATATTTACCCTTAGTTACCCTATTTACTATTAACCGTGGTAAAAAAAGTAAAAAGTTACTATTCACCAAAAATTATTTTCATCTCATTGAACCACATTTTACTTACTTACATCAACCGTGTCTCTCGGATTTTTGAAATTCCATTCACAGAAGCGGTAAAATTAAGATTTATGAAGAAATTAATTTTTTTAACTACCACTTAGTAGTTTCACTATTCATCAAAAATTGATGTTTTTCAGAACAATGCCAAAATTTCATCCTAAGCTATATTTCATATTCCGAATTCAAAAATGAAGTCTATTTTACCAAATTCATATCATTAATTAATTTTATAATTAAATCCCGCTGTTAAAACAAATAGCGTGTTTTTAAGAAACAATATCTATCAAAAGATTGACACTTGATTATGTCTGGTTTAAATGTGAAATTACATTCAATGACCAACATTGTATTAAATTGTAAAAATATATTCTAAATATACTTTAGAACCACTAAAATTAATAATTTATCACTATTAATTATTTCGATTAAAAAAGTTGTTTTTAATTATAATTTAGTAATTTTCACTATTAATTAGAATATGAAAGTTATCCGAAAAGTACCAAAATTTCACCTTAGGCTAAATTCGATACTCCGAATCCAAAAATGAAGTTCATTTTGAAAAATAAGATTCACAGAGTTTTAAAAAGTGGTTATTACTATTCATAACGGCTAGTTTTAATAATATTTTAATAGCATATCGTTGTTTAGTGAAACTCGGTATTGCGTATTACACACGCTATCGAGGAAGGTCATGATTGCGTGTAATGCAAGGCAAGTCAAGGATGCGTGTTGTGCAAGCTCCTTTTGGTGTAGCGTACAACACAAGACTTTAATAAAATTAAAAAGAATATTTTTTACAAAATCTTGGGCTGTTACATTCTACCCCCCTTAAAATGAATTTCGCCCTCGAAATTCGTCGGGGTTATAAATGGTTTACTATTCGAAAGTTTCTTTAATAGAAACCCACATCGTAAAAAGGAATATCAAAACCAATCTTTAAAAACAAAAGTATGAAACGTAACGGTTACCCAAATAAACTAATCATTGGGTTTCCACATAGGTGAAAATATGGATATGGAAGAGAAATCTAACCATCATGTTCTGATGGAGAGTGGTAGAGAACATGGCTATGCAAAAGCCCGTAATCACAAATCCATAGATTTGTGATGATATAAGGTACCATCTGATTCATCAGATATAAGATCACTAGGACAACATTTTTGGTTTTCAAGATCATTTCCCTAAAGTTGAAAATTTGAATTAGAATAAATACTTTCTTTATTTTGGTACAATCTCACTGTTTTTCATGCCTTGAACAATTTCCACTTCATCTCTTAAATAAATGAAGTTGAATTTGTTATTCATGAAGTGTTAGCAGATCATGTGATAGAATGACGGGTCATTCCATCCGTCTCAAACAAAAATTATATACATAAGTCGATCTATAGTGAGATTAATCACATATGGTTCCTAAAATGGACTTATACTTCATATATCATACTGCTTAATATAACAAAACTAGTTTCTACTAAACAGGGACTTCCTGTAGGCCAGTGGTAGGCGATAAAGGCCAGTCGCACTTCGGTTGTGGGTTCGATTCCTACAGCCTTGTCCGACGCGATGGGCTGTCGCCCGTCCTGCAGGTTGTCCTTTTTCTAAAACTATATTACTATAACATCCCATCAATAATATCGAAAAAACTTCTATCCTTAAACAATACTAACTTATGTCCAACATAATCCATTCCAATCTTTAGGCTTATCCATAATACTGCAGTCCATTCTCATAACATAGTGAAAACGATTACCAGAGATTTAATACCATCGTTGATCCCCATATATCATAAGATATGTTTTGTTGGTCACATTCCAAACATTCAAAGTCCTTAATCATGTATTCTCTTGAATACCCATTGAACCTTAGTGAAAACTTGAATGCAGTTAAAAGTTAACACTTTCCACATACCAAAATCCTCAAAATTCTATATACTCAAACCATGATATCACTTAGTCCTTATATCAATCATGAGCTCATGAATACTGTCAAACATTTCATTTTCTCCTTATCCCTTTATTATGTGCATATCATCTACTTTCCAAAATATTTGAATCACTTTTCATGGTTACCGGTACCTTAAAATTATTGAAAACCACAATAGACAAATACATAAATATTTCAATACACCATAAAAGTACTTCAATAACATTATTCTTGAATACCAATACATAAACACTTCAGTCCATCCACTTCAATGATTGTCCTGGAATATGTCCTTCCTTGATTTAGAAGTAACTTTTTAGGTCAGGGCATTGAGTTGGGTAATGCCCATGTTCTCCACATATAAGACATTGAACTCCATAACAGTCTGTCACTCTATGACCCTTTTCTCCACACAGATAACATCGGTCCCTCCATTTGAGGTATTCCTCAAGGTTCTTCTTCCCTTCTTTAGAAATCTCAATCTTCCTTTCTTTATGCTGCTCAACATGCGAACATGCATAATAGTCTATCTTCCTCTTCTTTGATGAATTAGGTATACCACTAAATTTCACCTTGTTAATCATATATCGCGATGACTGATTCGGCATAATCACAATATCTTTCTCTCTAGGCATTACATAATTTTGTTGCTTATAGTCACCAATTTTTCCATTGGATTCAATGTTAACCGAATTCCGTCTGGCTCCCTCCATTAACTAAAACACAAAAAGAATTCATTGAGAGGCAAAAATCATGCTAGAGAAAACAACATAATAAAGGGGGAGTACCTTCAATATCCAACAACTTAGGTTTAATTCTATGATCGTTAGCATAATTCTAGTACTATAACCTATACGTATACTTATCCCTAGGGACATCCCTAGACATACCTTAGAAATATCTCTAGGGATCTCACTAATGTTTTCGCATCCTAGTTTCCAAAGGTTGACTAAACCTTTCCTCTGATACCAACTGTAGAGACCCGAAGCCTGACGTACATTGACATTACATTACTTTTGCGGAATACTTAGTACAAAACAAAAACACACACACAAGTATCGTAATAGTTTAGTGTCTTTGGAAACTCGGAATAAAATCTTCTAATAGTGGGGAAAGATCTTCAACATCTCCCATAAAGATCTTCTTTTTTTTAACTAAAACCTTTCTTTATATCCTGGGGAAAAGAAAACATAAAAGGGTGAGCTCAAATGCTCAGTAAGGGTAAACAAAAGAAATATCAATCACATCGTATTCATAAGAACATAACATTTTGGAAATCATAACCTGCAAAAGAGAGCATAATTTCATAACATGGGATAAATCATGGTAGTGAAATGTAATCACAATAATCATAACTTAAAACATGAAACTTTGTGGCATTCACACATAGTCATAGAGAATCATTTCTTGTTAGTCAAGACTCATTGCCAATACTATCTTAGTGGACAAAGTCCCTTTCTGAATTGAGTAACCCTCATTTCAGTCCTGTTTCACTGAACCGGTATAACCTACCATTCCAGCCATGTCTATCTCATGATATATAAAATCATTACCCAATGCATTGGAGGGAGATATAGGTCCCACCCATCTCATAATGATACCATTCTTATGTGTGCCACAAAATCATAAAACATACATCATAGCATAACCCATGTAATAAAAATGGGATTCTTAAACAATATGACATCATAAAACAATTCATATAAGATAAAGGAATTCATAAACATATTTCCATCACAATATAATCAAATCCATGTAATAATAGGGATAAAAACAGAACCCTTTATTATCTTAGATGGAAAATAATTTTGATAAAACACTTGAACTCCATTCTTGAGGAAAATATCCTTTCTTCTTTAAAAACACTTTTCTTTTCTTAACATGTCATACAATTATAAACTAAAATAAGTTGATTAAAAATAAACTTGAAAACTTGTAAAGTAAGATTCTTGGAAATAATGTTTTAAAAATCCATTCATGCCGTATACGTTAAAAAAACATTCTTCGTACTTTTGTCGGAAAAGTCATAAAGTACCTCGTACGAAAAACGACAAAAGATTCCTTTCATATCTTTTACAAAAAACTTACCGAAGGGTAAAATTGGATATAAAATATTGTAGAAGGATGGAAATAATTTTACATATTGATGAAACATGGATGTGGATAATAAAATACACCCCAGTAAATACTTACGAATAAACAATCTCGGATAAAAATGAGATTGTGATATTTCCCTTACCTTAGGTCCGACTTGCTTTGTAAGTGTCCAAACCTCCTGTATAATGATTTAAATCATGTTATTGACTTATTACAGAATCATATTCATTGTTATGATATCATATATGGTTCACTTATGACATTATATTACCCGTTCTTTTGTAAATTCCATGTTAAAGAAGCGTTTTGGGTAAAATCGTTTCATTTATCGTAGGTGTTTTGAATTGTTGTTCTTGACATCATTATTACTTATATCATGATTTACATACTTCCAGAATATAAAATATGATTTATATATCATATATATTCAGTATATATATATATATAATAGGTAGATAAATAAAATGAAAAACACCGTTCATGGAGACGGTAGTCCGTACGTACGCATGAACGTTGTTTTCCTTTCCTTATTGTCTTGAAATGGAAGTAAGTAGATGACATACATATGTATATATATACATAAATCCAGTAGCTTTATAATGTCATATATTTCATTATTATTTCTTATATATACTTTATAATCATTCTTAAATGGTTAATATGGAGAATGAATCTCATCGCGTCGTGGAGACGGTAGTCCGTACGTACGCACGAGCGATGATATCATTTCTATAAATATTGAATTGAATTGGAGTGGATTATACAATATATCAGAATCAATATGATGTTGTAATAACTATGTATAGTTATTCATTACACCATTATACCCATCCATGTAAGGTGGTGGTGGAAAATAGATTACACCACGGCGTGGAGACGGTATTCCGTACGTACGCACGCGCGGTGATTTCTTTTTCCGTAGGATGGATAGATGGTGAAATAAGGTTGTTTCATACTTATAATAACATATCAGTATATTAGTTATACTGATGTTATTACTTCATAATGAAACAACCTAAGAAGAAGAAGTGGAAGAAGAAATAAAGATGAAAGAATTGGTAACGGTAATTACCTCTTCTTTGAAACGCCTCTTTGAGACCTCCTCTTAGGGCACTAAAATTGGTCTTTGAGGAAGACCAGAACCTCTAGGATGTTTCTAGGGAAGTGGAGAAGAGATTTTGGCAGGTTTTGGCCGAGCTTGAGTGTTCAAATTGGTGTGAGGAGGAGGGGGAGGAGGTGTCCTTTTATAAGGGAGGAGAGGGGCACCTTAGGAATATCTCAAAATATTATTTTATATTAAAGTCAAAATCGGTTTATAATGGTTCCAAAGGGTCTTATTTCGAAGATAAGGTGGGTAGGGGTCGAAATACTATCAACCAATAGAATTTAGACAAGTTTAGGATATTATTTTAACCTTATCAATTAAATTTAACTCTAAGTTAAATAATTTAACTTTTACCATGTCTTTTTGTTTTCTTTCACTATATGGTTAATAAACTTACTATAACATGCCAAACGAACCCCAAAATGTTTATTATTAATATATATATCCTTATCTAAGTCATTTGGCCGAACCTTAGATTTTTAGGAATACAATAACAATTAATAATATAATATTTGATTTAAAAACTATTTTGTGTCAATTTTGACACTATTTGATATATGATTTTTCTGAAAGTCATAACAGAATTATATGTTCGAACCAAGTTGCATAAATAAACATTAATATTTCATAGTAACCTAGAAAATTAGTGGAATTCATAAAAAGTCTTAAATTAAATTTATTTTGGTATTTATATTATCAATTATGTCAATATTTCATTAATAAGATAATTACTGCATCATCTTTGTGTCATAAATAAATTACATTATTTGATGTCTAAAAATTACAAATAAAATACCATCATGTAGGAAATCTTTTTAGCTTTCTAATGAATATTTAAAATCGAATTTATCTTATGTATAACCCCATATTATAAATGATTTACTTATTAAACATTGATTTTAACTATTTTAACTATTCATTAAATAATATAATATTAAATGTCATAATCTAATCCAAGTGGACCTAAATGGTCATATTATATTCATAAGGTTGTTTTTTTCGAATTAAACTTATCCAATAGAATTAGGACATGTGTTAGGGTAATAGTAATATCATATTTACCCTTAGTTACCCTATTTACTGTTAACCGTGGTAAAAAAAGTAAAAAGTTACCATTCACCAAAAATTATTTTCATCTCATTGAACCACATTTTACTTACTGACATCAACCGTGTCTCTCGGATTTTTGAAATTTCATTCACAGAAGCGGTAAAATTAAGATTTATGAAGAAATTAATTTTTTTAACTACCACTTAGTAGTTTCACTATTCATCAAAAATTGATGTTTTTCAGAACAATTCCAAAATTTCATCCTAAGCTATATTTCATATTCCGAATTCAAAAATGAAGTCTATTTTACCAAATTCATATCATTAATTAATTTTATAATTAAATCCCGCTGTTAAAACAAATAGCGTGTTTTTAAGAAACAATATCTATCAAAAGATTGACACTTGATTATGTCTGGTTTAAATGTGAAATTACATCCAATGACCAACATTGTATTAAATTGTAAAAATATATTCTAAATATACTTTAGAACCACTCAAATTAATAATTTATCACTATTAATTATTTCGATTAAAAAAGTTGTTTTTAATTATAATTTAGTAATTTTCACTATTCATCAGAATATGAAAGTTATCCGAAAAGTACCAAAATTTCACCTTAGGCTAAATTCGATACTCCGAATCCAAAAATGAAGTTCATTTTGAAAAATAAGATTCACAAAGTTTTAAAAAGTGGTTATTACTATTCATAACGGCTATTTTTAATAATATTTTAATAGCATATCGTTGTTTAGTGAAACTCGGTATTGCGTATTACACACGCTATCGAGGAAGGTCGTGATTGCGTGTAATGCAAGGCAAGTCAAGGATGCGTGTTGTGTAAGCTCCTTTTGGTGTAGCGTACAACACAAGACTTTAATAAAATTAAAAAGAATATTTTTTATAAAATCTTGGGCTGTTACAACTACGAGTTAAAAAATTATAGGGAAATTATTTACAAAGAGATTAATGTCAGTTAGATATTCTTAATAGTATTTATTTTTAGTTCGATAATATATAGATATAGGATTTCCTTAAATATAAGGACCTTGATATTCAATTAACTAATACTAATATGTTTTCCTTGAAAGAATAATAATAGGATATTCCTTATAATTAATCACTAATTTTTTATGTTATCAGTTTTTTTGGAATGCATCATTTAATATTTGAGAAGTGAAAAAAACTTCGAGACTCATGGAGTCCTCTCCAGACATTTATAAAAGACCAATAGTGATGAGAATTGTATTCTCATTAAAAATAATATCCAACAGTCAAATGTTATAAGAATGTTATGTGATTATAAATGTTAAAAAAATATATGATTTAGAGCTATTTGTAGTTAGTGAACACGAACTTTTATGATTAGGAATGGGAGCTATCATTACATTCCTCTCTCCATGAATCATAGGATGTGATTATGACTACTATGAGTAATTCCAATAGAATATAAAGTTACCAAGAATACACTACCTAATGATAAATTATGAGATTCCTCAAAATGTTATTTAATACTATTCTAGATATTAAAAACATGAAAGGATTATTACATATTACTAGGTAGAAAAATCATGGGAAATGAAGAGGAAGGACAAGCTGAAGTGGGAGTAGTTCAGTAGAAGGTGCTCCCTTGTGCTAGAATTTTGTTAGAAAAACCCACCTAAAAATTATTTAAATGAAATTTGGGATAATTACCAAAAACTTCATTTGGATGGGGGTCTAAAAACCGTGGGTTTTATTAGAATAGTAACTTTATTCTAAGTGTCTCTTGTTCATTGCGGTCTTGGGTGATAAACCTTAGAGATTCATTTCATTATATATATGAAAGATTATATATAAGAAATTATACTTATTGATGACTTGAAATAGTCTAAATTATGGATGATGGGGGAATAAAAAATTTTAGGAAAGGATGTGTCGTTATTCATATAACGAACTAAAGGATTCTGATCTTGAAGAATGTGCAACACATTTGAAGATTGAATAAAAAATTAATATCAATGGGATAACGTGACAATAAGGGTTCTTATATGATGTTCACAAATTTCTAGTAGAATCTTTAATTTCACTCAACAATTATTTTAGAATTAATTAAGTATTAGATTTTTTACCTTACCTACGTATTAAAAGGACCATTACATGAATGTGAGTTTACTCTTGTAAAATTATGTCAATATCTGCTAGAGAATCTCCATGAGAAAGGGATAAAAATTCCCAATAAAAAATTATATAAAAGGTATAAAACTTGGTTTATGAAATATGTGAAGACTATATATTTTAGAATCAATATAATGTTTTTTTAGGTGAATGGGAAGGTTTCAATGTACAAGGAGATGGATTTGGTTCACATAGTTTGGGGGCGGACTTTGATAAATTTACATGGAGGTTAATTCTACTATGTGACCATAATTTATCATTCCACATGGATAGAGTGGGTTTATTTTATATGTAAAAAATTCATATACATTCAATAGAATCATCTGAAGGAGGTCCATTATAGGAGAACAGGCTAGATGAATGTCGATAGGCTTACAAGTGTATAATGGTGGGTAGTATAGAAGTATAGAGTCGTCAAGGTTATACTATAAAAAGTGGATTCAGTTCAAGAATACTATTTCAAGGACCCTAAAACATGATTAAGATATAGATGGGATAAATCAAAAACTTGTTCAGAATCCTATAAGTATAAGGATTAATGATCAGTTCCTTGTTTCTTTTTGATTGGACGTTTTGAATTATTAATAATACTTAATCAGCCAAATATTTTCATGTCCAATCTAATAGTAACTTTAGGATACTGAATAATATTTTTTAAAGGACTATTTCAATCACAAAAAAAATTGATTCTTTTTTATTTTCATGTTCATAATATAGAAAAATAAAGGTTAAAAGAAAAATATCACGAATGGTAATTTGATGTCTATGATATTGAAGAGATTGAATTTTTACCCCAGGATAATAACCCTTTTAAATTAATCAATATTTTTAAAAAATAGTCCATGAATATATATTATAGAATGATCAAAACATGGTCTATTTTTATAGAGAAATAAAATTATCTTCATCTTATGTGTTTCACCTGGATAAACATTAAAAAATGATGTTCTACAAAATTCTAGAAGAACAGTTGTTCATAAAATATCGATTCATCCAAAGAATTCACTAGATGTTCCAAATAGTTTCTCTATATCAATTTTGATAACTTATGTTATCAAAATGAGTTTTGTGATGGGGTTTTTTATGATCTTACAATGATACATCAAGGACATTCTAGTTACTATTCTAGTAATGTAAAAATCAATAATATGAATGTTTATTTGTTGCTATGCCATGAGTTCAATTATCCTGGTCTAGAAAAATGGAATTTGGGGATGTATATATTAAGAAACATAAGTTACACTAGTTTATATTTCATGTAGATAGATAATGTTCAAAAGGTGGTATATCGCATGAGACTAGAGGAGGAAAAATTATTAACTATAACCCCAATTAGACACTTCATTCATAGTAAATATAATCTATAATGAATAGAAGTTTTGTTCTAGTGTATTACAATATTTCCATATGAATTAGTTATCACAATGTTTATGTACTCTTTGTCTTATAATATTCTGTGAGTTAAAAAATAAATAGGAGTTAAAAATAGGTTTATATAAAACCTAGATGTGTATATTGGGATGTTGGGAAGTGTATCCAATGGTACATGAATTATTTTTTAATACATGGATCATTTATTCATAATGGATCAAACTTTTTTGGGTTTTGTGCAGTTAGAATTTGGAGGGGATTTAGAAACACTAATGATAACCTATAGATATTTATTTTAATTCTACTGAATAATTTTGGGTCTGATTTTAAAAAAAATACCGAATATATCACATTGAATAACGTAATAAAAGTATATCACATTGGTGGAATATTAAAGGGATTTAGTCTTAAAATAGTTTTTCTGACGGATTTTGAAAGGGGATTGGAATTATTTATATTATTTTATGAATCACATAGTGGAATAAACTTACTTGGAAATATGATGTTTCATTCTTGGACTATGCACATTCATCTGAGGTACCATATCATCAAAAATTCATTATAGGAAAATGTATTGAATATATTGAAGATAGAGAGATCTCAAAATCAATCATACATGTTAATAATGTTCAAAAATATTGAAGTGTTGATGTAATGTATCAGAATAGTATATTTGGGTTTACCAAAAGAGTATAGTGGGGGAACCATGAGAATCTTTAGTGAACATATAAATAATAGATTGAGTTTTTTATGGAACATGTTGAGGAATTACTATAATAAATCTGCAAAATAATTTCCATGAGGATGATTATTATGATTCAAATGTAGAATATTTTTTCTGAACAAAACCATAGGGCCACTTAAAGGAGAACTTATGTTTTCATGATTTCTGATGGTTTAGAGGAAAATTCAATCATAGTTTTCATGGTTCTTGACATCTGAAATAATAATGGTTATATTCTTTGAAAAAAAAGATTTTCAAAAGGTTTTTTTGGCTAGTAAAGTCTGTAAGAGGCAATATAAGAAAAAAGGAATTTTGAGTTGCAGACATATTGAAAGATCATTAGAAGTGGAATTGTAACAACAATAGAATAGGTTCAGGTGATGAGATTATTTAAATATATAGATGGTTTTTCTATAATCATAAGCCCAAGTATATTTCATCCTAAAAATATAGGAATCCAGTGGTGATTGAAATCATTGGTTAGAAACTACAATAAATATAAGGTGCGATAACATTATGATATACTTTGAATCCATTATTGTAATCCCTATTTTTTACAATTGAATAAAGTAGAATAATAATTACACCATATTGATTATGAAATAAGCCTAATGACCTATAACTTATTTTAATTATCAGTAAAAGAAAACTTTTTCAGAAGAACTATTTATTTTGTTTTATAATTTAATCAAACAAAAGAACTATTACATTTCATATTAACATTACACATTATGAAATAATATTGATCATAACAATAAAAAATAGTATATAGAGAAAATAGCAACGTAAAATCCGTTGTCCGGAATTATCCCATGATGATCACACATGCTATAAATACTATAAAAAATAAAGTGAATAATTATGAATATGATAAACATTATCAAGGGAAATGTAGAACCATTTTATATGATGCAGGGAATGATGAAATATGATAATGGTATTTTGTATATATTGTGTAAACTGAAATTTTACCATTAGGATCTAATAATTGCATGATTGTTACCTAGTCATTTCAATTTGACCTTTATATGTTCATAGAAATAGTAAAAATTCCTTATATATTAGTAACATATAAATTTAAAATAAAATTCAAAAGTATTATATATAATTTTTATTTTTGAAATATGTTACTATATATCCATTAACTCTCTAGGAATCAAAATGTATAATATTCAAAAATCCAAAATTCTTTAATTTAAATTACTAATGTAATTTATTTTAAAAATAATATTTTTTAAAAAATATATCATTTTTATTTAAAATAATTTTTTTCATATTTAGGAATTTATATAAAAAAATAAAAATTATACTCTAAATCAGTTGGTAAAAATTGGGTCAAGATTAAATTTAGAAAATTTTATAAAATAAATTATATCTAATTGAATAGTAATGAATATTTTTTCTATTTTTTGGTTTATTTTATAATATTATAATGTTGAATAAAACAATCATCGAATTAATGTTTTTAATCCAACATTCCCTACTCATGGTTTAAAATGACGAAAATTAAAAGTCTTGAAACTCCTATGAACTCAATGATTTTATAAAAAACTCATTCCTTATTTCCTATTGACTATTGATAGAATTATTTTTTTAAGATATAAAATTTATGTGGAACACATGAATTATGTTATATGGGGGGTTTTAATAGATATCACTCTAATATATTGGGTAAATAATTAATATCCATATAAAACATGTTTATGATACTATTTTGGAATTCCTTGGAAATGTTTCATGATAACTTTTAAATAACAACAGTAATATTTTTTTATAGAATTGTGGTGATGAAAATTGGTAATATTCTAATGAATATCTCATTTTTTTTTATTTTATCTAGAATTCCATATTATGAATCATTTACTTATGATCATGTTCTTATGTAATGACTTGTGATTTATCTATGAATCTCATTAACATTCGATTTCCTTACTTTATTCCCTTAATTAGGTTTATTCTCACCCTTTTATTTTGATGTGTGTCCCCAAGAAATCATATGAAATGAGGTTTCCTATAATGGATTATAAAAGAGTATTCTTGGATGATTAAATAAATATTATGTATTCTTTATTTGATCTATATACATTGGGTATTATGTTCCTGATATCCATGATATTAAATCCCAAAAGATCATGTGAGAGTTAATAATGTAATATTTTGTTAAGAAATTGTGTTAAAAATCATTCACGCAAAATTATGGTCAACAAAACTAGAATGAAAAATGATTTTATTATTTATGGAAATTTGGGCTATAAGAAATGGGCAGAAACCTTTTGGATAATTCAAAATATTGTAAAAACATCCAACATTTGTGATAAAGTATATATTTTCTAGTGTCCAAGCAATGAAATATACTCCCCATTACAAATAGGTGAATTAAGGCTCTATAATAGTTTCACCTATGGCTAATAACCCATAAAAGTTTTGGTTGGGTATTACATCGATCGTCACTTGATGGAAAATATGTGGGACCAACAACAAACTTTGTTCAACACTCCCATAGAAAATGCATGGGATGATCACATAATCATTGAAAACTATTTTAAAGGATATATAGATAAAGTAATTATTTCCATTTTAAAAGTTATAACATATTGATGTAAATGATCCTAGAAGACTGATATTAGAAAAAATTTGGATTAAATTCCCCATTGTCATTATTTTAATAAGAATTATAATAGTTACAATTCCCAAATTCTTGTTTTCATATTTCAATGAAAGGGAGTGAAATAGAAGTACCCATTTAAATAATAGATGTGACAAAAAATGAAATTATTGACCTCCCAATATAGTGTAATTCATTATTGAAATCATCAGGATGATATACAATCATTTATATCATGTTATAAGAAATAGAAAAATACATGTAGACAGTCTGAATTCACCAATATAGAAACAATAGGGAGTTGGGGATAGGGATGAAGGATATCTTTAAAATCACTTTCTTAATAATAGATAGACATTATGATATTTTTATTAACTTTGACATGACTAATATTCATGTTATACTTATGGATTTGATTAAAAATCTATTAGAACTAACTTGATAAATTTTTTGTGGTATATATTTATTATATTTTCATGTATTATAGAAATCATGTTGAATATTATGATAATCTAAGTGATATGTTACAAATTTTGAGATATAGGGGATTTTCCCTAATATCAATAAATATTATTTTTTGGTTACAACATGTAGAAATCTTGGGACACATTATTACTAGGTAAGAAAAATCAGTTTATTGATTTTGGACAACGGTACTTGAGGTTTCATGACCCAACCCATGTTGGGGCTCAATCCATAACTACCCCAAGCCCGCCTCCATAGGCAAGGGGATGGGGACTAGCATCAAAGGTACAAATAACTCGTTGAGTCTTTTACCTAAGAACATGTACACACACGATACCAACTCAATGCAAAACAGTAGAGTGAAAAAGGAAACATGATAGATTACATTTATATATAAACCTCAAACATTCATGAACCTCTAAAGAGTACAATTAAATAAAAAACAAAATGTGAAAGCAGAAAAATATAAACCCAACCAGAATAGTTCCACAAGCCATCAAACGGTAGAAAAGTTAAATAGTTGAGAGGGCCCTTATCCTGGATCAAAATATATGACCACCTCACACATTCCATGCACCCCATAACCCATAATCAACTCTGATGTCATGGTAAACCTTTCTTTCATCTATAAGGAAACTCCAAAAAAGGGAAAATCCCAAGAAGTATTGAGTATAAAAATATTCAATAGGATGACCCGATGGATCAAGGGAGTGGAAAATGTTGTACTAAAGGGAGGACAACGTGATAGTACATTGGACAGTAAAATAATACTACTCAAATCAACAAGAGAGTGAAAAAAAATCATCCAAACACAAGGATCTCAAAATGGTGATAAGATGAACTTATCATTAAGTCATTGTTACCTATATTATGAGAGTAAAATCATCCAACCATGAGAAGATATACATAGAAAGAATGTGGCATTCACCACGCATATTTGCCTCTCCTGAAGAGAGAGTAACCAAAACCCAGGGATTGTATACTGCAATATGATATGATATGATATATATATATATATATATTCTCATTCATAGAATCCCAAAAGAGAGAGAAATGGGATCTTCATCTGACAGATTAGAGAAATAAGAGAGTCACTGACAATTCTAAAAGTAACCATCAATGATTCCCGATGTCCCTCACATCTTCCATTAACATGAAAGATAAAGGGACTAAATCAACACACCTTGATATTATCAAATTTGGGATGGTCTGTCTCAATCTCATGGTTTTAGGTCACATCACAAGGATGTGTCTTGATGGGAAAAACATCCATATTTCTCATGATTTCAATGGTATGTGAAAACATATCTATTCCCTGATCAGCATAGTATAGAGATCATTTATCAATGTCAAGGAACCACTACCCATCCCCACATGAGGGTATTCTCGGTACTGTTTTTAATGAAAGCCACTGCCCATCCCTACTAGTGGGTAATTCGAGAAGAGTAAATGGAGAACGCTACTACCAATCATTGTTGTAGGGTGATCCAAAAAGACTAAACAACAAATTCCACTTCCCAGCCATGCTGGAGGGTAAGCCGGTACTGCTATGTCCATCCCTACTGGATGGTACCTTTCATAAAGCATTGAGGAACTACACTGCGGTCATCAGGTATTACCCCAATAGGTTACACACTTGTAACATCTTGTATCATATCTCAAAATCCACTACAGAGGGTACTGTTGTGATCTACGTGGAAGAAAACGTAGGATAGGCTACTCTTAGAATAAAATATGAATATAAAATAAAGAGATACGTGATGAAGAAGATTCATAGTGTGGTACAGAGAGAATGTGGGGACCACATGACATGTGGCCATGCCTCATCACCTTATTGTGTACCCACTAATACTCAAGTTCTAAACTATGAACAAGTACCCTCAAGAAGTTTTAGTGTACTCCAGGAGTATATAGAACCTTTGGCACAAAATACCAAAGAGCACATAATGATTGTTGTTTGATCTAAAGGGTAAAAACATAATTTTACCAAAATTACTATTAAAATGGTCATAGATAATAAAATGGTTTAGACCATCTCAATCCATACAGAAAAATGCATATGATTGACTATTAATTTTCCTGAATCATACTCTTAATTAAGAAAATACAATTCACTGTATTGCGAATGAATGGTGCTTCTAATTACCCACACCACGATCCTGAAACACATCAAATGGATTGTACCATTTCAATCCTCTCAAAAAGTCACATGAGATTGGATATTCATTCTTCCCAAATGGAAATCATGTGAAAAAGATACGTTTCATAGAAAATTCCCAAATCATGCCTCGTGGGGCCCGAAACACCATTCAGTTTAAGCACATGAAATTAGTTTGGAAAATTCAACCTCTACTCCATGGTCGCAACATTGCTAATGGTGTGTCAACAAGACATAGTATACAGACGTACGATCAGATAAATGTTTCCCAATTAATTATAATTATATTATAATTATAATTATAATTATAATTGGACATTTCATTCTACTAAACATTGAGCATGAATAATAAAAATCCTAAAACATCCTCCAAAGGTCTTCCCTAATGTAAGGGTCATGTTTCCACAGACGACATATGAATCAGATGACCTGTTTACAGGCTATGTCAGATACAAGATTTCTAAAAAATAACAACTTTATTATTTTTATTAAACCCACGTGTTTTGTAGAATAAAGCTGAAAAACATAAACATAAAATTTCCTAATAAGACTAAAATGATATTTTGTGATAATAGGGACTCATGGACATAGACAACACGTGAAACAGATGCACCGTTTAGGAGTTGTCGGGGATTGAAGAATCCTCGACCAGAACTGGTCCGACTAGGCCTAGCCCTTGTGGGTTCTGCCAAATGCTACTACCAGAAATTCGGTTCACCATCATTTCCTCATAGAAAATCATCAGTAGCCACCACAACATCTATTTTTCACATCTGGCCCTTTTATAGACCACCAGGAACACCCTGGTTTCCCAAAACTCATTCTAGAAGCATATCTGGACTCCTCAGGATGAAACCATCACTGACATAGCCTCCTATCAAATATTAGTCGATGTTTCATACTTTAAAAATTAAAATTTTCTTCCATTTTCAGTCGCACCTCCTCTAGTGCCTGAGACATTAAACTGTCGTAGATCTAGAATCCCTCGATCACTACCTTCATAGAACCATTCCCTACTCAATGATCAGATGTCATTTCAACATGGTGAAAAGTTTACCAATAATGAACTTAAAATACATTGAATAATGGACGATACAAAAATTTAACAAGCTATTGTTGTTGCTAGTTTTTTCATCAATGAAGGATTTAGAAGTAGTGAAATCGATCAGAAGTCAAAAATGACATCAAATTACTCAATTAGGGACGTATGGAATCCAAAAGAGAAATGCTTCATTTATTTTGGATCTTCCATTGAGTTCATTGTCCTTTGATATACTAGCATCTTCATTTTCAACTTGATCCACCAAGAATTCGTTGTCGTATCCCTGTCGGATGGATATGAGGATCTCTTGCTATAATCCATGGAGAAAATGTGACAACCTTTTCTCATTTCCCTTAAAATATTATTTATAGAAAACATCTAACCATAATAGATTCTGAAACATCCACACCCTTTCACTTTAGGTTGTTCTTTGTCATAAGAACTCAGTCCAAACTCAACGGCTATCTTAGATTCCTAATATGAGTCCCCGGTCAAAAGTTATATGATTTGGAGTTTAAGAAAAAATAATTAAATTTATTTATTTTATTCTAGAAAACACCCTTTTGTCTTTTTCTGTATCGTTCATAGAATATAGTATACTTAACATTTTGGAATAATTTATTTCGGGGAATCCAGGCCTCTGAATCACACATCATCCCAGTGCCTGGATCTGGAAATATAAGTTTAAATATTCCAAAGTCATACAAGGAAAAAGGACTCTACATAATTCCCTCCTTCAATATTTTTATACCTAAAAACCAAAACTAGGGAAGGAAACACAGGATAATGAGCTCACACCCTGCTCTCCCGCTCCTCGGAACTCTCCTTGACACTTTCGTGCTTCCACAGGATGTGAACCATGCGGATGGAATGTCCACATAAGGTCTTCTCCTATTGATGATGTGATTTAGATCACACATGTATCTCCTTAGTTGTGACACGTGGAACATGTCATTCACAAACTTCAACTGAGGGGATAAATAAAAGTAGTATGCAACCTTTCCATAACTTTTCATGGTCCTGAATGGCCCAATGAAACTCAAGGGATAGTTTTTCTCCCAATTCAAACTTCTATATCCCACATCATAAATGGAATCACTATTTTTCCCTGGAATAGTGTCCCATGATTCCTTCCTTCAAAATATCCATCTTGGGACACACCTAATGATATCTGGTCACACAATATTTTGTAGGTGATGTATCACAACTTACACTCTCTTAAACACTCTAGAAACGAAGGAGTCAACACCATTGACTAAAGAAAAATCATATAAATCCTACTCCACTAGGGAAAACTTTCAAGAAGCTAACTAAACTAAAACATACCACATTAGTAGAACCTAGTACCTCTTTCTAATCGAGTCTTCTACAATGTTTCCTTTTTTCTAGAGTATATACAAGATCTATGTTTTAGTCCAAGAAAAAGTTAAACCAGCATAACCGCCTTAGGCTCAAGTCTCTTTGAGTATAGATGTTTCTCAGACACTTGTGGTCTGAACAAACCACAAAGAACACTCCCAGAAGATAGTGTCTTCACATTATTAGGGCAAAATCTATCACTATCAGCACCAGTTAGTGAGTCTTTATGTTCTTTTCAGGGGTCCTCTATCACCTTGACTAGTATTTGATAAATATTTTATCAATTTTGATGTTGAGCAGACAAAGGTACAAACAAATAGGACTTGTTAGTAAACTCATCCAATCGCAAGAAGCTAGACAATTTAAACACATGGAATACCCTGCACTACTTCTCATCTCTTTTAAAGAGAGTAACCACCAAACTAGTTACTCCTCTACACTCACTTAGTGACATATTGAGAAAATAATTTCATGTAGAAAAAATCCACCAACAATTCCAGGTCCTTCTCCGACACTACACTGCATAACTCTACCGTGAATGAACAAGTCAGAGGTACTCATCCACCTTTCCTCAGTAGAATCTTCTTTGGGTGGAACTGAATGTCACTCATGTTTTTTCTCGCATTAAAAAAACCCATATATTTTGGGGAAGAACCCCCTAACTCTTTCCTTGAAATCTATATCGAGAAACACCGACATAGGGTTACACAAAGCCCATATGTCACATCAGTAAAAACTCAAGTAAGAATTAGGGAGAAAACATTACCCCACCTAGTGTCTAACAAGTTCCACTACAAAAAAGTAGAAAATAAATATGATGAACCTCTAATTATCTCATTTAGTATAAGATCGTAGACATCAATATCAAGCAGCTTCATGTGGCCCCGAGCACCAGCCCTCTAAGCCTGACATGAGATTACTAGTGTTGGTGAAAGGATGTCATAGCGTTATCCTCCAATTGAAGCTTCTCCTTCTCTTCTACCATCAACACGTCCCTAGGGACCACCCTAATAATAGTGTCGTATCTACCATGTTAATCCATGTACTTCTTTCCTATTGTTCTCAGCACATCTGGTTAGACAGTCTCAACCCACGTGACCTTACCCATCATAAGCATAACATCGGACCTCCCTACGATGCCCAGTTCCCTTCACTATAACCTCACTGTGTTCATGAGTCTCAACAAGGGGATTCCTTCTATGTTTAGGGCTTACCAACTGATGTCTACTAGCTATGGTAGATATAACACATATGTTCTTACCACTAACAAAACCGGCCAACTGGCACCGCTCTAACAGAAAGAGCTCTGTCACTAGTGCTCACTCTAGCACCTTGTCAAATGTGGGGACACACAAGGGATCCACACTAGCATGAATCTTCTCTATGGAGACCTTGATAAAACTTTTATGATCAGAATTTGTCATCACATATTATGTCCAGAGATTACAGAGTCATGTCTAAAAATTGATCCTCATACTCTTCCACCATCATCCCTCCCTACTTAATCTCCATAAACTCCTAGATCTAGATAGACTATAAACTAGATGTGTATTAATCCTCATGGAACACCTATAAGAAGTTACCCCATAAGAGTTTTGACTCATCGTGCACCCGAGTAAGAAGACTCCACCAACACCCAGTTGTTATGGGGAAGAAAGATGGAATCCAAAGCCACAATCTAATATTTTCGTGTTTGAGGAAGCTTGAAGAGGTGAACCACCAACTCTATCCAATCGGCTAAGGCCCGAGGATCTGGATTACCACAGAACCTCAGTGGCCTCTAGCGTTGGAACTCACATAGTGCGCCCAACCTTCACATGTCCTCATCCTACTCTTCTGAAGCTAGCTACTTCTCAATAGGTTTAGGAAATGTTGCCTTCCCCCCTGGAGGAAGGGTATCGCAATATCAAACCTGAATTGTGGCCTCATCACTCACTGATTCTTCATCAAGAATCGGATTTTATATCCTTTCAAGATTTCAACTCATAGGAATCCTGAATCCATCGAGGAGTACCATAGTAAAATGAGAATATATATATATATATATATATATATATCAATGAAAATGGGGACCATACTCAATAATTGTAGTCAAATACTCAATTATATAAGATGCATGTACCATTTTTCCATGCAACATATGTCTCTGTATGTGGATTAGACAAGAGGGTAATCAGGGTCCTCGTGAATAGCTATGTCGTTCATCGCACCATCACTCGACTCCCTGGCTTGAGAGCCTCTCTCGAGGCATGTTGACATTTTTTCCATAAAACCCAACCAATTACTTTTTAGGGGTCTTTTAAACAAAGTCCCATGTAACTAACCACCTATGATACCACTTTTTCATAACCCAACCCTTTTCAGGACTTGATCCGTAAATACCGCATGCTCGCCTCGATAGGCCAAGTCCTGGTAACTAGTGCTGAAGTCCCAACAAACCTGGGGAGGACTCTACCAAAGAACCTTTACATACACATGTGTCCAACTCAATAAAAAAGTATAGAGGGAAAATAAAATAAGATACATGAATTCAATATATAAATCTTAAACATCCATCAACCTCTAAACAATACTAGTACAGAAAAGGAAAATGAATGTGAATAGGGAAAAATACACACCAAGCCATAAATGTGACACAACCCGGAAATAAGTGGAAAACTAAAACAGCTGAGAAATCTCCTATACAATATCCTAAGCTACAACCACCGCATGTGGTCCAAAAATCCTATATCCTTAAATTCCTTTAATGTCACAGTCAACCTATCTATCATCTATAAGGTAACACAAAGTATAGGAATATCCCAAGTAGGGGTGAGTATAAAAATACTCATAGGATGCCATGAAGGCTCAAGGGAGAATTAAAATATGTACTATAGATTGGTGTAGTAGATAGAATAGTGTACATAAAAATTATACTTCTCAACCCCAACACAAACTCATCCAAACAAAAGGATCTTGAAACGGATAGAAGATGAACTCCTCATCGAGTCTTAGCTACCAATATTATGAGAGTATACTCATCAACCCATGAGAATCTAGACATGGAAATCATGTGGAATGCGTCATGATTATTCATCTATCATGGAAGGAGAGTAACCAAACCCCAAGGATTTGTTACACCAATAGGATATTGGTATATATGTACATTCAAAGAATCCCAAATGAGAGAGTAATGGGATCTCCATATCACAGCTCATATAAAGAAGCCAGTCACAAATTTTTATAGAAGTAACTGTCGTTGATGCCTATCACCCCTCACAATTTCTCGAAACACGTAAGTCAATGGGTCTCAATAACCACACCAAAATGCTATCCTCCATGGGTGGGTTTGTCTCACCTATACGGTTTTAGTTTGTTGCATAAGGACATGCCTCAATAGAAAAAATTTACTACCATCAAATTAGTCCAATGGTATATCTAAACATGTCTCTTCATTGATCCACATAATCGATATATTGTGTCTCAGTGTCGAGGACCCAAATCCTAAACCCGTTAGAGAGTATGCTCGGTACATTCATCGGAGAATGTCACTAGTCAACCCCATTAGAGATTAAGACCAATAGGGTAAATGGAGAATACCACTACACAACACCACAGGAGGGTAAGACCTGAATAGTAAATGGTTAATGCCATTACCCATCCCCACTGCTGGAAAATTAAGTACATCAATGGCCAACCCTGTTGGATGGTACCTATTGGAATGCTTTGAGGAACAACACTGCAGTCATTGGGTATCACCCTAGACATGCAACACACGCGGAACATCTCACATCCTATATAGAAATCCACTACGGATGGAAACATTGCATTTTATGTGGATGAACACTTCGGATAGGATACTCACAAACTATAAACCAAGTCCAAAAGAAGGAGATACAATGGGCAGAAGATTCATAGTCCGATACCTGGAACATGTGGGGCCCACATGACATGTGGCCCCACCCATTCTCTTTTCTGTGTACCCAGACATACTATGGTACTAAAATATGAACAAGTGCCCTCAAGTAATATCGGTGTACTCCTAGAGTACATGGAACCTCTTGCCAAAAAGGTTGACGAGCGCACAATGCTCGTTGTTTGATATATAGTGTGAAAAATTAAATTCTATTGGCATGTCTCTTAAAACGGCCCTAGATAATCAAACATATCACACTTTATTAATTCCTGCAAAAACCACACAAGATCAACTATTCATTCCCTTGAATCGGAATCCCAGTGTAGAAAATTCATTTCACAGTATTTCACATGAATTGTGCCTCATGGGACCCCTACCACGATCCTGAAACACATCAAACAAATTGCGCCATTGCGATTATCTCCAAAAGCACACTAGAATGGATATTCATTATTACCAAATTAAAACTCAGTAAATAAAGATATATTTCACAACAAACACCCAAATTGGGCCTCATAGAGACCGTCCACCATTTTTGTTTAAGCACCCAAAATCAGTCTTGAGAATTCCACCTCAATTCAAGAGCCGCAAATCCTATGAAGATGTGTCAATCGAATGTCGTATGCCGACGTACAATCTGATACAAGTTTCCCAAAGAATAATGATTATATTGTTATTACTATTATTAGGAATTCCATTCCACTAAGCCTTGAGCATGAATATGAAAATCCCAAAACTGCCTCAAAAGTCTACCCTGAAGCAAGGGTCATCATTCCATATACAGAACGTGAATCAGATGACTGGTTTGCATGCTATGTCTGAAATTAAATTTCTGAATAATAATAATTATATTATTATTATTAATCCCAGTGATATCATGGAACCAAGCTCCGAAACTAAAACATAAAATCCCAAATAGTTCTAAAAAGTGTTTTCTTGATAATAGGAATGAGTGCAACAGACTTCATGCTAAATGGCTGCTCCGTTTATGAGATATCAGGGATTGAATAATCCTTAGATATCCCTAGTCTAGCCTGGACCTCCCGTTTCACCATGTCACATCCTAAAACCAGTAGCTGTCGTGGGTTCAATGATGTTTTTTTGCTGGTGTCACGAATCATCACCTCACAAACCACCCCAGCACTGGTGCCACACCGGTGGTCCTTCCACGGACCACAGGGAACACTTCAGATGTCAAAATATCATTTCAAGAGTTGATCTATACACCTCGGGATGATAAATTCACTAACACAACCTCTCCTAGTATATATTTCGACGTTTCATCATATAAAAAAGTATCTATTGTTTACTCCCTCCATTGTGCCTCCTTTTGAGCCTGAAACACGAAACTATCATAGATCTGAAATTCCTGGATCATGGACCTCACAGAACCATGGGCCTATTGATGATCAGACATCATTTATATGTGGTGAAATGTTGACCAATGAATAATGTGATGAACAGTGAAGAATGGGTGATCTATAAATTAAACAAGCGATGGACGTTGTGAGTTTGGCCATCAAAAATGGATTTCAAAATAGAAAAGTCGGTCAGAAGTCAAAATAAACAAAAAAGTATTCAATCGGGGATGATTATAATCCGAACAAGAAATAATACCTCAGTTTTGGACATTCCATTGTGGTCAATAGACTCTGATCTACCAGTTCCTACATTTTCATTGCGATCTGCCAAGATTTCAGCATCAAATAGCCTTCAAAAGGATAGACAGAGCTCTCGCCAACATCCATGGGAGAAATGAGCCAACCTTTTCTCATTTCCCATAAATTCATATTCATAGAAATACAACAGTGGTCATGGAATATAGACCTCTTATTCCCTCTCACTTTACGTCGTGCTTAGGTAAAATACCCCTTTACAAACTCAATTGCGGTCTCATATTCCAAATCTGAGTTCCTAGTAAAATGTTATTCGATTCAGCATTCTGGATAAAATAATTTGAATTAATTATTTTATTTATGAAAATTCCCTTATTTCCTTTTTTAGCAAAAGACATGTGATGAAAAAAGTTATGTCTCGCCTAGGGTAAATACCACACTTCTGACTCAATCGGGGCCTCAGATTTCTGATCTGAGCTATCGTTTCATAGATATACCATTTCCATCATGTTCATAGTATACAATGTACTTAATATATATTTTTTCATTTATTCCATTCACTCCAGGCCCCAGAATCGTACCTTATCTCAGTTCCTGGATCTAGAAATATATGTATAAGTATTCCAAAGTCATATAAGGGAACAATTGGGTCTTTATAGGGGGATTGGAATTAACCTACAATAATGATAGAGATTCGTAGTTATTTGGTATAATAATATAATATATAAGTTTTATGAATAAAATTCATGGTTTTCAAATCCTTTATCCATATTAACTCCAAATGTGTTTAATTGTATCTAGATAAACAAGTATAAATAAATTTATCAAGAACTAAATAATCAGTTGGTAAGTACACACTATATAACATTACCCTCCAATTAGAAGGATTTATCATATATAGTCATCCATCCTTGAAAGTACTTGGATGTGTACTCATGAAAAATTATAAGTAGTTTGTTTATACATATAAATTGTTTAATCCTCAAGACTATAATCATTCTACCCATGATTTAGATATAGTTACAGTTATTTTTTGTTAATTATGTAGATCGATTCTATTTATGGGTAAAATGGTGATATATACATATACTATTATATTTGTAAGTACATTTTTAAACAAAATGGACTGAAATATGGATATTGAAGACTATTGGAGCTTCTAAAAGATAATTATTTTTCTATACAATATCACCTCATAGAATCAAACATTATCACCGATTCATTAATTAAGAAAGGACCTAGATTTATTGTAATGATTAAGACTAAATAAGATCCATTTATCAAGGACATGATAAAAAAGACATCAAATCCATATGATATGGGACCACATCCATCATATCCAAAATGATTTCCCAACCATCCTTATGTAGAAAAATAAAAAATAAAAAATCAGTGATCATGTATTATAAAAGAATATAGAGTCTATGTTAATGGTACGATATTTTATTTCTTTATTAATAATATGGGTTACATATTTTTTAAACAAGGCTCTACAACCCATCTATTCTAGTGTAAAATAAATAGTTAGTGGATGAAGCTCACATATATACATTCTCTATACCAACCAGAATAACCAAAATGTACAAGGGTGTGTGGGATAAATATTAGAGGGGTATTATAAAGTGGGATATTATTTATTATACTATAATATATTTGGTATGTCATCAAGTGAAGGAAAAATTTTAACTTTCCAAGGACGTGTTAAAAATATTACTCATAACTTTATGGAGGTGGGAAATTTTTTATGGACTTTGTTTCTACACTTCTCAATACATCCATGGAAAACAATGCAATATGTGTAATCATTAATAGATTAATAATGTCTGCCCATTTTATCACTATACCTGGTGATTTTTTATTGAGAACCCTACTCATCTATATATTCAAGAAGTGTTGATAATTTATAGAGAACCATTATAATTTTTTTTAACTTGTTAATTTCTTTTCATATATGGTATTTTGGAGCCTTTAATAGGCTATGATTAAATAATTAAACCATGGTATAGACTATAATCATCAAACTGATGGGTATTTTAAGAGGACTATTCAAAAAAATTAAGACATATTATATTTTAGCTTACTCAGTTTTGAAGGGAGTTAGGTACAACATCTTTCACTTGTTGAATTATTTTATAAGAATAATCTTTACTTGAGTATTCAAATGAATCTATATGAAACACAATATGGGAAATGTTATAGAACTTAAACATCATCCGATAAATTAAGTGAAATGAAAAATTTAATGACCATAAATTTTTAATTTCAGTATAGGGAAAATTCAAATTATCCATAGACAAATCAAGGATGCTTAGAGTCCAAAAAAGTTTTTTAATTAAAATATATGAAAATAAAAATAATTTCAATTAGTAGATCATATATTTATAATTATTTCAACTTGGAAAGGAGTCATGAAATATTTAAACAAGAGGAAATTGAGTGCAAGGTGCATTGGAGAATTTTTGAGTCTATGGAACTTTGGAGAAATGTTTTATTGTTTAACACTCTATTAATGTCTTTCCAATGTCCAAGATGTCATTCATATGTCCCTGTTAAGAAACTATATGTCATATGAAACACATATACTCGATATAAAAGCGGTTGAATTGGAATATGACATATCATATTAAGATTAAAGAATACACTTCCTTGATGAAGGGGAACAATTGTTAAGAAATAGAATAGAATGATTAGTAAATGTATTATAGATAAATATGATGTTTCTAGTGGTGACATGGGATCCTAAATAAGAAATGAAAGAAATATATTTCCATTTATTTTGAATTGTGGTGTAAATTTTTGTGATGAAATTTTTAATGGGGAGATTATAGGGACCCAAAAAATTTATATTCTTCGAAAAAGTATTATTTAATTACAATGAATATTTATTACATTTTCAACAAAATAATTTATAAATACTATTACATTTCATAAGAAAATTACAAATCATGAAATGATATTGCAAAAAGGTATTATGAGATAAACATCAAATAATAGTCCCAAAAATAAGGCATATAATATAGGTATGATTTATACCTTAAAGATCACTCCTACCTTAAATACTGTGAAAAGGTATATAAATTTTGGGATATGATAGATTTTATAAAGGGAAGTGTAGAATCACTAAAATTGATATTATTATTGAAAATATTAAGAAAGGTAGTGCATATATAGGTTTTAAAGGCTAATATTACTAGGACATTCTTATGGTGGCATGACTGTTACCTAACTGTTATGATGTTGTCATTATATAACTGTTACAATAATAAAAATGCCCAATAAATTAATAAAATTAAATTTAAATATGAAATTTATAAGTATTACATATAAAAACTGTATTTAAAATATGTTATTATATATCCATACACTCTTTAAGAATCAACTTGTGTGATATTATAAAATATAAAATTATTTAATGAAAATAAATAATGTATGCTTTTTTAATAATATTTTTTATAGAAAATATGTAATCTTAATTTAAAATGATTATTTATCCTATTTTGGAATTAATTTTCCTAAAAAATATTTGTTAAATTATCATGTCAAAATTAGTTCATTATGAGATTTTTAGAATTTTCTAAAATACTTGACTTTTTAGTGAATGGTAATAAAAATACTAGTGAGTTGTTTGTATATTTTAGAACATCATAATTAAATTAAAATGATAAAATATATAATTAAATTTAATATCGGACAAAAAATAAGATATTACATTAATATAATGTATTTTAAAAATTTATTTGATTTTTAAAACCAATATATAACTTCCTAATGACTAAAAGGTAAATTATTGTTTTCAAAATTATTTTGTAGACAAATTATATTCCCAAGTATAAAATAACATAAAATAAAGAAAGTAGATACAAAAAAATATAACCTATTTAATTTCATAAACCGTGATCCAATACCATAGGTTTCCCATGAAAGAATAATTTTTCAAAACCTATAATTTGGAACTCTATATTTGAAAAATCTGAAACATTTATTCCCATTTTTTATAAATAAAAAAATATACACCATATTTCATTCACTCCAAATATCATTATAACATCCCCTCCCCACTATTATTCTAAAATTTTATTCTTTGTAAAATCCCCAAAGATTTAATGGAATTTTCCCTCTATCGTTATAAAGAAACATATAAGATAAGTTATTCTCTTCATTTTTTCATATATTTATTCAAGTACTTACATTATATTAAGCCATTTTTAAATTTTTATATCATTGTGTTGTTATAATTATTAAATTACTATCACATTTAAGTTATAATAATTAGAAATTATCATTACCTCTAATTAATCTCATTCAATAATCCATTTTTCTATACCCTTTATTCTGCCAAAACCATTAATTTATTTTCACCTTCCATAATTTTATCTTTTGAAAACCTAAAACTATTTTCTATCTAGGTTATTCATGTAGATATTATTATACTTCTTTGATAGGGTATTTCTATGTGTGAAACTCACATACCCTACTCATTGGTTAAATGTGATGAAAAATTTATGTTTTTAAAATAAAATAAACTAAATTATTTTATATAAAATCCATTATTTAGTCACCATTGGTCATTTATGAAATGATTTTATTATATATATAATGTATGTGTATTGGGTGAATTAATATATATGATGGTGGTTATATAATATTGGTAATTTATTAATATCAATATATAAAAAATTTATGATACCTTATGAGCATGAAATGGTAATGCTTCATGATCCCTTGTTTAATATCCTTTGTAATATGTTTTATAACACCTTTGTGATAACCCTTGGTAATATTCTTACGAATGTGTAATTTTTATGGTGTATAAAAATTTCCTTCTAATAACTAATTTACATATATTGAACCTCAAATTTTATTCCCCATTATTTATCCATTATGATCACTTAATTTCTATTTCCATTATTTATCCCCTTAATAGTATTTATTCTCACCCTTTCAATTTCATGTATTTCCATTTGAAATAATATTTTCTCAGGGGCCATAGAATGTGTTATAGTTTTTATCAAGATTATTAATTAAATAATATTATTTCTATTTTATCAATGTACTTCATGTATTACGCATTTAGTTTCCAAGGAAATAAACCTCAAATGATCCTACAGAAATTATTAATGTTTTATTTTGGTAAGTAATTTTGTTAAAGACATGCATGAAAAATGTTTTTCATCCTATAATGTATGAAAAATTTTAATTTTGTTTTATTGTACCTTTTAAATATAAATAAATCATCCATATTTATATTTCTATATGTTATCTCATCCATATTTGTTTTAATTCTGGCATGGTGTCTTGGGTTTACTCTTCTTCCAATATGTATATATCATAGCATTGTTCTTCATTATATGACTTTTTTTCACATTTTTTTGTTCTAGTGAATGTGTTACTAGTCCTCTAGTTGAATATTAACCTTGTAATAAATAATTATGCACTATAAAAAGTCTACTTATATCCTTAAAGAATCATTTATTGTCTATCATAAATTATCATGATCACATAACTCACCTAGAAATTTATCCCATTAGTTATATTATTTTCATAAAAAAATTATTCTTTCTTAATTTTCATATAAATATCATAGAATCAACATGAAACATAACCTATCTATAATAACATGACATATTTTTATAACCACTATAACGAAATATCAAACCCTGAAATATAAAAAACATAATATTTAATTTATTGAAATCCTATTAATCAAAACTTATTTTGATGAAAACATTCTGAAATCTCACAAAATGACATACCTCTACATAGATTATGATAAATGAAATTTTTTATACCTTAGTAATAAATAAATAGACATATAACATAAAATATCCATCATATTAGAGTGATCTCACTATGCTCTACTAAAATCACATCCCATTAACTTTATTAACACCAGCAAAATCAGATAAAATGGATGATGAATTAAAGATGAGGATGAAAGTGAATGATCTTTACCACAATAATTAATTCATTACACTCAAATATATTTGGATTGAAAATGATTATTTTTAATGAAGAAAAAATAATGGAGGGTTATATCTCTCCGTTTTAGTTGGCTATATTGAATATACCCCAATAGAGTTTCCTAAATTTTGAAAATCCAAAATTTAATTTTTCCCACCAGATAAAAAACCCCAGGTACCATTAGGTGATATATGGATGAAATGAATGTCCTTGGTATCTATATGGGGTTTTCCACTGCCAATGTACTTATTAATATGTACCAAGTATAATACCATTATGAACCCAGTTATGTGGGACAAAATTTCAACCACAACACCCAAAACATATAACCGACGGTATCTTTTTTCCATCGAAAAAATAACAACCAAATTTTTTCAATTGAAAATCTAAAATTTTCTTTAATCCATAAAAAATTATAATATAATCATTAAAAATGAATCTAAAGATCATAATGTTACTCCATGTTTAAAATTTCAGAATTTTCATTTCTATAGTTCCACTAGATTTCATCTCTTCTATGATTCCACAAACATGGGACATCATGCGTTATTAAAATATCATTATGTGATGACTCATGGGTGTTGTATCATAATTATACTTATATATATTGACTCATGACATGTTTTATTGATCATTTCATATGGAATAAGACCCATGAGTGTTACATTTTCCATGGCGTATTAGTATAAAACCTAGAGTCGCGTGACTAGTAACTCATACAGGAAAGGACACATAGGACAAAAATGTTTAGATGCATGACTAGATAGATAAATTCATTATTATATGATAGGAATATAGTAATATTAATGGTTCAATGATTTTTAATCCCTATGTGTTATACCTTGAGTGATATTATAAAATTATCTTATTTTTTATTTACTATAGTGTGTAACTAATTAGAATGTAGAAGTTTTGATATGATCATAGGTATGTAAATAAAATTTTGATATTAATTACATCATTAATAATACATTAGGTTTTATTCAAATTTTTTTGTGTTAAAAATTAAAATATTTATGTCAATTATAGGTAATTAAATTTAGTGAGTATATAGATAAATAAATAATTCTGTGCAATTTGAAATCATAAAACTAACAATACAGCTGATATTGAGAACCAATATTGTATAATTTGAGTAATGTGAATTTTTAGATTCAAAATATGTTTTAAAATTTCTAAATTAGTTGTTTAATATAAATATATACATTTTGAATGTTTATATTTCTAATAATATTATTAGTTTTTTCTAAATATTAATCATCATCAACATTATTATTTTTACCAGGGATTGATAGTTCTAAGAACCCAAATAAATTCAAATTTTAAAAAATTATTTATATTGAAAAATAGGGAGGCAATCAAATATATGTAGGGTTCCAAGAAAAAAATGTGAATTTGCAAAGTAATTGATAATAAATAAAATAGATAATAATACATACACCATGGTATATCATTTGATTATTGTGAATATATGGGAATTTACATCCTCTTTTGACTACCTTTATTATGTACAAGTAGTTAAGGAAGCCTCTAGATCCCTCTGTCAAATTTTAGCTATCACATCCCCCAATTTTTAATTAATTAAAACATTTAAAAATTGATAATTCCTTTAGGGATATTTTTAAGGAAGGATTTGTGAAAAATATATTTAAATTTTAAAAATTTATTCATGTGTTTTTTCAACTTTAAAATCATTAATTTTTTATGAAATTTTTGATTGATATTTTTTAATATATGTGGTGATAAACACTTCCCATGTTAGTTGATTAATGTGAATAATTAGGATTTTGGGTCTAAGAAAGAATACAATTTAAATTCGGAAAATTAATTTTTAAAATTTACTGATGTTTAGAAATTTATCATTTTATTGAGTGCAAGAAATAAAATAAAATATTTATGTTTTATGTAGGCATGTCTGTGTATATATATTTCAATTATTTATGTTTAATGGTTTTTGAAAACTAATGAGTTTTTGTTGATAAGATGATGATTTTAGAGATATATATAATTAATTTAATGTGGGTTTTTACATGGTGTTTAATATATAACATTCGTGAATTAAGTGGGAGTTTATTTGGAAAACATGCAAGGAAATGGCATAAAATTATTAACTAATATATCAAATAATAGTTATTTCTAAGGGAATTTTAAAATATCAAAAATGTTTTATATTGTTTGTTATAAATATTTAACCCCCTCTAGAGTGTGGGCATAAGTTTCATGTTTTTTGAATAATTATTTTTATTCAAAAGAAAAAAATTAGCTTGTTTTATTTTTTAGATGTTTATATAATAAAAAAATTTATTACATAACAAAAAATGTGGGTTAAATTTAAAATTGAATGGAATCTCCATGAAAACATTTTTTTGAGTGACAAAAATGATTAATTTAAATTAATAAAACAAAATTGAATTTTTAATGTTCCTTAAACTATTTTATAGGTCATAAGGATAAATTTGTTAATATTAATAGAGTGATAGAAGTGATAGCTAATGAATTCTATTATTTATCTATGTATTGAATTATTTTTATTATTTTTTAACTAAATATAGCATTCAATTAAATTTTTTTAAAATTTTAGATGGATATTAGATGAGTAATTATTAAAAACTGGGCAATCCTATAAATCATGTCTTGTGTTCAAGGGATGGGAATGAATAAATTATCTCATTAACCATATTTAGGATATCATTAATTTCATAATGTTAAATGGCTACATTCATTGTTTTTTGAGTAATATAAGATGTTGATATTGAGATAAAAATATCTCATGTAGTTTGTTAAATATTATAGAATGAATAATATAGTAACTCCAAATAAGAGGTCAAATATCCCTTGAGAAGTGTGTTACCGAAGGATAGATTTAAGAACTCTTTATATAGGAAATAATTCTGGATGTAATGAGATGTTCATAAAATAGAATTTCTCTTTACACCAAGAGATAGAGTTATCCGATAAATAATACATTGTTTTGTATTTTTTTAAATAAATCATTTATTTGGAGTATACTAACAGATAGCTTCTTATGTTTTCAATTAATTATTTATTAAAAAAATTTATACTTTTTGTTCTGTCAAAATCCTCAGGGATTTTATTTATAATTATTATGATTAAACAAATTGTAATGAGATAAAGAAATATGAGGGAGGTGGAAACCATTTCCTTGTTGGGATAAAATATGTTTTGGTTTCATCATGCTAAAAATATTTTGAGATTAAATATAACTAACAAGAATAATAATTCTCACTTACAACAGAATCAAGATATAGTTTTTTGTAATCTTGTCACGGTGTATCATTGAGATAAATTGAAGATGTCATTACCTTTTCTGAATAGGAAAATCATGTGGTGTTGTTGGAAAGTACATCATTGTTCAATAAAACTATTTATGGTGTATAAATGTGCTTTAGAGGAATATTTCAATTAATAACCTCAATTATTATATTAAATCACAAATAATTTCGTTATCCATATCCTAGAAAATAGAATAAATTCCCCTGATGGAAAAAAATATATGAACTTTCATGATCATTGTTATTTGAGTTGTTTTCCAAAGTTACTATCCAGTATATATAGAATTTGATTCACAATTTCTTTGACTATGTCAATTTCTAGAAAGAAAATTAATGATTTAATGATCAGAGTTATTGATAAATTTTTTAATTTTTTGTTTAAAAACAATATGTTCATTTGGATGTAATCATTCCCTAATTCTAGTGAAACCAGTGAGATTAAAAAAGGAACAAGATTATAGATTTTGATAAGTCTTCATATTTCAATATTTGTTTTTGGATATATGGTTTACTTGGTTAAATGGAACCATAGTTTAGGCCTCCACACCATTTTTTATTAAACTATATCAAAAAATATTATTACACATTGAATCAGGAAGTGATAGATTCCCCATTTTTCAAATGGAACTCAGGATAGAAATGAGTATTTTGTTTAGATAAGAATAGATGTTCACATTTTTATTGATCAAAATAAATTGTGGAGGATAGAAAATGATAATTAATTATTATATAAAATCATTTATAGACATTTTTTGTTTTGTTTTTAATTTCATTACTTTGGATATATGGTAGCCACATGGTAATTGTGTAGTGAAATTGTTGAAAAGAGTTATACAAATTATTCCTAATTTATTTATAACTATTCAATAATAAGACCAAGACAATGTTCCATGGGATAACACCCATCTAGAACCAAGTAAATGAACACATAAAAATTTCTTACACCTTATAATAACCATGTTTTAGTGTGTTGTTATTTATTGTTTTATCTTCTCTCCAAAATTGAAACATCAAGTAGATGATCAGATTCACTACATTTTCTTATGGGGCATAAATTAAAACCTGAGTATATGTTAACTCTTGATTTTCATTATTCCATTTTTAATTTATCATATATTTTTCCATTTGATCAGTTGAAATACATGTTGAGTGTTTTTTAACAACCAGATAATTGTTATTTTTTATAGAAATGGATTTAGTCTATGGAAGAAGTGGAAAATTAAATACATTATATAATTTGGATTAAATATAATTCCTTTAAATAAGAATGGATATATTCTCCCTATAAAATGAGGGTATTATATGTTAATGGATTGGATGAATATCGAATTTTATGGAAGTGATCATAATAAATGTATCTCATCGCTCTCAGCAAATAAATAAACATTTTGATGTGTTCCAAAATTGGAAATTCTATATCTATTAAATTTAATTTCATTAAATACGTTTATTAAATAGAGATATTGTTTATATCTTATTATTTCCTTTCTCAAATTTAAAATAGAACTATTTTTCATCCTCATATGGAAACTCATCTATACAGCACAAGTCGGGTCACCACATGACCTCATAGACATCTCCACATATACATGAGGCTATCAACTAGTGAAGATGGTAGGTTGATGACTCATAGTGAGACATTACATGTTGTATCATTATATATAACAATATATAAATAATATAAACTTTCATAGATAGATTCTATATCATATTATATTTCACAAAATTATAGTGGTAAACTAAGGGTATCAAAATCATACACCATCAAATAAAAAAATAATCTTATGTTGTTCCAAATGTGTTGTACATTAGGAAGGATATCAAAAAATAGGATCATATGTTAAATATTCTCTAAAATATTTTTTTTGTGATATCCCTTGATTCATATCCTGTAATATGCATGTGATTCATATCATATATTCTGACTTCCTATCGTAAAATGAATTTGATGGATCTATCATAACATTTGAGATGTTTGTAATTAGAGTGCATGGATACTACCACATATTCCACATTGTATTAATTAACTAATAAATCAATGGAGGTGATTCATTAATGGACAAAAAATGAACAAAAAATTTCATATGATAAATATTCTCAACAGGAATGAACTATGGGTAACGTATGTTGAATGGGTTGTGATGGAAGTCAAACCTAGAATCCTTTATATGAAATAATGTACCATATATTAAGATATGGTATCCTACTATTGAGGAAAAAACATTTATGAAAATTTATATATGAATGACTATCTTTCTCTATCCATTCCATTCGTCTTCATGGTAAATGTTCTGGCACACCATCTATATTTAGGGGTACTTCCACGGTGTATGATAATCCTAGTGACTGATGTAATCCATATGGGGGAAAGAGACTAACAACTATTTGTATGTTATATCTATTTAGAAAAAATCATCATGTTCTATATATATGGTTCTCTTTGTTTTTAAGTTACACTTGTATATATTATGTTCTTGTACTATATATTGATTAATGATAATAGAATGGCCCTTCCCATAGATCATGACCAGATTCATTGGGGACTCACATTTGGAGGGACGATGCCATTGGGCCTCTTGGAATAGAATGTCCCTTCCCACAGATTAAGGTGGCATTGGTCTTTTTAGTATTAATGTCATGACGAAATTCCTTCACACGGGGCCAACATGGGAGATAGTGGAATGGATAACTCTTTGGGCAAGGGTCCTTAGAAAGATGTATGGGAATATCCTATAGAAATCGAGTAGAAACTGTTCATATATTAGGAGAAATATTCAATGATGTATTCCCAGTATTCTTAATCGGTCGAGATGGATCATCGGACATGGAGAAATTAAATTCTCTCATGAAAATTGGTTGGGTTATTTTTTAGGATTTTCTGGTTACTCGGCTATAGACATTACTTTCAAACAGGCTAGTGAGCATCCAACCTTTATTCAATCAGTCCATTAAAAATAGAAGATCGTTATTTTCAATTTTATTAAGCTCTTGGACGAACTAAGATGGTTTGTGTTCAAGGCCACTCCCTCTGGCACCATTTCAGTTAGGGATTACATGTCGATTATCATGAATCCCCATACTTATTATCCAATGGGACATATCTATTGGTGCAAGTATATTTCTCTAATGTTGAATTATCTCACCTTTTGGATACTTCACCATGACATTCAAATGGATGAGGAGATATGCCGAAAATGGATTTATATTGTCTTCTAATCTTCTTGTTTCATGCTCCCCAGCATCGAGTCTACCAATAATCTATTTTTTGAGAGAGATTGGACATACACAGTCTGGGATGTAGTGTGGGAAATCACTAGTTTGTTGCCTCCTATCTATCCGGGTGACTCGTTCCTATAGAGGTGGTTACAAGTCATAGTAAATAATAAAATAGAGATTAAGGCTTGGGTGATCCTTATCTCATTTGGCTATTAGTGTATATGGGAGGATAGGAAAAAATCATGATTCAATGTTGTGGCATGCACTAAGATGGGTTTGGTGGCTAGAATGGAGTGGCTGATCGCTGATCTGGGTGTTCTTCGAAAAAAATGGGAGCACGCTCTGTTGTTGTAGTAGGTGCTTCGATAAAGATACTATTCTCATGCATGTAACATCATGGTGTTTAAGGGATGATGGATGTTCTGGAGACCCCCTTTTGACGGGATGAAACATAACTCAAATGGGACTGGTGCAATGGTTATTATGAAGGGAGGAGGGGTTATTTGTAATCTAGGGGTAGTGTGGTCACTAATTTTAGTGAAATG
The DNA here is from genome assembly GCA_963277665.1 of Viscum album. Taxonomy (NCBI): domain Eukaryota; kingdom Viridiplantae; phylum Streptophyta; class Magnoliopsida; order Santalales; family Viscaceae; genus Viscum; species Viscum album. The sequence continues at coordinate 905,085,510 of OY728145.1, forward strand.
TTTGGCAGAGGATACTCACTCCACGTAGAGGCCTGGGCTCTACTCAATGGGATCCAACTATGAATTTCTTCTCACTTATCCCTCTTAGATTTTAGAAACTAATTCCAAAATTAAATATGATGCTCTTACAGATAACTAGTCCACTCAGAGGACTATTTCAAACAATATCCAACATTGCAACAAACTTATTTCTAGTGGCACAAGAATATTACATAAATGGAATGAGGGAAACAAGGTAGTAGTCTTCCTCGCTTCTTAGATCACCCACGACGACGATCTGGTTTCTTTATCTATCTTTGGATCTTTTACTCTAGAGTGTTCTAACATAGTCCAAGGTCACACACTGGGACTTAATTTCTATATTCCCCCTTGACCTAGGCCTCTCTTCCTTACATCCCTATTTTTTGTGTTCCTTATATTGTTTCTGTTCTTGTTTTTCTTTTGGATATTCCACTTTTATTATTAATAAAATTTGTTGTCGTTAGTGATAACCTACTTAAAATAGGATTCATCCACAACACTGATCCTAAAAAGATCCTATATATCCATTAGTGGTATCAAATTAATGATCATCAATGATTCAACATGTTATTTTATTGATTTTATAAAGAATATGTCTATATTAAAATATCTGAGCCCATATAATTGTGTACGATATAAATTGGTAAAATATCATTTATAGGATCATTTATATTTAAATATGAGATATCACAATTCATTTATTATTTTAAAATGATTAATTTTTTTATTGTAATGTAACACTACAATCTTCCATGGTACTCCTCTCTTTGAATAATACAATTTCTTGTATTGTACGTAACTTCGAGTTCAAGCACACCATGATTAATCCAAATATCTGTTTAAAAAGTAGTTATGAATAGTAATACCCAATTTTGGAAATTTTATAAATTTTATTTTTCAAAATGGAATTCATTTTTTGATTCAAAATATCAAATAAGCTTAGGGTGATTTTTTTTTACTTTTCAGATAACTTTTTATATTTTTATGAATAGTGAAAAATATTTAATTTTAATTCAAAACAAATTTTTAATCAAGATACTTTATTGTGTTATATTATACATTTGACTATTTTTAATGTATAATTAGATTATATTTTTTTATCATTTAATATAATATAGGCCATTAGATGTAGTTTCAAATTTAAATTGTACATAAAGACATGTCAATCTTTTGATAGCTTTTACTTCTTAAAAACACATTTTTTTTGGTTTTGAAAATAGGATTTAATTTTAATGTTAATACTGAAAATTATGTATTTTGAATCATAATATCCAAATAGTGTAAATAAATAACTTTTATTTTTAGACATTATAAATAGTAACTTAAGTAAATACTTTATTTATCATGGTTAAAAGGAAAATCTGGTAATTAAGGGCTAAAATAATATTAAAATAATATTAATTTAACCTAACATATTTCTTAACCCTATTTTCTGATACAATTCTAACCATGGTCATCCTGGGTTTGATTTTGGGACCCCGTGGAGCCACTGGTAAGTGAAAATGAAACTTTATAAAAATTAATTTAAAGTTAAGTAAAATGTAACATAAACATATATCTTTGAGTAAAAAAAATTTTTGTGTAGTAATAAAATTGATATTTTCTTCTATAAAAAATCTTTATAAATATAAAAATATTTCCTACATCATGGTAATTTATTTATAAATTTTAGATGTCAAATAAATATTTTTATTTATGACCCAATAATGAGGCAGTATTTTCCTTATTAATGAAAGAATCAAATAAATGATATTATGAATATTAAAGTATATATAATTTTAATGTTTTTATACTATCCAAAAAAAAATCTAGGTGAATTTCACATGTTAGGGTTGATTAAATTTTCTTTTGAATAGATCACATTTTTATCACTTAAAAAAATAAATACTAAATAGTGTCAAATTTGACATAAATGAGTTTTTAAAACAAATAATTCTATATTAAATGATATAATATTTATAAAAATATATATTTCTTCCAAAGGACTAATATAAGGTTATATATTTCATTAATGAATTAATTTAGGTTCCCCTTTCATTTTATAGTAACTTTATTAACCATGTAATATAAAAATGGTAGAAGACATGGTAAAAGTTAAACTATTTAACTAAGAATTAAATATAAAAGATAAGGTTAATATGGTGAATTAAACATGTCTAAAACCTATTATTTGAGATTATTTATACCCATCACCACATTATCCTCTAAATAATTCCATTTGGATCAGCCAACCCCTGCTCAAATTCACACCTAAAAAGGGTACTTCCACTTCTATGAAATTCACACTTACAAAACCTTTTGGATCAGCCAACCCCTGCTCAAATATCCCCCCAACAACCTTCACATCATCCTAGAGTCCTTAAATTGACCATAAAACTATCCTAAGGAGCGTTTTTGTTCATATCAAAAGGAAAACCCGATGAAGAGGTAATTATTTCATCACCTCTTTCAAAGTTCTTTTCTTCTTCCACTTCATATTTCTTTTTTGTTTACATACCAAAATAATAACTCAAATAACTTATAAATAATGTTATGTTTTTATAAATATGGTACAACCATATTCATTATTCTACTCATCCTATGAATTACAAAGTCACCATACGTGCGTACGTATGGCTTACCATCTCTACATCGTAGTGTAGTTCGTTATTCAACTATTCATTATTTGGATAGGTATAATAATTAGAATAATTTATGTAAATAATAATTATAAAATTTTAGTGATTATTTATATATAATATATCATCCAAATTCTATACGATTTCTCCATCAATAGAATGTTATTGTCGCTCGTGCATACGTTTGGATTACCGTCTCCAAGATGTGATGATATTTCGTTCTCCATTGTAACCATTCAATAATAATTTTAATTTGATGATTAAAAATAATTTTTAAGAACTTAATAACATTCTAGATATGAATCAAATACATCCTATCCATAATAAACATGACTTACATAACAAAACATATCAATGAAAATGAATCGATTATCTCCCGAAACAATGATACTACTGAAATATTTTTAACAAAACAATATTAAAGGATAATATATGATAGAATGTTTATGTATGTGGTTATTGTATAATTTAATAAAAATCATTTCCCATTATACAAGAGGATAACTTACCCTATACTATGGAAAAATACTAGGTAAGTGTTAATTTTACAATTTCTTTATTATCATGTGTATTTTATTTATAAGTATCTACTAGGAATTCTTTCTCATGCACATATATATTTAATAAAAATTTATTTGAAAACATTTTTGGTATTTCCTATATTGTGGTTTAAAGTCATTTTTATCCTTTTTTTACTTTTATAAAATGAATTTAGTATAATCTTTCCATCATTTTCCAAAAAATGTACTTTATTACCTTTTTGAAAAATTAAATAAAGAATGTTTTTTAACATATAAGGAGGGTGCAACCATTTATTACTATTATAACCCCTTCAAATATTCTCTTTAAATATTATAATAATATTTTAAAATTAAAATTTTTATTTAATTTTAAAATATTTCAATGTAGAAAGAAGTATTTCACTCAAATAGTTTTTGGATTGATTTCATCCACTTCAACATCCTTTGATAGATTTTATGCTTGTTTGAAGTTGATTCATTTTGATACATAAATATTGTATTGAAGGTTTTTTGATATGTTTGACTAGGGATGTGATATTTTTATACCATCCATGGTTTATGGTTAATGTATCAACATTTCAAAATCTAGTTTTAATACGAATGTTTATGTTAGGTTTCAACCTTTTCATACGAGGAATTCATTTGATGTACTGAGTGACGGGTGGGGCATGCTATATCCCCTAGAGGCATAGGTAGGTCTCTTGAGAAAAATTAGTGTCTTTGAACAAGGCTTGGAAAGAAATTATTTGTATTCTAGGCACAAGGCCTTGACTATTTGGTTATGATGTCCGGCATTAGACATTCCATCGTTATGAAATTAGCTATTAATATTACATGTGATTATTAAACTAGTAGAATATCCATGTAAATAATTAAATGAAATTATTTGACTTATCTTTGACATATTATTCTGAGTTTTATGTTTAAAAGGCTTCTGTGTTAGTCTTATACATCAGCTTTAATGTTTATGCTTATTTATGATAGATTCTGCTATATTCTTATCCTTACTGAGTATTTGAGCTCACCCCTTTATTATGTTTTATTTTTCCCATGATCCAATGAAGTATATTATGAATGACCAGTAGGAATCGGATAATGGATATGAGTGTGTCCAAAGGAGACACAACGTTTTTTTCATTTCATAATGTAATAAAAAACTTATGTATATATCTAGTACTTCCAAGGCTACTAAAATGATCAGTCCTTCGGGACTTGATCTCTTGTGATAAAAACAATGTTGTGTAATAATGAAATGAATCTTGGTAACTAGGTTTAGGGTGTTTCTATTGGTATCCGAGGAAGTTTAGTACAAACCATGGGAACTAGATTTTGAAAAACACTAATTAGAGAACATTTCCCTAAGATAGACATTAAGGATTGGTATAGAAGAACTTCCTAAAATTTTGGTAATATAGATATTATGTTCATTTTTCAAGAAATACATCCATGTCTGGATACTACATGTGGATGTGGTTCTATCACAGATGTTCCTAGGTGTGGAAACTCTCTCAAGGAGTTTCGGGCTTGACTCGGGGTATCCGGGTACACGACAGCTGGGATTACTACCCACCAAGTTTGAAACTCCCCAAGGATATTATTAGGATAATTCACCATTTATTTACAAACCATTATGAATGATTAATGAGTAAATACTTCCTTAAAGAAAACATTTTTGTGATTATTGATTATATGCTCAAATTGTTCAATTTATGTTATGTATTTTTCTAGTTTGGAATTATGAATTGCAATTCATAAACTACTCTAGTGTATTCCATTGTTTAGAAATGGGCCCTAGTTGAAGGAATGGAATCCATATCAACACACATAATCCATGTAGTTATTTCCATCCTACTTAAGATAATTATAGTGAACTTGGTGATGCAACTGGTTCTGAACAGCTTATGACCATACAGGGACAACTCACTCTAGTTATGAATAATAAACTTACTCATATGGATCACCCTGATCCACAATGCAGGGGATCAATGTTAAACCACTTCATGAGGTTTCAGCCACCAACATTCAATGGGAATAAAAATCCAATTGTATCTGAGTAATGGATAACTTCCTTAGAGAAAATATTTCATTATTTGGGGAGTGGAAAAGGCGAAAAAGTTATAATGGCAGTTTATCGGCTTATAGGAGAAGAGGATCAATGGTGGTCATTGGTTCAAAACAAAAAGGAGGATGAAGAAGTATAAAATATGGAATGGATGTATTTTAAAGATCTTTTCTTAGAAACATACTTTCCTCGTGAACATTGAGCAGATTTGGAAAGACAATTTTTGAGTCTGAGGTAAAAGGAGGATGAGAATATCGCAAAGTATGAGGCCATCTTTTTGAGGTTGTTAAGGCATACTATAGATTATACATTAAATCCAAAAGTAATATTGATCAATTATTTTAGGGGTTAAAATCATTTCTCTATAGAGAATTAGTATCAAAATCCTTCTCATCATATGATGATATAGTCTCTTGAGCTATCAAGACATAAAAGGAATTCTCTAAGTCTTATGAAATTAAAGTGAAACAATTGAATATGATTTTAGCTGAAACCTATAAAAGTAGATATTAGGGGAATAAGGGAAATGTAGACATTCCACCCTATAGTAAATAAGGGAAGAAACACCATGGTACATTCTTGAAGGGGACAGGAGTTTGTTACAGGTGTGGAGAAAAAAGGCCACCAAGTTCATGATTGTAAGGGAATGAAAGAGGCCATCAATGTTGAATGCTACAATTTTAGAGAAATGAGGAATTAATCGAATAAATTTCCTAAGTTCCAAGGAAACATACATCAGAAAAGGACAATGGAGCAAGGAAAATCTTAAGAGATCACTACTACTATGGTTGAAGCTCTTAATGAGGTGGTGGAAGGTACTCTAATCATTTCCCAAAAATTAGCCAATGCTTTATTTGATTCTTGAGCATCTCATTATTTCAAATCTTCCCAATTTTCCAATAAAATTAGATATTTCATATTTGAATTAATAAGGTAGTTTTTAGTCAAAACACATAAGGGAAGTATCATAGCAACAATGTTTTGTCAATCAGTTACCATCATGGCATATAATTGTTCTTTATCATATGATCTTTTTGTCATACCTATGATTGAATTTGATATAATCCCCGGTAAGTATTGTCTTTTGAACCATTATGTGAAAATTTATGTTTAAAAGAAGGAGTTTACAATTTTTGATGATGATAAAGAATACCTTATCATTATAGTAAAAGCCATGTCATCTGATTCTCATCTAGATCCACCCTTATAGCTCTACTAAATTCAATTGTTGGGGGGAGTGAAATAAAAATGGGTGAGGAAATGAATTTTCAAATAGAGTATGTACCTATTGTGCAAGAATATGTTGATGTGCTTCAAAATGATTTACCTAGACATCCTCCAGAATGAGAAATTGAGTTTTCCATTATCTTAATTCCTAGTTCAAGGCACAAATCAAAGACCCATTATAGAAAGGCCACTATAGAATTAGTATAATGAAATAAACACCATGATTAATTAAGTAATTAAGGATTTATCCACCCTAGTGTTTCTCCATGGGGATCCCATGATCTCTTTATTAGGAAAAAAGATGGATCTATGAGGTTGTGCATTGACTATATGGAGATCAATGCTATAACAGTAAAGAATAAGTATCCCCTACCTTGCATTGATGATTTATTTGATCAGTATCCTACAGATCAATATTTTTCATAGATTGAAATTCGGTATTGATATCATTAGTTGTGAATAAGGAAGGAATACATTCTTAAGACAACATTTCATACCAGGTATGGGCATTATGAGTTTTCGGTAAGGCCTTTTGGACTGACTAATGCACCCTCTATTTTCATGGAAGTAATGAACACTGTTTTCAAGGAATATCTTGATGAAATTGTGGTTGTATTTATGAATGATATATTGGTATAATCCAAAAGCTACAAAGATTAGGAAAATTACTTCTGTATTATTCTAAATATTCTTAGAATAAATGAATTATATGGGAAGTATAGCATGTGTGAATTTGGGATTCAAGAGATTTCTTTTCTTGGCTATATTGACTCTATGGATGGAATCTCTATTGATCCTAAAAATACAAGGGCAATCCAATAATGGAGATCACTGACTAGTATAACTGAGGTATGAAGTTTTATTGGTCTATCAGGTTATTATTGGCATTTGGTCTGGAATTTTTCCTAGTTGGATAACCCATTAACCAATCTCACATGTAAAGGGGTTAAATTTGTTCGGAGAAAAGAGTGTGAAGAGTGTTTTGATGAATTGAAGAGATGATTAGTCAATTATCCTATATTTAATCTACAATCATTGAATGATTGGTTTGTTTTTTATAATGATTCATCAAATAATGGACTTGGTTGTGTCCATATGTAAGATGATAGAGTTGTTTCCTATGCATCATGACAGCTTAAAGTTCATGAAAAACAATAACACTCGTGATCTTGAGTTAGAATCTATAATGTTTTCTCTTAAGATATTAAGACACTGTTTATATGGTGGAAAATGTGTGATGTATACTAATCACAATATTTTGATATATATTTTCTCATAGAAAGAACTCAACAAGAGGCAAAGGTGATGGCTCGAACAACACACGGATTATGATTTCAAAATAAACTACCACCCGAGGAAGGCAAATAAAGTGGAATATTCTTTGAGTAGAAAGGACCATGGAGTTCTGAACAAGATGATAGTTGAAAGGGATAATATATTCATGGAACTAATATATATGGATATAGGAATAATCATGGTAGGTGAAACATCAATAATTTTTCAAATTATTTCCAAACCATATTTAATAGAAAAGATAAAATGTTCTCAGACTAGTAATTAAGAGTTTTAAAAGAAAATTAATGCTGTAAATGATGGTATATTGATCGACATCATATATGAAGATAGAATTTGAAAATTTGGGAAGAGGATTTGATTTACCGATATACATGAACTAAAAATGGAATTGTTGGATGATGATGATAGATTTAATTTATCAATACACCCTGGTAGTGCTAAAATGTATAGATATTTGAAGGAACATTTTTGTGGGACAACATGAAGAGGGAAATTTTTTATTATGTGTCAAGATGTATGGTTAGTCAACAAATGAAAGTTTCAAGACAATAACCTATAGATGTCTTGAAACCTCTTCCCACAACTGAGTGTAAATGGGATTATATTTGGATGGACATTGTCATGGGGTACAAAAGACACCTAGAAGAACTGATTCAATATCGGTCATTGTTGATCGTCATATAATGTCAGCACGCATTCTTTCTATAAGAGAATATTTACCACTTGAAATATTAGAAATACTATATGTTAATGAAGTTTTAAGACTTCATGGTGTACCCCTATTGATTGTTTTTTATTTTGATCCCAATTTTACTACAAGATTCGGGAAAATTCATTAGAAATCCCTAGATATGAGACATCGTTTAAGCACTGCCTACCACCCTCAAACTGATGGAAAATCAGAATAGACTATTCAAACCTTAGAAGACATGCATAGAATATTCTCACTTGACATTAAAGTGTTGATTCAATAAGTTTTACTTATAAATTTTCCATTACCTTATGTTTTGAAAATCAAAAACACTCTATCTCGAGGAAACTTTTATTTCCCTGATGAATTTCTTTAATAAGGAAATTTTTACTTCCCCAAGGAAATTTTCCCCTATCTTTGTTTTCATTGTTCATGATTTAGTTGCACTAAATTTTACTCCTTTTATGTCTTATTGTAAAATTAGGTTTCATTTATAATACCTCAGAATCCTATAAATACTTAGATATAAAGTATTATATTTTTAGGTTCTGGATTCTGATTCCAAATTCTCTGAAATTCAGATTCTGAATTCATAGAAATTTAGATTCCAACTTCACTAAAATTAAGATTTAGAATTCTTTGAAATTCAAATTACGAATTATTGGAAATTCAGATCCAAAATTATCTGAAATTCAGGTTCACAATTCCTTAGAATTCCAGTTCTGAATTCCTTAGAAATCAGGTTCCAAATTCTTTAGAATTCAGACTCTGAATTCCTTAGAATTCAGGTTCGGAATTCCTTAAAATTCGGGATCCAAATTCCTTAGAATTCAGGTTCTGAATTCCTTATAATTCTTGTTTTGAATTCATAAAAAATCAGGTTCCGAATTACAAATAATTGATGTTCTGAATTCCTCATAATTTGGGTTCTGAATTTCTCAAAATTCAGACTCTGAAATCTATAGAATCCAGATTCTGTATTCCCTAAAATTCAGATTCCTAATTCTCTAAAATTCAGGTTCTGAATTCCTTAGAATTGACGTTCTGAATTCCTTAAAATTATGGTTCTGAGTTCCTTAGAATTCAGGCTCTGAATTCCTTATAATTCAGGTTCCGAATTCCTTAGACTTCAGTTTCCGAATTTAATAGAATTCAGCTTCCAAATTCCTTAGAATTCAGGTTCCGAATTCCTTATTATTCAGACACATAATTCCTTAGAATTCAGTTTCTCAATTCCTAGGAATTCAGGTTCTGAATTCCATAGATTTCAGTTTCTGAATTCCTTAAAATTCAAGTTCTGAATTCCTCATAATTCGGACACTGAAATCTATATAATTCTAATTTCTAATTATTTTAAAAATAAAATCCAAATATCCATGTAATATAGACTCCAAACGTTTATTTTTCTCAAGACACCAAAAAATAGATTTGGTTGAGAAACCATATTTTACATACCCTTGTTATAGTTATAAAATGATGAAATGTATTCTATTTCTAACCAATCATTGTTTGAGTGTCACATGTACTGGTCCACCAAGGATTCAAGGAAAAATATGATTGTTGGAGGAGGGAGGTGACTGTTGCAAAAATTCATATAAAAAGGAGCTCATTTGAACAAACATAAGACTTTTGGAACTTTAACTGAATGATCAACAACTCTAGAGATTACATACAATTGAAGTGATTTATAGACAAAGATACTCTCATTCTTTGTGCATACTGAACATCTTGTTCAGCTTGCTTCATGCGACTATGAATGTTGTTGAGTACATTCAAGGGCTTCCGGGGATAGGAAGATAGAGGTGTCGACTACCTTAAAGTTCGAGGACTTCCTTAATAAGAAAGACAGAGGTTCCCACTACCTTAAAGTTCAAGTAATTACTTGATAAGGAATACAGATGTGCTGACTACCTTCAAGTTTGAGGGCTTCCTTGATAAGGAAGACAGAGCTGCCGACTACCTTGAAGTTCGAGGGCTTGAGTGGTTAGCAAGATAGACTCTGATATTCATATCGAGGGCTTACCCTGGTGTGGGTAAGACAGACTTTCACGAAAGTATAAATCAAGGTAGCTTTATCCAAGTTTGTGGGATAACCTACTCATTAGGTTAAAATATTCTATACTTATTACTTGTATTGTTTCGTGTTTTGTTTCTAATACATTTTGATTAATAAAGATAATATCATTTTCTTATACTTTCTTATACTTTTACTCTGACTAGTAAGATTCTATGTAATTTAAGGAAGAATATTTGATCTTGTAAACTTTTCTTAATTTTAATTTTTGGAACCATATTTCTAGAATCTAGGAACTTTGTAGAACTAAAAGGTTTGGGGAATATACCTTGTTTAACTTTTTAAAACAGTAAAATGTTTTATATAAACATTAAAAGTTCCAAAAGAATTTTTAAAGGATACAATCCCCCCCATCTTGTATATTGAGAATCTATATCAAATTTCGATCCTTTAATTGGTATCATAGGTGGTATTTGAAATAATTATATTCATATATAACTTTTCTTGCTCATGTTTTCATTGTTCTATATTTTCCTTTCTTAAGATTTTATTTATCCTTGTTTACAAACTTTTTTCTAATCAAATGTTTTTATGGAATTATATTTTCTATTAGATGGCAGGAATGAATGTTGGTTCGATTGAAAATATTAATCCTACTAGACCACCAATCTTTGATGGGAATGACTATGAATATTGGAGGGATCGTATGAAGAACTTTGTGATTAACACGGGTGTAAACAACAAAATTATGTTAACTGGAGACTATAAGATTCTTAATAAGGAACTTAGAACCTTTACTAATCTAGAAAAGGTGGAATACTAGATAAATATTAAGGTACGAAATACTTTTCTTTGTTCCATGACAAGAAATATATATAGGCAAATTTCTTATTGTGAAGCAACAAATTGTATTTGGAAGAATCTTGAAGTAACACACTTTGGAACTTCAAAAGTCCATAAAACTAGAAGAGCTATGCCCGGAGCTAAATATCATGGATTCTATTTTCCTTATGAAGAACCAATACGTAAGGTACATCAAATATTCATGACCATTTTAAAAATTTTACAATCTATGGGTGAGAAAGGTTTGGATGATGAATCTCTTGTAGACAAAATCATAAACATTATTCCTAACGAATGAGAATCTATGAGGACACCTATAAATGAAAATATAAAAGTTACTCAGATTTATCTTGATGTTTTTCTTGAACACTTATTCAATATGAGACTATAATGAAGAGAGATTATCATATGAATAAGAAAAATAATTGAAATGGAAGTGTTTCTTTTAAAACTACTTCAAATCATATGACAGCCAGGACTCCTGAGAGAGTTACAAGATATAAATCTAAGAAGGTTTCTATTCCATCCGAATCTAGTGGAAGTGAATCTTTAGAAAATGAGTCATCCAATCTTTCCTGAAGGATGAACATTATTGTTGCATAGAATAACTTTCAATATAGATACAAGAAAAAAGAAAGAAAGGACAATAATGTTTCGTGTGTCACTTGCTGTGAATGCAAATGAGTAGGGAATATAAGGCTAGATTGTCCTTTGCCTAAAAGAAAAGATAAAAAGGAAATGAATTTTTAGTGGAATACAAATAAAGACTACAAAGCTAAAGCCAAATTTTTTTTGAAATCCAATGAAACCTGGAGTTCCATTGTGGCTAACTCTTTAAATGAATCCTCAAAGTATTATTCTTCTAGTCAAAAGAATCATGGATTACTTTCCAAGTTAGCTATTGAGAATCATTATTTAATGGCCAAGGTACACAATGCGAAATCTGTAATAAATTTATTCTTGAATGTTATTTATAATGATAGTAAATACTATGAATCTTCTGATGAAGAATATTCTTCAGATGAAGATAATACTTTACCTACTTATGAATAATTTTATAAGTTTTCTAGGCACCTTGAGAATGAAAATTATAATGTCAAGAATATTCATGATAAAGAAAATTCTCGAATTAATATTCTTACTAATGAAATGTCATATCTTTATAAAGATCTTGACAAGTAAACCCTTGATTTTCAAAGTATTTCAAAACATCTTGAGGATGTTAATTATAAGAAGGATATACTTTTTAAGGATCTAGAAAAAGTAATTTCAATGAAAAAAAGTTAGAGACTAACTCTAGTGCTAAAACTAATGTTTTTTAGGATAAAAACTTTCTTGTTAGACTGAATTCAGAAATATTTTCCAAGAGGATGTTTCTGTCAAATTTTACCTTTGAAAATGAAAATATTGATAAGAAGTATTCGAAAATTTGACTACTAATGAATAATTCTAGATTTGGTTATACTAATCGAAAACCATTTTTCAGTAAAAATTATTTTGTTCCTCGAAGTTCTTCATTCGGCTCTAAGTGTCAGTGAGGTGGGAATTGGGGGAAAAATTCTTTAACCAAAACTTAGTCATTAGGATTTCATGAACATTATTTTTCAAAGAAGATGTGGATTCCTAAAATTTTTCTTTCTGAAGATTCCGGATCCTGGAAAATTTTGGTTCTTAAACTATAACACTATTGTTTTCTGGAAATTAAAGATAATACCAACAACAATACATAATACACAGATATTATATTTTCTTATAATATGACTTGTTAGAAAAACTTCTTTGAAAAGATTATCAAAAAGAAGGGAGGAAAAGTAACATTCAGATATAATGCTCAGGGAGAAATTATTGGAATAGTTAATATTCTTCTTCTTGGAAAAACATCGATTTCAAACGTTTTATTTGTTAATGGTATTTAGCATAACCTTATTAGAATAAGTCAATTATGTGATAATGTTTACCTGGTAAATTTTAGGAATGACATGTTTTTAGTACACAATTACAAGGAATAGTTTATTCTTTCTGCCCATACGTAAGAGAATGTAAACACACTAAACATAGAAGACCGGAGGAGCCAAGATCTACCTTGTGTTAGTGAAATGGAAGATAATTATTGGTTATGGAATATAACTTTATGACACTATAATATTAAAAACCTATGAAAACGCTCTAAGAAAACACTAGTTAAGGATCTACCAGAGCATAGATTTGATTCTTCAAAAGTTTGTGATCCTTTTTAATATGGTAGGAAACATATATCAAGTTTTAAATCAGCTGGTGAAGTCTCAACCATAGATGCATTACAGTTAGTGCATATGGATCTTTTTTGTCAAACAAAAACTGGAAGCATTCGATGTAAATATTATGTATTCGTCTTAGTTGATGAATACACTATATTTAATTGGTTCTATTCTTTAGAAATGATATATGAAAAATTTTCTTATTTCAAAAGTTTTATAGCCCATGTTAGAAATGACAAAAACCATCCACTGAAAACAATACATAGTGATCATGGAGGATAATTACACAATTCTAATTTTGAAACCTTTTGTAGTAGAAAAGTCATTAATCATAACTTCACAGCACAAAGAACTCCTCAAAAAAAATGGGGTTGTTGAAAGAAGAAATAGGATTATTCATGAGATAATAAGAACCATGTTGAGTGAATATTCAATAGACAATCATTTTTGGTCCGTAGCTGTAATTACTGCTTGTTACACTCTAAATCTAGTTTTTATTAGACGTTTTCTTAATAAAACACTTTATGAGTTATGGATTGGTAGAAAACCTAGATATTCAATCTTCAATGTTATTGGTTTCAAAGTATTAATTCTGAATACCAATTATATTTTACATAAATTCAAACCAAAATATGATGAAGGAATTATCTTTGTCTACTCCACAAACTCTATGTCTTATAGAGTTTTCAATAAAAATACTAGTACTGTTGAACAAAGAGTATATGTTAAATTTGATTAAACCAATCCTTTTGTTTTCAAACAACCTCATCCTACATCTTCCAATGTGATTTCCAAAACATATTATCAAACCTTGATAGAAGATACTTCTAATAAGGAAAATTTTCTAGAAAATGTTTTTAAATCATTTACCCCAGATTATTTCCTACCATATGTTGATTAAAATGTTTTACAAAACCCTAAATCATTTTTTTCATAAAAGTCATCCCAGTGATAGTATAATTGTTGATGTAAATCAACCTACAAAGATTAGAAGTTCCTTACAAAATGAATTAGAACATCTAGCATTTCTTTCCCAATTAAAACCAAAAATCACTGATAAAGCTTTAGGTGATTATGATTGGATAAAATCTATGCATGATAAGATAAATAAATTCAAAAGGAATAAAGTCAAGACCTAGGATGAAAAACCTAAGGAAACCTCTATTATTAAAGTAAAATGGGTCTTCATAAATAAGTGATGAAAATGGATTCATAGTAAGAAATAAATATAGATTGGTTGCTAAAGTATATAATCAACAAGAAGGAATAGACTATGAAGAATAATATGCTTCAATAGCTATACTTGAATCTATTCTTATTCTACTTTCCTTTGTAGCATTTTTCAATTTTAAACATTTTCAAATGGATGTTAAATGACCTTTCCTTAATGGTTTTGTTTAAGAGGATTTTTTTGTTGAACAACCTCTTGGTTCTGAAAATTCAAAATATCTTGAACATGTTTTCAAACATACCAAATCTTTGTATGGACATAAACAAGCTCCTAGAGCCTGGTATGATGGAATTATAATACTTTTGCTTCTAAACAATTATGTTTAAGGAAATGTTGATCCTACCCTTTTATAAAAAATATAAGAAAAATGTTCTGATTGTTCAAATTTATGTTTATGACATTATATTTGGTTCAATTCCGCAATCTTTAACTGATACTTTTGGGGATATAATGAAATATGAGTCTAAATTGAGTGTGATGGGTAAGTTAAATTTTTTCATTGGTTTTCAAATTTCTCAAAAACCAAAAAATTCTATATATCCCAACAAAATTATATTAAATACATTCATAAAAATTATTGATATGACTACACTAAGAGTATATGTACTCCCATTAGTACCTCAAATTCACTTGATATTGAGGAAGTTGGGAAACCAATAGATCAACCATCATTTAGAGGTATGATAGGAAGTCTACATTACATGACAGCTAGTCATCCAGACATAATGTTTTTAGTATGATTATGTGCAAGATATCAATCTAATCCTAAAGAATATCATTTAAAGGAAGTGAAAAGTATTTTTCAATAATTAAAGGGAACCATTGATTTATGAATCGTTTATACTTCTAGAAATTATTTTGTTTTAAAAAGTTTTTTGGATGCAAACGTTGGTGGATGTAGAGTGGATAAGAAAAGTACATCTCTAACTTTTCATTTCTTAGGAGATTCATTAGTTTTTTGGTTATTCAAAAACCAACACTAAGTAGAAATTTCTTGTACTAAAGATGAATATGTAGTGGCTAGAAGTTTTTGTGCTCAAGTATTGTGTATGCAACACAAACTCATAGAATATGGTATGAGTTTTACCAAAACAATTTTCTTTTGTGATAATACTAGTTAAATTGTCTTTTGTAAAAACCTTTTACATCACTCTCATGGAAAACCCATAGATATTAGGCATCAATTTCTTAGGGATCACACACAAAAAAGAGATATCATTCTTCAATTTATCGAAACACAAGATCGACTTGCTGATATTTTCACAAAATCTATACCATCCGATAGATTTGGATACATTAAACAAATGTTAGGAATGATAACTTTAAGGAAATATTCCTTATTAACTTCTTGTTTAAACCTATATCCTTACAGTAATATACTCTTTTTCATAGGGGGATTATATTTACTTATTAGTTAAATTTTTTTTAATAAAATTTTCATGGTTTTAATTTTCATAGTAAAATTTTTCATAATCTAAATTTTTCATAATCTCAGTTTTTTGGAATCTAAAATTTTTATAATCCAGAATTTTAGAATCTAAAGTTATTCAAGAAGGGTTTTTCATCATTAAGAATACTTTTCCTAGGAATACGAAAGGTATGGTTTCTTTTCTATGTTTTCATAATCATATTTTACTAGATGGTATTTTTCTTAAAAATTGTTGGATTCACTATGCCTTAAATCTGAATGATTTTCTTAAAAACCTCAAATGATAAGAATCTATCAAAATCCTTCTTCATCTATCATATCAACCGCCAGATATTCTCAAGAAGTTTTCATTCATTGGATAAATCTGGGAAGGTGAATCATCACTTCAATTTCCAATATAAAGTACCCCCAATGGTTGTCCCACATTGAATCCCAAGCTCTTACGTTCCTATGATCTTCCCCTCCTACATAAGACCATTTTGAACTTCTTAGGTATTCCTAGTTCCGAATGTCTAAAGAATCATCTTTTTAGAAAGAAATGTAAACCGTAATGGAAATATCTGAATGTCAGATTTATTATGAAAGGTTGGTAGAACCAGACTTCTCTAATAAGTATGATTCATTCACCTCAATGAACATCAAGTTAATAGCTGGGAGAGTTTTTCTATATCTAAACCCAAGGTAGTTGATCTGATGATGGAAATTTTTCTAGTAGAATTATATAAATTTCTACCTTTTTTCAATCAAGGAGGCAATGAGAAAATTTCTTTACAGAGTTATGGAAATACTTAATCTCTTTCTTATGCTAAGGTAGCTAGTCTGATTGGAATACCTTACGAAGGAGAAACTGAATTTTTATCGTATAAGTTACCCAATGTCGAAGGAAGCTTTGATAAGGGGAAAGACATAGACTACCATTTTTTGGTTGGAGTCATGACTCTGAAGATTCTTCATCTTTCATCAAATTTCAAGATTCTTGAACTTTGGGTTCAAGGATTTATCATTCCAAGGAAAGGAGATAAGATACACTAAAGAAAAGTGATATATATGTTTTGGATTTCCAAGTGAACCTCTGGAAGCTGAATATTGTTAAGTACATCTTTGTTACCATTGAGAATATAATGAATAGAAATCGGAAGTCCCAGATTATCATGTATTCCGAAATTCTATCAAAGATCATTGTTTCATGTTTATAAGCAATGAAAATTTTCTTCAAATCAAAGTCATGAAATTTCAAGGTAATGTTTCTAAGCAGTGAAACTCTAAGGAGGATGAATATTGGATTTAATAGTCAATCTTGAGAATTTTATGATTTATCGGAAGCATAAATTTATGTTCTTTCAAATAAATAGGATGTGGAAGAAATCTCCAAGAAAGGTGGAAGGAAGAGGAAGGAAAAGGAAATTGAAGATAAAGAAAAATTTTTTGTGGCCATGGAAATTAAATTTGTACAACTAAAGTCAAAGAGGAAAAAATCTTACCCTAATAAGGTAGTTGAAAATGGAGAGAGGATAAGAAGAAAAAATGGCAGGGGATCCTAGTTTGGGTTTGGATCCTTCTTAGGCAAAATCCTTGTAAATAAAGGCCTTTTAAGAGCTTGAGAAGAAAGATAAAGAGAGGAAGAAAAAGAAGGCGTTGTCTGAGGCTGAGATGGTACAATCTCTTCTTAAGGATGTTGAGAATGCTTCTGAGAATGTTTTGGTACCAAAATACTTTTTAATAGAATCAATCCTAGAGACTCTAGGAAAGAAGTTGGTGATTCCAAAAACCACATCAATAAGGATAATAAGAATAATAAGTAGAAATAGAAGGGGAATAAGAATTTGAGGAAGATGTAGACAAGAAGTGGAGTACGAAAAAGAAGAAGTAAGTTGTGACTCTGAGGACATGATACAACAAGTTGAAGAATATCATGAGAAGGATAGTCCTTCTGAGAATCTCTCTATCCAAAATTCTGAGGTCTAATATTCTAAGCTTGCTAAACCTTGAAAGGATGACAAGGATCTGCAAATGTCAATAAGCAATTTGAGGAATAAAGTAGAAATCAGGATTTCATACAGCTAGAGGGTGTTGAGGCAGGAGCTGAGAAAGAAGAAGTTGATGACGATAATATTGTTTAGCTATCATATAGAGAACATGTATCACCTAAACAAGAATAAATCATTTAAATAATAGTTATGGGAAAGAATGTGATGTTTGATAATCATACAAAGTCTTTGGTCATTAAGAAAGATGTTGGTGCTTCATCGAAAAGGAAATATGATGTGCTTGAAAAAGAATCCCCATCAAAAAAGAATTCAGATTTAGAATCATCTTCTCTTATCCATGAATTTTTTGTTCAGTATTTGATAAAGCTAGTTGATTCTATTCGTTTGTTTCCAAGTATAGACTCAAGATTTCAAATGATTCTACATTCTTAAAATCAGAAAAGAGATTCAGTATCCATGGTGATGGATATGTGTGTCAAACGTGAGGCTGATTTCAAAAAAAAATTATTTATTTATAAATCCCATTAAATATATTTCAAGAATATGACTTGTTGGTCAAGGAAAACTGTTGAAGAGATGATATTTATCAATGAGTTTCATGAAAATGTCAAGGATTCTATTGAAACTAAAGATGATAAGTTCAAATATCTCACCAAGTCATTTGAAAAAATCTATCTCTTGAAGATACAACTGAGAAGAAAAAAGTGAAAGATCTAAACATGAGATTTCATTAAGTTGCTTAGATTTGGAAGAGGAAAAGGGATCTTAGAATCAATCTTGGGGAAAAACATGTAAAACAAGGAGAAACCTTGAAATATTTGGCTGATTCTCTTAAGGATTATGAAGAAAAAATTAAATCCTTCAAGAAGAAAAGTGAAGATCTGGATTAGCTTCTCAAATGTGCAGAGGTGGATCACAAAGAGCTAATGGAGTTGAAAACCATTATGGTAAGAACCTGGACCTTCTTTTTCAGGTATGTTTTCCTTTTCTGGCCGTTTTTGAGAAAAAGAGGAGAATCTGGAAATTTTGTAAGTACACACCGTGTACTTTTCTTCCGCTCGAGGCCGTCTGATGGCCGTGTTCGGGCTAGTCACACGGGGTGTAGCGATGAGGTGGAGCCCAATTAATACGGCATATGGAAAAGGTGAGTACACACCATGTACTCAAGAATTACACGCCGTGTACTTTTCTTTTTTTCATTAATTGGACAGGGGTCGCGCCTAATCCCCGTTTTCATCTTCTTCTCCACCTAATTACGTCTAGAGAGACCTAGAGGGATGATTCTTCTCCGAGCCACCGATCCTTCACCGGTTGTCCGAATCGAATGCCATCGAGTGTAATAGAATCACAGCGATGAGTTCTCAGTTCTTCTTTTTCTATGTTTCATGATTCCTCCTCTTGTGAGTGTTATCTAAGGTTGAACGTTTTAGACATTTTTGAAGATTTACTCCATTTTAGGCCAATTCATAGGCCGAGCTTCAAGAATATCAATCTCATAGGATTGAGGTAGGTGGTTTGTTTCCCTATGTTGAATGTGTTTGAGTTTTTGGCACCAAAGTGTCAGAAGCCCATGTATCGGGTATCTCTATATAGGGTATGATCCTGTGTCGTTATCTGCATTAGATTTCATGTATGGTTGAGGTTATTAGATGATTAATAATTTCATGTCAGCATGTTTTAGGATCACCCCATGGGTGTTTCCCCTTAGTTTGGCTATTGATTTCCATTTGTCATGGTTTTCCTACGAGGCAACCCTATTTCACATTGCTAGTATGCATGTTGACTTGATTGAATGTATTGACTACTGTTTATATTCTTGTGGATGCATTTTAGCTATTATCCAAGTACTTTCTGGACTTACTTAGGATGCTAACAGCCGATAATGTACAACTAAACTGCTCAGGGGTGAGTGAACCTGGGGTGGTAGACTAAAGGAGGAATTGACGATTACAGCTTCGGTAGAGAGCCTGTTATAATTAGTATCCATCTCAGGACCTAAGGTAATGGGACTTTGTGCTTCCTCAGAGTGTCCTTAGTTATGTAGCGAGACTATAGGGGGAATTAGATGTAAGTGCTTCCTCAGAGAGTCTATATATTTTGTTGTAAGACCGCAGGGGAATTGACGGAGAGAGAATCCCAGAGTGTCTGTGCCTTTATACGTCTAATTGACTAGAGGGGTTTGCTAGTAGGATCCACCCAGAGAGTCAGTTCTTTATTTGTTGGTTGGTTGTGACGAGTCCACCAAGCCAAAGAACAAGCTTTGGTTTGAACTACTTGTTGTTTAGGTAGACTGCTGAGTTACCTGTTGTGATTACATTCTTGCCTTTGGAGGATAGATTTGTTGCTAGGGTCCATGGTTGATAGATAAATGATTGTACAGAACTAATAAATAACTATGAATGGAGTTTGGTAGGATTTATTACTTTAGTGTACATCTGATTCTCTGCTTCATTTATTTCCTTTACTTTTTCTATATTACTCACTGACAGTAGGGCACAGATCTCTTGGTGATTGCCTACTGGGATTAGTCTCACACCCTGTTTGGGTTCTGCTTTTCGGCCCAAACAGATTATATGGTTGCTGGTGTAGAAAGGGATTGTGGCCCTTCTACTTCAGGTACATGATTGCTGGTTGGAGCTGAAGAGCATAGGACTGAGCTTAGGCTTGCGATGCTGCTGGAGCTGCTTTTTACTTTCATACCTTCTTTTCAGTTGTATTACAGCATGTTGTTGTGTTTGATGATTTCCTTAGATACTTGTACCTGCTGCATCATTATCATTATCAATATATGTTCATTGCTTCTGCTATTTAGTTTTAGTGTTTTCATGTTGTTTACTACTTCCGCCATTGACTGTTGTTTTCTTTCCTTGTATACCTTACCATATGAAGGCATAGTTTCCCCAATAACTTATCAAGGCTCTCGCTGCTAGTTGGCAGCCTGTGGCGTTTGGGGAAATTCACTTAAGGTCATGTGGAGAACCGGGTACGGGGCACCAGTGGAAGGGCTCCGGATTCAGGTTGTTACAAAGTGGTATCAAAGAAATTCATTCCTTTTTCTATTGAATTATTGTTTAGCGACACTAGACGGGGATAATATGGAATAGGTAAATGGTAAATAGTTGTACTCGGGCTTTCTAGAACTCGTGTATATGGAAAAGGCCAGATTACCTCGAATATTGAAAATTTTGAGTTTTGCGAATGTTACAATTTAATTGATTTCACCATTGGGTGATGAACTTTTTTTGTGTTGTTACTATTTATATGATTGCGGGTCTATTTTGTTGTAACCTGATGAGATGAGGGTATGCCATCTCATGCATCATATAGGAACATGTTAGAAGATTACATGCCATGAATTTTTCCATGCCATCTAGGTTGCATTAGAGATTTCATGTTGTTGTGATATGATTTGTGATAGACAATGCATGCTCTTGTGATAGCTACTGTGATAGAATGCCTATCATGTTGATAAGGTATCATTGTTTGGAGCTTTCTTATCATGGGTGCCAAACTTTAATCTCAAAGGTGTTATGGTCCCTCAAGGATCAGAATTTGGTGGGTCGTGAGTTCTTATACTGTGGATTGTTCTATACATCGTTATGATGCCAAGCTTTAATTCGCGGGGAGTATGGGCCCCCATGGATTAGAATTTGGCACCTTAAGCCTTGTTTTTCTGTGTTTTCTAGGCTCCAGTGCAGTTTTGAGGCTACTGTCCAGAAAAACCCAGAATACACGGTGTGTACTTTATAGATACATGTCATGTTGTTTTTTGTCGTGTCACTGACCGTGTGGACAGGGACATGGAGCTGTAAATGTTTTTCAGGAACACGCCGTGTACGGTAGGTACAAGCCGTGTAGAGGTTAACTAGGAGCCCGTCCATGTAACTAGCAACATGAGCCAGTTAATGCATGTTTAGTACACACCGTGTTTGGTATGCACACGCCGTGTATCTTTTACCAGGTACCCCGCCGTGTCTTGAAAAACACGGTTCGATGGTATCTTCTCCTATACACGCCGTGTTTGTTCAGAACACGCTGTGTAAGGATCATCCGGGTACCCGGCCGTGTCACGAACAACACGTTCCAGGGTTTCCCTTCAAGTGCACGCCATTTATCTTAGGAACATGCCATGTAGTGTCCACCGTGTGTCAGGCCGTATCGCTAACAACACGGGCCAGGTAAGGCATGTCCAGCACACACCGTGTCTTCCTTAAAAATGTCGTGTAGTCTTTGGCTGGGACAGTCCGTGTGACTTAGCCATGTAGGAGTAACCGGGAAGGGAGAAAAGGATCAGTACACTCCGTGTAGTTTAATAACATGTCGTGTATCCGGGTAGTTTACACAACCTGGTGTGGACAATGTACACGCCCTGGGTAAACTTTTAAGGAACACACCGTGTAGTGGTACTACACACCGTGTAGTCATGTTTTTTCCAGTTTTAAAGGTTGTTTTTTCTTCTTGTTCCATTTTACTCTCCTATGTTGCAACTATGTTCATCTTTAATGAAGGTGTGTTTTGTTCTTTCAAAGCTATGGCATCGAGACGTACTCCTGTTGCACGCCAGGAACCAGGTAGCGATCGTACGCCTGATACGACCGATCAGGGACTGCCATTAGTTTTTTCCATCATTCCGGACATGGCACCTGCAGTGATTCCAGACACTAGAGCCGACACTTAGTACAGATAGGGTTTCATGAGATTCATGCAGACCTTCTTGGGATTTCAGCATCCTGCCCTGACTATGGCAGAGATGACGCGGGTCTTCCCGCAGCAGCATCCTCCCACTTTCACAGGGGATGGAGGAACTTAGGCTACAGATTCATGGCTTAAAGCCATGCTATCCATCTTCGAGCATCTGGAGATTCCTCTAGAAAGGAGGGTGAAGCACGCAAAGTATATGCTGTGAGATTCTTCCAAGAGATGGTGGGACGTAGTCTCTCAGATGGGGCGCCAGCATGCTATGGCTTGGGATGAGTTTCAGCATACGTTATACGACTACTTCTACTCAGCTATGCTGAGGGATGACAGAGCTAGGGAGTTCATGAGCCTGCAGTAGGGTACTCTCTCAGTTATGAAGTATTCCTCATGCTTCACTGAGTTACAGCGATTCACTCCCGTCCTGGGGAATTACGAGCTTTTTCTAGGGAGGAAGTTTGAGGAAGGCCTCAGACCGGAGATCAGATCACAGGTGAATGTCTTTTAGTTGAATTCTATTACTCTTATAGTCAATCAGGAACTCATCACAGAGAGGAACCTGAGGGAGACTGGAGCTGTGGACTGGGGCGATACAACATCCAAGGCCGATTCCCTCCAGACAGACAGTAGGAAGCACCACCGAGAGTCTACCCGAGGCGACCCGAGGAAGCGAGGTATTCCTTCTGGTAGACGAGATTCCCCTTATGGAACCCTAGTGGTGTGTTATCAGTGTGGGAGGAGAAGTAATAAGAAGGCCCAGTGCCCCAGGGACCCAGTGGAGTTTCGATCCAGCAGCATGATGGGTCACCTGCAGCGTTTCTGCAAGGTTCTCCTTCCAGCGGCTCGTGAAGGAGGATCAGTTTCGACCCCGCACACAGGAGCAGGACCACCAGATCCACAATAGACTGGGGGCTAGAGTTTTTACAGGATGTTTAGGTTAGGTTAGAGGTTGTGGATGTAGTGGTCAGGCTCAGGGAGGAGCAGCTCTGGGTTTTCAGGCTGCTACACAGGGCCGCGGTACAAGCTAGACTTTTGCTGTAGAGCAGATTCATCAGGAGCATGATCTCAGGCCCTCTACAGTTCAAGGTAAAATCATAGTAGCCTCAGTTTTATCTTCAGCACCTTTCAATATTGGTTCTTCACATAGCTTTATCTCTGTTTCTGTCGTGGAAAGCCTTGAGCTCTGTGTCTTTTCATCTACTGACATGTTGACTCTCGACACGCCCTTGGGAACGAGGACATCTAGCATACGTTAGTGCAAGGGGTGCCCTCTTGAGGTTGTAGGGTATCATTTCTTATAGGACCTCTATGTCCTAGAGATTATGGGCTATGACCTCATTCTCGGTATGGACTGGTTGGTTCCCTTCCAGGAAGTCGTTGATTGCTATCGCCACAGGGTGAGTTTCATATCACCAGAGGGTGAATCTTCCCTTCATAAAGGCGAGTGGGATGTTCAGGTGAGTCAAGCTGGACTCGAGCATCATGTGCTAGGAGGAGTTATAGCCCAGATTTCTAGTCTTTATCTGAATGACTAGGGGACTTCTCAGCTAGATTTTTCCCTAGTGGTTGATGGATATCAAGATTTCTTTCTAGAAGACATTTCAGGTTTTCCTCCAGAGTGTGAGGTAGACTTCTCGATTGAGCTCGTGCTAGGAGCAGCACCGGTGTCCATTCCTCCTTATAGGATGGCTACACATGAGTTTCACGAGCTCAAGAAGCCATTGGAGGAGTTGCAGGCAAAGGGTTTCATCTGACCCAGTACTTCTCCTTGGGGTTCACCTATCTTGTTCGCGAAGAAGGCAGACGGTACCCTTAGTCTTTGCGTGGATTATCGGAAGTTGAACCAGTTGATGTTCAAGAACCGATATCCCTTGTCTAGGATTTATGATCTCTTCGATCAGCTTCGAAGAGCTCGGGTGTTCTCGAAGATCGATTTGAGGTCTGGTTATCATCAGTTGCACGTAAGACCTTCAGATATACCTCTAACAGCCTTCAAGAGCTAGTATGGCCTCTATGAGTATATGGTTATGTCGTTCGATCTTACAAACATGCCAGCTGTTTTCATGGCACTGATGAACTGAGTGTTCCATCCTTACTTGTATTCCTTCGTTGTGGTCTTCGTGGACGATATCTTGGTGTACTCTCACAGTCGACATGACCTTCCAACCCATCTTGAGATCGTTTTGGGTACACTGAGGGAGCATCAACATAATGCTAAACTCTCAAAGTTCCACTTTTGGATGGATGAGATTCACTTCATGGGTCATGTCATATCAGAGAAAAGAGTATTTGTAGTCCCAAAGAAGATGAGAGCAGTAGTTACCTGGGAGAAGCCGAAGAATGTCTTTGAGGTATGGAGATTCTTGGGGCTAGGTGGTTACTACAGGCAGTTTATACAGGACTTCTCACACCTAGCAGCACTGCAGACTTTCTTGAATAAGAAGGGGGTGATGTTTTTTTGGTCATAAGCCTATGACTCAGCCTTCCAGGAGCTTAAGGGGAGATTGAATTCAGCACCGATCCTAGTTTTTCCAGATCCGGGCAAGACCTATACAGTTTTATGTGATGCATCTAGCATCGGGGCTTGGAGTAGTGCTTATGAAGGAGGATCGAGTGGTTGTGTATGGATCTCGATAGCTGAGGCCTCATAAGATGAATTATCCTACGCATGACCTGGAGTTTTCCGTGGTCATTCATGCTTTACGCTATTGGTGGCATTACCTTCTGGGAGAAAATTTTGTGGTATACACTTACCACAATAGTCTCAAGTACATATTCACACTGTGTGACCTGAATCTGCGACAGCGGAGGTGGGTTGAGTATCTCCAGTCCTTCGTTTTCAAGCATGCCTATACACCTGGGAAAGGAAACACAATGGCTGATGGACTTAGGAGAAGAACTCAGATACAGGCAGTTCAGGAGGCCAGCAGTGAGTGGCAACTGATGAATCTGTTCTCAGAGATGCATTTGGAGGTACATGACAGTCAGGGGTAGACTTTCCTATCTTCTATGGTTGTTACCTCTGCACTTTTGGACCGAGTTTGAATGAGGCAGCTGACAGATTCAGAAGGTCTAGTCCTATGGGAAAGCGTGTCAGGAGAGGACCCTCTTCCCAAGTGCACTATTGGCAAGGATGAGATCTTGCATTTCTAGGGACGCGTATGGGTGTCAGCAGATATACGCAAGGAGCTGATGAGAGACTTCCATTCCTCAGTTTGGGCAGTTCATCCTGGCGTCACCAAGATGTTCTGTGATTTACACCGCCAATACTGGTGTCCATGTATGAAGAGAGATGTGGCTGGTTTTTTCATGATGTGTTCCACCTGTTATTAGGTGAAGGTGGAGCACCAACGGCCAGTAGGGCTTTTACAGCAGTTACCCATTCCATATTAGAAGTGAAAAGATGTCGTGATGGACTTCTTGACATGGTTACCGAGATCTTTGAGAGGAAACAATTTAGTGTGGGTTGTCGTTGATAGTCTTATGAAGGTTTCTCACTTCTTACCGATAGAGGAGACCTTCGGTGTCGATGAGCTTGGACGGTTGTACGTCCGTGAGATTGTGCACTTGCATGGGTTTCTGAGTACTATCATTTCAGATAGGGACACCCTCTTTACTTTGCATTTCTGGCAGGGCTACAGAAAGCATTGGGTACACAGGTGCTTCTATGTATAGCTTATCATCCACAGACAGATGGTCAGTCAGAGTGCATGATCCAGGTGCTTGAGGATATGCTCCGAGCTTGCATTCTAGAATTTTGTGATTATTGGGAAAAGCATATACCTCTCGTGGAGTTTTCCTATAACAACAGTTTCCAGGATACTATTCAGATGGAACCTTACGAGGATTTGTATGATAGGCTATGCCGATCACCTTTATGTTGGCTAGAGGCAGAATAGGCAGCTTTGTTGGGACCTTGTCTCGTCCAGGAGACCTCAGAACAGATAGAGTTGATTCGGAAGAGGATGGATACTGCACAACCTCGTTAGAAATCTTAGGTTTACCAGCGGAGGTGACCTCTGCAGTTCGGGGTTTGAGACCAGGTTTTTCTACGTGTTACCCCGAGGATGGGACACAAGAGGATCAGGATACACGGTAATATTTCACCAAGATATGTCAGCCCATTTGAGTTTGTTGAAAGATTAGGGCTGGTTGCTTATAGGTTACAGTTACCTCAGAGATATCAGGCTATGCATGACGTCTTCCATGTTTCTCAGCTTCGACGCTATTTCTCAGACCCGTCCCATGTTTTTCGACCTAAGGAGGTTGAGTTGGAGTGGGATGCATTGTTCTCAGAGCATCCTATCAGGATTGTGGATCGTAGTGAAAAATTACTTGGTGGCCGGTCTGTTCCTCTAGTACAGGTGTTATGGCAGCACGACCATGTGCAGGACGAGACTTTGGAGAGGGAGGCAGATATTCGATCAGAGTGGCCAGAGTTGTTCGAGGTTTCTTCTTCGCCACCTTGCTCGGAAAATTCAGGGAATAATTTCATTAAGGAGGGATGTTTGTCAGAACTAGAACCTTCTTTTTCAATTATGTTTTCTTTTTCTGGCCATTTTTTAGAAAAAGAGGAGAATATGGAAATTTTGTAAGTACACATTGTGTACATTACAAGTACACGCCGTGTACTTTTCTTCCGCTCGAGGTTGTGTGCTGGCCATGTCTGGTCCAGTCACATGGGGTGTAGCGATGAGGTGGAGCCCGATTAATATGGCATATGTAAAAGGTGAGTACACGCCATGTACACATGAAGTAAACACCATATACTTTCTTTTTATTTCATTAATCGAACTGGGGTGGCGCCTAATCCCCATTTTCATCTTCATCTCCACCTAATTACGTCGAGAGTGACCTAGAGGGCCGATTCTTCTCCGAGCCACCGATCCTTCACCGGTTGTCCGAATCGAACGCCGTCAGGTGCAATGGAATCGCAGCGGTGAGTTCTCGGTTCTTCTTTGGCCATGTTTTTTGATTCCTCATCTTGTGAGAGTTATCTAAGGTAAAATGTTTTAGACATTTTTGCAGATTTACTTGGTTATAGGCTGATTCATAGGCCGAGGTTCAAGAATAGAAATCTCCTAGGATTGAGGTATGTGGTTTGTTGCCCTACATTGAATGTCTCTGAGTTTTTGGCACAAAAGTGTCGGATACCCATGTATCGGGTATCTCAAGGTAGGGTTTGATACTGTATTGTTATCTGACTTAGATTTATTGTATGCTTGAGGTTATTAGATGATGAATAATTTCTTGTCAGCATGTTTTAGGATCACCCCATGGGTGTTTCCCATTTGTTTTGGATGTTGATTGTCGCTTGGAACGGTTTGCCTATGAGGCAACCCTATTGCACATTGCTAGTTTTCCTATTGACATGATTGCAAGTATTGCCTACTATTTATATGTTTGTGGATGCATTGTAGCTATTATCCAAGTAGTTTCTGAACTTACTTAGGCTGCTAACAGTCGATTACGCATG
This sequence comes from Viscum album, assembly GCA_963277665.1. Classification (NCBI taxonomy): domain Eukaryota; kingdom Viridiplantae; phylum Streptophyta; class Magnoliopsida; order Santalales; family Viscaceae; genus Viscum; species Viscum album. The sequence goes on from OY728145.1 coordinate 905,113,859, forward strand.
ACTAAACTGCACAGGGCTGAGTGAAACTGGTGTGGTAGACTAAAGGGGGAATTGACGATTAGGGCTTCCCTATAGAGCCTGTTATAATTAGTATCGATCGCAGGACCTAAGGGAATGGGACTTTGTGCTTCCTCAGAGTGTCCTTAGTTACTTATTAAGACTATTTGTGGAATTAGACGTAAGTGATTCTTCAGAGAGTCTATATCTTTCATTGCAAGACCGCAATGGAATTGATGGTGAGAGATTTCCATAGTGTATGTGCCCTTGTATGTCTACTTGACTGGAGGGTTTTCTAGTAGGAGCCACCAAGAGAGTCAGCGATTTATTTGTTGGTTGGTTGTGACGAGTCCACCCAGCCAAAGAAAAAGCTTGGGTTTGTACTGCTTCCTGTTTAGGTAGAATGTTGAGTTACCTGTTCTGATTACTTTCTTGCCTTTGGAAGATAGAGCTATTTCTAGGGTCCATGGTTGATAGCTAAATGATTGTACTGAACTAATAAATAACTGTGAATGGAGTTTGGTAGGATTGCTTACTTTAGTGTACATCTACTTCTCTGCTGCATTTATTTCCTTTACTTTTTGTATATTACTCACTGACAGTAGGGCACGGATCTCGTGTTGATTGCCTACTGGGATTAGTCTCAGACCCTGTTTGGGTCCTTCTTTTCAGCCCAAACAGGTCATATGGTTGCAGGTGTAGACAAGAATTGTGGTCCTTCTACTTTAGGTACATGATTGCTGGTTAGAGATGGAGTGCATAGGACAGAGCATAGGCTTGCGATGCTACTGGAGTTTTTGTTTACTTTTGTACCATATTTTCAGTTGTATTTCATCATGTTGTTGTGTTTGCAGCTTTCCTTAGAAACATGTACCTACTGCATCATTATCATTATCATTATATGTTCATTACTTCCGCTGTTTAGTTTCAGTGTTTGCATGCTGTTTGCTACTTCCTCCATTGACTGTTGTTTTCTTGCCTTATATACCTTACCATATGAGGGCATAGTTTCCCCGATAACTTACCAAGGCCCTCGCTGCTAGTCGGTAGACTCTGGAGTTTGGGTAAATGCGCTTGAGGTCATGTGGCGAACTGTGTATGGGGAAACAGTGGAAGGGCTTCAGATTCGTGTCGTTACAATTGTGAAGAAGCTGATTCCGATGGAGAAAGAAGGATAAACTTTTCCAAATCCAATCTTTTGTTTTATTTCCCTATTGTACAAATTCATTCAAATATTAAAGAAATTTTTGTTGCACTTCATATTTTTTGTTGTTTTGTACTAATATTTCAGGTACCATATTTTCTTTTCTATTACCTTTATTCCTTTTTGAAAATAACAAAGGAGGAGAAATGAATTTCAAAAAGTAATACTATGTAAAGAAGAAATTTCCTAAGTAAGGGGGAGTTTATATAAGGGGAAGTTTTTATCATGAAGATTTTCGTATGTTGGACGATGTAAAATCTCATTCAGGAAATCAAGAATACAATCCTTAGTGATTCCAGAGGATGAGGTGAAGTTAGTCGTATTCACTATGATCCATAAGTATAGAGAGATATGTTTTTATTTTAATGTTCATAAAAATTTCAATGTCCTTAGACTCTTTTTAGTAAGGATGTTTGTGCTTTCCAAAAAAAAGGATATTGTGTAGTCTATAAGGTTTCCTTGTGACATTTCCTTTCCTTATATTTGGAAAATCACAAACACTCTATCTCATGGAAAATTTTATTTCCCTGATTATTTTTCTTAATAATGAAATTTTTTCATCCCCAAGGAAAATTTCCCCAATCTTTTTTTTCAATGTTCATGATTTAGTTTCACTAAATATAACTTCGTTTATGTCCAAGTATATAATTTAGTATCATTTCTAAAACCTCATAATCCTATAAATACAAAGATATAAATTATTCTATTTTTAGGTTCTGAATTCATATTCCAAATTCTTTGAAATTCAGATTATGAATTCTAAAAAAATTATATTATGAATTCTCTGAAATTCAGATTCCAAATTCTCTAAAATTCAGAATCCAAATTCTCAGAAATTATAATTCTGAATTATTTGAAATTTAGATTCTGAATTCTCTGAAATTAAGGTTTAAAATTACTTAGAATTAAGTTTCTTATTTCCTTAGAATTAATCTCTTGAATTACTTATAATTTAGACACCGAATTCTATAGAATTCGGGTTCCGAATTCATTAGAATTCAGGTTCTGAATTCCTTACAATTTAGTTTCCAAATTCCTTAGAATTAATCTTCTGAATTCCTTAGAATTCTGGTTCTCAATTCCTTAGAATCCAGACTCTGATATCTATAGAATTCAGATTCCAAATTCTATGAAATTCAGATTAATAATTCTCTACAATTCAGGTTCTGAATTCCTTGGAATACAGGTTCTGAATTCCTTATAACTCAGGTTCCGAATTCCTTAGAATTCATTTTCCAAATTCCTTATAATTCATGTTCCAAATTCCATATAGTTCAGGTTCTGAATTCCTTATAATTCAGGTTCCGAATTCCTTAGAATTCATGGTCCTAATTCTATAGAATTCATGTTCTGAATTTCTTATTATTCAGACTCAGAATTCCATAGAATTCATGTTCAGAATTATTTATAATTCAGGTTCTGAATTCCTTAGAATTCAGGTTCCAAATTCCTTGGAATTTAGGGTTAAAATTCTTTAGAATTGGGGTTCTGAATTCCTCATAATTCAAACTCCGAAATCTATAGAAATATAATTTCAAATTCCTTAAAAAATAGAATCTAAATATCCATGTAACATAGACTCCAAACTTTTATTTTTCCCTAGTCTCCGAATAATTGTTTTGGTTGAGAATCCATATTTTACATACCCTTGTTATAGTTATAAAACGATGTCGTGCATTCTGTTTCTAACCAACCATTTTTTGAGTGACACGTGTATAGGTCCCTCTGAGATTCAAGGAAAAATATGACCGTTGGAGGAGGGAGCTGACCATTGGGAAAAATACTTATAAATAGGAGCTCATTTGAATGAGCTTATGTCTTTTGGAACATTAAATGACGGATCTAAAAATATAGAGATTACATGTTGTTGTAGTGATTTCTAGAGAGAGATACTCTCATGCTTTGTGCATACTAAACAACTTGTTCAACTTTCTTTGTGTGACTCCTAATGTTGATGAGGACATTCGAGGGATTCCGGGGATAATAATATAGATGTGTCGACTACCTTAATGTTCTAGGACTTCCTGGACAAGAAAAAAAGTGGTGCCAACTACCATAAAGTTTGGGGACTTCCTTGATAAGGAAGTCAGAGGTGCCGACTACCTAAAGTTTGAGGGCTTGTGGGGTTAATAAAACAGACTCCAATATTACTATTTAGGGCTTACCCTGGTGTGGGTAAGATAGAATATCTTGAAATTATAAATCAAGGGACCTTTATCCAAGGATGTTGGATACCCTACTCTTTGGGTTAAAAGATTCTATTCTTGTTACTTGTATTGTTTCATGTTTTTTTCCACTGCATTTTTATTAATAATGAAAGTATAACTATCACATAATTTATTATACTTGTACTCTAACTAGTAAGATTCTATACTCTTTAAGGTATAATCATTTATCTTGTAATATTTTCTTATGTTTCACTTCTGGAACCATATTTCCGGAATCTATCAAGTTTTTAGAAATAAGTGGTTTTGGTAATTTACCTTATTTATCTTTGTTAAATAATATAATGTTTTATATCAATGTTAAATGTTCCAAAAGAATTTTTAAAGGATACAATTCACCTCCCCTCTTGTATATTGAGCATTACATCATATTCTGATCCTACATCAAGGTATGTGCGATCTGTATTTACCTCTGGAAGATTTTTCCTATAACAATATCTTCCATTCAAATATTCAGATGGAACCGTATGAAGCGTTATATAGAAAGATATGTCAAACACAAAATTGTTGGGATGGTGTTGGTGAAAGAAAACTTGTATTTCACTAACTTGTAGTGAAAACAATGGAAAAGGTGATGATTATCCCAACCCACATCAAAGCCGCTCAAAGTAGGCAAAAGAGCTATGCCGATAACCAAATGAATGATTTGGAAGTTCAAGTATGATATCATGTTTTCTTGAACCTATCTTCATGGAAGGGGGTTATACGTTTCAGTAATAAGGTTTAATTAAGTACCAGGTAGGTCAGACCTTTCGACATTCCGGATCTAATTGGAGTTGTGGCTTATGGTTTGGAAATACCGCCAAGTCTCTCCAAAGTTCATGATGGTATCCAAGTATCATTGTTGAGAAAATACATGTCAGACCCAACGCATGTACTCACCTATGAAGAAATAGAATTGGAACCCAGTCTGTCTTATTGTGAAGAGTCTATCAGAATTCATGATACTATAGAACAATTTATGAGAAACCGGATGACTCATCTAGAAAAAGTTCTCTTGAGAAACCATAAAATTAAAGAGGAAATGTGGGAACCTAAAGAACATATGATGAAGATCCTCCTGAATCTTTTTATGTCGTAACATTATATAAATTTCAAGGAAGAAATTATTTGAATGACCGAATAATGTAACACCCCAATCTTTCATGGTAGGCTTCTCTTTGAATAATACAACAGCTTGCGTTGTACGCAACTTCGAGTTCTAGCACACCATGACTAATCAAACTATATATTTAAAAATAGAATTTATGAATAGTAATAACCACTTTTTGAAATTTTATAATTTTTAATTTTCAAAATGGACTCTGATTTTAGATTCGGATTGTCAAAATTATCATAGGGTTATTTTTTGGTACTTTTTTTATAACTTTCATATTTTGACGAAGTGTAAAAAATACTAAATTTTAATTAAAAAACATTTTTAATCAAAATAATTTATAGTTTTAAATTATAAATTTGAGTGGTTTTATAGAATCATTATATTATATTTTTATAATTTAATATAATGTAATACATTGGATGTAGTTTCATATTTCAATTGTACATAAACACATGATAATCATTTTATAGTTTTTACTTCATAAAACCTCTCTTTTTAGTTTTGACAATGAGATTTAATTTTAAATTAATTACAACAACTTCTATGTTTTGAATTTAGAAAATTAAATTCCATATTTGGAGTCATAATGTCCAATTTTTTTAAATATGAATCTTTTATTTTTAGACATTATTAATAGTAACTTCAGTAACTATTTTATTTACCATCATCAACGGGTAAATCTGGTAATGTGGGTAAACAATAATATTATAATAATATTAAATGACCCTAACACATTTCCTAAACCAATTGTATGATACAATTCGGACCATGGGCATCCTTGGGTCGATTTTGGGACCCCATTGAGCCACTAGTAAGTGAACATGACACTTTATAAAAATTAATTTAAAGTTAATGAAAATGTAACAACAACATATATCTTTTAGTAAAAAAATTATATGGGGTTATATAAGTGATATTTTATACTATAAATAGTCATTAGAAATATAAATTTTTTCCTATTTCATATTTTATTTATAATTTTTATACATAAAATAATTATATTTATTTATGAAGCAATATTTATGTCGTATTTTCCTTATTAATGAATGAATCAAATAAATGATATTATAAATATTAAAATAATTAAACTATGAAGGTTTTCATGACATCCACGAATTTTATAGGTGAATATGACATGTCAGGGTTGATTCAATGTTTTTTTAAGTAAGCAAGTTATTATGAATTTAATAAAAAAACAAATACAAAATTGTGTCAAAATTGACAAAAATGATTTTTTAAAACATACACTATTTTATTAAATGATATAATATTTCTAAAAAACTACATTGTAGCCAAAAGACATAGATATGATTATACATGTAATTAATGAACCTCTCAAGGTTATCTTGTCATTTTATAGTAAGTTTATTAACCATGTAATGTAAAAATACATGAAGACATAGTAAAAGTTAAACTATTTAACTAAGAGTAAAATCTTAAAGATAATGTCAATATAGTGACCTAAATTGGTCTAAAATCTATTGGTTGTGAGTATTTCGACCCATACCCACCATAGCCTTTAAATAAATCCATATAGAGATATTATAAACCGAAAATAATTTTATAATAAAATAATATTTCGAACTTTTCCTAAGTACCCCTCACCTCTCTTATAAAATGGTACTTCACCTTCTCTAAAAATCACACCTCAAAAGCTTTTTGGCTCAGCCAACCCCTACTCAAATATCCATCCAATAACCATCAATTCACCTTAGAGGCCATACAATTGATGATAAATCCAACCCAATGATCTCTTTTGTTCAAATAAAAATGAATAACCTGAAGAAGTGGTAATTATTTCATCACCTCTTTTAAAGTTCTTTTCTTCTTCCACTTCCTCTTTCTTTGTTGTTTGCATACAAAAATAATAACTACAGTACATTCTATGTAATTTTATTTTATTATAAATATGGTATAACCATATTCATTTTTTATCTATCCTTTGAATGAAAGAGTCAACATACATGCATATGTATGGCTGACCGTCTCCACTTCATGGGGTAGTTTTTTATAAGACATGTCATTCTTTGGATGGGTATAATAATGAGTATAATTGATGTAAAAAATAAATATAATAGGTTAATAATTCTTTATATATAATATTCAATCCATGTTACATATGATTTCAAGATCAATTGAATGATATTGTCGCTCGTGCGTACATGTGGCTTACCATCTCCATGACGTGATGAGATTTCATTCCCCATCATAACCATTCAAGAATAATTTACATTTGATGATTCAAAATATGGTTTAAAAACATAATTTAATTATGGATATGAATCAAATATATCATACCCTTAACAAACATGACTTACGTAACAAATCATATAAAGTAAAATGAATCAATTATCACCTGAAATAATGATACTAGTGAAATATTTTTAATAATGAAATATTAAATGAGCATATATGATATCATATTTATGTATTTAGTTCTTTTATAACTTAATTAAAATTATTTAACCATTATAGAGGAGGTTAAATTACCCCCTAATAAGGAAACGTACAAGGTAAGGTATAATCTCACAATCTTTTTTTTATCCAGGATTGTTTATATGTAATTTTCTATGGGGAATTCTTTATCTTCCACATCCTTGTTTTTTAAAATGTATTTCAAAACATTTTTACTATTTCCTATAATATGGGTTAAATTCATTCATATCCTTGATTTACTTATATAAAATTCTTTTAATGGAATCTTTCCATCGTTTTCCAAATAATGTACGTTATGACCTTTTCAACCAATTTAAGAAAGAGTGTTTTTTTTAAATTATATAGTGGGTGCAGCCATTTTTCATCATTATAACACCTTAATTAATTACCTTGAAATATTATAAAATAATTTTCAAAATAAATGTTTTCATTTCATTTAAATTATTTCAAAGTATAAAGATATATTTCACTCAAATAGTTTTGGGATAGATTTCATCTATGTCAACATCCATTGATGGAATTTATGCTTGTTTAAAGTTGATTCATTATGAAGTAATCAATCATATTGTATTGAAGGTTTTGTGATATTTTTGACTGTGTATGATTTATTTCTATTTCATTCATGGTATTTGGTTATAGTATTAGAATTTCATATGCATGTTTTAATATGAATGTTTATGTTAGGTTTCAACCTTTACATATGAGGAATTCATTAGATGTAGTAAGTGACGGGAGAGGCCGACTATGGCTCCTTGATACATCGATATTTCTCCTGAGACAAATTAGTGTCTTAGCACAAGGCCTTGATAAAATATTTTTTTTAGTCAAGGAAATAAGCATTGATTATGTGGTTATGATGTCTGGCATTACACATTCCATCATTATGAAATTAACTATTAATATTACATGTGATTATTCGACTAGTATAATATCAATGTGAATAAGTAAATGGTATTATTTGATTTATATTTTCCATATTATTATGATGTTTCTGTTTAATGGATCGTGTTTTAATATTATACATCACGTTAAATTTTTATTCTTATTTATGATAGTTTCTGCTATATTTTTTCCCTTCCTGGGCATTTGAGCTCACCCCTTTCTTATGTTTTATTTTACCCACAAAGCGAATAATTCTATTATGATTGACCTGCAGGGATAGGATAAGGGATATAAGTGTGTCCAAAGGATACACAATGTTTTATTTTTCATTAAATAATGTAATTAAAAACGTATGTATCTATCTAGTACTTCCAAGGCTACAAAACTGACCGGTCATTCAGGAATTGATCTCTTGTGATCATTCTAATGTTATGTAAAAATTTACTGACACTGGGAAACTAATGTTGGGTTATTACAAATAATGTAAGATATAGTGAAAATTTATTTATTGTTTATGTGATATAAGATATAATATATGATATCGAATACTATTATTGAATCCCTAGTTATGAAAAAATAGGGTGTTTGAACCATAAAGCTGATATAATGTATATTTCTAATCAAGATAAGCCCATGCATAAGAGATTTTATCATACCTAAGACATTTCCCATGTTTAAAGTTTTTTCATAGAGGTAAAATAATTCCTTTTACTATATAAGGTAATTAATTGTGAAATTTATGGGTCATTTGATAAATAAGTTGTATTCATTTTCATGATAGACTGGATTACGTATCAGGAACTCAATACAGAAGTGTTGCATATGAGACTTTCCTTTTCCACATAATTGAAACATAAGATACTAGATGATTCCAATAATTTCTTATGATTGATAATTCTAAATAAATCAAAAAAATATGATTCAATCCAAGAGAAAAAAAATTTAATCTCTAAGCTCAAAAAGATTATAGTTAATAATATTTCAATAATGATAATTGTTGGGAAATATTAATATATTACTTTCATGAATAAATAAAATATTAAATTTTCATTTCAAGATATTGTGTTTAGAAAATAAATAAAATTGTTGTTTATTTGTTTATTAATTTTAAATAGTTATGATTATAAAATTGATATGAAATGTGATTATTTTTTGGTTTTATTTTATATGATAAACTGATAATCATAAATTTTCATGCCATATATTTAATTTTAGGTAGCACATCACCAGATTTATTTTTTATTTACATTGACCATGGCTTATAATTAATGTTATTAGATTGAATTTAGTTGTTGAATCCTATTTATAAATATTAGGAATTATATTTTTGAGGAATTGGAATATCAATTGAGAAAATTATCCCTGGATAGAGGAACTTTCTTCATACATCCCATTGGCATTCAGGGTTGTGCTTTATTCTAGAAAGGTGGTGGTTGACAATCTATGGCCATAGGACCACTCTTGTAGATATTACTTATTTTATATAATTTTATTCCTTACACAAAAACAATCTCATGTATCTTATGCAAAGGATGAATTTGGATATGTTTAAATATGTTTACCTATTATTTTTCAATGGGTAACATAAATTTTTTGTCATGTGTAGGGTTATATATTAATATAGTTTTACATTATATTTTTTTATACTTAATATCGAATCTTATAAATATTTTTTGAAGCATGCATACATAAGGGAATAAAATATTTGATAATAAAGATTATATTTGATGAAATATTTATAAATTTCATAGGCATGTTCTTCATATTATGTTGGTGATACTTTTAAAGGAAATCCACAAAATTACTAGATGTGATATTCTTCCAAAACTAAACATATAAATATTTAATTCTCAAAATGGGTATGTATATCCAAAGTAAAGTTCAAATATATTATCTTGTGTAACAAATGGTAGAAATAGATAGCCAATATAGTTATATAAAACAACTAATTGTGACATTTTGGTGAAACATAGCTAGGGATCTCTAAGAGTTAGGATATAAGAGGAATTGATTTTTTTTCTATATACATATAATGGATTCAAGAAAATTGATTCCCACTCAACTATCCAACAGTCATAAATGATATGACTAGAAGCTTTTAAAACCAAAATTACTAATTAGTGGGAGGAACTCCATAGAAGACACAATACATATAGAATTATTGATCTTATCACACTAAAGGATATTATTTAAGCGGTTAGAATTTTAATTGGAGTGATTTCACAAAAAAATGATGAAAATATATTAAACTCAATATTTAACTATAGATATATATTTTTTATATTATGGATTTTATATTTCCATAATTTTGAGATATCTTATAGTTATCCTATTGAAGTGTACTAAAATTGAATAATTATAGTCATTTTTATTTCAACATTATAGAAATTAATTTATCTGACTCTAATTCACGGGATTTAGAGTCCTAGTTTCCATCACAAATTTTTTCTGTTAAACACAAACATAGAGATTGTATTGAATTAAATAAAGGTAATGAAGATATAATTTTCAAAAATGGAGATAATCTTTATGAACAACAAGTTGTAACATATTGTATAACTCTACATAGTATAGTATTTTTTGAATTTTCAAAAAGGTTATTGCTTTTTAACCATAAATTGAAATTGGATTTTTATATATTATTTGGAAAAGATTGTATTTTTATTCCATATTAAGAATAATATTGTAAATATATATATATGTGATTTAAATTTTTTATGGAAGTGGTATCACAGTAAATGGTTTATAAATTATCAATATAGAAAATTTCATCTATAACATTCAAAATAAGAAGATCAAGGTTGATTTTAACCCCCATAGCATTGAAAATGTCTCTATGGAAATATAAATGTGAAAACATATTTAAAGATTATATATAGGGATTATTGAAATCATTTGATTTTGAATCACTTGATAAGTATAAATCATTTTTATTAGGATAAATAACTGGAGAAATTTTTTGGGAAAATGTGAGTAGGCCAGTGGACTATTGGAACTTATATATAGTGATGTATATAGAATAATGATTACTCAAAAGATTCATGGGTTTAAATTATTCATAACCATTAATGTTGACTTTATTCAATGTATATATATGTTTCTGATGAGTCAAAAGTACAAAATTTTTAAAAAGCTCAAAAATAATAATGAAAAAGTATATAATCAAGAGGAAAAATGTTTTAAGATTCTTCAATTAAGTTCTAGTTGTGAATATTTAATCCATGAATTCAATGATTATATAACAGATTATGGAACATTTCCAAAAATATATGATCTATAGAAACCATTGTTGAATGGTGTATCTAATGTAATTAATTTTACTGTATTTTACACAGTTCCCTTAACTACAAGCTATTGTGACCATCCTATTTTATTTTTGGAATATTCCTTAAAAACCAGATCATTCTCAGTTAATTGTGTTACATAAAGAGTCATTATGAAGATACTATATGATACATGGTGTGAGAAAAAATTAAATCACTTTTTTATAATTATTTTGGTTTGTGAAGAACCTGTAAAATGTTTTTATTAGGAAAATTTTGATCCTAAGCAGGATAAGTTATTATCGGTTGGTTATCCAAAGGAAAATAAGGGATATTATTTTTGTAATCCTATTGATATTTATGTGTTTGTGAATTTTCCAAATTTCCTTGAGAATTAATATAAAAATCAATTATTTAGTTGGAGGAAAGCATCACTTTGATAATTTTAGGACAAAAATTGAGTTCTCAATAGATTGGAGTAAAGAAAGTTCCATAAAGAGTTGTGAAAGAAGAAATGACTCAAAAAACATAAGAACCATTAACATTTGGAAGTATTCATTAAGAACTTTAGATGTATTTGTTTCTTATGGAAATTGAAAAAGAATTATATTCCATATATGAAGAACCTACTATTAATCTCGAGGCTATTAAGAGTTATTATTCTGAGAGATTTATAAAATCCATTGATTCAAAAATGAACTTCATCCATATAAACCTTGTCTAAAACTTGGGGGATTCAACTGAAGTTGCATCACGCATAAGGTGAAAGTGAGTTTTCCATAAGGCAACTAACATGGATAATAGAGTTTCTGACAGAAAAACATGTCTAGTGGAAAAGGGTTGTAAAAATCATTGTATTAACATTTAAGAGGTATTTGAACCTATTTTGATGATAAATTATATCTATATATTTCATTTCATAGTAGAACATTTTGATTTTTAGATATATAAAATAGATTTCAAAATAAAATTACTCAATATAAATTTAATCCAGAATGTTTATATGAAAAATAATATTGTTTTTGAATATCTAAATTAGTAAGTAAGGTTTGAAAGTTACAACAGTCCATTTGTGGATTTTAGTATGCCACAGAGATGTAAAATACTACGTTTAATGGTGGAATGAAAGACTTTTATTTCATCAAAAACACATATGACCACTACAAATAAAAACAATTATTTGAATTTATGTAGTATTTATAATATTTTATGTAGATGATATATTTATTTTCATAAATTATATTCTGGTTTTACAATATAAATATGTTTTTTTTGGAAAATTCTTTTTGATGAAAGGAATGTGTGACGTAACATTAATAATGGGTTATAATATATATATATATATATATATATATATATTTGATTTCCTATACTATGTTGGAATGAATTTATTGGTAAACTTATATAGTTTTTATCACGGGGGACTAATAGAAGTGTTATTTACTAATACTACATGGAATGATTCTAAAAAATAATCAAGATCTTCTAAAAGAGTTAGAAATGTTGGAAGAGTTTAATTATTCATATTACATAGGTTATATCATGTATGACATATTTTTTACGAAACCTAATGCCACTTATGTTTTCATTATTACTAGTAGATACCAATCTGATCCCGATGAGAGTCACTGAATTTTTCTAAAGAACATCCTTAAGTACAAAAAAGATAAGGACATATTCTTGGTATTTTGAGGTGAGGATGAGATCATTGTAAAAAGATACAGAAATACTAGTTTTTAATATTACTAATATGACATAAGATATAAATCTATTTTCATTTTTTTAAAAAATGGTTGATCTATTAGTCGGATGAGTTCTAAAAAATCCACCAGACTGGACTAGAAAATAGTGGTGGAGTATATCATTGCATTAGATTTTATGAAATAATATGATTAGATTATGTAGATCAAAACTGAACATAGGTTGGCACCTAAAATGTAGAGGTAAATCAAGATTTATTTTGACAATAAAGTAGTTATTTATCGAGCAAAGGAACCCTGGTCTCACTGTGGGACCAAATACATCCTAAAATTGCCATCTCATTTAATAGATCATTATAAAGGGAGATGTAAATATATGATGTGTGGATACATAATTTAATTAAAGGGATCTTGTGGAAAAACAAATATCACAAAAAAACCTTGACATTAATGTTGAATATCTTGGTATTAGGTACATCTGAGTTTGGTTTTATTGGTTATAAAATGAAATGTGCTAACATTTAAAGGATAATATCCTCTCAAAGTAAAATAATGAGTCATCCGTAATATATGACCATAATAGATTATTATTGATTTTGATGATATATTATGATCAGTATGAGTGAAATCTTATAATTTATACAAATAGGTGTATATTTTACAAAAATGATACACACATGAGATAACAAGCATTATTCTTATTATCAGGTAAACCATTAAAAAGTATATCAAATATAATGTCATAATGAAACTAATATACTTAGAGGTATATTTTTACTATAAATTTTCATTACCTATGTTCATAAAGATACATTTTATGAGAACCCTTATACATTGATACCATTCTTATACAATCCAAGAGGCTAAGCTAATCAAGGGGTAAATGGGAATATTATTATTCAAGTTGTTAGTGAGAGATCAACCAATATGGGATATGTCCTCTCACATGATGAGTTAAAGACATATAGTCTCTTGAGTTAATTAGACAGAGGTTGTGCATAACCATTCTTTATTGAGTGACATGTGGTGTATTCATTGGTCTGCTTATTTTTTATAATCATGAATGTTTGAGATGGACAATACTATATTGAAATGTAATGGTTCTATTAGTCACTTTATGTCTTAGAAAATGGATTATATAAGTATATATATGATTTATATGATACATTTTGTGATGGACATATTCATATTGATATATGAGTATATTTGATCGAGATCACAGAATAACCCTCTGTATATTAACGAGAAGGGATATTTCCCAAGAGGCCACACTTTTCTAAAAAATGAAATTGGGATTTTATATTTTTCATCAACTATATAAAGTCAAATAGGGTCACATGATTAGGCCTTCAGATAACGATTACATATTGGAATAATTGTTTGTTTTGAAATAATGGGAGATTAATAAATTGTATCTAAAAGTGTTGGAATAGAATCACAAAGAGTTGTAAAATTTAAAATAATTTCTACACTATGTTTTAATAGAATTGGGAATTTTTTTGATATTAACTAAAAAGGGATATCATAATGTATGATATTACCAAAGTAAAAGCTTGAGGTATTCATGTGATGAATATCACAATTAATAATATCATGATATTGTACAACATATGTGATGTCTATATCATAGAATAAGATATGATTATTATATGAGGGAATAGTTATTTCAACATCCCCCACATGATTTAACTTCATTGATAAATATACTCGTTGATACATTTATAGCATGAAATTTCATTTGAAATATTCAAATGATAATATTCTTAATAAGAATGTGATATAGTAACACATTATGACCCTATAATATCTTCATTAAATAATGGTAGCCAATATAATGGGATGGGATACTCTTATTGAGAAATCACACATAATAATGACTATAACTAAATATATATATTCCACCATGTTCACTATTTATCTTTTTGAGGGAAGATATAGAATTCCTTTAGGGATTCATGGCATACTCAAAAATGTACATGGACTCTAGAGGTTTATGTAATTCACATATAAGTTAGAGTATAATAGATTATTCTCGTTAATAAATATAAACTGTTATATTTTATGTTCTTATAAACTTTTTTATTCTTAATGATATATCAATCACATTAAATATTTTTCTTCCTCTACCTTGATTGTAACACGATCCACTAAAACCTATCATGATCATATATTATAACATCCTAAGATTTTATGGAATATATTTTCCTTCAAATTAATTTAAATTCATAGATATATTGAGTTAAAAACAATGCATAGTTCATATTTCATTATATTCAACACCAAGTTTATCTTATGTTTCACTTAACATTGATTTTCTTCTATACCTTGTGTTACATGCAAGGAAGTGACTTATTAAAAATCAATATACTATTAATATTATTATTTAATATGATAGTTATCACTAATTATATTCAATGGTGATATTAAATAGGATTAACTGAATCATGACAATATTGTTTAAAATTTTTTATATAATAAATTAATTGGTTTGAAATTAATTAGAAATGAAAATAAAGACCAATTGTATATAATGTAAACGTTTCTACAAAAAACATTTTTTATACACCCAAATGAATTTTATCATAACAAATTAAATTTGTTACTATAATTTAACAATATTAATGATATATATATATATATATATATATTCAATCAAATATTTTTTTCATTCATCCACATATTTCTTAGACGAAATATATGAACAAATCCAATTTTTTCACATAAAAAGGTGGTATTTTTCTATAAGGAAAATGTGTCGCATTTTGGAGCCCTTTTTTAAAATTAATTTTTATAATTTATAATTTTTATTTGAAAAAATAAAAATAATTTTTTAAAGATTAATATAAAAATTTACCATGTTTTAATGTTTGGTATATTTTTGAGAATTTTCATTTTTTGATGAACTGTGAAAACAATTTGAATTTTAATTAAAAACAACATTTTCTACTAATTTATGTATATAGTAAAATTATATTTTAAATTGGTATTAAAGTAAAATAATTTAAAATATACATAAATAAATCTAATTTGGGTCATTTTAATCATTTCCCATTAAAATTGGACGTAAAAACATTTCAAACATGGGAAGATGTTTACTTTCTAAACTCATTGATTTGTACCGTCTGTGGGATTAAATTAAAATTAATTTTTACCCAAGAAGCTAATTAAATTTTTAAAAGTGGATTAGATATTCGTAATAAGAATAATTTTTAAATTCTATTAAGGTAAACTATTTTTTTGAACAAAAAAAGCAGTGATATATATAAAAATTAATTACAGTGACTACGGTAAAAACGGGTTTTCCTTGTGGTTAATGTCTAATCGTAAGGGGATGAATGATATTATATATTGTCGAGAACCCATTGGATGGCCATATATTGACCATTATACATCTAGGATATAATTTTTGTTTGTTATTAAATCCTATTTCTTAGTAAAAACACGGGTTCACCGAGCTTCTTCTCAAAAATCTAGAGGGAGTCTCCCCCCCCAAAATTATAAAAGGCCACCATATCTCCTCCTCTATTAAAACATATATAGCCCTTTGGATCAAAAATTTCCCAAAAAAAATATCTTCCTAAAAAATATCACTACATTATAGAATCTTTTAACTGGAATAAATCCATTCAACTAATACCTTTGTTATAATCTAAAAGAGTTACCCAGAGAAGAAGTAAAGTTCATCATTGGGAACTTTTGTTTTCTTTATTTCTCAAACCCCATAATATGTATTAATATATTGATTATAAAATAAAATTAGTATATTAAATATACTTATATTTTGTAATGTTAATTTTATAACATAAAACTTCACTCAATTTCATCAAATGGGATACACAATCATCGTTCAAGTGTATGATGCACTACCACCTCGTGTACCGATGTAGTTCGTTCTTCAATTACCATTTCTCAAGGTTGGGAATAATGATGGACATATTATAATTAAAAATTAATTTATATATTTATATTTTCTTTATTTTCATTAAATTATTATGCAACATATTCATTCATGATTTCAATTTTTTGGAATATGATAACATCATTTGTGGATGTGTGGATTACCGACTCCTCAAAGTGATATGATTCGTTCACCCATTATATGAAATTTATACAAGATGTTTTTAATAGTCATATTTATATAAATGAATTATATATGATATTAAATACATAACTAATTTTATTAAAAATAAAATATCACACTCGTTCATACCTTTTCATGCACTAAAAAAGTTATATCATTATTTCTGGATGTGTAGACTACCGCCACCTCAAAGCGATTTGATTCTAACTTTGTCATCACCATATCAAAAAAATGATATATATATATATATATATAAGTATAATTAAATATTTAATATGGTAATTATTCCATAATTACTATTTTGTTATATGTTTGAATAATTACCTCTTTGACCATAGTCATCCTACCAAATTCATTTTGACACATAAACTGATTATGGTCAAACCATCTAAAATAAACTAAATTGATTGAAAAAATATTTAAAAATTGTAATTAGATAAATAAATTTAATAAAAAACATGAAAAAGTATCTAAATATATTTAATAATTAAGATAATTTTACAATTTATTATGATAAAGAACCATATGACAAGTCAGACTCAAGGTAACAGATTTCGTCACAACCTCCATTCGTTGAAAAATAGCATGATGTTATGAACCTTAATTAAATTATAAGGGGTATATACAACACTTTTGACATGTTATGTCATGAATTTATATATTTCCAATATATTTAAAATACATTAATGTTATTATTTAATTATTTTTATTATTAAAATGTTTCTAATGTGATAAGGGATTCTTCTTTTAAAAATAATTACCTTATAGAGTTTTCTTTCCAGCTTATTCTCTTCCATTTCCATGTTTGTAAAATGTTATTATTAATATTTTTATATGGACAGAAAAATTTATAAATTATATTTTATGTATATTTTAATTTTAATTTTATATTCATTTAAATAGTATATTTCTTCATCTTATATATAGAATTTTTTTAAAAAGAACAAATAGAATGTTATATTCCTAATATACATAGTGAGAATGAATATCCCACAACTTTGGCCATTATTTTATTATTTTTTTGGATTCATTTGAAAACTATAATATTTCATTAAATGAAAACCCCTCTAAATATATTTTTTGTTTTGGTATTTAAAGAAATTCAATGGAAAAGGTGTTTTGTTATTGAAAATCGGTTCTTAAAATAAAATTTTATTTTTATTTGAAATCATTATTCATATGTGTTTAATAAAAGGACTTCAACTTGTTTTATGATGACTTTATTTTAATCATGATATGGTACTAGAGAATTATATCAAATAGGTAAGCCTGACACATATTATAATAAGTTTTGACCCCCATTATATCTCATGGGAGATCCTAATATAACTTATATGAAGAGATGATCCCCATTATACCTCATGAGAAACTAGTGAACCTAATATATCTTAAACAAATTTTTGATCCCCGTTATAGCTCATAGGTTATCTCTATATATCTTATGTGAAATATGAACCCAATTATAGTTCTCCAAAGAATTAGTAAATGATATAATTGTAATTTGGTTATATAATTATTCCATTTAAAATGTATTGGAAATAGTTTAATGTTTATTATTCTCTAAGTCACCTAAAATGGGTTTAAATTTATTATTATTGGTTTTAAAAGATTTATTTGAGAAAAATGTGTCTGTTTTTTCTTATTAAGATGATTTATTTATTTATCTCAAATAAAATTGGTGCAGAGGTAAATATTTCATGGTTTTTTATGTTTTTTATTAACTAATGGTTTCCATTATTTTTATATTTCTTACTGAATTTTTGTGTTAATCCCATGTTTTTAAATGTGTTTTTATAGGTTTTATTGATGGGTAAGTGAAATAATAATTCAAGTTTCATGTCCTAGTGATTTAATAAGAAACTAAATCATGATTTATTTTAAATGTTTTATATTATATGGAAATTTGATACTAATTGGAAGTGTTTTCTGTGTATTGTATGGTTTTGTTATCTATGAGTTATGGACTAATTATATAAAATTATACACTTGAAAAAAATAATCCATGTGAAATAAAATTCAAATCATTACATAATATCTATATTATGTAATGATTAATGTTGGTTCCTTATAGTTGGTATAAATTTAATGGTTTATAAAACTTTAGAGGTTATGAAAATGTTATTTCACCTTAGGGTTTGGTTTGAATAAAATATATTTTAAAGAATACCATGTTTCTGCAACTAAACTATTTCTATTCAGAGTTGTCTTACATAGAGTAAATAAGTAATTTTTTATGGGTAATTACTAAAAGGAAAATATAATTTTAAATTAGCATCTAGAATTGGTTAAAATTTGAATAGAACATTTTTTTGCAGTGATGCCTCAATAGGCACAAGATGTAAACATAGGTGGTATCCATGCTAGAAAGGAACCCAATTAACCATGGAGGAACATGTTAGTAGTTGATCATTTCATTAGGAAAAATCACCCATCATCCTGTGAATAATCATACCGAATTTTATCTAATGCATTGATCAATTCCAGGGATAATATATTTAAAGTCACTGGATATTTGGAATTTTGAAGGAAAATCTTCCCATCTATCATTTTGAAGGTGATACTGAGGGATGGTGCTCATTGGTTAAGAATGCCATATAGAAATATAATCTTGATTATAAGGAATGGGGAAATTACAAGATTATTTTCCTTAAGAAATATTTCATTATGGTTGTTTGAATAAGGATATAGAAACAATTCATGGGATTAATGAAAAATGATGATGATTCTATAGAAAAATATGACGAAAACATCACATTACTATCCATGTGTGTTCCAAATATTTTACGAGACATTGAATATAAAATTAATGGACTTTAATTTTTATTGAAATAAATTATATGGAGATATTTGGCCTCTAGAGGATTTAAATTTTATAGGAAAGTGGTTCATTGTTCTGAGAAAGTTGAAATAGAGTTCCTGAGCACTTACTCTAATGGAGATGACATGAATAAAAAATGGTCAAGATGGATGAATAAATGGAGGAGAAACCAATAAATAATTTTTTAATTAATCTCCAAACATTTTCTAAGTGCAGTAAAATAAATTTAAAGGAATTTATGTTAGGATCTATAATGTTTTACTAGTGTAAAAATTTTGGTCACAATATTTTTAAATGTAGAGAAAAGAGTGAAGGAAAATCCACAAATGAGATGAAAAATAGCTAGTCGACATTGATTTTTTTAAGTTGAAATGATTTAGGAAATTATGCTTTTGTGTGTCCAGTGATACTTACTAATGTGGGAATCTCTATTAGCATAAGAAAAATGGGGTTAGAAAATAATTTTCTAGATATAAAGTTTTTTCTGGACCATCTGGTGAAGTAGTGACAACTCTAAGGCTCTATAGTTTTTAATGGTTGATCATAAACTAAATATAATAAGTACCCTAATTTTTTTAAGTAAAGGATTTTTTTGAGAGAAATGTATTTATTTTTAATTGATATTTGAAGTATATTTTTATGGTAAAGCCTATTTTTTGAATACTTCCTTTAGGTTTTATAGTAATAATCTTAATGGCTTTTAAAGGTTTAGAGTTAATATTATCACAAATGACTACATTTTAACTGTTTCAAAAAGTAAATATTAATTATGAAAAAGTTTTGTTACTTATGTATTTTAGAGATAAATTTATTATATTATATAATTTTTACAATCAAAATTGACTTTAGAAAATAGTTCGAAATAGGCGGAAATACATTTCTCTCATTTATAAAATTTATGATACCGTTAAAAGTGAATTTCAGTGTTAATCAAAGAAAAGATATTTCATCTTGAATACTCATCACTCATAGAAAATGGTTATATTGTGGTGTAAATTAATAAAGGATTAATCTAAAATCATAGAGTAATTATATTTTCTTATGATATTAGTTTATATGGTAAAGTAATACATCAAATTTTTGAAAAGGATCCCAGAATAAAATTTTATCCTATTACTATATTTTTTAAGGTTTTGAATGTACTTTTACAAAATTGTTTTACATTATTTTTGTTTTCATTAACTTAATCAAGAATAATTTCTCTATCACTCTCTTTTAGTTAATGGTAAGTATTTTTCCCTTCTAAATCCTTCTTCTAATTTCCAACCAATGGTATCCCTATGTTGAATACTAGTTATGTGTATGTTCTGGTGAACATTATTTTTTCCACTATCCATTTTTAAGGGTTGTTTTCTTTACTTAAATTATACAGTGTCGTTATAAAAAAATTATTTCTAAAATTGGTAATCCTATGATAAAAAAATTAATTTCAAGGAAGAAATTCATTTTCTAGGGGATACGATGTAACATCCCAAGATTTTATAAAATATATTTTCTTTCAAATTGATTTAAATTCTTTGATATCTTAACTTACATGAAAATAATAGTTGATATTTTCTTATATGAAAATATAATTTTATCATATGTTTTATGAAACATAGATTTTCCACTATAACTTTCTTAACATGAAAGGCTGAGTCTTATCAGACTACAATATAAAATTAATATTATAATTTAATAACATAGTCATCACTTATCCATTGGAATGGTTGGAAAGAATATAATTAACTAAACTATAATAATTTGTTTAAAAATTAAAATATAATTAATACATTGGGTATCAATTAATCAGAAATGAAAATAAAAACCAATTCAATATAAAGGAAGTCTTTTTACAAAAAACTATTTTTATACGCCCAAATGAGATGTATAATAATAAATTAAATTTTATAATATTTTTGAATTATTTTAATTAAATATATATAATGAAAATTCATTCAAAAAGTTTAAATTCGTTTAATATATTTTATAGGAATAAAATAAGAAAAAAACAAATTTTATGAATAAAAGATTGTATTTTTTTGTAAGGCCATTTTTCATATTTTAATGGGGAACATGTTTTAAACTAAAATTTTAAATGTTTATAAATTAATTTAAAAAATAAACTTTATTTTTTTATTTCAATATAAAAATTTACAATGGGTTATTTTTTTTATTTTTCTGAAAAGTTTCATTTTTTATGAATAGTGAAAATAATTAATTTTAATTGAAAACTACATTTTCAACTAATTTATTTATATATTTAAATTATGTTTAAAATTTTTTTAGAGTATAATTACAGAAAATAAAATTAAATAAATAATATTTTGTTCATTTTAATGAATTTAACATTGAAATTTGATATTACAAACATTTCGAAATTTTGATCATTTTAACTTTAAAAACATGTCATTTTGTCCCATCTACAGGTTTAATTATAAATTAATTTATGAAAATAAATGGAAATGAGTATATCTAAATAGAATAAATATTTTAAATTATCATAATTTATAATTTCTATTAATGTGAAATTATTTTTGAAATAAAATATTAGTGAATGAAATTAAAATTATTTATCATCATTTAGGTATGCAAGAGTTTACTATGTGGTTCGACATTAATAGTTAGGGGTCAAATGAACTTGAATATTTTAAAAATAATTATACATATATTTCATCAATTAAACTTCTAGGATCTAATATTTTTTATGGAAGTCTATTTTTAGTTAAAAACATCGGTTCACCTAACTTCTTTCAAAGAATTCATTGTGTGTCCTTTCCCAGACTTATATAAGGCCACCAACTATCTTCCTCTCAAGTACATTGGATATGAAAATAAATACCCAAATCATATCCTAAATTATATCCCTTAATACAAAAATAATTAATTTTTTGATAAATCAGTCCAATTAAGTCCTTTTGGGAAAACCAAATAGAGTTTCTCGAAGAAGAGGTATCATTCATCAACAAACACATTAATTTTCTTTATTTCTCAATCCACTTAATTACATTCAACATCATGACTATATAATAAAATAATTATAATATATATATACATATGTTTTTATCTTAGGTTTATTACCTAAAACCGTAGATAATTCCATCAAATGTGTTACACAATAATCATTCTTGTATACGGTGGAATACCATCTCGTGACCAGATGTCATTCATTCTTCCATTAACACTCTAAAGGTTGGTAATAATGATTTATATAATGTTTTATATGATATTTATTATTTATTAAAAATCCTTTAATTATTATATAACACATACCTTCATGATTTCCATTTTTTGGGAACATGATAACATCATTTTAGGATGTGTGGACTACTGCTTCCTCCAAGCAATTTGATTTTTTCATGCTTTAGATGAAATTTATTATAAATGGTTTTAATAAAAAAAATGTAATATAAATGAAATATATGTGATATTAATGGAAAAAATTCAATCATTAAATATAATATATCACTTTATTTCTTTCCTTTTCACACACTGAAAAGGTTATAACATTGTTTGTGGATGTGTGGACAAATGCCACCTCAAAGCATTGTGATGCTTCCTTCTTCATCACTAATTCAACTATATGATATATTTATTTATTTATTTATTTATTTATTTATTTATTTATTTATTTATAATTAAATAATTTATGTTATAATTATTTCAAGATTATAGTTCTATAAATTTTTAAATAATGGTCTCTTTGAAAATAGTAAACCTACTAAAATCATTTTGACGCATAAGTTGAATATAGTCAAAACATCCAATGTAAACATATTTTATTATGAAATTGTATAAAACATTGTAATAAATGAAATAAAAGTAATAATAGGCATTAAAAATATTCTCAATGAATTAAATATTAACATTAGATTATTATTTAGTGAGATAAAGACACAAGTGACATGTTAGAATCAAGTTAAGGGACTTCGTCTAAATATCCCTTCATTGAGGAATATATGGATGTTATGCACAATTATTAAAATATAAGGTGTATATAAAACCCTTTTAATATTTTATGACATTAAATCATCTATTCTAAATAAAATAGATTTATTTAATGTTATTTTTTAATGAATTTTATGATTTAATTGTTTCTCTACTAATAAGGGGCTTTTCATTTCAAAAGAACCAACTTATAGAGTTATCTTTCCAACTATTTCTATTCAATGTCCATGTTTTAAAATAATTTAATTATTATTTTTATACATATATATAATATTTATAAGTTATATTGTATACTTATTTTTATGTTATTTTCCAAGAATTTTATTAGAAACCATTTTAAGTTTTATATATGGGATTTTTTCACAAATGAAAAAGTTAGTGTTTTATTCTTAACATCCATGGAGACAATGAATTTCTCACCACTAAGAAAATTAGTTTTTTTTGGATTTATTCCCAATATTTCATGTTTCTATAAATTAAAACTCATATTTATATTTTTGGGTATTTGGGTATTTAAAATGGGTTTTCAATGAAATGGATTTATTTTTTATTAAAAATAGGTTCTTAGAAGAAAATGGTATTTTTATTCTAAGGTGTTTAGAATTTAGTTTTAAAATGAGTTTTTTAAATGGTTTTACGATGAATTTTATTTATTGATGACAAGGTACATGAGAATTTTAGGAAACTGGTGGGCCCTACAGGCTTAGATGAAGGGTTGAACCCCATTATAGCTCACGGGTGAGCCTAATATAGATCACACAAAGGGGTATGCCCCAATATAGCTTATGATAAATTATTGAGCCTGATATATATATTATATTAATGTAAATAACTATTATAAATCTATTATTCATTATAAAATGATAATGTTGGAATTCAATCATATTGTTATTTCAAAAATAAAATTTAAATGGTTTTATTTATATGGTTCTTAATGTCACCTAAAAGGGGTTTTGATTTCTTGAGACGAATTTTAAAGTATTTATTTGAGAAAAAAGTGTTTTTTATGTGAAATTGATATATTTCATTCTATAAAATAACATTAATGAAAAGTTAAATATTTCAAGGGTTCTCATATTTTTAGTGAACTAATGGTTTCCTTTATTTTTATATCTATTATAAAGATTTTCCCCACATCCCAGGTTTTTAAATGTGTTTTCACATTGTTTAATAATGGGTAAGGGAAGGGAAAAATTCATGTTTAAATTCATGAGAATTTACCAAAAAAATATATCATTACTTAATTTAAAGGTTTTATATTGTGAGAAATTTCATATTTGTCGGAAGTTTTCACTTTGTACTTTATGTTTTAGTTATGTTTTTTATAATTATCTAAAAATATAAACCTGAAAAGATCCCCAATATGAAAGAAAGTAAAATTATTGACAAAACTAAAGATTATATAATCATTAAGGTCATGGTTTTATATATATAGTTCATAAGGGAATTTAAAAATCAACAATAATTGAGGCCCAACTACTAGTCCTTAGACTTAACCAAACACTATCTTCACATCTCAATTGATCTCATTCAACTTCTTTACCAAGTTTAAGTGACCTTACACTATCATATAAGTAAAAAAATTAAATCTACACATATATCAAAATTAATATCAATGTATTGTGTGAAAAATTAATATGCCACTACAAATAATGTTTCTAATGTAAACCGTATATAAGTACATGCATTCAATATATAAAATTAAATCCCGAAAAACAACATAAATAAAAAGTTTCATTCTGTCACATTCTAAAGAATCCACCCTTATGGTAAAAAAAATATTCATTATCTAGTGTCAAGATATCTGATATAATTTTAAATGGTTTTATTGTATCATACATGTATTGCATTGGATACTTATTCCTCTACTAACACATAACCTACTCAAATTACATGGTTAGAATAACAACTTACCAATCATTTACCGTAACCTACAAAATGATATATTACCTATATATAAATATATTGTGTACATTGGTAATATAACAAGTGATGATATTAGAATTGATTTTGTTCATACATTCATGAACCAAGGAACGTCGAATTATATCTGTTTGGTTATATAATAAGCCATTTCCATGCCACACCATACCAATCATATTGTATGACTTTTCCATTTCATAATTAATTGAATCATTTTATTTTTTATTTTTATAAAAATCTATAACTATTAATGGAAATCAAATGTTAATACCTAATATTTAGGACTCTTTTAAAACATGGCATCCTCGATCAAACATTTCATATGATCTAACATATATAGAATCAATGATGCATTTATATAATAAATATAAGAAAACACTGGGAATTTAATCATACATTACATAATATACTCTAAAATGTTTTTAATACATGATACATTACTGAGGGACTTTATAAGGAGACAATATCAATAAAATGTTGACAAATATTACATTTCTAGCTTCCAACAGATTATCTCCCTCTCTCTAAAATGATATTTCACCTCCACCCTTCTCCACTAAGTGGTACTAGAATACCAAGTGTGAGAAAGATATTCCAGCTAGAGTGACACATGATTCTTATCAACTCTAGGATACTCCATGGTGATGAGAGACTTTTGGTTTCCTCTAAGGATTCTATATCAGGTTTGTAAATGAAGATAGTTTTAGTAGACCATTGGTGCAATGTAAATGGGTCACTAATTTATATTTATTATGTTTTTAGTCTCATATAATGTGATCATGTGAATTTTAGGTCTATGTTGTCCTCAACTATGTTAAAAATTTGTTTTTTGGTCCTTAGAAATTGTTAAGTAGTATCAGAGCATCAATATTCTACTTAATTCAATAACATTTGTATTAAAATGAAGATAGCAAATAATATTTAATTAATTTTAATTTATATCATTAAAAATGATATAGAAATTCCATTATGGTTTTTATTATCATACTGGATACTTTAAGGAATGATTTGATCACTCCATATGTTTTTTGAAATCATTACATGAAATTAAATTTAATTATTCAGTTATATATATATATATATATATTATAGTGTATCTTATAGGATATCATAGCTATGGATAGAACCATGGTAAGAATGTAAATTAGTTTATTGGGACATATAAACAATATAAAGATATCAAAACATGAGATTTCCCATGCGCTAAAGGGTTAATATTATGCAATCTATTTTGTATGTTTTGTTTTCCATTATGTTGAGTTGATGTTATATTGGACCCCTGTGAGAAACCTCAGACCTGGAATCAAATGTTCCATGTTAAAAACATTATCTTTGAAAACGTTATCTAATATATATTGAGATGAACATGTATTTATTATACATCATTTTCATAATTTAAACATTATATATCACAAAAATCACACAATCGCAAGAATATAAGGTTTAGTGTATTTAAGGATCAAGTCTATAAGAAACTTATTTTATGATACTTGTGAAATTTTCTTAACATTCTAAGAACATTATACTCCATTATCAACTTCTCATAATGTATACTCATCTTTATATCTGGGTGAAGTGAACATATGAAAGGGGTGAGATCCACTATGGGGAAAACGGTCTATTGCGACGGGCTTTTTACGACTACCATTTTGCGACGAGAATTGATCTCGTCTCAAAATGTCCTTCACGAAGGTTATTTGCGATGGAGAGTTCGACCAGTCGCAAATATCTTGTTATTTGCGATGGGATTTAGCGTCCCGTCGCAATAGGTAATTCGCAGTTTGGCGCGGGGTCCGCGCGAAACCGCGAGAAGGTTATTTGCGACGGGAAAATATCCCTCTTGAAAATACCGGTGGTGGTAAATGGTTTTTTGCGATGGGATCTTGGTCCGTCACAAAATGTGTGTCGGCATGACACTTTTTGCGAGGGGTCCCACCATAGATACCTTTTTAACCACCGACAACAATTAATGTGGGAAAAGGTGTTTGCGACAGGGATCTCGTCCTAAATAGTCCTATCACAACTAATCTAACCTATATATACCCCCCTCCATTTTTCTTTCTCATTCCCTCAATTCTTATTTCCTCTCTCTTTAAACTCTATTTTTTGAGTGGAAATTTCTCTAAGTTAGTTTTTTTTACGGAGAAGTTGTGAAGTCATTTACATCAATACGATATCAAGTTTAAAGGTATTTATATTTTACTTAATTTATTATTTATTTCATTTTTTATTATAATTTTAAATATTGTTGTTACTTGAAATTAGTAATTTGTAGTAATTACTCGTAATTTATAATTAGTAGTTGTAGTTGTGTATATAAATAATTACTTGTAATTAGTAATTAGTA
The DNA here is from genome assembly GCA_963277665.1 of Viscum album. Taxonomy (NCBI): domain Eukaryota; kingdom Viridiplantae; phylum Streptophyta; class Magnoliopsida; order Santalales; family Viscaceae; genus Viscum; species Viscum album. Next base: position 905,141,761 of record OY728145.1, read on the forward strand.
GTTGTAAATTGTAGTTATTAATACCAATTAATGCTAATTAGTAATAAATAAGAATAATTAGTAATGAATAGGAATTATTAGTAATAAATAGGTATAATTAGTAATAAATGGAAATAAATTGAAATAAATAGGAATAATTAAGAATAAATAGCAATAAATAGGAATAATTGTTAATAAATAGGAATAATTAGTAAAAATTAGTAAAAATTAGGAATAATTTGATATAATTAATAATAATTAGTAACAAATATGAATTATTAGTAATAAATAGAAATAATTAGTAATAAATATGAATAATTTGTAATAAATATGAATAATTGGGAATAATTAGGGATAAATTGAATTAAATAGAATTAAATAAGAATAATTAGTAACAAATAGGAATAATTAGTAATAAGTATGAATAAATTGGAATAAATAGGAATAATTAAGAATAAATAAAAATAAAAAGGAAAATTATTAAAAATAGAAATAATTAGTAATAATTGGTAATAATTAGGAATAATTAGTAATAATTAGCAATAATTAGTACTAAATAGGAATAATTAGTAATATATATGGATAATTAGTAATGAATAGTAATATTTAGAAATAAATATGAATAATTAGTAATAAATAGGAATAATTTGGAATTACTAGAATTAAATAGCATTAAATATAAATAATTAGTAATAAATAGGAATAAATAGGAATAATTAGTAATAATTCGGAATAATTAGTAATAATTAGGATTAATTAGTAATAAATATGAATAATTAGAATTAATTAGGAATAATTAGTAATGATTAATAATAATTAGTAATAAATAGTAATAAATAGTAATAAATATTAATAAATAGTAATAATCAGTAATAATTAATAATAAATGGTAATAATTAGTAATAATTAGTAATAAATAGGAATAAATAGGAATATTTTGTATTAATTAGGAATAAATAGAAATAATTAGTAATAATTATGAAAAATTAATAATGAATATGAATAATTAATATTAATTGGGAATAATTAGGAATAATTAGGAATAATTAGGAATAATTAGTAATAATTAGGAATAATTAGGAATAATTAGGAATAATAAAGTATAATTAACAAAAAATAGAAAAAATAGGAATAAATATGAATAATTAGAAATAATTAAAAATAAATAAGAATAATTAGGAATAATTAGAAATAAATAGTAATAATTAGTAACAAATAGGAATAAATAGGAATAATTAGGAATAATTAGAAATAATTTGTAATAATTAGGATTAATTAGGGATAATTAGGAATAATTAGGGATAATTAGAAATAATTACTTATAATTAGGAATAATTAGGAATAATTAGGAATAATTATGAATAATTAGCTATAATTAGAAAAAATTAGCAATAATTAGCAATAATTAACAATAATTAGCAATATTTATCAATAGTTAGCAATAATTAGCAATAATTAGCAATAATTAGGAATAAATAAGAATAAATTGGAATAAATATGATTAAATAGGAATAAATATGAGTAGTTTAGAATAAATAATACAACATAGAAACAATTAGGAATACTTAGAAATAATTAGGAATAATTAACAACAATTATGAATATATAGAAACAATTAGGAATAATTAGCTACAATTAGCAATAATTAGAAAAAATCTGGAAACATTAGAAACAATTAACTTGAAAATCAATTGTAATAAATTGTAATAACTTCTAATAACTTGGAACAATTTCTAGTGGATTGAAGGCACTCCTTCTGCTCAATGACTCCTCTCCTTACAATTTTCACTAACTCAAAACATTTTTAAAAGTAGGCTTCTACATATATATATTCAATCTCTTATGCACAAGTTTGAATATTAATTCATAGGACCACATTTTTCATAATTTTTTCGGACGGTGACAGTTGCAAGAAGATGATTCATCGACGAAAAGGGGGCTCTTATATCCAATGGCTCATTTACTTGCAACTTTCTCACATAGTAATCACAATGAAGAATCTTCTCGAAGGTATGCATATTCATTCATGTATGCACATGAATCAATATGCATACCTTCTTGAAGATTCCTCATTGTGATTTATGTGTGATAAAGATGGAAGTAAATGAGGAATCAGAAAAAAGAGTAGTCGTCAATCCACTAGAAATTGTGTTGCCCATAAATAATGGTAATTTTTAATCAGCAGTTGTAATTATTTATCATTTTTTCAGATAGTGTTTTTATAATTTTAAAATATTCAAAAACAGAAATAATTATATATTTTGAAGAAAAATATGGAAAAAGGAAGTTGACAATATTCATTATTAGATGATCACAATTGGGTAAATCAACGTAAATATCTGAGCGTTTCTGGTTTAAATACTATATATATTGAGGGTATTAAAGATTTCTTATCATTTTCATAATCAAAACCAGAATATGTTTCAGAAGGAACAATAATGTTTCCTTGTAAAAAATGTGCTATGAGAACGTTTAACAAATTTGAAAAGGTCGGGGGATATCTCTTGCGGTTTGGTTTTAAACCAGATTATGTTTTTTGGTATTAATATGGTGAATGATGTTCCAGAGAAGATTAAACTAACTTGATTTCGGATCATTCATGATTTCAAAATTTAATACATGATGTTGCAGATCTATTGGTTCAACAAACTGAATCTTAAGATGATGTTGATTTAAATCCTGAGATGGAACCATCCGAATTTTATGAGTTGTTGAGGTCTGATGAAGATGCATTACATCCTGGTAGCAAGATAATCAAATTAGAAACAGTTGAAAAAATTAGGGCTATTAAATCAGATAATGAAATATCAAACAATTATTTTGATCAAATACATTGGTTAAAACACTGTTACCTGAAGGAAATATATTGCCTGCAAATTACTATTAGAGAAAGAGGCTGCTTCGTAATCTGGGCCATATTTATCAGAAGATTTATGCATTTCCAAATGATTACATCTTATATTCTGGTGAAAATGATTCTTTAGAAAGTTATCCCATATTTGGAAAATCGAGAAATAATGAAGCTCAACCCAGGAAGTCTGGATTGATTCTAGTAAAATAGTTGAGATATTTCCCTCTTATACCCAGGTTGCAGCATTTATTTATCTCTCAGAGCACAACGTCAATGATGTTATGGCACAAAACCAGTATTTCAACTTATAAAATCTTGAATCATCCATCTGATGGTGATTCATGGAAACATTTTGACAATATGCATCCATCTTTTACTTTAGAAGCCCGAAATGTGCGATTTGGTCTTTCTGGTGATTATTTCTGTCAGTTTGGTTCTTATGGTAGTCAGTATTCATGTTGGAATGTCTTTATAACTCCACAAAATTTACCTCTATAGATTTTGATGAAGGATCCATATATCTTTTTGACCTTATTAATAGTAGGAAATCCAAAAAATAATATTGATGTTTATTTGAAAGCATTGATTGATGAGATAAATTCATTATGGGTTGATGGTGTTAGTATATATGATGTTTCTACGAAACAAAATTTCATATTAAAAGCTGAATAGATGTGGAAAATTAGTGACTTTCTGGAATATGGCGTGTCATCTGGCTGGAGTACACATGGTTAGAAATCATGTCCTAACTGTTTGAAAGACAAAAAAGCTTTTTTGCTCGTTAATAAAAAAAATCTTCATATTTTGACTATCATAACAGGTTTCTTCCAACCGATCACTCTTTTTAGTGGAAAAAATCTCATTTTATAAAAGGTTCAATTAAAATGGTTGAACCACCAAAAATGATCTCAGGTACGGTGTTAAAATCGGTTGTATTTTTCTTACCTCCAATCACATTTGGGCCAATAGTAAACCCAAATAAAATTCATGGCTTTGGGAAAGAACATAATTGGATAAAATGAATCATTTTTTGTGATCTTCCATATTGGTCTAATTTTTTGGTCTGCCGCATGTTGGATGTCATGCATATTGGGAAGAACTATTTTGATAATTAATTTGATACAGTTTTGGATACACCAGGTAAGACCAATGATACTGTAAAGCCATGATTAGATCTTGCTCAAATATTCAGGCGAACAAAACATGAACTATTTGAAAATTTCAGACCATAAATTTTAATGAAACATAATGTAGATTATACATTTTCCACATAGTGTCACTTATTATTTAGTCAGTGGATTGAAAATTTGAGACTTCCAGATAGCTATGTTTCCAATTTGGGAAGATATGTTAAGAATGGTTATATTACCAGATTAGAAAGTCATTATTGTCATATTATAATGGAAAGACTTATGCCCATTGGATTCAGAGGTTTGTTGAATTCTATGATTTGGGATTCGATAATAGACATATAAGTTTTTTGAGAAATTTGTGCAGTGACAACAGACTACGATGCGCTAAGAAAATTGAAACAAGATGTTACTATAGTTATATGTAAATTGGAAAAAATCTTTTCACTTACATTCATTATCTCAATGGAACATCTAATATTAAATTTTCCATATGAAGCTAAATGTGGAGGTCCAGTAAAGATTCTATGGATGTACCCATTCGAGAGATGCATACAGAAATTGAAGAAAAAAGTACCTAACAAAGCATCAGTTGAAGGCTCAACTACTGAAGCCTATTTGTAAGAGGAAATTGCTTTTTACTACTCTCATTATTTTGAATCTGAATATCCCTCAAAACACGATCAAATGGGATGAAATGATGGTAATATTAATGAAGAAATGGACAATCAATTATCAGTTTTTAATTAGCCTAATCTTGGATTCGGTGGAGTTCACGAATGATGGCTTTCAGATGATGAACATCACAGAGCTCATACATATGTTCAACTCAACTATGAAGAAATGGCATCATTTGTACTGTGAGTTCTTCTATCACCTAATCTATAATTTATGTTACCGTATGTAAACTTATTTTATTTTCAGGTTATATGATAATCATATCAAGAAAAAACTTCCCCAAATTACAGCAGCTGCTCTTGAAGAATGCAGACAAAAAAAATATCAATGGTTTCAAAAACTAGTAACATAAATTATTGATGGTGTAATATCAATTCCATTTTTTATTTATTATATTGATAATTGTTTTAATAATTTTCAGTTGTCTCAACATGCTGATAAAATTGATAGAGACTGTTTATATTGAGTAACCCACCATCAAAAATGGTTAAATCTTATAATTTATATGTTGTGAATGGTTTTCTATTTCATACACATGTATATAGAGAATAAAAAACAATGAATAGTGGAGTTTTCTTGAGAGGATCGCATCACAAGGATACTACAATTAACTTTTATGACATTATGGATGAAATTATTGAGTTGTGTAACTTAGGAAAAAATTATATGACGCTGTTTAAATGTCAGTGGTTGGATACTGGGAGAGGCTTGCGTGTTCATATGACTCATGGAATCATCTATATTAAATATAAAAGTCTTCTTGCAGTAAATGTACCATTTTTACTGGCTCAAAAAAATCATCAAATCTATTATGCAAAGTACTATGCTACTTCAAGAAACTTGAGTAATTGATGGAGCATAATAAATATGAAATGTCAAGAAAATAATTTTACGTAAACTGAATGTAGTTCCGCTGAAGAAGGAATTGAAAATTTTCAAGAGACTGCACAAAATACATCTTTTTAACAATGAGATGTGAATATCGATTATGACACCCAACAATTATGGACCCCCGATGACAAAGATGTTAATGATGTTACAATTAAATTTTAAATGACAAGAGATGATGAAATTGAAACTCATATGGATATGGATGATGCTGAGGAGGAAGATGAAGACATTGACATTGATAGTCATGGATATGAGGATGGAGATGGAAGTTGACATAGTAAAATCCCGGTTATAATCATAACTAATATATATATATATATTTATATATATATAATATTTTTTTCAACTATCTTCTAACAACAATCATTTTATGTTTCGGATAGATCCTAATCAATTTCATGAGTTGCAGGAAGATGAGCTACCTTTTGATGAGGGGGGTTTTGGATCATCAGACCCTCAGCCTACTGGCGATTTGGGGGGTATGCGGAGGGGGCACGGTCTTGCACGAATGATGATTCCCGACCCTATCCATGAGCGACATCCACATCTAGGCTTAGATCCACACACAAAGAGGTATGCTAACATATATATTTTAGTTATCTTTCATTAATTTATTTATATATATACTAATTGTTTGATTATTTATTCCTTTTTCATAGTATTGATCATGTAGTTGGTGGACAGGGGAGCTCTATCTTGCGCAATTATTTTTCTTAGTCATGGATCCCATGGAAACAGATTCCCATTGACGTGCGGCTCAACATGTTCAATCATTGGGTGGTACGTAAATAAATTATAATTATTTTGAAATTTATTTTATTAATAACATGATATAATAAATTATTTGTAGGGTTTATGGTATCCCATAAATGATATCATGTGTGACATTATCAATGCAGCAGGGTAGGTGTCTATGTGTGACCGTTTCTGTTAGTTTTTGATCAATTTGAGAATAACAACCATTAAGAATGCAGGAGTGAGAGAATTTTATGAGTCGTGTTGAGCCCACCGACCAGACTACATTTCATCCCACGTTTGGTATGGATTATGTTTACTCTGGTTGGGTGGTGGAATTCAAAGGAGATCTTTAGTGGGTCGGCCGAACCGGGGGAGACAAGAGGTGACGCATCGAGCTGGTAGTTGTACATTTAGTATGCATAGAGAGCATCTGGTAAATATATTTTTTAAATATTTTATATACATTTAAATATAAACAATTTATTTTATATTTTTCTAGGAAGTTGAGCATCCCGATATTATAGAGTAAGATATTTATTACAGTATATAGAGTGATCCAGCCACTAGAGAGATTAGAGATGATCCTCAGCTTCAGATTGTGGTTAGTATTATTTTTTTCTTATTTGAATGTTAACTACATATAATATTTTTACAATTTTAATTTCAAATTGGAATTCAAGGAGTCATATGAGCCTACGACCTCCCAAGCACATGATGAGAGTCAATATGAGACGACTGATCAGACCAGTGCCCACCATTTCAATGAGCCAGCATGGATGTAGGTGACTCAGTATGGCTTTGAGAAGGGCCGTGTAGTTGGTAACAGCTCTTATTTGACTCCTAGTACTTTTTATGGTACTTTTGTGATGTTACACTACTTCAAATACCCCATTCATCAGTACTAAAATGGTTTTTAATAGTGCTAGAAAAGCTCTATTAAAGCCGATGAAGATAGGGGTCCCCTTTATCAGCGGTCCAAAAAGCGCTCATAAAGACCCCTTTTATCAGTGCTAAAAAGAAGCACGGATAAAAGGGTCCTTTATCAGTGCTTTCTTTTTAGGGCTGAAAAAAGACCCCTTTGATCAGCGCTTTTTTAACGCTGATGAATGTAAAAAAAATTGTAAATAAAATTATAAAAAATTAAAAAAAATTAAAAAAAATTAAATAAAATTAAATAAAATTAAAAAAATTAAAAAAATCGTGCCAATCGGGGGGGATTTTATAGGGCTTGATCCCCCATTTTAACAGTGATTTCATACCCCTCTAGAGCCCGCACGCACCCCCACCTCCCTATATCAGCGCTACACCCACCCCCTTTATCAGTGCTAGCCCCCCAAATCCACCCCCATGCGCGCACCCTTGCCTCCACCAAGACTTGATCTCAAGACCTCCCACATGCGCGCCTAAAGCCTTTACCACTCTTCTATATTGATTTGTTCTCTAGTTAATGACATATCTATTTATTTATATATATATATTGTTACATTAATTCATATAGTAATATATAGTTATATTAATATATATATATATATTGATATTAATATATATTTATAGTTATATCAATCTATATATTTAGTTATATTAATATATATATATATATAGATTAATATATAGGTATATAAATATTTATATATTATTATTTTAAATAAAATGGATATTAGTTATTATTCAGATAAATATAATATATTTTATATGTAAATATATTTTATTATTTATATTTATAATTAAATTTTTATGTGTGAATATATAAAAAATTTGTATATATTGTTATATATTTGATTATAAATAGCATTTCATTGTAAAAAACGATAAAATTGCAAAGACAAAATATCAATATGAATGTAATACCTGGGAATAAATTCATTCCCCCCCCCCCAAAAAATCCAATAATACCCCCTTAAACATGGATGAAAATCCACAAAATGTTAAAAAATCAGGGTATCCCGATTAAAAAATATGTTTTAGAGGCCTTCTAAGACTCTTTTGGCATAGAAAAAACCTTGACCGGGTTCTCCAAGTCATACGGGTGTAGAGCTCGTCGTAGACTTTGATTTGATATGTGGTAGAGCTCAAACGGACACCAGGATCAAAATTTATGGCCATTTGAAGTTCGAGTTGCATTTTCAACATATTTTGGATTTTTTTTATTTTTTTTTTCTTTTCTTAGTCTTAAAATTGTTATAAAATGACTATTACTCCATAATAATTAAAAAATTATAAATTATGATTATTTTTTAAATTTTTTTATTAGCCATTTTTTCTAAATATCTTACATATTAAGTTTAACTATATATTTATACTTATCTAAAATATATATAAAATTATATTTAAAATATATATATTATGTTTATATCAATATAAATATATCTATATATTAAAATATTAATATAAATTTTTTAATAATTTTTTTGTGGAGGTAGCCCCTTTATCAGCGCTTTTAAAAAAAGCGCAGATAAAGACCCCACTTTGTCAGCAATACTAAAAAAAGCCCTGATAAAGGGGTACCCTTTAATGGCGCTAAAAAAGCACTGGTAAAGGTACCCCCCTTTATCAGTGCTTTTTCATTAGCGCTGATAAAGGGTGGCGCTGGCCTTGCCTCGTTTTGTGGTAGTGTCAGCATCCATCTCGAGAGGATCTTGTGGAGATGCATCATCTTCTGCCTCACAGTATCCACAGTAGTTGAAAACATAGACTAAGCTTATAGAGAGTTTGCAGAAGCAGCATGAAAATATGTGTCAGCGGCATCAGCAGCAGCAACAGCAACATGGGGAGGAGATGCGTCAATTACAGTAGCTGCATCACGAGCAGATGGAGTACATCTGCCATCTTACTCATAGTTTAGGGATAGAGGTTCCTCCACCATCTCATACAACTCCTCCAACTCCCCCAGAAGACTTCCCCCAAGTGATTTTTTATGCTACAAACATTTGAATTCAAGATTTGTTGTAATATGAACTGTTTACAATTTATTTCTTTTATATAGTCGCAAATATTTCATAATTTAATTTTTTTTATTGTAAATATTTTATTATTTATTTTAAGTATTATATTTTTTAATATTTGTTTATTTTACAAATAATAGTAATAATAATAATATTCTATGAATTTTTTTAAATTTTTTGTGTAAATATTGAGAAATTTTTATATTTTGTTATTTATTTATTATTTTTATAATATTTAAATTAATTTTTCATTAATCATAATTTTATTAAATGTATTTTTTTATTATATTTTTTAATATTTTTTGGTTTTACTAATAATAATAATAATATTTGATGCTTTTTTTATATTTTTTTAGAGAATATTGACATTTTTAATATTTTTTATTTTTTTATTATTTAAAAAATATTAGTATAATTTTTTCATTAATAATAATTTTATTAAATATATTTTTTTATTTTTTTAGTATTTTTGATGGGCCCTTTTGCGATGGGCTCCCATCGCAAATAGTTTAAATATAATTTTTTAAAAAAAATTATTTGTGACGGACCTGTCGCAAAAGGTATATGTATATATAATATATATAATCGGAGACTTATTTGCGACAATGAAGTTCCCAGTCAAAAATATTTTTTTATGATGGGCCAGTCACCAAAAATAGTATTTGTCATGCAATTTTCTACAACTGGCTATTTGCGACGGGATACCGTCGTAAATAGACCGTTTTCCAGTAGTGATCAAATGATTTGTAAAGGAAAGATTGTCAATATGGAATCAAGGGTAAGAAGATAATCATACTATAATATATGATTATGCGAGACATATCTTATTAAAATAACATGGAACAATAATATTTATCTATAATTCATGACAGAAGGTAAGGTAAATTCAAATGAACAACATATACCACAATAAAGGAGTGTAAAAACTTGATATAATAAACATGATACATGGATAATAATAAGAAAATAACATATAATTTTGGATTGGCTATATTCATTGAAATTAATAACATTACAAACATAGATTGTAATGTACCAACCCTGTTTATCCCTCATGCGACTTAGACTAGTCACTACAAGCCATCAAATATTCCTCTCTATACCCCAAAGGCTGGTTATAGTAGTGAGGGTCTAAGGAATATTGTGGTGGATTATACCAAATATAATAGAGTAGAAAAAAATGAAGTTAGATAAATAAATCAAGACATATAAATCAATAATAAGACATATGAATACCAAAAAATTCAATAAATAATAATAATAAACCATGTTATGTCTATTATATATCAAACTAAATGTTATTCCAAAATTTATAAACACAAAAGATTGATAGGCATACTAGAAAAAGGAAAATGATCTAGATAACCATTTCTGATCCAATTTGTGTGCTCTAGTCCAATCCAACAAAGAAACTAACCAAGAACATGTACACTTTCCATTGTTCGGGACATCATCCTTGAAATCTTCTCAGAAACCAAATAGTAGTGCAAGAATTGTGTGAGTAAAACTAAATAGGCCCAAACCCATGGAGTATAAAAAACAAAATCTAAATCTATTGGTCATGAAATAGTATAATAAGTGGTAAATTAATAGATAAAAAATATTTAATATCAAAATAATTACATCAATCCTCGAGCTCAAAGTTGACACCTATGGTCTGCCAAACCTACTTCATTGTGATGTTAGATATCTCTACACAAGGGGGGATTCTCCTACCAAATATGAATATTCTTTACAACTATCAAATTATACTATTGAGAATTAATCTCCCATACCACTGGAAGATTCTCCTACTAATTATAAATATCCCATATCATGTATCACACACTCACGCATCAAGTAACAATATATATCCCACTTTAGAATCATGTTTTGTTTTCAAACGGAACTCTATGTGAATTCCCAAGCTATACCTACATATGTGTTCCTAAGGCACAATATCATCTAATAGGGATAAGTATTACTTGACACAATGTGAATTCCCATTCTGGGGACATATACATGTCCCCAAGGAACATTACCCATTCCATGATTGAAATATCCAATATGTATGCTAGTGGAATCAATATTAATTCCCATTATAGAGTTGAATTTATACAAAATACCAAACATTTCAAACATGTTACCCAAATCTATATTATTTAATTTCTTAAAATTAAAAATTATCAATAATTTATTCTAGTATGAAATATTTCCAATTATTATAATAATTGTTACAAATCCATTACAAAAATAAATTAATCAAAAATAGCATTCACATTTCTATCTATATCCAATCACGTTATTGTTCCCAAAAAAATTACATATAAATTAGCCACTCTTAATCCAAGTGATTCTTTATCATAATCTTTTCCAAAATTAATGTCATGAGATAATTCAAATTATTGATCCAATCTATAAAATATTACCAATTCGACATAGTGATCTATGTTCATACATTCTGCTTTCCAACATAGTGTCAATGTTAGGAATACCTCTCAGGTGACTGGGATTCTTGATCTTAGTCTTAAAATACCCAACCGGATCCATGGGATATCTATGAATGATAATTCAAACAATTAAAATTAATAAAGGTCATATAAATTACATGTAGGCATAGTTTCACATGTTATATATAATAAAGCAATCAATCAGGCCAAATGGATTTTTTTAAGACCACCCACCTCAACAATAAAGAAAAATGTATACAATATTCAGAGTTAGATAAATGTGTAATCTAAGATCACCTAAGAAAATTGATAGAAACACATCATCAAGGCCAGAAGAAGAGGTTCCCAAGAGGAAGCAAGTATATTTCGCAAAAAAAACCTCATAGTTACCGATTCAAATCGCCTGGATAGAAGAATAGCTTAATGGGATTAAAGTGAATTATTGGAGAAGTCCTATAATTATTATAAAACCCTTCACATTCTCAAATCCCATGCTAGGGTGGAATTAGGGATGATTAAGAGATTTAAATAGGTTTGAGGGTGGAAATATTATATTTCCCATTATTTCTCCGGCCTAGAACAACACCATCTACTTTCTAGTGGGTACCTTTGGTGAGCAAGTGGTGTCCACCGATGTGCCTACATGGCTGGGAACCCCTCCATAAACCCATTGGTTCTACTTTATGATACCCAATATCCTAGATTTACATTGGTAGGATAATAGGTCTCTCTACCTAGCAGGTGGATCTTACAAACCATCTGGTGAGCCTCGTGTAGTCTTATTATGCTTATGCACAACCCATTGTCTAGATAGTGGACTACACAAGCTAACCAGTGGAATTAAATCATCTCTTGTGTTTCCTACCATCTTTATAAATCTTTTTTCTTGGATTCTCAATGCCTCTTAACACATTTAAAACACCACCTAATCCAAATGATGGGATCAATTACAAAACATAATGAGGATCCAATAAAAAGGTAACTAAAATACCTAAAAATAATGGGATCTTATAACCCTCAGCCATATAGTAGCTCTTCCAAGATAAGTTCTCCCAAGAATCATTCTGATGTGTCAGTGAACAACCTAGTCCACTGATCCTATAAACCAATCTCCCTCCCCAATTTTCCTATTAAACATGCCCATATTGTAACTTCACTCACAATAATGGAATTATCTTCCTCAATGATTCATGTCACTATAGTCAAAATTTTGTATCATACTCTCATTAAAAGATAATTGGAATCAAGATCAAAATTATCAACATCAATAATTTGAGAAGGGAAATGGTGATATCACTGTTGTTGCAGCACATGAAAAATATCATGCATGGAATCATAGTTTTATCGAGTAGACAATCGTTTTTCCCCCATACTGACACTTTATTCTATATCAAATAGACAAAAAACCAGATATCTAACTTTGGTTTCATTTTAATGTAGTGTTTCCCAACCTAAGAAATATAAAAATAAAAACCTCATCATTAACCTCAAACTCTAGAGGTCAGCTACAATGGATACATTAATATTTTGTCCAACTCTGTGTGGTTACCAACCACATTATATTCAACTGAACCTGGTCAGATGTCTCTTACATGATAAAACATCCATCTTGTTCTAACTTTCCAACCTCTAATAAGCATAAAGGATAATAAAATATACTTCAATGAAAATCTCAAAAGGATCTATTTAGTTTTAATGCTCAAATATATTATTTTAGGAAAACTCAATAATTACTTGATATTGGTCCAAAAAACCACTAAAATCCAAAATAAAAACTCGTAACATGTCTTTGAGGCTCTAAAACACCTATTCAGATTAGTCATCAGTATGAGGATGGTAGGTTTTACTCTAAAGGACCTATATTCATTGTTCCATTTGAAGCCCCTTGAATAGAAATTATGTAAAATGAGAATCTTGATAATAATTGAAACTCCTTAAAATACCATGTAATCCAACTCTCTCACAAATATAGAGATTACCCAGATCATCAACGATGAGGAACTCCCTAATAGGAATGAACTGGGATACATCTTTTAGTTAATGCATAATAATATATACTGCATCATTTTTTAGGTTTCTTGGTTAAGTATATTATGATGTATATAGTGATATCATCCCACATCCATTACATAATTGGAAAAGGGTTAGATAACCTAGAAGTTATTTGATGCTCTAAGTTCACATACTAATAGGTGAAGCACCATGCCACAAAGCCTATTATCTCCTTCTCCATCCCTAGACACCTATATATCCCATTAATTTTACAATACGTCTTCTTCAAATAGGGATGTACCATCAATTTAGAATCATTGGATTCTCTTATCACCTTCTCAAACAATCCCATAGAATCCAAGATGTGTCCATGTATAATAATAATAGAATCAAAGCTAATATATCATCCATATGGTGGATGCATACCAAATATGTTGTCCCTTAGGGATAATCCCTCTATATTTGATAACTTCCTCCTCTTGATCTGACTAGGTGCATGATAACACCATATTTCATTGTCTGAGTGAGTCACCCAAGAGTCCTCAGAACATCCATATTAATATCTTTAAATGAGTTCTATATGTATCCACTAATCAAAATATTATCGCAATGCCTTAGGAGGTTTATTCCTACTCAATTTTTTCACGATGATATCTTCTTTTCTAAGAGTATATTACAACTTGTTGTCAAAATATTGTAGATATTGAACCCATATCTTCTACCAAAAGATTATGTCCCACTGTGAAAAGATGTAATTTATGTTTTTGTGGTCCATGTACACCAAAATGTCCTCTCCCAATATGTAATGCCTCTAAAATATCACGGTATGAACCACCAAGGTTTACTATAGAAAATGAGTATGATAATTTTTCTCATGTAGCCTCAACTATCTAGATCCATAACAAAATATTCAATCCTTCTATATCATAATAGTTCTGATCCTGAGTCCGGATTCATCTTAGTACATGGTATATTCATTACCCAACTTAGCTAATGTAATGATCAATCATAAGTATTACATGCTCTTAAAATCCAAGAATATATTCTCTCAAGAATCATACCAAAGAAACATCACCCCTTTTTTGGTCATCATGGAAATCTGTGATTTCATATGGGGAAATTATTAGAAAATAAGTTGGTAATAAAATACCAGACCCAAAAATATTTGAATCTCAAATATATTCATTGTTTTATCAAATGATAACATGGTTCCCAACTTCTTGGGGTCTAGTAAAACTCTTTATTTGGAGGTAATGTGGCCCAAAATTTCACTTTCTCAATCCAGAAATTACATACAGATTGCATGGTGTATAGTAAATGTTGTCATAGCATACAAAAGGTGGGGTCAAGATGTTGGGAATTCTAATCTCTACATTAAGACTAAACCAATATATCATTGAATAAATCCACCAAAAACTGATCACAAAATGTATGTAGGATCTTATTTATCAAGTCCCTATATATCTTTAGTGTGAATATTAGACTAAATGGAAAAACCATGAACTCGTATAAGCTAACAACTTCTAAAAGTGTTATAAGGTATATTAGATGATATCAAACTAAATTGATGATACCCTGGCCTCAACTCAATCTTGGATAAAATTATATCACTCTCGGCTAATCAAATAGATCATTTATATATGGAAGGTGATAATGTTTCTTGATTTTTATCTAGATTAGTCTTTGATAATGTTCACATAAGCTCAATACACCATCATCCTTCACATAGAAAATCATTAGAGAACCCCATGGATAAGTAATATGTCATATGAATCGCAAGTATTAAATATCATTAAACTATGATTTCATCAATCAAAGCTCTTCTAGTGACATATTGTAATATAATAGAGGGATGGGTTTATATCCTAGCACTAACTTGATAATGAACTCGATAACCATATTAGGTTGAAAATCAGAAAAATATTAAAGATATCCATCCTAAAAGTGGTCCTCTTCTATGGAAAACAAGGTATGCTACCACTCATTGTCATTCAAAATAACTATTTCTACCTGGGAAATGAACAAATATAATCTAGAATGAATTAGTCCTATATAAGAAGTCTAAATATCCTATTAACCAAGGTGTTGATGCTCCATTCTTCACAGAATATAAAGATCAGAAAAGGGGAATATCTGAGCTCGAAGTGATTCATCCTTTGAAGAAAACATCAAAAATCGACAAAGTCATGAACAAAGGATCAAACGCAACTGCACCGTGCAAGTTATATCACTGTCGCGCAAGTCCACTTGTGCGACGCCCTTGGTCGCGCAAGTGACTTGCGCGACCTAAGTGATAACCGCCCGGTAACCGCCCAGGGTCTTCTCCTGCCTATAAATAGACCCTGTGGGCCCCCCATTCGAGAGGATCTTTTTTCAGAAACTCGGATTGAAGCTCCCGACGCCCAAGTCTCTTCTCAAAGCTTCCGAAAAACTTCTAAGGTAACTTTTTACCTATAACAGAAGATCTAAAGAGATGGAGGAAGGCCTAAGTGTTGAAACTCATCAACACTTGCACGCATGAGTGGCCAGCCCTTAAGGGAACTGGTCACACTTGCGCGCCGCCTTATTACTTCAATAGAACTTGTGCGTCCCTTTTCTGGGAGAACCTCAAGGAGATTGTAAAGGCTTTAAGAAAGAGTCGCTCATGTATTTTAATGCTGGTTGAAAATCGCGCAAGTACCCCACATGTCGCGCGAGTATACTTGCGCGACCAATACTTGCGCGCCCATGCAATACTTGCGCGCCTTTCAAGACTTGCGCGCCGCTACCTTTTTGGGTTCCCATCTTGCCCATTTTACCCATATTAAGCCATTTCACCTTTCCTATTCAAGATTCAGTCTTCAAGATACTCTTCAAAGCCATTTATGGCATGATTTCTTGATTTGACTTCCTTATTTGAAAGGAATTCTGTGGAATATCTCTCAAAACATAGTGATTTATACATCTTTATGTCACCAAAGATTGAGAGTTCATTCATTCAACCTCATCCTTTAAGATGAGATAATCCTTAACCTGGGTCTCCTTTTTAGGAATAATCCCCAGTTATAAGTCTTTTAATTTGGGCATCTTCCTCAGGAGCAAGCCCCAAATTCTTAAAGTTCCCAAACATGGGCATCCTCCTCAGGAGTAAGCCCCAAACCTTAATTACATAACTTGGGCATCCTCCTTATGAGTAAGCCCCAATCATAATCCTTTAATATGGGCATCCTTTTTAGGAGTAAGCCCCAAGTCCTCTAATTTTGGGCATCCTTCTTAGGAGTAAGCCCCAAGTCCTCTAATTTTGGGCATCATTCTTAGGAGTAAGCCCTGAGTCCCTTAATTTGGGAATCCTTCTTATGAGTAATCCCCAAAACTTAATCCCTAACCTGGGTCTCCTTTTCAGGAATAAGACCCAGTCATAATCATGGGTTTCCTTTTCAAGAGTAATCCCCAAGTCCCCTAACCTGGGCTTCCTTTTCAGGAATAAGTCCCAGTTATAATCTTGGGCTTCCTTTTTAGGAGTAATCCCCAAGTCCCTTAATTTCTCTTATCCAGTCCTAAATTACGTTTGATATGGGATTCCTTCTCAGGAGTAAAACCCAATTATCAATCCTGCCCTAATTTGGGTTTCCTTTTCAGGAATAAGTCCCTAGTTAGAGTATTCAAATCTCCATAAAGCACATATACCTTTATGGACCATGTTCCTAGATTTTCTCCCTAAAAGTAAATCCTAAACCTTCATCTATCTGGGCAGTCATACATACATAAGCTCCAAACCATTTTTTATGATTGCATCTTTCATGGAACAATTGTCTAATTTTTACCAAAACCTCTTGTTTCTCATACCGAGAATGACTCACGTGAGCTTAGAGTGTAAAAGTAATTATGACATCCTTCTTTGAGCCATCAATCATAAACGTCATACTCTATTACTCAAACTACGTGGGTTCTGATTCCTTTTCCAAAACAAAGGATACGTAGGTAGCCCATTTATGGGTTCGATCCCAAATTTGAAATAATCCATGTCCTTATGAATGACGATAAACTTCAAGTGCCCCACTGAGTGCCTTTAAAACCAGCCTGGTCATCATAATGACCAAGAGACTTTTATAAATGTTTCGAAGGATACCATTGACCAAGAATCTCTAAATAGATACAGATGATTCTCTATTGATGAAGAACCTCGAATACATATAAAAGATTCTATAAATTTTTTTATATATTTAATCATTGATTGTTAAAACTAAAGGAAAGCTCATTTTTATACTTGGTAATGTAATAAAGATTCACGAACATAACTTAAATAAATAAAGAGAGTCCCGGAGTAGACAATAATTCCCCTCAAAAAGGTGTGATGAGTCCGACCTCAATCCACTCGACCAATGCAAATTCCTAAGCCTCATCAGTCCACAAGATAATGAGCGCCTACCATTGTAAAGTAAGTCCAAACGGATGTGGAATCATTGGATGTTTCCGGTTCTACAAACAAACCCGCTAGAAACAGATCAGAACATTTGAATCTCCCGTCCAGGAGGTCATCCCCGAATTCCGTGCGAAACAAAAAATGGTGAACCCGACGTGAATCCTTAACCAAGAACTCTTTTCTCAAGATCTTCTGCAAAATGGATTTCCTTAAATTCACCCCTCTGAATACTTCTGCTGTGAACACCTCTACTGTGAGGTCTTCTACTGTGAAAACCAATGCTGCTACTCCTGCTAGAATGTCGTCCGCTCTGAGGATGACATCACCAACTCAGCGTCTTCAACGCTGGGTTTCTAATGCACTGGTTAAAGAGTATCATTGCAACGGTACTATCCCAACTATGGAGGCCACTCGTCAAGCCCTCCAAGTTAACAACTCTACCTGGTCGTCCGGACAACGGCGGCTAGCGATCAAGAAGTAGGCGGTGCTGACTACCGTCTCAAATAGTTTCGGGTCGTTATCCCCAGAACGCAATTTTCATTCACTCCCTTACTCTGAGGAAGTGAATGAGCAGGTCCCTCAGGGCCTTAATTCAAAAAAAAAGGAGTCCTTCCCGAGGGCTCCATTCAATAATCGCCGCAAGACTCGTGCGGTAGTGCGCCCTCAACATGATGAGGGTACCGACTCCAGGCATTCAGCTCAGGTTCCTCGAACCCGAGCAGGCAAGATGAACCGCCAGAGACGGAATCCGGTTAACAATAGGCAGGTTATCATCCCTGCCATCTCCGGAGAAGTCCACCAACCGTACTTGGTGGCGAACAACGAGCATGCATACACACCTACCCGTTTTAATTCCGCTGTCCAGCAGACTCGTCTGGCAGCATCAAGCCAATCCCGCCAGGCAACTCCAGTAGAGTACTATAGGCAGGAACATACACCTGCTTATGCATCATCAGTTAGTCAGCAGGCTCGCCTGACTACATACGATGGATTACACCAACCTAACTTGGTAGCAAACAACGATCAGGCACACACACCTTCCCGTTTTAATTCCACTGTCCAGCAGACTCGTCTGGCAGCATCAAGCCAATCCCGCCAGGCAATTCCGGCGGAGTACTATAGGCAGGAACATACACCTGCTTATACATCACCAGTTAGTCAGCAGGCTCGTCTGACTACATATGATGGATCTCATCAACCGCGTTTGGTGAAGTGTAATCAGCAGGCACATACACCTGCTAATACTAATCAAGCCTACCAACAGTCTCGCTTGGTAGCGCACAGATAAGTCAGTCAGAAAGCCCCGATGACAAACCGGAGGTAGACTCAACTCTCTGCCTCCACACTTGAGTACTGTCAGGATTCACTGACAGGAAAAGGAGGACAAGAGCAGGCACATACACCTACTCCAAGCCCGGAATGGACGTATATCCCTATTCCGTCGGCTGAAGTCACCAAGCATATTTTTTCAATAGTGAAAGAGCATAAGCAAATTCATGCTCATATTTTGGATGCTTGCCAGGATATCATAACAGCTTCAGCATCATCTCAGGGACAGACACATAAATCTATCCCTAGCAGTGGAGTGACACATCAACGATTCACTCCGGAACAGACACACACATCTGTTCCAGTCCAAGAGGATTATGGGGCATACTTCCCCATATCATACGGACAACCAAGTCAGGAACATACACCTGATTTGAGTGGAGATCGTCAGCCTAACCTGACCATCTTTCTTGATCAGGCACATACACCTGCTCAGAGTAACCACTTTCGTCAACAAGTGGTTTCCAAAGCGAGTAAGAAGGCATCTAAGAAAAAGATTCGCCCAGCACAGTCAGGAGATCAAAGGCCAATCTGCAACAAGGCCTTGCTCGATGCTGGAGTTCTTGAATCCCTCAGACATTTATCTATTGGAATTCAAGATTCTACTCCCTCAGTTCCCAATAATGGGAACATTAATTCTGAAGGTCTTCAACAGACACTTCCTCCTGAAGGCTTGATTCATGAAAATTCGGTCAATCTTGAAGTTTCTTCTTCAGATGAGAGCCACAGGAACCCTCTGTGTGGTCAGAAGTCCAAGGAACAAGAGATCTCATCTTTTGTTGTAACCCATTATGGTGGTCCTCCCCATGATGATGAACTTCACTGTGAAAGTCCTCTCCGCAGTAATGATTCACATTGCCTAGAAAATACTCCAGTGGACAATGTAGTTCCGAGAAATACCTCTTATCTTGAGGAACTTGCAAATGCCAAACCAGTCATGTCTGATGCTTTATCGCTAACAAGTGAAATAATTTCTCAATCAGAAGATAGACCAGGGTGTAGGTCATTCTCCGAACAACCCCTAAGTCATGCATCTTCTAGTTTGATCAATGATCTCTCTACCAATCTTGTTGAATCCGATGAAGGAACAAGGAAAAACCAACTCTGGTCAAAACAGGTAGAAGAATCTTCATTTAATGATAAAGAGGAAATGCTGAACATGAGGAAAAAACTAGCAAAAGGTGAGGTACCAGTCATGTTTTTCCCTTTGGCTGACTCCTAGTACGACATTCCAAAGATGTTGATGGATGATGGAATCCATGATATTCGTCTTAACATATGGAAAGCTCTTTGTCAATTGAAGAAGAAGGTATTATCTTATGATGAATATGAAAATAATCTTATGATAATAGAAGGGCTACAACGTCAGATTGATTTGGCATCTCTATCAATCTCTCGGTATCTGAAGGCTGAAAAGCAACAGAGAACCCTTCAACGTTCATGCCTTGGCGCACTAAGAAAATTGTGTCAGTTAATTGTCAATGCTCCATCTGATGTTCATATCAGAGGATGGGGTGTTCACGGAGCACTACATTTCACAGTGCTTTCCAGTCAGCAAAGCCCGCCGAAAATGGTCTCATGCAATGTTATTGCCCATGGCTGGCCACAGTCAATGGGATTTGTTCATAATCAAAGGCTTGATCAAGAACAGGCTTCAACTAGTTCCTATCAAAATAAATCATATAGAGAACAAGTTGTTGAATTACTCCTATATCAAGCAGGCGAGAATATTGCACAAGCCTCTCGTATGGAGCAAACACGTCATCAAATGACAGAAGTTTTGGAAATCATCCAACGGTCTGTTGAACCAGGTGATAAAAGTGGATACAGGTTAATGCATCCAGCTAATTTCCGAACTAAGATTTGCAAGATCAAGAGAGATTTTAAGAAGATCTCAGACGTAACATGTCAAGAGATACCCCAGCTTGTCAGACTGGGGACTTCTCTAAACCAACCCTTAGAGTCAACAAATGGGATTCGAGTAGTTGAGCGGAATCAGTAGGAATATCCCCAGTTCACAAGACCGGGGACTCTTTCAAATCATCAATCCCCTCCTCAGAGAATATCAGTCTTTTCTCGATTGGGGAAGAATCCCCAAGAGGAACGAAGAGCCAAATTATCAAGAGATTCTATCCAAATTATAGATCGTCAAGAAGTTCCTAAAAGATTGGATCAACAAAAGGCAATGCCTCGTCAAAGACATGAAAGAAGACAATATCACGGAAATGTTGATAGAAGGGATGTGATGCATTATGCATCAATCAATGTCATCAATGCCGTTGTTGCTAATTCACCAGAGGAGGTTCACACAGGGGACTCAAATGAAGAGCGTCCTGCTTAAGAAAACGTACGCACCGATACAAATGAAGAAGGTGTGCGTACACGAAGTCAAAGGATTACTCAGAACCTTGGTAATCCACTTCCTTCTCTCCAAAAGGTATCCAACAAAGGGAAGGGAAAGAATCAGGTTACATATCATTCCTCTGAAGAAGGTCAATCGCTCTCATTAGAGCAAAGGTTTTCACAACAGGAGGAAGAAATGAATGAATTAAAAAGGTTGAATGCAGAACTACTTCAGAGTAGTCTTCTTCTTAAGAATGCTGAAGTCCGACAGCCGAAGTAATTTGTTGTAACTATTGAGATGGGTCAGGAATATCCTCCTTTATCAGTACACCCTCAGAGGTCTAATCCTACGGGTCAAACGCAACAACGGTTGGAAGAACTACCATCAGTTGCAGCACCAACCACCACGTCTGTCCAAGCTCCATTCATTGCACCTACCCAAAACCAAGTTCAACCTGATGTTTCTCAAAAGTTAATAACTACTATTGAGTCATTAACAGCTCGGTTAGAAACTATGGAAGGGAAACAGGCGCAAGTTCAACCAGAAAAGAAAGTTTACCCTGAATGGGTAGATTCAATTTCTCCTCCATCCAGTTTTAGAAACCCTCTTTTCCCTACATTCAATGGATCAGGCGACCCTGAACAACATTTGATGCATTACGTGTCTTGTTGTGATCCTATGATGGGAACTCCAGAGCGGCAAGAAGCAGTGAAACTCAGATGCTTCGTGCGAACCTTACAAGGACCAGCTTTTGTCTGGTATACAAGCTTGCAATCTCGGTCAATCATCGGATGGGAAGATCTTCGTCAAAAATTTCTTCTTCAGTTCAGCTCAACTTTGCCAAAAAACGACAGTTTTCAATCTTACAAACTGCAAACAAAGGGAGAATGAAAGAGTCTCTGATTTCATTTCTCGCTGGAAGGGATTAACGTATTTCCTGAGTTTATCACTCCCTCAGGAGGAACTGTTGCCAATCTGTGTGGAAAATTTGTGTGACGAATTACGCACGCCATTGATCCCTGTGAAATACACAAGAGGGTTTCGAGACCTTACTTCAATCGCTCAACAGATTGAAGATTCCCTTATACAGGCTAAGGTTAAATCTCATGTAATTCCATCAGCTCCAGGAAGGAGAATGGGTAAAGCAGAAACTGCTACAGTTATGCTTAAACAAGCACCTGTACCTATTTCTACTTCAAAACCTTCATCTTCTCGAAGGGCTCCACCACCTGAACTCCAACAAAAAAGGGCGTTTCATCCCAATGATCAAAAAGATGAACAACGAAAACAATTTGAGGATTTGAAGAGTAAAACATACTCTTTACGAAGTGAGAAAGTTCCTGGTTACTTCATTTTAGCTCTGGAAAATAATTTGGTTCAATTACCAGTGCCCAAGAGGCCAAACAAGGAAGGAGATGAAGACCATCCCAATTATTGTCCCTTTCATAAAATGTTGGGGCATCCCATCCAGGAGTGTTTTTTCTTTAAATACCTCTTGCAAAAGATCGTTGACTTGGGACAAGTCAAATTGAAGGGTTCTTCAGCTCATATAACGTGTGTTACCGCAACAGATCCAGAGGAAGGAGGCGAGTGGCAGGAAGTCAAAAGCAAAACTGCACAAAAATATGATGATTGGATGGTCAGAAAGACAATCAATCGGACCCATGCCATTTTGCGAACACAATTGAAGAAGCCAGTTGTGTCTCCTACAAAATCTGCAGTGAAGCCTCCATCAAAAGACAAATCCTCAAAAGGGCATCGCAATTCAAATAAGAAAGAGGAATCAGAAGAAGATGAGTATGTATCGAGGCCTAAGTTGTCTTTGACTCTGGCAGATTTCATGCCATCTACTTCAAAGCCACGGGCACCGCCCCATCAAACGGCACAGCCTAAACAGGCTAATCAGGCAGAGTCTTTGTCAGAAGAAGAGTTAATCTTCGGTTCTGTTAATATGATTCAATTAACAGATCCATATTCCAGTCTGGATGAGCCTGAATTCCCTGTATCAAATAAGGTAATCCGAGGAAGTTCCAGAGGATCAGGATACAGGGGAAGACGTGGATCTTTCCGAAGCCACTACTCCAATTCTACCCCTGCTAGCACTGTGTATGCATCAGAAACTCATGGTAGAGCCCTTCAGCGAGCTCAAAAAGAACAAGAAAGTTCTTCTGCCAATAGTCAACTCAGTCTTGGCACAGTTATTTTGGAAGACCGATTGAAAATTACATCTTGTTTATCTCATCAAGTAAATGGATCTAATTGTTCTAATCTTCCAAAACCATGGATTTTGCTAACTTCTATCCCAATACAAGATGCATCAACTTCCAAAGCATCTGCTTCCAAGGTACCTTCTAAACCACATATTCCTGTTGGGAAACGCAGACCTTTATATCAAAAGTATGATATATTGAAACAATTGGCCCAAGTACCATCCAAGTTATCAATTTTGGATGCTTTGAATCTGTCAAAAGATCTTCGGGAAGCACTCATCGATGCTTTGTCAAGTCCTCAGGAGTTTGAAGCTGAAATTTCTGCAGCTGAAGTCTATCACATAGAGAATAATCCTGCAAAATGCCATGCAGTGATATCTTTTATTGATAAAGATGAAGATGATGTTGTGCATGGGCACATAAAACCTTTGTACTTATCTGGCAAAGCCAATAGTGTAGATATCCGAAGAGCTTTCATTGACAATGGTTCAAGAGTCAACCTCATGCCCATTCGTACACTTCGTCGATTGGGCCTCACGGAATCTGATTTATCTCCTTCTACCATGATGTTACAAGGATATGATAAACATGAACAAGAACCACTGGGCGAAGTTACACTCAGAACTCAGTTTGGAGATCTTGTATCCAATTCGGATTTCATGATTGTTGATCAAGACCCCGCTTTCAACGTCTTTCTTGGAAGACCCTGGCTACATCAGCATGCGGCTATCCCTTCATCATACCATCAATGTCTCAAATACTGTTTCAATGGTCAAGTTGGAACATTGTATGGTGATAAGACCCCGTTCAAAACATGTGAGTCTCAGTACATTGAGGCGGAATTTTATCACATGAAGGGAAGAGAAAAATTTATAATGAAGGAAGTTACCAAAGTTAATGCTCTATATGGTTTGGAGAAAATTTCAATAAATCCATTTACACATGTGAGTACAGATTATGTGTTACCTATCAGTCAAATTGAAAAAATAGGCCCAAATCAAAATACTCTTATGGAAAGATCCATAATGTCAATTACAGCAATTGAGCCAGACAACATGGGAGAAATTGGTAACCTACCAAATAGTGATGAAAGCATAAGTGGTGACGTTTTCATTTAATCTGCTGAAGTCCAACAAGTCTATACTTCGTCAATCAGGCCAGAAGAAGTTATAGCAACACCAGAGGTGAATAATGATGTTGATTCTCAATCCATCATCTCCTCTTTATTTCCCAAAGAAGGCCCTTTATTATCAATAGGGTCAGAAATGGAAGCTTCTTCTTCAAAATGTGAAAATTTTGACATCTCTTTTGATCATGATAATTTCGTTTTTTCATCTACTATGTAAGTAGAAACCGAAGAAATATCACATAATGAAGAGGAAGAGGAAGGTCTTAGAGATTCTCCTCCAGCATTTGAAGAGGGTATCTCTACCACTGTAGATGAACTCAGAGAATTAAATCTGGGTACAGAGAAAGATCCACGCCCCACTTTAATTAGTGCGGCCATGACCCTTGAAGAGCAAGAGATGTATATTTCTTTTCTAAATCAAAATAAAGATATTTTTTCTTGGAATTATACAGAAATGCCTGGGCTTGATCCTGATATTTCTACTCATCATTTGGGTTTACCAAAAGAACATCGAGGATTTAAGCAAGCCGCAAGAAGAACACACCCAACTTATGCTTCCAAAATTGAAGCTGAAGTGGATAAGCTAATCAAAGCTAACATCATCAGAGAAGTTTAGTATCCCAAGTGGTTGGCTAATATTATCCCTGTAAAGAAGAAGAACGGACAAAATAGGGTTTGCATCGATTTCAGAGATCTTAATTGGTATTGTCCTAAAGACGATTTCCCAGTTCTGATTACCGAACTATTAATTGATGCGACAGCTGGACATGAAGTACTTTCCTTCATGGATGGATATTAGGGATATAAACAGATCCGAATGGCCCCAGAAGATGAGGAATCTATAGCCTTCAGAGCCCCTCAAGGTGTGTTTTGTTACCGGGTGATGCCCTTTGGTTTAAGGAATGCAGGTGCAACATATCAACGTTCCATGCATCGTATCTTCAAACCTTTCTTAGGGAAGTTTGTTGAATGCTATGTAGACGATTTGGTGGTTAAATACAAACAACGTTCTAATCACTTGGCTGGTTTGGAATTCATATTCTACAAGCTTCGACAACATAATTTCAAGATTAACCCCTTAAAATGTGCTTTTGGGGTAAGCTCAGGAAAATTCCTCGGCTTTGTTGTACGCCATCATGGTATTGAAGTCGATCCTGAGAAGACCAAATCAATCCTTGGTATGTCACCTCCTCAGAATTTGAAAGAATTAAGAGGACTTCAAGGACACTTATCCTATATTCGGCGTTTCATCGCCAATTTGGCAGGAAAAAGTTTACCCTTTACCAAATTATTGAAGAAAGGAGTCACTTACCAGTGGACTGAAGAATGTCAAGAAGCGTTTGATGTTCTCAAGAAATACCTCTTGAGTCCACCAGTACTCATGCCACCTGTTGAAGGTAGACCACTTATCCTCTATGTGACAGCTCTAGAGCGATCATTGGGTGCCTTTCTCGCTCAAAATAATGATGCTGGGAATGAAAATAGCCTCTACTATCTTAGTAGAACTATGCTTGAAGTAGAAAACCGGTATTCAAGTATTGATAAGTGCTTCCTGGCATTAATCTTTTCAGTTCAGAAATTGAGACACTACCTGCAACATCACGAGGTCCAATTGGTATCTCGCAATAATCCTCTCAAATTCATCCGTAGTTGTCCAATGCTTACAGGACTTCTACCAAGGTGGACAGTTATTTTGCAACAATTCGACATTCAGTATGTGTCTCAAAAGGAAATTAAAGGCCAAGCTCTGGCTGATTTCCTGGCTGAACATCCTTCAGTGGAAGACACGTCTTTAGATATTGAACTCCCTGATGAGGAACTTTTCTCTATTCAAGAGAATCCTAAAACATGGGAAATGTATTTTGACGGTGCTTCCAGAAGTCCAACAGGGAAGAAAATGGAAAATCCTAAATTTAACAGAGTTGTTTTAGGAATTGTGCTCATTTCTCCAGACAAGGCAGTGTTACCTTATTCCTTTTTATTGTGGGAAGGTGGTACCAATAATGAAGCTGAATATCAAGCTCTCATTACAGGCTTGGAGTTAGCGCATCAAGCAAAAGTGAATCACTTAAAGGTGAAAGGTGATTCAGACCTGTTAATCAAACAAGTCAATGGGGATTATGCCATCAGAAAAGAAGAATTAATCCCTTTGTATGATTACGTCAGAGAGTTAATGTCGGAATTCCCTTTAGAACCGACATTTTCTTATGTCCCAAGATCACAAAATGCTCAAGATGATGCACTGGCTAATATAGCCACAACTTTAGCAGATCCAAATCGGGACGAGACAACCATCAGTATTGCCCACCGTCGTGCAATTTCACCTTATGTTCAAGTCAGAACGAGGAAATTAATGAAATTTGTCCCATTACTGAACTGTATGGTCATACTACAGGATGGATGTCACCTATCAGGGAATACCTTCAAAATGGAACACTTCCACCTGATAGAGCCGAGAAAGAACAAATCCAGCAACGTGTGGTCAATTTTACTCTTTATGATGGCCCAAACCACTTAGATAAAATTCTCTACAAACGTGGTTTTGATGGAGTTCTCTTCAGATGCATTGATGGTGAAGAGACAATGGCTGTCATGAAAGAAGTGCATGCAGGAGTTTGTGGTGCCCACCAGTCTGGACATTGACTGTCTGATCAAATTCGAAGGCTTGTATACTTTTGGCCTTCAATGATACAAGATTGTGTTAATTTCACCAAGAAGTTTCATTCATGCCAAGTATATGCCAACTTCATTCATCAACCTCCAGAGTTGCTTCATACAGCTAAATACTCGTGGCCATTTTCCACATGGGGAATGGATGTGGTGGGACCTTACCCTTCAGCTACGGCCAAGCAGTTTAAGTACATTCTTACTGCTACTGATTTCTTTTCCAAATGGGCAGAGGCAGTACTGTTGTACCTCTCGTACCCCTCAAGGTTTTATTTTCATAATCACAATCACCCTCTTGTTTATCTAATCCTCTTTCAAGTGTTTTTGGATGATAGGAATCATTTCAGGTTACCAAGGAATTGGGCCAAGCAAGCTGAAGCCAAGAAAGGAGCAAAGTGCACTGTTTTCATGTGCACCGGCCAACCGGTGGAAGACCACCGGCCAGCCGATGGAAGCCTGGACAGAAGGCATCCTTCTGTCCAGACCACCGGCCAACCGGTGTCACACCAGCGGCCAGCCGGTGGCACCCAGCAGAATAGTGTTTGCTACTGCCTTCTCACCGGCCAACCGGTGGCCTCAGCACCGGCCAGCCGGTGGAGCCCTGCACAGAATGGCAAGCTACTGTCTTGCCACCGGCCAACCGGTGGCCTCCTCACCGGTCAGCCGGTGGAGTCTGGATAGAAGCATCCTCCCAACTCCAAGGCACCGGCCAACCGGTGGCCCTGTACCGGTCAGCCGGTGGAGGCAGTCAAACTAGCCGTTGGGCTTTTGACCAGCCTATCCACTTGGCCTCCAACGGCTCCGAAAGCCTCTCCAACGGCTCCAAAGGCCTCCAACGGCCATATGAGGGTTCCCCCTCTATAAATAAAGGACCTTGAAGCCCCGGAACAATGTCAGAACTATAAGGAAGCCCACAGACACATTTTTGATCATTTGGCGTACCTCCGGCGCATTCCTCCAAGGGAACCCCAATAGCTCCAACTCAATTCCACATCCAAGGAGCTCCATCAAAGAATCTTGGGAGCGCCCTCCATCAGCTCCATCAATCCATTGGCGCCCATGTCTTCCCCATTATGGTTTTTCATTATTTATTTATTTTTGAGCATCAATTTGGGTTTGTGCCTACAAACCCCTCTTTCTCTCATCTCCCTTTCATTTGGGTTTTCACACCACCTTTAAGGTGTGAAGAGGTTAGTCATGCCTTCCCTTTAAAAGGCTTGAGTCATCGGTGAGCTAGCCTTCACCCGTTAAAAAGGCTAGTGGGTTTCTTGCTCAAACCATTAAAAAGCAAGCTGTAATAGGTGAGCTAGCCTTCACCTGTAAAAAGGCTAGTGGGTTTCTTGCTACAACCATTGAAAAGCAAGCGGTAGTTATTCTCTCAACGGTTGAGTTGGGAGTGGAGACGTAGGCCGGGTCTTTGGCCGAATTCCGTTATCAATTCTTGTGTCTTGCCTCTTTATTTCCGCTGCACTTTCAACTTTGATTTTAATTTGTTAATATTTTTTTTAAAAGGCAATTCACCCCCCCTCTTGCCATCACTCCCTTTTTCTTCGCCTAACAATTGGTATCAGAGGGCAAAATTTGAGTAATACCCTAACCGGTTTCAAATTCAAGATCTTTTTTTGATGGCTTCAACCTCTTTCGCCCCTGAAGGCTTTTCTTTGGGTCGTGCTCCATTTTTTGATGGAACCGACTATAATTATTGGAAAACCCACATGACTACATTTCTTGGAAGTATAGGATATCCCATTTATAAAATTGTCTTGCAAGGTTACAATCTCTCTTCCCCCGATGAATCCAAATGGACTCAAGCCGATATAAAAAATTTCGAGCTTGATGGCAAAGCCATGAACGCTCTACATTGCGGCCTTGATCGTAATAAGTTCAATCGAGTTTCCACATGCACCTCCTCACATGAAATCTGGAAACTATTGGAGGTTACCCATGAGGGGACCAACAAAGTGAAGGATACTCGATTGGACATGTATCGTCAATATTTTGAGTCATTTTCCATGCATCCATCCGAATCTATTTCTGAAATGTTTACTCGTTTTACTGATGTTTGCAATGGTAGAAAATCTCTTGGAGATAATATTTCTGCAGAAACAATGGTCAAGAAGATCCTATGGATCCTACCTAGCTCATGGGCACCAAAAGTCACGGCAATCCAAGAAGCCAAAGACAACAAGAACATGCCGGTAGAAGAGCTCATCGGTTCCCTAATGACCTATGAGATCACCATGAGGAGGCAAGCTGAAAAGGAAGGCAAACCAATCAAAACTCCAAAGAACATCGCCTTCAAGGTACAAAACGAAGAAAGCTCATCCTCCTCATCTTCTTCCTCTTCAAGCGGTGATTCCGAAATGGAGAATCTTGCCCGCAAGATGCACAAGTTCATGAAGAAGCACAAAAAGAAGATATCCCGCAAGGCCCGCAAGGCTCAACACAACGAAAAATCCGAGCCCAAGGTAAAATGTTACGGGTGTGGCGAGAAAGGCCATTACAAGCCCGATTTCCCACTCAACAAGAAAAAGGCCAAACAAAAGGAGAAGAAGAAGGCTTTCAAGGCCACATGGAGTGATAGCTCCACATCATCCTCCTCCTCCTCCTCGAGCGACAATGGTAATAAATGCCTAATGGCATTCCATGAGGTAACTTCTTCCGACTCCTCCTCCTCTTGTTCTTCAAATTCCAATTCTTTAAATAATTTGTTATATGAGGATCTCCAACATGCTAGAGATCAATTGGAGGAAGGTTTTCACGAACTTTCTTCCAAATTTGTTGCATTAAAAAAGAATTTCAAAAAACTCTCTTCCGAAAAAGAACAACTTCTTAAAGAGAAGGAAGAGTTGTCCCTAAAAATTCAAAATCTTCCCGATGTTGATTCCATGGAATCAACCATCAAAGATCTAAGGGAGACTCTAGCCAAGTTCACCCAAGGGGAACAGAATTTGAACAATTTGCTTGGTTCCCAACGTTTATCTAGAACCACCCAAGGGCTTGGCTATTCCAAGCAAGCTTCCTCTTCCCATGCACCTACAATTTTTGTAAGGGGGAGCTCCCAATTTAAATTTTTCAATTATTGTAAAAAACCCGGGCACTTAATTTATGAGTGCAATTGCAAAAATGCCCGGTATGGTAGGCCCAAAACATTTTTCTTAGATGATGAATTTTATAGGAGAAGACCCACCACTAGACAAGTATGGATCGAAAAATCCCTTCTAGCGAGTCTCTCCGGGCCAAAATTTGTCTCGGTTTCAAAAACCTCTCCCCGGTGATTTGTTGTTTTTATTTAGGGGGAGTTAGGACCGTTTAAACCCTTTTAATTTCAATTTCAAAATTTTCGATTCAAACATTCAATTTCAACACTTGGTTTCAAAATTTTCATTTCAAAATATTCAATTCAAATTTTTCATTTCAATTCTCCTTTCAAAACATTCAATTCATAATTTCAAAAATTTCATTGGTTTAAAATCTCCATCTTGTTTTTCAAACTTGTTTCCCTCAATCAAGTTTTTTTCCCCGTGCTATTTTGATAATCACAAAGGGGGAGAAATTCTTGGTTGATTGGGGGAGAAATCTTTTAAAGAATGTTTTTCATTTCATTTTCTACATTGTTTGTTATGGTGATTGTGATCATCAAAATAGGGGGAGATTGTTGTACCTCTCGTACCCCTCAAGGTTTTATTTTCATGATCACAATCACCCTCTTGTTTATCTAATCCTCTTTCAAGTGTTTTTGGATGATAGGAATCATTTCAGGTTACCAAGGAATTGGGCCAAGCAAGCTGAAGCCAAGAAAGGAGCAAAGTGCACTCTTTTCATGTGCACCGGCCAACCGGTGGAAGACCACCGGCCAGCCGATGGAAGCCTGGACAGAAGGCATCCTTCTGTCCAGACCACCGGCCAACCGGTGTCACACCAGCGGCCAGCCGGTGGCACCCAGCAGAATAGTGTTTGCTACTGCCTTCTCACCGGCCAACCGGTGGCCTCAGCACCGGCCAGCCGGTGGAGCCCTGCACAGAATGGCAAGCTACTGTCTTGCCACCGGCCAACCGGTGGCCTCCTCACTGGTCAGCCGGTGGAGTCTGGACAGAAGCATCCTCCCAACTCCAAGGAACCGGCCAACCGGTGGCCCTGTACCGGTCAGCCGGTGGAGGCAGTCAAACTAGCCATTGGGCTTTTGACCAGCCTGTCCACTTGGCCTCCAACGGCTCCGAAAGCCTCTCCAACAGCTCCAAAGGCCTCCAACGTCCATATGAGGGTTCCCCCTCTATAAATAAAGGACCTTGAAGCCCCGGAACAATGTCGGAACTATAAGGAAGCCCACAGACACATTTTTGATCATTTGGCGTACCTCCGGCGCATTCCTCCAAGGGAACCCCAATAGCTCCAACTCAATTCCACATCCAAGGAGCTCCATCAAAGAAGCTTGGGAGCACCCTCCATCAGCTCCAACAATCCATTGGCGCCCAAGTCTTCCCCATTACGGTTTTTCATTATTTATTTATTTTTGAGCATCAATTTGGGTTTGTGCCTACAAACCCCTCTTTCTCTCATCTCCCTTTCATTTGGGTTTTCACACCACCTTTAAGGTGTGAAGAGGTTAGTCAAGCATTCCCTTTAAAAGGCATGAGTCATCGGTGAGCTAGCATTCACCCGTTAAAAAGGCTAGTGGGTTTCTTGCTCAAACCATTAAAAAGCAAGCTGTAATAGGTGAGCTAGACTTCACCTGTAAAAAGGCTAGTGGGTTTCTTGCTACAACCATTGAAAAGCAAGCGGTAGTTATTCTCTCAACGGTTGAGTTGGGAGCGGAGACGTAGGCCGGGTGTTTGGCCGAACTCTGTTATCAATTCTCGTGTCTTGCCTCTTTATTTCCGCTACACTTTCAACTTTGATTTTAATTTGTTAATCTTTTTTTTAAAAGGCAATTCACCCCCCCTCTTGCCATCACTCCCTTTTTCTCCGCCTAACAAGTACCTCTCAAAGAAGTCAGTTCTAAATGCATTGTTAGCTTCATCAAGTCTAACATCATTACTAGATTTGGTGTCCCTCATACCATATTGACGGACAACGACACCAACTTCTATTCTTCTGAGGTGAAGAAATTGTATCAAGAATAAAACATTAAATCCAACCATTCATCTCGGTATCATGCGGCGGCCAATGGCCAAATAGAAGCCTTTAATAAGACTCTTTCAAATATACTGCAAAAGATGGTGGATAAAGATAAGAGGTCATGGCCTGATAAACTCTTTCATGCTTTATGGGCTTATCGGACTACCACCCGCAATGCAACGCGGTCAACTCCATATTCGTTGGTATATAGAATAGAAGCAGTCTTGCCAATTGAAGTTCAATTGCCCTCACTCAGTGTATCCATTTGTGATCAGTTATCTACAGATGAGAAATCCCAAAAGTGATTGAATGAATTGGAACAGTTAGATGAGAAAAGATTGTGCACTTTACACCACTTGGAAATCTATTAGAATCGAATAGCACGAGCTTTTAACAAAAAATTTTGTCTTCGTTCATTCAATCAGGGAGAATTGGTATTGGTTCTCAGAACACCAATGATACCAGGAAAGAATCCTCCCAAGCTTGAACCAAAATGGGAAGGACCTTATTCAATACATAAGGTCTACTCCAATGGAGATTATTCATTAATCTCAATGGATGGAGAACTCATCACGACTCCAACCAATGCTAGATTTCTGAATAAATATTTTGTATAAACACAAAATATGGTCCCCAGAATCAAGATTCTTACAATTGGTTCATACAGCAATGGTCCAGTATGACCTTAAACTGCATCTTTAATTGTCCAGTACGACCTTAAACTGCATTTTCAATGGTCCAGTATGACCTTAAACTACATCTGCAATGGTCTAGTATGACCTTAAACTGCATCTGCAATGGTCCAGTATGACCTTAAACTGAATCTACAACGGTCCAGTATGACCTTAAACTGCATCTGCAATGGTCCAGTATGACCTTAAACTGCATCTGCAATGGTCCAGTATGACCTAAAACTGCATCTGCAATGGTCCAGTATGACCTTAAACTGCATTTGCAATGGTCCAGTATGACCTTAAACTGCATCTGCAATGGTCCAGTATGACCTTAAACTGCATCTGCAATGGTCCAGTATGACCTTAAACTACATCTGGAATGGTCCAGTATGACCTTAAACTGCATCTTCAATGGTCCAGTATGACCTTAAACTGCATCTCCAATGGTCCAGTATGACCTTAAACTGCATCTGCAATGGTCCAGTATGACCTTAAACTGCATCTGCAATGGTCCAGTATGACCTTAAACTGCATCTCCAATGGTCCACTATGACCTTAAACTGCATCTGCAATGGTCCCGTATGACCTTAAACTGCAACTACGTTCAACATGAGGTTAAACTGTAGGAAAGTCCCTTATGTCCAACATGATGTTAAATTGTAGGAAAATACAATTCGTCCTAGCTATATGACGTTAAACTATACAGCAATGGTCCAGTATGACCTTAAACTGCAACTACGTCCAACATGACGTTAAACTGTATGAAACTCCCTTATGTCCGGAAAGTCGTTAAACTACATAAGCGCTTAAAAGTCCAGTATGACATTAAACTGCATTATCTACGGTCTATGCATATGACCTTAAACTATTTTCACTTTCGTCCAACATGACGTTAAACTGTAGAAAAGAAGATGTCCCTGCAACATGACAGTAAACTGTGCAACATCAATTCGTCCTTGCTATATGACGTTAAACTATACAGCAATGGTCCAGTATGACCTTAAACTGCCACTTCGTCCCACACGACGTTAAACTGTGAAAAATTTCCCTAAACCGTCCAGCATGACCTTAAACTGCATCATCCCTGGTCCATGCATATGACCATAAACTATTTGCAAATCTCTTATGTCCAGCAAGACGTTAAACTGTGACGTCCTAACTACATGACGCTAAACTATATAAAAGTCCCTCACGTCCAGAAATACGTTAAACTATATAATCATCAAAGGTCCAGCATGACATTAAACTGCACTATCCACGGTCCATGCATATGACCTTAAACTATTCACACTTTCATCCAACATGACATAAATGGTGTGTTATTTTCTCCTTACTGCATGACATTAAACTGCACAGTCCCCCTTTCATCCACTATGACGTTAAACTGTTTTATCCCCATCGTACTAACTACATGACGCTAAACTGTACAAAACATCCTTGATATGTCCTACGTGACATTAAACTGTATTTTGTCCCTGCTACATGACACTAAACTGTGCAGCACCAATAGTCCTAACTGTAAGACTTTAAACGGCATAGTCCCTTTATATGTCCTACATGACATTAAACTGTGCATCGTTAAGGTTTTTGTTACCTCTTGTTTCTCACACCGAGTATGACTCACGTGAGCTTAGAGAAAACATCAACCATAACACTCTCTTTGGGCCGCTAACCATGTGGAAGTCCCAACAACATTTTAATTAGATCGTTGTCCCCAAGAACAACTTGATCATTAATTCATTGTTTAATTGAACTACATGAACTTTGATCCTTGCCCTCCAGGCTGGGTATGTAGGAAACCTCCCAAGGATCAAGCCCAAAAACAATCTCTTCACATCAGTTCACCACCATCTCATATGATGTTGATTCGTGAAACCGCCCCTAGAATCAATATCTTTACATTGATTCACTATCTTCCATATTATATGACGTTAAACTATGCAAAACTTTTGTCCGGTACAACAATAAACTACAATACTCTGTGATTTCCTCATTTGAGAGAGAACTTTTATTGACATTGATTTTTCAATCATGTTTTATGTCAAAAGACTACGTGCATACATGGCAATGCCTAAACTTTTTATCTTGGGTTAAACCATCATTGTACTAAAGTCCCCTTTCACCCTTCACATGTACGAACCAAATTTGTACAAAGGGTAGTTATAGAACTACGTGGGCTTGATTCCCATCATTATGGGATACGTAGGAACATTCGAGTATCCCTCGAATCCAGCCCCAAGTCTTTTGGGCCTAACCCCAAATTTCACTTTCAGTCCCTTAGCTGAAAAGTCCTCATGGAAACACACACTGTGTATTCATTATTATGGTCCGAACTCTATGACCCTAAACTAATATATCTCATATTTTCATCCTGCATGACGTTAAACTACATTTCAAGAACTACATATGGCTTGATTCTGATTCTTATGAGATACATAGTAAAGTCCAAAATTTCAATTCAGGACCCAGCCACAACATGATTATGGTTATCATTGACCTATGTATCTCTATATACTTTGGACAATACCCATTTTTATGTTATATAATCATAACCTTAAATATTCTCAGATCTTCATAACCCTTTTCATGACTTCTAGTCACAAAAATTTCAAACTTCAGAGAATTCTTTTGCTTGACTATGCAGCACGTTCCCATAGGTGGCCTTTCATAAACAGTCCACATAACAGACTTGTTAGCCAAAAGATACTATTTATTTGACTATGCAGCCAATGCCCTTAGGTGGCCCTGCATAATTCAACCCCCTAACGGGTTTGTTAAATGATGGTAACTTCATTCTTGGGAAGAATTCCTCTTTTGTCCTTATTTGTCTTAAACGATAGTATGTAGGGATCCGCAAAAAAAAATATCCATCCTTAACATATTTTTCCCATATCATTTTTCATGATCTGAAAGTATTCAAGTCTATGGTTTATTCTTCTTCCCTATGTTTGGGTCAAACCTTCATAGGAGTGATATTCATCCAGTTCTTCGATAATCTAGTCTGGAAATATCTTCTCCATATTCAAGTACCTCTTTCCATACAACAAACTCTATACTTTAGAAAATTTGAATCTCCATAAACTTTCACTGGCTTTTAGCACTAGGAAAGTAAATTTCTGAGAGTTCTTTTTCCTGACTATGCAGCACGTTCCCATAGGTGGCCTTGCATAAACAGTCCACATAACAGACT
Organism: Viscum album; assembly: GCA_963277665.1. Classification (NCBI taxonomy): domain Eukaryota; kingdom Viridiplantae; phylum Streptophyta; class Magnoliopsida; order Santalales; family Viscaceae; genus Viscum; species Viscum album. The sequence goes on from OY728145.1 coordinate 905,178,454, forward strand.
TTTTAGTTGAAAGATGCTATTTATTTGACCATGCAGCCAATGCCCTTAGGTGGCCCTGCATATTTCAACCCCCTAACGGGTTTTGTTAAATAATAGTGACTTCAATCTTGGAAACTACTTCTTCTAATGACTTTTAGCTCTTTTTCATATCATTCCTCAGATTCAAATATTCTTAAGCCATAGTTTACATATTTTCCCCCATACTTGAGTATGGTAGTATGTTTTCAGATGAACTCTCAAGGAATTGTGTCAATTCTAATCCATTTCGGTCAAAGCTATTTCGACCATAAACATTAGCCCCTTTATGTCCGGCATGCATGACTTTAAACTTCCCACAAAAGACAAAGGAACTATGAATAAAAGTCAAGTTCCAGCTCACTAAATATACATTTTTTTATGATTTAGGTAATATTGAGCAATTAAAAGATTCAAAGTTTGTAGGGTTATTTGTAATAATCCTAGTAAAAATCAAAATATGCTTACTAAGCCCATTGGCTTAAGTAAATTTGAAGCAGGTAGTGAAAGAATGAAGGTACAAATGATTGAAGATGAAAGTGTTTTTTCATTGATACACAAGAGTTAGAAGGACATCCACAGACTGGAGTCTCTTCTCTTTTTCAAGAATTACAAGAGGCTTTCAACATAACACTTCATTTGATTTACGGCATCCCGAGCTTCATCAGCAACCACCTGGAATTCATTCATTCAACTGGATACAATAAGAGATGCAGTGATACTAGCTCTTCTTGGAACAATTGTAAAAGGATGTTCTTGAGTGCGGGTTGAGAAAATTTTCTGCTAATCAAACGGTGACTCTGTTTCTGTCCAAGAGACTTGGAAGATGGATACATGGATTTGAGAATAGATCATTGGATGTAAAGAGCCATTTGGAGAGAGTACTCTTTTCAGATATTGCTCTAATACCATGTTTGTCTTCTCTCCACCAACCGGTAGTGGAAAACATTTCAGCCCATGGGTTTGCCATTTTCATATCTGCAAGGAAATAACATGGAGGAAGAATTTGAAATTTCACACCATTGTTGTTGCTCTTAATGCACAACATAACCGAAATGAAGGAGTAGCAGTGCAGCTGCATTTCAGGTGTATAGTTCTTTGCATCTGGAACATTGACTCCTTTCAGGTGACCATGACCACATAGAGACAGGTAGATGCTCTGTGGGAAGTTAAGATGATATTTATTCAAGTACTTAGCCGAATCTGGGAAAGTGATGTCGCAGATATCATAGTAATCATGGCCAATGATGTTCATCATGTCATCAATCCGCTTGCTAGCCAGTTCATCATCCATTCTAATTCCCTTGGAAACCACTGAATCTACACAAAAAATGAATAAACTAACTCTTAAATAAGTTTATTTTTCATAAAATTTGTGAAGAAATTTTAAAAATTGCTAAGGCATTAAGGCGTGCAAGTCTAAAAAATTGCGCGAAAGTTTTCGTGTCCCGCGCTAGTTTTTGACGCGCAAGTGTAAACCGGGCAAGTACAAATACCTTTACAATAGCGCGACATCAAGGAAAACATTGGAAAACAGAGCAACTTGCGCGGTTAAGGTGACCTGCGTGGCAAGAGCTCGAAGGTATGAAGTCCAGAAATCCGGATGCTTGTACGGAGGTGAGGCTATGTATTTATAGGCCAGGAAGCCTATCTGCACGTCGTACCCAGTGCGCTTAAGGCCTGCGCAACGAAACCTTGCGCGCCGCCCTCTGTGCCCTGAAGACAGGCGCGCCCCCTTTTCGTTTGGATGGATTCGATTTCCTCAGAGTCAAATCCTCATTTCTCTTCGGATCCAACTCTGAGGGGGGACTTTTGTTGACGCTCCTTTCCTCACAGAATCTAATGATCGGAAAAGGGGAATATCTGAGCTCAAAGTGATTCATCCTTTGAAGAAAACATCAAAAATCGACAAAGGCATGAACAAAGGATCAAAAGCAACTGCACCACGCCAGTTATATCACAGTCGCGCAAGTCCACTTGCACGATGCCCTTGGTCGCGTTAGTGACTTGCGCGACCTAAGTGATAACCACCCAGTAACCACCCAGGGTCTTCTCCTGCCTATAAATAGACCCTGTGGGCCCCCCATTCGAGAGGATATTTTTCCAGAAACTCGGATTGAAGCTCCTGACGCCCAAGTCTCTTCTTAAAGCTTTTGGAACACTTCTAAGGTAATTTTTTACCTAGAACGGAAGATCTAAAGTGAAGGAGGAAGGCCTAAGTGTTGAAACTCATCAACACTTGCGCGCCTGAGTGGCCAACCCTTAAGGGAACTGGTCACACTTGCGCGCTGCCTTATTCCTTCAATAGAACTTGCGCGTCCCTTTTCTGGGAGAACCTCAAGGGGATTCTAAAGGCTTTAAGAAAGAGTCGCTCAAGTATTTTAATGTTGGTTGAAAATCGCGCAAGTACCCCACATGTCGCGCGAGTATAATTGCACGACCAATACTTGCGCGCCCATGCAATACTTGCGCGCCTTTCAAGACTTGCGCGCCCCTACCGTTTTGGGTGCCCATCTTGCCCATTTTACCCCTCTTAAGCCATTTCACCTTTCCTATTCAAGATTCAGTCTTCAAGATACTCTTTAAATCCATTTATGGCATGATTTCTTGATTTTACTTACTTATTTGAAAGGAATTATGTGGAATATCTCTCAAAACATAGTGATTTATACATCTTTATGTCACCAAAGATTGAGAGTTCATTCATTCAACCTCATCCTTTAAGATGAGAGAATCCTTAACCTGGGTCTCCTTTTCAGGAATAATCCCCAGTTATATGTCCTTTAATCTGGGAATCTTCCTCATTAGCAAGCCCCAAATTCTTAAAGTTCCCAAACATGGGCATCCTCCTCAGGAGTAAGCCCCAAACCTTAATTCCTTAACTTGGGAATCCTCCTCAGGAGTAAGAACCAATCATTATCCTTTAATATGGGCATCCTTCTTAGGAGTAAGCCCCAAGTCCTCTAATTTTGGGCATCCTTCTTAGGAGTAAGCCCCAAGTCCTCCAATTTTGGGCATCCTTCTTAGGAGTAAGCCCCAAGTCCCTTAATTTGGGCATCCTTCTTAGGAGTAAGCCCCAAACCTTAATCCCTAACCTGGGTCTCCTTTTCATGAATAAGACCCAGTTATAATCATGGGATTCCTTTTTAGGAGTAAGCCCCAAGTCCCTTAACCTGGGCTTCCTTTTTAGGAATAAGTCCCAGTTATAATCTTGGGCTTCCTTTTCAGGAGTAAGCCCCAAGTCCCTTAATTTCTTATAACCAGTCCTAAATTACGTTTGATATGGGATTCCTTCTCAGGAGTAAAACCCAATTATCAATCCTCTTCTAATTTGGGTTTCCTTTTCAGGAATAAGTCCCTAGTTAGAGTATTCAAATCTCCATAAAGCACATATACCTTTATGGACCCTGTTCCTGGATTTTCTCCCTAAATGTAAATCATAAAACTTCATCTATCTGGGCAGTCATACATACATAAGCCCCAAACCATTTCTTATGATTGCATCTTTCATGGCACAATTGTCTAATTTTTACCAATACCTCTTGCTTCTCATACCGAGCATGACTCACGTGAGCTTAGAGTGTAAAAGTAATTATGAAATCCTTCTTTGAGCCATCAATCATAAACGTCATACTCCATTACTCGAACTATGTGGGTTCTGATTCCTTTTCCAAAACAAAGGATATGTAGGTAGCCCATTTATGGGTTCGATCCCAACTTTGAAATAATCCATGTCCTTCTGAATGACGATAAACTTCAAGTGCCCCACTGAGTGGCTTTAAAACCAGCCTGGTCATCATAATGACCAAGAGACTTTTATAAATGTTTCGAAGGATACCATTGACCATGAATCTCTAAATAGATACAGATGATTCTCTATTGATGAAGAACCTCGAATACATATAAAAGATTCTCTAAATTTCATACATATTTAATCATTGATTGTTAAAACTAAAGGAAAGCTCATTTTTATACTTGGTAATGTAATAAGGATTCACGAACATAACTTAAATTTATAAAGAGAGTCCTGTAGTAGACAATAATTCCCCTAAAAAAGGTGTGATGAGTCCGACCTCCCATCCTCTCGACCAATGCAAATTCCTAAGCCTCATCAGTCCACAAGCTAATGAGCGCCTACCTTTGGAAAGTAGGTCCAAACGGATGTGGAATCATTGGATGTTTCCGGTTCTACGAACAAACCCGCTAGAAACCGATTGGAACGTTTGAATCTCCCATCCAGGAGGTCATCCCCGAATTCCATGCGAAACACCAGGTAAACATCATTTTCCTTTATAGAGATAGAAAAAAACTATCCTCTAATTATTTCCTATGTGGGCCTCGTGAAGAACTATCCATTACACACCTAGAATCAATTCCAATCCTATCATTCCTATTATAAATAACTCACAAAGGAAACAACAGCCACACATTTTGATAGAATACTCTTTACGTAATTCAATACCATCAAATTGTACCCCATAATAGAGTTTAAATGTACAAAAACCCAACATATATCCCTATATAAAAAGCTAATATGTTGGATAATTGAGTAAATATATAAGAATGTGATGCTCCAGTATCCAAAAAATATTAGAAATTATGGATGAGGAAAGAATCATACCTCAGATTGTGGAAGGTCCTACGTACAGATTGGTAGAAGTAAACTATACTGAAAGTATCTAACGACCTATCTATTGAGGGGTACTCGAGTCCTTCCCAGACTCGGGTGTCTGAAATGATCCTATACCACTCATTTATTGTTGATTACTCATGTATAACCACTACATATGGTTCATCTATCACAATAAAGACACTCCATTGAAAGAAAATGACCCAGGAAGAACTTTTGGTCATCCCATCCATGATAAAATCACTACACCTAGACATAGTCCTGGGATAGTTATCCACTCACATAGCTTCTCTTCGTACCACTAACATATCTATAACTCTTATATAGAGGTTCTTTTTTAATTATTATAGAATATATCCATGATTATCTGGATGAGACTGTATGACAACTACTCAAGCCCTCCTTCTAATTTAGTTCAATGATGAGAGCTTGATTCATCATTTAAAAGAAGTTCCATGGATGATTGAAATTCACCCGTGACAAGATTTGAAAATGAATTTGGTCCTTATAGATATTCACCCTGGTTATCTCAAATATTTATAAATACATATAAAAAAATTAGGTTGGGGAAACATCATTTGTATCCCATCCCTAGAATACTCCCCTATGTCAAGTTCATTATACCCCAAACCCTCTCATAACTCATATTATTTAGATAAAAGTGACTTAAGAATTTTACCTTTAAGTCCATCCAGATTAGAAACTTTTACTATATCTATCCTTCTATGGCGTCTCACCAATTCTTGGCTGGTCCATATGGAGTATAAAAAATAATATCCATCCTCTTGTAAGCAGGTGTCATAATATTTTTGTAGATCAAATGAATGGACTCGATCCATAACTTATCTACCTCAGGTACTCCCTCCCCATTGACTTTGGGAGGATTTTGTAGCTAGAACACCATGGTCAGATAACAAAATACAAGAATTACGTGAATATTCTCCCTCTCTATGGAACATATTACCCACATGAAAATATATCAAATATGATCATCTATATGCTTCCCAAGATCTATCATAAGTTTTATCTTGGTTGTGTGAGTTGTGTGTTAGTTACCACACTCTTGGTGCTCAACCCAAATAGAACATAGAGGAATTTTTTCTATAAAGTTAAAAACACACCTCAAATCATAGGATAAATAATAATATCGACTCTAAAAAAATGAAAGACAGAGAACCAATGGGACAAGGTTACTCAAAACATTAGATTTAAAAATTAATTAAAATGCTATGACATTTTCATTTATTTCTTCTTATATGATATGTTTGGGGATATAATCTCACAATTTATGTAGGGTGATATATCATATGTGGTAAACATGACCCAAGAATGAATGATTCATTTAAATGTATTTCCCATTTTTTTCCTACCAAGATGCATTCATATTCACTTAATGTCATACAAAACCATGATAAAAATCTAATAAAATAGTTACTTCACACAACAAGTGCACCACCCAAGGTGAAATACCACCACAATTATAAAAAATGAACATCCATTATAGAAATCATATCTTTAGGATCATGGGTTTTCCCACACACATAGGTTAGATACTGTCATTGTTGATATCATTTTGATTCTGTGAAACATGATGATCTCTTATGTACCTTCACCAAATTCTAATGAAATAGAAAAAAGACGGGTCTACTACTAGTTTCTATTATCCCGGACCTAATTCTTTCTCATGTGACTGATTCGGGATATTATATTTCCTTAAGAACACCCTCAAGTATACTAGAGGCTACTGACTAGTAGTGAGGGTCTTAGTAATAATGTTTTGAGAATATTTTATTTTTAATTGAGAATAAATAACAATGGAAATAACACAAATACATCTTATTATATAGCTCTAGCCTACGATTGAAGAATAAAAAAAATCAAATAATAATAATAATCTATGTCATTCCATAATGTATGCTAAACTAAATGTCATACTGAAAGTCATACAAGAAAAAAAACTAATAAAGAAACTCCAAAAATAAACATTATCCCAAACCCCATGGTTGACCTCTTCTCCATGCTCTAATCATATCCAATAAGGCAATCAATCTAACGCAAGTACCATTTCCCTTGTCCAGCCCTATATCCATGAAATATTCTATCTTACCAAATGGTATCCCAAACCGAGAATGAGTAAAAATTAGTAGAGTAACACCCATAGATTTTAATCTAATATATTATGAAAATATAGTGAATGAAACAATATGAAAACAGGGTATTAGTTTAAAAATTAATGCATTATATCATAATTTACCTAACAACTCTTGAGCATCGTGTTGATAACTAGGGTCATCCAAACCTGTTTAAGCGTGATGTCAGATGTCTCTATCCATTGGAAGATTCTCTTACCTAGGATGGATCTTATATTCCATTAGATGATTCTCCTACTAAGGGTCAACTGACAATAACACAACTAGATTATCCTACTATGAATGAATAACCAATATCATGTTATCTTTCCTCCAGCATCATGTAACCATATGTCTCCCCCTTAAGCATCACATATTCATGCATACTAATGTATATGTGAATTCTCAGGAAAGAGTCTCTTACATGTTCCCATATAATAGTATTATACTATGGAAAAAGTATTGGTGTGCCCATCATGAATTCCAACGTTTTGACCATTTTTGTGTCCCCATACAATATTATATATTCAAAGGGAAATGTTTCAAATCTATGTATTAATGTAATCTCTGGTAATTACCATTCGAGATTCACATAAATGTTCCAAAGGTTTATTAATCATACCTAATTTAAAAATATAATGTAATAAGGTATCAAGTATAAGAAATACCAATTTATAACAAATATCAAACATATAAAAAAATCCATATTTTTTAATTGATCCAAATTACCAACTATTATGTATTCTTTCCATTATTCCATGTTATCAATTATCCCAATAACTATAAAAATTCCATTCCACGTATCTTAACATCTATATCCCATCACTTTATTCTTCCAAAAATAGTTCCATTTCAATTAACCACATTCAATACAAGTGATTCTATTACAAATATTCCCATATTTTAAGGTTAATAAAATTTAAATTGTTTAACCAATCCATAAAAATTAAAAATGGAAATCATGGTTTATTTGATCCAAGTTCCAACCTAATATCAATGTAAGGCACACCACATGGGTGGCCTAAATTCCACTCCATAGGGCCAATGGACATAATGGGATACATGGGATGTCTGTGAAAATTGAGTCAAACAATTATAATTAGTAATTTTTTATTTCATGGAATATCGATATGAATTCACATGTAATATATAATAAATAAACACATCAGAACATATAGAAGTTTGTATAACCACCCACCTCAATTATAGAAAAAATAGATAAAAGATTGAGTGTTGTATCAATGGGTAATATAATGATAACATACAAATAGTAATTAACACACACCGTCAAGGCTGGAGGAAGGGTTTCTAAGGAGGAAAAGAGATTATTTCACTAAAAAAACTGATACATATCAATTCAAGTTATACATATCTGTGAATAGTTTAAAAGATAAAATAGAAGTGATAGATTGGTTATATGATCCTTGGAGAACCCTTTACATTATCATATCCAAAGTATTGGTAAAATTAAGGGATATTATAAATTTAAAAGATGTTTCAGGGGAGATTATGAGTTTTCCTCTTATTACCCTAGCTGGTACTAATTTCGTTGATGGGCTGGTGGTGTCCTGCAATTTTCCAATATGGCTTAGAACCCCATCAGCTCACCAGTAGATCTCATATAATATTCCCACTCTTTCCAGGCTCCACTAGATAGATAGTGTGTCTCCTCAATAGTCAGGTGGGTCAAACCTATGATTTGGGGAGACTTATACAAGCTTGTTGGTATTCTAGGAAACACACTTTGTAGCTAGTGTCATTGCAGTATCTCTAATATTGCATACCACCTCTAACCTTCTATTGGATTGAATCCTTTAATCCATCAAGTTTGACCCCTTAAATCACCTCCAATAGTCCAAGTGTTTGTGACCAACACCAATAAGGCATATCACACACATAAGAGGCCTTATCCTAAGGTACCTACACTGCCACACACATCTCTTAGAACAACATAATGGAAAAAAGGAAGATACAAATGATATGAAGATGCATGAATAAAACCATATCACACATCAGAGTATGAAACATCATAGGAATGGAAATGGGTCAACTATAATCCTTCAAAAACAATAAAATTATTCAAACTACTAAAAAAGTGGGCACTTCTATCAAATGTATCACCTAGAACCAAATGTAGTCCATCTAGACCAATTATACTCCACCTCATATGGTACCCCTATTTCTTTGTCAAGCAAAATGTTTTCTTCTTAAAACATAACATGTGTGGGAATATCCAATGCAGGTTTGAGAACAATATATGAAAAAATCGCTGAAATCATCGAACACAAAGAATCAAAGACAGAGGTCATCTCAAAATCATAAAGTCAGGTCAACTATGATATTATAAAATTGAGACCCAAATAACATAAATATGATAAAAATTAAAACCAATTCAGAATCTAAGGTCATTAATATACTATCATTCAAGGATGTTGTTTAAGGAATCAATGTAGCACTTTTCTAAGACAACACACTCCCTTATTCCTACTAACACTGATAGTGCTCGTCCGATAGGTCACACTCATTAAGGCATTGTAAGAAAATGTTAATCATGAAATTTAGATGATATAAATACATGGGTATGGGTATCACACAATACCTCTTGGGGATAACTATCCCAAATTAGATTTACACTCATTGCAAGGGATCAAACACATATGTGTGTGTTTCACATGATACTTGACCCTACGTAAGAACAAATATGAGAATGAGGATCTAAAGTATAGATTACAAGAGGGATAAATTCTTTAATATAGTAATGGGATTATATTTAAAATATGCAGGAAAATATATCATTCTAAAATCGCATGGATGTAGTCTGGAAAAGTCATCTTGGAATAATGGATCTCAATCGCACAAAACTGAAAAGATGGAACGTACCCTAAGTCAGACTAAAGAGAACTGGGGCTCTAACTTTCCCTAAATGGAGTACATGATGTGTATATGATATACATGATGATTCTTTCTAACCATGGGTTATCCCATGTCCTTAATACCATGTCTATGTACTTTGTTTATAATCGTGTACACAAGTCAGGCCCATGTTATTTCCCAAGAGAGAGTACTCTCTCCATACCACCATAATAATGTTATATACTACTAATCTGGATTTTCACTACTAAATTTTTGTTTCCAACCCCTTGTTTCCCGAGGGTAATTACTAGGAATAAAGCTATGGGTCACATGTTATTTGACATTTTATACAATATGTGATATTTTTGTACATGTGTAAACCCTAACATCCACTAGAGGGGACCACATGGTCTGTGTTCATGTCAAATTCATGTCTTGTATATTAGAAACATTTAGAAAGACATGTATTCTAAATTATTATCTCCTACACTACAACCACATATGATTCAAATACAGGATCCACCATAGATCCTAGATCTGGGTCTAACCAAACTATAATGCCATCAAAATCCAAATTCAAACCCCTATTCTTCTCGGGATGATATCTCTTATCTCACTCCTTTGTCAAAATAACAACCCAAGAAATGAATATCTATGATCTAATACCAATATTACATAATCATAATTACACCTTGGTCATGTCATCTGTTTGTAAACCAAACCCAAATAAAAGTTCTATTCCACCAAATATGAAATTCCCAATGATCAGTTTCTATGTATTTATCAAATCATCATTAAAAGGAAACACTAAATATGAATGGTCGTAGAAAAAGGGGGGAAATCCAAAAATAAAAAAATTAGGAATGAACCTTAAACATTATTTAGTTTGGATTATTTTTTTTTGAGAGTAAAATTTTGAAAGAAAGGTATAATAAACCATTATCAATTTCTAATTCTATAAAGAAAAATCTTCAAATTCAAATCAATAATCAACCAAAAATTAAATTTGTTAGAGTACTTTATTCACATTAAATATTGGATAAAATAATGGGTATTAACTGAATAAAAATAAAACATTCTACCTTGATATTGGATAAATCACTGATGAAGATTGGTTTTCAAACTCCCTATGATTTTGTGAATTATTGTTTTCAAAATAATTGAACCTTTGTGATATTTTTCATTTCACATAACACTGAAAATACCTTATTTTATATGTTTTTATTGCATTATACACAACACCATGTTAATAGTTCACTATAAACAACCTAAATTTTATCTTTCTCTACATAGAACACCATGGTTAGCTTGTGTGACACATTACAAATATTTTCTTTGATGGCTTGTGTAACATGCATGACCATGTTTTAGCTAACAATAATATATTGTTAAAATATTATTATTTAATATAATAAGATATAACATAGATGTTAAATTTGATGTTATGAATAGTAATAACTAATTAATAAGAATATATGGTTTACACAGATATAATATGAATTCATAGTTTATCTGTTAATTAGAAATTAATATGAAAACCGAATGAATATAAAAGAAAAATATTAATATTTTGTTGGTCACAAAGTAGTTTTACCCTAGAAAATTAAAATAACTAAAATTAGTGACTAATATTAGTGTAATATATATGTTATATATACTTAAAATATTTTCAGTACTCATCCAATATATTGGATTGACCTATAAAAATAACTAGCATAATTTCACGCATAAAAACCAATATTTTTTTATAATGGAAGTTTTAATATATTTTATTGGAGAACCAATTTAAAATACCATTTTTGGAACCTTTATAAATTTAATATGTCATAATTAACTTTATTTTCAGAAGTGAAACATAAAAATTAGTTTTGAATATTTTTTTGGTATTTTTTTGTAAGGTTTCATTTTTTAATGAAAAGTTAAAAATACCAAATTTTAATTCAACACTTCTTTTTCAATTAATTTATTTACAAGGATAAATTATATTTTAGATTGGTTTAAAAGTTTAATTAGATAATAGTGTTATCAATTAATTCAATTTAGGTTATTATAACCAATTTATCATTGAAAATTGATATAAAAACATAGCCACATTTTGATCTTTTTTAACTTTAAAACCCCATAGTGTCGCCATGATAGCGGGATTAAATTAAATTAATTTCTATCAATAATGTGATTGAAATTTGAATAATGAATTCAGTATTTGGAGTCTGAATTCATTATAATTTCTAATAAGGTCAAAATTTATTTTGACCAAACTAATTAGTGAAATTAATTAAAATTAATTATATTAGTTAAGGTAAAATTAAGCTTAACCAAGGACTAAACATTAAATTTAAGACCCCAAACGACCTTGAAACCTTCTCAAAACCCATTATTTAACCATTATTAGTCCATTAAACATTAATTATTGTTTTTTTTGTTTTTATGATATTTTTTTGGTAAAAATGAATCTACACCCAACTTGTTTTTAAAAATTCAGAGTGTGTCTTTCCCATTACTATAAAAGGCCACGACTTCTCTCTCTTATTTACACCCCAATAAACAGTTAGTTTTGGAAACTCTCTTCCAAATATAGTCACCAAAATCCCTCCTTTCCACCTTTATTCCACCCTTTGTGTAGAAATGATTCCAACGAAACGTTTTGATAATCCAAAAGGAGTTACTTGATTTAAAGTTAATGCCTTCTCTCAAGCTCCATTATTTTATTTTCCTTCTCCACCCCATCAACTATAGTTATTACTTGGTTGTATAAAAAATGGCCTAAATATACTAGGTTGTTTTTATGCTAAGGTTTCAACCTACATTTACACACACCTCCATCTAATGCGTAATGAACATAGTATTTATGTGTACAGTGACCTTCCGCCTCACAAAATGATGATCAATCAATTTTTATTACCGCCTCTAATGGTGGAAATTATGATAGAAAATATGTTCATATATATATTAAATATTTTATTTATCATTTATTTAATATTTTTTATTTGTTTTACAACACATATCTTTTTTAATTTCCATTCCGTGTAAATACAATAATTTCGTTTGAGGAAATGTGGATTAACACCCCGTTAAAGAGATGTCAATCATTAACAAAATACATGGAATGTATTAAGGACGAGTTTAGTGAAATTATATGATATATATAACATCATAATGATACTATAATAATATTATATACAAATATACATAAATTTTATTTCTTTACTTTTTTCAATATAATAATAAAAATACAAACAGCGTTCATGCATACGTTCGGCTTACCAACTACACGAACGATTTATTCTATTTGGTTATCTAAAATCTATAGACTATTAAAATACATATATACTAGATAAAAATGATATTAATATCATTTTATACAATATATAATGACGGTATAAGTATAAGGACCAATGATTTAATATATTAAGACCCATGTGAATAACAAAGTTATTATTATCTAAAGTGAAACCTTAACATATGATGGTTTACTAGTAGGTAATATAAGGTAGTAATAAAACACTATATGGTATTAGATATAAGAATGTGGTTCTATAAATTAATCATAATAAATATTTATAACCATATATTGTATTATAATATAGTTGGTTTGAATGAATAAGATGAGAGTCAAGATATTAGGTAAGGGGATTTCATCTCAATTTTTATTTCCATGAGATAGGTGCACTATTCACCACTCTTCCCTTTTGCGAGGTTTTTGTACTACCCATGATTATATTCTATGTATCTTAGGATTAAATTTATGGGTATTCACATATCAATTTTAGGATCCTTTTTTTCATGGGTATTAGTATTCAAAAGTTACCAAATTGGTGAAATAGTCTTGCCTCATTTTTCTTTCTTTGAAGACCCATGTTTTGTTATGCATGTAAATTATCTTTTGAGGTTTATATACTTCCATTTTAAATATTATATCATTAATATTTTTATTTTAATGATATTTTATTCTTTATTTAATATACTTTTTTATATGGAGTGTATGATCCCAAGTTACCATGTTATAATATTTCAATGAGTCAATGTCACCACTTTTAAGATTATTTATGTTTATTCTTCCTTTTATGAACTCTTATATTCCTTCCCCCAATAAAATTGATGAAATCGCCTCTGGTCATTCAAGTTATATTCAGTAATTTGTACCATTTTTCTAATCTTTGGTACTTAATATAGTAAAGAAATTGTTTTTAAGGAAGTCTGACTTTACCATCTCTTCAGTCAGAATTCTATGTTCCAGAAAACCATGTTTTATAAAAGGGTTTTGAAGAATATTATAATGTCAACAATAGTATTTAAATGATATTTTTACTATTTTTTCTATTACCAATCTTTTGAAAGGAATCTTCTTTATCTCATTCCAAATGGGGAATTTTTATAACCTTTTTACCGTGAAAAAGGAATGGTTTTTACCTTGTAGAGCATGTAAGGATTTACCATATTTAATTTATTTGAATCTTCCTTTTCATTCGTAAAAGTTTAATTTTTACGGAAATTTTTTCAAATGTGATTTTCAAGGAAAATTGTTTCTAAAATGTTTTCAAATTCTTGAATATGTTTTCAATTATCTTTTTTCAAAATGCATTCAACTTTATTTTTTATGTTTTAAAGAAATTGTTTTAAATGTTTTCGAACCTTATTTATTAGTTTTCAAAGTATTTCTAAATATGTAGTTTTAAAAAAAGGGATATATTTATTTGTTTCCAATTAGTTTCGATGGGAAATGGGTTTTCAATATTTTGAATCCTATTTTATATTTTTTCTAGGAAAAATATTTTCAAAATGATTTAATGTCTTCTTTATATGTTTTCAAGGTATTTTATATGAAAATTATTTTCAAATGGTTTTATGTATTAAAAATACTTTTCCAAATAATAAAGGATATTTTCCTCAATAAATTGTTTTTAAATATTTTTCAAAATTATTTTCCATCTCATTTGACATCCGTTGATGTTACTAATGACCTTCTAGGAAACGATCTAAAGGTCCCATTAATATAATTTCTATTAGTGGTTTCTAATTAATTTCATGGTATATATGAAACCATTTTCTCTTTCATGGGTTATATGTTTATGAAATCCATTTCTCATTCATGGGTTATTCTTTTGATGAAATGATTATGATACATTCATTTTCCATTGGTTATGATATGATTACTTGTTTATAGTACTCCTTTCATTTCATGGGTTGTGATATGATTATTTATGATCTTTTGAAACATGTATATATGATTTCATAATGAGATATTTTGGAACTATATAACCATAGAATGCATTTGGTAAAGATTTATACCTCATGACGTAGAATAATATGGTCTTCGGAATGAACCGCGACTATTAAGATGTTTATGGGAGTGAACCATGACTACCAATATGCTGTGAGGAATGAACTCATGCTACTAAGATAGCCCGGGGAGTGAACCATTACGACCATGTTTGTATGGTTAGTGAACCCATTTTACCAAGACGATCATGGCATCAATTCCTTAGCTACAATGAAAATAATATAATATGATTATGTATTTTCCACAATTCAATGTTTTATTACAATATTATGCTTTAATTTATTCTTAATTTCCTTTTGATTCATTCTTAAGAACTGCTAATTTTTTTCTATGATTACTTTTTATGATCTTTGATATGCATGGTACGATCTTCTTTTTCACTATCATATTCCCATACCACTATTATCATTTTTATACTTACATGTCCCCCTTGTTTACCATTATGGAGAATCTGATCTCACCCCTTCTAATGTTTCCTTTCTCAAGGTTATGAAGAAAGGTTATAGGTATAAGTACAAAAGGTGGGTATATTCATGTGATATGTTGATGATGATTAACTAGGATAGATGTTATTGTTTTCATGATTCCAAAGACTCTATACTATTACGATCCTCAGGCACGTATTATTGTAATGTACTGGATATTCATTATTAATGGTGTAATATCCATGTATGTTAAGTATGGGCCACAATAGTTGGTATCAAATGAAATTATTTGTCAAATTTTCTAATATTGTATGAGGAAACATTAGTGAGATCCCTTTGTATATTTTTAAATATATTTTTATGGATGTCTCAAAGGATAAGTATATCGAAGTTTTAAAATTTGGGAGAATGTCCCGGAAGTTTCATAAAGGATAGAATAAGTTTATTCCTAGTAATACATCCCATTCTAAAATATACAGGTGGATATGGATCTATCACAGATGTACCATGGGGTAACAACATCGACAAGATATTATGGTCCAGAATCAGGGTAATCTGGCACAGAACAACTAGTCTTGCTGCACAACGGGTTTGACACTCCCAAGGGATAGGATTTGGGAATTCATAGACTATTTATGAACTATTATAAGGGATTAAAATATTTTTTGGGTATGAAAAAAAATAGAATGAACCTATGATGTCAAATATTAAGGAATTTTTCATGATTTATACATTCTATAAGTAATTATTTTCATGACTATGTGATTTTATTCTATTATAAGTAATGATTTCACTATAATTTTAGTATTAGTTAATGATGGAAATAATAAGGAACTGAATTAAAATTTAATGTGATGGAGGATTTTATGATGAGTAGTCAAGTGGGATGATCATGAGAGTGAAAGATGTTTTGATCATTCCTAATATGTTTTCACGGAACAAGATTAACAATGTATACATTAGTAAACTCTCAAACTCACAAAGAAACAGAAAGAAGGAGTCTGATGAGAGTTTGGTAAATATAGACCATGTATGAAATAACATTTTATTTGATTTATCTCCTGAATATGGAAATAATCAAATGAGTGAATTTCTGAGATTAACAGGAATATGTTTTGACTGTGGTAAATAAAGACGCAAAGTAGGTGACTGGAGGGGAGAATGAAGAGTTTGGTTACCAGTATAGATAAAAAATTTTGGCCTCCCTAAGGAATCAACAAAGGTTAAGTATTTTAAGTGTGGAATAAATTTTCATTATGGAACTCAATGTCCCAAGAGGAATGCTCTTAAAGAGGATCATTAATGTGGTATAAGTAAAGGTCACATTGTTGATGATGAAGAGACTATATATGAAATTTTAAAAGAACACGGTATTATGATGAGGTAGGCTTTTCATTGTATATATGATGAATTATTCAATGTTTTTATGTATTTGGATTCAAGATGAATGTAATTTGAATTTTAGAATATATAATGATTGTTCATTTATATTTTCCTGAATGGATTTAGAAGAACACGTCGAATTGTTATGAAGTAATAGAAAATTCATATAATAGAAAAGTGATGTCCATCTAAAATAAATGATTAAGGGAAAGATAACCCTTAATATGTTACTTATGTTATGATATTTTTTTGTATAACAATATATGGGATATGAATAAGTAAATTTGACGGTACTTATTATCTTAGAACTAGTTAACGACTTACTGAAAGAATTTTATACTGACAAGGATGAAGTTTATAACTTCTTGGATTTATGGAATATATCCAATAATTTATGGAATAATGAATAATGTTTGTTTTCCTAAATTATTTATTGTAATTCATGTTATTACCATGTTTCAAGAGAATATAGGATGTTGTTATTCACATGTTTTAAATGTGACAACCAAGAGATACTTTGTGATATACTTGGGCAACAATATAAGATAGTTTCATGCCATTATTTCTAATGTTCGGGATTTTCATCTTTTAGAAGGTTTATAAGGTTAAAAAATCAAGAAACTTTTAATTTAAACATTTTATGAATTATTCATGCTCTGATTTTGTATTGAAAATCCTAATTAAAAGTCTATTTACTAATTAACCGTATTTCAAGGGTGGATATCTAATTTATTTTAGAAATTATATTATTGTGGTTTTTGAAATTAACATCTTGTATGATGGGTGACAACCAATCATGCCTGTAAAGTATGCAAGTATTGAACCCATGACCAAACGACGATAAGGGTTTTATGCCTACCACTGGCATACTATATGTCTTTGTAAATGTATAATTATTTTTTATTTACAACTATTTATGATGAAACAGTAGTGTTACTTATATGTTTACATATTAATATATAACCAATATTAATTTATTAAGAATATTTATAGATAAATATTTATACTTTTCAATCTCTTATAGAGCTTAAGATCATAAAAAAATTATTTTATAACTTCATGCATAAAAGTTTAATTCTTGGATGTCTATTACATGAATTAAATTATGAATTAGAAATTTATAAAAGCATAAAAAAACAATGAATTTTTTTATTAGAATATATCAAGTAATTATATATCTTTATTTTATTTTCCATTAAAATATTAATCAATGTTTGGATAATGACCAAAAGAAAATTAGTTTTCCAAATAACATAATTTTTTGTATAGGTGGACTCTTAAACCATCATATATTTAGTACCTTGAGGCCCTCAACATTTCTTTGATCATTCACCTGTTTGTTCTTGATGAGCTCAATCACTTGGTATAAATATTTATGATTTTTCTCCATATCCAATCTTCACTCCCAACCTATGTTCTCCTCTGTGGGAACCTAGCTATATGTTACTTTGGGTAACAATTATGGTTCCTAGTTTCCCTTTTTAGGGGAGGTTTTAGTATATATTTTTACAATGTGGGCTTCTATCAATAAAAAATTCATGCAATAAACCTTTCAAAACCCAGAAACATTTCTAGGGAGAAATTCATTTTATGGGTTTTATAATGTAACACCCTAAGATTTTTTGAAATATTTTTTTCAAAACAATATAACCTTTTCAATATTTTACATATCACATAACATTGAAAATAGTTTATTTTTTATGTTTTGATTTCGTTATACATATCACCAAGTTAATTATGCACTACACACAACATAAATTTTAGCTTTGTCTACACATAACACCAAGGATATCTTTTGTTATGCAAAACAATGACTTCCAAGGATGTATTGTGTAATACGCATGACTGAGTTTTACTAAATAATAATATATTATTAAAATATTTTAATTTAATATAATAAAATATAACATAGTAGTTAAATTAGTGTTTATTAAAATTATTAAAAAATGTAAGAAAATATATGGTTTACAGAAATATAATTTATATTCAAAGGTTATCAATTAATTAGAAATGAATATAAACATTGATTGAATATAAAAAAATATAATATTTTTATGGTCACAAAACTGTTTTACCATAATAAGTTAAGTTAATTAAAATTAGTGAGAAATATTAATGTAATATATATATATATATATATATATTATCCAATAAAATAAATTTTTTACTCATCAAATAGATTTGATAGACATAATATAAATACAAACCTAGTTTTTTAATAAAAACATGTATTTTTTATAAATAGTAGTTTTAACGAATTTTAATGGATAACCCATTTTAAATCCAATTTTTTACACTTTAATAGATTTAAATTTTAAAAATAAACATTATATTTTATATAGAATCAATAAAATTATGTTAGGATATTTTCTTTTATATTTATATAAGGTTTCATTTTTTATTGAATTGATAAAAATACAGGATTATAATTCAGAACATCTTTTTCATATAATTTATTTATAAGGTTAAATTATATTTTACAATAATTTAAAAGTTTAATAAGATAATATTTTTATCAATAAATTCAATTTTTGTCATTGGAACCAATTTCACATTGAAATTGGACATAAAAACTTATCAATATTTTGATAGTTTTTACCTTAAAAACCACAGTGTCTTCCAGTCAGCGAAATTAATTTAAAATTATATTATGTCACCCTAGAGATTGGAAATTAATAAAATTGATTACATATTTTCAATCAGCATTGTTTATAATTTCTATTAGTTCAAATTTGTTTTTGACAAAAATTATTAGTGAAACTAATTAAAATTAATTACCTCAGTTAAGGTAAAACTAAGCTTCTAAGGACTAAACCATAAATTTAAGACCCAAAAAGACCAATAATATTTTACAACACCCATTTTATGAAAAACATTCTAACAATTACCTTCCATTATTTTGTTTTTTTTGTTTTTACGATTTTTTAGGTAAAAATGTGGGTACACCTAACTAGTTTTAAAAAATGCCAACTTTGTCTATTCCCTTAACTATAAAAAGACACCACATCTTTTACTTATTCACACCTCTCTATCCAATTATAATCAGCCAAGATCATCCCAATAAAATTCCAAACATCCCAAAAATCATCCTTGAAGAATTCCTTTGGGGAGAATTTCTTCAAAGGAATCCTTTTGGAGAACCCGAAGGAGTTACCCGATTAATAGGTAACACATTTTCTCAAGCTCCTTTAATTTATTTTCCATATCCACCCCCTCAAATATATTTATTCCTTGGTTTTATTAAAAAATAGTATCCTCAATATACAATGATTTTTTTACGAAAATATTTTTACATACAATTACACACACCTCCATCTAGTGGGTAATGATGTACTGTTTATGTGTATTGAAAACATCCACCACACAAACAAATTACTGTTCAATTTTCATTACCACCTATCATGGTGAAAATTATGATGGAAATTCTATTTATATATATTATATATTATATTTATTATTAATTTAAAGTTATGTATTCTATTTACAAAATATATCCTTTTACTTTCTATTTAGATTAAATATGATAATTTCATTTAAGGATGCGTGGACTACGGCTTTCTCAAAGCAATATGATTCATTCACACAATACATGGAATGTATTAAGGATTAGTTTAGTGAAATTATATGATATATATAACATTATAATTCAACTCTAATGATATTTTATACATATATTTCGTTTTCTTTCTTTCTTTCAATATGATAATAAAAAAGTAAACATCATTCATGTGTAAATACGACTTACCGTATCTATAAATTGTATATTCCATTTCATATTTCTATATTCTATATGTCATGACCCATCCTAGAGGGTCCCATTCCATGACTACCCCAAGACCACATCTAATAGATAAAGGGTTGGCTGCAATCACTGAGGAGAAATATCCAACAAATGGGTGGAATTTTCCTAATTACTTGGACACACGCACACATCTCTAAGTCCAAAATGATGAAATGTAAAAAAACACTAAGTTGATAAATCATGAAGACACTAAGATACCAACCATAGAGTATGGAAGAAGGAAACTTGAATGTAAAAAAGGCTAGAATAAATGCCCCATAATAGAAATGGTCAGTAATGTTGGACACACAAGTTCCTAAAACTAATTCATATAAAACCCTGCATGAATAGTTGGAGTAGGATAATTTTCTTAAGTCATAGGAGCACACCCCATCTATCATATCTCTCAACTCACCACCTAGTTCTACCCACCTAAAGATCTATAAATGTGTCCATCGTATACAAAATACATGACACGTTTTGGAAAAGGTTGTTCTTGGGTGAATAAAACAATATTCAGTAGGACACCCCGACACCACAAACCAATACATGAAGTATACCCCAAATTAATACATGATGTATAGTTAGATCTAAATAGGTATATACCTCCAACACATATTACAAGGATATAAATATATAGTCATGACTAGCCACAAAGTAAGAAGGTATACCACAGCCAGTCATCACCATAGATTCTGTATAAGGTGTGCTCATTCTTAGGAGAACTCACTCCTCGCACTGTGATATCATCTGAGAATCTCATGAAGAGGTCTTGCTAATTTGGGACCCACCCAAATAGAAATAAATTGTTCATAGATCATAATATATAAAGAGGGGATCTTTCCTATGGAATAAAAACAACCCAATTTTTATTACCCCGCAATGTAATTGATCATTCTCATAGAATACTAACAACCCAACTGATGTTGCTCGTAATATAGGGGATCATTCTCAATGAATGCCAATAACCCTATCGATATTCCCCACTAGATGTAGGATGAACACCCTATTTTCTGAGGTCACTTCAATCCCCAAAAAACACCATCCAGGGTGATAGAGGATTTATCTAGTCATGAGGAGGGATACCATAACAGTATCTAATACTCACCCTCTAGAGCATACTATTATCCAATGATGTGCATTTAATATCATATAGAACACACATGGAAGGAATCAAGTGAAACTCTCCCCTGATACTGGTCCAAGCTAATAATCCCACCAAGACCTCTCAATATTTATTGTATCTTCTCAAGGGTCCCAACGACATAAAAGGTTTGTCAAAAAGACCATACATTCAAATGTTGTGGTCCTTTTGGTGCAAACAATCGGATCGAGTTTGGTTCGGGTATGACCTAAACTAGCTCATTCTGACCAAGATGGACTAGCATTGTTGTGCCGTTGGGCCTAAACCACTAGACTACTAGGCTATTAGAGTGGACCAACCCCTCTTCTCTGGACTACAAGCAAGGGTCGACCTTATTGCGCCACACGCGGTCCACTAGAACACGTGAATCCCATCAACATGGTACCTTCATGTTCAATGTGAACAGCATGTGCCTCTGGCTGCCTTGCATCCTTGTCGTGAAATTTTCCTCCAATATGGCACTAATTAAAATTTTATCTCACCACCGCATATGCGGTCTCACCTCTCCAAATTCCCCAGTAAATGATGGGGCATTATCCCACAGCTCACGCCAACCTCAACGCAGCCTCCTACTGCTCTCCAACACCACCGATCGCCCCATCCATGGTCTCACCATAATAATTGGCATCCTCCATGATTGGTTGGGGCTACCTCTATAGTGTGTTTTGCATTGCACCATCATGCACCACCATCCCTAAAAAATCACCCCATGCATGTTGTCGAGCCTCCACTATACTGTCACAATGGCGAATCCATTAATTTCGAATCGTTGTACCATAAATCGGGGGTGCAACGATCAATCATTCACATAGGATTTCAATGTTTGGGGAGAGGATAAAGAATCACATAAAGAATGAGATATATTTAGGGGAGAGAATAAAATCACATTATCACCCAAAAAATAGATCTTGTCATTTTTTCATGTTGTCCTTGATTTATTCTTTTGTAAGGGAGAACGAAAAAGGATCATGACAATGATCTATCACACGTCAACCTCGTAATTTCACCATCCCATATGAGTGACTGAACTATGGATCAACATATTCATTTGTTGGTATGTGTTCATTATTGAATCTACAAAGGGGAAAGGAAATCACAAATAGATCAAACTTCTTATCTAATTGGGTTAAAATGTCATCAAAGAACGAAGTTTCTCCATGATCATTTGAGGGACTCTATAAGGCCTCGACCTTAAAGCTTACTTAATATTGAATTAAATGAATAATTCACATTGAGGATCTTTTCAGGTTTAGAGTTTTAGAGAATTAGATCATAAATCATTAATTACATTCCACATTTAAACAAAGTGGTTACATAAAAGATAGAATTCTTTTTTTCCCATCAACGGAAACATATTTAAAATAAAACATAGATTATTTCTTGAAACTTCCTTGACACTATAATCATATCATGAACCTTTCCCTTGACCTGTGAAAAACATTTCAAAAACATGGGATTAGCATAAAAAGCTTAGTAAGGGATATAAAAGTATGAAAAGAAAACATTAGTCCATGTATGAAATCATACTTTACTCATAAAACATAAGAATTTTAGAATACCTCAACAAATCATGAATAAATCATAGAAATCATAAGTTATAAAGGTAACTTGAGGCATTCATAACATTCTTAGGTAGGGAGTAACCCTCTTGGTTACATTTGGAATACCCATCATAGTATATTCCCTAAATCTCTTTGGAGAATCCTCAACATTTAACCTCTTTGCATTACCCAATGCATTGGAGAGCTATATCGGGCTCACCCACCCATAGTTTATCACGGAACCACCTGTCTTCATAATAATTCCCAAGAACCATAACATAATCGTATCACATAAAACATGCCAAAAGGAAAAATAACATTTCCACTTTTCAATCACAAGATATCAATACAACACATTGATATAAAAACATTATGAAAACCATTTTCAATACCAAAATAAAATAAAAGTAAAACATGGTATTTATTTTTCATTTTAAAAAATGTTATTGCCTGTAGAGGAAGCCGAAACTCAAATAATAGTCACAGCGGCGGAGAAGTCGTTGTCGCCGCATACGTACGACAAAAACATTCTCTATTGTCGTTTAGTAAAACTCTTCATATAAAAAGATTCCTTTTGGATAAATGTAAAAGTCCAAGGGGTTTATACACAGTATAAATGTAGGTTGTGTATAAAACAAAATATGCCTCAATGAAAGGAGATTGAGACGACGTTCCATACAAGGACGGTATCCTTGGATTAAGGATAAATCAATTACATAATTATGTGTGAAAAACGAATACACCAAATATAAGTGGATATTAAGTGTAAAACAATCAGAGGACATTCACACATATTCATAGAAAAACATATTCAAGGAATACAAGTTTATCCCAAAAAATCATAATTGGGTTAAGAAGTTCCCTTGCAAAAATTCGACAGCCTAACGGCATCACTTCAAAATTCAGAAAAAGAGTTGATGAGAGATAAAAAGGGTATCTCATCACTTGGACATAAGATTTACATCAATAAGGATATATAAGAACATATCCCAAAATAATATTATGTGAATTAAAAGACATAACAAAAGATGTCTTTTAAAAATATGAGGGTGAAGGGTTCCCTTACCGACTTGGGTAACTTTCGAAACGTACACCCCATTGAATAAGGGTCATACAATGAATATATAAATACCCATAAATGAAATTATATTACACAAAGAGTATAATAATGGGAAGTATATACACCACCCAAAGGAAATGGTGGCAAGTGTAGCATTAATCTCACGGGACTAAAAGTGAGATGAAAAATCCCTTACGAAAACTCGGTAGCCTAACGGCGCCACTTAAAACTCCCAAAAATGGATTGATGAGATCGAATAGGGTCTCTGATAGTATTAAAATAAAATTTATTGAAATAGTAATATAAAATAACATCCCCCATCATAACAAAGATGAGCTTAAAAGAAGTGACATAAAGGAGAGTACTTAAAAAGAAAGGGAGAGGTTAGATCTCTTATGAAAATTCGGCAGCCTAACGGCGCCACTCAAAACTTCCAAAATGGATTGATGAGAGAAAATAGGGTCTCTCATCATATTAACATAATAGGTTCAGTAGGATTAATATAAAAGAACATCCCAATCATAAGAAAGATTAGCTTAAAAGTAATGACATAAAAGAGTGTACTTAAAAAGAAATAGAGGAGTAGGATCCCTTACCTCGTGTCCGACATGACTCGATCGTTCTTTAATATCCTGAATAATAAAATTTGGTCAATTTATAATCTCTCAAGGACCTACATTAAATTTTATTAATTAGTTAATATCACATATTATAACTTTATAATAATTGGTTAATAAAGTGAGTTCATATCAGACGTTTTTGTCGATGTTCGATACATGAGTAAAAATCGAACTTGTTGGAAAAGAATTTTCCATGTAATTATAGGTACATCATATCCAGAATAGTATTTATGTTTAAAATATCATATATATCCAGTATATATTAATTTCATACTATTCCATACCATTTGGAGATAAAAATGTAAAATCACCGTTCATGGAGACGGTAGGCCGTACGTACGCATGAACGCTATTTTCATTTTTTGTCATATTAATGAAATTAAAAAATGAGAGATATAAATATTATAATTACATAATGATATCCATCATTTAGATGTAATTTATTACATATATATCCATTATATATATGTACTTATAATAGTACATACCATTTGGAGATAAGAAATGAAATGTACCGTTCATGGAGATGGTAAGCCGTACGTACTCATGAACGCTACTTCCATTTCCTTGGAACATTAATGGAATTAAAATAGATGATATATATATATATTAATATATATGTTATATAGATCACATAAGTTGATCAATTTCATTCTTTATACATTCCATGTATTGCATGAATGAGTCACATCACTTGAGGGGGCGGTAGTCCACACTTCCTCAAATGAAATTATCGCATTTGCACAACATGAAAAGAATAAAGGTATGTATTAAATATAAAATACAGAAGAATAGAGATGAAATAAATATAATATATATCATAAATAAATATAGTTCCATCATAATGGCCACCATGAGTGGTGGTATGAGAATATAGAACAATCATCGTTTTGTGAGGTAGTAATTTTCCATCCACGGAAACAGTATGTTCTCTAACCATTAGACGAAGGTGTGTGTTAGTGTGGCTTGAATAATCATCATAAAAACATCCTAGTATATTTAATATACTGTTTTTGTTACAAAATAAATAAATAAAAATATTTTAGGGGTTTGGAGAAGAAAAATAAAACAAAAGAACACAAGGGAAGACATTACCTTTAAATCGGGTAACTCTCTTTGATTTGAGCTCAATGGCTTCCTTGGAAAGGATTCTGCCAAAATTGAGGCTTTAAAGATGAGGAGAGGTATTTGGAGAGATTAAATGGGCAGGGTTTGGCCGAGCCAAAGTCTTGAGAGATGTGTGTAAGGTGGTAGAGGTGGGGGCCTTTTATAAGAGGAGAGGAGGGGCACTCTTGGAATGTTTTAAAATATTACTTTATTATAAAATTCTTTTCAGATTTAAAATGTCCCAAAAGTATATATTTCTAGTTTACGGTGATAAGGTTTCGAAATCCACCCATCCAATAGGTTTTTGACAAGTGGAGGTTTTAGATTTTACATTATCTTTTCATTTTATTTAAATCGTTAAATAATTAGGTAATCGTTGCATCATCATGGTTTCATAAATAATTTAGTTTATTTAGTGTATAAATATTATAAAAAAATATCATGATTTAGGAACTCTTTTTAGATTTCTAATGAATATTTATAGTCAAAAATATGACTTGTATAACCCCATATAAAAATTGTTTTAGTAAAACAACACATGTTTGTGACATTTTAATTTTAACTTTAAATAAAAAGGTATTTATGTCATTTTCCAACCAAAGTGGCTCCATGGGGTCCCCAAGTTGACCCATGGATTTTCTAGGTCGTCCATGACTCATCCAATGAGGGTAGTACATGTGTCTAGGACATTTCATATTGTAAAAACATTATTTTTACTTTAAACTACACTAATTACCTCTATATGCGATTAAAACATAAAAGTTACTATTCACCAAAAAAATTATTTTAATCCCATTGAAGCAAATTTTACTTCTTAATGAAAAACATGTATGTAAGAGTTTTGAAATTCAAAACACAGAGGTGGTAAATATAAGGCCCCAGCCTTAAACCTTACTTAATATTGAATTAAATGAATAATTCACATTGAGGATCTTTTCAGGTTTAGAGTTTTAGAGAATTAGAACATAACTATTACATCTCAAAAGATTACAAAGTAGTCACTTCTACTATGTTTCCAATATAAAAAAAACTCTTGAAAGAAACATGTCTAGTTCCATGTTTTATATAGCATGACATTCCCTTGATCCCATCCTTGACCTTATTCCATATTAAGTCCTGTGAAAAACATTTCAAAAAAACTTGGGGTGAGCATAAAAAGCTCAGTAAGGGATACAAAAAGAATGAAAACTGTTAGTTTTTCAAACATCATGTAAACCATGTATACTATATCAAAGTAATACCTTCACCTTCATGAAGTAGTAAAACTCTTCACTGAATAAAGTATCATTACTTACCTTTTTGTAACCAAAGTATAACCATAAAACCCATATAAAGAACACATAATATATATAAAGGTAACTTGGGACATAAACTTACTTAAGTGGAATAACCATACGGTTGACTTCCACACATATCACTTAATGGAATAGCCATACGGCCAATTTCCATACATACTTAATGGAATAGCCATACGGCCGACTTCCATACCCAATGCATTGGAGGTTATAACGTAACCACCCGTCCTGGTATTCACGGCACCACCCATCATATGGTTCATAATGTAACCACCCGTTAAATGTCCAAGTACCAATATAAAATCATAAAACACAAAACCAATATAAAGGAATGATAACATTTCCACATTTAAAACACAATATATCATAAATATATTGACATAATAGAATCCTTTTTCAAAACCATTTTCAATACCAAAATACATAAAAGAGTATATGGTATTTATTTTATTTTTAAAAAACATTACGGCTTGTTGAGAAAGCCAAAGACCAAATAATACTCGCGGCGGCGGAAAAGGTCGTTGTCACCGCGTACGTTAAAAAAACATTCCTTTTTTTCGTTTAGTAAAACGCTTCGTAGAAAAAGATTCCTTTTGTATAAAAGTAAAAGTAAAAGGATTTTATACACCGTATAAAAGAAAGTTGTGTATAAAACGAAATATGCCTCAATGAAAGGAGATTGAGACGAAGTCCCTTACCTTGGGTCCGACTTGACTCGATCATTCTTTAACGTCCGGAATAATAAGCTTGAGTTAATTTATACTTGATTGAGAACCTTTTTAAAGTTCATTATTCTTTTTATATCACTTATTTCCATGTTATAAAAATTATGTAACCATTTAAGTTAATAATGTTTGTTTTGTCAATATTTGATTCTTAAGTCGAAAGTTGACTTCTTACAATTACATGTTGTTCATGTGGTCAAAAGTTCTTTATATCCAGAATGAAATTCCCGATTTGGATATAATATGTATCATATATATCCAGCATATACATGTATTTATAATATTACATAATCATTTAGAGGTAAGAAATGAAATTCACCGTTCATGGAGACGGTAAGCCGTACGTACGCATGAACGCTACTTTCATTTCTTTGTCATATTAATGGAATTAAAACTAAATGATAGGTATGTATATTTTAATTCCAGAATGATATTCATCACTTAGATATATCATTAATTATATATATCCATTATATACATGTACTTTTAATAGTACATTACATTTGGGGATAAGAAATGAAATGCACCGTTCATGGAGACGGTAAGCCGTACATACGCATGAACGCTACTTTCATTTCTATCTCATACATTAATGGAAAGAAATAATAATGATATAGAGGTATATTATAATTCCAGTATAACATCATATATAATAACTTTAAATCCATCCTATACACGTCCCACATATGGCATTAACGAATCACATCAGTTTGAGGGGGCGGTAGTCCGCACTTCCTTAAATGAAGATATCGTGTTTACCCATAATGGAAACCATAAAGGTATGCCAAAAATGAAAAATACAGAAGCTTAAAGAAAACATAAACATATTATATATCATATATAAAAATATTGACATCATAATGGCCACCCTTGAAGGTGTTAAATGAGTATTGAACAATCATCGTTTCGGGAGGCAGAATTTCGCCATCCACGGAAACCGTATGTTCGTTAACCATTTGATGTAGTTGTGTGAGAGTGTAGCTCAAATAAATATTATAACAACATCCTAGTATATTTAAGATACTGGTTTTGTTACAAAAGAAGTAAATAAAAAGAGTTTAGAGGGTTGGAGAAGCAAAATAAAACAAATGAACAAGAGAGAATGAATTACCTTTAAAAGTGTAACTCCTTTTTGATTTGAGCCTAAAGGCTTCCTTTGAAAGGATTCTGCCCAAAGGGAATCTGCTAGGATGAGGAGAGGGATGTGGAGAGAGTAATTGGTCAGGGTTTGGCCGAGCCAAAGGCTTGAGAATTGTGTGAAATGAGGTAGAGGTGGGGGCCTTTTATAAGAGGAGAGGAAGGGCACTTTTGGAAAGTAAAGAGATGTTACTTTATTTGAAAATGTGTTTCGGTTTTAAAAGGTCCCACATCAATATAATTCGTGGATAAGGTGATAAGGGTTCTAAATCCACTCATCCAATTGGTTTTGGACAAGTGTAGTTTATAGATTTTTCATTATCTTTCCATTTTATTTTAAATCGTCAAATAATGATGTCATCGCTGCATCATTATTCTGTCATATATAATTTAATTTATTTAATGTCTAAAAATTATAAACAAATTACTATGATGTAGGAAATCGTTTTAACTTTCCAATGACTATTTATAATAAAAATTTGGACTTGTATAGCCCCACTAAAAAATTATTTTAGTAAAACAATTTATGTTAGTGTCATTTTCACTTTAACATTAAATAAAAATATATTAATGTCATTTTCCAACTAAAGTGGCTCCATGGGGTCCCCAAGTTGGCCCATGGCTTGTCTTGGTCGGCCATGACTCACCCAATAGGTGTAGGACAAGTGTCATGGTGTTTTCACATTCTTATAATACCATTTTTACCTTAAACTACACTAATTACCTCTAATCGCGATTAATGAAAAAAAATTACTATTCACCAAAAAATTATTTTAATCTCATTGAACCACATTTTACTTCTTAATGACAACCATGTATGTCGGATTTTAAAAATTCAATACACATTAGTGGTAAACTTTCATTTAACTGAAAAATCAGTTTGCTTGATTACCACTTAGTGGTTTCACTATTCATCAAAAATTGAAGTTTTTCAGAAAATTACCAAAAATTCACCCTAAGCTATATTTGATATTACGAATTCAAAAATGAAGTCTATTTTACAAAATTCAAAACATATTAGTCAAATTAATTAATTTAAGAATTAATTCCCGCTGTCATGACAAATAGCGTATTTTTGTGAAACAATAAGTATCAAAAGATTGACACTAGTTTAAGTCTGATTTCAAAGTGAAATTAATTCCAACGACCACTATTGGATTTAATGGTAAAAGTATTTTATAATTTCACTTAAAAAACAAATAAAAATATAATCTAATCATATCAATAAATTAGATTAAACGAGGTTTTTAATTAAAACTCAACATTTTACACTATTCATTAAAAAAACAAACTTTATCGGAAAAATACCAAAAATTACACAATGTAAAATTTGATGTCCCGATTCTTAATAAGAGTTTTATTTGGTCGAAAAGAACGTATAAGAGTGATCAAAACTATATTTAATGACGGTTCACCATTAAAAGGTGATAAGTGAACCTTTCGTGAAAATTAGGGTATATATGCCCTAAAATTGAACTCTTTCGGTATTTTAAGCCTTTATCTTTTATTGGGTAAATGTATAAACATTTAAAAACATATCTAATCATATTTTAGTTATTTCTATCCATTCCCGCCAGTACAACGGCTACTTGTTAACTAACATTTAAAATAATATTATTTTATTACTAGTGTGCTACGTAAGTTTCAAAGAAACTCATCGTTGCGTATCGGGCATGCTATCGAACATAGCAACCCCTTTAAAATAAAATTAATATTTAATTCGTAAATATTAATAAATATGAAAATTATTTATTCTTTATTTACCTGGGATGTTACATCATTCCCCCCTTTTGGGAATTGCGTCCTCGCAATTTTATTCACTTATCAAAATAAGTGGGGGTATTTATCCCTCATAGCATTTTCAGATTCCCACGTTGGCTCTTCAATCACATGGTTTTTCCACAAAACCTTTACCTGGTGAATCACCTTATTCCGTAACACTTGCTCCCTGTGGTCAAGAATCTGGACCGGTTGTTCCTCATAAGATAGGTTCTCTTCCAGCTGAACTACCTCTGGACTCAAAACATGAGATGGATCTGGCATATACTTTCTCAACATCGAAACGTGAAAAACATTGTGTACCTGAGATAAACTGGGAGGTAAAGCCACTCGGTATGCAACTGATCCAACTCTTTCCAGAATTTCGTATGGTCCAACCAACCATGGACTCAACTTTCCTTTCTTACCAAATCTCATCACACTTTTCCAAGAGAAACCTTGAGAAAAGCATGATCACCTACCTCAAAAGATAGATCCTTCCTCCGGTTATCCGCATAACTCTTCTGCCTGCTCTGAGCTGTTCTCATGTGTTTTCTGAATCAACTGAACTTTTTCTGCCATCTCTTCTACCAATTTTGGTCCCATCAACTTCATTTCACCCACTTCATTCCAAAATGCTGGAGTTCGACACCGCTTCCCATATAATGCCTCAAATAGTGCCATCTGTATATTGGAATGAAAGCTGTTATTATAAGAAAACTCAACCAAAGAAAAATGTTGGTCCCAACTTCCCTGATAATCCATTGAACAAGCTCGTGGCATATCCTCCAATGTCTGTATTGTTCGTTCTGACTGCCCATCTGATTGAGGATGAAAAGCTGTACTAAAATTTAATTCAGTACCCAACGACTTCTGAAGGCCTTTCCAAAAGTTAGAAGTAAACCTGGGTTCACGATCCAATACAATGGAGAGAGGAACTCCATGTAACCTAACTATCTCTTTAAGATACAAACGGGAAAGTTGATCAAGAGAGAAGGTATCTCATATAGAAAAGAAATGAGCAGATTTGGTCAAGCGATCAACAGTAACCCAGATTGCATTATTACCTCGAGATTTCCTCGGTAATCCCACAACAAAGTCCATGGATATGTTTTACCATTTCCACTCTGGCACTGGTAAAGGCTGAAGCATCCCTGCCGCTCTGCTTTAACCTGTTGACATGTCAAACACTTCACAGTAAAATCAGCAATGTCTCTTTTCATTCCATCCCACCAGTAATACTCCCGCAGATCTCTGTACATCTTAGTACTGCCAGGATGAACTGAAAACAGGGAACTATGAGCCTCACATAACAACTCATTCATCAACTGTGAATCACAAGGCACGCATAACCTCTTCCCAAACCTCAAAACACAAACACAAACTTATCCAAGAACTCATGGAAAACTTTATTCATAAGGTCCATGAATACAGCAGGTGCATTGGTTAACCCAAAAGGCATAACTACAAATTCATAATGGCCATATCTAGTACGGAACGCAGTCTTCGGAACGTCTGCTTCTTTTACTTTCAATTGATGGTACCCCGACCTCTAGTCAATCTTCGAAAAATACTGAGCTCCCTGGAGATGATACCACTTCATTCGATGGCCCAATATCTGCTGAAGTTGTTGCAAAGGATTTCACCACCCCTTTCTGCATGTAGTCTAACTGCTTGCCATCACTCAAGCTCTTTGTCGGACACTCATTTGCATAGTGACCCATCTCATTGCACTTATAACATCTTACCGTTGGCTTTTCATTTCCTGCTTGATCATCTTCCTTACAGTTACGAAAAATATGACCAGACTTACCACACCTAAAGCACTTACCAGACTTGGATAAACATTCTCCAGGATGCATTTTACCACACTTCTCACAGGATGGATATTTGGTTTTCTTACCTCCTTCCTTCTTTGATGAATTATTCCCCTTTTCCTGCCAGCTAGACCTCTTATTCTATTGTTTGTCATAGAACACCTGATCATCGGCAAACTCCATTTCCACCTTCTCCGCACATCGAACAAGTTTTTCATAACTTTTGAACTCACGAGAAGCTAAAGCCCTTCGATACTTTGTCTTTAACACTGAGTAAAAACTGTTTATTTTACTATCAAGATCTTGTATGAAGTTTGGAGCATACCTTGCCAATCGAGTGAACTTTTCTTCATAAGCAGCCACTGAGTCTTCCTCTTGCCTCAATTCCAAGAATTGCTTTTCCATCCTAAGTTGAACAGCCTTAGGAAAATACTTCTCAAGAAACATACCTTTGAATTCATCCCAGTCAAGAGCATCAATCTCATCGGTGTCCCTGATATTTTTAACCATAGACCACCACTGATCTGCTTCACCTTCAAAACGGTAAACAGCAAGACTAACCTTTTGATGTTATGAACACCCCATGACATCAAAAATCTTCTCCAGTGCTTTAATCCACCCTTCAGCTTGCACAGGGTCAGATGATCCTCTGAATGATGGGGGATGTTGGCTCATGAAGTGTTCCACCACTGACATAGTCCTCTGTGGTTGATCTGGCTGATCTCGTGCATGGATACCACCACCATTTATAGCCTTAGTCAACTGTGCCATCACTGCAACAGACTGTTCAGTTCCGATTCCGACCATCTCAGGTTGCTGATTTGGAAGGTTATCTTCCTCCGGATGGCGTCCCAACATAGCTGCTTTGTTTCCTCTGCGGAAAACCATTCTGAACACAGAAATATCTTAGGCGAAGCAACATGGTAATCCGTAAATGCTATATCATTTCAATCATATTATAATTTAACACTTTTCTAACTCCTAAAGTTGTCCAAACCGACCTCTGATACCAACTATAAGGCCCCAGCCTTAAACCTTACTTAATATTGAATTAAACGAACAATTCACATTGAGGATATTTTCAGGTTTAGAGTTTTAGAGAATTAGAACATAACTATTACATCTCAAAAGATTACAAAGTAGTCACTTCTACTATGTTTCCAATATAAAAAAAACTCTTGAAAGAAACATGTCTAGTTCCATGTTTTATATAGCATGACATTCCCTTGATCCCATCCTTGACCTTATTCCATATTAAGTCCTATGAAAAACATTTCAAAAAAACTTGGGGTGAGCATAAAAAGCTCAGTAAGGGATACAAAAAGAATGAAAACTGTTAGTTTTTCAAACATCAAGTAAACCATGTATACTATATCAAAGTAATACCTTCACCTTCATGAAGTAGTAAAACTCTTCACTGAATAAAGTATCATTACTTACCTTTTTGTAACCAAAGTATAACCATAAAACCCATATAAAGAACACATAACATATATAAAGGTAACTTGGGACATAAACTTACTTAAGTGGAATAA
This sequence comes from Viscum album, assembly GCA_963277665.1. Taxonomy (NCBI): domain Eukaryota; kingdom Viridiplantae; phylum Streptophyta; class Magnoliopsida; order Santalales; family Viscaceae; genus Viscum; species Viscum album. The sequence goes on from OY728145.1 coordinate 905,212,690, forward strand.
CCATACGGTCGACTTCCACACATATCACTTAATGGAATAGCCATACGGCCAATTTCTATACATACTTAATGGAATAGCCATACGGCTGACTTCCATACCCAATGCATTGGAGGTTATAACGTAACCACCCGTCCTGGTATTCACGGCACCACCCGTCATATGGTTTATAACGTAACCACCCGTTAAATGTCCAAGTACCAATATAAAATCATAAAACATAAAACCAATATAAAAGAATGATAACATTTCCACATTTCAATCACAATATATCATAAATATATTGACATAATAGAATCCTTTTTCAAAACCATTTTCAATACCAAAATACATAAAAGAGTATATGGTATTTATTTTATTTTAAAAAAACATTACGGCTTGTTGAGAAAGCCAAAGACCAAATAATACTCACGGCGGCGGAAAAGGTCGTTGTCACCGCGTACGTTAAAAAAACATTCCTTTTTGTCGTTTAGTAAAACGCTTCGTAGAAAAAGATTCCTTTTGTATAAAAGTAAAAGTCAAAGGATTTTATACACCGTATAAAAGAAAGTTGTGTATAAAACGAAATATGCCTCAATGAAAGGAGATTGAGACGAAGTCCCTTACCTTGGGTCCGACTTGACTCGATCGTTCTTTAACGTCCTGAATAATAAGCTTGAGTTAATTTATACTTGATTAAGAACCTTTTTAAAGTTCATTATTCTTTTTATATCACTTATTTCCATGTTATAAACATTATTTAACCATTTAAGTTAATAATGTTTGTTTTGTCAATATTTGGTTCTTAAGTCGAAAGTTGAGTTCTTATAATTACATGTTGTTCATGTGGTCAAAAGTTCTTTATATCCAGAATGAAATTCCCGATTTGGATATAATATGTATCATATATATCCAGCATATAAATGTATTTATAATATTACAAAATCATTTAGAGGTAAAAAATGAAATTCACCGTTCATGGAGACGGTAAGCCGTACGTACGCATGAACGCTACTTTCATTTCTTTGTCATATTAATGGAATTAAAACTAAATGAGAGGTATGTATATTTTAATTCCAGAATTATATTCATCACTTAGATATATCATTAATTATATATATCCATTATATACATGTACTTTTAATAGTACATTACATTTGGGGATAAGAAATGAAATGCACCGTTCATGGAGACGGTAAGCCGTACGTACGCATGAACGCTACTTTCATTTCTATCTCATACATTAATGGAAAGAAATAATAATGATATATAGGTATATTATAATTCCAGTATAACATCATATATAATAACTTTAAATCAATCCTTTACACGTCCCACATATGGCATTAACGAATCACATCAGTTTGAGGGGGCGGTAGTCTGCACTTCCTTAAATGAAGATATCGTGTTTACCCATAATGGAAACCATAAAGGTATGCCAAAAATGAAAAATACAGAAGCTTAAAGAAAACATAAACATATTATATATCATATACAAAAATAGTGATATCATAATGGCCACCCTTGAAGGTGTTAAATGAGTATTGAACAATCATCGTTTCGGGAGGCAGAATTTCGCCATCCACGGAAACCGTATGTTCATTAACCATTTGATATAGTTGTGTGAGAGTGTAGCTCAAATAAATATTATAACAACATCCTAGTATATTTAAGATACTGGTGTTGTTACAAAAGAAGTAAATAAAAAGAGTTTAGAGGGTTGGAGAAGCAAAATAAAACAAATGAACAAGAGAGAATGAATTACCTTTAAAAGTGTAACTCCTTTTTGATTTGAGCCTAAAGGCTTCCTTTGAAAGGATTCTGCCCAAAGGGAATCCTCTAGGATGAGGAGAGGGATGTGGAGAGAGTAATTTGTCAGGGGTTGGCCGAGCCAAAGGCTTGAGAAGTGTGTGAAATGAGGTAGAGGTGGGGGCCTTTTATAAGAGGAGAGGAGGGTCACTTTTGGAAAGTAAAGAGATATTACTTTATTTGAAAATGTGTTTCGGTTTTAAAATGTCCCACATTGATATAATTCGTGGATAAGGTGATAAGGGTTCTAAATCCACTCATCCAATTGGTTTTGGACATGTGTAGTTTATATATTTTTCATTATCTTTCCATTTTATTTTAAATCGTCAAATAATGATGTCATCGCTGCATCATTATTATGTCATATATAATTAAATTTATTTAATGTCTAAAAATTATAAAAAAATTACTATGATGTAGGAAATAATTGTAACTTTCGAATGACTATTTATAATCAAAATTTGGACTTGTATAACCCCACTAAAAAATTATTTTAGTCAAACAATTTATGTTAGTGTTATTTTCACTTTAACATTAAATAAGAATATATTAATGTCATTTTCCAACTAAAGTGGCTCCATGGGGTCCCCAAGTTGGCCCATGGATTGTATTGGTCGGCCATGAATCACCCAATAGGTGTAGGACAAGTGTCATGGTGTTTTCACATTCTTATAATACCATTTTTACCTTAAACTACACTAATTACCTCTAATCGCGATTAATGAAAAAAAATTACTATTCACCAAAAAATTATTTTAATCTCATTGAACCACATTTTACTTCTTAATTACAACCATGTATGTCGGATTTTCAAATTTCAATACAAATTAGTGGTAAACTTTCATTTAACTGAAAAATCGGTTTGCTTGATTACCACTTAGTGGTTTCACTATTCATCAAAAATTGAAGTTTTTCAGAAAATTACCAAAAATTCACCCTAAGCTATATTTGATATTACGAATTCAAAAATGAAGTCTATTTTACAAAATTCAAAACATATGATTCAAATTAATTAATTTAATAATTAATTCCCGCTGTCATCACAAATAGCGTATTTTTGTGAAATAATAAGTATCAAAAGATTGACACTAGTTTAAGTCTGATTTCAAAGTGAAATTAATTCCAACGACCACTATTGGATTTAATGGTAAAAGTATTTTCTAATTTCACTTAAAAACCAAATCAAAAGATAATCTAATCATATAAATAAATTATATTAAAAGAGGTTTTGAATTAAAACACAACATTTTACACTATTCATTAAAAAAATGAACTTTATCGGAAAAATACCAAAAATTACACAAAGTAAAATTTGATGTCCCGATTCTTAATAAGAGTTTTATTTGGTCCAAAAGAATTTATAAGAGTGATCAAAACTTTATTTAATGACGGTTCACCATTAAATGGTGATAAGTGAACCTTTCGTGAAAATTAGGGTATATATGCCCTAAAATTGAACTCTTTCCGTATTTTAAGCCTTTATTTTTTATTGGGTAAATGTATAAACATTTAAAAACATATCTAATCATATTTTAGTTATTTATATCCATTCCCTCCAGTAAAATGGCTACTTGTTAACTAATATTTAAAATAATATTATTTTATTACTAGTGTGCTACGTAAGTTTCAAAGAAACTCATCGTTGCGTATCGGGTACGCTATCGAACATAGCAACCCCTTTAAAATAAAATTAATATTTAATTCGTAAATATTAATAAATATGAAAATTATTTATTCTTTATTTACCTGGGATGTTACAGTAAAATTTCATTTAAACGAAAAATCAGTTTTTTAAGTACCACTTAGTGGTTTCATTATTCATCAAAAATTGATGTTTTCCATAAAAATACCAAAAATTCACCCAAAGATATATTCGATATTCCGAATTCAAAAATGATTTCTATTTTAAAAAATTCAATACATGTAATTTATATTAATTGATTTAATAATTAATTCCCACTGTCAGGGCAAATACCGTGTTTTTATGAAACATTAAGTATCAAAAGATTGACACTAGTTTTAGTCCAATTTCAAGATGAAATTAATTCCAACGACCACTATTGGATTAAATGGTAAAAATATATTCTAATATCACTTTAAAACCAATTCAAAAGATAATCTAATCATATAAATAAATTAGAATAAAAAGAGGTTTTGAATTAAAATACAACAATTTTCACTATCCATTAAAAATGAACTTTATTGAAAAAATACCAAAAATTTACACAATGTAAATTATGATGTCCCGATTCTAAAGAATAATTTTATTTGGTCCAATATAACATATGAAATTTTCAAAAAGTGGATTTAATAAGCGTTCGCCATCAAAAGGTTGTTAATCGACCATTTAAAGAATATTAGAATATTTACGCTTTAAAATTGGATTCATTCACATTTTAAGCCTCTAACATTTATTAGATAAAAGTAAAAATATTTGAAAAACATATATAATTATTTTGTGTTAGTTCTATTCATTCCTTCCATTACAACAGCTAGGCGTTAACTACCATTTAAAATAATATTATTTTATTATTAGAGTGCAACGTAAGATTCCCAGGAAACTCGTTGTTGCGTATTGGGTATGCCATCGAGCATAGCGTCCCCTTTAAAGTAATATTAATATTTTATTCACAAATATGGATAAATATGAAAATTCCATATTCTTTATTTACCTAGGGTGTTACATCCTTCCCCCCTTTTGGTAATTGCGTCCTCGCAATTTTAAAATTGGGCTTGGAAACTTCATTGAAAATCCCACATCGGAACAAGAGTCAGTAAAACTATCACTTTAAAATAAAGACAATTACAAAGGTCACCCGAGTTAACCCATACTAGGATTCCAAGTATGAAAACATGGATATGGAGGAGAAAACAAAAGGTCATGTTCTGAGGGAGAGTGATAGTAAACATGTCTAGGAGAAAGTTAACCATATGAAAATCTCAAACTTGTGATGGGTTAAACGGTATTTGATTCCCCATTAGGAAAAATTAACAGACAACATTTTTGTTTTAAGTTACTTTTCATTGAGGAATTTATTTATGAGATTAACTAAAACATAAGAAAACATACTTACTTGTCATGTTGAATTTCAACTTTTACTATATTTCTTACACGAACTCATATTTTCTCCAAAAGATGAGTATTTAGGATGACTTGTTCGCATTAAGAGAGCTATAATCAACTTCTAGAGAGTCACCTAATCCACAAAATAGAACTATACATTTCCCATGTCTTTAGACAAAAACCAAAATTGTTATTATGAGATCAGATAATCCAAAAAATTATATCCTTTATAAAAAGAAAATCTATTCTTAATCTTTAAAAATTTTCCAAAAAACCCAAATTTAAACGAAGACCATTCGATAAACAATTGTCCATAAAATTCTTCAAAGTAAACCAAACAAAGATTGAAACCCAAATATTTGAAGGATTTAATAATATATTCTTCTAAGGTACAAATTAACTTTTATCTCCAAATAACATCAGTTCCTCTTAAATTATCATATTGAAAATTAATTAACCTAATCACATATCCTCAATGATAGGTTAATCATTTCCATAGATAACCCAAAATAAACTTACTCTTGATTCCTAAAATCATCTAACTAAAAATAATTAGTCAAGATAACCAGGGACTTCAAGTAGTCCAGTGGTAGGCGATAAATATCAGTCGCACATTGGTTGTGGGTTTGATTCCCGCAGCTTTGTCCGATGCGACGGGTTGTCACACGGTCTGCGTGTTGTCCTTTTTCCAAAATTATATAATTCCTAAAAAAATCCCCAAAACGAGATAAAATTATTGAAAATAATCATAACATATTTTAACCTCAATTTTATCTCATACCTTTCATTTTCCATCATAATATATAATAACCCATAATTACCTCAAAATTAAAGATCATATAAACCCTAATGGTTACATTTATAATTATTACCTGAACTTCCACATCGATTGTTCATCTCGTATATGATGCATTACAGAATATACCAAGGTACAAGTGGTTTATCATGACTCCTTGATAGTTGGTTTAGAACAACCATGAGTTTCCTCATTGAATCCCCCATTTCATCCAGTATTTTAATCAGAGAACCACCACAGTTTCCTTCAATCCTATTGGCACTTTGGTGCCTGATAGATCCAACCATTCACTAAAAATAGAAATGTCAGGGAGTATATCAACAAAACCATCATGTACTAATGAGGAAGATAAACACTAAGATATACTTACTCATTCACTTTATCTAAAAATAGGACTCTTTCTGAAATCCTAACCATTTTGGTAATGTCTCTTATGATTAGAGAATACCCTAACCTCTAAAATTATCTAAACCGACCTCTGATACCAACTATAAGGACCCAACCTTAAACCTTACATAATATTGAATTAAATGAATAATTCACATTGAGGATCTTTTCAGGTTTAGATTTTTAGAGAATTTGATCATAAATCATGAATTACATTCTACATTTAAACAAAGTGGTTACATAAAAGATAGAATTCATTTTCTCCCATAAACGGAAACATCTTTAAAATAAAACATGGATTCTTTCTTGACACTTCCTTAACACTATCATCATATCATGAACATTTCCCTTGACCTGTGAAAAACATTTCAAAAACTTGGGATGAGCATAAAAAGATCAGTAAGGGATATAAAAGTATGAAAAGAAAACATTTTTCCATGTATGAAATCATACTTTACTCATAAAACATAATCATTTTAGCATACCTCATCAAATCATGAATAAATCATAGAAATAATAAGGCATAAAGGTAACATGAGTCATTCATAACATTCTTAGGTAGTGAGTAACCCTCTTGGTTACGTTTGGAATACCCATCACAGTATATTCCCTAAATCTCTTTGGAGAAACCTCAAAGTTTAACCCCTTCGCGTTACCCAATGCATTGGAGAGCTATATCGGGCTCACCCACGCTTACTTTATAATGAAACCACCATTCTTCAAAATAATTCCCAAGAACCATAACATAATCGTATCCCATAAATCATGCATAAAGGAAACATAACATTTCCACTTTTCAATCACATGATATCAATACAACACATTGATATAAAAACATTATGAAAACCATTTTCAATACCAAAATAAAATAAATGTAAAAAATGGTATTTATTTTTCATTTAAAAAAAGTTATGGCTTGTAGAGGAAGCTGAAACTCAAATATTGGTCACGGCGGCGGAGAAGTTGTTGTCGCCGCATACGTACGACAAAAACATTCCCTATTATTGTTTTGTAAAACTCTTCATATAAAAATATTCCTTTTAGATAAATGTAAATGTCAAAGGGGTTTATACACCGTATAAAATTAGGTTGTGTATAAAACAAAATATGCCTCAATGAAAGGAGATTGAGACTAAGTCCCATACAAAGACGGTATCCTTGGATTAAGGATAAATCAATTACATAATTATGTGTGACAAAACAATACACCAAATATAAGTGGATATTAATTTTAAAAAAAATCATAGGACATTCACACATATTCATAGAACGACATATTCAAGGAGTACAAGTTTATCCCAAAGAATCAAAATTGTGTTAAGAAGTTCCCTTGAAAAAATTCGACAGCCTAACGTCGTCACTTCAAAATTCATAAAAAGAGATGATGAGATATAAAATGGGTATCTCATCACTTGGACATAAATTTAAATCAATAAGGATATATAAGAACATATCCCAACATAATAGTATGTGATTTTAAATACATAACCAAATAATTATTTTAAAAAGAGGAGGGTGAAAGGTTCCCTTACCAACTTGGGTAACTTTCGAAACATACACCCCCTTGAAGAAGGGTCATAAAATGAATATGTAAATACCCATAAATGAAATTATATTACAAAAAGTGTATAATAATGGGAAGTACATACACCACCCAAACGAAATGGTGGAAAATGTATCATAAATCTCACGGGAATAAAAGTGATATGGAAAATCCCTTACGAAAACTCGGCAGCCTAACGGCGCCACATAAAACATCCAAAAATGGATTGATGTGATCAAATTGGGTCTCTCATCATATTAAAATAAAATTTAAAGAAATAGGAATATAAAATAACATCCCCCATCAGAAAAAATAGGATATTAAAAGAAGTGACATAAAGGAGAGTACTTAAAAAGAAAAAGAGAGGTTAGATCTCTTATGAAAATTCAGCAGCCTAACGGCGCCACTCAAAACTTCCAAAATGGATTGATGAGAGAAAATAGGGTCTCTCATCATTTGAACATAAGAAGTACAGTTGTAGTACTATGAAATAGCATCCCAATCATATGAAAGATGAGCTTAAAAGCAATGACATAAAAGAGTGTTCTTAAAAAGAAAGAGAGGAGTAGGATCCATTACCTCGTGTCCGACATGACTCGATCGTTCTTTAATATCTTAAATAATAAAATTTGGTCAATTTATAATTTCACAAGGACCTACTTTAAATATTATTATTCATTTAATATCACATATTATAAGGTTATAATAATTGCTTAATAAAGTGAGTTCATATCAAACATTTTGGTCGATGTTCGATACATGAGTAAAAATCGAACTTGTTGGAAAAGAATTTTCCATGTAGTTATAGGTACATCATATCCCGAATAGTATTGATGTTTTAAATATCATATATATCCAGTATATATCCATTTTATACTATTACATAGCATTTGGAGATAAAAAATTAAAAGCACCGTTCATGGAGACGGTAGGCCCTACTTACGCATGAATGCTACTTTCATTTTTTGTCATATTAATGGAATTAAAACAAAATCAGAGATATATATATATTATAATTTCAGAATGATATCCATAATTTATATGTAATATACTACATATATATCCATTATATATATGTACTTATAATAGTACATAACATTTGGATATAAGAAATGAAATGTACCGTTCATGGAGACGGTAAGCCGTACGTACGCATGAACGTTACATTCATTTCCTTGGCACATTAATGGACTTAAAATAGATGATATATATATATATATATTATAATTATAGTATAATATATATGTTATATAGATCACATAAGTTCATAAATTTCATTCTTTATACATTCCATGTATTGCATTAACGAGTCCCATCACTTGAGGGGTGGTAGTCCACACTTCCTCAAATGAAATTATCGCATTTGCACAACATGCGAAGCATAAAGGTATGTATTAAATATAAAATACAGAAGAATAGAGAGGAAATAAATATAAAATATATCATAAATAAATATAGTTCCATCATAATGTCCACCATGAGGGGTGGTATGAGAAGATAGAACAATCATCATTTTGTTAGGCAGTAATTCGCCATCCACGGAAATAGTATGTTCTTTAACCATTAGATGGAGGTGTGTGTTAGTATTGCTCGAATCTTCATCATAAAAAAATACTATTATATTTAAGATACTGGTGTTGTTACAACAGAAATAAATAAAAAGAGTTTAGGGGTTTGGAGATGAAAAATAAAACAAAAGAACACAAGGGAAGACATTACCTTTAAATCGGGTAACTCTCTTTGATTTGAGCTCGAAGGCTTCCTTGGAAAGGATTCTGACCAAAGTGAGGCTTCAATTATAAATAGAGGTATGTGGAGAGATGAAATGTGAAGGGTTTGTCTGAGACAAAGGATTTAGAGGTGTGTTTAAGGTGGTAGAGGTGGGGACCTTTTATAAGAGGAGAGGAGGGGCACTCTTGGAAAGTTATAAAATATTACTTTATTAAAAAATGATTTTAGGATTTAAAAGGTCCCAAAAGGAAATATTTCTAGGAAAAGGTAATAAGGTTTATAAATAAACCCATTAAATCGGTTTTTGACTAGTTTAGGTATTATATTTTACATTATCTTTTCATTTTATTTAAATCGTTAAATAATGAGGTAATCACTGCATCAACATGTTGTCAAAACTAATTTAGTTTATTTAGTGTCTAAAAATTATAAAAAAAATATCATGATGTAGAAAATCTTTTTAGATTTCTAATGAATCTTTATTGTCAAAAATATGACTTTCATAACCCCATGTAAAAATTGTTTTAGTAAAACAACACATGTTTGTGACATTTTAATTTTAACTTTAAATAAAAAGGTATTTATCTCATTTTCCAACCAAAGTGGCTCCATGGGGTCCCCAAGTTGACAAATGGATTGTCTTGGTCGGACATGAATCATCCAATGAGGGTAGGACATGTGTCTAGATCATTTCATATTATTAAAATTTTATTTTTACCTTAAACTATACTAATTACCTCTAATCGCGATTAAAACTTAAAAGTTACTATTCACAGAAAAAAATTATTTTAATCCCATTGAACCACATTTTACTTCTTAATGACAAACAAGTATGTTATATTTTTGAAATTCAAAACACTGAGGTGGTAAAATTTCTTTTAAACAAAAAATCAATTTTTTAAGTACCACTAAGTGGTTTCACTATTCATCAAAAATTGAAGTTTTCCAGAAAAATACCAAAAATTCACCCTAAGCTATATTTGATATTACGAATTCAAAAATAATGTCTATTTTAAAAAGTTAAAAACATATAAGTTACAATAATTAATTTAATAATTAATTCCCGATGTCAGAGCAAATAGCGTGTTTTTATGAAACAATAAGTATCAAAATATTGACACTAGTTTAAGTCAAATTTCAATATGAAATTAATTCTAGTGACCACTATTGGATTAAATGGTAAAAATATATTCTAATTTCATGTTAAAACCAATTCAACAGATAATATAATCATATAAATAAATTAGATTAAAAAGTGGTTTTGAATTAAAATACAACATTTTTCACTATTCATAAAAAAAATGAACTTTATCGAAAAAATACCAAAAATTTACACAATGTAAATTATGATGTACCGATTCTAAAGAAGAATTTTATTTGATCCAATATAACATATGAAAATTTCAAAAAGTGGATTTAGAAAGCGTTCGCCATCAAAAGGTGGTTAATCAGCCTTTTAAAGAATATTAGAATATTTACGCTTTAAAATTGGATTCATTCAAATTTTAAGCCTCTAACATTTATTGGATAAAAGTTAAAATATTTGAAAAACATATATAATCATTTTGTAGTTAGTTCTGTTCATTCCTGCCATTACAACAGCTAAGCGTTAACTACCGTTTAAAATAATATTATTTTATTATTAGATTGCAACATAAGATTCCCAGGAAACTCATTGTTGCGTATTGGTTATTCCATAGAGCATAACATCCCCTTTAAAGTAATATTAATATTTTATTCACAAACATGGATAAATATGAAAATGTCATATTCATTATTTACCTGGGGTGTTAGAGACTCATTTATTTTATAACATGTTGACCATCGATCCACGATTCGGTCATCATTATCCAATAAAAAATTCTCTAATATCTCCATAGAAAATATACGATATTTTTAGGGTTAAGTAGCTAAACTTGGGATTTATGTTTGATGATTTTTTTAAAGGAAATTATCATTGTGTGAATAAAATTATTTATCGTTAAATTATTTAATTATGATTATGCTCTTTTTGGTTTTTCCACAAAATACTAACACTGACTACAGTTAATTCACACCTAGGGAAAACCCAACATTACGAACTCAAAGGTTCTCTCATATTTCTAGTCCATGTCTCTATTCATGAGTTATTAGGATTTGAAAATATAATAATGTTTTTTTATTTATGGTTACATATGAAAACTATCTTTCACAACTGACTTGTGATGGCTAATGTTTGGGCTCACCTAAGAAACATCTGGTACTCTTATCATAACGTTTTCCTAGTATTTCTAATATGGGAACTCGTTTAAGCGGTTTCCCACTTAGGAAATCCATGCACAAGTGCTATTAAAAACTCAGCCCTTTTCAATGAACTGTTCTGGGAACACCAGGCCTCAGAATCGCATACAGTCTCAGTTACTTGTCTTTTAATTTTCCCAAATAGTTTATAAAAATAAATTTTGAAAAGCTTCAGTCATTACATTATCTCCACCATAGAAATTTATGTTGCCAAAATAAAAACCAAGGGCTACCCAAACTGACGAGGGAACTGAGAATTAATATGAGGTTCCTTCTTCAATGTGCTCTCTTATAGATTCCTATGCCACCAAAAAAGGAGAACTCAAGGAATTGATAACCCATATAGAATCATCCTTACTATAGAAAATATTTTGACAAAAAATACCATATAAATAACTCCAGAACCTAAATGGTTCACTCATTATGGTAATCCATCTCGGGATGAAATGACGTTCTCAGGCATAACTAAGTCCCAAACACCTCCTATAATCCTTTCCACAACTAGGATGTGAATTTAGCATCACGATCTGAAGTGATCGCTCATGGAACTATGTGAGGCCAATCTATATCCTTCACTTAGAGGCATCCAAATCTCTCTACTAAACTCTGCTCCCAGATAGATAAGAAATGGGCCAACATGGTGAGTCAGTCAATGATAACCCAGATGGTATATTGTCCCCTATACATGCATGGTAAACCCATCACAAAGTACATATATATCACTTACCACTTCCACTCTGGAACCTAAAGAGGTTGGGTAAATCCCGCTAGAACATAGTGCTCAGTCTTCACTTGTTAAAAAGTGTGGCATCGAGAAATGAACTCTATAACTATATTCTCCATCCCTAGCCACCAGAATTGCCATATGAGGTCCCGATATATCTTCTTCAAACTAGGATATACTGACAAAGGGGATATGTTGAACTCCCCTATAACCACCTCCCACAACACCACTAGTACAACTATGTTCCCTCTAAAAAAACTACATGCTCCCTACCAATCAAAATTTCATTCAAGGGGATTTTTTATGGAAAAATTATCATGTCAGATATCGTAGCTGATGTATCCATATTATGAATCCCTAGCTATCTATAGATGTGGAGGGATGTTTACAATCTATTATAGTTAATCTTCTCCATCTCCATCCATAAAGGATATCTACAATATGACCAACTTCTCTAATGCCTCACTCAGCAAATTTAAGTTGGATATCCTACTGAGAGAATCAACCAACATATTCCCTTTCCCAGAAGTATATACAATCTCAAAGTCATAATCATAGAGAAACCTTAGCCATCACCTCTATCTCTTATTTAGATCATTCTGAGGAAAGAAATAATTGATACATTTGTGGTCATAGTAGATGGTAAATCGCTCTCCTATTAGGGTGTGTCTCCATAAAATGAATGTGAAGACTATTTTTGTTATCTCAATATCATGGGTCACGTAGTTTTGCTCATGTTTTCTCAACTAGCACAAACCATAGGCGACCATTTCATTCCCCTACATCAGGACACAACCATTCCAGGTCCAAGATGTATCACAGAACACTACATAACTGATACCCTCATATGGTAACCTCATGATGGGGGCTCACTTCAACCTATACCTCGTCTTATAAAAGTGATGCTTACACTTCTTTGTTTACACAAAATTCTTCCCCATTTTGTGTTAAAGGATTCAAGTGTGCTGCTACTTTGGAAAAGTTAAGTAAAAAGATCTAATAGTACCCATCCAAACCCAGGAAACTCTACACCACAGTAACATTCGTGGGTGGATCCCAAGAAAGCACTACCTCAATCATCACCAAATCCACATTAACACCAACATATGAAATAGAATGTCCTATAATGTGGACCTATCGAATCCAGAAATGACACTTATAGAGATTCTCATAAATCTAGTGTTCTCAGAGTCATTCTAGGACCATCCTCAATTGTATCATGTGCTCCTCCTTTGGTGCTGAGTACACTAGGATGTCATCAATAAACACTACCACAAACTAGTCTAAGTAAGGATGACAGATCTCGTTCATCATTCCCATGAACACTATTGGGAGTTGTTCATGATAGAAGAAACCACTATATACTCATTGTGGTCATAAAAACATTTAAATTCTATTTTCTATACATCCTCATCTCATACGTGAAGCTGGTGATTTCTATATCTATGGGGAATCTTCGAGAACCATCTCGCTTCATATTACTGGTCAAAGTGGTCATCGATCCTCAGTAGTGGGTATATTTTCTTCATGGTCACTTGATTCAGGCTCTTAAAGTCCACACATAACCTCAAGCTATGGTGTGACTTCTTGAAAAAAAATTGGGGTTACCTAGGGGGAAATGTTGGGTCTTGTGAAGCCCTTACTCTAGAGGTCCTTTTACTGTACCCTCATCTCATGATACTCAACAGGGTCCATCAAATATGCTGATGTATATATCAGTGATGTATCGGGGTACATATCAATATATAATTCTACCAATATAAGGGGAGGTAATCATGGTACGTACTTGGGAAAGATATCCTCATACTCTACCACCACCGTAGTGAATTGAGGACTCTTGTCATCCACTGTAAGATATCCTCATACTCTACCACCACCGTAGTGAATTGAGGACTCTTGTCATCCACTGTACAGAGGATGAGGTCAACCACTGATGAGTAATAATTTGTACCCTCCAATTTGAAAGTCCATCATGTGCTTCATGAATTTCATTTTCACCAAAAAAAGTAAATGTGGACTAATCATTGTACACACACCACAATCTGGGCCTAAAATAGTCAATCTGAGCATAAAATGTGCAACTAGTCCACACCAAGAATGACATCGTCAGGCATCAATGCCACTACTAAGATATACCAATCAATCCAATCATCTCCAAATGTATGATCATGTTGGTTGAACCAGTTTGTGATCATCGAATCCTATCTCTAAGGAGTATCTAAACGTAATTTTTGAGTCAATAATTCTTCCAGAATCTTCGAGTATCAATGAATATTCGTGAAAAAATGAATGCCCAGTACTAGTGTCAATTAAAACTACAAGTAAGGTTGAAAACACATATTCCATAATTTGTATCATCCCTAGAGCCTTGGGGTCATAGGACTCCTTCATTTCCTATTGGAATCATACTCATGCACTAGATCCCTGAGTATGTGGTGGACCACTTGGGGAAGGTGGTGGTAATGAGTCAAACATCCGACCACATCTTGCCACCCCGATTACTCCCCTGCCATATCTGCCACCCTACAGACCACCCTATTCCTACCTCTACATCTACCTTAGTGGTCCCCCAACCGTCTCCTAATCAACTATATGAGGTTCGGGGAATCATGTTCCACATGTCCCCGACCATGCCATGAGTAACAATGTCTATCCCCCAGTTGTCTCAATCCACCCTCAAAACACATCTTGAAGTGATTTAATCTCTTGGATCCCTATGACTACTATCAGATACCTGCTTCCAAGGTATCTACACCTTCCTTCCCATTGATGACTACCACTGGTTCTATAATTCTTTCTAAGGAACACTAAACCTCCAACGCCCTCTCTAGCACCCCGGTTTATATAGAAATGCATAAAAGGGTAACGTTGGCTCAGATGTCCCTACGCATCCCTCAAACAAAGGTTCGATCTTGGGGTAATGATCGTGTATCATATCCATTGAGTACTTGGAAATGTTTCTATTCCATGATGAATACTCAGATACTAACTTGTCATTATGTTGAAGCTGTAGAAGCTCCTAGATATGCTTATCCCTCAGCTAATTGGGTGAGAACTCCTCTCTGAAAATGTTCTCAAACTCAATCCCTGAAATAAGAACCTCCTTATTAGATCAAGTAACTATACCCCACCATCACCCTACTAATACACAAAGAAGGCTCACTGTCAAGACCACCATCTTATCTGCTAGTGTCTTACCTAGATGGAAAACTCAGATCACTCCCTCAAGACAGTCCGTAGCTGCTTGTGTGTTGGGATCACCTCAGAACATGAGCGTTCTCTACTACTGAAACTCAAAAATCACACTCACTTGGAACTCCTCACCCGTTGTGTTTATGGTTGTCATACACTACTCTACAGATGTTTGTATGGATTGTTCACCACCATGAGATGGTATCACTGGTACAAATCCTTGTAATGATTCCTCGTCACAAGGAAGATCATCCTCATGATCACATAACAGAATACTTGATGGATTTCTATGTGGAGGCATCGTAAAATAAAACAAGATGGACCACATTCAGTAGAGTATATATGGATAGATGTCTCAAGAAGGACATGGAAAAGACAACTCGTTCCTATGTGATGTATTTACCATTAATTCCCAAGAATTAGTGTTTTCATGTACCGTGTCAAAAATTAGGTGTCTAGAGTCCTAGTGTTGGATACATTGGTTGTCACACCAAAACTAGAGTCCCTATCCTGAAAGACAAACCCGAAACACTTAACAATGTTTTCCTAAACATACCTTACACTCTCCCAGAAAATAATTGGATTCAACCCCCTTTGATACCACTCTTTCATGACCTATCCTAGAGGGGACCATTTCATGACTACACCAAGCCCACATTCGATAGGCTAGGGGCTGGAGACTAGCATCTGGAAGGCTTATCCCACAAATGGGAGGCATTTAACTATGTACCTACACCCACATACACATCTCAAGGCCCAAAATTCTTAAAAGTAAAAACATTAATTTGAAAAAGAACACATAGATTAACAAGCAAACCACATAGTCCAATATTATGAAACTAGAATGTAAACAAGTTTACAATACAATCCCACCAAAATAAAGAGTCTATAAAAGTGAACACATGCATTCCCGAAACTCATCAGTAGAAAACACCACCTTAAGGGAAGGTGTAGGATAGTTATCCGAATCCGTATGATCACACTTAATATGTATGATCCCTCTAATCACCACAGGGTCCTAGCCCACCTAGAACTTTATTAAATCATTATTTGTCTACACAAGACACAACCTATGTGGGAAAATCCTATGGAGGGGTGAGTAAAACAATACTCCGAAGGACACCCCAAAAACACAAAGGAGTACCGAGACGCAATATATAGATTATACCACAAAAAGAAACATGAAGTACATTCAGATCTACATAGTTACATGTCTTTCATATATATACCATGGATATCCAGATATATTCATGACCATATACGAAGTAAATAGGTAGTTCACAACCAATCATAGCCACATGATTCTGACTAAGGGATGCTCGTTCTGGGAGAACTCACTCTTTGCGCCATGATATCAACAGAGACTCTCATGAAGTGGTCTTAATAATTTTCCCCCACCCAAAGATAAATAAAATTGTCAAAGGTTATAATATATAGATAGGGAATCTATCCCAGAGAATACCAACAACCCAATTTGTATTAGCCTAAAATTGGGGGTACTCATCTCAGAGAATACGAACAACCCAACTAATGTGACTCATAATTTTAGGGATCCTTCTCCATGAATAGAAACAAACCTATCAATATAACCTACTAGATGGAAAGATAACAAAAAACACTCATAGGTCTCGTTAATTCCCACAGGACTCCATCAGGGGTGGCAGAAGATCGCTCTAGTCTTAAGGAGGGATTCCATAACTCAATCCAAGACTCAGCCTCTAGAGGGGGATATTATCTAGTGATGTGGATCCAGTACCGTAAAAATCCCTCAAGGAAGAAACCAAGTGAAAATATCCATCAATACTAGTCCAAGATAAATTTCACACCAAGATATCTCAAAAACGACATTCTTGTCGTAATGTTCCCAATGAAACATATAACTCATCAAACAGATCGTCAATTTGAATGTTATGGTTATTTTAGTGAAAAATTATGACTTAGGTCTGGTCTGAATATGATCTGAACTACCCTAGCCTACTAGACCACTAGGCCACTACACCTATCCCAATAGTTTGTTCGACCACTAAGCCCAGCCCGTTGGGTAGTTGGAGCAGCCTGACCCCTCTCCTCTAGATCGCATTAACATGGTGGTCTTTCTGCGACACACGCGGTTTGTGGGACTTCATTCCTCTTGCCAATGTGGCATTGACACATTCAACGTGGACGGCCAACACCTCTGTCTTCTATGCAGCATTGTCGTCTCATGTTCCTCCAACATAGAACTAAGCTATGTTCTTGCTCGCCTTCGTTTACGTGGCCTCTCCTTGCCATATTTTGCAGTCAATGCAGCAACATCCCACTATGGTATTTACCCCTTGTCTCTGATGTGGACCCAACAATGATCTTCCACACCATAGGCTTCTATCTACTACTCGATGTCCACCAAGACAATCTGAGGTCACGACCTATGGCTGCCATCATGTGTTGCCGGTTTGGGCCTAAATCCTAGAAAAATTACACTAGGCCCACCATGGAACCTACGATAAGCCGTCACAAGGTCAAATCCTTAGATCCTGGATCTTTTTACCATAAATCAATTGTGCAAAATTTGATCATTCACTTGGGGCTTCAAAGTGTGGTGAGAAGATGAAAAATTTCAGAATGAAAGAGAACGATTGAGGGGAGATAATAAAATCTCATTATAACCCATAAAAGTGATCTTGTCATTTTTTTGTGTCATCCTCAATTCATTATTTTTAGAAGGGATAATGAAAAACGTTAATCACAAAGAACTATCACCCATCAACCCCACCATTTAACCATCTTGCAAGACTGACCAAACTATAGATCAATCTGTTCGTTTGTTGGTTCATGTTTTTCATTAAATCTAAAAAGGGGAAAGGAAATCAAAATGAAATAAAACAACGTATCTCATTGGTTTAAAATGTAGACTAATATTGAATTTGTTCCATGATTTTTTGTGGGGTCCATTTAATTTTTCTGGCAGTGATCGTCGATCCAAAATCTAGTTGTCATTTTCCTAGAGAAAATCCTCCCTGATCTCCCTAGAGATTTTCCGATATTTTTATGGTTATGTGGCTATCCTTTTTTATTTTGAATAAATATTTTATTAAAGAAAATCATCAATCCATAAACTAAATAATTTATCTTTAAATTCTTTAATGATGACTACGTCTATTTATAGTTTTTTCATAAAAGACCTATGCTGACTAAAGTTAAGTCGCACCTAGGGAAAACACCACATTAAGAACTCAATAGTGGTATCATACATCCAATATGAGTCTCCTTTAATGAGTTATCATGATTTTAATATAATATAATTTTTATTTAATTATTTTGTTTGTGGTTATGTCAAAAAACTATTTTTCACATCTGACCCACGTCGGCCGACGTTAGGCCTCGCCTAAGGTAATAATGCTACCCAGAACTCAACTGTGACCTCAAATTTATGATTCTTACACTAGGATAAGAGTTATTCTAATTTATCAAGAATAATACATATGCATGATATTAAAATATTAAAAAAAATCAATGAACTGTTCTGTGAATACAGGGCCCTGGAATCGCATTACATCTCAGAGCCTAGTCTTCAACTTTTCCAAAATAATTTCTAAAAAATTAGAGAAGATATGATTCATTACCCTATTAATTATTAAAATAAAAATATACAGGTTATAAAATATATTTATATCATATTTTATATTTTTGAATCATGATATAAGTTTATGTCCCAATGATGTATCAAATTAAGACACATGTGATGAACAAAGATAATACTATCCGAAGTGAATCATTAACTTAGGATGTATAATAAGAATGTCATATAAGGTCGTAATAAAAAAGTATATTGTAATAGATATAATAATATAGTTTTATAATGATGTACAATAAATTTATATTTATTATAAAGGTGGGTTGAATGATTACGATGATCGTCAAGGCCCAAGGTAAATGGATTTCATCTCACTTTTTATTTCTATGAGATATATACTATGTTCCCAACTCTTTCCTTTTGCGTGGATTATGTACTAATCATTATTGTAATATATATATATATATTATAATTAAATTTATGGGTCTTAATATATCGATATTATGATATATTTTTTCATGGGGATTAAATTTCAAATGTTACTAAATCAGTGAAATAGTATTCTCTCAATTTTCCATCTTTAAAAGTCATGTTTTGTTATGAAAATAAATTCTCATTAGAGGTTTATCTCCTTATATTTTACATGAAATATTTTGAATTTTATTATTTAAAGTTTATTTTAATTTTCATTTAATATCATTTTCTTACATGGATATTATTATCCCATGTTATCCAGTAATAAGATTTCATCAAGACAGTCTTTCCACTTCTCACGATTGTTTTTTACACTTTCTTTGATGAAATATTATGATTCATATCTAAATAACATAAATTATCTTTCCTTTAGATATTAAATATATATTCATGTATTGGTATCATTTTTATACTATTTGGTACTTAGATAGTTAAGGAAGTGTTTTTATGAAATCCCAAATTTATCCTCTCTTCAGTCGGAAAATTTTGTTCTTTCAAAACCATGTTTTCTAAAAAGGGTTTCCAAGAATATTTTAAAATAATCCTATAATCATTGAAATATATTTACCATTTTTTTCATTTACCCATATTTTCAATTTAATCTTCTTGTCACTTTCGGAACAAGGAATTTTTAACCTTTTTACCGTGCAAAAGTAAAGTTCTTTTTACCTCATACGACATGTATAGATTTAACCAGTATCATTTCTTTGATAATTCATTTTAATTTTTTAAATGTTAATTCTTATAAAAAGTTTTTAAAAGTGATTTTGAAGAAAAATTGTTTTAAAAAAAAATTCAATGTTCTTTTATAAGTTTGTAAGGAAATTGTTTTTCAAAATGTTTTCAACCTTTTTTATGAGTTTTAAATAAAAATTGTTTTAAAAATGTTTCCAACCATCATTTATAAGTTTTTAAGAAATATTGTTTTAAATTTGTTTTATAGACTTGTTTATATTGTTTCTAATTATTTTAAAATAATTTTTTTAACCATTTTCAATATTTCTTTAAAAGTTTTAAAAAAAATCAATGAAAATGTTTTTAAAAATATTTTGAATTCTATTTTATAAGTTATGAAGGAAAATTTTTATAAAATTATTTCATGTTTTCTTTGTATGTTTTCATAGTATTTTATAATAAAATTATTTTAAAATGGTTTTATGTATGAAAAATACTATTTCAAACAAAAAAAGTATATTTTCATGAAGAAATTTTTTTGAAATATATTTTAAAATTATTTTCCATCTAAGATAACATATGCTGATATTACTCATTCCCTTCTAGGAATTTATCCAAAGGATCCATTCATATTCTTTCTATTAATGGGTTATTCTTAATTTTATTTTCTTTATGAAACCTTTATCTCATTCATAGGTTATATTTTTATGAAATCCGTTACACTTTCATGGGTTATTCTTCTAATGAAATGATTATGAAACCTGTATGTTTCCATAGATTATGATATGATTACATGTTTATAATACCCATTTCATTTCATGGGTTATGATATGATTATTAATAATCTTGTGGCACATGTATGTATGATTTAATTATTTGATGGGTGGGACCTATATATCCCTTTAATATATTGGGTAAAGATTTTTATCTCATGAGATTGACCTAGATGATATTAGAAATGACCCTGACTACTAAGATGGTCATGGGAGTGAACCATGACTTCCACGATTGTATGAGGAATGACCTCTTGATACAAATATGGCGATGGGAGTGAACCATGAGTACCAAGATGGTATGGGGAGTGAATCCATACTATCATGATGGTTTTGGCAGTGATGCCTTGGCTACAATGAAAATCATAATATATGGTTATGTGTTTTCACAATTCTGTGTTTTATTCCCATGTTATGCTTTCATGGATTCTATTCTTTATTTTATTGTGATTTATTTCTTTTGAAAATTCATTATTTATGCCATTATTACAGTTTATGATCATTTATAGGAAAGGTGTGATATTTTTTTCATGATAATGTTCCCATACCCCAATACTCGTTTTTATTCTTACATGTATCCCATATTTAACCTTACTAAGAATCTGATCTCACACCTTATTATGTTTCATTTTCCCAGGTTGTGAAGAATGGTTTTAGGTAGAAGTAATAATGGTGCCAATATTTATGGCATATATTTAAGATCCTTTCCCAGGATATTTGATTTTGTTTCCATGTTTCAAAAGAAACTAGACAATTATGGTCCTCAATTATGTATTATTATAATGTACTGAATGTTCATCTTAAATGGTTAAATATCCATATATGTTAATACTAGAATGATATATGTTTGTGTTGTTGTAATTGGAAAGATCCAATAATATTTTGGGTGACGACAACTCCTTGGAAAATTGATCACTAATCCTTAATCCTGTCATCGTCTTCCAAGCTCGCATCCATGGTCCTCTAAATTTTTTTGGGTTATATGGATGACACTAGGTTTTTATCTAAAATAATGATTATATTGAGTAGGAATTATTTCTAGGTAAATATAAAAATATTTATTTATTTATTTATTAATATTTTAATCTTATAATGAGAACTGTCAATCTAAACAATTTACACAAACAAAATTTATGGTGTTCCTCAGGAAAAAATCGAATTTCAGATTTAATGGAAGTCTCAGTTATCCCATTTAAAATTAAATTCAATATTTATTCCATTATTTCTGAAAACTTTCACACAAGTGATGAAATATATTTAATATTTTTATTATATCCTCTACATGTTTCTCCAACACTAGGAATTTCGTGGTGACTTCATCCATGGATGAGAAAATATTCATTAAAATATTCTAATTTTTATCAATGAAAAAATAGAGTCGTTAAAACCTATGAAACACTACTAAATTCAATAATGGTTCATTATTAAAAAACATAAATAGGGTCGAATAGAAACATAATAATTAACTTACCTTAAAAAATAAGGGATCTTCCATAAAAAAAACATGGAATTTATACCAAATATTATGAATATTGCTAATCTGAATTTGTTTCATTCTCAATCTTGTAAACATAGAAAATTCACATTTTGTTTATGATCAATCTTTTAAACAAAATAATAATCTTTGTGTTCACACAAACATATTTTTAATTTGAGTAATCTAAAATTTAATCACACTCAATATTGTGAACATAGCTAATCAATTATTTATTCAGAACAATTCTTATGAACATAGTAAATCTGCATCATGTTTACACTATACATCTTTATCTTGTAAGGTATATGACATAATCCAATTTTTTGTCGGAAGATATAACACCCCACCCAATAATAATCCACAAAAATGTGTTCCAATTAAAAATTATCATTCATCACGTCATAAAGATCCTATGTAAAAAATGGGTTTCATGACATTTCAAGACGGTATCACCAGAACTGACCTGAAGAATATAAATAATAGATTTCCAAAATTAAATTCCCTGAAAAGAGTATTTTATATGGAAAATTAGAGGGTGTTTTAGGAAATAAATTAATGGGAAATAAATTCCTCTTAGATAGAGGAAAATAAATGAAAATTAAGAAAACCATTTTAACTTTAACATAAAATTTGATGTTATAGTCCCGTTGAAATAAGAATTTTAAATAAGTGAAGTGAAATATTTTGGAAACATTTACTTTCAAATAAAATATTCAGTAGTTTATCCAAGAAAATACAAAGAGAATTCAAAAAATTTAGCTGAAAACATCTTAAAATGTTTTCCTTTTTGAAACGAATCTTCAAAAATGTATCCTTAATAAATTCATAAAGGATTAAAAATTATGAATCATTTTTTATAAATAATTATTATTTTTAAAAATAATATTCAATAATATATATTTGAAATGAAATAAATGATTTGTAATGAAAATGTCAAGTGTAATATAATGGGTTTTTTATTTGAAAGAATGGGTAGTCTTTTTAATATTTTGAAAAAAATGTTAAAATCACACATCCTAAAAATAGTTGTTAATATTTACCTATAAAAGTGGTAATAAAAAATAGTAAGGTAAAATGATTAAACAAATATTTTGATTTAAAAATATGGAAGTAAAAAATTTGGTAATAATGAATATGGAAAAGAGGAAACTATTTTTAAAAGAGATGAGATTATTTTCTTGAAAAGGATACACATTTATGAGAAAGTAATTCATAAATAAATAATCATTGAGTTAAAAATAATAATTTCCAAAGATAGAAAAGATAAAATATCTTTTGAAAAATAAAATATAATAACTCATTAAACATAATTGGATAATGCCGAAGGAATAAAAGTTTAACTCAATAAAAGGAAATTTTAGCTAACCAAAACCCTTATAGATATCAAATTCCATTAGGAAATATAAATTTAGAATGGGGTTTATATGTTCAATATGTAAATTCATGAAAATAAGATAATTTATTACATTAAAAAATCAAATATCCAATTTAATCCAACCCAAATTAAATAATTTCAACAAGAAAAATAATAACTAAATGAACAAGAATTTTTTCCAAAAGTGCTTATGATAATGTAATTGTATGAATAAGAGAGTTACCATTAAATGAACATAGAAATATAATTTAATGAATTATATTCATTATAATTAATTAAAATAGGTTATTTAATCAACTTTATAAAAATATGATTGTGCAAAATGTCAAACATGTCTCATAGAATTGAAAATATAGATAAATAATCTTTACCATATAATCTTTCTTAGATGAATGCACTCTGACCTTATATAAAAAAATAGATATCTTAATAACACATTTCACAACCATATTCGTGTCTATAACCATTTATAAACATTTGGTGTAGTCATTTATTATACATTTACTACTTAATTATGGTTTACATTCATTATTATATGTTATCAATTCTAATTGTTTCATGTATACCATATTATGTAAATATTATTTCCTCTTTTTTGATAATATGTTTATAAATACTATATAATTTATGTTAAAAAAATAGAAAACATAGGTTTATTTATAAACATCGTATCTCATTCAATAATTTTTCTAGTTATATTCTATGAAAATAGGATCTATATCTGCTTATTTTAATATTTTTATCAATCGATGATAATATTTTAATAATAAGATAAATAATTAATATAAAACATTCATAACCATAATCAAATTGTTATTTTCATATTATCTTATAATATTATTATTATATAATTTTCCATAGTTATTCATGAAATAATTTAATTCCGTCATTCATGTAGATGGTTAAACCAACCCATACAAGAACACACTATATCTCTAGGGGAGAGTATGTTAAAGGAAGTGCATAATATCCTTATAATACAAGAAAAATTAAACTATTTAAACTATTTTATATTTTCAATCATTCTTCAATATTTTTTTATAAATAAAAAAAATCAAGGTTAAAAATGAAAAATATTACTTCATAGAGGTGGTTGTCTGCACATATACACGGTAAACATCATCATTTATCAACGATTGAGATGGGATAAGGGTAGATAATCAATTTCATTTTAATTCATTAATAAATTTTATGAATCATGTGTTTCCACAAATATCATCATTAAAACCATTAATTTGAGGATTTGGTGAAAAATTGAATACATCAATTCCTGAAATCTGTAGTCTCCACATATGAATGATCGACATCATTTTATCAATTTAAGTGTATAGGAATGAATAAATAATAGTTTTTACATTAATATAATAACACATACAAAAAATATCGATATCTAATTCATTATATTACTATAAATTATAGTCATATAATTTAAGATTTAAGAATAAAATGGTATGGATTAAGAAATATTCACATAGGGAACTTGGAGTTTCTCTTGAAGGTCTCCATGTAAACAAACAGATTATGCCAACTAATTATTCTCAGAGGATTATAAAAATGAGATATGTTTCTATTAGGGGATAAATTTTTGATTTTAATGATTAATTTCCCTGTAATAATTAAGGAATGAAGTGGTGTAACTGTTCCCCTTTTATAAGTGAAAAAGGGAATTTTTGTTAATACCCATTACTGTTCAAAAATAGCATGACACGATTATATGGTCAATGGTTACAAAAGTAAAAAATAATGGATTTTTCATTGAAATACGGTCTATAAATCCTCTACAAATCATTCTAAAACATTTTCAAACATGTTTTTATCCTTCTACCACTTTATTTATACATTTTACCATTTTGGTTTTTACATTGGTAACAAGTTTATACCTATGTAATTTACATTTTATTAAAAGTATTTCGTAACTCATCTTACCAGATTATGGTTTTATGGAATCAAAACCCACATATAATATAATTTAATTTATAAACAAGATTTAATTATCATTATAATTAAAACATTTAATATAAAGAAAAAAATTTGGTAGAAAAAAATATTTCTTAAAAGACAAATTGTTCTTAATAATATTTATTATTGAATACAATTTGAATGAGTGTTGATATATTTTTAAGTAGGCTTAAAAATTATATTAAATTAATTATTAAGAAGAAATTAATATTTTTAATAGACAAAATTTTCCTAACACAAAAAAGTGTTTTTAATAAATTATTTACTATTATCATGGTCATTATCTTTAATATTAGTAATCATAATTTTATAATAAAAATTAAATTAAAAATATTAAATAATATGAACATATTGATCTAAAATATAAAATCCATTTTTTTATATTTATTTTGTATAATTTATGAAAATAAATTTCTAATATAAGTGAATAAAATAGTTTTAAGAGTAAAATGTTAATTAATCTTCCAAAACATTAAATATAGGTTTTATAAATTCAGGATATTTTTTAATTTTCTATTTTATTTAAAAATAAATATTTTCATGTTGGAAATTTTTCTATTTTTTTTAAATAATTATTAAATTATCATAATTTAATATAAGTGATTATATTACTAGAATGATTATTTTTTAACATTCACCTAAAAATAAATTATTTTAGAAAAATAAGAAAATCATATTAGGATAATAATGATATGTTAAATCCATAAATGATGTTAACTTTGTAAAATTTAAATTAAAAAATTTAAAAATATCTATATTTAAATGAAAATTTAATACATACAAAAAAATACAGATTACATTGAGAAATGGGTTTTTTAACTCTATGTGTTCATAATCATATTTTTTATATATTTATAATAGGTCACAATATTTCAATTTACTGGGTTTCCCATTTATATTTTTCTTAAAAAATTTCATCACCTTTTTCCCCATTCCTTTTAGTCTGGTGTTATGTGTATTGAAAGTTATCGAACATATTATTGATTTAGATAAATATATATTCCACAATCATAGGCAGATAAATCTCCCCTATATAAATTGCATCTTTGAAATTTTAATTTTAACTCACTAATAGAAGTAGATGTGGGTAATAGTAGGATAATAATGGATCGAGGTATAATTTTTAAATGAATATGAAACTAACTATCATAGTTAAGACTTCAAAACTCAAATTTACTATCATAATAAACATATACTTATATTCTATTACTTTTTTGAAGAATATTCATCCTTATCTAAGTCTTAGGATTTTATAGAGACATAACTTCCCCAACATAATATTCATGATCCAATTTCCAACCAAATTATAAATACAAATTAGTTATGATGTTATCCTATAAAATCAAAAAATGTAATCTTGTGAAATCTTAATCATAATATATCCTCCCTATTAAAACCATCCTTTTGAAAAATTATACTTTCAATTCAACAATAATATAATAGGATTTACCTATGACTCCTCCATTTTAAATTAGGTTATCCATGTTCATATTCTTATTGGGTTCTCTAACTAAACTCTTCGTTGGATTCTCAGGTTTTTTAATATTTCATGTTGGATTTTAAGGAGAAGGTGACTAATCCAAGAATATTCCCATTGAGTATATAACATGGTGTTCAGTCTCAGAAAAACTGATTGGAAACCAGAGAAAATATTTAGATGATATTCAACTATCCTTTTTTAGGGTTATTACCACTTGGTGCACATGTCTCAAAGCCGGATTCAATTCACCATAAAAAAATAGGGAGTAATTTCAAGGTAACCACATAATATCTACTTCATTGTAACAATATAATTTTTTCATATATATAAAATTATCCCTTGGAATTATTTCTAGGATTTTCAATAAATTGTACTCATCCTAATCACCAAAAATAAATAAACGAGTCCAAAGAGTAACTACACCCTACTGTAATACCAACATAGGAACCTTATACTTGCAATATTGATTCTTATGCTAAAAAACACTTTCTTTAAACTCTATCTCTGATACAGCATGATATGAACATGTATTTTTTATAAATCATTTCCATAATTTAAATATTACATTTTTTAAAATAATTATCAATAATTATTTCTTAAAAGAAAAAAAAATCTTCAAAAATGTAAAGTGAAATAATTTTGAAAACTTTTAATTCTGAATATAATTTTAAATAATATATTCTTGAAAAATACAAAAAAAAATTCTAAAAAATGTGGACTGGAAGATAAAACTTTATATTCTTTAAAGGACTAGAAATAATGTTATTACTTCATAACACCTTTGTTGAAAACCCACATTATAAAAATTGGAGATAATAATTTACATTAAAATATGATAAATGATAATACTAAGGACACATCAGTAAACACATAATTTTATTTTAAGATATGAATGGAAAACTATTTTCAGAAATAATAAACATAGAATTGGAGGGAAAACTATATTTAAATAAGATGAGTTTTTTTATTAAAAAAATTTCCATTTTATGAAAAAAAAAATTATTCTGAATGAAACTTTGAGTTAGAAATGTCATTTTACACAGAGATAAAATATAAAATATCTTTTTATATTGAAAATATGATAATATATAAAAATTAGAAAATATATGCTCATAGAATAACATTTAAACTCAATGAAATGAAATTTGAGTTAACGAAATCCATTATGGATATAAAAATTCATGATGAAAGTGAGTTTTTGAAATATAAATTTAGAAAATAATACCACATAATAATATCAAATAAAATATGTGAAAATACTTATTTAAAATATGTTCAATAAGAATAATCAATTATTAATGAATAGAAATTGAGTTTCAAAACAACTTATGGTAAAGGTATGTTAAGAACATGAAGGTTACAATGAAATAAATATTAAAAAATCATGAAAAAAAATATTTATACTTGATGGTAATGTTTTTGGGATAAACCATATAAAATAAATAAGGGCGTTCCATATGGGACATGTTTCATCGAAATGAAAATTCATACAAATAACCCTAACATTGTATTCACCCATAGTTGAATGCACTTTAAACAATTTTTAACATATATAAGTATCTTAATAACATATTTTATTTCCATATTCATATCAATAATATTTTATACTACTAAATTATAATAATTTATTATACATTTTCTACTTATTTATTGTTTCTTTTCGTTATCAGATGTTAGTAATTCTAATTGTTCAGTGTAGGCTTTATAATGTCAAAAATGATACTCCATATTTTATTATAATATCATAATTACAATATAATTTATGGTAATAGAATATAAATATTATATATATTTATAAATCTCTTAAATAATTCCATTATTTTTTTGGATATGTTTCTTGAAAATGGAATCAGGGTTTGGATATTTCCGTAATTTTACGGAATGATGATGATATTTAAATAAAAAATGAAATA
This sequence comes from Viscum album, assembly GCA_963277665.1. NCBI lineage: Eukaryota > Viridiplantae > Streptophyta > Magnoliopsida > Santalales > Viscaceae > Viscum > Viscum album. Next base: position 905,241,871 of record OY728145.1, read on the forward strand.
AATAATATAAACATTCCAAAACCATAATATAAAAAATATTTTATATTAAATTATAAAAAAAATTACTTATGTTACCATTTTCATACGTGATATATTTCTATAGCATCATTCATAAGGGGGATTAAACCGACCCAAAAAGAATACATTATAACTCAATTGGGGAGTATAGTCATGGAACTGGATAATATAATTATTCTATAACAATAATTATTTTATTTATATTAATTTAATTTTTTAATAATATTTTATTTTTTTTTTGAAAAATAATTAAAATTATGGTGAAATTGAAAAACTTACTCCATGGATGTGGTTGTCCATCCGTACTCATAGTTAGCATCATCGTTTCTCAATGAATTAGAAGGGATGAGGTTATATTGTAAATTTTATCTTTAATTTAATAAATGTATTATATTTTTCATATTTGTTATTCAATATCATCATTAAGACTATTCTTTATAGGTAAAGGTGAAAAAAATAAGACTACTCATGGAGGTGGCAGTCTGCATGTACATGTGATAGACATTTATTTATTATTCTAAGTAGGTGTGAATGAATAAATAATGGTTTTACAATAATATAATTACACTAAAATATAATGATTATTCTTATGTTGATATATTAATAAATGTTTTATATGTTTTGAAGTGAAATATGTAGAATAAAATGTTAAGGATTAAGTAATACTCATATCGTGACCTTAAACATTCTCTTGAAAGTCACCTTTGAAATAAAGGTATGAGGCTAACTAACTAAAACTAGAGGATTAATAAATGGAGATAGGTTTATAATATTATAAATCGGTATATTTTATATACTAAATTGTATGTAATAAATGTGTCATTAATGGGTATAATTGTTCCCCTTTTATTAGTGAATAAAAAGAATCTTTTATGAATACTTGTTATTTTTCAAAAATGGAATGACATTATTCAAAGGGAAATAGATCCTAAAGTTATAAATAATGGATTTTATGATGATATAATGTTTATAAATCCTCTAAAACTAATGTTTACACATTTTTTTAAACAAGGATCATGTCTTTTACATCTTAATTTTTTCATTTTTTCCATTATGGATTTTACTATAGTAACTAGTTTCTAAGCAAGTAATTTATATTTTAACTAAAATATATTGTAAAACATCTTACCAATATTTGTTTTATTGAAAGAAAATTTAATACTCCTATAATATACGTAAAATTATAAATAATATATTAATAAATTTTAAATAAAAACATTTAACATATAGAAAAAATGTTTTTGAGAAATAAGTTGTTGTTTTCACTATTAATTATTATTATTATTATATTGTATTGATTTTAAATTTAATGAATGATTATATATTTATTAACATTTTTAAAAATTATATTAAATTTTATTTTTAGAATATATTAATTTATTTCATAATTTAAAAATAACACAATATTATAAAAATATTTTTTCAAAAATATCAATTTTACTACTATCATGCTCATTAAAATTAATCATAATGTTAAAAAACAATTCTAAAAATGAATTTGAAATTATTACATAATATGAACATGTTTATCTAAAATATGAAAGAAATTTTTTTATATTTTGTTTCGATAAGCAATGAAAACTAATTTCTAATATAATGGAAAAAACGTTATTTAAGTAAAATATTAATTATGTTTCCCAAATGTTAAACATTGTTTTTATAAATTAAAATTTATCTTCTTAACAGATTGATTTCACTTTATAAATATATATTTTTATTGAAAAATGTATTTAATAACAATGAATTCATTATTTTATTAATAAAATTTTATAAAAGTGAACCAATTAACAAAACTGGAATTTTTTTATTCATCTAAAAATACATTATTTTAGAAATATTTAAAAAATTATCATTTGGATAATTATGATATGAGGATGAAAATTAATTTCATTATATAAAATTAAAATTTTGAAATTTATAAATTTATCTTTTTAAATAAAAATTCAATATATGTAAATAAGAACTAATTTTATTGAAAAGTACCTTTTTATAAACTTAAAGTGTTCTTAATATTAACTTGTATGAATTTCTAAAGGATTATAATATTTTTATTTACTATAAATTTCATTTATATTTTCCTAACAATATTCATCTAATATTTATAGGCTCTTTTTTGTTTGTTTTTGTGTGTGTTTAATGTACACGACCATAGTATTAATTTAGAGAAAAATATATCAAAAAATATTGGGATGTTTGACAATAGATATATAAAATATGGTATTGTTAATCCTAAAATACTATTAATTTTGTAGAAGTACTTATGTGTATATTTGTATATAAATTACATATTATGATATTCTTATATCGTTAAATATGATCTCATGAGAATTATTATTTTATTAAATCTCAGTTATAAATTGATTTATATAATTTATAGATTATATATAAATTATAGAAAAATTAATTTTTGGATATTTATATAATTTATAAGGTTTTTATAAATTAATTAATTACAATTTGTTTATAATTAATTAAAAAATGTTTGTGAAATATTTATTAAGTAGATAACCATAATACTATATGTTACAACTTAATACCTTTTGAAATTATATGGCATGATATATTATTAAACTTATGTGGAAATAATATGTATATTTTAAAAAAGGTTCTATAAATTGAAAATATTAAATTTTTTATATTTAAATTATTATTTTTACAAAATTATTTAATTCGAAATATTAAAATTAAAAAGCCTTATTTTAGAAATTATTTAAACCATATGAAAACAAGTTTTCATAATTGATATTATCAGGTATTTAAATTATTAAATATGTGATAATTTTATTATATAAAGTGTTTACATAATTTAATTTGAATATAAAAATGTTAAGGTTTAATTAAATATAACATATTTATATAAAATTACATATAAAAGGATAATATAATGGAATTATTATTAGATATAAATTTAATGTAGTTTTTTATTTATTTTCTTATGTATTGTCCCTAATTCATCGGTAAATTGTAAAGTTTTTATGATTTCTCTATTTATGAATTGTTCATAAATTGTTATCACATATATATTTGTATAAATGTTTCAATTATTAAGTTTATTTTTTGTTTGTTTATAGTTTTACTTATTATATTTGGAATATCTATTTTATTTTGTTTAAATAGTTAAACACCTTCAATAAATTTTCCTAGATACATCTATGGAGTAACATTCTACGTATAATAATTGGTTTAGTTTCCATCTACCATGAATTTTTAATTATATTAGGTTTTAAGATTGAATTAAAAAGATAATTATAGTTTAAAAATGTTTTATATTATAATAATTATGTAATTATGGTCTCTCATGAGTAAAGTATAATAAGGAAGAGGTGATTTGGGTCAAACTACTTACTAGCCCGAATACTTATGCATTGTCAAGAAAAGAGTGGGTTGGTCATTTTTCACTCCAAGCTTACTCTTATGGTCATAAATGATTTCAAACTATTCTAAACCTTTATATTAAATGATCATATATATCTTATGTTTTTTATTAATCCAGATGTGTATAAATATGGGTTTCTTTTAATTTATGATGTTACAACTTGTTATGGTCCATGTAAATAGTTACACACTAGTATGGTTTGAAAATGATGATTTGGTGTAAGAAATAGTATTCTAAACTAATCATTAGAAGCATTAATTAATTTAAATAGAGAAAATAATGTGATATAATGTTGTGAGATTAATTGCCCTTCAAAATACTATATGTCAGACTCCTTCCAAAGAAAACAATTTTCAATACGAAAATAATCAAACAATGTAGGTCATACTAAAAGTGGGTTCCCTAGGATTATTTTTATTTAATTTAAGAATGTAATGTCCGGAAATAATAAGATAATTTTCCCATTTTAGAAATTTGATTTAGTTTAAAATTAGTGGTAGATTAAATTATGATTAGGTTATTATAGGAAAAATGTTGAGCGAATCCATGTGATGAATTAGGGAAAAGAGTTGTTACTCAAACATCCAATATTCATATATGATATGGTTGGAATGATGACCTAAATAAATAAAAATGTATTGATATGCCTAAAAAATATTTAATACTTATTTAAATATAGATCATTACCCATTAATAGATATGATGTTTACTAAAATGTTTGATTATTTTTGTGGGATCATATTTTATAAAATTACAATTTAAATGAATGTAAAATGTGTCACTTATCTGATAAATATTTTTTGTTATAGATAAATTAAATCATCATAATAAGACAATACATTTAAATCAATCCAATATAATGTGGAATATTAATACAATAAACCAATAAAATTAGTGAAATGTTTTAAGAATTCTCCATAATAAAGAGACAAAATTCTATGTATTAGAGTTATACCTTCCGGAGTGACCAAATGTTTCAACTGGTCGACAAGGGGATATGTATGCTTATGAAATGTATAGATGGATTAACATGATTATTTATAATAATTAGATGCAAAATAACTGAAGGATATATAATTTCATCTCATGTAATCAATATGATTGATTGATTTTATGAATTAGTGAGACAGAATATAAAATCTATAAGTCGTTTTGGATATGTAATTTAATTTTTTATCATTATTGGATAGGTTACCATAGCGTGAATATTCTTAATAATATTTTACCCTATTTATTAATGGGGTTTACCATTGATAATCATAGCATGAGACGTCTAGACTCATATAATATGTTGGTAGTATAGAAGGGTAAAATTATAAGCCTAAAAATGAAATGCATATTTTTCCAATAGTTATAATTAGTCATTAAAACCAAGTGTTTTTATTAAGGGATGCAAATGTTCCATAAACTTAAATGATTTTTATAGGATCCACAGAACCATTATGTCATGTATTGGTGTTATATAAATCAATTCTTTGAATTTAAAAGGTATATGATACCAAATATATGTTATACCATTGTTGTAAATATACATGAGTTTAAATAAACTAAATAATTGATAAATATTGTAGTGTAAATTAAAATCGTGAATAATAAGGTTATTTAATCACTGTAATTGAATGCAAAGGAAAATATTAATATGATATTGATCTACATAAAGTTGTTTATTTACATCTTATTTCACTTACAAGATAAATGAATTTGTTTTTTATCAATGTTTTGTTATGAATAATATGAGATGAGGGATTTAATACATATTCATTATCATTTATCATATTCTATATCATTTTTAAAATGTGTAAAAAGATAAATTTGTTTTATTAATGGTAAAAATAAATATGTCTTGTTTTCATTTTGAAGGATATTATCCATACACCCACCAATGGAATATTTTAATGAATAAAAATACAATTCTTGGTATATTTATCTTAACACATTTAATTCCATACATGACATAGATAAGATTAGTTATTTTTTAAATATTCCCACTAAGAGGAAATAATTGTTGTTTCCAATGACTATATAAGTTTGTATATCTTAGAATGACATTATAAAAAGACTATAGTTTCAAATATTCTTATTAGAGTATATTTAAACTTATAGATGTTAAAAACTTATAAACTAAAGAATTATACCATTAAGTATACAATGTTTATATTACTTAATATCATAAAAATATTTAGGGAATATTAGCGATAGATTAATGGAAGTATTTACATTGGTTAACAAAAGATATAAATAGAATTGTTTGTTGTCATTGTCTTTAAGAATGATGCTGATATAAACCTTAAAAGAGTTCAATGTAAACAACATAATTTATTAACATAATAACATTGGTTTTGTAAAGTATATAAGTTTGTCTAATTGTTCAAAGATTTGAACATTTGGAATATTATTTCCATATATGACCATAGTTAATGATGGCTTACTTCATATATGTTACTCATTAAAATTGTATCGTGAGTGGATTTTATTATATGAACACACAGGTATAGAGAAGAAATTACATAGAGATATAATAAATTTAATGAAACAAAAAAATTAAAACATACATACATAAAATATTGTATTCTATCATATGGTATTTTATTACAAGGGTACATAATATGGTTTTTTTATTATTCATAAAAGAGTTTATAAATAAAAAAATCATGTAGTATAAAAGGCACTCTTTATTATGTTTTCAATATTGGAAAAATAAATTACAAGAAGTGTAATTATAATTAACCTCTTATTGTATAACTTTTATTTCAACAAAACTAGTTTTTTTTAAAGGACTATTATATATTTTATGAAATATTAAGGTTGGATTTGGTATGGTTTCTTGTCAATATACAAAATATTCTTTTGAGAAACAAATTTTTTTTTCTTCAGATGATCCTCCTTGTATACCACATGGGGGTCATACACAATGTCATTAGTATATTAGGACTACGAGTTTCATTTTAGTATTTAACCATGCCTAAAGTTAGGGAAATATTTGGCATTATAATCTCTATATATTGATAACATTATTATATTTTCCATGATGATTAGTTGATTAGGGGATTGTTGGGTACGTTTTTGATTATTTCATTGATTGGGGATTATCCAATATAGGATTTGTCCTCTCTTATTTTGATCATGAAATTTGTATCCTAAATTAAGATAGACTAAATAAGTTCATGGATATACGTATATAAGAAAAATGACTATCTTATTAATTGGATAAGAGGAATGTGTTGTTCTTATCCATAATATTTTATGACATTTTATCTATTTATCGACATATTTAATCTATTATTTGAGAATTGTTAATGTTTTATTAGGATATATAAGATTGACATATATTTTTCAACATATTTACTTAATGAAATGGAAAAAAGTATCATATGGAGATTTATACTTTTTATGAAACAACTGGTTGACCCTCTTATAGAGATATATTTCTGTAGTGGATATCTCACTAGATTCCTCTATTTCTTGATTTGATCAATTATTTTTATTGATTCCACTCTTTAATTTATTTTATGAATCTATGAATTCATATTTTTTTCAAAACTATAATGGTCTATGGGGTCACAAGTTATAGTTAGTTGAATAGATATCGACTGTCATAAAACATTGATTGGTTCTCTAAAACTATTTTAAAAATTATTTTAAAGTATTTATATATATATATGAACAATGTTCATATAATTTTAAAAAAAATTAAGTTTAGAATATAATTAAACCTTATTTTAGATGATATGAAAAATTATTTTTGGATATGGTTTCCCAAGATATTGTATATGATGCAATATGAGGAATAACATCACTAATAATTTTTGATATTTCTGAAATATGGATTTTAATAGAGATATTACCTAAAGTTATATATATATAATATTCATTGGTTATATCATATGTTATCATATAAGAATATAATATGGTACTATATTTCTCACAGATGAGAAGCACTTGTTACGAGAGTCCTCAAGGAATGCATGATTGATTGGCAGAACATATGGTTTAAAAAAGAATAAAAAATACAAATAAGTAATTTTAAAAAGTATTGGATTCATTTACCACCTTATATTAGTGTTTTTTTGTTGTGTATGAGTGATCCAGAAATGTGTATGAGTTTACGAGTTTCTTTTAAATAGGTTGTTCTGTAGAATTCAAATTCGAGTATCTAGAATTTTTTTTGGTGTAAATAAAATTATTTGTTGAATTTATTAATATTTTATATCAATGTTTAAAAATCAAAAAATTGTACTTTTTTATTTATGAAATGGAAGTAAAATTATCACACTAATAAGAATTATTTTTTGTGAAGGGAGTAGAATTATTTACTTCTAGGACTTCTTGTTTGTTTTGTAACATGTATCACGGACCCATAGTGACAAGGAAAAGGATTTTAAGTGAAGTGTAAAAGGATATAATAATAATATGAGGATTGATATCATCTAAAGAAATTTATTTTCTTGAATTTTAATTTTAAATGAAAATTGAAAAGTGTTTTTAATGTTTATTATATAAAAACAATATTAAAACTGTTATTCATGAAAAAAGTATTTCAGAGAAATAAGAGTGTTCTCTTTGCATGAACTATAGAGAATATTATTTTGATAGGTATATGAAGATAAATTAGTAGGTAAAATCATAGTGTGAGAAATATAACTTTCCACTGTACAGGTTTAAGAAGAAGAAGAGAAAGAATCAACATTGTAACAACTTGAATGGGAATTTAATTCTATTAGAGACTTTATCATTGGGTGAAAATTAATTTTTTCTCATTGTAAAAGATTATGAATCACTAAAGAATATTTTTAATAAATGTATCATGAGAAAAAGGATATTCCTTACTCACTTATACATACATTTTGATACTAGTGAGTTGTATAGTCTTAGTTAGATCTAAATCATTCCAAGGATTAGATTTTTATTTTAAAATTTTAACCCTATAAATTTGGTTTTCATTTCATGTATGTGATTTTAGTAGTGATATTATTTCAATTTAATTGGTGATTTATTTGTTTCAGGAAGGGTAATTAAAAATGAAGAGTTTAAATAACTGGTTCATCACCCCTCTATGTGATTTCGAATAATATGTTGATGTATTTTAGATTTATTTGATTTACAATTTCCCTTGATTATGATTTATTAAATGATGTTTGATGTATTAAATTTTCTCTCTTATTGAAGTAACTTTCACCAACTTTATTTTTATATAATTGAAAACCATAAATTAGTGAATGAAAAGGATATTTGAACATTTTCTTATAAATGTTATCCAATATAGAAGCATAAGATGTTTCATTTAATATTATTTATAAGTAACTATGTCTCTGAATATATATTGTATGGGTAAATATTTAAATCTAAGAACACTCAAATGTTAGTTTTAGATAAGAAGGAATTTGAAAATAATGGGCATTCTCATAATATCTTACTATACTAACTTTTTTAGAGCGAATTTTTTAATTATAAAATAATTAAAATATAAAATGAATGCTGGGAAATATTAAGAAACACTTTGGGGGATATACTAATGTGAGTTAGGAAAAACAATAAATTTAGAGACTATAATATAAATATCGTAAAATTTAGGATGATAATGTTTTATATAGCTTCTTCATAAGGGTAAATAATATTTTTCGAACATTCATAGGACTTGGTGAGAATTTTTAATATATAATAGTTATTCAAAAGATACTTCACATCATACTAGATAGTTTTGATACTTATGTACAAGATTATGAGGATAAATATCAGAAATCACCCTTTATTTATTACTAACACATCATTATAATTTCCTATGAGATATGACAATATAATATTTTCAATAAGATGTTTAAGGCTAAAAAGGAAATCAATTTTAATGCCTTGATGTATGTAATGTATAAAAAAAGTTAATGAGGTTTCAATTTGGCATTTTATATTTAGATTTAGATGTGGATCTAAAGTTCAATAAGAATATTTCACGTATTTCTTGAAAATTAATTAAATTCATTAGAAAATTAAAGGGTAATATTCCATTAAGAAGTTTTGTTTGTTGAGAAATTAAATTTTTATTGCAAACAATCCAATGACAAAAATATATAAAGCTAGTAAAAATAAAAAATAATTACTAAGAAGAAACATCAATTACAATAAATAAAAGTCTAAATAATAAATTTTTTATTCTAAATAAATGAGAAAAAATTATCAAAATTCAAGAATATGGATTTCTAATCCAATTTTTATGATAGAGAAATTACTGACGAAGATGAGAAATTTTGGAATTATAGTGAAATTAATGAATGGATTGTCATTTTTAAGGTTAATGATGAAAATTTCAGTAGTGATAAAAGTTTATATTGTGGAAATGAAGAAGAAAATAATAAAATGAAATTTATTTTGAATATGGAATTGAATGATTGTATTTAAAAGATCTAATAGTTAGAGAAGGATGTTAGAATTAATAATAAAAGTCATACTTCTTCGGGTGGTTACGTATATACCCAGGTATAAAAGAATCAAAAATTGGTGAAAGATATTGAAAATATTTATAATATATTTATTTAATATAAGATACATAAAATAAATATGGATTATGTTTTTGAGGATAAATTGAAATAACATATGCCTATTAAATAAAAATTTGTTTAATAATAAGTAAAATAATTAAACATTTCTAGGTTTATCTTTCACAATTATACTTTAGAAGTTAAATAATTTTAAAATAAGAATAATGAACAATAATACAAACAAATATTAATCTATAATAGTGAGAAAAATAAAAAAAATAGTGAAAATATTTTTGGACAACAATCATCTTAATAATTCTAATATTTTGGAAAAACAAAGGGAAACTCTTAAATATAAAAATTCTAGGAACACTAACTTGAAATAAAAAATTATATAACTAGTGAATCCAAAAAGGATGGGTATAATGATAACATAAATAGAAATATATAAATAGTTTTCAATTATTTTTGTTAGAAAAATAATAATCCATGATTGATTATTCAATGAAGAAATGAAGATCAGTGTGAAAAGCTAGATAATAGTCTATCAATATTAGGAAACATGATTTATATTGATATTTTGGGAACTGTGGAGACTTTGTGAATATGAAATATATCTTCAAGTTTAATTAACATTGTCACAATTTCTCTATGATTTTTTTCTGGAAATTTATGTGGGGGATTCAGTCCCCTTTAAATAATAAAATTTGGAAACAAATTATAAAGCATCGACATAAATATTCAAACTGGTTTGACAGTGTGGAAGAAACCTATAGAAAATGAAAACATCCTAATAACTGTGAAAAATTATTTCCTCGTCCTTTAACATACATATAGAAATATGAGTTATAAGGATGTTGGATTATCAATTATTTGGAAGGATCAACTAAAAATCCAAAAACACTTTATTTATTATGTATTAAAATAAAATATACTTAGGGTGTCTCAGTTATATAATGAAGTAAATGAAGTGATATTTTAAAAGGATATATTTGTGGTCGTGATCTTGAAACAAGGATGTATTTTGATTAGAATAAAATGAGTTAGAGGTAATATGTTCCAAGTAGGTAATACTATATATTCTTGTTTTTTATTCATTAAATAATGAAATCTATTTTCGCATTAAATGCATAGTCATATATGAAAAAATAATGTTAATAATATTAACATAGGAGGTTATTATATCCCTGACCCAACACTCCAAGATCTGGTACTAATAAAAACTACTTTATATTTCTATAATTGATACCGATAAGTAAGACTCAATTTTAACCTTCCAAAACATACAATAAAAAATAAAATATTAAATTAATTACATACCTAATGACATATTTGTTTTATAGATTTTTAGAATTATAAAAAAAATCATATATAAACAATACCTATAAATTTAGGGCATTTTTATTTCAACTATACATAGTTTTATATATGCCATATTATGTATTCAACATCTCCTATAAAACAATTCACATAAGAACCCATTGTAGACACAAATAATTTAACATCATTCTTCATAACCTTCGTAAAAGTAAACATAATAAGGGTGAGATCAAATGCTATGTAAAAAAAACATAAGCATTGACTATTCAATTTCATCAGTGAGTATAAGAGAAGCATATGGTATTATGACAAAATCAAAGTGAATGATCATAACATAACATAATTCATATCGATCAGAACATGGATAATAAAACATGATCCATGGAATAAATCTTTAACATAATAATATATTCACATAATTCCACAATCCTTAGCTATGTGAAAATAGTATTCATGTAATGAATCAATTAGATATTGATTCAGACATAAAGAAAACATTTTAGTAACTAGGAATATTGTTTTCATATAACTATTTCAATTAATCTTGTAAATAAAACAACAAAGAAAGTAAATTCTAATAATCTATTCAAAAAAACTATAACCAGTTAACTCCATTGCATTAGGGAGCTATATTGGGTCACCTATTAGTGGATGATAACAAAACCACCAACCCTTTAATTATAACCCAATCACCAATCAGTAATAAACAATTTCCCAGGACTATTGCATTAATACAGTATATATATCTTTCATTTCATCATATAACTCTTTGAAACAACCATTATTACTTTTAGAATATGATAAGCTCCTATAAAAGAAAATGGTTATATTAAAATATCCTAAAAACAAACATAATCCATCCAGATAATGAATTGGGATGGTACCCATAAATCATATCTGCAATAGACCATAAGTAAAATAAAGTATTTTTATCATTGGGGAATATAAATACTAATAAAATAACATTATAAACATTTTTAATTAAAATATCATTTAAAATTTTAAACCCTCTTTAAAAACTAAAAAAATCAAAAACATATTATTAAAATAATTCTCCTTGAAAATAAACATTAAAACAATTAAAGGAAGATTGAAAGTGAATAATTTTCATGATGGTGGGAAAGATCATTTTTAACATAAAAAATAAAAATAACAATTCTATTAAAACTTTTAGAAAGATATTCTAAAGTGTTCCATGGGTAAAATGATTATAAATTACCAATAAAACCCATTAAAAGGAATTTAAAAGATCATTTAAAATAAATTTAAAAATTATTTTTATATTAGAAAAAAATAACATTATTTGTTTTAGAAATAATCAATATGGTAGAAAAATATTTCTAATCTATAAGAATATACAACATAGTTATCACCTATAAACATCTTTTGCGATGTTTCTTTAATAAATAAGTGAGGAAATTGAGACTAAAAATATAAACCGCATTTATAAATAGGGAATATTAAAATATATGTGGTTCATGAAAATAATAGAATATTTTTATCCTTATGGATGCTTTAATATAAAAAATCTCAAAATGAAATGAAATTATAACAAATAGCCATTACCACTTTGGTATCCTTTTAATCATAGTAGAACCAAGGAATTTCATAGTATAAAAGGAGGGTATTTCCTTTTTGTTTTCAATGTATGATATATTGATTTGGGAGTTTCTAAGGAATATAATATTATTGTTTGGGAGGTTTTAGTTTTAAATTTTTTATCATTTATGATGTTTTCAAGATTTTTAGTGCTAAAAATACAAAGGAATGAGTAAAAATCATAAAAAATGTTTTTTCCCAAACAAAAAACTTCAAATATATAGCAAAGAAATTTAAATCTTGAAGCATGGAGTATCCTTAAAATGTGGAACTTTTTAATGGAGTCTCATGTCATGATGGTTTGAATGTTCACCAAATAGGGTTCATGAAAATGTTTGAGTCGTGATCGGTTGACGGTATAAACATCACTAAGAAAAGACTTCTGAATGGAAATTTTTCACTAACGATTTTTTAAGATAAGGATTTTGGGATCTTGAATTTTATGGTTTGTGAAAATTTCATGGTGAGATTGAAAGGTTCACAATAGTCAATGTCTATAAATAAGAGGTTTGATTTATTTTATGAGGAATGGATATAATTTCGAGAAAGGGGAAAACACTATGATTTTGTTCAGGCTTTATGAAGGAAATCAATTTAAAATTAATAACTCTTCATGAATTCAATATTTGAGAAATTTTTTGATTAGAACTAATTGACATTGATATATTTCAGAAAATTTAATTCCTAAAATACTGGTAGATTCAAAAAAAAAATTAGTTCCACAAGGGGTTGGAGCTTCATAAAATGTAGTGGGTTCATGAAGTCTTTAGTTTCTTTGAAATAAGAAGTTGTTTTCTTAAAGTATGGGAGATTAAAAAAAGTATTATTTACTGACTATTTTTAGTGAATAGTTCATCTAAGTGAATCAATTAATGAATATGGTTAAACTAGAGTCTCATTCTTATTAGGGACAAATAATTAAATGACTAATCTATTGAAGAGACCATCATGTCACTAATCCGAGTAACCCTTTACCCAAGGAAGTGAGAAAGGGTGATCCAAAAAAAGTGATCCAAGGGTGTTAGTATGATATCACTAAAATTATTATAATGGTTTTCATACTCGAATGGAATTACTGTGTGTGAATAATTTTAATCCACAATCACTAATGAAGATTATTGGATTCATGTATAACAAACACATTGTTGGTACATGCTTCTTAGAGTATCCCTTTATGGTGTACAAAGTAAAACTATAATTTAATTATGATTTTTTATCTTATGAGTATTTGATAATTTAATAATTCTATTAGATAAGTTTAATAGGTTTCTATGAACATGGGGACAAGATCTTCCTCATTTAAAGAAAATGTTTCCATCCTAATTCACCCTTCCCCTCTAAGGGTGTTATAGGTTCATACAAATAAAAATTAATTGAATGAAATAATATTATATGGATATATATATCCAATTAATTACATGAATTAATTGGTTATAATTTATTAATTGGTTAGTAAGTAAACTATTCAAGGAAATAATGGTCCACGACAGGAAACATGTCTCATGTAAATGAAACTGAGATAATGAAAACCCATGAAAATATCATATATTTGGAAGTGATAATTAATCCATGAATTAATTTTGTAAACATATTTAAATCTACATTATAAAATTTTTAATATAGAATAAAACAATTTATAGACCAATTTAAACATAATTGTGATGTATTAAAATCAATGAATTTGTAGTATAACTCAATGAATGAAAGTTGAGTTAAGATACCACTTACCAAGTGGTAACTTTCAGTTAAAATTACTATTGATGTAATAATATGTATTTCAACTTAAAATACCATGAATTATGAAGTATTATTGAAATAAAATATAAATTGGGTAGTATATACACTATAAAATAGAATGTTTGTGTATAACATTAAAATATGCCTCAATACAGGGAAATCGAGACTTAATACTTTACTGCAAGTCCATATTTTCCATTTATTTCATTTAAATCTGGTATAATAAACATATATAAATTATTAAATAATTTATTAATATTTTAAATGTTTATTACATTTTTTTAAACCTTATTTTTTCTATATTTCAATGACATATTTAATTACAAAATCAGTTAAGTCCACATCCTCTATTTTGAGGATGTTCGGTTCATAATTGTAAAACAACTATGGTATCTTGATCATGGTCAAAGGATTCACAGTTCTATCATCCCAAATAAATTAATAATGAAATAAGTGTAATTTTTTTACTTTAATTATACTTTAAAATTAATTGTTAATGATATTTTTAAAAAGTGAAGTATGCTACAATCATAGAGCCGGTAGGTCATACATACACAAGAGTAAAGTTCTAATTTTCTAATGAAAATTATGGAAATAAGGAAAGTATTATTTTATATTAAATAATTATAATTATATCAAAAACACCATATTATATCTATAAATATCCTTATATATACATACAATGTGATCTATTGATGAAAAATGAATCACGCTGATTCAAGAAGTAGGTAATCCCCACCTACGCACGAACAACATTATCAAATTTCCAAGAATGTAAAGTAAAGAAATATATGATTTATTACTATTATATAATGATAAAAAATTTTATGAATAGTATATATATATATATTAATTCAATCATTATATCTAGATTTAAGAGGTGGTTATGGAAATTATGTTGCATCGGTTCGTGAGGTTGTAGTCTTCCATACACATGAATGATGGTTTCATTTCACATTTCATCATAGATAAGCTGGGTAAAAGTAATTAAATTAAATTAATGAAATGCGATTATATTTAAGATATTTTTATTATTATTTCATCAGGTTTGAAGAGTGTTTAGTTGATATAAAATAAGAAAAAAAATTAAATTGTCTGGTTAAGAACTATTTTTTTTCTCCAAAATCCTATTTATGGTTGTAACTAAAGCCTTACATAGTTGGTTTTATGATAAAACCATGGACATTAGGATAAGGGTTCTGTAATGAATGTATTTTATTATGGAATGGATGAGAAAGAACTCTCATAAAGTGTGAGAAAGAGATTAGAGTACGTTCCCTTTTATATGTGAGGTGAGGGGCACTCTAGGAGTAAGCTAAAGTATTTAATTCATATACTTAAATTTTAATATAAATATTTATCCAAAAATAATATTTATAATATATGACGGTTATTATTGAAATTCATATCGTCTAATAAAATTTGGATAAGTTTAGGATTTTTCATCAACCTTATCACTTTATTTTAAACCAAGTTAACCTTTTTTAAAATTATAGTGATATCAATTCATGTACTCATTAGGGTTCAAAAACGTTACAATAAAAGAAAAAGTGAAAAATTAATATAAGAATATTGATATTTAAAACCATATCACATTCACATTTCTGGTAATATGATTTATAAAATTTTTAAAATAAATAATAAAATATTATTTATTATAAGATGTCATTAATGTATTTTTTTAAACGATTGACATAATATAACATTAAAGGCAATATTTAATGCCCCAACCCCAGTTACCCAAAGTTGGTGCATTATTACATAACATTGGCATGATATAAAGAATCATTTCCTGAAAGGCCGATCAGTTTAGTTTCCTTAGAAGTACAAGATACATACATAAGTTTTACATTACATCATTAAAAAAACATTGTGTCATCTTTGAACACTCTTTTATACCTTATCTTATTACATTAGGTTTATCATAATATACTTCTATTCATACTAGGAATAATAAAATATAAGAAAGGTGTGAGCTCAGGTGCTCAATAAGGATAACAATATAGCAGAATACTTTCAAAAATAAGCATAAACATTTAAGGCAATCTATAAGACTAAAACAAAAGAATTTTAAACTTAACTATAGAATAATATGTAAAATATAAATCAAATAATGTCATTTAATTATTCACATGGATATTCAACTAGTCGAATAATCACATGCAATATCAATTGCTAATTTCATATTAATGGAATACATAATGCCAGAATTTATGACCACATAGTCAAGGCCTTGTTCCAAGACTACAAACAATAATTTTTCAAGGCCTTGTTCCAAATCCCTAGTTTGTATCATGAGACCTTATGATGCATCTAGGAGCTATAGATGGATCCACCCATCACTTACTATGTCCAATGAATTCCCCAAATGAAAACGTTGAAACATAATATAAACATTCATATTAAAACTATCATATGAAATTTCAATAATTTAACCATATACCAAGAATGGTATAAAAAATATCACATCCATATTCCAACATATCACAAAACCTTAAATACAATATTGAATATTCTTTCATAATAAATCAACTTCAAACACGAGTAAAATCCAATAAAGGATGTTGACATAGATGAAATAAAAAATATTTGAGAGAAATATATCTTTCTATTTTGAAATCATTTAAAAGTCCTATAATTTTAAAAGAAAAACATTTTTTTTAAAATACTATTATTAGATTTTAAGGTAATATTGGAAGGTGTTACAACGATGGGAAATAGTTGCACTCGCCGTAAAAGTTAAAAAAAACATTATTTCTATAATTTTGTCAAAAAGGTCATTAATTCACTTTTTTAGAAAATGACAAAAATATTTCTTTATAAAAATCTCAGAAAAAGTCAAAAAATGGTATAAAAGACTTTAACCCGTATTATAAAAAATATTAAAATTGTTTTGAAATACATTTTTAAGAAACACAGATTTGGATGATAAAGAGGTCCCAGTAGATACTCATGTATAAACAACCTTGGAAAATGAGAAGATTGCAGAATTAAACCTTACATTTTATTTTTCATTTATCAAGGAAACATTAACCTCCTATATAATAGTTAATTCATTTTTATTAAATTATAAAAGAACCATGTCCATAAATATGATATAATATATGATCTTTTAATATTTCTTTGTTAATAATATTCCAGTAGTATCATTGTTTCAGGTGTTAACCTATTCATTTTACTTTATATGATTGGTTACATAAGAAATGTTTTTTATGGATATAATTTATTTTATTCATATCTAGAATTATATTAAGATCTTACTAATTATTTTTAATCATTAAATGAAAATTAATCATTAATGGTTATGTTGGGGAATGAATTTCATCACATTCTTGGAGACGATAATCTGTACATACGCATTAGCAACAATATCATTCTGTTGATGGTGAAATAATATGTAATTGGATAGTATATCAAATATAAATAATAATTAACATATATTTTTAATATTTACATAATCAATACTCATTATTATACCCATCCAAATAATGAAGTGTTTGAATAAAAAACTACACCACGACGTGGAGACGATTAGTTGTACATACACATGTATGGTGACTTTTCATTAATAGGACAGATATAATAATAATTATGGTTGTACCATATTTATAAACATATCATAGTATGTATAAGTTACTGGATTTATTATTTTGTTATAGGAACAACAATGGAGGATGAAGTGGAAGAAGAAAATAACTTTGAATGAGGTTGTGAAATTATTGCCTCTTCTTCGCGTGTTTAATTTTGTGTTGATCAAAAGGGCTCCTTGAGTTGGTTTCATGATCAAATTAAGTCCTTTAGGTACAATTGAGGGTTTTTGGGAGGATATTTTAGTATTTTTTGGCTGATCGAAAAGGATTTGGAGGTGTTATTTTGAGAAAAGGGGAAGTATCCTTTTATAAGAGAGGTGAGGGTCACTTTAGGAAAAGCTTGAAATATTATTTAATTATACAATCATATTCAGTTTATAATGGATCCGAAATGATTTATTTAGAAGAAAAGGTTGGGATGGGTCAAAACCCTCTCAACCAATAGGTTTTAGATAGGCTTAGGTAACCATATTAACCTTATCTTTTTTATTTAACTCTTAATTAAATAGTTTATCTTTTACCATGTATTCTTGTATTATTATAATAAATGGTTAATAAACTTACTATAAAAAGAAAAGAGATCCACAAGTGTTTAATTATTATAATATCTAACCTTATATAATTCTTTTGGTCAAACGTTTTATTTTTAGTAATATTATATAAATTAATAATATAGTTTTTGTTATAAAAACTCATTTAAATAAATTTTGACACTACTTGGTATTTTGTTTTTGTGAAAGTAAAAAAAACATTATAACGTCAAACAAAGTTTATTTAATAAACCCTAACAAGTCATATTAACCTATAAAATTAGTTTAATTCCAAAAAATTATCAATTTATATTTATTTAGATATTTATAATACCAGTTACTTAATCTTTCATTAATAAGGTAATTACTGCATCATTATTGTGTCAAAAATAAATTAAATTATTTAATGTCTAAAAATTATGAATAAAATACAATTATGTTGGAAATAGTTTTGTCATTCTAATAAATATTCTTAATTGAACTTATCTTATGTATAACCCTGTATTAAAAATAGTTTATTTATTAGACTTTGAATTTGACACTTTTATATCTTCTTTAAATAAAATAAAAATAAATGTCATAATCTAATATATGTTGACCAAATTCATCCTATTTTATTCCTAAGGATTATTTTATTCCAAAAAATTTATCAAATAGAAGTAGGACACATGTTCGGGTAACTAAAATATCATTTTTACATTTAATTACACAGTTTACTTTTAACCGTGGTAAATAAAAGTAAAAAGTTACTATTCTACAAATATTATTTTCATCTTGTTGAACCCCATTTTACTATCTGATTTCAACAGTGTCTCTCGGATTTTTGAAACTCAATTCACAGAAGCGGTAAATTTTCTTTCGTGCAAATTTGCAAATGCGCCAATCAGGTGGGTAAAAGATGGTAAAAAGTAAAATAAAATTTTATATATCTAATATTATTATAAAATGACTCCAATAAATTTAATTTTACATATATAGGTTCTGTCTCTAGAAGGGAAAATCTAACTCTGCTTGGAAATCACAATTGTTACCTGAAAATGAAAAAAATTTGTATAAGCCAAAGCTGAGTATGGTTTCTAATCAGGTTGAGAAAGCGGTGCAGGGTAATGCTCATAAAAAGGCATATAAAGTTGATGTTTTGGGAGATCGACCAGATTTTCCCAAGGTATATACTTTCCCTGAAAATCAGAAGAAGTCTTGGGCTGAGATATGTATGGATGTGGATAATGTCCAACATGTTGATTCTACAATCCAAGGAAATGAGCAGGCAAGAGAAGCAGAATCACAGCTTGAGGTTGATCAACAACTCTCTCAAGGGAAATTGATGCCCTTTAGGAATTGAAAAGGTAAAAAAACTTTATATTATGACTCCCTAGTCATCTCTAAAGATTGTCACTCTTCATCAAAACCCTTTGTGGATAATGAAGGATTTCAGATTGTTTCTTACAAGAAGACACCATCCCCGGTTGCTTGCACTACGATGGTTGAGAAGCCTACTGAAGAAGAAATGATGGAACCAGTTAAAACAAATGCTTCTTCTGTCAATGACAATGAAGATACAGAGGATAGCTCGGATTCTGATAGCACTGATGCAGAGACACTGCAGGGAAGGCTTCAAGTTCTTGCGAACAAGGAAAGTGATAGAAGAGTGTGATCTAGAGGTCATGGAAGAGGACGTGAAAGAGTAGAGTTGATTTATTTTAAAGAAGAAGAGTTAAGGCTACCCAAGCGTCTGCTGAAAAACGTTAGGAACTAGTCATTGTTTTGGGGTGTCCCTATTTTTTCTCGTACTCTTTTCTTTGCTTTCTTATTTCTCTTGAATTTAATAAAGGAGTATTTTCCTTTTAAAAATATTGTACATATATAAGTATTATGTATCTATTTTTAACTGATATAAATATAAATAATATAACTAATTATTTAAATAAAATGTTTGTTTTAAACAATATCACAGTGTTTTTCACTATTCATCAAAAATTGAATGTTTTCACAAAAATAAGAAAAATTCACCCTAAGAAAATTTTGATATTCCGAATCCCAAAATGAAGTCCATTTTGAAATATAAAATTTATAGAATTTTGAAAAGTGAATATTGTTATTCATAACGGCTAGTTTGATTGGCCGTGGTGTGTTAAAATTCCAAGTTGCGTACAACACAAGCTATTCCATTAATCAAAGGGAAACATATCGTGGAAGCTTGGGGTGTTACATTCTCTCCCCATAAAATAATTTAATCCTTGAAATTTCTAGAATATTACTGAATA
Organism: Viscum album; assembly: GCA_963277665.1. Classification (NCBI taxonomy): domain Eukaryota; kingdom Viridiplantae; phylum Streptophyta; class Magnoliopsida; order Santalales; family Viscaceae; genus Viscum; species Viscum album. The sequence continues at coordinate 905,262,775 of OY728145.1, forward strand.
AAAATATTTGGGTGGTTCTTAATCATAAGTTCCTCAGGTTCCCACATTTCATCTTCCATCTAATGATTTCTCCAAAGAACGTTCACCCAGACGAGTTGTCTGGTTTCTCAACAATTGTTCTCTTATATAAATAATTCTGATAGGATCTTCACAAAAAGATAGGTTGGTTTCCAGTTTGATTTCTTTATAGGTGAGTACATTCATTGGGTTAGACATGTATTTTATCAATAGTTATATGTGGAACATATCATGAACTTTGGAGAGACTTCGAGGCATTGCCAAATGATAAGCTACAAGTCCAATTCGTTATAGAATTTCATAAGGTCCGATATACCTGGGACTTAATTTTCCCTTCTTACTGGATCATATAACATCCTTCCAGGGAGATACAATAATGAAAACATGATCTCATACTTGTAATTTCAATTCCTTCCTTTAGCTATCGGCATATCTCTTTTTCCTACTTTGAACTGCTTTGATGTGGGTTTGGACAACCTTCACATTTTCCCTTATTTCATCAACAAGTTCTGGGACTACGATTTTTCATTCACCCACATCATCCCAACATGTTGGTGTGTGACATCTCTTTACATATAATGCTTCATATGGTGCCATCTGAATACTTTAATGGAAGATAATATTATAGTAAAAATATATCCGAGGTAAATATTGATCCAAAATGCATTTAACGTTAAGTGAGAGAGATCTCAACATGTATTCAAAGGTTTGAATAGTCTGTTCTGATTTTCCCTCATTTTGAGGGTGGTAGGCAGTGCTCAAACGATGTTCAGTATACAAGGCCTTCAGAAGACTTTTCCAGAATCATGATGTAAAATGGGTATCATGATCAGAAACAATCGATAGTGGTACTCCATGAAGGATTACCAATTCATTAATATATAGTCTTGTGAAACATTGAAGTGGTAATCATATCTTATAATAAGAAAATTTGATGACTTTGTAAGACAATAAAAAATGACCGATATTGCATCATTCCTTCTAGGATTATATGGTAGCCCCTTGACAAAGTTCATCATAATATCCTCCCATTTCCACTCATTCATGGGAAGATGTTGCATGGATCCTCTAGGAAGATGTATTCCAGACATAACCTATTGAAAAACCATACATCTTAATAGATAATCAGCAATCTCGATCATCATGTTGTCCCACCAAAAATTTTCCTTCAAATCTCCAAACATCTTAGTGCTACCATGGTGTATAGAGAAACTAGAGCTAAGAACATCATCCAACAATTCATTTTTTAGATCAATTATATCAGGAACACAACGTCTCTTCCCAAATTTCAAAATCCCATCTTTATATACGAATTCGATCAATCTCCCATCATTCACAACATTAATGTTATTTTGAAACTCCTCATCATTAGTCTAAGAACTTTTTATTGTTTCTAATAAAGTTGGATTGGAATCCATTTAAAAAAGTATTGATGTTTCACCTTCTATGGTTATTCCTATATCTATTTATACTAGATTCATGTACATAGTATCCCTTTTGACTCTCATCTTGTTCAGAACTCCATGATCCTTTCTGCTCAATGCATCTCCAACAATATTTTCCTTCCCCGAGTGGTAATGTATAGTGAATTCATAATCATTGAGTAGTTTGAGCCATCTTCATTGCCTCATGTTGAGTTATTTTTGTTATAAAATATAATTCATGCTCTTGTGATTGGTATATATATCCCATTTTTTACCATAGATATAGTGTCTCCATATCTTCAAGGAAAATATTAGAGCTGCTAACTCAAGATCATGGGTGGGATAGTTTTGTTCATGAATTTTTAGCTGCCGTGATACATAGCCAAAAACTCTATCATTTTGCATAATGACATAACCATGTCCTTTTATTGATGAATCACTATAAATAAAAAACCCATCATTCCTTGATCGTAGATTCAAGATAGAAGCATTGAATAATATTCTATTCAATTCTTCAAAACATTTTTCACACACTTTTTTCTAAAAAAATATATCCCCTTTACATGTGAGCTTGGTTAATGGGTTGGACAATAGGGAATAATTCTGGATGAAGCGCCGATAATAACCTGTTAAACCAATAAAACTGTGCACCTCAGTTATACTAGTCACTTTTGGCCATTCTTGTATTTCTCTTGTCATCGAAGTATCAACAGAGATTCCATACTTAGAGACTATATGGCCATGAAAAGAAATTATATGAAGATACAATTCACACCTGCTAAACATCCCATATAAATAATTACTTCTGAGGGTTTTCAGAATAATGCGCAAGTGGTTTTCATGATCTACGTATATTTTTGAGTATACTAAGATATCATTAATAAATAAAACTAAAAAGTCATAAAGATAGTCTATGAAAACCTTATTCATTAGTTCCATGAAAATTTAGGGTTTATTAGTTAGTCTAAAATTTGTCATGTTAAACTCGTAATGCCCATACCTGGTTCAGAATTCTGTTTTCGGAATGTCTTCTTTCTTCACACACAACTGATAATATCTAGATCGAAGGTCAATCTTTGAAAAATATTGATCTCCATGAAGTTGATCACATAAATCATCAATGCACGGTAGGGGATACTTTTTCTTTAATGTTATAGCATTGATCTCCCTATTTTCAATGCACTACCTCATAGATCCATCTTTCTTCCGAATAAAAAGAATAGGGGAACCCCATGGGTAAACACTATGGTGAATAAATCCCTTTTTACTCAATTCCTATAGTTTTTTATTTAGTTCCATTAATTCCACAGTGTATATTCTATAATGATTCATCGATATGAGCCTTGAACCAAGAATTAAGTAAATGGAAAACTCAATTTCTTATTCTAGAGGATGTCTAGGTAAATCCTCTAGAAAAACATCAACATTTTCTTTCACAATAGGTATATCCTCTATTTGAACATTCTTTCCTCACCCATATTTATTTCACTCTCTTCCTCCCCAATAACTGAATTTAGTAGAGATACTTGGGGTGGATCTTGATAAGAATCAGTTGGTGATGTTTCTGCTCTAAAGATAAGGTACACCTTATCACCATAAAAAATTGTAAAATCCTTCTTATTACAATAAATTTTTGCATCATGTTCCAAAATCCAATCCATATAGAATATTTTATCAAATTGAATTATGGGTATGAAAATGGTATCATAAGATAAAGAACATTTATATTCCCTAGTGGGGGATGATTCAAAAAACGTTGTTCTAGTGATACTTTCCATATGATTTTTGACAAATAACTCCCTTATTAAATCAAATTGGAAATATCTAATTTTCATAGATAATTGGGAAGATATGAAATAATGTGATGATCTAGAATCAAATAAAGCATTGGTTAAACATGAGGAAACTATTAAATTACCTTCCACCATGTCTTTCGGAGCCTCAACCTCGGTGGTAGGGATCGCATAAGCTTGGCCTTTCTCCCTTGGCCTTTTTTGAGTTAATTTTTCTTTGCGGTTAGAACATTCATTTGCATAATTCCCATTTCTTTACAATTGTAGCATTCAACATTGACAGCCACTTTATTTCCCTTAATGTCACGATCATATTCTCCTTTTTCACTACACTTGTAATAGACTCCCATTCCCATCATAAAATTATCGAGGTGTTTCTTCCCGCATTTAACATAGGATGGATATTAAACATTCCCCTTCTTTCCTTTATTTCCATTTCCATAGTGTTCAACATATCCCTTCATCTCATGCTTTTCATTAAATTTGTAATACTTAGATATTTTTTTCTATCTTGATAGACCATGAGACAATATCATTGTATGATGAGAAGGATTATGAAACTAATGATCGAAGGAGGAATGGTTTTAACCCATTGAATAATTTATTAATATTACTCCTTGGGATACATATATAATATGTTTCATGCCTTGATAACCTTGTAATGTTACCCTCATACTTTGCGACATTCTCATCCTCATTTTTCTCTTTTGCTACTCGCCAAAGCATGAAATATTTTCTCTATGGAACTTATCCATTGCTCAGCTACAAATGGATTTGTAGTTTCATTGAATTTTGGTGGTTGTTTCCTCATGAAGTGGTATAACATTGATCCTCTACGTTTTGGATTAGGGTGCTCCATACGGGTAAGGGTAAAATTCATAACCTAAGTGAGTTGTCCTAGTATGGTGATAAGCTGATCAGCACCAGTTGCATCACCATCTCCTCTATAATTATCTTGAGTAGGACGGAAATACCTAAATGGATTACGTGCAATGATACAGTTTCTATTACTTCAACTATGAGTCATTTCTAAACATTGACATATAATAGATTAGTTTATGAATCGTAAGGCATAATTCCAAACTTGTAAAAAACATAACATAAATTGAATAGTTTATGGATATAATCCATATTCATAAAAATGTTTTCTTTGAGGAGGTGTATACTCAAAAATCCTTCATAAGGTTAATAATGAAAAGGTTCATTATCCTAAGAATATCCCTTGGGAGTGTCATAACCAAGATTCCATCAAGGCCCGTTGTTGTGTACCAAGATACCCTAGGTCAAGCCCGAAGATCCTTGTCAGAGTTTTCACTCCTAGGTACATCTGTTCTAAAGCCACCTCTACCTGCTCGCATCCAGACAAAGATGTATTTATTAGAAAACTCATAAAATCTATACATTACCAAAATTATAGGAAATTCACCTATATTAATCCTCAAAGTCTATAATTCATTAATTTTCTCTAATCAGAGTTTTTCAAAATCTAGCTTCCAAGGTTTGTATTAAACTTACTCTAATACCAACAGTAATGCCCAAACCCAGTTACTCGGAGTCTATGCATTATTACATAACATTGGAATAATACAATGAATCACTTCCTGAAAAACTGATCAGTTTAGTATCCTTTGAAGTACTACATACATACATAAGTTTTATATTACATCATTAAAAAACAACATTGTGTCCTTTTTGAATAGTCTTATATCCCAGAGCCTATTTCTAGAGGCTAATCATAATATACTTCTACGCGCCCTTGGAAAAATAAAACTATGAACGGGGTGATATCAGGTTCTCAATAAGGATAACAATATAGCAGAAACCTTCATAAATAAGCATAAACATTTAAGGAAATATATAAGAATAAAACATAAGCCTTTTAAACTTAAACTTCAGAATAATATGGAAAATATAATTCAAATAATGCCATTTTTTTATTCATATGGATATTCTATTAGTTGAATAATCACATGCAATATAAATAACCAATTTTATATCAATTGAATTCATAATGCAAGACTTCATAACCACATAGTCTAGGCCTCATGCAAAGACTACAAATAATATTTGGTCATTGCCTTTTTCTAAGACATGATTTTGTCTCATGATACCTAGTAGTGCATCTAGGAGCTATAGAGGGTTCCACCCGTCACTTACTAAGTCCAATGCATTCCTCATATGAAAAGGTTGAATTATAACATAAACATTCTTATTAAAACAAGTATATGAAAGGTCAATACTTTAACCATAAACTATGATTGTTATAAAAATATCACATCTAAAATCAAACATATCAAAAAACCTTCAATAAAATATTGAAGATTGTATCATAATAAATCAACTTCTAAGAAGCGTAAAATCTAACAAAGTATGATGACTTAGATGAAATCAAAACTAACTGTGAGAAAAATAACTTCTATTTTGAAATAATTTTAAATTTCAATAATTTTAAAAGAAAAAAATTATTTTTAAAATATTATTATAAGCATATAAGGGATGCTTAGAAGGTGTTACAATGGTGTAAAATAGTCGAACCCATCGTATAAGATAAAAAAGAATTCTTTCCTTAATTTTGCTGAAAATGTCATAAAGTGCCTTTTTTTAAAATGAAGGAAATATTACTTTATAAAAATCATCTAAAAAGTAAAAAAAAAATGGTATAAATAACTTTAACAAATAGTATAGGAAATATTAAATGTGGTTTAAAATACATTTTTAAGAAACACAATTGTTGATGATAAAGAGGTTCTAGTAGATACTCACGTATAAACAACCTAAGATAATGAAGAGATTGTATAATTAACCCTTACCTTTTACTTTTCCTTGATTGAGGATAAGTTAACCTCATGTATAATAGTTAAATAATTGTTATTAAATTATACAATAACCACATACATAAATATGATATCAAATATGATCTTTTAATATTTCTTTGTTAATAATATTTTAGTAGTATCATTGTTTCTAGTGTTAACTGATTCATTTTCCTTTATATGCTTGGTCATGTATGCCATGTTTGTTTTGGATATGATGTATCTAATTTATATCCAAAATAATATTAAGTTCCTAAACATTATTTTTAATAATAAAATAAAAATCATTCTTGAATGGTTATAATGAGTAATGAATTTCATCTCGTTCGTGGAGACGGTATTCCATACGTACGCACGAGCGATAATATCATTCTATTGAGGGTGAAATTATATGTAATTGGATGGAATATCATATATAAATAATAATTAACATTTTATATTTATTTTTTACATTTTTGATACTTATTATTATACCCATCCAAATAATGATGTGTTTGAATAGCAAACTACACCACAACGTAGAAACGGTATTCCGTACATATGCACGTATGGTGACATGTCATTCATAGGATGTATAGAATAATGAATATGGTTGTACGATATTTATAATAAAATCACAGTATGTATAATCCACTTGAGATATTATTTTGGTATTGAAAAAAAAAACAAACGGGGACGTGGAAGTAGAAAAGAACTTTGAAAGAGGTGCTGAAATTATTACCTATTCTTCGGGTGTTTTCTTTTTAGCTGATCAAAAGAGACCCTTAGGATGGAATTATGATCAAATTAAGGCCTCTAGGTAAAGGTTAGGGTAGTTTTGAGGATATTTGAGAATGTTCTGGCCGATCTAAATGGGTTTAGAGGTGGGAGCTTGAGAGAAGGGGAAGTACCCTTTAATAATATATGGGAGGGTCACTTTAGGAAAAGCTTTAAATATTATTTTATTATACTATCATATGCAGTTTATAATGAATCAAAAATGATTTATTTTGAGGCTAAGGTGGGAATTGGTTGAAAACCTATCAACCAGTTGGTTTTCGATAGTTTTAGGTCACCATATTAACCATATCTTATTGATTTAACTCTTATTTAAATAGTTTATCTTTTACCATGTATTCTTGTATTATTATAAAAATGGGTGATAAACTTACTATAAAAATCCAAGAGAACCCAAATTAGTTCATTATTAATATATCTATCCTTCAATAAGTCCTTTGGCTAAACCATTATTTTTTAGGAATATTATAGAAATTAATAATATAGTATTTTTTTAAACAATTCATTTACATCAATTTGGACACTATTTGGTATTTTTTTTTAAAGTCATAAAAACTTTATAACTATGAACAAATTTATTTAATCAACCCTAACATGTAATATTAACCTAGAAAATTAGTTTAATTCATCAAAATTCTCAATTATTATTTATTTGTATATTTATAATATCAATTATTTTAATCTTTCATTAAAAGTGTAATTACTGCATCATCATTGGGTCAAAAAATAAATTATTTAATGTCTAAAAATTATAAAAAAATACCATTAAGTACGAAATAGTTTTATTTTTCTAATGAATTGTTATAGTATAATTGATCTTATATATAATCTTATATTAAAAATTGTTATCTATTAAACTTTGAATTAAACACTTTTAACTCTTCTTTAAATAAAATAATAATAAATGTCATAATATAATCCAAGTTGACCAAAAGGATCATATTTTATTCCTTAGGTTTATTTTGGTCAAAAAAAACTTATCTAATAGAACTAGGACATGTGTTAGGGTAATTATATTTTCATTTTAACCTTTAATGACCATATATACTTTTAACCATGTTAAATAAAAGTCAAAACATACTATTCATCATAAATGATTTTCATCTTATTGAGCCACATTTTACATACTAATGTCAATCACGTCTCTCTGATTTTTCAAATTCAATTCACAGAAGTGGTAAAATTATGTTTTATGTAAATTTCCAAATGCACCTAAAAGGTGGGTAAAAGACTGTCAACAGCTCAATAAAAATTTTTATATCTAATATTACTATAAAATGACTCCAATGAATTACATTTAACTTATATAGGCATTATGTATCTATTTTATGTAAATATAAATTTAAATAAAATCACTAATTATTTAAATAAAATTTCACTTTTAAACAATAACGCAGTGTTTTTTACTACTCATCAAAAAATGAATATTTTTAGAAAAATTCCAAAAATTCACCCTAAGCTAAATTTGATATTCCGAATCCAAAAATGAAGTCCATTTTGAAAATTAATTATTATAAATTTTCAGCATTTCTTTATTACTATTCATAACAATTAGATTGATTAGTTGTGGTGTGTTAAAATTCCAAGTTGCGTACAACGCAAGCTGTTGCATTATTCTAAGGGAAATGTACCGTGGATGCTTGGGGTGTTGCACAACCTGAATGAAATGAAATTAGAATATAAACCTTTAAAACATATATAATATTTAATATTTAACTTCAGAATTTGATAACACTTTAAATCACCCGAAAAATATTGCTCTTAAATTTTTAAAAATCATTTACTTGATTTTTCTTATGATTTCACAAGAACTATGTCGGTGTTGTGTAAGCATTTAAGGGAATTATTTCTCCACTAAAATTTAAAAATAAAATACCATGATAAAATAATTTATATTTAAAATAAGTATTTATAACAAAAAAAACAATTTTACCCCTATTAAAAAAATTATAGATATTTTAAGTTTTAGAGTTATATTTATATCTATATACTTATTTAAAATAATATATCATTTCTAAATAATTGGTACAATTTTTTTAAAATTTTAATATTTTATTATATTGTTTTAACCCCACTCTTAAAAAATATTAAATCTATGTTTTACAGTTTTTTTATCCCTTATCATTTTAATTTTTTCATTAATTTTTTTATTTACCCTTATTGAGGTGAAATAATTTGTCTAAGGTTGCTATTCATAAGGGATATAAATAAAAGGGACATATTTAAAAATTACAAAAATTACGATTCCAAATAATAGATAAAAAATAAATTTTTTAAATAATAAATGTGGTATAATTTAATTTAATATTAAACCCACAATACGAGATGAAAAGTGGTTTTAGAAAAATATGTTTTAACCCCAAAAATAAACTTATTCCAAATTCAAGTATAAATATAATTTAAATTTTATTTACTATAATATATCTGAGTAAATAATAATTAAGTAAATTTATTTTTGTATGAAAATCATAATGGTATATTTAAAAGAAGATAAATAACAGTGTTACAAAAAATTATTTTTCACTATTTGCTGAAAAAGCAATTTTTCAGAAAAATACCAAAAACTAACCCATTGATAATTTGATATGTGGAATTCAAAAATTATTTTGTCAAAAACAATTTTTAAATATTCCAAAAATTAATTATGAAATTATCTCACAAAATTCAATAAAATACATTTATGAATAAAAGATATTTTTGAATCAAAAAATCACTTTATTGAAAAGTGGAGTGATTATTTCCTAATAATTAATCAATAAATTTTTAATTATTAGTAACTTCATATATATATTTCAAAATATTATTAATCTTTTTAATACCCTCTATTTTGATAGCTATTTTATAAATTCAACTTTTAAATAATAATAGTTCACGGTTCGTTTAATCTAGGGGTAATGTTGTGTGTTATATATGCTATTGAACAAAGTGTTCTTTCAAAAATCCATCAATATTATAGATAAAATTGTGTTTATGTTCCTATGTTGAAATTATAAATTAATTCGATACTCTCAAAATATTAAAAGGTAATGATTATTAATTATCTGCAAAATAAGGTTATGGTTTAATCAACTTATCCATTAGAGCTTATTCATTCAATAATTTGTGGCCCAATAGGGATTCATTAAATAAATACTGATAATTATTTTATTTCATTTATTTATTAATTTAATCATATTAAATTAGTTATTTTTATGAATCAAAAATAAAAAAACTCTAAATATGTTTATAAGTGTCACAATAATTGAGGAGAGGGAGAGTAATTTCCCATCAATAGAGATTCAGAAAAACATAATGGTTTCGGATATAAAAATGGAATATTATATATTCATATTTATAATCATTTCGTTCCCCATAAACACATTTCATAATATAAAACACAATAAATGGTGTCACTTAGTGGAATAATAAATTTTTAGTGGACATGTCTTGAATAATGCGTATAGATCAGGATACTTCTCAATATTTTTTTAGAATATATATTTGTGTATAAATTCATATTAAAAATAATTTCTTATATAGGACTAATTCTAATATGTTCTCCTAGAATATATATTTTAAAAAATATACAAGGATAAAGTATCTAAGGGTGTTTAGAAGCCTTTATATGGTCAATGTTAAATGATAATATCTTGGGAAGTTTTATCAGGAAGTAGTTTATCGGAATTTAGTTGGTTGTACTATAAATGAAAGAGGATAACTATTTAAACAAATTATGGGAAATATTTTCCAAACTATTTATTTTAAGGTTCTAGAAAAATATCAATAAAATCTACACATAATGAATCAAGTTCCATAGATGAAGAATTTTGTTTCGAACTATTAGTATAAATTTATTAAAATGATTAAGAGTTGAAAGATGTAATGTTTAGAGAATAATATGCAGTCATTTTAATTGATGGAAAAACAACTAATTTCAATGTATTCAAGTATGATACAGAAATATCAGTTATATAATATCATAAGATAAAATCGATAGTAGGTTTAAACAATAATATCTTTGAAGACAACATTACATACCTCATTTTTTTCTCAAATTGAACCAAAATATGTTCATGAATGTTTGGACAATCCAGAGAGGGTTAATTATATAAATGAAGAGTTGGATAAGATAAATAATAATAAAACATGGGGGTTTTACCCAAGAAGAAAATACAAATATCATTGGAAAAAAATGGATATGTCTGAGTTTGTTGAATGAAAAGGTTGATGTTTTGTTAAACAAAGAAAAACATATGTATAAAGGTTGTTATCAAGTGGATAGAAATATTTTTTGATGAAACCATTTCACAATTGGAAATTACATGAACCATAAGGACAATCATTTATATTTCATCCTAATTAAATAAAAGATATTCTGAATGGAAGTCAAGTATTCCCTCATCAATAGTGGTTTTAGAGAGAAGGTATCTTTTGAAAAACATTTTGGATTATTTCATAAGGATGATGTGAATTATGCTTTATTTTAAATAATTATTTTTATAGGTTAAAACAATCCCCCAAAATCATGGTACATGGTGTTATATTTTCATTTAATTTAAAGTTTAAAAACATAATATCTGATGAAAACCTCAATATAAAATATGAAAAACAGGATTCTTTAATTGTTATTACTTTTTTAATTGATATTATACATATTAGAAATGAAGAATGTTTTTCTGAATAATTGTCTTTATAGAAGATAATATATTTTAAATTTAAATTTTTCATGACAAAAGATATTTTATAGCTTTAAAAACTTTTCGAGAGGAAGATCTCATTTTTCTTTCTCAAGATAATTATGCTCAGGAGATTCAAAAAAATTATAGTGTGGAGGATTCAAATATAGCTTCCACACTTATTTTAGTTGGAACAAATTTTTATATATATAAGGAAAGGAACTATATATATAAGAATATTTTAGGATGGTTTAAATACTACCATACTTGATGGATTTAATGTTTTATATTATTTATGTTGTTATAATTTGGTTTAGAAAAAAAAATTCCCAAAATAGTCAAACTTCATGGATAGAAAGAGAGTTCTTTAGTACATAAAATGCATTTTTGACTTCATGATGAATTAGGGATTCAAGGTGAATCTTAATATATTTTTATTTTTAAGTGAATATTTTCCATGAAATATTGATGAGAATAGGTTTATATAAGGTGTATATTTCTTTTTATGAGATAGGTTCATTTGTCAACATACAAGGAGGAAAAAATCTATAAATATGAGTACCACTAAAGTAGATTATCTTTCTACCACTCATGGTCTTACAAAAAATTTATAGATGTGAACCTAGTTGGAAGATATTAATATATATTTGAAATTACCACTATAAATGGGATGTGATAAAAAGAGTGATATCAAACTTTCAAGAATTTTTCTTCAACATTCAAGACAAAAAACAAAGATATATAAAATATATCTTCATCAAAGAGTATATGGAATAAAATTTTTCGAAGCTAGAATTTATTCCCACAATGGGGAATGTGTTTGATATTTTCACTTAACCATTATTGAGGATTTATTTTTATAGTTTGAACTTAATAACCCATGTTCAACCACTTTATTATCAAGCATAAGGTATGGCGATTGTTTCCCTATATTATATTTTTCATTATATTATTATTTTCAAAGGGGTAGAGAATTGGAAATATAAATCTTAATATATATTTATCTCAATATTAGTTGTAAAAAGAGTTGGACATCAATATAGGGGATGTTATCAAATGATATGAGTTTAAAATTATGGAGAAGTGGCTCTGGGGAAGCATGTATTTGGAGTGACTTATAAAAATTGGTAGTTTCTGATTTTGGTATTGTTCATCTGTGAACTATTCTTATCGTTTTCTTAAAGTGTGTGAAAATTTTATTTATTATAGATCCAGAAAGTCTTATTTGACGTGATTTTGAAGGGATGATGAAATATTTGTTGAATAAGTGATTCTTTTCTCAGGTTAATATTCACATCAATTTTTAGGTGGTATCATTTCATTAAGTTGAATCAAGTGTATCTTGTTTGACAAATGTCTGAATGTAAATTACTATTATTTGGACAATACGACTTTATTATTTAATGTTTTTTTCTTACATTTACTAAACTCTAGTGATATTATAATTATTTAATGATAAAGGAGATTGAAATTGATATATATTTATGTTCTTTGGTTTCCAATAAAATACATAGGTGGAGATTGTTGAGATTTATATATGTTTGTAATTAGTTTAATACTTGGGAAATGTTTTCTCATAATTAGTTTCTTATAGAATGTTGAAACTATATAGATATGAATGTTTAGAGAAGTTTAATGTTTATGTGATTCTTTTTTTGTATTTTTTTCAATTCATTAGTTATGTTCAAACTCAAGTGATGTTTGATGAATCATATGAGTTAAAGTGATTGAAGTTGGTTGGAATTAGTTTTTGAATAGTTTAGAAGGGATATGTTTGTATTTCTAATTATTCAATAATTTTTTGGGAAGATAAATTTTGGAAATGAAGTTTTCATGATACATTCTATATGATCATATGATTCATTCTAAACTAGATTCTGAGTTATTATTTAGTTTCATATAAGTCATTTTTTTCTATGTAAGAGTCATTAGTTTGGTGTATGTTTAATTTAAACCTATTTTTTCCCTTTGAAACCATTATATTAGTAATTTATGTATATTTATTATTGATTATTATGTTATGTCTAAGTGATCCAAACATTCATAAGAGTTAGAGAATTAGTGAAATTTCACCAATAATATTGATTTTGAAATAAATTTTCAACAATTTTTTAGAAAAAATTAAATGATTTCAAAAATTTCCTAATTGTTTTGATTATGTTTTAAACATAAAAAAATAAAATTTTTATTCATGTGATGTAAAAAAATCTTCAAAACATATAATAATGATTTATTATAAAGGAAGAAGCAGAAGTCACTATTGTAACTACTAAGTCACACTTAAACTTGTGATGAAAAACATAATGACCTATATAAGAGTTTTAAATTAAGAGTAAAATGAAATATGAAAAATAATTGGTTATAAATTATTTGAATAGGTTTAATTTTTTGAACTTTGATTTCAAATTTAAATTAAAATGAGTTTTTTAATGTAGGTTGTATGTGATAATAAAATGTATTGTGTATAGAAAATAATGTAATAAGAAGAGGAGTAAGAATTATAAAAAAAAATTATTAAGACTTTTTTTGATATAATGAAGAAGAGGTGTCCATATAGACCACCCGATGAGAATAATTGACCTGTAACTATACAAGTGGAAAAATAAGAGAGAGATGTTACAATTGAATAACATGAATGTAATTGTGTTTAGTTCAAGTCATTATTATTGTAGAAAAATAATTTGTAATCATTTTATATATATAATAATTAAAAAAACTCTGTTAGGGGATGCCTATCACACGTTCAAAGACAGTCACTCTTTATTTGTACCTAGTTGATGAAACCAGTGGGTCATATGCTACCTCTGAAATACCTATCAGGACTAGGATTATCTTTTCATTTTTAAAGTTATAACATGTAAATATTTTTTACCCTTAGTGTGTGGGATTTTGGTAGTGATTTTATTAAAATTTTACATGTGGAAAGGGTTCTCTCAAGAAGGATGCATAAAAAGAGTTTAAATAAATTATTCACCATGTCCCCTTACCATTCCCATTGATATGTGGGCATCTTTTCACAATCATAGTGATATAAGGAATATTATTTATGTTGTGTTAAAAATAATTGTCTTCCCGTTATGAAACCCTTTCCATCCATATACTAAGGCAGTAATATTATAAAAATAACCAAGACAGAGCATTCTTATGATATATTGTAATCACCCCTAAACATATCTTGAGTTTCATAACACTTGTTTTACACCACAACCAACCCACTCATATCATATGTTAGGTCCCTATGATAGCACCTTACCCAACCTATAGTTAAATAGGTTCAAAACATTTCAACATTCTCAAAATACTCATAAATAATTTCTAAATGGTTAGCATATCACTGAATACATAAATATACATAAAAATAATTTAATAGGTTTGTTCACAACCCAATAAAACCATTATTGAAAATAGTCAGCTTGGGGGATAGAAAAATGTGAAGTCTAGGTAATATGGTTTTAACAACATCGATGGCCCTCACATCACTATATCTATATTGGATATTAAATATTAGCTAATGAATTATCATATAATACTCAAGTCAATCAGTCACAACATGAACATAAACATTCAATTTAATCATAACATATACAAATAACAGAACTATATATCACAGCCCTAACCTTCATCTTATAATCTCTTATAACCTATGAAAAATATTTCTAGACATATCCATCAAATTTTAATTTAAAAATTATTTTATCATAGTGCATGTATCTAGTATCCCATTATACTTAATAATATGTATTAGATATCTCATTTTCACCCACAACATTCATAAACATTCCTTATATAATATACTCCCTTACTTCATAACCCATATCTTCTCAAATTCAATTTCATGGAGAAAACTCATTGTAAGAACCCGGTTCTTGTCATTGAGGTATGGGTTTCTTAATTTCTCTTTTTCTTTAAGTATTTTTGAGAAAATAATGAAAATTGGGAAAATTCATAATTTTGTAAAGTACATGTCGTGTACTTTTCAACACGCAGTGTACTTTTGGCCGTGTGGGATGAGTACACAGGGCGTGTGTCCATGCCGGCGATGAAGGGTGTAGGAATCAAATACACTCTGTGTAGTGGTCCCTTACATGTCATGTAGTTAGTCGGCAGGAAAATAGTAAGGCGGTGTCCAGTTGTGTACTCATGAAGACATGTCGTGTAGTCATGTTGGTAGGTGAACAGTGTCGCACTGGCGAGTAGCCGCCAGAGGAACAGTTTAAAAATGGGAAGTACACGACGTGTACTTGGAAGTACATTCCATGTACTTTGTTTTTTTTTTTTGCGTAAAAAGGGCAGTTGCCTTTCTTGTTCATAGAGAATGATTAGAACAAGAGGAAGAAGTGGGAGGGGATGGCCGAATCTTTGAGGATCCGTCGATCGCAAACCGGGAATCCGTTTCTACCTCATTATATCATTGGAACCGCATGGGTAATCCCTCCACTCTTCTTTAATCATTCTTGACAATTCTTCCCCTAACGGGAGTTATTTGTGTTTAAGTGAGAATCCTTTTACCTCAGATCTAGGATGTTCTTGGATGTTTCAATAGGCATCGTGCACGTATATCATTTGTTGATGTTTCAAGTAGGTGTCTTGTTGTTTAATTTTGAACTGTTGTGCATTTTTGTGTACCGTTGAGATATGCTCCCATTAATGGGGTGTCGTAAGGTTGATGCCTTGTTGAATTAAATACCGATAATTGTATAGGTGATTAAATTTGATAATAAACTGGTGTTTGGGATCGTTTCATGGATCCAGAACCACCCCGGGGGTGTGTACCTCTGTTTAACCGTTTAGATAGGATACCCGAGGTTATACCATGTTTAAATTATGCATTACTTTTTCCTTGAAAGGAATTGTATGTCAATTGAATGTTTATATGTTGGTAATGTCCCGGTTACTTATTTCTGAGGGTGGTGTTTTACTATAGCCTAAGGGCGTGACTGTATTATCCTGAGGGCGACATTCTACTTCACCTGAGGGCAACCTCTCGTGCCGGAGGGCTTGACTTCTATGCCTGAGTGTGACACTTCATATGCCTGAGGGTGAGATTCTGATACGCCTGATGGAAATTCCTGAGGGCGAGATTTTGTATAGCCTTAGGGAAATCCTGAGGGCATGGTTTTTTTATATTCACATGAGGGCAAGGTTTTGGTTGGCCTGAGGGCTTGGTGCTATTGAAAACAGAATGTTACTAAATTCAACGGTTCAATGAATAATTAAAATGGCAATATAACTGGTTAAGTTAGTTATTTTTGAGTACTGCTTTGTTTATTTCATTTTCTACTGCACACTGTTGTTGCATGTTTAGACACAGTTGAGCATGGGCCTTAGGTGGGGGCCTACTGGGAATTATTTCTCACACACTGTTTGAGTCATGCTTTTCAGCTGAAGCAGATTACGTTTCTGCGGGTGTAGATAAGGGAGAGGGTCCTTATAGAGGTACTTGATTGATGCTGAGGTGTATGGGAGCATGGGACCAGGTTTAGGCTCGCGATTCCACTGTTTGTTCTATTTTGACTTTCTGTACATGTACTTTGTATTATATTGTACTTCTATGTAACATGTTTTGGCTGTTTTCTTAAAATTGGAGACATGTTGCATCGTATCTATATATATGGTTGGTTATATCTACTACAATTGTTTATTTCAGTTGTGTATGGTTTACTATTTCAACTATTGCTGTATGATTTTATTATTCTACTACGCTACACTTTGACAAATGAGGGAATAGTTTCCCCACTATCAGACCTGGGCCCTTGCTGCTAGTCGGCAGCCTCTGGCATTTGGGGAAATGTGCTTGAGGTCACGTGGAGAACCGGGATCGGGGCACCCATTAAGTGGCACCCAGACCCGAGACGTTACAAAGTGGTATTAGAGGGGTTCTTTTCTTTGACTTACTATTTGGAGCCTTAATCAGGGATAGGATGGAAATAGTAGTTGGTAATAAGATTTTCCCAGGCGTAGCTAACCCGTGTACAGGGGAAAGCCTGTCTACCTCATATTTTTGCAATTCTACAGATTATCCAATTTACAGTTGATTTGATTTCACCATTGGGTGATTCACTTGTGATTGTGTTGTCTATATTTTACCTATGGGTTCTATTTAGTTTCAACCCGATGAGATGAGGGTATTCCATCTCATGCATCATTTAGTAACATGATAGAAATCACATTCCATGCATAGTTTCCATGCCATATAGATGCATTTGAAATAACCTGTTGTTGTGATAGCTATTGTGCTAGAAAAGCATGTTGTTGTGATAGCTTCTTGATAAATACCCTCTTTATGATAGGGTAATTTTATTTTATCCTATTTATAGAATGAATGCAAGACTTTGGTATTTGGGGAGTATGGGCCCTCATTGATCGAAATTTGGTGGCTCATTGGCTGTTTATTAGTTATAACACAGATAAGATGTCAAACATTGATTCGTGGGGAGTATGGGCCCTCACGGATCGGAATTTTACACTTAGGTGGTGGTTTTCAATATTTTCTGGATTCCGGGGAAGATTCTGAGGCATACTATCAAGAAACCCAGTATACGCGTCCTGTATTACTTTCAACACACCGTGTATGATCCTCTATTCGGGAATAAAAGGAAACATTTTAATACATGTCGTGTAGTCTCTTCCCGTGTCATAGACCGTGTAGGTGGGGACACGGGGAATGGAAATTCTTGGGAAAAACATGCCATGTACCAGACGTACACGTCATGTACTCTTGACCCAGAGTCCATCATGTAACTGAAAACACAGTCAGAGGAGACCTTAAGATATTCATGTCGTGTCTACTATGGAACACGCCGTGTAGTCTGAGTTGGGGACCCGGCCGTGTAACTGACAACACGGGTTGGTGAGATCGTTTCGGATACATGCCGTGTGTCTATAGAACATGCCGTGTAGTGTGAGCTATGTATCCAGCTGTGTAACTAACAACACGGGCCGGCGAAGCTCGTCTAGAACAAGCCGTGTACCTTTGGGACATGCCATGTAGTCTTGTCCGAGGAAAGACCGTGTGGAGTTATCAATGTGGCTGGGAAATGGTGTGGTGTACAAGCCTTGTTCGGGTGTAACACGTCG
The DNA here is from genome assembly GCA_963277665.1 of Viscum album. Classification (NCBI taxonomy): domain Eukaryota; kingdom Viridiplantae; phylum Streptophyta; class Magnoliopsida; order Santalales; family Viscaceae; genus Viscum; species Viscum album. Next base: position 905,281,332 of record OY728145.1, read on the forward strand.
TTTCGTGTCAATCCGAGTAGTCGGCCATGTCACAAATGACACGGGCAGTTAGAAAAATTACACCATACACACCGTTTAGATTATATACACGTTGTGAAGTTTTGTTCAATGGGAGTCGTGTAGCTCAGCTGTGTAGAAGGATCCGGGCAGGGGAGGGGGAGTCAAGTACACGTTGTGTAGTCATTATACACACCATGTAGTCTTGTTTTAAAAATCATGAAATTTCTTCTTCCTCTTGTTCCCTTTATGGTTCCTTCATTTCAGCCTTGTTAATATTGAATCTAACGTGGGTTTTGACCGTGTAGTGTCATGCCTCCTAGACGACCATGCATTGTTAGCCAGGAGAGCGGCATCGAGTATACTCTACAGATGGTGGGATATGGGCTACCAGTGGATCCTCCAGCAGAGCCAGATGTGGCGCCAGCTGTTATACTAGACACAGGTGCGGAGTCGTAGTTTCGTGAAGGATTTATGCGGTTCATGCAGACCTTTTAGGGAGCACTACCGGCTGCCACATATATGGCTGAGCTTACTCGTATCTTCTAGCTGCAGCATCCGCCAATGTTTTCTAGGGATGGCGTACCACAGGCTGCGGAGTCTTGGATGAGGTCGATGCATACAATTTTTGAGCATCTTGAGACACCTCCAGGGCGGAGGGTCAAGCTCGCGACTTATATGTTGTGTGATTCCTCCAAGAGGTGGTGGGATTTTACCACCCAGTCAGAGCATCATAGAGACATGGTGTGGAAATATTTTTAGGCTATATTCTATGACTTCTTCTTTCCAGAGACGCTAAGGGAAGATAGAGCTCGAGAGTTCATGAATCTGCAGCAGGGCCCTATGTTGGTGATGGACTATTCTATTTGTTTCACCGAGCTTCAGCAGTTTGCACCCGTTAAGGTGGATGATGATACGCTGAGAGCCAGATGCTTCAAAGATGGTCTTCGGTATGACATCTGAGCACTGTTGAATGTTTTCAGGTTTCCTTCAATACATGCTATTGTGAATCAGGCACTAATTAAAGAGAGGAACCTGTGGGATGCTAGTGGTGTGGGCCAGTGCGGTTCCGCACCAGTTTCTATGACTATTTATACTGGAAAGAGGAAGTGACAGATGAACTTCTCTCAGGGTGGCAGTACGAGCCAGGAAATTTCTTCAGGTGGCCCGATTAGGTGCTACCAATGTGGTAAGGATGGGCACAAGAGACCATAGTGTCCACGTGATCTAGTGGAGTGTCGAGCTTGCGGCAAGATGGGGAATCTGCAGCGTTTTTGTAGGGTGTTTCTACCAGTGGCTAGTGAGAGGGGTTCTATGCAGACTCCGCGTGCGGGAGTAGGACCTGTAGCTTCTTCCCAGTCAGGAAACTGGAATACAGCAGGGTGGGCAGGCAAAGATGGTGGTCGTGGTTGTGGTAACCAGACACCAAGATCTCAGAGGTAGCAGGGCGGGACAGCTCAGGGTAGTTAGGCTGTGTCGCAGGGTCGCGACACTAGGCAGGCATATGCAGTGCAGCCGACCCAACAGGAGCAGGATCTCGGACCTTCTACAGTCAGAGGTACTATTCTAGTAGCTTTTGTTTTGTCTTCTGTACTTTTTGATATGGGTTCTACACATAGTTTCATATATGTTCCCGTTGTGGAGAGCCTTGGGCTCTGTGTTTCTTCTTCTTCTGATATCATGATGCTAGACACTCCGTTGGGGACTAGAACAGCTAGTGTGTGTCAGTAAAAGGAGTTCCCCCTTGATGTTGGAGAGTGGAACTTTCTTTGGGACCTCTATGTCTTAGAGATGACAGCTTATGACTTCATTCTTGGGATGGACTGGTTGGTTCCCTTTAGAGCCTTTTTAGACTGCTATAATCTTAGGATGAGTTTCAAGTCACCATAGGGCCAACAATTTTTATATAAGGGTGAGTGGGATGCTCTGGTGATTCGAGTTGGACCAGAGCATCATGGGCGTAGTGGATTTACAGCCCAGATTTCAAGCTTATATCTGTATATTCATGGGAATTTTCAGACGGATTTCCCTCCAGTGGTTGATCGTTTTAGGGATGTCTTCTCGGATGATTTTTCAGGTCTTCCTCCAGAGCGAGAGGTGGGTATTTCTGTTGAGCTTGTGTCGGGAGCAGAACCAGTGTCCATTCCTCCTTACAGGATCGCTACACCTGAGTTGCAGGAGATCAAAAGGAAGTTAGAGGATTTATAGGCAAAGGTTTTTATCTGACCCAGAACTTCTTCGTGGGGTTCTTCGGTCCTTTTTGCGAAGAAGGCAGATGGTACCCTCAGACTCTGTGTGGATTATCGGATGTTGAACTAGTTGACAGTTAAGAACTGATATCCCTTGCTAAGGATTGATGATATTTTTGATCAACTTCGTGGAGCACGAGTGTTCTCAAAGATTGACATGAGATCAGGATATCATCAGTTGTGCTTTAGACCATCTGATATACCTCTCACAGCTTTCAGGAGCATGTATGGTCTATACGAGTGTGTGGTTATGTCGTTCGGAATCACAAACGCGCCAGCAATTTTCATGGCTCTAATGAATCGTGTGTTCCATGTTTATCTGAATTATTTTGTGGTAGTATTCGTGGAAAACATCTTGGTGTACTCCCACACTCGACATGACCATGACACCCATCTTGAGATCGTATTGAGTACACTAAGAGGGAATCGTCTATATGCTAAGCTCTCAAAGTGACACTTTTGGATGGACCAGATTCACTTCCTGGGTCATATCATCTCAGAGGCAGGAGTTGCAGTAGACCCAGAGAAGGTGAGAGCAGTAGTTTCCTGGGAGCATCCTAAGAATGTGTTTGAGATACAGAGTTTCTTTGGGCTGGCTGGTTACTACAGATGCTTCATACCATACTTATCCTTCTTAGCAGCACCGTTGATGGGTTTGACTAAAAGGGGTGGGAAGTTCATTTGATCGAGAAATTGTGAGGCATCCTTTCAAGACCTCAAAGGGAAGTTGACATCAGCACCAGTCCTGATACTCCTAGAGTAGGGGAAGATCTATACATTTTACTGTGATGCATCAGGTATTGGGCTTGGAGCAGTATTGATGCAGGGCGATTGAGTTGTTTCGTACAGGTCTCAGAAGTTGAGGCCACATGAGAAGAATTACCCGACACATGATCTCAAGTTAGCTGTGGTTGTTCATGCATTACATTGTTGGATACATTATCTATTGAGATATCATTTTGTGGTTTTCACCAACCACAAGATCCTCAATTATATCTTTACTCATCGTGACTTGAACCTGAGGCAGAGAAGGTGGGTCGAGTACCTACGGTCCTTCGATTTTGAGCATACCTATACACCTGGTAAAGGTAATGCAGTAGTAGATGCACTGAGTAGGAAGACTCAGATACAGGCAGTGCAGGAGGACAGTGGTGAGTGGCAGCTTATGGCTTTATTCTCTAATATGCATTTAGAGGTGCACAATAGTCAGGGGCAGACCTGTCTTTCATCTTTAGCTATGACTTCTACTCTCCTGGATAGAGTGATGATGAGACATCTATATGATTCGGAAGGCCTGGTTCTATGGAAGTTAGCGGCAAGTGAGGACCCTCCTCTTGGATGGACGATAGGCGATGATGAGGTATTGTGTTTCCATGGATGAGTGTGGGTTCAAGGGGATATACACGAGGAGCTGATGCGGGATTTTCATTCTTCAGCTTGGGTAGTTCATCCCGGGGTTACCAAGATGTATCGTGACTTGAGACGTCAGTAATGGTGGCCATGTATGAAGAGAGAGATAACTGGTTTTGTTACGAGGTGCTCCACCTATCAGCAGGTGAAGGAGGAGCACTAGAGACTAGCTGGGTTGTTACCGCAGTTACCCATAATTGAGTGGAAATGGGATTATGTCATGATGGATTTCGTGATGGGTTTGCCGAGGTCACCTATAGGCAAAGATGTCATGTGGGTTGTTGTTGACAGACTCACGAAGGTAGCTCACTTGTTTCCGGCCTAGTATCCCTTCGGAGTTGATGAGCTCGGAAGGCTATATATCCGAGAGATCGTACTTATTCATGGGGTCCCTCGTTCTATCGTTTCAGATAGGGAGGCCCGTTTGACCTCTCGTTTCTAGAAGAGGTTGCAGAGGGCACTGGGTACACAGGTACTTCTGAGCACAGCATACCACACTCAAACAGATGGCCAGTCAGAGCGTACAATACAAGTGCTAGAGGACATGCTGCATGCATGCATCCTAGAATTTGGAGGCTCTTGGGAGAAGTATATACCCCTAGTTGAGTTTTCCTACAATAACATTTTTCCAGAAACTATTGAGATGGTAGCTTACGAGGCTTTATATGGTAGGCCATTCCAATCACCCTTGTGATGGTTAGAGGCAGGTGAGGCAGCTTTACTGGGACCACGCCTCGTACATGAGACTTCTGAGCAAGTCCAGTTGATTCAGAAGTGGATGGCTACTGCACAGTCTTGTCAGAAATCTTACGCTAATCGCCACAGATGACCCTTGGAGTTCATGGTCAGGGATCAGGTTTTCTTGTGTGTTTCGCCGAGGTTGGGACACATACGGATTAGGAGACAGGGTAAACTTTCACCGAGGTATGTGGGGCTGTTTGGGATTCTAGAAAGAGTCGGTCCGGTTTCCTATCAGTTGCAGTTACCACATAGGTATCAGGCCATGAACAACGTCTTCCATGTATCTCAGTTACGCCGTTATCATTCAGACCCATCTCACTTCTTTTCAGTGAGACGAGTTTGTGCTTGAGGATGATGTGTCCTTTGAGGATCATCTGATTCATATCATTGATAGAAGCATGAAGGTTATTCAAGAATGGTCAGTTCCTCTCATATGGGTGCTATGCAAGTATGGCCGAGTGCAGAACGAAACCTGGGATTGGGAGACTGATGGACGTGCTCCGTGGCTAGAGTTATTCTCAGCCTTACATTCGCTACCCTTGGAAGGGAAATTCGGGGATGAATTGCTTTAAGGGGGGAAGCTTTTAAGAACCTGGTTCTTATCTTTGAGGTACGGGTTTCTTCATTTCTCTTTTCCTTGAATAATTTTTGAGAAAATAAGTGAAATGGGGAAATATTCTAATTTTGGAAAGTACATGTCGTGTAATGTTCAACACGCAGTGTACTTTTGGTCGTATAGGATGAGTACACAGGGCGTGTGGTCATGCCGGCGATGAAGGGTGTAGGAATCAAATACATGACGTGCAGTGGTCCCTTACACGCCGTGTAGTCAGTTAGTAGGAAAATAGTAAGGCAGTGGCCAGCTGTGCGGTAGCACACACCGTGTACTCATGAAGACACGTCATGTTGTCATGTCGGCAGGTTAACAGTTCCACGCAGGCGGGAAGCCGCTAGAGGAACAATTTAAAAATGGGAAGTACACACCATGTACTTGGAAGTACATGTCGTGTACTTTTTTTCGCTTAAAATGGGAAGTAGCCTCCCCTGTTCATAGGGAAGGCTTAGAATCGGAGGAAGGAGCGGGAGGGGATGACAGAATCTTCTAGGATCTATTAATCACAAACCGGGAATCTGTTTTTGCCTCCGTCAATCTCATTGGAACCGCACGGGTAAGCCCTCCACTCTTCTTTAATCATTCTTGACGATTCTTCCCCTAACGGGAGTTATTTGCATTTAAGTGAGAATCCTTTTACCTCAGATCTACGAAGTTCTTGGACGTTTCAGTAGGGGTCGTGCGTGTATATCGTTCATTGGTGTTTCAAGTAGGTGTCTAGGTGTTTAATTTCCAACTGTTATGTGTTTTTGTGTACTGTTGAGATACGCGCCCATGAATGAGGTTTCATATGACTGAGGCCTTGTTGAATTAAATATCTATAATTGTATAGGTGATTAAATGTGATAATAAACTGCTGTTTGGGATCATTTCTTGGATCCAGGACCACCCCAGGGGTGCGTTCCTCTATTTAGCCATTTGGCTAGGATACCCGAGGGTATGCCATGTTTAAATTATGCATTACTTTTTCCTTGAGAGGAATTGTATGTGAATTGAATGTTTATATATTGGGAATGGACCGATTACTTATTCCTGAGGGCGGTATTTTACTATAGCCTGAGGGCATGACTGTATTAGCTTGAGAGAAATGTTCTATTTCTCCTGAGGGAAACCTCTCGTGCCTGAGGGCTTGACTTCTGTGCCTAAGGGCGACACTTCGTATGCATGAGGGAGAGATTATGATACGCCTGAGGGAAATGCCTAAGGGAGAGATTCTGTATAGCCTGAGGGAATCTATGAGGGTGTGGTTTTACTATATTCACCTGAGGCCAAGGTTCTGGTTTTCCTGAGGGTTTGGTGTTGTTGATCACAAGATGTTACTAAATTGAACGGTTAAATGAATAATTAAAATGGAAATATAACTGGTTAATTTAGTTACTTTTGAGTACTACTTATTTTATTGCATTTACTACTGCACACTGTTGTTGCATGTTTACACACAGTTGAGCACGGGCCTTAAGTGGGTGCCTACTGTGAATTATTTCTCACACCCGGTTTGGGTCATGCTTTTCGGCCCAAACAGATTACGTTTATATAGGTGTAGATAAGGTCAAGGGTCCTAATATAGGTACTTGACTGCTGCTGAGGTGTAGGGGAGAATGGGACTGGGTTTAGGCTCATGATGTCACTGGATTTTCAGTTTTTCTTTTCTGTACTTGTACCCTGTATTGTATTATACTGGTATGTAACATGTTTTAATTGTTTTCTTATAATTGGAGACATGTTGCATCATATCTATATATCTAGTTGGTTATATCTACTATAGTTGTTTATTTCATTTGTGTATGGTTTACTGTTTCTGCTATTTCTATATGATTTTATTATTCTGCTGCACTGCATATTGACAAATGAGGGCATAGTTTCCCCACTATCAGACTTGGGCCCTCACTGCTTGTCGGCAGCCTCTGGCGTTTGGGGAAATTCACTTGAGGTCATGTGGCGAACCGGGCTCGGGGAACCCGTTGAGTGGCACCCGGACCCGGGACATTACACTCATCATTACCTAATCCCACCACAACCAAATTTAGTTAGGTCATCACCCATTATAATTTTTACTATTTAATCATCCATACCATTTATAAAAAAATCCATTTGATTTATTTCCTCTCACTAGTTTACTAGAAATATGGATCATCAATAACACACTCCATACTCTAACCCCCATGATGAACTAATATTAGGGCAATTACAACACAAATATACCCTTGATAGATCTTATATCAGAATCTTCAAATACCTAGAAATTTTATTATAAAAAAACAGAACACATTGTCTAAGGCATGTTGATACTCAAATTTTAGTAGGCTTCTCAAAAAACCTATGAAATGTGTCACTATTAAACCATCACTCATAATGATACAAAATATCACCTCATGCATGAAATATTTAGGACACTAAAATCATCATGTAATGTCAAAACCAAGTATTGATATCCTTAATTATTAAAAATAGTACCATCATCTATTAGGAGTCATAGAGTTACAAAATTTTGAAAGAAACATGGAAAAGATCACCACCATTGAAATAATTGTTCAAACCCACTAATGTTGATCACTCAAATCAATAAGAATATTAAAGTTAGTCAAACCCACTAACCCCAATGTTATCATCATACATATTTAAAATTACATATAAAATTAATAAAATTATAGATCACATACCCTAAACCACGGAGATACCCCCTTCTCATGATGCCTAACCATACAATCTTGGCCACCATTGGAATCCACGATCTCCTACCACATAAAAAAGATACATTCATTAATTATTAAAAAAAATTATCATTAATTCCTCTAATATACTTCTATATAATTTGGTTATATCATTCAAATTGATTTAACCTCAATAAACCCATATTAATAATAGTTGTGTATGCTATCTACATACATTCCAGTATATTATAAGAAAACAAAACATCTCAATTATCACTACCCATTCAAACATGAAATAAAACCCAAATTTAATGAATTTTTAATATATAAACATGAAAATTAAAATAAAAAAACCTATTAAAACAATGATAAATCATCATTCCCAATCCACCTTTGGTGACCACTGATGAACTCTACAAGATTATAATTATATCCAACCATTGTTTGGTGGAATCATAATTACAATCCATAAATCCAAATGGCTGAAATTATGGAAAAATATTAGGAGGATAAAAGTAAATTGAATGTGGAATGTTCCCACCAAGTATATCAACAAAAAAACCTCTTGATTGAATCAAATTTTTGGAGAATAAAAAAAGAGAACAAGAAAAAGAAGGGGGTCCACAATATGTGGCAAATTTGGATAAGAGGAAAGTTAATTAGAGCTCCTTATATAAATACAAATAATATCTCAAATATAACCCATAAAGAGGAATCAATCCACCACTTCTACATAATAGCTAATCCCTAGCCACTTGGTGGCCATCCAAGTGGGATATACCCCATGGTTCTTCAAATAGGTACCCATAGTACCATACCGAGTCCTTGATGGCTATATAAGTTTCCCCAACTACATTTTAGTTATAGAACACCCAAAATTTTCTCTCAATATTTTTAACCCAACTTTTTTACTTCCAAAACCTTAGTTTAAACATCTTCTATGCAACCTAGTCTTCTTCCTGTAAATCTCTATTCAAAATTTCTCATTAACCCCTATATTAATTTCTATATGGTCAAGGGATTTCCTATATCTACCAACTATAAAAAAATATTTGTTATAAACTATCCACAATAGTATTTATCATACATAAAGTTCATCCTTTCGAAAATATAATTGGTCATATTGGTCACTATGAATCAATGTACGCACCTCATATTTTGTCTCCTGCTGGATATTGTGTTTACTATTGCAAATAAAACTAAAACGTTTTCTAGTGCATGGGAACGACTTTCCACAATCCATTATACATATAATTAATCTTATAAGTAATATAATATATTCAATTTCAATTTCATTCCAAATGATCATGCCTAAAATAACATTGACTGTAACCCACTACATAGAATTCCCTTTAAAACTATGCATCTAGCGCACAATGAAATTTACTAATTTTACTAAATCTATTATGATACCCATATCTTGATGAAAAAAATAATATTAACAAATTATTAATGTCATACTCTTAGAGTTAAGATCACTAGTATACACCACACCATCAAACTCTCAGATATATAACCAATAACCACTTCGAAATTGATAAAACATTTTAAAGTCTCTTACTCGAGATGATTTTTATCACATCAATAATTCATTTGATTCTTTTCATTATACTATCCTATGAAAATAAAGATTCTATATCATTATCACTGCATCTATCAATTTTTTAAATGTCATTACCATAAATTTCTAAGAATATTGAATATCTAGAAATGTATAAATTAATTCCAATATTTAGTTGCTAAATTGTAATACTAACCACCACTGGTGTTTATTTTCAATACACACTTCTACTAAAATTCACTGAAATTTGTATAAAATGAGGGTCACACAGTTAATAAATCAATTATGATTCCCCCAATATAGGATTTACCTTTCCAACATTCAATTATTATAAAACAAACTAGATTCATAATTACAAGTATTTCATTACTCATGAGTCATGCAATTTTCAATCTAACAAGCCCATCTCCGGTCTGTCACTTTAACACCATGAGCATTTATTGACATTTTTAGAATAATGTAAATTTTAATTTATATCTTACAATGCACTTTGATAAAATTTCTTTCACATGGAATGGACATGGAGTACATATCATAGAAAACGAACTTGGTGCACATTACACGGAATATCAACTTGGCTTATGTTACACACCAAAATAGTGTTTCTATGAAACAACATTTTATTGTTATAACAATTAAAATGAGATAATAATAAATTATGCATTAAATATATTAATATGAAAGGAAAAAAATACATTTAAATTATTATTTAAATTTTTTTATATAAATAAATCATATTTATAATGAAAGATATGTTTTTTGGTAAAGTTGTTTTATGTTTAAAAATACCATTTTATAGAATGAACTACTTTTAATGTTTTTCAATGAAAAATAATAAAAATAATTTTAGAAAAATTTATAAATTTAATAAGATAAAATAAATATAATTTTTTAATTTATAATTCTAAAATTATATTAGTGTCATTTTATTTATTTTTCTGAGAAAATTTATATTTTGATTAATATTGAAAAATACTTCATAAGTACATTTTCATTTAAATAATTATTAATGTTAAATTAAAATTATATTATTTAAAGGTAATATTAATTAAATTATAAATATATTAAAAAACATCATGTCATTATAAAAAATTTCACATTGAAATTGAATATAAAAACTTAATAACTCTTTGAACATTTTTCTACTTTAAAACCCAATTATTTCATTCTATTTGTGGGATTAAGATTAATCTTAATTTTGCCTCTTCTTAGAATTTTATTTCAAAAAACATTCATACACCATATTAATAATTATAATATTTAGAGTCTAAAAATATCAACATTATTTTTTACTAATAAAATGAGTAAAAGTGATTAAAATTAATCACTGTAATTAAGGTCGAATTTTGTTTATTTAGAAACTAAACCTTAATCATAGGGGCCAAAACGACCTATCCACTTTTCCAAAAACCACTTTTTGGAAATTATTCTACATAAAACTTAAATTATTGATTTTTTTGGGCTTTTATAACTTTTTTTATGTAATAACATGTGTACACCTAACATGTTTTCAAAAATTCCTAGTGAGTCCTTTTCCTTCCCTGTAAAAAGACAACACCTATACCACTTATTCAAAGCTATAAAACCTATTATGTTTATCCAAGATGTACCAAATATAATTAAAAATATCCTTATTCATCCTATAATCCTTACCTTATGAATAAGTAAATACAAATAATCCTTTTAGCACAAACCAAAATGAGTTACCCGATAAAGAGGTAACATAATCTCTCAAGTACTTTCTTTTTTTCTTACTCCACCCCTCATATCTATTTATTCCATTTCTTTATAAAAAAAATGTATCATAAATATAATGGGATTTTTTTTATTATATTTTTTTAACCTAAACATAAACAGGTCTGATTTTAATGTGTAACAAACATACTTTTACGTGTACGGTGAACTACCGCCTCATTAAATTATGATTGTTCAATTTTCCTTACCACCTCTCATTGTGAAAATTATGATCATAAATATATATATATATATGTAATATATTATAATTATTATTTATTTAATACTATTTATTCTTTTTACGATATATATCTTTTTACATTCCATTTGGTGTTAATATGATAATTTTGTTGGAGGATGTGTGGACTATAGCCCCCTCAAAACGATGTGATTCTTTCATACACTAAATAGAATGTGTTAAGGATGGTTTTAATGAAATTATATGATATATATTATATTATAATTTTAGTTTAATAATGATACATATATTAATATATATATATATATATTCATACGTCATTTACCTTTTTTCATTCAACGTGACAATAAAAAAAGAAACAATGTTCTTGCGTACGTACATCTTATGTCTACATGAATGGTGTATTCCATTTCATTCATATATATTATATAGAATACTGTAATTAAAATATAATGGATATAAATTATATTTATATCATGGATTAAATTATTGAATCATGATATATGTATAAGGACCAACAACATAACAAATTAAGACACGCGTGAAGAACATGGTGAATATTATCTGAAGTAAAACCTTAACATATGACAGTTAACAAGTAGGTAATATAATGTCATGATAAATCTATATATGGTATCAGATATAATTATATGGTTCTATAAAATATGCATAAAAATTTATATTTATTTTATATGTGGTTTGAACGAGTACGATGAGAGGCCAAACACTGGGTAAGGGGATTTCATCTCTCTTTTTATTTCTATGGGATACATTCTTTATTCACCACCCATTACTTTTGTGTGGGGTATGTAATGCCCTTGAATTTATTATATTTATCTTATAATTAAATTTATGGGTATTTACATTTCCATTTTATGACCTTTCTTTCATGGGGGTTAAGTTCGAAAAGTAACCAAATCATTGAATTATATTTGTCTTAATTTCACTTCATTGAAACCAGTGTTGTCTGACAAAAATGATTTTTTTTGAGGTTTATATAATTCAATTTTTCATTCTATATCATTAATATACTTATTTTAATGGTATTTTTTGCTTCCTGTAATTCTCTTTTTAATACATTGATAGTATGATCCCATGTTACTATGTTATAATAGTTTATTGAGACAATCTCATCGCTTTTTTGACATTGTTTATATTTATGCTCCCTTTGATGAAATCTTATGATCTATCCCACAAGAATACAAATTATTTTCATTATATTTTATTTATCCAGGATATTGTCATGTATTAGTATCATTTCTTCACTCTTTGGTACTTAAGATAATTTTTTAAGTAAAATATGACACTCTCTATCTCCGGTTAGAAATCTATTGCATTCAAAAACAGTGTTTTACCTAATGTTTTCAAACTATATATGTAGTCCATTTTCAAGGAAAATGGATTTAAAATTCATTTTGTGGTTTTCAATGTTTCATTTATAAGTTTTCAAAGCTATTTTCATAGAAAAGGTTTTTCAAAATGGTTTTATGTTTTAAAAAGTGTTTTTAATGCTGAAAGTATATTTTACTCAATTAATGTTTTTAAATGATATTTAAAAACTATTTCCTATATAAAATAACATATTTTAGTGTTAATAAAGAATTTTTTGAAAATTATTCAACGTTTCCATTCATATTATTTCTCTTAATGGATTATTTTTTAGAATCAGGATGTTGATGAAGCTCATTTCTCTTTCACGGGTTATATGCTTTTGAAACCTACCTCTATATACAAGTTATTTTTATGGTGAAATGATTATGAAACCTATATATTTTCACAAGTTATGATATTATTACATTTTTACAATAACCATTTTATTTCATTGGTTATGATATTATTATTTACGATCTTATGTAATATGTATATATGATTTCATTACGTGATGGGTGGGACCTTTATCTCCCTCCAATGAATTGGGTAAACTCATGCTACAAAATGGCGATGGCAGTGAACTATGACTACTAATATGGTATGAGGAGTGAACCTATACAACCAAGATGGTCTTTGTAGCAATGGCTTGGATACTATAAAAATCATATTATATTCTTATGAGTCTTCCATAATTAAATTTTTTATTCATATGTTATACTTTCATGGAATATGTTCTTTATTTTTTTATGATTAATTTCTTATGAACCATCGATCCTTATTCGATAAATCAGACATATGATCTTTAATATACATAGTATGATATTATATTTTCATGATCACATTCTACTACCCTTATTTTCATGATTATGTTTACATAGCTTCCTTGCTTACCCTTACTGATCATTTTAGATCACCCATTTTTATGTTTCCTTCCCCATGTTATGAAGGTATGAATTATGATTGATATGTCTAAGAAGTTTTCTAGTTATGAAGAAACTAGAGGGATATAATTTATCTCACTTATGTACCATCGTTTATGTTTCCATGTTTTCAAAGGCACTAGACTAATACTATCTTTGGGCATCTGTTTGTACAATTTTTTAATTATTCCACAAATGTTATTTAATGTAAATGTACGAAAAGTAAGAGTATATATCCTCACTCTAGATATGATAAATATTATGTTGTTATATGATGCTATAGTCATATCGAAACGATGAACCATCTCTGTAATACCCATGTCTTGATGGATAATTCTCTATCTGTATGACCTCACTCAATTTTACATCAATTTTTTGCTTCCATATGTTATAGATCCAACAATTTACTACTATAAATTTGGTAATTTCAGAAGTTAATAACACATTACAATTATGAAACTATCTAAATTTCCCAATAATGATAATAATCCAATTGACTACTTTGTATTATGTTGAATTTAATTTTCATTTAAACACATTACATATACCTCAAGAATCTATACTATTGAGTTTTGTTTTAGCATCTCATTGTCATTATGGGAGGAAAAAACAAAAAATTAGAACGATTTATAATTTTTAATTCCAACATGTAAATTATCTAAATAATAGGTAAAAATTTACCTAGTATTCTTGTGTTGTATAGGAAACTTCCATATTTTTTATTGATAAAATACGTTTGATGTAAATTACTAAATTAGTAATCAAATTTTTTCTTCATTTAAGGAAGTACATTGGCTATTTGATATTATTTCATAATAATAAGAATCTTGTACATGTGATCGGGTGTTATAGACATCACTGAAATTGAGGGAAAAAACAAAAGTCATAGAGTTTTAGAAAACATTTCTCACACCCAATAGCATAGGATCAAAGAATCATAAATAGTAACCCTAGAATGTCTTCAATGAATAAAGAGAATCAGCTATATTGTAATGTATCGAATTCAGTCTCCTGAAAACAAAAAGTTATATGATATTTGTTTTCATTCAATAAAGTCTTTTAATGAATGTGAATTTCATAAGCAAAAAAAATATATAGTTTAAATATAATGATACATAGTGTGATATTATGTGGTAGTGTATTGAGGAACTATTGTACAAGCATCATATTCATCAATTCACCATGCATTACATGAATGGATTTTACAAGAACATCCCATAGTCCCCCACATGAACTTAAAATCCCCAAGTACTTTTTTCCAGACATTGCAACACTTTTTGAGTCCATAAAATCTATTTTGGATACATTTTCATCAAATTATATTTATTTTCAACAATAAATTAATCCAAAACGTTATCCCTATCTAAGGGAACAATTGTGTTACCCTATAGGCCTTACCGGTGTTAAAAATGAATGTGATATAATTGTTTTACATATATAATCAAATAGATTCTCCTAGTAAAAACGACTTAAAAATAAGCTACTATAGGGCCTAGTGTGATCTTTATCAAAAATATTTATATCTCTATACAAATATTTCCACCATAAGATGCATCATATAAGTCATTTTTATACATATATAATCCTTTTTTCTATGATATTTAGTGACCAATAGGCATCGAACATGTCAATCTAATATCACTGACTCATATTTTCATCTTTCTCCAAAAACAACTGACCAAGACAATGATTACATCATATTTCATTCTCACGTTGAAGTTTAAACCACATTCCCTTCATCTATGTAGGAAAAATAGCATTTGTTAATCATCTAAGTAGGGAAAATAATTTACTAGGTGTAATTCCATCAATTTGTAGATGACTTTTAGTATCAAATGAGTGGAAAAATCCAATCTTAGTTACACCTAGACTGATGAAATGATCATCAACATACTCAAGCACCCTTATTTGAGATAAGTTATAATCAAACATGCATAAGTTTCATATTGAAGTATGAAATTTTTCATGCTAGTTTCTTGATATCCTCAATTAAGAAGGACTGATAATAGGATTCACCCTTAAGTATATAAATGATTGTATACATCACATGATATATACATTGGTGGGTCAATCTAAGTAAAAAAAACATTACATATTAACTTATAAATCCATTCTTCAGGTATCATAAAAAACATTTCTAATGAGTAAGACAGTCTGTTCATGTTAACCATAACATATCATTTCAACCAAAAATACATTGCAATGATCATCGATTAATAATAAGTCAATGTTGTAATTTGAGGTGTTATTATCATTCGATAATCCATTTAAAATTAATTATAGTACGTAATCAGGAACAATAAAGGGAGTTAAATTTTTTATAATTATATTATACATTTACAACTATTTCAAATGATATCTCAAGTTAATTACTACCATATATACTAATTGACAAAAAATTTATTGTATCATTAGGGGTTTCACCAATAGCTCTGTTACATTTTCCTCTATATCCACCAAAAATAACTATACATTCCGCCTACTAATGATCTTATTTATGTTTTATTATCTTTGATTGTTGTGTTTAGTCATTTTGTGAGATAGGGGTTCCTTATCTAGAGAAACAGGCACATTAATGTGTCAATATTGGACAATTTCTCCCTCGATGCTAGGAAACACTCCATGTTTAGTAATGAAATTCATGATCAAAATTGATTCCTTATTAGTATAAAATGCATTAATGTACTCTTTCTATGTTTTCTAGTCTAGTATGGTGGCTTTAATGGAACAATTTCAATATATATCACACTCATTTTGGAAAACAGTAATCTATATTGATATCATTGATCAAATTTTTTCAGATTATAAATTAGCATCTTTTTTACCCTTTACACAATGTCCATCTTCTCCACTAAAGAAAAAGAACATATCCTAAGTACTTTTCAAGAACATATGAATGTTCTTTACATCAACCTTGTGACATTCACTTTGATGGATTGAAGGCTAATAATTATTCTCAATGTATATCTGGTTGATTACATCACATTTTATACATGAATGATCCTATAGTGGATACATAAAAATATTATCCAGTCTTTCAATCACATTTAAAACAGTCCCAAATCCTCCAAAGACATGTACCATGAAACACTGGTAAAAACCCCTTTTCGAAGTTCTCTTTGCTAAACCACATTACCAGTTTACTAATACACATGTTTTGAGCCAGTCCGATCACTATATTAAATTGATATCTATATATATTCATACTCAGTGTGTTGGATACCACACCAATGTATTTCATTAAAAACATTTGGACAAATTGTACCAATATAAAATTAAGTTATAAGATTTTATTTATTATAAATATTACATTGTCTACATAAAAAATAAAACATACTTCTATACCCTCATTAACCCACTTATATAAACAAGAATAATCCATGTTCTTGATGGAACCATACTATTTTATTGCATCATCAAACTATATATTCTTACTCTAAGAGGCTTTCCTAAATCCATAAATGGATTGTTACAACTTTCATACATTAAGAGTATCATATTGCACTTCACAACCTATTTGTTGTATCATATATATTTCTCCAACTAAATTCACATTAATTAAAGTGGTCTTGGAATCCATTTGACCTACTGTATAATAATAATGAGTTATTATAGAAATAACAACCAAATGGACATTATCATCACCACTGGTGAAATTCTTTATCCATAGTCAATAAAATGACATTTTTTAACTGTTTTCTACCAGGTTCTCATTATATGTAGATAATCTACTGTCTATGTTAATTTTTTTATGGAACCCCACTTTCACTCCTTTTTTATTACCTCATCCGGTATATCTACTAAGTTACAATATTTGTTAGTGTCTATGGAGTCCATTGTTGATCCCATGGATTTTAACCGCTTCTTAGTATCCGAGCTCTAAATAGTATCTTAGTAGGAACTTGCTTCACGACCTCTAAAAATTATTTACACTTATTTTTAAATTAGAAATATATATATCTAGAGTTTTTTAAAAATCCTTAAAGACCTTTAAGGCACTTCTGTATCCTGATCATGTTCTACTTCCACCAATATTAATGGAACTGGACTAGATTCCATCTTACTAACACATCCAATTTATTGGTCTTTAGCTTCCCCAAATTTAATTTCACTTTTATTGAATCCTTTAAATATATTTTTTTCAAGGAAACAAACAATACATTACAAAAGAACATTTTTCATTTTGTATTTGTCGAAATGGTATCTCATAATTTATTATAGATACCTTATAAATAATAATTTATCAGATTTGGTAATATTTGATAGGAATTAAATCATTAAATGAGGTATTTATAACCCAAAATCCACATGAAATACATTTTGGAACATTTCCCAGCCTATATCTCATATAGTATCTTCATGAATTTTTTAGTTAGAAATTTGTTTAAGTAAGAATGTAATTGTCTCTATAGAATAACACATTCATTAAATAGGAAGGTGAAATAAAATCATCATTGATATAACCATTTAAAAAAATGATTAATTACTTATCACAAGAACACTATTTAATTGTATTATGTTTGGAGAAGTGTTCTATCAAAAAAATTCATAGTCTATTAGTTGATTTTTGAATTCCTGGAATAAGTATTCATCACCCTAAGCTTATCCGATGAACTTAATACTTCTTTCTAGTTTGTTAAATAATATTTTATAAAAACCATTGAAATTTTTATAGTTTTCATACTTGTGTTTTATCATAAATCGATAACCATACTGACTAAAATCACCAATTAAAGTGATGAAGTACCTAAAACCACTATTTCCTTTTGTACTAATTGGTCTACATACATCATTATGATTAAGATCCATTACTCCACCATCTATTTATCCTTTTCGAAATATTTTTTGAACATTTTTTACAACAAAAAATATCTTAATATATTAGATTATTTACTATTTAAAGTGTCTAAAAATATATCTCTATGAATACTTTGATCAAATTTATTATTTATCTATCTAAGGAAATAATGACAAATATATGTGGGATTAGAATGAAATCTAACTATAAAAAAATATTTCTTTTTTTCTAACATGATTAAATACTTCACCCTACATCAATCCCATCATATCTATGAGTATATATTCTCACCAAAAATGTGTGACAAACACACGATATACAATTCCCATGAGTCTTAGAAGGTGGAACTAATTTCTATTACATTTACAATGAAGGACTATGTGTTTTTCTTATTCGAAACACTTCTTAATCCTATATACCAATATTTTTCTATTCTCTGGGTCTTATATTATAATAATCTCAAAATGATTACTATATAGTATGTCTTAATCTAAAAAAAATACATGTCAATGGATGAGTATCATGTGTTATATCTTTTTTATGTATTTTTAATGATATAAACCCTAATAAAAGTAATGATCTTTTATATTATATCTATTAACTAAGCTAAGATACATATATTTTAAAACAATGACTCTACTATATTGTAAAACTGATCACTTTTGTCATTTAGTTAATGATTTATCCTTGTCATAAATTTTATTATTATTTGATATACAAGAGGGAAAATATTTGTATGTATCCATCATTTGGGTAATATTGAAACCTATTTCTCTTGTATTACAAACCTTCAGGATTCATATGTATGTGCCACCAAAAGAGAATGTTTAAAATATGATGACACAATATAATCCTGGAGAGCACCACTATGGTGTAAAACATTGTAATTATAAAATTCATAGTCATCATTACAGTCATTACTTGCACAAGATTATCTGGGGAACCGCCCTATGTCATGAAACTACCTAGTCATATGATTGAGTTCTTTGTAACAGTCACTTTGGAAGGAGTCTCACACATAGTTTTTAATGGGTTATCATTTTAAAGTCTATCCAAATTAATATACATTATTTTCGCATTATTTTAATAATTATTAAAAAAAATTAATCATTACCTTGTCTTGTTTTATTCCTTTTGTGTATTAATTATTATAATGATTTAGTTTTTGAATCACAATTCCTATTATAATATTTATGTGTTCAAATTACATTAATGTGTAACTATTTTCAATACCCACATTATGTGTTACATAGCCAAATATAAAACCCAAAACATATTCATTCGTATCTGAATGTATCTTATGCATAATGAAAATGAACATTTTAATGTAAAAGAATATAGTAATAGTAGATTGATAATATATAGATTATTAAGATCTATGTGAATGATTTCAACCCCATTAACATTCCTAGATAAGACATCATCCTCCAACTGATAGGTAGTCTGGCCCCATGTCCCTCTCCACTAAGAGAATTTATTCAACAGGGAATTCAATTCATAATTACAGTAACACCTAATATTCAAAAATTGTGTCCAGTAACTAAATTCATCATAATTACTTAAATTTCGCACTATATTCAACGAAAATAAGAATTAATATTTATGGATTTGTAGATAACATGTAATGAATGGTTCTAACTCCTTTAAGTAGTTTAAAAATTAAAATAAAGTATGGAAAATATTCATATTTCCATAAGAATTAGAAAACCTAAATAATAAATGAATTTAATAAATAAATAACCATTATATTATTTTCCGAAACATAATACGTTTATGAATTATTACATAAATATGAGCTAAGAATAAACTTTTTATATTTTATATAAAATATGAATATAAAATACATATATTAAAAAATTATGTGAACATATTTATATTATAAATATATGTCATTTACTGATTTAATCATATTAATCACTAAAACATTTAATGTGGTTTAAATTATGTTTTCAAATAAGGTCTCGTATTTAATTTTAATATAGTTAAAAATATAATAATTTTTATATTTCATCATTATCTAATTTAATTATAAACACTTTATAAATCATATAATAATTTCTAAATAAAAATTTAGTTTAATGAACATAAACCATGCCAGTAAAAGGAATTTTAATATTAAAATTTAATATTTGAGAATACAAATATTTCATAAATATTTATTTAATTAATTATAAACAATTTATAATTCATGTATTAACTTATAAAATCATACTGAATTATAGTATCCACAAATACCTTCATAATGATTTATAAGTATTTAATAAACCATTTAAATCATTAGAAAATTTAAAAAAAATACCATAAGATATTATGTTTAACATTATAGAGAATCCCTATTCTGCATAAAGGCAACATCTGATTACCTTTACATAGGCACTCTAAGAAAAGGTAAAAAAAATGGTAACCTTTATGAAAACCTTCTACATAAAGGTAGCCATGAATTTTGTTACACTACGTAATGGTAATGTTGAGATTACCATTATGTCAAATAGTGATTACCTTTTTTCAAACCTTATACATACAGGCAGCCAAAAATTCTCAATGATACATAAAGGTGTGATAGAGGTTACATTTACACAACCCAATTTATATAAAGGGAATTTAAATATCACCATTACACAATTCATTGAGTTAAAAGTAATAATTTGAAAAAAAATCATGTGAACACTTCACATAATGGTGGGTCCCTACCTACCATTATGTGGACCCTTTCATTATGGTAAATCTAATATTGACCATATGTATCTCATGTAATGTTTTAAAATAAAGAATCTAATTTTAGGAAATAAAAAAACTCACTATTAATCAAAAAAAATTAAAACACATTTAAATCCTAAATAATCATGGTTTAATACCACTATTGGGTTTAATTTTATCATCTCAACAACATTAGCAGTGGAAAAAAACCCAAAAAAATACATTGATCTACATTCATGAATTCAAAAATTGCGAATTATCTGAAAAACAAAGGTAAACCGAGTACCAAGTATTAATGTGGTGCATTAGAAACTTTTTTTTTGTTCTATTGACAAAGAATGTTTGTTTTATGTCACCGAAGTAGTAAGAAAATTATTCATGCCTCTATGGCAGTACATCCACTATTTGATTTGGGATCGCAATAGAATGACTCTATTACACCTAAAGGGTTTTAAGAATTTTCATTAAATGTGATGAATGGTCTATGGGAAGTAATAGAGTTTCAGTACATGATTCGCACACCCATCAGGAGTCGATCTCATACTCTTCAATATCAACCCAACATGATATTCATTAAATTAAGATCTTCATCCATATCATAATGTATGAGGTTCCATCTCATGAAACCAGACATTTTCTTCCTTTTGGTGTATATTGTTAGATCTCCCTCAATTAATGAACATGCCAAACCTCAAACACATCTTTAGTTCCAAACTGGGGAAACATATTTTGAGATGATGTGGTTGTGTGTAGTAGCATGAGTGTACATGAATCATATAAAAGCACTCACAATGCATCACATGAATTGATTTTACACAAATCTTTAACACATACCTCATCCCAAACCATTGTTTATTTCAAAACCTCAACAAAAAGACCACATATCTCACATTAGTAAAACCGTGGAAACCAATTCTCATTAATTTAACCATATAAAACTATCCATAGAGTATATTGTTATTTAACTCATACATGATGTATAATTAAATGAATAACTCCATTATATATTTTTTTGGTCAAGGCAATGTGTCCCACATATATCCATGAACCATGAAATATCTAATTTCACTTAATTTTTTATCATTGGTAGTGTTTCATTAGAATTACACAATATCGCTCCAATCCATCTTGGTAGATTATGAGTCCTTGACTCTATCAAAACACACTAGAATATATTGTGGTATTCTACTCTTATACTTATCCATGGAATCAACATACATCCAAATTAATCATAAGCCACATATTGGGAATTCATTAAAAGTAACCACTTTATATCATTGATATTCATTGTATCTTAGCATTAGTTGTCATGTGGCCCTAACAACTAAATCTCAATATCCATGTTTTTTTTCCAAAATAAACTTATTATCATATCTTATATGTTTTCACCGGAAAAATATATATAACTACCTCTTGGAAAACCATTAACATTCTAATCATATTTCATATTGTATCACATTCCATATATAGAGTGGAAAAACCACAAACATAACCCCAAATAATGGTAGAGATTGAAATAAAACCCTTGAAGTTATATATAACTACCACCATTATAGAATTATCCTTATTAATTGTAAATAATAAACTCTCATACTACCTTTTTACCTAAATAAACTTATATTTCAGAGAATATTAAACCATATTTCCATCGCACTCAATATAAATAATTTGATCATCCATCCAAATTTATCACGACCTATCCCTAGGGGCATGTGTTGTGACTAAACAAATCCCACATCCTAAACTCCAGGGGATAGATACTAGCACCTAATGAATTATCCCACAAATGAAAGGCATTTTTGTAACACCACAAGCTTTTATAGTACATTTCCCTTTGAATATTGTGGTAGCTTGCGTTGTACGCTACTTGGAGTTTTAACACACCACGACCAATAAAAATAGATTTTATAAATAGTAAGACCTAATTTTTGAAATTTTAGAAATTTTATTATTCAAAATAGAATAAATTTTTGAATTCTAAGTATCAAAATTATCTTAGGGTGAATTTTTTGTATTTTTATGAAAACATTCAATTTTTGATGAATAATGAAAAACACCATGTTATTGCTTAAAACCAACATTTTATTTAAGTAATTAGTTATTTTATTTAAATTTATTTTAGGTCAAAATATATAATAATACCAATATATGTTCAATATAATTCATTGTACTATCATTATAATTAGTTTAGATATATAAAATTGTATTGATCTTTTTACCGTCTTTTACCCACCTTCTAGGAGCATTTTAAAATTTGAATAAAAATTATTTTTATATCTTATGTGAGTTGAATTTCAAAAATCTGATAGATATAGTTGAAATCAGTAAGTAAAATGTGGTTCAATAAGAAAAAAATATTTTTTGGTGAAAAGGGTCTTTTAACTTTTATTTACCACGGTTAAAAGTAAATAGGGTAATTAAGGGTAAAAATGATAATATAATTACCCTAACACATGTCCTAATTCTATTGGAAAAGTGTAATTCGGACATAGAAAATATTAGGAATATTATATTATTCTATTTCATCCACTTGGATTAGATTAGGACATTTATTATTATTATTTTTAAGAAGAGTTAAAAGAGTTAAATTCAAACTTTAATAACTAAACCATTTTTAAAATAGGGTTAAAAACAATATAAATTAGACTATAATTATTAATTAGAAAGATAAAGAGATTTACTACATAATGGTATTTTATTGATAATTTTTATACATTAAATAATTTAATTTATTTATGACACAATGATGATGCAGTAATTACCTTAAAAATGAAATATTAAAATAATTGATATTATAAATATCGAAATAAGTGTAAATTGAGACTTCTGATGAATACCACGAATTTTATAGGTTAATAAAACATGTTAGGGTAGATTAAATAAATATTATTCGAACTGATAATGTTTTTATGGATTTCAAAAAAATTAAATACTAAATAGTGTCAAAATTGACATAATTGAGGTTTTATAAAAATACGATATTATTAACTGATATAATATTCCTAAAATATATAAGGTTCAGCCAAAAAAACATAGATAAGGTTATATATATTATTAATGAACCACTTAGGATTATCTTGGTAGTTTATAGTATGTTTATTCATCATATAATTTAAAAATTCAAAGAGACAAGGTAAATGTCAAACTATTTAACTAAGAGTTAAATCTAAACTTAAAGGTTAATATAGTGATATAAACCTGTCTAAAACCTATTAGTTGAGAGTTTTGCGACCCATCCCCACCATATCCTTGAAATAAATCATTTTGGATCCATTAGAAACCGAAAATTATTTTATTATAAAATAATATTTCATGCTTTTCATAAAGTGACCCTCACCTATCTAATAAAGGGGTACTTCCCCTTATCTTAATTTCACACCTCCAAAGCCATTTGGCTGACCAAACCCTTTCCAAATATCCTTCCAACTATCCCCCCATCAACCTAGATGCCTTACATGGATTATAAATCCATTCTATGGATCCCTTTTCATCAACTCAAAAGGAAACACCCGAAGAAGAGGTAATAATTTCACCACCCTCTTTCAAGTTCATTTCTTCTTACACATCTTCTTTCTTTGTTGTTTCCATACCCAAATAATAACTCCAGTACCTTCTATACACTGTGATGTTATTATAAATATTATAAATCCATATTCATTATTCTATCTATCCTATAAATCACAATGTCACCATACGTGCGTACGTATGACTTACCATCTCCATGTCGTGGTGTAGTTTTTTATTCAAACACTTCATTATTTGGATGGGTATAATAATGAGTATAATTAATGTAAATAAAAAATTTAACATATTAATAATTATTTATATATGGTATACCATCCAATTACCTATGATCTCACCATCAATTAAATTATATTGTCACTCATGCGTACATACAGATTAACGTCTCCACAAACACGATGAGATTCATTCCCCATCATAATCATTCAAAAATAATTTTCATTTTATGATTAAAAATAATTTTTATGAACATAATATAATTTTTTATATATATCAAATACTTCTTATCCATAGAAAACTTGGCTTACATAACCAAGCATATAGAGGAAAACGAATCAGTTAACACTCAAAATGATAATACTGCTGAAATATTATTAACAATGAAATATTATAGGATCATATATGATATCATATTTTTGTATATATTTCATCGATAATTTAATAAAAAAATTAAATATTATAATGTAGTTTAACATAACATCAACTAAGGAAAAGTTCAAGGTAAGGGTTTATTCAACAATATCTTTACTTATCTGAGATGGTTAGTACGTAAGTATCTACTGGGACCACTTTATCATCCACATCCATGTTTTCTTAAAAATGTAATTAAAATATTTTTTAATATTTACTAGACTATGGTTTAAAGTCATTTATACCCTTACATGACCACATATGTTTTGAAATGAACCTTTTCATCATTTTTAAAAAAAGGTACTTTATGGCCTTATTGAAAAAATTAAGGTAAGAATTCATTTTTTTAACTTATACGGCAGGTGTGGCCATTTTCCACCATTGTAACATCATAGAAGCTTCCCATAAAATCTTATAATAATATTTTCATAATAAAAGTTTTATTTTATAAATATATGATATTTAATTTATTTCAAAATAGAAAGATATATTTCTCTACAAAAAGTATTGATTTCATCAATGTCAACCTCCTTTGATGGATTTTAAGCTTGTTTGAAGTTGATTTATATTGATACAAATCTCGCATATTGTATTGAATATTTTGTGATATGTTTGACTGTGGATGTGTTGTTTTTACATCATTCTTGGTTTATGGATATATTATTGATATTTTGTATGCTAGTTTTAAAATGCATGTTTATGTTATGTTTAAACCTTTTCATATGAGGAATGAATTAGATTTAGTGACAGGTGGAGCCCAACATAGCTCCTCAATGCATCGGTAGGTCTAATGAGATAAACTAGTGTCTTGGAACAAGGAATTAAAGAAATATTATTTGTATTATTGGCACAAGGCCTTTACTATGTGGTTATGAAGTCTGGAATTATGCATTCCAACATAATGAAATTGGAAACTGATATTACAGGTGATTATTCGACTAGTAGAATATCCATGTGAATAAGTAAATATAATTATTTGATTTATCTTTTCCATATTATGATGAAGTTTAAGTATAATATTCTTGTGTTTTATTCCTATACATTTCCTTAAATTTTTATGCATATTCTTGAATGCTACCACTATATTGTTATCCTTAATGAGCATCTGAGCTCACCCCTTTCTATGTTTTATTTTCCCCGGGAAGCATAGAAGTGTATTATGACTGACCTAATGGGATAGTATAAGGGATGAATATGGTAAATAGAGACAATTGTTTTTGTTGTTTTTCATTTTATAATGTAATATAAAACTTATAAATGTATCTAGTACTTCTAAGGCTACTAAACTAATTGTTCTTTTAGGATTTTGATCCCTTTTGATCATGCCAATGTTATGTAATAATGCACTGACTCTGGATAACTGGGTTAAGGGAATTGTAGTTGGTATAAGAGGACGTTTAGTAAAAACCTTGGAAACTATATTTAGATAAACTATAATTAGATAACATTTCCCTAATATAGACTTTGCGGATTGGTATAAAAGATCTTCCTAGAATTTAGGAAATGTAGTGATTTTATGTACATTCCAAGTAGTAAATCCCTATCTAGATATGGGTAAGTAAATGTGGATCTAGCACAGATGTACCTAGGATTGAAAACTCTGACAAGGAGTTTTGGTCTTGGCCCGGGGTATCTTAGTACACGACAACGGCCCTGGATGCACTCTTGGTTATGACACTCTCGAAGGATATGCTTAATATAATTCAAATTTTAATTAAAAACAAATATGAAGAATTTATGAGTATATACCTCTTCAAAGAAAACATTTCATTTTGATTATGGATTATATCCATAAATTTCTCAATTTATGTTAACTGTTTTACAAGTTTGGAATTGTGTATTACGATTCATAAACTAATCTAGTGTATGACATTGTTTAGAAATGGTGCCTTATGGAAGTAATGGAAACAATATCTATGCACATAATCCATGTAGGGATTTCTTTCCTACTCAAGATAATTCTAGTGGAGCTAGTGATGCAACTGGTGCTGATCATCTTATCACCATACTGGTACAAGTCACTCAGGTTATGAATAATAACCTAACCTTTATGGAGAACCCTGATCCACAACGCAGAGGATCAACGTTAGAATGATTTATGAGGTAACAACCACTAACATTAAATGTGAGTACAAATCCATTAGAATCTGAACAGTGGAAAAGATCCTTAGAGAAAATATTCCATGCTTTGGGATGTAGAGAAAGGGAAAATGTTTTCATGGGAGTTTATCCCCTCACGAGAGAAGCATATCAATGGTGTTCATTAATACAAAACTGAAATGAAGATAAAAAATATCCAACATGGAATTGAGGGATTTAAAAGATATTTTCTTAGAAAAATACTTTTCTTGTGACCATCAAGAAGATATGGAAAGTCAATTTTTGAGTCTGGGGTAAAAAGAGGACGAGAATTTCATAAAATATGAGGCTAACATAACAAAGTTAGAAAGGCATGCATCAGATTATATACATAACCCAAGGAGTAATATTGATTTAATATTTTGTGGGTTAAACCCATTTCTCCCTCTAGAATTAGTCTCGAAATCCTTCTCATCATACGAAGATATTGTCTCATGGGCTATCAAGACAGAAAATTAATTCTCCAAGTCTTATGAATTCAAATCCAAGAAAGAGAAGAAGAGGTCTGCTGATCACTTTGGAAATGGAAATAATGGGAAGAATTGAATGGTTGAATATCCATACTATGGTAAATGTGGTAAGAAACACCCTGGTACTTTGATGAAGGGAATGAGATTCTTTTACAAGTGTGGTGAAAAAGGCCACCAAACTCGTGATTACAAGGAAAAGAAATAGACTGTCAATGTTGAATGATGCAATTGTATAGAAAAGGTATAGTATGAAAATTAATGTCCTAAGAGCCAAGGTAATTACTTTAGAAAAGTTCAAGGGAGAAAGGCCAAGATTATGAAATCACTACTGTTGAGGTAGAAGCTCTGAAAGACATGGCAGCAGGTAATTTAATTGTTTCCTCAAGATTAGCCAATGCTTTTTTTGGATTCTTGATGATCTCATTGTTTTGATATCTTCCCAGTTTTCTATGAAAATTATATATTTTTAATTTGACTTAACAAGGGAGTTGTTAGTCAAAACTCCTAAGGGAAGTTTCATCATAATAATGTTTTATTAATCATATCCCATTAGGGCATATAAATGATCTTTATCAGCTGATCTCATAATCATAGCAATGATTGAATTTGATATAATCCTCAGAATGGATTTGATTTCGGACCATGATGTGAAAATTTATTGTAAGAAAAATGAGGTTACAATTTTTTATGATGATAAGGAGTACCTTATCTCTAGAGTAGAAACGTCACAACCTGATTCTTATCTAGATACACCCCCAGTAGCTCTACAAAATTCAACTATTGGGGAGGAAGAGAATGAAATAATTATGGGTGAGGAAAATAATGATCGAATAGAGTACATACCAATTTTTCAAGAATATGTTGATGTGTTTCTTGAGGATTTTTCTGGACACTCCCTAGAATGAGAAATTGAGTTTTCCATTCATTTAATTCCTAGTTCAAGGCCCATATCGAAGACCCCTTATAGAATGTCCATATAGGAATTAGTGGAACTAAATAAACACCTAGAGGAATTGGGTAATAAAGGATTTATTCACCCTAGTGTTTCTCCATGGGGAGCCCATGTCCTTTTTGTTGTGAAGAAAGATAGATCTATGAGGTTGTGAATTGACTACAGTGAGATCAATGCTATAGAAATAAAGAAAAACAATACCCTACCTCAAATTGGTGATTTATTCGAACAAATTCAATGAGAACAATGTTTTTCAAAGATTAAACTTTGATCTAGATATCATCAGTAGTGTTTGAAGAATAAAGAAATTCTAAAAAAAACATTTCGAACCAGGTACGGGCATTACGAGTTTTTAGTAAAGCCTTTTGGATGGACTAATTCACCCTCTGTCTTTATGGATTTAATGAATTGATTTTTCAAGGAATATATTGATGACCTTGTAGTGATATTTATGAATGATATCTTGGTATACTCAAAAAGCTGCAAAGATCATGAAAATAACTTGCTCACTATTTCAAAACCCTTGGAAGAAATTAATTATATGGGATGTTTAGAATGTGTGAATTATGGCTTCAAGAGATTTATTTTCTTGGCCATATTGCCTCTAAATATGTAATCTCTATTGATCCTTCAAAAAAAAGGAAATCCAAGAATGGAAAGCACTGATGAGTATAACTGAGGTATTTAGTTTTATTAGCTTAGCATGTTATTATCAACGTTTCTTCCAGAATTTTTCCCGGTTGGCTAACCCATTTACCAATATCACATGTAAAGGGGTTAAATTTGTTTGGAAAAAAGGAGTTGGAAGAATGTTTTGAAGAAATGAAGATAAGATTAATCAACGCTCATATCACGACTCTACCATCTGGGAATGATGGGTTTTTTTTATTTATAGTTATGCTTCAAAGAAATGAGTTGGTTGTGTCTTTATGAAGAATGATATATTAATGGCCCATGTATCACGATAGCTAAAAATTCATGAGAAAAATAATCCAACTCATGATCTTGAGTTGGAAACTGTAATCTTTACTCTGAAGATATGATGACACTATCTCTATGGTGACAAATGTGAGATTTATACTGATCACAAGAGTTTGAAATATAATTTCTCACAAAATGAACTCAACATGAGGCAAAGGAGATGGCTGGAAATACTCAAGGATTATGATTTCACAATACACTGCCTCCTAGGGAAGGCAAATAAGGTGGATGATGATTTGAGTAGAAAGTATCATGGAGTTTTCAACAAAAGGAGAGTGGAAAGGGATCTTATTTTCATGGATCTGGTGAAGATGGATATAGGAATAACCATTGAAGGTGAAACATCAATACATTTTCAAATGGTTTCCAAAACACCATTACTAGAAAGGATAAAAAGTTCTCAGACTAATGATGAGGAGTTTCAAAAGAAGATTAAAGCTGAAAGTGATGGGAGATTGATTGACTTCGTATATGAAGATGGAATTTTGGAATTTGGGAGTAGACTTTGTGTTCTTGATATACCTGATTTAAAAAGGGAATTGTTGGATGATTCTTATAGATCCAATTTCTCTATACACCCAGGGAGCACCAAGATGTATAGATATTTGAAGGAACATTTTTTATGGGATAACATGAAGAGGGAAATTTCTGATTTATGATTTTTCAATAAGTGAAATATGGATGGCAACAGCCTGGAGGAGACATGCAACCTATTCCCATGCCTGAGTGAAAATTGGATAATATTACGATGGAATTTGTCTTAGGGATACCAAAGGCTCCTAGAAATAATGATTTAATATGGGTCATTGTGGATCATCTTACCAAGTGAGCACATTTTATTGCTATAAGAGAAGATTTACCACTTGAACGTCTAGGAAGACTATATATTAATAAAGTTGTAAGAATCCAAGTTTACCACTATTGATTGTTTCTGATCATGATCCCCATTCTGCATCAAAAATTTGGAAAATTCTTCAGAAGTCCTAGGATACTGAACTTCATTTGAGTACTTCCTACCACCCTCAAATCGACGGACAATAATAACGGACTATTCAAACCTTATAAGAAATGTTGACATCTTTCTCACGTGACATTCATGGTTTGTGGGATAAATTATTAACTCTTGTAGAATTTTCCTATAATAATAGATTCCATTACAGTATTCATATGACACCATATGAAGCGTTATATGGCAAGAGATGTCACACACCAACTTTTTTGGATGATGTTGGTGAAAGAAAACTCATAGGCCCAGAACTTGTTGAGGAAACAATAAAAAGGTGGAGATTATCCAAACCCACATCAAAGCATCTCAATGTATGAAGAAGAGTTATGCCGATAATCGGAGGAAGTATTTGGAATTTCAAATAGGAGATCATGTTTTCAAGAAGGAATCTCTGAGGAAGGGTGTTATACAATTTGGTAAGAATGGTAAATTGAGTACCAGGTACTTCGAACCTTTCGAAATTCTAGAATGAATTAGAGTTTTGGATTATCGTTTGGAAATGCAACCAAGTCTCTCAAAAGTTCATGATTTGTTCCACGTATCACTGTTGAGAAAATATATGAATGACCCAACGCATGTACTCACCTATGAGTAAATTAAAGTAGAACCTGATCTGTATTATTGTGAAGATCTTGTCAAGATTCTTGACACCGGAGAACAAATGATGAGAAACCAGACGACTCGTCTGGTAAAAGTACTGTGGAGAAATCATAAGATGGAAGAGGCAACGTGGGAACCTAAGGAACATATGATGAAGAACCACCCAAATATTTTTATTCATAATATTGTAGAAATTTCGAGGATGAAATTTTTTAAAGAGGGGATAATGTAACACCCCAAGCTTCTATGGTACGTTTCCCTTTGAATAATGTGGTAGCTTGCACTGTATGCAATTTGGAGTTTTAACACACCATGTCTAATAAAACTAGCCATTACGAATATTAATGCCCACTTTTTTAATTTTTATAAATTTTATTTTTCAAAATGGACTTTATTTTTGTGTTTGGAATATCGAAATTAGCTTATGGTGAATTTTTTTGTATTTTTTCAGAAATCATTCAATTATTGATGAATAATGAAAAACACTACGTTATTGTTTAAAACTGACTTTTTATTTAAGTAATTAGTTATTTTATTTTAATTTATTTTATGTAAAAATAGATTCATAATACCTATATTTGTTCAATTTAATTCTTTGGAAGCATTTTATTAAAAGTTTAGATATATAATATTTTATGGAACTTTTTACCGTCTTTTACCCACCATCTATGAGCATTTGCAAATTTTCATAAAACTTAATTTTACCACTTTTGTGAGTTGAATTTCAAAAATACGATAGACACATTTGACATCAGTAAGTAAAATGAGATTTAATACGATAAAAATAATTTTTTATGAAGAGTAACTTTTTGACTTTTATTTACCTCGGTTAAAAGTAAATAGGGGAATTAAGGGTAAAAATGATATTATAATTACCCTAACACATGTCCTAATTCTATTGGATAAGTGTAATTTGACAGAAAACAACCTTAGGAATAAAGTATGATCCTCTTTGGTCCACTTGGATTAGAATAGGATAATTATTGTTATTTTATTTAAAGAAGAGTTAAAATAGTTATATTCAATGTTTAATAACTAAACAATTTTTAATATATGGTCACACACAATATAAATTCTACTATAAATATTCATTATAAATCCCAAAATATTTCCTACATAATGGTATTTTATTTATAATTTTTAGAGATTAAATAATTTAATTTATTTATGACAAAATGATGATGTAGTAATTACCTTAATAATGAAATATTAAAATAATTGATATTATAAATATACAAATAAATGAAAATTGAGAATTATTATGAATTAACTTAATTTTCTAGGTTAATATGACATGTTAGGGTTGATTAAATTAATTTTATTCTAAGTGATAAAGTATTTATGGCTTTCAAAAAAATCAAATACTAAATAGTGTCCAAATTGACATAATTGGGTTTTTAAAACAAAAACTATATTATTAATTGATATATTATTCCTAAATATCTATGGATCGGCTAAAGGACTTATATAAAATTATATATATTAATAATGAACCACTTGGGGTGTTCTTGGTAGTTTATAGTATGTTAATTAACCATATAACTTAAAAATACAAAGAGACATGGTAAATATCAAACTATTTAACTAAGAGTTTAATCTAAAAGATAAGGTTAATATGGTGAAATAAAATTGTCTAAAACCTATTGGTTGAGATTTTTTAGACCCATACCCACATTATCCTAGAAATAAATCATTTTTGAGCCATTAGAAACTGAAAATGAGTTTATTTTAGAATAATATTTCAAGATTTTCATAAAATGACCCTCACCTATCTTATAAAAGGGTATGTCCCCTTATCTTAATTTCACACCTCCAAAGCCATTTTTCTCAGCCAAACCATACCCAAATATCCTTTTATCTATACCCCATTCAACCTAGAAACCTTAATTTGATTATAAAACCAACCTAAGGAGCCCTTTTTATCAACTCAAAAGGAAACACCTGAAGAAGATGTAATAATTTCACCACCCTCTTTCATGTTCTTTTCCTCTTCCACTTCTTCTTTCATTGTTGATTCCATACCAAAATAAAAACTCTATTACCTTATATATACTGTGATTTCATTATAAATATGGTACAACCATATTCATTATTCAATCCATCCAATAAATGACATTCTCTCCATATGTGCGTGCGTACGACTTACCTTCTCCATGTCGTGGTGTAGTTTGTTATTCAAACACTTCATTATTTGGAAGGGTATAATAATAAGTATAATTAATGTAAATAATAAATATAACATGATAATTATTCAGTATATATAATACAACATCCAATTACTTATTATTTCATCATCAATATAATGATATTGTCGCTCATGCCTACGAATGGATTACCATATCAAAGAATGCAATGAGATTCATTCCCGATCATAATCATTTAACAATAATTTTAATTTTATGATTAAAAATAATGCTTATAAACATAATATCAATTTTTATATGAATCAAATAAATCCTATCCATAAAAAACATGTCTTACGTAACCAAGCATATAGAGGAAAACGAATCATTTAACAGCTGAAGTGATGATACTACTAAAATATAATTAACAAAGAAATATTATTAAGAAAGAAATATTATACGATCATATATGATATAATATTTATGTATATAGTTCTTTTATAATTTAATAACAATGTATTAACTATTATACATGTGGTTAACATACCATGAACTAATGAAAAGTACAAGGTTAGTGTAAATTCTACAATCTCTTTACTTTTCTGTGGTTGTTAATACGTAAGTATCTGATGTGACCTCTTTATCATCCACGTCCATGTTTTCTTAAAAATGTAATTCCAATTTTTTTTTACTATTTACTAGACTATGGGTTAAAGTCAATTATACCCTTACTTGAACACATATGTTTTGAAAGGAATCTTTCCATAGTTTTCCAAACAAGGTACTTCATGACCTTCTCGACAAAATTAAGGTAAGAATGTCTTTTTTTTAACTTATATGGAGGGTGTGGCTATTTTCAGCTGCTATAACATCGTCGAAACTTCCCATACAATCCTATAAAAATATTTCCAAATAAATTTTTTATTTTATAATTATATTACATTTAAATTATTTCAAAATAGAATGATATATTTCTCTACAAAATGTTTTGATTGTATCTATGTCAACATCCTTTGATGAATTTTATGCTTGTTTGAAGTTGAATTATTATGGTACAAATCTCCCATATTGTATTGAAGTTTTTTTTGATATTTTTGACCGTGGATGTGTTATTTTTACACCTTTTATGGTTTATGGATATATTATTGAAATTTCGTATGATATTTTTAATATGAATGTTTTTGTTATGTTTAAACCTTTTCATATGATAAATGCATTGGACTAAGTAAGTGACAGGTGGAGCCTGCTATAGCTCCTTGATGCATCGGTAGGTCTCATGAGACAAACTAGTGTATTGGAACAAGGCCTTGACAAAATATTATTTGTAGTCTTGGCATAAGGCCTTGAATATGTTTTTATAAAGTCTGGAATTATGTATTCCAACATTGTGAAATTGGCAATTGATAATACATGTGATTCTTAGAATAGTAGAATATCCATGTGAATAAGTAAATGGAATTATTTGATTTATCTTTTCCATATTATGATGAAGATTAAGTTTAAAAGGCTGGTGTTTTAGTCTTATACATTTCCTTAAATGTTTGTTCTTATTCTTGAATGTTTCTGCTATATTGTTATCCTTACTCAGCATATGAACTCCCCCCTTTCTATGTTTTATTTTTTCTAAGATGAAAAGAAGTATACTATGACTGACCTGCAAGGATATTCTTAGGAATGAATTTGGTGAATAGAAACAATGTTTTTGTTGTTTTTAATTTTATAATGTAATGTAAAACTTATGAATGTATCTAGTACGTCCAAGGATACTAAACTGATTGTCTTTTAGGATTTTGATCACTTTTGATCATGCCAATGTTATTTAATAATGCACCGACTTTGGGTAACTGGGGTTGGGGCGTTACAATTTTCCTGAGTACCCGTATGCATGCATGCACACAACCATGTCCCAAATAGTTGGAAAGGAAAACATGCTTGTCACTAAACAACCACTGAGTATAGGTACAATCTGTAATCCAAATGGGCCAGGATACAAACCCAAAAAAATAAAAATTGAAAAAGGAAAGTACAGAAGATCTTTGAAAATTCGTATGTAAGAGAACCCCACCTGAAGGGTAGGCAAAGAGTGGCTACTAGAAGCTGTAAAAGTACATCATGTCCGTCATACCTCATAGGGAACCACCGGGTCTCGGGACACCAAGGTATCTATCGAAGTAACTTTCATCTACACCAGAAACGACACATGCAGGTGGATCCCAGGTAGGTGTGAGTAAAACAACACTCAGTAGAGATCTTGAAACATAAGTGAAATACCTCAAACGAAAGTATACACATGGTACTATCAGCTCATGTAGGTATAATATAAATTCTGGAAATAATGAATATCAGTCGTAACACTAAAGAACATATACTAGTAAGGAACTCACCCATGATGAGTACCATGGGTCATCTAGGTCACACAGAGTTACTCCCCATCGTGGGTCTGTTGGGTCACACAGATCCACTCCCCACATAGGTCATCATAGCTAGTCGACATAGGGCCGCATATAGATAGTCCATATTGGGCCGATTATAGCTGGCTCAAACAGAGCTTCTTGTATTTGGTTCACACAGATCTTCTTGTAGCTGATTCACCTAGGGTCGCATAGTATCAAGGATGGAATGGTCACTTATACCAACTTGTCAGTATATTTCAGGTCTCATCCAGCCGTAGGATTCCTGTATGTTGCGCACTTGATTCCGGGAGAATTAACTTCTCTAGTCACTATATGTATCCCAACTTCCAATAATATGTCTTTATCACATTTCAAAAGATCCACCTCACCCTGAGGGTTCCATCTCTACAAACAATTGATCAATCGGGTGTACAGTTTGAGAGTTATTACCATCTTTTGAAAAGGGGTCGGTCTGGTCTAGGTCTGGCCCATTGGGTGTCCTGGATCTTCTCTGGACCAGATGTCAGGAGTCATCCATCTTGTTCTGTCATGTCGCAAGTAGAGTTTCCCCCATCCCGTGCGTGTTCCCCACTAGACCGCATGTCGGTGCACGCCGCGACCCGCAGTCATGGTCCATGTTCACCACTTCCAACCACCATCCTGCATGACAGAATCCCCTACTACACCACCATGGCCCTAGCCAGCCACAGCTTCTATATCGGTGATCCACTATGGCGCTTCTACCATCCCATGGCCACATCAAGCATTAGCAATATCTTCTGGGGACCACTTGTTCTGCTAAGATGGTATGTTTCATGAATTTAATCATCCACCAGACATCTTAGGTCGATGTCTTCCTTATAATGGCCTCAAAGTTTCCTTGATAATGATTTAGAGGTGTGGTCATGAAGATCACAAGAACACCCAAAGATGGAGGAATCAGGGTCTTGTTCATGTCATCCTAATTCCTCCACGTTAGAGTTTTTCAGACATGAGATGAAGAGGTTAAGTTTGTATTAAAAAATAACCTGTTGCAATACCGGAGGTAAAAACCCCTCCTGCAAGAACAAGTGACCTGCAGATAAACTTGTTTGTGGGTTGATCTACATTCATTGTTTTAGAAAGAATAATAGGGTATGAAAAATTCTCAAAAAGATAAACCCCTACCTGGATAATAATTGATTTTAGGTAACATTCATTGCTTGTGGTGATATATCTATGAGGATTCATGATCTGTTTAAAGTCATTGCCATTCATCGATCTCCTGTCCTTGATCCTTTCTTCAAGGGTGTCGTTGTTTCTTTAAAAAGTTTCAACATTCTACATTGGAGTAGATTATTTGGTTGTTTGTCAAAGGAATTATAAATCTGGATTTGTTTCTATTTCCCCATTATCACATTAAAAATGATATGTGTCATAATATTTCTAGTATGCTTATTCATCATGTGGTTATGTTGTTCCTTTTATGAAATAGGGTTTCTGTTATGCTTCAATTAAAGAGTTGTTATGTTGTTTCATTTAGGGAATGAAATAGTCATCTATTTGTTGCATTACAGCGAAATAATTTTGGAATAAAATAAACATAAGTTTAATTTATTTTTATTAAAATTTCAGTAAACTATTATTCACCCTAAACCCACACCAGTCAAGATTATACTATATCTATAGAAAAAACACCCTTAAAATTGAAACTGTACTCTTGGAATTTCAATCTGAATTACCATTTAGGAGTTACAAGAATTTTAAAAGAAAATAATTGTTACTTAATACTTTTATTTATTGAAAAAAATTACTTTCTACCATTGCCCCACACCAGCCAATGTAAGGACCTTTCTAGGAGAATCCCAACACTCTTAGTTGAATGGGGCCCTCATATTTCTGATCTTGTAACTGGTTTAAAAGATAGATAAATGTGCTCGCACATTTATTTAATAAACATTAAAAATATTTCAAAAATGAATTCCATCAACTCTAGGACTCAGTATTATGCTCCATCTCAGAGCCTAGTCTAGAAATAATCACATTTAATTTAAAAGAAAATATTCATGGAATTTTGGGCTATTACATTACTCCCCCCTCCCCCATTTAGGTATTTACATCTTCGTAAGCCAAAATAAGGGCTAATCAAACCAAAATGGGTATTCAACATGAAAATGAGCATCCTGCTCCCATGTTCTATCCTAGAGATTCTCGCTCTACCAACGAAAATTCACTAGAGGAATTGAACACCCACAAAAATTCTACTCATGTTGATTATCTATCTCCACCAAGAATGCCTCAAAAGTCACCTCATTGTCAATGTCCATCTCACCACAGTCAATGACGTTTGATGGATCATTAATGTACCTCCTCAACTATGACACATAAAAAAAACTCATGCACATAGTGCATCGGTGGGCGAATGATATGAGGTATGCCTACACTCCAACTCTCCTCAGGATTTGTAAAGGACTGATGAATCATGGAGATAACTTTCCACACTAGGAAAATCTTCTCAATCCCTATCGGGGTGAGATCGAAATGACCACATGGTCTCCCTCCTAAAACTCCAAGGTCCTCTATCTCTTATCAGCAAAAGATTTTTACATGCTCTATATAGTTATAATCTTTTCATGTATGGTTTGTACCTTCTCAGTGGAAGCTTGTACCAACTCTGGACCCATGAGTGATAACTCTCATAGGTCTTTCCAGTATATAGGTGATCTACAAGGCTACCCATAAAGTGACTGTAATGTTTCCATGCCAATGAGAGAGTGATAACTACTGTTGTATGAAAACTCCACCAGTGGAAGGTGGTCCTCCCAACAACAACCAAAATCCAAGATACAAGCATGACGAATGTCCTCTAACACCTGAATAGTCTACTCCATATGACTACCAGTCTTGGGATGTAATGTCGTGCTCAAGAATAGTTGTGTCCTGAATGCCTCATATAATCCCTTCCATAACTGGTATGTGAAGCGAGCATCATGGTCTGATACAATCATCGAAGGAACCCCATGAATCCGGACTATCCTCTAGATGTAGAGGCATCCCAATCCCTCGACTGATCCCTACTCCCAGATGGGTAGGAAGTGAGCCAACATGGTGAGTCTATCAATGATCATTTAGAAAGTATCATGGCCCTTGGATGTGATTGGAAAAACTATCATGAAGTCCATTGAGATACCATCCCACTTCCACTATAGAACCTGAAGTGGATGGGACAAGCCTATTGTAACCTGATTCTCATCCTTCACTCTCTGACAAATAAGGCACCATAAAATGAACTTGTACTCCACATTCTTCGTTCTTGGCCACCAGTACTAACATAGGAGATCCTTGTACATATTTTCCACTCTAGGATATACCACTTAAGGGGAGGTATGTAATTCCATCAAAAACCCCTATCGCAACACCACTGGTACTACTGTGTGCCCTCTGAAAAAGATGACGTGATACCCACCAATCGAAAAGCCATTAAGAGCTTCTCCTATGGGTAACTAAGAACGTCGGGCCTTAGAGTCAACATCTCTAAGCTAGACCTCCATAACTCGATGTAAGGGTGGGGTAGTGACAACCATCACCTGATGGTAGGTTGTTCCTTCATCATCCATGAATGATATCTGTATCGCGACAAACTACTTTGGTGCCTCACTCAGCAAATGCGACCCGAATCACATACTGAGTGCATCCTCCACCATGTTTCCATTCTTAGGAGTATATACTATCACAATGTCATAGTCCTGGAGTAACTCTATCCATCACCACTACATCATGATCATTTATTTATTTGAGAATATACACCTGATACTTGTTTGGTCGGAGTAGACTATGAACCACTCACCCAACAGGTAGTGCTACCACGTCTTGAGAGCAAAGACTACTGCTACTAGATCAAAGTTGTGGGTCACATAGTTATGATCAAGTTTCATCAGGTGTCACCAACCATAGGAAATCACCACATTCCCCTACATCAGAGCACAACCCAGTCCTCCACCAGACATGTCACAGAAAACTACTTATTCAAGGTCTTCCGCTGGCTACCACAAGGTAGGGGCACTCGTCAGTCACTACCTTAGATCTTGTAAACTCTATGGGAACTTCCCTATCCACACTAGGGTTATTTAATTCTATTTTAAATCTAATAAGGTTTCTTATACCCTTTCAAATTTATGAAAAAACCTCAGGTAGTATCGATCCAACCCTAAGAAACTCTGCATCGCTGTCACACTCTTGGGTGGTAACCAAGCTAGCATTGCCACTGACTTCTCCATATCCACTACAACTCTAGAATTAGAGATGTGGTGTCCCATAAAGTGAGCCTCTTGAATCTAGAACTGTCACTTCGAAAAATTTCCATAATGTTGGTTCTCTCAGAGTGTATCTAGGAATATCTATAGGTTTATTGATTTCTCCTCCTTTGATGCAGAGTACATCAAGATTTTATTAATGAATACCATGGTTAACAGGTAAAGATAAGGCTATTAGATCCTATTTATGTGTCCGAAAAACATTTTTGGGGTTTTTTCATGATAAATGGCATCACCAAAAACTCATAGGGGAAATACTGACATCTACATGTTGTCTTTGGTATATCCTCAACTCGTATCGGGAGCTGATGATAGCCAGACCAGAAGTATATCTTCAAGAACCACATTTCTCCCTTAATCTTATTGAAGAAGTCATAAATTCTTAGTAGAAGATATTTATTATTCATAGTCACCTAATTTAGGTGTTGATAGTTCATGCATAACCTCAAGATTCTGTATGGCTACTTGGTAAACAACACCGGGGATGCCCATGGTGAAACACTGGGCCTTACGAACCCCATCCTATTTAAGTCCTCCAACTGCACCCTCAGTTCCCAGAGATCTAAAGGAACTATATGATATTCATGAGTAGATATTGATGTCGACCCAGGATATAGGTCGATATATAATTTTACCTCCCTACGATGAGGTAATTCTGGAATATCCTTGTGGAAGACATCCTTGTACTCGTCCACCACTATAAAGAATCGGGGACCCTCCTTGCCCACTAAACCAAGGGTGAGGCCATCCATCTGGTGATTTATCAGTTGTAATCTTCTTTGATAAAGTTCCTCTTCTATTTCAAGCATCCCCCATACATTGATAAAGGAGAACCTAGTCCCATATCTATGGATACACCTCACTATTCTCCTAAAACAATCAATCTGAGCATGGACTATTGATAACTAGTCCATACCCAAGATGACGTCATAAGGCCTCAATCCCAGTACTATGAGATCCCATCTGAAGCTATCTCCTCCAAGAGTAATCTCACACTGTCAGCACCAGTTTTTAATCATATAATCCATTCCCGTAAGAGTCTCTAATCACAAGGATAGAGCCAACAAATCCACTGAAATCTCTAATCTCCAAACAAGGTCTCTGGCAAAGAAAGACTGACTAGAACCTACTTCTATAAGATCTATATCTAAGGTAATTAATACATAGATCATAATTCTAATCATCTCTGGATCATTGTGGTAAATTTCCTCTACAACCTTAAGCTGAGACCAACCCTATCCACCTTCTCCCTGAGGTTGTGGTAGACTATATGGGGGTGGTGGTGTTAGTACCTCAAACCTTCTCCCACCACCTTCTACTAGGCATTCTCCTCTTTCACATCTTCCACCATGTAGACCTCATTTCATGAACCTCTGTATCTACCTCAGCAGTCCCTCAACCATCTTCTGATGATTTGTATGGTGAGTTTGGAAATCACATTCCATGTGCCCCTTCCTGCCACATGAGAAGCACATCTTGGCCCCCCATGGATTCGGTCTACTATGGGACCCCCTCACTACCAACGCTGAGTCCTAGGGTCGTCCCCTGATTGGACTAACCTACTAGGGTACCCATGTCTGCTTCCTTCTGACCAAAAATGAAGAATATACTGTCTTGGGCCTACCTGTGGCTGTATTTTTCATCACCTTCTCATCCAGGAAGCTCCATACAACTCGGACTCTCTCCTGAACCCCCACCTGACTTGGGATGCAGAGAGGCACCATGGATTCTTGGATCTCCT
Source organism: Viscum album (assembly GCA_963277665.1). Lineage (NCBI taxonomy): Eukaryota > Viridiplantae > Streptophyta > Magnoliopsida > Santalales > Viscaceae > Viscum > Viscum album. The sequence continues at coordinate 905,323,122 of OY728145.1, forward strand.
ATAATAGTCCTTATTCAAAGGCTTTATTCCCAAAGAGTGGGTCTCACACCATGTTTGTAGAGTAGTGATAAAGCTCGTTCAATCTCACTGAGTACTATGCTATTATCTTGATACCCAACTATAGGTGTAGTAGCTTATGCAGGTGCATAGAGTGAAACATTACTAAGAAGAAATCCTCACTGAAGAGGCACTCAATGTCATTCAAGGTGAGGGTCACCTCATCATGTTTCCCGATCGTAAATCTCCACCGTCTCTTCACTGAGCCCCGAATAAGGATCACGACTAAGATCACCATTTGGTCGAGAGGTTTTCTCACTAGTTTGAAGACTCATGTAACTACATCAAGCCAATCCTTAGCCACCGTGGGGTCAATCTCACCCTTAAACCAAGGAGGTCTTTTCCTTTTGAAACTCATGAAGGGCATTAATCCTTCTTGCATCCTCTACTGGTGGCACCGACATTAATTTCTGATCAACGGGGTTTGGTAACACTGGTGTAAAACCTAGTGGTTCCATCTTAAGAACTAATCCCTAAATTGATGCCTCACCACCAGAAGGGATTTCATCATGGTCATGCCTTGGAATCCTACCCTGATTTCTATATGAAGGCATCCTAAAATAGATCAAGATGTGCAATATTCAATATATTATACCTCATGATCTGACTCTTGTTCAAAAAGACTGTGAGGAAACACACAATTTCTATATTATTCATGAAACTAGTTTTTTCATGTAACTAGTCTAAAAGAAGAATTTGGGGTCCTGGTGTATAGATACATCTACTGCTGCACCAACACCGGGCTCCCCGAACCATAAAGATGAACTTGAAACATTTAACATCGTTTCCCAAAACAAAAAACAACAGACTCTCGATATTTGAGGTAGAACCGACCACCTTTGATACCAATTTCTCATGACATATCCATCAGGGTTCATTTAAAGACGACTCCATCCGTACCTCCAAAATGTTAGGGAATGGTGAAAAGCACCAAAGGAATTATCCCACAAATAAGAGGATTTTTCTTGAGTACCTGTACTCATGCACACAGACACAACCATGTCCCAAAAATCTGGAAAAGAAAACATGTATTCCACTAAACAACAAGAGAGTAATGGTACAAGTTTTTAGTAAAATGGGCCTGAGTACAAACCTAATAAAAGAAAAAATAAAAATAAGAATATACAGAATTTCTATGAAAAGTCATCTGCAAGAGAACTCCACCGGAAGGGTAGGAAATGAGTGGTTGTCGGAAGCTCTAGAAGTACATCCTACCTATTGTATCTCACTAGGCGCTGTCTGGTCCTAGGCCCCCAGGGTCTTTGTCCAAGCACCTATCATCTGCACCATACACAAAACATGTTGTAGGGTCCTATGCTGGGGTGAGTAACACAATAATCAACAGGGATACTGAAACACAAGGGAAAGACCACAAAGGAAAGTATACACTAGGTATTTTCAGTTCATGCAGGTATAATCTAATGTATGGAAAGGAATACTATCATTCATAAAATTTAACACCTCAGAATACTGAGGTACTCATCCCTGATGAGTATTGTGGGTCTGTTAGGTCACACAGAGTCTCTCCCCAATGTGGATCTGTTAGGTAACAAAGATCTTCTCCCTACATTCGCCATCAGATATGGTTCAGATATGGACTCTTATAATTTGTCTACACAGGGACTCTTATAGTTGGTTAAAAAAAACTATGTGTAGAAGGTTTACATAGATCCCCTTGTTTCTGGTACACACTAGGATTCTTATCATCTATGCCTGAAGTGTCACTTATACCCACTCGTAATTAGACTTCATGTCTTAGCCAGTCGCAGGATTCATGTATGCAACACGCTTGATTTCGGGAGAATAAACTACTCAATCCATTCATTATATCTCAACCTAAATTAAAATCTTCTTATAACATTACAAATGATCCTCCTCATCATGAGGCTTCTGTCGCCATAAACGGCTCATCAATTGGCCGTACAGTTTGAGAGTTATGATTGTTTTTCAGAAAATGGGTCGGTCGGGTCCGGTTCTGGTCCAACTAGGGAAGACCGACCCGATGGGACCTGGCGGGGCCATCGACTAGAACCAGGTCTGACTCGGGTTTGACTCGGTTCGGATCTAACCCATCCTATTGGACTACGTGTATGGCTTTCCTCTTGCCCAGACCACTGTGCAGGCCAACACTTCCCCTTCCTAGATGCTAGGAGGCATATAACGACCCATACTTTACATACATTTTTATTACTTCAGAATTGAAGCACACTTATTACAACATATAACAAAACCATGGAAGGACCGTATAGGTATAGTGTCTTTAGAAACAAGGAAACATAAACAACTGGTTCATAAAGCATCTACATTGTCTCCCATTTATTTCATCATATCTAGAGTCCCTTTTGGAATATCCTACTTAATAACCTTCTTCCTGACCTGGGGAAAGAAAACATACAAAAGGGTGAGCTCAAATGCTCAGTAAGGGTAAACAATAGAAATATCAATCACATCATATTCATAAGAACATATCATTTCGGAAATCTTAACCTGCAAAAGAGATCATAATTTCATAACATGGGATAAATCATAGTAGTGAAATGTAATCCAAATAATCCTAACATAAAACATGAAACTTTGTGGAATACACACATAATCATAGAGAATCATTTATTATTAGTCAAGACTCATATCCAAGACTATCTTAGCGGACAAAGTCCATTTCTGAACCGAGTTCACTCCTCGTTTCAGTCCTGTTTCACTGAACCGGTTTAACCTGCCATTCTAGCCAGGTCTATCTCATGAGATATAAATCTTTACCCAATGAATTTTAGGGAGATATATGTCCCACCCTTTTCATAGTCATACCATTCTTATGTGTTTCACAAAATCATAAATCATACATCATAGCATAACCCATGTAATAAAAATGGGATTCTTAAACATCATGCCATCATAACATAATCCATATAAGATAAAAGGACATCATAAAATTAATTCCATCATAACATAATCCAATAAATGTAAAAATAGGTATAGAAACAGAACCCTATATTATCTTATATGGAAAATAATTTTGATAAACCGCTTGAACTCCATTCTTGAGGAAAATATCCTTTCTACTTCAAAAAAATTTTCCTTTCTTAAAATGTCATATAATTTCAAACTAAAATAAGTTGATTAAAAATAAACTTTAAAACTTGTAAAGTAAGCTTCATGGAAATAATTTTCTAAAAATCCATTCATGCCGTATAAGTTAAAAAACATTCTTCCCGTACTTCGGCCGAAAAAGTCAAAAAGTACCTCATACGAAAAATGAAAAAAAATTCCTTTGATATCATTTACTGAAAACTGACTAAAGGGTAAAATTGGATTTAAAAAATTGGAGTATGATAGAAATAATATTACATATTGAATAAACATGGATGTGGATGATAAATATTCCCTAGTAAATTCTGAAGTATAAACAATCTCGGATAAAAATTGAGATTGTGAGATTCTCCCTTACCTTAGGTCCAATTTTCTTCGTAAGTGTCTGAACCTCCTGTATAATGATTTAAATAATGTCATTGACTTATTCCATAATCATACTTTTGATATCATATATATTCATATTCTTATCTTCTAATTAGTAATATTTCATTGCTACTTGTTATTCGGGTGTTTATTACTTTTTGTTCTTATGTGTGTTTTGTTGAATAAATTCTTATTCTTATCTTTAGGTTATAGATACCTCATTTACAGATTGTTATTAGTGTAATATATATCATATTCATTCATTAAATTCATTTATATAATCATTATGCAATGAATATCATGTAGAACGAGTCGCATCACATCGTGGAGACGGTATTCCGTACGTACGCACGAGCGATGATATCATTCCCATGATCGTGGAATTGTATTGGAGTGTATGTATACTATTTAAGAATAAATATCACTTTAAAATAATCATATATAGTTATTATTTGCACCATTATACCCATCCAAGTAAGGTGGTGGTGGAAAATAGATTACACCACGGTGTGGAGACGGTATTCCGTACGTACGCATGTGCGGTAATTTTGTTTTCCGTAGGATGGATAGATGGTGAAATATGGTTGTTTCATAACTATAATAACATATCATTATATGAGTGATACTGATTTTATTAATTCATAATTAAACAAATAGATAAGAATTAGTGGAAGAAGAAATAAAGTTGAAAGAATCGGTAACGGACATTACCTCTTCTTTGAAGCGCCTCTTTGAGACCTCCTTTTAGGGCACTAAAATTGGTCTTTGAAGAAGACTGGAACCTTTAGGATGTTTCTATGGAAGTGGAGAGGATAAATTGTCAGGTTTTTTCCGAGCTTGAAGGTTCAAAGTGTTGTGAGGAGGAGAGGAAGGAGGTTCCCTTTTATAAGGGAAGAGAGGGGTTCCTTAGGAAAAACTAAATATATTATTTTATTATAAAGTCATATTCGGTTTTTAATTGCTCCAGATTGGTTTATTTTGAAGCTAAGGTGGGTATGGGTTGAAATCCTCTCATCCAATAGAATTTAGAGAAGTTTATGTTTCTATTTCAACCTTATCATTTAGATTTAACTTTAAGTTAGATAATTTAACTTTTACCGTGTCTTCTTGTTTTCTTACACTATAAGGTAAATAAACTTAATATAACAAAACAAACGAACCCCAAGTTGTTTATTATTAATATATATAACCTTATCTAAGTAATTTGTCCAAAATTTAGATTTTTACTAAATAAAATAACAATTAATAATATAATATTTGTTTTAAAAACTATTTTATGTCAATTTTGACACTATTTGGTAATTGATTTTTGTGAAAATAATTACAGAAATATTAGTTCTCAAAAAGTTCATTAAATATATAATAACATGTCATATTAACATAGAAAATTATTTTAATTCATAAAAAGTCTCAAATTATATTTATTTGGGTATTTATAACATCAATTATGTCAATATTTCATTAATAAGATAATTACTGCATCATCATTGTGTCATAAATAAAATAAATTATATAATGTCTAAAAATTACAAATAAAATACAATTATGTAGAAAATATGTTTATATTTCTAATTAATATTTATAGTCGAATTTATCATATGTATAACCCTATATTAAAAATTATTAGTTATTAAACTTTGATTTTAACTATTTTAACCCTTCTTTAAATAAATTAATAATAAATGTCCTAATCTAATCCAAGTGGGCCTAAATGGTCATATTTTATTCCTAAGGTTGTTTTTGGTAGAATTAAACTTATCCAATAGAATTAATACATGTGTTATGGTAATAATAATAACATTTTTATCCTTAATTACCCTATTCACTTTTAACCGTGGTAAAAAAAGTAAAATGTTTCTATTCACCAAAAATTATTTTCATCTCATTGAACCACATTTTAGTCCTTGATATTAACCGTTTCTCTCGGATTTTTTATATTCCACTCATAGAAGCAGTAAAATTATGTTTTATGTAAATTTCCAAATTCTCCTAGGAGGTGGGTAAAAGACTGTGAAAAGTTCGATAAAATTTTTATATATCTAAAATTATTATAAAATGACTCCAATGAATTGCATTGAAGTTATATAGGTATTATGTATCAATTTTTACCTAAAATAAATTTAAATAAAATAAATAATTATTTAAATAAAAAGTCTATTTTTAAATAGTAACTCAGTGTTTTCACTATTCATCAAAAATTGAATATTTTCTGAAAAATACCAAAATTTCACCCTAGGCTAATTTTGATATTCCAATCAAAAAATGAAGTTAATTTTGAAAGATGAAATTTAAAAAATTCCAAAAAGTGGGTATTACTATTCATAACGGCTAGTTTTAATAATATTTTAATAGCATATCATTGTTTAGTGAAACTCAGTATTGTGTACGACGCAAGCTATCAAGGAAGGTCGTGATTGCATGTAAATAAATCCAAGCTAGTTTTGTGTGTAGTGAAATATTCCTTTGATGATTTATTTAACATAAAAAACAAAATATTTCTCATAAAAGTCTTGGGTGTTACAAGGCATCCGTCTTGTGCCTCCACATGACTAGTTGTTCCCCCCAATCCCGTACATGATCACCACTAGACCACATGCTGGCATCCACTGAAACACCACCGTGGCCCCAGTAGGTCGTGGTCTCTGCCTATGCGCACAGTCGTGGAGCGCCGCCACCCGCCACGGGCGACCACCACTGGTCACCAGTCGCCGGGGTCGGCGCGCTGAGGGTATTTTCTCCAGAAAACCGGGACTAATCCAGTTGTCCATTTCTGGATCAGCTAGGCCTCTAGACTTCTCGGGTCATCATATTCCCTACTATAGCCTCAAATTTTCCTTGTCACCAATTCAGAGGTGCAGTCACAACGATCATAAGAACAACCAAAGGAGGAATCGAGGACTTGTTTGTGTCGGCCCAATTTCTCTAAGATAGAATTTTGGAAACATGGGAAGATTAGATTAAGGTTATATCAACACATAACCCATTGAAATATTTTTGGTAAAACACCATCCCGTAAGAACAAGTGACCTTCAGATCAACCTTCTTGTGGGTTGATCCGCATTTGTTGTTTTAGAAAGAAGAATGGGACATTAAAAATTCTCCAAAAGATAAACCTCTTCCTGGAGAATATTGGATCAGATGGAAGGATTGTTGCAGGTGGTGATCCATCCATAGAGATTCACAATCTATTTGAAGCCATTGGGATTTGTCGATCTCTGATCCTGGATCCGTTCTTTAATGGTTTTGTTACTACTTTCGGATTCACCGACATTCATTGTTGGAGAGGATTCCTTTTCTGTTTTACAAAGGAATTCCAAATCTAGATTTATTTATGCAACCCTGTTATCTCCGTAAAAGATAAACATATCACAATTTTTTTGTTATGCTAAGTCATCATTTCGTTACACAGTTTCATTTATGACACATTATTATTGTTGCACTTCAATTAATGAGTTGTTACGCTATTTCATTTATGGAATTAAATAGTCAGCTCGACACTGTGTTGTATTGAAACTTTTTTATTAATAAAATAAACTTTTTAAGGTTATGTTATTTTTCTTATAATGTCTGGAAACTATCATTCTCCCTCAACCCATGTCGGTAAATGTTAAGATCTTATAAGGAAAACACGCCCTTACGAGCTCAATAGTACTCTCAGATTACAAATCGGAGTTACTTTTTGAGAGATACATGGATTTTAAAAAAATTATTAGTTAATTAATTATATTGTTTACGGCCAATAAATATGTTCCACCATTGGCCCATTCCAGCCAATGATAGGACCTTTCTAGGTGAATCATAACAATGTGAGTTCAACAGTGCCCTCTAATTTCTTATTCGAGCATGGGTTTAAAAGTTTTAAAAACCATATCTCGTGTTTATTTAATAAATCATAATAATATTTCCAAAATGTGTTCCTCCCACTCAGGGCCTCATAATGACTTTTTTTATAAGTTCCTGGTCTCAAAATAATCACATTTAATTTAATAAAAATTCATGAAATTCTAGGGTATTACAAAATTCATGTCAATCGCATCTCCAAAAAAAATAATTCCTTGTGAAACCATTCAAATATTCAACCAAGGAATATCATATGCCTACAAAAATATCATGACCACACCATTTTATATATTTCCTATTACATTATAAATCCACCCATGCATAATATCAATAAAGGAATCTATTTGTTTAGGACAACCCATCACTAATTTGAAACCCCATTTATCACACCACTACTCAAGATAAAATAGAAACTTTTATTTAAATTTTTCAATCACACTCAATTCATAATACTACATTTCATATATTATTATCTCTAGGATCCCCACCTAATATTTAGAAAATTCACCCCCTTTGATGAAATTTTTTTACACTATTAATGATTCAATCTCTAAGCTTAATGAAACTCAAATGTAAAGTACCCAATATAGTTCTCTCATATACATCATATACCTGCATGTCCATACTACCCACTCTAGAGTCATCTTCAGAATAATGGTCACATTGATTTCATTGTTATCAAGTGAATTTCATTCCAAACGTAATCACATGTAGGTATAGTTATGTTATTTTCAACTCTATTATATTAATTAGAATGCTAAGTAAGTTATTGTATATTCTTTAAGTAATAAAATAAAATTTAACTTTAAAAATTTATTATATAAATCAGATACAAGATTTCACATGGAATGTGAACCTACATGAAAAGTTTGTTTCATTGAAAAATATCTCTTGTAATCTTGGTTCTAGAGAAAAACATTGAACTAATGTTCTTAGGAATCAAAATTTCTCTTAATAGGTCATCGGTAAAATTAAATGTAGTATGTTAAATACCACGTCACAAGAAAATTTGATTTCCACACTCTTGTTCTTAAAAGGCATAAAAATTTCTTCTATACAATGTTTTATCCAATCATATATCCATATACTATGTCCCAAAAAGTAATAAAGACAAAAATAATAATCTATTATTACATTGTACTATCCTTGATGTATAACACATCTATACAGCTTGATTCATGTCATCACATGGCCCAACATGTACCCACACTTATACCCAAGGCCACAGTTTAGTGGTGAGGTTCAAATGATAACTTCTATGGAGACTATACCTTTATTATCATAGAATATTACAACAGATAAATAATAGAAATACCTATAAATATATAAAACATTAAATTATAATAAATTCAATTATATTGGTAAGAAAATTATGAAGAAATCAAACACCATGAAATAATCTATAAACCCCATGTTACTTTATATTATCCTTGAATTTACAATTATATTATTAAATATGATGATCAAATATAATATAGAATAAAAAAAGATAACCCAGAAATAAAGACCCAATTATAAGTCATCAACCACAATTTTTACTTATATCCATATCATTATCAACCTAATCAAGATTTCCCAATTGTTGTTTGGTCACTTTCGTTGATTTCGTAGTTATATAAGAGGTCTACATTTACACCAATGTCCAGGTAGAATGTTGGAGAATAAACCTTAGTAAACCATCAAAAATGGTGTCCATTACATAAATCATGTATATGTTCGTGAATGTACAATATGAAATGAAAGTTGTAATCATCATATACTTAACATTATCTATGTCATCATGTTCTCAAGAATCCACTAAGAAAGTCCACTCATACATGCTTCAGTTGGTTCAAAAATATTGACTATATTTTTATGGCTTCAACACTTCATAAAAGTGTGTCTTGGTTTCTCATATTCCCACTAAAAAATAACCATCCCAAATTACATGGTCAGAATGAAATACAACCAATATATTACGATTACATCAATATATTTTGTAGACAATGTTCTGTAACTATCAATGATGGATTATCCCAAAGGTATATTTTCACTACACTCAACCAACTTATTAGTATTTTATTAATGGGTTGTAACCCCACTCTATATACTCATATTATATTTCTGGTCATTATAGTGTCACTTAACATAACCTTGAAACAAATAAGTTCCTTGGTTACCACCATACCCAAATTTGTCATAATAATCTAAAACTATGTCTATATATCTCCCAACCTATCTACTCATATTTCAATTTAATAATAAGTTGTCATATCCCTATACCCATCTATCCTCAAAATAGTAATACAACTATCTATAAAAACATCACATCCAAATAATACTATTTAAATTTCAATAATGGTACAGACATCTCTATTTATCTATCAAATCATAAATAGAAGTCCTAGTATGCTCACCGTCCATTAGGACAATCCACCACTATATGGAGATAAATGTCACAATAACCATCCCAAATATAAACAAGGGTGCAACACATTCCAATCTAATCCCACTACTAATAATACATCATATCTTGCATGAAATTTAACATGATGTCTCTATCACCTATATGTAATATATTACCATTGATTATAATGTTTGTTTTCTAATATCCAAGTATAATCATCACAGAAATTATCCATCTCAAGCCATATATCTCCAAAACTCCCCTCTAATTATCCAAGTCCCAAGTCCATAAAGTAGTGACCCTACTATTCTTACATAACTATTACAACATTTTAAAGATAAAAAACATAATATCATTACAAAACTATGATCCAAAGTCTAGTGTCTAGGGAAACTTTGCACCATGTACATGTTTTACATAATAAAACATAAAAATTAATTTAGTTCCTTCTATTCAAGCTTCTTAGTGGTCCTCATTTTCTCCATAGTACAAGTAATCACCGTAGAGTATAAATCAAAGAAAGGGGTGATCTAAAAGCCTAAGAAGATGATAGATTAGGACATGAATAAGTATAAAATGGGTGACCATAATAATAATAATCATAAAATAAGAATAGGACCATCATAATGAGATGAATCTTTAGATAATGTCGTGGAATATGACCATGTAGAAAAATAAGACAACATGTCTTTGTTGTCAAATACCAAACATAATTTTGAACAAATATAGCATCATGTTCACACAAAAATTACATTAATAATCATAAGATCATGATTTTGATTAAATGATGCATCCTTTTCTTGTATATATCACATTTTCTCATGAGATACATCACATTACCTAATTAATTGGAGTTCTATATAATTTTGGGTGCACCGATCACATCATAATATTTACATAATCATGCTTTCCACATAGAACATGTATCAATTTTAGGCATAAAATAACCAATGGAAAGGAATCAGTTTCATTTCATAAAACATACATTCATGAATAAACTTTTGGGTCCCAAAATGAAAAAGGGAAAAACATATTTTTTATTATATTAATCCTTCTTGATAGAATAAGAAACAAATCAAGAGGAGTCAGAATGTGTTTTAGAAAGAAAATTTCTCTTGGAAAATCTTTGTATTTATCATTAAACGAGATTATAACCAGATAAATACCATGAAATAAAAGGTTAGAACAATGAAGGACATCCAAACTAAATTTATTCACAAAATATTTCTAACCAAAGAAAATAAATTTGGTTCAATAATCCCATTTCCTTATGCTTTAATTATTTCTTCAAATCAATATCCTAGAATATAAAATTATATTTAGTAATTAATAAATAAATAACATGTTATATATTTATTTTTTTATTATAAATTTTATTAATTTTTCTTATGGCCATTATTATGAGTTATAGAGTTCAATTATTTCGTTCCAGGGGTGTTCGTTTTCTTGGTTTTCATGATTGGTTTTCTTCTATACAAGTATGTAAGTTCATATAAAATGAGAGTAATACTATACAATTGAAATTAAATTTTATTAATGGACTTTTGTAAGTTCAAATGGTCTTATATAACATTTTATATATTATATGAGGATGATTCCTTAGATTAAACGATAATGAAAATAATTCAATTTATTTTGGTGATTGTTGTGACAATCATGAACTTATAACATTTTATTTAATATAATATTTATGTAACCATTAAAGAGCATCATAAAACATATAATTTTTATATAAATTATTATTTATCCACAATAATGGTTTAATTAATATCCTTGAATGAGTTAATGAAAAATGAAAATTCATCGTCCACGATACTGGTAAATCAACACATCGTGTACAATGTTTTCATTTTTAGAATATAACGGAACGGTGAAGGGGTTGGATGATGGATTATTCCACTAAACAATAAAATTCAAGTATATAAAAGAAACATGAGTTATCATGAAATAATGGATAGGGTGGGGATGATAGGATAATAAAATAAAATAAATTTAAATCAAATTAGAAGAAAATGGAAGATGATTTTACCTCATGAACTTCTTCTCATGGATAACCTCCTTAGAGAGATTGGATTTTCTATTTTGTTGAGACCAAAGGCTCCTGAATGTGGGGTAGAGTATTTAAAATCTTCTTGGAAATAAATTTGTAATATTTTAAAATCTTGTAAGGCTTAAGGAGAATAAGTGGTTATGAATAGTATTTATAGAAGAGGAGAGGGGTGTTTTTTTATTATTATATTCTTCAGATTATTATTTTTGATCAAGTCTATGATTAGTTTTGATTACCCTAAAAAAAATATAGAAGTATAGTTCCATAATATGGTTTGTACATCATCCATACATCCAACATGGAAAAACAATTCATGTATTTAGAATATAATGTTGAATATCGTAAATTAAAGTATTTAACTATTCACCAAAAAAATCAACTATATCAGAAAAATATAAAAAATTAACCCTTACCATTTCTCAACATATAAATTTAAAAAATGGAATCCATTTTCTTAAAATAATTTTATAAATACAGTAAATTTAATTTCTTAATAAATTCATCATTTATTCAAAAAATATAGATTTTCATATTATAAACGAATTTATGCTGCTTTGAAATAATAATTTAGGTCACATAAAATTATCTTACAATTATATTAAAACAAAATATTAATTTATTATTACCTTTTATTAAAATACTATTTCTTTCAAATCATTATATTAATTATAATATTTTAAATAAACATTTTTGTTTTACAAACTTATGAACACTTAATTTATTATTTTTAAAACATTTATTTACTTATACTATGATATAATTATATCATATTTTCATTTATAAGATGCCTAAATTTTTCTTATACTTTAATAGTTAAGGTTTCTATTCAATATTTTGAATTACTATTCCTAATGGTTATTTCACAATTTTAAGGATCAATTTATTATTCCATCGGTATAAGTTCCTTCATTTAAATGAATGTCACATTTTTATTATTTATATATGAGAATAAAGATTATATTAGGCTTTATATTCTATGTATGTGTTTTATATAACATAACAAACTTTTATGAAGATAAAAATTCCATTGATAAAAGTTTTGGTCATTACATTATTCAACCGTTTTGAAATTTCTCCCTCAAAATTTAATTTTACATAAACAGGTGATGGTATTTCTCTTTAATTGATTCCTCTAGTTCCCACATTTCTTCTTCATACTTATTATTCCTCCATAAAATTTTTACAAGGATAGTGTAGTATTGGGTAGTACTTTTTCTCTAGGATCTAATATCTTTACCAACTGCTCTTCATATGAGTTGTCATTATTCAGTTGTACTGACTCTAGATTCAGTACATGTGAGGGGTCTGGTATGTACTTCCTCAGGAGTGATACATGGAAAATGTCATGAACTTAAGCTATATTTTGTGAAATTTAAAGAGAATATGAAAATAGTCATTTGAGTCCAAACATTTGAAAGTGGATAATGTACCTTGGGCTAAGCTTCCCATTTTTTCCAAACCTCATGACTCTCTTACAAGGTGATATTTGAAGGAATAATTTTCCTATAATATCAAACTGCAACTCCCTTCAATGATTTTCAGTGAATCTATTTTACTAATTACGAGCAGCTACTCTGTTTTCTATGTCTTGAACATTATCCATTATCTCTTACACAATATCAGTGTCAAGTATCTTTCATTCTCCAACTTCATCCCAATATATTGGTATTCTACATAAATTTCCATACTATGATTCATATGAATCAATATGAATACTCAAGTGGAAGATATTATTAATGGAAAACTCAATAAAAGGGTTATTTGTATCCCATACACCTTTGAATTGTATTCATAATTATTTTAGCATGTCTTTCAGCATCTGAATAGTCCTTTAAGATTGGTCATCAATTTGGGGTGATGATCCATGTTGAAATTCAATTCCATAATCAATGCATACGAAAGACTTCTCCAGTGAGCCTTGGATCATAATCAGAGACTATCTAAAGTGGAACCCATGAATACTCGCCACATCTTTCACATATATCATGGAAAGTGGGTTAAGTTGGATATATTTCTGAATAGATATAATGAGGATAGTCTTGGTGAGTTGATAAACCAAAACCCATATCACAGTGTTTCCTTTGGTTGTTTCTGTGAGACCCATGACCAATCCTATAGTGGAATCCTTCCATTTCCATGTAGGAATTGGCAGTGGTTACATGATCCCTAAAGATTGATATCGCTATGATTTATCTTTCTAACATACCAAACATCATGATACAAGCTCCTCAATATTATTCTTCATGTAATCCCACCATAAGTTATCTTAAAGATCGTGATGCATCTTGGTAATTCCATGATGGATGGATAAAAAAGATCTATGTGAGTCATCCAATATATCGTTCTTTATCTAAGGTGATTAAGGAACACAAAACATCATTCCAAACCCAATTAAACCATCATTATCGATATGGAACTCATGTATCTTTCCTTCTTTTACTACATTTACCTTCTTTAGAATCTCCATATCATCCCTTTGTGTCTTCTAGGTCTTATATTGGATATATGGTGGGGAAATCATTTGGGAAAGGTAGGATTTATTCCATGACATAATGAATTCCAAATCCACACTTTTCTTATCCATGAAGATAGGGTCTCTCTCAATCTTCCTCATATAGAGTGTAGTAGATTATTTTTTGTTAAGTGAATCATCTATCTTTTTCCCATAATAGGATTATAATAAATATAAAACCATTGTATTTTATTAGAGCTTACCATCTCCTTTGAAGAATTTTTATCTACTTCTATCTGAATATATACTTTAGGATATTTTTATTGGTATTTATTTTAAACTTTTCACCATAGAGGTAGTGTCGTAATATTATCAAGGAAAAAACACAGCTTTTAGATGTAGATCATGTGTTTGGTAGTTATGCTCATAGATCTTAAACAACTGTGAGTTGTAGGCTATCAATTTATCATTCTATATGAGTAATCAACCCAACACATTCTTTAAGGTATCACATTATATCACAAATAAATCTCTGCTTCTTGGTTGTGTGAGTAAAACTATAGTTCTTAGCGTCTTATTTATCTCCTTGAATCATTCCTCAAATTCTTCCATCCAGACATAAATTCCCCCTTTCCATGTTAATATGGTTAATGGGATCGAAAATCATGAGAAATTTCTCAAAACATTTTTGTAGTACCCTACATATCCAAGAAAACTATTAATTTCTAGGACACTAGTGGGTTTCGTTCATTCCCCAGTTTCTTTTTTTAGGGTTCTATAGAAATTCTCTCACTTGTGATCATGAGTCCAAATAATGTGACTTGTTTCACCCCAAAACCACACTTTCTAAACTTGGCATATAGTTACCCCTTCTTTAATATTTCCAACACAATCCTTATATGTTCTTTATGTTCCTCCTTCCTTATATAGCATATGGAAATATCATCGATAAACACTACCAAAAATATTCAAGGTATTATATAATGAATTTATTCATAAAATCCATGATTATTGAAAGGGAATTAGTAAGTCTGTTGGGAATCACTAGAAACCCATAGTGCTTATAGCTTGTATGGAATGTTGTATTTTGAATATCTTCTTTATTAGGTTTTAGTTAATGATATCTGGAATGAATATCCAATTTTGAGAAGTATTTATCTCATCATTATTGATAGAATAATTCATCAATAATTATCAGAGGATATGTGTTCTTTATAGTGATCTTATTGAGTTCCCGATAATCAATGCAAAGATACATTAATCTATCCTTCTTCTTAAAAAAGAGAACAGGTGCTCCCCAAGCTGATGTAGCAGGGCATATGAACCCTTTATCCAAGTTTACATGAAGATGCTTCTTTATCTCCTCTAGTTCTGTAAGGGCCATCCTATAGGGTAATTTTTAAATATGAGTGGCTCCTTGTATTAATTATATTGAGAACACGACCTCACAATCTAGGGGAAGTCCGGGTAACTCTTTAGGGAATACATCACTATATTCTACTAAAATGGTCATTTCCTCTTGTTTAATACCTTCCTTTGAATCAACCATTTTAGTGAGGTATTCTTCTTTATATTTAATCAACAATCACACCATGGAATAATTTTATTAATGAGATTAATGATCTTCCTTGAATTTGTAGAGTATGGACTAATTCCGAATTTGAAAATATATTTCCTTTTCCTGGATGTTTATGTGTTCTCTATATAATGAGACCCAACCAATGCCTAGTATATCATCAAATTAGACAAAAAGGTAATATCACCAAATTTATTGGAATAATCTTCCCACATATGCTGATAGGAGAAGAATCCAACACTTGGGTTTGAATGATTGCACCAACAGGTGTTTCTAACGATATAAATACTTCAAGTAATTAGAAATTTGATTCAATAGTTTTTGGAAATGTATATTATATAAAAGAATATGTATAACCAAAATAAAATAATAATTTTTCCATTAGTGAGTGAATAGTAAGTGTACCTTGTATGATTTTTTTATACAATTATGTAGTTTTGATAGAATAATATTTCCCTTTCACCATAGTATTTGGTTTTTGCAGACACTACTTACCCTCAGAGAATCAAGGTTTAGTGAATTGACTTGCATAGTTCCCTTTATCCCTATTGTTGAAGCAATACACCATGGGTGGTTCATTCCTTTACTCCATAATATTGGTTAGATTCTTCATGTCTCTCTATATTTCATGACATTAGTGTCCATATCTCATAAATATAATGATTTTCCACATCCCTTTGAGATAATTACCGTGATGCTTCTCCCCACATTTTGGACATCTGATTGGTTGAGTTTTCCATCCACATTTTTTATTAGATCCTAAATTCTATATTTCGTTTAATTTCTCCATATATGTGGGACCATTCCCTAAACTCCATTTTCACCTTGAGGGAATATAAAAAAAACTTCTTTATAACTCCCAAAGATTATAATTTCTAGACCTTCTCTAAGGTGTGGTTTTAAACTGATAAATATTATATCTATTTTTTTATCATTTTTTATAACAAAACCTAAGGCATACCTTCAAATCCTTGTGATTTTTTCTTCAAAATCAATGAGAAATTAACCATCCTTTATCATCATCTTAAGGAATTATCTATCCATATTTTAATGAAGTTTTTTACGGAAATACATGTCAAGAAATATTTTCCTAATGTATTCCCACTCCATATATTCTATTTTTATCTTTTGTCTTGGAGTTCTTAATCAAATCCCACCATTGATCGACCTACCTATCTAAATAATAAATATCCAATGTCCCCTTTTCCATCTCAGAAGAATGATGCTCTAAAAATAACTTTTCCATTGAGTTTACCCATTTTCTCATGTTGAGTGGATCGAAATATCCACAAAATATCGCTAGTTTTTCTTCCACAAAATATTTTATATCCAATTTCTCTCTATTATGTGAAGGTGGGAATTACACATAGATCAAATTATTGTTCATATTAAGAGAAGGATCGGTAATAATCACAAAGAAATTTTTAACTCAACCTCCCAACACATTAGGAATGCCATTTCTGCATTCAATACATTTTCCCTCACATGAGTCATTGGCCCTGTTTCTCCTAGTTCCCACCATTTTCTAAAATAAAATAAAAAATATTTAACAAAATATAAGTCAACAAGTCATGAAAAATAACTTATTCATTTGGGAAATTATCTCTAATGGAATATCATATGGGATCTATATGTTTATATTTTTTCTAAAATAATGCTTCCTAGGTGCTTACATATACATAGACTCATACTAAGGGTTTTCAATAATTTTATATAATCCTAATTCCCAAATTAACTAAATCGTACTTTGATATCAACTATAGAGACCCTAGTTTTCATAGTTAAATATTACATAATTTTAAAGATAAACAACATAGTATCAATACAAAACAATGATCCAAATATTTAGTGTATTATAAATATTACGAACATACACAAATTTTACAAAATAAAACACAGATATTAATTTAATTCCTTCACCTCTAACGTCTTAGTGGCCTTTGTTTTCTCCTTTGTACTTGTAATCACCTTATGATATACATCAAAGAAAGTGGTGGGAAAAACCTAGTAAGAGGATAGATAAAGACATGAATAAATATAACATGTGTGATAATCATCACCATCATCATAACAGAAGAATAGGATAATTATCATAATTATGAGAGGAAGCATTAAATAAAATCATGAAATCTGGAAATGCATAAAAATTAAACATCACGTCTTAGAGGCCAAAGATATATATGTTTTTCAACAAAGTTAGTATCATGTTCAAGCATAAAAAATGTTCATAATAATAATTGAATCATTATGAACAAAGCTATCATAATGTTCACACACATTCCATATTATATCATGAGATACATCACATTACACAATGCATTGTATTGATATATAATTATGATTACACCCATCACACCATAATATTTACATAATCATGACTTACACATAGAAGATGTATCAATAATATACATAAAATAACCAATTTAAAGGAATGAGTTAGATTTTATATAGCATTCATTCAGGAATACACTCTTTGGTTCTCAAATGAGAAAGGGAAAAACATATTTTGTATAAGATTCTTCATGATATAGAGAAGAAGAAACAACTCAAGAAGAGTCAAATTGTGTTTCAGAAAGAAGAGATATTTTTAAAAATCGTAGAATTTGTCATAAAATTGATTATAAATATGTATATTCTAGAAAATAAAAAGATTTAATAATGAAAGGACATCCATAATAAAATTTTTCACGAAATACAAATAACCAAAAGAAAGGAAATTGGGTTTACGAATCCCCTTACCTTATGTCGGATTGATTTCTTCACTTTATTATCCTGAATAGTAAAATTAGAATCATTAATTTATAAATAAAGAACCTCTTATACAAGTATTTTATTTATTATAATTTTTATAAATTTCATTTATTTCTATTATGGTGAGTTATAGAGTTCAATTATGTCTTTCTATGAGTGTCATTTTCCTGGTTTTCAAGAACGATTTGTTTGTATATAAGTATGTAATTTCATGTAAAATGGGAATAATTATCTATAAATAAAATTATATCTTACTAAATAAATTTCAAAAGTTTAAATGGTCTTATATGTCATTTTTTATATGGTATGATTATGATTCATAATATAACATGTTAATGAAACTAATTTTATTTATTTTTAAGGTTGTTATGACCATCAAGAACTTATATTATTTGATTTAATATAATATTAATGTACTGGTTATAGAGAATGATAAAATATTTAATTTTTATAATAAAATATTTTTTAACAATAATAATTGATTTATGACCAGCCTTGAAGGAAGTAATGGAAAATGAAAATGCATCATCCATAATGGAGGAAAATCAACACATCACGTGAGATTTTTCATTTTTATAATATAAGGAAGAGGATAATGGTTTTAATGATGGATTATTCCATTAACATGATAAAATTCTAGTATATAAAAGATATTGTATTTATCATTCCACTTTTTCAAAGGTATTTTAATATAGGATAATAAAATTAAATAAATTGAAAAGAAATAAATAGAAAATAGAGGAGGATTTTACCTCTTGAACATCTTCTCCTTGAGAACCTACTTAGGGAAATTAGATTTGGTATTTTTTTAAGACCAAAGGATCCTAGAAATCGGTAAGGGGGTTTGGAAGTTTATTGCGAAGAATTTATATAGGCTTAAAATCCTATAAAGTGTGAGGAGAATAGGTGGTGAGGGTGGTATTTATATGGGTTCAAAGGGGTTTTTATTATTTTATATATTATTTTATTATTTTGGGATCAAGACTATGATGTTTTTCTATTACCTTGAATAAATATAGTAAATGGAGAAGGATATATTTATATTATGGTTCTTACATCATCCACACATCTGACATGACTACAAAAGTCAGGTATTTAGCTTATAATGTTGAATATCATAAATAATCGTATATCGTTATTCACCAAAAATTCAACACTATTAGAAAATTCCAAAAAATAACCCTAAAAAATTCTTTGAAGTGTAGAATTCAATAATAGACTCTGTTTTATGAAACTAAATTTATTCAAAAAAATATTGATTCTAAATTTATAAATGAATAAATGACACGTTGAAAAATTAATTTAGACCTCATAAAATTCTAATATAAATATACTAAAAAATTAATTTTTAATTCTATTTTATTAAATTAACTTATCTTTTAAACCATTATATTAATTACAAAATTATAAATAATAATTTTTGTTTTACAAAAATACCAACTCTAAGTTTATAATTTTTAAAACATTTATTTACTCATAAAATGATATAATTAGATCATATTTTCATTTATAAGATTCAAAAATATCATTTATACTTTCATAGGTGAGGTTACTATTATATTAGCCAATTTAATATTCCTAATGGTCAGGTTATTATTCTAAGGGTCAGTTTACTATTCCATTTTTATAAGTTCCTAAATTTATATTAATTTCACTTATTTAATTATACATTTATGCGAATAAAGTTTTTGATTGGGATCGTGATTATATATGTGTGTTTTATAGAATATATATTAATTATAGGAAGGGAAAAATTCCATTGATAAAAGTATGGGTCGTTACACATAACCTATAATTTATCAAGCCCAAAATCATAGAGTGTTTTCATAATAGGATAACCCCATGGAACATATCCTTCCATACATAATTTCTCATAATCATATTTGAAAAACATAAATTTTATCCTTTATCCAAAATACATCACACATGTCACTTCTCACACTGTAATTATCCATACGTCATGTTTCAAAATCATTCAATACTCTAACCCATAATATGATCCAATAATTAGGAGCATATCTCACTATTCTTAAAAAAATAAATTTCCGTTCACAGTCCAGCATGACCGTATAAAGAAATTGTTAATAAAAAAATTTATAACCCAAAGGAAACCATACTTTGATACCCCAAATACCAAAAGGTTCCTCCTTTATTCCACCGCATGGCTTACCAGTATCCCATCTCTCACAACAGAGTGTCACCCCACCAAAAACATACCTCACCAGGGAACTCAAGTCATCTCCCTATGACAAACACACTCTTAAGAATCCCTTATTATTCAACCCAAGCACGTAATATAATTTTACTCATAAATTCACTAAATTCCCAACAAAATATGTGTGGGATCGCCTCTATTATCATGATAGGTCAAGCCTATTTCCATTGATCACTCTATCCCCACATCATAACATTATAAATAGTAACACCCATATAACCCAAATTCATAATCACACAATATTTAAATTTAATGTGAGTGTGGTAAAATTAGAATCCACCTACGTTTTACTATAGAGTTTTCCCCTTTTCATAATTCTCATCTATCCATTCTCAATCACCACGAGAATCAATGAGCTTCTAAATCATCATGAATCTAATTCTAAAAACTATAAAAAATATATTCAATTTCTATGATTATCCACATTATATTAATTTGAGTATTAATTAGTGAGTGGTGTAACCACCCTAAATCCTAATGTGACAAGGGTTGCACCACTCCATATGTTCTTCAAGACATATTACAAGAAAAATATAATTAATCACTACTCCTAAAATAATAAATTTAAAAAAATTAAAATAATGTCAAAAAAAATAACATAATATATTAAATAAAAAATGGTGTAAAATAATGGGAAATTAAACATCTCAATACTCCTATATTGACTATATAAAAAAACCCCATGATTATTATATGATTCTACTAATATAAAATGGGAATTATAATCAAAATATCAAAATATTGGAGCATGTAATTATAGAAGAACTAGTTGAGGAGAAATAGGAAGAAAAGAATGGAGAATATCACCTCAGATAACCATGAAAAAACCTCCAGATCAATCCATCTCAATGGAGAATGATAATTAAGAACTATGCAGGAAGGGTGACTTGACTATGTGTAGCATGTATGGAGAGTACAAAACTTGAGTGGGGTAGTTTATAAAAAATATATAAATCTCTATCTCCTCCATGTGATAAAAATATAACTAGGTTTCATAGGGATCCCGGTAGTTCTTCCGTGACCACCTAGTGGCCAACCCATAGGTATAAAACCCCTAGTCTATCTAATGGGTACCTGATGGAAACCTTTTAGGTATCTAATTTTCCAAAAATCCACCCCACAAATTATTTTCAATTAATTAACTATCTAAAATTTACTTTGGGTAGTTTATACCTATATTTATACCTCTAAAAACTCAATTTAAGCATTGAAAAGGCATCCCATGTTTGTCCCACATGATTCTAAATCAAACTTTCACATTCCATTAAACTCTTATTTCACTAGAGTTTGGATTATTACAGGATCTATAAACCACTTATGAAATTAATTATTAAAGGGTTTTCAATGGATAAATTATTTACTGAATTTTTTATATCAGTGAAAATTATTGATAAATTTATTTATATGTATAGAGAAAAATTTCATGATTCAACCTTCATAAACAAATTCATGATAATTCTATAACATAAATTCAGTTTGACTTTATCACTTGAGTTTTGTGACTTTGATGAGTTTATATTAAATAAGCACCAAAATATATTGATTTCTTATGGGACAAAAAAAGTTCTTACATTGATTAATAAAGGGGGATTGAATAGGATATTCCTATAAATAACTTCAGAGGTTTTATGATAGTTGATCAAAATAAATATCATGATATATTAATTTGATTTAGTTAATATGAAAATAATCGAATATGTTTATTTCACATTCTTATAATGGTGTTTAGGAAATAAAAGGTATGTGTATGTGTAATATTTCATTTAAATATTTCAATTAAAAATATATTCGACATATTTTGGTTATTACACTAATAAATATCGTAATGAGTATGAGGCTAATTAACCTATGGTATCACTAAATAAAAAACATATTGGCTAGTGATAAAAGTTGAATATATCCCACTATAGGTGATGGGAAAGATAGTTTATTAAAAAGGGTGAGTAATTAAATCACTTTAATGAATCCACTAGTAAAGAAGAAAATATTGAAGTTGATGTTGTGGAATAAGAAGCAAATATAGAGTATATTCTTAGAATAAAACTCATTTACGTGATAATAAATACTGTGAAACTTAAGAAATATAACAAATTATTGAAGAAAATTGTTTAAAAATTAAAATTTAAAAAGGGGGATGGGAAAAGGAGGAATTATTAAGGTTGATTTATAATCTTAATGTGACTATTATTATAAGAAAAATAATTTTCCTAATAATGCAATTGATATTTTGGTCTTGAGGAAAAACCTATAAACATAAACAAGGGTCCATTCTATAATCGCCACAATACCTCACCCATGCATCCTCGTATACCAGATCATGCCTACTAGAAATGTGGGCCCTAAAAATCATGGGTAGTCTATGCCCTTAAAATAAACACAAGGTTTATGATAGATTCTAAAAAACAGCAAGGCACATCCATATAACATGCATTAAAAAAAATATAGACATAAAATATGTATATGAAAGGGACCCTGCAATCTTGAATATATTGAAGTAATATAGTATATATGATGAATCAAACATAAATAGAGTTGTTGTAGAAAATATACAAAACAAAAATCTATATACAATACAATTAAAAAATAACTTCATTATATATGAAAAGTGAACAAATGGTTGACTTTGACACATATCACAACGCATCTTCTACCCAATCATTCTTACTCATAACCAAAAAGACATAAACAACTTTTTTAGCTAAAACCAATAACCATACCTAAAATAAAACTTATTTTTACCATTGTACATTTAGAACCATGTCGTATACATAGGTAGGGGTGAGTCCAATGACCCGGTCAGATTAACTCATTCCCTTCAATACACATAGTTCAAGTGATGATATACAAGTATATATTAGAAAAATATAATTTAGTGCTTAGTGAAACTCACCCTATAAGAAAAATAAGAAAATATAAACATGAAAATAATACATATTAATATTTGGATAAAAGAAACATGCACCTCAAAGACTCATACTAAAGCTACCAAGTCTCTGTATATGGCCCAATAACCATTTTTGATGACCTATTTACCCTCTTGATATAGAAAAGTATAGAACACTACTCTATCACCATGTTAGACATTTTCCAAATCAATATCAAGACTATTATCACAAGTATTACACATAAATATAGTATTTATCCCAATTTTCCATCTCACTACTAGTGAATAATTAAAACCATGAAATATCATTCAAAAATACTATCTAAAAAGTTTACAAAAAAATTAATCAAAGTTATACCCCCAATAAAATCAGGTAAAATAAAAATCCCTTATCAAACAATGATAAAAATAAATGATGACATATATCCACATGAAATATTATAACCTTTTACTTATTCCTTAGCCTGACAAATTCTATCGATTATTCTAAAAACTATTATTTGATTAACTAGAGAGAAATACTATATAAAACTTATATATCTCATATCATTACATGGGTTGGATCCCACTACATTATATTAAAACTCGTGGTATACACCATGATCTCTTATATCATACAAAAAACAATTATCAATAAAACAATGTTTGTATCAGGGCCAATGACTTACCTCAAGTTGGTCTATGGATAGTTCTGGTTCAGATCGATTCTATTCATTCCTCCGTATTCTCTAAATTGTAGGCCACTATCCCATTCAGTTCTTCATTACCCATATCTTCATGTTTGAAACCCCATGGAAAGAGTACATATTTGAAAATTCATATCCCAAATGGGAAAATAAACATTTAACAAAATGACACAATAAAAGTAAACAAGATCATGGAGCATATCATCAATCACTAGAATATCATATAAGACATATTTCTTAGGTATTTATACTCCATCAATTATTCTGTAACATGTTATCACTAACATTCAATCTACATTCCATGTTACTCCATCACAATGAGAATAAGTATCATTAATAAAAATGGAAACTCTATATCCTCCTCTAAAAAAATATAGGTCAAATATCATATCTGTTACCCAACCATAAGATCAATACCAAAAAATATCAACAAATAACTAAATGGTTTTGATTAACTACTCACCCATTACTCAATCATTCTCAATGACTCATGCCCATTCCCAAGGCATCCCAATATTCATAAAGCGCTACAAAAAAAAGAATCCTCACCAACATCCCAATATGATCTAACCAAACCATCACTCAAGATAATAATTCAACTACGGTTATAATGAAACTATGAAATAGTATTCAACATAATAGGGAACAATTTAAAACAATCTCACACAAGCATCCAAGCTTTATGAAATAATTACTAACCCATTAAAATTTCCAGTGGAACAAACCAAGAATGATAACATTCCATATTTCCATTCTTTTAAAACAATTTTAAAATAATGTTTTTATAAACCATTTAGGAAATAGAAACACATATAGGTTTACTACCACTATGACCTTGGCCAAAATACAATGAAACCCCTCTCTAGAAAACCCACCTTTTTTGAAAAATACAATTTCAAAATCATCTTTTAAAATCACCACATTTTTTTTAAAATCCATTTCATAGTAAATTTTTAAAATTGAATTTCCAGGAGAAAACCCTCAATATAAAACAAATTACTCTAAAAAATGCATTTAAAATAATGTGAATATTACCTTCTTAAAACTCTTACAAATTTCTCATGCATCCAAAAAATAATGATTTGAGCCCCCAACACTCATTTGACAAAGGTGTCACAAATGACCAACTTAGTACATTATACTTTCCTTGTTGAATATTAGTACGGAATAATCCTATATCAGATTATGGGGTGAGATCAAAAAAAACCATAAAATATCATATCATATTTTAAAAATAATAATAATGATCACATAAACCATAATTAAATCCAAATAACCAAAATACTCGATAATGTAAAGTCCACCAACCTCAAAAAATGATCTATAATACAATGATGAGATCATGACTACCACTATTAAGACAAAAAATATTTATCACCTATATAAACCATCACAAATTAATATCCAAAAAATTTCAAAACAAAACCACTAGTGGGAATACTATATGTCAATCATATAGAGTGTACAAAGATGCTAAAACCACAAATAGTATGGTGTGATTCACTCCTAACATGATCCCAAACCTAATCCAAAAAATATACCAAATTTATAATCTAAATTTAATATAAACCTTTAATAAAAATAAATAAAAAAATGATGATGCATTGTGCAACATACCTCATGATTAATCATTTTAAACATCAAGATTATATCACTCTCAAGCCTCTTATATGCACCTCCCTTGAAATCCACTTGAATTTTGATGATTGTACCATGATCTCGTGTATCAACATTCAAGAACATAAGAAAATATAACTAGATAAATGTACAATGATAATATGATGAAATTGGAAAGGATAATACAATTTAACCTTCATTTAATGTGAAAAACATCACAAACACACCATTCAATCAAAAGTAAATCGAAGAGGCTTAATAGAGGTGGAAAAATGGGGAGAGGGTGGTTAAAATGGTCCTCTTAAAGTGGTTCCCTGCTTAAAATTGAAGGAGGATTTAGTCATAAAATGAATATTTTTGCAACATAAAAAACCTACACAAGGAAATATCATGGAATATCCATTAGTTTCAGGGTACAACATCCTAAATTTAGGGCCTTGTTATAAAATTAACATCTGGTTCATGAGAAAATTCACCCTTATAAAGCCACACTAAAATTCATATATGTAAACTATTGTGTGTTTAAGGAATTCATGGAATATCTAACCACATTATGGTATGACCCTCCCCAAGCTCCAAAATGTGTCCTTTAATAAAGGTCTCATAAAGAAATACCACATGCTATAGCATGAATGCAACCCTCATTCCCAAATATTAATAACACAAAGCATCTGTGTCATACCGCAATTATTTGAGTTTGCACCCTTAAACCAACTAAATTTATACACTCAAATTTTAAAATTTTCATAGAAGTGAATATTAATAAATATCTTATCACATAATGATTGTTCCACTTTGTAACATTAATGTTTTAATTTCTTAAGTGTATTTAAAAAAACAGTTCCATGCTATAATGACAACTTTGAAGTGTTATTCTAGTTTTATGAAAAATATATCCTATGAAAGGGAATTTTCTGATTAAATTCAAGGTCATATTGTCTCATAAAATGTTCATTTTAGGTATTCATATAAATATAATCAAGAACACTGGTTTTTGACATAATAATACACCCTTATTGAAGAGATATTAATACAAAGATATTATATTACACAGTGAACATTCCTATGAGATTGTTGTCATTAGGACATTAACTTCCTTCTCTATGAATACCATAACATGTTATCAAATGTTAGTGTTGGACTTCAGGTCAGGTATTCTAATACCACAGATAAATATGTCTAGTGGATCACACAGAATGTGAATCTACGATCTCAAATAAATGTTATTTAAATTTAATAATTATAATTAATATTATTCACAATTTATGTTTTAATAACTATTCTTGTTTGTTGTCCCAGTAAATTAATTAACCATTTATTTTTTTCACAAAAGTTTTTATTTGAATATTAAATAAATATCATTTTATCATTAGAAAATATAATATTAATTTATCTATTGTTTATTTTCATAAAGTTAATAAATAAATATTTATTTTTTAATTAATTATTGATTGAGTTATGAGAATATGAAAATAAATATTTATTAACTAGATAAAGAATATAATATTTATTTATTTAATAAAATAATAATACCAAAAAATTTAAATATTTAAATCAATATTTATTATTCACGGTTAGATAAATGTAATGGAAGATTGATGAGATTAGTTAAGGTCCTTATGGAAACGATATATTTTCTTTAATATCATTATGATAAATAACTGTTAATTTGTTTAATAAATCATAAATAAATATCCATTAGGATTCCCAAATAATTAGAATATAATATTATTTTTATTTTTATTTTTATTTTTAATAGACATAGGACATATGATAATCAACTTTTTTAATATACATTTCCTAATTACTTATTTTCTTACCTTAAGTATATAACCTAATTTATATCAATTCTAGAAGAAGTAAATTATTTTGAAAAACAACTCTCTTAAGTGAATCATATTCTTAATGAGAGAACCTTTAAATAATTATCTCTTGAATGAGAAGATATTATATTATACCCCTTTAAATACTGAGAGAACAAGAAATAATTATTCCACTCTAAGGGAATCATTTTGAGATCTAGGAAGAATGGAATAATATGATCATTACCTCAATTATAGAACCTAAAGATCTATCCGAATTATTCCATGATTGGTATAGAATGTATGGATTCTATTAGAGGAATTAAACTTTGGAGTCTTCTAAAAAATTATAATACCATAAGAAGGTTAACTGAAATAATCAGTAGTGGAGGAATAATTACCATCAGAGGTAATTATATAATTTATTAATTATAAATTTTATAACAAGATGTATGTTCCTAAAATCATCTAGGGTTTCAATAATTCAGTTCTAAGGATTTATGAAAATAAGAATATGAAATCAATTATTATTCTTGGGACTAATAGATTATGTTGTACCATGAACCTTTGTGTGGTATCAGTGCTTTCTTGTATTAATTTATATTAATTTATTTTTTCTAGATCAGTTACACATTTGATCACCTTATGAGACATTCAAGAATTATTCAAGAATTATTCAAGAATTATCGGCACCTCCATATGAGATATTCAGGAATTATTCATATGTTGTTGTCCATGTCAACACCTTATGAAGGTAAAAAAGTCATAATATCTCAAATTTCAAATTTTCTGTTCATTAATATGAAATTTCAGGTATTATAAATTTTTATCTTCATAGGGTGATGATCTGGATAAGAACATATGAATAATTCCTGAATAACTCATATGGAGGTGTCGATAATTTATTCTAGTACACACAATTGCGTGATATGTAGCTAAAAAATACATTCCATATATCCATATTCAACCACACATAAGAAAGTTGCAAAAATCACAACATATCAAGTGGTGGTTTGGTATATGTCATCATGACACACTAAGTATTGACCTCCATTAGCATGTGGTATGATAGGGCTATATTAGGTATAGCTATATTACACACCATGTAACCCAAATGGTTTCTCTTGGCATAAATCTCAGAATCAATTTTTTCAATGTACACACCATGTATTAAGTACACATCAAATAATGACTCCCAAATGAGTGACACATCAATACATAAATTAAAATTATGTAGAATTTTTTTCACACTATATTGTGTGTAATATTCTATATGGAATACACACAATCCCTGTAACGCCCTGACCCCAGTTACCTAGAGTCAGTGCATTATTACATAACATTGCCATGATCACAAGAAAGATCAAGTCTCGAAAGACCGATTAGGTTAGTAGCCTTGGAAAAACTAGATACAATCATAAAGTTTTACATTACATAAAAAACATCTTGTCTTCATATCCCCTCATACTATCCCTACAGGTCATTCATAAATTACTTCTTCATAATCTTGGGAAAAATAAAACATTGAAAGGGGTGAGCTCAGATGCTCAGTAAGGATAACATTATAGCAAAATATTTCATAGATAAGCATAAAAACTTAAGGAAATTTATAATTAAAACAAAATCCTTTTAAACTTGAACTTCAGCATAATATCGAAAAGATAAAATTAAATAATTCCATTTACTTATTCACATGGATATTCTACTAGTAGAACAATCACATGCAATATCAATAACCACTTTCATAATGATGGAATGCATAATGCCAGACTATCATAACAACATAGCCAAGGCCTCGTGCCAAGACTACAAATAAGATTTTTCCAAGGCCTTGTTCCAAGACACTAGTTTGTCTCATGAGACCTACCGATGCATCGAGGAGATATAGAGGGCTCCACCCGTCACTTATTAAGTCCAATTCATTCCTCATATGAATAGGTTTTAACATAACATAAACATTCGTATTAAAACTAGCATACGAAATGTCAATACTTTTACCACAAACCATGAATGGTATAAAAATAGCACATCCACAGTCAAACATAACTCATTCGATACAATATGGAATATTGTATTGTATCACATTAACCTCAATCATGAATAATGAAGGATGTTGACATAGATGAAAATAATCATCAAAACTATTTGAGATAAATATCCCCCTTTTCATGAAAACATTTAAAAGTCGCACTATTTGTCAAGAAGCCATTTAAAAATAGATTTTTGAATCAAAGTGTCCCATACCACTTTGAAACTTTTTAAAAGGAGTTTTAATTTCTAAACTTTAATTTCCATATAAATAAATCCTTAAAACCATTTTTAAAACATGGACATTAATGAGAATGATTTAGATGAATAAGTCTTTAAAACATTTAAAAATGGTATTTTAGTTAGAGATTCTAACCAAAAGAGAGACACTTGAATACAAATAATTGAGGTAATAAAAACTTTGTAATATCATGAGAATAAAGGGATTCATGATATACTTTTTCAAAGTACATTAAATACACCACATAAATGTGATTTGGTGTATAACAACAAAGAAGTCTCAGTTGAATTTAAGTTGAGATGAAATCTCTCATAAAGGCCATATCCTTAGGTTAAGGATAAATCAACAACATAGTTATTTGTGAAAATTATAAATACACTTAATATGATTGGATATTTAGTGTAAAACAATCAAAGGACATTCACACATAATCTTGTAAAAACAACACCAACGAATTGGATGTTCAACTCAACAAATGGAGAATGAGTTAAAATTACTCTTATCAAATTCATATCGATGACTTGAGAAATTATCAATGGAGTGATTATGTGTATCAAAATTATATCCACAAGAAGGGGAGT
Organism: Viscum album; assembly: GCA_963277665.1. Lineage (NCBI taxonomy): Eukaryota > Viridiplantae > Streptophyta > Magnoliopsida > Santalales > Viscaceae > Viscum > Viscum album. The sequence goes on from OY728145.1 coordinate 905,353,741, forward strand.
GGAAATTAAGACATAATCAAATGAATAGTTATTCCACACATAATCTTGGAGTAATATAATTAATGAAATATGCGTAAAGCCGAATGAGTGGAAATTAAAATCTCAAATTCCCTTATCGATTTGGTAACTTATGAAACATGCACCCATGAAAGAAGTATCATACAATGATGATGTAAATACCCATAAATTAAAGTATATTACATAATGAATACAATCATGGGCAGTACACATACACCACATGCAATGAATAAGTGGTGAACAATGGAATTCTCACGAAATTAAGAGTGAGATTAGAAACCCCTTACTTTGTACTTTTTCCTTGGTAGACGGTAGGTTAAACTCCTTTATAATGCTGAAATAATTTTTATTTAATTATACAAGAATCATATGCATTAATATGTTATCATATATGATCTTTTAACATTGATTTGTTAATAATATCTTAGAATTATCGTCATTTCGGGTGTTAACGGGTTCATTTTACTTTATATTATTTATTATGTGAGCCATATTTGTTATTAATGGGATGTATATCATTCATATCCATAATTATATAATTTCCTTAAATATTATTTTTAATCATAAAATGAGAATTATACTTGAATGGATACGATGGAAAATGAATCTCATCGCGTTCGTGGAGACGGTAGTCTGTACGTACACACGAGCGACAATATCATTCTTTTGATATTAAAATAATATATAATTGGATGGTATATTATATATAAAGAATCATTATCATGTTATATTCATTATTTACATGAGTTACACATCATTATTATACCCATCCAAATAATAATATATTGAATAACAATTACACCACGACGTGGAGATGGTAAGCCGTACGTACGCACGTGTGGTGACATGTTATTCAAAGGGTGGATAGAATACAGAATATGGTTGTACCATATTTATAATAACATCACAGAATATATATGATACTGGAGTTATTATTTTATAACGGTAATAACAATGAAAGAAGAAGTGGAAGAAGAAAGGAACTTGAAAAGGGGTGGTGAAAACATTACCTCTTCTTCGGGTTCTTCCTTTTGATTTGATCAAAAGGGATCCTTAGGATGGCTTTCTAATCAAACTAAGGTCTCTAGGTTGTAGTTAGGGAAGTTGAGGGAGTATTTGGGAAGGGGTTGGCCGATCCAAAAGGCTTTTAAGGTGTGAAGAAATGAAAAGGATGAGTTCCCTTTTATAAGAGGGGTGAGTGGCACCTTTGGAAAAGCTATTAATATTAATTTATAATAAATTCATATTCGGTTTCTAATATCTCAAAAGTTTATTATTTAAAGTTTAAGGTGGTTATGGGTCGAAAAACACTCAACCAATATAATTTAGACAGTTTTGGGTCATTATATTAACCTTATCTTTAAGTATTAACTCTTAGTTAATTAGTTTCACTTTTACAATGTCTCTTTGTATTTTTATATTATATGGTTAATAAACATACAATATACATACAAGCGACCCCCAAGTGGTCCATTAATGATACACCTATCATGATATAAGACTCTTGTCCGAACCTTAGATTTTTAGGAATTTAATATCAATTAATAATATAATATGTGTTTTAAAAACTCTTTTATGTCAATTTTGACACTATTCAATAGTTGATTTTTGTGAAACACATAACATAATGATTAATTCGAACATAGTTACTTAAATCAATCCTAATATATCATATTAACCTATAAAATTAGTTTAATGCAATGAAAGGATCAAATTATATTTATTTGGGTATTTATAATATCAATTATTCTAATTTTTTACTATTATGGTAATTACTGCATCACCATTGTGTCATAAATAAATTAACTTATTTAATGTCTAAAAATTATAAATAAAATATCATTATGTATGTAATATTTTTATCTTTCTAATGAATATTTATAGTCCAAACTCCAACATATATAACCATATGTAAAAAAAATTTGCTAAAAGATATATGCTTGTGTCATTTTTGAAATCATTTTATCTTAATTAAAATAAAGTGTCCCTATCACTTACAAGTGCCTCCATGGGGTCCCAAAATCGACCCAAAGATGCCTATGGTCGAACATGTATCAAACAATAAATCTAGGACATGCTTTAGGGTAATTTAGTATTATTATAATATTATATTTTTAACCCTTATTTACCGGATTTACCCTTAACCATGGTAAATAAAATATTTACTGCAATAATTATTCAAAATGTCTAAAAATAAAAGTTTCCTATTCACATAATATGAACATCCTGATTCCAAATATGGAATCCATTTTTCCAAATTCAAAACACATAAGTGGCTGAAATTAATTTAAAATTAATTCCCGTTGTTAAAACAAAAAGCGTGTTTTTAAGAGATAATAACTATCAAAAGATTGGCACTTGTTTATGTCTGGTTTAAATTTGAAATTATGTTCAATGACCCACATTGTATTACATGGTAAAAATATATTTTAAATATAATTTAAAACCACCCAAATTCATAATTTATCACTATTAATTATTTCGATTAAAAATGTTTTTTTTATTAAAATTTAGTAATTTTTACTATTCATCAAAATATAAAAGTTATCCGAAAAGTACCAAAATTTCACCCTAGGATAATTTCGTTATTCCGAATAAAAAAAATTAAGTCTATTTTACCAAATTCAAAACACAAAAGTTTCATTTATTAATTTAAAATTGATTCCCGCTTTCGAAACCAAAAGGCATATTTTTAAGAAATAATAACTATCAAAAGTTTGACACTTGTTTATGTCCAATTTCAAGATGAAATTACTTAAAATGACCATAATTGGATTAAATAGTAAAAATTTAATCTATTTATACTTCCAAACCATTAAAATGTATAATTTAACAATATAAATTATTTTGAATAAAAAAGTTGTTTTCAGTTAAAATATAGTATTTTTCACTATTCACCCAAATATGAAAGTTATCAGAAAGACACCAAAACATTATTGATACTAAATTATTATGTCCCGATTCTAAAGAAGAATTTCATTTTGTCAAATTGAATATATAAAAGTTTCAAATATTGGTTTTAAAAAGGCTTCTCCATTAAAAGGCGGTAAAATTTCATTTTTTGAAAAATACTTCTTTTATCTGAAAAAAATGAATTTGTTTATAAATCATGTCTTAGAAACTCATAATATGGATTAAAATTATAAGGATAATATAATATTTAAAATTTAGATAATACTATTCATAACCTCTTTTGAACGACTAGTTTGGTAAGTTGTGGTGTACTTAAACTCAGTGTTTCGTACAACACATGCTATTGTATTATTCAAAGAGAAGTATACCATGGAAGATTGGGGTTTAACATTCACCCCTCCGTCAATAAATTGCATCCTCGCAATTTTAAAAATTCGGCCTAAGAATGGAAAGTCCCACATTGGAAAAAGAGTCAATAAAACTATCACTTTAAATGAAATAAAGAGAGGTATAAAGGTCAACCATGATAACCGATACTCGGATTCCATGTAGGAAAACATGGATATAGATGATAAACTAAGTGTCAAGTTCTGATAGAGAGGGATAGAAATCATGATCAGGAGAAAGTTAACAATAAGATAACCACACACTTGTGTTGGGAAAAACGACCATTAGTCTCCTAGTAGGAAAGTAAACGGATAACATTTTTTTGTTTTAAGTTACATTACATAAGGATGAGGAATTAATATATGATATTGACTAAGAATATAAAGATATATACTTACATTTTATGTAGAGTTTCATCCTTTAATAAATTTCCACCACTAACTCATTTTTTTTAAACGATGAGTATTCAAGAAGACTTGGTCACACTGGAAGAGCTAGAATAAACTTCTATAGAATCACATGATCCATGTAGGATGAACTATATATTTACATTGTCTTTAGAGATTAATCAAAACCAAAATGGTTAGTAAAAGATCTAATGATCCCCCAAAAGGATATTCCTTGAGAGAAATAAACACTAATCTTAATTTCGAAAATTAAACAACCAATACCCCGAAGTTAAATAAATACCATTCAATAATCAATTGACCTTAAAATCCTTCAATATAATCCAAAATAATATTGAAACTCAAAACTTATAAGAATGTAGTCTTCCACGTTAAATTGTATCTCCAAATGACATGAAATAATCTTAAAGTCACATAATTAAAAGTGATTAACCGAATCATTTTCCTATACTAAGGGTAATCATTTGATAAGACATAAGATCCCAAATCAAATTATTATTGATCAATAAAATCATTTAACTAAAAATAATAGTCACACTAACCAGGGACTTCACATAGTCCAGTGGTAGGCGATAAATCCCAATCGCACTTTGGTTGTGGGTTCGATTCCCACAACTTTGTCTGACGCGATGGGTTGTCACGCGGTCTACGTGTTGTCCTTTTCAAAATCTATACTTTATAACATTACCAAAATGAGATAAATTCCTCAAAATAACTATAACATAATTTAACCACAAATCTTATCTCATACCTTGCATTTTCATCCCAAATTATAATAACTTATAATTGTCTCAATCCGAATGATCATATAGAAACAAATGGTTATTTATAACTATATCCACAAGAGAAGAGGTAATTCTTCCTCAAATATCATTCTCACATGTCAAACTGTAGGGTTACAAATACAAGAGAAAATTATTCCAAAGTAAACCCATCAACAAGGAGCACTAAAACTTTTTAAACATTTCTCCAACCATTTATTGCCACATAGCTTCTTCTTTGACCAAGAAAATATCCTATAGAATAGTACATTCACTCAGGTAATGTCCAGGTCCCCTACATTTACGGCAAATGACTGTAAATGGACTCTTGGGACAATTTTTATCTTCTTCCATAGTACTCTTCATTTTTCTTCGGCAATTCTTCACTTTATGTCCTTCCTTCCCACACATAAAGCATTTCTTGGTCCAATTGAGACACTTTCCCAGGTGTCTCCTACCACATTTCTTTCATGATGGAAATTGAGGGTTCTTTTCTCCATGGTCTCCATTACTGGAGCTCTTATCATTCATCACCTTTCTCTTCCTTGTTGAGTCTGGGATTTGGTTAATATATATGTTTTTGATCATATTTTTGGAAAACTGATTTGGAATAAAGACGATATCTTTTACGCCTATCAACATTCCATTTTGTTGCTCATTTCCACCACCGTTCCCACCATGTACATCATTCTCAAAGTCACTATGACTTCCTTGGAATCTAGCCATTGACTAAAACCAGAAAGCATTGTGTGAGTAATAGTAGTCATAAAATCATTTAGATATTAACATGTCAACATATTCTCAATTTGAAACACATTAGGATTAACCAAGTTCATTTACTGTCATCTTATATATATATTACGTTAAATTGGTTTGTAAAGAAATTGTAAATTATCCTAAGCATATCCCCCAGGAGTGTCGTAACCAAGAGTGCAGCAAGGCCCGTTGTCGTGCACCAGTTCCCGTTCGAGTCTAGCTCAAAGCGGGGTTTTCGGGTTTTACCCCTAGGTACATCTGTGCCAGAGCTGCCTCTACCTGCTCGTATCCAAACATGGATGTATTGCTTAGAAAACTCACAAAATCTCTACAATACCAAAATTCTAGGAAGTTATTCTATACTAATCCTCAATGTTAATCTTAAGTCTACGTGCTCTAATCAGAGTTTATCTAAATCTAGCTTCCAAGGTTTGTACTAAACTTCCTCTGATACCAACTGTAACGCCCCGACCCCAGTTACCCAGAGTCGGTGCATTATTACATAACATTGGCATGATCACAAGAAAGATCAATTCTCGAAAGACTGATTAGTTTAGTAACCTTGGAAACACTAGATACAATCATAAAGTTTTACATTACCTAAAAAAACATCTTGTCTTCATATCCCCTCATACTATCCCTGCAGGTCATTCATAAATTACTTCTTCATAATCCTGGGAAAAATAAAACATTGAAATGGGTGAGCTTAGATGCTCAGTAAGGATAACATTATAGAATAAGCTTTCATAGATAATCATAAACACTTAAGGAAATTTATAATTAAAACAAAAGCCTTTTAAACTTGAACTTCAGCGTAATATGGCAAAGATAAAATGAAATAATGCCATTTAATTATTCACAAGGATATTCTACTAGTTGAACAATCACATCCAATATCAATAACCACTTTCATAATGATGGAATGCATAATGTCAGACTATCATAACCACATAGCGAAGGCCTCGTGCCAAGACTACAAATAAGATTTTTCCAAGGCCTTGTGCCAAGACACTAGTTTGTCTCATGAGACCTACCGATGCATCGAGGAGCTATAGCGGGCTCCACCCATCACTTATTAAGTCCAAATCATTCATCATATTAACAGGTTTAAACATAACATAAACATTCATATTAAAACTAGCATACGAAATGTCAATACTTTTAACACAAACTATGAATGGTATAAAAATAGCACATCCACAGTCAAACATTACTCATTCGATACAATATGGAAGATTGTATTGTATCACATTAACCTCAATCAAGAATAATGAAGGATGTTGACATAGATAAAAATAATCATCAAAACTATTTGAGAGAAATATCTCCCTTTTCTTGAAAACATTTAAAAGTCACACTATTTGTCAAGAAGCCATTTAAAAATAGATTTTTGAATCAAAGTGTTCCATACCACATTGAAAGTTTTTAAAAGGAGTTTTAATTTCTAAACTTTAATGTCCATATAAATAAATCTTTAAAACCATTTTTATAAGATGGACATTAATGAGAAAGATTTAGATAAATAAGTCTTTAAAACATTTAAAAATGGTATTTTAGTTAAAGATTCTAACCAAAAGAGAGACACTTGAATACAAATAATTTAGGTAATAAAAACTTTGTAATATCATGATAATAAATGGATTCATGATATACTTTGTCAAAGTATATTAAATACACCACATAAATGTGATTTGGTGTATATCAAAAAAGAAGTCTCAATGGAATTTTAGTAGAGATGAAATCTCTCATAAAGGCCATATCCTTAGGTTAAGGGTAAATCAAAAACATAGTTATGTGTGACAAATATAAATACACTTAATATGATTGGATATTTAGTGTAAAACAATAAAATTACATTCACACATAATCTTGTAAAAACAGCACCAATGAATTTGATGTTTAACTCAACAAATGGAGAATGAGTTAAAATTACTCTTTTCAAATTCATATCGATGACTTGAGAAATTATAAATGGAGTGATTATGTGTATCAAAATTATATACACAAGAAGGGGAGTGGAAATTATGACATAATCAAATGAATTGTGATTCCACACAGAATCTTGGAGTAATATAATCAATGAAATATGCGTAAAGCCGAATGAGTGGAAATTGAAATCTCAAATTCCCTTATCGATTTGGTAACTTATGAAACATGAACCCATGAAATAAGGATCATAAAATGATGATGTAAATACCCATAAATTAAATTATATTACACAATGAATACAATCATGGGCAGTACACATACACCACATGCAATAAATAAGTGGTGAACAATGTAATTCTCATGAAATTAAGAGTGAGATAAGAAACCCCAAACTTTGTACATTTTCCTTGGTCGACGGTAGGTTAACCTCCTGTATAATGGTGAAATAATTTTTATTTAATTATAAAAGAATCATATGCAATAATATGATATCATATATGATCTTTTAACATTGATTTGTTAATAATATCTTAGAATTATCGTCATTTCGGGTGTTAACGGGTTCATTTTACTTTATATTCTTTATTATGTGAGCCATATTTGTTATTAATGGGATGTATATTATTCATATCCATAATGATATCAAGTCCTTAAATATTATTTTTAATCATCAAATGATAATTATACTTGAATGGATACGATGGAAAATGAATCTCATTATGTTCGTGGAGGCGGTAGTCTGTACGTATGCACGAGTAACAATATCATTTTTTTTATATTAAAATAATATATAATTGGATGGTATATTATATATACAGAATCATTATCATGTTATATTTATTATTTACATGAGTTACACATCATTATTATACCCATAAAAATAATAATATATGGAATAACAATTACACCACGACGTGGAGACGGTAATCCGTACGTACGCACGTGTGGTGACATGTTATTCAAAGGGTGGATAGAATACTGAATATGGTTGTACCATATTTATAATAACATCACAGAATATATATGATACTGGAGTTATTATTTTATAATGGTAATAAAAATGAAAGAAGAAGTGGAAGAAGAAAGGAACTTGAAAAGGGGTGGTGAAAACATTACCTCTTCTTTGGGTTCTTCCTTTTGATTTGATCAAAAGGGATCCTTAGGATGGCTTTCTAATCAAACTAATGTCTCTAGGATGTAGTTAGGGAAGTTGAGAGAGTATTTGGGCAGGGGTTGGCCGAACCAAAAGGCTTTGAAGGTGTGAAGAAATGAGAAGGAGGAGTTCCCTTTTATAAGAGGGGTGAGGGGCACCTTTGGAAAAGCAAGAAATATTAATTTATAATAAATTCATATTCGGTTTCTAATAGATCCAAAGTTTATTATTTAAATGTTAAGGTTGGTATGGGTCGAAAACCACTCAACCAATAGAATTTATACAGTTTTGGGTCATTATATTAACGATATCTTTAAGTATTAACTCTTAGTTAATTAGTTTCACTTTTACAATGTCTCTTGGTATTTTTATATTATATAGTTAATAAAATTACCATATACTTCCAAGCGTCCCCCAAGTTGTCCATTAATGATACAACTATCATGATATAAGTCTCTTGGCCGAACCTTAGATTTTTAGGAATTTAATATCAATTAATAATATAATATTTGTTTTAAAAACTCTTTTATGTCAATTTTGACACTATTCAATAGTTGATTTTTGTGAAACACATAACAGAATGATTACTTCAAAAAAAGTTAATTAAATCAATACTAATATGTCATATTAACCAATAAAATTAGTGTAATGCAATAAAAGGCTCAAATTATATTTATTTGGGTATTTATAATATCAATTATTCTAATTTTTTACTATTATGGTAATTACTGCATCACCATTGTGTCATAAATAAATTAACTTATTTAATCTCTAAAAATTATAAATAAAATATCATTATGTATGGAATCTTTTTATCTTTCTAATTAATATTTATAGTCTAAAATCAAACATATATAACCCTATGTAAAAATTGTTTTGCTAAAAGATATATGCTTGTGTCATTTTTGTAATCATTTTAACTTAATTAAAATAAAGTGTCCCTATCACCTACAAGTGGCTCCATGGGGTCCCAAAATCGAGACAAAGATGCCTATGGTCGAACATGTATCACCCAATAAATCTAGGACACGTTTTAGGGTAATTTAGAATTATTATAATATTATTTTCTTAACCCTTATTTACCGGATTTACCCTTAACCATGGTAAATAAAATATTTACCGCAGTAATTATTCAAAATGTCTAAAAATAAAAGTTACCTATTCACACAATATGAACATCCTGATTCCAAATATGGAATATATTTTTCCAAATTCAAAACACAGAAGTGGCAGAAATTTATTTAAAATTAATTCACGTTGTTAAAACAAAAAGCGTGTTTTTAAGAGATAATAACTATCAAAAGATTGGCACTTGTTTATGTCTGGTTTAAATGTGAAATTATGTTCAATGACCCACATTGTATTACACGGTAAAAATATATTTTAAATAAAATTTAAAACCACCAAAATTCATAATTTATCACTATTAATTATTTCGATTAAAAAGGATGTTTTTAATTAAAATTTAGTAATTTTTACTATTCATCAAAATATAAAAGTTATCCGAAAAGTACCAAAATTTCACCCTAGGCTAATTTTGTTATTCCGAATAAAAACAATGATGTCTATTTTACCAAATTCAAAACATAAAAGTTTCATTTATTAATTTAAAATTGATTCCCACTTTCGAAACCAAAAAGGCATATTTTTAAGAAATAATAACTATCAAAACTTTGACACTTGTTTATGTCCAATTTCAAGGTGAAATTACTTAAAATGACCATCATTGGATTAAATAGTAAAAATATAATCTATTTATACTTCAAAACCATTAAAATGTATAATTTAACAATATAAATTATTTTGATTAAAAAACTTGTTTTCAGTTAAAATATAGTATTTTTCACTATTCACCCAAATATGAAAGTTATCAGAAAGACACCAAAACATTATTGATACTAAATTATTATTTCCCGATTCTAAAGAAGAATTTCATTTTTTTAAATTGAATGTATAAAAGTTTCAAATATTGGTTTTAAAAAGGCTTCTCCATTAATAGGTGGTAAAATTTCATTTTTTGAAAAATACTTCTTTTATCTGAAAAAAAAATGAATTTGTTTATAAATCATGTCTTAGAAACTCATAATATGGATTAAAATTATAAGGATAATATAATATTTAAAATTTAGATAATACTATTCATAACCACTTTTGAACGACCAGTTTGGTAAGTCGTGGTGTACTTTAACTCAGTGTTTCGTACAACACACGCTATTGTATTATTCAAAGAGAAGTATACCGTGGAAGATTGGGGTGTTAAAATCCCTATTAATGTATTGTGAGTATTCAGTAATGAATCAAGCACCATGTATATGGTCATTCACTCACTATAATTTTATCCATATAGAGTTTGGAACACACAAATATTGTTGTATCAGAAGATTAAATGAATGGAAAAAAAATTAATTCATAAAATTTAACTAAACAACATGGTGTGTAGATTTTATATCCATTGTGTGATGGGATTTTTCACAGATTACACAATGTTAAATTTGCAGCGAGTCATGTGTGATCTTAAATGTTTAATTAAATAGTTTCTAGATTATTCTATGACATACATGATATGCGTGTTTTTCATAAATTTCATATAATTAATAGGAATCACCATACTATAAACCCCATAAATTAGGACATGTCTTATCGCCATATAGGTCATGAAAATTACATGATCATACCCATAGAAAAATAGTATGAGTATATCTTGGATCACTATACAAGAATGCATGCCTTGTTAGTGTAGAGTACTTGACGAGGACTAAACATATGGTTAGTCATAATAAATTTAATTTGACATTACATGTTATACAAGAGTTAAAACTATATAAAACTATTTTAAAATAAGCATAAGGTTACAAGTTGTGTGGCCTCTATTACACATTGAGTACTAATTTAATTTTAAATAATATTAATTTATTAAATTTTTAAATAATAATTTTGGATGGGAATCTAAAGGACAATTTATTTTCTTAATTAATATAAATGAATTTATTAATTAATAAGATATCAAATATATAAATTCAAAGATTTTTTCATGATATGGAAGAAATTGTATTGAATCTCAACTAGTTTTAAATTTATTGTTTTTTCATGTATGGATAATCATGAGTTATACTGACCTTTCCATGTGTTGGGTTAATATTTAATTTAATTATTTATTTGATGGGATTTTTGATGAAATTATTATTAAAATAAATATGATGAAATATGCTCCATACCTTCATACTTATTATGTATGGGCCTATGTATCATAGGTTTCATTTATATAAACCCACTCCTATGGTGCCCATCACCTATTAGTGAGTATAAATATTTAATGGATCTCCTATGATATATCATTTATTTCTATGTGTATTTAAGGTGAAACCAACCAAGGTGATACACAAGTTAAAAGGTGGAATACTATAATTAAATCCCAAAATGACTTAAGGAGTTATTTTCCTAGGTTTAAATGGATGATTCGTCGTCAGGTTGATAAATATACTAATAGTAAAATCTCAAGATCATGTTTTTTTTTCTTGAATTCAAGGTTATTTATTTATACAATTCATATTTATTTAATAGTCAAATGTGATCATGAAGACATAATAAACTAAAAAAATTGAAGTTAAAATAAAATATATAGATTTTGTCTTAAATATTTTTATCCGGACAAGGTTAATTTAGTGTTTAAAATACATATGATATTAATAATATTATAATGGATAATGAGAATAAAATTTATTCATATGATAAATAAAATAACTTAAGGAAATATTAATTCATAAATAACTTCCTTTACCTGATTTAGAATACAACCATAGATCTAAGTGTTCATCTATCCCACATTAGAAAACTTTTATTTATAAAGGAGTTATAATGAATGTTTTAGTTTGGCTAACTAAATTGACATTTGGAGTATCTTCTAGCACAAGACATCAGTTAATTTAAAGGCTAGTTTTGAAGAAATAAAATTATGATATTTATGGTTTGGGAAGTCTGGTCAACGGATTAAGGACTTCTAGATTTAAATTTTCCCATACCACCAGCCTAAATACCTTTGAGTAACTTGACCAAGACCTCATGTGGTTTATTAGAATGAAAATATGAATCCTTTCCACGATAATTTCAATGAGATAGGTTATTTTTATTCCGATGGTGATCTCTATTGGTATTTGAAAAAATAGTGGGATTCTAATAAAATAATGCTTATTACATCATATATTTAGTAATCAGTATAATGTTTTAAAATATATAATTACTAATTGAAAAAAAAATGGAAAGTGAAACCAAGTTAATACTATGTAAATTCTTATTCATAGACCATGTTCTCCCCAGAAAAAATTTCTAAAATTGGTATAGTAAATTATAAAATAAACAACTATAGAAAAATTTATAATATGTTTTGTTCTAATTAAGATATAAATATTGATAAAGAGTGTGGTTTTCATAGACCTTTTCGAAATCCTTTGAATAATTAAAACTTAATATTGAATTATATAAAATTAAATATGCATAAAAAACAAAACATGTATTCTAGAAATAGTGAATGTGAAATTAAGTAGTGTAAAAAATATAATGTAATAGAAAATAAAGAGATATAAACAAATTAATTTTATAGTAGTTTATATCACTAAGGACCAATGTATTCAAATCACTCTTCTTTACATGGAGAGAATAATGGAACTCACTAAGAAAAAACCATATTTTTTCAAGAAGTGATTACCTTTTATGTGACCTAACTTTTTATTACCCAAATGAACAACCCACGCAAAAAAACTGATTTTTTTTCAAGAGACAAAACCCAAAAGACCTACCATTTGTAAGTGGTTAAAAAAATAAAAAAAAATTGTTTCATTTGGAGAATAATAAATTTGTTTCATACAACCAAAACAAGAAATATAGAAGCAACAATGATGAAAATTAGTATAAAAATATGAAAAATATAAGAGTGATGAAGATCATAGTATTGTTTTTTACATAGATCACTTGATTAGTAGACTGAATTTTGTGGTTCCTTCATGATTTCATCATAATGGCGTAGTATACATGGGTATAATGATTCATAAAAAATGATCTATCTCTATTGTATTATCATTATTTAATAATCGATATCTTTATCCTATATTATTAGTTTTCTATTTCAAATAAGTTATGTTGATATTTTATTGAAGATACATGAGCACTTTCCAATGAAAAAACTCTTCATAAACCCCACAATATTCTCAATCATGTGGGAGTTTCTTACAAAAAAAATCATAAATGAGTACAATAGTAAAATATTAGAAACATGAAAATACAATTTAAATATTTATGAAGAAATACCACATTTAATCATTCACTAAATAAATTAAAAAACATTTTAAATTGAATCATTAATATATATATAAATTATATGTTAAAAAAAGTGTTTCAATAAATTTGAAACAATTAAATTAAATTAAAAATTTTGAAATATAATAAAATAGAGAATCAAAATGCCCAAAAAATGAGAATGTATGTAAAATATATTATTCATTTCTCACATTGGGTCTGGTTCATTTTTAATATTGTGTTAATGATAATTAAATCATTGTTTGTTTCATTTAAATATTTATTTATGTGATTTCTATCAAGGTATGTGTGATTTGAATCTTTATAAGAGTCGTTTTACTTCTGTGTAATAATCATTTACCTATGTTTCAACCATGGAATTAAAAACACAAAGATGAACCATTAACATGTTATAAATTATCCTATGATATATACTCACTTTCTATATGAAATTGTAAAATATATTTATCCATTTGGATTGTGTGATATATATGTAAAAATGTCTTCCACCATAGCATTAATTTTCCTTATAACTCCCATTTTGGATTTCTTATTTTACATAGGTAATTCTCTTCTTCAAAATAAATTTCATGCAATTTTGGTGCTAGTTTATTGGTCGGCATACCTATTGATCCTACATGAAACGTTTGATCAAATCAAGGTGGGTGATTATTTACACATTTACCATAGTATTACTATATCCATTTAGTATCGGGTACTGTATTAGTACTATAGAAAAGGTATTATTCACCAGAATTGGGATTTCGGGCTATAGAACCATTCTTTCAAGAAAAAAACCATTTTAGGCATTAATTCAGGGGGGATGGGTCACCAAATTAGGGAGTCCATGCAATATCCTGGGAATTAGGGATAAAAAATAGAGGTATAAATCATTGAACTATAGAATTTACCAGTCGGTGCATAAGTAGAAGGGTAAAGGAGAGAACTAATGATCAATTGAATATTGTGTTTTCAATATGGAGTGGTTAGTAAATAGCAGTTAATGATCCCTAATAGGGGAGTAAGTTCTATTAAAACGCATATGTGAATTTTGCACAATAATATGGAGTTATGGATAGATAATATAAGGATACGGGGCTTCTTATTTTTTGTGGTATTGGTCTTGGGCCTTCAGTTCATATAATAGCTTTGGGTTATTGCCCATAGAGGCTATATCATGGCCTTATTCTACTTGGAATTAAATACAAGCTTGGATGCCATATATACCTAGTTTAGATAAGGAATTTCTAGGTATAATTTAAAAATACATGTCCTTCGATCCATTTGTAGTAGAAAAATTCCTTTCATTATAACATGTAAAAGAATATAAATACATTTTGATAATTGGTAAACCTGGGTTTATTCTTTGAGAAAATCACCTAAGTTTATAAAATATTATATTTTGTTTCAAAATAGAAAGACATTTTTAATTTTTGTAAACCTTGGTTTATACTTTGAGAAAATTACCTATGTCTATAAAATATTATATGTGTTTTCAAATTATATGAAATTGGAAATAATTTTTTATAATTTTTAAAATAATGAATGACTTCTAAAATAGTTTTGTATTACATTTAAAAAAAATATATGACTATAATATTTTAATAAGACTTCAAGACTAATTTCATATATCTTTTTAAATTTCATATAAATTCAAAATAAATTTCATATGACATTGAAACACACTAAAAATAGAAAAATAAAATATATTCAAAGTATAAAATTTTACAAAAAATTAAAAACATTTTAAAAACAAATAAAATAAACACATTGTGATTTATCAATGTTTTAAAAATTTATAATTATCTATTAAAACAGTTTACTGTTTGTATAAAATTAAGGTATTTTTATTCTTCAAGATAAAAAAATCTATAGAAGTTTCTCCCCATCAATTAAATAAAACTCTAACATCCTCTATCATTTTGTAAATTAAATAACTGAATAAAATTTTTTTGCACTATTTAAAATTTATCAAAAAGAATAAAATATAAAAATTATTAAAAAGTGTTCACCATCAAAAAAATATTATAATACTAACATTAATAAAAACTCAATATGCTAAAATTTTATAAAATCTGCAGTTAATGCTAACATGTTATTAGTATAAAAATATTTAATCTCCCTATAAATTATTATAAAAAATAACAAAGAGAGAAGAAAATATTAAAAAATATTCAATCTGTTCTTATTATTCTTGAATATATATTACCTAACAATGCAAAAAATAGTAATAAAAGTGTATAATTTAAAACATTTGATCTTTTATAAGAAAATTTAGAAGAATGTATATAGATTATTTTTATTCAACTAAAAATCAGTAATAACATTTAATAACCCCGAAAGAGAAAATCAAAGTTCTATCATTCTAATATCAAACTTTAATTTCTCAAATTTCAAAGAATCAAGATGTTTAGTAAAAATATCGTCTAATTTATTCAGTTGGAAAAAATTCTAACAGGTTATTTTGGGATAGTAATGAATCTCAATTGGTGATGGGAGAGGTTTGAAAAAGTAGCTAAGGCAACCCAGCATTGTTATGTCTACTTCAAGCTACTAGTGAAACCACTGACTAGCCTATGGAAGTTTTAAGCGGAATAATTACCATTCCAGTTCCTATATTTTTTAAAAGGTGAAAGACCCTTCCCCGTTGTTTTTGTTTCATTACCCAGAAATATGAGATCCCTCATCCATCTTACTTTCCCCGCATTTTGGGTTGTTTTCCTTATAATTATTTTGTGATTTGAGGTGGGTTCCACCATTATTTATCTTCATTCTTACATCCAATAATTTTTTTAATTTATAATTTCTCTAATAAGGGTCTGGTAAAAAATCCATCCACGCATGTAATAATTGTCTAATCAATATGGGGATTTTATTTTTTTCTGAAGAGGGTTACCCATTAACCAATCTATCAGCAACTGCTCACTAATTAGATGAAAGTACATCATGTCAAGTGTTTTTTACTATTTTTTCATTATAATTAAATTAATTTAATTATTTAAATGGATATATGTGTTTGGTATTTTTATTGATGTAGGTTTGGGGTTCTTCTTATAGTGGATAGAACCTTGTTTCTTATATAATCAATTATTATCTAACATAGTGTGATTTAATAGTAATTGTGGATATTATAAACTATTTTCATTCATTAATATTAGATAATGTGATATTTTTTTGGGATCTCTTAGAGTGAGGAAAGATCTGGGGCCTTGGTACATGTTTTTTTGAACTATGAGGATCTTAGGAAGCAACTACGATGATGAGAAATAAATAGAATTGTATTCCTAAAACCTAAGTGGTCCTTAGATATCACCCAATGGTTGATGCATGTTATTTATGATGCATATGATTCATAGTCACACTACAGATGGTGTGTACCCATTTAATTTAATTAATTGAAATGATAACTTTAAATTGAATGTTAAATTTAATTATTATGACTTTGTTGAACAAATTAAGCTCTCAAGAATAAATTGACATTTTTGAACTATCTTATTAGCCTAGGATGCCGAAGTCCAAGGCTGAGATTCTGATAGTGTCTCTTAATACTTGGGACCCCTTGAGGGGTGTCCCTTCAAATTTAAATGGTTATGAATCAGGGGACCATATATAGGAGTTTTTTGCCACCTCCATGTAGATGTGGGACATGAATTAATGAGAGGTTACTAGGTATGACATCTCATGAAACATGAGACACCATAGGGCCATTTTCTCCTTCCATTAGATTGGTTGAGTGGACCTCCGTAGAACAACCTATGAAATTAATATAGGCCCTAAGAAATCCCTATTGTGTTCTCTATACGGTTTGGACTATTTGCCCTTTGAGGCATTAAGATGTTATAGAACTGGGTGTGGGTTATGGCACCCATGCATGAAGGGTTTAAACATAGTGTGAGTTAAACGTCCTAATTTGTAGGCCCCTCATCTGGTTCCACTGACCAGTTCTCCACAAAACATAGGTACACCTCCCCATGCACTAGAGGCTACTGACTAGTAGTTGAGGTCTAAGGTGGTATTGTGATCAGAATATAACCCTATATTAGAGTAAGATGGAATAAATAAATAATCAATCATTATGCACTTGAGAATATATATAAATGATAAATAAACTGAAACAATAGTGTGAAAAATCAAAATGAAATGCTTCATATGGACCTATATCCTTATGATCACATACAACCACAGATCATCCACTAGGCCTACCACATATATAGAAATAAATAAAATAAATAAATAACAAAAGTAAATGTCCCTAATTCCAACTCCAATCTATACTAGAATCCTATTCTACAATAATACCAAGATGCTTCAGCCCGATCATGTAACTACATGCGAATAACTCCCCTCACTCGAAAAATAATTGGCATCCACCCAATCCATTGATCATCTTTGGTCAACCTAAAATAATATTTAAGGTATAAAAATACACTAATGTTGACATATTGGGGAGGTAATTGAATCTAAATGGGTCACCCATTATGGTGATCTTAGAACCATATGTTATAAGTGCATTATCTTGAAATACTACCACCATAGATGAGAATAACTAAAATAAATAATAAATAATAAAAACAATTTTTGATCCTCAATTACAAAACCTTAGTCAACTGTAACTTCTTTGGCCATTGTTAGAGTGTCTCTTAGAACAACATAGTATCATTCCACCCATATGATCATTGAATACTATGATGTAATGAAGGCATCGCTATTTTTCATGATCAAATGGCCAAAAACTCATCGTGAATAATTCCTTGGAAAAATAAAAGGCATCCCAGGAGTCCCTCTAAACTCCTTCTATAATGAAATTATTGAAAATAATTCTTGGGTTTCCATAGAAAGAACAGATTCAAATTTATCCCTCAAGTCACCATGGTAAATATCCATATCATAGGTATCCTGAGTCTCCTAATCAAAAACACAAAATATCATCCTGATAAATTTTCAAGATCCTTGGGACAATATAGGTATATCATTTTCATATACATAATTGAAATAATAATAATCACAATACCAAATGTTGAATGGTTGGATCCTAAATAGTCTAGGAATCAAATGTACTTGTGGAATTCATACCAACCAACATAATCCCAAGGTCAATTCTCGATAGCCTAGGTATTCTTCACATGGCTCAGTAGCCAGATACCAAGTTCCACAAAAAATCCACGATGACATCATAGTCCAAGACATATCAAATAAGTAAGACGTAAGTCCCAATTATGGATCCTAGAAAGAACATCTTGGAATCCCAAAAACCAATATCCATCTCATCAAGCCCATCGATCTGGTCCTACGAAGCACTAATGGGAATACATAGCATCATAAATAGTAACAACGTGAAAGAAAAAATAAATTAAACGGTCTATTTGAACATATAACCCTTCACCACATCCATATCCTTATACACTCACATGTTCAATAAGGGTTCTAAAGTGACACTTACTCTCATCTCTACCCATGGAAAAAGATACACCCTCAGGGATATCATATAGAGGGAAACCCAAAGCAGTCCCCTAGGTCACTATAGTGAATGAATCCTATTATGGATCCTCAATGTCAATACATAGGAAAAAACATCCCTCCACATATCCTCTATGTCTAGATATCTGGAGCAGTATCCCTCTTGGGATCCTTAGGTTCGGAACACAAGCAGAGGCATCTCTCTTAGGATCCTCAATCATAACTAGCCTCTTGGTCTAATTCCTCTCCCAGAGAGGTAGTACATCCAAAAACATTTTATAAAAAATCTCATATACTCATAGGATAAAAATATAAGTCATCCTGTAGTAGGTAGCCTCAAGCCAATACCATTTCCAAGTAACTCTATGTTTTCCCAAACACTCAACCAATATGTCTCCAAAAGTACCAAACTAGTCCTGCTGACAAGGGATAGTCTCATACAAAAAAAACAAATAAACTTGGTGATCATATACCACACCATAACAAGATTATCAATACCCTAATCTATGTTTCATACCATGTCTCTCTCAAGATACCATTGGTTCCATTTATAGGAGAAAGAACCTCCCCATCAATGCTCACTCACACTAAATTGCATCATGAGTGTTCTTGAATCATCCCTAGGGTTCCACCATATTTTTGAATGATGATAAACACTTAGCATAGAAACATAGTTTTTTTAATTCTATATAAGGGGTGAAAAATCCTTCAAATAACTAAAATCGGTAACAATGGATTTGTAATTGATAGGTACCCTGACTACACAATATGCACTACAAAATCTACACAATTTAAATGTAATTCAACACTTAATTAGTATACCTGATGTATGGACATTTCCTACAACATTGTTAGGGTTTATATTTGGTCTAGATTTATACTAAAATTAGGCTAAGCCATACCTGTGTTCTAGTAATTTACTATTACATAGCCATTCCCCCCTTACATGGGGTGTCTTCCCAAGCACGTGGCCATATGGCCATGTCCTACTTCATGGATTATACTCAGAGTAAAGGTAATGAACTCTCAAAAAATACAACTTCTCTAAATAGAAATAACACATAACATGTTTTCTTAAAACCACACATTGTTTGTATGGGATTTACATAATGGAAACCACTCCAATCGACCCAAAACCCCCATTTTCCCTAGAATAGATACTAATAAACTCCCAAGGGTCCCCAAAAATAATAATAGTGATATAAAAAATTAATATCTATTGATATATGGTAATTTAAGGAAAAAACATAAAAAATTATTGATAAATTCAATGATGTTTTGGTCTTATCGGCATTCTGTATCTGTCACATGACGATACGACTCTATCTGAGATATGTAGTCCCCCCCCCACCCTCTCACTATTTATCTATACATATCCCTATCTCTCTCTCAATCAGGATTAAGGTTAGACTAAATGGGTACATATATTATAATAAAATTGTGAAATGATAATGGAAAATGTAAAAGGGGAAAAGTAATAAGAATATTAAAAGAAAAAGAAAAGGGAGACTAACCCTAGCCCGAGCTCCCAACTTGATGTTATTACTCTACTAGGAAAACCCCATTATAGACACAAACACGAAGTTTTAATCTTAATATATTACTATCTTCGAAATACTTTATCAGTAAAACATGAGAAAATAAATTAATATTTGATTAATTAAATATTAAATATTCCACAAAAAATCAACGGCTTGGAATTCCTCCAAAAAACATGACATAGAGTAGAAACCCTATTTTGAGACCAAAAATGGTCATAAAAATTTTATAAGATCATATTATTGTGAAGAATCACCATTTCTCCGTCATGATCATTTCAAACCAACAAATAAAATTTCTACTCATTTTCAATTCCTGAAAAACACAGGATCTTAAAATCCCGCGAGCATAACACTTCTCAAACTTAATAAGTATGGATGTCCAATAAGAATACATTATTTTACTATGAGCATCTATAAAAATGACCTTATCCCAATAATCCGTTGATATGACGCACAACATCTAAAACTCTCCAAATATTACTAACATTAATCTTTAACCACTATGATACTACCCAATATAAGTGTATCCTTATTGCCACCTTGTATCCCAAATAGAAAACCCCAGGGACTTTCTCCATCTATCCCCAAACATAATTACTTGATGTTCCCAACTCACTCTCACTAGAGCTTAATCACACAAACCCTATCCTCTCATCAATGTATCACTGAGAATTACATCCACTATTCTAAAAAACTACTTTAATTGATGATCACATCATCCAATATTGTATTGTGAATTCCCACCATAATCCTTTCCTTACTACATTCCAGGACCACTAACCTCAACAGGTCCATAATTGATAAATTTCATTGGTTTCCTAAATACTTGAACAAACACAATGCACCTAAACATGGTGCAACTAGAATATTACATGACATTTTCACACATTCCTTTTTGTAATAATATTTTATCATAAAAATTCATGTCAAATATAACTCTCCTCCTCATGTAAAATTGATTCTCCAAAAACATTTCACAATCCCTCACACAAACACGAACCAAAAAATAATAACCTATGACAACATGCCTAAACTACTAAATAATATCCTCAGATGGTTTAGTTCCTATAATCTAGAGAACCATTGACACTCCTCTACAAAATCGGGAAAATTAGTTATGTCATGGTTAACCACACAGGTAATAGCCATCTAACATTGTTCAAATTCATGATCTTCCACCCAGACTCACTCCCATATACTAGAAAATATACTTATAACAATATTAAGTACTCGACCAGTCATTCCCTCCAAAAAACACCTTAATACCTTGTCACATTTGATGAAACACATTTCACGGTGCTAACACTCAGGGTTCTTCTCACACAAAAAAATGACAAGGAATCATGATTTCCATACCATAAACTCAATTGAACCTCCCATAAAATGATCTGAAAATATAGCCCATACTTGTGCTTCCCACCTCATAAGCACCCACAAACCCAATCTGACCCCTCTCGTGGGTTTACCTTGGTCATTGTAAAGGCACTGACTCAGTAAACATTGAGTGGTGTCTTAAAAAATCTTGGTCTCCAAGAAATAAAAAAGTTAAAGTCTCACATATACATCACAACCCATTGGTCAGTACTCATTTCACCCACCTCAAATACCACACAGTATATCACAACCCACATTCCCACTAAGGGGTCTAACAAAACCCATAATATTCAACATTCCCATTCTAAGAACAATCACCCCACTAAGAACCAACTCTCTCTGAGAATCCACCTATGTGATTTATCCCTCAAGAATCACGATCCAAACTTCATGATAAACCCTTGAAATAACCAGGGGCATTATTCTAGATGATCTATAATAAGGAGAACATAGCCATTGTCTCGGTTAAGTAAAATGTCTTTCCAATATATATGGGAAAATTATATATAGTTTGATACCTGTAATTTGAATAACTAAATTAGGATAAATCAACCAAAAAATGGTTTCTTGTCTAGGAATAATATGCCTCACTAACCTACTAAGGTATCCTCATGTCCCATATACCTAGTGATGGTACCATGTTAATCAAACACCTCAACATAGATCAACATAATATTCTATAAAATAAAAATACTTACATAAAATTCATCCCAACTGATACCACCAAGTACATATATAAAAAAACAACATATAAGGAGTCAAAAACTCATTAACCTACTAATCCAATCATTAGTGAAAAATCCACACAGGTTGGCATACATTTCATATGAATCCAACATGCCTAGTAGTAATTTATGAAGATTCCACATACCTCAATGGTCCAAGATAAAAATATGGTAACTATATTATGGAAAACGTTCTAAGAGATATTAATACTGAATATATAATAAATATTTCATATCATGTACATCACATTCGATGAAAATCTTAAATAGTTATAACACAGCATATCAAGATTAGTAATTCCATGCCCGGTAACTTAGACTTCATACTAGTGAAGGTGTTTATGATGCACCATCTTGGTATCCATCATAGACTCCAAAACATCCATTTATCTATTGGATACCAAACCTCCAATAGTATTTGAAAAGAAAAAAAGCATTGATATCACATTTTAATGTCCTAGTCTATAGGACACTCAACTGGTTCTCCAACTCATTTCACTGTAGGGCCTTAATTGTGCATCTCCCTATGGTAGAGGTTACGAACTAGTAGGAGGGTTATAAAAAGGTACCATGGGTAGAATATACCCCATATCAGAGTGTGAAATCATAAATAAACAACCAAAAATCATATCCAAAAGAGTAAAAATATAAAATGAATAAAAATCATCCTTTAATGAGCTGAAATATCGCACACATACTTGAATTGTCATTCTTATCTACAATAATTGATTACCGACCAGACTGAACACATATAAAGGGATAAAAAATATATAATTAATAAAATTAAAATTCTTTATTTCCAACTCTAGCCCTTACTTAAATTCTAGTCATTAATAGTCTCGAGTTTCTTCATCCAGATCATAAAACTGTACATGAGTGGCTACTCGATCATGAAACCCTAGGTTCCATCATATCCATCTGGACTTTGTTCTCAACCTGAAAGAAAACATATGGTCTACCCATACACCAAAGTTCATGTAGAAGGTCTTACAAATGATCATTTTTAGGCTACCACTAATAGTGAACCTATAACCTATTGTCATAAGTGAATCCTCATGAAATATACCCATCCAATCTGTTAATAACTGAAATAAAATTAAAACAAAAAAACACAATAAATACTTTGGTCCATCATTTTGATGCACCATAACTTCCTTGTCAAATGTTATGGTGTCTCTTATCACATTATGATATCATTTCAATGATATATTCACCATATCCTATTGTGTAACCCATTCGTCCTGAATGCTTAGGCTCAAAAATACAATAACTCACCAAGAATTACTCTAAAGAAAAATACAAAGAATTATATTCATCACTCAAAAATATTGGTATAATGAATTACTCAAAGATAAGTCATGGTTTTCCTAGGAAGTCATTAGATCAAATTTATCCCTATATTTACCCTGTCAAATGGTTGGATTCTAGGAAACCTAAGCATATCGATCACGGACAAATAATATTATCATCTGTGACTGTTGTAATCATGGGGCTAACCTAGGAATCTCAACATCCTAAATATCATAATAATAATTGTGATCGAAATCCCCATGACTAAATGGTTGGATCATAGACAAGCTAGGAATCCTAGGGAAACATTGTTGAATTTCAGAAACCCGAACATTCATTACATAGATAAATAGATAAATCCTAGGTAGAATTAGGCATCCACTAGGACATCATTTTCCAAGAAATCTCATATCAGTATCACATAATTCTCAATGATATATCCCAAGAATCCCCACTATAAAACCCCAAAATCCCCATCACAACTCATTAGGCCCCTGAACAGGGTCATGGGAAGTATTTTATGGAATCAATAGCTACATCAATAGTAATTTTGTGAAATTATAAATAAAATAATGTGGTTTTTTGAATTCCTTACACATCACTACTACTATATCACCTTGGGTAAAAATGTTTGTATGGTTTCTAAGGTGACTTCAACTACCATCTCTACCCATGGAAAAACAACCCCATATAGGGTCATATCATTAAGGGTAATCCATGGGGTCTCCTAGGTAATCACTATAGTAGAGGAATCCCACTCAGGATCTTCAAGGATAACTGATTAACAAAGTAATACCTCTTTGGATCCTCTATGGTAGAATATCGAAAGTGGAATCCCTTGTAGAATACACAGAGTTAGAACCCAAGTCGAGACATCCATCTAATGATCCTCATTCAAAACTAGCCTCATAGGAAAAACCCTATCCAATATTGGTATCACATACAAAAACATAGTCTCTAAAATATCACAGCATCATAGTAACATAATGTAAATCCTCCTTGGAGAGGTTTCCTCAAGACCATCCCATTTTCAATTCACTCTTGGTTGGCCTAAACACCCAAACTATTCTTGTATTTGAGTGGAAATAGAGTCCCACTAACCAAGGATAGTACCATTAACAATAAAATGATAAATGTGGAATTAATATTCAATTACCTCCAATGAATCTCATGACCTCATCTGTGTATCATCCCATATCTCTCTCAATATACCTCTAGTTTCATTTAGTAGATGAAAAACCACTCCGTCATAGCTCACTCAACTTGAATCACATTTTAAAATTCCTCAAATAAAACCAAGGGTTCTACTATCATGTTCTATGCCTGAAATTATTATAATGGAAAACAAAATTGACCAATTGTGGATCAAGGGAGAAAAAACACTCAAACCCCTCAAATGGGTAACAAAGGAGTAGTATACACCGTGTACCCTGAGTACATGGTGTTTACTCTAATATATCCTTCCTGGACATTTAATTATACAAGGTAAAGGTACACCCAGGTAATATATACGTTCTAATACTTAGACAGGACACACACTATGTCTGTTCGTGTACTACTACATATTTTTGGAACACTTAGGGTTTGGTCATTGACGTGAGTGTTTTTGTTGTGAAACCCTCAATCAATATTTTCCCTTTTTATGTAGCACAGTGGTGACCACAGGGCTGTCTCTCGAGGAGGTTTCAGTTCGAGTTGTAAAACTGTCACTTTTGTTGTTTTGTTTGTTTTTAATGAAATGAAAATGGGGGTTTGATTAACAATTTGAAAATAAAATTTTAATTAAATTCTAAATGTAAATAATTTTAAAGGAAAGATAATGTGGGTTTGAAATCAAGAATAAAAATAGCAGTCGCAGACAAGCTTCACCCTCTCGGACACTCCCCTCTTCCTTGTTTATAAAAAATATCTCTTATTTTAAATTCCTAAATGTACCCCCAAGGACCCCCAGGTTTACACTCAAATTTGAAAAGACGCCATATTTAAGACTTCAATATGACTTTTGTCCCGCCTATAGAAGTGATTCAATTACTTAAATACCTCCAAGTAATTGAACCTAATTGAATTCGCTATGCTCAATGACAAAACCTCACCAAAGAATTTTAAATAGCGAAGTCAATTGTTCTACTTTATAGATGGAACAATGGTCAAATCAAATTTGTTGAAAATATATTTAAGAAAGAAAACAACCAGATTCATTCAAAAATATAGGTTCAAGAGAAATTCAAAAAAAAAGAGATTACACATTAAAATCCAAACTCGGAAAAGAGTGTCCGTCGGGTGTCGCCGTCCGCAACCACTTGCCGCTTAGCCTTCCATCACTTGATAAGCCTTCATCTTTTCTATTGAATATTCAAAGAATTTCATCTTCTTAAGGATCAAAATCTCCACCTTCCCCTTCTCTCTCTCAAGCCAAACCCCTTTGTGACGGATGGTGAGGTGAAGAAATGGAATATTTTGAGAGGTAGGAGCTCCCCTCCTTTTATAGGCAGATTTCGACCTCCGAACGTTGTCGCGTTTTGGACCCCATAAATGACCTCTTCACGCGTTTAGGCCTTCTTCAATGTTGTTCATAATTGTCTTGGCCGTGTCCCCTCAAAATATAAGCGGATTTGGATAGGTATTCCGATAGTTATGGCCAATTTCCTCTGAAGATTTATTCTGTCCAGTCAGAATCATCAAACCGAAAAACACCGTTTGGTACTGAATTAATGTCCCTGAAAACGGCCATTTCAGGCGTGGCCTCCTTAATGAAACTTGTTCCAAATATTCTCATCCGTCTATCCACAAACTTTCAGCTCCATTAAAGTCGTTTTGTGCGAGTTATGGATATTTCACTGAACCTTCGTTTTTCTGGAAGAAATTTCCTGGAAGCTTCCTTGGTGTTCCTCAAAAATCTTCAACTTCATTGAATTGTTTGGACCTCAAGATGGTAGAATCAGATCCTGGTCCAGAAGACAAAGTTGAAGGAAATTAAATTAGGATTCTAAAGAAATTATAATCATAAAATTTGGATTTATATTTTTTTGTAAATGACCAAAATACCCCTGTGATAAAAAGCTGTTAAAAATCCAGAATTATGAAATTTAGACTTTTTATCCCAAAACACACTATAAATCCAAAATTGTTACAAATAAGATCAAATTGTTAAATTTGTGAGGTTTAAATCATTTAAATAGACATTAAAAATATTGGAAATATTATCTCTATCAATTCCCCCACACTTGGCTCTTGGACTCCTGGACAAGTGAGCACGGTATCAAGAAAAATAAAACACATACCAATGGAGTTTACCAATTTTACCACAATGAATTAAAAAGATATCATGCCTCATTAAAGAACAATATTTAAAATTCTAAATTCTAATAATTCAATCCATTTCCACTTATTTTTTTCTTCTCATGGACAAAACACACTTACCTCACATTCATTTGTTTCTCTCAGCACACAATATAGATTTGCAACAAGGATTTTCTCATCCAACTCATGCAAGAATTACCATAGGCTTGATAAATTTCTACATCTCCACCCGATGTGAACCAAGAACATGTGATTATCATGAGGACTTTACAAGGTTTTTTTGTGGCTTGGGGTTGGTAGGTTTTAAATGTGAAACATTCTGTGGATGAATAAGGAGGGTTTGGCTCTTTTTGAATTAGAAATGCATGATTCTAATTTTTGCTCAAGTATGGTCTCCTCCATATTCTCTTAAAATAATCAGCTCTGATCTTCTGTTTTCCACCCCATTCCATCAATATTTCAGCAGAATGTATGAATTTTTTTTTTAAAAGCTCTAGATAGGCACAGCTTATTTCCATTGTGAGCTCCAGATAGGCACAGCTCCATTTCATTTGAGAGCTCCAGATAGGCACAACTCCATTTCATTTGAGAGCTCTAGATAGGCAGAGCTCCCAGAAAAATATATTCCAGCATCACAAATACGCCTTCAATGTTTAAATGTTCTCCCAAAGCAACACCAAATGAGGTAGCACATCATGAGTCATCTTCCCCTTCACACTTAAGTTCAACTAGATCATGCATTTATACTTCCAGAGCAGGTTGGAAAGGGAAATTTGGCTTGTAATGTGGCTAACCTAACAGGCTATACATGGCTACTAAGGGCTCACGAAAGATAAAATGTTCAAGGAAGGCCAAAATAAAAAGGATAATCATGAAAAGGAGGCTCCAATATTCAAACAAATGCCTCAATCATTTTAATCACACGTATCTCAGCCCTCAAGTTTTGATAGAAATAAATCAAGTTCTGGTTTAAACAAACACGAATTGGTTCTCTCAAGAAAGAGGTAAATGTGAAGAAAATTTAAAAATGGGTCCAGAGGCCTCACAGGAATGAGAATTTCAATCACAATGCCAGTGATATGTGCCACAATATTTAAAAATCAGTGGTCATTTTAAGAATTTTCCAAATTTTTGAACTTAAAGTAATGTCGTATTCAGCATTCATTTATCTTTAGTTTCAAAGGATAAGTTTGTTCACTCCATGGCATAAGTTTTAAATGAAATTCAAGAAATTCCAAAACCCCTTTTTTTTGAAAAAGAAACACGAAGAAAGAAAAAAAAATGGAAAGAAATTTTGACAACAAAAAATTTCAAAAACAAAGTTCATAAAAAAAATCTACTCTACCCAGCATTGTGTCCCCCCCACACTTATTCTATGCAATGTCCTCATTGTGTAGTTTTTTTTAGCATGAAATTCAGGAAATTAAAGACAAAGAAAAAATAAATGATAAGGAAAGACACAACCTGGAATCAATTATATTCTGTGTCATGAAGTTGAATTTCTTCCCCTGGAGGATCATGAAAATTTTCTCGAAATAGCTTCAACTGATGCCCATTGACAGTGAATGATGTCTCTTTGACTGGATCTTTAATCTGTATTGCACCAAAAGGAAAAACATGAGTAACAATGAATGGGCCAGACCATTTGGAACGAAATTTACCTGGGAAGAGTTTCAATCTGGCATCAAATAGCAGAACTTTGTCTCCCTCCTTGAAGTTTTTGTTGAGAATCCTCCCATCATGAAAGGCTTTGCTTCTCTCTTTGTATAACTTGGAGCTTTCGTATGCATTATTTCTGATCTCCTCCAACTCCTGCAAACAATATTTTCTTTCTTTCCCAGCAGAATATAGGTTCATGTTACATGTTTTTACAGCCCAAAAGGATTTGTGTTCTAACTCAACTGGTAGATGACAAGCCTTTCCATAGACCAATCTAAATGGTGACATTCCAATGGGGGTTTTGAAAGCTGTTCTATGGGCCCAAAGAGCATCATCAAGTCTCAAACTCCAATCCTTTCTATTTGGGTTCACTGTTTTTTCTAGGATTTGTTTGATCTCCCTATTAGACAACTCAGCCATTCCATTTGTTTGAGGATGATAGGGCGTAGAGACCCTATGATTAACACCGTATTTCTTCAAAAGTGATTCCAAAGTCCTATTACAAAAATGGGTACCTTAATCTGTAATTAGAAACTTTGGAAATCCAAACCTTGAAAATAAATTTCCTTTCAAAAATTTAGACACAATCTTTGCATCATCAGTTCGGGTGGGGATAGCCTCTACCCACTTGGAAACATAATCAACAGCCAACAAGATGTAGAGATATCCAAATGAATTAGGAAATGGCCCCATGAAATCCATTCCCCATACATCAAAAACATCACAAAACAAAAGTGGGTTTTGTGGCATCTCATTCCGCTTGGAAATGTTTCCTTGGAATTGACAATTTTTATAGGTTTTGCAGAATTCGAAAGCATCTCTAAAAATGGTGGGCCAATACAATCCAGAATCAAGAACTTTTCTTGCTGTTCTTTGTGGTCCAAAGTGTCCTCCACAGTTTAATGTGTGGCAAAAATGTAGTATGGATTGAAATTCAGAATTCGGAATGCATCTTCGTATCATTTGATCACTACCAATGTGCCATAAATAAGGATCATCCCAAATGTATTTCTTTGAATCGCTCCGAAGTTTATCAATTTGATTTTTGGACAACCAATGGGGGTGTTCATCAGAAGCCAAATAGTTTACAAGATTAGCGAACCATGGTATTTCACTTTGAGCAGCAAATAAATCCTCATCTGGAAAGGTTTCCTTAATTGGGGAAAACAACTGAAATTTCTTATTCCCAATAGATGGTATCCTGCTCAAATGATCAGAAACAAGGTTCTCACATCCTTTCTTATCTTTTATTTCAACATCAAACTCCTGTAAAAGCAAAATCCATCTCATAAGTCTTGGTTTTGCATCATGTTTCTTCATCATGAATCTGATTGCAGAATGATCAGTAAAAACAATCACCTTGGAGCCCAGCAGATAACTTCTAAATTTGTCTAGAGCAAAGACAATAGCCAGCAGTTCTTTCTCAGTTGTTGTGTATTTTGATTGGGCTTGATCAAGAGTTCGGGAGGCATAGGCAATCACATGAGATTTCTTTTCTATCCTTTGACTCAATACTGCCCCAAGAGAAAAATCAGATGCATCTGTCATTATTTCAAAGGGAATGTCCCATATAGGAGGTTGAACAATGGGAGGGGTTATCAATCTTTGTTTTAGATCATGAAACGAATTTATGCAATTCTCATCAAAGACAAATGGGACATCTTTTTGGAGTAATCTGGACAATGGAAGTGCAATCGTACTGAAATCTTTAATGAATCTCCTATAAAATCCAGCATGCCCGAGGAAGGATCTCACATCTCTGACAGTTTTTGGGTATGGTAATGAAGAAATGACCTCAACTTTGGATTGATCAACTTGAATTCCATCACGGGACACAACATGTCCAAGAACGATCCCTTTATAAACCATAAAATGGCATTTTTCGTAATTTAGAACAAGGTTCTTTTCAATGCATGTTTTCAGGACACGTTCCAAGCTTTTCAAACAACTTTCAAAAGATGATCCATACACAGTGAAGTCATCCATAAAAACTTCCATGCAAGTTTCCAAAAATTCAGAGAAGATGCTTATCATACACCTTTGAAAAGTTCCTGGGGCATTACATAAACCGAAGGGCATCCTTCTGTAAGCAAAAGTTCCAAATGGGCATGTGAAAGTGGTTTTCTCTTGATCCTCAGGTAAAATGTGAATCTGAAAATATCCAGAGAATCCATCCAGAAAACAGTAGTGGGTTTTTCCAGCTAGTCTTTCAAGGACTTGATCAAGGAATGGTAATGGGAAGTGGTCTTTCCTTGTAACCAAATTGAGTTTTCTGTAATCAATGCACATTCTCCATTTATTTGGAAGCCTTATGGGGACAAGATCACCAAATTCATTCCTTGAGATTGTAAATCCACTTTTTTTAGGAACAACATGGATTGGACTTACCCATTGGCTATCAGATATGGGAAAAATAATTCCAGCAGCCAACAAGGTGGTGACTTCTTTCTTCACAACCTCCAAAAGTGTTGGGTTTAGTCTTCTTTGAAATTGTCTTACCGGTCTAGTGTTCTCCTCTAGTAAAATTCTGTGCATGCAAACCGAGGGGCTGATTCCTGTTAGATTAGAGAGAGTCCATCCTATGGATTCCTTGTGGGACTTGAGAACTTCCAACAATTGGTTTTCCTGGACTTCTGACAATTCTTTTGAGATTATTACAGGGAATTGTTCCTTATGACCTAAGAAGGCATACTTGAGGTTATCTGGAAGGGGTTTCAATTCTACCACAGGTGGGTTGGTTTCATTGATAACTGGGAACTCTTCAGAAGTTTGATTGTTTGGTGAAGCTCCATGTTCATCATAGTTATCTCTTTCTATGATATCATGACTTGTTTCATGTGAAAAATTGGAAACCTCTCCTGGAATACCACTAACAGATTCAACGGTTTCTAGAAATTCATCTTTATCATTTCTCAGATATCCATTCTCAAAATCCCAAGACTCTTCATAGTCTCCAATTTCATCCTCATTTTTCTCTGATTTGGTATCATACAAATATCCCTCTTTTTCTACATCAGTTGGTATTTCATCACAGAAAAAATTAGGTAACATGCCATAGGAAAACCAATCAATCAAGTTTACATGGGGAGTTGAATGATCCTCAACTGGGTGTTTCATTGAATGAAAAATGTTGAAATGAACAACATCTCCTCCAAATTCTAGTGAAAGTGTTCCCTTGTGAACATTGATGATCGCTTTTGCCGTTTTTAGAAATGGCCTCCCTAGGATGAGGGGAGCATGTGTGCTGAACCGATCATCTTCCATATCCAAAACATAGAAGTCAACAGGAAAAATCATGTCTCTCACTTGAACGAGAACATCCTCTATAACTCCAGCAGGTTTGGTGGTACTTCGGTTTGCGAGTTGAATGATAATTCCAGAGGGTTTTAAGTCTCTAACCTGAAGAGATGAGTAGACAGAATGTGGCATGACATTTATGGAGGCCCCTAGATCAAGCATCACATCTTTGAATTCACATTTCCCAATGGTACAGGGAATGGTAAATGTCCCAGGGTCTTTACACTTGACCGGAAGGGCATGTTGGATCAACGATGAGACATTCCTTCCTAAGTTTACTTTTTCACCCCCTTTGAACTTCCTCTTGTTGGTACACATGTCTTTCAGAAACTTAGCGTACCTCGGAATTTGTTTCACAGCATCGAGCAATGGAATATTGACTTGGACTTTCTTGAATGTTTCCAAAACCTCCTTATCCAATTCTTTTTCAGCACTTGACTTTGGTGGTGGTTCACACCTTGGATAAGGAAGTGGAGGTTTGAATGTTTCTGGGGTATTCTGAGTATGTTTTGGAGGAACATAAGGGCCAGACATCCTCTTCCAATCATTCTTTGTTCTTTCAAACAAGATTTCTTCTCTTGACTTTGAGTTTCTATCAACTTCAAATTTTTCATCATTTTTATCAAGGGTAGGATTTTCATCAACAGTATCAGAAGAAGGCTTGATGTTCTCAATCTGAGGATTTTTCAATTTTGTTCCACTCCTAAGTTCAATTGTACTCACATTTTCCTTCCCATTATTCCTCGGATTTACTTGTGGCTGTGAGGGTAAACCACCACTCATTTGATTTGTTATGCAATTAATACCAGAGGCAAGTTGACCCATTTGAGTCATCAAGGTATTCATTTTGTTATCTTGCTGTTTTGTGTATTCTTTTAGTTCCCTCATTTCCTCTTGTTGTTTCCTCATTGCTTCTTCAAGGTTCCTATTCGAGTTTTGAGTGGGAGGGGTAGGATGAAAATTGCTTCCAGAATGAGCATTGGCTTGCTCATTGAAATATCTTGGTTGATAATTACTTGATTGTCCTTGGAAAAATCCTCTTGGTTGTTCAGGTTGACGAAATCTTTCATTTGAGTTGTTGTTCCATCCTTGATTGAAATTTTGGTTGTTTTGAAATGGTCTTTGCAGGTTTGGTTGAAATGGTCTTCCAGGAAAAACTGCATTGCAGTTCTCATGAGGCTCTTTCATTTGCGGGCATTGGTCACTAAAATGTTCATTCGAAGAACAAATCCCACAATGGACATGTAGTTGGAAAGCCGTTTCAGGTTTGGGTTGGGTTGGTGGGGTGCTAGACAACATTATTGACCTTACCATGGTGGTGAGATCAGATAGTTGACTTGCAACTGTGTTGTTTTCGGGACTAGTAGTAGGGAATTCTTGTGTAGCTTTGACATGAAGAAGGCCTCTGGTTCCAAATTGTTGGGCATTCTGGGCCATGTTTGCAATTAAAATCCTAGCAGCAGCTGGTGTCTTATCAACTAAAGCTCCTCCTGCAGCAGCATCGATCATACTTCTATCAGTGAGACACAATCCTTCATAAAAGTATTGAATGAGAAGCTGGTCACTGATTTGATGATGAGGGCAACTAAAACAAAGACGTTTGAACCTTTCCCAGTATTCGTGAAGCGTTTCTCCTTGTGTTTTCCTAATTCCACAAATCTCCTTTCGAATGGAGGCAGTTCTAGACGCAGGGAAAATTTTTTCAAGGAAAATCTTTTTTAATTCATTCCAATTTCTAATCAAGGTTGAGTGAGAATAGAAAAACCATTCCTTAGAAACTCCATCTAGAGAAAAAGGAAATGACCTAAGCTTCATTTGATCGGCATCAACTCCATGAGGTTTCATATTGACACACAGATAACTAAATTCTTGGAGGTGTTTGTGTGGGTCTTCACCGGGAAACCCATTGAATTTGGGAAGCTGGTGGATGAAACCGGACTTGATTTCAAATCCAGCAGGGGCATCAGGGTACTCAACAGGATTCTCATGATTTTCATCATAGGACGAAGCCAATTCTTTCAAAGTTCTATTTTCAGCCATTTGGATTTCAGTTTCAACTAAGTCCCTCCTAGGTGTATTGGTGGAAGATTCACAACTTGAAACCTGTGGATTATTACCTCTAACCCTAGTGTGAAAAGTTCTATCAATTTCTGAATCTAAAGGTAACAAGTTCGGTTCAGAAGTTCGGGTCATGCAAGAGAAAGGAAATATATATATATATATATATAACTAAAATAAAATCAACTCTAGCAACCTCCCCGGCAACGGCGCCAGTTGACGTGAGTGTTTTTGTCGTGAAACCCTAAATCAATATTTTCCCTTTTTATGTAGCACAGTGGTGACCACAGGGCTGTCTCTCGAGGAGGTTGCAGTTCGAGTTGTAAAACTGTCACTTTTGTTGTTTTGTTTGTTTTTAATGAAATGAAAATGGGGGTTTGATTAACAATTTGAAAATAAAATTTTAATTAAATTCTAAACGTAAATAATTTTAAAGGAAAGATAATGTGGGTTTGAAATCAAGAATAAAAATAGCAGTCGCAGACAAGCTTCACCCTCTCGGACACTCCCCTCTTCCTTGTTTATAAAAAATATCTCTTATTTTAAATTCCTAAATGTACCCCCAAGGACCCCCAGGTTTACACTCAAATTTGAAAAGACTCCATATTTAAGACTTCAATATGAATTTTGTCCCGCCTATAGAAGTGATTCAATTACTTAAATACCTCCAAGTAATTGAACCTAATTGAATTCGCTATGCTCAATGACAAAACCTCACCAATGAATTTTAAATAGCGAAGTCAATTGTTCTACTTTATAGATGGAACAATGGTCAAATCAAATTTGTTGAAAATATATTTAAGAAAGAAAACAACCAGATTCATTCAAAAATATAGGTTCAAGAGAAATTCAAAAAAAAAGAGATTACACATTAAAATCCAAACTCGGAAAAGAGTGTCCGTCGGGTGTCGCCGTCCGCAACCACTTGCCGCTTAGCCTTCCATCACTGGAGAAGCCTTCATCGTTTCTATTGAATATTCAAAGAATTTCATCTTCTTAAGGATCAAAATCTCCACCTTCCCCTTCTCTCTCTCAAGCCAAACCCCTTTGTGACAGATGGTGAGGTGAAGAAATGGAATATTTTGAGAGGTAGGAGCTCCCCTCCTTTTATAGGCAGATTTCGACCTCCGAACGTTGTCGCGTTTTGGACCCCATAAATGACCTCTTCACGCGTTTAGGCCTTCTTCAATGTTGTTCATAATTGTCTTGGCCGTGTCCCCTCAAAGGAGCAGCGGATTTGGATAGGTATTTCGAGAGTTATGGCCAATTTCCTCTGACAATTTATTCTGTCCAGTCAGAATCATCAAACCGAAAAACACCGTTTTGTACTGAATTAATGTCCCTGAAAACGGCCATTTCAGGCGTGGCCTCCTTAATGAAACTTGTTCCAAATCCTCTTAGCCGTCTATACACAAAATTTCAGCTCCATTAAAGTTGTTTTGAGCGGGTTATGGATATTTCACTGAACCTTCGTTTTTCTGGAAGAAATTTCCTGGAAGCTTCCTTGGTGTTCCTCAAAAATCTTCAAATTCATTGAATTGTTTGGACCTCAAGATGGTAGAATCAGATCCTGGTACAGAAGACAAAGTTGAAGGAAATTAAATTAGGATTCTAAAGAAATTATAATCCTAAAATTTGGATTTATATTTTTTTGTAAATGACCAAAATACCCCTGTGATAAAAAGCTGTTAAAAATCCAGAATTATGAAATTTAGACTTTTTATCCCAAAACACACTATAAATCCGAAATTGTTACAAATAAGATCAAATTGTTAAATTTGTGAGGTTTAAATCATTTAAATAGACATTAAAAATATTGGAAATATTATCTCTATCAGTCATGCACTACTACATGGCCATGTCCCCATTAAATAGATTATATTTTTTTGTGTCTGGACACGTGGAAATTTCACAATAAATGTAGGGTACTCATATTATATGTCTTTTAGTACTAAAAATAAATCCTTCTAGAATAGAAAAAAAAACACATTGTGTGTTTTCTTAAAACCACATATTATATGATCGAGTTTTCCGGAATAGAAACACCTACAACCATCCTGAAACCCAAAATTCTCAAAAAAACTATAAATCAACCCCATGGGACCCTCAAAAATCATAATAAGTTTTTTAAAGTTAAAAACTATGTATATTTTAGTATTTACACCTAAAACATAAAAATAGGCCATCCTTGTGTGGAATTCGTTGATGGTACGATCTGATGCGGGTTTTGTGGCTACCACATGATGATTTGGATCATCCTAGGCACTCTAACAACTCCCAGTATGACTTTATTATCTATTCATATCCCTATATCTCTCCCTATCTCTTATAAAATAATGGGACCAATCAAGGGGGTTTATTCAATATAATAAGTTTCAGAGATGAAAAAAAATGAAAAATGAAAAATAATTAAAAAATGAAAATTATAAAGGGGTCTAGACCGGACCCTAATTCCCCACTCAAGGTTATTCATCAACCAAGAAACCCCACCAATACCCCCCATTCTAGATATAAATATAGATTTAAAAGTTTAATCAAATTCTCAATTAAAAATATATCACCATTGAAAGACATGAAAGTATACTAATATTTATTTAATCAAATATTTAATACTTCACAAAAATTTGAACAACTAAGAATTCCACCATACATATATAATAGGTTAAAAACATTATTACAGGAATAGTAAAGTGGTTAGAAAAATTATGGTAGATCATATTCCAATTTAAAATTAAAAATGAATCCCTTATGAGTATCTGAATTAAAAAAATTCTAATCATTTTCAAAACTTAGAAAAACATGGGGTTTTACAATCAGTTTTCACTAAACAAAAACCTGTGTAGGGTTCCCATACAATGTGTTAACCTAAATAACCCTATGTATTGTGTCTAATGTGTTGACCTAATGTACCCCTATGTGAGTAAATTTTTCTTTGTTGTGTCATCGGAGACCCCAGATAGTTCCCCATTGATAGACTAACCTAGAGTGGGTGTATTTGGGAATGAGTAGATGATCATGGGTGTATCCTTGGAACTCATGTGAGTTTTGTGGTACTACATTGTATTTTATGATTATGTTCTTTATCCATGATGGAAGACCCCATTTTTTAATGTAAATTTTGGATAAAAATCCCACCCTTGTTTCCTTTTATTTTAATAATTGATATGTAAAACAATATGAGGTAGTTGTAACATTGATAGCCTATACCTTTAGGTTAGTTATGATATGGAATTGGATTCTTGATCATGATGGTTAAGTTATGTATTAATAACAACCTCCAGGTGGTCAATTATTATAAATAGAGAACACCCCTTTTGGGGTGGTCTTTCATACTAATGAAAACTCCCCATGTAGAGAGGTTTGTGATACTAAAGAAAACACCCTTTATAGGGTGGTCCATGATACTAAATAAAACACCCTTTTTGTTTGGTCTATGATACAAAAGAAAACACTCCTTATAGGGTGGTTTTCATAACCGAAAAACATCCCTTTTAGGGAGGTCTTTGATTAAAAAGAAAACACACCTTGTATGTTGGTTCATGAGACTAAGTAAAACACTCTTCAGGGAGTTCTGTTTTATTGTGGTTGTTGTGGTCATCGTGATGTCCTAAGAGAAATATAGACACTAGTTGAAACAGGTATGTTCAATCAGGGTCATAGACATGAGGATCAATAGTGTGTTATTTTTTTACCAATTTTTGATATTTTATATATTTATTTCATCTTAATTTTTCATGTGCGCATATCATTGAACTTTTTTTTATTTATGAGAATTTTTTCCCTACATTTTTATGTACTCACGCCCTACTCTGGTGGCTATTTCACTTGGGAACCTAATAATCTTTCACTTGTTTCATATATAGGTTAAGTCAAGGCCTATGATTTGATCAATGTGTAGGATAGATCACAGTCTAGAGTTTGGGATGAGGTGAATCATGGTGTAAGTATTATGGCCTTATTTATAGTTTTATTTATTTTTTTATTCTGTATATGTGATTGGCCCAATGGGTGATCATTCTTGTACCCATTTATGATTGTAACTCCTTGTATTATCACATTTTTCGATTTTTGTTACCTTATGTACTATAATATAATAGATGTGATAAATATTTTATTTATTTTTCATTATTTTTGATGCTTTTATAAAAGGGTTATAGACTTCTAATAGTACCACCCAAGACCCTAACTATTAGTAAATATCCTTTGGAATATGTAAAAGAATTCATGATCTTACATTAACCCACTAATTTGATTAATATTCATAGTCTGCTCGTATATGACATTAAAATGTGGAATTAGAGGTTTTTTCATTCTATTTAAAATATGGTGTATAGGAGACAAAGGAATGCATCAAAATATGTGATGGATATCAGACTGATCTTTCATTAAAGCATTTCCTTGTATAAAGCCTATCTTACCAAGGGCTTGGGATTACTATTATTTGAATATGATGTTTCAAATTATATGATTTCACCTCATGTGATTCCAA
This sequence comes from Viscum album, assembly GCA_963277665.1. Taxonomy (NCBI): domain Eukaryota; kingdom Viridiplantae; phylum Streptophyta; class Magnoliopsida; order Santalales; family Viscaceae; genus Viscum; species Viscum album. Next base: position 905,392,544 of record OY728145.1, read on the forward strand.
TGGGGCTTTTAGGTTTATGATTTCAATATATATTTATCTCTTGGGCCATAGAGGCAAGAAGAATATGTATACATCATTATAATCAAGTTAGTATTCACATGAAAAGTAGGCATGTTAGTGTGATTTTCATCAATGGTGGTAGTGGCCCAATTATTTAAAGCATCTTGATTTGCTCATATAGTGTTATCTCATATAAGTTCTTGTTTTAATTCTTCTCAGATAGACTAATATGCATATGTTTCATTCCAATGGTAGGTCATGTGTATTTATAGTGAGATTTTCATTAATGACGACGACGATGTAGCTCTATGTGAACATGAGGTACAATGAACCTAGTGGGTTGGTGCATTCACATGATGCATTAACATTAGACCTAATGTGGGTTATCATTCTATATTATTTATTATTTAAAATGTATGTAACAACCAATATGGTTCTCCCCATATATTTTAGTGTGGTTTTCTACTAAACCAAACTAAAAACTATTTTTTTCTCGGATTTGGTCATATTAGGTCGATTATCATTTGTATGTATACTATTATAAGAGAATGTGATCCTCAAGGGGTTACTACGGTGTGTGGAGGCTTAGTGAGAGTTACTTGAGATCTTCATTCTCAAGGGTTACTACCTTATATTGATGCCTAGCTTGAATAGCCCAAAGGCCTTCATGATATTAATTTTTGATAACCCTTATTTCAATGGATGTGAGGGAAACCTTACAAGGCCCATAGGTATAGAGATTAAATGACCCATAGGTCTTAGGAAATATGCAGGCTATAACTACATAGAACTGATCTTCTGCAGCTTCCTCATCGGGATGCCAGCTCTTCACATTCACATGGCTAGTTTTTCTAGGCTTCCCATGCAAGCACAGGTAGGTCCCGATGGAAAATGGCATACCCTCTCTTTCTAAAAAATCTACTTAAGCTTATCTTCTGATGAATGCGCCTTCTCTGAATCCTCATCTCAAGTTTTCTTCTTGTAGATTCTTCTTGGTCGTTAAGCCCTATTTTAGGTGTCCGAAAGACCTTGAGGTGGCCTTAAGGCCTTGAGGTGTCATGAGGGCCATGAGGTGTCCTGAAGGCCTTGAGGTGGCCCAAAATACTTTATGTCCTGAAGGCCTTGGGTGGTCAAAAGGCTTTGAAGGACCCGATGCCCAAACTCGTGGTCTGAAATCCAAAAAGAATGAATAGTTCCTTTACTACGGTCCTAAATAGTGCTTGATACAGTTCCTGCTATAGTACTACTATAGAGCCGCTATAGTACTTCTAATGTACAACTACAGTATTGCTACAGTGCCATAGAAATTATATCTCCACCCGGTTTTGAACTCGGGTCTCTTGGATGCACTTATCGAGTCCTTACCAACTGGGTTGAGGCTCTTGTGCATGTTGATGCCCAGTGATAGTAAATTCCCTATTAGGATGATGACTTAAAATAAGGTTCCTAGAATATGTTTATAGGACACCCTTTATTGGGGTTCATCATGTTTTTTTTCATGTGTTTAAGACATGAACACGATATTTCCTATGGGTTATGACCTTATGAGATAATGTTTTTAGGAAATGTGGGAAGAACTAGAGACCCTTGGGATGCGACTTAGGATTTGGGAGAATTGGTGCCTATTTATGTGTGGGGGAGACCAATGAGATGGGTTGGCATGTTGTTTTGAGTGAGTTAAAGGTGTAAATTCAATGGTTGATTCCTTGATTTTAGATCGATTCATAGGAGGATTTATTGATTATAAGCGGTATTCACATTATACACCTTAGTTTTTCATGATTGAAGAACTAGAGTGCGAGTTATCTGGGATTTGAGAAAGATTGAGTTCCATAGTATAAATAAAATATTTAGAGTACAGGACCAATTGAGTGTCTAACCCATTTGACTCTGGATGTTCTTTTAGCAACATTGAGAAATCATGGTTATACCATCAAGTTTTTAATGCCAAAATTTAATTCTTTTTCATGTGATTATCCTTGGCATCGGTGAAGTTATTGATTTTGAAGTGTTCCCAGGATACTCTAGATAGGTGGAATTGATATATCATGGAGCATGGTTAGCCTAGTTCAATGATATAAAACTCACAACATCATAAGTCATTTTTTATGATCAGGTAATACATAGGTGTACACCTATGGTACCTAAATGAGATTGAGGTAGTGTGTTTACTAACAAATAGTGCATGTTTATTTATAAATTAGTGAGCAGCCGTGTATGGGTCAAGAACCAACATTGGATAATGAATTGGATTAAAATTAGGTGTGCCTCGTTTATGATTATTACGGTGGTAGAAGGTTATGGTAGTGATCATAATGGATTAAGACAAGAGACACCCGTATGATTATTCTAGAACCGGATGAGGATGCACTCTCAAATTAGAATAAGTAATGCCACATTGTGGTGAGTGAACTAGTGGTTGGGTTAGCAATATAAACATCACTATGGATTGAATTTTGGTTTAATATGTTCATGATGTTCCTTTGTTTTTGAAATAGGTGATAAATTAGGTTTTGTGATGGCACTCAAGAAAGGAAAGTCTTGACTACGTCCAGTCATCATGTTCGGTGATGGAAAATTCATGGTCCATAGATATCAAAAAGTGGTTAAACACATAATAAATGAGGTTTAGAGCATGTTTTGGAGAATTATATCAGTTATGGTGGTGTGATCCTCATTCTATATGGGTTGTTAAGGTTTAGGATCAATTAGTATGTGGTCATTAAATCACTAGAAGGTCAGTGTGTGGTGAATCTGATTTTATATGGATTATTCCATGAATGTCATGTATAAATTTGGATATGATATAAGGTGTAGATAGAATGTGGTTTTTGGTATTGGGTTTTCCTAATATGATAAAAATGTGATGGTTCATGAATTCATTGGTTCTTTGGAAGGAGAATTTGGACAATCATGAGATACATTCTGGATTTGATGCATTGTGGTCAGCTGAGTTTAGGGATACAAAAGTAGGGGTCGCTAATTATTTTCATATATATTTCCTATGGGATGTTTGAATGTTGATTAAAATCTAATTTTATGTGCCATATTTATAAAAACATTGAGAATTTCATGTTTGATATGATGGTGGAATCAAGGAATTTTTTGGGATATTAATGGAAAATATGTTGTCATCGAACCTTATGCTTGGGTTATTGAAACCCATCTGAATAAGTAAAAAATTGATAACAAGGAGTGGTTTTAGTGTTTTAATAGTTATTTTACATATCTTTTCTTTTGGAAATGGGAAAATACATGGGGTATTTCTTTAGAACAATAAGATTTTGTCTCGGTAGAAAATTATATTGGGGGAAGGAACTGAATCATGAAATTAAACTCTTTTTTCTAGCTCTTGTGATGGGGAGAACCATGGGTTATATAATTATTTGGAAAAAATACCATTTTTTCATGATGTGGGTAGGATTGTGTATGTTCCCTGTTAGTTGTTCTTCTGTTTGGTTATGACTTTTATCTTATTTGGGTGACTTAAGTACCAGGAACTCAAAGTTATGCATTATAAGAACATTGAATGGTCAAGAATGAAACATGGACATTTTTTATGAAATTAGACGCCCTATAAAGTTTTAATTTATGGATCAACTTAAAACAAAAATAATCATGTTTGATAAGTGTTCTTGTGGGGATTTTTTAATTCCCCTTATCATTATGTGTCTATATTTTCAGTGAAAATTTTTATTTTTAATTGTTAGTGGGACAGATTTAAAATTGAGATTTAAATTTCACTAACAAAAGGGTGAACACATAAAACTAATTCTTTTATGAATGAAATGAATTTTAATTAGTGACATGACATGTTTTATAATTTTTTGGTGGCTTCTCAAGGTGGTTGGGGCTAGAGAAGTTGTGTTGTAGCCACAAGGTAGCAACCGTCTAGACAACAGATTAGTGCAAGCTAACTAGTGGGAGTTATAAGGGTGTAGAATTATCATTCTTCTACCTTGGGGTTTTAAAGGGGGTGCCCTATCTCTATTGTATTTTTCCTAAACTAGGGGGTTGAGACCTATCCTCCTCTTTGTTTCACCCTCATTTTGGGGTGTTTTCCCTGATGTTTTTCGGTGATTTGAGGTGACTTTCATCCCCCAATGATCTTGATTCTTCCTTACATATGTTTATAAAAATTTCTTCTTTCTCCAACTAGATTCTAAAGTTTATTCCTACAAATCATGGTGTAATCAATCACGCATGATAGGGATTACATTATTCCTGTAAAGAGGGTGTCAAGTTATGTCGTGTGCCTATCTCCACTCATTTATTTTATAATGTTTCATCACATCATGGATTTTTTATTATGGTTTCACTTTAAAATTATATTAATTTAATGATTTTGATGGTGTTATTTATTTGGGATCTATCTTGGGGTATTTGTTTGGTTGTGTATCAGATGTTCACCACACTATTTCTTGAATAATTTCTAATTATCATGCAACTATTGAGGCATTATACATCTTTAAAACTATTTGGATTAACTAATATTAGCGGTTGTAATGTTTTTGTTTGGAAGTATTGGTCTAGGGTAAGATTTGCGGTGATCGTTTTGGTTTTTATGAACTTGCAGAAGATCAATCAGTAGTTTTTAAGCTATTAATTAGTAGAATTGTCTTCCTTATATGTAAATGTTCCTTGTTACTCACCCTATATTAGAGGCATGTTACTAATGAGGCATGTGATGCACAATCCCACCACTAAAATATTTAATTCATTTTATTTAATTAGTTAAAATGATTAATTTATATTGAATTTTTAAATCAAATCAATTGAATTTTATGAATTTTACAATGTTTGAAGGTCATTTTGGCCTTTGTGTACTGACTTCTTCGCCTCATCAGCCATATGTTGAGCTCATGATTCCAATGCTTTCTCTTAATTATTTTATCCTCTTAAGGAGTGTATTAAAGTTAAATTGAAATTTTTATTACTTATTAGCCCTTAAGTGGAATAATTTTTCCAACTCCATGTAGATATGTTCCATGACTTGACTAGAGAAACCCATGTAGGATAAGTGAGGACCGTTGAGGAACCATAGAGTTATTGGAATATCGACATAGGTTAGTTGAATGTACCAACCTAATATAACCTAAGAAATTGAAATTGTCCATTTTCCATCTCTGGTGTATTGCCTATAAATTTTCACTGTTAGGCTTATGAGGCCATAATATGTGAGAAACATGGGTGTCAGATATGCTACCCCATAGTGATGTGTTTAACACTTGTGAACGTTTTTTTATAGGGGACCATAGGTATGGTTCTCTGAGTATGAATTGTCCAAAAGAGCCTCAAGTATAGAGACTTTGTGGTGTTCTAATCTAAAGAAACCCCATGTATAGTTCATTTCCTATGTAGTGGCATGGGGGACTATAGTAGGTTCCCCATTGATCGACAGACCATTAGTGGGTGAGCTTGGGCATAGGTATATAGTCACAGGTGTCACCATAGAACTTGGTTTGGTGTTGTAAGACTACATTGGTTTTGATGTATATGGTCATGATCCTAGCGGGCCAACCCTATTTAGGCATATTAGGTTTGGGTGGGAGGCCAACACTTGTATCATTTTATTTTTATAACTGATATGGAAAAAAACTATGAGGTCATTTTGAAATTGATAGAAAATTTCATGGTGTGGTTATGATGTGGGATGGTATGAACCCTAATGGTGGTTATTATGTGGATAGAAAACTCTTGTTTGGTAGAATTTAATTATAAATGGAAAACACCCATTTTAAAGTGTTCTATAATACTAAATAAAATTACCATTGTAGAGAGTTTTGTGATAAAAAATAAGACACCCCTTGTATGGCGGTCCATGATACTAATGGAATCATTATTTGTAGGGTTATATATGATACTAAAGAATGCAACCCTTATAGGGTGATTGCTCATACTAAATGAAAAACCAATTGTATGGTGGGTTGTGAGACTAAAGAAAATACCCCTTGTAGGGTGGTCCATGATACTAGGGGAAATACACTTTGGGGAGTTCCTTGGTACTATTGTTGGAGTAGTCATCATGACATACTTAGAGACACATCAGTACTAACTATAGTAGGAATGGGCAATCAGGAACATCGACTTATGGATTAATGGTGTGTTATTTGTTTTTCTATTTTCGTTATATTATTTATTAATTTTAGTTGAGTATGTATCGTGTACATATCATTTCATTATTAGGTATATATTAGACCGCATTGGTGGTGCCCTAAAGATTTAGGTCCTCACACCCTGCTTGGCTGGTCATTGTAGTTGGGTAACCGAGTAGCTCTCACTTTTTATAGGTATAGTTTTGTAGAAGGCCTATGATTTTATCATTGAGTAAGATATATATGAGTATATAGTTTGAGAAAAATGGATTCTTTGTGTTTTTAGTATGGCCTTAGTTTTATTGTTAATTTATTTGTTATATTCTGTATGTGTGAACGGCTAATTATGTGAATAGTATTGCATGATTATGTATCTATATCCCATTACAATATTTCTTGTTTCTATTTTTATTATATTATATATTGTGATATGATACGTGTGCTTGATATTTTACTTATTTATACATTCATTGATACTCTAACATAGAGAGTATAATCTCCTAATAGTACCACCATAGACCATAGTTGTTAGTCGGTAGCCTCTTGTATATGAGTATGCATTCCAAATTTCATCAAGTTCCATAGATCTATTTATATACCTGACTTTTATTGTGGATAAATAAATTGATAATTGTTCTTTAGAAATTAAATAAATTAAATTTTCTCTAAAAAAAATTACATACCCGATGTAACTTTCCTACAAAACCTATATACTCTAAAATCAGAATCATAAAAAGATAACAAGATAAAGAAATTCTAACTGGAATAAAACGAACAACAATTAACAGTAACTTTTATATATTTAATTAAAATTTTAACAAATTTTATGTGAATTTATATATTATTCGACTAAAATATATCACAAAATAAAACTAAAAATTGATTTAAGGTATGTATATAGTAAAATGAATAAAATTGTACATGATTACTCTATATAATTTAATATCATCATATTTTACATATTTATATATATACAATTCAGAATTAATTCTTACAGGTGTTTTAATTATTTTACATGTTTCAAAAAAATATATTTCCTTTATCATATTTTGACATGTTCAAAAATATACAAACTTTTCTTTGATCTAGTTAAAGTCCTAAAAAAAATTTTTGTCAAAAACTAACCCAGACAATCTCATACACAGATACCCGAGATGCCCCTAACAATGCCTGAAGGGAAATCCCAATCCCACTGAGATGGTGACTATCACCTGGCTTCATATAAAAATTATAGGGGATTTTTTTACATAATATAGTGAAAGATAAAACAAACAATAGTCAGTATTTCAAACACTCCTCAAGCATAAAGTACAATAAGAAGGAAGATAAAATCCAAACAAAAAAATCATCTAAAAGGTGAAAAAATCCTTCAAGATTAAGTCGCACAATCCCTATTCTATAAGTGTATCATAGCTCCACCAATCACCATCATCACTCTAGGTCCCATGAATCAGTAACACCTTCATCCTCTAAGAGGTTCCTTCCTTTTACCTGGATAAGGAATAAAAAAATATTGAAATTATTGAAGGTGGAGGTAGGGTGGGAGTTAAACAATAGAATAGGGTATCACTAAGTATTCCATAAATAATTTCACAATAATTAAATCACATATTATTTAAATTTATATAAAATAATAAATGGTGTGGGATTTATATATTTGTAATCAACAACACATTTCAAATTTAGTATATGGTAGGTACATGATGACAATATTAAATGAACACATTATATAGAATATTTATATAAATCATCTGACATGAATAAAAAGGTTCTATAAAAAATGGAATTCATAATCAAGTCAACCAAAAAATCACCATGGTTAGAAGCCATAATGTATGTTAGTTTCTATCAATAGGATCCTCATACTTCTCAATCGTCATCATGTATCACATATGTGTGTACAATCCCTAATTCTCAAGTGATCAGGATAAAATTTCAACATCCCGTTAGCAGACCCATTATTGGAAAACATGATGAACTTGGTTTGGCTAGTTTTTTCATCATCAAACCATTTCAATATAGTCAAAGTCAATGTTTTCTCTTCATAATCTTCTAATAACTACCCAGGCTCACATTTTATTTCCTCATTCATCATTCTTGATCAATTCACTCATTTCAAAAGAAATTCATCATTCACAATTTAATTTCCCAGTTCAATGGTTGGCCTACCTATTCAATTTCAAAATCAAACAATATTTTTTTATCAAATTAATGAATTTTAATATCATATTTCAATTTAAGTTAATTTTATAAAAAATAAACATTAAATAATTTCATTAAGACAAAATTCATATCAAGAAATTATTTATTTTCCAAAATCCACCAAACAACTTCAATTCCATGGAAATTTAGGTTTTTTAAAATATAAATTTTATTTTCAAATCAAACATAAAATCAACTCAATTATGGGCTTCTAAGTCAATTAAAATTTCATTTCAAATCAATCAAATAATTAGGGTTTCAATTTTAGTGTAAATCCCTATGAATCTCTTAACCTTTAATAACACGATCAAATCAACTCCCATAATGGGAAACACTAATAAAGAATGATGGAGAAGGAGATCAGGGAGCCAATCCTATAATAAATATCAATAAATCAATAGATTAGATCCATCAATAACATATTGATCCATCACTATCTAAAAAAGTGAGACTATAAGATCATAATAAAATAAACTAGGTGGAATTTAGACACAATAAGGAGTTCAAACGAATTCACCAGTGCTTCAATACATAATTAGAAGAGGATTGAGGATTCAATATTTCACCTTGACAGCCTCTAAAGATCATGAAATAATATTAATACTAAATGGAGGTGATTATAGGTTAAATTGGGGGTCCCTTAACTTTAAAAATAATTTTACGGGATTAAAAAGTGATGTTCATGGTTTTCTGGATATGTTATATGGTTAAAAGTAACTGTGTGCACTTACTAGGCTTCCAGATAGGGTTTATAGTTTAGTTTCATTTTTAGTTTAATCATGTTCGAACCTTGAAATTACCCACTATCCTAGGGTTAATGGTTTAGAGGGGTGGATTCCTATATAGAAAAAAATTGTCTATCAATCATGCATCACCCTATAGACCCTCTCAACAAGGCATAAGGATTTCTGAGCCAAACCAAACTATTTTCTCTAATGGTATATCAACTATGCACAGTCCAAATAAAATCCAAAAATTTTTTAATGTCATTAAAACATCTTGAGATAAGACCCAAAAATAATGTTTTCATAATAATTGGATGGAAGCACATAATATAAATTGACATGATTTACAACCTCCACGTGTGTAATACTATCTCCCCTATAAATCTTTTGAAAATGGCTCTATATCAGAGAGAAGAGGCCACAAATCCCTCACTAGTGATTCACACTAACTAGTATCATGAAATTCATACCATGATTTCATAGCTTTTGGAGTAAAGGTATTGTCTTCCCAAGAAGAACCGTTGTTTTAAAATCAACAATCCTAACTGGATAATCAGTCATGTATAAATAGAGCTCAACATCAAGATTATACCATCTCAGGACATGAGAAGGTCCAAAATGAAACTTCCTAAAATATGATACATGAATTTTTTTTGTATTGAAGTCCAATTACGTGTAAGTTCTAAAAATTAATCCACCTTTCTAACCTCCTTAAAAATATCAAAATTGATCCACAAACCTTGGCAGAACCTTTCTCTATTTCCCAATATGTCAATTAACCAACCAAAGTGAAACTCTGAAAAACACTAGGTCACCAATAAAAACCACCAAATGTAAATAAATAAAATCATAATAGGATTTATACCATCTCAATTCCATCACCATTCTCTGACATATCAACTAAATTTTCATCATTGTCTCTTAGACTAAACTCGGTCTAACCAAGGAAGATTCAAAAATCGTCATGAAAAAAGTGGATATAAAAAGTTAAACCATACAATACCTCAACATTAGCTATTGTAATAGTAGAATAGTAATTTTATTATCATAAAATTACATTAGTCCCAAAGTTAAATTCTATGATCCACCAAGTCAACAATGAATGCGTGACGTGTGTCTTCCATGATCGGTATAGCTCATTTTTTCAATCAATCCATATGGGGATGATATTTCATGCTCAAACTAACCTGTGGTCACATAACCTATTGGATTCCACTATTAAATTTAGAACTAAAATAAGGATCCAAATTAGTGACTATAACAGATTGAACACCATGAAATCTGAAAATCTTCTACACGTATAGGTTTCCTATGTTCTCAAATTTGGTTGTACCTCTTATGGGAGAAAAGTTTGAAGATTCATTTAGTTGATTGACCATTACCCATATCAAACTCTTCATTCAAGGGGTACATGAAATCCCAACAATGAAATCCATAAAAATATCACCCACTACAAATTTGTCACTCAAAAGGAATGAAAAATACTAGAATGTTTTAGGTGCTCGGTATTGAACATGTGATAGGTATAGTAATGGAAAATTAAGATGGTGGTGTCTATAATCATACCAAGACACCAGAATCATTTTCCCATATCATAGTACATATTTTTGGTATTATGGTCTGACACCCAAAAATAATTATGTAAATATATCATCGTATATTATCTCACTATAAAAGGTACAAAATACCCTTTTAAGAAACATAATATGCCATTATAGTAGAATGACCACTCATTGATAGTCCCCCCAAAATAAAGAGATTCATTAATGTCTAGAATTAATCATCATATTTTTGGTCCCAAATAAATATCTTGAGAATAAATAAATCCTGATAAACATTAATCATAAAAATCTTTGTCACATCCGCACATACTCCCATATGAAATTGAGAAAATATGTCTATTAAATACCAATCTTCTTATGATTATTTCATGGATTGGTTCAAAAGAATTCTACTCAATGAATTGGATATTAAATTCACCTTACTAGGTGTGTATGAAATTTAATATTCAAATAACTATAGGTACTCTACCAAATTTCTACGCTGAAAGTTCAAATATTTTTTTAACAAGATATAACTCACACTTTTTCTTTCGAATAGATGTTAATCCTATATCTGAAATAGTAATTTATCAAACTCTTGGGAGCATTCATCATGTTAGTGAGATTAATATCATGGGTGGGATAGTACTTCTCATGTAGCATATGATATATTGAATCATAGGCTATCACTTGGTCACCCTACAAAAGAATGCATCCCAATCCCAAACCCGATGTGTCACAAAAGACCACAAATCCCTTCTCATCCTATAGATGAATCAACTCTAGTAAAAATTTTAAAAAAATCTTTAACTCACAATAATAATTATTAAATTTATATTTCTAAATGAACTTCACTATTTTTTGAGTGGGATCTATCATTAGAGAATATAGTTTTTCAAAATCATTGAAAACTTGGCAGTAATACCCCACAAATCCCAAGAAGCTCTGAATCTCAAAAACATTACATCATTCCACCCATGTCGTTATAGCCATCATTTTCTAGGAGTATTTTCCACAAATGAATTCAGTTAATCATGGAATATTATGTTCATAGTTCTATAAGAATTATAGGAGTATTTTTTGACCAAATGGAATAATGATATATTCATAATGGTCATACCTACATTTGAAGGTTGTGTTTTGAATGTCAAATTCTTTAATTCTCAATTGGATATGACAAAAATAAACATCAATCTTCAAGGACCACATCACCTATTTCAACTAGTCAAATAGATTATCTATCCAGGGAAATGAATACTTGTTCTTTTCCATAACATGATTGATATTTTAATAATAATAAAAGGTGATGTTTTACACCATCCTTCTTTACAAGAATAATAGGCTCCACCCAAGGTGACACACTTGTAAAAATAAATAATTTATATAATAGAACAACAAACTAAAGAAAAAACTATTTCAATTATGGTATTTCCATGTGATAATAAGAAATAGAAATAGGTTGGGTACTCGATTCAAAATGAATAGAGTAATATACTTCCATTACCATTGGAAAGATGGAAAATTCAGATGTAAACACATTAAAAAATGACAAGAATATTCCCTATTAAAAAAATCTATTTAAAAATATAAAACATGGGTAAAAATTACTTTTAATAATAATAGTATAATAATATAATATTTTTGATAAAAAAATTTATACATGGTTTTGAATGAACGTTGTTTTCCAATCATAGTGAGGTAAAGTCGGACATTATTAAAAACAATTTCATAACTATATTATATACCAAATAGTGGAAAAATGGTACAAAAACATGAATATATCATGAGTAAAAATTAGAGAATAAAATTCACATGTTTTCTTGACATATGAACCGTATGATTTCATCAAATAAATCATAATAATAAATAATCTATAAAATGACGTGATTATTTCAATAAACTCTTATTACTTTATAAATTTTGAACCATACCCCCTATAAGAAAATAAAATTAAATGAAGCCTAAAATAACATTAAATTAATTAGATTCATCATATAAAATTTCAAATTCAGTATATACACCTCATATAAAAATATAGGGGTATAACATGGTATGTGTCTCAAGCAAGGAAAATTGAGACAAACATTTATTACCGATTTTTTAACTTTTGAAACATATACCCCATGATAGAAAGAAAATAAAATGGCTATGTAAAAGACCCATATATTTAAATAGAATAGGCATATAATACAATAATGGGAATTATATACAGAAACAAAAAGAAAGGAGTGGTGAACATGGAACGTATCTCAATGATACAAAAGTGAGATGAAATTCTCTTACCTTGTGTCTTGACTCTCATCATACTCATTAAAATATTCTATATAATAAATATAAATTAATTATAAACATACCATAGAACTGTGTTATTAATTTTCATACCATATATGTTTTGATCATGGATTTATATTACCCGCTTGTTAACATATCTATGTTAAGGTTTCACTTGGGATAATTTCTTCTTTGTTTTTCGCATGTGTCTTAATTTGTTATATCTATGGTCCTTATATTTTTATCATGATTTCTAGAATGTATAAAATGATTGAAATATAATTTGTATTCATAATATATATATTATAATATTCTATATAATATAAAATTATGGAACATAATACACAGTTCATAGATAAGGTAGGTTGTACGTACATATTAACACTATTTCCATTTAATTGTCATGTCAAAAGAAAGAAAGTAAAAGAAATATATGTATATATGTGTGTGTGTGTGTTTATATAAAATTATTTAAGTAGTTTTTTATATTATATAAATCATATATATTTACTAAAATTATCATCAATATGTTCCATATAGCGTATGAACGAATCACGTCGCTTTAAGGGGGTGGTAGTCCACACTTCCTCGAATGAAATTATAGTATTAAGAAAAAAATAGAATGTATAAAGATATGTATTTTAGAATAATTACAGAAGCTTAAATACATACCAAATATAATATAAAACACATATAAACATATTTTCCATTATAATTTTCACCATCAGAGGTTGTAAAAAATGAATAATCATTATTTTGTGAGGCAGTAGTTCACCATACATGTAAATAGTATGTATGTTACCCATTAGATGGATGTGTGGGTAAGTGTAGGTAAAAATATTATCATAAAAGATAAATATTATATTTATTATACAGGTTTTTTTACAAAATAATTGAATAAGAAAATATTAAGCAGTTAATAAAGAAAATAAACGAATGGACTTTGAGGGGGGTCTTACTTATTAATCGAAATAATCCTTTTGGTTTGCACCAAAGGGATTCCTTGGAAGGATTTATACCCAAAGAGAGGATACCAGGAATAACATAGGGATGTTAGAAAGTTAATAGGGTAGATATTTTAAGATAAAAATAGGCATGAAAGGTGAGTGTAAGTGGTAGGAGATGTGGCCTTTTGTAATATAGGAGGAGTGGCACTCTTCTAATATTTTGAAAATGGCATACCCCACCCATGGTTTTTTATTGAAAGTGAATATAATAATGGTGAAAATTAGATAAAATGGACTATAGAGTCTAATTATTTCAATATAATTTCATTTTTACATGTGTATAGGTTGTTTTGGGAATTAAGGTTATGGTTAGTCCCTTATTAAGGTTAATTTAACCATAATCATTGTAACTAATTTTTATTACTTTCACTACAAAATTTGGTAAAAAACAAAGTTAACCTTATTGTTAATTCTAAATAATGATTATTTAAAATATGGAATATACTTTTCCAAATTTTAATCATAGGATCATAAAAAATTAATTTATATTTTATCCCAAAGTCGGGTCGACAATGCGGGTTTTCAAAGAAAAAATGATCAAAAGTTTCTTCTGTTTTTGTATTCAATTTCAATGTAAAATTGGTTATAATTACCTAAATTGTATTAATTGATATAAATATTATCTAATTATAATTTGAAACCAATTAAAAAAATTACCTTAATAATAAATTAGATGAATCGGCAGTTTTGACTTAAAATACGGAATGTTTCATTATTCTTAAGTAAATAATATTTCACCGAAAAATACCAAAAATAAACCCTAACCTAGTTTTTATTATTATATTTCAAATTTGAAGTATTTTTTGACATATTAAATCCATATAATTTCCAAAAATAATATTGTAAATGGGTTCTCCATTAAAAGGATGTAAAATTGCCTTAATAAAAATATTGTGTTTTATGTGTTAAATTGGTTTTATTCTTCTCTAATACTTATAAAATATATTGGATGAACATAAAAAATATTTCTTCTTTTATATAACATATATTTTACATTAAAATCACTTAATAGTTGTAATTAATTTAATTTATTAGGGTTAAAAGAACTTTTTAAGAATAAAAATATTTTTCTACAAAAATACTTCTTTTATATTCAATTTGTTATTATATTCATTTCTAAATAAAGTGTAAATAATTAATTCATTTTATATTTTTTTAAAAACATATATTTAAATTTTTTAATTAATAATATCCTTGAAATATAATTTAACGGCTAGGTTATATATTATTATATTTTAAAATAATATATTATTGTTTGGTAACACTCGGTCTTGCATGTTACGCAAGACATCAAGGAAACTCAGTCTTGCGTGAAACATAATATTAACTCATTTTTATTTATAGAGAAACATAACCATTATATTTTCAGTATTGAATGATTAAATTTTCATTGCATATAAAGAAATCCAAAATCAGTGCTTTAATATAAATAAAATAATATTTTTTCTGTTGTGTGAAATGAAAAATATCAAAAAGAATAAATTAATTTGAAAAAAATATATTTGATAAAATCTCAGAGTGTTATATTCTACCACCCTTAAGTTGCCTTTCACCCTTTAAATTCATCTAGGTTATCAAAGGTTTGACACTTGAAAAATCCTTTCATAGAAACCCACAATGTAAAAAATGAATATTAAAACATCCTTTAAAAACATAAATATAGAACTATAATAGTTACCAAATTTTAGTCATAAATATATTTCCACATATAAGAACATAATTGGGAAGTTAAATCATGTAAATGGATGATAAATATAACCATAAAGTCTTGATGGAGTGTGATATAGAATAATGCCAATAGAATGTTAGGAATCACAAAGCCATAAATCTATAATTACCTAAAGGGCCATCTCATTCTTTTGAAATAAAGGTACAAGGGTAAAATTTTATTTTCAAATAATTTTCTTAAAGATGAATAATATTCATGAAAAGAAATACTTTCATGATTTCAAAATAACCTTGCCCTTTTTTACATGATCCACATAATCTTTTCATCAAAAAGGAAGTTGAATTTTTCATTCCTAAAGCACTGACAAATCATGAGATCCTTGATAATTCATCACATCTCACTTTTGTTAACATCAACATCGAATTTTTAGAGTAGCTTATAAAATATCCATAAATACTTATGTGGTGAGATAATACTTTAATCTCACAAACTTCATCTGAAGTTTAACATAAAAATCCCATAAATGGTTAAACTTATAACCCTTATGAAGGCTGAGAATACAAAAAAAAAAATAATTTAAAATAATAATATTTATATTTATCCTCATAAGTTACAAGGTATCTCTTGTTTTTCAAATTCAAAACTTGTGAATACCCACATTAATTATTCTTAGGAAACATGTTAATAACCTGGATTACCCTAAATACTTTTCAAAAATGTGAATACTTCCTTATTCTAAAGGTGAATAGATATATTACTTAAATCCAATAAGTTTAAAACTACATCCATTAAGACATATAACCCATTTTAAACCAATAAATAATCAGATATGAGGTAAAATGTACCGTTAAATTCACTTATTTATATCCACCATGTCTCTTATCCAAAAATCATTATCTTAACATTAATATAACATTAAGTGTTATAATTTATTTAGTATTATGTTTCCCATGAACATAATATTTTTGGTAAATTAATTATCTTTTCCATTATAACTATTCAACGTATTCTTGAAAATCATTAGTGAAAAATATAAACTAAATAATCCTTATATAATTCAAAATTCATAATCATGGATCCTAATATACAAATAATTCAATCCTTTCTCTTTAATGTTTTTTATGGAATAGTTCAGTCCTTTTCTAGAAGTAGATTATTATGTTATGCCATTGAGTTGGTAAATTCCCAAGTTCTCCACTAAGGAACATTGAACTCCATGACAATTCATCACTCTATGATGCTTTTTTCCATAGTGATAACATATTCTACTCTGTTTGAGGTTTTCCTCAAGGATCTTTTTTACTTCTTCCTTACCTATAGGAAGATGAATCTTCCCTTCATTATGCTCTATAGAAATTAAATATTTATAAAATCATATCTTCCTCTTATGAAATGTGTTAAAAATATCACCAAATATAACATTGTTAATCTAATATCATCATAAATGATTCATCATAATCAAAATATTTTTCTATCTAGTAAATATCAAATTTTTTTGTTCATAATCACCAGATTTTCCATTAGACTGAATGTGAACCCAGTTAATTCTGGTTTAATCCATTAACTAAAACCAGAAAGCACGGGGTGAGAAACACATATCATATAAGAAAACCACATAATAGTGAAAAATAACTTAGAGTATGTCTAAATTATTATACCTACCTCTTAATCGATGAAATATTAGGTTTATCCTACATTATTCATATTTATATTCTACTCAAATCATTCATGATGGTTTTTGAAGAGTTTCTGAATTTCCAAATC
This sequence comes from Viscum album, assembly GCA_963277665.1. Taxonomy (NCBI): domain Eukaryota; kingdom Viridiplantae; phylum Streptophyta; class Magnoliopsida; order Santalales; family Viscaceae; genus Viscum; species Viscum album. Next base: position 905,409,818 of record OY728145.1, read on the forward strand.
ATAACCCTCAAGAAATGAAACTAGATGTGCAGAAAGGCCCATTACCGTGTACCAGATTACCCTAAGACAAGATTGGGACATCATTTTAGATATTTTACATCAATGTAAATATATAATAGAGCCACATACACTTACAGTATCCGGACTAGGATGTATTTCTTGGAAACCACTCGCTCGGTCCTTTAACAAAGTTCTAGGACATTTTCCTATACATTTACTTATCCTTAGACATATCCTTATCCATGTACTTAGAGTTTTAAATAAGTTTTTCTCATCCTAGTTCTTAATGGTTAACTATAAAATTTATCTAATACCAAATATAACGACCCTGGTCTTAACTTATATATATATTACATCCTTCTAGTGTAAATATTAAAACATTTAAAAACTAGACGCCTAAAGACCATATTAATTTAGTGCCTCTGGAAACATGAAAACAGAAACACTATTACATTTATGAGCTACATTATCTCCCACTAGGTTCTTCTTCCATAGCACCCTTCTTAGACACATAATACTTAATACGTAAATTCATAACATATGGAAGGAAAAAAAATTGGTGAGCTCAGATGCTAAATAAGTGTAAATAAAGGATACATCTAAGCATTATCATTAGCATAAGGCAGTGAGACCATTATCCAAACATTTAAATATCATACCCTACCTATCAAGTTTTATAAACATGAATCATGTTATAAAGATTTATAGTTCATAAGACATGAATCATAGGGAAATAAATAACATAATACATGAAATCATAACATATAAATAAGACATGGAATTGTGGAAAGAGCATAATCCTAAAATATGATTTCCATAGTAGCTAAGGAATAACTCCCAAGACCATATTAGTAGTCTAGGTTCACTCCCCATGCCATCTTGGTAGTCATGGTTCACTCTCTTTTCTATCTTAGTAGCATGATTTCACTCCTAATAAAATTTTGTTACTCATGGTTCACTCCCATGGTCATATCAGTAGTCAATATTCACTATCAAGACCATCTTAGTGTATCTTATGAGATATAAATCTTTACCCAGTGTATTTAAGAGATATATAGGTCCCACCCATCTCATAAGGAAATATTATATAAATTTGTCACAAAATCATAAACAATCATATCATAACCCATGAAATGAAATGGGTATCATAAACATGTAATCAAATAAAAACCTGTAGAAAAAAAACATACATGTTTCATAATCAATTAATAAAAAGAATAACCCATGAAATAAAAATGGATTCCATAAACATATAACTCGTGAAAGAGGAATGGGTTTCATAAATACACTTTCATCAAGAATAAACTATTTAGAGAAAGAGTATCAGTGGATCCTTTATATCATTTCCTAGAAGGGATCAGTAAAATCAACAGATATCATTATAGATGGGAAATAATTTTGAAATAGCTTCTAAAAAAGATTCATGAGAAAAAAAATAATTTCTTCTATAAAAAATTATTTTTTTAACATAAAACATTTTTTAAAACAATTTTCTTGAAAATAAAACATATAAATAAAGATAGAAAATATTTTGAAAACTATTTCCCTTGAAAACTTATAAATTATATTGAAAAAAATTTTAAAACCTTTTTCTTTGAAAATACATTGAAGTAAAGAATTTATAGAATATTTGGAAAATGTATTCTCTTTTAAAATAATATAACGTTTTAATATTGTAAAATAATCTCCAATGGAACGTAGTTAATGATAGTGGCTAATCCCAAACACACTGAACATTCCTTTTACACCATAATAAGTTTAGAAAGGTGCCTCGACCGGAAAATGACATGAATATTCCTTATCAAAAAACCTTTTGTTTAAAAATGTAAAAATGGTTTAAAATATATTTTAAATATAATATTCTAATAATATAATATATTTTAAACCCGTTTAGAATAAATGGTTTTGAATGAACTTGGATTTCTGACAGAAGACAATGGTAAAGTCGAACATTATTAAAAACGCATTCTGTACTATCTTATGCACTAAAGAGTGGAAAACGGTACCAATACATGAATATATCATTAATAACCCTAGTATAATAAAATTAATGAGTTTTATTGGGAAATGGATCATAATATTTCATCAAATAAATCATTATTATAAACAATCTCGAAAAGTGATGAGATTATTTCAAAAAACTCTGATAACTTGGTAACTTTGAACCATACACTCCATGTAAGAAACTAGAATTAAATAAAACATAAAATATCATAAAAGGAAGTATATTCCTGATATAAGAAATAAAATGGATTATATACACCTCATATAAAAATATAAGTTCATAACATGGCATGTATCTCAAAGAAGGAAAATTGAGACAAAAAATTCATTACTGATTTGTATGTTTTAAAACTAAAACCGCATATTAGAAAGAACATAAAATGGTTATGTAAATACCCATGTATGTAATTTTAATATGAATATACTACATTAATATGAATTATATACACTAAACAAAATAAAATTGTGATGAACATGGGGTATATATCATAGATATAAAAAGTCAGATGAAATTATCTTACATTGGGTCTTGACTCTCATCATTCTAATTAAAAAATCATATATAATAAATTTAAATTTATTATAAATATATAAAAAACATATTATTACTTATAATAAAATTTATGGTTTTATCATGGATCTATATTACCCACTTGATAACAATTATGTGTTGAATATTTTCTTCGGGTAATATCTGCGTTGTTTTTTTGCACGTGTCTGATGTTGTTATATCTCTGGTCCTTATATTTATATCAATATTTCAAGTATTTTAAACAGGATTTAAAAACAATTTATTTTCAGTATATTTATATTATAATAATCCATATAATATATTATTATTAATAATAATACACCATTCATTGATACGATAAGTCGTACATACGCATGAACACTATTTCTGTTTAATTATTTGGTTGAAATAATGAAAGAAAAATACATATATATATTTGTGTATATATATATATACATATATCATTATTAAATACACTTAATTACATAATATATATCATATATATTCACTAAAACCATCCTTAATACATTCCATGTAGTGTATGAACGAATCATATCGTTTTGAGGGGTCGTAGTCCACACTTCCTCAAACTAATTTATCATACTATCAAAAAATAGAATGTATAATGATGTGTGTTGTAAAATAATTATAGAATATTAAATAAAAATAAAATATAATTAATAACATATATAAATATATTTACCATCATAGTTCCCACTATGAGAGGTCATAAAGAAAAAATGAGCAATAATCATTCAGTGAGGTGGTAGTTCGTTGTACACATAAATATTAATTTCGTTATCCATTAGATAGAATTGTGTGTAAGTTTAGTTATAAATATTAGCATAAAAAATACTTGTATATTTAGGATAATATTTTTTAGTAAAATCGTTTAATAAAGAACATTTTATGGAGTGTATAAATAAAATAAAATAAAGTAGTTTCAAAGAGGGTCTTACCTCATAACCGGGTAACTCCATTTGGTTTCTAACAAAGGGATTACTTTGAGGTATTTTTTAAAAAATGGATGATTCATGGATTATGGGATTGTTTTTGGGAATTTCATTTGGTAGATCTTGGCTGAAACAAATTGTCTTGAGAGGTGTGATAAAGTGAGAGGATAGGGAGCCTTTTATAATGGAGGAGGAGTGACACTCTTATAATATTTTGGAGAAGGGAAGCCCTGCTGAGGTTTTTTGTTTCCAGTGGATAAAATAATTTTATAAAGTATATAAAATTGATTTCAGTATCTAAATATTTTCATCAAATGTATTCTTTTATAAGTGTATAGGTCACTTTGTGCCTTGAGGTTATGAGTTAGTCCCTTATTAAGCTTAATTCAACCTTAATCATTGTAATTAATTTTTAATAATTTCACTAATATTTTGGTAAAAAAATAATTTAAACTTATCAGAAATTATAAATTATGAATATTATAAATATATAATACAATATTTCAATTTCCAATAATATAATTGGAAGAAATTAATTTAAATTTAATCTCATAGCCATGTCGACAGTGCGACTTATTAAAGTAAAAATGATCAAAAGTTTTCTAAGTTTTTATATCCAATTTATATGTGAAATTGGTTATAATTGAATAAATTGGATTAATTTATAAATAAATTATATAAAAAAGCAATTTTGAACTAAAATACCACATTTTTCACTATTCAAAATAAAATAATACTTCATAGAAAAATACGAAAAAATTTACCCAAAAATAATTTTTATTATTATATTTCCAATATTAACTTTATTGTAACATATCAAATCTATAAAAGTTCCAATAATTGGATTTAAAATGGGTTCTCCATTAAGAGGTGGTAAAATCACCTTTATAAAAATGTTGGGTTTTATGTGTTAAATTCGTTTTATTATTATCATATGCTTATAAAATATACTGAATGAATATAAAAAATATTTCCTTAGATATATAACATATATAATGCATTATAATTACTTATTAATTGTAATTAATTTAATTTAGTAGGGTCAAAACAATTTTTTGAGCTTAATAAGAGTTTTCTATAGAAATTCTCCTTTTATATTCAATTGGTTATTATGTTTATTTCTAAATAATTTGAAACCAATTAATTAATTTTATATTTGTTTTAAATCAAATATTTAGATAATTTATCTGATAATATTCAAAAACACTACTTTAATAGCTAGATTAAATATTATAGATTTTTTTAATAATATATTATTTTTCGGTAACACTTGGTCTTACATGTTACGCAAGCCATTGAGGAAAATCATTCTTTTCTAAATCAAAAGATTGCATTAGTGTTATGTATAGAGGATGTCAACCATTATATTTCATGTACAGGATGATTAACGTTTCATTTCATAAAATGCAAGAAAAAATTAGTTCTTTAATATATATAAAATAACTATTTTTAGTGTTGATTGAAATGAAAAATATTGAAACCCTTAAATTACTTCAAAAAAATATTTCAAAAAATATAGGTGTTTTATAATTTTGATAACCAAATATCTTCTAGTACTCATGGAATAAATAAGGATTTTCATTTCTTGGATCAATGATCTTATCTTCCCTGCTGATTTCTATTTCCTTGACATTGAAGGTGAGATGTCTTCTTCTCAGTCTTCCTTAATTATAGAAACACCACTCCTCATGATAACAAAAAATAAAATCGGTGTCCATGTAGACATATTTTCCATGGAATTTTGTGAACCACTGGTCATGTTACATATTTTTTAATACATATGATAACCATTAGAGGATCACTCATCATTTTTATCCATATGATAACCATTAGAGGATCACTCAGCATTTTTATCCTTACTAATAAAGAATATTCTAAGAGTCAATTGAATCATGTTCCTTCATGTTATTTTTGTTCTAATGAGAGTGGAGTTTATAAAATTTACATCATGATTAATCAAAATGTAAATAGGGAATTTTATGTTTACCTTTTATTTTTTAACCCCATTGATATAAGGGTTTATGAGAACTCTCAATAATCTAATCTGACCATTGATCTCTACTTATTTCCCTTATTCAGATATGTGGAAAATAAATCAAACCAAACTGGAATCCCTTCCTATTTTCCTAAGTTATTTGTCCCAAAAATGAAGGATGAAACTGATCTGAACCCTCTTCTTGCACACCAGATGTATAAGTTCCTTTTCTATGATAATGATTTTTAATTAATTGCCCTTGTATTGCATATTGAAACTGATGAGTCTGAACTTGTTTATGTGTTAGAGAAAAAAAGCATTACTTTGGACCCTAGATGACATACCAGGAACCAACCCTACCATTTTAATGTGTCATGTCTGTCAAGAGGAATTGTCCAAACAAATCATTCACCCTAAAATAAGACTCAATCCACCTATTATTGATATAGTTAGTGAATTTATTATTCAAGATGGTATTATCTACCAAATTTATAATAGTGATTGAAATATTTTAATTTAGTTTGTGAGTAAGAAGGTTGTGATATCTTTTTTCATAAATGAACATAGAGAATTTGTTATAAATCAAGTAAAAACAAGTTGAATGTTTACATAGATTATCAAATATTTAGTGTTGAATCAAAAAAATATCACTAACCTCTTACTTTACATAATAAAATTTTATAAATATAAGATAGAAATTCAAATTATTTATTTCTTAATGGATACATTGGATGCTTTAAATCCCAATCATACATTTGTATCATAAAAATACTACACTCACTTTCCCCTTTAGAACATACTCATATAGAATCATTCATTTTTTCCTTTATAATTCGCTTAAACATTCTCAAGGTGTGTGTTGATTATCATTTCTAAGTTCATTGATCATTTCATAGATGTATTATTCAATAGATTTACTATTTATGGTATGTTATTTGAATCATACTTTAATTCACTCACTCTAATCCAACAAATGTTTTTTAAATTTAACATTGGGATGAATTTTGAACATTTTCACTTCAAGCTAACCTTTGGTATTATTCATGGACACATAATTTCTAAAGATGGTATTCAAGTTGTTCCATATATGATAGAGGTGATCTAATAACACCCTAAACCCACATTAGTTAGAGATATATGATCATTCCTTGGTAATTCAGGTTTCTATCAGTGATTTATCTATAACATTAGTAGTATTTACCACCCAATCATTTGGATACTCTACAATGAATTTACATTCCATTTTGATGAGCCTGGTAAGGGTTCCTTTTTCAAAAGCAATGTTGGTCTTACATATTCCCAAATCACCCAACCCTCGGTTTATTCCTTGTCCTTCCTATATATATATGATCCTTCTAATAGGGCCATTAGGGTCATTCCTGGTTAAAAAAGATAAACAATTCCTCATGAAATATATTATTCCTTAAAAACACTATATGAAACTCAATATCATTTTACAATCACTAAAAGGTGTATTTTAATAGTTTTCATTCTCTAGATAAATCATGGAAATATCTCTTAAGTTCAAAAATCTTCATCTTTATAGACCATTCAGTTTGAAAGTTCATACTCAATAAAAGTGATTCCAAACTATGGCTAAAAAGGTGGATCCTAATTCTTCAAAAGATTTTTCTAATGTTAAAATGTAAACATTGAAAAGAAAACCATTTATATGATCACCTAAGTAAAATTTTCAATTATTCTCATTCTGAAATCATTCATCTGAAATTTCATACTGAACACCTATCATCTATCAATCAAAAGTGACCTTGGTATTACCTAATTGTAAATTAATTTTTTTGGGTGTTTTTGTTGAAAACCTTTCAAAAGCAACACAAGTGGAGTTGATAACTGATTAAAAATAATATTTTTTAGATGAAAATAAAATTGGGAAAAATGGGGCTCATATGATGATTATGATATATGTTTATGAATATGACCATCCCTCCATCATAAAACTCTTCCACCCAATATTTAGAGGTGGACACATTATACCCAAAAATACCTCTCAAAATTTCATAGGCTATGTATTCTTCTATACTTAACTCTTTAAGTACATATATAAGTTCTTTCAATCATGTCCCATTAACCAAAAGATCGGTACAATTTCTAAAATAAATTAAATGATCCAAATTTTCATAATCATTGGTGACATGTTTTATTTTTACCACATAGATTTAAAGGGACTCATCCCCTTTTCCAATGTATTTTCCTATATTATTCATTCCATTTACAATGTTCATAGGTGGGTTGAGGATAATCCTATTAGAAATGATGATGAACATAATGTTATTGAGTTTGTCAAACCCCATATATTTCCTCGATATGGAACTCTGTATTCCTTGATAAGTGACTTAGGAACCAATTTCTGTAATTGAAGTAAGGAATCTAATATAAAAATGTTAGGGTTGTACGTAAAACATCAATTGTATATCACCACCAAACTAATGTGTTTTTTGTACATTACAATAGACAAGTGAAAATAGTACTTGAGAGAATAATTAATCCCACAAAAATTTAGTGGGCATGAATACATGGAAATTTTCTTTTGGATTATTAAACTACCTATAAGACACCCATTATCATGTCTTATTTTTTCTCTCTTTTTTAAATCATGTAATTTGGGATTTTAAATCCAAGATAAGTAATTTTAGGATATGAAAACATTTAATTTTGATTGTGAAAAATATGGTGAGGAAATATTGTTATAGTTGAATGAATTATAGGGTCCTAGACTTGATTTATATGATAATTAGAAGATCAAAAAATAAATTAGGAATTAAGTTCTAAACACATACAATGAAAGGTATTTCATGAAGGTGAAAAAGGAAATAGATCTTCAATTCTAAATTTTATTTTCTCTAACGTAATCTTAATTCTCATTTGTAAGGTCCCTTTAATATCACAAACATTTAACCATTTTGGGTTATGAATATCTAGGGTCCTACTTAAAAAAATACATTACCAGTTAATGGGAATCGATTAAAGAATCTCCATTAGAGGACATGCACCACAAGAACCAAATCAACTTCAAATGGGACCCTAGCTACTGTAGTGGAATTAATATTATATCGAGAGGTTGACCCACCAATTCCAAACCAGGGGAACCTATTTCCCTATAAATCCCTCTCCCTCAATTCCTCTTATCTTTATCTTTCCTTATCTTTATGTTTCACTCACATTCTTCATTATCCTATTTTTTCACCTTATCTCACAATTTTCTGACCACCTACTTTATACACTATTTAATTTTGTTCTCTTTCTCATTTAAGAGGGTTTGTTTTTCATAAATAAAAAACAAAAAAAAGAAAAAACCAAAAAAAGAAGATATATAATTACTCTCCTTCCATTTTTAAAAATGTTGACCAATCATTTTGGGGATTCCACAGTCTTTTTTTCATCTCAAATATATTTTAATTTCATTATAAACAAGGTTTAATAATTTTTTTTAAAATCATTAATTTTTTAATGATCAAATTTTTTAAAAAAATTATTTTTATACTACAATAAAGAACAACCTAAAAGTTCATTCTATGGTCAACTCTGACCGTTTTTCACATTTTTTTTACCCATGATTTTTAGTCCTCACTTTGCGGACCATTGAGACGAATTTTTTCCTTTGGTCCACATTAATATGAGAGAGGTATTTTTAGAAGCACATGAGTTTCAAAATAGAAAAAAATCCTCCCATTACCCTTAAATTGATACCCCTTTTGAAATAAAATTCTTTACAATGAAAATATTATTTTATAGCCTCATTGTAAGACATACACAATGTCCCACCCAATATTTATACGTATTTTCATTCCACAATTTTTTGAAATTCAAGTCTGGGGGAATGGATTTAATTTTTTGAATACTTTCCTTGACTTTAAATGTTTCATAATATTATTGAGGAAATGAATCCAGTTAATTGTTGGGAGAGGTTTTCATTCAATGAGGTTTGGGAATGAATTATTTTTATGTCATTTTAGAAAACTTTTATTAAAAATTATTCAAGAAAAGAAAAAATGTGAAAAAAAGAATTAAAAAATAAGACAATGAATTTTTTATTTGGATGGTAAAAAATCACACTTCTCCAAAATTGAACATTATTATTAATATTAAAATTATTTTCAATAAAATATAAAACAAATTTTTGGTATATTAGTGAGATTCTTTCCTAGTGACACATCCAAAAAAATAAGATAAAATATATAAAAGAACACTTTTGTCATGTTTTCTAGATTCAGTGGTAAATTCTTTTTATTTTCTATAGGTTCAATATTTTCAACCTCTTATAATTATCTCAATATATTCTATTTCTTGATAAATTCATTTCCTTTTAAATATGAGTTTCCATTTCCTTTCATGTCTCATTTCAAAAATTATGCACTTATTTTTCCATGTTGGTATTTTCCCCTTTTTTCCACTCTTTCATCCATTATATTCCTAACATACCATAGAAACAAAAACCCTAATAAAGAAAAATTTGTTACTTTTTACTTTATAATTGGGAATGTATTCTAAGAGCTCTTACTAACAGTATGATTTTGACTTTTGGTTGGTGAATGAGTGAACTTCATTGAAAAAAAAAATTTATCTTGAGAGGAGTGAGTTTTGAGTGCCCAAATTTTCTAATTAAAATTTTGAACATAAAAAATGGTTTATATTGAAGCATAATTTCAGTAAACAATACTTTTTAATTCATCATGAATGATTGAACTATTCTAGACCTCCCTTAGTTATTGAGAATAAAATTTTAATATTTTTTTTGTGAAAGAATATTATTTTGTTTGGTTGTTGTATTTATTGTACATGAGAAAATTAACAAGGATAATTATGGGGGAGTTGATTTTGTTCATTTATTATTAATTTATCATCTTCTTCATTTATTAATTTTTAAGGAAAAGTTTATAATTGGTGTTAAATACACATATTTTAGTATTATAGATAATTTGTGAGAATTATTTGAATTAATCCATATTCGTATCAGTTTACTAGTTTGATCATATCCTTAAATATATTAGTCTAAATTGTGAGATTGTTTTTTACTATTACTTTTTAAAATTTAATCAATTCATTCAACTAGATAATTTCATAATTTGACCATCTATAGTTTCATATAGACCACACAATATAACATAACATATCTGTGGAAAATAATGGACTTTCCATGATGATGGAATTTTTTGACTCAATCTATAAGTCAATTTTTTATGAAACTTCTTAATATTTTTTAGTATATCTTGGAACATATTGTATAAAAATATTAATTCCTAAATAAAACAAAACTTGGTCTAATTGAAGCATGATATTCCTGTTAATATTTTAGTAAAGAATTTTACGAAATCCAAAATTTATTGATTTTTCTTCCAATATAGTCACTTAATTGAAATGAAATTGTGTTGTTAGAAATTATAGAGTTAGGTTCCATAATTTTTAGAATAAATATTTTCAATTTAAACGAATATAATGGCCATAAAACACATTAAAATGCAGGATATTTAAAATTCTATGATAATTCTGCACCACATCATATGGTTTAGGAAAACATAAATATTTTTTCTTTCTGGATTCCAAAGGATTCTAAATTTGGAAGGTGAACTATCTGCATTCAATCACCTTTAATTCTAATCATGGAAGTTTCTTTGTAATTTTACTTGAATCGTAATGCCTGAATCTTTATATTTTCCTCTTATTATCATCCACCTTCTATCTCGTAATATTAATAGTCTAAAAATAGTTTAATAATGGTTGAAAAATTATCCATATTTCACTCTCTCATTCAATACAAATTTTATGCTTAACTCTTTTCATCATTCCTATGTGTGTTTCGTGAACAACACTTTTCTTTCTTTTTCATTTTCACTTTCTTTAAAATCATCACCATTAACATCATAATATATATTATTAAATTCTCGAATTAATAAGTAAATATATCATTAGGGTGAGTTATAATTTTTTTACGTTAATTGATTGATGGATTTCACTAATTTAATATTCATTGAATTAACATGGTGTATGTCAAAAAAATACATAACAGATTAATTTTATGTTTTCATTGACATGAAATTTCTATAGATTATTGGAACCAAAATCACAGATGGTTTCATGAAATACTAAAACATCCATAAATGATAATTGATAGTGATTAGAACCCTATTTAAGGATTATATTATAGACAAAATGGTTAGGAATTCCGATTAAATAATCATGTAAAGTGGATGTTAGTTTAATTAAATGTTTTAAAAATCTCAAGAATATCAAATGATTGCATCATTAAAATGAAATTACACCAATATTTATTACATTTTTAAATCTCAATTCATAAATAAACCAATTTATTTAATCTCTATAGGAAACCCCCTTACTAAAAATAAAAAACAAATACAATAGACTATAAATATATTACCATCATAGAGGATTCAACCCAAGTTCCTCTATACACATTATAGAATAGCACTGAGACTTTGAATGAATTAAAGGTGACAGTCATCCATGCATAACAACTATATTTCAAAATGGATAAAACGGATTTCCATCCTTTGAATTTTTATGATGAATCACTTTCCAAAGGTTATTATGAAATACCCCTTTGTGGTGATTGAATTTTTCTTATCAACCATTTTCTTTCTTTTGGTCAATTTTGGTGACACAATAAACAAATGTTGTGAACCTCGTTTTTCTTTTCTCGGGTTATTTATTGAATAATGATGATTTATCTAGAATACATATGAACGAATGATTATGGTTTGGTTCTTATATCTACCACCATTTAATAGGTTTATGTTTATGTTTCATGACACAAAAAGGCTACATGATAGAATTTATCCTAATCCAAAGGGTATATGGGAGGTTTTTTTGCAAGATAAAGGGTACACAAGAGGATTTATCCCAAGACAAAGGGGTACATGGGAGGTCTTACCCCAAGCCCAATTGTACATGGAAGGATTTAACTTAATCCAAAATGGTACATTAGAGGTTTTATCCCATGACCAAGGGTACACTAGGGGATTATACTAAGCTTAATAGGTTTCACGAGTGGTTATCTCAGAACTACTATGTCATGAATATATTGGTGGGTAGCAATGACGTATGGATTTTATTTTAATGTTAATTTCACTTATATAAATTTTTCCACATCAATAAAATGTTCCTTGTGTCTAATATCTTACAAATTAGTATAATATTTCATGTTCTAAATATGATCTACTTCCTTATGTTATGATATCAAGTTTTGTTTTATTCCCATTATAATGTTCAAAGACATGATTTTGATGATATTTATTTGGTCTTATGTTTCTTTAACATGAACCTTAATTCACATTCAAGTCTTTGTATATTTACATAGGATCCCATGATTCTTAAATCTAATATAACTCACTTTCTTGTGTTTTCACTCATGTTTATGATCTAATAGTTATGACTAGTTTAAAATTTTCCCTTACTGAGTATTTCAGATCACCCCTTTCTTATGTTTCAATTCCATAGGTTACCAAGATGACAATATCATATGATATCTCTAGAATAGTGTTTATAGGAGCATGTTTCTGAAGTAATGTTCACTAGTATTTTAAAATAATATTTCCATATAAATTATCTTCAATATAATAAAACCTTTGGCCATCGGGTTGTGAATCCTTTTCTGAGTTTTTTATCTAAAACAGGGATCAATATATTATTTATGTATGTTTAGATTGTGTATCCATACATGTGGTGTGCTTTCACATATCTAGTTTCATACACTTACTTTCACTAGGATAAGGTAAAATAAAGTTTTTATTTTGGATCTTGGAATATTGATGTTGAAATTCATTCCAACAAGTCTTGTATTATCCTCAGAACTCTCATTTTGGTTTACCTATTTTACACAAGAAATTCTATTCCACAAAACACTTTCCAATAGAACACGGAAAAGAACATCAATCCATTTTTAACCTATGTTAACATGAGTTTATATTTTCAGAAAACAACTTTAGTATATAAAATATTTTAATTATTTTCATGTCATATGAATTTTAAAATAATATCATATGACTTTTAAAATTCATATGACTTTCAAAAGATTTTTATATGACTTTAAAATCATTTTTCTATAAAATGGATATTTTCATAAAACATAAAGAAATATTTAATGTAACAAATTTCATATGACTTAAAAACATGTTTTGTATAAATCTGGAAAACACTTTAAATCCAAAACTAACAAATAGTGACAATAGAAACTTTTATTAATTCATTATAAACACTACTATAAACATAAAAACACTAAAATAATAAAGAGAATTTCATTTATAAAATATCTGGGAAATTATAATTATTCCTTTCACAACCTTAGGTATTTGTAACATTAAAAATAGAAAAAAAATCATCATTAATAAACCATAACAATTGAACTATGTGTTTGAGTACTCTATTCTTGATCAACCAACACATCAAACGGGTGAAGGTGAAAAGGATTCCTATACATGGTAAATGGAAGATTATATTAATATAAATTGCATCATGATATGATATATATCTAGATATATAAATATGAAACATAATCAAATGTATACATATACCATGATATCTCATCTCATATATCTTAACAAAGAGAATTTTATGGTCTAGATAAATAAGATTCTAACTACACAATACCATTTTAATTGGGATAAGGATAAATTACTAGTGATATTACCCTAAAAATACATAAGTATTCTAATAAATTAGTTATGGTTTAATTTAATATAGAAAATAAATAATCCATTAGTTTTATATTATTTTCATTATTACCTTCATACTTTATATTTATCAATAACTATAAGAAGAACAGTTTGAATAATACACTAAATAATCATTTGAATACACTTATTTTGGTAGATGGGGAATGGTCAGATAAGTTTCCTCTTACCTTATTAGGAATAAAGTGAAATAAATGATAGAAAATGTAATAAAAAATAGCTTTACAACATTATCTAAGGAGACAAAAGAGTATAATTCAAAGAGTTTAATAGGTGGTTATCTACTTCACATATCAAAAGAAATCTCACACTAAAATTAATTGAATAATAATCTAATAGTATCATCTATTTCATATATATTAATCATTGTATATATTTTTTTCCTTCTGGGGTGTTAAAAAAATATAAAACTTGAATACTCATATTTAAATACAATAACCAAGAAAATTTAGATTCATTACAATAAGAAAAGGTGACCTCTCTAAAAATTTGAGAAAGTGTAATTCTTAATTTATAAAATATGACAAAATGACTTGATATTAACCAATCTACTGATTATTGATTATAATTATTTTGTATTGAGTATTTTAAAATCATTTATCTCAATGTCTAGTTATAAATAATGAGTAATTATTTAATATTTGGAATTTATTTAACTTTTGTATTTCATAATTTTCTAATAGTTTAGTTATGCATGAATCAAAAATATTTAATTTGGAAATAAATTATGAGTATAAAATATATGACTCATTCAGCCTTTACGAAAGATAATTATTGATAAAATAAAATTAAATGTGGTTTTCATATATATACCTAGTTGAATGTTTAGAATAATTTGGGATAAAGATCCTAAGTATTTTACATTCTCACTTATTAAGTTTTAGAAAAATAATCATTTGAAATAATGGTATGCGTCATAGTTTCGAGAGTCTGTTCAGTCAAACTCCATGAACTATTGTTAGAATATACTAGAGGTAATTTCACATAGTTCCGGAAATTACATTAATAGATTTTAGGTATACTTACTAGATAAATGGATAAGATTGGTGAAAGATATTGATTCCTCTATGAAATGTTATCAAAGAATATATTAACCATATATTCACTGATAAATAAAATTTGGGTTGATATTTTCATAGACTAAAATTACCTTATACACATGAAAGACCTAATTGTAGTATAAGGATTATCGATGAGGATCCTCATATATATTTTAGGTTTTTCATAATTATTTTTTGTACATATTTCATAAATTTAAATGTAATAACTAACCGTGTTTCAATGATATTGACTAATGTTCTTATATAAGTCACTATATGAATGAAATCCACTATGTAACAGATTCATGGATTTTTATGAGAACAGTTTATTAAAGATATATTTAGAAACAAATGAACATAAAGGGAATAACAACATGAATCTCAGTTAATTATATTATATATACTCAATATATTATCATCACTAATATATAAATGTAATAGTGTTAACAAACAACATTTCCATAAGAGTTAAGAACATATATTTTATGATACATGGATAAGAATTGAATTTTCTGAGGTTAAATTACAAGGTTCACATGATTTGGAATAATTAGGAAAGACTCCACCAAATTCTGTGGGAGGTATTATTCTTGTGACACATATTGTGTAGGAAGTTAAAACCAAATATTTCGTTTTATATTCACCTAAAACAATGATAAACTATTCAATTAATAATATTAAATACTGTAAGAAGTAGTAAATTTAAAAATAACTTGATATTGAAAATTTCAAAGGAGTTTAGATATAGATTCCATGTACCAAAATCTAGTTCACTTTTTGGTTGTTTCTCCATTTGATGTCAATAAATTGGTGGTTATTCAGTATTAACCAATCATGGGTGGTTTAAAATGGTAAATAAATGTCTTTATTATTTACAATCGGTTTCATGTGATGTCTAGAAATAGTATATAAAAAACATTGCATCAGTTTTCATGATAAAATTCATTAAAATTCAACTTATCATAGAAACTATCAATGATCATTATATTGTGAATATAATTCCAATGTCACACATATTATAGAAAACAATAGGGTAGATTTCCATATGAAAATAGCAAAAGGATTGGTGACACCAAATTACAAAAATGATGTATTAAAATTTTATAAAATTTTTTATAGATTGAAATAAAAATAATGATCATATAATATTAATTTGAAGTGAATTTGTCATAGGTGACTATATGTGTTTAGTGGTGTCATTATTATTTTCTTAGACATATATTTTGATAACATATAGAAAACATATTATTAGACTTGTTGTTTTTTAAAAATAAGGTTAATTTCTCTAAGATGAGTTAAAGAAAAAACATGATTTCAAGTAAATAAGATCTACCGATATAGATCTTATAGGTAGATTATATTAAGTTATAATACTTCATCAAAGTATTAAAAAATACAATATTTTCTAATTCAAAATTAAATTATTTCCAATGTCACATTGCATGAAAATTATCTTATTAATGTGTCAAAACATAAGAGGGTATTCTTTTGAGGAATATATTACAAATTCCTAAGATTACATTAGAATATTCCTCAGATTTTATGATATGTACGGTGGTTAGATATTTGTTTTTAATAAATCATATAGGGGTAATATCAAATAGAACCATGAAAATTTCACAAAATTATAGTTAGAACTATCAGAAAGTATGTGTAAAAGTATAAATGGATTAGTTCTGTGAAGTTAATGAAAGACGTATACTAGTTTCCAAGGTCATAAAACAAAAATATTCATTCAGCTCAATTTTATTTGGGATCACAATAAGGTTATGTTATTATGACAAAAAAATTACTAAAACTAATTGTTCCCTATCTATATAAACTGAGTAAATTATATCTTTTGATGTTACTTTGGAAGGGGTATAGAATGTTTTTTAATAATATGGATTTTGGATAAGATAAAAAAAGTATTTCTTGTTGTAAATGTCATGAACTGACTCTATGGGTTCTGATTATATGTGAACAAGCCATGTTTTAAACCTCAAGCCCGCCTCCAATAGGTCAGGGGGTGGTGACTTGCCCTGTGTAGGCATATCACCAACATGGGAGGCATTATCCTAATGAAACTGTATGAATTCACACATCTCCAAAATACTTATACAATGCTGAAAGGTAAAACAAAACTGTTACCATTATGCATGCATAACATTAATCCCACATTACAGTATGACAAAAGTAATGTAAAGAATAAAGGTTCAAATACAATCCCACCAAAACTGATAAAAGAGTCCAACTTACTAATTAGTAGGAGACTAATATCAAATGAAAAACCTTGTATGACCATGGTATGTCTCACTCACTTTTGTTCCACCTGATCCTAGTACTCCTAGGACTCCATCAAATGGAATTTCATCCACATGAGACACATAATGTGTAGTAGGATCCCATGTAGGGGTGAGTGTAACAATACTTAGTAAGACACTCTGAAATCACCAAACATAAAGAATCCAAAGAATATTCTAATAATCGTCATAAAATAATGGCAATCAAGATGTGAGTCATATACCTTAGAAAAATAACCTGGATAAACTCATAAAAAACACCAATTCCTAGAGAAGCTTCAAAAATACTACAAGATACATGATTCTACTCAAAGTTTCAAAGTAATGATCATCTAATAGAAATCACTTCATAAGACATGCTATCATTTATATGGCTCAACTGAGAGGTTGTTCTATTTGAGCCTTTCCAAAGAAGAACTCACTTGAAATTCTAATATCTCAATACATATATAGAAAATCTTACCTATGTTCTATGGGGTTTAACAGACCCTATATAGAAGAAACATCTAAATATGGGATAAATTTCCAAGATAGTTTTCGCATGACCATACCTCAATCCCCATATTTGGAAATAGAAGAAATTATAGTGGGTCACACGCGAGGTAACATTAGGGGTTTCTCAAACTCTATCTGAGACTAATCTCATATAGGGGGTCCAATCTGATGCTTATAATGTAATTAATCATTGTAAACTTATGGGGATAGACCAAGGGAACACACAAAACAAATACTTTTCTAAATTGAAGATATGGAGGGCGTCTACTTACATTAGAAAAGGAACATGGTTTGTACAGGGCATACACAGTGTGTCTTTTTTACCATGATTCTGCTTGTGTTTCATTGTCTCATAGAGTATGTATTTCTCCTTGTACATGTAATGATATTTTGAAACACGATATATGTGAAGAATGGACTATCAATCGATGATTTCCATATTCCTAATTTTTTGAACTATGGACCATGCCCATGTAAGCCAGGACATGACCCTACACTTGGTCTTATCCATGTACTTGACTATTCCCATGTACTCTATTCATACCCATATTCTTATTTGTGTATGTTCCCATTTAACCATGAGGTACATTCCAATTTACATTCTAGGGTTTTCTCATTTTTTGATAGGTGTCACATGGCATGTGATATTTTTATCTACGCATAATCACTAGTTTTTTAGGTGGGGACAACACAGTTTTTTTCTTCTAGTGTACACACCATGTAATAGGTATTTTCAAAGAAATTTCATACGATTATTTGTGTGATTATTTTACCAAAACCACTATTGATTCCTCCACTAGACACGCTACTAGAAATGGATCTGGGATCATCAATGTTTGGACATTTCTCATGAATGGATTTCATCCACCTGAATCTCCCCATAACGAATATCTGGTCACACCATGTTATTGTTTCACGCCAAACCATGAAATGGGGAAACACTAGTCCGATATAGATCCACCTATGATCATAAACTGTTGTCACCACATCTAAATCACATTACTAATATTGAATACAAACACACAGTCCTGATATATTAAGACATGGAACAACCATGTAATGGTCATTCACTAAGTATTGACCAAACCACCGACCAAAGAAAATACGGGTGATAAGTGTGGGAAGAAAGGGGGAATAAAATAACATACATAAGAAGAGGAATGAACCATCACCATTTTTTAGGTTTTCCTTGATTTGTTGTTTTTATATAAAATAATGAAGAACCAAACAATTATCAAATAACATCAATTCCCAAATTTCATTGAGATAAAACATCAATCTGAATCAACCATCGAACCACAAACCAAATTTTATTTGTAAATTTTGTTATAATTCTACATGGTATAAAAAATAGGCTAAATCCAAATAAATAAAATTCCTTACCTTAGTTTTGTATCGATCACTAATGAAGTATGGTCACATGTCTAAATCAATAGATAGATCCAAATTCTTTGATTAGAACAACGATTTTCAATCCACAATCCATAATTGATTGTTTATGAATAATTTTCCAATATCCCTCCCTCAATATCTACTGTTATTAAGCTAACCCTATAGATTTTCCAAAAAGGGATTTTATATTTAGGGGATTGTGTTTGGGAGTTAATTATAGAAATTAAATAAATATATTAATTTATTTAATTTTTATTCCTCCAATGATGGTTCTCAAGACGACTACTCGATGTGCACATATACAATATCATTTCTAGGTTAAAACCTATGTTTTGAATTTAATTTTGGTCTCATATTTTCAGTCTAAGACTCTTTCATGATATATTCCATTATTTAGAAAAAATATTACATGTGATATAATATATTAAGTATTTTTATTATATAAAAATTGATCCTCCCCAGACCTTAAAATCACACACTAACAAAACACCTAGCTCTAAATTTTTTTTTAAAATATTATAAATCTTTGTATGGAAAAAATTGTCTTCCAATTCTCCCCACCTTAAGGTTTTTTATTCCAAAAAGAAAAAAGTATACAGCAAAATATGAGGGTATTGGGATCTCATTGACATATCCTTCTCATAGGTTCTCTATTAATGTTTCTCATATTTCCATTAGGCACTCCCCAAGAGAACCCATTTTCCATTAAAGATATTCTTCTAACGATCCACAATCTCTATTAAGTAATCTACAAAACTATCTCCATTCTAGATGACTATCTTCCCTAGCCAATAAAATGGGATAGGTTATGCACATACCTCATCATCTCTAACATGAGGAATATTTTATGTACCAAATCTGACTATGGTGATATAGCTAACAGGTACACCACCTCACTGACCATACATAATATCTAAAAAGGTCCAACAAATCTCTGAGATAACTTTTCAAACTCTCCAAATATACAAAATCTATGTTGAGGTGATACCTTTAGAAATACATGGTCTCCCTCCTAAAACTCCAAAGGCATTTACCAGTAGTCCATGTAAAACTTTAACAGCTCTCAGTAGTCCTCATCCCCTCCTATATGTTTTATAACATCTATATAATGACTCTCACCTACTCTAGGACCATGAATTCTAACTATCCTAGATCGTTCCTATACAGTGGTGAAATGAAGGGTCTCTTATATAAGGACTCAAATGGTGTTACACATATGTTGGAATGGTAATTCTTGTTGTATGAAAACTCCACCAATGGTAGGTGATCCTCCAAACTATGGCCAAAATCAAACATGAAATCCCAAGGAATATCTTACAAAATGTGAATTTTTTGCTCAATCTGGACAGCTTTCTAGGGGTGAAACACTATGATCGAATCCAATTGGGTCCCCAAATCCTCCTACAATCCTCTCCATAATTATGAAATAGAGGGATAATCATTTTATGAAACAATAATTAAAGGAACTCCGTGAATCTAGACTATATCGTGCATGTAAATTCATCATAATCTCTATATTGAACTCTTCCCTCATATATCTTGGAAGTAGGCTGACTTGGTGAGTCGTTTTAATATCACCTAGATGGCATTGTCTCATCTATAATTTTTTTGGGAGTCCAGTCATGATGTTTTTATATATACCACCCCACTACCATTTTGAAACCTCGCTGATTTGATATAAACCTAATAGAACCTGGTGCTTGACATTAACCTATTGAAAAGTGGTGCATGGAGAGAAAAACATCATGACACACTTCTTCATCCTTGGCCATCAGAACTTATGTTGGGTTTCCTAGTGCATTTTTTCTACATCTGGATACACCACCAAGGGGGGTGTAGTAAACTCCCCTAAAACCTACTCATGTAATTCCATAGGTACCATCATATTCCCCCTAAAAATGATGTTTTCTTCCCCGCCATTAGAAAATACATCAGGAAAACATTTACTAGATATCTAAATATGAAAGGTATTATAGTTGGTATCTATAATATGAGCCTCCCAAAGATGTTGTAGAAGTGGTGGGGGAAAAAACATAGACTACAGGTAATATTTTATATCCTCAGTCACTAAGGGAAACTACAATAAGGATAACTTCTCTGATACCTTGATCAATAACTATGAATAAGATCTCATATTAAGAATATATGCCACCATGTTCCCTTTACCAGGAGTTCTGACCATCGCAAAGTCATAATCTTGGAGGAACTCTAGACATCCCCTCTATCTCAAGTTAACATCCTCATATGAAATTATATTCCTGAAAATATTTTGGTTAGAATAGATAATAAATTTTTTTCCTATAAGGTAGTGTCACTGCACCATCATGGTAAGGACTACCACGAAAAGCTCTAGATCATGGTTCGCGTAGTTCATCTCATGAGGTCTCAACTAACGGGACCTATAAGCTATCACTTCCTACTTATACATCATGGGACATATAATCTTAGTCTTGGAGACAATAAAGAATACTATATAATTAATACCCTCCTATAGAAGTCTCAAAATGGAATCACTCATCAACCTCTACCGCAACTCCAAAAAAGTATATTGGTGCCTTTTCTTCCACACAAAAAGGTTTCCCCTTCTGATTAAAAGAAGTAAATGCTGTCGATATACTATAGAATTCAAGAACAAATCTACTGTATTAAACTACCAACCCAAATAATCTTGGTACCTATATCATGCTCTTGGGTGGATACCAAGTTAACACTACCTCAAACTTCATTAGTTCCATTGCCACACCCTCTATTGAAATGAAATGTCCCTGAAAGTTGACCTATAAAATCCCAAACTGACACTTATAGAGATTAATATAATGTTAGTTCTCTCAGATTATGTCTATAACCATCCTCAAATGTCTCACATGTTCCTATTTAGTGACTGAGTACACTAGGATTTCATCGATGAATACTACCATGAATATATTGATGAAGGGTTAAAATATTCAGTTCATGAGTCCCATTCATACTATTGGAGAGTTAGTCACACCAAAATTCATCACCAAGTACTCATAATCACCTTAGTGACATCAAAATTCTTCCTTTATTATATCCTCAAATCTTGTACTCATATCTAGTGACAACCTAATCTAAGGTTAATCGTTGAGAACCATATCATCCCTCTCAACTGGTCGAAGAGGTAGTTAATCCTCGATAGTGGATACTTATTCTTCATGGTCACCTAGTTCAAGTGATATTAATAAAAACACAACCTCAAGATCATGTTATCATTCTTGGTGAACAAAATTGGGGTTACCCACGGTTTAAAAAAATTCCAAAAAATCTATTCCTTTGTAAATATCCCAACTACACCCTCATCCCACAAAGCTATATAAGAGCCATCTGATATGTTGGAATAGATATCACCATAGTCCTTAGGTAAAATATTATACATAATTCTATATTTTATTGGGGAGTTAACCCTGACATGTCCTTAGTAAATACATCATAATACTTCAGCCCCACTATATAAAGATAAAATCCTATAGCATTCACTACACCAAGGGTAAAACATGAAAACTGATGAGTAACCAACTATATATTCATATATGTGATCTCATCCTTCTCTACTTGGTTTTCCTTATTATTCATGAAGGAAACCCCCATTCCATCATTTTGTAAGAACCACACCATCCACTTCAAATAGTCAATTTGAGAATAATCTCGGGATAGCCAGTAAAAACCTAGGATGATTTCATAAGTCCTCATCACATATATAAAGAGATACAATAATAATATATCTCCTCCACGATCTAGATCACACCATAAGTAGAAGTGTGATATCGCTAAATCCCTTCAGGTAGGAGTCTCTGTGTATAAGGATTTAGCCAGGGGATCAACCAGAATATCTATATATTGAACAAGAGAAGTGGGAGGAAAAGAGTGTATTTCACCCATATCTATGAGTACTGAAACTAAATTAGATAAGACACATATTATTCCTCTAATCATATAGGTTGTATCTAGGTCAAAGGAATCCACTCCCTGTAGTTTTCCTAATCTCTAACCACAGGCTCCTTGAGCCTAGCATGGACCACATCTTGTTCCTAAGAAGTATCAAGACCCCTAAAAGGGGGTAAATGAATGTTTCCTTCTTCTTTTAAGAAAATACTTTACTTCTTTAGTAAAACATTATTAACCCCTAAAACCAAATAATGTTATGATCCACTCAAATGAAATTTATCAACCTCACCTTTCATATTTAAAATTTTGAATAGTAATTATCACAAGATATTTAAATGTGTTGGAACAAATACCTACTCTTTCCCATGTTGGATATTCTCCCCAACTTAGATTCATTTACAATCTTCTTTCTAGAATAAAAATTCATAAGAAGTGAAAAATTCTATATTCCCTATAGAAACATTCCTTTTATATTTGGTTATACACACCAACTATCCTTTACATTATCAACTTTCCCACAGTTAGTCATACACCCCAATAAAATAATCCTTTGCAGTAACTTGTAAGTATACAAAATTACAAGATTAGCGTTCCTTAATATTTTTTGATCCAATTAATAAAGTCTTCACTTCCTCTAAAAGTAAACCGAATCCAAATTTACATGTGTATAATCTTCAAGAACTTAAACATTTGTCCAACGAACTTGTTGGTCTTGAAACTTCTTCCAAAAACACCTTCTAAAAATCTTGCTCAAAAAAAGTCAGTCAGATCTACATATATTAGGTAACCTATATTTTATGGTCTCCATACAATTAGACTCTATCTAATTATTCTTCTACTCGTCCTTATTCAATTGAATAGAAACCCAATCAGTAGCTTTCAATTCCTCTATTCACTAGAACTTGTTCAAATAAACCTTTTTCCAATGGATGTCGCTCTAATGGTCCCACTCCAATGACTTTTACTGATAGAATATCTTATATTGGATCTTTCTCTGATGATCAAGTTAAACCTGACTTTGATAGATTCATTCTGATGTAACTTCCTCATCTTAAACATGAAAAACAAAGTCTGGCTGGAAAATCAATAACTGAAAAAATAATGGTCAGATCTCACTACAAACGTTGATAATTAAAGTTTTCAAGCATCATACAAAAGGAACAATATTACCTTTTATAGGAACCCCGTAATTGAAAAGGTGGTGAAAACAATTTCACTTTCCACTCTACAAAATTTTTAATCCAAAAATCATCGCTCATTTAAGTCATCAACTTTGGCTTCATTAAATATTCATAATCATTATAAGTACTTCTCGAATCTTCATAATTATTCAAGTATAAAAACATTCCTTTAGTCTTATTATTCATTAAAATTCACCATTTTGATTCTTTATTATGGTGAATACAGATGAAATACAGAAGACAACACATTACGATGACCTCTTATAATCACTGAAAGTATTCTCATGAAAATGATATGTATCAACTCTTTAATTTAATTCATTGAAAACCATTATGAAATATAATCAAATTGTTTATCCTTTTATTAAATTCCTCATATAGATTATCGTATGTATAATGATTTTATCTTCATCAATCTGTGACTAATGGATTGGTCTTGGATTCAATTTGATGAGAATTATTAGTTTCATTTTGATGAGTCTTTACATCATCTTGAGAAACAATAAATACTTTTTTTCTTGTTCTCTTAACCCAATTTGAAGTGAACAGAGTATCAATTCTTTTTTTCTTGAACTTCATGAAATATAATTAATATTTTCTCAAACATTGTACCACCAATAAAAACTATGAATCAGATATATAAATAGTACCAAAAATATGAATCAGTGTCATAATCTATTATGATGGTTTAGTAGTATACCACATCCAATGGAACGGTTCCAACAACTTTAACTTTAGAAACTATTTTATTTTTCAGAATATTATACCAATGAACTTATAGCACTCATATTCTATCTTTACAACGAATCATACAAATGATTAGAAGCTCCAGTTATCCCACTTTTCTTCACAAGTCTTGTGTCACAAGTATCTATACAACTTAATACTTTTTTGAATTAAAAAATATTAAAGATTATTCAGATTTAAACATCGAAGCTATGAAAACTCTAGAATATATCCTCATTACAATCACCACTTTTATTATAGAGTTGATATAATTTCCTATAGATTCTGAATTTCAATCAACATACAAATATGATGGATCATATTCAATAATATGGTTCCATGGCTGAGTCTAATTACTCATATAAATTGTGTACGTTTAGAACTCAAATACATCTTATTTTCTCAACTTCAAACATAAATCTTCTCTTGGAAAAAAATATAACCCAAACACAACATGGCCATTACAATATCACACTTTGTGTGTGTTTTCAATACCAACATTAATCACTACCACTTCAAAAATAATACCACTTATTTTTTTTTCTTTTCTCACTTTTTAATTAACCCCATATCATTCATTCTCCCCCTATTTATTGTCTCTGTCCTTTTACTTATCTCTCCCTTTATTGTTTATCAAATTCAAAGGGGGAATCATGAAAATTTCTATATTATTTAACAAATGATCTTATTTCCAAGTGTTGAAACTTAAAAACATACAATCTTATAGAGAACATAAGTATCACATGAGTTTATTAACAAAGTGACTCAAACTAATCCACTCTAAGTCAATATGGTTAAAATTAGAATAGAAAACAAGAGTGTATAATCAGGTTATGAAATGTTTTTCATTTCAAAACATTCATGTAATACCCTTTTAATCTTTCCATTAACATTCTCATTTCATGGGGAAATCAAGAAAGGATTTGTTAAAGATAAAAGTAACATCCAACCATATTAACAAACAAATCAAAAGTTTCATGTGTTTAAACACAACAATAAAAAACACATTTTATAACCTCATAATTGTTTTTGCAAGAATAATAAGAGACCCATTAACATAAGCTTATTTATTTAAACTCCTTAATTACCTAAAAGTGAGTACAAATAATAATAAATTTGGGAATAGTGAGGAACCAAGTTTTTTTATTTGAATCATATTTCTATCTAAGATTGCCCTCTAAGTCATTCCTTTATCTTCTTCTTCATCTATTTTTCACTGGATATATTTTCTTCCTTAAATTCATTCTTCTCATATTTTGTAACAAGTACCTCTTTATTTGTAGACTATTTTGATAAGGATGACAATTTCTTTGTTTCTTTTAGAAACATTTTATTATTGTGTGTTTATGATAACTCTTTCCAACCTTCCTTTTATTCTCAAAATATATTCAAACATCTTTTAGTAACATGGCCTTCATGCTCACATCTTCTGCATTATTTTTGTATTTTCAAACTAAAATATGTTGATATATTTTTATTAACCTTTCTTACATATTCAAAAACATTTTTATCAAATTTTTCTTAATCTAATTTTTGTGGTTACTTTATCTTCCACTCATTGTCATCATTTTCTGTCCAGATACGTAAGAATTATTTCTTTTTGGACTCAACATGTATGTTTTTCTCAACTTTCTTAAAATATATATCCTTGTTCACCATATATGTTCCACATAATTTTTAGAAACATTTTATCTTCATAGATATGCATATATAACCCTTGACAAATACATATTTCTTGGTAGAGACATGTTGTACTAGCATGAATAAGTTCCATGTCTGAAAACTCCACAACACCGATAGTGATCTGGGAATCTTGATTTTTTATACTGATAGTGAATTGTTTTAGAACTTTTTTATTGTGGTTTCTACACAAATCATGGAAAAAAAATTAGGAGGTTAATATATTGAATATTTCCAATATTTATTAGTGAAACATGTTCTCTCAATAACCTGATTTTTTAATCCTTTATTTTCACCTTATATAGAAGATTCACATTTAACATCAATGACCTTTGTGAAGTTTTATCTCATCTTTCTTACCTAAATTTGTGCTGTAATAAATATTTATTATGTTTCTAAAAAATCTTATTATTTCTCTGCCAAATTAATTTACATAACATCTTGGGTTTTTTTGAATTCAGTTATCTTCAAATTTTTCTGTTTACTTTCTTCAACAAGAATAGATTTTATTTTTTTGAGATTCGAATTTATAGTTAATTTTTCTTTATAACATTTCAGTTTTATTTAAATATCACCATTCATAAAATATATTTCACTAGTATGACTATTAAACTTCCTTATTCTATTCTTGATTTTAGTATTTTGTTCAAGTGAATTCTCTAAATTCCTTATGAGAATCCAATCCAATTAAGTCATCTTATTATAATCATTATCCTTTCTAGATAAATCACTTCAATTTCTAACTTGATCATTGAAATTGATTTTATGATCATGTTCATCATTGAAAGAGGATTCGTTCTCCTTTATTCTTCTTAGATAAATTTTCTTATTCCTTTCATAGGGAAATATTTTGTTATGGTTCTTCCACTTTTTCTTTTGATTTTTATCATCATATTACAAGGAATTATACCCTTCAATTTTTATACAAGGAAAATTCTATGTAAAATTCCATTTACCTTCACAATTCCAACATCTAAGGGTTTTGATTTTATATTTTCCCTTATTGTATTTCTCAAATGTTCGGAAAACATTATTGTGAAATCATTATCTTCTTCATCTTCTTTTGAATCCCCTGATTCCTCTTTAATTTCCTTATCTTTGTTTTCCATTTTTACAATTATTTGTTATATATATCCCAATAAACCCTTTCTTTATTTTTCATAACATTATCTCTTCTCATTTTATATGTAATGACAATACTTTGTATATCTTCCATGTATATATTCTCAAGATCTGTATCTTCTAAAGATGAAACTTTGGAATCAAAGTTATCCTGAATAATTCTCAATATTTTTTCAACAATAGTTTAGTCTTTCAGTTTCACACTAAGACATATTATTGTTCTAACAATATCATTTAGCCTTAAAATGTAGTCACCAATAGATTTATAATAAGTAATTTTTAGATATTCATACTTCATTCTCCAATGTTGTAACATTTCCTTCTTGGCCTTTTTATTTCCTTCATAAATGTTTTTCAACTTATCTTACATACCTTTGGTAGTAAAAACTCCCTTTACTCTATGAAACTCGCGTTCAGTTAGTGATAAGAGAAAATAATTTTTATCTCTTCCATCATACTCAATATTTCTCTTATGAACTATAGTAAGAGTAGAATTATCAATATGAGGAGAAAGTACATCTGTTGTAGCTTCCAAAATATCATATATAAGATACATAAGATATGGTAGCATTCTATCATTCAAGATATGATATATCTTACCATTGAAAACTATAATCCCTTTATAGTTTGTTGAATTTAAATTTTCCATTCTCAAATATGGATCATTCATACGGAACCTGGCCTCTAGTACCAATTTTTTCTCCCGTGTAGGATCCATACCACTAAGATGTGGGTGAATCAATGGTTACTTTTTCTTTTATAAGAATTTTTCTTAACTTATTTGGTAAAACATTATTAACCCCTAAAACCTGTTAATGTTATAATCCTCTCTAATAAAACTCATCAATCTCACCTTTTATATACAAAAAATTACAGATAAAGTAGCACCTGTTGTTAACATGTTTAAGTACAAGGACCTTCTCCTTGACATATTGGATAGTCCCACCATCGTGGACTCTTTCACTGTCATATTTATGTAATACAATGTCACAATCAATGAAAAATTCAACAATACTTATAGAATCATTCATATTATAGTTGGTCATACCCCCATCTATCGTTTTTAGTAACCACATTCCCATAGATGGTTATACACCACAGAAAAACAAGCCTTTTCAGAAACTGGTATGTATTTATGGTTACAAGATTTGATTTCCTTCTTCTATTTTGACTCATTTCTGAAATTATTCACTTCCTCTACAAGTAATTTAAATCAAACGTTACCTGGGTGCAACCTTCAAGAACTTTATCAACTCTATAAATAACTTGGTTGTCATCAGACATATTCTAGAAACATAGTATAAAAATCTTCCTTAGAAAAAGTTCATCTTATCTTCCTTAGTCTCATAACCTCTATTTTATGGTTTCCATCCAATTGGACTCATTTCGATTCATCTTCTAATCTTCCTTATTCAATTGAGTAGGAATTCAATTAGAATCTCACAATTCCTCTATTCAATAGATCCCAGTCGGATAAACCTTACATTGAAGGGTATTGATCCAATGGGATCACTCTGATGGACTCATCCTAATAGACCATCATTCATTGGAACTTTCTCTGATGATCGGATTGATCCTCACTTTGATATATTTGTTTGGATTGAACTTCTTCTAATTCAACCTAAAAAAATAAGTCTATTTGGAAACTCAATACCTAATAAAACAAATGTAATAGATATCAGTGATTGTTAACAATTCGTGTTTTCATAATTCATAGAAATTTCTTACGATCTCCTTTTATAGGCACCCCAGAATAGTAAATACAAGAAAAACAATTTCACTTTCCACTGACTGTAATTCGTAATCCCATAATTCTCATTTATTTAATTTTTCAAATTTGACTTCTTAAACTCTTCATAATCCTTCTTGGAACTTCTCTATTCTTCAGACTTATTCAACATTACAAACATTTCTCCATTCTGATTCTTTATTACAATTTTCTCTTCTAATTATTCATTACGATGAAGAAAAATAAAATATAGAAGACAACTCATTAAGATGACCTCTTTTAAAAACTAGAAGACTTCTCTAGAAAATTATATATGTCAACTCTTAACTGTATATTATTGACACACATTCTAAAATTTCTTCAACGTGTTCCTTAATTTCATAAATTACTATTACTGATGATCCTATGTCTGGTGATTTTATCAATATCAGTCTGCATCTAATTGATTGGGCTCAGCTTCACTCCAATGAGCATTATCTTCAATGATCTGATGATTCTGTACTTATCATGATAAATAAACAATAATTTTTTTCATTTTCTCTTATCCCAATTATAAGGGAACAATATGAATTATTTTTTTCTTGACACTATTGAAATACAATTGTAATTTTCTAAAATATTATGCATTCAATAAAAACTCTTTATATGATATTAAAACAATACCAACAATAGGAATTTGTTTCCAAATATGTTATTAGGGTTTAGTATAATTACTTGTCTTAATGAACGGTTCCAATATCTTTGACTCTAGAAACATCTTTCCCTCTCTGAATACAATACCAATGTACATCCATCACTCAACTTCTTTCTTTAAAAATAATCCTAAATATGATTGGTAGTTCCAGTTCCCCCCTTTCCTTCATAAGTCCTACATCATAACTCTACAAAAAAATTATGATTGTTGTGAATTAAAAAATATAAAATAATCATTAGATTTAAACATTAGATACATTCATACTATGGAATACTTACTAATTATAATCACCACTTTTATTCCATACTCTATATGATTTTTAATATCTTATGACATTCTATAAAAATCCCAATCTAATGGACCATATTCAATGACTCACACCATTGGGAGTAATCTAATTACTCATACTGATGGAATGGGTTTGGAAATCAAAAAATTCATCTTTTCTCAACTTCAAACATTAATATTATATTGAAAACAAAAATAATCAAAATACAACATGTTCCATACACAAAATGAGGGTGGTGGTGACAATGGATAAAATTTTCATCCACCTCTAGATATTCTCCTTGATCCACTACCAAATTAATTCCACTATGTACCTCTCTGCTCCTATCATTGTTTCTTCCGAGGAGTTCGATCAACCGTGTATCTATTAGTGTCTGCTTCATGGTGGGTCGGATAATACCACATGATATTTCTATACCATCCTAATAGAAATAATGCCTCTATCTAGGTTGATTTGAACCATCCTAAGAGACCTGAACCACATAACCTAATCCTATGAAATCTATTGAAACATCTCAAATTTCTAGATCAATTTGTTAGGTTTTTGCAACTGGTTTTCAAGGTCTGAACTCCTTTGACCCCACTACCAGCACCAACTTTTGTTGCTTGCTCGCCAATAAATATCCCTTCTACAAAATCCCTCTCAAGAACTCCATCATAGGATGGAATTAAAATTGATTTCACTCCAACATTTATATCACATAATAGACCCCACATGATGTTTCATTATCAAAAGAACAGATCTTGAACCATATCTGGATAGTATCATGATTGGTTGTTGAACATCGCTAAATACTCTTCCATGGTCTTACTACCCTACCGAATTTGTATAAGATCCTAGGTATACACTGCTCAAAATGTGGATGGATAAAACTCCTCATTTAATAGACCCAAAAATGTTAATTAGGATATATCCATCTAGTCATGTGTCTAAGTGAACAGTGTTAGCCATCACCAAATGAATATCTCACTAACACAAAAATGGGCTTTATCAGCGCTCAAAACGAGATTTATTAGTGTTGAAAAAGTGTTTTAAAGACTAGTGCTAATAAAGGGGTACTTTATCAGTGCTCAAAAATCACTGATAAAGGAAACCTTTATCAGGGCTAAAAACACACTGATAAAGGGAGACTTTATCAGCACTGAAAATGTGCTAATAAATGTGTTTTTTATCAGTGCTCTTTTAGTGCTGATAAATGCCATGTTTGCTAAAAAATCTGCAGTAGCACACCCAAACAACACCTGCAAAAAAATTCATCATCTCAACAAGTAAGTATACCCATACAAAATTAACACATAAATCATCATGTAATTACCACAAGTATACCTATACAACAAGTATACCCATACACCATTAACACATGTTTCATAAGTTATTTTAATACATAAAGAATTCAATTCAGAATTCAGGGGGTTGGGGGTTGTTCAGGGGTTTGGGGTGGCTGTCCAAGGGGGGTAGGGGGTGTCTGAGGGGATGGGGGTGTCCGTGAGGATAAGGGTGTCCAGAGGGGGTAGGGTGGTCCAAAAGGTTGGGGATATCCAAGGTTGTGAGGTGGTGTCCAGGGGGTGTTGGGGGTTGTCCATGAGGGTGGGGATGTCCAGGGGTGGGGGCGTCTAGGTGGTGGGGTGGTGTCTAAGAGGGGGTGTCCAGGTGGGTGGAGGGGGGGGGGTTGTCCTTGGGGTGTCTTGGGGGGGGATGATGTCTAGGGTTTCAGGGATGCTTTCCAGGGGGTGGGGGTGTCTGGGGGTGGGGGCTGTCTAGGGGGTTGGTGGGGCTGTCCAGGGGGGGTGGGGGTGTCCAGGAGGGTGGGATGGGGTGTCTGTGGGGATAGGGGTGTCCAGGGGGTGGGGTGTCTAGGGGGAGGGGCGGTCTAGGAGGTTGGGGGTTATCCAAGGGGGGTGGGGTGGTGTCCAAGGAGGGGGTGTCTAGGTGAGGGGAATATCTATGAGGTGTCTAGGGGGTGGGCTGGTGTCCAGGGTGTCGAGGGGGATTTTCAGGGATGGGGGATTTCGGGGGTTGGGGGTGGTCCAGGGGGTGGTGGGGCTGTCCAAGGGGGGTGGGGTGGTTTCTAGGAGAGTGGGGGTGGTCGTCCATTAGTGGGGGGAGTCCAGGGGGTGGGGTGTCTAGGTAGTGGGGTGATGTCTAAGAGGGGAGGGGGATCCGTCCAAGGGGTTGATGGGTGTACATGGGGGGTTGAGGGTGTCTGGGGGGGGCTTTCCAAGGTGGGGGGAGGGTTATCCATGGATGTGTCTAGGGGGTGGGGGTGTCCAGGGGCTTGGGGGGCATTCCAGGGGTGGGGGTGTCCAGAGGGGTGGGGGTGTCCTGGGGGTGGGGTGGTGTCCAAGTGGTGGGGGCGGTCCATGGGGTTGGTGGGGTTGTCCAAGGGGGTGGGGTGGTTTCCATGGTAGTGGGGGTGGCTATCAATGGGGGTGGGGGTGTCCAAGGGGTGGGGGAGGTGTCCAGGTGGTAGGGTGGTGTCTAGTGGGGTGGGGGACATCCAGGGGTTTGGGGGTCCATGGATCATTATCATAAAGGTTCAACACAATCTCAATGCTTTTGGTCTGCTTTCCGTACGTGAGATGTTGTTTTCACTTAAAATTTTGTCCATTTGAAACAAAAGAGAGAAACTTAGAGTTATACCGGCCACACTATGCCTCGGATTGAGGTAGGGTAGACTCTTAAACATCACCAACACACCCATGGATCATTATTATAAATAATCAACACAATACGAATGCGTTTTTTCTGATTTTCATAGGTCAGTTGTTGTTTTCACTTAATATTATATCCATTATAAACAAAAGAGATACCCTTTGAGTGATACCAGCCACACCATGCCTCGTATTGAAAAGGGGTATACTTTTACAAGTCAAAAATGCACCCATGGATCATTCTCCTAAATGATCAACAATATCCAAATGTGTTTGGTTGGATTTCCGTAGGGCAGTTGTTGTATTCACTAAAAATTTGTCCATTTTAAACAAAAGAGAGACCCTTTAAGGGATACCAGCTACACCGTGCCTCAGATTGAGGCGGGGATGACTCGTACACATCACCAACACACCCATGTATCATTCTTCTAAAGTATCAACATAATCCTAATGTGTTTGGTCAGATTTCCATTCGTCAGTTGAAGTTTTCACATAAATTTTGGCCATTTTAAACAAAAAGATGGACACTTTGAGTGATACCGGCCACACAGTGCCTCGGATTGAGGCGGGGTTGACCCATACAAATCATAAAAACCCATGTATCATTATTCTAAAGGATCGACACAATATTAATGCGTTTGGTCAGAATTGTTTAGGTCAGTTGTTGTTTTCACTTAAAATTTTGTCCATTTTAAACAAAAGAGAGACCCTATGAGTGATATCGGCCACAACGTGCCTCGTATTGAGGCGGGGTTGACTTGTACACGTCACCAATGCACCCATGGAGAGTTCTCCTAAAGGATAAACACAATTAGAATTATTTTGGTTGGATTTTCGTACATCAATTGTTGTTTTCACTTAAAATTCTTTCCATTTTAATGAAAAGAGTGACACTTTGAGTTATACCGGCCACAACATTCCTCATATTGAGGTGGGGTTGACTCGTACAGGTCAAAAAATACCCATGGATAATTATCCTAAAGGATAAATACAATATGAATGCATTTTTAAAGATTTTTGTAGGTCAGTTGTTGTTTTCACTTAAAATTTTGTCCATTTTAAACAAAAGAGAGACCCTTTGAGTGATACTGACCACACTATGCCTCAGATTGTGGAGGGGTTGACTCATACACATCACAAAATAACCATGTATCATTATAATAAAAAATAAACACAATCCAAATGCATTTGTTCAGATTTCTGTAGGTCAGTTGTTGTTTTCACTTAAAATTTTGTCCATTTTAAACAAAAGATAGAAACTTTGAATGATACCAGACACACCATTCCTCAGATTGAGGTGTTGTTGAACCATACATGTCACCAACGCACCCATGGATTGTTCTCCTAAAGGATCAACACAATACGAATGTGTTTGGTCAGATTTGCATACGTTGGTTGTTGTTTTCACTTAAAATTGTGTCCATTTTAAACAAAAGACAGACACATTGAGTGATACCGGCCAAACCGTGCCTCGGATTGAAGAGTTGTTGACTCTTACACATCACCAATGCACCCATGGATCGTTATCATAAAGGATAAACACAATAATAATGTGTTTGGTCAGATTTTCGTATATCAGTTGTTGTTTTCACTTAAAATCATGTCCATTTTAAACAAAAGAGAGACACTTTGAGTGATATCAGCCACACCGTAACTCATATTCAGATGGGTTTGACTCGAACATGTCAAAAATGAACCATGTATCATTCTCCTAATGAATCAAAACAATCTGAATACATTTGGTTGGATTTTCGTAGGTCAGTTGTAGTTTTCATTTAAAATTGTGTCCATTTTAAACAAAAGACAGACACTTAGAGTGATACCGGCCACACTATACCTTGTATTGAGGCATGGTAGACTCGTAAAAGTCACCAACACACCCATGGATAGTTATTCTATATAATCAACACAATATGAATGCTTTTTTCAGATTTCTGTAGGTCAGTTGATGTTTTCACTTAGAATTCTATCCATTTTAAACAAAAGAGAGACCCTTTGAGTGATACCTACCACACCATGCCTCAAATTGAGGTAGGGTAGACTCATACACATCACCAACACACCCATGGATCGTTATCCTAATGGATCAATACAATCTGAATGCGTTTTGTCATATTTGCATACATCAGTTGTTGTTTTCGCATAAAATTATGTCCATTTTAAACAAAAGAGAGACACTTTGAGTGATACTGGCCACACCATACCTCAGATTGAGGTGGGGCTGACTCATACATGTCACCGAAATTCCCATAGATCGTTATCCTAAAGTATCAACACAATACGAATGTGTTTGTGCGAATTTCCATAGGTCAGTTGTTGTTTTCACTTAAAATTCTGTCCATTTTAAACAAAAGGGAGACACTTTGAGTGATACTAGCCACAACGTGACTCAGATTGAGGCGGGGTTGATTCTAACCCATCACAAATTACCCATGGATAATTCTCCTAAAGTAACAACACATTATGAATGTGTTTGGTCATATTTCCGTAGGTTTGTTGTTGTTTTCACAAAATATTGTGGCCATTTTAAACAAAAGACAGACACTTTGAGTGATATCGGCCACACCGTGCCTCAGATTGAGGCAGGGTAGACTTTTACATGTTACCAAATGCATCCACAGATCATTATCCTAAAGTATCAATAAAATTTGAATTCATTTGGTCGTATTTCTGTAGTTCAGTTGTTGTTTTCACTTATAATTCTGTCCATTTTAAACAAAAGATAGACCCTTTGAGTGATACCTGTCACACCGTGCCTCGGATTGAAGTAGGGTAGACTCGTACACATCACCAAAGAACCCAAGGATCGTTCTCCTAAAGGATAACCATGATATGAATGTGTTTCTTCATATTTCCGTAGTTCAGTTGTTGTTTTCACTAAAAATCATTTCCATTTTAAACAAAAGAGAGACCCTTTGAGTGATACCGGCCCCACCATGCCTCATATTGAGGCAGGGTTGACTCTTACACATCACCATTGCACCCATGGATCTTTCTCCTAAAGGACCAACACAATCTGAATACATTTGGTCAGATTTGTGTATATTAGTTGTTGTTTTCTCTTAAAATTCTATCCATTTTAAACAAAAGATAGACACTTTGAGCGGGTCACCATTCTTGCATGTTGTTGGTGAATTTAATCTGTTAAAATGGGAAAATGACTCATTTGATAAAAAAAAATATTTAATAAGAATAAAAATTTTCCAATGAACATTTACAAACAACAATGTTTCATCTTTTGATCCCCTTAACCCCTCTCACAAATGACCGCCAATTATACACATCCCCAAGTCAGATCTTCATGCTATTGGTGTACAATATTCCATTGGGTATACGACCCACTCATTTATGAATAAATCTATATCATATTGTGAGTATGAGGCTTTTTGGCAGTTACAGTAGTACTACAAAATAAAAAAATAACGAATTAATAAATAAATTTAATTAAATAGTAGTTTTTTTTAAATACCTCTTTAGGGATGCTAGTTTTTTTATGAAAATGATCTCTTTCATAAATTTAAAAACATAATAATTACAATCATTATTGTTTTTTTGGACATTGCAAAAAATTTGATCATTATGAGAATAAGTAACTTGTGTTGTTATGTGTTTGGATAGTGAAATTTTATTATATATACCCTAATATTTTTCCAGATGTAGTAATTTATCGCCTCCTTATGCTTAGGCCTTGTCCTCATTCATTTTTTTAGACGATACTGATACACCACCTTATCAAATCATAATCCTCGGTAAAAGATAATATAAATTATAATACTTGATGTTTCGACCTAAAACGTAGGATTTAGTGTCTTATAGATTCACATGCTCCATCATGTGTAGTCGTTTTAATGGATATCCTTGCTTTTAATCTATAAAATAAATCATTGGTGTATCCAAGTTCACTACAATTAGCATCCAATGTTGCATAAAAAAAAATGAATAAGTAATAAAATAAGTAAAAATATAATTGATATGCTTTAATCGTAGAGTTTTACCCCTGCATGTTTGGTATTAGTAAGAGTCTCTCATCTGTAATCTTGCATTCAAATGTTTTCAGCAATCCATTCACTATTTCATCCTTTTTTGATGTCTCTAATTTCATTATATTTTTTTATGCGGTATGAGGACTAAAGATCCAGAATTTTGGATCAGTGAAAAATTCCTTCATCATTTTTACATATATACGTATGTTAACAATATAAAATGCATTTAGTCATAATTTTCACATTAGATTATCTTTTAGAAAATAAATTTCTGAAAACATACCTCATATATATATTTAAAACTGTGACGCATAGCCAACTATTTTCAAGGATCTCATTTACATTTTCAGCAATAACGAAATCTTGACTTTCCTCTCCATATATATTCTTTTTCAAAACCACTATATAACTACTACCACCTCTTAGCTTCGTATCCACATGAGTCTTCAATGATTGTAAATTTGGATAGAGAACATGTTGTTTTATTGTGTGATGAATCTCACATTTTCATATATTTTATACTGTAAAATATTGTTTATAATCCCACAAAAGTGTTATTGAATGGGTAATTATCATGTTTTTAGGTTTTAGTGTTATTTTGAACCCAAATGTGAAAAACGACTAATTCTGGATTTTTGACAGAACTTTACGTCAGGGGTATTTTGGTCATTTCAGGAAAAATAAAATTCTAAATTTTATGATTTAAATTTTGTTAGAATCCTTATTTTATTTCCTTCATTGTTGTCTTCTGGATCAGGAGCTGATTCAGTTATCTAAAGGGCCTAAAAAATCATTGAAAATTGGAATTTTTCGGGGCGGACAGCATGGACCCACCCAAGGTAACGGACATCAAACACGGCCTACACATATCCAAATGATGTTTTTTTTACCTGGGATACCTCGAGGACAGAAAGGGACGTCTCTAAAATAAATTTGGAGGATTTTGGAGGTCATTAAGGAGGCTATGGAATGACATTACTTTGGAGGAACCTTCATGGATGCTTCGTCCAGAAACAGTAACCGAGAATGAAAAATTCATAACGCTTACATACGGTTTCCAAATTATCTGCAATTTGTAGAGGAGACGGACAAGACATTTATGAACATCATTAATGAAGGGTGGAACGCGTGACGAGGTCATTAAGGGGGTCTAAAACGCTCAAAAATTCGGGGGTCGAATTCTGCCTATAAAAGGAGGCCATCACCTCCTCCTCAAAGCATCTCATTCTCCATCCATTCCTTCAAGGCGCCAAGGAGGAGATCTCCACCGAGGGAGGCCGGCCGCAAATCTTCCACCTTTCTTTTTATTTTATTTCTTTTTTTTTATTTTTATTTTTAATTGTAATTTAGATTTCTAATAAATTCATGCATTGTTTTTATTTTTGTGTCCACCGATTCACCCTTTTTTCTTCCTCTCATCTTACCATCGTGAACTATAATACTCATGATCATGAGTAACTTATAAGAGGAATATCCCAAGGGTGTAATCAGTTTCTTGAAACCAATACCATCTTATTAATATTCTTTGAGTTAATTCTAAGGATAATTTATAGTGGGTGTAATCCTCACTGTGGTTGTCTAAAGGTTAACTTCTTAATCTACAACCATTTTCCCTCGATTGAGGAGGTGGATGGAGGGTGTGCTGGGCGATCTCTAAGTAGGATTTTCATTCAAAACTGGGGTAGAATAAGGTGTGCACACATACGATGGAGTGTGTACACTAAGAATATTTGAAGCTGGCCAATGAAGGTGCTCCCTGAATATTCTCTTGGGAGAACTTCCTTTCTTCCCTAATTACATTCTGTTTAGCATTGCATGGAAATTTATAATTAAATTTTAGTTTCTTCTGATTTATGAATTTCATTTATTTTATTAAATTACATTTATTTCATAAAATATTAAACAACAAAAAAAGAATTAGATTAGGTGGAATAGAAGTAGTGATTTATTAACCACAAAAGCTCCTCAAGAGAACGACCTAGGTCAGCCCCTGTGCTGCACTTAGCTATAAATATTTTTGAGAGCGTGCACAACAATGCTTCGTCAAATTGGCACCGTTTCCGGGGATCCAAGTTGTTTTAATTCACTATTTTTATTCACATTGTGTAAATAATTTTCCTTTCATTTAAAAAAACAACAAAAAATCTTAAATTTCAAAAACTAAAAAAAATCTTCTTTGTTCAAGATGTATTCAAATTATGATTATTATGCATGGACTGATCAATCTCAATTGCAAGAAAATTTTTACAATGAACTAGATGTGCAGTTTCATAGGATTAGTGATAAAGTGAAAAACTTGGAGGGCCAAATAGAATTGATTGCAGAATATGTACGCGCATCCCAAGAACAACCCGAACCTGAACCGGAACCTGAACCAGAACGAGTGGTGGAAGAGATTTCACCCATAATTTTTTATGCTAAAGAACCTGAGGAGGGTGAGAAGGAGATACTAAAATAATTCATCACATCATCCCGCACTCAACCATTTCTAGAGAAGGTCCCAGAAGTAAACATTCCAACTGATGCACTGATGGGAGGTCAATATTTTTTGGAAGAATCTTGGAATAACTTTGTTGAATATAACTTGAAACATGATCTTCCCATACTTAATAATGAAACATCAGACACTTTCTACCTCTCTCTTGCTTTGGAAGATAAGAAAGAAGATGCACCTGCTGAGATTGAGTTTCCAATGTTCATGCCTGAAGAGATCAATTACCAAGATGAATTACTTGAAAGGGAAGATTTCTTTATTAATTCTTCATGTTTTAATCTTATTCAAGCTAAATTGTTTTCTGACATCTCTTCCTTTGAAATTTCTGATACATCACTAATGGATCAGACCATGGATGATATAAAAGATACCACTAAATTAGTGGTGATCATGGAAGAAGATCTGGAGAAGGTGGTGGTGGTGCGACTACCTCCTCAACAAAAAATTTCATACCATATGGAGGAGGATGCCACCGAAGTTAACAGGGAGCACCCTTATCTTTTATTCCCTCCCACTTTGAAAATAAAATTTCTTATTTATTAATTCTATGGGGTTGGGAACATTCAAATCTTATTTGGGGTTATCTACTTTCAGGTTTTACTCATGGATATCGGGAAAACTCACATGTGGTGGTTCATCTCAAAGAAACCACACCAACCTTTTGATTGGGGATAATCCACTGAAACTGCCTGACTAGGGGCAGTAAAAACCTAGCACCTGCTTGGGGGTCTAAACCAAGCATTATCTCTTTTATTTTCCTTTTCTCATTCTTTTTATTTATTTTTTTTTCTTATTTATTTTTATTACTTTCTTGTAGTCTTAAAGTGGTTGCTTCTAGGAGCTTAACTCAAGGCGTCCACTTCTAAAATAATGTCAGGTTGTAACTTTCCTTCCATTTGATTTTTTACCTTTATATTTATATTTTGTTGAGTTGAAATAAGGGGTAGTTAAATTTAAGTGTGGGGGAGTGTCAACCTGCTTATTTCTTCTTGTGTGATTTTTATTTATTTATTTATTTTTAGTATTTTTGAGCTTTAATGAATATTCTTATCACTTTTCACACATCAATTGATTATAAAGAGTTGAAATTATTTTTGAAATAATGGATTTTAAATGATTGTTGATGTGAAAACCTTAGTCTTGAATTGGATTGTCAATCATTTTTATGAGTTTGACTGATTTTTGAAATCCATGACCATGAAACACTGAATCAAAATATTTTTTCCAATCCTGTGAGGTATTCTAAACCACTTTTACATATTCTTCCTAATACCCACACTTTCTTGAGGGAAACTTGAATTTTGTGTGAGAACCAGAATTTGTGAATATTCTCTTTAGAAGCTTTGGATTTCATGGAATGTATTTAAAATTATTGAGGAATCTCTTTGGCTAGCCACATTTTATCCTGAGACCCACCTTTACATTTATCCTTCGTAATCCCTTAGATGCCATGAATTGCCTTATAGGTTTAAGCCACATTACAAGCCAATTTTTCCATACCTACCCGCACTTTTAGTATTTTTGCATGGATATTTCAAGTTTGAGTGTGGGGGAATGGCTTTTCATGTGCGCTCATTGGGATTTGTATCATTTATGGGTAGTGTGAAGTGTGTGTCAATATTTTGGGTTGTGGATAACAATAGAATTGGGCATGTGTCATCATTTCATTGTGCTTTATTTGGTTCATCCATTTCTCCTAAAAAAAGAAGAAAAAATGGATATGAGCTTGAATTCTCATTGTACATTCTTTTATGACTCATGTCCCTCCCAAAAATCAAGAGCATGAATTGTCAATCATTCATTGTATTCAATTCTTCAGCTCATCCTCTATGAAAAAAAAGAAGAAAAAAGAAAATAAAGTTGTGCCTTTCTGGAGATTTAAAAAAAAGAGGAGAACTTAGATGATATCATTCATTATAATCACTTATTGGCTCATGTACCATGTCATAAAGATGGGTGGGGTTGTTTTTCACATTTAAAAGTAGTATTGAGTGAGTAATTTCTTGTGTTTTCACTTGATTTAATCATGCATTGTACTTAAAAGTTCAACCTCCTCTTTCTAGCTTGGAACATTTTTCAATCATTCTACCACCGACCCTAAGCCACAGAATCATTTGAACCTTTAATTAAATCCCTCATGATTAAATTCATTTTCATGTTTCACATTGTGGAGAAATTATAATTTTCACAAACCTATGGTGATACATGCAATTTTCAAGTATGAGTATAACTCTAGATTCAATTTCTCTTGAGTGAAGAGTGGCATAAAATTCAATGTGAGGTAGGTTGTGATTGGGCCGTGGATTGATTTATGAGGTTGAACAAATTTTGATGATTGAAATGAAAATGAGAGAATTATTATTCATAAATGAGACATTATGGAATTCTATTTTGGATAAAATCATTGATATTTTCTCATTTTTGATTGTTGTGTGGATTTTGATTTGGATGTAAGATGATTGCCCAGGAGTGCAATGTTTAAGTGTGGGGGAGTGATGAATCTCACATTTTAATATACTTTATACTGTAAAACATTGTTTATAATCCCACAAAAGTGTTATTTAATGGGTAATTATCATGTTTTTAGGTTTTAGTGTTATTTTGAACCCAAATGTGAAAAACGACTAATTCTGGATTTTTTACAGAACTTTATGTCAGGGGTATTTTGGTCATTTCAGGAAAAATAAAATTCTAAATTTTCTGATTCAAATTTTTTTAGAATCCTTATTTTCTTTCATTCCTTTTTGTCTTCTGGACCAGGAGCTAATTCGGTCATCTAAAGGGTCTAAAAAATCATTGAAGATTGGAAGTTTTCCGGGCGGACAGCATGGACCCACCCAAGGTAACGGA
Source organism: Viscum album (assembly GCA_963277665.1). NCBI lineage: Eukaryota > Viridiplantae > Streptophyta > Magnoliopsida > Santalales > Viscaceae > Viscum > Viscum album. The sequence continues at coordinate 905,452,477 of OY728145.1, forward strand.
CATCAAACGTGGCCTACAGATATCCAAATTATGTTTTTCCATATGGGATACCTCTAGGACAGATAGGGACATCTCCAAAATAAATTTGGAGGATTTTCGAGGTCATTAAGGAGGATATTGAATGACATTCCTTTGGAGGAACCTTCCTGGATGATTCTTCCAGAAAAAGCAACCGAGAATGAAAAATTCATAACTCTTACATACGATTTCCAAATTATCTGAACATTGGAGAGGATACAGACAAGCTATTTATGAACATCATTCATGAAGGGTGTAATGCGTGAAGAAGTCATTAAGGTTGTCTAAAATGCTCAACGATTCGGGGGTCGAATTATGCCCATAAAAGGAGGCCATCACCTCCTCCTCAAAGAATCCCATTCTCCATCCATTCCTTCAAAGCACCAAGGAGGAGATCTCCATTGAGGGAGGCCGGCCTCAAATCTTCCACCTTTCTTTTTATTTTATTTTATTTCTTTATTTTTAGTTTTTAATTATAATTTTGATTTCTAATAAATTCATGCATTGTTTTTATTTTTGTGTCCATCGATTGACCCTCTTTTCTTCCTCTCATCTTACCATCGTGAACTATAATACTCATGATCATGAGTAACTAATAAGAGGAATATTCCAAGAGAGTAATCAGTTTCTTGAACCCAATACCATCTTCTTAATATTCTTTGAGTTAACTATAAGTATAATTTATAGTGGGTGTAATCCTCACTGTGGTTGTCTAAAGGTTAACTTCTTAACCTACAACCATTTTCCCTCGATTGAGGAGGTGGATGGAGGGTGTGCTTGGCGATCGCTAAGTAGGCTTTTCATTCACAACTGGGGTAGAATAATGTGTGCACACATACGATGTAGTGTGTACACTAAGAATATTTGAATCTGGCCAATGAAGGTGCTCCCTGAATATTCTCTCGGGAGAACTTCCTTTCTTCCCTAATTACATTCTGTTTAGCATTGCATGGTAATTTATAATTAAATTTTAGTTTCTTCTGATTTATGAATTTCATTTATTTTATTAAATTACATTTATTTCATAAAATATTAAACAACAAAAAAAGAATTAGATTGTGGAATAGATGTAGTGATTTATTAACCACAAAAGCACCTCAAGAGAACGACCTAGGTCAGCCCCTGTGCTGCACTTAGCTATAAATATTTTTGAGAGCATGCACAACAACGCTTCGTCATTGTGCTTTCAATATCTCCTTGGGATCGTTTGGTCGATCATTTATATGGTCTTTACCCGACGTTTGTCACCCCCTTCACTTTCTCCGTCTATAATAATATTCATTGGTTTAGACTCTTTTTCATTAATTGTTAAAGGCTTAGCTTCAAAAAAATGGAAATAAATACCTCTTTGTCTATATTTACTCTTACAATTTGTGATGTCCATGCAATGAATGTCCCAAGATCCTTTTTAACCATATGAATATCATTGTCATCAAGTGGAATAGGTAGCTCTGCATTTGTCTCATGAGCTACAGTAATCATCACTTTCAGATGATCTTTCGGAAGTGGTCTATTATGCAGCTTGTCATCTGGGATGTTGAACATTGTAGCCCTCTCTACAAGGTGATAGGTGGGTGTTGACAAATATAAATCACAGTCATTATCACCCTATAGAATATCAGAACAATAAATGTATCAGTGTTTTTCTGATTTACATTTCATGGGAACAATTATTAGAATATTGATTACCATGGTTAAGACATCTCTTTAAGGGGAATGGCTCGCCTCAAAGCTGGTGGTGGTGGGGCGGGATCTTCACACGCTGGTTTTTCCTATGTTGTGTATTCTCCTTTCTTCCCACCCATAAATGTTGCTAGAAACTCTCCCGGCCATTTCAATCGTTATTCAAGAGTTTCTAGTCTTTTGCTCATTTGTTTCAATTTTGCATCTCTATCATCTGTTTTTTTTTCTCAAAATATACATAGGGTGTCACCCCGAACCCCACACCTCTGACACGACCATATTGTTCTGTCTGCTTCAAAGCTATCGATAATAGGTCTACATCCGCTACAGGAGTAGCTGATTCCTGTGACTGTCAGATATAGGAAAATAACTAATTATTTTAATTTAATAGAAATTTAAAACAAATCTATTTATCGTCATTTCATAATTACACATATTTCCCACACTTTTTTTATGTTCTCATCTACTATATTCCCTTCCTTATTCACACATTCCTCTTTCCATAGCACATGACGTGGGATGGAAGTGTCTTTGGTTTTAGACTCATCAATCTTCATATAAATATAGAAATATAATTATGATGTTTTTTATTGGAACCTAACAATATTACTGTAAATTTAAAATATGTAGCATTTTCTTTTCTATTGAAGCATACCCTATCCTTGATTTTAAATAGGGGTATGTCGGTTTTGATGCACGTTCATTATTTTCAGTACAGAGTTACTGTTTGATAAATGAAATATTGACAATGAAAGTGATGAAAATGTGTATCCTCAAACAACGTATTATCACCCACAATGTACCTGAAACTTCTCATCCCCGTGGTGGCCAAAAATGCATCCCATGCTTCTTTGGGGTATCAGGTGATTGTAGACAATGGGTGGGTGCGGGTTTATTTTACCTTTGGAATATTTCTGGTGATTTTTTTTTTAAAATAGTGTGAAAACCTCGATGATTCATTCCTGCAAGCCTTAGTACATAATTCTGGTGTGAATCGTATTATAAAAATGTACTCTATAAGATATTGAGAAGAGTAAGACACTGTTTCATAATTTTATTTGTTAGTAAATTCATGAAATAATATCATAATGTTACTTTAATTTCTTCCCATATCACAGCTTTCAGCCCGGACACAACTTGGTGCCATGAATCTATGTCAATCAGCACGCATTTCCGAGTGAAAAATCTAATGTAACTAATAAAAATATCCTTGTTGGGATTTTCATGTTGTCCTCATGCATTCCATCTGACATAAAATTTGATGCCTTTTCTTTTCGCCTTAAGAACTTTGGTTAACACCATCAAACTACGACGCACCTGTGTTTTCTGTGACATCGGTCCTTCATCTCCGACCTTTTCATCGATATCAACATCATTTATATGTTTATCTGAAATGGTAAAAATGGAATGTGATGATTGTATTTGGACCTCAACACTTAGAGAAGAAACGGGTTCAGAAACTTTTTGTTGCTCTGTACTATGAGCAACCTCATCAAGAGTAGCAGTAGCTGCTGCTTGAGAGACTTGTTCTGCCTCAAGGTTAGAATCCCCAGAACGTGCAGAAGTAACTATCTGTAAAAGTGGTCGAACAGTTAATTGAGATTACATAAATTCAATAATGATAAGATAATTACATGAGATAACAAGATCTATATTAAAAAAATTATATAACTTGTTTATTGAACTCTCTTTCTTTTTTTTTCAAAGGCTGAAGGAATTTGACACCTCTATAGATTATCCAAATCCATTCAATGTGGTATCCTCTAACATAAAAACATCATCTACATTGGGACTACTGTAAAATGATTTCGACATACCACTAAAAGGATCATCCTCAACTGAATTTTCATAAAACCCTTCAGTAGTTTTGGACGATAACAGAACAATAGACCACTTTCGGTTTGTGGGATCTGGAACATAAAAAACTCGTACCACTTTTGATTCCATTATAACTGTTCATCTTTGTACCCTTCTTTACTAAAATCAACTTCCACATATCCTCATTAATCTATTTTAATACCACTATTGTTATCAACCAATTTTAATTGAAAAATCGGCAATTGGAATGTCATATAATCCAACTACCATATTTGTTTTATAATGCCAAAGTATGAAATACTTGCATAAATTGGATTTCTATCTTTACTACCAAAAATATGCTTTGCTTCACCCACTAGTGTAACTACACTATTTTTCTTGGTACTATCTTCATCATGTTCGTATGTATAGACTATATAACCATTAATTACATAACCATTGTAAGATAATACATCCACACATGTCCTGGTGGCTAGCCATCGAAGTCATTCTGAAATTGAATTCATATTTTCATCCAACTCCTTAAAAATATGGTCCTGAAACCATCCTATAAGCTGGTGATTATGTGTATTTGATATCCATTTTTCATCCCTTGATGGATTCAACTACCGAATAATTTCTTTGTGAGTTTCAATATATAGAGAAACCTACCAGCTATTATGCAAAACATAATGGTGGGCATGCTCATGATCTGTAATATTGATTGTCACAACATCTCTTCCAGAAATTCCCTCACCCTCACTGCATCCAGTGTGACTAGATTTCGGGAGACCAATGATTTCCACATTAGATAGTTATTCGGTAAAAAATCCAATGGATTCCTCAACAATATATTGCTCCACTATACAACCCTATGGACGACATCGATTTTTTGACATACCCATTCAAAATCATCATATACCGTTCAATGGGGTACATCCTTCTATAGTGCATAGGACCAGAAAGTCGAATCTATCTCACCAAGTGAATCATCAAATGAACCATCATATTAAATAATGTTGGCGGGAAGAATATTTATAATTTACATAATATGATGAAATTTTATTTTTCCATAGCTGGAAATTTCACCGGGTCTAAAACTTTTCTACATAAAGCTTTGAAAAAGAATCAAAGTTTGGTTTAAGTATGAAGAACATTCTTGGGAAAATGAAACATAAAGCTATAGGAATTTGATCTTGCATCAAAACTTGACATTCATGTGATTTCAAACTTTTTAACTTCAAATCATTCATTGACACAATGTTCTTGATATTTGATGAATACCCCTATGTAACCTTTACATCCTTGAAGAAGTTACAAAACTGATATCACTCCTTCCAAGATCGAGTATTTGAAGCTAGATAAAGATACATTCGATTTTCACCCTTCACGGGAGCCAAATCTTCCCATATTCCCATGTCAACCATGTCCAACCTTACCTAAATTCCATCCTTTTTTTCTAGGGGCATTTAGAAACGTTCTGATAAAACAGTCGCATACATTTTTTTCCACATGCATCACACCAAGAAAATGTCTAACGTACAAAAATTTCCAGTATGGTAATTCAAAAAAAAAACTGATCGCTTTTTCCAAATTATTTTCGTAAGGTTTTTCGAAAATTGTTTACCAAAAATAGTGGTCAAATATATTACAATATCAAATAGCTGATCACCTATTAGTGGATACGGTGTTGCGTGTTATTCTAAACTTCTATTGAATGATGTCTTCCAAGATTGGTACTTATGTCGATGAGGCGGAAATCTATGATGTCCTAGAAACACAGATTTTGATGAATGTTTCAACCTAATTGATTTTGTATCTTCTTTGCACATGGGACACCCTTGAGTTTCTTTAATTCTATATCCTGAAAAATTTCCATAAGTAGGGAAATAATTTATTGTCCCATATGACATTGCTCTCAACGTGGAGTGTTCACTTTCATATGCATCATACAACATAACACATGAATCCCAAAATAATCTAAAATCATCGATCAAAGGAGCCAGATAAACATCAATATCATTACCTGGTCATTTTGGTCCTGATATATAACATGATGAATTTCTACTTCATGCATAACCTGGGTGGCATGTTATAATTTACAAACATAACAGGCCATGTACTATGAGTGCTGGTTTGAAAACCAAAATGATTCCCTCCATCTATGAATAACGCAAGATGATGGTTTCTCAGCTCTTTTCCATATTCAGGATACTCATGATCAATTTTCTTTCATTGAGGTGAGTCGGTCGGATGATGTAATTTCCCATCTTTATATCTTTTATCTACATTCCACAATAATTGTCTTGTAGTTTCTTCACTTCCATATAGACGCCTAAACCATAGAATGATTGGAAAGTACCATACAACTTTTGTAGTATTGGATTCATCTTTCTTGTATCGAGAAGCACCACACTTTGGGCATTTTTTAAGTGATTTTTTCTCCTTGAGAAACAATATACAGTCTTTCGAGCAGGCATGTATTCTTTCATAAATTATACCCATCGAGCGTAGCATTCGTTTAGCTTCATATTTCTAGCTTGGGAGCTCATTATCTTCCAAGAGAATGTCATTCAAGAGAGAAAGTGGTTCCGTAAAACTGACATAACTCCATCCATTTCCTACTTTCAATTTATACAACTTTAGTACAGTTGACAATGTTGTATATTTAGTGAAACCAGCATATAATGGCATCTCTGTACAACTCTTTAACTTCTCAAACAATTTTGGTCAATCACGGAGTTCATATTCAATTATCCATTTAATTTCGTCAATATGATCTTCATTATCATTGACATATGTAATCACATCCTCCACACATTCTTCTTCATTATCCATAATTTTATTCATATCTAATGATCCATAAAATGTAGTTTTATCCCAGCCAGTAGCTACATTCTCTTATTCTCCGTGTTTATTCCAACATTTAAAACTCTGATCTATTTCGTGACATATCAATTTTTCTTCCAGCTCCTCTAGAGTAATTAGTCTAGAATAACAACAATGTAAACACGGAAAAAGGATTTGAGAAGGATCCTTTCTGTGATTTTTTGAAAACTTGATGAACTCTTTCACTCTGTTATTATAATCTATTATCAGAGGATTAGCATCCATCCAGTCTTTATTCATCTCTCTTTTATTTGAATCTCAATTATTAGTATATATGGTTCAAATACACAAACCAAGACTTCCAAACATAGTAGTAGAGAACCACTTCCTTATAAAAATAGAGATTAATATAGCCTAACCATTTCCTATAAAGATTTGGAAATCAACAGAACCAGGATAGACCCCCCCCCATCAAAATCAACACAGTTTCCAAACACAAAGGGGTTCGCGGGGATAATCACTTGTGTCATAGATGGTAAAACTCCCACGACATCATCCTCTATGGCTCATCCTCCTCTATCGGGTCAACCCTTTTATGGCCAACTAGTCCATCCTTTTATACCTCACCAACCTAAAATACATATGGATGAAAACCAGTGGCCAGCTCTATAAGTAAAGAAACGATTATCATAATCTCTACAATATGGAATTCATTAAACATAATTAAATTATATCCATTATAGTTTCCTCAAATAACTCCAGTCCAAACACATGAATAATCAAGAATGATATATCGACCACTCCTAGGTATCATCCCTACATTCAATATCATCATGGCTAATATTTTTGGTAAACTCAAGTTACTTACTTTAAATCATAGGGGGGGTAATCACTTGTGTCATAGATGGTCTCCCATGTTATTCCATATGAAAATTTTACCAAATATTATTGACCTATCATACCATTCAATCCTCATGAGTGTCTAATTCCAAACACTACCTTAAGTGTAATATCAAAATAATATATATTAATAAATTACACCACATCCACTTCCCCATTAATCTGGTCATTCTCACAATCTAATGGAATATTTATTGTGCTTCAACCCCTTATATATAATCTCATAACCATATATCCACACATACACATTTCACAAACACATAAAAAACCATATCCACATCCCAACCACACATAACATCCTCATTACAGTATGATATCGTGAACATGAAGGACATAAACATCATACTCTCCTCCTATAATGCACAACCCCAACTATGTATCCACACCAAATACACATAATCATGTCAATAAGAATATATATACACCAAAACCAAAAATCATTAATAGGTTGTATATATACACCCACTGTGAGCCATTACAACTCATACTAAGTGTGGAGGGGGAGAAGGGAAGAGGGAGTGGTTCTATATGTGTTCCCTCTATAACCTAGATATTGAGAAAAACACTCAAAACCAAAGTACCCATATGGATTTCAATCAGGTTACTCGACTCAAGTGGTGGTGCGTAAGAAATAATAAGAAAATATAATAAGTATATAGTCACACATAAATCTTTCCTAAGGGTTTACACCAAACTAATACTGGAAATACCCTCATCAACCATTTCCTTGTTACTACCACCCTCTTATAACCACTTTCATTATAATGCCACAAATAATCATTAAAAAATCACATAAACATCCATATCAACATTACCATATTCACACTTCATTTAACTTTGTAATTTCTTGGATTTTTATTACCATATGCATTTCAATTATTAACCATTTTAATGTAAAACCAATCATTAAATAACAACCCAATATAATCCATTCATTAATCATTAATAAAATTTATTCTATCTTTAACCATTTATTAAACATAATTATTCCAATCATTATCATTAATCATTTAACAAACCATCTTTTATCATTTCCAACCCATCACCCATTATTATTTTTATTTATTCTAACCATATTCCATGCCAAAAGGAAACTATAACACCCCCCAATAACAATTAAATTTTTATGACATAAAATACAACTAAACACATTCTAAAATCTATAAAACCACTTATTTTCTACCTAAATATACATATCATTACTATCATAACCACACAATAATCCATCCATCACTACTGTTTTAATTACCACACCACATGCTCCCAACCACATCAATCAACCATCACCCTTATAATCATAGTGATAAAAACCCCATACATAGTATCATTAAAGGGAAAACATATATGAAATTCATACTAAAAACTACCCCTTAAACACTCTGTCAAATTAGAGTAGAATTTATAGTTTAAATATAACACTTTAATTACATATTTCCATACAACCAATTAATTAACTACCTTAAGTGACTAGAAAATAATGAAAGGTGATTATAACTTATTATTAGTAGTAAGAAATTTCATTCACAACATCAAGAATAAATCACTTAGAAACAAAAACAATAAATCCCTAAATATATAAGAAATAGTATGGAACTTCATAAATCACATGAAAAAACTCCTTCTTCACTTTAATTTCCTTTAGTGTTATTAATTATAGTATTTAGGTTAATCAATATTATCCATCCAATGGAAACAAAATAACATGATAATTCCACAATTTACACATAATAAAGAAGGATAAATTTCATGTCCCCAACATCGACTAAAGATTTAACAAATATTTCATAAGAATGAGAAGAATAGTCAAATAAAACATGACTTAACACATGAGGGTAATCTAAAATTCCTATGTATGACCATTAACCATTAAAACCATAACAAAAAAACACAAAAACCGAATCAGAATTATTGTCACATCCTTCCTAATAAGAATGTTAAAGAATAGGTTCAAAAACAAGAGAAAATAAGTTCACCTTAGAGGCAGAGAAGAAGGGAACCTTCTACGATATGTCAGGAGGGGAAGGCACGACGACCATAGGGGAGGAGTATGGGAGGAGCTTCGAACCGTTGAGAAATTGAGGAGTAGGGTTCGTGGGGAGTAGGGTCAAGCGGAGAGGAGGAGAAGTAGGGTTTTTAGGGAGGAGGATCCACCTAAGGGGTTCGAGGGGGAGGATAAGGATAAGGGATAGCAGAAGAGGTCCGGCAATGCGAAGATCGGGGGCGAAAGAGGTCCGACAATGCTAAGATCGGGGGGAGGGGATTTCTCACAGGGGTACAGTACCGTGAGAGCTTTAGGGCACAATAAAAAGAGAACATTGTGTGACTAATTTTATCAAATTTTGGGACTACAGTTTTATCAGTGCTAAAAAAGTCGTAATAAAGGCTACCTTTATCAGTTCATAAATTTTAGCATAGATAAATGAAGGCTTTATCAGTGATTTTTTAGCACTGATAAAGGTTACACTTTATTTGCGCTAAAATTTTAGCACTGATACAGGGAATCTTTATCAGTGCTTTTCTAGCATTACTAAAGAATGCATTTATCAGTGCTAAAATTTTAGCACTGATACAGATTTTCTTTATCATTGATTTTTTCTTAGCGCTAATATAAGGTGGAGCTTCCTTTTACCGTTTTTGTAGTAGTGCTTGAATAAAACTTATCACTATGTCTGCCATTTTAAATAGAGGTATCCTAAAAAGGAATAAAATGCAGGTAACTAACTATATCTAGTCATGAGCTGCCTTACGGTCTGGCATTCCTCAAATCATGGAATGCCACTACCTATCAAACTCATGAAGTTCACTATAACTATGAAATCCTAATACAACACTACCATGGAAGCCTACTAATAAAAAAATTGTAATGTTTGGAAACCAACATGGATGTACCCCTTCTTTTGCAAGACCCTACACTGAATCCTTTTCATAAGGTGGATCATCCTCACAATCCTATTATGGAATTCTGGTAGGCTATCATCATGGTGGAATCCTAAAATAATCAAGTTGTACCATGGTCAAATATAATATTTTGAGAGATAACACAATATGGACATGGAAACTATATCCTAGTCATATATGATTTATATACCAATGTTTTACATTAAAACGAGTGCCTACATGTAACAAGTAAACAAGAAAGTATTCTGAGTCCTAGTGAATGGATATGTTGTCCACCACACCAACAATGGACTCTATGGTCTAAAATAAATACTAAAAACACTTGAAAATTGTTTCCCTATTTCCTAAAACAATCATACAGTTATACAATCTCAAAAAATGTTGTATTAGGATAAATAATGCTCTAATACCACTCTGTCATGACCCAACCCTCTAGGTCCTATTGGGATGGCAATGAGTCAAGTTAAACATATGAAAGTACCCTCTAATAGGCCATGGGTAAACCCACATAGAGTAGGCACATTACACACATGGGAGGCCTTATCCTAAGGTTAATGTACACACACACCTCTCCCAAATACCCATAAAAATGAAATTTAAAAAATATATAATACCATAAGTCATGCATAACATAAATCCCACATCATAGTGTAATGAAATTATAATAAATCCTAAATGGTCAAATATAATTCCACCAAAACTGATAAAAGATTACAACATGATAAGTAGGAGAGGATGATGTAAAATGTAACAATAGTTACAAACATGTTCTATCAATCTCACTATGCACCACCTTCTTCTAGTCTTCTTAGAACTCTATACAATGTTATATTTTCTTTATAAAACATGAAATGTGCAGGAAGGGACAATGTAGGGGTCAGTATGACAATACTGAGTCGAACACCCTAAAATCGTAAAACATAAATCATCAATAGAGTAGTCATTCATCATCAGAATGGTATGCCTAATAGGATATGAAACCTAAAAATAAGAATCAGAAATTAGATATACTCCTAACACACACCAATTATAAAAGAGGTATCCACTATAATTCGAGCCACATGATTCTGGTCGTGGATTCAAGGTAACACTTATTTTGTATAACTCATTCCCCAATCCCTGAAATCACTAATTAATATCATCTAAGAGATCATAATCATAGATCCTCACCAAATAAGTACTCCCTAGAACTCTAATGATCCCAATACATACATAGTGGATCTCAAAAAGGACCTATGGGGTATATCATACCCTACATGGAATAACCCACTAAGTAGTGGATTATACAACCATGTACGTTGGTAAAACATAACCTCAAACCCTACCTAGGGAAGTATAAAAAATGAAGGAAGGTCACACCATGGGTTATACCTGGGGATTATTAAACTCTATCTAAGACTAATCCCATATAGGTGATCACATCCTATGCTCGGGACATAATTCCTCGTTATACCCTCATGTGGATGGACGAAGGGAACTCATCCAACTAATTCTAGTCTAAAAAAAAGAGATGTTCAATCTCAACCTACCTTCCAAAATGTAAATAGGGTGTACTAGGTGTACATTGTGTGTATTTTCTACCTTGGGTATACTCATGTCACACCATTTCACAAGGAAAGTCTTTATCCATATACGCAATGTGTTATTTTTCTATACATGATATATAGAGGTTGCGTCGACACATATTGTGTTCCACCATCCCAATTATTTATATCATATCCCATGCCCATGTACTTTGAGTTATTCCCATGTACTCTGGTTGTGCCCTTGTAACTGGTTATGTATGAATACTATGTTGTTCCTATGTACTCTAGTCATAACTGTGTTCCTAGAATTGTTTTCACCCATGTTCCCCTAGGTTAAAAATTGAGACACCATCTATGGGTTACATGGTATGTGATATTTTTATTTGTGTGTAAAACCTAGAACTAAATAATTGGAATGCACAACGTGTCTTCTTTTGATGTACACACAGTGTAAATGGGATTTTCATAGAAATCTCAATTTGTTCTATGTGTAATGTCTACAACATAGCCTCCATTTATACCACCACCAGACTTAACAATAAACATGGATTTGGTATTTTCCACGAATTTTTTATGCTGGTGACTAGATTCTATCCACTCAAATCGCATCCTGAATCATCTGTCATTGCACCACACCATCATTGCATGCCAAATCGTGACACAGGGAAACACTCGTCCAATCCTGATCCACATATAATCATCCACCTCCATCTTCACACCAAGATCTCTAGACTGATCATGAACATGAACTCATGGAGATGAAACATTATTCAAAGTAATGACCATGCAATAATCATCCATCCGAACTTGGTCAAACCACATGCTAATGAAAATGTTAGAGATGAATTGGTGAAGAGTTGGATAATGAAATCACAAAAACAATAAGAGGAACCAAAAAATTGCATTTTTAGGGTTGGCCTTAATTATTTTTCATTATAACAAGGGATAAAAATGCTATAAATAATTAAATAACAACAATTCTCAAACTATAAGGTGATAAAATATCAACTGGAATCAACCATAGATCTGAGAACCAAATTTTTTTATGCAAAATATTTTTTGTTCAACATGGGATAAATTACTTATATTAATCCAAATAAATAAAATTTCATATATATGGTTTGGATTTATGAATGATGATGAAAAATTTCTTGATTAATTCATTGGTGATATCAAAAATCTCTGATTGGAATAATTATCACTAATCTATGATCCATCATTTATCATCTAAGATTCCACCTCTTATTTCACTCTCTCAATCCATAGGTTTGTGCGGATATCCCTAAGGAAATTCCAAAAAAATAAATTTATAGTGAGGTTATTAGGTTTAGTCTTTATTTATAACACTTAAATATATATTATAATTTAATTAATTATTATTCCACTAATGATGGTGCTCAATCCAAACACCAAATTATCATAAAGATTATGTCACGTCTATGGTAATTCCCATGTTCTGGATTTAATGGAGGTATTACATTTACAATTTGGTCTCTTTTTGGGAGGTATTCAGTTATTTTATAAAAACTATGTGCATGAGATATAATATATTTAATATTTTTGTGTATCTATATCTTGCATCCTTGGTCCCTTGAATCTCACGCTAACTCTGTTCCCATCAATGAATATATTATTTAAAATATTTTTATGATTTTTAAGAAAAATCACAATAAATGTAAATGGTATATATTAATGAGATCTCTTTTACATTGATTTTTTTATAATCTTGTAATAATAAAAATATAAAAAGACACCGGAACATATTATTCCCAACAGCTATAATGATATTAGATAGAAGCATTTTTAATATGAAAAAGATAACCAATCAGTTAATAGTTAGATAAAGTGCAAGTAGGTGTCAGTTACATTTGGTTCCCTATAACCAATTGAATTTTTTAATTTTGATTATCAGAATAATCATAGACCTAAATATTAATGAATATATTACAACATAATGATTTTTTTCTAAATAACATTATTTTGAAAATGTCTTGGGAGTATTTTCACATCTAATGGATATATCATATCCTTACTATAATGAGAATATTAAACTATAATGATGTTATTATTAAAATTATGTCTTATGGTCAAGATTAAATCAATCTAAAAGGACATATATGATGTTATACTGTCATGTGTTTGATTCTTGTAAGTATAATAAGCTTCTGATATAAGAGTTTCACACTTAGTAATCACCAAGAGAAGAGGTTATGAGGATAGAAAAACCCATTTGAATTCCACATGTTATATTTCATAGGATAGTCTTATATATAGACATGAGAATTGTTCTTTAGACTCTATATTTTTATTAATTCAGATCATGAATTTTGTAGATTGATGTGTTGACATAATATATGATGGCATATGATTGTGGTGTGCTATGATAAGTTGGATGCATCATAAGGAATATACATTAATGAAAAATTCAATAACGGATTTGACCCTTCTGGTAATGGATGTTGATTCCTCATACCCTTTGAATGGAATGGAATTATCTAACTAAATTCACGTCCATAGTGTCTCATCAGTGAGTCAATTTCATGTAATCAAAGAAATATAATCAATTATGCATGATGGTGAAAGATGAATTAAACCTAATTGATGAGATATCGAAACAAAGGGATTATATAACATATGAAAATTTTATATGATATTATTTTCTTCATGACATTAAATTCATTTGATATGAGTTCCTTGATGAATTTTTAGACGTTAATCATGGAATTTAGGCTAGTTAGTCTAATTCTACTGAGAAATGTTCACAGAGGGTTTCACACGAAGTGTATCCAAAATATGAAATAAATTCTTTTTGAATTTAGTAGATAAAATAAATTTTATCCCTAAAATGTGGTATAATAATTCCTTAGGTTATTTGGATCACATAAATTCAGTCACCTGTTATTACATTCAGAAAAAATGTAAATTGAATTTAAAATAAATATATTTACCAGTTAGAAAATATAATATTTATTTTAATCATATTTATCATTCGCAAGGTAATAGATAAATATTTATTTATTAAATAAATATTAATTTAGTTATATGAATATTAAATTAATATATATTCACAGGTAATGAATATTATATTAATTTATTTATTAGGGAATAAAATAATGATATTAATTTACTAAAATACATATTTATTATTCAGAATTTTATAAATGATGAAGAGGATTGATGGGGTTAGTTAATGGTCTGATGGAAATGATATATTTGGTTGATATCATGTATATAAATATCAATTTATTTATCTAATTAAAGGTATTTCAATATTTTTGAGCTATCTCATGTCATGATAAGAAGGATTGATGGGCTGAGTTAAGGTTATGACAAAAATGATATATTTTTTGATATCATTTAGATAAATATTGGTTTACTTATTTAATTAATTATATTTAAATATTTGTTAGTAAGTTCACCTCATGATAATATATTATTGTTATTTTTATTGGTTTTTTATTGTTGATGTTTTTGTTTTTGTTATTATTATTATTATATGATGTGGGGTATACAAAGGATAACAAATTATATTATGGTCGTATGTGACATTAATTATTTTCTAACCCTAAGTATATAATATAAATTATATCATATCAAGAAGATGTGTATTTTTGTGAAAAACACATTATCAGGATAATTCTATACAAACCAGGTGAACCACTCAAAAACACTCTCATGAATGAGAGTTGGTTATCTTATCCACTCACTATCAATATCTAGAGAAAAAGAAATAATAATTCTAACTTGAATGTATTCTTGTGGAAATCAATTTTAAATAGTGTAAGATAACTGATACATCTATACTAGAACCCATATATCAATCAATGATGTTATAATATTTTTTAGAACTTTTTCAAACCACTAGAGGAATTCTACTTCAAATTCTTATCCACAATGATAATGCGGTAATAAATTCAACCAGAATGATCTACAATAGAAAAATAAGTATAAGGTGACAAAATTATATATTAATTTAATTATAAATTATATATCAGGATATACTCTCTTCAATTATTAATGGGCTTTTGTCATTATTTTCTAGGGATTTATAGAAAGTAATTGATGAAACACATTGTTGGTAATGGACCTAATTGTTACTATTTTTTCCAGGATCCTTTATAAATTCCTCCTATTTTCTCATATTCTACCACCTTCACCAATAAAATCAATTAAACTCCAATAATTCAATTTCACCTCATCATCAGTTCCATTGAAGTTTGGGAAACCACATGGTTCTATAATAATTAAATCCATGAATTGTTGGAGTTTGTATATTCAATATTATACAATGGTTGCTTCAATGAAAAAAATTAGTGCATGTGATTTATGATAAATATCCTAATTGTTTCCCAACAATGTTGATTTCATCTATATTTATTTATTCTAAAACTCAATAAGAGATTAATATTTGTTGATAATATCAACATTTTTTAAATTATAACTTTATTTTGAATAAGATATCTCGGTTAGTTTGGTGAATCTTTGAGAAGGTGTAGATTCCATGAAGAATGTTTTGTGAAGGTGCCAACTTTTAAGAATCCGAGAAATTTTTTAAACCCCTTTTTTCTACTTTAATTCTTATTTTAAACCCATATATATCATTTCATGTAGGTTTTGGGATACTAGGGGCGCTTATACATTGGTCACATCATAACAAGAAATCATGAAAGACCCTCATGTCAAAAAAGGTATGTGTATTATGATGTAAAACTACATCAAATAATGTTCCCCACCACAAGATGATAAAATGGATGGATATAGTCCCAACTGCTTGAACTAAAATTGAATAGATCACATCTTGTTGGTATGACATAAAATTTTGTATCCTATCAAAATGATTCTAAACTACATGATACATTTTAATTACATATACTTCAATTGCTGAACCTACTCTCATACATGGGTATCATGTTATCCATGTGAAATTTGAAACTACAATTATCACCATTAAAAAGTTGGTTTCATGACCATTATATAAGGTTTCAAAATGTAAAACACCCTCATTATTCTCCCTATAAGATATTAAACTTTAGGGAACACCCTTCTCACATAGCTTTAAAATGTATTTTTTCCTTTATGAATGCCTCAAAACTATATGAAAATATTTTTCATGAATGATTCATAAGATTTATATATTGAATTAAATTATATAATAACACCCTTTTAACAATTTTGTTTTTGAGTCATGTTTATTAGGATATGTATAAATTCTCCCTAAGGTTCAATCCCATAGACCATTAACCCCATACCTTTCCACAAATTTCTTATTATCAAAAATGGTGAGAATTTGATGGTTTAGGATCTGTATGAGTAGATGTTGTACACACAAATGTTGTTAATGATAAAGTGGATGGGTCTACTGGTTACGTTATCAAGGGAAAGGATCTATGTGTGTGACATGAATATTCCCATTTTAATCTAATTGTCTATAGATTAATCATTCATTCCCTTCATATATAACTTTAAACAATAGTGAAACCCTATATCCTTCCTGTATGGAGTTATACAATAAATCATGTTTGTCATAATTTCATCTAAATTTAAACAATAAAGAAACACCATCTTCATCTCCTCCAACTTTAAATAGGGGAGCATCCATATCACCATATCATCTGAAATTAATTAATTGAGTAACCTTAGTTACTTTTAATTTGATTTTAAACAACATATAAAGACATGTTCCTTTCTATATGGCTCCAAAAAATATATCCTTGAAAACCCCTTTATTTAATGAGTATAAGATTCTAAAGGTAATTATTGTAAGAAAACTTAATTTTATCATATCTATAATGAATGAGTGATACAAAAAGCATTAATAAATGTCATTCACACCCATTAAGGAATTAAGATATATTATCAACCAAATTATAAAAGGGTTTATTATCAAATCATATCTTGAATATGTCTTAAATATATAGTAGAGTCTTGGATTTTATGTCCTTGGTTTTCGAGACCAAGGCATGTACTCAAACCTGGTTGGTATATACCATTAGAAAATATTTTTTTAGATATGTGGATGTGTATAGAAGTGTAATAGATGTATTAGGTTGTGTTTTCATGAGTTTATAAGGCTTTAGAGGGGTTAAAAGTGGAAATAGGGCCTCTAGAAGAAGTTTAATGGTCAGTGCACAATCACTCATGATTGGGTTATATGGATCATGTATAATAAAAAAAATTGAGTAGTTCCATTTTCATGATCTATGGATGGTCACCAGGGGCCATGTACTTGGCACCACGTTGCCATGGAGTTCAGGAAAAACGGTTTAAAAAGTTTATTCATGGTCTTCATGAACATGAATTTGGGTTATAAAAGTTTTAAAAAGTGCCACAAAACATCTTATTTGTACCTAGAACCCATTGGATCTATCTTATTTCAATTATTACATAGGATATCATTTTTTTTGGGAATTTTTTAGGGAAATGTTTCAAAATATATCCACATAAATTTATTCTCAATTGAATCATTAGAGTTTAGAGTATATAATCAAATGTATTTCTCATATTATTATGCCCCTTTTTGATTCTTTCCAGATCAAGGGTTTGACTTGGGGGTTTCACCAAGTCATAATAAAATCCTTCTTAATAACAAGAATTTTATTACTATAGAACTGAATAGAATATAGGGAACAATTATCCTTTTATTAGTGGTATGATTTTGTTATAATATCATGATTTTTATTTCTCTCTTATCTTGTATAATTGTTTTGAAAACCATATAGATTTGGTGATATGTTTTAATTAATTAGTTTTCATGCTTATAATAATTGGGCTAAAATATGATTTCAGGATTTTTTACCAAAATAAATAGTGTTCTTTTTTTAGAAAAAATAAAATTTTGTTTTTTTTTTGTGTGCATGGATGGTTTTCATAAATTAGTGATGGAAGTGAGGGATTATTTTCATAGTTTTTTTTGGGAAAATTGTTTTTTAGGGTGGAATTTGTTTTCAGTTATTGTAGTGTGTTTTATGTGAATAATTTATTTTGATGAGGAATTAGACATGATACCCTTTTAAACTCTCCCTTGGGTTTGGGTACATAGTTGGAAATGACAATGTGACTAGTGTAATGTAAAGAAAAGGTGTAAGGACATTATCAATAAGGAAAATGTGAGGCTTGGGGGTATTTAGTCCTCACATTAATATGTGATACACATCATGGATGGTTACTTATTGTCTAAGGGTACAATTAAGAATTGTTTGATTAAACGAGTGTGTTTTGTTGGATATAATTTATGAAATGGTGTTTTATTTAAGTTTGTGGTTCTATTTTATGGGGTTGTTATTATTTATAATGTAATTTATGGTTAAGATATTATTCATTAGAGCTTTTAATTTTTTTTGGTTTTTACTCGAATTAAGATTAATTTATAAAATGTTGTGGGATGTGAATTTTATAAAAAAAACTCAATGAATATTGATGGATTTTCAAATGAAATGGGTTCATGGGAAGCACTGGGGAAAACCTAAAGGGTCTTATACTCAACCCCTATATGGAAATCACAATATCAATGTAGATGATGTTAATTGAGTTATAGGTTTATATAATCATTTCTTCATTGTATGTTGTTGATTAGTGAGGGATATAAAGTAGATATTGGTGATGGATGTGTTGATAGTGGTGGGTTGTATTTATAATACGATGGTCGTTGAATTCTTATTGTAATTATGGTTTTATGTGCGCATATTCACTCTTTATTTTATATTGCATCCAATTTTGTAGGGATGTGATTCTTATGTCGGTTAGTTATTATAATTACTCCTATTATTTATATTTCTTGTTAGATATATTCATCAGTCATTTAGGGGTTTTGGGATGAGACCAAATGCTAAGTAGCATTCCTTCTCTCGCGGGATACATAGTGACGCTCAGATTTGACATCTTGGCCCATCCACCAGCAAAAAAATGCCTCCAAGATAAATGGTAAAATTTTGGATCAGTCAGGTTCCGGTAGGAAAGTATATAAGATGTGTTGATAAAAATTAATGATCAATATCTTTCAGGTGGTACCTGAGTTGATAGATATGTTCATGAAAGTAATTTTTTGGTTGAATCCACAAGATTCGAATGGGTTTGGGTTTTTTCAAGTGAGGTTTCTTTGTAAAAGTGGACTAAAATGGGATTTGTGTCTTACACATAATACAATATCATGATAGTTATTTCATGGAATATTCTTTATTTGGTATGATTTGTGATATATTTTTCTAAAAAATGAATTTGAATATTTGAAAAAGGAATTATTTATACCCTTTATTATTAAATTTTGAAAAACTAAAGGATTTTATGTGGGATAATATTATAGTTTTAGAGTGATAAAATTAGGGGAAATTATTTTTTATAAGTATGTGGCTATGAAATTGAATTTGGTATTTTAGACTCGGTAGTTATTATGGTTGTATTGTTTGGTAATTTGGATTCACAATAGCATTTATTTCACTACATGTTATTTTGACAACTAGTATTGAGTCATAGTTTTTAAGGTTATGGTTTCATAATTTGAGATGGGAATTAAATAATTTAAAATTCAAAAAAGGCCTTATTTGGGGAAAATAAATGGTGTTTTGGGTGGTGACCTAATTATATAATGGTTGGTAACTAATTTTATAGGATAATCCCACTGGTATTAATGAATTATTTGGTGTTACATTTCAACTTTCCTTTTGATTTTGTAAAAGGATATTGTGCTTGTAAATATACTAAATGATTATTTCTAACATAGTGTGTATTTAGATGAAAAAAATTACAATTTTTTTAGTTTTTTTAAAAAAATGAAATACTTTCATACAGAAATACTTTTGAATAAACTTAGTTTCCAAATGATATCAATGATGAATTTTTAAATGATATTTATATTATGGTTGTTCTTTTAAGTATTAAAGGAATATTTCTAAAAATATTTTCTATGTAGTTTTTTATGAAAAGGATGTTATTTTTTGACTAATGATTCATTGGTTTGGTTCTCCATTTCAATGGTTTTTTTATTTTGGGTAAAAACAATGGTTTCAATATTTTAGACAATTTGGACCTACTCAAGAAAAAAACAACATCTTACCTTGGTGATTCTTTGAGAATATGGTATTCAAAATGTTTATGAAATTCTGTTTAGTTTTATAAAATAAATTTTATACACGATTGGATTTTAAGTGAAATATATTTTTATTCTTTTGGTTTGTTTCTTTATTTTGTAAAATTACTAACAAAGAAAGTTCTGGTTCAAAAATAAATGAGGTTTTTGTGAAAAATTTTATTTTGGAGAGAAAATTATTTTTTAAAGGTAAAATTTATTTTATCATGCATAAGAAAAATACATTTTTCAATGAAAGTATGGGGATTGAATTTTTATATTAATGTATTTTGATAAAGTCCATCTGGTCACATTATATTACATTGTATTGGTTTTAAAAATTTTGTTTTGTTTGAACAAGTTAATTAAATTTTTGTATTTCGTTTTGAGTTTTATGAGTTTTAGTTTGGTAGTTTTCTTAAAACCTATGGAATATATTAGTTGAAAATAATTGAATGTATTTTATAATGGAATTTCTTTTAAAACAAATTTATTACAAATGTTGTGGTCAGGGTTTTATGATTTTGTGACTTGTATTTTTCTAAAATGATAAAATATTTTCAACTGGAGTGATGATTTTGAGAAAAGTGTTGTTTGATAAAATGTAGTTCTGATTTGAAAATAGTTTTTTATGATTATGGTTAATATTTATTCTTTTCAATAATATTTTTATGATATTAATGGATCTTAGTGGTCATTCTTTGTATGGAATGTTGTTTTTTGGTAGTAGGTGGGTTTCTGTGTAATGCCCTGACCCAAGTTACTTAGAGTTAGTGCATTATTAAATAATATTGGCATGATCACAAGGGATCAAATCCCAAAATACCGATCGGTTTAGTAGCCTTGGAAACAAGATACATATATAAGTTCAACATTACAACTTAAAAAGAATTACAACACTAATTTATTCCACTACCAAACCTCCTAGATTATGCATGAAAGTCACTCATAACTAACTTCTTCATATTCTGGGAAAATGAAATATAAGAAAGGGGTTGTCTCAAACGCTCAATAAGGGTAAGCAATATAGTGGAATATAACATAAACATTTGGCATGGTGAATAATTTAAAACACATGCCTTTAAAAAAAATAAACATGAACACTTTATGGCAGAAATATGAGCTGATTGAATAATGACATAATAAAACATAGTCATGGGTATTCTACTAGTCGAATAACCACATGAACCATCAATATTATTTTCATAAAGAGGGAATGTATAATGGCATAAATTCTGAAACATTTTGTCAAGGCCTCGGCCAAGATGTCTAAAAATGATTAAGGCCTCGGCCAAAACCATATATAAAAATGGGAAAGGCCTTGTCCAATTCCACATCTAATTGTCTCATGAGACCTACTGATGAATTGAGGAGTTATATTGGGCTCCACCTGTCACTTACTAGGTCCAATACATTCCTCATATTAAAAGGTTGAAACATAACATAAACATTCGTATTAGAACTAGCATACAAAATGTCAATACATTAACCCTAAACCATGAATGGTATAAAAATAACACATCCATAGTAATATATATCAGAAACCCATCTATACAATATGTAATATTTGTTTCATAATAAATCAACCTTGATCAAGAATAATATATTGTGAAGTATGTTGGCATAGTTGAAAATGATCAGTAAAAATCTTTGAGATAAATATCCCTTTTTTTATAAAATCATTTAAAAGTCAAAAAATTTATAATGGAAGACATTTAAAATATAGTTTTGAATCAAATTTTCTAATAAAACATTGAAATTTTTTAATGGAATTAACATTTTAAAGCATTCATGTCCAAATAAATAAATCCTTAAATTCATTTCGAAAACATGAACATTAATGAGAAATGTTTAGAAGAATAAATCTTTAAAACATTTAAAATTATGTTTTAGTAAAATAGTAACTTAAAAATAATACCTTTGAAAACTATTTCATGAACCATGGACATGTATAATAAATATGTTCCAGTAGATACTGACATAAAAAGAACCTCGGATAATAAAGAGATTGTGATATTAACCCTTACCTCATGTCCGAATTGACCCGTTCGTTCTTTAATATCTTAAATAATAAAATAAAGTGAATTTATACTTTCTTTTTAACCTTTTTAAAATTTATTATTCCTTTTTTATCACTTATTAGTATGTTATAAACATTAAAAATTCATTTATGTTAATAATGGTCGTTTTGTTGGCATTTGGTACTTGAGACAAAAGTAAACTTCTTATAATTACATGTAGTCCATGTGGTCAAAATAAATTTATATACAGAATGATATAAATTATTTATATATCATATATATCCTATATATCCAGTATATATATTTATTTATAATAATAAATTACATTTAGAGATAAGAAATGAAATACACCCTTCATGGAGATGGTAAGCTGTACATACGCATGAACACTACCATCATTTCAATTTTGTATTTTAATGGAATTAGAACATAATTATAAAAAGGTATATTATAATTTTAGTATAATATCATATATAATATAATTAACTCTATCCTTTATACATCCCACAAAAGGAATTAACGAGTCATATAACTTTGAGGGGGCGGTAGTCTGCACTTCCTCAAATGAAATTATCGCGTTTACCCGTAAAGGAGACCATAAAGGTATGATATAAATGGAAAATACAGAATAATAAATAAAAAATAAACATAATATATATCATATATAAATAATTTTCCATCTTAATGGCCACCAAGAGAGGCGGTAGGAGATAATTGAACAATCATGGTTTCGTGAGGCGTTAGTTTTCCATCCACAAAAACTATGTGTTCTTTACCCATTTGATGGAGGTGTGTGTATGTTTAGTTTGAATACTTCTCATAAAAACATCCTAGTAAATTTATTATACTGGTTTTGTTATAAAAGAAATGAATAAAAAGAGTTTAGGGGTTTGAAAATTAAAATAAAAGAAATGAAGTTAAAAGAAACCATTACCTTTAATTTGGGTAACTCCCTTTGGTTTGAACCAAACATACTTTTTTAAGTGACTTCAGCCTAAGCTAAGGCTTCTAAATGGAATATAGTGATCTTGAGAGATTATTTGGGATGTTTTTGGATGATCCAAGGGGCTTTATAGGTGTGATGAATGGGTTATAAGTGGTGTCCTTTTATAAGGGAGAGGAGGGTCTCTTTAGGAAAGTTTGAAAATGTTATTTTATTATAAACATATCTTCACTTTTAAAAGGTCCAAAACTCATTAATGTCGAAGATATGATGAATCATGTTCGAAATAAAATCATCCAATAATAATTGGACTGGTTTTGGATATTTATTAATATGAATAATCTTATTTATTTAAATCATTTATTAATGATGTGAATACTTCATCATTATTGTGTTATAAATAATTATTTTATTTGATGTTTAAAAATTATAAATAAATACAATAATTTTGGAAATTGTTTTATATTTCCAATGAATATTTATAGTAAAAAATATGACTTATATAACCCCATGTAAAAATTTATATACTATAAGATATTTGTTAATGTCATTTTTGTCATTACTTTAAGTTAATTTAAATAAAGTGTCATTATCACTCTTAAGTGGCTTCATGGGGTCCCCAAATTAACCCAAGGAAGCCCATGGTCGTCCATGACTTATAAAATAAGGTTAGGACAAGTTTAAAGGTAATTTTGTATTATCATAATATTTTTTACCATTAATTACCCTATTTATCATTAATCGTGGTAAATAAAAGTCAAAAGTTACTATGCACCAAAAATTATTTTCATCCTATTGAACCAAATTTTACTTAATAATAACAACTATGTATGTCGGTTTTTTTAAATTCAATTCACATAATTGGTAAAATTTCATTTAAATTAAGAATTCGGTTGTTTAACTACAACTAAGTGGTTTTAGAATTCATCAAAAATTGAAGTTTTTCATAAAAATACAAAACATTCAGCCTAAGATATATTTGATATTATGAATTAAAAAATGATTTCTATTTTACCAAATTCAAAACCTATAAGTTGCATTAATTAATTTAAAATTAATTTTTGTTGTCAAAACATATTGCATGTTTTTAAGAAATAATAATTATCAAAAGATTGACACTTGTTTATGTATAATTCCTAAGTGAAATTAATTCCAATGAAAAATATTGGATTAAATGGTAAAAATATAATTTAATTATACTTTCAAACCATGAAATTATATAATTGAACACTATAAATTATTTTGATTAAAATGTTTTTTTCAATTAATATTTAGTATTTTTCACTATTCACCCAAATATAAAAGTTTTCAAAAAACACCAAAAAATTATCAAACCTAAATTTTTATGTTCTGATTCTAAATAAGAAGTTTATTTTGTCAAATTGAATATATAAAATTGTAAAATATTGGATTTAAAAATGGTTCACCATTAAAAGGCGGTATAACTGAATTTTCTGAAAAATACTTCTTTTATCTAAAAAAATTAATTTGTCCTTATATTATGTCTAAGAAACACAAAATATAAATATTAAAATTATATAGGATATATATAAAATTCAAAATGTTTTTATTACTCTTCATAACGTTTTTTTACACGGCTAGTTTGATAGGTCATGGTGCACTTGAACTCGATGTTGCATACATAGCACGCTATTTTATTATTTAAAGAGAAACATATTGTGGAAACTCGAGGTGTTACATTATGTAAAACAATATAAAAGACAATTTTGTATATGTTTAAATTACTGGGATAAATGTGATGGTTTTTGAACTATTATTGATGTAAATGAAAGGTATTGAGTTTTTAAGGAATTATATATTCAACATGTTTATAGTGACACTATTGTGGGTAATGTTGAAATCATGGGTGTGTAATACTTGTTGAAACTTATCATCAGTTTCATGTAAATATATCTAAGATAGCGGTGTGAGAGAATCATTAGTGATAGTGATCATCAATTATCAAATTTTTATGAAATATTTGGATATTCAAAGAAGTGGTTAAGAAAAATCTAGATGATCTGTGCATGAGAACAAATTTGGCTATGTTTTTGTAATTAATAGTTTTTTGTGAGTTTTGTATAGCTTTATCAAGTAATTTATGAATTTTACTAAGAACAAATGATGTTTTATGAGTTGATTAGTTATCTAAGATTCTCATAATATATTTTTTTCTCATATAATACATTAATAGCATAAGGTATTTGAATTATCTAAATTTTGGGATAGCATTTATCACATATTAATTTTTATAAGAACATTTTATTGTGTATGAATTTAGTCTAAATTTTTCAACAAGAGATTGGGATATGAATTTTTTTAAAATATAAAATCTAAAAATTCATGATAAAATCTACATGATCCTATAATACTTTGTTTTGATCTATAAAACTTTGAGCTAAATAAAGTATTATGATAATTGGGATATAAAATATTCAAATATTATAAGGAATATATATATATAATATAATAATTTTAGGTAATTAGTGTATTCAATGTTTGAATTGTCATGATGCTTTCATTCGTGATTTAACAAGTTGTGAAGGTGGATGTTTTAGAAAACTCGGGCTGCAATATGAGGTTCCACGATTGCAATAGCTGCACAATACATCCCCATAATATTTCTCTTGTGGTATTTGTTGAAAATAAATAAATGAGAAATAAAATACCATAATAATATTTTTAATATCCTTCTAAAGTGATGAGGCCAATTATTTAGAATAATTGATATTCTGAAAAATGAGGAGATGAAATTCATGATGTTTAGAGAATATATGAGAAGAATAAAATTATAAGAGAGGTGTTCAAGAATTTTTGTATCATTTTTTGAATATTTTTTATGTATTAAGGGTATTCAAATTAGAATCCTGAGAGAAGAAGAATAAGACGTTATTCTATTGATTCAAATGATTCTCATGATATTTTTTACTAAGTATCTTCTATTGTTTCTCTTCAAAAAGCTAAATTTGTACTCAACTAGTTTTTTCAGTATCTTATAGGGGGTAAAAGTTCATACCCTTGACTATAGTTATCTAGATAATAATAGTATATTTGTGTGTTTGTGGGATAAACCACAAAATATAATACGGACATAGTTATCCTTAGCAAGGAAACCTCATTAACAAAACTATTATGATCAACATTTTTTTTCTATGTTATTTCTATTTGGTTATATTTTTTTTGAATAAGAATTGGATAATTCAAGTTTTTTTGAAAAAGAATAAGAACACTAATTCATTCACCCCCCACCAAATGATTTTTATAACCTTTTTGAATTATTTCAATTAGTATCAGAGAAGGGATTTTCTTTTAAGATCTCTTCTCATTCTTCCATTGAATTCCACAACTCGATTAATCTTAATGAAGTTCCAACATTCGATGGAGAATGTTTTTACTTATAGAAGGAGAATATGATTTCTTATTTTTATCCCTAAGATGGTATTTTCTTGCTAATTTTCTTAATTAATTCATAGTGAAATAGTATATTACAATGTGTTCTCCAACTAATAAGATGAATGCTGGAAATTATTGAAAATATTAGAATGCACTACTAACTTCATTATATTGCATGGTCTCAAACTGACAAGAAGAATACTAAAAGTGATGTAAAATATAAGATTTCTATTTCCTCTTCATCATATTAGAAAGAGTTAACAATGATTGTGGGATGAAAATTTTCCAATGAAATTTGGGAAAAATTTTATATCATCTATAAATGTAAAAGAAGGTGAAGGAAGAAAAATTACAAATTATATACAATAGTTTGAAGATATATGAATGATGTTAGATGAATCTATTGATGATTTTTTCTCAAGATTAAATGTTGTTATAAGTTCTATCAGTGGTTTATTATAAAAACATTATTATCCTATGGTGGTAAATAATCTTGTGAAAATTCTTCTTAAAAATATTTATGCTAAAATATCATATTTGAAATATAGGGATCTGGATGAATTTACTATTTATGAGATACATAGTACTCTCAATAATAATGAGAAAAGAAGAGGAGTACTTATAAAATTTATGAAATAATGGAAAAATAAATTGGTTTCAATTATTTAAAAGAATATAAAATAGGAGATAAAAAATCTATTTAGATTAAGAATACGATATAAAAGATTATGCTGACAAACTTTCCCTCAAGTCCGAAAAAATTATCTATAAGAAGTTGAGGTAAGTTCAATGGTAAATTTTCCATTAAATTTATCAAATTTTGGAATGTTTTCCAATTCTCCACCAACTATTCTGAGAAAAAAATGAATATAAAGATGAGGAAATTGATAAATTATTATCCTATAGGGTAAGATCATAGAGAATTCAATCTTTGTTTAAAGGAAAACTAAAAATCACTACATATTTTTTTAAAAGGAAATTATTATCTGTTAAATAAGGGGTTTATGGTAGTGATAATCGTAATGATAATGAGGAGACTCATATAGAAGCCTCTTAAAAGGCTCACATGGATCATGAAATATAGAAGATTTATTCATCAGATGTCGACTCCAAATTCAATGAAATGTTTTCTACTAAAGTTTGAGAATATCCAAAATAATGTAACTTGAGGATAAATATTAATATGTGTTTTAAATAAATTGGAAGATTGAAAATTGAGAAAACACATCTTAGGAATAATTATGAAGAAATTAAATGGGTTCATACTAAGAAAAAAATTGTTAAATATTTGAAAAAAAAATGAAACATGGGAATGAAAAAAAGAAAAGGATTATTAATGAAATGACATCATGAAGATCTTGAGGCTCAATGGAAGTAGTCGATCCCATGACTAATGTTTTTTATAAACTCTTATAGATTTACTAATATAAATACATGAAATAATAAAAACCTAATCCACAAGATATTATCATTACATATAATTTATAAATAATTTGATCCATGATTAATAATTACCTCTCACTGAATTCAATCTTCATTGATGATTCAGTTTACACATCTTGCCATAATACCATAATTTCATTAAAATAAAGTGTATATTCCCAATATTTACGATCCACTCATGCTCAATCAATATTTTTTCATCATCTTAAAATTCTATAGGTTCTATCATGGATGATTCAAATATTTTAATTGATCATTGTTGATCACGATATAATCATTCAATAAGAGAATGAGTCACTTTGGTTATCTCTAAACATGAGGGGGTAGAGGATTATGATCACTCTTGATACGTCATAGAGTTATTAGAGAAGATCTCTCTATGTAAGAATAATATTCTCCCAATAATTAACTATTTATAATGATTATAATGGATTGACATTTCTAGATAATGACATAACATTGTAATTATAGACCTAGGGTAATAATATTACACTTCAGGCCTTATTATTCTCATAATCCCTAATGAAACACCATTTCTAAATAATATTAATTTTTTTACTTATATATTTCAAAGCATGTAGATAAATAAATCTTGTTACCTTAAATAAAAAGTATTATTAATTATTTAAATAATATTATTGTTTATTTAAATAATATTTAATATGTCATTTTTTCATAGAATAATTATATATGTTCCACCAATCCTCCTCAACATTTTACAAACCTTGAATTGTAAATATTTATTTAAATTAGTTAATATCATTGGATTATTAATTGATAAAAAAAAGAGATATTATATTTAATTGAGTAACAAATATATTTATTTAATTTTAAATTGGGTATCTATCCTCAACCAAACATGAATAATTAATAAACCATATATAGAAAAATTACGTATTCAACATCTTAAATTAAAATAATATTTAACTGATATTTCCAGTATTCTTAGTGTCTGATCATCGTACCGAGTCCGTGTGTCATCAAATTTATCGACAGATTTATGTCGAGGTAGATGTTGTGAGGCCTCCGGTGAACTGCATTTGGATCACTAATGGTAAGGAGTTTTGTTGGAGGGAAGAGGTTTTTTTTGAATCCTGGATGCAGTACTGCATGACCTATTTTTGTTTTGGTCATTCGGAGTTGGTCTGGCGTAACGCAAAGTTGAGTCGAAGCTGGAGGGTTTTGATGGCCATGAGGACTCTGGTCTACTTTATTTGGAGATTTAGGGTATCCATGCAGGTATCTATGTGATAGGGGATCGAAATATTGATGAAGTGGTTGTAGAACCTTCGGCTATGGTGGTAGTGCAGAATATGTGGCAGGTTGATCCAACAGAGGAGCCTGTGAGTGGTTGTGGAGTTAAGGAGTTACAGGTGTCTGCTAACTCGACATTGAAGCATGTGTTTGATTGATTGGTGAGTGACATTGGTCTTGGTAAGATGTTTGTGATGGGGAATTTTGATGATTTATCTCATTTGAGTTCAGGTATTAAGCATGAGAAGCAGTTGGGTAGTGTGGATCATGAAAACGATGGAGTGCAAGATCATAGTAGAACAGACAATCGGTTTGATTTCATAGAACATCAGCAGGTTCCTATTGTGGATAAGGGACATCAAGTGTATGATGTTATGTAGATTGATCCCAGGAATCAAGTGAGAGTTGGTATGAAAGATCATAAGACAGAGTTGCCTGATGGTCGGAGAAATGTGGTGAATAATCAAGTTCTTTCCACGGCTGATCATAATAATAAATCTGATCTGAGAGGTATTCTGGATGCCGCAGAGAGTGTTATGGTGAGGCGGGATGATGGAGTCAGGAAATTTCCTTCTGTGAAAATCACTTAAAAATGGGGAAGTTGCTCTGAAAGTGACAAAGAAAATAGCAGAATTGTACGACCGTCTTATAGTGACATTGTTCAAAGTAGGCGATGCAAGATGTCTGACAGTGATGGAATGAGGATAGTGCCACAAAGGAGGAAAACAAGGAAAGTATATTTTTACCTACCAAATCTAGTGACCACCAAGTCTTCAGCTAAGAAGAAGAGAGGGGATATTCATGCTTCTGAAAAGGTCGTGGACAATCCAAGAAAGAGGCTTTATCATTGGAACAGTTGAAGTTAAGAGAGAAGTACGTCAATCTCTTGAAGCAATATGAAATGAATTTAGAGTGGGAATCGACTACTATAGCTAAAACACATTACTATACAGGTGGTGAAGTATATGACTATTATGATATATAATTGTCTCATTTCTACTGGAACTAATGGCTGGGTGTGGGCAAGATGTTCGCTCACATCCTTTTTCATTCTCTACTATACCTTATCTTTCTTTTAATAAATGTTCAGGGGTCTTTCTCCTCTGACTCACTAACCGGGTTAGTAGTTAGTTTCATGGAACCAACTCTAATAGACTTCTAGTTGAACTAGACTAAACTTCTAATAACTCTACTAGTTAAAATCACTTGATATACTAGTTTCTAATAA
This sequence comes from Viscum album, assembly GCA_963277665.1. Classification (NCBI taxonomy): domain Eukaryota; kingdom Viridiplantae; phylum Streptophyta; class Magnoliopsida; order Santalales; family Viscaceae; genus Viscum; species Viscum album. The sequence goes on from OY728145.1 coordinate 905,483,471, forward strand.
GATATGTTTGTTGTTTCTAAGCCCACCACACTACTTGTTGCTAAAACACTTACCAAAACATCATTTACATGAAAATATCTCTTAGGATAAGATATTATTGATTTTATACAATTATAGTCTGTCATATCAAACATATTGGATGTTGTCGTTTTAAATATTTCATCATAGTAATATTAATGTTTTGATATTTTGTTACCATTATAACATATGTAACAAAATATTTCCAAAATCCTATAAAGATGCATCAAAATATAGAAAAACAACTATGTCTAATATAGAATTTGAGAGGACTAGCTATAATATGATTTACCCTTTCATATTACCTCTACTTTACTATGAATAATCCAAAGAATTCTAGTTTTATATCTTTAGGAAACTAATATCCCCATTAATCGTGTTTCTAGGAACTAATACAATTATTCTTTCTTAATCACTGTTAGATAGTTCTAACTACAATACTATGTAATTATCCTAGAATTTTTTTATATTTGAATTCTATGATTTATGAATAAGAAATATAAAACATGTCTAAATACCATGGAATGTGACAAATATTTCAAAAGTACTCTAAGGAATATGGTTTATACATCACAAACATACTATGTTACATTGGAACATTGAATGTGTGTTTTTAAAAATTGTATTTTAATTCAATATCATTTATTTATAATTAATTTTATTATGAAACCAATTGTTCTAAGATATAATATCATATTCCCTATTACCTGATTTTTTTACTTAATTCATATATAAGAGATTAATTTTAGTTATTATTTTAAAAAATAATATTCACTTGTTTTCAAATATGTTGTCAATTATATCTTCCTTGAAAACTATAGTGCTTACATTAATATATTTTAAAAACCTAGGTATAAATTCATTTAAAATTAATATCCTATGATCATTATTCTTATTTAAATCCATAAATTGATCCTTGAAACTTATATAACATATTAGTATATCTTGATGCCACTAACCTTTATGGTAGTTTCATATAGAAATATCCCTTAGGGTTTTCTTTAAGGATCATGGTGTTAAAATACAATACCCAATAAAATAACTATAGAAAAAACATGAAACATAAAATTTTAAAAAAACAAATCTCGTAATGATTTGTGAGAAGGTATTATCACCCATCTTGGTGAATATATGCTATTTCTATATATTTTAAACCTTTTGTTTATAATTAATTCTTTATTAATATGAATTTTACCACTCATGTATAGTTTCTCTTAAATACCTACCAAAAACTTTACATAAATTAGAGAATATACCAAAATGAAAATTTGGATTTTAGTATATGGAATCCATTTTAATTTCCAATTAACTTTTCTATAATATCTATTTTCTACTTAATTATTTCTAGGAGAAACCTTTGTACGACCTAAAACCTTAAAATAGTAGGTAAACACTACATCCCAAATCTATAAGATAATTAACACTCAAAAGAGCCTTTATCCATTAATTTATTAAAATAATAAACCATAATTATATTTTAACCATATAAACAATATTTTTTTCATTTATAAAGATAATATTATCTTAAGATAAATTTATAGAATTTTTCTGAAATGGTTTATTTTTAGTTAAATAGTGATAACACACTTTTTATTAAATTGTAACTTTTATAAAATTATTATTATATGAGAAAGAATAGTATATTTATAAACCATTTAATTTATCAAATAAGTGTTTAAGGAATAAAATTATATATTTCAAAGTGAAATTTTGAATTTCTAAAATCAATTTTTAATATTTTATGAACTTAAATAATATTTTTAGTATTAAAAATATTTTTTGATTATTTTTTATTCAAATATTATTTTGTTTAGATTGTGTATTTTATTATCTTAGAATCCATATAACATTGATTTTTTTATAACAAAAAAATTTAAATCATGAAAATAAAATACATTGATAATTTTACCCTACACATAAATTTTAAGATTAAAAATAAAATATTTTTAAAAATGGGTATTTTTTATTATATGTGCTAATGTTAAAATTTACTTTGAAAACAAAATATATCTTATAAAATGTATTTAATATTTTTAATTATAAGGTTCAGTTTATTTAATAAGGTCTATTTTTATTTCTTTACATAAAAATTATTTATTGAAGTAAAAACATGTTACAACAACAAACCAAAAAAGTAAAATTATTTAATCAAGGTGAAAAGAGATTAAAGTGGCCACAAAATGTTTCTAATATAGTTATTGGAAGTTTATAGACCTTATATAATCATATAATTCACTATTTTCCATTTTGGGTCAACTTTTCTTGTGAAAAATGATCTCTCTTTATATTGAGTTGAGATATATTCAAAAATGTCATTATCGTCTATAATAAATGGGGCCTCCCACCACCCCTTCAAGACCACCCCAAAATTTAGATTTTCAATTTGAACCAAGTCCTTTTAACTTTATTGATATTCCTATTTCACCCTATTAAACGTTTTTTTTTTCAAAATATGTTATCCTAATCCCTGCATTTTCTTAGAGTCCTCCAAGGAAAATCCAGAGTCCTCAACATAAGTACTAATTTTTCGTAATTTATTTTATTTTCAATATAAATTTTAGAAAATTATTTTATTTATTTCATATAAAATAGCACAAGTATTTTTTTATACTGTATTTTAATTTTATAAGAGAATAACTATAAACCACCTTTCCCTTTTTCCCTTAAGGGAAACAAAAATGACATTTGTACGTGTGTGCAGACTACCTCCCCCACAAAGAGTTGTGTATTGTTCCTTAAATGATTATCTTAATGTTGAATTTAATAAATAAGTATGCTATTTTTAAGATATTATATGTTTTTAAATCATAAAATATTTTATAAATTTATCATATTCTATATAAAATGAAATCATCAACCATGCGTACAAACAAACTACCTCCTCCATGGAACGATTGATTTCTGTTATTTCTTTTTCCTAAACACATTTCATGTATAGTAATGAAAATTATTTTAATGGATATATATATATAATAAAACTTTTAAGGTTATTAAAAAGAAAATTGGATAATCTATTAAGAATATGGGTTACACACAACTATGGTAAATTCATCCATCCAAAATAGCGTTCAAAAAGAAACAAAGTGATTTTTTCATACAATGTAATAACATCATATATGTTATATTATTATTATAATTATTTCAAATTCTTTTATACCACACAAATAAACACAAAATAATGTCATTTTTCGTTTATTATGATAATATTGCAACTAAATCACTTCATAATCTTCCATAAACTATGGTATGTTCTTGTTCTTGTTGATTTAACTACCTACTTTAACGACACTATAAATTTATATCCTAGATTAATTTGGGAATTTACTTTTAGGTAATTTATTATATTAATAAGTAAATAATTATTTAATTTTATATCTATAATGGTAACATTAATTTTAAACTCCTTAGTTAAGATACAAATGTCATTTTGATAAAAAAAACATTGAAACATGATCATCGTAAATTCATATTTAAGGCTCAAAACCAAAAATCCCATAGAATGAAATTATAAAATTATAAATAATTATAAAATAAAAAAATTCTCTTTTATGATCATGGAATGATTATCTTTGGGTGAAGAATGAATAGAAATATGAAACTAGATCAAAACAATCAATATTTTTCATGCCTAATATTGAAAATAGATAATAACTATATTATATACATGTAAAGAATATGTATAAATGAGTTTGAAAAATGGTTATAGGTATGAATATGGTTCTGAAATAGGATATCAGAATAGTTATATTTTATACATTATGTTAGATACATTCAACTTATTGGGGTTAAAGGTAAGGGTTCTTTTTCAAAAATATTAATTCCTTGAGACATGATTATGTTATACACTACGTCTTCTTTTATATGGAATACTTACTACCCCTTAAATATTTTATATCATGGTTATATAATTATTAATATATTTTAGTATTATCTTTATAATTATATCCTTTAAGGTATTTTATAGAAATGTTACCTAAAACCATCATAATAGAAATGTTACCTAGAATTTTACATTCACTATTTTTATTATTTTATACCTTTATGTCTTTTTTATGCATAAATGAAAATTAATAAATATTTATTTGAAAATTTCATGTTTGTGGATGTTGATTAAACCATGTGATTATGCAATGTCATGTATCATGGGATGTGATCATACAAAGACAAATATGTAATTTTCAGTAAATATTAGTATTTACTTGTTCCAAGAACGATTATAAATATTTTTTTGAAACTAAAACAACAGTGAAAATTATATGTATATAATGCAAGCTAATACAAAAATGTTTTATAAAAATCAGTACTCTAACTTTGTAAATACGATAGGGAATTGGATTGTGAATCCATCCCTTAATTGGGTAGGTCCAAGATAGCCTTCGAAGTTACGAGTGACCTTAGTCGTTCTGTTTTTAAGAGCTTTCTTAATATTTTCAATCGAATCACTGGATTGATTTAAAAGAGTTTTTGAAGTATAATTATTTTTTAAAGCATTATTTTACAAAATGTATTTATAGTTGAACATTTCAAATAATTTTTCAAAGTCATATTTTTAAAATGGATTTACAAAATGTTTTCAAAACCCCTTGTTGGGAACCTTTTGTGCTCACCCTACATTTTCGAAATGTTTTTCACATGTATCTTAAGAGATTATTTAAAGATTTCATCGCCTTTAGAGATAGCGAGAGCAGAAGCGTAGTGTGAAATTGTTTTATTTTATTTCAAATATGATAAATATAAGGTTCTATCTAATCCTCCATAACCTAGACTCGTAAAAGATACGCATTTTTATAAACTGTTGTGTAATTGTTCAGTTAATTTTAAAAAAAAATTACACTACACTTTTAAGTACCGAGTCTGGAAGAGTGGGATTGGGGCATTATACTATATATGTTAACCAAAAAGAAATACTAAAAATTTATTTTATGGGATAATTATTAGCCTTATATGTGTGATAGTCTTGTAGACATTTGCATCATATTAGTATATTCCCTGACATTAAATTAAGATGGAAAAGGATTTATCCAAGAATTATGTCTTCAAAGGAAATCTATAGAAGACGTGCATGTTGAGCACTATGGATATAAAATTATATCAAAGGGGAGTAAAGGAAGAGTGGAATTTCCCACATGTAATAACTATAGAAATAAAAAATTTAGGACTTTGTTGTAGGGAATGGGAGTTAGTTTCAATTGTAGAGAAAAAAGTCAATCGAACTCATTAATGAAAAGTCAAGGATATGTTTTTGATGGTAAATGTTGTAACTGTAAGGATAGGGGCACTATGAAAACCAATTACCCAAATCTTAATGGAATTTACCTCAAAATTTATAAGGTATTAAAGTCGATATTACGTGATCAGTCATGAACACCTCCCAACAAAGATGATGCAATTAAGGGAGAGAGATAATGACCCATTGAGTCCCACCTCCAATGGGCCTTGGGATGAATACTAGCACTGATGGTATAAAAATATTATATTATGAGATGAATTAACCACTATAAATAAAACAAGATCAAGAGATAGGATAAAAAAACACCAAAAAACTCCATAATATAATATAAAATAAACCCCAAACCATCCCACAATGCATGAATAATGTAAAAATTTATTCATATAAATTTTTTTATTATATAAAAAAATACATGTTCATGGAAGCAACTAAAACAAAAACAATCAAGATAGTAATGTCCATCTCAGTCCCCAAATTCCTCCTATAAACCCCGAAAATTGTTTGTATAAGTTGGGTGAGAATAATAAGTATACTCATTAGGTACATTTCTAAGGTCTCAAATGAACATTTCAAAAGATCATGATAATACGCTAGTGAATAAATAATATAACTAACAATAACCTAAATATGTCAATTATTCAATCCAAGACTCACCATGATTCACTCACCAAATCATCCAATATAGTAATATAACATATATATCATAACAAATTATGGTATCATGATACTTCTTCCATAGTGATTTTGTGCTCTCACACCCCAATGATGAACATCATATGCTCTCATCCCTTCCATATATATCACATATTATTCTAAGACACCAAGGTTATATCTGATGTGGGTTGGGTCACACTTATACCTACCCCACCCTCATAAGGTCTAGAATACTATACCAACATCGAGAATCACCACAGCATGTCTTTCCAAAATACCACTAGGCCATCACCTCTCAAATCCCATGAAGACACTAGGGTCATCATGGCACATCTCATCAAATAAATAGGGCAGTATAGTATCACGAATGTTAATCACATAAACCTCATTTTCCTCTAATACATTGAATGGACCCGACCACAAATCACATCACATAATAGCCTCATCACATCATGAATTTCATGAAAAAATCTGTGTCCATCACTATAAATTTCACACAAAAAAACATGGGTCGTCATTGATGCTGAAAGAGTGGGGGAGTGGGGTAGCCATCCATCTGTAGCACTACCATACTAGATATTGTTGAAAACACTCAGAATACATAACCTTAGAGAATTAGTTTGATCATAAAACTCAAGTGGGATTATTGTATAAATAACCTGAAGAAAAAATTTATATATAGAGAGAGAGAGCACACATTAGTTTACCAATGGGTTCATAACAACTGTAGTAGATCACACCACATCACCACGACCATACCACAAATCAACCAACACAACCATTGTCACCATAATATGAAACACATCACACCACCACAAATAAACACATAACATTTCCCAATTTTAATTACTAGTTTTATCACATTCATAATATAAAAAGTTTCTATATCTTTTAATAACTGAGACACTTTATTCACCCATACACTTCTTGTTCATTTATTCATTTCATTTAATCCATCCAACACAACCTTGTTCCTTTCACATTTTTATTTTTTACCATTTCATCAAATCTCATCATTATTTATTCCATGTTTAATCCAGAAACTAACATCACCACATCACACAACCACTTTTTCATATCACATTTACCATCTTTGTCACACCACACTAGCCAAACCATCTCACCACATCAACTACACACCACATCCATCACACATCATCACCAACACACAATGAAACCCATTACACAACATCCAATGTTCACCAAAAAACATTTCCATATATAGTAACCACACCACAAACCACAATAATGTAACACAACGCCACCAAAATTCATTATCGCTACAAATCACAACCACTATGTACCACAACTCTCACACAACTACCCACAAGGAATAACCACAACCACCGCACATTTGTGCCACATCATAAAAATTCCCACACTATATATCACATCCATGCCAACCAACCATCACAACATAGCCCCACATTTCACCTATCCCATTTGGTAACCACCATCACCGCAAAACATCCTCAATCCACACAAGGCATCACAACAAGCCCAACCACACACAAAATCAACAATTCTTGTCTGCACAATGATTTAGTTACTTTAATCACATTACTTAGTTAATTAGCATGGTTATGATCACAAAAAAAATTCATGTAAAACCAATTTATTGTCCATATATAAGTTCATTATCCTTTTATTTGGGGTGAAATTACACAACAACACAACAAGTGCCTCACATATATCGACTCAAACAAAATCAAGGATGCTTGTAGCTGCTATTTTTAGTATTTGTAATAAGAAATAATAATATATTCAATAACAAATATAAAATAATTAGTTCATGGGATATTTCCACATACCCATCAATTTCAAATATTCTAATTCATTATATTCATTATGTCAACCCTTACTATCTTCCCAAATGATAGACAAACCTTGAAAATATCCCACATAGCATGTAAAAAAAGTGAGAATGAGTATCCCCTACCTCAAAGAAGCATTATGATCTCAGTGCACATGATAGGGCAAAGAATAATTGGCCAACAAACCAAAACTACACAATAAAACCCTTGATCAAACTAAACCGCACAAAAGGGTTGTAAAAAATTCATCTCAACATATCTCAAACAAAACCAAAGACATATTAGTGAATCCATGATAGAAGAATGTGGGAAAAGGGGAGAATAAGGGAGGATAACTCAACATTGATGACCAATGAGAAACCACCCGAACCCATAAATCAAGACAGAATTAGTGGTCTAGAAAATCCTTCGAAAGGTCCCTAGAGTTTTCCATAAATAATAGAGATAAAAACAGCCAAATGAGAGAAGAATAGGTCGAAAAAAACATATATACAGGTTGCAAGTCACCAGATTATGTTGTAAATTATCTATTTATGTCGTAAGTTAAACATTTCTCTATATCCTACATTATAAAACAACATTCTAATCTATAAACCATTTTCCACTGAAAAACATGGATCATAGGGATGTGTTAAACTTACACTATAAATTCCATTCTTACATGGTAAACATATTTTAAACTCTCCTCCTCAAGAATACATAGGGTATAAATCTCCAATCACACTAGTTGTAAAACCCAATATTTCACTCTAAAACACTAATTTATGTTGTAAAAATACAAATACATTTTTTACTTCAAATCAAACTCCACTGAATCTCTTCTAGCCTCCTCTGAATATCTCATGATTCCTAAAAATTATGAAGTAAGGAACTGGGAATGAACAGGCCATTACATTAGATACCTATCAAAGAATTATCATCCTCGAGATACAAAACCAACCACAACAAAAGGAAAAAGTGTTTCAGATAATTACCCCATGAGATACCTCCCAAGGATATCGTTACACCCCAATATTAACACTATCCAACCACACCCAACCAAGATACCCACAAAACACCTCACATGACCAAATCATCTCACTCCCACACCAAAACCTCTCAAATGGCACAATAATGAACATCTGATACTAGCCAGAAGTCACCGCTTTCCACATAATAGAAACAAACCACTACCACAACCAACACACAGTACTACCATGAGCTCACAAATCATAGAATTACATCTACGCTATCAATATTTTATCAACATTGGGTGGCACTAACTCTCTAAATAGATTTTAATTAGGTAAAAGTATAATGCATCCTGATTAATATTTAGGTCCTCCCCTCTTCATATACCAAAAATATTATCACACATCACACATCACGAAAATAGAAAATCTCACAAACCAAATGATTTTTTATCACAACATCAAAAAATAATACAGCAAAGAAAAACTCATAAAAACTCTGAGTATGTGGAAAACATCTGCATCTCTCACATATAATTGCACTACTCTAGGACATCATACCCCCACAACCCATAAACCAAGGGAAGGGTTCATCCATGCAGCACCTTCCCTTGATGAAAATGGATCTCTATTGGTCACTCGATGAATATCGCATCATCATCAACATCCAAATCACTCTTTTCAATTATGTGGGAGTCATCATGAAGTTACTAATAAACTAAGACTCATAGAAGACTTCATAGATCCTCTCCAGCTTTGATATCAATTCTAACTGATATGGAACCATTCCAACTCACACTAACAACATAAAGGGTTGAAAAACCTGTAGTGAAAGCTTACTCACCTTACCAAACCACTACATCGTTCACCAAGGGTATACTCTCAAGAACACACGGTCTCTATGTTCAAACTCAATGGGCATCCACCTATGGTTATCATAGGCCTTCTAATCATCTTGAATCACCCTCATCCTCTCTCTAACCAACTAGATCATCTTGTTTATTCTATATACAACGTCAGAACTAAGAACTAGTGACTCCCCATCCTATGAAGAGCACACAAAAGAAAAACATGTCCACCCATACAATGCCTCAAAAAATTCATGATAATAGAGGAGTGATAAATAATATTGTATGAAAACTCAAAAAAAAAGTTTCTTACCCATGATAAATAAAATTGAAAGACCCACGATCAAAATAAATCTTCCAGCTTCAGGATGTTTTGCTCTATCTTCCCAACTGCCTAAGGGCGGAATGTAGTGCTAAGCTAAATGTGGGAGAAAAAATCATGTTGCAATATGCTCTGGAGTGATAAACAAAAATGTGGGTCCTGATAAGATATGATAGTCTTTGATGCCCCATAAAGCCTAAACACATCATCCATATAACGTTTCTCCAAAATATCCATGGAAATTGACTCACTGATCACTAGAATGTGAGAGGACTATGTCAACCATCCACTACTCCTCAGACTACATCACACCCTCCTTGAGCTCATGGTAAACCTGTGATGAATTCCATCGTGATTTTCTCCCAATTGAATTTAAGAACATATAAGGATTGAAATAAACCCCATGGAACACAATGATCCTCTTTCACCTGCTCTCAAAATAGTCACCTCAGCACAATCTATTCCATTGACCATTTCATCCTTGGAAAAAATAGTTTTATCCTCAAGCCATGAAATATATTTGTCACACAAAGATGTATCTCTAAAGGTTTTATATAAAAATCACAAAAAATTAATCACACAATTACTATGGAATAAACAACATCCCATAAAGCAACACATGATTCTAACCATCCTTTTACCATCCCTCTAGAGCATCACTATGGCCAATAGGGTCACGCATCACCTCTTCCTTTGAGTGTCCCGAATGAGGCTCCTCCAATTATCTTTTCAAGGTTGACTCCATGGTTATCTAATAAGAAAAATCATATCCAATACTATCCCCAACATCAATATTCAACATTAAAAGCTCTTTTATCCCTTTTCAAACATCCATAGACTCTTGAACCACATCTCCTTGGGAATTCAAACACAACACATTCGAAACAACATTCCCCTTTCCTGGGGTGTAATAAATAAAAAAAATCATAGTCCTGGAGAAAGTTAATCCACCTTTGATGGAATAGATTTATATCTCATGAAGATAAATCATATTATAGGATGTTTTGGCCTGTGAAAACCACAAAATACGGGCCAATGAGGTAGTGTTTACAAAACTTTAGTGCATACACAATTGTTTCCTAGTAAAAATGATTGGTGGAATAGTTAAACTTGTGGGAATGTACCATCCTAGAACTATAATAGTCCATAACTCTCTTCTTCATCAACACACATCATAAGACTAGATGGGACATGTCACAAAAGACTTCAAATAGTACAAAATCCTTAGGAAACTAAAGCACTAGAGCGCTAACCAACTTCTCCTTCACATAAATGAAAACTTACTAGAACTTATCACTCCACACAAAAACCAATTCATTTCTATTAGAAACTATTTTAGGGGCTATAAATCTAGAGAAATTGAGCACAAACATCAAAAAATAACAATAAAATACAATAAAACTATGAAATTTTTCTATATTCTTAGGTGATTACCAGGAAAAAACTACCTCAAATTTTAATGGGGCCAATAACACACCCTCCTAAGACACAACATGTCCATGTAAACACACCTACCATGTATAGAACTCACTCTTGGGAAACCTTCGATGAAACTTTTGGTGTCGAAGGACCTTGAAAATTGATCAAAGATACTTGGAATGCTTCTCATATAACTTCGTGCAGATCAAGACATCACTGATGAATACGAAAATAAAATAATCCGAGAACATACAGAACATAGAGTTCATAATACCCCTGAACACAACTAGTTCATTCATAGAACCGAATGACATGACTACAAAATCAAGTTGTCCAAACATACATTTAAAGGAAGTATTCTGAATATTCTCATACTTCACCCTCAATTAGTGATATATAGACTACAGATCGATCATCAAGAAGACACACTGGGTCTGATTAAACACCTCTACATCAGATTATCCACCTAAACCCTTAACTCTCATTACTTTATATGTTTCATTTGATAGGGATCCCTCAAAATATGAGATGCACCAGGAGAAAACTCTCTCTCTAACCCGACGTCTCGATGAGCGGGTGGTGTCATAACCAACTCTTGTAAAATATCCATGAACACCAACACAACCCTAGGGACATCCCCAACCTAGGATTCAACAAGAAGCTCTGCTAACATTGACAAAATAGGATTCACTTTCCTACCACCAATCAGATAACCTCGTTTTCCAACGAACAACACTCGTTGGCCCACTACATCATAAAATGAAACTCTCATATGTATGTAGTCAATGAATACATGTATGGAATACAACTGACCCCTATTGAGGATAACATCATATTTTTTTTCTAAATCAAGAAGTTCCCCACTAACTGGTGCTTCCATATAACTATTCTACATCCCTAACACACATCAAACAATGAATCCTAACATCCAACCATCCTATATAACATTAGGAAACCTTGAATCATCTCCATATCTATTCGGATGTCGTGGGCCAATGTAGGCAAAAAAAATGAGTGTGAGGATCCCAAATCAAACAAAGAACACACAAGGGTAAAAGAAAAACTAATTGTACCTTGAACAATCCTTAGATCGTCGAGCACTATTACATATAAAGTGTGCATATGACCAAACCCATTTCCTCTTCATAATTTTTATATACCTCCAAGTCCATTATCTATCCTAGATCCTTGTGTATATGGGCCATCATAAGGCTACCCTATACCAAATCCACTTTCTCCTAGATACTAAAGAAACATCAATGGTCCCTTCTACTAAAGGTGTCTCAAAGGTAACTGGTACTACTACTAAAAAGGTGCATGAACACTCACAAGGTATTATCCTCTCTAAGCTTTAGACACTTATCTTGGTGGTGGACATGTCCCCTATAGAAAATTCTTGAAAAAAACTCCCTTATAGGTGCTCCGAAGCCACCCACACCAAAAGAATGAAAAGTGAACTGATGTGGCCAGATCCCCACTGGCTAGAACCCTATCTTCCTAAATGCTTATGGCCCACTTCCTGAAGCCTTGTTCCTTGATATGCACTATTATCCACTCTCTTGAGAATAAACTCAAAAAAATCATCCACTCAAAAACCCTATCCTTTTTCTACACCTCTAGATAAATTGGGAGCTTAAATGGAGTTAAAACATAATTGATCATTGGGAAAAAAATCCTCCTCCATACACCATGCTCAAAACTCCTCATTTAGAAAGAAAAATCTAGAGAAAAGTCTAAGAAATCCTTGAACATTATCCCTAAATCTCACATGATTAGGATACCCTACTAAATGGATATTAACTACTGACTCTTGGCTTCCTCCATAATCGATGAAAGGAACTTCACATGAAACTCCTTCTAAATTTATGAACACAAAACCTATTCCTCAATAAAGTCATAAAGAAGTAGAATCCACCACTACTATCTAGATCCCTACCATTTAATAACATCCAATAGATCCTGGAACTTTTCTCATGCTCAAATCAGAGCAAACCTATTCTTGATCTCCTCTAACCAATGCACTATCTTTAGCTTTGAAATTATCCCCTCATAATTTAAAAAACTATTCCATGGGAGGGAATAAAAATCCCACTAGAAAATCTCAGCCTCTTATACCAGTTCAACCCTCTAGTGATAAATCAGATTATCCTACTTAACCTCAATTTCCTAATCCACTCACAGATAATCAACAAGATCCATTCTTGAAAATAAATGAGTACATCCTAATCCTAATATTAAAGAATTTCAAAAAGGATTATTCATTTTTTTTCAATAAAACCCAATTGATACATAAACACAATAAATAATGATGCATCTATATATCCTATCTCTATACCCTACAAAATGGTCCACCTCACCTGCCCATTAAATAAGCTCAGTGTTCATGCACCAGATCATGGGGGCCCTTAAATCTGGTGTCCTGGTCGATCTCTCTAGACAATTCCACATACCACGATCAAATGACACCATTTATATACAAACCTAAACAATCCTCACTGTTTCTAACTCCATACTCAATCCTATATATCAATAAAACCTCTAATACCACTATGTTATAAACCCCTCCAACCAAATAAGTTTCAATGAATGGATAAATATAATGGCCCCTATGCCCCACCTCCAATAGGCCTTGGGTTGGCGACAAAAATCGAGGGTATAAAAATATCATTGTATAGGAGGTATTGCCCTCTATAAATAAAATAGGATCATAATATATGATAAACAACCACCAAATTAATGCATCAGATAATATAAAATAAACCCCAAACCATTCCACAACGCAGGAATAAAGTAAAACTGATACATATAAGAGTCAAATATATAATAAAAGAAATGTCTATGATTGTGAATCAACAATAGCTCCAACCAATCTAGTAATTTACATTTTGGTCTCCAAAATCCTCTTGGAAACCAGAAAAATAGTTTATATATGTAAGGTGATAATAATATGTTTACTCAGTAGGGACATAACCAATGTCTAAAGTGAACATGTGAAAATAGAATTCTAATGAAACTATGAAAAAATACCAGAACCAACAAGAACTTAAACAAACCATCTAACAAACCCCAGCCTCATCATGTCTCACTAACTAAATCACATATCCAATATAGTTATATAATGTCAATATCATAATAAATAAAGGCACCCCACTTCCACTTCCCCCTAATTTTCTTCTCTCATTCCCCAATGTCGATTGTCTTGTGCTACCATCCCTTCTATACATATCACATCACATCACATTGTATCACATATTGAATGGAAACAGCTGGACCATCATTGATGTGGTTCCAGATTCATTCCTACCTATCCCACCCTCACAAGGTCTACCATTATATGTTAGCGTCAAGAATCACCACACCATATCTCTTCAAAAGATACTTGTTCTATCTCACCACATCTCACCAAAATAAACCTAGGTCATCACACCACATCTCGTCACATAACCATATAATTATGGTATCATCAATGTGATATAAATGAACCTCGTACCCTTTTCCTACCACATGTGACCCCCACCACAATTTACATTGCATCACAGTCTCATAAAATTACAACACACCTAAAACCACCTAGGACATCACAACACAAAACACCTAAAAACACCTTTGCCCTCATTATTGAAAGAATGGTGTGGGAGAGGGGCTATCCATCCATTAGTATCACAACCATCATGTATATTTGTTTAAATAACTGAATCCTAGAACCTTTGAGAATTAGTAAGGTTATCCAACTTAGGTAGGGCGCATATAGAAATAAAAGAAAGACGCATGGAATATATATAGTACACGTTACCCAACGTATTGGTTCAAAAAAACTGCACTAGAACATACCATAGAACCACTACCATACTACACATTGATCGTCATAAATGTTTTCTCTAATATATAGAACATATCACACGACCACACATAACAATTCAAAAATTTGACAATTTAAATTACATGTTTCACCACATTCCAAAAATAAAAATTTCACTGTATTTTAAATACTAATCCACTTTATTAATATTTACACTGCCTCTTCATTTATTCATTTCATTTAATTTGTCAACAAAAACTAGGTTACTGACCCATTATTATTCATTTATCATCTCACCAGTTCTCATCATTAGTTATTCCATGGAAAATTTGGAAACTTACATGACCACACAATACAACAACTTCCCCATATCACATCAACCATAATCATCACACCACACTAGCCAAACCATCTCACCATATTAACCAAATGCATTATACATTTCACATCATCCCCACTATACATCCAAAAATACTATGAAACATCCACTAAACACCATATAACATCATCATACATCCCAACCACATCTCACATTATAACCACATTGTTCCGTACCAACACACATCATTGCCGTCACACATCACAACCATTGTGTACCACAACCACTGTGAAACATCCTATAATGCATAATTATAACCACCTTAAATCCACAGAACATCAAAAAACAACCCACATAACACATCACATCCCTTCCAACCAACAACCATAGCACACCCCCACAAGTCATAGATCCCATACAGTCAATACCATCACCACAAAATAACTGCAAGACACAGAATGAATCACCACAATAATAGCCAAACACAACCACAACACTTCGGAGATTCCCTTTTATTCATAGGTTTTAATCAAACTAATTCTTTAATTATCTTGTGTATTATCACACAAACCAGATTCTATGGATAACTAGTTTATTATCCAAAAATAAGTTCATTCTCCTTTTATTAAGGGTGAAATCACATGAAACCACATAAAGGGTCTCTCATATATCAACTATAACATAGTCAAGGATTTCAATAGCTATAATTTCTATATTGTAAATGGGAATAGAAAATATCATTAATAAGATATATCAAAGCAGTAAAGCATGTGATATCTCCCCAAAGACATCAATTTAAAATATTCTAATTAAATATATTTTATTTTATAAATGATTACTATCCAAAAAAGGAAAATAAATGAATCAAAATACAACGCATATCATTTAAACAGTTGAAAATCAAGATCCACTAACTTAATGAAAAATTCTGATCTCACTGTACACCATAGGGAGAAGAAGAAACAGCCTTCAAACCACAATATCATGAGTAAACATTCGATTAAATTGAAACAAACCAATGGGTTGTCAAAACCCATCCAAATATATCTAAAAAATTACAAAAAAATACTATAGTTAATCACTAATAGAATAATGAAGGAAAATAAGGGAATAAGGAAGGATAACTCACCACTGATCTCCAATGAGAAACCACCAAAACCAATGAATCCAAATTAGGGGAAGGGGATAGAAAATCTTCTAAAAGGTGCTTAGGCTTCACCACAAATGAGAGGTATATTAGTGGCTAAATTAAATTAAAATTTTCCAATCTAAACTAATATACAAGTAATATATTTCTTAAAAAATATTGTAAATTCATTTTTACATCGTAACTTCCACAGGTCTGCATATCTTATGCCATAAAACCACTTTTTAAACTATAAAACCTTTCTACACCAAAAGATTTGGAATATAGGGATGAATTTAAATTATGACATAAATTCTATTCTTGTAGAATAAAAATATTTTATGATTTGTAACTTAGAAGTAGATAAGTCATAAACTACTTTCCACACAAGCCGTAAAGCACCATTTTATGTTGTAAACCCCTGTTTTATGACATAAAAGTTATACTACAATTTTTTTATAGCTAAAATTCCACAGAACCTCCTATATCCTCCTATAAACACCTAAAAATAACTCAAACAAGAAAAGTAATGGTGTGGGAAGTCCATTATTGTTACATGATCACTATAAGTGAGTTTGAAGTACCAAATGGCATGATAACCTGTAAATTAATCACTAAATCAAAGTTAGTGAATGATTTATATAATCATGGATATATTCACACCTTTAAAAATTGTATTATATCTGAGAACATTGAATCATCCCCTAATACTCAATGAAAAGAGTTTTTAATTAACACACCAAATGGGATTCTAAATTCATTGAATATTTACCTTGAAGTATCTATTATGATTCATAGAAATTTCCTAGTGGAAACCTAGATTGGTAAAATTGTGGTTGATTTTTAATTAAAACATTGTATTGATTTGATCTAAATATATAATTTAATAATTTTATATTGAGAAATTTATATTAATATTTTTGAAAGGGGGATAAATGATTTATTTTCAAGGGAGAGACTTCACCTCCTGAGTCTTTTCGAGACACTCCTACAGAAAATCACCATAATTAAATTATGGTAGAAGAAGAATAGAAAACACAATCTATGGATGTGAAGAAAATCCTTAGGATATATTATTAACCCATTGTATGAAAATATTTTGATTTATTTCTAGAGAAATTACCATGTCATCCACCTATTCATGAAGTTTAATTTCCCATTAAACTTATTACTGATAAAAGACCCCTATCTAAAACTCCATACAGAATGGCACTAGTAGAGTTCATAGGTTTGAAAAAATAACTACATGATTTGTGTGATAAGGTTTTTATACACCCTATTATTTCACCATGGGGAGGTCTTATTTTTTGTGAAAATTAAGGATGGGTCTATGATATTTTGTATTGTTTTATAGAGATAAATGACATTACTATAAAGAATAAGTATCCTTTACCACAAATTGATGAATTATTTGATCAACTTTATAGACTTCAATATTTTTCAAAGATTAATTTTAACTATGGTTATAATCAGTTAATATTATATGATGAGGATATATCCAACACACCATTTCATATAAGATATATACATTGTGAGTTTATGGTAATACACTTCAGATTTACTAATAGGCAATCTATTTTTATGCATCTAATAAATATATTATTCAAGTATTATCTTGATAACATCATGACGGTATTCCATGATGATATCTTGATATACTCTAAAATCTATAAAGAGCAAGATAACCATATGTGCATTATTTTTTCTGGACCTTAGAGAAAATGAGTTATATGGGAAATGCTATAGGTGTGAATTTTATCTCCATGAAGTTTTTTTTATAAACATATTTTCTCTATTGAGGGAATATATGTTGATACTTTAATGGAAAAAAAACCTAGGTATACCTGACTCATCACCCTAGCCCACATTCCATAAGGCCTGAATCACATTTCCAACATCCACGGTCTAGTGAAAAGCACTAGGAATAATAAAATTCACTTGGGAATAGTTTTTCCCATGTTAAACTGATATAACCCATACATTAAATTTTATAGCCAAACCAATATCATTAGAGTCCAAGGAATAAAATACCACAACTAGTTTGATACATTAATGACTAAACAGATTCCATAAGAAAAAACATACCTCATATACATAACATGTCATAATAAGACATAAACATGGAATCTCATATCAAAATATATAAACTCAAAACAATGGAAAAAGTCTAAATGATGCCTATACATACATACCCAATGAATAAGCCTCCAAAATGAATCCCCACAGGAAAGTCCCTACAAGACCATGTATCCTCCAACAAAATGATGAATGGTTGTGATCAAGAAGAGACATCGATGTACATAGTTTCCTTTCCTTCATCTGTATTCAATAAAATAATGTCTATGTATTCCCAAAGGAATATGTAGGGTGTGAGTCACAATTACCAATAGGTTTCCACCATTAATAATTTTAATTATTTTGAAACATGAAAAAAAATAAACTAGTTAGAAAACTCATTCTAAAAACTAAACCACTTTGAAAACAATAATCTATAAAAAATCATTCGAAATTCATTTGGTTTTCTTAAAAGAAACTTGTCTTCAAAAAAATAGTCTCTAAAATATATCATGTAAGGAAACAAGTTCATATGGAAAACTATTCTCAATAAACCCAAAAATGCAAAACAAGGGTAAGAGTAAGCATCGTCATCATATAACCTTATAAATGAAAATGGGTATACCCTACGATATCATATAAAATGGCATTAAAATGATGTATAAAATAGTATAAATCAACCTAACATGAGTAAATTTGACCAAGGTCTCCAACCATAAGATTCTAATGTGACTGAGAAGAGAAAAAATTTTCTAGACAGTTAATTAATGTGTAAACTCTCATGATCTTCCCCAATCCAAACTCCATGTGCTCTCACAACTTCCATGAAAAGAATCTAAAATCTCTCATAGTCTTCCTACCAAGGATCTCATGGACCACTTAGAAAACAAATAGTATCTCTCATGATATTACTGTTAAATCATCTTATGGTTCGTTGGACAACCCCCACCCTCACCCCTGGATTTCTCATGTTCTACTCAATTACAACTCAAGTTCGGCACATCAAAAGCCATTACACAAGACACATTAATAAAATAAATTTTAAATTTTATAAAAAACCTTTACATAAAGTAAAATCATTTCTAAAATCACTTATTGAATCCATTTGAAATTATAAAATTCTTTTAAGCCATTTTATAAAACATTTGGAGTGTACTCAAGCCACCCACATATGGAAAACTCACTTTAAACACCCAAATTGTCAAAAAAATCTTGGAATCATACCGAATATGGAAAAAAATTATCCATAAATAAATTTAATGGAAATTTTATAAACATAAAAAAAAGGAAATATCAAATTTGAAGGTATGACATGGAAAACACCCTTAAATAGATACACCAAGAAAGGAAATAGTTCTAAGTTCATCAACATTGATGACAACCACCCAAAATATGATAGAGAAGGCCTCACACACCTCACACATAACAAAAAACCGTAAACCCCCCCATTAAATACCCTAGTTTCAACTAAAATCCAATATATTGTTTCCACCTATAATGTAAATGGAAGACAAAGTAAGAGAAAGGTGAAAGGATACAAATTATTGATGAAAGGGGGCTTACCTCAAGCCAATACACCATGAATACAAAATAATTCCAATAATTGGAGAGGGTAAAAGCTTACAAGCCATGGGGGATGGGTTTAATATGAATGGGGGAAGAATGGAGGTCCCGAGAGATGAAAATTATATAGGGGAATTTTAGTAAAAAGTAAAAAAATAATAATGTTTTGGAAAAACCACATGGTTTTGTTTTCGGCTTAGGTGAACTATGTTCTAACCATATGGGAGTCACTAACTCCCCCAAAATATGAAACAATGTTTCTCCTAGGATTCACATGATTTTACAAACCATACTCAGATCATAAAAAAAGTGAATTATTCTAAACCTAGCACCCCTCACACAGTTAGCCACATTATTAGACTAAACATTTGGAAACTGTGAACCTTAGTCTATTTCCTTCAAAAAATCAAATTTCTACCCTCAAAAAAAAACAAAAAAACTAAAGTTAAATGAAATATCAAACATTTATGTACCAATTACCTAGTGGGTTTCACAAACTCCTCATCATTTCACTTTCATCCCCCAGAAATTCCCAAGTATCCTCAGAAAAAAACATGTGAGGCCACTACCCCTTACTGAAGCTTATTGATACCATGTATTATGTATTTTACCACAATGATTCTAGATAACATGGACCAACATGATATATATTCCATGTATCACCTTGTTATTGTAATCTTGGATATAAACTTTCTTCTCCATAATGGTGGAATCAGCCTCAAACTCTAGATCTTCCCACACTAACACATGATATTATTCTAAATAGTATTTCTCCAACTGGGAGACACAAAGACATCATGGATTGAGTTAAAACCTAGTGGTAACTCCAACCAATAGTATACCTTTAAAAGATGCTCCACAACATGAAATTGAATGACATAACAAGGTTTTGTCTTCCCTTTTTTTTCCAAGAGATGGTGTCCTAGTCAAATAGATACCCAAATAAATACCAAATCACCCACATAAAACTCCAAAGGGAGATGAAGTTAGTTATTATATTAAATCAAGTGAATCTAAGCTGTTGAAAACATTTTCTAAATTAGTTTTACAATCTTTATCATCTCTTAGAAGATACTTGGTCCTTCTAAGGAATTCACACCGACCTCAACCCAACATAATGAGAATTGGAATGGATTCATTTACAGAACCAAAAATGAGGCCAACCTGATGAGGGCCTGATATTTTTATTGTATCCAAATGCATCCAATGATATATACCATTCCCATGAACCTATGAAATTAAACACCCAAATTCAAAACATATACCCAAGGTTCTGGATTGTCCATTCATACTAACTATCCATCTATGGATGATATGAAATTATTAACCATAGCCCAGTTCCCAACAAATTTTTGAGTACCTTCAAAAAACAATAAATAAAATGGTAATAATGGTCTTAAAATATCACTGAGGGAATACCATGGAGCCTAAAAACCTCTCAAACATATATGTTTCTATGTTTTTGCAACATTGTTGAGTCCTTAGTGGGATAAAGTGGGGTGATTTCATTTAAATATCAACAATCCGTCATATATAATTTTTTCCACTCAAATTATGAGTTAGAAAAACAAGAAATCATTTATATATTGAACCACTTCAGTACTAGGATTAAAATAGGCTGCAGCAACCTGGTTACTCTTTGATACTCATCTTTTATTCTCTACAAGTTTAATTAATGGGAAACAAAATCCACCACTACATACCTCATCATGGGCCTCTAATATTGACCAATTAAGGAATAAAACATCTTGGTATCCTTCACATGCATAACCCAACTAGAACTGTGTGCCTCTTGTATCACCTCATGCCTCAATAAATAAGTTACCATTAGCTGCTTCCTGAAAAATAGAGACCCATAAGGAGACCAAGACTAATAAAATGAGGTCTCCCCACTATTTAGAGCATTGATAACCTACTAGAACATGGGGCCAAATACCTATTCACTCCTAACCTAATTTATAATAAAGGATGTGATCTAAACACAAGACAAAAACACCATCTATCCATTTTCATACAGTTCCAAACTTAGATATGCAATTAGAATCATAATACCCTACTCAAAATTTATTTTTTAATATCATATACTAGAAGATTTTTACTGATGGCATTGGTGACTATATTTACTTTCCCATTCATATAAAATATGTTAAAATCAAAGGTCTGGAGATATTCTACCCAATGTATCATTTTTAGGTTCAATCCCATCTAGGTAAAACTATAAATCAAGATTTTATAGTCTGAGTAAATTTTAAATGATCCATGAATAGGTAATTCCTCCATGTATTAAATGAACAGATCACATATTCCTATTCCATGTCATGGGTGTGATAATTTCATTCATGTTTTTATAGATACCATAAGAAATAAGCCACCACAATGTTGTCTTACATCCACACACATTCCAAACCCATATAAGAAGCATCAAAATATAAAACATAATCCTACCCATGCCTGTAAATAATTAAATTGGAAAAAATGTAAAATTGGAATGAAAATTATAAAAAGAGCATCGACACATCTCATCCCATTCAAATTGTACCCCTTTTAAAGTAAAAATGTCATAGAATAAGCTATCAGGGAGAAGTCTTAAACAAAACTTTATTAATATGCAACCATGACCAAAAAGCATCTGATCTGGAACACATTCTTGGGAAATACCCAATACATGATTTCCTAAATATTCTCTAGATCCTCATAAACACCTCTCTCACAAATGATTTATCCTAAGAAATTTACTTCCTAAATCTGAAAACAGAATTTGGAAAACTTGGTGGAAAGGTTATTCTCAGTTAAAACTATAAAACAACCTATAGATGGTTATAATGGTCCTCTATTGTCTTTTAATACATCACGATGTCCTAAAAAACACAACTATGAAAAAATAAAAAAAAATGTGGAAGATATGATTATCAATTCTATAAAAACAATAGGAGTATTAGTATTGTTGAAAGGCATGAAAAAATATTAAAAATGTTCATACCAGCTTTAAATGGTGGTGTTTGAAACATTCTCTTCCTAGACCCTCAATAGATGCTACCCAGATCTCATGTTGATCTTTGAACACCCACAAGATCCCTTGATCCAATAAAGAGATTATCAATTATATGAATTTGAATTTATTCTTCATGGTAACCAGATTATTCTATTGATAGTATATAAAAATTGGAAGGTTTTTATCTTCCTACACTGCAAATAGAAACGATGAAGCCAATAGTTAAATGTTAGGACGGTTAAATCATTTTCCATCATGATCCTCAAGGTAAACATTCCATTCTTTCATATCAGTTGGGTCCATTGAGTAAGATAGTAATATAGGGGGCTCCTATTTGGGAGTAGATCAATTGTGAACTCATCCTCTCACTGGGGAAATAAACCTAAAAAACCATCGTAAAAACATGTGGGTACCTATCCACAACCACAATAATTCAACTCATGAACTCTGCTCCAAGGCATCAATAAACAATTTGGAAAAATTCCATGAGATCATACCTAACTCCAAATTAACTAGTTGTTACCTCCCTGGGCATGGATCCCACTCACTCTGAAATATGTGAGTGCTCCCTTCAGAAGTAAAAAATTGGACCCTACAGTGACATCAGTCAATAAACACCTTGTAATTGATCAACCAATATTTTTTCATGATATGGAGGAAATTTTCCATATCCAAAACAAGGAAATATTAAAATAATTCTACATCCACAATCAAAACACAATATTTTGGGAGTCTAAAACTCTAATGTCCCCTGATCAAGAACTCTTGCACATGGACAAAAATAGTTTGTTATGAGAACTCAATCATTCCTCCCCATACGCCAGAGGTTTCCAACTAGCATTGGGGGGGTATGAAATGCATAGTGGACAGACTATACCCCCTTTTATTGTAACACCCAATGATTTTGTGAAATATTTTCATTCAAATTAATTATTATTTTTGATATTTTTCATTTCACACAAAATTTAAAATATAATATTTTTTGTTTTCTTTGTGATATATGTAGCATAAAGTTGATCTTTCACTACACGCAACACATAGTATAGCTTGCGATTCACGCAACACTAAGTTAGCTTGTGGTATATGCAAGACCAAGTTTTACTATCTTTTAAGGGCCAACCTATATTAAAACTCAATTTTGAAACTATTAGGATTTTTTTTTAAAATAAAATCATTTTTTAATTAATAATGTCAAAATTATCCAAGGAATAATTTTTTGTATTTTTAGGAGAAACATCATTCATTGATGAATAGGGAAAACAACTGCATTTTAGTTAAAAACAACCTTTTCATTAATTATTAATACTAAATTATAATTTAGATTTGTTTTATAGTTACATTATATAAATTATACATCTATTTATACCATTAACTTCATTATAATAAATTTTACTTTGAATTGAATATGAAAAACACAACAAACTTTTGAACTTTTTTCAACTTTAAAAATGTAACACCCCAAGCTTCCATGGTACGTTTCCCTTTGAATAATGCAATAGGTTGCATTATACGCAACTTTGAGATTCTAACACACTACGACCAATCAAACTAGTCATTATGAATAGTAATTCCCACTTTTTGAAATTTTATAAATTTTAATTTTCAAAATGGAATTCATTTTTGAATTCGGAAAATCGAAATTAGCTTAGGGTGAATTTTTGGTATTTTTCTGAAAACTTTCAATTTTTGATGAATAGTGAAAAACACTGCGTTATTGTTTGAAACCGACTTTTTATTTAAATAATTGATTATTTTATTTAAATTAATTTTAGGTCAAAATAGATACATAATACCAATATATGTTCAATTTAATTCATTGGAGTCATTTTGTAATAATATTAGATATATAAAATATTCTTGAACTTTTCACCATCTTTTATCCACCTCCTAGGAGAATTTCCAAATTCACATAAAATGTAATTTTACCACTTCTATGAGTATAATTTCAAATATTTGAGATACAGGGTTGATATCAGTAAGAAATATTTGGTTCAATAAGATGAAAATAATTTTTTTTTGAATAGTAACTTTTTTACTTTTATTTACCACGGTTAAAAGTAAATAGGGTAATTAAGGGTAAAAATGATGTTATTATTACCCTAAAACCTATCCTAATTTTGTTGGATAAGTGTAATTTGATCAAAAACAACCTTAGTAATAAAATATGATCCTTTAGGTCCCCTTTGAGTAGATTAGGAGATTTATTATTATTTAATTCAAAGAAGAGTTAAAAGAGTTAAAATGAGAGTTTAATAACTAATACATTTTTAATATAGAGTTAAACGCAATATAAATTTGACTATAAATGTTAATTATAAATATGAAGAGATTTACTATATAATGTTATTTTATTTATAATTTTTAGACATTAAATAATTAAATTTATTTAAGACACAATGATGATGTAGTATTTACCATATTAATGAAAAATTAGAAGAATTGATATTATAAAATTCCAAATAAATATAATTTGAGACTTTAAATTAATCAAAATAATTTTATATGTTAATATGACATGTTATTATTTAAAATATAAATTTATTTCTAATAAATAAAGTTTTTAGTACTTTAAAAAAATCAATTATTAAATAATGTTAAAATTGACATAAATGATTTTTTAAAACAAATACAATATTATTGGATGATATAATAATACTAAAAATCAATGGTTCAGAAAAAAGACTTATATAATGATAATTGTATCATTAATGAACCACTTGGGGTTCTCTTGGAAGTTCATTGTATGTTTATTAACTATATAATATAAAAATACAAAGAGACATGGTAATTGTCAAACTATTTAACTAAGAGTTAAATCTAAAAGATAATGTTAATATAATGACTCAAATCTTTCTAAAACCTATTGGTTGAGAGTTTTTCGACCCATATCCATTTAATAATTCATTTTTGAGCCATTAGAAACCGAAAATTAGTTTATGATAAAATAATATTTCAATCTTTTCCTAGGTCGCCCCTCACCCCTCTTATAAAAGGGCACATCCCCTTCTCTCAAATTCACACCTACGAAGCAATTTGGATTGGCCAAACCCTACCCAAATATCCTCCCAACTGTCCTCCCTTAATCATAGAGGCATTGTTCTAGTCATAATGCCAACCTATGGAGCCCTTTTGATCAAATCAAAAGGAAGAACCCAAAGAAGAGGTTAATATTTCATCACCTCTTTCAAGTTATTTTCTTCTTCCACTTCCTCTTTATTTTTTCTTTCCATTATAAAATAATAACTCAAGTATATTATATATAATTTGATGTTATTATAAAAATGGTACAAATATATTCATTATTTTATACATCATAATAATGACAATGTCACCATACGTGTGAACGTACGGCTTAACGTCTCCACGTCATTGTGTAGTTGTTATTCAATAATTTATTTTTAGATGGGTATAATAATGAATATAAATGACGTAAATAATAAATATAACATGATAATTATTCTTTATATATGATATTCCATTCAATTATGTACTATTTTAATATCAAAAGAATGATATTGTCGCCCGTGTGTACGTACGGGTTACCATCTCCATGAACGCGATGTGATTCAATCCTCATCGTAACAATTTAAGAATAATTTTCATTTGAGGATTAAAAATAATGTTTCAAGAGTTGATATAATTATGGATATGAAAAATATACATCCCATCCATGAAAAACATGACTCACATAACAAAGAATATAAAAGAAAACGAATCAGTAAACACCCAAAATGGCGATAATTCTAAAAAACATTTAACAAATAATTATTATAAGATCATATATGATATTATAATTATTTATATGGTTATTTTATAATTTAATAAAAATTAATTAACTATTATACATGAGGTTAATGTACCCTCGGTCAAGGAGAAGTACAAGGTAAGGGTTAATTCTACAATCGCTTTATTATCCGTTGTAGTTTTTACGTAAGTATCTACTGGGACCTCTTTATCATCCACATCCATGTTTCTTAAAAATGTATTTCAAATAATTTTTACTATTTAATTGACAATGGGTTAAATTCATTTATTCCATTATTTTAACTTATATTTTTTGAAAGGAATCTTTAAGTCATTTTCCAAACAAGGTACTTTACGACCTTTTCGACAAAATTATGGTAAGAATGTCTTTTTTAACTTATATAGCGGGTGCAGTTATTCTCTGCCGTTATAACATCGTTGAAGCTTCCCTTACAATATTATATGGATATCTTCAAAATAAATTATTTCTTTTATAATTTTGTAATTTCAAAATGATTTCAAAAAAAATAAATAGATATTTCTTTCAAATAGTTTTGATTTCATCTATTTCAACATCCTTTGATGGATTTTTTACTTGTTTGAAGTCAATTCCTTATGATAAAAATCTTCCATATTGTATTTAAGGTTTTCTGATATGTTTAACTGTGGTTGTTTTATTTTTATACCATTCATGGTTTATGGTTAAAGTATTGAAATTTCGTATTCTTGTTTTAATATGAATGTTTATGTTATATTTCAATGATTTCATATGAGGAATGTATTGGAGTTAGTAAGTGACGGGTGGAGCCCACTATAGCTCCTCGATGCATCAGTAGGTATTATGAGACAACTAGATGTGGAATTGGCCAAGGCCTTTCCAAATTTGATATATGGTTTTGGTCGAGGCCTTAATCATTTTTAGATGTCTTGGCCGAGTACTTAACAAATATTCTCAGAATGTCTCGCATTATACATTCCCTCATTATGAAAATAATATTGATGGTTCATGTAGTCATTCGACTAGCTTAATACTCATGATTATGTTTTATTATGGCATTATTTACTCAACTCGTATTCCTGCCATAAAAGTGTTCATGTTTATTATTTGTAAAGGCATGTGTTTTCAAATATTCACCAAGTTTAATATTTATGTTATCTTGTGTTGTATTGCTTACCCTTACTGAGCATTTGAGATCACCCCTTTCTTATGTTTCATTATCCCAGGATATGAAAAAGTTAGTTATGAGTGAATTGCAAGCATAATATAGGAGGATTGTATGTTTCTAATGGAATAAATTAGTGTTGTATTTTTTTTCAAGTTGTAATATTGAACTTATGTTTGAATCTTGTTTCCAATAATACCAAACCAATCGGTATTTTAGGACATTATTTCCTTCTGATCAATCCAATTCTATGTAATAATACACCGACTATGGGTAACTAGGGTTGGGACATTACAGTTGGTATTAGAGAAAGTATAGTACAAACCTTAGAAACTAGATTTATATAAACTCTGATTAGTATACATTATCCTAAGATATTCTTTAAAAATTAGTATAGAAGAACATCCTATAATTTTTGTAATGTAGAGATTTTGTGAGTTTTCCAAGCAATACATCTTTGTCTGGATACGAGTAGGCAGAGGTGGCTTTGGCATAGATGCATCAATGGGTAAAACCAGAAAACACCGCTTTGAGTTAGACTTGAATGGGAACCGGTGCACGACAATAGGCCTTCCTGAACTCTTGGTTACGACCCTCCTGGGGGATATTCATAGGATAATTCTCATTTTCGTTACAATCTATTATGAGGGGTTTATGATTATATAATTCCTCAAAGTAAACATTTTTATGATTATGGATTGTATCAATAAACTGTTCAATTTATGTTAAGTGTTTTACATGTTTGGAATTATTTATTATGATTCATAAGTTAATCTAGTGTATGCCAATGTTTAGAAATGGAGCCTAGTGGAAGGAATGGAAACTGTATCAACACACGTAATCCATGTAGGGATTTCCCTCCTACTCAAGATAATCATAGTGGAGTTGGTGAAGAAACTGGTGCTGATCAGCTTATCACCATACTTGGACAACTCACACAGGTTATGAATAATAACCTAACCAGTATGGAACACCCTGATCCACAATGTGGAGGATCAATGTTAGAACTCTTCATGAGGAAACAACCACTAACATTAAATGGGAGTACAATTCCATTTGTGGTTGAGCAATGGATAAATTCCTCAAAGAAAATATTTAACAATTTGGGGAGTATAAAAAGAGAAAAAGTTGTCAGGGCAGTTTATTGCCTCACTGAAGATGCTGATCAATGGTGGTCATTGATTCAAAACACAAAGGAAGATGAACAAGTTTACAATATTGATCGGAGGGAGTTTAAAAAACTTTTATTAGAAAAACACTTTCCTCGTGACCATCGAGTGGATATGGGAAGGCAATTTCTGAGTTTGAGGCAAAAGGAGGATGGGAATGTTGAAAATTATGAGTCTAAATTTACAAGATTAGTAAGGAATGCTACAGATTATATATGTAATCCAAGAAGTAATATTGGTCATTTCTTTGATGGGTTAAAAACATTTTTCCATCGATAATTAGTATCGCAATCCTTCTCATCATACGAATATACTGTCTCATGTGCTATCAAGACAGAAAAGGAATTCTCAAAGTCTTAAAACTTTAAAACAAATCAAGGGAAGAAGATATATGTTGAACACTCTGGGAAAGGAAATAAAGAAACACAGAAGAAGGGGTGAATTGAATTTCCACCCTATGATAATTTTGGAAGGAATCACCATAGTGCCTGTATAAAAGGAAAAAGATTATGCTACAAATGTGGATAGAAAGGCCATCTTATAGGTGATTGTAAGGGAAAGAAAAAAGCTACCAATTTTCAATGCTACAATTGCAGGGAGATGGGACATTATGAAAATGAATTTCCTAAGCGTTAGGGAAACTTACCTCAGAAAAGGCCAAGGGATCAAGGCCAAGAATATGTGATCACTACTGCTGAGGTTGAAGCTATGAAAGACATGGTGGCAGGTAATTTAATGGTTTCCTCAAATTTTTTCAATACTTTATTTGATTCTGTATCATCGCATCGTTCCGTATATTCCCAGTATTCTAAGAAAATTAGATATTTACAATTTTATCTAAGAATGGAGTTGTTAGTGAAAACACTTAAGGGAAGTATCCTTGCAACAATGTTTTGTGAACCAGTTCCCATTAGGGTATATAAATGTTCTTTATTCATTGATCTCATCATCATACCCATGATGGAATTTGATATAATCCTCGAAATGGATTGGATTTCGAACCATGGAGCAAAAATTTACTAAAAGAAGAAGGAGGTTACAATTTTATATGATGATAAGGAGTACCTTATTTTTAGATCAGAAATGTCACCGCATGATTCTTATCTAGACCCACCCCCAGTAACTTTATGGAGCTCAATATTTTTCAAAGATTGACCTTCGATTTGGATATCATCAGTTGTGTGTGAAGAAGGAAGACATTCTGAAAACAACATTTCAAACCAGGTATGGGAATTACGATTTTACAATAATGCCTTTTGGGATGACTAATGCACCCTATATTTTCATGGATCTAATGAAAATTGTTTTCATGGAATATCTGGATGACTTTGTAGTGGTATTTAATGATGATATCTTGGTATACTCCAAAATCTATGAAGACCATGAAAATCACTTGCGCATTATTCTAAAGACTCTTAGAAGAAATGAATTATATGGGAAATTTAGAAAGTGTGAATCTTGGATTCTGAATATTTCTTTTCTTGGCCATATTGTCTCTAAGGATGGAATCTCTGTTGATCCTTCAAAGACCAACACAATCCCATAATGGCCATCACAGACGTGTATAACTGAGGTACAATGTTTTATTGGTTTAGTGGGTTATAATCGACGTTTCTTCCAGAATTTTTCCCAGTTGGGTAACCCATTAAAAAATCTCACAAGTAATGGAGTTAAATTTTTTCAGAAAAAAGAGTGTGAAAAATGTTTTGAAGAACTGAAGAGAAGATTAGTCAATGATCCTATCTTGACTCTACCATCAGGGAATGATGGGTTTGTTATTTATAGTGATGCTTCAAAAAATGGACTTGGTTGTGTCTTTATGCAGAATGAAAATGTTATTACCTATGCATCATGAAAGCTAAAAATTCATCAGAAAAACTATCCTACTTGTGATCTTGATTTATCAGCTGTAATATTTTCTTTGAAGATATGAACACATTATCTCTATGGTGAAAAATGTGAGATTTATACTTATCACAAGAGTTTGAAGTATATTTTCTCACAAAAAAAAACTCAATATAAGGGAAAGGTGATGGATTGAGCTACTCAAGGATTAAGATTGTACTATACACTACCACATGGGGAAGGAAAATAAGGTGGCTGATGCTTTGAGTAGAAAGGATCATGGAGTTTTGAACAAGATGAGAGTTGAAAAGGATCCTATATACATGGATCTAGTAAAGATGGATATGGGAATAACCATGGAAGGTGAAACATCAATTATTTTTCAAATGGTTGCCAAACAATATTTACTAGAAGGGATAAAGAGTCCTCAGACTAATGATGAGGAGTTTAAAAGAAGATTAAAGCTATGAATGATGGTAGATTGAGTGACATTATATATGAAGATAGGATTTTGAAATTTGGGAAGAGACTTTGTGTCCCAGAAATACCTGATCTGAAAGGGTAATTGTTAGATGATGCTAATAGCCCCAATTTCTCTATACACCCTGGTAGCACTAAGATGTATAGAGATTTAAAGGAACAAATTTGGTGGGACAACATAAAGATGGAGATTACTGATTTTGTTTCAAGATTCTTGGTTTGTAAATATGTGGAAACTGGAAGGAAACAACAAAGAGGATTCATGCAACCTCTTCCCATACCTAAGTGGAAATGGGATTATATTATGATGGAGTCTGTCATGGGACTACCAAAGACTCCTAGAAGAAACATTGCAATATGGGTCATTTTTTATCGTCTTACCATGTCAGCACATTTTCTTGCTATAAGAGAAGATTTACCACTTGAACTTCTATCAAGACTATATATTAATGAAGTTTTAAGACTTCATGGAGTACCCCTATCGATTGTTTCTGATCGTGATCCTCGTTTTACATGAAGATTATGGAAAAGTCTTCAGAAAGCCTTAGATACTAAACTTCATTTGAGCACAACCTACCACCCTCCAACTGATGGACAATTAGAATGGACTATTCAAACATTAGAAGACATGTTGAGATCATGATCACTTGACTTTCAAGGTATGTGGGATCAATATTTACCTCTAGTGGAATTTTCCAATAACAATAGCTTCTAGTCAAGTATTCATATTGCACCATAAGAAGTGTTATACAGAAAGAGATGTCTCACACCAACCTGTTGGGATGATGTTAGTGAAAGAAAACTTGTAGGCCCAAAACATGATGATGAAACAATGGAAAAGGTGAAGGTAATCAAAACCCATATCAAAGGAGCCCAAAGTAGGCAAAAGAGATATGCCGATAACCGAAGGAATGATTTGGAATTTCATGTAGGATATCATGTTTTCATTAAGGTATATCCATGGAAGGGAGTTATACGTTTCAGTAAGAAATGTAAATAGAGTCTCATGTACATCAGACCTTTCGAAACTCTAGAACGAATTGGGGTTGTAGCTTAATGCTCGGCAATGACGCCAAGTCTCTCCAAAGATCATGATGTGTTCCACGTATCACTTTTGAGAAAATAAATGCCTAACTCAACACATGTACTCACCTATGAAGAATTAGAAATGGAACCTGATCTGTCTTATTGCGAAGAGCCTGTTAAGATTCTTGATACCAGAGAACAAGTGCTGAGAAACCGGATGACTCGTCTAATAAAAGATCTATGGAGATACCATAAGATGGAAGAGGCAACGTGGGAACCTGAGGAACTTATGATGAAGAACCACCCAAATCTTTTTATGTAGTAATATTCTAAAATTTTAGAGGATGAAATCAATTGAAGGAGGGTAGAAGGTAACACCCCAAGCTTCCACAATATGTTTCCCTTTGAATTATGCAATAGATTGCATTGTACAAAACTTTGAGATTCTAACACACTGAAATCAATCAAACTAGTCGTTATGAATAGTAATACCCACTTTTTGAAATATTATAAATTTTAATTTTCAAAATGGAGTTCATTTTTAAATTTGGAATATCAAAATTAGCTTAGGGTGAATTATTTTTATTTTTCTGAAAACTTTAAATTTGTTATGAATAGTGAAAAACATTGTGTTATTGTTTAAAACCGAATTCTGATTTAATTAATTAATTATATTATTTGAATTTAATTTAGGACAAAATAGATACATTATACATATATATTTTCAATGTAATTCATTGTACTCATTCTTTAATAATATTATATATATATATAATTTTATTGAACTTTTCACCGTCTTTTACCCACCTCCTAGAAGAATTTTCAAATTCGCATAAAACATAATTTTACCACTTATGTGAGTCGAATTTCAAAAATTCGAGACACACGGTGTAAATATGTAAGAAAAATTTGGTTTAATAAGATGAAAATAATTTTTGGTGAATTGTAACTTTTTAATTTTATTTACCATGGTTAAAATTAAATAAAGTAATTAAGGGTAAAAATGATATTATTCTTACACTTAAACATGTCCTAATTCTATTGGATAAGTTTAATTCAACCAAAATAACCTTAGGAATAAAATATGATCCTTTAGGTCCACTTTTATTAGATTAGGACATTTATTATTATTTAATTCAAAGAAGAGTTAAACGAGTTAAATTAAACGTTTAATAACTAAACCATTTTTAATATAGGGTTACACATAAAATAACTTTGACTATAAATATTCATTAGAAATAAAAACGATTTACTATATAATGGTATTTTATTTATAATTTTTAGACATTAAATAATTAAATATATTTATGACACCATGATGATGAAGTAATTAGCATATTAATGAATGATTAAAATAATTGATATTATTGAAATATAAATAAATATAATTGGGACTTTAAATGAATTAAAATATTTTTCTAGGTCAATATGACATGTTACGATTTAACATATGAATTTATTTCGAAGTAATAAAGTTTTTAGGACTTTAACAAAAAATAATTATTAAATAATGTCAAAATTGACATAAATGAGTTTTTAAAACAAACACAATATTATTGGTTGATATAACAATAATAAACATATAAATATCAGACAAAAGACATATATAATTATAGTTTTGTAATTAATGAACCACTTGGAGTTCTCTTGGAAGTTTAGAGTATGTTTATTAACCATATAATATAAAAATACAAAGAAACATGGTAAATGTCAAAGTATTTAACTCAGAGTTAAATCCAAAGATAGGGATAATATTGTGGCCCAAACCTGTCTAAAACCTACTGGTTTAGAGGTTTTCAACCCATCCCCACCTTAACCTTTTAATAATTCATTTTGGATCCCCTAGAAACCGAAAATTATTTTTTTATAAAATAATATTTCAATCTTTTCTTAAGGTGCCCTTCACCCTCTTATAAAAGGGAACTTCCCCTTATCTCAAATTCACACCTTCAAAGCAATTTTACTCAACCAAACCCTGACCAAATATCCTCCCTACTATCCTTCCTTTATCATATAGGCCTTCCTTTAGTCAGATAGCCAACCTACGGAGCCATTTTGATCAAATCAAAAGGAAGAACCCAAAGAAGAGGTAAATATTTTATCACCTCTTTCAAGTTCTTTTCTTCTTCCACATCCACTATATTTTTTGTTTTCATTATATAATAATAACTACAATATATTCTATATAATATGATGTTATTATAAAAATTATACATCCATATTAATTATTCTATCCATCATAATAATGATAAATTCACCATACGTGCGTACGTACGGCTTACAGTTTCCATGTCGTGGTGTAGTTGCTATTCAATACATTATTTTTTGATGGGTATAATAATGAGTATAAATTATTTAAATAATAAATATAACATTATAATTATTCTTTATATATGATATACCATACAATTATATACTATTTTAATATCAAAAGAATGATATTGTCGCTCATGTGTACGTACAGATTACCGTCTCCACGAAGGCGATGAGATTTATTCCACATTGTAACCATTCGAGACTGATTTTCATTTTATGATTAAAATTAATTCTTAAAGAGTTGATATAATTCTGGATATGAATAAGATACATATCATCCATAGCAAACATGACTCACATAACAATGAATAAAAAGAAAAATGAATCAGTTAACACCTGAAACGTCTATAATACTAAAATATTATTAACAAAGAATAATTAGAAGATCATATATGATATAATAATTATGTATATGGTTCTTTTATAATTAAATAACAATTATTTGACTATTATGTAGTAGTTTAACATACCCTTGACCAAGGAAAAGTACAAGGTAATGGTTAATTCTACAATCTCTTTATTATCCGAGGTTGTTTTTTTCCTAAGTATCTACTGGGACCTCTTTACCATCCACATCCATGTCTCTTAAAAATTTATTTGAAAAAAAATTACTATTTACTATAAAATGGGTTAAATTCATTTATAACCTTATTTTAACTTATATGTTTTTAAAGGAATCTTTCAGTCGTTTTCCAAACAAGGTACTTTATAACCTTTTTGACAAAATTAAGGTAAGAATTTCATTTTTAAAATTATATGGCGGGTTCAGTTATTCTCTATCATTATAACATCATCGATTCTTCCCTTATAATCTTATAATAATATTTTCAAAACAAAATTTTTATTTTATAATTATGTATATTTAAATTATTTCCAAAGAAAATAAAGAGATATTTATCTCAAATAGTTTTGATTTAATCTATGGCAACATCCTTTGATGGATTTTATACTTGTTTGAAGTTGATTCATTATGATACAAATATTCCATACTGTATTGAAGGTTCTGTGATATGTTTGACTGTGGATGTGTTATTTTTATACCATTCATGGTTTATGGTTAAAGTATTGACATTCTTTATGTTAGTTTTACTATGAATATTTATGTTATATTTCATCCTTTTCATATGAGGAATGTATTGGACTTATTAAGTGACGGGTGGAGCCCGGTATAGCTCCTCGATGCATCTGTAGGTCTCATGAGACTACTAGACATGGAATTGTCCAAGGCCTTTCCAATTTTGATATATGGTTTTGGTTGAGGCCTTAATCATTTTTAGACGCCTTGCCCGAGGCCTTGAAAAAATGTTTCAGAATGTCCGTAATTATACATTACCTCAATATGAAAATAATATTGATGGTTCATGTGGTCATTTAACTTGTAGAATACCCATTATTATTTTTTATTAGATGATTATTTATTCATCTCATATTCCTGCCATAAATGTGTTCATGTTTATTATTTGTAAAGGCATGTGTTTTCAATTATTCACCATGCTTAATATTTATGTTATCTTCTGTTGTATTTCTTACCCTTAATGAGCATTTGAGATCTACCATTTATTATGTTTCATTTTCCAAGTATATGAAGAAGTTAGTTATGAGTGACTTTGAGGCATAATCTAGGAGGCCCGGATTTTTCTAATGGAATAAATTAGTGTTTTATTTCCTTTCAAGTTGTAAAGTTGAACTTATGTGTGAGTCTTATTTCCAATAATACTAAACTGATCAGTCTTTCGGGACATTATTTCCTTGTGATCATTCCAATTCTATGTAATAATGCACCGACTCTGGGTAACTGGGGTCGGGGTGTTACCAAAAACTTATTATTTCTCCCTGACTATAGGAATAGTGTTACTGTTAATTTTTTCACTTATGTGATTTGAATTTTGAAAATACAAAATTCACAATTGTAATAAGTATGATAATTTTGTTCTAATAATATCAACATAATTTTTTGTCCAAAATGATGAGTGAATGTGATTAAAATTAATTATGGTGATTATGGTGTGATTAAGCTTAATAAAGGACTAAACCTTAATTAAAAGGACCAAAATGACCTATAAACTTATCCAAAAGTCATTGGAAACCAATATTTAGACCATATAACCACATGGTTCTAAATGAATGATTTATTTGGATATTATTAAATGGAATTACCCTATATAAAAGGTTAAGTAATTAAAAATAAAAAAATGGAACCTTCCTTGCCTTTAACCATTATAAAGCATTAAGATATGTACAAAGCATAATATTTTCGGTCATACATATATTTTTTAAAGATATATGGGTTATTTTTATCATAATAATTTATCAGTAATTTTTATATACGGTTAAGGTGCATAAAATTCTTAAGAAACACCAATGTTGTGATTATTTAGGTGATAATTAACAAAAATAAATGATACTATAAATATTAAAGTGAAGTTAATCGATTGGATTATTGTTTTTATTTATTTTTTAAGATTAACATATCATTTTACACATATATAAACTTAATATATTTTAATATTTAATTTAAATTGATATTTTAAATATAATATTAAATAAATAATGTCAAAATTGACATTATTGCTATTTTACAATAAATGAAATTTTATTACATGATTTAATATTAATAAAAAAATTATATTCTCCCATGTGATTTGTAAGTGTTAATAAATATCAAAAATAGTAAATTAATTAACCAATTAATCTTTTATTATTAAAAAATTGACCCATATATTGTAATATTATTTTTAACACGGTCCAGGTTTAAGAAGTGTTTTAGTGCGTCACGTGAGATCTTTTTAAAATTAATTTACAAAACACAAGGGGGTTATATTTTATAAATTAGATATCATATTAATAATTTATTGGCTCTATATTGTATAATAAATCTCAATTTATTTTATTTTTAATGGTTAAATGAATTATATTAGAAGATAAGATGCTTTAATAAAAACCAAAATGATAAAATAGGGGAATCCTAGCAGTTAAGGAACCAAATTATTAAAATGCACATAATTTTGTGTGTTAGAGGTCTGAATCAACCATGATTCCAATATAATCCATTATTTTTTCATTATGGAGGAAATTTATGTAGTTTTAACCACCAATTAATTAATTCCTTTTGGTATTTAAAAGAGTGTCACTCCCTCTCCACTATAAAAAAGAAATCACTTTATCAATTCATCACACCTCTCTAGCCCATTGGCTCACCATACCTCTACTCAAATAAGCTAAAAATTTCCATCCCTTCCTCCTATAATCCTATATTTGGGAAAAAATACTCTAAATGAATCCTTTTGGACCAAACCAAAAGGAGTTACCTGATTAATAGGAAGCTTGTAGAAGTATGGAGAGATTCAAGACACAAGGTTAAGGGATTTCATCTAACATTTAATTTCCATTAGAAACATGTTAGGTTCACCAATATTTCCTTTTGTGTGGTGTATTTACTTCCCATGATTTTATTATATATATCTTGTAATTTAATTTATGGGTATTAAAATGTCCATTTTATCATCCTGATTTCATGGGGTTTCAGTTTCAAAAGTCACACAAACTATAAAAATGTTTTGTCCAAATTTTCATTCTTTGAGACTCATGTTTTTCTATGCACCTGAACTTTTATTCAAGGTGTATATACTTCCATTTTACATGTTATATCATGAATATTTTCATTTTCAAGATATATTAAGCTTCATGTAATTTATTTTTCTTATATGGAGAGTATGTTTCCAAGTTACTGATTTATAAGAGTATATTGAGGCAATCTCATCACTTTTAGAGATTGTTTATGTTTATTCTTACTTTAATGAAATATTGTGATTCATATCTCAATAAAACTGATGAGTTTAATTATCTTATATTTTTTAAATATAACCACATGTTTTAGTACCCTTTTTCCACCCCTTGGTACTTAATATAATGTTTTTATGTAAAATTTGAGTGTCTCTCTCTTCGGTCGGAAATATCTTGTATTCAAAAACCATGTTTTCAAAAAAAAGGTCCTTGAAGTTTATTTTCTAGAAAAAATATTTAAAATGTTTTATTGTTTTTAAATTTTCCTTCATATTTTATCAAAGCTATTTTCAAAGAAAAATTTTTTTAAATAGTTTTACGTTATAAAAAACAGTTTTCAAAGAAGAAAGAATATTTTCCTCAAGAAGTGTTTTGAAAGATATTTCAAAATTATTTTTCATCTAATATGGCATCCATTGATAAGAATCATTCCCTTATATTAATTTATATAAAGGCTCCATTGATATCCTTTATATGAATGGGTTTTTATTAATTTCATGGTCATAATGAAGCTCGTTTCCCTTTCTTGGGTTACATATTTATGAAACTCGCTTCTTTTCACGGGTTATGCTTCCATGAAATGGTTCTAAAACCTATCCATTTTTCATAAGTTTTGATGTGTTGAAATGTTAATTATACCAATTTTATTTCTTGTGTTATGACTTGATGTTCATAAAACCTATGTATTTTTATGGTTCATGATATGATAAATGCCTTAATATCTTGTAGCACGGGTATGAATTATTTTATTATGAGATGGGTTGGACCAATATCCATCTCCAAGGAATTGGGTAATGATGGATGGATAATGAGTATAAATGTTATGCGTGAACCATATTGCATGTTCACAATGTTATGAATGCACCTGGTTGCATGTCCATGAGTTTATTCATGAACTTGATTACATGTTCACAATGTTAGGAGTGAACCTTATTACATGTTCACAATGTTATAAGTGGGTATGGTTAAATGTACATAAGTTTATGCGTGAAAATGATTACATTATAGTAATGTTATATTTTAACTTTATTACATGTTCACAAAATTATTCACAGACCTTGTTTCATGTCCATTAGGTAATTCATGAACCTAATTACACATTTATAATGTTATGCTTTGACTTGGTTTCATGTTCATAAGGTTATTTTTGAACCAAATTACATGTTCACAATGTTATGCCTGGACCCAATTGTATGTTCACAATTTTTTTTTGGGTAACTATTTTATGTCCTTAACTTAATGAGTGAACATTTATCTACTTATATGTGTTCACAAAGTTATAAACCAACGTTCATGCCAAAAATTCCATGTATTTCTTATTTTATGATTCCTTGGCCAATTTTCATTATTTTCTTATGATTCATGTCTTATGAACTTCCATTATTTATTATGATACCTAAAATGAAGTGCCAGATCTTAAAATGTAATGCTCATGTTTTATACCCTTTTTTTATGTTATGCTTACGAATGCCCTTTATTTATCCTTACTGAGCATCTGAGATCACCCCTTTATTATGTTTTCTTTCCCCGAGATATGAAGAAGGGTTTTAGGTAGAAGTAATAAAGGTGGATATTATTATGTAAGATTTTGAATATCTTTCACACTGATAGAATATTTTGTTTCTAAGTTTCCAAAGATACTAAACTATTATAGTCTTCAAGAATGTATTTTTGTAATGTGCTGAATATTCATCTAAAATGATGTAATATCCTTATATGTCAAGCCTGGTTCACTATAGTTTGTATCAAATAAATTTTTTAGTCATCCTTTGGAAACTAGGATGAGAGAACTTCAAATATACTCCTTGTTATATTTCTAAGGATATGTCTAGGGATGTCTCTAAGGATAAGTATAAGGATGATTTTACATTCAGGAAAATGACCGGGAATTTTCCTAATGGATAGAGTGAGTGGTTTCATATATATACATACCCAAATTGATACTACAAGTGGATGTGGATCTATAATAGATTTAACTTTGGGTAACAAATCTGACAAGATGTTCTGGGATTGACTTGGGGAAATCGGGTGCATGACAACAGGACTTTCTGCACACTTGGTTTGACACATAGAGGGGATATTCTTTGGGAATTCAAAAACTCCTTGTGAACCATCATGAAAGAATTAAATATATGTTATCAATTAATAACTTAGGATAAACCTATAGTGTCATGGATTAAGTAATGTGTCAATATTTAGACATATTATAAGTAAATTATTATGATTATGTGGTTTTCTTCTTTGATATGTGTGTCTCACCCTGTGCTTTTTGGTTTTAGTCAATGGAGAGAACTATAAAGAACATGGTAAACATTGGATTTTTCATATGTGGATTGTATTATAATTATGGAAATAAATTTTCCCAGTTAGAATCTCATAAAGAGAATCCGGATGGTGATATGTGTACTAGTTATTCTATTGAAGATAAAGAGACTACAAATGACTTGTGAAAGGTATGTGAAGTTCTTCTAGTAATGTTTACGTTAATTATAATAAGCATGATTAGGTTGAGTTTGAGGAACTTAAATACATGGTTCGTATTTCATATTCTAGGAAAGATGTACTAAATAATAAGTAGATTAATCCTGAGTAATGGTCTAAGAATAAGGTTTCACTAATGATGTATTTATGTTTTGTAATTCAAAGTTTATGTTATATAAATAGTGAAATATATAAGTATTTTTACTATAAGTTTCCATTAAGGATTTAAAAGTACATGATGAATGATGATGAATACATAGAAAAGTGATTTAATTGGATTGTTATATTTTGTTTGAGTTAAGGTAACCCTTAATTAATTCCTAACATTAGATAATGATGTTTGGATAAAGATATGCTGAATATAATTAAGTAAATTGGACGACACAGATTAACCTGGAACTGATTATTGAAAAACTGTTCAATGTCATTAATGATGAAGTTTATAACTTCTTTGATTCAAATAATACATCCATAAATCATCCAAATAAGGAAGAATACATGTTTCAAAATAGTATTTATGACAATTACCATGTTTCAAGGAAATATATGATAAGGTTATTCAAATGTTTGTAATGTGACAACCAAGTGGTATGTGGTCATGTATAGGGGATCAAAATTAATATTATTTCATGACATTCATTCTAAATCTTTTAATTTCCTTCTTTTGGAGGGTTATAAGGTTATCCATTTAGGGAATTTTTAAGTTAAACTTTACAATAAGTAAGTAGTATTAAAGTGTTATCTCTCTATATGAGAATTTATGCATATTGGATAGCCTATTTAAATGATCACGTATTGATGGTAACTAAGGAAAAATGGAATGGTGTATCATTGGTATTAGGATCTATTGTTACTTTATGATTGAAAAGGTAACCTTCCATTTTAGAGAAAGAGGTGAAGTGTATAAATGAAATAAAAAGGTTGACATTGTCCTGAAATCATGAAAGTATATTTTTTCAAGAGAATTAGTTAAATTTAGGAAAAATTATATTCAATCCAAAAATGTTTTCTTGGTACTTTCATTTTTGAAGAATCATTTTGTCCTTTATTTTATCATAGATTTAAGGATTTCTAATTGTTAAAATTATTCTGACCTTTTTCTCTATCACTCCTCATCAAAACATGATGGTAATATTTCTCTTACATGTCTATGTTTTTGCTTCCCGCCTATGTCCTCCTATGCGGGAATCTCATTATGAGTTACTTGATGTAACCGTTATGGTGCTGAATTTCTATTTTTAATGTAAGATTTAGTATTAACTTTTATAATGTGGTTTTCTATGAAAATAACTTTCATGTATTAATACTTTGATAACCCAGATGAATTTCAAGGGATAAATTAATTTTAAGGGGGTAAAATGTAACACCCTGAGATTTTGTGAAATATTTTTTCCAAATTAATTAATCTTTATAAAATTTTTCATTTCATGAAACATTTAAAATAGATTATTTTAAGTTTCTATTTAGATATATGTATCACCAATTTGATCTTGTACTACACGAAACATTTATCTTGGCTTTTGGTACAAGCAACACTGAGTTAGCTTGTGGTACAGGCAAGACTGAGATTTTTCATGAGGTCCCAACTATTTTAAAATTTAATTTTTGTAGTTTTATGAATTTTATTTTATAAAATAATCATCATTTTGAATTAAAAACATCAAAAAAATTCAAGGGTTAATTTTTTGGACTTTTCTGGGAAACTTTATTTTATGATGATTAATGGAAACAACTACATTTTAGTTACAAACCACCTTTTCGTTTACATAATCATTAAAGAAAAAACATCTTTTAGATTTTTTTTTGAGTCAAATTAGATAAAATAGAAATATATTTATAAAATTAATTTCATTAGAATAAATTTTACTTTGAATTGAATATAAAAAATGCAACAAACCATTGAATATTTTTCTAATTTAAAAACCTCTTATTTCACCCCTTCTACGGGATTAGTGTTAATCTTAATTTTCCCACTTCTGTGATTTTAATTTTTAAAATCCAATGTACATGGTTGTAATAAATATTATTTTTTGGTCTAATAATATAAACATAATTTTTTAAAAAAATGATTGGCGAATGTGATTAAAATTAATTACGGTGATTAAGGTATGATTGAGCTTAATAAAGGACTAAACCTTAATAAAAAAAGACTAAAATGACCTGGAAACTTTTCCAAAATCCATTGGAAACAAATATTAAGACTATATCTCCACATGTTTCTAAATTTATGTGGTATTTGGATATTATTAAATGGATTTGACCTATATAAATGTTTATATAAAGAAAAAATACAAAACGGGAACATTCCTTACCTTTAACATTTATAAAATTTTAGATATGAAAAAACATTGTATTTTCGGCTATACATATCTTTTTTAAATATATATGGGTTATTGTTATCATAATAATTTATGAATAATTTTTAGAGATGGTTTAGTTACTTAAAATTCTAAACAAACACCAATGTAGTGATTATTTAGTTAATAATTAACTAAAATAAATGGTACTATAAATATTAAAAGTGAAGTTAATTGACTGAATTATTATCTTTATTTGTTTTTTTAGATTAATATACCTTGTTACAAATCTTTAAAATTAATATATTTTAATTCCAATATTAGATAGATATTATAAAATTAACATTAAATAAATAATGTCAAAACTGACATTATTGATATTTTATAATAAATGAAAATTTATTAAATGATTTAAAAATAATTAAATATCCTATATTCTGCCATATAATTTTAAAATTTTAATAAATATTGTATATGTTTTATTAATTAACCAATTAATATTTTATAATTAATATATCAACTCATATATTTTAAAAACTTTGTTAACACGGTCCAGGTTTAAGTAGTGTTTTAGTGCGTCACATGAGGTTTTTTAAAAATTAATTTCAAAACACATGGGAATTTTAATTTTTAAATTAAATATAATATTAATAATTT
The DNA here is from genome assembly GCA_963277665.1 of Viscum album. Classification (NCBI taxonomy): domain Eukaryota; kingdom Viridiplantae; phylum Streptophyta; class Magnoliopsida; order Santalales; family Viscaceae; genus Viscum; species Viscum album. The sequence goes on from OY728145.1 coordinate 905,527,541, forward strand.
ATTGGATCTATATTTTCTAATAAATATCACTTTATTTTAGTCTATATGTTTAAATTAATTATATTATAAAAGTATATTCTTCAATAAAAACCAAAATGAAACAATTACGGATTCTTAGAAGCTAAGGAGACAAATTATTAAAATGCACATAATTTTGTGTGGTTGATATTTTAATAAAACATGATTACTCTATAATCCATTATTTTTTTAATTTTGGAGGCACTTTAGGTAGGGTAGGGTAGCCATTAATAAATACCTTTTTGGTATTTACAAGAGTGCCACTCCCTCTACACTATTAAAAGTCAAGCACTTTATCCCATCATCACACCAAAAAAGCCCATTGGCTCACACAAAAACATCTCAAATAAGCTCCACACTTCCCTCCCTTCCTTTTAGAATAATCCCTTTGGGAATAGATCTTGTCAATTAATCTTTTTGGCACAAACCAAAAGGATTTTTCTGATTAAGAGGAATCTTGTACGAGTACAAAGAGGGTCAAGATTCAAATTAAGGGGGTTTCATCTCACTTTTAATCTCTATGAGATACATGTTATGTTCGCCACACTTCACTTTGGTGTGGTGTATGTATATCCCATGATTGTATTATATTTATCTTATACTTCAATTTATGGGTATTCACATGTCTATTTTATGATCCTTCTTTCATGGGGTTTAAGTTTCAAAAGTAACTCAATCAGTAAAAAAGTTTTTTCTTAATTTTCCTTCTATGAGACTTGTTTTTTTGTTATTCACCTAAACTCATTTTCAAGGTGTATACAATTCCATTTTACAAGTTATATATAGAACCTAATTACTTTCATGATATCTTAATCTTCATGTAATTTTATTTACTTTCATGGAGTATAATCCCAGGTTATTTAGTTTTAAGAGTCTATTGAGGAAATCTCATAACTTTTCGAGATTGTTTATGTTTATGATTCCTTTTATGAATTATTATTCTTCATATCTTAATTATACTCATGTGTTTCCATACCCACTTTTTTTCAAGAAAACGTCATGTGTTTGAACCATTTTTCAACCCTTTAGTACTTAAGATAATATTTTTAATTAAAATCAGATTGTCTCTATATTAAATCAGAAATCTATGTTATTACAAAACCTTGTTTTAGAAAATGGTTTCAAATGATCCTTAATGATCATTTTCTTGAAAAATAATTTTAAATGTTTTATTTTTTTCAAATCTTACTTTATACATTTTCAATGAAATTTTCAAAAAAAATGTTTTCAAAAGGTTTTACATTATAAAAAAGAAGTTTAAAAATAAGAAGGGATATTTTCTTCAATATGTGTTTTTGAAATATAATTCAAAATTATTTTCAATCTAAGTTAAAATACATTGATTTTACTCATTCTCTTATAGTAAATTATATAAAGGTTTCATTCATATCCTTTCTAGGAATGGGTTATGCTTAATGTCCTGGTCTTTACGAAGAATGTTTCCCTTTCACAGGTTACATGTTTATGAAACCCGTTTCTTTTCATGGGTTATGATTTGATGAAATGGTTGTAAAAACTACATATTTTCAATAGGTTTTAATTTGATAAAATGTTAATAACACATATTTCATTTCATGGGTTATGATTTGATGTTTATAAAACCTATGTCTTTTATAGGTCATGATATAATGAATGTTTTATAATCTTGTGGATCATCTACGAATGATTTTATTATGATATGGGTGGGACCTATATCTACCTTGGCTAAGTTGGGTAATGTGGGATTACTCATGAGGATAAATGTTATGTGTGAACATGATTACTTATTCACAATCTGATATATGGACCTATTTGATTGTCTATAAGTTTATGCGTGAACCTGATTACATATTCAAAACGTTATGAGTGAACCTTATTACATGTTCAGAATTTTATGCATGGACCTAGTTTCATGTCCATAAGTCTATGTGTGAGCTTGGTTACATGTTATAAATTATATGCGCGAACCTTATTACATGTTCACAATGTTATGCATGGACCTAGTTTCTTGTCCATTGGGTAATGCGTGAATCTGATTACATGTTCAAAATATTATGCATGGACTTGGTTTCATATCCATAAGGTTATGCGTGAACCTGATTACATGTTCAGAATATTATGCATGGACCTGGATTCATGTCCAGAAGTTGATGCTCAAGTCTGATTTCATTTTCTTAACATAATGAGTAAACATGTCTCTATTTATACATATTCACAATGTTATAAACCAACGTACATGACACAAATTCCTTGTATTTTCTTATGTTATGCTTAATTATACTATGTTATTTATTTTCTTGTGATACATGTCTTATGAACTTCAATTCTTTACTATGTTCTCTAATATACAGGTCATGATCTTCAAATATAATTCTCAATCTCCATACCCTTCTCATTTATGTTATTCTTATTCATTTACTTTATTTTCCCTTACTGAGCATATGATATCACCCCTTTCTTATATTTTATTTACCTAGGGTATAAAAAAGGGTTCTAATTAGAAGCACTAAATGTGGAGATATTTATGGTAGATGTTAAAGATATTTCACTAGGATAGAAGATTTGGTTTCCATGTTTCCAAAGAAATTAAAATCTTACAGTCCTTATGAAGGTATTTTTATAATATATTGAATATTTATCTAAAATGATGTAATATCCATGTATGTCAAATTTGGGTCACTACTGGAAAGAAGTTTCATAGAAAAATAAACAAACCATATAAAAAAGAAATCAAATTATAGACATAGTAGAAACTTACAATAAGATTCAATTGAATAATCCAATAAAAAAATTAATAATGAAATGATATATTAGAATGTAACTAAATGTAATAATATAAACAATACAATTAAAGGACATCTAGACTCAAATAAAGACTCAAATGTCCCAAGTCCTGAAACCCATGTCTAATCTGTCTCCAAACTCCAGCACATCTAGAAAAAAAATCAATTTCAACGTCATTTTCTTTGGTCCAACCCCAAAACCACATGATCTGCTCAGGTATAAAATGGAGGACCGAATAGGGGGTGAGTATAGATCAATTGGTTGATACTAGTGTGTCTGTTTAAACTAGTCTGATAATAAGTGTATTCCATAAATTGATAAATTTTTGTACTAATTAATTCAACACTTAATAAAATATGACAACCTGATTCATCTCCCATCCTAAACAACACTGAGCATGTATTCTAACTATGTTATCCATTACCATTCAAACATGATATAATAACCTACTTTAGTGTCATACTGAAATATCGTAGATCTTTTCTCACGACCATGCCAAACACCACCATAAAATAATGGCACATTCATAACAATCTGAGGCAAATCCCTATAAGCATTGAAATATATGGGTCAATGCCCTATAAGCATTACAACATGGGACTGGAAAAATCTTGTTCGCTCTAAAAATTACAACATTGAACTAGGATGATCCATCCCAATATCATCATTAAAATATTTAGATTTTCATCTACCAGGGTCAATCCCGATATATAATCATTTCATCATGGAACACAAGTCATATCATACAGCACGGATATCACAATATCACATCATATATTTCAATGTTTAATCGTGAAAAATACCATTTATCATTAATATGCCACTTTTAATTTAAATTTCAATTCATTAATAGTTATTATAATAAAAAATAATCCATAATTTAGTGATTTAGTATAAAAAATCACTGGAGGTCTCATGTCGTGCTAAAAACACGTCAAACCATTTGATAATTCAATTTTATTCATGACTCGCTCACCCCACGGGTAAACATAAGCCACATCAGAGACTAATTGAATCCAAAGAACTTCAAGGAAAAATTACATTCATAATTTAATTTATTCTTACACATGTTACATTATTTAAATCTCAATATTGCATATACTTAGAAATTATCAACCCATAGGGTTAATATCTAGACCACATCCCTTTAACTGATGGTGAATGAAGTGCTTGCAATGGTAAACTTCAATAAAGAATATGGTGTTGAAGATCACCAAGAGGATCCTATTTCAAAACTGACTAAGATCAAAACCATCAATTCATGGTTCAATGTATTATACCGCAATGGTTGGGGAACCAATGGAGGGAAGGGTAGAACAAAACCAAGAAGACTTTACATCGATCAATTACACAAAAAAGATGTCAGTAAATAAGGTTGGTAATACAAAATCACATGGAATATTCCCTAGGGTTGAGAGTGTAGAGATGTAGGTGAGATGAAATAAAATTCAGTGGAATAGAATAAATTAAAAAATTTGTTTGGAGGGTTACATAACATATAAAGTAGTTAAACATCATGTAAATATTTCCAATGAAATATGCAGAAAAACCATCGCCTAAAATTATTTATTGAAAACACCAAAGATATTACATGGAATTTAAATGTTTTGCTGATGGTTTTTTTGGTCATTTCCTTATTAACCAATCCAACCTCTTTTAAACCCGCCCTACATACCAAGAACCAATGGAAACACCTAAACTATTTTACCCGGACTCCATTAATTAGAGAAAATATGCATCCCTCGTCTTTGAGTCATTTTATCTAACAAAATATCATCATGCGGATCCTCTCTGGTTTTCTAATGTTTTTTGGAAACCAAAGAATGAATTTATTCAAACGATAGGTATCCATGATGAAACATGGACACTATGGTTTAATGATGAGGAAAAACTAACAAAAAATAATTTTAATGGAAAAAACTCAGAGAGAGACGTAGCTGAAAAAATATGGGATCTTGCAATCTCCCCGTCATATGACATCTCATCCTTAAGTTGATTTAAGCATTATTGTGAGGTATTAGTGGACAAGTTTTTCCATTGTGTTCTCATATTATACTCCCTCTCCCAATTCAACTCCTAAAATATCTCTTGCATCCACTTCACTCGAACTAACGGTATAGTCCTACCCTGGAGATATTTTTCACTATGATACACACCCAATATTGGATTCTCCTATAAGAATGCATTAGCACAAACATGGTGTCTGATACATCTATCACATGGTATTAGTATAGATGATGTATATATAGTTTTTATACATGAAACATGTCATGCATGTAACTGTAGAATGGTAGAAGGGTTAAATGGTATGCCACTGGACCAACCCTTGCCACTAATGCTTGAATTTCACTAGCTGACAAGTAAATCATCTAGATAAAAATAATGTCAACTTCTTCTTCATTCTTGACCACCAGTATTTTTTCACTACTATAATTTGGATGTATACCAACAGACCTATACCAACAGTTTCAAAAACTTTTGGAATAGGTAGCCTATGCCAATAGTTTGGGGGAAAACATTGGTATAGGTACCCTAGAGAGACCAAATACCAATGTTAAGGAAAAACCATTAGTATATCTCCCTTTTAGAGACCTTATACCAAATGTATCTCCAAAAAAATTGGCATAGGTCGCTTATATGGAACTATACCAATGTTTTTGGCCAAAATCATTATATAGGTCCATTGTAGAAACCCTATAGAATTGGTTATTTCCAAAACCTTTGGAATAGGTCCACCCTATACCAAATTTTTTTTCAAAATCATTGGTATAGCTCAAAAAAATTAGTTATACCAATAGTTCTCAAAACTATTGGTATAGCTACCCATGTTTTTATGGATTATTTTTTCAAATAAAATTAAATACACAAAAAAAGTTAAAATTCTTGTTAATATAAATATATATTTAAAAAATTATGTTTGAAAAATTCATCTTAGGTTTGTGGTTAGGTCATTGGATTATAAACAATAGGCACTGGGATCAAAACCCATTGGGTTTTATTTTTAAATTACCTATACCAATGGTTTTTTAAAATTGTTGGTATGGGTTTTTCATATCACATATACCAATGGTTTTATAAAACTGTTGGTATAGTTATATACTAATGGTTTTCACAAAACCATTGCTATAGGTCTATAATAATGACATAATATCCAATAACTGTCCAAACCATTGGTATATGGTTTTTTACTATCGGTTTCTATGAAGATAAAATATATATTTTTCATAAAAGGATCCACTACACATCAAGAAACATGAAACCCCATTATCATCTCCTCGCATAAGACCATAGGAACCCATACTCTTCCATAGAAAAGAATAGAATTTCCACAAACAAGAGACCATTCGGATGGTATCTTTCCACTTTATAAGTTATCACCTGAAACTGAGCCCTTCAGATTTGACAATTACTCGAACAAAATCTGGTCCAAAATTATGAGTAAAATAGATGTCAAAATTAGAGATACATGTCCCTGAGACTCCTGAGCATCCAGATACTTATAGTAAAATAAATCCATTATCCTCCACTCATCATAATACACTCATATTTCCTTTTCTAGTTTTTTAGTATAAGGTGTCAGTAATGATGGTTACCTTGACTAGTGTATAATCCAATTTGATGCTGAAAGATTGTGGTTTCTCAACCCAACTACTCTTCCGGAGGTTCATTTATCACAGAGAAAATTTGTACCTAAGTCTCTTGTGATCCATGTATACCATAAAACTCTATCCCATTAGATATCATGTCCAACATCTTAGGTAATGCACCACTAATGCTAACCTCATAATGTGAGAAGAGTAATTCCTCTCATGTGGTCTCATCTTCATGAAGTCATAAGAAACCACTTGATCCATCTATATTAGAACTTCTCCGAGTGAAACTCTGAATGCATCACAGTAAATGGTATTTGTTTTACCATGCACATTTAAAGTGAGGATCAGTGTTGAGGTTAGTATACCTTTAAAATCCAGAAAATCTCTCTTACATGCATTATAACAAACAAACATCACCCCTTTCTTGGTCATCCAGAACATTGACATTGAAAAATGGGAGAAATCATAGTCAAAGCATAGATAATAACCAGATAAACCTAGAAATATCTAAATTTTGAAGACATTGTTGAGTTATTCTCAATACACCAAAACTTTGAATTTCTCTATATCTGCTAATACTACTTCCTCGAAGATGAAATTTCCAAATAATTTCACTTTCTTAATCTAGAATCTACATTTGTTTAGCTTTGAATAAATTTGATTCTCTCCCAATATACTCAATATGATGTTCATCTATTAGCATGATCGCCTACTGACTGAGAATAAACTAAGATATCCTCAAAAAACCACCAAAAAACAATCCAAAAACAATATGAAATATCCTATTCCTCAAGTCCATGAATGTTTTTAGTGTGTTATTCAACACAAACGCAATCACTATGAACTCATAAAAAATATTCCTAAACCTAAAAGTAGTATGAGGTATGTCTAATGGTTTCAATCTCAACTGATGGTAACCTACCCTCAAATCAATCTTGTAGAAAATCTTAGCAGCTATTAGTTGATCAAATAGATCTTTAATATGTGGAAGGGGTTGCTGGTTCCTGATCTTTATCCAGTTCAACCTATGAAAATCCACATATAAGTGTAAGTACCCATAATCCTTCTTGGAGAAGAAAATTATAGAACCCAGAGTAGAAGAACTAGACCATATGAATCCTTTAGATTCTAGATCATCAAATTGATATTTTTACTCTTAAATAACTAATGGTTCCATTTTAAAAGGCAGGACAGAAACTAGATTGGATTTTGGTGCCAACTCTATCATAAATTTAATCTCTCGCTCATTCAGTAATCCATTGACGTCATTAGAGAAAACATCATAGAAATGGTCTACCAGTAGTGGGAAATAATCTTGATACATTACACCGTTATCTAGAGAAATATCGATTATATGAGCCATGAGACAATCTAATATACACTAACTTTCTCTTTCACAATCAACCAGAAGATCCCTCTCACTTTGGTAAAAATAACAGCCACCTTCTAGAGAAAGAAAATTAACTCTCTTCCTATAATATTTGAAATTAGATTGGTATTGAACTAACAAATCAATACCAAGAATCAAGTTGAATCCTATCATTTCGAGCACATATGGTTCCCAAAATAAAAGGTATCTACTAATCTATAAATAACATGCCTTACAACATTTGATATTTTTTATAGCACTCCCAATGGTTTGTTTATGTTAAAATCCCAATATAAGATTTCAATATAAAAATCCCAAAATTATTTTGAAAAATATTAGATCGAAAATACTATGATGCTCTAGTATCAAAAAACACAAGCTAAGGTAGATGATACAATTATCATACATTTGATGACAGCTGGTCTTGTATATGATAGCTGAAGTAGTATGCATAATGTACAGCTAACTTATCCCTCTTCCTTAGTCTATAGTATAACTAATATATGTTATTTATCCTACCTAATACTACTAATAAATAAATGGGGAACCACATACCCTTCCTCATCCCTAATGTCTAGTTGAACACTAAATACGAGTCTATTGAGGGGTAGATGAACCCGTTCTTAACATAGGTTCTTGCCTTGGTCCCCTATCATTAGTCTACAATGGAACATTCTCATAGAACCTCTAAAGATTACCTATCCAACCATATAAACGGTACTCAACTGTGGAGTAAGTACACAATGTTTTCATGTGGGAAAACATTCCACACGGATATCACTAGAACCAAACATGGTTAGAATATGGTTTTCCACTACCCTGAAGACTCATTAAAAAATTAACTTGATTGAAACTATAAAAAATGCACTAATTTCCACTCAAAAAAGAGTTCCCACTTAGCCCGGCTAAAACATCATGGTTGTTGCTCAGGACCTCTCTAAAACTTCCTCCTATGATGAGGGATGGGTTCAATATGTCCTCAAATTTTCTCAAGTGATAAAATTTTACATGTGACCTGATCTCTTAGAGAATACTATTCTGAAATTGTCTCACCCTAGAGATCTAATCAGCTACGAAAGATTGATCAAATCATTATAGATCAATAAAACATCCAATATAGCCAAGCACTGACATTCCATAATGTGTCGCATTCTTGAATTCGTGATATTTTTCATCCTCCAACATCATGGGATAGAAATTGATCAAAACAATTATATCAAATTACTTCCAAGACATCTCACCCTAATTCCCATCTTTCTCCATAATCTAACATCAATGATTTAAAGGTCCATAAAGTATATACATAACAAGAATCATGCTCTTATCCCTAGGCATCTCAAGATGATTGAATATTTTCTAGATTTACTCGATCGAGAATTTAGTTTCTTGGGTTAATATTCCCCCATTAAACATACGTGTATGTTTCATCTTAAGCTCTCTTTTCAGCTAATACTTTTGAGGAACAGTACAAAAAATCTCCTTTTCCAAGGATCACATGAACCTCAAGAATATGTCATGAAGCTGAACATCTATCTCAGCCTCATAAACCATAGGAACCTCCGAGTTTTCCCCTTTAAGAGCATGTTGATTACTACTATCCAGATGCTCAATTCAAAGATAATGAGGAGGCATTTTGTCTACAATATAAATACATGCCTTAGATAATGGGATAAAAATAAGGTCAACCACATTAGGTGACTATAATAGAGAACCACTGACTCTCGGTCTCTCTAAACATGGATTACAATTTTTTTTCATGAAATGTCAAATCATTTTATTTATATAGTGAAATAAATCTCTCATATCACAGTTGAAAAGAAAAATATATATTCACGTGACAAATTAGATATTCTTATATCATGAACAATTATTATAAATATATCTATATGTACCTGTTATGATGTATTTATCCTCATCACACACCATACCAAGCCACGAGTATAATATAAATAAAAATTATCATCATAAAATAATAACCTCACACAACAAGTGAATCACCCAACATGAAATAACATCAAATGTAATTATAAAATGACACAAATAGAAAATCCATCCCTGGGCACTCGAATTTTCCCCCATACATGGATTAGATACTAATACACATAGGGTCCTTACCAAGTCCCAACATATCATATTCTTCTTTCTACCTTTCCTAAAGAGTAAATATGACTAAAAGAAAATATGCTCCTTTCATACAACATTCTAACATCCCATGATCAATAATTCTCTCATGTGGCCAAAAGGGGTTGGTTACATGACCTCAAAAATACCTCCCCATTTTTTATAGGCTGACGACTAGTAGTGGGGTAGTGAAATTCATAGCGGGGAGACTATACCACCAGATATAAAGTGTCATAGTAGAAACAATAAACCATATAAACAAAATAATTAAAAGAGTAAATAAATAAGAAACCCAAAACAAGGTCGAACTGAATAGTCTAATAAATAGTAAAGGAATAATGTAATGGAGATATGAAATGTAAATAAATGTCAAACAAGAAATAATATAAGTGAAAGATTATTAGACTCAAATAAATACTCTAATTTCCCTAGTCTTGAACCCCATGTCAGACCTACCTCCAAACTCCATGCCATCTAGCAAGAAAAAAATCAACAACAAGGTCATTTCCCCATATCCATACCTGCAACCACATAATCTACTCAGGTACCAAAAGATGGACAAAATATGGTGTGAGTATAACCTTGTAGTTTGAAACCATCATATCAAAACAAACATGTCTGATAGTAATTTTATTGAATAAATCAATAAAGGGATGTACTAATTAATTAAACAATTAAAAAAATATAATAACCAACTTCAACTATATACCAGAATATCTCTGAGCATGTCTTAAAACTATTCCACCCATAACCATATAACCATGGTAAAATAACATGTTTCATCACTATGCCAGAATTTCTTAGAGCATGTATTATAACCAAGCCAACCACCACCATATAACCATGGTATAGTCACAACAATCCAATTAAAATCCCTCTAATAATTATAGAATTTAGGTCAATACCCTATAATCACTACAGCATGGGACGAGGATGATCCAACTCAATATAAGAATTACAGCATGTGACTAGGTCAAACCTACACAATATCAACATTGAAACATATAAATGTGCATGTTCAAAATCTAATCCCAGTATAGAAGCATTTCATTCTGGAAGACAAGTCCTATCATACAACATGGATATCACAACATCACATCATAAATTTCAATGGTTAATTATGAAAATTACCATTATGATTTCAGATACCACTTCCAATTAAAATCAAAATTGATTAAAAATTATAACAATAAGTAGTAATCTAGAACTTAGGGAATCAACATCTAGAAATAAATTATTGTATCATGTCTTACTAAAAACACTATAAACCATTATCCAATTCCATTATATTCTTGGTTTGCTCACCCCATGGGTAGGCATAAGCCAAGTTAGAATCCAATTGATGACAATAGACTTCAAGGAATAATTCCATTCATTATTTAATTTATTCAGATGCACATTATGGTAGTGAAGTCACAATATTTCATATACATGGAAATTATAAAACTATAGGGTTAAGATTTAGATCCCCGACCTTTAACTGATGGTGAATGCAATGATTCCAATAGAAAACACCCATGAGGAAGAAGGTGTAGATGATCATGAAGAGGATCCAATATAAAAACTAACCACGATCAAAACAAACAATTAACATGGTCAATGAATTATACCACAAGAGTTGACGAACCAAGAGAGATAAGTAAAGAACCTGACCAAGAAGACATCTAAGGGATATATTTCACAAGGATAATATCTCGAATGGTTTTTAGCACTTCAAAATCTCTTGGAAGATGCCTTAGGTTTGAGAGGGGGTATATATTAGTGAGTTTAAATAAAATTCATCCGCACAGCATTATTTAAAATAACAGGTCATGAGATTACATGACGTGTAATATAGTTACATGTCGTTGAATTATTTATAATGGAATAAACCAAAAAACCTCTCGCCTTAGATTATTTATTAAAAATGCCTAAAAATTTACATGATGAATAATCCATTTACATGGCGTGTAAATTATTCGTCAGAGTGAGTATCTCAAGTGGGCAGTTAATTAATAACCCCATTAATTTTTTTGTCTATAATAGATTTAAATAAAATCCAAAAATATTTAACATATCCAAGTTAACCAAAATAGAAAATTTATATTTGTTGGCCTATTAAAATATTTATCAGTTATCTTTTAGGTCACAATTAAAACAATTATGGAAAATATTTTAACTTTTGAAATAATTTTACTTAACCAAAAATGTATATAAACACTAATATAGATCAATTGTCAAAGTTTTGATTTATTTTATAGTTTAAAAAAATTAGTTTAATGATCATAAATAAAGTAAATAAAAAATAAAATATGTAACTGAATAAAAAAAGTGGTTCAGGTTCAATTTGAGACCTAATACTCCCCACTTAGAAAATCACCCACTTCTAAAAATATTATATAAAATAATATATGATCCATAGTATGGATCGAGGGTATAATAGAAAATCTGTCCCGTTCACATGGGGCCTCTTCCTAAAACCTGTGGGAATAATCAACACACAGGCCACACAGGGACCTCTTCCACAACATTGTGGGTATACAAAAATAAATATTATTTGAGAATATATCTATTATCTTCCAGTTTAAGTACAAGAAAAAGTGTGAGTGTGTGTATAAAAACAAGTTAAGATATACACTTCTTGTAATGTAAATAAAATAAACAACAAGAGAAAGTGAAGGTGTAGAAATAATGTTTTTTCCTACCTAATAAGCTCTATAACTCATGATTCACTGTATATAGTTTGAAATTCAGCTCGATTCATGTTTCTGAAATTTTTAGAAGTAGATAGTGTCATAAACTCTTTGTTTTGTATGTTTTAAAACTCATGTAGGCTCTTAGAAAAATGGAATTCTTCAATTTATTCAATATGTTCTCCTCTCAGTCTACATATTCATGAATATCTCTCTTTATACACATGTATTTAATTATTTATATTCATTTAATATCAGTATGAGGAAGTTGGATGCTTCTTTTTATATCATTCATATCATTTTGAAGAATAATCACTTGTATCTACTCCTTATACTAAGATATTACATGTTCTCTATTGTTCATTGAAATAAAATTAAGAAAAATAATAAAATTAAGTTTCGAAATTTAATTCAATAATATATTCATTAGACATATTTAATTAAAAATAAACACAATTGTGGTGGTGAGGATTTAGAATAGTGAGTCAGTCTAGTGGTGTCTTGATCTGGTGGTAACTAGATCTAAAGATGACTAAGTCTGGCGGTGAGTTAAGCTTAACGATGATTATGGTCTAGTGGTATTTCTTTCTAATACTTATCCAAATTTCAGGTTCAAAAGTAATTCATCCTCTGGTAGTATTTGTTCCCATAATTTACCAAAATATCTATTTTGGTGGTGACTCATAGCTGGTAGTAGGTGATTTCAGTACATAGGTAAATTTCAATCCCAGTGGTGACTTAACCTCAACAGTGAATCTTTCTTAGACTTCACCAAATTTTCACCAATATTCCACAGAGTGTAAAATACTTTCATAACACATGAAACTCATTATTAGAAAAAGAAATATGATTTGGTGATCATTAAAATAAGCGTGCCAACAATCTCCACATTTTGATGACCACAAATCATGGCATTTTATACACATTGTATCAATGATAAATCATGAAATTTTATTTAGTATAGAATCAAAATTAAAGATAAAGTAAAGAAAGTACATATGGTATTAATAGTAATTAGATAGTAAAAGTAATTAAATAAAGGATAGCATCAAAGGAAGGTGTTTAAATAAATATGAAGAGAAATATTAGTATGGTATCAAAGGAATACTAATATATATATATAAATGCCAAAACCTTCTCCCAATTTGGAATTACCAAAAATTGAATAGAAAATAGGAAATTACTAGAAGTAGAATATGAAAAAATAGAATAATAATAATCAGAGAATTGTGATTGAAGAAAAATAGCTGAATATACAAAAAAATGTTTCAACAAAATGTTACAAAAAAGCATCCCGAAAAAAAAACAAAATGTCTCATCAACAATGTTACTCAGGATGTATGGAAGGATCAAGATGTGGTTTTCCCTTATCTTTTTCCAAAAAAGAAGTCTTAGAATGATAAAATGAAGGAGCTCTAGGAATTGTTGTAGGAACATAAGTCAGATTAGGGGTCTCTCTAATGATTATTGGCCATAGATACTGAAATAACCCTCTAGAGAGAGAGAAAACTCTAAAAATTATATGGTAAGGGTGAATGAGGATTTATGGTAACACCAGGAATTAAGTACTCTAGATTAGTAACATGAGGTGATTGATGAGATCTAACTGGAATGACCCCATAAGCTACAATAGTAGTTCCATGAACATGAAGAAATGGTTTCATAATTTTTATTAAATCCATGATAATATTACCACCTCTCTCTATTGCATTGAAGAAATATTTCTTCTCATCCATAAACCTCTAAAGAGTTGTATTAAAGACATTTAATGGCTAGACTGTCTCTTTTAACACTTGATTGACAAGAGGCATCCTCTTATTTTCAATAAGAAGCATAAAATGATCATTCATATCATTCTTGTTAAAAATACTTGAAACATAATAATTTGTAGATTTGTTGGTGGTTTCTATATCATAAATCATGTATTTCATATAATACATATCCATCATGTGCACATGGTCACTATTATACCTTATTTATTCTCAAATTCTTCTATGGATGGTCATGAACATCACTGGAATCAACTCGAAGCTCTTCTCTCACAACAAATCGGATAAACTCGTTATCAAGGGAGGAACCAGAGTAGTAGAAGTAGAAGGTGTTGAATGAAAATTCCCCATCATCTCAAGTAAATCATCCAAATAAGTATAAAAGTCCATTGACATTTATTCTAAGATAGATCTCACAGACTCCAGCTCACTGGAAAGCCTCTTATTTTCATTCTCTACTTCCTGAATATGGTGCATCTATTTTGTTTGAATATAATGTATCACCATATCAAACAAATACCTTGGATCCTTTTCACTAAAATTTATGACAATCGATGCTTGATTCTTCAAAATCACACAAAAATTTGAAATTAATTTTTTTTATAAAAGTTTCAAAGTCACCTTTGGTGAAAAAATCTACTAGAAAATAGGAACAATGGGTGAAAGAAAAATATGTTGGTGGAATGGTTAGTGAAGTAAATATCTCATAATAAAACCTATCTAACTATACTGCAGCATAAATATGATTCACCAATGATCCTTCATGATCCCTTAATTCTCAGAGATTAGGTCTACCATTCTTTTGGGGACTCTTAGAAAACATACCCTATTCCTAAAACAAGATATCCAACAAACTTTTATAAGACTTTCTAAGAGGGTCAACAACTGAAGGCACTATAGATAAGGCAGAACTATTGTAGGTACAAAAATTGGTACCTCAACATATCTTTGTACTTCACCTAGTTTCTCAATGGTTGCAGGCTCAACTTACATATTATAAGAAATTAATTACCCCACAACTGTAGAAAACATCATTTTCAAATCCACTAACTGTTGCTTAAAAACATATGCAGGCACACTAAGATCACTACCAATATTGGGATCATCTAGATGAATTTCCAAAAATGGGTACTTCTCCCCATAAACTGATGCTTCCTTTTGTTCTCTTATTGTTCATTACACATTACTAACAAATATATGTATTTCTTTAGATACCAGGAGAAGAAAGAAGATCAAAATGTATTTCAACATCCTTACCTATAATTCATCAATCAAGACCATCATAATCTCCATCATGGTCACTTCCATTTCCATTATCATTTTCATCATCTTCTTCTTCTTCATCATCTATATTTATATTTTCCTCATTAAATTTGTAATAACTCTAGAACTAATATTCACCTGACACTTCTATCTCTTCTTCATCAATACATTCTTTCAAAATCTTCTCTCTTATAGGGAGATAACATGGAGGAAGGGAGAACAAAATGATATAACAGGAGTTCTTTGGACAAGTGTTGATCACTTCCTTCATCCATAGAAAACTATTTCTCCTCATCATGGGAGGAATATAATTCCTCTTCCCCTTCATTGAAATATACAACAATATCATCTGGCTCTAAGAATGGGTCTTCAAAATCATTTTCTCTTAATGGATGGTCAAATGGGTTAAAATCATCATAAATATTTTCACTATCATTCTTACAGTACTTATTCTATGTATTCCAATTGATTTTTATCATTTTGAAGAGAACTCTAGTAATGCAGAAACATGGATAGTCAACGAATGTTTCTTCACTTTCAACAACTAAACCTTTATCTTCTAGAATAGCTGAGACAAACTATAGGTATATTAGTGACTTTAAACTTGAGTATATATTGGTTATTTTCAACACATGAATAATTTTATATCTAAAGAGATTAATATTTTCTCCCATTTTCATTAGAAACAATAGGTACACAAGTTGGTACCTCATGGTAGTGAATTATCCCTTCAACAGGAAAGACATATGCAGGGTGAACATGAAAAGAAACATGTATTCACGAGCAATTTAAATCAAAACTTTTCTTATCAAAACACAATCTCTTGTTAACTTAGCCAAAACAGCTTCATAAAAAAATCTTACTTGACTCTAGAATAGTTCCTTGATAATCTTTTGTAACCCCTTTATATATAACCTTTAAATTAATATCCCACTTACTTGTGGATAAAACTACTTTTCATACATTTATCCTAGTCCTTACCCAATCTTTATTTTCTAAAAAAACATGAAAATTTCATAGAACTGGTAAAACAAACTAGGATAAAAAGGTCTCTTGTTAAAAGAGAACCATTCCATTCATCCTTGGTCCTATAGAACATTCAACACTAACAACTTTCTCATAAAAAACCATTCTACATAAAATTATTTCTCGACTACCATAACCTTCTTCACAAGCTTAGGATTAAAAGGCTCGATATCAGAATTACTAGACTCTCCTCTATGCTTCTTTATGGGATGTCACCCATCTAAAGAAGAATCTAAAGCTGTCTTCATTCTGACCATTGAGATATGCTCGATTGGTTTGGGTGAAGGAGAGGGAAGGTCAACAGACATGAGAGAACAGGAACATAGGGCTCAAGAGAAAGGATTGCTAAAAAAAGTGCAATGGAATTAGATAATCCACTAATTTATATCATTTGGGATGTTTATAGGTTAAAAATAGAAATTAAAAAAAATTAATATAATTTTAATCAAATTAAAATTTAAATAAATAAATAATTTTAAAAATTAAAACAGAAAATGTGACATAAAAATGTAAATACATGAAAATCAAAAAAGAAATAAATATTTTAATGGTAGGTAAAATAAATGGTGGACAAAAAAACCCAACTGTGAGCAATTCCAACAGAGAGTAATTCCAATGGTGAGTAAAACTCAATGGTGGATAAAACACAATGGTGAGTCCTATGAAATTAAACAGAAAATAAATTAATCATGTATAATTAATGTTCGATGTAGTTCATTCTCTCATAATTCAAAGGATTAGTGAATATATTAGTAAGATGGTGTTTTGTATCAATGTATTCAATAATTATACCAAACTTTTAAAAATGGTCTCTCAAGAAATGATTTCATACATCAATATGGATCAATCTAGAATGTGACATAGGATTCTTAGAAATATTTATAGAACTTTTATTATCAAAATTTATAGTTACATGTCACCAATGATATCCAAAGTCCAGTACGGGGTGTTTAATCCACCAAAATTGTGCATAGTAGCTACCTATATCTATGTATTCAACTTCTACAGTTGATAGTGAAAAATAAATTTATTTCTTACATCACTAAGAAATAAGAGACTAACCTAAAAGGTGAGATATTCTAGAGGTTCTTTTTTTATCTAACAAACAAACACCAAAATCAGAATCTCAATAGATAACTAAGTATAATGCTTGTACTCTTGGGTTAAATAGTCATAAATTGGAAGTATATTTGAGTTATTTGAAAATTATTTTTATAGAATCAAAGTGTGACACTTTTGGATTTTATTGAAAATGAGAACACACACATACACTAAACATTATATCAGGTTAGCTAGTGGTTTAGTATAGAATACAACCAATAATACCTCTATAATGGGTTCGATTAATTAATTTTCCATCTTAATTAATATCCATCATAAAATTGGTAATCATAGAAGTATCAATACTCTTAGTTATATCCAAATTAAAATGTTTTGAATGTTATTTTTTATATTTACATTGATTTAAAATAATTCTAAATATATTTTCAATGATCTGAAGAACAAGATAGAATTTAAGTTCACCCATTAAACTCATATCATATTTGTTTTGCATCATTTTTTAAAAATTAGTACATAATGAATTTTTCGAATATCCAAAAATAATATCATCTACATAAATTTTAATAACTAAAACACATTTTGAAATTAAATTTATAAAAATGGTAGGATAAGTTATACCTTTTAAAAAACCTTCTGAAATAAAATGAGATATGAACCTATCATACCAACATATAAGAGATTTTTTATCAATATAAATATTTTTGACAATTTTAAAACATGATTTTTATAATGGGGGTTTATAATAGTAGGGGGGAGTTCATCAAAAACATCCCTAATTATTTACCCACTCAAGAATGCACTCTTAACATCCATTTGATAAAGATTGAAATCAAGATATAATGCATAATTAAAATTCTTCTAAGGGATTCAAATATAGTGGCAGGTCAAAAGTTATCTTCATAGTATATAATTTAATCTTGATGATAACTTTGTTAAATAATTCTGGCCTTATTTCTTACAATTATACCGAATTCATCAACCTTGTTTTTAAACACCCATTTAGTGTCTATATTCAATGTGTCTTTGGGTCTATCTACAAGATACAATAATTTCTTGTTTATTATAATTGATTGAGTTATTCTTTCTTATCCATTACCTATAATTCATACTTAATTGCATTATTGATGTTTTTTTGGTTCAATATGTGAAAAGAATTCTAGATGATCAACCTCTATTTCTACAAAAATGGATTCTAAAGGATGGTACTTAAGGGTCCTAATAGCTCTAGAAAATGAGGGGCGGGTCACCTTAGAGTTCTCTAAAGGTTCAAGCTCAGGCACATGATGTTCGTTAGAACTCAATGATTTTTATGACTATTTTATAATAGAATAAGAAGTTTTAGAATCTATGTTAAAAGTGTATAAATAATTCTCAATATACTCTAAAGGTTAATTAGGATCCTGTGTGTCTATCTCATCAAATTTGATATGAATAGACTCTACCACAATATAGGTCTTATTTTTAAACACTTTATAATATTTACTAGTGGTAGAATATCCTAGTAAAATTCCTTCATCGCTTTTTGAAGTAAACTTTTAAAGATTTTTCTAAGTGTTAAGAATAATGACTTTTCAACCAAAAATTCAAAAGTAATTAACCTTAGGCATCCTATTTTTCTAAAGTTCATAAGGGGACTTCTTCAATATAGGTCCAATTAAAAATGAATTGATTATATAGAAGGATATATCCATAACCTCTACCCAAAAGTAGATAGCTAATTCATATTCATAAATCATTGTCTATTTTATCTCTTGATGTGTTCTATTTATTCTTTCTGAAACTCCATTCAACTAAGGGGTCCCAGGATCCAAGAATTTATGACTATATCCATTTTGTGAGAAAAAGTATTAAAAGTCTTGATTTGTAAACTCATGGATGTTGTTACTTCTTAGGGTTATTAATTTTATGTCTACTTATATTTTCTATAGATATATAATATTAGGTAAAATAAAAACAAACTTCACTCTTGTGAGCTAAGAATAATACCAAAGTATACGTAGAAAATTTATCTACTAGTATATAAATATAATGATCCCCATTAAAACTAGAAAATATGGATTGTATAAATAAATCTATATGAACCAACTTAGAAGGTTGATAAGTTGAGACACATATCATTAATTTAAAATAAATGTTTTTCATTTTCCTTTTTTATAGGGTTACATACTTTGTCATATGGGAACTCATGTTTGGGTAGATCCTTGATAAACCCTTTCCAAGTAGTCTTTATAAGTGAAAGAATATTAAAGTTCCCTAGTCTCTTATTCCAAATCCAAAATTATTATTGAATGTCACCCAATAAGGAAACTTTTTGAGAAATCAATGAATCAATATTAATAACATAAACATTATCCTTCTATAATGTTGTAAATATTAAATAATTTTTTGAATTAAAAATAGTACATGCATTTTTCTCATATTTTACATAAAAACCACCATCACAAAATTGTGTAATACTAAGAAAAATATATTTTAACTCATCATCAAATTGTACTTTAGAAATTAAAATTGAATTGGTGTTACCAATTTGGAAAAGGATGCTGATTTTTCCTTTAGAATTATCACCAATGGTGACCCGAACACCATCAAGAATTATTTGTCTTTTCAATATAGAGTAGCCTCATGTCATATTCCTAGAACATCTATTGTCCAAGTTCCAATTACTTCTATAGGATCTCTTTAAGAATATTTCCTATAATACATGTTTATACCAATAATGACTTTGGTACCCATATTTTCTTGGTTTCATATGTGTTAGAAATTAAAGCTTTATGAACTTAAATTTTCACAATGGGATTCTTGTAAGAAGCATGTAATATTTTTGAAATAAAAACTTTTCTAGGACCTATAAAATATTAACTTGAAATAGAGATTTCATATTTACATTTAGGTACAAATTTTGTTGTAACAATTTTTCTCTATCCAGGTTGGTATCCTAGAACTGTAACATATTTAGGATTAATTAGTTTCACTAGAATGTGAGTATGTTTTTCTCTACCATTTATGAATCATTATAAATCTTTCTTAAGTTTCTCATTTTATTGTTTCAGTTAATTATTTTCCTTTAATAATTGAACATTATTTTATTTCTATAAATTAAGATCAGAATTAATATTAGTAGACAGAATATGCATTTACTTCAGAACATTATATTTTTATAAAAGCTCATTAAAGTTATCCTTATGAATTATGTAGTATTCAAATATTTCTTCTTAAGATATGTCATCATAAATTTGTTTATTTTCAAAATGATAATAATTAAGCATAGATATATTGTTTGATACAACATTTACATTAGAGACTTTTGTCATGATGTTCGTATTTACTCTGCCATGCTTCAGTTCATGTGGGGATTCAGAGTCACTGGAGCTATCCTCAGAGGCATTACATGTGGATTTCATAGATTTCATATATATACAATAATTTTCCTTATATTTATTCTTCTATTTTATCTTGGGATAGTATTCCTTAACATTTCCTTTTCTCATACATTTATAGTAGGTAATCTATTTTGGTTTTTCATCTTTCTTACAATGCTTTTTACAAGATCCTCTCTGATCATACATTCCATTATAGTTTGGTTTACTAAATAATTTATTTTTACTAGAGAATTTCTTAAATCTTATGGCTAAATGGGTCATCTCTTCATCACTATCTAATGATGATTATTCATCACCGGAACTTTCAACTATTAATTTTTCTTTCTCTTTATGTTTGGATGTTGTATACCTTAAAGATACCAATTTTTTCTTGTGTTATTTATCTTCTTCATGATTGAATTTAAGAACTTCTTCATACATCATCAGCTTCCCAATCAGTTTTTTGATAGGTAATTTGTTGATGTCACGTGATTCCTTTATTGACATTGATATTCCTCTCCATCTTTCTGGATGGAATCTGAGTAGTCTCATAATTTGGTCTTTGTCAGACACTGGATTTCCCAAGCACCTCATGATATTGAATATCTCATTAATCCTGAGAAACATATCAAAAATTATCTCATAAGACTTCATCTTAAACATATCCTATCAAATTTTATAGTTATTCAATCTCATTTCTTTAACATTTATAGTTCCTTCATGTGGAATTTCTAAAGTATCCCAAATTTCAAAAGACAGTTTTACTAACACATATTCTATTGAATTAATCAAACCCTAAGGAAAAATAAAGAACATTAATATCTTTGTAATTATTATTATTATACAAAAGGTTAGTATTATCATTACATGTATTCCTAGTATTCTTAGGCAACTCGTACTTATCCTCTATAGAAAAAAAATTCAAAACTCATTCATTCTCTATGTATTTTAATTTTTATCTTACATTGATAATAATTTTTACCGTTAAAGAAAAGTGTTTTGTTAGTATAATAACCTTATCATCAATTATCAATTTAATGAAATTAATTTAGAAATGATAGAAATTTATGATCTTTAAAAGGAATCTAAAATCGCAGTTGAAAATATTTGAAAATACTTTAATACAAAGTGTTAGTCGGAGTGAGTGTATCAATGGGGGTGAATTAAGTACCAAATTAAAAATTTATGTCTATAATAGATTTAAATATGATCTTTTAAATATTTAAAACAACCTAGATTACCAAAAATAGAATATCAATAAACTTTTTGAACTTTTCAAATATTATTTTTGTCTCTGTTAAAAAAATTATGAAAACTAATTTCAGTTTTGAAATTAAATTTACTTAAAAAAACATATATAAACACTAATTAATATTAACTATCAATTTTTTAGTTTTGTTTATAATTTAAAATAGATTTAGTTAAATGATGGTAATTAAAGAAAACAAAAACAAAATACACAACGTAATAAAAACAGGAGCTTTGGTATCAAGTTGAGACTTAATCTCCTCCACTTTGAAATCACCTTCTACCATGATTATTATATAAAATAATCTATGATCCACTAACTAGATCGAGTGTACAAATTCAAATCTATCCAGGTCACACATTACCTCTTCCAAAAACCCATGGGAATAAATAACACGTAGGCCACACAGGGACCTCTTATACATCATTGTGGGAATATAGGAGTAAAGAGTGTTTGATAATATATCAATTATCTTCTGGTTTAGGTAAAAGAGATAGTGTGTGTATAAAAATAGAGTAAGACACAAATTTCTCATAATGTAAATAAATTAAACAAATAGATAAATTGAAGGTGTAGAAAGAATTGTGTTTATCTATTTGATAATATCTCTAGCTCGTGACTCCTTGAATGGAGTTTAAAATGTACCTCAAGTCATGTTTCTAAAATTTTCAGAATAACCAGGTTTCATAAACTCCTTGTTGTGTAACTTATTCAACTCTTTTATGCACTCACAAAAATTGTGTTCTTCAGTTTCTTAATTATGTTCTCATCTCATATCTGATGTGCATGATGATATCTTATTGTATGTGTATATTCACTTGTCTATTTTAAATTCATATCCACACAAGTAATTCTTCTTATTATTTTAACTACAAGAATATTTTTTTGAAGAATAATCATCATGATCTACTCCTTATACTAAGATATGACATGTTCTTTAATGTTATATATAAGAAAATTAAGAACAATAATTAATGTATTTTTTGGTATTTAATTCAATAATATAGTCATTAGACATATTTAATTTGAAATAAACAGAATTTTGGTTGAGAGTCATCATAACAGTGAGATAGTATAGTGGTGTCTTGATATAGAAGTTGTTGAAGTTGGTGGTGATTGAGCATAGTGGTGAGTTAATTTCAATGGTGACTCAGGTTAGGAGGTAGGACATTCTGATACTTATCAAAATTTCTAGTTCAATGACAATGCATCCACTAATGGTATGTTTTTCCCATAATTTACCAAAAAAAATCATTCTGGTGGTGGCTTCTAGTTGATGACAGGTGATTCCATTACAAAGCCAAATTTCAGTTCTAGTGGTGATATATTTCTAGAGGGGACTCAACCTCAATAGTGAGTCATCCTTGGTGGTGACTAATATTTAATGGTTATCCATCCTTGGTAGTGACTCATCCTTAATGGCGAGTCTTTCCCAAACATAACCAAATTTTCCCTAATCTTCCTCATAGTGTAAAATTCTTTCATAATACATAAAACACATTAATATCATAAGAAACATGATTTGGTGATCATTAAGACAAGGGTGACAAGATAAATTTTTTGCATATGGGTTTTCAAGAAATCTTGTTATTTCCCAACATAAACTCATTATAATTATTCTCAACTTTCCAAGAACTTTTGGTAACACTGGACCCATTTTACTTAGACTACATTAATTCAAGAAAAAATACATACAAAACCTTATTTTATTTTCCCCAAAAAAATCACTCTGTGTGGATCCACTTCCATTTTCTCAAGTTTACTAACAACCCAAGACTTCATTTATTTAAAATATAGGTATCCATGAAAAACACAACCAACAAGGTTTAAAGATGAGGAAAAACTCAAATTAAATAAGTTTAAAAAAACTCATAGGGAGACGTACCTTGAAAAGGATAACATATTAAAAAATTCTTACTCATTCCTTCTACCCAATGGGGTAAGGAAGTATATATCAAAAGAAATGAACTTTGTTGGTATACCAAAATCATAAAGTAGTTCTAGTAAGATAAAATAATGGGATGCTCTAGAATCATGACTAATTGATTACATGGAAGAAGAAATAAACATTATACCTCTCATAATGGAAGTCTGAAATTTTGTGTCCTTTAGCATAACCTCCACTTCATAGAAACATACAGACTCTGGTCATCCCTAATACTTCTTCACCTGGTAGGAATCACCCTTCCCCTAGGGGTGTGATCCTCCACCCTTGGTGACATTAGACTAGTCTTGATATACTTTGGAGAAAATTGATTCAACACTCCTCCCCCATGGGAAAACCTCAAAGAAGCATTGAATATGGCCTGAATGTCCACACTAGTGGCATGACCTTAGAGTCTCTATGTAGTTAGACCTACTATGACCACCCTTCCCACACTAATAGTATTAAACCTTCTTATGACCAATAGAAGCTATTGGGTCCATACCTAATTACTATTAATATTTTTTTCCACTAACTCAACGAGTCTCATTTATCTTCTACTTCAGATTTGAGGAAGAAATATAGCTATCACCCAATGAAGGAACACTACGAAGATCTATCTTGACTATAAAATTAGCCTTTACCATACCCACATTTTCAACCATCTCTAAGTAGGTTAGTAAAAATATAATAATGAGTATCGACCAAATATCCAGATTCAAACCCAACCAAATATGATAATCCTTGATGTAGTCATTTGTGAGGATATGAAGAGAAACATGAATTGACTATGTAAAATGATTGGGATGCTCCATCATCAAATGGTCTCCGTACTCCAACATCAATACCTTGTGGACCTTCTCTTCTCTCAAGGTCTATAAGTATAATTTTCAATTGAAGGATGAATTTAAAGTGGCCTGCAAAAGATCCCCAAGTCACCTTGAAATCATTATTGATTCCCAACACTTCCTACTCAATCCTTCTAGTACATACGTACTGAATCATACCTTTATGATATCAGGGGTCTTCAATAACTCAAATAAATATTCAATCCAACCCAATAACTCCTCATGATCATTGGGTCCATTGTCACTATGTTAAACTAGTGGATTCTATATTGTAATCTCTAGGGTATGATCCACCATCCTTATATACACATAACCACCAACCTATCCCAAGGATTGAATCATATAAATCATAGATTCCACAAAAGTAGTATTAATGGGAGGGGTTTCCTATTGAGTATTCTTCACTACACCATCTCTAATCCTGGATGTTCTCATTTTGGGAGACATTTTATGCAAAACACAATAACAAAATCTTGATAAAAAATAATTCTATCTCAAGACACATCAATTGAACCAAAATAAACCCTCACCAAGGGTCCCAAAAAATTGCATCAACATAAACAGAAACTCAAAATTAAAAATTACAAGAAAAATCAAATATTACATGAATTTCACAAATTTATGGTTCGGTCACATGGCTATGAAAACCAAGAAACAACTATACGGGTGTCACTAGAGATTGAATGAATGGCCACATGGACTCTTCATGGTTACTAATAACTATGTGACATAAATATGAACCTCTTACAAAACTCACTAGTTCACCCCAAAACTAAAAACATCAAATAGTATGACGATGTAACTCCAAACAATTTAGTAAATACATTAAAATATCATCAAAATACCCATATTTGGGCACTAAACGTAGACACATACCTAGAACACCCATGGAAAGTCAAGGATCGACGTGAAGAATTGATATCCAAACAAACCCTTGATCCTACCTCTTGATTCATATTGGTCCTAGTACCAATCTACCACTAACACCTAAATAAAAAAACTATCCTATGATTCCATTTTTTAGTCAACTGGCCCAGGATGACCTGAACCGTCACCTAAAAAAGTGTGCTACAAGTTCTGAAGTGCATTCATGATCAACATGGGTTAGATAAAATCATAGGGAAAATACATTAAAGAATTGTATCTCTTATGGAAAGTGGCCACGACTCGTCACTTAAATGGGATGGACACACCAACATCATAAAAGTCGACAGAATAAAATTCCCCAACAAGAGTAATGTGTAAGTTACTAAATATATACCATAAGAATCAATTTACAATGTATATATAACATGTTATAATAAGATATAAACATTGAATCTCAATTTAAAATCAGAAAACTACAAATAATGGGAACAATTCCAAATGAGGCCAATACTTATATCCCCAAATCGTAAGGCTCAAAAATGACTCTATATGGGCCAATCCTTGTTATACCATGTATCCTCAAACAAAATAATATAATGTGGTGATCAATAAAAGTCATTTATGTACACAATGTCATTGTCTTTGCCTATGTCATCTAAACCAATGTCAATATATTACTAAGGGAATATATTGGTTGTAAGGAACAATACCCCGTAGGATACCACTAAGAATCTATTTAAGGCCGTAAAATAATTAAAAACCATTAAACTAGTTTGAAAATTCATTTTCCAAACTAAACCAATTTAAATACAATAATATTTAAAACAAAACATTGAAATCAATTTGTTTTCTTAAAAAATTATTTCCCCAAAAAAATCACTAACATGGTCCAAATAAGGAATCAAGTTCCTATATAAAAATATGCTCAATAAATCCAACAATGCATAAAGAGGGTATTAATAAGAATCATCGTCATGTAACCATATAAATGGAAATGGTAATAACACATGATACCACATCAATAAAGAATTAACATGTTTCATAAGAGTATATAAATAAACCTTCCATTATTAAAGTATACCAAGGGATATAACCATAAAGTTATAATGTGAGTGATATGAAAAAAAAATCTAGCTGTCTAAACCACGTAGAAGCTCTCATGGCCTTCTTCGTCACCAACTCTAGAAATCTCTCACCATACACCTAAAAAAGGCTCTCATGGTCTCATGGAAAAACATGATAACTCTATTTTTCTTCCTACCAAAGGATCTCATGATCCCTTGTATAACCCCATCTCACACCACAAGTATTACCCATGTGCTAATCAATTCCAGTCATAATCATGTCACAAGTGCCACACATCCAAAGCCATTTCAAAAGACTTTTTAATAAAATAACACTCTCATTTTCTAAAAAACCTTTAAAAGGGGTAAAAACTTTCCTAAAATATCTTTATAAATACATTTTAAATAATAAAATTCATTTAATCAATTTTATTGAACATTTAGAGTGCACTCAAGACACCCCAATTTTGAAAACACCCTTTAAACACCCAAATTTTCAAAAAAAACATAAATAACACCAAGAATGGAATAAAAATTAGTCATAAATCAATTTAATATAAATTTAATATGGATAAACCCAATTTGATTACATATTTAAAGTTAAGACATTTAAAATTCCCACAAATAGAGACACGTACCTATGAAATGGTTCCAACCTCATCGCCTTTAACAACAACCACACAAAATATAAAAGAAGAGGCCTCAAACACCAAATCCATAAGAAAGAAAATAAAAACCACCACTATAACCCATTGGTTTATCCAAAAATTATTTTTGGGTTAACACCTATAATGGAAATGGTTGAAAATCATGATAAGGGGAAAAGGAGAAGAAACCTTGAATAAAGGGGGTTTACCTCAATCCAAAAAACTCTGAATTCAATGATATTACACTAATAGGAGAGGGGGGAAACCTCCTAGATAAGTATGTGGGGATAAACACATATGATAATAAATTATGAGCAAATTGGATAAAATTTTACATGGTTATTTTGGTTAAAATCCAAAAAAAACTTAATGTGTTATACAAACTGCACTATTTGACCACATAGTTTGTAAAACTATGTGGGGGCTACTACATACAAAAAAGGACACATGATTTCTCCAAATAATTAAAAGGTTAAAAAACATTCTAAACCCATGAAAAAGTTACCTATCCCAAATCCATAATCCCTTACATTGTTTTCTATGCAGTTATACTAACAGTGTATCCAATCGTGCACCTTAGTCTATTTCCCCTGAAAACTCATGTTTTCATCCCCAACACCCAGAAACACAAAAATGAACCAAAATATAAATGAAATATTAAAAATATATTTATCCATGAACCATCACGTTTCACAATTTTAAAGAAAAATATATTCAAGTAATGTCCTACAGATACAAATATAACTAAGATACGTAGTTTCTCGAGTTTATGAGGTTATTATCAATGGGGTGTTCAAAATGTTCCATGATAATAAAATTAGTTAGCCCAGTTGACACATAAAGAGTTTAAATTAACATGTTACATGTAATTTGAATAACGTTTTTAAGAGATAAATATGATATTTATTAATGAATTTGTATTAAATTTACCTTTATTAAAGGAAGGATTTGTAATATATTGTGACACATCAGATAAAGGAGTGGGTTGTGTCCTTATATATAATTATAGAGTAATTTCTTATACTTTAAGGAAACATAAAATCCATTAAAATAATTACCTAGCTCATGAACTTTATTTTATATAATTGATCTATTTCTTAATGATTTTGAGGCACTATCTCAATTTAAAAGGATGTGACATATATACAAGAAACAAATTTTTGAAGTATTTTTTCTCTTAGTAAGAGCCCAACATGAGAAAAATAAGATGGTTAGAGCTACTCTAGGACTATGATTTATTGATAAAATACCACCCATGAAAGTAAAAAAATGGTTTATAATTAATTTATTAGAAGGGGACATGATGTTTCGACCATGATGATAATTAATAAGGATCATATATCCAGGGATCTAGTAAAGATGGATATGGTACTTTATAAGAAAGGGGATTCATCCTTAATTTTCTAAGAAATTTATAAAACACATTTACTGAAAAATATAGAGAAGTCCAAGAGAGATGATAAGTACTTGAAAAGGATGATAAATTCATAGAATTGTGTGAAATTTATAAACTTAATCTATAAAGATGAAGCGTTAAAGTTTTGAAATATATCATGTGTTTTCCGTACTTGAACTAAAGAGGGAGCTTATGGATGAATTATAGATCTCAAATTCCAATATACACCATGTTAGCACAAAGATGTGTATATATTTAATGAAACATTTCTAGTGTGATGGTATGAAGCATTAAATTTCTTATTATGTATCTAGATGTATAATATGCTAGTAGGTAATGGCTTAAAGACAACATCCTAAGGGTGTCATTAAACCTCTACCTATAACTATATAGAAGTAGGACAATATTACAATGGAATATTTCACTGGACCTCTATTAAATCTAATTAATAATGATGTTATATGGATAATCATATATCTCTAAACCAATTCTACACATTTATTATTATTAAGGTAATTCTTTCCCAATTAGAACCTTTCCCGACTATTTGTCAATAAAATCGGGATACTTCGTTGGGAACCTCTATCAATTGTATATAATCATGACCCTTGGTTAATAGTTAAATACATGTAATAATATGTAATTACATGAGGAATTTTATGGGAATAAATTTCACGCCACTTTTGGGAATGATGTTGGAGAAAGTAAGTTTGTAGGCATAGAACATATGGAAGATACAACTATAAAAATATAGACTATTCATGATCATATGAATGTATTTTAAAGAAAAAAAAGTAATATGATGTTGATTAAATGAAATTATTAAAATTTAAATTAGGGGATAATGTTTTCTTAAATGTTTAATCATGGAAATGAGTTTAATTATTTTTTAAAAAGGGGAAGTTAATCCCTGGGTATATTATACCTTTTGAAATTCTAGAGTGAATTTTGGTTGTATCATACGGAATGGAAATGCAATCCATCCTTTATAAAGTACATGAAATATTCTATGTTAAATTTTTTAGAAAATACATGACCAATGAAATTCATATAATCACAATTTCTGTAAAATAATTGGAACCATAATTGTCTTATAATGAAGAGCCTATCTAGATTCTTAAGAGTGGAGAGAAAGTGTTGTGGAATCGGAAAGCTCAGTTGGTGAAAGTAGTATGGAGAAACTACAAATTAGAGAATGTAACATGCCTCGTAAATAATCTATGAGGAAGTAATACCCATATTTATTTAGTTGTCTAAATATATCCAATTTCAAAGATGAAATAATTTAAAGGGGGGATGTAATACCTGAGGCCCTACTATAAAAATTAAACACTGCATACAAAAACTTTTACATAATGTGTACTCTAAAAATCCTCCATTCATGATTTAATTTAAAAATTAAATTTAAATTTAAATTTAACCAAATTAACTTCATTTTTGGATTTATAATTTCAATATTATCTTAAGATTAATTTTACGTATTATTATGGAATGGTTATTTTTAGGTGTAAAGTGAAAAATATAGTTTTCATAAAACCTATAAATTTTATGATTTTATTATTATATAATAAAGAAATATAAGTTTACAAAACATTTTAATTGAACATATAAGCATTTAGGTATTTAAAATATATATTTTAAAATACTATTCTAAACTTATAAAACATATGTTTAACATTTTATAAACTTTTGTAATATTTTCAAATAAAAGAAACTATTTTTGGTTTTTTAATAAAATATTATATTTGTAAAATTATGTTTTGGATTACTATGAAATAAAAATACTTTTTTTACAATAAACCAATTTATATCATTAAGATCAAATACATTGATAATTTTATCCCACACATAAATTATAATCTTAAAAATACACTTTTCCTAAAAACATGTTTTTATATCATACATGGTCTATTGTTAAAATTTATTTTTCTTATATATATAAATTTTATTTGATAATAGGATGTCAAAATTTTAATTATTAAGTCTAAATTATTCAATAATTTCCATTTTTAGGCATAAAAATGATTTACATAGGTAAAAACTATTAACCATAGAAAAACCAAAAATGGTAAAATTAATAATTATAATCCTAAAGAGTTTATAATATATTAAAAATATATTTAAATTTGAGTGGTTGAGATATTATAGAACTTATATTGTTCCCAAATCCATTTTATCTATTTTTGGAGTCACCTAACCTGTAAAACAAGTTCTCTGTTCATATTATTTTGAAATATTTACAAAAATTTCATTCTCAACACTTATAAAAGGGGCGTCTCACCACCCCTTAAACACTAACCTAAAAATTAGGTTTTATCTATAAAATATTACATTTTTTACTTCACTTAGAATCCTATTTCACCCTCTTAAGATTCTGGTCAAAATTAATTATCCCAATACCTCTCTTTCCAAGGAGTCCCTCAAGAGAAATCCCAAGTCCTCAATGTGAGTACTAATTTTCTCTAATTTATTTTCTATTCTATATTATTTTTCAAAATATATTTTCTCATTACTGTATAATTAAATCATAACTATTTTTATAATTAATTTTATTTTTCTATGTGAATAAATATTAAACACCTTTCCCTTTTTCCATTAAGGAAAATAAAAAATGACATTTGGCATTTGTATGGTCTACCACCTCCACAAACTATCATGTTTCATTTTCATTAACCACCTTACATGACAAATCCTAATGTTTTATTTAATAAATAAGTATTATATTTATAACATATTTTATATTCTCAAATTACAAAACATATTATACATTTCATTTTTTATATGAAAAAAGGAAATCTTCAACCATATGTACATGCAGACTACTGAAACCATGGAAAGTTAGACTTATGCTTTCTTATATTAATAACATCATCCCATGGATGGTTATGACAATTATTTTAATGTATAAATATTATTTTTATGAAATTATGATATTTTATAGAATGAAAAATTGGACAAACTATTAATAATAATTGTAATAAACAACCATGGTAAATGAATCTTTCCAAAAAAAGTGTTCTAAGAGAAAAAAATGATTACTTCCTACTATATAATAAAACCTTATAAGTTAAATTCTACTTATAATTATTTAAAATTATGATATAAAAAAATTATTAACATAAAATAAGGGTACTATCCTTTTTATAATGGTATTGAAACTAAATCACCTCATAATCATATGTTAATTATGGTATGTTCTTTTTTGGGTTGTTTTAACCACCTACTTGAAAATGGTATAAATTTATATCATGGATAACTGTAGGAATTTAATTTATAGTAATATATGATATAAATAAGTAAATAATGATTTTATTTTAGTTTTATAAATGTAACATTAATATTAAACTCATTATTAAAGATACTAATGTTTGTTTGTTAAAAATCATTGAAACATGATCATAGTTGATTTCATATTTACAGACCAATACCAAAACACTGATATAATTAAATTGTATCATTATAAATAATTATAAAGTATCCATTATAGTACTTTATATGACCTAGTAATTAAGAACATTGGTAGAATGATGAATAAAAACACCACTATTATCAAAATAGTTCAAAACAATCAACATTACTCACACCTGATATTGAAAATATATATCAACTAACTAATATATATGTAGAAAATAATTATAAATATAGTTGAAAAAAAGTTTTATGTCTGGATAAGGTTCTAAAATATGTGTTTAGGATGCTTATTTTTTTATATAGGAGGATATATCAAATTTTACTAAGTTGGATTAAAGGTAATGAGCCTTTGTCACAGATTTCAGTTCTCTGAGAAATGATTATGTTATACAACATAGTTTATATGGTATTTTGCACTTAATACCCCTAAAATAATTTATATCATTATTCTATCATTATTAATAGTATTAAATGTTCTTTTTTAAATTTTATATTTAGATTATTTATTGGAAATGTTACCTAAATCATTCATAATTCCAAAAAAAAATACTAAATTTAAGTTAAGTGTTTCTATGGTTTTCATTGAAATTACATCCCTTTATGGATACTAGAAAGTAGATTCAGTTGTAGAATATATGCACTAAGGGGTAATCACCATGAAAAAATATAGTTTGATATTCACTCAATCTTCAATCAGTGCATAATAAGTGGGCCTAATACTACACGCCTAGCTAGACACTCCCCAGGGGTATGCATTGGATAATTCAAAAAAAAATATTTTGAATCATAATAAAAAAATTTCCAACCATTTAATTGGTATCCTACCATTATAAACAACTGAGCCTAGTTACAATATTTTTTTGATAAATCTACACTTTAAAAGTACCAGATCAACCATCTTATCATTATTTATTTAAAAAGGGCACTTCATATGACATTGAGAATGCCTCATTTTCTCAATTTTGATTATGAGATATTCTCTAAGACATCCACATTATTATATTTCTGAATTGGGTAAATTATTGACTCATAAATATAAAACTACCTCATATTCTGTTAGTTTGATAGATAATTTCAGGTATGTCTATTCCATTTTTTGATTGGAGAAATATTGAAAATCAATATAGTTGTATTTCAATAAAAATATTTTTGATTACAATGGCATGTTGATTATATACTATATATTTTATTCATTCCTTCATATAATGAGCGCATTTTACTTAATTATAGTATTTTTTTTACTATTTATTTCATTATTATTATATAATAGCTTTCACTAAACACTACTCCTTAAATAGAATTATATATCACCCTTATTTTTTTCCATTCCCTAACAAACCAATAAAAAAACTATGTGGAATTTTCAGGGATCTTCTAGAAGAGATAATAATTTATCATGGATTTTTGGTACTGTATTTTATATTCTCAAGTTTAATTTGAAAAATAGGTCAGTATCTAATATTCTAATACTACTAAGTTTTATTACTCAATGACTCTTTTATATTGTACCAATAATATAATATAATTTTCATCTCCAGGTTTCTGGGGCCAGGGTTATTGTGTAATTATTCTAAACAAATAATATACCACCCACTATGGTAAAGATAAAACACCCACTGGTTTTCCTTTTACCACTTCCTGTAGGAATAAATATTCTTAAAAATTAATATATCACCTACCATGGGGAATATAAAACAACAAATATGGTTTATACTTTTATATATATTATTCTTCTCTAGAAAAATTCCTCTCACTAAAACTTTAGGAGTTAAATGTTCTTATGAAAATGTGTACATCAAAATTAGAGATTCAACTAAATCCCACTTACTCCCCTATCTCAAAATAGATGAGTAAAAACCCAAATATAGCAAGATAAAGTCAGTGGTTATTTTACTACATTGACACAAGATACAATAAATGAAATCTAGAAGGACCATATAGTTTAGGAGTCTTGGGAGACTAGATACATACATGATTCTAAAATAACACTTGAAAACATGAAATAAAATTTAAAATCATTGGGATAACTTTTTTATTTCTTCTATTATGTCCCAAAAATGATTCATAGATCTATTTTTAGAATCCTAAGGAAAGTAAACCATTATAACAGGTGATACCAAATTTATGGTAAAGGAAATGATGCAATTGAAGCTATAACAGAATAAATGAAACATAAATAAAATGGAAGATATAAATAGTAATCAAATATATGATATAAAAAATATCATAAAATGTTAATACATCTATGGATAAAATAATAATATAACTAATCATATGGAAAACAATAACAAGTTTAATAAGGATATAATGTATAATTAAAGACATCATAATCTTACCATGAAAGCCGCAAGCCATGAAATCATACATAAATAAGTAAGGAGGATATCAAGTATCTAAATGATGTTGTTTCATGAGACATACAAATACATCGATGGGTTATAAGGTACCTCTCTCATCACTTATTAAGTCCAATTATTTCATCATGAAAATGAAATGAATAAAAATTCAATGCATAATAAACATAAACATTGGGATAGGAAAAATATCATGCGAAATTTTAATGTTTTCCTTAGTAAATCACTAGAGAAACTTGATCATAAGACATCCAAAGTAATATTATAGATATTATAATTATATTATATATAAGGATGAATTTATTTCTTAAGGTAAGGAAAATTTTTATTTCCATCATTCTTTATTCTAAATGCTTAATTATGGCCTAATGTGAATTCTATTTTAGGTCATGAAGGTATCAGGGGTGTCTGGGGCCTGTTCGGAGACTAGATCTCGTCATTTTGGAAAATCTAGGTAGTTTTCACGGTTATTAGAAACTGTGTAGTTCAGGTCACATGGTTACTACTAACTATGTGAGGCTAGATAGAGGGTAGTAGGATCATGCATCGTTTTCCAAACCATGCGAATGGAGGTGCACGCCCATGCATGACCACCTACAATTTTTATCAAAAGTGTTTTGCATAGTTTTTGCATGGTTAGTCAAACTGTCCATAGTGACCATGTGGGTTCCCACGTAGCATAGCAGATAGAACATGGTCGGTGCACAATTTTTCTTATTTTCTATCCAAATCGTGTGACCCAAGAAATTTCATGTAATTTACCAATTTCCCCTTAGATTATATTAAAACCTAAAATCTTGTTCTCCTTTATTTCCCAATTGACAAAAAATATAGAGGAGAGCTTCTTTGAAGCTTAATCGATAGTGTTTTCTAATGATTCTCCATATAAACTCAGATTTGAGCACTGGTCATCTCGTTTGATCCATGCCAGTGATTATTCAATTATTTTTTTATCATTCTCCATTTAACTTTAAATCCACTTAGTTATTTAGGTGAAATATAAAATTCCCTATTATCAGGGTTTTATTCCCTTCTTCGTTTTTTCTCCCAATATTAGTCGAATTAGGTGCTGATACTACACAAACACTCTAATACAAACCAATGGTATGTGGTATGAATATTTTCCCCTAAAGTTAGTGTGTTTATATATATGAAATTGTGTCACACACTGGATTTTCTAATAAATGTCCTTGAAATGGAATTTATTCCTTGATTAAAATGGATAGTTATGACCTATGTAATTATATTGACCCCATGAAAAATGATTAAACATTAAGGACCTCAAA
The DNA here is from genome assembly GCA_963277665.1 of Viscum album. NCBI lineage: Eukaryota > Viridiplantae > Streptophyta > Magnoliopsida > Santalales > Viscaceae > Viscum > Viscum album. Next base: position 905,563,602 of record OY728145.1, read on the forward strand.
TTGAAACCTCCATTTGGGTGAGTTGTTTAGTTAATTGGACCACCTTGGGTGGCATATGAATTGATCACTTTTAAAGTGCACTATTTTACACATTCTATAGGATGAAAAATGATGACTTGTATTTTTAATTTGAATTGATTAAATTAAGGAAATGGAATACAATGTCCTTATGATATGACCATGTATTTTCTTTCTAAATAATAATTTTCTTTATATAATGAAATTTCCACATTAAATAATTAGGAGACCATGTCTTCTAGTCATATAATTTACTTCGATACACCTTCTGAGGTGAGGTTTAATTGATTGATCATGGTGGTGAGATTTTAAATAGTTAAATAGTATTGATTCAATGCTTATTATCTTTCTGGGATGACGCGTGAGTTCATATACAAATTTTATGGATGGAATCATTCAGCTACTACCTTATACACACTCGAGTTATACTTAAACTCTATAGCAGACTACCGAGGATAGAATCAGGGGGATTATCATCAAATGAATACATGATACTTGGACTAATTATAGAATTACAATGATGGATTCAAATGTTCGATTCTATTTATTTTAGGAGTGAGACTTGGGCTCCCTTAGTGGACCACCAAGGATGGACTCAAACGGTGATGATGTTATACCAGACCCAGAGCGATACATAGGTTTTTATAAGGACCACCATGAACATGCTTGTTGGTTGTTTGGTTCAAGATATGTCAGAGTAATATCTAAATTCGAAATAAAAAATTCCAATGATGGTTTTAGGTTCTTAAGTGTTTTAATAATTAATTAAATGGTTTATATAAGACGTCTGTCAAGACAAACCACATGCTTTGATTCAGTCAAAATCTTTTACCTTATTGATGGCATGGTTATGCACCTATTTATCTCATATCATTAAGTTGGATGTTAGGCTACATTCCATTTCCAAACACTTGTTATGAGTTGATATAGGACTGAATTTTTATTCAAACACTTCAATCTATGGCTGAAGCACGTAGTAGGGGAAAGGTTTCCATGCGAACTCATACCTTTATGGGTTGTTTACTTTCTGTAATTCCTTTATATATACTATTACTGTGTGAAATTTATTTTTATTTTTATATATTCAATAACTATATGGAATTAGAAACCATTGGGGATGGACTACTGGGATTTTATGTCACACCCTACTGAAGCCGCCTTTGGTACCTGAGAATATTTTATGTTTGCCAGTATGGATAATGGAATTCACCCTACTATATTTTTGTTATTACATTTTAGGATTAGGGAAGCACATGACTAAGCTGAGAATCATGATTCTTATAGGGATAGTTGGTTTTGGTATTTTGAGATGTATTGTACACCCACCATGTATACCTATTATGGATTCTTTGTAGATACATAACATGATCATCATTGTATATGAGATTAATTCTGGAATTGTTATATATACTTGTCCTTTGGATGTTATATATTTTTTTATTTATTTACTTCTTCCACTATTGTTTGTATGACTTATACCAATTTGTTACACTTAAATAATTGGTAATAGTCTCCCCATAGACACACCCAAGTCCCATTATTCTAGTTGGTAGCCTCCAGTATTTGGGGACAAGTGCTTGAGGCCATGTGACGTGCTAGGCTTGGGTCACCATTCAGTGGCATCCACGTTTGGTACATTACAAAGTGGTATCAAAACATTATATTCTTGTCTTCTTTACTATTTTTACATAATAGTAAGGAATATAAATCTAGTAATGAGATGTTTTGGGGTGTACCTAACCCATGTACAAGAAAAAACTAAATTGCATTAAATGAAAATAGTTGTTTGCAAGATTTTCTCCATTATAATTGATTTGATTCCACCATTAGGTGTTGCACATGAATTGTGTTGTTATCATTGATATGATTGTGGGTTCTATTTTGTTTCAATTCAATGAGCAGAGGTTATTCCATCTCTTGCATCATTTTAGGAACTTTTCAAAATCACATTCCATGAATTATTCTAGTTTATATTGGATACATTACTTGTTTTCGTGATATCATGATAAGTTTTGTGGTAGATATACCTACTATTTTGATAGCTAATCTATATAGGGAATTTAGAAACATGGTTGGTATATAGATTGAATGTTGTAACCTAACAAGTGTTTTCCTAACTAGGCTATAGCAGACACCCGATGTAGCCAATTTTTGCATGTTGGGTCATGGACCAAGAACTACATGGAATAACATGTGTTATGGTGTGGATTGGTTGGATTGCATATTTTGGTTCATTAGAAGTATGGTCCCTTATGGATCAGAATCTGGGAAACCATTTTATTCATCCATTTAAAATGAATTGTGATATAATTGAAATGAGAAATTATATGGAAATTTTTGTTTTTTGAACAATGAACTTAACCTTGACCCAGCATTTGAGTAGGAAGTAGGTAGTGACCCTATTGATGTTTATGACGGTTTCATTCTACCAGTCGTGAAATAAGGAGAAGGTTTTGTGGTACAGCCTAGTTATAGGGAATTTTTACCTATCCAGTGATTTTAGCTATGAAATTTGATATAGTTATTTTATGATATGTTTGTTTAACATTCTAGACAAATCCCACCATGACTAACTCCAGTTTTACACTAGAAGGGTGGAGACTACCATGCTCCATAGGTGGTGATCCATGGGATACCATTGGATTCTCTTATAGTTCCAACTATGGCACCATTAGTTTGACTAGCCATAGGTTATGATTCAATGTTTCATGAGGGGGTTTTTTACTTCATGAATACTATTTTGGGAGCACCACATCCTGGCTTGGCTAGGGATGAGCTAACACATATGTTACAACAGCAACATTCACCCACATTTTTAGAGGATTCTAAACCAAAGGCTAGAGATTCATGGATATAGGCCTTGTTTTCTATCTTCGAGCATCTTGATACACCTCTCTAGAATATGGTAAAGGCCACTACATATATGTTTCATGATTCCTCCAAGAGTTGGTGGAATGTAATTAATCATAAGGATAATCATTAAAAGATGTATTGGAGGGATTATCATATAGACTTCTATGATTACTTATATCCTGATATATTGAGGGTAGATAGAACCCGATATTTCATGTACTTCGAGTAGGGTGTGTTATCAATTTTGTATTATTCATACCATTTTACAGAACTCCCGCACTTCACACCAATTCGGATGGTTGATGAGTTATATAAATACAAAGTGATTTTATTTTGGTCTGAGGTATGACATGCGATTTTAGGTGAATATTTTTTTACTGACTACTATTTATGGAATAGTAAATATGGAAATTATTATTAAGCATAACTTGATAAAGGATGGGGGGTGTGAGCTAAGGATATTTGGAACCTAGATCTTTTAATGCATCGAAAATAGTAGGGAGCATCGTTTGGAGCATTCGTATAGTGATATTAGTATCCATAAAATATACCCAAGTAGCTAAGTGAGGTTCCAACAGAGTGGTAGACTAGGAAATATGATAATTCAATTTATTAGATACCTTATAGAGTTTCGATATTGAGGAAAGGTGGGCCATATACAATTATTTTTTAGAACTCTTCCTTTGTAAGTTGGGAAGATAAGTTATTCACCGAATCCACATGCAAGAGGGGGTCAGCAGATTCTTGTCGAAAATGGAGATGGAGTAAAGCTTGTTGATCAGGCCGAGATGGTGGTCATAGTCATGGTAGTCAGACCCCGTATTTGTAGTGATAGTTGAAAAAATCTACTCAGGGTATTCAGGCTGTATCACAGGGCCACAGGTCATGCCATATATATTTAGTGCAACTGAAACCTGAGGAGAAGATTATTAGACATTCTATTTTGAGAGGTACTACTCTTGTAGACACTACTTTCGAATCCCATGTTTTTGATATAGGAGCTTATCATAGCTTTACATTTATGCCCATTGTGGAGATCCATGGGCTCAACATTCATTGTTATGATGGATTTAAAATTCTGGATACTCCATTGGGAATTCAAATAGAGGATTTATGTCAGTACATGGTGTTCCCCATTGATATTGGTTTGTGTCACTTCATATGGGACCCCTTTTTCCTCAGGGTGATAGGTTTTTATATCATTATTGAGATTGACTAGTTGGTTCTCATTCATGATTTAATTGATTTTTATGATCAAATGGTGACATTCACATCACCATAGGGTGGAGAGTTTATTTACCAGGGTGAATGGGATGTCCAGAAGATCTAAGCTAGACCTGAGAATCAGGTGCTGAGCAGAATAATAGCCCTAATTGTGAGGTTATATCTAGATAAAGATGGAATACATCAGGAAGATTTCCCTATAGTGGTTGATATTTTTAGGGACCTTTTCCGAGATGACTTTTCAGGACTACCTCTATTGAGATAGGTAGAGTTCTCTACTGAGCTAGTTCGAGGAGATTAACTAGTATCCATTCCTACTTAAATGATGGATACTACTTAGATGTAGGAGTTCAAGAGGTAGCTAGAGGATTTATAAACAAAGGGGTTTATCCAAACCATTACTTCTTTATGGGTATCATTAATCTTTTTTGTGAAAAATTTGGACGGTACCCTTGCATTAAGTATGTAATACTGAAAAGTTAACCAGCTGATAGTTAAAAACAATTATCCCTTACCAGGATTAAAAGAACTATTTTATTATTTCCAAGGTGTTTAGGTGTTCTTGAACATTGATTTGTGATCGGGTTATCATCATGTTCATGTTAGACCATTGTACATATCTATCACAACCTTTCATATAAGGTATGGTCTATATGAGTATATGGTTATGACATTTTGTCTCACAAGTCATCCATAAGTTTTCATGGTACTGATAAATCAATTTTTACAACCTTATCTGGATTCTCTTGTTGTGGTATTTTTGGATGATATCTAGGTGTATTGTCACACTCAACATGACCATAAAAACATATTAATATCATATTATATATACTAAGAGAGAATCATTTATATGGTAAAGTCACAAATTTCCACTTCTGGTTGGATTAGATTCACTTTTTGGGCCGTATTATCTAAGAGACTGGCATATTAGTTGACTTTGAGAAGGTGAGATCTGTAGTTTCTGGGGAGTAACCCATGAATGTATTTCATATATGGATTTTATTGGGATTGGATTCATATTATAGGAATTTCATACCAAAATTCTATCACCTAGCAGTGCTTCCCAAATTCTTGATTAAGAAGGGTGTGGAGTTTGGCTGGTTAGATGCATGTGATTCAAACTTTCAAGAGCTGAAACAATGATTTACTTCAGTGATGATATGGATTTTTCCATACCTAGGAAGGAGTTACACTTTTTACTACAATTCATTAGGTACTAATCTTGGAGGTTTTCTAATGAAGGAGGATAGTGTCTTGGAATACTGGCCTCTCTAGTTAAGGTCACACAAGAGCAACTACCTGACACATGATCTTGAATTAGCTGTGGTAGTACATGCTTTGGGTTGTTAGAGAAAATACTTACTGGGAGATCATTTTTTGGTGTTCATAAGCCACAAAATCCTCAAATATATTTTCACACAGCATGATATGAATCTCAAACAGAGAAGGTGGGTTTAGTACCTAAAGTATTTTGATTTCAAGCATGCATATACCCCTATTAAATTGATTATAGTGGTGAATTCACTGAGCTATAGAACTTAGATAAAAGCAGTTCAGGATTAAAGTGGTGGGTGCCATATTATGGACTTTTTATAAGATATACATGAAGGTATAGGATGGTTATCAACAGACTATTCTTTCTTCTCTAGTTTTGACTGATACTATTTTGGATAGTATGATAATGGTACATCATTTAGATTAGTAGAGAAAAGTACTATAGGAGATTATGTCATGTGAGGACCCTCCTCCTGTTTGAAATGTAGGAAAGGATGAAATTCTATATAAAAATGGTAATGTATGGGTTTTAGTAGATGTGCATGAGTATATAATGCAAGACTTTCAATCTTTAACTTGGTCATTGAATCCATGTGCCACCAACATTTATCAGTATTTTCATTGCCAATATTTGGTGGTTGGGTATGAAAAGAGATGTAGATGGTTTTTTCTTTAGGATTCCCACCTATCAGAAGGAGAAGGTGGAACACCGAAAACCATTCGAAATTTTACATTAGCTTCCCATTCTTGTGTGGATATGGGATAATGTTGGGATGTATTTTTTTTACTAGTTTACCGAGGTTATTGAGAGTAAATGATGTTTTCTGGGTTGCGATTGATCGACTCAAAAAGTTTTCTCATTTCTTAACTATCAAGGAAACCCTTTCATTTGATGATCTAGGGAGGTTATATATCAATGAGATAGTATGAATTCATAGGTTCCCTCATACTATCATTTCAAAAAGGGACTCCTAGTGCACTTCATGGTTCTAGAAACGATTATAGATGGAATTGGGTACACATGAACTTTTGAGTATACCATACCACACTTAGATCGATGGCCAGTTATAATGCAAGATATAGATGATTCAGGACATGTTGTATGCATATGTACAAGATTTTGGGGGCTCTTGGTAGATTCATATACACCGAGTTGAGTTTTCCTACACCAATAACTTTCAGGATTCTATACATATGACACCTTTTGAGTAATTTTACAATGGTCCATTCTGATCACCCATGTACTGGTTAGAGGTAGGAGAAATAATTATTCTTAGACCAAATTTCTTATAGGAGAATACAGAGTATGTTTAGTTGATTTGTAAGTGGATGGATACATCACAGTCTCGATAGAAATCTTCCACTGATCACCATTGATGGCCTCTAGAGTTTGAGTTTGGGGATAAGATCATTTTATGTGTCTCAAGTATGATGGGACACAAGAAGACCAATAGATAGGGTAAACTTTCACTATGATATGTTGGTTCATTTGAGATTATGGAAAGAGTTGGGCTGGTAGCCTATCGATTGTAGTAACCTCAGAGGTATTGGTAAATTCACGACTCCTTCCAAATATCTCAACTACACCATTATAATTCAGACCCTACTCATGCGTTTCTTCCCAAGGGGGTTGAGTTACTATTAGATACTTCCTTTTAAGAGAATCATATTTGTATTGTGGATCATATCATGAATGTTATCTAGGGATGGTCATTTCCTCTAGTACGGGTGTTATGGGAGTACGTTCATGTATAACAAGATACCTAGGAGGGTAGACCATTGCATGAGAAAAGTGTCTATAGTTTTTCTCAAATGACAGTTCCCCACCCTTAGAAGGGTAATTCAGGGATGAACTACTTCAACAAGGGAATTTTGTAAGAACCCATTTCTTTCTTGAGATACTTAATATTTTACATTCTATCAATTTCAATTTTAAATGATTAGTTATGGCCTAATGTGAATTCCCTTTGTGGTCATGGAGGTAAAGGGGGTGTCTGGGGATTTGTTCAGATCTTGAAGCCCATCATTTTAAAAAATCAAGGTGGACCACATGGTTAGTATAAAATTTTGTGGTGTTAGTCATGTGGTTACTAATAGTCATGCGAGGCTAGACAGAGGGAAAGAAGAGCATGAAATGTTTTTCAAACTATATGGATTGAGGTACATGCCTATTTAAAAGAACCTATAATTTTTATTAGAGGTGTTTTCTATGGTTTTCATGTGGTCAGTCAAATTGTGTGTGGTGAATGTGTGGGTTCCCACTTAGCACAATAGATGGTGCACAGTTGACGTAGGGATTTGGAAACCGTGCAGCCAAACAGTGTGGCCTAGGAAATATTGGGGAAATTATTAATTTTCCATTAAAATATCCTATAATCTAAAACATTCATCTCTTTTTTTTACCAATGGATAGAACCTATAGAGGAGTTCTCCTTTAAATCTAAATCCATGGTTTTTTCTAGTGATTCTTCATATGAGATCAGATTTGAGAGTTGATCATCTTGTTGGATCTATGTCGATGAGTAATCAATTCATTTTTTTCCATTCTTAATTTAACTTTTTGATTTTTGGGTTTTCATCCATTCTTCATTTTTATCCCGATCTGAGCCAAATCAGGAGATACTACTTGACTAACACTCTACTATGGACCTATATTTGGTGGCCTCGTGTTTTCTATTAATACCAGGGTGTTAATACATGTTATATTGTGTCGTGTGCTGAATTTTTTGATTTAATCACTTGAAATTGAATTTATTCAATGATTAAAATGGATAAGTATGACCTATGTAATTAACAATACCCATAGAAAAATGATTAAATGTTAAGGACCTTGAATTCAAACCACACCTTGGTTGAGTTGTTTAATTAATCGGACTTCCATGGGTGGCATATGAATTGATCAATTCTAAAGTGTTATGTTTACCCCTTCTTATGGGATGGTAAAGGATGAATTGTAATTATAATATTAATTGATTAATGTAAGGTAATGGAATACCATGTCTCTCAGAGATGGAAATGTATTTTCTTTCTTAATTATAAGTTTATTATTATAATGAAATGCCCACATGAGATAATTAAGTGACTAATCCTTGTAGTCTTATCCTTTCCTTTGATCTACCTTTTGAGGTGAACTTTAGTTGATTAATCAAGGTGTTGATGTATAAAATAGTTAAATTATATCGATTTAATGATTATTATTTTCCTTAGGTGACACATGGGTTCATATACCAATGTTGTAGACAGACTCATTTGGATACTACCTTATATGTGATCGAGTGATACTTGGACTCCATAGCGTACATCCAAGGTCATACTTAGGTATCTTATCAACATACGCCCGATTGATACTCATAGAATTCCATGGATAGAAAAAGAGGTAAAATCATATATATTCTAGGAGTGATACAAAGGCTCCCTTAGTGGACCACAAAGTATGGACTCAAATGGTGATGATGTTATACCAAACCTAGGGTGACACCTGGGTCATGATGAGGATCCCCATAGATAATTTTTTAGGGTGTTTCGTTTATTCTATGTCGGAGCAATAAATGGATTCCAAATAAAGAATTCCAAGGTTGTCATTGGGTTCTTAAGTGGTTTCATAATTAATTAAATGATTTATATGATGTGTCTCCCATGAAAAATCACAATCATTGATTCATTCAGAGTCTTATACCTTATTGATGGAGTACCAAAGCACCTCTTGATCACATATAATTATAGGGGATGTTTGGCTACACTCCAAGTCAAGATACTTTATTATGAATTGATACAGGATTGGATATTTATTCAAAGACTTCTAGCTAATGAGAAATCATGTAGTAGCGAATAGGTGTCCATGGGAACTCATACCTTTATGGGTTGTCTACGTTCAGTACTTCCTTTACATATACTATTACAAAATTCTTGTTGTTATTATTATATATTCACTAAATGGATGTCATTAAATGCCATTAGTGGTGTCCAAATTGTATTTTATCTCACACCCTACTTAGACTACCTTTTTCACATGAGAGGATTTTATGCCTACAAGTATAGATAAGGGAAACTTCCTTGTTATAGGTTTTTTATTGCTTTTTAGGATCAAGGGAGAACAAAATCAAGTTGAGGCTCATGGTGATAGCTAGGATTATTTTGGTTCTTTTTATAAATTTTTAATGTATTATACACCTTCCATGTATACCTATTTTGTATTATTTGTAGATACATTTCATGATCATCATTTTATATGAGATTATTATAGCATTGTTATATATATATATATATATGTTTTTTGGTTATTATATATTGTCTAATTTATTTAAATCTTCATCTATTATTCATATGATATCTACCATTTTATTACACTCTGATAAGAGGGTATAGTCTCTGCATAGACACACCTAAGGCCCTCACTACTAGTCATAATCCTCTAGTGTTTGGGGATATGTACTTGAGTCCATGTGAGTAACTGAGCTTGAGGTGTCATTTAGTGGAATTTGGGTCTGGAATGTTACATTATATCCCCAATAAATCATAAGATTCAATAATGGATATTAACATAAATTAAAATTATTTTAAAATATCACTGTAATGTTTCATGAGTAAAATAACCATTTTATTTTGAAATCACATATTTAGAATCTAAAAATTAAAAGAATGTTTGGGAAATAATTTTAAATTAAAAGAACCATGGAAATATTTTAAATGGGTATTCAATTAAAATAATATTTATGACATTTAGAAAAGTCATTCATTAGGTAAGAGCTAAAACAAAAAAAAATTCCACACCATTGGTAAAAAGTTCTACATTTGAAAATTAAAAATAAGATTCATTTTACCTTTTATAGAAAAAAATGAGTAATAAGGAGTTTAATAAATAATTATATAATATTAAAAACATTATTGATAGAATATTCAAGAAAATATGTACATGGGAGAAAAATATTTTTGACTAAATAGAAAAAAAAACGTTTTTTTCTTTTAAAAAATTCCTTTAAAATTTTGAGTACTTAGAGAGTGAAAATGGAGGAAAAATAAATATTTTACTATAATAACAGGAGGTAAAAAATGGGGTTTCAGGTAAAAAATTCTTATAATTGCTTCAATTAAAACTTAATGATAAACAATCCTGAATAAGGATGAGATTTTGAAAAAACCCATATCTCTGTTCCGACTAGCTTTGTTAGTAATTTTGGCCTCCAATATAACAAAGTTAATTTTATTATAATTCTATATTAGAATCATATTCAAGGTTATGGTACCTTACATGGTATAATTTTAATATCTTATCATCCATTCATTAATAATATTTCATTATCATCATCATTTTGGTTATTAACATCTTCATTTTTCATATATGTTTGAATCCATAAGTTGCAGTCCTTGTATGTGGATCATGGGTCCATCAAATCTATAATTTCAATCATGATATAAATAAAATATATATTCATTATATAAATATTTATAATAATATATAAAACTCATAGATATAAAAATTAATTACATCATTCATAGAGATGGTAGTTTGTACATACGCATGAACGTTGTTTTCATTTTTTAACGAAAAGAATGAATAAAAAATAACATTTTATCATTAATTAACAATACTTATATCATAAATATGATATAAATGTAATAAAACTATCATTATTTTAATCAATTTTAGGTGGTTATTGAAAATGAATCATATCGCTATGTATAGCAAGTAATCTATAGAAACACATGAGCAATAATGTTTTTTGATTGAAATGAGGTAGAAATTTTTTTCCCAGAATAATAATAAAATCTCAGTATATTGATGGTATTTTATTACTTATGATAGTATTTATAAAACATATTTAAATGAATTATAATAATAAATAATATTTTAATGAGTTGGGTATGAGAAATACCTCATCTTTGAGAGACCTCCATTTGTTAAGAATTTAAGACTTCTTAGAATTTTATTTGGGTAAGACTATAAGATCAATAATAAAGATAAATAATATATGAAGGATTTTTTAGGTATTTTATGATATATAAGACTCAATTTTTTTTAATAATAGTGGAGGAGAGGTCACCTTTTATAAGTGATGGGTTGGAAAAACATGGAATTACATAGAAGATTTAAATAATATAAACTAGTTTCTGGGGGAAAGTGGAACCAAATGTCTAGGAATTTGAAGGAAATGTAATATATTGTATAAATATCTCCAAAAATCAGATTTATACAAGTTTAAGTGTCATTTTTATCCTTATCTCTTAGTTTAACCCCCCCCCCCCCCAAAAAAAAACTTGTTTTAACCCTTATGAAGATAACATATTTTTACTTTATTTACTATTACTTGTGATAGAAATTAAAATGGATTTATTACATAATATTAATTATATTTATTCTAAATAAGTAATCAGATATATGATATTAAAATTATATAATCCTTAAAATTTATATATACTATATGTTCATAAAATGAAATGAAAACCATTTTTTAAAAAAAAATAGAAATTAAAATGTTTCTTTTAGAAAAATCATTTATAATGATGATTCCAATGAAATTAGTTGAATTTTATTAAAATAATTGATACTTATTTTCCATTAAAACCAAATAAAAATATAAATAACCTTGTAAATAATTGATTAAAATAAAGGACATAAAAATGGTTTTTATTTGAATAAAAGCATTACTTAAACTTCCAAAATGTTAAACATGTATCTCTAAATTCAAAATTATATTTTTATATGCATCATAAATTTGGTCTATATAAAATATTTCATAAAAAATATATTTATTCTTATATGATTATAATTTCATTAATGTGATATCATATAAAAATTGATATTTTTTACTATTTACCCAAAAATCAACTATTTATGACAAATCTCAAAAAATAACCCTAAGTTAATTTTGACATGATAATATTAAAAATGAAGTTTATGTTTTCATATAAAATTTCAAAAAATTTACAAACATTAGTTCTATTTGTTCACACATATAACACCTATAAATCATTTTTATGAATAATGTATTTTTATGGAATAAAATTAAAATTATTCTTTTTCTTTTTAAAGTAAAAATATTTATATAAATGTGAAATTTTTTGATTGAATTCATTATTTGTATTATGTAAATACCTTATAATAATATTTCATAATTTGGATATTTTTAATTATACCCACCAACCTAATTACAAGTTTATAACTACCATTTTTTGATAATATTATTTTGTTGTTCATTTAAGATTGATCTTTCTTAGAGAACAAACTATTGAACATAATATTCATTTAAAGAAAAGTGAAATTGTGGGTTGTTATGTAATGTCTCATAAATTCCATGTAAATATTTTTTAAATTATATGGGATTATTTTGAGATCATATGCTTTCAAGGCACCTGATTCCGAGGCCCAGTGAGCCCGGAATAGATTTTTGAACTTTTTTTGTTCATTTAAATAAACATATGAATGGGTTTTTCTAACTCTTAAACAGGTTATTAGATCAAAAATCTAAGGTCACCACTGAACTCAGAATGTCAGGATTCTCCTAGAAATGACCTAACTTTGACCAGTGAGGGTTCGACCATAAAATTTAATTTTTGGACTTTTAAGAAGAGAAATAAAATAAACTAAAAGTTGTTTTATTTTATTTTGATCAACATTGAGCGGTGGACCACCAGAACTGCGGTGTGGCAATGAGGCGGTGATGAAACCCTTTAATGAGACAATTTAACTAAAATAAAATAGATATGTTATTTCATTAATGAAATAGTGTAATGATGTGATGACACAGTGTAACAGAAACATTATCATGTGTTTCTCTTTTATTTAGATACTAGGTTGGAGAATCAGAATTTAGAATTTCTCTAACAGACGGAAAAGGTTTTTCTCTCCAATGAAGAACACCGGTGAACCGCAGGTGACATTGACACACCCTGAAGAATGAAACTAGTTTGCAACAAACACCAACATCTTTGAAGAATGAAATGTGGATTCTCATGGATGGATTTCCCCAGCAACGAACTCGATCACAGGTAGGGGTTTACCTTGTTTAATTGGAGTTTCCATGTTCTTCTTTCTAAAACAAATAATACAGATCAACTCATGAATAGGTTGATCTGCTGATTGCCGATTCTTGTGGGAGGGTGTTTTTCATGGCGCTTTACATTGGGAAGAATTTTTTTAGAACATCAATCTCCTTCCCCATGTTTTAAAACCTATAACATAGAGGGTACAGGATGACATGAATAAGACCCGACCCCCTCCGCCTTGTGTTCTCTTGGGAATTCTTCATGTCCAAACCTCTATGTATATGGAAAGGAGTTTTGGAGGCCATATCATGGAGGTTTTCACCCCCAAGAGGCTAGAGGGGTGGACAACATGAAGAATGGACCACCAGAGCTGGTCTGGTGGTCTGCGGAAGGCTCTGCTGGTGCGCCGATGCTGGAGGTAGCCGCAGGTGGGTGGCGGCGCACTGAGGGAGACATTTCGGCCATCTTGTGCCACGGCGTAGCATCAAAAGCCACCAGTAGCGGCTGGCAGCTGGCGGACGAGATGTGGCCAGTCGGCCGCTTCAGGCAGATCGGGCTGCACCGTGTGGGCCATGGTCCCTCACTGGATCGTTGTCCAGCAACCCCTTGTGGGACCACTAGGGGGCTGACTTCGGTCGGTCGCGGCATGCAAAAGGTAGATTCCATACACAGCGTCTAGGAATTAGAGGGTGGCCCGCTATGCAGGCCGGAAATGGGGGAATGAACCAGCCCACGGTGTAAACCAGGCCGCTGGGCGGCCTGGGCTGGAAATAGATCAGCCTGCCGATTGCAAGTTGGGCCAGATGAGACCGGGTTGTTAGGAAACCAAGTGGGTTGCACCCCTGAACAAACTGGGACAGGTCAAATAAGACCCAATGGGCCTAGCCCAGTGGCCAAGCCAGATCGGGCCTCCCAGACCCAAACTGGGTTGGGTCGGGTTGGTCGAATTGGGCCGGGTTAATCGGGATGATCTGACCGGGTTAGACCGTGCTCAAACACAACTGGTCCCTATTTACTAAAATGCCAATAACATACAAACTAGGCGTCCGATTAAAGATCTATTTGCGGCATTGGAACTGTTGAGATGAGGAGGTTCTTTTGGAATACTTTAAGTAGGTTTTAATGGATTTCGATATGTTATTAATGTCTTGAGGAGAAGTATCTCTCCGAATCAAGCACAACATAGGTAGGAATCCTACGACTGATTGATAGCTGAAGACTACTAACTAACGACCCTATATAGATCAGCTATGATAGCCCAGTGGGAATTGGATCTGTATGAACCGATAGGTCCACGGTGGGGAGAGGCTATGTGTGACCCATCAGAACCACGATAATCATAAGGTATCAGTTCCTCAATATGATGGACAAGGTGGGAAGAAGATTTGTGTGACCCGGCAGGCCCAAGGTGGGGAGCGGCTCTGTGTGAACTATCATACATATGGTACTCATCAGGGATAACTTCCATAGAAGTATAGTACTAGTGGGAAGTGGATCTATGTTACCCGACAGGACAACAGTGGGGAGTAGCTATGTGTGACCCATCATACACCCGGTACTCACCAGGGATGAGAACCACCGAAGCCCAAAATGTTCAGTATTATTACTGATGGTTTTTCTCTCTATTATCTATATTATATCTGGTGTGATCTACTTTCCTTTGTGATCATGATTTTTGGTTTTCTTCATGGATTTCTTTGTGGTCTTTCCTTGTTAGTTTGTAGTCCCAACTAAGTATTTTATTACACAACCCTACACGAGCTTCGCCCGCACATGTTGTGTCTGGTGCAGACGACTGACGAATTGGTGGAGGACTTGGTGGACTAGGACCAGGTGGTTCCTAGTGAGATCAGGAAAACAGGACATGCTTCTACAGCTTTTGGAATATACTCTATACTTACCCATCAGGTGTGATTTTTAGCAGATGTATTTCCATCAATATTGAACATTCTCTTGTTGCAGTTTTCCTTTTTTGGGTTTGTATTCTGGCCCATTTTCATTAAGTTGTACCTTTACACTCAATGGTTGTTTAGTAGCATGCATGTTCACTTTTTCAGTTTTTTTGGGACTTTGTTGTATGTGAGTGAGTATAGGTACTCAGGTAAATGCCTCCCACTTACATGTTGATACCTTGTAAACTAGTGGTCAACCCCTGGCCATCAAGAGGCAGACATGGGGATTCCTGACACGGGCCCCAGGTGACGGGTCATGAAAAAGTGGTATTATAGGTCGAAATTTCAACATCAAAGAATAAGAGTCTATTATTTTGTTTTTTGGAAACGTTTTTAAATGTTTAAAGTTCTAATTTCATATTTGAGGAGTCTAGTGTTGGTGTGGTGGTCGTTGTCTCCATAAACCAGGAACTTTAATTATGCTTTTCGGCTCTATACATAAAAACACCGGATGAATGCATCATATAGTATTTGGGTGTTTCCTCATTTTATTCTTGAAATAGAGTCATCTCACTAGGTATAATCTATTGATTTTTGTACATTTTGATTTGTTTCAAGATTCTTCCATGCAGACATCTAGCTAGGGTTCTGATACATGGTCAGGAGGACATCCCTCCTAGCGATGAGGCATCTATTCAGGTATCAGTGATAGAGATGTCCCCATCAGGTGGTGCACCATCATTACCACCACCTGTTGATCAACATAAAATACCAGCGTTACCAGGATAGGATTCATACAAAGTTAGTTCCATAAATGTGTTCTAGAGACAAATATCTCCTTAGTTTAAGGGAGATATAGATACTCAGATTGTTGAGGACAGGATGGAGGTGGTGATGCGGGTCTTCCGATTAGTGAGTACGCCACTTGACTAGATGGTGATCTTAGCCATGATCCTTCTTTAGGACTCATCAGGGAGATGGTGGAGCTTGATGATTCAGACTCATGATGAGGCAACCCTCTCTTAGGATGAATTCGAGCGGCTTTTTCAGGAGGATTTATTCCCTACGACCATGCACTCAGTGCACATACATAAGATTCCTAACCTATAGTCAGGTAGCATGTTTGTGGTTGAGTAGTCTATGAGGTTTACATGCCTCTCAAGATACTCTATGGATGTGGTATAAGACCCTTTCTTTAGGTATCAGACCACTTATAAGGGACTCCAATGGGATATCAGGGCATCGATGATTTCCCTCAGCATCCCCACCTAGGCTGGAGTGCTTGAGTGAGCCGTTCTTGTGGAGATATTCCTAGCAGAGCAGGATATAATAGCTGGAGTCCCCAGTAGACACCAAGTAGTAGAGTCTTTAGTGGTGAGCTATAGGTAGCTGACACGACGACCCAAGAAGGTCATATCTTTAAGGGGATGACCCTAGGACTCAGGGTTTGTAGTGTGGGCCTCCCAGATCAGAGGGAGTTAGCAGGGATCCATGTTGTGCTTCATGTACGATGAGTAGGGACAAAAGGCTTGTGATTGCCTGATTTTCCACACATACGATCAGCAGAGAGACATGGGACCACCACGGAAGAGGTAGAGGTTCAAGTGAGGAGGTCTGTAGGTCAGCAAATGTGGCATGGTAGGAGGTTGAGAAATAGGTGGTGGGAAACGGTTTGAGGTACTACCTCCATCACCACCAAGTGGTCCACCACAGCCTTAGGGAGTAGGTGGATAGGGGTGATCTTAGCTTCTGGCAGTGGAATACTATGACCATGGCGCTCTGGACATGATTAGAGTTATGATCTATGTCTTCTCCACCTTAGCTGTAATTCTTATAGAAACAGGTTTTAGTCACTCTTTTCTTTCCATAGACCTCGTTCGAGGCTCAGAGATTCATATGGAGTCGTTGTCTTGATCCTTATGATTAGAGACTCTTATGGTATGGGATTCAACAATTACACAATGGTTCCAGTAGTTTGAGCTTACTCTTGGAGGTGAGAGCTTCAGCTAGGATCTCCTAGTAGCTGCATCGAGGCCATATGATTTAATTTGGGGAATGGACTGGTTATCCACACTTAATGGTCAGATTGACTATATTAGGCATAGAGTGAGGTTTTTCTGCAAAGATGGGACCAGGTTTTTATTCACCAGCGAGAAGGGGACTCTTGCATCACATGATGGACTTTCTCGAAGAATGTTGTAGCAGATCAATCATAACTTGGCTAGCCTCACTCTCGGTGTGTTGGACGAGAAGATTTTGTGCTTTCCTATAGTGGTGGATGAGTATGAATATGTCTTTCCTGAGGATGTTCTATGGCTACCTCTTCATAGGGAGGTTGACATATTCATCAATATATAGCCCAAGATGGCGCTGATATCCACACCCGCATATCAAATGTCTCTCTTGGAGCTTCATGAGTTGAGGGTACTGTTGGAGGACTTATGGGATAAGGGATTCATGTGGCCTAGAATTTCACCATGGGCATCCACAAAGTTGTTTCCCAAGAATACCGATGGAATATTGAGGCTATGTGTGGACTACCAGCACCTGAATGAGGTGACTGTGAATAACAAATATCCACTACTGAGAATTGATAATCTCTTCGACCTATTGAAGGGAGCGTGGTGGTTCTCAATGATAGAACATAGATCATGTTATCACCAAATTCTATTACGGGATGGGGATGTATCGAAGATAGACTTCAGATTCCGGTATATCCACTACGAGTTCTTGGTTAGGCCCTTTGATGTGACCAATTCCCCATCAGTGTTCATGGGACTCATGAACAAGATATTCCAGCCTTACCTCTATCATTTTTTGGTGGTATTCATTGATGACATCTTGGTATACATGGCGTTAGAATAGGATCATTCTACACACCTACGGATAGAATAAGATACACTCTGAGAGAACCAGCCTTATGGAAAGCTCTCGAAGTTCATGTTCTGGATTTGGGAGGCCCCCTTTCTCGACACATCATCTAAGAGGATAGACTTTTAGTGGATCTAAAAAAGATATAGGTGGTACTTTCTTGGGAGCCACCTAGGAGCATTACTAAAGTGCGGAGTTTCTTGGGGTTGGTTGGATACTTCTATAGGTTTGTACCAAAATTTTATATTGTAGCAACACCCTTATCAGCTTTAACATAGAAAATATATCCCTTAATGAGGAAAGAGAAGTGCAAGGATAGTTTCCAAGAGCTGAGGTGGAGAGTGATGAGTGCCCCCATCTTAATACTACCATAGGAGGGAATTGGGAATTTAGTTTTTTGTGAAGCATCATGGACTTGACTGGGTTGTGTCCTGATGTAGGATTGAGTAGTGACTACCTATGGTTCATGGAAATTGTGGAATCCTGAGAAAAACTACTTGTCCCATGACCTGGAGTTAGTGGTCGTGGTCTCTCCTCTAAAGATGTGGCAGTACTACTTAATGGGTGAAAGATTTACCATATACTCTGACCACAAGATTCGTAGGAATATATTATCCCATAAGGACTTAAACTTGAGACAGCGGCAATGGCTGGAGTTCCTATAGGACTATGAATTTGAGATTTTATAAACTTTTAGGAAGGGGAACACGGTGACATGCGTGCTCAATAGGAGGTTCAGTTTACAGCTACTGGGTGAAGCGATAGAGCATCTAGATGCGATGTTGATATCCTTCATGGATGATGATGTAGCTTCTTACCTTTAGTAGATGACTCTCACTCCCCCGCTCTTACAGAGATTTCGGGAGGCACAACTTATGGATGTTCACTGTGAGGCCCTACGTGATCAGTTATCCACAAAGAAGGCTCCTGATGGATTTCCAATAGGTGGGGATCACGTCATCCTTTTTAGAGGGTGAACAATAATACTAGTGGAATTGAGAGAGTATATTTTTAGGGAGTTCCATACCTACCCCATGGTGATACATCCTAGAGTGGCGAAGATGTACTACGATCTTTAATGTCAGTAATGGTGGCCAGGGATGATGAAAGCAGTGGTCGAGTTCATTTCATGGTACCTCACTTGTTAATTAGTGAATGCTGAGAATTAGGTTCCAGCATTCCTAACATAGCATCTTGAGGTACTGGAGTGGAAGTGGGGTGGTATATCGTTGGACTTCATGATAGGATTTCCATGCACGTCCAAGGGACATGATTCTATCTAGGTGATCATCAACCACTCACCAAGTCGACTCACTTCTTACCCATCTGGGAATAGGGATCAGTAGAGGGCATGGGATGCCTCTACATCCAAGATAGAATGTGGCTTCATGGGATTCCCTCAATGATCATCTCAAACCATGATGCTCATTTCACATCATGGCTGTGGAAGTGATTAAAGGATGTGTTTAGGACTCATCTGCGCTTGAGCACAACGTTTAATCCATAGAATGATGGTCAGACGGAGTGGACAACAAAAATCATGGAGGATAAGCTTTGATCTTGCGTCCTTGATTTTGGCCATATTTTGGAGTACCACCTACCACTAGTGGAGTTTTCATACAACAATAGCTATCACTCCACCATATGCATGGCTCCATTCAAGGCATTGTATAGGCGACCTTGTAGATCACCTCTATGATGGACACACTCAGGGAAGTCAGCATTTATGGGTCTAGAGTTGGTGCAGGATACTATTAAGAGGGTACAGATCATCTAGGATTGGATGAGGACTTCATAGCATAGGGAGAAATATTATGCTGATAGGACATGGATGCCCTTGTATTTCGTCGAGGTAGACCATGTGTTCCTTCGAGTCTCATCCCAATGCGGATTGTAGAGATTTTTCTGGCTGGTAAGTTATCTATGAGGTTCATCAGACCATTTTAGATTCTAAGCCGAGTAGGTGAGGTTGTGTACAGCCTAACTCTCCCCCAACAAATACACCAGGTGCATGATGTTTTTCATGTGTCACAATTGAAGAGGTATGTGCATGATCCATCGCATGTCATCGATTGGGGTGGGATGGAGATTGACGATGGAGCTACGTTTGTGGATTTCCCAATGGAGATAGAGGATAAATAGGAGAGGGACTTCGTAGATGTTTTATTCCTCTGTTGCACATTTAGGGACAGTGTGGGAATCTCCAGGAGGGCATATGGGAGTGGGAGGCTCAAATTCTTGATTAGTAACCCTCAATTTATTCATTTAGATTTGTTTTGGATTATAAAGATGTGAATCCCTAATGGTGGCGGTAATGTAATGTCCCCTAAATTCCATGTAAATTTTTCTTAAATTATATGGTATTATTTTGAGATCAGAAGTTGTAACAACACCTAATTTCGAGGCCCAGTGAGCCTGGAATAGAACTTTTTTCTTTTTTTAGTTCATTTAAATAAACGAGCGAGTGGGTTTTTATAACTTTTAAAAAAATCATCGGATCAAAAATATGAGGGAACTGTCAAACTCAGAGTGTTGGAATTCTCCTATAAAGGACATAACATTGACCATTGAGGGTCAACCGCAAAAGTTAATTTTCAGAATTTTTGAAAGAGAAATAAAATAAACTAAAAAGTTGCTTTATTTTATTTTCCTAACCATTGAGGAGTGGAACACCAGCAATACAGTGAGGTGAAAAGGCAGAAACGAACCAATTTAATTAGACTCTTTAACAAAAGAGAAACAGATATGTTGTATCATTAATGAAACAACATAATGATACAGCGATGCAGCATAACAGAAATGATGCGACCCCTTTCTCTTTTAATGAGATAACATGTTGTAGAATCATAATGTGAAATTTCTCTGATGGATGGTGAAGGTTTTTCTCTAAAAATTAATAACATATAAGAACTGCGAGAAAAATCATCACACCTCGAATAACAGGATTGGTGTGTGATAAATGCAAAGAGATTCGAATAATGGAATATGGATTCCCATGGAAGGATCTCCCCAACAATGTACTCGATCACAGGTAGGGGTTTACCCTGTGTAATTGGAGTTTCCTAATTCTTCTTTCTAAAATAATGAACACATATCAACCCATGAAAAATTTGATCCGATAATAACTTATTCTTATAAGAGATTGTTTTTCTTAGGGATTTTAATTAGGATGAATTTTTTTATAACTTCAATCTCCTTCCCCATGTTTTAAAACCTCTAATGTTTAGGGTGAAGACTAACACGAACAAGGTCCCAGCTCCTCTGCCTCGTGTGTTCTTGTATGTTCGTCATGGAAAAACCTCCAAGTTGACAGTGGGGATTTTTTGAGGCCTTAGTAGAGATGTTGGCACTCTTGGGAGGCCATAGGCATATATGGCACGAAGAATGGACCATTCGAGCAGACTTAGTGGTCAGCAGAAGGGTACTTCAATGACCGTCGGTGGTGGCCCACAGCTGTGGCTGCGGGCGGGTGTCGGTGTGCCATGACGGTGTGCTAAGGGAGACTCTGTGGGCAGCTCGGGATACGGAGATAAGGTAGGATCCTCCAGCAGTGGCCGACGGTTGGCAGACGAGACACATCCAATCGGCGCATCAGGTGGAACGGCCCACACTGTGTGGGTTGCAGTTCCTTGTGGGCACGTGGTCTAGTAACCACAGGAGGTACCACCAGGTTCGGCCGGCTGCAGCAAGAAAAATCCAAACACACCACTGGGCACCCGGGATAGGAGGGTTGGCACATTATGCGGACTAGACCAGGTGGCGCGAACCGCGTCACAGCGTAGCCCAGGCTTAGTTAAGTCAGCTCGTTATTGCGGGTCGAGCCGGTGACATAATACGAGGACGATTGGCGGCCGGAGTGGGGAACAAATCGTCCCGGTAGTTGTGGTGCAGGCTAGATGAGATTGGGTCTTTGAGAGGCCCAGTGGGCTAGACCCACGACCGAACTGGGTTGTAACCAGCAAGGCCCAATAGGGTTTCCCTAGTTTCCAGACAGACCGGGCCAGCCACAACCCAAACAAGTTTGGTTTTGTTTGGTCGAATAATCCCTGGAAATTTAGATCCCCTAATCTGGGTTGGTCAAGATGGTATGACCGGGTTGGAACTAGAATAGACACAACAATCCCCTATTTACTAAAATGCCAATAATTTACAAACCGGGCGTCTGATTGATGATCTGTTTGCAGAGTTGGAACCCTTGGGATGAGGAGGTTCTTTTGTAATAATCTAAGGAGGTTTTCATGGAACATGAAATGTTAAAAATGGTTTGATGAGTGGTTTCTCTCAAAATCAAGCACACCATGTTTAGGAATCCTACAGCTTACTAAGACATGAAGACATATGACAAGAAACCCTATGTGGATCAGATACGATGGAATAGTTGGAAGAGGATCTATGTGATTTGGAGATCCCATGGTGGGGAGAGACTCTTTGTGACCTAGAAAACCCATGGTACTCATCAGTGATGAGTACCTCAGTACAATAACTAATGTGGGAAGCGGTTCTATATGATCCCCTAGGACCACAATGGTTTGCGACTCTTTGTGACCCAGCATACCCATGGTAATCATTATGGATGAGTGCCACAACAGTCCATGACTAGTGGTAAGCAGCTCTGTGTGCCCCGATAGACCCATAGTAGAGATTGGCTCTCTGTGACCATGCATAACCACAATACTCATCAGGGATGAGCACCACAACAGCCCAAGATGTTTAGTAATTTAACTGATGGGTTTTCTCACTATTCTCTAGATTATACATAGTGTGATATGTCTTTATTCATGATCATGATTCGTGGTTTTCTTCATGGATTGATTTTTGGTCTTTCCTTGTTATTTTGGGGGTACCTACTAAGTATTTTGTTACACACCCCTGCACGAGCTTCGCCCGCACGTGTTGTTTCTAGTGTAGATGACCAACGAATTAGTGGAGGACATGGTGGCCCAGGACTAGGTAGTGCCTAGTGAGATCATGAAGGAATGACATGCTTCTACTTCTTCTGGCATCTACTCTATACTTACCCATCAGGTAGGGTTATCAGCGGATGGATTTCATTTGATCTTGCACCTACTCATGTCGTATTTGTCTTTTGTTGGGTTTTTATTCAGGCCCAATTACTTTCAACTGTACCTTTATACTTATTGGTTGTCTATTAGCATGCATGTTATCTTTTCCAGTTTTATTAGGATGTGGTTGTATGTGAATGTGTACAGTTACTCAGGAAAATGCCTCCCACTTGTAGGATGATGCCTTCAGTGATAGTTTCCAACCTTGGGCCTTCTAGAGGCGGGATTGGGGGACTCATGGAATGGGCCCTGAGAGAAAATTCTTGACGTTTTACATTATCCCCTCATTATAGAAATTTTTTCCATGCAATTTTAATCTTTTTTGACCAATAATGTCATTTTTAATAGATATATCATGAATTTAAATTTCTAAGTTAAGACTACTTAACAAATTATTTCACAAATAAATAATATGTGTACCCTTATAATACTTATAATTGTGAATGTATTTCTATAATACTAACTTAATAGTTAATTAATAATTTACAAATAAAACATTATTGACTAATATTTTTTCCTTTATTTTGAAGAAATATATAGAAATATATGTACTTTATTACATTAAATTTTCTAAGTGATATTATTTCAAATTGATTGAATATTTTAATCAATTTTCCACTTCTGATTCTAACAATGAATGAATAAGAGTAATTTATCATGCCTGAATCAAAAAAATAAACCCTTAATAGATCATAGGTTCCATGAAAAACATGTTATCTAACCTGAATGAAAAATAATATAACAAGTTATGATAATACTCAATATAAATAAACATTCTTATGAAAAAATCAATACATTAATTCCTAAAGCATAAATAATAACACCAAAAAAAATGATCAATACTTTAACCACTAACTTATAATACCACTAGTTCAATGTATATTATTTTATGATACATATACTAATTCATAAATCCTATATTCTTATTAAACTTTAAAAATAAATATTATGTAAAATATAAACATATATACAACAACCATGTTTACAAATAGGTAATAGTTGTTCTTCTTAATACAAAATCACTTGATATATTATCATTATAACTAAATTCCCACTAGGTTTCCTAATTGAAAATTTATTCCTTAGGGTTTCAAACTATGATGCAATATCCATATATAAAATAAAAGAGTTTTTAGATCTAGAATCAAATAAATTCTTAGTTTATTATTGAAGTACATATTATCTCAGCTTAATCGATTTCAACATCAGCTATAGTAACTTCATAATCTTGTCCTTTCTCTCTTATCATTTTTTGAGTTAAATTCCCTTAACTCTATGGGAATTCATTTGTGTATTTACATATTTCCTTATAGTTGAAAATTTTTACATTAGTAAATTCTTCCTTATCCTTGCATTTATGTTCCTTATAGCCTTTCTCCCCACAGTTGAAGTTGTCTCTAATTCCCTCGAAGGAAGTATCAAGGTGTTTCTTTCAACTTTTATCACATATAGGAAGTTTCATCCTTACCTTATTTTCCTTCACCCCATTTATTTTTTATTTTGTGCTCATAAATCATCTTATTCTCTTTATTTCCTTTTCAAATATAATAATTGGAGAGTTATTTCTTAATCTTAATGGCACTTGATACTATATCATCATATGAAGAAAAAAATTAGAAAATAACACCCTTAGGAGTCCTCCTTAAGATTATAAAATAAATTATCAATATTACTATTCATATTGTGTACGTAGTACATAGAATGCCTTGTTAATCTTGTAAATATTTCAAGGAACACTTTATCTTCTATTTGTTATATATTATGGAATTGAATTTCCATGTCAACTCATTTCTCACTAAGAAATTATTTTATGAATAATATATCCTAAAAACTCTTCCATTCCTTTATCTTTATCTTATAATCAACCTTTTTATTTTGAATAAATGAACACCATTGATCAATATATTCCTTTAAATAATACACTATTATAATAACCTTATCCCTTTCATTAATTCTCAAAGCTGGAAATATCATTTCAGGAGACTCGATCCATTATTATGCTGTCAATGGATTAATAGTTCCATTAATGGATGTAGTTTCCTAACACATTAAGTAATTCAATGTCAATGAATCATTATATTAAGAAACAGTTTGTTCCATACATTCAATTTTATTGGTCACAACCTGAATTTTGTTTTTAATATAATCATAATCAAATGAACTCCAATATCAGCCATGTTGACTTTATCATAAGAGAAATGATTTAATTGATTATGGGTGTTGATAAAATTTTCATTCCATCCATTAGGAACCATTTATAAATAAAATAATATATTAGATTAGATCATAATGTAATGAATCATAGTGTATAATTTCAAATCTAGTGTAATGAATAACAGAAATGGAAAATATATGAATAGATAATCTCAGAATCATAAACATAGTATTTTTTCATATCATTAAATCATTAAAAGTTTAGTATTTTCATAATGGTTCAAAAAGAGTGTGTGAATGAACCAAATCATATCACTTGGAAATGTCTATCCAGGTGTACAATCATAGGCCAACTCATCAAGCATCGAGTAAAGATCCAGATGATACTCAGCAAGATTTTTTTAACGTGTTTACCCTTAGCTGAGTTTGTTCCATAGCCACATCAACTTTACAGTGTCTTAATTGGGATCTAATTTCTAAAAAATCACACATTCTCTACCTTACCATATCTTTATGATTTTATCCTATACGTGCACTTATACATTGAGTTTATCATATGGTTATGTTCTCAAATCTATGTTCTACTAAATCTCATTACCAATGTTGATATTAAACATCCTATGATACCCACTATAACACCAATACTCTAGTAAACTAGAATAGATGGTCATTTTACTATGTTCCCACAAGATACAAGGAAGCATATCATAAAGTATCAAATAGTTTTGTAATCTTTAAAGACTAGATCTATAAATTATTCTCGAATTATACTTGGTAAAATAAAATCTAACAAATATTTCTTTTGAACACATTATTAGTTCTTCTATTATATTATTGCAATCATTCATAGATCCCTTATTGGTATCTTGGGTTAAGGAAAACATAAAAAATGTAATCTCAGATTCTTATTAATGGAAAGCATACAATATAAGATATCATAGAATAAAAAAACATGAATATTATGGAAAATATAAACAATAATAAAATATGTCATATAAATAATATCATAAAAGGGTAATATATCCATATATGACACAACAATATAAATAATCACATGGATAATAATAACTAGTTTCGTAATGATATAATTAATAATTTCAGACAACATAATCTCACCATCAAGGCCCTGATCCCATACATCATACATAAATAGATAATGCATACCCTAAATAAAAAAAATAGTTTGTATCATGAGATAAATCAATGAATAAAGGGGCTATAAAAATACCTTACTATCACATATTAAGTCTAATTATTTCATAATATAAAATAAATTAATAATAATTCAATACATAATCAATATAAACATTTTTATTAGAAAAATGGTATAAGAAATATTAATACTTTCCCATGTTAATCACCAAGTAAACAAAATGATAATCCATATAAAGTAATATAGTGGATAGTCTCATTAGATTATATCCACATCAAAGAATAATATTCATCAAAGTATCTTGACATATACGTAAATGATTTCAAAATATCACTAAAATATTTATTAAGAAGAATTCCATTTTAATTCTGAACTCACTTATTTAAAAGAAAAAAATTATAGGGTGGTGGGAAAAATATTTTATTTGAAAAGTACTATTGAAAATTGTAAAGGAATATTCAAGTTAAATAGTATTCATGAAATAGAGAAAATTCATTCTTTTGAAAAATGTTAAAACAACCATTTCATTCACACCTTTGGTAAAAAGTACTTCATTCAGAAAAAAACATAAACAATACTTTAACATTATTATATAAAGTAAGAAATGGATACAAAATAAATTAATAAATCATTATATAAGAATAAAAAATTATTTAAAACATTTTAAATAAAATATCGGCAAGGAAGAAACATAACTCTAAGTGGATAGAAAAATAAATTCAGTTTTTCTTAAAAACATTCATTCAAATTTTTGACTACCTAGAGAGAATAAAATGAAAGGAAAAATCATAATTTATAATAATAAATATATTTAAAGAAAATTTATAGGTTATAAGATCAATGGATCATATAATTATTCTAATGAAAACTTAGAAAAACCATCTTAAAAATGATGAGATTGTGAAATAAACCCTTACCTCAGGTCTAACATGCAATGAAGGTGATTTTAACCTTATGTATAATAAATTTAAATTTATTAAAATTATATGATATAATCATATTAATATTTATTATTCTGTAAATGGTTTACTACTTTTATTTATTGACACATTCATTAATAATATTTTTTTATAATCTTCATTTTTGGTGTTAACTACTTCTTTTTTCATATATGTTTCGATTTGGTATTTATGGTTCTTGAATTTTGATTATGGTTACAACATCTAAAGAATGTATATCATGATATAAAAATAATATATATTCATTATATATATATAGGCATAAATAAAAGTAATATAAAAAATGAATTACATTGTTCATGGAGACAGTAGTGTGTTTGTACGCATGAAAGTTTTTTTCATTTTCTAAAAAAATAAAAAAATGATAAATAATATTTTATCATTATAAAATAATAATTATATCATATATATCATATATATTTATTAAATATATCCTTATATCCATAAATGTGATTTGGTGATGTAAAATGAATCATATAACTGCTTGTAGGAAGTAGGCTACAGGTACACACGAGCTGTACTTTTATTTCCTATTTGATGGAATGGAAGTGGAAAATAGTTATCTCACAATAAAAATAGCATGTCAGTATATTATGATACTGTATTAATTATAATATTATGTTTAATAATAGGAAGTATAGAAAATAAATAAACTTTGTAAGAGTCGAGTAAAATGATTACCTCTTCTTTGAGATGCCCCCTTTGGCTTACACTATAAGCCTTGTTAAGGTGGTCGTAATGTAAGAATGAAGATCAACAATAAGGGTAATGAATATTTGATTATTTTTTGTTTTTTCATGGATTATATAGTTTGAAAAATGTTTATAATTAATTTTGGATAAGATGTTCCATTATATAAATAATGGGAGGGACAAACATGGAATCACTTAAAATATTTCAAAATTTAAGGTCATCTTCTTGTGAAAGTGGAACCAAATGGAAAGGAATTGAAATTTTAGATTATATAGATTCTAAATTATTTAAAAGAATAAAATTTATACATTTTCATCTAGAATTTTTACCCTTATGTATTATTTCAACCCCCTAGTAAACTTCTTTTATCACTAACAGTGCTTACAAAATTTCACTATTCAATATGAAAAAACAATAATTTTACTTTACTACCTACAATTAATTATTTAATTTAAAAATATGGGATACATTTTTTTATATTAAATATGTATAATTGGTAAAAATTAATTTTAATATATGTTTTTAAAATTCAACAAAAATATTTTTTGAAAAAATGTTCGTTTTGTGAATAACAATGATTTTTACAAAAAAACATCAAGTATAATGTTGATTCCAATGGGATTATTTATACTATTTTAAATAAATGTGTAAATATTTTTCTTTAAAACCAAACCAAAATCAAAATGGACCATTTAAATACGGGATTGAAATAGAATAGCTAAAATAGTTTTTATTTGAAAAACTACATTACTTAGATTTCCAAAATATTAAACATATATCTCTTTTTTCAATATTATATTATTAAATAAATTATATATCTGGTATATAAAAAAGGTTTCATAAAATTTCGAGTTATAATTGTGCCATTATAATATCATAAAAGTGACAATATTTTTTTAATTAGTATTTTAAACTATTCACCTAAAAAATAAAATATTCCTAAAAAATATCAAACAATCATCATAGAATAATCTTGAAAAGAAGATTTTAGAAATAAAAATCATTTTTTCAAGTACAATTTTTAAAAATGGAAGAAATTAAATCTAATTATTCACACATAAAACACCTAAAAATTATTTTTATGAATAATGTAATCTTATGGCATAAAATGGATTTATTCTTATACTTTTCTAGTTAGAATAATTTGAAAAATGTAAAAAAAATATTGAATTCATTATTTGTGTTACGAAAAATATTTGTACATATATTTCAAAATTTAGTTATTCTTATTCACACCTTCCAACCCAAAAGTTTTTTTATAACTTTCATATTTAACAATTATTAATTAAATTTTCGTTTAAACTTGGGGTTTCAGGTGGTGCACACTATAGAATACTATAATCCTTTAAAGGAACTAAAATCTTATGGTGTGCCAAGATATAGTTATCATATATAAAAGCGGTAGGTATGATTAATACCTTTATATCTTGGGATATTAATACCCTCAAGAACTAAAAAATAATTATCTATGATGCACATTGTATTTCGTTTTTATACATTTTAAGATATGACTAACTTGAAAAAATATTCTCATCAATAAACCTCAGGTTGTAACACAATATACTTTTATCATTTCATAACTCATATAATATCCATTAGTCAATTTAGCTGGCATATGGTTAGTAGTTATTCTGTAAATTTATAAAGCATTTCCTCAAGGTATTATAAAATATTTTACATATATATATAAATCCTCATCGATCTATATTGTGCTATCACCATATCTTTGATTAGAATAAGGTAATGAGAGTTTAGAAAATCCCTTATCTCCACATTTAATTTTCAATTAATACATCATTAATAAATTATCCAAAAAAACCACTAGGAGGATCCTATATATTATTAAAATTGCATCCATTAAATTCATTTATCATTCCTAAAATCTATTAAGGTAATTTAATGAAAATTATATGAATTTAAATCTATCTTCATCTTATTATAGTTCATGTTATTTAGCTAACCTAAATCTCAAAAATTTGTGGCAAGCATTTATTTATAAAGGTTTTTTTCAGAAACTTAATAAGTTAAATAGTATAACAAGTGTTTGGGATCAAAGAGACTAAACACTCTTCATGATATAATTTTTTTTTTACTATTATCAATTTTATTTGAAAAATAATTATCTTACCAAGAGTGGATATGAGTATTATGATTAATATTTCATCATTTATTCCCTAGTTATATTTTTGTGATTCAACAGTTATTGAACTATTAATTAATTTTGAAAAAACCATGATAACAATTATTTCATAGATGATTTAATTTCTCATTGTGACAAATTAGATATTGAGGTAAATGTTTTGGTAAAACTTAATACAAAATTATAGTGTAGCATGAATCAATCATTTTCTAAATTAAATCTTTCACTACTCTTACTGATATATGAATCACTCTTCTATAATTAACTTGAGAAAACAATATACTTATATTCATGTTCCTATGTTTGCTTGGATCCTATATTTGAATACACATATATAATTGGAATATAATATTTAATACCCATTAAGTATGATATAAATACTTCATGTAATGATGAATTTACAATAATTAAAATCTTTTACTTTAGTTTTCTTTAAT
Organism: Viscum album; assembly: GCA_963277665.1. Taxonomy (NCBI): domain Eukaryota; kingdom Viridiplantae; phylum Streptophyta; class Magnoliopsida; order Santalales; family Viscaceae; genus Viscum; species Viscum album. The sequence continues at coordinate 905,594,317 of OY728145.1, forward strand.
TAAATGTTGTTTGCCTTTAAATAACCTTTCCCACCACTTTAAAAAAAATATCCTTCAGCATACACATCTTCCTTAGAATATTTTTTCTTTTCCAATAATGTTGTAAAGACACCAAATACAAGGGATTAGTACTAGGATTTTCAACATTTTATTTCATTTCTTCCCCATAACTGATGAAGAATAACATTCCTTCTATTCCATATCTTCTTGGAGAAACATATATGAAATATTTATGAATGATATAATGTTCATCTTGTCCTTTGATAATCTTGGTGGTTAAAATGATAATTTTATATTAGTGGAAAATTTATTATCCAAAAAGATTCCAAACTTTTCTAATTGGTCAATATACTCTAGCATTTTGAAGTCATGGACAATATCTAGATTCCTTTATTTCAATTTATTCATGTATTATTCAGTTACAATCTCATTTATCATGAGCCTGTCATTATCTTTATAAAGTGATAGGAGATGGCTTATCATGATATAAAAATATATGTATTAATGTTAAATCATTAGATATTCAAACATAGATGATATAATTATATAAAAAACAAAGGATTCATCCTCCACATACCACCTATAGGCATCCATTTTAACCTCATTCACTCACTGAGGAGATAGATTAGGTAGAAAGGATTTGTAACGGCATGAACTTTTATAAATAAAATTTCTTTTATGATTGAATCAAATGCCCTATTATGTATTCTGATTATAGAAAACACATGCACTAATTTGGATTTTTTATATACTATAGGAATTAAAATATCATTAATCATAACCATTTATTATATATTCGTTGAACAGTGATAATATGATTAGTATAAATCAAATTGACACAGACAAAGAAATTGATAGCCACTACTAGTAGGATCATACCCTACGAAGCCCATTTATCGGAGTATACAAGGGAGATAGCATCATTGGGATTTTCCCTTGACCAATTCCAAGATGAGATCCATCAACTAAATCATGACTAGGATAGTTTATGGAAGAAGTACAAGCTCATAATGATCATGGCCCAAACCATATACGCCAAACCAACCCATGAAAATATCACCATCACGCAACTCACCCTTACGGAGTTTATTGGGATAACAAAAGGATATGTATAATTACCATAATAGTATGAATATGTATATTGTATTTTAAATATAATAATGGTTATATTTAAATATTATTTTTTTTAATTTAAAAATGATTTTGATATGGATACGATAATACAAAAATTATATTTTTGGGTAATATGAAATTTAAATTAAGACATTCATTTTTGATGAATTAATGAATTTTAAAAATCAATGATATTGTAATAAAATAATACAATTAAATAATGTTTATTTAATGTAAATGATAATATAAATTCATATTTAATTTCTTTATGGATTAGAAAACTATTTTTTTCAAAAAAAAACTCAACATTTCTCAAAAAAATATTTATTCATTATTGGAATCATGTTGTTGAAATTATCCAATAGTGAATTTTTCATAATGTTTTAAGAATTTTAAATTTTCAGGTAAAAATTAAATATAGTATATAAGAGTGTGTTTTATGACATTGTAATGACCCAAAATTTATGTAATAAATACTATAAATGGTATCCATAACCAAATATATTTTTAAAATTATAAATAATTTTATCTTTTGGTTATTTGATTAATTTCATAAAACCATTATGAATCCTCAAAAATCTATATTATATTTTATGGTTTTAAAATCATTTTTAAACATGAATCACTTCCACGTCACCAAGTGTAATATTTTAATGAGGTCGGTCCTTTCCCTTATAAAATAAATAAACCCAATCCCATTTTCTATAAACTAAGTGAAAAAACAAGGGAAGTTTTGTGGTATTGTTTTAATTATTATATAAGGTCTAAAAGCTAAGATTGAGAAATAATAAAGAACTCCCCTCTATTTTCCTATATAAACCCACCCAATCTCTTCTCCCTCTTAAATAAAAAATATTTTAGAATATCCATAATCTAAAATACCTTCTATATAGTCCTCCCATGTTTCCCCCAATCTCTCAATAAGTTCCTCCCAAACTTTTGGAATCACCCTATCAAGGTAAGGGATCATTTCCTTCTCCTTTTTATTCAAAAATCTCCATCATTTATGAATTTTATTTACAATTAATAATGTTGGGATATGTTTTTCTTCATACCTATTACATTAAAGTTTTTATAAAATTATTACCTACCCCTTTCAATCTCATTAATCCATTTTATGAATCTTTATGTACTATTGTTATGATGAAAAAATTTCACTATGATGTTTCATGAAAAATATTTAAATTTTGAATATCCATAACCATTTCCATTCAAGTGTATTCAACTAGATGTAACTATCATTAATTAATTGGTTAATTACATGTATATAAACCACACTACAAGGACATGTGTTTTAAATCAATGAAATAATTACATATTTTATATAATTTATGTGGCCCAATTATGCATGCACATAACATAAAAGTGATGGGTGTGCCCAGAATTATATAGTGATCCAATGCCTTGGGTAATGTTTAAGTATCATGGGGTTTCATGTATGGGATTAGTAATTCTACCCAATACATTATTGGAAATTTTCCTCCATGTTATTATGTCTCGGTAGTTATCTTTGACCTATGTTTATGATTTCATTTTAAAGTTATTTCCACATTCCCATGTTTCAATTATGTTATCATGTTATATCTTACTTCTTTTTTCATGTTTATGATTCTAACCCCTTTTACATCCCATTTAAATCCATATTGTGTAACATGTAATAATTTATTCATGTTATTCCATGTTTATTCCTTTAATGGGATTTATATCTCACCCCTTTTATAAGTATGTCCCCAAGTTATCTTATATCGTTTTAAGAAATATGGAATATTATGACCTTGTTTAGGGAGATTTCAATAATACTGATGTACCACCTGTTTTTAAGTTGTAATTTAACATATCTAATTATCCCACAATAATGTAGATTTCTTGATACTCTGGGTTTTATTATGTGTATAATTATGTAATAAATCATGAATTAATGTGTAATGAAGACAAGGGTTGTACTAGTTAGTATTAAAGGAAAGTTAAGTTATTTTTGGTATTAGGATTAGAATACTATAGATAAATACTTAGAGATAAGAATAAATATGATAATATATCCCTAAATGTTGGTTAATTATAGATTAATTGGTTTCCAATAAAATACATCCCTACCTGGATACTATAAGTGGATGTGGCTCTAGCACAGATATACCTAGGGGTAACACCAGAAAACACCTTATTGAGCTAGACTCCATTAGAAACTGGTGTACAAAAATGGGAATTACTGAAAACCTAGTTAAAAACTCATGGTGGGAATGATTTGGTAAATTCAAAATCTTGATGTGAATAATTATTAAGGGTAGAAAAAATTCTAAAAAGATTCAATATTAGCAAATACAATTTAGATAACATAGATTAAAGCCTAGAAATTCAAATGTTAAAGAAATACATATAATTTATAAATTATCCCTTTGATGTTATTAATTCTTATTTATGTGTTTAATAGTTTAAAATTCATCATCGCTAATTTTCCATTTATTCTATCAAATGGATAAAAATAGGAGGAACCCAGTTAACAACCAATTTAAAGAGCAATGTGATAGCTTCCCAATTGAGATTCCCAACATGATGGGAGAACGAATCACAAAATTTTTGATGATTCATTCTCAGTTGACTTAGGTTATGAATAGAAACCTAAATTATTAAGAATTCCCAAATCTCCCTAATAAATAACATTATGTAATTGAGACCTTTATCTAAAAAATTACACTAACTTCAAATGGTTCATACAATACTTTAATCATATAGTAGTGGATCAACACTATTAAAAAGATATTATCTATCTTTCAATGTTCTAATAAAGAGAAGTTTATACTAGATGTTTATCAAATGGACATAGAATCTGGTCAGTGGTCGACAGTAAACAATAATATTAAGCCTAAGGAGTAAATTGAAGAGAAGTGGTGTAAGGAAATATATAAAATGTCTTTGGAAAAATATTTTCTGAGAACACTCTAACTTAAAATGGATATGGGTTTCCTTCCAATAAGAAAAATATAAAATGAATCTATAAGTGCATTTGAGGAAAAATTCATGATACTTTCATGATATGCCTCCAGATTTATCAATACCTCTAAACAAAAAGCTTACCACTTATTTTGTGGGATAGAAATGATTCTATGAAAAGCCCTAGTTATCCAAGACTTTGATATTTATGAGGAAATTTATTGATGTTCCATCAAATTCAAAATAGAGATCAACGAATCTCAAGGGTATCATGGGGATAAGAAATGTTAATTATATTTTAATTCTAGAAGTGTGATAGATAAATCTAATAGAGGTAATAAATTTCAACATCCCACTTAATAATAGTGTGGAAATAGGTACCCTACAAATTTCTTGAAGGGGAAAATTAAATGATTTTGGTGTGATAAGGAATGGAACTAATCTAGAAATGGTCGATGGGGAAAACCCACCAATGTAATGGAATATAGGAATTCTCCATTCAACCCTTATTCTATTATCCAATGTTTCAACTACTAAAAACAAGGTCACTTTGCAATCCAAAACACTATTCCAAGTGTGTTTGGAGACAATCACCACCAAAAACCTCCAAGCCTCCAAGAGTGATCTTTTTTCATCATAACCTTTGAGGTAGATCCTAACAAATAATTGGTGATAGAAACATCAATTATTCATTAAATAATATTTAATTTACATTTTTTTCTAATTCTATGATCCCTTAATATCATGAATTTTTAGTAGAACTATTCAAATACACCCAAAAAGCATTAAATTCAAGCTTTTAGTGAAAATGTGAAATGGATAAATTTTTGAATCCCAAGTATATAACTCCTCCCATGTCAAACTTTTTGGTATTAACTTCCTAGAAAACCTTGTGATACTTCCTTTGGTGTGAATTTATGTAATTATGGGAATGAAATTTCATTCCTTATATAGATACAATACAATTTCCCATAAAAATAAAATTAGTCATTATATCGTGATTCATCCTCCGATTATGTAAAAGTGTAAGGAGGTTGAAAAATATTATTTATAACCAACATCTCAAGGAAGGATATTATTTCCCTATGAGAAAGAATATATTCCTCAAATGATTATGTCTAAGGAAAATATCATCCTTGGATACATTACCATTGTGAGTTAATTTGTTGAAATGTTTCTCAAAGAATTACCTCGTCATCATCCAAGTATAATGGTTGAATTAAAAATCAATCTTATATCTAGGTGTTTTGCAATATAAAATAATCCTTTATGAATTTTTATTATGTAACATGATAATATAAAGAAAAAACTACAATAGAATCTAGATAAATGGTACATACACTCAAGTGCTTCATCAGGGGGTTCACCGGTCCACTTTGTCAATAATAACGATTGTTAAATATATCATTGTACTGATTATCATAATGTTAAAAGGATCATGATAAATAACAAGTATCCTCTTCCACTATTTCATGGCTTGTTTAATCAGCTATGTAGAGCCTAATACATATCCTCGGTGGATCTTTGGTCGGGGTATTATCAATTAAGGGTGGATAAGAAAGAATCTGCAAGACTGCTTTCCATACAAGGTATGGGAACAACAAGTTTACAATAATGCCATTCAAACTCAATAATTATCATGAAATATTCATGTAAATTATTAATATATTATTCAAATATTTAACAAAACAATTTTGGTGTTATTTATCAATGATATTCTAAAATACTCAAAATTCAAGGAGTAGTATGAAGAGAATATATAAAATATGATAAAGACCTTATGAAAGTAAAATATTTATGAAAAAGGATAGTAATTGTGAATTATGGTTAAAATATGTCTCATTCTTGGGACACATTATCACAAGAAATGGGATATATGTAGACCCTTCAAAGACATAAGTAGTTTAAAGATATTTGAGTCCAACATCTGTGATAGATGTCCATAGTTTTCTTGGAATGGTTGGTCATTATTGTCGATTAGTGATAAATTTCTCATGATTATCAAACCCTTTAACCAAACTAACTCTGAATTGATTCATGTTTTTTTGGAATTATTAATGTGTTTAGAGATAAAAGGTAGTTTAAAACAAGTATTATCAACGTATATGTACTTACCCAACCCATATGTGTGGAACCGTTCCTGGAATATAGTGATTGTTCAAATAAAAGATTGGGATGTAGAATAATGTAGAATGATAAACTGATATCCTATGCCTCATGTAAATTGAAATTTCATGAAACTTACTTCCCAACACATGATCTCGAGTCAGCTGAAATAATATTTCTATTAAAAATATTGTGTTATTGTCTCTTTGGGGAGAACTTTGAAATATATATGCATCATAAGAGTCTCAAGTATATATTCACATTGAAAGAGATGAATATTCACTAGAAAATATGGTTATATTTGATTAAGAACTATGCCTTCTCAATCTAATACCATCCTTTGAAAGAAAATAATATAGAAGATTGTATAAGTAGAAATGATCTAGAAATTTTATCATTGTTGACAATTGATACAGATTTTATCTTCATAGACATGAAAAGGATGGACATTGGAATCATAAAGGAAGTAATAAAATCAATCCTTTCATAAATTATTTCTCAATTATCCCTTCTTTAGAAGATAAAGTATTATTAAAGAGATGATGTGGAAATTCAAAAGAAAATGGAAGCTATAAGAAAAGGTAAATCGTAAAATTTTCAAATTAAGGAAGGATTTTTAATGATTGGATCATGACAATGTGTACCATAAAATCCTGATTTGAATAAGTAATTGTTGGAAAATTCATATATCTTGACCTTCATTATCTATCTAGGGGGAACAAAGATGTATAAATATCTATAATAGAAATATTAGTGGGAAAATATTAATAAGGACATCACAGAATATACATCATGGTGTCTCGAATGGCATCATGTGAAGGCTAAATGGAAAAACTATAGGAAGACGATGAAACTATTATCCATACCTACGTTGAAATGGGAAAACATAACCATGGAATTTTTCACTAGTATTCCAAAGACATCAATAGGAAATAATATTATATGGGTTTTGGTGTATCTTCTTATAAAGACTAATCCCATCATTACCATTGGAGATAAATTCTCACTCAATAAAATTGAAAGAATATACATTAGATAAGGGGATATGTTTTAGGGAACACCATTATAAATGTATCTCATTAAGATTCAAGATTTACATTCACGTTCTATAATATTCATCAACATACTATAAATACCGATTTAAACATCATCCTACATTATCACCCTAAAAATGATGGCCAATATGAGTAGACTGTCCAGACGCTCTAGTAAATGTTGAGATCCTTCTCAATGGACTTAAAAGGAGGATGGGATCAATCTCTTCCTCTATTCAAGTTCTCATACAATAATATTTTCCACTCAAGAATCGAAATGGATACCTATGAATACCATTTTGGAAAGAGGTGCATAACACCTACATGATGGGATAATGTTATTGGATGTAAACATTTATTTCCTTAAATTATTAAGGAAATGGTGGGAAAGTTTAATACCATTCAGAAGCACATCAGGTATGTTCGGAGTCAACATAATATTTATACTAATATGAGACCTATAGTTTGGGGTTATAAATAAGGTATTCCACCACATATATCCATCATATAATGTCATGAGATTTGGAAAGAGGGGAAATATTAGTCCAAGATACATTGGTAACATTGAGATCCTTGATCACATATAATTAGTGACCTATCGAATAAAACTCCCACCAAACCTATCTCAAGTACATGATTTTCACAATGTTGTCCTCTTGAGGAATTAAATATCAGACCCCTTACATGTCCTGAATCTATAGGTGGTCTCGTTATAGAATGATCTTTAATCTAAGGAGTAGTCAGTAAAGATCTTAGATTGTAGAGACAATGTTCCATAAAATAATACATTTCAATTGATAAATGTTATATGGAGAAACAAAAAGTTTCAAGAAAAAATATGGGAACCATAGGTGGTGATGAAATATAATTACACTCATCTATTTTAGTATGTGAAATGAAAATTTCATGAGTGAAATTTATAAAGGAGGGATTGTAATGAACCAAACTTTTATAAATAAAATTCCCTTTGTGATTGAATTAAAATCCATAATGCGTATTATAATTATAGAAAATAAAATCACTTCTTTGGTTTTATTAAATATTATCAAATGTATAAAATAATTAAGAATTATAATAATTGATAATATATTTGTTGAACAGTGATAATATGATTACTATATATCCAACTGATATAGAAAAAGGATGTCACAACCTAGACCTGTAGGATCGTACATTGTTAATCCCAATTATTCATGCTTCAGAGTGAGATTGAATCACTAGGCTTTACCCATGACCAATCCTAACATGAGATCCAATAAATAAATCACTAGAAAAATTGTTTTTGGGAAAAGTTCAATATATTTGAGACCATGACCCAAACCACGTACATCGAACCACCCCATGAAAATATTCACATCGCGCACCTTACCATTTTGGATTTTTCTAGTGTAATAAAGGGATATGTATCAACACCCTAATAATATTAATATTTATATTATATTTTCAATATAATATTGGTTATATTTACTTCTTATTTTTTTAATTTGCAAATAATTTTGATTTTTATATAATAAAAATCAAATTGTATTTTTTGGTAATATTTAATTTCAATTAAGAAATACCCTTTTGATGAATTCAGTAAATTTAAAAATAAATTACATTTTAATAAAATAATAAATCTAAATAATTTTTATTAAATAAAAATGAGAATATAAAGTCAAATGTAATTTTTAGAAGGATTTGAAAACTATTATTTTGAAAAAACATAACAATTAAAAATAAATATTGATTCTTGTTTTAAAAAAAATTCACATATTTAGAAAATTATTTTGATAAAATAATTATTTATTGGAACTAGCATTTGAAATTATTCAATGGTGAATTTTTCATATTCTTCTGAGACTATAGAATTTTCGAGTAAAAATTAAATATGTTATAAATAAATGGTCTATATTATGAAACCATAATGACCCAAAGGTGATCTAACAAATGATATAAATAGTATCCAAGACAAACTGTAATTTTTCACATTTAGAATAATGTGATTTGAGGATATTTTATTATTTTTATAAATCCATTATGAATCCTCCAAAACTTATATTATATTTTATGGTTTTAATATAATTTTTTTATGAAAATGACTCACTTCCACATTACCAAGTGTAGTATTTTAATGATTTTTCCTCTTATACATATAAAATAATCAAAAACACTCTTTTGAAAAAAAACTGTCGAAAAAACCTTTAGAAGGTTTTTGGTTTTTATTACTATATTATCTAGATTCCAAAACCTAATTTTGAGAAATAATAAATAATTCCCCTCATTTTTCCTATATAAACCAACCCAATATCCCTTTACTATTCACTAAATATCCTTAGATCATTTCTTTACTCTTCCCTCCCCTCTCTAGAGTCCTCCCAAGGTTACCCCAATCTCTTAATAATCTCCTCCAAATATTTTGTAATTACCATCTAAAAGTAATGGATACTTTCCTTATTTTCCTTATTCAGAATCTTCTTCATTTTAAACCTTTTATTTATAATTACTAATGTTGGGATATTTTTTCCACATACCTATTACTTTGGATTTTATTTCCAAATGATAAGATACCCTTTTTCTCTAATTAAACCATTTTATAAATCTTTATGTTCTTCCATTATTTTTTCGAAATTCCAATGTGATTTTTCATGCCAACTGATTGTGTTGTGAATATAAACCCCCATTTCCACACAAGGTTATTCACCTTGATGCACATATCCTTCATTAATTGGGTAATTCCATGTATTTAAACCACACCCCTTGATCATGGGTTTAAAATTTATGAAGTTCATCCTTATGTTATAAGATCTTTGTGGCACACTTATGCATGTACATTATATGAAAGTGACAGGTGAACTCGGAATTATTTAGTGATTCAATGCATTGGGTATTGTATTAGTCTTATTATGTGTAATGTATGGGATTAGGGTGTGAATCTAATCTATTATGGGACTTTTTCCACCATGTTATAATGTATTGGAAGCTATCCTTGACCTATGTTTATGATCTCATGTTTAAAGTTGTTTACACTTTCCCATGTTTCCTTTATGTTATCATTATATATCATGCCGCTTCATTCATGTTTATTATTATCACCTCCTTTTTGTCCTACTGAAATTAATATTTTATAAGATTTAATACTCTATTCTTGTTATTCCATGTTGATTCCCTTACCGAGCTTTATATCTCACCACTTTCTTAAGTATGTCACCAAGAAATCCCATGTTGTTTTAAGAATGGTGAAATATTATGATCATGTTAAGAATCTTTTCAATAATGATGATGAAAAAATAGATTTTAAGTTTTAATTAAATGTACCTAATTACCCAAATATACTATAATTTTAGATATTATGGGTCACATTATGTGTTTTCTTTCGTAATAAATCATGAATTAATGTGTAATAAAATAAGGGTTTTCATTGGATTCCAACACATAATCCTAACTATCCACTAGAAAAGTAGCATATAAATCATTATACTACCCTTATAAGTTGGTGTCTAATATGAAATAATATTTTTCCATAAATATCTAAATTGTAATTGTGACTTATCTTTCCATTTCCAACAATAATTAAGAGGATTTATGTTTTCATCTTGGTTACCAAAAGTTACAATGTAATAAATGTTTTTATTAGTCTCCCACTATGTTATAAAAAACCTAATAACCCCACCATTGGTTTCAGAATATCCTTCTACATAGATATTCTAGTGTAAAGGATCCATGTGCCACTTATCATAACCTATATGCAGTCCTAACAAGCTTCTTTAAATGAATTTTGGTATGTAGGTCCTTCCAATAGAAATAAATCATAACTCCTTAGTCCATTGAGTAGAATACACAATTCTAAAATCTTATAATTTGATTCCCTCTATACATTCCTACCAGTTTCACTAAATCTTATGAGTTTATTAACTCTTACTGTGAATTAGTTTACATTGGCCAAAAACGTAAGTTTAAATTCCCGAATAATTGAAGACACCCCAATATAGGATGGGTCAAGAACTTTGAACTACAGTTTGATTACAACCCAAGTAGTGGAATTATATATTGACTTAATATTTTAATTTGATATATTTTATATTTATACATAAATTTTCCATTTTATCTTATTATAATCTTGTTAATATTAAGGATATTTTACTTAATTGATAAACTACATCTAGATATAATTTACACACAATTCAATCTAATTTAATTCCATCTTTAATACTTGTTCATTTTTTTATTAAGTGATAAAGACAAATAAAACAAAAATAATTTACCTTTCAACTGATATAAAAAATAATAAATTTTTCATCATCAATCACTTTTATAATGGTTAAATTATCTATAGTATGATATACAAACCCTTAATTTAGGGGAAAACTATTCAAACTGTAATTTGGTTTGAGATGCAGCATTATACTTGTACTCCAACATAACTCCTATGTTCGTTTCACCTTAGCTCCAAACTCAAACCACCTCTATTAACTATGGAGCATCATCCATTACATAAAATTTAACACACATGTAGGTGAGGGAAACCAAAGGTTTTGTTATGAGGTTTAAATTAATGAAACTACCGTCACATAAGCCCTTACATAATAAAATAAGGGACGAAATGTGGGCTATCATTTTAACTTAATAAAATAATTATTAAAAAACTAATAGAATAGTATTTAAATTTAAAAAAAATCACATAAATAACTTTTTATAAGCTTATAATCATCCATACATTCAACGAATAAATATTTATGTACAAGTTATAAATTACATAAATTCATTCTTTATTAAGAGACAATAACATTGAATTAATCTAATTAAATATCCCATTAGTTAAATGACTAATTTATTTTATTTTATAAAAATATTCTTATAAATTCCATCATCCATAATATTAAATAATTTAATTTTAGTTCAATTACAGTACATATTTGGATTCAACACAAATTGTAGTTCTGAATATAAGACACAATTAATTAGGAATTTCTAATCTTTAAACTATCTCCTCAAGTATTATAGAATTTTTTAATACAAAAATTAATTTTATTTCTCTATAAATTAATTTATGTGTGTATATCCAAGAATGATGTGTACATCGCATAATAAAATTAATTACATGATGTGTATTAAACACCCCATGTGTGTATTAATATTAAACAATGTGAGAATTAGTAACACCACATATGAATTTAATTACACCATATGATGATTAATTAATTAAAATCTATCTAAATTATATATACCTAGTGTGAATTAATTAATTACATCACATGTGAATTAATTACAAATATTTTGTGAATTAATTATAGTGTGTGGGTTAATTACATATTATATGTGAAATAATAGCACACTATGTGCATTACACCACATATAAATTATTAAAATAAAAACCAAGTCATTTTTATTAAATACATCAAATTTTAATTAATTATATGACCTCTATGTCATCTATATTACATACACCGTGTGTTTACTAATTACATAACCACTACATCATGTGCCCAAATTATTCTAATGCTCAGCTTTTAATCCTATACATTGTGCAGTTAATACATGAAATGTATTTGACCATATGGATTCTGAGATTTACACTATGAAAACATGCAGATAGTATGATGTGTACACCAAATACACATCATGTAATCTAATAATATGTGTTCCTCTCAAGACGGTCAATAAGTGGATAATTATAATAAATACACTACATGTTTACTCTGTATGGTGATTCATGCACCCTGAATCCCATCTAGTTTAAGTGATATTAGGTACATGACATATACGTTTTAGTTACACTATGTATATCCATGTTATCTATCCATAATATTAGGCACCTTCAATCGATTTCGTCAAATCATTCTTCATCGATATTTAACAAATTATTAGTTAAAAGATAGTGAAGGAGCATATAAAATCAACTTTTGTATTAAAATAATGTATTAATGGAAAATATATACTAAAAAAATATGTATATCAATCAACAAAAAAAATTTATAAATTATATGTGAATTTTTTGATACCTCTGGAAGGATATGGGTGTAGTAGAAGTAGTCAGGCTCATTCCCAACAATGTATTTCCATCAACTCCTTTAGATTTCTCCTCAAAATAAGATGAAATAGAAACCACAGAATCCATAAGATGGGATCATAAAATATAATTTATCTTTATTTCAAGTCAACATTAAGAATAACCGCTCATTTTATCGTTTATTCATTGATAATTTGGTTGACACCTCATGTGATTCCATCATTACATCATAGGAATCAATAGTATATTCCTTCTAGTGGTGATCCACACATACTCCATGCACCTATGATCATAATAATATAATTCTTCATGTGCTTGGAAATATTATTCTAACTCTTTCATAAAATGTTATTGGCCACAGAAGAATCCTTCAAGGCAAGAAAGAATCACTCTCGTTCTCTTTAAACTTGATAGGGAGGAGGAAGATCGCCCTTGGTTCTTTAGAGTGTTATTGGAGAATATATCTTTTGGTATTGTGAGGGTTTTATCTTTAATTAATTGTGCATAATGATTATAATGGTTAAACATATACATAGAATTACATAACTAAGTATTTATAGACTTGGGGTTAAAGAATAAATAATTTCATATGGGTCCTCATTATTCTCATAATATATAGAAAAAACCCAAGTCTAAATAAAAATAATATAATTATTATTTACTTAGAGATCACTAAAGTCATTGATAAATATATATTATTTCATAGAGTAAATATGATTAGTATTTTGTCAAATAATATTTAATATGTTATTTTTTAATGGAACATTAAACTCAGTCAGCAAATCCTCACCAATATTTATCGAACCTTGAATAATGACTATATATTTAAATAAATATATATCATTTCATTATTCACTAATAAATAAATAAATAATATATTTTCTAAAATACTAAAATTATTTATTTAGTATTCTACTAAATATTTTCATTCATCCAAATTTGTATAATTACTAAACCAAATATAGGAATAATATTTATTTAACATGTTAAATATATATATAATTTAACGGAGGTTTCTAATACACTTAGTGTGAAATCTTCTAGGACCCTTTCTCGAGAGAATTAGGTAGATCTGCCAAAATTCCAAGTTTATAATCTAGAAACATTCCAAGTAACATATAGAGAAAGGTAATATTGTCGAAATGATAAAAAAAACTCATACAAAAACACACTTTGTAATATAATCCCTTTTTCTTGACATATCTAATAAAGCAGGTTTCATACTGGTGTCATCAAACTATATGATCGATGTAAATTTAAATGAATTTATGGAGAATAACTAGTCAATTAAACTCTATGGACATATACTTAATCAAGAAATTCTATTTCTATCAAAGGTCCTAAGATATCAACTTCCATTAAAGAGCATAAGGGAAAAATCCTTTATCACGTTATTCATTAATGTGATATCAATTATGAAGCTCCAAATGAATATTTTCTAATTAAAATCATATTTAATCTTAGTTTTCATCAATAAATCAAAATAAATTACTCTTGATATGAATTAAAAATAATCATAAAGATAGAGTACTGTCATACATGTCTAAGGATAGGAATATTCAATAACATATGTGAAGGTTCTTGGGACAATGTAAGCAGCAATGGTGCATTCCAAACTTAGTTTTTTATTGTAATAAATGACTAATTTGATATTTACATGATATAAAATGTCATCATCAATGGAATTGAATCAAATATTAACTGATGATTGAATGATTGAACCAAGATTAAGGGTCATCACAAATTATTTATATTTAATTTAAATAATTAATGAATTACCATGAGATGAATTATTTCTTCATTGATGGATATGAAAATGTCTCTATGTCATGTCATCATTTCATTGAAGTAATTTAGAGTATATTCCCTCCAGTGATGATCTATGCATATTCCCAAAAGATTTGAAAGCCACCATAGGAATCTTCATGTGCTACCGCAGTAGATCTGGATTATTGCATCATTTACCTTTGATTTCCCCAATAATCTCTTCAAGTAAGGGTTATCTTTGATTTATCTAGAAATTAGAGTGGTGGTGGTTGAGGGTCTCTCTATATTCTCTAGATTTTTCTTATGGAGGGATCACTCTTGCACTTCGAGAGAATTCTCTCTGAATGTCATTGTGTATAACAAAATGAAATGGAAATCACCTTAAGGACTAATATAATTGGGATTGAATACTATTGGGGTTAGAAAATAAAAATTAAATATGTTCCATTATTGTATTTCATAATTCCTATAGAACCCCATGTCTATAAAAATATTTTTATTTTTATTTCATGACAAGTTAAAAACTCAAGAATTAAATTAAATATTATTTTATTCAAATAGAATTCCATATTTATAATTTCTTACTGGTCCATTAAACTAGGTTTTCCATTCCTTCAAAATATTCATCAGGACTTGAATAATGAATATTTATTTATTAAACAAATATCACTGCATTATTCACCAATAAATAAAAATAATATAAAATTCACTAAATAAGAAAATAAATAATTATTAAATATTATGCTCACAAAATATTTTAACGAATAACTAGTGATGGAATATATTAGATCAAGAAAACATGGATAATTACTAAACTAGGTACATTAATAATATTTATTAAACTTGTTAAATAATAGATAACAATATGACATAACTGATATTCTCTATACACTTAGTATGTGACCCTCAAGTCCTCTTCCTTAGTTAAATTAGGGGAAGTATCCCAAAGTTCAAGGTTAGTGTCTAGAAACACGCTATGGTACCCATAGATAAAAACCTTAATGCTTCAATGAATTAAAACCTCATATGAATTATTACAAAGTAATAGAATTCCTTAATCATGATATCTCAAATCAAGATTGTTTCTTGTCGGTTCCATCAACCTATGTGCTCGATGCCTCTTTATTTCACTTTACAAAAATTGGACCTTTCTATAGAACACCATGGAAATGGATTTATTTAGGTTATATCATTTCCATAAAAGGTCCTAATATATCAAATTCAGTTAAGGAATATAAGGGAGAAATACCTTCTTGAATTATTCAGTAATGAAGTATTATTCATGATGAACCCAATATATCCTACTTCTTCGGGAAATTATGTAGTAACGGTGTTTTTCAATAAATCAAAGTATGTGACTCATAATACCCATTAATAATAATCATAAATTAAATGTACCAATACACACATCTACATATAGGAACATCCAATTAAAAATAAAAAGGTAGATTTCCTACTTAGAGGTCTCATTCTTATAATCGCAAACACTATAAACTACAAAGGCTGGACACCACAAGAAGCTAATTAAATGTTCTATGAGTCTCCACCCCAAATATCATATATCATTTATGTCCCTAAAATGATATATACTATCTATAGAACATATATTTTAGAATAGTGTTGTGGTACTTATGGGTTCTCATCATAACATGGAACTACTATGGCCTTTCAGAGTGATAGTTACTCTTAGAAAATTATCACATGATATGTTATATAGAATAATAATAATTATGTGATAAGAGGTACATTAATTTTAAAAACTTTTAATATAGGTAATACTAATGTACACAAAAGTTGGTTCTAGGTCACCAACCCCAACAAACTCCCACTTTCACAAAATCCTGATGCAAACAGCCTTTAGTATACAATCTCTAAAAATATAATCATGAATCTACTTAGATAATTCTTTATTAAATGGTTTTGTCTCATTTTATTTCATGTAAAATATAATTTATTCTAATTCACCCCATGGAGAAAAATCCCTCCAGAGGTGATACTTCTAGAGTATATGTTTTGTTTTTTGGTG
The DNA here is from genome assembly GCA_963277665.1 of Viscum album. NCBI lineage: Eukaryota > Viridiplantae > Streptophyta > Magnoliopsida > Santalales > Viscaceae > Viscum > Viscum album. Next base: position 905,611,280 of record OY728145.1, read on the forward strand.
TGACCTTGGCCCTTTTGCAAGATCCATCGTAGTTGTATTATCATAATACAATGTGATAGGGTCTCTAATACTAGGTATCACATCAATATTAGGAAAAAAGATTCATATCCAAATTAATTCATTGGATATATCAAAAAAATTATCTACTTGTACTCTATTATAGAATCAGTGACAATGGGATGCTTTGAAGTCTTCCAACTCAAAACTCATTTGTTGAGACTGAAAACATATCATTACTATGACTTAAGATTATTCATATCTATCTAAAAACATGAATCATTACAACCCTAAATATGAGATTCTAATCTAATCCATACACAAATAATGTATCCTTATTTCCTCTTAAATTCATAAGGATATCCTTGACAATTGACCAATATTGTTCACCTAAATCAGCTTGATATCTTACAACCATGCTCAATGCATAGTCAACATCGAGTATAGTACATAACATGGAATACATTATAGATCATACCACTAAATCATATGGTGTATTCTCATTCTATCTTTCCCGCATTTTGTTTGAGAACACGTGGTTTTGGAAAGATGTATACCATGAGACAATGAAAACAATCCCCTATTGGATTTTAATATACTAAATCTATTTAGTATATGGACAATATAAGTACTTGGAATTATTCCAATAGGCACCTTGTATATATCATGAATGGTCTTGATACCTATAATGTAAGTTGTTTTTCCTAATTCCCTCATAGAGAAAAAAAGATTTAACCAGCCCTTAAGAGACTACAAGACTGGTATTTCATATCTGATAAGTAATATTTCATCAACATATAATAATAGGATAGCTAAAAAAATTCACTAAATCCCCTGTAAACACATGGATCATACTCATTATTAATAAAAATAAATTCTTTTGTAACTTCATCAAACAGAATGTTCCATAACCTAGATTCTCACTTTAATATATAAATTGAACTTTATAACTTACATATTATCTTTCCATCACCAAGAGTCACAAATCCTTCTAGTTCTGTCATAATGAAATATTTATAAAGTTTCATGTTATGGAAGTATAATTTGATATCCAACTACCAAAATTCACAGTCATGGTATTTTGTTATATCAAGTACAATCATAATTCATTTTATCCCTGAAACTGGAGAAAATGTTTCATCATAGTCAGTGCCTTGAAACTATTTAAACCATTTAGCCACTAGCATTTCTCTATTGTCACTTTACCCTCTATATAAATTATTCTATTTAATATCCATTTGTAAACAATAGGCTTTACATCAACTGGAAGATCAACTAAAACACGAACATGGTTCTGATACATGGAATCCATTTTAAAATTCTTGGAATCTTTTCATATCATAGGTTATGAGCTCTCTACTTAATATTTAAATGAGTGTGGTCTATTATAATCAATCAATAATGATTCACTATATTCAGTGACTAGATAACCATATCTATCTTGTTATCTTACTTCTATAGTGCTCCTACATAGTTCTTTTTTTAGGAATAACTTATTCTATAGGGACCTGTGGAATCACTTCCTATACCAACTCTTGGGTATCTTGAGAATCAACTTCATAAAATTAAATCATTATCCCACAATCCTTCTTGACTATGTTCTCCCTCTCAATAATGATGTCTTGAATAGAAATATTCTCTTTCTTTTTTGAGGGATTGTATAGGTATTATCCGTTTATTTCATTAATATACCCCGTAATGATACACTTTTTCCACTGAAGTGATAGTCTATTACCTTAGAAGGACTTAACAAATGCATTAAAACCCCATACATGTGTATATGATGAAATGGGTTTCTCTCCACTCCAAAGGTCAAGGTGAATTTGGTTTTTTATTTTAATTAGTACTTGGTTTAGTGTATATGTTGTAGTTTTTAATACATATCCCAAAAGGATAATGAAATATCCACATGAATCATCATCTACCATACCATGTCTTGCAAGGTATGGTTCCTACTTTCACTAAAACCATTCCATTATGGTGTATAATGTGGATGGATTTAAGATAGAATCCCAAAATCCCATAGAAAGCAGATAAACTCTTGGTTAATATATTCACCAACTCAATCCAATTGAAGCTTCTTTATCTTCTTTCCATGTTGATTTTATACTTCATTCTTGAATTCGTTGAATTTATAAAAGGAATATGACTTTTAACTTATCAAAAAGTCATATATATATCTACTCAATTCATTATTAAAAGTTATGAAGTAATAATAACCACCTCTAGATTCTATTGGAAATAGTCCATGCATATTGGTGGGTACCAATCCTAGAAGCTCTATGTCCCTTTCACCGTATCCACCAAATGGTGGTTCTGTCATTTTTCCTTTTAAACAATAATGAAATCCTTCAATTGGTTTTAGATCAAAATATTTTAAATAACTATATTTATATATATTTTTCAAATGACTACTATGTAAATTACCAAGATAGTGATTACATAGCTAAGTTTCATATGAGTCCTGTGAACATAATTTGTTATCAATTTCTAATAATTGTTTTCATAATTTAATAAATATATACCATTATTTAGATATTTCATACCATAATATATGTTTTATTTATAAAATAAACAACTTTTATTTCTAAATTCGAAAATAAAAGAATTTTTATCTAGAAAACATATAGAAATTATGTTCTTGGTAATGGTCAATATATAATTATAATCTCTTAAAACCAAAATCATCCATTTTGGAAATGAAAGTTGGTAGTCTCTAATTTCTAGAGTATCCATCCTAACACCATTGGCATCTCGCAAATCCACCTCTCTATAAATATTTTTAAATTTAATTGGTTCTTGTGTTTAGATAAAAATTGAGAACCAAAATCTATATCTAATACCCATTGTGTATATATGGAAATATTAAACAAGATAATGATTTCACCTTTAGCATCCCCTTAATTATGGGTGTAGTTCCTCTTATAGTGGCCTTTCTTTCCACATGAAAAACATACTATTTCCTTTTCTTTTCCCAACCTTTGGATCTTCCTCTTCTTTGACGGAATATTCGAAAGAGATTTAAAATAATTATCAGTCTAAAACCCATTTTCCTTGTTCTTTTATTTCTTATTCAAAAAAAGGACAATGGATTTGCCACACCCCATGTACCAACCCAATTGTATAGTCAAATTAATTTGTTTCAAAATACTCTTCTATTTATTTATTTCCTTATAACTAATAATTAAACTAGAGATGTACTTGGGTATGGATGAATTTACGAGATCTGTGTTCAAACCGTCTGGAAATTTAATACTTAATATGTCTAAGAATTAAATTTATCAAACAAGATTGACTGTATGAGGCATAGCTGGCACCAACTCCCCAAGATTGGTTGTAAACGGAGCATTGAAGATCTCATATATCTATTTTTTAACCTTCTCTTGATATATATCCCAATGTTGAGACTTGTGACATGCACATCCATGTCCTTATTCTACTTTATATGCTAATTGGTCAACGATGATGGTTTGAAACATTGAACATCTTTATCATCATTCAATTTTTTCTCAAATAGAGACAACTCATTATCACTATACTCTTTACCAAGAACTTTAGAAACAGGTTCTTCCATCACATGCAATTTATTTTCATGACATAGCATAAAGCATAAGTGTTTTTTCCAGGATTGGAAATTTGTTTTGGTGAGATGTTTATCATTATAAAGTATATACCACATTGATATGATTTAATTTATGTATATTGTAATTATAAAAATAATATGAGCATAATTTTAGTACTTTATTTGATAAAAATTAGATACATAAATGTTGTATTGTATTTATTAGTATCCTGCTATTTTATCAAACCCCAATATACCTCACTATTAGATTTGAAATATCCTATTGCTTGGATATTATAGTGTAAATACACAATATCCCCCTTCTCATCATCCCATCTTTTGAAGGTCAAGAAATTTGAAGTATTTCAGGTAGGAATTTGAAATTCCAACTACATTAACTTAGAGTTCCTTGATATATTGAGTGGACTCCCAAATCCAATAGTATATAAATTGGATTTAATCAACCTATTCATCTTAGTTTCATGAATTACTTCATTTTCTATTAATCATTGAGTTATAAAAAGTTAAGTCAACCTTAAACATCAAGTTAAAATTCCCTGATAATTGAGAGCACCCTGACATTGGTCGATCAAGAACATTGAACTATGGTTCAGTTTTAACTTATATAGTGGAAGGATATGCTGAATTAATATATATATATATATATATATATATATATAATTGATAATTTTTATTCTTTATGCATAAATTGATCAATTTTATCTTTATTACATGCTTTTTAATATTAATTGGACTTACTTATGTGATTCACCATGTCTCGGATAAAATTTACACATAATATAATTTGTTTTAATTTTATCTTTCCTGATTGTTAATCCATTAATTCATGATATTGATAATAAAAATCCATAATGAAATTAATCGTGCACATTATATAAATAAAATAATAAAGTGGTACTCTCATGATATTTTACTAATGGTTAGTATATCTAGCGGATGATAAAATAACCATCAACTTAAGATAAAAACACCTTGAACCATAAAATGGTTCGTGTTGCATCTTTTAACTTATACAACTATCTAGTTATCTTGGATCCATTTCACCTCGGATAAAAACATGAACCACCTCTTCTATTTTTCTAGCTTCATCCATTATATATTATTTTACTCACATGAAGATGAGGGGAACCAAATTATTGGTTAAGGGGTTTTCATAAAAGAAACCATGGGCTCTCAGGCCCATACAAAATGAGTGAGGTAATGACAGGCATAACATATATTTAACATAATAATAAAATAAAATAAACCAATCACATAAAAAGTTCTTGTCTATGTTCATGTCCACCCACATACATACAATAAATTACACATTTAAAAAAGATCATTCAATTCTAATCATTCTTATTTAAGAGAAGTCACACCTGAATCAATTAATTATCTTCTTTGATTAATAAATTATTTTATCTTAATTCTTATAGTAATTTTATTGAAATTATAATCCATCATAATTTAAAAAAAATTATTTAAAACTAACTTTACAAAAAGATGTACCTTGGGGGTATCACAGTGAGTACCCATCCAGACTACCCAACATCAATTATATTTGTATACTATTTAATCATGTGACATGTGGAATACACATATTAATACAAAATTTCATATAATATAATATAAACATAACGATCAAATAGAACATATGGTATTTACAAAGAATGTTATGTTTTAATGCGTGTAGAGTAGTGATTGTATAAGAACTTATAAAAGATATGAAATTTTGAACATTACATAAAAATTAATTATACATTTAGTATATAATTAAAACTTGTTACATGGAATGTAATATCATCATAATGACAACACATAACATAAGTTGATGAGGTTTAAGTATAGAAATAAATTATTTTTTAATAATGTGTAATTTTTAAATATACATGGAATGTATAATATAGCTACAAAACGTGTACATTTCACACCATATATTCGTGGAACAAACCTATGGTATTGTTGTGCAATCCTACATTGATAATAATTGATCACACATCAAGTTCATGGGATACATGGAATGTAGTCTTCATGTTATGTGGTCACTAGTAATTTGAGCCATGTAAGAGAACACATAGCATGTATTTGACTAATGGAGAAGTCATTTGTGGATTTTACACACCGTATAGTCCAATTGACCATGTGTTATCCTGAACAGGTCAACATGTGGTGTATTTAAATAAACATCGCATGTAATAAATGTACACGGCTTGAATTAATTCTAAATTTATCTGTGGTGCATTGAATATGGTTACATGGAATGTACTAATGGAATTCATAGCATCTACTCTTATATTAACAATCTAGAACTCATATCAACTCAGAATGAGTTTGTCAAATATATTTCATTCATACAATTAATTAATTTCATTATATTTTTGAGAAAAAAATAGGAAAAAGAGCATATCTCATGATTCAGATTAAAGATCGATTAATGTTAAATTGAAAACTAATAATAAATTCATAAATCAATCAATGATATCTAAATAGTTATAAATAATTATGTGTCCACTTAGATAAAATCTGATCGCTCTAGGAAATATGGAAGAACTGGATGGGGAATTCCTAACTTGGTTTTTTATCATAATTGAGGATTAATCCAGAATTTATGGGATGATAAATGTTCTGATCAAAAGAATCTAATCAATGATTAATTTAAAATTGAACATAACCAAGTTGTTAGATCATAATATATTATTTATAATTAAATTAAAAAACTATATAATTACCTTGTGAGGAATTATATTTTTATTAATGGATCTGATAATGCCTCTACATCATATCTTAAATATATTTCTGGAATCAAGAGTTTATTCCCTTCAGCGGTTATCCACACATGTTTCAGAAACCCCTAAACAACATTATAGGAATATCTGAGTGCTAAAACAGTAAATCTGTACACTTGTGTCATTCACCATTGATCAACTAGATAATCTCTTCAAAGAAGGGTTCTCTTCAAACTCTCTAGAATTGAGAGTGGTGGTGGTGGAGCATTACACTCCTTTCATGAGAGAGTTCTTGGAGATTGATCTCTCTAGGGAATTGAGAATTTTCTCTTCATATGTCATTGTGAATAAAAAAATAAAATGGAAACCTATTTGAAAAATAATAAAATTATGTTTAAATACAATTACTGTTAGAAAATAATTATTTCTTACAATATCATTAAACTTCGTTTTTTGTTCCCCCACAATATTTATCGAGCCTTGAATAATGAATATTTATTTATTAAATAAATATCACTTTATTATTCACTAATAAATAAATAAATAAATATTATGTTTCTAAATAGTAAATAAATATTTTTAAAATATTATGCTCATAAAATATTCTCTCAGATAACTAGTGGAGAAATATATAGGATCAAGAAAAGATGAATGATTTTAAAACCATGTGAGGGTTTAATATTTATTAAAATTGTTAAATAATAAAGAATATTATTATTTAACAGATATTTTGGATACACTTAATGTGTGGCCCTCTAAGTCCCTTTTTTAGTGGCATTAGGTGAGGTATCTCAATGTCCAAGTTTAGAATCTAGTAACATTTCAAGGAACCAATAGATAAAAAAACATAATGATGAAATGTAATAAAACCACATAAGAACACTTATAGTGTAATATAATCCCTTTATCACAAAATCTCTAATCAAGAAAGTTTCATGTTTGTTCCATCTACGCATGCGCTCAATACCTCTTTCTTTAACATTTCAAAATTTAAACTTGCCTATAGAACACCATACCAATGGATTTATTCTATCAATTTTATTTCCATCAACGGGATTGAGATATCAATTTCCATTAAAGAACAAAATGGAAAAATAATTTCGTGCTTTATTTATTAATTAAGTATTATTAGTGATGCATCCAACGTATTTGACTTCATTGGGAACATCTTTCATCATAGTTTTCATCAATACATCCAAGTACATGACTCATAATATCCATCAATAAAAATTTTAATGTATACAGACCAATACACATTTACCTAGATAGTAACATCCAATGATATGTATAAATATGGATTTCCTACCTGTGTTTATTATTCTCATAATCTTATACACTAGAAAGTGTTATGGGCATACACCCTGAGAAGATTCCAAAAATTCATATGAGTCTCCATATCTAATATACTATATAATTTATGTCCCTAAAATTATTTCTCATGTATATAGAACATATCATAGGAAATTATCACATGCTATGTAATAAAATTTAAAAATAATGATCTGATAATGACTTTTAATATTAAAAACTATGAATATAGGTAATCATAAAGTACACAAGAAATTAGTTCTAGGTCATGAACTCCAAAAATATGTAAATTCCAATTTCCTTCTGGTTGTTCAAGTTCTAATTCTCTCATTTCTTGAGATTTCAAAGGAAAATATTTATCAGAAAAAGTATCAATGTATTATAATCCACCTACCCATGATGTTTTGTATCATATATGTTCCATTAAAAGTTTCCATCCATCCATAAATATTCTATTTTAAAATAAGTTCATAGTACTTAAAAGATAGCATCATAGTGGGGAACTACAATAAACTTTCAATATGATAAGCACTCCAAGGAAATTTTTATATTCATTGACAAGCATAAGAATGATGAAGATATGATAAGATATTAATTAATATACAACACAAAGAATATTTTGATAAAAGACTGTATATAGTATTTGGTTATAGGGTAGTAACTCCAACACAACTACCATTATCCGTTGGGATAAGTATTTGGACATATTGAAGAATAAAATTGTAAAGTTTAAAAATGAGAATGAGAATGACTATTATGACTAAAAAGGTTATTGAATTCATATGAGAATGTACCAAATAGTATAATTATATAAATTTAGATATTCAACTTGGGGGAAATGAAATAAAAATCACTAATGATATCTATTTACATAAGAAACTATATATTTATCTAGATATTAGGGAAAATAGTATTCCATATTATCTATAGAAAATAAAAATAATATTCTAAACCATAGCATATATAAAAGGAGGAAAATTATGATAAAATTTTCTGGCCTCGGATATATAGTAAGGAGGTAGAAAATATTTTTCAGTGAAAACATCTCAACACGATCTTAAAAATGAGATAAGATAGAAATATATGTAGAAACATAATTTCTACCAAAGAAAAAAAATAGGTATATTATTGGTGTTGTGGTATACATGGTTATAAATAATACAACTTCTAGTATACTATGTCTCTTTCGAAAAAAAATATGGAGCATACATCAATTTGGAGACATCATCAATAGAAAACAAAGAACATTTTTAGGTATCAACATCTAGAACAAAATATAAATAAATAAAATAGATTGGAATGTTAGTAATAAATTTATGGAAGATGTAGTGAGTATGGATATCTATCAATTTATTATGTTACATTTTAACCATCACAATTTATTCATCATCAAGTTAAATTAATATTCAAAACCAAAATCATCAATCTCAGATTGTAGAATTTTCTTTTAAAGTAAAAAAACTAAGAAGCAATGGATTATAGATGGTGGATACACTTCACACATGATTTTAGAACTCAAAAACCAAAAAAAAGTGTATAAATATAAGGTTAGAGTTACTAATTTTGGTAAATATAACTCATTTAAATATAAATACGTTGTAATGGGTAGACTTTGGAAGAAAAAAATGGTCCTAGTAAGTTTTTATTTTTTAATGGCTTAAAGAAAAACCTACTGAGTGTATCAAATCATTGTTATGATTCCAATGAAGTGATATTCAGGAAAAACAAATTCCCTTTAAATATTTTGAATAATGTAATTTTTTTCTTGAAGGGATTTAGAACTCAAGATAAATTTTATAAAATTGTAGATTCAAAATCTATCTTTTATGTGAGTTTTCAAGTTAAAAATAGTCTATTGTATAGAATATTGGTCCATCTTGAAAAAAAATGTTTAATTTTATCGAAGATTAATTTTCTCTACATATTAAAATCATGAATGAAAATACCACTATAGTTGACAATACTTGATAGAAATGAAAAACGATGAGAAAAATCCCCCAAAGTATTTGATATCCAAGTAGATAAATAATTAGTGATGATACACACTGATGTGTGAGGCCTATTGAAAAAGAAAATAAAAAAGAAAATATGGTTAGTTAATTACATTCATTAATAGTTTTATCATAATGGAATGTGTAATTTTCATGTTCTACAAATCTAATTGTATGTACAGATTTAGAAGCATCAAGGGAATGGCTAAAATATAAATAAGTTTTCTTTTAAAGGTTGAGGATATACAATTGAACCAGGTATTACAATAGTAAGTTTCAAAAAAATCTGGAAAAGTGGGGAATTAAGTATGAGTTATGTTCTCTTTATACTCCACATCACAATAGAGTAGATAAAATAAAAAATAAATGTCTCAGGGATGTGGACAGATCTATTCTTTTTGAGCATGATACTTCAAGGTTTTACTCTCTAAAGGACATTACTATAGTTGTAACTATTCAAAATAGCTTTTTATTGTTTCCAAAATTTGATATGTATCTATATGAAATTTATTTTAACAATAATCCAACTATGTAACACTGAAGAGTTTTTGGGGGTTCATGCTTGATAAAAAGGAAGGGTAGAACATGATATTTTATGAAAAATCATAGAAAGGAATATTATATGGTTATACACAAAATGGAATTTATTATAGATGTTCAATCAAAAATTATGTAAGAATTGTTTATGGTGATGATGTTATAGTTTTTCAAAATTGAAAATATATGAATAATTTTGTTATGATAGATAGTGATGGTGATGTTGTTGATAATGGATCTATACAAGTAAAGGAAGAGACTACATAGACTCAATAAGTGTTACAGATTTTATATATACTAGTAATGATAAAGGAATATAAAAAGCGAAATGTTTTTTTTAATTTGGGGCTGAATCCTCATTTTTATTAATAAACCAAAGCAAAGACCTCTTTTAACTGGGTAGAGGGGGACCCATTACATAGCCCGAAGGCCCAGTGGGCTTGTAGCCCATTACATATCCCGAAGGCCCAAATTTTTGGCCAAATTCCTATTCTGTGAATAGTAACCCGACTGCTACAGTAACCGCACAGTACCTCCGCCAATACAGTGCCCTGCCGCCGCTACAGTACCCGCCGATCAACAGTACCGCCACTGCTACAGTACCCGCTACAGTACTACTACAGTGCTGCTACAGTGACCTGCGCCCAAGGGGTTTTGAACCCCCATTTTACATGGAGTATTACGGGGTGCTTACCATTAAAAAGCTAAATGTTTTATTTTCATGGAAAACAATGAATTTTTATATTAAAAATGTAATTGGTGAGTAGAATCTGTATATTGAGGCCTGGAGAAGAGTTTTTTGAGCCAGTCACACTAGCGTTATTTCCATGGTTTAACCATACAATGTTGAAGATAAATTTGAACAAAAAATATGCATCAAAATTATAAATAAATATTTGAATCAAATAAAGAGTGAGGTATGAGATAATATCCCAAGACCCATTAAGAAAAATAATATTGTAAAAAAATTGGTTTTTAGAAACAAGTTAAATGAATATGGAATTGTTGTACGAAATAAATATATAATTATATAAAAAGAATATTCAAAAGTATGGGGAATTGATTTTGATGAGATTTTATACCTATTTAAATGATTGAAATAATCAGAACCTTTTTTACAATTACTAATAAAATAAATTTCAAAACAAATCACATGGAGACCATGTCAACATTTATTAATATAGAACTCAGTGGGTAATTCAATATGGAAAATCCTTAGGTATTTTTGTTCGATGATTATGGTATAATGATTTTTAAATTAACTATATATCTTAATGGATTAAATTATACTAATAGATCTTTGTACATCAAATTGTTTGAGCACTTAAGAACCATAGAGTTCAAGAAGGGATAGATTAACTGTGATAGACCATATTTTTATACACTTTATTTTACAATTTATTATATAAAGATACACATAATAAAATCCACAAAGTATTGAGAGTCCCAGTGTCTTTAGGTAATTAAATACAAAAAAATAACATAAATTATTGATACAGTGGAATTATTTAAAAACACCTCAACCTTACCTAAAAATTAATCAATCTTCTAATACTACAAAAGATGACCTGGAGATGTACATAAGAAATGGGTGAGCTATAAATCCTGATAAGGAAATAATCAAACCCAAATATGATGAATGTAAATACATGTGATTTGGGAGGCATATAAAGATGGCATAAAATTGGTGACGATCATAAACATGAACATTTAATCCTGATATAAGATGATAATAGAATGGAAACATTGAATAGTAGAAACAATATAAAACATTAAATCATAATCATAAATCAAGTCTAACCATTGATGCATTATAACATAGTGTTCCTAGGATATCCTCTTATGCACCATATATGGTATCTTATAAGATAAAACCATTATCCAATGCATTGGATGGATATATAATTACGGTCCCACCTATCATGTTAATATCATGTACAGGAATTTTTGTGTCGTATAGATTATATAACACAACAATGTCATTAATCACTTTTATTTTCATTATTAAGGAGTGTGGGTAATATACATATAATTCCCTAATAAATGAAAAATATTTACAACTAGGTTAATACCATTGAGTTGAAATAGGGATGGGTATTCCTAAAAAAAAATTTGGGCATGGAGTGTCATAAGATATTTTGGTAGCATTATGGGTGTACATAATAGTTTATAATGGAAATAATTAGAGTGAAATATGGTCTCCCATTACATGGGAATCATAAGAATAGTAAAGGTATGTGTAAAATCACATTACAAAAGGAATAAATAAAAATTAAAATTATAGATAACTATGATTAATATACATGGATATTACATTGTTTTAAATGAACATTCAGTACATTACAAAATTACACGCTTGAGGATCGTAATAGTTTAGTGTCTTTGGAAACTTGGAACACATTATTCGAATTTGGTGAAATATCATCAACATCTCCCATAAATATATTACCATTTATTACTACTACTTAAAACATTTCTCCATATCCTATGGAAGGGAAACATAAGATAGGGTGAGATTAGAAGCCCAGTAAGGTTAAAAATAAACAATTTATATAAGCATAACATGCCCTTATGTGTAAGAGAACATAAGAATAATGTTTAAAGATCATACCATGTATATCAAAGATAATATACATGATTCATTGAATAAATATTAGTAGTTCAAAATAAATGAATCATTATGGTTGTAAATCATCATAAATCAATCATGAACCATAACGTCATGTAATATAAATGTGGAACCATCATAAATATAAAAAACATTTCATGTTTCAAGGTTAACTACCAAGACCATCAACATAGTGGATCAGGACACACTTTTTTCTATAGTGCTTTAGGATACACCTATTTCACAATATGGATTAGGACACACCTGTTTCCCAATTTGGATTAAGATTCACCAATTTCCCATTGTGGATCAGAACACACCTGTTTCCCATTATGGATTAGGTCACACCTATTTCTCATTAATGATCAAGATTTTAGACTTGTTTCCCATTTTATCTAACTATATATAAATATTTACCAAATGAATTATAGGTGGATATAAGTCCCACCCATCACATAATAATCATATATATGTGTTACATGGGATCATAAAACATTCATCATGTGATGGCCCATAAAAAGAGATGGGTTTCATGAACATTATATCATAACCCATGAAATAAAAAATTGGTATCATAGTGATTTCGTCGTATTTAAACCTACAGAAAAGAGATAGGTTTTATAATAATTTCATCATATAAAAACATATGAAAATAAATGGGTTTCATGAGAATTTGTCAAGTTATAACTCATGTATGTTCATAAAAAATATGTCATCAAAAGCATAACCATTTAGAGAAACAATAAGAATTGTATCCTTGGATCATAACCCCAGTAAGGCATATGTAACATAAAAGGGTGTTATCTTATATGGAAAATATTTTTGAGAAATCTTTTAAAAACATTTCTTGAGTAAAATGTTTTTCATATTTGAAAGATAATTTTTACAACATAATCATTTTGAAACCCTTTTCCTTGAAAATAACCTTCAAAACACATAACAGAAGCTTTGAAATCCATTTTAAACAATTTTTAAAACATAAAAAATCATCTTAATTTAGTGATTTGTAAAATACAATTTAAAAAAAGTGAAACCATTTTCAAAAAACATTTTTTTTAATGAAAATAGATTTCTGATTGACAAAAAAAGTCAGATTTTCATTGAAATATTTTCTTAATTATCATGAGTACCAAGACTAAAAAAATGGTACCATTACATGAAGATATTATTAATAAATAGAGGATAAGAAAAATCATGGTAATTATTGAGAGATGGATAATAAGGTTTCATCAATGGAATCAAAATCATGAATAGTCCTAATAAACAATGAGACTGTAGTAGTAAACTCAAACCACTTTGGTAACATTTAATCATAATCCCCAAGAAATAATAAAAAAACATGAATCATATAATATTAGTAAAATAATGAGACTCATTATATAATATATAATGAGGAATTATATACATCTTGTAAAAGAATATAGGTGCATAACATAACATGTGTCTCAAGAAAGGAAATTGGGACATAATTACCTTACTGATTGGTGACTTTTGATCCATAAACCCATTGAAATATAGATCATAAAAAGGATATGTAAATACACATATATTTAAAGACAATAATCATATAATATATTCATTTTCAGTATATACTCCACACAAAAAATGGGTAGTGAATACGGCATAAATCTCATAGAAATAAAAGTGAGACTAGATTTCCCTATACTACTGTTGAGTCAATAAGGTTTCCTTATGAATTTTCCATTCCTTCATGTTTTCAAAATCATAAACATCATATCTTAAGGAAAATTTTATTATCCTTAATAAGGAAAATTTTTCTTCCCCAAGTGAAATTTATCCTTACCTTGTTTTCATTATTCATATTTTAGTTTCTCTAAATCAAACACTTTTTATTCCTAAGTGTAAAATTTGGTTTCACATCTAAAACCTCGGAATTCTATAAATTCTTAGACATAGATTATTCTGTTTTTAGAATCCAAATTCAGGTTCTGAATTTTCTGAAATTCAGACTCCGAATTTTCTGATATTCAGATTCCAAATTCTCTGAAATTCAGACTTTTAATTCTCTAAAATTCATACTCCAAATTCTCTGAAATTCTGAATCCAAATTCTCTTAAATTCAGACTCCAAACTCCTTAGAATTCCAACTCGAAATTCCTTAGAATTCAGGTTATTAATTCCTTAGAATTTAGGTTCCGAATTCCTTGGCATTCAGACTCTGAATTCCTTAGAATTCGGCTTCCAAATTCCATAGAATTCAGACTCTGAATTCCTTAAAATTCAGACTCCGAATTCCTTAGAATTCAAGTTCCTAATTCATTAGCATTCAGGTTCCGAATTCCTTAGAATTTAGACTCCAAATTCCATAGAATTCATACTCTGATGTCTATAGAATTCTGACTCCAAATTCATTGAAAAACAGAATCTGAATGTTCATTCAACATGGAATCTGAATATTCTTTGAATCTAAACATAAGACTCTAGAAAATTAGAATTGGTTAATAAACCATATATGGATTACCTTTTTTATAGTTTTAAAACTATGTCGTGTATTCAGGTTCAAACTAACTGTTGTTTGAGTGACACATATACAGGTTCCTCTGAGATTCTAGGAAAAATATGATCGTTAGAGGAGGGAGTCGACCGTTGGATAACTACCTATAAATAGGAGCTCATTTGAACGATCTCATAACACTGAGACACTATTCTAGAACTCTAGAGATTACATCCTACTAAATTGATTTCTAGAGAGAGATACTTTCATGCTTTGTGTGTACAGAACATCTTGTTCAGATTGATTTTTGTGACTCTGAATGTTGCTGAGTACATTCGAGGGATTCTGGGGATGGGAAGACTGAGATTCCAACTACCACAAAGTTCAAGGGCTTTTGGGGATGGGAATACAGAGGAACTGACTACCTTTAAGTTCTAGGGCTTGCGGGGATAGCCAGACAGACTCCGGTATTATTATCAAGGGCCTACCCTGGTGTGGGTAACACATACTTTCTTCAAATTATAAATCAAGGTACCTTTATCCAAGGTTTTTGAATACACTACTCTTTGAGTTAAAAGATTTCATACTTGTTACTTGTGGTTGTTTCAAGTATGTTTTCTAATGCATTTGATTAAGAAGGAAAGTATAACTCTTATACTTTGTTGTACTTGTACTCAGATTAAGTAAGATTCTATATGCTTTAAGGTAGAATCTTTGTTCTTGTAAACTTTTGTTATATTTCATTTCTGAAACCATATTTCCATAATTTAGTAAGTTTCTAGAAATAGTTTCATTTCCGGAACCACATTTCTGGAATCTTGAAAGTTTGTATAACCAATAGGTTTTGTGAATTTACCTTGTTTAACTTTTTAAAATAATAGAAAAATTTATATCAACTTTAAAAGTTCCAAATGAATTTTTAAAAGATACAATTCACTCCCTAAGTATATTGAACATCTACATGATATTCTGATACTACAATCAGTATCATCGATCCCATAATTGGTATCATAAGAGGTATCTAAAATACTTATATTCACATATAAGTTTTCTTGCTCAAGTAATCATTGTTATATATTTTCCTTGCTTCGGATTTTTATCCCTATTTACAAACTTTTATTACTAACAAGTTCGTGTGGAATGATATTTTCTTATAGATGGTAGGAAGGAATGTTGGTACAAATGAAAATCTTAATCCTACTAGACCACCTATTTTTGATGGGAAAGATTATGAATATTGGAGATATTGTTTGAAGACCTTTTTGATAAACACAGCTGTTGAAAACTACATTATGTTAACTAGAGATTATAAGATTCCTGATAAGGAACTTAGAACCTTTACTAATATATAAAAGTCGGAATACCAGCTGAACTTTAAGGTACGAAATACTTCTCTTTGTTCCATAACTAGAAATATATATATCCAAATTTCATCTTGTGAAGAAGCAAATAGTATTTGGAAGAATCTTGAAGTAACTCACATTGGAACTTCCAAAGTCATTGAAACTAGAAGTGCTATGCTCAGAGATGAATACCATGGTTTCTGATTTCCTTATGGAGAACCAATATGTAAGGTACAACAAATATTCACAAAAATTGTCAACAGATTACAATCTATGGGTGATAAAGGTTTAGATGATGAGGCACTTGTGGAAAAAATTATAGATATCATGCATAATGAGTGGGAATCTAGGAGGACAGCCATAGATGAAAATAGAAAAGTTACTCATATCTCTCTTGATGATATTTTTGGAACTCTTCTTCAACATGAGACTAGAAAGAAGAGATATACTGATATGAATAAGAAGAATAATGGAAATGACAGTGTTGGTTTTACTATAGCTTCAAATCATATGAAAGCCAAGACTCCTAAAAGAGTTACAAGATCTAAATCTAAGAAGGTTGTTATTCAATCCAAATCTAGTGGAAGTGAATCTTCAAAAAATGAGTTATCCAATCTTTCTCGAAGGATGAATAAGATATTAGGGACGAACGACTTTTAGTATACATATAAAAAGAAAGAAATAAAGGACAAGAAAGACCCAGAAGTCCCTTGTTACGAATACAAAAGAGCAGGGCATATAAGGACAGATTGTCCTATACTTAAGAGAAAAAGATAGAAAGAAAAATCATTCTGAGAGGAATAGAAAGAAATACTTCATGTATAAGGCTAATAATGTTTTGAAATCCAATGAAGCCTTGAGTGCTAGTGGTGGTGACCCTTATGATGAATCCTCAGAGTATGAATCTTCTGATCTGATGAATCTTGGTTTACTTTCCAAGTTACCTATTGAAAATCATTGTTTAATATTCAAGGTAAACAATACTAAATTTATAACCAATATATCCTTGAATTATAATTATTTTGATAGTAAATACTATGAATCTTCAGATAAAGAATCTTTTTTTGATGAATATAATACTTTACCTACCTATAAATAATTTTATAGTTTTGATAAGCTATTTGAGAATGAAAATTATAAAGTCAAGACAAATCTTGATAAGGAAAATTCTAGAATTACTAATCTTACTAATCAAATATCAGATCTTTCTAAAGATCTTGATAATAAAAATCATGATTTTGAAAATGTTTCAAAAACCCTTGAGGAAGTTAATTTTGAGAAGGATAAACTTTCTAAGGATATAGAAAAAGTAATTTCTAAGAAATTTTTTTTAGAGACTAACTTTAGTGCTAAAACAAATGTTTTTTAGGATAATAACTTAGTTATTAGAATGAAGTCAGAAATATTTTCCATGGAGAAGTGTTTATCAAATTTTACCCTAGGAAATAAAAATTTTTAAAAGATGTATTCCCATATTCTACCTTTAAGGAACAATTATGTATTTGGTTATACTAGTTCAAAACCAATTTTTAGTAATAATTATTTTGTTCCTCAAAGTGCATCATTTTGTACTAAGTGTCAGTGTTGTGGGCCTTGGGAAAAAAATTGTTCCCTAATCAAAACTCAATCTTTAGGTTTTCATAAAGCTTATGTTTCCAAGGAAATGTAGTTTTTTAAGATTTTTCTTTCTGAAGTTCATGGATCCAAGAAATTTTTGGTTCTAAAAGTCTAACACTCTTGTTTTCAGGAATGTAAAGATAGTACCAACAGTAATGAATGTTACATGGATAGTGGATGTTCCCAAAACACGACTGGTAACAAAAACTTCTTCGAAAAGATTATCAAGATGAAGGGAAGAAATGTAACTTTCAGAGATAATGCTCAGGGAAAAATTATTAGTATAGGCAACATAGTTCTTCTTGAAAAAACATTGATTTCAAATGTTTTATTTGTTAAGGGTCTTAATAACAACCTTATTAGCATAAGTCAACTATGTGATGAAGGTTACCTTGTGAATTTTATGAATGAAAAGTGTTTAGTACACATTTCCAATAAAGATTTTATTCTTTCTCCCAGTAGAAAATAGAATGTTTACACACTAATCAAAGAAGACCTTAGGAGCCAAAATATTCCTTTCCTTAGTGCAATGGAAGATCATTCTTGGTTATGGAATAGAAGGTTAGAACATTATAACCTTATGAACCTATGAAAACTCTTAAAGAAAAGACTAGTTAAGGATCTACCAGATCTTAGATTTGATTCTTCAAAAGTTTTTAATCCTTGTCAATATAGAAAGCAACATAAATCATGTTTTAAATTAGTCAGTGAATTCTCAACCACTAATGCATTATAGTTGACACATATGGATCTTTTTGGTCCAACACAAACTAGAAGCATTGAAGGAAAATATTATGTATTTCTTCTAGTTGATGATTACACTAGATTTACATGGGTCTATTTTCAAGAAAATAAATCTAAGGATTTTTCTTATTTCAAAAGTTTTATTGCCCAAGTTAAAAATGATAAAGACCTTCCCTTAAAAACTACTCATAGTGGTCATGGAGGAGAATTTAAAAATAATTATTTTAAAACTTTTTGTAATAGAAAAGGCTTTACAAATAACTTCTCTGCACCAAGAACTCCTCAACAAAATGGGGTTGTTGAAAGAAGAAATAGAATTCTTCAAGAGATAACAAGAACCATGTTGAGTGAATATTCGGTAGCCAAACATTTTTGGGCTGAATCTGTAAGTACTTCTTGTTATACTATAAATCGTTTTTTGACTAGGCCTTTTCTTAAAAAACTTATTATGAGTTATAGAATGGTAAAAAACCTAGAATTTCCTACATCACGGTTTTTGGTTTAAAGGTATTAATTCTGAATACTGAAGATAATCTACACAAATTCTAACCAAAATATAATGAAGGAATTTTTTTAGGCTACTCCACAACCTCTAAGGCTTATAGAGTTTTCAATAAAAAAAACTTGTACTGTTGAAGAAACAGTAGATGTTAAATTTGATGAAACCAATCCCTTTGTTTTTAAACTACCTCAACCTGCATCTTCATATTTGTTTTCAAAAACTGATAATCCAAATTTGATAAAAGATCCTTCTAATATGGAAAATGTTTAAGAAAATGTTTCTGAGGCATTTACCCCAGAAGACTTCCTACCATACGTTGATGAACATGTTTTACAAAACCCAAATCAGTTGTTTCTTAAGAATCATCCCACTAATAGTATCATTGGTGATGTAAATAAACATATAAGCATTAGAAGTTCCTTAAGAAATGAAGTATAACATCTATAATTTCTCTCCCAATTAGAACAAAGAAATCACTGATGAATCTTTAGGTAATGATTATTGGCTAAAATCTATTCAAGATGAGCTAAATGAACTCGAAAGGAATAAATTCTGGACCTTGGTTGAAAGACCTAAGGAAACTTCTGTTATTGGATTAAAATGGGTCTTCAGAAATAACTGTGATGAAAATGGAATCATAGTAAGAAATAAAGATAGATTAGTTGATAAAGGATATAATCAAAAAGAAGGAATAGACTATGAAGAAACCTATGCTCGAGTAGCTAGACTTGAATCTATTCACTTTCTACTTACCTTTACAGCATTCTTCAACTTCAAAATTTTTAAAATGGATGTTAAATGTCCTTTAATTAATGGTTATGTTTAAGAGGATGTTTTTGTTGAAAACCCTTCTTTTTTTGAAGATACAAAACATCCTGAACATGTTTTCAAACTTACCAAAGCTTTGAATGGACTTAAGCAAGATCCTAGAGTCTGGTATGATAGACTTAAAGGGTTTTTTCTTCAAAACTATTATGTTAAGTGAAATATTGATCCAACTCTTTTTATAAATAAAGATAAGAAAAAAAATTGATTGTACAAATTTATTTTGATGACATTATATTTGGTTTAACTCAACAATCTTTAACTGATTCCTTTGCAGATCTAATGAAATTTGAGTTTGAAATGAGTATGATGGGTGAGTTAACAATTTTCGTTGGTTTTCAAATTTCTCAAAAACCAAAAGGAATCTATATATATCAACATAAATATATTATATATATTCTTAAAAATTATGGATATGACAACAATATGAGTATAATTACTCCCATTGGTACCTCAAATTCACTTGATCTTGATAAAGCTGGGAAACCAGTAGATCAAACATCTTTTATAGGAATAATAGGAATTCTACTTTACTTGACATCTAGTCATCCAAACTTAATGTTTCTAGTAGTCTTATGTGCAAGATATCAATCCAATCCTAAGGAATCTCAATTAAAGGTAGTGAAAAGTATTTTTCACTACTTAAAGGGAACCATGGATTTTGGACTCTTTTATACTTCTGGAAATGATTTTGTTTTCAAAAAATTTCCGGATGCTGATTTCAGTGGGTGTAGAATTGATAGGAAAATTAAATCCGAAAATTTCAATTTCTTAGGTGATTCATTAGTTTCATGGTATTGTAAAAAGCAACAATCAGTAGCACCTTCCCCTATTGAAGCTGAATATGTCGCAGCTAGAAGTTGTTGTGCTCAAGTATTGTAGATGCAACACACACTCACAGACTATGGTATGAGTTTTACCAAAACAAAAATATTGTTTAATAATACTAGTGTCATTTCCTTAAGTAAAAACCATTCACATCACTCTCGTGCAAAAAACATAGACATTAGGTATCACTTTCTTAGGGATCACACATAAAAAGGAGATATCATTCTTCAATTTATCAAAACACAAGATCAACTTGCTGATATTTTCACAAAATCATTACCATCCTATAGATTGGAATACATTAAACAGAAGTTAGGAATGGTAATCATAAGGTAATTTTCCATATTAACTTCTTGTTGAAACTTTTCTCCTTACAGAAACAAACTCATTTTCATAGGGGGAGTACATTTGCTTGTTATATAAAATCAAAATTTTTCGTACTCAAATTTTTCTCGTAGTGAAAATTTTTGAAGTTAAAATTTTCGTAGATTAAATTTTCAAAATTTTTGTGGTTAAAATTTTTGTAGTTAAAATTTTCATAGTCAAAATTTTCAAAGATAAAATTTTCATAGTTAAAATTTTCATCGTTAAAATTTTCGTCGTAAAAATTTACATCACTAAAATTTTCGTAGTCAAAATTTTCGTAGTTAAAAATTTTGAAGTTAAAATTTTCAGAGTTAAAATCTTCGTAGTCAAAATTTTCATAGTCAAAATTTTCGTAGTCAAGATTTTCGTAGTCAAGATTTTCCTAGTCAATATTTTCATAGCACAAAATTTTTTTGTAATTAAAATTACAGAATCTAAAGTTATTTAAGAAAAATTTTCCTCATTACGAATAATCTTTCTGGCAATCTGAAAGGTATGTTTCCCTTCCTAAGTCTTAGTAATCATTTTTTCCTTATTGATATTTACATTTTTTTAAACTCTTCATATTCACTTTTCCTTAAATCTGAATGTTCTTCTTAAAATCCTCAAAAAAATTAGAATCTATCACAATCATTTTCTATCTATCATCTCAACCATCAGATCTTCTCAAGAAATCCTTCAACCGTTGGATCAATCAGGGATGTTGAATTGTCGCTCTAATTGCCTACATAAATAAAACCTGATAGTTTTCCCACATCGATCTCTAATCCTTCACATACTAAAGCTCTACCCTTCCTACATAAGCTTGTTCCTGTTCATTAAAGTTTACATACTTCTGAATGTCTGCTAAACCCTCTTCTCAAAAAGATATATAAAGTATCAAGTAAATCTCTAAGTGGTAGATCTACCGTGAAAGGTTATTCGATCTAATGTTTTATACCAAGTACGACTCTAGTGTGTCTAAGAATATCGAGATGAATAGTTGGGAGAGTGTTTTCATATCAAAACCAAGAGCACAGGATCCGTTATATCCAAAATTGCGGGTTGAATTATACAAGACAGTTAGTTCTTTCAATGAAGGAGGAAGAGATAAGTTTTCATTCAAGAGCAATGAAAAGATGTATTCTATTTCTAATAACATGGAATAAAATATGATAGGAATTCTTTATGAGGGAGAAGCTAAGTTTTTCTCTCACAAGCTACCTAATGTAATAGGATCCTTTGATAAGAAAAAGGATCTAGATTGTCTTGGTCTTGAGGAAGTGAAGAGTCTGAAAATTATTCATCTCTCTTCAAATCTTCAGATTCTTTAGTTATGGGTTCAAGGATTTCTAATTCTGAGAAAAGGGAATAAGGATACCCTGAAGAAAAGTGATATTTACATTATGGATATCTTGGTGAACCTAAGAAAGATAAACCAAGTTAAGCATATCCTGGTTACAATTAAGAATATAATGAATGGAAATCTGAAGTCTCAGATTATTATGTATCTTGCCATTCTTTCAAAAATCATTGTCCTTTTTCTTTAGTCTTTCAAGATTCCTTACAGTTCTAAGATGAAGAATTGTAAGGTGATGCTTTTGAGCGATGATACTCAAAGGAGGATGAAAATTGGATTTAATTGTCAATCTTTATAATTTCATGATTTATTGAAAGTAGAAGTTGAAGCTCTATCAAAGAAGTCAGAAGTGGATGAAACCTCTGAAAAGGGTGGAAGGAAGAGGAAGATGAAGGAACCATAAGAGAAAGGAAAAACCCCAATGGATAAGGAAACTAAATCTGCACCTCTAAAGCCAAAGAATAAAAAGGAATATTCTAATGATGTAGTGGCTTGGTGGAGAGAAGATAAGAAGAACAGGAAGGAAGGGGAGCCTAAATTTGGCATGGACCCTACTGAGGCAAAAGCATTGAAGGAAAAGACTGTTGAGAATCTTAAAAAGGAATAAATAGTGAAGAAGAAAATGAAGAAATTTTCAGAAGCTGAAATACTTCAATCCCTTCTGAAGGTAGATGAGAAAGCCTCCGAAAATATTCTGGTACAAAAATCATTTTTGTTATAATCTTTACTAGAGACTCCGGGAAAGAAGTCAGTGATTCCAGAAAAAGATCAAGTCGATGAAATAGAGCAAGAAGAAGAAGTAGAAGAAGAATATGAAGAAGGGATTGGTGATACAGAATATATCATAAAGAAAGTAGAATATTATCATGATAAAGAGATTCCCTCTGAGAAATTATCCATCTGAACTTCTGAAGCTGAGTCTTCAAAACTTGCTACCCCAGGGAAAGAAGAGAAGGGTGAGGAAGATGTAAAGGATTTTTCTAAAAATGAAAGTAGCAATCATGATTTCATTTACCCAGAGGATGTTGTGGAAAGAGCCGAAAAGGAGTAAGTTGATGAAGACAAAATTGTTCAGCTATTAGATTGTGAACAAGATTATCCTGATCAAGAAGAAGTTATTCCAAAGGATGGTAAGGGAAAACAAATGGTTTTGGATACACCTAGAAAAGTCATGGTAAAGAAGAAAGAATTTGGTGGCTCATCGAAGAGGAAGGCCGTTGAATTAGAAAATGAATCCTCACCAACTGAAGTCTCGGATTTAGAATCATCCTCTCTTGTACATGACATAGTAGTTCAGTCTTTGAAAAAGCTTGTTGGGACAATTCCAATACTTTTAGTATAGACTCGAGATTCTAGATGATTCATCATTCATTAAATCAAAAATCGGATTTAGTATCCATGGTGATGGATAAGTGTGTCAAACTTGAGGTATACTTCAAGACATTTCTTGTTAGCTACAATGCTCATAAAAGATCTTGTTAGAAGATGACATGTTGGTCAAGGAAAATAATTGAAGAGATAAGAATCATTGATGAATTTCAAGAAAGTGTCAAAGATGATTTTGACACCGAATATGTGAAGATCAAAGATCTCACTAATAGTTTTGAAGAAAATATAACTCTTGAACAGACTTCTCAGAAGCAAGGTTTTAAGGATCTAAATGGGAAACTAAATTCAGTTGCTTAGAGTTAGGAGAGGGAAAGGGATCTCAAAATTGAGATTGAAAAAAATCTTACTAATCCAGAAGATGTTCTGAAGGCTCAGGCAGAATCTCTCAAGGATCAAGAAGAGAAAATCAAATCTTTAGATAAGAAAACAGAAGATCAGGATCAGTTTCTCAAGCATGCATAAGAGGATCCCAAGGAGTTTAAGAAGTTGAAAACCATTGTGAAGAATCTGATGCTGAAGGAGAATAAAGGATAATATTTTTCAAATCCGATTTTTTGTTGTATTTTTCCTGTTGTATAAATTATTTCAATCTTAATGAAATTTTTGGTTTTTATCTACTTTTGATTGTTTTGAACTAATATTTCAAGTACAAAATTTTATTTCCATTCCCTTTATTCCATTTTGAAAGTCACAAATGGGGATAAAGGAATGTCAAAAAGAAAACTAAGTAGAGGAAAAATTTCCCTAAGGGGGACTTCATCTAAGGGGGGTTTTCATCAAGAAAATTTTCGTAAGAAAGAAAATCAAAAATTACATTTAGGAAACTCAGAATACGATCTTTAAAGATTCTAAAGCCTAAGGGGGGGTTAGTCGTATTCACTTTGATCCATAAGTAAAGGGAGATAAGTTTTTATTTACAGGAGAATAAAATTTTTAAATTCTTATATTCTTTTTTGAAAGGATGATTGTGCTTTCCAAAAAGGGAGATATTGTTGAGTCAATAAGGTTTCCTTATGAATTTTTCATTCCTTCATGTTTTGAAAATCACAAATGCCATATCTTAATAAAAAATTTATTTTCCTTAATAAGGAAAATTTTTATTCCCCAAGGAAAATTTATCCTTAACTTGTTTTCAATGTTCATATTTTAGTTGTTCTAAATCTAACTCTTTTTATTCCTAAGTGTAAAATTTGGTTTTACATATAAAACCATGGAATTCTATAAATACTTAGACATAGAGTATTTTGTTTTCAGGATCCGAATTCTAGTACCAAATTCTCTAAAATTCAGAATCTGAATTCTCTAAAATTCTGAATTCGAATTCTCTGAAATTCATATTCCATCCAATGGCCCGAAGGCCTTAATTTTTTTTATTGATTTTGATAATCCACCTTTCAAGGGTTGAGGTGGAACCATTAAAAGGAAAGTAGGCATATGTATTACATGACCCATAGGACTTAGAGGAATTCATGGCCTGTAGGCTTCAAACATAACATACAACCCAGACTAACTACTAGGAACTACTCCTCCCCAACATCTTCATTGTGAAATCAACTCTCTACCTTCGCATGGTTGTTCGGCTAGGCTATCATGTGCATGCACAAGCTTGTCCCGATGGAAGGTGTCATACACTCTCATTCTTTTAATCTGTGTAACTTCTACTATGGTGAAAGCTCCTTTCTCACCCTCTTTATAGAGCTTGTTCCTTATTGGTTGTCTGGTTTTAATCTGCACTTCAAGGTGGCCTGAAGGCCTTGAGGTGTCCTAAAGACCTTACTGGCCTAGAGACTGGGTGGCCCGAAGGCCTTAAAAGACTCGACGCCCAAATTGGTGGGCTGAAGGCCCAAACGGGGGGAAATTCTCAGTTGCTATAGTGCCAAATAGTTCCTGTTACAGTTCCCGCTATAGTACCTACTACAGTAATGCACAGTTCCTTGCTATAGTGCCTACTATAATTCTACTACAGTACCCCGAAATTATGCCTCAGCATAGATTTGATTCGGGTCACATGGATTCACTTAAAAGTCCTCACCAACTGGGCTGAGGTTCATGTGCCAAACTCCGAATTATCTAAAATTCAGACTCTGAATTCCTTATAATTCATGTTCCAAATTTCTTAGAATTCAGACTCTGAATTCCTTCAAATTCAGGTTCTGAATTCCTTAGAATTCAGGTTCTAAATTCTTAATAATTTAAACTCCGAATTCCTTAGAATTCATGCTCTGAATTCCTTAAAATTCAAGTTCCGAATTCCTTAGAATTCATGTTCTGAATTTCTTATAATTCAGAAACATAATTCATTTGAATTCAAAACCTGAATTCCTTAGAATTTAGGTTCCGAATTCCTTAGAATTTAGGTTCTGAATTCCTTATAATTCAGACTCTGAATTTCTTATAATTCAGAATCCAAAGTCTATTGAATTCTAACTCCAAATTCCTTGAAAAACAAAATCTGAATATTCATGAAATATAGAATCCTAATGTTCTTAGACTCCAAAACATAGACTCCATAAAATTATAATTGGTTGATAAACCATATTTTTCTTAACTTTATTATAGATTTAAAACGATGTCGTGTATTTAGTTTCTAAAAAACCATTGTTTGAGTGCCATGTATACAAGTCCCTCTAAGATTCAATGAATAATATGACCATTGGAGGAGGGAGCCAACCGTTGGAGAAGTACCTATAAATAGGATCTCATTTGAACGAGCTCATAACACTGAGACACTATTCTACGACTCTAGAGATTACAAGTTGCTAAAGTGATTTCTAAATAGAGAGATACTCTCATGCTTTGTGTGTACTGAACATCTTGTTCAGATTTCTTTGTGTGACTCCGAATGTTGTTGAGTACATTCGAGGGCTTTCGGGGATAGGAATACATAGGTGTCGACTACCTTAAAGTTCAAGGGAATCTGAGGATAGGAAGATATAGGTGCTGACTTCCTTGATGTTCGAGGGCTTGCGGGGATAGAAAGACAGACTCCGATATTCTTATCGAGGGATTACCCTAGTGTGGGTAAGACATACTTTCCTGAAAGTATAAATCAAGGTACCTTTATCCAAATTTTTTGGATACCCAACTATTTGGGTTAAAATATTTCATACTTATTACTTATGATTGTTTCAAGTTTTTTTTCCACTGCATTTGATTAATAAGGAAAGTATAAGTCTTATACTTTTATATACTTGTACTCTGATTAAGTGTGATTCTATGCACCTTAAGGTTGAATCTTTTTTTTTAACTTTTGTTAAATTTCATTTTGGAACCATATTTCCAGAATCTAGTAAGTGTTTAGAAATAGTTTCATCTCTGCAACCACATTTTTGAAATCTAGAATGTTTTTAGAACCAAGAGGTTTTGTGAATTTAGCTATTTTAACATTGTTAAAAAATATAAAGGTTTATATCAACATTAAAATTTCCAAAGGAATTTTTAAAAGATACAATTCACCCCCCCCCCCTCTTGTATATTGAGCATCTAAATCATATGTCGATACTATAATCGGTATCAGCGATCCCACAACCACTTGAGTGAATTTTGTGTCGTTAGATTTATGAAATAAAAACATCAATTAAAACTTTTATTATAATTAAATAAATTAAATTAATTATATAATATTTCATTGGTTAGTATATTCAACACACGATATGTATAAGTGGTGAATAAAGCATATATCTCACTGAAATAAAAGTGAGATGAGAAATCCATTACTACATGAGTAACCTTTGGATCATGAGATACGTGTAATAAAAACATCAATATAAACATTTAATATCATGAAAAAAATTAAATTCATGATATAAAATGTCATATTCCATTTTATACACTATTAAAAAGAAAGGAGTGGTTAATATTGCATAAGTCTACTAAAAATAAAAATGAGAAAAGAAATCTCATTACTACTTGAGTAACTTTTGAATCATGGTCCCCATGAAAAAATAACAACAACTGAAACTTTTAATATAATTAAATAAATTAAATTCATGATATAAAATTTCATAGTGCAGTATATACACCATATAACAAGAATAAGTGATGAATATAGAATATATCTCAGATAAATAAATGTGAGACGAGAAAACCCTTACAACATGAGTAACCTTTTATTAATAAGATCCATGAAAGAATAGAATAAAAGGAAACTTTGAATATAATTAATTGAATTAAATTCATGATATAACATGTCAGAGGTAATTATATACACCACGCAAAAGAAATGAGTTGTGAATATGGCACAAGTCTCACAGAAATAAAAGTGAGGCTACAAATCCCATCACTACTTGAGTAACTTTTAAATCAGGATCCCCATGAAATAATAAAATCAATTGAAAATTTTAATATAATAAAATAAATTAAATTCATGATATAAAATGTCATCGGTTAGTATATAAACCACCTAAAAAATAAGTGGTGAATGTAGCATAAATCTCATAAGGGAAAAAGTGATATGATAAAACCCTTACAACATTAGTAACATTTGATTAATGAGATCCATGAAAGAATAAAATCAATTAAAAATTTTAATATAATTAAATAAATGTAATTGTTAATATAACATGTCATAGGGAGGTATATACACTTTTCAAAATAAATTAGTGGTGAATATGGAATAATCCTCGTAGAAATAAAAGTGAGAATAGAAATACCCTAACTAATTGATTAACTTTTGAATCGTGATCCCCATTAAAGAATTAAATCAATTAAAAATTTTAATATCATGAAAAAAATTAAATTCATTATATTACTTTTCATATTGAATTATTTACACCACACAAAAAATTAAGTGTAAAATATAGCATATATCACACTGGGAAAAAAAGTGAGATAAGAAAACCTTTAGCTTAAGTCCTGAATTTCGTCATACATGTTCAAAAATTTTGTATAGTGGATACTTTTTTATGATAAATATAACATATAATCATATTCTTATATATAATACCATATATTTTTTTATTATTACTTTAAATTTCCCATTTATTAAAAACATCATGTTAAAGTTACTGTTTGGGTAATAACTACTTTGTTTTTCATATATATTTTGACTTTTTATTCATGATAATCATACTTATATAATATTATATTTATTTAAATAAATGAAAACATGATATAATTATCATATATATTCATTATATAATTATTTATAATAATCTACAAAGATAGAAATATGAAATGAAATACATCATTCATAGAGACGGTAGGTCATACGTATAGATGAACATTGTTTCCATTTTCGTGTAGTGTTTTTTAAGAAAGAAGATTAAATGTTATATATATGTGTGTGTGTGTGTGTGTCTATATATATATATATATATTATTTTAATTATAATTATTATTTCATATATATTGAATATTTTTATTAAACCCATCCTTAATACAGTCCATGTAAATCATGAATGAATCACTTTACTTTAAGGTGGCGGTAGTCCACACGTCCACAAATGATGTTATCGTATTCCCAAAACATAGAAAGCATGAATTTATATGTTATATAATAATTAAAAAGTAATAAATATATCATATATATCATATAAAAATAGTGATTAAATCATTATTTCCATCCTTGAGAGGTGGTAATAAAAGAATGAATGGCATTAGTTCATGAGGCGGTAGTCTCTTGTACACACGAACGATGATAATGTATCTAATTTGAAGGATTTGTGTGGAGTTTTAGGTCATAAAAATAACCAAAAAAATATAATTATATTTATGATACTGAAGTTATTATATAATATTTCTATAATAATAATTTTATGGGTGGAGAAAGAAATAAAACAAAAGTTCTCGTTGAAGAACGTTACCTCTTCTTAATGTAACTCCTTTTGGTTTCCACCAAAGGAACACTTCGGTTTGCTGTCTTCCCAAAGTTAGGATTCTAGGATTAGATTACGTATGTTGGGAGCTTATATTTTTTTGTTTTTTTTGACCAATTTATTTATATATTAGAATAATTGAGGGGGTGAGTGCCCTTTTATAGTAGAGGAGTGGCATTCTTAAAAATTCAAAACATTAAATAATATTCAGAGGTCTTTAATACATCATGTTTCTCAAATAATGAACCAAATTAGATAAAAAGGATTATATGTTTAAATATTCCCATAAAATGGATTTTTAATAGGTTTATAGGTCATATGGCCCCTTAAGATTAAATTTTAACCACTAAGTAAACAAGTTTTTACCTTAATCGCTCCAATTAATTTTAATTGATATCACATATATTTATTATTTAAAAATAATTAGACCTTGTGAGACATTATAAATTATTATTATTAAAAATAAAGAATTATTTTTTTCAAATTAAAATTACATAACTGTTATAAATTAATTTAAAAATATTCCCATCGACGGGACGAAACAACATGTTTTTAAAGTGAAAATGTTCAAAAGTTTGAGATGTTTTTATATCTGATTTCAATGTGAAATTGACTCAAATGACCTAAATATTATTAATATATTTATAATTTATATAAATATAATTTAAAACTAAATTAAAATATAATTTAACATTATAAATTATGTACATCAAAAATTCAGTTTTCAATTAAAATTCAATATTTTTTACTATTCATCAAAAAATGAAACTACTCAAAAATATTTCAAATACTCACCCTAATATAATTTCGATATTTAAATTTAAAAAATAATTTATTTTTTTTTTTGAAAATATATTTTGTAAATTTTCTAAAATTATAATTAAAATAGGTGTGTCATTAAATGGTTGTAAGTCTACTTTTTAGAAAAAATATATCTTTTTAAGCATAAAATTGGATTTATTCCTATCTCTAATAAAGAAAACACAAAATATGAGTGTTAAATAGTGGATTTAAAATGTTATATATATATATATATATTTCACTAAACTCATCCATAAAAATTGGTTTTTAAAATTTATTGAGATAAAACATGTTTGTATATAGAAAAATAGTTTTTCAAAAAAGAAATTTTTTTGTTTTGAAATAGTTATTAATCTCATTTTTAATTAATTAGTAAAAAAATAATTAATTGTTTAAATAATATTTTCATATTTTATTTATTCTTATTTGAACTCATCATTCAAACAGCAAGGTGACAACTATCCTAATAATATTAAAAGTATATTGAAGATTTTTAAAAATCAGTCTTTCTTATAACGCAAGCTACCGAAGGGACTTAGTATTGTGTGTAACATAAGCCAAATATAGTGTTGTGTTTATTTAGAGCTAATCTAATTGTTACGTGTAGAAAAATATTAATATGGTGTTGCATATAACTTAATCCAAATTTATTGTTTTCATATAAAAAATATATATTCATTGTTGTGTGAAATGAATAATATCAAAAATATTAATTTAATTTGAAAAAAATATATTTCACAAAATCTAGTGGGTGTTAAATTCTACCCCCATTAAAATGTATTTCAACCTCAAAATTCGTCTGATTCATCAATGTTTTAATACTATAATTTACCTTTCATATGAACTCACAACACAAAAATGAATACTAAATCTTTTTTTAAAAAGGAAAATTTAGAAACTTAATGGTTACCCAAAGAAACTCTTGACTCGGGTTATACATAGAATAACTTATATAGAAAGTGAAAACATGAACATATAAGGGAAATATAACTATCAATTTCGGATAAAAAGAAATAGTGAACATATTTATAAGAAAGTTAAAGATCACAAATCCGTAAACCAAAGAGGCTTGAAAAAGGTCATTGATATTTTTAAAAATGATGACAACAAGAAAAAAATTTATATCAAGACCCTTTTCAAAAAGTTATATACTTTTCACATAAATATATACTTAATTTATTTAATTCCATTTAATATGCACAATCTCTCCCCTTGTTTATTCCTTTATCAATTTCCACTATAACTCTTACTCTAAGAAATGAAGGTGTATCTGTTATCCCCAAAGCACTAATGGATCATAACACTCATAGATAGATCGATAATTCATTCCATCTGTCTTTAGCTACCATCAAAAAAATATGTTTATAACATGGTGTCCAATATGAATAAATCACCATATATAGATATAATACTTTAATCACAAAAACCTTATTCAAAGTTTAACCTAAAATTTCCATAAAATGTTAACCTTGTAACCCTTATGAAAGCTGAAAATCCAAAACATTTGAAAAAAGGTCACTAAAATTATAAAAATAAACTTAATATTGATCCCCAATATATCATAAATCATCTCTTATTTTCTAACATACCCATCATGTGAATACCTTCATCATGTATTCTCTTAAAACATGGTAATAACATGAATTACTATAAATCCTAATTGAAAATATGCCTTATTTTTTATTCAAAAGATTATTGGATATATTCCTCAAATATTAGAATGTCATAAACTCCATCAATGATAGAATAAACAACTTTTTCAACAAATACTTTATCAGTTCTGGGGTCATTGATACTATCAAATCAACTTTATCCATATTAATCATTAATTTTTCCCAGCTAAACACAATTTTCTCAATATAAGGATAACATTAATGGTTAGCTTCCCTTGAACAAAATATCACCTTTCCATTAAATAACATTTCTAGTTCATCATAACCATTAATTTTTTTTCATATCCTTAACGAACATATACTTAATGACTTATATAACATAATCCTTGAATTTAAATACATTAATACTTCGATCATTTGTTATCTTATTCCTTAATACTAATTTCCTAAAATATGATATATGAATGATTTACTCAATTTAATCATGATTATAAACAATACTATTATAAAAGAACATACCTTTCATATGTTGTTTTTTGTTTCTTCATCATTAGTATCAAGACCATTACTCTTATAACTTTGAAAATTTCCTTCATGA
The DNA here is from genome assembly GCA_963277665.1 of Viscum album. NCBI lineage: Eukaryota > Viridiplantae > Streptophyta > Magnoliopsida > Santalales > Viscaceae > Viscum > Viscum album. The sequence continues at coordinate 905,644,248 of OY728145.1, forward strand.
GATTTCCACTAAGGAAATTATTTGAATAATTCCCATACATTACACAATTACAGAACTTAACAGTCGATGATAACTTAGGGAGTCCATTATGCTCATCCATTCTATTAACTAAACTTTTCATTTTTCCCATTATAGTTACTTTGTTTGTGTCCTTCAATTAAAAACATCTTCCTTTATCCCTAAGATATCCACTTTTATTATCTAGATAGGGAAGAAATTTCTTGGAAGCCACTCTATCAATACTTTACCAATATTCTAGTATATTTTTTTTTAAATTTGAATCCTCCTTAGACTTATCCTTAAATAAATCCCTAGATATATCCTTATAAATATACCTAGTGATCTCACTAAAGTTTACCTATCCTAGTTTCGAAAGGGTTACTAAACCGTTCCTTTGAAACCAACTATAGTGAACTAGGATTAATATACATGGATAATACATTATATTATATGAATATTCAACAAATTACAAAATTACAAACCCAAGGACTATAATATTTTAGTGTTTTGGAAACATGGAACACATTCATCAAATTTGGTGAATGATCTTCAAAATCTACAATAAAGACCCTCCCCTTTAGTACTCATAATTAAAACCATTATTCATAACCTATATAAAGGAAACATAATAAAGGGTGATATCGAATTCTAAGTAAGGGTAAAAATAAAAGAGATTCATAATCATAACATGAGTATAATGGTAAAATAACTTGATAATAACATTTGAATATCATATCCTACATATCAAAGATTATATACATGTGTCATGGAATAAATATTGGAAGTTCATAAAACATGAATCATAAGGGTGATGAATCATAATAAATCCATCATGAATCATATTCTCATGTCATATAAATGTGGATCCATCTGAAATATAGAAAACCATTTCATGTGTCAAGGTTACCTACTAATATAAAAAACATAGTAGATCAGGAAACACCTATATCCCATTGTGGATTAGGAAACACCTATTTCCCATTATGGATCTGGAAACACATCTTTACCATTATATATTAAGATGCAAATGTTTCCCATTATGGATTAAGACACACATGTTTCCCGTCATGAATCATGACACACATGGTTCCATTGTGGATCAAGCCACTCAACTTGTTTCCAATCTTATCTCATGATATATAAATCACTACCCAATTCATTAGAGGGAGATATAGGTCCCAAAAATCACATAATAATCATACATATGTGTTCCATAAGATCATAAAACATTCCTCATATCATGAACATTAAAATTTTATGTGGTTCATAAACATCATATCATAACCCATGAAAGAAAAAAATGGGTACCATAGTCATTTTATCATATATTAACCTATGAAAAATCGGCAGATTTTATAATCATTTAATTTTATAATAAAAAATTCAAGCAAATTAGATTCATGAGAATATATCATGGTTTAACCTGTAGAATAGAAATGGGTTTTAAAAACAACATGTCATCAAAAGAATAATCATTCAGAGAAAGTATAATAATGGTATCCTTAGATTATAAGCCTCGTAATACATAGGTAACATCAACTAATTTCATCATGGAAATAAAATAATATTGATAATTCTATTAAAAAAAATTATTAAAGAAAATATCCTTTATTCTTTGCAAAATTGTTTTAAAAAAATTATATATTTTGAAACCCTTTTCCTGAAAAATAACCTCGGAACTTATAATAGAATATGTGAAAACCATTTTTAAAAAAATAAAACATAAATAATTTTTAAAATATTTTGACTTGAAATGTTTCTCAAAATATCATTTAAATAGTTTTGATTTTTATTTTGAAAACATGGTTTTTGAATGAAAACATATTTCTGACTGAAAAGAGAAATAAAGTCAAATTTTCTTAAAAAAACATATTTATCTTAAGTTCCAAAGAGTGGAAAATGGTACCATTAAATGAATATATCATGAATAACCATAAGAGAATAAATTTCATGGTAATTATTGAGATATGGATCATATTATTTCATCAATGTAATTATAATCATAAACATTCCTGATAAATGATGAGATTGTATAAATAAAATCTTGCCACTTTAGTAACATTGAATCATAATCCCTATGAAATAATAAAATTAAATTAAGAATATAATTACATGAAAATAATGAGAACCATTATATATCATGTAAAATTGAATTATATACACCATGTAAAATAATATAGGATCATAACATAACATGTGTCTCAAAAAAGGAAAAATAAGACAAAATTACCTTACCGATTTTATGAATTTTGAAACAAAAACCCAAAGAAAGATAGGCAAGAAAATTTATTTTTAAATTACCATAAATTTAAGAATAAGAATCATATAATATATTCATGGGTTTTATATACACCACACAATAAAAATGAGTTGTGAATGTGGCATAAGTCTCGTAGAAATAAAAGTGAGACTAGATATCCCCTTATTACATGAGAAAATTTTTAGTCATGGGATATATGAAAGAATAACAATGATTAGAAATTTAATATCATTTAATAAATTAAATTCATTATATTTCATTTCATAGTTCATTATATACACCTCACAATAAGAATAAGTGCTGAATATAACATATATATCCCAGAAATAGAAGTGAAATGAGAAGTCCCTTACTACTTGAGTAATCATTGAATCGTGAGATATGTGAAATAATAAAATTATTTTAAACTTTTAATATCATGAAATAAATTAAATTCGCGATATATCATGTCATAGGTTTGTATATACACCATGAAAAAGAAACGAATGGTCTTATAATTAAATTTTGTATTTCCAAACACTTTTTGGGAAAAAGTGAGAAACCATGGTTCACACACAAAAGGACATAACTGAACAATTAAAAGACAATTTAAGACTACCATAAATTGGCTCTCTAAAAATTTTCCATGAAATATTGCATACCTGAGTTTTTGGTTCATCTGTTAAGATACCTTCAAGTATTAATGTCAATTTATCCCAAGTCTGAACGTACTCCTCAAGGCTGATCTTCCCATTATTGAAACCCCCAACTAAAATCAAGTCTTGTTCGTCGATCCAGTTATATTTTTCCTCATTAAGATTCATCCTAAAAGACCTTCCCATCGCTCTAGAAGCTTCTTCATCAGTATCGTTATGAAACAAAACCTGTTCAACCATTTCTTCATCTGAACTCATTAGTAAATCAAATGGGTGATTGAGGGCATCAGCATCCATCTTCTTGGCGTTTAATTTTTTCACCGAATGTGTCTGCATGGGAGGTGGAAAATATAAGTAATATTTGTGCTCTTTATGGATCCCTTACTATCCCCATCACTAGTCACGCTCCCCTGGGCCTTCTGCTCATCCCTAGTGTATCTTCTCTGATCAGTTTCAACCTCCTCCATCGGAGCTTCATTAGTCAGACCATCAAAACGATTGTCGGGCTCAATATCCTCCACTTCCTTTATAGTACCTGATCTAGTTGGACTCTTAGTGACCGAAACCTGTCCTCCAATAGGTGACTAGACTACCTCCGCATAAGAACCAACACCAGGAGTCATGGGAACTCCCTCGTGAGTTTCATCAATAACCCTTTCCATCTTAGAATGAGTACCATTTAAACTAGAATCAATGAAAACACCCGATGCATTGCACTAATAATTCACTAACATTTAGTGTTTCATACCATTAAGATCTCCGATCAACCTATTGAAAACATCCTTGACCTTGGGATCATGAAATAGAGGTAGTGACTTCAAAGACTCTTCATTTTGGGTGATCCGATTAGGCATTGAAACATCCTGCTTCGCAGGAGGAGCCATATCCTCATCAATCAGGATCATAAAGAGTGAATATACCATATATCATAGGTCACAATATTTAAATAAATTAATTTAATGATATAATATATAATTGGTCTGCATATATAACACACAAAAAGAATAAGTAGTGAATATACCATATATCTCACAAAAATAAAAGTGAGACAATAAAATACCTACAACACGAGTAAAATTTGAATCATTATTTATGTGAAATGATAAAATAAATTCAAACATTTAACAAAATAAAATTAAAGAAACTAATTATATAAAATTTAAAAGGTTACTATATTCCCCAAAAAAATAAATGAGTGGTGAATATGGCATAAGACACTAAGAAATAAAATTGATACTAGAAATCCACTTACTACTTGAGTTACATTTGAATAATGTTCCCCAGGAAATAATAAAATAAATTTAAACTTTTAATATCAGGAAATAAATTAAATTAATTATATAACATTTCATATGAAATTACATACACCACATAATAAGAATAAGTGGTGAATATAGCATATATCTCACAAAAATAAAAGTGGGATGAGAAAACTTTTACCTTAAGTTGTGACTTTCTTTAAACATGTTAAAACCTATTATATAATAAATATAAATTTATTATTAATATAAAAAATAACCATATTATTATATATAATTCTTTATATTATTTCATTATGACATTAAATTAACCATTTATTAACATCCCCATGTTAAAGTTTTGTTTCGGGTAACAATCGCATTGTTTTTCATATGTGTTTTGACTTGTTATTCTTGATACTCTTACACAGATCATGATTTACTTATTTAAATAATATAAAACATGATATAAATATCATATATATTCATTATATAATTATTAATAATAATCTATAAAATATATAAATATGATATCAAATACACCATTCATGGAAATGGTAGGTCAAATGTACGAATGCACGTTTTTTCATTTTCATGTCATATTTTTATAGAAATAAAAGTAAATGATAGGCGTATATAATATTTCTAGTAGAAATATTATTTCATATATATCACATATTTTTAATAAAATTATCCTTAATGCATTCCTTGTAAATCATGAACAACTCACATCACTTTGAGGAGGCGGTAGTCCACACATCCACAAATGTAGTTATCATATTACCACAAAAGGGAAAGCATGTAGTTATGTGTTATATAATAATTAAATAAGTGTAAATAACTAATAAATATCATATATATTATATAAAAATAGTAATTCCATCATTATTACCAAGAATAATATGTGTTAATGGATAAATGAACGACATCAGTTTGTGATGTGGTAGTATGTTGTACACATGAACGGTGATTGTGTGTCCCATTTGATAGAAGTGTGTGAAGATGTAGGTCATAACCTTGACATAAAAATTCTAATCATTTTGAGCATAATAATGATATTATATAATTTTTTTACAAAAATAATTCAATGGGTGGAGAAATAAATAAAACCAAAGTGCTAGTTAAAGAAAGTTACCTCTTATTCAGGTAACTCCTATTCGTTTGCAAAAAAAGGTTCTCTTTATGACCAAATTAAGGATTATAAGATGATAGTTGGGATGTTTTTAGATTATTTTTTCAATTTTTGGCTGATCCAAAAGGCATTATTGGTATGAATAAGTGAGTGGTGAGTTCCCTTTTATAGTGGATGGGGAGTGGCATTCTTATAAATATAAAATGGCAAACACTATTGGGAGGTCTCTCATAAATTATTTGCCTCCAATAATGAAAAAATAAAGAAAATATATTATATTGTATAAATATGTCTATAAAATTTATTTTTGGATAATTTTATCATTCATTTTTTCCCTTAATATTAAATTCTAACCACTAAGTAAACCCATTTTTACCTTAATCATTGTAAATAATTTTAATTCATATCACTAATATGTTTTCCTTCAGAAACTAATTTGGCCATATTAGACATTATAAATTATTACGATTCCAAATATGGAATCAATTTTTACAAATTCTAATCACAAAAGTGGTAGAAATGAATTTAAAAATAATCCCACATACAAGATGAAACAACTGGTTTTTAAAGTGAATATGTTCAAAAGTTTGAAAAGTTTTTATATTCAATTTTAATGTGAAATTTATTATAATAACCAAAATTATATTAATAGATGTAAAATTGGTCTAAAAAATACTTTAAAAACAACTTAAAATATAATTTTCAATTATAAATTATTTATATGAAAAGTTGGTTTTCAATTAAGATTCAGTATTTTTCATTATCAATCAAAAAATGAAAATTTTCATTAAAAAAATAACCATAAGATAATTTTGATATTAAAATTTCATAAATAAAAATTACTTTGTCAAATATAATTTATAAAAAGTGTCTAAAATTATATTTAATATAGGGGCACCATTAAAATATGGTAAAACTAGTTTTTAGAAAAAAAACATTTAAATATCTTTTTATGTGTAAACATTGATTTATTCTTGTAGTATATATAGAAAAAAAAATAAGATGGGTTTTATAATATTTGATTGAATATAAAATATATAATTCCTTAAAATCATTCATCAAAGGTGGATTATTTAATTTAATGATATAAAATGTGTTTGTACATAGAATAATAGTTTTTCTGAAAATGAATTTCTTTATTTTCAAATAGTTATTACTCTTATTTATAATTAATTGGTAACCAAAAAATTAATTGTGTAAATCATATTTTAATAATTTAGTTATTTCTATTCATACCCGGCATTCCAATGGTTTGGTGACTACAGTCATAATAATATTAATAGTATATTGTAGCTTGGTAAAACATAGTCTTGCATGTAATGAAAGTTGTCGAGGGGACTCAGTATTGTGTATAACATTATACAACCATAGTGTTAAAATAACAAAATCTAATCTAAGTGTTGTGTATAGTGTAGGCTTAATATGGTTTTGTATGTAATGCATACCAAAATTAGTTCTTTCATATAAAAATGCTATAATCAGTGTTGTCTGAAATGAAAAATATCCAAATGATTAAATTATTTCAAAATAAAATCTACATACTCTTAGGGTGTTACAAAAAGGCTTATTACAAAGAAGGTAATCAACTAAAATAAATAGGAATAAATCACTTCCTTAGGCATGGTAATATCTTACGTAAAGGTTATAATGATAGGGGATAAAATATCTATCATTCTTAGAACATTTATTGGATATAAAAGGGATATTTATAAATATCTGAAAACACAATCCATTGATATTCAAAAGTATAAATAAAAAGATGGTTCTTGAATAGAAATAAAGATAGAAAGAGAAAGGGAGATCCCTTAACTTGATAGGTCACTTCAAATAACCTTAGAGGATCTTTTTAAGATCTAGGGAACACATTTAAATACATTTATAGAGGTATAGATAGTGTAAATTCATTATCAATGTATTTTTAGTGAAAATGAGTGGTAGTTTGGGTGGTTATTTATAAAAAATTAGAGATAAATTATTCATTAATTTCTAAACATTGGTTTTGGAGTCTATATAATAAAATAATAAAAACCAAAAACTTTCCCATGGTTTCTACCCAAGAGGAGTGGTTTTAAATATTTTATAACACCAAGAACCAAACATATTGAAATAATACCATTGGTGATGTAGAAGTGACTCTTGCTGATAAATAATTTATTTTAAAACCTTAAAATATGATATAGGGTTTTGATGATTCATTAGTGGTTTAAAAAATTATTTAAATCACCTAAAAAATTATATTAAAAGGGAAATCTATATTTGTTTAAGGATGCCTTTTATATCATTTTTTACAACACTTTTGGTTTAATATGATGTCATAATATAGACTGTATATTTATACCACGTTTAATTTTTACCCAAAAAACTGAATGTCTTAGAAAATTATAAAAAATTCACCCATGGCTAATTTTTATGTGATGATTTCAAAAATAATACTTATTTTACAAAAAAATAATTTTCTAAATTTGATAGTTTTTACTTTTAAATAAAAAACTTTATATACTAGAGAGTATTAGTTTTTACTACACTAACAACTTTCTGACCCTTATAAAAAATACTTTGGAATTCATTAAATTATATTATCATTTATATTTAAAAAGATTATTTGAAAAGAAAATTTTATTAAAATAAAATTTAGTAAAAAATTATGGAATTTATCAAAAAAGTGTCTTAACTGAAAATAAATATTTCCCGAAAATAAAATTTTAATTTTATATATCAAAATATAATTTTCATCAAACAAATTATATAATAATTTATAAAGTAATGATAAAAATGGATAAATATAATTATTATTTTATTTAAAATAAAAATATAAAAAATCATTTTTGTAGGTACTAGATATGTAAAAAATTATTAAACTGGTGTACACTCTAACTGTAGTGTGTGCAATGGTGTCACTCTCTTGGGGTGGTTCGGAGAATATGGTCTGGGTCATGATCTCGATAATCATAAAATTCTCTTATATATGGTTTCACCTGATAATTAGTTATTGAATCTCATCATGGTCTTAGTTAAAGGAAAACCCTAGTGATGTCATTACCCACATAAGATATAATAGATGGGATTTATAGGGTATGATCCTACTAGTTGAGTTTAGTGATTGTTTTTGTTTGATTCAACTAGATTTTATCATAACCCATAATATATAATAATCTTAATGGTCACTATACAATGGATATTTTATCAATGGATATGATTCTTAATGTAATTTTAAATCCAACATGTTATATTTTTTAATGGTCCAAAGTAATCAAAGTAGTGTGTGTGTTTTATATAATTATAATACTTAATAAGGAATTTATTCATTCAAAAGTTAATTTCATTTAAAAATATTCAGGTCATTTCATCCTTCCCATATTCATAAATTTCACCTTTTAAATTTCATTTTGTAAACTAAAATAGATTAGGGTACTTATATTTCATCACCACTTTTGGTGATCTTTTTTCCTAAACAAACTTGTGGTTCTACCAAAAAACATTAACCAAGTGAGTTTCTTTTTTTCATATAACCTTGCTTATATAATCAAATATCATCATTGGATGCTCCTCATATGAAGGATCATTATCCAAAGGTATAAAATATATATTTAGTACATGTAAGGGTTCAAGTATTTACTTACTTAATAGGTATACACAAAACACACCATGTACTTAAGATAGGTTAGGAAAGAGTGCCAGTTGTCAGGTCAAAGCTCTGTTGTGGTCAAGGATCTTAAAGGGGATAGTGTGTATAGGACTAAGATTTCCCTAATTCCTTAACCTAATTACTTTCTTCCATGGTAATATATGAAGGAAAAAATTACCTATGACCTTAAACTCTGGGTATAATCAATGATTGTCTTCATAGATTTTAATGCAACATTGTGTGGATTTCATATAACACCGAATGGTTTGAACATTCTCTATCATCACTTAGATAAGATCGAGTACCATCTGGTTATTCTCTCCAACTTTATTCAAGAATGTTGGAGTCTAGAACCTTTTCCCATATGGAGCCTCATAAGGTTCCATTTGAATGATAGAATGGAAACTGTTGTTACATGAGAACTCCACTATGGGAATGTGTTGGTCAAAAATCCTTGGAAATAAATTGAACATGATCTCAATATATCTATAGAGTTTGAATGGTCTCTCATACTAATGATCTATATAAGGGTGATAAGTAGTATTTAAACTCATCTTTGTATCCAAAACTTCCTGAAGGGTTATCTAAAAACTTATGTTAAACATTGAATCTTGATAAGATATAATGTAGAGTGACACTTCATGCAGTCTTACAACTTCCCTTAAGTATATTTTTGAAATTTGTTCAAGAGAAAAATATTCCCTGATAGAAATGAAATGAACCATCTTTGTAAGGTGAGAGAATACCACTCAAATGGAATTATTTCCATTAAATGTCCTTGGTATTTCTATAAAGATATCCATGGTTATGTTTTCACATTTCTTTACTGGTATGTCAAATGGTTACATCATACCCTTGAATTCGTTCATCGAGCCCTGAATTGTTGTCATACCAAGAAAATATATACAAAACTTTTAATATCCCTCTTCATTACATCCCAATATAAGTTTTTTCTTAGATATATATAGATTATAGTGCTTCCTGGATGAATAAAGATAGATGATCTATGCACATCATCCAGAAGTTCTCTATTCAGGTCTAGTTTTGATGTGACACATATCCAAGTTGAAAACCTAATAACCCCATATTTAGTAAAGTTGAAATATGAAATATTTTATACATTTCTATATAGCTCCCCATTATCTTTTTTGGACTCCTTGAAACAATCAATAATGTATGTCTGAACAATTATTTGGGCAAGGTAACATGAAGTTCCTTTTATGATTCTCATGTCCATCCTTTACATGTCTAAGAATATTAGTTACCTTTAAATCCTCATCATGGAAGGAGTTCTAGGATCCTCTCGACTCAGAGCATCATCCACTTTTTCACCATCCCATGATGGTAATGGATTAAACAATCATAATCTTTTATCCTCTCTAACCACCTTTAATGGTCGATATTGAGTTCCTTTGGTCAGAATATATACTAGATACTTTTATGATCTGTAATATGTCACACTTCTCCCATTAGAGATAATCTTACAAATTATTTAATTAAAATATCGGTATATCAAATTCTAGATTATGTGTTCAGTAGTTCAACTTCTGGATATTTAATTAGTCATAAGAATTGGCTATCACCTTCTCATCTTCCATGAGTTCATAACCCAATAATTTTTTTACATGTCATTGTAGATCACAAATACATCCCCATTGGTGGGTAATGTGGGTACAGGTGAAATGATTTCCCACTTCATTAACTTTTTAAATCTTACTTCACATTCATTAACCAATAAAATATTCACTCCCTTCCAAGTTATCTTGTATAGTGGGATTCACATTCGAGATTCGTTTCTCACAAATCAAAGATAGTACCCATCTAATCCAAGGAAAATACGGATCTCCAACACAGGTGTTTGTATAGGCCATTCATAAATTTCCTATGTTCTCAATGTATATAAACTCACACTTTTCAAACATAGATATTACACCATAAAAGGGGAATATTCATTACATAACAAAACATTCCATTCCAAGATCATTTAGGATTACTGCCCTTGGAAAGTAGGATAAATAAAAAACTAGTTCATAAGTGAAATATATTATCTCCCACTAAGTTATTCAAAACTAACACCCTTATTATACATATAATACACAATACCTTTATTCATAACCTAGGAAAGGAAAAATAAAAAGGTTGATATTAGATTCTCAAAAAGGGTAAACATGTGAGATAACCACAATTCATGGTCATAAGGGTATGAGAACATGAGAATAATATTCAATAATCATACCATGCATATAATAGACAATAAAATTTATTCATGGAATTAATAGATGTGGTTATTAAAACATTAATAATTAGGGAATCAAATAACATTATCCATTATAACATAACATTAGAATAATATATAGGTTTTTGGCATTCCCATAAGTATAGAAAAGCATTTACTTATTAGTCAAGGATCATAACTAAAACTATCATAGTGGAGTGGGTTCACTCCCCAAAACATAATAGTAGTCAAGGTTCACTCACAATACTATAATAATATACAATGTACCTTAATAAAATGGGTCCACTACCTATTCTAGTCCTATTTATCATATGAGATATCAATCTTAACCCAATGTATTAGAGAAATATATAGGTCCCACTCATCAGATAATGAAAATCATAAATATATATGCCACATCATCATAAAAAATTCATCATATCAAACCCCATGAAAAGAAATGAGTTTAGTAAAAATTTCATCATGGAATGACCTATAGAAAATAAAAATATTTCATAATCATTTCTTTATTTCATCATAGCTTATCCCATGAAAAAATAAGCGTGTTTCATATTCATTTTATCATTATATAACCTGTGGAAGATAAATGGGTTTCAAAATTATATTTTCTTCATAAAAATAAACCTTCCAAATAAATAATTAAGATGGTATCATTGGATCGTATACCTAGTAAATCTTAATTAATATAAAAGGATTAATTATTATAAGTAAATTTTTTTTGAAAGATCAAATGGTCTATTTTTTGAAGAAAATATCCATTTCATTTTGAAATCAATTCTTTAAAATCAAAAAATTTCCCAAATATTAATTAAAATTTTTTCTTTGAAAAATATCCTTGGAAACTTTTATATGAATATTTAAATAATTTATTTGTCATTAAGGGGGAAAATATTGTTAATGTTGTAAATGTTAAAAAAATACTTTTACATTTTCATTAAAAAATCAAAAGAGCCTTGTTTAAATAATGAAAATAATATTCTATTTAGCATCATTTGGTAAAAGATAAAACACGGGAAAACATAATTTAAAAAATATTTTTTGAATATTAAAAACTATATTTAAATTATTTTTAGAAAACATGGGCATGGAAGAAATGATATTTTCAACAAAAGAGAGAGATAAAATTGGTTTTCTTTAAAACAATTTTTTTTCTAAATATTTAGTAAATAAAAAGAGGGAAATGAAAGAAAAAATTTATTATAAAGAAATAATTAGGGAATAATAAAATTCATAAATTTATTGAGAAATAGATCATAATATTTCATCATCAGATGCAAAATCATAAATAATCATGAAAAATAGTGTGATTGTAACACAAAAACTTTACCACTTTGGTATATTTTGAATCATAATCCCCATGAAGAAATAACTTAAAATGAAACTTTAAATATCATAAGGATATATAAATTCATAATATAGCAAGTTAAAGGGTCTTTATATACAATTCATAAATTAATATAGGGGCATAACATAACATAGGACCCAAAGAACACAATTTGGGACAAAAATTCCCTTACCTTAAGCCTCAACCTTCTTTGTACACATTTGAACATCATGTATAATAAATATAAGTTTATTATAAATATATTAAATAATTAATATTTTTTTATCATATGATATAAAATTTACTTTTGATTTTTGTAATTCTCCGACCCCAGTTACCCAGAGTCGGTGCATTATTACATAAAATTGGCATGATACAAGGAAATCATGTCCCGAAAGACCGATCAGTTTAGTAGCCTTGTAAATAATAGATACATTCATAAGGTTTACATTACATCATAAAATGGAAAACTACAAGAATATTTCTTCCATATAAAATACTGAGATCCCATATACTATCCTTATTGGTCATTCATAACAAACATCTTTGAATCTTGGTAAAAATAAAACATAGAAAGGGGTGAGCTCAAATGCTCAGTAAGTATAAAAATATAAAGGAATATTTCATAAATAATCATAAACATTTAAGGACATATATAAAACTAAAAAAATAATTTTAAACATAAAATTCATCATAGTATGGAAAATATAAATCAAAATAATTCCATTTACTTACTCACATGGATATTCTACTAGTCAAATAACCACATGCAATATCAATAGCCACTTTCATAATTATGGAATGCATAATGTCAGACTTTCATAACCACGTATTCAAGGCCTTATTCCAATACTACAAATAAGATTTGGTCAATGCCTTGTTACAAGACACTATTTTGTCTCATGAGACCTATCAATGCATCGAGGAGCTATAGCGGGCTCCACCCGTCACATACTAAGTCCAATGCATTCCTCATATGAAAAGGTTTAAACATAACATAAACATTCGTATTAAAATTAGAATACGAAATGTCAATACATTATCTATAAACCATGAATGGTATAAAAATAACACATCCATATTCAAACATGTCACAAAACTTTCAATAAAATATAGAAGTTTTGTATCATAACAAACCAACTTCAAACAAGCTTAAAATCCATAAAAGGATGTTGACATAGATGAAATCAAAAACTTTTTTTAGAGAAATATCTCTTTCTATTTTGAAATAATTTAAGAGTCACATAATTTATAAAGAAAAAATATATTTTCAAAATATTCTGATAATCTTGTAAGGGAAGCTTCGACGATGTTATAACAGTAGAAAATAGTTGCACCTGCTGTATAAGTTAAAAAAACATTCTAACCTTAATTTTGTCGAAAAGGTTATAAAGGACCTTATTTGTAAAACGACGGAATGTTTCCTTTATAAACATATTATAAAAGTCACAAAAGGTTATAAATTACTTTAACCCGTAGTCTAGTAAATAGTAATAATGTTTTGAAATACATTTTTAAGAAACATTGATTTGGATGATAAAGAGGTCTCAGTAGATAATTACGTATAAACAACCTCAGATAATGAAGACATTGTAGAATTAACCCTTACCTTGTACTTTTCCTTGGTCGAGGGTAGGTTAACCTCTTATATAATGGTGAAATAATTGTTATTAAATTATACAAGAATCATATACAATAATATGATATCATATATGATCTTTTAACCTTGCTTTGTTAATAATATCTTAGTATTATCGTCGTTTTGGGTGTTAACGGATTCTTTTTCATTTATATTATTTGTTATGTGAGTCGTATTTGTTATGGATTGGATGTATCTTATTCATATTCATAATTATATTAAGTATTTAAACATTATTTTTAATCATATAATGAAAATTAGTCTTGAATGGATGTGATGGGGAATGAATCTCACCGCATTCGTGGAGACGGTAATCTGTACGTACCCACAAGCAACAATATCATTCTTTTGATATTAAAATAATATATAATTGGATGTTATATCATATATACAGAATTATTATCATGTTATATTTATTATTTAGATCAATTACACATCATTGTTATACCCATCCAAATAATAATGTATTGAAAAACAATTACACCATGATGTGGAGACGGTAAGCCATACGTACGCACGTATGGTGACATGTCATTCAAAGGATAGATAGAAAAATGAATATGGTTGTACCATATTTATAATAACATCACATTATATAGAATATACTAGATTTATTATTTTATAATGGAAACAATAAATAAAAAGGAAGTGGAATAAGAAAGGAACTTGAAAGAGGTGATTAAATATTTACCTCTTCTTTGGGATCTTCCTTTTGATTTGATCAAAAGGGATCTATAGGTTGGATTTATGACTAAATAAAGGCCTCTAGGATGAAGTTATTACAGTTGATAGGGTATTTTGGAAGGGGTTGGCTAAGAAAAATGGCTTTGAAGGTGTGAATTAGAGAGAAGGGGGAGTACCCTTTTATAAGAGGGGTGAGGGGACCTTAGGAAAAGCTAGAAATATTATTTTTTAATAAAATCATTTTCGTTTTCTAATGGATCCAAAATTGATTATTTAATGGATAAGGTGGTTATGGGTCGACAAACACTCAACCAATAGGTTTTAGACAGGTTTGGGTCACTATATTAACCGTATCGTTTAGATTTAACTCTTAGTTAAATAGTTAACATTTACCATGTCTCTTTGTGTTTTTATATTATATGGGTAATAAACTTACTATATACTTCCAAGATAACCACAAGTGGTTCATTAATGATAAACCTATAATTATATTAGTATTTTGGATGAACCATAGATATTTAGGAATAGAATATCAATTAATAATATAATATTTGTTTTAAAAACTCTTTTATGTCAATTTTGACACTATTAGGTATTTTGTTTATGCTAAATTCATAATAGCATTATTACTTCGAAAAAAATTCATTTAACAAACCCTAATATGTCATATTAACATATAAAATTTTTGGAATTCATAAAAATACTCAAATTAATTTATTCGAATAGTTATAATAACAATTATTTTAATATTTCATTAATTAGGTAATTACAGCATCATCATTGTGTCATAAATAAGTTAAATTATTTAATATCTAAAAAATATAAAAAAAATACCATTATGTATGAAATATTATTATATTTATAATGAATATTTATAGTCAAGTTTATCTTATGTATATCCTAATATTAAAAATGTTTTAGTTATTAAACATTGATTTTAACTCCTTTATATCTTCTTTGAATTAAATAATAATAAATGTCGTAATCTAAACCAAGTGTACCAAATAGGTTCATATTTTATTCCTAAGGTTTTTTTTTGGTCGAATTATACTTATCAAATATAATTATGACTTGTTTTAGGGTAATAATAATATCATTTTTACCCTTAATTACCCTATTTACTTTTAACCGTGGTAAATAAAAGTAAAAAGTTACTATTCACAAAAAATTATTTTCATCTTATTGAACCAAATTTTTCTAACTAATTTCAACCTTTTCACTCATATTTTTTAAATTCCACTCATAGAAGCGGTAAAATTAAGTATTATGTGAATTTTTAAATTCTCCTAGGAGGTGGGTAAAAGACGGTGAAAAGTTCAATAAAATTTTTATATATCTAAAATTATTATAAATTGACTCCAATTAATTACATTGAACTTATATAGGTATTATGTATCTATTTTGATCTAAAATAAATTCAAATAAAATAAATAATTATTTAAATAAAAATTCAGTTTTAGACTATAACTCAATGTTTTTCACTATTCATCAAGAATTGAGAGTTTTCAGAAAAATACCAAAAATTCACCCTAGGATAATTTTGATATTATGAATTCAAAAATGAAGTATATTTTACCAAATTCAAAACATAGAAGTTTCCATTATTAATTTAAAATTAATTCTCATTGTCAAAACCAAAAGGCGCGTTTTTAAGAAATAAAAACTATCAAAAGATTGACACTTGTTTATGTCCAATTTCAAAGTGAAATTACTTACAATGACCCGTATTGGATTAAATGGTAAAAATATAATCTATTTATACTTAAAAACCATTAAAATTTATAATTTGACACTATAAATTATTTTGATTAAAAAAGTTGTTTTCAGTTAAAATATAGTATTTTTCACTATTCACCCAAATATGAAAGTTATCAGAAAAACACAAAAAATTTATTGATACTAAATTCTTATGTCCCAATTCTAAAGAAGAAGTTTATTTTCTCAAATTGAATATATAAAAGTTTCAAATATTGGATTTAAAAAGGGTTCATCATTAAAAGGCGGTAAAGGTGCATTTTTTTTAAAATACTTCTTTTATCTAAAAAAATGAATTTGTTCTTAAATTTTGTCTAAGAAACTCATAATACGGGTTCTAAAATTATAAAGATTATATAAAGTTCAAAATTCAGTTAATACTATTCATAACTGCTTTTGAACAGCTAGTTTGGTAAGTCGTGGTGCGCTTGAACTTGGTGTTGTGTGTAGTGCAAGTTATTCAATTACTTTGAAGAAATAATGTACTATGAAATCTTGGGGTGTCACATTCTTCCCTCATTCAATAAATTTAGTCCTCTAAATTTGAAATTGTTCTTAGAAAATAAAAGGTTGAAAATAGAAAATACCTTTGTGGGAAAACCCACATCGGAAATTTGGTTAATAAAATTTAGTCTTAATAAGAGGAAAAGGGGAATGAAAAAGTCAACACCAAATTATGATCTTGATTAGTAGAACATTGGTGGAAATTAGAGACACATAATTGGAGGAAAAACGTAAAAATTTATAGGGAGTAATTGAGGTAATCAATCACAAACAATTGTAGAATTGAGGGCCTCAAAGCCATCAATCTATGATGATTTAAAATATCATCGGTTCAACAAAACATAAGGTATTAGGATAACACATTTTTAGTTTTAAGATACCTTACTTAAAGTTTAAGAATTAATTTCTTTATAGAATAAGAGAAGAAGAAAAAAATATATACTTGACAAGTAGAGTTCCATCCTTTAACTAATTTCTACCACAAACTCATCTTTCACTCTAAAAGATAATAGAACTTAAAAAAAATATTCTATTTATCCTGTTCATATAGGGTTCAAAAAAAATGAAATTATAATTCACCTATCAGACCCTTTAAAAAAAGAAACTACATTATACAATATAGGAACTTCACGTAGTCTAGTTGTAAGCGATAAATCCCAATCACACTATGGTTGTGGGTTTGATTCCCACAGCTTTGTCCGATGCGACGGGTTGTCACACAGTCTGTGTGTTGTCATTTTTATAAAAATACAAGAATAACCCTGACAATAGTATCCAATTTAAAACTTAATTCATTCCAACCTTTAGACTTATCCAAAATACTTTTATCCAAACTCACAGTCCAAAATTTATAAGGTAAACACAATGAAGATCCTTTTTTCCACATAAAAACATGTGAACACCTTCATCATGTATTCTTTTAAAACACTGCAACATCCTGAATTACCATAAAACATTATTGATTACATTCATGCTCCCCTATTGCATATAGAATACTGGATATTCACCTTCTATACAAAAATGTTGTAAACTCCAACAATGATGGAATATAAAAATCATTAATTAGTTTCAAGGAATTCAAGAATATCCAATATAATTTATCCAAATCAACCATCTCTTATTCCAAAATCACTACCTCATTATCAGGTCAATATTAAGAATTACCTTTCCCTCAAACATGTATTTTCCAAAAATTGTAGCTTACTATTAAGTCACTTTTCTTAGAACCATATAATCTCAAATCCTCAATAAAATAGTACTACAGTATAGTCCTTATATACTCTATAATTCTTATAACATGTACATCATTAATACAATACTCAAATGACTCAATACTTTAATAACAACGTATGAAATATAATCATTATTCAACTTCTTCAATAGTATCATAACTTTATTATTATCCAATAGCATCATTTGGGGTATACTCAGATGATTTTGACATTGATTCTCATAGTGTCCCAACTCCTTGCATATAAAGCATTGTACATTTGAAACTTTTTTCTTACCCTTGCAATCACATACTTGGTGTCCTTTTTCTCCACACTTATAAAAAACTCCCATTCCCTTCAATCATTTACCAAGGTGATTCTTTCCATAGTTATCACATATGGGAAAATCCTTCTTTTCCCTTTTCCCTTTATCCATCTTTCTCTCTTATATCCTTTTCTTCTCTTTCCTCCCTTCAAAGCCATTGGACTCAAATAATTATTTACTTATCTTATTAACACATGATACAATTTATTCATATGTTGAGAATACATGGGAGACTATTTCCCTTCTTAATGTTGGATTAATACCATGAAAGATATGATCCTTCTTACTCTTTGGATCATATGTATTGCTGGAGTTCACATTCATTCTTCTAGGCACCATTTCTATACAATGGCATAAAATAGATTAGTTTATGAATTGAAATAAATAATTCCAAAATTGTAAAACACTTAACATAAATTGAATAGTTTATGGATATAATCCATAAACATAAAAAAAATGTTTTCTATGAGGAATTATATACTCATAAACCCTTCATAATGGTTTTTAAAGAAAATGAGAATTATCCTAAGAATATCCCCCAGGAGTTTCATAACCAAGAGTGTAGCATGACCCGTTATCATGCACCAGTTCCCGTTCGAGTCTAGCTCAAAGTGGTGTTTTCGGGTTTTACCTCTAGGTACATCTGTGTCAGTGCCACCTCTACATGCTTGTATCCAGACAGGAATGTATTTCTTAGAAAACTAACAAAATCTCAATAATACCAAAATTATAGGAAGTTCTTCTATACTAATTCTCAAAGTCTATCTTAGGGCTATGTGATATAATCCGAGTTTATCTAAATCTAGTTTCCAAGGTTTGTACTAAACTTTCTCTGATACCAACTACAACACCTCAATCCCAGTTACCCTGAGTCGATGCATTATTACATAACAATGGTATGATACAAGGAAATCATGTCCTGAAAGAACGATTAGTTTAGTAGCCCTGGAAATACTACACACATTCATATGGTTTACATTACATCACAAAATGTAAAAATACAATAACATTTTTTCCATAGATAACCCTAATATCTAATAGACTATCCCTACTCGTCATTCATAACATATTTCTTCACATCTTGGGAAAAATAAAACATATAAAGGCGTGAGCTCAGATGCTCATTAAGGATAAAAATATAAAGGAATCTTTCATATATAAGCATAAATATTTAAGGAAATGTATAAAACTAAAACAAAAGACTTTTCAACATAAAATTCATCATAATATGGTAAATATAAATCAAAATAATGTCATTTTATTTACTCACATGGATATTCTACTAGTTGAATAATCACATGCAATATCAATAGCCACTTTCATAATGCTGCAAATAATTTTTTTCATTTTATAAAGTCCAGTTTCAGGGTTGCTGGTACCCAATACAGGACTTCACCACTGCTAATTCACCACTTCAAAACATCCAGATCAAAATCAAAATTCAAATTTCCAAAACAGAAATCATTAGATAGCTGCCTCGAGCCGCGCACCTACCATCGTACTGTGCACATGCCTTGATCTGGAATCCTTCACTATGCACCACCATTCATAGCAGGACGTCGGAGGGACCATCAGTCGTCATCATCGCTGAATCATTGCCAAACCACCACCTGCATCACGTCCACCGGGGATACAAACAATGATGCACAATCCACAGACTGCTTCAATACCAAACAGAAAACATATTCATCTATATCAATCGAAGCACTGGTGATCTCACCATCATCTGTCATCACCATCGTAGACGATTTATAACCAAAAAAACAACCCTCAATGGCTAGGAACGACCAGGCTGAAATCGGCAAGCAAATACACCGAATCCGCCACCAGATCAAAACAAAACATCGTAGAACAATTTCCCCAAACCAAAGAAACCAACTCAAAAACTAAACTGCATCTCAGCAAGCATCAAGAAACCCTATTCAAACCATTAAAATGAAGAAAAAACAGAAGAAATTTCCCTAAAATACTGGCCGAGAAACTAGGTGAAAGACGGATTCAGATCCCATCGCCACCATCCGTAATAGCCACTTTCATAATGATGGAATGCATAATGCCAGACTTTCATAACCACATAGTCAAGGCCTTGTGCCAATAATACAAATAATATTTTGTCAAGCCCTTGTTCCAAGACACTATTTTGTCTCATGAGACCTACAGATGCATCGAGGAGCTATAGTGGGCTATACCCGTCACATACTAAGTCCAATGAATTCCTCATATAAAAAGGATTAAACATAACATAAACATTCGTATTAAAACTAGAATACGAAATGTTAATACATTATTCATAAACGATTAATGGTATAAAAATAACACATCTATAGTCAAACATATCACAAAACCTTCAATGAAATATGTAAGTTTTGTATCATAATAAATCAACATCAAATAAGATTAAAATCCATTAAAGGATTTTGACATAGATGAAATCAAAACCTTTTTTTAGAGAAATATATCTTTCTATTTTGAAATCATTTAAGAGTCACATAATTTATAAAGATAAAATTTATTTTGAAAATATTCTTATAATCTTGTAAGGGAAGCTGCGATGATGTTATAATGGCAGAAAATAGCCGCACACTCTGTATAAGTTAAAAAAACATTATTACCTTAATTTTTTCAAAAAGTTTATAAAGGAACTTATTTGGAAAATGATGGAAAGATTACTTTACAAACATCTTATAAAATTCAAACAAGGGTATAAATGACTTTAAAACATTGTCTATTAAATAGTAATAATGTTTTGAAATACATTTTTAGAAACACGGATGTAGATGATAAAGAGGTCCCAGTAGATAATTACGTATAAACAACCTCGGATAATGAAGAGATTGTAAAATTAACCCTTACCTTGTACTTTTCCTTGGTTGAGGGTAGGTTAACCTCTTTTATAATGGTGAAATAATTTTTATAAATTATAAAATAATCATATACATTAATATGATATCATATTAGATCTTTTAACATTTCTTTGTTAACAATATCTTAGTATTATCATTGTTTCGGGTGTTAACAGATTCATTTTCCTTTATATTATTTATTATATGAGTCATATTTGTTATGTATGGGATGTATCTTATTCATATTCAGAATTATATTAAGTCTTTAAAAATTATTTTTCATCATCTAATGAAAATAATTCTTGAATGGATGTGATGGGGAATGAATCTCATCGCGTTCGTGGAGACGGTAATCCGTACGTACGCACGAGTGACAATATCATTATTTTGATATTAAAAAAAATATAATTGGATGTTATATCATATATAAAGAATTATTATCATTTTATATTCATTATTTACATCAATTACACATCATTATTATACTCATACAAATAATAATGTATTGAAAAACAATTACACCACGACGTGGAGACGGTAAGTCGTACGTACGAATGTATGGTGACATGTCATTCAAAGGATGGATAGAATAATGAATATGGTTGTACCATATTTATAATAAAATCATTGTCTATAGAATATATTGGGGTTATTATTTTATAATATAAACAACAAAGTAAAAGGAAGTGGAAGAAGAAAGGAACTTGAAAGAGGTGATGAAATATTTACTTCTTTTTTGGGTTCTTCCTTTTGATTTGATCAAAAGGGATCCTTTGGTTGGATTTCTAACTAAAGGAAGGTCTATAGGATGAATTAATGACAGTTGAGAGGGTATTTGGGTAGGGTTTGGCCGAGCCAAATGGATTTTAAGGTGTCAATTAGATAGAAGGGTGTGCCCTTTTATAAGATGGATGAGGGGCACCTTAGAAAAGCTAGAAATATTATTTTATAATAAAATAATTTTCAATTTATAATGGATCAAAAATGGATTATTTAAAGGGTAAGGTGGTGATGGGTCACAAACCACTCAAACAATAGGTTTTAGATAGGTTTGGGTCACTATATTAACCTTATCTTTTATATTTACCTCTTAGTTAAATAGTTTGACATTTACCATGTCTCTTTTTATTTTTATATTATATGGTTAATAAACTTACTATATACTTCCAAGATAACCCCAAGTGGTTCATTAATAATAAAACTATCATTATATTGGTATTTTGGCTGAACCTTATATTTTTAGGAATATAATTGATTCTCGCTCAAATTTACCCAAGAGATGAAGGTAGAACGGTCCTTGTAGTTTAGCTTGGGTTATCGAATCCTCGGAGACCTGAGAAGTAACCTATGGACACGTACATTATATAGACTGATTTTGGAAATTAAGTGGACAACATTGGGTTGACTTTAGATGGGTTTAAATTATAACTAACAGATTTAAGTGAATTAAATTTAAAATAATGAGTTGATCCTAGGTTATCGCTCGGGATGGATTGGACGTTTTTCCTTTTTAATGATTTCAATTTCTTATATTTGAGATGGGTTCATTTAAGGAGATAAAACAACACCATAACTTACTGGTTTAATGCCTACAACCTTTAATACTAATCACCTATACACTTGAAGGATCAAAGTTTTGAGCACTTCAAGGTAATGGTTTGAATTAGCACTTGAAGTGTGTGGCATTAATTTCAACAAGGATGATGGAGTTTAAAAATCATCAAATAATAATCTCAATTAAAGAAGTGATTATACATTAATGGGGTGATAAATAATATCAAATACATCCCCTTGATACTCCCTTGTATCAACCCATAAGTGGTTTATCCCTCCATTGATTCTATGGTTTCAATGGAAGCGGAAAGTAGACTCATGAGGGAGGACATGGAGAAGTAAAGAAAACAACAAAAATAAAATGATCATTCCACCGTTGTGTGAAACATTTTACAAGATTTGGTGTGAATAAATTCAAACCTTGAGGAAATGGTATTAAATTGAGATTTATAACAACAGAATAAGAGGAGAAGAAGAACTTTTATTAAGAAACTAAAGTGAATTGAACAACTTACAAGTGAAAGACAAATTTGAGACAACAAAATCGTAGCATAACATTACAATTGAACAAAGCATCCAAGATCATCAATACTACAACACCACTGCCTTAAATAAGAATTTTTTAGCCCTTTGGTCGAGCCTCCAACATTCCAAGTCTCCTAAATTAATTTTGGTAGGCCATAGTTGGGTGGAAAGTAAGGGAGAGTTGATTTTTCCACCCTTGACCCGAGGTGGCATCCAACTTTCCTTCATCGAAAAGACATGCTTGGAAGAACTTCTAGATGGCCAAATCAGAGTGGGACATAGAATACGAAAATAGATCCCCGGATTTCTTCTAACCGCCTGTAAAATTTGGGCCCATTTGGAGTTGATTATTCCGAGATATGATCATATTAGTGGACTATGTTTCTTGGCCGCAGAATCTGGACCAGAATTTTATCTCTAACTTGGGCCACCTAAATGGACACCATGGAGGCCAAATTATCATTGGATCCTCATGAGTGAGCTGTTAATATACATGTCTTCTAGCATCCCACGAAATTTGGTATTCATTGGGAATGTATGTTGGTCCCCACATTCTCATTAGTGGGCTGGTGTCCAATCTGCCTTCTCCAGAATTGCTTCCTTTCATTGCCCAATATCTTCATCATCCTTTATGAATCTTTCATTGATCCTTTAATGAAAAATGTTCATATTTAAGTGAATATCCAGTTCAAAATAATATCAAATTAAAATATTTATAATTATATTCCTTAAAATTAGATGAATCATTGAGTACTTCAAATGATGTTCAAAAATGTACCACATAATAGTGCATTTTAAGAAGGTATTACAATCATAATGTGAAATGATGTTCAAAGCGTAAAATGCACTAAAATGGTGTTTATGAATAAAAAAGAACGTGAATATTATGTATATTAACAATGAATATTAGCCTAATTTAGTGGCTAATCAATAATATCAATTAATAATATAATATTTGTTTTAAAAATTCTTTTTTGTCAATTTTGACACTATTAGGTATTTTGTTTTTACTAAATTTATAACAGCATTATTACTTCGAAAAAAATTCATCTAACCAATCCTAATATGTCATATTAACCTAGAAAATTATTGGAATTCATAAAAATACTCAAATTACTTTTATTTGGATATTTATAATATCAATTATTTTAATATTTCATTAATTTGGTAATTATTGCATCATCATTGTGTCATAAATAAATTAAATTATTTAATGTCTAAAAAATATAAATAAACTATCATTATGTAGGAAATATTTTTATCTTTCTAATGAATATTTATAGTCGAATTTATCTTATGTATATCCCAATATTAAAAATGTTTTAGTTATTAAACATTGAAGGGAGTATAGTTGAGAGGGTATTTGGGTAGGGGTTGGCTGAGCCAAATGGCTTTGAATGTGTGAATTAGAGAGAAGGGGGAGTACCCTTTTATAAGAGGGGTGAGGGGCACCTTAAGAAAATCTAGAAATATTATTTTATAATAAAATCATTTTTGGTTTCTAATGGATCCAAAATTGATTATTTAATGGATAAGGTGGGTATGGGTCGACAAACACTCAACCAATAGGTTTTAGACAGGTTTGTGTCACTATATTAACTGTATCGTTTAGATTTAACTCTTAGTTAAATAGTTTAACATTTACCATGTCTCTTTGTATTTTTATATTATATGGTTAATAAAATTACTATATACTTCCAAGATAACCACAAGTGGTTCATTAATTATACACCTATCATTATATTAGTATTTTGGACGAACGTTAGATTTTTAGGAATAGAATATCAATTAATAATATAATATTTGTTTTAAAAACTCTTTTATGTCAATTTTGACACTATTAGGTATTTTGTTTTTTCTAAATTCATAACAGCATTATAACTTCGAAAAAAATTCATCTAACAAACCCTAATATGTCATATTAACCTAGAAATTTTGTGTAATTCATAAAAATACTCAAATTCATTTATTTGGATAGTTATAATAACAATTATTTAAATATTTCATTAATTAGGTAATTACAGCATCATCATTGTGTCATAAATAAGTTAAATTATTTAATATCAAAAAAATATAAACAAAATACCATTATGTAGGAAATATTTTTTGATTTATAATGAATATTGATAGTTGAATTTATATTATGTATATACAAATATTAAAAATGTTTTAGTTATTGAACTTTGATTTTAACTCCTTTAAATCTTCTTTGAATTAAATAATAATAAATGTCCTAATCTAAACCAAGTGGACCAAAGAGGTTCATATATTATTCCTAAGGTTTTTTTTGGTCGAATTATACTTATCCAATAGAATTATGACATATTTTGGGGTAATAATAATATCATTTTTACCCTTAATTTCCCTATTTACTAATAATCGTGGTAAATAAAAGTAAAAAGTTACTATTCACCAAAAATTCTTTTCATCTAATTTAACCACATTTTTCATACTGATATGAACCGTGTATCTTGGATTTTTGAAATTCCACTCACAGAAGCGGTAAAATTAATTATTTTGTGAATTTTCCAATTCTCCTAGGAGGTGGGTAAAAGACGGTGAAAAGTTAAATAAAATTTTTATATATCTAAAATTATTATAAATTGACACCAATGAATTAAATTGAACTTATATATGTATTATGTATCTATTTTGACCTAAAATAAATTTAAATAAAATCAATAATTATTTAAATAAAAATTCGTCTTTAAACTATAACTCAATGTTTTTCACTATTAATCAAGAATTGAAGGTTTTCAGAAAAAATACCAAAAAATTCACCCTAGGATAATTTTGATATTCTAAATTCAAAAATGAATTCTATTTTACAGAATTCAAAACATATAAGTTTCATTTATTAATTTAAAATTAATTCCTATTGTCAAAACCAAAAGGCGTATTTTTAAGAAATAATAACTACCAAAAGATTGACACTTGTTTATGTCCAATTTCAAAGTGAAATTAATTACGATGACTAGCATTGGATAAAATGGTAAAAATATAATCTATTTATAATTCCAAACCATTAAAATGTATAATTTATCACTATAAATTATTTTGATTAAAAAAGTTGTTTTCGGTTAAAATATAGTATTTTTCACTATTCACCCAAATATGAAAGTTATCAGAAAAACACCAAAAAATTATTGAAACTAAATTATTATGTCCTGATTCTAAAGAAGAAGTTTTTTTGTCAAATTGAATATATAAAAGTTTCAAATATTGGATTTAAAAAGGGTTCACCATTAAAAGACGATAAAAGTTCATTTTTTTTAAAACTTCTTTTATCTGAAAAAATTGAATTTGTTCTTAAATTATGTCTAAGAAACTCATAATATTGATTCTGAAATTATAAGGATTATATAAAGTTCAAAATTCAGTTAATACTATTCATAACCGCTTTTGAATAGAAAGTTTCGTAAGTCGTGGTGCGTTTGAACTCGGTGTCGCGTGTAGTGCAAGTTATTGAATTACTTTGAAGAAATAATGTACTATGAAATCTTCGGGTGTTACAATCTTTTATTATCTGTTTATTAATAATTCCGTATTAAAATAATGTTTCGAGTAGTAATTGTTTCATTTTTCATACATGCATTGGTTTTATATCCTCAATAATTTTATTTTGATAATGGTTCCATAATATAAATAATTTTAAACATGATATAAATATAATATATATTCATTATATATTTATTTATATTAATATATTAATGTTAAATAGATAAAAAAATAATTGCATCATTTATATAGACTGTGGGTCGTATACGCGCATGAACGTTGTTTCCATATTCATGAAAAAATAAATGAAAGAAAGGTAAATAATATATTTACATTGAATAATAATTTTTATGACATATATATAACATATTTTCAATAAAACATTCCTTATTACTTTCTTAGTAAAGCGTAAGTGAAGAACGAATCACATCGCTTCACATGGCGGTAGTCCTCCATACACCTGAGATAAATTATCATATTTATATAGAATAGAAAATAAGAAGGAATATGTGAAATCATTATTAAAAAAGTATAATAATTTTATAAATTTTATATAAATTTTTAAATACACCATTATATCCAGTTGTAAGAGGTGAAGAAGGAAAATGAATTACATCGGTTCTTGAGGCAGTAGTCTTCCGTACACATGATTGATAGTTTCATTTCCCATTTAATATAAGAGGAGATGGATATAGGTTATTTCATTTACATATTAAAATATTAGTATATTTTAAATATTTTCTTATTATATCATCATATTTGGATAATATTTTAAAGAGGTGAAAGAAGAAATAAAACTAAAACACAAGTTTATGAATTTAGAACCTCGTTGTGTTTACACCTAAAGACTTCTTAGAAGTGTTTAATAATCAAAATAAGGCCTATAATATTAGGGAAGTAAATTAATTAAGGTATTTTTTAGTTATTTTCCTTACCAATGTTTCTTGGAAGTGTGAAGAGGAGAGGATATAGGTGGCCTTTTATATGTGGGGAAGAGGACTCACATGGAATTTCTGAAAGGAAAAAAGTGTTCCCACATTTTTCACATGTCACACAGCTCCAAAAAGGATCATTAGAAAACTATAGAGGTTATAAGGTAAAAAAATTCCATAAAATTGGTTTTAATATATTTTAATTCATTTTAACTATTATCTTTTTAGTTTTACCCCCATTGAACATGTGTTAACCATAACTGTGGTAATTAATTTTAATTGTTTCTTACAATTCATTTTGACCAAAAAAATAATTATAAAATTATAATATAAAATTAATTATTATAATTCAAAATATATAATCCATTTTTCAAAAATTATCCATATAAGTAGAAACATTTAATTTAAAATTAAGCCCGTAGCCGTGACGAAAAAACAGATTTCCAAATAGAAAAGTTTCATAAGTACAGAATGTTTTTATATAAAAAATAAATATGAAATTTATTTCAATGACCTAAATTGGATTAATAAATATATAATTCAACTAATATTACTTTTAAAACATTTTTAAACAATATTTAACTTTGTAATTTCTTTAAAAAAAAGGTAGTTTTTTAATAAAAGGAAGCATTTTTACTATTCATTAAAAAAAATATTTTCAGAAAATTCTCAAAAATTAAATCAAATTTAATTGTGAAAAGTATATTTAAAAGATGTAGTTTATTTTTTCAGAATAAATTTTTTAAATTTAGAAAAAAATTACTTTTAAGAATTTTTTAGAAAATGCTATAAAAACATTTTTTGAGAAAATAGTTTTTATGAAACAAATAAAAAATTTACTAAAAATAAAGCAACCTTTTTCAATTTTTTATATTTATAAAAAAATTATAATTAATATTTAAAAATTTATTATTCGTGTTCATACCACAACGTTTAACTTTATGGTTATGACAGTGTTTTTTAAATAATATTATTAATAATATATCGTGGTTCGTTAAAAACCAATGTGTTGTGTTAATGTAAGATATTAAAAAAATTATTCATGGAAAAAAATAATGAAACACTAGGGAATTAAATTATAAACCTTTAAAAGGAATTTTACCCAAAAAATATAATCATTTTTGTACAGAAAACCTGAGGATATTTCAACATCAGTACAACATTATGTTCCCATGTAGCTTCCTCAAACTGGTAGATTCATCAAAAAACTAAAACTAGGTTAGTGGTCTTGTTTTGTAGAACTTTCTCTGTATGATCCAAAATCTCTACCAGTTTTTCCTAATAATAAATTTCATTCAACAACAGTATGAACTCATAGTTCAATACATGTGAAGAAAAAAATTTCTACTTCCTCAGGAAAGATACATGGAACACATCAAGGACTTGAGAGAGGTTCGGAGGACATTCCAATCAATATGTAATTGTCCTAATATGATCAATAATTTAAAATTAATGAATATACCCAAGGTTTAGTTTCCATTTCTTCCTGAAGATCATATCCTTCTTCCATGGAGAATTTCTTTAAAACACCATACCGATGATTATTATCATAATATTTTTGCCATCTTTTTTCTTTCCTTATGTGTTGTTAAAAGGATCTTAACTTATCTATCATTTATTTGGAAATATTAGGTCCCAATATATTTTTTTAATTAACTTCATCCCATTACATTGGAGTTCTACACCTATTTTCATAGTGGGATTCATTAGGATCCATCTAAATGCATGATTGAAATCTATTTTTGTATAAAAACTGGACTATAGGAAGGTGTTAATCCCAAACATCTTTCAAATCCATAGAATAATATCTAGTCATGTACTATAGGTTTTGGATTGTTCTATCAAACTAAACATTTATCTAGGGATGATACATAGGATATAAATTCAACTATGTATCAAGATCTTGCTGAAGATTTCATCAAAAAATTGGGGTAAACCTATGATTATGATCAAATATAATTGATTGTTTCACACCATGAAACATTACCACTTATTTAATGTATATTAAAGAAATTTGCTCTAGATATAAATCCTTATTTATAGTGATAAAGTGTGTTTACTTTGTAAGGTTATCGACTAAAACACGTATAGTATTATTCGGTTTAAATTGTTTGGGGAGTCCAACGTCAAAATACATGGTGTTTTTTCATTTCAATTCCAGTATGGGTAATATAGTAACATCCCATTATACTTTTGACTCATGGCCTTAACTTTATGATATATCAAGTACTATGATACAAAACCTCCAATATATATCTTCATTTTATCCAATCAAAACTACTCTTTCAATCCCTTATACATCTTTGTAATTCAAAGATGAATAGAGAATGGAGAACGATAATCATCCTATAAAAACTCCTTCCTCAAAATTAGTATGGATAGAAACATACATGATTCATAGAATTTATCATTCCATCATGATCAAGTTTAAACCAATGAACATTTTTCAACATATTTTTTAGCTCCATGTCATCTTTATGAATATCTTTTATCCTCACATGGATAAATGGTTAAACAATTATTTTAGAAAGATAATATATCTCCCATTACATAAATATTTCAATATGAATCCTTTAAAAATACATAAATATTGTATCTTTTGTTATCATTTTCATAAATAAGGTCGTATGATCGATTTGACTCAAATAATCGGCCACATTTTTCTCTTTCATAGAGTGGTAATGTATTGAGAAGTCATAATATTTAATCAGATACAGTCATCTTCTCTAGTTAATATTCAACTACTTTTATTTGAACTTATACTTTAAACCTTTTCAATTGATATATATATCAAGCATTTCTCCATAATGATAATTCCTCTATATCATTAATGGAAAAATTACCACAGATAACTCTGAATCGTGGGTTTGGTAATTGTTTCCATGAACATTCAATTATTGAAAGGCATAAGCTATAACCATGTCATTCTTCAGGATAACACATCATAATCCCATCTTGGATTCATCACTATAGATTAAAAACCCCTTCTCCACTATATAGTAATGTAATCATAGGTTCACTAACTAATCTTCTCTTCAGTTCCCTGAATTTATCTTCACATTCATCTATCCAGAGGAACTAGTCTCCCTTCCATGTTAACAAGGTGAGTGTATTAGATATTATTTAGAAATTATCCATAAATTGTTGATAATATCCACATAAACCAAGAAAAATATGTATATTAGTAACTATGGTTGGTCTGGGACAATATTCAATAGCCCTTTTCATGGATGAATCTACTGATATACCCTCTCTTGAGATTTTATGACCCAAAAATGAAACCTTTTGTTGATGGAATTCACACTTTGTTAATTTTTAATATAATTTATCATTATATAGGGTCTTTAGTACTCTTCTCAAATGTTCTTCATTATCTTACTTACACTTTCAATAAATGAAAATATCATCTATAAATACTACCACAAACTGATCAATGTAATCTCTAAAGACTCTATTCTCAATATATGAAGATAGTGGGGGAATTAGTAAGACCAAATGGAATCACTATATAATAATAGTGTTCTTACCTTGTATGGAACAATGAATTGGGAATATCCTCCTCAACCCTCAATTTATGATATCCTAGATGAAGTTAAATCTAGGAAAATTATTGATCTCTGTGAATTTGATGAAATAGGTCATCAATACAGGCTATAGGATACATGTTCGTGATCATGATCTTGTTTAGCTTCTGATAATAAATACAGTCACATTGATCCACCTTTCTGTTTAAAAAATATAATAGGTACACCCTAAGGTGACACACTTTACTGAATTAATCCCTTCTCAAGGTTCTACAGGATTTTCTTCTTCGATTCCTATAACTCAATCAGGGACATTTTACAGGTATTATTTGAAATTATTGTGTCAATAGGTATGAGTTCTATTGAGAACTCAACATCACATATCAGTGTAATACTAAGAAAATATTATAAAAAAGCATAAATAAACTCTCATAAAGTGGGTAAAAAAATTATTTTGAGTTTATCCCTGACCATATGAGGTAAACACCCCTTTTTAATAGGTACTAAAACTCATAAAATGGATTTGATTTCCATAAGAAGTTCAAATTTATCACCACACTGATAGATGATCTAATGTTGTTTTTGAATATCAAACATGACTTTCCTTCCATTGAAATTAATATGGGATTTATGTAGTGAAATAAAATACATTCATAAGATAAAATAAAATTAAACCAAAGAAGAATAACAAGATTTATAGGAAGAAAATTCCCACAAACTTAAAATGGAGAAGAATCATAGGCTTGTGATGATATAATTATATCATTAGGGTATTTCAATAACAATTCAATATAAAATATTTAGGGTGGGATTTTTATACCCATAGAAAATTCTTCAAATATAAAATATTTGGTAGATCTAGAGTCAAATAAGACATTATATGTTTTAGAGTGGATGGTAAGTGTACATTTCTCCACATATTTATCTCACATATCATAGAAAGTAGTGATCACATGATATATATAACTTTTTATCTTGACTTAATATGTTTCCAACATCAATTATCATCATTAACCATTGGATTTGGGTACTTTTTAGAATAATGCGCATACTCCTTACATTTGAAACATTGGTGTGTGGGTGGTGCATTCTGTGGACCTTTCTCTCTATTCGCATCATTAGATAACTTCTTCCCATTACAATGGCAATCAACTAATCGATGACCTTCGTTAACATGTTTAAAAAATTTTAAAAGTCCCCTTAATAAAATATTCTCTATGTTTCCCTCCACACATTTAGAATGAAGGAAATCTTATCCTCTTTTCACCATTGTTTTTAGAGTTTCATTTGAATTCTATCATTATTTTCCTATCAAAACCATGTGATTTTTTGGTAACCCCAATCTCCATTTTTACCTTTATAACACATATAATTACTTACTAATAGCTACTAAAGTCCTATATGGACAACACCCTTTAGATAGTTGGTTTTAAGCCACTGAAGAATTTATCAACCTTAGTTTTAGGTTGGGTGATAATACTAGAAGCGTACCTTGAAAGTCTTGTTTAGTTCACCTCATAGGTTCAAATAGATTCATAATCCTTATATGTTGACTCAAATATTTCCTTCTTCATTTTAATTCAATGAATATGAGAAAATTACATATTGGAAAATAAGTTGTTAAACTCATCCAATTCGAAAAATTAAAATTCAGCTTGTTGACTTGTATTCTTGATAAGAGTTCCCCATTGATCTGATTAACCTTCCAAATGATAGAAAGGGAAAAAGAAATTTTACATGCTCCAAGAATTAGAGAATATAAAATATCATTTAAGTGGTAATGATACATTTCTTAGACACTAGTGGATTTGTAGAACTACTAAAATATGGTGTAAATTACCTTATTAATGACTCAACATAATGTTATCCCCTCCATTCCTCGTTTTTAATTTCACCACGATTCATATATTGGGAATGTTTTGTGAGTATAGAAATTAGATTTTCTATTTCATCTCCTATAATATTTGGTTTCTCCATAGGAAAAACATTTCATTTTATATCACGCTCAATATTAACAAGGTTTCTTTGGGTTCCATCCATTCACTAAAACCAAAAAATATATAGTGTAAACAATAGTAATCATTGTGAGGAACCACGTAATCAAAAAAAATCACTTATAGGATGTCTAAATCAGACAATTTATTTTCATTATATGAAATCTCATGCTTAATCTTTTTCATTTGTGTCATTATTCAAATATTTCATGATGGTTCATAAAGAGAATGTGAAATAACCAAAATATATCCCCTAGGAGTGTCAAACTAGGTGTATAATAAGACCTGATTTCATTTACCAGGTAATTCTAAATTCAATCCCGATGATCCTTTTTCAGAGTTATGACCCCTAAGTATATCTGTGTCAGAACCATGTGAAGTTTTAGTTTCTAGAAATGTATGTATTTGTAGGTCAACCACATAATATTTTTATTACCAACACTTTATGATATTATCTTATACTTAGGATCATCTCATATTATTTATAATGGATTAACTAAACCTTTATCTGATACCAACTATAGAGAATCATATTTTCATAGATATATATTACATCTTAATAGATAAATATTCATTACATAACATAACGATCTATGCCAGAATCAATTAGGCATAGTGCCTTTGGAAACTCGGAGACATAAGAAACTAGTTCATAAGTGAGATTTTTCATCACCCATTATGTTCTTCTTATATATAACCCTTCTTATACATAACATAAATAATACCTTTCTTCATAACCTATTAAAGGAAAAAATAAAAAATGGTGAGCTCATATGCTCAGTAAGTATAAAAAAGTGAGATTAAAAAAATTCATGAGAATAAGGGTATGAGAATATAATAATAACATTTGAAATCTATACCATACATATCATATATCCTAATATTTATTCATGGAATAAATCATGGTAGTTCATAAGACAAGAATCATATTGGAATAAAATAATATTGAGATATGATAATGTAACATTCACATAATACATAAATTTTTGGAAAAAACATAATCATTTGAAATCATTTCTTTCATAGTCAAGGATCATTTCCAAAACAATCATAGTGGAATTGATTCACTGTCAAAACCATCATAGAAGTCACGGTTCACTCCCAAGACTATAATAGTTGAAAAATCCCCTCACTGAACTGGGTTCACCCCCCATTCTAGTCCTTTTTATCTCATAAGATATCAATCTTTACCAAATGCATTGGAGGGAGATATAAGTCGCACCGTTACATAATAAAAATCATATATAAGTGTGTCACAACATCATAAAATGTCATCATATCAGAAACTATGAAAAGAAATGGGTTTTATAAATATTTCATCATAGAATACCCTTTGGAAAATAAATAGGTTTCATAATCATTTCAATATTTCATCATAGCTTAACTTGTGGAAAAGGAATCATGTTTCATAGGAATTTTATCACGGTATAACAAGTGGAACCGAAATGGGTTTCAAAAACATCATGTCATCATAAACATAAACCATAAAGATAAGTAAAACATATTTTATAATTGGATCAGATCCCTAGAAAATATTATGTAACATCAAATAATGTTATCTTAAATAGAAAATTATTTTTAAAGATCACATACAACATTTCTTGAGGAAAATATCATTTTCATTTTGAAATAATTTCATTACATTATAAAAATTTCCCAAATACTAAAGAAAAATCTTTATAAAAACTATCCTTTTAAACTTTTAAATTAATATTCCAAATTTTTGTTGGTTATAATGGTGGAAAAAATAGTTCATGTTTTACACACTAAAACAAAGTTTCCTTCCATATTTTTTATAAAGAAGTCAAAACATCCTTGTTTAGAAAATGAAAAGAAGAATATATTTAAAAAAAATTAAAAAAATTAGTAAAAATTATATTAAAAAATCTTTGGATAATATTACAAACGTTCTTTAAATCATTTTTATAAAACATGGACATGGAAGAAAATTGATTTTCAACTGAAGAGAGAAATAAAGCCAGCTTTCTTTAAAAAAATTCTTTTGGAATATTGAGTACATAAAAAGATAAAAATAAAGGGAAAATATTTATTATAAATAAATATATATATTATAATAAAATTCTTTAATTTATTGATAAAAATTTCAAAATATTTCATCATCAGAAGAAAAATCATAAACAATCTTGAAACATAATGAGATTGTAACACAAAAACTTTGCCATATTGGTATCTTTTTTATCATAATCCCCAAGAATGAATAAATTTAAATGAAACTTTAAATATCATGAGGATAATTAAATTTATTATATAAAATTTAAAAGGGTATGTATATAAACCTGAAAAATAACATAGGTTCATAACATAACATATGTCCCATGAAATGCAATTTGAGACAAAAAATTCCTTACCTTAAGTCTTGAATTACTTCATACGTGTTCAAAACTCATGTATAATAAATATTTTATTATTATTAAACTATTTAATAACCATAATCAAATATATCATACTATATATGATTTACTTATGACCTTTAATTACCCATTTATTAAAAATTTCTTGTTAAAATCATGTTTTGAGTAATAATTTATTCATTTTTCATGTATGTTTTATTTTAGTATTCTCATTCATTTTACATTGATCATTATTATGAAATATATATAATTTTAACCATGATATAAATATAATATATATTTAATATATATTTATTTAGAGTAATCCAATAAAGTTGTAGATAGAAAATGAATTATACCATTAATGGAGATGATATATCGTATATACGCGTGAATGACGTTTCCATTTTTTTGACAGAAGAAATAAAATAAAGATAAATAAAAAATTACCCATATTAAATCATTTTTATTCCATATATATCACATATTTTCATTTAAAATATCCCTATTACTTTCCATGTAAAGCGTAAGTGAATTAAAAATCACATCACCTCGTGAGGTGGTAGAACGTCGTACATAAGAGCGATGCAATCATATTCCCTCAAAATGAAAAGATAGAGGGTATATGTGATATTATAATTATGGAAGTATAATAATTTCATAAAAACATATACATATTTTAAATCCATCAATATATACATCCTTGAAAGGTGATGATGGAAAATGAATTCAATTGGTTCGCGAGTCTGTAGTACGTCTTACACATGATTAATAGTTTTATTTCCCATTTTATGGATGAGAAGATAGATATAGGTTATCAAATTCACATAATAACATATCAGTATATTGGAGATATTTTTTCATTATATAAAGATATTTTGATAATATTTTAAGGAAGTGGATTCATAAATAAACAAAAAACAAAAGTTTAGTAATTTTACATCATCTTTAGAGACCATCTATAGGTTTGTACCTAAAGCCTTCATAGGATGGTTTCCAAACAAAATAAGAACTATATGATGTGGGAAAGTGTGAAAGGAAGTCATTTTGTTATTTATTTTCTAAATAAAATGTTTTTTGAAGTTTTAATAGGAGAGGATATGGGGTGTCCATTTATAAAGGGGGGAGAAGACACACATGGAATTTTTGAAAAGAATAATGTGTACCAATAATTTTTAATTGACATAAAGGATAAAAAAGGGATAATTGTTAAATATTAGAGATTTTAAGGTCAAAATACATATATAAAATAGGTTTATAAAATTTTTCTAGTTCATTTTACCCCTTATCCTTTTATCTTAACCCATTGAAACCTAGTTTTAACCTTAACTGCAATAATTAACTTTTAATTTTTTTACTATTCATTTTGAGAAAAAATTGATTTTAGAAAATTATATAATATTATTTATTCTTAATTAAAATATTAAATCAATTTTCCCAAATTAAATTAACAGAAGTGGCCAAATTTACTTCAAAATTAACCCCAAAGACATGATGAAAAAATAATTTTCATAAGAGAAAATCCTCAAAAGTATAGAATGTTTTTATATAAAAATTCAATATAAAATTGATTTAAATGAAATATATTTAATTAAAAAAATTAAAATTAAAAAAAATTACTTTTAAAATATTTATAAATAATTTGTAACTTTGTAAATTATTTAAACTGAAAGGTAGTTTTTAATAAATGTCAACATTTTTTTACTATTCATAAAAAAATAATCTTTTTAGAAAATTCTAAAATATTAACCCAAATAAAATTTGGAAATTTAGATTTAAAATATGATGTTTATTTTTTCAAAAAAAAATATAAAATTGTTAAAAAAATGGAGTAAATACATTTTTTAGAAAATAGTATTTTTGAAAAATATAAAGATATTACAAAAAATAAAGTACTTTTTTATCAATATATTTTATTTGTATAAAATAATTATAATTAATATTTAAAAATATTTTATTCCTATTCAGGAATGTAAGTATAATGTCTAGGTTATAACGGTATTTTTTAAATAATACTATTAATAATATATTATGGTTGTAGTTGGGGTTTGTCTTAGTGGTAAGCACCCCTTAATTCTACATGAAAAATGGGGGTTTCAGAAATATTGAGAGAAGGTACTATAGTAGTATGGTAGCATAATGTAGCAGCAGCAACACTATAGCAATGGCGGGCACTATTGCGGTGGCAGGGTACTGTAGCAGCGGCAGGGTACTGTAGCAGCGCGGGTACTGTTGTAGTACTATTCAAAAAATGGGCCTTGGGCCAAAAAATGGGCCTACGGGCCCTGTAATCGGCTAAATGCCCACTGGACCTTCAGTATATGTAATGGGTCTCCCTCTACCTAGTTAAAGAGGTCTTTTCTTTTCTTTAATAACAAATGATGCTTTGGCCCCAACCTTTTAAAAAAATATATCGTGGTTCATTAAAAAACTCAGTGTTGCATGTAACGCAAAAAAATTAAATTAATTTGAAGAAAAAAATTCATAAAATATCACGGTGTTACAAAAAAGGATTCAAATATATCACTTTTATAGAAATAACATTCCCTGTTAATGTTACTTGGTCTAGGTATAAGTTTTATTGATAACTCAACCACTCATTTAGGAGGAAGGACAAGTAATTTTTTTGGAAACACATTAGCACATTCCATCAAAATGGGAATGTCATCAAGGATGAACTTTTATTTATCCATTGTAATTTTAGATAGATATTATTTATCAAAATGAAATAATATCCATGTTTTGGATGATTATTTCAATGGGGATTCATCCTCCTCCTTACACCTGTATAAAAATGGACAGCGAGTAGTGATACAGAGGGTGATTTCATTCCCCTGGAAATTTATGTTGGATCTATATAAAGTATTCCATTATATAAATATAATTTCATTTATTTATTCTAAAGTTACTATAAAAAGTTTTTATGGAATTTTCATCCCATATATATATGGATAAGGTAGAAGTTATATACTTGGATTAAAATAATTTCTCAATTTTCTGTTTCCACTAATAACATAACTTCCATGTTTGGAGGTGGTGTTTAAATAGTTCCAATAAACTTGTGTGATATGTAATAATGAATAAAACCATAGTCTCAAATATAAAACATGAGCTTTTATAATGGATAATAATCATTCCTTTAGCTATATTATTCTGGTTATAATCATTTACTTCAACCTATAAAAATTTACAGATTATAATTTTCATTATATTTAAGATATAAAGGGAAAATATGAACATATAATGGATAAACCATAAATTAAATATATTTATTAACCTATGAATTTCTATGTTTTAATATATGTTATCCATAGTTAATTTCCTGACAAAAAAATTCATATGAATTTTTTTCCCTTCATAATAGTTGGAAAGAGCTCATGGATTTACTGAGGCATATCCCCAGGAGTGTCAAATTAAGATTTCAGTAAGTCCTCTTTATTTTGAACTAGGTGATGACTGAGTTAATACCAAAGTCACCTATTTTGATATAATTACCACTAGGTATAACTATACTAGATCCACATCCACCTATAGTATCCAAACATAGATTTTGTTACTTGTAAAACAAATACTCAACACTTTATCAAATTTTAGTGATGGTTTACTATGATTAGTATTACCTATATTGATTTTAATAATGTTTTATAATATTAATCCCCAAAAATAAATATACCTACTTATGATACCAAATATTATAACCCATATCTTTTATACACTTTATTTCATGGTTTATTTCATAATTATACACATAGTACAATCCTTAAAGGATTGAGAGGAATAATGTTTTAGGGTTATTATATACATAAAATAATAACTTGAAACAAGTATATAAGGAAATTATTTAAAAACTCATCAACATCTACTTAAAAATTATTTATCTTCTAATACTTCATGGGATAACCTGGGGAAGTACAAATGATAGCGGTAATATTTAAAGACCAATAATGGATTAATCAAATAATAACATTAAATACATTTTAGTTAAGAGGGAAAAAAGTGACATAAAATGTTTGAAAATTATAAACCTAAACTTTAAATCATGATATAATATTATCACATCAAGGAAACATAGGAATGTGGCAACAACATAAAACATAACATCATTATTTTAAGTCAAGGATAACCTATGAGACATTAGAACATTGTGTTCTTAAGAAAACATCCCATGTACCATACACAGTATCTTGTGAGATAAAAACAATACCAAATTCATTAGAGGGATATATAATTACAAGCTCGCTATCATCACATTCAAATCATGTACATGTATTTTTTTCTGCATAGATCAATCAACATAAGAATATATTTTATAAATTTGAATCCCCATATTAATTATAGTGGGTTATATACCTGGAATTACTCAATAAAGGAAGGATTATTAAATATAGGTAAATACCCTTCATTTAAAATTAATATGGGAATTTACAACACAAAAGTAGGCATCACAGGATAATTTTGATAGCATAATGGGTGCACAAAAGGTCCATGTAAGGGATGAATGATAATGAAATATGATCTCTAATTACATGGTCATCACAATAATAGTAAATGTATGTGTAAAAACAAATTATAACATGAATAATTATGAATAAAAAAGGCTTAATATGAAGAAAGAACTTGAATAAATTGAAGGCAAAAAGAATATCTTACTTCATCATAGTAAAAACCTAGGTAAATGTTATAAAGATATGGAATGAAAAATATCTAATTCTTAGAACATAAATTTTATATTAGATAGATTTTTATAAATAAAAAAAACATAATAAAATTTAATTCAAATGATAGATACAAATAAATTTCTTTAAAGGAAAATAAGAGTGATAGAGAGATCCTTTACCTTAAGAGGGAACTTCTCAAATATTGGAAGAATCTTATTAAAAGCTTGTGAACACCTTGGGAG
This sequence comes from Viscum album, assembly GCA_963277665.1. Lineage (NCBI taxonomy): Eukaryota > Viridiplantae > Streptophyta > Magnoliopsida > Santalales > Viscaceae > Viscum > Viscum album. The sequence goes on from OY728145.1 coordinate 905,684,937, forward strand.
GGATTTCGAAAGGTAAGAGGAAATTATTTTCATGATCAACGAATTTTGAGTGAACTAGAGTGGGATATTTTTAGTGTATTTATAGAAAATGAGAGTGGAATTCATTATTAATTTCAATGAATTGTTTTTGGACTCTATATAATAAAATAATCAAAACCAAAAAACTTCCCATCATTTTCCCATGATTTCAATTTAAGAGGATTAGTTTTAAAAAAATTATAATTCCAAAAACTGAATATATTAAAATAGTACCATTAGTGATGTGGAAGTGATCCATGTTCATAAAGAATTGATTTTAAAACACTAAAATAAAATATAGGTTTTGTAGTATTCATTAATGGTTTATAATATTAATCAAATGTCTTCAAAAACACATTATATTAAAATATAAATCTATACTTGGTCATGGATTCTTTTATAACATTTATTAAATCACTTTTGGGCTATTATTATGTCATAATATAGACTGTGTATTTATGCAATATTTAATTTTTAAACAACAAAATTGACTATCTTAGAAAATATTGAAAAAATAACTCTTGGATAATTTCAAGGTCATGATTTTAAAAATAATATTTATTTTACATAAAATAGTTTTATAAATATGATAATTTTCACTTTTAGATAAAATCCATATTTACAATAAAATAGTTGTTTTTACAACACTAAAAACTTTTTGGAGCTTATAAAAATTACATCGAACATCATTAATTTGAATTATAATTTATATTTAAATAAATTTTATTCAAATAGAAACTTTTATTAATGTAAAAATTATTTTAAATATTTTTTAATTTATCAAAATAGTGTCATAATTAAAATTATATATTTCCCCTAAATAAAATTTTTATTCTTTCAAATCAAAATCTAATTTTTATCAAACTGGTTTTATAACCATTTATAAATTAATGATAAAAATTGATAAATACGATCATTTTTTTAAATAAAGATATTAAAATCCATACTCTTATGGTCTATATACATTTCCACTTATTACATAATATTATTCCGTAAGGGTAAGGTTTATGATTGTGTAACTTTCTTGGGGTTGTTCGGTGAACATGGGTTTGGTGGTGTCTTGATAGGCTTGAACTTCTCCTATAAAAATATTTTAATGATATTTTTTGTAGAATATCAGCATGGGATTATTCAAGGTAAAATCCGAATGATTCCATCTCCATCAGAAACTCAGATAAAAGGAATTCATAGTGTGTGATCTTATTGTCTGAGAAAACCACTTCTTTCATATCTGCCAATTACATTTTACTCTAGACATTAATATATACTAATCTTAGTTTTCATTGTGAAACTACTATATTAAAAATATTTAATATACTTAAAGTTATTTTAAATATGAGATGTTATATCTTTTAATAATCCAAAATATCCAAATTAGTTCATGCGTTTTCTATATCTATATTACTAAAGTAGTCATTTATACATTTAAAAGAGAATTTCATTTCAAAACGTTTGGGTGATTAAGTTATTCCCCCATTTAGAAATTTTTCCCTGAAAATATTATTTTGTACCCCAAAACAGATAAGTGTAATTATATTTCATCACCTCTTTGATTCCCATGTCACCTTCTCAAACTTTTGGCTCCACCACATATCTTTGACCAGGTGAGTTTTCTTGTTTCATAGAACTTTTCCTATATAATATATGATATTCACTAGTAACCCCTGTTTGTGCATGTGCATATTTCCTTTAATTTGATTTCAAGTGATTTTGTTTGATTACTTTTTTTCTGTATTTTGATGATATCTTAATTCATGTTATTTGGATTTTTGTGATTCTTATCACATTGTAAATATAAGATATTTATCTATACTTTATTAGTTAATGAGGAAGTTTGAAAATGCTCATCTATTTCTCAAAAAATTCAATGAAGTTGCAACAATGGTTTTAGAAACTCTACATTTCACTGTTTTAAAAAAATTCTGTATTTATTTTACTGCAACTTCTACAGTTATCTGATTTACATGAAACTTGATTATATGGAAATAAGACATGATTATCTTGATTTCATTAGTTTATATCAATGTCTAAAAATATCTTTTGAATGGAATTTTAATTACTTTAAGTTATGAAATTTTGTTTTGTAGTAGCAGTTTTTCCAAAAAATGTTTTTCTTCTATTTTTTAATGATTTTATGATCTTTAGATGTCTGTTTTAATTGGTTATTTTTTTGTTGGAAAGGTAACAAGTTTTTATACAAATCAGTAGTTTTTACCAAAGTCTGAATCTTCTGTTAATATCCATTAAAAATTCTTTGAATTTTGTCAAAATATTATGTCCAGATTTCTTTCAAAAGTATGGTTCATTTTTATCTCAAATGTATGGTTCATTTTTCCTTAGAAAATTATGGTTCATTTTTTCTCAAAAGTATGATTCATTTTTTCTTACAAATGTATAGTTCATTTTTTCTTACAAAATTATGGTTTATTTTTTCTCAAAAAAGTATGGTTCATTTTTTCTTACAAAAGTATGGTCCATTTTTTATTACAAAAGTATAGTTCATTTTTATCTCAAAAGTATGGTTCATTTTTTCTTACAAAAGTATGGTTCATTTTTTCTAAAAAAGTGTGGTTCCTTTTTTTGTACAAAAGTATGGTTCAATTTTTCTTATAAAAGTATGGTTCATCATTTCTTACAAAAGTATGGTTCAATTTTTCTTAGAAAAGTATGGCTCATTTTTTTCTTACAAAAGTATGGTTTATTTTTTCTTACAAAAGTATGGTTCATTATTTCATACCTTATGTTACTGTTCATACCTTACATTACAGTTCATACCTTACGTTACTGTTCATACCTTACATTACTGTTCATACCATATGTTACTATCCATACCTTACGTTACTGTTCATACCTTACGTTACTATTCATACCCTACGTTACTATTCATACCTTACGTTTCGTTACTATTTACTTCGAAGTTATTATTCACTTTGACGTAACGGTTCACTCTAAAGTTACTGTTCACTCCGAAGTTACTGTTCACTCCGAAGTTACTATTCACTCCTAAGTTACTGTTCACTTCAAAGTTACTATTCATTCAGAAGTTACTGTTCATTCCGTGCAATTTTTTTAAAATTGATTTTCTGCAAATATATGTATTATTTTTTAATGATTTTTTTTGTGAAAATTTATCATTAAATATAAGGATTATAATCAAAGAGTTTTTAATATTTTTTGTGCTATATTTAGAGAGAAAAATTAATAATGTTTTTCAACGTCTTTTATAAATAAATTTGGACGTTTCAAGATTGTTTAAACTCAAATGTTTGAATTTAATTTCAGAATCTGCTGCTAGTTTTCCAGATCTATTTTGACTACGTTTTAATCATTTTAAATGGATTTAAAATTCTTTTTTGAATAATTCAATGCTTTTATTATTCTGGAGATTTTATTGGAAGACTTATTCAAAATATTTTTAATTCCTTTATTAGATATTTATTCTACATGAATAAAAAGGGAAACGGTGCTGCTATTTTTAGGGAGATATTTATGGGATCTCTTGACTCAATTAATTTTGTATATCCTAAGGTAGAGGAGTTGATGCACCTGGTATATTTTTTTATTCTCTATATATATCATTCTCCCTTGTAGGAAAAATACAATTCAATAAAAAATAGAAAGTGTTGTGAACTTTGAATCTGTTGTGCATTTGCAACGTCCTGTGACACTCTGCTTCACCATCTGCTCGTTCTCTCAAGTGCTGAATTAATTCTGCTTCACCTAAAATTTCATTGAGGAGACGTGCTAATATAAATCTCAAGAACTATTACTTGTGCTTTAATTTTTATCTTCTCTTTCATCTAGTTCTGAGTTTGTAACACTACTTCCCATCTCTCACACGCGCTCTTATTTTTCTGTTTACGCTTTAGCACATAAAAGTATTGTTTGTTATTCTTTTTCCTCGGGCTGTGACTCCCGGATTCTAAAGTCAGGATCTTAGGGTTGTGACTCCCTGTATCTAAAGTCAATACTGTTTGGGTTGTGACTCCCAGTATCTAAAGTCAGGTTGTAAAGGTTGTGACTCCCCACACAAAAGTCAGTGTTGTGGTTATCCCTCCACTAAAAAAGGATTTTGTAATTGGGTTAAGATTCCCCTTTAAAAATCAACTTTAGTGCACATGTATCTCTCACCGAGTAGTGAGTTATAAGAGTAGAGTAGGCCCACTTTGGACCGAACTACTATAAAAAACATCCTTGTGTTATTCACTTTTTTGCTGCTTATTAACCTTAATTATTAACTTTGATGATTAATTTAATTAATCAATTCATTTGATTAAAATTTTTAATCTGGTCTATTCACCCCCCCCCCCTTCTTGTCCATCTGTCATTACCCTATTCGACCTAGCAATTGGTATCAAAGGGAAACCTTATTAAGAATAGTTTTTCTCTATCATTGTATTTCTTTACACCAAATATCATCACCATTGGTTATTCCTTAAAGAATTTATCCAACTAATTTTTTTACTCTACTTTTATATTTTACTATACTAACCTATTCCTAGACCTCACGGTCTAAGGATAAAGATCTTATAAGATGGTAGGATTGAACCCTAATGATGCTTGGATTCCTCCGAAGCCACCACATTTTGATGGAAATGATTATGGATTATGGAGCTCCCAAATGGAGGCATACCTCAAACAATTGAGCATTGAGCACTGGTCTATCATGTCAAAAAAATACACACTAACTGAACCTAATCCAAATACTCTTAAAAGAATTGATTCTACTAGATATGTCTTAAATTACAAAGTCGTTAATATTTTGTATTGTGCTATTAACCGAAGTTTTTTTAGTCATGTGTTTGCATTCAATACAGCTCATGAGATTTAGAAGATTTTGCGTGTTACTCACCTTGGCTTTAACAAATTGATCTAAACCAAGCTTAGAATGCTTCAGGTTGAGTATCAAGACTTCAAGATGGGTGAAGATGAAACTGTAAAACAAATATTTTATAGATTCACAATCATTTTGAATGGAATTAATTCACTTGGAGAATCTCTATAAAATCCTATACTTGTTGAAATATTCCTACGAGCTTTACCAAATAAATGGCATGCAAAGAAGGTTTCCATTGATTAAAGATAGAAATTCAAAGTGTACACACTTGATAAATTGATTGGATCACTCAAGAACCTTTGTGGTGTTCCATTTAACTAAGTTTTGCATTTGTTGACAACTAATATTTTTGTTGGAGAATGTTTTTCAGTTACAGAATGTTGATGTTGCTGGTTGCTGAAGATTTCCTTAAAGAAGATTATGTTAAAGAATAAGAAGTCAGAAGTTAAGAAAGTGTCTCAAAATTTCTAAACTTAATCAGACGATGCTTTTCTGATCTTAAGGTTCTCAAAAATCCTGGAAAGTTTCATAATAAAATATTTTTAAGAAATGGTGAAGAGGATTATTGTTTTTCAATAACAAAAATTCTGAGAAAATTCTGAACCAGTTTTCGGAGTCTACTTGCTAAGACAGAAATTCAGAGTCTACATCCTGAGCAAGAAATTCAGATTCTACTTCCTGAGAAAGAACTTTAGAGTCTACTTCCTAAGCTAGAAATTAGGAGTCTACTTCCTAATCTAGAAATTTGGAGTCTACTTTCTAATCCATAAATTCGGAGTCTAATTCCTAAGCCAGAAATTCAGAGTCTACGTCCTGAGCCAGAAATTTGTAGTCTACTTCCTGAGCCAGAAATTCGGAGTCTGCTTCCTGAGCCAGAAATTCGGAGTCCACTTCCTGAGCCAGAAATTCTGAGTCTACTTCTTGAGCCATAAAATTAGAGTCTACTTCCTGAGCCAGAAATTCGGAGTCTACTTCCTGAACCTAAAATTCGGAGTCTACTTCCTGAACCTGAAATTCAGAGTCTGTTTCCTGAACCTAAATTTTGGAACCAATTTTCCTAAACCTGTTTTCCTGAACCTGTTTTCCAGAACCTGTTTCCTAAACCTAAAATCAGAACCTAGATCCAACCTTATCATTCTGAGAAAGATATGAAGAGTTCAAGAAAACCCAAATTTCAACTTTGCATAAATCTCTGAGAAATTTAAGGAGATTTGAAGAAGTCAAATATTGAAGATTAAAAGAGAGAGATTTTTGGAGTTTTTGAGATTTGAGGAAGCAGGAAATATTTTCAAGATTCCCGCCTCTATTTTCTGAGTTGACTATAAATATGTGCTCAGATCATTCTCTCATTTAAAACTTTTATATTCGCAGAAAAGGTAGACCACTAGATAATTCTAAGTCAAAATTTCCTACCATCTTGAAGAAGTTTCCTTGATTGTTTGATAAGAAGAGAATTCGGATTTAATATTCATAGTGAGAATTTGTGCGGAACCATCATTATCTTGCTGAGAAGATCGATTTCAGAATATCGGATTCAAGGAAACCTGATTGAGAATTCGGAGAGATCATTTGTGCGGAACCATCATTATCTTGCTGAGAATATCAGTTTCAACAAATTGGATTCAACAAATCGGATTGAAGATTCGGAGTGATCATTCGGAGTGAGCATTTGTGGAGAAGCTTATCAAAGTTCTTATTCTTGTGTTTAGATCATTTGTTCTTTAAGGAAACACTGTAAACTGATGGGAGTCAGTATAATATTTCATATCGGGAGATAGAAGGTGTCCAACGGGTGTTGGCACAAGTTGAATTCACTTCTTCATTATAGTGGATTTTCATAGACCCACGGAAGTGGATATGACAAGGAAGTAGGTTCTCTTATTGAGACCGAACCTTGTAAATCTTGTGTGCCTTTCTTGGTTTTACTTTCTTGCATGCTTGAGTATGTTTCTAAAGTTTGATAAGTAAATAAATCTTAATAGGTTTCAATGGTTAAGTTTCTTAAAGTCTTGAAACTTATAAAAGTTAAACAACTGATTCAACCCCCCTTCTAAGTTATCATTCTCTCCTTGGAACTTCAAGTTGTATCAGAGGGAAGTTACCTTGTTCAATTCTTATCATGGAGAATATCAATTATGTCAACAGTGAAGGAATTCCTACATTCAATGGCAAGAATTATTATGGATGGAAAAATATGATGATTCTTTATCACCTGTCTCTTGGACTTGAAGTTGTTGATGCTGCTACTATTGGCTTTCCACCTATTCAGAAAAATTCTCCTATGACATTTACTAATAAGAGAAACATAGAAGTTGATGGAAAGAATAGAAATTCTATTCCCATGTCCTTATTAGAAAATGTTTATCAGAAGTTGATGGGTCTCAAAACATCAAAAAGCATGTGGGGTAAGCTGGAAAGTGTTTTTGAAGGAAACAAAAAAGTCAAGGAGGCCATTTACAAATCTAGTGTAGTAAGTTTGAAGACATCAGGATGAGAGATGATGAAACAATTGATGAATAATTCACCAGAGTTAATGAAATTGTATGCAACATCATAGGATTCGGAGAAAACTTTTAAGATTCTACAATTGTGAAGAAACTTATGAGAAACTTTCCAGACATGTTTGATTCTAAAATTTCAACTTTAGAAGATAAGGATGATTTATCTCTTGATGAACTGCATAACTTTCTTGTTTCCTATGAAATGAGGAAATCTCTAATATTTAAGAAGAAGATGAAAGATGAAATGTATTTTGAAGCTATGAGAATGATGAAAATCCAAGATGATGAAGAAGCTGACCCTTGTGAGTCTATTGATAAGGAAGATGAAGAGTTGAATGAAAAAATCATGTCTCTCATATCCAAGAACTGTCGAAGAGGAAGAGGAAAGTATGGAGGGAAACTTCCTCTCAAATGTTTTGAGTGTGGTGGAATTGGACACTTCGCTATGAATTTCCCTAAGAATAAAGTTGAAGAATATCAAGATGTTTATAATGAGAATTCTCATTGGAAGAAGTATAACAAGAATGAAAAAGAAGATAAAACTTCAAAAGAATTCAAGAAGAATTTTTCAGGAAAGAAAATAAGTATGTTGAGCAAGAAGGTTGAATCGGAATCATCTGACAATGATTCCTCAGAAGATGAAAGTAAAGAAAGATTCAGAACCTTCATTGCAAAAGTTGAGAAAACAAATGTTTCCTCAAAAAGTGAAGAAGGTGTTGAAGAATCTTACAGAGAATATCAACTAAGATCCGAACTTATTGCATGTCTTGACCAAAAAAAATCTCTCAAGAAAGAAATTCGTATGATGAATAAAAATCATGAATAAGTTCATGATGGAAGTAAATATTTCACCAAGAAGGAAGATGAATACATTCAAGAAATTTTAAGTTAAAAACATAGAATTGATGAACAAGGAAAGATGATTGAAGATCTTAGTAAGAAGTTGGAAGCTAAGGAATAAGAAGCAAACAATGTGAAATCAAAACTCCTTGATTCTAAAAATACCATGAGGAAGATGAATGAAAACTTCAAAAAAACTACAGAAGTAAAATCTGAGACCTCTAAAAATACTATGAAGGCTCATTACGAGAATTAGTTGAAATCTTCTCTTACCAAAAATAATGTTTCATCTGATTCTTCTAAAATTTCAGGTTTCAGAAGAAGTGTTAGTAAAGCTTGGGTGGAGAAAGGATGTAAGAAATCTATCAATCCTACAAAAGTATATGCCTCCTCAAAAGAATAGATGGCCTACATCCGAAGTTTTATAGAGCTGAAAGAAGTTATAAACCTCAACAAAGTTTCTATAATAAAATATAATTCATTAATAGAAAATCAATATTTGAGGGATATTTCTAGTGTTGTGGAATATATGGGCATATAGCTTATAATTGTTGCCACAATTTATCTCTACCTGGACGAAGGTTTGAGAAAAGTGGAAGAAATCATGAAATAAGGATGAGTAACTCTCTGTACTCACATAAAGTTGAAAAGGTGAATTCTCAAGATGTTATAAACATTCCAACAAAGAATCAATTTTAATGTTTGGAAGAAGTTTGTGGAAGATGTGATCAGTTTGGTCATCATGCCGAATGATGTATGACACTCCTTCCAAGACAAGTTTCTTATGATAAGAAAGAAAAGAAAGTTGAAAATAAGAAGGTTGATGAGAGAGATTTTATTGTGGAGACAGCTTTGAAAGAAAATAAGAGGAACAAACCATGGATTCATGATATTGGTTGTTCTTCACACATGATAGGTGATATAAAAATCTTGGAACATGTTGAAAGTCATTATGGAGGAGCGGTTACATTTGGAAATGATAGTTCCCAAATAATTATGGGAATCTAAACGGAAGAGATTGAACCAGAGAAACTGAAATCTAAGGGAGTCTTGCATGTTGATGGGCTAAAACATAACTTACTTAGTGTAAGTAAACTTTGTGATGATGGAAAAGAAGTTATCTTCAGAAAGTATTCTTGTATCATCAAAAGTGTGAAAAATTAAAAAGTAATTACAGAAGGAGAAAGAACCAGTGGGAATCTCTTTCAAATTGGAGAATCCAATAACTCTTGTTATTTGAGTGCTGAAGATGAAAATAAGTTGTGGCATCGAAGACTTGGCCACCTTGGGCAGAAGAACATGAGTAAGCTTTCTAAAGTTGATGATGTTCGGAATTTTCCAGAACTGAAAAGAAGAGATGAAGATGTTTTTATTACTTTCTATAAAGGAAAGATGACTAACAAAGGCCATAAAAGAGTTGAGATTTAATTTAACAAATCACTAGAGCGTATTCATTCTGATATGTATAGGCCAATGAGACATCAATCAACAAAATGAGATTTATACTTTATCACTTTTATTGATGACTTCACTCGGATGAAAAACATCATGTTCATGAAGCATAAGTCAGAGGCTATAGAAATGTTTAAATTCCTCACAAGAGATGTCAAGAAATAATTTGGGGCTTCCATAAAGAAATTGAGAATAGACAATGGTACCAAATTCACAAGATAAGATTTTGAAACTTACCTAAGGAAGCATGGTATCAAACATCAATGTAGTTCTCCCTATACACCATAACAAAATGGAGTTACATAAAGGAAAAATAGAAGCTTGGTGGAAATGGGAAGAAGTATGTTATCAGAATACAAACTTTCAAAATTCTTTTGGAGAGAAGCTATTATCACTGTTGTACATGTTCAAAATAGATTCTTGTTGAGACCAGAAACCTACATGACTCCTTATGAGATTTGTTATAACAAAAAACCTTCTTTTAATTACTTCAAAGTTTTGGAAGTCCATGCTTGCTCAAAATCAAAAATCCGGACTTAGGAAAGTTTTATGAGAAAGCTGAAGAAGGAATATTTATGGGTTATTCACCAAATGGAAGACGTTTAAAATTCTAGAACAAATTTTTACATAAGTTGGGGGACTCATATGATGTGAAATTAATTAAAAATCCAAGTTCTTTCACAAAATTTGTTAATAATACTGAGGAAGATAAATCAGAGAATCCCCATCAGAGTGAGAGTGACTCAAATAAGTCACATGGGGAAGAAAATGATGCTGGGAAAGGAAATTTGAGTTTTCCTACCTTGCAAAAACAAGTTGAATTTGAAAATATTATTGGAGATTAGAAGGCTCTAGTTCAGACAAAAAGGAAGTTAATATTAGAAAATCAGACTTCCCTTATCTCAAAAGTTGAACCAGAATTAGTTTTAGAAGCTATTCAACATAAATAATGGGTGGATGCTATGAATGAAGAACTGGATCAGATTGAGAAGAATGATACATGGGAAATTGTTCCAAGGATAGCAAATAAGAATGTTATCGGAATGAAATGGGTTTACAGAAATAAATTGAATGAGCATGGATAAGTTATAAGAAACAAAGCAAGGATTGTGTTAAAAGGATATTCACAAGTGGAAGGTGTGGATTTTGATTAAACCTTTTCCCCTGTTTCAAGGTTTTAAACTATTTGAATGTTTCTTGTAGTGGTTGCTCATTAGAATTACAAGGTTTATCAGATGGATGTAAAGTCATCTTTCTTAAATGGTGAGATTGAAGGATAAGTTTACATTGAACAACCTTGTGGGTTTTTACTTGATGAGGATGATAAAAAATTTTGAAAATTGAAGAAGTTCTTTTATGGGTTGAAAAAAGCTCCATGAGCATGGTATTCGAAGCTTGAAAATTCTCTGAGAAAGATGAACTTTTCTAAAGGAAAGGTTGATAGCAACTTGTATGTTAAAGATGTTGACTCTGGAACTTTAATTGTAATAGTTTATGTGGATTATATAATTTTTGATGGAGATGAAGAAAAGGTTTGTGAAGAGTTCGATGAAGAGATGAAGGAAAATTTTGAAATGTCAATGTTGGGAGAATTAACTTTCTTCCTCGGCTTACAAGTTCAACAATAAGAAAACCACATTTTCCTATCCCAAGAAAATTATGCCAAATTATTTTTAAAGAAGTTTGGGATGGAAGAATCAAAGGAAGTTCCAACCCCTTTCTTAGTGAGCACAAAGTTGACCAAAGATGAGTCAGGAAACAGTGTGAATCAGAAAAACTTCGGAAAGTTCATAGGAACCCTTCTTTATCTTACAGCTTCAAGGCCTGATAATGCTTATGTTGTGACTCTCTGTTACCGATATAAAAGTAATCCAAAATAATCACATATGTTGGTTGTTAAGAGAATTATGATATATATTAAAGGAACAACTTTACATGCGTTGTTATACAATAGAAACAATAAGATGAAGTTTCATGGTTATACTGATGCTGATTGGGTTAGTGATTGTAATGATAGAAAATCAACATCAAGAGGAACATTTTTCTTAGGGGAATTTTGTGTGAGTGGGAATAGTAAGAAACAAATATCAGTAACTTTAAGCATAGCTGAATCCGAATATGTTTCAGCTACTCAGGCTTGTACTCAAATTATGTGGATGAAGGTTCAGCAGGAAGATTTGAAAGTGATAGTTTCAAAACCTTTAAAGATACTCTGTGATAATCAAAGTGCCATTGATCTTTCCAAGAATCATGGTCAACATTCAAGATAAAAATAAATTGATATAAAGTATAACTTTTTAAAATAGAAATCTGCTGCTAGAGAAGTCTTGATGGAATATATTTCAACAAAATATCAAATTGCTGATATTTTTACAAAATCAATGTCAAAGGAAAGGTTTGTTGAACTAAGGCTGTAACTCCATGTTCAGCCTCCTCCCATGACTTCCTAAGACTCATAAGGAAGAAAACCCCCACTATGCTTTGGATTATGTTGAAAAAGGGGGAGATTAAGTCTTCTTTTATGAATCTAAATCTATTTTTATCATATAATGGGGGAGAGAGAAATAAAAATGAGAGAGGAAAAGAAAAGTGAGAAAGAAAAAGATAAAAGTTGAGGGGGATTTTGAGTAAGGTGAAATTTATCTTTACATGGCCTCAAATTTTTATTGCCACTGAGGGATGGAAATCCTTCAAAAACATTACTTTATTTAGTAGTGTGGTGTCTGGAAACTCTTTTTGAGAAAGGATATGTTTTGGTAAAATTCAATATCATGAGATGTAAAATTTTTGAGAGGTGAAAACTTGTTAACAAGGGTTGCCAACAAATCCAAAGTGGGAGATTGAAGAACCTTTGTGGTGTTCCATTTGACAAAGTTTTCTATTTGTTGACAACTAATCTTTATTTTTTTTAAGAATTTTTTTGAGTTACAAAAAGATGAAGTTTCTGGTTGCTGAAGATTTCCATAAATAAGATTATGTTAAAGAATAAGAAGTCAGAAGTTAAGAAAGTGTCTCAAACATTCTAAACTTAATCAGATGATGCTTTTATGATCATAAAGTTCTCACAAATCATGAAAAGTTTCATGAAAAAAGCTGTTGAAGAAATAGTGAAGAGGATTGTTGTTTTTCACTAAGAAAAATTCTGAGAAAATTCGGAACCAGTTTTTGGAGTCTACTTCCTGATCCAGAAATTCTAAGTTTACTTCCTGAGCTAGAAATTCGGAGTCTACTTCCTGATCCAGAAATTTGGAGTCTACTTTCGGAGCCAGAAATTCGGAGTCTACTTCCTGAGCCAAAAATTCGGAGTCTACTTCCTGAGCCAGAAATTCGGAGTATACTTCCTGAGCCAGAAATTCGGAGTCTACTTCCTAAGCTAGAAATTTGGAGTCTACTTCCTGAGCCAGAAATTCGGAGTCTACTTCCTGAGCCAGAAATTCGGAGTCTACTTCGTGAGCCAGAAATTCGGAGTCTACTTCCTGAGCCCGAAATTCAGAGTCTACTTCCTGAGCCAGAAATTTGGAGTCTACTTCCTGATCTAGAAATTCAGAGTCTACTTCCTAAACCTTAAATTCAGAGTTTACTTCATGAACCTGAAATTCGGAGTCTGTTTCCTAAACCTAAAATTCAGAACTAGTTTTCCTGAACCTGTTATCTTGAACCTGTTTCTTGAACCTAAATTCAGACCCCATATCCAGCCTTATCATTCTGAGTAATATATGAAGAGTTCAAGAAAACCCAAATTTCAACTTTGCATAAATCTCAGAGAAATTTAAGGAGATTTGAAGAAGTAAAAGATTTAAGATTAAATGCGATATATTTGGGGAGTTTTTGAGATTTGAGGAAGCGGGAAAGTTTTTCAAAATTCCCGCCTTTGTTTTTTGAGTTGCCTATAAATATGTGCTCAAATCATTCACTCATTTACAACTTTTATATACGCGGAAAAGGAGGAGCATTGGAGAATTATAAGTGAAAAGTTCCTACTATCTTGAAGAAGTTTCCTTGAGTGTTTGAGAATAAGAGAATCTGGATTGAATATTCGGAGTGAGAATTTGTGCGGAACCATCATTATCTTGCTGAGAAGACCGATTTCAGAATATTGGATTCAAGGAAACTGGATTGAGAATTCGGAGTGAGCATTTGTGCGGAACCATCATTATCTTTCTGAGAAGATCGGTTTCAGAAAATAGGATTCATGAAATCGGATTGAAGATTCGGAGTGATCATTCGAAGTGAGCATTTGTGGAGCCTCTTATCAAAGTTCTTATTCTTGTGTTTGGATCATTTGTCCTTTAATAAAACATTGTAAACTGACGGGAGTCAATATAATCTTTCCTATCGGGAGATAGAAGGTCTCCAATGGGATTTGGCACAAATTTTATTCAATTCTTCAATATAGTGGACTTCCATAGACCCACGGGAGTGGCTATGGCAAGGATGTATGTTATCTTATTGAGACCGAACCTTGTAAATCTTGTGTTCCTTTCTTGGTTTTCCTTTCTTGCATGATTGAGTATCTTTCTAAAGGTTGATAAGGAAATAAATCTTAACAGGCTGGAAGGGTTAAGTTTCTTAAAGTCTTGAATCTTATAAAAGTTAAACAACTGATTCAACCCCCTCTTCTCAGTTGTCATTAGATCATTGGAACTTCAATCACTACTCCAATATGAACTGGAATTGAAGAACATAGTTGATGAGGAGATAAAAAAAGGTTTAGCATTTAAGTCTGTAAATGTTATTTCTAATGACTCTTCTGATTCTGATCTACAGGAAATTTAAAAGGAAGACATGGATCAGATTGTAACTAGAGTCTACAAAAGAATGAAAAAGAAAGGTTTCAAAAACCAGTTTAGTAGAAATCCTCAAAAAAGAAAAATATAAGGGAGATAAGAAAGGTGATACAAATTAAAATGCTTCAGATATAACTTGTTATGAGTGTAGGAAGAAAGGTCATACCAAACCCGATTTCCCTAAACTAAATAACAAAGACAAATACAAAAAGAAGGATAAAAAGGCATTGACAACCAGCTGGAGTTATACTGAAGAATTTGATACTTGTGAACAATCTAGAAATGACAAAGAAACTGATAACTTGTGTTTCATGGCATCACTGGATAAGGATTGTAATTTTAGTTATTATTCTGAATGTTCTGATTCTGAATATGAATCTGAAAACCCCAATGTTTTTTAATTAAATAAAGAAATTGAAAGATTAAGAAAATATATTTTCAAAGTTGTTGATTTATATGATAAACTTAGAGAAGATAATGAAAAACTTATTCCTGAAAGTAAATTAATTTTTCAAGAAAATAAAAAGTTAGCAAACACTACTTCTTCTTCTCATTCAACAGTTCATGATAATTTGAAAACTAGTCAAGATTTGAATGAGAAATTGAAAAAGGAAGTTGAATGTCTTAAACAAAATTTATCTGATTTTATTCAAGGTCATGAAAAATATCATGAGATGATGTCTTTGACTAAAATGGATAAAAATAAATATGGTTTTGGTTATGATAAAATATTACCTCAAATGTATAAAACATGTTTTGTTAAAAGTAAAAATGGTTGTACTTAAACTGTTACTTGTTTTAAATGTGTCATGAATGGTCACTATGCCAACAACTGCTCACTTAGATTTAAACCGTCTTTGGTATTTACAAAAAAATAATATTTCAAAAAACTTTTTATCGAGAGTACCTTAAAATACATGTTTAAATTATGTATGGGTACCTAAAAATTTTATTATTAATCATATTGGACCCAAAGTAGCTTGGGTAACAAAATTTTCAATTAATTGATTTTTATAGAAAAAATGCCTTGGATATCTCAAGAATGACATATGGTACATGGACAGTGGATTCTCTAGGAATATGACCGGAGACCCATTAAATTTTACCTCATAAAACACATGTGATGGAGGCATTGTTACTTTTGGAGACAATTCTAAAGGCAAAGTAAAAGGTTTTGGTAAAGTTGGTATTTGAAATTCTACATTTTTCATGACCCCCTCCCACCAAAGATGACCTTCCTAAGCTAGAAATGGTGAAAGGGAGATAATGACCCCTGAGTCCCGCCTCCAGTAGGCCCCGGAGTGTCGACTAGCACCAAGGGTATGAGTTTTCACAAATATGGGAGGCATTACCCTTTTTATTATTTAAGATCGGGAAATAGGATGAATCAAACACCAAAAGGAAAAAAGAACAAGTGAAAATAAACCCAAAACCAAACCCATATGCATGTTTAATACAATACTGAAACAAAATTACAAGTACAGAAAAGCTCCAAAGGACTGTACCAAAAAGTAAAGGAAAACAACAACAGCAAACAGCAGCAACTCCCCCTGCCTGACTAGTAAGGTCCCGCACAGTCCCTATAGTCCTCCTGAAAACCTGAAACCAAATCTTGGGTGAGCATACAAGTATACATTGTAGGGAAACCTAAAGATATCATGCACAAGTGGGGAGACATACTAATTCCCCTTGAGAAAATAGAAGAACCAAAACCTAGAAAGGAATCTATCCACCGAGCCTCACCAGTCACACTCACCAAGTAACACAAGTCAATAGAGTATAGTAGTAATGTTATCAAAGTATGGGTACCTAGCACCACCTTCCCACTGGATACTTCTCAAGCCCTTGCACCTAACACTCTGATGCTTCCCCCTCTTCCTGAGTTAGTGCCGCAACTTGGCCATATGAAGCTCGAGCTAGTGCCACAACATGGCCATACGAAGATCATAGTAACCTGCCTGCACACAATCCTCAGCCAACTCAAATCACATCCCGCTAGCACACAATCCTCCGCCATGACCACATCTCATCCTGAAGACACCTGGGAACATATCACACCTCATCCCAAAGATTCTTGAGAAACATCTATCGTAACATGCCCGGAGGAACTTGGGATATAAAACCTGGAAGAGGGAGCACAGGGAAGAACAATAACCAGACATCCTTTGGATGTTTGATAATCTCACCCCTCATCCCACGGGTGTTCAGCACGTAGTGCTCGACATGGGTGGGGAGTTTAAAGAAACATAAAACGTACAGATTTATATAAGTATAACAACCACTCAGTCCATCCTAAGGCTTCTACACAAAGATCTAAGCACGTTCCTTGGCACTGTTACTTCAAGATTATGCACAAAACAATCAATCCCAAAACCCCATTTAATTTTTTCATGTTTCAACAGCTTTAGTTATCAGTTTCTTAACTACCGGGAAACTATCAACAACCAAACTGGATCAAGCGTTCATAAAAAATATCCCTTCCATCCACAAATCAAGTTAGGAAAACAAAAGCAACACAAACAAGTCCCTTCTTATTAACCAACCAACCCCATTGATTATTATTCCCATTCCATTACCATGCCCCACCATTCATTAACTCTTCTACTTTTATTTATTATTCACAACCCATAGTTCGTTCACATTCAAACCCATCCCTGCAACCCCGCTACCAACCACCATAACCACAATCACACCGAAACTCATACATCATTATCCCTTTGATACCATTTATCGTAGCCCCGCTGCCCATCACCAACATAGCATTCACACCAACCCACAACCAAGCCAACCGCAGCCCCGCTGCTCACCCGATCCACAACCACCCACAAAACATCCCCTTCACATAAATAAATCCTAACCAGTACCCACATGTTTATTATTTCAGTTTGCTCAACCGGGGTGATCACACAAGGGTTCCAGGTATTTAATCAGTCAACTTTACGTGATTAAACAATTTCCACATTAAATAAAATTTACATCCATAAGAAAATCCAGAAGGATAGGGAAACATTTAATTGTGTAAGAAAAGGCCCCCAACGTCCATGATTTTCAGTAGGCAGAAGCCCATTAAATTCACAATATAATATCACAGGATATAAAAAATGTAACTGTTTTCACAAACTTCCCATCCCCATTATATAAGCTAGTTATTATCTTTATTAAACCGATTAAATTTTTTTCACATAAACAAGAGGACACCCACCCCGCATGATGCACAATTTAGAGAGACGAAGGTAAGATCCCTACCTCAACAGGTTCCGATGTCCTTCTATGAACACGACCACCACGATCACAAGGCTTCTCCCAGAACGACTACACCCACCAAAGACGTCCAGGCACCACCGAATCAACAACACAAGAAACTCCCTCAACACGGAGATCACATGTCGTAGAATGTAATGAAAATGGGAGAAGTAGGATCGGAAAGATATTACAAGAACAGAGGTTTAACAAACATTTTTAGAGTCGTTCGTCAAAGATCGTCGTTCCCGTCAATTATCAGTAGTCTCTTCAGTTGGAAACTACGGAGGGGAATTTAAAGAAGAGGGAATGGAACAGGGTGTACTATGTTCTCCTCGGTAACATGATCTTGTAGTCACTTACGGATCGAAGATCGGAGTTCGGATGAAGAAGTTAGGAGGATGACTTCTCAGTCGTCCAGGAGTGTCGTCGTGTGGAGAAGAAGGGTCCACAAATAATATGTTACCCTCTCTTACATAGGAAAAGGAAATGAAAATCATATTCAGTGTGAATTAATGAATACGCGCCATAATTGTACAACAGTTACGCTACTTGACTGGTCAACACACGACACTTCACGCGATTTCCACGCGTTTTAATAATAATGATAATAATAAATTAATATTAGGCGTTTCTTTGACCCGAGGAAAAATTCATAAAAATATATTCATCATTGGTCATAAAATAACTGTCTTAATTTCAAGGTCATAGTATCGTAGACAGCTCTTCATTCCGACACCGGAAGAAGAAGTTACGGTCGAATTAAGATTATTCGACTAAAACCATAATAATGATATTTTATAATATAATTAATTATATAAATTTACTCATTTAAAGGGGGAAAGGAAACATGCATAAAATCCCTCCTCACCATGCGCCTCCCCCTTATTTCATTTATTATAATATTAATATCATTATATGAATATTATTTATTTAAGGGAAAAAATAAACCCCTTATGCGCCTCCTGTACACCAACAACACGCCCCTCCCCCCTTTCATGGGTTGATTTATTTCTTACATCCATTGATTGTTTTAATATTATATTATATAAATATTACATAAGTTATATAGTATATACAAAGAAAGTATTCTCCATGTGGCTCAAGTAGAATAGAAATATTATTAATTCCCTTGCCTTTTATCCATTATTAATTTAATTGTATTATCATATTATTATACTGGCAATATTATTAATTTCATATTTCACTTTGCGGAGAACCTATGCACAACCATTCCATGCGACTCAAAACCATTTCATTTAATTTAATTAAATGACAAAACAAAATTAATATAACTTACATATTCAACCCCTTTTTAATACATTTAATTTCATTAACCTCTCGCACATAGTTTTACGCCATCATTGTTATTTGTTATTTTTAAATAATAATAACAATTCATCAACTTATTTTATTAACTCATCACCGTTATTATTTTTTTAATAATGTTAAATTTACGCTCATTGCATTGACCACGTTAAACTTCCCCGTTGGATATCTGAATCTGACCATGCCACGTCAATGTCTTATAACATCCGTCAATTTAATTATTTAATTCTATTTATTTTTATTTCACACTGATTAAATTGAAACCAATTTTATTAAATTAAAGCCATTCAATTTAATAAACCCAAAATATTTTTACGCCACCATTATTATTATTATTTAACATAATAATAATAACAAACTCACCTTTAATTTTATTAATGCACCACCATGATTCCATTGTGCATCTTCATTTATGTGTTTGCAATAAATACCATGACTCATTTCATTAATTTCTCATTATTATAAATATTATAAATAATATTAATAACACAACACCCATTATTATTATTCAAATTTAATTTCAATAATTACTCAATTAATAATAAACCACATGTTTCATTTATCAACATCTAATGGGTCACACACCTTCCCACTTCACATCATTAATAATAATAACACCCATTAAATCATTTTATCATGATTATTCTCTTTTTAGTTTAATTAATCACACAATTTATGTCATCATCATTATTATTTAACATATGTTTACGTTATCATCTGTATTAAAAATCATCATTATAACGCGTGTCATTTTGACCATATCGATTTGAGAAAAGGAATGGACTGGAGGGGTCTGGGCCATTACATCAGATACCTTTCAAAACATTATCGTCCTCAAGAATTAAAAACTGACCCAGAAGAAAGAATGGATCCGAACAACCACTCTGCAAGATACCTCTCAGGGCTCTCATTATAACAGGAAACAACCGACAACCCTAATTATATGAGTTAGGAATTCCTTCTCCCATATCGAGATATTATCCGCTTTAGGACGCACTGACTCACCTGCATGGGTTTAATCGCATCCACATTAATGCGTCTCGATTAGGAATTAGGTCATCCAACTTCCATATATTAGGATTTTCAAAACTTACACTGCCTCCAACACCATAAAAAACAACAATAAATTGTCCAAACACATGTCTTGAGGAATTCCTTCTCCCATGTCGAGATATTATCCGCTTTAGGCAGCACTGACTCGCCTGCATGGGTTTAATCGCATCCACATTAATGCGTCTCGATTAGGGATCAGGTCCTCCTCTCCCCACATGTCAGGACTCTTCACACACATTTAAAGGAATTAGGGAAACAACTTAGCATTATAGACTCATGAAAAACAAGTTCCAGGCCCAAAGCATGGGCGAGAATGAGTTTCAACAAAGGAGTGTGAAGCTCCAAAACATAAACGACAACATTTAAGTAAAACCGAAAACATCTCTCTCGATCTCCAGCCATGCTAGGGTGGTCGCTTCTATTACATTCAACTATCCATGTCACACTCTTCTGCCTCTCTGTTGACGTCCACCTCCTTGACCATGTCCCAGTTGGGGTCCTTGAGGAACTCCCTGTGGTTGGCCACCACTTGCTCCAGCTCCCCTTAGAGGGACTAGAGTCTGTTGCTACTGGAAGGGTAAGGCTGGGAACTGCTGCGGGGGCTGGGGCTGAACCTAGCCAGTCCCTCCATACTAAGTCTGAAAAGGGAAATGTCTTCCAAGATTCCCACGATTCCCACATGCAAATAACCTTAGTCCCTGCCCCATAGAAAACAGGCGGAAATTGTGATATTGGTATGGGACCTGCTAAAGTCTGCTCCCTGCCGGTCGAAACATGGAAGGTCCTAATTCTGGTGATCTACTGATGACAGCCTCCTTCTGGGATGAACTTGGGTGACTCCTATCTCATGGTGGACCTACTCACAAGTGCATCCTCTCGATTATCTCTGCCTTCTTCGGTACTTCTAGGTACGTTGGTAAGGTGAAAGGGGTCACCGCGCACCGAATAGAGGGGTGAAGTGCCTCCTCTAAATGTATGGCTCGGGAATCCTCATCCGGAAATAGATTCGGGAAAAAACGGAGGAGATCCTTGAACTTGACCCCTAGTTCCCACACTTACATGCTTCCTTGTTAGAGAGACAACAACTCCTGCCTCTTATCGGCCTTCCTCGTCGAGGAAAGAAATTCCTATCGGAACTCCTTCTCGAATTTAGCCCATAGAACTTATGTCTCTTTCCCCTCCCAAAGGTAAAGCATCCACCACTGATGCACCACTCCTCACATCTGGCTTACTGCTAGAGGAACCCATTACTCTGATGGAGCCCTGATCAGCCCAAAGGTGATCTCGAGTTCCTCCAACCAACTCTCTGATTCCGTATCTGAAGTGATGCCTTCATACTTATTTAAGATCTGTCGCTGGAAAGCACGAAACGTGCGCTACCACAAGTCATATTCCTCATATCAGTCAATCCTCAACTGATCAACCGTCTGAATCTGCTGGGCCTCGAATGCCCGAGTCACCCGGGAACGACGTCTAGGTTCCATAACTGTATGGTAAACAAAGAACGCCTAAGCCCAAGTAGCAAGGAAATTTTATCAAGGTTTCATTTTATCATTTTATTTGGATTTCTTTCCCAAAACACACAAATCATATAAAACACAAATCATGATGATGCATGTACCTTTCCTAGGGTCTCTACCCTGCAATCAATGTAGTCTTACTTGGTCGTTCGGTAAGCTCAGAGTCCTTTCATCAGATCACGGGGGACCCTAAAATCTCGTGTCCTAGCCAGTATTCCCTGGCCTATGTCATGCAACAAGATCATACAACATTGTTTCCCTACCATACCATGCAATCCTCACTATTCCTAACTCCAGACTTCATCCAATCTCTTAACCATCACCTCTGATACCATTCTGTCACGACCCCCTCCCACCAAAGATGCCCCTCCTGAGCTAGCAATGTTGAAAGGGAGATAATAACCCCCAAGTCCTACCTCTAGTAGGCCCTGGAGTGGTGACTAGCACCAAGGGTATGAGTTTTCACAAATATGGGAGGCATTACCCTTTTATTATTTAAGATCGGGAAATAGGATGATTCAAACACCAAAAGTAAAAAAGAACAAGTAAGTGAAAATAAATCCAAAACCAAACCCATATGCATGTTTTATACAATACTGAAACAAAATTAAAAGTACAGAAAAGATCCAAATTACTGTACCAAAAAGTAAAGGAAAACAACAACAGGAAACAACAGCAACTCCCCCTGCCTGACTAGTAAGGTCCCGCACAGTCCCTGTAGTCCTCCTGAAAACCTAAAAGAAAATATAGGGTGAACATACAAGTATACTCAGTAGGGAAACATAAATCTCTCATGCACAATTGGGGAGACATCCTAATGCCCCGTGAGAAAATAGAAGAACCAAAACCTAGCAAGGAATCTATCCACCCAGCCTCACCAGTCACACTCACCAAGTAACACAAGTCAATAGTGTATAGTAGTAATGTTATCAAAGTATGGGTACCCCGCACCACCTTCCCAATGGATACTGTTCAAGCCCCCATGCCTAATGCTCTGATGATTCCCCATCTTCCTGATCTAGTGTCGTAACTTGGCCATACGAAGCTCGAGCTAGTGCTGCAACCTGTCCATATGAAGCTCATAGTAACCTTCCAGAACACAATCCTCGGCCATCTCAAATCACATCCCGTCAGCACAAAATCCTCAGCCATGACCAAATCTCATCCTGAAGACACCTAGGAACATATCACACCTCATCCCGAAGATTCTTGAGAAACATCTGTCCTAACCTGCCCAAAGGAACTTGGGCTATAGAACCTGGAAGAGGGAGCACAGGGAATAATAGTAACCAGCCATCCTTTGGATGTTTGAGAATATCACCCCCCGTCCCATGGGTGTTTGGCACGTAGTGCTCGACATGGGTGGGGTGTATAAAGAAACATAAAACGTATAGATTTATATAAGTATAAAAACCACTCATCCCATCCTATGGCTTCTACACAAAGATCTTAGCACGTGCCTTGGCACTGCTACTTCGAGAGTATGCACACAATAATCAATCCCAAAACCCCATTTAATGTTTTCATGTTTCAAAAACTTTAGTTATCAGTTTCTTAACTACCAGGAAACTATCAACAACCAAACTGGATCAAGCGTTCATAAAACATATCCCTGCCATCCACAAATCAAGTTCGGAAAACACAAGCGACACAAACAAGTCCCTTCTTATTAACCAACTAACCCCATTGATTATTATTCTCATTCCATTACCATGACCCACCATTCATTAACTCTTCTACTTTTATTTATTATTCACAACCCATAGTTCGTTCACATTCAAACTCATCCCTTCAGCCCCGCTACCAACCACCATAACCACAATCACACCGAAACCCATACATCACCATCCCTTTGATACCATTTATCGCAGCCCCGCTTACCATCACCAACATAGCATTCACACCAACCCACAAACAAGCCAACCGTAGCCCTGCTACTCACCCGATCCACAACAACCCACAAAACACCCCCTTCACATAAATAAACACTAACCAGCACCCACGTGTTTATTATTTCAGTTTGTTCAACTGGGGTGATCACACAGGGGTTACAGGTATTTAATCAGCCAACTTTATGTGATTAACCAATTTCCACATTCAATTAAATTTACATTCATAAGAAAATCCAAAAGGAGAGGGAAAATTTTAATTGTGTAAGAAAAGGCCCCCAACGACAATGATTTTCAGTAGGCAGAAGCCCATTCAATTCACAACATAATATCACTGAATATAAAAAATGTAACTGCATTCACAAACTTCCCTTCCCCGTTATATAAGCCACTTATTATCTTTATTAAACCAGTTCAAATGTGTTTCATGTAAACAATAGTACACCCACCCCACATGATGCACAATTTAGAGAGATGAAGGTAAGATCCCTACCTCAACAGGTTCTGATGTCCTTCTACGAACACGACCTCCACGACTACAAGGCATCTCCCATAATAACTACACCCACAAAGGACGTTGCAGCACCACCAATTCAACAACACAAGAAACTCCCTCAACACGTAGATCACATTCCATAGCATGGAAAGAAAATTGGAGAAGTAGGATCTAAAAGAGAATACAAGAACAGAGTTTTAACATACCTTTTTAGAGTCGTTCGTCAAAGACTGTCGTTCCCGTCAATTATCAGTAGTCTCCTCGGTTGGAAAATATAGAGGGTAAGTCGAAGAAGAGGGAATGGAAAAGGATGTACAATGTTCTCCTCGCTGACATGATCCCGCAGTCACTGACGGATCCAAAATCGGAGTCTGGATGAAGAAGTGATGAGGATAACTTCTCAATCATCTAGGAGTGTCGTCGTGTGGAGAAGAAGGGTCTGCAGATAATATGTTACCCTCTCTTACATAGGCAAAGGAAATAAAAACCGTATTCAGCGTGAATTAATGAATACGCTCTGTAACTGTACAATAGTTACGCTACTTGACTGGTCAACACATGACACTTCACGCGATTTCCATGCGTTTTAATAAAAATGATAATAATAAATTAATATTAGGCATTTCTTTGACCTGAGGAAAAATTCATAAAAAGATATTAATCATTGGTATTAAAATGACTATCTTAATTTCAGGGTCACATTATCGTAGATGGTTCGTCATTCCGACACCGTATGAAGAAGTTACAGTCGAATTAAGATTATTCGACCAAAACCATAATAATGATATTTTATAATATAATTAATTATATCAATTTACTCATTTCAAGGGAGGGAAAGGAAACACGCATGAACTCCCTCCTCACCATGCACCTCTCCCTTATTTCATTTATTATAATAATAATATCATTATATGAATATTATTTATTTAAGGGAAAAATAAACCCCTTGTGCGCCTCCTGTACACCAACAACATGCCCCCCCTTTCATGGGTTTATTTATTTCTTACATCCATTTATTGTTTTAATATTATATTTTATAAATATTATATAAGATATATAGTATATACAAATCAAGTATTCTCCATGCGCCTCAAGTATAATAGAAATATTATCAATTCCCTTTGCTTTTATCCATTATTAATTTAATTGTATTATCATATTATTATACTAGCAATATTATTAATTTCATATTTCACTTTTTGGTGAACCTATGCACAACCATTCCATGCGACTCAAAACCATTTCATTTAATTGAATTAAATGAAAAAAAATTAATATAACTTACATATTCAACCCCTTTTTAATACATTTAACTTCATTAACCTCTCGCACATAGTTTTACGTCATCATTGTTATTTATTGTTTTTCAATAATAATAACAATTCATCAACTTATTTTATTAACTCATCACCGTTATTATTTTTTAATAATGATAAATTTACGCTCATCGCATTGACCTTGTTAAACCACCCTGTTGGATATCTGAATATAACCATGCCACGTCAATGTCGCATAACATCCATCAATTTAATTATTTAATTCTATTTATTTTTATTTCACACTGATTAAATTGAAACCACTTTTATTAAATTAAAACCATTCAATTTAATAAACCCAGCATATTTTTATGCCACCATTATTATTATTATTTAACATAATAATAATAACGAACTCACCTTTAATTTTATTAACGCACCACCATGCTTCCACTATGCATCTTCATTTATTTGTTTGCAATAAATACCATGACTCATTTCATTAATTTCTCATTATTATTAATATAATGAATAATATTAATAACACAACACCCATTATTATTATCCAAATTTAATTTCAACAATTACTCAATTAATAATAAACCGCATGTTTCATTTATCAACGTCTAATGGGTCACACACCTTCCCACTTCACATCATTAATAATAATAACACCCATTAAATCATTTTATCAGGATTATTCTCTTTTTAGTTTAATTAATAACACAATTTATGTCATAATCATTATTATTTAACATATTTTTACGTTATCATAATTATTAAAAATTATCATTATAACGCGCGTTGTGTTGACCATATCAATTTCAACAAAGGAATGGACTGGAGGGGTCCGGGTCATTACAACATTTATTTTAAAAGTTTTATATGTTGAAGATTTAAAACATAATTTAATTTGTATATCACAATTATGTAATGATGGAATGGATGTTAAATTTCAAAATGATAAATTTTTAGTTTTTAAAAGACGATTCTTTATTATTTTATGCTAATCGAAAAGATAATATTTATACTATTGATTTTTCCTAACTAACTGTTCAACATGTAAAGTGTTTGAATGTTGTAAAGAATGACAACATCCTTTGGCACCAACATTTAGGACATGTTAATTTCAGATTGTTTCATAAGCTCTCAAAGCATGAGAATGTTTTACAACTTCCTTCTTTGAAGAAAGAACAACTTCATGTTTGTGACACGTGCATGAAAGGGATGCAACACAAAATTTCTTTTAGACCTATCAATCATATAAGTACTGTTAAGCCTTTACAGTTAGTACATATTCATTTATTTGGTCCAACTCAAATTTCTAGCCTTAGTGGAAAGAAATATACTTTAGTTATTGTTGATGATTATAGTATATTTACTTGGATATATTTTCTAGCTCATAAAAATGATACTTTATAAAAATTCACTGCTTTCTCTAAATTAGTCTGAAATGAAAAGGGTTGTATGATTATTTCTATTCGTAGTGATAAAGGAGGTGAATTTCATAATTTATATTTCGGAAAATTATGTGAAAATAATGGGTATTTTCATAATTTCTCTACTTCTAGTACACCACAACAAAATGGAGTTGTAGAATGGAAAAATAGAACTCTTATTGAAATGGCTCGAACTATGTTAAGTGAATATAATCTACCTAGATATTTTTGGGCTGAGGCTGTTTTTGTTGCATGTTATATTTCAAATAGAATTATTATTAGACCTTTTCTAAAGAAAACTTCTTATGAATTATTCAAAAATAAAAAGCCTAAAGTTGGTTATTTTATAGTTTTTGGTTGCAAAGTTTTTATTTTAAATTCAAAAGATAATTTAGATAAATTTGATGCTAAAAGTGATGAAGGTATTTTTCTTAGTTATTCTAATAATAGTAAAGATTATAGAATTTATAATAAAATAAAGATGGTTATTGAAGAATTTGTTCATGTTATGTTTGATGAAAATAATGCTAAAATAAATTCTGATTCTAATGTTGTTGATGATGAGTTTAGAGATTTTAATTTTGGTGAAGAGATTACTCAAGATAAGAATGAATTAATTGAGGGGGATCATACTCCTTCTCAACCTGATCCAAGATCAAGGAAGATTTACAAAGATCATCCTGTTGAAAATGTAATTGGAAATGTTGATTCCGTTTTCAAAACCAGAAATTCTATTTTAAATTATTGTGCCAATTCTTCTTTTATTTCTGATTTTTTTCCTGTTAATATTAATGATGCTTTAAAATATGTGAACTGAATTGTTGCTATGAAAGATGAATTAAATCATTTTGTTATAAATAATGTTTGGACTTTAGTAGAATTTCCTGAAGATAAGTAGGTAATTGGAACTAAGTGGATCTTTTATAACAAGTTGGATGAATCTGGACAGATTGTCAAAAACAAATCCAGACTTGTTTCTATAGGATACTCTCAAGAAGAAGTTATAGACTTTGAAGATTCATTTTCACCTGTTTCTAGGTTAGAGGAAATTATAATTTTGTTAGATTTTACGTGTTTTCAAGGTTTTAAATTATATAAAATGGATGTAAAAAGCGATTTCTTAAATAGTTTTATTACTGAAGAAGTTTATGTTTCTCAACCCCCTGGTTTTGAAAATGATAAATTTCCCAACCATTCTTTTAAATTATCTAAATCTTTATACAGTCTCAAACAAGCACCTCGTTCTTGGTATGAAAGACTTTCATTATTTTTATCAAAAAATGGTTTCAATAAAGGCAATATTGAACCCACACTTTTTATAAAAAGATCTTCTGATGATATTTTAATTGTTCAGATATATGTTGATGATATTGTTTTTGTATCATCTAGTGATATACTTTGTAATGATTTTTCTTTATTGATGTATTTTGAATTTGACATGAGTTTAATGGGAGAATTAGAGTTCTTTCTTGGACTTCAAATTTCTCAAAGGAAAGATGGAATTTTTCTTAATCAATCTAAGTATCCTAAATATTTAGTTAAATGATCTGGTCTTGATTCCTATAAATATATGAAAAGTCCTATGGGTACTAATTTTAAATTATATAGTCATGCATCTAGTAAACTAGTTGATTTTACAGTTTATAGAGGTATGATAGGTAGCTTGATTTATTTAACTGCATCTAGACCTGATATCATTTTATTGTTTGTTTATGTGCTAGATTTCAAGATGATACTAAAGAAATTCATATTAAAGCTGTAAAAAGAATAATTAGATATGTTAAAGGAACTGTTGATTATGGTTTATTTTATCCAAAATATAACTGTTTTAATTTAACATCTTATTTTGATTCTAATTTTGGAGGCTGTAGAATTGACCAAAAAATCACATCAGGTATGTGTCATTTTTTGGGAAAATTTTTAATATCTTGGTCATCTAAGAAACAATTATTTGTTGCTTTATCTACTGTAGAAGCTGATTATATCTCTGCTTCTAGTAGTTGTGCTCAAAGTTTATGGATTAAGAAAACTTTATGTGATTTTGGTGTTTATCTTGATAAACTACCTATTTATTGTGATAATACATCTGAAATTTCTATTTCTAAAAACCCCTTACAACATTCTAGAAAAAAATATATTGATCTTAGATTTAATTTTATTTGAGATCATGTGAATAAGGGTGATATTTTTTTAGAATTTATCCCCTCTGAAAATCAACTTACTGATATTGTTTGTGCATGTGCATATTTCCTTTAATTTGATTTCATGTGATTTTGTTTGATTACTTTTCCTCTGTATTTTGATGATATATTAATTTATATTATTTGGATTTTTGTGATTCTTATCACGTTAGAAATATAAGATATTTATCTATAATTTATTAGTTAATGAGGAAGTTTTAAAATGCTTATCTATTTCTCAAAAAAATCAATGAAGTTGCTACAATGCTTTTAGAAACTCTACATTTCACTATTTTAAAACATTTCTGTATTTATTTTACTGCAACTTCTATAGTTATTCGATTTACATTAAATTTGATTATATGGAAAGACAACATGATTATATTAATTTCATTAGTTTACATCAAAGTCTAAAAATATCTTTTGAATGGAATTTTAATTACATTAATTTATGTTATGTTATTTTGTAGTGGCAGTTTTTTCAGAATTGTTTTTCTTATGTTTTTTAATGATTTTAGGATTGGTAGATGTCAGTTTTAATTGGTTATTTTTTTTATGGAAATATAATAATATTTTATACAAATCATTAGTTTTGAAAAAAGTCTGAATCAGCTGTTAAGATCCCTTAAAAATTCGTTTAATTTTGTCAAAATATTCTGTTCAGATTTCTTTCAAAAGTATGGTTCATTTTTATCTCAAAAGTATGGTTCATTTTTTCTTAAAAAAGTATGGTTCATTTTTATCTCAAAAGTATGGTTCATTTTTCTTACAAAATTATGGTTCATTTTTTCTTACAAAAGTATAGTTTATTTTTATCTCAAAAGTATGGTTCATTTTTTCTTACAAAAGTATGGTTTATTTTTTCTTACAAAAGTATGGTTCATTTTTTCTTACAAAAGTACGGTTCATTTTTTCTTACAAAAGTATGGTTCATTTTTTCTAACAAAATTATGGTTCATTTTTTCTTACAAAAGTATGGTTCATTACTTCATATCTTACGTTACTTTTCATACCTTACGTTACTATTCATACCTTATGCTACTGTTCATAACTTACGTTAATGTTCATACCTTACGTTACTGTTCATACCTTATGTTACTGTTCATAACTTACATTATTGTTCATACCCTACGTTACTATTCATAACTTACATTTCATTACTGTTTACTCTGAAGTTATTATTCACTCTTAAGTTACTGTTCACTCTGAAGTTACTATTCAATCTGAAGTTACTGTTCACTCTAAATTTACTGTTCACTCTGAAGTTACTGTTCACTTCGAAGTTACTATTCATTCTGATGTTACTGTTCATTCCGTGCAATTTTTCTAAAATTGATTTTCTGCAAATATATGGATTATTTTTTAATGATTTTTTTTTGTGAAAAATTATGATTAAATATAAGGATTGTAATCAAAGAGTTTTTAATATTTTTTGTGCTATATTTAGAGAGAAAAAATAATAAAGTTTTTCAACATCTTTTACCAAAACAAATTGGATGTTTTAAGATTCTTTAAATTCAAATGTTTGAATTTATTTTCATAATCTTCTGCTAGTTTTCAAGAACTGTTTTGACTACATTTAAATCATTTTAAATGGATTTAAAATTATGTTTTGAATCATTCAATGCTTTTATTATTTTTCATATTTTATTGGAAGACTTATTCAAAATATTTTTAATTCCTTTATTAGATATTTATCCTACAGGAATAAAAAGGACAACGGTGCTGCTAGTTTCAGGGAGATATTTATGGGATCTCTTGACTCAATTAATTTTGAATATCCTAATGAAGCAGAGTTGTTGCACCTATTATGTTTTTTTATTCTCTATATATATCATTCTCTCTTGCAGGAAAAATGAAATACAATAAAAATAGATTGTACTGTGAACTTTTAATCTGCTATGAATTTGCAATGTTCTCTGACACTCTTCTTCGCCATATTCTCATTCTCTCAAGCGCTGAATTAATTCTGCTTCGACTACAATTGCATTGATGAGACGTGCTGATCTAAATCTCAAGAACCAGTACCTGTAATTTAATTTTTATCATCTCTTTCATCTGGTTCTGAGTCTGTAAAACTACTTCCTGTCACTCACACGCACTCTTATTTTTATGTTTATGCTTTAGCACACAAAAGCATTGTTTGTTATTCTTTTTCTTCGGGATGTGACTCCCGGATTCTAAAGTCATGATATTAGGGTTGTGACTCCCAGTATCTAAAGTCAGGTTGCAAGGGTTGTGAATCCCCACACAAAAGTCAGTGTCATGGTTATCCCTCCACTAGAAAAGGATTTTGTAATTGGGTTATGATTCCCCTTTAAAAATCATTTTTAGTGCACACGTATCTCTCGCCGACTAGAGAGGTATAAGAGTATAGTAGGCCCACTTTGGACCAAACTACTATAAAAAACATCCTTGTGTTATTTACTTTTTCCACTGCTTATTAACCTTAATAATTAAATTTGATAATTAATTTAATTAATCAATTCATTTGATTAAAATTTTTAATCTGGTCTATTCACCCCCCTCTAGATCATCTACCATTACCATGTCCGACCTAACAACCCCTCATATGAAATATCATTCTCTAAATTTACCACCTCTATATTTGGTACATTTCTGGGGTCTATTATGTAACTCCTTATAAAATATGCATAGTACACATTATGAACTTGAGATAGGTTATTTGGGGCTGCTAGTTGACTGTCCATAGTTCTGATGCGATTAAGGATCTCAAGGGGTGTGATGTATCTAGGACTAAGTTTTCCATTCTTCTGAAACCTCATGAATTTAGTCCACATTGACATACAAATGAACACATGATATTTGACATCAGACTCATGGTATCATTATTGATTGTCAACATAGATCTTTTGTTGACGTTGTGAGGATTTCATATGAATTTGAATGGTTTGAGCCTTCTCAGTCATCTCTTATAAAATATCAAGTACCATAATATTTATCTCTCTAATTTCATCCCAACATGTAAAAGTCTGACACCTCATCCCATACAGAGACACATATGTTTCCATTTGAATGCTAGAATGGAAATTTTTGTTATATGAGAACTCTACTGATTGAATGTGTTGATCCCAACATCCTTGTAAATCCATTGAAAATGATCTCAGTATATCCTCTAGATTATTAATGGTTCTATTAGCCTAGCCATCTGTATGAGGGTGATAATCAGTAGTAAAACTCAACTCTGTATCCAACACTTATTGAAATATTCTCCACAACGTTGAGGTAAACCCTAAATATTGATTATATACAATTTAGAGTGTCACTTCATGATGTTTTAACACTTCCCTTATATATATCATGGAGATTTTATCAATATAGAAATATTTTGTGATGGTAATGAAATGAACTGACATTGTAAGGTGACAAAACTACCACCCAGATGGCATAATTGACTTTAGAAATCCTAGGGAGTACAATGAAAAAATCCATGGTTATGTTTTACCATTTCCATACTGGTATGGGTAATGGTTTCATCATACTATTAGACTTTTGTCTTTAATCCTTGACTTTTTGTCATACCATGCATCAATATTAAAATTATGTAATCTCCCTCTTCAGGTTACCTAAAAAAATTATATCAATATATGTAACACCCCAGGTAAATAAAGAATATGACATTTTCATATTTATCCATATTTGTGAATAAAATATTAATATGACTTTAAAGGGGACGCTATTCTCGATGGCGTACCCGACACGCAACAACGAGTTTCTTGGGAATCTTACGTTGCACTCTAATAATAAAATAATATTATTTTAAATGGCAGTTAACATGTAGCCGTTGTATTGACGGGAATGGATATAAATAACTAAAATATGATTATATATGTTTTTAAATGTTTTTACATTTATCCAATAAAAGATAAAGGCTTAAAATACGGAAAGAATTCAATTTTAGGTGTATATGCCTTAGTTTTCACTAAAGGTTCACTTATCGCCTTTTGATGGAAAACTGTCATTAAATATAGTTTTGTTCACTCTTATACATCCTTTTGTACCAAATAAAACTCTTCTTTAGAATCGGGACATCAAAATTTACTTTGTGTAAATTTTTGGTATCTTTCCGATAAAGTTCATTTTTTAATGAATAGTGTAAAATGTTGTATTTTAATTCAAAACCTCTTTTTAATATAATTTATTTATATGATTAGATTATCTTTTTAATTAGTTTTAAAGTGAAATTAGAATATATTTTTACCCTTAAATCCAATATTGGTCGTTGGAATTAATTTCACTTTGAAATCGGACTTAAACTAGTGTCAATCTTTTGATACTTATTGTTTCATAAAAACACGCTATTTGATCTGACAGCAGGAATTAATTATTAAATTAATTAATGTGAATTATATGTTTTGAATTTTGTAAAATATACTTCATTTTTGAATTCAGAATATCAAATATAGCTTAGGGTGAATTTTTGGGATTTTTCTGAAAAACTTCAATTTTTGATGAATAGTGAAACCACTAAGTGGTACTTATAAAAACTGATTTTTCCATTTAAATGAAATTTTGCCATCTTTGTGTTTTGAATTTCAAAAATCCGACATACATGGTTGTCATTAAGAAGTAAAATGTGGTTCAATGGGATAAAAATAATTTTTTTGGTGAATAGTAACTTATTAATTTTTAATCGCGGTTAGAGGTAATTAGTGTAGTTTAAGGTAAAAATAATGTTTTAATAATATGAAATGAACTTGAAACATGTCCTAACCTCATTGGATGTGTCATGGCCGACCAAGACAACCCATGGGTCAACTTGGGGACCCCATGAAGCCACTTTGGTTGGAAAATGACATTAATATCTTTTTATTTAAAGTTAAAGTAAAAAATGAGACAAACATGAAATGTTTTACTAAAACGATTTTTACATGGGGTTATACAAATCATATATTTGACTATAAATACTCATTGGAAAGTTAAAAAGATTTCCTACATCATAGTATTTTTTTTATAATTTTTAGTCATTAAATAAATTAAATTATTTATGACATCATGATGATGCAGCGATGACCTCATTATTTAACGATTTAAATAAAATGGAATGATAATGTAATATATAAGACCTACACATGTCCAAAACCTATTGGATGATTGGATTTAGAATCCTTATCACCTTATCCTTGAAACACATCAATGTGGGACCTCTTAAATCCGAATACCATTTTAAAATAAAGTGACTTTTCTTTACCTTCCAAGAGTGCCCCTCCTCTCCTCTTATAAAAGGCCCCCACCTCAACCTCCTTACCCACACTCCCGAAGCCTTTGGCTCGGCCAACCCCTGCCCATTTTGTCTCTTCACTTCCCTCTCTTACTCCTTGAAGCCTCAATTTGGGCAGAAGTCTTCCCAAAGAATCCTTTGAGCTCAAACCAAAGGGAGTTACCCGATTTTAAGGTAATGTCTTCTTTTGAGTCCTTTTGTTTTATTTTGCTTCTCCAACCCCCTAAACTCTTTTTATTCTTTTCTTTTGTAAAAACTAAAGTATACTAAATATACTAGGATGTTGTTATAATAAGGATTCGAGCTACACTTACACACACCTACATCTAATGGTTAACGAACATACTGTTTCCGTGGATGGCGAATTTATGCCTCCCGAAACGATGATTGTTCAACATTCTTTTAACACCTTCAAAGGTGGCCATTAAGATGTCACTATATTTATATATGATATATAATATGTTTATGTTTTACTTATGATTCTGTATTTTTCATTTTTGTCTTACCTTTATGGCTTCCATTATGGGTATACGCGATATATTCATTTTAGGAAGTGCGGACTACCGCCCCCTCAAAGTGATTTGATTCGTTAAATACCATATGTGGGACGTATAAAGGATGGAACTATGATATTATATATGATATTATACTTGAATTATAATATACCTTTATATCATTATGATTCCATTCTATAAAATATGAAATAGAAATGAAAGTAGCGTTCATGCGTACGTACGGCTTACCGTCTCCATGAACGGTGCATTTCATTTCTTATCCCCAAATGTAATGTAATATTATAAGTACATGTATATAATGGATATATATGATGAATGATACATATAAATGATGAATATAATTCTGTAATTAAAATATACATAACTCTCATTTAGTTTTAATTCCATTAATATGACAAAGAAATGAAAGTAGCGTTCATGCGTACGTACGGCTTACCGTCTCCATGAACGGTGCATTTCATTTATTACCTCTAAATGATTATGTAATATTATAAATACATGTATATGCTGGATATATATGATATATATGATATCCAAATCAGGAATGTCATTCTGGATATAAATAACCTTTGACCACACGAACAACATGTAATTGTAAGAAGTCCACTTTCGACTTAAGAACCAAATATCGACAAAACAAACATTATTAACTTAAATGATTACATAATGTTTATAACATGGAAATAAGTGATATAAAAGGAATAATGAACTTGAAAAAGGTTCTTAAGCAAATATAAATTAACTCAAGTTTATTATTCAGGACGTTAAAGAACGATCGAGTCAAGTCGGACCCGAGGTAAGGGATCTGACTCCTCTCTTTCTTTTTAAGTGCAATCTTTTATGTCATTCCTTCTAAAGATCATATTTCTTATTATTGGGATGTTATTTTATATTACTGTTACTTTAATTTTATGTTCATATGATGATAGACCCTATTCTCTCTCATCAATCCATTTTGGAAGTTTTGAGTGGCGCTGTTAGGCTGCCGAATTTTTGTAAGAGATCTAAGCTCTCTCTTTCTCTTTAAGTACTCCCCTTTATGTCACTTGTTTTAAGATCCTATTTGTTATGATGGGGGATGTTATTTCATATTCCTCTTTCTGTAAATTTTATTTTAATGTGATGAGATACCCTATTTGATCTCATCAATCCATTTTTGGAAGTTTTAAGTGGCGTCGTTAGGCTGCCGAGTTTTCGTAAGTGATTTTTCAACTCACTTTTATTCCCGTGATATTTATGCTACATTTGCCACAATTTCCTTTGAGTGGTGTATTTACTGACCATTATTTTACTAATTGTGTAATATTCTTTCATTTATGAGTATTTACATCTATGTTGTATTGTCCTTCTTTCACGGGGCGTATGTTTCGAAAGATACCCATGTCGGTAAGGGAACCTTTCACCCTCCTCTTTTTAAAAGACTTCTTTTGTTGGGTATTTTAATTTACATATTGTTATGTTGGGATATGTTCTCATATATCCTTATTGATGTAAATTTTATGTCCAAGTTATGAGATACCCTTTTTTTATCTCTCATCAACTCATTTTGATATGACGTCGTTAGGCTGTTAAGGGAACTTCTTAACCCAATTTCCATTCTTTGGGTTAATCTCCTACTTTCAAATTACGTCATGATATTATTATGTCCTATCTTGTATTTGTACTTTATTTATGTGTAATTATAGTTAATACACATAATAGATCTATTTTATTTAAAAAAGATCCTTGTATGGGACTTCGTCTCAATCTCCTTTCATTGAGGCATATTTTATTTTATACACAACTTTCTTTTATACGGTGTATAAACCCCTTTGACTTTTATGTTTATTCAAAAGGAATATTATTTATACAAACCGTTTACTAAATGAAAAAAGTGAATGTTTTTGTCGTACGTATGTGGAGACAATGACTTCTCCGCCTTCGTGACCGTTATTTGAGTTTCGGCTTCCTCTACAAGCCATACCTTCATTTTAAAAGAAAAATAAATACCATGTTTTACTTTTATTTTATTTTTGTATTGAAAATGGTTTTCATAATTATTTTATATCAATGTGTTGTATTGATATCTTGTGATTGAAAGGTGGAAATGTTATGTTTCCTTTATGCATGTTTTATGTGATACGATTATGTTGAGGTTCTTGGGCATTATTATGAAGACGGGTGGTTCCGTGATAAACTAAGGGCGGGTGAGCCCGATATAGCTCTCCAATGCATTGGGTAATGCGAAGGAGTGAAAAGTTAAGGTTTATCTGAAGAGATTTAGGGAATATACTGTGATGGGTATTCCAAACGTAACCAAGAGGGTTACTCCCTACGTAAGAATGTTATGAATGCCTCAAGTTACCTTTATGTCTTATGATTTCAATGATTTACTCATGATTTGATGAGTTATGTTAATGTGCTTATGTTTTATGGGTAAATTATGATTTCACTCTTATGTATATATGTACCCATGTTTCCTTTCCATGTTTTTATAACCCATACTGAGCTTTTTATGCTCATCCCAAGTTTTTTTTTTTTTGAAATTATTTTCACAGGTCAAGGGAAAGGTATATGATATGATGATAGTGTCAAGGAAGTGTCAAGAAATAATCCATGTTTTATTTTAAATATGTTTCCATTGATGGGAATGAATAATACTATCTTTATGTAACCACTTTGTTTATATGTGGAATGTAATGCAAGTTTTATGATCTAATTCTCTAAAACTCTAAACCCAAAAAGATCCTCAATGTGTAATCTTGTAATAACTCAAGATTAAGTAAGGTTTAAGGATGGGGCCTTATAGTTGGTATCAGAGGTCGGTTTAGATAACTTTAGAGGTTAGGGTATTCTCTAAGCATAAGTGACATTACCATAATGGTTAGGATTTCAGAAAGAGTCCTAGTTTTAGATAAAGTGAATGAGTAAGTATATCTTAGTGTTTACCTTCCTCATTAGTACATGATGGTTTTGTTGATATACTCACACTGACATTTCTGTTTTTAGTGAATGGGTGGATCTATCAGGCACCAAAGAGACAACAGGTTTGAAGGAAACTGTGGTGGTTCTATGATTAAGATACTAGATAAAATGGGGGATTCAATGAGGAAACTTGTGGTTGTTCTAAACCAACTATCAAGGAGTCATGATCAACCACTTGAACCTTGGTATGTTCTATGATGCATCATGTATGAGATGACCAATCGATGTGGAAGTTCAGGTAATAATTATAAAGGTAACCATTAGAGTTTATATGATTCTTACTTTTGAGGTAATTATGGGTTATTATATGATATGATGGAAAATGAAAGGCATGAGATAAACTTGAGGTTAAAATATGTTATGATTATTTTTGAAGATTTTATCTCATTTTGGGGAATGTTTTGAGAATTATATAGTTTTTGAAAAAGGACAACACGCAGACCGTGTGACAACCCGTCGCGTCAGACAAAGCTTTGGGAATCGAACCCACAACCAAAGTGCGACTGGTATTTATCGCCTACCACTGGACTACGTGAAGTCCCTGGTTAGTTTGACTGATTCTTTTTAGTTATATGATTTTATGAATTAAGAGTAAGTTGATTTTGGGTTATTTATGAAAATTATTAACCTATCATGGAGGATATGTGATTAGGTTAATTACTTTTCAATGCGAGACTTTAGGAGCGACTGATGTTGTTTGGAGATAAATGTTACGATTTAACTTGGAAGACTATGTGACTAAATCCTTCAAATATTTGGGTTTCAATCTTAGTTTGGTTTACATTGAAGAATTTTATGGACAAATTGTTTATCGGATGGTCCTCGTTGAACTTTGGGTTTTGTTGGACAAATTTTGGAGATTAAGAATAGATTTTCTTTTTATAAAGTGTTGTCCTTTTCTGGATTATCTGATCTTGTACTAACCTTTTGGGTTTTGGTTTTGGTTAAAGTCTAAAGACATGGGAAGTATATAGTTCTCTTTTTTTGGGTTAGGTGATTCTCTAGAAGTTGATTATAGTACTCTTAATGTGAACAAGTCTTCCTAAATACTCGCCTTTTGGAGAAAATATGAGTTTGTGTAAGGAATCTAATAAAAGTTGAAAGTCAACATGATAAGTGATTATGTTTCCTGGTGAATAAATTCCTCAATAAAAAGTAACTTAAAACAAAAATTTTGTCTATTAACTTTTTCTACTGGGGAATCGAATACCGTTTAACCCGTCACAGGTTTGTGATTTTCTCATGGTTAACTTTCTCCTAAACATGTTTTCTATCACTCTCCATCAGAACATGACCCTTTTATTTTTCTTCAATGTCCATATTTTCCTACACGGAATCCTATTATGGGTTAACTCGGGTGACCTTTGTACTTATATTTCTTTATTTTAAAGTGATTGTTTTACCGACTCTTCTTCCGATGTGGGACTTTCATGGATGTTTCCAAGCGCAATTTTAAAATTGCGAGGACGCAATTCCCAAAAGGAGGAAAGGATGTAACACCCCAGGTAAATAAAGAATATGAAATTTTCATATTTATCCATATTTGTGAATAAAATATTAATATGACTTTAAAGGGGACGCTATGCTCGATGGCGTACCCAACACGCAACAACGAGTTTCTTGGGAATCTTACGTTGCACTCTAATAATAAAATAATATTATTTTAAATGGAAGTTAACATGTAGCCAATGTATTGGCGGGAATGTATATAAATAACTAAATTATGATTATATATGTTTTTAAATGTTTTTACATTTATCTAATAAAAGATAAAGGCTTAAAATACGGAAAGAATTCAATTTTAGGCGTATATGCCTTAGTTTTCACTAAAGGTTCACTTATCGCCTTTTGATGGAAAACCATCATTAAATATAGTTTTGTTTACTCTTATACATCCTTTTGGACCAAATAAAACTCTTCTTTAGAATCCGGACATCAAAATTTACTTTGTGTAAATTTTTGGTATCTTTCCGATAAAGTTCATTTTTTTAATGAATAGTGTAAAATGTTGTATTTTAATTCAAAACCACTTTTTAATCTAATTTATTTATATTATTAGATTATCTTTTTAATTGGTTTTAAAGTGAAATTAGAATATATTTTTACCCTTAAATCTAATAGTGGTCGTTGGAATTAATTTCAGTTTGAAATCGGACTTAAACTAGTGTCAATCTTTTGATACTTATTGTTTCATAAAAACACGCTATTTGATCTGACAGCGGGAATTAATTATTAAATTAATTAATGTGACTTATATGTTTTTAATTTTGTAAAATAGACTTCATTTTTGAATTCGAAATATCAAATATATCTTAGGGTGAATTTTTGGGATTTTTCGGAAAAACTTCAATTTTTGATGAATATTGAAACCACTAAGTGGTACTTATAAAAACTGATTTTTCCATTTAAATGAAATTTTGCCAACTTTGTGTTTTGAATTTCAAAAATCCAACATACATGGTTGTCATTAAGAAGTAAAATGTGGTTCTATGGGATAAAAATAATTTTTTTGGTGAATAGTAACTTATTAAGTTTTTAATCGCAGTTAGAGGTAATTAGTGTAGTTTAAGGTAAAAATAATGTTTTAATAATATGAAATGAACTTGAAACATGTCCTAAACTCATTGGATGTGTCATGTCCGACCAAGACAACCCATGGGTCAACTTGGGGACCCCATGAAGCCACTTTGGTTGGAAAATGACATTAATATCTTTTTATTTAAAGTTAAAGTAAAAATGAGACAAACATGAAATGTTTTACTAAAACGATTTTTACATGGGGTTATACAAATCATATATTTGACTATAAATATTCATTGTAAAGATAAAAAGATTTCCTACATCATAGTATTTTTTTTATAATTTTTAGACATTAAATAAATTAAATTATTTACGACATCATGATGATGTAGCGATGAACTCATTATTTAACGATTTAAATAAAATGAAAAGATAATGTAATATCTAAGACCTACACAAGTCCAAAACATATTTAATGAGTGGATTTAGAACCCTTATCACCTTATCCTCTAAACACATCAATGTGGGACCTCTTAAATATGAATACCATTTTAAAATAAAGTGACTTTTCTTTACCTTCCAAGAGTGCCCCTCCTCTCCTCTTATAAAAGGCCCCCACCTCAACCTCCTTACCCACACTCCCAAAGCCTTTGGCTCGGCCAACCCCTGCCCATTTTGTCTCTACACTTCCCTCTCTTACTCCTTTAAGCCTCAATTTGGGCAGAAGTCTTCCCAAAGAAGCCTTTGATCTCAAACCAAAGGGAGTTACCCGATTTTAAGGTAATGTCTTCTTTTGAGTCCTTTTGTTTTATTTTGCTTCTCCAACACCCTAAACTCTTTTTATTCTTTTCTTTTGTAACAACTCCAGTATCCTAAATATACTATTATGTTGTTATAATAAGAATTCGAGCTACACATACACACACCTACATCTAATGGTTAACGAACATACTGTTTCCGAGGATGGCGAATTTATGCCTCCCGAAACGATGATTGTTCAACATTCTTTTAACACCTTCAAAGGTGGCCATTAAGATGTCACTATATTTATATATGATATATAATATGTTTATGTTTTACTTATGCTTCTGTATTTTTCATTTGTGTCTTACTTTTATGGCTTCCATTATGGGTATACGCGATATCTTCATTTTAGGAAGTGCGGACTATCGCCCACTCAAAGTGATTTGATTCGTTAAATACCATATGTGGAACGTATAAAGGATTTAACTATGATATTATTTATGATATTATACTGGAATTATAATATACCTTTATATCATTATGATTACATTCTATAAAATATGAAATAGAAATGAATGTAGCGTTCATGCGTACGTACGGCTTACCGTCTCCATGAACGGTGCATTTCATTTCTTATCCCCAAATGTAATGTAATATTATAAGTACATGTATATAATGGATATATATGATGAATGGTACATCTAAATGATGAATATAATTCTTTAATTAAAATATACAAACCTCTCATTTAGTTTTAATTCCATTAATATGACAAAGAAATGAAAGTAGTGTTCATGCGTACGTACGGCTTACCGTCTCCATGAACGGTGCATTTCATTTCTTACCTCTAAATGATTATGTAATATTATAAATACATTTATATGCTGGATATATATGATATATATGATATCCAAATCAGTAATTTCATTCTGGATATAAAGAACCTTTGACCACACGAACAACATGTAATTGTAAGAAGTCCACTTTCGACTTAAGAACCAAATATCGACAAAACAAACATTATTAAATTAAATGATTACATAATGTTTATAACATGGAAATAAGTGATATAAAAGGAATAATGAACTTTAAAAAGGTTCTTAAGAAAATAGAAATTAACTCAAGTTTATTATTCAGGGCGTTAAAGAACGATCGAGTCAAGTCGGACCCGAGGTAAGGGATCTGACTCCTCTCTTTCTTTTTAAGTGCACTCTTTTATGTCATTCCTTATAAAGCTCATCTTTCTTGTTATTGGGATATTCTTTTATATTACACTTTCTGTAATTTTTATTTTCATATTATGAGAGACCCTATTCTCTCTCATCAATCCATTTTGGAAGTTTTGAGTGGCGCCGTTAGGCTGCCAAATTT
Source organism: Viscum album (assembly GCA_963277665.1). NCBI lineage: Eukaryota > Viridiplantae > Streptophyta > Magnoliopsida > Santalales > Viscaceae > Viscum > Viscum album. Next base: position 905,727,130 of record OY728145.1, read on the forward strand.
TTGTAAGAGATCTAACCTCTCTCTTTCTCTTTAAGTACTCCCCTTTATGTCACTTCTTTTAAGATCCTATTTGTTATGATGGGGGATGTTATTTCATATTACTCTTTCTGTAAATTTTATTTTAATGTGATGAGATACCCTATTTGATCTCATCAATCCATTTTTTGAAGTTTTAAGTGGCGTCGTTAGGCTGCCGAGTTTTCGTAAGTGATTTTTCATTTCACTTTTATTCCCGTGAGATTTATGCTACATTTGCCACAATTTCCTTTGAGTGGTATTTGTACTGACCATTATTTTACTAATTGTGTAATATTCTTTCATTTATGAGTATTTACATCAATTTTTTATTGTCCTTCTTTCACGGGGCGTATGTTTCGAAAGATACCAATGTCGGTAAGGGAACCTTTCACCCTCCTCTTTTTAAAAGACTTCTTTTGTTGGGTCTTTTAATTTACATATTTTTATGTTGGGATATGTTCTCATATATCCTTATTGATGTAAATTTTATGTCCAAGTGATGAGATACCCTTTTTTTATCTCTCATCAACTCATTTTGATGTGACGTCGTTAGGCTGTTAAGGGAACTTCTTAACCCAATTTCCATTCTTTAGGTTAATCACCTACTTTCAAATTACGTCCTGATATTATTATGTCCTATCTTGTATTTGTACTTTATTTATGTGTAATTATAGTTAATACACATAATAGATCTATTTTATTTAAAAAAGATCCTTGTATGGGACTTCGTCTCAATCTCCTTTCATTGAGGCATATTTTATTTTATACACAACTTTCTTTTATACGGTGCATAAACCCCTTTGACTTTTACGTTTATTCAAAAGGAATCTATTTTATATGAAGCATTTACTAAACGACAAAAGGGAATGTTTTTGTCGTACGTATGCGGCGACAATGACTTCTCCGCCGTCGTGACCGTTATTTGAGTTTCAGCTTCCTCTACAAGCCATACCTTCTTTTTAAAAGAAAAATAAATACCATGTTTTACTTTTATTTTATTTTTGTATTGAAAATGGTTTTCATAATGATTTTATATCAATGTTTTGTATTTATATCTTGTGATTGAAAGGTGGAAATGTTATGTTTCCTTTATGCATGTTTTATGTGATACGATTATTTTGAGGTTCTTGGGCATTATTATGAAGACGGGTGGTTCCGTGATAAACTAAGGGCGGGTGAGCCCGATATAGCTCTCCAATGCATTGGGTAACGTGAAGGAGTGAAAGGTTAAGGTTTCTCCGAAGAGATTTAGGGAATATACTGTGATGGGTATTCCAAACGTAACCAAGAGGGTTACTCCCTACGTAAGAATGTTATGAATGCCTCAAGTTACCTTTATGTCTTATGATTTCAATGATTTACTCATGATTTGATGAGGTATGTTAATGTGCTTATGTTTTATGGGTAAAGTATGATTTCACTCTTATGTATATATGTACCCATGTTTCCTTTCCATGTTTTTATAACCCATACTGAGCTTTTTATGCTCATCCCAAGTTTTTTTTTGAAATGATTTTCACAGGTCAAGGGAAAGGTACATGATATGATGATAGTGTTAAGTAAGTGTCAAGAAAGAATCCATGTTTTATTTTAAATATGTTTCCATTGATGGGAATGAAGAATACTATCTTTATGTAACCACTTTGTTTATATGTGGAATGTAATGCAAGTTTTATGATCTAATTCTCTAAAACTCTAAACCCGAAAAGATCCTCAATGTGTAATCTTGTAATAACTCAAGATTAAGTAAGGTTTAAGGTTGGGGTCTTATAATATACATCTTATTTATTCTCAAGGATGAGTTATACGCATCATCCATAAGTTCCCTCAATATATCTGGTTTTAATGGGACACATATCTGCGTTCCAAACCTAATAACTCAATATTTATCAAAGTTTAACTATGTAATATTCTCTTCCTTTATCTATATCTTCATGTCATCTTTTTAGGCCTCTATGATCTTATCTAGAATGGATGGTTGAATAGTTATTTGGGAAAGGTAGGATGAAGTAAATTTTATGATTCCAATGTCTATCCTTGGTATGTTCAAGAATATTGGATCCCTTTTGATCCTCACCATGTATGGGGTTGCAGTATTTATTCTACATAGAGAGTATTCCACTTTGTTCACATTCCTAAGGAGATAATGGGTTGAAAAATCATATTACTTAATCAGATCTAACCACCTTAATTGGTGCAAATTGAGATCCTTTTATGTGAATATATACATGAGTATTTTATCATCTGTATATATGTCACACTTCAGTCCATAGATATAATTCTACCAAATCATTAATGAAAAGATAATTGCTGATAATTCTAAATCACAAGTTGGGTATTTTTACTCATGTATCTTTAATTAGAAAGAGGCATATGTTGTCACCTTTCAATCTTGCCTTAGTACACAACCCAATAATTTTTTGGATGTGTAACTGTAGATCAAAAATCCTTCCACATTGGTGGGTAATGTGAGCATGGGTGTTGTGACTAGTCTCTTATTTAACTATTTAAATCTCCCCTAAAATTCATCATTCTAGAAAAATTTCACTCCCTTCTAAGTTATCTTGGTTATTGGGATTAACATTCATGATATGTTTATTAAAAATTGATGATATTTCCCAACAAATCCAAGGAAACTACAAATCACATTCATGGATGTTGGTCAGAGACATCCTACAATTTTCTATATTCTTCAAGGATCCACAAATATAAATTTGTTGGTGATAACATCCCCAGTAATGTTACTTGGTCTAGTTATAATTATGATTGAGAACTGAACCACTCATTTAGATGGAAGAATAGGAAAAAAAATTAGATGTACATCAATGTATACCCTTACAATAGGAATTCCATCAAGGATGAATCCCTAATTTGATAAGGATAAAATTTCTCAAAAAGGAAATAATATCCATACTTAAGATAATAATTTTAAAGGTGATTCATCCTCCTTCTTACACTTGTATAGAATCATAGAGTAATTTTTGATATAGAGGGTGATTTCCTTCTTTAGAAAATTTATGTTAGATAAATATAAGGAAAGTTAATCCACACTCGTAATTGTATATAATTATGCTAAATAATGTATCACAAAGTTTTCTAGAAAGTTCATCTTGCAAATAGGGATAGGGAAGAAGTTATACACTTGGGATGAAATAATTTCCCCATTTTCAATTTTCATTGATAGCTTGACTTCTATGTTTTTAGTTTATGTTTTAATAGTTCTACTAAACTTATTTAAAATGAAATAATGTGTAGAAATATAGTCATATATGTCCCTTGAATTTCATGAATGGATAATAAGTGTGCCTTTTAATATTTTATTCTAGTTATAATAATTTACCTCAACAAAATATTCTTACAGGTGAGAATTTTAAAACTATTTAACAAATAAAATGAAACTATGAACATAAAAATTAATACCAATAAATGACATATATTCCTTAACATATGAGTTTCTAGGTATCAATCTAAGTTATCCATGATCTATTTCATAATATAAAAGTTCATAGGAATTTTTGTGCCCTTCATAATAGTTCATAAAAATCTTGTTGGTTTACCAAAGCATATCCCCCAGGAGAATCAAACCTGGTTTGAAACAAGGCCTCTTCATTGTGCACCAGGTAAATATCGATTTAATACTCAATATTCCCTTTTCAGGTTTATTACCCCTAAGTAAAACTATACCACAGCCACATCCACATATAGTACCAATACAGGTATATTTTTTACTAGAAACCACTTACTCTATGTGTTTCCAAAATTTTGGAATTTGTCGCTATATTTAGTATTATCCCCAATGATTTCACTAAGGTTTCTTAATACTAATCCCCAAAAACAACTATACCTTCATCTAATACAAACTATGAAAACCCATATATTTTATAAACTTTATTTCATGAATTTTTAAATAATTATAAACACAATAAAATCCACAGAGGATTGAGATATCTATTTTATTTATGAAATTAGATACATAACACAATAACTTGAAAGTGGAACATAACAAATTTTTAAAGAAAACTCCTAAACATACCCTTAAAATTCATTGATCTTCTAATACTGCATGGGATAACCTAGGTATGTACATAAGAATGGGTTAAGCTATAATTCTTGATAAGGTAATAATAAAATAATAAAATGATGAAAATAAATTTGTGTGAGTAAAGATTCATATAATGGTGACATGATAGGGTTAAAAATCCTAAACATCAACATTACATCATGATATATGATTTTATCATCAAGGAAACATAGAAATGTGGAAATAATATAAAGCATGAAATCATAAGCATAAGTCAAGGCTAACCATTAAGATATCACAGTATAGTGTGATTTGGATAAACTATAATGCACCATATGGGGTATCTCATGAGATAAAAAATTTCCCAATGCATTATAGGGATATATAATTTCGGGCCCACCCATCATATTCATATCATGTACATGTATTTGTGTGGCTCATACATCATAAAATATCAGAATGTATTTCATAACATTTAATCCCAAGATTAAGGAGTCTAAGTAAAACATATGGAATTAAAAAATCAATTAAGTATTGTTACATCAAGTTGGATACCCTTGATTGGAAATGGGGATGGGCATTAACAAGATAAAATTTGGTCATGGAAAATCACAGGATATTTTTGGAAGCATAACAAGTGTACAAAAGAATAAATAGAAAGATTTAATGAGAGTGAAAGGTGGTATATAATTACTTCTTAATCATAAGGAGATTAAATGGATGTGTAAAAAACATTAAAATGTGAATAATTGGAAATAAAAAGGCTTAATACAAAGGAAATAATCAAATAAAATGAGGAGGAAGAGAATCCCTTACATCAGTATGGTAATATCTTAGGTAAACTTTATAATGAGAGGTGATAAATGACCTATGATTCTTTTAACCTAAATTTCATATAAAATGGATATTTATAAATACATTACAACATAATCAATTAATATTCAAAAGGCTAAAGACAAACAAGTTTCTTGAATGGAAAATAAGAGAGAGATACCTTACCTTGAGAGGATGTCTCTAAAATCATGAGAGTAGATTTTTAAGATCTTAGGAAATCCTTGGGAGGGATTTAGATATATATATATATATATATATATATAAAATTCATTACCAATGGGTTTTTAGTGAAGAAGAGTAAGATTTTAGGTGTGTATTTATAAAGAAAGAGAGGGGAATTCTTTATTAATTTATAAACTTAGGTTTTGGACTCTATATAATATAGTAATATAAACCACAGAAATTACCATGGTTTTTTCCAATGGTTTCAACCAAATATGAGTGGTTCTCATTATTTTATAAGGCTTGGAACCGAACATGTTAAAATTATACCATCAGTGATGTGCGATTGAGTCAATTTTATAAATAATTTAATTTAAAACTATAAAATATAATATAGGATTTGGAAGATCCATTAATGATTTATAAAATTAATAAAATAACTTTAAATACTCTTTATTTTAAATGGGAAATCAATATTCTATTATGGAAACATTTTATAGAAATTATTACATATCATTTGGGACATTATTATGTTAGAATACAGACCGTATATTGATAGAGTATTTATTTTTTACCCAAAAGATCAACGGTCTTAGAAAATTATGAAAAATTAATCAATGGATAATTTCGATGTGTTGATTTCAAAAATAATATTTATTTTATCAAAATAATTTTATAAATATTAGAGGTTTCACTTTTAAATAAAAATCCTATTTAATGTAAATATTAGTTGTACAATACTTACAACTTTATAAACCTTAAAAAACTACATTAGAATTCATTAAATTATAATATCTATTATATTTAAATAAAAAAATTAAAAATATAATTTTATTAAAATGAAATGAATTTAAAAAAATATAGAATTTATCTCAATAGTATCTTAATTAAAAGGATATATTTTCAAAAAATACAAATTCAATTTTTCATATCAAAATTTATTTTTAATCAAACTCATTTTATAATCATTTATAAAGTAATAATAAAAATAGAAAAATGTAATCATTATTTTATTTAAAAGAAAAATATAAAAAATAATATAGCTAGGATATTGATACATAACTTGTAACATCCCACCCAAACTCATTGTTTTGTGAATAGACGGAGTGCCACTAACCTTAGGTTAAATCCCTAAGACACCAAAGGACAGAAATAAATGCCAAGGGCTTAAGAGAATATATGGGGAATATTTACCCTTAGAAGTACAAAAACCTAAAAACATATAATATAAATATCCAAAACATCTATATGTTCCATGAATATAAGAAAGAAACCTCAAAATTAAATCCATCCAAATAACAATGTCAGAATGATAAAAGAAAGAAGAATATCCACTCATAAAATCAAAGGGAAACATTACTCAAAGACATGAAAGTGACATGATCCCAAGAACCACTCAATCTAGCTCTAAGCTTTAACACCACCTTCCATTCCCATAATATTATAACACATCTCTATAGAAATAATATACCTTTAAATTTCTGATTTACAAGTAGAAAACATTATAAAATGCAAAAAATATCCTAAGAAAGGGGTGAGTATAAACTCAATAGAAAATCCATATAGACATACCAACACACTCCACAAATATAAGAACTTATAAGAAAATTTTATATAAAATTGTTAAAAAAATATGTAACATATCGTTATAATAAATAAGAGAAATACATTCAAAGAAAACTATAAGGAATTGTTCCTGATAAGTTGGGAGAACTATAATCCAACATATAAAATATAGGATAGATTTTCCATATAGAATTCATCTCTCAATGGTATTCCCACCATTACGTTTTGAAATCATGGTTAGACATTATGGATCATATTTCTAGAGATTTTGGATCAAATTTCTAATCATCTTTAACGTGCTCAACCAAATCAAGAGTAAGAGAAACGGGAAATAAAACAACAACATCATATTGATCGACACAATCCATAACCATATCTGTTATAGCATAAATTTTTCTGCCATTGATACGAAGCTTATTTTAAAAAATAGATTATATTGTTTCCCACTCAAAACATCAGCCACCAAATTCCATTTACCATTGTATACATCAAGTCAAAATAAAACATCAATAAATATTACATCCATATTAATTGCCTTAGATGCAAATACCTTTGTGAGAAAATGTATTTCAGGATCTTATGATCCATAAACACTATAAATTTATCACCAAAAAGATAATGATGACAATCTTTCATGGCACAGACCATAGTAGATAACTCTAAATAATGTGTTAGGTAATTATTCTTATGCACCTATAACTTTTGTGAGCCATCAAAAATCACATGATCTCCCTACAAGATAGCATAACCCAACCCAGATCCTAATACATCAAAATAGACCACATCTTCTCATCCTGAGTCTAGAAATGTAAGGATAGGTACTAATAATATTTTTAGAAATTTTAGATCCATCATAAAGGAAAACCATTCCTTTTTAAATATTTCATCAATGATGCAAGTCATGAATATTCATAAACTAACCATCAGTAAGATCCCACTGAGTTGATAAAATTGTGTATCTCAAAAATAGTCTTTGATTGTTTTCAAGAGATTATAGCTTCCACATTTTCAAAATCTACTGAGTCTCCTCACTCTATAATTATGTGTCAAAAGAAATATAAAATTTTTATCCATAAATCACACTTTTAAATCTTAGTGTAAAACATATTTTTCAAAATATACCCACATTTATGGACAAGTGTTTATCATGATCATACTTAGTCATAGAATACACCATAATGTCATTCATGAAAACCACCACAAAATAGATAAGATACTTTTGAAATGTATTATTCATAAATTCTATAAAACTAGTGAGGAATTCATAATATCAAATAAAATGACCACATATCCATAAATTATATAATAACTCTAGAAGGATGTTTTTAGAATATCTTCCTTATGAACATGAAGTTGATGATACCCTAACCATAAGTCAATCATAAAGAACCATGAAATTACCCTCAGTTTATCAAATAGTTCATCAATAAATGGAAGAGGATACCAATTATTTATCATAAATTGTTTTCGATTATGATAATCCACATATAAAAAATAATTACATCCAGCATATTTACAAAAAATAACTAGTATTTACCACAGACACATGCAATGTTAGATCAAACATTTTCCTTCTAAATATTATAGATAAAAATTAAATTCTATAAATTCCATCTTATTAAATAAAAGATAAATATGAATATTCCTTGGTAGGAGTTTAACCATAAATATAAATTCTAATTCAGGTGGAAACCCTATGAAATTACTGTAAAATACATTAGAAAAATGGTCAATAATGGTTTGAAATTATATAAGATCAATGACATCAATAGATTCTAAATTTATCACAACAAACCGATTAGAGATAATACCGACCACTAGTACCAAAGGTCCTGATCCTCTTATATTCATGTCCCAATATACTATAAAGATATTTTCAACACCATCACAAGATCTGAAACTAGTAAGATGGGCCTAATAGTCGATGTGGGAATTGAAGTTCATTAACACATCCAATTACAAAATTTGTTCATATAATTCCATCTCAAGAATAGATAAATCCAAAACTAACTTATCGTCGTCAATTATTTTAGAACATGATGCACACTAAAAGTCTCTACACTATCATTGGCCAGGAGGTTCATGTAGTTTCAAGATAGAAGGAATCATGTCAACATGTAAATCTATATGATCAAAAACATGAGTACCAATAAAATAATTGGATGCTCCAATATCAAAAAAAAATTCTTGATATTATAATTCAAGAAATCATACCTCCTACTATTAAAGAACCATATTGATCTTTTGTTATCATCTTCTTAGCAACAGAAAGAAGGTTAGTATCACCTCCCTAGTCATTGATTCCATTCTAAGGTTACATAACCTAAAGAGTCTTGGTTTTACTATAATTATATTAGCCCACTAAATTCTAAGGAAATGAGTTATTCTTATTGGATATCCCTATTGAAGAACAAGACGTCTGAGAAACAAGAGATATATTCACAACAGCTGGATTTGGGAGTGATATGACAATAACGTAGGAGATTTAACATCTGACTATAGTTGTAACATCTTCTATGTGATGTAGTACAATATCACTGAATATGCTCAAGTGAACCACCCTAAAAACACTCAGGCTTACTATTGGTTCATGGAGTATAATAAAAAATCATGTGTTCTAAATCTGAGACACTCAACCACCTTAGAAGTAGGTTTACCAATTCTTCATATTCTTGGTATTTGAGTTCCCACCTTTTCTTATAGTGATAAACATACTCCTCTTGTTATATTACCACATATATCTATTTTATCCATCATCACTCTATTTACCATGTCACACCTGAACCAACACTATTTAATTATTTTATTTATTTTTTATTCCCTATTTTTTTATCTTCTCTTTTGTATGTTTTTACCTTGAAATTTGGAGATTTTGGGCATGAAAATCATGTCATGTGGTTAAGGTACAATTTCTTCTAAACCATGTGGTAACAATACAATGGATAATGAAATTATTTTAAAGAACCAACCACATGGTTGGCATAATGTTTTTCAAACCATGAAACTTTCCCATGTGAGTATTTATAGAATCCTAATAGAGGGTGCATGGTTGACTCATGGTTTTCCATAATGCGTGACCCAAACCGTGTGTCGTGTCCTATTTTAAAAAAATATGTAATAAATTAAAAAAATTAAAAAAAATAAAATAAAACCTAATTCAATTAACCCCATACCTCTAACTCATTCTACCCAAACTCCTTCCCCCATCTCTCCCTCGATTCCCTATAGTGGGATCCTAGCATGATACCTCATCCCTCCTCTCATTTCTCCATTGAGATAATTTCTTATCGATTTTGGGCGTGATCAACTCCGGTAAGTTTCTCCTCCTCTCGTCCTTATTATTTTTCTCCTATTTATTGGTATCCTTGTCTCCCTTATGTCATACACATTTTTGGAAACCCCTTTAAATGGGGATTATTTTTGGTTGGTTATTGGAACATATGGTTCATTGGGGTTTATTTGAGGTTTATTATTGTGGCGTTCATCGAAGGTGGTGATTTTTTTCCCTTGAAGGCAACTTGCCTGAATATATATGGGTAAGTATATATATATATATACTCATTATTTGTGAATATTCCTTAATGGTGAGGGGAATATGTGCATTGGGTAAAGGGGTTCATATATTTATATATGGGTTTATGTTCATGAAAGTGTGAATAATTTTTCATCAAAGGCGTCATGGATTGATGTAGGTTTCCCTATGCATTGGCATTTAAATTTAAGAATCAATGTTTGCTTGATTTTTATGTCATGAAGTGTTTCTGATTAGTAATATAAAATATTTTTAAGAATTATTTAGAATTAAATCAAGTTATTTCATAATTTTTAATGTTTTGTGTGAAAAAACATTATTTTTCCTTGCACACCAAGTGTTCGATGAATTGTCAGTTCTCCATTATAAGTGGTTTGTGGTTTCTAAATGATGTTTCATCTTTATGAATACAATTTAAATATTTCAGGAAATTATATGTGGTTTTTTTTCTTTATTTGAAATAGTTTTTCACCCGAATAATATGTGATGACCAATTGGGACTTTCATAAAATTGGTTTTCTTTAGAAAACTCTCTTTGGGTTGTGTCTCTTACCATATCATTATAAAAGTAATGGGAACATCCTCAGTATGGGAGTTACCTTGTGCATTGATAGATTAAGGTCTAGGGGACTTCCTTAGAGTGGTCTTTAGTGGTAATACATATATATGTGGATTGTATATGGGTTGTGCTTATCCTTTATATATGGTTGCTTTCTTGATTTTCCCTGGCTCACCCCCATTTTTTAAATAACATGAGAACCTATCATAGATAGAGTATTATCTGAGAAAGATTGTATCATTATTTTAGGATTATGATCTATCTAGTGGCCCTATAGTATAACCATGCTCTTCTTTGGGGATGATTCCCCTCGGTTAGGCTAAGTAGGTTATGACAAAGTGATAGGTAAATTAGATTTGATTAGGTGCACCGGTGATATAGATCATGTTAAATAAAGTTATATATTTTCCCCTGAGATTATAGGTACTCCCTTTTGGAGTTGGTTACATAGAACCAAATTATGTCTACTCTATTTTAACTTTTATTAATTGTTTTGAATATTAATAAACTCATTATCACATTAATATTGTTCTTATATAAAACATAGTATGTGACAATATCCCAACATTAGTTTTTTCACTAATACATCATAGCAGTTCCCCGCAATGATGAGAACCTATAAGTTCTATGAAACTATACTTAAATATATATTGTATAGATGCATGATATCATCTTAGGGACAAAAATTATACAGGCTATTTGGGTTGGAGACTAATAGAAATTTAAGGCACCTTCTCATGGTGTACTTCCTTGGTAATATCTAGTAGGATATTATGAGAATGAGACCCACTAGTATGAAATACCCATTTATAAGTTTCATTGGATATTACTATATACGGATGTGTGTATTGATCCTTAGAATTTACAATTATTATTAATGAGTATTATTATTTTCATAATTTTATGTATTGATGAAAATATTGAGGACATATGTTTTCGGTGAGGTAGGATGTGTTAGGTTCATAACGATTGATAATGCTTTAAGGAATAACGAAAGAAATGATTTATCCCTTTTGTTATTAAATATAATTTCATATATTAAGCCCTTTGATGGAAACTATATAACCTAAATAAATCTATGGACATGGTGTTCTATAGTCAGGTTCAATTTCCAAAAATTCAAATAAGGATTCATTAAGCACATAGGTTGATGGCACCAGAATACAACATGTTTTATTAGAGATATGATGATAAATGGATTATATTACACAATAAGAATTCGTGTGAGGTATCATGTCATTGCATCACACTCTTATTTATCTATGGGTGACTTGGTGTGTTTATAGATTTTATCCTTAGACTTTAGGATTCTTCACCTAATTCCATTGAGAAATATACCTAGAGGGTCACAAACTAAGTGTATCTAGAATATCAGTTAAATAATATATTATTATTTATTATTTAACAAGTTGAATAAATATTATTCCTGGGTGTTGTTTAATAATTATTCATGTATGATTGATCGCATATATTCATTCACCAGTTATTCGAGAGAATATAATGTTAGTGGAATATTTAATAAATATTTATTTTATATTTATTAACTATAATATTTATTTATTTATTATACAATAATATAGTGATATTTATTTAATAAATAAATAGTATTTATTCAAGTCTCGACAGATATTATGGAAGAATGGTGGAGTGAGTTTATTGGTCTGGTGAGAAATAATAAATATTGAATATTATTTTATGAAATAATATTTAATTTAATATTCCAATTAAGCGAATATCGAGAAAAATAAAAATAATATTATTTTTTACATGGGGTTCCACATGGATTAAATAACTAATAATAAAATTCACTTGTGAAATTATTTTATTTTAACCCAAGTGATATATAAAACCAATTATATTATTTTCTCTGAGATCCAATCACAACATATTTGGATAATCCTCTCTAGCCCTAGAGAGCTCCCTTATCTAAGAATGCTCCCAAGAGAATAGAGAGATATTCCTCCACCACCCACTCTAAACTCAAGAGAGATTAAGGAGAATGTTATAGAAGTGGTTATCAAGGTGACCAAAGGTAGACGATGCATGCGATAGGATCTGGTATGCTAGAACCCAGAGATTCCCATAACAATATTCAGAGATGTTTGGAATACGTGTAGATCACTGTTAGAGGGAATAATCCCTTGATTCCTACAATGAAATGATGGTACAACACATATATACTTTTAAATCCATCAACGAAGAAATAATTACACCCAGATAATTCTTTAATTAATTAAATTGATTATAAATAATATGTGAAGATCTTATATCTAGTTCTGGAATTCTATCACCAATATATATTATTTTATTAATTTTCACATATCATAAAGTTTACCATTGTGTAAATCTCATATTGATCATCGATCATGTAAAAAATAAAAATTGGGCACAACCCATCACATGTTTGAACTATTCCCTAAACCTACAACTAATTTCAGAGTGGACACATAATTATTTATTATTATTTAAAAATCATTGATTGATTTATGAAATTTCAATTTAGTTTTCAATTAATGTTTAATCATTATTTTAATCCAAATTGGGATATCTTCTTCTTCCACTTTATTTTCTCATAGATCTAATCAACGCAATTAAATTTATGAATAAAATAAAATCGAGAAAATCATCCAAAGGTGACAAGGATTTTAGACAGATAATACAGGAGTACATGCTATATAACTAGAGTTTCATGTTTCGTACGTGTGTTCAATGCATCAGGAATTAATTCATAAATTAATTCAAAGTGTGTACATTAATGACACGTGGTGTATTTAAATATTAAATCACGTTCTAACAGGGATAGGGTGGTGCATGGACATCCAGAGTACATGTCATGTAGACTATGTACATGGAATGGTGTCCCTATGAATCAATGAGGGGTTTTGTATTACATTACATGGCCCACCTGACCGGTGACCATGTAACTCGGAGACCATACACCATGTAGTTTCTTATACACACCATGTACTCCAATATTATGAGGCACAATTTACACATTGTTTCCCTAAGCGTGTGCCTCATATAGATAGTGAGAGATGTACATGCCATGTATCTCTCCTGTACACATCGTGTACTTATACCAAATTACATAGATTTAAAATTTATTTATTATACATTGTAAACCTTAAGATATTATTCTTTCATGTGGTCATTAAGTTGATAATACACGCCATGTTATGGGTTTTTAAAATATTTATATATAATTAATATTTTCATAATGTTCATATCCAAATATCATGTATGAGTCATATTAAAGTTGTTAATATATGTGTATTGAATTATAACACATGATCGAAAAATCATGTAATTCTTATAATAATTAAGTTATTAGTATATGTCATAAAATTGAGTGATAATTCATGTATTCCATATATCACAAGAGTAAAAAAATTATGAGTATAATACATGTTGGGTAGATTTGGATGGGTATCCACCATGTTACCTCTATGATAAATTTATGTACACTGTTAATTTTAAAGATATTTATTTTGTTTAAAATTATAATGTATGATAATATCAATGAAATTTTTATGTGAATTAAGATAAAATAATTTATTAGTTAAATATGATTATTAATTGACTCAAATGTGATTTATCATAAGTAATAATGATTAATAATTGAATGATAGTTTTATTAAATACATATTTCATTGCATGCATGTGGATTATCATGAGCATAGACCAGGTCATTTATGTGATGGGTTTTATTTAATTTGTTATTAAATTAAATTGTTGTCTCACATGCCTTCTCTCCTAAAATTATTTATGGGCTTGTGTGCCCATGGTTTCTTTTATGTAAACCATTTTCCCCTCACCTATGTGAGCATAAAAGCATATGTAATGGATGGATCACCCAACCTAGTGGAGGTAGTTCAACTTTGGAGCCAAGGAAAAACAAATCCAAGAGAGATACATAGGTGGATAGGTGGAAAGATGTAACATGAACCTTAATTAGTTCAAGGTGTTTTTCCCCTAGGTCAACTGTTAGTTTATCAACCACCAAATAAACTATCCATTAGTAAAATCTCATGATCATACAACTTTATTATTTTATTTCTATCAAGTTTCATGGTTATTTCATTATGGAAGTTTCTTCATGATCACATGAATTAATGAAATTAACGAGCATGCAAGATAGAACTAAAATAAATTGTATTATGTATAAATATTATTTAAGATATGTTTAATCACTTAATTAAATACACTTAATATTAAAAAGCATGTAATGAAGATAATAATTTTAAATTTACACATAAAGTATAAAATACCTCAATTACATATATTAAGTTGGTATAGCCTTCTCCTACTTCAATTAAAATTTAACCATATTTAAAAGTGATTGAACAACCAAAGTTGGGGTGCTTTCAATTATCAGGGAATTCTAATTTGAGGTTTTGGATTGAATTAACATAGTTTATATCAAGGGTTGGGTTCTAAAGTCGGACTTGGTGTAACTGAGAGAAAAAGGTAAAGGAAATCCAATTTAAGGATTTCATGATTAGGGAGTCCACAGATCAGATCGAGGAATTGTGAGTTAATGCAGTTTCCATTTGTAATTCCTACCTAAAACCATTCATGTTTCTTGACCAACCAATGTTGGGGTAATGAGAAGGGGGATATGGATCATTTCTGCTATAATTTTAAAGCAATGGGATATTCCAAATCCAATGGTGAGGGATATTAGGTGTTGATAAAATAGTTGGATCCTAACAAATAAAATATTTATTTAGTTGTCAAAATTTTATGAGATAAAGTACTAAAATCTATACTCATCTTATTTTTAGAAATAGAAATAAAATGACATCAAATGTATCATTGTGATCCTTACATGATAAGGACAACCTTCTCACTAGAACAAATTCTCGAGTGTGGAAAAGGTGCATACATGTTATCCTTCACCATGAAATGAATTTCGATGTGCTGTAAGAAACTTCATAATAAACCATGTAATGAGGTAAGTTATGAAGGGTTATTTCTCTATAGGAAAAATTTGAAAGATTCCATGTATGTTTAATGTTTCATGTTATTAACCATATCCAATGATATTTTGAAGCAACATGAAGACTTGGATTCATATAGCATGTTGTCTCACCATTAGGATCCCTATCAAGATAAGGTGGGACAAGGGAGGTATGAGATCTCCAATTCATTATTTACGACTAAGATTAGAGATTATTCGCTGGCTAGACCTCATATAGTCAAGATTATTGTCTATATGGAATGTTTAGACATCTTAAGGATTAAATTTCTAGATGAGTTGCATACAGATCTCATACTTTCATCACTTCCCAGGACCATATCCAGTATTATAGTAAATTATAATATGATAAATAATGAAAATGTTCTTTCGAAACTTATTACCTTGATCATCCAAGTGTAAAAGGACATGGAACATGATAAACGCATGATCCTTAAAGTGAATAAGAAAAGGAAGAACAAGGAAAAGTGTATCGAGACTCATAATAATTATAAATCTCCCAATCACCATCCTTCCAAGAAGAGGAATATCGAGAGGTAGGAAAAGAAAAATGAGACAGTATGTTTTACATGTGGCAAGAAAAGACATTGGAAGAAGAACTACACTCAGAAGAAAGGGGAAGCCAAATATGCATTCATTATTGAGTGTAATATTTTAATATCTACACATTGGGTATTAGATACAACTTTTGTTTCCCACATTGATATAAAAATGCCAGAACCAAGTATATTTTGAAAGATTGATAGAGGAGAGGTGGATCAGAGAGTTTCCAATGGACTGAGGCTAGATTACATAGCCATTGGTGACTACCACCTTTCATTTCCAATAGGAATTATTTTGTTTTCAAAATATTGTTATTATGTACCTACAGTTACCAAGAACATAATTTTTGTATCATTATTAGATATAGATAATGTTATTTTCATGTTTGAAAATTAAAGTGTTTTTTACAAAGACAACATATTTTATGATATAGAATATTTTAATAATGGTCTTTATGTAGTAAATTATGAAAACATGGTATTGGAAATTGATAGTGAATCAGGTTTACAAGACTCAAATAACACCCAGATATGGCATTACCATCTTAATCGTGTAAACAAGAATCATTTGAAAAATATTATTAAGATGGTTATTTAGGCTCATCTGAGCTAAAACCACTTGAAAGATGTCATAGTTTTTTACAAGGGAAAATGACCGAACCACCATTTTTTAGATAGGGTGAAAGGGTCATAGATCTTCTAGGACTAGTATACATGGATGTGTGTGGACCATTTCTAGTAGAAGCTAGATGTAGTTATTATTACTTAATAACTTTTATTAATTATTTTAGTATATATGGATATATCTTCTGGATGAGTTATAATTCTGAGAACTTTGAGAAATTAAAATAATTCAATAATGAAGTAGAGAATAAATCTGGTAAGAAGATAAAGAAGCTTTGATTGGATCGAGGTGGTTAATATTCTAACCAAGAGTTCATCATCTTTATACTGGAGTTTGGGATTCTATCTCAACTCACTCCACCATATAAATCATAATGGAATGGTTTTAGTTAAAGGATGAACTGTACCTTGTTAGACATGGTAAGGTTGATAAAGAGTCATGTAAATCTTTCATTATCCTTTAGGGGATATGAATTACAAACTGCAACATACACATTAAACTGAGTGCCAAATAAAGAAAATAATGGAATTTCCTACAATTTATGGAGTGGAAAGAAACCCATTTTGTTGTATACAAGTGTATGGGGTTGAGAGGAGTTTGTTAAGGCCTTATCAGAAAATAAACTAGCACCCTAGGGAACAAAGTGTATCTGTATTGGGTATAATAAGAAAATAAAATAATACTACCTATATTACCCCTCATATAATAAAGTTATTGTCTCCAGAAAAGATATATTTATTGAGAGGGAGAACATATTCAAAAAGGATAGTGGGAGAAAGATTAACTTTGATGAAGTTGTTTCTCAAGATACATAAGAGTTAGTATAGGAACAAATTCCACAGGCCCCTAGAGAAGATGTAGTTATTGAAACACAAGTCCTATGTGGGAGCATAGGATGGGTAATAGAACTTTAGAGATATGGTTTTCTCATCACCGAATATGGGGACTCATTATTGGTTAACAATTATGAACCTCTCTCCAACAAGGAGGTAGTAGAGAGATCAGAAGCTCCAAGATGGAAAGAATACATTAATTTAAAAATGGATTCCATGTATTGGAACCCGGTTTGGCTTATGGTCAATATACCAGTTGATGTAAATCCTATTGGATGAAAATGGGTATCCAAGAAAAAGATAAAGATAAAAGGTAAATTAAATACCTATAAAGAAACACTAGTGAATAAAGAGATCAAAAATAATCAAGGAATTGACTGAAATGAAAACTTTTCATCATTTTCTATGTTTAAATCAATCGGAATTCTACTTTCTATAACAGCTTACCAGGAATATGAGATTTTTTATATGTAAGTCAAAACTTTGTTCCAAAAATTGGAACCTTTAGGAAGATGTCTATATGACACAACCAGAAGGGTTTGGGACTCTAGGTGAGGCCAAATGGATTTTCAAGCTACATAGATCCATTTTAGTAATGAAGCAAGCATTCAGGTCATGGAAAATTTTATTCTATAGATCCATAAAATAATTTTGTTTCATTAATAATGAATGTGAGCTGTGTATTTAAAAGAGGTGTAGTGGAAATATGGTTGTCTTCCTAGTAATATATGTTGATGAGATATTACTTATTTTAAATGACATACCAGTCTTACAATATTCTAAGGAATGGTAAAACAAGTGTTTCTCCATGAAGTAATTTGGTGAGGTAGTCTATATTCTAGGGATCAAGATCATTCATGATAGATCCAAGAGGCTTCTTAGACTGAGTCAAAGTACACATATTGAATAGGCACCAAAGAGAGTTGGTATGGAACAATCCAAGAGTGGATTGGTTCTAGTGTCACATGGTTTAAATATTTCTAAGAAAATGTATCCTCAAACACAACATGAGAAATAGATAATACGTAAGATACCATATACTTCAGCGATAATATCAATCAAGTATTCCCTTTTATATACTAGACTGGATGTTTCCTATGAGTTGATCACGGTAGGTAGATATCAATAATATCCATGAGAACGTTGTTGGTCTTCTATTAAGGCTATCCTTATGTATCTGAGAAGAACTAAGGATATTTTTTTGTGTATAGAAGAGATGAGGACCTTGTCATTAGGAGATATTCTATGCAAAATCCCAGTTCTAGAAGCCACCCAGAGGTTCCCCATACCCGTTTGGTCACATGGCCGCAAGTGCATTTCTCCGAATTCTAGAGGCTGCTGACTAGCAGCGAGGGCCTTGGGTGTGATAGTGGGGAAACTATGCCCTTATTGATAGAGAAACACAGTGGAAGTAAAATATATATCAATAGTGGAAGCAGTATAATATCATACAATAGTAAACAATAGAAAACTGAAATCAATAAGCAACTATAGCACATTAATAATGATGCATGATACATATGTCTAGGAAAACAGCCAAATACATCACAATGCTGGAATAGAGTACTAAACCAATTTACAAAAGAAAACAAGAAAACAACTCCTTAGCATCGCAAGCCTTAGCTTGGTCCCATGCTCTCCAGCTCCAAAGCATTCAGGTACCTGAAGTAGAAGGGAACTTTCCCTTATCTATACTTGTAACAATATAATCTTTTTGGGCCCAAAAGCATGACCCAAACTGGGTGTGAGACAAATCCCAGTAGGAACCCACTAAGAGATCTGTGACAAACAATCAGTGAATATAGGTGGAAGGCAATAAGTAAAAAGAAGCAGTAAACAAGGAATTACTCAGCATTAAACATTTCCACAGTTTCAAATCATTCAATTCCACATATCAAGCAAGTATCTAATCAAAGAAGGTAACCCTCTAGGATGTAATCTGATCCTAACCCCTCTCGTTCAACCAAAACAACACATGTAACCCTCTGGGAAGTACACACAGTCTAACCCCTCGGGTTCAGCTTTAGATTAGACTCTCTAGGGAATCACTCACCATAAATTCCCCCTATAGTCTTGTATCAGTAACTAAAATGCGCTCTGGGGGTGAACATGCGTCACATTCCCCCTTGTGGCCCGCATCGAGGAACTACAGACACTCTAAGGAAGCATTACATCAATTCCCCCTGTGGTCTCTCATCGTAACAGTAAAAACAAACACTCTGGGGAATCCCTTACATCCATTCTCCCTATGGTCTACTACACTAGGTTCCCATAGCCCTGTGTAAGTCAAATGTGCACAACAATGAAAAGCGTCCAAAGTAAACATCAAGAACCACTTGGATAACATTCTACATCATAACAACATTTCACATAAACATCACTCCATTATACAATAATAGGCATGGGAAACAAACAAGGAAGCCTAACAGGATAAGAAAGACCAAATGGTCACAAACCGAACATGCCATGGTAAACACTTCCAAAGCATAGCAATTAACACTATTCACATTCAATTAACCTCTACTCAATAATACAAGCATGAAAGGAAATTATCAGGGCTAAAATAGTAAACACCCAATACCCCTTTCAAGGGTATTGGGAAATTGTTTACATATAACTCAAATAATTTCAACAGAAAGGCACAAACCACCTAACTCGGTGTTGTATGATCATTATATGTTAACCTCAATCCTTGAATCACCCAAGAACACTGTAGATCTATAAAACAATAAAAACGCTCAACCAAAGATAACTCTTTAAAGAATAGGAATCTGGAAACGAACCTCTAGAAGAAGGAAGATCTTATCGAGGCGATCCCAACACAATCAACTGTGGTTGATTTGGAGAACAAACGCTCAATCAGGAGATCGGAGAAGGATCGTGGTCATACCCTCGCTCTCGGATGAACATACCTATAAGGAGGTCTTTCTTCCAATTAGACACGACCTCGGTCTGTTTAATGAAAAAAAATGCACGCGTGTACTTGCCTTCCTGGCCCCCACATTTGGTGGTCTCCAGGTCACCACACACGGTCGTTTGCATGGAGGCTACATGGATTGTACTCATAAAGTACAAGGCGTGTACTTAAGAAATTTTAAGATACTCCTCCTTTTCTCAAAAACACCAGAAAAAGATAAACATACCTGAAAAGAAGATATGGGTTCTTACAAACTTCCTCCCTTTGTATATGAATTTCCCTAGCAAGGCGGCATAGAAGAATAATCCTCAAAAAGCTCTGGCCACTGTGATCGTACATCAGTCTCCCTCTCCCAGGTCTCATTCTGTACTCACCCATGCTACCATAGAACTCGTACTAGAGGAAAAAATTGGCCACATAGAACCTTCATACTACAATCAACAATCCAGATAGGATGCTCCTTGAATGAGGCATCCACCTCAATCTCAACCTCCTCAGGTTTAAAAGCATGAGACGGGTATGAGAAGTAACACCAAATCTGTGAAACGTGGAAAACATCATGAATATCCCGGTACCTCTGAGGTAACTGCAACTGATAGGAAACCGACCCAACTCTCTCCAAAACCTCAAACGGCCCGACGTACCTCAGCGAAAGCTTACGCTATATCCTAATCCTTCGGTGTCCCAACCTTGGTGTGACATGCAGGAAAACCTGATCCCCAACCTCAAACTCCAGAGGTCATCTCCGTTGATTATCATAAGACTTCTAACGAGACTTTTCGGTATCCATCCTCTTCCAAATCAACTATATCAGCTATGTGGTCTCCTGGACAAGATGAGGTCCCAGCATAGCTGCCTCTCTTGCCTCCAGAAAACATAAGGGTGATCATCATGCCCTACCGTACAAACCCACAAAAGGTTTCATCTGAATAGTTTCTTGAAATATATTATTGAAGGAAAACTCCACAAGAGGTATGTGCTTCTCCCAAGAACCTCCAAAATCTAGGATGCATTGACGAATCATGTCCTCAAGCACTTGAATAGTATGCTTGGACTGGCCATCTATCTGGGGGTGGTAAGCTGTACTCAAAAGTACCTGTGTACCTTAATCCTTCTAAAGCCCCTGCTAGACCTAAGAATTAAAATAGACATCCCTATCTAAAACAATGGAGTGTGGAACTCCACATAAACATATAATCTCTTGGATGTACAACCTTCCTAGTTCATCAACACTGAAGGTCTCCTTGATCGAAAAGAAGTGAGAAACCTTCATGAGTCTGTCAATGACAACCCAAAAATAATCATTCCCTCGATGCAACCTCAACATATGATTCATGCTCAAATTTACCTAAGAGATGAATGTATAATGGTCCTTGTAGTTTAGCTTGGGTTATCGAATCCTCAGAGACCTAAGAAGTATCCTACAGACACTTATATTCTATGGATTGTTTTTGGCTATGAAGTGGCCAACATGGTGTGATTTTAGATGGGTTTAAAGGATAACTAAAAGATATAATTGAATTCAATTTAAAATAACGAGTTGATCCTAGGTTATCACTCTGGGTGGATTGGATGAAATTATTTTTCAACTATTTCAATTTCTTATATTTGAGATGGGTTCATTTAAGAAGATAAAACAAAATCCTCATTTACTAGTTTAATACCTACATAATTTAATACTAATCACCTATACACATGAAGGATCAAAGTTTTGATTACTTGAAGGTAAAGGTTCGTATTATCCATTGAAGTGTGTGGCCTTAAATTCAACAAGGATGATGGAGTTTAAAAATCATCAAATAAAAATATCAATTAAAATAAGTGATTAGACATTAATGGGGTGATAAATAACATCCAATCCATCCCCTTACTACTCCATGGATCAACCCATAAGTGGGTTATCCCTCCATTTATTCTATGGTTTCAATGGAATCATAAAGTAGACTCAGGAGGGATGATATAGAGAGGTAAAAAACAATAAAATAACGATCACTCCACTATTGTGTGATGATTTCACAAGGTTTGGTGTGAATAAATTCAAACCTTGAAACAACGGTATAAAATTTATTTGAAGAACAATAGAATAAGAGGAAAATAAGAACTTTTATTAAGAAACTAAAGTGAATTGAACAACTTACATGTGAAAGACAAACTTGAGACAACAAAATTGCAACATAACATTACAATCGAACAAAGCACCAAAGATCATCAACTCCTCCACCACCACTACCTTAAATAGTCATTTTTGAAGCCTTGGGTCAAGTCTCTAATAGTCCAAGTCTCCTAAATTGATTATGGTAGGCCATAGGTGGGTGTAAAGTTGAGGGAGAGTTGATTTTTTCACCCTTGACTCAAGGTCGCAGCCAGCTTTCATCCACTAAACAGACATATCTGAATGGGCTTCTTGATGATAGAATTGGAGTGGTCCATAGAAGAAACAATTTAAGCACTGGATGTATCCTAGCTCTCTGTAAACTGTCATCAAAAATGGATATGTGGTTGCCGAGTTATGATTAAATTGGTGGCCTGTTTTTCTGGGTCGTAGAATCTAGCCCAGAATTTTATCTCCAAATTGGGCCGCCTTAATAACCACCATGGAGGCAGAATTAGCACTTTCTATTGAAT
Organism: Viscum album; assembly: GCA_963277665.1. Classification (NCBI taxonomy): domain Eukaryota; kingdom Viridiplantae; phylum Streptophyta; class Magnoliopsida; order Santalales; family Viscaceae; genus Viscum; species Viscum album. The sequence goes on from OY728145.1 coordinate 905,750,342, forward strand.
AATGAGTTTTTCCTCAATATGTATTCTATCATCCCAAGAAACTTGGGCTTCATTGGGCCTGTATTTTTGGCCCCAAATTCTCATCACTGGGCTGGTGTACAATCTGCCTTCTCCAAAATTGTTTGCATGAAATCCCATTTTGGTGGTCTTCCAATGTGAATCTTCATACACTCCACAAGTATGAATTCTTCCCAATATAATTAGAAACATGAAAATTAAATATGAAAATAAAATCAAGATCATTGGGTACTTTAAATGATGTTAAAAAATGTACTACATAACAGTGCATTTTAAGAAGGAATTACAAATTATAATGTGAAATGATGTTCAAAGTGTAAAATGTACTAAAATGGTGTTTATGAATAATAAAGAACATGAATTTTATATATATTAAAAATTAATATTATCCTCATTTAGTGGCTAATCACACCCCCCAACTTGAGTTTTTCTATTCATGAGTAAATATATCTCAACAATATGAAATTCTAATTTTGTTTGCCAAAAAACATTTTAATACACAATGATCACCAAAAACCCTTATACTGTACAATAATGAAACCCATCAAAATATTTTAATATATGATAGTTTCATAAGAATATCCCAATCCCAAGACCTTTCCTTTGTTCAAATTCATCACCATATTTCATCCAATATCAATTAATAGTGATGATATGTTGTGCATCACATTAGACATGGGTGTTCATCTTTATTCAAGAGGGAAGTTATGGAAGATCTAGGTGGGATCACATTTCAATATTAAGTTGAGCATTCAATATTTTTTATTGTATTTTTTTTTTGTTTTTTTTTTTGTTTTTTTTTCCAATTTTTCCATGGTAATTGAAATTGAACTCAAAAGATTCAACTCCTGTAGCGAGACTTTGTCGATGACTCCCAGGATTAAAGACCATAGGGGACCAAGTGAATCCCACATAATCAGGCATCATCTCAAGTTAACTCAGTCAAAAAAAATCAAATTACCAAAAATAGAGATAGAATTACTAACTATGGGCCAGACAACTATGGAGTCACGATCCCCAAGTGCTGAAAGTCACGTATTAGGTCATTTGATTACTCTACGCACAAATTTATTGTTTTTTTAAAAAAAATTATTGAATACTCATATTAAAACTAAAATGATCACCAAACCTATTATATTTATTTGGGGGACCCCATGAACTCAAACTAATACCCCACTATCCAAAGGGCGTGCATTGTGATCTTTTTTTTATTTGGATGAACATATAAATGATGAAATATCACATTGGATAGACACACTTTCCAAAATCTATGATCATGAAATTATACAAGGATTTAAATTAGAATCTAGGCATGCTAAATTATTTGATATTCAGTTTCAAAGTGTGAAATGTGTATTACCATGTTCAAAGTTAAAGGAATTTTTCCTTCCATTAACACACATTTTTTTTCAAATCATTCATTTTTTTAGACACAAAAGCATTTTTTATTTTATCTCCCCCTAAATTGAAATAACACTGTCCCCATTGTTTAAAGAAATGAAAATTTAGAAGGGAATACAGGTAGATAATGAGATTTCAAAAAGGAAATTGAAAATGAGGATCACGGAATGAAGTCACCTGGTGGTTGAAGTTGAAATTCTTGCTACTCCATTTTAAACCCTTGATATCGATGTCACTCTTAGAATTCCCTAGTGAAAAAAAAACAAAAAAACAAAAACACTATATATTTATATATTTATATAATAAATAAAGTAAAGTATAAGTATATATGTAAAAATTATAGAATAAGCAAGCACAAAAAGACATAGTTCAATGGTAAGTGCATGCCCCTGTCTCCCTTCGGTCCCAGGTTTGATTCACTGCGGCTTCGTCGGTTATGACGGGGTTTGACCTATAACCTATGACGGGTCCTTTTTTTATTTATTAATATATTTTTATTTTTATTTTTTGTATTTTTATTTTATCCTACAAACACATAAAAATAAAATTAATTGATGATACAATGTCTTCTTTTTAAATTTTTGGGTAAGGTATTACTCAAGGATCACACCACGTGACACGAATGAATATGGTGCTCCCCTTTCACACCCATCCATACTCATAATAGAGGAACATGTCAACAGTATATTTTTTTATTATTTTAAAATATCAAAATGATTCATTAATCTTATTTGAAAAATAAATATGATTCAAAAAACATTGGAAACATTAAAACCACGGGTTGCCTCTCATTCAGCGCTTTTGTTTAATGTCGTTAGCCCGAAATGGATCCTAAATCTTTCAATTTTTTCCTAATTCATAGGTAGGATCAGTTAACTCAACCTCTATTTCCTATTTATTGAATGATTCAATGAATATTTTTAACCTATGAACATTGAACTTGAAAATATGACCACTAGTGGGATCTTGAATCACTACTGCCCCATGGGGTTACACATGATGCACTATGAAAGGTCATGACCATCTAGACCTTAACTTTCCCAGGTGTAAATAAAGTTTTGAACTATACAAGAGAAAGAATTTTCCCGGTTCAAAATTTTTGACTCTAATATTCCTAGATTAGTAGGATTGAACTATAGCTTTATTGATCCTTGAATTTTCATAAGCCTCTATCCTTAGTTACTCAAGTTCATTGAGATCTAATTTCCTTTTTTTCCAGCCAATGAGTTTTCATAATTTATTTTCCTAATTGCCCAAAAAGATTTATACTCAATTTCAATAGGTAAATGGCATGCTTTTCCATAAACCAACCTATATGGTGACATTCATAGTATGGTTTTGTATGTTGTGCGATATGCCCAAAAAGCATCCAAGAGTTTCTCGGACCAATCTTTCCTAGATGGATTAATAGTTTTTTCAAGAATATTCTTAATCTCCCTATTTTCTAACTCAGCTTGACCATTGGTTTGAGGATGGTATGCAGTGGAAACTTTATGAGAAATCTCATACTTAGACATGAGTGAAGAGAATGGAAAGTTGCAGAAATGGGTTCCTTGATCACTGATTACAGCCCTGGGAATTCCAAATCCAGAAAATATGTGCTCTTTCAGAAATCAGATCACAACATGATGGTCATTAGACTTGGTGGGAATGGCTTTAACCCATTTTTATATATAATCAACAGCTAAGAGGATGTAGAGGTATCCCCTTGATCTTGGGAAGGGACCCATGAAATCGACTCCCCAGCTGTCAAAGATTTAAATCACTAATATGGGAGTGAGTGGCATTTGATTTCTATTTGTGATTGACCCAACTTTTTGACACTTAGGACAACTTTGAAAAAATGTGTAGGAGTCCCTTGAGAGGGTGGTCCAGAAGAGACCACATTAAAAAATCTTAGCAGATGTTTTCTTAGAGGAAAAGTGACCTCCACATGACTCACTATGACAAAATTTAAGGACGGAATCTTGTTCAGATTATGGGACACACCTCCTAATGACTTGGTCAGGGCAGAACTTATATAGGTATGGATCATCAAACACATAGTGTATAACATCATAAAGGAATTTCCTTCGAGCTTGAGTCCCAAATAGTTTTGGAATGACTCATTTAACTATGAAATTGGCTATGTAGACATACCAAGGGCAGTCACTCACAGAGTATAGGTGTTCATCAGAAAATGAATCTGACATAGAAAGGTAATTTGAGTTATCTTTGAATTACTTACTAGATAAGTGATCAGCTACAAAATTTTCAATTCCCTTTTTATCCTTGATTATGAGGTCAAATTATTATAAGAGAAGGACCCACCTAATCAGTCTAGCCTTAGCATCTCGTTTTTTAAAGAGGTATTTTAGTGCAGAATTGTTAGTGAACACGGTGATGGGGGATCCTAAGAGGTAAGACCAAAACTTCTCTAAGGAAAAAACAATAGAAAGTAACTCCTTTTCAGTGGTGGTGTAGTTGATTTTGGAATCATTTAAGGATTTGATTACATAAGAAATGACATAAAGAGTTTTATCACAACGTTGTCCTAACACAGCTCCTACAACAAAGTCACTGTCATCACACATAAGTTCGAAAAGAAGGTTCCAATTTTGAGATTTCATAATGGTAGAAGAGTTGAGAGAGGATTTGAGGGTTAAGAATGAACCCTCACAGCTTTCTGTCCAAACAAATGGATCATCCTTTAATAGGAGAGCACAAAGGGGAAGAGAGATTGAACTAAAGTCCTTGATGAATTGTCTTTAAAAACAAGAATGTCCTAAGAAATACCTCACTTTCTTAATAGTTTTGGGTGATTGAAGGTGACGAACGATGTCTAACTTTTCTTTATCAACTTCAATCACCCTACTCTAGACTAGATGGACTAGAACTAGTCCATCTTTAACCATGAAATAGCATTTTTTCCAGTTTAGGACCAAATTCATTTCTTCGCATATTGACAAGACTCTATCCACATTCCTAAGACATCCCTCAAATGTATCCCCAAACATAGAGAAGTCATCCATGAAGACCTCTAGAAAATCCCCTACCATGTCTGAGAATATTCCCATCATGCACCGCTTGAAGGTTCTAGGGGCATTGCATAACCCGAAGGGCATGCGTTTGAAGGCAAAGGTGTCGAATGGATAGGAGAATGTAGTCTTCCATTGATCCTCTAGGGATACCTCAATCGGATTGTACCCCGAGTACCCATCTAAGAAAGAGTAGAAGGAATGATATGCCACTCTATCAAGGACTTGGTCAATGAATGGTAAGGGGAAATGTTCCTTCTTGGTGAATGAGTTTAGATTCCTATAATCAATGCAGACCCTCCATCCACTACTCACCCTAGTTGGAAGAATTTCTCCATCCGTATTGGTTATCACTCTGATTCCTGCCTTCTTGGGAACCACTTGGATTGGTCTCACCCACTCACTTTCAGCTATGGGATATATGATATCATCATTTAACAATTTCGGAAGTTCTTTTCTCACTACTTTCTTGATATTAGGATTGATTCATCATTGAGGTTGACGACATGGATTTGAATCAGATTCCAGAACAATCCTATGAGTCCTGATAAGTGGGATAATCCTAGGAATATAAGATAGGGTCCAACCAATAGCTTTATTATGTTTCCTAAGGACATCTAGAAGAATCCTCTCATGATTGGCTTCAAGAGAAGAAGAGATAAAAATAGTATGTGTTTGATTGTCCCCTAGGAAGGCATACTTTAGTGCAGCAGGAAGTTCCTTCAATTCAAGATCAGGTTGGTTCATAATTTCAGCAGAATATTGGGACATTGGATCAAGATCAATTTGGTTTCTTATAGTTTTAGATAGGATTGATTCCCCATATCTTTGAGGTTCAGCTACTAGATTGGCTTGATCAGATTTAGGGAAGGAAGTTGGAGTGGTCTATATGAAAGTGGTTTCTTGAAAGGTTTCACTGATTGTTGGACCTAAGACTTCATCATAAGAGAGATTTGAAGATTATTCAAGCCAAAGAGATAAACTTCCTTGATGGGAACAAAGGAATTCAATCTCATCCTGACTTAAATATCCATCAAAAATTCTTTGATGTTCAATGGATTCATTATCAATGATTCCAATCATGTTTACTTCATGAATGTCCTCGTCATCCCTTATTTGTGAGCATGCATTATAGATGTTAAATTCTAGACTCATGTTTCCAAAGTTTATGGTCATGTTCCCATTTTGGACTCAGATAATAGAATTTATTATTTAAAGGAAAAGATGACCAAGGATAATTGGGGTTTGTTCCTTATTTCCTAAGTTCAGATGGTTGTCAAGGACAATGAAGTCAGTAGGGTAGATGAAGTTTTCAACCTTTACCAGAACGTCCTTTAAAATCCACTTTGGAACCCTAATGCTACGATCAGTAAGTTGATGTGTGATAGATGTGGGTTGGAGATCTTTTAGGCCTAACTGAAAGTACACAACATATGGGAAGATATTGACACTAGAACCTAGTTCACACAAGGCCTTAACAAATTTGTTGTCTCCTAGTTCAACATTGATGTAAGGGAAACCCGGGTCTTTCAACTTAGGAGGAATGGTCCCTTGAATGGGGGTACTCACATTAGCATCCAAAAGGACTTGGTTTTCTTGTGAAAATTTTCCTTCTAAAAGTGGGGATGTCCTTTAGTTATTTTGAGTTTTCAGGAATGGTTTGAATGGCATAGAGAAGTTGAATGTTCATCTTGACTTATGAGAATATTTCCCTCAATGTTTCATTCAATTCAGGCTTGGTTTTCCCCTCATGCGTTGAGGAAATGGTGTAGGATGTGGGGTTTTTTGTTGAAAAGTTCTTTCTTTTACAATGTTATCATGTTATTCAGTTTGATCATTTGGTTCATTTGAATTTTTATACATGTTTGAATCTTCATATGGGTTCTGAATTAGTTGTTCAGGTTTTCAATTTATTTTCCACTTATTAAAACAGTCACAGTCTTTAGTTTTTCATGAGTTTTTTTAGTACAACTTGACTCTCCACTTTAAGTTGAGGATGTTACTTCCTAAGTAGGCATAGGTACCTTTCCAGTTTTGATGGTTTGAAGTTCTTTTTTTAGTGAAGAGACTTCTGAGTTCATCTTTTCCATTTGTTTGCATAGTTGTTCTAATAGGCTTTGTGGAACAGTTTGGGTTGGTTCCTAAGAAGATTGATTTATCCCAGGGGGATATTTTGGAGGTGGTATGGTCTATTGAAAATGTACTAGTGGCTATTGGTATTGTATAGGTTGGGTTTGGAACTAGTTATGGGTTTGGTAGTTCTGATGTAGTTAAGGATTTTGTCCCTGTGGTTGGCTAAGTTGGTGGTTATCATTCCACTGGAAGCCTGGGTGGTTATTATACCTTGGGTTGAAGTTGTTTTAGTAGTGAGGCTTTTGAAAGTTCAAGACATTTACTTCTGCTAGGGGTCCTCCTAAAATAACATCCTTGGTGGATGGAATGGTTGGATAGTTTTCTATCTTACGGTCATGTTTTTCACAAATTGTGCAAATAGGGTCTACAGTTTTGATTTCATGAACTTTACTAAGGTCTATATATTCAACCTTCCTAGAGAGTTCTGCGAGTTTAGCCCTAAGGCTTTTCCTCTTCTCTAATTGTATGAATTCCAGTAGTTTATTATGGATTTTTAGAATAATTTGAAGTTCCCCATGTTTGGTTTTGTTCAGCAAGGCTTTCTAGATACTCGTAAGCATCATTTGGGGCTTTGTTTTTAAAGGTTCTATTACACATCATGTCAATGAATTGTTTATTCCTCGGACCCAAACCATCATAAAAAATTATCATTTGTTCAGGAATAGAAAAACAATGGTGTGAAACTATGTTTAGAGTGTCTTTGAACCTCTCCCGTGTTTCATAGAATGGCTCTCCCTCTTTTTCAAAAAAAAATTGGATACTCTTTTTAAGTGCAATTGTTTTGTGGTGAGGAAAGTATTTTTTTAGAATTATCTTTGTATTTGGTCTCAAGAGTTAATGGATAATGGTCTCAAATTTTTTATCAAATTTTTATCTTGATCCTTTAAAGAAAAAGTAAATACCATCATCATATTTGATTCTAGTTGATGTGGGGGACACATGGTTTCTAAAATGTCATTGAACTCCTTAACATGAAGGTAGGGCATCTGGGACTCTAGTCTATAGAATGGGGGAAATTGGTTTTGGACGTGGGGTTTAAAGATGTAGTTGGAATCTCCTAGGGAGTTGTGTCTAATTAATGAGGGGGCATTGGTCCAGGAAAGTGTGAGGTAGTCATTCATGGTTTGATCAGTTGCATTCCCCATGTTTGGGGATGCCTCATTTGGGTTTCCATTTTGGATCCCACCCGGGTTTATGAGTTGGTTTCTTTGATGAAATTCCATTAAAATGGGCTCAGTTTTGACTCTAGAGTATTAGGAAGATTAGGATCCAATGGAAACAATCCTTTAGGTTCACTTGACTCCCCAATCGTAGGACTTTCCACCCTAACTAGATGGTTTGATTTATCGCGGGTGTATGCATACATGCGCCAAAATAAAAAAACGAGAAAGGGACAAGATAAGAGATCATGGGTGAGAATAGTAGAAATGGGGGATAATAGAATGGGTTTTGAGATTACTTACTTTTTTCCCCGACAACACCGCCAAAATTTGATTCACGCTCAAATTTACCTAAGAGATGAAGGTAGAACAACCCTTCTGGTTTAGCTTGGGTTATCGAATCTTCAGAGACCTAAGAAGTAACCTACAGACACATACATTCTATGTATTGTTTTTGGATATGAATTGGAAAACATGGGTTTATTTTAGATGGTTTTAAAGGATTACAAACAAATTTAAGTGAATTCAATTTAAAATAATGAGTTGATCCAAGGTTATCGCTCGGGGTGTATTGGATGAAATTATTTTTCAACTATTTCAATTTCTTATATTTGAGATGGGTTCATTTTAGAAGATCAAAAACATCCTCACTTACTGGTTTAATAACTACACACATTGATACTAATTACCTATACACTTTAAGGATCAATGTTTTGAGCACTTCAAGGTAAAGGTTTGTATTAGCACTTGAAGTGTGTGGCCTTAAATTCAACAAGGACGATGGAGTTTAAAAATCATCAAATAAAAATCTCAATTAAAATAAGTGATTAGAAATTAATGGAATGATAAATAACATCCAATCTATCCAATTTCTAATCCCTTGGATCAACCCATAAGTGGATTATCTCTCCATTGATTCTATGGTTTCGATGGAAGCAGAAAGTAGACTCATGAGCGAGAAAATGGAGATGTAAAACAACAATGAAATAACGATCACACCACCATTGTGTGATGATTTCACAAGGTTTGGTGTGAATAAATTGACACATTGAACCAAATTCATCAAATAGATATGAAGAAAAATATAATAATAGGAAAAGAAGAAGTTTTATTAAGAAACTAAAGTGAAATATACAACTTACATGTGAAAGAAAAACTTGAGACAACAAAATGGCATAATAACATTACAATTGAACGAAGAACCAAATATCATCAAATCCTCCACCACCACTACCTCAAATAGTCATTTTTGAAGCCTTGGGTCAGACTCCAATAGTCCAAGTCTCATCAATTAATTTGGGTAGGCCATAGCTGGTTGGAAAGTTGAGGGATAGTTGATTTTTCCATCCTTGACCCGAGGTGGAAGCGAGCTTTCATCCACCGAATAGACGCATCTGAATGGCCTCCTAGATGGCCTAATTTTAGTGGTCCATAGAATATTAAAGTTAATCAAAGGATGTCTCCTAGATCTTTGTAAAGTTTCAGCCCAAATGGATATGTGGTTGCCGAGATATGATTAAATTAGTGGGATGTTTTTCTGGGTCGGAGAATCTGGACCAGAATTGTATCTCCAAATTAGGCCACCTTAATAACCACCATGGAAGACTATTTAGCACTGTATCTTTAAGAATTATTTGTTCTTATATATGTCTTATAGCATCCCAAGAAATTTGGGATTCATTGGGCTTGTACGTTGGGTCCCACATTCTCATCAGTGGGCTGGTGTCCAATCTGCCTTCTTCGGAATTGTTTGCATGAAATCCCATTTTTGTGGTCTTCCAATTTGAATCTTCTAACTCTCCACAATTATGAATTGTTCCCAATATAATTGAAAACCTGAAAATTAAATATTAAAATAAAATCAATATCATTGGGTACTTTAAATGATGTTCAAAATGTACCACATAAAAGTGCATTTTTAGAAGGAATTACAAATTATAATGTGAAATGATGTTCAAAGTGTAAAATAAAATAAAATGGTGTTTATGAATAATAAAGAACATGAATATTATATATATTAACAATGAATATTATCCTCATTTAGTGGCTAATAACACCCCCCAACTTGAGTTTTTCTAGTTCGAGCAAAATATATCTCAACAATATGAAATTCGAATTCTCTTTTCCAAAAACATTTTAATACACAATGATCACCAAAAACCATTATACCAAACAATCATGAAACCCATAAAAATATTTTAATACATGATTTTTTCATAAGAATATCCCAATCCCAAGCCCATTCCTTTGTTCAAATTCATCTCCATATTTCATCAAATATCAATTAAGAGTGAAGATATGTTGTACATCGCATTAGACATGGGGGGTTCATCTTTATTCAAGAGGGAAATGAGGGAACCGCAAGGTGGAATCAAATTTCAATATTAAGATGAGTATTCAAAAAAAATTATTGTATTTTTTTTTTTGAAATTTTTCCATGGTAATTGAAATTTCACTCAAAAGAGTCAACCCCTATAATGAGACTTTTCCGATGACTCCCAGGCTCAAAGACCTTAGGGTGCCAAGTGAATCCCACATAATCGGGTATCATCTTGAATTAACTCAGTAAGAAACAAATTCAAATTACCAAAAATAGAGATAAAATTACTAACTCTGGGACAGACAACTATGGATTCACAATCCCGAAATGCCGAAATCCACGCATTAGGTCATTTCATTGATCTATGTGCAAATTTATTGTTTTTTTTAATTGTTTTATTGAATACTAATATTAAAACTAAAATTATCACCAAACCTATTCTATTTATTTGGGGTACCCCATGAAATCAAACTAAAACCCCACTTTCCAAAGGACATACACTGTCATATTTTTTTTATTTGGATGAAAATATAAATGATGAAATATCACATTGGACAGCCACACTTTCCAAAATCTATGCTCAGGAAATTATACAAGGAATAAAATCATAATTGGGGCATGCCAAATTATTTGATATTTAGTTTCAAAGTGTGCAATGTATAATTCCATGTTCAAAGTTAAAGAAATTTTTCCTTCCATTTACACACATTTTTTTCAAATCATTTATTTTTTTTGGCACAAAAGAATTTTTTATTTTATCTCCCCCCAACTTAAAATAACATTGTCCCCAGTGTTTAATGAAAATAAAATTTAGAAGGGGGTAGAGGTAGAGAATGAGAGTTCAAAAAGGAAATTGAAAATGAGGATCATGGACTGAAGTCACCTGGTGGTTGAAGTTGAAATTCTTGCTCCTCCCTTTTAATCCCTTGATCTTGATGTCACTCTAAGAATTCCCTCGTTGAAAAAAAATAAAAAAAACAAAAAAATCTATATATATATATATATATATAAGTATATTTATATAATAAATAAATTAAAATATAAGTATATATATATAAATTATAGAATAAGGAATCACAAAAATTTGTAGGTCAGTGGTAATTGTGAGCCCCTGTCTCCCTTCAGTCCCGGGATTGATTCCCCATAGCTTTTCCAGTGTGATGGGGTTTGACCCACGACCTATGATGTGTCCTATTTTTTTATTTATTAATATATTTTTATTTTTATTTTTTGTATTTTTATTTTAATCAACGAACGCATAAAAGTAAAACTATCTAATGATACATTGTCTTCTTTTTAAATTTCTAGGTAAGGTATTACTCAAGGATCACACCACGTGACACTGATGAATATGGTTCTCCCATTTCATACCCATCCATACTCATAATAGAAGAACAGGTCAACAATCTATTTTTTATTATTTTTAAATATCAAAATGATTAATTAATCGTATTTGAAAAATAAAGATGATTACAAAAATATTGGAAACATGAAAACCATGGGTTTCCTCCCATGCAATGCTTTTGTTTAATGTCGTTAGCCCAACATGGATCCTAAATCTATCAATTTTTTCCTGGTTCATAGGTTGAATTAGTTAACTCAACCTCTATTTCCTTTTTATTGAATGATTCAATGAATGGATTTAACCTATGACCATTGACCTTTAAAATATTACCACTAGTGGGATCTTGAATCTCTACTACCCCATGGGGGTACACATGAAGCACTATGAAAGGTCCTGACCATCTAGACCTTAACTTTCTCTAGAGTAAATTAAGATTTGAACTATACAAGAGCATGAATTTTCTCGGTTAAAAATGTTTGACTTTGATATTCCTAGATGGGTAGGCTTGAACCCTAGCTTTTTTTATCCTTGAATTATCATAATCCTCCATCCTTAGTTCCTCAAGTTCATTGAGATCTAATTTTCTTTTTGTTCTGGACAATGAGTGGTCATAATTTATTTTCTTAATTGTACAAAAAGCCGTATGCTCAATTTAAACAGGTAAATGGCATGATTTTCCATAAACCAACATATACGGTGAAATTCCTAGGATGGTTTTGTATGCTATACGATATGCCCAAAGAGAATCAAAGAGTTTCTCGGACCAATCTTTCCTAGAAGGATTGACAGTTTTTTCAAGAATATTCTTAATCTTTCTATTTTCTAACTCAGATTGACCATTGGTTTGAGGTTGGTATAAAGTGGAAACATTATTAGAAATCCTATACTTAGACATGACTGAAGAGAATGGACGACTGCAGAAATGGGTTCCTCGATCACTGATTATAGCCCTAGGAATTCCAAATCGAGAATATATGTTCTCTTTCAGAAATCAGATCACAACATGATGATCATTAGACGTGGTGGGAATGTCTTCGACCCATTTTGAGACATAATCAACAGATAAGATGAAGTATAGGTATCCCATAGAGTTTGGGAAAGGACCCATGATATTGATTCCCCAATAGTCAAAGATTTCAATCACTAAGATGATAGGTAGTGGCATTTGATTCAGGTTTGTGATTGACCCTACTTGTTGACACTTAAGACATCTTTGAAAAAATGTGTAGGATTCCCTTGAGAGGGTGTTCTAGAAGATAAAACACTAATGAATCTTAGCAGATGTTTTCTTAGAGGAAAAGTGACCTTCACATGCCACACTATGACAGAATTTAAGGATGGACTCTTGTTCAGATTCTGGGACACACCTCCTAATGACTTGGTCAGGGTAGAACTTATAGAGGTATGGATAATCAAACACATAGTTTCTAACATCTAAAAGTAATTTCCTTCGATCTTGACTCAATAAAAATTTTGGATTGACTCCTATAACTAAGAAATTGGCTATGTCGGCATACCAAGGGTAGTCACTCACAGAGTATAAGTGTTTATCAGGAAATTAATCATACACAAAATGGTGATTTAAGTTGTATTTGAATTACATCCTTGTATAGGTGATCAACTAAAACATTTTCAACATGCTTTTATCCTTGATTGTGAGGTTAAATTCTTGTAAGAGAAGGACCCACCTAATCAGTCCAGCCTTAGAATATTGCTTTTGGAAGAGTTATTTTAGTGCATAATGGTCAGGGAACATAGTGATGGGGGATCCTAGGAGGTAGGACCTAAACTTATATAAGGAAAACACAATATCAAGTAACTCCTTTTCAGTGGTGTTCTAGTGGATTTTGTAAATCATTTAAGGATTTTCTTGCATAAGCAATGACATAAGGAGTTTTATCACAACTTTTTCCTAACACGGCTCCTACAACAAAGTCACTGGAATCACTCATAAGTTCGAAAGGAAGGTTCCAATTTGGAGATTTAAAAATGGGAGGAGAGGTGAGAGAGGATTTGAGGGTTGAGAATGAACCCTCACAACTTTCTTTCCAAACAAATAGAGCATCCTTTGCTAGGAGAGAACAAAGGGTACGATAAATTGAAATAAATTCCTTGATGAATCTTCTAAAAAAACCAGCATGTCCTAAGAAATACCTCACTTCCTTAATAGTTCTGGGTGATGGAAGGTGACGAATGATGTCAATATTTTCTTTATAAACTTAAATCCCCCTACTTGAGACTAGATGGCCTATAACTAGTCCCTCTTTAACCATGAAATGGAATATTTCCCAGTTTAGGACTAGATTATTTTATTCACATCTTGAAAAGACTCTCTCCAAATTCCTCATACATCCCTCAAATTTATCCCCAAACACAGAGAAGTCATCCATTAAGACCTCTAGAAAATCCCCTACCATGTCTGAGAAGATTCCCATCATGCACTGCTGGAAGGTTCTAGGGGCATTGCATAACCTGAAGGGCATGCGTTTGAAGATAAAGTTTCTGAATGGATATCTGATTGTAGTCATCCCTTGATCCTCTAGGAATACCTCAATCTGATTGTACCTTGAGTACCCATATAAGATATAGTAGAATACATGACCTACCACTCTCTCAAGGACTTGGTCAATGAATGGTAAGGGGAAATGGTTCTTCTTGGTGAATGAGTTTATCTTCCTATACTCAATGCAGACCCGCAATCAACTACTCACCCTAGTTAGAATAATCTCCCCATCCTTATTGGTTATAACTGTGATTCATGCCTTCCTGGGAACCACTTGGATTGGGCTCACCCACTCACTCTCAACTATGGGATATATGATACTAGATTTTAACAATTTCATAAGTTATTTTCTCACTACTTCCATGATATTAGGATTGATTCTCCATTGAGGTTGATGACATGGCATTGAATCAGATTCCAGAACAATCCTATGATACCCAATAAGTGGGATAATCCCATGAATATCATATAGGGTCCTACCAATGTCTTTCTTATGTTTCCTAACGACAGCTAGAAGCATCCTCTCATGATTTTCATCAAGAGAAAAAGAAATGACAATCATATGTGTTTGATTGTCCCCTAGGAATCCATACTTGAGTGCAGCATGAAGTTCCTTCAATTCAAGATCAGGTTGGTTCAGAATTTCAGAAGAATATTGGGACATTGGATCAAGATCAATTTTGTTTCCTAGAGTTTTAGATAGGATTTATTCCCCCATGTAGAAGGTTCAGCTACTAGATTGTCTTCATCAGATTTAGGGAAGGAAGTTAGAGTGGTCTCCATGAAAGTGGTTTCCTGAAAGGTTTCACTAATTGTTGGACTTAAGACTTCATCATAAGATAGATTTTAAAATGATTCATGCCAAGGAGATAAACTTCCTTCATGTTAAAAAAGGAATTCAAACTCATCCTAACTTAAATATACATCAAATATTCCTTGATTTTCTATGGATTCGTTATCAATGATTCATATCATGTTTACATCATGAATGTACTCGTTATCCCCTATTTTTGAGACTGCATTATATATGTTCAAGTCTTGACTCATGTTTCCAAAGTTGATGGTCATGTTACTATTTCAGACTCAGATAATAGAGTAGATTATTTAAAGGAAGGGACGACCAAGGATAATTGGGGTCTGTTCCTTATTTCCTATGTTTGGATGGTTTTCAAGGAAAATGAAGTCAGTAGGGTAGATGAAGTTTTCAACCATTACCAGAACATCCTTTAAAATCCCATTGGGAACCCTAATGCTACGATCAACAAGTTGAAGTGTGAAAGATGTGGGTAGGAGCTCTTCTAGGCCTAACTGGCAGTACACAACATAGGGGATGAGATTGACATTATCACCTAGTTCACACAAGGCCTTGACAACTTTTCTTTCTCCAAGTACAACAGTTATGTAAGGGAAACCCAGGTCTTTCAACATAGGAGGAATGGTCCCTTGAATGGTGGTACTCACATTAGTAGCCAAAAGGACATCAATTTTATGTGAAAATTTTCTTTTAAAAGTGCAGAGGTCCTCAAGGTATTTTTAGAATGCAGGAATGGTTTGAATTGCATCGAGAAGTGGAATGTTCATCTTGACTTGTGAGAATATTTCCCTCAATGTTTCATTAAATTTAGGCTTGGTTTCCCCCCTCATGCATTGAGGAAATGGTGCAGGTTTTGGGGTTGTTAGTTGAAGAGTTGTTTCTTTGATAATGTTATCATGTTTTTCAGTTTGATCATTTATTTCAATTGAATTTTCATCCAAGTTTGAATCTTCAGATGGGTTCTGAATTAGTTGTCCAGGTTTCACAATTGATTTTCCACTTCTTAAAACAGTCACAGCCTTTAGTTGTTCATGAGTTTTATGAGTACAACTTGACTCTCCCCTTGAAGTTTAGGATGGTACCACCTGAGTAGGCATGGTTGACTTTCTAGTTTTGATGGTTTTATTTTCTTGTTTTTGGGAAGAGATTTACAAGTTCATCCTTTCCATTTGTTTGCACAGTTGTTCTAGTGGGATTTGTGGAATAGTTTGGGTTGGTGCTTGAGAAGATTGGTTTATCCCAGGGGGGATATTTTGAAGGTGGGATGGTTTTTTTAAAATGGACCGGTGGTTGTTGGTATTGGATAGGTCGGGTTTGGAACTAGTTATGGGTTTGGTAGTTCTGATGGGGGTAAGGATTTTGTCCATGTGGTTGGCTAGGTTGTTGGTTATCTTTCCACCGGAAGCCTGGGTGGTCATTATACCTTGGGTTGAAGTTGTTTTGGTATTACAACTTTTTAAAGTTCAAGGAATTTACTTGTATTGGGGGTCCTCCTAAAATAATATCCTTGATGGATGGAATGGTTGGTCATTTGTCTGTCTTATGGTCATTTTTTTCACAAATTGTGTAAATAGGGTCTACAGTTTGGATTTCATGGACTTTCCTAAGGTCTATCTCTTCAACCTTCCTAGAGATTGTTGCGAGTTTAGCCCTAAGGCATTCCAAATCTATAAGTGTATGAATTCCATTAGTTCTTTGCGGATTTTCAGAATAAGTTGAAGTTATCCATGTTTGGTTTTTTTCATCAAGGATTTCTAGATACACATAAGCATCATTTGGGGCTTCGTTTTTAAAGGTTCCATTACACATCCTGTCGATGAATTGTTTGTTCCCCAGACCCAAACCTTCATTGAAAATTCTAACATGTTAAGGAATAGAAAAAACATGGTGTGGAACTATGTTTATATTGTCTTTGAACCTCTCCATTGTTTCATAGAATGAATCTCCCTCTTTTTCAAAAAAAAATTGGATACTCTTTTTAAGTGAAATTTTTTTGTTGTGGGGAAAATATTTTTTGTAGAATTCTCTTTGTAATTGGTCCCAAGAGTTGATGGATGATGGTATAAAAAATTTTAGCCAATTTTTAGCTTTATCCTTTAAATAAAAATTAAATAGCCTCATATTTTCTGATTCTAGTTGATGTGGGGGACACATGGTTTCTACAATGTCATTGAACTCCTTAACGTGAAGGTAGGGCATCTCGGACTCCATTCCATGGAATGTGGGAATGTAGTTTAGTACATGGTTTTTAAAGATGTAGTTGGCATTTCCTAGGGATTTTTGTCTAATGGATGAGGGGGAATTGGTCCAGGAATGTGTGAGGTAGTCATTCAGGGTTTGATCAACTGCATTCCCCAAGTTTGGGGCAGCCTCATTTGGGGTTCCATTTTGGTTCCCACCCGGGTTTATGAGTTGGTTTATTTGAAGAACTTACATTGAAATGGGCTCAATTTTTGACTCTGGAGTATTATTAATATTAATATCTATTGGAAACAATCCCCTAGGTTCACTTGAATCCCCTATCCCTATGACTTTCTACCCTAACTAGACGGTTTGATTGATCGCAGGTGTAGGCGGACATGCGCCAAAAGAAAAAAAAACAAGAAAGGGACAAGATAAGAGATCTTGGGTGAGAATAGAAGAAATGGGGTAGAATATAATGGGTGTGGAGATGACTTACTTGGGTCCCCAGCAATGGTGGAAAAATTTGATTCACACTCAAATTTACCCAAGAGATGATGGTGGAATGGTCCTTGTAGTTTAGCTTGGGTTATCAAATCCTCGGAAACCTAAGAAGTAACCTACAAACACGTACATTATATGGAATGTTTTTGGATATGAAGTGGACAACTTTGGTTGATTTTATATTGTTTCAAATGATAACTAAAAGATTTAAGTGAATTCAATTTAAAATAATGAGTTGATCCTAGGTTATTTCTCGGGGTAGATTGGATGAAATTCTTTTCAACTATTTCAATTTTTATATTTGAGATGGGTTCAGTTGAGAAGATCAAAAAACATCCTCACCTACTGGTTTAATATCTAAGCACTTTAATACTAATCACCTGTACACTTGAAGGATCAATGTTTTGAGCACTTCAAGGTAATGGTTCGTATTAGCACTTGAAGTGAGTGGCCATAAATTCAACAAGGATGATGGAGTTTAAAAATCATCAAATAAAAATATAAATTAAAAGAAGTGATTATAAATTAATGGGGTGATAAATAAAATCCAATCCATCCCCTTGCTACTCCCTTGTATCAACCCATAAGTGGGTTATCCCTTCATTGATTCTATGGTTTAAATGGAAGTGTAAAGTAGACTCATGAGGGAGGAAATGGAGAAGTAAAAGACAATGAAATAATGATCACTCCACCATCATGTGATGATTTCACAAGGTTTGGTGTGAATAAATTCACACCTTGAACCAAAAGTATCAAATTGATATGAAGAAAAATAGAATAAGACAAAAAGAAGAACTTTTATTAAGAAACTAAAGTGAATCGAATAACTTAAATGTAAAAGACAAACTTGAGACTACAAAATCCCAGCATAACATTACAATTGAACAAAGCACCAAATATCATCAAATTCTCCACCACCACTGCCTTAAATAGGAATTTTTGAAGCCTTGGGTCGAACCTCCAATAGTCCATGTATCCTCAATTAATTTTGGCATGCCATAGGTGGGTGGAAAGTTGAGGGAGAGTTAATTTTTCCACCCTTGGCCCGAGGTGGCAGCCAGCTTTCATCCACTGAACAGACATGTCTGAATGGCCTTATAGATAGCCCAATTGGAGTGGACCATAGAATCAAAAAGTGAAGAACCGTATTTCTCCTAGATCTATGTAAAATTTCATCCCAAATGGATATGTGGTTTCCAAGATATGATGAAATTGGTGGGCTGTTTGTCTAGGCCGCAGAATCTGGCCTAGACTTTTATCTCCAAATTGGGCCACCTTAATAACCACCATGGATGATTAATTAGCCCCATCTCCTAAAAAAAATTTGTTCCCATATATTTATTCTATAATCCCTAGAAATTTGGGCTTCATTGGTCATGTATGTAGGGCCCCAAATTCTAATCAGTGGGCTGGTGTCCAATCTGTCTTCTCCAGAATAGTTTGCATTAAATCCTATTTTGGTTGTCTTCCAATGTGAATATTCCAACACTCTAAAGTATGAATTGATTCCAATTTAATTAGAAATAATATATTTAAATATGAAAATAAAATCAAGAACCTTGGGTAATTTAAATTATGTTAAAAAATGTACCACATAATAGTGCATTTTAAGAAGGAATTACAAATTATAATGCGAAATGATGTTCAAAGTGTAAAATGAACTAAAATGGTTTTTATGAATAATAAGGAACATGAATGTTATATATATTAACAATTAATATTAGCCTCATTTAATGGATAATCATCAAACCTATCATGAAATCCATCACGACATCATTCCATTTTCACTCAGGAATGTGTAACTGCTGCAAAAGCCCTACCGGTTGTTGATGCTCCCCCTTCATCTGCTGACTGTTAGGACACCTCATAAAGAAACCTGCAATATCTCTTTTCATACCATTCCACCAATAATAATGGTGTAGATCATGATACATCTTGATGACACTAGGATGAACTGCCGAAGCTGAGGAATGGAAGTCTCGCAACAGCTCCTCGCGTATGTCTGCTGACACCCATACGCGCCCTTGGAAATGAAAGATCTAATCTTAACCTATGGTCCATCCAGGAATAGGGTCCTCTCCTGACATGCTTTCCCATAGGACTGGGCCTTTATAATCTGACAGCTTCCTCATTCGCACTCGATCTAGAAGAGTATAGGTAACTGTTGAAGAAGAAAGAAGCGTCTGCCCCTGCCTATCATGCACCTCTAAATACATCTCAAATAATAGAGCCATAAGCTGTCACTCACTACTGGACTCCTAAACTACCTGTATCTAATTCATCATGCTCAGTGCATCAGCCAGTGCGTTTCCTTTCTCAGGCGTATAGGCAACCTCAAAGTCAAAAAACTGAAGGTACTAAACCCACCTTCGCAGTATCAAATTCAAGTAATGTTTAATGAAGATATACTTGAGACTTTTGTGGTTCATGAAAACCAAAAAATGATCTACCAACAGATAATATCTCCAACAACATAAGGAATGAACAACTACAACCAACTCAAGATCATGTGTCGGGTAAATTCTCTCATGTGTCATCAACTATCGAGACCCTTACGCAATAACTTTTTCTTCCAGCATAAGAAAAGCTCCAAGCCTGATACCTGAAGCATCACAGTACATATTATAGATTTTTTCCAGCTATGTAAATACTAGTATCGGTGCTGAATTCAACCTCCCTTTCAGCTCTTAAAAATATGACTCACAAGAATCTGACCACAAGAAGATTTCACCCTTCTTAGTCAAGCCCGTCAGTGGTGCTACTAAGCATGAAAAGTCCTATATAAAACGTTTATAGTAACCAGCTAGTACTAGAAAACTATTTCCCTCAAAAAATTTATTCAGCCTCTCCCAGGAAACTACATCTCTCACTTTCTCTGGGACTACTGATACTCCTATCTCTGAGATAACATGACCTCTCCTCCAATGGCCCAAAGGCCTTCATTATTTATTGATTTTTGATAATCCACCTTTTAATTCTGAGATAACATGACCCAAGAAATGAATCTGATCCATTAAAAAGTGGCTTTTTTAGAGCATAACTTATAAAAAATTCTCTCTCAGTGTACTTAGAATGATCTCAAGATGGGTAGCTTAGTCATGTTGAGTGTGACAGTACACCAAGATATCATCCAGGAAAACCACCATGAAAGAACCCAAGTATGGATGGAACACTCGGTTCATCAGTGCCATGAAGACTTTAGGCATGTTCGTGAGACTGAACAGCATAACCACATACGTTTATAGACTATACCTACTTTGGAAGGCTATAATAGGTATATCAGATGGTATAACATGAAACTGATGTTAAACCGGATCTCAAGTAAATCTTCGAGAACACTCGGGCTCCTAGAATATGATCAAATAGATCATCAATCCTCAGCAAGGGATATCTGTTCTTGATCATCAACTGGTCCATCTTCTAATAATCCACACAAAGTCTGAGGGTACCATCCACCCTCTACTCAAATAGGATAGGTGAACCCCAAGGAGAATTAATGGTTCGGATAAAACCCTTTGCCAACAACTCCTCTAACTACTTCTTGAGCTCCTGTAACTCTAGTGTAGGCATCCTGTAAGGAGGAATGGACACTGGTTCCACTCCTGGCATGAGATCAACAGAAAAGTCTACCTCTCACTCTATAGGAAAACTTGAAAAGCACTCTAGAAAGACATCCCTGAAACGATCCAACACTAGAGGAAATTCCATCTGTGAAGTCCCCTGGTCATCCAGATATAGACTAGAAATCTGGGCTAGAACTCCTCTCAACCCATGATGCTCGGGTCCCGCTCTGCTCTCCTGGACATCCCATTCTTCCTTATGAAGAAATGATCCACCCTCTGGTGATGTGAAACTCAACCTACGGTGATATCAATAGACAACTACCAGTAATGGAACTAACTAGTCCATTCTGATAATGAAATCATAGCTTATCATCTCTAGGACATAAAGGTCCCATAAGAAGTGACACCCACCAACCTCAAGAGGGAACTCCTCGCACTGACGTACACAAGCCGTGCTTATCCCCAACGGTGTTTCCAATGTCAAGACAACATCAGAAGTAAAGATACATAGCCCAAGGCTCTCCACAACAGCAGTAGATATAAATATATGGGAAGCCCCTATATCGAAAAGAGTATAAGCTAAAACTGAGGCAACTAGAATCGTACCTCGAACTGTAGAGGGTCTGGGATCTGACTTCTGCTGGGTCTGCTCCACTACAAAAGTTTGACCTGCACTGCGACCCTATGAACCTACCTAACCACCCTGAGTTGATCCACCCTTTTTTCACCGAAATCCTGGTGAGTGACTACCACGATCGTGACCTCCACCTCGGCCAGAACGGCCAGAAGAAGTCCAGTTCCCATACTAATGAGAAACTCGTGGTGCTGCTCCTGAATGAGGAGTCATAGAAGAACCCCTGTCACCAGCTACTGGTGAGAAGATCTGTTAGAAACGCCGAAGATGATCCATCTTGCCGCAAGATCAGTACTCCACTGGGCCTCTTGGGCAATGTGGCCTCATATTCCCTCTCTTCTCGCATTGGTAGCACACCACCTGGAAACCAGAAGAAGTGTATCGCCTCCTTGGATCACAGTGAGAAGACCCCCTACGGCGCTTCCTGCTGTCAGTAGGAGGGATACTAACTCCGGATGTCGAACCGCCCTGGATCAAAACTCCAGAATCTCTTAAATTTTGCTCCGTTATCAGCACCTAGTTGACTATAGAAGTGATGGAAGTCAGCCTAAATATGTTCACCTGAGATGGGATGTTGTGACTGAGACCATCCTCAAAATTCCATTCCAGGAATAACTCATCATCTTCGAGAATTGGCATGAAACATTGTAGCTTTGTGGGACGGGAAGAGTACTCCATAACAGAAAGATTACCCTGCTTTATAATCATGAACTCTCGAGATCGATCGGCCCTAAAAGTCTCCAGATAGAAGTACTCATAAAAAGAAAAGTGGAAGTCATCCCAAACCATAACCTGCTGGTGTCCCGCATGTGAGATCACATCCCACCATCTCTTGGTGGAATCCTGAAGCATTTACGTAGAGATCTTGACCCTCCTCTAGGGAGGCATCTCTAGATGCTCGAAGATGGAAAGCATGGCTTCCCACCATGACTCTGCAGCCTGAGTTCCTCCATCCTGGGGGAAAGTGGGAGGATTATAATGCTGGAAAATCCGCGTCAACTCTAACCTCGATGGGGAAAGATGTGGTAATCTGCGGAAGGTCTGCATGAACCTCATGAAGCCCTCTCGGAATTTTTCATCAGCGCCTATATCCTGAATGATGACTGGTGACAAGACTGGAACAACTGTGGGATCAACCGGTAGTCCTTGATTAGTCATGTCTGGTGTATGATCATTGTCCTGTAACTAGCGTACAACTAGAGGATGTCTCGGTGGCATGACTCTACAAGGTCAAGCGCACACCTTAGGTCAAGATTAATAGGGATTGAAACTTATAAGAGTAAGGAGGGAATAAGATAAATAAATCATTCATGTTTTTCCAAAACATGGATATATGGATTGTATATTGTCTACACAACGTGTTCCCTTAAGCCTTTCACATAGGCGTGTACTTCTACCAAAACGGGTCGTGTAACAACCCCATGCAAGGCGTGTTGTCCTTACGCACGGCATGTACTTGAATCCCCTTTCCTTTCCCGAGTTCCCTTACACTTCTAGGCCACATAGTTCTCATAGAACAAGAATAAATGGCGTGTTAGTGGCATCCATGCTGTGTACTAGACGAGATTCACCGACCTGTGTTGTTAGTGTCATGGCCGGAAACACGACTCACACTACACGTCGTGTTTCAGATGGACAAAGTGTGTAATAGGAAGATTTTTCTGACCCGTGTTGTTAGTGACATAGCTAGATACTTAGGTTACACTACACGGTGTGCTCCAGAAAGACATGGAATGTATTAGAAAATACTCAACCAACCCGTGCTGTTAGTGACACGGCTGGTTACACGGTTCTACAACACGACGTGTACATTTGGTACACGGCATGTCCTAAAAAAGATTCCAAACCCCGTGTCCCCACCCACACAGTCTGAGACATGGTTAGCAACTACACTGCGTGTACATACAGTACATGGCGTGTACTTAATAAAAACAGTTTCTTCTCAAACAGAATAACACATGGTGTGTATTCATCATTACACAGCATGTATTCTGGGTTTTTCCAGACAAGTAGCCACAGAAACTACTCTGGATCCCATAAAAACATTGAAACGAACATTAAAGTGCCAAATTACGATCTGTGAGGGCCCATACTCCCATAGAATCAAAGCTTGGTAACTTATACAAGTCATAAACAAGTATAATAGATCAATGATCTGTCAAATTCTGGTCCATGAGGGCCCATAACACCTCAAGAACCAATTTTTGGCATTAATTCAAACAAAAACTAACACAACCAATACCATATCAAATAGTAGGTTTTTTTATCAAGGCATATATTACAACATCATGCATATCTAGCACAACATTTATCACAACAACATTCAATCGCTAATGCACCCTATATGCCATGGAAAGAATGCATGACATGTGATCCCTAGAAAGTTCATATATGATGCATGAGATGGAATACCCTCATCTCATCAGGTTTTAATAGAAATAGAACCTCAATAAAATCAATAATAACAGCACAAAACATGTGAATCACCCAACGGTGAAAATCAAATCAACTAAAAAATTGAAAAACCAAAACAATTGAAATAAATGAGGTAGATTGACTTTTCCCTGTATATAGTTTACCTACTCCTGGGCACAACTTATTACCAAATACCAATTCCTTCCTATCCCTCCCTATAGGATCCATATAATAATTTAAGAGAAAATAACTCCTCTGATATCACATTGTAACATCCCGGTTACAAAAGCCACCCAGAGGCACCCTGTACCTGGTTGGTTACATGGCCTCAAGCGCATTTCTCCAAATTCCAGAGGCTGTCGATTAGCATCGAGGGCCTTAGGTGTGATAGTGGGGAAATTATGCCCTCATTGGAAGAGTAACACATCAAAAGTAAAATAGATATCAATTGAGGAAGCAGTATAATATCATACAATAGTAAACAGTGGAAGACTGAAAAAAATAAGCATCTAGAGCACATATATAGTGATGCATGATACATATGTCTAGGAAAATAGCCAAACACGTCACAATGATGGAATACAAAACTAAACTAAAGTAAAAAAGAAAATAAGAAAACAACTCCTCAGTGTCTCAATCCTCAGCTTGGTCACATGCTCTCCAGCTCCAAAGCAATCAAGTACTTGAAGTAGAAGGGTGCTTGTCCATATATACACCTACAACAATATAATCTATTTGGGCCCAAAATCATGACCCAAATAGGGTGACAAACTAATCCTAGTAGGAAACCACTAAAAGATCTATGCCTAATAGTCAGTGAATATATATGGAAGGCAATAAGTAAAAAGAAGCATTAAACAAGGAAGTACTCAGCAGTAAATATTTCCACAGTTTCAAAGCATTCGATTCCACATATAAATAAAGTATCTAATCAAAGAAGGTAACCCTCTAGGAATTACTCTCATCCTAACCCCTCTGGTTCAAACAAAACAACACAAGAAACCCTCTGGGAAGTACACATAGTCTAACTCCTCTTGTTCATCTTTAGAATAGACTCTCTGGGGAAGCACTCCCCATCAATTCCCCCTATAGTCTCGTATTAGTAACTAAAAGGCACTCTGGGGAAGCACTTACGTCACATTCCCCATGCGACCCGCATCGAGGAACTACAGACACTTTGAGGAAGCATTTACATCAATTCCCCTTGTGGTCTCACATCATAACAGTAAAAACAGACACTCTGGAGAAGCCCTTATGTCCATTATCCCTACGGTCTACTACACCAGGTTCCCATAGCCCTATTTAAGTCAAACGTGCACATAAATGAAAAGCATCCAAATTAAACTTCAAGAACTACTTGGCTAACAATCTATAGCATAATAGCATGTCAGATAAACATCACTCCATCCTACAATACTAGGCATGGGAAACAAATAAGGCATCCTAACAGGATAAGCAAGACCAAATGGTCGCAAACCAAACATGCATGGGAAAACACTTCCAAAGCATAGCAATTAACCCTATTCACATTCAATTAACCTCTACTCAAGCATACAAGCATGACAGGAAATTAACAGGGTTAAAATAGTAAACGTGCAATACCCTGTTCAAGGTTATTGGGATATTTTGCACATATAACTCAAAGACATTCAACAGAAAGGCACAAACCACCTACCTCGGTGTTATAGGATCACTATACGTGAACCTCAGTCCTTGAAACACCCAAAAACACTATAGATATACAAAATGCTAAAAACAATCAACCAAATATAACTCTTGAAAGAGGAAGAATCATGAAAAGAAGATCTAGCAGAAGGAAGAGATTACCGAGGTGATCCCAACACAATCAATGACGGTTGATTCGAAGAACAGATGCTCGATCGGGAGCTCGGAGAAGGATCATGGTCGTACCCTCGCTCTCAGACAAACCAGACCTAGATAAAGGGCTTTCTGCCAATTAGACGTGACCCCGGTCCATTTAATGAAAAAATAATGAAATTACATGGTGTGTACTTTATAAGTACACAGCATGTACTTGCCTTCTCGGCCCCT
This sequence comes from Viscum album, assembly GCA_963277665.1. Taxonomy (NCBI): domain Eukaryota; kingdom Viridiplantae; phylum Streptophyta; class Magnoliopsida; order Santalales; family Viscaceae; genus Viscum; species Viscum album. The sequence continues at coordinate 905,776,402 of OY728145.1, forward strand.
GCATTAGGCGGTCTCCATGTCACCAAACACGGTCGTGTGCATGGCCGCTACACGGCCAGCACTCGGCTACCCGTGGTAACTGAGTACACAGTGTGTACTCATAAAGTACGTGGTTTGTACTTAAGAAATTTCTAGTAACTCTTCTTTTTCTCAAAAACACGAGAAAAAAACATACCTGAAAAGGAGATCTGGGTTCTTACATACTAATTCTTGAATTCAGACAGATCGGAATGATCTAAAGTCCCAATTAGGATATGTTTTTTGTATCAATAGAAGAGCTATGAGATGGAAGAGTTCAAAGCACCTAGTTGTCACTGATTCTACAGTAGAGTCTGAGTATATAGAGTCTTCTGATGCATCTAAGGAAAATTTTTGGATTTAGAAATTTGTCTAGGATCACGATGTAGTACCTAGAAGTAAAGACCTTATCATATTGCATTGTGATAATACTATAGTGGTGGCTCTTGTAAAAGATCCAGGGTTATACCAAAAAACAAATAATATACTCTAGAACTATCACCTCTTGAGGGATTTTTATCAAATTGGTGAAGTTTTAGTAATTTTAATACCCATAGAGGAGAAAATGGTAGACCCCTTTACTAAAGGAATGTCTAAGTAGAAGAATGAGTATCATGTGAGAGCTACTGGACTAATGGTTTTTAGAAGTTGTCTCTTGTGCAAGTAGGAGTCTATTATAGTTGGTTCCCTAGAACCAATTTCTGTATACATTATGATAACACGTATTCATAGTTTTTAATATTAATAAAATCCTTATCACATCATGATTTTTCTTCTTTGTAACCTAGTATGTGATAATGTCCCAATAGTAGTTGTTACACTAAAAGGTCATAGCAGTTCCCCACTATGATGAAAACCCAGAAGTGCTACGACATTATTCTTAAATATATGTTCTATATCTAGAAGATGTAATTTAAGGGACACAAATAATACATGCTATCAGGTATGGAGACTCATATGACTTTGAGGCACTTTCTCATGGAGTAATCCCTTCGTAATATACAGTAGGATGTTATGAGAATGAGACCTGCCAGTAGAAAATCCACATTTATAAGTGTCAATGGATGTTCATATCTGTGGAATTTTTATTGATCCTTAGACTTTAAGATTATTATTAGTGAGTATTATGAGTCATTTATTTTGTTTTATTGATGAAAACCATGATGAAATATATTTGCGGTGAGGTTGGATACATCGGGTGCATCATGATTAATATTGCATTAAGGAATAATGCAAGAAAGGATTTGTCCCTTCTATTATTTAATGAATGCTGATATCTCTGGCACATTGATAGGAATGATATAACCTAAATAAATTCATGGCCATGGTGTTCTATAAGCAAGTTTAATTTTCAGATATTTAAATAAATATTCATCAAGCACATAGGTTGGTGGCACCGTCATGCAACTTTCTTGATTAGAGGTATCATGATAAAGGTATTACATTACACAGTAAGAATTCATATGAGGTATCATGTCATTATGGAATTATATTCTTTCTTTATGGGTGCCTTGACGTGATCCTAGATGTTAACCTTGGACATTAGGCTGCTTCACCTAATTCCACTGAGAAAGATACCTATAGGGTCACACACTAAGTGTATAAAGAACCACAGTTAAATAATATATTATTATTTATTATTTAACAAGTTGAATAAATATTTTTCCCAGACATGGTTTAATAACTTTTCATGTATTCTTTATTGCTTATATTTCATCACCAGTTATTCGAGAGAATACAATGTGAGTGGAATATTTAATAAATATTTATTTTTTATTTGGTGAATATAATATTTATATATTATTGAATAATAGAGTGGTATTTATTTGATAAATAAATAGTCATTATTCAAGGCTTGACAAATATTATGGAGGAATGTATGACCAAGTTTAATGGTCCAATGAGAAATAATAAATATTGAATATTATTTCATTAAATAATATTTAATTTAATTCTCAAGTGAAGCACATGTTGAGAAATAATAATATTAATACTAATATTTGAAATGGGTTTCCCCATAATTAAAAAAATAATAATAAATGGAACTTATGCAATTATTTTATTTCAACCCTATCGATATATAAACCCAATTATATTATTTTCTATGAGAAGCAGTCCATTTATTTTTTTGTACAAAATGGATTTGTAGAATCCTATCAAGCCCAAGAGATCTCCCTTCTCCAAGAACACTCCTAAGAATGGAGAGTGATCTTCCTCCACCACCCACTCTCAAGTTAATAGAGATCAAGGATAACGCTTTGTAAGTGGTTCTAGAAGAAATAAATGGCGGATGATTAAAGTGATAGGATGTGCCATTATAGCACCTGGAGGTTCCTATAGTGATGTTTAAATATATGTGGAACATGTGTGGATCACTACAAGATGAAATACTCCTTTGATATATACAATGAAACGATGGTACAACAAAGATCTGTTATCAGATCCATCAATGAAGAAAAAATTCCAACAAGGTAATTATTTAATTAATTAAATTGATTAAAAATAATATGTGATGATCATTTATCTAGTTCTGACATTTTTTCCTTTGTCTATATTCATTAATTCAGTCATGTAAGTCATGATGTTTATCATTGTGTAAATATCTGATTGATCATCGATCATGGAAAAAATAAAATTTGGGCACAACCCATCACATTATTCCACTATGCTCGAAACCTACACTCCCATGTTCTCCAACACTTATTTTCCCACGGTATAAAATCTGGGCACCTCATCTATCATGGTTACTTGAGTACTATTTTCATGTTTCCCTTGTAATGTTGTCATTACTTATTCTCTCTATTTTTGAATTGTGTCTTTATAAAATTGAGTGTTCTATTTTTAAATTTTTTATAAATAATGTTTCGAAAATGTTTTACATTATTTCTCTCCATTTTCTTTTATAAATATCGTTAAAATTGTCATTTCCAAAGTAATCGTTTCTTATATTTCTAAAAAAATCAATAAATCTTTTACAAAAGATCCCAAACACCTTATTTTGAGTGAAATTAATTTAAAGTAAATAGTTAAATAGACTTTAATTTGTTTAGAAAAAAAGGGGATGGAAATCCTATGTTTATATCATTATATTTCAAATTATAAGTAAATGAATCTTTTATTTAAAGGAAATACATAGGGAATAGTTTTACTCAGGTATACCTTCTAAGTTTTAATAATTACATCTATACCATTATCTTTCTATTTTATTTTTAAGTGTAGTTTTCATAATGGTCTTGATCATCATGGGTGATGTCAGGTTCTCGGATCAGCAAGTGACCTATGGATTCACATGGAGATTTGATTAGTCATCACGTTTGGTTTTATTTTTAGTTTTTTTATTGCTCTTGTTATCTATTTTATTTATATTCAGATAATTTATTATCCTTACACTAATTTTTTATTTATTTTTGGATAAATATTTTCCAATAAATCTCTTTCAGGACATTGGTAATTGTCACCGCCCTAGGGAAATTGGGAATGAACCTTGGGGATGTCATAGGATAGCTCGGGTGACCAACTCAGGGTCAACCTGGGTTGTTTCATAACAAATTGCTATCAGATTAACTCCCTGTGTTTTTTGAGTTTTCAAGGTAGAATTAGTAGGACTATCGGGACTTGGGTTGTAAGTATGAGGAGTTTTATGTCCAATAAATTCTATGTTGAACCTTGGGTTATCATGGGAAGATGGTTGTTTAGTATTTATTTTAGATTTTGTTTCATTCCCTTCCTGATTCTCATTGTCCTTGGTTGATAATGTTCAGTTTATTTGGATTTTTTTTGATTTTTTATGGGTTTGTTTCACTTGGGGAAAAAATGGGAGTTGGTCCAATGGTTTTTGGTGATCTCATAGAGCCAAGAATGTCATATGGAACCTGGAGGTATGGTCTTGAATAACACTCCCTGCGATGGTGTGATTAGAATATAGACACCAACCATGTGACCAAGTAACCCACTGTCACAATTCCCCTCTATGAATTTATTTAGAGTCTTTCCTAATTTTTAAAAAAAATTAAAATCTCTTCTTAAATTAAAAAATCCAATTTTTCAAATGGTGATGTTTTATTCTCTAAAATAAAAAATAATAATGGATTTTCAAAAAAATGATTTCACGTAAGTTTTGTGAAATGGATTTTAAATTTAACTATATTTGATAAAATGAGGAATTTTTTAAAATTATAAATAGTTTCAATTGGAAAAGGGTCGATTTCAGGATAGAATTCATGATATTTTTGTAGAATGAAATGGTTTCAAAGTGGTGGTTAGTGAGATTTGTTGAGTCAATAAGGTTTTCCTTATGAATTTTCCATTCCTTCATACTTGGGGGAGATTTTTAAGTTAATAAGGTTTCCTTATGACTTTAACATTCCTTCTTGTTTTGAAAATCACAAACACCTTATCCCAAGGCAAATCCCTTTTTACCCCTTATTTTACTTCTATAAGGAAAATTTTCTTCCCAAAGGAAATTTTTCTTTATTATGTTTTCATTCTTCATATCAAAATTTTTCTAAGTGTAAAATTTGGTTTGAAACCAAAACCTCGGAATCTTATAAATACCTAGATATGAAGCATTTTGTTTTAGAATCCGAATTCTCAAAATTATGGTTATAAACTCTTCTGAGTTCTAACATCGAATTCTGAATACGAATTCTGGTTACGAACTTTCTGAGTTCTGACTCCAAATTATGAATACGAATTCTGGTTACGAACTTTCTAAATTCTGACTCTGAATTCTGAATACGAATTCTGGTTACGAACTTTCTGAAGTTCTGACTCCAAATCCTGAATATGAATTCTAGTTACGAACTTTCTGAGTTCTGACTCTGAATTCTAAATACGAATTATGGTTATGAACTTTCTAAGTTCTGAATACAAATTCCAAATACGAATTATGGTTACAAACTTTTCTAAGTTCTGACTCCGAGTTCTCTGAATACAGACTTTGAACTCCTATTAGTTCTAACTTTGAATACTCATGAACTCCGACTCTAAACTTTGTAAGTTCTGGTTCCGAATTCTTGTGAATCTAGATTCCGAATATACTTGAAATTTAGACTCTGGAATTCTATAGAATTCAGGTTCTGAATTCCTAGAAAACAAAATCTGAATATCCTTGTATTATAGACTCTGAATTCAATTTTGGTTAGACTCCGAACATTCATTTTCTTACATTCTGAATATCATATTTTAGTTATTCTTACACTTGTTTTGTTATAAAATGATTTCATTCTCATTACGAAGATTTCCATATTCAAATAAAAAATCTCATTTTGGAAATCTATAATATGATCCTTGGAGTTCCAAAGCCTAAGGGGGAGTTAGTCGTATTCAAAATTGTTCATATATAAAGGGAGAAAAGTTTTATTTTCAAAGTCTAGAAATTTTTTTGCTAAGTTCTTATATTCTTTTTTCAAAGGATGTTTGTGCTTTCCAAAAAGGGGGAGATTTTTGAGTCAATAAAGTTTTCCTAATGACTTTTTCATTCCTTCATACTTGGGAGAGATTGTTAAGTCAATAAGGTTTCCTTATGATTTTACTATTCCTTCTTGTTTTGAAAATCACAAACACCTTATCCCAAGGTAAATCCCTTTTTACCCCTTGTTTTACTTCTATAAGGAAAATTTTCTTCCCCAAGGAAATTTTTCTTTATCATGTTTTCATTGTTCATATCATACTTTTTCTAAGTGTAAAATTTGGTTTGAAACCAAAACCTCGGAATCTTATAAATACCTAGATATGAAGCATTCTGTTTTAGAATCCGAATTCTCAGAATTTTGGTTATGAAATCTTATGAGTTCTGACTCTGAATTCTGAATACAAATTCTGGTTAAGAACTTTCTGAGTTCTGACTCTGAATTATAAATATAAATTATGGTTATGAACTTTCTGAGTTTTGACTCCGAATTTTGAATACGAATTCTGGTTACAAACTTTCTGATGTTCTGACTCCGAATTCTGAATACGAATTTTGGTTACGAACTTTCTAAGTTCTGAATCTGAATTATGAATAAGAATTATGGTTATGAACTTTCTAAGTTCTGACTCTGAATTCCGAATACGAATTCTGGTTATGAAATTTTCTAAGTTCTGACTTCAAGTTATCCAAATACATACTCTGAACTTCTATGAGTTCTGACTCCGAATACTCATGAACTCTAACTCTGAACTTTGAAAGTTCTGGTTCCAAATTCTTGTGAATCCAGATTCCGAATTTCCTTTAAATTTAGACTCTATAATTCTATAGAATTTAGGTTCCAAATTCATAGAAAAAAGAATCCAAATATCCTTGTATTATAGACTCCGAATTAAATTTTGGTTAGACTCCGAACTTTCATTTTCTTAAATTCCGAATATCATATTTTAGTTATGATTACACTTGTTTTGTTATAAAATGATTTTGTGATTTCAGTTACTCACTAACCATTGTTTGAGTGACATGTGTACAGTTCCCTCCGAAATTCAAGGAAAAATATGATCGTTGGAGGACGGAGCCGACCGTTGAAGTCGTGCCTATAAATATGAGCTCATTTGAAAGAGCTCAGGACTTTTAGAATTTTTGAAGATCAGAACTTTCAGAAGTGATTTCTAGAGAGAGAGAGGCTCTTATAAACTCTCAGGCTTCAAGTAGAAATTTTGAACAGCTTGTTCAAACTTTATTTCATGTAGATTTTCTTAGTGCAGAGGTGCGATTTCATTGAAATTAGATACTTTGGGTTGTGAAGTCAGAGGTGTCGATTTCCTTACAAATCCAGGGCTTATGGGGATAGCAAGACAGATACTGATCTTCGGATTGAGGTCTTACCTAGGTTTGGGTAAGACATACTTTCTTGAAAGTATGAATCAAGGGACCTTTTATCTAGGGTTGTTGGATACCCTTCTCTTTGGTTTAAAAGAGTTACTACTTATTACTTGTAGTATTTCTATTTTGTTTTCCATTGTACTTTTAGTTGTTGAGGAAAGTATAATCTTCTTATACTTTTTTATACTTTTACTCTGATTATATAGGATTATATATGCTTTAAGGTAGAATCTTAGTTGTTGTAAACTTTTGTTAAGTTTCATTCCTGAAATCACTTTTCCGGAATCAAGAAAGATATTAGAGCTTAGATGTGTTGTGAATTTTGGTTATGCAAAATTTCCTTAGAGATTTTTAAAGTATACAATTCACCCCCTCTTGTATTTGATCATCTCATTTTTACATATTCAATCCATCAAGATTTTTGAAAAAAATTGTGGAATTTATGGGTCAATTTATTTTTGTGTTTGGTGATTAATTGTAATGAGTTCCTAATGGTGAGTTGGTTTTGATTATGTTTTTTTCCTTTTTATATAGAGTATTCCCCCAATAAGTTCTAATAAATCCTAAAGAATATCTATGGGTGGATCTTCCACAATGTTACTTCAATTGATCATGACTTATCTCAATGGTTCAGAGAGGTCATGAGAGTGGAACCCTCCTCATTTCTTAGGGCATATAGAAATAGAAAAATCTAAAAAATGCTTGTGAAATATTGAGTAGAAATTAATCCTCTTAATATTAATTTTTTACCATTATTCTTGAATTTATATGTTTGAAGTGGTGTAGGTTAGTCATTAGGGCTAAGACTTAAGAGGACCATTATTTAGAAGTTCCAAGGCTTCATTCATCTATTAGTATTTCACTAGGGTCGTGAAGGTGGAAAAGGAAATGGAGTTGTGCTCCCTCTAATAGTGTGATCAATTAGAGTTGGAGTCCATCTATCATTTTTGGATTTGGTACCCTATCTCCTTGAATTTACCAAGGATGATTTTATAAAGGCTTGGTATTTTGATAATGGATTTCATCATAATATTCGATCAAGGGAGTCGGAGTTCGGCCTAACAACCTATTTCGACATAGTAATGAATGCAGTTTAGATGGATTTCATGTTGTCAAGAATGCTTGAGGCAGTTAATCCTTCATCAGTTCTAGGAAATGGTAATGGAAAATTTTAGTAAATTGGAAGTGAAGTGGACTAAGATTTAGCGGGTTTTGTGGTGAAAATAAAGGGCATTCTGACCTCTTATCAGCCTTCTATAGGTATAAGACATTGGTGTGTCATCGATGTGTAAGGAGGGTCATAAAAATCCTTCATGTTGCAGTGCTATAATGACCTATTATACCTGTGACCATTTAGCACATTTCCAAAAGTTATGCAGTAGTGTCACTCAAAAGAAGAGTGGATTCATATCCACTCTATTGAGGAAGAAACTTGCTGATTTAGAAGAATGTGGCACTGGTGCGAGTTCTGTTTAATTCTTCCTTACTATAAATTCATTTTTTTATATTGTTATTTTTTGTGGGGTTTTCTTTTATTTACAGTGAATATGGATTATGTGTATCCTTTGGAAATCTTTTTTTAAGTGAAACTTCTTTTAAGAAATTATATGGAGAGAAATCATGTTCCATTATGTGTTGTTTTTATGTTGCTTAGTCGTCTCTAGGATTTGTGTGTTTCTTCCAGTTTAGAAGGTTATTGTTTAACAATAGTCTTAATAAGGTGGGTAGGCCACCATAGCATGAATTTATGAGGAACCTAGAATTCAAATTTTTATTTTAAGATAAATTACTTGAGTCTCATCTTTCCCGACCATAAACATGTTAGTTTGGTTGGCCAAGAGAGTTAATCATGTGGTGGATGAACATGGGAATCATGAACAGACCAGGATGAGTTTCATTGATTATTTATATGTTAGGGGTAGGGGTTTTTCTTATTGGGTTGTTTTTGGAAAAGGGTGAGTCTCATTTTTGTAATCCCTTCATTTTTTTTGAGTTCTTTGGTCTTGTGAGGTGCTTTCCTAGGATGTTTGGAATATATTGAGGATGTTATGATGGATAATGTTGTGATTTCAAAGTTTATAGTTTTGAATGAATTTGATTTTGGTTCTTTAGTCTTCTGTTTTTCATGTCCTACCTTGAGTCATAGTTCATTCTTTCAATGGTCTTGATTAAATGAGTCTTTTGGGATTTTTGGGGGTAGAAACTTTCATCGTGTATAGAATTATCACACCCTTCCCTAAAAACATTCTGTTATTTTATTTATTTTTTGAGTCCCTGTTTATTTCTCTTCTCTTATAGGTGATTTACCATGAAATTATGTGTTTTTTGGAATGAAAAGAATGTATCACGGTTAAGGCACATGGTTTCCGAAACCATGCGGTAACCATGCGACAACTACTACTATTTTTTGACAAAGAGAACTGCACAAAGGGCACACAGTTTTATAAATTGTGTGACCAAATTTTGGGGGGTTCTCTATGATCCCAGTATATAGTTAATGTTTAGTGCATGGTTTTCTAAACTATTTAACCCAAACCATGCGTCGTGTCCTATTTTCAAAAAAAACCTATAATAAATTAAAAATAATAATTAATAAATTAATTAATTAATTAATTATACTAACCCCATACCCCTTACCCATATGACTCAACCCCATTCCCCCCCCCCCCTCTATCTTTATTCCTTGAATGGTTCTCCCATAAAACAACCTCCTCATTCATATCCTCCCTTTGTTGAGTTGATTTTTTCTCTAGTTTTGGGTGCTATCAAATTCGGTAAGTTTCTCCTCCTCTCCTCATTTTCCCCCTATTTATTGGTCTCATTTCCCCTCTTTTGTCACATCTATTTTAAATTAACCCTATCCTGACATGGGTGTGTTTTTTTGTTGGATCTTTATTATGAGGGTTTATTTGAGGTCTGTTGTTGTGGCACTCATCAAAGGTGATGATTTTGGGGACCTTGAAGATAGTTTTTAGGAATATACATATGTGATTATATTTATATATACATATATATACCTTCTTTGTACATATTCCCTCATGGGGAGGCGAATATATTCATTGGGTCAAGGGGTGAATATATATATTTATATAAAGGTGTATGTTCATGAAAGTGTGAAGTAGTCGTCGTGAAATGTGTTATGGATTGAGGTATGTTTCACAATGCATTGACACTTAAATTTAAAAAAACATTTATGATTTGATATTTATACCATGTTTTGATTCTAATTAGTAATACATGATATTTTAAAGAATTATATGGAATAAAATTTTGTTGTTTACCAAAGTATGAAATTATTTTATTTTTTCTTACACACCAATTATTCGATGAAATGACTAATTGTCCATTATAAGTGGTTTTCGAAATCTAAATGATGTTTCAGCTTTCCAAATGTGTTTTAAAAATTTCATGAAGTTCTATGTGGTGTGTTTGGATTTATTTGAAATGTATTTTCACTCAAAGAATATGTGGGGCTCAGTTGTCACTTTTAAAAGGTTTGTTTTCTTTAGAAAACCCTTATTGGGATGTGTCCTTTCCCATATCATTATCAAAGGAATGGTATCATCCATGGTGTGGGACTTCCCTTGTGTGTTGATGGATTAAGGGCAAGGGGACTTCCATGGAGAGATGTTTGGGGGTGATTATTGTGTTTTTGAATTATATATAGGTTTTTATTATCCTTTATGTATTGTTGATTACTTGATAATTTTTAGCTCACCCCCATTTTAGACATAACATGGGATCCTAGAAAAGCTTATAGATTATTCCAGAATGCTTGCTGCACTACATTAGGATTATGCTCTAGCTATTGGCCCCTTGGTATGACTACTATTTTATTTGGGGATGATTCCCCTTGATTAGGGCAGGTAAGGTATGGCAGAGCATTAGGGTAGTTTGATTACATCAGGAATTCTAACATAATGGATCAGGTTACAATTTGTTCTAGATTTTCCCCTAAGCTTCTAGGTACTTCCATGTTCTCCAAAACTGTTTTTTTAGAAAATAATATAGGTTCCACATCTATCATGGTTACCTGATTCTTTTTTTATCATTTCCCTCCATGTTTTTTCATTTATTATGATCTTTATCTATGATACACCTCTTTTGTAAAATTGAATGTTTGGTTTTTAAATTTTTTCATTAAGAATGTTTTAAAAATGTTTTACATTATTAATCACCCTTTCATTTAATTTATATATTTAAAATAGATGTTTTAAAAGTAAACCTTTCTCACCTTTCTTAATGTTTTTTCAAGAACTCTTTTTCCAAAGTTCTCACACCCTTTTATTTGAGTGAAATTAATTTAAAGTAAAGAGTTAAATGGACTGTGATTTGTTTTAAAATTAAGTGGATGGAAAACCTATGTTTATAACACTATATTTCAAACTACTAGTAAATGAATCTTTTTTTAAAATGAAATTCATAGGTAGTTTTTTTACTTTTTAATGACTAATATGTTTTAATAATCACACCTATAACTCTTTATTTTTTTTAGTTTCAGGTTAAGGTTCCAACTTTTTCTCAATCACCATGGGTGATGTCAGTTTTTGGGAATGCAGAGTGACCCGTGAGGTCACATGGATATTTGGTTATTCATAAAGTTTGGTATTATTTTTAGTTTTTCTATATTATTTTTTTTTTATTTATATTGGGATGGTAATTTATATATTTACTGATTTTGTTTTTTTATTTTGGTTGAAATCATTACCAATCACTCTCTTTAATTCCCTTGGTACTTATCACCGCTCTAAGGAGATTGGGAACATGCCTTAGAGATGTAAGGGGAAATCTATGGTAACCAGTTCGGGGTCAACTTGGGTTGTTTTATGACATAACATATCCTTATAATCTATAATTCAAATGACAGATATCTTATAGTGAATATTTAGTCATATCCTAGATCCAAATATGTGTGCCTTCAAGGACACACTAGTAGAAAATTTTGCGGTAAATCATACTAAGTTCAGAAACTTATTTGTATTCTCTATCAAGGATATATTTTATTTCTTTAGGATGAAGAAATTGGTTGTTCTTATGATATTGTGTGTATAAGGATAGAATTTTTTATTGAATATTTCTTCAAATTCCACCCACATAATTCCTTGGTCAAATTTTTCAAGGATAGCTAAATCCCGCTATTGGTATTAAAGTTCCCCCAGCATATACATCGCTTACTTTTCATTTAACTTATTTATTGTACCAAGTGAATCAAAGATTAAATAGATTATATTTAGAAATAATTCCACTATTTAGGCTTAGAATCACCCCAAAATTTGGGTGGAGTCTTTTTTTGAAACTAAATGGAGTAAACCACCTATCAAGGTTAATAGTTATTATTTCCACTATCAATGGATTAAAAATAATGGATGATACTTTGGATAGGTTATTGTTTCACCTGTGGCTCATGTGAAACCACATCTTTCATTCCCTCTTATTACTAATTTCTATAACATATAACAAGTTACATTTTCTATAACCAGAAAAAAAATACCACTTAATAATCACTCTCTAGTAGTTGAACACTTATAAAATTTTGAATCACAATAAGAAAAAATAATTACCATAATTCATTTAAAAATCCAACCATTGTAACTATTTTAACCATTTTTATAAATCTTCAAACGAAAAATGAATAGTGTATCCCTTGTGGGAAGTCTCGCTATCAATGCATGATATACAACACTCATAAGTGAAACCCATGATGATGAGATGAAACACACATAGAAGTGTCTTGGGAAACATGTGTACCCAACTCACCCTTGTAACTTGAAGTTAAACATAAAAATATTAGCTATATATTTTTTAAGTTATACATTTCAAGTTCCAATAATCCTCTCTTCTTTCTACCGTCTCAAAAGACAGAAGAACCAATCAGGATGGATAGAATTTGTTACATCCCACCTAACTTATTGTCTTGAGAAGATATGGAGTGACATTAACCTTAGAGAAGAGTACACTTTATGTATGAGTTATCATTTTTGTCAATTTTTGTTATTGGTTGTCATTAGTGGTCAATTATGTCACAAAACATCAAGGTATACCCTGAACTAGTCTCCCAATCTGGCCTGCAATAAGGTCCAAGAGGCATTCTCGATCCTCCTCATCTAGAAACTCGTGTCAAGCATCAAATATACTCAGTTGTGAATGATTTAGAACATAAAAATAGATAATAATCATGAATATTAATAATAAAATAAACATTAGTAATGGAAAGAAACAAAAACTATGCATACCTCCATGTGACCACTTGGTCACCAACATCCATAAAACTGACCCCCATTGGGGAAAGTCCAAATGATAACCTAAGATAGTATCTGATCTTGAAAAACATCTCAGGTCTATAGATTCCAAGTGGCATAAGTTGGGTGCGAGAATAAAATAGCTTAGTAAGTAAGCCCCCATAGAATCCATATATTTCGTTTCTCAAAACAGTATATAAATTCTAATTTGGAAATATGGATAGAAAATATGGTTTTGTTATTTAAAGAATCAAACATAGATTTCTAGAAATTATATTTTTAAAAACATTGATTTAAATTTTAAAATAGACATAAATTTTAATTAAAATTTTGAAAAATAATCTTCAGAATAAAACACAGGTCTGAATGGAATAATAGGAACAATGTAGAAAATAAGGTATAAGAAGAAAAATACTAGTAAAATAAGTAACTAAGGTACTACAAAGTAAAATAGGGACACAGAAATATGCAATCATGGGAATGTCCTAAACATCTCTATAAGAAATCTATAGACGTGCTAAGTTTGGACCCACCTTTTAGCAAATGGTGCTACTCTATAGTCAATAACCAACCTATCTACTCTAAACTAGATTCACCAGTGGAAAATCCACCTATCCTATCCACTATCCAGGGGGGTTTAATCTTTCTAATCGAGACTAGAAATAAATCATCACTTGACCCTATAGATGATTTCTAGTAATCCCATGATAATAGCACAAGGGAAATTAATGAGGTCATCACTTTCCCGTAAATAAACATAACCCACGAATTCCACCATGAATGCCATGCCCAATGTCCAACATCATCTATGTGAATACCCTTCTAAAAGGAGGAAAACAATGGGGTTTCCCATCAAACAGAAATCCTTTCTCAAGTTCCTACCAATCCTACACATCATGTGAGTTCAAATCCATTTTCCAAAAACATTACAAGGTACCAACAGGGCTGAAAAATTCACAAATCCAACACCATTTCCAATGCAAACCCCTTTTTTCACAACAATGTGTTTTTCAAACCAAACATTCAAGGATCTAAATGGTCTAATATTTTAGAAAACACATTTGAAAGAAAATTTAAAAATATTTGGAACCCAAAAACCATTTTGAAAAAATTAGGTGTTTTAGAAAAATTCATTTGGATAGAAGAGTTAGAAGATAAGAATATGATAGGTGAGTGTTTTTTAAAATTGCAGTTATCAAAATGATTATTTTTATGGAGTTACCATTTATATGAATGTATACATATATTTTTTCACACCATGCACATGTATATCTACCCATATTCACTAGAATATACATGGAAAGCCATAAAAATGACCAAGATTATAATCAATAAAGCATAATGAATGTCACATCAAAGAACAAGGGTTCACACATAAGAAACAAACCATAAAATAAATGCTAAAATTTATCCAACCATTATTACATACACATAAATCAATTTAAATAGGGTCCAAACAAGGTTAAAAATAAATTCAAAATACCCTAATTCTTTTTTGGAATTTTATCAAAGAATATATATACATATACATATAGGTATAACCCAGGAAATCCTTTAAAAACACCATTTTCATCAAAATATTAACATGGAAAGTAATAATAAATAATATCAATGCATAAAAAGAATGAAGAACACAATTTTGAAATTAATTGGAATGATCCAGCATCATATGGATTGTTCTATAAAGTAAATGGATGGAGACACATACCTCAATGATGTGTGAAAGTGATGAAACTCTAAAAGGAGGAAGGTGAAGGCCAAGGAGAAAACCACACACCAAAACATCAAAATAATCAAACATCATATGTCAAACCTCACTCTAAGGATTTTCTAATAAGGAACCAAGAAAGGAAATAACCATGAAATAAGAAGAATAGTATATCAGATGGAGAATAAGACTTACCCTATAAAAAAAACACCCAAAAGTTGAAGGAGAGGCACCCAAATCCAAGGAGGAAGAGAGGAGGAAGTCACCCAAGGCTCCAAGGGGACACTTTAATGAGTGGGGTAGAGGGGGTATTTGAGTAAAAAATTGGAAAGTAAATGGTAATTTACCCTTTTTAAAATAATTGGACAAGTCGCATTATTAAGATGCATGGTTTATCAAACCATGCACCAACAATGCACACCCAAATGGAAGGACAAACACCTCACACAGGATAGCCACATAGTTTGATAAACCATGTTCCAAACATGAAAATTGGCCTTATGAAAATGATGTAATCCAGCACACACTTTCCGCATGGGGTCTACTAACCATGCACAAGTCGAGTGTCATGTCTTGGACACCACCAACAAGTTGCACGATTACTCCATTACCTCTCACGGTTTGGTTCAAACCATTTATAGACCATAAAATAACAAAATGAATTAGAAAGGCCCTTTTCATCCACCAGTCATGTAATTTCTCCTCAATTTGTGCACACTAACCATGAACGGGGCCACAAATCATCTGAAACCCCCAAAACTCAAAAACTACAACTTGTAAGTCAACCCAAAAATCAACAAAAATATAAAATGACAATAAATATATAAAATAAAAATGAAACTAGAAGTTCGGGTTTGATA
Organism: Viscum album; assembly: GCA_963277665.1. Classification (NCBI taxonomy): domain Eukaryota; kingdom Viridiplantae; phylum Streptophyta; class Magnoliopsida; order Santalales; family Viscaceae; genus Viscum; species Viscum album. The sequence goes on from OY728145.1 coordinate 905,792,023, forward strand.
ATTCCCCCCACTAAAAAAAATTTTACCCCAAAATTAATTAGGAACAAATACAGGGACCCAAAATTGAACAAGAACAAATGAAACCATAACCCTCAATGTGACCTTTCAACTCCACAAGTCACACCAAGCTGGATTAAGAGGGACCAATAATGATATCCATGGTGATTCTACCCACAATTTATAAGTCAACCAGTATAGAACGGCATCAAAATCTATAATATAAGAGGGAACCCAATGAAGGAAGCTCACGCCAAACCTAAAACCAAACCATGATTCATCATTTCCATAAGAAATAAGAGTCTCCAAAATAAGTGCCACCAAAAACCAAGACCTATCCACATGAAGGTTAACTATACAAATGTTCATATCCATAAGGAGTGACTATATAGGTTTCAAGAAACAATCCTACCAAGAACTTCTAAACAAGAATGATTTTAAAAAGAAAAATAACTACAATAATGAAAACATAAACCATACCCACTCTAATGTTAGAGACAAAAGCTAGTTGAAAAACCCCCACGCCTACCAATTCCCGACTATATGAAAAACTTCACTTTAGGGAATATGGATAAATCCATGGTACATTAATGTATATTCTACCCCATATTTAGGAGATAAAAATATCTGATTGATACTTACTATTTTGGAAATGTGACTTATAAAACTTCTAGAGACGACCCAAATGACCACACTGTCGATAATCCTTTAATTGATTATGGAAATATGGGTCTAAATTCCCAAACTGACCACATTGGAATCACATAATAAGGTTTCCCATCAAAAGAGAAATTGTAACTCACAAGGTATACTACTTATGAATGGGTCCCTCTTATTCACACTTCTCACCAAATGGGGAACCTTCATGAGAACTAAGAGAAATCGAATTACCACCTATTATGGACTTTCCTCTAGGGACTAGCTTGGCTAAAAATTCAGAATCCAATGATTTACCAAAAAAACTTCCCTATATGATTAAACTATTTCCTTAATCTATAGAAAAATAACCCACTTGAAAAGAGGAGATATCAGTGGATTCTTTAATTTTATTTTCAGAGAAAAAGAAACTAGCTCTTTGAAATGGTCTACAGAGGTCTTCACCGTCTGTTGACCTTGAAGAACACCCAATATCTCAACCACATTCTTCACCTTAACCTTATTAGTTTAAAACCATTAGATGAAATTGGTATTAAATACATCCCAAGGCTTACCAACTTGAAATGATGATGGGATGATCACCTCACACTGATCTAAACACATTCCCTCAAACAAAAATAGAACATCTCATACCCTCATCACCTCAGAAGTTCCCAATGACCAAAAAACACTTCAAATTCCTCATTCCACTCCAATTATTTAAAATTACATCGATCAAAATGAAAAGTAGGAAATTAATGAGTGGAACTTAACATCTCCACCCCACTATGAGTCTAGATAGGGCCAATAAATGGAAGAGACTCACTGGAAACCTTTGGTACTTTTTTGGGCGGTATAATCTAAAAAACATAGAACCAAATAAATATCAACCAAAAATTAAAACAAAATAACATCCCAAACTAAAACACAAAACCCATAAACTAAAAATCCCAAAATAGAAACCAAATATCCCCTATCAAAAACAACCATCTTCCATTTCAGAATTCAAAACCATTTTGTTCCAAGAAAATTTTCCAAATACCAAACCCCATTTCCAAATCTAATTTTCCATTTCATGTCCTCTTGGATAAAAACTATACCAAAAATATAATTTAAAATCACAAAACATAACTTTCACTCTTCATTTTAATCCCACAATTTCATTTATAATGAATCCTTTTATAAATTATTAAATTCCAAAAAACAATTTGCTACACCAAAAACCACATTCCATTCAAAATACACTCATAACAAAAAGATAAAACCAAAATTATCAAACACATCAAAACATCCGAAATAGGGAAATTGTGGTTAGGCCTGACTTGTTCACATAGTTTATTAGACCATGCACTAAGTGTTCACCAACCACAGGAATCATATTGAAATACACACTTAGGATCCACATGGTTCTATATGCCATGTAATCTCACTATAGGACACCATCTCACTTTCATTGTCATCCCCCAACATGTAAAAGCTCATAGAACCCAACAAGATCCAACCGCATGAACCCAAAATCAAAATAAAATAATCAAATATTTACTACCCTCAGTAATGCAGGTTTCATTATAGATAGTGGTGATCAGGCATTGATCCATGACCTATCTTTTAAGTCCAGATAGTCCTATCTACAGTATTCCTGAAACCCTAAATTACAAGGGATTATATGATACTATTTTTTTTATGAAAAAACCCGGGTCGACCCTAAAACGATCACTTGAGTCAGCGTCCAATAAGGCACAATAGGAATTCTCAATATTCATGGAATAGAAACTAGTTTTGGGCATCAAATATTTTAAATTAGGAAATATTTATCCCATTAAAATATTTAATAAGAATGAAAAACAAAAATAAAAATAAATGGTAATAGAAGAAAGAAACAAAAAATATAAATACCTCCATGTGACCTATAGGTTACCACGATCCATAAGAATAACCCACACTAGGGAGAGTCTAATCAAGAACCTAAGCCATAACCTAGTCCTATAAAACATCTTAGGCTTATTGAATCCAAGTTGAATAAGTTGGGTGTGATCATAAAACAGCTTAGTAGGTAAGCACTACAGAATCCATATATTTTCATTCCCAATAATTGTCCATAAACATTACACTAATACAAAATTGGCCTATAACAGCATTGGAATTTATCCGCGCTCGAAAAATTTTCTGATACGATCCATCTTTATCAATGCTAAAATAACAACTGATAAATGAATCCCTTTATCAGCGCTAAAGAAAAGCACTGACAAAATGAACCCTTTATTAGCCATTTTTTTAGTACTGATAAAGGGTAACCTTTATCAGTGCTTTAATTTAGTGATGATAAAGGAAACCTACATCAGTGCATTATTTATGGCGCTAATAAATGGTATCCTTTACTATCTCTTTTTAGCACTGATAAAATATTTTATTCATCTGCTCTTTTTTAGCACTGATAAAGGTCCACGATAAAATGAAAAGTTAAAAATATAAAAATAAAATGAGTAAATTAAGAAAATTATGAAACATTTTATTAATTAAATAATTATTGTTAAAAATGAATAAATTTCATATACATATATATAGATTTTAAATATTAATGAATATTTTATATTAAACATAGATATATAAAATGAATAAGTATAATATATATATATTATAAATTAAAGACATATTAATGTATTATTAATTTTTAATGTTGTTTGTGTAACATCCCAAGTAAGTAATGAATAATAGATATTTTTATCTATGCCTATTAATGAATTAGATAGTGTTTTAGAGGCTTAAAATGAAAATAAATCCAATCTTAAGCATGGAATACTCTAATATTTTTAAAAGATTGTTTTACTGCCTTTTGATGGAAAACCATTTTTGAATCTATCTTTTGACAATTTTATAAACTATGTTTTCCAAAATAAACTTATTCTTTATGATTGGGATATCAAAATTTACTTTGTGTGAATTTTTGGTATTTTTCGGACAATGTTCATTTTTTAATGAACAATGAAAAATATTGCATTTTACATCAAAACTGCTTTTTAATCTAATTTATTTATATGATTAGATTATATTTTGATTTGGTTTTAAAGTTAAATTAGAATATATTTTTACCATTTAATCCAATGGTGGTCATTGGAATCAATTTCACTTTGAAATTAGACTTAAACTGGTGTCAATCTTTTGATACTTATTGTTTTATAAAAACACGCTATTTGCTCTGACAGCGGGAATTAATTATTAAATTAATTAATGTGACTTATATGTTTTTAATTTTGTAAAATATACTTCATTTTTGAATTGGGAATATCAAATATATCTTAGGGTGAATTTTTGGTAATTTTCTGAAAAACTTCAATTTTTGATTAATAGTGAAACCACTAAGTGGTAATCAAGCAAACTGATTTTTCAGTTAAATGAAAGTTTACCACTAATGTGTATTGAATTTTGAAAATCCGACATACATGGTTGTCATTAGTATGTAAAATGTGATTCAATGGGATGAAAATAATTTTTTGGTGAATAGTAACTTTTTTTTCATTAATCGTGATTAGAGGTAATTAGTGTAGTTTAAGGTAAAAATAATGCTTTAATAAAATGAGATGAGCTTGACACATGTCTTAACCCTATTGTTTGTGTCATGGACGACCAAGACAACCCATGGGTCGATTTAGGGGACCCCATGGAGCCACTTGGGTGAGATAATGACTCTAATGCTTTTTTTTAAATAAAGGTGAAAATGACAATAACATAAATTGTTTTACTAAAACAATTTTTATAAGGGGTTTTACTAATCATATTTTTTACTATAAATATTCATTAGAAAGATAGAAATATTTCCTACATCATAGTATTTTTGTTATAATTTTTAGACATTAAATAAATTAATTTAATCATGACATCATGATGATGCAACGATGACCTCATTAATGAACAGTTTAAATTAAATGAAACGATAATATAAAATCTAAGACCTACACTTGTCCAAAAACTATTGGATGGGAATATTTCGAAGCCTTATCATCTTATCTTATAAATATATCAATGTGGGACCTTAGAAATTCTAAACACTTTTGAAAATAAAATAATAGTTTTATGATTTCCAAAAGTGCCCCTCCTCTCCTCTTATAAAAGGCCCCCACCTCTACCTCATTTCACACACTCCTCAAGCCTTTGGCTCGGCCAACCCCTGCCCATATACTCTCTCCACATCCCTATCCTCATCCTAGAGGATTCCCTTTGTGCAGAATCCTTTCAAAGGAAGCCTTTAGTCTCAAATCAAAAGGAGTTACACTTTTAAAGGTAATTCATTCTCTCATGTTCATTTGTTTTATTTTGCTTCTCCAACCCCCCTAAACTCTTTTTATTTACTTCTTTTGTAACAAAACCAGTATCTTCAATATACTAGGATGTTGTTATAAGATTTATTCTAGCTACACTCTCACACAACTACATCAAATGGTTAAAGAACGTACGGTTTCCGTGGATGGCAAAATTTTGCCTCCCGAAACGATGATTGTTCAATACTCAATTAACACCTTCAAAGGTGGCCATTATGATGTAACTATTTTTATATATGATATATAATATGTTTATGTTTTCCTTAAGATTCTGTTTTTTTTTATTTTGGGCATACCTTTATGGTTTCCATTATGGGTAAACGTGATATCTTCATTTAAGGAAGTGCGGACTACCGCCCCCTCAAAGTGATTTGATTCGTTAAATACCATATGTGGGACGTATAAAGGATGGAACTATGATATTATATATGATATTATAATTGAATTATAATATACTCTTATATCATTATTATTCCATTCCAGAAAATACGAAATAGAAATGGAAGTAGCGTTCATGCGTACGTACGGCTTACCGTCTCCATGAACGGTGCATTTCATTTCTTACCTCTAAATGATTATGTAATATTATAAATGAATGCATGTACTGGATATATATGACTTATATAATATCTACATCATGAATACCATTCTGGATATAATGGATACATGAACAACTTGTAATTATAAAGGGCTTATTTTTTACTCAAGTACCAATGATCGTTAAAACGATTGTTATTAACATAAATAATTACATAGTGTTCATGAAATGACAATAAGTGATATAAAAGGAATAATGAACATGAAAAAGGTTCGTAAACAAGTATAAAATTAACTCAAGTTTATTATTCAGGACATTAAAGAATCGTCGGGTCAAGTCGGATACGATGTATGGGACTTCGTCTCAATCTCCTTTAATTGAGGCATATTTTATTTTATACACAACTTTCTTTTATACGGTGTATAAACCCCTTTGACTTTTACGTTTATTCAAAAGGAATCTTTTTTATACAAAGCATTTATTACACGACAAAAGGGAATGTTTTTGTCGTACGTATGTGGCGACGACTTCTCCGTCGTCGTGACCGTTATTTGAGTTTCAGCTTCCTCTACAAGTCATACCTTCTTTTTAAAAGAAAAATAAATGCCATGTTTTACTTTTCTTTTATTTTTGTATTGAAAATGGTTTTCATAATGATTTTATATCAATGTGTTGTATTGATATCTTGTGATTGAAAGGTGGAAATTTTATGTTTCCTTTATGCATGTTTTATGTGATACGATTATGTTGAGGTTCTTGGGCATTATTATGAAAACGGGTGGTTCCGTGATAAACTAAGTGCGGGTGAGCCCGATATAGCTCTCCAATGCATTGGGTAACGCGAAGGAGTGAAACATTAAGGTTTCTCTGAAGAGATTTTAGGGAATATACTGTGATGGGTATTCCAAACGTAACCAAGAGGGTTACCCCCTACGTAATAATGTTATGAATGCCTCAAGTTACCTTTATGTCTTATGATTTCAATGATTTACTCATGATTTGATGAGGTATGTTAATGTGCTTATGTTTTATGGGTAAAGTATGATTTCACTCTTATGTATATATATACCCATGTTTCCTTTCCATGTTTTTATAACCCATACTGAGCTTTTTATGCTCATCCCAAGTTTTTTTTGAAATGATTTTCACAGGTCAAGGGAAAGGTACATGATATGATGATAGTTTCAAGGAAGTGTCAAGAAAGAATCCATGTTTTATTTTAAATATGTTTCCATTGATAGGAATGAAGAATACTATCTTTATGTAACCACTTTGTTTATATGTGGAATGTAATGCAAGTTTTATGATCTAATTCTCTAAAACTCTAAACCCGAAAATATCCTCAATGTGTAATCTTGTAATAACTCAAGATTAAGTAAGGTTTAAGGTTGGGGCCTTATAGTTGGTATCAAAGGTCGGTTTAGATAACTTTAGGAGTTAGAATTCTATTAAATTATTATCCAAAAATATTTTTTTATGGTAAAATTGTAGTGATATAGCATTTGAAGATTACCATGTTGCTTCATCTAAGACATGTTTGTTCAGAATGGTTTTCTGTAGAGGAAACAGGGAAGCGGTGCTAGGAAGGCATACAGAAGGAAATAACCTTCCGAATCAGCATCTTGAGATGGTCAGAATTGGAACTGAACAGTTTGTTGCAGTAATGGTGCAGTTGACTCAAGCGATAAATGGTGGTGGTATCCATGCACGAGATCAGCCAGACCAACCGCAGAGGAACATGTCAGTGGTGGAACATTTCATGAGGCAACATCCCCCATCATTCAGAGGATCATCTGACCCTGTGCTAGCTGAAGGGTGGATTAAAGCACTGGAGAAGATTTTCGATGTCATGGGGTGTTCAGACAATCAAAAGGTTAGTCTTGTTATTTACCGTTTGGAGGGTGAGGCAGATCAGTGGCGATCGATGGTTAAAAATATCAGGGACACTGATGAGATTGATGCTCTCGACTGGGATGAATTCAAAGGTATGTTTCTTGAGAAGTATTTTCCTAAGGCTGCTCGAATTAGGATGGAAAATAAATTCTTGGAATTGAGGCAAGAGGAAGACTCAGTGGCTGCCTATGAAGAAAGGTTCACTCGATTGGCAAGGTATGCTCCAAATTTTATCCGAGACCTTGATAGTAAAATCAATTGTTTTTACTCAGGATTAAAGCCAAAATATCAAAGGGCATTAGCTTCTCGTGAGTTTAAAAGTTATGAAAAGCTTTTTCGATGTGCTGAGAAGGTGGAAATGGAGTTTGCCGATGATCAAGTGTTCTATAACAACCAACAGAATAAGAGACCGAGGTGGCAGGAGAAAGGTAAGAATTCTTCAAAAAAGTCTGATGGTAAGAAAACTAAGTTTCCAGTTTGTGATAAATGTGGCAAAAGGCATGCTGGGGAATGTCTTATGAATTCTGGAAAGTGCTACCGATGTGGTAAGATGGGACATAAGGCTCGTGATTGCACTGAAAAGGATCAAGGTGAAGGTAAGACCAAATTTGATTTACGGTTAGTGAAATGTTATAAGTGCAATGAGATTTGTCACTATGAAAATGAGTGTCCGACAAAGAGCTTGAGTGATGGGAAGTAGTTAGACTACAAGTAGAAAGGGGTGGTGAAATCCTTTGCAACTACTTCAGTAGATGTCGGGCCATCAAATGAAGTTGTATCAGCTCCAGGGAGCTCAGTATTTTTCAAAGATTGACTTGAGATCGGGGTACCATCATCTGAAGGTAAAGGAAGCAGACGTTCTGAAGACCGCGTTCCGTACAAGATATGGCCATTATGAATTTGTAGTAATGCCTTTTAGGCTAACCAATGCACCTGCTATATTCATGGACTTAATGAATATAATTTTCCATGAGTTCTTGGATAAGTTTGTGATGATTGTTTTCAGGAATTGAAAAGAAGATTGGTGAATGCTCCAGTTTTGGCACTACCTTCCAGGAATGGTGAGTTTGTTATATATAGTGATGCTTCATTGAAAGGACTTGGTTGCATCCTAATGCAGAATGATCGGGTAATTGCTTATGCTTCATGACAATTGAAAACACATGAGGTAAATTACCCAACACATGATTTGGAATTAGCTGCTGTTGTTTTTGCTTTGAAAATTTGGAGGCATCATTTGTATGGAGTAAAGTGTGAAATATATACTGATCACAAAAGTTTAAAGTATATATTCACTCAGAAAGAGTTAAACATGAGACAGAGGAGATGGCTGGAATTAATCAAGGATTATGATTGTACGATTCACTACCATCCGGGAAAAGCAAATAAAGTGGTTGATGCTTTGAGTCAAAAAAGTAATGCTTCATTAGAAATGTTGCGTTTGGAACGTGATCCTTTGGTTAAGGATTTGATGAAATTTGGCATAGAAGTTGTTGATGCAGGAAGTTCTTCTATTTTGTTTCAGGTATCAGTGAGATCATCTCTATCAGACAGAATCAAGCAAGCACAGAAGCGAGACAGTGAGTTGCAGAAAAAGGTAGATCTGGTTCAGAAAGGTATGTTGCCTGAATTCAACATTGATAATGATTGCATTTTGAGATTTGGGAAGAGATTGTGTGTGCCTTGTGATTCACAGTTGAAGAGAGAGTTGTTATGTGAAGCTCATAGTTCTCTGTTTTCAGTTCATCCAGGCAGTACTAAGATGTATAGAGATCTGCGGGAGTATTACTGGTGGGATGGAATGAAAAGAGATATTGCTGATTTTACTGTGAAGTGTTTGACTTGTCAACAGGTTAAAGCAGAGTGGCAGTTACCGAAGGGATGCTTCAGCCTTTACCAGTGCCAGAGTGGAAATGGTAGAATATATCCATGGACTTTGTTGTGGGATTACCAAAGACATCTCGAGGTAATAATGCAATCTGGGTTATTGTTGATCGCTTGACCAAGTCTGCTCATTTACTTGCTATACGAGATACTTTCTCTCTTGATCAACTTTCCTGTTTGTATATTAAAGAGATAGTCAGGTTACATGGAGTTCCTCTCTCCATTTTATCAGATCGTGATCTCAGGTTCACTTCTAACTTTTGGAAAGGCCTTCAGAAGTCGTTGGGTACTGAATTAAATTTTAGTACAGCTTTTCATCCTCAATCAGATGGGCAGTCAGAACGAACAATTCAGACCTTGGAGGATATGCTACGAGCTTGTTCGATGGATTATCAGGGAAGTTGGGACCAACATCTTTCTTTGGTTGAATTTTCTTATAACAACAGTTTTCATTCCAGTATACAGATGGCACCATTTCAGGCATTATATGGGAAGCGGTGTCGAACTCCAGCTTTCTGGGATGAAGTGGGTGAAAGGAAGTTGATGGGACTAGAATTGGTGGATAATTTGGCAGAAAAAGTTCAGCAGATACAGAAACACATGAGAATAGCTCAGAGCAGGCAGAAGAGTTATGCGGACAACAGTAGGAAGGATCTATCTTTCGAGGTAGGTGATCATGTTTTTCTCAAGGTTTCTCCTTGGAAAAGTGTGATGAGATTTGGTAAGAAAGGAAAGTTGAGTCCGAGGTTTGTTGGACCATATGAAATTCTAGAGAGATTTGGATTAGTTTCATACCGAGTGGCTTTACCTCCGAGTTTATCTCAGGTACACAATGTTTTTCATGTTTCAATGTTAAGGAAGTACATGCCAGATCCATCTCATGTTTTGAGTCCAGAGGTAGTTCAGCTGGAAGAGAACCTATCTTATGAGGAACAACCGGTCCAGATTCTTGACCACAGGGAGCAAGTGTTACGGAATAAGATGATTAATCAGGTAAAGTTTTTTTGGAAAAACCACATGATGGAAGAGGCAACATGGAAATCTGAAAATGCAATGAGGGATAAGTACCCTCATTTATTCGATAAGTAAATAAATTGCGGGGATGAAATTTTCTAAAGGGGGGAAGGATGTAACATCCCAAGTAAGTAATGAATAATAGATATTTTTATCTATGCCTATTAATGAATTAGATAGTGTTTTAGAGGCTTAAAATGAAAATAAATCCAATCTTAAGCATGGAATACACTAATATTTTTAAAAGATTGTTTTACTGCCTTTTGATGGAGAACCATTTTTGAATCTATCTTTTGACAATTATATAAACTATGTTTGTCAAAATAAAATTATTCTTTATGATTGGGACATCAAAATTTACTTTGTGTGAATTTTTGGTATTTTTCGGACAATTTTCATTTTTTAATGAACAGTGAAAAATATTGCATTTTACATCAAAACTGCTTTTTAATCTAATTTATTTATATGATTAGATTATATTTTGATTTTGTTTTAAAGTGCAATTAGAATATATTTTTACCATTTAATCCAATGGTGGTCATTGGAATCAATTTCACTTTGAAATTAGACTTAAACTGGTGTCAATCTTTCGATACTTATTGTTTTATAAAAACACGCTATTTTCTCTGACAACGGAAATTAATTATTAAATTAATTAATGTGACTTATATGTTTTGAATTTTGTAAAATATACTTCATTTTTGAATTCAGAATATCAAATATAGCTTAGGGTGAATTTTTGGTAATTTTCTGAAAAACTTCAATTTTTGATGAATAGTGAAACCACTAAGTGGTAATCAAGCAAACTGATTTTTCCGTTAAATGAAAGTTTACCACTAATGTGTATTAAATTTTGAAAATCCGACATACATGGTTGTCATTAGTATGTAAAATGTGGTTCAATGGGATGAAAATAATTTTTTGGTGAATAGTAACTTGTTTTTCATTAATCGCGATTAGAGGTAATTAGTGTAGTTTAAGGTAAAAATAATGCTTTAATAAAATGAGATGAGCTTGACACATGTCCTAACCCTATTGGTTGTGTCCTGGCTGACCAAGACAACCCATGGGTCGATTTCGGGGACCCCATGGAGCCACTTGGGTGAGATAATGACTTTAATGCCTTTTTTAAAATAAAGGTGAAAATGACACTAACATAAATTGTTTTACTAAAACAATTTTTATAATGGGTTATACTAATCATATTTTTTACTATAAATATTCATTAGAAAGATAAAAGGATTTACTACATCATAGTAATTTTGTTATAATTTTTAGACATTAAATAAATTAATTTAATCATGACATCATGATGATGAAACGATAACCTCATTAATGAACAGTTTAAAAAAAATGAAACGATAATATAAAATCTAAGACCTACACTTGTCCAAAAACTATTGGATGGGAATATTTCGAAGCCTTATCATCTTATCTTCGAAATATATCAATGTGGGACCTTATAAATTCTAAACACTTTTGAAAATAAAATAATAGTTTCATGATTTCCAAAAGTGCCCCTCCTCTCCTCTTATAAAAGGCCCCCACCTCTACCTCATTTCACACACTCCTCAAGCCTTTGGCTCGGCCAACCCCTGACCATTTACTCTATCCACATCCCTCTCCTCATCCTAGAGGATTACCTTTGGGCATAATCCTTTCAAAGTAAGCCTTTAGGCTCAAATCAAAAGGAGTTACACTTTTAAAGGTAATTCATTCTCTCATGTTCATTTGTTTTATTTTGCTTATCCAACCCCCTAAACTCTTTTTATTTACTTCTTTTGTAACAACACCAGTATATTCAATATACTAGGATGTTTTTATAAGATTTATTCAAGCTACACTCTCACACAACTACATCAAATGGTTAAAGAACGTACGGTTTCTGTGGATGGAGAAATTATGCCTCCCGAAACGATGATTGTTCAATACTCATTTAACACCTTCAAAGGTGGCCATTATGATGTCACTATTTTTATATATGATATATAATATGTTTATGTTTTCCTTAAGATTCTGTTTTTTTTTCATTTTGGGCATACCTTTATGGTTTCCATTATGGGTAAACGCGATATCTTCATTTAAGGAAGTGCGGACTACCGCCCCCTCAAAGTGATTTGATTCGTTAAATACCATATGTGGGACGTATAAAGGATGGAACTATGATATTATATATGATATTATACTTGGATTATAATATACTCTTATATCATTATGATTCCATTCCAGAAAATACGAAATAGAAATGGAAGTAGCGTTCATGCGTACGTACGGCTTAGCATCTCCATGAACGGTGCATTTCATTTCTTACCTCTAAATGATTATGTAATATTATAAATGCATGAATATACTGGATATATATGACTTATATAATATCTACATCATGAATACCATTCTGGATATAATGGATACCTGAACAACTTGTAATTATAAAGGGCTTATTTTTTACTCAAGTACCAATGATCGTTAAAATGACCGTTATTAACTTAAATAATTACATAGTGTTAATGACATGGAAATAAGTGATATAAAAGGAATAATGAACTTGAAAAATGTTCGTAAACAACTAGAAAATTAACTCAAGTTTATTATTCAGGACATTAAAGAACGGTCGGGTCAAGTCGGATACGAGGTATGGGACTTCGTCTCAATCTCCTTTCATTGAGGCATATTTTATTTTATACACAACTTTCTTTTATACGGTGTATAAACCCCTTTGACTTTTACGTTTATTCAAAAGTAATATTTTTTATACGAAGATTTTACTAAATGACAAAAGGGAATGTTTTTGTCGTACGTATGCGGCGACAACGACTTCTCCGCCGTCGTGACCGTTATTTGAGTTTCGGCTTCCTCTACAAGCCATACCTTCTTTTTAAAAGAAAAATAAATACCATGTTTTACTTTTATTTTATTTTTGTATTGAAAATGGTTTTCATAATGATTTTATATCAATGTGTTGTATTGATATCTTGTGATTGAAAGGTGGAAATTTTATGTTTCCTTTATGCATGTTTTATGTGATACGATTATGTTGAGGTTCTTGGGCATTATTATGAAGACGGGTGGTTCTGTGATAAACTAAGTGCGGGTGAGCCCGATATAGCTCTCCAATGCATTGGGTAACATGAAGGAGTGAAACATTAAGGTTTCACCGAAGAGATTTTAGGGAATATACTGTGATGGGTATTCCAAACGTAACCAAGAGGGTTACTCCCTACGTAAGAATGTTATGAATGCCTCAAGTTACCTTTATGTCTTATGATTTCAATGATTTACTCATGATTTGATGAGGTATGTTAATGTGCTTATGTTTTATGGGTAAAGTATGATTTCACTCTTATGTATATATGTACCCATGTTTCCTTTCCATGTTTTTATAACCCATACTGAGCTTTTTATGCTCATCCCAAGTTTTTTTTTGAAATGATTTTCACAGGTCAAGGGAAAGGTACATGATATGATGATAGTGTCAAGGAAGTGTCAAGAAAGAATCCATGTTTTATTTTAAATATGTTTCCATTGATGGGAATGAAGAATACTATCTTTATGTAACCACTTTGTTTATATGTGGAATGTAATGCAAGTTTTATGATCTAATTATCTAAAACTCTAAACCCGAAAAGATCCTCAATGTATAATCTTGTAATAACTCAAGATTAAGTAAGGTTTAAGGCCGGTGCCTTATAGTTTGATTTTAAATTTAACATGTATTAAACATCATGTGTTGTATTTATTTCACATACATATGTGTGTGTGTGTGTTGATGAATTTTTATACAAAAATGCACACACAAATATATTATTAAATATATAGAAACACAAACACATAATATTTATATAATTTATTCAAATTTTAGTATATTTTATAATGTAATTATAACATGACATATTTAAAATATTATGTTTTTAATCTATTGATTTTATTTATTTATTTTTAACATACTATAGTTAGGGTATTCATTTAATGTTTTTTATTTTTTATTTTATTTTTTGAATTTGATCATTTTTTATTATTTATTTATATATATTTATTTACTATGTTTTAGTATTTTCAATGTATATTCATCCACTTCAATATATATATATCCATATTTTTAATAACATATATTTAATTAATAAAACTTATCCATTTTTCAATATTTTTAAAGTGTACTCATTTTGAATTATTCAATTTCGCTCATTTTTAAAATGAATGTATTTAAGATTATATATCCATTAATAATGTTAAAAATATATTTGTAAATAAATATTTATAAATAAATATATCTATAAATGTATATTTACTTTATTAATAATTCTTATAAATAAATATTTTTAAAAAAATAAATATTTATTATAAATAAATAATCATTATAAATAAATAATTATTATTTTAAATAAGTATTTATATATATTTAAATAAATATAAAATTATAATAATGTTACTTAAATAATTATAATAACAAAACAATTAACAGCACTTTTGTATCACTTATTAAGATCAATATTTATCTGTGCTTTAGTAGTGCTATTAAAAGACACATTTATCAGCACTAAAATGTTAGTGCTGATAAATCTGCCTTTTATCAGTTCATTTTTAGAGCTGATAAAGTTTTATATTTATCAACACTAAAAAAGCACTGATAAATACTCCTTTTATCAGTGCTTATAAATTTAGCACTGATTAAATGGATCTTTATCAGTTCTTTTCTCAGATCACTGTTAAAAGAGTCCCCGATCTATTTAAAAAAACCCTAACCATGACTTAGTCGCTCACAATTCTCAAGCTATCATGGAACTCATCTACTTTTGGTGTGACTCCTCTATGTTTCTTGGGATTAATCAAGGCTAAAATCCATTGTATGTTATTTCCTACTCTTACTCTATCGTTGTTTAATGTTTTAGCTTCTACATTTTGTGTTTTTGCACTATTCTTAAACATGAAGAACCCTACATCTCTTCTCATTGCTACTGAAAGACAATGAGTGTGGTTCTATTTCTTATTCTCCTTTCATATAAATTTGAGTGTCCATCCCATTTTCTCCTAGAGAAACACATAGATGGTTTACTCTACTCCTGACATTAACAATTAGACCTCTCACCCCCTTGGTTTTCTCTTCATTTGAATAATATAGGGTTCCAAAATATAGGTAGTTTCTCAAATTTAATTCATCTTATATACTATATTATATATTTGAATAGCTTAATTATGAGGTTTTTTAATGATTTGGGGATACCAAGTCAGGGCCCTCATTTATGAGTGATGAACATATAGGGACCAAGTTAAGTGTAAAAATCATTAAAACATGTTTTATGGATTTTGGTTATTCATGTAGATTGTTAAACCATGAAATGGGTTATTTAGATTTATTATTTTGATGAATAATGTTTTATGTAATTCAAAAAAATATTGAATTAATTAGTCACGATCCAAAAAATATTTTAGTGATGCATGTTGTGAGAGCTTTGATTTTTTAATTAATTCAAGATTATTATTAAACTCTAACCAGTCATTATGTATGATTAATGTTTCATCATATAATCATATTTAGTTTCATGGATACCTCTCTCCAATATTATATTTTACAACTAATAATATCATTATGAGTGGTAAAGTATGAAGTTATTAGAGGTAAGTATAGATCTACTTCAAGCTATGTGGTATAATTTCAAATGATGGGAAGTATTTATGGTTCCTATTTAAGATTTTAAGGTAATAGATAATAATAATAAATTAATGATTACATTTAATAGATTCATTTCATTTATAAGAGTAATAAAATTCTAGATCAATATAATGCATAAGTTGAAAAATTATCCCTTTAAAGGGATGAATGTGGATAAAAAAGTCGAAAAAAATCGGAGGCCTCTGAGCGGGGGCGCCTCTTCCCTCTCACTCTCTAGGGTTTCTCTTTCGATTTCATTCCCTCCCCTTCTCTGGTGTGGCTCTGTGCGGGTTGGAAATGATGTCCTCAGCTTGGCGTTGGCGGGCTACGGTGATGGATGGCGAGGATCTATTCGACCGCGTTGGCTCGGCGAGGGATTTTCGATGCTTTGGCTGTTGTTTCCGGAAGCGTTGCCTCGGCGGCGTGTTGAGCGTGGGTTCGTCTATCATTGCGAAGGCTCTGGCAGTGTGGATCTGGCCTCGTCGTCCCTGCTCAGTGAGTTTCAGGAGTTATTTCTTTGATCCTCAGTTTGGTGTCGATGGGCGATGGCTTCGGCTGGGCTGGATTCGTCTCAGGCGTGGCTTGGTGCTGGTCTTAGTGTTGCACGGAGGGGGGAGGGTCTCCTATTTCTGGATTTTAGTGCCCGAAGCTCTCCTCACAGGTCTGCCTTCAGTTATTTATCATTTGGTGTTGATCTCATTGAAATGGTGGGGGAATTCATGCATTGCTTGGGGGTGTCTGCTCCTTGCTATGATTGTTGTGTTGATTGGGTTGGATTGATGGTGGAATTCTGTATTGGAGTTTCTGCTCGATGTGATTGTTGTTTGCCGGCGACATGTTGTTCAAAAGTTCTTGATTCCATATTTTCTTCATAGATTGCTTCAGATGAGGTCTAGAGCTATAATTTTTCACCAAACTTATGTGTTTCAGTTTTGGATGATTGAGAGGGTATGGCCTTGTCCATCGGTACCGGCCCGTCTTTGTACGGGATTTCTTATCGTGCACGTTGGAATGGTGGAAACTAGATTTAAAATTGTTTATGCTGGGGTGGGGCCTTCTTTGTTGTTTGACCTTGTTTTTTGAATTTTGGACCATTGGAGAACGATTTGATGTTTTAAGTCGATGAAGTCATGTATCTTGGTAGTGTTTTATTAATAAAAAAAGTTAATTTTCAGTCAAGGGATGAATGTTATTGGAGGGATCTTATGGTGGATTAAAAAAATATCCAAAATTTTATGGTGAGTAATCCTTTAGTATACATAAGTTATTCCTAATGTATATAGGGTGATATTTATTTCTTCAAGACCATTAGAGTGGAGGTATTCCAATTTATCTTCAATTGAGGAGACCATTTGAGTGATTCCATTAGTGTAGGTTCCTAGGACACGTTAACCATTAGACACATGATTCTCTTCTATCTCTTGATGATGGATTGGACTCTCTATTTCAAACTAGATTTCCTCCCATCATTATGGTTCCAATTTTAATTTATGACATACCTACTGAACAGTGATCGCAGGAAGGAAAGTTTGAAAGAGGGAATGAGTAGCCTCAAATTAATCATCAAGATATAGAAGACAATCAAGTGTCTGAGGATTGATTAAATAAAGGTAGTGAAGGTTATTTGTATTGTATTATTGAATTATTATATCTCTACTCAAGACAGTAACAATTTTCATGCAAGAAGGATGAAATTGTGGAAATTTATGGATGATGTGTATTGCATTGTTGTTATTCAAAAGAAATTAAATTTTTGACTACTCATGTAGAAAATTTATTCTAAATATGATAATGTTACAAATCCTAAGCAATAAAAAAAATTTGATGATGAAACTGTGGAATTATTAGGGGATCAACAACATATTGATGAAAAAAAAAGAAAAAAACAAGAATGATGCATCATCATAGTTTTGAATAAAATTATCATAGTAAGAAGTCAAGGTATAAAATCTGAGATTGGATGGAGTCAATGCAGCCAACTTGTTAACCCCAACAAGTCAACATTCATCAATTATCTTGGGATCACAGTGAGAATGAATGTGTCAATTGATATTAACTCATGGAACCGCAACCAACATGTAATGAAGTAAATCCTTTGGAAATATATAATAGTAATGTTAAAATATAATTTCTCTATTTTATTGAAAAATTATATAATGAAAATTTGATTTAGTTTTCATTATTCCATGAAAACTTCATTTATTTTAGAATATTTATGTATGAAATTTTTCATAATGACCTTTCGAAAATCCCATATAGGCTTCTGAAATATTCTTATGAAGTTACATCTTAGGAATGCTTAGGAGAAAATAAATCCCCACCCACCACTTTGTTATGTACACATTATAAAGCAGGAAACATGGACTGATTTCAGTAATCATGGCAATGATAAATCATTTCATGTGAATTTTGGTCAATAATATATTATTTTACATTATCTATTTTATCCAACTTGATTCAAAATTGTTAATATATGAAACAGAAAAAGAGTGCTGAAAATAAAGAGCCTGCATCAAAACCAGTGTACCCCTATCACAAAGGAAGGATGGGCAATGATTCACTAGAGATGAAATTATTATATATTTTAAGTCAAAAATAAAAGTTTAATTATGTTATATGAAACAACATATGTTCCTTTATTTATATGAGGAATGGTGAATCAAAATCAAAATCCACTTCCATCCCACTTCATGTGCTATGAAGGTGGCTCTCATAAATAAGGATGGTATATTAGTTGATGAAAACACAAAAGTAGTATTGGAAGAATGTGTAAGTACTTAAAAATTGAAATTAGTTATGATATATAATAATATTACATAAAATAAATATGTTATTATTATTTTTATAGGGTTTAGACCTAAGAATTAGTAATGGTCAAACCATAAGAAAAGTGACTTTATATGGCTTTGAAGTGGTCTGAACAATATGGTTGTGTTAGAGGATTATTTTTTGGAGACTCTCCTCAAACATATTTCGAGAAGATAAAACCATATAAAGATACATATAATATAATGATATGAATGCAAACACAAATACACTCACTGTAAGATATTATTTTGTGGTCTGATTTTCTAGACCAATGTATAAGAAAAGATCAAAGTGAACTCGCGATGGAGAAAAGATCTTCATATAATAAAAATGATCCCATTATCATTAAGTCCAGTCATTCCCCCAAAACCTTACCCAATGTAATCAATATTTTCATTACTTTTTTTCTTAAATGTGAATCAAACAACTTCTGATAACTTTATATTATTAAAATTCTACAAGGTGTAGTTGTATGTAGTTTTTATCTATCAACACCCATGTATCTCCATGTTTTGAGGGGTATAATTTATAATATATCAGGATACCAACTACCCAATAAAACCCTCCCAAAATATCACATGAGATTGGGGATTGAAGTAGCTTATGAGCCGACTACTGAGTTTCATTTTCCACTTGATGATCCAGATATTACAATGGTCCAAGTTATTATTGGAGCTTTCATAGAATGGTCATATAATCTTATAATGATATATTAGGTATATCTTTAACAAATTTTTTAATATAAAAAACATGTAATGGTTGATGATAAAAGGTCTGAAGTGAGGTATGGTATTATATATGGATAAAGCGGTAGAGAAACAAAATGTCAAATCAAGAAAATCTATTGAATAGGATAAGAAAACAAAATGAACTTTCAATAGTACCTTCTCTCAACCAGTTCCATAGAAACATTTATTAACATTAAAACTTCATGCATATACCAAATTTAAAGATACAACTATGTCTTATATTCACTATGAAGAAGAAATATTTAAAATTTTTATTATGGATGTAATTGGTTTCGATACACTAAATGAAATTCTCAAGAATGAATGGGCGGGCGTCTCAATTGTGAATACACACATAAGGTACATTTTCATATTACGTCTGTCCAAATAGTGAGTTAAATATGTCTATTAAAGTTAATAATTATTCATATTTTTTAAAGGCGTTTATATTTCAACTATATAAAGGAAATATCGCACGAATCACGATTTGGATTCACTAATCCCTGTATCATTTCTAAAACAGAAATTACTTTAGATAAGAAAGAAATAGATAAGAAAAGCGATGAGTTACTCCAAAAATTTAATAAAAAGGTATCAGAAGATAGACTATTTTTAATGCCTACAATTCATGGGTAAAACTCTATGATCTAACAATATAAAATATATTTTCAATTCTTTAATTACTTAATTGTTTTTATGTTTTTAGGATGCAATAGATGCTCATAGTAGTCAACATAGACACCCTGACTATTTATTTGATAGATTAAATGCATGGACTTCCAACCAACAAAGCACACATGATGTGAATTGTGAATATGTAATACACTGCAATCAACATTTTATAGATAAAATTTGAATTATATGTTCGATATGTGTTTTAACGAGAATTTTGTTATAATAGGTTAGTCTCTAAATACATGATAAAAATGAAATGAGACTGGTTTCTAAAAAGATAATGACTATAGATTACTACAAATGAAAAAAAATAAGGTATATATGGAAATATTTAACTATCAAAACATTTCAAAATAATTTACTTATTTTGGTCAATGTTTCTGCAGTTTTTGAAACAAGATAATGAAATTGATTGTGGATATTATGTTTGAAATTTTATAATAGAAATCATACAGCATTAAAAAACCAGCATCCCCCTTTAGGTAATTTTTTATGTTAATTAAAATTTCATTAAATATATTTCATAATCATTTTTTTGTTTATATTTTATCAATACTATCACGAATACAAATAAAAGAGTTATTCAAAATAAGAAATCAATTTTTTTAGAGATGAGTGGGCAGTGCAGTTTTGGTCAGAATGTATGCTAATAACAAATTTAGGTGATTTCATACTATGTTTATGATCTAGTATGAGTTATGATAATTGAAAAATACTTGGGGTGTGAAGAATTAGTGTCATAATACTTATATATTATTCTTCATCACTTTCTCAAGGAGAATATTGATGGAGAAAATCAAATTGTTTATAAGCACTAACCCGTAAACAATAAAAAAATTTGTAAAACACGAAGGCGGAGGTGGAGGTGGAGTTGAAGGCAGAAGTGTGGTTGGAGGAGTTGGAGGAGGAAAAGTCAGAGTTGGAGACCAACATGGTAGAGGAGGTAGAGGCGAAGACCGAGGTGGTGACTGAGGGTGGGGAGGATAATAAGCGATGGCTTGAAAACAATAAAATTTTTGGGCAATGAAGTAGAATAAGGGTCATAACATGATATTGTTTTAGAAAAATTGTTTAAAAGTGCACACAACACTTGTCACTTAATATAAGATCCATTGTGTGTCTTTCTAGTTTAAAATGGAATTTTAGTAAAAAACACATGTGGCATACTCAAAACTGAGAAAATGTATTCTGATATTTTGATACTTTAATAAAATGTTCCATGAGTCATTTGGGACATGTAAAGTTCATTTGAAACTAAATCCAACACACTGTGAGACCTGTATGATTCCAAGTGTTTTTTTATTTAAAAGTGACATTAATATTAATAAAAAATCAACTAACAAACTCAAATCCAAGAAAATGAACTCTGATTGTTTTGATACTTTAGAACAATGATCCATGAGTCATTTAGTATATATAGAATTCAACTGCACCTCAATCTGACACACACTGTGACTGGTGTTTCGGTGCGGATGTGCGCCGGGTTTCTGTTCCGGCGCTGTTCCGCCAGGACGCGTTCGCGCGTGCACCCGTCGACCCGAGGGGATGGGCGTGCGCGGCTTGTGGTCCCGCAGTCCCGCTTTCCAAGGACGGGCGGCATTCGTCCCTTTTTCAGGGGCGTCTGCTCCTTGATCGAAACCGGGATGATGGGATGTCGGCTCCTCCTTCCGTGGACGTCTCCTCGGAACTCGTCGCCTAATCCGGGTCTCCCTCATAGATTTAAGAATGTTCGTGAATCTCGTTCCCGGCGCCATGTCTCCATGGAGACCGGTTAATTACGCTGCTTCCACCCGGATGCTCCAAGGGGTCTGGTCGGGGCAGCAACCTGCGGTGAGGAGACCGGGTGACTCCGGGTGTTGGGGGCGTGCCTTAACACTGCCACTCTGCATGTCTGCCTTCCGTCCCAAATAGGGCTTCTCGAAGGCGTGATGGCCTGAGGCATCCCGCGCTGGGTGTGGGGAACTGTATCACCTGAGGTTTTCCTCAGCTTCCCATGTTTAACACGGGGTATGCTGCGAGTTTAACGTCCAGCGGGGATGGCATCGGACTGATCAACACGAGAAGTGGATCAGATGACAGAACCCCTTGCGAGGAACCTCCGACGCTGGGGCTAGCACATGGGTGGCTTCCCGAGTGGAGTGGAGTGGAATGAAGTGGCATGACCCCATCGGGATGTGGCAGCCCGGATAAGGATCAGGATGGATGATGGAGTGAAGAGCTTGGACCCCGTAGGGGCTTCCTACGTACCGCGCGTTAGCGCGGATCAAAGTCAGCGTAGTTCGGACATGCAGTTTAACGTCATGCTGGACGTCGGCAAGCCGACTCACGAAGAGGTCGAGGCCGCCGGGCGGAGGATTGAACCGAACCACCTCGCACAGAGGGGGATGGAACGGCCGGGTGGATCACAGTTTCACGTCATGCTGGACGCTGGCAAGCCGACTCACGAGGAGATCGAGGCTGCTGAACGGAGGATTGAACCGAACCACCTCGCACAGAGGGGGATGGAACGGCCGGGTGGATCACAGTTTCACGTCATGTTGGACGTTGAAGAGAGGCATAGAAAAAGGCAGTGGGGAAGTGTAATGGAGATACACATGTGCAGTCCCCCACAAGAGCGGATTCATAGGTGAATCGACGCGAAGGTGAACCCGGGAGGGGTCCACGGATGGACGAACCGACGTGAGTACGACCGGGACGACTAGGTGGTGGGCTTGAACCTCGGAGAGGCTTCCTACGTACCCTGTTTAGGATACAGGGATCAAAGTCCACGTAGTTCGTTCTGTCTGTAACACTCTACCCCCGTGGGTGAAGGCCACTCCAATCCCGACATCCCTGCAGAGACGCGCGGGTGGGGGCCACATCCAAACCGGGGGGATCCTGCGTGCGAGACACGGGATCGGGTAATGCGGACGGTTTAACGTCTTGCCGGATTAAGTACAGTTCAACGTCGTGTGTTGAGGACGAAGCGGATGGTTTAACGTCTTGCCGGACGAAGTACAGTTTAACGTCGTGTGTTGAGGACGAAGCGGATGGTTTAACGTCTTGCCGGACGAAGTACAGTTTAACGTCGTGTGTTGAGGACGAAGGTTCTTGGCAGTTTAACGTCTTGTCGTGCGGACGAAGATGCTTGGCAGTTTAACGTCTTGTCGTGCAGACGAAGTACAGTTTAGCGTCCTGCAGGACGAATGCTGAACAGTTTAACGTCTTGTAGCTCGGACGATATGCTAGGCAGTTTAACGTCGTGCATCTTGGACGTGGTGCAGTTTAGCGTCATGCAGGATGAATGCTGAACAGTTTAACGTCTTGTAGCTCGGACGAAAATGGTGCCGCCGATGGGTCCGTGTCACGTCGCGCGAGCCTGGAGGGCCGCACGGGAAGACAACGCACGGTGCGGGCACCCGGGATGAAGATCATCGGGCGCCACGCAGGCGGGTACCCTCAGGGTGTCAAAGGGGGCGACCTCGGCGGATTGCGCGCAAAAGAGAAGCATGGCGCGCAATACCGCGGGTCGGCGCGCAAATGGGCGGGCTGGCGCGCAATTGGGCCAGCGCTTTGCGCGCGGAAGATAGAGATTGCGCGCACCGGGCTTCGGATAGCGCGCGGGGGCAACGGCTCATTCTTTAATCGAATGGCCACTTTAAAAAGGGGGGGTGCGCGCAATCGGGCCGGATTGCGCGCACCCCGGGGGCAATTGCGCGCAAGAGGCTTCTTTTGC
Organism: Viscum album; assembly: GCA_963277665.1. Lineage (NCBI taxonomy): Eukaryota > Viridiplantae > Streptophyta > Magnoliopsida > Santalales > Viscaceae > Viscum > Viscum album. Next base: position 905,815,874 of record OY728145.1, read on the forward strand.
ACGCGAAGGCCTTTGGGTGAAGAATTAGTTCAAAGGAAAGGAGCCAAAGGGATTGCGCACGAAGGCGAACCCCGAGGCTTTCTTGCGCGAAAGAAAGGAGGTTACCTGAAGATCGGCATTTCGCGCGGAAGGGGTTGGATTGCGCGCACGAGAGACCTTTCGAATTCCGGCAACCTTCAAAACGTCAGGGGTCGCCTTATATTTATAGGCAACCCCGGGCGTGGAATCTGGTTCGCGGGCGCGGAATTCCCTTCACGGGCGCGGAATCGGGCCCGGCGCGCAAGGGAGTCGCGCGGGCAACGGGCGCGCAAAATTGCGCGCCGGCCCAGCGCATTGCGCGCATCCCGGGAGGTTTGCGCGCGGCACTCCAACTTTGCGCGCGGCTCTCCAAAATTCCGCGCAAGGCTTCCAGGCCCTCCGAAACGTGCTTCCGACTCCAAATACGACCTCTCTTTCCGCATCCGGAGCTTTGTTTGGGAACAACGGACTTTTCCGGCGTCTACAAAAGTCCCCCCTCGGAATCTGATCGGCGAGAGGTCGCAACGATCGGGTTCCGAGGGAGACGCCGGAATGCCGAAGTCCTGGGCGGCGCGGGACTTTTGGCTTAACGTGCTCAACCACAATTCATTGTCTTGCGGTAGCGTCAACCAAGCTTCAGGAATCCACAATTGGGCCTGGATTTCTAAAGAAAAAAGGGAGATCATTCCTAGGAAAGGAGACCTCAGACCTAATCAATGTAGCATCCACCCAACTTGTTCTGACACACGAGCGGGACAACGCTAGGGGCGTTGAGATTTTATCCGAACATAGGGAAATGAGAAAGGGTGAATCGCGTGTCCCGAATTCAGAAATCCACATCGGTCGGCCTTCCAGGAAATGCCCAAGACGGCAAGCGGACAATGGATCAATCGACCATACTACCGCAATAGACGGACCGAAGGTCATCATTCATATCGCAGGAGGCGGATCACATGTCATCATCAATGCCGCTTTGGGGGTTCCTTCAGGCACAAGGGTGGAAATCCAGATCAACAGGGCATGCGAAGCGTGGGGCGAAGTGATGATTTGTTCGGACAGAATCCAACGCTCCCAAAATTGCGCCACCGTGGGGAAAGCGTATTAGGCGGATGCACTAATCTGGCCGTGAATCACCCCAATTCTCAGACAGAACCTCTTTGACGAGGAAACTGTCGCTTCCCATCATTGCGATGGGGCATCCCGAGCTGAATCGGGGAAAATATCACAACTGCACCACTCTACCAGAAGCCAGGCCAGACGGCCGGCGACGAGGAGGGGCGGGACTTAGCGATCCCTGAGGCTGGACCCGAGTCGAAATGTCCGGGCGTTCCTACGTACTCCATCAGGCTGGAGATCAAGCCACACGTAGTTCTGAAATTGCAGTTTAACGTCATGCAGGACGTAGAACCCCGTTTGGGGAGATCTTAGTTTAAGGTCGTAGAGCTCGGACCATAGGGGCAGATCTTAGTTTAAGGTCTTAGAGCTCGGACCATAAGGGCAGATCTTAGTTTAAAGTCTTAGAGCTCGGACCATAAGAACCTCAAAGTACGCCACATCATGGTTCTATCCCCTGGATATGCGAAGATACACTGAGGGATAGTATCAAGAGTGTCGAGATTTTTCCTGGTCAGAATGGGGGGTGGAAAATGTAATGTGAATCATGCGGCCATTCACTCAAGGACTGGGGGCACCAGCGTAACGATATGGGAGTACTGCCGACCGTGGCGGAAAAGCAGCATCCATATCGCACTGACCGTTGATGGAATGAGGCAGCAAATGAGCATCAACCGCTCAAGCGCAGGATTCATATCGATTTGCTGCCCGAGGCCCTTGGGGGCACCAGCCCGAGTCAGTGGGAGAGCACGGAGGCATTGTGTCCAAACCGCTCACGGGGGCTCCACCCAGGGCGTAGGCGATGGGTCCGAATGAAAGGGAGCACGAAGCCTGAAAAGTTGAAGGAACCTGACCAAGCTGAACCTGACCCTCCTGGAAATAAACTAGAGTACTCTTGACACCGGTGGACCACCGCAAGGGGTCGAGGGACACGCCTTGAGGGTGACCCGAAGGCGGCGGATTCCCCAGAGAAGGGGGAATCTCTAAGAGGTGGGGGCTGGACCCGAAGTTTCAAACATCCGGGCGTTCCTACGTATCCCATAAGGATGGGAATCAAGCCACACGTAGTTCTTGAAGCGCGGTGCAACACAATCGGGCACCAGCGTGGGGAGGGGTTCGGGTCTGACCCTCGCACACAAAAGAAGCGGTATTTGATATTTCTTGTTTGTCCTTAAAGGTGGATGGTTTTTCTTTGTGCAGCGACATGCCTGTGATTAAGAAATCCCCGGCGTCGCCACAATAATCAAGCCATAAAAGGCATTGACAAATGGCGTGGTTAGTAACCAGCGCCCAACGTGAGTGTCCTCTGAGGGTAACATCACGATGCAGTGCCGTTTCTCGTCGGGCGGCCAAGACGATCACAGTTTACGGTCGTGTGGTAGGAATAGACAACACAGTTTAAGGTCGTGTGGTTCGGACCATGGAGGAATCCGCTTATTGCGATATGGCAGACCCAGCGGAGGTGGGAACATACCCAGCCCTGCGGTCATGCACGATTCCAGGAGAAGGATCCTGGGATAGGGGCCTGCGTATGTCCATCACCCGAGAGGCAGAGATGCTAGCCTCCAGCTATACTGGGCCCAGAACGCGATTTTTCAGGCGACTCCTTCTTCCTTATGGGGACGAGGGTCCAGCTACACATGGCCCTTAGGGAGGACATCAGCATATATCCTTGGTGCTCAGATCGTGGGAGCCTCGACAGACACCATTACCCTGGTTGGCCTGCCTAATGTGTAAAGGTGTACTGAAGGTCAATATGAAGAGAGTGTCGAGATTCCACTACAACGCACAAAGGCGGAGTGTGATGAGGACCGCGCAACCAATGTTCGGAGCCTGAAAGAGCCGACATGGCGATCAAGGATGTCGCTGACCATATTCGCAACACAACATCCGATCACGTCAGCCTAGGACGGGGCAAGCAAACGAGCATCAACCGCTCAAGTGCAGGATTCATATCGATTTGCGGCCCAGGACCCGCCGGTAAATCGACCCGGAGTTGTAGAAGAGCACTGAGGCATCGTACCCAAACCGCTAGCGAGGATCCCTTTGAGTGAAGGCTCGAACAAGAGGAAGTGTGCGGCCCGACAAGCAACACAGGACTTGTCGGGATTGAATCTGACACCACGGGTCATAGACCGAAGTACCCAAAACATGTTAACAGATCACCAGAAAGGGTCGGAGGACTCATCCTGAGAGCAACCAAAAGACATCAGATCCCCGTGATCAACCAAGAGACGGGGATGGACCTGAGACACAAGCGTCCAGGCGGTCCTACGTATCCCATAAGGATGGGAATCAAGCCACACGTAGTTCTTGAGAGGCAGTTTAACGTCATGCAGGACGATGGGGGTGTGAGGTGGTCCCACACACGGGGGAGGCGTACGGCGCGGCCAGTAGACCAACGTGAATGAGGACATAATCCCCCGCTCATGCGTTACGCCTCGCACAAAAAGGAGGGGAACTGGGGTCAGAGGCCCAATGAGGGATAGAGATTCCCGGGAAATGGGGCTGGGCCCGAAACATGAATGTTCAGGCGGTCCTACGTATCCCATAAGGATGGGAATCAAGCCGCACGTAGTTCTTGAAGTTCAGTTTAACGTCATGCCGGACGAAAAAGAGAAAGGGGGGAGCAGAAGGCATCCCCAAACGTGGGGGGCGTACAGCGTGGCGAGCAAACCGACGTGAATGAGGGCATAGCCCCGCGTTCACACCATACGCTGCACACCCGGGGGCAACTGGGCCAAGGGCCCGAGATGGGATGGAAATTCCCGAAGGATGGGGCTGGGCCTGAAACATGAATGTTCAGGCGGTCCTACGTATCCCATAAGGATGGGAATCAAGCCGTACGTAGTTCTTGAAGTGCAGTTTAACATCATGCGGGACGGATGCTGAACAGTTTAACATCTTGTAGCTTGGACGTGGTGCAGTTTAGCGTCATGCAGGACGAATGCAGTTTAACGTCGTGCGGGACGAACTGCAGTTTAACGTCGTGCGAGACGAAGTAAAGTTTAACGTCGTGTTGGACGAAGATGCTTGGCAGTTTAACAACTTGCCGCGCGGATGAAGATGCTTGGCAGTTTAACGTCTTGTCGCACGGACGATGTGCACTCAGGCAAAGTACTGCTTGAGGAACCTAGTGTTGGTGGGAGGAGTTACACGCTCATCATCCATAGTCGCTAGGGAGTACGCGCCATTGGGATAGACTTTGTGGACGACAAGAGGTCCCTCCCACTTGGGCTCCAACTTGGGTGGCTTCCTGCCGGGGATCATTGGCGCTCTTAGGGCCAGCACTAGGTCACCCTGCAGGAAGGAGCGGAGGCGAACCTTCTTATTGAAAGCTCGAGCCATTCTGCGTTGATGCCTCTCCAAGTTGTGCAAAGCGCGAAGTCTATTCTCATCCAGTGCTTCCAACTCGACTAGACGGGCTTCAGCAGCTCTGTCCGGCGCTTGCTGGTCGTAGACCGCAGTGCACAAGGACGGTAACTGGATCTCGATGGGCAGGACGGCCTCAGCTCCATACACCAGGGAATAAGGGGTCATCTGGGTGGAATTGCGAGTCGTCGTCCGATAAGCCCAGAGGGCGTTGGGGAGATTGTCCGGCCAACTCTTCTTGTTCTGACCAACCATCTTTTGCAGAATGTTAGAGAGAGTCTTGTTAAACGCCTCAATCTGTCCATTCGCATGCGCATGATAGCGAGATGTATGGTTCGAGCGAATGTTATACTTGGCGTACAACCTCCTCAACTCGGCTGCTCGGAAATTGGCTCCGTTATCCGTGAGGATAGCGTGAGGCACTCCAAATCGATGAATGATGTTGAAGGTCACGAAGTCAGCGATCGAACAGGATTTGACCTCTCTGAGCGGAATCGCCTCTGCCCATTTGGAGAAGAAGTCTGTGGCGGTCAGAATGAACCGACACTGGCGAGCCGTCGCCGGCGGGTAAGGTCCCACAATGTCCATCCCCCAGACTGCAAAGGGCCAAGAATACCTGGTGGTATGGAGAGGCTCCGGTGGCCGATGCACAAAGTTCGCATGAACCTGGAACGCATGGCACCTCCTGGCATACTCGATGCAGTCATGGATCATGGAGGGCCAGAAGTATCCCAACCTCCGAATCTGGTGGGACAGCTTTGGCCCAGTCTGATGGGCACCGCATGAACCAGCATGAACCTCTTGCATGACTCGTTGGATCTCAACTCCATGAAGGAAACGGAGGAGAACACCATAAAATCCGCGTCTATAGAGGATCTGCTCCAGGCCGGGACTGCTCTGGAGGACAAACTGCGATGCGCGGCGTCGAACTCATTCGCGCTCGGCCCGATCCGACGGGAGAATTCCATGTTGGAGGTACTCAACCAAAGGCGTCCTCCAATCAGGGGCTGGTTCGACTGCCATATCTGGGGTACTCGGGGCTCCGGGCATAGGGGCAACCGTGGTGAGATTACTTACTGACGGGCCGCGATCTCCCTCCGGGATAACAGGAGCGATGAGCCTGCGGTGCGTCACGCGGACGATCAGGTTATCCTGTTCAGGCTCTGCAAGTGACGCAGCAAGGCTGGTCAAAGCATCTGCTCGACCGTTTTGCGACCGGGGAATATGGACAATTTCTGGCCGAGAAGGGAACTGGGCCATCAGAAGGAGGGTGCACTCCAGCAACGGCACAAGTTCCGGCTTCCTGACAACATAGTCGCCATTGATCTGCTTAACGACCAGCTCAGAGTCCCCTTTCACACACAGATGGGGCATGTCGATCTCGAGAGCTAACTCGAGGTCGGTGATGAGGGCATGGTATTCCGCCTCATTGTTGGTACAGCCCTCTGACAACAGGAAAGGGTATGGCAGCACGGCTTGCTCCGGGGTAATGAAGACGATACCCAAGCCCACTCTGTTGAGCTTAGGATTATCGAGCCTTCTACCGGTGGGGCTCCGGGAGGCACCGTCAAAGTGCATCTGCCAGCACGGATCGGCATGATCGACCGAGAGAATGGCCTCATCAGGAAAGCCTAGATCCAGCGGCTGATCCACGGAGGTCGGGTGAGCAGCCAGAAAGTCTGCCAATGCTTGCCCTTTGATGGACTTCTGAGACACATACCTGATGTCGAACTGCTGGAGAATCACATCCCACCGCGCTAGACGGCCAGTCAACATAGGCCGGCTCAGGATATATTTCAACGGGTCTACCCGAGAAACCAATTGTACCTCATGGTGCTGCAAGTAGTGCCGTAATTTCTGTACGGCAAATACGAGCGCCAGGTAGCTCTTCTCAATGGGGGAATACCTGACTTCCGCATCGAGGAGCATGCGACTGAGGTAATAGAGGCTATTCTCTGTTCCCTCGTTGTTCTTCTGGGCGAGAAGGGCACCCAGGGACCGTTCCAGGGCGGTCACATAAAGGACCAGTGGCTTCCCGGATACAGGCGGCATCAGAACCGGAGGTTGAAGCAGGTACTGCTTGATTTCCTCGAAAGCGGTCTGACACTCTTTATCCCATACATAGGTGGCACCTTTCTTCATGAGCCGAGAAAAGGGCTTACACTTGCCGGCCAGATTCGCGATGAATCGGCGTATATAGGCTAAGTGGCCTTGGAACCCTTGCAGTTCCCGGATGTTACCTGGGGGAGGCATCTGGCTAATCGCCCTGATCTTATCTGGGTCGATCTCAATACCCCGGTATCTTACCACAAATCCAAGGAACTTTCCGGAGGTGACCCCGAAGGCACACTTCAACGGGTTCATCTTCAGGCAGCGAGACCGGAGGAAACCGAACACTTTCTCAAGATCTTTGAGATGGTCCTGACGCTGGCGCGATTTGACCACCAAGTCGTCGACGTAGCATTCCACCAGTGTGCCGAGGATTGGCTTGAATATGCGGTGCATCGCCCGTTGATAGGTGGCACCTGCATTCTTCAGGCCGAAGGGCATGACCCGGTAACAAAAGATACCTTGGGGGTCCCTGAAGACAGTGAACACCTCATCCTCAGGGGCCATCCGGATTTGGTTGTATCCGGAGTATCCATCCATAAAGGAGAGGGCTTGGAACCCTGCCGTGGCATTAATCAACAGCTCTGTCACCGGAAGGGGAAAATCATCCTTCGGACAGTGGCGGTTGAGATCGCGGAAGTCGATGCAGACTCTGATCTGCCCGTTCTTCTTCCTGACTGGCACAATGTTGGCCAGCCATTTGGGGTACTGAACCTCCCTCACGAAGTTTTCTTTGATAAGATTGTCAACTTTGGCCTCAACCATGGCACCGTGGAATGGGTGCATCTTCCTGGGAGGCTGCTTGAACCCGCGATGGTTCGCCGGGAGACCAAGGCGGTGGACGGCTACCTGAGGATCTAGCCCTGGCATCTCGTCGTAGCCCCAAGCGAACACATCACGATGCTGCCTGAGGAAGTCCACGTACTGCTGCCGCTCCTCAGAGGGCATGGCGGAACTGACCAATGTGGGTCTTGGATCTGCCTCGGTTCCAAGGTTCACCTGTACTAACTCATCGACCGTGGCGGAGACGCCCTCCTCAAAGGCTGGGGGTGCATCTTCCACGTCCTCTCCACTCGGGAAGGGATCGTCCATGGGAGAGACTGCGTTGAAAACTGCATTGGGGCTACCAGATCCTGCTGGGCCGCTGGTGCTGGCACGGGCGGCTGCGGTCATCTCATCAGGAGACTCACAGGCCGTCGAGACCACGGCTACGTCCAACCGTTGAATCGGGAGGACGTAAGCGTCATCCAAGCTTGCCCAGGGATCACTTGCAACAGCGACAGGCTCAACCTCACCTTCCAGGATCTGCTTGTCCTTGCTCTTGTAATAGTCCGCGTCCAGATAGCGGGCTTCACATGAGGCAAAAGGAGAGGCATCTCCCTGAAGCACGCCTACTCGACCATTAAGGGAGTATTTGAGGCATTGGTGGTATGACGAGGGAACCGTCGCATGAAGGTGGAGCCATGGCCTGCCCATCAATGCGTTATACGCAGTGTCCTGAGAGACCACCATGAATTCGGTGTTGGCAACCAAGTCACCGAACTGGGTCTTCAAACGTATCTTGCCGACCGGAGTTTTCTCGGTGCGGTCATACCCCTGGATCCTGAGGTCGGAGGGAATCAAGTCATCCTCAGACAACCCCAATCTCTGGAGCGTCCGAGTGGGAATTAGGTTAATCCCGGACCCCGTGTCGACAAGACAGCGCCAGACTTCAAGGCCATTGAACTGGCCAGTAACATACAGCGGACGAATGTGTCCCTATATAGGAGGGTCTTCATCCTTATCAGAGAACGAGATAACTGCCTGACATTCGGCGTCCTCGATCGTTTCGGCATGAAAGGCATCTGCAGCCGCAACCTCTGTCTCAAACTGGAGGAGGCTCTTCAGGGCTTCAGCGAGTGCCTCGCGCATCTCAGATGACATGCGCAGAGCCTCAAGGATGGAGAGCCTTGCTGGGATGTCGGCCAAGTGCTTCAGGACATCATACTTTTTGGCCAAGCGCGAGCCCCTGGTTGCAGGAGGTTGCTCTGCGGTTGGAGGCATGAAGGGCCTTGCTGATTGGACCGGCGGCCGACTGGTGCTTGGCGCATCCCGCTATTCATTGGTTGAAGCCCGGGAAGTAGTCACCGTACTGGGGTCAGGAGGCCGGGACGGACTTGCGGCAGGGCGGAGCTGATCGCGACGCGGCTGAGGCGGTTCTGCCTGGTCCCACACCACAAACAGTGGCGGAGGCGAATCCGTCATCCCCGGATGGGGGGGCTGTGCGCGCTGAACTCAGTTTTGAGCCTGCTGCCTAGTCTCAGTGGCGTGCACGTCCTGGCTGGAGGTACTAACTGTTGTGCCCCGGCGACTCATGTTGTTGCGGTTCCTCCGACGGTGGCGACGACCGGGGACACTAGGGAGGTCCACCTGGTGTTCTTCAACGTCGGGAACCGAAAAGGGATTTACCAGCTCGACGGTATTAACCGAAGCGTACCCAACACTGTCATCGGACGAATCATCCATCACTGGGCGGATCCGGGGAGGGATCCCCAGGCCATCGACATCGCGAGACGGAGTGCCCGATTTCCCTTCCCCAGCCCCTGGCGGGTTCCGTGCCCTGGTGCCGAATGCTCGGCCGGGCAACATGCTAGTCTTCCAACACCTCTGAAAGCAATCGGTCTTCATATTGAGGAGAAGAGATTCACGTCGGGTTCACCATTTTTCTGTTTCGGTGCGGATGTGTGCCGGGTATCTGTTCTGGCGATGTTCCGCCAGGACGCGTTCGCGCATGCACCCGTCGACCCGAGGGGATGGGCACGCGCGGCTTGTGGTCCCGCAGTCCCGCTTTCCAAGGGCGGGCGGCATTCGTCCCTTTTTCAGGGGCGTCTGCTCCTTGATCGAAACCGGGATGATGGGATGTCGGCTCCTCCTTCCGTGGACGTCTCCTCGGAACTCGTCGCCTAATCCGGGTCTCCCTCATAGATTTAAGAATGTTCGTGAATCTCGTTCCCGGCGCCATGTCTCCATGGAGACCGGTTAATTACGCTACTTCCGCCCGGACGCTCCAAGGGGTCTGGTCGGGGCAGCAACCTGCGGTGAGGAGACCGGGTGACTCCGGGTGTTGGGGGCGTGCCTTAACACTGCCACTCTGCATGTCTGCCTTCCGTCCCTAATAGGGCTTCTCGAAGGCGTGATGGCCTGAGGCATCCCGCGCTGGGTGCGGGGAACTGTATCACCTGAGGTTTTCCTCAGCTTCCCATGTTTAACACGGGGTATGCCGCGAGTTTAACTTCCAGCGGGGACGGCATCGGACTGATAAACACGAGAAGTGGATCAGATGACAGAACCCCTTGCGAGGAACCTCCGACGCTGGGGCCAGCACATGGGCGGCTTCCCGAGTGGAGTGGAGTGGAATGAAGTGGCATGACCCCACCGGGATGTGGCGGCCCGGATAAGGATCAGGATGGATGATGGAGTGAAGAGCTTGGACCCCGTAGGGGCTTCCTACGTACCGCGCGTTAGCGTGGATCAAAGTCAGCGTAGTTCGGACATGCAGTTTAACGTCATGCTGGACGTCGGCAAGCCGACTCACGAAGAGGTCGAGGCCGCCGGGCGGAGGATTGAACCGAACCACCTCGCACAGAGGGGGATGGAACGGCCGGGTGGATCATAGTTTCACATCATGCTGGACGCTGGCAAGCCGACTCACGAGGAGATCGAGGCTGCTGAACGGAGGATTGAACCGAACCACCTCGCACAGAAGGGGATGGAACGGCCGGGTGGATCACAGTTTCACGTCATGTTGGACGTTGAAGAGAGGAATAGAAAAAGGCAGTGGAAAAGTGCAATGGAGATACACATGTGCAGTCCCCCACAAGAGCGGATTCATAGGTGAATCGACGCGAAGGTGAACCCGGGAGGGGTCCACGGATGGACGAACCGACGTGAGTACGACCGGGACGACCAGGTGGTGGGCTTGAACCTCGGAGAGGCTTCCTACGTACCCTGTTTAGGAGACAGGGATCAAAGTCCACGTAGTTCGTTCTGTCTGTAACACTCTACCCCCGTGGGCGAAGGCCACTCCAATCCCGACATCCCTGCAGAGACGCGCGGGTGGGGGCCACATCCAAACCGGGGGGATCCTGCGTGCGAGACACGGGATCGGGTGATGCGGACGGTTTAACGTCTTGCCGGACAAAGTACAGTTTAACGTCGTGTGTTGAGGACGAAGCGGACGGTTTAACGTCTTGCCGGACGAAGTATAGTTTAACGTCGTGTGTTGAGGACGAAGGTGCTTGGCAGTTTAACGTCTTGTCGCGCGGACGAAGATGCTTTGCAGTTTAACGTCTTGTCGCGCGGACGAAGTACAGTTTAGCGTCCTGCAGGACGAATGCTGAACAGTTTAACGTCTTGTAGCTCGGACGATATGCTAGGCAGTTTAACGTCGTGCAGCTTGGACGTGGTGCAGTTTAGCGTCATGCAGGACGAATGCTGAACAGTTTAACGTCTTGTAGCTCGGACGAAAATGGTGCCGCCGATGGGTCCGTGTCACGTCGCGCGAGCCTGGAGGGCCGCACGGGAAGACAATGCACGGTGCGGGCACCCGGGATGAAGATCATCAGGCGCCATGCAGGCGGGTACCCTCAGGGGGTCAAAGGGGGAGACCTCGGCGGATTGCGCGCAAAAGAGAAGCATGGCGCGCAATACCGCGGGTCGGCGCGCAAATGGGCGGGCTGGCGCGCAATTGGGCCAGCGCTTTGCGCGCGGAAGATAGAGATTGCGCGCACCGGGCTTCGGATAGCGCGCGGGGGCAACGGCTCATTCTTTAATCGAATGGCCACTTTAAAAAGGGGGGTGCGCGCAATCGGGCCGGATTGCGCGCACCCCGGGGGCAATTGCGCGCAAGAGGCTTCTTTTGCGTGCGAAGGCCTTTGGGTGAAGAATTAGTTCAAAGGAAATGAGCCAAAGGGATTGCGCACGAAGGCAAACCCCGAGGCTTTCTTGCGCGAAAGAAAGGAGGTTACCTGAAGATCGGCATTTCGCGCGGAAGGGGTTGGATTGTGCGCACGAGAGACCTTTCGAATTCCGGCAACCTTCAAAACGTCGGGGGTCGCCTTATATTTATAGGCAACCCCGGGCGCGGAATCTGGTTCGCGGGCGCGGAATTCCCTTCGTGGGCGCGGAATCGGGCCCGGCGTGCAAGGGAGTCGCGCGGGCAACGGGCGCGCAAAATTGCGCGTCGGCCCAGCGCATTGCGCGCATCCCGGGAGGTTTGCGCGCGGCACTCCAACTTTGCGCGCGGCTCTCCAAAATTCCGCGCAAGGCTTCTGGACCCTCCGAAACGTGCTTCCGACTCCAAATACGACCTCTCTTTCCGCATCCGGAGCTTTGTTTGGAAACAACGGACTTTTCCGGCGTCTACAACTGGTATGAATCCAAGTGCATCTTTTTTATTCATAATTGACATTCAATTGAATCTAGAAAAAAAACTTACTCAAAACCCAGAAAATTAATTCAGATTGTTTTGGTACTTTAGTAAAATGATTCATACATTATTTATGATGTGTAGGGATGAATCACACCTCAATCCTATGCACAGTGTGACTAGTATGACTCCAAGTGTGTCTTTTTTATTCTAAAGTGACATTTATTTTAATAAAAAAACTAACATACTAAAAACTAAGAAACTACATTCTGATTATTTTTATACTTTAGGAAAACGATGAATGAGTCATTTGGGACATGTTTCAATCATCCTCACCTCAATCCAATGCACGGTCTGACTAGTATGATTCCAAATGATTCTTTTTTATTCAAAACTAACATTAATTTTAATCAAAAAAATAACTAACATGCTCAAAAAAATAAAACATGTTCATATTGTTTTTTACATTAGTAAAATGATCCATATTTCATTTGTGACATGTAGGGATCAGTTTCACCTCAATCCGACGGACGGGGTGATAGGTATGACTCCAAGTGCGTCTTTTTATACAAAACTGACATTAATTTTAAACAAAATACAACTGACATACTCAAAATTGAGAAAACTAAATATGATTTTTTGGATACTTTAGGAAAATGATGCATTAGTCATTTTGGATGTGTATCTTTTAACTACACATCAATCTGACATACGGTGTGACCAGTATTACTCCAAATGCATCTATTTTATTCAAAACTGACATTAATGTTAATCAAAAAAACAACTAAAATACCAAAAACAAATAAAACACATTCATATTATTTTGTTAATTTAGTAAAACTATTCATACGTCATTTTTTGATGTGTAGGGATCATCCAAACCTCAATTTGATGCACGGTGTGACCGATATGAGTCCAAGTGCATATTTTTATTCAAAATTGACATTAATTTTAATCAAAAAAACAACTAACATACTCAAAGAAAAGAAAATAAATTCCAATTTTTTTTTTGATATTTTAGGAAAATAATATATGAGTCATTTCGGACATGTATCATTCATCTGAACCTCAATCCAACACTTGGTGTGACCAGTATGACTCTAAGTGAATTTTTTATTCAAAACTAACATTAATGTTAATCAAAAAAACAAATGACATACTCAAAACTGATCAAATGCATTCATATTGTTTTTGGTACTTTAGTAAAATGATACATATTTCATTTTTGATGTGTAGGGATCATTCGCACCTCAATCTGATGCACGGTGTGACTGATTTGACTCTAAGTTCAACTTTTTATTCAAAATAGACATTCATTTTGATCAAAAAAACAACTGAAAAACTCTATAATAGTGTTTTATTTTTTTCTTGTATTTGTGTTAGAAATTTTATTTCATTTAAATTCAGTGATTTTATCTTTTTTTGGTAATTTTTTTGTATTTTCTGCAGATGTAGTGTATTTCTGCAGCAAACTGCACCTGTTTCTAGTGATGCAGTGTGTTGCGGCATCACATTGCAGTTTTCACCTTTATCAGTGCTATTAACTGCACTAATAAATATGTTCTTTATCAGCACTTTCATAAGAACTGATAAAGGACTCCTTTATAGATGCTTATAAATGTGCTAATAAAGTATATCTATATCATCGCATTGAAAAGAACTCATAAATCATACTTTTATCAGTGCTAACAAAATCACTGATAAATCTTACTTTTATCAGTGCTTTTTAAAGCACTCATAAAGGTTCTCTTTATCATTGCTAAATGAAAGCACTGATAAATGGGGTTTTTTATCAGCACTTTGAAAAGAACTTATAAATAGTACCTATATCAGTTCTTTTATATGCAATGTTAAATCTCACCTTTATCGGTGCTTTTTTAGGGATGAGAAAAGTCATGGACTTTTAACTAGGCCAAGGTCATCAGTGCTTCTCTAGTGCTGATAAAATCCGATTCTAGAACTATTAAAAGCATGATTTGTAGTAGTTATAGTTTGAAAATACAGATAAAAAATATGATTTTTATTATTTAAAGAACCAAAAATACCCTTTTGATAAAAAACAGGGATTTCCATTTTAAAATAGATTTCTATTTTAAGTCATAGTTTGAAGACTAAACACTAGAAGAAAACACATGTCTGTAGGGTATAAAAAGAACAATGTAGGAAATAGAATAGTTATAAGCAGAAAAATACTAGTATAACAAGTAACCAATGTGTTTCAAAGTAAAATAGGAACATAAAAATATGTAATAATGGGTATTTCTTAAACATATCTAGAATCAATCCATGGATGTACATAGTTTGGATCCACCTGCCGATGTATGGTGCAACTCCACAGTCAATAACCAACATTGATGATCTAAGAAAACCTCACCAGTGGAAAATCCCACCTATTATATCCTCTACCTTGAGTTTTTTAATCAGTTTAATTAGGACTAGAAAATAATACTCACTTAAACCTCTAGATGACATCTAGTAATCCCATGATAATTTTACAAGCTAAATTGAGGAGTTCATAACATTATTGGCATTAAACATAACCCATATATGCCACTATGCAAGCTTTCTCGCTCCCCAACACTGTCTATGTGAAGACCCTCCCAAAACAAGGACAACCATAGGGGATCCCATCACGTAGAAAACATTTCACAAGTTCCAACAAAGATTACATATCATTTGAATTCAAAACCAATTTCCAAAAATATCACAATGTACCAACCGAGCCTTTACATTTACAAATCCAAAACCATTTCCAATGAAAACACCTATCTTGCTAACAAGATTCTTATCAAACAAAAATTTTGAGGTTCCAAATTGGAATAACTTTTAGAAAACACATTTGAAAACAACATTTTAAATAATTTGGAAAACAAAAACCATATAGAAGATAATAGGAGTTTTAGAGAAATCCATTATAAATAAATAGTTGAAAGATAAGGAGATTAGAGGTGAGTGTTTTTGAAAACTAGAGTTATCAAGATGGACATGTTTACGGAGTTATCATTTATAAGCATGTGAACATCTATATTTCCACTTCATTCACATATATATTTTACCATATTAATCAATATATATATGGACAACTATAAAAATTCTCAAGATTCAATTCAAGGAAACATAAATAATGTCACACTAAGGCACAGGGGTTCACTCACAAATACCAAACAATAAAAGAAGAACCAAAATTCATCCAACCATGATTAAATACACATTACTTAATTTCATAGAGTTCTAAAAAAGGTTAAAAAAATCAAAATACCCCAATTATTTTTTAAATATAATTGGAATTTTATCAAACACCCTAAAAACCTATATATATATATAGGCATTATTAAAGAAATCCTTTTAAAAAACCCCATTTCATAAAATTAACAATATTGAAAAGAAAAATTAATCATATCAATAAATAACAAGATTGAATTAAAAAAATCAATTTTAACGATCAAGCATCATAAGTAATGTTCTAGAAATGAAATGGATAGAGACACTTACCTCAATGATGTGAGAAGATAATGAAACTCCAAAAGGAGGAAGAGGAATGACCAATGAGAAAATCGTACACATTAATATCAAAAAAAAATAAACCCACATAATTCGAAGCTCATACTAGTGTTCTTAAAATAAAGAACCAAGGAAAAAACGAACTGAGAAACAAGAGTAAGAAGAAGAAGAAAGAAGAGGGAGAAGAAGACTTACCTAAGGAAATATCCATCCAAAATTTTAAGGATATGCATTCTAATATAAGGAATAAGAAAGAAAAGATACCAATGGTTCCATATGAATGAGTGGGGGTAAGGGTTGGATTTGTGATCAAAACATAAAAATGAAAATGTTAATTTACTGTTTTTGAAAGACCTGGGAAGTCATATGGTTATACTACATTTGTTACCAAACCGTTCACCAACTTCTCACATCCCATTGGAAGGAAAAACACCTCACCTGATAAAGTTTCACAGTTTCAGAATCCACATATCAAACATGAAAATTATCTCTATAAAAATGATAGACTCCCACACACATGTTTCACATGGTTTCTACTAACATAGCACAAGCCATGTGCTAGGTATTATACACAACCAAAAATCCTAAAAGTTACTCATTTTCTTCACACGGTTTGGGAAAAACGTTGCACAGACCATGGAAGAAAAACTGTGAAAGAACAAAATGAACTATAAATTCCATTTCCATCCACCCAATTCATTGTTTCTTCTCGAACAATGCACACAAACTGTGCATAGGGCCAAAAAGGTAGAAATCCACAAAACACAAAAAACTACCACTGGGAACTCAACCTGAACATCAACCATAAGGTAAAAACCCAAGATATAAATAAAATAAAAAGGAAAATAAAGTTTAGGGTGTGAAAAATGAAATGGAAATATTTTATTTATTTTAATATGTTGAATCAATTAGAATTAAATAATTTTTTGGAAGTGAAGTATCCAAGATATATAATATAGATATCAAAGTAATCAAGTTTATCTTATTACCTTAAGGAATATATTTTTGAAGAATTTGAGATTATAAGTATAATCATTGTTTACTTATTCTTAATTATCAAGGACTTATGCTAATAGTGTTTTGTGTAAGCATATTTTCTATTAAAATGAAGAATAAATATGATCTATCCAATGGTTTCTTTAATTGGTTTAAATTTTGGGGAAGTCAAAAGAATTACTTCAAATATTTCATTATTACATGAAGAGTTTAATTAATATCATGAAAAATATTATTTTTCATGAAAAATAAGAATTCCATGCAGTATAAATATTAATTTCATGTGTAATTAATTAGGATAATTGATAAGTAAGTTGGTATAAAACTTATGTTGAATATTTGGTTAACTATTTCTATGGAATATTAC
The DNA here is from genome assembly GCA_963277665.1 of Viscum album. NCBI lineage: Eukaryota > Viridiplantae > Streptophyta > Magnoliopsida > Santalales > Viscaceae > Viscum > Viscum album. The sequence continues at coordinate 905,832,757 of OY728145.1, forward strand.
CTAAAATATGGCCAAACATATGCCACCCAAGGACCATATCAACCACATATGTGGTGAAATAGGGGTCAACTACATGGGAGGAAGTCAACCTAGACATCCCATGGCGGTGGGATGGAGTATAGAACCCACCTAGAGCTCATGGAGTAATGGAAAGTAGGTGGAAGCATAACACCCATAGAGGTGTGTTCATGGAGAATAGTAGGGTTTACGGGTGGACTATGCAAGGGTGTGGTGTGACCCACGTAGAGCATGTGTGGTGTGTTCTGGATGTTGAACCTTGGTAATGACTTAAGAAAGTAGTGGGAATGAGATTATTAATATAGTGGTACTTGACCACATGGAAGATTGATGTGGGATGATTGAAGTGGAGTGGGTATTGTTCCTCCATTTAAAACATACACATATAATCATAGATATCTGATCTGATGCTTGATATCCATCAGATCAAGTTGTGATATTATCTTCAACCTCATCCATCACTTGAGAGTTTTTGTTCATTGGGATCTATAGGATAAACATCCAGTGATTGAAAAAATATTTTGTTGGTGATGTAGATAGTGATATGACATCATTTTGAGGTAGATATTATGAGAATGTGAGGTTGTGAACCTCCATGGATGAAATATCTACCTTGAGTACATGTGAAATCTCAAATAACATGCTTTTTCTAAATTAAAACAAGTTTTAGAATTCCATTTTATTTATATGGATGAGTTAATGCTTATAAAAGGAGAGAGGGAATGAAAATATTTTCATATTCTCATGAGATTATCCATCATGAAGACTCCATGTTTTTTTGTAACATCCCAAGTAAATAAAGAATAATATACTTTCATATTTATTAATATTTGGTAATTAATTATTAATTTTACTTTAAAGTGGTTTCTATGTTCAATGGCGTACCCAATACGCAACAACGGGTTTCTTTGAAATCTTTCGTTGTACACAAATAATATAATAATATTATTTTAAATGGTATTTAACACCTAGTAGTTATATTAACAGGAATGAATAGAACTAAATACAATATTATTATAAATTTTTGTTAAATGTTTTTACGTTTATCCAATAAAAGTTAGAGGCTTGAAATGTGAATGAATCTAATTTTAAGAATAATTTACCTTAAATGGTTGATTTACCACCTTTTGATGAAGAACCCTATTTAAATCTAGTTTTCGACGCTTTTATATGTTAAATTTGACCAAATAAAATTCTTATTTAGAATTGGGACAACAAAATTTACTTTGGGTAAATTTTTGGTATTTTTCTGATAAAATTCATTTTTTATGAATAGTGAAAAAATATTGTATTTTAATTCAAAAGTGCCTTTTTATATAATTTATTTATATGGATAGATTATCTTTTAATTGGTTGAAAAGTGTAATTATATTATTTTTTTAACATTTAATCCAATGTTGGTCAATGGAATTAATTTCACTTTTAAATTGTACATAAACAAGTATCAATCTTTTGATAGTTATAGTTTCTTAAAAACATGCTATTTATTTTGATAATGGGAATTAATTTTAAATTAATTAACCCAATTTCTATGTTTTAAATTTGGTAAAATAGACATAATTTTTTAATTTGGAATATCAAATATATCTTAGGCTGAAATTTTGGTATTTTTCTGAAAAACATCAATTCTTGATGAATAGTGAAATCACTAAGTCGTAGTTAAAAAACTGACTATTTCATTTAAAGGAAATTTTACTACTTCTGGGTATTGAATTTCAAAAATATTACATACATTATTGTTATTAGTAAGTAAAATTTGGTTCAATAAGAGAAAAATATTTTTTGTGAATAGTAACTTTTGACTTTTATTTACCACGGATAAAGGTAAATAGGGTAACTCAAGGTAATAATAATATTATAATAATTTAAAATTAACTTAAAACTTGTCATAATCTAATTGGTTGAGTCTTTTATAACCATGGGCATCTTTGGGTCTATTTTGGGACTTCGTTGAGCCACTTGAGAGTGATAATGACACTTTAGATTAATTAACTTAAAGTGAACGAAAAAATGACATAAACAAATATCTTTTAGTCAATTAATTTTTACAAGGGGTTATATAGATTATCTTTTCAACTATAAATATTAATTTGAAAGATAAAATTATTTCCTACATCATGGTATTTTTCCATAATTTTTAGACATCAAATAAATTAAATTATTTATGACACAATAATGATGTATTTCCCTCATTAATAAATGATTTAAATAAATAATATTATAAATATTCAAAAAATATTCAAAACCTATCCAATTTTTATTGAATGATTTTATTTCGACCATTAGTCATCTTATATTTGACTTTAATTAGTTTTCGACCTTTATAAATCGAATATCATTATATAATAAAATAATATTTTCACACTTTCCTAAAGAGACCCTCCTCCCCCTTATAAAAAGCCCTCACTTCTAACTCATTCCTCACACCTCTCAAGAAACTTGGATCATCCAAAACCTGCCCAAATAAGCTCTCAATATCCCTCTCCTCCTCCTAAAAGCCTTACCTTAGGCCGAAGGCACCTCAAGAATTCTTTTTGATTCAAACCAAATAGAGTTACCCAAATTAAAGGTAATGGTTTCTCTTAACTTATTTTATTTTATTTTACTTTTACAACCCCTAAACTCTTTTTATTCCTTTATTTTATAAAAAACAGTATCCTAAATATATTATTATGTTTTTATGAGAAGGATTCAAACTACACTTACACACACCTCCCTCTAATGGGTAAAGAACACAATGTTTCTAAGAATGGAAATCTAACGCCTCACGAAACGATGATTGTTCGATTATCTCCTACTGCCTCTCATGGTGGCTATTAAGATGAAACTATATTTATATATGATATATATTATTTTTAATTTTTCTTTATTCTTCTTTATTTTTCTTTTATAGTATACTTTTGTGGTTTCCATTATGGGTAAACGCGATAATTTCATTTGAGGAAGTGCGGACTACCGCTCCCTCAAAGTGATATGACTCGTTAATGCCATATATGGGACGTATAAAGGATGGAATTAATGATATTATATAAGATATTATACTTTAATTATAATATACCTATGTATCACTATGTTTTAATTCCATTAAAATAATAAATAGAAATGAAAGTAGTGTTCATGCGTACGTACGGATTACCGTCTCCATGAACGGTGTATTTCATTTCTTACCTCCAAATGTTATGTTCTATTATAAATACATGTATATACTAGATAAATATGATATATATGATATCTAAATCATTAATATCATTCTGGATATAATGGACTTTTGACCATGTGAACAACTTGTAATTATAAGAATTCCATTTGGATTTAAGTACCAAATATCGACAAAACGAACGTTATTAACTTAAATGATAACATAATGTTTATAACATGGTAATATGTGATATAAAATGAATAATAAACTTGAAAAGGGTTCTTAAGAAAGTATAAATTAACTTTAGTTTATTATTCATGAGATTAAATAATGAACGAGTCAAGTCAGACACGAGGTAAGGGACTTCATCTCAATCTCCTTTAATTGAGGTGTATTTTGTTTTAATACACGACTTTCTTTTATATGTTGTACAAATACCATTGAATTTTAATTTCATTCAAAGAGAATCTTTTTCTATTAAGTGTTTTACTAAAAAAATAATGTTTCTTTTTAATGTAAGTGGTGACAATGACCTTTTTTCCGCTGCGAGTATTATTTGATCTTCGGCTTCCATAACAAGTCATAATGTTTTTAAAAGGAAAGTAAATACCATTTACTCTTTTTTACATATATTGGTATTGAAAATGGTTTTTATAATGTATTTTTTATATCAATATCTTTAAATGATATATTTTGATTGAAATGTTGAAATTTAATCTTTCATTTATGTTTGTTTTATGTGTTTTGAATATGTTATGGTTCCTGGGAATTATTACGTATACGGGTGGTTAAGTGATAAACCTAGGGTGGGTGAGCCCAAGATAGTTATCCCATGAATTGAGTAACATGACAGAGGTAAATGTGAATTTTTCTCCTAAGAGACTTAGGTAATATACTGTGATGTGTATTCCAAATGTAACTCCCTACGTATCTATGATAGCTACATTGTAAGTATGATATAAATTCCACAAGTTACATTTATGATTTATGTTTTCTTTGTATTATTCATAAATCTTATGATTTCATGAGGTATGTTAAAGAGATTATGTTATGTATTTAATGATGAACTAATGTTTTATTTCTTTATTTTATAACCCTTAATGAGTTTTTTTGCTCATCCCAATATTTGAATTGTTTTTCACAGGACTGAAAGATGAACAAGGTCCAGGATGGGATCAAGGAAAATTCATGTTGTCTAAAACATGGGACTAAACATGACTCTTTTTTTCAAGAGTTTTTATTTAATGAATAAAATGGAAACTGAGTAGAAGTGTCTACCTTGTAATTTTTCAGATGTAATGTAATAGTTATTGCCTAATTATCTAAAAATATAAACCTGAAAAGATTCTCATTGTGAATTATTCATTTAATTCAAGATTATATAATATTTAAGGCCAGGTCCTTTAGTTGGTAATAGAGGTCATTTTATATAACTTTAGGAGTTATGGATTGTTAAATTAATATCCATAAATTATGTTATGTTAATATTGAAATGATATAGCATTTACAGATTACCATGTTGTTTCGCATAAGATATTTCTATGTTCAAAATGGTTTTCTGCAGAGGAAACATGGATGCTATATTGGGAAGACATCAAGAGGAAGACAACCTTCCAAATCAGAAACCTGAGATGGTCAGAATCGGAACTGAATAGTTTGTTGCAGTGATGGCACAATTGAATCATGCTATAAATGTTGGTGGTATCCATGCACGAGATCAGCTAGATCAATCACAGAGGAACTTGTCAGTAGTGGATCATTTCATGAGGAAACATCCCCCATCATTTAGAGGATCATCTGACCTTGTGCTAGATGAAGGGTGGATTAAAGAACTGGAGAAAAAAATTTGATGTCATGGGGTGTTCAGAACATCAATTGGTTAGTCTCGTTGTTTACCATTTTGAAGGTGAATATGATCAGTGGTGGTTGATGGTGAAAAATATTAGGGATAGTTAGGATATTGATTCTCTTTATTTGGATGAATACAAAGGTATGTTTCTTGAGAAATATTTTCTTATGGTGGTTCATCATAGGATGGAAATACTATTCCTAAAATTGAGTCAGGAGGATGACTCGGTGGCTACTTATGAAGCAAAATTCACTCGACTAGAAAGGTATGCACCAAATTTCATATGAGATCTTTATAGTAAAATCTACTGTTTTAATCAAGATTAAAGACAAAGTATTGAAGGTATTTAGATTATAGTGAGTTCAAAAGTTATAAAAAACTTGTTCATTGTGCAGAGAAGGTGGAAATGGAGCTTGTTGATGATCAGGTGTTCTTTGAAAAACAACAGAATAAGAGGTCTAGGTGGTAGGCGAAAGGGAAGAACTCTTCAAAAAAGCCTGATGGTATGAAACTTAAGTTTACAGTTTGTGAAAATTATGGTAAAAAGTATGCTAGGAATGTCTTTTCAATTCTAGTAAGTGATACTGATGTCGTAAAATGGGACATAAGGCTCGTAATTACACTAAAAAAGATCAGGTTAATGGTAAGACAAAATCTGATTTACAGTCAGTAAAAAATTTTAAGTGCAAAGAAATGGGTCATTATGCAAATGAGTGTCCAACGAAGAACTAAACTAACGGAAAGCAGCCGGACTACAATCAGAAAGGGGTGTTGACATCCTTTTCAATAGCTTCAGTAGATGTTGGGTCGTCAAATTAATTAGTATCAGGTACACTGTTTGTTTGTTTAGATTATACAAATTTGTTGTTTGATTCGGGGTCTACATGTTTGTTAATTTCTGAGAAGTTTTATATTAGATTGGGAATTCCATCTCAATATTTGAATCCTGAAATTATGGTAAAAACACTAGGGGGAAATGTTGATACAAAAAAGAAATTATAAGAACCTTCTTATCCTTGTGTGCGGGAAGAATCTACCTGCAAAACTTATTTTTTTTACCTCTAGTAGAGTTTGATGTTATTTTGGGTAAGGATTGGATTTTTATTTATCATGCTAAGATTGACTGAAGAGCTAAATAGGTTTATTTTTAGAAATGTTTTCAGTTTGTTTACAAGAATGAACCCTTAATTTTGATAACATATCAGGAAGCTGAGAAACTATTAAAAGATGGAAATTAATGTTACCGTGCACATATTGTCAAAAATAAAGGAAGTGTTGATATTAATGATGTCCCAGTGGTAAATGAGTACCTTGATGTTTCCTGATGAGTTTCCTGTTATTATACCTGATCGGAAAGTTGAATTTACTGTTGACTTAGTTTCTGATGCTAAGCCAATTTTAAAACCCTCTTATCGAATGGCTCAAATTGATCTTTTAGAGTTAAAGAAGAAATTGCAGAATTTATTAGATAAAGGTTTCATTAGACCTAGAACATCACCAGGGGGTGATCCTTTATTATTTGTTAAAAAGAAAGATGGTTTAATGAGACTTTTAATTAATTATAGAGCATTTAATAACATCATTTTTAAGAACAAGTATCATTTGCCTCATATCGATGATTTTTTTGATCAGCTCAAGGGAGCTCAGTATTTTTTGAAGATTGATTTGAGGTCGGGGTATCATCAGTTGAAATTAATGGAAGCATACATTCTGAAGACTGCATTTCTTAATAAATATGGAGATTATGAATTTTTAGTTATTTCTTTTGGTTTAACCAATGCACCTGTTGTATTCATGGATCTTATGAATATAATTTTCCATGAGTTCTTGAATAAGTTTTTGGTTGTGTTCATTGTTGATATTTTGGTTTATTCCAAAAGTAAAGAGGAACATGAAAGTCATTTAAGGGTTGTATTTCAAACCTTAAAAGAAAAGAAACTTTTTGGGAAATTCAGAAAGTGTGAGTTTTGGTTACAACAAATTTCTTTCCTTGGACACATTGTTTCAAAAAATGGCATAACTATTGACCGTACTAAAACAAAGGTTGTTGAAGAATGGCCAATACCCAAAAATATAACCGAGATATTTATTTTTCTTGGTTTAGCAGGTTATTACTAGAGGTTTTTTGAGAATTTTTCTCGATTATCTAGTCCAATGACTAAGTTAAAACGAAAAGGTGTTAAGTTCCTTTGGACAAATGAATGTGATGATTGTTTTCAGGAATTGAAAAGAAGATTATTGAATGCTCTATTTTTTGCACTGCCTTCCAGAAATGTTGAGTTGGTCATTTATAGTGATGCTTCGTTCAAAGGATTTAGTTATGTCCTTATGTAGAATGATCAGGTAATTTCTTACGCTTCACATCAGTTGAAAAATCATGAGTTAAATTACCCAACACATGATTTGGAATTTGCAATTGTTTTTTTTTTTGCTTTAAAAATTTGGAGGCATCATTAGTATGAAGTAAAATGTGAAATATATACTGACCACAAAAGTTTTAAGTATAAATTCAATTAGAAATAATTAAACATGAGATAGAGGAGATGGCAAGAATTAATCAAGTATTATGATTTTCCGATCCTTTACCATCCTAGAAAAGAAAATAAAGTGGCTGATTCTTTGAGTCAAAAAATTGACGCTTCATTAACCATGCTAAGTTTGGAATGATATCTTTTGGTTTTTGATTTGATAAACTTTAGAATAGATGTTTTTGGTGCAGGAAATTCTTCTATTTTGTTTCAGGTGTCAATGAAATCATCTCTATCAAACAGAATTAATCAAGTGCAGAAAAAAGACCGTGAGTTACAAAAAAAGGTATAATTGGTTTAGAATAGTAAGTTACCTGAATTTAACGTTGATAGTGATTGTGTTTTGAGGTTTGGGAAGAGATTATGTGTGCCTTGTGATTTATAGTTGAAGAATGAGTTATTATGTGAAGCTCAAAGTTCTTATTTTTCAGTTCATCCTGGTAGTACTAAGATATACAGAGATCTTCGTGAGTATTACTGGTGGGATGGAATGAAAAGAGATATTAATGATTTTACTGTGAAGTGTTTGACATGTCAGCAGGTTAAAGCAGAGCGGCAGTTACCAAAAGGGATGATTCTATCTTTAACGGTTCCATAGTGGAAATGGGAAAATATATACATGGACTTCATTATGGGATTACCAAAGACATCTCGAGGTAATAATGCAATCTAGGTTATTTTTGATCAGTTGACTAAATCTTCTCATTTTCTTCCTATTCGAGATACTTTGTATCTTGATAAACTTTCTCGGTTGTATGTTAAAGATATAGTCAAGTTGCATGGTGTTCCCCTCTCTATTGTATTTGATCGTGATCCTAGGTTTACTTCTAACTTTTGGAAAGGCCTTTATAATTCGTTGGGTACTGAATTAAATTTTAGTACAACTTTTCATCTGCAATCAGATGGGCAGTCAGAACGAACATTTCAGACCTTAGAGGATATGCTACGTGCTTGTTCACTGGACTACCAAGGAAGTTGGGACTAACATCTTTCTTAGGTTGAATTTTCATATAATGATATTTTTCATTCCAGTATACAGATGTCTCCATTTGAGGCATTATATGGGAAGTGGTGTTGAACTCCAGCATTTTGGGATGAAGTAGGTAAAAGGAAGTAGATGGAACTAGAATTGGTAGAAGAGATGACAGAAAAAGATCAATTGATTCAGAAGCACATGAGAACGGCTCAGATTAGGCAGAAAATCTTTGCGGATAATCAGAGGAAGGATCTCTCTTTTGAGGTAAGTGATCATGTCTTTCTCAATGTTTCTCCATGGAAAAGTGTGATGTGTTTTGGTAAGAAAGGAACATTTAGTCTGAGGTTCATTGGACCCTATAAAATCCTAGAGAAAGTTGGATCAGTTTCTTACAGAGTGGATTTATCTCCAATTTTTTCCCAGGTACACAATGTTTTTCATGTTTCAATGTTAAAAAAGTATATGCCAGATCCATCTCATGTTTTAAGCCCAAAGGTAGTTCAGTTGGAAGAAAATATCTCTTATGAGTAACAACTAGTCCAGATTCTTGAACATAGAGAGAATGTGTTGTGGAATAAGGTAATTTATCAGGTAAATGTTTTGTGGAAAAACCATATGGTTGAAGAGACAACCTGGGAATCTGAAAATGCTATGAAAGATAAATACCCCCACTTATTTTATAAGTGAATAAAATTGGGAGGAAGAAATTCCCAAAAGGGGGGAAGGATGTAACATCCCATGTAAATAAAGAATAATATATTTTCATATTTATTAAAATTTGTGAATTAAATAATAATTTTACTTTAAAGGGGTTGCTATGTTCGATGGTGTACCCAATACGCAACAATGGGTTTCTTTGAAATCTTTCATTGCACACTAATAATACAACAATATTATTTTAAATGGTAGTTTATGCCTAGTATTTGTATTAATAGGAATGAATAGAACTAACTACAATATGATTATACATGTTTTTCAAATGTTTTTACATTTATCCAATAAAAGATACACGCTTAAAATTTGAATGAATCTAATTTTAAGCATAATTTGCCTTAAATGGTTGATTTACCGCCTTTTGATGGAGAACCCTATTTAAATCTAGTTTTTGTAACTTTTATATGTCCTATTTGACCAAATAAAATTCTTCTTTAGAATCGAGATATCAAAATTTACTTTGGGTAATTTTTTTGTATTTTTTTGATAAAATTAATTTTTTATGAATAGTGAAAAATACTGTATTTTAATTCAAAAGTGCCTTTTTATCTAATTTATTTATATGGTTATATTATCTTTTCAATTGGTTTTAAATTTTAATTATATTATGTTTTTACCATTTAATTCAATAAAGGAAATTGGAATTAATTTCACTCTGAAATTGGACATAAACAAGTATCAATCTTTTGATAGTTATTGTTTCTTAAAAACATGCTATTTATTTTGATAATGGAAATTAATTTTAAATTAATTAATCTAACTTCTATGTTTTAAATTTGGTAAAATAGACATAATTTTTTAATTTGGAATATTAAATACAGCTTAGGCTGATTTTTTGGTGTTTTTCTGAAAAACTTCAATTTTTGATGAATAGTGAAACCACTAAGTCGTAGTTAAAAAACTGACTATTTCATTTAAATGAAATTTTACTGCTTCTGTGGATTTAATTTCAAAAATCCAACATACATGGTTTTATTATTAAGTGAAATGTGGTTCAATCGGATAAAAATAATTTTTGGTGAATAGTACCTTTTGACTTTTATTTACCGCGGATAAAGGTAAATAGGGTAATTTGAGTTAAAAAAATATTATAACAATACAAAGTTACATTAACACTTGTTCTTACCTTATTTTTTGAGTCATTTACGACCATGGTCATCTTTGGGTCGATTTTGGGACCCCATTGAGCCACTTGGGAGTGATAATGACACTTTAGATTAATTAACATAAATTAAAGGTAAAAATGACATAAACAAATATATTTTAGTAAATTAATTTTTACAAGATGTTATATAAATTATCATTTTGAATATAAATATTAATTTTAAATATAAAATTATTTCCTACATCATGGTATTTTTTTATAATTTTAGACATCAAATAAATTAAATTAGTTTTGACACAATAATGATGTAGTTTTTACCTCATTAATAAATGATTTAAATAAATAAGATTATAAATATTAAAACAATATTAAGAACTTTTCCAATTTGTATTGGATGATTTTATTTCGACCATTATTAATCTTATCTTCTACGTTAATTAATTTTGGACCTTTAGAAACCAAATATCATTATATAATAAAATAAAATTTTCGCACTTTCCTAAAGAGCACCTCCTCCCCCTTATAAAAAGCTCTCACTTATAACTCAATCCTCGCACCTCTAAATAAATATAGCTCATCCAAAAACTACCCAAATAATCTCTCAAGATCCCTATCCTCCTCCTATAATTATTACCTTATAAATAAGGCACTTCAAGAAGTCCTTTTTGTTCAAACCAAAGGCAGTTACCCAAATTAAAGGTAACGGTTTCTCTTAACTTATTTTCTTTTATTTTACTTCTCCAACATCTAAACACTTTTTATTACTTATTTTTATAATAACACAAGTATCCTAAATATAATAGGATATTGTTTTCAGAAGTATTCAAACTACACTTATACACACCTTCATCTAACGGGTGAAGAACATAATGTTTCTATGAATGGAAAACTAACGCCTCACGAAACAATGATTGTTCGGTTATCTCCTACCGCCTCTCATGGTGGTCATTAAGATGATACTATATTTATATATGATATATATTATGTTTATGTTTTCTTTATGCTTCTGTATTTTTCTTTTATATCATACCTTTATGGTTTCCATTATGGGTAAATGTGATAATTTCATTTGAGAAAGTGCGGACTAATGCCCCCTCAAAGTGATATGACTCGTTAATGACATATGTGGGACGTATAAAGGATGGAATTAATGATATTATTTATGATATTATACTGTAATTATAATATACCTATGTATAATTATGTTTTAATTCCATTAAAATAAGAAATAGAAATGAAAGTAGCATTCATGCGTACGTATGGTTTACCGTCTCCATGAACGGTGCATTTCATTTCCTACCTCCAAATGTTATGTACTATTATAAATACATTTATATCTTGGATATATATATGATATATATAATATCTAAATAATGAATATAATTCTGGATATAATGAAATTTTGACCATGTGAACAACTTGTAATTATAAGAAGTTCATTTTTGACTCAAGTACCAAATATCGATAAAATGAACATTATTAACTTAAATGATTACATAATGTTTATAACATGTTAATAAATGATATAAAAGGAATAATAAACTTGAAAAAGGTTTTTAATCATGTATAAATTAACTTTAGTTTATTATTCTGGAGATTAAAGAATGAGCGAGTCAAGTCGGACACGAGGTAACGGACTTCGTCTCAATCTCCTTTCATTAAGGCTTATTCTGTTTTAATACACAACTTTATTTTATATGCTGCATAAATACCTTCAAATTTTCATTTCATTCAAAGAGAATCTTTTTATACTAAGTGTTTTACTAAATGACAAAAAATAATGTTTCTTATTAACGTAAGTGGTGACAACATCGTTTTCGCCGCCGTGAGTATTATTTAATCTTTGGCTTCCATAACAAGTTGTAATGTTTTTAAAAGGAAAGTAAATACCATTCACTCTTTTTTACATATATTGGTATTGGAAATGGTTTTTATAATGGATTTTTTATGTCAATATATTTAAATTATATATTGTGATTGAAATGTGGAAATTTTATCTTTCCTTTATGATTGTTTTATGTGTTATGAATATGTTATGGTTCTTGGGAATTATTACGTATACTGGTGGTTTCGTGATAAACCTACAGCGGGTGAGCCTGATATAGCTCTCTAATTCATTGTATAACATGACAAATGTAAATGTGAATGTTTCTCCTAATATATTTTGGTAATATGTTGTGATGGGTATTCCAAATGTAACTCCCTACGTAGCCATGATAGCTACAATGTAAGTATGATATGAATGCCACAAGTTACCTTTATGATTTATGTTTTGTATGTGTTATTCATAAATCTTATGATTTCATGAGGTATGTTAAAGAGATTGTGTTATGTATGAAATAATGAGCTAATGTTTTATTTCTTTGTTTTATAACAGTTACTGGGATTTTTATGCCCATCCCATGTTTTGAAATGTTTTTCACATGACCTAAAGATGAATAGGGTCAAGGATGGGATCAAGGGAAAGTCATGCTGCCTTAAACATGGGACTAGACATGAATATTTTTTTCAAGAGTTTTTATTTAATGAAAAAAATGGAAACTGAGTAGAAGTGTCTACCTTTAATTTTTGAGATGTAATGTAATAATTATGGCCTAATTATCTAAAACTCCAAAACTGAAAATATCCTCAATGTGAATTAATCATTTAATTCAATATTATGTTATTTTTAAGGTCGGGTCCTTATATTTTTAGTGTAGGTGTTTTTGGGAAATTTTGAATGAGTCAAGTTTTTATGATAGTATTGACACAAATTAAATCTCAAAAGTTTTACAAGAAACAAAAGTGGATCTAATGTGGTTCAAGGTAGTTGTGAGCTATCAATAAATACCAAAGAACCCAAGGCCAAGTTTGATTCTTCAACTCATGCTTTATATGATAGATATTTTTTCATAAAAAACATATCACCACTATGATTTATATTATTTAAGAAGGTAGATAGTTCTATATGTCTCTTGGCTATAAAAATAAGTGGAGTTCCACACACTTATTTTTTATGAGAAGAATAATCATGCACTACTTATGTAGATAAGAACTCATGATTCCCAGGTTGTTGTGTTTTGTTTCTACCTTTAGGACTTCATGATATCTGATATGTTCCATGAAAAAATGTTGGATAAGATTATCACATTGTGGTATGGAAAGAAGGTGTATCATGTACTCAATTACAATAATGGGAATAAACATATGTGAATCGAAGTAAATTTTATGAATAATTAGTTCCAAAAAGTTTCATTTGCGCAAAGATATCAAAAGGATGAGTTACATATTCATTCATTATATGAATAAGATAAAACATGTGAACTTAAGTGATCCTTTCTTTATAATGGAACTGGTCCATGCAAAGCACACTTTTATTTTATACAAATAGTAAGTAATATGTTTTTTCATGCATATTAAAAATAAAATATTGATTCATGCATGAAGAAAATGAGTGTTAAAGAAGAAACAAAAACATATTTATAATAAAATATATAATTAAGGTTCACATAAGGTTTTGTTGATAATTCCAACAATAATTCATATACCTGCATAATATTTTGTGAGATGTTCATTGTATTGTAAGTAGTTTCTACAAATAATAAATTTCACAAAGACTAAATTTATACTACACTAAATTTATGATATTGTGTACAAATGAATGAGAATATGACACATCTACACTATTTTATATTATTGTGTTGAAGTTCACAAGAATAATAAGTGGGTGACCAACCTAGATCTAGTAATTTATCATTTGGGTTCAAGAATAATTATGAGATATCCATTCCCCAACACATTAATATAATTCTGACTGAAGAAGAAAGATAGAAGAATAGAATAAGATAAGAAAGTGCAATTAATATATGTTTTCTCAATAAGAATAGGAAATAGAATAATAGAGAAGAAAATACATGTGTACATTTGTTCACAGAAAAGAAGAGGAAGAGTAGTAGCATATCAGTTTTAAATTGTGAAAAGATGAAGGAAGGGTTCTTCCCTATAGCAGTGTAAATAACATCTAAATAATAAATAAGAGAATAACAATGCAACACTAAGACATTCAATATAATTATCATCTGGTAGAATATTTTTTTTAAGTTACAAGGTATCTACCAAAGAAGTTGGAAATTTTCTACATAAGTAGTATAAAGAACCAGTAAGGGGCTTCATATTGGATAATATTATCACCGATCAAGGGATTAAATATTATTTTTATCCTCTATCTTAATTATATGGACTCACACTTTGGATATGGATTATTTTCCAAACACACCACTGTATTTGGTATCTCATTATAGAGGATAATTTATGTACCAGTAATCATCATATGTGGAAATGAGTAACTACCCTTATTGAGTAATAAAACATTTAAAAATATCATTAGTCGTTATTTACCTCCTTTCATATAATCTCATAGGACAAGGAAAAGATAATAAGAGAATCTAGATCCTAAGAGGTATAATAGGTAAAAGGTATAAAAGTTATAATTGGTGAAAAAGATTCCAAAATTGATTAACCCCACCTCTCAGTGTTGATTATATCCCAAAGTGGTCCCCTAAATTATTATTAGAGGGAGGTTCATGTGTTAACAATGAAGTTAAATTTTGTGGAATATTTGGTTATCTCTGAGCAAAATCGCATTTCAACCAAGACCAAGATAAACATGGGAAATAAAGAGAAAATAAAGTTTAAGAAGAGGTTCCTCTTACCTAAAGAAGTTGAAGTATCAATTTCTTCATGAATTTACAACAATGAACATATATCAATCTTGGTAAGTGAATAGAATGTGGACCATGTTTCTACCAATGAGTTTATTAGTATTTATACCTCAATTTAATCAAGGCATTAAATTGATCAATATGTATGTTTTAATTATTTCCTAAAATGTTCTTAAGAATATCCAAACACTAATGGGAGTAATAACATGTCATTTTATATTTCAATTGATGCCTTAAATTACATGATTCATGGTTTTACCAAATAATTAGTCTCTATTATCTATGGGATATTTGAAATCATGCAATAAGTGATCAATCATCTTGAGAAGAAGTTGTAATAAATAGAAAAGTACTTAAAATAAAAAGTTATAGAATGTATAAATCTCTCCAAACAAGTTAGATACTTTGGAGAATAAAATTTGGATATTGAAATAAGTTCTTTATACTTTGAATAAAGTGTCTCAATGAAGTATAAGAAAAATAAGCATTCAAAAAGACTAAATAAGAAAAGACCCATGCACTTGAAGAAAAGTTTAAAAATAGAATTGAAGTCAATTATTTTGAATTGGAGATAAAATTCCATAATATCTAGCAACTTAACTCTTTGTTATGAAAAACAATTATGTTACATGAAGATAGAGTTGAAATATTGGATAAGGTTTGTTAATAGAAGGTGATTATGTTTGAAGATCATAAAAACACACTCAATATAAAATTTCTAGAATTCTAAGTTCAGTTTTCTAGTCTTGAGAAGACACATATTGGGACATCACAAAATAAGGATATGGTTTCTATTGTTACTCAATTATAAATAGAGGATTCTAAGGTTTAAATAACTCTAAAATATAATAAAAATCATGAATATGTTCAATGATCAATCTAAAGTAGCTATGAAGAAGGAGGTATCATCTATACCCCTATATAATAATATATCTAAATTTGGTTTCATAAATGGTGCATATTTGAAAACAAAATTTGTTTATGTATAGATGAATAAAGAAGATAATATTCCTTCCACCATGAATATGGTGGATATAAAAAAGAGTTTGGAAGCTGGTTTCCCATGAATATCCTAATAATTTATGAATAACACTTGAAATTTTCATACAAAAAATATAATAAGACCAAGTTCTATGAGTTAATGTTGATGTTGCATCATATTTAGGAATTATACATTAGATTTTTTTATAATCCTTTAAATTCTAAAGTACAAATAATTACCATTTTAAGGGGGAGCAAGTGAGACATGAATAAACAACATCTAAATTGTAAGAAAAATATGAAAATTCCCAATTTTTTTTGAAAGTTTGATAATACCTATGATATTAGAAAAATGGTAGTCACAAAAATGGTCCATTGTCATCTCAACATGTATCTAATGATGTTAATAATATAAGAACACAAAAATTGGTGAATAAAAAAGATGTTTCCTTGGGAAGAAATCAAAAAATGTTGTACAAAAATATTTTACCAAGAATATTTCAATTAGGAAAGGTAAGAAGTACTTGGATTCTTAATCCATAAAGGTGAAGAAAGGTACAATACCCAAAATAACTAAAAAAGTATAGAACTCAAAAAATGACAGGTGGAAAATAAAAATATTCTTTCAATTTTTATAATTATGTGTTAGTTATTTGGATATAATATTTGGAAGTAATGATGAACATGGAAGAGCGCATGAAAAGGATAATTCAAAAGAAAAATAAAATATTCCACATGAAGATAAATAAGTTTTTTGTGTGAGGTGCAACATTGTTAGACAAACTCTTAAAAAGTGTTTTGTAATAATTTCATCATAAGAAGAATTATTTATAAAGATTAAATTTGCACCAGGTGATGTAATTGATTTAAAATATCTTCAATAAATAAGGATTACCCACAAATAAATTTAAGAAATCATATGATCCATAGATCCCCAATAAAAATTGAATTTCATATGTGCAAGCCTAAAAAATGGATTAAATGGGATAACTTGGTTGAGAAAACTATCTCAACTATGTTGTTAAAAATAAGAAGAAATGAAGATCCATCATATTCCCTTAATATTTTTATTTTTTATTTTTTCTTATAATATATATAATTGAAGGTGAAGTGATTTCTCATGGGGATATCCGAAGAAGTAGTGCGTACTGTGAATTCATGAGAGAAAATCTGAAGAAGTCATCATCTTTAAATGATTCCTCAATTGGTATTCAAATAAAAATATTATTTAATATCATCATTGATGAAGTTGAATAGTGTGTTTTCATATATTTTATAGAAAGGATAAAGAAGATACCATCTTGTTTTGACATTATATTTGGAATCCTAAAGAATGTGTATTGAAGAAGATCATCCTTGATGATCTTGTGAATATTTTCAAATCTATATAGTCGTAATTTTAAGATCCATTTTGATATATTCTCTATGTTGTAACATCTTTAAATTCATTCTTTCAGAGATCCACCATTATTAAGTTGTTGAGGAGTGTTTCCCTTGTGGGGGGATGAAGAAAGATGAAGAATCTACAAAAAAATATTATTTCATAAAAATATAATTATCCTAGAATTTGATTTAGGATCATGTCACTAGTAAAAGAACATTTTTATTAATTTATCATCATTAGTAAATATGAATAAAAATATAATAAAAGGGGGAGTAATTGAAATAATCAGTGACATAAGAAAATTATAAGTATGGAAGTGTTTCAATGTTTCTTATCCTTGTTATTTCACTTGAATGTTTTTGATATATTTTTTTAACTGAGTACATAAGATAAAGGTTGATCTTTCCTATAAATGTTTCATAACTCATTAAAATATCTTATAATTGGTATAAAATAGAAATACCTTGAAGATAAGAATATTAGTTATCATTTCATGAGCTATCAACAATAGTTGGTAAATTAAATATTTGTTTTATTAATTAAATCCTCTAGTTTTATACTCTAAGAAAGCCTCATGTAGTCTTATAGAGAAATGATGAATGGCTCATTTCTTATGTATGGACGGATACTATATTCCCATGAACTTTGTATTTATTTTAAATAAGGGGGATATAAAGTGAAATGAAAGTTTGTAAAAGTAAAGGGGATAGATACACATATCGATATATTCATTTGGAAATAACTTTGAAGGGATTTCCAATAAATACAAAGTGGGAGATTTAAGATCCCACTTTCTGCATGAGTTGTATTTTTTGTCAGTAGTTGTTATTGGTTTTAAATGGTGGTAAATGAAATGAAAATATTTCATTTATTTTTTTATTTTGAATAAATTATAAATCAATAAGTTGTTGGAATTAAAGTATCATAGATATCCAAGCTTGATCTCAAAGTACTCAAGTTTGTCTTATTATATCAAGGAAGTTTTTTTTAGGACTTTAAGTTTATAAGTATGATGAGTATTTAATTTTTCTTAATTCTCACATCCTTTCTCTAATACTATTTAGTGTTAGAAAATTTTCTACTATAATGATGGATGAAGATGATCCATATAATGGTTACTCTAATTTTATGAAATTCTAGGAAGTTAAATGAAGGTCATGCAATATTTCATTATTACATGAAGATTTTAATAAATATCATGAAATTTGTTTTTTTCATGAAACATAGTAATTCCATGCAATAAAATATTATATTCATGATGAATAGATGAGGATAATTGATACGTAAGTTGTTATGACACTTATTTCAAATATTTGGATAAATATTTTTATGCTAGTTTAACAAAAAATATAGCCAACCATAAGCCAACTAAAGACCATCTCAATCATATATGGGGGACCCTAGGGGTGAACCATGTGGCAGGTAGTTGACTTGGATATCCCATAGTGATTTGAGGGAGCATAAGTCCCATAGGGAGAGAATGTATTAATTGAAATATGGTGTATTCATAGAAACCACAGAGGTATGATCATGACACACAAGAGGGTTCCTGGGTGGACTGTGAAAGGGTGTGATGCGTCCTGTGCAGGGCATGTGTGATTTGTTTTGAGTTCCAAACCATGATATTACCTCAAGAAAGTAGTGGGAATGATATAATTAATATATAATTGATTGAATTTGTGGAATATTGATATGGGATGAATAAAGTGGATAGGGTATTATTCCACAATTAAAAATATACACATATAAGAATGGTCATCTAATATTATGCACAAGAGTTGTGTGATCAATCCAAAATTTCATCCTCAACCTAGGGCTTAACTTGACAGTTTATATTTTTTGGGATCTATATATCAAACCTTCAGTGATTGAACCAATGTTACGTAGGTGATATGGATGTTGACATGAGATTGTTATGAGTCTGATATTGTGAGATAG
This sequence comes from Viscum album, assembly GCA_963277665.1. NCBI lineage: Eukaryota > Viridiplantae > Streptophyta > Magnoliopsida > Santalales > Viscaceae > Viscum > Viscum album. Next base: position 905,852,089 of record OY728145.1, read on the forward strand.
TGAGGCTATGAGCCTCCATACATGTAGTCTATGTCTTTCATGCATTTGACATCTCAAAAAAAATTATTTGGATAAATTAAAACAAATTTTCATATTTCTATTAGGTTTACATGGATGATTTATTTCTTCAAAAAGGATATGGATCACAAGAATATTTTCATATGCACCTGAGGGGATCCATCGTGAAGAATCCATATTTTTTAACATAAGAGTTTTTCAGAAATTCCAAATGAGTTAGTTGTTTTAAGATATTATTGGAATAGATTAAATCTCATAAAGTTTGACACCGTGTAAAAATCGATGCTAAGGTGGTTTGAGGTAGTGGTGTTCCATCTATAAATACCGAAGCACCCAAGGTCGAGTGTGCGGTTGTCTATCATGATTTTTAGGAGAGCTCTCATTTTCTAAGAAAACAGAGTATCTTCCAAGATTATATTATGTGAGGAAGTTGTTATTTCCATGATCCTCTCAGATATGGGAATAAGTGGAGTTCTATGCAGTAATTTGAGTGAATAATAAGAACTATGCACTGCTTGCGTGAAGAAGAACTCAAGGGTCATATGTTGTTGTGAGGTGTTTATGCCTCTATGATTTCCTGATGGTTGATATGTTCTAAAAAATAGTTTTAGTATAATTTTATCACACTATAATATGGGAATAAGTTGTATTATCTACTCATTTATGTCAAGATAAATAATCTTCCATGAATCACACTTTCTTGTGTGAAGAAGTATTTTTTGTAGTTTCATTTTCATGAAGATAAAAATAGAAGATTTCTCCATACACTATTTTTATAAGGAAGATAAATCACTTTAACTCATATAATATGTGCTTTAAAAATAAAATTTTCTAATTTAAGAACACTTTTCTTTCACAAATATAGTGATTAATATGGGTTTTCATGCATGTTAAAAAGAAAATAATAAATCATGTATGATGAAAAGAAGGGTAAACCATGGATAAAAACATATTGATATTAAAAGGGGAATTAAGTTTTAAATAAGTTTTTTCTAATAATTCCATGAAAAATTAAAATTCATGCATAATATTTTGTGGGATGTTCAGATTAGTGTAGGTAGTGTTTCAAAATAATCAAATTCTCTAAGAGGAAATTTATTCTGCAATAAATTTTTGATATTATGTACTGAAGAAATAGAATAATAAATAGCTAAAATATAGGATATTATTGTGTCAAATATCACAAGAAGAATAAGTGAGTGTCCAATATGTATTTAGTTGATTATAATTTGGGTCAATGAATAATTTTGAGATATCCAGTCTATTGGACATTCATATTATTCTGACTGAAGAAGAAAGAGAGAATAATATAAAGTATTGTGCATATTTGTTTTGCACAAAAATAAGATGAAATAGGAGAAGATAGATGAAAATATTTGTGTGCATTTATTCACATAGAATAATAGGAAGAAGTATTAGCATATCAATTTTCTACTATGAATAGAAAAATGAAATTTGATTGCCTGTTGTTGTGAAAGTAACAATTGAATAGGGAAGAGAAGAACAATCACACTATGACATCCAACAGAAGTATCATCTGGTGGAAGACTCTCTTGGTGTTATAAAGTATATCTTGAAAAATTTAGAAAATATCTACATAGTTAGTATAAAGAACTAGTGAGGATATATAATTTGGAAAATTTCATCACCAGTCTAGGGATTCAAGATTATATTTATCCCCCCTCATATGTATAGGAACTCACACTTTGGTTAAGGATTATTTCCAATCCATACCACTATATTTTGAATCTCATTATAGTATAGAATCCATGTACTGGTCATCACTATATGCAGTAAGGACTAGATACTATTATGGAGTACTAAACTTTATAAAAACATCATGTTCCATTGTTTACCTACTTTAATACACTTTTACGCAATAAGAAAAATACAATAATATAATAAATCTCCTAACAGTTCTAAGAAGTAAAAGGGATAAAAGTTTTAATCGTTGAAGAATTTTCCAATACTAATTCACCCCACCCCACCCCACCCCCCCCCCCCCCCCCAAGTGTTGATTATATCCCAAAGTGATCCTCTCACATAGGTGACATCCCTAAGATACCAAAGGTGGACAATAAATTCCAAGGGATTAATAGAATAATGGGGTATGATTTTCCCTTAGAAATGTTATAACCTGGAAGAAAACATAAACATCCAAACCATATATATTATGATTTATTATAAGTTCAAAATCCAAAAGTAAAACCAATAGAATAAAAATATCATAGTGACAATGGAAAAAAGGAATATCCACTGATAAAACCAAAGGAAAACATGAATCAAAGACATCAAAGTGACATGATCCCAAGTACCACTCAAACTAGATTGAAGTTACAACACCAAATTTCATGACCATAGTATCAAGACACATCAATATATAAATAACATAAATTTCCCTTTCCTATTTCCTGATAGATAAAATCTATAAACACGACAATGTGCCCAAGCAGGGGGTGAGAATAAACTCAGTAAAAATTCCTAGAGACTTCCAATCACATGCCACTTGGACAATAATTTGTTAGCAAAATTTATATAAAACAGTTTAAAAACAAGTAAAAGTTCATAATAATTCATAAGAGAAATCCATATGAAAAAAACCACTAACAATAATAATACCATTTATTTCATACTTGGAATAACCATTATCATGTTCACACATGCAGACACATTTCCATACACTCAATTTTAGTTTTTCACAATGACATTAGTATTTATAACCATACTCCATCCAACATTGATGGTGGTACTTCATGAAAATTATTATTCCTACTTTAATAGAGACCAAACAAATTATTTCAAATTCATTTAACATAAAATCACTATTTATTTGGAAAAATAGTTTATCAAACATTTTTCCTACATCAAAACAATGATATAATTTTAAAATTATAAATAAAGTGTTTTTCCAAAATCCATCCAATTTCACATATTTATAAAATATGAACCAAAATGGTCTCATTAAAGAAATCAATCAATTTTTATATATAAAAACTAAGTAGAACAATTAATTATAACCAATAATTCAAGTTCTGGATCATGTGGAGATAATATAGTACACACTTTCCTCTCAACGGATGATGAAAATTAAGAATGAAACTAAGATATTTTAAATATAAGCTCACAACACATTCCCTTCAAAATATACAACAATATTTCATCAAGATTAACATCCTAGAATATAAAAAAATTGATCTATGGCTCCAAAATAGAGGTGATGAGTTGATCTAATAATAAAAAGGAAGAAAAAGTATTCATCATTGATTCCAGATCTCCAATTCACTTTGGATCGACAAAAGATGCCTCCAGAACAAATGGAATCACCAAGGGAGTCTAGGGAGGGAGAGTACATTGAGACTTTATAATTATAGAATAATAATGATGATTTGGAGGCTTTAATATAAATTAAATCATAATTTTGAGAGAATTAAATGCACATACCATGTTTAGGTCGCATGGTTTAACAAATTGTTCCCTAACTATGTGCATGCCACTTTCTCCCAAAATAGAGAGTTGTACAGTTAGGCCGCATGGTTTCTTGAAAACATCCACCAACAATGAGCTACCACTATATCAAGACCCACCCTCTTGTGTTTGGATCACATGGTTTTACAAACCATGTGCTCATAATGTTTACCCCACTAATTCAACATTCATGGTTTCTATTGGGAACCCAAATAGTTTGTCCAAACCATGCGCCAACCATGTGTCTACCCAGTGACTCCCAAAACCACCTTGCATAGTTTTCTGGAGATAATTCATTGTTTTTAAAAAACTTATTCAGACCATGCACCTCTTAAAATAATTCTCAAACACTCCAAAACTAAACAAAAACTCCAGAAACATAACCCAGATATTATATAAGATGAAAATACATAATAAAAGGGTAAATTACCTGAAACTAGTGGTGTTATATAACCCCTTATTACACCAACATATGCCCTAAGGGTAAGGTGTACAATAGTGGAACATTATTAGGGTGGTTTGAAAAACAGGGTTTGGGTCATGATCTCGATAATCTTTAACTTCTCTCGTATATGGTTTCCCTCAAGATTTAGTTATCAAATCTTAATTTGGGATTAGTAATGGGAAATGACCAATGATTCCATCTCCCTTAGAAACATTGATAAATGTGATTCATATGGTAAGATCTTACTGTTTGAGTCCATTTCTTCTTCCTTTTATATCAACTCAATTTTACCATAACCCATAATATATATTAATAATAATGGTCATTGTACACTGGTTATATTATCAAAGGTTAATATTCTTAATGTAATGATAAATATGACATGCTATATTTTATAAGGGTCCAAAATAACCAAAGTAGGGCATGAGTTTTCTATAACTTCATTAATTAATGAGAAATTTATTTATTCAAAATAGAATTTAATTTATAATAGTCTATATCATTACATTAACAATAATCTATACATAAAGAATACCAACACCACACCACTTATTATAACTTTGTAAATTTATGATATAATATTTCATAGTGATAAATAAAATGTGTGTGAAGAATTGTTTACTCAAATAAAGATAAAATTTTATATTTCACTTCTTGGGTTAATGAAATTATTCATGGGTTAATAAATTACCCAATATTTTGGTTATGTTTTCATATATCAAGAAATTTATACCAAAAAATAATTGAAAAGGTTTGGGATGGTGGAAGTAATATATGTATCTACTCTAATATAGGTAGCAAAAAATCTGAGTAAATATGATAAAATAAAAACTAGTAAATGAAAAGGAATTCAAATGGTATAATGAAAGTATTTTAGACTTGACTATATCTAGACCAAACATAGTGTTTTTTCAATTTCTTTCCAAATTTTAGTTCAATACAAAGGAATATCATCATTTTGAATCAAATTGAATTCTTGGATATATTTAAAATACTTCTTACCGTGGTCTATTGTACAATAAAGAAGGTGAGATAAATATAAAAGTTTTTTCAGATACTAGTATATTAAGAGCTATGGATGAAACAAATTACAACTTAGGCGGAGTATTTTTTGTTGCTGACAAGTGCATTGCATGTTACTAAAAGAAATAAAATTTAGTCACTTTGATTAAAATTGAGGTAGAATATGTGGACACGTCATAGGTAGCAACCCAAGTGATGTAGATAAAGATTTATCATGAAGATATGGATGTATAAACTAGATACCAACTTATTATCAAATTTGATAATCAAAGTTCCATTCCTTTGACTAAAAATATAATTCATCATTAGAATTCAAAAAACATGGATATTAAAAATCATTTTCTAAAAGATAAGATGGTTTATGGTACATTGATTTTGTAATTTGTTCTATCCAAGGAACAAGTTATGTATATCTTGAAAAAAATCTCACAATAAAGTTATTTTAGGAGTAAAGGATATAAGTGGGAGTGAATCCAAATATCCAGCACAAAGGTGTGAAATATTTAAGTGCCCTCTATTTTTTTATTCTTAATTCTCAAGGATATGTTTTTTGTTAGGGGTAAATTTTTTTATCATTTTGGTTATCTATATTAATGTATCTATTTGGTGATTCATGATAGAATTTATCAAAAATATTTTAGATTTTGAATGATGATTTTGTTTCAATGGATTTGAGTTTAGTTGTTTTTATGAAAATTATTGATGACTGATTTAATCACCCTTGTTTTCAATACTGATTTAGCCCATGTAGAATTATATTTTATTATTTAATGACTCTTTTCTTTAATAATATTGAATAGATCCCTGAAAATTATTCACTTTTGGTTTTATTTTCAATAAGGGGAGAGGAATGACTAGAATTGAAAAAAAAATCCATAGGGGAAGGTTATTGAACCCTGTATAAGATGATGTCATATTTTTCAGTAGTGGTTTAAATGTTGAAATTTTTGAATAGGTATTCAATTCAAAGATAGGTGGGGAGTATTGAAGAAACATTTTCTTCTACATGTTTATAAGGAGAGTTTTGGAGGTAAAGGTGTAAGCATGGGTGTCTGAGAATTTGTGAGAATGATAATTGGTTTCAAAAAAAATATGATAGGAGTTTGAGTGTTAGTATTGGTGATGGTGATCATTGGTATTCATTTTTTATTAATGCATTGAATGTATTGAAATGAAATTAAGAAAAATTTAGAATATCTATGCTTGATGCTAAATTTTTGCTATGTCTGCAGTGGGTAAGACTTTTTTGTGAGCTACATACGACTTTATAAGGCCACATAAACCTTTTAACAAGTATGTTGGAAGATTTTTAGGTTCATAAGATATATTATATTCTCATAATATATATTTTTCTCATATTACACTTCAATCATATAAGATATTTTAGTTTGATAGAATTTTTTAAAGTCTTTATCATATATGACTTTTCATAAGCATAGGTGTTTGTGTATGACTTTGGAAAAAATACTATTTTGAACACTTAGTTATAAATTTTTCTAAATTATAAAATTTTAAAAGGTATGATAGAATTTATATTATACCATAATAATTTAATGGGGTGTGTAAGACTTTGATCCCCAAAATAGTTTACTGTCCAATGAGATTTGAAAATTCCATGATTTGTATATTTTGAGAAATGGAGATTAAATCTAAAGATGTTTGGAAATTTTTGATTTCAACGGTCTAATTATCATGATTTTTTCATTCATGATTCAATAATTTATTAAAGAGTAATTTTAGAAGAACTTGGGATCACAATATGAGTCTCCATAATGACAACATGAGTGAAACATGACCTCATACAATTTCACCATCAGTATTTATGGAAAATAAATAATTGAGAAATAAAATGCTGTGATAATATTTTTTAATTTCATATGGAAGTATTGAGATTGGGTTTTCAAGAGAATTAAAGTTTTAAGAAACATAGAGATAATATTCATTTGGTTTAGTGAATATAAGAGAAGAAACAGAGATAGAAGAGAGATGTTTGAGAATTTTTTTATCATTTTTCAATGATATTATGAGTGTTGTGAATAATCATAGAAGACTATTATGATGATAATAATAAGATATTGTGTTATTGGGTCCACTGGAGCTCATGAATTATATTTCCAATATGTACTAGGATATCCATTGTTGTTTCCTTTTAACAAGAAATAATTTTTACTTCACTAGTTAGTGTTATTATCTTATAGTGGGTATAAGGTTATACCCTTACCCATGGATTTCTTGATAATAAAATAATAGATTTGTGTGAGTGGGATAAAAATCACAATACACTTGGGATGTAGTCAACCATAGAGAGGTAATCCTCATTAAAAAACATGTTTTTTATCCCATTTTAAATCTACATTATTATGTTTTGATGATATTTATGCTAAATAAATAAAATTCCAAATATGTTTTTTTAAAATATAATAAGACCATTGATTCACCCCCATGTAACGTCCCGGATCCAGGTACCACACAGCGGGTGCCCCAAACCCGGATGGTCACATAACCTCAAATGCATTTCCCCAAATTCCAGAGGTTGTCGACTAGCAGTGATGGCCTGGGACTGATAGTGGGGAAACTATGCCCTCATTTTTCAAAGTGTAGCGCAGTGGAAACATTATAAACATACAAAAGCAGAAACAATAAACAATAATGGACAATGGAACTGAAGTAAAAGATAACCATCAATCGTATATATGATGATGCAACCTGTCACTAATTCTAAGAAAATATCCAAACTGGATACACTACAATCTAATACAATACAGAAAAACAAAACCAAGGTAGTACAATAGGAACTCGGCAGAATCACAAGTCTATGCTTGGTCCCATGCTCTCCTACTCCTCTACAACAATCATGTACCTGTGTAGGGTCCCTTTCCCTTATCAACACCTGCAAAAATATAATCTGTTTGGGCCCAAGACATGACCCAAAATAAGGTGTGAGAAATAAATCCCAATAGGCTACCACCAAAGGCCCATGCCCAACTGTCAGTGAAAAAGTGAAACAATAGTGTGCAATAATGAAATGAAATAAACTAGGAAGTACCCAAAAGTAACCATTAATACGGTTATATTTACATTTTAATAATTATTTAACAATTCAATATAATTGAATTATGAGTTTTCCGATACTTGGCCTTACTGACAATCTCCTATAAAATGCCACAACAGAAACCACAACAGGCTATCTAACAAGTATAAGATAATAATAATTCCAAGCATGTGCTTTAACTTGTTAGGTACAACCTAAGAAGTCACCATAGTGAATATTCAAAGTAAACATTTTCCTCATACATGAAAATCCTTACCCTCAGGCAAGAAGAAATGAAACCCTCAGGTGACTGCCCTCAGGCATAACGAATATTTCCCTCAGGCATACGAGATATTTCCCTTAGGCACGGAAGCTACTGCCCTCAGGCATATGAAACATTGCCCTCAATCTAAACAAAACCTTGCCCTCAGGCTAAATAAAACACTTCCCTCAGGAATTCCATAGTAAAATCAAATAATCAGGCTGAGCCCAATGCATAAGCAAGCAATTTATATATTTCCTCTCAAGAAAACATAAACATTCTATAAACACGGCATACCCATGGGTATCCTGGTCAAACGGCTAAACAAGAGAACCACACCCCCGGGGTGGCCCTAGATTAAAGCAACGATCCAAAACAGTAGTTTATACATAATCATAAGATTACATATGCAATTCATGGTATCTAAATAGTTAAGGCCTCAGCCACACAACTCCCCAAACATGGGCGCATGGTACAACAGTACACAAAATCCTCTGATCGATATACATGAAAGGCACCTCACGAAACAAACAAGAATGATGTAGATATGAGAAGAAAGGTTACCCATTCAAACCTAAATAACTTCCATTAGGGAAAGAATTGGAAGAAAATACTCAAGGATAAGGAAACCCTTACCTGTGCGATTCAAATGAGATCGACGGCGGAAGAATCAGAGTCACGGTGTGCGATTGGGAGCTCCTCTAAGACCCGGCCTCCCCTCCTGTGGCTCCTGTCGAGTTCTCTGCCTCCTCTGCCGAATGAGGAGGATATTGCCTATTTTGATTGAAAAAACATAACTACACAAAGTGTAATTATCAAGTACACAACGTGTACATTCCATTTTTTTATTTTTCCTCTGGTGGCCACTTTCCACCACCTCATTGTTCATCTGTCGACCTGCTTACACAGTGTGTATTACTAAGTACATGACGTGTACTATTGTTCTTATGGGGGATACTTTGACCACCTTATTATTCACCTAACGAATAATTACACAGCGTGTATTACTAAGTACACGGGGTGTAGTTAATTTTTACACCCTTAATCACCGACAAGCCTACACACCCAGTATTCTCATCCCACAAGGCCAATGTACACGGCGTGTGAAAAAAAGTACATGACATTTACCCATAAATTTTGGGATTTTTCCCACATATCCCTTGTTTCCTCAAAAACCCTTAAGGAAAAAAGGAAAGAAAGAAACTTGTACCTCAAGAATAAAAATCGAGTTCTTACAAACATCCCCCCTTAAAGCAATTCATCCATGAATTTCCCTTCCAAGGGTGGTGAAGATAAATTTGAGAACAACTTTATCCATTGAGCACGTACGTTGGTCTCCCACTGCCAGGTTTCTTCCTACACTCAGCCATACTGCCACAGCACCTGTACAAGATGAACTAACTGGCCTTGTAGAACCTTCGTACTCCTATCAACAATATGAATCAGATTCTCCTCAAAGGATGAATCAACCTGAAGTTCAACCTCCTCGGGCTGAAAAACGTGATATGGGTATGTGTGATAATGGCGCTGCTGAGATACATGGAAGACGTCATGCATGGCCTGGTACCTTTGTGGTAACTGTAACTGATAGGAAACAGGCCTAACTCTCTCCATAATCTCAAACGGCCCTACATACCTCGGTGAATGTTTACCCTGTCTCCTAATCCACTTGTGTACCAACCTCGGTGAAACATACAAGAAAACATGATCCCAATCCACGAACTCCAAGGGTCATCTGTAGTGATTAGCATAAGATTTCTGACGAGACTGTGCAGTAGCCATCCACTTCTAAATCAACTGGACCTACTCTGAAGTCTCATGCATGAGACGTGGTTACAATAAAGCTGCCTCACCTGCCTCCAACTATCACAAGGGATATCGGCATGGCCTACCATATAAATTCTCGTATGGTGCCATCTAAATAGTTTTCTAAAAACTATTATTGTAGGAAAACTAGACCAGGGGTGTGTACTTCTCCCAAGAGCCCAAAATTCCAGGACGTGTGCACGTAGCATGTCTTCTAGCACCTGTATTGTATGCTTTGACTGGAAATCAGTCTGAGGGTGGTAAGTTGTGCTCAGATTCACCTGTGTCCCCAGTGCCCTCTGAAAACTCTTCCAAAAAGGAGATGTAAAATGGATGTCCCTATCTTAAAAGATAGAATGAGGGACCCCATGAAGACGTACCACCTCTCGGATATACAACTTCTTGAGATCATCAACACCGAAAGTCTCCTTTATTAGAAAAAAGTGAGTTACCTTCGTAAATATGTCCACAAAAACACATACAACATCACTGTCTCGAGGTGACCTTGACAACCCAGTCACGAAGTCCATTGCGACATCATCCCATATCCACTCAGGAATGGGTAACTGTTGTAACAGTTCGGATGGCCTCTGATGCTCCGCCTTCACCTACTGACCGGTGGAACATCTTGTAACAAAACTAGCTACCTCTCTTTTCATACCCAGCCACCAATAATGACATCTCAAATCACGGTACATTTTGGTAACTCCAGGATGCACTTCCCAATATGAAGCGTGAAATTCCCACATCAACTCCTCGTGTATATCCCCTAAAACCCACACTCGTCCATCGATACAGAGTACCTCGTCATCACCAATTGTACAACTGGGAGGAGGGTCCTCACTTGCCACCGACTCTCGTAGAACTAGGCCTTCTGAATCAGATAGTTGTCTCATCCTCACTCTATCCATGAGGGTATAAGTCACAGCTATGGATAAAATATAGGCTCGCCCCTGACTATCATGCACCACCAAATTCATCTCAGAGAACAAATCCATAAGCTGCCACTCACCACTGGCCTCCTGCACTACATGTATCTAAGTCCTCCTACTCAGTGCATCATCTACTGCGTTACCCTTACCAAGTGTATAGGAAAACTCAAAGTCAAAGGACTGAAGCTATTCAACCCACCTTCACTCTCTCAAATTCAGGTCATGCTGGGTAAAGATGTATTTAAGACTTTTTTGGTCCGTAAACACCACAAAATGTTTTCCCAAGAGATAATGTCTCCAACCACATAACGCATGAACAACTGCATCCAACTCGAGATATTGTGTCAGGTAATTCCTCTCATATGGCCTAAACTACTAAGACCTGTATGCAAAAACTTGATCGCCCAGCATCAGCACTACTCCCATCCCAATACCAGATGCATCATAGTAAACTGTATAGATATTCCCTTTATATGGAATTATTATGATAGGTGCTGATGTCAACCTTCCCTTCATCTCCTGAAAGGCTGTCTCGCAAGCTTTTGATCAAATGAACATCAGACCCTTCTCAGTCAAACCTTTCAACAGCGCTGCTAAGCGGGAGAAATCCTGTATAAAGCGCCTGTAGTAACCAGCTAGCCCCATGAAACTCTGTATTTCAAACACGTTCTTAGGATACTCCTAGGAAACTACCACTCTCACTTTTTCTGGGTCTACCGAAACTCCTGCCTCTGAGATAATATGAGCCAGGAAGTGAATCTGGTCTATCCAAAAGTAGCACTTTTAGATCTTAGCATATAACTGATGCTCTCTTAGTGTACTCAGTACAATCTCAAGATGGGTGGAATGGTCGTGTCGAGTGTGAGAGTACACCAAGATATCATCCACAAAGTCTACCACAAAAGAATATATATAAGGGTGGAACACATGATTCATTAGAGCCATGAAAACTGCTGGCACATTTGTGAGTCTGAACGGCATAACCAAGTACTCATATAGACTATATCTGCTCCAAAATGTTGTAATCCATATTTCCAATGGTCTAACGTGCAATTAATGATATCCAGATCTCAAGTCAATTTTTGAGAACACTCGTTCTCCTCGAAGTTGATCAAAAATATCATCAATCATCGGCAAGGGATATCGGTTCTTGACCGTCAACTGGTTCAACTTCTGATAATCCACATAGAGTTTGAGGGTACCATTTGCCTTCATCGCAAACAGGACAGGAGAACCCCAAGGAGAAGTACTGGGTCGGATGAAACCCTTTGCCGGAAACTCCTCCAACTGCCTCTTGAGCTCCTGCAATTCTGGTGTAGTCATCCCATAAGGAGGAATGGACACCGGTGCTGCTCCTGGAACAAGATCAATAGAGAAATCCACCTCTCACTTCAGAGGTAGACCTGAAAAGTGATCCGGGAAGACATACCCAAAATGATTAAACACTGGAGGGAAATCCTTTTGAAAAGTTCCCTGGTCATCCAGATATAAACTCACAATCTGGGCTGTCACTCCACCTTGCCCACAATGCTCAGGTCTAGCTCAGCTTGCCTGGACATCCCATTCGCCCTTGTATAGAAACTCTCTACCCTCTGGTGACGTCAAACTCACCCTACGATGATAGAAATCCACAAAGGCTCAAAAGGGTTCCAAACAGTCCATCCTGAGAATGAAATCATAGGCTATCATATCTAAGACATAGAGGTCCCATAGAAAGTGACACTCACCAACCTATAGGGGGAACTTCTTTCACTGACGCATACCTGCCGTTCTAACTCCCAAAAGAGTGTCTAGAGTCATGATATCAAAAGGAGAAGAAACACAGAGCCCAAGGCTCTCCACAACGGGCATAGATATAATTCTATGTGTAGCACCAGTATCAAAAAGTACCGAAGATAAAAAAAAGTAGGTAGAATAGTACCTCTTATAGTGGAAGGTCCAGGATCCTACTCCTGTTGGGTCTATTGCACTGTATATGCCTACCCAGTGTTGTGGCCCTGCGACACAGCCTAGGTACATTGAGATGACCTTCCCTGTTGTCTCTGAGATCCTGGTGTCTGGCTACCACTACCACGACCACCACCTCGGCCTGATCATCCTGACGTATTCCAATTCCCTGGCTGGTAATAAGCTGTTGGACCTACTCCTACACGCGGAGTCTGCACAGAACCCCTCTCACTAGTCACTGGTGGAAACTCCATGCAAACACGATGAAGATGATCCATCTTGCGGAAAGCTCGGTACTCCACTGGGTCATGTGGACACTGAGGTCTCATGTTCCCCTCTTTACCACAATAGTAACACATCACCTGGCCACTTGAATAATTATTCTGGCTAGTACTTCCACTGTGAGAGAAATCCATCGGACTCTTCCTATTGCCGGTATAAATAGAACCAGAGACCAGTGCCGAACCGCCCTGGTCCGCACCACTAGCTTCCCGTAGGTTCCGCTCAGTAATCAATGCCTGTTTCACAATAGCATGCACTTTAGGCGACCTGAAAACGTTCACCAGCACGCGGATATCATATTGAAGACCATCATCAAAGAGTTTATCCCTCAATGTCTCATCACCCACCAGAACACGTGCAAAATTCTATAGCTCGGTGAAGTGGGAAGAATATTCAATCACTGACATGTTGCCCTGCTATAGATTCATGAACTCTTGAGATCGATCTTCCCTTAGCGTCTCTAGAAAGAAAAAGTCATAGAAGACTGCCTAAAAATCTTCCTACGCTATGTCTTGGTGATACTCATTCTGGGTGGTAACATCCCACCATCTCTTAGTGAAATCATGCGGCATGTAAGTAGCGATCTTGACCCTCCTCCCAGGAGGCGTCTCCAGATGCTCGAAGATCATCTGCATAGAACCCATCCATGACTCTACAGCTTGTGGTCCGCCATACCCTAAAAATATAGGCAGATTCTACTGCTGGAATATACGTGTCAACTCTGCCATAGAATTGGCAACTGGCGGTGCTCCCTGGAAGGTCTGCATGAACCGCATGAAGCCTTCACGGAATTGTGCATTTGCACCTGCGTCCAATATAATGGCTGGTGCTGCATCTGGCACTACTAGAGGATCCATCGGTAGCCCATGGCCTACTATCTATGGAGTATAATCGTCGCCACTCTCTTCGCGAACAACTAGTGGTCGTCTTAGCGGCATGACTCTACAAGTTCAAACACACGACTTAGATCAAAATCATAAAGAAATAAGAACTGGAAGCGTAAGAAGGGAATGGGAGAAATAAAACATTCAAGTTTTACCAAAACAAGACTACATGGTGTGTATAATAACTACACGACGTGATTCCTTATGTCTTTCACATGGGAGTGTACTTATGTCAGAACTGGTCATGTAACACCCCAAAAAAATGGTGTATTGTGCTTACACATGGTGTGTACTTGAATTGTCATCCCCTTCCCGAGTCCTTCTACACGGCTAAGCCACACAGTTATCATTAGAAGGAGACTACACGGCGTGTTTGTTCCAGACACGACATGTACGAGACGAACTTCACAGACTCGTGTTGTTCGAGACACAGCTGGATACAAATCTCACACTACACGATGGGTTCCATAAGGACACGACGTGTACTTGAAAAGATAACCCTGACTCCTATTGTTGGCTACATGGTTGGATCCCAAGATTCTGCTACATGGTGTTTTCATAATTGAAATGGCATGTATAAGCTAATATTTCTTCTTTTGTGTTGTTAGTCACACGGGCGGACACAGGGTCAACACGACACATCATGTACAACCGGTACACGGCTTCTTCCCATAAGGTTTTTCCTATCACGAGTTTCTTCCTTAGGTACATGGCATGTTACACCCGCACATGGCGTGCACACCACCCTGTTTCCCCAGCCACATGGCCAAGTCCACAAAGTCTCTCACCAGTCTAGACTACACGGTATGTCCCACAGGTACACGGCGTGTCCTCGGTAAAATATGGAAGACTCGTGTTCCCTTCCACACGGTGTATTACAAGGCCTTATACTACACGGAGTGTACATATAAGTACACGGCGTGTATTCTAAGTTTTTTCGGACAATAAGCCTTAGAAACTACTCCAAAGTCCCATATTTATTTAATTCAAGATTCGTTATGCCAAATTCTGATCTGTGGGGGCCCATACTCCCCGAAAACCAAAGCTTGGCATCTTATACATGTTATAACAAGGTAAATAAGTCGATGATCCACCAAATTCTAGTTGATGAGGGACCATACTCCTCAAGAACCAAATTTTGGCGTTCATTCTCAAAACCTTAAATAAAAATACCATATCACATAGTAGGTATTTTTTTCAAGGTATCTATCAAAACAGCATGCATTTTCTAGCACAACTTCTATCACAACAACATGCAATTTCTAATGCACCTACATGGCATGGAAACTATGCATGGCATGTGATTCTAACATGTTCCTAAATGATGCATGATATGGCATACCCTCATCTCATTGGTTTTTAACTAAATATAACCCATGTATAAAAATATAAATATCACACCAAAAGTGCATCACCAAGCGATGAAAATCAAATCAACTTTAATAATCATAAACAGAAAATCACAATTTAATTTGAGGCAATCCGGCCTTTACCAGTACATGGGGTAACTACTCCCAGGCATAGTTTATTACCAAATACCTTAATAATCTATCTCTTTCCCATTGTCTCCAACTAATAAAATAACTCAAAGAAAAGAAAATCCCTCTGATACCACTTTGTAATATCCAGGATCTGGGTGCCACATAGTGGGTTCCCCGAACCCAGTTGGTCACATGACCTCAAGTGCATTTCCCCAAATGCTAGAGGTTGTCGACTAGCTACGAGGTCCTAGGACTGATAGTGGGGAAACTATGCCCTCATTTGTCGAAGTGTAGTGTAGTGGAAACATTATAAACATACAAAAGCAGAAACAGTAAAAAATAATGGAAAACGGAACTTAAGTAAAAGATAACCAACAATCATATATATGATGATAAAACATGTCTCTAATTCTAAGAAAATAGTCAAACAGGATACACTACAATCTAATACAATACATAAAAATAAAACCAATGCAGTATATTAGGAACTCAGCAGCATCGCAAGCCTAAGCTCGATCTCATTCTCTCCTTGTCCTATGCAACAATCATGTCCCTGTGTAGGGTCCCTTGCCCTTATCAACACATGCAGAAATATAATTTGTATGGGCCCAAGACATGACCCAAATAGGGTGTGAGAAATAAATCCTAGTAGGCATCCACCAAAGGCCTGTGCCAAACTGTCGGTGAAAAAGTGCAACAGCAGTGTGCAATAATGAAATGCAATAAACTATGAAGTACCCAAAAGTAACCATTCCTACAGTTATATTTCCATTTTAATAATTATTTAACAATTCAATATAATTGAATTATGAGTTTTCTGAGACTTTTCCTCGACCGAAAATCTTCTATACAGTTCCATAGTAGAAACCACAACAGGATATCTAACAATTAGAAAATAATAATAATGCCAAGCATGTGCTTTAGCTTGGAAGGTACAACCTAAGAAATCACCATAGTGAATATTCAAAGTAAACATTTTCCTTAGACATGCAAATACTTTCCCTCAAGTAAGAAGAAAGGAAACCCTCAGGTGACTACCCTCAGGCATAATGAATATTTCCCTCAGGCATACGAGATATTTCCCTCAGCCATAGATGCTACTGCCCTCAGGCATATGAAATGTTTCCCTCATGATAAACAAAACATTGCCCTCATGCTAAACAAAACACTGCCCTCAGGAATTCCATAGGAAAAGCAAATTATCGGGCTGATCCCAACGCATAAGCAAGCAGTTTATATATTTCCTCTCAAGAAAACTCAAAAAATTTATAAACACGGCATACACACAGGTATCTTGGACAAATGGCTAAACAAGGGAACCGTACCCTTATGGTGGCCTTGGATCAAAGCAACGATCCCAAACAGTAGTTTATACATAATTATAAGATCACCTATGCAATTCAAGGTATCTAAAGAGTCAAGGCCTCGGCAACAAGACACCCCAAACATGGGCGCATTGTACAACGGTACAGAAAATCAACTCGAAATTTGGAATTAAACACAAGACCACCTACCTCGATATCCTCTGATTGATATGTGTGAAAGGCGCATCCCGAAACAACCAAGAACAACGTTAATCCGAGAAGAACTATTACCCATTCAAACCTAAATAACTTACCTTAGAGAAATAATTGGAATAAAAGACTCAAGGAGAAGGAAGACATTACTCACGCAATTCAAACGAGATCGACAGCGGAAGAATTAGAGTCCTGGTGAGCGATCGGGAGCTCCTCCAAGTCCCGACCTCCTCTCCCGTAGCTCTTGTCGATTTCTATGCCTCCTCTACCAAATGAGGAGGCTACTTCTTGTTTTTAATGAAAAAACATAACTACATGGTGTGTAATTCTCATGTACACGGCGTGTACTTTCCATTCTTTTATTATTACTCTGGTAGCCACTTTCCATCGCCTCATTGTTCATCTACTGACCTGCTTACACGGCGTGTATTACTAAGTACACAACGTGTACTATTGTTCCTCTAGTGGCTACTTTTACCACCTTACTGGTCACCTTCCGACTGATTATACGGCATGTATTACTAAGTACACATCGTGTAGTTAGTTTTTACACCCTTAATCGCTGACAAGCCTACATGCCCCGTATTCTCATCCCACACGGCCAAAGTACACGGCATGTGAAAAACATTACATGGTTTGTAGCCACAAATTTTTGGGTTTTTCCCACATTTCCCTTGTTTTCTCAAAAAAACTTAAGGAAAAAAGGAAAGGAAGAAACCAGTACCTCAAGAATAAAGACCGGGTTCTTACACCCCCCATGATTTTCATCACATGCTTGATCCTTTTCATTTATCCTGAGGTCCAAAGGGTTTTCTCATTGTTTGGATATATACAGTGGTTGGGGTTACCCAGGAAGGATTGATTTCTCTCATTAAATTACTTTTATGATTTTTTAACTAATTCATGTGATATGGATGGCCTGGGGACATTACCTATTGATTTAGTATAGATACTCCAGTGGAGATAGAGGGTTGTTTGGCATGTATTGATGAGTGATTACCTGAGTTGTGGATGCGAAGAGTTTGGTAAATATTTTGAGGATTAAAGAGTATGGGATTCATTATTAATTGTAATACCCTTTCAGAAAGGTGTTTCGCATTAATTGTTTTGGGATTAATGGATTTTTATTTACCCTAGATCTATGTTTAGACTTTTTTTCTAGTGGATTAATAATTTCATGTGTAGTTTTGATATTTATTGTTTGTTTTTATTATATTATCTTATGATATAGTCATAGTCAAACTAATCAAGTGTGTTTATATGTTTTTTTTTGGATTTTTCTTTGTTGGATTTTGGTTAACACATTTATTATTAATTGGTATTAGAGTTACCATGTGAGGTGATGGTATAGTCGAATGACAACATGAAATCATGTTTCTTTCAATGCCTTAGTGTAATGGGAGTTGTAATATAAGTTTTTTATAATAGGTATGTAGATATATAACAGATTATATGAGGTAAGGTTTAAATAATTAATATTTGGATCAGTATGAGGGTATTTAACTAGCACTAGTATTTATAGTGGGTGAGTATAAATTGGGTGATAACATGTAATGGTTGGCATGGGTTTGGAACAGTTTTAGGATCCTGTTTGATAGAAATATTATATGAATTATATAATAATTTTATTAACACAATCTAGGAAGGTATTTTATCTTGGTATGGTGATATAATATCAAATAATGTTTGAGTTATAGTAAAAAATGGAAATTAATGATGTATAACCCAGTTACGGGCTTGGATTTGGGATGATTTACTGGTGGGGAGTAAGATTATGTCAGTTGGAAATCGTTTATTGATTTAGAGTTCATGTTGTACATCAATTTGGTGTATCTAGTATGGGTGTATGTTTTTTTATTGTTCAATAACTCATTGGTTGTTTTTATAAGTAATAAGTCACTTCTAGTAATCATCCCAATTGGGGGATCATATGGTTTCAATATAATTATAATTATTCACCTTGTATGGCCCCAAAGATGTAGTATAATGGGAGAAATATTGAAATGGGTGGTCATGTGGAGTGTTTGTGGTAAATAATTACAAGGATAAATTATGGTTTAAGAGATAAATGGGATAAAGATCATGATGTTTTGATACATGGGGGATGTACATTCTGAGTTTGATAAAGGGTTTGGTGGTTTATTTTTTGATTGTGTGGTCAGTTATTAGTTTTTGGTGGATAATCAGGGTAATTCTCCTTGTAGTAAAGTGGTGTGGTGATTAAAGTGTTTGATATTGGTTTTTATATTTAATACTGACTCGTGATGAGTCAGTGTTTTACGGTTTAGGATTTTATACAATAAGAAGTCATGGTTAGTGATTTTATTTTGTTACATAAGATGATGGTTCTATTGTAAGATCCTTTTAGGTGGATGTCAAATTATTTAATGAACTTTATTTTGGGTCAGATGTGGTGTGTAACCTTTGGTAAATTAGTTTTTGAGTGGATCCATGAACCAATTTATGTTTTAATAATTAAAAATATATAATTTTTTATTACCTTTAAGAGTCTTAGTACTTTTTCTTATGTATTAATTAAATTATGTTTAATATAGATTAAATCATAATGTTTCTTTGCCTAAAATGTATTTTAAATTCATTTTTTGATTTTTCATTTCGTTTTATTAAAATATTATATTGAGTTAAAAGGATAAATGCATCATTTAGGATATGAAAATACCACTTATATAGGTTTTATACTTTTCCGATATAGCCAACTCATGTATAAAAATATCCCACATAGCCAATTTATTGTTCACCGCATCTACTTTTTTAGAATTGGTTAACTCCTATATTTTGACTATAAATTGGGATAAAAAACTCAAAATTAATTTATTCTTATTGATTTAGAAATATAAAACAATTATATACTTTTAATTAGGATACATAAAGTTTATAATCGATCTCTTTAATGTTCTAAATTAGGTTATTATTAACTATAATTTTTCAGTTTGAATTTAATAGTTTTCTATAATTGATTTGATAATTTATTTTGATGATAACATAATCTAAAGATATAAAATTAATGTGATTAATTATTATATGGAAATATAATTAAATTATATAAATATAATTCAATAGGAACTAAATCTAATTCTACCATTTTGAAACTCTATTTTTAGTCTGAATTTTTAGAAGTCATGCTGTTTAATAATTTTCAGAATCAGATACATGAAATCATATACATGAAATTTCTACAAGAATTCAATTACATGAATCTATTAGATAGATTCATTCCTTTTAATACCATTGTATGAATTATCTATATATATTCATCTATGTCAATTCTCTTAAGTAGATAAAAATGGTTACTTGAATATCCCCTACATGGATTTTCCTACTTGGTTTTGTGAATTTAGATAGGATACTGTAAAACCTAAAAATATGCTCTGTTTTATGAAATATTTCACATTTAAGTTTTATATAGGTTTATTATAATTATATTTAATTTTTTATTAGTTCTATAATTATTCATTAATAATTTATAATATATATAAACTGGTTTTGAACTTATTCAGGGTGAATTAAATGAGATTAACATGGGATTTAACATGTGTTGATATTCACGCTAAAAATTTGTGAATTGAAATATCAAAACTCAAATTGGATAAAATAAAAAGGTTCAATAATGATTATTATCAAGATGCATTCTAGGGATATTAATGATTTTTTATTTACTATTATGTTAATTATTCTGATGAGTTCCATTATACAGGCTGTTGTTTATTTTATAGAATATCATGAATGTATTTTATATTTATAATATTTCATTCATAAATTATTTACAAATGTAATATTATCTATAAAATAATCATGGATAAATTTGAAATATTTCATTGAATTTTTAGGCCCTCTCTTGCTTCATGAAAATTAAAGATTCAACATGCTTCAAATTTAAAAGTTATTATGTATAAAGAAACTTTATATTTTTAGATTTCAAAGAACCAATGGAAAATAATATAGGTTGGGGATATTCTTTAATTGTATAAGATATAAAAACTTTGTTGATCACCTAATACCCACAACTAAACATTAATTGTTTGATCCTTTGCTGCTGTAGATATCTCTACTACCTCGTCACTCAAATATAAAATTTGTTCATCTAGTGTTGTGGTTTTTTGGTTCATGTTATTTCGATTAATTTTCTATATGAATAATTTTAAAGGTTTATAACACACATTAAAATTTAGTATTATGGTTTTTTACTCATATACAAAATTTAATCATTAGGTTATGCCATTGAGGGAAAAAGGTTGGCTATTTGGGTTGTGCCTCCAGGTAGAAAAATACAGGACTGTTTGGGATTAATCCTCCTGGCGAAAAGGGATTTGTAATTGGGTTGTGAACATGGGTGGGAAAATTCATTATAATATTCCATTATATTGGTTATTTAGGGTTCCATAATTCTCCGTTTGTGAGAGGGTTGAAGCGTAGACTAATATCATTTAGATCCAAACCACCAAAAAAATATCATATGTTCATTTTCCTTTTAAGTTACACTACATTTACTTTAATAACTCTAATATAACATTTAAATATTTAAATTCAATAATTCAATTTTTTAAAATCCAATTCACCCCCCCCCCCCCCGATTGGATATTTTTTCATGTTAAATATACACCAATAATAGGATACCTAAGTGACAACATCCATTAAAGTAGATATGGTGAGATAGTACCAATATGTAGTAAAACCTATGGCACTATACAAGACATTCTATGAAATAAAATGGTGTTCATATAGTATTGTATGTATTTTGGATAGAGAATGGGGATCCTTGATGGAGGGGAGTGTGTTAATGGTTTTCATACCCAAAAAAGGAATTGGAATCTCTATATATACACTAGATTTTCTATGGTGAAAAGCATAGTGGTGAAGAGAGTTTCTGTAACATCACGAGATTTTAGTATCAATTTTCCTTTAAACAAATACTAGTCTTAATATATTTCTTCGCATGTATCTTCAAACTAAAACAAAACATGATATATTTTATCAGGATAAAATTATAAGTAACAAATATAGATATTATATTGTAGCCATTAATTTTTCATGTATAAAATAAATTAATAAATAAAAATAAATGTCATTTTAATTCTAATTCATTGATAAAATTTAATTAGTGTAGCTAAATAATTAGTAAAATCAATTTTTGAAAAAAAAATTATTTTACTAAAAATTAACTTTTTATGTGTTATGAATCTTATTATGGTTAAATAATAGCTCTAATGAAACTTATTGTTAATATATATAATAAAATAATTTAACATTCATCCAATCATTATTATTCGGAAAATAATAAATTCATTTTATTCTTAGAAGATACATTTTTCTTGAAATTGTTTTTATGCCTTATACGTGCTTATATTAAAATTAATTTCTATCAATTTTAGAAATTAAAACATATGAAATTATTTTCATATTTTAAATCGGTATTTTCAAATTAGGTAATAATGGAAATTTAATTTTTAGGAATAAAAATGAGTTTCTGAGATAATTAATTACCACGATAATGGTAAAAGGGTTATTTGCAAAGAATTTTTTTCACAATCATTGTGTAATTTTAATCAAAATATTAAAATGATAAATTTTAAATAATCAATCCAATGTTATGTTCAATTTATAAAAAATTATATTTACACTCGTTTAATATTATATTTACACTCGTTTGATAGGAAATGGGAACAAAAACAATTAATATTTTAAAAAAATCACCTTCATATAAAAATAGTTTTCATTATAATGGATGTTTTCATTTAAATTTTCAATTCCTAAATTTTATCATTTTAATTTGAAATTTTTAAATTCATTTTTTCCATCATAAAAATATTTTCTTAGGATTAATGTTTGTGATTTTTCGTAGAAGATTGCTTTTAAGAGAATAGTGTTAAATATTCTTTTTACAAATACTGTGAATTTTATGACATCATTAGGATATAAGAATAACTTAAAATTTCTAAAACCTTTTTCCTAGATAAATATTTATTTTATCATTAAAATTATACATTTAAAAATATTATGTTTAATTTACAGATATATGTTTGATATTTTAGAACATAAGTTAAATTTTTATTTAAAATTATTTTTAATGCGTTAAACTTTTTTTATTTTAGGATTAATTTTTAATAATTTTATAAATTATATCTAATAAAATACATTTAATATTTTTAATCACGGGTTTTAAATTATATAATGAGTTTTATTTCTTAGGCATAAAAAATAAATTGCTTAGTTAATAATTAATTACCACGATGTAAGTCAAAATGGTAAAAAGGTTAAAACAAAGGGGTAAAAGACCTAAACCAATTTAAAAACATGTTTCCAAATTATTTCTTAAGGACTTTTATGACATTTTATCATTACCACTCCATTATTTTCCACTTATGGAGCCATTTTCTTTGAATAGTGAACTTATTATTACAAATATGTCACTCCCCTCACTTATAAAATGGCCCCTTCGATAGACCACTTATCCTCACACCCTAATCCCCTTAGTTTGACCAAAATATACCCAAATAACTCCCCAAAACCACTATAAATATCCTAGAGGTTCTTTTAAATTCTAAATACCACCCCTAAAATGAATAATCCAATTTTCAAAAGGAGTTATTTCAAAGAGTAAGTTAAAAATTCCCAAATTAATCCTTTTTGTTTCTATTTCTATAGGTATTATTATTCAACCTCAGAGTATATTATACCATCATAAATAATAAAATAAGTATAGTTATTATGCTAAAATATTATTATATTTATGGAACAATCATTATCTACCATCCCCTTTAGAAAAATGAGAATATCATTTGAGTGTACATGTGGACTACCGCCTCCAAGAAGCGATGTATTTTGTTTTTAATGACTGACATAGATGTATTATTATAAAAAGGTTATTTAATGAATAAAAATTATATTTATAAAAATTTTAATATTAAAAAATTATAAATTAATTTCTAACTTTTTTTTCAATGTAAAAAAAATCATCTTTCGTGTGTACGTGCAGACTACCACCTCCATGGAATGGTGTATTTCATTTTTCATCACCACTATACTTAGATAATTATAAGAATATATTTAATGAATTAAAATTATTTTAATTAAATTATTAATATTATATAAAGATAAATTAGTCAATTTATTAATAAACTTAACAATAAGTGATCATTATAAATTTAACTTGTTAAAATTAGTATACCAAAAAGAAAGTAAATTTCTTCATTCTATGTAACATCATCATATCAATTATTTTCTTCTTATAAGACTTAAAATTATAATTTATCTTATTAATAAAAAATATATAAATTCATTATAATTATGTAATAATGATATTATAACTTCATCACTTTATAATCATACTTTTCCATTCATTTAGCATGTTTTTATTTGGGTCAGTTTAACCACCTACATGAACAATGTTATAAATTTACATCATATATGATTATGGAAACTTAATTAATGGTAATATTAGAAATTAATGAGAGAATAAATTTTTTTATTATTATAAAGTTAATATTTATATTTAAATTTTTTATTAATATACAAATTTTTGTTAGATAAAATTATAGAAACAAACTCATAATTGATTATATCTTCAAATATCATGAAAAACATTCTCCTAGAATGAAATTAAAAAATTATAAAACATTATAAAGAATTTTTTATAATACCTTTTATTATATATTAATGATAAATTTGGTATCAAATAACAGTCATCTACCTTGACATTTTAAACCATGTGTTAAGCAATCAAAATCACAAACATCTGATGATGAAAATAAACTATAACATGCTAGTAAATTTATGATCAATGATTATAATATAAGATTATATAATGTAATATATATGAATATGGTTATGAAATAGTTTATTAAAATCATTATTTTATTATATTGAAGGTTTTAGTGCATTGGTTAAAGTTGATAGTCAATGTAAGGGTTTCTCTTCTCAATTGTCTTTATTTTAGATATATGTCACATTCACCACTTATTTTATATTGTGTGGAGTATATACCTCCTTATGTGTATTTATATCATAATTTACTGCATTTAAATGGATATAAATATATATCTCAAGTTTTATATTTCAATATCTTTCAATTAAATAGATACTAATGTTGTAAGGGGTTTTATTAACTCAGACATCATTTATTTAATTTATAGTTTTTCATCTTAATCTTATTTTTTAAATTTCTGGTTTATTCCACCATATGTTTTATTATATAATAATTTATATTTATCTCTCATTAAATTTAAATTTTAAATTTCAATCCTTTTACTTTATTAATTTCTTTCTCATAAAAGTATAACATTGTTAAGAATAATTTCCATCCCTTTTAATTCACTATTTTCCATCCATATCCCTATTATTTCTTCCAAAAAATATAATATTTCCTTATTTTAAAATATAAATATATATTACTTATTCTAATATTTATATTTCCCTTTAAGCCTTTTTAAGATGAAATTTTATTAACTGTTTTTACAATGTGGGTGTTTGTAAAGGTATCTTTAAAAATGTTGAAAGGGTATTTCCTTTCCCGATCACATATTTTATATTTCACTCTACATTTATTTTGAAAAACCTGTAAGTATATTTCAAAGATATATTATTGATAATTATTTAAAAAAATATTGAATGAAATTTTCATGTCAACTTCTCAAAACCAACCTTTGAAAGTGACTCGTAACTTCTCTTTTTATGATAATGTTAAAAATATTTTATGAAAACTCTTTTTATGATTTTGAATCCATTTTCCTATTTACATATAAAATATATATTTCATTTGGAGTCATATTTTTTGTATCACATTATAAATTAATTTTTTAAATACTCTCTTTGGGTGACTTAATTTTTGGTATCAACATATCTAATTCTTGACGTCATTTTATGTGATTCCATTTGAAAATGTTATAAAACCCATTTTCTTTCCATGGTTTCCTTATGATATGATGATTGATTGATTTTATATGGAACAAATATGTATATATGTTGATG
Organism: Viscum album; assembly: GCA_963277665.1. NCBI lineage: Eukaryota > Viridiplantae > Streptophyta > Magnoliopsida > Santalales > Viscaceae > Viscum > Viscum album. The sequence continues at coordinate 905,878,167 of OY728145.1, forward strand.
GTTGGGGTGTTTTATTTTCCTCCAATGACCACTTTTTTCTTTTTTCGCGTGATTTTGTGTAGAGACTATCATGTTTAAATTTGTTCTCATGATTGTGCATGGACATGATCGTGTTTAGATTTATTCACAAGATTATGAATATAAATGATCATGTTTAGATTTTATAATATTATAGTGCATGGAAATTATCACTTTTAGTTTTTTTAACATTATTGTGCATGAAAATGATCAGTTTTAACTTTTTCTACAGAAATGTTCTTGGACATGATCGTGTTTAGCTTTTTTCATAAGATTTGTGTGGTCAGGGTCACATTTTTATTTATTCACACGGTTGTACATAAACATGATCATGTTTATATGTGTTAACATTATTTTTCATGGACATAATTAGGTTTATCTTTTATTATATTATTGTTCATAAACATGATATTGTTTAAATTTTTTCAAAATATTATGCATTGACATGATTGTGTTTTTCTTTGTTTATAATGTTATGATTTATATATTTATCCCAAATTTCAATGTTATTGAATATTTATATTTTATGCTCCATTGATCATATATATCATCTCACACTCATATTTCAAGGTACATATTATTTATTACATTTTCTACTATCTAGACTTATGTAAATATCTTATTGTTCCTTGTTCTTTTTAATATGATATTTCTATCATGTTCATGTTTTGAAAAATGATTAAGATCTCACCCTTGATGAAATTTTGATGATTTTTTCCCTTATTGGTCATTTAAGATCATTACTTTATTATGTTTCCATTACCTGGGTTATGAATAATAGTATAACATATTATATTTGTAGAAGTAATTTGGTATGATGCAATTATAGAGAAATGTTCACAAGTATCATAGGATAAGTCTCACATATAGAATTTACTCAATGAAACTAAACCTTTGGGTTCTAGAATTATCTGATTATTATGAGATGTAATGTCTCAATTATAGAAATATATGTAATTTTATATTGTTTCATTTCACTTTATATTAAATAAAGTGTTTAAAAATGTGTTTTTAGCATCAAGTCCTGGATTTAGGGTTAGAGATGCCTCAGTTAGTATCAGAGTAGGTTTTAGTTATTTTTTGGGATTAGTTTAGTTATTTTTGGGGATCAGAATGAGATAAATTTAATTAAAACCCTAGATATAAGTCTAATTATAGGTTAAAATCATTAAATTTTGAAAAATTATAGATTTTTTGGTTTCCTGACAATGACATCCCTATTTATATACAAACATGTAGATGCAAACTACGACACAAATTCACCTAGGGGTAATAACCTTGAAAAGGATTACTGGGTATTATCCTGATATTTAAATGGTTCATAAAAAATAGTCCAAAATTCACACCTAGTTTGAAACTCCAGAGGGATATTCCTGAATGATTCAAACACTCTTTATAAACTGTTATGATTAATTTTAATATATTTAGGTTACAAAAAATAATAGGAAAATAAACCTAAAGTATCATTGTTTGAAATGATGATGTAAAAGGATGATACATCTTATGATTTATTTTTCATATAATTTATTTACTCAAATATTATCAAATATTATCAAAAACATTTAGTTTTAGAATTTTTTTAGAATTAGGATCATGAAAATAAGTCTATGAAAGTTATATCTCTATAAACCCCTACCACGAACCAACTCGGGTCGACCCTAAACTGGTAACTAGATTTGAACCGTGGAAAGGCCTGAAGGGCATTCTTGATCCCCATGGGCTGGAAACTAGTGTTATGCATCATCAAAGTATATAAGGGAATGACTTTCCCCAATAAATAAACCATAACCAATAGAGGATGGAAACCAAACAGCCCACTAAATATATAAACAAATCATTTGAACATCTTTTATACACAATCTAGAAAATTACAACACCTACCCAAAACAACCAACCAAACAAGAAGAATACAATATCTCCATGTGACCTTTCTAGTCACTCTCCAACACAATGATCAATCATCTCCCATAGTGGCTAAACTCAAACTAAGACCTACACAAGGGATAAAAATAAAAAAGAACTATAGGGATGAGTATTAAAACTCAGTAGGCTAGCCTAATAATCTATTCTCAATGCACTTCCTTTAAAATAAAAGAAACATAAATTACAAGTTTGAACTACATTATATAAAATTACACTATTCGACACATTTTACATAAAAACAAAGTACAACTCATTTACCTTACTCATTTCCAAAACTAGATTCATTTCATTAGTCTTTCATTATCATTTTCAAGGGAAAAGTGATGTCTATATTTTTTTTCTTACACAAAGAAGTTAAAAAACATTACTTGAAAACAATTTTCATAAAAAAATTTAAAATCATATCATCACTTTCCAATAAAAACAACGTACAAGATGGCACAAAATAATTCACACAATAAGGGAAATGTAAATATACATACAAGTGTCACATTCATCACTGCAAGCAACTAGAAGCCAATAGACATGGGTGAAACTAGGAGATCAATAATAATCTAGAAGACACCAATACCTAATACCCAATATATGGTAACATTCCATACATGATGTAATCAAAATGCTCAATATGCTCAGCCGTCCTTTCTCAGGGAAGGTCAAGGGAAAATCCCATAGCAATAAACCCAATATATCCACCTACTCTGGGCCACTGGTCAGTACCATGAACTACCAGTGCATAAATCATTCCTAGACAATTCTCTCGATATGCTAGGTTCCCATGTATCAAGTATAAATGGGGTCAGCCAACCGATTCCATCTGAGCATATGATCAGAACATATATATAATAATAATTCACAGCAGGAATCACCCTGAGTCACTTCAAGTACTGATCTCATGCCACATAACAAACAAAACAAAAAGAGTACAACCAAAGGAACTATAATAAATGATAAAAAGGATTCTAAAAGGAGTAAATTCAATCCATTATTTACACATACTAGGAATTAGAACATCCAAAGAAGGTTTTCTACATTAATCTGTTTCACCATTTTCACAAAGTTTTCAAACTGGAATTTAAGCATTTAAAAAAACCAACATTTATCAAAGTTAAAAATTTATCTTTTCACAAATAGGTATAAACACACTATTTATAGCATCTAAAAATTTACATAAACCCCTTAAAACATTCATTTTACACATTCAAAACACCATCAATTTTATAAAAAATCTAAATGGGTCGTTCACTGGTAGCTCATGTCAATTCACGATAAAAACCAAAACTTATTAATTTATAAAGCCAAAATCCACTATGGGAAACATTTAGGGAATTCAAAATAACATTTTACATGCAAAAAATATATTTATAAATCCAAAAAAATCAATTTATATCATGAAAAACCCATAAAATCCAACCGGGCAATTTATTGAACTCATGGAATGCAAAATTTAACAAAAACCATTTCATTTAAAACTCAATAAGGTATAAAAAACAATTTTTTTCCATATATTTATTAAAGATACTGAATCATATTCAAAATTCCACAAACCATGTGTGAAAGCTAAAAAAAATTATCAAACATGGGGAGTACACATTTATAGCCAAACAACATCGTTTTCACAAAACAAGGAATAAACCACAATTTTTCACATAAAATAATTAAACCAAGGGTAGAAAAAAACATATAATTTATAGAAGGTTTGAACATAAAGAATCATATTCAAATTAAATGATAAAGGCAAGTTCATGGGATATCCTATCTCAAATCCATGGCAGAATGGAAACGCACACTCGAAACCACTTGTCATGGGTTCTAAAACCCTAAATCTATGAATACCAGCCCTAAAAGAAAAAAATCTCTATAAAAAACCTGGAAAACTAGAACCCTAGTTCGATCATGACCAGAGGAGAAGAGATAACCAAGAAAAATTAGAGGAATAAGGAAGAGGTAGGGAAGAAGAGAAGGAAAGTCACCTTGGAAACTATCCAACCCTTCATCTTCCCTCGGATCTATGCCATTAGAGGAGGGGGTAAAGGTTTGTAAAGTAATGTAAAGGTATATTAGGTCTAGAAGAACTAGGGTAAATATTTTTGGATTCATTTAGGTCAAAAAACTTGAGGGGGAAAATTTGGAAAAATAAAATTTTTAATTTTGGGCATACTCGCACGGTTAGGCTGCACGGTTTATTAAACCATGAACCAAACCATGTGGTAGACAGAGGAGAGACCCTATGGTCACTCCTAATCAGCCTCCTAACCATGTAAAAACTGTGTGGCTGGTTTTATACCTACCTCATGGTTACCTGGGTTTGGCTGCACGGTTTATCGAACCATGCGCCAACCGTGCACAAGCCCTTTTAATCCAAAAACTCATGTTTTCCTTAAAAAACCCAAATAATCTAGGGACCATCCATGAGGGAAATATTAGACAAATGAAAAATTAAAAAACTTATAAACCTTCACACTCAGAACCCAAGAAAAATATTTTTATTCCCAATGAACCGAATAAAAAACCAAACATGAAAAACCAGCTGTGACAATTCTCCCCACCTTTAAAGATTTTTGCCCCCATAAATCCATAACACAATCCATCAGGTTGATCAATTCTTAAGGTTTCCACATCAACACAATACAACCTCTTAAATCATGAACATTTCAAACATCTAAAAAATAACTTAATCCTCCTTGATCAAACAAAATAATAACTCACAACCACTTCCCAAGAATCAACAGAAGGATCAAGCCACTACATCCATAACCAAGACAAGAACCAGATTGTTGGGTTCTCTCCCAATGGATCCAACGCTCACCCAAACCAAAGAGAACTCGTAAAGGCCAATGATTTCAAGGGAGGCTGTAATATACTCCCAACCATTAGAAAATAACAAAAACCGAAAAAACCTTAAAGAAGGAATCTCTATGAGACCCACATTGGGTCTCCTCACCATGAAGGACCAACTAGAAACAACTAGAAAAGAATTCACTATGAGCCCAAAAAAATACCTCCTCATAAGGTCCAAACAAATATCCCTTATAATTTTATATCCCCCTAGGCCAAGAATAACATAACAAGAATTTTTAAACTACCCACCCTCGATTGGAGGGGTTAAATCTGAGTCAAAACTCCCTGCACGGACCATAAATCCCCTCCACATGGGGAGGGGAGGGAAGGGGCCCAATGATCAGACCATTGAAACCACAACCAAAAACCATCCACCCCTCCCTACAACATGATAAGAAATTAATAGTGTTGAAAATCCACAATGAACCCACTAGAACTACCTCACCACAATGGTAAAGGCACGAACTTAGGAAAACCCCTTAAAACTTTGGGATTCCTAACTATGTGTCAGCTTCACTGTAAGGCCTACGGATAGAGATCTGATGGAAGAAGAATCTACTACCTCATAGTTAGGGACTGATAATCCCAAACTGAAACATGTATTACACGATTATATTAAAGATAATGATTCATAATTTATGGAATACAACCACACTTCCTTTGAAAACATGGGTTCACAAAATACCCATAACATTCCTTACATTAAAAAACCAAAACACCTTCATAAAAAATTCCATGACAAAAGATCCTTTAAAATGGAAGGAGACATAAAAAAAAGAAACATTAAACAACTCCCAATAGCACATCACTTCTGAGAATTTCCTCTACGATGCTTTATGGAAGCGCCTCGATAGAATCGTTGTAAGTGACCCAAGAGTCCACAAGTATGGCAGGGCTTAGGAGTACTTGGACATTATGGAATCTTGTGACCCATCTTTCCACAATGATAACATAGAAAAACATCCTTCCCAATATAGGTTGTTGAGATATCTTGGGGTATTTTGATTCCATGACCCCCACCATCAACTTTCAATCACTTCCTCATCTCCTTTATAGAATCTTCACCACAAATCCAATGAATTGAAGGAGGGAGGAATACATCGATTAATCCAGCCATCATGACTTCGATGTGAAAATATTTTCTCACAAAATTTGAAAATGAAGTTATATTGAGCTCCAACACCTTCAACAGTAAAACAGGATAGATCCCAGCCTCAAAATTCCCAACCTTCATGGAGTCATCTACGACATACTCTGAATCATAAGGGACTAAATCCAAAAAGAAATGGAAATACTTCAACACTGACCCATCACCACACCTCAAAAATCCCATATCCATTCCCTTTTTCACCTATTCTTTCTCATAGAAATACTGACAAATGAATGAAGCCTTGAAGAACTCCCAAGTAAGATCTTCACAAGGATGGATCTGCAAAACTAAATTCCACCACTTCCATGGTGAACCTTCAAGCATGAAGGTTGAAAACTTTACCTTTAACAACCCAGGAAACTCAATGAGACTAAAGTTTCTTTCAATATTTTACATCCACTCTTCCTCTTCAAGAGGATCCCCTTATCCATAAAACAAAGGTGGATTTAGCTTCTGAAACTCAACAACAAAATCCCTATGTTGATCAACTATAAATCCCGCTAATGGGGAATCACTCATATCCAAACTAAGACCACCCATCAGACCTCCATGGGGATAAAAAAATAGAAAATAAAAACCAAGAACTAAATCAAGTCAACTTAAAAATAAATATCCTCAAGAACAAACACCGCATCGGGGAAAATATTTGAACATGGGAAAACAATCCATTATACCATAAAAACATTCATTTTGGAAAACATATTTAATTTAAAACAAAACTGGTGGGTTAAATACTTTCCATTGTCATTCCTTAGTGTCTCACTCACATGCATGTTTCTATGCCACCCTGGGCACCCATTCACATTTCTATACACCACTGCACATGTCAGCACCCATGAGAACACCAAAGGCCAAAACAACACATTCTCATTTCCCAAAACAAATCAGTCAAACAATTTCCGAAATTACGAACCTTCTGAATTCTAATTATCCAAAAAGTCGAAACCATTTTCAGATCTACACATCAAACCATTTTACCATACTTGAAAATTAAATCCCATATATTTCTATAAAAAATCAATTTCTCTTTTATAAAAACATTTTCAAGCACCTCAACAAACCTCATTTCATCAAACCATTTGATTAAAACTCACTTGTTTCTTATTTAAAAACAAATTATGAAATAAAAAAATGATTTCCATAAACCCCAAATTCTGATTAGTAAATACCAAAATGTTAGAACATTTTAATTTTAACCCCAAGAGTCTATTTTATAAAAACTCATTTTTCTAAATCCTTTCACAAAATTAGTTCAGAAAATAATTTCTCCCACTTTCCAAAATTCCAACCATTACCAATAAAACCACATTTTTTCACAAATCCAACACAAGGGTTGTCACAAAAAAATAAGAATTAAATAATACCTAAAACCACTCAAAAAGGGAAACAGTGTTGGTGGATGACTTGACCATATGGTTGGCGTCTATATGTCAAGCACACTACCAACATAGAGAGCCTTCTAGGACTATTCCCTGAATATAATTTTCTTTCTAGGCCCTGTGATCCCACTAAGACCATTAGTCTAACTCTCCTTATCCTACCCTAATCACCAAACAATTCCTAAAGAACCAGGAAACTAATAAAACTAAAATTCCCATGAAAACCTGAGGATCAGAATGAGAAAGAGCTTGCAACACTCTTCTCATACCTACCCATCAAGTATTGGAAATCCTCATTCGTCTATGAAGACATCCCCAAGTGTAAAGACCCATAAATTTCAAGGGAAATTTTTTTTAATTTTCTTTGGGATTCTACTAGTGCGCAGTTTCTGACAGCACCTGATTCCGAGGCCCGGGGTGCCCGGAATCATTTTCCAAAGTTTAGCTCAGGTACGTTCAGTGAACGAATGAGCAAGTTTTTCTAACTTTTGAACTGGTGCTCGGAATCGAAATCTAAGGGCACCGTTGAAACCGCAACGCCAATAATTTCTTAAGAAGACCCTTTCTGGAGTTGTGTTTTCTCGGGAGGAGTTGTTAAAAATGTGAGGAATAAAAATAAAATTGTTTTACAAATTTATTTTTATTTCTTTACTGTTGGGTTAAGTGTACGGGAAAGGAAGATGTGAGGAAGTTGGGGTGGGGACCCCTCGAGCCCCCACCTCCTTAAAATTCCCAACACCCCATTAAACACCCCCCTATAGCTTTAATGTGTAACTCATCCTCTCTCCCTCTTTAATTGAAAGTCAACTCTCATTAAATTATTTGATTAAGTTATTCAATGAATTTAATTAAGAGTTGAATTTTGAATTCTTTGGAATTCATGGCATAATAAAATAAGGATGAATCTTATTTTATTTTGGGTTGGTTATGGTATGAGGAACCTTCCCTCCCTCTCCTTAATTAAATTCCAACGTGTTTAATTAATGAGGATCATTCCTCCCTTTTTTTTATGATCCACCTCAGCAGATTAATTGAGTGGAACCCTATGTCATAAATCCACCAATTATGACTTGTTTGCCAACGACGAACCCACCACTCCAATTTAAAGGAGGCCAGGGGGAGGAGTTCTGAATGGCTTCTCCAAGCGGCGGAACGCTAGAAGCGAAGCACGGTGCCCAGCACTTGGAGAGTTTTCCACTTCCTCCAATGAAGAATGAAGAACGTCGACACCACCATCGGCTTCATCCTTCCAGACGTTGACGGAACAACGCCCGTCTACTGCGACGCCATCTTCCGCGACGTCAATTTCCCGCGACGATCCTCGTTCAATTACTTCTTTGAGGTAGGGGATTAATTTTTTAATATTAATAAACCCGTGGTTTTTTTCCTTCTAAATCAAAGAGCGCGGATCAACACAATAATTAGTTCATTCGCGAAAGAATATGTTTGCGGGGGAAAACTTAGGGGTTTAAAGTTCAAATTTAATGGATTAAATTTGTGCTCGCTTGAAGATGTTGTTTTATATTTGGGCAGCCTGTTATCAATTTAACGGGAGGAGGTCAGACCGCCCGAACACGGCTGATCCTCCTCCCCCTTTGTTGTTGAATTCTTTGCGGCTCGAATGAAGGTGGCGCGGTGAAACGGCACCGCGCGGAAACAATGTGGGACGTGGCGAAGAAGCGTGGCGCCATCACGCTGTGCCGTTGAGGCCGAAAGAATCCGCGGCCGGATTCGGGCCGCGGCGAAGGGGCGTGGCGCCGTTGCACCGCGCCGGAGAAACTCGAGGAGGCCGCGGCCGGAGCGGGGCCGCGGCGGAGGGGCGCGGCACCGTCGCGCCGCGCCAGTCGAACCAAGGTCACGGCCTTTGGCCACGGCGGAGCAAGGGAGGGCGGCTGGAGCCGTCGGCCGCTGGTGTTCTGGAGGGTGGGACCAATCGGTCCGGCGTGGTGCGCTGGCCGGCCGTTAGGACAGCCAGATCTGGAAAGACCGGCGGTTTGACCCCCGGTCAGCGCAGCTGGGTGGACTCCCCACGGGTCCGCCGTTTTGTCGAAGGGGGTGGCGGTTCCCCCCTTCCACGCTCACGCGGTGCGCAGCGCCCATGCCGGCCCGGACCGGCCGCGTCGGTGGGGCCGGCGAGGCTGAGCCACGCCCGCCAGGCCGGGCCGCGCCCTAATGGGCTGGACCCGAACCCGAGTCGGGTCGACCCGGTTGGGGCCGACCCAGGGGGTCTCGGGCTGGGTCGGTCTGGGCCCAAAACCCCCTAAAACAGATAGGTTCGTTCAAACTCTCGTATCTTGGGCTATGGACCTCAGATCAACGCACCGTCAGTTGCGATGCGATCCTTGGATCGAGATAGTCGTTTAGGTATATTAAACTCAAGGTTTCGAAGAACTTTGGGTACGTCCGGGTTGGTTCAAACACGAAACCAACCGGGCCCTCGGAGCAGAAACGCTTATAACTTGAGCTACGGACGTCCGTTTGACGTGCCGTCGACTTTGTTGGATTCCTCTTAGTGAGATGGACCTTTTTTCTTACTCTGATCGAACTTTGGACACAGTTGGAGTATGGTCGGGTTGGTTTTGACTTAAAACCCAACCGGGCCCCTGGAAAGAAAAGGCCAATAACTCTCAGACCGAGCATTCGATTGGCGCACTGTCTGTCGCGTTGTGTTCCTTTTGATGTGACAGAACTTTACAATACATTAACTCTGGTCTACGTGACAGTTGATGTATCGGCCTCTAGGCTCGTGGAGCGGACCCTCCCGGAATGAGTGTGTTGTGTGCAGAAACCCTAGAGCTGGCTGAGACTTGACGACTGCTGATCAATCGACTCGGAGTGTTTCGATAGCCCAGTGGGGAGCGCTTGGTTGTACCAGCAGACCCACGGCGGAGGAGCGCTTGGTTGTAGTGGCAGACCCGCGGTACTCAACAGAAGGAGTACCTCTGTAGGCTATGAGGGGGAGCGCTTGGTTGTAGCGGCAGACCCATGGTGAGAAGCGCTTGGTTGTTGTAGTAGGCCCACAGTACTCGACATGTGGAGTACTACTGCAGTCCAAGGTTAGTGGGAAGCACTTGGTTTTAGCGGCAGACCCACTGTACTCGATAGAGGAGTAGTTCCCCAGCAGCTATGGTTTTGACATCATGAATAAAATCCTGGTTTGAGATGATTCTTGATTTTCAATCATTATCTTTGATGTTATTGACTTGATATCCTGTGTGGATTGGATTATTCTTTCCTGTGTGGACTGGGTCATATTTTCCTGTGTGGATTATGTTTTACCTTCCTGAGTGGACTGGTTTGTACTTGAGCTCGTGAGTTGGAGCTCAACTGTATTTGATGACTTAGGTATATGTTTGGGAATATACCAAAGTAGTGTTAGATGATGCTTCGTGTTTGTATCTTTTCTTTGTGGTTTGTCCTTTGTAGATTTAGGGAGGCTTTCGGGGGTCTCGGGGTCCCTACTAAGTATCATATACTCACCCCTGCACGGGCTTCGCCCGCACTACGTTGTGTTGGTTTTAGACGATGGACATCTCTAATCGAGGTTGAGGCTTGTAGAGCTGGACAGTACCCGGAAAAGGATCTCACGACGAGTCAGTGTCTGGGGGTAGATTTCACGACGAGTCGGTACCCAGAGGAGACGGATGGACGTGGAGTGTTGAGGAGGAGATCTATACCTACCCTTCAGGTAAGAAACTGGAGGACGATCCAGGAGCAGCTTTTCATCTTTCAGATGCTGTCCTTTGAGTTGTACTTTACTTTCAGTTGTAGCTGTACCTTTCTTTTGGGCTTGTATTTCTGGCCCCTTGTACTTCAGCATGTTTGTTTTACAGTTTACTTAGTGTTTACTTCAGTTTGTGTACTCTGTGGTGTTTGTTTTATTTTATAAAGGCAATGATTTCCCTTTTATCAGGATTTACGCCATTGGTGCTAGTCGCCAGCCCCTGGCCTATGGGAGGCGGGCTTGGGGTAGTCACGGCACGGGCCCCGGGGACGGGTCATGACACCAAGTAATAAAGGGTGCTATGAAAAGTATGTTCCACTTAGATTCAACCTCCACTGATACCATTTTTTCATGAACCAACCCGAGTCAACCCTGAACCGGTCACTATAGATAATCCTTGTCAAGGCCCAAAGGGTATTCTCAATCCCCATGGGCTGGAAACTAGTGTTGAGCATCATCAGAGTATACAAGAGAATGATTTCACCCAATAAATAAACCATAACCAATAGTATAAAGAAACCAAACATCCCACTATATGTTTATATAATCATCTGAACATCATTTATACACAATCCGAAAATTTACAACAACTGCACAAAACAACAAACCGGACAAGAAGATGACACTATCTCTATGTGAGCTTATTGGTCACTCTCCAACACAATGATCACTCATCGCCCAAGGTGACAAAACTCAATATGAGACCTACAAAAGGGATAAAAACAAAAAAGAACTATAGACGTCAGTATTAAAAATTAGTAGGATAGTCTGATAATCAATTCCCAATGAACATAATTTAAAATAAAAAAACATCAATTTCAAGTTTTAACTAAAACATTTAAAAGTATGGTTTTCTAAAAAATTTACTTAAAACAATGTACAACTCATTACCCTTACTCATTTCAAAAACAAGATTCATTTCAATAGTTTGTCGTTAGCATTTACAAGGGGAAAGTGGTGTCTATATTTTTTAGATTGTAGAGAGGATAAAACTCTTTACTTGAAAACAATTTTCATAAACCTTATTAAAATAAACCCATCACTTTACAAGAAAAACAACACACAATAAGGAACAATAGAAATCACATAGTAATGTAAATGTAAATATTCATACAATTGTCACATTCATCACTATAAGCAACTAAAATCCAATAGACATGTGTGAACCTCCTAGATCGAGAATAATCCAGAAGACACCAATACCTGAGACCCCATCTACAGTATCATTCCACACATGATGAAATCAAAATGCTCAATGTTATTTTCCATCCTTTCTGAGGGTAGGTCGAGGGAAAATCCCAAAGTAATAGACCCAATATATCCACCTACTATGGGCCACTGGTCAGTACCATGACCTACTAGTGCAGAAATAATTCTTAGAGAATTATCTCATTATTAAATGTTCCCATGTCTCAAGTATTTAATGAGGGTGATCCAACAGATTACAATCAATAATCTAATCACAACATATATATAATAATAATTTACAATAGACATCACCCATAGTAAATATAAGGACCGATCTCATGCCACATAAAAACGGAACACAAATAGTCCAACCCAAGGCACTCTAACAATGGATCACAAGGATTACAAAGTGAGGACATTATTTCCATTATGTTCACATACTGGGAATGATAACATCTAAATTAGGTTTTCCATACTAATTAGTTTCACTATTTTCACAAAGATCCCAAATAGGCATTTAAGCGTTTCACAAAACCAACATTTATCAAAGGTAAAAATTTCAATTTTCACAAAGAGGTATAAAAACACCTTTTTTATCATATAAAAATATATATATAACCCTTAAAACATTTAGTTTACACATTAAAAATACCAACATTTTTATAAAAATTCCAAACGGTCCATTCACTGGCAGCTCATGTCAATTCACGTTTAAAACCAAAACTCATTAATTTATAAAGACAAAAACCAATTTGGGAACCATTTAAGGAATAAAAAATAACATTTCACAAGCTTCCAACATATTTATAAATCCAAACAAATAAATTTATATCATGGACAACCCATAAAATCCAACCAGGAAATTTATTGAACACATGGCATGCAACATTTAACAAAAAGAATATAATTTAACACTCAAAAAGGTATAAAACACCAATTCTCATGCCCTATATTTATTGAAGATACTGAACCATGTTCAAAATACCAAATACCATGTGCGAAATCTAACAAAATAATTTATAAAATAAGGGGAGTACACATTTATACAAAAACAACACCATTTTTCACAAAATAAGGCATAAACCACCATTTTTCACATCAAAAAAATAAAACAAGGGTTGAACAATGACACATAGAATTTTTAAAAGTTGTAAACATAAATAAATATATTAAACTTAAATGATAAATTCAAGTGTATGGGATATCCTACCTCAATTCTGTGGCAGAATCAAAACGCACACCCCAAACTGCTAGTTGTGGGTTCTAAAATCCTGAATCTATGAAGACCATACCTAAAAGAAAAAAACCTATGAAAAATCATGATAAATGATAACCCTAGGTCATTTATGACTAGGTGAGAAGATAAAACCAAGAAAAATGGAAGGATAAGGAAGAGGTATGGGAGGGGAGAAGGAAACTTACCTTGGAAACTAGCCAACCCATCATCTTCCCATAGATCTACACTATTAGAGGATGGGGGAAAGGCTTAGGAAGAAATGGAGAGTCTCCTTAGGTCTAGATGAACCAAGGGAAAAAGATTTGGGAAACTTTGGGTCTAAAAATCCTGATGGGGTAAGTTAGAAAAATAAAATTTTTAATTCTCGGCAGACTCGCACGGTTAGACTGTGCATTTTATTAAACTGTGCGTCAAACCGTGAAGCAGACACAGGAGAGACCACATGGTCGCTTCTAAGTGGAATCACAGCCATGCACCAATCATGTGGTAGGTTTTATACCTACCACATGGTTACCTGGGTTTGACCACATGGTTTGTCGAACCATGCGCCAACTTTGCACAGACCCTTTTTATGCCAAAACCCCATGTTTTCTCCAAAAACTCCCAAAAACCCCAAGGACCAGCCATTTGGGAAAGATTATACAAAGGAAACATTTCAAAACTCAACACTCATCACACCCAGAACTTGAGAAAAAGGCTAATATTCCCAATGAACCAAATCAAAAAACAAACTTGAAAACCCAGGTGTGACAACCCCTATGTCCTATAAGCCAATTGAAGAAGCATATTTGGCATAAATGGTCCTCAAAAATGAAAATTGGTACATATTTTTATAAGAGGTATAAAATTTGTTTCCCAATATTACCAAATATAGTAATGTAGATATCTCATTAGAAATTATATCTTGGGTCTTATTTATCTTATGAATACCATAAGCTATTTTCATTAATATATGATAATTAAAATTGTGAGGATGTAATTTATTTAAGGGGGAATGTAACACATAGATATTTTAGTATCATTTTGCCTTTAAATAAAAATTATACTTAGCATCTTTTTTTATATGCAATGTTGAACTAAAATAAACCGCAATATATTTTATTGAGATAAAATTATATGTAGAGAATATAACTGTTATAGTGTAATTGTTAAGTTAGAAGGTATAAATTGAGGTAACCTCACTATGAAATATACATATAAATAAAAAAAAGTACACTTTAATTCAAACTCATTGATAAAATTCAATTATTGTTGATAAAACATTTACAAAATCATTGTATGAATAAAAATATATTTCACTAAAAATTTCTCTTTTATGTGATATGAATTTTGTGAGGGTTAAATATTGATTTTAATTATATCTGTTGATAATATATATTAAAAATAATTTAAAAAACATTGAATAGTTATTTATAAAAATGTAATAAATTCATTTTATTATTAGAAGATACATTCTCCTAAAATTATTTTTATGTCTTATGTGCACTTACATTAAAATTAATTTGTATCACTTTAAAAAGATTTTCATATTTCTAAACAGCATTTTCAAATTAGGTAATAAGTTAAATTTTATTTTTATGAATAAAAATAAGTTTCCATGATTAAATTTAATTACCACAATAATTGTCAAAAGGTTATTTTAAAATAATTGTTTTCACAAGCATTGCGTAATGTTAAACTAAATAAATTAAATTGATCTATATTAAATAATTAATCCGACATGATGTTTAAACATATAAATATAAAAATATTTATAATTTATGTTTCCTTTTAAAATTTAATGTAAAAAATTTTTAATTAGAATTTGAAAAAATGAGATTCCTTTTTATATTTTGGATAAAAATATAAGCTTAGAATAAATTTTTGGGATTTTTCTGAAAATAATTTTTCTTGTGTGGGTAGAGAAAAATATCATTTTTACAAATACCATAACTCCTATGAAATAATTAGGATATAAGTGAAAATTAAAATTTATTAAAACATTTTAAAAAAATTATTTTATAAGTAAAATTATACATTTAAAAGTATTTTTATTAATTTACAACCCTATATTTGACATATTAAAACTTAATTTATTTTTTTCTCCAAAACTATTTTTAATGTGTTATACATTTATTATTTTAGAATTATTTTTTACCAATTCTATAAATTGTATATATGAAAATGGATTTCATATTTATAATTTTAAGGTCCAAATTATGTAATAAAGTCTATTTTATTTTTAGGAAAAAAAATAAATTACTTGGGTAAAAATTATCTACCATGATAATAGTCAAAATGGTAAAAGGGGTAAAAGAAATAAAAAAAATGTTTAAAAAATATATAAAAATGAGGGTTTTAGGCCCTTATTAACCTTTTCTCATTCTCTCTCCATTACTTTCCACTTTTGGAGCCACTTGCCTTGAATATTGAACCTCTTATTACAAAAATGGCACTCCTCTCACGTATAAAAGGATCCTTTCACTACCCCACTTTTACTCACACCAAAATATACTAAATTAAACAAATATATTACTAAATACATCACCAACACTCATTTACACAACCAATAGGTTTTTTCTCCTCAAAAGACCATCCCTCAAAGGCATAATGAAATTTTCAAAGGATTTATTCCAAGGAGTGTCGTAAAAATTCCCAAATTACACCTTTTACACTTCAATTTCTTTAATACTTATTATTATACATAAAATTCTATTATACCATCATACATAATAACATAAGTATAATTATTATACTTAAATTTTATTATATTTATGGAAATATCATTATTTACATTCCTCCGTCCTTAGAAAAATGATAATGTCGTTCGTGTGTATGTACAAACTACTGCCTCCGCGAAGCAACGTATTTTATTTTTCATAACCACATTATATAGAAGGTTTTAAAAGGGTATTAAATAAATAAAAATTATATCTAAAACAAGTTTAATTTTCTCAAAATATAAATCAATTTCAAAATTTTCCATTCTATGGAAAATTAAAGGGTCGTTTCTGTATATGTGTAGACTACCACCTCCATGGAACAACGTACTCAATTTTCAAACACCACTATACTTAGATAATTATAAGAATGTATTTTATTAAATTATTAATATTTTGGAAATATAAATTATTCATTCTATTAATAATGTTATCAATATGTGATCATTATAAATTTAATATCCTAAAATGAGCTTACTTAGAGGAAAAACAATTTCATCCTTATAAGTAAGAGTGTCATATAGTTTATTTTCTTATTATAACCATTAAAAATTATGATTTATCACATTAATAAAAATTAAATAACTTAATTTTAATTATGTAATAATTATATTATAAAAAATTACTTCATAGTCATATTTATTCATTAACTATATCATGCTTTTGTTTTGGTCAGAATAACCACATACATGAATGATGAAATAAATTTTCATTATAGATGACTATGGAAAATATATTAATGTTAATAACATATATTAATGATTAAATAATTTTTGGTTTTGGATATTTAAATTTAATATCAATATTTACATATTTTATTAATATACCACCTTTTGTTCGTTAAAATTACCAAAACACGATCACCGCCAATTTTTTCTTCATGAATCATGGACAAAATTATCATAGAATGAAATTAAAAAAATTTTAAGAATTATAAATCATATATTATATTACCTTGGATAATATGTTACTGATGAAATTAGTACCAAATAATGTGTATCGACCTTGATATTTTAAATCATGTATGAAATAATCAAAATCACTAACAACGAATGTTGAAAATAAACTGTAACTAAATATTAAACATATAATAAATAATTATAATTGAATATTATATAAGGTATTATATTTTAATATGGGTATAATATAAGATATTAATATTTTATGTTTATAATATAGGATATTGAAGTGCTTTTGTGAATGTATAGAGTTAAGGTAAGGGTTTATGGTCTCACTTTTATTTCTCTGATACATATTCCATAATCACCACTTGTTTTATATTGTGTGGTGTACATACCACACTATTGATGTTTTTTCATACATTCATGAAATTAAATGGATTTAAAAATACATCTCAAGTTCTATCTTTCATGGTACTTTAATTCAAGAGGTACCAATTTGGTAAGGGATCTTGTTAACTCAAACCTCCTTTATTAAGTTATAATGCTTCACCTTGGACTTATTTCATATATGTTTTGTTTCTTCCACCATAACATTTTATTATATGATATTTCTATTTATATTTAATTAAATTTACATTTTTAATTCCAATCCTCTTCCATGAAAAATTTCATTCTCTTAAAAGTATTACATTGTTAAGAATAGTTCTTATCCTTTTTAAATAACTATTTTTCCTCCATATCCATATTATTTAATCTCAATAATTTAATCCTTAAAATAAAAAATAAATATGTATTATTTATTTTTTATCCTTATATTTCTATTTACACATTTTTATGATGAATTTTTATTAATTTTTTTACGATGCAGTTTTTAATAAAGGTATCTTTAAAAATATTGAAAAGGTATTTATTTTCCCAATTACATGTTTTACCTTCAAATTCACATTTCATTTGAAGAATATCCATGCCTATTTCAGGGATATATTATTGAAATTTACTTCCAAATAATGTTTGAAAAACAATTTATTTCAATTTCATGAAACAGAATTTTGAAAGTGACTTGTAACTACATTTTTTTGATAATTCTAAAAAAGTTTAATAAAAAATCTTTTTATTATTTTTCTTCCATTTTTATATTTAACTAAAAATTAATTATCCCCATTATATTAATGTTTTTTAATCACCTAATAAATTACTTTATTAAATAATTCCTTTGGGTTATTAAATTATTTTATCATCTGATTTAATTCATTAGGTCGTTTTATGTGATAACATTAAGAAATTTCATGAAACACGTATTATTTCTAGAGGTTACTTATGATATTATGATTTATTTAATTCATATGGTAAACATATGTATGGATGTTGATTAGTGGGGCCATATGTATCCCTTTAATTCTTTGGTTAAGGTTTTTTATCTCATGAGATAATGATATTTTTTATGGACGTAATCATTTTTATCTTTGTTCAAATAATTATGTGTAGATGTTATCATTTTAGATTTATTCAAATGATTTTACATAGACATGATCTTGTTTATCTTTGTTTACAATATTGTGTGTGTACATGATCATGTTTATTTTTTTTCGTATGATTTTTCATCAACATTATCATGTTTATCTTTGTTCACATGATTGTGTTCATATTTTTTCACATGAATATGTATGGACATGATCACATTTATATTTGTTTACTATATTTTTCGTGGACATTATCTATTTTATATATTTTCACAATATTTTTCATATAAATTTTTTAACATTGTAAATTGGGTCTATCCCAAAACCTCTATACCCATATTTTAAAAAAACTATGGGTATAGGGTTCCTGGATCCAAAATATACCAACGGTTTCAAAAACCCATTAGAATAGGGGAGAATAGACCAATGATTTTTAGAAACCATTGGTATATGTTTTTCCCAAATAATTATACTTCAAGCCTCCCCACATTCATGAGATCCTTCCCTAATTCCCCTCTCCCATATCGAGTTGTGACCTCCGAAGTAGTGTCCTCCTGACTGACCGGTGACCTGCAGAGCAGTGATCTCCTGAGTGATCGATGACCTCCCGAGTGACTGGCAACCTCTTGAGTGGTGACCTCCCAAGTGACCGACAAGAAGCAACCTCCAACTACTCCAGCTATATCCTCTATTTTAATTTTTTTTTTATTCAATCCTTTATCAACAAGACATTAGTGAGTTCTGAATCTTTATGCTCATATATTTAGCATTTTTTTCATTTTTATTAGTGTTCATTCATGCCAATAGGTAAACCATTCCAAAAAAAATTAACTTTTATAGATGTTTTTTTATGTTATTTTTGGTTTCCTGAATTTTTTTGGTTTACCTATTTTTTATATCATTTTAGATGTTGTTTTTATCATTATACCTTGGATTGGTAGTATGTTTGGCTATTTGAGTATAAGTATGCTTACTATTATATTTTGTATTTATTTAGGTAGATATAATTTATTATTATTTTTCTATAGATTACTTTTTTATTGATTATTTATATTTAATCTCATATTTTATTGTAATTGATTCATACATTCCATGAAGTAAACATTTGTAAACCAAGATGAAAAGGGTTTATGACCAAACATCCTATAATAAAATCAATATCCTTTAAACATGTATCTTATATAACAAATGAAATTCTTTCCATAAATCTTCCTTATAAAATTTTAATTTTCCTATACAAATTTTTCCTAAAAATTATTCTTTTATAGGGATGTTTCAATTCCATGTGGATAACTATTTATTTTCATCCTTTATATCACATCCAACCCTAAATTTTCAACTTTTAAAATCAAAATATAATAAAACATATTTATTATTTAGAATTTTTAGGTAAAATTTTAATATAATTTTTTATTCCATTTATCCTAGGTGTTAAAGGATGCAACAATGGCTTAAAATTAATTTTAAGATATTATTTCACAAAAAACAATATTTAGTATCATTAATTATTTTCTCATTATAATTATTTTTAAACATTTATTTATTCTATGTTTCACTTTTGAGAAACTCATTATTTAGATTATAGTTCATTCAAATATAATTCTTTATAACTTTACCAACATGTTTCAATTTGTATTATACTCAAGACATGATTTAAATTCATGTATAAACATACACTCCTTGTATGTTTTTTCATATTTATCCTTATCAATGATTGAGTACCCATTTTTCTTCAAAACATGTTACATAAAATATTTTTATTTCTCATTAACATTTTCAAATTTGATATAGAAATAGATATTATCCTCCATTTATTTTTCTCATTAGGCTTCTTCTTTTAATTCTTCAGAATTAAATTTTCCGATCACTAAATTTTTCATTTTTTTTTTTTGATCTTTTCCCCCACTTCTTCTTTTAATGTTTTTTATCTTAACCATTAACATCAAAAATTAATTTCTTTTCTTATAAGTAATTTTTTGGGAATAATTTCCTACACCACCATATTAAAATAATATAAATATTAGTTTTACTTTATACTTAACCTTTCCTTTTCAAAATATTTAATAGATTATAGTCATAATTCTTTTGAAATCCTTATCTATCTTCTCTACATAATCAAATTTAGTAGATGATTTAGGTTCTTCATATTTCAATATATGAATCCACATGGATTCAAAACCCATCTCTTATTTTGTCTTCCTTTTAAAGGAACATATCTTTCTCATTTCCTAAGAAATGAAAATATTTTTTAGGTCATCCAATATAAGAGATATAGTTTATTATAAATTCTATTTTGAGTAAAAGTTGTATATTATTTGGTAGATGTGGTTAATTTTATTTCATATAATTAAAGGGTTTATTTTATTATATGAATTTTAATATATAATGTCATATTTTTTCCTAAATTTTTGGCATAGAGAATTTGGTTAAATCTCAAAGAGAAACAATTATGACAACCTTTGTACACAATTTGTGTGCATGTAGACTTGGTTTCATTTTATTAATATAATGCAAAATATCTTACTTGAGATAATGGTTATTCAAAGTATTTTTCATGATTTTATGATATAATAGATGGGATATTCATACTTTACACATGTATATGGGTAGGTGTTTTTTTCTATTATACGTTAGATTTTTTTATATTTTTATGTTTCCAGCCTCTTGGTCATCAAATCCATTTTTCCATTATTTTGGATGTTTTATATGATAGTTGGATATATTTATAATATAATGATTATGTTTATGTTTTAGGTATTTATGTTTTATAATACATTTAATATTTCATTATGTTATTATTTTATGTTTGAATGTTCTTAATTTCAAAAACCTTTATTTCATATATATTGATGAAAAATATATGAATTTTTTATTATGTTTTACATTATTGATTGAAAAATAACTTTTTTCCTATAATAAAAGAGATAGAATCTAGATGTATCATACAGATTATATTTTAACTGAGTTTCAAAATAATTTTGATGTTTTTTAGATTTTCCATTTTACAATGCTTCAGATGGAGGTTGTATACAGTGTCCTTGTTATAAATGTGTTGGTATATCATGGTTAAGTTAGGAAGAAGTTAGATACCAATAATTAAAGATGGATTTCAAGAAAACTATTAAGTTTGGTATCACTTTGGAGAAATTATACATTCTTCTATTGTTCATGAATAAAAATAAATAAGTGGTATAGAGAATTTGATATTTGATCGGTTTCCATTTGTGCATCATCAAGATACAGATAGTATGCCAGTGAAAGAAATAAATGATATCAATACACATGGGTAAAAAGACAAAATATTATGATTTTGAGAGAGTGAAAATTTAAATGGATGATTCCAAAACTTCAGTATATCATGAATGTACTAAAATGACCATGTTGGAATTTTTAATGTGGTTATATCATGGAAAAATAATGTATATAATTTCTAATACTTCCATTGATTATATTCTTAATTTCTTGAAATACTTTCTTCCTAATGGTTTATATATTCTTTCAAATCATTAGAAGGTTTGTAATTTAATTAAGGGAATTAGATTTTCTACAAATAAAGTTCATGCTTGTCCGAAAGATTGCAGTTTATTTTGGGAGGAAATAGTTGATCTTAATGACTATAAAGAATGTGGTGTATATATATGGAAGAATAATACATATGTAAAACTATCTCATGTTCCATGTAAAGTCATGTGGCACTTTCCATTGATTTCCATGATTCAAAATCCATTGATGGCATGATACAGAGAGAATTAAAGGTAATGATGAGTTGGTTCATTCTACCGATGGATTATCATGGTGACCATTTGATGCATAACATCATGATTTTTTTATCTGAGGTGCGTAATATCAGGTTGGGTCTATCCTGTGATGGTTTAAATCTATTTGGTCAGATGCTTACTACTCACAGCACATGGCTATTTTTTATTCGTGTTTATAATATTCCTTTGTGAATGTGTGTGAAAAAACCTTTCACTTTATTGAGTATACTTATATGTGGACCTTATGATCCTAGAAATGATATAGATGTATACTTGAAACCTTTAATAATAGAGTTGAAGCATCTTTGGGTATTTATTTGCGCGCATTCGATGATTCATCAAAAAATATATTTCAGATGTGTGATACACTTCTATAGACTATAAAAGATTTCCCTTCCTATGAAATGATTTAATGGTTGGATTATGAAGGAAAAACTATCATGTCCTACTTTTATAAAGAATGCACAATTGAGAAGGATTAAATATCATCATAGTTTTAGTTTCACGGAGCATTGATAATTTTTTCTAATGAATCGTAAATACAGGAAGAATTGTTGGAGGTTAGAAAATATTTTTGATACTGAATAAACACCTCAGCATTTGTCAAGAACCAATGTGATTAATGAATTAAAATATTTTTATTATTTATTATGTAAATTTCAAATAAAATATTAAAATATGAATAATTTTAACACTGAATCCACTTACAATTTGAAATAGAGAAGTATCTTTTTTGGAGTTTCCATATTGGTCTACCAATTTTATACATCATTGTTTAGACGTAATGCATATTGAGTAAAGTATCTTTGAAAGTTTTCTTTCTATTATTCTAAATATTAAGGGGAAGACCAAATATTACTTTTGATCACATTGGGATTTGATGGATTTAGGTATTCAATAAAAACTCTATCTTGTGTGTATCAGTGAAAATAAATGGAAAGTTCCTTGTGGTTCTTATGTGATGACACTACTAGAGAAAAATTAATTTTTAGAAGTGTTGGATAATATCAAGGTTCATGGTGGATATTCTAGAAACATATCTAAATAAGTCAACATAAAGGATTTGAAACTAAAATCCCTACAAACTCATGACTATCACATCCTTATTTAGGAATTGATTCCAATATCAATTTAGAATTTTATATCCAATAATTTAAGGGTGATAGTCATTCACTTGTAATTTTTTAAAATAAATTTGTGTTAAAATGTTATCCAAATAATTCTTGATAAAAATGCAGTAGGAGGTGCCATTATTTTTTTGTGAGTTGGAAAAAAATTCCCTCCATCATTTTTCTCTTAAATGGTGAATTTAACTATTAATATTCCAATTGAAACACTTCTTGGTGGACCTATTTCCTTTTCAGTGGATGTATCCAACTAAAATAAATATTTTAACAATGAAATATTATATCTGAAATAATAATTATCCTGAAGGTTCAATTGTGAGATGTTATCTAGATTAAGAATTTATGTATTTTTGGTCAATTTATTTTCCTGATGTGAGAACAATAATTAACCAGCCAATGAGAAATTAATATGTGAAGTATGGAGAATTTGATCCCTCATTTCCATCTCTTCTCCAAACATGTGGAATTCCTGGTTTATATACATTGGCTACTTTTATCCTTGAAGATGGGGATATGGCACATCACACATTCTTGCTTAATGGAGTTTTTTTAATGACTTAATCAAGTAATTAATTTGGATATTTATATATCATATCATACTATTTCATTTGAAATATACCTTAGAATTTTATTATCAGTTTCTATAGGGAACATAAAAAATTATAATTATAGTCCATCGATCATTTCCTTTGAGAATAAGTGAGGCTTTGTATATCCAAGAGTTTCCTACTTGGTTGAATCAAAGGTATGACTATTATTTTAATTAACTTAATATATATATATATTATTCATATATATTTTTAGTATTGAGTTTACCTATTGAATCTATTTCTGAAGAATTAAGAGTGTTGGATTTTGGTCTCAATTATTTGGTTCGTGAATGAAAATATTTAATAATATATAGGTATAAAAATTTTACAACTGATTGAGTGGTGTAAATGATAACACGGCATGATTTTTTTATGTTTAATTCTATAATGGATAGATATTCCATTGCATCAGATAGTCATCCTTGATATTAAAATATGTATTATTATGGACTTGTTGAGAAAATATTATTATTGTATTACTACTCTCGAGGTCGAGTCACTATGATGAAATGTAAATGGTTTTACTTAATGAAGTGATATGGTGCATTTATTAATGATTGTGGATTTAGATTTATTGACATGAGTCAATTCCTGGATACTGATGAACCATATATTTTGGCATTAATGGAAAAAACTAGTGTTTTATGTGAAATATCATCTAAGACATGGTTATGGTGTCATTAATGAAGTAATCCCAAGACATATTTTTCATTATGTTGAGGAAGAAATTGAAACCATTGATTCCCCAATAATTGCTAAGAAAAATATTGCATTTGAAGACTCAAATTGTCCCTTTGTGAGAGTTGATGTTGAACCTGATATCATGGTGGATTATATATAGAAGCGATGATATATGTTCAAAATTAATTTACTTTAACATGACATGAGTTTATTAGGTTGGTATTACTGTAATTACTTTAATTATGTTTCATTTTGGAATGATATGTGAGTTTCAGTATTGTTTGGTTTCATTACATTTAATTAGATTTATTTCAATTTAAAAAATCAAGTTCAAAACATGTTATTAAAAAATGTACAACATGGTTTTAAATTATTGTTATTAAAACATGTTGTGACGTTTTTTATGAATTATTAGACTTCTATGTTGTATGCATGATTTTAAAAAAAATGTTTTGAAAAATTGTGCAATTCCTTCTTATGAAAATTATGAAAGAAGGTCAAAGGAAGTGATTATTTGATGATGATCAACAGAGGCGTGAAAGTGGGTCAGCTCCTCTGGTTCCCTTAGTGAGTATAATAATTTTAATACTTTTTGTCTGAATTACATATAATGACACGTTCATATTCTTTATCAAAAAAATTTAGGGAAATTCAGTAGCACTAGATTTGACTCCTCCCCATCCTACCATCATGGGTCCGAGCAGGGATGCTCCTAGACCTAAATAGAGCACCCATATTATATGTTCCCACACTGAACAACCATTGAATATCCCATCTACCACAATGTTCCATCCTCTACTAGAGCCTCTAGGTATGTTCCCGTGCATGCCTCCATCATCAACTCATTTAGTCACTTTTTCCCATACCTTGTCTACACCACTTACAGGGATGTTTCTACCCATTTCTCCACCATCATCTCGTTTAGCCTCTTCTTTCTATACCATGTCTACATTGCCTATAGATATTTTCCTACTCATGCCTCCATCATCTCATTTACCCTCTTCTTCTAATACTATGTCTACATCACCTGCAGGGATGGTTCCACCTTTACAATTTCCATATCTTTTCATGCATCTCCCACACTACTACCTGTATCTTGGCATGTCTATGTCACCTACATATCATTTTATCCATCTAGTATCTGATGATATTTTTCCTTCAAATCCCACTCAAGTGCATTAATATCACCCATATACATTTGAACAGATACATTCTTCAAAGGATACTAATACAAGACATCCAATGGATCCATCAGAGCCTATTGAGCATCATGCATCAGGTTTTTTTATTATAATTGGGTCAAATTATATCACTCGATTTTTATCATGTCATACCATCACTTAATTATTATTTTTTTCTCCTTTTTTCTTATTTATTGGGATATTCTATTTGGATGCATGGGATCACCCGTATGCAGGAATCCTAGAATTGAAAAAACTCAACTAATGGTGGATTATAATAAATAAAATCAGATTATAGGTAAAAATGTTAGGCAGTGTACAAGTTTCATGGATATATTATCCATGTACCATGATATCATTCTGGTGGAATAGGTCTCATGGAGAAGTCTCATGGAGAAGTCTTAGTAATGACATCAAGGAAAAATCATGGTTACATATATGGGTAAGAAAAGTTTATAAATTTATATTTATATTGATATTGTATTTATATGAATTAAAATGTTCATTGTAAAGTTAGTTTAAATTTTATAATGGTGAAGCTGTTAAGGTTGTAAGTTTAATGGATCTTGGGGAGTTACATAAATCATACAATCATGAGTTATAAGTTAGTTAGAGGAGTATATTTCGTTCTAATTGAGAGGGTGTAACCATATTCCTCAAATGTCCAAAAAATAGTATCAAAAAATGATCATGTATTGGAAGAATTATAAGTTTAAAGTAATCTAAATA
The DNA here is from genome assembly GCA_963277665.1 of Viscum album. Classification (NCBI taxonomy): domain Eukaryota; kingdom Viridiplantae; phylum Streptophyta; class Magnoliopsida; order Santalales; family Viscaceae; genus Viscum; species Viscum album. The sequence goes on from OY728145.1 coordinate 905,904,751, forward strand.
TTTAATATTTTTCATATAAAATTTAATTTTTATTATTGGTATTGTTTTTTTTTGTAATTTTTTGGAAAAAACAAAAATAACAAAGAATCAATAACGTATTTGCACACATTGGGGTGCGCTACAATGCCCAAGGATGAGAATCACCCAGTATTTTAAAAAGTGTTTAATTCATTAATTGATTTTTAAACCAAATGTTTTATTATTTTAATTTGTTATAAATATATAAAATGGGGTTTTTATTTTAAAATGGTGTGTTAACTTATGTTAGTGCTATCATGAAACCTTTTATGGACTTGAAGTATTTAAATAGAGATTTTAATGGTAGTGTGGATTTCAAAATAGGTTCTAGGAATTAATTAATCACATTAGAATCAAGAGTGGACTGAGACATTTTTTTGAAATAGGTTGGGTTGGGAAAGGAATTATAATAATGGTTTGGATGAAATCCTATTTAGTAGTTTATGAAATATGAGTTTTCATAAAATGGTGCGAGACCATCATTTTCCTAATTTGAAGTTATTAACATGGACTATTGTGATCCAAATAGGGTATTATTTATATTTATGCATCATTATATGATTTATATAGATTCATGTGGTTGGTTATCTTCTTGTGAGTTTGTATGTAGGTAAAGCATGGGTTGTTTTCATATGATTTATATTTGAATCATTTAATGATTAATAGTGACCACCTCCATTTGGATTGTCATGGGATGTCTTTAATGAATATCCTATGTCCTGGATAAGTGGATTCCTTGAAATAGTAATATTATGTTAAGGGAATGTTTCTATGATACACCTCACTGGTATGAGATTGTGGGGAAGTGGGCCATGTGAGATAAAAACCATTTTAGTTTCCTGTGCAAGAGTTAACTTTTAGGAGGTTTTATTTTCAAATTGTTTGATGATACATACCAAGGATGTATAAATGGTTAGTAGTGTCAACCTAATGGTTGTTTCCCAAGTTTGGACTTGTTTACATAGTCTTAATATAGTACCCATGGAACTAGGATACTATATAGGATTATTTAAGTTGATTTCACCTAATTATTATATTGTGCCACGTTCTTCAAGGATAATTGGTTGGAACCAATTTTCTTGTTGTTTATTTATCATTTTCATGTGACCTTGATGCAGTGGTGACTTATTGTGTTCTTTTATGCTTATTTATTTTATGGATTGATTTTCAAATGATGTGAAAATGAGTTTGTGAACATTTTTATAGATAATGAAGGTAAATATAAGGGTTCAATGTGATTTCAAAAAGTTTTTAAGATGTGTTTAAAAGATGTGATCTTTAAATGTGATGTGATGTTTTCCAATGAGACTTGAATTATTTTAATATAAAAATGGAAACTGTATGTCATTGAAACTCTTGTATGTTATATTTGGTGTCCTAAAACCAACTATTTGTAATTTTATTACATGAATATATGATGTATTAAATATTAAATTAAACATATTATTACATATTATTTGTTGTTCAGCATGACCATAATATAATAATTTCCTAGAGTATTTGTCACATTGATATGGTCGTAGTAGTTCCCTACTATAATGAGAACCTTGAAGTGCTATGAAAATATTATTAATATAGTTATATGATTGGATAACATACTATGATGGAACACATAGTATATAGACTGTCCGGTGTGTGTACTTGTAAGCAGATGAGACTTCTTCTCAAGAAGTTTTCACTTGGTAATATCCAAGATGAGAGATTATGAGATAGACCCGCCATTAAGAATTTCACATGTTTTGGTTTCATCAGATATTCTTATTTGTGGGTGTGTGGAATGGTCTATAGACTTTAAGATTATCATTAATGCATGTCATGACTCACGCACATAGATTTTATAATGAAAATGGCCATGCCATATGTTGATGGGAAGTAGGGTACATTGGGTGCATCATGAATGACATGTTATTAATGGATATGTAAAGAAAGGATTTGTCCCTTCCATATTATGGAAGTTTATATCTTATCCCATTGATTGAAATTGAACTTTCACCCTAAATTCCATGGCCATGGTGTAACAATAAGTTTATTTCAGATAGTAAAAGAATTGTGTATCAAGTATATAGGTTCCTGACACCATCATGCAACCTTCTTGATGAGATTATGTGACAAATGGTTTATATAACATAGTGAGTATTCATATGTGGTTGTCTTCATTATGAATTTAAGTTCTTTCTCTTGGGTTCCTTGGCCCATTTCTAGATAGTAATCTTGGACTTTAGGCAATCCCGCCTAATGCCAATGAGAAAGAATCTTAGAGGTTCACACACTAATTGTTTTTAGTGGTCTTGATTAAATTATATTTTAATTTAATTAATGGAATAAATATTATTCTTAAGAATGAGGAATAATTTTATTTATGTTATAATGATCACATAAATTAAATAAATATTTATTCACCAGATTGTGAATAAAATATATTTATTTATTTTATTGAATATTTAATAATTATTTATTTACTAGTTTATGAATAAAATATTTATTTAAGAGAATAAAATATTTATTCTGGTGTTTAATAAATACTAGAGGAGTTCTAACACACCAAGACCATTTCCAGTGATAAAATAATTATTTATGGGTCGGTAAATATTATTTATCCATTTTTCAAAATTTGGAACACCAAAAAATAATAATACTGTTATTATTATTATGTGGCATGGGATTTCATTAATGGATATAATTATATTTAATTTCTATTATGAAATTAAATTTTTTAGCTCAAATCCCAGCTCTAAAAATAGACAACTACATCTATTCTATAATTCATTTGAAACCAATTCCATGTTTAGGAATAGATAATTTTTGTGCACAATTAATTCTCTCTCGACTCCTCCTCTCTCCCCACTAGTGCAAAAATCGTTTTTTACGTCACCATTTTTTACGTCGGTTATATATAACCGACGTAAAAATGCGGCGAGTAGATTTTTAATGTCAGTTATTTTAATAACTGACGTTACAAATCGCGCCTGTTGGGTTTTTACGTCGGTTATCTTATAACCGACGTAAAAAACCAATGCGCGGGGGGTTTTTTACATCGTTTATTTGGAAACCGACGTAAAAAACCCGATATCGACGTGTTTTTTACGTCGGATATCAAATAACCGACGTAAAAAACAAAGCGCGGGGTTTTTTACGTCGGTTATTTGATAACTGACATAAAAAACGCGTCCGGGCTTCGGTTTTTGATGTGGGTTATTAGATAACCGACGTAAAAAAGGCGTCAATATCAGGTTTTTTACGTCGGTTTCCAAATAACCGACGTAAAAAACCCACCGTGCTTTGGTTTTTTACGTCGGTTATAAAATAACTGACGTAAAAAACGCGTAGATATCGGGTTTTTTACGTCGGTTTCCAAATAACCGACGTAAATAACCCCCCGTGCATTGGTTTTTTACGTCAGTTATTTTATAACCGACATAAAACACCAAAGCCCGGGGGGGTTTTACTTCGTTTATAAAATAACCGATGTAAAAAACGCGTAGATATCTCGTTTTTTACGTCAGTTATAAAATAACCGATGTAAAAAACCAAAGCGCGGGAGCTTTTTTACGTAGGTTTTAAAATAACCGACGTTAAAAATTTAAAAAATATTTTATAACGTCGGTTATATAATAACCGACGTTATAAAACTTTTAAAAAAATTAAAGCCTGTGGACTATCATTTACGATTTTTCGATTGACAGTCTGTCGGCTCGTCTCTCTCGTGCGGTAAACCCTAATCGGCTCGTCGATCGACCTGCGTTAAACTCAATTTGGCTTCATTGTTTATCTTCTTCACTCCTCTCGGATCTATCATCTCAACTCGCAACATTCAAGTAAGCCTTCCACGAATTTATTTCGTTCATTTTTGTTCCGATTCTTGATGTGCTTTTCGTTCGTTTTTGAATCTCGTGGAATTTTTTGTTATTGCAAATGGTTATTTGAAAATGGTTATTTGTATTTTGTTATTGCAAATGGTTATTTGTATTGAAAATGGTTATTTTTATTGCAAATGGTTATTTGTATTTTGTTATTGCAAATGGTTATTTGAATCTCGTGGAATTTTTTGTTGATATAACAGTCTATTTTGTTGATATAACAGACTATGTTGAGGGAACATTAAACTAGATGAATAATGAGATAAAAAAGACGTGCATCGTTACTTTAAAGGAAAATAAATAATAATTACTTTTTATATCATATTTTGGATCGGTTTTTTTATAAATTAAAACAATAAATGTGATCCCCATTATATGATATTGGAGGAGTACCATGGTTTAACCACACAGTATGGAAAACCTAGAACCAACCCTAAAAAATGCATATGCATCATGCTGTGTGATTTCAAGATAAATAAGTATGGTTTGTACAAAATATATTTCCTCCATTATATTTGTAAACAAATGTAAAATGTTTCCTAGGTAGAACCTCATGGTATTCCCTAACCATGTTCCAACTATGAATAAGAATATAAAACTATAATATCCTAAAAAGTCAAAAAATAATAATACAAGGATGAATAAAAAAAAGTTAATCAAAATAATTTGATTTAATAACCTATAATAAATATAGAGGTGTTAAAATAACACAAACCATACTAAATTCTACCCCTAGAAGAATATGTTGAGGATGTTGGACCTAGATTGAGATTAGGCCACTACTCCATTATCAATGGCTCTCACACCTATGTCTCATTGGAATCGAAAACATGTTACCAATGATATTAAACCATATGAATTACCATATCATTTAGAACATTCACTTGAGAATATAAAACACATTATTATTTTTAATCATATACATATACATATTTAGTCTTGTAATTTCCAGGTTGTTCACTATTGTTGTTGATATTTGTTAATTCTTGGTGTTTAGAATTTCTGAACATGTTTCCTGTAATTGGAATTCAGTTTTTGTCCATGGTTATTTTGTTTTCGTTTTTGGATTTTGAAAACCTAAAATAAACAGAGTTTTTAGTCGAGTTTTATTTTGATTGATAACCGTTAAAGCTGAAGGCCAAGTACAAAATAAAATCCCCACAAGATATGTTACATGGGATTAAAAGGAAGAAATAAAGGATTAAACCGAATCAGTGGGACTATTGTTATTCTGAGCAGACCAGTGTTGGACGTGCTGGGCGGCCCTCTCAGCCTGCCAATGCAATTAACGATCATCAGAAACAAGAATGAGTGAATTGCTGATAAAATAATAACATGCTGGTAGACCTCTTTTTTCCAGTCACACTGAAGGGTGATGAAGACCAATATCAAGGTCTGCACGCCATTTAAAATAGGTTGTTTATCTAATATATTAAAACATCAAAACCGCAATCAATATTAATCTATGTAGGCATCATGGTTTTCTTTGATTCAATGAAATTTAAAACTGTTATATCTAACTATATTTTGTTTTAAAAATAATATTCAAGCATATTTTTTTAAATACCTATAGATTTGTTTTATATTTTAAATTGTTTTACATTCAAATCATGATTTTTTTCATATAAACATGTATTTGTATTATCTTAAAAATATATATTTTTTGTTGATATTTGTTATAGGTAATAATGAGTCGAAGTTGTATTACGGCGCATCGAATGAGCAATGAATTTGAGGAAGGTGTTGATGCCTTTTTGGAATTTGAAAAACGAAATGTTCCAAGTAGTGACATTTTTTTCTGTCCATGCCTGAAATGTTTGAATATGAAGAAGTTGAAAAGTAGAGAGATAAAAGATCATCTGATATGTCATGGTTTTAATCCGAGTTACAGCCCTTGGATTTGGCATGGTGAAACTAGACGGAATGTCACTGATGATGATGATTCGCAAGATGGTAACTCCGATGGAATTGAAGAAATGATTCGCGATATTGTAGCAGAACAAATTGAGATAGAACCGACAGTTGTGCGTCTATATGGTGATGTTGAAAAACCATTATATCCTGGTTGTACAGATTTTACGGTTTTTTCGGCGGTGTTAAGATTGATTAACCTGAAGGCGAAGCATGGATGGAGTGACAAAAGTTTTACAGAGCTGCTACAATTGATGAAAGACATTCTTCCAAAAGATAACGATCTTCCAGATTCACATTACAAAGCCAAGAAAATATTATGCCCGATGGGATTGGGATACAAGAAAATACATGCCTTTCCGAATGATTGCATTATATATAGGAAGGAATATGAATTTCTGTCAGAGTGTCCAAAATGTGGGACATCACGGTATAAGGTGAAAGAAAAATCACAGGGTGATGTAGAGATTACAAAGCTCCCTTCAAAGGTATTTTGGTATCTTCCTATAATTAATCATTTCAAACGTTTATTTGCTAATTCACATGATGAAAAAAGGTTAAGATGGCATGCTGAAGAGCGGGTATGTGATGGAAAAATACGTCATCCAGCTGATTGTCCACAATGGAAGAAAATTGATGCGCAGTATTCTACATTTGGAAATGAAATTAGAAATCTCAGACTAGGGTTGTGCACAGATGGAATGAATCCATACCGAACACTCAGTAGCACACATAGTTCATGGCCTGTTTTATTGGTAATTTACAACCTCTCTCCTGAAGTTTGTATGAAGCGCAAATATGTCATGTTGAGTACAATGATCTCTGGTCCAAAGCAACCCGGTAATGATATTGATGTTTACTTTTCACCGTTGATTGATGATTTGAAACTGTTATGGGCTGGTGGTATTAGGGTGTATGATTCTTATAAAATGGAATATTTTCAACTGCATGCAGTGCTTCTATTCACTATAAATGACTTCCCAGCGTATGGAAATTTGTCTGGATACAGTGTTAAAGGGCATAAAGCATGTCCAATTTGCGAACAACATACGTCCTATTGTCAATTTCATCATGGGAGGAAAACAGTGTACATGGGTCATTGAAAGTTTTTGCCTATGGAACACCCTTATAGAAGACTAAAAAAGGCATTCAATGGCTCACAAGAATTTGATACTGCTCCAAAACCTTTATCCCTTGATCTGTATTTTGAGAGGGTGAAAAACCTTGACGTGACATTGGTAAAGACACAGAAATCTGGTAATGATAGACATATTTGGAAGAAAAGGTCAATTTTTTTTGAGCTACCATATTGGAGGTATCATGAAGTTAAACATAATATTGATGTCATGCACGTGGAGAAGAATATCTGTGATTCTTTGATTGGAACATTGTTAGATATTAAAGGAAAGACTAAAGATGGGTTGAATGCAAGATTAGACTTACTATCAATGGGAATACGTTTGGAGTTAGCTCCCACTCCTAAAGGAAGACGAACATTTCTTCCCCCGGCTTGTCATACATTATCGAAGAGGGATAAAATTAGCTTCTGTCAGTGTCTTCATGATACCAAAGTGGCTCAAGGTTATTCTTCTAATGTAAAAAATTTTGTCTCATTAAAGGACTTGAATTTGATAGGTATGAAATCACATGATTGTCACGTCATGATGCAACAAATTCTACCAGTTTCATTGCGTGGAATATTGCCCATTCGTGTCAGAAAGACTATAATGAAGTTGTGTTATTTTTTCAATTCAATTTGTAACAAGGCGATTGATGTGAATGCTTTGAACATTTTGGAAAAGGATGCAATTTTTATACTTTGTCAATTGGAAATGTATTTTCCTCCAACTTTTTTTGATATAATGGTGCATTACTGATTCATCTGGTTCGAGAAATAAAGCTTTGTGGACCTGTATATCTTCATTGGATGTATCCTTTTGAAAGGGATATGAAAATATTAAAGGGGTATGTTAAAAATCTATATCGACCTGAAGACTCCATTATTGAAAATTATATTTCTAAGGAGGTAGTAGAGTTTTTTACGAGCTACTTGGCTGCGGCGCAACACATAGGTTTGCCTCCATCTCGCCATGAATGAGTTAATAATGAGGGAAAGGGGATTCTCGGCTTGAAAGTCAAATCATTGTCAGCTGAACAGATGAAGAAGTTAGAATCATACATCTTGAATAACATATCTGATGCTCAACCGTATATCACAGTGCATATTAATGAGTTGAAACAATGTCATCCAAAGAAAAAGAAATGTGGATTTTGAATGAGCACAACAAAACTTTTTTGTCATGGATTAAAAAGACTTTGCTTGGTAGATTAGATGTATCAGAGACATTAAAATGGATAGTGGGTGGTCCATGTTTAAATGTGATAACATGGTCTGGTTATGACATTAATGGTTATACATTTCATACAAAATCTCAGGACAACAGAAGTGCAGTTCAGAATAGTGGTGTATTGGTGTTTGCAGAAGCAATGCATTTTTCGAGTGCTAAGGAAAAAAACCCAATTTCTGCATCAAATGCATATTATGGAGTGATTGAAGACATATGGGAGGTTGATTACTTTAAAATTAAAGTTCCCGTTTTTAACTGTAAATGGTTTAACGGTAACAATAGTGTCAGACACGATAAATTTTGAATGACACTTGTTAATCTGAATAGATTGGAAGACACAGCTGATTCTTTTATAATGGAAACACATGAAAAATAAATTTTTTATGTAGTAGATCAATCAGATATGCAGTGGGCTGTTGTTTTACAAGGGAAAAAACAATATGTTGGTGAGGATGAACTTGATGAATATGCTGATTTATGTGAGATCCCTACTTCCATGGAAATATTAACAGAACATAATGATGATCATGTTGAAGACATAGTTTGTGCCATAAGGAACGATCACGACGAAGGAATTTGGGAAAACAATCCATCTGTACATTCCTAAAATTACAGGTAACATATGTTTATTTCATGTTACATTTATTTTTTCCATAAATGTTAGATATTGTAAGTTTTTTATTTATTAAAACATGTTTTAAAATAAAATAAGTATATGTTTTTGTTTGTTTTAAGTTTGTTTAGTTTACTTTATCATGTTTATAACCATTACATGAATTTTAAAATGATTATTTTTGTTCACTGAAAATTACTTTACCATGTTTACAATGTTTACCAGGTTTACCATTTTTACCATTTTTACCATCTTGACCATATTGACCATATTTTCCATCTTTACCATTGTTTAACATGCTTACCATATTACCAATGTTTACTATTATTTAACTTAGTACACTTTTCTATTTTCTGATTACAGTAGTATTAAAATATTTGAATTTGTATATTTGTTCACTGACAATTACTTTACCATGTTTACAATGTTTACCAGGTTTACCATTTTTACCATTTTTACCATCTTGACCATCTTGACCATCTTTGCCATCTTTACCATTGTTTAACATGCTTACCATATTACCAATGTTCACTATTATGTAACTTAGTACACTTTTCTATTTTCTGATTACAGTAGTATTAAAATATTTGAATTTGTATATTTGTGAACTGACGTTTGTTTTTTTTATTTGAAGGATAATGACAGATCATCCAGATGATCAACCACATGATTCTGGAGAGGAGCATATTGTTGGTCATACCTCTGGGGATGAACATTCACATGCTCCTATTACGACAAAGAGTTCAAAGGTTGGTAAACATGGGTGCACACGTTTACCAAAATTATCACTTGCCCGTACGCAGGATCAGAGGATAGTAGTTGAGTTTGATGATGATGATATTCCTAGAGGTCCAAATGCCAAAGATTTTAAGAGTTTTGTTTCAACTCAGGCTAAGACCAAAGTAAGCATTCTTTATGATGATTGGAGAGGTGTGGATAAAGCGATTATCTCTCAGTTGTGGGAGATGATTTTGGTAAGATCTTTTGTCATTTTTTGACCATTCTTTTAATGTTTCTAGTATATATAATATGTTTAACCTCTTCTTTATCAGATGACATTTGATATTCCTGAAACTGGAGGAGTCGGGAAGAAATGCTTATCGTTGGATGCCAGGAGATGGAGGGATTTCAAATCAACCCTCTCATCTGATTTCATTTATGGTCATAGGAGTCATGACAATCCATGTCGTATATATCCTTTTATAGATTAAGACACATGGAGACAATTTTTTGAAAGTAGAAAAAAAGAGTCATTTCTGGTAAGGGAAATGTAAACTTTTATAAACTTTCTTATATAAATGATTTTATTAATGTTTTTTTAATGATTTCTTATTCTTAAATTATAGCAAACAAGGAAAGCTCATCAGGAGATCCAATCTAAAAATGTATACCCTCATAGTTTATCTCGGGGAGGGTATACATTATTGGAAGAAAAAATGATGGCGGAAAAATTTCAACAACTAAGAGTTGAGTCTTAAAGCTCTAGAGAGGTGGCCCCTCCATCCCCTCCATCTAGACATGAAAAATGGAAGAGAGCTCAGAAGGGAAAAAAAGGGCAATATCTTTCGGAAGAATCGAGAATCGTAGCTGAGAGGATTGTAAGATATCTATTTAATTTATTTAAGTTAAATTTTTTCTTCATATAAGTTTCAATCATTACAGAAATGTTAAATTAATTAATACAGGACTCTCTTGAGGAGCAGAGTTCAGAGGGGACATTTACAGCTACTGGAAGGGAAGATATTTTATTTGCATCATTGGGAAGGCCCGAACATCCTGGTCGTGTAAGAGGATATCCGGCAGGTGTATCGGTAAGAAAAGTGTTTCCATGTTCTTCAACTTCTAACATTGAGGGGGTTTATAAAAAAAATAAAATCCTTGGAGGCTGAAGTTCAAAATATTAATGCGACAATGGAAGACAAGATTAGAGAGTCGGTGCAGTATATGTTTGCAGAAATGCAAAGACAATTTCAGACTGCAGCTCCCACTCCTCCACCTCCCCCTGCAGACCCCATTATTTATCCTCCACCTCCACCAGTAGCTCCCACTCCCCCACCTCAGCCTGCGGACCCCATTTTTATCCTACGCCTCCTCCGCAGCTTCCTACATATTGTGAGTTGTATGTTGATGATTCTCAACATCATATAGTAGCATACGGGTTGGTATATTGTATAGGAGATACAGTTCATCATCAACAATTAGAGGTAGAGAATCAGAGGGTCATTGTACAGGATATTATAGATAGATCAGCTAGGGTACCAATACCTACAGATGAGGTGGCGACAGTTGGACAGAGTATCGGCCATTTTTTAGTTTGTCCATCCAGACTTCTTCGACTCATTACCATAGAGGTATGAATGATATATCTTTTATTTTATTTTTTTATTAAAGTTGTTTTATCATTTGAAAACTACTATATTTCTCAATTTTTTTTTCACAGGAATACTTCAAAGGTAAAGAAATACTGTATAGATAACAACAAAGACAACAGGCTATGACATCAGATACAGATTCCAGTGGTCTTGACAGATTGTCAAGATATTTACATTTGTTGTTGGGTTTTTATCAGTTTCAAATGGAATCTCATGTTTGTGGACGTGAAATAAGTGTGGGGATTACAAAATCTGATATCATGGAGCTTGTTACTGGAGATAAGTTGGGCATCAACGTGGTGAAAATTTTTTCCATGTAAGTTTTAACACCTTTTCCCTGCGTTATATGTATTAAAAATGTATACTTATATATGTTTTGTATTAGCTATCTTTATAAAATTTTTGAGAGGAATGAACTGATAGAAGTATATGGATTCATGGACCCGCAATTGATTTCTCCTAAAGCATGTGCATTGACTGAGGAACAAAGAATGGTTTATATTGCTGAAAGATTTGAAAAGAATATAATCAGACAATGTTGGATGATGCCTTTTTGTGATAGGTATGAAACACATTTCTCTCAAAGAGTTAATTATCTTTTAACATAAAAAACCACTAACATTAAATTTCCTTTTATCAGTGATCATTGGATGTTAGGGATTTTTTTCCCAAGGGAGAAAGCTCTTTATTGGATATGCTCTATTCATAGTGATGTGCGGGAAAGTTTTAAGAATATATTGGAAAAGTAAGTTTCAATTTCTCAATAGTTTTATATATTATAATGAATTTTAAACTTACCCCATTCGTATTATTTTTTAACAGTGCATGGGTCTACTTTAGAAAAAACACAAAGAAAAGAAATGCAAAGATCAAATATGTAAATGCGAAGGTAAATTTCCATTTATAATTTGTACTTTTTTATTTATTACATAAAAATAATATATTGAATTTACACTCATTAAAAACAGAATTGTCATGAACAACAAGGCCTCATTGAATGCAGATATTATATGTTAAGATTTATGTATGAAATAATAACAACTGGGACAGTTGTGAATTTTGACCTGGTACGATTTCCTCTTAAACTTTTCCATAATATTTCAATTTGAATTATTCATTATACACGTTAACTATCTTGTTTTTCATTTGTAGATTTTTGATGACCCTCAACCATATACTGCTGAAGACATCAAACACGTACAAGTGGAGTGGTCAAATTATTTTACAGGTTTGATTGAATTTTAGTTGTTTGTAATGTAAAATGTAATTTTGAATATTGTCATTTTAATTGTGTATTTGGTAGTTATTTAGGTTTGATTTATTTTTTTTTTGAAGTTGACAGTGTAAGTTTTGAATGTTATATAAGTGAATGTTTAATTTTCCTCTACTTCTTGTTTTGGTCTACTTTTGATGGTTCTTCTGGTATGGATTTGGGTCTGTGGGGGAGGGGTTCCAAGGGTGTGGGGGTGTGTTCAGTGGGGTTGGGGGTGTCCAGCGGTCTGGGAGGGCTGTCCGGTGGGGTGGGGGGACAGTCCTGGGGGTGGCAGGGATGTCCAGGGGTGTGGGAAGCCGGTCCAGGGGTGTGGGAGTGCTGTACAGGGGTGGGGGGGTTGTCCAGGGGTGTTTGGGGCTATCCAGGGGTGTGGTGGGGGCTGTCAAGTGGGGTGAGGGGGTGAGGAGGTGCTGTTCAGGCGGGTGGGGGGTTGTTGAGGGGTGTTTGTGGGTGTCCGGGGGTCGGGGGCAGTCCATGAGTGTGGTGGGGGCTCCAATGGGGTGGGGGAGGGTTGTTCAAGGGGTATACATGAGGGTGGGAGCTCCAATGGGGTGGGGGAGGGATGTCCAGGGGGTATACATGAGGGTGAGGGCTCCAATGGGGTGGGGGAGGGCTTTCCATGGGGTATAAATAAGGGTGGATGTTGTCTAGTGGGTAAGTTTTATATGTTATCTATGTACATGCTTAATTTTGATGTAATTCTGTTTTTGTGGTATGATTTCTTGATTTGTTTTCTGGTTGATTCTGGTGGAGAGAAGATCACTGCATTCTGTTTAAAAAAAATGGGTTTATCACGTCGGTTATTTAATAACCGACGTGATAAAATGCCTGGAAAATAGTTTATCACGTCGGTTATTTAATAACCGACGTGATAAAAGGTCTGCAGAATGGTTTATCACGTCGGTTATTGAATAATCGACATGATAAAAGGCCTGGAGAATGGTTATCACGTCGGTTATTAAATAACCGACGTGATAAAGGGCCTGGAGAATGGTTTATCACGTCGGTTATTGAATAACCGACGTGATAAAGGGCCTGGAGAATGGTTTATCACGTCGGTTATTCAATAACCGATGTGATAAAGGGCCTGGAGAATGGTTTATCACGTCGGTTATTGAATAACTGACGTGCTAAACGTCCTGGACAATGGTTTATCACGTCGGTTATTCAATAACCGACATGATAAACTGCCTCCCTCCGGTTTATCACGGCGGTTATATAATAACCGACCTGATAAACCCCCCTCCCCCAGTTTTTCATGTCGGTTTTATATGAACCGACGTGATAAACCACGCTCAACCCGGTTTATCACGTCGGTTCCTATAGAACCAACGTGATAAACCGCCCTCACCCCCATTTATCACGTCGGTTCTATATGAACCGACGTGATAAACCCCCTCTCCCCTCTTTATCACGTCGGTTGTTTAAGAACCGATGTGATAAACCATTTTCCAGGCCATTTATCATGTCGGTTCTTCAATAACCGACGTGATAAACCATTCTCCAGGCCCTTTATCACGTCGGTTCTAAAATAACCGATGTGATAAACCATTCTCCAGGCCCTTTATCACGTCGGTTCTAAAATAACCGACATGATAAACATCGCGATTTTATGTTTTTGACGTCGTTTTTTAAATAACCGGCGTCAAAAACCTTATTTATAACGTCGCACGTATTAACGTCGGCTAGAAACCGACGTAAAAAATTAAGAATAACCGACATAAAAAACGTTTTCTGCACTAGTTCCCTCTCAATAATGAGAAACCCAAGAGATAATTTCTTCAATACCAAATAACAAGCGATCAAAAACGGACAATGCAAGACATTCGATTCACTGCAATAGAACCCGGATAACGAGTGGAGTTGGTCGGTGACCATTAAAGTACGTGTGGATCACCCCTAGAGGGATTCTTCCATTGGATCCTCATAAGCTAAACAAAGGTAATCTAGAAGGTCTCTTTTAGATGATCAACAATCATCAATGGAGAAATTTTCTAAGCCCATGTATTTATTTCTTCAAATATTAAATAAATTAATTAATAATTTGATATTACAGATCCTCGCTCTTGGTTTCGAAAAATTATTATCACCCACCAACACATGATTCCACTATACCCAAAACCAACCTTGTATGAGTGGGTTTTTAATACACAGAAATAGGATGTCATGAGAAGTTTTGTTTGTAAATTTGTTTTCAAAGTTACCTTTAGTAAAACCATTTGAATATTGAGAACCAACCAAGATCATAATAACATAAAATAAAATATTTAAACATTAATAAAAAACTATGTGGTGGATATTCATAAACCAGAATTGATAAGGGTGATACATCTTTTATAATACTAACACTATCTAGTGTAACTACTCCCAAATCCTTTAGAATGACTAAAATTATTGAGTGAATATATTATAAATTCCATATATTAAAAAAAATTAAGGAAGAATATACTACACTCTTATCACCCTCTTCATTATAGTATTACCACAACACCACCCCTTACTGTACTAAATATTCTTGAAAACCAAACAATACAATGAGACTCCTCCCAAATAAAAATTCAAATACTCAAATGAGACCAACAATATATAGGATTGAAGACGAAAACCTAAATCACATCATCCCAAACCTTCACCCAGTTACTAACTATTAATCCTAACATAATTTCAAAAAAAGTTCATAAAATTGTGTTTTTTAGAAATATTATTCTTAAAAATACAACTATTGTTTCTAGAAAATTCTCATGTATTTATGAATTTGATTTAAAATAATGAAAACTATATAATTACCTTCTTATTCATTTTATGTTTTGAAATGAATCGATGCTAAATTTATATACCCATTAAAACATAACCTAATTATATTTTAATACCACATTTATAGGTGTAAAGTAAATATATTTCAAAACAAAATACATTAAAATGAAATTTATGTATCATTCAAATAAAAGTAAAAGGTTTACTAAATCAAATCATACAAACCTATAAATTTACAGATCAAATTCACTCTATGCCAACCAAAAACCCATGGAATATTGAACACACTACTGGAAAAAACAAACACCAAACCTAAACCATGGAACACCATGAATCATAGGTAACTCATATTATCAATTTCTCATCACAATAGAACAAAGATATATATAACCTAAAAAAACCTGGAGCTACAATACACATATTCATTATTTCTCATCACACTAAAATAAACCTATACTGATTAGATAATCATGATCCTTCCCATTTTTTAATGACATAAACTACAAACTTGATGTCCTTTATTGATTATTTGGCCTCAAACCAGACTCAAAATGTCATGCTTGAACTTCTTCATCAACCAAGATGTCCAAAAATTATGCAATTAGTTCCTAGAAATTAACATCTACGTCATAAACTCTTGATATCCCTTATTGGAACTCTAATATATACATTTTCATTTCAAAATTGTGAAATAGGTATGACCATAACCATGATGGGAAATTATACCCATGAATCCTCTTCAGATGAACCATGGTTTAACTTCCACCATATTTATGTCCCTCCCTAAAGAAAACATAGTACTAAGTATGCTCATAATTGATCTAGGGTTCCCACCAATTTTAAAAAACCTAAAATTCCTCTAACCTCTCCTTAACCAAAAGGCCCAACACCCCACAAGTGAACTTTGAAAACCTATTCCATTTAAAACTTAGCAATTCCTCATCCCATTAATCCTCCTTATAGTTATTGAGTTTAAAATACTAATTATGCTCTGATTTTCTTTATACAAACTAAATTCCTAAAATAATTCACAATTTCTAACATTAATAAATTAAAAAAATTATAGTTTGATAATTTAACATGCCTTATGATAAGTACCCTAAAAAATATAACATAATAATTTTCAATTAATTTTGGTGGTGTTCACTTGGATTTTATTTCTATTTTCAGCACTAAATAATAGATTATACTTACAGAATGATTATAATGATTTTCTAAAATTATACAGTTATTATAATTAGCTTTTATTTATGAATTTTAATCACTATTTATCACATTTTAAAATTTATGGATTGTACATTCATTTAAAAGTTATTATCTTTTATTTTTATTCAAGATAATAAAATTTTATACTTCAAATATGTTTACACTAATCAATTTCATTTGTATCAAGCATTACTAGGCATCGAAGTTCATGTGCCTTAAGAAATATTATTTTGCTCAAGTAGGAAGAAAAAATATGGAATTGTGGTAAATCTGCAAACAAAAGAAAATAATGTAAGTACTTTTATTTATATTTAAAATATTTATATGAAATTCATAATTAAATATATTTTTTATATTTTCAACAGTCTGGTCTAAAGGCCCTCGATGATAAATAATCTGAAATTTTCATCCCAAATGATCATTTGAGCCAACTATTAGGTGAGGAACACCAGGGGAGAGTCTGATATCAACCGTGGAAAAATTGTGTCCCCTCTAGGTATTGGTCCTCATCCGACTCCTCTAAAATCTTTGAGACCCTTGAGCTGCAATGTTCTATTGCATAAGCAATTGAGGTAAAAAATATATTTAAAGGAACCTGAAAGAAGTAAGATGTTCATAGAAAATTTCCTGAAAGCTATGTCAGCAATAAATCAATCACTTCCATCATAGATTTCTAGTACTATTGATTCATATATGGAATCAATGCACTCTTTAAATAATGGTCTGAGTGATGTCAATGAGGTTCCTAGTAGCGATTGAGCTGATGGTGGTGGTGATGCTGATGTTGATGATAATGGTTATGCTACTATTGATGATGATGTTATTGATGATGGCGGTGTTGTTGCTCCATCTGATGTTGTTGGTAATGAGGATGTTGGTTATGGTGTTGAGGATGAGGTTCTTGGTGATGGGGAAGATATTAATCCCCTCTATTTTTGAATTGGAAGTAATGAGACATGTTGAACTTGTATAATGACTTTAATTAAAAGTTTTTATAGACATATATATATGTTTTAGTTTTTTTAATGGTTTGAAAATTATTAAAAGTAGTTGATTGAATTTTTAATATAAAATATTTATATGATATTGAATGTGTATTGTATGTTTTACTCGATTTACAAGTTTAGGAGTTTGGAAAGAGGTGCAATAGAAAAGTGGTGCTGTGAAATATGGACAAATACCTATACCCATGGTTTGGAGAATTTTGGGTATAGGTTATCTAGTGGCATAATAAATACCCACAGTTTGGAGAACCATGGGTATAGATTTATACCAATAGTTCTGGTTAAACCATGTGTATTAAAGAATCTATAGGGATTATACCCACTATTTATATAAAAACTAATGGTATAGGTCTATATTGACCCCTTTATTTCCCATGGTTCCTAAAACCATGGGTATATCCTATACCCACATTTTTAGGAGTTATTCCCATGGTTTAAAACTATAAGTATAGGTGAATTTTCTAGCAGTTTTGTTCACATGATTGTGCGTGGTAATGATTTCATTTATATTTATACACAATATTTTGTATGGAAATGATATTTTTTTAACTTTTTTCAAATTTTTGTGCATGGACATGATTGAATTTATATTTCTTTATATTATTGTGCGTGTACTTGGTCGCATTTATCTTTGTTCACAAGATTGTGTGTGTACATGATAACATTTTTATTTTTTATACTATTATGATTTACTATATTTATTTCACCATTCAATGTTGTAGAATGTACCTATGATATGATTCATGGTTAATTTATATTATCTCACAATCTTATTCCATGGTACATGTTTTTTCATTTGATATTTCATGTGTTGTTATCATGAATTGTGGACAAATCTTATTGTTCCATGTTATTTTTAATATGATATTTCTCCCATGTTAATGTTTTCTCAAATTCTTAAGATCTAATCCTTTATTATATATTGATTATTTTTTTCTATTAATGAGAACTTTATCACACCCATTCTTATGTTTTCATTCCATAGGTTATGAATAAGAACATAACATATGAGATATCTAGATGGAAGTCTGGTATGGTGTGATTATGGAGAAATGTTCAAAATTATAGTAGAATAAGTCACTTATTTTTTCAATCATCAAAGACACTAAACCTTTAGATTATATGATTGTGTGATTATTTTGATTTTTAATGTTTAAATTACTAAAAAAAATTACGTTTATATTGGTTCATCTCACTTGGTATCGAATCCAGTTTTTAAAGAATGTGTTTTAGCACCAAATCTGGGAGTTCGGGTCTAGGATGCCTCATTTTTTATACCTAGTTTTTTGGAGATTATTCAAAGGATTATATTGTGTCTTGTTTTTTAAGGATTAAATTCATTTTAGGAGGGTGGAATTATAGATAATGAGTTTTGAAGAAATATGTAACATCTTAGTCTTGGTCAGTTTAGACCATTTGGAAATGTGTTTTGTGGTGTGAGGAAGTAAATGGAAGTTTTTGGGAAGTATATGGAGATTTTTAGAGGTGTTAGGATAGTTTTTAGGTAGTAATGTGGTGTTTAAGGGAAGTTACATGGTAGATGTATGGTCACCAAGGACCGCACAATTAGACTGTGCATGTATAAGAAATTTTAAGTTGTGGCATATGCACGATCAATGCATGGTCACCCAAGATCTTGCAGTTAAAATCATAACACTTGGTAATTCATGAAAAATAGTATAAATAGTCGATTCACGGTCTCTTGGACCATGAATTCAGGCCATACAACCTTTAAATTGTTCCCCAAAATGTGTTACTTTTACCAGAAACCCACTGAATATCCCACTATTTCATCTCCCTTGAGAAAGATATCCCCATTTGGGTGATTTTTATTACTTCATACCTCAAAATTTATTCTCCCAAAAGTCTTTTAATTTTTTAATTTTAGATCAATGATATTCCCCTATTTATTCTCTCTATATTTTATTTCACTACGGATCTAGGGTTTGACTTAGATATTTCACCAAGGCATGGAAAAACCCTATAGAATGTTGGGGATTTTGTTTATTTTCTATTTAAAATGTTATAAGAATCATTTATCTTATGATTGGTGGTGTGATTCCATTCCAATATCATGATTGATGAAGGTGGGTTTTTGTATGCTTGTTGGTAAAACCTTATGGATTTTGTGTGATAATTCATTTAATTATTTTATTTTATTAAAACGATTAAGTAAAAAAGTGATTTTATTTTGTTCAACCAATAGGGGTTTTGGTGTGCATATTTTCTGAAAATGAATACAGTTGTTTTCAAGGGGCATGGGTGTTTTCTAGAAATTTATTATGGAGGTGAGGGATTAATTTATAGTTTTTGGATGTCATTGTGTTTTTATTTGTTGTTTTTTATGATTTATCATTTGGTGATATTGTTTTAGACATAGTTGATTTGGCTATTGAAGGGTGGAATTGAGATTTTGATTTGTGTATTATTGTTTATGTGATTAATTTTTTTATAAGGGATTAGAAATGAGAACATTGGTAAACAATCACATGGGTTTGGTGAAATTATCAGTAATGACTAAGTGAGGTGGTGGAATCTCCCACTTGGGTGTGGGACCATGTAAGTAAGAAAAACATATTTTTCTGGGTCGACTTCCCTATCATGAGTAGGTGACACACATTCTTTGATAGTTTCTCATGATCTAATGGTGGCCTTAAGATTTGGTTGGTTAACATGTTTGTAGCATTGGTTTTGGTTTATGTTTTTGGGTTTGATTTATGTTCTACATTGTTTTTATAATATTGGATTTGGTTATAATGTTATTTTTGGTTGGATAGTTTTTCTTCATAAATTATAAATTCCTATAGTTTTTACTTTTATTATGGTTGTTTTAAAAAATGACATGGGGTGGAGATGTTTTAAAAACTCATGTAATCTTGATGAATTTTTATAGAAATGGGTTGTATGAAAAACATAGAGGAAAACCTAATGAGTCTTGTACTCACCCCCTATATGGGTATCTTGGTTCCTATACAGAGAGTTTTTCATGAGTTATAGGTTATTAGGGTCATTTTTTTATAATATTGGTGGATTATTGAGGTTAGGATAGTGTATAATGGTGGGGTATATTTCATAGGTTATGGGTTGTATTTGTACTATGGGGGTGGTTGTATTGTTGTTGTATTTATGGTTGTATGTGTGTGTGTGTTCATTATTTTCTATTGCATACTATTTTACAGGGTTTTAGTTGTTATATTGGTTGGTTTTTATACCATACCCCATAGTTTATATTGGTGGTTGGATGTATCCATCAAGACTTTGTGTAACATCCCCAACCCAGTTCACTCATAAGTAACCAAGTTAGGTCCCTACATGACCTCAAGAATGCCTCTCCATAATCTATAGGCTACTAAAAATCAGCGATGGCCTAAAAGATATAGAGTTGAGACTATTCCCTATGCTCATGGAAATAATAATAATAATATTATAAATCAAATAAATATCATTTATCACATGTTATCATGAATAAAATACAAGGAACATGCTAAATAATCCAAAATATAAACATGTTGAATAATAAGATCATGCAATAAAAGTTACATATCTAAGTAAAATCCCAAAACAAAACATAAACCCAATCTAGGCCTCAAGACCATGCCTGGTTCATTCATCCATTCTACAATCCCAACACATCATATCACCTATCTATCACAAGGCCCATTCCCTTATCCTGGCCTATAATCACAAAGTCTGCTCGGGTAGCAAAGACATCCCAATTAGGGTGTGAGTAAAACTAAATAGGCCACCACCAATGGTATATTCAGTATATCTAGTCTAAGTATGATGTATATATTTATGTTTAAGAAAATAAATAAAGTGTTTTATAATAGTTAATAAATAAATATCATCAACCCTTGGGTCTAGGGTGGCACTCGAGGACAACCATACATACTTAGGCTAGTTCTAGATGTCTCTATGCATAGTATCATAATCATGTCCATAAATGTAAGGGAATACCATATCCAAGAAGTATGTTCAAGGTCCCAAAACAAGTGTAAACATATATAATGGGCACACCATTTTATTAAATCATCTCCATAGTCCCCTGATAATATCCAAATGGGCATACCAGATTCTTGGAGTTTGTTTAAGGTCCCCCAATAAAATAAATGTATAACAATCCTATTATATCCTTAGAATCACCTCAAGGTTCCCTGATAGAATAATATATCATGATAACACTAGATCCTTGGAATTTTTTCAAGCTCCCTTAACTAATACAGAACCAATGAGCATACCAGAGGTCCTCCAACAGTGATCAATCATGGGCACACAAGATCCTTGAAATGTGTTCAAGGTCCCATAATAGTGTAATAATAATAATAACTAGGGAATCAATTATTAAATCATAAAATCATTATCTCATTATCCATAAATTATAACATAAGTATTATGTCATAATATTAACCATAAATAACTTAACTACACCTTTTTATAATCATGATCTCACTATGTCATTAGCCGATTAATTTTCAATTTCCTTTAACCAAATATTTTTTTATTAACACTTAATAAAAAAATCTATAATTCGCTTCCATTAATATCTATAGATGATTGGATTTATCAAAATATTATTTTAATGTATTATAATCCTTTTTAAAGGATAAGGAACTCATAGTGTCTCCAATCCAATTTATTTTTCAATTATCTCAAGTTGGTATACCATGCACGGTGGCCTAAATTTTAGTTCTAATATTACAATGGACCACACGGGACCCATGGAAGGGTCTAATATATTCCATTTAAGACTAAAAGTTAATTATTATTTAGAATAGGAAAAAAAACATTATTTTGGTGTGGATACACATCAAATATATAATAAATAGGCATTAAGACATCATGTGATAGATCAAAACCACACAACTCAAGTGTAAAAAGCCTTAATTGCCAAGGATCACTTCATGATTTGAACCTGATGAGACCAGGAACCTATATTAGAAACATATTCATTGTTTTGGATACCTGTAACAATAAATTAGTAATAAATAGTGATTTAAGTCTTAAAATAGGTTTTTATTTCCCATAAGAATCTAATGAAACTAATGGGGATTAAAATAAACAAGAATTGGGGGGAAAGGAATAAAGAGAGGTTTTATTTATCATTATAGTTTGAAATTGGGTTGTGGAAATAAGGAAGTTACTAAAAAGGGTGTTCCGATGAAAATTACCATATATCACTTCATAAAAATTTTCCACTTGGCCCACCAACTAGTCAGTGGGGCCTGAAAAAACCTTGGGGGTTCTCTCTCTTCCATTGGCTGACTTGTGTTGGATAACCGGCTAGCTAGTGATCCTATATATAACTTGGGTGCTTCTATTTCTTCCACTAGCTAGTTGATGTTGTCTTATCTGCTAACTAGTGATTTTGTTTGGGGATCATTCCTTTGTTTAAGACACTGGTTGGCCAGTGGTCTCTGTAGCTTTTCAAAAAGCTACAGGTTTCCTCCTTTCTCCATTATTATCCATGAACTCTCTTGGGAATCTCCTCCACTATAGATGTAATTAACATGAGTTATTAAAGGGGGTTTACAAGAATAAAATTATGGAAAATTCCTCAAAAGAGTCGAGGTATTACAATCTCCCCGATATATAATAGCTCATCCCTGAGCGTCCCTTATTAGCATCATTGAGCACTATTGGTGAATATGTTGGGAAAATAGAACAAAATATATTTCTATCATCCACATGTATCCTCCTAGATACTCCCATACTACCATAACACCCATATTAGAGGGATCATTTTTTTCATATAGAATATTTTTACTCAGATCGACTATACGAATCGGATTCTCCTTGAAGGATGCATCAGTCTCAAACTCAATATCATCAGTTTTAATCACATGTGATGGGTTAGGGTGATGACATTGAAGTTTTGATACATGAAATACATCATTCATATTATTAAAATTTGTGGAATGGCCAACCTGTGGGAACCAGAACACATCTATAGACCAAAAGGATCTCATCATCGTCAATGATCCAATAAAGTGGTAGATCCCCACCATATATGTCATCCCTTAGGACTAATAATACTATTTCCAAAAACTAATTCTATTATATCCTATTGAGAAGTAAATATTTTATAGATAAATATTTAATATCTACTTTACCCTGATACTTACACATATCTAAGTTAATCTCTGAAAAAGAACCATAATCTTCCGCTCATTGGAGGACTCATGTACAACTTGTGTCTAAGATTTCATACTTAAGGTGTCAACAACAATTTTAACCTTTACATTGGTATACACTAGCTCAAAATCAAATAACTTTAGGTCCTCGACCCATCTCAACTATTGAATATTTAGATCAATATTTCCAATGGAGATCTGCATCACCCAACAGTTGATCATAGGGGTAAAGTTTTGTGCAATCATTCACATTGTGTTCACCATTTTTTGTTTCTGATGGAGATCTACATAGCCTGAAAGTTGATTACAGGGGTGAAGTTTTATTTGATAATTTATTTCAGGTTCACTATTTCTGTATGGTTTCCAACAGGTTTTTTCATGGAATCAGAAACACCCAACAATTCTATATACATGGGGTCTTACTTTCCAAAGGTAGGTGCTCATTGGGAAATTTGGAAAACGATGATTAAGAACTAACATCCATTGATAGGATGGGATTTTGGGATCATCACACCTTTTTGGGGTAATTATTTCCTACCCCAATACTCTATTATATATTTAAGATATGTTCGTGAATTTTTCATTAATTACCAAGTATGATGCGGGTCAACCTTGAATTAACAATCAATTATTATCATGTGTGGAATTTATAATCATTTATATGTATTAAAGGTTCTTCACCAATGAAGATATATATAGGTATCTAAGGTTCTCCGTCAATGGTATACTATTATTTATTAATTATAAATTCTTTGGTCTTTATTATGATGATGTTTTTTTATCTGCATAGTGGGACGCTCGGGAGTGTATTATCATATAAGGAGATGAGAGTTGTTTTATATTAGTTTTGGGCCCATGATATGGGCTTCTTATGTATCATTGTGAAAGGAATCAAAACCCATGTAGTTTGGTTCCACTTAATGGGGCACATCATACCTTTTATGGTCATGTTATAACGACCAAACCTTGTAGTTTAGAGTCATGTGGAAAGGATTTCTAGGCGGAAGGTTCCTAATCAATGTTTTTTGTGGGACTTGTACCAAAGAATCCCAGAGAACCTGGAAGGGATATGGATTCTCAGGTTGAATAATAATTGATTGGGAATGTAGCCCAATGAGAATAGGGTTTATTTGGAGGTTTAGGGTTTGGACCTCAAGTATGATTCCTACATATCCTATTTAGATAGTAATAAAATCCCATGTAGTTTAGTTGCAAGGAACCATTCCTACGGAGGCCCTCTAAAGGTTAATCTCGCAGGGGAGTATGGACCTTTGAGAGGATTAAGTTGTGGATTAATCATAAGGAGGATTCATTGATGGATGAGTGTGGGGCCATGATAATTGACCTGAATCATAGATATTTGGGGGGTTTAATTTTTGGATTATGCCTAAGTAGGATTTCCATAGTGTGTTTATTGATTTGGTTAGGGCTTATTTCTAAATAGAAGTCACAATGGTTGGATTTCAGGTCTTACTCTTGAGAAGGATTCCTAGGGGATTTGAATTTTTGTTGGAGATTACTCCTAAAAAGTATTACCAGGTGATTTGAAGTTTTTTTACTTGGTACCTTCTCCTATTTATGATTCTAGAAGGTTTGGTTATGATTGGGGATTGTATCTAATAGGAGGCCCAAAGGTTTAGAAGTTGTGATTAGGGCTTACTCCTAAGGAATATTCCCATTGGTTCAGTTGAGAATTACAATTGGAATGATTCCCTAAAGGTTTGGGGTCATGTGGATGTCATGATCATCATTAACCTCTAAGCCCATGTGAGTCATGAACAGTGTGAGAAATAATAGGAAATGGAAGATTTGGGAAACCACGCAATCTTATTTTCCCTAAGGTTGGACACATGGCCTTGATGACCCAAACTTATAGAATCACTCTTAAGGAAGGAAATTGTAAGATTTGAAAGAATATTCTCTACTAAAACATGAATCTGACTGTGTGTATGTAATGATTATTGTTATCCCCTAAACCCACATGAGTCATGATGACTCAGGCATGAATGTGAGAAATAATAGGAAGTGGAAGATGTAGCAAACCACACAATCCCTCTCTTCCGCTGGTGGAAGAGGATGAGGAAATATGAGAAGAAAAAGGTGCTTGGATGTTCACATTCCCTCTCTCGTTTCGTATATCGGATAGTCACATTGGATTATCCATTCGGACGCACCCCAAGGGGAGAAGAGGAGAAAGAGTGAAACCTCCTATAATAAGGTCTAGGAGATTACTCTACGGGGTTCCCTAAAATTGGTTCCACAATAGGAGAGGGGGATATCATTTCATATCAAGAGAAATGAAAACATGATCCTCACCCTCCCTACCTGGAACTAGAGGCTTTGGGTCTTAGAGATGACTAGGTAAGAACATGGTTATAACCCTAGTACTCAAGACTGGGAACTCCTCAACATTGTCCCTAGGGTTGGGGTCCTCATGACCACATAAATGCATACTCAAATGCACCGTGAGGACTCTAACCATTAGGTAGGATAATTGTGGGAAACCTCTAACCATAAGAATGAATACCCAAATTGGATACACACAGATGTGCCTATTTCCATGGTTTTTAAGTCTATATGTTTTGGTGGAGGTTTTAACTTATTCCCTTTCAGAAAATGGATACAAAGGAAGATGGTACATGCCATTGGTGGCTTGGAAGAGAGCCTAAAGGGGGATCAAGTAGGTCTTGGATTGGAGAAAAAATGTGATTCACATTGGACCTTAGAGGAACTAGAAGTACTTCATGAAGGGGGGGGGGGTATGAGAATGTTTGAGATGGATATGATTTGGGAAATGAACTACCTAGGAAATAACACTTGGGATAGGCTTTAGCCTAGGAACTATGGGTATCCTCAGGTGTCCTTGGATGGGTCTCATGTGGGTCCCTATTAAGGGAAGGGGCATTGCGTAGGTAGTTGCCAACGATGGGAGAAGGGATCATCATGCAGGTTTCTTGCATTTCAGACCCTAAAGGAACTTTGATATCACTTATTGGCCTTAATTATCTCTTCTATCATGTTTTAGAGATCTAATTGAGGAATTTTTAGAGATTCGGGCGAAAGGGTTGTGTGACAAGAACGTACGGGATTCTTTTAATTTTCCAATTGTGAAAATGATATATTTATAAGAAAATAGGGGGACCTGGTCGAAGGTGTTTGTCTGCAAAGGTCTATGGTATTAGTTTCCTGCACAGGTGTCTCACCCAAGTGTCCTGAGAAGGTTTCCTATGTAGGTGTCCCATGCAGGTGTCCCTCATATGGTTCTCATGCATGTGTCTCATGCAGGGGTCTCATGTAGGTGTCTTATGCAGATTTCTCGTATAGGTTTCCCATGCAGGCGTCCCATGTAGGGGTCCTGTTTAGGTGTCTCATGCAGGTTTCTCGTGCAGGGGTACCATACAGGGGTCCCATGCAAGGTCGTGTGCAGGTGTCCCATGAAATTTTTGAGCTTGTTCAAGGACGTTTTTAGTTGAGACACATGGAATTAAAATATTCTCCTTTTGACATAAAGATGTATTTATACTCAAAAACAATATTTTGATTCTAAATGAGGATCACATCATGAATTCTATGGAAATGTGCATGGAGAATGTTTCACGATGTCAAAAATCACACTGACATAAAATGTATTTCAGGATCTTATGGTCTATTTATACTATGAACCTATCACCCAATAATTAATAGAACCAACATTTCAATGATTGAACCACTACATCCAAATCCAGTTCATGTTTCAAATAGTTCCACTCATGTGTTCTTAGCTATTTTGATCTATAAGTAACCACATGACCATCTTGTATCAACACTTCTCCTAGCCCGATTCCAGATGCATCACAATACAAATTATAGTCCTTACCCTATTTAAGTTGGTTCTCAATCGATATGGAGGTTAACCATCCCTTTAATTTTTGAAAGGTTCTCTTGTATACATCAGACCACACAAATTCCACCCCTTTCTAAGTCATTTTTTTCATCGGTTCCACTAAGTAATAAAAGTATCAAATAAATCTCCAATAATACATAGCCATACACAGAAATCTTCATATATTAAAAAATATTAGGATTCTTCCAAGAAACTACTAATCTTACCTTCTCATGATTCACTAACACTCTTTCTTGGATATCACATGGCTCAATAAGTACATTTGGTCACTCTTGAAGTAACACTTCGACAACTTAATATATAAATGGTCCTCCCTCAAGGTTTCTAAAACAATCTCCAACTGTATTTCATGCTACATCATTGATTTAAAGTACATAAGGACTTAATAAATAAAAACAATGACAAAAATATCCAAGAATGGGTGGAAGGACTATTTTATCAAATCCATAAACACTGTAGAGGTGTTTTTCAAGCCAAATTGTAGTAATAAGTACTCATACAAACCATAGATGATTCTAAAAGAAATGCGGGCTATGTATGAAAGTATTACCCTCAACTGATGAATCCTAATCACAATTCAATGTTGGAAAACATATGTTTTCCCCTTAGTTAGTCAAACAAGTCATATATCCATGGGAGTACATATTGATTATTAATTATTACTTGATTGAACAATCGATAGTCCATGCACAACCTCAAGGATACATCTTATTCTCAAGTAAAATGGATTGGGTAACCCCATGGTGAGGTACTCATCCTGACAAATATTTTATCTTTCAAGCCTCCCAACTAAATATTTATTTCTCAAAGCTTTACAGGACCTATCCAATAAGGGGAATATAAATTCTCTCTATCCTTAAAATGAGTTTTATGGTAAACTTTGCCTCCCTATAAAGAAAAAATCCCAAGATGTCATCAATAAAAAAATCACTGAAGTGATAGAAAACTAAGGGATACACTTCCTACCATGCTATATCATCATCCAACATGACTGTGGACGCTTTGGAAATAATTCCACCGAATTGTTCTTGGTCATCTATAGAAAAACCTACCTATAAATTAAAATCCCCCACAAGAACATTATCTCTAACATTGGAAGATATGAAGGGTATATAATAGTGGTAATAGTCAATATGAGATCGATATGATACTAACCAATCAATATAGAGAATTGGATCAGTACCACTCATTTGTATTATAATGAAATCCTGTGAAAATCAATAACTACTAACTATAAGAGGGTACTCCCTACAGTAGTGAATGTTCTTTTACCATTTCCCTAGTAGTGAATATAGGATTATAACAATTTATAGGTAATCCAAAATGATTCCCAAGATCTCAATAAGACTAATATCTATAAATAAATGGGAATCTCTTATATAAAATAAAATAGATGCTAAAGAAGAAACCACCAGAATCATACCTTAGATGATGTTAGATCCAAAATCTTGGTTAGATGGGGTATGTTTCACTATAAATTAGGCCTAACAAATTTCATTAAGTCCCAACCTGTCCCCCCCCCTAGACCACACCACTTTGTTGGTGTTTTTCCCTTGATCTTGAGGTACCATATACCCCACCTCATCTTGTATGACCCATAAAGCTACAATTGTTTGTCTGTTATGGTGTGGTTGATCTCATACCATAGTTTTGTATTTTCTTAAATTTATCATTTCCATATATCCATTGAGTGTTCCTAAAAACCCTCTACATATTCCCCATATTCCCCTAAGATCTTAATTTCATTGGTGAGTGATCACGCTTAGGTTTCTTATACTCAATTTTTTCACATTAAAAGCATCTCACTGTTCTATTTTCCTAGTTGGTCTGCCCACTACTACCTTGATAGAAGTTCTCCAAGAAACACTTCCTATTTAAAAAAGACATAATACCAATATTTACAGATTTAATAATATATCTATCACCTGAGGCCTTTTATAGGTTCCTCTTAGTGATAATATCCTATTTCACCACTTTAGAGAGGGTTATTAAGTGAAAAACGTTCACCTATGACCTAATCTGATATCAAAGGCTATCTTCAAAGAGTTTCATACTATTCAACTCATCCCCTAATAGTGTTGGATCAAAACGATATAAATTTATAAAATTATCTTCATAATCAATCACTTACATACCTCTTTACTCAAGGTGCATGAATTCTCTAACCTTGTCATCCCTTAAGGTATCTAGAAATAAATAATCAAATAAATTTGTCTCAAATTCATTCCCATTCATTCCCATAGGTAAATCTACCTGTACTATGATGTCTCACCATCGCTTCACCAATCCATAAATCATATAAGATACAAGATTGAATCTCCTCTTTGGGGGAGTCTCAAGATGATCAAAAATGACTCACAATAATTCCACCCAAAACTTTGCTTCCTTGGGACCACCCTACTATATAAATATTGGTGGGTACTGCATCTAAAAATCCATGGAAAAGTTATTCATAGATGGAATGGCTCACAAGGGATCCTTTTCCATTGACTTTATAAATTGAAATGACCTTTCCTAGAGATTATCATCAACTATATACATTGTTTTAATGGTAGGATATGGTCTGATAGCCAGAGGGGTGATCTAATCATCACCCTATTATCATAGAAATAGGGGTCTTCATGGAAGAATAACTCTATAGTTACAAATAGAATTTTTTAATCACATTGTATAAAACATATAAAATTACATCAAGTAATAGTATAACAAAAATAACTTCATGTTATTTACACCCCACAAAATATGTGTTTAAAGTGAATCATTTTCATTTACCCAATTACATGTCATAACAACACACAAGAAAGTAAAAACCCTATGTGATTATCAATATTCATGCAATTCATCCTCATTTAATACTATACCTTTATTAAAATATCATAATAATAACTCTTTAAATTCACGTGCATCACTCTGGGTGAAATCAATCAACTATAACAGTGAAAGCCAAACCAACAATCTTTCCCCTAGTAACTTAGGCCTCCCTCATACGTGGGTTAGCTACTCCTAGGAAATAAATATTTACCATGTTCTGACAACACCCTAAATCTTGTCTAACTCACCCCAAATAGTTAAATAAAATAAAAGGAGATTATTCCACTTTGTGACATTCCGCACCCAGTTCACTCATAAGTAACTAAGCAGGGTATCTACATTGACTTAAGTGTGCCTCCTTATACTCTAGAGGCTACCAAAAAGTGGTGAGGGACTAAATGATATGGTAGATAGAATATTCCCTCTATTCATAGTAATAATAAAAAAAATAATTATCTCCCTTTATAAATTATCATGCATACAAGACAACGCAAGTGCCAAATAATCTAAACAATAACCATGTAGAATAATAAGGTCATTTAATAAAAGTGAATTATCCAAGTAAAATACCAAAATAAATGATAAGTCCAAGCTAGGTACAGGGTTCATGCTCATCCCATCCATCCATGTTAAAGTCCCATTGCATCTGATCACCCATCTATCACAAGTCCCTTTCCCTTATCTTGACCCAAAACCATGAAGTCTGCTCAGGTACCGAAGATGACCTGGGTGGGGTGTGAGTAAAACTAAGTAGGACACCACAAATGATATCTAAATCATATCCAGAATATGTATGATTTATATACTAATTTGAAAGAAAATAAATAATATGTTTCATAATTGTGAAGAAATAAATATCATTAACCATCTAGTCCAGGGTGGAACCCACGGCCAACCATACCTTCTACGACCAATATCATGTGTCTCTTTTCATAGTATCATAATCATGTTCTTAAATGTAAGGGAATACCATATATCAACCCAAGAATATCATACAAAAATATTAAAATATTCTAGATGAATATTAAATACATATCACAATTATACATGCTCAAGGATCGTAAAGGTTTAGTGTCTTTGGTGACTAGATACATAATCAAATTATTTCTTAAAAGATATTAACCATATCCCATAAAGATATTTATATTAGTACCCCTCTATATATATCATACATAGAAGTTTCAATAAAAACTATTGGAAGGAAAAAATAAGAAAGGGTGAACTCAAATTCTCAATTAGAGTAAACATGAGATATATCAATCAAAAGAGAATAAGATGGTCATAGGGGTATGGTAACATAATCAATTTAATTTTATCAATATAAAATATTCATACCCAAAAAATCTTATATCATAAACTCCAAAATCAAGTCATATATAGAATCATGATTAATAAGGGTATCAAATTAGTAATCATCGTCCAAGATTCATAGCATAGGCATGTTGTGTTACAAGAATAGGAAATCATAGACTTGTGAATATATCTATTATTAATCAATTTCACTTATAATATTATGATTGTAGTAATAAGGGATCATATCCATGAATCAAAATGTGAGAATGGTTTTTCACAATCATTTACATGCATAATATTGTGATTATAGCAAGAAGAAATCATACTCACGCATCAAAATGTAAACAAATATATTCACAGTCATATTCATGATTATCATCATAATCTCATGTGATATCAATATCACAATACACAATTAATTTGAGTTCTATATCATACCCAACCATCCCATTATCATAATTCATTCATATTTATGGCATACGGTCATGAAAACATTTATTATTTATTCATACCTTAAACTATAGAAAAGAAAATAGGTTTCATAAATATTTCATAATCATAAAAATAACCATCTAGAGAATGAATAAGGATGAAATCCATGGATCATATCCTCATAAAGCAATAATTAACATCAATGGATTTTCCCATAGATGAAAATACCTTTAAAATATCACATGAACATTTCTGGACTAAAATAACATTTACATTTTAAAATTACTTAATTAAAAACTAAAAAATAATAGAATATTATTAAAAATGTTTCTATGAAAATAGCCATGGAAACTGGTAAAGTAATACTCAAATCAAATAGTATTTATGGTGGTGGGAAAATTTTTCATGCAGTATATGTTAAAAAAATGATTTTGTTCAAACCTTTGGTAAAAAGTACCTTGTTCAGAAAAAAGAAACAAGATTATATTAAGTATTTTTATAGAAAGTAAAATTTCGGTAAAAATGAGTTTAATAAATAATAATATAATATTGAAAATATTATTGATAACATTTTAAATAAAATATATACATGGAAGAAAAATATTTTTGACAAAATTTGAAATAAAGTCAACTTTTCTTAAAAACAATTTCTCAAAGATTTTATATACCAAAGATAAGAGAATGAAATTAAAAAATGAAAACCCAAGAAATATCCATAGTTGAAGAAAATATATGGGGTATGAAAGATAGGTAACATATAATTTTCCTCAATGGAAATTTAATATAAAAAATCTCGAAAAGAAATTGTATTGTAACATAAATATCTTACCTCAAGTCTCATATTTATTCGTATGTGTTCTAATAACATGTATAATAATTATATATTTATTATAAATCAATTATATAAAAAATTTCATGCATAAATTACTATTTACCTTTCCTCTATAATTTTTAATTATCTTTTTATTAATAATTACTCTACAAAATGAACATTCAACTTGTCTATTTTCCATGCATGTTTCAGTTCGATTGTTCTGGTACTTTCACCTTGGTCATGGTTTAATAATCTCAAAAATATTAATCATGAAGTAAGTATCATATTTATTCATTATATAAACTTATATAACCATTCATATAAATCAGTGATGAAAAATGGATTACAACACTTCATGGAGATGGTAGTTCATATGTACGCACGAGTGATGTTTCCTTTTTTTGATGGATAGAACAAAAGAAAGGTAAATAAAAATTCACCATTATAGAATAATCATTATATCATAAATATGATATATATATATTCATTAAATATATCTTTATTAGAATCCATGTAAAATATATATGAAAAAAAAAATCACATCGCTTTGTGGAGGTGGTGATCTACACGTACGCCCGAGAGATGTTATCATTTTCCAATGGACGAAATGGTAAGAAGGTAGATAAGATATTATAATTAAAAAATAATATATATATATATATATATATATATATCATAAATATAATATATAAACACTAAATACATCATAATAACCAACCATGAAATATGGTGATGGAAAATGAATCATATGACTATGTGGAGACAGTAGTCCACATTTACGCATGAGTGATACTTTTCATTTCCCATTTGATGGGAATGTCACATCTGTCTTCTCAAATTAATTTTTATTTTAATAATTCTTGGCTCCAAGTTCTCACGCTAAGGTCTAGGTTGGGTCCTGACTTAAAAATTTTTTTGTTTAATATATTTACTGGGTTTCGTACCCATGCGCGGTCACCGTGTGGTTGGCGGTAGCCGCGCAGCTGGCCTAGGAGTTGGGAAATTACTAATTACTCTTATTATTATAATTATTTGTATTATTATTATTATTATTATTTGTATTATAATTATTATTTTTATTATTTTTATTTTTATTTTTATTTTTATTTTTATTATTTTTATTATTCTTATTATTATTATTTGTATTATTATCATTATTATTTTTATAGTAATTTTTATTATTGTAATAATATTATTATTATAATAGAATGAAAAAAACTATCTAACATTAAACCTACCCGATGACGCCCCCCACCCCCCACCCCCCTCTTCCCCCCCTGCTTCTTCTATTCGACAAACCACCCAGCAGCCATACGCCCGACCTCCCTTGTCGGGCCTCCCCGCCTCACCTCTCATGTTGCAAAAGTTGTCGCCTTTAAGAACCCCGCCCCAGCTAGACACATATCCTATCGTTCAGCCCGCCACCCTAATTAGCCCCATCGCCCCACCTCACGTTGCACCGCTGCGCTCCATCAGAAGCACTTCCCTCTAAGCATGCGCTCACCCTCACGAGGTCGCTCCTCAGCCACACCTTGCCTTTTCTTATCCCTTCGCGCTCACCCTCACTAGTTCGCCCCTCTCCTTTGACCCTCCATCTGCCTTTGCCTCTCCACTCTGGCAGTAGCTGCCTCCACATCTAGCCTCTCCTACCCAGCCATCTCACCCTCACGATCCCCGCCTGGCCTCCCATTCTGACCTCCTGCCAATCTGGCCTCCGCGCTCTGTCCCTCTGCCTTCTCCCTCTCCCACTCTGGCCAAGCGTCGCCCAGCCCTCTTACTTTCCCCCTCCATGCCTCTTGATTTCTGTCCATCCACCGTTTCATCTACCCACTGGAGCTCTGACCTCACCTCCTCCTTGCGCCAGCCTTACCGCAACAGCAAATCTGGCCACCCCTGCTCCCCTTTGGTCTGACCAGCAATGCACAGAATCCCTCCTCACTCTGGTTGTGTTTTTATTACTATTATTATTATAATTACATCTTTGGGGTTATTTGATTTGGTTAAATTATAATACTGTGAGTTGGGTTCCAAGCATTGTTCTCATTATTTTAGGTGTGTGGTAATTCGTGGGGCATTGTTAATCCTCCCGCTGAAGTTTCATTGAGTCCGCTCTTGACTTGAGGTAGGAAAATCCATAAATCTTCCTTTCCAATGTATTTCTTTGGGACTTGGTTCTTCAAATTATTATTATTTTATTTTATTTTATGATTTTCATTATCTCAATATATCTAATTAGTCTATTACACATTTATAATCTTTTTTAATTTGTTAAAAAAATGTATTTTGATTCAATTCTTTAGTTATGGCCTTGTATTATTACATTTAGTATGTTTGATCTAAATTAATATATGTTTCCATGCTGAATTTGTTTATTAAGGTACCAAATCCTTTTTTGAAAATTTTTAAAATATTATTCACACCTTTACAATGCATGCAATTAGTTTTTTGTGGTGTTTTATGGGTGATTGAATTTATTAAAAGATATTTTTAATGATTTTCATATATATTGTTTAGGATTTTGGCACCTAGGTTGTTCTTTCTAATTGACGGTTTTTCTTTAAAGTGGGATTATGGGTTTTTATGAAATGCTTAGCACTCACGTTGTTGTGGAAATATTTTTTTGGCTGTAAATTTGGTCTAGAGTTTATAGTTTTGAAATGGTGTGGTTTTTTAAATGTGTTAAAATGTTTTGGGAAAAGTTTAATGATTTATAAAGGGATGGTTTTATGTTTCCTAAATAAGATTGGTGGTAGGACATGATTCTTAACAAAATGGTTTTTTTATAGAAATGGTTTAAAGGGTCTTATTGGTTGTTGGTGTATCACTGGATATTGGTGCATCCATGGGTGCACTAGGTGCACACATGGATGTGTCAACAAATGAAGGTGATGCCTTAAGTTCAAATTGTCTTGAAAGTTTAGTTTTATATATGGTTCTTATTTTTCAAAATGAGGTTGAGTCTTTTGTGTGGGTCCTAAAAATGGATTTTAAAGGTGTTCCTAAAGTTTGGCCCATTTGGCATTTTAAACCTGTCGAGTTAAAGGCCCGTTAGGCACTTTTAACCAAAGGGTAATGTTTGTAATATCTTTTAAAGGGTATTATGTGTTGGTGACAGTGTATGCCCAGTTAGAAACATTGAACATTTTATAAAATGTTTTAATTATTTCATGGCATGACGGCCTGTTTGGAACTTTGTTATTGTGAAATGATTGAATGTGTATTTGGGGGTGCTCCTGTCTAGGGTAAACCTTTATGGGTGAATGCACAAGAAGCATCCATGTTTGGGGAAGTCGAGTGTGTTGAGATGAGTCACATGTGTGAGGGAATTCTTACTTACATTGTATTATTATAACTATCAGGGTTTCAAAGGTGTCTTTTAGATGATCAAGTGATGGTTGCTGATCAACCCCGATTAGATGGGTTGGTACCCCCTAGATCGGTTGTTAGGCCAGGTGGGCTTTGACACTAGATTTTTCAATTATAGGGCTACCAATTGGTTATAGACTTAGGAGCTTCACCATACGCCGGAAGGAGGTTCCAAAACTAAGTATGTCCAGGTGTCTTCTAGGGATGTTTAGGATCACTCATGGTTTGTCTTTTCTTTTCTTGTTTACTTTCAGCAATACTTGTTTTTCCAGCTTATATTGTCACCTGTTTCTTTTAGAATTTCCTTGTTTTCCTTGTTTGGATTTTTCTTGCAAAATTTTAATTTTTTTGAGAAATGGAATGTGGTGTGATTTGGGTTTTTAAAATGGTTAAATGATATTTTTTTAATAAAATTTGTAAATATACTTTTATAATTGTATTTCAAACTTGTGTTAAGGGATTGTTTTGAGAAATGAGACGTTGGATTCCATGGTTTATCTTGGAAACCCTACTGGGCATTTTAATGATCACACCTATTTTATCATTTCAGTTGAAGCTTTCTTTTTTTTAGGTTCTTGTTGGCTAATTTTCTCATTTTTGGAGAAATGACGACCTTTGGATGGGAGGTGACCTAGAAGGTCACATTGAGGTATGTTGATCTGTTATTTTTTTCTTTTTTTACTGATTGAGTTCAGTTTTATAATTTTTTTTATTATTGTTTATTTAATTATCTTTTATGTGCCAAATTGTTCCCAGTGGTAAAATTTTGATGCCCAATACTAGTTTTCAGCCCACGGGGATCGGGAATGCCCCTTTTTACATGTCACGGACCATCTTGGGTGACCGGTTCATGGTTGACCTGGGTTGGTTCGTGAATGAATGGTATTAAAGGAGGCCTTTGTTATTTGTGATGTCTGGTAGATAAAGAGTAGGACTATCAGGACTTGAGAGGTGGGTACGGGAAGGACGTCATGAACCCTCACCTGTTATGAACCTCGAGTTTCCAGGGGTAGTTAGGGAATTGAGTCCTTCTCTCGTTCTAATTTTTTTTGGATTGAGGGATGATAACGGAGGCAAGATGATGTTACATCATGATTTCACATGGGGTAGTGACCCATTTGGATTTCGAGTACATAGTTTATGTTCCTCCTAGTTGTTGACACTTACTTGGGTCATGGCCCAATACCATGTCGCCAGGTTAATCCTGACTACTAATACCTCACTCAGGTAATTTGATTCAATTTGAGTGTCGTCTTGGTTCTAGTTTATAATTTTTTTTATATCAGTTTCAGATTGGTGATTTATATGTTGTTCAGAAAATTACACCCAGAAAAGTCCCCAAAGTTTCTGATAAGTCGTGCCCATTTTTTTTCCTTCACAAACATTTCCTGTCTTTCACGGTGATCGTGGTCTATTAGAGGCAGCAGAGTGTTTTTGAAGAAGTCGAGCACATCTTTAGGGTATTGGGAACTCCTTAAGCTTTCAGAGTGCATGTCGTTTTGGGTTTGTTTGAAAGTCTAGCTCTGGACAGAATGGACTCGGTTTCCCCACCATCAATGCAAGTTGGGATGATGTGGGATGTATTTAAATCCATCTTTTTCCGATGGTTCATACCTGATGAGGTGAAGAAGAATAAAATTAAAGAGATTATGCATATTCAACAAGACTAATGGATGGTGAAAGGATATGTGGAACATTCCAAGGAACTTGTGTCTTTTTTTCCAAAGGTTGCATCGTAGGATTTTTCGAAGACTTCTCTCTTCATTGGGGGTCTTCGTCCAAAGATCAAGGAGTGAGTCCTCCCTTTTGTAGACCATCATTTTGAGAAGTTGGTGGATGAGGTGTTCTTAGCTGAGTTAGTCCCCGGAGCACAAATGATTAGAAATCCAGCGTATCCAGTTGCTCGTGATGGTTCCTCATCTGACAAGCAGGGTGTTCTAGAGGGACCTATTTCTAAAGAGTCCTCTACAGTGGTTTTAGCTTCCAGTTTGTTGGACCATTCAGTGGTGTGCCACCAGTGTGGCTGTTTTGGGCACGTGAAGCCATCATGTCGCATCCCCCTAAAGACGTATCATCGTTGCAGCTGTCTGGTCACTTGGAGAAGTTTTTCCAGAAGCATATCCTGAAGAAGATGTTGTGACTAGAGGAATTCCAGTTCTTGACTGTGAGGAAGGAGATTCTTTAGCCATCAGATCCCCAACCACAGGTCTTGGGGTGAATCTTGCACACTGTCAGGGGTTGTTGGGTGTATGAATCCTTAGTTCAGGTTTTGTGCTCTGTGTTGTAAGTAGCACATTTAAGGTCATTTAATTCTCATTTTTATACTGTTAAAGTTATGATATTGTTGTAAGTTCATTGTTTTGTCATGAAGTTATGATGGAATCATCCTATTTTAATCCAAGCAGTCCTAGTGGTGTGAATTTGGTTTTCTGAATCGTGCGTTTTTCTTAAAAGTGTGTTTGGCCCCTGTATGGGTTGATCTTCGTTTAGCAGTGTTCGTTTGGAGAAGAAGTACCTACGAAGGAGTCAATGCTTGTAGTAATGCTCAGGTTTACTGCTGGGATTATTCTTCTCGAAGTTTTTTCTCTTGTGTTTGGGATTTTTTCTATGGGTAAAAAGTTCCAAGTTTCAGTGGAGGGGTTGTTTCGCTCGGGCTATAGAAGTTAGTTTCGATCAGTTGGGAGTTCCCACATCAGCTCCCCCTTCCTGGGATGACATGTTTGGGTGTTAAAATTTATGTACTAGTTGAGCTCTTGTGGTGGGGAGAACCGTCTCATGTTCTCCCATCCTTTTATATTGTGGTTTCTTTTGGTTTCAATTAGGCATGGATTCTTATTTGGTCTATTTTCCAGTTGGGTGACTTTCGAGGGGCAGAAAGTGTCTGTGGTGTGGAGAATTGTTATATCCGTCTTTTAAAATTAATTTTTATTTTAATAATTCTTGGATATGTGTTTTTGCGCCAAGGTCCAGGCTAGGTCCCGACTTAAAATTTTTGTTGTTTAATATATTTACTGGGTTTCTGACCCGTGCGCGGTCACCGCGTGGTCGGCAGTAGCAGCACAGTTGGCCCAAGAGTCGGGAAATTGCTAATTATTTTTATTGTTATTATTATTATTTGAATCATTATTATTATTATTTGTATTATTATTATTATTATTATTATTATTATTATTATTATTATTATTATTATTATTGTTATTATTGTTATTATTGTTATTATTATTATTATTATTTTTGTTATTGTTATTATTATTTGTATTATTATTATTATTCTTATTATTCTTATTATTGTAATAATAATATTATTATAATAGAATTACAAAAAAATAAGAAAATACCTAACCCTAAACCTACCCATCGCCCCCCCCCCAAGGTCGCTCCTCAGCCACACCTTTCCTTTTCTTAGCCCTTCGCGCTCGGCCTCACCAGTTCACCCCTCTCCTTCGACCCTCCGTCTGCATTCGCCTCTCCACTCTGGCAGCAGCTGCCTCCACATCTAGCCTCTCCTACCCAGCCATCTCACCCTCACACTCCCCGCCTGGCCTCCCGTTCTGACCTCCTGCCAATCTGGCCTCCGCGCTCTGTCCCTCTGCCTTCTCCGTCTCCCACTCTGGCCAAGCGCCACCCAGCCCTCTTACTTTCCCCCTCCATGCCTCTGGATTTCTGGCCAGCCACCGTTTCATCTCCCCACTAGAGCTCTGACCTCACCTCCTCCTTGCGCCAGCCTTACCACAACAGCAAATCTAGTGACCCCTGCTCCCCTTTGGTCTGACCAGCAGCGCACAAAACCCCTCCTCACTCTGGTTGTGTTTTTATTACTATTATTATTATTATACCATCTTTGGGGTTATTTGATTTGGTTAAATTATAATCCTGTGAGTTGGGTTCAAAGCATTGTTCTCATTATTTTAGGTGTGTGGTAATTCGTGGGGCATTGTTAATCCTCCCGCTGAAGTTTCATTGAGTCCGCTCTTGACTTGAGGTAGGAAAATCCATAAATCTTCCTTTCCAATGTATTTCTTTGGCACTTGGTTCTTCAAATTATTATTATTTTATTTGATTGTATGATTTTCATTATCTCAATATATCTAATTAGTCTATTACACATTTATAATCTTTTTTAATTTGTTAAAAAAATGGATTTTGATTCAATTCTTTAGATATGGCCTTGTATTATTACATTTAGTATGTTTGATCTAAATGAATATATGTTTCCATGCTGAATTTGTTTATTAAGGTACCAAATCCTTTTTTGAAGATTTTTAAAATATTATTCACACCTTTACAATGCATGAAATTAGTTTTTTGTGGTGTTTTATGGGTGATTGAATTTATTAAAAGATAGTTTTAATGATTTTCATATATATTGTTTAGGATTTTGGCACCTAGGTTGTTCTTTCTAATTGAAGGTTTTTCTTTAAAGTGGGATTATGGGTTTTTATGAAATGCTTGGCACTCATGTTGTTGTGGAAATATTTTTTGGCTTTAAATTTGGTATAGAGTTTATAGTTTTGAAATGGTGTGGTGTTTTAAATGTGTTAAAATGTTTTGGGAAAAGTTTAATGATTCCTAAAGGGATGGTTTTATGTTTCCTAAATAAGATTGGTGGTAGGAAATGATTCTTAACAAAATGGTTTTTTTATAGAAATGGTTTAAAGGGTCTTATTGTTTGTTGGTGTATCACTGGATATTGGTGCATCCATGGGTGCACTAGGTGAACACATGGATGTGTCAACAAATGAAGGTGATGCCTTAAGTTCAAATTGTCTTGAAAGTTTAGTTTTATATATGGTTCTTATTTTTCAAAATAAGGTTGAGTCTTTTGTGTGGGTCCTAAAAATGGATTTTAAAGGTGTTCCTCAAGTTTGGCCCATTTGGAATTTTAAACCTGTCGAGTTAAAGGCCCGTTAGGCACTTTTAACCAAAGGGTAATGTTTGTAATATCTTTTAAAGGGTATTATGTGTTGGTGACAGTGTATGCCCAGTTGGAAACATTGAACATTTTATGAAATGTTTTAATGATTTCATGGCATGACGGCCCGTTTGGAACTTTGTTAATGTGAAATGATTGAATGTGTATTTGGGGGCGCTCCTGTCTAGGGTAAACCTTTATGGGTGAATGCACAAGAAGCATCCATGTTTGGGGAAGGCGAGTGTGTTGAGATGAGTCACGTGTGTGATGGAATTCTTACTTACACTGTATTATTATAACTATTAGGGTTTTATAGGTGTCTTTTATATGATCGAGTGATGGTTGCTGATCAACCCCGATTAGATGGGTTGGTACCCCCTAGATCGGTTGTTAGGCCAGGTGGGCTTTGACACTGGATTTTTCAATTATAGGGCTACCAATTGGTTATAGACTTAGGAGATTCACCATACGCCGGAAGGAGGTTCCAAAACTAAGTATATCCAGGGGTCTTCTAGGGATGTTTAGGATCACTCATGGTTTGTCTTTGCTTTTCTTGTTTACTTTCAGAAATACTTGTTTTTCCAGCTTATATTTTCACCTGTTTCTTTTAGAATTTCCTTGTTTTCCTTGTTTGGATTTTTCTTGCAAAATTTTAATTTTTTTGAGAAATGGAATGTGGTGTGCTTTGGGTTTTTAAAATGGTTAAATGATATTGTTTTATTAAAATTGGGAAATATACTTTTATAATTGTATTTCAAACTTGTGTTAAGGGATTGTTTTGAGAAATGATACGTTGGATTTCGTGGTTTATCTTGGAAACCCTACTGGGCATTTTAATGATCACACCTATTTTATCATTTCAGTTGAATCTTTCTTTTTTTTAGGTTCTTGTTGGCTAAGTTTCTCATTATTGGAGAAAGGACGACCTTTGGATGGGAGGTGACCTAGAAGGTCACATTGAGGTATGTTGATCTGTTATTTTTTTCTTTTTTTACTGATTGAGTTCAGTTTTATTATTTTGTTTATTCTTGTTTATTTAATTATCTTTTATGTGCCAAATTGTTCCCAGTGGTAAAATTTTGATGCCCAATACTAGATTTCAGCCCACGGGGATCAGGAATGCCCCTTTGTACATGTCGCGGACCATCTCGGGTGACCGGTTCATGGTCGACCTGGGTTGGTTTGTGAAAGAATGGTATCAAAGGAGGCCTTTGTTATTTGAGATGTCTAGTAGATAAAGAGTAGGACTATCAGGACTTGAGAGGTGGGTACAGGAAGGACGTCATGAACCCTCACCGGTTATGAACCTCGAGTTTCCAGGGGTAGTTAGGGAATTGATTCCTTGTCTCGTTCTAATTTTTTTTTGGATTGAGGGATGATAACGGAGGCAAGATGATGTTACATCATGATTTCACATGGATTAGTGACCCATTTGGATTTCGAGTACATAGTTTATGTTCCTCCTAGTTGTTGACACTTACTTGGGTCATGGCCCAATACCATGTCTCCAGGTTAATCCTGACTACTAATACCTCACTCAGGTAATTTGATGCAAGTTGAGTGTCGTCTAGGTTCTAGTTTATAATTTTTTTTATATCAGTTTCAGATTGGTGATTTATATGTTGTTCAGAAAATTCCACCCAGAAAAGTCCCCAAATTTTCTGATAAGTCATGCCCATTTTTTTTCCTTCACAAACATTTCCTGTCTTTTATGGTGATCGTGGTCTATTAGAGGAAGCAGAGTGTTTTTGAAGAATTCGAGCACATCTTTAGGGTATTGGGAACTCCCGAAGCTTTTAGAGTGCATGTCGTTTTGGGTTTGTTTGAAAGTCTTGCTCTGGACAGAAGGGACTTGGTTTCCCCACCATCAATTCAAGTAAGGATGATGTGGGATGTATTTAAATCCATATTTTTCCGATGGTTCATACCTGATGAGGTGAATAATAATAAAAGGAAAGAGATTATGCATATTCAACAAGACTAGTGGATGGTGAAAGGATATGCTGAACATTCCAAGGAACTTGTGTCTTTTTTTCCAAAGGTTGCATCGCAGGATTTTTCGAAGACTTCTCTCTTC
Source organism: Viscum album (assembly GCA_963277665.1). Lineage (NCBI taxonomy): Eukaryota > Viridiplantae > Streptophyta > Magnoliopsida > Santalales > Viscaceae > Viscum > Viscum album. Next base: position 905,947,826 of record OY728145.1, read on the forward strand.
ATTGGGGGTCTTCGTCCAAAGATCAAGGAGTGAGTCCTCCCTTATGTAGACCATCATTTTGAGAAGATGTTGGATGAGGTGTTCTTAGCTGAGTTAGTCCCCGGAGCACAAATGATTAGAAATACAGCGTATCCAGTTGCTCGTGATGGTTCCTCATCTGACAAGCAGGGTGTTCTAGTGGGACCTCTTTCTAAAAGAGTCCTCTACAATGGTTTTAGCTTCCAGTTTGTTGGACCATTCAGTGGTGTGCCACCAGTGTGGCTGTTTTGGGCACGTGAAGCCATCATGTCGCATCCCCCTGAAGACGTATCATCGTTGCAGCTGTCTGGGTCACTTGGAGGAGTTTTTCCAGAACCATATCCTGAAGAATATGTTGTGACTAGAGGAATTCCAGTTCTTGACTATGAGGAAGGAGATGCTTTAGCCATCAGATCCCCAACCACAGGTCTTGGGGTGAATCTTGCACACTGTCAGGGGTTGTTGGGGGTATGAATCCTCAGTTCAGGTTTTGTGCTCTGTGTTGGAAGTAGCACATTTAAGGTCATTTCATTCTCATTTTTATACTGTTAAAGTTATGATATTGTTTTAAGTTTATTGTTTTGTCATGAAGTTATGATGGACTCATCCTATTTTAATCCAAGAAGTCCTAGTGGTGTGAATGTGGTTTTCTGAATCATGTGTTTTTCTTAAAAGTGTGTTTGGCCCCTGTATGGGTTGATCTTCGTTTAGAAGTGTTCGTTTGGAGAAGATGTACCTACGAAGGAGTGAATGCTTGTAGTAATGCTCAGGTTTACTGCTGGGATTATTCTTCTCGAAGTTTTTTCTCTTGTGTTTGGGGTTTTTTCTATGGGTAAAAAGTTCCAAGTTTCAGTGGAGGGGTTGTTTCTCTCGGGCTATAGAAGTTAGTTTCCATCAGTTGGGAGTTCCCACATCAGCTCCCCCTTCCTGGGATGATATGTTTGGGTGTTAAAATTTATGTACTAGTTGAGATCTTGTGGTGGGGAGAACCCTATCATGTTCTCCCATCCTTTTATATTGTGGTTTCTTTTGGTTTCAATTAGGCATGGATTCTTATTTGGTCTATTTTCCAGCTGGGTGACTTTAGAGGGGCAGAAAGTGTCTGTGGTGTGGAGAATTGTTATATCTGTCTTTTAAAATTAATTTTTATTTTAATAATTCTTGGATCTGGGTTTTCGCGCCAAGGTCCAGGCTGGGTCCCGACTTAAAATTTTTGTTGTTTAATATATTTACTGGGTTTCTGACCCGTGCGCGGTCACCGCGTGGTTGGCGGTAGCAGCGCAGTTGGCCCAAGAGTCGGGAAATTGATAATTATTTTTATTATTATTATTATTATTTGAATCATTATTATTATTATTTGTATTATTATTATTATTATTTGTATTATTATTATTATTATTATTATTATTGTTATTATTGTTATTATTATTATTATTATTATTTTTGTTATTATTATTATTATTTGTATTATTATTATTCTTATTATTGTAATAATGTTATTATTATAATATAATTACAAAAAAAATAAGAAAATACCTAACCCTAAACCTACCCATCCCCCCCCCCTCTTCCCCCCTACTTCTTCTGTTTGACACACCACCCAGCAGGCGTGCACCCGACCTACCTTGCCAGGCATCCTCGCCTCACCTCTCCTTCTACGAAAGTTGCCTCCCTGAAGGACCTCTCCCCAGCCAGCCTCGTCTCCTCCTATGCAACCCGCCACCATACTTAGCCCCTTCGCCCCGCCAGCCTTGCCCTGCCTCACGCCGCACCACTACGCTCCAACGGAGGTGCCACCCTCCAGGCATGCGCTCGCCCTTTCCATGTCGCCCCTCGACCTCAACATTTCTTATATCAGCCCTCCGTGCTCACCCTCTCCATGTCTCCCCTTGCCTTTGACCCTCCATCCTCCCTCACCTCTCTGCTTCGGCAGTAGACGCCTCACCGTCTAGCCTCTCCTGCCCGACCAACTCTCCCTCATACTCCCTACCTGGCCTCCCATTCTGACCTCCTACCAATCTGGCCTCCACGATTCGACCCTCCACCTTCTCCCTCTCCCACTCTAGCCGAACACCGCCCTGCCCTCTTGGTTTCCCCCTCTAAACCTCCATCTTTCTGGCCAACCACTGCTTTATCTCCAAACAGGATCTCCGACCTCGCCTCCTCCTTACGCCAGCCTCATCACAACATCAAATCTGGCGACCCCCTGCTCCCCTTTTCTCTAACCAGTAGCATGTCGAACCCCTCCTTGCTCCATTTCTGTTTTATTATTATTATTATTATTATTACATCCTTGGTGTTATTAGTTTTCGTTAAACTCTAATATCATGATTTGGGTTACACATGTTTTTATCGTTATTTTAGGTGTGTGGTTAATCCAAGGGGTGTTTTTATTCCTCTCACTGAAGTGTCGTTGCATCCTCTCTGGACTTGAGGTAGTAAAATCCATAAATATTCCTTTTCAATGCATTTATTTGGAACTTGGTTCTTCCAATTATTATTATTTTATTTTATTCTTTGATTTGCATCATCACAAAATTTCTAATTAGTCTACTATACATTTATAAGATTTTGGAATTTGTTAAAAATGGATTTTGATGCAATTATTTGGATATGGCCTTGTATTTTTACATTTAGTATGTTTGATCTAAATCCATAAATGTTTCCATGATGAATTTCTTTATTAACGTACCGAATCTTGTTTTGAAAATTTTTAAAATATGATTTGCACCTTCACAATTCATGCAATTAGTTATTTGTGGTGTTTTCTGGATGATTGAATTTATTACAAAGTAAGTTTTAATGATTATCATACGTATTGTTTTGGATTTTTGCACCTAGGTTAATTTTTCTAATTGAAAGTGTTTCTTTAAAGCAGGATTAGGGGTTGTTATGAAATGCTTAGCACTCATGTTTTTATGGAAATGTTTTTCTGGATGTAAATTTGTTCTAGAGTGTATAGTTTTGAAATGGTGTGGTTTGTTAAATGTGTTAAAATGTTTTGGGAAAAGTTTAATGATTCCTAAAGGTATGGTTTTTTGTTTCCTAAATAAATTTGGTGGTTGTACGTGGTTCTTAATGAAATGGGTGTTTTTATGGAAATGGTTTAAAGGGTCTTATTTGTTGTTGGTGTATCACTGGATGTTGGCGCATCCATGGGTTCACTAGGTGGACACAGGGATGTGTCAACAAATGAAGGTGATGTATTATGTTGGGTTTGTCTTGAATGTTTAGTTTTATAAATGGTTTTTATTTTTCTAAATGAGGTTGAGTATTTTGTGTGGGTTCTAAAAATATATTTTAAAGGTGTTCCTTAAGTTTGGCCCATTTTCCATTTTAAACATGTCGAGTTAATGGACCATTTGGAACTTTTAACCAAAGGGTAATGTTTATACTAACTTTTAAAGGGGATTGGGTGTTGGTGAAAGTGTATGCTCAATTGGAAACTTAGAATGTTTTATAAAATGTTTTAATGATTTCATGGCATGACGACCTGGTTGGCACTTTGGGAATGTGAAATGATTGAACATGTATTTGGGGCGCTCCTTTCTATGGTAACCCTTTATGGGTGAATTCACAGGAAGTGTTTGTGTTTGGGGAAGGCAAGTGCGGTGAGATAAGTCATGAATGCGAGGGTCTTCCTAATTACATAGTATTATTATAACTATCATTGGTTATTGGGCATATTTTAGATGATCGAGTGATGATTGTTGATCAACCCTGATTAGATGGGTTGGTACCCCCTGGATTGGTTGTTTGGCCAGGTGGGATTTGCCACTGGATTGGTCAGTTATAGGGTGGCCAGTTGGTTATAGACTTAGGAGCTTCACCATATGCCGATAGGTGGTTCCGAAACTGAGTACATCTAGGGGTCTTCTAGGGATGTTTAGGATCACCCATTTTTTGTCTTTTCTTTTCTTGTTTACTTTCAGCTATACTTGTTTTTTCAGCTTATATTGTCACATGTTTCTTTTAGCACTACCTTATTTTCCTTGTTTGTATTTTGTTTTCAAAATTTTAATTTGTTTTAGAAATATAATATGGTGTGCGTTGGGTTTTTAAAATGGGCTAATGATATTTTTTTATTAAAATAGCGAAATCCAAATTTTATAATTGTATTTCAAACTTGTGTTAAGGGATTGTTTTGGGAAATGAGACATTGGATTATGTGGTTTATCTTAGAAAACCTACTAATAATTTCAAGTCTCGCACCTATTTTATTATTTCATTTGTAGGTTTCTTTTGATCAGGTTATTATTGTTTGAGTTTCTCATTATTGGATCAAGGTCGGCCTTTGGTTGGGAGGTGACCTGGAAGGTCAAGTGGGGGTATGTTAAGCTGTTCTTTTTTTTCTTTTTCCACTGCTCGAGTTCAATTTTATTATTTTTTATATTATTGTTTATTTAATTATCTTTTATGGGCCAAATAGTTCCCAATGATAAAATCTTGATGTCTGGTACTGATTTCCAGCCCGTGGGGATTAGGAACGCCCCATGGGACATGTCGCGGACCAACTTAGGTGACTGGTTCAGGGTCGACCAGGGTTGGTTCATGACAAGGAAACAGGTAAAAAATGGTTGTCCCATAATTATAATAACAATTTTTTATATTTATTATACTATATTAATTATTTTAGGATTGATACAACATATTTAAAGAAAGTATAAGTAGAATGGAACTTCAAAAAGATTAGTAAGATCATAAACCACTTATTTAAGAAAACTCCTTTGAATATTCTCTTAAGGACCCTTAGGTTGGTATTTTAAGAAGAGTATAACCTATAGTACATTTATAGGTAATTTAGGAAGATATTTTGGAAGGTTTTGTTTGAGCTAAAGGGATAAAAGTTTGTGGATAATGGAGGAGGGGTGTCCTTTTATAAGTGAGTTGAGTGGCACACTTGTAAATATAAAGAAAATTAAAATATAATAAAGTCACACTCATAATAAATTAGCTCCAAATTGCCTAAATTTCAAATATATGATGAGATATAACTAAAATATATTCATAAAATATGATTTAGATAATTTTTCTGGGTTATTTTAACCCTTATATCTTTATATTAACCCCTTTAAACCTTTACTATAGTAATGAATTTTTACTTTGGTTACTATTCATAATGGCCAAAAATTAAGTTAATATTATTTCATAATATTAATTACTATAATTAAAAATATAAAATCCATTTTACAATATTAAATTCCCATAATTTTATAAATTCATTTTAAAATAAGCATGGAAAAATGCAACAACCCCATTTTTAGAAAAATGCATTTTTAAGCATAAAACTGAGTTTACCGACATTCCTTGTAATGTATAAACTATTAGATGAATGTTAGAATATTTTATTAAAAATATTATCTACACATTTAATTAAAATCATTCATCAATAGTTATTAATTTAATTTTTAAAGATAAAAACACATTATGCGTACAAAAATAGTTTTTTTAGAATGAAACCTCTTTTTACCTTTAAATAATTTCATTTTAATTTTTAACCAATTAAAAAAAAGAATTTATTTTATGAATATGTAAATAATAATTTTTTATAATTTATTTATTACTATTTATACCCATTTATGCACTCATATTTTCATGAAAATTTATAAAAAAATTTTAAGGATTTTAAATAGATTTTAATCATTATGCCCATGTATCTCAATGTGTATTTAAAATAGGGGAATTTGAAATTGAAGAATTAAAATGAGTCAAAAGTGGTTTTATAAGGATTAAATTTATTAAATAATATTTTTGTGGAACTTTAATAAGTATTTTCTTATGATTTTCAGGTAAACAAATATGTTCAATCTCAAGCTAGCCCTCAACTAGTGGGTCCAAGACACTTAACCATCCAAAAGGGTTGATCAGCCATGGAATCTCACCCGGATAACCCGCATGGGAGGTAGGTGTGAGCCCTAGGTATAAATCCATGGGTTCATAGGTGAACCTAAGATCATTAAAAACATGTGATTAGGCACGAACCATTTGTGTGTGTGTGTGTGTCGGGATCCCATCCCCAAAGAAGGCTTCTGAGTCGAGGATGGAATGTGATTCATTATAAATGATCATATCCTCCCTTATCTTCTCGAATTTGGAAAAATTTCAGTGTTTGAAAAAATCATTTTAACTAAAATAATTTCATTCTCATCCTTCTCTTGTGACCTCCTACTCTTAAATTTTCACACCACCAACCTATGCCATTATCGCCACTCGACATCAGCCCGCCACCATCTGAAAATGCCAAATATACCATGGATGATGTCCAGAATGCTCAAGGTCAAGGAAAATACTACTATAAAGGCTTAAAATAACCATGGATAATCTCTAGAGCCTCAAATGATCTTCATGATTATCATTTGGAAGAATAATATTTACCATTCATTAAATAAATCTCCCTTCAGCCATTATTAAGGCTAGAAAGATTGATTAATGTTGAAAGCACCACTTTCACCACCATCTTTCCATGTGAATAACCATAGTGGATACTTTCCATGTTGTATCATTTAATTCATACATGAATAGATAATTTCAATGCTTCCCCACATGATATTTTCACACCGCTGCATAGATATGGAAACAACTGATATTTGTGGTAATTTCAAATAAAATATTTAAAAATATATATTCAAATTTGATAGAGATATATGAATACTTGAGAAGGTTACATATAAAAGGATAACATGCCCTATATAATGAGGTGTTTTTACACTTCCTATGTATTTGATAGTGAAGGTAATGGTAGGGTGTTTCTGCTATTCTGATCCACCTTTATTTTTTTATTTTGATTTTATAATTTTGTTTATTTTATAAGATGACTTCTTCCTCCCCCATCAACTCTACTACCCCATATATAGAGGGATAGTTCTTTTGAGTGATTGGGAAAGGTAATTATAGAATAATTTCTTTGTTTTAGTTATTCACCTAAATAAATAAATCCATTCTTTCTTATTCTTTCTGGTTTCAATTCTTATTCACGGTTTAAATTTTTTAATGTGTTTGCATTAAATTTTTATTCTATTTATTTTAAATTGTCTTGATCAATGATTCATATCTCCCTAAGGATAATTATTTTCTATATATGGTGGAATGGATGAGGTTTGGGTGGTTATTTATCAACTATCTCCATCACATATTAGAAATTATAAGTTGTAACTTTTTCTTTATTAGGGAACAATTATACCTAGTCATGGATTTACTTAATTAAGAAATAGAACCTTTGTAATGATCATATGCATATAAAGGAGGGTATTCCAACCAGAGTTTTTAGATATGAATATTCTCTCCATAACCATTTCTCCAGGGGAGAGAGAATAATCAATAGATAAATCACTATTATACCACTCAGTAGAAGAAAAATTGGTAAAATTTGGAAAGTAGGATAAAATTTTATTAGTTTTATATAAGCCTGACCCAATCACCACTTCTCATATACTATTTAAAATTAATAATAAAATCTTAGTTTTAATTCCTTAATTTCACAAACCAAATTAAAATCAATTTTTCTGAAACAAATAAAAAAAGTGACAACCTTGTTTTATGTGCACTCTTATTTGGAAGAAAACCTAGAGTTAACCAATAGACTTTACCTAGGTAATAAAAATTATTTTTCCATGCCCCATGATATGCTTAATGACACTTATAAACTTTTATTATTGAAAGATACCAAGAGAAACATACAATAATGAGAGAGAAAATAAGTTCACAGTGGTTGGAAGTGGTGAAGGCTGAGGGCATCCCCTCAAACAATCATATAACTATCAATGGGAAGAGGAACAATAATATAAAACAATGAAAAACGGTTATCCTAGTTACCTTTGTAAGAAATAAGATCCTTCAACATATTACCCTCATTACATGTATGAATAAACATCATATTAGGATGAATAAGATCCTTGTAAGCATGAATGGGATAGATAATATTCTAAGGACAAGACAACTGACCTTTCAAGTCATTGAAAACAATATCATAATCTGATTCAATTTCATCCAGATAGATAGATCATTCCATACAAATATTGATCCCTTGAATCTTCTCAAGTTACTCCGCCACCACTGATGTACCCTCCCCATAGTAGGTAGAAAAATACACAATAAACAAGCCTCAATCATCACGAACAACAACACCACCACACATAACACCTTGAAAACAAGAACCATACATATTTAATTTGAGCCCATAACATGGGGGATTCCATATCACCCAAACACAAATAGACCTTCACCTAAGAATATTCACCATAGTCGAGTGACCAGAAGAAACAAAGGAATGCAGAACCAGAGAGATATTAACACCTTTACATTTCCACAAAACAAAGAAATAATATCCAAGAATTTACACCAGATATAACATAGATTATGTCAAATGTCCTGATGAAATATATCATTCTATTTTTCCCATATGGTCTAATAAATAGATATGATGAGACAGGTGAAACCCTTATCGTGTTCATGATCCCACTCCTGCAAATTCCAACGTGCCTATATAAACTCTTCCACAGATCTTACACTTCTACTAAAATTGGGAAATCCAGAAACATGAACCCACAAGTGACAAGACCAATCACTTTTTCAGAATAGATGAAAAATAGAATCATATTTAGATTTAAAGCATCACTTTCATTTTTATTAAATAGGAATACTGATATGTTGAATTTTTTCATTTATAGGAATAGCACAATAAAAAATTCTACAAAGGAGATAACTGAATTTTGGAGAAATATCATTCAACCAAAGTATACTACCAATACTATATTAATTTTATAATGGATGATTCATATAATGAAAATAATATCAAGAAAAATTCCAAGTTGAATAATAAGTAATAAAACACTTATCTAGATCCTCAAAAAAATTCTACATAGAACCTCATTTTGTTCCTCATTCAACATTGCATTAGTGAACTGGGGATGATCACTAGCCTACCTAACACTGATTTCTAAGGCTGTATTGGAAAGAACAATAAGGAACAAGACCAATTTTATTTCTAGAAATAAATATCACAATGCTCAGATATCCAACAAGAGTTCTCCAAAATAGGAGGAAAAATACTCCTCAAATTATTCTAGAGGTGAGAACCATTGTAGTTGTTAGTCCTTTTAAAATAAAATTCCCCACATTTCCCCTTGATAAAGTCTAACCAAAGTGAATAACCATAAATAAATTCCCATACCAGTTTAGCCTAAATACACCACATAATATCTTCAATACCTTTGAGATTGAACCCCCCCCCCCTATTGGTAAGGTTTTTCCAATCTAGAACAACTTTCCCAATGATGATTCCATTCATGATGAGACTCCCATATAAAGAAATTGAGAATCCTTTCAATGTTTCTAATCACCGCTTTGGGAGGAATACACACAGATAAAACATACATAGTGATGGAATAAAGGACACTATTAACCAAAGTAATATGTCCCCCAATGGATAGAAAGTGGATTTTCCAATTTTGGATCCTTCCCATAATTCTATTCACAATTTTATTATAGTGATAAATTATAACTCTCCTATTAGATAAAGGATCATCCAAGTATTCCATTGGGAGATTTTTTTTTCAAACCAACCTTATTTTTAATGGTCAAGGATCTCCTTGAAGAACACTTATTAGAGATAAAAACGCCACCTTTTTTATTGACATAATGGTTGAATTTATTATTGTAATTATAAATAATCATATTGAAATTATAAATGTAATTGGCACTATCATTGAGGAAGAATATAATTTCATCCATGAAAAAAATTATGATAAATTCTAGATAATCCATACCTCCCATTAAAGGGATTAATCAAAACATTATCAATACTCTTGTTGATATTTCTACTGAGAACATGCTAGTCTAGAATGAGTAGGATCAGATAAATAATATCACCTTATCTCAATCCCCTTGAGGATTTGAAGAAACCAAACCTTTTCCCCGTTAAAGAAATAGAGAACCATGTAGAGTAAAAGAACCTAAATAATAGATCACCTACCCACTAAGAAAAAAACCACATTTCCTAATAAATTTTATGAAAAAAGACCATTCCATCTGATAATGGGCCTTTTCCATGTCAATATTAACCATCGCATTGGTACCAAACACTCTTTTGTCAAGATCAGTAAATATTTCCTGGGAAAAAACTATAGCTCCAAGAATTAATCTCCCTTTAATAAAACTGTGTTTTTAGTTTGAATCCTAGAGAGGAATATGAAGAGACCTCCTTTTGTTGAGAATGGTAGCCAAAAACTTTATAAGATAAGTTACACATAATTATAAGGCAAAATTTTCCAAAGTCATTGGACTGTTTGATTTTAGGAATAAGAGCCAAAATGGTATTTGAAGGAACTCTTGGTAAAGTATCACCCCAGAAAAAATAACTAACATCACACACCGTATCCTCTTTGATAATAATCTAAGCATTAGAATTAAAAAAACCTAGAAATCCATCAGTACCAGGGGAGATTTTGGGATTTAGGGACTTCATGGAATCAAAAATATCCTCCTCTCCTGGGAGATCACCCAATCTTTGATTCTCCAAATCAGAAGAAAAGGAGGGAATATTTAAAATAAAGGATAATATGTTTTCCAAACCTGAAAATAATCCTCTTAACCCTACCTCTGACCATAAATAGCTTTAGAGAAGTGATACATAGCCAAAGGACCCGCAATACTTGTATCACTAGTAAAGTTATCATCAGGAAGATGAATATTGTGTCTTCCATTGAACCTTTTATACCTAATACAAGAATTAAATAAATATGTATTCTTGTCCACAACCTTAGGACAATTATCTTTATATCTCTCTTTAATAGGAGACTTAAGATTAAGAAAAATCTCCTCCGACCTTTGAATCCTACTAAACAAAAAGAGTATACTTGTTATCATCATGTTGAAGTTGTAACTAAAGATCAAGTTGTTTAATATTTTTCTAGAGACCTTCCAAGTCAATATCCTGATCTAAAAGTAAATGAATTTAGGAGATTATGGTATCCTTAAGACTTCTAAACTTATTATGAAGATCAATCCAAGAAAAACCCTAAATAGGAGCATTCCAAGAATATTGAATCATATCTCTGAATCCTTCCTATTACCAACAATGAGTAGTATAAAATAAAACCTTCTTAATCACCCCAGAAGAATGGATATTAAGAAGGAGGGTAGAATGGTCAAATAAATACCTAGAAAGATGAGTGATAGAGGATCCTGAGAAGTTAGATATAGCTTGAAAATACCTAATCCATCTATGAAGTCTAATTCAAATTATGCTACTACCATTGCGATTATTGCACCAAGTAAAGGAATAACCTATATAACCTAAATCCAATAGATGATTGTATGTAATAAAGGATAAAAAATCTTGAATCCCACTAATAATATAAATTAACCCTCCCTTATTTTAAGAAAATTCTATAATATTATTACAATCTCCTCCAACAAACCATGCAGTAGAACTATAGTTGAAGGCAGATATAGAGACCCGGAGATCATTTCTTTGGAATGGGTCACATATAGTATAAACATTGACAAAAAATAATAACCCTCATTTATACTTACTTTAATGTAGATATACTGATTGGAACTCTCAATTAAATCCATAATTATTTGATCATTCCAAAAGATCAATATGTTCTTGTTAACTGGATAACCATGCAAGAAATGATTGATGTACAAACCTTGAGCCACGCCGTTGATGGATCCGGGTTTGATCTTAGGTTCCAAGATGGAAAAAAATGAAATGATTTTATTTTGTATAGTTTTAGAAATGAATTTACTCTTATCCAAGGATACCATACCCCTAGAATTCCATGTAATGGAGTTAACCATAAAAAAGGTGTTATTGGCCTATAAGCCTAATCTATTGGTGGATGATTTGGTTTTGGAACAAGTTTTAATGATTCTGGAAGGAATTTTCAACTTAACTGACTTAAAATCACCCCAAACCAGGGATGATTAGAAAGGATTCACTCCATATTCTTCTAACACCTTGAAAGAATTTTGAGTGGGGGTATTTTTATTTGTAGGGTGATACTTATCCAAGTATTTAAGAAGATAAAGGTAAAAATAGTCCATAGACTTGGAAATATATTCTTCATAAATAAACACTGGAAACTCCTTAGAAAAAATCAGAGCTGGGAAGAAGACCTCTTGATCCATTGTAGAAGAGGAACCACCCTCTACTAGGGATAGATGAGAAAAGTGCGGAACTAGATTAGGCTAAATAACCATTCCATTGACTTCCAAATTCTCCATAGGAGGCACCACTGGAATTGTAAGACCTAGAAGTAGAGATACTGAATTCTAAAAAGAGTAATAGGAAACCACTGGTTGGGTCAATGAAGGGTGAATAAAATAAGGATCATCTACACCAGAACCTTCAAGAATAATATGGGACAACATAACTGTAGGAGTAAGATCCAAATAAACAAAATATATGGTCACAAGAGGTACAGGAGAGTCAGAAACTGGAGATCCTTTAGAGGCTTTCTCAAAAGAAGAGGACTGATAAATTATAGTTGAATGTTGGAAAAGATGATCTAGATCCAGATCAGAAACTCCCACCAGTTGAGAAGATAAATTCACCAACTAGATCAAAACAAAATCATCTAGAATCCTGGAATGCACATGATCATGAACCGCTAAGGAGTTCCTAGGGAGAATCTCGAATGGATGAGTCTGAAGCTCACCAGAATCCCTATTACAATGCACTAGGCTCCTGTATAAAGATAAGAGTTCCCTTTAAGAATGCAGTGAGAACATAAAATAGGGGAATGAGGATAAATAATATTATACCACAGAGTAAGATCCATCCCAATGATCAGATTAATATTGTGTGGAAGAGAAGAAGATAGATCAAAATCCATGCATATTCGGGCCTCCATTATGTGCTCCATCCTCAGGTTAACCACATCATCTTAGAGTTGGGGACCTAATGAATTACCAATATATGTGAGGACTGAATGATTCTGAAATGGAATATGGATGTCAAGAAGATAAATCCATAGCACCACTAACAAAGATTATTTTCCATGATGGGCATCGAGAGACCACTAGATGAGGGGATACCTTTGAAGGCCGCAAGAAATAACCTCTATAGACCAGAGTTTAAGATAGTTCAATTTAGAGAAGCACTAGGCATAAAAATATTTCCTGGATAGAATGGAAACTGCCCCCACACCATAAAGATCCTAAGAATCAATGAAACTGGAAAAAACCTTAAGATAAACATGGTTGTTACTGAACATCATTGTGAGGGACCAACGATGATAATGTGAGGCTTTTAAAAGTTAAGAATCTGAAATTCATATGGTTGGAATCCCATAAACCATTTCTTATTAATTTATTTTTAGAGAAATAGGAGCAACCATTAGGATAGGGGGAAGTACACCTCATATATTAAAGTGACACTTTCAGTGTTCACTCTAAACTAGTAAAAATGGATGGAAACCCCAACCAAACCATGAATGACATCTACACACCTCATTTTTCTAACCAACATAACCAAATTTTTATTCATTCTTTAGAAAATAATTTTAAACTATGAGTTAATATGATTATTATGCACCCAAGATTTCATGTTCTTGTAAGAGAATACTAAAATCATCATATTTAGGAATTCAACAACATATTTTCAAGATTTTGGTTAAGGGGAGAACCTGAAGATCAATTCAAGTGAAAGTCATTTACCATTTCACTTGAAGGAGTGGCTATAGAATGGTATTATAGTTTGATACCATGAGAGGTTAGTGACCAGGAAGACCCAAAATGATGCTTCATGTAGTGACACATTCCCACATCTAGGAGAACGGAAATCATAAAGGTAATTTATGTCGTATTTCAATCAATTGGAGAGACTCTCTATGAGTATTGGGAACATTTCAAAAAACTCTGTATGATTTTCCTATATCAAGTAATCGAGGAGCACTAATTCCTTGTGTTATTATACTAATGATTTCTTTAAAATGACCAAAATCTTCTAGATGCCTCATCCAGAGGATCCCTGATTGAAAAATCACCATTAGAAGATAGATGTCTAATTGAAAATATTTCTCAGAACACACAAAAATTTGGGACTATAGGTATATGAATAAGGGTAATAAATGAGGTAAATACATCTGATTCAACATCCTTTTTTGGAAACCAAATGAACAAACTCACCAGGTTAGTACGAAAAATGGTTGTGAACCAAGTGAAAAACCCACAAGGATCGAATAAGGTATGTGGTTTATGCTCTTATACTTATCATTACATTGAACAATATCTTGAAGTGTAGGGCATAGAAAGTTGTGAAACTACTTTTCATCTGAGACAATTCTAACAAAACCAGGATACACCCCCTTTTCAAAACCAATACCAACCATAGCCTATGTTCCATATGCAACAATACAAATAGTCCTACAAACATTTATACCAAAAATAACCCTTTAAACCACCACCATTACAATATAATACCTATTAGTATCCATCATCCAATGTTCCATCAACTAAGAAACTATAGTTTGAGGTTAAGGGTTTATAAGAAACAGTAAAATATTTATCCAACCAATTCAAAAATATATTTGAATTTATGACCAAGAATCTGAGAAATCTTCCAGTGAAAAAAAAATCAAATCCAAAGGTTATCATAAGAATAATTATAACATGAAGTAAAAAATATCCCTTGCCACCTGAACAAAGAAATTATGATCATTCTAAGTATAATTATATTGATCAACTCATCCATAAAAGAGAATATGATAAGAAGTAAGAAAATGTAAGGACCGGGTTCAAAAAATAAAATCTAGAAACACCTTCGTAGAATCAATACAAGGAGACATCTAAGAACCATTCTGTTCTGCATTAGTTGTGTCAAAGAAGATGGAAGAAGAGTGACTTCAAAAAGATATTCTGGAGATATTCTAAAAAGTAAAGATAAATATCCCACTCTTGGAATCAATAATAAAAGCCCTAAATATGAAAAAATTTCTTAAGGTATTCTGCATGAATAGAAATAGACTCTATGGAAATGATTGAAACATCTTAGGTAGAAGCATCTCAATACTAATCACACCACTAATACAAAAAAATCAAGATCTAGGGACATTATCTATTCCTTACACTTTTATCTCATCAAATTTTACAGATGAATTATGTGATCTAGGTGTTTTAATAAATGTCATGCATCACTTGGTGTTTTTCTATTTATAAATTTAATAATTTAATCTAACCATTTTAGTGGTGAAATTAGATAATAGATCTATTATTTTTCAAGCATGAGTAGTAGAATATGTACTCATGTGACTAAGAGGACTAATGTTTTCAACTGACTCATACATTTTTACCATGGAAGAAGATCAAATACCAGGCCACTTTCTCATCATTCTGGGGATAATATTACTGAAAAATAAAAAAATAATCATCAATTTCCATGAAGGAATACTCACAATGGATCTTGGAGATATAAAATTACACTTAAAAATTGTTGACGTAATAAAGAATCTTCCAAGAAGTCACTCACTTTATGAAATCTCCCATGAAGAAGGTAAGGAACCAATTGAAGATTCAGGTATGCTTCATGAATTGTTATAATTATAAGGGATTTTTTCATTTAAATTTATAAATAACCAAGAACCCAAAAATCCTAATTAAATTTTAGAAGAGGAGGTATCTTCTGATTTTTTTGATTATTTATTAAGAGAAACTGAAATGATACTAGTGATTCATGATTTAGAAGTAGGAAGCCTAAATTCAATAGAATCCCTTGAACAACCCCAAAGTCTTGAGTTAAATCCACATTAATGTGATTTAAATATGTGTACCTTATTAAAGGGGAGATATTACTAGTGATCATCACCAATAATCTATTTGAGACTTAAGAACAAACTTTGACTAACCTTCTCAAAAGTAATGTCCAAGCCATATGATGTGGTTTAGGAGATAACATAGGTATCAACCCCAAAGTATTCTCTCATGGAATCTTTTTAGAAGGTGATTCCCACCCAGTGATATAGCCATAGATAATACTTAATCCCAACATCATGGAGTTTTTTAATAGAGAGATAGAAAAATTACTTGTAGTCTGCATCATTCACATAACAACCCTTATCTTTATTACACATTAATACATGATTTAATTACATAAAACTTCACTTAATACAAGTCGTAAGATCGATAATTCTAGTGTATTTGGTAGTTAGGTACATTTCATTAAAACTTTAAACATGAATTACAACATCTTTATTGAAAAATTATTTAACATGCATGAGCTTAAAACTACACTGGATAACCTGGGGAAATACATAAGAAAGTGGTGATCAATAAATCCTGGTAAGGGAATAAACCTGGAATAACATGAAGATAATAATACATGTTAGAAAAGGCATATCAATGAGTCATAAATTAACATTAATAATAAATCATGATGTATCATGAAAATCATAACATGGGAAATGTGGAAACAACTTAAAACACAGCATCATAAACATAGTTCAAGGATAAAATTCCAGGAATTCATGGTGTAAAAATTCCCATAAAGGAATAAAGTACACCCCTATCCCAAAATGAAATACCGTGATAGTAAATATTACCCAATTCATTGGATCACTCTATAATTTCGGGCGCACCCATCACTTTTATTTCATTTTATGGCTTAAGTGTGCCGCATAAATCATAAAACATGGATTAATTCATCATCATAATTTATTCCAAAGTCAAGGAGTGTGGAAAAAATAAATTTAATACCATAATAAAAATTTATATGTGCATAAAATTGAACACCCTTGATAGGAAATTGGTACAACAATCACTACATAATTCGTTTGGCATGGAAAATCACAGTGAAAATTTGACACTATAACGGTGTCACTTAAAAATTAATAAAATGGGTTGATGAGAGAGAAATGGGTATATAATCATTTGGAAATGAATTTGATAGTAATAGGTACATTTAAGGACATGTACACACATTTAAAATTATAAAAATAAGGCATATGATAATAAATAAGCTTGAATAAAAAGAGAAAGGAAATGATGCTTATGAGATTTCGGCATGGTAACAGGTGTACATGGGAAGGATTAATGAGAGATAAAGGAGTATATAATCATTTATAAATAATAAGGGAAGTATGGGGGGGTGTGAAAATATACCTTGTCATTATTAATTGAAAATAAAATGGCATAACATGATAATGAAACTTAGATAAAGATGAGAAAGGAAAGAACCCTTGAATGCATGGCTCCAGAAGCTTGATAAGGGGATTCTTGAGAGATTGGGGAACCTTTGGAGGATTCTTAAAAGTTAAGGGAAGATTAAGAACATTATTCAAGGATTTTTAGTAAAGATTAGTTGGATCTTGGGTGGGTTTATATAGGAAATAATAGGGGGGTTCTTTAATATTTCATAAACTTTGGTTTTGGACACTATATAATAAAATATTCAAAACCACAAACCTTCCCATGATTTTTGTTCATGGTTTTTGAAAAATTGGGGAGTTTTTTATTATTTTATTATTCAAATAGATGAATGTATTAAAATATTACCCATTCATATGTCGAGGTGAGTCACTCTTTTAAAGAAATGAATTTAAAATCATAAAATATATTATATATTTTGGAGGATTCATAACGACATTTTAAAATTGATAAAATAAACTGAAAATCGAATTATTTTAAGGGGAAAACATATATTATTTTATTATACCCGTTATAGTATTTATTACATCATTTATTGGTCATTATGATGACATAAAACACACCATAAATTTATACAGTATTTAATTTTTACCCGAAAGTTCGACTGTCTCAGAAAATAATGAAAGTTCACCATTGGATAATTTAAATTTTATGATTACAAGATAATATTTATTTTATATAAATAATTTTATAAATATTTTCACTTTCAATTTTAAAATAATATTCAATATTTATTAAAAAAATGTTGCGATTTTGACAATAATAGTTTTTGAACCCTTATAAAAAGTACATTTCACATCATAAAAATTATATGACCATTTATAATTAATAAAACATAATTAATGGTATCATTTTATTAAAATAATATTTATTTCAAAAATTCATTAATTCATCAAAATAAATCCCTTAATTTAATTTGAATATTACCTGAAAATACAATTTGTGTTTAATTGAATCAAAATCAAAATCATTTATAAAGTAAAAATAAAAATGAAAATAAATTCATTATTCTATAAAAAATACAGATCCATATTATTAATGTATTTATACATATCTCTTTATTACACCTACATAATCCCTAAGAGTAAGGTGTGTGACTGTGAGACTTTCATGGGATCATTCAGTGAACATGGTTTTTGTCGTGATCTCAATGAGCTTGAACTTATCCTGTAAATGGTTTCACTCATGTTTAAGTTATTGGAACTCATCTTGGGATTGGTAAAGGTAAAATCCCATAGATGTTATGTCACTTGGAATCTATAATAATTGGGTTTCATAGGTCATGATTTTACTAGTTGAGGTCATCACTTCCTTTATCTGAGTCAATTGGATTTGTTAAAAGCACAATATTTATACTAATCATGTGATCATTTTTCAATAGCTATATTAACAGTGATTACATTATTAATTTTATTTTAAATCCAAAGATATAACTAAGGAATTTTGTGTGTGTTTGATAACCATATTACATAATAATACATTTAATTAAATCATAAATGGAAACTTCATTTATAGCAATTTGAGACGTTACTATCTTCCTCCCCCTGAGAAATTTCACCCCCGAAATTTTCATTTCACACCTTAAAATAGATGAGTCTAATTCTATCTCATCACTTACTCTAGTTCCCATGTTTCTTCCACAAACTTTTGGTTTCTCCATATCACTTTTACAAGGTTCATTGTTTTATTTTTTTAGAAATCTATCTCCACTATCTAAGATCTTCACTAACTGCTCCTCATAGGAAAGATCATTCTCCAATGGTACCACCTCTATATTGAGTACATGTGAGGGTTGAGGTATGTACTTCCTCAAGAGTGATACATGGAATACATCATGAACTCAAGATAGGTTAGGTGGGAGTGCAAGTCGATAGGTCACTGATTTGATACGATCAATGATCTAAAAGGGGATGATGTATCTTAGACTAAACTTTCCATTATTTCCAAATATCATCAATTTCTTCTATGGAGATATGTAGAGAAATAACATGTCTCCAAAATCAAACTCTAGGTATGGTATATGATTGTCAACATATCTCTTTTGTCGACTCAAAGCATCCTTTATGTGATGAAGAATGGTCTTAACCCTTTCCACCATTTCCTCAACCATTTTAGGACCTAGAAGTTTTAATTCCCCAACTTCATCCCAACATACAAGTGTCCTATACCTCTTCCCATAAAGGGCTTCATGGGGAGTCATTTGGATGATCGACTAGAAAATATTACTGTAAGATAACTCAACCAAAGGAAGATGTTGATCATATCCTCATTTAAAGGCCATTGAAATGATATCAACATGTCCTCAATTGTCGAGATAGTCTGCTCTGATTGGACATTAGTTTGAGGGTGATAGTGTCCATGCTAAAGTTTAACTAAATTTTTAAAGAATGTTAAATACATTTCTAGAACTTGGAGGTGAATCTTGGATATCGATCGAATGCAATAGATATTGGTACTCCATGCATCCTGACCACTTCTCTAATGTATATCCATGCAAGTATACCCAGTGAGAATTCCTCTCATATCACAATGATGTATCAATTATTTGTAAGATGATCCACCACAACCCATATAGCATTATTCTCTCTTTATGTCTTTGGAAGATCAGTGTCAAAGTCCATGGTGATGATTTCCCTTTTCCATGTAGGTATGGTTAATGGTTGCATCATCCCCTTGGATATTTTCCTTTCTTCTTTCACTTTCTAACATATAAGGCATCTTGATGTATATGTTGTGATATCCTTCTTCATATTTTCCCCCCAATAGTGTTCTCAAATATCTTGATACATCTTTGTGCTTACTAGGTGGATGGAGAAGGTTGAGTTATGTGCATCATCCATCAAATTCTTCTTTAACTAAGGATTTGATGGTACACATTGTCTTGACCCAAATCTTAGAACACCTTCATCATTTAAAATTGAACTCCAAGGATTTCCCTTTCCTTATAGCTTCCACTTTCTTATAAATTCCCACATCAACCCTTTGGGAATCCTTTAATATCTCCATAAGATATTGGTGAACAATAATTTGTGAAATTATTTATGATGTTCCTTCCTTTATGATTCTCATGTATATCCTTTCCAAATATTAAAAGATTGGATCCTTCTCAATTCTCATCAATGACAGAATTGATGGATCCTTTCTACTTAGAGATTCTTCCACTTTATTCGCTTTCTCGGTAAGGTAGTGAATTGAGAAGTAATGGTATTTAATGATCTCTAACCATATTTTTTGGCTTATGTTTAGCTCTTTCTGTGTGAATATATACTTGAGAATTTTTTGATCCATATATATTTCACACTTATCCCCAAAGATATAATTCTGCCAAATTTTTAATTCTAAAATCATTGAAGCTAACTCTAGATCATGTTTTGGTTAGTTCTATTCATGAACTTTCAACTACCTTGAAGCATAGGCAATGACTTTATCATTTTCCATCAACACACATCCTAGACCCTTCTTTAAAGCATCGCTGAATACCATGAAAATCTCTCCACTTGTGGGTAGTATGAGCACAAGAGAATTGATAAGCATCCTTTTCAAATCCTTGAACATTTCTTCACAGTCATCATTCAAAGAAAACTTGACTCCCTTCCAAGTTATTTTGGTGATAGGGTTTTAAAATCACAATAAATTTCTCATGAATCGGCGAAAATAAATAGCAAACCCAAGGAAACTATGGATATATTTCATAGATGTTGTCCTAATCCATCCTTCAATTGATTTTGTTTTCAAAGGGTCTACAGATATCCCATTGCTTGTGATGATATTCCACAAGAAAGATACTTCCTTCAACCATAACTCACATTTGTTGAACTTGGAATAAATCTTTTCCTTTCACAAGGTCTTTAGCACAGTACTCAAATGCTTCTTATACTCCTTCTTACTTTTTGTTTATATTATAATATCATCTATAAAGACTACAAAACAATTGTCTAGGTAATATCTAAATACTTTATTCATCAATTCCATGAATATTTTCATAGAATTAGTGAGTTTGAATGGCATTACTATGAATTCATAGTGCCCATAACTTGTATGAAAATCAGTCTTAGTGATATCCTCCTTCTTCACCCGAACTTGGTAATATCCCAACCACATTTCAAACTTGTAAAATTATTTTTCTTCATGTAGTTGATTGAACAAGACATAAATCCATATAATATTTTAATTATTCTTTATTTTTATCTTGTTTAGATCATAATAATTAATGAAAATGCACATTGTCCCATCCTTCTTCATAAATAAGAGGACTGGTGCACCACATGGTAAAGAACTTGGGCATACAAAACTTTTATCTATATTATCCTATAGTTGTTTCTTCATCTCCTAAATTTCCACAACATCCATTCTATATGGAGTCTTGGTTAATGGTAATTCCTCGGGTATAAGCTCAATTGAAAATTCAACATCTCAGCTAGGAGGAAGACCAGGAAATTACTCATGAAACACATCAGTGTATTCCTTCAAGGATAATTCTTTCCTTAGACTCAATCATTTGATCTAGATACTCTTTATCATAGGGAAACAATATCCATTCTTGAGATGATGGTACTAGAGAAGATTCATCCTCCTCCTTGCACTTGTATAAAATTAGGGGTTGATTTTCAATATAGAGAGTGATTTCCTTCTCATAGTAATTTATGTTGGTTATATATAGGTAAATCCAACCCATGTCCATAATTGAATCAAATTCCACAAAAGGAAGTATTACAAGGTTCTATGGGAAGTTCAACCCAAAAGTTGTGATAGGTGAGGAGTTATATACTTGGGATGCAATAATTTACCCATTTTACATCTTCCCTGATAACTCTACTTCCATGATTTGTGATGGTGTTTGAATAGTTCTACTAAACATTATTAATATGAAGAAATTTTTAGAACCAGAATCAAAAAGTAAATTATCTATTCTTGAATTAATAACTAGCATACATTTCACTACCTCGTTTTCAGGATCCACTATGGAAGTTATGATGGAAAAATCTCTCCATTAATTCCTTGGAGGTTGTTGGTTGTATTTAAAAACCCTTGTCTTAGTGAATTGGTTTGAAAAATTCTATAGTACCTTACATTTTTAGCAATGAAAAATATGTTGAGGGTTTACTGAAGCATTCCTTTCCTCTGTCACAGTAGCGGGTTTTTTCAGCTGGAAATATCTGGTTAGGTTCCCTTCCTCCCCAAAACTAAATCATTTCCTCATCCCCTTCAATAAATTTCTAGGGTGGTTTTTTCCACAACTTTGGCAAGTGGCATGTTGAAATTTCTTAGTACTGTTAGATCTCTCTATCGGACCTCCAGAATTGATCTCTACCCTCTGATTCTTATCCCCATGATAACCCTAAGATTCACCGATCTTAATTTCATCTTTGATGGAACATAGGACAATTTCCTTATAGCTATCAACGTCATGGATTTCCAGGAATTTTCGTAGACAAGATTTTATCCCACCAAAGAAGCGGTCAATCTTGCACTCTGGGGTAACGATGAAGCTAGAGGCATATTGTGTAATCCTTGTGAAGTTTTCCTTGTATGTCTAAATAGATTTGTTGTCTTTTTTCTTGAGCACAAATAAATCTCTTTCCATTTTAAGTCGGAGGGTGCAAGGAAAATATTTATCAAAAAACATTTTCTAGAAATACTTTCATCCGATTACCTCGATCTCTTTATCATGCTTTGTATTTTTGATCAATTTACACCATTTATCTTCAACATCCATATGATAAACAGCCAAAATAACCATCTCTTGTTTAGAGAATTTTAGGATGGATAAGATCTTCTCAATGGAGTTGATCCATAGTTTGGTGATTAAGGGATCGGATGATCCATTGAAATTAGGAGGCCTTTTTCACATGAAGATCTTGATTATGGATTGTTCTCTCTTAGGGGGGTTTGGATGATCTTCTTGATCTAGGTTTCTATTTATAACCTAAGTCAGATGAGAGATTATTTTCATGAAGTCTATGATTCCTTCTCCTATCGGGTTGGGAATCACATTGGGGTAGTCATCACATTGCTCTTCACATTGATTATTTACTTGATTCCACCTATTTTTGGCCATGTCTAGAATAAAAGGAAAATTAAGTATAATTATATTAAACTTTTAAACACATAAATGGATATTTAATGATAATAAAGGGATAACATGTAATTTACATGTATTTTCTTAACTTATAGTGTTCTGGGATTTCATATTTGTTATCCATGATCTATTTCCTAACATATATTATTATGGGAAAAAATTTTACTCTCTTAATAATATTTTGTTCTGAGATCATGAATTTCCAAAGAATATCCCTCAGGAGTTTCAAACCAAGTACACAGTAAGGCCTGTTTACATGTACCAAGTTACCCCAAGTTGGGACTAGAACACCTTGTCAGAGTTGTTACTCCTAGGTACATTTGTTCTAGAACCACATCCACTTGTAGTATCTAGACAGGGATGTATTTTATTGATAAAATTCTTACTCTATACTAACCAAAAGTTAGGTATTCTTTCTTATACTTAGTCTTATCCCTAAATATTTCACTAGAGTTTTCTAATCCTAATCTCAAAAATAACTAAACTTTTCCTTCGATGCCAACTATAATAACCATTATATTTATTACACATTAATACATGATTTAATTACATAAAATTACACTTTATACATCCATAAATATTGATAATTCTAGTGTATTTGGGAATTAGGTACATTTCATTACAACTTTAAACATGAATTACAACATCTTTATTGAACACTTCTTTAACATGATTGATCTTAAAACTGCATTGGATAACCTGGGGAAATATATAAAAGGGGTGATCCATAAAGCCTAGTAAGGGAATAAACATGGAATAACCTGAAGATAACAAGATATGTTAGACAAGGCATCTCAATGAGGCATAAAGGAACATGAATAATAAGGCATGATATAGAAAGACAATCATAACATGGGAAATGAGTAAACAACTTAAAACGCTAAATCATAAACATATTTCAAGGATAAACCAACACTAATTAATGGTAGAAGAAGTCCCATAATAGAATCAGATACAACCCTATCCCAACATGACTTTTGACACTCCTTAGCAAGACAAAAAAATTATGAAAAGGTCCTTTGGATATTTTAAAGTCTCAATATGAAGCTACAGGAAGTAAAAGACATAAATTGTAAGTGAACTAAAAGGAAAATCTATGCTGAAAACCTACATGGCATACCTATGCATCCATAAAATCATCACATATTCTACTCATACAGCCTAGTATTCAGCCCCTATGCAATAGACCTTCACTGAGGAACTACGCAAAAGAACTATGTGGCACTGTAATTTTAGTACACCTACGTGGAGGAGCTATGCGAAATAGATACGCATCCAACCTATGCTAGAAAACTCCTTTCGACCATCCCCCCTCCTTGTATAAAAATAGGACCCTTGGGCACCCCATTTGGGACTAAAAAAATCCGGAAGAACTCTTGAAGCTCCCATTTCATAGATCCTTCACCAAGGTCCCCCAAATTTTCTCAAGTATCTCTATAAAACACACAATAAGATATAATTAGATGGGATAATCACATATGAGATCCTTTTAGAGTTTGAAACACAAAACATCTAATTAAGGATCCATCTTCCCTAAAGAAGAAGTTTTCTACACAAGGCTTATTCCTTAAGGACCTACACGGAACTCTTCCAAAGACACTTAAGGAGACTCAAAGTGTTTAGATTTACATATCACCCAAGTTTTGTCTTCTTGGTAGTCCATTTTTAATCTTTCATAGGATTAGTTCTCATGTGTTAATCACTTTTCCAGTCATCGTTAGGACCTACGCGGCACACCTACATGACATACCTGCACGGTGTACCTACGCGACATACCTATGTGGTATAGCTACATTTCATAACTACACCTGGGGACTAGGAATATCACCTTGTAAACCCTATTCAAATACACATATGGTAGGGTGTCTCCTTCCTTGGTTCCCTAATCTAAAAGGGGGTAAGTGGAAGACTCTACCAAAACCTCCTGACTTATCAATCTTTTGGGAAACTCACATCAGTGTGTCTTCTATTTGGGTTTTTATATCTACAGTCAGAGGTTTCCCTCATTCAACTTTTGGGGGATTTAGGATCCTTGTGATGTTAGTATGATTGTATATCTACAGTCACATAGATACTTACCCTAGATATAGTGTTGGGAAGTTCCCAGTCTTGGAGTCTGAGGATGGGAATATATCCTCCCGTTTTCATCTCTAAGACTCGGAGCCTCTGGTTCTCAATAGGGAGAGTGAGGGTCACACTTGATTTTCTATTAAACAAAAGAAAATTATCCCTCCTCTCCTGGGATCAACTATGGGAATCCCTCCTTGAGTAATCCCCTTTTATTTTATGCCAGACCTAATGAACTTCACTTTAATTTCACATTAAACTGTTCATTGCTCTGTGCCCTCACCCTCCATCGTCTCAGCTTCTTTCACCATAGGCTCGCCCTCTTCCATCAGCGGAAGAGAAAGTGTGTGGTTTGTTGAATCTTTCACATCCACTTGTTTCTCAAACCAAACATGACTCACGTGGTCTTATAGAATTTTTATGATCACAACATCCACACAATCCACCACTCCTAAACTACAAGAACTCTGATACCCATCATAATTGGGATATGTAGGTAGCCTTCATTAGCGCCCGAGCTCATTGGATACAATCTTCAAGAATCAAACGC
Organism: Viscum album; assembly: GCA_963277665.1. Lineage (NCBI taxonomy): Eukaryota > Viridiplantae > Streptophyta > Magnoliopsida > Santalales > Viscaceae > Viscum > Viscum album. Next base: position 905,973,685 of record OY728145.1, read on the forward strand.
TAATTTCCTTAATATAGGAATCCTCCTTAGGATTAAGCCCCAACCTATTTCTATCAAACATTCATACACCCCTACAAGACTCATCAAACTATGTGGGTTTTGATTCCCATCTGAGTGGGATACGTTGGAAGCCTTCCTAAAGTTCAAACCCAACACTCCCAATAAACCTGTTTTTTTCTGGGATATATTCCCAAAATCGTTTAATACAACTTTTAAATTCATATCCTTTCCAAGTTCCTGGGTTGTTTAGGCATATGTCCCACACCAAACTTTGACTAAGCAGCTTCCGCTTAGATGTCCTTACCACATGACATCAAAATGTGCGGTTAGTTCCTTATCATAAGACAATAAAAGGTTTGATATTTCCTAGTGAGTTGCACCAAACTATGAGGATTATAATTCCTTTAACAAGGATATATAGTTAGTCCATTTATGGGTATGATCCCAATATCAAAACAAACTTTCATCTCCCTAGACGACAGTAAATTCTAGATTTCCCCACTAAGTGTCTTAAAAACAAGTATTATCGTAACAATGGTTAAAAGAATATCTAAATAGTATATGAGAGGATACCATTGATGTAGAACCTAGAATACATATGGATATATCCATTAATTAAAAACCTTTAATATATATAGATGATTCTAAAATTCACACATGCTAATAATTTATAGAAAAATTCAAGGGAAACATATGTTATACTTGGTAAATTAATAAGGATTCATGAAAAAATATCAAATCTATAACAGAGTCCCAAAAAATTTTTGATGAGATTTATCTCCCATCCTCTCAACTAACATGTGTTCTTAAGTCTCGTAGGTCGAAAACTAACAAACACCTACCTTTGGAAAGTAGGTCCCTTTGGATAAAGAATCGTTGGATGTTTCTGGTTCTATAAATAAATCCAATGGAAACCATCCATAAGTAGTTATTCCAAATTAGAACACACATTATGAGGGAGATGAAACAGTGATGTATCATGATACTAAACATTACCCCATGCATTAGATCTCTATATAATTCAGGGTTCACCCATCACTTTCATTTCATTCTCATTCTTAAATGTTCCACATTAATAACAAAACATGGATTCATTCATCATCATAATTTATTCCACAATAAAGGAGTGTGGAATAAATACATGTAAGTACCAAATAAAAATATATATGTGCATAAAATTTAACACCCTTGATAGCAAATGGATACGGCATTCACTACACAATTGGTTTGGTAAGGAAAATTGCGGTGAAAATTTGGCAGCATAAAAGTGTCACTTAAAAATTCATAAAATGGGTTGATGAGAGGGAAATGGGTATATAATAATTTTTAAATGAAGTGGAAAGTAATAGTTGCATGTAAGTACATTTAAACACATTTATTATTATAAAAAAAGGCATACAATAATAAATAATCTTGAATATCAAGAGAAAGGAAATGGTGCTTATGAAATTTCAGCATGGTAACAGGTGTACATGAGAGGGATTAATGAGAGAGAAAGGGTTCTATAATAATTTATAATACTAAAGGAAGTATTTGGGGTGTGAAAACATATAACATAATTATTAATTGAAAATAAAATGGCATAACAAGGTAAAGAATCTTTGATAAAGATGAGAAAGGAAAGAACCCTTACTTGAATGGGTGGCTCCAAATGCCTGAAAAGGGGATTCTTGAGAGATTGGGGTGTCTTGGAAGGATTTTTGAGAGGGGAGGGAAGATTAATGACACTATACAAGGATTTTTTTTTTTTGAATATGAGTGGTATATTGGGTGGGTTTATATAGTAATAGAGAGATGAATTCTTTAATATTTCACAAAATTAGGTTTTGGACACTATATAATAAAATATTGAAAATCACAAACCTTCTCATGGTCTTTGCCCATGGTTTTTGCCCATGGTTTTTTCCAAAGTGGATATTTTTTTTATTTTATTATTCTAAGGGTAAAACATATTAAAATATTACCCTTTATTATGTGGAGGTGATCCACTCTTTTAAGGAAATTAATTTAAAATCATAAAATATATTGTATATTTTGGAGGATTCATAAAGGAATTATAAAATTAATAAAAAAAATTAAAAGTGTATTATTTAAATGGTAAAATATATATTTTTATAATTACTTTCATTATAGTATTTATTACATCATTTTTGGGTCATTATGATTTCATAAAACACATCGTATATTTATACGGTATTTAATTTTTACCTGAAAATTCAACTGCCTCAGAAAATTATGAAAAATTAACCATTGGATAATTTTGATGTTATGATTCCAAAAAAATATTTATTTTATCTAAATAATTTTCTAAATATGTTCATTTTTACTTTTAAAATAATATTCAACATTTATTGAAAAAAAAAGTTGGGTTTTTAACAATAACAGTTTTTGAACCCTTATAAAAAGTACATTTTAGTTCATAAAAATTATGTGAAAATTTATAATTAATAAAAATTATTTAATGGTAAAATTTTATTAATATAATATTTATTTTAGTAATCCATTAATTCATTAAAATAAATCCCTTAATTGAATTTGAATATTACCCAAAAATATAATTTGTGTTTAATTGAATCAAAATCAAAATCATTTATAAAGTAATAATAAAAATAAAAATAAATTAATTATTATATATAATATATGTATTCATATTATTACGGTCTTGATACATAACAATTTATTACACTGAAATATTCCCTAAGAGTAAGTTGCGCGATTGTGAGACTTTTATGGGGTTGTTTGGTGAACATGGTTTTGGTCGTAATCCCAATGAGCTTGATCTTCTCCCATAAATGGTTTAGCTCATGATTAAGTTGATAGATATAATATTAGTATTAGTCAAAGACAAATCCCATAGATGTTATCTCCCTTATAATCTCTAATATATGGGATTCATAGAGCACAATTTTACTGGTTAAGGCCATCACTTCCTTTTTCTAAGTCAATTAGATTTGTTAGAAGACCTATATATATACTAATAATGTGATCACTATTCAATGGATATATTAAAAATGGTAATATTATTAATGGTATCTTAAATCCAAATATATAACCAAGTAAGTTAATGTGTTTTCTATAACCATATTACATAATAATACGTTTAATTAAATCATAAATGGGAACTTCATTTATAATAGTTTGGTTGGTTACAATTCACCCAATATATAATTCTCAGTGGTTCATCCCCATCCATGTTATCCCAAAGAAAATTGTTTTGGACATTGTTAAAAATAAAAAATAATGAACCTATCCCTATTAGAGTGTAAAATGTTTGTTGGGTGTGTATAGATTATAGGAAGTTGAATTACCATACCTAAAAAGATCAATTTCTCATACTATTCATCAATCAAATGCTAGAATGGTTGGTAGGGAAAACTCATTATTGATTTTTAGATGGTTTCTAGGATACTTCCAAGTTCGAATTACACTGGAAGACCATGATAATACAATATCCACATACCCCTTTGGAACCTTTATATATAAGAGGCTTCCTTTTAGGCTATGAAATTCCCGAGGTACATTTCAATGGTGTATGGTGAGTATTTTTTTATATAATATTTAAGACTTCCTATAAGTAGTTCTTGATGATTTTACTATTTTTGATAATTAATTTGATCATTTATTAAGGAATTTATAAAAAGTTCTGAGAAAATACATTGAGAAAAATATTAACTTAAACATTGAAAATTTTCATTTCATTGTTGAAAATGGAATAGTGTTGGGGAACGTAATTTCACAGAAAGGCATTGAGGTGGAAAAATCAAAAGTTGAAGTAATAAATTTCATGACATACCCAACTTGTTTAAAACATGTTAGAGCATTTTTAGGACATGTAGTATTTTATAAAAGAATCATCAAATATCTTAGTAATATTTTACTCCCTCTCTAAATATTTCTGTTAAAGAAAGTATAATTTGATATTGATGATGAGTGCAGGAAAGAATTTGATGAATTAAACAAATGTTTGATCACACCAACCACCCAATAGGGACTATCGTTTAGATATTCTCTGCAATAAATCCAACCAAGATGTCATAAATTCCCTCTCATGATTAACTGAAAGAAAACCTCAAGTAATAGACTATGAATCAATAAAATTGTATTACATGTAAATAAACTACACAATCACTGATAAGGAGTTCCTTACAGTTGTTTTTTTACTAGATAAATTCATATCTTATCGACTTGGAACTAAATCTCTTTTTATGATCATGTAGCTATCTGGTATCAAATGGAGAAATTTAATTTTAATCTATGGTGGGTAAGATGGATTCTTTTCTTACAAGAGTTCAACTTAGAAATTAAAGATAATCATGGTATTGAAATCTGGTGGTCAAGCATCTGAGTCAAAAACCCAACACCACTGTATTAAAAATTCCAACTTATAACTCACTCAATGATGAGATGTCTGGTAAACAACTTTACATCATGGAAGGTAAAGTACCATGGTATGATAACATTGTCAATTATTTGGTGACTTATCAGGTACCAACTCTTTTAAAATATCATTAGAGGCACAAAATAAAATCTGACTCTAGATTTTATATTTGGGAATACCCATTCCTCAGGAAAATATGCATGGATCAAATAATTAGATGATGATTTCCTGAAAGTGAAATTGAATTGGTTTTTTAATTCTATAATATATTATCTTATGGAGGAAACTTTGGATCCTAGAGTATGACTAGAAAAGTGTTAGAGTTAAGAATTTATTGGCCCACTTTATTCAAAGATGCTTATTAATAATGTAAAAAGTGTAAAAAATGTCATTTTTGGGGTAATATCTCAAAAACAAAGAAAATTACACAAAAACCAATTAACATTTATGAAATTTTAAGTATGGGGGATATAATTTATGGGAATATTCTAAATTTCATTTGTTAATTCATATATTATTCTAGTTGTAGAATATGTTTCAAAATGGGTGGAATAAAAATCCACCAGGACTGATGATGTTAAAGTTGTCTATGATTTTACCAAGGCTAACATATTTTGTAGGTTTGGAGTACCGCGAGAAATCATCAGTGACCAAGGAACTCATTTCTCCAACAAGAAGATGGAGGAATTATTGAAAAAGTATGGGATACATCATTAAACATCAACGCCATATAATCTGCAAACAAATGGTCAAGAATAAGTATCCAATAGATAAATCAAAGTAATTCTATAAAATAATTTTAAACCAATTAGGGAGGATAGGGTCCAAAGGTTGGATGACCCCTTATGGGCATATAATACCACCTACAAGACACCCATAGAGATTATCCTATATAGATTGATTTATAGAAAGATATACCACCTCCCTGTGGAATTGGAACACAAATCCTACTAGGTGGTGGGAGGGATAAATCTAGACCTTGAAAAAGCTGGGAATGATAAGAGATTGTAGTTGTAGGATATAGAGTAAATTAGGAGGGAATATTTTGAAAATTCAAAGATCTATAAATATAGAACAAGAATGTACAATGATAAGATAATTCAACCAATAACCTTTAACCCTATAGATTAAGTGTTGTTATACAAATCCAGTATTAAACTGATGTTAGGTAAACTTCATTCCAGATGGGAAGTTCCTTTTACTATTATTTAGGTATACTCTTTTAGTGTTGTACATATTTCAAAGGAGGATAAAATCCATTAACTGTAACTGGGACAAGGTTGAAGAAGTAACATGGTACCTTACCTTAGTAACTAGTGGGGGAGATTAAAATCTTTTACCCTAATTACCAATGAAGACCCACCAGGTAATACCTTTCCTTTACACTTGATTAAATTTAGTAATTCCATTTTAAATCTACATACATGAAAAATAAATTTGAATGCATTATGGAACTACATAAATTAAGTGTGGGGGAGGGAATATAGTATTCTAGGATTTTAAAAAATCATTTTTAGTTAATCCAATTACATTAATCAAAAGTGATTCCAATAGAAAACCCACATTTTTTCCTTGGTCTACTCTTTCCTTGATTCCCATTTAAGTATAATAGAATAGGCCTACACTATCATTTGATTTTATTCTTTTTTTCAGGTCCATGATAGCACAATACATCCCTAAAATAGTTATAAAATAGGACTAATTAATCTACATGATAAAGGGGAGTTTATTAATAAGTTCTTTATCCTTTAAACTCCTTCCATTTTTTTTTCTAAAACCCTATTTTAAGATTCAATCTAATAATTTCATTCCCATATAAGAATTATTTATTTACTTGACTTATGAAGGAGACATGAATATTTAAGGAACCCTATGATGAAATTTTTTAGATTTCAATGATAATGAGATTGAATGATTAAATGTGGAAAATGAATGATTTTATTTGTAATGTCCCATAAATTCCGTATAAATTTTATTTTAATTATATGGAATTATTTCAAGACTGCGAATTATGATGGTGTGTGTGATTCTGAGGCCGAGAGTGCCTGGAATGATCTATCAAAGTTTGGTTGAGTTTTAATTAGCATGCGTAAGCAGTTTTTTTTTTTGAAAAAGTGGAATAACTCTTAAATGGTAACTCGGATCAATAATATGAGGGCATCGTTGCGTTCAGGATGGTGGGTTTACCCTAGGCGCTACTTAATTTTAGTTAGCGTGGGCCTCCTGTGAGAAAACCCAAAAATGTCATAATCGTGAATAAAATAATAAAATAAATTATTTTATTTTTCAAAAGCTTATAACTCACAAACGGTAGCTCAGATTGAAAATTAGATACCACCGCTGAACTCGTGAGGGAATAATTTATTTAAGAAGATCCTAAATTTGGCCGGTGTGGGACACTAGTGAAAGTTAGTTCTTGGCCGTAAATTAAATAATTAACTGATAATTATTTTATTTTAAAATCCATAACTTTTAATACGGTAACTCATATTGGAAATCTGAGAGTACCGTTAGGTTTGTTGGGGCGTGTTTCACTTAGGTAGAGCCTAACCTCAACTGGCGCAGATCGAGGGTGACTGTTAATAATTTTCTGAACTTTTTTTCGGGTACTTTCAGTAAACACGCAAGCGGAATTTTGTAACTTTTGAATTGGTGCTCGGAATTGAAATATGAGGACACCGTTGAACTCACAGTGCCGATATTCGCTTAAAGTGACCTTCACTTCGACTGCAGTTGGTCTGAAAAAAAGGTAGTTTTTGGAACTTTTAATAGAATAAATAAAATAACTTTATTAATTTATTTTTATTCTATTCCTCCAACAGACGATCGGTAAGGTGGGATCGGTGATGTTTCAAGCCAATAAATGGCTTGACCCATCAATCCTAGTAACTGCTTCGTTGGAGAATTTGGGAAACTTCCTAATAAATGTACTCCCATTAATTCCTGACACCGTTAGACACCCACTCTAATATTTATATGGGTCTTAGAAAGAGTAGTCAGAAAATCTTCATTAAGTAATGAAGTGATGAAGGATTGTCGTGTCATCGAGCCCTTGGAAGATATATCTAGTTCCGGAAAGTGGTGGCGATCGACACCAAAACCCCCAATGAGGATCAACGATCAAGCGACGTCATTGGAGGATGTTGCGGGAACGGAGAACACCGACCCACTTCCTCAACTGCAGGAATTTCTCCATCGTTCAAAAGGTAGGGTTTGTTGTTGATTTATACTCCCCTTACCCATTCTTGATGTTCTTCATGATTTAAGAATTATTGAGCCGCTTGTTACCGCCCAAACTCGGAGGGTGCGGGCCAAACGAACATGGCCCGACCTCTCCATGATTCTTTGTGATTCTTGATGTGTTCTTCGCAATTGAGGAGGCGAACAAATATTTATTGGAAGTGGAAATGTAGATTTTTTCTGAGCATGATATATGGATGTGAATCCCTCGATGCAAGGATCGCAAGTATGTGATCGTTTAATTTTTTGGGCTTAGAACGAAGCCACAATGGCTCACGGAAGGAGGTGGCCAAATATTTATTGGCGCTGGAAATACAGAGTTTTTCTAAGCGTGATTTATGGACGTGAATTCCTCGACGCAAGGATAAAAAATATTTGATCGTTTAATTTTTCGGGATTGGTACGAATCTGCAATAGCTCGCGGAAGGAGGCGGTGCATGTCTGTGCTGCTGGATAATGAGAAGGTCGTGGCCCGTCGGCCGCAGTGGAGCAGAGGTGGAGACCGGTGCATGTCCAGCCCCACGAAGGGGAGGCGGTGGCACGCATCTGTGCCGCCGGCATGCAGGAGCCGCGGCACGAGGCCGTGGCGGCAAAGGAGGACAGTCGGCCGAGCCAGCTGCCGGTGGGGGCGCGGCATGCGACTACACTGGGGAAGAGGGTTGGCCATCCAGCCAGCCGTGGGCCACGCACCCCAGGCCGCCCATCATGGGACCCCAGTGGGCCGCCCATCATGGGCCACCCAGCAGGCCAGGCCACACCATAGGGATGGGTCGGGCCGGACCCAGGGCCGGATTCGGGTCGGGCCGGGTCGGACCGACCGGGTGGGATCGGACCCGGACCAACTTCAACCCTTTTCGTTCTTTGAGCCATATCTTGAGCTACGGGTATCCATTTGATGAACCATCTATGGTACTGGAAACCGTATATCGATATGGTCCTTTTGGAATACCCCACTTTATTTTTGGATAATATTGGGGTATGGCCGGGTTGGATCGAACACGAATCCAACCGGACCCTCGGGACTAAAAGGCCAATAACTTACAGACCGAGCATCTGATTGATGCAACGTCTATTGCATTGAGACCCCTTTTATGGGGCAGTACTTTGGGATACTTCTTCGTGGGACTTCATGGTTGTTGGAGTATCCACTTGTTTCTTGAGGATCGGACCCTCCTGGAATCAAGCGAGCTTAGTGCAGGAACCTTGTAGCTAGCTGTAACATGAGAAAGGGATCATGTGTGGGTCTGATGATGTACTATGATCCTATGTGGGTCTGATGATGTACTAGGACCCTGTGTGGGTCTGATGATGTACTAGGATCCTGTGTGGGACTGATTGTGTACAAGGATCCTATGTGGGTCTGATGATGTACTAGGATCCTGTGTGGGTCTGATGATGTACTAGCATCTTGTGTGGGTTTGATTATGTACTAGGATCTTGTGTGGGTCTGATGATGTACTAGGATCCCGTGTGTTTCTGATGATGATTTAGGATCCTAAGTGGGTCTGATGATTTAGGATCCTTTGTGGGTCTGCCTCTTAACAAAGTAAGATGATTTAGTAGTTACATCTAATCATCATTAATACCATACCTAAGTTATACCTGGTGTGAGTTGAGTCCTTACTTTCATGGTAATACCTTGGTGGTATTCTTCTGTATGGCCTACCTGTGTGGTACTTTCCTTCTTGGTGATACATTGTGTTACTTACCTTTGTGGTGATACATTTGTGGTATTCTTCTGTGTGGCATACCTGTGTGGTACATTCCTTCGTGGTGATACCTTGGTGGTATTATTCTGTGTGGTGTACCTGTGTGGTACTTTCCTTCATGGTGATACTTTGTGGTACATACCTTTGTGGTGTTACCTTCATGGTACTCTTTCCTTCGTGGAACAGTTGAGATTTGGATAAGGAGTTGGACCTTGTGTTTCCTCATGAATGAGATGGGTAATATTTGATAACTTAGGTATATGTATGGGTATATACCTAATTAGTTTTTTCACTGGTTTACATGATTTTTGGTTTATCCTTTGTGGATTTTTTGATACCTTGAGGGTCTCGGGGTCCCTATTGAGTATCGTTATACTCACCCCTACACAGGTTTCGGCCGCACCTTGTAGTGTTTGGTACAAATGACAGATAGCACTGATCGAGGCTAAGGATACCAAGACTAGACGGTGCCTGGAGGTGGACCATACGGCATGTTGGAACGCAGAGGAGACAGGCGGATGTGGAGTGCTGAGGAGGTGATATGTACCTACCTTCAGGTAGGAACCTCGGAGGATGACCCAGTAGCTGTCTTTCTCTTTCTTCAGTTGTATTCTATTTTTAGTTTTACTTGTACCTTTACTATTGGGCTTTTATTCCGGCCCCTCTTACTTTCAGCACTCTTTTTTCTATACAGTTTACTTGTGTTCATATCTTGTGGTGTGCTTGGTTGAGTGTGTTTACAGGATATAAAGGCAATGCCTTCCCGGTTTTAGGGGATACAACTTTCGGTGCTAGTCGCTAGCCCCTGGCCTATGGAATGCGGGCTTGGGGTAGTCATGGCATGGGCCCCGGGGGACAGGTCATGACATTATTGAATCATAGATATTGAAATGATGACTCGTGATTTGAGGGAATTGGATGATTAATGTAAATGAAATTTACGTACTATTTTTTATGCTTTGAATTTCTATGTTATCTAAATTTATTTTTTATTATTATTCATTCCATAAGTGATTTTCCAAAGTTATATGTTTTGTTCTTGAGATTATTTCTAGACCAAATACTTTTTATTTTATCTATAACATATTTCTTAAAGTGATATTGGGGAATGCCACCTATTAGAATCTTCATTGAGTTTTTTCAAAGATATTGATTATGAAAAACACATTAAAAATGATTATGGTATTTTTATTAATAATCCCTTATCCTTGAGACCACATACTATAGTAAACTTTATTGAAACCATAGAGACCATGAATGACGTTTTTAGGGATGAACCATAATTCAATCCATTTTTATTCATTCCTACCTTACTCTTATTATTTTTCATAATATTTTAAAGTTTAATTGTGGGGGTGAGGGTAATAATGGTCGAAAGGTATGCACTATATTGTAAATAAAAAGTGTGGGTGTGCTTAAGTGTGGGTATTGAGAAAGGTTTTTGATTCAAACAGTGTGCTTTTATTATTTTTCCTTTTTAGATTAAATGAAAAAGGAAAAGAAAAGGAATGGGATGTGACTTAGAGAACCAAAAATCACCATTACTTGACCAATTATTTTTATCATGTGTGGTAAGGTGGTATATGTGAGGTTTATTCCAGTCATGATTTCCGTAAAAAAAAATATGAAAAATTAGTTAAAAAGGAGAAAAGTAAAAAAAATAGATAAAATTCAAGGTGTAATTCATTCATTATGCTTTCATATATCATTATCTTACTTTGAGATTGGGAAGTGAGAGTTTTCATTTTTTAAGGGGATAATTCCATTAAGATTCAACTTTTTGATGTCATGTAATATGCTTTAAGAGATAAACTTCCTCTTTTGAGCATTAATTTTGAACATCAATTCCTAAAAAACTTAAGCATCAAATTCATTAGAACCTTTATTGAATTTTTTCATGATTTTATGTGTATTTTTTATTTATAAAGTGTAGAAATTAGTTCCTTTGCAAGACTATGGATAAGGGGTATGTTCTCATGATATGATCTTAAATCAACTTAAATTTTTATCACGGGTGATGAGTGAAAATATTAAAAAATAGAGGTAGATTGTGACTTGGAATGTTTGATAATAATAAAATAAGGATGTTTAATTAATGAAAGGATATATTCCACCAATTTAAAAAGGTTGAAAGTAACATGCTTGGATTGATTGATCTTTTGAAAAATGAGAAGTTCAATTGATATTTTATGTCGAATTTAAAAATTTAGTTTATCATTGATAATTATTTAATTTTATTTCTTTGAAATTTGAATAATGGTAACATTGGTTTCCTCTTTAATTCAATATTGAGATTCAATGCTTGAGGACAAGCATAATTTAAGTGTGTAGAAATTTGATTCGCTCATATTTTCATGAAAATTTTTAAACATTTTATAAGTATTTTAAATGTATTGTAATAAATATTCCCATGTATTTAAATGGGTATTTAAAATAGGGTAATTTGGAAATGAAGAATTAAAATTAGTTTAAAGATGGTTTTGATGATTTATTTTATTGAATAAGTTTTTTGTTGAACTTTGCTAAGAATTTTCTAATGATTTTTAGGTAGACAAAAATATGGTGAACCTTAATCTAGCCCTCACCCAGTGGGTCCAATCCACATAGGAAGCCACAAGGGTTGGCCAGCCATGGAATCCTATTGGGAGATCCCGCATGGGTAGAAGGTATGAGCCTTGTGGAAAAACCCATGGGTGCATAGGTGGGCCTAGGACCACATGGGTCATACAAGGAGGCATGGCCCATTTGTGTGCACGTTTGTACCTAGATCCCATCCCCGTATGAGGATTATGACCCAGGGATAGAATGTGATTAATTATAAATGATTGAAGCCTCCCTTCTCATCTCTGATATGGTATAATTTTAGTATGTTCACTATTCATTTTAGCTGAAATGGTGTTGTTCCCATCCCAATCATGTGACCTCCCACTCATACATTTCTGTGCCACTGACCACCACCACTATTTCCACTCGATACCAGCCCACTACCATCTAAAATTTCTAGAGACTCCGTGGTTGATGCCCAAAATTCTCGATCTTAATAAAAATCCCACTTTCGAGGATCCAAATAACTATATATCACCTCTAAAGCCTAAAAAGGCATCCATGATTTGCATTTTGAAGAAGAATATTCACTATGCATTAAATAAATCTCCCTCTATCCACTATGAAGGCTATAAGGATTTATAAAGGTTGAAAATACCACTTCCACCACTATCTTTTCATGAGGATCACTATAATATGTGCATGTCACATTGAACCATGCAATCCATGCATGAATGTTTAAGGTTAAAGGTTCCCCACACAATATTTTCACGGCACTACATAGATATAGAAACACTCAATATTTGTTGTAGTTTCAAATAAAATATTTAAAATGATATATTCAAATTTGAAAAAGAGATATGAAGAATCAAGTGGGGGATATAGAAAAGAATTACCTCCTCTATAAAAGTAGGTTCTAGGCCACTTCCTAGGGAATCATTAGTGAAGGGTAAGGTTAGGTGGTGCGTCTATTTTTCACCAATTTTCTTTTCTTTTTAATTTACTTCTATAATTTTGTTTCTTTTTTGAGATGTCTTTTTCCTCCCACATTAACTTGACTACCCCATCCATGGAGGGGTAGTTCTTCTGAGTATTCAAGAAAGGTAAGACTAGAATAATTGATTTTTTTGAGTTTTCACCTAAATGAATAAATCCATTCTTCCTTATTCATTCTAGTTTCAATTCTTTTTCATGGTTTAAATTTCCAAATGTAGTTTTATTAAATTTTTATTTTGTTTATTTTAAATTTCCTTGGTAAATGATCCATATCTCCCTTCACCCAATTATTTTATATATAATATGGAACTAATAGGGTTTAGGTGGCGAGTGCTCAACATTCGCCAACACGTGTGAAGAAATTTAGGTTGAAACTATTGGTTTATTATGGAACAATAATACATAGTTAGGTACTTCCCTAATTAAGAAATAGAACCAATGCAATGCTCATGCATATAGAAATGAGGGTAGGCTAACCTAAAGTTTTAGATATGAATATTCTCACGATAACCATTTGGCCTGGGGAGATAGAGGAATCAGTGGATAAGTCTCTATTCTATTAGTCAGCATAAGAAAAATTATAAAAAAAATGGAAAATAAGATATCATTGCATTAGGTATAGCCAAACCCAACCCGGTCACTACTTCTCATTAATGTTTTAGAATCAATCATTAAATATTCTTTTAAAATAATTAATTTAAAAATCCAAATTAAAATAAATTTTGGTGAAATAGCTAAAAAATTGGCAACCTCATTTTGTGTGCACTCCTCTTTGACAGACAACATAAGGTTAACCACTAGAATTTACTTAGGTGATAAAAATTATTTTTTCATCCCCTGTGAAAAGTGTGCATCACCCATCAATTCAACAGCTAGAAGATAACTATCACATTCAATAATAATATTTCAAAAGTATATTGTGGTCTATTTAAACTCAGTGTTTCATGTGAAGTAAGATATCAAAGAAATAAAATTTATTTAAATATAGATATATAATAAAATATCAAGGAGTAAAATTATAAGGCCCCAGCCTTAAACCTTACTTAATCTTGAGTTATTACAAGATTACACATTGAGGATCTTTTCGGGTTTAGAGTTTTAGAGAATTAGATCATAAAACTTGCATTAGATTCCACATATAAACAAAGTGGTTACATAAAGATAGTATTCTTCATTCCCATCAATGGAAACACATTTAAAATAAAACATGGATTATTTCTTGACACATCCTTGACTCTATCATCTTATCATGTACCTTTCCCTTGACCTGTGAAAAACATTTCAAAAACTTGGGATGAGCATAAAAACTCAGTATGGGTTATAAAAACATGGAAAGGAAACATGAGTTCATATATACATAAGAACGAAATCATACTTTACCCATAAAACATAGGCACTTTAACAAACCTCATAAAAACATGAATAAATCATATAAATCATAATACGTAAAGGTAACTTGAGGCATTCATAACATTCTTACGTAGGGGGTAACCCTCTTGGTTACGTTTGGAATACCCATCACAGTATATTCCCTAAAATCTCTTCGGAGAAACCTTAACGTTTCACTCCTTCGCGTTACCCAATGCATTGGAGAGCTATAACGGGCTCACCCGCCCTTAGTTTATCACGGAACCACCCGTCTTCATAATAATGCCCAAGAACCATAACATAATCATATCACATAAAACATGCATAAAGGAAACATAACATTTCCACATTTCAATCACGAGATATCAATACAACACATTGATATAATAAAAACATTATGAAAACCATTTTCAATACCAAAGTAAAACATGGTATTTATTTTTCTTTTAAAAAAAGGTATGGCTTGTAGAGGAAGCCAAAACTCAAATAACGGTTACGACGGCGGAGAAGTCGTTGTCGCCGCATACGTACGACAAAAACATTCCCTTTTGTCGTTTAGTAAACGCTTCGTATAAAAAAGATTCCTTTTGAGTAAACGTAAAAGTCAAAGGGGTTTATACACCGTATAAAAGAAAGTTGTGTATAAAATAAAATATGCCTCAACGAAAGGAGATTGAGACGAAGTCCCATACAGAGATAATTTTTAAAATAAAATAGATACATTATGTGTATTCACTATAAGTACACATAAATAAAGTACAAATACTATATACGACATAATAATATAATGACATAATTTGAAAGTAGGAGATTAACCCAAAGAATGGAAATTGGGTTAAGAAGTTCCCATACCTCGTATCTGACTTGACCCGACCGTTCTTTAAACTCCTGAATAATAAACTTGAATTAATCTCTACTTGCTTATGAATCTTTTTCAAGTTCATTATTCCTTTTAAACCATGTTATGAACATCATGTAATCATTTAAGTTAACAATGTTCATTTTGTCGGTATTTGGTTCTTAAGTCAAAAATAGACTTCTTACACTTACATGTTGTTAATTTGGTCAATGTTTCATTATATCCAGAATGGTATTCATGATGTAGATATCATATATTTCATATATATCCAGTACATACATGTATTTAAAATATTACATAATCATTTAGAGGTAAGAAATGAAATGCACCGTTCATGGAGACGGTAAGCCGTACGTACGCATGAACGCTACTTTCATTTCTTTGTCATATTAACGGAATTAAAACTAAATGAGACTTATGTATATTTTAATTCCAGAATTATATTCATCATTTAGATATATCATTAATTTTATATATCCATTATATACATGTACTTTTAATAGTACATTACATTTGGGGATAAGAAATGAAATGCACAGTTCATGGAGACGGTAGTCCGTACGTACGCATGAACGCTACTTTCATTTCTATCTCATACTTTAATGGAAATAAATGATAATGATATATATAGGTATATTATAATTCCAGTATAACATCATGTATAATATCATTAACTTTATCCTTTACACATCCCACATATGGTATTAACGAATCACATCACTTTGAGGGGGCGGTAGTCCGCACTTCCTTAAATGAAGATATCGCGTATACCCATAATGGAAGCCATAAAGGTAAGACACAAATGAAAAATACAGAAGCATAAGTAAAACATAAACATATTACATATCATATATAAAAATAGTGACATCATAATGGCCACCTTTGAAGGTGTTAAATGAGTATTGAACAATCATCGTTTCGGGAGGCAGAATTTCGCCATCCACGGAAACTGTATGTTCTTTAACCATTTGATGTAGTTGTGTGAGAGTGTAGCTCAAATAAATCTTATAACAACATCCTAGTATATTGAAGATACTGGTGTTGTTACAAAAGAAGTAAATAAAAAGAGTTTAGGGGGTTGGAGAAGAAAAATAAAACAAATGAACATGAGAGAATGAAATACCTTAAAAAGTGTAACTTCTTTTGGTTTGAGCCTAAAGGCTTCCTTTGAAAGGATTCTGCCCAAAGGGAATCCTCTAGGATGAGGAGAGAGATGTGGAGAGAGCAAATGGGCAGGGGTTGGCCGAGCCAAAGGCTTGAAGAGTGTGTGAAATAAGGTGGAGGTGGGGGCCTTTTATAAGAGGAGAGGAGGGGCACTTTTGGAAAGTAAAGAAATATAACTTTGTTTGAAAATGTGTTTCGGTTTTAAAAGGTCCCACATTGATAGAATTCGTGGATAAGGTGATAAGGCATCGAAATCCATTCATCCAATTGGTTTTGGACATGTGTAGTTCATAGATTTTATTTTATCTTTCCATTTTATTTAAATCGTCAAATAATGATGTCATCGCTGCATCATTATTATGTCATAAATAATTAAATTTATATAATGTCTAAAAATTATAAACAAATTACTATGATGTAGGAAATCTTTTTAGCTTTCCATTGAATATTTATAATCAAAATTTGGGCTTGTATAACCCCACTTAAAAATTGTTTTCGCAAAACATATTATGTTTGTGTCACTTTCACTTTAACATTAAATAAAAATATATTATTGTCATTTTCCAACTAAAGTGGATACATGGGGTCCCCAAGTTAGGCCATGGCTTGTCTTGGTCGGCCATGACACAACCAATGAGGTTGGGACATGTGTCTAGGTCATTTTATATTATTAAAGCATTATTTATACATTAAACTACCCTAATTACCACTAATCGCGATTAAGAACTTAATAAGTTACTATTCACCAAAAAATTATTTTAATCTCATTGAACCACATTTTACTTCTTAATGACAACCATGTATGTCGGATTTTCAAAATTCAATACACATTAGTGGTAAACTTTAATTTAACTGAAAAAAACAGTTTGCTTGATTACCACTTAGTGGTTTCACTATTCATCAAAATTGAAGTTTTTCAGAAAATTACCAAAAATTCACTCTAAGCTATATTTGATATTACGAATTCAAAAATGAAGTCTATTTTACAAAATTCAAATCATATAAGTCACATTAATTAATTTAATAATTAATTCCCGCTGCCAGAGCAAATAGCGTGTTTTTACAAAACAATAAGTATCAAAAGATTGACACCAGTTTAAGTCTAATTTCAAATCGAAATTGATTCCAATGACCACCATTGGATAAAATGGTAAAAATATATTCTAATTTCACTTCAAAACCAATTCAAAACATAATCTAATCATATAAATAAATTAGATTAAAAAGTAGTTTTGATGTAAAATGCAGTATTTTTCACTATTCATTTAAAAATGAACATTGTCGGAAAATTACCAAAAATTCACACAAGGTAAATTTTGATGTCCCAATCATAAAGGATAATTTTATTTTGACAAACATAGTTTCTAAAATTGTCAAAATATAGATTCAAAAATGGTTTTCCATCAAAAGGCACTAAAACAATCCTTTAAGAATATTAGTGTATTCCATGCATAAGATTGTATTTATTTTCATTTTAAGCCTCTAAAACACTATCTTTATCATTAATAGACATAGATAAAAATATCTATTATTCATTACTTACTTGGGATGTTACATCCTTCCCCCCTTTAGAAAATTGCGTCCCCGCAATTTATTTACTTATCAAATAAATTGGGGTACTTATCCCTCATTGCATTTTCGGATTCCCATGTTGCCTCTTCAATCATGTGGTTTTTCCACAAAACCTTTACCTGCTTAATCACCTTATTCCGTAACACTTGCTCCCTGTGGTCAAGAATCTGGACCGGTTGTTCCTCATAAGATAGGTTTTCTTCCAGCTGAACTACCTCTGGACTCAAAACATGAGATGGATCTGGCATATTCTTTCTCAACATCGAAACGTGAAAAACATTGTGTACCTCGAAAGATAGATCCTTCCTCTGGTTATCTGCATAACTCTTCTGCCTACTCTGAGCTATTCTCATGTGTTTCTGAATCAACTGAACTTTTTCTGCCATCTCTTCTACCAATTCTGGTCCCATCAACTTTCTTTCACCCACTTTATCCCAGAAAGCTGGAGTTCGACACCGCTTCCCATATAATGCCTGAAATGGTGCCATCTGTATACTCGAATGGAAACTATTATTATATGAAAACTCAACCAAAGAAAGATGTTGGTCCCAACTTCCCTGATAATCCATAGAACAAGCTCGTAGCATATCCTCCAATGTCTGAATTGTTCGTTCTGACTGTCCATCTGATTGAGGATGAAAAGCTGTACTAAAATTTAATTCAGTACCCAACGACTTCTGAAGGCCTTTCCAAAAGTTAGAAGTAAACCTGGGATCACGATCCGATACAATGGGGAGAGGAACTCCATGTAACCTGACTATCTCTTTAAGATACAAACGGGAAAGTTGATCAAGAGAGAAAGTATCTCGTATAGCAAGGAAATGAGCAGATTTGGTCAAGCGATCAACAATAACCCAGATTGCATTATTACCTCGATATGTCTTCGGTAATCCAACAACAAAGTCCATGGATATATTCTCCCATTTCCACTCTGGCACTGGTAAAGGCTGAAGCATCCCTTTCGGTAACTGCCGCTCTGCTTTAACCTGCTGACAAGTCAAACACTTCATAGTAAAATCAGCAATATCTCTTTTCATTCCATCCCACCAGTAATACTCCCGCAGATCTCCATACATCTTAGTACTGCCAGGATGAAAAAACAACTCATTCTTCAACTGTGAATCACAAGGCACACATAACGTCTTCACAAACCTTAAAACACAAACACAAACTTATCCAAGAACTCATGGAAATTTTTTTCATAAGGTCCATGAATACAACAGGTGCATTGGTTAACCCCAAAGGCATAACTACAAATTCATAATGGACATATCTAGTACGGAACACAATCTTCGGAACATCTGCTTCTTTTACTTTCAACTGATGGTACGCCGACCTCAAGTCAAACTTCGAAAAATACTAAGCTCCCTGGAGCTGACACCACTTCATTCGATGGCCCAACATCTGCTGAAGTAGTTGCAAAGGATTTCACCACCCCTTTCTGCTTGTAGTCTAACTGCTTCCCATCACTCAAGCTCCTTGTCGGACACTCGTTTGCATAGTGACCCATCTCATTGCACTTAAAACATTTCACTAACTGTAAATCAAATTTGTTTTTACCTTCACCTTGATCCTTTTCAGTGCAATCACGAGCCTTATGTCCCATCTTACCACATCGGTAGCACTTCCCAGAATTCAGAAGACATTCCCCAGCATGCCTTTTGCCACATTTATCACAAACTGGAAACTTAGTTCTCTTACCATCAGACTTCTTTGAAGAATTCTTACCTTTCTCCTGCCACCTCGGTCTCTTCTTCTGCTGGTTGTTATAGAACACTTGGTCATCGGAAAACTCCATTTCCACCTTCTCAGCACATCGAACAAGCTTTTCATAACTTTTAAACTCATGAGAAGCTAATGCCCTTCGATACTTTGGCTTTAATCGTGAGTAAAAACGATTGATTTTACTATCAAGGTCTCGGATAAAATTGGGAGCATACCTTGCCAATCGAGTGAAACTTTCTTCATAGGCAGCCACTGAGTCTTCCTCTTGCCTCAATTCCAAGAATTGCTTTTCCATCCTAAGTCGAACAGCCTTAGGAAAATACTTCTCAAGAAACATACCTTTGAATTCATCCCAGTCAAGAGCATCAATCTCATCGGCATCCCTGATATTTTTAACCATAGACCACCACTGATCTGCTTCACCCTCCAAACGGTAAATAGCAAGACTAACCTTTTGATTGTCTGAACACCCCATGACATCAAAAATCTTCTCCAGTGCTTTAATCCACCCTTCAGCTTGCACAGGGTCAGATGATCCTCTGAATGATGGGGGATGTTGCCTCATGAAATGTTCCACCATTGACATGTTCCTATGCGGTTGATCTGGCTGATCTCGTGCATGGATACCACCACCATTTATAGCCTGAGTCAACTGTGCCATCACTGCAACAAACTGTTCAGTTCCGATTCCAACCATCTCAGGTTGCTGATTTGGAAGGTTGTCTTCCTCCTGATGTCGTCCCAACATAGCTGCTTTGTTTCCCCTACGGAAAACCATTCTGAACATGGAAATATCTTAGGCGAAGCAACATGGTAATCTGTAAATGCTATATCATTTCAATCATATTATAATTTAACACTTTTCTAACTCCTAAAGTTGTCTAAACCGACCTTTGATACCAACTATAAGGCCCCAGCCTTAAACCTTACTTAATCTTGAGTTATTACAAGATTACACATTGAGGATCTTTTCGGGTTTAGAGTTTTAGAGAATTAGATCATAAAACTTGCATTAGATTCCACATATAAACAAAGTGGTTACATAAAGATAGTATTCTTCATTCCCATCAATGGAAACACATTTAAAATAAAACATGGATTATTTCTTGACACATCCTTGACTCTATCATCTTATCATGTACCTTTCCCTTGACCTGTGAAAAACATTTCAAAAACTTGGGATGAGCATAAAAACTCAGTATGGGTTATAAAAACATGGAAAGGAAACATGAGTTCATATATACATAAGAACGAAATCATACTTTACCCATAAAACATAGGCACTTTAACAAACCTCATAAAAACATGAATAAATCATATAAATCATAATACGTAAAGGTAACTTGAGGCATTCATAACATTCTTACGTAGGGGGTAACCCTCTTGGTTACGTTTGGAATACCCATCACAGTATATTCCCTAAAATCTCTTCGGAGAAACCTTAACGTTTCACTCCTTCGCGTTACCCAATGCATTGGAGAGCTATAACGGGCTCACCCGCCCTTAGTTTATCACGGAACCACCCGTCTTCATAATAATGCCCAAGAACCATAACATAATCATATCACATAAAACATGCATAAAGGAAACATAACATTTCCACATTTCAATCACGAGATATCAATACAACACATTGATATAATAAAAACATTATGAAAACCATTTTCAATACCAAAGTAAAACATGGTATTTATTTTTCTTTTAAAAAAAGGTATGGCTTGTAGAGGAAGCCAAAACTCAAATAACGGTTACGACGGCGGAGAAGTCGTTGTCGCCGCATACGTACGACAAAAACATTCCCTTTTGTTGTTTAGTAAACGCTTCGTATAAAAAAGATTCCTTTTGAGTAAACGTAAAAGTCAAAGGGGTTTATACACCGTATAAAAGAAAGTTGTGTATAAAATAAAATATGCCTCAACGAAAGGAGATTGAGACGAAGTCCCATACAAAGATAATTTTTAAAATAAAATAGATACATTATGTGTATTCACTATAAGTACACATAAATAAAGTACAAATACTATATACGACATAATAATATAATGACATAATTTGAAAGTAGGAGATTAACCCAAAGAATGGAAATTGGGTTAAGAAGTTCCCATACCTCGTATCTGACTTGACCCGACCGTTCTTTAAACTCCTGAATAATAAACTTGAATTAATCTCTACTTGCTTATGAATCTTTTTCAAGTTCATTATTCCTTTTAAACCATGTTATGAACATCATGTAATCATTTAAGTTAACAATGTTCATTTTGTCGGTATTTGGTTCTTAAGTCAAAAATAGACTTCTTACACTTACATGTTGTTAATTTGGTCAATGTTTCATTATATCCAGAATGGTATTCATGATGTAGATATCATATATTTCATATATATCCAGTACATACATGTATTTAAAATATTACATAATCATTTAGAGGTAAGAAATGAAATGCACCGTTCATGGAGACGGTAAGCCGTACGTACGCATGAACGCTACTTTCATTTCTTTGTCATATTAACGGAATTAAAACTAAATGAGACTTATGTATATTTTAATTCCAGAATTATATTCATCATTTAGATATATCATTAATTTTATATATCCATTATATACATGTACTTTTAATAGTACATTACATTTGGGGATAAGAAATGAAATGCACAGTTCATGGAGACGGTAGTCCGTACGTACGCATGAACGCTACTTTCATTTCTATCTCATACTTTAATGGAAATAAATGATAATGATATATATAGGTATATTATAATTCCAGTATAACATCATGTATAATATCATTAACTTTATCCTTTACACATCCCACATATGGTATTAACGAATCACATCACTTTGAGGGGGCGGTAGTCCGCACTTCCTTAAATGAAGATATCGCGTATACCCATAATGGAAGCCATAAAGGTAAGACACAAATGAAAAATACAGAAGCATAAGTAAAACATAAACATATTACATATCATATATAAAAATAGTGACATCATAATGGCCACCTTTGAAGGTGTTAAATGAGTATTGAACAATCATCGTTTCGGGAGGCAGAATTTCGCCATCCACGGAAACCGTATGTTCTTTAACCATTTGATGTAGTTGTGTGAGAGTGTATCTCAAATAAATCTTATAACAACATCCTAGTATATTGAAGATACTGGTGTTGTTACAAAAGAAGTAAATAAAAAGAGTTTAGGGGGTTGGAGAAGAAAAATAAAACAAATGAACATGAGAGAATGAAATACCTTAAAAAGTGTAACTTCTTTTGGTTTGAGCCTAAAGGCTTCCTTTGAAAGGATTCTGCCCAAAGGGAATCCTCTAGGATGAGGAGAGGGATGTGGAGAGAGCAAATGGGCAGGGGTTGGCCGAGCCAAAGGCTTGAAGAGTGTGTGAAATAAGGTGGAGGTGGGGGCCTTTTATAAGAGGAGAGGAGGGGCACTTTTGGAAAGTAAAGAAATATAACTTTGTTTGAAAATGTGTTTCGGTTTTAAAAGGTCCCACATTGATAGAATTCGTGGATAAGGTGATAAGGCATCGAAATCCATTCATCCAATTGGTTTTGGACATGTGTAGTTCATAGATTTTATTTTATCTTTCCATTTTATTTAAATCGTCAAATAATGATGTCATCGCTGCATCATTATTATGTCATAAATAATTAAATTTATATAATGTCTAAAAATTATAAACAAATTACTATGATGTAGGAAATCTTTTTAGCTTTCCATTGAATATTTATAATCAAAATTTGGTCTTGTATAACCCCACTTAAAAATTGTTTTCGCAAAACATATTATGTTTGTGTCACTTTCACTTTAACATTAAATAAAAATATATTATTGTCATTTTCCAACTAAAGTGGATACATGGGGTCCCCAAGTTAGGCCATGGCTTGTCTTGGTCGGCCATGACACAACCAATGAGGTTGGGACATGTGTCTAGGTCATTTTATATTATTAAAGCATTATTTATACATTAAACTACCCTAATTACCACTAATCGCGATTAAGAACTTAATAAGTTACTATTCACCAAAAAATTATTTTAATCTCATTGAACCACATTTTACTTCTTAATGACAACCATGTATGTCGGATTTTCAAAATTCAATACACATTAGTGGTAAACTTTAATTTAACTGAAAAAAACAGTTTGCTTGATTACCACTTAGTGGTTTCACTATTCATCAAAATTGAAGTTTTTCAGAAAATTACCAAAAATTCACTCTAAGCTATATTTGATATTACGAATTCAAAAATAAAGTCTATTTTACAAAATTCAAATCATATAAGTCACATTAATTAATTTAATAATTAATTCCCGCTGCCAGAGCAAATAGCGTGTTTTTACAAAACAATAAGTATCAAAAGATTGACACCAGTTTAAGTCTAATTTCAAATCGAAATTGATTCCAATGACCACCATTGGATAAAATGGTAAAAATATATTCTAATTTCACTTCAAAACCAATTCAAAACATAATCTAATCATATAAATAAATTAGATTAAAAAGTAGTTTTGATGTAAAATGCAGTATTTTTCACTATTCATTTAAAAATGAACATTGTCGGAAAATTACCAAAAATTCACACAAGGTAAATTTTGATGTCCCAATCATAAAGGATAATTTTATTTTGACAAACATAGTTTCTAAAATTGTCAAAATATAGATTCAAAAATGGTTTTCCATCAAAAGGCACTAAAACAATCCTTTAAGAATATTAGTGTATTCCATGCATAAGATTGTATTTATTTTCATTTTAAGCCTCTAAAACACTATCTTTATCATTAATAGACATAGATAAAAATATCTATTATTCATTACTTACTTGGGATGTTACAAAAATTATTCCCCCCTTATAATAATTAATCCCTCAAATTTTTGCCACTTTGATACAAACAACTCAAGATACTTCTACCTCATCGCATCTTCGAGTTCCCATGTAGCTTCTTTAAATTTATGGTTTCATCACAAAACATTGACTTTGTGTGTGGTCTTATTCCACAAAAATTTGTATCTATGATCTATAATTTCCAATGGTTGATACGTATAAGGGGGATCATGACCTAGTGGTGAAACCTCTATGTTTAATACAGGGGAAAGATCATGTGTGTACCTCCTCAAGAAAGATACATATAACACATTATGAACTTGAGAGATATTCGATGGAATTTCCAAACAATAAAAAACTATCCCAAAATGATCAAAAATTTTGAATTGGTTGATATATCTAGGGATAATATTTACCTTATTTCAAAATCTCATAACCTTCTTCCAAAAATATATTTTTAGGAATACCTTGTCACTAACATCAAAATCTATACCTCACTAATGATTTTTAACATAACTTTTCTATCAATTATGATATACCCTAATGTAGTGATAATGGATCTAAAATCATCTGTCATTTACTCAAAAAACATAGATCTCAATAGATTTCATTCTCCAACTTCATCCCAACACATTAGTGTTCTGCACATCCTTCCATAGAGGGCTTCATAAGGAGTTATATGAATGCTCAAGTGGAAGCTATTATTGTAAGAAAATTTATCTAAATAAATGTGTTGATACCAACCATATTTAAAATCCATTTAAAAGGATATAAACATATCCTATAGGTTTTTAATGGTCCTCTCAGATTGACCATCTATTTGAGGATGATATACAGTGATAAAGTTCAACTATGTATACAATGTCAGCTGAAAACTTCTTTGGAACTTCGAGGTAAACCTCAGTTCCTGATCAGATGAAACATAATGTGGTACTCTAAATAACATTTCCAATTCCTTGATTTATATCCTATAAATGTAATCAAGATATAAATATTCTTTAATATCAGTGAAATGTGCTAATTTCATAATTTTATTGACTACAACCCAAATAGAATTGTTCCCTTTAGAGGTTTTAGGGATCAAGATGATGAAATCCATATTAATGTTTTCCCATTTCTATTATAGTATGGATAATGGTTGTAGAATCCCATTTTACATCTATGTCTCAGCATTAACTTTCTAACATACCAAGCACCGAGATACATAATCTATAATATCCATTTTCATGTCATCCCATCAGAAATAATTTTTTATATCTCTATACATCTTCATACTTCTGGGGTGAATGTATAATGTTGAACTATGGGATTTATCCAATAACTCCTTATTTATGTCTGGTATTATAAAAACACATAATCAGTTTTTGAACCTTAACATTATACCATAATCATGAATGAACTCAAAAACGTTTCTTACTTTCTTATTTAGTTTTACAACCTCTTTATACACCTCTTTAATCCTCACATGGATGGATGGTTGAAAATTCATATAAGAAATATATGATTTTTACCATTTCCCCTTGATTTTAAGATTCATAATCTAAAAATCCATAAATATTGGATCACTTTCAATATTCATCATGGATAAACTAGCATGGACTTTCTAACTCATAGCATTATCCACCTTGTTCACCTTCCCAGGGTTGTAGTGTATTGAGCAGTCATAATCTTTAATCATTTCCAACCATATTTTATAGCATAAATTCAACTCTTTCAATTTGAATATATACTTCAATATTTATATTTTTTATATATGTCACGCCTTTCACCATAAATATAATGCCTATATATCTTCAATGAAAAAATTAACTTTTTCAACTTCTAATCATGAGTCGGGTAATTTTTCTCATGAATTTTCAATTGGAATGAGGCATAAGATATCACCATATCATTATGTATGAAGAAGCATATCGGTCCATTATTTTTTGCATCACTATAGATCAAAAACTCTTCTCCATTGTAGGGTAGTGTGAGAATGGGTATGCTGACCAACCTTCTTTTCAGCTCCTAGAAATTTTTCTCACATTCATATATCTATAGAGACATATCCCCCATCCATGTCAACTTTTTTATTGAATTAGATAGTCATGAGGAATAATTCACAAAGAATCAATAATATCCAGTCAATCTAAAATTCTATGGATCTCAATCATTGTGGTTGGTCTGAGCCATTGGTCAATAACTTTTATATTTAAATGATCTTTCGATATACCCTCACAAGAGATTATGTAACCCAATAATGAAACATTATATATATGAAATTCACACTTGTCAAATTTGGCATACAACTTTTCCTTCCCTATTGTATTTTATATAATATAAAAATGGTATTCATGCCCTTTATTTCTCTTTTAATATATAATAATATCATATATAAATAATACCACAAACCATTCAAGGTTATATCTAACGAATTTATTCATTAGATCCATAAATATAGTGAGGGAATCGGTAAAATGAGGCGCAACCCACCCGTGCTGACGGATTGCTTGACGAACCATCGCCGCCCAGGTTGTCACCCTTCGGGACGCTCTGCCATCTCGGCTGGCAATGGCTCCTTCCCGGCTGGGGCTCTCTCCGGAGTGACCTCTTCGTGGGGAGGGGGTTTTCCTTGTGTGGAGGGTTCAAAAAGGCCACACAAGGGAATTCCCTTTCAAGAAAAAGAAAGAGAATTACTATAAATTTATAATGGATGTACCTCATAGGGAAGGTTTTCTTTGGTATATCCTCCTTCTAGACCCTCAATTGATAGTATCCCAAAAAAATAAATCTTTGAAAATTATTGAGCTTCATGCATTTGATCAAACAAGTAATTAATATAGGGTAAAGGATACTTTTTCTTGATAGTGATCTTGTTAAGTTCTCAATAATAAATAAAAAGATGCATTGACCCATATTTCTTCTTATTAAAAATAATAGGTTCACCCTAAGGTGATGCACTCAAGCATATGAATCCTTTATCAAAATTCTCCTATTGTTTCTTCTTTAATTTCTACAACTCAATTGGGAAAATTCTATAAGGAATATTTGAAATAGTTGTAGCTCTAGGTATGAGTTCTATTGAAAACCCAACTTCATAATTCATAGGAAAACTAGGAAAGTCATCAAGAAATACATCAGCATATTCCCAAACAATATGAATATATTCAATTTTGAGTTTCTCCCAAACCATTAGAGTTAAATATCCCTTATGAATAGATTGTAAGACCGTTACAATGGAAGTAATTCACATCAAAATTTCAGGTTCATCCTCACACCAATAGACAATCATAGGTTGATTATGAATATTAAATGTGACTTCCCTTACTTGTAAATTGATATGGGATTTATATAGATAAATTCAATTCATGACTAAGATCACATCAAATTTAACTAGATGGATAATCATAAGATTTACAAGAAGAACATTCTCGTAAACTTCTATCAGAGAGGAGTTATAGGTTTGAGATGCGATCATATTATGATTAGGATTTTTCATCGTTAACTCAACATCTAATCATTGATGGTATGTATGAACATTCCTAGAGACTTTTCATGATATAAAGCAATCCATATGGCTAATATCCAATAAGATACTTCAATATTCGAGTGTGTCTATCACCACCAAAACATTATAGTTCTATCTCCTTTCCCTCAATAAAACTAAAATGATTAGAATGAGCATGAAAAATCATTGTGATAAACCATATAATCATGAAAATCATTATTAATATGTCATAAATAATGATACCTTATTATCAACCTATGAAACTTAAGGATCATCTGATATCACTTTAAGTTCAATATAGGTTGTCTTAAGTTTTATTCTCATATAATTCATAACCTAATATCTAAAAATAATTAAACCATCATTTGATACCAACTATAGAGACCCATACATAAAAAACATAAATATTACATCATTATAGATTAATATTCAATACATATCACAGTTATACATTCTTAAGGGACATAAGAGTTTAGTGTGTTTAGAGACTATATACATAATAAAGTAATTTTTTAAATATCTTCAACATCTCCCATTAAGATATTCATATTAGTACACTTCTAAACATATCATACTTAGAACCTTCCATCAAAACCTGAGGAAGGAAACATAAGAAAGGGTGATCTCAGATGCTCTATGTGGGAAAACATGGGAGATATCAATCATAAGTGCAGAAGATGATCATAGGGGTATGATAACATAATCAAGTGAATTTAATCAAAATAAAGTTTTCATACCCAGAAAATATTAGATCATAAACTCTAAAATCAAGTCATATCCATAAGCATGATTAATAAGGGTGTCAAATCAGTAATAGTCATTCAAAAGTCATAACATAGGCATGTGGCATTATAAGCATATAAAATTATAGTGTTATGAATATAGATATTCAAAATCATTTTCACTCATAATATTTTGAGCATAGTTATAAGTGATCATATTCACTCATCCAAATGTGAACATGGCTATTTTCAATTATGTCCACACATAATCTTGTCACCATAGCTAGAAGAAATCATACTCACACATAAAAATGTGAACAGAGATATTTGAAATCATATCTATATTTATTATCATCATCTCATGATATATCAATATCACATCACCCAATACATTATAGGGTTATAACGGACCTAATCATTACATAATAATAATTCATTCATATATATGCCACAAGGTCATGAAAAAAATTTCATGTCATCATAGCTTAACACATAGAAAATAAAATAGGTTTCATCAATATTTAATCATCATAATAATTAACCATAAAGAGAAAGAATAAGAACAATTTCATTAGATAATATCCCCGGTGAAGAATGGGTAACATCAATGAATTTTTTCATAGATAAAAATGCCTTTAAAATATCACTGGAACATTTATTGAAGAAAATATCCTTTTCATTTTGAAATAAAATATTTAAAATATAAAAATTTATAGAAAATTATGAAATGTATTATTTGAAAATATCTATAGAAACTAGTAAAGTAAGCTTAAAACTAAAGAGTATACATGATTGTGGGAAAATTTGTTTGTATGATATATGTTAAAAGAAATATTATGTTTAGAACTTTTGTAAAAAGTACCTTGTTCGAAAAATAACAATAAGATTGTTTTTAAAAATATATAAGTTAAATTATGGGTAAAAATGAATTTTTTAAATCATTATAGAATAGTAAAAATATTCTTGATAATTTTTTAAAGAAAATATGGACATTGGAAAAAAAATATTCCTGACCAAAGTGGAAATAAAGTTGACTTATCATAAAAACATTTTCACAATAATTTTATGTACCAAGGAGGGGAGAATAAAATAAAAACATCAAAAAACCATAAATAAAAATAGTATAATAAAATAGTTAGGGTTAATAGGTTAAGGATTTCATAATTTACTTCAATGGAAATTTAACATAAACAGTCCTGAAAAGAAATGAGATTGTAACATAAATCACTTACCTCAAGTCTCATCTTTCTTCGTATGCATTAAAAACTCATTTATAATAAATATAGATTTATTATATGTCTATTTCATAACCATATTCTTATATAACATACTATTTACCATTCCCTTATAATTTCCAATTCTCCTTTTATTAACAATTCTTCATTAAAATATACATTCAGGTGAAAACTGGTCTGTTTTCCATACATGTTTCAGTTCGATGATTCCAATACTTGCACCTTAGTCTTGGTTTCATAATATATAGAATATTAATCATGAAATAATTATCATATTTATTCATTATATAAACTTTTATAATCATTCATATAAAGTGATGATGAAAAATGGATTACATCACTTCCTAGAGATGGTGGTCAGTGCGTACGCACGATTGATATTTACAATTTTCGATGGATGGAAAAAAATAAAGGTGAATAATAATTCACCTATATATAATTATTATTATATCATAAAATCATATATATTCATTAAATATATCCTTATTACAATCCATGTAAAACATAAATGAAAAAACAAATTGCATTGCTTCGTGGAGGTGGTGGTCCACACGTATGAATGAAAGACATTATTGTTTCCCAAAGGATGAGAAGGTAAGAATATAGATAATATATTATAATTAAAAAAAGAATAATTATATAAAAAATATCATATATAAACATTAAATACATCATAATTACTAACTATTAAATATGGTTATGGAAGATAAATCATATTGTTACGTGGCGGCGGTAGTCCACATGTACGCAAGAGTGATACTTTTCATTTCCCATTTGATGGGAAGGAGGTAGAAAATGGTTATCCCATAATCATTATAAAACATTAGTATATTTATTATACTATATTTATTATTTTAGGGATTTATAAACAAAATTAGAAGAAGTATAAGTAGAATGAAAGTTGAAAAATATCAGTAAGAACTTATACCTCTTTTTAAAGAAACCTCCTTTGAATCACTTCTTAAGGACCCATGGGTTGGTATTTTAAGAATATTACAACCTATAGGATTTTTATATGGAATTTGGTAATAGATTTAAGTATTTTTTGATCAATATAAAGGTCTCAAGTGTTGTGTATAAGAGAGAATGGGGTGCTCCTTTATAAGTGATGTCAATGGCACATTTGTAAATATTAAGAATATTGAAATATAATGAAGTCACTCTCATGCGAAAGTGGCTCTAAATTGATCCATGTTTAAATATATGATTATAAATAACTAAAATATATCCACCCAATATTATTTATACAAGTTTTTAGGCCATTTTAACCTATATGTATTTAGTTTAACCCCTTTTAACCCCTTTTAATATTTACAGTAGTAATGAATTTTTACCTCGGTTACTATTCATAAAGACCAAAAATAAAATTTAAATTGCTACATAATATTAATTATGATGATTAAAAATATTTAATTCATTTAACAATATTTAATTACCTCGATTTTCATAAATTCATTTTAAAATAAGTGTGGAAAAATACAACAAAACCGTTTTTAGCAAAGTCCATTCGTAAGCATAAAGTTGAGTTTACCTTCATTCCTTTTCATGTAAAAACTATTATATGAATGTTAAAATAATTGATTTAATATATTATATAAAACTTTAATTAAAATCATTCCTCAATAGAGATTAATTTAATTTATTAAGATAAAAACACATTATGAACATAAAACTAGTTTTTTAGAAAAACAACTATTTTTACCTTCAAATGATTTTATTTTAATTTCTAACCAATTGAAAACCAATGAATTAATTTTATACATGTGTAAAAAATGATTTTTCATAATTTATTTATTTCTATTCATATCCGTCAATCCAACGACTAGGCAATAGTTGTCACATTAAATAATAATGTTTTAATAGTATATTGTGGTCTGTTTAAACTTGGTGTTGCGTGTAAAGAAATATATCAAAAAAATAAAATATATTTAAAGCGAAATATATCATAAAAACTTGAGTTTCTATATACCAGATCCAAGAACTAGGTTTAAGCTCCCCCAATAGTGTAAATATATAACAGGCACACTAGATGTTTGAATCATCTCCAAAGTCCCCCAATAATATCTAAATGGGAATACCAAATCCTTAGTGTTCATCTATGGTCCCCTGATAGGATAAATGTATAATGGGCATACCAGATCCTTGGAATCCCCTTAAGGTCACCTGACAGAATAATAGATCATGGGCACACCAGATCCTTAGAACACATTCAAGGTCCCCCAACCAATACGGAATCAACAAGCATATCAAATCATTGGAATAACATCAAGGTCCCCCAAAAATGATCAGTCATGGGAACATCGGATCCTTGAAACATGTTCAAGGTCCTACATTAGAGTAATAATAATAATAATAACCAGAGAGTCAATTCCACAGTCACAAGATCATTATCTCATTATACATAAATGATCACACAAGTATTGTTTCACAATTTTGGCCATAAATAACCACACTGAACATTTTCATAATCCTGAGCTCACTATGTCATTAGTATATTAATTATCAATTTCCACTAACAAAAGATTTTCTGATTAACACTTAATCAAAAATAATCAATAATTCACATCCATTGAGTTCTCAAGATGTGTGGATTTGTCCCAAAATTATTTTAATATATTATAATTCCTTGTAAAGTCTAAGTCACTCCTAGGGTTGTTGATCCAATATCCTTTCCAATTATATCAAGTTGGCACACCACATGCAATGGCTTAAATTTCAGTTCTTATATGCCAACGAGTTACACTGGGCCCATGGAAAGGTCCAATATAATCCATTTAAGACCATAAGTCAATTATTATTTAGAAGAATCCAAACGCACATTATGTTGGTGTAGTTGAAAATCGTATATACAACAAATAGGCATCAAGACATCGAGGGATAGCTTGAGGCCACTTACCTCAAGCGCAACATGCCTCAATTGACAAAGATCACTTCACGATTCAAACCCAACGAGCCAAGGGCCCTAGATCCGCCCAAAATTCATCGATTTTGAGAACTAGAACAATAAATGATGAAGAAACAACTATTCAATGGTCAAACAAGGTTAGTCTCACTCGTGTGAAATAAACGCAACGAACAGTGCTTTAAACGCACAAGAATCGAGGGAGAAAGGTTCAAAATCATCATGAGAGTCTCTCCCTGTTTGTATAGTTCAACCTTGGGTCAGGGGGAATATAATTACTAAAATGGGGTTTTGGTGAAAATTACCATGAAGACCTTCGTAAAAACCCTTCCAATGGGACCACTGGAAAGCCAGTGGGGCCCAGACAGAACCTGAGTTCTTCTGTTTTGGCCACTGGCTGGCCATTCCTAGATTACCGGCTAGCCAGTGAGCCCACTAGGGGTGAGGTGCCTCTATTTAAGCCACTAGTTG
Source organism: Viscum album (assembly GCA_963277665.1). Classification (NCBI taxonomy): domain Eukaryota; kingdom Viridiplantae; phylum Streptophyta; class Magnoliopsida; order Santalales; family Viscaceae; genus Viscum; species Viscum album. The sequence goes on from OY728145.1 coordinate 906,006,881, forward strand.
GCTAGTGGTCCTAGCAACTTTTTAAAAAGCTATAGGTCCCCTGCTGTTTGCTCCTTTGTTCTCCATAGTCTCTGTTGGGTAAAAATCCCTCAAGGTATCATTGAATCATTTTTGAGGTGATTGTGTTTGTTGACAAAGTATACATCTGAGTAGTGATTGTTGACAAAGCAAAACAATGACATACAAATTTGTTGAAAAAGAGGATTTCATGGTGGAATGTCGAGTTCAAGAGTTGAGGTCAACGATCCATGTTTGATTCAAGAACGTCGATAAAAGGAATGGATGATCTGGAGGCGGTACAAAAGAATAGATACAAGGTGGCGTCGTTTTCCAGTGTTTGCCAAATTTTTGGGCCTGAAAATCGGCAAATGAAGAAAAGTGTTTTTGGCAAAGGGACTTGTGCGCCGTGAACTTGGTGTACAGGAAACTTGCGCACCATATGTTTTTCAAGATCATAAGATCAAAATATGGATAAGGAAATAGGTTCACGCAAGTTTGGGAGTTGGTCGCGCAAGTGTCTAAAAGGAGAGAAGACTTGCGCGCCGAGACTGGGTCGCGCAGGTGACTTGCGCGCCATCGCGCAGGGTAGTCAATTTGCCTATAAATACTGGACCACCCCTCCTCCTTTTCCACCAGAGTTCAACTCAGAGCTCCCGTCGCGCAGGTGTGGTGGTCGCGCAAGTGGTGTGTGTGGTCGCGCAGGTGGGACTTGCGCGCCAGAGGTTGAAGTTGTGTGCCGGTGTTAGAAGTTGCGCGCCGGTTGGCAGTTGCGCGCCAATATTGGTTTAGGCATAAAAGGAAGAGAGTCGCGCAAGTTTGGGGTTGAGGAAGCTTGAGTCGCGCAAGTGTCAGAGGAGGACTTGCGCGCCCGTTGTGACTTGTGCGCTGATACTTGCGCGTCGAGGTAGACTTGCACGCCAAGTAAGGTTGTGTTCCAGCAGTGTTTTTCGGGCTGCGTGGAAGCTGGAAGTTTGCCCGATACCTTCGGTGCAAAGAGATATTCATCTACGGGTGAAAGTTGAACTTCAACAGAGAATCTACATACAATAGAATATGCATTCTTTCATGAAAATAAAGAGACCTACAGGTCTATAAACTATGAGTGGATTCCTTCCAAGAGCAGTGAGCTTAGGAAGAGGAAGAAGGTGATCCTCTCCACCGGCAGTGAGCCAGAGAGAGAGAAACAGGGAGTGACCCTTGGGAAAGCAGTGAGCTGACCCTAAACATTGTAAAGGCAGTGAGCCTGGGCATAGAAGTGATCTAGCCTGAACCTTGTAATCCACAGCTAGTGAAGATTAGTGGAATTTGGTACGACCGGCAACCTGTCGGCATATGCTCCTTGGACGTAGCCCTTAGCGGTGAACTAAGTAAAATTGTTGTGTCATGTGCTTGCTTTACTTTCTGTTTATATCATGCAGCAGGAAAAAGAGAGAAGAGTGTTTTGCTTAACAGCGAAACAAGATCATAACGGGCATTAATTTTTAATTAGCCATACCCTGATTCACCCCCCCTCTCATGGTATCCAGCCTAGTGGACATAACAAGTGGTATCAGAGGGAGAGGTTTACAGTTGTTCTTCTCTCAAATGGAGGTCACTAATCATAGAGGGATTCCGATCTTCGACGGATGTAATTTTCAGATATGGAAGAATCGAATACAACACTATTTCCGATCGTTGGGAATGGATGTGTTTTCAGCAGCTATGCATGGTATCACAGCTGATATTACTAGTGGTGCATTATCAGAAGTAGGGCATAAAGAGTTGGATGCCGATTCTAAAGCAATCAATTCCTTAGGGGGAGCCCTTTCCAATCCCATATATACAAAGGTGATGTCATGCAAAACGTCACATGCCATGTGGGAAAATCTCTTGAATATTTATGAAGGGGATACAAAAGTTAGAGAGGCAAAGCTGCAAGTGTTGTGGAACAAGTATGAAGATCTCAGAATGAACCCGAATGAGTCTGTTGATGCATTCTTTGACTGGGTAAATGTTGTGGTAGAAGACATGCGGGGTCTTGGTGAGATTATTGAAGACATTAAAATCGTAAAGCGCATCTTGAGAAAGCTTCCACCTCGGTTCAATCCGAAAGTTTCTGTTTTGGAAAATAAAGATCCGAAAGAGCTGACATTGGATAACCTACACAGCACTCTTGTTGCATATGAAATGAGAAATGATGACAACGATGTTGTGGAAAAGGGGAAATCCAAAGAGGTGGCATTTAAGGCCATGAAGAGGCTCACTATTGAAGATTCTTAGGAGGAAGAAGAGTCAGATGAGGTGATGTCATTCCTTTCTTCAAATCTGCAAAGAGGAAAAGGAAAGTTTAAAGGGAAACTTCCACTAGCATGCTTCCGATGCAGAAATCTTGGTCATCTTGCTGCAAGATTCCCCAAAAAGTTGCAAGAAGAAATCGATGAAGATGAAGTTGAGATTCCCATGAAAAAATCTCCAGCCTATGTGAAAGGGAAGAAGTCGTTCAAGAGAAATTTCTTTAAGAAGAAGAATCTACTTTCACAAGAAATAGACAGTTCAGGTGAGTCTGAGAGTGAAAAGGTTGAAGAGATAGAATGCAAAGATCATGGACAAAATGCGATGGTGGTTGTTTCCAGTAATGCTCTAGAAAAGAAAGAAACCAAAACTGATGAAGAAGAAGAAGAAATTGAAGGGAGAGTTGACATGGAAGCTGAATTAGAAGCATCTCTTGAAGAGATAGATGTTTGGCAAGAAAAAACAAAGAAAGCCAACAAGATAGTACGTGATGCCAAACTCTACATGCAACAACAAGAAGAAGAGAAGTCTGAGCTTGAGAAAGAAATTGAAAATCTTAAGTCTTCCAGGCCAGAGCGCACAGAAATGGGTGATGGGCATAAGATCAAGATTGAAGAGCAGAAAAGGGAGATCGATTGCTTGAGTCGAAAAGTGAAAGATCACGTCAAGCGTATTGAAGATCTTGAAGAGGAAGTTGTCGGTCTGTGGAGAAAAGTTAAAGACCAGGAAAAACCATTGAATCCCAACACATTCTTGGGAAATCAGGTCGTTACGAAGACTGAAAAGAAGAAAGAAGAGCCTAGTAGTTCAGTAGAAAAGAAGCAGAAATTGAACTCAGATGTTAAAGCTGAGTCATGGCTTAATCAGAAACAAAAATTTGTGGCAGCTGAAGTCAGACCGCAAGCACCGGTCCCGAGATTGAAAGTGGATTTGAGCACAAAGCAGAATCAGAATACTCAGAGATCCCAAGGGGGAACTCGTAGTGCTGAAGTAACACGGAGAAATGAACCTTATATCATGTGTTATTGTTGTGGAAAGATGGGGCATTCACAGTATGTGTGTTCCATAGCCAAGATATATAGAAGGGAACAGCAACAGAGATGGCAGCCAAACAGAGGACGATTTTCTCGAACATATTTTGAAGGACACTGTTTTTTGTGTGGAGGATTTGGACACATGGATAGGTATTGCACTTCGACCATTCAGAGAAATGTGCCAAAGCAGAATCAGGATGTTTGCAAGCAGCCAATCAATGAACCAACAAGTGAGTTAAAAATTCAGAACAGATTTGCTGCTCTACAAGATGAAGCTGGTCCATCATACTCTGAGAAAGAACAGAAGTCTCAATCTATTCCGAGTATGAAAGAAAAAGTATGGATCAAGAAGAAGAAAAATGAGAAGGTTGTGGTGGCGGAGATTGCCCTTAAAACATCAGATCGATCTGGTGTTTGGATCCTTGATAGTGGTTGCACATCCCACATGACGGGTAATAAGGATCTTGTTACAGGCATCAAATATGACAAAGAAGGAGTTGTCAAATTTGGAAATGATGAAGGCCTGAAGATTGTTGGCTGAGGGAAAGCCAAGTTTGGGGGAAAGAAATGAGACATACTAATGTCTTGGTGGTAGAGGGTCTCAGTCATAATTTGCTTAGCGTCAATCAACTATGCGACTCTGGGCACTCTATCCTATTTACCAAGAAGATGGGTATTGTTAAAGGAAAAGATGGAATAGTCATTCTACAGGGAAAACGAACAAAGGGGAATCTTTACCTGGTAGGTAGGGAAGAAGATTCATACTTTTTATCCAGAGAAGAAGAAAATCAGTTGTGGCATAAGCGACTTGGTCATCTATGTCAACCATCTATGGAAGATCTGGTAAAGTGTGATGCTACTAGAGACCTTCCCAAACTATCACGTGATCGCACTCATACGTGTGATGCTTGTCAACAAGGGAAGATCATCAGGAAGACATACAGGCCAAAGGAACAAAAATCAACTAGAGTGCTCGAATTGGTGCATGCTGATGTATGTAGACCAATCTCACCACGAGATATAGATGGGAAAAGGTACTATGTTCTTTTCATTGATGAATATAGCAGAATAGCCTGGGTATTCATCATTACCCATAAGACAGAGGTGTTCAGTTTCATAAAGCAGTACAGGAGGGGATCAGAAAAGATGCTTGGGTAGAAAATTCTGAAGTTTCGTATTGATAACGGTACGGAATTTACAAACAGTCAAGTTGAAAACTATCTCGAGAAACATGGGATAAGGCATCAAGTTTCATCAGTAAGAACTCCCCAACAAAATGGAGTGGTTGAAAGAAGAAATCGTATCATCAACAACATGGCCAGAACAATGCTTATTGATAAGGACCTACCAGAGAAATTTTGGAAGGAAGCAGTTTTGACATCGGTCTATGTTTCAAACAGGTCCCTGTTATGTCTGAAGCAAGGGAAGACTCCGTATGAACTGTGGTACGGAAAGAAGCCAACGTTGAAATACTTTCAAATCTTTGGAAGTAAGTGTTTCATTCTCAACAAAGAACATCATAGGAAGTTTGAGGCACGAGGAGATGAAGGGATATTCTTTGGCTATTCAGGGAAAAGCAAAGCATATAAATGCTTCAACAAGAGGCTGAGAAAAAATGTTGAGAGCAATGATGTCACTATAGTCGAAAATGAACAGACTGCTCAACGACCCAGTGAACAGTTTCTGGATGAAAGTGATGACGAGGTAAGCCACACAGGGGGAGCAGAAGTTGCAGAGGCTGACTCAGAAGAAGATACTGATGATGAACAAGAAAGTGTCAAGTCTATATCTGCAAGGAAGCCAAAGAGTCGAGCTGAAATTGATAGGCAAAATATCATTAGTGACCAGACAGCACCAGTTCAGACTCGAAGAATGAAGTCATTACAGCAGACATCGTTTTTATCTCAGGTGGAGCCGAAATGTTTTTCCGATGCAGCTAAAGATGAAAACTGGGTTCAAGCTATGAATGAAGAGCTTGATCAGATTGAGAAGAACCAGACGTGGGAGATTGTTTCGAGACCAGCATACAAGAATGTCATTGGGACTAAATGGGTCTATCGCAAAAAAATGAATGAAGATGGAACTGTGATTCGAAACAAAGCACGACTAGTGTGCAAGGGGTACTCTCAGATCGAAGGAATAGATGTTGATGAGACATTTGCACCAGTTGCAAGGCTGGAGACAATCAGATTATTCTTGGCCATAGCAGTGCAAAGAAAGTTTAAAGTGTTCCAGATGGATGTCAAATCCGCGTTCTTGAATGGGGTTCTGGAAGAAGAGGTGTACATTGAGCAGCCAGATGGTTTTCTCATTCATGAGGATGAGAAAAAAGTTTGCAGGTTGAAGAAGGCATTGTATGGGCTGAAACAAGCACCAAGGGCATGGTACTCAAGGCTTGATCAATACTTGAAGAAGCTTGGTTTCCAGCGTGGAGGAGTTGATTACAACCTCTATTCCAGCAATGAATGTAATCAAAGGATGATGGTTTTGGTTTATGTCGATGACATAATATTCGGCGGATCAGATGAAGCTCAATGCAGACAGTTCTCCGAATTCATGAAAAATGAGTTTGAAATGTCAATGATTGGAGAACTAACATTTTTCCTTGGTTTACAGGTGACACAAGGAAGTAATGGCACTTTTATTTCTCAATCCAAATATGCCAAGGAGGTTCTAAGAAGGTTTGGAATGGATAATTCCAAGGAGATGAAGACTTCAGTTGCTACCCGGATGAGATTATCAAAAGATGAGGATGGCAAGGCAGTTAATATCACAGAATATAGGCAAATTATCGGAAGTCTGTTGTACTTGACCGCGACAAGGCCTGATATTGTTTTCGCCACATTCCAAGCAGAGAGATATCAAAGTAATCCCAAGGAAAGTCACATGCTTGCAGTAAAAAGAATACTTCGGTATATCAAGGGCACAGTGGACTTCGGGCTGACATATAACGACAAGTCTCTGCCAGAATTATTGGGATATACTGATGCAGATTGGACCGGTTCAGCAGATGACAGGAAATCAACATCTGGAGGTGCATTTTATCTTGGCGGACTATGTATTGCTTGGTTGAGCAAGAAGCAGGATTGCATTTCATTAAGCACCGCAGAAGCTGAGTATATTGCGGCCACTCAAGCATGCACACAGTTATTGTGGATGAAGCAGCAGCTTGAAGATATGGGAGTTGAAGTGAAGTCTCCGATCAGAATCCAGTGTGACAACTCAAGTGCTATAAATCTTAGCAAAAATCTTGTCCATCATTCCAGGACAAAGCACATTGAGATCAAGTATCATTTCATCAAGGAGAAGGTTGAGCAGGGCATCGTGAAGTTGGAGTATGTGCCTACAGAGCTACAGGTTGCAGACATTCTGACAAAGGCCTTACCCAAGGAATCTTTTGAGAGGCATCGACTAGCTCTGGGCGTTCAGTCGATTCCCCGCACTTGAAATAGTGTGGATGTGAGACTCCCCCCCTCTCCCCGAGGTATGATGTGTTTTTCCCTAATGTGCTGACTTGTTCTCTACTCTGTTATAGACTACCAAGGACTGCCTTTGGGTTCGTTGACAAAGGGGGAGAAACTAGTGATTGTTCAAGGGGGAGACAATGTAGAGATTTGATAAATCTTGAATGATATAGGGAGAAGCTGACAGGTGGAGCAGCCAGATAGGGGGAGTTGAAGCCAGTTGAACGTGCTTAGCCAGAGCTTGGCTTGGACAACACAGGAAGTATGGCTAAAGAGGTGTTGAAGCTGTGAGCAGAAAGGGGGAGTTTATTAAATCTGACAATGCTAGAAGTGATCGATCAACGAATAGATATCACGACAGCTGAGGATCGTGATAAAAGCAGAAGAGTGGTGTTGGACAGTGGTAAGAATATTTCCAAACCAAACATTGGTCTTCCAACAAGCCCATCAACAATTGGTATCAGTTTAGTACAAATTGGTATCAGTTTGGTGTCAATAGTGGATGTCAGAGATAAAGTGATTCATTGATGACCTTTTCATTTACTCTTGTTTCTCACGCCGATCATTGCTCATGTGGGCTTAGAGTATGTGTTGAGTAAATCCTTAATCGCTATCAGAATCGCAATGAGGCGAATGGAGGCTGAAGAATCAACGTCGTATCTTTGTTTTGGAAGAGTTGTCAACAAACCCAAAGGGGGAGATTGTTGGGCAAAAATCCCTCAAGGTATCATTGAATCATTTTTGAGGTGATTGTGTTTGTTGACAAAATAGACATCTGAGTAGTGATTGTTGACAAAGCAAAACAATGACATACAAATTTGTTGACAAAGAGGATTTCATGGTGGAATGTCGAGTTCAAGAGCTGAGGTCAACGATCCATGTTTGATTCAAGAACGTCGATAAAAGGAATGGATGATCTGGAGGCGGTACAAAAGAACAGATACAAGGTGGCGCCGTTTTCCAGTGTTTGCCAAATTTTTGGGCCTGAAAATCGGCAAATGAAGAAAAGTGTTTTTGGCAAAGGGACTTGCGCGCCGTGAACTTGGTGTACAGGAAACTTGCGCGCCATATGTTTTTCAAGATCAGAAGATCAAAATATGGCTAAGTAAATAGGTTCGCGCAAGTTTGGGAGTTGGTCGCGCAAGTGTCTAAAAGGAGAGAAGACTTGCGCGCCGAGACTGGGTCGCGCAGGTGACTTGCGCGCCATCGCGCAGGGTGGTCAATTTGCCTATAAATACTGGACCACCCTTCCTTCTTTTCCACCGGAGTTCAACTCAGAGCTCCCGTCGCGCAGGTGTGGTGGTCGCGCAAGTGGTGTGTGTGGTCGCGCAGGTGGGACTTGCGCGCCAGAGGTTGAAGTTGTGCGCCGGTGTTAGAAGTTGCGCACCGGTTGGCAGTTGCGCGCCAATATTGGTTTGGGCGTAAAAGGAAGAGAGTCGCGCAAGTTTGGGGTTGAGGAAGCTTGAGTCGCGCAAGTGTCAGAGGAGGACTTGCGCGCCCGTTGTGACTTGCGCGCCGATACTTGCACGTCGAGGTAGACTTGCGCGCCAAGTAAGGTTGTGTTCCAGCAGTGTTTTTCGGGCTGCGTGGAAGCTGGAAGTTTGCCTGATACCTTTGGTGCAAAGAGATATTCATCTACGGGTGAAAGTTGAACTTCAACAGAGCATCTACATACAAGAGAAGATGCATTCTTTCATGAAAATGAAGAGACCTGCAGGTCTATAAACTGTGAGTGGATTCCTTCCAAGAGCAGTGAGCTTAGGAAGAGGAAGAAGGTGATCCTCTTCACCGGCAATGATCCAGAGAGAGAGAAACAGGGAGTGACCCTTGGGAAAGCAGTGAGCTGACCCTAAACATTGTAAAGGCAGTGAGCCTGGGCATAGAAGTGATCTAGCCCGAACCTTGTAATCCACAGCTAGTGAAGATTAGTGGAATTTGGTACGACCGACATCCTGTCGGCGTATGCTCCTTAGACGTAGCCCTTAGCGGTGAACCAAGTAAAATTGATGTGTCATGTGCTTGCTTTACTTTCTGTTTATATCGTGCACCAGGAAAAAGAGAGAAGAGTGTTTTGCTTAACAGCGAAACAAGATCAGAACGGGCATTAATTTTTAATTAGCCATACCCTGATTCACCCCCCTCTCAGGGTATCCAGCCTAGTGGACCTCCCAAGCCTCTCCTCCTCCAGAAATGTAATTAACAAGGGTGATTAAAGTGGGGGTTTCAAGAATATAATGATGGAACGTACCTCCAAAGTGTCGAGATGTTACACATTGGCAGTTGGTGGGTGATTCCAAGGGCCGAGTAGCATTCTGACTCACCTTGAGGACGAGTTTGTGTAATTGGGCTAGGTGAGGATGGTACATGGATAAGACAATTGGATTCTTTTTCAGATCAGTCGACCTCCTATCCTCTCGATTTCGACGGATCAAACCACATTGGTCAAAAACTATAAGAATAAGGATATACATGTATCTTCTTATACTATAAATCCATTAGATTTAATTATTATAGCATGAGAGTTAAAATATTGAATGTTGTCGCCTTTTAAAAGAATTTCCTTCAATAATTCGACTAACATATGAAATTCTTATTCCTCCACTCATTGTTTGCAGTTAATTAAACCTTATCTCAAGATTGTCGATAGAACAAAGAATTTAACACAACATTGATACAATGATTTCTCGACATCACCGTGTAATTTCTCATATACCATCATTTTGTAAAATGGGTCAACTCAAACATTATGAATGATATCGTCTAATTGATCTAAGACCTCCATGTAAATCTTCCCATCATTTGACATTGGAGGTTGTTGTATTTCATGATATAGTATCCAACATGTGTAATTAAAATTAATTCATTTGTAAATTAAACGATCTTTGATTTCTATGACATATATGCTATTTCCATTGGTACAATGGTTTCTCAACATCATCGTATAATTTCTCATATCCCATCATTTTATAAAATGTGTCAACTCAGAAATTACAGATCATGTCATCTAAATGATATGAGACCTCCATGTAAATCTTCTCATCATTAGACATTGAAGGTTGTTGTATTTCATTATATAGTATCCATCACGTGTAATTCAAATGAAATCATTTATAAATTAAATGATCTTTGATTTCTGTGACATATATGTTATTTTCATTGTCCCTTGCCCGAAGGCTTCAAAGTTTTATTTATTATCAAAGAAAGACAACCCCCCTCTTTTAAATGGGTTAGAAGCAACCCTTATAGGTCCCAAAGGCCTAGAAGCACAAATAATTTTAAAGATAGACCGAAGGACCAGTGGAACACATACCTACAACTCAAACCTAAACTGCAATTGCCCTTCATGCAAGCTTGTCGTTCATCCCTACCAGCTCACCACATCCACAACCCCACTATTGTCTGCATCGACTTGTTGAATGCTCTGTATAGTCGTTTGGTGCTGTCAGTGATTGGTCACGCCACTGTTGCACCATAAATAGACTCTATGCATCCATACTCGTCAGACAATCTCTACCCACATTCCACCTGAGTTGCTCCAGTACAAGCCCGAATGATGGCCCGAGGCCTAAATGGATGACCCGAAGGCCCAGTGGCATGAATGCCCATATACATAGTTTGAAAGCATAATTCTAATGAATAGTATCACTGGTACAATACCCACTTAGCAACTGTGCTACAGTGTTGCTAAAATATCACATAAATTCTCTCTCGTTTGAATTTGAACTCTGATCTGATGCGAGATTACGAATTATCTTACCACTCAACTTATTTCCATTCAAACACTTCACACATGAATGATATAACATATTTCATTGTTTGCATCATTTTGTTTAGAAAATTCTAAGAACTCATCAAATTTTTAATCACATTCATCATTTATTTTTCAATCATTAATCAAATTACAATTCATACTTACCAAGAACAAATGTGGTATGAAATTAAGAAAAAAATTCATAATTGTGTGTGTGTGGATTCCCCAACCCTTCATTATACGTCTTGGTTTCCAATTGAGTAGACATCCTTCCGCCGCAAGAAACTCTCTACATCGCCTTTGATAGTGCGGTTGAACTGGGAAAAACATTCTCACTCATCAACCCTCATTATAGTGGAGGGATAAGTTACAACGGGGCTTAATTACAATCCGGTCGAACAAAGGTGGGAATGAAACCCTCAACCACAAAAGTCCCACCCAAGTGGCTCTAACTACTAAGTCACCCCTGGGAAGACAATTCATAATTATATTAACAACTAATTACAAATTAATAAAATAATTCAATAAAATCAACAAATAGTGTAAGTCACAAAAACACATATTTTTATCTAATAAAAAATATATTTCTTTGTTGACATTAATTTCATGATCAGATGGCATTATTTTTAAAATTAAAAGATGTTACATGTTAAAGGGAGTCACTTTTCCAAATTGAAAAAAATAATTCAATAATAAGCAAAAAGTCTAGTGTGTCATCATTGAATTAAATAAACATCATCATAGTCGGTTTATTCATCTGATACAGCTCATACATGAAATCATGCACATAAATTATAGTATATACAGCTCATACATGAAATCATGCACATAAATTATAGTATATACAAACAGTATTGAAGTTTCCAATAGTTTATCATTTTATTGAAAATAATATTTAATTTTAACTATCTTTATTGAATTGAATTGCGGTTATTATTATTTATAATTTATTTTATTTTATAATATCTTAAACACGATTATTTATTATCTAATTTATTTTTTTCGATTTTATTTCATACGAACCTGTCGATCAAATTAACCTTAAAATGTTTTAAATTTTTTACAACAAGCCAATCGAAACGCCCGGAGATTGGGCCCGGATTAAAAGGGCGGCATTGTTGCCGCGTTTTTTTGGACAGGGTCAACTTTTGACCCGCGGTAATTTGGGTCAAGTCGAACGTGGAATCCAATGTAAATGTAGTTTTTAAAAATGAAAATAAATTAATATACAGTTATGACAACGAATACCCAGGTGATATAAGGTATGGTTGTTGTTGTTTTTTTATAGTCTTAAATCAACAGATTCAAAATCGGATTAATATCCGGATATGATTCAGGTAATAATATCGGGTTTTTTATGTAAGTTTTTTGAAAAAAAAAACGTGTAAATAAACCTAGGTTATTAAAAAAAACAAGTCATAAATATGTCTAAGTATGCGCGGTTTTTTGCTCCATTGTGTGCGACTCTTTTTTTTATAGGAAAATAAAATATATATTACTGATCAAGCAAACTAGGCCGACAAACCGGAAACGAATTCACCCAACAATGATCACCCCAAGATTTCCCAAAACGAGCCAAGCGATGAGATTTTGTATTCTCATCCCTTTTGACAAAAGAAAATGTGCAAACATCGAAACCATCGGTCAGAGACCAAATATTCCTCAAGATGAGGTCTTAAGGTTGAGAGTCGTCTTACTTTGATGAGAGAACGTTCACCACTGCGAGGCAGTCAAATTCCACCAAAACCTTGGGTCAATTTTTGGAACGGGCAAAAAGAATCCCATGGAGGATGACCGAGGCCTCCGCCACCAATGGACTCCAAAAGTTAGGCAGAGCCCTACACTGAGCTTCCACAATCTGACCCGAATTGTTATGAGCAATGAGCCTAATATCGACCCTGGAGTAAGCAGAGATCGCAACATCTATATTAATCTTAATAAAACCCTCAGGGGGAGACCAAGAAGGAAATGCATGCCGAGTGTGACTATTAAGAAGGAAATGCATACTGACCCTGGGTTTTTTTATGTAATTTTTAATAGCAGGTTTTTTTATGTAAGTTTTAATTAATAGTTACTATGTAGTTATTTTGTGAAGTATCATTTAAAGTTATTTTTTCTAATTCATTTTAGTGTCAATTATTTATTTAGTTGTTTAGTTTTTTACTTAGTTTTAATTATTTTATTTACTTAGTTGCTTAGTTAATTAGCTTTAGTTTGTAAATAATAGTTAATATTGGTAGGTAAATTATTATTATTTAATTGTAGCTATTTAGTAATTAATTTATAATCTGTATTAGTAACAAATTTATTATTATGAAATGATTATTATTTAGTATGATTTAGTAATTTATAAATATTAGTGAAATAATTACCAACTAACAGATAATTAATGAAGTAATCATTATGAACTTAAAATTAACTAATAAATAACTAATAAGTAATTACTTATTAATTAGTTAATAATATTAATTAGACGACGAATAAATATTAGTGAAATAATGATTAACTATTAAATAACTAATAATTAAGCACTAAATAACTAATAATTAACAAATGATTAACACATGATTATCTAATGATTAGCTTAGGATTAAATAACGATTAACTAAGGATCAAATAATGATTAACTATTGATTTACTAACAATGAACTAACGATTAAGTAATGATTAACTAATAATTAATTAATGATTAACTATTAATTAACTATTAATTAACAGTTAATTAAGTATAAATTAACTACTTAATAACTATTAAATATCGAATGATTAACTAATGACTAACTAATGCTAAAGTAATGATTAAGTAGTGATTAACTAATGAATATCTAAGGATTAATTTAGGAATACATAATGATTAGATAATGATTATCACAAGATTAACTTTGGATTAACTTAGGATCGAATAATGATGGACTAATGATTAACTAACAATTAACTAATGATTACTAACAATGAACTAATGATTAACTAATGATTAACTAATAATTAATTAATGATTAACTATTAATTAACTATAAACAAACTACTTAATAACTATTAATCAATGAATGATTAATTAATGATTAATGAGTGATTAACAAACGATTAATGCATGATTAACTTAGGATTAACTAATGCTTAACTAATGATTAAATAATGATTAAATAATGATTAAATAATGATTAATTAATGATTAACTAAGGATTAACTAATGATTAACTAATGATTAACCAATAATTAGTTAATGATTAACTATTAATTAACATTAATTAACTATTAATTAACTATAAACCAACTACTTAATAACTATTAATTAACGAATGATCAACGAATTAGTTAATGATGAACTAATGATTAAATAATTATTAACCAATAAATAATTAATGATTAACCGTTAATTAACTAAAATGTAACTACTTAGTAACTATTAATTAACGAATGATTAACTAATTATTAAAGAGTGATTAACAAATGAACAACGAATGATTAACTTAAGATTAACTAATGTTTAAATGATGATTAAACAATGATTAATTAATGATTAACTAATGATGAACTAATGATTAAATAATGATTAACCAATAATTAATTAATGATTACCTACTAATTAACTATTAATTAACTATAAACTAACTACTTAATAATTATTAATTAACGAATGATTTACGAATGATTAACTAATGATTAACGAGTGATTAAAGAATGATTAAAGAATGATTAACTTAGGATTAATCAATGCATAACTAATGACTAAGTAATGATTAATTAATGATTAACCAAGGATTGACTTATGATTAAATAATGATTACCTACTGATTAACTTAGAATTAATACAAAATTAACTTAGGATCAAAGAGGCCCAACTGCACGATAAAGAGGCCTAACTGCATACTTGATTTGACACTCCGGGAGGATCTAGTTTAGATAAATCACATTCTCTTTAATTAATATATTTAGATACCATTTAGAATATTAAAATTTGGACTACAAAACATTAGTGGCATCATTAAGGATATAAGAAAACATTCTAAAATTTCGATTAAGTAAAGATTGTGCGACCATCCGAGTAATAAAGTCTTTGTTTGGATAATACATGTGGATGTGGCTCTGACATAGTTTTACCTAGGGGTAATAACCCCGAAAAGGGCACATTGAGAATTGACTCAATTGTCACCTAGTGCACGACAAAGAGGTCTTTCTACACACCTAGTTTGAAACTAATGTGGGATATGCTTTTAAATGATTCACATTTTCTTTACAAACTACTGAACATACCTTTAGGAATATTAATATTTTGACTATGAAACATTAGTGACATCATTAAGGATATAAGAAAACATTCTAAAATTTTAGCAAAGTAAAGATTGTGTGGTTATTCGATCAATAAAAACTCTTTTTGGATACTACAAGCGGATGTGACTCTAACATAGTAGTACCTAGGGGTAATAACCCTGAAAATGGCACATTGGGCATTGACTCGATCGTCACCAGGTGCAGATAAAGAGGCATTATTGCACACCTGGTTTTAGATGATTCACATTCTCTTTATAAACTAATGAACATACTTTTAGGAATATTAAAATTTGGTCTACAAAACATTAGTGACATCATTGATGATATAAGAAAACATTCTAAAATTTTAGTAAAGTAAAGATTGTATAGTTATCCGAGCAATGAAATCCCTATCTAAATATTACACATAGATTTGTCTCTAGTACAGTTGTGCCTAGGGGTAATAACCCCCAAAAGGGCACATTGGTCATTGACTCAATTGTCACTTGATGCATGATAAAGAGGCCTTATTGTACACCAGGTTTGATACCCCCATGGGATATGCTTTAGATGATTCACATTCTCTTTATAAACTACTGGACATCTAATTATATCATCGTACCATGAAACAAATTTACACAATTATTGCATGGTCAACACTACATGATTATTCCTCATTGTAAATATTATTCACACCATTATAATCTTGACCAAAAACCATTTTTCATGTAGACAATCATGTTTTCTTGTGTATACTGCCATAGGGAGGTCATTCAAATCAATTAAGGAGCTTCATGTGGCATACAACCAATAACAATGGTTAAGATAACTAATTGTTTTACCCTAAGAGAACTTCAATAAATAATTCATGGTTGTTTAAATATGCGATTTGATCAGGATATCCAGTCTATTAGTTATAGGCATTTGCAATTCCAGGATAGGCTATGGCATCTAGATTATCCATTAGCTGATGATGAGGACTGGGTATAAGCAATACATTTATTTAATGAACGATATCATAACGCTTTGATGAAGTTATATGTGGAGGTTTCTATTTTCCAATAGTAATGCGCTATTATATGATAATAGAGGCATATAAGAGTCATCAAAGAAGGTCCATCCCAGGAATATGTGACTATTCCCTATCATGCGGAAGAAGACAACCAAACTAATCACCCATATATAATGCAAGATCATTTTGATGATGAGGAAGTGTCTAATGATGGAACAGATGGAGACAACAATGATGATGATGAGACAACTGCAGATGTTAAGGAGGAAGTTGCTAGAAATGCAGTAGTTGTGCATTAGCCTCGGCACATAATAAATCATCCACCACTCTTTGAATCTTGGTTGGAAGCTATGACACATTTTTTGGAATTTGATTGGAATATTATCACACCTACAACTGAGTTGAATAAAGTATTAGAGGATATATTTGTTAAAATAGAAAAAAATTATACATTGGAAGAGATTCTCTAAGAAAAGATGAATGAAAAATATACTAAAAATATTTCATATTGATAGACACTGTAGATATTTAGTTCCGGAGCTAAATTGAAATAAATACATCATACAACGTGAAAAATATGACAATGATTATAGATTTCACTCAATGTAAATTCTTGATATTTCTTTTTGAGGGTGGAGAATTTATAAGATTGGGGCATCTCATACCTGCATGCAACCTAACTAGACACAAGATCATACATCATTGGATACTGAATTTGTGCCATATGTTATTATTAATATGATCAAGACTTTACAAGAAGTGCCTGTAGCCCTATGCTGGGGAGGATACACCAAAATTTTGGTTACAATATTTCCTATGGAAAGGCATAGATGAAAAAACAGAATGTAATTTTCAAGGGGTACGGTGACTGGGATGACTCATATTAGTTGTTTCCACAATTTCTATCCATACTAAGACAAAAAAAACCATATTATCATCCACCTACATTGTTGATAGCCCCTAAGGGCGTCTTTATTTTCCTACAGGTCTAATAATTTTTTTTATAAAAACTCAAACTGTTCTACTTAATTAATTAAAATATAGTATTAGGAAAGTTCAAGGTTGAAACCATAGAGACAGTTAAATTAGTTAATTTAGGTTTTCAAAAGAATTGATTTATTTAAATTGAATAAAGAGAAATAAACAGACTTTGGTTTTGGGAAGAGTTTTAGGAAAGTAAAAGAAAGAAGCAAAGTGCATCAGATTGGTTGTTTGGTAATCAGATTTGAAGGCATGCCAGGGTTTTGTAGTTTTAGGGTTCAGGTGAAATTGGTTTTCTGAAATTAAATTTATTAATCCATGTTTGGAATTGGAGTCAAGATTATGTTGATGTAGTGGTCATGGTATCCCCTCCTCAACATGACGATTCCCCTTTTCCCATGGTCAGGTAATTAGGGAATTGCCGAATCGAGTTTGTCTTGATACCATATTTAAACTTGGATTCCCTGAATGTGAAAATGGTCATGCCTCAATTCAGGATAACCATTTGTGTAATTTTAAATTTTCATTCATATTCAATTATCAAGGTTCATGATAGAAATAAAATAAATGGATTGGAAGTTGATAATCAAAATGAAAAAATCCAAATACATGAATAAGATTAAGAAATAGATCCAACGACATCTTCCATCTTAAACTACATAAACCTAGCACAAATTGGGTTTTACCCCCTCATCCTAGTGATGAGAGAGTAAGATGGAAGGAAACAAATAAAAGAAATCATGATTGAAAATTGGAGAGAAAGTGGTGGAGGACCTTGCAGCAACACAACTTCTCACTCTAGACTTTGGTCTCCAGATCTGTCTCTGGGAGAAATAGATCAACTCACTATTTATAGACTTCCATGGGGGTAATGTTAGCATTATTTTTTTACAAATATAGTTCATTATGACTCTCATTTCAATCTGAAGCGTTGAGTAGTGTTCTAGGTTTTCATTTCGTCCAAAATCCCCTAAAAATCCACATTTACTGGGAAAATACTACAACTTTCATGCCCTATAATGTTTTCACATCATGAACTAGATTCACACCCTATAATGGATTCATGTCCTAAACTGGATTCATGCCCTATAATGGTTTCACATCTAGTAATGGTTTCACATCTTGAACTTGATTCATGCCCTGTAATGGTTACAAGCCCTAAATTTATAGTTTCCAACTCTTGAGGCTCTGTTTCACCCTAGTTTATTAGTTTTGACCCTGGCATCCTTCATTATGGGAAGCCATCTTTCATTGGAAATCAGGGCCATTTTTGTTCCTTTTTCTCATTTACCATGAATTGGAGTGTCCTGACGAATATGAACAATTCCATTAAATAAATGGGCAATAATTGATCATTTATATATAAAAGTTATGCATTTATATATAAAAAATCATGCATGAAATTCAAGTATCAGTTGTCATGGGCATTCATTCCATGTATTTCCACATTTTATTTATATAAAATGTTTATGCATATTGACAGAATGTTTCTATATGGAAAGTACATGGGTGTATTTCTGATTGCAGAAACCTAAGATGGTGACCATATACCTATGATGCTTTCATATTATATTATGTACAAGGAAAAATATGAAATTTGGAGTTGTTTTTTGGCATGTATTAGAAACCATTTCACCCACATTTAGAGTGTATTTTTGATATCTAATATTTATCAGGAAATCATTGAGGCAATCAATGTAGATCCTGTTATGTGGAGATCCCTGAATGCAGATCATCGATACTACATAAAACACATTTACAACAACATGTGAAATACTTTTTATGGTGAATCTATAAATAAGGATATCATGAAGCTTTATATACAATCTATTTCTTATTTTTCACTATGTTAACATAATGATAAAATTAATTTATGTGTAATTTGATCACTTTCATGTAACATATAATCCAAATCAGTGAAAGTTTTAGCAGCGATTGGAAGGAATTTTTAGGGGGGAATAAGTATAGAAACGTCACCACAAACATCGTGGAGTGCATCAATGGAATCTTTGAGCGGATTTACAAGTTACCTATAATTGTTCTAGTTCAGAAGACATTTTATCATTGTATAAAGTACTTTATAAAAAGTGGAATACATACTACTAATGAGATTTAGTAGGGTCTATAGTATAGATGGAACTTTAAATGATAGATTTACAAGAAAATTAATGAAGCTTCCACTTATTGAATTCAAAATTTTAACCAAGAAAAAAGTCATTTTTAGGTAACAGAGTGTCTTGAATTTATCATAGGTAGTAGTGGTTGAGTGATGGTGGTATTACAGGGCATGAGGGTTTTTTAATGTGGAAACTTCTAGGAATTTTAGTTTCCATGAACACACACCATTGCAGCATGTGCATCAATGAACATATCATGGAAAACATATATTGATCTAGTGTACCATATCAACACCATTTATAACTACTATAGTGCACCATGGATAACTATTGGGGAGTTTTGACATTTTCCAATGCCCAAAGACCAATATACATTGATACTTGACATCAATAGGTTATGACCGTGAGGGATATTGAAGTCCAATGAGATTTGGAATGAGATAGACTCACCTTAAGAATAAGGAAAATGTTTGAGATTCATCACATGTCATAGGGGAGTTCATAATAGGAAATGATGTGCTAACATTGCTATAAGGATTTCTCATTCTTATCTATGATGATGCATTGCATGAAAATAATGTAACGTCATAAGAATTTAAAAGTGATGATATAAGTTTCAATTATTTTAAATGAATCTTATGATAAAATTGATGATCTAAGTAAACATTTAAAGTGATTAAAGAATAAACAGAGCAATTAAAACACAATCACTTGATTTTTCAATGTGTGGTCAGTTCAAGACTTAGAAAAAATTAGCTCATATGATACACAATCACTTGTTTGTTCATGTGGTCACTTGGATTTGAATGTTCAATCACTTCCATATGGTCACTTGACCTTCACAGTTAGTTGAACTTCTTAATGTGGTTGGTTGTCACAGTCACTTAAAGACTTATCCATTTTTATTATTTTGTCCAAAATAATAGTTTACTATCATAAAATATTAAATTCATTAGTAACATAATAATGATGATATATGATCATTAAAATAATAATTTTCTAGACTAATCCAACAAAAATGATCAAATTGGGTTTTCAAGAATAATGCAGATGTAATTATGTACAATACACACTATGATAAAAAAAGATCAATCCACGCTATCAAATACGGAAAGATCAAAGAGTGTTAATATAATTATTATATCCTATATTCTACCAATCATAACATTATACTGACTATAATATTATATTTACATTTTACACTCACTTAATATTTATTTAATTTTTATGTGTAGAGATGGAGGATATTACTCTACTCACTGAGTAGTATAAACATGTTTCACGTGAGGTTCTAGTGGTCTATGAGGTTAGAAAAAATTATGGTGCATAGGGAACACCATTATCATCACTTCTATGTAATTGTTATATCATATTAAACATTCATTTATCATCACCTCATTGCCACCCTCACTGAGAGATGGAGACATGAGACTCACACATTCCACTTGCTCGAGGGAGATGTGACCATCACCCTTGAGGATGTGAAAATTATGATTAGTCTTCCTATCTAGGGTGCTACAATTATAGGACCCACCCATAGAGATTGGTATGAGCCTATAAAATTATTACTAGGACTCAATATTGTGGGGGATGATACTACTACAGATTGTAGTTTTCTTTCTATGAGCTAGCTAGACATGCACTTCACACATTTACCCACTGTCACTAATAAGAAGACTGTCATGAATCATGAATATGCATATATCTTGTAGCTCATATGAGGAAGAGTGTGTGTTGTTCACTCTAGTATGCATGTTCACATTATGTATTTGGGGATAATGGATAACTTTGATTAGACTGGGAGTAAATCTAAGCATATGGGTGCTTGGCATATACGTACAAAGCATTATTCATAGAATACCAATCAAATCATAGTGATCTTAGGGGATGTATCATTCTTATTTAGATGTGGCATGGGAGCACATACCTCCCCTCACCCATATTGTTTCTGGTTTAGAGATTTATATGGATGTGCTGCATGATTCTATGTGTGGATGCTGGTATGATCACTCATATGAATTTTTTAATTCTAATATGAATTATTATACTTAATTTCTTATTATTTATCACTTTCTATGTTGCACATTACAGATGGATTAAAGCACATAAATTTTTCCGGATAGTGGGACACAACTTGGGTGCATACTGTCTCATGTTGGACAGTCTATTACTCACTTATATAAGTATATTTATTCTTACGTTAACTGATGAATTATAAAATATTATCATTTTTGGAAATTAGTAACAACATATTTTAACAAATGTCATATGTCATTTCAGATTTCATAGCTACCATACTAGTCTATATTATAACAGCTTCCTATATACTACATTTCTAGGCTTGATGATGCCACAATTATAGTTCCAACCATTCAATTTAATATTTTTGAGTGGTGACAGATCGATAGAGTCTTGTAGTAGTTTGGATTTGTTTAGTGTATTCCATTTCCACCCAAACAGCCATCAACACTTCATTACCTAAAGCTAATGGGGATACAAGATTTCGATTGGTGTTGACAACATGCACATTATCTTGACATCTGGGATAGACATTAATCATTTCTTATCGAGGGCATGTGTATGATGCGATTCCATTTATCACAACAACTCAAGTATGAGCCATGATATATTCTGAATTCTATACTGTATCTTATACCACATGATAGAGGGATTCAGGACCTGGCAATTCAATAAATTAAAATTAGTTTGTTTGTTTTTGTAACATCTCGGTTATGGATGCCACTCAACTGGTTCCCCATACCCAGTTGGCCACATGGCATCAAGCGCATTTCCCCAAATGTTAGAGGCTGCCGACTAGTAGTGAGAGCCTATGGTGTGAAGTGGGAAAACTATACCCTCATTGGCAGATTGTAACACAAAAGAATAAATAATAATACAATAGTAAAAGTAGTAAACATGATACAACCAAATTAAACAATGGAAGACTGATATTAAAAGTAACCAAACATAATTCCATACAAAACATTATGTAGCATGTTATGTTCTAAGAAAATAGACAAAATAGGTACATTGTAGTAACCCGAAATATATGTTCCAGAAGCACCAAAGAAACAAAGGAATCTAAGAAGCATCAGAAGCCTCAGATCGGTCTCATGCTCTCCTTCTCCTAAACAACATATCAATAAAAAATAGAAGGTCACTTTTCTTGATCAACACATGCAATCATATAATCTGTTTGGACCCAAAAAGCATGACCCAAATAGGATGTGAGACTAAATCTCAATAGGAATCCACCTAAGATCTATGTTGATCAATCAGTGAATATATATAACAGGCAGTGTATAATAGTGAAAGTGGTAAAATGGAAGATACTCAAAAGTAAACAGTTCTACAAGTAAGCATAACATATGTCTTAGGAGATCATCTAATCAAATAAAAGTGAAGACCGAATCCAAGCTTGTGCTTTTTCTTGAAAGACACATCATATATCATTTCATTTCATTATTCAATTTATAATTGAGTTCGGTATTAAGATCCTAAAGTGGAATTCAAGTATCACACCTAGTGTATTTAACCAAAACCATATAACCATGATATAACATGACACCAAACTAGATCAAAACCTTCTATATAAGCATTTTAACAATCAATCAGGATCGAAACCCAGTATATAAGAATTTCAGCATGTGTCAGGGTCAAAACCCTGTATATAAGCATTTCATCATGTTTCAGGGTCAAAAACCAATATATAATCATTTCATCATAAAAAAAACACATGTAACTTACACTATTACATGGTTAAAAAAATAATAACTCACATGGGTATCAAACATGTCACAAACCTTTCAAGTAATCCAACCATTACTAGGCTTAACAATTATAAACTCACATGGGAAACTCATATCACAAGCCTAACACATGAATTAAACTATCACAAAGCATAACCATTTATCATCCCACGTGGTAAAATCATTAAATTAACAAATTCCATTTTAAACAACCCAAAAAGGGAATCAAAGGCATGCCCATAGGCATCCTAGGCCAAACAACTAAATGTTGGTCATCCAAGGGAAAACGTACCCATGGGGTGGCCCTCAATCAAGGTTAAAAATATCAAACATACCTTATAATCATTTAATCAATTACCTAATCAACATTAGGTAACAACATATGTCAATATTCAATTTAGGAAACACCAAAAAATGGGCACGCAACACTCTAGCACATATAATCAACTTGAAAATTAGTGAAAGGCACGAGACCAACTACCTTGTGTTCGTATGAATCTCTTTGTCTAGTGTTGACTTTCAAATCGACCTAAATCAGAGTAGATATACAAAAATGAGCAAAATGATCAAACCTAGATAACTAGTTCGAGAGAAGAAATCAGGAAGAAAGGATCAAAATGAATTGAGCAGTCAACGAGAGGATTCCAATGGATCTGACACTATTT
Organism: Viscum album; assembly: GCA_963277665.1. Taxonomy (NCBI): domain Eukaryota; kingdom Viridiplantae; phylum Streptophyta; class Magnoliopsida; order Santalales; family Viscaceae; genus Viscum; species Viscum album. The sequence continues at coordinate 906,030,176 of OY728145.1, forward strand.
GAATTGGAGATCGTACGACAAATCGAGAGCCAAACCCTCATTCAGATCTTCTGGTCACACCATATGTCAAAAATGATTTGTTTCTCTCTATCTGACAAAAACAATTCTACTTCCCAATTTAATTAAAATAAAGAAAAGTACACATCATGTACTAGAAACTACAGGCTGTGTCCATACAAATCCTAGACAGGTCATTACATGGTCATGTATTGGGATTATATGGCATGGAACCCTCATTACACGATGTGTTTTTGGAAATACATGGCATGTAACTCTCAGTCATGTCATGTAACATGAATATAGCCTAACTTTGATCTATTTTCCCTCCATTTTCTTAAGTAAAAATTGAAAAGTAAAGATCTGTACCTCAAGGGAAGAACAAGGTTCTTACAAACTTTCACCCTTAAAGAAATTTGTCCCCGAATTTACCTTCTAAGGGTGGTGGAGGAATATTAGAGAATAACTCTGGCCATTACGATCAAATGTCAGCCTCCATCTCTCAGGTCTCGTCTTGCACTCGACTATGATTCCATAACACCTGTACTAATGAAATAGATTATCCATAAAGAACCTTTGTGCTACAATCCACAATACAAATGGGATGCTCCTCAAAGGGTACATATTCCTGCAACTCCAATTCCTCAGGATGAAAGGTGTGAGACGGGTCTGAAATGTAACATTGAAACTAAGAAATGTGGAAGACATTGTGCATAGCCTTGTACCTCTTAGGTAACTGGAATCAATATGAAACTGGCCTGACCCTCTCCAGAATCTCAAACAGACCGACATATCTTGATGAAATCTTACTCTGTCTCCTGATCCTCTTATGTACCAACCTTAGTGCAACACATAGGAAAACTAGATCCCTAACCTCGAAATCCAAAGGTCATCTGTAGTGATCGATGCATGATTTATGACGAGACTATGTAGTATCCATCTACTTCCGAATGAACTGGACCTACTCAGAAGTCTCCTGCATAAGACATGGTCCCAGTAAAGCTGCCTCACCTACTTCTAACCAGCATAGGGAAGAACGACATGACCTACCGTACAATGCCTCATAAGGATCCATATGTATAGTCACCTTATAACTGTTTTTAGGAAAAATCTACCAGGGGAATGTTCTTCTCCCAAGATCCCCCAAAATCTAGGACACATGCTCGCAACATGTCTTCTAACACCTGTATCATGCACTCTGACTGACCATCTGTTTGGGGGTGGTAATCTGTGCTCAGAATCACCTGTGTACCCAAGGCCCTCTGTATCCCTTAACAAAAACAAGAATTAAACTGGGCATACCTATTTGAAATGATAGAATATGGGACACGTGCAATCATACAATATTATGAATGTACAACCTCCCAAGCTCAACAACGTCGAAGGTTTCCTTGATCGGTAGAAAATGTGAAACCTTTGTAATCCTATCAACAAAAAACCATACTACATCATTACCTTAGAGAGATCTCAGTAAACCCATCACAAAATCCATCATGACATCATTCCATTTCCTCTCAGGAATGGGTATCTACTGTAAAAGTCCATCTAGTCGCTGATGCTCTGCCTTCACCTACTGACAGGTGGAACATCTCATGACAAAAACTGATACATCTCCCTTCATACCTGGACACCAGTATTGATGTAACACCCTGAGATTTTATGAGAAATATTTTGTTTTTATGTATTATGTTATACGCAACACCAAAGAAATCTTTCACTACACACAACACTGTCTTGTCTTGCGTTACACGCAAGAGCAACCTTCCTCGATAGCTTGTGTTGTACGCAATACCGAGTTTCACTAAACAACAATATGTTATTAAAATATTATATAAACTAGCCGTTATGAATAGTAATACCAACTTTTTGAAATTTTATAAATTTTATCTTTCAAAATGGACTTCATTTTTTGATTTGGATTATCGAAATTTTCTTAGGGTGAATTTTTGGTATTTTTCTGAAAACATTCAATTTTTGATGAATAGTGAAAAACACTAGGTTATAGTTTAAAACTGAATTTTTATTTAAATAATTATTTATTTTATTTAAATTTATTTTAGGTCAAAATAGATAAATAATACCTATATAAGGTCAATGTAATTTATTGGAGTAATTTTATAATAATTTTAGATATATAAAAATTTTATTGAACTTTTTACCGTATTTTTCCCACCTCCTAGGAGAATTTGCAAATTTACATAAAACTTAATTTTACCGCTTCTGTGAGTGGAATTTCAAAAATCCGAGAGACATGGTTGATATCAGTAATTAAAATGTGGATCAATAAGATAAAAATAATTTTTGGTGAATATTAACTTTTTTACTTTTATTTACCACGGTTAAAAGTAAATAGGGTAATTAAGGGTAAAAATGATATTATTATTACCCTAACACATGTAATAATTCTATTGGATAAGTGTAATTCGACCAAAAAACAACATTAGAAATAAAATATGACCATTTAGGTCCACTTGGATTAGATTAGGATATTTATTATTATTTAATTCAAAGAAGAGTTAAAAGAATGAAAATCAAAGTTTAATAAGTATTTTTTTTAATATAGGGTTATACATAAGATAAATTCGACTATAAATATTCATTATAAATCTAAAAATATTTCATATATAATGGTATTTTATTTATAATTTTTAGACATTAAATAATTTAATTTATTTATGACACAATGATGATGTAGTAATCATCTTATTAATAAAATATTAACATAATTGATATTATAAATAACCAAATAAATGCAATTGGAGACTTTTTATGAATTAAAATAATTTTCTAGGTAAATATAACATATTAGGGTTGGTTATATGAATTGTTTTAGAAGTAATAATTCTGTTATAAATTTAGAAAAAATAAAATACCAAATAGTGTCAAAATTGACATAAAAGAGTTTTTAAAACAAATATTAAATTATTAATTGATATTCTATTCCTAAAAATATAAGGTCCGTCCAAAAGTATTATATAATAATATATATGACATTAATTAACCAATTGGGGTTCTATTTAAAGTTTATAGTAAGTTTATTAACCATATAGTGTAAGAATACAAGAAGACACGGTAAAAGTTAAATTATTTAACTTAGAGTTAAATCTAAATGATAAGGTTAAAATGGTAACCCAAACTTTTCTAAAACCTATTGGTTGAGAGTATTTAGACCCATACCCACCCTATACTCTAAATAAGTTACTTTGGAGCCATTATAAACCAAATATGAATTTATTATAAAATAATATTTTAAGTTTTTCCTAAGGTGCCCCTCACCCCTCTTATAAAAGGGCACTCCCCCTTCTCTCTAATTCACACCTCAAAATCCATTTGTCTCGGCCAAAACCTACCCAAATACCCTCTCTACTATCCTCCCTTCATCCTAGAGGCCTTCCTTTAGTCATAAAGACAACCTAATAAGTCCTTTTGATCAAATCAAAAGGAAGAACCCGAGGAAGAGGTAAATATCTAACAACCTATTTCAAGTTCCTTTCTTCTTCCACTTCCTCCTTCTTTGTTGTTTCCATTATAAAATAATAACTCCAGTATATTATATATATTGTTATGTTATTATAAAAATGGTACAACCATATTATTTATTACATCCATCCTATGAATGAAAAAGTAACCACACGTGCGTACGTACGGCTTACCGTCTCCACGTCATGGTGTAGTTTGTTATTCAAACATTTCATCATTTGGATGGGTATAATAATGAGTATAAATGATATAAATAATAAATATAACATTATTATGATTCTATATATATGATATAACATCCAATTATATATGATTTTAATATCAAAAGAATGATATCATCGCTCGTGCGTACGTACGACCTACCGTCTCTACGATGTGATGCGACTCGTTCTACATGATCTTCATTGAATAATGATTATATAAATGAATTGAATGAATAAATATGATATATATTACAATAATAACATTATTTAAATTACTTATCTATAACCTAAAAATAGGAATAAGAATTTATTCGACAAAACATGCATAAGAACATAAAGTAATGAACACCCGAATAACAAGTAGAAATGAAATATTACTAATAAGAAGATAAGAATATGACCATATATGATATAATAACAATGAATATGATTCTATAATAAGTAAATGACATTATTTAAATCATTATACAGGAGGTTCAGATACGTACGAAGCATATCAGACCTAAGGTAAGGGAAAATCTCACAATCTCATTTTTATTAGAGATTGTTTATACTTCAAAATTTACTGGGGCATATTTGTCATACACATCCATGTTTCATCAATATGTAATATTATTTCTATCCTCCTAAAATTTTTTAAAACCAATTTTACCTATTGGTGATTTTTTAGTAAAATATATGAAAGGAATCTTTTGTCATTTTCAGTATGAGATACTTTTTGACTTTTCCAGCCAAAGTACGAGAAGAATGTTTTTTTAACTTATACAACATGAATGGATTTTTATGATTTCATAGAACATTATTTACATGAAGCTTAATTTACAAGTTTTCAAGTTTATTTTTAATTAACTTCTTTTAGTTTAAAATTGTGACATGTTAAGAAAGGAAAAATGTTTTTGAAGTAGAAAGGATATTTTCCTCAAGAATGGAGTTCAAGTGTTTTATAAATTTTATTTTCCATATAAGATAATATAAGGTTATGTTTCTATCCCTATTTTTACATTGATTTGATTATGTTATGATGGAATTATTTTTATGAAGTCCTTTTATCTTATATGGATTATGTTATGATGGCATGATGTTTAAGAATCTCATTTTTATTACATGGGTTATGCTATGATATATGATATATGATTTTGTGGCACATATAAGAATGGTTTAATTATGATATGGGTAGGAACTATATCTCCCTCCAATTAATTGGGTAAATATTTATATCTCATGAGATAGACATGGCTGGAACAACAAGTTAATCCGGTTCAGTGATACAGGACTTGAAACGAGGAGTGAAATCAGTTCAGAAATGGACTTTGTCTGCTATGATAGTCTTGGAAATGAGTCTTGACTAATATGAAATGATTTTATATGATTATGTGTTTATGACACAAAGTTTTATGTTTTATGTTATGATTATTGGGATTACATTTCACTACTATGATTTATCCCATGTTATGATATTATGATCTCTTTTGCAGGTTAATATTTTCAAAATGTCATGTTCTTATGAATATGATATGATTGATATTTCCTTTGTTTACCATTACTGAGAATTTGAGATCACCATTTTGTATGTTTTATTTTCCCCAGGTTAGGAATAAGGGTATTAAGTAGGATATGACAAAAGGGACTCTAGATATGTTGAAATAAACAGGAGACAATGTAGATGCTTTATGAACCAGTTGTTTATATTTCCCAGTTTCTAAAGACACTATACCTATATGGTCCTATCATGGTTTTGTTATATGTTGTAATAAATATGCTTCAATTCTGAAGTAATAACAATGTATGTAAAGTATGGGTCATTATAGTTGGTATTAGAGGAAGGGTATAATCAACCTTTGGAAACAAGGATGTGAAAGCCTTAGTAAGAACCCTAAGGATATGTCTAAGCATAGAACACAATATTAGTGTTTTAGAAATGGCCATGAATAAACTATGATAATACCTTAAGTGTGAAATTTTATTCTTGATTATGTGGTTATCCTATTATGATTAGTGTTTCTCACACTATGCTATTTGGTTTTAGTCAATGGATGGAACCTGAAGGAACCGTGTTAATGCTGAATGCGACGGGCAATGCAATGATTGTCCCCCCTGAGCAACCAAACGTTATGGGAGTTGGAATGGAAAATTTTATAGCCATTATCACACAACTTTCTCAAGCTATGAATCATGCAGTACTTCCAAATGAGCAAAGGAAGGAGCAACATTATGTTGAATCCTTCATGAGGAAGCATCCACCCTCATTCAACGGGTCTACTGATCCATTAGTGGCTGAACAATGGATCAGTACCACTAAAAAGATATTTTTAGTTCTTCAATGTTCTGAACATGATAAAGTCATCTTAGTAGTATATCGTTTGGAAGGTGAAGCTGATCAATGGTGGAATCTTATCAAGAATATGAGGCAAAGAGACGAAATTGAGTCCATGGAATAAGATGAGTTCAAATATTTTTCAATAAGTACTTCCCTCGTATTCTTCGAAAAAAGATGGAGAAGGATTTTCTTGAACTAAATCAAAAGGATGATGAATCTTTTGGTACCTATGAAGCAAATTTTACAAGACTTGCAAGGTATGCTTCCAGAATTATTATCCAACCTGAGAGTAAGATCGATCGATTCTTTAGTGGCTTAAAACCAAGTCTTCGAAGGGCGTTAGACATAAGGGACTTTAATAGCTACAAGGAAATTTTTTGATGTGCTCTCAAGGTTGAGATGGATATTAGAGTAAGCCATCAGTCATATGGGTTTGATAAGAAGAGGAAAATGGCATTCAAAGGGAAATCTAAAGACCACACTGAAAACAAGATGAGTTTTACCTTATGCTTAAAGTGCAGAAAGAAACATGGAGGGAATTGTCTTAAAGGGACAAGTAAGTGTTTAAAATTTGGAAAAGTAGGTCATCGGGCATTTGAATGCCGAAATGATGGGAAAAATATTTCTAGTAATGCGAACAAATAAAAGGCTACACAGAATCCACCTCCTACACTTCAATGTTACAAGTGCAAGGAAATGGGAAATTATGCTAATCAATGCCTTAATCCAAGGGTTGTTGATGATGATCGACGTCAAAAAACTCTTAAGGCCAAAGACAAAGGAAATTCACATGCAATTTCTATCGGTGATGTGGAGTACGATAACAAAGTGGTGAAAGGTACACTTATTATCCACTCTAAAGTAGAAAATGTTTTATTTGATTTTGGATCAACCCACTCTTTTATTTCTGAAGAATTTTCTAAGGGTATCTCCGTACTACCTCAACAATTAGCTTTTGAGTTATCTGTGACAACTCTTAGTGGCACAACGGTTGCAAAAAAAGTTTATAATTCTTCTCCAATTGACGTTTGTGGGAAAGTGCTTCCTGCAAATCTTGTGATCCTTCCTATAGTGGAATTTGATTTGATTCTTGGCATGGTCTGGATTTCCTTATATGGATCTCATATCGATTGCCTAAAAAGGGAAGTCACATTTCATATTCCTAATCAATCTATGACCATATATCGATGCAAGGATGAATATAACCTTAGAGTGGAAATTTCTTCCATCTTATGGGTCTTGATTCCAATAAATGAAGGTTATTTATCTCAAATGGTTAGAGAGAAAACCATTATTAAGAATATTCCCATTGTACGGGAGTTTGATGATGTCTTTCTAGTGGAATTGCCAGGTCTTCCACCAAATCGTGAAGTTGAGTTTTCAATAGAACTCATACCGGGTGCTATGCCCATTTCAAAGACACCTTATAGAATGACCCCAATTGAGTTGCAGGAATTGAAGAAGTAAATCCAAGAGAATATTGATAAGGGATTCATACACCCTAGTGCATCACCTTGGGGAGCACCTTTTCTGTTTGTTTAGAAGAAAGATGGATCAATGAGACTCTACATTGATTATCGAGAACTTAACAAGATCACTATCAAGAACAAATATCCTCTCCCACGCATTGCTGATTTATTTGACCAACTACACAGAGCTCAATACTTTTCCAAGATTTATTTTCGTTCAGGGTATCATAAATTAAGGGTCAAAAGGGAGGATATACTAAAGACGACTTTCCGTATAAGTTATGGACACTATGAATTTATAGTGATGCCATTTGATCTTACTAATTCCCCTGCTATCTTCATGGATCTAATGAATAGAGTCTTTAGAGACTATCTTGATCAGTTTGTGGTAGTCTTTATAGATGATATTCTTGTCTATTCAAAGAGAAAGGAAGAACATGAAGATCACTTGAGAATTGTATTAAAGACCCTAAGAAAGGAGAAGCTTTATTCCAAATTTACCAAGTGTGAATTTTGGCTTCAAAATGTTTCATTTTTGGGTCACATAATCTCAAAAGAGGGGATATCTGTGGATCCATCAAAAATAGAGGTTATCGAAAGATGGTCGAGACCAACAACAGTAAATGAGATCTGAAGTTTTCTTGGTTTGGCTGGATATTATAGACGTTTTGCAAAAGATTTTTCATGATTATATAATCCACTCACCAGGTTGACTTGAAAAGGAGTTAAGTTCATTTGGACGGAGGAGTGTGAAGAGAATTTCAAGGAGTTAAAAAGAATGTTATCTAGTGCACCTGTGCTCACACTGCCTTGTAGTGGAGAAAGGTTTGTGATCTACAGTGATGCATACAAGAAGGGATTGAGGTGTGTTCTCATGAAAAACGATATGGTGATAGCTTATGCCTCATGACAATTGAAAATCCATGAGAAAAATTACCCAACTCATGATTTTTAATTAGATGCTGTAATCTTTGCGTTAAATATTTGGAGGCATTATCTTTATGGTGAAAGGTGTGATATTTATACTGATCATAAAAGTTTAAAGATATTTTCACACAAAAGGAGCTGAATATGTGCCAAAGAAGATGGTTGGATCTGATTAAGGATTACGACTGCTCAATTCATTACCACCCTGGGAAAGAAAACAAGGTGGCAGATGCATTAAGTCGACAAGACCATGCTAGCTTATCCATGATGAGGATAAAAAAAGATCTAATATTTATGGATTTAGAAAGGATGGATCTTGGAATTATAATGAAAGGGGAAAAATCTTATCTTTCTCAAATGAATATTCAACCATCTATACATGTGAAGATTAAAGAGGCACAAAAATGAGATGTAGAGTTACAAAAGAAGGTGAGAAATGTTCCTGAATTTCACATTGATTGTGATAAAATAATAAGGTTCAGGAATCAGGTTTGTGCTCCTCCCATCCCAAAATTAAAGAAGGAAATATTGGATGGAGCTTATAGTTCTTCATTCTCTATTCACGTTGGAAGAACAAAGATGTATAGGGACCTGAAGGAGTACTTCTAGTGGGATAACATGAAAAGAGATGTTGTTGAATATGTCTCTCGATGCTTGGTTTTTCAGCAAGTTAAAGCTGAGATTTAGAAGTATAAGGGGATGTTACAAACATTACCCATACCAGAATGGAAATGGGAAAACATCACTATAGACTTTGTCACTGGACTTCCTAAAACATCCAAAGGCAATAATGCTATCTGGGTTATAGTTGATCGTCTTACGAAGTCGGCACACTTCATTGCTATTAGAGAAGATTTCTCTCTTGATCAACTTTCCAGGATATATGTGAAGGAAGTGGTAAGATTTCATTGAGTAACACTTTCCATTATATCTGATCGGGATCTGAGGTTTACCTCGAAGTTTTGGAGAAGCCTTCAGCATACTCTAGATACAGAGTTGAGTTTCAGCACTGCTTATCATCCTTAGACAGATAGTCAGTCTGAGATGACAATTCAAACTCTAGAAGACATGTTGAGAGCTTGCTCTATGGATTTCAAAGGTGTTTGGGATCAACACCAACCTTTGGTAAAATTTTATTATAATAATAGCTTTCACTCTAGTATTCAGATGGATCCTTATGAAGCTCTCTATGGAAAGAAATTCAGAACTCCAGCTTGTTGGGATGAAGTTGGGGAAAGAAAGCTATTAGGACCTGATCTTGTTGATGAGATGGCAGAAAATGTAAGATCTATTCAACAACACATAAGAGCAGCTCAGAGTCGACAAAAAAGTTATGCCGGAAACCGAAGAAAAGACCTAGAGTTTGAAGTGGGTGATAAAGTGTTCTTACGAATATCTCCTTGGAAGAGAGTAATGATATTTGGAAAGAAGGGAAAGCTGAGCCCTAGGTATATTAGTCCTTTTGAAATACTGGATCATGTTGGGAAGGTATCTTACCAATTGGCACTTCCACGGAATATCTCTCAAGTTCATGATGTGTTCCATGTATCTCTCCTGAGGAAGTACATACCCAATCCTTCACATGTACTAAGCTCAAAAGTTGTACTGCTGGAGCAAGATCTTTCTTATAAAGAACAACCAATAGAGATTCTAGATCGTAGAAAAAAATTTCTACGAAACAAGAACACTCGCTTGGTTAAATTTTTATAGAGGAACCACCAATTAGAAGAATCTACATGGTAACTTGAGGATATGATGAGGGAGAGGTATCCTCATCTATTTGTTACGAAGTGACGAATTTCGAGGGTGAAATTCTTTTTAAGGGGGTAGAATGTAACACCCTGAGATTTTATGAGAAATATTTTGTTTTTATGTATTATTTTATACACAACACCAAAGGAATATTTCACTATACACAACATTGTCTTGTCTTGCGTTACACGCAAGAGAAACCTTCCTCGATAGCTTACATTGTACGCAATACCGAGTTTCACTAAACAACGATATGTTATTAAAATATTATATAAACTAGCCGTTATGAACAGTAATACCCACTTTTTGAAATTTTATAAATTTTATCTTTCAAAATGGACTTCATTTTTGGATTCAGAATATTGAAATTAGATTAGGGTGAATTTTTGGTATTTTTCTGAAAACTTTCAATTTTTGATGAATAATGAAAAACACTGAGTTATAGTTTAAAACCAAATTTTTATTTAAATAACTATTTATTTTATTTAAATAATTATTTATTTTATTTAAATTTATTTTAGGTCAAAATATATACATAATACCTATATATGTTTAATGTAATTCATCAGAGTCATTTTATAATAATTTTAGATATATAAATATTTTATTGAACTTTTTACCGTCTTTTACCCACCTCCTAGGAGAATTTTCAAATTTTCATAAAACTTAATTTTACTGCTTATGTGAGTGGAATTTCAAAAATCTGAGGAACATGGTTGATATCAGTAAGTAAAATGTGGTTCAATAAGATAAAAATAATTTTTGGTGAATAGTAACTTTTTACTTTTATTTACCACGGTTAAAAGTAAATAGGGTAATTAAGGGTAAAAATGATATTATTATTACCCTAACACATGTCCTAATTCTATTGGATAAGTGTAATTCGACCAAAAACAACCTTAGGAATAAAATATGACCATTTAGGTCCACTTGGATTAGATTAGGATATTTATTATTATTTAATTCAAAGAAGAGTTAAAAGAATTAAAATCAAAGTTTAATAAGTAAAAAATTTTTAAGATAGGGTTATACATAAGATAAATTCTAATATAAATATTAATTAGAAATATAAAAAGATTTAATACATAATGGTATTTTATTTATAATTTTTAGACATTAAATAGTTTAATTTATTTATGACACAATGATGATGCATTAATTACCTTATTAATGAAATATTAACATAATTGATATTATAAATACCCAAATAAATGGAATTTGAGACTTTTTATGAATTAAACTAATTTTATAGGTTAATATAACATGTTAGGGTTGGTTAGATGAATTTTTTTCGAAGTAATAATGCTGTTATGAATTTAGAAAAAACAAAATACCAAATAGTGTCAAAATTGACATAAAATAGTTTTTTAAAAAAATATTAAATTATTAATTGATATTATATTACTAAAAATATAAGGTTCAGAAAAAAGACTTATATAATAATATATATGATATTAATGAACCAATTGGGGTTTTATTGGTAGTTTATAGTAAGTTTATTAACCATATAGTGTAAGAATACAAGAAGACACAGTAAAAGTTAAATTATTTAACTTAGAGTTAAATCTAAATGATAAGGTTAAAATGGTAACATAAACTTGTATAAAACCTATTGGTTGAGAGGATTTCGACCCATACCCACCCTATCCTAGAAATAAGTCACCTTGGAGCCATTATAAACCGAATATGAATTTATTATAAAATAATATTTTAAGTTTTTCCTAAGGTGCCCCTCACCCCTCTTATAAAGGGGCACTCCCCCTTCTCTCTAATTCACACCTCCAAAGCCATTTTTCTTGGCCAAAACCTTCCCAAATACCCTCTTAACTTTCATCCCTTAATACTTGAGGCCTTCCTTTAGTCATAAATCCAACCTAAGGATCTCTTTTGATCAAATCAAAAGGAAAAACCTGAGGAAGAGGTAAATATATCACCACCTATTTCAAGTTCCTTTCTTCTTCCACTTACTCCTTCTTTGTTGTTTCCATTATAAAATAATAACTTCAGTATCTTATATATAATTTTATTTTATTATAAAAATGTGACATCCATATTAGTTATTTTATCTATCCTATGAATGAAAAAGTCACCACACGTGCGTACGTACGACTTACCATCTCCACATCATGGTGTAGTTTGTTATTCAAACATTTCATCATTTAGATGGGTATGATAATGAGTATAAATGATATAAATAATAAATATAAAATTATTATTATCATTTATATATGATATACCATCCAATTATATAGGATTTTTAATATCAAAAGAATGATATCATCGCTCGTGCATACGTACGGTCTACCATCTCCACGATGTGATGCGACTTGTTCTACCTGATCTTCATTGATTAATGATTATATAAATGAATTTAATGAATAAATATGATATATAATACACTAATAACATTCTATAAATGAGGTATCTATAACCTAAAAATAGTAATAAGAATTTATTCGACAAAACATGCATAAGAACATAAAGCAATGAACACCTGAATAACAAGTAACAATGAAATATTACTAATAAGAAGATAAGAATATGACCATATATGATATCATAACAATGAATATGATTCTATAATAATTAAATGACATTATTTAAATCATTATATAGGAGTTTTGGATACGTACGAAGCATATCAGTCCTAAGGTAAGGGAAAATATCACAATCTCATTTTTATCCAAGATTGTTTATACTTCAGAATTTACTGGGGCATATTTATCATCCACATCCATGTTTCCTCAATATGTAATATTATGTCTATAATCCTAATTTTTTTTAAATCCAATTTTACCTATTATTGAATTTTTAGTAAAAGATACAAAAGGAAACTTTTGTCATTTTCAGTATGAGATACTTTTTGACTTTTCTGGCCAAAGTACGAGAAGAATGTTTTTTTAACTTATATGACATGAATGGATTTTTATGATTTCATATAACATCATTTCCATGAAGCTTACTTTACAAGTTTTCAAGTTTATTTTTAATTAACTTCTTTTAGTTTAAAATTGTATGACATGTTAAGAAAGGAAAAATGTTTTTGAATTAGAAAAGATATTTTACTCAAGAATGGAGTTCAAGTGTTTTATCAAAATTATTTTCCATATAAGATAATATAGGGTTCTATTTATATCCCTATTTTTACATTGATTTTATTATGTTATGATGCAATTATTTTTATGAATTCCTTTTGTCTTATATGGATTATGCTATGATGGCATGATGTTTAAGAATCCCATTTTTTATTACATGGGTTATGCTATGATATATGATTTATGATTTTGTGGCATACATAAGAATGTTTTAATTATGAGATGGGTGGGACCTATATCTCCCTCCAATGCATTGGTTAAATATTTATATCTCATGAGATAGACATGGATGGAATGACAAGTTAATCCGGTTCAGTGATACAGGACCTAAAACGAGGAGTGAACTCGGTTCAGAAATGGACTTTGTCTGCTATAATAATCTTGGCAATGAGTCTTGACTAATATAAAATGATTTTATATGATTATGTGTGTGTGACACAAAGTTTCATGTTTTATGTTATGATTATTGGGATTACATTTCACTACTATGATTTATCCCATGTTATGATATTATGATCTCTTTTGTAGGTTAAGATTTTCAAAATGTTATGTTCTTATGAATATGGTATGATTGATATTTCCTTTGTTTACCCTTACTGAGCATTTGAGATCACCCTTTTGTATATTTTCTTTTCCCCAGGTCAGGAAGAAGGTTATTAAGTAGGATATTCCAAAAGGGACTCTAGATATGATGAAATAAAAGGGAGATGATGTAGATGCTTTATGAACCAGTTGTTTATGTTTCCTAGTTTCTAAAGACACTATACCTATACGGACCTATCATGGTTTTGTTATATGCTGTAATAAGCATGATTAAATTCTGAAGTAATAACAATGTATGTAAAGTATGGGTCATTATAATCGATAATGTAAATCCCAATATATCTTGGCGACACCAGGATGCACCACCCAAACTAAAGTATGAAAATCTTGCATCAGCTCCTCGTGCATGTCTGCTGAAACCCAATCATGACCCTATAACTGCATGAATTCATCCTTATCAATGGTCCAACCAGGAGGAGGGTCCTCACCTGTCATACTCTCCCATAGAACTAGTCCATTGGGATTCGATAGCTTTCACATATTCACTGTATCCAGTGAGGTAGAGGTAATAACTAAGGATTTAAAAAAAGTCTTTCCTTGGGTGTTATGCACCTCTAAATGCATCTCAAAAAACAAATCCATAAGATTCCACTCGCTACTGGCCTGCTGCATTGTCCTTATCTGATTCCTCCTGCTCAGTTCATCGGCCACTACATTGCATTTCCCAAGCATGTAGGCAAGATCGAAGTCAAAATACTGAAGGTATTCCATCCACCTTCACTACCTCAAATTCATATCACACTGAGTAAAGATGCAGTTGAAACTTTTATGGTTTGTGTACACCACAAAATGCTCCCTCAATAAGTAGTTTCTCCATCAACGTATGGCATGAAAAACCATGGCTAACTCGATATCATGCATCAGGTAATTCCTCTCATGTGGCCTCAACTACCATGACCCATACACAATGTCTCAATCCCCCTACACAAGCATTGCTCCCATCCTAATACCTAATGCATCGCAGTACACAATGTAACTTCTACTCGGTTCTAGAAAAATAAGTATTGGTGCTAACATTAATCTCTCTTTCATCTCTTGGAAGGATATCTCACAGGAATCTGACCATACATACATCATGCCCTTTTTCGTCAATCCCTTCATTGGCACCACTAAGCGTGATAAGTCCTATATGAAATTCCTGTAGTAACCATCCATCCCTAGAAATCTTCACACCTCAAAAATGTTCTTGGGATACTCCTCGGTAACTACTTCTCTCACCTTATCTGGTTCCACTGATAGTCCTATCTTCAAGATGATGTGACCTAAGAAGTGAATATGATCCATATAGAAGTGATACTTTGTGATCTTATCATATAACCAATGCTCTCCCAGTGTACTCAAAACGATCTCAAGATATGTGGCATGATCGTTTCTATTATGAGAATACACCAAGATATCATCCATGAAAACCACAAAAAAAAAGAATCAAGATAAGGATGGAACACTCAGTTCATCAATTCCATGAAGACCGCTGGTATGATTGTGAGACCACTATAACCAGATACTCATATATCCCATACCTGCTACAAAAGGCTATATGAGGTATGTCTATAGGTCAAACACATACCTGGTGATATCCTGACCTCAAGTCAATCTTCTAGAACACTCAAGATCTTATAATATGATCAAAAATGTCATATATCCATGGAAAGGTATATTAGTTTTTAACCATAAACTAGTTCAGTTTCCAATAGTCCACACATAGCCTAAGGGTACCATCCACTTTTTTTGTGAAAAGGACCGATGAACCTCACAGAGAATTACTAGTTATAATAAACCACTTCACCTATAATTCCTCTATCTATCACTTAATCTCATGTTACTCTACAATATCCATCCTATAAGGAGGAATGGATACTAGTGAAACTCATGGAACTAGCTCAATATAGAACTATGCCTATATTTTTGTAGGTAAACTAGAAAAATAATCTAGGAAGACATTCATAAAATGATAAACCACTGGAGGGAAATCCATGTGACGTGTCCCCTGGTCATCCAGATATAAGCTGGAAATATGTTTTGTCATCCCACTCAACTCACGATGCTCGGGTCTAGCTTGGATTTCCTATACATCCCACTCTACCTTGTGTAAAAATGATCTACCTTCTGGTGACGTGAAACTCACCCTGTGGAGATAACAATCAATAATGACCTGAAAGGAAACCAACCAATCCATTTTGAGGATGAAATCAAATCCATTAATCTCTAAGACATAGAGATCCCAAAAAAATGATACCCACCAATCTCAAGGGGGCACTCCTTGTACTATCATACACCCGTCGTTATAATCCCTAACAAAATGTCTAGTTTCATAACATCATTTTAAGTAAAAACATAGATCCCTAGGCTCTCCAAAATGGGAAAAAATATGAAACTATGTGAATCCCTATATCAAAAAGTACAGAATCTAAAATGGAGGTGACTATAATAGTACCACTAACAGTAGAAGGTCCAGGATCCTACTCCTACTGGGTCTGTTGCACTTCATAAGTCTAACCTATACCACGGCCCTGCGACACTATCTGGATACCCTGAGCTGATCCACTCTGCTTTCTCTGAAAACCTAGGGTATGAATACCACATCCACGAACACCACCTTGGCCCGAGTGGCCTAATGTATTCCAGTTCCTTGATTGGTGAGAAGCTGATGGCCCTGCTTCGGAATGTGGAGTCTATACAGATTATATCTCACTAGCTTCCAATGGAAACATATTACAGAAACACTATAGATAGACCATATTACCATATTCTCGACACTCAAATGGGTCTATCAGGAAATAAGTTTTCGTATGATCAACTTTTCCGTAATGGAAACACCTCACTTGGATACCCGAAGAAACATTCAAACTACTAGATTCACCATGAGTAAGCTACAAATGACACTTTATGCTACCTATCGAGACAGTACCAGATCTCAGTGCCAAACCGCCCTGTCTTGCACCTCCAAATTCTCTCTTATTCCACTTGGTAATTAGTGCATGGTTCACTATTGTAGATACAATAGTCAGATGAAAGATATTCACTTGCAATCATATTTCATACCTAAGACCATCCTCAAATTCCCTAGCCTATGAAAGATCATCACCCATCATAATAGGTGAGAAGTGCTAGATATCAGTAAAAAAAGCTGAGTAATACATAACTGATAGAGAACCCAACTCCAGATTCATGAAATCTTGATATTTGTCAGACCTCAAAATCTCAAGATAGAAATAGTCATAGAAGACTCTCCGGAAGTCTTCCCAAGTCATATCCCAACGATTCCCTATTTGAGTAACCACATCACACCATCTTTTAGCAGAATCATGTAGCATATAAGTCGGAGATTGAACCTATGATTAAAAGGTGTCTCTAAATGTTAAAAGATAGATAATATTGCATCTATCCATGAATCTATATCCTGTGGTCCCCCATCCCCCCAAAAAGTGGGAGGATGTTGCTACTGGAACACTCTAGTCAGATCATCCATAGAAGTGGTAGGTTGAGGTGCTCCCTGGAAAGTCTGCATAAAGTGTATGAAGTTGTCGCGAAACTGTACCTCAATGCCTGTGTCCGGAATAACCACTGGTGCCTCAACTAGCACAACTGGAGGATCCACTGGTAGCCCCTAGACCACCACCTCCAGGGTATGCTCATCGCCACCCTCCTGGAGTACTACTGGAGGTCTTCATGGTGTCATTGCTCTATAAGGTCCAACACATACACCTCAGTATAAGATTATTCATCAAGGTACGTAGTTGAAGAGCGAAAGAACTAAACAGGAGAAAAAAAGGCTAAAAATTTCACAAAAGTTGGGTACACAACATGTAGAACCTAAAAACGACATTTCCCCTTAAACTCTCACATGGGCGTGTAACTCTGGTTTCCTTAGTCATGTAAACATCCTAGGTACATGACGTGTCAGGCTGACACATGGTGTGTACTCAATTCTTCCCTCATGGCCATGTAATTTTACATGGCCAGAGCCACACGAGGTCATCCTATATAAAACTTCATGGGGGTGTACTTAAGGTACACATCATGTTCTAATCAAAACTCAACAACCCATGTTTTCTCTCACACGATCAATTACATGATCAACTATCACATGGAGTGTACATAGGGTACATGGAGTGTACATGAAAAAGTTCTTTCTTCTTGAACGGAAGAAAACATGGCATGTCTTCATAGGACCACATGCCGTGTTGTATGGGTTTCTAGATAGTAAGCCTCAGAAACTTCCCCAGAACCCCTATTTTTTCAAAATAAAGCAATGATGTGCCAAATTCCGATCTATGGGGGACCATACTCCCCATGAATCAAATCTTGGCATCCACATATTACACATAACTACACAATTTCAACTCATGGTTAAAACATGATCTACTAAATTCCAATCCTTGGGGGCCTATACTCCCTAGGAGCCAAATTTTTGGCATCCATTCAATTCAATCATGACACGTACCAATACACCTATCACAACAGTAAGCATATCTATCACAGTACCTATCACAACAACATTAATATCTAGAACAACATCTATCACAACAACATGCAATCAGTAATGCTCTCTAAATGGAATGGAAAGAATGTAAGACATGTAATTTTTAATAAGTGCCTATATGATGCATGATATGAAATACCCTCATCTCACCGGATTTCAAAAAACCAAAACCAAAATGATATCAATAATAACATAAAAAATAAAAGCGCGTCACCCAATAGTGAAACATAATCAACTGTAATAGCTAATAATCAGAAAATCACAATTCAATTCAAGGCAATTTGGCTTTTCCCTATATGCGGGGTAGCTACTTCTGAGCACAAATTAACACCAAATCCTATTGCATTTCCATCTCTTCCAATTTTTGATAAATAATAAAACAAACAAGAAAAGAAACACTCGGATACCACTTTGTAATGTCCCAGTCATGAATGCCACTCAACTGGTGCCCCGTACCCAGTTGGCCACATGCCCTCAAGTGCATTTACCCAAATGCCAGAGGATATTGACTAGCAGTGAGGGAATAAGGTGTGATAGTGGGGAAACTATGCCCTCACTAGAAGAGAGTAACATAGTGGAATAAATAATAATAAAATATCAGAAGCATTAAACAACATAAAATTGAAGTAAACAACAAAAGACTGATATTATAGGTAACCAAATTTCATTCCATACAAAAAATGATGCAACATGTTATGTTTTAAGAAAATATCCAAAGATAGGTACAATGTAGTAATCCATAATATATGTTCCAAAATAACCAAAGAAACAAAGGAAGCTATGAAGCATCGCAAGCCTCGACTCGGTCCCATGCTCTCCTGATCCTAAACAAAATATCAAGAACCAATAGAAGGGTGATTTCCCTAATCAACACCTGTAATCATATAATCAGTCTGGGCCCAAAAGCATGACCCAAACAGGGTGTGAGATTAAATCCCAGTAGGAAACCACCCAAGATCTATGTCGATCAATCAGTGAATATATATAATAGAAAATGTATAATAGTTAAAGTAGTAAATTATAAGATAATCAAAAGTAAAAAATTCTACAATTAATCACAACAGATGTCTCAGGAGACCATCTAAGCAAATATAAGTGAAGACCGAATCCAAGATTGTGCTTTTACTTAGTAGATGCGTCATATATCATTTCATTTCATTATTCAATTTATAAATGAGTCTGGTCTTTACATCCTAAAGTGGAATTCAAATATCATTCCTGGTGTATTTAACCAAAAACAGTATATGACATGTACTAGAATCATTTAACGAAAAAAGAAAAGTACACGACATATAATAGAAACTACACGTCGTGTCCATACAAATCCTGCCCAGGCCATTACATGGTCGTGTACTGGGATTATACGGCATGAAACCCTCATTAAAAAAACATGTTTTTGGAAATACATGGCATGTAACTCCCAGCCACATCGTGTAATAGGCCTACAACTAGCCTTTGATCTCTTTTCCTCCATTTTATTAAGTAAAAAATGAAAAGTAAAGATCTGTACCTCAAGGGAAGAACCATGTTCTTACAATTGTACATTTTTTTAATTCAATTTGAATCTCTTTATAGTATACTTGACTATAATGTATTATCCACATGGTTGGTATGGATGAGGGTGAGGTATTTATTCAGGCAGGGTACTATGCTACAACACAAGAGATGATTCCAACATATCATGTTATACACGATAGTATCTTTGATATTCCACCTCAGACAGATGATGTTTCTACTCAGAGAGAGGAGGTTCCTACTCAAGAACCTCCTCCAATGGATGATAATGTTGATGAACTATGATGAAGATGACATAGACCACGTTGTGTTGCATGTGAGGCCTCACCTCTTCCACAAGAAGTGGTTGCACCTCTAGTAGCCAAGCCTCAACTGATTGTGGATGTGCACCATCAGGCATGAGGTCCATTTATGTTTTTAGCATATAAATACTTGTCTCTAGGTGCTACTAATCCAAAATCATATTAGGAGTCATTTCTCACACCTCCATCTTTCATGACTGATCCTTCATAGGCCATATAGTTCCCCATCAGATGGAAGGTACTTCCACTTATGTAATGGGAGAAGGATTGGGTGCACATATCGACATCTTGATGACACTTCATCCTAATGATTCACAGATAGAGCATCTGAAAATTGAGGTTACTTCACCTAAGGAAGACCCCCATCTTATCACAGTCCACCCCAACATAGTGGTTGATGATCTCGATACGAGCATCCCATTCACACTCTAAATTGTGGGATGCGACTTCATCATAGACATTGATTGTACTCATTGATTTCTATGTTTTATATTGAATTAAAAGATTTGAAACAAATTTTTTTTCTATATTTTATATTATTGTCTATTATATTGATGAAATTCTTTTTATTTTTAACTATTTTTATATTTTATCCTATATTTTAATTTTCATTGAGATTGAACTTATACTTTAAATTTTATAAGCTTCCAAAGTCAACTACTTGAAACATAGGAAAACTTATTAAATTTCAAGTAGATAACTTTAAAATATTATAAATATAAACTATAAAAACAATATAATTAAAACTTAAAACATATCCTAAACATCCAAAAAGTAGTTCAAAATAAAAATAATTTCATCAATATAATAAACCAAAAATAATTTTCATGACACAAACATTATAGATTAAAAGCATAATATTTGAAAATTAAAAAACACATGCACATAAAATATTGTATAACTAAAATCTAAATGAAATTTAGAACATTAACTAAACATATAAAAAATAATTTAAAATAAAAGGAATATTAGAAAAATTTATAAATACAAATATTATGTTTTGAAACAAAAATATTTTGTTCCATTAAAATTACTTTTCATTAATTGTATTTACGATTTTTTTTTATTTTCAATTATTTTTTATATGTTTATTCAGTGTTTCAAATTTCATTTAGATTGTATTTATACATTATAGTTTATAGGCTTTAAAAGTCACATACTTGAAACATTATGATGTTTCATGTAGAATATTTTGAATGCGTGTAAATTATAAAGTATAAATACAATTTAAATGAAATTTGAAAAAAATGAATAAACATATAAAAATAATTTAAAATAAAAATATTTTCATAAATATAATAAAAAAAATCTAATGTACTGGTCACAAAATTTATTTCTTAAAAACATAATATTCCCACTTTAAAAAATTTATGGGCATAATTCTTATTAAGTATTATATTATTAATTACATTATTATGAAGTATTATTAATTATGTTGTTATAATTAAATGTTAATAATTACGTTATTAATAAATAATAATTATATTATTAAATATTTACAATAATTAAACTAATAAATATGAATAATGATGTAAATAAAATAATTATTAATGAAACTAATAAAGTAGTTAATAATATAATTTTAAAATAAATATTTTTTAAATTAGTAATATAGAAAATATAATTATTAATAATATTGTTATTGTTAACAAATTATTATAAAAATAATAATAAATTATAATAATCATAATCATAATCTTTATTTATATATATATATATAAATAAAACAAAATAAAAATAAAAAATAAAAATAAAAATTTTAAAACAAAAAAAAAGTTCAATTCAAAGGTGTTGGGGGGTTGAGCATCTTTGACTTTTACCCCAGGAGAAAGGTGTGACCTCCCCCCTTTAACACTTTTAGCCTCCACCCAAAAAAACCCAAAGACGTTAATGGGGTCACGCCTTTGTGGCTTATATTTCAAAAAAAAAAATTAAGCGAGGATTATTTCCCAATTTTTATTTGAAAAAATTATAAAAAAACTCAGTAATAGTAGGGTTCCATATAATAGTAATTAATTTATTATTTATTTATTTATTTATTTTTAACTAATTAATTACTACTTTATTAATAATATATTTTTAAATAAAATTTATATATTTATTTTTTAATTCAATTCATATTATTTAGTTTTATAAGTTATTCCTTAATATAAATTCAATTAAATTAATTATTATTAATCCATTAAATATACTTTTTTAAAGATAAATGAGAATATAAAATATATATTTATTTAATTTGAGATCCATTCATTTATTTTAGAGTTACAAATTAATTTCAAGAAATTGAAATTATTAATAGGTATTTAAATAAATTAAAAAAATTAAACACCTAATTCAAAATATAATAGAGTATTGTTAGGTTAATAAGTTTAAAAAATAAACACATTAAAAATGGGTTTGGTTTTTTTGAAAAACTTAATAGGTTAGAATCTGAGCATCTTAAATTTCACTGATACATGGCCGTTTTCATCCCTATCTCACATGGTCACATGATGATCTTGTGTGTGAGAACATTAATTACATATTTTGTTTATAATTATTTATATGGTTTAATTAAAAATAAATTATGATTTTTAATTGATAATCAATCATATACACGTATTAATATATAATTAAGAATGTGTTAATACAATGTGTTAATGGAGTTTCTATAATGAATTAACTGTTAATAAATTAAGATCTCTCTTTCATAATTATATGAATTGTAATGTTTAGTCCCTGCATAACCATGTTGCCATGGTGAGTTGGAAAATGGCCTCAAGTGATCCCTTGATCACCCAAGGCTAATGACTAGCACTGAAAGTCTAGAGTATCACTTAGGGAGGGATTTACCCTTTAATGTATTATCATATAAAATGAAAAAAAATTCAAAGTAAAAAACATCCATAAAAAACCAATAAAAATATCAAAAATAAAACTTTTAAATAAAACTCAATAATGCTTCACATCTCATACATTGAACCTGAGTACATGTATCATTAAAAAACACATAAAAAAGAACCAAAGTAAATGTAAAAAATCAATGCCACTATATATTCTTCAAAATACTATAGATATCCTAATCATGCTTTCAACTAACATAGATCCACTACGTAGGTTCATTTCCTTTTATGTATATACAAAAGTGAAGTCTGAATTTCAGTGAGATGTGACCTCATGGGGTGAAAGAGATACATCCAAGTAGGGTTCCATTAGAGATCCCAAACATCAACTAAATACTAACATCGTCGTATGTGTATTGTGAAATGATATACTATAAATTTAACAAAAAAACAACATAATAAACGTCATCAAGTGTTTACCATATCACCTTGACACCATGTTTTATCTTCTTCAAACAATGTCGGTAGAAACCCAGTATTTGAAGGTCTTGAAATTCTATTTTTGGAGTCTGTGAAGTTCATGAGGGAATTTTGATCATTTCAACATTTGGAGACAAAATGGAAATTTTAAACTTGTAAACAACCCTATTTTTTAATGTCTCCATTGATCCTAAAATGTGGTGTTTACCATAGGGTGGATGTTTGGTGAAGATCAAATGAGTTTTAATTTTTAAGGGATTAATTAAATTAATTAGTTAACAACATTGGTGTTGTTTTTTAGTTTTTGGAGAAAAACAATGATATCTTTCAAGTCACACCTTGAATTGATAAATCATTAGCATACTATTGATTGAGATGCAATGTATCATTTAATGTTGATAGAATTTTATATCAGGAATTGATCGTAACTCAAGTAGTTTTTCTCTATTTATCCTCACTTTTTTAGTGCATGGATCATGGTAGATAAATCTAGAGGATGATTGGAAAGAGATAGTCATCCCCCAAGATAGGATTGAACACTTTTTTCAATCCCTGTTATACTTATGTATAATCGTAGTTTAATTATATCACATACATTAAAAATGAATTTAGTTGAATTAAATTAAATAATTAGAAAATTATGGGTTACTATTCACTGTATAAGGATATGGTTATCCCATTGCTAACACTTCTTTTTGTCACATGATAATGATAATTTTCAAAGGGAATTTCCTTAAGAAAAAGATAAGTGAAGTATATCAAGGATTACACTTGTTCGCTTAGGTCATATCACAAAAGGCCCAAATTAGTGTCACCATGAAGGTCCAACCAATGTGATAGTGGCACCACACAAGTCCAACATATGTGCCAGTGTCACTGTGCAGGCCCCAGACAAGCGCACCTAGGAGACATGCTCGGGTTACACTTGTGCAATGACCAGCATGACACACCAACACAACACACTTTCATGAGCCGACTCCTTTTCCTAGGGTCCCAAAAATGCCCATAAATAAAACTCTTGGGCTCTTTATTTGACATGACTGGAAGATCAGAAGAATCCATGAAGCTATGATCACCATATTACTTTACCTAGGCCCTCAAAATGATCTATTTATCTCTCCAAAACCAGAGATAATAGGGAATTATGGGGAATATGGGGATTAGAGTTCCTCCAATGGGTAAAAAACAAGATACTTTCATGAGGAACCACTTCCCCCTAGTCTAAAAGTACTAGTGAAAAGGCATCCTACCAAACATGAGACCTATACAAGACCATTCTAGAGAAATATGAGGAAACCCTTGGATCCTAGATCAAGGCCTCACCCAAGTGTTGTTTCCCAGGAAGTATGTCATCAAGAAGTCACCTCTAGACCATGCATGTCCACCCTACACGAATCACTTTTAGTACACCTAGGTCTACCCTACATGATACCTCTTTAGCTTTCCCAGGTATACCCTACGTGATACCTCTTCATCCCTCCCAGGTCTACCTTGAATGAGCCACCTTAAACTCACCCATGTATCACCCTACATGAGCTAACCTTTTATCCCTCTTTTATACCACTCATGGTAGGTAATCTCTTCCTCTAGATCCCTTGTTTGAGGGGGACCAAGCTAAAACCTCCACTGAGGCCTCCAGATTTTCATGATCATGGTGAAAGAAACATCATCATGTCTCCAATTTTTTTACACATTCCATTGATAAAATTTGTTCTATACTTGTATTACCTAATGGGTAGGGTCCTCAAGGTGTTTAAAATTGTGAATCCCCTCAGTAACAAGGACCCAAACCTTAGTTGAAGTGCCAAGGACCTCTCCATTTCAAATAGTGAGAGGATTCACTTTCATTTCCCATTAAGAGGGATAGTGCCTTATCGTTATCTCATATTCTCTAAAACTAATAATAGGGAATCCCTCCTGGAGAAATCCCCTAGTCTTTCTTGTGGGTTGTATCTGTATGGGTGCATAATTCCTAACCCCAATTATAAAAATAAGAGTGGAGATAGGCATATAAAATTTCTCTCTCTCTCCTGTAGATAAAACCTCATCCACCAGTAGATGAAGAAGATTGTGGTTTGTCAGATATTCCACTTCCTATTGTTTCTCACTCTAAGAATGACTCACACGGTCTTATTGATTAATGACAATCATGACATATGCATGATCAAATACATGTCTTAGTAGAGAATATTTTTCTAGATTTTCCTCCTGCCTTCCTTGAGGGCCTCCATAGGTGCGGGTCCTCAAATCCATGTATCCATCTCAAAGTGCCTCTATAGGCATGGGTCCTCAAATCCATATATCCATATTAAAAGGTTAATATCCCCTACTAGACAAACTCCATAGGTCCTATATAGGAATGGGTCCTCAAATACATGTATCCATCTTAAAGGTCCATATCCTCTATGAGAAAAACTTCTAGAGGGTCTCCATAGGTGTGGGTCCTCAAAGTCATGTAACCATATCAAAGGGACATATCCCATGTTATAAAAACTTCCAATGAGACTCCATAGGTGTAGGACACAATTTTTGAACTAAATGGGATTTGATTCCCATCCAAATGGGATATATAGGAAGCCTCTTTAAGGTCAAATCCCAGCATGAAAAATTCACCCTAATTTTCTATGGGCCATACTCCCAGTAGGGTCATGTACACCTAGGAAGGGAAAATCCCTTCTAGGACCCATGGGATGTTTCCGTGTAATTCCCACACTAGACCTTGACTAATCACCTTTTTCTTAGACGTCCTTACCTCATGAAATTAAACTGCATGATTTGGTCCTTATATCATGACCTTAAAAGGTATGATGTGTCCAATTAAGTGGAACCAAACTACGTGGGTTCTCATCCCTTTCACAAGGATACATAGGAATCCCATATCATGGGCCCGATCCTGAAATCAAAAAAATTCCCATCTTCTTGGATGATGATAAATTCTAGAGTGCCCCACTACATGATTTAAAACCAGCATCGTAATAATAAACAACATAAGAATATCTAATCCATTAATAAAATGGTACCATTGATGGAAAAAACTTAGATATATATAAATTTATCTATCGATGAAGAACTTCAGATACATACATATGATTCTAAAGGAAATACATATCAATAATTGATTTTTAACTAAAGAGAGACCCATGTCATATTTGGTATTTAATAAAGGATTAAAAAATATTTCATAAATCTATAATTGAGTCATGAATTAGGCAATAATCCCCCCCCAAAAGGGTGTGATGAGCCCAACCTCACATCCTATCAACAAATGCGATTCCCTAAGCATCATTGGATCCATTTCCAAATGACCACCTGCATTTGGAAAGAAGTTTCATGAAACCTATTGAATAAGGGAACCATTGGATGTTTCCATCTCCATGAAAAAACCTACTAGAAGATTCTTGAAAATTATTAACTCAACATGAATGATTGTGAAAAATTTAAATTCCCACAATCAACTGTCAAGAAAGTGTGGTTTTTCTTCAAAAAAAAGTGGTGAACTCGATGGAAATCCTTTACCAAAATGACTATGTCACCCACATGTTAGGCCCATTTCACATACAAAATGAAAGCGAGACAAACATGGATCCCAAATAATTGATTAGAATGTGTTCATTTATTGAGATGCTTCTTTGACAGAGTTTTCTTTTTTGTGTTTTTCATATGTATATAATAACTTTTAACTAGAAATCCCCTCAATCCAAATGGAATCTTATCAGTTCAAGAAGACACATGCTTCGACTACTGCACATATTGGGTCCTCATCTAAATAGAGGACACTGTTTCCAACTCATCTTCTTCAATATTGGGTCTGAAATGAACTGTTTTGGGAGTACCACCTAAATGGTAACATCCCAATATTATAGGTCACTTAAAAATACCTCCAAATCATGAATCCCCACCTACCATCCACTTATAAAAGGCCGGTGGCCTAGAAGTAGGCGACACCGATTATCGTCTCAAATTGTTGTAGGAGCCTATCCCTTAAATGCATCAATATGTTTCTTCCTTATCTTAGGGAGGATAATAAATAGGTAACTAATGGCCACATCCAGACAAATAAGCGGTCCCACCAAAGGGATATTACTAGAATCTACTTCCACCAACACTTCATGATAACTAACCCTAAGTATGATAAGGGTGTTTCCCTTGAGATTCCACCCTAGATCACCCAGACCCGGGCACTAAAGATAACCCTTTAGGGATAGAAAAAAGTCAACATGGAATGTGTCCCTACCCTTTTTTACTCTAGATAATCCCACCAACCAAATATGGTGGTAAACCATGAGTAGGAACACACACCTGACCACACCTACAAAGACTGCCGACACAGTTTGACATCATCCAGAGAAGCTTGCTAGTCAAATATGGTGGAAAAAAATGAGTAGGGATACACAACTACCAGTAAATATGAAGCCTTCCAACACAATTTGGCAGTATCCAGAGAATATTTCCAACCAAATATGTTAGCAATCTGCAAGCAGGTGCACACTCTTACCTGCATCCACCAAGCCTACCAGCCTAATCTGGCACCATTCAAAGAAACCATCTAGAAAATCCTAGCAAGAAACATGAGGCATACCCATATCTCCACCCCCACACATGAGTACTATTGGTATATACCTATAGTAAATGGAGGACAAGAGCATTCACACACCCCTTTTCCTACCACAGAATGGGAATATATCCCTGTTCTGTCTACTAAAGTCATGCAACATATTCTAACAACAGTGAAAGGGTAGACAGAAATTCCTACCCACATCCTACAAAATTTATAATATATAATAAAAATATTATAGTGGTTGAGGGGAGGAAACACTACTACATCACTAGAATTGGTGCGACTCATCAAAAAAACACGAGGGTTACTCCTGATCAGACACATATCTCTACTTTTGTATAGAAGGGTCATGGGCTAAATACCACAATATATGGAAAATTAGATTGGGACCATACCCTCATTCCAAATAGAGGTCATCGATATACCCTAATAACCACTCTAGGGAAGACATATATCCCTGTAAAAATTAAAGAAACCTATCAGAGAATTTCAATAGGGATATGAGAGATAATTAAAAAAGATTCCATATATGAAAGTCTCTATCCACATCAAGTGGCCCAGTCACCTAAAAGGGAGAATCTAAAAATAATCCTCACCAAAGGAGATTAAAAAATGAAGATCTGGTCTATGATATCACTCTACATAATTATAGAGTTCTTGAAGCCCTCAAACATTTATCTATGGGGGATTAGGATCCTACTCAAATTATGAAAATAGTAGTTTCAATTACAAAGGCCATCCCCATAACTTTGCTTCTAGTAGTTCTAGAGGTCCTCTTGAGACAACTTTCCATGAAGGCTTACTTCATGTCCAGAATCAGATCAATCATAAGATCCCATCTCCTAATGAGCACCATGAAAACCCTTAATGTGGCCAGAAGATCAAATAGAAAGGAGGTAATCCCCTTTCTACCATCTTCCCTATAGTACCACACAAGGGTATATGCTATAGGTATCTCCCTTGAAGCTAGGCATCAAGCTATGATGGTAGTCCTCCCCATGATGGGATTAATTGAGAAGGTCCTCCCCATAGTGATACTTCAATTCATAGAGGAGGTCCTCCCCTCTCCAAATTAACTATGAGAAATCCCTACTTTCATGATGCACTTGGGAAAATGAGACCAGTAATGCTTGATGCCTCATCATTGAAAAATGAAATCCTTTCTCAACTTTAAGACAGACCAAGACAAGAATCATTCTCTAAACCATGCTTGTATTTCCTACCTTCTAATATGATGGAGAAAATCCTCACCAATCCCACTGTTTACAATAAATCTACAGGGAAACATCCAATTTGGTCAGACCAGGTTGATGATACTCTTATAAAAGACAAATAAGATATAATTATCATGAGGATACAGTTGGATAAAGGCAATATACCATCCATGTTTTGGCTTTTAGCCACTCCCCAATACTGCATTCTGAGGCATTTTTAGAAGATTGTGTGCATGACATCTACCTGAATATATGGAACAATATTTGTCACTTAAAAAACAAAAGTACTTACTTATGAAGAATATCCAAGCCATATTAGGGTAATATAAGGGATCCACCTTCAAATTGACATAGCGACCCTCTTAGATGCATGACACCTAAAATTGGGTAGAAAGCAAGGGGCCCTTCAACAATCATGTTTTGATGCATTAAAAGAGTTTCCTTAAATGATCACTAATTACCCATACAATGTTCATATTATAGGATGAGGTGTATAATGAACTAATAATTTCATACTCAAATATTACATCAATTTATATTAATATTCAATACATAAAAACACACTCCATGTCAAAATCATAAAGGTTTAGAGTCTTTGGAGATTAGATATACAATCTTCTTATTTTATGAAATATCTTTAACATCTCCCACAAAGATATTCTCACATAGTACTCATCTTAGAAATACCCTACCTAAACCTTTCTTCACCACCTAGGTAAGGAAACATAATAAAGGGGTGAGATCAAATACTCATTAAGGGTAAATAAAGGAGATAACAAATAAAACATGAGCATAAGTGTATAAAGACATGAACATAATATTTTAAAATTATACCATGTGTATCAAAATAATAATCTTGAGGCACAGAATAAATCTATTAAGTTCATAAAACATGAATCATAAAATAATCAAAGAAAATAAACCATGAGATAATAACATAAGACATAAAAATTATGTCATACACATAAGCATATAAAATCATTTCTATATTATTAAATGCTAATTTCCAAGACTATAATAGTGGAAAAAGTTCCTTAATGAACCCAGTACACTCCTTGTTCCAGCCCTATATTATTGGATTGGGTTCACTCCCATTCCATCCCCATATTACTGAACTGGGTTCACTCCCATTCCAGCACTGTCTATCTCATGAGATATAATTAATTACCTAATGCATTTGAGGGAGATATAGGTCTCACCCATCACATTACAAAAGCAATACATATTTGTTACAAAATAACACAAATAATTTATTATATCATAACCCATGAAAAGAAGCGGGTTTAATAAACATTTTATCATTGCATAACCCATGGAAAAGTAATGAGATTCATAAACACCATACCATCATAAATATAAACCATCCATAGAATAAGTAAGGATGGCATACTTGGATCATATGACTAGTAAAACATAAGTAACATCAAATAATTTTATCTTAGATGGAAAATTATTTTGAAAGATCACTGAAATAATTATTGAGGAAAATATCCTTTCTGGTCTAAAGCATTTTTTTCAAATACCGTGAAATTATAAAAGAAAACATTTTATTTGAAAATAACCATGTAATATTGTAAAGGAAGCTTCAAGACATTAAGGAGTCATGAAATAAATAAAATATTCTCATTCCATATAAGTAAAAAAAACATTCCTTTTGTATTATTTTTAGAAAAGTCATAAAGTACCATGTATGTAGAATGAAAAAAAAGATTCATTTCAAAACGTTTTTTTAAAAGATCCAACATTGGTAAATATTATTCTAAACAATATAAAAAAAATTGAATTTTTTTAGAAAACATGGACATGGAAGATAAATATCCCCTAGTAAAGACTTAAATAGAAAAAATCCCGAATAATGATGAGATTATGAAAAAACCCTTACCACTTTGTAATAAGTTGAATTGTGTGCCTCATGAAAGAAATAAAATTATATAGATTTTTAAATCCAATAAATTTTAGGATAAGGCTCATAAAATACATTCATGGGTAGTATATAAACCACACAAAATAAACAGGTAGTGTATAAGGCATGTGTCCCATAGAAATAAAAGTGTGAAAAAATCCCTTAACTCAAGTCTCTACTTTATTTGTTCATGATGAAACCTCCTGTATAATAATATAATTTATTATAAATTTATTTCATAATCATATATCTATCATACCATTTATTATTTTTTATAATACATTATCAAATATTTATTAATAATTTTTTATTAAAATCACTATTTTGGGTGATAACTGCTTCGTTTCCATGCATGTTTCGGTTTGGTAGTCCTAATCATCATATTTTGATTATGGTACCATAATTTCTAGAATGGTAATCATGGTATAAAAACAATACATATTCATTATATATATATATATAATCATTCATAAAAAGTATAGGTAAAAAAAAATGAATTACACCGTTCATGGAGACGATAGACCATATGTACGCATGAACATTGTTACCATTTTTTATCTAATGGAATGAAGAAAGGTAAATAATAAAAAAACTTTACAGAATCATTATTATTTTATATAAATCATATATATTCATAAAAACCATCCTTATGACCATAAATGTGAAATATAAGATGAAAAACGAATCACATCATATCATGGAGATGGTAGTCTATACGTATGCACGAGCGCCGTTATTATTTACAAAAAGATTAGGTGATAAGAATATAAACATGATATTATAATTAAAAAAGTATAATTATATTATAAATATCATATATAATAATTAATCCCAACATAATACCCATCTATGAAATATGGTGATGAAAAATGAATTGTATCGCTATATGGAGACGGTAAGCCGTATGCACACACAAGTGATACTTTCACATCTTATTTGATGGAAAAGGGGTGTATAATGGTGTTTTCATAATCATATTAATATTTCATAATATTTAGGATACTAAAGTTATTAATTTATGATATGTAACATCCTAATTTTTAGTAAAAAGAATTTTTTTATTATTATTATCATTTTAATTAAATAATAAGTTAATGTTAGTAATAATAATAAAACAAAATTTAAATGAATATTAATTTATTAAATAAGTTTTTTACTAGCTAAAAATAGTTAGAATATGTTTTAATATAATTTAATTTCTTTAATTATTAAATTATCAACATGAAATAATATAAAACATTAGTTTTAATAAATAAATTTAAGGAATCACAATTTAACATTTAAAATAAAATGATTTAGAATTATAAATACTTAAGTTTATATAAATAAATTTTATTGAGTAACTTTTATGGTTATTTTTATACAATATTTATAATTATAATTAAAAATTGTATACTTATATATATAAATAAAGTAATGTTTAGAACATTTGAAAATAATTACACTTATATAAAAATAATTAAATATAATATGATTTCTAAAATATATAATTGACATTATGATAATTATAAAATATATTTGAGTATTATTTTTAACTTTAAAATTCAAGTAATATATTTTATTATGAGAAATGATTTATAATACTTAAATTCACATAAGTTAAATGACATTAAAAATTGTAAATTATGTTTAATATTTTATATGAATATAATTTTATTAAAGAAATTATATAAATGATAAAATAAATTAAAATAAATAAAATGTTAAAACATTAATGTTAAAGATTTATAAAGTTTTATAATATTAAGATAATAATGAAATAATAAAATAAAACCAAAAATAAAAAATATGTGTAAAATAATCCTGAAATCGGGATTGAGGGTTCGATTTGGGGGTTTTAATCAGATCTATTTATAGGAGATGAGGAGATTTAAGACCTTCTCTTCAGAGATGCTGGGTCTAAGCCATAGAGTCATTTGTGAGTTGGAGGCTGATTAGGGTGGATCCGAGCTTGACCGATGGATTTGGATTGAAGTTGTCTTCGGTTTCGGATGCAAACTGAGAAGGTGAGCTCAAGATGAGAATCGAGCAGAGAGGCTGAGCGTGGAAACCCCAGTTGATGTTTGATGTCAAATCAAGCAAACTAAATGGTATTAAGGCCATCATAAATGAGAAGGAAGGTTTGAAGTCGGGTGATAGATTTCGACCAACGTAGTTCGAGTGAAGGGGTTCGACTGCACCAGATCTAAATGCGAAAGGGATAAAAATTATGCACAAGTTGTTTATTGTCATCTTCTTTATCTGATTTTGAAAATCTGACGATAAGTGTCCAAATATATCCTTTTGAATACCGGTTTTAATATTGTTTGGATTTTTCTTCAATTTCTTCCATCTTTAGGCATCCATTACATTGTTTTCCAGTATTAATTTGTGATATGTTCACTGTATTAACCATTTTCAAAGATTTCAATCGATATATTTGATCTGGATTATTTTAATCTTCATTTGAGAATATCAATTTGTTATTTATCATACTCATATAAGTTTACTTTTCTGAATTAATTAGAGTTTGAATAAAACAAAAAATTTAATCCCCATACAATGAATTCAGTTTTGTTATCTTTTATCAATAATTTTGTCGATACTATTGTTTGCAGTGACTCAAACGCCTTTTTATTTTTATTTCTACTATTATAAAATTGGATAACTGATATCACAAATTGAATGAAAATCCAAACTAAGAAATAAAATCTGTTCATAAGTTGAAATAAAATAATCACATATTATGTTGTTAGGTGTATAAATAAGGGAGTGCAAAGCGGCAGTTTGCAAGATAAAGTGGCCATGTTTCTCTATGTTTTTCTCTATGTTTTCCTATTCTAAGAGAATAAGAGGATTTGAGTGTAAGAAACAGTGTTTGAGTGTTCTATAAAGAAGAATAAGATGAAGAAAATTCTGTAAATAAAAATTGGTACGGGATAGTTTGTTTATTTACTTTAAAATTATGATTTTTATTTTATGATTTTCTGTAAGGGAGTTTAATTTTATTTTTAAGATTTTATTTTTGAAAAATTATGTCACTATAATTATAATTTTATTTAAGGAATATTTTCCAAATTTATATTTTCAAATAATTATTTCATTATTGAGTATTAATTTGTAAAAGTGCTTATTTATTTTCAAATTTTACCTTAGAAATTTTATTTTCAAAGTAAATTCTACTATTAAAATATTAATTTTGTTATCATAAGAATATTTATTTTTCAAATAAATATATATGTAACAAGTTATTAAAATTTATTAAGAAAGTATGTTTTCAATTTAGTTATATATGAGTTTTTATTTTATGTTTATGCTTTTAAGACCCTTTAATAAAAGAATTAATTTTATATGAAATTAAGATTTTATTTATCATTTCAAGAATTTTAATATTTTAAATTTATTTTATCAAAATATTTATGTTTATTTTAAAGATATCATTTTATGTGTATTTTCTAAAGTGTAGTCATAAAGACTATCATTTTATGTATGAAAATCATATATATATTCTTGAATTCCATTTAAAATTTAAGATATGGTCATTATCTATAATTTGTGACATTTAATGAAAGTACCAATTTAATAATTATTAAGTATTTTAATTTATGTACATATACAGTGAATAATTAATTCCTTTAAATAATATTATTTTTCAAAGTGGATTTATGAGTTTAATAAATTCATGAACGTTAATTATATTAAAATTTCATGTATTTAATTAATGTATAAAGGAGTCGAGGCTCAGTTTATTCAATAATTCTTATGAAAGTATATAAATATATATATACTTATAAATTAATGTAAATTTGTTATTAAATTTTTAGAGTTAAAACTCCAGTAAAAGTATATATATGTAAGCAAGATTAAAATGATTTTATAAAAACCAGAACTTGAACATTGTAAATATGGAAGGGAATTAGGGAGTGAACCCATACCTCTTTAAGTGTGTTAGCCCAAGACAACCTCAAATGTTTCAATTGGCATTAGTGATTTGTTTTTAAAAGCTTTCATTTTGTTTTCAGATATATCACTGGACTATTTTGAAGAAATTTTTGAGAGTAAGTATTTTTAAAGTGTTATAGTATTTTCAAGGCATAATCAATTTAAATGATATTTTCAAATGTTATTTCTAAAGATACTTTCAAAATTAGTATCTAAAGGATGTTCAAAATTATTTTTAAAACTTATTTTCAAAGAAGATTTCATAAAAGGTTTAAACTAGTTTTAAA
Source organism: Viscum album (assembly GCA_963277665.1). Classification (NCBI taxonomy): domain Eukaryota; kingdom Viridiplantae; phylum Streptophyta; class Magnoliopsida; order Santalales; family Viscaceae; genus Viscum; species Viscum album. The sequence continues at coordinate 906,065,504 of OY728145.1, forward strand.
ACCCTTTACCGAACAATTTAATTCCCATCCCTCATATAAAATGATTTTAATAGGTAGCATCGAAGTTTTATTTCAAACATCTTCTCTTTTGGATATATCACACATGAAGTGCAGTAGATATTGTATTTTATTTTCGTTTAACTTTAAAAATATGTAAGTTCTTGTCTAATTCTCCAAAAGCTAGACCGGAAAATGTTCTGGATTATTTTAGTGTTGTGTAATTGTTCAATTTATTTTATAAAAAAATAACATATCATATTTATTCAATAAATCCAGAAGCATGGGTTTTTGGAATCATATGATAAGTATCATATATTTAGGGAAGGTAAAGAAGAGTAAAAAAAGTGACCAGTTAGAGTGATTACCTCTTCTTCATAACGACTCTTTTATATCTCTTCTAAAGGAATTTAGGGTTGACATTTTGGGAAGAAAAAAACCTCAATAATGTATTTAGGGGATTGGAGAAGATATTTTTTTATATAGGATGGTTTATATATAAGACTTGATGTAGTGAAATGAAGTGAGGGAGGATGTGTCCTTTTATAATGGAGGTGAGTGACACTTTTGGAATTTCTCAAAAGATTAATTTATAATAAATTCAATATCAATTCAAATACCTCCAAATGGAAAGATATTCTAATATAAGTTGGTATAGGCTTATAATACCACCAACCAATATATTTTTGACAAGTTTTTCTATAATTTTAAACCATATCATTTTGATTAACAATTGGTTAACCTATTTTAATTTTTACTACGGTAACAAATTTTTCAATATTATAAGATTCTAATTTTTACTTATAAAGTGTTAATTAGACCATAAATGGACAATTTATGATATTTTAGACTATATCTTATCACATTTTTCTATATTTAATATTTTTATGATTTTTAAAAAATTTAATAAAATTTTACTTTCATAAAATATCATTAGTGTCAATTTTGGCACTATTCATTACATTGACTTTTAAAAAATAAAAACAAGATAAATTCGCAGAATAATAATTTATTATACCCTTAATATGTAATAATCATCTATAAAATTAATTTTCACTTAATTAATTAAAATTATATTTATTTGAATATTTTAAAAAATATTTATTTTATTTTTTATTAATAGAATAATTACCACATCATCATTATGTAATTATTTAATCACTAAAAATTAAAAATAAATTACCACGATGTAGAAAAACATTTTACATTTTTTAATAATATTTATAGTCAAACATATCATCTGAATAACCCCATATCAAAAATGTTATAATTATTAAAAACATTAATGTGACATTTTTTACTTTTCTTTAAATAAAATATTATAAGTCATAATCTCATCCAAGTGGACCAAAAAGTAATAAATAAATTTATATATTGAAAATAATTTTATTAAGTTCAAAATGAACACATAGATTAATTCATAACCAACGTTTTCCCCATGTGAAAATATAAGAGATATTTAAGACAAAGAAAGTGACATTTTGTGACTTTCTTTGATTTAAAAAATATATAAGTCATTTTCAGGAACAAATGTCCATTAAAAAACTTAATTAATAACATTATGTACTAAGGGTATAATTAATGTCATTAAATAAGAAATAGGATGAAAAATTATATCCTTATCACTTATTTTTTAATCAATATTATCATGTTTTACCCTTTATCGAGGTAATAATTTTAGCATAATTTCTTTTCATATTAACTAAAAATAAAAGGGAAATATTTACTAAATTTAGAAAAAATATTTAAAAATATGGTATCCATTTTTATAAATTAAAAAAAATAATTTTCAGAATTTAATTTGAAATAAAACTTGCAAAAACGTAATGAAAAACTGTTTTTCTCTAGAGAAACACAATTTTTAAATATAAAATGTTTTTATACTAAATTCAAGAATAAAATACACTTCAAAAACATAATTTGATTATTTTAAATAATTATAAAATAATTAAAATTTTAAACTAATCTAAAACAAAATTTTACCTTTTAAAAAATTTAATAGAAAATATAGTTTTCAATAAAAATAAGTATTTTTCACTATTCTTTGAAAAATAAATGTTTTTGGAAAATTCTTAAAAAATAAATTTAAGATAATTTTGATTTGATAAATTAAAAAATGAAATTATTATTTTTAAATATATTGTCTATATTTTATATAAATTAATATTCACTCATAAAAAGAAGAAAAACTCATTTATGAAGAAAACATTTTTTTAAAGAATAAAATGATTTCTAAAAATTTGTGTGTTCATTTTCTAAGAACATGCCAATACATTCATATTGAGTTAGAACATTATATTTATTTCATAAATTATATATTAATATTCATTCCTTCAAATTTAACAGCTAGGTTACAACAAACATATAATATTTTAATAATATTTCACGATTCGTCTAAACTTTATGTTGCATGCAACACAAGATATCAAAGAAATCCAATTATTTAAAAATATATTTCATAAAAAACTTGGGGTGTTACATTTTACCCCCATTAAAATTAATTTCACCCTCAAAATTTGTCTCGATTATCAAATGTTTAAAATTTGATAATTCATTCATAGAAACCCACATCGTACAAATGAGTAATAAACCTTCCTTTAAAAAGGGAAAGTTGGAGAGATAAAGGTTACCTGAATTAATGCATAAATAGGTTTCCACATAGAGAAAACACTGGTGTAAAATTAAAATATGGGCTTATAATGAAAGTTTAATCCCTAAGAACTAACAGAGATTGAGAGAGAACATTATCAAGATAAGGTTAATGACCACTAAACCATAAACCAAATAGGTCTGAAAAAGGTCATTGATATCCTCAGAAATGTTGATAATATGAGGAAATGTTATTTCAAAATTATTTGAGAAGACATACTTACTTGATTTCATTTCATAAGCACGATCTCACTCTTTGGTTGTGCCTTGATCAATTTTCACTTCATCTCTTACTCCAAGAAATGAAGATAAAATTATAATGCCTGAATAACTAGTGGATCATAAGATCCATAATGGTATGATAATTAATTCCTTTTGTCTCTAGTTATCATCATAAAAAATGGTTATCAAAGCTTATCTAATATGAATAAATCTTCACATGGTTAAGTAATACATTAATATCTAAAACATTGTCCAAAATTTAATTTAAATAATTTCATAAATGGTTACCCTTATGAACCTTCCAAAATATTAAAATCCAAAATCTTCAAAAGAATTTCACTAAATTTACAAAATCAACTTATAATTAATCTCCCAAAAAAAACTTTATATATCTCTTAATTTTCACACAGCAAACACGTGAAGACCATTGTCTTATATTATCTTGAAACATGGTAATAACTTGAATTACTATAAAACCTTAGTGAAAACATGAATTCTTTAAAAAATTGACTCTTTCCTCATACCATAAATCAAAAAATTCTATAAACTTAATCCATGATATCATAAACCACCTTTTCATCTTATTAATAATTAGTTACAAGGTTATCAATACTATCCAATTTATTTTATCACAATCAACATATCTTTATCTCATCATGCATATATTAAGTGTTATATTTCCCTTAATCATGGGTTCTTTGGAAATATCACCTTACCACCTCAATAACTTTTCATGGTTACCAGTACTATTCAATATATGATTTCAAATCCTTAAGTAAAAGCTATAGTGGACCGATCCTTAGATGTTTAATTATTCCATAATACCATCAAAGTACTTCTACAACATTATTCTTGAATTCCAATATATAAACACTCAATTATTCATCTACATTATTAAACCATTAACCAGGCTTCATTATTTTATTCCATATCACTTATTTCATCTCATATGTAATCAGTAGTCTCATCATCATCAAAAATATAACCATTACTCATACAACCTTGTAAATTCTATTAACGAGCTCACCCTAGGTCATTTATTTTCATAATGAATATAAATTACACATTTAAAAAATATAACTACTGATGATACATTAATAACACTATTATTCTCATCCATTTCATCAACTAAACCTTTTAATTTTACTTTTAAATTACTTGATATGTGTCCTTGTTTTACACACCCAAAGAATCTTCTATTTCCTTTGAAACATTCTCCTTGATTCCCTTTCCTACAAACTTTAAATGAGGAAAATCGAACTTTCTTTCCTCTATGGTCACCATGAAACTTCATCTTTATATTATTAGATGGGTCAGGAAACTCACCAAAGTTGAGATTATTTATCATATTATGAGATTGAAGATTAGGAATAATAATAAGGTTTCATCTTCCAACTCTCATTTCATTTGGTTTCTCACGAGGAAGATCATTCTATTGTCTAACACATTCATCATTAACATGAATCCTCATGGTTCCATCCATTATCTAAAACCGAAAATCATAGTGTGAGAAAAAATAATCATAGTAGTAAACCACATAATCATGATATATGATGTCTAAATCATGAAACCTTATTTTTAATAAATGACACCTTAGTTTTATCCTAGGTCATTCATGACCATTATAAAAAATTTAGGATTTTATCCTATACTTAGTTTAATCCCCAGGGTTTTCATAAAATTTTTCTAACCCTAATCTCCAAATATTATCTAAACCCTGCTCTAATACCAAATATAATGGACCAAGATTTTGATACTCAAATATTACATTTATTTAGATGCATATTGAATACATAAAAATACACTCCATGATAGAATAATAAAGGTTTAGAGTCTTTGGAGATCATATATACAAGCTTCTTATTTTATGAAAGGTCTTTATCATCTCCCACAAAGATCTTATCACATATCACTCCTCTTAAGAATACCCTACCTAAACCTTTCTTCATCACCTGGAGAAAGAAACATAAGAAAGGGGTGAGCTCAGATGTCCAGTAAGGGTAAATAAGGGAGATATAAAAAAATGATTATAAGGGTAAAAAGTCGTGAATATAATATTTGAAAATTATACACTATGCATCAAAATCATAATCTCGAGTCATGGAATAAATCTTGGAAGTTTATAAAACACGAATCATAACAGAATCAAAGAACCTAAACCATGATATAATAACATCATACATTGAATCACGACATACACATAAGCATATAAAATCATTTCCATATTAGTCAAGGATCTTTCCAATATTTTCATAGTGTAAAAATTCCCTTACTAAACCGAGTTCACTCCCCATTCTATCCATGTATTACTGAACCAGGTTCAATCCTGTTCCAACTCTATATTACTAAACCGGGTTCATTCCCATTCTATCATTATCTATATCATGAGATATAAATCATTACCTATTGAAATAGAGAGAGATATAGGTCCCAAAAATCATATAATTAAATCTATACATATGTGTGACAAAAGAATATAAATCATTCATCATATTAGAACCCATGAAAAGAAATGGGTTTCATAAACATTTTATCATTGCATAACCCATGGAAAAGTAACGAGATTCATAAAAACCATGCCATCATAAACATAAAACATACAAAGAATGATTAAGGATGGTATCCTTGGATCAAATGCCCTATAAAATATTATTAATATAAAATAATATTATCTTATATGGAACCCATGAAAAGAAATGGGTTTCATAAACATTTTATCATTGCATAACCCATGGAAAAGTAACAAGATTCATAAAAACCATGCCATAATAAACATAAAACATACAGAAAATGAGTAAGGATGGTATCCTTGGATCACATGCCCTGTAAAATATTAGTAACATAAAATAATATTATCTTATATGGAATATGATTTTGAAAGATCACTTGAAATAATTCTTGAGGAAAATATCCTTTCTGTTATGATAAAAAAATTTAAATTTCAAAAAATTATAAAATAAAAGAGTTTATTTGAAAATAACCTTATACTATTGTAAAGTAAGCATTAATATATTAAGGTTTCATGAAATTTAGAAAATTAACTCATGCTGTATAAGTTAAAAAACCATTCTTTCCGTATTATTGTTAGAAAAGTCACACAATACTATATTTGTAAAATGACAAAAAGATTCCTTTCAAACAATTTTGTAAAAATACCAAAAATTGGTAAATATGATTTTAAAAAATATTAAAAACCTTTTAGATTTTTTTATAAAACAGGGACATGGAAGAGAAATATGCCCCAGTGAAGGTTTAAATATAAATAATTTTGAATAATGATAAAATTGTGAAATAAACCCTTACCACTTTGTAATCAGTCAAATCACGCGCCTCATGAAAGGAATAAACTTATATGGATATGTAAATCCCATAATTTTCAGGATAATGCTCATAAAATAAATTTATGGGAAGTATATACACCACTCAAAAGAAATAAGTAGTGTATAAGGTATGTGTACCAGAGAAATAAATGCGTGACAAAAATTACTTACCTTAAGTATCAACTTTATTTATTCACGATGAAAACTTGTGTATAATAATATGAATTTATTATAAATTTATTAAATAAAAATATATCTATCATACCATTTATTATTTGTTTATAAAATCTTATCACCCGTTTATTAATAATTTTTTATTAAAATCACCGTTCTGTGTGATAATTGCTTCGTTTTCCAAGCATGTTTCAGCTTGGAAGTCTCCGTACTTATAATTTTATCATGGTCTTATAATTTTAAAAATATTAATAATGGTATAAAAATAATATATATTCATTATATACATATTTATAATCATTCATAAAAAGTAGATATAGAAAAATGAATTACATCATTCATGGAGACGGTAGGCTGTACATATGCATGAAATCTATTCCTATTATTCATCTAATGGAATGAAATAATGGTAAATAATAATACACATTTATAGAATAATTATTATATTATATATATCATATATTTTCATAAAAATAATTCTTATTACCATCATTGTGAAATATAAGATGAAAAATGAATCACATCACATCATGGGGATGACAGTCCATACGTACGCAAGAACAACATTATCATTTCCAAAAAGATTAGATGATACAAAGGTAGACATGATATTATCATTATAGAAGTATAATTATATTATAAATATAAAATATAATAATTAATCCCATCATAATACCCATATATAAAATATGGTGATGAAAAATTAATTGTATCACTACGTGGAGATGGTAAGTTGTACATATGCACAAGCGATACTTTCACTTATTGTTTAATGGAAAGGGGGTGTATAATGGAATTTTAATAATAATATTAAATTTTAATAATTTTTAGTATAATTAATTTATTATTTTTTTACAATTATCTTAGATTTATATAAGGTAAATAAGAGTATAAAAATAAATTGATTGGTTAGAGTGATTACCTCTTCTTTATAGCGACTCTTTTAGATCTCCTCTAAAGGGATCTAGAGTTGATATTTTGAGAAGAAAAACACATATATAATATGAATATAGAAGTGGATAAGAAAATTTGGTATATTTTTGTATATATATAAGACTCAATGTGTTGAAATAAAGTGAGGGAGGAGGTATCCTTTTATAATGGATGTGAGGGGCACTTTTGAAATTTATCAATAGATTAATCTATAATAAATTCAATCTCAATCCAAATACCTCTAAATGATAAGGTATTAAAATATAATGTGGGTTAGGGTTGTAATACCACTAACAAATATATTTTTGACAAGTTTTGGTGTAATTTTAAAACTTATCATTTTGATTAACCCTTAGTTATCTTATTTTAATTTTAACTATGGTAACAACTTTTTCAATATAAAAAGATTATAATTTTTATATATAAAGTATCAATTATAATATAAATGGAAAATTTATGATATTTGAGACCATAAATTATCCTATTTATCCTTAATATTCTTGAAATTTTTAAATAATTTAATAAAATTTTATGTTCATAAAATATCATTAATTTCAATTTTGACACTATTCTTTACTTTGACTTTAAGAAAATCAATAAAATAAGATAACTTTGAAAAAATAATTTATTATAACCCTAAAATGTCATAATAATCTATAAAATTTGTGGATAACATTAATTAATTCAAATTATATTTCTTTTAATATTTTTAATATCATTTATTTTATTTTTTTATTAATTGAATAATTACTGCATCATCATTGTGTAATCATTTAAGGTAATTATTTTGTCACTAAAAATTAAAAATAAATTACCATGATGTAGATAAATATTTTATCTTTAATAATAATATTTATAGTCAAACATATCCTCTGGATAACCCTATATTAAAAATTCTATAGTTATTAAAAACATGAATGTGACATTTTTTAGTTTTTTTCAAATAAAATATTATAAAGGTAATAATATCATCCAAGTGGCCCCAAAAGTCATAAATAAATTTATATCATGAAAATGAGTTTATTAAGTTCTAAATGGATTCTTATATTCATTCAAAAACTACTTTTTTTATCTATGTAAACACATAAGAGATATTTAAGACAAAGGAAGTGACATTTTGTGAATTTCTTTGATTTAAATAATATATAAGTCATTTTCATAGAAAAGTGAACATTAAACAAATAAATTTATAAAATTAGGTGTTAAAGGTATAATTAAAATAATACAATAATAAATAGGATGAAAAATTACAACCTTATCACTTATTTTTAATCCATATTAACCTGTTTTACCATTTTCCAAGGTAATAATTTTTACCATAGTTACTATTTATGTTAACTAAAAATAAAAGGGAACTATTTAATAAATTTGGACCCACTAATTCAAAATTTCAAATATTTTTTTTTAAAAATTCATAATACATAAGTTTCAATATTTGATTTAAAATAAAACTGAAAAATGCAATAAGAAACTATTTTTTCAGAAAAATTCCATTTTTAAATATAAAATGTTTTTATACTAAATTAAAGTATAGAATACACATAAAAAACCACAATTGGATTATTTTAAATAAAAAATTAACTAATTAAAATTTAAAACTAATCCAAAACATAATTTCACATTATAAAGAATTTAAAATAAAAGACATATTTCAATAAAAATCACTATTTTTTCACTATTCCTTGAAAAATAAAGGTTTTCTAAAAATTATCAAAAAATAATTTTAAGATAATTTTGAAATGATGAGTTAAAAAATGATATTCATTTTTTTAAATACATTTTCATAAAATTATATAAATTAATATTAATTCATAAAAATAATAAAAACTCATTTTTGAAGAAAACATATTTTTTGAAGAATAAAATGACTTTACTAAAAATTCATGTGATCATTTTATAAGAACTTAAAAATACATAAATATTGAGTTTGAAATTTATATTTATTATATAAATTAGTTATTCCTACTCATTCCTACCAATTTGACAACTAGATTATAATAGACATATAATATTTTAATAATATTTTGTGGTTCATCTAAACTTTCTATTGTGTGCAATGCAAGCTATAAAAGAAATAAAATTATTTCAAAATCTATTTCAAAAAAATATCAAGGTTCTATAGAGTGAGCATAGATAATTTCATTTCACCTCACTCCCTGATCAACAAAGCCTACCGAAGGTGACATCATCCAATTTCATAGCTTCAGATTGTCTTAAAAAAATAGGCTATGTTCACAATAGATGACATGCTCAACAAAATTTGGCCCCGAATGACCCTCAAAGACATAAGGCCATAATTGAGAGATCCATAAAAAGACTCCTATATCAATTATCCAAAGATATTGATAAATCCTCCTTCTTAAGGTAAGCCAATATTGTAGAATCACCAATATATTTGGAAGCATGTGGCTCAGGTGTAAACCATACAATGCACCCAACCCATGTTTGAACAAAGCTCCATAAAATCAAAAGGGTATCCCTATAAGTAGGAGACAAAAAAATACAGGATCAACCCCAGCCCATAGAGTTGGGGAATTTTTTTAACACAACATTCAAGGTCGAAAAACTTGGTTCGAAAGGTTAAGAAAAATTGGAACGAGAGAATCCCCATCCCATAAGGCAGAGGGATTTTTCACCTTGACCTCCTCCTCAATGGAAGTTGGGTTTTTTTCTCATTTAAGGGGAATTCCATAAAATGGATCTTACTATATCATCCTACCCTTGGACTCTATTTCCTCACTTAGAAAATACATAATGAAATTGTTCGAAGATTCCCTTTGGACCACCCTTCATCAAATGATCCCAATAGGACCAATGAACGAGAGGATGAGTACTCATGGCAGAAAAAATGAAAGAAATATCTCAAAGAGACTGAAGAAATTCTTTCAATGTGTTACACATCAGTGAGCATTATTAGCACCACCCCTGTTGACACTACAAAACCTGAGGCTGATACAAAGGAACAAGAGAAAGATTTTTTTCATAATATTGTCCACACCAAAATGATTAAATAAGGATTTCATACCCAAAACTAGAGGATTTATATGAATTTGGGGATTCCCTAAACTGATCCATTACTACCTCCTCAGTGAGCATCTACAAAAGAAAAAGGTAAAGGTAAGGCCATACCTCACCCACCTCCTGAAGAGTTTGAACTCTTCACACTTGGGGAAATATTTTCTCAGTAAAAGTATGAGATGAAGGAGATGAGAAAAATGAATGTATAACCACTATGAGGAAACATCCCCACCAGTTATATACTATAAGCAGAGCCTCAACTCACACACCCAACTAGCGTACCTCAACCAAGAGGGGTTACCCTAGTAGCTGAAATGGATCTAGAACAACCGCTCAACATGGGGTGCCAACAACCAATATACCTAGAACCATGAAAACAAGATATAAGGAGTTACCTCCCTTGGGTACACAACTAGGGATAGGCTAGACACATCCTCATGGACAAGCACCTATAAGTTACCCACCATGGGAACAAGCAAATAAACCACAGATGGCCCCACTTATTGATGCCCATATTCAAGCTCCTATTCACCCAGACATCCATCAGGGGATTATCAATACTATTAAATCATTGGCAGCTCAATTGAAATATATAAAAGAGTGGAATTCACCAATAAATCTAGAAAGGAATTTTTACCCTGAATGTGTGGATTCGACCCCTCCCCCTACAAATTTTGGGAACACTGTGTTTCTAATTTTTAATGGATCAAGGGACCTAGAGTATAATTTGATGCATTTCATGTCCTGTTATGATCCCATGGTGGGACCCCCTATATAATAAGAAGTAGTGAAACTTAGGTGGTTTTTAAAAACACTACAAGGACCATACTTAGTATGGTACACTAGTTTTTCAACTCAGTCAATAACGAGATGGGAAGATCTCTGTTTTCATTTTCTATTAAAATTTAGCTCAATGCTGTAGAAGATGATAGTCCTTGAACTCTCAAACTAAAAACAGCAGAAAAATGAAAGGTTCTTGGATTTCATTTCTCATTGGAAGGTTTTGAGTTACTTCACAAACCTACAACTTCCCCAAGAAGATTTGTTGTCTATCTATATAGAGAATCTTCAAGACGATTTGCGCACACCACTCATTCTTGTGAAATACATAGGAGGGTTTTAGGATCTTACCACAGTTTCTCAAAGATCATAAGATTCCATATTGTAAACAAATGACAAATCCAAAGTAATTCCATTAGAATAAGGGAACAGAATATGGAAAGTATAGGCTGTTGCTATCACACTTAAACCGGCCCTTGCACCAACTCTAGATCCAAAACCCACACCATATCAATTGAAAACCAATCCTAAGCATCAGAAACAATGAATAGATCTTGATGTGAGAAAAGGGATCATATGAAAAACCGGTTGAGGAACTAAAGATCAATGTTTTTTCATTACAATATGATAAAGTTTCTAGCTACTTAATCGCTACTTTGGAGAACTACTTTCTCAATTTTCCAAATCCCAAGAGGCTTAATCAAGATGGTCTCGAGGATCTCTCATATTATTTCCCCTTCCACTAGATATTGGGTCACACCATCTAGGAATGATTTGTTTTCAAATTCATTCTACAAAAACTGGTGCAATCTGGGTAAGTAAATCGAGGAAAACCACCCATGAAAGTAGCACGTGTTTCTACTGCCAATCCAGAGGAAAAGGGTGAGTGGCATGAAGTTACCAGCAAGAATTTGTAGAATTTTAGTGATTAAATGAATAGAAAGACAATAAAATTGACTCATTATATCCTCTGAGCATAGTTGAAACAATAAATTATGCTCCCAACAACTTCTACTTTGGAACAACTAACTCTATCATCACCACAATCCTCCAAATGCCAGTATTCTAAAAAATATTGTTGGAAGGGTGGGAAACAAACATAGAAATATGAACCTATACCAATGGAAAAGCTATCTTTGACTCTCTAAGACTTCATGCCTTCAATATGAAAATCATGGGCACCACCCCACAAATTGGCACCATAAGAGTTTACCCATGATATAGAATTGTTATTAGACGAATAGTTGATATTATAACCCATTAATGTAATTCACTTAATGGATCCCTTCCCTGATGATCAATATGGACAGTAACCCAAGTTCCTTACATTTGATTGGGGAATCAAGGGAAGAGGCAACAGGGGTTGAAGATATAGGGTAAGATGCGATCATGATAGAAATCAATACTCTGGCCACATCACATCTCAGACCATATATGCTGCCTAAACTCATGGGAGATACCTAAAGTGTCCCTAGAATAAGAATAAAAGTTTCCCCACATATTTCAAGTATCTCACTGACCTGATCATCTGAGAATATTGATTATAGGAGATAAAATTATCTATTCGACCTTGGTGAGCTGGTTAGCCCATTCTTCTTAACCCATCAAGGATAAGAGCACCTTCAACTCCTATTCTAAGATCTGATCTACCCATTCTAGGTGATTTAGTTTCTAAATCACCTATGAGAGAGAATCATCACAATGGGAAGCACATAACTTTATCCTAGTGATACGTGACTATCATGGGGTGTGACAAAAAAAATTACATAAGTTAAAATGTATTAAAATTGTTAACCTAGGTTTTCTCTAGAGATAAGTGCACAATAATTATATTTTTCACCTAAATTAAAGAAAGAAGAAGAGGTTATTTTTTAAATTGTTTGAGTTGAAAAAAATAAAGCAATCAATTAAAAAGAAAGGTTGAAAACTAATGGATGAAGGGAGCGATGAGGTTAGGGCATGATCAAAATTTTCAATACCATCATAGTCATAAATATTATTCCCCCTCTCTTCCTATTGAATGATAAATGAAAGAATCCTCGATCGAGTCATCAATCACCCTTGGATGAAGTAAATAATGGAACTCACTCGTAGGTGAATGGAAGTTCATAAAAAAGTCTTAAAAAACTAAGGAAAGTACTGATAAATAATTTTTTCTCCTTATATCTCTATAAATGTTCACTAGATCCACACACATGCCAACGATCACTGGACACTCACCTCCTAACACAATCTGCTCGATCGAGACAAATTACACTAGGCGGGGGGAGATTAAAAGTCTTCAACCAAACCTATTAATGATGAATACACCAAAATAAAAACATGGTCACATTAAGAGAATTGGGAAACATTGATAATAGAAATCATTAAAAAGAAAAATATGGTTTTACATTTAATCACAAAACTATGACATTACAAAAGTGAAACCCCCTTCCCCGATCACTCAAATGATTTACACCTCCATGTGAAGGGTAATAGAGTTGAAATGGGAAGAAGAGAGCATGATAAAATAAATAAAATAGAAAAGAAAAAATTCAAATAACTTCAACAAATCAATCCTCCAGCACAACCCCTCTTAAACCTTCTTCAACCCCTTTGAATGAAAGTGAACACTCTTATTTATAGACTTATGGAGTAAAACATTTCCCTCTAAAATTACTCCACTAAAACTTGGAGTCCTGTTAGAATATTAAATGGTAGAATATTAGGAATTTGTCTTTATAAATATTGGTCCTCTATCTCTTGTTCATTCTTGATCAAAATCTCATCGAATTTGGACAAGTTTACTAAAAGTTATACTCAACTTACCAATGAAAAATTTTTCTACCCGAGGTGACTCTTTAAATTCCTATTTTTTGTCACATGAAATGGATGACTTAATGAACTAATTTTAAATTTAATTTAAAAATGTCTTGTGGAGTCTTATTTCTATTACATCTAGAATAACCTAATTTGGACATATTTAGACTGAGATATGACTCATTAATTTAGGAGGGGTCCATTCTGTCGTCCATAAAACTTTTTCCACATGAATATTTTTTTTGGGATATTTTCTGTCAAATTGGACCTTAGTCCAGAATAAAAAGTTGAATACTACAAGCCTGGACTGCCTAAAAAAAGGAATCACTCGATTTGGATAAAAATAGTAAAAGATATTCCCAAAATACAGAAGCTCTATAAAACTGATAAATATCCAGAGTTAACCAATTTTCACAATTTAGCCCATAATAATTCCCCAACACTAAAATGATACAAATAAACTCAAATTGATTAATTTATTGGGTTTAAATCATTGAAACCCATATGAAAAATAATGAAAATATTATCTCTATCAATTCCCACACACTTAGCACTTGGACTCCCAGACAAGTCAACATCAAAATCAAATCAAAGAAAATTCAAAACACATGCCATTGAGATCCAAAAATTCCATACTAAGAAATAAAAGATATCATGACTCATTAATAACCATTATTAAAAGTTCTCACATTATATTATTCAATATTTTTCCTCTTCATTTCTCCTCCCATGAACACAAGACACCTACCTCACATGAATTTTCTCTCATCTCACAAATATCAATTTTCAACAAAATTTTTCTCATACAAACCAATTAAAGGGTCACCATAGGTTTGAAAAACTCATAATTCTACACTAGATGTGAGTCAAGGACATGTTTTTATCATGAGTAATTTTCAGGGTTGTTCTGTGGCTTTCAATTGGAAGGATTTATGTGAAAAATTCTGAGGCTGAATAAGGAGTGTTTGGCACTTTTTGAAGCAAAATTGCACAATTCTAATTTTCACTCCAGTATGGTATCCTCCTCACTAACCTTAGTATAAATTTAGCTCCATCATCATGAAAACTCTAGTAATGTTCAAATAGCTCAGAATTTTAGCAGAAAAAATTTCAATCTTCTCAAACATGATTTTTCTTGAAAGTTCTAGAAAAGGAACAATTTTCTTCCTCCATTAGATTCTCTAGAATACGAACAACTTCTCTTTTCATGAATGTTCCATAAAAAGCACAAATTTCAACAGAATGATTTTTCAGTAGCACACACATCTCTTTAACATTTTATTTTCCTCCCAAAGTTTTATCAAATGAGGTAACACAACACAAGATAGCTTCCCCAACACTTAAGTTTAACCAGATCATGCAATTTCACTTCAAGAGCAGGTTGGATAGGGAAAATTGTCTTGTAATGTGGCTAAAATAATAGGTTGTTAATGAATTCTAAGGGATACAAGGATGAAACATACAAGGTTTTCTAGAATGAAATGGATTCTCCTGAAAATAGGGCTTTAAAACCAAAGAAATGCCTCAATAATTTAAAACAAAAGTACCCCAAACTCTCAAGTTTTGAAAGAAATAAATCAAATTCTGGTTAAAACAAGCATGGTCTGGTTCTCTCAAGAAGTGAGTTGAATGAAAAGAATATGAAAAAAGGGTTCATAAGACTCATGGGATGGTGATTTAAAATATAAAGACAGTGATATGTGGCATGGGATTCAAAAATCAGAGTACTTTTCATGAAATTCCCAAATAATTGAACTTGAAACAAAGTCATCTTTATCATTCATTTAAGCTTAGTTTCATGGAATAAATTGATTCACTCAATGACATGGGTCTCAAAAATGTAAATGATAATCATTTCATCTCAAAAATTTCAAAAACACACCCCAAAAAAATTGGAAAAGAAACACACAAAAATTTGGAAAACACATTTTTTTTTGAAAAATACACAACAAATGAAAATCCTAAACTATGAAGGTTCCCTCCCTCACACTTAAATGATACGGTGTAATCAATGGATTCAAATGGAATTAACATGTAAGAATAATTTTAAATTAATCACAGTAGCAAGAAAGTGTTAAGGAGAGTTACAACATGATGGATTGTTGATACACAAGTTAGAGGAGTGTGATCTTCTCCACTAGATATGATGGAATGGTCCCATGAAATTTCTTCAGCCTGTGTCCATTAATTGTGAATGGATCCTGCTCTCCATCCTTCAAAATCTACAAAACACCTAAAGTATATATATGAGTAACTATAAATGTACCCTCCCATCTGGAACGAAGTTTATCTAACATTAGCTTGAGTCTTGAATTGAATAGAATCACTTTATCTACAAGATGGAAGTTTTTCAGTTGGATCATCTTCTTATGAGACAATCTTGTTCTCTCTCTTTGTAAATCCATTATTTTTCAAATGCTTCTCTTCTAATTTCCTCCAGGTCCCGAAACTACAACCTCCTCTCTTTCCCATCACTTTCAATATCCAAATTCATCCTCCTAACAGCCCAATATACCTTATGCTCCATTTACACAAGTAGGTGACAACTTTTCCCATAAATCAGCCTATATGGAGTCATTCCAATCGAGATATTGTAGGCTATACTATAAGACCATAATGTGTCTTCTAACCTCTGGTTCCAATCCTTCCTGTTTGGTTTAATAATCTTCTCCAAAATTCCTTTGATTTCCCTGTTGGAAACTTTATCTTGACTATTTGTTTGTGGGTGATAGGGAGTTGATGTTTTATGATGCACTCCATAATTATTCAGTAAATCTTTCATTATCCTATTGAAAAAGTGAGTCCCTTGATCACTGATGATGGATATAGGAACTCCAAACGTACAAAATATGTTAGCCCTGACAAAATCACAAACAACTTTAGCATCATCAATCCTGGTGGATTTTTTCCTACCCATTTGAAAACATAATCAACTACAAGAAAGATATAATAATTTGAAAATTAAATTGGGAAAGGTCCCTTACAATATATCCCCTAGACTTCAAAAATCTTAAAAAAAATGAAGTGGTTGTTGGGTCATTTCTTGTCTCCTTGAAATGTTTCCAGAAAACTGACATTTTGGACACCTTTTGCAAAATTCATGAGAATTTTTAAAAAGGGTGGGACAATAAAGTCAAAATTATAAAACCTTCCATGATGTTCTTTGAGATCCAAAGTGGGATCCACAGGCTAATGTGTGACAAAAATCAAAGATAAACCCAATTTCACTCTTAAGAAAACATCTTCTTATCACTTGGTCATTGTAAATATTCCAAATAAATGGATCATCCCAAATGTAATATCTAGATTCAGATTTCAGTTTATGAATTTGGTGAGAATTAAAATGATATGGGACCTTATATGTTACCAGATAATTGACCATGTTATCATACTAAAGAAATTCTCCTTTAACCAAGTATAGATGCTCTCCTAGAAGGTGATTATTCAATGGTTCTTTTTCTGTAATTTCAGCGTCAGGAGTGTTGGGAATTCTGCTTAAATGACCATCCACTTGGTTCTCAGATCACTTTTTGTCATTGATTTCTATGTTTAAATTCTACAGTAGTAACATCCATCTCACTAGCCTCAGTTCAGCTTCAACCTTATTCATCAAGTACCTGAGAGATGCATTATCAAAAAACATAGTGACTTTAGTTCCAAGAAAATATGATCTAAATCTTTCTAAAGCATAAACAACTACTAAAAAATTATTTTCTATGGTTATGTAATTGAATTGAGCCACATACAAGGGTTCTTGAATCATATAAAATGACTTGTGGACTTACCTCAATTCAATGAGAAAGGATTTATCTGACTTCTTAGTTGGAAGCATCACAAAGTAGCTCAAATGGTTCTTCCCAATTTGGTGGTTGCATCACAAGTGGTTCAATCAACCTCCTATTCAAATCATCAAATGATTCCCTAAATTAACCATTGAAATCAAAATCAACATATTTCAAAATAAATCTAGAGATAGGGAGAGAAATCTTACTGAAATCCTTGATAATCCTCCTGTAGAATCCTACACATCCTAAAAATGATCTAACATGCTCCACACAAGTTGGGTAAGATAATGAATTTATCACTTCAATTTTTGATTTATCAACTTTAATTCCCTTTTTGGAAATGACATGCCCAAGTAAAATCCCTTTCTTAACCATGAAATGACACTTTTCAAAATTTTAAAAAATATTCTTTTCAATGGAAATTTTCAAAATTTTTTCTAGATTTTTAAAACAACGGTCAAAAGAGTTTCCAAAAACCTTGAAATCATCCAAGAAAACCTAAAAGAAATATTCAATGTGATCCGAAAATATACTTACCATGCACCTATGAAATGTACTTGGAGCATTATATAATCTAAATATAATCCTTTTATATGAAAAAGTGCCGAAGGGACATGCAAAGGTTGTCTTCTCTTGATCCTTAGGAGCAATGGGTACCTGGAAATAACCTAAAAATCCATCCAAAAAACAATAACGAGTTCTTCCTTCCAATATATCTAATATCTGATCAATGAAGGGAATGAGGAAATGATCTTTTTGAGTGACATGATTCAACTTCCCAAAATAATTGCACACTCTCCAGCTATTTTGAATTCTCATGGGGTTTAATTCATTCTTTTCATTCCTCACAGTGGTTAGGCTAGTTTTTTTTGGAACTACATGAATTGGGATAACCCACTATGAATCTGAGATGGGATAGATGATCCTAACTTCCAATATCTTCTCAATATCCTTCTTCACAACCTCCATTAAAGTGTGATTTAACCTCCTTTGGGTCTTTCTGACAGGTTTGGAACCTACCTCAAGAAAAATTCTATGTGAGCATATTTTTGGGTTGATTCCTGGAATATCACCTAAACTCCACCCCATCACTTGGATATTCTCTCTCAAAAGATTAATCAATGATTTATCTTAGATTTCAGAGAGATTATTAGAAATTATCAGTGGTAGTTTCTCTCCCTCCCTAAGGTACACATATTTCAAATCAGTGGGGAGTGGTTTGAGTTACAGATCAAGGGGATGATCAAGGGATGAAACTAAATTGACATTTCCCAATTCTAAATTTTGTACCTCCTATATACAAGAAACCACATCATATTACTCATAATTTAAAAAATCATCAAAGAAATCATATTTTACCTTTTCCTCCCACATGAAATCAGAATCTCCAGCATGTTGGGCATCCACATGTTCAATGGTATTTTCAATGGAAGAAGTATCTCCTAAGTCTAATAATTCATAGAACATACCTGATTTTTCATTGGGTTCTACAACAAATTCATGGTAAAGTGAAAAGTGGGAGTGATCATCTGATGAGTGCCTCATGGATTCAAAAATATTAAAGTAGAACATGATCTCTCCAAACTCCATGGCGAGTATCCCCTCGTGGACATTGATGACGGTTTTGGACATCTTAAAAAATGTCTCCCCAAAATTATGGGTTAATGTGATAGGATCCTATCTTATTCCATATTTAGCATGTAGAAGTCAGTTGGGAATAAGAGACAAGGAAATCCTTCAAAAATCCTATAGGGAAAGCTGGGGATCTGTTTACAAGCTGGACCACCACTCTTGTGGGATTCAAGTCTCCCATCTACAAAAAAGTGTATACTAAGTGAATAAATACATTAATTAAAGTACCTAGATCACATAAAGCATTAAATAAATTTAAATAACCAATTGTGGATGGAATAGAAAACTTCCCTAGATCTTGACATTTGTTTAGCAATTGTGGTGTTATAAGGGACGAGACACTTCTTCCCAAGATGATCCATTCATTCCCTTAAAGTCTCCTCTTCTTGGTGAAAATATCCTTCAAAAATTTATCATACTTTAGAATTTTTTTAACTATTTCAAGTAGGGGAATATTTATTTCCACTTTCTGTAAGGTGTTCATAATTTATTTTTGAAGTGCTTCCTCTTGAAATTTCTTTGATTCAATAATCCTTGATGGAAATGGTGGGGGTAATTATTTCTTCTCTCTTTGTTTCTTTTACAATGGAGTTTCTTGTCTCTTCTTCCTTGGCCTATCCTTATCTTCCTCCTCTTTATTCTCTTCTTCAGAATGTATTTTCACATAATTTTTAAAGTTTACAACTTCATTCTCTATCAACTTAGGTGGTCTTGTTTCAGGTTCATGGGATGCTGGCGGTGAGATCACTTTCCCACTTCTTTTTGTTATCATTCTGAAATTATCCTTTGGGTTTGAGATTGTTTGGTAAAGAAGTTTCCTAGTATTCTTGGTTCATAAGTCCATGGGAATTTCAAACTTGTTGGAAAAATCTTTTACAGTGTCTTTTAGTCCCTCAATATTAGATATCTACTACTGGTTCATAATTATGTGTTATGAAATGATTGATGTATTCTCATAGTATCTTGGAAAAGTGGGTGGTTTTTGGTGTGAAGTTTGGTTATAGGATTGATTTTGTTGAAATGGTGGTGGGTTTTGGAATTGTTGCTGGAATGAGGGTTGGTTTTGGAACTGGTTTTAGTTCGAGGATCTAGTTTGATTCTACTGATTTCCAAACCCATATTGAACATGGTTATGCTCTCTCAATCCTTGATTTTATTGGAATTTCATTTTTTGAAAAGCTTCTGCACAAGTTTTTGTTCCCTGTATTTCATCACATTGGTCAGTGAAATTATTAGGCGATGAGTATAAACCACATACCTTAGACACTTCTTGTTGGTCACCCACTTGTTTCAAGTCTATATGTCTCACCAAACTGGTTAGCTCTTCAATCTTAGTTTCTAGTAAGGGTGATGGATGAGAAGTTCATACCTCATGAATACCTCTTGTTCCATTACGTATTGTGTGAAACTATTGTGAGTTCTGATAAATCTTCTCAATTAAACCCTTGGCTTCTTTTGGTGACTTGACAATCAATGTACCTCCAGATGATGCGTCAAGAAAGTTTCTTTCATTTTCCAATAATCCTTGATAGAAGAAGATAAGAAAGTTATTCTCTTCAATGTATTGATGTGGGAAACTGACACATATATTTTTAAATCTTTCCCAGTACTCGTAAAGGGTTTCTCCAGATGATTGTCTGATGGCATATATCTCCTTTCTGATGGCTGTTCTTCTAGAGTAGGGGAAGAATATTTGCATGAAGCATATCACCAAGTCATTCCAATAATCTAAATCTCCAGGTTGTAGACCATACAACAATTCTTTATTATCTCCTTCCAATTAAAATTAGAATGCCTTCCATTTTACTTGTTCCTCGACTACTCTACATAGTCTGAAGGTTGAGCAGACATATGTTAACTCTTTGATATGTTTGTTGGGATCTTCACCTACCAAGCTATGAAACTTTGGGATAAATGGAATCATATTAGGTTTCATCTCAAAATCATTTTTTCATACTGGCATGAAAAGTTTATTATTCTAATTAATGAATTATGGGGCACAAAGGCCTTTAATGGTTGAGTTTTGATTTCCAGCCATGATGACAGGATCAGAGTGAACACTTGAAGTTTTACTCGAGTCTGTAAGAGAAATGTACTCAAATTCAGATTGTAAGTTGAGGTTTCTATGTCTATTCAACAAGGTTATTTCATTTTAAGGAACAAGGGGGAAAAGTTCAGTGTTTGAGGTTTTAGTCATACAAGTTTGAAAATAAAATAAGAAAAGAGAAAAGAAAGAGAAAAAAGAAAATGTTGGCACTACCTCCCCAGCAATGACACCAAGTTTTGACACGTGCCTGTCATGGGTTGTAACAAAAAAATATTACCTAAGTTAAAATGCAGTAAAGTGGTTAACCTAGGTTGTCTCTAGAGAGGAGTATACAAAAATTATGTTTTTCACTTAAATAAAAGAAAGAAGAAGAGATTGTTTTTGAAATTTTTTGAGTTGAAAAAATAAGGCAAGTAATTAAAAAGAATGGTTGAAAACTAATGGATGAAGAGAGAGATGGGGTCAGGGTTGAATCAACTTTTTCAATTTCATCATAGTTATAAATATTATTCCCCCTCTCTTCCTATTTAATGATAAATAAAATACTCTTAGATCAAGTTATCAATCACCCTTGGTTGAAGAAAAGGATGAAACTCACTCCTAGGTGCATGGAAGTTAATAAAAAAATCATAAAAAACTAAGGCAAGTCTCGATCAGGAATTTTTTCTCCTTATAACTCTAAAAAAGTTCACTAGTTCCACACATGTTCCAATGATCGATGGACACTCACCATCCAACACAATCTTCTCGATCGAGACAAATTTCATTAGGTAGAGGAAGATTAAAAGTCTTCGACCAAAGCTATTAATGATGAATACACCAAAATCAAAAATGACCACATTAAGATAATTAGTAAACATTTATAATATAAATCATTCAAAATAAAAATTTGGTTTTACATTTAAGCACAAAACTCCAACATTACAAATGTGAAACTCCCCCTTTCCCAATCACTCAAATGCTTTACCACTCCATGTGAAGGGTAATAGAGTTGAAAGGGGAAGAAGAGATCATGATGAAACTGAGAAAATAGAAAATAGAAAATAAAAATAACTTCAAGAACTTAATACAATATAACAACACCTCCTGCACCTTCTTTAACCCCTTTTAATGGAAGCGAACACTCTTATTTATAGGCTTGTGGAGTATAAAATTTCCCTCCAAAATTACTCCACTGGAATTTGGAGTCTTGTTATCATAACAAATGGCCAAATCTAGAGAAGTTTTATTCATAAATATTATTCCTCTATCTCTTATAAATTCTTTCTAAAAATTTCATCTAATTTGGAAAAGTGTAACAAAAGTTATACTCTAATTACTAATGAAAACTTTTTCTACCAGAGGTGACTCTTCAACTTCCTATTTTTGGTTGCATGAAATGGATGCCTTAATGACTGAATTTATTCATGAAAGTTAATGTAAAAATTACTAGAGGAGTATGATTTCTATTCAATATAGAATAAACAAATTTGGACATATGTAGACCTATATATTCCTCATTAATTATGTTGGTGTCCATTCTGCCAGTCATCAAACATTTTCCACTTGATGATTTTTTGGGCCATTTTGTGTCTAATTGGACCTTTTTCCAGAAGAAAAAGTTGAATACCATGAGTCTGGATAGCCTAAAAAAAGGAATCACTTGATTTGGATCAAAATAGTAAAAGATATTCCCAAAATACAGAAGCTCCATAAAACTAATAAATATCCAGAATTAACCAATTTTCCTAATTAAGCCCATAGTCCTTCCCCAAAACTAATATTATACAAATAAACTCATTTTGATTAATTTTTAGGGGTTATATCATTGAAACACACAAGAAAAATAATGAAAATTTTATCTCTATCACCTAGAAATACGAAATTATGAAGTAATTAGACCCATTGTCATCCAAATTGTCAATCCTAGATTCTCTAAGTCAATCTAATAAACTCAGTGAAGTGATTATAAAAGCTTTGATAAGCCCTTAGAAGTTTTTAGATGAGGTAAC
Organism: Viscum album; assembly: GCA_963277665.1. Classification (NCBI taxonomy): domain Eukaryota; kingdom Viridiplantae; phylum Streptophyta; class Magnoliopsida; order Santalales; family Viscaceae; genus Viscum; species Viscum album. Next base: position 906,088,851 of record OY728145.1, read on the forward strand.
CATCACTGAAATATATCATGTAGAGATAGATCCCATAAAATTCCACATTATCATCTCTTTCACAAAGAAAGAAAAATATACAGTCATAAAGGGACACATCAGACCCTGTATGTGTCTGGAAGAATAAACAATGTTGATATATAATGGGATTTAATTAATAATGGATTAGGAGTTTATGTTATTCTAGTACAAACACTTTGTTTGCAAGGTTATATCAATACCCAATTTTCCCATTCCACTCTAACACCACAGGGTTACAAAAAGAGTGAAAAAAGCCTATTGGTAGAATCAAACTCCAGGCTCAGTTTGGGGACCACATATCTGACACAAAATTTTTGGCCATCTAGAAAGTTACATCTTTCTACATTCTTATAGGAAGGCCTTCGTTTCATCAGAATGTGGTATTCCCCTCATCGCACCAACAATTCCTCAAATATTGCATTAATGGTCAAATTGGGACGTTTAATGGTGATGAAACCCCATTTGAATCTTGAAAATCACAATATATTAATATGTGATTATACTATTGGGAAGGAAAACAACCCATGAATAATGGTGTCTCTCGATTCACTACCTCAAGTAATCTAGAAATGACCCCATCCAATTCTTTTAAATATATTAGTGAAGAATATATGCTACCTATCAATCAGATGAAAGGTATTTTCCTAAATTAGGATACATATTAAACAACCTTCATGATATCAGTCATGATGACTGAAACTGATGACACTGAATTGGTCATTGACTCCCCATACAGTGGTATAAGATCATGTTAAAATGGCCACATTCCATCCCCTAAGCTTTAGAAGATCCCCACATCATCAACTGAGTTAGAAAATGTTGTCATTTCACCAAGAGTGAGTAAAGATACTTCTTCCCTATCCCCCATATTTCCTCTAGAAATTCAAATAAACCCCATGTTATTAGTTTGGTTGGATGATGTTGCTTCACCTTCCAGATGTCAAAATGTTGACTCCTATACTAACTTTGAGAAATTTACTTTATCACATACTCCCCCTAAGATCAATGAAAAAGAGGAAGAGGAAGAGTAAGAGGAGGAAGACCTCAGGGATTCCCCTCCTACACTTGATAAAGGTGTTTCTACCACTATTGATGAACTTAGATAAATAAATCTGGGTATAAAGGAGGACCCATGACCCACATTGATTAGTGAGACCATGTCTTATGAAGAAATATAGGTATATACCTCCTTTATGAATGAGAATCAGGATGTGTTTTCCAATAATTACATAGAAATGTTGAGCCTCGATCCTAAGGTGGCCACTCACCACTTGGTCTTTCCATCAAACCCTTGGGGATATAAATAGGAAGGCAGAAGGATGAATCCAAGGAATGACACAAAACGTTAGGCTGAAGTTGATAATATTATCAAGGAAAATTTCATTTGGGAAGTATAGTATCTAAACTAGATAGCCAACATAGTCCTAGTAATGAATAAGAATGGGAAAATTAGGGTCTTCACTGACTTTAGAGATCTCAACTGAAACTGTTTGAAAGACAATTTCCTGATTCTAATCATAGAGATACTTATTGATGATATGGATGGAAATTAGAAAATTTCCTTCATGGATGGATATTTAGGGTATAATAAAATATGAATGGACCTAGAAGATTAATAATGCACCACTTTCACACCTATCAGGGAGTATTTTTCTATTAAATAATGCCCTTTGGATTGAAGAATGCTGGGACTATATATTAGTGTACCATGCATCGCATATTCAAACATTTTTGGGGAAGGTATTGTCAAATTCTACATTGATGATCTGGTGGTTAAGTCTCAAAAGTGTTCTAACCACATGGATAATCTTGATACTATATTCAATAAAGCTACAACAACATAGCATGAAGATAAACCTTATGAAATGTGCTTTTGGGGTTAACTCAAGAAAATTTCTTAGCTTTATCATATGCCATCATGGTATGAAAGTCGATCTTGAGAAGGAAACGACATTCCTTAATATTTCACCTCCTGAAAACCTCAAAAAGTTGAGAGGATTAAAGAGATATCTTACCTATAATCGGTTATTTATATAAAACCTCATATGAAAAGTGTTTTCCCTTCACCAAGTTGATGAATAATGGGGTCACATATCAATGGAATAATGACTTCCAGGAAGTATTTGAGTCTCATAAAATATCTCTTGATTACACCAGTGTTAATTCCACTTGTTGAGAGGAAACTACTCATTTTATATGTGACATCCTAGGAACAATCACGATGGGATTTCCTAACACAAAATAATGATTCTAGAAATTAAAATAGCCTATATTATCTCAGTTGAACCATGATGGATACCAAGACTCGTTATTCAGATATCAAGAAGATCCATGAGGCTCTCGCCAATGGAGAATCTCTCGCTAATGAAACCCTAGGCACATGCTTGATGATGTATTTCCCCCTCTCCCCGGAGGTGGGAGGGGGGAGGATGGGGTGGTGGTGCCTCCTCCAGTTCTGCGGAATCCTTTTACTCCTTTATCCAACCCTAATTTTCTCCCTGAGTTCCCGGTGATTTATTTAAGCCTGAAGGTTTCCGATCTTCATCTTGGTGCCCCTCAGCTTCCAATCTCGTTTCTGGAGTACTATAAAGCCTCGAGTCTGTTAGATCTAACCCTGGTGGCTCACTTCTTCCAGTAAAGACCATCGGTGGATGCGTTTGACCGATTTGTTTTTGGAAACTGGGACCTGCAAGAGCGAGCAGTCATGGGTCTTCTGGATAATTGTCATTTGATGATTCATTTTTATTCGGAAGAAGATCTGATTTGTGTGTGGTCAAGAGCTCCCCATAGATGCAATGGTTGCAAATTCTTTCTTCTTCGCTGGCCGTACGATCTTTGTATGAACAAGGAATCTCCCTCCGCCGTGACATGGGTAAGTCTTCCTCATCTTCCCTTTCCTTTTCAAAATCCTTCTATCATCCATATTTTAGGAAATCTGGTGAGCCATTTTCTCTTCTCCGATACTTGAACTTCTACTGTGTGTCATCCTATTAATCCACATTTCTGTGTTTAGGTGGATGTCTCGAGGCCTCCTGTTGAGTGGGTGTGGATTTTGGTTGGAGAGGAATTTAGGTGGAAGCAAGATGTTGTGTTTGAATCATGGGTATATTTTTGCTCGACCTGCTGTCAGCTGGGTCATTTGGCCTCAAACTGTAATGGTGGTGCCTCAATCCTAGGGGAGAGGAGGGGGAAGGATGCTGTGGTGCCATGTGCTCAGCAGAATCATGCGATATCCAGTGGGGAGTTTGCGAGATCTATCTCTAGTAATGCAGTGCAAGGCTTATTGAAGGAGATAGTGGAGAAGAACCCGATAGTGGATGGGGTTTTTGGAAGGATGAAAAGTGACCTGGGGGTGTGAAATCCAGGGGTAATGGTGTCTAAGGATGTTGTTCTATGCTTGGAGACTAGAACCGAAGGTGCAGAGACACAACAAGACATAATTGAACCCTCAGGCTGCATTGAGGAGACGAGGGAAGGTCCTGCCAAGGACCTGCATGCGCATAGGCAAGGTGGCTCCTTTGATATAATTGGCGAACCAGCGGATACTTGTAATGAGGAGGCTGGAAATGTTGAAGTCATTAAGTCTGCTTTGTTTGCTGAGGCTGTAATTTCTGTTCTAGGATCATCTGTAAAAGAGCATCACCAAGAGCATGAGGCTATAAATAGGCCTTGCCCGAGGAGAGGGTCTCCAGTCATCAAGCTGGGTAACCATTTTACAGGATTGGAGAACGAAGGATCTGATAAGGATATTGATATTTACAGGGAGGCCTGTGATGATGAGTCTTCGGATCAGTTTGATGAAGGCAGTGAGATAGAATTTCCTGTTAAATATATCAGTGATCAGTAGATGAGAAAGGGGAAAAAAGGTAGTAAGAAAGTCCACAAGGATTATTCCTATTTACCTTCACCTATGGAGACTCGATCTTCTAAAAAAGTGAAATAAAAGGAGAAAGTAAATCCTTCAAATCCTACCGGAATATCAGTTAGTTTGGAGGAGGGGGGCTCTGGGGTAGGCCTTCTTAGGGGCGATCAGGTGGTGTATCCTTTGGAGTTGATACTTCATTCCGTAGATGAGATGGTAGAAGAATCTCTTGTGATAAATGCCTATGTAGAGGATGTTGAGAAGATGATGGGATGGCCTATTCGGGTGCATACTAACAATGAACGAGGAAAGTGGATTGACAAGAAAAATCTGATTTTAGTAAGGGGTTTCAATGACAAGAAAATCTCACAGGAGGAATACATGAAAGTGTGGGATCTGATGGCATCCCACTTTGAAGGCCTGTTAGATGCTGCTCCCGAAACTCTGGTAACTTCTCTATCCTGGAAAATATTTAGGGATAAGAATGCTGATAGGGTCAAGTTTCATTTCAATAGCTATGTTTTTTCATTTAGTTCATGTCCTGGATAAACTTGGGGTTTCTCACTTTTTCCATAAAAGTGTTTTGATAATAAAAAATTTAATTTTCAGTTAGGAAGATCCATCTAGTGTTAATCTTCATGGTTCATAAGTTGATACACTACTTACAGCATGACGAGGTCCATTTGGTCTCTTGTAACATCCCACTCAAATAATTTCTTAGACATCCTTTGTTTAATGGATATTTGGCATGGTGGAAAATGATTCTAAAGTAGTTTTACATTCACTTCCTACCTCAAAAAGTGATAAAAGGCCAGAATTTTGAGGATTTCCTTTCAAAACACCCATCTGCAAAAACAATGTCATTGAATACCAAATTACTCGATAAAGAGATCTCTATTAAAGATCCCCCCTAGACATTGGATATTTATTTTGATAGTGCATCTAGAATCCCAACAGGGAATATAATGGAATACCACAAGCTCAACAAAGTCGGGTTGGGATTCATGCTTATATCTCTAGAAAAGACAGTCTTTCCTTACTCTTTACTGCTATTATAAGGATATAAAAGCAATTAGGCAGAGTATTAGGACCTCATTATAGGGCTAGAACTGTCACTTCAAATGACAGTGGACCACTTGAAGGTAAAATTAAATTCAGAGTTAGTAATCAAGAAAATAAATAATGATTATGCTATCAATAAGGAAGATTTAATCCCCCTACTTGACTATATATGAGGAATAATAAAAGAAATATCCTTGTAGATAGCATTGAATCACATCACATGATTGAAGAATTCCAAAGCAGATGCATTGGTGAATGCATCCATGAATTCAGTGGTTCTAGACCGGGATGAAAATGTCATTAGTATTGTGCATCACTAAATGGTGTCACCTTTTATTTGTGTTTACATAGAAGAAATAAATAAGGATAATTCCATCCCTGAACCAGGTAGTTCTACCACTATTTGGATGATACCCATTTTGGAAACCTTCAAAATGGAGTGCTCTCATTAGATAAGGCTGGAAAAGAGAAAACCGATGAAGAGTGACCAAATTCACTCTTTATGATGACCCAAATCACCCGAAAGTCCTATATAAACAAGGATTTTCGGGAGTCCTTATCAGGTGAATTGATGGAGAAGAGATTGTTTCTGTCATGAAGGAAATACATATGGGAGCCTAAGGTGACCACCGATCAGGGTTCAGGGTTTCCAATTAGATTTAGAGGCTTGGATAATTCTATCCTTCAATGACATAGGATTGCAAAAAATTCACCAAGAAGTGTCATTATTACCAAGTGCATGCCGACTTCATCCATAAACCCTTGGAGTTTCTACACATAGACAAATACTCTTTTCCATTTTTTATTTGGGGGATGGATGTTGTAGGGCTGTATCCTTCAGCCATGGACAAGTAGTTTAAATAAATCCTCACTACTACCAACTTATTTTCCAAGTGGGATGAAGTAATATCCCTTAATAAATTTTGGACTAAAAACATTTCCAACTTCATGAAATCCAATATCATTATGATATTTTTCCCCTCATACAACTTTGAAAAACAATGGCACCAACTTCTATTCTACTGAGTTGGAGAAGATATACTAGGCATACTATATCAAATCCAACCATTCGTCTCACTATCACGAAGTGGATAATGGATAGATAGAGGCATTCAATAAGACCTTATCAAACATACTATAGAATATGGTGGATAAAGATAAACAGTTTTTTCCTAAAAAACTCTTGCAATCCTTGTGGGATTTTTGGTGTCACGACCCGTCCCCTGGGGCCTGTGCCGTGACTACCCCAAGCCCGCCTTCCATAGGCCAGGGGATGAAAACTTGCATCCAAAGGCATATTCCCTAAAACCGGGAAGGCATTGAACTTATATCCTGTAAACACACACAACCAAGAACACGACGTGATACGAACACAAGTAAACTTTATAGGAAAAAGAGTGCTGAAAGTAAGAGGGTCTGGAATACAAGCCCAACAGTAAAGGTACAAGTACAACTGAAATAAAATACAACTGAAGAAAGAGAAAGACAACTATTGGGTCATCCTTCGAGGTTCCTACCTGAAGGGTAGGTACTTATCACCTCCTCTGCACTCCACGTCTGCTCATCTCCTCTGTGTACTGACATTCAGTATGGTCTACCTCCGGACACCGTCCAGTCCTGGTACCCTCAGCCTCAATCAGCGCTGTCCGTCGTCTGCACCAAACACAACAAGGTGCGGGCATAGCCCGTGTAGGGGTGAGTATAATGATACTTAATAGGGACCTCGAGACCCTCAAGGTCTCACAAAATCCACAAAGAATAAACCACAAAGCATGAAATCAACTGACAACCCTACTTAGGCATATGCCCATACATATGCCTAAGTTATCAAGTATACCCATCTCAATCATGAGGAAACATAGGGTCCAACCCAAAATCCCAAAGCTCAACTGTTCCATAAAGGAAGGAATACCACAAAGGTAAGTACCACACAGGTATGCCACATAGAATAATACCACCAAGGTATTACCATGAAGGAAAGTACCACACAGGTACAGACTCAGCTCACACCAGGTATAACTTAAGTACAGTAGTAGAGATGACTAAATGTAACTTCTGAATCATATTACTCTGTTAAGAGGTAGACCCATGAAGGATCCCAAATTGCAAACCCACACAGGATCTTAGTACATCGTCAGACCCACACAGGATCCTAGTACATCATCAGACCCACACAAAATCTATCTTTCACCCTCGACCTACTACGGTCGAGGTGAATGTCTCCTAAAGTGAATACCGGCACTACGAGTTCAATGGTGCCCTCAGATTTCAATTACGAGCACCGATTTATAAGTTACAAAAACCCGCTCATATGTTTACTGAACGTATCTAAAAAAAAAGTTCATAAATTCATTCTGGGCACACCAGGACTCAGAATCACGTGCCGTAAATTTTTGCAGACTTGTAAAATTCTCATATAATTAAAAAAATTATATGGAAATTCTGGGTCTTTACAACTGGACTACAACCCACACCACCACATGAGAAACCCTGTTTTCACTTGTATACGGGACAAAACTAGTCATTCCCATTGAGGTCCAATTGACCTCACTTCGTGCCACCATATGCGATCAACTATCCAAAGATGAAAAATCCCAAAAATAACTGAATGAATTAGATACACTTAATGGAAAAATTATACTTACTTTTCATCACTTGTAGGTCCACCAAAATTAGATAGCATGGGATTTTAATAAGAAATTCTGCCTCTGCTCATTCATACAAGGAGAATTGGTAATGGTCCTCATGACTCTGATGATACCAGGGAAGAAACCTCTAAATCTTGAGCTAAAGTCGGAGGGACCCAATTCCATACATAAGGTCCACTCAAATGGGGATTATTCCTTGATTTTTATTGATAGAGAGATTATTATAGACCCTAACAATGGAAGATTTCTCAAGAAATACTTCATGCGACAAAGATCACCCTCATCTATACTACATGATGTTAAAATGCATAGAATCATTTGTCCTATATGATTGAACTTAAAAAGGCACATTATCTTTCTTCTTTCATGAAGATAAACTACGAAATATATGGTTCTGGACAAATGAACCTAAAAGGTACCATATCATCCTTATCACATGATGATAAATTGCATGATATATGGTCCTAGATGCATGACCCGAAAAGGTTCCACATCTTCCTTGTCAAATGATGATAAGCTACATGATATATGGTTCTAGATGCAATACCCTAAAATATACCATATCATCTTTTTTTAATGACAATAAACTGCACAATATACAACCCTAGGTGAAAGACATTAAAAGGCACACCATTTGGTATTGGATGCAAGACTATAAAAGGAACAACATAGGGTCTTAGTCATATGACCTAAAAATAAAGGCAACCATAGTCTGAGATGTAAGAATTTAAATGAAATATCCCAACATTCTAGTAAAAAGACATTAAACTGTATGAAAACATCCTTACCCCATGATATAAAATTGCATGGTTCATGTCCTTGTTTCGAAATGTAAAATTGTATAACATTTCAGTCTGTGCTTGAGCAGATCATAGTATTTAGTGATGATATCTCACCACACCTCTATTTATATAACTACATGTGGTTTTATTATCATATCAATGGGATATATATTAATTCCCAGACCTCATGCCTTGGGCCCAACCATGAAGTAAAAAAATACCCCCTCTCCTAAGTACAAATAAAGATCTAAACAGAAGGCTTCACACTCCATGGATAATGTAAATCCAAATGATTCCTTTGTTATCAAACATATTCCATCCATGCATCATAATCTTTATATTTTGGAATATGGGTCTCCATAAACTTTCTCTAGCCATTGACAATAGAATTTCTAATTTCTGTGGACACCTTTGTTTTGACTATGCATTGATAATCCCCAATTTGGATTTACATAAGTCACCCATAGAAAGGACTTGTATATCCGAGGATGTCTTTGTTTAATTATTCATTGATACTCCTTAGTTTTTATTTGCATAATTTTCCCACCAAAAGTTCCTATCAACGAGAGGCACATTCATCATCAGGAGAAACCTCTTCTATCTCTATATGCCCCAACAACATCGTGTTGAGAACTGATTTTCAAATAGTGTCCATGGTCACTCCTTAAGTGCTTGTCCCATGTCATGTATCATGATATGAGAACCCTCAAGTTAATGGTTTAAAATTTCTTTCTTCATGTTATAATTATGTCAGAACATTCTTAGACCAGTATGCACTATATCACTCATTATTTTCATGACATCGGGTAACCTTCATCTCTACCAAATAGCATTAAAATGAATGGTTTCCCATAACTATGTATGGATTGATTCTCATTCCAATGAGATATATAGTGATACCCAAATCCTATATCCTAGTCAAGACACCATAAGAACAAAATGACCCTATCCTCCCATTTAATCACCTTTATTCAGTGAAAGAAACCTTTGCCACTCCTTGTTTTTCACACCAAGTATAAATCACATGATCTTAGGAGTTATGGTAAAGGTTTCCCTACATGATCAAGTCATATTAGTTCATGTTAGTGTTAGCATGGTCCTGGATGAAATACCTTAAAAGGCACACCAAACATCCTTACCACATGACATCAAATGACATGGTTGACGTCTCTTTCATGATGTAAGTTTTAGAACTGTGTGGGGATTGATTCTTTATTTGATGAGATACATAGTGATGCATGGATACTACATCCTAGTCTAGATATAATGAAAAAGAAAAATGACACACTCTCTTATATATGAGCCACATCTTTATAGGAGGGTCCATTATGGGTTCTCACTCTGTTCATGAGCCCATATTCAAAAAATAAGGGGCCCCTTATCTACATGAGAATGTGATCAATGTGGGGAATCTATTATAGAAATAATTTGGTCTTAATTCTTAGTTTTATGAGATATTTAGCGATTCCCAGATCCTACATCCTAGTACAACCATAATGAAAAAACCCCTTCCCTACATATGGGTCAAATCTATGTAGTAAACATATCTCCCCATTCTTAGGTGATTTCTACATGAAAAGTTCCTTACCTACTCAGACACCTTACTTAAACAAACCAAACTCCGTGTCTAGTGAAATGTGAATCTCCATAATCTTTCCCCATCCATCGATGATAGAATGTATGATTCTTGAGGATACCTTTGTTTGACTATGTATTGATATATCATAGTTTTAATTTTCCTAAGTCTCCCATAAAAAGGTCTATCAACTAGAGGATGTTATTGTTTGGATGTGCATTGATACACCCCAGTTGGATTTGTATAAGTCACCCAAAAAAGGGACTATCAACTACAAGTATATTTTTCCTTAGAAGAAACCTTTTCTATCTTCTTGATACTGAAAAAAAGTATACTAGAAACTAATTTTTTAACATAGTCCATGGTCATTCTTTACATACTTTTCCCATATCACTTCTCAGATTTAGAATCCCCCAAATTGTATCTTATAAATTTCCCTCATCATTCTTGAATATGATGGAACATTCTTGGATATATCACTTTGAAATGGAAAATAACTAATCTTCTAGTAAAATATAAACAACCTTAAATTACAACCCTCAACATCCTTGACTTAAGAAATTAAAATACATGGTCTATGTCTTGGTCACATGACATTAAACTACATTATGCCTCAACCCTCATTAGGGATGATCCTTTTTTTACTAATATCGGTCATCCACCGCATCACCCCAAAGAACTATATATGACTTGATGCTAATTACATCAAGACAATTAGTGATTCCTAAATCCTCCAATCTAGGAAAAACAGTTATAACATCCAAAATATTTTTATTCCTCCATTCATGGACACAACAATGATTTGGGTAGGTTATGGATTTCTCCCAAGACCCCTCCTTTGTGATATTTCAATCAAAATAGAATGCACCTCCATTGCATAAAAGTCAAAATTTTATAGGAGTGGTTCCTCATTCATTTAAAGTGACTACTTAGATGATCCCTTAATTCTCATGCACTTTACTTTCACAAACCACCCTTCATGGTCTTGAAAAATTTAGATCCCCACAAACTCATATTGGAAATCAATGATGGCAGGTGTTATTCCTGATGATACCTTTTTTTGAATATACATTGATATTCCCCATTTTATATTTGCATAAGTCTCCACTAAAATTCCTATAAACCTAGGGTATATTTTTCTTCAAAAGAAACCTATTTTATTACTGTAATCCCCATCAAAATCATGCTGGAAACTTTATTTCAAACATGGTCTGAAGTAATTCCCTTTATATTTTTCTCATATCATTTTTTAGATATGGAAATAAAAAAATAATGACTTAAAATTAACCTTTTTTTATCTGAATAATTTCATAATATTCTTGGACAGCATGCCTAGTTATCACACCATAATTCGATGTTTTATTTAACCCTCACACCCCTAAATTAAACTGGTTTTGTATTGAAAATTAAAAATATAATAAAAAATTTCAATTAATGTTTGGTTCAATAATTTAATTTTAATAACTATTAAAAATGGTAATTTTACTTGTTTTTATGTTTTCATTATAGGTGGAGGTGATTTGTAGGGTCCATGATGAAGTTGAAGAAAAATGGGCCCAACTGCGTAGGAATCCAAGCATACCAGTAGACTCAACCACACACTTTAGTTAATCTGTGAATCCAATTGGGGTGATATTTTTGATCCAGTCCAACATTACATGGGATAATACTCTTATAAAGACACCCAATTCCAATTCATCCATTAATATTCCCAATCGAACTGATCTATCTAGGAAAAAGAATTTGCATGATGTCAAAAGATTGGTTTTGTATTTTGGAAATATCTCCCATTTTATAGTTTATCTAGATTCTAAATTTGACATAGAGATATATAGAAATTTTATATAAAATATTTTTTCTTTTTTACAAGTTTTGATAAAGAATTTTACTAGCCTAAAACCATGGTACAAGTGGTATATTGAAATCTGTGTTCCCAAAACCACATTCCATTTTGGAAATAAAAAGACACCTTGGGAACCTCATTTAGAAGTTCGAACAGAAGGAAAGGTGATGAAATTTTATAGTCCAAAATGAGTCTTCTTTCCATCTTAAAAGTTTTGGAGGCTATGGCAGGTTCTACTTCAACATCTATAGCTTCCTCCCTTTCCATGGAGTTTTTAACTCCTTATGATCACCCAAGGAGGAACCTGATGTAAATAATGAGATTCTTATTTGTAATATTTGAATGATTTTTTTAATTCCATGTTTTTATTTTGTTTTTTATCATCCTCTATTATTCTTTAATTGATTTATGTACTGGTATGTCATTTTAAACTCATATAATCATGTTTGGGAGAGCCCATTCATGTGATTTTTCACACACCATCCACCACTTCTTCTCCCCCTTTTAATTACATAGTTTGTGTGGTTAATATTGGTCAATTGAACTCTCATAAACACTACCATGGAAATTTAATTTCAATTCACGGAAACACATTGAAATAATATATAAACCTAGATAGCGTATTGAGTTATTTGTGTGTTTCCTTGGTGAGTTTGAGTTATGAAGTCGAACACAAATCACCCAATCATTAACAGTAACTGGTGATTCATTTTATTTTTTTGAATGAAAACTAGGAGGTATAATAGTTAAAAATTAGTAAAATTATGGATCTAGGTGTTAAAAACAAGGAATTAAAATATCTATACCCTTTATCTTGAAGCAATGAAGGATGAGCATCATGAAAACTCCCTAGTTTGATCACGCATAATCAAATATGTTAATTTATACTATCTTGTATCAATTGATTTTATATGATTTCATCTTAAATAAAAAACAAAAAATTCATACGATCAAATCAAAAAATTTATCAATAAAAACTTTCTTTTTAAATTAATTATGTAATTCTAATTTGATAGATGACCTTGGGTCCCTATTATATTGAAAAAATTCTAGTAAAAACTAAAAATATAATTTGACACACTTGAAAACATGATAACTTAGCTTAGTCATAATCCCATAACTCATGGTAAAATTTGTTTGAACTAAAACACTAGTTTCATTAGTCCGAATTGTAAGACTCTAAACTGCCCATGAAAGAAGATATAATACTCTCTAGGTTGAAAACCCAAAAAAATGGGACCCTGGGTAAATGTCAAGTATCAGCTTGCTAGACTTGCACTCTGCATGGTTTAGGAAAAATATTGAGTAATGAAAATAAAAAAGGTATAAAACTTTTTAGGCTAAAACCCAAAAATTGAGACCTAATAAAAAGTCAAGTCTCACATGCTAAAATTTCTTCATATTGGACTTAGGAAATAAGTTAGGGAAATGACATAAGAGAAACAAAATTTACAGATCCTATCATGTGACTCTAGAAATATTAAAACTACAATCACTAGGTCCAAAGTCCCAGGAAAAATTATAGAACCCTTATATTCCTGTCATTATGATTGAAACACATTGATGCAAGGTTGTTTTGTTAAAAAAAATAAGATTTAGGGTTATGTTATAATTACATAGGAAAAAAGGGATGAAGACATAGATGATTGGAAACAAAAATCATTTAATTTATGGAGAAAAAAACCATAAGAGAATCCAAAAATTGGAGTCTCTCTATAATATTCTACAAAAGCCTATCAACATAAATATTTAGTTGTTGGGGGGTCTCCCAAACCCCATTGATGTCCTGTCGAAGCTCAACTAGCTAAATAGACTTAGCTACCTCATACATGTAGAATTACTCTACCATGGTAACAATAAAATCCACTTGATTCTCTCTCAAATTTACCCAAGAGAATAAGGTAGGATGGTCCTTGTAGTTTAGCTTGGGTTGTCGAATCCTCAGAGACCTAAGAAGTAACCTATAGACACGTACATTCTATGGACTATTTTTGGCTATGAAGTGGCCAACTTGGGTTGATTTTAGATGGGTTTAAAGGAACTATAAGAGACTTAAGTTAATTCAATTTAAAATAATGAGTTGATCCTAGGTTATTTCTCGGGATGGATTGGACATATTTCCTTTTCAATAATTTCAATTTCTTATATTTGATATGGGTTCATTTAAGGAGATAAAACAAAATCATCACTTACTGGTTAAATGCCTGCACCCTTTAATACTAATCACCTATACACTTGAAGGATCAATGTTTTGAGCACTTCAAGGTAAAGGTTTGTATTAGCACTTGAAGTGTGTGACCTTAAATTCAACAAGGATGATGGAGTTTAAAAATCATCAAATAAAAATATCAATTAAAGAAGTGATTATACATTAATGGGGTGATAAATAACATCCAATACAGCCCCTTTATACTCCCTTAGATCAACCCATAAGTGGGTTAGCTCTCCATTGATGACATTTCTTCAACGGAAGCGGTAAGTAGACTTACGAGGGTGGAATTGAAGAAGTAAAAAAAAAACAACAAACAAAAAATAAATCACTCCACCATTGTGTGATAAATATCAAAAAGTATGGTGTGATTAAATTAACACCTTGAACCAATAGTATCAAAGTGATATGTAGAAAAATAGAATAAGAGTATAATAATAACTTTTATTAAGAAACTATGATGAATTAAAATAACTTACATGTGAAGGAAGAATGTTACAAAGAGAAATAGGTAGCATAACATTAAGATGAAAACAAAGCTCAAAGATTCTCAAATACTCCAACAACACTGCCTTAAATAGGCATTTTTGAAGCCTTGGGTCGAGCCTCCAATAGTAAAAAGCATCCCACTTTATTATGGTAGTCCTAGGGTGGTGGAAAGCTTGTGGAACTTAGACTTTTCCACATTTGACCTGAGGTGGAAGCCAGCTTTCATCTACCGAGAATACACGCTTTGATTACCTTTTAGATGTCCGAATCAGAGTGGGACATAGAATAATAAAATGGATACCCAGATGTATCCTAACCTCCTGTAAAATTTGGTCACATTTGGAGTTGTATATTCGGAGATATGATCAGATTAGTGGGATGTTTTTCTGTGCCTCAGAATCTGGACCAGAATTTTATCTCTAACTTGGGATGCCTAAATGGACACCATGGAGGCCGAATTAGCATTGAATCCTGAATAGTGATTTTTTCCTATACATGTCTTCAAGAATCCCACGAAATTTGGGATTCATTGGGCCTGTATGTTGGGCCCCATAGTCTCATAAGTGCGATGGTGTCCAATCTGACTTCTCCAGAATTGCTTCCTTTCATCACAAAATATCTCCATCTTCTTCCCTGAATTATCCATTGATCCCTAAATGAAACATGTTCATATTTAAGTTTAGATAAATTTCCCAAAATATAAAATTAAAATATGGATAATTATATTCTTTAAAATCAGATGAATCATTGGGTACTTTAAATGATGTTAAAAAATGTACCACATAATAGTGCATTTTAAGAAGTAATTACAATCATAATGTGAAATGATGTTCAAAGTTTAAAATGCACTAAAATGGTGTTTATGAATAAAAAATAACATGAATATTATGTATATTAACAATGAATATTAGCCTCATTTAGTGACTAATCACACCCCCCAACTTGAGTTTTGCTAGTCCTGAGCAAAATATATCTCAACAATATGCAATTCGAATTCTCTTTTCCAAAATCAATTTAGTACACAATGATCACCAGAAATCCATATACCAAACAATCATGAAACCCATCAAAATGTTTTAATACAAGATAGTTTCATAAGCAGATCCCAATCCCAATCCCATTCCTTTGTTCAAATTCATTTCCATATTTCATCCTATATCAATTAAGTATGAGGATGTATTGTGCATCACAATAGACACGGGGATTCATTTTTATTCAAGGGGGGAATGATGGAAGCGCTAGGTGGAATCACATTTCAATATTAATATGAGTATTCATTTTTTTTATTGTATTATTTTTTTTTGTTTTTTTTGCAATTTTGCCATGGTAATTGAAGTTGCACTCAAAAGAGTCAACCCCTGTAGCGAGACTTTGCTGATGACTCCCAGGATCAAAGACCTTAGGGAACCAGGTGAAGCCCACATACTCGGACATCATCTCGAGTTAACTCAGTCAAAAACAAATTCAAATTACCAAAAATAGAGATAAAATTACTAACTCTGGGCCAGACAACTATGGAGTCACGATCCCCAAGTGCCGAAAGCCATGCATTAGGTCATTTCATTGCTCTACGCGCAATTTGTTTTTAATTGTTTTTGAATACTCATATTAAACTAAAATGATCACCAAACCTATGCTATTTATATAGGGGACCCCATGAACTTAAACTAATACCCCACTATCCAAAGGACGTGCATTGTGATCTTTTTTTATTTGGATGAAAATATAAACAATGAAATACCACATTAGACAGCCACACTTTCCAATATCTATGCTCATGAAATTATAAAAGGATTAAAATCAGAATCAGGGCATACTAAATTTTTTGATATTCAGTTTCATAGTGTTCAATGTGTATTACCATGTTCAAAGTTAAAGGAATTGTTTCCTTCCATTTACACAATTTTTTTTTCAAATCATTCATTTTTCTTGACACAAAATCATTTTTTTATTTTATCTCCCCCCAACTTAAAATAACACTATCCCAAGTGTTTAAATAAAAGAAAATTTAGAAGGGGGTATAGATAGAGAATGAAAGTTCAAAAAGGAAATTGAAAATGAGGATCATGGAATGAAGTCACCTTGTGGTTGAAGTTGAAATTCTTGCTGCTCCTTTTTAATCTTTTGATATCCATGTCACTTGCAGAGTTCCCTAGTAGAAAAAGGAAAAACAAAAATAAACAAAAAAAAATACAAAACAAAACAATATATATATATATATTTATATAATAAATAAAGTAAAATATAAGTATATATATAAAAATTATAGAATAAGGAAGCACAAAAGGCCGTAGGTTAGTGGTAAGCGCACGCCCCTGTCTCCCTTCGGTCCCGGGTTTGAATCCCCATGGCTTTTCCGGTTGTGACGGGGTTTTCACCATGACCTATGGTGTGTCCCCTTTTTTTTATTATTATTATATTTTTTATTTATTTTTTTTTTGTATTTTTATTTTAACCTACAAACACATAAAAATAAAATGAACTGATGATACATTGTCTTCTTTTTAAATTTCTGGGTAAGGTATTACTTGAGGATCACACCACGTGACACGGATAAATATGGTTCTCCCCTTTCATACCCATCCATACTCAGAATAGAAGAAAAGTTCAACAGTCTATATTTTTATTAAATATCAAAATGATTAATTAATCCTATTTAAAATATAAAGTTGATTAAAACAACAAAATTATTGGAAACTTGAAAACCATGGGTTGCCTCCCATGCAGCGCTTTGTTTAACGTCGTTAGCCCGACATGGATCCCCTAACTTTCCCAATACCAATTTTCAACATTTTAAGGACCACATGTTTCACCACTTCTACTAGGTTGAAATTGATTCTATGTTTATAATTTGTTTCATGCAAAAACCTCTATTCTAAAATGAGCAGGTAAATCCAAGGAATATCAGAAATTATGGATTCAATTTCTTTTGTAGTATTTTCTAAGAAATTAAGAATCATTACCTCTTTATTGGTTTCAAGATAAGAAATGGTGAAAACTGGAAGTTTTTGGCTATCCCCAATGAATGGAAACTTGAGGGTGGATGGAAAGTCCTTTTGTTCAAGTTCAGGTAGGCTAAAACATTCAAACATAGGTTGGGACTTTGAATTGAACTCAGCTTCATTTTCAAAATTTCTCAACAGAATTAGTTCCTTTTGAATAGAAGATTCAACCACCAAATTGGAAAGATCAATTTCAAGAATGTGTATGGATTCAAAGTTTGTGATTTCTCTTAATGGTTTAGTGATTTGTGTTTTTGAAAAATCATCAATGGAGTTATATTCATGAGACTCAATCCATGATGTCAAATTTCCCTCTTGTGAATACAAAAAATCAGTTTCCTCTTGATTTAAACACCCATCAACAATTAATTTATCCTCTTCATCTTCCCCAAATCCAAAGGTTTTCTCTTCAGTAAATTCATGAGAGGTTTGTGGGAAACTAGACACTTCACATAAGGTTATGGAAGGGACAGTTTGTGTAGGGATGGGTTCCTCACAATTTTTAATGCTTTTTAGTTCTAACCTCAATGATGAAACCTCAAAATTCATTATCTCTATTTGTTGACACAATTTTTCAGGTAATGGATGTGGATTAGTATGGATAAGGGGTTGATCCGAATGGTCTATTCTAGGTGGATAATTAAGTTGTTGGAATTGCACAGGAGGGTGTTCAGATTGGATTTGTGGGGATTGAAACTCATTATATGTTGGGAAGTTTTGTGGATCATAGGGGTAAAAACAATCTGGTTATTTAGGTTGTTGATGATCCCACATGTTGAAATTAGGATGATCATTGTACATCACACATGGGGTTGGGTGATCAAAGTAGGGATAGGTTTCCCATGTTTGGACTTGTTCAAAATTAATTTCCATAGGAGTGAGGGGGTGAGAAGAGAGAAGAGGGATGAAAAAAATATATGATAGTGTCTAAGATAACTTACTTAGGTCCCCAGCAACAGTGCCAAAATTTGATTCTCGCTCAAATTTACCCAAGAGTAGAAGGTAGGATGGTCCTTGTAGTTTAGCTTGTGTTGTTGAATCCTCAGAGACCTAAGAAGTAGCCTATAGACATGTACATTCTATGGACTGTTTTTGGCTATTAAGTGGCCAAATTGGGTTGATTTTAGATGGGTTTAAAGGAACTCTAAGAGACTTAAGTTAATTCAATTTAAAATAATGAGTTGATCCTAGGTTATTGCTCGGGATGGATTGGACGTATTTCCTTTTCAATGATTTAAATTTCTTATATTTGAGATGGGTTCATTTAAGGAGATAAAACTACATCATAACTTAATGGTTAAATTTCTACAAACTTTAATTCTAATCACCTATACACTTGAAGGATCAATGTTTTGAGCACTTCAAGGTAAAGGTTCGTATTAGCACTTGAAGTGTGTGGCCTTAAATTCAACAAGGATGATGGAGTTTAAAAATCATCAAATAAAAATCTCAATTAAAGAAGTGATTATAAATTAATGGGGTGATAAATAACATCCAATAAATCCCCTTGATACTCCCTTGGATCAACCCATAAGTGGGTTAGCCCTCCATTGATGACATTTCTTCAACGGAAGCGGTAAGTAGACTTATGAGGGTGAAATTGAAGAAGTAAAAAAAAACAACAAAAAAAATCAACCACTCCACAGTTGTGTGATAAATATCACAAAGTATGGTGTGATTAAATTCACACATTGAACAAACAGTATCAACATGATATGTAGAACAACATAATAAGAGTAGAAGAAGAACTTTTATAAAGAAACTAGGATGAATTAAAACAACTTGCATGTGAAGGAAGAACGTTACAAAGAGAAATAGGCAGCATAACATTAAGATAAAAACAAAGCTCAAATATTCTCAAATACTCCACCACCACTCCCTTAAATAGGAATTTTGGAAGCCTTGGGTCGAGCCTCCAACAGTACAAAGCATCCCACTTGATTATGGTAGGCCTAGGGTGGTAAAAAGCTTGTGGAACTTAGACTTTTCCACATTTGACCCGAGGTGGAATCCAACTTTCATCCACCGAACATACTCTCTTTGGTGACCTTATATATATCTGAATCAGAGTATTCCATATAAGAATAAAATGGATCCCCAGATGTCCCCTAACCACCTGTAAATTTTGGGCCCATTTGGAGTTGTATATTCAGAGATATGATCAGATTAGTGGGATGTTTTTCTGGGCTGTAGAATCTGACCCAGAATTTTATCTCTAACTTGGGCCACCTAAATGGACACCATGGAGGCCGAATTAGCATTGGATACTTAATAGTGATTTGTTCCTATACATGTCTTCAAGAATCCCACTAAAGTTGGGATTCATTGGGACTGTATGTTGGGCCCCACAGTCTCATCAGTGGGATGGTGTCCAATCTAACTTCTCCATAATTTATTCCTTTCATCACAAAATATCTCCATCTTATTCCATGAATTCTCCATTGATCCCTAAATGAAACATGTTCATATTTAGGTGTAGATAAATTTCCCAAAATATAAAATTAAAATATTGATAATTATATTCTTTAAAATCAGATGAATAATTGGGTACTTTAAATGATGTTAAAAAATGTACCACATAATAGTGCATTTTAAGAAGTAATTACAATCATAATGTGAAATGATGTTCAAAGTGTAAAATTCACGAAAATGATGTTTATGAATAAAAAAGGACATGAATATTATGTATATTAACAATGAATATTATCCTCATTTAGTGACTAATCACCACCCCTCATATTGAATTAATTCTAGAAAATAATGAAGTAGTATGATCTCCCCTTGGTAAGTATCCACATCTTGTTGGGGGTGGAATATTTGAATGGATTTATCATCAACCCACTGCTTTCAATTCAACAATTTATTATCTTGGTTGATTTCCAACAGGGATAATGTAGCTCATAGGTCATCTATTTTTATAATCACTTTTTACTTGATAAGGTGTTGTTGTAACTCATGCTCTTGATCCCATCGGTGAATGATTTACTTCATGGTAGTGTGAACCAAGAAATAATCAAATCTACCATACCCCAATAGTCCAAACATGCTTTGGAGCTAATGGAGATTTGAAGGTAGATCTTCCATTAGTGTCCTTAATACTAAATCTCAGACGTCTTACGATATGAATCTGTGGCATGCCCAAAAAGTATTATGGGATTCCTGGCTATTCATGGAGCTAGTATCATGAGGATATGTGTACTCCATAATTAGTTCATTTATGGAAGTGAACTATGCTGTCCTCCCAAGAGAGATGTCACCCTCTCCTTGTGTAGTCGATTGAGTTGGGGAACATGCTTCAATTTACGGGATTTACCACTGAGGAAGATGGAAATAAAGGGAAAATGAAATTAGTCATTGATATTGAAAGATAATAAGGAGAAAGTAAAAGTGAATCAAAGCAGTTGATGTCACCCACCTATTGATGGATCCGTTTCTTGGTTGGATCCCCCCAGTATCTCTGGTCTCAAAACCTTGAACTGGGATTTCCTTCTGAGGAACATTCCCCTAAGTTTTCTCTAGGCCCAGGATGGAAGGACCTCAATAATCTACCACTTAAGGTCCCTTTATAGTCATTCCCCCAATAGTAAGAGTAAGATGGACCTCAAAACTAGGGTCATTGATTGACTTGTCGACATTTTTTGTAGAAAAAGATACACCAATAAAGATCATTGATTTAATGAATTGGATTTAATAAGGCCATATGTGGGAGAAAACACTAAGTATAGAAACTTATATCCATCCAACTCCTTATCAAAGTCCCCAAACTCCTCCATGGAGCAAGGAATATCAATATATGGATGAATTTATTCAATTATTTAATTATATAACATGTTAAATATCATATAATACTTATAATTAATGGTGTAAAAGATGTTGGGATCATGACACAAATTAGCTCTTCCATTAGTAACATCCATTATCTTTATAGTAAGAACAAATATTTCAGGCCCCAAAAAAATAGGATCAGCTCTATCACCTTTATAGGATGGTCTGAGGTCCATGTCTTCCCTTATAGAGTGGTGAAAAGGCTGAAAATGATGGTTGTAGGGTCCTAAAATGTATATTATTGATATAAGCATCATAATTAAGGGAAGTTAGTGATTGGTACATGACACTGTATGGTGTGAATTTGACATTACCAAGATTCTCCTCCCTCTATACAGTGATAGGAAAAAATGTGGTCTTAACCCATGATGCTTATCCTATGGAAGGGATGGACTCCCTAACATGAATATGCATATCATCTGAAATTTCATCCTTATTTATCAAAGGTTCATCTCTAAACCCCTTGAGATAAGAGAGGGGAGTGGATCATGTGATACACAAGCATGATCATAAATTTATTCTAGATGAAGAAAAAAACAAATGGTGTATTGAAAGCTTACCCTGACTAATAATGTTCTTAGATAAGGATTTTATTCTCAATAATTCATTTACTTTTTATGAAGTAATACTGGAAATTTCCTCCTCAAATATATATATTTTAGGTGGTAGTCGAGAATAACCTCTTTCCATCTTTTCTTCCATCATCTTATAGCTCAAGGATAGATCCCCCAATTTAGGATTTGATCCCTCAACTCTGATAGGAGTACCAGTCATGGCATATTTTAGTGATGGGATACTGACTTATTCCCCCTCTAATCCCTGCAAATTAGCTTCAACCTTTCCTCAATAATAATATTTTGTTCAAAATAAATAAAAGGAAAAAAAATAGTAAATAGAAAAAAGGGAATACTTATATCCTAAGCATCTATGAAGTCATCCCATTCATCAATGGATGGTTCATTGACCCCTTTAGTGACACCCGATTCATCATATCCACCCCTCGCCTCGTAGAGAGGATCCAATTATTGATGATGTAAATGATAATATCCATCTTCTTGATGTGTATTCCCACATCAATAAGGTTATCATCAAATAAGAGGTCATATTGGACTTGAAAATACCTGATATATGGAATCTATAACTCAGTATGTAAGAGTGACCGTAGGTCCTTAGTATCAGAAGGTCTATCCCGCCAAAATTAGACTTCCTCCGATCACAAAAAAAGAGTTTTTTCTAGCCTGACATGAATTAGACCCAATACTCCTCAATTTTACTAGAATTTCAGCTATCTCCATCATAATAAAAGGATGGAAAACTAGATACCTTTTTTCCTATTTATGATGGAGACTGAACCTTCTTGTCTCAACATTAGCAACAAAACCCTTTTGACCCTGACTAATGGACTAGACCATGTATGGGTTTTCTTGGGTGAGCACAGGGCCTCACTATTTTCACCCTACACAGAGGGTGAAGCCTTTCTACCATGCTCCCCCACCCATAAGTCATTATGACTTTGAATTAGGGCATGCTCGTTGTCAACACCCCTTAGGGATATGATGAAACATATGATTCAACATACTAGGAGGTTAAAATAGCGGATTCACTCATTGTATAAAGTCTAATTACTGTTTGATTCACCTTTATAGGCATGAGAACTGGATTTACCAGGCCACCATTATATGTTTATCTGATTGAACATGCACGTGAGAGGATATGGTTGGTTGCTTCAATAATTTGAATTGTCGTGAAAATATATAAGGGGAATAGGATTCGTAAATAACCTCACAATCAATTTGAGTCACTAACACACCATCCCAAAATGAAATTATATACGATCTCAGTTCTTCGCTATCTTTTTCATCATCGGTGAATGTCCCATTGGGTGGATCTATATATGGAAAGAAGTTAAATTATTTAAATAGATTCAATTTCTTCAAGGCTTCACCATAATTTATATATATGGGATGAATTCTAGAAACATTTAGAAAAAATGGTTGAAAATGGCCTCTAGGAACTCTGATTCCACTCAACATGGAATAAGAAGAAAAATGTGCTTCAATTCACCCCCACAGTACTTGAAATGGACCTTCAATTTTGAAAGGGTCCTTCCCCTTGCACACATGAAACAAGCACCGATGTATCTTCTCTAATATGGGATATTCTAACCCTATATACCCCCCTTATCTAGTTAGTTCATCATGAAAAATTCCCCCAACCTTATACAAACATTGGATTCACAAACTAGTAGTATATAGATGCTTAACCATATCTCTAAGAAGCTAGAAAGATGTGTATTGGAGGGTAAATCCATCTTGACTGTATATACCCATTGGTTGTACCATACTTTCTCTAATACGGGCCATAATTTACAATGAATAACCCACTTCTCCATTGTGGGACATCCCGTGGGATGTTGGCATGAGGAGACCTCCCCCTTGGGCTCCAAGAAAGCTTTCACACATGCCTTAGAATGGACACCCCCTTAGGTGAGGGTCTTCATGTCTCAAGATATATTCAACAACTCATGATCCAAAACAACCATCCTTTTCATATCATCCCATGTGGATTTATGTGGGGTAAACTCATTATACATCTCTCAAGGGATGGGAGCTCTAGAGATCTAGTAGACATCCCATAAGCTGATGCCAAATTCACTGTTCATTAGATGGAAGGTGTTGTATTATGGGATCCATCATCTAAAAAACTTAGGAATAATGTCTGGGTTCTTGTATACATATTTTTGGGATATTGAGATGACCTTGTAAATTAAAACCCCCTTCATCTCAGTTGCAAAATTAGCATAGGTCTAGTGCACCCAACATGCCCACATCCACTCAGGTTTAACACCCCCTCTAGGGAATAAGTCCTAGTACTCCTTCCAACCTTTCTATTAGTCCATCTTTGAATCATGTAATATGGATGAGTAATAATAAAACTTTAACTTGGGAATGCAAGGCTTCAAGTTTGGGGAACAACTGCTATTATGCATGATGTGGATTGTGGGTGATGTTCCCTCATTGATATAAATTCCCTTGGCTAAGATGTTAGTAGTGGTAAAGTTTTTATATTCTTGGAACCAAGAGAGTGGAAGGTAATTCTTCATCTTTGTAATTAGGACTTCGTTCAGGATATTGTGGCCATAGAGTGGCATATAATTTCTCTTAGGATACTCACACTGATAATTATTCATACGATTCACCAATTTTAGGAGTGTAGTGTCACATACATCATAATAATCTATCCCAATGACATCCAACATCTCCTTGATTCAATTACCGAAATTTTTATCAATGACTTGGACTTTTTAAGCAACCATTGGTAATCTACACGTACTAAAATTTTTATTAGATAAAATAGTTAGTTTTGAAAAAAATTTAGAAATTAATTTTTTTTGGAAATGGAGTGGCATCACATAGGTCACTCACCCAAGTGATCTCGTGTAGGTCACTCACCCATGTGACCTCGTGTAGGTCACTCACCCAAGTTACCTCACATAGTTCAATCACACAAGTGACCTTGTGCATGCCACTCTGCCAAGTGACCTCACACAAGTCACTCAACCAAGTGAATGTGTCATAGTAGATAGAATATCATGGTGAGATCGCTAGCACAACAAGAGAAATAGAGTGATGGTGAGAGAAAAAAACTACCCAAACAATTGATACTATTTATAGATGTAGGGATTCCTATATGACTGACATTCGTGGTTGACCTACATGATCCACTTGTGTGAAAAATCCACACAGATCACCTTTTCACTTCTCCTGTGTGCAGTACTCAAGTAATAATTATCATCAAGCCTAAGCACGAATATACAAAAACATGTATAGGTCAATGAATGAAGGATCCATCAATTTTCATTTTCCTCTATTGCAGGATCATACCCTCTTCTCTAGATCAGATTCAATCCCGAGGGGGTTTGGGGGGGG
Organism: Viscum album; assembly: GCA_963277665.1. Lineage (NCBI taxonomy): Eukaryota > Viridiplantae > Streptophyta > Magnoliopsida > Santalales > Viscaceae > Viscum > Viscum album. The sequence goes on from OY728145.1 coordinate 906,114,099, forward strand.
GGTTGACACTAATTTTTTGTCAAATGAGAATGATAAGTTTCAAAGGGAAATAACTTAAGAAAAAGGGATGTGAAGGATATTAGGATCTCACTTTTTCTCCTAGGTTATACCATGAAAATGCAAACCTAGCATCACCACACAGGTCTATCCTGCACACTATTATCACCACATAGGCCCTAGATAGGTATGCCTAGGAGAATCACTTGGGTTACACCTATACGAAGAATTGCACGAGCTGCCTCATTCACCTAGGTTCCTAGAAATGACTATAAATAGGACCATTTAACTCATCATTTAATACTAATGGAAGATTAGAGGAATCCCTAAAGCTCTTATCACTCTAGTCCTTTTCCTAGGCCCTTGAAACCATCCATTTATCTTTCCAAAACTTTATAGAAGAGGAAATTAATAGGAATAGGGGGATTAGAGTCCCTATAGTGGGTAAAACACAAGATACCTATACGAGGAGTCACTTCCCCTATTTGAAAAGTACTAGCACTAATGTATCATCCCAAACTCAGGACCTACGTAAGACCCTTCTATAGATACTTGAGGAAAACTTTGTATTCTAGATAAAGGCCTATCCTAAGTGTTGTTTCCCATGTTATTCACCATCAAGAAGTCACCTATAGATTGTGCATGTACACATAGTATGTCACACTTTTGTTCCACCTATGTTTACCCTATTTGATACCTCTTCATCTCGCCCATGACTACCCTATGTGAGACCTCTTCAGCTCATCCAGGTCTAGTTTGTGTGAGATACCTTCATCTCAAACAAGTCTCACCTTGCATAAGAAAACATTTGAGCCTTATTTTATACCACTCATGGTTAGTAATATCTTCCTTTAGATCTCTTATATGAGGGGTACTAATGAAAAACATCCACCAAGTCCTTTATATTTACATGATCATAGAGAAAGAAACATCAACATGTCTCCCTTTCAATTGTGTATTCCCTTAGTAAGAGTTATCCCACACTTTTCCTAACTAGTGGGGGTGTTTAAAAATGTGAATACACTTAGTAATGAGGAACCCAACCTTGGTTGTAGTGATATGGACCTCTCCATTTTAGACAGTGAGAGGAGCCGATTTACCTTCCATTTTTTGAGGGTTAGTGACTTATCCTTCTCTCAACTTATCTGAAACTGGGAATAAGGAATCCCTCTTGGAGTAAAACCCTAGTCTTTATTTCAATATGTATATGTATTGGTGTGTAAGTCCCAACCTCGATTACAAAAAAAAGAGAGGAGACAGGCACATCAAAGCCCTTTTCCTCTCCCATATCCCAACCTCATCCACCAGTAGATGAAGGAGATCATGGTATGTTATATCTTCCACTTCCTCTTATTTTTCACACTGAACATGACTCACATGAGTTTAGATATTAGTGATGGTCATAAAATCCACATGATCAAATGCATGTTTTGGAATATAATCCTCTTTATGATTTTCCTCTCACCCTCCCTAAGGACCTCCATAAGTGTCGATCCTCAAATCCATGTATCCATATCAAAGGGCCTCCATAGGTGTGGGTAATAAAATCCATGTATTAGTCTCAAAGGGATATATTACCTACAAGTAAAACCCTAGAGGGCATCCATAGGTGTGGTTCCTCAAATCCATGTACCCATCTCAAAGGGACATATCCACTACGAGACAAAATTCTAGAGGGAATCTATATATATGGGTCCTCAAAGCCATGATTACATCTAAAAGATCTATATCTCTTGTGAGAAAAACTTATAGAGGAACTCCATAGGTGTAGGACCCAATTTCCAAACTACTCAAGCTTTGATTCTTGTCCAAATGGGATACGTAGGAAGCCTCCATGTGGTTCAAACCTAGAACCCCAAATTGACTTTAATTTTCTATGATACACAATCCCACTAGGTTCATGTCCACCTTGGAATGCCACATCCATTCCAGGACCCCTGAGAAACTTTAGTGTAAGTCCCACACCATCTCTTTATTAGGAACCTTTCTCCTAAAAATCCTTGTCACATAACGTTCAACTACGTGGTTTGGTCTTTATCACATGACCATAAATGTTATGATGTGTCCCTTTAAGTGGAACTAAACTTTGTGGGTTCTGATTCCTTTCACCAGGGTAAATAGGAATACCATTTCATGGGCTTGATGCTGACATCAAAACAATTCCCATATTCCTATATGACGATAAATTCCAGAGTTCCCTCCTATGTGGCTTAAAACTAACATCGTAATAATAAATGGCATAAGAATATTTAATCCATTCATAAAAGGAAACCATCAATGGAAAAAATTAGATATATATAGATGTCTCTATCTATGAATAACCTTAGATATATACAAGTGATTCTAAAGGAAATACATGATAATAATTGACTGTTTATTCAAGGGAGACCCATGTCATATTTGGGATTTAATAAATTTTTCATGAATATGTCTTAAATCTCTAAGAGAGTCCCAGAGTTGGTAATACTTCCCTCCAAAAGGGTGTGATGAGCCCAACCTCCCATCATCTCAACCAATGTGAGTCCCTAAGAATCATTATATCCATTTAATAATGAACACTTTCCTTTGGAAAGCAGGTTCATGAAACATCTATAATAAGGGAACCGTTGGGTGTTTTTAGATCCACGAATAAACCTATTGGAATCTACTAAAAAACGATGAACCCAAAGTGAATGATTGTGCAACATTCAAACCCCTACAATAGATCATCAGGAAAACATGATTTTTCATTGAATAAAACCATCATATAACAAAAAACTTCCTCAACAGTACCTTTTTGTTAATATTAACACGTGAAAAAAAATCTCAAGTTGGATATTAGTAGGTTTTAGTGTAAAAACTATTTTTTGGTTAAGTATTGGAATTTTGAAAGCTTTTAATATTTTTAGAATTATAATTAGAAGAACTGGGATTGAGCTTTAAATATTTATAAAAGGAAGTATAGTTTTAGGCCAACAATATCCTCATTCTGAGGAAGTGACATAGGAGGAGTTACAGATACAAAATTGAAGTTTTGGATGAAGCGGAGGGTGATGTTGGTAATTAATTTATTCTGATAGGACCTAGAGTTTGAAAGGATAAGTCAAGTTAATCTAAAGGGATGAAAAAGATTAATTTGGGAAGTTTAGGATGTTACAAATGGTTGAATGGAGTACAGAATCATAAGAAGGATATTTTGAAATTGATCATGTGAATGCGGGAGGAGTGGAGACTATGGAGCTAAAATATTATCTAGAAGGATCGATTTTGGTGGTGGAGCTTAGCCCTTTATTTTACCAAATATAGGGATGTATGTAAAGTTTATAAGGTAGTACAATTGGAAGAATATTTTGGATATTGTAGAGAAACTATATAAATATAGGGTGTTGTGTCACTTGTTATGAGCAATGAGATTGAGTGAGAGATGATCCTAAAGGAGTGTCGAAGTGGAATCCATCCTTGTGGGGGAACTTCACTACTAAGATCTTGTGGTGGGAGTTTACCACAAAGATAATTTACAAGGGATATTCTATTTATGAGTAGGATTATGGAACATAGTTCCTTGTAACTCAGGTAGGGTAGGGTTCTTGAACTTGGTTCCCTTATAACTCATTTTTATCTACTTATTGAAAGAAGAAATGTTTTCTCATTTGGAATAGGATATCATATGAACCACATTATTTATGGTGTTGTACTAGTTTTAGTTTATATTTTTCTTATTTATTGTTTATATAATCAAATACCTTGAAGTTACCAGAATCAGAGTGAAGTGATCAGAACCAGAGTGAAGTGCAGATAAACATGGTATCCAAGGTACCTGGTCTTCCTAGTTTTAGACATCGAATTCACAGGGGTGTTTCATTGCACTTTAGTCCTCTTGGGAGATCTTTTTCATAGGTTTTAGGTTCGGAAGATAAATTTCGATAATAGGAAGTGGTGGTTCCAAAATTCTAGTTCTGATTTACAATATATCATATTTGTTTGGGTGTTTGAATTTTTAGAGGAATTTGAAAATTTCAAATTAGTGGTTGAGTAATTTTAAGAATTGGGATTCAAAATTTTTTTTGGGAGTTTAAGAATCTCAAAAGTGATCTTTTTGAAATAGAATGTGTCTTGGGAGGTGTTTTGGGGGCTTGAAGGAGTCTCACGATAGGTTGGGTGGCTTTTTCATCCAAAAACTATAGCAGAACCCCAACTCACTGGTGGTGTTTAACAGTAGCAGGTGCTACTACCAGAATCCATTGGCCTACTGATGGGACTTTTTAGGGAAAATTTATGATCTCCCTTTAATTTTAAGAATTAAATCCCTCTTTATCCCTTGTTGTTATACACATAGGCTAGATAACCTTCCCCTCTCCTCCCCTTAGATGCCCACAATTTTGGTTGCCGTTTAATGGAATTTTTGATAGAGAATCAAAGTGTGATATCCTATTATATATTCAACCTTACTTTTATCTCCTTAATTTCTAATTTTTAATTGTTTAAGTTTAGTAATTTCATGGAAATTTCACCATAGAATGGTGAAATTTCTTATTTTTGATGGGGTTTTCACTCATCCCTCATAAAGGATGTCCTGAGATGATGTCCACATGTTGATGCTCATTAATTACACAAAGGGATTCAGTAACACATAACATATGAAGTTTTTTATTAAAATTAAAATGAATTGGTTATGGAGATGGAATTACAGGTTAGGGACTTAAATTATTTTGATTCTAGGGGTCCGTAGGGGACCTCCCATAGGTTTTTTTTCATAGTTACGGCATGATGAGGATTTCTAGTGAGTTTTTTGGTGAACATTCCTTGTTTAAATTAAGTTGTTTGATTAATTATAAATTCTAAAATTAAGTGATTTAGTTTTTTTGGTATGGTTTAGAGCCTCAGGTGGCCAGAGGTGGAAGACTGACCTGAGATGAGTCTTGAATTATATTAGACATAAGATGTCAGTCATCAAGCTAAATGGGGAAAAATTCAAATTGAGGTAGGTGGTTTCAATAATTTTCCCTTGGAATTTATTCACTTTCTTATATTCATGTGGTGTATGGTATCACTACATTAGGTGATCTAAATTAATGTTAAATAAATAATTTAATTGGTTAATTGAGTTTTTTTATTATTTTAATATTTAAACACTATATGTAATTAAAAATAAGATGCCTCGATGTATGTTGTAAAAGGTGTTTGAGGCCACCGTGGACCCTTGGACACTGGCTAGTTGCCTTGTTCATCGATGGTTGGGGGTTTAAATAACTTAATGACACCTCGTGATATTTGGACACATTAATGGGTGTGAATGGAATCATCATGACCTAGTGGATCATATGTAGGATCCTCAGACCACCTCCCTATAGAGGTATATCATGACTTAAGTGGAATGACCCAAGAAGGCTATGTAAGAATCAAAGAGTAACTTCAGATCTAATTAGCTTACTGATATGGGTTGGGTGAGTGGACCTCTTTAGTTTGAACAACGGTATTGAGAGTGGAAATGTTCTATATCTAGTGTGTTTCTTATGAGGCTTTTATTATTAGGCCTGTGAGGTAGTAAGATGTTAGCATTTGGGTTAAGGGATGTTCTTTCCATATATGAAGGGTTATGACCCTAGGTGTAAGCTGATCATAAAGGAAGCCCTAGCACGATGGGTTTTTATGTTACCAAAAGGACCCCATGTGGGGTGCCTCCATATGGATATGACTAGGGGGACCATAGTGGGGACCCTAATGATAAACCAACCCTGAGCTAGTGTATGTGGGTATGAGTAGTGATGGTAGAAGGTGTCACCTTAGAACCCATACCAAACTTGTGATCCAAAGGGGTTATACATATTAGTGGTGGGTTTAGTCATTCAACTAACCCATATCTTATGTTTATGATTTCACTTTATTTTTATGCATCTATAGATACCCAGACACACTTCCCAAGATCCAGCCTATGGGCCTGATGCAATGTAAAGGTGATGTTGTGGATGCCCAAAGGTGTTCCCTAAGATCTATCTTATGAAACTCAGGTGACACTAGTGTGATATAACTAGAGAAATGACATCATTGAGGATTCCCATATGTTCTCCTTGTGACCTTGCTATTAAGCCACATAAGAATGCTCAAGACATGTGGATTTCAACATAGGGTATATATGGGATGCCCTGGGTGACAAAGGTCCTTAGGATACCTTGGATTTTTAGGATCTATCCATTTAGGCCTTTGGGATTGTCATCTTTATTATTATTATTATTATTATTATTATTATTATTATGAGTTTCCTAGTTCTTCCCTAGGATTTGATTAGTCAATCATGATGATATCATGCATTGTTGATTGGGATTCCCATGATTTTTGTGATCCAGTTATTTTTCATGGTGTCATAGAGGATGTATTTGGTTAATAATTGCCTAGGGTTCCAAGTAATTTTCCTTGATCCATTTATTTTACTAAATTTTGGATAGATTCTCACGATTTTTAGGATCTAGATGTTGATTTTTTCATGATGAGATGTTTGGATTCTTGAGCCTAATCTTTTGGGATTCTTAGGTTACACCCTAGGATCCAAAATTTTTATGGTTGGAATAATACCATGATGTGCTCATAGACACCCTGAAATCGACCAAAGTAGGTATGGTTGATTAAGGACCTAAAACTATGGATAAATAATGATTTTTTATTTATTTATTTTCCATAGTTTATTTATGGTTCTTAGATGAGCATGTTACATGAACATATCACTACATTTACAATATGTTTGAGACCATGTTGGTGGTTCCATACTAAGTTATGTACTCCCACCCTACTCGGGCCTCCATTACACTAGTGTACCCGAGCATAATCTCACTAGTTGTAGGTACAATTTGGGTAGAGGCCAGAGTTTGGATCACCATTTAGGATAACTTAGACTCAGAAGATTGAGATGAGGTATGTCTTGGTGTAGTATTCGATCCATGAATCTTTATTATTTTGTTTATTTATTTTATATATGTGATCTTCCCAATGGTTGACCAGCCTTGTATGTGAGCATAACCATTTGAGTTTTATACTACATTTTAGTTCATTATTTTTTTGTTTAATTAGTATTCATAATCTAATGGTGATGTATAAATGTTTTAGTTTTGTTTTTTTATTATTTTACACAAATATATATATGTGTGTGTGTGTGGGGGGGTATAGTCTCTCTATGATACCTACATAGACCCCTTGTAAGATTTAGAGTACAGGGGGACATGCCTAAGGTTATGTGGTGCTCTAGTCCAATGCCCCAGTTAAGTGGCCTCTAGCCCAAGATGTTACATGATTCCTGGGATGTAGTATGGGATGAATGGGATTCAGATGCAAGTGATAAAACTACAATAGAATTGAAAATATTCAGCACTACCCTTTATCAATTCTTAATCAAAAGTGCTGATAAAGGGGGTAATTTTATCAGTATTAACTAAAAGAATTGATAAATCAAACCTTTATCAATGCTAAAAAAGTGATGATAACAAGACACCCTTTATTAATGTTTTTTATCACTGATAAGGGTACCCTTTTATCAGTGCATTTATTTGCACTGATAAAGGTGTGACCTTTATTAGTAATAAAGCACTTATTTTTATCATTTAATAAAGATGATCTTCATGAAAAAAATTATATATTATAAAAAATAATATTTTAACATATAAATATATTTATATTGATATAGGTATAATATATTTTCTTAAATATGATTTATATATCACTAAATATGTATTTTGACTTAATATGTAACATATTTAGTATAAAATGGTTTATAAAATAAGTAAAAATTAATATTAATTAAAAATTGACTAATTAGTATAGAGTAATATAAATTTAAACACATTTTGGTGATAAAAAAAATTAATAAATCAATTAATCTCTTAAGATAAGTTAAAAACAAGACTTAAACTTCAAATAACCAAAACTTTTGATCTAGGTGTCCGTTTGGGCTCTTTGAGATGGAACATTATAGCCTATGAAGAGATATACTCCATATTAATCATGGAAAAATAGATTACTATTTTTTTTAGGTTAAAATGGCCCAAAAGTCCTCTAAAATGTATTTTTTAGTTGGGATACCCTATTTTTAATGTTCCATGGGATTTCATCTACATTTAATATGGTATTATTATCATTTTTCAGTGGAGGCTAAATTTATTCTTATTGATTATATTCATATAGATATTATGTTTTTGAAATTTTATTGATTTTCATATTATTGTGTTATTTATAATTAAATATATACAAATATATATATATTTCTATATATTTACATATAGAAAATTAATTGTCTAAATAAATATTTTCACATATTTATAGGTAAAATATATTTTTAAACATATAAAACAAATGGAAACAATTATTATCCATTATATTTAAAAAAGGATCTAATGATTTTTATTATCTTATAAAAATTTATGAATTTATATACACCCAAACAAATGTATATGTAATTTTTATATATAAATATATAAGTTTTTGTGTTAATAAACTAATATATATTTATTGATATATTCTAATAATATATATATATATATTAAAATAAGTATATATTGCAATATATATACCTATATATTAAATATTTCAATATATGACAAGTAAAATCCTTTAGGCTAGTGGTATTGTGTATTTTTTGTGATCCAATATACATGTATGCATCTTTATACATTGCAAAAAATATTTATTAAAATTATATACATTCATATATATAGACACACACACACACACCTATACAAATATATATATATATATATATATATGGAGAGAGAGTCAAACACACACACAAATACACACACAAATGCATTTATAATAAATTTGAATTTTATGAATACATTATAAAAAATTTATATGTAAATATACAATTAAATGTAAATATATAAATATATACTTAAATATATAAAATGAAAATATATAAGAATATTTTATAAATTTATTTAAAAATAATTATGTCATTATATATAATTATATGAATAATTATATAAATAAATAACTAAAAATATATATAAAAAATAGATAATAAAATGTTGGTGAAAACAAGATTCAGCCGTAGTAAAAGAGTTCGTCCTACTGAAAAAGAGATCAAATGTTTGAATTTTCATCTGTGTGAGGCTGTGAGAAGTTGGGGAATTAAGTGTGGCATTGATGGGGGGGGGGGGGGGTAATAAAGAGGTGGGTGCGGTGGGGTGGTTAGTGGAGGGGTGACACGATTGGCTTCTAGAATTAAAAAATATATTTTTTGAGTTTTATCAGCACTTGAAACAAGCACTCATAAAAGGGGTGCTGATAAAGGGGGTGGATATTTAAAAAATATTTTGCATATTATCAACATTAAAAAAACACCAATAAAAGATGGATTTATCCACATTAAAAAACATGCTCATAATAAGACTCATTTATTAGTGCTTTTTAGCATTGAAAAAAGCGGCTGGCTTTTAACGATGCTTATAATATTAGTGATTTTTTAGCACTGATAAATGTGGACTCTAGATCTGATAAAAGGCGATTAGATAGTATTACAGAAAAAAATTCCCTAAAAAAATGTATTAGATCATTGGTGATGTTTCAGTGACTGATATCCATAATAAGTTGTATTAGAGCATTGGTGGACTTCCAATTGTTGATACCCAATAAGTGGTATTAGAGTTTGGTTGTAGAGCCTGGTTGCAGAACTTGGTTAAAGATATTGATTTTTGAACTTCTTGAGAGTGGTTCATCGAGTTTCAGAAGAACTATTGTTTTTTGGTGTTAATATCGAATAAAATATTTTTGGTTATTTCTGGTCAAGTGGTTTACTATATGCAAAAGAATATCACTTTTAAGATATTGGAGGTACTAAGGTTTATTGGGTATATCAAAATTCCTCTCAATATTGGGTAACATGAGGTGTGTTCCATTATTGAGGTGACATTGAAAGCTTCATTGGAAGACTATGAAGACTTTCTAAAGACTATCTAGACCCATAAAACATTTTAGATTCAATGGGAGCTCATTGATTTTGAAGGATTGCATTGAAAATTTATAAGGTCCAATTTTAAGATTTCAAAGGTGGAACCTTATGATTTTAGTGAATACTGGTTTCACTACTCTAGGAGAATATGGAAGCTTTATTCATGGTGAATCATCTAGAAGTGAAGTTTTTAAAAGAAATGGAAACCACAATAAGAAAGCGCATGAGTAATTTTCTCAAAAGGTGTATCCATGATATGACCTATAAGAAGATATTGGTGATAAATTCAATGAGATTATTTCAATCTCATTAAGGAGGTGGAAGAATAAGTTAAAGATATTTTATTGTTTCCCAGTTCCATATCTTACATTATAGATGGATGGGTTTTGGAAATAAATTGATGGAAACAAAAGGTATGTTCAATATGGTAATTTATAATGGTTCTAAAAATATTATATTAGGTAGGGGTGTTAATTTTTGCTAGAAAGTGTTTTATAGTCCACATGAGACATGATTCTTATCTTTGGGGTTAATCACTCAAGATACAATAAAGGGATTAGGTGTTTATTTCTCGAAGTTTCATTTAGGAGGTGCTCATGATCATTGGAAAAGGTATTGTTTTTGTTTGATTTTAAAACAGAGGCTTACAGGGATGCACAAATTGCAACATGGTCCCAAACATTCGAAAGGAGTTTCCTAATGATCATCTGAAGAAATAGATAAAATTTTGTGGTGCATGGACTCATGGTTATGGAAAATTGGGAAATATAGAGGATTAAATACTAACAAGTTTTCAAAAGGAGCACAAATTTTAGAGAAATATACCTCCAAAACCAGAAGGCTGTAGCATGGATTTCTAATCACAAAAATCTAAGAATATTGGAGGTTTTTTTTTCAAAATCAAGAGTCACCTTAAATTGTAATTTGTATAGTTTTGTTTATTCTCACTAGGACACTATACTTTATACCTTCAATGATTATGTGGCATAATAATATGGTTGTTTTATTCTAAAGTAAAAGTTCAAGGCATTTCAAAACCTTTGTTAGAGAAGAAACACATGTGACTGATTTCAGAATATAGTGGAGTGGCTTAAAGGATAGATATTTGAGGTGAAGAGTTCATAAGTAGTAGAAGTTCCATAAGATCTGATGGCCGATTGTCTATTAGGTTGGAACTACAAAAAAAGTTCTTATTGGCATTTATGAAAACTATGGTATATTTAATGGTCGATAATAATTTAGCAGAGGTTATTATTTTATAGCGGTGATTTTTTGTATGTGTTATTTTTTGGAGAATTTAACTGATGTTTTGAGCATTTTAGTGGTTGTTTTTTTAAAACATTAACCAAGAAATAAAATAAATAAAATTAACCTAATCACCTCTAGTATATGTAGTGGTGATTTATATAAACCAAAAATAATGAAAATTTTATGAAATTTATTTAGTGGTGGTTATTATAAACTACCGTTAAATATTTTTCTTAAAATTTATTTTTCAAATATTTAATAGAAAATATAAATATATAATCTGAATTGAAATAAACTATAATATAAATTCATAGTAAAACCATCATACATACATCATACATCCGAAATCATATATACATACAACCTTAATCACTATAACCTCAGTAAACATAACCCTAGTCAAGTCCTAACATCAGTCAAACCATAGATCAATTATCAATATATATATATATATATATAATATGTATAACAACAATAATCCATGAACAATATACATCTATCCCATGTCCTCCACTGTATCCATATGCCTCTATATCATCTCATCAACTGAAATCGACCACATCATCTCATCAATTGTAACAAAAAATAAGACAAAAATTAAAACTGAACATAATAAATTAGAATTATAGTAGAATCATTGATAAAATTAAAATATACTATAGAAACTAATAACCATAACTACTAACTTATGAATAATTTCATGGATCATAATGGTTAACCTCCTACCTACTACCAACATATGTCACCTATAATAAAAATTAGAATATTTAAGAAACTAAATGGGAAAGAGAAAAGACACAGAATATATTCAGAATGTTTTATATAAAATTTGTTATTTTCTTAATAAAAAAAAAATAAATTTTTACATAAAACAAATAATATATAATGAAAAACACTTTAAAATGATAAACTTACCTATTGATGATATGATTCCACACTTGAAACTAAAAAAAGATAACTATATAACAATCTAATCAATTTTTAAATCAATGTGCGGTGTGCTTGAAATTTACTTTATAAATTTTTAAATACATTAATATGAAAACATGTCCTATATTTTAAAAATAACTCAATGTCATTTTCTTATGATTTCACATCAATTTGAGGTCATTTACTATTATTTTGACCATTGCACACACATTTTAGTGTTTTAAAACACAAAAAACATGTTTATGGAAATCCTGGGAAAAACATAAATCACAATGACATGAATTTCATTAATACATTTCAAAAATCTATTTATGGTTGTTTTCCTCTGATTTCATGATAATCCGATATCGTTTTCCTAGTTTTGACCCCCAAGACATGCTTTTAAAGGCTTTGGTACCATTAAAAAATATTTACCGAGCCATTTTGACCACAAAACACATAAGATTTATGTTTTGTCTATTTATACACATCAAAAATAAATAAAAGGTGGTTTTCCCATAATTTAATGTTAATATAAGGTCTTTTTCTATGGGTTTGACTATTACACCTACATTTTTGTGTTTTAAAACACTAAAAATGCATTTATAGGAATCCTAGGAAAATCGTAACTCGTAATGATGTGTCGTCAATTCATATATTTCAAAAATAAATATAAGGTCGTTTTTCTTAGATTTCATGGCAATATGGCATCATTTTCAAGGTTTTGACCCCTCAAAACATGTGTTTAAAGGCTTTGGTACCTATACAAACTATTTACCAAGTCATTCCAACCAAAATGCTTGTTATATTTAAATGTTCTCTATGAATAAAAATAAAAAATAACTAAAACTTGGTTTTACCAAGATTTCATATCAACCTGAGTTCGTTTTCTATGGGTTTGGCCGTTAAATGCATGTTTTAGTGTTTTAAAACACTAAAAAAGTTTTTACAAGAATACTAAGAAAACAATAACTTGGAATAAAATTCTATTAGTTACTACATTTAAAAAATCAATGTATAGTCATTTTCTATGATTTCATGGAAATAAACCATCATTTTTGTGGTTCTGGACCCCAAATACATGTTTTAAAGGATTTGGTTCCTTTACAAACTGTTTACCGAGTCATTTCGACCGTAAAGTATGTCAGATTAGTGTGTTTTCTACACATAAACATAAAAAATAAATCAATGGGGGTTTTAACATGATTTCATGTCAATATGAGTTTGTTTTATATGTTTTTGACCATTACAAACATGTTTTAGTGTTTTAAAACACTAAAAACACATTTATAGGCATCCTAGGAAAACTGTAACTTGTAATGACATGTTTTTGGTTTCTACATTTCAAAAATAAATCTATATCCATTTTAATCTAATTTCATGGAAATATGTTTCTTAGTTTTGATCCCTCGATACACATTTTTAAAGGATTTGGTGCCTTTAAAAACTATTTATTGAGTCATCCTAACCACACTGCACGTCCTATTGATGTGTTGTCTATGCATACACATAATAAATAACTCAACGGTGGTTTTACCATGATTTCAATTCAATATGATGTTGTTTTATATGATTTTTACTATTAGCCATATGTTTTAGTGTTTTAAAACACTAAAAATACGTTTATAGACATCCTAAGAAAATATAACTCAAAATGATGTTTCATCAATTCCTACATTTAAGAAATAAATCTATGATCATTATACTTTTATTTCATGGAATTAAAACCTTGTTTATTAAGTTTTGACCCCCTACACATATTCTCAAAGGCTTTGGTACCTTTAAAAACTATTTACCGATTCATTCCGACCACACCACATATCATATTGATGTGTTGTCTATGCGTACATGTTTAAAATTACTCAACGGTGGTTTTACCATCATTTAACATCAATTTGAAGTCATTTTATATGGTTTTGACCATTACATTCATGTTTTAGTGTTTTAAAACACTAGAAATTCATTTACTAAAATCACGGGAAAATCATAATTCAGAATGATATATCTTCAGTTTTTACATTTTAAAAATAATTATAGGATTATTTTTCTTTTATTTCATGACAATTTGATGTCATTTTTCTAGTACTAACCCCCCGACACATGTTTTTAAAGGATTTGGTACCTTTAAAAACTGTTTAATGAGTCATTTTGACCACACTGCATGTTATATTGATGTGTTGTATATGCGTACAAGTAAAAAATAACTCAATGGTGGTTATACCCTGATCTCATATCAATCTGAGGTCATTTGGTATTATTTTTACTATTACACATACATTTTAGTGTTTGAAACACTATAAATATGTTTATGTGCATCTCGGGAAAACCCTAACTCAGAATGATGTGACACCAATTTTATATTTCAAAAACCAATCTATAGTAGTTTTGTTTCTAATTTCATTGTAATCTATTATTATTTTTCTAGTGTTGACCCCCAATACACATTTTTAAAAGCTTTGGTAACTTTAAAAACTATTTACCAAGTCATTATGACCACACCACATATCAAATTGACGTGTTGTCTATTCTTACATGTCAAAAATAACTGAAAGGTGGGTTTCTCATGATTTTAAATCAATCTAAGGTTGTTTTTATGGTTTTGACCATTACACACATGTTTTAGTATTTTAAAACACTAAAAACCTTTTTATGGGAATCCTAGGAAAATCATAACTCATAATGATGTTCCATCAGTTCCTACATTTCAAAAATCTATCTATTACCATTTTCTTATGATTTAATGGAAATATGACATTGTTTTCTAGTTTTAACCCCCCAAACACATTTTTAAAGGCTTTAGTACCTGTAAAAACTATTTACTAAGTCATTATGAAAACACTACATGTCGGATTGGAATTTTGTATACACTTACATGTCAAAAAGAACTCAAAATGTTGTTCCCATTATTTCAATTTAACATTAGGTCATTTTATGTGTTTTTGACTGGTACATGCATGTTTTAGTGTTTTAAAACACTTAAGACACATTTATGATAATCCTCGGAAAACCATAACTTGGAATGAAATGATTTCAATTTCTACATTTTAAAAATAAATTTATGGTCATTTTACTCTAATTTCATGGAAATCTGACATTGTTTGTTTTATTTTTATCCATAACACATGTTTTTAAAGGCTTTAGTACTTTTAAAAGCTATTTACTGAGTCATTCCGACCACACCACACATCATATTGACATGTTGTCTATGAGTACACATAAAAAATAACTAAAAAGTGGTTTTACTATGATTTCACATAATTATGAGGTTTTTTCTATGGTTTTTACCATTACATTCATGTTTTAGTGTTTTTAAACACTAAAAACACGTTTACGGGCATACCAGGCAAAGTGTTACTCAGAATTACATTCTATCAGTTCATATATTATAAAAATAAATCTATGGTTTCTACCCACTTATTTCATGTAAATATGATATCAATTTCATTGTTTTGATCCCTTGACACAAGTGTTTAAAGGCTTTGGTACTTATAAAAACTTTTTACTGAGTTAAAGCCGAGAAAACAAGCATGAATTATTTTCAAAATTTAGGATAATGATCAATAATCCATTTTTGATTTGTAGAAATCATCCACATGTCAATCTAGTGCATGATGTGGTAAGTATGAATCTAAGTGAGTGTTTTCAATATAAAAGTTCCACTTTAATTAATTTTTTTTGGAAATTATATGTGTTATTTTCAAATTTCTAAATGATCTATGGAATTTATAATTTACCTTAGTAGGATGAGCTATAAGGCTAGAAATTTTCTTGGGTGTCTTTCCAGTCATCCACTAAAATATAGAAATTAATTTTTTTTCATTTTCATTCACCACTGATCCTTTTTTTTCCTATAAGAGTCTTATTATTGCACCTTTTCTTTCAAAGTTTCTATTTCTCTTTGCGATTCCTGATAAACAACACTACTCGAACCCCCAATGGGTGTAAAAGTAACTTCTAATGATACCCTACCAAAGATATCTTATGAAGTAAACCCAGAACCTATCCCTTGTACACGTTTGAGATACACTTTCCCTAAAAAAATTATACTTACATCGTTCTAAGAAATTGACGATGATTATGAAGTGTTCACATCCCAGAATTCTTGAATTTTAACCCATTAATATAAAAATATTAACAATGTTTTTTCAAATTTTCTAAATTTCATAATATTATCTAATTAATATAATTTTCATTACTATTTGTTTTTATTTCATTACTATAAAAACATAATAATAAAAAATAAATTATAACAATAAACAAGTCTAAAACCCAATTAAATGGGGCTAATTAGATGGATCAAATGATACCAAATTGGCATTGTTTGATCTAATGCAGGTGGCCCCATTTAATTGGGTTTAAGTGTTGTTTATTGTTATTATATATTTTTCATTATTATGTTTTTATAGTAATGAAATAACGTGAAATAATAATGAAAATTACTTACCCCAACGTCTTTGGTAGGGTCATTTACAAAACATCCATCATGTTTTCTATATACTTTTAACCAAATCTATGTTCAGGCAAAAGAGTGACATAATTAATTATACTTTATAAAAAAATATAAAAAAGTTATAAAAAAACATCGACTTGTAATAAAATGATATAAATAATAATGGATAAAATACAATTTTGTTTCTCTTTCTTGAAAATCTCTGAGACCCAACGATACGAGAAATAATTTTTTTCCTCATGATTCATAGTATTTGCTTAGGCAATTTCTACAAAAAATAGAAATAATAATAAAAATTATAATTTTTTATTTTTTATGTTATTTATATATTGTAAAAAATACAATTACCTCATGATATGAGTCTCTGTTAATATCGACAAACAATTTCCATTGCTCATGATAAATTACTTTAGGCACTTTCTCATACATCCTTTGTGAGCTTAGAGACGTGCCATTAAACTCATTCCATAATCTCTATTTAAAATATATCCATTTCTTGGAAAAAAAATTTAGATTCCATGGGTGTGAAATGGTGTCAGGGACATCAGAATGAAAAAACATCTTGAAATAAAAAACATAACTCTTTATAAGTATATTACAAAATTTTACTCATGTGTTTTAAATTAGTTACCAATGAATATTAAATTAATGTATTTACTTGATTATCAAAGACCTCATTTTTCCAAGATGTGGGAATATTCCTCCTATCTTTATAATTAATGGGAAATCTCACTATCTCTCAAGAAAGCTGCCTAAGAATCCGCCCATAGATTCTGAAAGCATCATCAGTAGGCACCTTGAACTCATCAAATGGAATGATAATATTAAATTACTTTAGGTTCCATAAATTTGACTCATTCATATTTATATCCCTTATATTTTAATCTTTATATGTTTTAAAAATACATTAAATAATTAATAAAAAATATATATATTTTTTTACAATGACATACATACCTATAATGGTAACTCACAAATGTCCCCTAGATAGAGGGGTGACCAACTGCTCCATTGTTGTAGGTGAATCAGAAAGTGGACTACCAACATCATCTGGTAAAATAGTTTTCTTTTTAGGAGTCTCGAGTACAATGGAATTACTTATATACACTGAAGCTGATGATAGTGTTGGTGTGATCTAAGATTCTTATTGGCTAGGATCTTGAATTTTTTTTGTTCTTGGCATTCCTACAACTCAAATGGTTCAGATATATTAAATGTATAAAAATGTTAAGTTGGAAGTTTTTTTCAAAAAAATAAATAAATAATAGAACAATGTATATATGTACAAAAACAATTATAAATGATAAATTGTAATATAGTTTCATTACCAATTTATACATTCAATTATATTGATCTTAATTGTTATCAACCTCCATTACGATGAGTACTTCATTTTTACCCTCTCTTGCAAGTTCTATTATTTTAATATTGTTAGGAAAAGACTTTTCAATGTTTTGTAGTTGATGAGGTTCACTATCAAAAAGTATAAATTTATCCTTATTGACAATATCATATAAGTATCTCAACATCAAATGAACAACAACACTCCAAACTTCTTGTATTTCATCATACACATAATAAACTATCTACACTTGTGAAGCAAAGATAAATGGATCAAGCTACGCATGATAAACAGTATGGATCAAGAAAGAGAATTTTATAGAAATAAAATGTAACAAATCTTTCATTATACCCCTATAAATGTTGACCCACTTAAATTTGAATAAGATAATTTAAAATTAACCATAATTGTTTAATTTAATTATATCATTTAGTTTTCCATATTATCCCACCTCTACAAGTGTAAATACACCACTATTTTGTGTTTTCAAGACTTCTTCATGAAAAATTTTATGAAACCTAAATCCATGAATATCGTAGGCATCAAATCTATTAGCCTTCCTTAGAGAATCTCAAGCTAAAAACTTTAAATCATTTGATATTTTAGCTCGATTCTCAACATTCATTATCTACATAAAAAAATATAAGGTGTTACTTTTAACATAGAAAAAATAACTACACATTAATAATATGAATATGAGTATATATTTACATTATGGGAGAACCATTAAAAAATATCCTTATTAACAACTTTTGTTAATTCCATATCATTTTGATCTCAACCCCTTAGTCACCTATTTATTTGAAATAAAAATTATTTAATAAATGGATATGAAATAAGACTACTGATTAGCACATATATATGTTCTTATAGAAACTCCAATTCAATCAGTGTACCCATGATTGGTTTTCAAAATGATAATGAATGGATATTTCATCATGTTTGGTTGGAATAAATATTTCAACAAATATTAATTTCCTGAAATTCTCTTAAATAAATTTCATTAGTAAAAAAACAAGGGTATTTGTGAGCATCAAAATCAATAATATTTATAGAGTATTATTGATACAATACACGCCCAACAATCTACCCCCTTTTTATGATCACCTAACCCATAACATATCTTACATAAATTATAGGAATTGTAAAAATAAATGAAATAATATTTAAAAAAGATACAAAGATTAATTTTTGTTTTAAAATTTATGTTTCACAATATTATTTCAGTGAATTGATAGAAGAAAATTTTAGTTGAGTTGATAATGTCGTGTTTACCTAATTTTCTCCCCTATTTTGTGAGATAAAAAATAAAGCAGATGAAAATGGATTAAAACAAAGTCAACACAACACATAACTGTAAATGAATGTTAAATTCTTTCTAAGATAAAAAAGTGATATGTGTTATGTCAATAGATACAAATAGAAATAATGATAAACATAAATAATAAGAAACAAAATATTTTTTATTGAAATATGTTTATGAATACAAGAGTGATTTTTGTTGAGGAATAGTTTAAAAATAAGGGATGACTAAAGGTGAAAGCGTTGGTTCAAAAGAGGTGATAAGTTATGGTGAAACATGAAAAACCAGAAAAAATTCTTTCAAATCTACCATCCATTCTATTAAACTTTCAGCAATATTTTTAGCTAACTGCCTCATCAAAATCTTTGAATCGTGACTAATCTTCAAGATTTCAATGAAATTTACTTTGAGAAATTCAGGAACAGTTTCCTCTAATTGAAAAAAATGAGAAAGCATTATTCCAAAATGATTGAGTAGATTCCTTATTATTTTCTCTCATGAGGTTAGTTTCTCAATAATATCTCATTGGTTTTCTAGCAGCACATTAAGATGTTTACTATCACATTTCAAATTTTGAATCCCGTCATTCATGTCAGACATTACTAAAGTACTTTCTTTAAACCTTATGAATGAGTTTAGAGAATTTGGTGGTTTAGAAGTGGAATCGTAGGATTGATTGACACTTCCTTTTATAGATTCAAACTGAAATCCCAAATACTACGTCAAATCACTAAAATCAGTCTTCAAGAAAGATTTTGATTTTAGTTTTCTAAACTGATCTAACATTTCTCACTGAAAATCATCAAAATATCTTATGGAAACTGAATTTTCTATGATATTTTTGAGATGAGTCTGAATAGATTAAAATTAATCTACGAGAAGAGTTAAATTTCTTAAATCTTCCAAATATTTTCTTGCAGCCTCTAACTTACCTCATAGACTTTAATTTTCTTCTCTTAGTTTGTTGAATTGAACAAAAAATCCTTCATTTCAATTGTTCAAAGAATTAAAAGGTTATACTTCATGAACTTGATATGGTTGGCCTTTTTTAACCAGGGATAAATATTTTTCTTTATTTTTCTAACTATAGGCATAAAATTCAATCATAAGAACCTCTATTATCTCAATAGGTTCAAGGGTTTCCTTTTCCAGTGAATTAGTTATAATCTAAATTTATTAATTCTGGACAAACCATGTAGTGTCATCAACTACTTATTGAGCTTTCTCATTTCCTTGAGAATTTTATTTCACTTGATCTTAAGAAAAATCTTGTTGAATTTTTATTTTAATATTGAATTAGAACCTCTTGATATTATCTATTGACTGGATGATTTTCTAGTGGGGAAACTACACTAGCTGCAGCAACCTCAAATTTTAGTGCCCAAATTGTAGTTTCATGAACTGCCGATTTATCCCTATTTTTAGGCTGGATGATAAGGGAATCATTGATTGGTTCTATTAAATTATCTTCAAGATATTTAAGGACATATCTTGTAGCTTTTGGGTCTGAGAAATTGTGTCTTATTCAACATCTATTTGGTTAAACTTCATCATCAATTCATGATTCTACAATATCTTTTCATTGAATTTGAATCCTAGCAGTTGATCCTAATTTTTTTATCCTTCTAAGTAGTAGAACCAGGTACTTTTTGGCCTTCCTCACCAATAGGTAATAGTTTTCCTTATGATATACTCCAGAACTAACCTATCTTTCTGTGAGTTCTAGCATTGAGAATTTTGTTGTTGTGACATTTGGAGTTTATCATTATATCTCCATTTAGGCCTTTTGATGTAGGAAAATTGAAATTATCATTCCATAAGGGTAAAAAAAATATTTTTCTCCTCTTGTACACAATGATGCATGTACCTCAACATGTACCTTGGGAAATTAAAATTGACACCACTCATCATTAAAAACATTATATACATGTTAGGATAAAGAATCTTTTCAAGTTTAGTAGTTCTTGGAATAATAGGTAAGTGAATAAACTTGACCAACACTTTTTGGTCAACATCAAGATTCTTAACAAACATTTTTCTTATATGGGTAGAGCTGAAGAGTAATGACATAATATCCTTTGATTTATATTATTTGTTCCTTTTTGACCAAATATCAAAATAAAAAACCCTTTATGGGGAAATTTAAACACTTTGGAGAAATATTTTGGAGAGGTTGAAAAATCATCATGATATATCTTAGATACGACTATATCCTCAGTATCATCAAAATTGTACTTATAATTTATAAAGAACTATTTAACTTATATATAAAAAATAAACTCGGTTTTTTTCCTTTAGTAAAAAGAGTTTCTAGACCTTGAAAAGATTGACCATTCTTTAGAAGAATATTTTTCTAATTAATCCAAACGAAGTCTATTATAATTCCTTGAAGGATTTTTCTATAGGTAACATGTTTCTTCATTCTGCTTTATTCACCTTCTTCTATCATCGATATTATTGAGAATCTAAGAGTTGAAGGTTTTAAATTCTAGGGTTTGAAAAGATAAATGAGATATTTGGAAGTCTAAAGGGTTTAAAATATTAGGGTAAGTAAGAGAAAAAAGAGAGGAAGGGTTTTTTGATGGTTTTGGTGATGCAGTATAGTTTCTCGATCTGATTACATAGTGTAATATTTAATTATTTATTTTAAAAAACACGATTTTTAAAAAAATCAATATAAAATATTGTTTTTATTTTAAAAAAATTAAATGAATAATAAATTAATAAAATAAAATTATTAATAGAATAATTAAAGAAATAAATTAATAAACATTTATTTGAAATTTAATTTTCCTAACTCTCCCTTAATAAAATCAAAACTTTTAGTGGGAATTCGTTTAGTAAAAATATTAGCAAGTTCATATTATGTATTTACAAATTATAAAGATATAACCTTTTTAAGAACATGATCTCTTTGAAAATGATGCCTTATATTAATATGATTGGTTCTAGAATGACTTATAGGATTTTTGGAAATATTAATTGCAATGGTATTATCACATAAAATAGGTATATTATAATATTAAGTCCAAAGTCCAATAAGGTGTGTTTTATCTATGACACTTTTATACAACAAATGCCAGTGGATATATATTTTTCCTCGGCTGCTAATAGAGAAACTGAATGTTGTTTCTTACTTGAATTTGAAACTAAATATTTTTCTAAAAAGTTACAGGTTCCTGATGTTCTTTTTCTATCTAATCTATATCCTCCAAAATTAGCTCCTAAATATGAGATTAAATTAAAATAACAAGTTTTTGGGTAAAGTAGAGATTAAAAAACAATTCCTTTTAAATATCCAAAAACCATTTTAACAGAAGTATGATTGTATTCTTTTGGGTTTGAATAAAATATAGCACATAGACATAAAAAAACATTATGTATGGTCTACTAGTAGTAGGATATAATAAACTAATAATCACACCTCTTTATAACTTGTTGTAAAATGGTTTTTTAGCTTCATAAAAATCAAGTTTTATATTATTACACTTGGGAGTTATATAGGTCTTACTGTTTTCTAGTCCATTTTTTTAATATATCAATAATGTACATACTTTGATTTAAAAAATTTCCATAATCTTTTTGATAAATTTTAAAACCTAAAAATAAATTTAATTCTCCCATTATACTCATTTAAAATTATTTTTTCCTAAGATTTGAAAAATCATTACATAGTTTTTTATTTTTTGATCCAAAAATAACATCATTAACATAAATTTTAACTAATAATATATTAGAGTAAACAATTTTATTAAAAATATCAGGATCTTACAGTCCCACAGAAAATATGTTTTCCAATAAAAATGATCTTAATATTTCATACCAAGCTCTAGGTGCTTTTTTAAGGCCATAAAGAGCATTATTATGTTTAAAAGTAGAATTTGGTAGATGAGGGTTTTCAAAACATGGTGGTTGTTCAATATAAAATTTATCCATTAAAATTCATACGAAATATATACTTTCTATTTTCTCAAACTTAAGGTTCTATCAAAGATTAGGTTAATTAACCATACTTTCTCAACAATGTATGGTATATGATCTATATGCATTGTTCCAAATGTAGGGTTGATTCCTTACATTACATTTGAACATGTAGGGTATGGACAATGTTTCTAGAATATGTTAAAACACATTAAGAATAATTTAACAAATATTCCTCATGGATCAAAGTCTTGATTATAATTTTGTAATAAATATTTCTGTCATTTAAAATAGTATTGTGAATTTTTTTAAGTGAATTGTGATTTTTTATTAAAGAATCATATTATTATTTATGCATTGAACAATAAGCAACCAATTCTCTATTTGAGTAACTATCAGAGTTAAAAGAAAAAGAGTAATAGGTTTATACCTCATCTTCTTATTTAGACATAAATCACATATTTGATTTCAGATTTTGTGGCTCTTTTTCTAAATCAGATTTAGTGGAGCTACTGAAGTCTTCAGAGAAACCCCACATATATTTCATAGATCTTTTCCATTTATGATCATAATCAGTTTTCTTCTAGGTTTTATTCTCCAACTTTATTATTTCTTCTTTTAGTTGATGGAAGTCTGATCAAATATGACTTATCTTCTTTAATTCATTGAATATTACTTCTTTGGATCCTTTCTCATCTTTGATGAAGGTTTTTTTGAAGCCTCTATTTTTCTTATAGAATTTTCTAAATTTTCTGGCTAACTGAGCTAGTTCCATTTCAGATTTTGATCAATCTAAATCTTTTGAAATTTTGACATATAATATTTATTTATTTCCATGCTTCAATGATGTAAATTTAAGGGAATTTTTTTTCTATTTTAACTATCTTATGATATTCAGATTCATCTTGAATTTCTGCTTTGTACATCATCAGAGTTTCAATCAATTCTTTCATAGTGAGGTTTTTACCAGTGATGATGTTCTTATATAAGAAGATATCCCATTCCATTTTGAGGGTAGTACTCTAAGTACTTTCAGTACTTGATATTATTGAGTAATTGAATCTCCCAAGAAAGAAATATTATTGAAAATTTCTATGAAACATCCATTCATTTGGGTTATTATTTCACCATCATACACCCTAAGGGTTCCAAACTTTAGTTTTTTAGTAACATACCTCATTTTTCTGACATTATCAGTTCCTTCATATGCATCAATGATTATCTGCCACATTTTATAAGCAGTAAGACATTGTGACACTCAATTGAATTCATTTGTACTAAGACCATAGATGATATCATTCAATGCTTTTGAGTTGATGTAATACTTAGCTTATTTTGTAGCATCCAATGTTTTTAATTTCTCTGGAATTGCATTAGGAGTGATGATATTTATATAAAATTTAAATCCAAAATTATTTATATAGATAATCATTCATGATTTCCATCATCCATAGTTATTACTATTAAAATATGAAGCACAAATCATAAACTTACCTTCTTTAGGATCAAACATTGACATCTTATTTGTATAGACATTTAAATTTTAATCTTCCTAGAGCTTTATCTAATTTATCAAAAATATCTCCTTTGATACCAATTTTTAGTTCAGTATAAATATTTTAGAAAATATTAAATTCCTAAAATTCACTTAAATAAATTTCATTAGTAAAACAAACAAGGGTATTTATGAGAATCAAAATAATTAAAATTTATAGATTATTGTTGAAACAATACATTCCCAATACATCAAAACATCCAACATGATTTAATATAGTCTCAACCTCATTAAAATACCTATAATAGAAGTTCAAGAACTCTTAGACTATATGGCCTTCAGTAAAAGAGCCTTCTAGTTGAGATTTATTACTAATATGATTTCAAATGACCTAAGTCACTTAAGAAAAAAATATAAAACATATTAAAAAATTTCACACAATGATTTGATAAAATTGAATTTACCATTAAAAATAAAAGTAATATAAATGTACCTCTCAATTGGATACATCCATAGATAGTGTACCAGTCCACCAAGTTTAGCCTCTTTAACCAAATGATTAGTCAAATGAATCATGAATATAGATAATGAAGAGGGAAATAACATCTATAAATGAAAAAGTATCAAAACAATTCTTTCTTGAAGTTTATCAAGATTGGATGGATTTAGAGTTTTTCCAAAAAACCCTCTGAAAAATGTACACAATTCAACTAGAACCACAATTAATTTTTTAGGAAATGTATTATAAAATGTCAATGAAAACAACTACTCCATCATAATATGTGAGTGATGGATTTTCAATCCATGTAACCTTAAATGTTTTAATTCAACAAACTTTGATATGTTACTTGAATATCCATATGGCACTTTTACATTCTTTAAAGTTCAAGTAACTACATATTTCTCATGATTTTTAATTGTTAATATAGCTAAAGGATACTTTCCATTTTAATTTTCCCACAAACTATGATTTATATTCATTGACTCCAAATATTTAATATTATTAAGATGATACTTAGATTTACCCTACTCATTAAGCAGTGTAAAAAATATATTGTCACATGCATTCTTCTCAATATGAATTACATCAAGATTATGAAATCTCAAATTAAAATCCTAATAATAATTTTTGAAAAATATAATCATTTTTTCCCATTTTTGTGTTCCATATGCTTCAAATATTTTACCTCATACCCTTTTCCCCTACTTTAAAATGATTACATTTTCCAAACTCTTTAGTGACATTCATTATTTGTCCCAAGATTTCTGAACCAGATAACACCTTCAGTAGATTAATCAATTCAATATATCTATTGAATTGTGTCTTGTTAAACCTAAATTTATGAGAAGCATTAAAAAATCAATAATGTCACATAAAACACCATTTTCTACTATAAAGTAATCGTTGAGGTTAAAAATAAAAATTAAAAACTAGAAAATCCAAACCAGTATGAGTGTTCCAACCAGATTAGTTTCCTAGTCCAGGAAAGTCATGAATTTTTCACATTAAATAAACAAGCATTTTGAATAGTTTTCTCATTGAATAATCATATATTTCCACACCATCATTCCATAATTCTCATAATGCTTTGATTAGAGGTTGATGGTATACATAAATGTAGTTTCCAAGAAATTGTTTCTAGGAATAATCATCCAAATAATGAAATAAGTCTTATTCATACACATCTATGGAGTTAGATTATAGGAGATCAAAATAACTAGTGAAATTTTATAATTAGCACTTAAAGTAACAAAAGATTTAAAACCATCAGAATCCAATCCCAAAAATACATTCCTATGATTGAAAGAAAAATATAGATATAATTAATCAAATATATTCCATGATGTTTAATATTTTGGAGGTCTCACTAAGCCATCATTACTATCCTGATCATACTAATTTATGTTGTATGTAGTCTTAGACGGCATGAATAATTTTTTCAATTGTGGTTTCATAGGAATGTAACAAAATACCTTTGTAGGATTTTTATTCATCTGTTTCTTCCTAGGGTTGTATTGATTTATACTCTCATTGTTGTTCATTGACTTCCATTTTCATGTATGAAATCTTATTCATTATTCTATATCAAACTCTTCTCCCCAGTAAAGCATGAAATCATTAGGGCATGAATGTATCTTTGTACAATCAATTCCATGTTTGTTTGTTAATTTATTCATCTCAAATAATGTTGTAGGGATCTTAGATTCACCAAAGGCAACATGAAGAAAATCTAAAACCATGGAAATTGATTTATTAGTAATTCCACATAGACACTTGATATGATATAACTTAATTAGAAGATAAAAATTTGAATACTTGGCACACCCTTTATATAGTTTTTATTTCCCATCTTCAACTAATTCATAAAACTCATTTTTTTAACTGATGTTCTGAGAAAGATTAACCTTATCAGAATCAAATGAATTTTATATTGATCTATTAAAATCTTGGACATTGTATCCTACAAATCCAAATATGTCATTTATCAAATTTCAAACTGAATTATCGTATGATGGATAAATTTGTGTTTCTATGATATGATTTTTATTATTTTTACTTTCCATAACATTTTATTCACCATACCAAATCTAACATATATATCAACTAGAAAAATGTTTCAATATCAAATGCTAATATATTTTATTTCTATTCAACCATCACATGAATTTATAACCAGGACATGGAAAATTTATTTTACCATACACTGATCAGTTTTAAATTTCATAATATAAAAATTCATTCAAACCCTTGTCATATCGAGGTGTGTTTTGAGGTAAATTAATCCAAATTTTATCCACATGTATTGGATTGTCACTATTCTCCTTGTAAATTCATATATACAGATATAAATATTTAATCAAACATGTATAATAAAAAATAAACATCACCTAACTTCATCATTAACCAAGGAAGGGTCTTGATTTGACATTACAAAAATTCAATATAAAAAATGATTCAATCCAATATAATAAACATAAAAATCATAAAAAAATAAATGTTACCCCTCATAATAACACAATCAAATATCTTGGAATAAGTTCACAGAGTTAATGAGAGAGGTTATTGTGATTTCAAGCATACTGTTATCGGTTTATAATAATACATGAACATAATTATTCTATTATAAGATTTCTAACTTTTTTGTTTTTCATATTATCAATTTTTATTTTATATTATAGAAACATGATTTTCTTTATAGTCACCTTCAATATTTTTTGTATCTCAAAACAAGAATTTGAAACTATGATATATAGTCCATGTGTTTCCATATGTGTGACAACATTGTATACAATTATGGTTTTACAACATTTTCAGAATCGAGTTGAAAAACAACACTCAACTTGAAGAGAGTAGCACACATAGAAAGATTCATGTAATATGAATCTACGCATATTATAGAAGGAATTTTTAATTATACTCATGATTAAGAGTATTTTTTATTTAATATATTTACTTTATGATATCATTTTAAAAAAATAGTGGTAAATTACATGTGTCTTGTGTTCTTAATCTTTAGGCTAAATGATCGAGGTTTTTGAATGAAAACCCCTCTACGAAACATTTAAAACCCCTATTCTCCCCAGTCCAGCCCATAATAGCCCTTAAGGTGGATATTAATATGAAAATTATCATTTTAATAACACTTAAATTATTAGTAAATAAGGAATAAACACAAAACTAAAAGATTGACCTACCTATTGATGAAAATGTAAAAGCTTCAAGTCTTGAGCCACACACCGACAACATCATGGGAACCTGTATCATTACACATGAAATAAATAAACAATTATAAATATTTATAATTAATTATTCAAAATTTAAAAAATCAGAATACTCATGTAAAATAACATTGAGGTGTATCCACTCTCCAAAACTGTGACCAACTGCCGATGGAAGGTATGTAATGTAACCCCGACATCATCTTAGGAAAATCCCTAATAAACAACACTCAATTACTTAGATCTTTATATTATTTAATTAAAACCTCATAAAATTTCAATCAATTGTACCTTAAATGATTTTGGTGGTTTCACTCTCTAAAAAAAGGGGAATAGAGGCCTTTGGGTGTTGTCGTCGAGGCATGATGGGGGAGTGTCGCTGCAAGGTCTTCATCGAGGAGTTATGGGTTTGGGTCACGAGAATCAGAGGGTGGGGGGGGGAGGGATGATCGTTATCAGAAGTATGGGGGGTTAGGGTCATGAGATTCAGAGTGGAGGGACGGTCTCCATCCGAAGTAGGGGGTCGGGGTCATGACAGATTCCTTCAGGAGTAGTGGGGCCGGGGTTGCTGAGGGGAGCGGTGGGGGGGGGGGGGTTGATTATGGGAAAGGGGTTGAGGGGTATCAAGGGTTTAAAAATTATGTTTTTTAAAATATTTAGCGATGTTTTATATAAAATATCCACTAAATAAAAAAAAATAAAAATAAAACCATGGTTATATTAAGCCACTTCTATATTATAAATTATTTTTAATATGATTTATTTGGCATCAGTTATTGGAATTTCTGCTAATAAACTTTTTCTAAGACTTGTTTTTTATGCAGTTTGAGGAGACTATACTTGGAACTCTAGAAATTAGTGTCATGGAGTGGAGTTTCATTTAGGATAAGATCTTATGGAGACTCTCCTAGGGCTGTGGGAGTGTATCTATACCTCTATTCATTATGTTTTTATCATTAAAAATTCATCACATTGTTTATTCTTAATTTCTTATTCTTTATTAATCTAGTTATATATATATATATATATTGTTAACTGCTTTTAGATGTTTTAATTTACTAATAACTTTATATTATATTATTAATCATTTTTATTGAATCTTTATTTATTATTATTTATTAATATTATGGAAATATTATTATTTATTTATTCTATCTTTTATTATTTTATATATTTTTGGGGCTTATTTCATCTTAATGGTGTTTCAAATTGATGCTTACGTACTTTGAAAATCATGTTTATAAAAATTTATAAATGAATCTTATGCATATGACTTATCAATTCTTAAGTTCCACTTCATGATGCTACTGGTTTATTTAACAAAGGTGAATGAATTACTGGTAATCAAATGATACAAGACACACACTAAAGTTTCAATAAAAATCACAACATGTCATGTGGAATTCAAAATGAACTACAACAAATATTGAGGAGAATTTGTTTGGAATGTATGTATAAACAGAATACCACTTACAGTACCTCATACAATTTTCATTTTTATAGATGAATTCATTTCAAATTTAAAATATATCATTTGATGTGAATCCATGCACACAGGACCTGGATTCCAATTCTTAATTTTTCAATATTTTGGTTTCTAGTTTAAATTTCAGGTAGAAATCATAAAGGTTTGTTGGGAAGATTTTATGACATAGAATATCAACATCAATGTGTAGGAATATCAACTCACACATCTTTATAAACATATTTTTTGGTTTACATATTATAATTTGACAGTTTTATGATATTGAGGTTGTTGGAGTATTAAGGCTCACAATTTTCAGGGAAAATGAATGATAACGAAGTGCCAACACTATCTAGAGTTTCTGTGTAAATATAAAAAGTGATTACAATGTGTTAAAAGTTTCAAGACTCTATTTCACATGTTTTTTCTATTTAATTTTAATTTAATTTTATATGGGTTATCCTAATTGTTTTATTTATTTTATAATTACTCACAAATGTTAATAATGCCATGAAAAGCTGTTTAATATCCTTTTTGCTGGAATAATGTGGGAATAATTTTTTGAATACACAACTACATGTTATGAGTATATTTCTATAATTTTATTTTTTAAAAAAATACTAATTGTAAAGTGATATTAGGAAATACCCACATAATCATAATGGTTGGCAGGAGAGTTTATGATCCTAGAATTTCCATTGGAGAATTCATCTATAAATAGCGGTCGAAGCATCCAAGTAGTGGTATAGAGAAATAAATAGACACACACACACAATTTTTTTCATAACCACTAAAGTAGTGTGAAGTCCTTATGATACAATGTTCATTCACTAAAAATTATTGAGGCTTGCTGGTTCACCTGAATCAAACTATTCTTCATTTATACTGATGGTCTGAATATGTTTTTCCTTACACTAACAAAATCCTTTTCATCTATCATTGGTTTATTCATTTTATATTTTTATTTGTTTGGTATTATTCTGTTGTGTAATTTTTTGATTGAGTTTAACATAACTCACACATGATTATGAATCCATAAAAATGTACTTTTGGTTATGATTACTTAATCAAAAGGAATGTCACAAAGGTTATTCCTCAACCCATAAATAGAAAGGATGGTTATTACTATTACTTTAAAAGAAATGTTAAGTTGGGTCTGCACTTGTAAAAGTATGAGTTATATCTTTTCTCATAAAGAGATATCTAGGTTTGTGCCTCCAGGTGCACAAAAGGCAGGTATTGTAAAATATTATAACATTTTTTAAAAAGTGTGGGTTGGTTTTAGTGGATACCATATCTCTTGTAGGTAGAGAAGTGTAAAGGGTAAATGTAGGATCACCTTGATCCAAACTACTATAAAATATCTATGGGATTGTTTATTTTATTTCCATTTCAATTTCTCTTGAACATTGTTTTAAGTTGTTGTATGAATATATTTTATAAATTTCTAAACCAGACAATTCACCCTGCTCTTTTCCTTGACAAAAACTTCTGGGTACCTAACACAATCTTCTTATTCTCTCATATGAAAATTATTTGGTAAGTCAACCACAACCACTTTGATTCTAGAATAGGGATAACCCCAAGTCCTGGGTATATTTTGTTTTCAAAGGAGTAGCAATGATTACTTTGGTGTTTCCTTCTATGGGGTAGTGAATTACAAAATATCATATATGTTTTAAAATTTCCTCTATAATGGGGGTGAACCATTGAAAGTTAAAAACCATTTTGTAATGTTCTGGGGTCAAAGGAACACACTTTCTTTAGTTTCATTGAATAATGTAGTTTTTTTGAATTGTTTTAATGAAATTATGGTAATTTGATGGTACCAAACTTTTTGAATATTATTTTTTATATGAAGTTCGGTTATAAGGAGATAAATGGATTTAGATGTACTAGAAATATCTTAGATTGTAGCTACTTAATTATATAGTTTCAAGAATACATAATTTCAAAAGGAGAGGGGCCATGGAAATAGTACACATAAAAGGATTATTGATGGGACTTTAATAAATTTAGTTGATGCACATGGTTATTTTATTTACATGAATTCCATAAAGGAATTCATATGATTTATTGATTTTTTGTAATGATAGATCAGAGTCTAGGTGACTGGGATGACTTTTTTTCAGTAGTTCTTGGATGAATATGGTCATGGTGGAGGACCATGGAGACACTGAAAAGTAGAGAAGAACAAAATGTGGTGTTGGAAGTTGTTTAGTGGGATTTTTTGAAGCCTTGAGAACGATCTTCAAGTTGGAGTTTTTTAGGATTAAACTACAAAAACAAGTCCCAAGTGTGAGATTGTTAGGTTTTTA
Source organism: Viscum album (assembly GCA_963277665.1). Lineage (NCBI taxonomy): Eukaryota > Viridiplantae > Streptophyta > Magnoliopsida > Santalales > Viscaceae > Viscum > Viscum album. The sequence goes on from OY728145.1 coordinate 906,146,180, forward strand.
TGTGAAAGATATTTTACATTTAAATGTCAGATCCAGAACTTGTATCTCTAGAATTACACTTAGTAGAACCAAGATAGATCTGGTCACCATTCAATAAGTGAAGATTGTTTATAAATTAGTATCAATATACAATTCCAGATGAAGAGATGCATGAGGAGTTTTTTATGTATCATGGAATTTCTAGGGGAAGTGGATGGTGATGTCAATAGTTAACTGATTTTGGTGGTCTATTTATGATTAAATCAATATCACATAGGTGTAGCCTTGTATTTTCAAAGTCTACGTTAAGTTAATTTTAATTGAAGATTAATCTATTAATTTAAGGATGTTTTGGATGATTTAATGTAGTGAAGGAGTTGAAGGGAGAAATTTCATAAGTGGGAACGTAAATTATGGAGAAGAATCAGAGAATTCAAGTATTAAATGTTTATAAGAATGATTGGTTGAGTTGGTGAATCTAATTTAGTTTATTTTATATAAAAAAAGGATGTTCAAAAAGTTCAAAAGGTGGAACAACCAACATAACTCACTAATGGGATACAGAGAACCTCTATAAATAGTGGGTGATGTCTACCTTGTTAAGGGTGGAGAGATAGAGTGAGAGACGATTTGGAAGGAGCGGTGAATTGGTATATGTCCCTATGGGGGGAATTCCCCATGAAGCACTTTAGTGAGAGTTCATCATGGAGAGCATTTCCAAAGGTCCTTTTTTTTATAAGTAAGATTCTAGTACATGGTCCCTTGTATCTGTTGGGACTAAGTTGGATGGATAAGGAAGTGGGAAGAGTTTGCTGTTACAGAGTGTTGTTTTTTTGTTGTCAAAGAAGCTAAATCAATTCACTTTGTAAAGGACTTGTAAACCAGACGATGCTTTGCTGATATGTATTTCACAAATATCATAAGTCAAGATAACTTGTGATGCAAGCCTTATAAAATAAATGGGGAGAAACGATGATTCCAATCATATATAATTTTGATTAGAAGGAATGCTGCTGCTGGAAGATAGGGAAGTTTCAGTACTTTCCATTGTAATTCTAACGATGAAAAATCTGGTCTATCAAAGGATATATATCACGATTGTGTATTTAATGATGAAAGCTGAAGAATGGTTATGGGAAGCATTGGAGAAAGAAATGACAAAGGATTAGACAATCTGGAGATGGCACAAAAGAACAGTTTAAGGTGGCGTCGTTTTCCAGTGTTTGCCAAATTTTAGGGCCTGGAAATCGAGAGATGAAGAAATGTGTTTTTGGAAATGGATGTTGCGCACAAGATTGAAGATGTTTTAGATTTTTGCGCACAAGGCATGATTCAAGGTCAGAACATCAAAAATGGAAAAGGCATGCTGTGCGCGAAAAATTGGGCTGAGTGAGCGAAAAAAAAATGAAGGCTGTGAGAAATAGTAGCGGGATGCGCGAAAAATAAGTGGGATTCACGAAAAATAAAGTTTTGCATGAAACATGAGCGGGATGCATGAGAAATGAAATGGTGTGTGAAATATCAACAGGCTGCTCGAAAAATAAAGGCTGCAAAAAATATTGGTGTGGTGCGCAAAATAGAGGAATGAAGTTTTTCGTGCAAAATGTTTTTTGAGATCAGAAGCTCAAAAATTGGAAAAGACATGAGGTGCGCGAAATATTGGAGCATTGCGTGAAATATGAAGTTGCGTGAAAGAGTTTTTACGCACACGAAGGGGGTTTTACATGTAGATTAGTGTATTTCACGCAGAGTTAAACAGGACTATAAATACAAGGTGACCCCCTCTCATTGTGTGTGGCTTGACACTTGGAGAAATCACAAGCTCTTAAGTGCATAAAATTATACTCTAAGCAAGTTGTGCAAAAAGAAAGAGGTTTGTGTGAAAAGAGGAGAGGTGCGCAAAAAAGTGTAAAGTTGCGCGAAAGGTGGAAAGTTGCACGAAAAAGGGAAGTTGCGCACAAAAGGTTTTCCATGCCAAAAGAAAATTTTTACATGGAGGCCATTTGAATTGCACACAAGGTACCCTAAAGGCTATGTGAAAAAAAAAACAATTGTGGTCTTCACACATATTTGGTTGTGCGTAAGATAGTTATTATCGGATTTTGGGTAAGAAAGTGAAGATTTTTTCTTCAGAGAATACATCTGTTCAATTATAAAGATGTACTGAAATACTGTAATTCTCTATTTGTGCTAAGAGGGTGCACACACACTTGCAGATTGTTTTCCAAGTGCTACACGAGTGTAAGGGTACATACTACTCATTGTATTCCACATCAAAGGATTTTTTTCTAGTGGATTGTGTGGTATTGGATTATTTCCGTACCATACCAAGGACATAGCTACTCTTGTTGAGTAGTGAACCTTGTAAATATTGTGTTCTTGTGTTTGTGTGTGTTCAGAAGGGAAGAAACTCTTTAACAGGAGGTTAAGTTTATTTCAAAAAGAAGGAAACATAAAAAGAAAAAGACATCTCTGATTCACCCCCTCCCCCTCTCAGTGATACTTAGATCCTGATTGGGAACTTTAGTATCTTTGGTTGGGTAGGGTTCCAGATCTTGATTTTCTTATAAATAAATTTTCACTCCTTATTGAAAGAAGTAGTGTGTTCTTCATTAGAGTTGGACTTTATCTTAATTATGTTATTAATAATGTTGTGATGGTTTTAATTTATCATGTGTTTGTTCTTGATTGTTTTTATTAATTGAATATTTTTTTAAGATCATGAAGCTACCAAAACTAGACTGAAGTATCATAAATAGAGTGAATTTTAGATCAACATAGTGGCTAGGATGCCCGATCTTCCTAGTTCTAGATGTTGAATTCACAGGGGCGTTCCATTACACTTCAAAACCTTTAGGGATACTTGTCCTGTAAGTTTTTGGTTTGGGAGAGAACTTATAGTAAAAGAAATTGGTGGTTCCAAAATGCTAGTTTAGATTCCGTATATTTTGTATAGAATATATCAAATTCAAATGAAAGTAATGGAGAAAATTTCCCCAAAATTGATATCAGATAAATACTATTTTTATAGTGATTGAAAACTATAAGGAGTGGTATCAAATCATTGGTGGAATTCTGGTGTCCTAAAACCAGCACTTATGTAGTAACCTCTTTCGACAATCACAAATTGAGATTTAAATTCCACCATCAATCATGATGGTGTCCACCAATAAGGAGAGATAGTGTGATGAGGTTGATGGTGTTCGAAAGTTTCCTGATTTTAGCTGAATACATTTCCATGCGTCACATGATTAAATCCTATATGGATTCCTAAAACCCATCGTCCATGTATTTTATTTCTATTAAGCACAAAGTATGAAGAAAAATCCTTCTAAATGGTGGTGGTGGTGGGATTTATCCCTTGATGAGAAGATTCCGAACATGAATCCCAATCTATTAAGCTATATCTCATCCATATACTAAATTATATTATTATAAATGTATACAAAATTATTTAATTATAAATATATATGTATTAGTGGAGTATGTGGGTCAGGTAAGTAACCAAATTTATCCTTTTTAAATATAAATTATTATTATTTAATATTATATATATGTGTGTGTATATATATATATTGTGAATAAATAATTATATATCTTTAATAAAAATTTATATATCTCTAAATAGAGGAAGCATGGTTATTACAAAAGGTAAATAATTAAAGTGGTGATAATAATTCAAATGAAGATTAAGTAGGAGTGAAGATCCTACCTGAAAATTAAATGAATAAAAAGTGATAAGAGGTTACAATTGATAATTATTAAGATGAGTATAAGGATCCTTAGTAATATTAGATATACGTAAGGGAAGGACATCATGATGAATGCTAGCGCTCTAACCAAGAGGGTATTTCTCTACTGTATATTTAGATAAATCATTCAAAACATGATTTGTAAGAACTCAACCTTAAAATATACATAATCTACTATCTTTAGATTAGAATTAATTTATTTCATTCCCAAATATAATTTAGGTTTAGTGTTTTAGATAATTAGCTCAAAACTGATATATAACAATTCCATATATTACAAAGTGTACACTTCTACTTAGTAACCATTTTTAATAGAATGTAACACTTTTAAAGTAAAACATGATTTATTTTCATGAAAAACCTTCATGACATTCAACTTGACTTCTCCTTGTCCCTTATCCATACTAAAACACCATGAAAAAAACTTTAAAAAATGGGATGAGAAAAAAATATCACTAAGGGACATAAAAAGAAATAAATCAATTAGTCTAGTGAAAAACAGGAAAACCCATGAAACATTTACTCTTATTGTAATATTCTTTTAGTGGATGCAATAAATAATTTCTACATGAAAGTCACACATATATTTTATCTCAAATAAAACAATTAAAATCCATATCCAGGATAGATAAAACATGTAGGAAACTTGGGACATCATTTTCATATCACTATTAAATTTGAAGTAACCCTCTTGGTTACAGAAGGAATAACCATCACAGTTTTATTTAGAGTAACCATCATAGTTTTACTTGAAATAACCACTACAGTCATACTTGGAATAACCATCATAGTAAATTCCCATAATCTCCTAGGAGAAACCTAATTGATCAACTACATCCCTTTACCCAATGAATTATAGAGTTATAATGGGGTTTAACCTATCTTATAAGTTGTATAGGGATCTCCCATTTCTCATATATAATTCTCAAGTAATATATAATGAAAATTACATTTTATGCTTGCAATTTTCACCATAAAACCTTTAAAAACTCGTTTAAACTTGTATGCATAAAACTTTAAAATATAAAAATACCCATTTATTTTAAAAAACCATTTTCAATTGAAAAATAACCTGAAAAAGATAAAGAGGGTTTTTCTTTGAATAAAAAATGAAATGTTATAAAGGAATCCAAATGTAAAATAACAGTTATGGTGGTGGTAAAATTCATTGTCTCTCCATATGTTAAAATAAAACATTTATTTTTTTTGTAAAGAAAGTCAAAACAATATGTAAAAAAAATTATTTTGAAAGCCTTTGAAAAAAATTTCAAATATACTTATATGTCATTTATAATTATTTTATTTCCATATAAATACATCATTAAAATAATTTAAAAAAAATATGGATACGGAAGAAAATTATTTTTAAGGGAAACAATAAAAGAGGACTCTTAAAAGAAATTCCCTTGCCTTGAGTCTTACTTGTTATGTGAATTCCTTGTCTTCCTAAATAATAAACTTATATTAATTATTTACTTCACTTATAAATTTTTTTAAGTTTATTATTCCATTTATTTCACTTATTACCATTTTATAAATAATTACTTAATCATTTAAGTTCATGTTGGATATTTTGACGATATTCAGTTCATAAGTCCAAAATGACTTCGATAGCTTGAATATGGTGAAAATTTAATTATATCATCATCTCTAGAATAATAATAATGAAATAATTATAATTTTTATACATAAATTATAATTTTATAATCAATCATTGAACATGGTTATGAAAAATGAACTACGTTACAATCACAGAGATGGTAGGCCGTACGTACGCATGTGTAACATTTCCATTTTTCAATGATCATTATGGAAAGAAGTTAATTATTATTCAATATTTTAAAAATTATTATAATATGATAAATAACATATTATTTCTTTAAATATACTTATATATATATATATAATCCAAGTGATGGGGTGATGAAAAACGTAACACATCGCTTTGTGTAAGTGGTAGTCCACACGTACGCACAAATATCGTAATCATTTTTCAATGAACAGAAAGTAAAGAAATTAAATGATATATCATCTTTTAATAATTATAAATATTAAATTAATATAATATATAAACCGTAATTTTATCATTGTAACTAGATGTGAGTGGTGGTGATGGAAAATAAATTACATCGGTCCGTGAGGCGGTAGTCCGCCGTAGATATGAACGATGGATTTCTTTCCCATTTGATGGAGGTTGAAGATGGATATAGGTTATGAAATTAAAAAATAAAATATCATTATATTTTAGATACTAATTTTATTATCTCAATATGTTTTGAGAATATTTTAAGGAGGGGTAATAAGAAATAAAACAAAAACATTTGGTTAAACACTATAACTCTTCTTCGTCAACCTCCTTTGCTTTATACCTTAAGAACTCTAAGGTTTTCATTATGATAAAAATAAGGCCTCTATAATAAGGAGAGGGATTTTATGAATGGATTTGGGGAGATATTTTCCAAACCAAATGGTTTTTTTAAGTATGAATAAATGATTAGTGGTTCCCATTTATAGGAGAGTGTGGGGACAATTTTGAAATTTCTAAAAATATTAAATTAATATAAATTAATTATGATAACCAAATGGATTTAAATTGATAATATTGTAATTTAATATTATAATTAGCCTAAATAATCTCATACAATAAAATTTATACATGTTTGGATCACATTTTATCTTTATCTTCTGATTTTAACCCTTTGTCAACCCTTTTCGCACTTATCGAAACAACAAGAGGTTTAACACTTTGAGGGTCATGATAGTTACTATAAAAGGAAAAATATACCATAAATGAAACATGTAACTCCCTAAACCTAGTTTCCCAAAGTTAGTGCATTACTACATAACATTGTAATGATCATAAGAGATCAATCCTTGAAAGACTGATTAGTTTAATAGCCTTGGAGGTACTAGATACATACATATGTTTTACTTTACATTATGAAATGAAAAAACTACAACATTGTGTCTCCTTTCAACACACTCATATCCCTTAGAATATTCCTATAGGTCAATAATAATATACTTTTTTCACATCCTGGAAAAAATAAAACATAAGAAAGGGGTGAGTTCAAATGCTCAGTAAGGATAACAACATAGCATAAACTATCATAAATAAGCATAAACATTTAAGGCAATGTATAAGACTAAAAAACAAGAATTTTAAAATTAAAATTCAGAATAATATGAAAAAGATAAATAAAATAATTCCATTTACTTATTCACATAGATATTCTACTAGTAGAATAATCATATGTAATATCAATAGCTAATTTCATAATGATGGAATGCATAATTCCGGACATCATAACCACACAGTCAAGCCTCGTGCCAAGATTACAAATATTTTTTTTTTCAAGGCCTTATGCCAAGACACTAATTTGCCTCATGAGACCAACCGATGCATCGAGGAGCTATAACGGGCTCCACCCATCAATTAATAAGTCCAATTCATTCCTTATATGAAAAGGTTGAAACATTATCTAAACATTTGTATTAAAAATAGCATAAAAATGTCAATATTTTAACCAAAAACCATAAATGGTATAAAAATAGAACATCCACAGTCAAACATAACTCATTCAATACAATATGGAAGATTGTATTATAATAAATCAACATATATGAAGAATAATGAATGATATTAACATAGATGAAAATAATTAGTAAAAATATTTGAGAGAAATATCCCCTTTTTCTTGAAAACATTTAAAAGTATCATTATTTATCAAGAAGCTGTTAAAAAAATATTTTTGAATCAAAGTGTCACATACCACTTTGAAAATTTTAAATGTAATTTTAATTTTAAAACATTTATATCCATATAAATAAATCCTTAACACTATTTTTAAACCATGGACTTTAATGAGAAATATTTAGAAGAATAAATCTTTAAAAAATTTAAAATGATATTTTAGTTAGAGTTGCTAACCAAATGAGAGATGCTTGAATACAGATATTTGAGGTAATAAAAAATTTATAATATCATGAGAATAAATGGATACCTGATATACTATATCAAAGTACATTATGTACACTATATAAAATGAATTTGCACATAACAAAAAAGAAGTCTTAATGGAATGTAAATTGGGATGAAATACCTTATAAAGATAACATACTTAGGTTAAGGATAAATCAATGAAATAATTATGTGTGAAAAATATAAATACACTCAATATGATTTGATATTCAGTGTAAATCAATTATAGTATATTCACACATATTCTTGTAAAAACAACACTAATGAGTTGGATATTTAACTCAATGAATAGAAATTGAGTTAAGATTACTCTTATCAAGTTTATATCAACAACTTGAGAATATATAAATGGAGAGATTATGTGTGTCAAAAGTATATCCACACAAAGGGGATTGAAAATTACTTCATAAATAAATAAATAGTGATTTCACATATAATCTTGGAGTAAAATAATCAATGAAGTTTGTGTAAAACCCAATGAGTGGAAATAAAAATTAGAAATTCCCTTACCGACTTGGTAACTTACGCAACATACACCCCATGAAATAAGGATCATACATTGAAGACGTAAATAACCATAAATTAAAGTATATTACACAAATAATATAATCATGGGTAGTATATACACCACACAAAAGGAAAGAGTGGCAATAGAGCATGAATCTCATGGGAATAAGAAGTGAGATGAAAACCCCTTACCTTGTACTTTTACTTAGTCGAGGGTAAGTTGACATCCTGTATAATAGTTAAATAATTTTTATTAAATTATACAAGAACCTAATACATAAATATGATATCATATATGATCTTCTAATATTTATTTGTTAATAATATTTCTGTAGTATCATTGTTTCAGGTGTTAACTGATTCATTTTCCTTTATATGTTTTGTAACGTAAGTCATGTTTGTTATGGATCAGATGTATTTTATTCATATCCAGAATTATATTAAGTTCCTTAACATTATTTTAAATCATAATATGAAAATTATTCTTGAATGGTTACGATGGGAAATGATTCTCACCGCGTTCGTGGAGACGGTAATCCGTACGCACGCACGGGCGACAATAACATTCTATTGATGGTGAAATCATATGTATATCATATATAAAGAATAATTAACATGTTATATTTATTATTTACATAAATTATACTCATTATTATACCCATACAAATAATGAAGTGTTGAATAACAAACTACACCATGACGTAGAGACGGTAAGCCGTACGTACGCACGTGTGGTGACTTTTTCATTCATAGGATCGATAGAATAATGAATATGGTTGTACCATATTTATTATAACATAAAATTATTTATATGGTACGGAAGTTATTATTTTGTTATGGAAACAACAAATAAAGAGTAATTGGAAGAAGAAAATAACTTTGAAAGAGGTGGTGAAATTATTACCTCTTCTTCGGGTGCTTTCTTTTGATTTATCAAAAGGGATCCTTAGGTTGGATTTATGATCAAAGTAGGGACTCTAGGTTGAAGTGAGGGTTGTTAGGAGGATATTTTAGCAGGTTTTGGATGATCAAAATGGATTTTCTTATGTGAATTTGAGAGAAGGGGAAGTACTCTTTTATAAGAGAGGTGAGGGTCAATTTTGGAAAAGCTTGAAATATTATTTTATTATAAACTCATTTTCAGTTTCTAATTGCTAAAATGGATTTATTTCAAGGATAAGGTGGGTATGGGTCGAAATATTCTCAACCAATAGGTTTTAGACAAGTTTATTCCACCATATTATCCTTATCTTTTATATTTAATTAATAGTATAATAGTTTAACTTTTACTATGTCTTCTTGTATTTTTATATTACATGGTTAATAAACTTACTATAAAATGCCAATAGAACCTCAAGTGGTTCATTAATGACATATATATCATTATATAAGTCCTTTGGATGATCCTTATATTTTTAGAATATTATATTATTTAATAATATAGTATTTGTTTTTAAAACTCATTTATGTTAGTTTTGACACTATTTAGTATTTAGTTTTTTTGAAATTCATAAAAACTTGATTACTTTGAAACAAATACATTAAATAAACCCTAAAATATCATATTAACCTATAAAATTATTGTAATTCATAAAAAGTCTCAATTTACATTTATTTTGATATTTATAATATCAATTATTTTTATCCTTCATTAAAAAGGTAATTTATGCATCATCATTGTGTCATAAATAAATTTAATTATTTAATGTCTAAAAATTATAAATAAAATACCATGATGTAGGAAAATTTTTAATCTTTATAATTAAAATTTATATTCAAATTTCTCTTACTTATAACCCTATATTAAAATTCTTTTAGTTATTAAATTTTGAATTTAACACTTTTAACTCTTTTTAAAATAATATAATAATAAATGTCCTTATCTAATACAAGTGGACAAAAAAGGATCATATTTTATTCCTAAGATTGATTTGGGCCAAAATAAACTTATCCAATAGAATTAGGACATGTGTTGGGGTAATTATAATATCATTTTTACTTTTAATTACCTTATTTACTTTTAACCATGGTAAGTAAAATCCAAAAATTACTATTCACCAAAATTTATTTTCATCCTATTGAACCAAATTTTACTTACTAATATCAACCATGTCTCTCGGATTTTTGAAATTCAATTCATAGAAGAGGTTAAATTATGTTTTATGCAAATTTGCAAATGTGCCTAGAAGATGGGTAAACGACGGTAAAAAGTTAAATAAAATTTTATATATCTAATATTATTATAAAATTAATTTAATGAATTACATAGAACTAATATAGGTATTATGTATCTATTTTGACTTTAAAATAAATTTTAATTAAAAATAATTATTTAAATAAAAATTTGTCTTTAAACAATAACACAATGTTTTTAACTATTTATCAAAAATTGAAAGTTTTTAGAAAAATACCATAAATTCACCCAAAGATAATTTTGATATTCCAAATTCAAAATTGATGACTATTTTACCAAACTCAAAACAAAATATTCCCATTTTCAAAACCATAAAGCGGGTTTTTGAGAAGTAAGAACTATCAAAAGATTGATATGTGTTTATGCCCAATTTAAATGTAAAATTACTTACAGTGACCAGCATGAATTAAATGATAAAAATATAATATAATTATACTTCAAAACCATTAAAATTTATATTTTAACACTATAAAATATTTTTATTAAAAAATATGTTTTCAATTAAAATTTAGTATTTTTCACTATTCATCAAAATATGAAAATTATCAAAAAAGCACCAAAAAATTATCCAAAATAAATTTTTATGTCATGCTTCTAAAGAAGAAGTTCATTTTGTCAAATTGAATATATAAATGTAACATCCCAGTTAAATGAAGAATAAGATATTTTCATATTTATTAATATTTGTGAATTAAATATTAATTTTACTTTAAAAGGGTTGCTATGTTCGATAGCGTACCCGATACACAACAACAAGTTTCTTTGAAATCTTACGTTGCACACTAATAATATAATATTATTATTTTAAATGGTTGTTAACTCCTAGCCGTTGTATTGGAGGGAATGAACAAAACTAACTACAATATGATTATAAATGTTTGTTAAATGTATTTACATTTATCCAATAAAAATTTAGAGGCTTAAAATATGAATGAATCTAACTTTAAACATATTTTACATTAAAAGGTCCTTTTACAGCCTTTTAATGGAAAACCATATTTAAATATAGTTTCAGTCAGTTTAAAACATTCTAATTGACCAAATAAAATCCTTCTTTATAATGGGGACTTCAAAATTTACTTTGTGTAAATTTTTGGAATTTTTCCGATAAAGTTCATTTTTAATGAATAGTGTAAATATTATATTTTAATTCAAAACCATGTTTTAATCCAATTTATTTATACGGTTAGATTATCTTTTTAATTGGTTTTAGAGTTTAATTAGAATATATTTTTACCATTTAATCCAATTTTGGTCATTGGAATTAATTTCACTTTGAAATTGGACATAAACAAGTATCAATCTTTTGATAGTTATTGTTTCTTAAAAACACGCTATTTGTTTTCCTAACGGGAATTAATTTTAAAATTAATTAATTCCACTTATATGTTTTTAATTTGAAAAAATAGAAATCATTTTTGAATTCGTAATATCAAATATAGCTTAGGCTGAATTTTTGGTATTTTTCTGAAAATCATCCAATTTTGATGAATAGTGAAACCACTTAGTCGTAGTTAAAAAAACTGACTTTTTCATTTAAATGAAATTTTACCACTTCTGTGAATTGAGTTTCAAAAATCCGACATACATGGTTGTTATCAAGAAGTAAAATGTGGTTCAATAAGATGAAATTTGTTTTTGGTGAATAGTAACTTTTGACTTTTATTTACCGCGGTTAAAGGTAAATAGGGTAATTCAAGGTAAAAAGAATATTATAATAATTCAAAATTACTTAAACACTTGTACTACAATTATTTTATGAGTAATGGCCGACCATGGGCATCTTTGGGTCTATTTTGGGAACCATGGAGCCACTTATGAAAGAAAATGACACTTTAGATTAATTAATTTAATGTAAAGGCAAAAATGACATAAAGAAAACCTTTTTAGTACATTAATTTTTATATGGTGTTATATAAGTCAAATTTTAGACTATAAATATTAATTGGAAATCTAAAAAGATTTCCTACATCATGGTATTTTTTTATATTTTTTAGACACCAAATAATTGAAATTATTTATGACACAATAATGATGCAGTGTTTACCTCATTAATAAATTATTTAAATAAATAAGATTATAATGATTAAAATATTTTCCAAAACCTATAAAATTCCTATTGGATGATTTTATTTAGACCATTAGTCCTCTTATCTTCGACTATAATTATTTTTGGACCATTAGAAACCGAATATCACTATATAATAAAATAATGTTTTCACACTTTCCTAAAGAGCCCCTCCTCTCCCTTATAAAAGGAGACCAATTCTAACCAATTCCACACACCTCTCAAGTCTTTTATCTCATCCAAACTCTGCCCAATTAATCTCCCTATATCCCTCTCCTCCTCCTAGAAGACTTAACTTAGGCAGAATGCACGTCAAGAAGTCCTTTGGTTCAAACCAAAGGGAGTTACCCAAATTAAAGGTAACGGTTTCTCTTAAATTATTTTATTTTATTTTACTTCTACAACCCCTAAAATATTTTTATTTCCTTTATTTTGTAACAAAATCAGTATCCTCAATATACTAGGATGTTTTTATGAGAAGGATTCGAGATACACTTACACACACCTCTATCTAATGGGTGAAGAACATAATGTTTCTGTGGATGGAAAACTAACATCTCATGAAATGATGATTGTTCAAATATCTCCAACCGCCTATCATGGTAGACATTATGATGACACTATATTTATATATGATATATATTATGTTTATGTTTTCTTTATGCTTCTGTATTTTCCATTTATAGCACGCCTTTATGGTTTCTATATTGGGTAAATATGATAATCTCATTTGAGGAAGTGCAGACTACCGCCCCGTCAAAGTGATGTTACTCGTTAATACCTTATGTGGGATGTATAAAGGATAGAGTTAATGATATTATATATATATGATATTATACTGGAATTATAATATACCTATGTATCATTATGTTTTAATTCCATTAAAATAAGAAATAGAAATGAAAGTAGCATTCATGTGTACGTACGGCTTACCGTCTCCATGAACGGTGCATTTCATTTATTACCTCCAAATGTTATGTACTATTATAAATAAATGTTTATAATGGATATATATGATATATAAATCATTAATATCATTCTGGATATAATGTACTATTGACCACGTGGACAACTTGTCAATATAAGGTGTTTATTTTTGACTCAAGTACCAAATATCGACAAAATGAACGTTATTAAATTAAATGATTACATAATGTTTATAACATGGTAATAAGTGATATAACAGGAATAATAAACTTGAAAAAGGTCCTTAAGCGATTAGAAATTAACTTTAGTTTATTATTCAGGATATTAAAGAACGAACGGGTCAAGTTGGACACGAGGTAAGGGACTTCGTCTCAATCTCCTTCCATTGATGCATATTGTATTTTAATACATGATTTTATTTTATACGCTGTATAAAAACCTTTTAATTTTCATTTCATTCAAAGGGAATCTTTTTCTATGAAGCGTTTTACTAAATGAAAAAAAGAGTGTTTCTTTTAACATAAGCGGTGACAACGACCTTTTCCGCTACCGTGAGTATTATTTGATCTTTGGCTTCCTCAACAAGCCGTAATGTTTTTAAATGAAAATAAATACCTTATAATCTTTTATGTATTTTTGGTATTGAAAATGGTATTGAAAATGGATCTGTTATGTCAATATATTTAAGTGATATATTGTGATTGAAATGTGGAAATATTTTCTTTCCTTTATAATTGTTTTATGTATTAGGATTTTCTAATGTACTTGGAGATTTTACGGTTGGTTACGTGATAAACCAAATGACGGGTGGTTCTGTGAATACTAGGACGGGTGGTTACGTTAGAACCTCCAATGCATTGGTTATGTAAGTCGGCCGTATGGCTATTCCATTTAGTGGTATGTGTGGAAGTCGACCGTATGGTTGTTTCATTTAAGTATGTTTATGTCCCAAGTTACCTTTATATGTTATGTGTTCTTTATATGTGTTTTATGGAAATATTTTTGTTACAAAATGGTAAGTAATGATCTTTTATTCAGTGAAGAGTATTTACTACTCCATAAAGGTGAAAAGTATTACTTATGTTAAAGTATTCATGGTTTACTTGTTGTTTTGAAAAACTAATAGTTTTACTTCTTCGTGTATCCCTTACTGAGCTTTTTATGCTTATCCCAAGTTTTTGAAATGTTTTTCACAGGACATAATGTGGAATATGGTCAAGGATGGGATCAAGGAAAAGTCATGCTGTCTTAAACATGGAACTAGACATGACTCTTTTTTTAAGAGTTCATGTTTTGTAAAAAAATGGAAACTGTGTAGAAGTGTCCACTTTGTAATTTTTTGAGATGTAATAGTTATGTCCTAATTTTCTAATACTCTAAACCTAAAATGATCCTCAATGTGAATTATTCATTTAATTCAATATTAATTAAGGTTTAAGGCCGAGTCCTTATTGTTGGTATCAGAGGTCGGTTTAGACAACTTTAGGAGTTAGGGTATTATTAAATTAATATCCATAAAGTAATTTATGGTAATATTGAAATGATATAACATTTACAAATTACCATATTGCTTCGCCTAAGATATGTCTCTGTTAAGAATGGGTTTTTCTAGAAGAAACAGGGCAATTGTGCTGGGATGGCATAGAGAGGAAAATGACATTCTCAATCAGCATCCAGAGATAGTCAAAATCAGGGTTGAATAGTTTTTTGCAGTGATGGCTCAGTTGAATCAGGTGATAAATGGAAGTTTTTTTATTGATGATATTTTGGTTAAGTGGAACATGAAATTCATTTAAGGGTTGTCTTGTAAACCTTAAAAGAAAAGAAACTATTTGGGAAATTCAGCAAGTGTGAGTTTTGGTTACAAAAAATTTCTTTCCTTGGTCACATTGTTTCAAAAAATGGAATAACGGTTGACCCTTTTAAAACAAAAGTTGTTGAAGAATGGCCAAGACCCACAAATATAACTGAGATCCGTAGTTTTCTTGGTTTGGCAGGTTATTACCAGAGGTTTGTTGAGAATGTTTCACGGTTATCTAGTCCAATGACTAAGTTAACTCGAAAAGGTGTTAAGTTCATCTGGAAAAAAGAATGTGATGATTGTTTTCAGTAATTGAAAAGAAGATAGGTGAATGCTACAGTTTTGGAACTGCCATCCAGAAATGGTGAGTTTGTTATCTATAGTTATTCTTCGTTGAAAGGACTTGGATGTGCCATTTTGTAGAATGATCAGCTAATTTCTTATGCTTCACATCAGTTGAAATATCATGAGTTAAATTACCCTACACATAATTTGGAATTAGATGCTATTGTTTTTGCTTTAAAAATTTGGAGGCATCATTTGTATGGAGTAAAATGTGAAATATATACTGACCAAAAAAGTTTAAAGTATATATTCACTCAAAAAGAATTGAACATGAGACATAGGAGACGTTTGAAATTAATCAAGGATTATGATTGCACGATCCATTACCATCCGAGAAAAGAAAATAAAGTGGCCGATGTTTTGAGTCGAAAAAGTAATGTCTCATTAGCCATGCTACGTTTGGAATGAGATCCTTTGGTTTTTGATTTTCTGAACTTTGGTATTGAAGTTTTTGGTGCAGGAAATTATTCTGTTTTGTTTCAGGTGTTAGTAAAATCATCTCTATCAGACCAAATAAAGCAAGTGAAAAAAAGAAGAAAGTGAGTTGCAGAAAAAGGTAGAATTGGTTCGGAAGGTTAAGTTTCCTAATTTTAACATTGATAATGATTGTTCTATGAGGCTTGGGAAGAGATTATGTGTGCCTTTTGATTCAATGTTTAAGAATGAGTTGTTATGTGAAGCAAATAGTTCCCCGTTTTCAGTTCATCCTGACAGTACTAAGATGTATAGAGATCTTTGAGAGTATTATTGGTGGGATGGAATGAAAAGTGATATTGCTGATTTTACTGTGAAGTGTTTGACTTCTCAGTAGGTTAAAGTAGATCGGCAGTTACCAAAATGAATGCTTCAGCCTTTACCGGTGCTAGAGTGGATATGGGAAAATATATCCATGGACTTCATTGTGTGATTACTAGAAACATCTCGAGGTAATAATGAAATCTGGGTTATTGTTGACTGTTTGACTAAATCTACTCATTTTATTCCTATTAGAGATACTTTGTATCCAGATCAACTTACTCGGTTGTATGTTAAAGAGATAGTCAGGTTGCATGGAGTTCCCCTCTCCACTGTATCTGATAGTGATCCCAGGTTTACTTATAACTTTTGGAAAGACCTTGAGATGTCGTTGGGTACTGAATTCAATTTTATTACAGTTTTTCATCCACAATCATACGGGTAGTCAAAATGAACAATTGAGACCCTGGAGGATATGCTACATGCTTGTTCACTAGATTACCAGGGAAGTTGGCACCAACATCTTTCTTTGGTTGAATTTTCTTATAATAACAGTTTTCATTCCAGTATACAAATGGCTCCATTTGAGGAATTATATGGAAAGCGTTGTCGAACTCCGGATTTTTGGGATGAAGTAGGTGAAAGGAAGCTGATGGGACTAGAATTGGTAGAAGAGATGACAGAGAAAGTTCAGTTGATTCAGAATCACATGAGAACACCTTAGAGCAGACCGAAAAGTTATGCAGATAACCAGAGGAAGGATCTTTCTTTTGAGGTAGGTGATCATGTCTTTCTCAAAGTTTCTCCATGGAAAAGTGTGATGCGTTTTGGTAAGAAGGGAAAGTTGAGTCTGTGGTTCATTGGACCTTATGAAATTCTGGAGAAAGTTGGATCATTTGCATACAGAGTGGATTTACCTCCAAGTTTATCCCAGGTACATAATGTTTTTCATGTTTCGATATTGAGGAAGTATATGACAGATCCATCTCATATTTTGAGCCCAGAGGTAGTTCAGTCGGAAGAGAATATCTCTTATGAAGAACAACCACTTTAGATTCTTGACCATAGAGAGAAAGTGTTGCGGAATAAGGTAATTCACCAGGTAAAGGTTTTGTGAAAAAACCATATTGTTGAAGAGGCAACATGGGAATCTGAAAATGCTATGAGAGATAAATACCCCCACTTATTTTGATAGGTGAATAATAATTGCGAGGACACAATTTCAAAAAGGGGGGAAGGATGTAACATCCCAGGTAAATGAAGAATAAGAGATTTTTATATTTATTAATATTTGTGAATTAAATATTAATTTTACTTTAAAAGGTTTTCTATGTTCGATAGCAAACCCGATACGCAACAACAGTTTTCTTTGAAATCTTACATTGCACACTAATAATATAATATTATTATTTTAAATGGTAGCTAACTCCTAGCCGTTGTATTGGCGGTAATGAACAAAACTAACTATAATATGATTATAAATGTTTTTTTAAATGTATTTACATTTATCCAATAAAAAGTTAGAGGCTTAAAATATGAATGAATCTAACTTTAAGCATAATTTACATTAAAAGGACGATTTACTGCCTTTTAATGGAAACCCCTATTTAAATATATTTTTGGTCACTTTAATACATTTAAATTGACCAAATAGAATTATTATTTAGAATGGGGACTTCAAAATTTACTTTGTGTAAATTTTTGGAATTTTTCCGATAAAGTTCATTTTTAATGAATATTGTAAATATTGTATTTTAATTCAAAACTATGTTTTAATCTAATTTACTTATATGGTTATATTATATTTTTAATTGGTTTTATAGTTTAATTAGAATATATTTTTATCATTTAATCCAATTTTGTTCATTGGAATTAATTTCACTTTGAAATTGGATATAAACAAGTATCAATCTTTTGATAGTTATTGTTTTTTTAAAACAAGCTATTTGTTTTGATAATGGGAATTAATTTTAAAATTAATTAATACCACTTCTATGTTTTTAATTTGAAAAAATATAAATCATTTTTGAATTCATAATATCAAATATAGCATACTCTGAATTTTTGGTATTTTTCTGAAAAACATCAATTTTTGATGAATAGTGAAACCACTTAGTAGTAGTTAAAAAACCTGACTTTTTCATTTAAATAAAAATTTACCATTTATGTGAATTGAATTTTTAAAATTTGACATACATGGTGGTTATAAAGAAGTAAAATCTGGTTCAATAAGATGAAAACAATTTTTTGGTGAATAGTAACTTTGGACTTTTATTTACTGCGGTTAAAGGTAAATAGGGTAATTCAAGGTAAAAAGAATATTATAATAATTCAAAATTACCTTAAAATTTGTCCTAACATTATTTTTTGAGTAATGAACGACTATGGGCATATTTGGGTCTATTTTGGGACACCATGGAGCCACTTATGAAAGAAAATGACACTTTAGATTAATTAATTTAATGTAAAGGCAAAAACGATATAAAGAAAACTCTTTTAGTAAATTAATTTTTATATGGTATTATATAAGTCATATTTTCAACTATAAATATTCATTTTAAATATGAAAAGATTTTCTACATCATGGTATTTTTTTTATAATTTTTAGACATCAAATAAGTTATATTATTTATGACACAATAATGATGCATTGTTTACCTCATTAATAAATCATTTAAATAAATAAGATTATAATGATTAAAATATTATCAAAAATCTGTCCAATTCCTATTTGATGATTTTATTTCGACCATGAGTCATATTATCTTCGACTATAATTATTTTTGGACCATTAGAAACCGAATATCACTATATAATAAAATAATATTTTCACACTTTCTTAAAGAGCCCCTCCTCACCCTTATAAAAGGAGACCAATTCTAACCAATTCCACACACCTCTCATGCCTTTTAGATCGTCCAAAATATGCCCAATTAATCTCCATACATCCCTCTCCTCCTCCTATAAGCCTTACCTTAGGCAGAATCTACTTCAAGAAGTCCTTTGGTTCAAACCAAAGAGAGTTACCCAAATTAAAGGCAACAATTTCTCTTAAATTGTTTTATTTTATTTTAGTTCTCCAACCCCTAAAATCTTTTTATTTACTTTCTTTTTAAAAAAAATAAGTATCCTAAATATACTATGATATTGTTATGAGAATTATTCTATCTACACTTACACACACCTCCATCTAATGGGTGAAGAACATAATGTTTCTTTAATGACAAACTAACGCCTCACGAAACGATGATTGTTCAAATATCTCCAAACGCCTCTCATGTTGGCCATTATGATGACACTGTATTTATATATGATATATATTATGTTTATGTTTTTCTTATGTTTCTGTATTTTCCATTTATAGCACGCCTTTATGGTTTCCATAGTGGGTAAATACGATAATCTCATTTGAGGAAGTGCGGACTACCACCCCCTCAAAGTGATGTGACTCGTAAATGCCATATGTGGGATGTATAAAGGACATAGTTAATGATATTATATAGGATATTATACTGGAATTATAATATACCTATGTATCATTATGTTTTAATTCCATTAAAATAAGAAATAGAAATGAAAGTAGTGTTCATGCGTACGTACGACTTACCGTCTCCATGAACGATCCATTTCATTTCTTACCTCCAAATGTTATGTACTATTACAAATACATGTATATAATGGATATATATGATATATATGATATGAAAATCATGAATATAATTCTGGATATAATGGACTATTGAACACATGGACAACTTGTAAATATATGGTGTTCATTTTTGACTCAAGTACCAAATATCGACAAAATGAATGTTATTAACTTAAATGATTACATAATGTTTATAACATGGTAATAAGTGATATAAAAGAAATAATAAACTTGAAAAATTTCCTGAAGCAAGTATAAATAAACTTTAGTTTATTATTCAGTATATTAAAGAAAGAACGAGTAAAGTCAGACACGAGGTAAGGGACTTCGTCTCAATCTCCTTTCATTGAGGCATATTGTATTTTAATACACGATTTTCTTTTATACGATGTTTAAAAACCTTTGAATTTTTATTTCATTCAAAGGGAATCTTTTCCTATGAAGCGTTTTACTAAATGACAAAAAAGACTGTTTCTTTTAACATAAGCGGTGACAACGACCTTTTCCGCTTTTTATGCTCATGCCATGTTTTTGAAATGTTTTTCACAGGACATAATGTGGAATAGGGTCAAGGTTTAAGGCCGAGTCCTTATAATAAAAGTGTCAAATATTGGATTTAAAAAGGGTTCTCCATTAAAAGGTGGTAAAATTTAATTTTTTGATAAACACTTATTTTATCTAAAAAATTGAATTTGTTATTATATAATATCTAAGAAACAAAAAATATGGATGCTAAAATTATATAGAGTATATAAAATTCAAAATTCAGTTAATACAATTTATAACTGCTTTTTGAACGGCTAGTTTGGTAAGTTGTGGTTCGCTTGAACTCGGTGTTGCGTGTAACGCAAGATATTGAATTACTTTAAAGAAAATAACTTACTATGAAATTTTGGGGTGTTACATTATTACCTGCTTTTAGAAATTGCATCCTCTAAATTTTAAAATTGTGCTTGGGAACTTCATTGAAAGTCCCACATCGAAAAAAGAGTTAATAAAACTATCAATTTAAAAGAAATAAACAGAAGTGCAAAGGTCACCTGAGATAACCCATAGTAGGATTCATGTAGGAAAAAAATGGATATAGAAGATAAAATAAGTTTCAAGTTCTGATGAAGAGTTTTAGAAAACATGACTAGGAGAAATTTAACAACAAGAAAACCTCAAACTTATGATGGGTTAAACAGTCATTAGTTTTCTAGTAGGAAAAGTAAACCGAAAAAGTTTTTTTGTTTTAAGTTTCATTTTATAAAGTTGAGGAATTTATTTATGATATTGACTAAGAACATAAAGATATATACTTCATTTTCAAGTATAGTTTCATCCTTTAATAAATTTCTACCACTAACTCATCTTTTCTCGAAATGATGAGTATTCAAGATGACTTGGTCACACCCGAAGCGCTATAATCAACTTCTATAGAATCACATAATCCACAAAGGATGAACTATATATTTCCCTTATCTTTAAAGATTAACCAAAACCAAAATGGTTAGTGAAATATCAGATGATCCCCAAAATGGATAATGCATTATAGAAAGAAATACTAATCTTAATTTCCAAAATTAAACAAACAATACCGAAAGTTCAATGAAGACCATTCAATAAACAATTTTCCTTAAAATCCTTTAATATTATCCAAACTTAGATTGAAACCCAAAACTCAGAATAATTAAATCACATAGTCTTTCATATTAAATCTTAAAATTTATCTCCAAATAATATCAACTACTCTTAAAGTCTCATACTAAAGTGTAATTAACCAAATCATATATTCTCTATGATAGGTTAATAATTTCCATTAATAACTTGAATCTCTATTAAAAACAAAGATTCTTCCAAAAATAAAAATCCACCATTACACCTCAAATGAAATCCCATAATATTCTATTTTCCTGAGGAATATAGTGCTCCCAACAGAGCGAATTCCTTCCAAAATAAAATTTATCCCTTAATCACCAAATCATTCTCCTATACTAAGGATATCTATTTGATAAAACATAAGATCCCCAATCAACTTATTATTGATCAATAAAATCATTTAACTAAAAATAATTAGTCACATTAACCAGGGACTTCACGTAGTACAATGGTAAGTGATAAATACCTGTTGTATTTTGGTTGTGGGTTCAATTCCCACAGCTTTGTGCGATGCAATGGGTTGTCACACAGTCTTCTTGTCATCCTTTTTCAAAAACTATATTTTAAAACATTCTCAAAATGACATAAATTAATCAAAATAACCATAACATAATTTAACCACAAATGTTATCTCATACCTCGCATTTTCATCCCAAAAATTAATAACCTTTAATTGCCTCAAATTCAAGGATCATATAAACCCAAATGGTTCTTTATAACTATATCCAAAAAATAAAAGATAATTCTTCCTCAAATAGAATTTTCACATAACAAATAGTAGGGTTACACATACAAGAGAAATTTTTTCCAAAGTAATCCCATCAACAAATAGAATTAATACTTTTAACATTTCACCATCCATTTATTTTCACATAGGTTCTTACTTGACCTAATGGTTATCCTATAGAATAGGGCATTGACTCAGGTAATTCCCAGGTCCCCTACATTTACCGAAAATGATTGTGAATGGATTCTTAGGATCATTTTTATTTTCTTCCATATTAATCTTCATTTTTCCTTGGAAACTCTTTACTTTATTTCCTTCTTTACTACACATAAATCATTTATTTATTCCATTGAGACACTTTCCTGAGTGTCTCCTTCCACATTTCATGCATGATGTAAATTGAGATTTCTTTTATCCACAGTCTCCAATGCTAGAGTTCTTATCATTCTCTACCTTTGTCTTCTTCTTTGAGTTTGGGAGTTGGTTAATGTATATGTTGTTGATCATATTTTTGGAAACGTGCTTTGGCATGAACACGATATCTTTTATTCCCATCAACATTCCATTTAGTTTCTCATTTCCACCATCATTACCACCTTGTACATCATGTTCAATGTTACTATGACTTACTTGGAATCTATCCGTTGACTAAAACCTGAAAGTATAGTGTGAGTAACAATGGTCATAAAATCATTTATAGAATATCACGACACCTTATTTTCAATATAAAACACCTTAGGATTAACCAAGGTTATTTATTATCATCTTATATTAAAATCTTTCAAATGAGTTTTTAAAGAAAATGGGAATTACCCTAATCATATCCCCAGGAGTGTCATAACAAAGAGTGTAGCAGGGCCTGTTGTCATGCACCAGTTCCCGTTCGAGTCGAGCTCAAAGCAGTGTTTTTGGGTTTTCCCCTAGATACATGTATGCTAGATTCGACTCTAGTTGATCATATCTAGACAAGGATGTATTAATTAGAAAATTCAAAAAATCTGTACATTACCAAAATTCTAGGAAGTTATTCTATACCAATCCTCAAAGTCTATCTTAGAGTAGTGTTCTCCAATCAGATTTTTTCTAAATATAGTTTCCAAGGATTGTACTTAATCTCCTCTAATACCAACTATAATGCCCCAACCCTAGTTACCTAGTGTCGGTGCATTATTACATATCATTGGCATGATCAAAAGAGATAAATTTTTGAAAGACCAATTAGTTTACTAGCCTTGGAGGTTCTAGATACATACATACATTTTACATTACATTATGAAATAGAAAAATTACAACATTGCGTCTCCTTTGAACAAAATCATATCCCTTAGCCTATTCCTGCATGAGAATCATAAAATTCCTTTTCACATCCTGGAAAAAACAAAACATAAGAAAGGGGTAAGCTCAGATGCTCAATAAGGATAACAGTATAGAAGAAACTATCATAAATAAGCATAAAATTTAAGGTAATGTATAAGACTAAAACACACACCATTTAAACTTAAACTTTAGTATACTATAGAAAAGATAAATCAAATAATTCCATTTACTTATTCACATGGATATTCTACTAGTCTATTAATCACATGTAATATCAATATCTAATTTCATAATTATGGAATGCATAATGATGGACATCATAACCACATAGTCAAGGCCTCGTGACAAGATTACAAATAAAAATTTTGTCAAGTACTTGTAATAGGACACTAATTTGTCTCATTAGACCTACTGATGCATCGAGGATCTATAAAAGGCTCCACACGTCACTTACTAAGTCCAATACATTCCTCATATGAAATGGTTGAAACATAATCTAAACATTCATATTAAAATTAGCATACGAAATATCTATATTTTAATCACAAACCATGAATTGTATAAAAATAGCACATCCACAGTCTAACATAACTCATTAAATACAATATGGAAAATTGTATTATAATAAATCATCTTAAATAAAGAATCATGATGGATATTGACATAGATGAAAATAATCAGTAAAACTATTTGAGATAAATATCCCTTTTTTCTTGAAAACATTTAAAAGTCACACTATTTATCAAGAAGCTGTTAAAAATAGATTTTTGAATTAGTGTCCCATACTACTTTGAAAATTTTAAAAGTAATTTTATTTTTAAAACATTCATGTCTATAAAAATAAATCCTTAACACCATTTTTAAAACATGGACATTAATGAGAAAGATTTAGAAGAATAAATATTTAAAACATTTAAAATGATATTTTAGTTAGAGTTCCTTACCAAATGAGAGATTCTTGAATACAAATATTTGAGGTAATAAAAACTTTATAATATCATGAGAATAAAGGGATTCATGATATACTATGTAAAAGTATAGTATGTACACCATATAAAAGTGAATTGGTTCATAACAACAAAGAAGTCTCAATGGAATGTAAATTGAGATGAAATCCATTATAAAGAATGCATCCTTAGGTTAAGGATAAATCAATGACACAATTATGTGTGAAAAATATAAATACACTCAATATGATTGAATATTCAGTGTAAATCAATCAGAGGACATTCACACATATTCTTGTAAAAAAAACACTAATGACTTAGATGTTTAACTCAATGAATGGAAATTGAGTTAAGATTACTCGTATCAGTTTCATATCGATGACTTGAGAATTTATTAATGGAGTTATTATGTGTATCAAAAGTATATACACACAAAGGGGAGTGGGAATTACTTCATAAATAAATAAATAGTGATTTCACACAAAATCATGGAGTAAAATAATCAATAAAGTTTGCATAAAACCCAATGAGTAGAAACCAAAATTATAAATTCCCTTACCGACTTGGTAACTTACGAAACGTACACCCCATTAAATAAGGATCATATAATGAAAATTTAAATACCTATAAATTAAAGTATATTATGAATCTCATGGGAATAAGAAGCGTGATGAAAACCCCTTACCTTGTACTTTTCCTTAGTCGAGGGTAATTTAACCTCCTGTATAATAGTTAAATAATAATTATTAAAATATAAAATAACCACATACATAAATATGATATCATATATGATCTTCTAATATTGCATTGTTAATAATATTTTAGTAGTATCATTGTTTTGGGTGTAAACTGATTCGTTTTCCTTTATATGTTTTGTTACGTAAGTCATGTTTGTTATGGATATGATGTATTTGATTCATATCTATAATGATATTAAGTTATTAAAGATTATTTTAAATCATAAAATGTAAATTATTCTTTAATGGTTATTATGGGAAATGAATCTCATCGCATTTGTGGAGATGGTAATCCGTACGTACGCACGAGCCACAATATCATTATATCGATAGTGAAATCATATGTAATTGGATGGTATATCATATATAAAAAATAATTATCATGTTATATTTATTATTTACATCAATTATACTCATTATTATAGCCATTCAAATAATTAAGTGTTGAATAAAAAACTACACCACGACATGGAGACGGTAAGCCATACGTACACATGTATGGTGACTTTGTAATTCATAGGATAGATAGAATAATTAATATGGTTGTACCATATTTAAAATAACATAAATGTATGTAAAAGGTACTAGATTTATTATTTTGGTATGGAAACAACAAAGAAACAGGAAGTGTAAGAAGAAAAGAACTTTGAAAGAGGTGGTGAAATTATTACCTCTTTTTCGGGTGCTTCCTTTTGGTTTGATCAAAAGGGATCCTTAGGTTGGATTTATGATCAAAGTAAGGACTCTAAGTTGAATTGAGGGTAGTTGGTTAGATATTTGAGTAGGGGTTGGCTAAGCCCAATGGATTCGTATGTTTGAATTTGAGAGAAGGGGAAGTACCCTTTTATAAGAGAGGTGAGGGTCAATTTTGGAAAACCTTGAAATATTATTTTATTATAAACTCATTTTCGGTTTCTAATTGCTCCAAATGGATTTATTTTTAGGATAATATGGGGATGAGTCTAAATATTCTGAAAAATAGGTTTTATACAAGTTTAGGTCACCATATTATCTTATCTTTTAGATTTAATTTATAGTTAAATAGTTTTACTTTTACCATGTATTCTTGTATTTTTAAATTACATGGTTAATAAACTTACTATAAAACGACAAGAGAACCTAAAGTGGTTCATTAATGACATATATATCATTATATAAGCCCTTTGTCTGAACGTTATATTTTTAGGAATATTATATTCTTTAATAATATAGTATTTGTTTTAAAAACTCATTTATGTCATTTTGACAACATTTAGTATTTGGTTTTTGTGAAAGTCAACAAAACTTTATTAATTAGAAAAAAAATACATTAAATAAACCCTAACATGTTATATAAACCTAGAAAATTATTTCAATGCATAAAAAGTTTCAATTTACACTTATTTTGATATTTATAATATCAATTATTTTAATCTTTCATTAGTAAGGTAATTACTACATCATCATTGTGTCATAAATAAATTTATTTATTTATTGTCTAAAAATTATAAATAAAATACCATGATGTAGGAAATATTTTTATCTTTTCAATGAATATTTATAGTCAAATTTATCTTTTGTATAACCCTATATTAAAATTTTTTAGTTATTAAATTTTGAATTTAAAACTTTTAACTCTTCTTTAAATAAAATAATAATAAATGTCCTAATCTAATATAAGTTAATAAAAAAGATCATATTTTATTTCTAAGTTCTATTTTGTTCGAAATACACTTATCCAATAGAATTAGGACATGTGTTGGGGTAATTATGATATCACTTTTACCTTTAATTACCCTATTTACTTTTAACCGTGGTAAGTAAAATTCAAACATTACTATTAAACAAAAAATATTTTCATCATATTGAACCACATTTTACTTACTGATATGAACTGTGTCTCTTGGAGTTTTGAAATTTAATTCATAGAAGTGGTAAAATTATGTTTTATGCAAATTTGCAAATGTGCCTAGAAGGTGGGTAAAAGACGGTAAAAAGTTCAATAAGATTTTATATATCTAATCTTATTATAAAATAGATTTAATGAATTAAATTGGACTAATATTGGTATTATGTATCTATTTTGACTTTAAATTAAATTTAAATTAAAAATAATTATTTAAATAAAAATTCGGCTTTAAACAATAACATATTGTTTTCGCTATTCATCAAAAATTGAATGTTTTTAGAAAAATACCAAAAAAATAACCTAATGATAATTTTGATATTCCAAATTAAAAAATTATTTCTATGTTACCAAATTCAAAACATAGTAGTTGTAATAATTAATTTAAAAATTATTCCTGTTGTCAAAACCAGAAAGCAGGTTTTTGAGAAGTAAAAACAATGAAAAGATTGATATGTGTTTATGTCCAATTTAAATGTAAAATTACTTAAAATGACCAACATTGGATTAAATGATAAAAATTTAATCTAATTATACTCCAAAACCATTCAAATGTATAATCTAACACTATAAATTATTTTTTTTAAAAATTTGTTTTCAATTAAAATTTAGTATTTTGACTATTCATCAAAATATGAAAGTTATCAGAAAAGCACCAAAAATTTATCCAAACTAAATTTTTATGTCTTTCTTCTAAATAAGAAGTTTATTTTTTCAAATTGAATATAAAAAAGTGTCAAATATTATATTTAAAAAGTGTTCTCCATTAAAATGTGGTAAAATTGCCTTTTTTGGAAAACACTTCTTTTATTTGAAAAATTGAATGAGTTCTTATATTATGTCTAAGAAACACATAATATGGATGCTAAAATTATATGGAGTATATAAAATTCAAAATGCTATTAATATTATTCATATACTCCTTTTGAACAGAGAGTTTGATAAGTCGTGGTGCACTCGAACTTGGTGTTGCGTGTTGCACAAGCTATTGAATTACTTTATAGAAAACAACTTACTATGAAATATTGGTGTGTTAAAACATGGTTGAAATTTTAAACCATATATTAATAAGTTTTCTTAAGATATGATTTTCATTGATTTTATATCATTTAAGAAAATATTATTTTCATAAAAAATCAATAATGTCAACTTTAGACCTATTCATTTACTTTGACTTTAATAATATCAAGAAAACAAATTAAATTCAAATTAAGACTTTTAATACATCTATAACATGCCCTATTTATCAATAAAATTCATGTATAACATTAATCCATTCAAATTATATTAATTTTAATATTGTTTATTTTATTTTTTGATTAAATTAATACTTACTATGTATATGTTGTGTTAGCATTTAAGGTCAATATTTCTTAACTAAAAATTTAAAATAAATTACCCAGATGAATATAAATCTTTGGTATTTAAAATTAATATTTATAACCTAATATATCCTTAGTTTATCTGAATGTTAAAAATATTATATTTATTAAAAACAAGAGTGTGACATTTTTTACTTTTTCTTAAATAAAATATTATAAAGGTTATAATAACATACAAATGAAAATAAAAGGTAATATCAAAAAATATTGGATGAGTATGGATGAGTTTAACTAATCCAATAAAATTAAGTCTAGTTTTAGGGTCATTTTCTCATACTTATGATTTTATTTTTTACCCTTAATTACCTGATTCACCTTTTACCGTGGTAACAAAAATTACCATCGTTACTATTCATAATGACTAAAAATAAAAGGTATCTATTTATAAAATTTAGAACTCATTATTAAAAATATGGAATCAATTTTTTAAAATTAAAAATATACAATTGTAATAATTTAATTTAAAATAAAATTGGAAAAAATGCAATGAAAAACAGTTTTTCATAAAAATGGATTTTTAAGTACAAAAAATGTTTTTATACTAAATTCCAGTATAAAAATCATTCAAAAGAAAATAATTGGATTATTTTTAATAAAATGTAAATAATTAAAATTTTAAACTAATCTAAATAATACTTTTACTAAATAATAAAATACAATTTTCAATAAAAAATCAATATTCTTCACTATTCATTAAAAAATCAAACTTTTTTGAATTTTTTCCAAAATTTCAACATAATATAATTTCAATATACTAATTTAAAAAGTGATATTATTTTCATAAAATTAAATTTCTAAAATTTCTTTAAATTGATTATAATATTATTTCACAAAATTCAATAAAAAACATTTTTGAAGAAAACTTATTTTTGAAGAATAAGATGGATTTACTAAAAATTGAGTGGTTATTTCCTAAATATTAATAAAATTTTTTATTGATAAGGACACTTACATTTATTTTTTAAAATTTGGTTAATCCTATTCATACCTTCCAATTCAATGGCTGTGTTTTAATAGTCATAATTAAATAATAATATTTCATGGTTCATTTAAGCATTGTGTTGCGTGTCGTAGATGCTATCAAATATAATAATATTATTTTAAAATATCAAGATATTACTTTATCCAAACCTTTAATAAATTGTATTCTCACAATTTTAACTTGATCTGGGTAATTATGGGTTTGACATTTTAAGATTCCTTTTTAAAAACCGACATCATTAATTTTTTTAATAAAACTTCCTTTTAAAAAGAGGGAATGAGAAATATTAATGTTATCTAGAATAAAAAATAAATTGTTTCTAGGTAGGATTTTTTTTGGGAAGTGAAAATATGAACATGGAAGAGTAAATTAAGTCCCAAGGACTCATATAGAGTGACAGAGAACATGGTGAGGAGAAAATTAAAGACCACATAATTATAAATTTTCCATAGGTGAAGAGACCACCGATTCATTGAAAATAAAGGTAACAAGATATTATTTTTATTTCAAGATCATTTTCCATAGAGTTGAGGAATTTCATTACCATCTAGACTAATAACAAAAGGAAATGTACTTTCTTGACAAGTATAATTTTATATTTTAATCAATTTCCACCACAATATCATATCTTTCTCCAAAAAATGAGCATTCAATATGATTATTATTCCTGAAGCACTAAAATAAACTTTCAATTGATCACATAATCCAAAAAATGATAAAAATATATCCCTCTTATCTTGAGATATTAAGAAAAACAGAAATTCTTAAAATAAGATGAGATAATTCTGAAAATAAAATAACTTTTATAAAAATAAGTTATACATTAATCTCAAAAATTCAATAGTAATAACCAAATTTCAAACTAAATAATTTTATAAATAAACATCCCTAAAATAAATCAAAATATTCTTGACCAATATTGAAACTAAAAATTAAAAATATTAATGAAATATTCTTTCAAGGTAATTTGTTTTTGATTTTCCTCCCTAGAACAAGATTTTTTCTACTTTATAATAACTCATATTCATAGTTTTTAATATTAATAAACCCCCCATCGCATCATGATTGTTCTTTTACATAACATAGAATATGATAATGTCTTAAGAGTAGATGTCACACTGAAAGTTCATAGAAGTTCCCCACTATAATGAGAACCCACAAGTTACATGATATTATTATTAAATATATGTTCTATGGTGAGATGAAATAAATATGAAGGAAAAAAATGATTTAGGCTAGCTGAGTGGGAGACTCATAGGACTTTGCGGCACCTTCTCATGGTACACTCCCTTGGCAATATCCCACGTAGGATATTACAAGGACAATACCCTCGAGTAAGAAATTCACATTTATATTTTTCATTAGATGTTCCTATCTTTCAACGTGTGTATTGATTCTTATACTTTAAGATTATTATTAATGATTATTATAAGTCACAGAATTTTATGTATTGATGAAAACCATGATGACATATGTTTAGAACGATGTAGGATACATTGGGTGCATCACGATTGATATTGCATTAATGAATAATTTGAGAAAGTATTTATTCCTTTTTTACTTTAATGGAAGTTTATATCACATTCCCTTTTATTGAAATGATATATCCTAAATAAATCCATTATCATGGTGTTCAATAGGAAAGTTTTATTTTTAAAAATTCAAAGAAAGAGACATCGAGCACATATGTTGATTCCACCAGCATCAACCTACTTGATTATAGATATCAAGATCAAGGGATTATATTGCACAATGAGTGTCTGTGTGAGGAATTATGTCATTATATCATTAATTTCTTTCTCTATGGGTTCCTTGGAATGTTACTAGACACTAGCCTTACACTTTACGTTTCTTCACCTAATTCCACTAAGAAAGAGTCCTAGAGTTCCACACACTAAGTGTGTCTAGAATCTTAGTCAAATAATATATTATTATTTATTATTTACCAAATTAAATAAATATTATTCCCAAATGTGGTTTAATAATTATTCCTGTTTTCTTGATCACATATATTCTCTTTCCAGTTATTTGAGAGAATATTATGTGAGAAAAATACTTAATAAATATTTATTTTCAATTTTAAGAATAAAATATTTATTTATTGAATATTTATTTATTAAGTAAATATTCATTATTAAATGTATGATAAATATTGTGGAGGAATATCATACCAATTTTATAGGTCTGATGAGAAATAATATATATTTAATATCATTTGATTAAATAATATTTAATTTTAATTCGTGAGTTTAGTGCATGGAAATAAATATTAATATTATTAATATTATTATTAACATGGGGTTCTACAGGGATTAAATAAACAATAAGTGGAACTTATGAAATTATTTATTTATAAACCCAGTGGTATATAAACCCAATTATATTATTTTTCAAGAGAGGCAATTTCATTTTAATTATATACAATGACGACTGGAGAGAATCCTCTCCAACCATAAAGAGATCCCTTTCCAAGAATGAACCCATAAAAGAAGATTAATCTTCCTCCTCCACCCACTTTTAAGTCTAGAGATATCAAGTATAATCCTTTGGAAGTTATTTTTGAGATGATCAAAAGAAAATGATGCAATCATTA
Source organism: Viscum album (assembly GCA_963277665.1). Taxonomy (NCBI): domain Eukaryota; kingdom Viridiplantae; phylum Streptophyta; class Magnoliopsida; order Santalales; family Viscaceae; genus Viscum; species Viscum album. The sequence goes on from OY728145.1 coordinate 906,178,330, forward strand.
GGATCTTCAACACTATCACCTTGAGATTCCTATGATGATATTCTAATATTTGTGGAACACATGTGGATCACCACTAGAGAGAATCTATCCTTTATTCCAATAATTAAATGATGGTATGATATAGATCTATTTTCATATCTAGTAGCAAAGATAGAATTTAATGCAAGGCAATTATTTAATTTCTTAAATTAATTATAAATACTATATGATGATCCTACGCTTAGTTCAACATTTTATCCCTAGTTTATTTTCTATGATTCAATTATATTGATCAAAACATTCATCATAATGTAAATATTAGATTAAACATTAATAATGAAAAAAAAGAAAAGTTGGGAACAACCCATCGCACACTTCCACTATGTTCCAAACCTTCAAATTTAACATTTATCTCCAAATAACATCAATCAATCCTAAGGTATCATACCAAAAATATATATACCTTAATCACATAATATTTAAGATATGATAATCATTTCTATAAGTATCCCTAATAACCATGAATCCGCATTAAGATCATACATGATTTTAAAATATAAATCAACCTTGAATCCTAAAATAAAATTCCATTATATCACATAATGTTCCCCAAAATTACAAGGATCTTCCGAAACAATGTTAATCACCTAATAACCAATTAAAATTTCAATTCCATGGTTATCTATATAATAAAATATATGTTCCCAAAATCATTATCATAATTATATGTAGAAGTGTTTAAATAAAAAAATGATTTCATACTAACTGGGACGTCACGTAGGTTAGTGTAGGCATTATTCCATTATTACCCTTTGGTTGTGGGTTCATACCCTACAGCCTTATGAGATGTGACGGGTTGTCACCCGACTTGTGGATTGTCTTTTTATAAAACTATATGAATTTAATTCTTATAAAATTCCAAAAAATATGATAATCATCCTAAAAAATAACCTTAACAATCAAATATCATATAAACCCTAAAGGTTATCAATACCTTTAAACTTTTTTCCCACAAAATGAAAAGAGAATAATTAAATGATTTTTTAACATGTTAAAATTTAGTATTACATATACCTTAAACAAATAAAAAACCCAATAAATGTCTCCAAAATTATTCCCATCACATAAAACCTCAAAAGGGGTTTCTAATCCTTTAAACTTATAACCAAACTTAAATATACCACTACATCATAACTCTTGAATCCCAATATGTATAAACCTTAATAATTAAATGATTTTTATTAACCATGATTTTCTATCTTATTCCTTATTACTTCATTCCTATATAAAAATTTGAATCATGTACTATGATCTAACAACATCAAAATGTAAGAATATATATAATCAATACATTTTATATGTCATTTTCAGTTTATTCTTATTCAAAAATAATTTCATTTGGATTTACTAAAAATTCATATATATGGTCTTTATAATACCTTTATTGATCTTCCCCTCTATAATATCGATTTTTATAATGCCCATACTCCCCATATTTAAAACATTTAATAGATTCATTGGGAAGAAATTTATTCCTATTTATATTTTTAACCAAATTCTTCCTTTTTTCCTTGTCATATTATCACTTTATTCCCTCCTTTACTAGATAAAAACATCTTCCCATTATTTTAATACATTTTCCCATGGTTTTCATTCCACATTATTGACTTATAAGTTATTAAATATTTTTACCTTTATGATCCCTATCACCTAAACATCCACAAAACTTCATTTCTATCTTATTTGATGAGTTGGGAAACTCACCTAGGTTTATATTGTTAATCATAAATTGTGATATTTGGTTAAGAATAACCACAAGAGTTTTCACTATAAATCCCATTTTATTGATTTCTCATTCATAAAACCACCACATTTTCTTTCACATTTACTATTACTTTGGTGCCTTCTAGATCTAAAAATTTAATAAAACCCAAAAAGGTTAGTGTGAGTATATAAATAAAATCATAATAAACCATATTATGAGGATGGTAAACACTAAGATATTCTTATCAATGTTTTATTTAACTCTTCCAATTTATAAAAAATAACTACAATTCTCCAAAGTAGACTAACCATTGTGGTTATAGAGGACTTTTAACTTATGTTCAAATGACATCCTAACCTCTAAAGTTATCTAAATCTTAATATGATGCTAATTTTAAGGACTTGACCTTAAACAAAACATAATCTAGTGTCTTTATTTTATAATTCATTTATTTCATTCTCAAAGATCTTTTAGGTTTAGAGTTTTAGAGAATTAGTTCTTAACTATTATATAAAAATCTGATATATTACAAATTGGACACTTCTACTTAGTATCCATTTTCCCATAATGGATAAACTTTAAAGTAAAACATTGTTTATTTTCATGAAAAATATTTACAAATTTGAACTTGACTTCTCATTTTCATTTAAACATATTTAAACCCTATGAAAAACATTTCAAAACGTTAGATGAGAATAAAAATATCAATAAGGGTCACAAAAATGATTAATTTTTATAGTCTAATGAAAAACATGAAAATCAATTAAACATTTACCTTTATCCCAATATTATTTGAGCAGCTGTAATAAATATTTTCCATATAAAAATATCATACACCTCTTTTATCAATTAAAACATTTAAAACCTATAGAAAATATACATAAAATATATAGTAAACTTGGGACATCATTCTCATATCACACTTATGGAGGAAGTAAAATTTGTTGTCACTGCATACGTTAAAATAAATCATAGTTTTTAAATTTTGTAATAAAATTCAAAACATTCTGTAAAAGTATTAATTTTTTAATAATATTGAAAAAAAGTACAATTAAAGTAGTGTGTTACCCAGTGAGCCCCCGAGTGTGTGTTGAAATGGATACATCTCATTTTCCTTTTTATTTTGTGTGGGTTGCTATCGATGAGGAATACAGATCTAAAAAGTGTGTAGTTTATGATAATTGGACCAATTTCTGTGCATCTTACAACTGATTGGGCCATTTTTCAATGGTTTGTAGAAGGGGATCTCCGGCTCTTGCGATGGAGGCCTGTCATAGGATTAACCAGGTTGCTTCAAGAAGGAAGGATAGTTCAAAGGGTAAGTCTAATGAGGTTGGTGAGACGACAGGTCTGGATGAAGAGGCTGCAGGACCAATAGGAAGAGGCAGGGGTCTTCTTTTGGAAAGTCCAGTGGTGGAAGACCTTCTGAGTGGGGTTTGGAAGGTGCCTTCTAAAGATGTTCCTGCATCTGATCTACCAAGTGCGATGACTTCCCAAACCAATCCGATGGTTGATGATGTTCTTAGCAGGTTGAGGAAGGATTTGGAGGGACCCTTGAAGTTCATTTGTATGGAGCAGCTCTCGAAGGGGGAGTAGGTGATCAAGGACCAGTTAGTGGGGAGCGAGGGAGGCATCATCTATTCAGAGGTGGAAAAATCTAGTAGTGCTGGAAAAAATAGGGGTTTGGACCCTTCAGATAGGCCCTTCCTTTCTTTGATCAATATATTTGAAGGTCTATCTGAAGGCCTGGTTGAAGGCCTGGTGTGAATGATGATTTTGTAGTTGGAGGTAATAAGGATGGGGCCTCTATGGTAGGGAACAATTCTGGATGTTTGGGTCATGTGGAAGCTACAATGGCCGGGGAAGAGCCCCTTATTGCACTCATATTCCTTTCTTTGATTGAGAGAAAGACACCGGACCTGGACAGGGGGAATACCAAGGACTCCAAGGATTGTGTCTCGATAAACCTCCTCGGAAAAGGGAGTGATCTCTCTGGGGTTGCGAAAGGAAATGTGAGTGGTTGGGTCGGTCTCTCCTTCAGTGATATTGTGCAAAATGGAAATAAAAGGATGAAGGAGTGTGAAGGAACCTTGACTACTACACAAAGAAGAAGAACCAAAAGGGGATACTCATTTCTTCCGTGACCAATGAGTACCAGATCTTCCTTTAAGCGGGATAACGGGGTAATTATTGCTTTCAAAAAGGACAAACTGGCCAAGAAGCCTTGTCTAGTTCAGCCTTCACTTGTCCAGTTGATAAACTGGGTTCAAAGTGATGGTCTTTGGAGGTGGAATAAATCAGCTTCAGAATGGGAATCAGCTACTGCGGAGGAGGAGTCCTGTGTAGGATGTATAGATGAATATGGGTATTATGATATATAATTCTTTCTGGTATGTTTGGCTATGTTTTGTTTTGTAGGTGGCTCATTTTTGATGTTGTAAGTTGGTATTCTGTATAGTTTTAAGGTTTGTGCGGGTTCACACTTTTCCTTAATGTGTTTGGAAATAAATTTTTTTAATTTTCAGTCATTTCACAAGTCTAAAACTACTTCGGTAGGTTGACTATGGTCAAAGAGGTCATTATTCCAAAATCTCTCAAATAATAATCATGAAATAATTATCATTTTTTACCTCAATTATACTTTTATAAGTAATAATAAAATATGTTTATGAAAAATAAACTATCTAACAATCATAGAGACGGTTGGACGTACGTACGCATTTGTAAGGTTTCCATTTTTTAATGATTTTATTTTAAATAAGGTAAGTATTTTTTATATTTTTATAATTATAATAATATCATAAATACCATATTATTTATTTAAATATAATTATATATGTAATCCATGTGATTTGGTGATGAAAACTGAATCATATTGCTTCGTGGTGGTGGTAGTCCAAACGTATACACGAACGACATTATCATTTTTGAGTGAATGGAAAGATACAAAATTAAATGTTATATTACCTTTTAATAATTATAAATATTTCATGAATATAATATATAAATATTAATTCTATATTTATAACCAGTCGTGATAGGTGGTGATGGAGAACGAATTACATCGGTCCGCAAGGTTTTAGTCCATTGTATAGACAAAAAATTCTCATTTGATGGAGGTTGGAGATGGATATAGGTTAATATATTAATATAATAACGTCTCAGTATATATTATATACATATTTTATTATATCATAATGGTTTAATAATATTTTAAGGAGGTGGAATAATAAATAAAATAAAATCATTCGGTTAAACATTAAACGTCTTCTCCGGAAAACCTTCTTTTCTTTACACCTTAAGACCTATAATGTTGGTATTAAGACCAAAATAAGGCATCAAGAACATGGATTGGGATTTTAGGAAGACATTTGGGAATATATTGGCTTATATAAATGGTTTTTAAGTATGAATAAATGATAAGAAGTGGGTCACTTCTATAAGGGAGGGGAGCAATATTTTTAGAATTTCTTAAAATATTAAATTAATATAAATTAATTTTGACCTAAAAATGGATCCAAATTGATAATATTATAATATAATATGATAATTAATCTAAATAATATCATCCAATAAAAGTTTTACATGTCTGGATCACATTTGTACCCTTATAGTTTTGTTTTAATCCCCCGTTAACCCTTTTCACACTTACCGTGATAACAAGGTTTTTTTAAATCTTTGAGGGTTATGATAATTACCATAAAAGGAAAAAAATACCCATGAATGGACCATGGTTGATATTTTTAACCATATCCTAATTTATGGGACGAATATAGGTTTTTTGTAATTTTATATCATTTAATAAAATATTATTTCTATAAAATATCAACAATGTCAATTTTGGAAATATTCATTTACTTCGACTTTAATAACATAAAGAAACAAGTGAAAAAGGTCATATAACTTAATATTAAATTATTATGTATGATATTTACTCATTTAATAAAATTTAGGTAGGTTTTAGAGTCATTTTGTAGTCCTTATAATATTATATTTAACCCTTAATTACTCAATTTTCCCTTTGCCCTCCTAATAAAAATTACAATAGTTAATATTCATAATGGTAAAAATAAAAGGGAACTATTTAGAAAATTTGGGAATCATGGTTCAAAATATTGTATAAATTTTTCAATATCCAAAATACAGAATTAGTAGAATTTAATTTAAAATAAAACTGGAGAAATGCAATGAAAAATATTTTTTTTAGAAAAATGTCCTTTTGAGTAAAAAAATATTTTTACACTAAATTAATGTATAAAATTAATTATGAAAACTATAATTGGATTATGTTTAATTATAGGGAAATAAGGAAATTTAAAAACTAATCCAAAATATAATTTTACTAAATAAGAAAATACAATTTTCAATAAAAATCGGTATATTCACTATTCATTGAAAAATTAAACGTTTCAAAGAAATTTCCAAATTTCAACATAAGATAATTTTGATATTCTGATTTAAAAAATAATAAAATTTTTATTAGATAAAATTTCTAAATGTTCTTAAAATTAATTTTAATATTTTTTCACAAAAATCAATAAAAACTATTATTGAAGAAAACTAGTTTTTAAAGAATAAAATGGATTTAATAAAAACCGAGTGATTATTTTTTAAGAATCAATCAATAAATTTATATTTAGTTGGAAATTTATATGTTTTTTTTCAAAATTAGGTTAATCCTATTTATACCTTCCATTTCAAATATTTGGTTAAAACAGTCATAATTAAATAATAATATTACACGGTTCGTTTAAGCATGGTGTGGATGTACTTATTTTTTTTATCTTGGGATATTACATGATTTACCCCATAATAGATATGAGAATCCATAATCTTTATAAATTACATGAAATGAATAGATTCCATCCATTTACCATAAAGACCCCATAAAACTGACTTAAATTTGTGACTGATAGTGGTGACAATAAGCATAGTTTCACTTTTAATCCATATCCAATTCCAATTAAATTGCTAGAAATACCTCATAGAAAAACTAACTTCATAGAGATCAACTTCAAAATCATTACACCACCCAATAAAAATAGATAAAGTGCCTTTTAAAATCCCTCTATAGTTGTTAAACATACCTCCATGACCCATAGGTCCCAAGGATCCAATTTCCACACCATGAACTTTGACTTTAATCTTGGAGTCCAAAGGTGGAATCCATCGAATGTACTTGGGAACATGAGTTCTCTTAACTCGATCTTAAATACCATATAGTAAAAGAGCCCCCAAATCTTCCATAGAGTTATTCATGCCCCCCTTGTGAATCTTTTATGCTAACTGAATATCACAATGAATATTATAACCAAATCCTTGAAACAAATTTGATGATTATAAAATCATATATAATTTTTAAATTTATTTATATTTTTAATACTTGTAAAATTTGAAACAACTTGAAAATTAAGAAGTTCATCACTAATAGAGAATTTACCAAGAATTCTCATTAATAAGACCAAATCAGTACCATCCTAAATATTAAAACTAAAAAATTAATCAATATGTACCCAAAAGTTTTGGAAAATGATAATTGAAAAAATATATTATGCACTCTTTATTAATTTATATTACAAAGATATTATATATAAGTGACCAAAAACATAGAATTACATAGTATATCATCCATGGGTACATTACGGTGCCAAATCTTCTATATTAGGATCAATTGAAAAAGCTAAATAAGATACTTCAGGAAGATTTTATCCACCCTAGAATAATAGAATCCTAAATAAAGTTGAAAAAATAGATAAATTTTCATATTGGTCTTCCCAAAAGAGTAGGACACCAAAATGCGTCATCGTGTTCCATAAATTTGTACCTTCATAGTTCTTCCATGATGAAATCAAGAATAAAATCCAAACAACTATCAATATTATTTGTAAAATCAATAATGAAAATCTTAGAAAAAAGAGGGGGTATAATACATTGATCCTAAATAGGGGTTATTAACCATCTCTTCTACCATGCACTTAACATAGAATCCTTATAAACCCACCATTTCGTTTGATCGATAAGAATAGAATAAAACTCTTTCACTGAGATCCAAATAGATGAAGTCATTAAAAAACTATTATCTAAAAAAATATAGTAATTGACATACACCTAAGAAATTTAGTTGATGGGTCCTTACTACAGATCATGTTACAAATATAGTATAAGATTGAAGAGTAATTGAATAATTAAGGATTTTTTATTCCAATCCCTCCTATAATCATTGGTTTAGTACATTGCCTCCAAGAAATGGTAACCATTTTCATTTCAAGGATACATATAGTCCATAAGAAGTTTTTAATTTTAGTCTCCAGTCTCTCAAGAAGATCTCTGAGCCATTTTTAAATAGTTCAGGTATACAAAATTTTGATTTAATAACTAAGCTAACATGATTGAGACCTCCTTCTTGGGAAATATATGTGTCTTTATAACTCCAGAGTTGAGAAAAAAGTAATATTTTCCAAATATGAATACTTAAAACTTCCCCAAAACAAGGGAACACCCAAGTAATAGATAGATAAGGACCCGTTTTTAATGCCTAAAATCTGAGAGATTTTTTATTTCTTATGGTTGGATATTCCATTTTTAAAAAATACATTGGATTTATTCTAATGGAATACTTGTCCTGAGGAATTATCATAATGTATTAAAATTTTATAATTATTTTTAATAGGTTTATTATCAAACTTATAGAATAATTATATGTCAACCATATAGAAAAGATACATTGGAACCCATAAATTTCATGCAGCCTTTAGAGGGGAGATAAAATGCACACAAACAACCTTATGAAAATAATGACTAAGATAATGTTCAGTAAGCCTGAATATGAGTGATTAGGGGTGATGAAAATAATAATACTAACATTAATATAACTATTAATTATTATAACACCAAACATTGGTGAGAATATTTTGGGTGGGGTGGTATTTGGGTGTATGTATACAGGTTGAGCCTAAGGATTTATTCTGCTACATGTATTGGAAATTTATTGTATCATCATCATCATCATCATCATCATAATCATCATCATCATAATCATTATACTTTCAATCGTGAGAATGGAATTGGAGTACATCCTAGGGTTGAGCCCAAGGATTTATTTCTTTTCATGCTTTGTTACCTTTTATCATTTTTTTACATTTAACTATATTTAATAAATATGTATATGAGTAAATTAATGGGTAAAAAGACACATTTTCACCTAGGGGTAATAATTGAAAAAGTAAATAGTCTAGAATACATAATTTTTTATGTATATCATGAAGGAGATAATTTTGATTCCTAAAAATTTCATTTAAATTTCGTTTTTATCATTTTAAATAGTGGACACCAATATTTTTGGTGACACAACCTATGAAAAAATTGCGTGAATGTGAATTTCAATGATTATTGTTTTTATAATGATACATTAATGAGAATTTGGGGGACTAATGATCATGAAAATAATTATTATGACTCATATTTATTAGAAATTCCATATGAGATTAGGATGTGATAAGATTATTCACAATAGAGAGAAGAATCTTTGATAAGTATTATAATCTAATAAAGACGGTGAATGTAGATATAAATTTATGCGAGGTCCTATACAAATTATTCACTATACGTGGGGGTGAATGAATGAGTAGAAATATTTTTATGATTCCACCTATATTCAAAATTCATCATCGGTTCAGATGAACTATGATCAAGATATCTTCCAAACTTTTATCCTCAAAACTAAATTTTATGAATTTAATCAAATCATTTTAGTAACCTAATTCTTTCATCCACACTACTACAATAAATATTTGGTTTATAATATTTACAATTAAAAACAAATGGATATATCCTTAGCATTACATGTGACTGAAGATATCACTGAGTCTCGGATAAGTTTTTATTTATTTTCACTATTTTAACCTATTATAGTTAGTAGTAGGATTCAATCCCACAAAAGTTTCAATTTTTTTATACCTATGACCAAAATATAAAAAATTTTCAATAAAATCCATAAAATTTAGAATGCAACTATTGATAATAAATAAAGTGTTAACTATAATCTCTTTTGTGATAGATAATTGGAAGATGAAAAACAAAACATATGTAACCCAGAAATATGAATTAATGAGATATGGAATTTTATTGTAATATTTTTGAAATATTTTTCTTTATTCATGCATCAATAAATTCATTAGAATGGAAAGAAATTATGCTAACCTACTTAGTATACTTGTCAACCTGTATCTAATTCAATTCAATAGTTTCTCAACAACAAACTCAATGATCCATGAAATGATGTTGTCAAAAATCATTGCAATAAATTATTCATTTATTATAATGTAATTATCATAGATTTTATTAAATCTTGATTAAACATTTTTATTTAATTCTATCAAATATAATTTTTATTGTTCTTCAAATTTTTTAAAATATACCATCTAAAAATTTATGAGAGTGAAATAATCTAGAAAATGAAGCATGAATGGAGTCTTAGATTATTCCAACACAACTAATTTCCCTAAAGAGTTATCCAAAAGTCAATATTTATTTAACAAAAAAAATTGATTACATTACAAATAGAAACAAGCATAGAGATAAAGGGGAAATAATCTTGTCTTTCAAGAAACTCCAGCTCTAGCTCACACTTCTGTCACCTAGTACATGCTTAATTTATTTACTATATCTATATCTCTACTATTTATCATCAAAAATAATTTCCCCCATATTTATGTGTTTTTTATGAGTTTTTATTTTATTCTCCCCTCATACACCAATTTTCTTCACATCCTCATTTTCTAAGATTTCCAGTCTGTCTTCACTAATATTCTTTCAACCCTAAAAAATTATATCACTTCCTGTGTCACTTAAATAAAATTATATAACAAAAACTATAATTTTTATAGGAATTTTTTTTCTAACTAACACCACTCTTTTTACCATTTGATGTTATCATATCCCCACCAGCCTCTATTCTTCAACAGAAGCACAAAAATTCTAGTTCGCTAAGATTTATTCATACTTGTAATCTCACATCCTCATTCTTGGCTCAAGTATTTCCTTAAAATCATTAAAACCATAAATTCCAATTGAATGAACTCCAGTGAGCACCCCTGTTAGAATTATATTTGGTCAACATTTCTAGTTCACCAAGGTTTAAACTTCACTTGGGCTTAGACACCGGTGTGATGAATGTTTTCATGACTAGAAACTTATATTATCTCAACAACCCTTGTAGTTTATCATGTATGGTGTAGAACTAGATTCAAGTTACATTTTATTCCTATTAGAAATATAGTCAATAACCTAGTGTTCACATAACTTTATGCTCACAACTATAGTGTTGGGAGCATAGATACCCCCCATCAATCAAACACCTACAAAAAAAAGTGAATGTTAAAAAATCTTCAATATCGAGTTCAAATCCTCGATTTTTTTAATATCTAAATCACCATTCATGATTGAAAAGTTTAAAATAATGTTGTCGAATTTAGTGTTTTTAATTCTATGACATTCATCACTTTAATCTGTTACATGATATATCGATCATGAAAATTAACCCTCTTTAATCCTTCATCAAATGACATAGGTATTATCAGTAACTCTTGGTCTATTCCCATCCACGAATATCTCAAATAGGTATTTGTACTTGAATGAAACTCATATTCAACCTAAAAATCTTTAATGATTCATTAACAAAGCTTGAAAGTAGACCTTAGTTTTGGTTCTCAAATAATAGATTGATGGGGGTTCCTCTCCATTAATGACCTCCATAATTGAAGCCCAGTCAATATCCTTTTATTATTTTTATTCTTACCTCATCCTTATCATGATTAGGTTATGCATAGGGTGAGTTATTTAGCATCGGTAAAAATAGTTGTTAATTGAGATCCTTTTCATTAAAGAGTATCTCTATTAGAAATATTTCAAATAACTTCGATTTTATTTCCTCCTTGATTGAATAATATTAATAAGAATACTTTGACATCATCATTCAACCGTTTCATATTTAAATTAATCCAGTTGAATATTCAAAACCCGAACTTGAATTAACCTTAGTAAACCAGACTAGCCAAATACCAGTTTTATATTCTGTTTGATAATGCTTTGTAAGTAGTCAGTTTCATCCTTAAATTTTATTTTCGATGTCTTTGTTTTGGGTGGAGCCGACCAAAATTATATTATGCGAAGAAAGCCCATGTAAAATACCTTATATGAAATTATATTATGGGATTATATATTACATGAATCTTTCTATAAATTTATCTTATGTGGAATTGGGGATGGTGAAAATTTTCTTAAATAGAATCAAAATAAAAATTCTCTTACTTGGATTCTTACTGTGATTTCTGTTACATAGAAAAACCAAAATTTCTTATGGTCCAATGCTCAAATTTCTCTTACGTTGATGCTTCAAATTCTCTTATGGGTATTTAAAAATTTATTATAAATCCATGATGTACATAAAAATTAAAATTTTATATTCATTGTGATAAATAAAAATAAATTCAAAAATAAATTTAAATATCACAAAAAACCCCATAAATTTCCAAAACTCAAATGGAATTAAAAATTTGTTCCATAAAATAATATTTATAATTTTGAAACAAATAATTTGAACATAAAAAATCCATCATCTTAATTAATTTAAAAACAAATTCCAATTAACCCATTAGAAATAAGTAGATACAATTACAACAAAATATATTCAAAATAAATCGTGGAAAATCAGAAAAGAAAAGTTCAAATCCGTAAACTTAAGAATATCACTAAAAATATTATTTTAACTATATTTGATAAAATAAACTAGAAAATTGGTTCTTAATATATATGAAATTAATAATAGAACCTTGAAAATTGAAAATTTTTAAATTTAAAAAAATATAACTAATTATTTAATGAATTAAATTTTCCATAAAAAAATGGTAAAGTGTCGACTATTAATCAATTAAACAATTTAAATAAAATTATCAAAATTTGATTAGAATGATGTGGAAAAAATATATTAAAATAGATCCACATAAAATTCCCCCAAACTTAATATATTTAGTTTCCTCAAACAATCAACTCATCAATTTTAGTAGAAAATAGTAAATCTCAAGATTGAGAAACTGAAATTACACAAAGAATTAGTTTTCATATGAATTTTTTCCATGGACACTCTCAAATTGAAATAGTGGATGCCCTTATAAGATTGAATGGTTTCAGTGAAAATTTGGTTTCTTGTTTTAAAAAAATGTTTGAAATTTAAATTTTTTAGAAGAATTAAAAACCCTCCAATTTTAATCCAACAAAAACTTCCACACTTCTATGTATCTACAGGTGAATTAGCACACATAATTAATAGATATTAAATAGACGGAACTAAATGGGTGTGTGAAAAAAATAATTAAAAAGAATGAATAATTAAAACATATAACGATTAAAAAAATAATAATGGAAGTTTAAACTTGGATTATGATTTTCATTTCATACCCCATTTGGATTCATATCTTATGAGTTTAATTGAATCTAAAGAGTTTAAATCCCATGATAGTTGTTTAACATCATCCAAAATTTTACCAAAAAAACTTCTTCAAATGGGAAATAAAATGATATGATCAATTAAATCCATTGGTAATATATATTAATGTACTTAAAGTGTCATCAAAACCTTTAATCTTAAGAAACAAATTCCACCAACTGAGGAAGAAAATAAAATATTAAAAATAAACAATTTTGAAAAACATTCAAATGAGTTTTGATGTGTAAAACAATGAATAAATATTATAATAGTTTTAATTACACTCTCCCACACTTAAAACCTAAAATTTTCCCTAAATTTGAATGGAATAGTTAAATAAAAAATTTAAGTACATTTAATATTAAAGTGATTTTATCATTCAGCAGTGCGAAGCCTTGTTCAAAGGTTTAGAGTGAGTTGAAAAATCATTTTTTCCAAAAACTCAAAAAAAATTGAAGAGCATGAAAAAGTATTCCACTAATTATCACTTTAATTTTTTAAATTAAATATAATTAATTTACAAAAAATATTATGTGTATAATATAAGTTACAAAATTATTCCACAAAATTATTCCTAAAATATGTATAAAGAAAGAATGTAAAAAAATTCAACAAACAAAATTTTAAAAAAATAAAAACTTTGAATCAAGTTTGTCCATTAGTATTAAAATTAAAGAGAACTTTAAAGTTAACTTAAAATGTTTTAAATTCATATAATTATCATAGAAAATATTTTTTTTTTTAAATGTGAACAAAATTTAAAGGTGAAAAATTTAAACAAAATTCCCCTAAATAAAGAGCCACTATCTTTGAAATTCATCCAACAACACCTTGATACCATATTTTAAAGTTAAATACCATATATTATACAAAATTAAGCTCATAAATAATAGAAAAATAATAAAATTAGGTTCCAAAATATTAAACAAAAAAATTTATATTAAACCAAATGTAGAGTTAAATAAGGTGTGGATCAAGTTTCTTTAGAATGCAACTCCTTCTTATGACTTGAACACAACCATGATGCTTTTATAGTGAGTTATAAATGAGGTATCTCAGTCATTATAATCATATAGAAAAGGAAAAATTTATTAATATTAAATAAAACCACACAAAGAAACATGGGTTGACTCCCTTGAAGCACTGAATTTATAGTCGTCAGTCACACTTAGGACAAGTTTAATATTCCAATGTAGAGGTGATATCCAAGACCTTTGGATATGCCTAAAATTATTTTTAACCCTCGGAATGTAGACTAATAATGTCTTAATATACTCTCTAACTATCTAAAAATATATATTAACAAGAAATATCAATATTTTGAAGGTTCAAGAACATTTACTTTTAAGCTTCACTATGAGAAGTTTCAATCTAGAATTAAAAAGAAAGTCCCTTTGACCAACTTTAAAGTACATAGTTTGAATAATGGAGTCATAAAAGGATTATTTATTTATTTATATATCCTATTAGTCTCATAATACTATATCATAATTTATTTCAACTCACTTAACTCTAACATTAATCTCTCACCAACAAACTTAAAATCATAATTTAGGGCTTTCACATCCCAAAAGAACTTGTTATATAGCTCTAAAAAAGATGGAATGTATTAACAAAGATAATTATATAAGGATACATAATTATATGTGTTTTTAATATGCACCATATTCCCATAAATATTTATCAAATTTAATAGACGAGTCCTTCTTAGAACTAGACAAAGTTTTTTTCTTGAATTTGTTTCAATTGTCTATTTGAAATTTATGCTTGCCCACTGTACTATGGGTGATAAGTGGTTTCAAATTTATGAATATAACCATATTTTTCCATCAAATATTCGAATGTAAATTTCTTAAAATGTTTATAATTATCTATAATGAAGGCCTTATAAAGGCCAAATCTAGATGATATATTCTTCTTAAATGAGATTCAAAAACTTACTAGAAAGATTGTTTGGAAGTGTGAATGACTCTTCCCATTATAGATATAATCTAAAACAACATGGATGTAATAATTATAATAAAAAGGTAGTAATGGTCCCAAAAATTATAAACACCGCACATAAAATATTTCTACCCCTAAAATACCTTTCTATCGAAATTATTATTTCCTTCCAACATTTCCTAACATTTGACAACTATCACAGCCTATAAAAAAGTTTCTATCATCTTTAGACAATGTTAGATAGTAAAAACTATTATAAAACACTTTTTAATATATTATCTCACTACCATTATTTCCAATTCACGGTAAAGAGTGACAATTATTAAGAATAGAAATCATTCCCTCCTTAGGAACACATCTCCTAAAAAGTAAAGGATTATCCCAAAATTAGTACTTAAGATCAAAAATGAACTTTATTACTTCAATTTTGTGAAAGGTATTTGTGAATGGATTTTAAGGAAATTGGTATAATTCTTAAACCAAAAATATTACCACACATCAAATAGTTTCTCATTAGGAAATAAAGAATTAATCTCTTTTGGTTCATCAGTTTGGGTAATAAGAAACCATATAAATTGGGAAACAACTAAATTTTCAGTTCCTTTATTACCCTTAATATCTAGATAAAATTATTATAAATTAAGGGTACACCTCATACGTCTAGGCTTGGATTATCTCTTGGTTAGAATATATTTAAGAGAAAAATGATCTGTGAAAATTATAATTTTTGACCCTTTCAAATATCACCTAAACATATCAAGATAAAACATGATATTAGATAAATAATTTTCAGGTATTGGGTAATTTCTTTTAGTATCATCAAACAGTTTACTAGAATAATAAATCACATGTAGTTTCTTCTCATTTCTTTTCCATAAAACCTCCTCCATGGTGATATCCCTAGCATCACACATCACCTTAGAAGGAAGTTTCCAACCAGGTGATAAAATAATTGGTGAATAAGTGAGTTTTGATTTGATTATATTAAATGAATCTTAATAATTTTTATTAAACACAATTTGTGTATCATTAAATAAAAAAGACAACAAGTGACTTATAATTTTTGAAAAATTCTTGATAAATTTTTAGTAGAAACTGGATTGCGATAAGAAAATTATAATTTCTTTAAATTTTATAGAGGAGAAAGATTTTTAATGAATTCAATTTTTTAATTATCTACATATATTAATCTATTAGACATATTTTAACCTAATAATATACCTTCATTAACCATAAAGTGACATTTCTCACAAGTTTAAAACAATATTGGTTTATTAAAACCCCTAAAAAATTACAAATTTTTAAGTTATCTTTAAAAATTGATACAAAAAATTGAAAAGTTATCCATGAAAAATTAAATGAATATATCAATCATATTAGATAATATTTCAATCATACACATTTAAAATACTATGGTAGCTTCACACAATCTAGAAGGAATCCCATGGTAAGAAAAAAATCCAAATAGGCATGTGAAATTTTTTTTTTCATGAATCTTGTAGAACTAAAATAATTTGATTGTAACCATAATATCCATCTAGAGAATCAAAATATTCATTTACAACTAACCTTTTAAGAATTTCATCTAATAAAAACATTAGAAAGTGATATTTTCTAGTAGAATAAAATAAATTCCTATAATCAATAAAGATTCTCTACTTTATTGATTTTCTAACATGGATTTATTATTTTTTCTCATTCACCACAATAGTTAAACCTCCTTTCTTGGGAACTACATATATTGGGTTGACCTAAGAACTATCTTAAATAGTATAAATGATTATAGTATCTAATATATTGATAACTTCTTTAGTATTTAATCTTTTTTCCCCTCAACTATTGGTTTATGGTCAAGATCCATGGGAATTATACACATGAAATAAGAAGGAATAATTCCCTTAATATCAGCTATAGAACAACCAATAATAGATCTTTACTTCCTAAAGACATTCAAAATAATTTAATCTTTACTCCCCATAAACTAGATGAGATGATAATTGTTAAGTTTGTTTTTTATATAGAAAATAATGTTTTTGGTGATATGGAAGGGGTTTGAGCTCAAAAGTGGGAGCTTGTTTACTAGAAAAATACTCTAGGTCCTAAGTAGTCCAAGTTCTTCAAGATATCTTTTAAATAAGGAACTATAGAAATCATCTTCATCATTAGTAATTTCCTTAATAAAATATTATTCCCAACAATAATTAATGGTTTGTTCAAATATATTCTATAAATAAAACCCATCAATATTCTCAAAGAATGCTCCCTCATACTCATCTAAAGGATCTTCCTCTTTGCCTGAGTAAATTCCCATGGAATTTTTACCAGCAGATGTATTATTGTTAATTTTATCAATCATTCCATAAAATACATCCTATTACTGATATATATGTTATTATAACTCTAGAAACTAATTTCTTGAATATATTTTATTTTTTGAATGTGTTTTTGATATTTTAAACACATTAAATTCCTCTTTTTGGAATCTTAAATTAAAAAACAATATACCCTCAAACACATTTTTTATATCTCTTCTAGTGGTTAGAAAAGGGCTACCAAGGATGATAGGAAATTACTTATCACACTCCACGTTTTAAATTAGAAAATCTGTAGAAAAAATATCTCCCCTACCCAAACTGACAAATAATCAACCTTTCCTATTGGGTGAGTAATGAAAGTGTATACCAATTTCAAGACAACTGTGGTGGGTTATGGAACTCCTACTGTAACGAACCCGACCCCAGTAGCCCCAACCCATGCCATACTTTATTACATTAACATAGATATAATGGGTAAAATACCAAAGGACCAATTATTTTTGTAGTTTTGGAAAACTAGATACATACATGATATCTATTTTACATTGGGAAAATAAAATAAAGCATAAAATAAGTAAAAGATCATCATCCATGAAACCTATTTTATGAAGAGAAAAGAAAAAAATAATGGTGAGATCAAATTATTAGTAAGGGTTAAGTACAATAGAATCTAGAATGTATCAATAATCATACTAAATATGGAAAGGTAAATAAATAAACACACATTCCACATAAATATCTAGATAAGAAATAATCGATATGGCAAGGTAAATAACTAAAAACACACGTCTTTTAAATAACTTATAATGAAATGCATCCATAAATAATGTCATAGAGAAAATATCATGGATAATAACAACAACAAAATTATAAATGAAGGAAATTATTAATTTTCCGACATGATGTTTCCCAGGTACATCATACCTTTACCGTTTAGACCTTTTATAATACAATTTAAAACATACTGGGTAAAAACCCAACTAATTTAGTGAACTAATTCATCTCATGAGGCTATTGATGCATTTAGGGGATATCTATAACCAGGCTCCACCCATGTCATACATATCCAAATAATTCCTCATATATCAAATAATTTATTTGATTCATGAACCAGTATGCCTTATCAAATATTTGTATTGAGTAAAAAATATAGATTTATCAATATTTCCTAAGTTAATCAGATAACTTTCAAAGTTGTAATCATAATTAAAAGTGGAATAAATTTTTAAAATTAATCATATCCATCTTACAAAAATATGTATATTTAAGAGAAATTTAATTTCCAATGAAAAATTATTAGAAGAAAGTGATTATTTAAAGAGAAAGTTAACAATCAAAAAATAAAATTTGATTTCATAATAACTTTTACCACTTGGTAACTTTCAAGTCAAATCCACTTAGATGGGATAATTCAAATTGAAAATTAAAATGCCATGAAGAATTAACAATTCATGATATTAAATTTCAATGGGGTGATACCACATAAAAGTAAATTGGTGCATAATTACAAAGTAGTCTCAATGGAAAGTAAATTGACATGAAATTACTTACCTCACACTTCCTTTTGGTTGAATGTGCATCAAAATCCTATATAGTGTGTAAGATCCCAGTTTTTTTTCTTAAGGTATGAATATTTATTTTTTTGGTTAAACACTTTTTTACTTTACTTTTTAGATTAGACCCTAAGCTGGGTTATGGGATAATTGGGTTGTTTTTGGGAAAGAAGTGTCAGAAAGGTTGTGTACTAGCTACATGCCAACTACACGAGATGTAATGGTCTCGCTAGGATATTTTATGAAATTTAAGGGGTTTTACCTAGAAAGAGAGAAACAAGAATTAAATGATGTGAAAAATAATTACAAGTCATGTAATCACCTGATTTTTTTTTAAAAATATAGGTAGGAGCCTTTATTTTCAGGTTGAAGCATAACTTACCCTTTCTTAATGCACTAGAAGCTCCTTTGAGGAATAAAGATTGGCTTTTCTCTCAGTTGTAGATCCAGACTCTGTTTCTTTCTTCATCGGTATCATTGGAACCACGATGGTAATTCCTTGATTCCTTTTTGGTTTTTCTTGATTCTTATGAACAACGACTGCATTCTTTGGATTTGGGCACTTATGCCCTAATTTATCATTCTTAACCCATTCTTCAAATTTCTTCCAAACCAGGATGAATTGGGACTTGATACTGGATGAGAACTCTACTAATGAACTAAGGTAGGTGGTCTATAATTTTATTTTGGCTTTTGATGTTTTATAGTGCTATCATCCTTTTTGTTTCTTGCCATACTTTTCAATACGAGCTTGATTTTAGAGGGTTAATTTGAAATAGATGAAATTGGACCTGTTAAATATTCCATGAGGTTCCTTAAGATGCGTTGGTGGTTGTTTCGCCAACCTAAGGCCAACCATGGGGTGATCCATGCCTTTTCTTTGGTTTTTACCTTTATGAACATCCCAAGGGGAGTGACCTTGAGTTTTCCTAGTTTAAAGAAGCTCAATTGTAATTAAATGATGTTTATTTACATGCATAGGGGATGTACTACCTTCTTAACTTATGTTATCATTTCTTTCCATGCATAACTTGATTAAATGATTTAATGGAATTTATTAAATTATTGGGTATACTTATTGGTTTTTTTATCATTCTTAAATATATTTTTGTGATAAATGGGTGGGTATACCCATGTGTCTTGATTAAATAGAAGTGTAGTACATGAGTGGGTATATATAACAAACTCGATCTTTATTACACACTAAAACATGATTTATTACCTAAAATATTCACTTTATACAACATGTAAGATCGATAGTTATAGTGTCTTTGGGGCTTAGGAACATTAAATAAGGACTTAAAACATGAAACACAACATCTTTATCGAAAACTTCCTTTACAGGACGACTATATTCCCTTGTACTTAGCATTGCATGGGATAACCTGATGACATGAATAAGAAAATGGTGATCTATAAAGCCCAATAATGGAGTAAAAAAGTAATATCCTGAAGAATATAATACATGTTAGAAAATAGGTATATCGAAGGATCATAAAAGAAACATGAACAAAAAGTCATGATAAAACGTGATTATCAGAGCATGGAAATGTGACAACAACACTTCACATGGTTTTAGCATGATCCAAGGATAATTACACATGAATCATGATTAAAACCTCATTTAACTTGAATTATAATGAGTAAACACTCATTTAACTTGACATATCATGATCCTAATCTTTACCCAATGCATTGGAGCACTATCAGGGCGCACCCTTCTTAAACATTTCATTTCATGCATAGGTGTGCCACAAGATCATAAAACATAGATTCATTAAACATCATAATATATTACATGGTAAAGGAATGTGGAATTAATACATTAAAATCTTCCATAAATACATAAATATTCATAAAGGTGAATATCCTTGATAGAGAAATGAGCATGGTATTCACTACACAGTGATTTTGGCTTGGAAAATGGTGGTGCAATTTCAGCAGCATAACAACATGACATAATTCTTCATAAAAAGGTTAATGAGATAGAAAAGGGTGTCTCATCATATGTACATGAAATGGAATGTAAGGGGGTCATATAGATACTTTTACCAACATAATTAATGGAATTTGGATTCATAATACAAAATAATTTCTTGAATGTAAATGAGGAGATAGAAATTCCTTACGGAATTTCGGTATGGTAACATGTGTACATGGGAGGAATTAATGAGAGAGAAAAGGGGTATATCATCCTCCAAACATAAATAGGGTAGTATGGGGGAGGTTATAAATCATACCCCAACATTTGTAATTGAAAATAAAAGGGCATAACAATATTAAGAAACTTGGATAAAATGAGAAAGGAAAGAATCCCTTACTTGGAAGTGCGATCGAAAAGGATTGGGAGGGGCTTGAGAGAGGCTTATTGGGAGGTTGGGGAACCTTGTGAGGATTATAGAGAGATAATTTCATAGGTTGGATGAACTCCAAAGTCTCTGAGTGAAGAGGAAGTGGGATATTGGGTGTGTTTATATTGGAATGGAGAGGAAATTCTTTATTATTTTGGTTTGAGACAACACACATTAAACTAATCAAAACCACAAACCAACCCATAGTTTTTGACCATGTTTTTTAAAAATTAGAGTGGAAAAAAATATTTTATAATTAAAATTGATGAACATTTTAAAATAATAGGGTTTCTTATGTTGAGGTGAGTCACACTCTCAAGGAAATCAATTTAAAAAGTTAAAATGTTTTATAAGTCTTGAAGGGTCCACTAAAGCATTGTAAAATAAATAAAAAAAAACCTAAAATCACATTATTTTAATGGTAAAACATAAATTGGCCGAAAATAATGTTTATAGTATTTTATTACATCACTATTGGGTCATTATGATGTCATAAAACACATTATATATTTAAACGGAATTTAATTTTTACCCAAAAATTCGTCTGTCTCAGAAAATTATGAAAACTTCACTGTTGGATAATTTCAATATCCTGATTCCAAAAATAATATCCATTTTATCTAAATATTTTTCTAAATATTTTAATTTTTAATTTTAAAATAAAAACAGACATTTATAAAAAATTCATGGGTTTTGATAAAAATATATTTCAAACCTTAATAAAAATCACAATAGTATTCATTACAATTATACAGTAATTTATATTATATAAAATTAATTTAGTAATAACATTTAATTAAAATATTATTTCATTAAAAAAATCCAATAATCCATCAAAATAGATTTCTTAATTAACTAAAAATTCTATTTTTACTTTAAAAAACTATTTACAAAGTAACAATAATAAAATGAAAGTATATTCTCTATAAATAAATAATGTACATAATCATAGTACTAGGGTCTCATTACATAACCCCTTATAACACCCGTATAGGGCCGATTGGTAAGGTGTGCGATGATGACAAACTCTTGGGGTGGATTGGATAACATCGCTCAGGTGGTAATCTCTATCAACTTGCACTTCTCTCGTAGGTAGTTTCATTTGAGATTAACATGTTGAATCTCGTATTGGGATTGGTCAAGGGTGAATCCCAATGATGCCAACTCCTTTCCAAGATCCGACAAATGGGCTTCGTTTGGAGAAATTCTACTGGATGAGGCCATCACTTCCTTTGTCTGAGTAAATTGGATTTATTAAAGCCCTATATTTATACTAATCATGTGATCATTATTTAACGTCTATATTAGAAAGGATCACAATTATTAATAGTATTTTAAAATCAAAAAACATAATTCCAAATAATTTCATATGTTATATAACCATTTTACATAATAAGACATTTTATTAGATCAAGAGGAATTTCCATTAATAAAAGTTTGGGTCATTACAATCTTCCCCCTTAAGAAATTTCGCCGTCAAAATTTTCTTTTTCAACACAAAAAAAGATGCAGGTAACTCTACTTCATCACTTCCTCCAATTCCCTCATTGCTTCTTTAAACTTGTGGTTTCACTACAACACCTTGACGAGGGGAATTTTATTATTTCATATAACTTTTTCCCTACAATCTAAGATCTTCACCTGCTTCTCTTCATTGGAGAGGTCAATCTACAATGGTTCCACCTATGGATTAAGTACATGCAATGTCTAAGGTATGTACTTCCTCAAGAGTGATACATGGAATACATCATGTACTTCAGATAGGTTCTGTGGGAGTACTAGTCGATAGGCCACTGCTCTAATGTGATCAAGGATCTAAAAAGGGACAATATACCATGTACTAAGCTTTCGATTCTTCCCAAATCTCATAACTCTCTTCCATAGTGATATTAGGAGGAATACCATGTCTACAAAATCAAACTCTAGGTCTCGTTTACTATTATCAGCATATCTCTTTTGTCAACTCTAAGCAGCTTTAATGTGCTGCTGCATAGTCTTAGCCTTCTCCACCATTTATTCGACCATCTCTGGACCTAGGAGTTTTCTCTCTCCAACTTTATCCCAACATGCCGGTGTTGTGCACCTCTTCCCATATAGGGATTCATATGGATCCATTTGGATGCTTGAGTGGAAACTGTTATTGTATGAGAACTCAACAAGAGAGAGATATTGATCCCATCCTCCTTTGAAGTCCATTGAGAACGATCTCAACATGTCCTCAAGCTTGGGCCAGATCATTGCCCCCATTGAAAAGGACATGGATGTGCTGATGGATAACATCATCCACCTTGAGAAAGGTCTAGAGGAGGTCTGGGATGATCAGGAGTTCGAGGAGCTGTCTAAAATGAAGGACTCCTTGGATGGCATGATTTTGAATTAGGAAATATTGGCAAGGGAGGAGGCACAGATCAAGTGGATGAGGGAGGGAAACAGAAATACTAACTTTTTCCATGCCCGCATTAAATAGAGGAGGAGGTCGACTACTCCCAACATTCAGCTTTATGATGTTTCCTATTCAGACGACAGGGACACCGTAGAAGCACAGTCCCATATGTTCTTCTATGACCTACTAGCAGGTCCCAACCCACGCATGGCATCCATGTACCCGGAAGGTAATGGTGATCTTATGGACTTGATCCCTAAACAAGTTTTAGAGTAGAACAATGTGATGCTGAGTGCTATTCCCAATGAGATTGAAATTTTTGAGGCTACATTGAGGCTTAACCCGGAGAGTGAAACAGGTCCTGATGGTTTCCCGGGATCATTTTACCGGAGCTCCTGGGATGTGGTGAAAGATGATATAGTTGCAGTGATCCGAGATTTTTTCCAGGGTGGGTGTTTACCAAGGGTCACGACGACCACTACCCTGGTTCTTATTAGCAAGATAAATTCTACCCCCCTCAAGCACTTTAGACTGATTAGCATGTGAAACATTCCATACAAAATTCTGGATAGCATCATCAAATCAAGGATTTCAACTCAACTGCCTAGATGGGTCTCTCTGAAACAACATGGTCTTATGAAGGGGAGCTGTATCCAGGGAGTTACAGCCTTAACCCTGGATCTGGTTAGGGATATTGATACTAAAACTCATGGATCAAACATGGCTATTAAGTTGGACATGAGAAAATTGTATGATCGTGTTGAGTGGAGCTGCATCAACATGGTGTTAAATGGTATAGGGTTCTCATCTTGGTCTACTGACCTTATTTTCATGTTCTTCATCTCTTCTTGGTTTATGATCACTTTTATAGGGAAGAATCATGGTTTCTTCAAGTATAAATGAGGATTAAGGCAAGGAGACCCCCATTCACCGAGCATATTCATTCTCTCCCAGGACATCCTGAGTCGAATCATCAAGAGAAGTGTGCTAAAGGGAAATATTATGCATTACCGTAGAAAGATATATTCTATCACTATCTCTCATATAATGTTTACGGGTGATACCATAATTTTATTGAATGATAACAGGCATTAGGTGCGTGTAATTTACAAAGTTTTGGAAGAATATTGTCACTAGAGTGGGACAGTCATCAATAAGGGGAAGATAAACTTGTACATATCTAGAAGATGTTATTCCAGGCATGTCTCTTCCCTAGGCAGCACGTTGGATATGCAAAGAGGGTAATTTTCGATGGACTACCTGGGTGCTCCTATCTCCTCTAGAAGGCTCTGCTTTCAGGATTTTGACCACATTGTCAGTAAAATCTCTGACTGTGTTCACAACTGAAAAAATTGCTACATATCATTTGGAGGTCATGTTGCTTTAGTCAATAGTGTGCTCTTGGCTACCCCTGTCCATGCTCTTTATTCTCTTTTTATACTGAAAGGAGTCATTTATAATATTGAAAAGATCATTTCCAGATTCATCTGGGATGCTCTTGCAGAGGGAAAATGGCATTGGGTGTCCTGGGGTAGGATGGAAAGACCGGTGTAGGAGGGTGGTATTAATGCTAGGATCTTGGATGAAAGCCTTTGATGCTTTCATGCTAAATTGGCATCAGAAGTTCTTGAGGATCATATTCTTTTGGGGAAGGCAATGGTGGGTAGATGGAACGAGAGCTCAGATAGAGATGAAAGGCATGAGTCCCCCTTTTTGGCCATGATTCTCCCTCTCATTCAGGATCTCCAACCCTTATCCCACATGATTGTTGGAGAGGGTGCCATTTATTTTTGGCACCAGAATTGGGCAGGCTCCATAATTGGCTTCCCAAGGTGTCCGACCACTAATATCTCATTCAAGGAGGTGACTATTCATCCTCTCTTCATCTTGGCTATTTTGGAAATGGACTAGATAGATATTTTCGATCTCATTGATCCCAATTAAGAGCTTGATAGGTGAATCTTCACCCCATCCAGTTCGGGGGCCTTCTCCTCTAGGGATTTTAGAACAATTTCGACTTCTCAGAACCTTCATAATAGCTGGAACATCACAATGTGAATCAGAAACTTTCCTACCAAATAAAAATTTCTCTCTTGGAGAATAAGGAACAATGCTATACCCTTTGAAGATAACATCAAAAGGTTTGGAATTAGTATCGCTTCCAGGTGTTGCTGTTGTAAGGATCACTGGGAGGAGAATGCAGAGCATATTTTCTTTGAAGGCGGATGGGTGAGGGAGGTATTTAGTGATTTCAGTGAGTTTACTGAAGTTTATGTTAGAAGCACGGATGGAACTCCCTTCCTCGAGAGATGGTTTCATGGTTTGGATGATATTGGCCCGGAGAAGGTGGCTCGGGCGGTCGTGCTTCACAAAGACTGTTGGTTCCTCTGGAATGTGAGGAATAAGTCACAGTTTGAGGGGATCCAATTGAAAGGTAGGTCCATCATTGCTCGAACATGGATATTTCTGATGGACATGGTTGTGTTATGCAGCAACTGGAGTGATGCTCCATCTATTCACTGCCTTATCCCTCGCAATCCTGTAGCTCACTCAGTCTGTGACAGTCCGAGATCTTCATGGGTCCACTGGCTTCCGTCCTATGTGGGATTGAAGCTCAACATAGACGGTTTATGAAGATTGGGGATCATTGGAGGAGGTGGTGTTATCTGCGACTTAGGAGGTGTAGTGATTCTGGAATTCACTTCTCTTCTCGGTAGCGGTTCCTCTCTCCAAGCAGAGGCCAAGGCATTATTCCCTGGTTTATCGCTCTGTCTCCAGGCCAATATTATCCTCTCATAGGTGGAAATTGACTCCTTGATATTGCATAAGTCCTTGGCTGGAAAGGGCCCTATTCCACGGTTAATCTCATATGCCACTGGAAAATGCAGAGGTATGCTAAATAACAATATCAAAGTCGTCCATACTTGGCGTCAGTGAAACAAAGTTGCGGACTATTTTTCATCCTTAACTAGATCCAACCACAACATATCATGTTTCTTAAATGTGGATTTTCTTATGACATAAGGGGATGATCTTATTAGAGGGGATGCCCTTAGACTGCACTACTTCAGACCCCCTTAAGATCCTATTTGGACTAGTTTGGCCAATGTTTCTTCCTGTTCTTATCCTCACTTTTAATAAATAAATAAATAATGATGATGATAATCCATACTGAATTTTAGCTCTGTATCCAGATCATGTTGAAGAATTTTACAAAACTTAGAGGTGAATCTTGGATCTCGATCAGATATAATAGATAGTGGTACTCCATGCAGCCTTACCATGTCTTTGATGTATATACATGCCAGTTGATCTAGTGAGAAATCCTCCTACATAGTAATGAAGTGTGCGGTCTTTGTAAGACGATCCATAACAACCTAGATAGAATTATTTCCTTTGGATGTCTTCAGAAGTCCAGTGACAAAGTCCATTATGTTTTTCTCCCATTTCCATTCTGGTATGGGTAATGGTTTCATCATCCCCTTGGACTTCTGCCTCTCAACCTTCACTTGTTGACACACCAGGCAATTTGATGTATACTCAACGATCTCTTTCTTCATGTTATCCCACAAATAATTCTTTAAAAAATCTCTATACATCTTTTTGTTTCCTAAGTGAATGGATAAATTCAAACTATGTGCATCATCCAAAAGTTTATTCTTTAACTCCGGATTCGATGAAACACATAGTCTTGAGCTAAATCTCATAATTCATTCTTCATTGACGTTGAAATCCGAGGATTTCCCTTTCCTGATAGTTTCCACCTTCTTCTGAATTCCCACATCATCCTTTTGAGCATCCTTTAATCTTTTCAAAAGAGATGGTTGAGCAATCATTTGTGAAATGATCAATGATGTTCTCTTCTTTATGATTCCCATGTTCATCTTCATCAAGTCTAAGAAGATAGGATCCTTTTCAATTCTCATCAATAATAGAATCACTGGGTCCTTTCTACTTATAACATCTTCCACCTTTTTCTCTTTCCTAGGGTGGTAATGGATTGAGTAGTCATAGTATTTAATTATCTCTAACCATCTTCATTGGGTCATGTTCAACTCTTTCTATGTTAATATATTCTTGAGGATTTTGTGGTCTGTATATAATTCACACTTCTCCTCAAAGAGGTAATGCTTCCAAATTTTTAAATCAAAGATCACAACAGCTAACTCCATATCATGTGTTGGATAGTTTTTCTCATGAACTTTCAATTGCCTTGAAGCATAGGCAATGACTTTTTCATTCTGCTTCAACACACAACCCATGACCTTCTTATAATCATTAATAAATACCACAAAATGTTATCCACTTATGGGTAATGTGAGTATGATCTCATTGATAAGTATCCTTTTCAACTCCTTGAATCTCTCTTCGAATTCATCACTCCAAGAAAAATTTACTCTCTTTCGAGTTAACTTGGTAAGAGGGTTGTACAATCATGAGAAATTTCTTATAAATTAGTGATAATATCCAGCTAACCTCAAAAAGCTACGAATATTCGTTACCGATGTTGGACTTGGACATACCTTTATTGTAGCTGAGTTGGAGGGATCCACTGATATCCCATTTCTTGTGATGATATGGCCCAAGAATGAGACCTCCTTCAACTAGAACTCACACTTCCTGTAATTTTCATAGAGATTCTCCTACCTCAAGGTCTCTAGTACAATTATTAGATTCTTCTCGTGCTCCTCCTTGGTTTTGGAGTATATGAGAATATTGTATATAAAGACCACTACAAATTTGTCAAGGTAATCTCTAAAGACTCTATTCATAAATCCCATGATGATTTTTGGAGCATTAGTGAGCCCAAAATGCATTACTATGAATTCATAGTGCTTATACCTTATAGGAAAAGTAGTTTTGGGGATATCCTCCTCCTTCTACCTTACTTGGTAATATCCTGACCGAAAATCTACCTTAGAGAAGTATTGTGCTCCACTTTGCTGAATGAACAAGTCATAAATTCATGCAAGAGGATACTTATTCTTTATCATGATTTTTTTGAGCTCATGATATTCAATGAAAAGGCGCATTGACCCATCCTTCTTCTTGACGAAGAGGACTGGTGTACCCCATGGTGAAGCACTTGGGCATATAAGCCTTTTGTCTAGATTCTCCTGTATTTTTTCATTAGTCCTCAAGCTCCAAAACAGTCATTCTATAGGGATTATTGGATATTTTCAATGCCCCAGGTATAAGGTCAATTGAGAATTCAACATATTTTCTAGGAGGAAGACCAGGAAATTCATCAGGGAACACTTTTGAAAATTTCCTCACAATAGGCATGTATTCAAGGATGGTTGATGCCTTAAACTCAATCATCTGTGCCAGATACGCATCCTCATAGGGCAGTAATATCCATGCTTGAGATGATGGTGCCAAAGAAGATTCATCTTCCTCCTTGAACTTGTATAGAATTGGGGGTTGATTCTCAATATGGAGAGTTATTTCCCACTCACAAAAATTTATTTTGGCTCTTTACATGGAAAGTCAATCCATGCTGAGAATTGCATCAAATTCTACTAGAGGAAGTATTAAGAGGTTCTCCATGAAGTTCAATCCACAAATTATGACAACAGAGGAGTTATATTCATGGGATGCAATGATTTCACCATTTTCTGTACTCACCGACATCTTTACTTCTGAAACGGACGGCCGATTGTCACCTATAGACCGGTCAAAGTTCCGGTGCTCTGCTAATGTGTATAGCAGCACTCGGGTCGAATCCTCGGCGATGATACTTTGAAATAGTCATTTGTTTTTAGTTAATTGTATTTTGATTGGGGGTTTGTTTGCAGAGCTTAATTAAGTTGATTGATTGCTGATTCTTGATTTAACAATTTGATAAATATTGGGGTTAGTTCATCAATAGTTAGTTAAGCTTGTGATATCCATGAGTCTTGCTTTGTATTGCATTAATTTAATACCCATGTCACAAGTTGACTTTGATTGGAATTCCTAAGTGTCAAGGCTTTAATCCAAGCCTTAACTTAACTAGGATTCTAATATCAATCAGTACTTGATTGTGGTAGTGTATTTATGGTTCCAATAATCCATGGAAACCACACGTTAAACAAAACAAGTCATTAATCCATGACATGCTAAGTCCAACATACACAATGTTAATTCAAAGAATACTCGCCGAGCAAAAGATCTCAATCGCTTAACATAACTAAATAATGACTCACCCCAATGGAAGATTTACTAAGCCATTGAAATGATTATTAATCTGATTATAATTATTATTATGATAAATTAAGAAGATAAGAAAAAGAAAGGGATAAGAAAAGAGCGGTGCATCGAACACACACACGAAAGATTTTGAGAATCAAAATGGAATTTAAATTGAATGAAGAAGAAAAATAAGGGACTGTAATTTAAATTGATTAAAAATATTTTAAGGATATTAATATTATACTACAGAAGTTGGATGAGAATAAGATATATTCAAGAAGAAACTTGTATTAAAAAGGAATTACAAAAGAAAGAACATACAAAATTACAACAAAGAAGAACACAAAAGTAAAAGGAAACAAAGAGAGGAGGAGAGGTTTATCTTGTTGGAACAAGATAAAAGCATATCCTCCCAGGCCCTTGTAAAGGCTCTAGTAATGCCAAACCTCCTCCTTAAGTGATGAAATGCCAACCCCTCTCAAGGGGAGAAGGGGAGAGAATTTATAGCCCAAGGAGTGGACTGTTTGCATTCCCAATATGTCCCACTACTTGAATCGCCAATTTGGATATAAAGACAGCCGAATATCCGAATATCACCTTCTTCAAAGTTTTAGATAATAACGTTTTCCGACTATTGTCAAAATTTGGAGTCATTTGGACTTAAGGATCCAAAGTTATGGGCGGTTTATTAAACAAAGTAAAACTGTCCATTTCAATCCAATCTTTTTGAAGTCCAGAATGTGAAATGGTTTTTGAATATGAATATGCATTCAAATACGAATGGTTTCTTCAACAAAGTAGTCCATATATATCTCCTCTTTCATACTGCAAAATCTCAGCTCGATTTGATGATTACATCATGAGATATGTCATGAATATGATGATGATTTTATTTCTCGTCCAGAATGGCGGGATGGACTTAAAAGATTCATTTGGGACCATTGTACTTAGATTTGGGCCTTGAAAGTTTTATCCAAGATGACATGTAGTGTCCCCCGAATTAGGGTGCAGAGTTAATGTTTTTGGACTTCTGTATTGATCCCAATAAATCAATCGTCAAGGCTGGTCCAGTTTGTTCACAGATTCTTTGGTCTTGTTTGTGAGGACCATATGACCCTACAAATGGAAGAATTGGCTCATGGTATCTTCTAATGAAATGTTTTATATTGAAATTAGAATCCTAAAAAAGAATAAACACACAATTGGGATCAATATAGTGATATTTATTATTAAAACATTAAACTGACTCAATTGGACTACTTCTAAAAATGCCCAAAAATTATACTTTATATTAAAACATTAATATTTCACACAAATTATGCACATTTCATATAAAATAAGTAAAAAGAGTATATAATAAGTCATGAAAATATTAATAACATCAACTCCCCCACACTTAGTTTTGTGCATGTCCTCATGTGTAATAAATATAAAAACATGACAAAATCATTTTTACTCACCAACAGATATTAAAATTTTATTTTCTCCAATCAGGGGAGGTTTAGACTATTTCACTCATCCATTTTGAATGCCATCACAAGTTGTTACAGAAACAATGTTCCAAAACTAATTCATTTTTTCATGCTCAAATTTATAAATGGAAAATGTGGACACTCAAAACTCACACCTCTCAAGATGATAAAATTCATTTGTGGAGGTTCACTCTTTCACCAACCAAAAGTGAAAATCTTAGAGTTTGAAAAGAGATCTCAGCTTTCAATCCCTATTCAAAGTGCACAAGAATCAAGAGGTATTTTTAAGGGGTTTTTCTGTGGCTATGGGATGGTAGGAATATAATGTCCAAGAGAGAGAAGAAGAGGGTTAAAATACCAACATAGAAAAAACAATGCACATTTTTTTTTGAAATGAAACATGGAAGGAAATAAAAACACATATTTACAAGGTAATGATTGTGTGAAGAAAGACACAATAGAGGAAGAAAATATGAAGTTAATGAGAGGATGGAATTTTTACAACAAAAAAAACTTCTCCCAATAAGAATATAATGCAAGTGTTCTTTTTTTTTCTTTTCCTTTTTTTTCTTTGTTTTTTTGAAAGTTGACCTTGAAACAGATCTCACACTCATATACCAACCCATGATTGATCTCCTCGTGACACTAATTGTAATAGTTATAACAAGATCAAAGGTTGAGGAAGAGTGATTTTTGACCTACCCAAGACACAACCCATTTTTTCCATTTTTGTTTTGAATATTTTTTTTTTATTTTGATTTTTTTTGAATTTTTATTATTGAACACTTTTCAATATAATTTGTACAATACAGTCCCAAATCCCACTGAATGATAACCTCCCCCACACTAAAATGGATGCTTTCCCTCAAGCATATGATACCACACCAGAAAGTAAGAAAATGATACCCAAAAATGAAATCCATTCCCCCCCCATACTTAAATTTCAAAAACTTATGAAATGAAAATCCATGTTGATATTGGGTGGGATAAGGTATTGGGATTGTAATGTGGCTATCAAAGAAAAGGTTTTCATAGGCTCGAAGGGGCTTTCAAAAGGAGGATTAATGTAAGGGAAATGGTAGACTATTTGGCTATTGTGATTTTCATGTGGTTCAGAAAATGCCTCTATCATATTAATACACAATAAGGTAGGAAATTCCGCTCGAAGGTCCACAAACTCAAGACTCACAAATGGGGGTGAAAACACACATTTTGAAAAGATGGACATAGGTGGCCTTGGCATGAAAGCAAATGTTTGTTCTCACGGTTGGGGAAAATAATTTTCCAAATAAAAAATTGAGCATTCAAAATGTATTGGTTTTGACACAAAATTCTTTATCCAAAGTCATGATGAAAATACAAAATTTTTGAGATGAAAACAAGTCTGTTAACTCCCCAAGTGGTTGTACAAAATTTCAAAACTCAATGGTGAGTAAGAATGACTTATAATTTTTTTGTATTTTTAAGTGATTTTTTTGGTTTTTTTTGTTTTTTAGGTTTTTATTTTTGTAAAGATACACCCACACAAAAGCGAAAGTGAAAAATAAAGGTTTTGATAAAGAAAATGGTTAAAAAAATGAAAGAGAGATGAAGAAGAAGAAAGAGGTAGAGAGAGGAAAAGATAGAGAGAGTTAAAGGGAAAGAGGTGCCCCCTGGTTTGGATTTGGTGGGTTGCCTTCTCCATCTAGTGGTAGGTCAGATAGATAATTTGGGGAGCCAGTGGAAGTTGATGTTGTTCAAGGATTGCATGTACTCCCATGGTGATGCTTTAACCGATGTCCATTAACCGTGAATGTCCTTTTGGAAGAGGGGTCTTGGACTTGCACTGCACCAAATGGGTAAACATTAGTGATAATAAAAGGACCTTCCCAACGATAATTAAGCTTACCTGGGTGAAGTCGGAATCGAGAATTGAAGAGCATTACCTTTTCAACTTCATGAAATACCTTTCTCAGAATGTGTCTGTCATGGAGTACCTTAGCCTTCTCTTTGTACAGATTGGAATTCTCATAGGATTCAAGTCGAAGCTCCTCCAGTTCAGCCAATTGCAACAATCTTTCTTCACCAGATTTTTCAAAATCAAAATTACAGGTTTTCACAGCCCAAAAAGACTTATGTTGGATTTCAACTGGTAAGTGACACGCTTTACCAAAAACTATCCTAAAAGGAGACATCCCAATTGGTGTTTTATAGGCAGTTTGATAAGCCCAAAGGGCTTCACCAAGTCTCTCAGGCCAGTCTTTTCTGGTGGGTTTTACAATTCTCTCAAGTACCCTTTTCACTTCTCTATTAGAGAGTTCAACCATGCCATTTGTTTGGGGGTGATATGCAGTTGAAGTTTTATGTACAACCCCATTATTTTTCAGAAGAGCTTCCATGGTTCTATTACAAAAATGGGTTCTTAAGTCACTGATCAAGGAACGTGGTGTGCCAAATCTTTGGAAGATGTGGGTCTTTAATAACTCACTAACAGTATGAGCATCATCCTTCCTAGTGGGTTTGGCCTCAACCCACCTTGAAACATAATCGACCGCAAGAAGAATGTATGAGAATCCATTGGAAGGGGGAAATGGTCCCATGAAATCGATGCCCCAAACATCGAAGATTTCACAAAAGATTAAAGGATTTTGGGGCATTTCATTTCTCTTTGAAATTGTGCCAAACTTTTGGAAAGTGGGACATGATTGAAAAAACTCATGTGAGTCCTTGAAGAGTGAAGGCCAGAAGAATCCAGAGTCTAGGACATTTCGGGAGGTCCTTTGTGGTCCAAAGTGGCCATCTCTGGGAAGTGAGTGACAGAATTCTAAGATGGAAGAATGCTCATTTTAATCAACACATCTCCTAATTACCATGTCTGACCCAGTTTTCCAAAGTTTATTTTCTTCCAAAAAATAGTATTTTGAATCACTTTTCAACTTCATTTTTTGTTCTTTTGAAAAATTTTCAGGAAAAACACCAGAAACCAAATAATTTACAATTGGGACATACCATGGTATTTTTTTAGTGAGAGATAAAAGGTGCTCAGTAGGGAATTCAGGATCGATGATTTCTGAATGAGAAGAATTAGAAATTCTACTCAAGTGATCAGCCACATGGTTTTATTTTCCAGGTCTATCTTTGATTTCAAGGTCAAACTCTTGGAGCATTAGGATCCATCTTATTAGCCTCGGTTTGGAATCACTTTTCTTGAGTAAGAACTTAATAGAAGAATGGTCTGTGAAGATGATGATTTTAGCACCTAAGAGATAGGACCGAAATTTATCTAAGGCAAAAACCACTGCTAGAAGTTCCTTTTCAGTCACAGTGTAGTGAGATTGAGTTTCATCCAATGTTTTTGAGGCATAATACATGACATGAGGAATCTTTTCTCTTCTTTGACCAAGAACAGCCCCAACAGCTCTATCAGAAGCATCACACATTAACTCAAAGGGTAAGGACCAATCTGGGGGTTGGATTATCGGGGCAGATGTAAGAGCAGTTTTGAGTTCAATGAAGGATCTCTTTCAAACCTCATCAAAATGGAAGGTGACATCATTTTGGAGAAACTGAGTGAGTGAGAGGGAAATCCTACGGAAGTTATGGATGAATCTCCGATAGAAACCGGCATGACCGAGGAATGAACGGATGTCTCAAACAGAAGTGGGTGGAGGAAGTGATTGGATCACTTCAATTTTGGTAGGATCGACTTCAATACCATCTTTTGAAACTATGTGCCCTAGAACAATCCCATTTGAAACCATGAAGTTACATTTTTCAAAAGTTAACACAAGATTTCACTTGACACACTTTTGGAGGACAAGAGAGAGTGAATTCAAACAAGATTCAAATGACTCACCATAAATGGTTAAGTCATCCATGAATACTTCCATGTAGTGTTCAATGAATTCAGAAAATATACTCATCATACACCTCTGGAATGTTGCAGGAGCATTGAAAAGGCCAAAAGGCATTCTTCTATATGCATATGTTCCAAAGGGGCATGTGAAAGTAGTCTTTTCTTGGTCCTGAGGTGAGATTGGGATTTGAAAATAGCCGGTGTATCCATCAAGAAAGCAATAGTGTGACTTTCCGGCTAATCTTTCTAGCATTTGATCAAGTAATGGAAGAGGGTAGTGATATTTTCGTGTTTCAGCATTCAATTTTCGATAATCGATGCATGCACGCCATTTGTTCTTCACTCGAGTTGTGACTACCTCCCCATGTTCATTTGTGACAACAGTTATCCCACCCTTCTTAGGTACAACTTGAATTGGAATAACCCATTCACTATCAAAAATTGGGTAGATAATACCAGCTTGAAGAAGCTTGGTGATCTCTTCCCTAACTACCTCAAGTATGAGTGTATTGAGTCTTCTTTGGGGTTGTCTAACTGGTTTGGATGTCTCCTCCAGATGGATGTGATTCATGCAAAGGGCAGGGTTGATTCCTGGTATGTCATCTAGGGTCCAACCTAAGGATTTTTTGTTTTCCTCTAACACTTGAACAAGTTTGGACTCCTCAGTTTCAGTAAGTGTGGCAGAGATAATGAAAGGATATGAGTGATCCTGGAAGAGGAATGCATATTTCAGGTGTGCAGGAAGAGGTTTCAAATCAGTCTCATCTTTCACTTTTGGGCTCGACAACTCAGGAATGGAAGAAGGGACTTCAGTTGCTTAGGGTTCATTTTCCTTAATACTGTCCAAGGTGGAGCAGTAGAGATCAGAGTTGAGATGAGATTCAAGAGAGTTTTCAAGATCCTCTAAATTTATGGAGTCTATGAATGAAAGGTCCACATCAACTTTACCATTTATGACTTTGTTAATCATGGTGCAGATTTCACAAGATCCTTTATCATTAGAACATGAATAACATGGTGGATTGTGGTTCGATTGAATCTTAAAAGTGTCATCAGAAGCATTGATTGAGATTGCATAGTGATCCTCAGATGGGTATTGGATGGCTTGGAAAATGTTGAACTTGACCAGTTGGTCACTGAATTCCATGGATAAGATTCCTGAATGGACATCAATCTTGGTTCTCACAGTCATGATGAATGGTCTTCCTAGAA
Source organism: Viscum album (assembly GCA_963277665.1). NCBI lineage: Eukaryota > Viridiplantae > Streptophyta > Magnoliopsida > Santalales > Viscaceae > Viscum > Viscum album. Next base: position 906,214,795 of record OY728145.1, read on the forward strand.
TTAGGGGAGATCGAGAAGAGTTCGTCTCACCTTCCATGTCAAGGACATAGAAATCAGCAGGGAAGATAAGATCATTGACTCGGACAAGGACATCCTCAATTATTCCCTCAGGACTGGTTGTGCTTTGATTGGATAACTGAATGACAGCACCCGTTGGGTGCAAGGGACCTAGACCAAGGTTGGAGAATATGGATTTGGTCATGACATTAATTGAGGCTCCTAGGTCTATGAGTGCATCATCAAAGTTGGAACTTCCAATTTGGCATGGAACCGTAAAGGTCCCTGGATCTTTACACTTTATGGGAATAGAATGCTGGGTGGAAACATTTTCAAAGGTCCTAAGTTGCCTCTTGTGGGTGAAAAATTCCTTAAGAAACTTGGCATACTTAGGAATTTTTTTATGGCATCTAAGAGGGGAATGTTGACTTCAACACGTCTAAACATGTTGAGCATTTAAGGATCAGGTTCAAAGGACTTCCTTGGTTTATAAACGGCTTGAGGAAAAGGAATTGGATTCCTAGGTGGAATGGAAGGAGGTGAGGGAATGGTTTCAGGTTCCTTTTCAAGTTTCCTTTTCTTTTCATTTTCTTGGTCAACATTCAAAGGAGGGTTTGAGGATTTATCTTGAGGCATAGCAAGTTGCTTTCCTGATCTAAGTGCAATTGCACTTACATTACCCTTGGGGTTGGGTAATGGTTGAGCTGGGAGTTGGGAAGAATTTGATTGTTGTTGCTGGCTCAAGTGGGATGCAAGTTGGCCTATTTGAGTTTCAATGTTTTTAAGGCTAGAACAGGTGAAGGAGGCAAGATCTTCCACTCCACTTTCCCATGGTTGCTTGGAAGAAGAGGCTTGTCCCAGATTGGGATTACCTTGATTTTGGTTCTTGGGAAAGCGGTTGTATTGGGTTGGGAATTGGGAAGGATCACTAGGATAATGGAATCCAGGAGAAGGAATAGGAGGATTGATCCTTTAATGTTGGGGGACAAAAGGGTAAGGTTGTTGGAAGTTACCAACACCTTGACTGTATTGAAACTGGTTTGGGTTTTGAGGAGGGAATTGAGGGGGATGAGAAATGGGATTACCATACCTAAGGCCTTGCTTATAGGAAGAAGAGAAGGGCTCAGAGTGAGGTTGGTTGAAGTTTCTAACAAACTGACCTGATAGTTGAGGATTGGTGTTCTGCTGAGCATATGCTGCATTGAGCTCCATTGGTCTGGATGAATCAGATTGATCCTCTTGAAGTTGTGGACATGTGTCTGTTGGATGAGCTGGGGAGCTACAAATTCCACAATTCTTGATAGGTCTAGGGAATAGTGACTATGGATAAGATGGGGTTGGGGCTTTGGTAGCCACCGCTAGTTGACGCACAAGACCTGTAAGTTCACTCATCCACTCAGTCATCTTGTTAGGATCTATGGATTGATTATCTTGGGCTTGTCTGACTTGATCATGTGCTCGAGTATGGAATTGTTGTGTGTTTGCAGCCATGTTACTTATGATATCTCTTTCAGCTGCAGGAGTTTTATCCACAAGAGCACCGCCACTTGCGGCATCAATGAGGGTTCTATCCATAGCCAATAACCCCTCATAGAAGTATTGGATCAAGTGTTGGTCAGGGATTTGATGAAGTGGGCAGGTTACCACAAGCTTTTTGAACCTCTCCCAGTACTCATGGAGTGATTCACTTGGGAATTGATGGATACCACTTATTTCCTTTCGGATAGAAGTAGTACGAGAAGCAGGAAATAATTTCTCTAAGAAAAGCTGCTTCATGTCATTCCATGTGGTTATGGAACCAAGAGGTAGGTAGTAGAGCCATGACTTAGCAGTGTCATCAAGGGAAAAAGGGAATGCTCAGAGTTTGATTTGTTCCTCAGAAACCCCTTGAGGCTTCATGGTAGAGCATACTACTTGGAACTCTTTAAGGTAAAGATGTGGATCCTCACCGGCTAGCCCGTGAAAATGAGGGAGAAGATGAATCAAACACGATTTGAGTTCGAAGTAAGCTTCAATGTTTGGATATTTAATACCAAGAGGTTGGTAATTCATATCAGGGGCAGTGAGTTCTTTTAGGGTTTGTTCCCTAGGATTGGCCATTTCAATTTCAATTGGTTGGATGAGGACTGGTTCTTGAATTATTTGAGTATCTCTTATGTTCCTCCTAAGTTGGCGAAGTGTTTGCTCAATTTCAGGGTCAAACAAATCCGAGGGATTTTTTGGAAGGATACGGGGCATTCAGAGAGATTTTGGAAGAAAGAGGAAGACGAGTTTTTCTTTGTATTTTTTTCAGTTTATGATTTTTATGAGAAGACGGGTTTTTCTTTGTGATTTTTTTTCAATTTTTTTTTTAAAATTTTGTTTTTTTTGATTTCTTTTGACAATAAACAGAAATGAATGACTAATTAAAGCACCATCCCCAGCAATGAAGCCATTTGAAATGCATGGCCGATTGTCGCCTATCGACCGGTCAAAGTTTCGGTGCTCTGCTAATGTGTATAGCAGCACTCGGGTCGAATCCTTGGCGATGATACTTTGAAATAGTCGTTTGTTTTTAGTTAATTGTATTTTGATTGGGGGTTTGTTTTCAAAGCTTAATTAAGTTGATTGATTACTGATTCTTGATTTAACAATTTGATAAATATTGGGGTGAGTTCATCAATAGTTAGTTAAGCTTGTGATATCCATGAGTCTTTCTTTGTATTGCATTAATTTAATACCCATGTCACAATTTGACTTTGATTGGAATTCCTAAGTGTTAAGGATTTAATACAAGCCTTAACTTAACTAGGATTCTAATCTCAATCAGTACTTGATTGTGGTAGTGTATTTATGGTTCCAATAATCCATGGAAACCACACATTAAACAAAACAAGTCATTAATCCATGACATGCTAAGTCCAACATACACAATGTTAATTCAAAGAAGACTCACCGAGAAAAAGCTCTCAATCGCTTAACATAACTAAATAATGACTCACCCCAATGTAATATTTACTCATCCATTTAAATGATTAGTAATCTGATTATAATGATTATGATGATAAATTAAGAAGATAAGAAAAAGAAAGGGATAAGAAAAGAGCGGTGCGTCGAACACACACACGAAAGATTTTGAGAATCAAAATAGAATTTCAATTGAATGAGGAAGAAAAATAAGGGACTGTAATTTAAATTGATTCAAACTATTTTAAGGATATTAATATTATACTACATAATGTGGATGATAATAAGATATATTCAAGAAGAAACTTGCATTAAAAAGGAATTACAGAAGAAAGAACCTACAAAATTACAACAAAGAAGAACACAAAAGGAAAAGGAAACAAAGAGAGGAGGAAAGGTATCTCTTGTTGAAACAAGATAAAATCATATCCTCCCAGGCCCTTGGAAAGGCTCTAGTAATGCCAAACCTCCTCCTTAAGTGATGAAATACCAACCCCTCTCAAGGAGAGAAGGGGAGAGAATTTATAGCCCAAGGAGTGGACTGTTTGCATTCCCAATATGTCCCTCCACTTTCATCGCCAATTTGGCTATAAAGACAGCCGAATATCCAAATATCTCCTTCTTAAAAGTTTTATATAATAACGTTTTCTGACTATTGTCAAAAGTTGGAGTCATTTGGACTTAAGGATCAAAAGTTATGGCCGGTTGATTAAACAAAGTAAAACTGTCCATTTCAATCCAGTCTTTTTGAAGTCTAGAATGTGAAAGGGTTTTTTAATATGAATATGCCTTCAAATACGAATGGTTTATTCAACAAAATAAGCCGCCTATATCTCCTCTTTCACACTACAAAATCTCAGCTCTATTTTATGATTACATCATGAGATATGTCATGAATATTATGCTGATTTTATTTCTCGGCCAGAATGGTGGGCTGGACTTAAAAGCTTTATTTGGGCCCCTTGTACTTAGATTTGGGCCTTGAAATTTTTATCAAAGATGACATGTAGTTTCCCCAGAATTATGGTGGAGAGTTAATATTTTTGGATTTCTGGATTGAGCCCAGTAAATCAATCTTCATGGCTGGGCCAGTTTGTTCAGAGATTCTTTGGTCTTATTTGTGAGGACCATATGACCCTTCAAATGGAAGAATTGGATCATGGTACCTTCTAATGAAATGTTTTATATTGCAATGAGAATCCTAAAAAACAATAACCACACAATGTTGATCAGTATAGTGATAGTTATTATTAAAACATTAAACTGACTCAATTGGACTACTTCTAAAAATGCCCAAAAATTATACTTTATATTAAAACATTAATATTTCACACAAATTATGCACATTTAATATAAAATAAGTAAAGGGAGTATATAATAAGTTATGAAAATATTAATAACATCAACTTCCATAATTTTTGGTGGTGTTGGGATTGTTCTACTAAATTTTGGGATATAAAATAATGTGTAGAACTAGAATAAAAAAGTACGTTCACTATTCTTGAATGAATAACTAGTGTACCTTTCACCACTTCGTTGTCGGGGTTCAATTTGGTGTTAGTGATGTCAAAATCTCTCCCTTGATACCTTGGAGGTTGTTGGTTGCCTCAAAAAACCCTTGGTTTAGGGCACTGATTTGCAAGGTGCCCTGGTTCTTTGTAGTTGAAGAAATGAACAACGCGTTGAGGGTCAAACGAAGTGTTCCTATCCTCTATCACAGCTGTTGGTTTTTCTTGTTGGAAGTTAACAGCTAGGTTCCCTTCTCTTCCAAACCTAAAGCATTTCCTCGTCCCCTTCAGGAAATTTATGGGGTGATTCTTTCTACACCTTTGGAAAGTGGGGTGATGGATCTTCTTAGCACCATTGAATTTATCCATCGGACCTCCATAATTGAAGTCCACCTTATGCTTCTTATCCCCATGATACCCCTGGGATTCTTTGATCTCTATTTTGACTTTGAGGGAACATTAGAAAATTTCCTCATAGTTATCGAAGTCACAAATCACTAGGGATTTCCATAGACTAGGTTTCAGCCCACCAAAAAAGCGGTCAACCTTGCATTCGGGGGTAATGAAAAAGCCGGAGGCATATCGTGCTAGAGTTGTAAAGTTTTCCTTGTACACTTATATGGATTTGTTGCCTTTTTTCTTGAGGGATCAGAACTCCATTTCCATCTTAAGTTGGAGGGTGTACAGAAAATATTTATCAAAAAACATTTTCCTAAAATCCTTCCATTCCAACACCTTGATCTCCTCCTCAAGATTCATATTCTAGATCAATGTCCTCCATTGATCAGATTTACTCTCCATACGATAAGCATCTAGATGAAAATCCTCTTGTTAGGAACATTGAAGGATGGAGAATATATTTTCAATGGAGTTGATCCATTGTTTGGAAATTGAGGGATCAGATGATCCATTAAAAGTTGTAGGCCTTTATCTAATGAAGCTCTCGATTGCGAATTTTTCTTTCTCAAGGGGGGGGGGGGGTTGGAAATTCCTCTTGACTAATGTTTTTATTCAAAAATTGGGTTAACTATGAGAGTATCATGAAAAATTTCGCAATTCCTACTCCCATTGGATTGGGAATCTCATTAGAACAATCTTCACATTGATCTTGGCATCCGTTGTTAGCCCGAGTCCTCCTATTACCAGACATTGGTTGGAATAAAAGGGAAGTTAGGGGTAGCACATAAAGGGAAATCCAAGGGAAAAAAATGGTTGACTTATAAATATCATTTATTTACTTAACTTATGAATTTATAGGCTTCAATATATATTATCCATGATCTACTTTCTAACATATATTATTCGGGGAATTTCTTTAATTCCATTAGTAATGGTTCATACTAATCATTTGAATTTACCAAATCATATCCCTCAAGAGTGTCATAACCAAGAGTGAATCAAGGCCCGTTGTCATATACCCGGATACCCCGGGTGAGGCTCAAAACTCATTGTCTCAGTTTTTACTCCTAGGTACATCTGTGCTAGAGATGCCTCTACCTGCTCGTATCCAGACAAGGATGTATTTTCTTGATAAACCACTTACTCAATACCCACAAAAATTTAGGAATGTTCTTATTATAATTATTCTTATCCCTAATGCTTTCACTAGGGTTTTCTAATCCTAATCCCAAAAATAACTAAACCCATCCTTTGATACCAACTATAAAAACCATGCTCTTTATTACACACATAAACCTGATTTATTACATAAAATATTCACTTGATACAACATGGAAGATCGATAGGTCAAGTGTCTTTGGGGATTAGGAACATTACATAATGACTTAAAACATGAAACACAAAATCTTTATTGGAAACTTCTTTTACATGGCCACTAAATTCCCTTGTACTTAGCATTGCATGTGATAACTTGAGGAAATGCATAAGAAAAGGTTGAGCTATAAATCCCAGTAAGGGAGTAAAAAATTCCTAACATAAAGAATACAATATATGTTTTTCAATAGGTATATCAACGGAGCATAAAAGAAACATGAATATAAAGTCATGATAAAGCATGATTACCACTACATGGAAATGTGGCGACAAAACTTAACATGTTATTAGCATAAACCAAGGCTCATTGAACATGGACTATGAGTAAACCCTCATTGAAATTGAATTAGAATGAGTAAACACTCACCGCACTTGACATATCATGATACTAATCTTTACCCAATTTATTGGAGCGCTATCAGGGCGCACCCTTCTTAAACATTTTATTTCATGCATAAGTGTGCCCTAAGATCATACAACATAGATTCATGAAACATGATAATTAATTCCATGGAAATATAATGTGGAATTAATACAAAAAACTCTTCCATCATTAAGTAAATGTGAATAAAGGTGAATAACCTTGATAGATAAATGGGTATGGTATTCACTACACAATGATTTTGGCTTGGAAAATGGTGGTGCAATTTCGACAGCATAATGACGTGACATAAGACTTCATAAAAAAGGTTGATGAGAGAGAAAATTGTGTCTCATCATATGTACATGAAATTTAAAGTAATTGGGACATATTTATAAATTTACCAACATAATTAATGGAATTTGGATTCATAATACAAAATAATTTCTTGAATGTAAATGGGAGAGAAATTCCTTACGAAATTTTGACATGGTAATGGGTGTACTTGGGAGGCATTAATGAGAGAGAAAAGGGGTATATCATCATTAAAATATAAATAAGGCAGTATGGTGGAGGTGAAAAATCATACCCCAACATTTATAATTGAAAATAAAAGGTCATAAAAATATTAAGAAACTTAGATAAAATGAGAAAGGAAGGAATCCCTTACTTGGAAGTGTGATCCCAAAGGATTGTGAGGGGCTTGAGAGAGGATTCTTGGGAGGTTGAGGAACCTTGAGAGGATTATAGAGAGAGGAGGGTAGAGTTTGGATTAAATCCAAATGATTTTAGTGAATATGAAGTGGGAGATTGGGTGGGTTTATATAGGAAAGGAGAGAGAATTGTTTATTATTTAGGTTTGGGACACCACACATTAAACTAATCAAAAAACAAAAAACAACCCATGGTTTTTGCCCATGGATTTTTTCCAAAGGGTAGTGGAAAAAATTATTTTATAATTAAAATGTCCTAACTTCTTAAAATAATAGGGTTTCTTTTGTGGAGGTGAGTCACACTCTCAAGGAAATCAATTTAAAAAGTTAAAATGTTTCATAAGTTTTGAAGGGTCCACTAAAGCATTATAAAATAAATAAATAAAAACATAAAATCACATTATTTTAATGTTAAAACATATATTGTTCTAAAATAGTATTTATAGTATTTTATTACATCACTATTGGGTCATTATGATGTCATAAAACACATTATATATTTAAACAGTATTTAATTTTTACCCAAAAATTCAACTGTCTCAGAAAATTATGAAAAATTCACCATTGGATAATTTCGACATCCTAATTCCAAAAATAATTTTTATTTTATCTAAATAATTTTCTAAATATTTTAATTTTTACTTTTAAAATAAAAACCTACATTTATAAAAAATTCATTGGTTTTGACAAAAATAGCTTTCAAACCTTAATAAAAATCACAATCATATTCATAATAATTATATGGTCATTTATATTATATAAAAATTAATTTAGTAATAATATTTAATCAAAATATTATTTAATTAAAAAATCCATTAATTCATCAAAATAGATTTTTTAATTAACTAAAATTCTAGTTTTTCTTTAAAAAACTATTTACAAAGCAACAATAATAAAATGAAAGTATATTCTATATATAAAAAATAATGTACATAATAATTGTACCAGGGTCTCATTACATAACACCTTATAACACCTGGATGAGACTAAAGGGTAAGGTGTTTGATGGTGACATACTCTTGGGGTGGTTCAGATAACATCGCTCGGGTGGTAATCTCTATCAACTTCCACTTCTCTCGTAGGAGGTTCCGTTTGAGCTTAACGTGTTGAAGATCGGCTTGGGATTGGTCAAGAGAGAAGAAAAATGACACCAAATCATTTCCGAGATTCAACCAATGGGCTTCATATGGAGCAATTTTACTGGATGAGGCCATCAATTCCTCTATCTGAGAAAACTGGATTTGTTAAAGCCCTATATTTACACTAATCATGTGATAACTATTTAACGACTATATTAGCAACGATCACAATTATTAAAAGTATTTTAAAATCCAAAAACATAAATCCAAAGAAGTTCATATGTTATATAACCATTTTACATAATAAGACATTTAATTAGACCAATTATAATTTCCATTAATAAAAGTTTGGGTCGTTTACAGTATACTAATTAGATGTAATAGTTTAAATGAGTGGGTGTACTCATTGAATGGTTTTAAATATAATTGTTTATATGAGTGGGTAGACTCTAATTGGTAGTAAATTTTTAAATGGTATGAAATGGGTTTATGATTTATATAGATGCCATGAATGACTCTCTATGGATCTGGAATGCGGTAGTGGATGCCTTGGATGAGTTTTCACCTTAGGTATTGATTCTATGGGATTCCTAGGGCTTTGATACCCCTTTGGATATGGATTTCTTGGACTCACATAGGAAATATTGGTATACATTCTCCTAGGACTCCAACCAGTGCCTATACTGAGTTTCCATCGAGATTATCACAAGAATAGATGATGATGCATTGGTCATTGACACCTTGGATCCAGTCCTTCATGGTATATAATTCACTATAAAACATGACTATGGGATATCTGACACTTGGGTTGAATGGAAAGGCCAAGGGATTTTGATATGTTTTCTTTATACGACAAGTCTGTGTGAGAAGGATATGGATGGTTGTTTGGTGCGGCCATTTTGTTTGTTTATATTGCTTGAAACTGCCCTATTAGGAGCTAACAATTGTTGCAGGGATAGTTGAAGGCTGTTTGTTTTTACTTGTTGCAGTATACATATTCCATGGTCTTTAACTTTTATATCACTTTTTACTCACACTTGTTATTATATTGCATTGTTTTGTTTATAACTGTATAGATCTTTGGGTGGAAACATATTAGGATGTTTATCTCACACCGTTTTTGGGCCTCCATGGGGACCCAAACTGATTATATGGTTGCAAATGATAATTGGGTCAAGAGACCTAACTCTGGTTGTTGATCATTGCTTTGGAGTAGGGGATCATGAGACCATGAAGAGGATTGAGATACTAAAATCAATTTTTTTCTTATTGGATTATGGATTCTTGTACTATAATTTATTGATATATACATGTTTTTACTATTTTCTAGTTATATGTATCATCTGCATCAGTGTATATAAGACACTTATGGCTTGTTAATATTCATGTCTTGCTTGTCTATTTTTATCTACTGTCTGCTTATTGTGTATTATTATACTATATAATGTGATTGAATTCCATTGTGATATACTCTATTAATGAGGGAATAGTCTCCCCAATGACTCACCTAGGCCCTCACTACTATTCGGTAGCCTATGAAGTTTGGGGAGATGTGCATGAAGAAATGTAGCCAACTGGGATCGGGGAAATATTGAGTGGCATCTAGGTCTAAGACATTGCAAAGTGGAATCATAGGAGGTTTATTTTTTTGGTTTGATTTACTATTTGGTGACAAAAAACAGGGATAAGAAGGAAATGAAATATAGTAATAAGATGTACCCTGGAGTAGCTACCCTACGTATAGGGGAAATCTAAATTGCACCGAATTGAATTGTGATTTTATTAATTTTGACTATTACAATATATTTGATTTCAAAATTGGTTGATGCACTTGATTTATGCTATTACTATTGAAGAAATTGTGGCTTCTATTTCTGTTATAACCCGATGATATAAGGGCATGGAATCTCATGAATCATATGATAACTTGTTTGAAATCCCATGAAATGCATTATGCCGTGAAATTTTGGATGCACTACTCATTTCATAATATCGTGATAGGTGTTTTGATAGATGTATATATTTTTGAGATAGATTTGGTGTAGTGTATATTGAAATTTATATCATCTTTCAATTCTTAAGGTGTATGGTCCCCTATGGAATGGAAAATGATGCAATATTTGACTCTTTGGTTTCATTGGACTGAATGAAATATGGTGTGAATCATATGGGCACCAAATTTTTGTTCAGGAAGTGTTATGGGCCCTCATGGATCAGAACTTGGTAGACCATTGGTCAAATATTTTGAAGAAATGAATGTTAAATGAAAATTAAAATGAAATGGAAATAGAGACTTGACCTAGACCCAACTTTTGAGGGTGTAAGAGGATATGTTTCTAGTTGTGTTATTATTTTTCTTTGTACAGTCTTGGATTTAGGAGCACTCTCTAGGTTATGACTTGGTTTTAGGAGGGTTTTGACCTGTCATTTGCTTTTGAGCTACAACTTAGATATCATTTCTTTCTGAGGCATGTGTTTGGAATTATCGATACATGCCACCATAATGACCTCCAGTGGTACACCATTAGGGTGTAGAAGACCATACTCTAGAGGTGGTGGTCCATGGACTACCGGTTGATCCTCCTTTAGTGCCATATATGGTACCAGAGATTGTTCTGGGCACAGGTGTTGTGGTACAGTTTTTTGAGGGGTTATTTCTCTATATGAAGACTTTTCAGGGAGCACCGAAGCCTGAATTATCTATGGATGAGCTGAATTTGGTGTTCCAGTTGTACCATTCTATCACATTTTTAGGGGATAGCGGTCCATAGGCTGCTGATCTGTAGCTTCAGACTACATTAGATATCTTTGATCATCTGGAGATACATACTGAGAGGAGGGTGAAGCTCACAACTTACATGCTACATAGAGAAGAAAAGTGATGGTGGGATGTTATTAATAAGGCTAATGGGATACAAGATATGGGTTGGAATGTTTTCGAGACCTACTTCTATGACTAATTTTACCCTGAGACTCTACGGGCAGAGCAAGCTAGTGAGTTTATGCATCTGGAGCAAGGCACCATGATAGTTATGGAGTACTCGAAATGCTTTATAGAGTTGACTCATTTTGCATAAATGTACCTTGCTGATGATTTGTAAAGAATGATATTATTCAAGGAAGGTCTCCAAAATTTTATAAAATCCAAGGTAAATGTGTTTAGGTTGACCTCTATCATTGATATTGTGAATCAGGTTCTAATTACAGAGCGAAACCTTAGGTAATTTGGAGGCATAGAGTAGGGTAGTGTTGCTTCTCAACCCAGTTATTCTATATATTCATATAAGAAGCATTTTTTTGAGTATTTCTATGATATGAGTACCAATCAAGTTGTGAGTTCTGGTAACTTGGTGTTTTATCACCAGTGTGGAAGGCGAGACCATATGAATAATCAGTGCAACTGCGACCCAATTGAATTACAAGATTGAAAAAGGATGGGGAATTTGTAGTGGTTTTGTAAGACCTTTCCTCCTTTTGTTAGTGGTAGGTGGTCAGCTCTGACACCAGGCTTAGGAGAAGGTTCCTTAGATTCATGTCAGGTAGGGATCTAGAGCAGTGCATGAAAATAAGGATAAGGTAGTAGCGGTTGCGATAGAGGTATCCAGACATTAGTTACACCTAGACATCACAATGGACCTACTCTGGGCAGTGAAGTTGTGTCCAAAGGTTTTGGTATAGGCCATATCTATTTTATATAGCCTTACCCTAAGGATCATGGTGTCGGTACATCTATGGTGATGGGTATGATGTTATTAGCCTCTACTATTGCATCATCTCTTTTTGATACAGATGCATCTCATAGTTTCATATTTGCACTTGTGGTGAAAAGCCATGGGTTTTTGTGTACTCTTTTGAGGAATCTTTTATGCCAGACACACCGTTGAGAATCAAAATGGATGATGTGAACCAGTGCAGGGAGTACCTCCTTGAGGTTGGTGGGTGCCACTTTGTCTGGGATCTTTATGTCCATGAGATGGTAGGTTTTACATATTTATCATGATGTACTAGTTAGTATCTTATCAAGCTTACATTGAATGCTATCGTTGAAGGTTGATTTTCACATCACCATAGGGTGTAGTGTTTACTCACAAGGGTAAATGGGATGTCTGATCAATTCAAGATGGACTCAAGGATTGTGAGCAGGGTGAAATGACACCCTAGATTGATAGTTTTTTTGGATGATCAGGGAGTGAGTGAGGCGGACTTTCCTCTAGTGGTGGGCCATTTCAGGAACATGTTCCCAGATGAATTTTTTGGTGTAACTCCTAAGATATAGGTTGATTTCTCCATATAACTAGTGTTATGACTCCACCAATATCCATTCATACTTACAGGATGGTAATGATAGAGTTTTATGAGCTCAATAAGAATCTAGAGGATTTGGAGGTGAAGGGGTTTATCTGACCCAATACTTCTCCTTGAGTTTTTTCGATCCTTTTTGTGAAAAAATACGGATGGTACCCTTAAAATATATGTGGATTATCATAAAATAAAATAGCTAAAGGTTAAAAACCAACATACATTGACAAAGATAAATGATCTTTTTGATCAGCTTCGTGGAGCCTGAGTGTTCTCAATGATTGACTTGAGGTCAGGATATCACCAGGTACATGTTCAACCTACAGAAATTAATTATACAACCTTATGTAGTAGGTATGGTCTATACGAGTATCTGGTTATGTCATTAGGTCTCACAAATGTGCCAATAGTTTTCATGGAACTGATGAACCGAGTGTTCCATCCTTATATTATTTTTGTGGTTTTTGTGGACAATATCTTAGTGTATTCTCACAATCAACACAACCATACCAACCATCTTGAGATCATTTTGAATACACTGAGAGAGAACCAGTTATATGCTCAGATCATAAAGTTCCACTTTTGGGTGGATCAAATTCACTTATTAGGTCACATCGTCTCAGAGATAGGAGTTTTAGTGGACCCAAAGAAGGTTAGAGCTGTAGTTTCCTAGGAGCATCCCAAGAATGTTTTTCACATATGAATTTTCTCGGGGCTAGCTGATTACTACATGTGTTTTATATAGGAATTATCATGCTTTGAAGTGCCGCTAACATGCTTGAATAATAAGGTTGTGAAGTGTGTATGGTCAGATTCTTATGAAGTAGCCTTTTAGGTGGTAAAAGGATTGTTGACATCAACATCATTCCTAATACTACTAGAGTAGGGTATGAGCTACAATGTGTATTGTGATGCATCTAATATTGGGATAGGAGCAGTGCTGATGCAGGGGGATAGAGTCATGACATATGGGTCTTGGCAGCTGAGGCCACATGGGAGGAATTACCTTATGCACTATCTTGAGCTAGCTGAATTTGTTCATGATTTGCGCTGTTGGAGACACTATTTACTGGGAGAGAGTTTTGTGGTATATACAGACCAAAAAATCCTCAAGTATATATTTATTAAGTGAGATTTGAATCTAATTACATTAAGGTGAGTGAAGTACCTATAGTATTTTGACTTTGATCTTTCCTAAATGCCTAGTAAAGGCAATAAAGTGGCCTATGCACTGAGTAGGAGGACTCAGATATAGGCTGTACAATAGGCCAATAGTGAGTGTCAGCTTATGGTGTCGTTCTCTAATATGCATATGGAATTCCATGATACTCAAGTACAGATATATCTATCATCCTTATCTATTCCCTATACCCTATTGGATAGTGTTAAGATGAGGCAACTATCCAATTTAGAGGGCCTAGTTCTACGGGAGAGTGTGAAATTGGGGACCATTATCTTGGTTGGATAGTAGGAAAAGATGATATCCTACATATCCATGGACGTGTTTGGGTTCCAGTGGATATACATGAGGAGCTGATGTGGGGGTTTTAAGATTCAGTGTGGGTAGTGAATCCTAGAGTCACCAAGATATACTATGACCTACATCGTCTGTACTGGTGGCTAGGTATGAAGCATGAGGTAGATAGTTTTGTTAAGAGATGTTCCACTTATCAGTAGGTGGAGGTGGAACATTAGCAACTAGCTGAGCTTTTACCATAGTAACTATTCCAGAGTGGAAATGGTATGATGTCACGATGGATTTCATGAATGGTTTACTGAGGTAAAATCAAGGTAATATTGATGTATGGGTTATGATTGATAGGCTCATGAAGGTTTCTAATTTATTACTGATCAAGGATACCTTCAATGTTGATGAGTTTAGAAGGTTGTATATCCTTGAGATAATACAACTTCATAGGGTCTTGCACACTATCATTTTGGATAGGGACACCTGCTTTATGTCTCATTTCAAGAATATTCTTTAAAGGGAACTAGGTACACAGGTGATTCTAAGCACCAAATACCACCCTCAGACTAATGGACATTTAGAGAACATGATACCAGTGCTAGAGGAAATGTTGAGCACATGTGTCCTAGATTTTCCAGGCTTGTGGGAGAGGCACATTCCCCTAGTCGAGTTCACCTATAATAATAGTTATCAAGTGATTATATATATGGAACCTTATGAGGCTTTGTAAATTATTCTATATTGATCACCCCTGTACTAGATAGAGGTAGGTGAGGCAGCTTTACTGGGACCTAACCTTATGCAAGAGACTTCTGAGCATGTCCAATTGATTTAGAAATAGACGGATACTACACAATCTCCAAAAAAATCTTATGTTGATCACCACTGAAGATCTATAGAGTTTGAGGCTGGGGATCAAGTATTTTTTCGTGTTTTACCGAGTTTGGGTCACAAACAGATCAGGAGATAGGGTAATCTTTCACTGTGATATATCAGACTGTTCGAGATTTTGGAGAGAGTTGGGTTGGTAGCCAATTTTTTATAGTTAAATTAGAGGTACAGAGCCATGTATGACATATTTAATGTATCTCAACTGTGCCATTATCATTCATACCCATCTCAAACTTTTCAACCCAATGAGGATGAGCTACATGTTGATTCATTATTTGAAGAGCATCTGATACACATCATTGATAGGAGCACAAAAGTTCTTCAAGGCCGATCAGTTCCTCAAGTATGGGTGATATGGAAGCACGAGCATTTACAATATGCGACTTGGGAGAAAGAGGCTAACTTTACCCTTCAGAGATAAATTCAGGGATGAATTTCTATAAGGGGGAATATTGTAAGATCCCGAGTGTTTCTTGAGGTAAAAAAGTTTATTTTTTTAGTTAAATGATTGTTTAATTTACTTTTTGGCTTAGACATTAAGTTGGGTCATGGGCTGATTGGGTTGTTTTTGGGAACGAAGAATAAGGAGGGTTGTGTAATGGCTACAGGCCAACTACACAATGTGTAATCAGATTACATTCCATGTAATCTGATCACAAGATGTGTAATGGTCTATCTAGGACATTTCACGATGTGTAAGGGTTTTTACCTAGGAATGGAAAGGTAGGAATTACATGACATGAATGGGAATTACACCAAATGTAATTTCCCAACTATGTTATTTAAAAATAAAGGTAGGATCCTGTATTTTCAGATAGAAGCACACCTTCCCATATCTTAAATCACATGAATCCCCTTTAAGGCCTAAAGATAGGATTTTCTCCGAGTTGTAGATCTGAACTCCATTTATTTCACCGTAGATCTAATTGGAACTATACCAGTAAGTCCTCAATTGTTTTTTTCCCATTCTTTATTCTTTGGAACAATGTATGTGTTGTTTGGATTTAGGCTCTTATTCCCTAATTTCTCATTCTTTGTTTGTTCTTCATATTTGTTCCAAACCAGGAAATATCAGGACTTGATACTAGACAAGAACTCTAATACCAAGATAATGTAGGTGGTTTATAATTTTTTTTGATTTTGATGCTTTATAGAGCTATAAATTTTTTTTCTTCCCACTCGAATTTTAGTGCAGGCCTGATTTTGGAATGTTAAGTTGAAATAGATAAAATAGGACCTATTAGGGATGCCTTGAGGTTCCTTGAGATGGGTTCGTGGTTTTTTCCCCAACCTAAGGCCAACCATTGGGTGCTCTATGCCTTTTCTCTGATTTTGACCTTTTATGAACTACCTAAGGGGAATAAACTTGAGTTTTCCTAGTTTACAGAAGCTTAGTTATAATTAAATGAGCTTGATTTACATGTATACAAGATTTTTAATATCCTTTCCTTATGTTATCATTTCATTCCATTCCTAACTTGATTAAATTCATAAATGGAATTTGTTAAATGAGTGGATATACTTGTTGGTTGTTTTTAGTTTTCTTAAATGGGTTTTTGTGATAAATGGGTGGGAATACCCATGTGACTTGATTAAATGGAAGTGGAGTAAATTATTGGGTATAATAATGAGATGTACTAGTTTAAGGAGTGGGTATACTCATTTAATGGGTTTAGATGTATTTTTTTATATGAGTGGATAGACTCATATGGTTAGAAATTATTAAGTGTGATAAAATGGTTGATGATTTATATAGATATAATGGTTAAATATCCTTGGATTTGGAACATGGTAGTGGACATATTGGATGAGTATGCACCTTGGGTCTTGATCCCTTAGGATGACCTAGGCTTTTCTTCCCCTTTGGATCAAGCTTACTTGGACCCGCATAGGACATGTTGGTACACGTGCTCCTAAGACTCTAAACAATGCCTATACCGAGTTTCCATTGAGATACTCACGGGACTCGATAAGGATGATTTGGTCTTAGATACCTTGGATACAACCCTTCATGGTATACTCTTCACTATATGACATGACTATGGGATATTTGATGCTTTTGATGTACGTTGAGGCTATTGATTTTGATATGGTTTCTTTATATTGTAAGGCCATGTGGACATGATATTTATGGTTGTATGAAAAGGCCATGTTTCTTGTTTATATTGGTTGTATCTACCTTTTTAGGAGACAACACTTATTACAGGGAGCCTTGAGAGGTTGTTGGGTTTTACATGTTACAGTAGACATATGCCATGGGCTTCCACTTTTATGTTATTGCTTACTCAAACATGTTAGTATATTGCATTGTAATATTTAAAAATGTACAGATCTTTGTGTGGAAAACTAATAGGATGTTTATCTCACACCCCGTTTTGGCCTCCTTGGGGACCCAAATAGATTATTGGGTTAGAGGTGATAATATGGGAAAGTGCTCTAACTCTGGTTGTTGATCATTACTTTGAAGCATGGGAGCATGGGGCCAAGTCGAGGCTTGAGATGCTGTAAGAAATTTTTGTTATTTTTGGATTTTGGATACTTGTACTATACTGTATTACCATGTACCAATTTTTGATTTTTTCTAGATATATGTTTCATATTCATCAGTGTATATGAGACAATTGTGGCTTGTTACATATTCTTATCTTTGATGTCTATTTTTATCTGCTTTCTGCTTAATGTATATGCTTCCACTATTGAATGTGATTGAATTCCGCTGTGATATAATCTATTAATGAGTGAATATTATCCCTAATGACTCACCTAGGACCTCAATTCTAGTAGAAATCCTCTGGTGTTTGGGGAGATGCGCTTGAGGCTGTGTAGTCAACCAGGATCAGGGCATTATTGAGTGGCATCTAGGTCCGAGACATTACATTGTGGTTTTAAATATGTAATTAACTTATAAAAGAACCATATTAATATTTATAATTTCATATATTATCCTTTTATAATATATTATCATCCTTTTTTTAATAATATTTCATTATTTTTATTGTTTTGGGTATTAATTTCCTTGTTTTCTAATGCGTGTTTCATCATAAAAGATATATTTCTAATTCATATTATATAGTTTAATCATATAAATAATAATAATTAGGAAATAATTATCACATTTTACAACAAATAAACTTTTTAAACCCAGTCATGAATTATGGTTACGAAAAATAAAGTACATTATGATCATCAAGACAGTAGGCCGTACGTACACATGAGTAACATTATCCTTTTTCAAGGATCATTATAGAAAGGATGTAAGTAATATTTTATCTTTAAATAATGATAATAATATCATAAATACCTTATTATTTCTTTAATTATACTTATATATACATATCATTTATGTGTCATGGTGAAGAAGAAGAGTCACATCACTTTATGAAGGCTGTTGTCTACACATACACAAACGACATTATCATATTTCATTGAGTGAAAAGTAAGAAAATAAAATAGTATATTATCTTTACATAATGATTAATATGTCATGAATATAATAATTATTTAATTTATATCACATATTATCATTAACATTATTTATTATCACTTTCCATGCAAAGTTTTAGTGAAAGACGAATCACATCGCTTCACAAGGAGGTAGTCTGCCGTACACATGAGCGATATTATCGTGTCTCCTATGGAATGTAAGGTAATCAGTTATATATGATATGATGAATCCTAATGTATAATAATTATATATATATATATATTATACATTATATCCATCATCATACTCAACCTTTATAGGTGGAAATAGAAAAACAAATGACATCAGTTCATGGGGCAGTAGTCCGCCGTACACACAAACAACGATTTCATAACCCATTGGATTGAAGTAGAGATGGTTTTAGATAATTCAATTATTAAAAAAACATCCCAATTTATGTAAATTACTATGTTTAATATATCATCATGGTTTAATAAAAATTTAATGAGGTGGAGAAAGAAGTACAATAAAGATGCTCGTTGAAGAACATAACCTCATTTTCAGGTATCCTCCTTTAGTTTAAACTAAAGCCCTCATAGATCAGATTTATAATTAAAATAATGTTTCTAGTATGAATTTAGGGAAGTTGGGATGTAATTTGGTCAGGTATTGGATGATCTTAATGGATTTATATGTGTGAAGACGTGAGGGGAGTGAGTTCCATTTTATATTTGAAGTAGAGTGACACTTTTATAAATACCCAAAAGTATTCACTATTAGGTTGTAAATATTACATAAAGTGGCACAAAGATTGATATTTAAGGGTTTGGGGGGATGATATGGTTGGAACACACCTCTAAAACACAATATAAAATATGTTTTAAACATTTCTTTCTTTAACTTCTATGTTTCTTTTTTTTACCATTTTTTCACTGAGGTAACTAGTTTTCTAACCTAGGAAATTTATCCATTAAAATGAAATTATTATTATACTTATTATAAAATTTATACCCAATAATTCTAAATATGATATCTAAATTATAAAATAAAAACCTCATGCGTGTTAGAAATTATTTTTAATAGAATAACATGTAATGTGAAAAAACACTACATTAACCATAAGAGCTCAAACAAAGTTTTTACTATTTAAGTTTAAATATGTTCATTATAAAAAATAAATTGGCCCATTTTTAGAAAATAATTAATTTTTAACAAAATATATAAATGACTTGTAAGAATATAGTATTTTTAGTAATTTTAAATCATTTAATAAAATATCATTTATTATAAAATAACATTAATGTTAATTTTGTTATTATTTATTTAATTTGAATTTAAAAATACCAAGAAAATGATGTAATTTGAATATATTAAGTTCAAACATGTGTAAAATGATATATTAATATTAAAAATTAATTGCAGATAATAATTAATTTAATTTACATCACTTTTAATATTTTTAGTATCATTTATTTTAGTTAATTATTAACTAAATAATTATTTCATTAGCATTTCTTAAGAATTTTAAGTAACTAATTAGTGTATATAAATTATATATAAATTATTCTAATGAAGAAAAGATAATTATATTTCATAAGAATAGGTATAACTAATCTAATTTAGTGTTTTATTTATCCAAAATCCTTAGAGATTTTAAAATCAAGGAAGGTTCCTTTTTTGTATTTTTCTTTACTTAACTTAATTTATTGGTAATTTTCATGGAAAAGTGTCCCTAAAACTCATTAAAATTGATTAAATAGTCAAAATAGTATAAATATTTCCATCTAATGGGTTTTTTACTAGTTTTGGGTCATTCTTACACCTTATATTCTAAGTTTAACCACTAAGTGAACTTGTTTTTTCCTTAATCACTGTAAATTACTTTAACTATTTTCACTAATAATTATGGTAAAAATTTAATTTGACCTTATTATGTAATATAAATTATTCTGATTAAAAATATTGAATCTATTTCTCATAATTAAACTCACATAAATGGAAGAATTTAATTTAAAAACAATCCCACTAACAGGATAAAAAGTTGTTTTTTAAAAAAGAAAATCTTTAAAAGTTTACAATGTTGTTATATAAAAATTCAATATGAAAATGATTTCAATGACCTAAATTGGATTAATTGGAATAAAATTGATCTAATTTTAATTTAAAACCAATTTAAAATAGAATTTAAAATTATTAATTATTTAAATTAAAAGACAGTTTTCAATTAAAATTCAATATTTTTAACTACTCCTCAATAAATGAAACTGTTTAGAAAAAATATCAAAAATTCACTCTAAGATAATTTTTGTATTTCAATTTCAAAAATTAACTATATTCTTTTCATATTATTTTTCTAAATTTTTTAAATTTAGTTTTAAATTATGGATACCAAGCATGATTAAACTTTCTTTAAGAAAAATAATGTTTTTCAGAAAACATTTGTTTTTCTTTTATATGATTATTATTTTATTTATAACAAATTTATAACTAATAAAAATATGTAATATATATATTTTCATAAGATATTTTATACTATTCATATCCTCCATTCCAACTTCTAGGTAAAAACTATTATTTTAAATAATAATATTAATAATACTTTGTTGTTTTGTAAAACTCGGTCTTGTGCGTAACAAAAACTTCCAAAGAAACTTGTTGTTTTCTGTAACACAAGAAAAAAAATCAGTTTTTTATATAAATTAATCTAAAATCAATGTTTCATATCCCATATTATATTGAATAAAATGTTATTATTTTAGAATTTTCGGGTGTTACATTCTCCCCACCTTATATAAATTTCATCCTATCAATTTAAACTTGATCTCAGTAATCAAGAGTTTTATATTTGAAAATTAATTTGTTGAAAAACCCACATAATAAAAGGGTTAATAAAATATATTCTTAATAATATAGAAAGGTAAGTATAAATTTCATATGGAATAATCACATAACTAGGTTTTTGAGTATGAGAACATATTTAAGAAATGAAAACATGGGAATAAAAGTGAAAACACACCCAAATACTAATAGAGAGTCATAAAGAAAATTGATCATAAGAAATTATTTGATCAAGAGAAGGTTAATGACTATTAAACCATTAAACAAATAGGTGTAAAAAAGGTCATTTATATCATTAGAAATTACAGTTATATGATGACATTTTTATTTTAAAATCTTTTTTCAAAAAGTTGATGAACTTTTACAAGAAGTTATAATTACTAGATTTAATTCCATTTTTTAGAACAATATCATTGTTTGGTTATTCCTTGATCAATTCCCACTTAATCTCTTACTCTAATAAATAGATTTTAATTTTTTATAACTAATGTACTAATGGATCATAATATCTATATTAGAATGATATGTCATTCCTTTGATCTCAAGTTGTCATTATGATAGAATGGTTATCATAGGTTATTCAATAAATATTAATACAGTGAAGTAATGCATTAATATTTAAAATCTATTCCAAATTTAAACTTAAACCATTTCAAAAATGCTTAACTATATGAACCTCAAAAATATTAAGATCGATAACTTTATAATGAAGGCCATTGAATTTCCTAAATGAACTTATCCTTAGTAATTTCCAAGGTAGTTAGTACTATCAAATTTTCTTTATCCACATCAATCATCCCTTTATCCCAACATAATTATCTCAACATTAGGAACATATTAAGGGTTATATTTCCACCAGTCATGTATTTTACAAGAATTTCAAATTTATACTTAATCATTTTTCTTAGTCATAGATAATTTTCAACATCTACTCTCAAATCCTAAATGAAATGGTATTTCAATAAAATCTATATATATTTCACAGTTCTTGTGATTATAATATAATTAATAAAATACTTTTACCATATATTTTATGGATTAAAATAAATATTCATATTAATCATTCCACTTTTGTTGTATTAATAACATAAGCCTGACCTTGACCCCTTAGCTTCTTCCAATGTATATTCCCTTAAAACTTGGGGAATTAATTTTTGCATTTACCCATATCCTTCTAGTTCAAACAATTAATCGATTTTTTTCCCATTTGTATTATTTTTCCTAGTCACCCTTTTCTATAAACTTATAATAGACTCCCAATCCCTCCAAGAATTTCCTAGGGTGATTCTTTCCACATTTATCACATGTTGAAAAATCCTTCTTTACCTTATTCACTCAATCTATTATTTTTTCTTTCATCCTCTTATTATATTTCCTCCCTTTAAATCCATATAACTTGGAGAATTATTTATCTATCTTGATATAATATAAAACTATTTCATCATATGAAGAATTTTTTTGAGGTACCAGTACCCTTTGGATAGTTGGCTTAAGACCTTCAATGAAATGATCAATCTTTCATTCATTGTTTCATATGTAATTTGTAACATAATTAGATAACCTTATAATGTTATCCTCATACTCTAAAACAACCCCTTGTTCATTTTTCTATAAGATAAGAAAATTTCTCATCATCTTAGTTTGTTGTTCACAAGGTAAATATTTTTGAAATAATGTATCATTAAAATATTTCCTTTAAAGGATTTCTATTTCCTCTTCCTCCCTAGTATTTTGGATCAATAATTACCAGTGATCTAAATTTCCACTGAGACAATACAATGAAAGTATAATCATTTCCATTTCACTACTTACCAATGCCATAAATATATTCTTTATAGACTTAATCCATTTCTTAGCTGCTATTGGATCAGTAGTCCCACTAAATTATTGGGGCCTCTATCACATAAAGTGATCCGATATCATATAATATTGCTATAGAATAGGTTGTTCCATATGGGAAAGGTTATGTTTCATAACCTAATTAAGATGCCCTAATTTATCCATAACTTTCTTAGTTCCTATACCATCTATATCATATTACTCATCAAGGAAACCCCTAAAATAGCCATGAGTGTTGACACCTTTCTTATATCCATGTACCCTCTCTAAAAAATTAATTATACTAGATTAAATCACAATATTATGAATAATGTATAATTAAAAATATGGTGTATCACTTAGCACATTTTTTTCAATGTTAATCTCAAAATCTTAAACATTGTTCCTTTGGGGACATATTTGTTTAAAAATCCTTCATAATGGTTTTTAAAGAAAATATGGATTATCCTAATCATATCTTATATGAGTTTCAATCCATCTGAAGTGTAAAGACTATTGTCAGGTGCCAAGTAAAAATCGATTCAGGCCCGACTTTCCTTTTTTGGAGTTATTAGCCCTAGGTTTCTCTATTCCAAAACAATGTTCAAATTTAGTATCCAAACATTGATATATTTCTTGGAATAAAAAAATAATATATTCATTTCCAAAACATTAGGATTTTATTATATACGCATCTTCAACATTTATCATAGGGTTATGTTCTCAAATCTATGTCTTCCTAAATCTAATTTCCATGGTTTCTACTAAACTTTCCCTGATACCAAATATCAAACCCCGTTTTTTATTTTATTTTGTTTTTTATTTTATTTTTGGATTATATTCTTAGTTTTGGTGGTTATAGATTGAAATTTTGATTTTTGGGATGTTTATTTCTATTGCATGGTTTAGGCGCACAATTAAGTGGTAACCACGTGGCCTCCCATGTTTGAGTCTCTTTTTAGTTAATTTTAATCTTTCGTGTTTTGAGTTGCATCAGTTGTACATAGTTTGATCCAAAAAATGTAGCTCCTTGGAGAAACCATGCGAGTATTGGGTTTCTCTAGTCAGGGGTGCATGACCTGATCACGATTATTCCAAACTTTGGAAAAGGCATGCAAATGGATTTGTAATTTTTGGAAGAACCATATCGTACGGTTGGAACATGATTTTTCAAAACATGTGGAAAAACCGTGGTGGTGCCCAGTGTTCCTAGTAATGGGGAACATGTTTGGTTCATGGTTTGGGAAACCATGCGGCCTAATCATGAACAATGTCCATGTGTCTTAAAATCGTCAAATAACCCTTATAAACTCTTCAAATTGTAACCCTAAATCCTATATTTCTTTCCATTTGGTTCGTGTGACTCATAGGGGGTCCTTCCCTTCTTCTCCATGCCTCCCTCCTCTTCCAAGGGTGAATCCAAGTGGATTTCATCATGTTTTGGGGGATTTGTCAAGGTATTTCCCTTTTTTCCTTCCCCCTCTCCCTTTTTCTTTCATTTAATTTTGAGTTCATCTTATCCCTTGGTCTTTTGGGTCTAGGGTCGAGGTATCTTTGAGTGTAAATCTGGGATTCGTATGTTTTAAAGTTCCTCTTTAATGTTCTTTCTTATTTTAGACTTCATGGAGTTGTTCCAGGTTTCCATTATTGAAGCAGTTGTGGTTCGAGGTAGGATCCCTTTCCATTTGGCCTTAAAATATAAGATTACATTTATTGATTTATTTTTTCATCTTCCTTGGATATTAATTAATGATATATGTTTTTTGGAATAAACATTTGATGTCAAATGATGTGATTTAAACTTGGTTTTAATTGTTTGAAATGGTTTTATTAGGTATTTTCACACCAAGGGCTTAATGAAATTACCTGTTGGATCTTGTAAAAGTGTTTGGGATTTGAAATGTGGTTTGGTCTTCTTAAATGGGTTTATAAATAGATTTTTGGTTTTCAAAGTGGGGTGTGTGTGGATAATTATGAAATGGTTTGACATGTGAAGGTTATGTGAGGCCCGGTTATCACTTTTGAAATGGTTTCATTGAATAAATCTCATAATAATGAGTCTATTGTATGGTTTTTGACAATATGTGAGAATGTCCTCAGCTTGGAACTTTCATCATTGGGTGATTTTTTGAAGGAAAGGGACTATTCTTTATAGTGGTTGGGGTGGTTCTTTTTTGTGTGACTAACTTGGTGGCTCATATGTATGTTTCATTGCTTGGATTTGTTTGGCACACCCCATTGTGAACATGAAACGAGAAGATGACATAGCTAATGGAACTTCTGAGAACACTTGATGTACTATTTTAGGATTCCGATATGGATAGTGTCCCTTATTAGGAACTTTCTTTGATTTGGGATTGTGCCTTTTGGTTATATCAGGTAGGGTAAGACCGAGCATTCAGTCTGGTTGATGGAATCTGGTTATGCGCACCTATGTGATGAATTCTATTTCAGTATGTTCTGGATTTTCTTTCTACATCCTAGTTATCCTTATGTCTTCTCTAGAACAAGTTTATCTGCAACAGATGATTAGGTTCCTTTCTTGGTATGGTTTTTGAGCATCATTATCCCATTATTGTTGTTGTATGATTATAGTATCTGCTAGTAGCTCATGTTGTTTTATTTGAAAAAAGGGAATGTTGGGTTTTTCTTTAAAAACATTTCATGGAAAAATTCCAGGAAAGAATATTTTATTCTTATTATCCCTTTTTATCAAAATTGTCCTTCAATCTCTTCATCTTTCTAAAATGCAAGTCACTTTTTATTGAAAATAACATTTTTAAATTGGGAGGGAAATGGATTTTGATTTTTTTTAAAAATGTATGTGTAAAAAAACTTTTTATATATATATTGTTTTTCAAACCTGAAATTTATGATTATTTGTTTAAAGGAAATGAATTTTGAATAGATTACTTGGAAGACCAACTAAGTTTTAATACTCATGCATGTAATTAATTCATGTTTTTAGTCTCAGGTGCAGGTTCTAGCTTGGTCTTGATCTTCATGGGTGATGTTGGGTTTTTGGATCGGAGAGTGACCCAGAGGGTCACGTGGGGATTTAATGATCATCAAGTTTAGTTAGTTTTATTTTCACCTTTTCTTATATGTTTTGTTTGGATATTGTATTTATTTTGGGATTCTCTTTTTCTTTTCCACTACTTTATTTTTTTTATTGGGATAAATCATTCCATTTTGTTATCACTGAATTTATTAATGCTTTTTTCCTGCTTAATAAGATCATAATTGTCACTCGGGTACTGTCGTGGGATGGATTGGATGATCGGTTGGGGGTTAATCCAACATTGTTCATGAAAAAATAGTACCAGAGCATAGGTTATTTAGAGGACCTATCTTTTAGAGTTCCCTTTATTTTTTGGGATGTCAAGGAATATAGAGTAAGACTGTCAGAAATTGGGGGTGTAGGTATGTGGAAGGGTCTGGCCAACATTTTCTATTCCAAACCTTGGGTTACCATGATAAGTTGGGTTTTTTAATGGATTTTTTGATTCTTGTGGTTGATCGTTGTTTGAGTAAGTGAACTGGGAGTTGGTCCAGTGGTCTCAGTGAACTCTCAAGGCCTGGAAATCCATGTGAATCCTAGGAACATGGGTTTAAGAGATTCTCCGTGATGATGGCATGATTGGAATATGGATTCCAACAATATGACGAAGTCACCAAACGACTCTAGTTTTCCTTCGTGTATTAGTTTTATGTTATTCTTAAGTTTAAAACCACATTGAAAAACTTGTTTTAAATTATTAATTCCCAGATTTCAGTTGATAATGTTTTTGTTTTAAAAATCATAAAATTATTTTTTAGATTTATTTCAAATTAAGTTTCAAAAATCTATTTTTAAATAAATTTAATTTTGATGAAATGAAGTTTGTTTAAAGATGAGTAAAATAGAATAAATGGAAATAATTTTGTTTTTTTGTATAATTCATGGTATTTTTTTGAATGATATGGATTGGAGTGTGAAGTTAGAAATAGGTTTTTGAGGTGGTGGTTAGTGATTTTTCAAAAAAGGTTTTGGGGAAATTCTTTTGAGTTAGTTTCCTATTTATGTTTAGTGTTTAGTTGTGTTTAGTTTTGGATAATGAGTTGGTTTTAATTGAGTTTTTGGTTTTTGTGTTGTTTAGTTTACGATCCCACCTAATATTAAATGGATATTTGATGTGAATATATGGTTGTTTCTCTATTTGTGGACCCTCTAGTTGATCAACCCAAGGACTTTATTCTTGAGATTTTGAATTTGAATCCTCCTCTCTTTTATGGTCAGGAGGATCCTTTTGAAGCTAAATGGTGGATGTGGAAAATCAAAAGGAGTTTTTGGTTTCTTCGAGTTTCTAGAGTCCATAAAGGTGAAATTCACTAAATTTATGATCAAAGGTTTGATTTATAAGTTTTGGAAGTCGATGATTTATACCAATCATTGGGAAGGATTTTTATGGTAATTATTCAATGCTTCATTCACCTGAAATTACTTTTTTGAGGCTTTGATGGTAGAAAAGGTGATGCAGACATAATAACTCCAGCAAGGTGATTAATAAATGTTGGAGTTCATTAATCATTTTTTGGATTTAGTTTCCTATATTTAAGAGTGGGACAAGGAATACTCCCTTAAGGATCAACATTTTGAGAATGGGATTCTTCCTGATCTCTAGTCGAGGGTGTTAGAGTTTGGTTTAAACTTCTTTTTATGTGGCGAGTAAAGTCATTCAGGTTGAAGATGTGGTATCAGTAGTGCTTGAGGTAGCTAACCTTCCTTAAATAACTATAAGTGGT
Source organism: Viscum album (assembly GCA_963277665.1). Lineage (NCBI taxonomy): Eukaryota > Viridiplantae > Streptophyta > Magnoliopsida > Santalales > Viscaceae > Viscum > Viscum album. The sequence goes on from OY728145.1 coordinate 906,242,695, forward strand.
AAATGTTATTATAGATAATAGATAAAAAAGCATCCTACTAATATTTCATTAGATTATTCTGGGAATAGGACCCTGTTGTGTCATTAATATGGTAGGGAAGGTTACAAGAAGTTATTGATTCCAAATTATATAAATAAATGATGTAACCATTGATTCTAGGGTCACTTTCATCAATTTTTTCGGGGTAAATCAAGGAAGAAATGTGGAGTGAAGTCCACCCATTTATAAGATACCCTAGCCCCTTTGCAGGATTAGGGTGCTGATTCAGGCTCAATTTAAAGTCCCTTTTTTATGTAATTTTTTATCTTTTGTTTATATTTAAAAGTGGTGTTGTGAATCTCCTGAGAATATCTATTTTCATAAATGTTTATTTTGGGGAATTTTGAATCTTGTCATCTTAGAGTGAAAAGTGTTTTGCTGTGTGTCGTATTCCTATTGTTGGTTTCTTCATGGATTGGGATTATGGGTGTTTTGGTTTGGAGGTTTAGTGTTTGGTGAATGGTTTTGGTTAAAAATCTGGCTAGAATTATAAAATAGTGGGGAGTCCACCATGGCCTTTGGTGTTTAATGATGAAATCCCTCATTCCAATCTTTTTCTTTTATTTATTCTCATTTGAGGTGTTGTTTTGAGGTAAACTATGTCCTCATTGAATGTCTTTCTCTAAGATTTACTTCACTCGATGGACATTGGTCTCTTGTATTATGCTTGATGAATTTGTTTTTGGATAGGATTAATATTGGTGGCTTGGTTTTTTTCTCTTTGATGAGTAATTAGAGTTTGATGGCTTGTTTCAAGTGTAGTGCATGTTCTCATTCTAGTGGTGGTAAGGTGAATTTTGGTCATATGGATTGGATCATGTAGGTGAGTGAGTCCTTATCTCTTCTTTTATCAACTAGAGACTTTGATTCTTTTTGGGGGTAGAATTCATAATAGTGGGTGGAATATTCACACCCTGACTTTATTTTCTTGTTTTTTTGGGATTATATTTTTTATTTGAATTCTCTTTTGAGTTCTATAGGTTTCAGATAAATTTTTTGAGTTTTGGGGTGTTTTTCTTCTATTTTATAGTTTAGGTGCATGATTAAGGGGTAACCATGAGACCTCCTAATGCTGAGTATCTTTTATGTTCATTTTAAACTAGAAAGGTTTGAGTTTCATGGGTTGTGCATGATTTTATCCAAATCGTGTAGCTCAAAGGAGAAACCATGCAGGTCTTGACTGTCTATGGTCAAGGGTACATGACCTAAGAACAATTAGTCTAAATAGTGTGAAAGGAGTGCACATAGATCTCCAATTTTTGATAGAACCATGTAGAAAAGTTTGTGAATGGTTTTTCAAACCATGTAGCCAAACTATGTAGGAGCCTAGTGTGTCTAGTAATGGGGTGAATTATTTGTGCATAGTTTGGGAAACTGTGTGGCCTAACCATGTACAGTGCCAAGGTGTCTTAAAATCCTGAAATTACCCTTCTACCTTCTTAGGATTTTAACCCTCAAATCCTCCCTTTATGACCATTTGGTTAATGTGACTCATAGAGGGTTCTTCCCCTCTTACCCACGCCTCTCTACTCTTCCAAGGGTCAATTCAGGTGGATTTCTTCAAGTTTTGGGGTGATTTATCAAGGTATTTCCCTCTTCTATTTATCTCCATTTTTATTTCATTTTGTTTTGAGTTATTCTTTTTCATTGGTATTTTGGGTTTGGGTTCATGTATCTTTGGGTTGAAAATGGGGTTTTCCCCTTTTTTAGGTTGCTTTGGATTGCTTTTTTTCTTTTATCCTTGATGAAGTTGTTCCAGGTTTCCATTATTAAAGCACTTATGGTTTCTGCTAGGATCCCTTTGTATTTGGCCTTTTAATTTAAGAACATGTTGATTTATTTATTTTTTTCTCCTTCCTTGGATATTAATTAGTGATATATGATTTTTATAATAAACATTTCATGTGAAATGTTGTGATTTCCATTTGGTTTTAATTGTTTGAAATGGGTTTATTGGGATTTTCACACCATGTTATTAGATAAATTTCTAGTGGGATCTTATAAATATGTTTTGGATGTGAAATGGGGGTTTGGGTTTCTTAAATGGGGTTTTAAATGAATTTTCAGTTTTTAAAGTGGGGTGTATGTGTTTATTTAAGAAATGGTTTGACATTTGAAGCTTATGTGAGGCCTTGTTGTCACTTTTGAAATAGTTTCAATAGAAAACACTCCTTATATTTAGTATCTTGTCTTCTTGTTAACAAGATTTAGGAATGTACTTATCTTGGGAATTTTCATGTGGGTTAATGTTTTAAAATAAAGAGAATATTCCTTAGATTATCTTGCGTGGTTCTGGTTTGTGTGACTCATGTAATGGATTGTACGTATGGTTTTTTAATTTGATTTGTTTGGAAAACCTTATTGTGAACATGACATGGGAAATTTTAATAACTATTGGAACATCTGATAATGCTTGATGCACTTTTTTTGGATTCCTCTCTGACTAGTGGTCTTTAGTAGGACCTTTTTTTGCTTTGGGATTGTGCCCCTCGGTTATACTAGGAAGGTTAAGGCTTAGCATTTGGGATAGTTGATGGAATTGGGTTAGGCATGCTAATGAGATGAATCAGGTTTTAGTATGTTCTGGATTTTCCTCTTAACCCCATTGGTTTCCCCTTGTTTTAACCGGAACTAGGTCATCCATGGAAGATGATTTAGGTGACTTTCCTGGTATGGTTTCTTGATCACCATTATCCCATTTCCCATAATGTGGTATTATAGTCTTTGATCCTAGACCATGGTGTTTTTTTTGGAAAAAGTTAAATGTTTGGTTTTTCTTGAAACTTTTTTCATGAAAAATTCCTTGAAATAATGTTTTAGTCTCCTTTCCCCTTTTTATGAATATCCTATTTCAATACCTTATTATTTCTAAAGTGAAAGTCTCTTAATTTAAAATACCATTTTTAAATTTTGAGGGAAATGGATTGTGATTTTTTTAATAATGGATGTGTGATAAACCTATGTTTATATATATTGCATTTCAAACCTAAAATTGGCGATTCTTTGTTTAAAGGAAATGTATTTGGAATATATTACTTGGCCTGGATACTGAGTTTTAATACTCAAGAAAATACCTAATTCTAGTTTTTAGTCTTAGGAATAGGTTCCAGTGTGGTCTCAATTACCTTGATCGATCATGGGTCTTAGGATCAGAGAGTGACCCATGGGGTCACATAGGGATTTAGTGTTTTTCAGTTTTGGTTAGTTATATTTCCAGTTGTGCATATATGTCCAATTGGGATATTGAATTTATTTTGGGATTCTATTTTTCTTTTCCACTTCTTTGTTTTATTTATTTGAAGAATTTTTTTAATTTTGTTCTTTCTAATTCCCTTGGAAATTTTCACCATCCTAGGAGGATCTGGTAGTCCTCTCCAGCCTTATCATGGGCTGACTCGTGTGACTAGTTCAGGGTCAATCCATGGTAGTTTATGACACCAACTATAATGACCCTGACCCCATTATCCCGAATCCAGTTCTGTATTTTATAACATTGTCATAGATACAATTGGTCAAATCCTAAAGGACCTATCTGTTTTTTAGTTTTTCAAAACTAGATACATACATGATACCCATTTAACATTGGGAAAATAAAATAAATAATTAAAAAAGTAAAATCTCATCATCCATGAAACTCATTAAGATAATTAATATTCATATTTTAGGGAAAATAAAAAAAATATGGGTGAGATCAAATAATCAATATGGGTTATGCATAACAAAAGATAACATCAATCAATAATCATAATCAACTTGAAAATGTAAATAACTAATCAAAAATTCTACATAAATATATAGATAAGTCATATTCAACATGGCATGATAAATAATTGAAAACACATGCCATTTAAATTACTAAGAATAAAATACATTCATAGAAAATTTCATAGTAAAACTATTTTGGGTAATAATAATAACTAAATTATCAATGAATGAAATTTTTAATTTTTCAACGTTGTGTTTCCTAGGTACATGATTCCTTTACCTTCAAGACCTTTCACAATAGGGTTTAAAACACAGTGCGTAAAAATCCATCTGATTTGGCCAACTGATTCATCTAATGAGACTACCAATGCATTGAGGGACTATCTATAACAAGGAACAACCCATTTCATACCTATATAAGTCATTCATAATATATCATATAACTCATTTAATTCATGAATCAATATTCCCTATCAAATATCCATATTGGGTAAATAATACAGATTTATCAATATTTCCTTAGTTAATCAAATAAATTTCAAAGTAGAAATAATTTGTAAAAAATAGAACATGATTTAGTAAATAATCACATATATCATAAAATAATGTATATATTTAAGTTAAATTTAATTTCCATTGAAAAATTGTTACAAGAAAGTGATTGTTTCAAGATAAAGATAACAATGAAAAAATAAAATGATATTACACAATAATTTTTACCACTTAGTAATTTTCAAGTAAAATAAAATTGGGAGAGAAAATTAAAATTGAAACTTTAAATACCATGAATAATTAATTATTAATGATATTACATTTAAATGGTGTAGTATTTACACCACATAAAAGTTAATTGGGGCATAATAAGAAATTAGTCTCAATTAAATGTAAATTAAGACGAACTTACTTACCTCATGTTTATTTTTGGTTGGATGTGTGTTAACCTCTTATATAGTTATTTTAAACATGTTATTAACTTATAAAAGAACTATATTAATATTTATAATATCATATATTATCATTTTATAATAACTTATCACCTATTCATTAATTATCTTTCTTTTTTTATTTTGGGTGTTAATTTCCTTGTTTTCTCATGCGTGTTTCATCATGAAAGAGTCGTTTATTACACATATTATATAGTAACATAATTTAAATAATAATAAGCATGAATTAATTGTCATATTTCATATTAATTATACCTTTAAAACCAATCAAGAATGATGGTTATGAGAAATTAATTATGTTATGATCATGGAGACTGTAGGTCGTACATACGCATGTGTAACATTTTCTATTTTTCAATGATTATTATGGAAAGTGAGTAAGTAATATTTTATATTTTTATAAATATAATAATATAATATATACCATAATATTTCTTTAATTATACTTATATGTATCATTCATGTGGTGTAGGGATGAAAAGAGAGTCATATTACTTTGTGAAGTCGATAGTCCACACGTACACGGACGACGTTATCATCATTCATTGAGTGAAATGTTTGAAAATAAAATGATATATTATCATTATAAAATGATGAATATTTCATGAATATCATAATTATGTCATTTATATCACATATAATTATTTACATTATTCCTTATCACCTTCCATGTAAAGTACCATCGAAAGACGAAGTGCATCGCTTCACGAGGCGGTAGTCCGCCGTACACATGAGCGACATTATCGTGTCTCCTAGGGAATATAACTTAACAAGTTATATATTTTATATTAGGAATATATAGGTATAATAATTATATAAATATATTATAAATACTTTATATCTATCATCATACCCAACCTTGAGAGGTGGAAATGGAAAAACAAACGATATCGGTTCGTGAGGTGGTAGTCTTCCGTACACACAAATGATGATTTTGTAACTGATTAGATTGAAGTGGATATAATTTTAGATCATTAAAATTTTATAAAAACATCCCATTATATGGAATAAAATGATGTTATTATATCATTAAGTTTTAATAAAAATTTAAGGTGGTGGATAAAGAAGGACACTAAAGATCCTCATTGAATAAAATTACCACTTCTTGAGGTATCCTCCTTAGTTTTGGACTAAAGCCTTCATAGGTTGGATTTATTTCCAAGATAAGGACTATATTATGAGGTTAGTGAATTTTTGAAGTAATTTTGGAATTTATTGTTTGAACCAGATAGCTTGAGAAGTTTGAAGAAGTGAGGGGAGTGAGTTCCATTTTATCGTTGAAGAGGAGTGGTACTTTTGTAAATACCTAAAAGTATTCACTATTAGGTGGTCAATATTACCAAAAGTGGATCTAATATTGACAATTAAAGATGTTTATGGGTGATATGGTAAATAAAAACATCCAAATCAAAATAAAACACATGTTTCAAACATTTTTTTCTTTAACTTCTATGTTTCCTTATTTTTACCATTTTGATTTTTCACTAAGGTAAGTAATTTTTTAACCTAGGTAATTTACCCATTAAGATTAAATTAAATTGAGAATTATTATCAAATTTATATATTATGATTCTAAATATGATATATAATTTGTAAAATAAAAAACCCATATGTGTTGGAAATTAAGTTTAACAGAAGTGCATTTAACACATAAAAACACTACTTTAACCATAACAGTTCAAAAAATGTTTTTACTATTTAAGAGTAAATATGTTCATTATAAGAGATAAATTGGTCAATTAATGGAACATCATTGATTTTAATTAAAATTTATAAACAATTTTATAGAATATATGCCTTTTTTTAATTTTAAATATTTTAATAAAATACCAGTTATTATAAAATAACGTTAATGTCAATTTTTGTCCTTATTTTTTTAACTTTGAATTTAATAATATCAATACAATGAGGTAATTTGAATATATTAATGTAATAACTATTTAAAATGATATATTCATGTAAAAAATCAATGTAATACAATAATTAATTCAAGTTACCTCACTTTGATTATTTTTAATGTCATTTATTCTAGTTAGTTATTAACTAAATAATTAATGTGTTGGTGTTTCATTAACATTTTATGTAACTAATTATTCTATAAAAATTGAAGATAAATTATTATAATGAAAAAGTAATTTATATTTCAAAATAATATGTATAAATACACAAATTTTATTTTTTTCTACCCCAAAGATTTATAGATATTAAAAGCAAGGAAGGTTCTTTTTTTCTTTTTGTTTACTTAAAATATTATATAGGAAAATTTCTTGGAAAATTGTTTTTAAAACTCATAAAATTCATAAAAAATTCATAAGGGTCGAAATATGTCCCACCAATGAGTGTTGGGAAAGTGTTGGGTCATTCTTACCCCTTATATTCTAATTTTAACTACTAAGTAAACTCATTTTTACCTTAATCACAATAATTAATTTTAAATATTTTCACTTATCATTATGGTAAAAAAATTAAGTTAGACATATTAATTAATATAAATTATTGCGATTAAAAATATTTAATCCATTTTTAATAATTCAACTTACATATTTAGTATAACATAATTTAAAATTAATCCCACAGATGGGATGAGAATACCTGTTTTTAAAAAGAAAATGTTCAAAAGTATACAATGTTTTTATATCCAAAATTAATATAAAAATTATTGAAATTAAATAAATTGGATCAATTGGTATAAAATTAATCTAATTTTACTTTTAAAACAATTAAAAATAAAATTTAATATAACAAATTATTTAAATGAAAAGGAAATTTTCAATTAAAATCCAGTATTTTCACTATTCATCAAAAAATAAAACTTTTCAGAAAAAATCTCAAATATTAACCCTAATATAATATTGGTATTATTATTTCAAGAAATTAATTTTATTTTTTCAAATAAATTTTCTAAAAGTGGTAAAATTTACTTTTAAATTATGTGCGCTAAGAATGATTAAACCGTCTTGTAGAAAAATACCATTTTTTTCAGAAAATGTTTCTTTTTATTGTAGATGATTCTTATTTTAATTATAATCAATAGATAACTAAAAAACATGTGTAATATATTTATTTTAATAAGTTAGTTAATACTATTCATACCCACTATCCTAATGGCTATGTAATAACTATGATTTTAAATAATAATATCAATCGTACATTTTTATTTGGTAAAACTCAGTATTACATGTAATGAAATATTCCAAAGAAAATTATTGCAATGTGTAACACAAGATTAAATTAGTTTTTACTGCAAAATAAGACAATATCAATATTTCATGTTCCAAATGTTATAGAATAAAATGTTATTCTTTTAGAATTTTAGGGTGTTGTGTCTAAGTTTAAGTGTTGTAACAAAGACAATGTTATAAAATTTATACATAAACCAAGATCAAATATGAAGTTAAAAAAATTACTCTAAAGTATAGGGGATGAAAAATCTACATGGATCATGAACCTTAGGTGGTATCCAATTATGAAGGATAACACTGCACACCTCTAATAAATTATATCTAAAAAATTCTTCCAAAGATGGTTTTGTTAGAAATAATTTTCTTAAGGATTTAAAATAATAAAGGATGTAAACTAAGGCGCCAGAAAAGAATTTTTAATTTGGAGTTTATTAAATATTTCAATAAATTTAATAAGTTTAGGTTCTTGATTCTTCTATTAAATTTTTTCCTGAAAGTGAGTGTTGGGAGCTAAATTATCTAAGATAGTTGGAATCCCCTCGACTAATTATTCTTTCATTTCAACCCTTTATTCCCTCTTTTTTTAACGTTTTTCTCCTTTTAATTTCAACTATAATTATAGGTTTCATGGTTTTTTCAGTGGTAATATCCAAATTTCCATATTTTTAAATTTCTAGATTCAACTATATTTTCATTCTTATTAGGTTGAGGTTCTTTATTAACTCCCTAGTGAGTTTTTATAACATTACTAGTTTTAATACCCATTAAATCTTCTATTGGATCCACTTCAGTAGTTCAATGTAGTTTTCCATTTTCTCTATTATTCATTCCCCTAATAATTTAATCATTTTTAATTATAGGTTTTTCATTATTTCATTATATTGAGCTTTATCTTAATCAAATTAGAATTTTTTTTTCAAATTGAATTTTGATCTTTTATCTTGAGAATATTTTTTTATTCCAATTTGATCCATTTTAGAATCATATGACACTCAAAATTCCCTTTTGTTTTAAAATACTCTACCCTCAATTTATTTTGAAAAGGATTCCTAGTATGCTGTTGGAACTAGGGGAAAACATATATCTGAAAACCCCTTTTTATTTCCATGAATGGTTTGAATTATTTTTACAATCTTGATTTTAGTTTTTATAAAAAGGATCATCCCTAAGATACATCCTTGTAACATGAAAAAAATGTTTAAATTTTCAAGTTTCTAGGTTGGAATATCAAATTTAGTGTAATAAGAGTTAGAATTCCCAAACATACCACATTGGTGGCATTTCACCCTTAGTGAGTTTTATTTGTTTTTATTATAATACCCCACATCCTATGCCTTATCTTTTTGAAAATGATTTTCCCTCTAACTATGGTTCTTATTCTTAAGAATTTATGATGAGAGTTCTGTGTATGTGTGTTGAAAATTTATTTCAACTCCTCAATAGTCTTATCACTATAGTCACTTATGAAATACTGATCAAATGATGTTTGATGAAAAGGGATGAAACTGGTGTGAAATGTGTCCATAAGTAACTATAGTGTACATTGGTGATTATAGAAATGTCTAAGTATACCTCTAAACCTATCCCAAGATTAATGGAACGACTCAACCTCATCCTAAATAAAACCAGTGATCTTATGTTTGATATCAGTTGTCACAATTCTTGGATAAAAGATATTTAAAAAAGCATTAAACAATTTTTCCCATGTACTAACAATTTCCTCATCCATTTTTTGAAACCATGTCCTTGAATTTTCCTTAATATATAATCAGAAAAATCAATGTTTTAGTTCCTCCTAAATAATCCCTCTTAATGGAAGTTGCTTCACTACATAATAAAAATCTCTAATGATTTCATGTGATTCTTTATTAGACATTTTGTTTTATGGTGAAATCATAGACAAATGTGTTTGCTTAATTTAACAATTTGGAGACCTTGGGGTTTTCCTAAAACAATATGGATTACTAGACACTCTAGGCATTTGAAAATACCTATGAAAAACTTTCTCATCTAACTCATTTCCAGGTTGAGGTTTATTTTGTTTATATTTGAATTATTATTCAAATTTCCCATATGATCTTCCATTTCATCATATCCTATTGTTTGTTTAAGATAAATTACGCGTTTATTAAATTCAAGGATGAAAGGATATATATCTTCATAATAATACCTAGTGAATATACAAACAACAACTTTTTTGAACTTTAAATTTTAAACAGTTTTTTATATATCTTCTTTTTAGTTTTTTTGAAATCATTTTATTTATTTGTTAATATAATTTTTTCTAGAGACTTTTTTCTTACCTTTGTAACATGTTCCTTCCCTATCAATAATTCCAAAAAATTCACCTAATATTTCATAAAATATAGGTTAAAATTATTTTTATTTTACCAATTGTAAACTAGTATAATTAATAGTTAAATTTAAAACGATAAAGAAGAAAATTTGTGTATGTATGAGACCAAAATAAGAAATAAAACTCTTAAGAAAATATAGAAAAGTTAGCATTAAACTATTATTGAGAAATAAAGTTTGAGGTACAAACTCTTTTGGAATATGTGACTCAAATATGAAAAAAAAAGAAGAAAGAAAGAAATAAGAATTAATGAGATATGGAATTCTATTGGCTAGTTTTAAAACTAATTTTCATTCATTAATGGTTTAAGAAATTTATTAGAAATGAAATAATTTAGGATAACTAACTTAGTTAGGTAGTCAACCGATGTCTAATTCAATTCAATCGTTTGTAACTCAATCAACCATGAAATGATGCAATCGAGAATTATTATAATATTTTTTTCATCATACTATGATTTTCATTTATTTATTAAATATTTATGAAACTATTTTAATTTAATTCTAAAAAATAAAATTATTATAGTTCTTTTATATTTTTAAAATTCTTCATTGAAGAGTTAATTAGAGAGAAGGTACTCAACAAAGGAAGCATGAATAAAGTGTTAGACTATTCATACACAACCGATTTCCCCAAAGAGTTTTTCCTAAAATCATTCTTTATTAAAAAAACAATTTATTCTATTACATATATAAACAAGGACAGAGAGTGATCAAGGAGGAAGAATTTTCTATTCCAAGAAACTCTAACTCCAACTCACACTTCTTTTACATAGTTAGTGATCAATTGATTTGATATGACTACAACTCTATTCTTCCTAAAAAAAACCTACCCCCATCTATATGTGTTTTTTATGAGTTCTTATTTTACCCTTCCTCCTAGACACTGCCTTTATACACCACCTCACTTTTGGTAGTTGATGAGTCTACCATCACTAGTAGTCTTTCCAACCTAAGGCGCTCAATCGCTTCTATGTCACTCAAATAAAATTCAATAACAAAAGCCAAAATTTTCATAGGAAATTGATGTTCTAACTTTCCCCATGAAGTTTCCTTCATGGTGTCATCTCTGACACCCTGATATTTTAAAAACACTATGTTTGATAGTGTATACAACACACAATAATAGGTATAAATGAACCAAAAAATATTATTATTTAAATAGGAAAATTATAACCTAACTAGTGAATTCGATGGTGTGATTATGATTAAAAAAAATCATGAAATATAAAGGACCCACTTAATACAAATTTCTTGACTAATTCTTAGAAAATAGGAACTCAATTTTTAGTAAAGATATTTTATTCTTTAAAATATGTTTTCTTCAAAAATTGTTTTTATTGTTTATTATAAGAAAATATTATAATTAATTTATGAAAATTTGAGAACTTTAATTTTATAAAAAGGATATAATTTACAAAATAATAATTTCAATATCAACCTAAAGTAAAATTTTGGATTTTTTCTAAAAATATTTATTTTTCAATGAATATTGCAAAATACTTTTTTTATAGAAAATTGTATTTATATTTCAAGAATTTTCAAAGTTATATATATTTTAAAATATGTTTGACCTAAAATTAGTTCTATTGTATTATTAATAATCTAATTATGTTTATTGGAATCTATTTTATTTTGAATTTGGTATAAAAATAGCTTAATACTTAATTTTTTTTTTGAAAAACTGTTTCTCTATGCTTTTTACTTTTTTATCTTAAATAATTTTTTTACAACTAGAAATTGATTCATTAAAAATTGATTCCACATTTAAAATTAGGTGGTCCAAATTTAGAAGATAGGCCTCTTATTTTTTTTCATTATGAATTGTAACCTTGTTAAAGTTTTATCACCTTTTTATTGGTAAAATGGGTAAAATAGGGTTAGAACATTGGGATAAAACTATAAAATTTCTCAAGAAATTTACTTAATTATATTGGATGATTGTATTTCATATATTTACATTAAATTATATAATGTATGACCACTTGATGATATATTTATTTGATTATGACCATTATATTAATTTAATAAAATAATAAATAAAAAATGTCACACTCTTGACTTTAATATCTCTAATATCTTATCATAAGAAAAAATTCATTATGTTACGTTATAAATGTTTATTTGAAATGTAAATTAATTTTCTTTATTATAGTATTTTATTTTTAATTTTTTGTGATTGAATAATACAATTCAGATGAATTATCGAGCATTATGAAATTTTCAGATAAATATGACATTTTAGGGATGCGTTAAAGGATTATATTTAAATTATATCTTTTTATTGGAGTCTTTAATGTCAAATTAAATGAATATTGTAAAAAATAAAATTAATGATATTTTAAATTAAATAATATTTTATTAATTTTTTAAAAATCATAAAAATACTGTAAGAGGGAAATTAGGATGAGATATGGTCTAAAATTTCATCCATTGGTCATCTATGAGCCAATTTTTACCTTATAAGTAAAATTACACCCCATTAAGAGTGAAAAAACCATTACCATGGTTAATGTTAAAGAAGGCTAACTAAGAGATTAAACAATAGGATAAGGTTTAAAACACCACACAAAACTGTTCAATTTTTATTGGTTTAAGAGATTTAAATATCAACCTACCTTATATTCAAATATCTTTATATTCTGAATCATTTTTTTAGAGAAGGACTTTACTGTATTTTAAACTTTTAAGAAATTCCAAGAGTTCCCCTTTCCTCCCTTATAAAAGGACACCCCTTTATATCAAATTTTCACACCAATTTTATACATAAATATCAATCCAAAACTGAAAATTTATCTTGTAAAATTATCTATAAACTAATTATAGGTTTGGGTGTTCTTAAAATAGCATTTCAAGGATCCTTAAAAAGGAATCTAAAGGAAGTCTACCGAAGAAAATATAATCATATTTACCGACTCTTTCAAATTTATTTCAACTCCCACTTCTTCTAAATTTATTGTAACTATAAAAAAATAATAACTTCAATATCATCATTAAATTTATATTTTATTATGATTATGGTATAACCATTTTCCATCTCTTTTCCATCCTATGAAAAACAAAAATATCACTAATGCATAATCGTAACTTGTCATATCTATATAGCAGTGCAACATATCATTCATGACCAATTAAATTGGATGATTATAAAGATAGAACTAATGAATATATTTGATAATTATTCCATAATTATTCTTCTGTAATTATAATACAATATCTACATTCTTACCTTCCAATCTGTTGGAAAAATATAACGTCACTTGTGAATACATGTCGATTACCACCTCCAAAAAGCGATGAGATTAATTTTTGTTTCCACATTAAATGGATGTTAATAAGGATATATTTAATGAATATATATGATATATATGACATAATAATTATTTTTTAATGTTTAATTATTATTTAACATTATTTTATTCCATTCGTCGAAAAATGAAAAAAAAAATTCATGCGTATGTATGACCCACCATCTCCATGAATGGTGTAATTCAATTTTATGTCTATACATTTTATGGATAATTATGAATATTTATATAATTAATGTTGTCTATTGGGGTTTATACATGGACATTGGATAGGTTCCTATTTTTGGTTTGATTGAGGGGTATTTTAAGGCCTCAATCAATTACACACATCGGGTTTGCCATATGTCTCGTCTTCCCTAGAAACTCGCAATGGTTACCTCATCCATAGAGAAGTATGAAGCCGCTTTCCAAAGTCTAGTGATCATCTAGATTTTTAGGCCCATAAAATCTTGGGGACTCGCATTGGTCGATAGGATGGGAGATCGGGCTCATCGTACCCTTTGGGGGGAATTATCACCTACTCTGAGACTCTCTTATAGATTTAAGATATGTTTGTGAATATCTTCCTAATCCCAATAAGAGATCAGTTACCCTAATGAAATTACTATCGGTTAATTTTATATCATATGAATAATACTAGGATCTCTTTAGTGAATCCATATGTCTGTATTCATGGTTATTCACCATTTTCCCATAACGGGATGTTGTTTATTTACTGAAGCCATAAAACTAAGTGCTTTGGATCATGATTCCAGGTAAGGAGGAGGTTAATATTCCAAGGAGGTATTTGATCCATTATGGGATGTTCTACATATCCTAATTATTACAGGAATCAAAACCTATATAGTTTGTTCGTTTTTTTCAGTTTAATTTCATGCGGTGAGGACATATGTCCGGGTACTGAGATACCAAATATTTGAGGTCGAACCCTAATGGGGTTCCCTACATATTCTGAGTATAGAAAGAATCAGAGTTATCATAGTTCTTATGTATTTGGTTTTCATGTGTCATTATTGAAACTCATATTGTAGATGATATAATTATCATCAATCCCTAATCTCACATAAGCTATGCTAGGTGTGAGAAACAAGGGATTTTGAATGATCATTTCATTTCACATGATGTAGTAATTATACACTGGGACTACCTTGAAATGGTTTATCATGAGACTGAGGTCTCAAAGAGATGGATTATGTATCTTGGTTATGGTAGGAGTTAGAGTCATCGTAGTTTGGTGGGTTTCTCTGTTTACTAATGGATGAGTTAGCGTGATCATCTCCCAAGATTGATTAAGTTCTTCTTGATGAGATTTTAGAGTTGCGAAAAGGCTTACACCAAAAGGGGTGTTTCTTTGAAGTTGGGCATTAAGTGGGCATCCAATGTATTCTAGTTATAGCAGGAATTAGAATTATCATAGTTCATTTTAGGTCAGGTATTACACACTGAGGTTTCCCTGTACCATTGTGGGGGTATTTAGTGAAGATGTTATTATGGTTGCAATTCCCTAAGTCCACTTAAGCCATTCTCTTTGTGTGATACAAGAGATAGTAATTAATCAATGTCATTACTTTAAATAAGGGAATTAGATGATAGGATTTCCTTAGATGATTGATATAGAACTCAAAACTTTGAGATTAGTAGCCTACATATCCTGGATATGGTAGGAATCATATTCGTCATAGTTCCCTTTGTGTCGGGGATTACATAGTTAGGTTACCATATATTTGGGGATTAAAAACCGAGGACAAACAATGCTATATAGTCCTAGGATTCCCTATTGACATGACCTTCCTATCCGAAGGGCATCGTATGGCCCATTTTTCATGTCATGGGAGCCATTGCATAACCTGTCATGACACATATGGAGGGTGTCACAAGAGTTAGTGTGACATAGTCTGAGGGGTGTCGTGTATCTTGGATAACTCCTCTGGAAGACATCGCAAGACCTGGATGATGTGTCTAGAGGGCATCATGAGTCCCAGTTGACTTTCCTATAGGGTACCATTATATGAGTTAGGTGATGTGTTTGAAGGATATTGCAATTCTCAGGTGATAGACCTAGAGGGTTTCATGAGATCAAAGTGGTCTTTGCAGGGGGAATAGTGTGACTCACTCTGACATGTCTGGAAGATTCCATATGTCTCATATGGAATGTTAGAGGAGTGTCACGAGATGTAGGTGACATTCACTAGTGTTGTTGTGTATATTTGGGTGACTCATGTAGAGTGCACAAGGGCCATAGAGAATGTATTTTCCTTAAGTCTTCCAATTTTAATATCGGTTCTAACCCTTGTGTTGTGAAGGCCTTTGGTTTATTTAGTTCTAGTTACTTTGAGTCTCACGTGATCTAGAAGACATGTGGTATGTTATTCAAAAGTATTTCCAAAAGTCCTTCATGTGATCTACAAATGATCATGAAAAGCACCTTTATGTGTGGCACATGATTGATCTGGTTGTCTTTAGGTGTATTACCTGATGGAACGTTTCTATTCACGTGATCGGTTGCTCCAAGAAATCCATAGAGAGTCAAATCACCTAGATTCTAAGAATACAGTGTCTCAAAGTCCAAAACTTTCTTCATGTTGGATTGGGGAATTTATAGGCATCGACACCCCTATTTCCCAACACTTTGTGTGGTGGATCTAGCGTGAGTATAGGCTGAAGTTGGTGAAGTGGTATGGTGCCACGTGTATTTACGAGCATCTATTGTGGACCAATTCTAGTGTGTTACCTTATTTTCATTCATCGTAAGTATTCTCTATCAACACTTCCTTTATTGGATTATATCCAATTAATAGGGACTTTTTTTATCATGGAGATGTGTCGAGGGACTTCCTTGGTGTCATGTTGACATGCCCAAGGGCCATGGGAAGATCCAAATTCCTATTGGAAGGTACTCGTGATACATTGGGTAACTTTTCTTGGGGTATCACGATACAAGGATGATTTGTCTAGGGGTCTCTCAGAACCGCAATGGGCACGTTACATGCCTTTCAATGACTGAAAAAACCTCTTAAATCCTCCATTTCGATAACCTTTGTTTTACATGATGAAGGTTGGGAGTTATGAGAGATTTCATGTGTGATGTTATGGAATTTGTTTCTATTTTTTGGTGATATGTCGCATGACCAATATGGGTCATATGGGGGTGATTGAGCATCCCATGGAATAATTTATTTTTTTTACTTAGATTTCTGTGGAGTTTCCTGGAGAACTTCATTTAGAAAGGATGACAAGCCAAAGGTCTCTCATGGGGTGAGGCCGACATGTTGCCGAAGACTCATGGTATCTTGCAGATCATTGAGGGCGCACCACATATTTTTCAGCAACCGTGAACACCTCTCGCCTCCTCCCTTTTTGGATCCTCTATTTTATTTTACAAATGTTAGGGATTACTTTAGTTTTCATGAGAATTGTTCAGGATTTTTACTCGATTTTTTTGTGATATCTCCTTTGAACAATATGGGTCATACAGAGTGTGCACAATCAGGTAGTGAAAAGGTCTATCTATCTATCCTTAGAGCACCAAAAGGGGCTTCCTGTACGTACATGAGGTCTTAAACATGGAAAAACTAACAAGCCAACGAGATTATGTGTGGAGAGGACAACATGATTCTGAGATCTTGCATCATCTCTCGGATCACTAGGGGAGTGTGTCCCATTTTATTCAATGACCGCAAACACCACTCGACTCCTACCCATTATCTCCTTCATTTTATTCTACAAAGGTCTAGAGGTCTTGTGAGTTTTCCTAGATGTAACCAAGAGATTTTATTCTTCCAAATAATGATATGGAGCATGAGATTCATGACCAGTGGGGGAATATGCCTTTGAATATGATCCCTCTTTATTTTTAAAGTATTTTAGGTGGTTTGTCAAGAACTCTCCAATGACAAACCATGCGGGATGGGGGTTCTTATTCAGTTGTATGGGGAGCCTTAGTAAGAGAAGGAATGTTTTTCAAAGGGGCATATGTTGTAATTCCCTTGGGTTATATGCCATGTGTGGGGACTTCAGGTGACCTTGAAAAGGTCACGTGATCGCAAGTCCTTCAAAGGATCTTGTGATCTATAGGTCTCAGAGACCCTCTTATTCCTTTGATTTTGTAGAGAAAATAATACCCATATTCAGTTACTTGTTCCTTTGTGATTTTAACAATGTCCATTTGGTGGGAATCATCAATTTTCCCCCCTTAGGAGCCACGTATTAGGGGATGAGGCCCTAGTTCTGAGGAAAAATAATGCCCTCCAGATTCTTTTGGGGTGTTGTGAACTGGTTCTTTGGGTGACGTTTGGTATGCCATGCATTGTTTGGTATTCTATGGAATGACCTATATATTGGGGGGGGGGGGGTTGGAGAGAAATTCATTATATTGGCCTTCCTTCCTTCTGATTTCTCCCACTTTTTCTTCTGTCGCAAGACCCTTTAGTGAACCCGGATCATGATCCCTATCCACAAGACTTTACCATGAGTCCTATAACAACCATACTCTTTATTTTATATTTAAACATGATTGATAACATAAAATTTCATTTAATAAAATTCATAAGATCAAGATTTATAGTGTATTTGGGGGTTAAGAACATTATATAACAACTTAAAACATGAAATACTCATCTTTATTAAAAATTTCTTTTACATGACCACAATATTCTTTCATACTTTTCATTGCATGGGATAACTTGAGAATGTACATAAGAAAATGGTGAGGTATAAATAAAAGAATGGTAATAAACATGGAATAACACGAGGAAGATAATAAATGTTATTCAATAGGCATATCAATGAATCACAAGAGAAATATGAACATAAAGGCATGATAAAGCATGATATTCATAACATGGAATGTGGAAACAACATACAACATGATATTAGCATGAGCCAATGATCATTGCACATTGATTAGAATGAGTAGACACTCATTTAACATGAATTAGTATGAGTACAACCTAATTTCAGATGGATTATCATGATATTAAACATTACCCAATACATTGGAGCACTATCATGGCTCACCCTTCACAATAATTTCATTTTCATGTATAAGTGTTCCAAATAGACCATACAACATGGATTAATTAAACATCATAATTTATTCCACAAGTAAGTAATGTGGAATAAATACATGTAAGTACACAATCAATAAGTACATGATCTTAAAGGTTAATACCCTTGATAGAGAAATGGGTATGATATTCACTATATGATGATTTGGGCATGGAAAACCATGGTGTAATTTTCGAAGCATAATGACATCAAATAAAAGTTCGTAAAATGGGATGATGAGAGATAAATGGGTATATAATCATTTAAAAGTTAAATATATTGTAAGGGGATCATGTAATATAATATCCCAATATATAAAATGGAATTTATATTTATAAAATAAAAGATATGCTTGAATGGAAATGAGAAGAGAGAAATACCTTTTGGAATTTCGGCTTGGTAACAGGTGTACAGGAGAGAGATTAATGAGAGAGAAAAGGTGTATCTCATCATTCAAACTTAATAAGGGAAGTATGGGGGAGGTAAAAAAACATACCCCATCATTTTTAATTTTAAATAAAAGGGTGTAACAATATAAGGAAACATTGATAAAAATGAGAAAGGAAGGAACCCTTACCGAATTTTGGAATAGTAACAACTTAGCTAAGGGTCCAAATGGGGAAGGATAAATGATTAATTTTTAAAATAACATAAAATTAAAAATAGGTATATGATAATAAAATAATTAAAATATAGACAATTGAAATTAAAAATACTAATTTCAAACAAGTTTCTTAAATTAAAAGGAGAGGAAGGTGAGAATCCCTTACTTGGATGTGTGATCACAAAGTCTTGAGAGAGGACTATTGGGAGAACAAGGAATCTTGGGAGGAATCTATGGAGTATAGAGAAAAGTTTATATGAGCTTTAAGGATTTTTAGTGAAGAGGAAAAAGTGCTTGTGTGAGTTTATATAGGAAAGGTGGGGGAATTATTTATTATTTTGGTTTAGGACACTACATACAAAAATATTCAGAACCACAAACCATACCATTATTTTCTCCCATGGTTTCTAGCCAAGGGGATTGGTGTACATTATTTTATAACGATACAGTCCTAATATATTAAAATATTTTCCTTTCTTATGTGGAGGTGAGTCACACTTTAAAGGAAATGATTTTAAAATCTTAAAATATATTATTTGTTTTCTAGGATTCACTAAGGCTTTATAAAGTAAATAAAATAAACTTAAAATTTCATTATTTTAAAGGAAAAACATTTATTTTTGCGAATATAAATTTTATTCTATTTATTATATCATTATCGGTCCATTATGAGGTCATAAACCATACCACAAATTTATACAATATTTAATGTTTACCCAAAAATTTGGCCTTCTTAGAAAATTTTGAAAAATTCACCATAGGGTAATTTTGACATCCTAATTTCAAAAATATTATTAATTTTGTCTAAATAATTTTCCAAATATGTGAATGTTGACTTTTAAAATAAAAACTGAAATTTATTGAAAATTTACGGGTTTTGACAAAAACATTTTTTAAACCTTAATAAAAATTAAATTTGACTAAATAAAAATTATATGATCATTTATATTTATTAAAACTTATTTAATAATAATATTTTATTAGATTATTATTTATTTAAAAAATCTATTAATTTATTAAAAAATTATTTCTTAATTGAATTTGAATATTAACCAAAATGCTATTTGTTCTTTAAAAATCATTTACAAAGTAACAATAATAGAAAAAAACAGTGTACATAATAATAATTCTAGAGACTTATTACATATCCATTTATTACACTAGAATATTCCCTAAGTGTATGGTGTGTGATGGTGGGGATTTCTTGGGGCCGTTCAGTGAGCATGGTTTGGGTCATGATCTTGATGATCTTGAACTTCTACCCTAAATGGCTTCACTCATGATTAAGCTATTGGATATCAACTTGGTCTTAGTCTATGTAAAATCTTTGAAATAATATCCCTCATAAGCTATGATAAATGGGATTAATTGGGTATGATCATACTGGTAGAGGCCATCACTTCCTTTGTCTTTGTCAAAAGGATTTTTAAAGCCCTATATTTATACTACTCACGTGATTACTATTCAACGACTATATTATCAATGCTAAGGTAACTTAACAGTCCTTTAAATCTAATTGGATATAATAAAACGAGATGAGTGCATGTGTTTTCTATATACATAAGACATTTAATTAAAATAAAGGTTATTTTATTCATAAATGTTTAAGTTGTTACAACCTTACCCCATTAAGAAATTTTACCCTTGAAATTTCCTTTTTACACACTAAAACAGATGATGGTAACTCTGCCTCATCACTTCCTTGGGTTCCCACGTTGCTTCTTTATACTTTTGGTTTCTCCACAACACTCTGACGAGGGTTATTGTCTTATTTCGTAAAACTTTTTACCTATGATCTAAGATCTTAACTAGATTCTCCTTATAGGAAAGGTAATTATCTAATGGTACCACCTCTTGATTGAGTACCTGTGATGGGTCAGGTCTGTACTTCCTCTAGAGTGATACATAGAATACAACATGTACTTGAAACAGGTTTGGTAGGAGTGATACTTGATATTTGACTACTCTAATGCAACTGGAGATCTAAAAAGTGTTGATGTACCTTGGAACAAGCTTTCCCTTATTCAAAAACCTCATAACTCTCTTCCATAGAGATATAATGAGGAATACCATGTCTCCAACATGAAACTATAGACCTCTACAATGATTGTCATCGTAGTTATTTTGCCAACTCTGGGCCGCTTTGATGTTTTTCTGGATGGTCTTTACCATATCTACCATTTCTTTGACTATTTCCAGATCTAGAAGTTTTCATTCCCCAAATTCAACCCTACATGCTAGTGTTATGCATCTCTCCCCATAAATGGTTTCATAAGGATCCATTTGGATTCTGGAGTGGAAACTATTATTTTAAGATATATCCACTAAAGGAAGATGTTGGTACCATACACCTTTGAAGTCCATTGCTCAAGCTCTCAATATGCACTCAAGTGTCTGGATAGTCTACTCAAATTTGACATCAGTTTGAGGGTGATAGGCTGTGACAAAGTTCAACTCAGTGATCAGAGAATATTGGAGGCTCTTCTAGAACTTAGAGGTGAATCTTGGATCTTGATCAGACACAATCAACAATAGTACTCCATGCAGACTTACAACTTATATGATATATATCCATTCCAGTTGATCCAATGATAAATCCTATTAAATTGCAATGAAGTGTGCAGTCTTTGTAAGACGGTCCACAACAACCCATATATCATTTGTTTCTTTGGATGTCTTTGGAAGTCCAGTGATAAAGTCTATGGTGATTTTTTACATTTCCATGCCGGTATGGGTAATGGTTGCATCATCCCCTTAAATGTTTTCCTCTCAGTTGTCACTTGATAAAATACCTCACACTTTGATGTATATTATATAATCTTCTTCTTCATGTTATCCCACCAATAGTTCTCTTGGAGATATCATTACATCTTTGTGTTTCCTAGGTGAATGGAGAAATTAAAACTATGTGCATCATCCAAAATTTATTTCTCTAAATCACGATTTTATGGAATATATAGTCTCTACCCAAATCTCGCAATTCCTTCTTCATTAACATTGAACTTTGAGGATTTCATTTTTCTAATAGTTTCTAGTTTATTTTAAATTCCTACACCATCTTTTTGAGCATCATTTAACCTGTCCAAAAGTGATGGTTGAGCAATCATTTGGGAAAGGACTAATTATGTTCACTTATTTATTATTAACATGTTCATCTTCATAAAATCTAAGAATATTGGATCTTTATTAATTCTCATCAATGATTGAATTATTATGTATTTTCAACTTAGAGCATCCGCTAACTTTTTCACTTTCCTAGGGTGGTAATGGATTGAGCATTCATAATACTTGATGAGATCTAACCATCTTCATTAGCGCATATTAATATCTTTCTATGTGAATATATATTTGATACTTTTTTTACCTCTATATATATCTCACTTTTCCACAAAGAGATAATTCCACCATATTTTCAATGCAAAGATCAGTACTTACAACTCTAGATCATGCGTGGGATAGTTTTGCTCAAGAATTTTCAACTACCTTGAGTCATAGGTAA
This sequence comes from Viscum album, assembly GCA_963277665.1. Lineage (NCBI taxonomy): Eukaryota > Viridiplantae > Streptophyta > Magnoliopsida > Santalales > Viscaceae > Viscum > Viscum album. Next base: position 906,265,377 of record OY728145.1, read on the forward strand.
TGAATTTGTCATTTTTCCTCAAATTCCACCAATAGAGAATTATAATATTTTAAATAATAATATTTTGACAAACATCAACATGTGATACAATAATCATTGAAGTTTCCCCCCATAATTTAATATCATTTTCGGTGGAGACTCAATATTCTTTGGAAATAGAAAAGATATACTAATAGGACATGAATTGAAATACATTATGATATGAAATACTTTTAATTAGTGGTTACATGTAATTAATTCATCATTATTCATATTATCATAGGACTTTCCATGCTCCCTTGATCATAGAGATTGTTGATGCTCATCATGCTTCTCATCCCTTTCAATAGAGCATTGTCTTGGATAATGCTTGACTTCTCCACATTTATGACATAGAACTATGTAAGACTCCTTAGTTGGAACTTTTTTTCCATCCATCACATTATCCATTTATTGTGGTAATTTAATACTTTGTGCCTTGTATTTCTAGACTTAAAACATCTCCTAGTCCCTTTGTGATTTTCCCTTAGTGCCCCTTTCCACACATATTGCACAATGGAAATTGGTAATTCTTTCCCTTATCACCTTTATCAGATGGAATTTTGTGAGATTTCATATTACTATTCCTCGATTTTCTTTGGCATTCAAAAAAGTTCCATTTGGTAATCGTGATTTTTGATTATTCGTCTAGTGAAATCAAGATATGTCCTACTTGAGATCCCATATGATTGGGAATCTCATTGTAGAAATCATCAAATTACCCTTCAGATCAGTTGTTAACCCTATTCCTCCTATTACTGGCCATTGGAGAGAATAATAGGAAAATAAGGGGTTAGTATTTTTAACTATTAAACACATAAAAATTAATCCAATTACATTAAAAGGATAAATTATAAATTACATTTATCTTCTTAACTTAAGAATTTCAAGGCTTTGATCTAAGTTATCCATGGTATTCTTCCTAACATATATTATTATGGTAATTTTTCATTTAATAATGGTTTGAACTAAGAATATGAATTTACCAAATTTATCCCCCATGAGTGTCAAACAAAGAGTGCAACAAGGCCTGTTGTTGTGTACCAGTTCCCGTTCGAGTCTAGTTCAAAGCAGTGCTTTCATGTTTTTCCCCTAGATACATCTGTGCCATAGCACTTCTAATTGTTTATATCCAGATAGGGATTTATTTTATTGATAAATCATCTACTATATAGTCACAAAAATTTAGGTATTCTTTTATTATACTTAGTCTTATCCCTAAGGCTTTCACTAGAGTTTTCTAATCATAATCCCAAAAATAACTAAACATATCCTCTGATACCAAATATAAAATCCCTAATATTTATTTCATATTTAAAAATGATTTATTAAATAAAATTACACTTAATACAACTCAGTATATCAATAGGTATAGTGTATTTGGGTATTAGGAACATTAAATAACAACTTAAAACATGAAATATATATCTTTATTGAAAACTTATTTTACATGACCACAACATTCCTTCACTCTTAACAATTTATGGGATAACTTGAGGACATACATAATAAAAGGGAGATATATAAAGCACAATAAGTTAATAAACATGTCATAACATGAGGTGTACAATACATGTTAGTAAATAGGTATATCAATGGAGCACAAAAGAAACATGAGAATAATGGCATGATAAAGCCTGATATTAATAACCTAGAAATACGGTAACAACATACAACATGATATTATCATGATCCAAGGATTATTTCACATGGATTAGGATTATTAAACCCTAATTTCATATGAAATATCATGATTAAACCCTTATTTCACATTATATATCATGATACTAAATATTACCTAATGCATTAGAGCGCTCTCAGGAAGCACCCTTAAGAATCATTTAATTTTCATGTATAAGTGTTCCAGATAGATCATACAACATGGATTCATTGAATATATTAATTTATTTAAAGAATAAGGAATTTGGGATACATACATGTAATTCCCAAATCATTAATTACATGATCATAAATGTGAATACCCTTGATAGAGAAATGGTTTTGGTATTCACTACATGAAGATTTTGGCATGGAAAATTGTGGTTCAATTTCGGTAGTATAACGACATCAAATAAATTTTTTTAAAATGGGTTGATGAGATATGAATGGGTATCTAATCATTTATACATGAAAATGGGTAGTAAGGGGATCATGGAACATAATATCACAACATATGAAGTGGAATTTATATGCATAAAATAAAATAGATGTTTGAATGGGAATGAGAAGAGAGAAATCCCTTATGGAATTTTGACATGGTAATGGGTGTACACAGGAGGGATTTAAGAGAGGGAAAATGGGTATATCATCATTAAAAAATAATAAGGTGAGTATGGAAGAGTTTTTAAAACATACCCCATTAGTTTTAATTTTAAATAAAAGGGTGTAAAAATATTAGGAAACTTTGATAGAAATGAGAAAGGAAGGAACCCTTATGAAATTTTGGTATAGTAACAGCTTAGGTAAGGGTCAAAATGGGGGAGGATAAATGATCACTTATTAAAAAAAATCCAATGTAAATTAGTTACATTATTATAAAATAATGAAAATATAACCAATTTAAATTAAAAATACTAATTTCAAACAAGTTTCATGAATTGAAAGAAGGAGAGGAAGGTGAGAATCCCTTACTTGGATGTGTGATCCCAAAGGCTTGGGAGAGGCTTATTGAGAGCTTGGGGCACCTTGGGAGGACTCTAATAAGTAGAGAGAAGAGTGTGGATGAGCTTAAATAAGTTTGAGTGAAGAGGAATTGGTCATTGGGTGGGTTTTTATTGGAAATGTGGGGGAATTATTTATTATTTTAGTTTTGGACACTAAACACTAAAATATTCAAAAACACAAACCATCCCATGTTTTCTGCCCATGGTTTCTGACCAAGGTGAGTGGTATAAATTATTTTATAAGGTCAAGGGCCGAAGATATTAAAATATTTTTCTTTCTTATGTGGTGGTGAGTTATACTTTCAAGGAATTGATTTAAAAATCTTAAAATATATTATATGTTTTGGAGGATTCAATAAGGATTCATGAAATAAATCAAATAATCTTAAAAATAAATTATTTTAAATGAAAAAACATTTATTTTTCAAAATATCAAATTTTTAGTATTTATTACATCATTATAGGGCCATTATGATATTATAAAACACATCGCATATTCATACGGTATTTAATTTTTAACCAAAAATTTGACTGTCTCAGAAAATTATGAAAAATTCACCGTAGGATAATTTCGACATCCTGATTCCAAAAAAATATTAATTTGATGTAAATTATTTTATAAATATGTGAATTTTTAATTTTAAAAGAGAAAAAATACATTTATTGAAAATTGACGTGTTAAAAAATAGTTTTTAAACCTTAATAAAAATTACATTTGACTTCATAAAAATTATATGATCATTTATATTTAATAAAAGTAATTTAATAGTAATATTTTATTAGAATATTATTTATTTCAAAAATCCATTAATTCATTAAAAATATATATCTTAATTGAATTTGAATATTAACCAAAAATACTATTTTTGATTGAAAAATCATTTACAAAGTAACAATAAAAGAAAAAAATAATTTACATAATTATAATTATAGGGTATTATTACATATCCTTTTATTACACCATCATACACCCTAATAGTAATGTGTGTGATGGTGAGGATTTCTTGGGGCCGTTTGGTGAACATGGTTTGTGTTGTGATCTCAATGAGCTTGAACTTATCGTAAATGGTTTTTATTATGCTTAAGTTATTGGATATCGACTTGGGCTAAGTCTAGGGAAAGTCTAGAAATTCTATCTATTTCAGAAGCTCCGATAAATTGGCGTCATAGGGTGTGATCCTACTGGTTAGGCCATCACTTCCTTTTTCTATGTCAAAAGGATTTTTAAACCCCTATATTTATATTATTCATGTGATCATTGTTCAATAACTATATTATCAATGGTAAGGATACTTAAAGGTAATTTGAATATAATTGGATATAATAAAAAAAGGAGTGCATGTGTTTACTATATCCATAAGACATTTAATTAAAAGAAATGTAATTTTATTCAAATTCTTTTTGGGTCGTTACAAGTCCATTCCACCAGATCTCTTTCACACAACTATTTCCTACTCATGCACTCATCTGACCTAGTCACAAAATACTCTTTAGTAATTTCTTTAACTTCCACTATGAGGGATATGGTTTCCTTGAGGGTTTCACAAGTTCTATCTTCTTGATAATTTTATTTCTTCAAACTCATGTGACCATGTTTAGGTCACATGATAAAAAGTATTCAGAAGGATCATGCGGTTCGTGTGATTCCATACAGATGTTATATTCCCCATAAGTCTTCCAGATATTAGATGACCTGTGAACCCTTTATGAAACCCGAGAATCCCTTTCTGAAGCACGTACTGTGAATGGTGTCACCAGAACTTTCATGCCTTCATTTTTTTAATTATTTTATGTTCTCATTGTATGACATGTCCCACTTAATTATTTTTATATGTCTTCCGATTCACATCAATCTTCTCACAAAACCTTGAAGTGGGAGGCAAGGGCATCAATTTCCCACTACAAAGTTATGGTGTCAAGCGTGGATGACTCTTTTCATTATTCAGTTGGGTCATATGAATAGGTTATATTGAAGTTCATGGGATAAAAAATATTAAACTGTACTATTTTTTACTTATTGAATCTTAATGGGTTTGGTCTCACCAATGATTCTCCCATTCCTCTACCTAAGTCATCATTAATACCCTGTTCTTGGATCTGAGGGGCCTAGAACACTCTTCGATTGAACATTTCTCTAGGGGTAACATCATTTATAAAGGGGATCATGAGGACAGTCATATACTAACATTTAAGTCTATAAACTTTTATGGAACTAATAATACATCTGATAAGGATGTTCACATGTATTGTTCAATAATACGACAATCCACCTTTGATCCAACATATGGATAGACCTCTAGTCGGGACTTCTGATCTGGGGAAAGATATATACTAGACTAGGGATGGATCTTATGGGTCCAATATATAATTTTAATAATTCCTAGGGATATGGAGAAAATTGGAATGTATGAGGCTATCTAGATATCATAGACATTGACCTATTGCAACTAGAATTTGATGGTGGAGATCCTAAGCCACTGGAGCCCAGATAAAAACACTTTATACCTTACGCACAATTATTTTTGCAATAGTATTCATGAAATGGAATATATTTGGGGTGTAACTCTACTATGTATTATGTATGATGAATTATTTCCTCATAAATCTACTTAGGATGACGTGACCAAGGATCCTCCTTTAGCCCAAGAGATGGTTAAGCTGGAAGAGAAGACCCATCCAAAGGGGGTGCTTCTTGGGGTGGGCATCCCTTTCAAAAAATTGACAGAGTACTTTATTAAGAAGACCATCACAAAGATAGAGGTTATAAAGCCAACGTCTTGGCCCAGGAAAAAATCCCATAGTGCACTAAGTTCTTATTGGCCCATTGTTGAAGGCGGGAAGTTGAGAGATTAGAGATGGGAGGTTGTCCCCACCATTGATCGATTGGTCCAACTGGATGGTTTTCTTTTCCATGTAAATAAGTGGGTACTTACTTCTAACAAAATAGAAATGGAGAGTTAGAGTCTCCACTTTCATGATGTAAACTATGATGACTGAGGAGGAGCACGTCCAACTGATGATCCCCATCATAGAAAAGATCTACTTCCTCTTTCACCATGTTTATAAGGGTGAATCCCCTTACAGAATCTCAGGCCCCTTCCAAGTACTGTGGGGTTGTATGGGGTCTCACTAGGAAGGTTATGAGTACCTCAAAATTTGAGAAATCCATGATACTATCTTTGGTTCATGACTAAAATGCATTGATGGGGTGAGACCCATTTCATTTAAAGATTGGAAAGTCAAGGATTTCATGAAACATCATGAATATTTCTCATTCAGATCACATGGGTCTATGTCAATACGAATTTTTGTTGAAAATGGTCAGGATATCCTTGAAAAACGTGCTTATAGGTGTCACTTCACAAGTGGTTTCTTTCTACCCATATTGGAAGGGACTCATTTTTGAGTGGTACATGCCATAATAATTTAGCTGCCAATTTTTTTTCATCAAATAAAAATATCCTAGCTCTTTTCATGTTAGAGATGAGGAACACCCAATGGTAGATCACTAATTTTGCCTCATGTTTACCAGAGAAGAAACCAGTGTAGATATATGCCTTCCTCCTAATTATGTAGCCATAAAACTATCACAGGGCTATACAAATGTTTTGTTTCACTCATATCCCAATGACTAGGTATCCAATTTTGTGAGTGGGGGATGCCAAACCCTAGTAGTTGAATACAATCCCACACCTTGGATGAAATTATCTTCCAAAAGGTAAGAAGCTTCAGTATTAAATCAAATGGAAATCAAACATTTTCCATTTCTAGCAGATATATCAATAGCCATGGCTAAAATGGATGTGTGTGAGTTGATATTTCCTATCACGTTTCAGAAATCAGTGATCTAGAATTAAAATTATTCCAAATCCACCCATTGGGACATTCTGGTCCCCTCATAGGTACTTTTGGATTGTTTTTCTTATATCACCATGCCTCACGACATTAACTTTGAAGAAAATCCTGAATAAGTGAGGGACCTCCTTGGAGGTATTGATGCAGCATAGGTGAGTCCATATGGTTAGATATTTTATTCTTCACAACTCCAAAAAATGTTCCTCCCAAGAATACTTTAGATCACTACGAACTAATAGGGCTACCATATTATTCAAGAAGTGGTGGGTTCAGGTCTATTGCGGCACTTAAGATGCCATAGTTTCTTTACAACTTTGTTGACATATCTCATTTGTATGGATTTAGAAGTAGGATGGTGAATATCATCCAACCCCACCATCTCCTAAATATACTCCCTATGGTATGACCATGGGAGATGAATTCAGTGCTGACCAGAAAGATGATGATGAGGGGTCCCCAGATCAAAAAACCTAGATGAGGGCAGTGATTTCCACTTCTGAGGTGACGAATCCAACTTCAACACCTTTTTGAGGCCCTTCGTTAGAAAGGAAGAAGAAAAGAAAAAGGAATCAATCGTCATTGTCTAATCCTTCTCCTCCAAAACCCAAAGTAAGAAGGGTATTCGATTCCCCTCTTCATCTTGGATTATTCTGGCTACACATTAATGATTTTCTGAGAACATGTAGTCCCCACTAGGCTTGTTTAGAGGATCATGTATCTGTTTTTGAGGACATGGATGTGTATTTGGTGGATCCAGTAGACCCATAAATACTAGACCCAATCCATCAGGAAATAGAAGTGGATGAGGTTCCTAATAAATTACATATGTTTCCTGCCACAAAAGTTTTAGTGAGTGTACCATCTGATCCGATGCAGATGGAATCATTTTTGGAGGTTGATAATGTATGTATCTATTTTTATGATGCATTGGATGATATGAAGGCTAGTCTTGAATAAGTTAAATGTTTCTTCATGGACAAACCCTTTTGTTTTCTTGTGTCATACACCCTAATATTATCTTATATTCTTCTAGTTTTTAAGGGTGGATAGAAAAGTACTTATGCAAGAAAAGCTCTAGAGGTACCATGAAATAATTCATCGTAAGAAGGAGTTTCATCTTCTCTTGAGGATAGGGTTGAGGTAGTGGATGCTTCTAGAGATGTGGCTGAAAAAGGTATGTTTCTAACCTGAATCACATCTACCAATACATAAAAAAATTGTGTCATTAATCTTATAACTTACATAGTTCTTAATTCATTACTATAGTTCCCTCACCCCAAAGTTCATAGTCTTTGGTTTTTCCCCTCCAGGAGTTCCTCCAACTGGGTCTACCAATGCCAAGGATAGTTCTCTCCCCTCTTCGACAAAGACCATGGGAACAAACCTATCTCCGAGTGATCTTGTTTTTGAGTTTGTTTCTATCCCCAAGATAAACCGAGACCATGGTCCCAGGTCTGTAGTACTCTATAAATCAATGCAGTGATAGATATGGAGGGAGATGTGGATTTTAGTGTTAAAAACATTATTGTATGACTTGAAAGATAAATTACGCCATCTTCGATTCATGTTTACCTCCATCGACTATAACGGTTTTTATTATTCAACCCTCCATTATCAGGTAAAGGAGGTAATCTCTCTGTGAGAACATTAGAGTGCGCAAGAGTTGATGGTAGAAACTGATGAGGATGCCTCTTCAGTGAAGACAAATTGGAGTGGGGCTATGAATAAAGATATAAAATGTGTGATGGAGGCTGCTTCTCACCAGGATTCAATAAATGCTGGGAAGGATCAGACTGGTAATCTCTAGTCTGAAATTAATTACCTTTAGTATTAAATTGGCCATCTTCCGGAAGAACTATACCAGCTTCAATATGCATTCCATACACTAGGGAAGACCATGTTGGATAAATTAGGACTCCTAGATAGGGAATAGAATGCCATAATTGATGTTTTTCCTAAAGCGAAGGGGTTGTAATTTGCTGCGGAGGTGGAGACCTAACCTGTCAATCAACTATGCCAATTTGTGGCCTTATTGGAGTGAAGACTTGTTGATCTTAAAGACTCACCTGAGAAAATATTATGATGGTGGAAAAACTTTTCAATCACATTTTGGATTGTACATTTATAGGAGAGTCTTAGGCATGTGGAGATCCTTTATTTTATATGGTATCACTAAATGAGTTTGCTGGACATTATATGATAGAATACCATTTCTTTTTATTGATCCGATATTATAAAAATTTCCAATTATACCCATACCTGATTTATATTGAATGAAATTGAAAACTTGGAATTGAATGTTTAAATTCTTACAGATTCCCTTTTGGAGATTCTTGTGAGTTCCCACTCACATAAGATTCCGTATTGGTAATCTATTCCAAATATCTTGAGATTACCTGATCTATAGAGGGATCACCCAAGTTGGAGATATTTATAGGGGGAGAGTGCTCTATCTTTTTCCAAAGACAATAGGCTTGGTGAACATAGACTGAATCACTGTCTTAGTTTTGATTAGGGTCTTTTAGATTGGAGCTAATATTGCTTTATTTTAGAGTTTTTTTATCTCAGACCTAATGTTTCTTTAGTTTAATGTCTTTTATCTAGGACCTAATATTTATTTTTTAAGTTCTTTTAGCTTAAACCTACTATTAATTTAGTTTAAGGTATTTTATCTCGAACCTAATATTGATTTAGTTTAAGGATTTTTAATTCGTACCTAATGTTACTTTAGTTTAAGGTATTTTAGCTCGTACCTAATAGTGATTTAGTTTAAGGTATTTTATCTCAAACCTTCTGTATGATCATGGGATATGGTGCAAACATACTAAGAATGACCTAAATCACTTTGAGGTGATAGGTTATACTATGGTGTTGCAAAATCTTGTGAGGATCGAGATACCCTTTTTGTTGAGCCACACATTTGGTTGACTACCATAGGCATGTATTCATTGTCAAGCAAAGGATCCTTGAAGATGAGTATCTTTTATAAAGGCTATGTATGATTTATAGAATTAATATGGATAGGGTTGGAATACTAGGGATACTAATAATTCTTGGATAGTTGGAGTATGGATTGTGTAAATCATAACCCCAAAGTTTGAGTCCATGAATATGAGACGGTACAGAAATTCCGGGTATGTCCCATGACATTTTTAAATGTCATGTTTCATAGCGGTGTTGCTAAGGCTCTCAGGTATTGAAGCTCCTTTCTAGAAAGGAGAAGATTTCTTCAGTTGGAAAGTCAGGGCCCTTATGCGTCAGTAGTATTCTAATTGAAATATGATATTATCTTATTTTCAAGGGATATGACATATTTTTGAAGACTCAAACATTTAGATGATGATGTTGGGTATTGGAAGAAAACAATCCAAGAAGGTTTTGGTACCCTAGGGTAGTTTAGATCTTAATGAGAAGCTCGAGCCCTATGACCTATAGTTTCAAATAATGATGTGTGGTCCATTAAAGGTTAGGTAATGAAATGTAAAAGTCCATCCTTGAGAAAGGGTACAAAAACGGTGATGTAATGTTGAGGATATTGAATCCTCCTTTATAGTTTGGTGCAGGGATTGTAAGTCATGATCTGGAGAGCTCAATTTAGGAGAAATACATGTGACATTGATACCGGGAGCTGTTTATACACACTGAGGTGTCGAGTTCTTCCATAGTGGTGTTAAGGCTTATGATAATTGGAATTTATTTTTTCAGAGTGACACATTCGGTTGATGGACATAGGTTCATATGCAGGATCCATGGGCATATATGCATTATCAATCAAAGGTTTCTTGAAGCTAGATATCCTTTAGAAGGGCCATGTGAGGTTATAGGGATTTGAGATACCCCAACTCATGAAGTATGATCTGTGGAGAGTGTAAAATCCATGGAGGGTTCAAGTACCCTAAAAGTTGTGTCACTACCTAATGAACACATTCTCATGGAGAGGAGATGTGAAAAATATTTCTCTAACCTTTTCTCGGACCTGTGGGTCCAGAGAGCATAGCTTGGATTTTACTAGGTCTACAAGGTAGACCCCAGGAGCTTTATTCCTTCTTTGTTTGTGCCTTATTTTTTGTATATACTCTGATGATGAAGATTTTAGTGGGTGGAGACTTGATTTATTCTCAGGTATCCCTTTACGAGTTTTCAACCTGACAAGTTTTATGTATCTTTCTTTATCAGTTTAAGGTCTTGCGATTTGGACCATTATGTGATGGAGTTTAAGGTCGTATAGATTTGACCAAAATATGGGCAGTTTAAGTTCATGACTGACCAGGACCTAATATGGATTTGGAAACACAATAGCTTAATCAGGATATCCAAGGTCTAGAGTACTCCAACATCTTCCCAAGTATAGAATGGAAATATTCTAAATCATGGAATGAGTTTCTCAAGTCATGAGTATTGACATGGGATAGTAATACCAGGAATAGTTCAGACCTAATGGGTTATTGAGTGTTTATATAGTGATCTCAGGGATCACGAGGATTGGAACATCCTTTTTCAGAGTGATGTATTTTGTTGATGAAATTATGCGTGTATGTTGGGGCCATATACATGTATGCATATTCAAGAAAGGGATCCTTGAAGTCGAATAGTCTTTCGAAGGGCCATGGAAGATTATGGAGACCTAAGACTCACATGACATGAATTTTGGTATATGGATTTGAGGTGCTCTGAAAATATAGTGGAAATACCCCATACTCTGGTTGACTAAGGTAAGTATCTCGTGGAACTTTAGCAAAGGATGAAAAAAATAAGATATGTTATGAAAATTTTATTAACATGTAGTGAGTGAAATACCCTAGGTCACCTTGAGGGGGGGGGGGTGAATTTGGGTGACAACATTTTATCCCGCTTATTGGATCTTGTTCCCACGTTGGTAGGAAATTAAATAAACCTATATGATGGATTTGCACGGTAATTAAAACATTCACCTGAAAAAAGAAAATAAAACACTTTTACTTGGTTCACCACTAAGGGCTACGTCCAAGTAGGTATAACATCCCAACCCATGATCCACTGAATTGTGATCCAAGATGGTTGGCCACATGTACTCAAGCACACCTCTCCATACACCAGAGAGTGCCGACTAACAACGAGGGTTTGATAAGTTAGTCTTGGGGAGACTATACCCTCTGTTATCAGAATAAAACACCAACAAAAGAAAATAAAAGTATCCAAGTATAGAAGCATATAAATAACCAGAACAATACCATGACAAATAATATTTAAACAAGATAATACAATAGTAAACTGAAAGGTAAAATATTCTATTCCAATTCAAATGTCAAGTGTCTACAATACAACTAAAAGTAAAGACACAACGAATCCCAAAAAGATTCCAAACCATGTATGGTTCTCTTTCCCATGCTCAAATCCCAAACTGTAACCTATCCCAGGGCCTTGCCCTTATCATGTCCTACAACAACAAAGTTTGCTCTGGTTCCAATCAGGCATCTCGAATAGGGTGTGAGTACAACTCAGTAGGACACCCCCAATGATGTCTAAAATGAGTCCAGTCAAAAGATAGTGCATGCAGTTATATGAAGTAATAAATACAATGCATAAATTAAATAGTTATCACATTGTAATTTAGAACTTAATCATCACATTAGGCCAATTCAATCCATGTTTCCCAATTTAATCATCATTAATTATTATCATTCATTTGGTGTAGGTCGTCATGACTAGCACCCCAAATCTCAGTTGAAACATCATTCATTATTATCATTAATCATTTGGTGTAGGACATTATGCCTAGCACCCCAAATATCAGCGAATGTCGGATGTCATTCCAAGCACTCCAATTCTCATTCTATGTAGGTCATCATGCCTAACACCCTTACATAAAAGAGCTTAGATAACCATTAGGGTGGAACACCATGTCCCATCCCAACTTCTACATTGGTCTAGGATGTCATACCCAACACCACAAAATCTCATCCATTTAATCATTATTTAATTCAAAATAATTTTCCACATTAATCATTTACTAATCCAATGATTTTTTAATAATTTCAAAGGCCATTAGTTAATTTAACAATTAAATAAGAACATAACCCATTAATTAATTCATCAATTAATTAACCAGTCAATGACATTCTCATTCCATAATTAATTCTTCAAAATTAATTATCCATTTCAAAACCCATCAAGTCATAATTAACTCTCACAATTAATTATCTCTAATTCCAAAAATCATTTCATAATTAATTATCCAAATTAATTATTTTAATATAATCAATTCAATAAGTCAAATACAAGATCAAAACCCATAATTAAATCTCCAAGATATCAATCACTTTGGGCAACCCCCATTTATTTGTTCCGTGATTCAATTATCAATAAATCACCAAGGTAAATACACATCAATTCCACCTTCCTAATTACCCACATTTAGGAAATAATTTATCAAGGGAATCAATAAATTTAATAACTCATACACATATCATAAATCATGACTATGGGAGTTCAATTTAAACCACCTACCTTAGTTTATTGACAGAAGTTATCCCAATAGAAATCCCCAAAATCTCAGCGACACAACATCATTGATCATGCTCCAGATCTAAATCCCTAAAACCAAAATTAAGATCAAAGGCATCAAGATATTACAAATATTGATATAGATTTATAATCCTAGATCTATATCTCAAACCATAGGTTTAGATATATGGAAATTATGACGATCCTCCATGAAAAGAATTTAGAAAGATAGAGGAAAGAATCGGGAGAAGCATCAGGATGAAATCGACTTACTGTGAGGAGAGAATATCTTCAATCCAGGCTTCAAATATCAATGAACGGTGTTTGGATAACCTTGGAATCCATATGAAAGGATTTGGGAACACCTAAATTCTATCAATCCCGAGACAAGGTCAAAATATGGATGTCCCAGGGGGGGGGGGGTTCGGGTGGTTTTAAAAGAGATTTTCGAATATTAAAAACCATGTGCATGGTTTCTTGGGAAGAGGTGAATGGTTAGGAAAACTGTGCACCAATCATACAGACTCCACTGCCCACTTCTGCATGGTTGGCATGATTTGGTCTCACAGTTATGAAAAAATGAGCACCAACCGTCTGGACTCCACTGTCCAATTTCACACATTTTGCATGGTTTGGTTGTACGGTTTGTCAAACCATGCGAAACCCATGCACAACCCACTATCCCTTATTTTTTTTCTTAAAATTTCACCCAAACTCACCCAAGCTTCTACTCCAAGTAAAATGTACTTAAATTCTTTAAAAAGTACCTAAAATGTGCCCGAGATGACTCCAAAAATGGCTGAGATCTTACAATATCTCACCCTTATAACAACTCATCGTCGAGCTGCACTCCCGAACTTCTCTAAGATTCCGAGCCAAAAAGAATGGGCCATTGAGCCCTCATGTTTTCTTCCCATTCTCAAGTTTCCTCTTGAACATTTCCATGTTTCCATAACACATGATCTAACATAATGTCCTTTCCCCGTAACATTTTCTCACTATGACCTAACACAGGTATCAGATGCTCCTCAAAGGATTCATGGATCTTGAGGTCAGCATCCTCCACATCAATCACATTAGAAGGGTCAGGGTGATACCACTGTAGTTGTGACACATGAAAAACATAATGTATAGTGCTGAATTTCTATTGATGTGCTATTCGGTATTCCACTAGACCAATTCTCTCTAGCACCTCAAATGGTCCCATAAACCTGGGTGCTAACTTTCCCTGCCTCTATATCCTGTGGTGACCCAATTTTGGTGAAACCCAAAGGAATACATGATCACCCTCTGTAAACTCTAGCGTTTGTCTCCATCTATCAGCATATGACTTTTGTCTACTCTGATCCATAGCTATATGTTTCCAAATCAACTGCATGAGCTCCGATGTCTCCTGAACAAGTCTCAGTCCCAACAACTCTGACTCACCTTCCTCTAACAAACATAGCAGTGATCTACAAGGTCTAACATATAGTGAATCATATGATTCAATCTGTATAGTTTCATGATAACTGTTTTTATAGGAAAACTATACTAAATCTATGTTCTTTTCCCAAGAACCACGATAGTCAAGGACACATGCTCTCAAAATATCCTCTAACACCTAAATGGTACACTTTGACTGCCCATATGTCTGTGGGTGGAAGGACATACTTACCAAAACCTATGTCCCAAGTTCCTTCTATATGCCCTTATAGAAGAGTGAAGTATAGCGTAAATCACAATATGAAATGATAGTCTGTGGCACCCCATGAAAATGAACTATGTATCTCATGTACAGTTATCCCAACTGCTCTACTATAAAGGTTTCCTTGATTAAAAAGTAGTGTGCTACCATTGTTAGTCGATCCAAAAAAACCTGAATAGAATCATTCTTCCTAAAGTTATTTGGAAGTACTACCACAAAATCCATAGTCACGTCATCCCACTTCCATTCCGGAATAGGTAACAGTTGCAATAGGCCTCTAGGTCGTTGATGCTCTTCTTTCACCTGCTAATAGGTGAATCACCTTATTACAAACCCTGATATCTCCTTTTTCATGTCTGACCACCAAAACAGTCATCAAAGGTCACGATAAATATTGGTCACCCCAGGACGTACCGCCCATCTTGAAGCATGAAATTCCCGCATTAGTTACTCTCGCATATTCATAGGCATAAAAACCCAATTTTTCACATAGATGATCTCATCCCCATCTATTTTACAGTCTGATGGTGTCTCCCAACCTTCATGGATTTCCCTCAAGGCTAAACATTTAGGATCTTCATACTGGATATCCTTGATCCTCTCAAGAACATATACTCCACTACTACAGAAACCAGATTCATCCTCTCCTAACTATCGTAAACCACCACATGCATTTCTACCAGCAAGGTATTCACCTTCCACTCCGCACTCAACTCATGTACCAACTGAGTCTGAGTTTTTCTACTCAAGGAATCAGCCACACTATTCCCCTTCCCAGGTGTATATGCCAGTTCATAATCAAAGGACTGCATATACTCTACCCATCTTCACTGCCTAATATTCAAGTCGTGCAGTGAAAAGATATACTTCAAGATTTTGTGATTCTTAAAAACTGTAAACTTTTCACCAAAAAGATAGTGTTTCCCACACTTAAGAGAATAAACCACTACTTCTAACTCGAGGTCATGTGTAGGGTAATTCCATTCATGTGGATTCAACTTCCGAGACCCATAAGCAATGAATTTATCCCCTTGCATCAACATAGATCCGATTCCAACCCTAGAAGCATAAAAAAACACCGTGTACTCCTCAACTTCCTCAGTTAAGATCAAAATTGGTGCTAAAGTCAAGCACTTATTCAATTCCTAGAAATCATTCTCTCATGCTTCTATCCAAACAAATATTATCCCTTTCTTGGTTAAACCAGTAAGCGGTGTTTCCAATCAGGAAAAGTCTTGGATGAACCTCTTGTAATAACAAGCTAATCCCAAATAGCTTCTAATATAAAAAACATTATTGGGATAATTCAAATAAATCACTATCTAAAATTTATTTGCATCGATAGCCACACCTTCTTCTGAGATGATGTGCCCCAAAAAGTGTACCCTGTCAATCCAAAACTAACATTTAGATAGCTTGGAATATAGTCGATGCTCCCACAGTGTACCCAGGATGATGTTAAGATATTGGTCATGATCTTCATGAGTATTAGAGTACACTAAGGTGTAGTACATAAACACCACCACAAAATGATCTAAGTATAGATGAAATATCCTATTCATCAAAGCCATAAACACTACTGGATCATTTGTCAATCCAAACGGCATTATAACGAACTTATAAAGGCCATACCTAATTCGGAAAGCAGTTCATGGCTTATCAGAAGTCCAAACTCTCACCTGATGAAACCCTAATCTCAGATCAATCTTTCAGAACACACTAGCCCCCTTCAGCTGGTCAAAGAAAACATCGATACACGAAAGAGGATATCATTTCTTCACATTCATTCTATTCAACTTCTGATAATCTACACACAAGTGTAAACTTCCATCAACCTTATTCTCAAACACTATAGGTGATCCCTAAGGTGACATACTTGGATGGATAATCCCCTTATCCTACAACTATAACGACCCATACTTTACATAAATTTTTATTACTTCAGAATTGAATCATACTTGTTACAAAATATAACAAAACCATGATAGTACCATATAGGTATAGTTTCGTTAGAAACTGGGAAACATAAAGAACTGGTTCATAAAGCATCTACATTATCTCCCATTTATTTCATCATATCGAGAGTACCTTTTAGAATATCATACTTAATACCCTTATTCCTGACCTGGGGAAAAGAAAACATACAAAAGGTTGGGCTCAAATGCTCATTAAGGGTAAACAAAGGAAATATCAATCACATCATATTCATAAGAACATAACATTTTGAAAATCTTAACCTGCAAAAGAGATCATAATATCATAACATGAGATAAATCATAGTAGTGAAATGTAATCCCAATAATCATAACATAAAACATGAAACTTTGTGGCATACACACATAATCATAGAAAATCATTTCATATTATTCAAGACTCATTGCCAATACTATCATAGCAGACAAAGTCCATTTTTGAACCGAGTTCACTCCTTGTTCTAGTACTGTACCACTGAACCAGATTAACTTTGCATTCCATCCATGTCTATCACACGAGATAAAAATATTTACCCAATGCATTGGAGGGAGATATAGGTCCCACCCATCTCATAATGAAACCATTATTATGTGTGCCACAAAACCATAAATCATATATCATAGCATAACCCATGTAATAAAAATGGGATTCTTAAACATCATGCCATCATAACATAATCCATATAAGATAAAAGGAAATCATAAAAAAAATTCCATCATAAATTAATCAAATCAATGTAAACATAGGGATAAAAACATAACCCTATATTATCTTAGATGGAAAATAATTTTGATAAAACACTTAAACTCCATTCTTGAGGAAAATATCCTTTCTACATCAATTTTTTTTCCTTTCTTAACATGTCATACAATTTTAAACTAAAATATTTTAATTAAAAATAAACTTGAAAACTTGTAAAGGAAGCTTCATGGAAATAATGTTCTATGAAATCATAAAAATCCATTCATGTCATATAAGTTAAAAAACATTCTTCTCGTACTTTTGCCGAAAAAGTCAAAAAGTATCTCTTACTGAAAACGACAAAAGATTCCTCTCATATCTTTTACTAAAAATTCACCAATAGGTAAAATTGGATTTAAAAAATTTTAGGAGGATAGAAATAATATTACAAATTGAGGAAACATGTATTTGGATGATAAATATTCCCCAATAGATTCATAAGTATAAACAATCTCGGATAAAAATGAGATTGTGAGATTTTCCTTTACCTTAGGTCTGATATGCTTCGTATGTATCTGAACCTCCTGTATAATGATTTAAATAATGTAATTTAATTATTATAGAATCATATTAATTGTTATGATATCATATATGGTCATATTCTTATCTTCTTATTAGTAACATTTCATTACTACTCGTTATTCTGGTGTTCATTTCTTTATGTTCTTATGCATGTCTTGTCGAATAAATTATTATTACTCTTTTTTGGTTATTGATAAATTATTTACATAATTGTATTATTGTAATATATATCATATTTATTCATTCAATTCATTTATATAATCATTATTCAATGAAAATCATGTACAACGAGTCGCATCACATCGTGGAGACGGTAGGCCGTACGTACTCACGAGCGATGATATCATTATTTTGATATTAAAATCGTATATAATTGGATGGTATATCATATATAAAGAATCATAATAATGTTATATTTATTATTTATATAATTTATACTCATTATCATACCCATCCAAATGATGAAATGTTCGAATAATAAGCTACACCACGACGTGGAGACGGTAAGCCGTACGTACGCACGTGTGATGACATTTTCATCCATAGGATGGGTAAAATAACTAATATGGTTGTACTATATTTATAATAATATCACAGTATATATAATATACTGGATTCATTATTTTAGAAAAGAAAAAACAAAGAAGGAGGAAGTGGAAGAAGAAAGGAACTTGAAATAGGTGGTGAGATATTTACCTCTTCCTCGTGTTCTTCCTTTTGATTTGATCAAAAGGGCTCCTTAGGATGTCTTTATGAATAAAGGAAGGCCTCTAGGATTAAGGGAGGACAGTTGAGAGAGTAATTGGGTAGGTATTGGCCGAGAAAAATGTCTTGGGAGGTGTGAATTAGAGAGAAGGGGGAGTGCCCTTTTATAAGAGGGGGGAGGGGCACCTTAGAAAAAACTTAAAATATTATTTTATAATAAATTCATGTTTGGTTTATAATGGCTCAAAAGTGACTTATTTCTAGGATAGGGTGGGGATGGGTCGAAATCCTTTCAAACAATAGGTTTTAGACAAATTTATGTTACCATTTTAACCTTATCATTTAGATTCAACTATAAGTTAAATAATTTAACTTTTACCGCGTCTTCTTGTATTATTACACTATATGGTTAATAAACTTACTATAAACTACCAATAGAATCCCAATTGGTTAATTAATGTCATATATATTATTATATAAGTTTTTTTCCTAACCTTAGATTTTTATGAGTAGAATATCAATTAATAATTTAATATTTGTTTTAAAAACTCTTTTATGTCAATTTTGACACTATTTGGTATTTTGTTTTTTTTATAAATTCATAACAACATTATTACTTCGAAAAAAATTCATAAAACCAACCCTAATATTTTATATTAACATATTAAATTAGTGTAATTCATAAAAAGTCTCAAATTAAATTTATTTGGGTATTTAATCATATTAATTATGATAATATTTCATTAATAAGGTAATTACTGCATCATCATTGTGTCATAAATAAATTAAATTATTTAATGTCTAAAAATTATAAATAAAATACCATTATGTATGAAATCTTTTTATATTTCTAATTAATATTTATATTCGAATTTATCTTATGTATAACCCTATATTAAAAATGTTTTACTTATTAAACTTTGATTTTAATTCTTTTAACTATTCTTTGAATTAAATAATAATAAATGTCCTAATCTAATCCAAGTGGACCTAAATGGTCATATTTTATTACTAAGGTTGTTTTTTGTCGAATTAATCTTATCCAATATAATTAGGACATGTGTTAGGGTAATAATAATATCATTTTTACCCTTAATTACCCTATTTACTCTTAACCGTGGTAAATGAAAGTAAAAAGTTACTATTCACCAAAAATTATTTTTATCTTATTGAAAAAATTTTTACATACTAATATCAGCCTTGTCTCTCATATTTTTTAAATTCAACTCACATAAGCGGTAAGATTATGTTTTATGTAAATTTGCAAATTCTCCTAGGAGGTGGGTAAAAGACGGTAAATAGTACAATAAAATTTTTATATATCTAAAATTATTATAAAATGACTCCAATGAATTAAATTGAACTTATATAGGTTTTATGTATCTATTTTGACCTAAAATAAATTTAAATAAAATAAATAATTATTTAAATAAAAATTTGGTTTTAAACTATAACTAAGTGTTTTTCACTATTCATCAGAAATTGATTTTTTTTAGAAAAATACCAAAAGGTCACCATAAGATAATTTTGATATTCTGAATCCAAAAATGAAGTCCATTTTGAAAGATAAAATTTATAAAATTTCATAAAGTGGGTATTACTATTCATAACGACTAGTTTTTATAATATTTTAATTACATATTGTTGTCTAGTGAAACTCGGTGTTGAATACAATGCAAGCTATCGAGGAAGGTTTCTCTTGAGTGTAATGCAAGCGAAGAAAGTGTTGTGTGTAGTGAAAGATTCTTGTTGTGTTTCGTATAACATAATACATAAAAACAAAATATTTCTCATAAAATCTCAAGGTGTTACATTCTATCCCCCTTAAAAAGAATTTCACCCTCGAAATTCATCACTTCGTAACAAACAGATGAGGATACCTCTCCCTCATCATATCCTCAAGTTCCCATGTAGATTCTTCTAATTGGTGGTTCCTCCATAAAACTTTAACCAAGCGAGTGGTCTTGTTTCATATAACTTTTTTGCTACGATCCATAATCTCTATTGGCTGTTCTTCATAAGAAAGATCTTGCTCTAGTGGTACAACTTCTGTGCTTAGTACATGTGAAGGATCGGGTATATACTTTCTCAGGAGAGATAAATGGAACACATCATGAACTTGAGAGAGATTCGGTGGAAGCTCCAATCGGTAATCTACCTTCCCAACATGATCCAATATTTCAAAAGGACCAATGTACCTAGGGCTCAGCTTTCCCTTCTTTCCAAATCTCATTACTCTCTTCCAAGGAGATATTCGTAATAACACTTTATCACCCACTTCAAACTCTCAGTATTTTCTTTGGTTATCGACATAACTTTTTTGTGGACTCCGAGCTACTCTTATGTGTTGTTGAATAGATCTTACCTTTTCTTCCATCTCATCAACAAGATCAAGTCCTGATATCTTTCTTTCCCCAAATTTATCCCAGCAAGTTGGAGTTCTGCATTTCTTTTCATAGAGAGCTTCATAAGGAGCCATCTGAATACTGGAGTGAAAGCTATTATTATAAGAAAATTCCACCAAATATAGGTGTTGATCCCAACCACCTTTTAAATCCATAGAGCAAGCTCTCTACATGTCTTCTAGAGTTTGAATTGTCCTATCAGACTGACCATCTGTCTGAGGATGATAAGCAGTGTTGAAACTCAACTCTATATCTAGAGTATGCTGAAAACTTCTCCAAAACTTTGGGGTAAACCTCAGATCCCAATCAGATATAATGTAAATTGGTACTCCATGAAATCTTACCACTTCCTTCGCATATATCTTGGAAAGCTAATCAAGAGAGAAATCTTCTCTAATAGCAATGAAGTGTGCCTACTTCGTAAGACGATCAACTATAACCCAGATAACATTATTGCCTTTGGATGTTTTAGGAAGTCCAGTGGAAAAGTCCATAGTTATGTTTTCCCATTTCCATTCTGGTATGGGTAATGGTTGTAACATCCCCTAGAATTCTGTCTCTCAGCTTTAACTTGCTGACAAACCAAGCATCGAGAGACATATTCAGTAACATCTCTTTTCATGCCATCCTACCAGAAGTACTTCTTCAGGTCCCTATACATCTTCATGCTTCCAGGGTGAATAGATAATGAATAACTATGAGATTCATCCTATATTTCCTTCTTTAATTCTGGGATGGTAGGAACACAAACCCGACTCCTGAACCTTATTATTTCATCACAATCAATGTGAAATTCAAGAACATTTATCACCTTCTTTTGTAACTCTATATCTTATTTCTGTGCCTCTTTAATATTCACATGTATATATGGTTTATAATTCATTTTAGAAAGATAAAATTTCCCCTTCCATTATAATTCCAAGATCCATCCTTTGTAAATCCATAAATATTAGACCGTTTGTGATCCTCATCATGGATAAGATAGCATGGTCTTGTCGACTTAATGCATCTGCCACCTTGTTTGCTTTCCCATGGTGGTAATGAATTGAGCAGTCGTAATCCTTAATCATCTCCAACCATCTTCTTTGGCACATATTCAGCTAATTTTTTGTGAAAATAAAATTAACTTTGATGATCAGTATAAATATCACTCCTTTCACCATAAAGATAATGCCTCAAAATCTTTAATGCAAATATTACCACAGCTAATTCCAAATCATGAGTTGGGTAATTTTTCTCATGGATTTTCAACTATCGTGAGGCATAAGCTATCACCATATCGTTTTTCATAAGAACACACACCAATCCCTTCTTGGATGCATCACTTTAGATCATAAACCTTTATTTACTACAAGGAAGTGTGAGCACAGGTGCACTAGATAACCTTCTTTTTAACTCCTTGAAATTCTCTTCACACTCCTCCGTCCAAATAAACTTAACTCCTTTTCAAGTCAAACTAGTGAGTGGATTATATAATCATGAAAAATATTTCAAAAAACGTCTATAATATCCAGCCAAACCAAGAAAAATTCGGATCTCATTTACTGTTGTTGGTCTCGACCATCTTTCGATAACCTATGTTTTTGCTAGATCCTCAGATATCCCCTCTTTTGAGATTATGTGACCCAAAAATGAAACTTTTTGAAGCCAAAATTCACACTTGGTAAATTTGGAATAAAGATTCTCCTTTCTTAGGGTCTTTAATACAGTTCTCAAGTGATCTTCATGTTCTTACTTGCTCTTTTAATAGACAATAATATTGTCTATAAAGACTACCACAAACTGATCAAGATAGTATATAAAGACTATATTCATTAGATCCATGAAGATAGCAGGTGCATTAATAAGACCAAATGGCATCACTATAAATTCATAGTGTCCATACCTTGTATTGAAAGTTGTCTTTGGTATATCCTCCCTTTTAACCCTTAATTGATGATACCCTGAACGAAGATCAATCTTGGAAAAGTATTGAGCTCAGCGTAGTTTGTCAAATAAGTCATCAATGTGTGGGAGAGGATATTTTTTCTTGATAGTGATCTTATTAAGTTCTCTATAATCAATGCAGAGTCTCATTGATCCATATTTTTTCGTAACAAACAGAACAGGTGATCCCCAAGGTGATGAACTAGGGCATATGAATCCATTATCAAGATTCTCTTGGAGTTGCTTCTTCAATTCCTACAACTCAATTGGGGCTATTCTATAAGTTGTCTTTGAAATGGGCATAACACCCGGTATGATTTCTATTGAAAACTCAACTTCACGATTTGGTGGAAGACCTAGAAATTCCTCTGGAAAGACAACATCAAACTCTCGTACAATGGGAATATTATTAATTGTGAGTTTATCTCCAACCATTTGAGATAAATAACCTTCATTTATTGGAATCAAGACCCATAAGAAGGAAGAAATTTCCACTGGAAGGTTATATTCATACTTGCATCGATAGATGATCATAGATTGATCAGGAATATGAAATGTGACTTCCCTTCTTAGGAAATTGATATGAGCTCTGTATAAGGAAAGCCAATCCAAGCCAAGAATCACATAAAATTCCACTATAGGAAGGATCACAAGATTTACAGGAAGCACTTTCCAACAAACGTCAATTGGAGAAGAATTATAAACTTTTTATGCAACCGTTGTGCCATTAGTAGTTGTCACAGATTACTCAATAGCTAATTGTTGAGGTAGTATGGCAATACCCTTAGAAAATTCATCAGAAATAAAAGAGTGGGTGGATCCATAATCAAATAAAACATTTTCTACTTTAGAGTGAATGGTAAGTGTACCTTTCACCACTTCATTATCGTACTCCACATCACCGATAGAAATTTCATGTGACTTTCATTTATCTTTGGCCTTAAGAGTTTGTTGACGTCGATCATCATCGACAACCCTTGTATTAGGGTATTGATTACCATAATTCCCCATTTCCTTGCACTTGTAACATTGAAGTGTAGGAGGTGCATTATATATAGCCTTTTATTTGTTCTTATTACTAGACATAATTTTCCCATCATTGCGGCATTCAAATGCCCAATGACCTTCTTTTCTACATTTGAAACATTTACTTGTCCCTTTAAGAAAATTCCCTCCATGTTTCTTTCCATACTTTGAGCATGTGGGAAAACTCATCTTCTTTTCAGCGTGGTCTTTATATTTCCCTTTGAATTCCTTTTTCCTCTTCTTATCAAACCCATATGACTAATTCCCTTCGACGACCTGTTTTTAAGCCACTAAAGAATCAATCGATCTTACTCCTAGGTTGGATAATAATTCCAAAAGCATACCATGCAAGTCTTGTAAAATTTTCTTCGTAGGTACCAATAGATTCATCATCATTTTGCTTTAGTTCAAGAAACTCCTTCTCTATCTTTGTTCGAAGAATACGAGGGATGTACTTATTGAAAAATATGT
Organism: Viscum album; assembly: GCA_963277665.1. Taxonomy (NCBI): domain Eukaryota; kingdom Viridiplantae; phylum Streptophyta; class Magnoliopsida; order Santalales; family Viscaceae; genus Viscum; species Viscum album. The sequence continues at coordinate 906,289,853 of OY728145.1, forward strand.
TATTGAACTCATCCCATTCCATGGAATCAATTTCGAATCTTTGCCTCATATTCTTGATAAGATTCCACCGTTGATCAGCTTCAACTTCTAAATGATATACTGATAAGATGACTTTATCATGTCAGAACATTGAAGAACTAAAAATATATTTTCAGTGGTACTGATCCATTGTTCAGCCACTAATGGATAAGTAGACCCACTGAATGAGGGTGGACACTGCCTCATGAATGATTCAACAGAATGTTTATCCTTCCTTTGCTTGTTTGGAAGTCCTACATGATTCATAGCTTGAAAAAGTTGTGTGATCATGGCTACAAGATTTTTCATTCTATCTCCCATAATGTTTGGTTGCTCAGGGGGAAAATCATTGCTTTTCCCGTCGTATTCAGCATTAACATGATTCCTTCAGGTTCCAGCCATTGCCTAAAACCAAATAGCATAGTGTGAGAAACACTAATCATAATAGGATAACCACATAATCAAGAATAAAATTTCACACTTAAGGTCTTATCATAGGTTATTCATGGCCATTTCTAAAACACTAATATTGTGTTCTATTCTTAGACATATCCTTAGGGTTCTTACTAAGGCTTTCACATCCTAGTTTCCAAAGGTTGACTATACCTTCCCTCTAATACCAACTATAATGACCCATACTTTACATAAATTGTTATTACTTCAGAATTGAAGCATACTTATTACAACATATAACAAAACCATGATAGGACCATATAGGTATAGTGTCTTTAGAAACTGGGAAACATAATCAACTGGTTCATAAATCATCTACATTGTCTCTTGTTTATTTCATCATATCGAGAATCCATTTTGGCATATCCTACTCAATACCTATCTTCCCGACCTGTGGAAAATAAAACATTCAAAAGTGTGAGTTAAAATTCTCAGTAAGGGTAAACAAAGGAAATATCAATCATATCATATTCATAAGAACATAACATTTTAAAAATCTTAACATGAAAAAGAGATCATAATATCATAACATGGGATAAATCATAGTAGTGAAATGTAATCCTAATAATCATAACATAAAACATGAAACTTTGTGGAATACAAACATAATTATAGAAAATCATTTCATATTAGTCAAGACTTATTTCCAATACTATCATAACAGACAAAGTCCGTTTCTGAACCAAGTTCACTCCTCGTTCCAGTCCCATGTCACTAAACCGAATTAACCTGTTGTTCCAAACATGTCTATCTCATGAGATATAAATCTTTAACCAATGAATTGGAGGGAGATATAGGACCCACCTATATCATAATGAAACCATTCTTATATATGCCACAAAATCATAAATCATATATCATAGCATAACCCATGTAATAAAAATGGGATTCTTAAACATCATGCCATCAAAACATAATCCATATAAGATAAAAGGACTTCATAAAAATAATTCCATCATAACATAAAAAAATAAATGTAAAAATAGGGATATAAATAGAACCCTATATTATCTTAGATGGAAAATAATTTTGATAAAACACTTGAACTCCATTCTTGAGGAAAACATCCTTTCTACTTCAAAAACATTTTTCTTTTCTTGACAGGTCATAAAATTTTGAACTAGAAGAAGTTAATAAAAAATAAACTTGAAAACTTGTAAATTAATCTTCATGGAAATAACGTTATATTAAATCATAAAAATCCATTTATTCCGTATAAGTTAAAAAAAACATTCTTCTTGTACTTTGGCCAGAAAAGTCCAAAATTATCTCATACTGAAAACGACAAAATATTCCTTTCATATCTTTTACTAAAAATTCACCAATAGGTAAAATTGGATTTAAATTTTTTTAGGAGGATATAAATAATATTACATATTGAGAAATCATGGATGTGGATGATAAATATGCCCAGTTGATTCTAAACTATAAACAATCTCGGATAAAAATGAGATTGTGAGATTTTCCCTTACCTTAGGTTTGATATGGTTTGTACATATTCGAACCTCCTGTATAATGATTTAAATAATGTCATTGACTTATTATAGTATCATATTCATTGTTATGATATCATATATGGTCATATTGTTATCTTCTTATTAGTAATATTTCATTGATACTTGTTATTCGGGTGTTCATTGCTTCATGTTATTATGCATGTTTTGTCGAATAAATTCTTATTCCTCTTTTTAGGTTATAGATAACTCATTTAAAGAATTTTATTATTCTAATATATATAATATTTATTCATTAAATTCATTTATATAATCACTATTCATTGAAAATCATGTAGAATGAGTCGCATCACATCGTGGAGACGGTATGCCGTATGTACTCAAGAGCAATGATATCATTATTTTGATATTAAAATCATATATAATTGGATGGTATATCATATATACGGAATCATAATAATTTTATATTTTATATTTATATAATTAATACTCATTATAATACTCATCCAAATGATGAAATGTTTCAATAACAAACTACACCACGATGTGGAGACGGTAAGCCGTACGTACGCACATGTGATGACTTTTTCAATCATAGGATGGGTAAAATAACTAATATGGTTGTACTATTTTTATAATAACATAATAGTATATATAAGATACTGGATTTATTATTTTAGAATGGAAAAAACAAATAAGGAGGAAGTGGAAGAAGAAAGGAACTTGAAATAGGTGGTGAGATATTTACCTCTTCCTCGGTTTCTTCCTTTTAATTTGATCAAAAGGGCTCCGTAGGTTGGATTTATGAATAAATTAAGGCCTCTAGGATGAATGGAGGACATTTGAGAGAGTATTTGGGCAGGTATTGGCCAAGAAAAATGGCTTTGGAGGTGTGAATTAGAGAGAAGGGGGAGTCCCTTTTATAAGAGGGGTGAGGGGAACCTTAGGAAAAACTTAAAATATTATTTTATAATAAATTCATATTCCGTTTATAATGGCTCCAAAGTTACTTATTTATAGGATAGTGTTGGGATGGATTGAAATCCTCTCAAACAATAGGTTTTAGACAAGTTTAGCTTACCATTTTAACCTTATCATTTAGATTTAACTCTAAGTTAAATAATTTAACTTTTACCGTGTCTTCTTGTATTCTTACACTATATGGTTAATAAATTTACTATAAACTACCAATAAAACCCCAATTGGTTAATTAATGTCATATATATTATTATATAAGTCTTTTGGACCAACCTTAGATTTTTAGGAATACAATATCAATTAATAATTTAATATATTTTTTAAAACTCTTTTAAGTCAATTTTGACACTGTTTAGTATTTTGTTTTTTATAAATTCATAACCGCATTATTATTTAAAACAAATTCATATAACCAACCCTAATATGAAATATTAACCTATAAAATTAGTTTAATTCATAAAAAGTCTAAAATTAAATTTATTTGGGTATTTAATATTATCAATTATGTTTATATTTCATTAATATGGTAAATACTGCATCATCATTGTGTTATAAATAAATTAAATTATTTAATGTCTAAAAATTATAAATAAAATACCATTATGTAGGAAATATTTTTATATTTCTAATTAATATTTATAGTCTAATTTATCTTATGTATAACCGTATATTAAAAATGTTTTACTTATTAAAATTTGATTTTAATTCTTTTAACTCTTCTTTGAATTAAATAATAATAAATGTTCTAATCTAATCCAAGTGGACCTAAATGGTCATATTTTATTCGCAAGGTTGTTTTTTGTCAAATTAAACTTATCCAATAGAATTAGGACATGTGTTAGGGTAATAATAATATCATTTTACCCTTAATTACCCTATTTACTTTTAACCGTGGTAAATAAAAGTAAAAAGTTACTATTCACCAAAAATTATTTTTATCTTATTGAACCAAATTTTAATTACTGATATCAGATGTGTCTCTTTTAGTTTTGAAATTCCACTCATAGAAGTGATAAAATTAAGTTTTATGTAAATTTTCAAATTCTCCTAAGAGGTGTGTAAAAGACGGTAAAAAGTTCAGTAAACTTTTTATATATCTAAAATTATTATAAAATGACACCAATGAATTAAATTGAACTTATATAGGTATTATGTATCTATTTTGACCTAAAATAAATTTAAATAAAATAAATAATTATTTAAATAAAAATTTGGTTTTAAACTATAAGCTAGTGTTTTTCACTATTCATCAAAAATTGAAAGTATTCAGAAAAATACTAAAACTTCACCCTAAGATAATTTCGATATTCCAAATCCAAAAATAAAGTCCATTTTGAAAGATAAAATTTGTAAAATTTCAAAAAGTGGGTATTATTATTCATAACGGCTAGTTTATTAATATTTTAATAACATATCATTGTTTTGTGAAACTCAGTATTGCATACAACGCAAGCTATCGAGGAAGGTTTCTCTTGCATGTAACACAAGCCAAGACAGTGTTGTGTATTGTGAAATATTCTGTTGGTGTTGTGTATAACATAATACATAAAAACAAAATATTTCTCACAAAATCTCAGGATGTTACACCAACTCCTCCAACATCATTTTGAGCTCTTGAAGCTCAGTTAGTGTCATTTTATAAGGTGGAATAGATACCATCTCAACTCCTGGCATGAGATAAATAGTGAATTCCACATCTCTCTCAGGTGGAAACCTTGAAAAGTATTCAATAAAGACATCCTAAAACTATTTTACTATTGGTGGATGGATGTCTTGCGTACCACTCCCATCATCCAACAAAAGACTAACAACTTGGGTCGTGAGATCTCCCAGTTGCTGAGTAATTGACCCAGATCTTCTTGCATGGATATACCATTCTCCACGAAGGACATATTGATCACACTTAGGTGATACAAAGTTTACTCTACTGTGATAACAATCTATGTGGGCTCGGTATGTGACTAGCCAGTCCATAACCACAATCAGATCAATGCCAGTTATATCAAGGACATATATATCCCAAAGGAAACAATACTCTCTGATCTCTTGATAACATCCCATTAATAAATAGATATACCTAGTCCACTTTCCCAATGGTGTATCGATATTCATCAGCCCACCTAGGGACTCCACCTCCAGGATCAAGCCATTGACAAGATTTGAAGATATTATGGAATGAGAGGCACCAGTATCAAACAAGGCAATAGCTAAAGTAGAAGCAACTAGAATAGTACCTCTCACTATCGATGGACCAACCTCACTCTCGACAAGTGTAGGTTATACTATATGTATATATCTTGTCCCTCTTCCCTGTGGTGTCGTCTGACTCCCTTGAGTAGCACCACTCTATTGATACAATCGCTCATTACTTGAAGCACCATGCCCACTTCCTCTACCGCCTCTGACTGTAGAACTATAGATACCAGACCTATATGGTGTAGAAGACCCCCTTCCCACACTCTGACTCTGAGCAGCCACTCCCTCAGTACCAAACTGCCACTGCCTCCTACAGAACCTCTTTAGATGTCCCATATTTCCACAAAAATGGCACTCCATTGGTGGTCGACGACAATGTGTACAATAATAACCATACCTACCACACTGGTGGTACGATACATTAGAAAGACCCATTGTAACTCTTCCTCCTAACTGTCCACCTTTATTTCCACTGTCCTGACTAAGATACTCATGACATCGCTTCCTACTCTCAGAAGGCAAACCCCCTGGATCGTCTAGCTACCTGTTCAATACTAGAAGCCTCCTTCATGTTCCGCTCTGAAATGAGATCACGATCAAACACTTTTGAAAATTTCTTTAGCCTAAAGATATTCATCTGGGACATAATTTTACACTTAATTCAATCATGAAATCATTTTCCGAAGATGAATCATACGTTTCCAAAGCTTGATCAAAATGCTATAAATATGTGAAACGTTCAATGTACTCCATTATAAACATGCTTCCTTGTGTCAGATGCAAAAAATATGAAGCATTATCTTATCTAAAAATGACTGGATAGAAGTCTTCCAAGAAATTCTCCAAAAATTCCTTCCATAACATACTACCAGTGTATCCTGATCACACCTGAATGTCCCACTAGTGCTTTGTGGAACCCCATAGCATATAAGCAGCCAACTTGACCCTTATATCAGCTAGAGTCTCTAAATGTTCAAGTATCATCTCTATGGATTCAATAAAAAATTGAGCTCCATCAGGTCCACCCTCTCCAGTAAAAGTAGGAGGGTGTTGTAGCTGAAACTCCCTTATAACCTCAGAAATGCTTTTCTGATCCCACCCAAGGTCTCACTCCATTAATTTCATGAAATTAGAAAAGTTCTCTCAGAGCTGTTCCCCTTATTCCTCATCTCACACCAATGGTTCCTCAAGATCCCTATCTAAAAGTTTGTTTCATTCCATACCCCTCGATCTACCCTTCAACAAGCGTCGTCAAGGAATGCTCCTACACGGACAAAAAAATGTCTTAGGTCGCATAACGCAACCTTATAACATTTATGTAAGGGAAGAAACTAACAAAACAAGTTTCAACATGTCATTTCCCCCTTTTCTCATCACATAGTCAACATTGAGGCCTTATAATTACCCTTAACCATCCTACTCCTAGGTCTTGGTTAACAAGGGAATATTCATTATCATTAATTAATCAACCATTAATTAATCAAATTATCTCAAATTAATTAATTAAACAATTAATTAATTATTCATTCCCATTTCATCAATCATGGTTCTCATTATACACCAATTTATTCCTATTTTTCATCTTTATTTTAATCTCATAATAAGGAAAAATAGTTCAAGTTCAACAACTTACCCATAACCCATTTTCCCATGAGTTCCTAGAATGATGAATGTTACAACAACCCTGAGTTCCTAGAATGATGCATGCGGAATAAAATATCGTGCCTCTTTAGGCCAGAAATCAAAATAAAACAATTTTTCAAAACAAATATCACATCACACCACAAGTGTGTCACCTAAGGTGAAATAATATACAACTGTAACAACAAACAACAATCACAAAAATCCCACCCTGAGTACTCAGATTTTACCCCATACATGGGTTAGAAACTCCCATGCACGAGCTCATTACCAAGCCTCAAATCTTCCTATTATCCTATCTACCTTTACCCAAAACAATAATACAAAAGAAGAACAAAGAAAAGAAAACTCATCTCATACCACTTTGTGACATCCCGACCTAGGAGCCACTGAATGGTGCCCCGATATAGTCGGACACATGCCCTCAAGCGCACCTCTCCATATTCCATGGGGTTTCGACTAGCAAAAAGGGTCTGGTAAGTCTGTCTTGGGGAGACTATACCCTTTTTATCATAATAAAACACCTACAGAAGCAAATAACAACATCCAAGTACGGAAGCGTTTAAATAACCGGAACAATACCATGACATATGATAGTAAAACTAGAGAATACAATAGTAAACTAAAAGTTAAAATATATTATGCCAATGAAAATGTCAAGTGTCTACAATGCAACTAAAATTAAAGAAATAACGACTCCCAAACAGATTCAGAACCATGTTTGGTTCCCTTTCCCATGCTCTAATCCCAAACTGCAACGTATCTTAGGGTCTTGCCCTTATCATGTCCTGATACAACAAAGTCTTCTTGGGTGCCGATCAGGCGGGCTGAATAGGGTGTGAGTACAAATTAGTATGCCACCACCAACAGTTTCTAAAATGAATCCAGTCAAAAGATAGTGCATGCAGTTATATGAAGCAATAAATACAATGCATAAATTAAACAGTTATCACGTTGTCATTTAATACTTAATCATTACATTAGGCCAATTCAATCCATGTTTCCCAATTGAATCATCATTCATTATTATCATTCATTTGGTGTAGGTCGTCATTCCTAGAACCCTAAATATCAGTTGAAACATCATTTATTATTATCATTAATCATTTGTTGTAGGATTTCATTCCTAGCACCCCAAATCTCAGTGAATGTAGGACGTAATGCCTAGCACTCCAATTCTAATTTAGTGTAGGCCATCATGACTAACACCCTTACATCTAAGCACTTAGATAACTATTGGGGAGGAATGACATGTCCAAGTTCCAACTTATACAATTGTCTAGAATGTCATTCCCAACACCACAAAATCTCAGCCATTTAATCATTTTTTAATTCATAAGAATTTTCCACATTAATCATTTACTAATCCAATTATTAATTAAAAATTTCAAATTCCATTAGTTAATTCAACAATTAACTAAGCACATAACCCATTAATTAATTCATCAATTAATTAACCAATCAATTCCATTCTCTTTCCATAATTAATTCTTCACAATTAATAATCCATTTCAAAACCCATCAAGTCATAATTAATTCTCACAATTAATTATGTTTAAACCCAAACATCATTTCATAATTAATTCTCCAAATTAATTATCTTAATACAATCAATTAAAAAATCAAATACATGATCACAATCCATAATTAAATCTCCAATATATCAATCACTTCGGGAAACCCTCATTCATTTGTCCTGTGATTCAATTATTAATAAATCACCAAGGTAAACACACATCAATTACACTTTCTCAATTACCCTCATTTAGGAAATCATTTATCAAGGGAATCAAAAAATTTCATAAACTCATACACATACCATAAATCATGACTATGAGAGTTCAATTTTTACCACCTACCTCCGTTTATTGATGGATTTTTCCCAATAGAAACCCCCAAAATCTTAGCAGCACAACATCATTGATCAAGTTCCAGATCTAACTACCTAAAACAAAAATTAAGATCTAAGGCATCAAGATATTTGAAATATATATCTAGATTTAGAATCCTAGATCTATATCTCAAACCATAGGTTTAGATCCATGGAAACAATGAAGATCCTCTATGAAAAGAATTAATAAAGATGGAGGAAAGAAATGGGAGAATCATCTGGATGAAATCCACTTACTAGGAGAAGAGTATATCTTTAATCTGGGCTTCCAATCTCAAAGAAAAATGTTTGGATCACTTTGTAATACCTTCAGAAGGCTTTGGGAACACCTAAAATCTATCAAACCTGAGCAAAGGTCGAAATATGGGATTCCTGGGGGGGGGGGTTTAGGGGGTTTTAAAAGATATTTTCGGATATTAAAAATTGTGTGCACAATTTCTTGGGCAGAGGCGCACGGTTAGGCAAACCGTGGCCAACTGTGCATAATCTGCTGCCCACTTCTACAAGATTTTCATGGGTTGGTCCCATGGTTAGGAAAACTTTGTGGAATCCTCTGCCCAATTTCGCACACTTTTCATGGTTTGGTCACACAGTCTGTCAAACCATGCACAAACCGTGCACAACCCACTATCCTTTAGTTTTTCTTAAAAGTTCACCCAAACGCACCCCAAGATTCTACTTCAAGTTAAAGGTAATTAAAAGCTTCAAAAATTACTTGAAAATTCTCCCGATATGACTCCAGAAAAGGCTGAGATCTTACAGGAGCATACGCCTATAGGTTTCCAATTGTACCTAATTCCACTATTTTTTCACTCGGCATCGATTACAACGTTCGGGTACAATCACTCTGTCCCATGAACGATGCCTTTACACAAGTTTGGGGATATATAATTGCTTCCCTCAGATCACTTTCATTGAATCCACCTGGCTCACTGCCCTGGATGAAGTCACACTCTGTTTATGGACATGAAGGTCCCTTCAATAAATAGGCATGAAATCATTTGTCTCCTATTCAGAATGAGAATTTTCTTGCATCGTGGTATGGAGTTGATTCTCTTTGACCTTAAATGTTCTTCTCCAGTGAAACAACCATTTGTACTAAGACTTCTTATTCTTCTTGGATAGAATCACAAATTCTTTTCTGAATTTTCAAACACTGAAAACCAGTTCACTAGGAATCATCATAATCTACTCTTCTTATTCCATGTATGCATGTGACCATGCATGTGACAATATAGATGTGCTTATCCTATTCACTTCTTTAGATAGTGCACCCTTGGTTTAGGATGATTCTCTTTAAAGTATTCATGGATGCATGTGAATTCGCTTCTTTCCTGTGTGAAGGTCCAAATGGGTATGGTGCCTTTTAGTACACACACGACCTCTTCTCTCCTTTTCTTAGCACTTGATTTGGATATGCTTGTACTTTAATTGTGTTCTTCTTCAAATCATGCATATGGATTCATTTCCCATCAGCATGCACAAACCTCCTTCTCCCTTCCTCATGACACACTTTTCACTTTTATTTACTTATATTTATATGTATGTGATTTTATTCAAGCATCAATGTGTGTATTTTTGCATGGAATAGTGTTTCTTGTTTTCCTTTTACACATCATAGGCAAGGAGTTCTATTTTTCACTTTTTCTCCTCCATGAACCAGGATTATTCGTAGCCTCTCCTTGCATAAGGGTTGAAAAGGATTCCATCACGTACCAAGTGGTACGTGGTTCCCCCAAATGGTTCTCAGTTCCCCTCTTTTCCAACCACATCAGTATCTGAAAATTATCTTCTTTGCAAACTAGAATGGTATGTGGTACCGTTACCTCACGAACTCAAAATGGTTCGTAGGAACTCTACCTTGTGTAATGAATCAGTACACAGTTCCTTGATTCACAAACCATAGAGGTACGTGTAACTCCTTATCTTCATGAACCATAAGTGGTTCGCGACTCCTCTTCCTCATGAACGAAAGTGGTACATGGTTCACCTCTTCAAAAACCAGATCAGTATGTGGAAAACTCTTCACTAACCTAGAATGGTTCATGGTTTATGCATGCCCCTTCTTGAATTTTAAATATAGAAGAAACTATGTTTCTTAGAACATGATCTCTAGAAAGGTTTAGAAGAAGAAACTTCTTCTCTAATCAGTGGATCTCATTTTATAAGTGGAGATCAGGTCTTTTCTGCATTCAAATTCCTTGAGTTATGCCATGAATATCATGGTCTAAAATCTTCCAAACAGAGATATAAGATGAAATAAGATTCTCAGTTATTTTATTTTCATTCCAATATCCATATCCTTTCTCTTGAAAACATCTCGTGCATTCTATGAGAATCGCATGAAAATCTTAATCACTAACACCTGAGATTCCACATTGCAGCCTCACACCTTCTCTTGCTTCAGCCACGTTCAAACTCAATAATTTCATTGCATGAATGCAAATGGAATTTTCTACATGATATCTTATCTTCCATATAATCATAATACACAGGGTTCAATCATAAACAGTGGGTGGATGGTCGATCAGGGATGTGTGGCTGCATCTCTGGAAAATTGTGGCATCGAGGGCCCTTCGAGAGTTTGGATGTTGAAGATGATGGAATATGATCTCCTCAATCGTTGGATCTTCTCAGATTAATTAGGGATGACAATTATTAGATCGCAGGGTGCAGGATGGATCATGCAGCTAATTTGAGTCATGAGATCAGATGGATGGCGCAGATCGTGTCTATGTTTTTAAAAAGTTGTCCCACATCGAAACCCTATGATGTTTTATCACAGTTTATCAATCATGTCGTGACAACAACTCATATTACTCCTCCTCCCCCCACAGTACCACCCCATAACCTATTCACTATGCGGGCACTCTCTTAGCACCCACTCTGCTCTTCGAGCGTGCTTCTAGTGCCCACGCTGCATAGGTTCACCACCGTGTGGCACCTGTGGGGTTATACACAGCCCACACACACCCTACCTCATGCAGGGCTGGTCTTGAGGGCTTCCCTTAAGCACTGTTGACCCCTCAGGTCCCGCATGTGCTTGAGTGAGGACCTTTGATAGCCTCCATGGATGGGCTCTTTATTTTTGGTGAAGGCATAAAATAATTACTTAGTGTAAAACTAAGTGTTTACAAATAAAATCACCAAACCACCATTCCAAAAATCATCCAGAACCTCTTCTTATCCTTCTCTTTTACTTCTACCAAAAATCACTCCAAACATACTTAATTATTTTAAACAATGTATCACTCCTAATACACATATATGAAACTTAGGATCAAGCTCAACCAACTTCTGGTTTCCATTCTCCATTTTACTTAGGAAATTTCCTTCTTCATGTTGATCACCATTGACATCCATTGAAACTCATTGAAAACAAATACAATCTTCATATACAAAGTGGTCCCAATAATCCCCCCTTGTGTTTGTCATCAATACTTCACCGTTCTCTAAAATGAACATGTCAATGTCAAAATGATCTTCTCTCTCCCTTTCACTTTTCAACTTTCATTTCACTTTCTATCCCCCTTATTGACAAGAAATACAATGTTTATGGTAGAGAGGGTATCATTCCATATTTATGAAATTTTTCCATAAATCATTTCACTCTAAGTCTACTTGAGAAATTATCTATGAAGAAAAAAAGAGAATTTTATCTAGACAACCAAGTTGTCCATTATCCAATGATCGTGATACCTCATGTGATAAGAACTCATGTAATTGTCTTCAAGTAACTTTCCTCTTTCATTCCAGAATGAGGATAATAAATGTGACATGAGAATATCAACCTGAAACTCTTCTAATCATTTTAATAAATAGATCAAAAACATCCAAGTGCAATGGGAAGGATAAGTGGCCATGGGGAACTTCCATTATTCTTATTTCACTGATTAACATTGTTACTCCCCCTTTGTAAAATAATTTTATTTTGAGTAACCAAGGATGAGAGATGACACATCATTTTAAATGAAATGATCCTCATACAATCTTCAGAGTAGTTGAATTTAATACTAACTGTAGTCGATACTTATTGGGATAATAACTCTGACAACTTTTTCATGTGTCTCCCCCTCAAGGGAACACTTCTCAGGTTCTCCCCTTGGGTGATTTTTTCTCTTTAAATTCCCTGTAAGATTAGTACAATACAAAAATTTTTAAGGGAATAAGGTGGATCCTCCTTGATTATTTAATATGAGTTGGAAGGATGAAATGATTTTCTTAACAAAGATGTTTTGTTTTCTCCACTCCTCACACTTACACATTTGATTTTTAGTTCTGACTTTGGTCGTGTGGATCTCAATATTTCATCCATTTCTTTGTGTGTGAGTCCTCTTTCTTCAAGTTCTTTCAAAGAACTAGAATCTCCTGGTTCAACTTTCATCTTCTTGAGTAATTCTTCTTGGGATGGAATAAATGCACTGCAATTATTAACAGTGTGACCAACCTTGTTGCACCTCACACATAGGACTTTTCTATCATCTTGTAGAATCTTCTTATTTCCTGTTGCACTAGCCTTAGCATACGAATCTCCTTTCATTCCCATTATTTCCAAGTATTCAATATAGATAACCAATATGTCTCTGGGAACAATGGCTATAAGTATGGATTTTCCACATGGACTCTTCAAAGTGTCATCATTTTTAGGAATTCTTTTGGATTTACCACTCTCCAACTTCCTGGATTTTGAATCCAAGGACTTATCACCTTTCCTTCTTAAATTGTTCTAGGGAGACTTTTCATTTGCATTATTCTTCTGATTCATTCCCAAGGTTTCTTCTTCTCTCTTAGATGGATTCTGTGGTCTTATGATCTTATCAGCTCCAGATTTGTGTTGAGATAAGCATGCTCCATTATTATGATCAATCCTATTGCATACATCACAAATGTTGTCTAGAATTCCTAATCTGTTTACAGTATAAAAATTCTTCTGGATTTGTTAATGTTTCTTCTTCTTCTATGGATTTCTCCATTTTGACAAAGGCTTTCTCTGTGCTTTTTCATTTAAAGGATTGTACCAATAATCCATTACACAATGCCCAAATCTGTTGCAGCACCAATATTGACCCAAAAATCTTATCTTCTTAATATCTTCAGTATAATATTGTTCAGCCTTTTTCTTAATGTGCTATGCTCTACCAGGGGAACCATTGTCTAGCCACTTCTTCCTATCCACCCTAGCCATAGTGGTAGGTTTATTCTCCTCACCTTTCCTCATCCATACTTATTTAGATTTTTTCTTCCAACATTCAATTTTATAAGAAAAATATTTAGAAACAATATTACAAGTTGGTAAGGATGTTACCTTCAATTTCTCAGATACTTGTGATAGATCAATGAGTGAATTCATGATCTTCTTATCAAATTTTGGAGGAATTTTGGCTTTAGAATCCTCCAATGAACATTGAGTACCGGTAACAACTATTTTATTCTTTTTTGAAGCCTCAATATGTGTCTTCTAAAGTTTGGTCGAATGGGTTTCCAATTTTAGACATTATATATTGAGGATGATCTTTTGATCTTCAATCATGACCATCTTCTCATCATAAACCTTTTTCAATATTTCAACCCCATCTTCATGAAACTTAAATTTGGTTTGTAACAATGTGTCATGATCCTTGAATTTCATGGAAGTTTCTTCCAAATTCAGATCCTTCACCTTAGTTCTCTTTTTCATCTCATCCTTGAATGCATGGATCTTTTCTTCTAGAGTCTTATTGACTCCCTCTTTCTCTTAAAAGGCTTCAATTTATCTAGAGAGATTATCACATTCTGACACTTTCTTTTCCAAGCCTTCCTCCATATTGTCAGATTCTCTTCCTAGTCGGGTGATCTCAGTCTGCATACATTGAAATATTATGCAAATAGAAAAAAATCTTTCATCTAGAATATCATGAAGACAGGTTATTAATTTCTCATGATCACCTAAAAATGAGATAGAAATGTATTCTTTTTATATAGTAGAGACCTAATGCACCTGCTCTTTACTTACCAATCCTGATATTACTTTATTATTGGAAGTTCATGGAGAACCATACACTAAATATTCTTTGGAAATGAGAGACTTCTTCAACTGCTTCTTCTCTTTCTTTTTCCTGTTCATCATGGTCTTGTTGGGTGTGGATTTCTTCTCGGAGATAACTGAACTTTCATCAACACTGCTCTTTATTAAGGACTCATGACACAAAATTCAAATCCTCTTCTGAATATAATTACTATGGTGTATCCAACATACTTAAACCTTTTCTCTAATACCAATTGAAATACCCTTGGCCACCCTAAGGGGGGTAGGGGTGGATTAGGGTGTAAAAGTTTTCGCTCACTTGTTTGATCTTGTTCCCATATAGGTAGGAACTTAATTAAAACTCTATAATGGATATGTGCAGTAATTAAAACATTCACATGATAAATGACAATACATCAATTTTACTTGGTTCAACACTAAGGGATACATCCAAGGAGCATATGCCAATAGGTTTCCAGTCGTACCTAATTCCAATATTCTTCACTAGGTGTGGATTAAAAGTTTTTGGTATAGTCACTCTGTCCTAGGAACTCTGCCTTTACACAAGTTCAGTGATAGCTCACTACTTCCCTCGAATCACTTCTGTTGACCCCCTAGCTCACTGCCCTGGATGAAGTCACACTCAGTTTATGGACGTGAAGGTCCCTTCAACAGATAGGCATGAAAGTCTTTGTCTCTTGTTCAACATTAGACTTTTCTTTCATTAAGGTCTATATTTGATTCTATTTAACATTCAATCATTTTCTACATTGAAACAACCAGATGTACTAATACTTATTATTCTTCTTGGCAAGAATCACAAATTCTTTGGTGATTGTTCAAAAACTGAAAACCAGTTCAATAGAAATCATCAGAATCAACTCTTCTTATTCCATGTATACATGTAAACATTTATGTGACAATATATATGTGATCTTAATCTTTACTTCTTTAGATAGTGAACCCTTGGTTTAGGTTTCTTCGCTTCAAAGTATTCATATATGCATGTGCATTAAATTCTTCTTTCTTGTGTGAATTCCCAAATGGTCATTTTTCCTTTTAGTATACACATGACCTTTTATCTCCTTTTCTTATAAATTGATTAGGATATTCTTGGAATTTAATTGTGTTCTTCTTAAAATCATGTATTATGAATTTATTTCCCATCACAATGCACAAAAATACTTCTCCCTTCCTCAACCCACACTTATTCACTTTGATTTGATTATATTTATATGTATGTGATTTTATTCAAGCATCAATGTGTGTATTTTGGCATGGCATGGTGTTTCTTGTTTTAATTTTACACACCATAGTTAAGGAGTTCTCTTATGCACTTTGTCTCCTCCATGAACCAAGATGATTCACAACCTCTCCTTTCACTAGGGATGTCCAAGCTTCCATCATGTTTCCCCCTAATGGTTCTCAGTTCCCTTCTTTTCCAACCACTGCGATATGAGAAACTTCTATTCTTCGCAAACCATAATAGTATGTGGTACCATTACCTCATGAACCCAAAATGGTTCAAGGGACCTCTGCCTCGTGTACCTATGTGGTACACAGTTCCTTGATTTGTGAAAGAGAGAGGTACACAGAAATCATTCTCTTCACAAACCAGAAGTGGTTCACGACTCTTCTTCATTAGGAACCAAAGTGATATGCGGTTCACCTCTTCGTGAACCAGATTGGTATGCAGAAAACTCTTCACGAACCTATAATGGTTCACAGTTCATGCATACCCCTTATTGAACTTTAAAGATAGAAGAAAATCAGTTTCTTAGAACATGATCTCTCAAAAGGTTTAGAAGTTGTAGCTTATTCTCTAATCGGTGGATCTATTTTTATAAGTGGAGATCTGATATTTTTCATGTTCAAATTCCTTTAGTTTTTCCATGAAGATCGTAGTTTTAAAATCTTCAAAACATGAATATGAGATACACCGAGGTTCTCGGTTGTTTTCTTTTCATTCCCACAACCTTCTCCTTTCTCATGAAAACATCTCGTGCATGCACTGAGAATCGCATGAAAATCTTAATCACTTACAACCGAGCTTCCACGTTGCAGCCTCACAGCTTCACTTGCTTCAACCACGTCCAAACTCAATCATTTCTTTGAATTTATGAAAATAAAATTTCATGAATTATATCTTAGCTTCCATACAATCATAATACAGTTGTTTTAGTCATAAATGGTGGCTGGATGGTCGATTAGGGATGTGTGGTTGCATCTCTAGTAGACTATGGAATCAAGAGCCATTCGAGAGTTTGGAGGTTGAAGATGATGGCACATACTCTCCTTGTTCGTTGGATCAGCTCAGATTAATCAAGGACGGTGGTGATTAGATCACAAGATGTAGGATGGAGCATGCGACTGAGATCAGTCATGAGATTAGATGGATGGTGCAGATCACATTCGTGTTTTTAAAATTTCACCCCACATCGAAATTCTCCGATATTTTCTTGCAGTTTATCAATCAAGACCCATTAACAGCATCTCAGATTACTCATCCTCCATCCACAATACCTCCCCGTACCATGTTCACCCTACTATCTCATTTTTAGTGCCCACTCTGCTCTTTGGGCCTGCTCCTAGCTCCCACATTGCATGAGTTCACTACTGTGCGGCACCTGTGGGCTTATACATAGCCCACGCACACCCTGCCTCATGCGGGGCTGGTCTTGAGGGATTCCCTCAAGCATGGTTGACCCCTCGAGTCCTGTATGTTCTTGAGGTGAGGACCTCGATTGGCCTCCATGGATGAGCCCTTCATTTTTGGTAAAGGCATAAAATAACTACTTAGTGTAAAACTAATTGTTTACAAATAAAAATTCCAAAACCCCATTCCAAAAATCCTCCACAACATATTCTTCTCCATCTCTTTTACTCCTTCCAAATAAAAATCCAACCATCCTTAATTGTTGCAGACAATGTATCACTCCTGATACCCATATATGAAAATTAGTATCAAGCTCAACCAATATCTGGTTTCCATTCTCCATTTTACTTAATAGATTTCCTTATTCATGTTGATCATCATTGACATCCATTGACACTCATTGAAAACAAATACAATCTTCATATAAAAAGTGGTTCCAACTGTGAGGATGTTTTTCCATACAGTTTACCATCATTGGGTAAAGAAAAATTCCATGCCATTCATTTTCATGTGGTAAGGAATGATGCAGGCCAATGTGAAAAGTAATAATGTTGTAGCTAAGCCCAAATATGGATACTGAGCATCACTACATATCTCATGAGGATGAGAATAAATCCACACATTTTTATGGAAAAAGAAATACTCTATGCATGTCTGACCCGTACAAGGAGGTGGTCATTATTTCCATTGACATTTGAAGTAGGGCCTTGGATTGGAGATCCAGGCATCACTACATATCTCATGAGGATGAGAATCAAGCCACATGTAGTTCTGGATGTTCTATGTTAGTTTAATGTCATGCGGTGAGGATATAGGTGAGACATCATGAATTGATGGGAACATTGCGGTTGGGCTAAAGGGTGGAAGTCTAAGCATCACTAAATATCTCATGAGGAAGAGAATCAAACCAAATTTAGTTATAAAAATTCCACACAGTTTAACATCTTGCAGTGAGGAAAAAGGTGGAACGACGTGAATAAATGGAGATGTTGTGGTTGGGCCCAAGTTTGGAGACCGGGTGTCACTACCCATCTTATAAAAAAAAGAGAATAACACCACACATAGTTCAGGATGGACATGTAGTTCAATGTCTTGTGGTGAGGACTAGAACCTGTCAAGGCTGATATGCCTTTTTCATGTGGGGATTACTCTTCTTAATTCTTAAGACCACATGATCCATGATTGGTATGAGAAAAAAGGAGAAACAAGGGAACCATACATGACAAGGGTATTGTGCATCGTGCAGTGGCGAGAAAGGATAAGGATCGAGGAATCCCTACGTATTACATGGGAATTGAGAATCAAGCCATATGTAGTTCTAGAAGAACCATGAAGTTTAATGTCATGTGAAAATAATGTTGATGGATCCACATGAATGGGGATAAATATCATGGATTTAGGGAGTTTTATGTCATGTTTTGAGGACATTGGGTCACCCGTAATGAATGGGGAAGTTCTGGGTCCATTATATTTAATGTCGTGAAGTAAGGAAAATGGATCACCTAATGTAAAAGGAAAACAATCCTATGGTTGGACCCAAAAATAGAGGTTCATGCATCACTACGTGTCTTATTATGATAGGAATAAATCCATAGATAGTTCTTGTGAAGCCGTGCGGTTTAACATCATGTAGTAAGGAAAAAATTCATATAGTTTAACATAATGTGGTCAGAATGAAATTGTATAGTTTAACATCATGCACTTAGGATGAATGATGGGACTTACACTGATTCAGATTCCCTACTGATGGTGGATATGAAAATTATTTCTTGATTAATATTTCATTGGTGGGTTGTGTGATATGCTCCCCATCCATGATGGCCAATGAGTAGGCTCCATTATGATAGAAGCTATGTATGATGCAAAGTTATTCCCACTTGGGATCCAGTTTTGGGGGATTATTTCCCAGTATCATTGGGGATCTAAAATGCAACACCAGTTCTCCTTGAAGGAATGAATGGAGGTGAAACATTTTATTGAAGGCTTGTGTAGTCCAGTTTTGATGAATTTCCAGATTCTGCAATGTGTGCAACCTCTTCTAATATAGTTGTTCCAACTCATCCATCCAATTTTGAGATTTTTCATCATATGAGAGTTTTCTGAAAATGGCTAATCAGAGTGAGGAAGATGGAACTCTATGGGTAACACTACCTCAATCCGGTACACCAATGAGTATAGAGTTTCTTTTTTAGTTATACTTGTGGTGGTACCGTAGGCCCATAAAGTATGGAGGAGTTTTTCCAACCAAGACTTCTTATCCTTGTTCACCATATTTTAGAGTATATTTGATAGAGACTTATTTAAGGCCTCTATCTATCCATTTTCCAAGGCATGATATTGAGATGAGTGATTGGACTCAATTAAGTACTCCTGGTAAAGCTTCTTCAACTTTGTGGAACAAAAGTTGGAGCCATTGTCCATAAATATTGTATGTTGGAGTCTGAACTTAGTGATGATAAGGGTCTTCAAAAAGTTGATGATATTCTTCATTCTGATTTCTTTGAGGGGTGTTGCCTCATCCCATTTCAAAATGAAGTCAATAACAATAAGGATATACTTGAACTAGTTAGCTATGGTTAAGGGATATGGCCCCACAACATCCATCCACCATAGAAAATGGATAGGAATATTTAGTTGTATATAGAAATATTGGGGGATAATGGATGGAGTTTTCATGTATATATCATAGATAAAATTTATTGTTTAATTGCAAACAGTCCTGCATCATGTTTTTCTAGTAGTATCCCAACCTTATGGTCTGGTGGGAGAGCCTGATTTCAGATTTATGGGCACCGCAGGAGCCTACATTTACTTCTTCCAAGATGGTAAGAACTTGTCCTTCTTCTATGAACCTAAGGGAAATTCTGTCAAATCCACATTTTAGAGCAATTTTTTCTCATTTGTACCATCCTATAGAGTGAAGTGGACTGCTTGCACCGAATATCTTCGCTTCCAGCTTGATCTTTCAAGAGAGCCTCATTTTGCAGATAACTGATTATAGGCTCCAACCCTCTAGGGGTGGTTATCGATTAATCTCTCTACGAGGTGGTGTTTTCTTGGTTGATCTCTTTTATATCATATATGATGATTATTGAGACCATTCTTCTATGTATGATTTGGAAGGTTACTTCCTCCTGATTAGGGACAACTAGGATGGCGACTGCATTAGGTAGTGCATTGGTGCAAGAATTCTATTATTAGATGACATAATGCAATGTGGGCTCTAGGAAATAGAGACTATTCTCACGTCCTACACCATTTTTCTACATGAGGAGGGTGCCCAATGTGTGTTCCATGGTAGCCACATATAAGATGAGTAACCTCCCTTCCACCAGAGGCATCATAAATGGCGGGTGAAAAAATTATTGCTTGAGACTTTCAAAGTATTTTTGGAAATCATTGTCCCATTGGTAGGTGACTCCCTTATTCATTATCCTGGTGAAGTGGAGAGGATTTCCATCCCGGTTGGATATGAATCTCCAAATGTAGGTGAAGTTTCCTTGGAGTCCACTCATTTATTTGAGATTTTTTGGGGTGAAATTTCTAGAATATAACGTGTCATCTTTGGGTCCACCTTAATGTCATGGTGGCATACCAAAATGTTGAAGAATATTTGTGATGTTAACCAAAAATCACACTTTTGCGAATTTTTCTTTAGACCGTATTGTTACAGCTTTTTGAAGATTGGTCAGAGATCCATGAAGTGATCACATCACTCTAGAGATTTGATGATCAGATCTTCTACAAAACACTCAGCTATCCTTCCCAAGTATGGCTTAAAAATGCAATGAATGACCTGATTGTAACGCCCCGACCCTAGTAACCCAGAGTCGGTGCATTATTACATTACATTGACATGATTAAAAGGAATCAAGTTTCGAAATACCGATTAGTTTAGCAGTCTTGGAAAATAGATTACATACATGAATGTTACATTACACTTCATAACATACAAAACAACATAAATAATCCTTTATGAATGCCATTATTCCCTTGTCTTAACCCTTCTTATCAATCACAATATACTTCTTGGAATCCTGGGAAAAATAAAACATTGAAAGGGGTGAGCTCAAATGATCCGTAAGGGTAATAAATACAGCAGAAACATTTATAAATAAGCATAAACATTTAAGGCAATGTATAACTAAAAAAAAGCCTTTTAAACTTGAACTTCAACATAGTATGGAAAAAATAAAATGAAATAATGCCATTTACTTATTCACATGGATATTCTACTAATCGAATAATCACATGCACTATCAATATCCACTTTCATAATTATGGAATGCATAATGCCAGACTATCATAACCACATAGCCAAGGCCTCGTGCCAAGACTACAAATAAGATTTTTCCAAGGCCTTGTGCCAAGACACTAGTTTGTCTCATGAGACCTACCGATGCATCGAGGAGCTATAGCGGGATCCACCCATCACTTATTAATTCCAATGCATTCCTCATATGAACAGGTTTAAACATAACATAAACATTCGTATTAAAACTAGCATACGAAATGTCAATACTTTCACCATAAACTATGAATGGTATAAAAATAGAACATCCACAGTCAAACATATCACAAAAGCTTCAATACAATATAGAAGTTTTGTATCACAATAAATCAACTTCATAAAATCATAAAATGCATCAAAGTATATTGACATAGATGAAATCAAAACTATTTGAGAGAAATATCTCCTTTTTTTGAAATCATTTAAAAGTCACACATTTATAAAGGAAGTAATTAAAAGAGATTTTTGAATCAAACTGTCCCATACCACTTTGAAACTTTTGAAAGGAATTAACATTTTAAAAACATTCATGTCCATATAAATAAATCCTTAAAAACCATTTTGAAGACATGGACATTTATTAAAAAGATTTAAAAAGATAAATCTTTAAAACATTTAAAATTCTGATTTTGATAAAGAGTAACTTTCCGAAATTCTTAAAATATTCATTTTGAAATCATTTAAAAGTCACATAATTATAAAATAAAACATTTTCCTTGAAAATATTCTTATAATCTTGTAAGGAAAGCTTTGACGATTTTATAACGGCGGTAAATATCCGCACCCGCCGTATAAGTTAAAAAAACATTCTTACCTTAATTCTGTCGAAAAGGTTAATAACACCTTGTTTGAAAAATGACGGAAAGATTCCTTTATAAAACCATAAGGGTATAAATGACTTTAACTCTTATTATTTGTAAATAGTAAAAAATTTTGGAAATACATTTCTAAGAAACATGGATGTGGATGATAAAGAAATCCCAGTAGATAATTACGTATAAACAACCTCAGATAATGAAGAGATTGCGAAATAACCCTTACCTTGTACTTTTCCTTGGTTGGGGTAGGTTAACCTCCTATATAATGGTGAAATAATTTTTATTAAATTATACAAGAATCATATACATTAATATGATATCATATATGATCTTTTAACATTGATTTGTTAATAATATCTTAGTATTATCGTTGTTTCGGGTGTTAACTTACTCGTTTTCTTTTATATGTTTTGTTACGTAAGCCATGTTTGTAATGGATAGGTTGTATATTATTCATATCCATAATGATATCAATTCCTTAGATACTATTATTAATTATAAAATTATAATTATACTTGAATGGATACGATGGAGAATGAATCTCATCGCGTTCGTGGAGACGGTAGTCCGTACGTACGCACGAGCGACAATATCATTATTTTGATATTAAAATAATATATAAACGGTTTTTATATCATATATACAGAATAATTAACATGTTATATTTATTATTTACATGAGTTACAGATCATTATTATACCCATCTAAATAATAATATATTGAATAACAATTACACCACGACGTGGAGACAGTAAGCCATACGTACACACGTATGGTGACATGCTATTCAAAGGGTGGATAGAATACTGAATATGGTTATACCATATTTATAATAACATCACAGTATATATATGATACTGGAGTTATTATTTTAGAATGGTAACAACAAAGGAAGAAGAAGTGGAAGAAGAAAGGAACTTGGAAAAGGGTGGTGAAATCATTACCTCTTCTTCGGGTTCTTCCTTTTGATTTGACCAAAATGGCTCCTTAGGTTGGCTTTCTGATCAAAATAAGGCCTCTAGACTGTAGTGAGGGATGTTGGGAGAGTATTTGGGAAGATTTTGGCCGAACCAAAAGGCTTTGAATGTGTGAAGAAATGAGAAGGAGGAGTGCCCTTTTATAAGAGGGGTGAGGGGTACCTTTGGAAAAGATAGAAATATTAATTTATAATAAATTCATATTCAGTTTATAATAGCTCCAAAGTTGATTATTCAAAGTTCAATGTGGGAATAGGTCAAAAATCATTCAACCAATATAATTTAGATAGGTTTGGGTTACTATATTAACCTTATCTTTTAGTTTTAACTCTTAGTTAATTAGTTTGACATTTACCATGTCACTTTGTATTTTTATATTATATAGTTAATAAACTTACTATATACATCCAAGAGACCCCCAAGTGGTCCATTAATGATACACCTATCATGATATAAGTCTCTTTGACGAAACTTATATTTTTAGGAATTTAATATCAATTAATAATATAATATTTGTTTTAAAAACTCTTTTATGTCAATTTTGACACTATTCAAATGTTGATTTTTGTGAAACTCATAACAAAATTATTACTTCAAAAAAAGTAAATTAACTCCATCCAAATATGACATATTATCCTAGAAAATTAGTGTAATTCATTTAAAGTCTCAAATTATATTTATTTGGGTATTTAAAATATCAATTATTTTAAGTTTTCACTATTATGGTAATTACTGCATCATCATTGTGTCATAAATAAATTAAATTATTTAATGTCTAAAAATTATAAATAAAATTTGATTATGTAGGAAATCTTATTATATTTCTATTTAATATTTAAAATAGAATTTATCTTATGTATAACGCTATATTAAAAATGTTTTAGTAAATAAACTTTGATTTTAACTTTTTTAACTCTTCTTTGAATTAAATAATAATAAATGTCCTAATCTAATCCAAGTGGACCTAAATGATAATATTTTATTCCTATGATTGTTTTTGGTCGAGATACACTTGTCCAATAGAATTAGGACATGTGTTAGGGTAATATTAATATCATTTTTACCCTTAATTACCCTATTTACTTTTAACCGTGGTAAATAAAAGTAAAAAGTTACTATTCACCAAAAATTATTTTTATCTCATTGAACCATATTTTACTTCTTGATATTAACCGTGTCTCTCGGATTTTCGAAATTACAATCACAGAAGCGGTAAAATTAAGTTTTATGAAAAATTCAGTTTTTTAACTACCACTTAGTAGTTTCACTATTCATCAAAAATTGAAGTTTTTCAGAACAATGCCAAAATTTCACCCTAAGATATAATTGATATTCCGAATTCAAAAATTATGTCTATTTTAAAAAATTCCAAACATATAAGTTTCATTAATTAATTTTATAATTAATTCCCGCTGTCACAACAAATAGCGTGTTTTTAAGAAACAATATATATCAAAAGATTGACAATTGTTTAGGTCCAATTTCAAAGTGAAATTAATTCTAATGAACACCATTGGATAAAATGATAAAAATATATTCTAATTATACTTTAAAACCACTAAAATTCATAATTTATCACTATTAATTATTTTGATTAAAGAAGTTGTTTTTAATTAAAATTTAGTAATTTTCACTATTCATCAAAATATGAAAGTTATCCGAAAAGTTCCAAAATTTCACCTTAGGATAAATTCAATACTCCGAATCCAAAAATGAAGTCCATTTTGAAATATAAAATATATATAATTTCAAAAAGTAGGTATTACTATTCATAACGGCTAGTTTGATTGGTTGTGGTGTGTGTTAGAACTCGAAGTTGCGTACAACACACGCTACTGTATCATTCAAAGGAAAGCGTACCGTGGAAGCTTGAGATGTTTCATTTTAAATTTTTGATGTCCCCATTTAGTCAAAAAGTTTAAAATATTGTATTTAAAAAGGGTTCACTATTAAAAGTTGGTAAAAGTGCAATACTGAAAATGAATTTGTTCTTACATTATGTCTAAGATATTCATAATATGGATTCTAAAATTATAAGGATTATATAAAGCTTAAAATTTAGTTAATAATATTCATAACCTCTTTTGAATGGCTTGTTTGGTAAGTCATGGTGCTCTTGAACTCGGTGTTGCTTGTAGTGCAAGTTAATGAATTATTTTGAAGAAATAACACACTATGAAATCTTGGGGTGTTACGCTGATTATATGTGGTTCCAACATTGTTTGATCCAAAGGGCATGATATGATAGGAAAAAATCTCTTGAGGTGCTCTAATGTTAGTGGATTCTTCATCCTTAGGGGAAATCTTAATCTTATTGTACCCTAAGTACCTGCCCATAAAGGAAAAAGATTAGAATCTAGCAGTTGCATCGATCAAGAGTTCTATAATTGGAAATGGGAAGTTAGATTTTGAGAAATGTCAATCAAGGTCTCTGAAGTCAATGCAAACCCTAATATTCTTATTCTTCTTCGTCTTCATGGGGATGATGTTGGTAATCCACCTTGGGTGTTTCAATTCTTAGAAAAAGTTTTATTAGATCAAATTTTCAACTTACGCCTCTATATTAGTGGCATGAGAGGGGTGCATTCTCCTAGCTATCTACTTAAAGCATCGATGTTCATTGGGAAGTTCGAGATGGTTTATAGCCACATCTGAATTCAGTCAAGGCATTTCTGTATAGTTCTAGGCAAACACATGTTGATGATTCTTTATAAATGTAATTTATACCTATTCTCTTCAAGGGGAATGACAACACTGATTAGAGTAGGCAGTAGGTCTTCTTCTATTCCCATATTTATCCACCTGAGCTCATCTATGGTAGCGGATACACCTTCCTAGAATTATGGAGGAGTGTTCATGAGATCATCCTCATTTATTTTAGTATGTAGAGACATATTTAGGTGAATATGATAGTCTAGGAACCTCTCTGTCAATGTTAGGGTGAGAGAGTCTATTAGAAGATACATTGTCATCCCTAGCCATATGATTCATTCCAAAGAGATTCCATAATTGTCTTTTGTTGCTGAGGAAAGGTGAGGCTTTGGACTTTGGGATTAGATCTACTACATTGACCTTGTTTATGGGGAGCACATAACCATCATTGATCATGATCTAGGGATTCATAGGGGTGGTCCCTAAGCCATGGGTATCTACAACTAGTATATCAACATCCGCTATCGGTTTCTTACCTCCCTTCTTATTCAAATTTTCTTCAGTATATGTGGCTTCACAAGTATATAAGGGATAACTATCACCATGTAGTATGAAAACCTTTCCATTTATTGGGTACTTAAAACATTTATGGAATGTTGATAGTACCACCAAGTGGTTATGGAGTCGGGGCCTTCTAGGCAGGGAATGTTATACGATGCCTTGAAAGATAACCATGACCTCAACATCAAATGTGAGTTACCATAACTAGACCCAAAGAATGATCTTCCCTATGGGTCTTTTACCATGCTTATCATATCCATGAATGGTCAGTTTTTTAGGGGATAAGTCTCCTTTGTTATACCACAAGAGTCTGAGGGTTTGAACTGGGATGAATTGATCCTAGATCCATTATCAATTATCAACATTTGGAAATTGACATTATTGAGTCTTCCCAAAATATATAAGGGCCCAATATTCCCTTGGATGGCCTCCTCCAGATCTTTATTAGTGAGTGAGATAGAAACATCAAATCCTAAGGACATAGTCTCCACTCGACAGACCTTAGATACAATGACTTATGTCTCAAATTATTTTAGGATTTTGAGGGATTCAAAGAGTGCCTCCTCGAGTCATTTTGAAATATGATGCACCTAAAGGATTGAAATCTTAGCTGGGATTGTAGCTATCTATTTCAGAACATCATACTTTTGTGCCAAAGGTCTGCGCTTCCTGATATGGGGCTACTTCTGGGCATGCAATTCAAGAGCTAGAGAATCTGGGGGAGGTTGTCTAGATGATTGCATGGAGGTTGAAGAAGTATCTTCTGGCAGTGGTGTAGGTCATGTTGGCCTTCCTCATGGTTTGGGTTTATCTGATTGAACCCCTATTAAGTATTCATGTAAAAAATCTAGTTTCGGGCGACTACTACAGAGATATGAGGCACCTCCTTGCCTCTTTTGAGTTTTATGAAGCACTTTCCCATGAGTTTGGCTGTATATATATATTCTATGGGGATATGATTGGAATATTGAGTCTAACCATGCCTACACTATCCCATATATCCTCAGCTTCGACGCATGTGATTTCCTTTTCCCAGGTTATACACAGGGAAACCATATTCAGGGGAATAACCATCATCGAAGAAGGGATTTTTTAAGTGTATTATGTTGAAATAAATAATGATAAGATCCTCATCTGATGAGAATTCAGTTTATTGGGGTAGTGCCCATGCTTCCAATGTTGCAGGGAAGAAATCTTCAAGAGTTTGGGCTTGTTTTGGAGTAGAATAGGTTTCTTATTCCTCCCCTCTCTTCTTCTAGTGGGCATGCCCACCCATGAGATGTAAATATTATTCCTCCTTTTTTGGATGGTGGAACTATCATGAATTTAAGTAATTGTGCTTTCAGAGCCTTATGAGATCGATCAACTATTTTATGAGTCATCCAGTTGTCAAACTTTTGCACTTTCTAGGTTGTAATTTTCTTCCAACTATCCTCATATTCTGACTGGGTGATAGTAATTCAAGCCACTTGCTCTAGGGAATTGTCTAACATTACCTGTATAGAGTTGACCGTGCCTTGAAAGATGTATTTGAATAAAAATAAATTCTAGATATTTTGACCCAACCTTCTTTGGAAAGGGAAGTAAGTGAAACGGTCAGTGAGGTTGACTTTATCAGGCCTCATGGGCTGCGGGAGTGTAAGTAGGTTATTATCCATGGTTTCAAATAAATAACATTGGACTTGTTCATTTAAGAAGGAGTATACATTGTTCATCCATTCCTCAAATCTTGGGTGACCCTAATTTCTCCATGCTTCTAACCGAGGGAGATTCTATGGTGGAAACTGCTTAACGGGAGGTGTTGGGAAGTTCAGAGATTTCTTAGATGCCTGTATGGGAACTTCTATAGTCTTGAGTGAGATAATTTATAGCTTTAACTATGCATAGATTCTTCCCTTTTGTTGTGAGAATGGTTCAAGACTTGGATCTGGTTTTCTGAATAGTCTCTTCAAGATGTTGTGCCATTTTAGCAAACTCTTGAAACCCACTTGGATATTTCATGGGGATTAGGGGTGTATACAACTCATCCTTGAGATTTTTATCAAATATTTTCAGTAGTTTCTCTTTCAAGAGGGGGATTATGAGAAAGTAGGTTAAACCTTTCCACCTTTCTATGAAATCAGACACCCACTCATTCTTGTGCTTCTTGTAGTTCATCAGGCCGATGATCATTTTATTCCTAATTGTTGAACTACAATGATAAATGAATTGATGATCAAGGTCTTCCCATCCTGATATAGATCCTTCTGGTGGGATGCTATACCAAACAAAGGCTGGCCCTGTCAGGCTGTGTACGAAACACCTCCTCCTGGTTGCCTCATGTTGATCTCATGGTCCCATCATCAGCCTACATTGGGATACAAAATGTGCGAGATGATGTTCAAGGTTGCCTACACCCTAAAAGGTAGAAATGGTAAGGTTTCTAAAGTTGGGTGGAGGTGGAGAATCATCCACCAATTCATGATATTTTGTCATTTCAGGCTGCGTAGGTGCACGTCTCCCTTAAATGGCTTCTATTTGAGTATCTAGGGATTCAATGTTGGTAAGTAACTATAGGGGCACTACAATTTGATCCACCTCCCATGTGTAGGGAGTGAGTGGGGGATAATGAGATGGTCCCACTTTTATCTCCCATTGATCCTCAATTCGTCATATGACTAAATGATTAACCTTAAGAGGGAGAGGTTGTCACTGTAACAAAGGGAAGTCCTGATCATTTTCAGCTTCCTCATTTATGTATAATGGATGTAAAGATCTAGAGCCAATATGATGCTCAAATTTATCTCTTGCTATAAGATCAGATATGGGAGGGGGGATATTTTTATATGGATGGAGACGATACCCAATAGAAATATTTCCCTGGAGTAACTCCTCTTTGAATTGTTGGAGAGATTATATTTTACTCTCATATTGTGAATATTGTTTCTCTATGGATGGAAATGGAGACGTTGTCACATCTTTTCTTTTTTTCTTTTCCAGTATTCCGTTGAGGAGGTGGAAAATAATTATTTAGTGGTGCCAAATTTTGGTTTCTTCTCTGGTTCTGAGTGCATGCAATCTCATTTGGTGCATTCAAATCACCCTCCTCCTAGGGTACATGTTCCATGTTGCTGCCTTCTGCATTTTCATATTGATCAACTTATGTCATGTTGAATGTGAAAAACTTCATAGAGGTATATCAGGTAGTGGTGTTTGTGAAATTTATTTCTATGAAATAAGCTGATTATGCATAGCTTTTGTCAGTGTCGTTATTCGAACCCTTGGCCTTGTTGGATCATTTGGGCTTGCGACCCTGACGAGGTCTAATTTACTTTTTCATATGCTCCTTATATATCATCTTATGAATAATTAATATGAGTAATTTTTTGGTCATTATTACTATGTGTGCCCCGAACAACATAGGTTTTCCTTCTAGTGGGAGGAATAGGTGGGATAATGACCATTGGTTTCTTCCCCCCAACCTAGATAATACTGATTCCCTCTATGATGGGGATGATGATGAAAATTCCCCTAAACCTATGGGGTGGGTGTCATTTGGGGATACTATTGGAACTGATTGTTCTTTTTATTGAGGATAAAATGGCTCTGGTCAGGGAATTGATGATTCCTGAGACATACATGAAGATATAAGTGCCCCAGCCTAGTGAGATGGGGGTGATATGTAATCACTACTAATGTCTTGAGGGTCCTCTTAGGGGAAAATGATCCCAGTGATAGTGATTGTGATATAAATTCCTCCAGCCTAACAGAATGGGGTTTTCCTTTGACTGCTAAGGGTATGTCCTGGATCCTCTCGAGGATTGACGACCAGAAGGGTGGAGGAGGTGGTAGATATTGTCCTATCATGGGGGGGGGGCAAGTTCACTTCCATATTTCCACTATGGTAGTTGATACTGTGGTTTGGACGATGTGGCATGGCTCTGATCGCATCGGGGTTGGGTGCAGTGGAAGCTCATAGCACGAATTATTCTTTATAATATGTTGTTTGGATGACCATAACATCAAATTCCATGTTTATAATTTCCTCTTAATATCTTAAGGGGATTTATTTTTAGTCATTTTGGCTATCTTTTCCCCCCATCTATGGTGTCTGGGCACCATTAAAGTGGGGGAATTCCATTACAATGAAAAACTAGCCCAAGCATTACCTGGTCCCCTAATTTTTCTGGAGGCCATAACATTGTAGGATTCCATACCTGAAGGGTTATACTATTCTAAGGGAGAAGAAAAGTGTAACAATACATACTATCCCGATCCTCAAATATGGATTTCTGACGCGGCTTTCAATATCATCTTCTGAAGCATCACAATGCAATGGTGGAAAGCGTGCTACAAATTTGCACTATGATTTTCTAGTTTCGGATCTTGGGCAATGGAGATAACATTTAATTCTAGAAGGAAACAAATTATCTTGATTTTTTGAAGGTGACACTCATATCCTGGATAAGGGAGATATCGGTCCTTTAGTCACTAATGAGTAGCCAACATATTTTGGTGTAGGTAAGAAATGCACTCTTTTTCTAGCTTGTTTGGGATCTCATAGCTTAAAGTATCAATGGGACAAAACATGATGGGGAGGTTTTTTCTACCTAATTATCTCCATATATCAATGTTGGCCTCCTCCTCATCAGATTTACATGCCTCTATCCAGTCATACCATAAAAGATGTCTCCGATGGTCGCCTGTTGATGGGAGTGGAGTGTTGCTAGAAGTTGACGAGGAACCATATATGGTTGAACCCGGTGTTTCGAAAACCAATCAGTATGATGGTGTTAGGGTTTGTTTCACCTCTCTATATAGAGTTGTCTGGAAAAAGGGAGGACTACCTTTCCCATTGGAGATATATCTGTGGGATGGTGGACCATTGTGGAAATTTGGAGTAGAGTCCCTATGATCCATCTCCACACTACCATGACGACTATTGTGGTAATAAACTTATTATGCTTCTTCTTTGATAGAAGAGTCGAATGAAACTTGTGGTGTTGAGAATGTGTCTCAAAGAAACCTAAGGACACTAGCATTGAGAATATTAGAAATATGGGCCATGTTCTACATTGTGTCTGGAATATTCCAACCTGCCTTTTTTGATTTTGTAGAGATATGATCTTACTATGTGATGGTTTCTGTAACCTGTATATAACCACCTAGTGCTGCGGGAATATGTTCTCGCTGTTGAGAAGTTATTAGAATATTAAAATAATCTATCTCACTATCTATAGTGATATGAGCCTGTCCTAAGGAACGTTCTATTCTCACTTGGTGATCCATATTCAAAATAGAAGTTTGAGCTCAATCTTGAGCCTTTAGGATATGCTATTAGTCTTTATTGGCCGGAGTATGAGCCTACCCTGAGGTGTGTTCCGCTCTCACCTGGTGATCCCTAGTTGGATCATTAATATAAGCCTGTTCTAAATATTCATTCCCCACTGGAATATGTCGATGGAACTTAGGAATGGGAGAAGGAATATATACCTCATCCTATATTTCCTTGGAATGATTCTGGTGTATTTTTTCATTAGCATAAGTATAAATATGCGCCTTGCTTTTGTGATCTACTAGGGTGCGCTAGGTATATTCATCGACCGGAATGTGAGCCTTCCTTGAGGCTTGTTTCATTCTGACTTGGTTAGAATCAACAAGAATGGTGATATATACCTAATCCTATCCCTTTGGAGTATGACTATGTAACTTCTTTTATAGGGATATGATCCTATCCAGAGTCTTTTTCCCCTCTAACATGGTGATCCCCAACTAGAATGCAGTTATGAGCCTAATACTTGGCCTTTGGAACATTCCGCCAAACATTTTTGATCGGCATGTTCCACTATCCCGAGGCATATTCCACTCTAACTGGGTGAGCCCTAGTCGTAATAAGATTACGATCCTGGTACAAAAACTCACCCTATATTAGAATATGTCGATAATCCTCTTGGACAAGAAAAAGAATGTGTGCTTTCTCCAGTATAACCTCTAGTTCATAATGATTAGAGTGTTGAGTTGTACTAGCTGTAGGGATAGTATTATGTGCTTGTCCCAATATCTGTAATATTGAAGGAATATAATGGTGGAGATCCTCAACCATTCATAAAATATATTGGCATTTTAGAAAAGTGTGTGCAGGGATATAAGGTTGCACATTCTCTATCTCCATTATCTGTTGATAGATATCTTCGATCGAAGAAAGGATATGTTCACACTTTTTTATTTCTTGATCCATCAAAGTATGTCAATGGGATTCATGAATGAGGGTGGGAGTATGGGCCTCTCCTATGCTTCTTGTGGGAATATTCCCATAGACTTGTCCTGAGCTAGTAGGGATATGAGACTGCATACTGGTCCCCACTTGCTGACAGGAGTAGGGATATGATTCCTCTCCTAGATATCCAATGCCTTCCTCCTCAGATGAGTCTTCATTTTAGCCTATGCATGGTTTTTGGAGGTGGATGTGTGTCGGATGGAACCCTCAGTAGGTGACTGATGGGTACCAGAAAGGTGGTGTTGGTGATGGCAGTTGGTTGGTTCCCTCCTGAGTGACACCCGAACAGAAAGAGACCTATATTCAGCCTCATGATGCAACTTCATCAAATATAGAAGGTGGAAGTTGTCAAGATCTGGGGAAATAATCCTAAAGAACTTGGTTGTAGCGACGGGGGATAATGGATTAACAGCAGCCTTTACCAGGCGACGAAGATTCACTGACTTCCATGATTGGGGAATCTCACAGGCAGATTCCACAGTCAGGATTGTACCATTTAATTTGTACTCCCGAACCATCGTATTCTCCACCTTCCATTGGTGGTGTCAAGAAGGTGAGATTTTTTTGCATCCTGTGAGCGTCATAGTAGCATATGAGTTACCAGAGCGAATGTTGGATGATGAAGACATTCCCTTAGGTTAGGAGTCTATCAATGAGAGTAGTATCTGAAATCACACATAACAAAAGGAACAAGGATATCTATAAGTGATATATGGTAGGTATAAAAATGCTCAAATAGATATGGAACTCAAGGATGGACTTACAATAATCCTAGTTTATGCTTGTTTTACTACTTTGTTTATATATATTGTTTTCAAAACAAAGTAGCCTAAGAGACTCACAATGAGAATATCTATATTGTTTGAATATGAGGAGAAAGCAACATTTCTCAATGGAATATAACCTAATAATTTGTTACTGGAGAGATTCACATCAGGTCCACCATTTTTGGTTTCATCAGTTTTCGATGTGGACATGGGAAGAATTCCCCTTGATGGTTTTAATGTAGGGTATTTTAAGTCCTTGATCAATCGCACACATTGAGTTTTCCATCTATCTCGTATTCACTAGAAACTCACAATGTTTCCCTCACCCATAGTTGGGTACAAACATGCTTTCCAAAGGCCTATGATCATCTGGGTTTTTAGGCCCATCAAATCTTGGGGACTCACAATGGTTAAAAGGATGGGAGGCCGGGCTCATTGCACCCTTTTGGTGGGAATTATCGAATACTCTAGGACTCACTTATAGATTTAAGATATGTTCATGAATCTTTTAAAAATACCAATATGAGACAAGTTAACCTAATGAAACTACTATAGATTAATTCTATTTCATATGTAAAAGACTATGATCTCTTTAGTGATTCCATCTATATATATCTGAGGTTCTTCATCAATTTATGGTAACAAGTAGTTTCTTATATACGGAAGATGTATAACCAAGTGATCCGGATCATGCTTCCATGTAAGGAGGCAATTCATATTTTGAGGAGGGGATTTGGTAATTATGAGGCATTCTATATATCCTGATTATTGTAGGAATCAAATCCCACATAGTTCATTCGTACCGTGAATTTTAGTGTCATACATTGAAGACAAATGTTACATTATTGAGAACCTAAATATTTTAGCTCGAACCTGAAGGGGGTGTCCTACATATCCCGAGTATAGTGAGAATCATAGTTCTCATATTTCTTATATATTGGGGTTTTCTGTGTAATTAAAGAGACTCATAGTACAAATGATATGATTATCATGAATCCCTAAGCTCACGTGATCTATTCTCAGCTTGAGAAACATGGGATGGAGAGTGATAATTTCATTACTCATGATGTAAGACTTATAAATTGGGATTTTTTTGAAATTGTTTCGCACATGACTTGAGTCTTAGATAGATGGCTTATATATCCTAGTTATGGTAGTAATCAGAGTCATTGTAGTTTAGTGGATTTCTCAGTCCACTGATGGATGAGTTAGAGTGATCATATCTTAGTACTAATTGAGTTCTACTATATGAGATGTTTGAGTAGTGAAAATACTTATAATGAAAGGGGTTTTGTTTGATATTGGGCCTTAAGGAGGTATCCTACGTTTCCTAGTTATTCTTGGAATCAAAGTTATAATAGTTCATTTTAGGTCAGTTCTTTCACACTCAGGTTTATCTATACCTTTTTGGGGGCATTATAGTGAATATGTTGTGATTTTTTCAATTCCCTAAGCCCACACAAGCCATGATTATTGTGGAAAATAATGTATAAAAATTAATCAATGTCACTACATTGAATAAGGGACTTAGATGCTAGGATTGCACTGTATGATTAGTATAGGTTTTGAACCTCGGGGAGAGGTAGCCTACATATGTTGGATATGGATGGAATCGGAGTCCCCGTAGTTCTATTTATGTCAAGGATTAAAAACTGAGGCTTCCCTATATTTTGTGCTTATAAACATAGGAAAGACAATGCTATCAAGTCCTAGGATACCCTATTGACATGGCCTTCCTATCTGGAGGGCGTCGTATGACCCTTTTGGCATGTCGTTGGAGCCATTGTATGACCTGGATTGATACATATAAAGGGTTTTTCAAGAGTCAGTGTGACACAGTCCAAGGGGTGTCACGTATCTTGGATGAAACCTTTATAATACATTGAAATACCTGGATGACATGTCTAGAGGTCGTCATGAGTCCCCGATAACTTTCCTAGAGGGTGTCATGGGAGCTTGGTTATCATGTCCAAATTCTTTCATGAGACTCGGTTGACATGAGAGGAAACCATCCTATAAGCTAGGCGATGTGTTTGAAGTATGTCACAAGTCTTGAGTGATAGACCCAAATGGTTTCAGAAGATCAAAGTGGTGTCTATGGGGGTAATGGTGTGACTTGCTATGACATGTATGAAGTATTCCATGTGTCTAAAATGACAAGATAAAAGAGTTTTGTGAGATCTAGGTGACATGTCTTGGTGATTTTGTGTTTCTTTGGGTGATTCATACTGAATGTGCGAGTGTCAATCAGAATGTCTTTTTCTTAAGTCTTCCAATTTTAATCTTGGTTCTAACCCTTACGTTACGAAGGCCTTAGGTTCATTCAGTACCAGTTCCTTTGAGTATTGTGTGATCTAGAAGGCCTACAGTATGTTCTTTGAAATTCTTTCCATAAGTCCTTTACGTGATCTATGAATGATCACACATATCACCTTTATGCATGACACATGATTTCTCCAGCTTTCTGCCAGTGTATTACCTGGAATAAATTATCCAGTCACATAATTGGATGTTTAATGAAATCTGTAGAGAGACGAATCTTCTAGAGTCCAAGAATCTAAAGTCTCCAGGTCCAACCCTTTCTTCATGTTGGAGTGGGGAATTTATAGGCATCTTCACCCCTGTTGTCCACTATTTCGTGCAGTGTATCTAGCGTGAGTCTAGGATGGAGTCATCGAAGGGTTATGGAACTATTAATATTCATGATTCACTATCGTGGATCCCTCCTAGCGTGTCACTATATTTTTAGCGATCACAAGTCTTCTCCATCAACTCTTCCTTTATTGGATTATTTCCAATTAATGGGGAATTGTTTTGATCATACGGATGTATCGAGGGACTTCCTCAGTGTCATGTTGACATGACCATGGGCCTTTACAAGATCCAAATGCCTATTGGAAGAAACTCGTGAGACCTTAGGTAACTTTTTTAGGGTCTTGTGAGATAATGATGGGTTTTCTAGGTATCTTTTAGGACCACACCATGGGTAAAATGGGCACATCTCATGTGTTTCAACATCTGCAAACACCTCTTGCCTCTTCCCTTTTTATCCCTTTTGTTTTATGAGAAAAAGTTTGGGAGTTACTCAAGATTTTTTGTGTGATGTTAAGGAAATGTTCTCTTTTTTTTTGTGATGTGTTGCATGAACGTTATGGGTCATATGGGGGTGCACAAAAATCCCATGGGAAAATCTATTTTTTTATCCTTAGAGCACCGTGGAGTTTCCTGGGGCGCTTCACATAGTGAGGATGAGAATCCAAAGGGCTCTCGCAAGGTGAGGCAGATGTGTCATCGATGACCCATGGTGTCTTGTGGATCATCAGAGGCACGTCATATGTCATTCGAAGACCGTAAACAACTCTCCCCTCCTCCCTTTCGATCTCTTTTGTTTTATTTTCTCAATAGTCTAGAATTATGTGAGTTTTCAGAAGCAATGTCTAGGATATTTACTCAATTTTCAATGATTTCTTACCTGACCAATATGGGTCATACGGACTTTGTGCAAGCGTGTAGTGGATAAGTCTATCTGTCTATCCTTAGAGTTTCAAAAGGGATTCTTAGACATACCTGAGGACTTCCGTGTGGTGAATCTGAAAAGATAGAGTGATTATGTGAGGTGAGAATGACGTGATTCCAAGGTCTTTCAGCATCTCATAGATTACCTAGGGAGTGTGTTGCATGTCCTTCAGTGACCACAAACACCTCTCACCTCCTCCCCATTATGTCCTTCGTTTTATCCTAAAAAGGTTCAATGGTCTTTGGAGTTTTTCTAGATTTCACAAAGGGATTTTATTATTACCATTGATGATATGGTTCATGAGATTTATGACCATTGGGGTCTCTGCCTTTGAATATCATCCCTCCTTATTATTAAAGTATTTAGGGTTTTTTGTAAGTCACTTTCCAATGAAAATCCACACATCCCAGGTGTGCTAAATAGGTTGTTTGGGGAGACTTCACGGGAGCATGGATGTTTGTCAAGTGGGGGAACTATGGGACTTATTTTAGGTTATATGCCATGAGTGAGACCTTCACATGACCTTGAAATAGTCACATGATTGTGATTCCTTCATAGTCTCATGCGATCCTCATGTCTCGACCATCCTCTTCTTCATTTTCTTTTGCAGGGAAAATAATTCCCATATTCAGATAATATTCCATTGTGATTTTTCTGATGTCCATCTGGTGGGAATCAAAATATATATATGATATTTATATCATGATTAAAATCATGGATATAATGGAACAATAATAAATGTAAAATCGCTAAAATTACAAAAACAAAACATACGTGAAAAAAATAGTTATCAATAAGAACAATGATTTTAATAAATAATTATTAATAAATAGGTGAAAATACTATAATTGAATACTATATGGTATTATATTATTTATTATGGGTTGGTAATATATTTATAATAAAAATATATTTATTATATATGAGGTTTGAACACATACAAAGGAAGTTAGACTTGAGGTAAGGAATTTATCATCTGACTTTTGTTTCTGTGAGTCATATACCATATCCACCACTTTTTTCTATCATTTGGTGTATATACTACACCCTTGATATGATATATCATGTTTAAATCTACAGTATTGGAAATAAATTCTATACCAACGATTTGGGTGACTGTTGGGTGATTCTCCGTTGGTATAGACCTATACCAATGGTTTTACCAACCCTTGGGTATATAATACCAATAAAAATGATTCTCAAAAAATTGGGATAAGTAATTTCAAAGTAAATACATATACTAATGGTTCGATCAAACCATTGGTATAGGTCCTCTATTGAAAAAAATTCCAACTCTTGGTATTGATCCCCCAACCCCCTCTTATATTCCAATGACTTTACCACTATCATATGACATCTTATATGTTTATATATACAAATAGATGCACACACAAATATATATATATATATATATATGAATATTTCTTTAAAATTTAAGTGTTTATTATTATTATTATTATACATAAATTATGAAACCACATATACTATCGGTTTTTAAAACTGTTGGTATAGGTGTCTAAAAAAATTACCTATACCAATGGTTTTTTCCAAACTGTTGGTATAGGTGTCCAAAAAATTTACCTATACCAACAGTTTGACCAAACTCTTGGTTTAGGTAGAAATATACATACCTATACCAACAGTTTTCCCAAACCATTGGTAAAGGTTTCCAGAAAAATTACCTATTCCAATGTTTTGACCAAACCATTTCTATATGTGGACATATACATACCTACACCATCGATGTTCCCAAACCATTGGTGTAGGTTTACATGAAAATTTCATATACCAATATTTTGGTCAAATATTTTGTATAGGTGGACATATATATACCTATACCAACAGTTATTCAGATCGTTGGTATAGAACAATTGGTACAACTTAGATTTATAGTAGTGTTATATACATGGTATTTAAAATTTCATTTGGAGTTATTTCTTTCATAAGGGTTGTGATTCAAAAGTTATCAAAGAGGTAAGAGTTTATTTCAAAATCTCATCATTACTTAGGATTGTTTATGTTTAAGTATAAATTGGGGGTATTTTATGATCTTTATATATTAAACCCAATTTATTTTTTTATCCACTGGTTATATATGAAAATTACAGGTTTTACTTTTATTTTCTTCTTTTATGTATCCAAGAGGACGAAATAATGCTTTTAAAGAAAATCAACTTTTTTTCTATTTGGCTGGAAATATTTTTCTTCTATGTCAATGTTTTCTAAAAATATTTTAAATAATGATTTTTAAAATTCTCCCATGATTTTAAAATTCATTTTACCTATGTTTTAATTTTTTTATAATGGTTTAAAAGTAATCATCTTACCATTTTCTCAAAAAGGTACTTTTTCACCTTTTACCATAAGTTTTAAAAGAATATTTGTTTTAACTTATAAAAAAATGTAATTTCCCACCATCATAACCACCCAATGATTTGAAGATTCCTTTTAAAATTTCTATGATCCTTTTATAGTAAATTTTTTTCTTAATATTATGGAAATTTTTAGTTTTTGAAAATTAATTTCGAAGTGAAAAGGATATTTTTATCAAGAATATTTTTAATGATATTTTTAAGGTATTTATATTCATCCACAACAACAAAACATTACTTTACTTATTATTTTCTAGGTATATACTATTTTTATACTGATCTCCATATTACTTTTGATGTATTATGATTATATTTTTTTATTGGGGAAAATATTAACATTTTGCATGTGAGTTTTTCAAATAGAATGCTTAC
The DNA here is from genome assembly GCA_963277665.1 of Viscum album. NCBI lineage: Eukaryota > Viridiplantae > Streptophyta > Magnoliopsida > Santalales > Viscaceae > Viscum > Viscum album. The sequence continues at coordinate 906,329,727 of OY728145.1, forward strand.
ATTGATTATGTTTCACCTATTTTATACGATGAATGAATTTGAATAAGAAAATGATGGGAAGTGCCAATTATATCCTCTAGATGAATCAGAAGGTCTCAAGAGACAAAATAGTTTGGGTATTTGGCTGAGGACTTACCCATTTATGTAATATTTCTTTGAACGAGGCCTCGAAAATAATTTTAAGATGTCCAAAATTATGCATTAAATCATCATGAAAGTAGTTGTTGATGTTAATGTGATTATTTTAATAATTATGATATCAATGTATAAGTTTCAAGATCATGTGATTATTTATATGGAATTATTTTATTATCATTTATTCTGACCTTATTATTATTAATTATCAAGCTATTGATTAAATGTAATGTGTTTTTAGTTATTTACCTTGTAAAATTAATTATTACCTATTTAATCATGCTAAATTACACTTCACATAACCCTTACCAAGAATCTGAACCTACACTTATTTTTTTGTTTTCCCAGGATATGAAGAAGGAATCTTTGAATGAGTTGAAGAATAAAAAATATTTATTTTCAATATTCTTTATATTTTGTTCTAAATATAATATGAGGAAAATTTATGTATCTATTTTACCAAGACTACTAAACAATTTGGTTATTTGAGATGCAATATATTATATCTTATGCCAATGTAATAAACTAACCACTAGCTCTAGGAAACTTGAACTAGGGTATTTATATTTGGTATTTTAGAAAGTTTAGTAGAAACCTAGGTAATTAGATTCGTGAAAACATAGATTAGGGAATATATACCTATGAATGAATTTGAGGATAAGAATAATTATAATATAACATCTCAAAGTTTTGTAAAGGTAGTGATTATATGGTTTTCCTAGAAATGAATCACTCTATGGATACTACAAGTGGATATGGTTTTGGTACATATGAAAGAGTGGGTCAAATATATCTTGACCATCATTCTATCACAGGTTGAGTGTTACCTTATTGTGAACCCAATTTTACACCCATGGGGAATATGACTCGATTAATTCACATTTTATTTATGAACCACTATAAATGATTTGAATATATGATGACTATGAATTACCTAGGTTAAAACTAAGTGTCTTATATTGAAATGAAGGTGTCACTATTTAGATATCCTATCAATGATTTTCCTAATAAGGTGGTTTACCACATTGATTACTATTACTCATACTATACCTTTTGGTTTTATTAAATGGATGAAACTAGGAATAATCATGTTAACATTGAATGTGATGGAAAATGCACTGATTATGAGAAGCTAAATTGGAAAATGACTAGAGTGATTAATATTGTGATTTTTCTTAATCAGTATTCCTGATATATGATTAATAACCTACACCTTAAACACACCTTAGACTAAACAAATAAGATAATAATATAGCTTTATGATATCTTGGGTGGTGGAGGCCATGGATTAAAGAAACCTCAAATTTTTTCATGTTCAAAATGTGAAAAGAGACACCATTGGGAATGTATCAAATTAATGGGAAAATGTTTTATGTGTATAAAGTAAGGGAATATATGAGTGAATTTTCCAAGAAAAATGAAGAGTTTGATATATGGATATTAAGTTCATACCAATGTTCCATTTATAGTTTTATATCTTATGTGTGGGTAATATAAGCATTATCTAAGATAATACCACCATCCAAGAGATAACTCCTAAACCTAGGAAGGATATATGATGGGCCAATCATTGAAGTGTATTGATGGAAGTTTTTATATATTTGGATTCAAAAATTATATTATAAAAGCGTTATACAAATGATATTTTAGATATAAGAATCACAAAACATCTAAGGATTGTTCCATAGTAGTTTTTATTTAAGGATTTGAAAACATATGTTGAATAGAAATTATATCCAATAAAAGTGATTTATTGGTAAGGTGATAATGTTATTTTTGATAAATATATGATTGGAATTGATGAAGTAAATGGGATTGTATTGTTGACCTTGAATTTATTTGTTGATTTTATGATAAAGAGATTTAGGTTATTTTTTGAAGTTTATTTCATTTTTGGTTATATGGAAATAGTCAATAATTTATTTGAGGAAAAAGCATTGTGTAAATTTTTGGAATAATATATGTTTTCTTATGGTGGTGACATATGAGTTTTGGATACCATCATGGGTTTATATGTTTAAGGCTGTAATAAGTTCAAAGGCATAAATACCCATTTTGAGGATTCAAGTGATGGGATTTTGAGGTGATTTGAAACTTATACTAAGTTTTAGGAAGAATACTCTATTAAGGTTTAAATTACTATTTTTTATTATATAATTTTATTTTATGTTAATTATAGGTTTATTGTATAGTGGGATATATTTAATATTGTTTTTTAAAAAGCGATTCATGGACAAAGTGACATTTTTAGAGATATTTTTAGCAAAGATATGGATTACCTTTTACGTTAGTTACTAAATTTGATTCATGATATTTTCAGATTATATAGTGATTTATCATGGTTATTATTGATATTTTTGGGTACTCTTCATTGGGTTTAGGTATATGTAACCTTTAGGTTTAATATGTGGTATAACATGATAAATTATTTTGGAAGAATGATTTTTTTGGTTATTCAAGTTGAATAGTATGTGATCACCATTGTGGTTAAAACATTCTTTAATGTTGATTTTTTTTTCAGGTAATTGTAATGTTGGGATATTTACTTATGAAATAATATATGTTGAACAATTGGTGTTATTATGGAAATTTTGAAGCAAAATGTATTATTTCTTCATGTGAAGGATTACATATTTTGGATATTATCTTACCATGTGGTAAATGTTTTTTTGGTTAAAATTTAAAGATAGGGTTAATATATTTTTATCCTTTTTTGGATTATTTGATATATTATATATTGATTTTAGTTCTTTATACATTAAATATTCATCTTGAATACATATCATTTAGAGAAAAGATGATATTGTGGTGGAAATTGATTAATGGTTGAAATTATTTTTGTCAAGTAATTATATTTACTTTTTTTGTTAATATTTATGGTAAAGTAATTATTGAACTCTAGGAAAAGGATTAACAAATATTTTATCCTATTATGATAATTTATTATGAATCAATTTTATTTTCACCTATCATAGATTTATGGTTTTGTTATTATTATCTTTATCCTAACCACATTCTCTATCACTATCTATTAGTAGTTTGGTGTTAGTTTTCTACCCCATTTCCGTATTTTCAGTAACCACTAATGTTCTCTTATTTGAAAACATAGTTTTGGGTTATTTCAAATGACCTTCAAATTTCCTTTTCTCTCTTTTTAAGAGGAAGTTTTATTAACACTTTTCATGATGTAAGTTTTCAAGAAAGGTATATTCAAATGTAAAATCATTGGTTATCGATAAAATGTTAAAATTTCATGGCTATAATTTATTAAATATATTGGGGTGGGGGGAGAATGTGACACCCCAAGATTTTAAAATAACACTATATTTGATAGCATATACAACACACATCACCGAGCTTAAATAAACCATGGAATATTATTTTTTAAGTATGAACATTATAACCTATCCATTGAATTAATGGGTATGAATAGGTTTAAATATATTATGACATATAAAGGACCTAATAAGTATAAATTTATTGATTAATGCTTAGTAAATAAGAACTCAATTTTTAATAAAGACATTTTACTCTCTAAAATATATTTTCTTAAAAAATGGTATTTATTTATTATTACATGTTAATATCCTAATTAATTTATAATTTTTTTTGATAAAAAATATATAATTTTTTTAATCATCACGTAAAAATAATCTTAGGGTTAATTTTTGAGATTTTTCTTAAAAGACTGATTTTCCAGTGAATAGTGAAAAATTCCGCTTTCTATAGAAAATTGTGTTTTTGTTTCAAGAATTTAAAAAGATAAATTTTATTTAAAAATGATTTAAAAGTAAATTAGTTCTATTATATTATTAATAATACAATTAATTTCATTTTAATCATTTTTAATGTTGAATTTGGTATAAAAATATATTTAAACTTCAATTTTTCAAAAAAATTGTTTATTTCATTCATAGTTTTATCTTAAATTAATTTATGATACATATAGAAATTAAATTTTCCAAAATGGATTATATATTTTGAATAAGGAGGTTCAAGTTAGGTAAATAAGGCCCTTTAATTGTTGGTCATTATGAATAGAAACAATGGTAATGTTTTGTCACCGTAGTAAGGGTAAAATGAGTGAAATATGGATTAAAATTTGGGATAAGCCTTTAAAATTTATCTAAAACTTTCCTTTATTATATTTATTAGGAGGAGTTAGGAAATTTTCATAAACTTATTAAATATATGTACACTATAATATATATATATATTTTTGTTTATGAGTTTTATATTAATTTAATAAATGAATAAAACAAAATGTCACACTCATGACTTTAGTAACTCTACTATTTTATCATAAGGGTAAAAAGATGTTATTTTGTTATATAAATGTTTATTTAAAATATAAATTAATTTTATTTATAATATTTATTTATTTTTAATTTTTATATTTTTAATAATTACCTTAAATTCTCATGCAATGACAACATAATATATACTCAATTAATAGAAAAATAAAATAAATAATTTTAAAAATGTTAAAAGTAATATTATATGGATGAATTATTGATTTAAAACAATTTTTTTGATAAATTAGAAATATTAGGTATTTTTAATACTATTATATTATAATTACATATTTTTATTGGTGTATTTAATTTAAATTAAATAAATAGTGTTGAAAATAACATTATTGATATTTCATGTTAAATGATATTTTATTAAATTATTTTAAAATCATAAAAATATGAATATAGAAAAATTAGGATGAAAATGGTTTAAAAGTTCATAAATTTTAGATTTATGATCCAATTTTTACATTATAATTGAATTTATAACCCTTTAAGAGTGAAAAAAGTTGTTAATGTTGTTACGGTTAAAATATGTTAACTAAGGCATTGAAAAATGATAAGGTCTAAAACACCACATAAACCTATAAATTTTTTATTAGATTATGGGATTTAAAAAAAATGCCTTATATTTAAATCTATATACATTTGGGATCATTTTTCTAGATAATGACTTTATTATATTTTAATCTTTTAAGAAATTCCAAGAGTACCCCTGTCATCCCTTATAAAAGGTGACCCCTTTTTCTCAATTATTCACACAACATTGAGCCATATAACTCATGAAAACACCTCTGATTTTTATTATAAACTTCCCTAGACACTAATTATAGGCATTGGGCTTCTTAGAATTCCTTTCAATGGGTCATTAAGAAAGAATCTAAAGAAAGTCTACCGAAGAAGAGGTAATCGCCTTTACAGACTCTTTCAAATTTAATTATTTTTATAATTCCTCTAAATTTCTTGAAACTATAAGAATTTTATAACTAAATTATCATAAATACACTTATTTTTTATTATGATTATGGAACAACTATTTTTTATCTCTTTTCCATCCTATGAAAAGAGAAAACCTCATTTATGCGTACGTATGACTTACCGTCTCCACATAACAAGGTAATTCATCTTTAATCACCACATTACTTGAATGGTTATAAAAATATAACTAATGAATATATATTATATTTATGAAATAATATTCATCTGAAATTTTAATATTGTATCTTCACTTTTACATTCCAATCTGATGGAAAAAGATAACGTCGCTCGTGCATATGTGTGGAATACCACCTCCACGTAGTGATATGATTTGTTTTTCATTTCTAATTTATATGTATGGAAATAATGATATATTTAAGAATATATATGATATAAAAATTATACTATAAATTTTAATTATTATATACATTTCTTTCATTCCATCCTTTGAAAATTGAAAACATCATTCATGTGTACGTATGACCAACCTTCTCCATGAATAATGCAATTCATTTTTATATCACTAACTTTTATAGATGATTATAAATATGTATATAATAAATATATATGATATTTATATCATTAGTAAAATTTTATATATTATGGGACCATTATCATAAAACAATGACCAAATCTACCAAAACAAAACATACATGAAAAATGAAGTAGTTATCTCCCGGAACAGCGATTTTAATAAATAATTGTTAATAAATAGGTGAAAAAATATTATAAGTAATTCATATATGGTATTATATATATGATTATGGTTATATAATAGATTTATAATAAATATGTATTTATTATATAGGTGGTTCTAACATATAAAAGGAAGTTAGACCTGAGGTATGAGTTTTCCTGTTTCACTTTTTTTTTCCTATGAGACATATGCCATATTTGTCACTTGCGTATTTTATGTGGTGTATATAATACCAATTTTATATGATAAATAAATATTTCTATTATATTAATGGTATTTAATGTTTAATTTGAAGTTATTTATTTCATGAGGGTTATGATTCAAAAGTTACCAAATCTGTAAGGGTTTATTTCACAATATCTACATTATTAATGATTTATTATGTTTAAGTCTCTGTTAGTGGAATTATATGATATTTATATATTAAAACCAATATATTTTATTATACATTGGATATATCTAAAAATAATAAATTTTCATTTCATTTTCCATTTTTAAGTACTCAGTATACCAAAATAATTATTTCAAGGAAAATAGAATTTGTTTTCTATTTGGTCAAGAATATTTTTCTTCCATATCCAAATTTTCTAAACTTGTTTTATAGATTTATTTTTAATATTATAATATTATTATTTAACTTCATTTCTACACATGTTTTAATTTTTCTAAAATGGTTTGAAAGGAATATTTTTGTTTTCCCAATGAGTCACTTTTTGATTTTTTATTGAAATTTTGAAAATAATATTTATTTAAAGTATATGGAATGAACATAATTTCCTACCATAAAGACTTAAAAAATATCTGAATATTAATTTACAAGTTTCCATGATATTTTTTAAATAACCTTTTATAATATTCTGGAATTTTTTAATTTTTAAAATTTAATTTCTAAGTGAGAAAGGTATTTACTAAAAAAATTGTCTTTAATGATGTTTTTATGTTATTTATATTCATCAATAACAACAACCCTTTATTTTATTTATTATTTACTAGGGATGTAATCTTTTTATAACATCCAATATATTACTTTGTATTTATTATTATTATATTTATTTATTGGGAAAAACATTATCATTTTATATGCTAGTTTTTCAATATGATTGTTTATGTTGATTATATTTCACCCCTTTCATATGATGAATACGTTGGAATTAGTAAGTAATGGGAAGAAACCTTTACAGCCCCTAGATGCATTAGATGGTCTCAGGAGACAAACTAGTTTAGGTATTTGGATGAGGCATTACTCATTTATGTAATATGCCTTGGCATGATGCCTCGATGATAAGTTGAAGATGTCTAACATTACACATGACATGATTATGAAATTTCTTTATTGATATCCCTGAGATTAATTTGAATTGTTATAATATATATGGATATGTTTCAAGATCATAAAATTATTTATATGATATTATTTAATCTTCATTTATTCATTCTATACTATTCTTCATACTCTAGTTATTGATTAAATGACAGGTGTTTTCTAGTTATTTACCTTACCATAATGATTATGACTTATTAAATCAGTATTTCTTCACTTGTACACAACCATTTCTAAGTGTAAAATCTCACCCTTTATTTTTTTACTTTCTATAGGATATGAAGAAGTAATATTTGAATGAGTTTAAGGATGAATAATATTTACTTTCACAATGTTTTATATTTTATTTCTAATTTAATATAGAAAACATTAGTGTATATAGTTTACTAAAACTACAAAAATATTTGGTCCTTTGGGATGTGATCAATTATATATTTTTCAATGTAATATAGAAATCATTGTCTTTGGGATACTGGAGCTTTGGTATTTACATAATCTTCACCCCATCAGCCTCCATTATTCAACAGAAGCATAGAAGTATACTTCCTCAAATCTTTATTTTGGATTGGTAGCTCAGATCATCATTATCGAATTAAACACTGCCTTACATTGTTTTTCATCCATCACTTCCAATTTATTGAAATTTTGTGAGAACCCCTATTACAATTGTGTTTGCTAAGCATTTATAGTTTTTCAATGTTCAAAAATCACTTCAAATTAGATACTAATACAATAAATGTGATCAAGGCTAGAAACTCAAATTATCTTGACCACCATTACAGTTATTCATTTTTGTTCTAGAAATTTCCATGACTAATATTGGATTCCTCTCAGACATATAATCGAGCACCTAGTGTGCATCGTCCTTTATGCTCACAACAAAATTATTGGGAGTATGAATTCCATTCAATCAATAAAACACCCAAAAAAATGAAATTGAATGATAAAAAATATTTAATCTCAAATTCAAAACCTCAACCAAAAAAAAATCAAAGATCTGAATCATCATTATTGCTTGACCAACTTTGACTATCGTTAGTGTAGTTAGAATTTTTAATTATCTAAAATTTATCACTTGAATCCATTCCATGATATCTTGATTATATAACTCACCCCTCCTTTAACCTTCATCGAGTGGTGTTTGTTCTTATCAATGATAATTTTATATTTTTATATTTTGTTAGCTAAAATAGGTATTCATCAATGAAATTAGATCACATTAAACCTAAAAATATTATATGATTCATCGACTGAGCTTGAGAGGTGACCTCAGTTGAGTTCTCAAATCATAGCTCGATGATGATTAATCTTCTTTAATGACCTCTATCATGGAAATATCATTCAATATCCTTAAATAAATATTATTATCACCTCATATTCATCATTATTAGGCTGTGTAAGGGGAAAGTTCTTTATGATTTATGATAATAGTTGTATATCGAGCTCCGTTCTATATAATTATTGATTCACCAGCAAGATTCTAAATAATTTTGATTCGATTCCCTCCATTATTAATAAAGATGAATTAGAATCCTTTGACATCATTGTTTAATATTTTTGGATTTAAATTCTTATATTGGACCTTGAAAACCACGAATTGAATGAAATTAAATAAACCAATCTCTCAAAATAATAGTTTGACCTTCTTATTGTGAATTATTCAGAAGTAGTCCATTTTAGCCTTGAATTTTAATTTTTAGGGATTTATTTCAGGTGTATACGGTGGAAATTATATTATGTGGAGACTCCTAATGTGAAATAACTTATGTGAAATTATATTATGGGGGTTTATCTTACACAAATCTCTCTATATATTTCACTAACATGGATTGGGGGTTGATGAAAATTCACTTACAAAAAGTAAAAATAAAAACTCACTCATGCGTATTCCTACTAAATTTTTTCTTTATTTAGAAGAACTGAAAATATGTTAGACATCACCACTCAAAATAATATTATGAAACTGATTCAAATTCCATTTTGGGTATTTTAAATTTTTTGAGAACTTAATACGACCAATAAAAATATGAAATTTCATTTCACTACAATGATGATAAATTAATTTAAAATTAAATTAAAACATCACTACAAAACCATAAATTTCCAAACTGAAATGAAATTAAAAATTTGTTCCCTAAAATCATATTTAATATTTTGAAATAACGAACTTGAACATTAAAAATAAATCATCTAAATTTTTTCAAAACACATTTCAATAAACACTTTTAAAAAGGGAAAAATCAATCCAATAAAAGTTATTCAGAATCAATCACGAGACATTAGAAATTTAAATTTTAAAGCTGCAAACTTGGGAATATCCCTATAAATATTGCTTCAAACTATATTTTAGAAAATCAACTAGAAAATGATTTCTTAATAAATATAAAATTAACAAACTTAATATTGAATATTTAAATCACTAAATTTACCAAAAATCTAACCAATTATTTAGTGAATTAAATTTTCATCAGAAAATGATAAACTGTCAAATATTAATCAAGTAATCAATTTTCAAAAACTCTTATCAAAAGTTTATTAGAATTATCTCGAAACAAATGTATTAAAATAAGGACACATCAATATGATATAATCTATTTCTATATGATCCACTAGAATTCTTTAATTATTACAATGCATAATGTTTATCCTTTAACTCATTTTAATGACTTCTATTTGGTTCAATTAAAGATAGTAAGTGCGAAGGGGGGGGGGTTGAAATGCCTTTTTTTGAAATTAAAACACATAATAGTTGATTTTTAACAATTATTTACTAAAATTGAGATATTTATTCACAATAGAAAATATAAAATTAAAAGACAAGGCATACTATTTTGATAAAGGAGTTAAATAATAAGCCATAAAGGGATCCATACAACTCCACCCATTAAGATCCTTAAGAGTATTTGGTTTAAACATTTATTTTTAATGGTTATAAGAAGAATAACAATCACTTATTATTTTTAAAAATGTTAGCAATAATTGCATTTATAAGTGTAGGACCCTTGTTTTTTAGTGGTTTTACAAAGAAATCCAATCACCCAGCTAACTGTTTTTTGGTTGTGGATAGAAACCCAAATCCCCTTAGTTTCAAGGTAGTAATCACCTCTCACCATCACACTTAATGGTAGTAACCAACTAAGAAAAGTAAAAGAAATATATTTTCTACATAAAATCCCTTTGAATATGATTATCAATATTCTAGTAATAATACATCTTGAAATAGTGGGACGAGGAGAGATAAGAGTAAAGAAGAGCTTGAGAATAAGGAAAATGAAGCATAATGAGCTCAAAAATGATTTTCAAGGTAAACATGGACCTCCTATCACTATTAAAGCTGTATGTATAGCCTACAATGGATTAAGGAACACCCTAGAGGTGTTGGGGGTTGAGTAGATCTATTTTATATTGAATAAGGAATATATGGTCCACTCCAACAATTATATTTTTTATTTACAATAATGCCCCAAGATAGTCGGTGGGTTTCACTTATCAGATGGTGGAACATAGAAAGAACCAAGGTTCTATATAGAAACCACCAACTCAGTGATGGAGTCCACCAGCTAGCCAGTGGTATCCCACCGGTAGTTTCTGGAACTATTAGGTGGAGTAATTTAAAATGTTTCTCCGTACTCCTCTTGAGTCCTTTATTTGGTTTGGTACCTTCATGAAAAATTATCTAAAATAAAAACATATAAATCCATGAATTGTAAATTTTAAAATCATATTTTAGTGTTTTTGATCATTAAAACCACCTAGTAGAGTGATATGTATAACAAAATGTCTCACTAAACTATAAATGTAATTCAATAAAAAATATAGTTTATTAAATGGAAAAAATAGTCTTAAATCACTAATAAAAATCTTCAAGATTCTATTGACAAACTAACACCTTTACTATTCCCCTTTTATCACAAAAACATTAAAATTATTTGAAAAAACCTCAATTAGATCACCTTATATCTTCATTTAACTTCCATTGGGATATATTGATATGTATATGGGTGTTAGTTCATCAAAAAATAATAGGAAACTCAATAGGTAACTACACGACCAAATAAATACTTCATCCTCTTCAAAATTAATTTCCAATATTCACTTTACAAGGATTATATATTCAATAATTGTTTTGATAAAGAACAAGTCTTATTTTGGGTTTATTATTTTTTCTTTCCTTAGTATCATTTTCTTTATACTCTCATGATTTTATGACACACTCTATAATATTCAGTCTCTCCAACTCATATTTTTGAATTTTAAAATTCAAATTAAAAAATCCACCCCCCAAGTTCACCTTTAGTCAATCCCTATTTTAATTTTATATATTCAATCATTTAATACTTTTAAATCACCATTAATGTGGTAAAGGGACATTGAGGATTATGTTGGAGTATTGCATATAGAATACATTAATACACATCCTTGAATCTACTCAAATATGTATTTTATTACAAAACATAACATGGGTAGATAAACCATTGTGTTTTTTGATTCAACAAAACCAACTTCTCCAAGACTCACTCAATAATTTGAAAACCATGACCAACAAAATAAAAAAATGACTTACTTTACTGTTTTTGCTTCTCTATATAGACCAAGGTCTTAATTAACTTGATATTTTAATCAACCATGATGTCTAAAAAATATATGACCTCAATAGATAATACAAGGAACAATTATATAATCATTTATTGTGATTATGGACCCACAATAACTTTTTATTTCTCACCAGTATGGTGTAAAACCATCCAAGTTTCTTTAACACTACCATAAAATTAACATATATCAATGTTTTAATAATTTATATGGTGGTTAAATTCACTTTAAAATATTTTTTTTGGTTTTATCAAACCACCAAATTTTAATAAGTTGGTTATTAATTAGTGGTAGTAATGTGTAACCACTATGAATCCATAATTAGTGGCAGTTTAAAAACCATTGATATAATTAATATGTAATATTAAAATATGGGGTATTTATAATATTTAGAAACATTTAGCTCAATTATATATTTTTTACTAAATTAGTTGGGCTTAAAATCTATATGAATTAATTAACAGAGGTTTATTAGTACATAAAGGTGTTATAGAATTAGATAATGGTGGTTAAAACTACCACTATATAAATTTTATCAGTTTTTATATTTAGTGGAAGTTTAAACCACCGCAAAACACTGAACAAATAATATGAAAGAATGGAAATTTGAATATGTAACTACCTATAATTTAAAATATAAATATATCCATAAGGTAAACATTTTAATAATTTCAGTAGTTTAAAAAGAATAAAAAATAAATCAATTAAAATATTATATAACCCAAACATTTTAATATACATAGATTTTTGTTTCAGTAAGATTCTATAAATGTAGCATATTTACATCCTAAAGAAAACTATACAACACATGAGCAAGGAGATCCAATAAAAACTCTACCCATTAAATTAGGCTATTTTCCCCATGATGATGCATACTCTTAATTTTCCTGTTGACTACCAGCCACTGGTGCATCTAGTGCCAATATTAAATGGAATTTAGTTTATAAATTATTTATAATTAGTTATTATTCATAAAAAATACATTTAGCATAGTGATCATAATAATAAAATCTTATTAAAATAAATATAACAGATTAATTATTGCTCATATAGAGGATGAAATTTCGAGAGGAATACTCTTTGTCATGCCTTGAAATAGAGTAGCCACTGCACTTCCTGTTATTATGAACTACTCACCCCAAACTATCCATCTTGACTCTTTTTCATTTATTTTTTCATAAGAATCAATCATTTGCGATTCTAATATATCCATCCAATTAGCATTACTCAAACTTGAAGGAGGTAGAATCATAGTAAATGAAGATGAGATCCTCTCAAAGACCCATGAGGGATAGGGTCTAATACCCAACCCCCACACATGAATTATATATTCCTTTTCCAAAACATGGGAAACATCATCACTTTGGGATACCAATGATGACTGTGAGATATCTTCTTCATATTCCTCTTTAATTTTTTTTTGAAAATAGAATTTATTTTAACAATAAATAATACTTTAAAAAAGTGAACTGTAATTTAGTTTTTCCCCAATGCCTATAGCTGATTCATTTATATAATTCCCATCACACTTCTTGTGAACATCAAACCATAACATGGTTTAGCCAAAATCACGACCAACTTCTTTCACCTATATTATAAAAGGAATAAATTAATAACTATAAAAATCTTAGTTTTTAAGATGCAATGAAAGAATAGTTAATGATAGATACCTGATTACCTTGTTTGATATTCTACTTGAATTTTTTTTATAACTAGACATGTGTGGGATAACTTATTTCTCCATGCTAGATGATTTTTTAAGAAGATTCCTAAAAAAAGAATATTAATATTAAAAAAAATTCATTATTTTTAATAAATTAATACCAATATACCAAGATAGTATGAAATAAATTATGTGAATTATAATGATACATATACATGAAGGACTTCCACTAATTCAATGGTATCCCTTATGGTACCTTTTCATAAATTTAATGGAGACACAGGGAGGTGTCATTAAACTCACACCACAACCTAAATCCCTTATACTTTCCCCTAAAAGTATTCAATTTCCATTGATGCCAAACCACATCATACACCACCTAATAAAAAGAATCTACATATCAGATATAAAAAAATAATTATAGTGACATTTGATAGGAATATAAATTAAAATAAACTAAAAATATTGATTTTGAATTATTTTCACTTGTTTATCAAAAATATTATTCTTCCAATCAATGAGAATGTGCCTCTAATCACGATACGTTATGGGAAGGGATGTCGTATCACGTGCTAATTTCCCCAAGATCTATTCGTACAAGACTATAACATCATTTTCGAGCACCCTATAGATGTCATATGGGATAACTATAAATTATTTCAAAATAAAAATATATGATATATTAATGGTCATTTCTATCATTTTATTATCTAAATCTGTTAAATAAATATATTCGACAATTAGTACAAAAATTTAATAAATTATTTTTTCACATTAACAATTACATTCTAATAATGGTCACCATATCAAACCCTCATGATGGTATTTGTGACACCATATGCCCAGTGGATGATCACTCCTCATCACCTCCATATATTCTGCCCATATCCCTATAACAGGTGGTGACACATAGGAAGTATAGATCATATATAATGAATATGGGGGAATATATGATACCATAAAAGGATATAAATGGGGTATAAAGAAATTGATAAGTGTACCAAATGAAGGTAGGCGAGTATTAGATGTGCCTTACAATATATGAGTTGTGTAAGATCTTATTCTATCATTAAATTATTTTATTTTCTGCATTCCTACATCCAAAAAGAATATAAAACAAGTTAGAACATAATATATGATATGAAACAAGATTTTTTTTGAAAATTATATATATATATTAATTGAATTTATTTATTCTAAAATAAATGATAATTGATAATTTAAAGGAGCATTGAACTGATAATTGATTAATTTATCTTGTACTATATTATTATTAACCTCTATCATTAATGTGATTTCATTATCTTTAACCTACGTGGAAGAATTTTTTTTTCAATATCATCATATATTGATATATTAATCTACCAATGTTTATAGAGTTTGATTTCATAAAACAATTCTTCAACTTCACCAACCATACTATACAATCCTCTCAGCTTGACATGAAAATAATACTCCACCCTTAATTAACTACATCATACACAAAATATACCACTTTATATTAAAAATAAAAAATATATGGATCATGTCATTCATGATCACCAGTATAGATAAAATGAGATAAGTTAACATAAGTAAATTATAATAGATATTTCATTATGGCCCTACAAATATCGATCCACTTGAATTTTAATAACACAACTGAAAACTATCATTGATAATTTAATTTGATAATGTAAATCAAATTTATATAGTATCCCAAATCTATGAATTTTTGGGAATATTACCCTATTTTTTTTCAAATATTTCTCATGAAAATATATAAAAACATGAAACCATTAATATTAGAATCAAGGAATATCCTAAACCAATTCAATGGTACTTATGGAAAATATTTCAAATCAACTTTCACTGTATCTCGATTATAAAATTCATGATGAACATTTATAAATATAGAATATTATTATTTACATAAGTTAATTATATCAATATATTATGAATATGAAATTTATTATGAACTAAAAAGTCATGAAATCCTGTTAATAATGTCTTTAATAATGGATTTTCTTATCTCTTTCCCATTTTTGTTTGAATCCAAAGTGATCTTTTTTTTTCATCTTCAATTATTAAAGTAAAGGATATGTTTTATCACCATTAACACATATATATGTGCTCATACAAACTCTATTAGTGTTAATTAAACCAATGATATTTTCCCAATATGGTGACCTAATGTTGGAAAGTTTTCTGATTTACTATAAGATTAAAATTGATATGTGTTAATATCAACACATCCAAATCAATTGATTCATGTCTCAAAATTATCCAAAAAACATGAATAAAATGTGAGACACTCTTCATCCATATAATCTTCAACAATAGAGGCTTCTGGTTGGGATTTTTTCTTATAGAAGACATCAAATGACCTATATACCTAATTGAAAAAAGAAACATAGTACAATAATACATATATGTAATGATTTTTAAAATTTTTATATAGTAATGATAAATAAGTAAGATTATAATACCTATCTATTGGATACATAAATCAATAATGTACAAGACTTATAACATTAAATTACTCATTCAAATTCACAGTTAGATAAACCATCACATTGAAAATGATGGGGGAAATATCACCTTCAAATTCAAACATGTCATTGCAATTCCTTCTTGATGTTCTTCATGATAAATGTGGTTAAAATTTTTCTCACAGAACTGTTTAAATAATGAGAGAAACTAAAGTATGCATGTATTTATTTTACCAGGTAATAAATTATGAAATGAAAAATATGGAAATTGATACATAAAAATTTGTGACTCCTGACTTTAATGTCATACAACTTATGATTTTTATGTCAATAATTATTGAAATGTAACATGTATATCTATAAGTTACTTTCAAATTATTTAGTCTTTAAAGGAAAAAATATTTTTGTTGGTTTTTCATTTAAAAACTATCATTGGATAATTTTCATTATCATTTTATAAAAAATCATGAATTATATTAATTTATTCTAAGTCTTTATAAGAGTTAATATTATATTTTTATTTTCCTTTCCCATTCTATATTGTAATGATAGAATTTTCCTATAAATTATTTCTAATTTGCATAATATAACTATTATGACGCAACAATTGAAATTCCAAAATAGGATGTTTTTAAAAAATACATCATTTCATCCATTTTTGTTTACTAGTAATGTAAAATAGGATCATGGATCATGGTATTTGATGGTATGGGGTAGATACGGGGTGAGGAGAGACTAAAAAATCTGACCATTTTAAACACGAGCTTATACGAGTCAAACCCAAGTGGGTACAGGTTGAGGCGAGTAATCCCACACTGGTCTAAGATTATCCACAAGATTGATATTTTAAAACACCATCCATATTATATTAATTTAATTCAAAAATTTCCTTCCAAGAAAAAACCCATCACAGATTTGATTCCTTATTAAGCCTCACCACTTTCATTCGTTACTCAAACATGCCACTATACCACTCACACAGGCCATGGCTCAAACGATCCTACCCCACATCCTAATCTCACTCACTTTCAATCTACATCATGTGTTTATATTATCCCCATATCAGATATGAGCCATTACCTCATTCCCATATCACCACACAACACAACCACACCATTGAACTCGTACCCATAACCACTACCCTCCTACCCTATTTTTCGTGGTTTTGGTCAACCTGGATCCAAGCTAGTTCATTGGAGTGCTGATCTAGTAGTGGCGTGCTATGGATTCCTGCACTAGTGTTGGTGCTTCATTGTGATCAGATGGACACAAGTAGTGCACTATATGTGGATTTGTGTTGGAACATGCCTAGATAATGTTATATGGGTGAGGAAAATGGATTGAGATGTGACATGTTACTATTTTAGATGGCCTTAAATTTATGACACTGGGAAAGGTGTGTATGGGAATGATGCATGAAATTTACTATATATAGGTACACTATTTAAACAATTTTTTCAAGTACAATGGATCATTTTATGTTCTAATGGAACTTTTACAGTTCAAATAGAATAGTAAAATGTCCATTAGATATTTGTCACTGTCATAGTAGAACCATGAATGTTCCACTATAACCTAGTATATTCTTGTGGACTAAACCAAACAGTTCAAATAGTAGAACTAAAGATGATTATAATCATGTGACATAGGTGAGACATCACTATTTGGGGGCTGGAGAGGGTGTGATGAAGCAAAAAGTTTCTTTGGCGAGATACATGAATTATTTATGCAAGATGGAGGTGTGAAATTGATGTGTAGGTAGAGAGCATGGGTGGGGAAGACAAGCATGGCCTATTCTTGTTTTGTGTTGAATTTATAGTCCAAAAGCTCATTGAAGTTTGTTATAACTAGTAGACACCTACTGTTAAACATAAATGTAAGTTCACTTATTATATCCAACATCGAATATGTCATACCCAAAAACAGAGTTCCCCTAATTTTAGTACCAATGTTGCTCTTTGGTTCTTCTAATTATAAATTTATACTATTTTTAATGAAAAATAGGGATTTATATGATGGAATGATTATATTACTTATATGTATAATGGGACTAAAATAAATTTAATTTGAATCTTTTTTTAAGAAATGTGGTTAATCCCACTAGTTATCTATGGGCTAATGTAGGGTTGGGTGGGTTTAAAAGTTTTTGTTCTCATTTTTTGCGGTTTTTTTCAGGCAAGCCCACATTGGCTCAAACCCGTGCGGGTTTGGCCCACTCCACCCCATCATGTCCCTTCCTCATTAGTGTTATACACCAAATGTATTTTATGGGATTATAACTATTTTACTAGAAACATTTAAGTGATAAAGTTTCTTAAGTTTTGCATTATTAGTTAATAATTGTGACTAGTTTTTGGAACTTGATAAAAATTTTAGTCATCAAACCAAATCATTTCATCCATTTAATCATGAATTTTAAAATTGATTTCAATGAGATACATACAATAAATGATGAGATAAATGAAAGGACAAATTTTTACATATGGTAGTCTTCTTGGATTGAAGTTAATGTAAAAAAATGTACATGCCTGTCTAGTGGGACTGTTCCAAACAGACATGTTTCTAAATCTAATGAAATCACTAATCATCCAAATTAGATCATTATGAATTTTAAACATTTTTTATATTGATAAATCATATTTATCTATACTAATGTCTTATAAATCTTGAAATTATTCTATAATAGGATTAAGGTTTTACTTGATGTTATTTACATGCATTTTATTTCCTAGAATGGTCATCAAAATAATGAAATAAGTTTGTTATATATAAATACATGATAGTAAATTGAAAGGGATTTAAATATTTGGCCATATGATGTAAGTTTTACTTAGAGTTTTAAATGTATTAAATCCATTTGTATCCAATCCCAAACACACCTTATTAGGTTTTTAAGAGAAATTTAGATATGAATAATCAAAGGATTTACATGATTTTGAATATATTGGATGTTGTATAAGAATGTTTTTGTTGTTTCCCATGGCATGGAACTAAATTTTCTATGATATTTTAGAATACATTAACAATATTTATAATCAGAGGTTTAATTAAAGTTAATATAAAACCTTCACAAAAATTATATTTTTATTATTCTTCATAATAAATTCATTCAAACTTTTTTCATGATTAGTCGATTTCTATTTAGAAGTATAATATATTTTACACTCTTCTGTTTCAGAATCCACTCCCCAATAAAATATATAGTAATTGATTCATGAATATATATGTGTATATTTAATACCAATATTTTTAACAAAGTCCTTCATCTTATAAAATTATTTATGAATCATAGATTAAAAATTTCATCATGAAGCAACTCCAACATCATTTACATCATCGAGTAATTTATAAAACTAATTTTATTTATATGTTATACTTTATCTTGTATTAATCTCTATAAAATATGAAAGTGACTCCTATGATATGTTATAGTCTCTATCATACTATGTTGTAGTATCTAAAACATTATTCATTAAGTTATAACCTTGATTCCCCATTAATATGATAGTAGGATTTTTATTCTAATGATGGTCACATCAGACATTGTATAATGTCTAATTATTCATTCCCAATCCATCTCACTTATCCAACAATAAATTGTTTCAATATCAAATGCTTTTAGAATTATAGCCTTTTCAACTGTATTATAAAATTACATCCGAACATGAACTTTTTTTCTTCTATATACATATCAATTTATGGTTGAAAAACATAAAAACACCTCTAACCCCTTAACATATTGATGTGTATTCTGAGGTAAAATAATCAAAATTTTATCTATTTGTACCATTTTAATAAACACCTATATAAAAACATAACACTCATTAATTAAATAAAATAATGTTAAAGAAAACATAACTTGGAATGAAATATAAGCATGTATAAAATTTAACTGAGAGAAAATCACAAAATACAATACAATTACAGTCAGTCTATATTATAATTTCATAATTATTATATAAACATATTGTATAAAATATAGAAAATGCATATTATATAAAAAGGAATGATTAATATGCAATTTATTAACAAATATAATATGAAATTGAGAAATGAAAACATAATTCACAAATTCTTAAAAACAAAAAATAAAAAAAATCAAAAATAAATCCTAATAATCAAATAAAAATGAACTATAAATTATATAATAAAAAACATTAAAAATAATTTAAAAATATAAATACATTTGGATTACTAGAGTTCGACTGTATGGGGGGTGAATAGGGAATATAAGGGTGGATATTGGACTTTAGGTCTCTAAAAATTTCCCAATAAGTCAGTTTTATAAAAATAACATGATAAAACCAAAATTTTATATTCCAGTAAGAAAAATACCTAAATCCCTACATTTAAAAACCAATATAATTCTTATTGAGGTTTTTTAAGTAATTTAATAACAAATATAAGATACGATTAAAGTTCTGGGAACTTACCTTATACCTAGTAGTATTGGAAAAAGGAGGGTAAGAGGTTTACAAGATGGACATATAAAAAATGAGATTGTGAATGAGAAGGATAAGATACTAATAATAATGAGAAGGGGATTCTAGGAATGAGTAGGGGTGGTCTGTGAGATAGATAAATAAGGATAATGGGTGTTTTGTGAGATAAAAAAAGGATAAGGGGAGGTGAGTTCTCACAATAGGGAAATACGTAGAAGGGTAGGGGAGGTTTGTGTAATGGATGGAGAATGATAATGGGAGGTCAGGTTCATGTGATTTAGGAAGGAGGAGGAAATGGGAATAAACTATGAAAAGAAGGTTTACTTTATGGTGGTTTTAAAATAACCACCGCTAATATGAAAACATGAAGTGATTATTTAAGTAACTACCCCTAATATTTATTTACTCAGTGATTTTATTTAACTATCATGAATAAAATAGGTTTAATGGGAAGGAGGATAGATTTTTTAATTATCATAAATTATTTGAAACCACAATAAATTAACCACAAAAAATCATTCCCTTTTTAAAGTGATATAACAAAAAACATATCCTTTACTAAATTTTCCCAAATACTTTAAAGAAAAAAGTTGTTTAATTCCTTATGACATCCATGGATTTTAATAAATATCTCCAAGAACTATTATTAACACTCCATTAATGTTTTATAAAACATTCCTAGGTTGTTTTTTCTATGACATTAATCTTAAAATGGTTTTCTAGCAACCATGAGATGATTTTTTTAAATTCACTTCAGAACTTTTCAAATATAAAACTTGACTATAACATTTTTATATTAATTTAACCATTAAGTGTTAGGAATTAAATTACTCTTCAAATCATCTGAATCACTTTAATTAACTTATGATTGAATTTTATTTATGTGTTAAAAAAATCAACAAGAACATTTTAAATCAAATCTATTTCCAATCCTTTAAAGGAAAATACCCTCCAGGAATCTTTTAAAGTTACAAAAAAATCCCCATGACAACAAAAACCTTATTTCATTATAAAAATATAATCCTTTGAAATTTTTATCTACCAATGAACATAAATAAAGCTCGAAACTTTTCAACAATGCATTAGTCATTTATTATAATTCTATTTGATCATACTCGGTATATAAAACAATAACAAGGAACAATAATCATAATTTTTTATATAAGAGTAGCTCATATACATTTGCAATACTCTCTAAATAATTAAATATCACTAAAAATTTTCATTTATACACACTAAAAATATAGAATTATAACATACATAAAAAACACTCCATAAAAATCCCCAAACAACTACAATAATGATGAATTCACAACTTCACACACCCACATCCACATGTTTATGATGAAATCACAAAATTAATATTTAGAAAAAACCCACAACTTATATATTATATTTAATAAGATATTTCACCCCATTAGTAAAAATAAATACCTTTGGTTTTATGTTTCTATCTTTCCACATTTTTGACAATAACTATCAAATGAAAAAGTGTGAGAGGGGATACAAACACTACACCATAGCCATGAGAATGTCAATATAGAACTCCCATTATCAACCTCATTTTTTGAAATATATCCTTAGGCCTTGGTTTAGTAAATACATCCACCACTTAATCATTTATAATAAATACCCCATCATTTAGAAACCTTCTTCTATATCCCCCATAATAAAATGGTACTTCATATCAATATGATTCAATTGATAAATCCTAAAATATATTTATTGAATGATTTATGACACTTTGATTATCACAACCCACCATTAAAGGTAACATCACTTATACATTGATATCAAAAATTTATGACTTTATTCACATTAGTTTTGTTATTTATTGGGTTGTAAAAATATATTCTATTTATTTCATACTTAAGGTAACCAAATTATTCTTTTTTTATGTGTCCCGTAAAACACCTATTTCCTAATAAAAAACTCCACCAGATATATAATTTTTATGTTCAACACTTCTAATATAATCAATCTTATCTATCCAAAGATATTAATATTTATTTTGATTTAAAAAACCAATCCCAAATCTTTAGTTCATTTAATATATTATAATTCGCTTTGTTTGTATGAAATGAAACACCTTTGGGATACATTTATATATTACACACAATGTGAAAAGGGAAAATTTTTGGTCTGGAAGCTATCAAATAGAGAAAACTAATAATAAATTTATTTAACCCCTATTGATGATAATCTATTATATATTTACCCTTCTAGAGTTTTCTTCCCAATGAACATGGAGTAGAAAATGACTTCACATCTTCCATTATAAACTTATTCAAAATATTCCAAGAATATTTCTCTTGGGAAATAAAAATAATAATCCCTATCTTGAGAAATTTTAAGTCCCAATAAATTCTTAACTTCACTGAATATTGAAATTCCAAAAAACGACTTTATTTGGGTGGTGAATTCATTACAAAAAAACCTTCTTTATTTTCATAAAAACAATATCATAAACATAGAAGATAAAAATGGGATCTTGATCATTTCATTATTTGATTTAGTGGTTTTTATATAATCTTACTTTTCTAAAATTGAGCACCATCATACATGAGTCAATATTCAAATACAACACTCTCAAATCCCTGTTAAATTGATATAATGGTTTCTTTAACATGAAAACAAATATTTCATTATCACCAAGCACAAAGCTTTTAGGTTGCACATTCTATACTTCCTTTTCACTCTCACCATTAAGGAGGGTAAACTTTACATACATTTAGAATATATTAATTCTTAATTGATTATAAATAATAATAAATATGTATCTGGCTTCATGAATAGTATCCATATAAAACTTCTTAGAAAATTCTATGTCTTCAATGTAGGCATATACTTTTTTCTAGCATTTCTTTGTTTTTATCCAATTTTTCCTTATCATTCAAGTTGTTTGGAAACAACCAATTTGTTCCAATATAAATCATATTTTTAGTCTTAGAAACAAACTCCTAAGTGTTTTTCTTCTCAATCTAATAAAATTCCATATTCATTGAAGGAATCCACTTATAATGGTTGATGTAGAGGCCCATATTTATTTTTCTCCTTTTCTTTATGTTTTAAAGGGGTTAGGTATAAAGACCCAAAATTAAACATTACATAATATTAATCTTTAAGTCAATAAGTCATTATTATACCATTTATGATCTTTTATGGTTTTGATTTTTAGTTAATTAGGTCATAAGTCATAAATAACCAAACATAATAATACAAATTAGAAAATTCCGATCTATATTCGTTTTAATTCTATATAAAAATTTTAAAAACCATTATTTCATTTCAAAAAATTCTTTTTTTGGATGACCTTCAACTTGAACTATTCATTTCCCTTAGAATATCTTTAAATACCAAGAAAAACATTTTAAAAACATGGGATGAGCATAAAAAATATTTGTAAGGGATATAAAAAGAAAGAAAAAATGTTAGTTTAGTGAAAACATGAAAACTCAAGTAACATATAACTTTATATAAAAAGTTCTTTAATAATACGGAATAATCCATTTTTACATGAAAAAAACACACATTTTTTTTCTCGAAGGAAGCCTTTAAAAAAACCATAACAATTAATTAAAAACGCTTTTCGATAACTTGGAGTATCACATTCATAACCTGTTTTAAACCCATGTTAAAAGTAATTAAAGCCCTATTAAATACATAATATAAAACCATTGGTCACTCCATACTTATTTACAATTAATATAAGTAACATTCCCAAATTAATTGGAGCACTAACTATGCACACCCATTGCTTAAGCTGTTACAGGCTCACGTGACGCTGTTTGGGTGTACCCATCATATATGATGTAATGGTATTAGCCAGTTCCATCTCGGAACATGAATTTATATTCTATAATTATCAATTACCATATCATCAATAAAAATTTGTTATGGTTTCACTTTTCCATTGTAAAACATTTGAGAAACTCTTTCAAACTCGTAAGTAAATCACTTTGGTATAAACAAATACCCATTTCTTTTAAAAAACCATTTTCAATATAAAAATATACAAAAATGGAAAAGTGTTATTATTTGAATAATATTTTAAATTTTTAAATGAAATATTGAAATAAAATAATTGTAACGGTGGTGGAAAATTTTGTTTTCTTCGTAAAATTTAAAATAGAACATTACTTTTGTTGTTTGTCAAACCATTGTTTAAAACACATAAAAAAATTATTTTTCTGAATGCCTTTGAAATAAATTAAAATCATACTAAATATTACATGTCCATCTAAATACTTTCATAATATCATTTTGAAAATTTTTGGACATGTAAGATAAAGAGTTGGAATGAAAAATATTAAAAGATGGATTTTTAAAAGAAAAGTCCCTTATCGCTTGTAAAACACTTGAATCATAATCCCTATGAAATAATAAAATTAAAAAAATATAAAATTTCATGATAATAGATAATTTCATGATATAATATTTAAAAGAGTTTGTATATAGTCTTTTTAAAATAATTAACGTGCATAACATCAAAATATTCTTTAATAAAAGGAAATTGAGATGAAGTCCTTTAAGTTGAGTCTGACATGTCACATGTGTCTTTGTCTTCCTAAATAATAAACATATGTTAATTATTAAATTAATTTATACCATTTTTCATATTTATTATTACTTTAATTTCACTTATTACCATGTTATATATAATTACTAAATCAGTTATGTCTATGTTGGATGTTTTGGATGTATTTGGATTATGTGTGAAAAATGACTTTGTTGGGTTGACTATGGTCAAATTTGTCATTATATAAAGATATAAATAATAATAATAAATATATTTTCATATTTATACATAAATTGTACTTTTAATACCAATCATAAAATATGGTTTTTGAGAATTGAGGTATGTTACAATCATAGAGACAGTAGGTTGTACGCGCACATGAGCAACATTTCATTTTTTCAATGATCATTATGGAAAAGTGGTAAGTAATATTTTATATTTTTATAATTATCATAACATAATACATAAAATATTATTTTTTTAAATATACTTATATATTTCATCCATGTGGTGTGGTGAATAAAATAGAGTCACATCGCTTTGTGAAGGTGGTAATCCATACATTCATGAATGATGTTATCATTTTTCAGTGAGTGGAAGGGTAAGAAATAAAATAATATGTTATAGTTTTGGAAATTATTCTATTTATATCACATATATTCATTATATTTACCACTATTACTTTCCTTGTAAAACATTACTGAAAAATTAATTACAATATTTCACAGGGAGGTAATCTGTGGTACACATGAGCAATGTTGTTGTATCCCCTAAAGAATGGAAAGTAAAAAGGTATATATGATATAATTAATACATATGTATAATTATATTATAAATATTATACATATAATTTATATCCATCATAATACCCAACTGTGATAGGTGGTAATTTAAAAATGGATGACATCATTTTGTGAGATAGTAATCCACCATACACACAAATGATGATTTTATAACCCATTTGATGGAAGAGGAAAAGGATTTATGTTACTATATTAAAATTATAACATATAAGTATATTTAATATATTGAGCTTAGTATATAATAATTGTTTAATAATAATTTATGGTTGTGGAGGAAGAAATAAAATTTAAATGCTAGTTGAAGAACGTTACCTCTAATTTATGTAACTTCTTTTTGTTTTCACGAAAGGCCTTGTATGGTTGGATTTATGAAACAAAATGAGAATTATAGGCTTATAGGAGAAAATTATAGAATTAATTTGGATATTTATTTTCTGAAATAGTAGGATTTAAGGTGTGAGGTCAGATTTTATAAGTGAGGTTAGTGTAACACTTGTAAATATTGAAACTAACGAATTCCACCAACATTTTTTTTTCATTTATGAAGGAGAAGATAATGGAAAATTATTTAACCTATAAGTTATAAGGTCAAAATATGTACATAAAATATATTTTATACAAGTTTTTAGGTCATTTTTATCCTTATATTTTTATTTTAACCCCTTTTAAATCTATTTTTACCTTAACCGTGATGATTAATTTTTATTGTATTATATATTAATTTTGGTAAAAAAAATTGAATTTATTAAAAAAAATAATTTGAATTTATTAAAAAAATAAAATATGATGATTTAAAATATTTATTACATTTTACCAAATTCTATTCACCTAGGTGGAAGAATTTAATTTAAAATTTAACCCACAGACGTGACAAAAAAGTGGGTTTTCAATATGAGTATTTTTTGAGGAAAAGATGATACCATATTGACTCTATAACTAATATTAATGATTATATGAAACTAAATTAAAATTAAATTGAATATAATTTATATATTTAATTTAAAAAATAACTCAATTAGGTATTATTTTGATTAAATAAAATGGAGAAACATTATACATTTTAAAACAGTTTTCAGAAAAATCCGTTTTTAAACCAAAAAAAAAACTTTTACAAAAAACCTATATAAATTTGATTAAAAATTGATTAAGTAGATTAGATATTGAAAAATAATACTTATTGTACTTTAAATAATATTCAAAACATAAGTGGACATTGAAATTACTTAATTTATTGAAAATTATAGACCTGTTTTTACAAAAATCTGTATTTTTTACAACTCACTTAAAAAGAAATATTTTCTAAAAAATTAAAAACTTTCTCCATAAGTATTTTTTATATTATAATTTTTAAAAAATATTAATATTTTAAATTCAAATTATAAAATTTATTGAATAAAATTTTGCATAAAATATATATAATAAAATAGTTTAGTTAAAATTATTTCCTTTTTGATCTAAACATAAATTAAAAATATTATAATGAATATAATTATCTAATTCATATTAATAAATTTGATAATTATTTATTATATATTTACCTAGGTTTTTAGATTCTTCAAGACCTTTATGAATTATATCATCACAATTTTATTTACTTATTAAAAAAGAAGGGAAATATTTCTCTCATATCATTTTCAGATTATAAAGTCACCTATTCAACTATATGGGTTTTCCATAAGACTTTAACCTAGTGAATATACTAATTCCACAACACTTGTTCTCTATGGATAGGAATATGAATAATTTTTCCTCATAATAAAGTTTCTATTCTAACTAAACAACTTCCAGTCTCAAAACATGAGATGAATCCAAAACATATTTCCTTAACATTGAAACACGAAATACATTGTGTACCTAAGATAAAACCAGTGGTATGGTCAATGATTTGGAAATTGATCATATTTTCTCCAGAATTTAATGTGTTCTAATGAACCATAGACATAATTTCCATTTTTTACCAAAATTTATAACACTTTTCTATGAAGAAACTTTGATAAAGACGTGATCACCTACCTCAAAAGAAAGATCTCTCCTCCGGTTATCCATATAAATTTTATGAATGATCTGTGATGTCCTCATATATTTCTGAATCAACTATACCTTCTTAGAAATTTCCACTACTCGATATGGTATCATCAACCTTATTTATCTTACATCATCTCAAAAACCTTGTTTCTAACAACTCTTTCCATATAATTCCTCAAATGGTGCCATTTGTATATTGGAATGAAAACTGTTATTATAAGAAAAATAAACCAATAAAATATATTAATCCCAACTTCTGTGGTAATTTATTGAACATGATTGAGATATATCATCCACGGTTTGAATCATCTACTTAGACTGTCCATCTGATTGAGGATGACAAACTATGTTGAAATTTAATTCAGTATTGAATTAGTTTTGAAGTCCTTTCAAAAAATTAAATGCGAAACTAAAAACGTAGTCTGATACAATAGAGAGAGTAACTCCATTTAACCTGACTATTTCCTTTCGATGTCGTAGAGAAATATAATCTAAATACATTGTATCTTGAATGGGAATGAAATGTGTATATTTAGTTAATCGATAAAAAATAACCCAAATCAAATTATTACCTTGAGACGTCTTTGGAAATCCTACCCTAAAATCCATTAATATATTTCCCCATTTTCACTCTATCCCTAGAAAAGTTTTAAGTATTCCCTTCAATAACTATCATTCTACTTTAACCTACCCACCTGTCAAACACTTCTTAGTGAAGTCAACAATATAAAATTTTATTCCATTCCACTAGTATTACTCTCCAAGGTGAGTAGATCAACATGACACCTCATTTTCCAAACTCTTTTTTCTTCAATCAGTATCTCCTTCTTCCTTTATGGGGTTTTATAGACTATCATCACACCATTGGGTCTCCCCCTCTTATCATACATCTTCTGATTTCCTCCCATCGACTTCTCTAGGCTTTTATTTACTCTGGTGATTTATATCATGGGTCTTACTCCTATTTTATTTCATTATATACCATTGTGCTTGAACCCATTATTGGTCAATCATAGTGGTGGGTAGGACCACTTAGTATGTGTTGGTGGTTTTTCCCATTAGAGAACCTTTGAGCTACATGGTCCCAACTTCTTCCCTTTTGGTTTTCTTTGTTCAGGATCCATGGAGTGATCCAAGTTCCCCCTCTTTCAACCCTTCTTTATTGACCAGGTCTAATACACATGAAAACTTATTGGTTATGTATTTCGGCTATTTCAATATGGTTTAGGATTGTGGGGGTGGGAGATGTGGCGTTGAGGGCTTGTTCATGAGGTGATTTCTACCATTGATCTTCTTTCGACCTTTTGATTCTACTCATTATCTATAGTTTTTATTATATTTGTTTCTTCCTAGATGTTTCTGTACAGACCCATATCTCATTACTTACATTTTCAATGATGGGTTTTTTTATTTTTTTGGTTCATTTGGTTCATGTTTTTAATTTTCTATTGGATGGATTTGTTCAAAATTTCATCTCTGTCAACAGTGATAGTTCTGGAATAGTTTTCGTAGAAGTGAATCTGAAGGCGGATATTGGTGTTCATAGAGACAATTTTTCACATTGTTGATCCGTAAGTCCACCCCTTACTATTATATTTCTCTTTGATTCCCCCACACTTCTCCCAATAGGAATTGCATGGTGGGTTTTCAAGGTGTTTTGGGATTTCAAGTTTGAGCTGTCAATGATGTTAGCGGAGGCATCTCTCTTGGTAGATTCATCTCTGTATTTGGGTTTCTACTAGGATTATTATTCATAGTAGTTTTGGGGTAGTTTAGACTTCATAGTTCTTTTTTATTTCTAACATCCAGTGGTGATTCAGTCGGTGACCAAGCAGTGATTATCATAAAGTGGCTTGTTCTCATGATTCCAAGGTTCCCATGACGATATTATTAAGATGATTGATGATAGTGGATCTCAAATTTGACATTGATTTAGTGTTATTAGTGTGGGTGAAATGGTTTCGGTGTTGATGGTATCAATGTCGATGAGCATCTGTGATGTGGATGGGTCAGACAACATGAAACCTTGATTCGAGTGAGGATCAAGGCTCAAGGATTGGTATTTGAATTTTTAATTTTGAATTTTAAATTTTTTGATGTTTTGTTTTTTTTGGTGATTTATTTTCATATGGGGTTTCTTATAATGATTCCCACTTTTTCATAAAGTGTATATTTTAAAAATTCAAAAAAAAGGCTTGGAGTAATATCCTTGAATATCTTTCTAAATCTTAGTGCTTCCTGGATGAATAAAAAATGGGGAACAACAAGATTTAGTGAAAAAATCCTTCCTCAATGGGAATCACAAGTCACACATAATCTATTTCTAAATTATAAAAAACATTATTTATCAATCTTAAAATCTATAAAATTACCCTTATTAATGTATTTTTCCTTGGAGAAGCTGTAATCTGCTTGAAGTCTTCTTTCAGTGTCCGTTTTGGCATCTATTATACCTACCCTGGCATCGTGTTCCTATGCACCTCTCCCATTCGAAGCTGGTGCGGTGGCCCTAATAAGTTTTGGGAGGTGGGTTGGCGGTCATTTCTGGGCGTGACCAGAGTCATGATGGGTTCTGATTTTCGGCCTCTTCATCAATTGGGATGTTCGGTTTGGCTTTATCAGCATCAATGGATCTTTTTTTTTGTTTCTGGTTCACTTGATTGTTTGATATTTCTTCCTTAAATGTGTGATACGGGCGACAATGGCGCGACGATGTTGACGACGGTCTTCGGAAGGGGATAAAGACATCATGGTGTTTGGATGATAGCAAGGGTGAAGTTTCCTTCTACATCAATGTTGAACCTACGACGACGATTGTTTGTGGGTTATTGCCTACGATATAGACGATGGTGATGATGTGGTGGTTCGATGTCAGGGGCGCTGCTCGAGGAGGCTCACTTCTCGAGGATCTGTGTCCTGAGGCGTCTCGGTCATCATGGATGTGATGATGGATTTTTGATATTTATAATTTTGAATCCTACTGATTTCTTTTAAGCGGTTTCATGATTTTGGTAATTTTCAGTTATGGTTTGATGTGGTGATGATAGTCTTTGCCTTTGTAATTTGAAATTTGAGATCAGGCGGTTAATGTTTTTTGTAAGTTTTCCACTTTTCCTTAAAGTGGCTCTTTCAATAAAATAAAAATATGGATTGGAGTGTATTGTATTTCTCCTATTCTTACAAAGATTTATCCTCCTTCCGAGCTTTATTAATTCTTTCTGACAAAGATGACTACACTAAAACCTGAAAAAATAGAGGATATCCCTGCATCCAAAAATTATAGGCCAAAATTTATCAAATCATTAACCAAAGTGTCTTGTTCCAAATATGACATGGTTAATATAGAAGTATTTTTTTTGACTCAAATCATTGACCACTTTGTTTTCTTATACAGGATGGAAACGAATCATGAAATCATAATCATTGATCAGTTCAAACCATCTTCTATATCTCATGTTCAGTTATTTTTAATTGAATATATACTTTAAAATTTTGTGATTAGTATATATATATATTTTACACATTACACCATTCAAATGTTTCCTATAAATGTTTAAAGAAAAAACCACACCATATAATTTTGAATCATGTGTAGGTTAATTTAACTCATGAGGTTTCAACTAATTTGAAGTATAATAAATTACCTGATAATTATGCATCAAGACACAACCATTTCCGTTTAATAAAGCATCACTATAGGTGACACATGCACTATTTATGGAATGTGGAGCCAAAACGGGAGTATTAACAATTATTTTTTTAGTTCCAAAAAAAATCATCACATTTTTTTGTCCAGATGAATTTAACTCATTTTCATATTAAGTTAGTCAGTAGTATAGACAACCAATAAAATTTTTCAAAAAATGAAACACCCTAATATTTCATAGTATGCTATCTCTTTAAAGTAATTCGATAGATTATGCTACACGCAACACCGAGTTCAAGCACATCATGACCTATCAAACTAGCCATTTAAAAAGCAGTTGTGAATAGTATTAACCACATTTTTAGTTTTATATATATCCTATATAATTTTAACATTCAAATTTTGTGTTTCTTATACATAATATAAGGACAAATTTATTTTTTAGATAAAATAAGTATTTTTTCAAAAATGTAGTTTTTATGCCTTTTAATGGAAAACTATTTTTAAATACAATATTTAAAACTTTTATATAATCAATTTAATGAAATTAAATTATTATTTATAATTGGTAAATAAAAATTTATTTTGGATAAATTTTTGGTACTTTTCTGATAACTTTCATATTTTGATGCATAGTGAAAAATAGTAAGTTTTAATTGAAAACCACTTTTTTAATCAAAATAATTTATATTGTTAAATTATAAATTTGAGTAGTTTTAAAGTATAATTATATTATATTTTTACCATTTAATCCAATGTTGGTCATTTGAAGTAATTTCACTTTTTAATTAGACATAAAAACATGTCAATCTTTTGATAATTTGTACTTCTTAAAAACCCTCTTTCTGGTTTTGAAAAAAGGGGATTAATTTTAAATTAATTAATGAAACTTATATGTTTTAAATTTTGTGAAATTTTCATCATTTTTTGAATTTTGAATATCAAAATTTTCTTGGGTGAATTTTTGGTATTTTTATGAAAACATTTAATTTTTGATGAATAGTGAAAAACATTGTGTTGTAGATAAAAACTGAATTTTTCATTTAAATATTTATTTTAATTAAAAATTTATCTTAAAGTCAAAATAGTTACATGATACATATACTATT
The DNA here is from genome assembly GCA_963277665.1 of Viscum album. Lineage (NCBI taxonomy): Eukaryota > Viridiplantae > Streptophyta > Magnoliopsida > Santalales > Viscaceae > Viscum > Viscum album. The sequence goes on from OY728145.1 coordinate 906,362,424, forward strand.
CCAATGTAATTCATTGGTTCCATTTTATAATAATATTAGACATATAAAATTTTATTAAACTTTTTTAACATCTTTTAACAACCTTCTAGGCACATTTGAAAATTTGCATAAAAAGTAATTTTTACTCTTTTGTGAATTGAATTTTAAAAATTCAAGACATATGGTCAACATAAGTAAGTAAAATATATTTCTATAAAATGAAAATAAATTTTCACGAATAGTAACTTTTGAATTTTATTTACCATAATTAAAAGTAAATAGGGTAATTAAATGTAAAAATGATATTATAATTACCCTAACACATGTTCTAATTCTATTGGATAAGTTTATTTTGACCAAAATCAACTCTAGGATAAAAATATTGTCTTTTTTTATCCACATGGATTATATTAAGACATTTATTATATTTTATTTAAAGAGGAGTTAAAAGTGTAAAATTCAAATTTTAATAACTAAAACATTTTTAATATAGGGTTTACATAGAGATAATTTCAACTATAAATATTAATTAGAAATATAAAATTATTTCCTGCATCTTTTTATTTTATTTATAATTTTTAGAGATTAAATAACTAAATTTATTTATGAAATAATGATGATGCAGTAATTACCTTATTAATGAAAGATTAAAATAATTGATATTATAAATATTAAAATAAATGTAAATTCAGACTTTTGATGCATTCCAAAAAAAATTTAGATTAAAATGACATTTTATGGTTTATTAAATTAATTTTTTTGATTTAATCATGTTTTTATGACTTTCACAAAAACCAAATACTAAATAGTGTCAAAATTGAAAAAAATTAGTTTTTAATAAAAATACTATTTTATTAAATTATATAATAGTCTAAAACATATAAGTCTAGAAAAAAGGACTTATATAATGATATATATGTCATTAATTAACCTATTTATGTTCTATTTTAATTTTATAGAAAGTTTATAAACCATGTATTATAATAATACAAGAAGACATTGTAAAAGTTAAACTATTTAATTAAGGGTTAAACCTAAAAGATATGGTTAATATGGCGAACTAAACTTGTATAAAACCTATTGGTTTAGATTATTTATACCCACAACTATCTTATACTTGAAATAAATTATTTTTTCTATTAGAAACCGAAAATGATTTTATAATAAATTAATATTTCAAGCTTTTCCTAAAGTGCCCCTCACCTCTCTTATAAAAGGGTACTTCCCCTTCTCTTAACTTCACACCTCCAAAGCCATTGGATCAGCCAAAACCTACTCATATATCCTCCCAACTACCCTCTAATCTTCCTATAGGCCTTAATTTGATCATAAATCAAACCTAAGGATCCCTTTTGTTCAAATCAAAAGGAAGCACCTGAAGAAGAGGAAATTATTTTTTCACCTCTTTTAAAGTTCTTTTCTTTTTCCACTTCTCTTTATTTGTTATTTCTATACTAAAATAATAAATACAGTACCTAATACATAATGATATGATATTATTAATATGGTAAAGCCATATTCATTATTCTATCCATCCTATGAATGACAAAGTCACCATACATGCCTACGTACAACTTACTATCTCCACGTCGCGGAGTAGTTTGTTATTCAACACTAAATTATTTATATGGGTATAATAATGAGTATAATTAATTTAAATAATGAATATAACATGGTAAATATTCTTTATATATAATATTTAATCCAATTAAACACTGTTTTACCATCGATAGTATGATATTGTCGCTCGTGCGTACGTACTGCTTACCGTCTCCACAACGCGATGAGATTCATCTTCAACGACAACCATTCATGATTATATATATATATATATATATATCAATAAAGTGTTATATATGTGAAATAATATTGCTACCGGAATAATATATATTTATTTAAACAAATATATGTTGTTTACTTACTTCCATACTATACAATAAGAAAACAGAAAAAATGTTCATGCGTACGTATGGACTACCATCTCCATGAATGATGTTTCCATTTTGTATATATATCTATTATAAATATTTATATTATGAATTTATATGTTATATAAATCATGTTTTATATTATAGAATTATTTAAATCATGATCTAAGCAATATGATCAAGAACAACAAGTTACAACATGTACGATAAAGAAAGCGATTTTTACACGAAATGTTACTTTAACATGGAAATTATTATTAAATGGGTAGTATAAAGTCATAAATGAATCAAGTATGATATAATAAATATGAATATGGTTTTGGTATAATTTAATAACATACTATGGTCCTTATAACATAGGTTAAACATACCCTCGACCAAAGTAAAGTACAAGGTGAGGGTTATTTCCTCAATCTCATTATTATCTGAGATTATTTATCTGTAAGTATCTACTGGGACATATTTATCATATATGTAATTGTTTCATTTAAATGTTTCAAAAATTAATATTTTAAGGTTTTATGGAAGATACTCTTTAACTAGATCATCATTTTAAATATTTTTAAAGATTATTTTTTCTAAATCTTTTTAATTAAGATCCATGTTTTTTAAAATGATTTTAAGGATTTATTTACGTGGACATGATTGTTTTAAATTGTTAATTACTTCAAAAAGATTCGAAGTTTTATGGGACACTTTGATTCAAAAATCCCTTTTAATTGAATTCTTTTATAAATTATGAAACTCTTGAATGATTTCATGAAAAAGGGATTTTCTCTCAAAGGGGTTTTACTGATCATTTTAAACTATGTAAACATCTTTTACCAGATATTATTATTGATTGAGGATAATTTATTAAAATAAAATATTACATATTGTATTGAATCTGTTTCATTATGTTTGAATGTGGATGTGGTATTTCTATAACATTCATAGTTTATGGTTAAAGTATTGACATTTTTGTATTATAGTTTTAGTTCGAATGTTTAATTTATGTTTCAACTTTTTTCATATGAGGAATGCATTGGACATAGTAAGTGAGGGGTGGGGCCCGCTATAGCCCATAAATGCATGAGTAGGTATCATGAGGCAAAAGTGTGTCTTGTCACAAGGCCTTGAAATTTTTTTATTTGTAGTCTTGGCAGAAGGCCTTGACTATGTGGTTATGATGTCCGTCATTATGCATTCCATCGTTATGAAATTAGTTATTACATGGGATTATTCGACTAGTAGAATATCCATGGGAATGATTATATGGTAATGTTTGATTTATTTTTTACATATTATGTTCATTTTTATGTTTAAAAAGACTATTTATTTTATTATACATCTTGCCTTAAAAGTCTATAGCTTTCGCTATATTATTTACCCTTACAGAGCATCTGAGCTGAAACCCTTTCTTATGTTTTTTCCCAGGAATCCAAGAAGTGTATTATGATTGATATGTATGGTTTATATAGGGGAATAATATAATTTTAAAATTATTAACTATGTTTTATTTTGTTTTTTTTAAATTGTAATGTAATGTTCATGTATGTAATCTATTTTCTAAGACTGCTAAACTGATCGGTCCTTCCAGACTTGATTCCTTATAATCATACCAATGTATTAAAATAATGCAATGGCTCCAGGATTCTGGGGTTGGGGAATTATAATTGGTATTAGAGGATGTTTAGAAATAACCTTGGAAATTATATTTAGAAAAAAATGATTAGGAAATATTAACCTAAGATAGACTTTGAGGATTAGCATAGAAGAACATCCAAATTTTTTGGTAATGTAGATATTATGTGGGTTTTCCAAGAAATACATCCCTGTCTGGATACTACAAGTGGACATGGTTCTGGAATAGATGTTCCTAGGAGTGAAAACTCTGACAAGGAGTTTTGGGCTTAACACGATGTATCCTAGTACATGACAACGAGCCTTAATGTGCCCCTGGTTTGAAACTCCTATAGGATATGCTTAGGATAATTCAAATGTTCTTTACAAAACCATTATGAAGTTTTTATGAGTAAATATGTCATTAGAGAAACCATTTTTATGAGACTAAGATGTGTGAAAATATTCAATTAATTTTGATAATTTTTCTAGTTTTTGGATTATACATTATGATACAATCTAACCTAGTGTAAGTCATCATATAGATATGTCACCCAATAGAAGGAATGAGAACTCCAACAATATACATGATCTAAAGAGTAATAAGGATCCTGCATTTCATGGTCTTAAGATAACATTTAAAAGGGAAATAGCCTTCTGCATATTCTCATCATATGAAGAAATAGTATCTTTTGTTAATAAAATAAGTAAAGAATTATCTAAGGTGTATGGATTTGAAGGGAAGCCAAATAAGAAGATGATGGTAGAGATAAAGATTGAAAATGGGAAGAAGGGAAAGAAGGATTTCCTATATGTGATAACTGTGGAAAGAATCACCATGGGAAGTGATTGAAAGGAATGTGAGTTTGTTATAAATTTAGAGAAAAAGTAATCCAAGTTCATTATTACAAGGGTATGAAAAAGGTTTCAAATGTAAAATTCTTCATTTGAAAAGATATGGGAAACTACAGGAATCAATGTCCTGATCATTAGAGTATACCCCAAATGATGCTATTGGATAATAATCAAGTTATGATACTACCGTAGATGGAGAGGAATGACTAGTGTTATTATGTTGTTATTAAATAAGTGTGTCATTTGATTATTGTATTAAATATGTACAAGTTATAAGAATTATAGAGTATATAAGGATTGTACTACAGTAGTATTTCTTTAAGGATTTGAGGTTGTGTGGAACCAAGAAAAGTGACTCAATGGCAGGTTAAATGTTTTGGACAATATAATTTTGAGAGAAAGATAAACCTTAAAATAGTAATGAGGCTGAGGTAATGATTTTTGTAATAAGAGATAATTGAGTTGGATAAAGTATATTGGATATTATTTCCTGCCTTTGAACTAATTAATGGTTTGTTTATTCCAACATTGTTGGAAATTACAAAATTTTTGGATTTAAGGAGTATATCTAGTATTATATGTTTTACATATGGAATAAGAGAGTACATACCTATTCAAATATAGTTTTCTGGTAATTCAGTTTATTAACATTTCTTAAGAGAAAACATGATGAAGGTATTCACTTGTATGTTATGTGACCTTCCTTATTAATTTGGGACTATGAGTTTTGATGGAAGTATTTTGGATAAGTATAAAGGTTGGAATGGATTAAGTTGAATATTGGATACTATTGTATAAGGTTAAAACATTTCTTAATATTATATATGTATTAAAAAAAGGACAACCCAGAGGTTGGGCGACAACCTGTCATGTCTGACAAGGCCACAAGACTTGGACCCACAACCGAAGGGCGACAAGGGTACATCACCTACCACTGGACGACATGATATCCTGGTTTGTATAATGTATTTTTTTAAATGGTCCAACAAATAAATTATAAATTCATTTTTTTATAACCCTATATGATTATGTTAAATAGAATATGTTGGAATCCTCATGTACTAATCATGTTTTAATTATCACAAATCCTATTCAACCTGGTTAAATCTTGTAAATTATATCAAATCATGTGTATTATTGTTTAATTATTCTCAGGCTTTAAGAAGAGCCATTCTAGATCTTAATTGCTCTACATTCAGTTTAATTACTTTATACTATCCTTTATTTACCTTTATAATGATTTCTATGACAAATGATTAAGTTTAATTCTTTCCATAAGTATCACTACTTATGTCTGAATACATATATTTGCCTTAGTCTGAGACACCGTGAACATTCAGACACCATGAACGAGACATCGTGACCATAAGACACCGTGACCATGAGACACTGTGACCGTGAGACACTGTGACTACGAGACACCGTGACATCCAAACACCGTGACCATCAGACACCGTGACCAACCCAGACACTGTGTGAAGGAGACACTATTTCCATGACATATTGTGACACCGTTTCCTAATATATTTTGTCATCTTTCAATTTAATCACTAATGATCATATTTGAAGATTTTAATGCACTAACATAATTAATGTTTCCTTATAGACATATCATCAGTAAATATGAGGTAAGAGGTTCAGAATACATGAAACCTGTAAGCTCCAACACATGTAATCCAAGATAAAAAGAGTTGTACGGCCTAAAAAAGTAGTGCAGAAAAGCTTGTAAGAAAAACACCATACAAAAGAACAAGCTGGTGGGTGTGAGCATCACAACAGAATACTTTCTTATGAATTAGCTCATGCAACTCGATTCTGGTGAAGAACACATGAACCATACTAGAATCTCGAGAACATCTTCACACTGTCAAACATCATGAAGAACACAAGCAGGATCTATCTGACTTACAACACTCTGTTTCCAGATGAGGACCCGAGTTCTGCATCTGCTTCATCTCATAAGTCTAGAGCTTCAAAGACTAAACACTCAGAGCACTTCTAAACCTATCTCAATCATTCTGCTCTGTTTTGTATCTTTTTATTAACTTATGATCAGTGTGTGTTTCTATATAATAACACACTCTGTCTCCTGCATCAAACTGAAGGATACAAGATATCCTTACTCAAACACTCATTTACTCTTGTGTATACCCACATATAAGTTTGGAAGAGGTCCCCATGTGTCCTGGTAGTTTGTACCCATGAAGAACTATGTAAGAGGTCCTTGTGTGACCTAGACAGTCCTGTATACTATTGTTTAACACTGATATAGGGTGTGGATCAAGTTTATTTATATAAACTGCTTGCTGGCAGGTGATCTCTAAGTGGAGTGGATTAGGTCTAGTCTTGAGACTGAACCACTTGTTGTATATCCAATGTGATGCTTACTTTAGTTTTCTCTATTTTAATGCTCTATTGTATAATTCAAAAATCACTAAACTCACATTGATATTTAATCTTGGAAAGATGTTATAATTTCTTTGTCTTAGTAAAATAGTTTCAAAAGTAATATTAATTACTATTATTATTACTGAGAAATAATCAATCTTATAAGAATTTATTTAAACATTCAAACCTTTATAACCGTATTACTTTGATTAACTGGGTTTTTTTTACTTGAACGGGAAATATTTTTAAGAACACCTTTTTAAACAGATTTTTTTTATAGATACTCAATCCACCCCCTCTTGAGTATTCTACTCCGACCAACATTTTGTATCAAAGGTTGTTTATTAGGACTTTGTTTAATCTTATTAAACTATGAATATAGTTTTACTTTAAAGATCTTTAAATTTCTGTCAATTCTAAATTTTCAGATCTTTAAACCTATTCTGTTATTATGGTCAATAGATTGGAAGGTGCTGCAACCAACAGACCACCATTCTTTAATGGAACCAACTATGCTCATTGGAAAATTAAAATGAAAATGAATTTAGAGAGTTTTAGTTTTAAAATTTGGTCTTCCATTATAGATGAATATAATATTCCTTCTACTGATAGAATCACATGGGATGACCTACCAAAACTTCCTACAATAACAATTGCAAAGCCATGAATTCTTTACACTGCACCTTAGTAGATGAGGAATTCAATAGAATTTCTACTTTTAAAACTGCCTATCAGATTTGGGATACCTTATATGTCTCACATGAAGGAACATATAGTGTAAAAGAAATGAGAATTAATACTTATACTATCAAATATGATAATTTTAAAGTGAAACTTGATGAGCCTATTTTTGACATGTATCTTAGGTTCAATGCGATAGTCAACACAATGAGATCGCTTGGAAGTGAAGTCACTACCAAGGAATAGATCATGAGAATTCTCAGATGTCTACCTGATAGATGGAGGGGAACCTCTGTCTCTATTAGAGAATCATGTGAAATCAGAAAGCTACCTGTAAAATAACTCATTGGGAAACTGATGATGTATGAAGAAGAGTTTAAAGTCAACAAGGAGGAGGAGGATGAACCAAAAAGGAAATCTGTTACATTCAAGACCACCACCTCTAAACATAAAGACAATGGGAAGTTGGAAGTTTCTATAGAAAGTTCCAATAGTGAACAATCATCACCCGATAGTGACGAGGAGATGGCTTAATTAGATAGAATATTTATAACATTTTACAAGAAGAATAACTTTTTCCAAAAATCCTAACTTCAAGGGAAAATATGACCAAAAAGTAAATTGGAAGAAGGACTGGAAAAGAAGTGACAAGGCTGATGAAATTTTCTGTTATGAATGTAAACACAAAGTGCATATCAAGGTTGACTGTCCAAAGCTCAAGTAAAAAAAGAGACATGAGGACAAGGATAGGAATTATAAAAAGGAAATGAAAGCAACTTAGAGTGACTTTGAGGACAGTTCAAGTGACTCAAAAACATCACATGATGAACATGCTAACAAAACCAATATGTGTTTTATGAAAAACACATCTGAGGTAACACTGGGATCTCATGTACATAATTCCTACTATTTGGAAAATGAGAGTGACTCTGAATATATGACTAATGAAGAAATGTTTGAATACTATAACATGCTTGAAGAAGCATGCAATGAACTAAAAGAAAAATATAAATCATTGAATAAACAACATGCTCTCACTGTGACTATTAAATCTGAACTCACAACTGAAAAAGAGAGAAATGTTCAACTGATCACAGAAAAAAACGAATTAAAAATGTATAATGAGCAATTGAAGAATGTCCTTGAAAATTTTACCAATGGGAAAAATACCCTTACCCAAATTATAGGAAAACAAATTGACCCTAAATACAAAACTAGAATTGGTTATAAACCTGGAAAAAGAAACCTTGGTATAAAAAATTTTGTTTCTAAATCAAGGACATACAGTTTTACTTCCAATTATGGACACAAATCATCTAATTCAAGTTATGATAGGTCTACTGTTTCAAGTTTTTCCGACCAAATAGAGTTTATTTTTCAAATACATTACTTAATGATTATAGGAAACCTCTGAGACATATATGGGTTCCTAAAACACTTATTACTAATATTACTAGACCCAAACGAGTATGGGTACCAAAATCTGTTTTTGCTTGATCATTTTGTAGGAAAGATACTTAAAGAGTTCCTGTAAAAGTCTATGGTACTTAGATAGTGGATGTTCAAGGAACATGATAGGAGACTACTCATGCTTCAAGAACCTAATCAAAATATATGGAGGACATGTCACATTTGGTGAAAATTCCAAAGGAAATATTATTGTCCCCATACAAATTGGTAACTCTAATTCAGTATTGATTTCTAAAGTACTGTTTTTTGATGGATTAAAATACAATCTGCTCAGTATCTCACAGTTATGTGATGATGGATTTCATTTTAGATTTGAATATGATGCTTGAAATGTTTTTAATTGTAAAGAATAATGAGTATTTTCTGCATTAAGAAATGAAAATGTTTACTTTGTTAACATAGATTCCTTAGCTTCTCAAAATTCTTCATGCTTAAGTGTATTTCATAAAGAGTCTTGGATCTGGAATAAGAGACTAGGACAATGTAATGTTCACTCCCTTAGAAAGCTAACTAGAAAAATCGTAGTTAAAGAATTACCCAAACTTGAGTTTCCAAATGACAAAGTATGTAATCCCTGTCAAAAGGGGAAACAACACAAAGTTTCCTTAAAACTAAATAAAGAAGTGTCAAATTCTCAACCTCTCAAATAGGTTCACATGGATTTGTTTAGACCATCTAGAGTTTCTAGTTTAAATGGTAAGCACTATATTTATGTTCTTATAGATGAATTTTCTAGATATACTTTGACCTTTTTTATGGCTCACAAGAGTGAAACCTGCTCTTATTTTACTAAGTATTCCAAGTCTGTAGTAAATCTTAGTGGACTTAGAATTAAATATTTAAGAAGTGATCATGGCTGTGATTTTGAAATTCAAGAGTTTGAATTATTTTTCTCAAAAAATGGTTATAATAACAATTTCTCTACCCCTAGTACACCACAACAAAATGGAGTTGTAGAGAGAATAAATATAACCCTACAAGAGATTACTAGAACAATGCTCAGTGATTATGACCTGCCTATTTATTTTTGGGATGAAGTTGTCAATACAGCATGCTACATAATCAATAGTGTGTTGATCAGACCAATTCATAAGAGGACTCTTTATGAGTTATGGAACACTAGAAAACCTAAAGTTAATTACTTCAAATTTTTTGGTTGCGAAGTCTATATCCTAAATACTAAGCACAATCTTGACAAATTTTCATCCAAAATTGATGAAGGTATCTTTCTAGGATATTCCATGTCTTGTAAAAGCCTATTGAGTGTTCAATAAAAGAACCAAATGTGTGGAAGAATCTGTCCATGTCAAATTTGATGAAACTGGTCCACATGATCCTAAAACCATTCTAGAGAACCTGGAGAATAATCTATTAAATTTGAACATTAATCCAAAATCCTCAAACTAGTTTGTGAAAGAATCAGTCCAAACTTATAGTTATGAAAATTCTTTAGAACCTGAACCTACTGATTAACCTAAAATCACTAGTCCCTCCTTTATTAGAGTTGTTAGAACTCTTAAGAACCATCCCTTAGATGTTGTTGTAGGAGACCTAGACAAAGAAACTCAATATAGATCTTCTCTTAGAAATCAGGTTGAACATCAAGTCTTCTTATCACAACTTGAACCTAAAAAAATTATTGAGGCTATCAATGATGAATTTTGGGTGATTGATATGCAAGAAAAACTTAATCAGTTTGAAAGGAACAAAGTTTGGAAACTTGTTGAAAGGCCAGAGGACACATTCACTATAGGCACTAATTGGTGTTTATAAATAAGGTATATGTGGCTGGTAACATAGTTAGAAACAAGGCTAGATTGGTTGTTCAAGGCTATAGTCAAGAAGAAGGAATTGACTATGAGGAGACCTTGGCACCAGTAGCTTGACTTGAATCCATCAGAATTCTGCTTGCGTATGCTGCACATATGAATTTCAAACTATATCAAATGGATGTTAAAAGTGCATTCTTAAATGGGTATATTACTGAGGATGTGTTTATTGAACAACCCCCTGGTTTTACAAACCCCCATTTTCTAAATCATATTTTTAAATTATCAAAAGATTTATATGGTTTAAAACAAGATCCACGAGCCTGGTATGATAAATTAAGTACTTTTATTATTTCCTAAGGTTTTACAAATGGAATGGATGATCCTACCCTTTTTATAAAAAAAAATTCTAATGATGTTTTAGTTGTTCAAATCTATATAGATGACATTATATTTGGATCCTCAAGAAATTCTTTACGTGTTGATTTTTCTAAAATGATGCAAAATGAATTTGAAATGTGTTTAATGGGTGAACTAAAATTCATTCTAGGATTTCAAATCTTTCAAAAGAATGATGGTATTATTTTAACTCAAAGTTACTATACTAGAGATATTCTAAAACGTTTTGGATTGGATAGCACTAAAAGTAGTAACACTCCTGTGAGTACTACTTGTAAGTTGGATCTTGATAAAGATGGAGAACATGTTGATCAAACCACTTATAGAGGAATGATTGGAAGTTTACTCTACTTAACTGATTGTAGACCTAACATTATGTTTAGTGTGTGTATGTGTCCTCGTTTTCAATAAAATCCCAAGGAATCTCATTTAAATGTTGTAAAGGGAATTTTCAAATACCTCAAGCATACACCCAATCTAGGATTATTCTATCCTAGAATAAAATCATTTGAATTAGTTAGTTATTCTGATGCTGACTTCGGTGGTTGTAAGTTAGATAGAAAAAATTACCTTTGGAACATTTCTCTTTTTAGGAAAGTCCCTAGAATCATGGTGTATTAAGAAACAAAATTCTATTGCATTATCTACTGCAGAAGCTGAATACAGAGCTTCTGGAAGTTATTGTGCACAAATTTTGTGGATGAAACATACATTACTATATTATGGATATCAATTCCGGCTTGTACCTATAAATTGTGACAACACAAGTGATATTAACATCTCAAAAAATCCTATTTCACATTCTTGAACAAATCATATTGATGCAAGACATCACTTTTTGAGTGATCATTATCAAAAAGGTGATATCACATTGGAATAAATTAGTTCTGAGTATCATCTTGCTGATATATTTACCAAACCAATGAATTATGAAATAATAGACTACATCATACACAAATTATGCATGATAAATCTTAATTAAATGTCTTACTATTTTATATCTTACTCGATTCTTCACTCAGGCTTTCTTATATTCACTCATTTCGAATCCTTCTTCAAACCTACAACCCTTATCTCTCTCTCAAACCTTTGGTGGATTCCTAGGATTAAAATCCCTTCATCGTCAACTCCTGTGAAACATAGCACAAAGAAGAAGAAAATTTCATCCAAACTAGCACCCAAAGGTCCTCTAAACCCAAATCTGATAAACCGAGTTGTCATACCTAAGAAAGTGGTTTGCCCCAAATGGATTCAGTCAAGTAAGTCTCTAGTTTTGAAAGTTTTTAAAGATCGAGGCTGGCTAAAGTGGTTTTCAAAGGAAGATAGACCTATCTATCCTAAGTTTGTGGCTCATTTTTATCAATATGTTCAGTTCACCTTTGAGTCTGAAGATGAATATGTTGTGAGAAGCTGGATCAATGGAAAAAATGATCATTCTCTTTGAGGTTATAGGATGCATTCCTTAGGATACCTCATGAAGTCATCTGTGAGGCTTATCAGAGAGAAACTCCACCTTCAAATGAATTCTTTGATATGTAGGATGCTTTGAAATCCTTAACTGGAAATGGAACTAAGAGGAGAGCCATTGCTGTTGAAATAGATGGAGAATCAAGGCTTCTGTTCAAGTTTATTCAGAATCTGGTTAGCCCCAGAAAATATGAAATTGCTATTTTGAAATATCAGTATGTGTTTCTGATCCACCTTATGAAAAATGGGCATAAGATCAACCTTTGAAAGTATATCATTCACCACATGTGTGAAATGATCAAAGCCACATCCAAGTCAACCTCCCTATTTTACTCTCGGCTTATCTCAGCCATGATTCTTTCTAAAGGTATGGTTGGACCTAAGGAGGACATTATAAAGGATTGTGAATACTACCTTTTATAAATTACTATCAATAGGATGAAGATAAATTGGAACCCTTGGAAAAAGGCATGGGTAGAAGACAGTGATAGACTTTATGAAAAAATAAATCTTGTGAAACATCCCTCAAGACTAAGAGATATTTATGATCCTGGTTTGGAACTAGATGAGATTGTTGAATACAATTATGAAGAAGAAGAAGAGGTTGTTGTGCCTCCTAGGGAAACTGTTTTTGTTGAGGAAGATAGTACTCCTGTTCCTCATGAAGTTCTTAAAGAAGAGGTCCATGCTCCTAAATATGTTGTTAATCTAGAAGATCAACCTAAGGTTGAAACAGAATCTACTACCCATGAAACTAATAAGAATTTTGTAGAAGAACCTATAGAGGAATAATTACCTGTTATACAAGGAGCTGACCATGAGGAACTTCCAGTGGAATAATCTGTTCCCGAAGTCATCCCTTCAGATGAGGAAAGGATGGAGCTGGCTTTTCAGTTGGCTAGAAAGGAAATGGTTGAAGAACTACGAGATGAGTTTGTGGAATTAGATCAATATCCTAAGCCTCTCAGTCTCGAGAAGGATTCAACTATTGAGGGGGAGCAACCCCCAAATCTGGAATCTATCAATGTACAAAATCTGGTCGATCCAAGCCCTATAAGCACTCGATTTATGTTACCGAGTTTTTATGATGTGGATGATTCTTAGAAAGTATCCGCAAAAGGCCTTGACTTTTCCTCTTTGTTCTAGTTGAAATATATCTCTAATATTTCTCTTAAGAAGGAACCAATACCTATTTATGAACCTTCATCAGAATAACCATCCTTTGTGAGTAAGTATTATATAAAGGAATATGGTGTTACCCTTTTGTATGGTGTTGAAAATGTTCAGAATTTACAACCTTCTCTTGTGACTCATCTAAGTGAGAAAGATTCCTCTTTATTGTTGTAGAAAATTATCTGGAAAATACAACCCAAAATACTTTATGAGATTCAGGAAGTAAGAGTTGAGAACAGAATTCTTACTGATGAAGTGAAGAACCTAAAAGGTATGATTGAAGACATGCAGAAAGAGATTCATTTGAGATCAGAGCTTATTTCTCATCCAGTGGAACCTGTTGTTCCTAAAACTCAACAGAATGTTGTCTTTGAGATTCAGCCACTTTTAGCTTCCTTAGCTAAAAATGTCACAGAAAGGAACAAACAGATTGGGAAAGAAATGCGAGAGCTCGTGGTTAATCTAAAAAAACTCACTAATGAGTATATGGGGTGTCTTCAGAAAGTGCTAAATCAACTAAAATATCTCACCACCACTATCAATGATTCTAAACCTCTGGTAAATCCTCTCAACCCTCTTTATACAGTGATTTTCTCAGAATATTGGTCAAAGAAGAGCTTTATACTGTGCTTAGTGGCTTCAATAATGATTCTCTCTCTGCAGTTATCAAGAACAGCGACAAAGTTCTTGACCTGGTCGAAATCCATTCTAAAATTTATAATGATTCTCAACAATAGTTTTCCAAGAAAGTGTATTTCTACTTCAATAGAATCTTCTCCAAGATTGACTTCAATAATCATTTCAAGTATCTGGTTGAAAATCTGCAGATTACACATGTTACTCAAGATTTCAAGACTCAAGTCCAAAAGCACAAAAAGTTCAATCGATTGTTGGATAAGTTTATGGAAAACAAGGGTAATTTTGAGAAAGCCATGCAGTATGGTGGAGAGATCATTGCATATTTCATTAAGCTTTTGAGTCCTTACCTTCATGTATAGAGTACAGCCATTGTTGCTCCTACGGCTGCACCTCTAAGACCTGGATTACCTACCTTCACCTCTGCCCTAGCCTCCACTACTATATCTATCAGCCAAGCTCCGAGTCAAATCAGGACTATGATCCTTGACCAACAACTACCTCATTCTTCTACTACACCACCTCTGGCTCCATAGGCCTTTGAAGACCTTCCTTTATCTTCTCTATCAACCACCTCACTCCATTATTCTACCTCAACCTCTAATCCTATGGCTTTCTCTTCTGATACTGCTGATAAAGGCAAAGAGAAGACCGACCAGTGAAGAAGAACAGTGATTACTTCTTTTTGATAGGAATGATGTTGCTTTTGTTTTTCTTCTTTCTATTTGTACTGGATCTTATTTTCTTTAATGAAATATGAAATTTTCATGACTTCTCTTATTTCATCTTTTTGATAATCCCAAAAGGGGGATAAATCTCAATATTTTAGACATTTATCTCTATATCTATAGTTGAATCAAATATACACTTTACATCTACATGATTTGTGATCATAAAAAGGGGGAGATTGTTGGACTCTTTATGTACTAATCTTGTTTTAATGATCACAAATCATATTCAACCTGGTTGAATCCTATAAATTATATCAAATCTTGTGTATTATTGTTTAAGTATTCTCATGCTTTAAGAAGATCCATTCAAGATCTTAATTGCTCTACATTTAGTTTAATTACTTTATACTATCCTTGATTTACCTTTATAATGATTTCTCTGAAAAATGATTAAGTTTAATTCTTTCCATATGTATCACTACTTCAGTCTGAATACATATATTTTCTTATGATTGAGACACTGTGAACATTCAGAAACCATAAACGAGACACAGTGACCATAACACACTATGACCATGAGACACTGTGACTACGAGACACTGTTACTAGGAGACATCGTGACATCCAGACACCGTGAACCTCAGACAAGTGTGAACAAGACACTATGACCAACTTGGACACCGTGCGAAGGACACACCGTTTCCATGACATACTGTGACACCATTTCCTAATATATTTTGTCATATTTCAATTTAATCTCCGACTGTTATTTTTGAAGATTTTAATGCACTGACATAATTAATGTTTCTTTGTAGACATATCATTAGATTGTATGAGGTATGAGGTGTAGAATACATGAAACATGTCAGCTCCAACACATTCACTCCCAGATAAAAAGAGTTATGTGGCCCAGAAAAGAAGCACAGAAAATCTTATAGAAAAAACACGATACAAAAGAACATGCTGGTGGGCATGAGCATCAAAATAGAATAATTTCTTATGAATTGGATCATGCAATTCGATTCTGTTAAAGAACACATGAACCATACTGGAATCCCAAGAAAATCTTCACACTGTCAAACATCACGAAGAACACAAGCTGGATCTGTCTGACATACGACACTCTGTTTTCCAGACAAGGACCCGAGTTCTGTATCTGCTTCATCTCAGAAGTCAAGAACTGCAAAGACTAAACACTCATAGCACTTCTAAACCTATCTCAATAATTCTGATCTGTTGTGTATATTTTTAGGACTAGTGTGTGTTTCTGTATAATAACACACTCTATCTCCTACATAAAACTAATGGATACAAGATATCCTTACTCAAACAGTCATTTACTCTTGTGTATACCCACAGATAAGTGTGGAAGAGGTCCATGTGTGGCCTAGTAGTTTGTACCCTTGAAGAACTATGGAAGAGGTACTTGTGTGACCCGGACAGTCTTGTGTACTATTGTTTAACCCCGATCCAAGGTGTGGATCAAGTTTATTTATATAAATTTCTTGTTGGAAGGTGATCACTAAGTGGAGTGGATTAGGTCTCGACTTGAGACTGAACCACTTGTTGTATATCCATTGTGCTTCTTACTTTAGTTTTCTATATTTTAATGCTCTACTATATAATTTAGAAATCACTAAACTTACTTTGATAGTTAATTTTCGAAAGATTTTATAATTTCTTTTTCTTGTTAAAATTGTTTAAAAACTAATATTAATAACAATTATTATTACTAAAAAATAATCAATCTTCTAAGAAGTTATTTAAACAGTCAAACCTTTATAACCGTATTACTTTGATTAACTGGGTTGTATTTAACTTGAAGGGGAAATATTTTTAAGAACACCTTTTGAAACAAAAATTTGGTTATAGATACTCAATTCCCCCCTCTTGAGTATTCAACTCCGACCAATAGAATATTTTTGTGTTCTATTATCTTTTGGAGTGAAAGATGAGTTTGTGGTAGAAATTATTTGAAGGATGGAAATCTAATTTCCATGTATTCTTTTTTATAGTAATTAGATGAAGAAATTAATTTTTAAACATTAGGGAAAGGAATATAAAACCAAAAATGTGTTATCCTAATACTTTATGTTTTTTTGAACCAATTATAATTTAAATAATCATAGATTTATGGGGTTAAGGCCCTTAATTTTTCATTTATTGTTCACTTTTTCAAGGTTAATGACCTCAATCATTCCCTATAAATATTTATGTTTTCCCTCTAATTATGTGTCTCTAATTTACTCCAATTTTCTCCTATTCAAAATCATAATTTGATGGTGACTTTTCCATTTACATTTCCCTCTTATTAAGACTAAATTTTATTAACCCTATTTTCGATGTGGGTTTTCCACAAAGATATTTTCTATTTTCAACATTTTATTTTCAAAGAAAATTTTCAAATTACGAGGATTTAATTTATTGAATGAGGGGATAATCTAACACCCCAAAATTTCATAGTGAGTTATCTTTTTAAAGTAATTTAGTAGCTTGTGCTACACGCAACACTGAGTTCAAGCGCATCAACACCTATCAAACAAGCTGTTTAAAAAGCGGTTATGAATAAAATTAACCAAATTTCTAATTTTATATATATCCTATATAATTTTAACATTCATCTTTTTTGTTTCTTAGACTCAAAATAATGACAAATTTAATTTTTCAGATAAAATAAGTATTTTTCAAAAATGTAGTTTTCCACCTTTTAATGGCGAACCATTTTTAAATCTAATATTTAACACTTTTATATATTAATTTTAATGAAATAAAATTATTCTTTAGAATAGTGACATAAAAATTTAGTTTGGATAAATTTTTGGTACTTTTCTAATAACTTTCAAATTTGGATATATAGTGAAAAAATAGTAAATTTAATTGAAAAAAACTTTTTGAATCAAATTAATTTATAGTGTTAAATTATAAATTTGAGTGATTTTAAAGTATAATTTTATGATATGTTTTCCATTTATCCCAATTTTGGTCATTGGAAGTAATTTCACTTTTTATTTATATATAAACACATTTCAATATTTTGATAGTTTTTACTTCTTAAAAACCCACTTTCTAGTTTTGACAAACTGGAATTAATTTTAAATTAATTAATAAAAATTATATGTTTTTAATTTGTTAAAATTGACATAATTTTTTGAATTTAGAATATAAAAATTATATTTGCTTTGATTTTTTGATATTTTTCTAAAAACAGTCAATTTTTTATGAAAAGTGAAAAACATTGTGTTTTTGATAAAAACCAAAATTTTCATGTAAATAATCATTTTTATAAAAAAATTATCTTAAAGTCAAATTAAATACATAATAAATATATTATTCCAATGTAATTAATTCGAGCCATTTCATAATAAGATTATACATATAAAATTTTATTGAACTTTTTTAACATCTTTTACCCACCTTTTAGGCACATTTACAAATTTACATAAAACATGATTTTACTGCTTCTGTGATTTGAATTTCAAAAATCTGAGAAACATAGTTGACGTTATTAAGTAAAATTTGGTTCAATAATATGGAAATTATTTTTTGTGAATAGTAACTTTTGAATTTTATTTTCCACGGTTAAAAGTAAATAAGGTAATTAAATGTAAAAATTATATTATAATTACACTAAAACATGTCCTAATTCTATTGGATAAATGTATTTATACCAAAATAAATCTTATAAAATCACTATGATCCTTTTTTATCCACTTGGATTAGATTAGGACATTTTTTATATTTTATTTAAAGAAGAGTTAAAAGTGTTAAATTCAAATTTTAATAAATAAAACATTTTAAATATAAGGTTGTACAAAATATAAATTCGACAATAAATATTCATTAGAAATCTAAAAGTATTTATAATATAATGGTATTTTTTAAAAAAAATTAGACATTAAATAACTAAATTTATTTATGACATAGTGACGATAAAATAATTACTTTATTAATGAATGATTAACATAATTGATATTATAAATATTAAAATAAATGTATGTTGAGATTTTTGATGAATTACACGAATTTTATAAGTTAATATGATATTGAAGGGCTGATTCAATGAATTTTTTTAGATATAATCAGGTTTTTATGTCTTTCACAAAAACCAAATAATAAATAGTTTCAAAATTGAAATAAATGAGTTCTTAAAACAAATACAATTTTATTAAATTATATAACAATCATAAAAATATAAGTTTCATCCAAAGGACTTATATAATGATAGATATGTCATTAATGACCCTATTTATGTTCTTTTGGAATTTTATAGTAATTTTATTAACCTTTTATTATAATAATACAAGAAGACATGGTAAAAGTTAAACTATTTAACTAAGGGTTAAAACTAAAAGATAAGGTTAATACGGTGTCCTAAACTAGTCTAAAACCTATTGGTTGAGAGTATTTAGACCCATAAAAAAATTATCCTTGAAATAAATTAATTTGGAGCTATTAGAAACTGAAAATTATTTTATAATGAATTAATATTTCATGCTTTTCCTAAAGTTCCCCTCAACTCTCTTATAAAAGGGTACTTCCCCTTCCCTTAACTTCACACCTCCAAAGACATTTGGCTCAGCCAAACCCTAATAATTTCTCTTTACAAATACCCTCAATTAAACCTAGAGGCATTAATTTGATCATAAATCTAACCTATGGATCCCTTTTGTTCAGATCAAAAGGAAGCACCTGAAGAAGAGGTAATTATTTCATCACCTCTTTTAAAGTTATTTTCTTCTTCCACTTCTTATTTCTTTGTTATCTCAATAATAAAATAATAAATCCAATACCTCATACATACTAAGATGTTATTATAAATATGTTAAAACCATATTCATTATTCTTTCCAATATATGAATGACAAAGTCACCATACGTGCGTACGTACGAATTACCGTCTCCACATCGTGTAGTTTGTTATTCAACACTACATTATTTGGATGGGTATAATAATGAGTATAATTAATTTAAATAATTAATATGACATGGTAATTATTTCTTATATATAATATATCATCCAATTAAACACCATTTTATCATCGATAGAATGATATTATCTCTCATGCATACGTACAGCTTGTCGTCTCTACGACACGATTAGATTCATCTTCAACGATCACCATTCAAGAATTTATATATATATGTATATATATATATGTATATATATCAATTAAGTATGATATATATGAAATAATATTTATAAAATAATAATATATATTTATTTAGATAAATATATGTCGTTTTCTTACTTCCATACTATATGATAAGAAAACCGAAACAACGTTCATGCGTACGTACGGACTACCGTCTCCATGAACGATGTTTCCATTCCATATATCTATCTTTTATAAATATTTATATTCTGAATATATATGTTATATAAATCATGTTTTATATTATTTGAGTATATAAATTATGATCTAAGTGATATGGTCATGAATAACAAGTTAAAACATGTAGGATAATGAAAGCGGTTATTACCCAAAATATTACTTTAACATGGAAATTATTATTAAATTGGCAGTATAAAGCCATAAATGAATCAAGTTTGATATCATAAATATGAATATGGTTCTGTTTCTGGTATATTTTAATAACATATTATGGTCATTATACAAGAGGTTAAACATACCCTCGACTAAATTAAAGTACAAGGTAAGGGTTATTTCCCCAATCTCATTATTATCTGAGATTGTTTATCTATAAGTATATACTGGAACATATTTATCATATATATCCATGTTTCATTAATTTTTTTTAAAAGGAATATTTTAAGATTTTATGTAATGGAATCTTTAACTATATCATTAATTTAAATGTTTTTAAAGATTTATTTTTTAAATCTTTTTAATTAATGTTTATGTTTTCAAAATGATTTTATGGATTTATTTACGTGGACTTGATTGTTTTAAATTGTTAATTCCTTTCAAAAGTTTCAATTTGGTGTGAGACACTTTGATTCAAAAATCTATTTTAAAGGACTTCCTTTATAAATTATGTAACTTTTTAACGATTTCATGAAAAACAGATTTTTCTCTCAAAGGGATTTTACTGATCATTTTCAACTATGTCAACATCCTTTACTGGATATTATTTATGATTGAGGTTGATGTTTTAAAATAAAATATTCCATATTATATTGAATGAGTTATTAAATGTTTGAATGTGTATGTGCTATTTTTATACCATTCATAGTTTATGGTTAAATTATTGACATTTAATATGCTAGTTTTAATACGAATGTTTATCTTATGTTACACCTTTTTTCATATGAGGAATGCATTTGACTTAGTAAGTGATAGATGGGGCCCGCTATAACCCATCGATGCATCAGTAGGTCTCATGAGACAAATTAGTGTCTTGGAACAAGGCCTTGACAAAAGATTATAGATTCTACTAAATTACTTACCCTTACTCAGCATCGGAGCTCACCCCTTTCTTATGTTTTGTTTTCCCAGGAATCCAAGAAGTGTATTATGATTGATATGCAAGGTTAAGATAGGGGAATAATGGAATTTTCAATGGATTATCTATGGTGTATTTTATGTTTGAAATTGTAATGTAATTTTCATATATGTAATCTATTTTCCATGACTTCTAAATTTATCGGTCCTTCAGGACTTGATACCTTGTAATCATGCCAATGTATTAAAATAATGCACCGAATATAGGCTTCTTGGGTCGGGGCGTTACAAAAAAAACCACCAGTAGTAACCTTTTAATCTAAGAGAAATTAAAATATATGTGATATATATGGATCATATATATTTTCAACAAATTTTATTTTAGCTGGGTCAATAGTTTTTCCATATTTAGAAATAAGATATCCCAGAAAATAATTTTTTTGTAAAAAAAATTCACACTTTCTAAATTTCCCATATTGTTTTTTTATTTTAAGGTTTGAAAAAAATCATTTGTTTTCTTTCATGTTAATCTTTGATTTTAAAATATAAAAAAATTCTATAAATAAATAAAACCAAATCATTTTCTATGGACTCATGAAAAAACATATCCATAAGGTATATTAATACTACAAGGTCATTATAAAACAAAAATTACATAACTACAAACTCACAGTGCCCATATATAGTTCGAAACTCTATCTTCATAGTGTTTTCTTTTTAAAATTTCAACTAATGGTACCTCGACATTAGGTCAACCTTCAAAAAATACCGAGTCCCTAGATATGATTAAAACATTCATCGATATGAGGCAAGGGATACTTATTCTTAACATTGATATTATTAAGGGGTCTATTATTAATGTAATGTTGTATTGAACCATATTTATTTTGAGAAAAAAAATAAGAGCACACCATAGTGAAGTTCTAGGTAGGTTGAAACCTTTATCTAATAACTTTTGTAACTTCCATTTTAGTTATTAAAGTTCCACTTGAACCATTTGATAAGGGGGTTTAAAAATAAGTTTAGAATAAGGTATTAAATCAAAAGTAAGATCAAACTCTCAGTCAATAATTTCACTTAGAAAATCATCATGAAATAAATCCATGTATTCACTTACTAATGACACACCATTAATTTGTACAATTTCTTTATTTTCAATAATATTATCTAGGTAAATTTAACCACCACCTCTAATAAATTTATGAGCTTCTTGGTAAGTTATCAAAGGCATGAAATCATTGAAAAAAACTTTCTTAGGTCTACAATCTATCTTAACAAGATAAAATGAAATCCATTCCATACTAAGAATTATATCAAACTCTACTACGTCTAGTTCAACATGATTTATTGGAAAGACCAACCATTGATAACAATAGGATAATTCCTATAAATATTGGTTTCTTATTACGACCTTGAGATTTAATAAAAATTTATATCTTATTTTGTTTGTTGTGATATTCCCATTTTTCTTGAAAATTTATCGTTAATGTAAGAATGTAAAGATATAGAGTCAGACAGGGTATTGGAATAATTTGAATAATAAATTGACATACCTGTCACCACTTAATTTAATGGACAGAAGTCAACTGAACTAGTAGAAAATTACTTTACAACACCTTTATATTTATGATCATGATGATTTATATCCTATGAAACTAACTTTATACACATGTATCATAATGATCTAACTCATTACAACAAAAAGAGATATCCATTGTTTGAATATTGTTTATCCCCATTTTTTGGTTACTCAAGACTCTATTATTTATAGACATGAGCCCATATGACTGAATTGAACACATTGAAAACACTTTATAGATCTTGTCAAACATTCCTTTAAATTTTATTTTCTACCCTTGGAACATTTTTGGGCTAACCTTCAATCTTATTTTTTATTTTCTTCTTCTTTTCATGTGACCTTGAACATTTCTTACCATTGTTATCTCAAGGAATATACATGTTAGAAAACACCATATAAAATTTCTCACCACAACAAACCACTTTATCATAACTTTTAATTTATCATGTGGGAATTGCTCATTATAAACTTGTTTTTAACCCTATGTAAATTCTATTAATGTTTATACCAGTTTCCTGAACAAAATTTGGCACATACCCAACCAATATTGTGAAGTTTTATTCAATTAAAAATATAGAATCTTCATAGTTTTTTCTAAGTTCCAAGAATTGTTTTTATATTTATAGTCTAACAACCTTAGGGAAATATTCCTAGACAAAAATATCCTTAACTGTTTCCCATGATATGACCTCAAGAGCATCTTTATCTCTTGTATTATTATACAAATACCACCATTGACCAACTTCACCTTTGAAATGATAAATTTAAAGAGTTTACTTTTAACATTCTGATCATCTCATGATATCAAATATCTTCTACAAGGAATTAATCCATCCTTTATCTATCATGGGGTCCAAATATCCACTAAAATATGGGGGATGTTGTCTCAGAAAATGATCCTCTATTGACATGTTTCTTTATGGTAGATCAGGTTATTCTACATCATGGATAAGATCACCATTAATATCTTGTGTCATTTAATTGATCACTGCAAGAAAATGTTCTATTCTAATTCCATTCATCCAAAGATACTGATTTGGAAGGATACTTTTCTCTTAGTGCCTTCCCACTATAACTTCCATATATCCTCTATAGAAATACATTATGAATAGAAATAGTTTAGATGAATCAACATGGTAATCTTTAAATTATATATAATTTCAAATTAACCATAAAGTAAAGTCTTTCAGGCATATGATATTATCATTATACTAAACTCTAAAGTTATCTAAAATTACCTTTGATTCCAACTATAAGGACTAAGCATTAAAAATTAGATAATATTAATATTAAAGTTAAGAATTAAGTCTATTACATTTGAGGATATTTTAATGTTTAGAGTATTATATAATTAGGCCATAACATATACATAACCAAACAATGTAACAAAAATTGTAAACTTCCAATTAGTATCCATTTTACCCACCATATAATTTTTTTAAAACAAAACATGATTTCATTTCACAAAAATAAATCTTCAAGACTTTCATCTTGACCTCTTTCTTTCCCTTACCCAATATAAAATCATGTGTAAAAAATTTTAAAATTGTGGCATGAGCACAAAACTCTTAGTAAGGGATATAAAAAAGAAAGAAAAACATTAGTATAGTGAAAAGATAAAAACTCAGGTAACATTTCCCTTTATATTCAAAGTTATTTAAGCATATGAAATTAAAAAACATTACATGAAAAAAACACATATATTTTTCTCAAAGTAAGCATTAAAACCCCCAAAAAAAAGTAATTTAAAACACTTTTCAATAACTTAGAGCATCATATTCATAACACTTTTAAAACCCTGGTTGGAAGTAATAAGAGGCCAATGATATGCATAAGGGAAATAAATTGGTAACTCCATCATTCTTTCTTATTTATATATGGAAAATTACCCAATGTATTGGAGTGCTATCTGGGAACACCCATCATTTAAGATGTAATGGGCTCACCCGATGATATCTAGGTGCGCTCATTATATGATTTGTAATGGCCTTACCTAGTGCTATATAGGAACACCTATTTATCTTTTATAATGCTCAAGAAAGATATAATAAATAAAACATTTTAGTGCTTGCACTTTTCCATCATAAATCATTTGAAAAACTCTTTTAACCATGTAATAAAATGACATTTAGATATTAAAATACCATTTTCATTTAAAACTCCATTTCAATATAAAAATACCCAAAAAAGGGAAAGGGTTCTTATTTGTAGAATACATGAAATAATAAAAAGTAATATAGGAATAAAATAATGCTCATGGAGCTGTAAAAAGTCATTTTCTGCATAAATATTAAAACAAAAAAAAATCAATTTTATCATTTTTCAAAATTTTCTATATAAAACATGGATATGGAAGATATAGAGTTGAAAAAAAACTTAAAAAGATGATTTTAAAAAATAATATTCTCTTATCACTTGGGAAACACTTGAATCATATGCCACATGAAATAATAACATTAAGAAGAGCATTAAATGTCACAATAAAAGATAAATTCATTAAATAATATTTCAAAGGGGTTGTATATACACCACATAAAAAATAAAAGTGTATAAAATAAAAATATTCCTTAACAAAGGGAATTTGAGACGAAATCCCTTACCCTGTATATGAATTTTCAGGTGTATATTCATCTTCTTGAATAATAATATTTTATTAATTATTTAATTGATAACCTTTTAATGTTTTATATTTTTTTTATTTAAATTATTACCTTTTTATATACAACTACTTAATCAATTAATTTTATATCGGATGTTCTGATAATATTTAGCTAATACATCAAAAAATGGATTATGTAGGTTGACTATGGTCAAAGAGGTCATTATTTAAACATCTACAGAATAATAATAAAAAAATATCTATCATATTTATACATAAATTAATCTTTTAATAATTATCATAAATGTTTTTTTTGGGAAGTGAAGTGTGTTACAATCATGGAGATGGTAGGATGTATGTAAGTATGAATAACATTTCCATTTTTTAATGATGATTATAGAAAAGAGGTAAGTAATATTTTATCTTTAAAAAAATTATAAAAATATAATATATATCATATTATTTCTTTAAATATACTTATATATATCATCCATGTGGTATGATGATGAAAATATAGTCACATCGCGTTGTGAAGGCGGTAGTCCACACGTTCATGAAATACATTATCATTTTTCAATGAGTGAAAAGGTTAAAAATAAAATGATATAATATCTATTTAGAATGATAAATATGTCATTAATTTCATAATTTTTTCATTAATATCAAATATATTAATTATATTTACCCTTATTTCCATCCATACAAAACTTTAGTAAAAAACGAATCACATCATTTCGTGAGGTGGTAGTCTGTCGTACACATGAGTGGCGTTTTTATATCCACTCTGAAATGGAAATAAAGAAAACATTATATATTATATAATGAATTAATATGTAAAATTATGTTATAAATTTCATATATATAATTTTTATCTATGATCATACAAATCATGAGAGGTGGTAATGGAAAAAATGAATGACATCAGTTTGTGAGGTGGTAGTCCTCCGTACACACAGATGGTGGTTTTGAAACTGATTTGATAGTAGAAGAGAATGATTTAGGTTATGGAAATAAAATAATAACATATAATTATAACTATTATTATTATTTTATTATATAGTCATGTTTTAAGAATAATTTAAGGAGGTGGAGTAAGAAATAATTAAAAAATTCTTGTTGAAGAATGTTACCTCTTATTCGTGTAACTTATTTGGGTTTGCACCAAGGGCCTTGTTTGATTAGATTTATACCCAAAATATATATTTTAGTATAATATATGGAATTATAAAACTTATTGGAGTAGTAATTGTCCCAAAAATGGGTTTTTAAGGTGCAAATATAAGATTAGAGGGGGAGGCCTTTTATAAGTGAGGTGAGTGGAACACTTGTACTCTTTGAAAAAATGAATTCCACCCATGTTTTTTTCATATTAAAAGGCTCCAATAATGGAGAATTAACTATAAAATAATGGAAAATCTAAAACCATGGTTATAAAATTTATTTTATACAATTTATTAGATCATTTTAACCATTATCATTTTTAGTTTAACCCCCAAAGTAAATCCATTTTTACCTTAATCGTGGTAATTAATTTTTACAATTTTTGCTATTAATTTTGGTAGAAAATTTTGTTAAACTTATTAGAAAAACTATATTTTCCCGGTTCCAAAAATTGAATCCATTATACCAAATTCAATTCTCATAAGTGGCTAAATTTAATTTAAAACAAAACTTGAAGACGTTACAAAAAGTTGGTTTTCAAGCAAAGTATTTGTTTGAGAAAAACATGATTCTATATCAACTCTACAACCAATAATAATCATTGTGTGAAAATAAATTAATATTTAATTACATATAAAATATACATTTCATTTAATAAATTATATAGGGATTATTTTAATTAATTAAAATAGAGAAACATTATAAATTTTAAAAGAGTTTTTAGAAAAGCATATTTTTAAACCCAAAGACAAACTTATACTAAAAACCAATATAAAGTTTATTTTAAGACTAATTAGGTAGATTATATATATATAAATAATTATGTTACTTTAAATACTATTCAAAACATAATTTTACTTTTTAAATTACGTACTTTATTTAAAATAAATGATTGTTTTGAAAAAATTGGTATTTTTACTTTTGGCTTAAAAATAAATATTTTCAAAAAATAATAAAATTTATACATAGGTAAATTATGATATTATGATTTCAAAATTTATATTTATATTTTAAAATTCAAATTCAAAATTTTTTGAATTAAATTTTTAAATAAAATCCAAATAAGAAAATAGTGTAATTTAAACTATTTCATTTTTGATCTAAAAATAACTTAATATTTTTATAATGAATATAAATATATAATTAATATTAATAAATATAAAAATTATTTAATCCATAGTTACCAATTTTTGTTACATTAGGGGTGTTTTAGAGTGAGTTAGAGGTGAATTATAGATGATAGGTGGAGTTTTAGCTAAGATTTTAGCTTGAAAAGTAGATCATGTTGGGTCAACTGCCACCATCTGATATAAACACTAAACGACACACCATGTGAACTTTCCCTGTGAAAAAAGTTTCTAAAGTAAAATACATGTAAGTTAATTTATATTTTCAAATACAATCACAGTTAAGAAACCAGACCGTAACCCAAAACCCCCTGATAAGTGAACATATAAGAATATTAGATGAAACGATCAAACAAAAAACTAAAAGGCATTAGAGCAACACAATTTATATGGTTAATACGTGAATCATAATCTATAGGGGAAATTTAATTTACTTTTGTTAAATATAATTAGAGTATGATTATAATATTAAGATAACTAAAAATGGGAATCCAACTCACTATTTAAAGTAGGATTCAATAAGTTCATCTAATAGTTTCCTCTATCCGATCGTCATGGGATGAGTTATACTCGAGCCGATCTTCATGGAAGAACACTAAACATGGTCAAAGACACCCAACACCTAAACCTACTCTATGATTTTACTAATTATACTTTTAAGATATTATAATATAACTATAACTCACCTATAATTTTCGTCGACACCGTATGCTTCCAGAAATACTATCTAAAAGCCTGAGTCTATATAGCTTTCCACCATCATACATCTAGATTTTTATAGAAACCACTTCCATTTATCCTATCTTCATTTAGACCATATTAAATTTGGACAATATAACTTCCCATATAATTGGTCCTAAATCCTTAAGTAGAAAATGTTTTCCACAACTAAAACCCAACAATTTCACACTTGGAAATAATTTTCCAGGCTTCAACACTAAGCCCTCCATTAGTCTTCAGGAAACCTCTATCAATACTTCAAATGTCGATTTTAGCTTAATAAAGTTCCCCCAAAATGATCTTATGGTCATCCCAATACTATCGAATGTAGAACCACCTCAACACTTCTTGAGTCACAACCCTTACCGATATTTATATTGGACTCTAGATTCCCATAATATTCCATTGATCAAGCGCTCTGTATTCCAAAAAAATTGTATAACACAGAACTTAAGATGAATGTTCTACATCTAGTAATGAAGCATCAGATTTATGGATAAGTGGATTTCACTATGCTAATCATATAGTAAACTCAAATTTCTTACTCCCTTTCGAGATCCTCCAGTAAGCCTTTCTACTAGACCAAATTATTCCCCTATTCCAAAAATGTGATATACAACACTTTAATTATAAAGACCACAAGTAATGGTTAGTATTTTTACATCCAAATTTCCATAATTATAATAATATTAAAAATATACCCATAGGTTCTCTTCTATGTCTTTGAATCTCCACCAGAGTTTGAGAATGAGAAACCTTTCAATGGATAATTTATTTCAAATAAACGTTATACTATTTTTTAACCCTTTAACTGTTAATGAGTCCAATTCATAGCCTCCTAATGTTCTATTCTAGGGTTTGACCTAAAATTTATAAAATTGACCAAATCATGGACATTGTTCAGATTAATGAATACCATGATATACATCAAACTTCCAAAAATATAGAGGCATATGGAAGTTTTCCCATGTTCTCAAACACAACTTTTATTCATAGTAACTTACCCCTGCTGATCTTGGTGTGTCCAACCAGGACTATGTTTAAATTTTTTTTCCCTAATACTTGAATGATATACCATATTTTAGACATAATTTAACTGGATATGGTAAAAAATACCATAACTTAGTTATCTTATTACCTACATCCCCAATATATATTTATCCAAACTGATATCGTTCACCTTAAAGCTTTCATAAAACTAATCTTTAAACTAATATATTAATTCCTTTATCAGACATGCAATCAACATGTTATTATTATAAATATTAAGTATGATAAACTTCCATCATAAAAAATCTTTCAGTAACATCAATGACTAATATTTCCTCAAACAAACTTCTTATCCACCATGAAGTAATTTAACTTACAATTTCAATACATTATAACTTTATTCAAACCTTAAAAGTTTTGATTGATTCTACACATATGTCTCTATTTCCACTGATCATTGAAACCATCTAGTTATTTCCTGTAAACTTCCATATCTAAATCACCACTATTTCTTGAAATTGAATTGATCAAGATCAAGACCTTTAGAATGTCCAGATAGTTATATGTTTTACAACCAAAGAAAATATCATTGAGAAATTTATTCCTTCTAACTATTTAAAACCTTTTACAACTATCCTAGATTTGTACCTCCTCCCATCATCCACCACTTCCTTCAGTCAATAAACCCATTTTTTTTCTAAGAATTTATCCCTTCCATGACTCTCTATCAGCTTCCATGTTCCATACATATGGAGGAAATCAATTTCAATACTCATAGAAAAATACCACTATTCCAAGTATTTCAATATCCTTACCTATTCTAGGTATTCAGAATCAACATAATTTATTAGAAGAAGATAGTGAAATTTAATTTCATTCCTTTGTTCTGAGAACCTCAATTTAGTAGATATATATAACCATCCTTCTCGTTGATCTCTTTATGGTACCAAAAATTTAGAAGTTATTATTTCTATATATTTTATTAATCCTTTTCATTCCTTAAATATTTGCTACTTATAGCTTGGAACTACCATCAAAACTTGACCTAATTCATGTATATCATTTGGATGGTCTAATGTATCTAGTATTTTCATGCTCCAAAAATTCTCTAGAACATTTGTTTTTAGATGTTCATCAAGAAAAACATCATATTACAATAATAATTTTTTTTCATCATGAATTTCTATTAAGTTCTGATCCTTTAATATAATAAATTCATTTAATAATATATTTTAACTTTTGATGGCCTTTTTAGAGTGATTATCCTAGATTCAAAAACTAAATTCTCCATCTCTAGATCCAAAAAAATAGAATAATCAAGAATTACCCACCATTTTACCTCATTGTTTGGAATTAAAATGGGTATATTTGAGTGAACCAGATAATTTTATTCAACTGAAATACAAATTCCATTCAAAATAATTGTTTTTTGGAAGTTACTGACTGATTGGTGATGACTGACTCAAGTTGATTAAGTAAGTTGCACAATTTATTTTCTCTTACTAAAAAATCTCAAGGAACCATGTGTGAATCATTATACTTATAGAACCATACACTAATGTCTGATTCAACATCTTTATAACTCCATTTAATTGTGGATTACCTGATATTGTCTTCTCAATATTAATCCCCTTATACTAGTAGAACCTAAAAGACTTTATACCACCACACTCCTCACTATTGTCTGACCATAAGGCCTTCAATTTGCATATGGAATCTCTCTCCACTATGGACCTTTACCATATGAAATTAAAAAAAACCTTATATTTGTTCCTTAAAAATTAAATACACACTTTGTTATTTGGAATAGTCTATAAAGGTAACCTAGAAGAGATAACCACCATGAGAGAGCACTGGAGCTAGCTGCCAAATGTTTGTGCGATCCAACTCCAAATTTTAGTTCTTTAGTACCTCCCCTTATGTTCTAATGGATACCATCTACTAAATGAAAAAATAATATATTCTAATGTTCTATAACCATTCATTAAAACTTCAACATACTTTTTTTAGTGAGTATTTGTATCTCTTTATCACGAAGATTCCCTAGGTGATCACGCTATAACTTCAGGAAAGTTTACTCTCTAACATGAATTTCTCCTTATGATAAACTTGTAAGGCCAAAACTTCCACCCTTTAATTCCTTTGAAATAACCATGGAACCATGATAAATAACCCACTCAACACCCACACACATTTTATATAAAACCATAAAATCAAATTTACCCACTAAGATTAATTTTTTCTTTAACCATGATATGTGACACACATCCTTCAACTCCAATTAACTTCTATTAATTGTATGGATTGAAAAATAACCTTTAATTATGATCTAAATAACCTTGATGTATAAAAAATGAACCATTACCAACCATAAAAATTATAATTTCTTATGATTACTCTCTCAAGTGTAGAATGGAATGAATGTCCATAGTCTATCACCCAAGACCAAATGAACTAGTGTCACTTATATCAACCCATTTGAATTGTGTGACACTTGTTTCACATAGATACTTGAAAAAGAATACTTTTGTAAATTATTCCTCCACTAACTACTATATTTTTTCACGTGTCGTTTCCCCATACAATTCTAGTACAAGGGAGAACCATTTATTAACCTACTCCTACTCTGGCTCCTCCTACCATTCCCATTTTGTTGACTTTTCCATCTAGTGGTATATCCTCTTATTTCAGAATTTTATGCATTACTAAAAGATATACATATATCCTTATGATAAATTTGGTTATTCAAGATCAGGTCCTGGACATTAGTGAACTCCAATTTATTATTTTCCTCTGGAATTAATCACAGAAATCAAAATCTTATCCCAAGATCCAGGGAGTGAGGAAACTAAGAACAATTCCCACTTTTGATATCTGAATTTCAACTTCACTAACTTTAACTAGATTTAATTCATATTAATTTTTTTAACATTATCGAGAGAATAATTTATTTCTAACATAAGAATTCATAATTATATCCTTAAACAGAAGAACTTTTTTATCCCTGTTGGTTTTTTATACATGTTTGTGAGGGCCTTCATGAGTTATAAAGAAGTTTTTACCTCCTATATATTATAGGAAATGTTTTGGTAAAGTGAAATTAATATCAACCCCAACAATGTGTTGTCGATCCTCTCCTATTATTTCACATTCATCACTTCCATATCATCCCCTTTCATTGAAATATCAAGGTATTTCTATAAAATAAAATCCTCTATATTCATCTTCTAGAACCAAACATACATTCTATAAAACTTTTCAAGTTGGTAAACACTCCTATAAAACATCATTTTTCTAGAAATTGTGAACTATCACTACTTTAGGACAACATAGAGAAAGGGGTGAGGAATTTTTTACTAATATTATTATATAAGGTAAAGAGAAGAATATGTATACTGAACTATAGTCTAAAACACATTCAATAGAGTCTATCTATGTGAAACACTCCAACCTTGAGATCTGATACCACTTCTTGGGTCTAAGTCTATCGTTTGATATAACTAATGTATGATAAATAACCCAAAAATAGCACATGGAATAAAGTTCAAGAATAAGAACCCATGCTATGATATTAGGAGCTTGGAATAAAAGTATACTAAATCCACCAAATTGTAGTAAAAAACCTCCATATGAGAGAATATATAAGAGAATCTGATGCAATAATCAAGTGGAAAACTTTGAGATATAATAACAACACAATTTACATGGTTCAGAATTGCATTGTAATCTACGGGGGAAATTATTCTTCACTTTTATTCAAGATAATTAGAGGATGATTAAAATATTTTACTTATTAAATCAAGTGACCCATCCCACTATTTAAAGTAGGATCTAAATAGTGTTTTGGTTTTCTCTTCCATCTGATCTTTATAGGATGAGTTCCACTTATGCTTATCTTTATAGACTGAGCCTACACTTAGTCAAAGACTCCCACCACCTTAGGATACCATGTAAGTGTTCTATTTACACTTCCAAAGATATAAAAATATTTATATAGTGCAACTTAATTTTTTTACCCTTAACTTCCTCATTCAAGTCATACTGTCCAACAACTAGACTCTGCATAACTTTAGGCCATCCTGAATCCGGATGTTTAGACCAAACACTACCACTTCCACTATCTTCATCAAGACTATTAAAATTAGAAAAGTGTAAATTATTCTTCAATTAGTTCTAAAGTGTAATGATTTCATATTTTAAAATATATTTTTCCTTAATTAAATACAATATTGAATAACTTCCTTCATACGCAACACCAAACCAAAAAAAACACGAAAAAATTTATTTTATGATAATTATAACTATTCTAATGTGGCCATTAAATTTTAGGGTATAAATAAGGGTAACCAAATTATAAAATATAGAAATAAAAATTAAGGTTACTTTTAAGTAAAATTCTATTAGTATATATAAATAACTTATAATATCATTTTATGAATAAAAATATATTTTCTTAAACATTTATTTTTAAGGAGATATGTATTTTTATTTTAAGAAAATAAATAAATATCTTTTTAATTATAATAAAATATATTATTGATATATATTGAAACAAATTTGATTATTAACTGATAAGAAATGAGAATAAGAACAGTTAATATCTAAAATGTAATTTTTCTATGAAAGATAATTTTTCTTAATATTTTTCATTTCCATTTAGAAGTTAAATTCCAAATTTTTTGAATTAGAATATGAAAAAGTTAACTGAATTTTGTGATTTCTCATTTAAATATTAATTTAGGATAAATATTTTGGATTTTCCTAAAAGAATAATTT
The DNA here is from genome assembly GCA_963277665.1 of Viscum album. Lineage (NCBI taxonomy): Eukaryota > Viridiplantae > Streptophyta > Magnoliopsida > Santalales > Viscaceae > Viscum > Viscum album. The sequence goes on from OY728145.1 coordinate 906,396,797, forward strand.
TTAGATAAATAGTGAAAAATATGGTTTTTATAAACATCAAAACATTTTTTACTTTATTATGATCTAAGATGCAATACCCCAATCTTCCACGCTACGTTTCACATTGAATAATAAAATAACGTGCAATATACGCAACACTGAGTTCAAGCGCACCACAACTTATAAAGCTATCCATTTAAAAACTGATTATGAATATTATTAACCACATTTTGAATCTTATATATTACCCATATAATTTTAACATTCATCCTTGGTGTTTCTTAGGCATAATATAAGGGCAATTTCAATTTGTCAGATAAAAGAAGTATTTTTCAAAAAAATGAAGTTTTTCTGTCTTTTAATGGAGAACCCTTTATAATCCAAAATTTGGCACTTTAATATATTAAATTTGATGGAATTAAATTCTTCTTTATAATTGGGACATAAAAATGTAGTTTGAATAAATTTTTGGTGTTTTTCTGATAACTTTTTTATTTTGATGAATAATGAAAGATACTAAATTTTAATTGAAAACAAATTTTTTAATCCAAATAATTTATAGTTTTAAATTATACATTTGAATGGTTTTGAAATATAATTATATTATATTTTTATCATTTAATCCAATTTTGGTCATTGTAATTAATTTCACTTTTAAATTGAATAAAAACACGTATCAATCTTTTGATAGTTTTTACTTCTCAAAAACCCGCTTTCTAGTTTTGACAGCGGGAATTAATTTTAAGTTAATTAATGAAACTTTTACATTTTGAATTCGGAAAATTAGAAATCATTTTTGGATTCATAATATCAAAATTAACTTAGGGTGAACTTCTGGCATTTTTCTGAAAACTTTCCATTTTTGATGAACAGTGAAAAATACTACGTTATTGTTTAAAAACTGAATTTTTATTTAAATAATTATTTATTTTGTCTAAATTAATTTTAAGTCAAAATAGACAAATAATACATATATTAGTTCAATGTAATTTATTAGATTCAATTTATAATAAAATTAGATGTATAAAATTTTATTAAATTTTTTAATGTTTTTAGCCACATTCGAGGCATGTTAGCCAATTTGCATAAAACATAATTTTACCACATCTGTGAATTGAATTTAGAAAATCAGAGAGACACAGTTGACATCAGTAAGTAAAATTTGGTTCAATAAGATGAAAATAATTTTTGGTGAATAGTTACTTTTGACTTTTATTTACAATGGTTAAAATTAAATTGGGTAATTAAAGGTAAAAATGATTTTATAATTACCCTAACACTTGTCCTACTTCTGTTGGATAAGTGTTTTTAGACCACAAAAAACCTTAGTAATAAAATATGATCCTCTTTTGTTCACTTGTATTAGATTAGGATATTTATTATTATTATTTTTAAAGAAAAGTTAAAAGTGTTAAATTCATATTTTCAAAACTAAAACATTTTTACTATAGGGTTATACATAAGATAAATTCAACTAAAAATGTTCATTAGAAATATAAAAATATTTACTAAATCATGATATTCTATTTATAACTTTTAGACAATAAATAATTAAATCTATTTATGACACAATGATGATGGAGTAATTAACTTATTAATGAACGATTAAAATAATTGCTATTATAAATATCAAAATAAATGTAAATTGATACTTTTGATGCATTAAATGAATTTTATATATTAAAATGACATGTTAGGGTTAATGAAATGATTTTTTTGAAGTAATCATGTTGTTACGACTTTCCAAAAACTGAATATTAAATAGCGTGAAAATTGACATAAACGAGTTTAAAAAAAATATTATATTATTAAATGATATAATATTCCTAAAAATATAAGGTTTGGAAAAATATCTTATATAATGATAGATATATCATTAATTAACCACTTTTGGTTCTCTTGGCAGTTTATAGTTAGTTTATTAACCATATACTGTAAGAATACAAGAAGACATGGTGCAAGTTAAACTAATTAACTAAGAGTTAAGTCTAAATGATAAGGTTAATATGGTGACATAAACTTGTATAAAACCTATTGGTTGAAGATAGTTTGACCCATACCCACTTTATCCTCTAAATAAATCAATTTGGATCCATTATAAACCGAAAATGATTATATAATAAAATAATATTTCAATATTTTTTGAAAGTGACCCGCACCTCACTTATAAAAGGGTACTTCCCCTTCTCTTAATTTCACACATCCAAAGCTATTTGGATCAGACCACCCCTGCTCAAATATTCTCCCAAATAACATCACTTAAACCTAGAGGCCTTACTTTGATCAAAAATCCAACTTAATCATCCCTTTTGATCAAATCGAAAAGAAACACCCGAAGAAGAGGTAATAATTTCACCACCTCTTTCAAAGTTCTTTTATTCTTCCACTTCCTCTTTCATTGTTGTTTCCATACCAAAATTATAACTCCATTACCTTCTACATACTATGATGTTATTATAAATATGGTACAACTATATTCATTATTCTATCCATCCTATTAATGACAAAGTCACCATACGTGCATACGTACGGCTTACCGTCTCCACGTCGTGGTGTAGTTTGTTATTCAACACTTCATTATTTGGATAAGTATAATAATGAGTAAAATTGATATAAATAATATATAAAACATGTTAATTATTCTATATATATGATATACCATCCAATTATATATGATTTTACCATCAATTGAATGATATTTTCGCTCGTGCATACGTACGGATTACTGTCTCCACAAACATGATAAGATTCATTCCCCATTATAACCATTCAGGAATAATTTTTATTTTGTGATTTAAAAATAATGTTTAATAACATAATATAATCATGAATATGAATCAAATACATATTATACATAAAAAACATGACTAACGTAACAAAACATATAAAGGGAATGAATCAGTTAACACCCAAAACTATGATATTATTGAAATATCATTAACAAAACAGTATTATAAGATCATATATGATATCATATTCATTTATTTGGTTATTTTATAATTTAACAAAAATTATTTCACCATTATAAAGGAGTTTAACCTACCCTATACTAATAAAAAGTACAAGGTAAGGGGGTTTCATCACACTTTTATTCCTATGTGATTCATGCAATATTTTCCACTATTACCTTTTGTGTGGTGTATATACTACCCATGATTGTATTATTTGTGTAATATACTTTAATTTATGGGTATTTATTTCATCATTTTATTATCCTTATTTCATGAGGTGTATGTTTCATAAGTAACCAAATCAGTAAGGGAATTTCAAATTTCAATTTTCACTCATTCGGTTTTACGAAAACTTCAATGATTATTTTACTCCAAGATTATGTGTGAAATAACCATGTATTTAATTATATAGTAATTTATACTCCCATTTGTGTGTATATACTTTTGATACACATAATTAATCCATTTTTAAATTCTCAATTCATTTATATGAACTTGATAAAAGTAATTTTTACTCAATTCCTCTTAATTGAGTTCAACATCCAAGTCATTGGTGTTGTTTTTACAAGAATATATGTGAATTTCCTATGATTTATTTACACTAAATAACCAATAATATTGAGTGTATTTATATTTTTCACACTTAATTATGCCATTTATTTATCCTTAACCTAAGTATACAGTATTTATAATGGATTTCATCTCAACTTACATTCCATTGATACATCTTTATTATTATTCCCCAATTCAATTTTTTATGGTGTATATACTTTACTTTTACTAGTATTTTATGAATCCATTTATTCTCATGATATTATAAAGTTTTTATTACCTCAATTTTTTTATTCAATCATCTCTCAATTTTGTTAGTATCTCTAACTAAAATATCATTTTATATGTTTTCAAAATTTATTTTTCTAAATCTTTCTCATTAATGTCCATGTTTTAAAAATGGTTTTAAGGATTTAATTAAATGAAAATTAATGTTTTAAAATTAAAATTCCTTTTAAAAGCTTCAAATTTGTCTGGGACACTTTGATTAAAAAATCAATTTTAAACGGATTCTTGATAAATAAGTGAGACTATTAAATATTTTCAAAAAAAGGGGGGATATTTCTCTCAAATAGTTTTGATGATTATTTTAATCAATGTCAATATCCTTAATTATTCTTGATTGAGGTTAGTTTATTATAATAAAATCTTCCATATTGTATTTAATGAGGTATGTTTAACTATGCATGTGAATTTTTTTTACCATTCATGGGTTGTGGTTAAAATATTGGCATTTTTTATGCTAGTTTTAATATAAATGTTTAGATTATGTTTGAAAATTTTCATATGAGGAATGCATTGGATGTAGTAAGTGATGACTATATCCTACTGTAGCTACTTGATACATCGGTAGGTCTCCTGAGACAAACTAGTGTCTTAGCATGAGGCCTTGACAAAATCTTATTGGTAGTCTTGGCACGTGGCCTGGACTATGTGGTTATGATGTCCGACATTATGCATTCCATCATTATGAAATTGGATATTGATTTTTCATGTGATTATTCAACTAGTTGAATATCCATGTAAATAATTAAATGAAATTATTTGATTTATCTTGGCCATATTATTCTAAAGTTTATGTTTAATAGGCTTGTGTTTTAGTCTTATGCATTGCCTTAAATGTTTATGATTATTTTTTATAGTTCCCGCTATATTTTTATCCCTACTAAGCATATGAGCTCACCCCTTTCTTATGTTTTATTTTCCCTGGATGTGAAGAAGTATATTATGTTTAACTTGTAGGGATAGGCCAATATATATGAGTGTGTTCAAATGGGGCAAAATGTTGTTTTTATTTATTTTATGATGTAATGTAAAATTTATTTATGTATATAGTACTTCTAAGGCTACTAAACTAATCGGTTTTTTGAGAATTTATATCTTGAGATCATACTAATGTTATGTAATAATGGACCGACTCTAGGTTACTAGGGTCAGTGTGTTACCATTGGTATCAGAGGAAGTTTAGTACAAACCATGGAATCTATATTTATAAAAACTCTGATTAGAGAACAATACCCTAAGATAGAATTTGGGGATTAGTATAGAAAAACATCCAAAAAATTTGGTAATGTAAATATTATGTGGGGTTTCCAAGAAATAAATCCTTGTCTGGATATGAGCAGGTAGAGTTGTCTCTGATACAGATGCACCTTGGGTTAAACCCAAAAACACCTCTTTGAGCTAGACTCCAACAGGAACTAGTGCACGCCAACGGGCCTTGCTTCACTCTTGGTTACAATACTCCTAGTGGATATTATTAGGATAATTCACATTTTCTTTACAAAAAAATTTGAAAGATTTTAATATAATATAAGAATAAATAACCTTGGTTAATCCTAAGGTGTTTTAGATTGAAAATAAGGTGTCATGATATTCTCTAAATGCTTTTATGAAAATTTTTACTCACACAATGCTTTATGATTTTAGTCAATAGATGGATTCCTATGAAGTCATAGTAACATTGAACATGATGTACAATGTGAGAACAATGGTGGAAATGAGAAATGAAATGGAATGTTTATAGGTGTAAAAGATATCATGTTTATACTGAATTAGTTTTCAAAAAATATGATAAAAATATATATATTAACTAACTCTTGGACTCAACAAAGAAGATAAGGGCGGTGAATGATAAGAGCTCCAGCAGTGGAGAACATGGAGAAAAGAAATATCAAATTCCATCATGCAGGAAATTTGGAAGGAGACACCTAGGATAGTGTCTCAATAAAACAAAGAAATGATTTATGTGTGGGAAATAAGGATATAAATTAAAGAATTTTTCACAAAAATGAAGATTACTATGGAAGAAAATAAAAATGACCCCAAGAATCCATTTACAGTCATTTTCTGTAAATGTTGGCGACCTGAGCAGTACCCAAGTGAATTACCTTTTCTATAAGATAACTTATTGGTCAAGGAAGATCCTATGTAAAAATAAATGTATGGTGAAATGTTTAAAAGTATCAGTGCTCTTTATTGATGGGATTACATTGGAAGACTTTTCTCTTATATGTGTAACCCTGAAGTTTGTGATATGAAAATGCTATTTGAGGAATAATTTTCCTTTCTATTGTGGATATAGTTATATATAACCATTTGGGTTTATATGATCCTTGAATTTGAGGCAATTACATGTTATTAAATTTTCGGATAAAAATGAGAGGTATGAGATAACATTTGTAGTAAAAAAAATTATGGTTATTTTGAGGAATTTATCTCATTTTGGGAAAGTTATAAAATATATTTTTTAGAAAAGGACAACATGTAGACTGTGTGACAACTCGTCACATTGGACAAAGCTGCAGGAATGGAACCCACAACCAAAGTGCTACTGGAATTTATCGCCTACCACTGGACTATGTGAAGTCTCTAGTTAGTGTGACTAATTCTTTTTAGTTTAGTGATTTTATTGATCAATAATAAGTTGATTTGGGATCTTATGTTTATCAAATGTATATCCTTAATATAGGAAAATGATTTGGTGATTAAGTGATAAATGTTATTTTGGAAGACGTTCACTATGTTGGGAACACTATATGCCTAAGGAAAATAGAATACTATGACATTTCATATGAGTTGTAATGGTGAATTTTTATCTTTTTTTTGGGCTTATTGAAATTTTGGTTATTTATGTAAATTATTAACCTATCATAGAGAATATGTGATTAGGTTAATTAATTTTAAGTATGTAACTTTAAGATTGGTCGATGTTATTTGGAGATACAATTTTATGTGGAAGACTATGTAATCAAATTCTTCTGAGTTTTGGGTTTCAATATTAGTTTGGATTATATTGAAGTATTTTAAAGGCAATTTTTTATTGAAGGGTATTTATTGAAGTTTGGGTATTTTTGGTTTAAATTTAGAAATTAAGATTATTATTTCTTTCTCTAAAGGATTATCCTTTTTGTGGATCATTGGATCTTGTAATAACCATTTTGGTTTTGGTTAATCTCTAAATATAGGGTAAATATATAGTTCATCCTTTATGGATTATGTGATTCTCCGTAAGGTGATACTAGCACTTCAGGTGTGACCAAGTAATCTTGAATACTCATCGTTTGGAGTGAAATATGAGTTTGAGGTTGAAATTAGTTAAAGGATTTAACTCTACTTATCAAGTATTTTTTTTATTCTATGAAGAAATTAATTCATAAACTTTAGGGAAATAATCTTACACCCAAAAATGTGTTATCTTAATACCTTATGTTATTTATCATAGATTTATGGCTTTGGGGCCCTCAATTTTACATTCACTTGTTTGTGATTGATTACCTCAATCAATCCTTATAAATATTTATGTTTTTCCTCAAATTATAATTTCCACCAATGTTCTCCTATTCAAAATACTAATTTGGTGGTGACATTTTCAATTCCATTTACCTCTTTTTAAGACTAAAATTTATTAACTCTATTTCCAATGTGGGTTTTCCACAAAGGTATTTTCTATTTTTTTAACTTTTATTTAAGAATAATAATTTGAAATTTTGAGGACACAATTTAATGAATTAGGGAAGAATGTAACACCCCAAGCTTCCATGTTATGTTTCTCATTGAATAATATAATTGCATGCGATGTACGCAACACTGAGTTCAAGCGCACCATGACCTATCAAACTAGCCATTTAAAAAGTGGTTATGAATTATAATAACCACATTTTCAATCTTATATATATCACACAAAATTTTAACATTCATATTTTTTTTTCTTAGACATAATATAAGGACAAATTCCATTTTTCAGATAAAATAAGTATTTTTCCAAAAATGCAGTTTTTCTACCATTTAATGATGAAACCTTTCTAATATAATATTTGAAACTTTTATATATTAAATTTTCTGAAATTAAATTATTATTTATAAGCGGGACATAAATATTTCGTTTGGATAAATATTTGGTGTTTTTCTGATAACTTTCATGTTTTGATGAATAGTGAAAGATACTAAATTTTAATTGAAAACAAATTTTTTAGTCAAAATAATTTATAGTGTTAAATTATACATTTGTAAGGTTTTGAAGTATAATTAGATTATATTTTTATAATTTAATCCAATTTTGATCATTGGAAGTAATTTCAATTTTAAATTTGATATAAACACATATCAATCTTTTGATAGTTTTGACTTCTCAAAAACCCACTTTCTGGTCTTGAAAACAGGAATTAATTTTAAATTAATTAGTGAAAATTCCATGTTTTTAATTTTTAATAATTTATATCATTTTTGGATTCGGAATATCATAATTATCTTAGGGTGAAGTTTTGGTATTTTTCTGAAAACTTTCAATTTCTGATGAATAGTGAAAGACACTGTGTTATTGTTTAAAAGCCAAATTTTTATTTAAATAATTATTTATTTTATATAAATTAATTTTAATTAAAAATAGTTACATAATACCTATGTTATTTAATTGTAATTAATTTAAGTGATTTTATAATAAAAATAGATGTATAAAATTTTATTGAATTTTTTAACGTTTTTAACCACCTTCAAGGAACATTAGCAAATTTGCATAAAACGTAATTTTACTTCATATTTTAATTGAATTTAAAAAATAAAAGATACAATAATGAAATTAGTAAGTACAATGTGGTTCAATAAGATGAAAATAATTTTTGTTGATAAGTACCTTTTGACTTTTATTTACCATAGTTAAAAGTAAATAGGGTAATTAAAGGTAAAAATGATATTATAATTATCCTAAAAAATATCATAATTCTATTGGATAAGTGTTTTTAGACCAAAATAAATCTTAGGAATAAAATATTATCCTCTTGGTCCACTTGGACTAGATAAGGTGTAACGCCCCGACCCTAGTTACCCAGAGTCGGTGCATTATTACATAACATTGGCATGATCACAAGAAAAATCAAATCTCGAAAGACCGATTGGTTTAGTAGCCTTGGAAACACTAGATATATTCATAAGTCTTACATTACATCATAAAATGAAAAACTACTATAACAACATATTGACTCCATAATCCACACTCATATCCCCACATAATATCCCTGCAGGTCATTCATAATTTACTTCTTCACTTCCTGGGAAAAATGAAACATAGAAAAGGGGTGATCTCAAATGCCCAGTAAGGATAAAAATATAGCGGAAAATTTTATAAATAAGAATAAACATTTAAGGCAATGTATAACTAAAACAGAAGCCTTTCAAACTTGAACTTTTAACATAGTATGGCATAAATAAAATGAAATAATACCATTTACTTATTCACATGAATATTCTACTAATCGAATAATCACATGAAAAATCAATAACTGCTTTCATAATGATGGAAGGTATAATGATGAACTTTAATTTCTTTGTCAAGGCCTCGTCCCAAGACCTAGGGGCTAACTGTAACCGGAACCCAACCCAGAGTTCCTCTAATAACCGGACACCAACCCGGAGTGCCTCTAATAACCGAAGACCAAACCAGAGTTCCTCTAATAACCGGAGACCAAACCGGAGGGCTTACTTTTACTGGTCCCTAACCCGGAACATACTTGTCTAACACATTCATCTGAATGAAAGGTTGAAATATAACATAAAAATTCGGATTAAAAATAACTTATGAAATGTAAATACTTTAAAAAAAACATGAGTGACATAAGAATAGCTTATCCACAGTAAAAAATATCACAAAACCTTCAATAAAATATGGATGTTTTGTATCATAATAAATCAACTTCAAATAAGCTTAAAAGCCATCATAGGATGTTGACATAGATGAAATCAAAACTATTTTAGAGAAATATATCTTTTTTTAAATCATTTTAAAAGTAACATAATTATAAAATAATACATTCAATTTGAAAATATTCTTACAATCTTGTAAGGGAAGCTTTGACGATTTTATAACGGCGGTAAATAGCCGCACCCGCCGTATAAGTTAAAAAAACATTCTTACCTTAAATTTGATGAAAAGGTTAAAAGTGCCTTGTTTGTAAAACGACGGAATGATTCCTTTCGAAAACAAATAAGGGTATAAATGAATTTAACCCATATTCTTGTAAATAGTAAAAATGTTTTGAAATACATTATTAAGAAACATGGATGTGGATGATAAAGAGATCCCAGTAGATTATTACGTATAAACAACCTCGGATAATGAAGAGATTGTGAAATAAACCTTACCTTGTACTTTTCCTTGGTTGGGGTAGGTTAACCTCCTGTATAATGGTGAAATAATTGTTATTAAATTATACAATAATCATATATATTAATATGATATCATATATGATCTTTTAACATTGATTTGTTAATAATATCTTTGAATTATCGTTGTTTCGGGTGTTAACTTACTCATTTTCTTTTATATGTTTTGTTACATAAGCCGTGTTTGTTATGGATAGGTTGTATCTTATTCATATCCAGAATGATATCAAGTCCTTAAACATCATTTTTAAATCATCAAATGATAATTATACTTTAATGGATACGATAAAGAATGAATCTCATCGCGTTCGTGGAGACGGTAGTCCGTACGTACGCACGAGCGACAATATCATTCTTTTGATATTAAAATAATATATAAATGGAGGTATATCATATATACAGAATCATTAACATGTTATATTTATTATTTACATGAGTTACACGTCATTATTATACCCATCCAAATAATAATATATTGAATAACAATTACACCACGACGTGGAGACGGTAAGTCGTACGTACGCACGTATGGTGACATGTTATTCAAAGGGTGGATAGAATACTGAATATGGTTGTACCATATTTATAATAACATCACAGTATATGTGAGATACTGGAGTTATTATTTTAGAATGGTAATAACAAAAAAAGAAGAAGTGGAAGAAGAAAGGAACTTGAAAAAGGGTGGTGAAATCATTACCTCTTCTTCGGTTTCTTACTTTTGATTTGATCAAAAGGGCTCCATAGGTTGGCTTTATGATCAAACTAAGGCCTCTAGGTTGTATTGAGAGAAGTTGGGAGAGTATTTGGGCAGATTTTGGTCGAACCAAAAGGCTTTTAAGGTGTGAAGAAATGACAAGGAGGAGTTCCCTTTTATAAGAGGGGTGAGGGGCACCTTTGGAAAAGCTAGAGATATTAGTTTATAATAAATTCATATTTGGTTTCCAATGGCTCCAAAGTTGATTATTCAAAGGTTAAGGTGGGGATAGATCTAAAACCACTCAACCAATAGAATTTAGACAGGTTTGGGTACTTATATTAACCTTATCTTTTAGTTTTAACTCTTAGTTAATTAGTTTGACATTTACCATGTCACTTTGTATTTTTATAATATATAGTTAATAAACTTACTATATACATACAAGCGACCCCTAAGTGGTCCATTAATGATGATCCTATCATGATATAAGTCTCTTGGCCGAACCTTAGATTTTTATTAATTTAATATCAATTAATAGTATAATATTTGTTTTAAGAACTCTTTTATGTCAATTTTGACACTATTCAATAGTTGATTTTTGTGAAACTCATAACAGATTGATTACTTCGAAAAAAGTTAATTAAATCAATCCTAATATATCATATTATCCTATAAAATTAGTTTAATTCATTAAAAGTTTCATATTATATTTATTTGGGTATTTATAATATTAATTATTTTGATTTTTCACTATTATAGTAATTACTGCATCATCATTGTGTCATAAATAAATTAAATTATTTAATTTCTAAAAATTATAAATAAAATATAATTATGTAGTAAATTGTTTTATCTTTCTAATGAATATTTATAATTTAAAATCCAACATATATAACCCTATGTAAATTTTTTTTTCTAAAAGATATATGCTTGTGTCATTTTTGTATTCATTTTAACTTAATTAAAATAAAGTGTCCCTATCACCTACAAGTGGCACCATGGGGTCCCAAAATCGACCCACATATGCCTATGTCCGAACATGTATCAACCAATAAGGCTAGGACACGTTTTAGGGTAATTTAGTATTATTATAATATTATTTTTTTAATCCTTATTTACCGGATTTACCCTTAACCATGGAAAATAAAATATTTACCGCAGTAATTATTCAAAATTTCTAAAAATAAAAGTTACCTATATACACAATTTGAACAGCCTGATTCCAAATATGGAATCCATTTTTCTAAATTCAAAACACAGAAGTGGCAGAAATTAATTTAAAATTAATTCCCGCTGTCAAAACAAAAAGCGTGTTTTTAAGAGATAATAACTGTCAAAAGATTGACACTTGTTTATGTTCGGTTTAATTGTAAAATTATGTCCAATGACCAACATTATATTAAATGGTAAAACGATATTCTAAATATACTTTAAAACCACTCAAATTCATAATTTATCACTATTAATTATTTTGATTAAAAAAGTTGTTTTTAATTAAAATTTAGTAATTTTCACTATTCATCAAAATATGAAAGTTATCCGAAAAGTACCAAAATTTCACCTTAGGCTAAATTTGATATTCCGAATCCAAAAATGAAGTCCATTTTGAAATATAAAATATATATAATTTCAAAAAGTAGGTATTACTATTCATAACGGCTAGTTTGATTGGTTGTGGTGTGTTAGAACTCGAAGTTGCGTACAACACACGCTACTGTATTATTCAAAGTAAAGTGTACCGTGGAAGCTTGGGATGTTTCATTTTAAATTTTTTGATGTCCCCATTTTGTCAAAAAGTTTAAAATATTGTATTTAAAAAGGTTTCACTATTAAAAGTTGATAAAAGTGCAATACTGAAAATGAATCTGTTCTTGCATTATGTCTAAGAAACTCATAATATGGATTCTAAAATTATAAGGATTATATAAAGTTTAAAATTTAGTTAATACTATTCATAACCTCTTTTGAATGGCTCTTTTTTTTTGTTAAGTCATGGTGTGATTGAACTCGGTGTTGCGTGTAGTGCAAGTTATTGAATTATTTTGAAGAAATAACACACTATGAAATCTTGGGGTGTTACATTCTCTCCTCCTTCAATAAATTGCGTCCTCGCAATTTGAAATTGTTCTTTGAAAATAAAAGGTTGAAAATAGAAAATATATTTGTGGGAAAACCCACATCAGAAATTGGGTTACTAAAATTTAGTCTTAATATGAGGAAAAGAGAAATGAAAGGGTCACCACCAAATTATGATCTCGATTAGGAGAACATTGGTGGAAATTAGAGACATATAATTGGAGGAAAAATCTAAATATTTATAGGTAGTGATTGAGGTCATCAATCACAAACAAGTATAAAATTGAGGTCCTTAAACTCATCAATCTATGATGATTTTAAATACCATCGGTTCAACAAAACATAGGGTATTGGGATAACACATTTATGATGTTTCAAAATATCTTAGTTGAAATCCCACATCGAAAAATGAATTAATGAGGCCTCTATTTAAAATAAAGAGTGGAAAGTATGAAGATTACCAAAAATAACACATACTAGGGTTCCATGTAGGAAAATATGGATATGGAAGAGAAATCTAACCATCAATTATCTGATGGAGAGTGGTAGAGAACATGGCTATGAAAAGGCCAACAATCCCAAAGCCATAAATTAGTGATGATTTAAGGTACCATCTAGGACAACATTTTTGTTCTAAGTTCCTTTTATTAATATTGAGGAATTTATTTATGAGATTGGCTAACATCATAAGGAGATATACTTACTTTATAATTAGAGTTTTATCCATTAATAAATTTCTACCACAAACTCATCTTTCACTCTAAAAGATAATAGAACGTAAAAAAAATTTCTATTTATACTATTCGTACAGGGTTCCAAAATAAATGAATTTATAATTCATCTACCAGGTCTATTAAAAAACTACATTATTTAATCCATGACATCTCGTGGGCCAGTGGTAGGTGATACACCCTTGTCGCCCTTCGGTTGTGGGTTCAAGTCTCACAGCCTTGTCGGACGCGACGGGTTGTCGCCCGACCTCTGGGATGTCCTTTTATGGCAATCCAAAATAATCCAAACTAGAACTATCCAAAATACTTCAGTCCAAAATTTATAAGGAAGGTAAACATAATAAAGATCCTTTTTCCACGTAATAACATGTGAACACCTTTATGATGTATTCTTTAAAAACACTGCAACATCCTGAATTACCATAAAACCTTATTGATTACATTCATGATCTCTTATTCCTTAAAGAATAATAGATATACTCCATCAATCCAAAAATGTTTTAAACCCCAAAAATGATGGAATATTTAAATCATTAATCAGTTTCAAGGTAGTCAAGAATATCCAATATAATTTATCCAAATCAATCATGTATTATTCCAAAATCACTACCTCGGTATCAGAACTATATTATGGTTTATCATTCTCTCAACCATATATTTTCCAAAAATTTATCCTACTATTGAGTCTCTTTTCATTATTCCACACAATCTCCAGTCCTTAATGAAACAGTACTGCATCACAATCCTTATATACTCCATAATTATTATAACAAGTACATTGTTGATACAACACTCAATTGACATAATCAACATAAGAACTCTAATCATTCCTCTTCATCTATGGTAGTATCATAACTTGATTATTATCCAATAGCGTCATTTGAGGCATAGTCTGATGACTGGGACATAGGTTCGCGTACTGTCCAAACTCCTTGCAAATGAAGCATTGTACATTTGAAACCATTTTCTTACCCTTGCAGTCACGTACTTTGTGCCCTTTTCCTCCACACTTATAACAAACTCTCATTCCTTTCAGGCAAGTTACAGGGTGTTTCTTTCCACAGTTATCACATATGGGGAAATTCTTCTTTTCCCTCTTCCCTTTATCCATCTTTCTCTCTTCCATCCTTTTCTTCTCTTGCTTCCCTTCAAAGCCATAGGACTCAGTAAACTCTTTACTTATCTTATCAACACATGATATTATTTCTTCATATGATGATAATACATGAGATACTATTTCTCTTGTAAATTCTGGCTTAAGACCATAAAATATATGATCCTTCTTTCTCTTTGTATCATGTGCATTGCTAGAGTTCTCATTCCTTCTACTGGGCGCCATTTCTAAACAATGGCATACATTAGGTTAGTTTATGAATAACAATACCTAATCCCAAACATGTAAAACACATAACATAAATTAAATAGTTTATGGATATAATCCATAATCATAAAAATGTCTCTTTTGAGGAAGTATATACTCATAAACCCTTTATAATGATTTGTAAAGAAAATGAGAGTTATCCTAAGCATATCCCCAAGGAGTGTCGTAACCAAGAGTACAGCAAGGCCCGTTGTCGTGCACCAATTCCCGTTCGAGTCTAGCTCAAAGCGGTTTTTTTGGTTTTTACCCCTAGGTACATATGTGCCAGAGCCGCCTCTACCTGCTCGTATCGAGACAGGGATGTATTGCTCGGAAAACTCACAAAATCTCTATAATACCAAAATTCTCGGAAGTTCTTCTATACTAATCCTCAATATTCATCTTAAATCTATGTGATCTAATCAGAGTTTATCTAAATCTAGCTTCCAAAGTTTGTACTAAACTTCCTCTGATACCAACTGTAACGCCCCGACCCTAGTTACCCAGAGTCAGTGCATTATTACATAACATTGGCATGATCACAAGAAAAATCAAATCTTGAAAGACCGATTGGTTTAGTAGCCTTGGAAACACTAGATATATTCATAAGTCTTACATTACATCATAAAATGAAAAACTACTATAACAACATATTGACTCCATAATCCACACTCATATCCCCACATAATATCCCTGCAAGTCATTCATAATTTACTTCTTCACTTCCTGGGAAAAATGAAACATAGAAAAGGGGTGAGCTCAAATGCCCAGTAAGGATAACAATATAGCGGAAACTTTCATAAATAAGAATAAACATTTAAGGAAATGTATAACTAAAACAAAAGCCTTTAAAACTTGAACTTTTAACATAGTATGGCACAAATAAAATGAAATAGTTCCATTTACTTATTCACATGGATATTCTACTAATCGAATAATCACATGAAAAATCAATAACCGCTTTCATAATGATGGAATGCATAATGCTGAACTTTAATTTCTTTGTCAAGGCCTCGTCCCAAGACCTAGGGGCTAACTGTAACCGGAACCCAACCCGGAGTGCCTCTAATAACCGGACACCAACCCGGAGTGCCTCTAATAACCGGAGACCAAACCGGAGGGCTTACTTTTACCGGTCCCCAACCCGGAACATACTTGTCTAACACATTCATCTGAATGAAAGGTTGAAATATAACATAAACATTCAGATTAAAAATAACTTATGAAATGTCAATAATTTAAAAAAAATCATGAGTGACATAAGAATACCTTATCCACAGTCAAAAATATCAAAAAACCTTCAATAAAATATGGATGTTTTGTATCATAATAAATAAACTTCAAATAAGCTTAAAAGCCATCAAAGGATGTTGACATAGATGAAATCAAAACCATTTTAGAGAAATATCTCTTTTTTTAAATCATTTTAAAAGTAACATAATTATAAAATAATACATTCAATTTGAAAATATTCTTAGAATATTGTAAGGGAATCTTTGACGATTTTATAACGATGGTAAATAGCCGCACCCGTCGTATAAGTTAAAAAAACATTCTTACCTTAAATTTGACGAAAAGGTTAAAAGTGCCTTGTTTGGAAAATGACGGAATGATTCCTTTCGAAAACACATAAGGGTATAAATGAATTTAACCCATATTCTTGTAAATAGTAAAAATGTTTTGAAATACATTATTAAGAAACATGGATGTGGATGATAAAGAGATCCCAGTAGATTATTACATATAAACAACCTCGGATAATGAAGAGGTTGTGATATAACCCTTACCTTGTACTTTTCCTTTGTTGGGGTAGGTTAACCTTCTGTATAATGGTGAAATAGTTGTTATTAAATTATAAAAGAATCATATATATTAATATGATATCATATATGATCTTTTAACATTGATTTGTTAATAATATATTTGAATTATCGTCGTTTCGGGTGTTAACTTACTCATTTTCTTTTATATGTTTTGTCACATAAGTCGTGTTTGTTATGGATAGGTTGTATCTTATTCATATCCAGAATGATATCAAGTCCTTAAACATCATTTTTAAATCATCAAATGATAATTATACTTTAATGGATACGATGGAGAATGAATCACATCGCATTCGTGGAGACGGTAGTCCGTAAGTACGCCCGAGCGACAATATCCTTCTTTTGATATTAAAATAATATATAAATGGATGGTATATCATATATACAGAATAATTAACATGTTATATTTATTATTTACATGAGTTACACATCATTATTATACCCATCCAAATAATAATATATTGAATAACAATTACACCACGACGTGGAGACGGTAAGCCGTACGTACGCACGTATGGTGACATGTTATTCAAATGGTGGATAGAATACTGAATATGGTTGTACCATATTTATAATAACATTACAGTATATGTGAGATACTGGAGTTATTATTTTAGAATGGTAATAACAAAAAAAGAAGAAGTGGAAGAAGAAAGGAACTTGAAAAAGCGTGGTGAAATCATTACCTCTTCTTCGGTTTCTTCCTTTTGATTTGATCAAAAGGGCTCCTTAGGTTGGCTTTCTGATCAAACTAAGGCCTCTAGGTTGTAGTGAGAGAAGTTGGGAGAGTATTTGGGCAGAGTTTGGCCGAACCAAAAGGCTTTGAAGGTGTAATACCTGAGATTTTTATGAGTAATATTTTGTTTTTATATATCATCAAAGGAATCTTTCACTACACACTTGCTTGGCTTACTTTACACGCAATCACAACCTTCCTCGATAGCTTGCGTTGTACGCAATACCGAGTTTTACTAAACAACGATATATTATTATAATATTATTATGAACTAGCTGTTATGAATAGTGTTAACTAAATTTTGAATTTTATAACATTATTATTAATCTTACACATTTCTAGAACATGTTATAAGAACAAAATAATTTTTTCGGGTAAAATAAGTATTTTTCAAAAAATGCAGTTTTGCCGCCTTTTGATGACGCACCCACATTAAATCTAGTTTTTGACATGTTTATATGTTCAATTTGACAAAATAAAATTCTTCATTTGAATCAGGATATAAAAATTTACATTAGATAAAGTTTTGATATTTTTCTGATAACTTTCATATTTTAATGAATAGTAAAAACACGCTATATTTTAATTAAAAACAACTTTTTTTCATCGTAATATCTTATGTGGTTAAATTATAATATTTAATGGTTTTAAAGTATAAATAGAATATATTTTTACCATTTAATATAATTTATGTCATTAGCATTGATTTAACCTTGAATTCGTAGGTTAAATCAATTCAATCTTTTGCAATGTTTTAAAGAAAAACCCGTTTTCTTTCGACAACAGGATTAATTTTAATTTAATTCCTGCATCTTTTGTGTATTGATTTTGGAAAAATGGATTACATATTTGGAATCAGTGGGTCCAAATTATGTTAATAAGCTACTTTTTATTTTTGGGAATTATGAATAGTAATTATGGTAAATTTTATTTACCATAGTTAAAGGTAAATCGAGTAATTAAGGGTAAATATAATATTTTAAAATTACCCTAAAAAATGTCAAAATCCTATTGGATGACTAAAGGTCGACCCATATCACCTAAGGGTCGGATTAGATTCATTTAATTAAATTTTTTCAATGAAAATAATTTAATTATTATTAAAACCAAAGAATGTGACAACATGTCACTTTCTTAAATTATATAAGTATAATAATTTTAATCTAGTGATAAACTTCATGAAACTTCAAACATGAATAGTCTCCAGAAATCTAATACAATTATCTAATTCATAGGAATTTATTTATAATTTTTAGGTATTAAATAATTATCATTTATTTTGATACAAAGATGATGGAGTAATTATCTTATTAATGAAATATTGACATAATTGATGTTATAAATACCCAAATAAATGTAATTTTAGACTTTTTATGAATTCCACTAATTTTCTAGGTTACTATTATATATTAGTGTTGATTTAATCAACTTGGTTCGAACATATAATTCTGTTATGACTTTCACAAAAATCATATATCAAATAGTGTCAAAATTGACACAAAATAGTGTTTAAATCAAATATTATATTAATAATTGTTATTTTATTCCTAAAAATCTAAGGTTCGTCCAAATGACTTAAATAAGGATATATATATTAATAATAAACAATTTGGGGTTCTTTTGGCATGTTATAGTAAGTGTATTAACCATATAGTGAAAGAAAACAAAAAGATGCGGTAAAAGTTAAATTATTTAACTTAGAGTTAAATCTAATTGATAAGGTTAAAATAATACCCTAAACATGTCTAAATATTATTGGTTGATAGTATTTCGACCCATCCCCACTTTACCTTCTAAATAAGACCCTTTGGAACCATTATAAACCGATTTTGACTTTAATATAAAATAATATTTTGAGGTATTCCTAAGGTGCCCCTCTCCTCCCTTATAAAAGGGCACCTCCTTCCCCCTCCTCCTCACACCAATTTGAGCACTAAAGCTCGGCCAAACCCTGCCATTTTCTCCTATCCACTTCCATAGAATAATCCTAGAGGTCCTGGTCTTCTTCAAAGACCAATCTTAGTTCCCTAAGTGGAGGATTCAAAGAGGCGTTCCAAAGAAGAGGTAATATCCGTTACCGATCTTTTCAATTTCTTTCTTCTTCAACTTCTTCTCCTTTAGTTGTTTCATGCTAAAGTAATAACATCAGTATTACTTACATACTGATATGTTATTATAAATATGAAACAACCCTAATTCACCTTCTATCCATCCTACGGAAAAATGAAATCACCGCGCGTGCGTACGTACGGAATACCGTCTCCAGGCCGTGGTGTAATCTATTTTCCACCACCACCTTACAAGGATGGGTATAACGGTGTAATGAGTAACTATTTATGATTATTATAAAGTAATATTGATACTGAAATAATATATATATACTCCAATACAATTCCACGATCATAGGAACGATATCATCACTCGTGCGTACGTACGGAATACCGTCTCCACGATGTGATGTGACTCGTTCTACATGATCATCATTACATAGTAATTATATAAATGAATTGAATGAATAAATATGATATATGTTACACTAATACCATTCTGGATATAAGGTATCTATAACCTTAAAAGAAGAATAAGAATTTATTCGGCAAAACACGCATAAGAACAAAAGGCAATAAAGACCCGAGTAACAAGTAACAATGAAATATTACTAACAAGAAGCTAAGAATATGACCATATATGATATCATATCAATATGTATGATTCTGGAATAAGTCAATAACATTATTTAAACCATTATACAGGAGCTTCGGACACGTACAAAGCAAATCAGACCTAAGGTAAGGGAAATATCACAATCTCATTTTTATCCGAGATTGTTTATACTTTGGCATTTACTGGGGTGTATTTTATCGTCCAAATCCATGTTTCCTCAATATGTAATATTATTTTCATCCACCTCCAATTTTTTAAATCCAATTTTACCCTTCGGTGAGTTTTTAGTAAAAGATATGAAAGGAATCTTTTGTCGTTTTTCGTACGAGGTATTTTTTTGACTTTTCCGACAAAAGTACGAAGAATGTTTTTTTTAACTTATACGGTATGAATAGATTCTTAAAACATTATTTCCAAGAAGCTTCCTTTACAAGTATTCAAGTTTATTTTTAATCAACTTCTTTTAGTATGACATGTTAAGAAAGGAAAGGTGTTTTTGAAGTAGAAAGGATATTTTCCTCAAGAATGGAGTTCAAGTATTTTATCAAAATTATTTTCCATCTAAGATAATAAAAGGGTTCTGTTTTTATCCCTATTATTACATGTATTTGATTATGTTGTGATGGAATTATTTTTATGAATTCATTTTTCTTATATGAATTGTTTTATGATGTCACGATGTTTACGAATCCCATTTTTATTACATGGGTTATGCAATGATGTATGATTTATGATTTTGTGGCACACATAAGAATGGTATCATTATGAGATGGGTGGGACCTATATCTCCCTCCAATGCATTGGGTAAAGATTTTATATCTCACGAGATAGAAATGGATGAAATGGTAGGTTATACCGGTTTAGTGAAACAGGACTGAAACGAGGGTTACTCGATTCAGAAAGGGACTTTGTCCACTAAGATAGTCTTGGCAATGAGTCATGACTAACAAGAAATGATTTTCCAAGATTATGTGTGCATGCCACAAAGTTTCAAGTTTCATGTTATGATTATGGTGATCTCATTTTCACTTCTATGATTTATTCCATGTTAAGATATTATGATCTCTTTTGAAGGTTATGATTTTCAAAAAGATATGATATGATTTTTAGTTCCTTTATTTGTCCTTGCTGAGAATTTGAGCTCACCCTTTCATGTTTTCTTTTCCCCAGGTCAGGAAGATGGATATTAAGTATAATCTGCTAAAAGGGACCCTAGATATGATGAAATAAATGTGAGACACTGTAGAAGATTTATGAACCTGTTGTTTATGTTTCCCAGTTTCTAAAGACACTATAACTATACGGTCCTTTGTGGTTTTGTCATATGTTGTAATAAGTGTGATTCAATTTTGAAGTATTAACAATGTATGTAAATTATGGGTCGTTATAGAAGGTGTGAAGAAATGAGAAGGAGGAGTGCCCTTTTATAAGAGGGGTGAGGGGCACCTTTGGAAAAGCTAGAGATATTAGTTTATAATAAATTCATATTCGGTTTCCAATGGCTCCAAAGTTGATTATTCAAAGGTTAAGGTGGGTATAGGTCGAAAACCACTCAACCAATAGAATTTAGACAGGTTTGGGTACTTATATTAACCTTATCTTTTAGTTTTAACTCTTAGTTAATTAGTTTGACATTTACCATGTCACTTTGTATTTTTATAATATATAGTTAATAAACTTACTATATACATATGAGTGACCCCTAAGTGGTACATTAATGATGAGCCTATCATGATATAAGTCTCTTGGCCGAACCTTAGATTTTTAGTAATTTAATATCAATTAATAATATAATATTTGTTTTAAGAACTCTTTTATGTCAATTTTGACACTATTCAATAGTTGATTTTTGTGAAACTCATAACAGATTGATTACTTCGAACAAAGTTAATTAAATCAATCCTAATATATCATATTATCCTATAAAATTAGTTTAATTCATTAAAAGTTTCATATTATATTTATTTGGGTATTTATAATATCAATTATTTTGATTTTTCACTATTATAGTAATTACTGCATCATCATTGTGTCATAAATAAATTAAATTATTTAATGTCTAAAAATTATAAATAAAATATAATTATGTAGTAAATAGTTTTATCTTTCTAATGAATATTTATAATCTAAAATCCAATAAGGATAGGACACGTTTTAGCGTAATTTAGTATTATTATAATATTATTTTTTTAATCCTTATTTACCGGATTTACCCTTAACCATGGAAAATAAAATATTTACCGCAGTAATTATTCAAAATGTCTAAAAATAAAAGTTACCTATATACACAATTTGAACAGCCTGATTCCAAATATGGAATCCATTTTTCTAAATTCAAAACACAGAAGTGGCAGAAATTAATTTAAAATTAATTCCCGCTGTCAAAACAAAAAGCGTGTTTTTAAGAGATAATAACTATCAAAAGATTGACACTTGTTTATGTTCGGTTTAATTGTAAAATTATGTCCAATAACCAACATTATATTAAATGATAAAAATATATTCTAAATATACTTTAAAACCACTCAAATTCATAATTTATCATTATTAATTATTTTTATTAAAAAAAGTTGTTTTTAATTAAAATTTAGTAATTTTCACTATTCATCAAAATATGAAAGTTATCCGAAAAGTACCAAAATTTCACCTTAGGCTAAATTCGATATTCCGAATCCAAAAATGAAGTCCATTTTGAAATACAAAATATATATAATTTCAAAAAGTAGGTATTACTATTCATAACAGCTAGTTTGATTGGTTGTGGTGTGTTAGAACTCGAAGTTGCGTACAACACACGCTACTGTATTATTCAAAGGAAAGCGTACCGTGGAAGCTTGGGATGTTTCATTTTCAATTTTTTGATGTCCCCATTTAGTCAAAAAGTTTAAAATATTGTATTTAAAAAGGTTTCACTATTAAAAGTTGATAAAAGTGAAATACTGAAAATGAATCTGTTCTTGCATTATGTCTAAGAAACTCATAATATGGATTCTAAAATTATAAGGATTATATAAAGTTTAAAATTTAGTTAATACTATTCATAACCTCTTTTGAATGGCTCTTTTTTTTGTAAGTCATGGTGTGATTGAACTCAGTGTTGCGTGTATTGCAAGTTATTGAATTATTTTGAAGAAATAACACACTATGAAATCTTGGGGTGTTACATAAGGTCATTTAATATTATTTTATTTAAAGAAGAGTTAATTGTGTTAAATTCAAATTTTCATAACTAAAACATTTTTAATATAGGGTTATACATAAGATAAATTCAACTATAAATATTAATTATAAATATAAATATATTTACTAAATCATGGTATTTTATTTATAATTTTTAGACATTAAATAATTAAAATTATTTATGACACAATGATGATGCAATAATTTCCATATTAATGAAATATTAAAAAATTGATATTATAAATATCAAAATAAATGTAAATTATACTTTTTATGCATTAAAAAAATTAGATTAATATGAAATTTTAGGTATGATTCGATGAATTTTTTTCAAATCAATCACGTTTTAATGATTTCACAAAAACCGAATACTAAATAGTGTCAAAATTGACATAAATGTGTTTTTAAACAAAAATATTATATTATTAAATAATATAATATTCCTAAAAATATAAGGTTCATCCAAAAGACTTATATAATTATATATATCATTAATTAACAACTTGAGGTTCTCTTGGAAGTTTATAGTAAGTTTATTAACCATATAGTGTAAGAATACTAGAAGACATGGTAAATGTTAAACTAATTAACTAAGAGTTAAATCTAAAGGATAAGGTTAACATGGTGACCTAAACATGAATAAAACCTATTGGTTGAATTTATTTATACCCATACCCATCTTATCCTTGAAATAAATCCATTTGTATCCATTATAAACCTAAAATGATTATAAAATAAAATAATATTTCAATCTTTTCCAAAAGTGACCCTCACCTCTCTTGTAAAAGGTTACTTCCCCTTCTCTTAATTTCACACCACTATAGCCATTTGTCTTAGCCAAACACTTATAAAATAACCTACCAAATACCCTCACTTCAACCTAGGGGAATTACTTTGATTATAAATCCAACCAAATGATCCATTTTGATCAAATCAATAGAAAGCACCCGAAGAAGAGGTAATAATTTCACCACCTCTTTCAATGATCCTTTCTTCTTCCACATCCTCCTTATTTGTTATTTCCATACCAAAATAATAACTCCAGTACCTTATACATACTTTTATGTTACTATAAATATGATACAACCATATTCATTATTTTATCCCTCTTATGAATGAAAAAGAAACCATACGTGTGTACGTATGGCTTACCATCTCCATCTCATGGTGTAGTTAGTTATTCAACACTTCATTATTTGGATTAGTATAAAAATGAGTATAATTGATGAAAATAATAAATAAAACATGTTAATTATTATTTATATATGATATACCATCTAATTACATATTATTTTACCATCAATTTAATGATATTGTCACTCGTGCGTACGTAAGGACTACCGTCTCCACAAACGTGATAAGATTCATTCCCCATCGTAAACATTCAAGAAAAATTTTCATTTTTTAATTTTAAAATAATTTTTAAGAACATAATCTCATTCTGTATATTAATCAAATATATTCTATACATTATAAACATGACTTACATAACAAAACATATAAAGTAAAACGATTCAGTTAACTCCCAAAACAATGATACTACTAAAATATCATTAAAAAAGAAATATTAGAAGATCATATATGTTATCATATTTATGTATATCATTCTTTTATAATTTAATAAAAATTATTTCACCATTATACAGGAGGTTAAACTACCCTATAATGAGGAAAATTACAAGGTATGGGGTTTTCATCTCACTTTTATTCCCGTGAGATTCATGCTATATTTGCCACTATTACCTTTTGTGTGGTGTATGTACTGCCCATGATTGTATTCATTGTGTAATATACTTTAATTTATGGGAATTTAAATCATAATTTTTGGATCCTTCTTTCATGGGGTGTATGTTTTGTAAGTTACCAAATCGGTAAGGGAATTTCAATTTTCAATTTCCACACATTTGGTTTTACACAAACATCAATGATTATTTTACTCCATGATTATGTGTGAAATCACTATGTATTTAATTATGTAGTAATTTCCACTACCCTTTGTGGGTATATAATATTGATACGCCTAATCACTCCATTTATAAGTTCTCAATTCATAAATATGAACTTGATAAGAGTAATTTTAACTCAATTCCTATTCATTGAGTTAAACATCCAAGTCATTGGTGTTGTTTTTACAAGAATATGTGTGAATATCCTCTGATTTATTTTCACTGAATATCCAATCATATTGAGTGTGTTTATATTTCTCACTCATAATTATGTCATCGATTTATCCTTTACCTAAGGATACGATCTTTATAAGGGATTTTTTCTCATCTTACATTCCATTGAGACTTCTTCGTTGTTATGGGCCAATTCAATTTTATATGGTGTATATAATGTACTTTGACATAGTATATCATGAATCCATTTATTCCCATGATATTATAAATTTTTTATTACCTCAATTGTTTGTATTCAAGCATCTCTCATTTGGTTAGGAACTATAACTAAAATATCATTTTAAATTTTTTAAAAATATATTCTTCTAAATATTTCTCATTAATGTCCATGTTTCAAAAATGGTTTTAAGGATTTATTTATATATAAATTAATGTTTTAAAATTAAAATTACTTTTAAAAGTTTCAAAGTGTTATGGGACACTTTGATTCGAAAAATCTATTTTAAACGGATTCTTGATAAATAAGTGAGACTTTTAAATGTTTTCTAGAAAATAGGGATATTTCTCTCAAATAGTTTTGATGATTATTTTCATCTATGTCAATATCCTTAATTATTCTCGATTGAAGTTAATTTATTATAATACAATATTCCATATTGTATTTAATGATTTATGTTTGACTGTGGATGTGATATTTTTATACCATTCATGGGTTATGGTAAAAATATTGACATTTCGTATTCTAGTTTTAATTTGAATGTTTAGATAATGTTTCAACCTTTTCATATGAGGAATGCATTAGACTTAGTAAGTGACAGGTGGATCCCTCTCTATCTCCTCGATGCATCGGTAGGTCTAATGAGACAAACTAGTGTCTTGTAACAAGGCCTTGACAAAATCTTATTTGTAGTTTTGGCAGGAGGTTGTGACTATGTGGTTATGATGTCCGACATTATGCATTCCATCATTATATAATTGGATATTTATGTTCCATGTGAGTATTCGACTTGTAAAATATCCATGTGAATAAGTAAATGGAATTATTCGATTTATCTTTCCCATATTATAACGAAGTTTATGTTTAAAAGGCTTGTGTTTTAGTCTTATAAATTGCCTTAAATGTATATGATTATTTATGATAGTTACCTCTATATTATTATCCCTACTGAGAATCTGAGCTCACCCCTTTCTTATGTTTTTTCCCAGGATGTGAAGAAGTATATTATGTTTAATATGTAGGGATAGTCCAATGGATATTAGTGTGTTCAAAGGGGGTACATTCCTGTTTTTATTTATTTCATGATGTAATGTAAAATTTTTGTATGTATCTAGTACATACAAGGCTACTAAACTAATCAGTCTTTCAAGAATTGATCTCTTGAGATCTTGTTAATGTTATGTACTAATGCACCGACTCTGGGTAACTAGGGTCAGGGTGTTACATAATTACTATTCAAAGATTTTATAAATTTTTCTCAAGAAAATAAATTTATTTAATGAAAACAATTATTCATTTTAAAAATACCATTTTTAATTTCAAAAATCCATGTTTAGCAATTTAAAACATAAGCAATATTTTATTTTAATTATGATATCATGAGGTAGAATGCTATTCTGGATTTATTTGTAACAAATAATAATATTACTTTTTAGTAATAAACTTATTAATTTAATTTAAATCAACAAAATTTATAATTTTATCCTAAAAATTATTTTTACGCTTAAAAATACCTTTTTCCTAAAAAAGCCTTTTTACGCATTATGTGCTATAATATTAAAATTAATTTTCATCACACTTAGATTATTTTTTTGTATAATATATTTCATATTTATAATAATTAAGTCTGAACTATTTAATATGATCCATTTTATTTTTTAATAATAAAAAATAAATTACCTAGGTGAAAAACTAGTTATCATTGTAAAAGTTGAAATTGGGAAAGTTCTAAATCAATGAGTAAAATACATAAAATAATGTTTAAAACTTGTGTGAAGAAGAATTATTTTGGGATTATTGACCTTATCTCATCTTCAAATCCATTATTATCTAATTTGGCTCCACTTTCCAGGTGAATCATGTGCTCTCTTTATATTAAAAGTTATATTTTCAAAAATTCCATTCCCTCCACCTATAAAAGGAGCTCACCTCCACCCAAATTATATACTCAAAATAAAGAATTATAAAAACAAAGAATATACCCCGTTCTCTCTTAAACTCTATTCCCAGGTCATATTATCCATGGTATTTCCATAAGACCAATCTAGAGATCCTTAAGGTGTTACCGAAGAAGAAAAAATCCAATTAGAGAGGTAATGTTTTCAAACAAGATCTCTCAATTCATTTATTTTTATTCCCCCTTAAATATTTTATACACATGAAAGTATGATAACATAAGTATTATTAAGAATATAAAATGTTATTATACTAATGAAATATTGATTTTTAACCTTTCTCGAAATCCTTTTGAAAAATGAATATATTGTTATGTGTACGTGTGGACTATCGCCGACATGAATGAAGGGTTATATTTTATTTTATAACTAAAAAGGATGAATTTAAAGATATATTTATATTATAAACATTATATTTATGAGACTATTAATATTATATAATGATATTATTATACATTGTATAAGTGGTATTAAAAATAAACATTCATTGTAAATTTAAATTCTTTAAATGAAGATATCAATGCACCTTTATTAATTTGAGTATATCTTGGAAAATTTTGAAATTGTATAAATTTTGTGCTAATATAATAAAAAAAGACATCAATATATAAAATTATGGATAATATAAATCTATTTTATAGCACATTTTACCATTTCTAATATATCGAGGGAGTTTTAGATAAATTTACTAAACAAACTCAAGTAACTGACATAAATTAAATATATTTAATATATCAATAAATAATAATAATAATAATAAATATAAATTATAAAATAAAATATAGATTAAAAATGTTATTAATAATGTTTTTAATAATCTTAATTTTATTTTTCAGGTGTTTAGGTGCACATGCACAGTGAATCAGGACACAATGTAAGGAATATTTTGATCCAAGCTCTTTACTTTCAAGTTACACGTTCTATTTCATTTTATCCTTTTTACTATATATATTTCTTATGTACCTAATATATATTATTTATATATATTACTTACATATATAATTAGTTTACTTTATCTTTATTTATTTTGAATACTACTCTTTAGGTTCCCTTTGGAATTCCATATTTTAAGTAGACCTGATTTAAGGGAAATTCCCCATTTCTTATTTTATCTTGAGTACCACTCCCCTATATTTTTTATCCGTAAATAGAATATAATAAACATTATTATTTTATCAAAAAACATCATATTTCAATTCTTTTTTAAAATAAAATGAAATGGTTTTTCTTTCATTAA
Organism: Viscum album; assembly: GCA_963277665.1. Taxonomy (NCBI): domain Eukaryota; kingdom Viridiplantae; phylum Streptophyta; class Magnoliopsida; order Santalales; family Viscaceae; genus Viscum; species Viscum album. Next base: position 906,425,735 of record OY728145.1, read on the forward strand.
AATATCATTTTCCCATTCCATAAAGCATCACCTAAGTGGATCATTTTTATTCTTTCTTTCTCATCCTTCTTAGGAATATTTCCACATTGGAACTAAATTTTCAATGATTAGGATTCTTTATTTTAATATGGACCTAAAAAAATGAATTAATTACTTCTTATATTAGGAATACTTATGATATAGACTTAGGTTCTTCTTTAAGACAAGATTATGAAACCCGGTTCTTTATCATTGATTTTATCATGATTAAGATTTATATATAGTTAATTTTTATCATGTGACACAAATATGTATATACATGTTATAAATATGAAAGTTACACCATGATAGTTCTCTCATTCACTGTGTAATGGTTTCTTCTAATTATATTCCATTTATGGTGCATGAGTGGTTATCCTAGAACACTATGTTATTTTGTCTTGATAGTGAGTCTTGAAAATTGATTATAATGAAATTATTAATATTGTATCAAAATATTTATTATTCTATAAACTTAAAATATAATTCCATTATGGAATTTTTTCATTCTTAGGACCATTCTCTTTGTGATCTCATGTCATGACCTATATATTATATGTGTTGTCTCACAATCATGATTTTCTCTGATTATTCCTTTACTGGGATTTCTATCTCACCCTTTTATCATGAATTATAGAAAAATCTTTTGGTTTTATGTTATTTTTAATAATATATTTCCCAGGACTCATGTTTTCTCATATGATTTTATTTAACATTTGATGACATGTTGATTGTTCTTTCTATTACTGATCATTTTTCTCACCCATTTGTAATGTTTAATATCCCTAGGTTATGAATACGAGTATAACTTATGATAAGTCGAGTAGGTAGTATAGTTCGACTCAGTTATTAAGTAATATTCACAAGTATTATAAAATAAGTTTATCATGTAGATTGTCAATAGAGACACTAAACCTTCTATTATTGGGAAATATTTATGAGATACAATGTTTATCTTATAGAAATTATGTGAAATAAGAATATTTTTGATCTTATTTATTTTCATTTTGTATCAAAGGTAGTGTTTGACTGACTGAAAAAAATATTTTTAGTAGAAAAGTAGCTAAATAGAAAAATATAGGTTAAAGAGGCCTAAAATTGTGTAGGAATTACACATCCTCAGTAATAATATTATTCCAAACATGAGGTAAAGGGACTAAGGATAAAAAATGAAAATCATGGAGGATTTATTCAAAATGGTTACAAAACTATTCACTGCTTTATTTTACTCATTATAGGTTTGTTGGATCATTGTAAATTATGGGATAAGATTTTTGAATTCTCATATAGTGAGATCTATAGACCGATTGAGAGGCTTGAAACCTTTCAAGTAGTTTACAATTAAAGTATAGTTTGATTCAAAAATTGAAAGAAAGATACTCCTTTGTTTTAAAATAGAAAGGCCACAGAATAAATATTTGGATTGAATGATAATAGGGTTTCCTTATACATAGTAGGATAAATAATATAAAACCATAGAACCATAATGATACTAAATGATTCCCTAACCTTTTATAATTGCATTATAAAATGATCCATCAAAATTAAATTTCATACTCGAGACTAGCAAAATCCAGGAGAACCAGAGCACAAAGTAAAGGTTGGTGACTGGGGATCCACTTATAGGACTAAAGTAGCTGACCCATTTCTTAAAACCATTACAAGGGATTAATACATTATATATTTTAGAAAAAACCACAATCTTCCATTTATAGAGACTTCTAGGCTTATTATTGAATCTATGGTTGTTGAGAACTTCCCAGATGCTCCAAAATATAGTTCCCAAAGCCACTTTAAAATCCATAATGAGATTTTAATTATTTATGTCACCTAAAAACCATGAATTCATTAAAAGATAAAAATATCCATGTACTAGAATGATCCCCAGCCAACCCCCAAGAAATACTTGACAAAAACCCACCCAATCACTATGAAAAAATATATTCACCATTGATTTATTTTGAGAACACAAGAAAAAAATAAATTTAGAGGCTAGGTTGAATCCTTTCCATTAAAAATCCCTGTTTGTGGGAAGTTCATGGTGAAAATTACAGCATATTAGTAAATTGAGATTAATAGGAATTTCTAAATCATAAAATTTATTACCTCATGGATCAAATACTTTTGAAACGTGAAGAAACTTAGTGAAGTATTTGATATTAAAGAACCCCAAACTAGTAAGAGAGAATAAAAAATGATAATATTCTTCAACCAAGAATAAACTATTGATGATGCTTCATCATTAATTAGATAAGAAGCATTCTAGGAAAAAAAGGAATTTTTTGATCATTTTAAAGATGAAATTAGTCTGTAGAAAATATATAAAGAACAAGGAACTCATAAAAAGTTTTTTCTATAAAATTATGTATCTATGACAAATCACACATCATGAATGATCTATAATAAGGTGTTTTGGGGATTTAAATCTAGTATATATTGGGTATGATAAATCATGTATACTTTATATTGCATTTGGAGAGACCCCATATTTATTACTCAAAAATCAATATATAAAAAATCTATAACAATGATATCCAATTAACTTTTAGTGTGTATGTAACATCCCAAGTAAGTAATGAATAATAGATATTTTTATCTATGTCTATTAATGATTAATATAGTGTTTTAGAGGTTTAAAATGAAAATAAATACAATCTTATGCATGGAATACACTAATATTCTTAAAAGATTGTTTTACTGCCTTTTGATGGAAAACCCTTTTTAAATCTATCTTTTGACAATTTTATAAGCTGTGTTTGTCAAAATAAACTTATTATTTATGATTGGGACATCAAAATTTACTTTGTGTGAATTTTTGGTATTTTTCCGATAAAGTTCATTTTTTAATGAATAGTGAAAAATGTTGTATTTTAATTCAAAACCTCGTTTTAATATAATTTATTTATATTATTAGATTATATTTTGAATTGTTTTTGAAGTGAAATTAGAATATATTTTTACCATTTTATCCAATGGAGGTCATTGGAATCAATTTCACTTTGAAATTGGGCTTAAACTAGTGTCAATCTTTTGATACTTATTGTTTCATAAAAACACGCTATTTGTCATGACAGCGGGAATTAGTTATTAAATTAATTAATGCAACTTAAATGTTTTGAATTTTGTAAAATATATATCATTTTTGAATTTGGAATATCAAATATATCTTAGGGTGAAGTTTTGGTATCATTCTGAAAAACTTCAGTTTTTGATGAATAGTGAAACCACTAAGTGGTAGTTAAAGAAACTGATTTTACGTTTAAATGAAACTTTGCCACTTCTGTGATTTGATTTTCAAAAATCCGACATACATGGTTGTCATTAAGAATTAAAATGTGGTTCAATGAGATTAAAATTTTTTTTTGGTGAATAGTAACTTTTAAGTTCTTAATCGCGATTAGTGGTAATTAGTGTAGTTTAAGGTAAAAATAATGTTTTAATAATATGAGATGAGCTTGATACATTTCCTACCCTCATTGGATGTGTCATGGCCGACCAAGACAATCCATGGGTCAACTTGGGGACCCCATGGATCCACTTTGGTTGGGAAATGACATAAATAATTTTTTATTTAATGTTAAAGTAAAAATGACCCAAACATGAGATGTTTTACTAAAACAATTTTTACATGGAGTTATACAAGTCATATTTTTGATTATAAATAGTAATTGGAAATCTAAAACGATTTCCTACATCATAGTATTTTTTTTATAATTTTTATACTTTAAATAAATTAAATTATTTATGACATCATGATGATGCAGTGATTACCTCATTAATAAAGGATTTAAATAAAATGAAATGATAATGTAAAATATATAAACTACACATGTCCAAAAAATATTTTATGGGTGGATTTCGAACCCTTATCACCTTACCCTTGAATTATATCAATTTGGGGATTTTTGAATCCGAAACTCATTTTAAAATAATGTAACATTTCTATACTTTCCAAGAGTGCCCCTCCTCTCCTCTTATAAAAGGCCCCCACATCTACCTCCTTACCCACACTCCCAAAGCCTTTGGCTCGGCCAACCCCTACCCATTTTTTCTGTCCATATCCCTCTCTTACTCCTTGAAGCCTCAATTTGGGCAGAAGTCTTCCCAAGGAAGCCTTTTAGCTCAAACCAAAGGGAGTTACCCGATTTTAAGGTAATGTCTTCACTTGAGTCCTTTGGTTTTATTTTGCTTCTCCAACCCCCTAAAATCTTTTTATTAATTTCTTTTGTAACAACTCCAGTTTCTTCAATATACTATGATGTTGTTATAAGAAGGATTAGAGCTACACTTACACACACCTACATCTAATTGTTAAAGGACATACTTTTTCTGTGGATGGTGAATTTATGCCTCCCGAAACGATGATTGTTCAACATTATTTTAACACCTTCAAAGGTGGCCATTAAGATGTCACTATATTTATATATGATATATAATATGTTTATGTTTTCCTTAATCTTCTGTATTTTTCATTTTGGTCATACCTTTATGGTTTCCATTATTGGTAAACGCGATATCTTCATTTAAGGAAGTGCGGACTACCTCCCCCTCAAAGTGTTTTGATTCGTTAAATACCATATGTGGTATGTATAAAGGATGGAACTATGATATTATATATGATATTATATTGAAATTATAATATACCTTTATATCATTATGATTCCATTCTATAAAATATGAAATAGAAATGAAAGTAGCGTTCATGCGTACGTACGGCTTACCGTCTCCATGAACGGTGCATTTCGTTTCTTACCTCTAAATGATTATGTAATATTATAAATGCATGCATGTACTGGATATATGTGAAATATATGATATCTACATCATGAATATCATTCTGGATATAATGGATACATGAACAACTTGTAATTATAAAGGTATTATTTTTTACTCAAGTACCAATGATCATTAAAAAGACTATTATTAACTTAAATAATTACATAGTGTTCATGACATGGCAATAAGTGATATAAAAGGAATAATGAACTTGAAAAAGGTTCTTAAACAAGTAGAAATTAACTCAAGTTTTTTATTCAGGAGATTAAAGAACGACCGAGTCAAGTCGGACCCGAGGTATGGGACTTCATCTCAATCTCCTTTCATTGAGGCATATTTTGTTTTATACACAACCTTCTTTTATACAGTGTATAAACCCCTTTGACTTTTATGTTTATTCAAAAGGAATATTTTTTATATGAAGCGTTTACTAAATGACAAAAGGGAATGTTTTTGTCGTACGTATGCGGCGACAACGACTTCTCCACCGCCGTGACCATTATTTGAGTTTCGGTTTCCTCTATAAGACATACTTTTAAAAAAAAAAATACCATGTTTTACTTTTCTTTTATTTTGGTATTGAAAATTGTTTTCATAATGTTTTTATATCAATGTGTTGTATTGATATCTTGTGATTGAAAGGTGGAAATTTTATGTTTCCTTTATGCATGTTTTATGTGATACAATTATGTTGAGGTTCTTGGGCATTATTATGAAGACGGGTGGTTCCGTGATAGACTAAGGGCGGGTGAGCCCGATATACCTCTCCAATGCATTGGGTAACGCGAAGGAGTGAAACGTTAAGGTTTCTCCGAAGAGATTTAGGGAATATACTATGATGGGTATTCCAAACGTAACCAAGAGGGTTACTCCCTATGTAAGAATGTTATGAATGCCTCAAGTTACCTTTATGTCTTATGATTTCTATGATTTATTCATGATTTGATGAGGTATGTTAAAGTGCTTATGTTTTATGGGTAAATTATGATTTCATTCTTAGGTATATATGTACCCATGTTTCCTTTCCATATTTTTATATCCCTTACTGAGCTTTTTATGCTCATCCCAAGTTTTTTGAAATGTTTTTCACAGGGCAAGGGAAAGGTACATGATATGATGATAGTGTCAAGGAAGTGTCAAGAAAGAATCCATGTTTTATTTTAAATATGTTTCCATTGATGGGAAAGAAGAATACTATCTTTATGTAACCACTTTGTTTATATGTGGAATGTAATGCAAGTTTTGTGATCTAATTCTCTAAAACTCTAAACACGAAAAGATCCTCAATGTGTAATCTTGTAATAACTCAAGATTAAGTAAGGTTTAAGGCTGGGGCCTTATAGTTGGTATCAAAGGTCGGTTTAGATAACTTTTGGAGTTAGAATTATATTAAATGATTATCCAAAAATATTTTTTTTTTGAAATGATATAGCATTTGAAGATTACCATGTTGCTTCATCTAAGACATGTTTGTTCAGAATGGTTTTCCACAGAGGAAACATGGAAGCAGTGCTAGGAAGGCATGCAGAAGGATATAACCTTCTGAATCAGCATCCTGAGATGGTTGGAATTGGAACTGAATAGTTTGTTGCAGTAATGGCGTAGTTGACTCAAGTGATAAATGGTGGTGGTATCCATGCACGAGATCAGCCAGATCAACCGCAGATGAACATGTCAGTGGTGGAACATTTCATGAGGCAACATCCCCCATCATTCAGAGGATCATCTGAACCTGTGTTAGCTGAAGGGTGGATTAAAGCACTGGAGAAGATTTTCGATGTCATGGGGTGTTCAGAAAATCAAAAGGTTAGTCTTGTTATTTACCATTTGGAGGGTGAGGCAGATCAGTGGTGGTCTATGGTTAAAAATATCAGGGACGCCGATGAGATTGATGCTCTTGACTGGGATGAATTCAAAGGTATGTTTCTTGAGAAGTATTTTCCTAAGGTTGTTCGAATTAGTATGGAAAATCAATTCTTGTAATTGAGGAAAGAGGAAGACTCAGTGGCTACCTATGAAGAAAGGTTCACTCGATTGGAAAGGTATGCTCCAAATTTTATCTGAGACCTTGATAGTAAAATCAATCATTTTTACTCAGGATTAAAGCCAAAATATCGAAGGGAATTAGCTTCTCGTGAGTTTAAAAGTTATGAAAAGCTTGTTCGATGTGTTGAGAAGGTGGAAATGGAGTTTGCCGATGATCAAGTATTCTATAACAACCAACAGAAGAAGAGACCGAGGTGGCAGGAGAAAGGTAAGAATTCTTCAAAAAAGTCTGATGGTAAGAAAACTAAGTTTCCAGTTTGTGATAAATGTGGAAAAAGGCATGTTGGGGAATGTCTTCTGAATTCTGGAAAGTGCTACCGATGTGGTAAGATGGGACATAAGGATCATGATTTCACAGAAAAGGATCAAGGTGAAGGTAAGACCAAATTTGATTTACAGTTAGTGAAATGTTATAAGTGCAATGAGATGGGTCACTATGCAAACGAGTGTCCGACAAAGAGCTTGAGTGATGGGAAGCAGTTAGACTACAAGCAGAAAGGGGTGGTGAAATCCTTTGCAACTACTTCAGCAGATGTCGGGCCATCAAATGAAGTTGTATCAGGTACTTTGTTTGTTTTTTCAGATTATGCCAGTGTGTTGTTTGATTCGGGGTCTACACATTCATTCATCTCTGAAAACTTTTCTAGTAAAATGGGAATACCATCTCAAGAAATGACTCCTGAACTTTTGGTAAAAACACCTGGGGGAAATGTTGAGGCAAAAAGAATTTATAATAATCTTCCTATCCTTATATGTGGAAAGAACCTACTTGCCAAACTTATTGTTCTACCTCTAGTAGAGTTTGATGTTATCCTGGGTATGGATTGGCTCTCCATTTACCATGTTAGGATTGACTGTAGATATAAAGAAGTTTCTTTTCAGAAAGAATTTCAGTTTGTGTACAAGAATGAACCCTTACTGTTGATAACATATCAAGAGGCCGAGAAACTTGTAAAAGATGGAAGTGAATGTTACCTTGCACACATCGTTGAAAATAAAGGAACTGTTCAGATTAATTATGTGCCAGTGGTAAATGAGTATCCTGATTTTTTTCCTAATGAGTTGCCTGGAATAATACCAGATCGGGAAGTTGAGTTTACCGTTGACTTAGTTCCTGATGCTAAGACAATTTCAAAACCCCCTTATCGAATGGATCAAATTGAACTTTTAGAGTTGAAGGAGCAATTTCAAGATTTATTAGAGAAAGGTTTCATTCGACCTAGCACATCACCATGGGGTGCTCCTGTTTTATTTGTTAAAAAGAAAGATGGTTCAATGAGACTTTTCATTTATTATAGAGCCTTGAATAACATCACTGTTAAGAACAAATATCCTTTGCCTCATATCGATGATTTGTTTGATCAGCTCCAGGGAGCTCAGTATTTTTCAAAGATTGACTTGAGATCGGGGTACCATCAGCTGAAGGTAAAGTAAGCAGACGTTCCGAAGACTGTGTTTCATACAAGATATGGCCATTATGAATTTGTAGCAATGCCTTTTGGGGTGACCAATGCACCTGCTGTATTCATGGACATAATGAATAGAATTTTCCATGAGTTCTTGGATAAGTTTGTGGTTGTTTTCATTGATGATATTTTGGTGTTTTCTAAAAGTAAAGAGGAGCATGAAAGACATTTAAGGGTTATCTTGCAAACCTTAAAAGAAATGAAATTGTATGGGAAATTCAGCAAGTGTGAGTTTTGGTTGCAACAAATTTCATTCCTTGGTCACATTGTTTCTAAAGATGGGATAACTGTTGATCCTGCAAAAACAAAAGTTGTGGAAGACTGGAAAAGACCCACAAATGTAACTGAGATTCGTAGCTTCCTTGGTTTGGCAGGCTATTAACGAAGGTTTGTTATAAATTTTTCACGGTTATCTAGTCCAACGACTAAGCTAACTCGGAAGGGTGTTAAGTTTATTTGGACAAAAGAATGTGATGATTGTTTTCAGGAATTGAAAAGAAGATTGGTGAAAGCTCCAGTTTTGGCACTACCTTCTAGGAATGGTGAGTTTGTTATCTACAGTGATGCTTCATTGAAAGGACTTGGTTGCGTCCTAATGCAGAATGATCAGGTAATTGCTTATGCTTCATGACAGTTGAAAACTCATGAGGTAAATTACCATACACATGATTTGGAATTAGCTATTGTTGTTTTCTCTTTAAAAATTTGGAGACATCATTTGTATGGAGTAAAGTGTGAAATATATACTGATCACAAAAGTTTAAAGTATATATTCACTCAGAAAGAGTTAAACATGAGATAGAGGAGATGGCTGGAATTAATCAAGGATTATGATTGTACAATTCATTACCATCCGGGAAAGGCAAATAAATTGGCTGATGCTTTGAGTCGAAAAAGTAATGCTTCATTAACAATGTTGCGTTTGGAACGTGATCCTTTGGTTAAGGATTTGATGAAATTTGGCATAGAAGTTTTTGGCGCAGGATGTTCTTCTGTTTTGTTTCAGGTATCAGTGAGATCATCTCTATCAGACAGAATCAAGCAAGCACAGAAGCAAGACAGTGAGTTGCAGAAAAAGGTAGATCTGGTTCAGAAAGGTAAGTTGCCTGAATTCAACATTGATAATGATTGTGTTTTGAGATTTGGGAATAGATTGTGTGTGCCTTGTGATTCACAGTTGAAGAGATAGTTGTTATGTGAAGCTCATAGTTCTCTATTTTTAGTTCATCCTGGCAGTACTAAGATGTACAGAGATCTGCGGGAGTATTACTGGTGGGATGGAATGAAAAGAGATATTGCTGATTTTACTGTGAAGTGTTTGACATGTCAACAGGTTAAAGCAGAGTGGCAGTTACTGAAAGGGATGCTTCAGCCTTTACCAGTGCCAGAGTGGAAATGGGAAAATATATCCATGGACTTTGTTGTGGGATTACCGAAGACATCTCGAGGTAATAATGCAATCTAGGTTATTGTTGATCGCTTGACTAAATCTGCTCATTTCCTTGCTATACAAGATACTTTTTCCCTAGATCAACTTTCCCGTTTGTATCTTAAAGAGATATTCAGGTTACATGGAGTTCCTCTCTCCATTGTATCTGACCGTGATCCCAGGTTCACTTCTAACTTTTGGAAAGGCCTTCAGAAGTCGTTGGGTACTGAATGAAATTTTAGTACAACTTTTCATCCTAAATCAGATGGGCAGTCATAACGAACAATTCAGACCTTGGAGGATATTCTACGAGCTTTTTCGATGGATTATCAGGGAAGTTGGGACCAACATCTTTCTTTGGTTGAATTTTCATATAATAACAGTTTTTATTCTAGTATACATATGGCACCATTTCAGGCATTATATAGGAAGTGGTGTCGAACTCCAGCTTTCTGGGATGAAGTGGGTGAAAGGAAGTTGATGGGACCAGAATTGGTAGAAGAGTTGGCAGAAAAAGTTCAGCTGATATAGAAACACATGAGAACAGCTCAGAGTAGGCAGAAGAGTTATGCAGACAACAGTAGGAAGGATCTAACTTTTGAGCTAGGTGATCATGTTTTTCTCAAAGTCTCGCCATGGAAAAGTGTGATGAGATTTGGTAAGAAAGGAAAGCTGAGTCCAAGGTTCATTTGACCATATGAAATTCTGGAGAGATTTAGATCAGTTGCATACCGGGTGGCTTTACCTCTGAGTTTATCTCAGGTACACAATGTTTTTCATGTTTCGATGTTGAGAGAGTATATGCCAGATCCATCTCATGTTTTGATTCCAGAGGTAGTTCAGCTAGAAGAGAACCTATATTATGAGGAACAACTGGTCCAGATTCTTGACCACAGGGAGCAAGTGTTACGGAATAAGGTCATTAATCAGGTAAAGGTTTTGTGGAAAAACCACATGATGGAAGAGGCAACATGGGAATCTGAAAATGCAATAAGGGATAAGTACCCCCATTTATTCGATAAGTAAATAAATTGTGGGGATGCAATTTTCTAAAGGGGGAAGGATGTAACATCCCAAGTAAGTAATTAATAATACATATTTTTTTCTATGTCTATTAATGATTATGATAGTGTTTTAAAGGCTTAAAATGAAAATAAATACAATCTTATGCATGGAATACACTAATATTCTTAAAAGATTGTTTTATTTCCTTTTGATGGCAAACCCTTTTTAAATCTATCTTTTGACAATTTAATAAGCTATGTTTGTCAAAATAAACTTATTATTTATGATTGGGACATCAAAATTTACTTTGTGTGAATTTTTGGTATTTTTCTGATAAAGTTCATTTTTTAATGAATAGTGAAAAATGTTGTATTTTAATTCAAAACCTATTTTTAATCTAATTTATTTATATGATTATATTATCTTTTGAATTGGTTTTTAAGTGAAATTAGAATATATTTTTACCATTTTATCCAATGGTGGTCATTGGAATCAATTTCACTTTGAAATTGGACTTAAACTAGTGTCAATCTTTTGATACTTATTGTTTCATAAAAACACGCTATTTGTCATGACAGTGGGAATTAGTTATTAAATTAATTAATGAAACTTACATGTTTTTAATTTTGTAAAATAGAAATCATTTTTGAATTCGGAATATCAAATATAGCTTAGGGTGAAGTTTTGGTATCTTTCTGAAAAACTTCAATTTTTGATGAATAGTGAATCCACTAAGTGGTAGTTAAAGAAACTGATTTTTCGTTTAAATAAAACTTTTCCACTTCTGTGATTTTATTTTCAAAAATATGACATACATTGTTGTCATTAAGAATTAAAATTTGGTTCAATGAGATTAAAATAATTTTTTTGGTGAATAGTAACTTTTAAGTTCTTAATCGCGATTAGAGGTAATTAGTGTAGTTTAAGGTAAAAATAATGTTTTAATAATATGAGATGAGTTTGACACATATCCTACCCTCATTGGATGTGTCATGGCAGACCAATACAATCCATGGGTCAACTTGGGAACCCCATGGAGCCACTTTGGTTGGGAAATGACATAAATAATTTTTTATTTAATGTTAAAGTAAAAATGACACAAACATGAGATGTTTTACTAAAAAAAATTACGTGGGGTTATAAAAGTCAGATTTTTTATTATAAATATTCATTGGAAAGATAAAACGATTTCCTACATCATAGTATTTTTTTTATAATTTTTATACTTTAGATAAATTAAATTATTTATGACATCATGATGATGCAACGATTACCTCATTAATAAAGGATTTAAATAAAATGAAATGTAATGTAAAATCTATGAACTACACATGTCCAAAACCTATTTGAAGGGTGTATTTTGAACCCTTATCACCTTACCCTCGAATTATATCAATGTGGGACTTTTTGAATCCGAAACTCATTTTAAAATAATGTAACATTTCTTTACTTTCCAAGAGTGCCCCTCCTCTCCTCTTATAAAAGGCCCCCACCTCTACCTCCTTACCCACACTCCCAAAGCCTTTGGATCGGCCAACCCCTGCCCATTTTGTCTCTCCATATCCCTCTATTACTCCTTTAAGCCTCACTTTGGGCATAAGTCTTCCCAAGAAATCCTTTGAGCTCAAACCAAAGGGAGTTACCCGATTTTAAGGTAATGTCTTCACTTGAGTCCTTTTGTTTTATTTTGCTTCTCCAACCCCCTAAACTCTTTTTATTCATTTCTTTTGTAACAACTCCAGTATCTTCAATATACTAGTATGTTGTTATAAGAAGTATTTGGGCTACACTTACACACACCTACATCTAATGGTTAAAGGACATACTATTTCCGTGGATGGTGAATTTATGTCTCCCGAAACGATGATTGTTCAACATTATTTTAACACATTCAAAGGTGGCCATTAAGATGTCACTATATTTATATATGATATATAATATGTTTATGTTTTCCTTAAGTTTCTGTATTTTTCATTTTGGGCATACCTTTATGGTTTCCATTATGGGTAAACGCGATATCTTCATTTAAGGAAGTGCAGACTACCGCCCCCTCAAAGTGATTTGATTCATTAAATACCATATGTGGGACGTATAAAGGATGGAAATATGATATTATATATGATATTATACTGGAATTATAATATAACTTTATATCATTATGATTCCATTCTATAAAATACGAAATAGAAATGAAAGTAGCGTTCATGCGTACGTACGACTTACCGTCTCCATGAACGGTGCATTTCATTTATTACCTCTAAATGATTATGTAATATTATAAATGCATGCATGTACTGGATATATATGACATATATGATATATACATCATGAATACCATTCTGGATGTAATGGATACATGAACAACTTGTAATTATAAAGGGCTTATTTTTTACTCAAGTACCAATGATCGTTAAAACGACCGTTATTAACTTAAATAATTACATAGTGTTCATGACATGGAAATAAGTGATATAAAAGGAATAATGAACTTGAAAAGGGTTCTTAAACAAGTAGAAATTAACTCATGTTTATTATTCAGGAGATTAAAGAACGACCGAGTCAAGTCGGACCCGAGGTATGGGACTTCGTCTCAATCTCCTTTCATTGAGGCATATTTTGTTTTATACACAACCTTCTTTTATACGGTGTATAAACCCCTTTTACTTTTACATTTATTCAAAAGGAATCGTTTTTTTATGAATCATTTACTAAATGACAAAAGGGAATGTTTTTGTCGTACGTATGCGGCGACAACGACTTCTCTGCCGCCATGACCGTTATTTGAGTTTCGGCTTCCTCTACAACCCATACTTTTTTTTAAAGAAAAATAAATACCATGTTTTACTTTTATTTTATTTTGGTATTGAAATTTTTTTTCATAATGTTTTTATATCAATGTTTTTTATTGATATCTTGTGATTGAAATGTGGAAATGTTATGTTTCCTTTATGCATGTTTTATGTGATACGATTATGTTGAGGTTCTTGGGTATTATTATGAAGACAGGTGGTTTCGTGATAGACTAAGGGCGGGTGAGCCCGATATACCTCTCCAATGCATTGGGTAACGTGAAGGAGTGAAACGTTAAGGTTTCTCCGAAGAAATTTAGGGAATATACTGTGATGGGTATTCCAAACGTAACCAAGAGGGTTACTCCCTACGTAAGAATGTTATGAATGCCTCAAGTTACCTTTATGTATTATGATTTCTATGATTTATTAATGATTTGATGAGGTATATTAAAGTGATTATGTTTTATGGGTAAAGTATGATTTCATTCTTATGTATATATGTACCCATGTTTCCTTTCCATATTTTTATATCCCTTACTGAGCTTTTTATGCTCATCCCAAGTTTTTTGAAATGTTTTTCATAGGGCAAGGGAAAGGTACATGATATGATGATAGTGTCAAGGAAGTGTCAAGAAAGAATCCATGTTTTATTTTAAATATGTTTCCATTGATGGGAAAGAAGAATACTATCTTTATGTAACCACTTTGTTTATATGTGGAATGTAATGGAAGTTTTATGATCTAATTCTCTAAAACTCTAAACCCGAAATGATCCTCAATGTGTAATCTTGTAATAACTCAAGATTAAGTAAGGTTTAAGGCTGGGGCCTTATAGTTTATATATTTAATGTCTTCTTCTAAGTTACTATTAGGTCAGAATATAAGCAGCAACACACAAGAGGGGGTGAATTGTGTCTTTTCAAATTCTTCCACAATTCAGTCTCATGACACCCTATTTAATTTTTTTGAATATGTAGTGTTATTATTATGTATGAAAATAAGATGCAGATAAACATATATAAAGAAAAAAAATATAGTGTTTCAGGGCACAAAGATCCCCTAGTCCACTAAACTAAATAATCTCTCAGTGATCTTGGTAAATTCCACTAAATGGTCCTCTTATCACAAGACTAAGAATCAACAACTGAGTATAGAAATTTTAATCCTTTACAAGACTAAATAAAAATCCTTATGGTTCTATTACAAAGAATCGATTATCCATAGCCTATATTAAGAAGCTGATAATCCACTAAAATTGAGTACGAGTAGTTGAAACTCAAACAAATCAAAAGATATAGATTTGTTGAAATTGGTTGAACTTTACAAATACGACAATAGAAATTGATAGTAGATGTATCTTCTTCTTTAGAAAATATTGTCTTCTTCAAATAACAAGTCTGAAGTGATCCTAGTTTCACATAAGATTGTCGATTTAAGGACAACAACAAAATAGAGCAGTCACAAACCTACAGAAAAATGAGATAAAACATGTTTGTCTCCAAAGTGTAGTCTCTTCAGAGATATTAAATCACTATAGCACTATACAAGGGTTCTTAATAGAGTATGCACTAGTGCAGAAAATGTTATTTACATCGGTTATTTTTCATTTTATACGTCGGGTTTTAGCCGACGTTAATACAGATGACGTTATAAATAAAGTTTTTTACGTCGGTTATTTAAAAATCGACGTAACAAACATAACATCGTGGTGTTTATCACGTAGGTTAATTAATAACTGACCTGAAAAAACCCAGTGGGCGGGGTTTATAATGTCGGTTATTATATAACCGCTGTGATAAACCGGGGGGGGGGGGCTTTATCACGTTGGTTATACAATAACCGACGCCATAAACACGTGCGGGGGAGTTTATCACCTCAGTTATTTAATAATCGACGTGATAAACTCATGCGCTATGGTTTATCACGTCGGTTATTAAATAACCGGCATGCTAAACCGGTCCCGGGAGGGGTTTATCACGTCGGTTATTGATTAACCGATGTGATAAAGCATTTCCCCGGTCCTTTATCACGTCGGTTATTACATAACCGATGTGATAAACCATGCCATAGGTGTTTATCACGTCAGTTATGAAAAAAATCGACGTGAAAGACAAATTGTTTTTTAAAAAAAATCCACTACAGTCCTCTGCTCTCCCCCAAAATCAACCAGAAACCAAATCAATAATTCATACCACAAAAACAGAAGGAGATAAAAACATGAACTAAAGAAAATTTAATCATTTACATTGATAACAGACAAAACTTACCCCACTTGATAGCCCCCACCCTCATGTATAACCCCTGTACAACCCTCGCCCACCCCATTGGAGCTCCCACCACACCCCTAGACTGCCCCCGACCCCCTGGACAGCCGCAAACACCCCTCGACAACCCCCCACCCTCCTGAACAGCACCCCCTCACCCCACTTGACAGCCCCCACCACACCCCTGGACTGCCCCCCGACCCCCTGGCCAGCTCCAAACACCCCGGGACAACCCCCCCACCCTCATGTATACCCCCCCCCCCCACACACCCTGGACAGCCCTCCCCCACCCCATTGGAGCCCCCACCACACCCCAGGACTACCCCCCCCCCCCACCCTCCTGAACAGCACCCATCACCCCTCACCCCACTTGATAGCCCCCACCCCATTGGAGCCCCCACCACACCCCTGGACTGCCCCCCGACCCCCTGGACAGCCCCAAACACCCCTCTACAACCCCCCCCCCCCCCCCCACCATCCTGAACAGCACCCCCTCACCCCACTTGACAGCCCCCACCACACCCCTGGACTGCCCCCCCCCCCCCCCCCGACACCCTGGACAGCTCCAAACACCCAGGGACACCCCCCCCCCCTCCCCCCCCCACCCTCATGTATACCCCCCACACCCTGGACAGGCCTCCCCCACCCCATTGGAGCCCCCACCACACCCCTGGACTGCCCCCAACCCCCTAGACAGCCCCAAACACCTCTCGACAACCCCCCCCCCCACCCTCATGTATACCCCCCCCCCCCACCCCACCGGACATCCCTCCCAGACCCCTGGACACCCCCAACCCCACTGAACACCCCCCACACCCTTGAAACCCCTCCCCCCTAGACTAGAATCCATACCAGAAAAACCATCATAAGTAGACCAAAACAAGAAGTAGAGCAAAATTAAACATTCACATATATAACATTCAAAACATACACTGTCAACTTCAAAAAAAACTAAATCCAACCTAAACGACTACCAAATACACAATTACAACAACAATATTCAAAATTACATTTTACTTTACAAACAACTAAAATTTAATCAAACCTGTAAAATAATTTGACCACTCCACTTGAAAGTGTTTGATGTCGTCAGCATTATAGGGTTGAGTGTCATCAAAAATCTATAAATGAAAAGGATAGTAGTTAACGTGTATAATGAGTAAATCAAATTGAAATATTACGGCAAAGTTTAAGAGGAAATCTTACTAGGTCAAAATTCACAACTGTCCCAGTTGTTATTATTTCATACATAAATCTTAACATATAATATCCGCATTTGATGACGCCTTGTTGTTCATGACAATTTTGTTTCAATGAGTGTAAATTCAATATATTATTTTAATGTAATAAATCAAAAAGTACAAATTATAAATGGGTATTTACCTTCGCATTTACATATTTGATCTTTGCATTCCTTTTCTTTGTGTTTTTTCAAAAGTAGGCCCTTGCCCTGTTAGAAAATAATACTAATGGGGTAAATTTAAAATTCATTATAATATATAAAACTATTGAGAAATTCAAACTTACTTTTCCAATATATTCTTAAAACATTCCTGCACATCATCATGGACAGAGAATATCCAATAAAGTGCTTTCTTCCTTGGGCAAAAAACCCCTAACATCCAATGATCACTGATAAAAGGAAATTTAACGTTAGTGGTTTTTTATGTTAAAAGATAATTAACTCTTTGAGAGAGATGTGTTTCATACCTCTCACAAAAAGGAATCATCCAACATTGTGTGACTATATTCTTTTCAAGTCTTTCAGCAATATAAAGCATTCTTTGTTCCTCATCCAATGCACATGCTTCAGGGGAAATAAATTGCGGGTCCATGAATCCATATACATCTGTCAGCTCATTCCTCTCAAAAATTTTATAAAGATACCTAATACAAAACAGACATAAGTATACATTTTTAATAAATATAACGCAGGTAAAAGGTGTTAAGACTTACATGGAAAAAATTTACACCACGTTGATACCCAACTTATCTTTAGTAACAAGTTCCATGATATCAGTTTTCATAATCCCCACATTTACTTCACGTCCACAAACAAGAGCTTCCATTGGAAACTCATAATGACCCGCCAACAAATTTGAATATCTTGACAATATGTCAAGACTACTAGAATCTGTATCTGATGTCATCGCTATTTGTCTTTGTTGTTGTCTATATAGTATTTCTTTACCTTTGAAGTATTCCTGTAGAAATAAATTGTAAAATATATTAGTTTTCAAATGATAAAACAAATTTAATAAAAAAAATAAAAAAAAAGATATAACATTCATACCTCTATGGTAATGCGTCGAAGAAGTCTCGATGGACAAATTAAAAAATGGCTAATATTATGTCCAACTGTCACCACCTCATCTGTAGGTAATGGTACTCAAGCTGATCTATCTATAATATCCTTTATAGTGACCCTCTGATTCTCTACCTCTAATTGTTGATGATGAACTGTATCTCCTATACAATATACCAACCCATATGCTACTATATGCTGTTGAGAATCATCAACATACAACTCGCAATAAGTAGGAAGCTGTGGCGGAGGAGTAGGATAAAAAATGGGGTCAGCAGGCTGAGGTGGGGGAGTGGGAGCTACTGGCGGAGGTGGAGGATAAATAATGGGGTCTTCAAGGGGAGGTGGAGGAGTGGGAGCTGTAGTCTGAAATTGTCTTTGCATGTCTGCAATCATAGACTGCACCGAAGCTCTAATATTGTCCTTCATCGTCGCATTAATATTATGGATTTCAGCCTCCAAGGATTCAATTTTTTTTCTATAAACCCCCTCAATGTTTGAAGTTGAAGAACGTGGCAACACTTTTCTTACCGATACACCTGTCGGATATCCTCTTACATGACTAGGATGTTCGGGCCTTCCCAATGCTACAGATAAAATATCTTCCCTCCCAGTAGTTGTAAATGTCCCCTGTGAACTCTGCTCCTCAAAAGAGTCCTGTATTAATTAATTGAACATTTCTGTAATGATTGAAATTATATGAAGAAAATGGTTAACTTAAATAAATAAAATATATATCTTACAATCCTCTCTGCTATGATTCTCGATTCATCCGAAAGATATTTCCCTTTTTTGCCCTTCCGAGCTCTCTTCCATTTTTTCATTTCTAGATGGAGGGGATGGAGGGGCCACCTATCCAGAGCTTGAAGACTCAGGTCTTAGTTGTTGAAATTTTTCCGCCATCATTTGTTCTTCCAATAATGCATACCCTCCCTGAGATAAACTATGAGGGTATACATTTTTAGATTGGATCTCCTAATGATCTTTCCTTGTTTACTATAAATTAAGAATAAAAAATCATTAACAAAACGTTAATAAGATCATTTATATAAGAAATCTTATAAAAGTTTACTCTGCCCTTACCAAAAATGACTCTTTTCTTCTACTTTCAAAAAACAGTCTCCATGTGTCTTTATCTATAAAAGGATATATACGACATGGATTTTCATGACTCCTATGACCATAAATGAAATCATATGAGAGGGTTGATTTGAAATCCCTTCATCTCCTGGAAGCCAACGATAAGCATTTCTTCTTGACTCCTCCAGTGTCAGGAATATCAAATGTCATCTGATAAAGAAGAGTTTAAACATATTATATATACTAGAAACATTTAAATAATATTCAAACAATAGCAAAAGATCTTACCAAAATTGTCTCCCATGACTGAGAGATTATCGTTTTATCCACACTTCTCCAGTCATCATATAGAATGCTTACTTTGCTCTTAGCCTGAGTTGCTATAAAACTCTTAAAATATTTTTCATTTGGACCTCTAGGAATATCATCATCATCAAACTCAACAACTATCCTCTGATCCTATGTACGGGAAACTGATAATTTTGGTAAACGTGTGCACCCACGTTTACCAACTTTTGAACTCGTTGTTGTAATAGGAGCATGTGAATGTTCCTCCCCATAGGTATGACCAATATGCTCATCTCCATAATCATGTGGTTGATCAACTGAATGATCTATCATTATAATTCAAATAAAAAAAACAAACGTTAGTTCAAAAATATACAAATTAAAATATTTTAATACTACTATAATCAGAAAATAGAAAAGTGTACTAAGTTACGTAATAGTAAACATTGGTAATATGGTAAGCATGTTAAACAATGGTAAATATGGTAAAGATGGTAAAGATGGTCAAGATGGTAAACATGGTAAACATGGTAAACCTGCTAAACATGGTAAAATAATTTTCACTGAAAAAAAAATAATAGATATATAATTCATGTAATGGTAAACATGATAAAGTAAACTAAACAAACTTAAAACAAACAAAAACTTATACTTATTTTGTTTTAAAACATGTTTTAATAAATAAAAAACTTACAACATCTAACATTTATGAAAAAAATAAATGTAAACAAGAAATAAACATATGTTTCCTGTAATTTTAGGAATGTACAAATGGATTGTTTTCCCAAATTCCTTCTTCGTGATCGTTCCTTGTGGCACAAACCATGTCTTCAACATGCTCATCATTATTTTCTATTAATCTTTCCATAGAAGTAGGGATCTCACATAAATCAGCATCTTCATCAACTTCATCTTCACCAACATATTGTTTTTTCCCTTGTAAAACGACAGCCCACTGCATATCTGATTGATCTACTACATAGAAAATTTGTTTTGCATGTGTTTCCATTATAAAAGAATCAGTTGTGTCTTCCAATCTATTCAGATTAACAAGTGTCATTTCAAATGCATCGTGTCTGACACTGTTGTTACCTATAAACCATTTATAGTTAAAAATAGTAACTTTAATTTTAAAGTAATCAACCTACCATATGTCTTCAATCACTCCATAATATGCACTTGATGCAAAAATTGGGTTTTTGTCCTTAGCACTCGAAAAATGCATTGCTTTTGCAAACACCAATACACCACTATTCTGAACTGCACTTTTGTTGTCTTGAGCTTTCGTATGAAATGTATAGCCATTAATGTCATAACTGGACCATTTTATCACATTTAAACATGGACCACCCACTATCCATTTTAATGTCTCTGATACATCTGATCTACCAAGAAAAGTCTTTTTAATCCATGACAAAAAAGTTTTGTTGTGCTCATTCAAAATCCACATTTCTTTCTTCTTTGGATGACATTGTTTCAACTCATTAATATGAAATTTGATATATGTTTGAGCATAATCTATGTTATTCAAGTTGTATGATTCTAACTTCTTCATATGTTCAGCTGACAATGATTTTACTTTCAATCCATGAATCCCCTTTCCCTCATTATTAACTCGTTCATGGTGAGATAGAGGCAAACCTATGTGTTGCGTCGCAGCCAAGTAGCTCGTACAAAACTCTTCTACCTCCTTAGAAATATACTTTTCAATATTGGAGGCTTCGGGTCGATATGGATTTTTAACATACTCCTTTAATATTTTCATATACCTTTCAAAAGGATACATCCAAAGAAGATATAAAAGTCGAAAAAGCTTTATTTCTCGAACCAGATGAATCATTAAATGCACCATTATATCAAAAAAATTGGAGGAAAATACATTTCAAATTGACAAAGTATAAAAATTGCATCCTTTTCCAAAATGTTCAAAGCATTCACATCGATCGCCTTGTTACAAATTTAATTAAAAAATAACACAACTTCATCATAGTCTTTCTGACACGAATGGGAAATATTCCACGCAATGCAACTCGTAGAATTTGTTGCATCATGACATGACAATCATGTGATTTCATACCTATCAACTTCAAGTCCTTCAATGAGACAAAAAATTTTACATTTTAAGAATAACCTTGAGGAACTTTGATATCATGAAGACACTGACAAAAGCTAATTTTCTCCCTCTTCGATAATGTATGACAAGCCGGGGGAAGAAATGTTTGTCTTCCTTTAGGAGTGGGAGCTAACTCCAAACGTATTCCCATTGATAGTAATTCTAATCTTGCATTCAACCAATCTTTAGTCTTTCCTTTAATATCTAACAATGCTCCAATAAAAAAATCACATATATTCTTCTCCACGTGCATGACATCAATATTATTTTTAACTTCATGATACCTCCAATATGGTAGCTCAAAAAATATTGACCTTTTCTTCCAAATAAGTCTATCATTACCAGATTTCTGTGTCTTTCCCAATGTCACATCAAGGTTTTTCACCCTCTCAAAATACAAATCTGGGGATAAAGGTTTTGGAGCAGTATAAAATTCTTGTGATCCATTGAATGCCTTTTTTAGTCTTCTATAAGGGTGATCCATAGGTAAAAACTTTCGATGACCCATGTACACTATTTTCCTCCCATGATGCAATTGACAATATGACGTCTATTGTTCGCAAATTGGATATGATTTATGCCCTTTAACACTGTATCCAGACAAATTTCCATATGTTGGGAAGTCATTTATAGTGAATAGAAGCACTGCATGCAGTTGAAAATATTCCATTTTATAAGAATCATACACCCTAATACCATCAGCCCATAACAGTTTCAAATCATCAATCAATGGTGAAAAGTAAACATCAATATCATTGCCAAGTTGTTTTGGACCAGAGATCATTATACTCAACATAACATATTTTCACTTCATACAAACTTCAGGAGAGAGGTTGTAAATTACCAATAAAACAGGCCATGAACTATGTGTGCTACTGAGGGTTCGGTATGGATTCATTCCATCTATGCACAACCCTAATCTGATATTTCTTAAATCATTTCCAAATGTAGAATACTGCGCATCAAATTTCTTCCATTGTGGACAATCATCTGGATGACGTATTTTTCCATCACATACCTGCTCATCAGCATGCCATATTAAGCTTTTTGCATCATGTGAATTATCAAATAAACGTTTGAAACGATGAATTATAGGAAGATACCAAAATACCTTTGAAGGGAGCTTTGTAATCTCTACATCATCCTGTGATTTCTCTTTCACCTTATATCGTGATGTCCCACATTTAAGACACTCTGACAAAAATTCATATTCCTTCCTATATATAATGCAGTCATTCGGACAGGCATGTATTTTCTTGTATCCCAATCCCATCGGGCATAATATTTTCTTGGCCTTGTAATTTGAATCTGGAAGATCGTTATCTTTTGGAAGAATATATTTCATCAATTGTAGAAACTCTGTAAAACTTATGTCACTCCATCCATGTTTCGCCTTCAGGTTAATCAATCTTAACACTGCCGATAAAACTGTAAAATCTGTACAACCAGGATATAATGTTTTTTCAGCATCACCATAGAGACGCGCAACTGTCGGTTCTATCTCAATTTGTTCTGCTACAATATCGCGAATCATTTCTTCAATTCCATCGGATTTACCATCTTGTGAATCATCATCATCAGTGACATTTCATCCAGTTTCACCATGCCAAATCCAAGGGCTGTAACTCGGATTAAAACCATGACATATCAGATGATCTTTTATCTCTCTACTTTTCAACTTCTTCATATTCAAACATTTCAGGAATGGACAGAAAAAAATGTCACTACATGGAACATTTTGTTTAGAAAATTCCAAAAAGGCATCAACACCTTCCTCATATTCATTGCTCATTCGATGTGCCGTAATCCAACTTTGACTCATTATTACCTATAAAAAATATTAAATATATATATATTTAAGATAAGACAAATATAAGTTTATATGAAAAAAATCATAATTTGAATATAAAACAATTTTGAAATATAAAACAAATATATGTGTATTTAAAAAAAATATGCTTGAATATTATTATTAAAAGAAAATATAGTTAGATATAACAGTTTTAAATTCCATTGAATAAAATAAAACCATGGCACCTACATGGTTGATAGAAAATTGGAGAGAATGGAGTAAACCTGAGAATCAAATCAAATTTAAAATAAAAATTCAAATGTAGAAAATCACCCCTTCTGGACACCACCTCCCCACCCCTACCCCCTTGGACACCCCCCCTGGACACCCCCCAACCCTCTGGACAGCCCCCCACCCCCTACCCCCTTGGACACCCCCCCTGGACACCCCCCAACCCTTTGGACAGCCCCCCACCCCCGGAAAATCCCCAACACCTTCTGGACAGGCCCCCACCCCCTTGGACAACACCCCCCACACACCCACCCCCTTGGACACCCCCTGGACACCCCCAACCCTCTGGACAGCCCCCCCCCCCCCATCCAAACCCCAAAACACTCTGAATAGGCCCCCACCCCCTTGGACAGCCCCCCCCCCCCCACACACACACCCACCCACCCCCTTGGACACCCCCCCTGGACACCCCCCAACCCTCTGTACATCCCCCCCAACCCCCTGGACAGCCCCCCACCCCTCTAGACAACACCCCCACCCCTCCTGGACACCGCCCACACCCCTACCCCCTTGGACACCCCGCTGGACACCCCCCAACCCTTTGGACAGCCCCCCCACCCCCTGGACAGCACCCCCACCCCTCCAGACAGCACCCCCCACCCCTCCTAGACACCACCCCCACCCCCGACCCCCTTGGACACCCCCCTGGACACCCCCCAACCTCTGGATAGCCCCCCACCCCCCGAACAACCCCCAAAACCCTCTGGACAGGCCTCCACCCCCTTGGACAGCCCCCCACACCCACCCACCCCCTTGGACACCCCCCTTGACACCCCCCAACCCTCTGGACAGCCCCCCCCCCCCTAGACAACCCCCCAAACAATGGTTTACATATAAAAACTAGGCATGGTGAACAACTAAAAACACATGCATTTAATATATACTTCAGCATGAAATAGATGGAATTAAATATTATTAAATATGGCTACTTAAATGATCATATGATAATTAAAAATAACCATTGATATTCAACTAGTCAAATGATCACAAGTTTTCTCGATAAATAATATCATAATGAGTTAATGGATAATTCTAGAAATCTTAAACATATTGTCGAGGCCTTGGCCAAGGCCTCAAAAAATACTAGGGTAAGCCCTCAGCAGAACCCATTTTTATTTGGAATCATGAGACATAGGGATGCATCGAAGGGTCATAGAGGTCAACAGTCATTACATTATATGTCTAATAGATTCTCATATAAAAGAGGATAAACATAAGCAGCAACAACACATGAAATATCATTTCTGAATTCGTACATTTAATCAATAACCATTCTATGCAGTAATATAGGTGAATGAGATCATTAGTTGTCAATGACAACAAAAATTACTATCAATGTCGGGCATTCATGAAACAAAAACAAACTAAATAAAAGTAGTTGAGGCTTACATGAATATTGCGAGTCGATCTAATAGATCTAGGGATGATAAATAAGATGATGATGGAAAAAAGAGGTAAGAGGGTTCAAAATTGAAGAATCTTACCTAGTTTAAACACAAAAATCGCAAAACATAAATATAGACTATCCAGGAAAAAAATGAACGAAATAAATTTATGGAAGGCTTACTTGAGTGATGCGAGTTGAGATGATAGATCCAAGGAGAGTAAATATGATAAACGATGAAGGCAAAACGAGTTTAATGCAGCGAGATCGACGAGTTGATTAGGGTTTACCACGCGAGAGAGACGAGCCGCCATACTATCGATTGAAAAAACATAAATGACAATCCACGGGGCTTGTTAATTTTTTAAATGTTTTATAACGTCGTTTATTTAATAACCGACATTATAAACTGTTTTTTTACATTTATAACATCGGTTGTTATAATAACCGACGTTATAAATGCCTCAGATACAGCTTCTTTTACGTCGGTTATTTTTTAACCGACGTAAAAAAATCCGCGTGTTTGTTTTTTACGTCGGTTATTCTATAAACGATGTAAAAAAGACATCAAAAATCATAGTTTTTTACGTCGGGTATTGTATAACCGACGTAAAAAACGTTTTGTGGGTTGTTTTGTTACGTCGGTTATAAAATAACCGACGTCAAAAAGGCCTCAAAAGCCGAGTTTTTTACGTCGGTTATTTGATAACCGACGTAAAAAACTCGTAGATATCTCATTTTTTACATCGGTTATTTGATAACCGACGTAAAAAACCCCTGTGCTTTTGTTTTTTACATCGGTTAATTTATAACCGACGTAAAAACCAAACACGTGCGATTTGTAACGTCGGTTATTAAAATAACCGACCTTAAAAAGATAATAACCGAATTTGTTATGTAGATTATAAAATAACTGACGTAAAAAACCACGTTTCACAGATTATCACGTCGGTTATATATAACCGACGTAAAAAATGGTGATGTAAATAACGTTTTCTGCACTAGTGATGATTGCATATTCAAATAAAATTCTTGAAAAAAATCACTTTTCAAAAATGATACACTGATGGAATATATAAAGAATGAAATCCTACTTCGGAATTCCAAATCAATAAAAGACGCCAGAAAAATTATAGATATTCAAATTTAAATAAATTAGGGGAGTCATCAATTCCCTAAAAAATAGGAGTTAAAATATCCATTAAATACAGTTATTTGAATCAAAGATATCAAGCATTAAATCATTTCAAATCGTACTTTAAAGAATAATATAACTTTATCAAGACCGTTACAGAAATCATGAAAAATACTGTGGATTTAAATCTCTAACGTTGAAAAGTAAAACAAAGGGTTTCTTCACGAAGTGATAAAAAACCAAATGTAGGGTTCAACTATGTATCATTCATTCTCCAAATGTAAGGTTGAAAATTTAAGGTTGATCATAATAGTAAGGTTTATTATCTATACATTTCTCTATACAGAATAAGGTTCATTACTTACATATGGTTCTTTAACCACACTTTCTCCTCTGAAAAAACGTAAGGTTCCTTACAAACATAAGGTTCTTTTAACTACACATTTCTGATAATGTAGGGTTGATTAACCATACATACTGTTTTGAACCCATGGTTGAGATACCATAATTTCTTCTTCAAGCATAAAGTTTAATACAAATTTTGGGATCATGATCCATACACATTTTATAAAACATAGGGTTTATTAATTATGTTATGCCTATCCCCGTAGGATAGAAAAGTGTTTCCAGAATTCTTGAAAATGTGTCTCGAACACTTTAATAAATATTCCTTATGAATTAAAATCTTGAAAATAATTTAAAAATAAATACAAAGAAATATTAATTCTTTGAAATAAACTTAAAGTAAAATAATTAGTAAAAGAAACAAGGGTATTTGGAGAATAAAAATAATAATAAACTATAGAGTATTGTTGAGATATTACATGCCCAAAAATATCCCACTTTTTTATGATCACAAAACCCATAAAATTATTAACACAATATAGAATTTGGAAACATACTTAAGGAAAATATCTATAATAGTATTTCAATTTCACATTATTATTTAGATTAAATGAAATGATGTATATTATCCAATTTATCCTCCTTTTTGTGATATGAAAAAGAAATTATTGAAGAAAAAAAGGTTAAAACACTTTCAAATTTTCATAAATCAGTAAGTAAATGTTATAATATACCATTTAGATAAATAAGACTGGGATTATGGAAATAGAGAAAACCATAAAATAATAACTAATAAAGCATAGAAAATAAGAATAACAAAACTTAATAAATAAAATATGTACAGATATAATAGACCATTTTGGTTTAGGAAACATGTTATTTAACTTGGAGGGTTTAGTCAGGGTTTGGATTTTGTAAAGATTCTAAAGGGATTTGAGCATATTTTAACACTTCTTTTTGTTCTTCCATCTATAAATGTTATCTTTCAGCAAGATTATATCCCAACTTCCTTATCAAAATATTATAATCTTGATTTACATGCTGACTTTCAAAAAAATTAACTTTCTAAAATTCATGAAAACTTTCTTCCTAATGCATAAACTTATAAAACATATCGTTTAACTTGTCGATAAGAAACCTTATACCTAGTTCACTTGTAGTTAATTTCCAAATAAGATATCTTTGATTATCCAACAAGACAGAAAAAGGGGCACTATTTCATTGAAGCTTCTGTAATCTTTCATTCATATCATCCATAACAGCTGTGATGGCTTGAGACTTTATAATCAAATATGGTGAGGTTGAAGGGGTAGTGGTAGAAGTACTGACTTGAGTAACACTACCCTTGATGGACTCAAACTGTCTTCCCAAATACAACTTCAGATCTTGAAAATATATTATGGAAACATACATAGAATTGATCTTTCCAATCTGATCTAGCATGTTCCACTTAAAAGCATCAAAATCCCTTTTCGACATAAAAGTATCTTTAATTTCCTGATGTTGAGTTTGAATAGAATCAAACTCCATCCTCGGGGATGATGAATTATGAAAATCATTAAAATATTTCCTAGATACCTCCATCTCCTATCTAAGAATAGAATTATCTTCCTGAACCTTATTGAACTTGACCACAATATATTCAATTTGGCTAGTCAAAGAATCATATGTTCCTTCATCTATATTTTTTTACTGATCAACAACCAAAATGACTAAGGGATTATTGATAGACTTATCAACTTAATTTTCAATAGAACGTGAAATATTATCAAGAAATTCGGTCTTTTTTCTAGAGATAGGTCTTGGTCACTCCAATTACTGGTCAAAGGCTGAGATAACCTGATGCAAAACAAGATATGTAACCTTAGTTTATGATCTTTTCACTTGAGGTTTTTCTTGATAAGACTCTTCCTAAATATCATTATCTCAAACATACTCATCTTTTTCCTAGGTAACATCCTTAATATCCCGAAAATAACATGCAACCCATTGATCTTCTTCATAAACTGGTTCTTCAAAATGAACCGAACGTGTAGAT
The DNA here is from genome assembly GCA_963277665.1 of Viscum album. Classification (NCBI taxonomy): domain Eukaryota; kingdom Viridiplantae; phylum Streptophyta; class Magnoliopsida; order Santalales; family Viscaceae; genus Viscum; species Viscum album. Next base: position 906,454,302 of record OY728145.1, read on the forward strand.
TCTCCTAAACCTAACACTGTTTTTTCATCTTATGGTTCTTCTTTATTACTTGGTTTCATAACTAACTCTTCTATTACTACTACTTCTTCTTCTTCTTCTGCACCATTAATTATTAATTTTCTTTTAGAAGATTTGGAAACTCCTATCCCAGATTCTCCAATTCATTCATTTCTCACAACACTTTTCTCCCCCAGAGAAAATGATCCAGACTTTTGGTGGTAATCTACACCAACTGGAATAATCTTTCCTTTCAAAGTAATCCAGTAAAAACCAAATTTCTAAGAGTACCAACATTTAGAACATTACTATAATGACGCTTAACTCTTGCATAAAATAAATTAATCAACTCATTTCTAAACAGAATCAAGGAAAGTATACATCCATAAGGATAAAAAGAAATCTGATCCCATGCTTAACAATAATAATTCATATATCACAACATGTATCTAGGAAAATTTAACTTGATTTCACTTATGAACAGGAACATAATATACATGTAAGGGTATAATATTTTCTCCATTTTTTCTACTATTGGGGAAATTGCTGTTTTAATGAACTTAACCAAAACTTTCTGATCTAACTCAAGATCCTTAACAAACATCTTTCTTATATTCATGGATCCAAATATAAATGACATAATATCCACAGAATTATGATCATTATTTACAATAGATATAAGGTCAAAATTAAATAAACCTTTATGAGGACACTTCAAAATCTAATATATTTCTATAGAAGAAATAAAAAATTACTTATATTCTATTTTTATGGATATAATATCTTCTGTATCACCAAAAATGAAATGTACACTACCAAAGAAATGCTTCAGTTCTACCTCATAAATAAATTCTTGTAACAAAATTAAGATGAGATTATTTGGGATTTGATTGAAATATACCACAAATACATATATAAAACATAATGTCTGGTATTCTAGTAGTAATATATAATAATCTACAAATCATACCTATATATAAATTTTTGTCCAATGGTTTTCCAAATTTATCCAAATCCATATTTATATTGGTACACCTGGGAGTTGCATATGTCTTGCTATTTTTGAGCCCAAACATTTTTAGTAAATCAATGATATACTTTAATTGATATAAAACATCACCAAAATAATTTATATAAATTTGAAATCCTAAAATAAAAATACTTCTCTCATAATACTCATTTTAAATACTTTTTTCATTAATTTTAAAAAATAATGAGAAAGTTTTTTATTAGAAGAACCAAAAATTAAATCATAAAAATAAATTTGAACTAATAAAATATTAGAACAAAATGTTTTCTTAAATAGTTTGGGATCTTCCAAGCCAACAATAAAAATATTTTTTAAAATGAAATAACTTAATCTTTCATACTAAGCTCCAGGTGCTTGTTTAAGGCCATATAGAGATTTAGTAAGTTTTAAAAAAAATTAGTTTTTTAGGATTTTTAAAACTAGGAGGTTATTAAATATAAACTTTCTCCATTAAATAAACATTTAAAAAGGTATACTTAACATCTATCTGATATAATTTAAAATTCATATGAGTTTCATAAGATAAAAGGATTCTAGTCTAGCTATGGGGGTAAAGGTCTCATCATAATATATTTATTATCATTGATTATAAACCTTGGACACTAATCTAGATTTATTCTTAGTAATGATCCATTGATCATCCTTTATGTTTCTAAAGACCCACTTGGTTCCTATAATGGGATAGTTGGTTGGCCTTTCTACAAGTTCCGAAAATTTATTTCTTTAAAACTGGTTTAGCTCATATTTTATTACTAACATACAACATTAATCTTCTAAGACTTCTTCAATAGTCTTAGGTTCAAATTGAGATAGAAAGGATTGGAATCCTACTGAGTTTTCTTATATTTCTTCTAATTATAATTCCTATTTATAAATATCCTATAACAGTTTCTAAAGGATGGTTCTTTAGAGTTCTAGACTATCTTGGAAGAAAAATTTCATATTCTTCAGTTTCATGTAATTCTTAACAGAAATAAATTTTTTAATATCATTTTCAAAATCATTTTAGGGGTTTTCAGCCTCATGTTTTCAAAATATTCATTAACTTCATCATTTTGATATTTTTTTTCTTAATGAATGGATTAGTTTCATCAAACTTGAGATGAACTGATTCTTTAACAATCTTTGAATTTTTTTAAACAATCTATATGATTTTGAGGTAGCAGAATATCCCAAAAAAAATCCTTCATCAGATTTTGGATCAAACTTTCCAATATTATCTTGGGGTTCAAGATATATACCTTAAATACAAAAACATTAAGTACTTTACTTTAGGTTTTCTGTTATTCCAAAGTTTATAAGGTGTATTTTTTAAAATATACCGAATTACAAATCTATTCTTTATATAGAAGACTGGGCTTACAGATTCTACCCAAAAAAAGGTAGGAAGACTATATTCATTTAACATAGTCATATACATTTAGTGAATAGTTCAATTTCTCTTTCCAACAATTCCATTTTGTTGAGGTGTTCTTAGTGCAGAGAAGGTGTGTTTCATACCAATATTTGAATTAAAAGAATTAAATTCTTGATTTTCAAATTCTCCAAAATGATCAATTGTTAATGAAATTATTTTAAACCTTTTTAATTTTGAAGAAGTTTAAAAAAGCTTTTAAAAATAGAAAAAATCACTATTATGTTTTAGAAAAAAACCCAAGTAAATCTATAATAATAATCAATTAAAACATAAAGATATATTTTACCAACCAAAATTGTTACTCTTGATGTTCCAAATAGATCCATTTGGATAAGTTTTGTAGATTTAGATGTAGAAATGTTGTTAATCAATTTGAAAAAAGATTTACATTACTTTCCAATTTGGAATGCATCAAAGAATCTATCATTATTAAACTTAAGAATAGGCAGATAAAAAACCAACTGTTTCTTAGATAATTTATTTAAAGGATAAATATTACAATGACCAAGTATCTTATGCCAGATCCATAACACATTTGTCTTTGTAGTTAAATAATTCAATTTCTTTTAACATAAGGAATTTAAGTCTAGTGTATAAACACTGTCAGTTCTTAGTGCTCTAAACTTAAGGAAATTGTCTTTAAACAGAGAACATGAATTGTTTGAAAAATAAACATAAATACCATCATAAGAAAGTTGGGAGATACTTATCATATTGTTCTTCAACCTGTACACATAAAGTACTCTATTGATATATCTGGTCTTTGGATATACAATAATTCAAACTCTAATTATTTTCCGTTTTCCGTTATCACCAAAAGTGACATGACATTCATCCATTTGATTCAGTGTGTGGAAATTTGATGGATCTCCACTCATATTCCATGAAAAACCAATATCCATATAATATATACCATTTGAGTTTTTGTGGACTTTTACCTACATAAGTATTAAAAAAAATCAGTTTGGTACCCACACTTTCTTGGGTATAGTAGTGTTATCTAGAAGAGATCTTGAAACCCAGACCTAATTTGTTTCTTCATATATTATATCATTAGATTCAGATAAAATATTTGCAATAAGGACCTTTTAATGCAAATAATTTGAGGATTTCTCAAATAATTGTTATTTGTCACATTCCCTTTTATTCTGCAAAAATAATAAGTTGCATTTTTGAATTGGGGACAAAATAATTCTTGTACAGTTTAGATTTATCACACTTTCTTCCTTTACCAAATCTTTCCATTTTTTATAAAATCATTTACAAGGATATCATTTAAGATATTTTTTCCTTTAGTAAAAATAAGATTAGTACTCTTATATGATTCTACTTTATATTATAAATCTTTTATCTTCTTTTCATGATCAACACAGTTTGATGTAGATGAGTTAATATTTTTAATTAAATCTTGATGTTGTCTTAAAAAGGTATCTCTTTCACCTAAAACATAATTTTAAATGTTCTTTAAATATTTGTTCTTTTTTAATAGAGAATCATATTTCTCTTTTAATATAGAATATTTGGTATTTTTTTTATTATTTGATCAACTAGAAGAATCATAATAAGAAATAGATGAGTAAAATATTCTTACCTATTCATTATCAGCCATAAAGAACATATTGGATTTCAAATTTTATTGTTCTTTTTCTGAATTAGATTTAGATGAACTGACAGAGTCTTCAGAAACACTCCATGTTTCATTAATTTCTCTTCTACCTTTACATTAATAATCATTATTTTTCTGATATCTCTTTTCTGGATTTCTATTTTTATCTTTTAGTTTATGAAAATCAGGTCTAATATGACCTAATTTCTTACATTAATCAAATCTAAATTCTTTTAGACTATTTATCATCCTTATTCAAGGATTTTATGAATTTTATTTTATTCATATAAAACTTTCTAAACTTTGTGGAAAACTGAGCCAGTTCTATTTCATAATGAGATGAATTATAATTTTTTTTACTTAATTTCTTCTTGTTTCATTTTTCTTATTTTCTTTTGAGTTGATACCTTTAGAGAAATTTTATCCTTTTTCACAATTATTCTATGATCTTCATCTTTAAAATTCATTTCTGCTTCAAACATCATCAATATCCCAATTAATTCCTTCATTTTCAAATCTTTGACAGGTGATTATTGTCAAATAGAAACAGATATTCCATTCTATTTAAAAAGGATTACTATTATTACCTTGAACTCTTGATCTGATTATTTGATAGGTTCACCCAAGGCTATAATATTATTGATAATTTTTTAAGCCTCCCATTCACCAGTTTGATTATTTCTCCATAAAACATCCTAAATGTTTCAAATTTTAGATTAGCTGTAGCATACACCATTTGTTTCACATTATCTATCCCTACATAGACAACTTCAATAGTTTTCCACATTTCATAAGTAGTAGGACAATGAAAAACTTGAATGAACTCATTTGGTCCAAGGCCACAAAAAATTTTATTCCTATCTATTGAATTCATATCATATCCACCTTTAGTTGCAAAATCCCATGTTTTCGTTTTCTCAAAAATCTTATAGGGAGTAGTGATTTTATAATAGACTTTTAATCCAATAATGTTTATATATATAACCATCATTTATTTCCAACAACCATAATTTTAACCATTGAAGTAAAGAGCATGAACCATGGACATCCCTTCTCTCGAATCGACCATTTCCAATTTTTTATAAACCTTTTACTTTCATCTTGCTGTAGATTTATCAAAAATCTACCCTTTGATTCCAATTTTTAGGTCAGAATATAAGCATTAACACATCAGAGGGGGGTGAATTGTGTCTTTTCAAATTTTTCCACAATTCAGGCTCTTGACACCCTCTGTAATTTATGTGAATATACAATGTTTTTATTTAGTATGAAAATAATTAGTGGATAAACAGAAATAAATAACATAACTTTTTATAGTGGTTTTGGGCACAAAGATCACCTAGTCTACTCTACCAAATACTCTCTCAGCGATCTTGGTAAATTCCACTAAAATGGTCCTCTTATCACAAGACTAAGAATACAAAAATTGAGTGCAGGAATTTGACACCTTTATAAGAATAAATACAAATACTTATGGTTTTATAATAGAGAACTTATTATCTATAGCTTAGATCTAGAAGCTGATACTCCACCACAACTGAGTATGAGAAGTTGAAACTCAAATAAATCAAAAGATATTGATTTTTTAAAATAGTTGAACTTCATAATTTTAGAAGAAAAAATTGACCATAGATGGATCTTATTATTTAAAAACAATGGTATTTAAGAAGGAATGAGTCTTTAGTGATCCATGTTGCACATAATATTTTCTATTTAAGAATAACAACAAAATAGAAAAGTCACAAACTTATAGTAGATTAAGATAGAACATGTATGTTTCCAAAGTGTAGTCTCTTATGAAATGTTCAATATTTTTAGCACTGTAAAGGGATTTTTATTAGATCTTGATCAAATATAAAAATATATTTCTTTAATAAATACCTTTTAAAAACTGATACACTGATGAAATATATAAAGAAAAAAATCATACTTTAGAATTCTCAATCTACAAAAGATGCCAGAAAAATCATATATATTCAAATTTAAATAAAGAAGGGGAGTTGTAACTACCCTTATGATAATGAGTGAAAATATCAATTGAATAAAGTTTTTTTAATAAAATATATCAAATATTTAAATTATTTGAAAATGATCTTAAAATAAGCATGTAACTTTTTCAAGACCGTTGTATAAATGGCACAAAAATATCACATATTTTAATCTATGACATTGAAAGGTCAAACGTAGGGTTTCTTCACAAAGTGAAAAAACCAAGAATATGGTTTATCTATATATTGTTCATTATCAGAACGTAATGTTGAAAACTTAAGGTTTATCATAAAAGTAATGTGGATGATCCATACATTTCTCGTCAAAGTATAAGGTTTATTATTTATGTATGGTTCTTTAACCATACTTTCTCCTCTTGAAAAACTCAAGGTTCTTCCAAATATAAGGATATTTTAAACATAATTTTATGATAATGTATGGTTGATTAACCATACATACTATTTTTAATGTAGGGTTGAGATGCCATACTTTATTCTTCCATCGAAAGGTCCAATACAAACATAGGGATCATGATCCATATGTGCTATACAAAATGTAGGGTTTATTCCTTTCATTACACATATCCATGTTGGACATAGATAGTATTTCAAGAATACTTAAAACTATATCCGGAATACTTTAATAAATATTCCTTAAGAATTAAAATCTATAAAATAATTTTAGAATAAATATAAAGAAATATTAATTCCCTGAAATAAACATAGAGTAAAATCATTTTTAAAAGAAATAATGGTATTCATGAGCCTCAAAATCATAATAAATTATAGAGTGTTTTTTAGAAAATACATGCCCAATAGTTACTAATACCTATATCCCCATTATCAATATGGCCAAAAACCTATTTGTAACTCCCCCACTAACATTTACCGTACAACCATGAGTATCGAAGGAATGTGTTGATAAAATTTTTAATGTTGTTCTAGAAACCCTTGGGAACCCTGATAATAGACATGATATGTATTGTCATGGATTTAAAAATATAATTTATGTGTGTGGAGAACCTTAAAAATAGAAGAAGTTTTCTTTTCTAATTAATAATTTTTCCCAAGATTTTCTGAATAATATTACCAATGTGGTAAATAGTTATTGTTCTAGATGAAATAGGGGTTCCAAGGTAATCCTTGCAGAAATAGATTTGGGTAATTCTTAGTCAGTATTCAATGTGAGATGTGCAACCATACAGATAGAATTATTTATATATATATATATATATATATATATATTATCATGGAATAACTAAAATGTTTCCCACTCAACTTATCAAAATAAACCATAAGGGTTTTGAATCCCCTCAATGAATTTCACCATACATTCAGAAAAACAACATGTCATTGGAAAAAAAGTGAGAGTTTACAAGAGTTCCATACCTACCAATAAAGGGGAGGGTAGAACCTAACTCCATCATATTGGAAATGTTTTTGTGGAGAGAGTCTTTATAAATAATTAAGAGTATAGGGGTAATGAGGTCTCTCTATTTAATCCCTCTTTTCAAGTTAAAGATGAAAAATATTTTCATATCCATTTATATGGGGAACCATGGAGAAGATTAGCTACAAATAAAATCATAGAATCACTATAAAAAACATATGTATGAGTCTATTTATAGGTAAAGTTTTGATTATGTGGTTTTCCTAGAAATTAAATCCTTATATGGATATTGGAAAGTGAATATATCAATGGAATATATGCACCAAGGGGTAATCACCCAAAAAAAGGATTGTTGAGTATTAAGTTTTGCTTCACTCGGTACATGATTAGTGGGCCTAATATTGCACTCCTGGCTAGACACTCTGAGTGTATATATTTTTGTTAATTCTTATTGCATTTATGAATTATTATAAAGGTTTTGGACACATTTTTATGATATTTCTGTTTTACCCAATCAAAAAGTGACTGTGGAAAACCTAGAATAAATTGAAGGAGTTATAGGTTAATCCAAATATGTCATAGTTTAAATGAAAGTCACATAGGAAAAAATGAAAGTTTCACAAGAGAAGTAATCATAGCATTTATCAAAAATGTTTTTGTCTTTGTATTTAGTTAGAAATAGGTTTAAGAAAATGAAGATATGAAATCCCTTGAAACTTATATAATCAACCAATGAAGAAAATTTTGTTCAATTTTTTCAGATAAAGGTAAATATAAATTCATTTCTTATTATATGGTAAATGATGAGTCTCCAATAATCTTGGATTTTAAGGTTGATGTATCAGTATAAAATATTTCATTAAGTTATTGTGGATCCCCTGGCTTCTTTAATTGACGATCAATAATTAAAATCGAAGTGAAACAATTTATTTAAAGAATGGGGGAGAATTTAATGCCTTATATTTTAGTATATATTTTCCTTTAATTAAATACTCTGTTGAATAGCTTCTTTCACCTGAAACATTGAACTATAATAAACTGTGACCCTTTTTTAAGATAAATATATCAATTCTAAATAATCCATCGAATTGGTGGGTATAAATAGTGGTAATCACATTATGAAATATAAAAACAAAAATAAAGTTCACTTTTAATGATAATTCAATTAGTGTAGCTAAATAGAAAATAAGTTCATTTTATCATTAAAAATTTATTCTCTTAAAATTTTTCTTTTTAGATGCTAGTATTTTTTATTTTAAGAAACTATATTTTTATGGTTTAATGATGATAAAATATATTTTGGATGCAGATTACCCCTAACTTAATTAGTAATTTATAGAAAACAAGTCTAAGAGTAGTTAATATATAAAAAATAGTTTTCATATTAAAATCACTTTTCATTATATTTATATTTCAATTTAAAAGTAACATTACTAAATTTTAAAATTTTAGTCTTAAAAAAATTAACTTTATTTTTCGATATATTATGTAAGTATAAACTTATTATGATTTTTTTATTTTTTTGAAAAGTTTATTTTTTATGTGAATAGTGAAAAAATGAATTTTTTATTAATATTATAGAATTTTTGACTTTATCATGATCTAAGAATTAATCAAAAAATTTGTAACTTTTTTTCATGGTCAAGAATTATTTTAAGGAAGAAAATTTTTAAATTTAAAAAATACTCTTTTGAATTTATAAAAACCATGTACAACATTTTGAAACTTATGTAATCTTTTATTTTCAAAAAAAATTCTTTTATTTAGTTATTATCTCACATGGTTGATTTTGTTATGGATCACTTTGTAAGCTATATAATTCTTATTTTGTTACTATAAACTTATTCAGGTCATTTAAATCAAAAACTTTGACAATTTTGTCCTAAAAAATATTTTTACACTTAAAAATACACTTATTCTAAAGATGGGTTTTTAAACATGATGTGGAATACTAATAAAAGTATTTTTTTCACCCTTTGAAGTTTTATTTGAAAAAAATTATTTCAAATTTAGAATCAATTGTTTTAATTATGTAACATGATCCATTTTATTTTTAATCATTAAAAATCAAAAACCTTATTAAAAAACTAGTTACCATAGAAGAAATAAAATGTTAAAAATAATAAATAAAATATTAAAATGCCTAAAACATGTTTAAAAATAAATGGTTTAGGAATTATTAGCCATATCTAATATCCCAATAAATTATTATTAAATTTGGTTCCAATTTCCATGTGAAACATGTTATCTCTTTATATTAAAGAGATCTATTAACAAAATGATCATTCCCTTCACCTGTAAATGGAGCTAATCTTCACCCCATTAATCTATTCAATATATTGGATTATCTCATCAATCTAACATAGTGTCTCCTATTTGTTTCCATTTCATATAATCCTTGGTCTTTTCAAAAGACCAAGCTAAGGATTCTTAAGGTGTTACCCAAGGGAGAACATCCAAAGAGAGATGTAATGTTCTCAAAGGAGCCCTCTTAATTTGTTTATTCTTTCACCCAATATAATAGTTTCTATCAAGGATGTTATGATAACGTAAGTATTATTAATATCATAAAATTTTAATATCCTAATGAAATATCCATTTTCTAATTTCTCCAAAACCATTAAAAAATTAAAGATGTCATCATGTGTATGTGAAAATGGTCGCCTCCTTGAATAACATGTTCCAAGTTTTCTTCACCTCCTAAGAAGGGTGAATTTAACAATATGATAAATTTATAAAAAATATATTTATGATACTATTAATATTATGGAAAGATAATATTGGACATTATATAAGATATATTAATAATAAATAGTTATAGTAAATTTAACCACCTTAAATAAACCTATCAAGGCACCTTGTTTAATTTGATTCTATTTTAAAATATTAATAAAAATCTAATTTTTTTTTGAAATGTAATAATAAAATACATATACATATAATATTATAGAAATTATGATGAAATTTTACAACAGATCTAACTATGGTCAATACACTAATAAAGTTTCAAAGAAATTGACCGAAGAACCTCAAGTAACTGAAATAAGTGAAAACTACTTCATAAATTAAGCACACACTAAGAGTGAATTAGGACTCGAGGTAAGGGCTCTTATGAACCACCCTCATTACTTGTGGGTTACAATATCTCATTATTTTTATCAATTTAAAATATAATATTCCCATATTTTTCATTCAAAATTTTTATATGATTATTATGTATATTACTAGTTTACTTTACCTTTCATTGTTAGAAATAATACTTATTTTTAAGTTCCCTTTACAACTACAACTTTTAAGAAAATCTAATTTAAGGGAACACCCCATTTATTATTTCATTTCAAATAACACTCTTATAAAATGTTTATTATCATGAATATACTCTTAAAATCCACATTATTTTATAGAAAACCATTACATTTCAATTCTTATTTAATGGAAAATGATTGTCACTTTCATTCGTAAAAGTATACTTTACTCATTTTTTTAAGAATCACCTAAGAGGATCATTTTTATTATTACCTTTCCAATACTTCTTATGTTTTTTATAAATTAGAACCCCCTATTCAAGAAATATTCTTCTTTATTCAAATATTAATATAAAAAATGATTCAATTCTTTCTTATCTTTGAAATCCTTATGATTTAGCCTTTAGTTATGATTTAATATAAGATTATCAAACCCACTTATTTCTCATGGGATTTATAATTATTATTATTTATATATTGTTAATTTTCATTGTGTGGAACATACAAATATATATATATATGTGTGTTTGTGTGTGTGTGTGTGAAAATTTTAGAAATATGAAAGGTTAATATAACACCCTGAGTTTTTTTGAACCTTTTTTTAATAAATTAACTTTCTTTTATTTTTTACGTTTCATATATTTCATTATATTATACACCAATATATTATTTTGCTACAAGAAACACCAACTTGTCTTGTGTTACACGCAACACCAATTTTCTACAAAACATAATTTTGTTGTATTTATTATTTAAATGGGATAGTTATAATATATCCACTAAACTTGATAATATAAATAGTAAAAAATAATTTTTAAATATAACTTATAATGTTTTTATATGAATAAATCATATTTATAATAAAATAATTAATATTGGTAAAGTCTTTATATGTTTGGAAATACTATTTTCTCAAACGAACTACATTTTATGTCCTTATGTGAAAAATAATAAAAATAATTTTAGAAAATTTTAAAAATTGAATTTTATAAAATAATTTTTTTAAATACAAAATGTTGAATTTATCTTAGGGTAAATTTTTGGGTTTTTCTAAAAAACTTCATTTTTGTATGAATAGTGAAAATGCTGAATTTTAATTCAAAAATGTTTTTCATATAATTTATTTATATAGTAAAATTATATTTTAATTTGGTTTTTAAGTGTAAGGAGATTAAATTTACATCAATTAATCATATTTAGGTCATCGTAACTAATTTCACATTGAAATTGGATATCAAAACATTCTAAACTTTTAAAATTTTTTGCTAAAAAAACTCGTTGTCACGGCACATATCCGGGGTTTAATTTTAAATTATTTTATACAACTTCAATGATTTGAACTTGGAAAAATGTATTAAATAATTAGAATCATAATAATTTATAATACATAAAATGTAAAAATTAGTTTTCTACAAAAAATATTAGTGAAAGTGATTAAAATTAATTACAATGATTAAGTGAAAAATTAGTTTAACAATGGACTAAACCTTAAACTTAAGGGAAAAAGACCTATTAAATTATTAAAACTCTATTGGATGTTCATATTTTTACCCTAAAATACCTTGTATAAGATTTTATTATTATTTTATCCATGTTTTATGGAAAAACGTGGGTGAAATTCCCTTTTCAAAAATTTACAAGAAGGCCACTCCTCCTCTACTATAAAAAGAGAATCCATCCTCCCACTTATTGAAACATATCAATCCATTTTCTAAAAAATAATATGTTCAAATAATATCAAAAAATTCATCCCATTTTCTTATAATCCTTCATTTTTTTCATAATTCCTTCCAAGTAAATTTTTTGGTTCAAGCCAAGAGGAGTTACCCAAAGAAGAGGTAATAGCCTTCCTCAAGATCCTTTGTTTTATTTTCATTATACACCACCTAAAATATTATTATTACTTTATTTTATAATAACCTCAGTATCCTAAATATACTAAGATGTATTTTTCCAATTTTTATATCTAAACCTACAAACATTTCTATCTAATTGTTAAGGAATTTACTGTTCTTATGAGCGGTGAATTATCTGCTTATGAAATGATGTTGTTCATTTTTTGTTAACCACCTCTCATGGTTGGGAATTATGATGAAAACTATCTATTTATATGATCTATATTATATTTATTATGTAATTAATTTTATTTAATTAATATATAACACATAATTTTTTATTTTCTATTTTCTCTAAATATGATAATTTCATTTGGTGAAGTGTGGACCACCACCTCCTCGAAGCGATGTGATTTGTTCACAATCAACATGGAATGTATTGATGGTGGTTTCATTAAATTTATATAATATATGTGAAAAAAATTATATTGTAATTATTATATATATACATATACATATATGTCATTTAATTTCTGTCATTCAATACGATAATTAAATAGAAACGACGTTCACGCATACATATAACTTCCCATCTCCTTGAAAGGTGTATTCCACTTCATATTTATATCTTTCATATATTGTTATAAATACATATATACCTAATATAAAATATATCTATATCATTATATAAATTCTTGAAATCATTTATAAGTATGAGGACCAAAAATATAACAAATTAAGTCCAAACATGTATGAAGAACAAAATGGATATTACTCGAAGTGAAACCTTAACATGGAATTTTTAATAAGTGAGAAATATAAATTTATAATAAAAACATATTTGTTATTAAATATAAGAATAAGGTTCTATAAAATATTTACAATAATATTATATTTATTATACATGAGTTTTCTATGAGTATGAAGTGAGTCAATACATATGGTAAGTGTATTTCTAGTTTTACTTTCATTTATGTGAGATTTATGCATTATTCACCAATAATTTATTTTTTACAATGTATATAACTCCCCTGAATATATTCTATTAATATTATCCTTAAATATTTGGGTATTTACATATAAATTTTATGATCTCTCTTTCAGGGTATTTATGTTTCAAAAGTTACCAATTCAGTAATGTAGTTTTGTCTCAATTTTCCTTCTTTGATACACATGCCATGAATTTCAAAAAACCATGTCTTCAAAAATGTTTTTAAGGATGATATTTTTAACTCATTTTTAAGGTAAAATAATTTTACATTTTTTATAGTTTTCAAACAATCCTTTTTTTGTTTTTAAATAAATGGTTTTGAAAACATTTTCAAAAGATCTTTTTAAGTTTGGAAAGTATTTTGAAAGAAATGGTTTTAAAAACATTTTCATGATTTCTTTGTAAGTTTTCAAGTTTATATTAAAAGAAAATTGTTTTCAAGTGGTTTTATTTTATAAAAATATTTTTTCAATAAAAATGGATATTTTCCTCATTAAATTTTTTAAGAGATATTTCAAAAATATTTTCCATCTAAGATAATATTTTTTGGTGTTCTCATTACTTTTTATGAAATTATTGAAAGGCTCTATTCATATTTTTTATCTAAATGCCTTATTTTTGTATGGAATTATGTTTGTGAATCCCATTTATATTTTATGGGTTATATATTTATAAAAACCATTTATCTTTCCTAGGTAATTTTCTTCTGAAATCCATTTCACATTTGCAGGTTATATGCTTATGAAACCATCTTTTTTTCATGAGTTATTCTTTGATGAAATGACAATGAAACCTATCTCTTTTTTCCAAAGGTTAATATATGATTAAATTTTTATTACACCAACTTCATTTCATGCGTTATGATATTACATTTTATGATCTTATGGAACATATAAGGCCCCGTCCTTAAACATTACTTAATATTGAATTAAATGAATAATTCCCATTGAGTATCTTTTCAGGTTTAGAGTTTTAGAGAATTAGATCATAACTATTACATCTCAAAACATTACAAAGTAGACACTTCAACTAAGTTTCCATAAAAATAAAAACTCTTAAAAAGAAACATGTCTAGTTCAACGTTTTATATAGCATGACTTTCCCTTGATCCCATCCTTGACCCTACTCCACATTAAGTCCTGTGAAAAACATTTCAAAAAAACTTGGGGTGAGTATAAAAATCTCAGTAAGGGATACACAAGGAATGAAAACTGTTAGTTTTTTCAAAACCACAAGTAAACTATGTATACTTTATCAAAGTAATACTTTACACCTTTATAAAGCAGTAAAAACTCTTCACTGTATAAAAGATCATTACTTACCCTTTTGTAACCAAAAGATTACCATAAAACCCATATAAAGAACACATAACATATAAAGGTAACTTGGGACATAAACATACTTAAATGGAATAACCATACGGTCGACTTCCACACTTATCACCAAATGGAATAGCCATACGGCCGACTTCCATACCCAATGCATTGGAGGTTATAACATAACCACCCATCCTAGTATTCACGGCACCACCCATCATATGGTTTATCATGTAACCACCCGTCAAATGTCCAAGTACCATTATAAAATCATAAGACATAAAACAAATATAATGGAAAGAAAACATTTATACACTTTGATCACAATATATCACTTAAATATATTGACATAATAAATCGATTATAAAAACCATTTTCAATACCAAAATACATAAAAGAGTATATGGTATTTATTTCATTTTAAAAACATTACGTCTTATTGAGGAAGTCAAAGACCAAATAATACTCACGGCGGCGGAAAAGGGTCGTTGTCACCGCGTACGTTAAAAGAAACATTCCTTTTTGTCCTTTAGTAAAACGCTTCGTAGAAAAAGATTCCTTTTGAATAAACGTAAAAGTAAAAGGGGTTTATACACCATATAAAAGAAAGTTGTGTATAAAACAAAATATGCCTCAATGAAAGGAGATTGAGACGAAGTCCCTTACCTCGTATCCGATGTGACTCGATTGCTCTTTAATCTCCTGAATAATAAACTAGTGTTAATTTCTAATTTCTTAAGAACCTTTTTCAAGTTAATTATTCCTTTTTTATCACTTATTACCATGTTATGAACACTATTTAATTATTTAAGTTAATAATGGTTGTTTTGTCGATCATTGCTACTTGAGTCAAAAATAAACTCTTTATAATTACAAGTTTGTTCATGGGGTAAAATATCCATTTTATCCAGAATTATATTCATTATGTAGATATCATATATATCATATATATTCATTATATACATGAGTTTATAATATTATATAACATTTAGAGGTAATAAATGAAATGCACCGTTCATGGAGACGGTAAGCCGTACGTACGCATGAACGCTACTTTCATTTCTATGTCATATTAATGGAATTAAAACTAAATGAGAGATATTTATATTTTAATTACAGAATTATATTCCTCATTTAGATGTAACATACATAATATATATACATTATATATATGTACTTATAATAGTACATTACATTTGGGGATAAGAAATGAAATGCACCGTTCATGGAGACGGTAAGTCGTACGTACGCATGAACGCTACTTTCATTTCTATCTCATACTTTAATGGAAATAAATAATAATTATATAAAGGTATATTATAATTACAATATAATATCATATATAATATCATTAAATCTATCCTTTATATATACCACATATGGTATTAACGAATCAAATCACTTTGAGGGGGCGGTAGTCCGCACTTCCTAAAATGAAGATATTGCGTTTACCCATAATGGAAACCATAAAGGTATGCCATAAATAAAAAATACAGAAGCTTAAAAAAACATAAACATATTATATATCATATATAAATATAGTGACATCTTAATGGCCACCTTTCAAGGTGTTAAAAGAATATTGAACAATCATCGTTTCGTGAGGTAGAAATTCACCATCTATAGAAACAGTATGTTCTTTAACCATTAGATGTAGGTGTGTGTAAGTTTAGCTCGAATAATTCTTATAACAACATACTAGTATATTGAATATACTTTATTTGTTACAAAGGAAATTAATAAAAATATTTTAGGGGGGTGGAGAAGCAAAATAAAACAAAAGAACATTAGAGAAGACTTTACCTTGAAATCGGGTAACTCCCTTTGGTTTGAACCAAAGGGGATCCTTGAAGAGCTTCCTGCCTAAGGTAAGGATTCTAGGATGAGGAGAGGAATGTGTAGAGACAAAATGATCAGATCTTGGCCGATCCAAATGCTTGAGAAGTGTGGGTAAGGAGGTAGAGTTGGGGGGCCTTTTATAAGAGGAGAGGAGGGGAACTCTTGGAAAGGTATAAAATGTTACTTTATTTTCAAATGAGTTTTGGATTTTAATGGTCCCAAAATGATTTGTTTCGAGGATAAGGGGATAAGGTTTCTAAATCCACCCATCCAATAGGTTTTTGACATGTGTAGGTCTTAGATTTTACATTATCTTTCCATTTTATTTAAATCGTTAAATAATGAGGTAATCGCTGCATCATCATGGTGTCATAAATAATTTAATTTATTTAATGTCTAGAAATTATAAAAAAATACTATGATGTAGGAAATATTTTTAGATTTCCAATGACTATTTAGAGTAAAAAAAATATGACTTGTATAACCCCATGTAAAATTTTTTTTAGTAAAACAATACATGTTTGTATCATTTTTACTTTTACTTTAAATAAAAGGCATTAATGTCATTATCTTACCCAAGTGGCTCTAGGGGGCCCCAAAAATCGACCCATGGGTTGTATTGGTCGTCCATGACTCATAAAATATGTTTAGGACAAGTGTCAAGATATTTTCATTTTATTATAATATCATTTTTACCTTAAATGACACTAATTACCTTTAATCGATATTAATAAAACTTAAAAGTTACTTTTCATCAAAAATTATTTTCATCCTATTGAACCACATTTTACTTAATAATGAAAATCATTTATATTGTATTTTTTAAATTCAAATCATAGAAGTGGTAATGTTCCATTTAAACGAAAAATCAGTTTTTGTAACTACAACTTTGTGATTTCACTATTCATCAAAAATTAAGGTTTTTCAGAAAAATATCAAAACTTCACCCTAAGCTATATTTGATATTCAGAATTTAAAAATGATGTCTATTTTAAAAAATTCAAAACATATAAGTTGCATTAATTAATTTAATAATTAATTCCTGCTGTCAAATCAAATAGCGTGTTTTTAAGAAACAATATGTATCAAAAGATTGACACTAGTTTAAGTCCAATTTCAAAGTGAAATTAATTCCAATGACCACCATTGGATTAAATGGTAAAAATATATTATAATTGTACTTTAAAACCAATTCAAAAGAAAATATAATCATATAAATAAATTAGATTAAAAATAGGTTTTGAATTAAAATACAACATTTTCACTATTCATTAAAAAATGAACTTTATCGGAAAAATACCAAAAATTTACACAAAGTAAATTTTGATGTTCTGATTCTAAAGAAGAATTTTATTTGGTCCAATAGAATGTATAATAGTGACCAAAACTATATTTAAAGAGGTTTCGCCATCAAAAGGCGATAGTTCGACCTTTTAGTGAATATTAGAGTATCTATGCCTAAAATTGAATTCTTTTCGTATTTTAAGCCTTTATATTTTATTGGATAAATGTAAAAACATTTAACAAACATATATAATCATATTTTAGTTATTTCTATTGATTCCCGCAAATACAATATCTACGTGTTAACTACCATTTAAAATAATATTATTTTACTACTAGTGTGCAACGTAAGATTTCAAAGAAACTCTTTGTTGCGTATCGGGTACGCTATCGAACATAGAAACCCCTTTAAAGTAAAATTGTTATTTAATTCTAAAATATTAATAAATATGAAAATGTTTTATTCTTTATTTACCTGGGATGTTACATCCTTCCCCCCTTTTGGGAATTGCATCCTCACAATATTATTCACTTATCAAAATAAGTGGGGGTATTTATCCCTCAAAGCATTTTCAGATTCCCATATTGCCTCTTCAACCATATTGTTTTTCCATAAAACCTTTACCTGGTGAATTACTTTTTTCCACAACACTTTCTCTCTATGGTCAAGAATTTGGACTGGTTATTCTTCATAAGAGAGATTCTCTTCCAACTGAACTACCTCTGGGCTCAAAACACGAGATGGATCTGATATATACTTTCACAACATCGAAACATGAAAAACATTGAGTACCTGAGATAAACTCGGAGGTAAATCCACTCGATAAGCAACTAATCCAACTTTCTCCAGAATTTCATATGGTCCAATTAACCTTGGACTCATCTTTCCTTTCTTACCAAATCGCATCACACTTTTCCATGGTGAAACTTTGAAAAAAAAATGATCACCTACCTCAAAAGAAAGATCCTTCCTCCGGTTATCTGCATAACTTTTCTGTCTGCTCTGAGCTGTTTTCATGTGTTTCTGAATCAACTGAACTTTTTCTGCCATCTCTTATACTAATTCTGGTCCCATCAGCTTCCTTTCACCCACTTCATCCCAAAAAGCTGGAGTTCGACACTGCTTCCCATATAATGCCTCAAACAGAGCCATCTGTATACTGGAATGAAAAATGTTATTATAAGAAAACTCAACCAAAGAAAGATGTTTGTCCCAACTTCCCTGATAATCAATAGAGAAATCACATAGCATATCCTCCAAAGTCTGAATTGTTGGTTCTGACTGCCCATCTGACTGAGGATGAAAAGCTGTACTAAAATTTAATTCAGTACCCAACAACTTCTTAAGGAATTTCCAAAAGTTAGAAGTAAACCTGGGATCACGATCAGATACAATGGATAGAGGAACTCCATGAAACTTGACTATCTCTTTAAGATACAACCAAGCAAGTAGATCTAGAGAAAAAGTATCTCGAATTGGAAGGAAATGTGCAGATTTAGTCAAGCGATCAACAATAACCCAGATTGCATCATTACCTCGAGATATCTTTGGTAATCCCACAACAAAGTCCATGGATATATTTTCCCATTTCCACTCTAGCACTGGTAAAGGCAAAAGCATCCCTTTCGGTAACTACCTCTCTTCTTTAAGCTACTGATAAGTCAAATACTTCACAGTAAAATCAGCAATATCTCTTTTCATTCCGTCCCATCAGTAATACTCTTGTAGATCTCTGTACGTCTTAGTACTGCCAGGATGAACTGAAAGTGGGGAACTATGAGCCTCACATAACAACTCATTCTTCAACTGTGAATCACCAGGAACACATAATCTCTTCCCAAACCTCAAAACACAATCATTATCAATGTTGAATTTAGGCAACTTACCCTTCTGAACCAGCTCTACCTTTTTCTGCAACTCATTGTCTTTCTTCTGCGCTTGCTTAATTCTGTCTGGTAGAGATGATCTCACTGATACCTGAAACAAAACATAAGAACTTCCTACACCAACAAATTCTATGCCAAAGTTCATCAAATCAAAAAACAAAGGATCTCTTTCCAAACGTAGCATGGTTAATGAATCATTACTTTTTCGACTCAAAGCATCAGCCACTTTATTTGATTTTACCGGATGGTAATGAATTGTACAATCATAATACTTGATTAATTCTAGCCATCTTCTTTGTATCATGTTCAATTATTTCTGAGTGAATATATACTTTAAACTTTTTTTATCAGTATATATTTCACACTTTACTCCATACAAATGATGCCTCCAAATTTTTAGAGCAAAAACAACAGCAGCTAATTCCAAATCATGTGTAGGGTAATTTACCTCATGAGTTTTCAACTGACGTGAAGCATAAGCAATTACCTGGTCATTCTACATTAGTATGAAACCAAGTCCTTTCCATGAAGCATCACTGTAGATAACAAACTCACAATTCCTGGAAGGAAGTGCCAAAACTAGAGCATTCACCAATCTTCTTTTCAACTCCTGAGTCAACTGAGCCATCACTGCAACAAACTGTTTAGTTCTGATTCTGACCTTCTCAGGATACTAATTTGAAAGGCCATTTCCCACTGTATGCCTTCCCAGAAAAGCTGTTCTATTTCCTCCATGAAAAAACATTCTTAACACATAAATACCTTAGGCGAAACAACATGGTAATCTGTAAATGCTATATCATTTCAATTTGACCATAAAAATATTTTTGGATAATCATTTAATAGAATTCTAACTCCTAAAGTTATCTAAATCGACATCTGATACCAACTATAAGGCCCCGGCCTTAAACATTACTTAATATTGAATTAAATGAATAATTCCCATTGAGTATATTTTCAAGTTTAGAGTTTTAGAGAATTCTACTAAGTTTCCATAAAAATAAAAACTCTTAAAAAGAAACATATCTAGTTCCATGTTTTATATAGCATGACTTTCCCTTGATCCCATCCTTGACCCTACTCCACATTAAGTCCTGTGAAAAACATTTCAAAAAAACTTGGGGTGAGCATAAAATGCATAGTAAGGGATACACAAGGAATGAAAACTATTAGTTTTTTCAAAACCACAAGTAAACCATGTATACTTTATCAAAGTAATAATTTTTACCTTTATGAAGCTGTAAAAACTCTTCACTAAAAAAAAGATCATTACTTACCCTTTTGTAACCAAAAAATTACCATAAAACCCATATAAAGAACACATCACATATAAAGGTAACTTGGTACATAAACATGATTAAATGGAATAACCATACGGTCGACTTCCACACATATCACCTAATGGAATAGCCATACGGTCGACTTCCATACCCAATGAATTGGAGGTTATAACGTAACCACCCATCCTGGTATTCACGGCACCACCCGTCATATGTTTTATCACATAACCACCCATCAAATTTCCATGTACCATTATAAAATCATAAGACATAAAACAAATATAATGGAAATAAAACATTTCCACACTTTGATCACAATATATCACTTAAATATATTGACATAAAAAATCCATTATAAAAACCATTTTCAATACCAAAATACATAAAATATTATATGGTATTTATTTTATTTTAAAAACAATACGACTTATTGAGGAAGCCAAAGACCAAATAATACTCGCGGCGGCGGAAAAGGGTCGTTGTCACCGTGTACGATAAAAGAAACATTCCTTGTTGTCATTTAGTAAAACGCTTCGTAGACAAAGATTCCTTTTGAATAAACGTAAAAGTAAAAGGGGTTTATACACCATATAAAATAAAGTAGTGTATAAAACAAAATATTCCTCAATGAAAGGAGATTGAGACGAAGTCCCTTACCTCGTGTCTGATGTGACTCGATTGCTCTTTAATCTCCTGAATAATAAACTAGTGTTAATTTCTACTTGCTTAAGAACCTTTTTCAAGCTCATTATTCCTTTTATATCACTTATTACCATGTTATGAAAACTATGTAATTATTTAAGTTAATAATGGTCGTTTTGTCAATCATTGCTACTTGAGTCAAAAATAAACTCTGTATAATTACAAGTTTGTTCATGGGGTAAAATATCCATTATATACAGAATTATATTTATTATGTAGATATCATATATATCATATATATCCATTATATACATGCGTTTATAATATTACATAACATTTAGAGGTAAGAAATGAAACGCACCGTCCATGGAGACGGTAAGCCGTACGTACGCATGAACGCTACTTTCATTTCTATGTCATATTAATGGAATTAAAACTTAATGATAGATATGTATATTTTAATTCCAGAATTATATTAATCATTTAGATGTAACATACATCATATATATCCATTATATATATGTACTTATAATATTACATTACATTTGGGGATAAGAAATGATATGCACCGTTCATGGAGACGGTAAGCTGCACGTACGCATGAACGCTACTTTCGTTTCTATCTCATACTTTAATGGAAAGAATTAATTATTATATAAAGGTATATTATAATTATAGTATAATATCATATATAATATCATTAAATCTATCCTTTATATGTACCACATATGGTATTAACGAATCAAATCACTTTGAGGGGGCGGTAGTCCGCACTTCCTAAAATGAAGATATCGCGTTTACCCATAATGGAAACCATAAAGGTATGCCATAAATGAAAAATACATAAGCTTAAGGAAAATATAAACATATTATATATCATATATAAATATAGTTACATCTTAATTTCCACCTTTTAAGGTGTTAAAAGAATATGGAACAATCATCGTTTTGTGAGCCAGAAATTCACCATCCACAGAAACAGTATGTTCTTTAACCATTAGATGTGGGTGTGTGTAAGTGTAGCTCTAATACTTCTTATAACAACATCCTAGTATATTAAAGATACTGTATTTGTTACAAAAGAAATGAATAAAAATATTTTAGGAGTTTGGAGAAGCAAAATAGAATAAAAGAACATCAGAGAAGACTTTACCTTAAAATCAGGTAACTCCCTTTGGTTTGAACCAAAAGGGTTTCTTGAAGATCTTCCTGCCTAAGGAAACACTTCTAGGATGAGGAGAGGGATGTGGAGAGACAAAATGATCAGAGCTTGGCCGAGCCAAAGGCTTGATAAGTGTGGGTAAGGAGGTAGATGTGGGGGCCTTTTATAAGAAGAGAGGAGGGGCACTCTTGGAAAGGTATAAAATGTTACTTTATTTTCAAATGATTTTCGGATTTTAATGGTCCCGCAATGATTTTTTTATAGGATAAGGTGATAAAGTTTCTAAATCCACCCATACAATAGGTTTTTTACATTTTTAGGTCTTATATTTTACATTATCTTTCTATTTTATTTAAATCGTTAAATAATGAGGTAATCGCTGCATCACCATGGTGTCATAAATAATTTAATTTATTTAATGTATAAAATTATAAAAAAATAATATGATATAGGAAATCTTTTTATCTTTACAATTAATATTTAGATTCAAAAATCTGACTTGTATAACCCCAAGTAAAATTTTTTTTAGTAAAACAATACATGTTTGTATCATTTTTACTTTTACTTTAAATAAAAGGAATTAATGCCATTATCTTACCCAAGTGGCTCCATGGGGTCCCAAAAATCGACCCATGGGTTTTCTTGGTCGGCCATGACTCATCCAATAGGTTTAGGACAAGTGTCAAGATATTTTCATTTTATTATAATATCATTTTTACCTTAAATCACATTAATTGCCTTTAATCACGATTAATAAAACTTAAAAGTTGCTTTTCATCAGAAATTATTTTCATCCCATTGAACCACATTTTACTTAATAATGAAAATAATTTATATTGTATTTTTTAAATTAAAATCACAGAAGTGGTAAAGTTCCATTTAAACAAAAAATTTGTTTTTGTAACTACCACTTTGTGGTTTCACTGTTCATCAAAAATTAAGGTTTTTCAGAAAAATACCAAAACTTCACCCTAAGATATATTTGATATTCCAAATTTAAAAATGATGTCTATTTTAAAAAATTCAAAACATATAATTTTCATTAATTAATTTAATAATTAATTCCCGCTGTCAAATCAAATAGCGTGCTTTTAAGAAACAATATGTATCAAAAGATTGACACTAATTTAAGTCCAATTTCAAAGTGAAATTAATTCCAATGACCACAATTGGATTAAATGGTAAAAATATATTCTAATTTAACTTTAAAACCAATTCAAAAGATAATATAATAATATAAATAAATTATATTAAAAAGAGGTTTTGAATTAAAATACAACATTTTTCACTATTCATTAAAAAATGAACTTTATCGGAAAAAATACCAAAAATTTACACAAAGTAAATTTTGATGTTCCGATTCTAAAGAAGAATTTTTTTTGGTCAAATAGAATGTATAATAGTGACCAAAACTATATTTAAAGAGGGTTTGCCATCAAAAGGCAATAGTTCAACCTTTTAGTGAATATTAGAGTATCTATGCCTAAAATTGAATTCTTTTCATATTTTAAGCCTTTATCCTTTATTGGATAAATGTAAAAACATTTAACAAACATATATAATCATATTTTAGTTATTTCTATTCATTACCTCCAATACAACGGCTACGTGTTAACTACCATTTAAAATAATATTATTTTACTACTAGTGTAAAACGTAAGATTTCAAAGAAACTCTTTGTTGTGTATCGGGTACGCTATCAAACATAGAAACCCATTTAAAGTAAAATTAATATTTAATTCTCAAATATTAATAAATATGAAAATGCTTTATTCTTTATTTACCTGGGATGTTACAGAACATGTATGTATGATTTCATTAGGATATCTGTGGGACCAATATCTCCCTTCAATACATTGGATAAAGATTTATATCTCATGAGATAATGATGAGAATAAAGTCGGTGGTCTTGATACACTGTGGGAGATTGGGAAACCTGATCCATCATAGGAATATGGGGAAACCCAATCCACTATGGGAATATGGGGAATCCTTATCCATTATGGAAAGATGTGGACACTCTATCTAATTTGGTAATATGGGGTAACCCAATCCCTTACAAGGAAATAACTATGACTGGGGATTGTGGTGTGTCCCACCTTGTAGAAGTAGTACCCATGAAGTTCCCTAATAAGTTTTGGAAATGCACCCTAACTTGTAGGGAATGATATTACATGTTTTTTTGACTTCCACAATTCCATGTCTTATTCCTTTGTAATGATTTTATGGATTATACTCTTGATTCCTATTTGATTTCTTTCTTAAGAATTTACAATATTTCTAACACGATTTAAATTTATGATTTTTGATATGTAGGGTATGATATTCTAATGTCATGATCACATTCTCATACCCTTATACTCATGTTTATGCATATATATCTCCCATATTTATCCTAATTGTGAATTTAAGCTCACCCCTTTTTTTCCTTCCTTCCCCATGTTATGAAATACGTATTATATATAATATTTTTAAGAAGGGTTCTATTCATGAAGAACCCAATGAGAGATAATGAATCTCATTTATGTACCAGAATTTTTGTTTCCATGTTTCCAAATACACTTGGCTAATAAAATATTTGGGCATGTGTTTGTGTAATGTATTAAGTATTTTTAAAAATTGATGTAATTTTAATGTATGAAAAGATAGGGTTGCTATAATTGGTATCATAGAAGTATTTTAGTTAACCTTTGGAAACTAGGATGGGAAAACTTTAGAGAGAACTCTAAAGTCATGTCGATGGACAATTATAAGGATAAGGAAAAGTATATAAAAAGTTACTTGAATTTTGGTTAAGTATTAAGGAATTATTTCTTATTAATACATAAATTATTGGATACGACAAGTGGATGTGGTTCTGGAATAGATGTACCTAGGATTAACAACTCTAACAAGTTGTGTTAGGCCTAACTCAAGCATAATATGTTACACAACAAAGGGCCTTACTTTACACCTAGTTTAACACTCCTTGGAGATATTCTATGGGAATTCCAAAACTATTAATGAACCATCATGAAGGATTTAAAAATAATTTGACTATTAATAAAGTAGTATAAACCTGGGGTGTCATATATTAAAGGTGTCATAATTTGTACATACTATAAGTGGTTTTTCATGATTATGTGATTCCTAACTATGAAAAATGTTTCTTACTTTATGATTTTTAGTTTTATTGAATTAATGGTACCCAAAGGAACCGTGTAAATAGTGACTGTGATAGAAAATTCAATGATTTTTATCCCAATCATCTAAATGATATGGGAGATAGAATTAAAATACTTCTTACTATGATCACATATATTTCTCAATATATGAATCATGTTGAGCTTCCAAATTATCAAAGGAGGGAATAATTTTTTTTGAGTTCTTTGTAAGGCAATGTCAACCTTCATTTAGAAGGTCTTCTGATCCAATTGTTTCTAAACACTGGATTCATAGAACTAAAAATATATTCTCCATTTTCTAGTGTTAATATCCTGAGAAATTCATTTTTACTATTTTTTAGTTTGAAGATGGAGCAGACCAATGGTGGAATCTAATCAAGAATACAAGGAAGAAAGATGAAATTGAGTCCAGGGATTGGGATAAGTTCAAGAACTTATTTTTCAATAATTAATTTCCTCATGTTCTTTGTATAAAGATGGAAAAATATTTCCTTGAGTTAAATAAAAAGGATGATGAAACCAATAGTACCTATGAGGCTAATTTCAAAAGACTAGTGAGGTATTCTTCTAGAATTCTCATCCAACCTGAATGTAAACTTCATAGGATCTTTAGTTGTTTATATTAAATTCATATAAGGGAATTGGGTATAAGATACTTCATTAGTTACAAATATATTGTGAATTGTGCTATAAAATTTGAAATGAAGGTTGGATTTACATATCAATCTTAGGATTTTAACAAGAAATAGAATATAGAGTTCAAAATAAATTATAAAAACCATGAATAGAAGAAGAAGAGCCATCCAATATTCTCTATGTGTGGAAAGAAGCATGGAGGAAATTGTGTTATGAGGTCTAATAAATGTTTTCAGTGTGGTAGGGAAGGCCATTAGAAAATTGAATGTCGAACTGATGAGAAGAAGTTGTCCAATGATGAAAATAGAGGGAAATCTACATAGAATGTACTTCCCACACTTCATTTATTCAAGTGTAAAAAGGATGTGAATTATGATAAATATTCCCCAAACTTCTAGTTTGGTGATGATGATCAGCATCACCAACCACTTAAATTGAGGGACAAGGGGAAATCTCACGTGATCACTATTTTTGAAAAGTGGTGTAATAATGAAGTGGTGAAACGTACACTTACCATCCACTCTAGAAATGATAATGTCTTATTTTATTCTATATTTACCCACTATTTCATATCTAAGGAATTTTATAAGGGTATTAAGATTCTACCAAAATGATTAAATGTTGAATTAGTAGTGTCGACCCCTAATAGTATGATGATTTTATCTCATGTCTATGATTCTGCTCTGATTTATGTTTGTGGGAATGTACTGCCTACAAATATTTTCATTCTTACCCTTGTTGAATTTTATGTAATATTAGTTATGGATTATATTTCTATGCATAAATAACACATCATGTTTCTAGGAAAGTAAGTTATATATGATATTTCAAACCATCCTATGATTGTATATCAATATGAAAATAATTATAAACTTTATATCAAAATTAAATCTAGTGTATGGGTATTAATTCACATTTAGAAGGAGTCTTTATCTCAAATGGTTGGGTAGAAACCCGAAATCAATGATATTCCTATTGTTTGGGAATTTTTGGATGTGTTATTAGAAGAGTTTCAAAGACTTACACAAAAACATGAAATGTAGTTCTTGATAGAACTCATACCTAGTTCCGGACAAATTTCTAAGACTCCATATAGAATGGCCCCAATTGAGTTGTAGGAACTGAAGAAGAAAATCTAATGAAACCTTAATAAGGGATTTATTCGGCCAAGTGTGTCACCTTGTGATAAAGTTATTCTATTTATGAAAAATAAATATGTATTAATGTTAATCTGCCTTGATTATCGGGTGTTGAACATGATCATGATCAATAAAAAGTATCCTCTTCCTCATATTTATGATTTTTTTGATCAACTATGTGGAGTTAAATACTTATCCACGGTTGAACATCATTATAGATATCATCAATTGAGGGTAAATAAATAAGGTATACCTAGGAAGATATTTTGTATGAGGTATAAACATTATAAATTATAATGATAACTTTCGGTCTTACTAATTACCCTTCTATCTCCATAGATTTTATGAATATATTCTTTTGATATTACTTTGATAATTTTATGGTAGTATTTATATATTATATCCTTATATATTAAAATAGAAAGAAATAGCACGAATTCCACTTATTAATTGCAATAAAGACCCCTAGGAAGGAGAAAAAATATGAAAAATTGGAAAAGTTTAAATTTTTATTGTAAAAGAATTCATTTTTTGGTCAAATAATCTAGAGAGATAATATAACAATAGATCCATCAAAGAGAAAGGTAGTTTAATGATTTCTTATACTAACAAATGTGACTGAGATCTGTAGTTTATATTAATTAACTAGATATTATCGATGGTTTGTAGATAATTTCTCATGAATGTCAAATATTATGACCAAGTTAACTTGGAAGGGTTCCATGTTCCTATGGATAGATGGATGTGGGGAAAATTTCAAGGAACTAAAGAGAAGGTTGTTCAGTACACATGTTCTTACATTACCCTATAGTGAAGAAGGGTTTTTAATCTATAGTGATGAATCCAATAGTTTTTTGGGATTTTTTTCATGCAGAATGACATGGTTATTTCTTATGCCTCGTGACAATTGAAGATCCATGAGTAAAATTACCCAACTTGTGATTTGGAGTTATCAGCAGTAATTCTTTAATTAAAGATATGAAGGCATTATCTTTATAGAGAAATGTGTTATATATACAACGATAATAAAAGTCTAAAATATATATTCACACATAAAGATTTGAATAGGTTTCAGAGAAGATGGTTAGAGAAGATGAAGTGTTATGACTACTAAATACATTACCACCCTCAGAAAGTGATAAAAGTGGACAATGCTTTGAGTCTAAAGGATCATGCAAGCTTATCCATGATGAGAATAAAAAAATATCCAATATTTATAGATTTGAAAATGATGAATCTAGAAATCCTGAAGGAAGGGGAGAAATATTATCTTTCTCAATTGAATGTTGAAGCCTATATTTATGTGAAGATTAAACAAATGTATAAGAAAGATGTAGAGCTGTAAAATGAGGTTAGAAATGTTCCTAAGTTTAAAATTGATTATTATGATATGATAAGGTTATAAAATCATGTATGTGTTCCCTACATAATAGATTTGAAGAAGGATATGTTAGATGAAGCTCATAGTTATTCATACTCTATTCATCCTAGAAGTATGAATATGTATATAGATTTCAAGTAATACTTATGGTGGGATGGAATAATGAGGGTTATTGAAGAGTTTGTATCTTGGTGCTTGATATGGAAACAAGTTAAGGAAGAAGAAAAAATGTCTAAGGGGATGTGTCATCCTTTACCAATACTAGAATGGAAATAGGAGAAAATCATTATGAATTTTTACATTGGAATACCCAAAAATTCAAAAGGGTTTAATGCTATATGGGTGGTTTTCGATCACCTTACTAAGACAGTACACTTCATTACTATCAGAGAAGATCCTTCTTTGGATTATCTTGACAAGATATACATTAAAGAAGTGGTAAGGTTGCATGTAGTATCAATTTACATTATATTTGAATGTGATCAGTGGTTTACCTAAATGTTTTGGAGAATTATTTTTCATGAACTTGATCTAGAATTGAGTTTCAACACTACTTATCATCCTTAGACTGATGGTCACTGTAAAATAACAATTCAAACCCTAGAGAATATATTGATATCTTGTTCGTTGGATTTAAAATGTTGTTGGGATCAACACCTTCCTCTAGTTTAGTTTTCTCACAATAATATATTTCACTCAATCATTCAGATAACTCCTTAATAATCCCTCTATGAGAATAAATGCAGAGCTCTAATGTGTTGGGATAAAGTCTGAGAAATAAATCTATTGGGACCAGAGATAGCTGAAGAAATGGCCCAGAAGGTTAGAACCATTAATGAAAATATCAAGGAAGCACACATTTGATAGAAAATTTATGATGATAACCATCATAGTGACATATAATTTGAATCTGGTGGGAAGGTGTTTCTATGGACTTCTTAGTAGAATAAGGTTACAAGGTTCATGAAGAAACGGAAACTAATCCCTTGGTATATCGGTCCATTAGAGATTCATGATGATATCTAAATAGTATCAAATCACATATAAATTATTCAAAATATCTCTAAAGTCCATGATGTGTTCCATGTATCTATCCTAAATAAGTACATACCTGACCCTTTATATGTACTAAACACAGAGGTCATACCACTGGAGCATGATTTTTCTTCTAAGGAATAACCAGTTGAAATTCTAGATTGTACATAGAAATATCTACAAAACAAAAACTCCCACATCGTCAAATATTTCTATTAAAATAAACAGTTAGAGGAAGCTATGTGGGAACTTGAGGATATGATGACTTGAAAATAACTTCATTTTTTTGGTATCATAATGATGAATTTCAATGGTGAAATTCATTTTAAGGGGGTAGAATATAATACCCTGAGTTTTTTTTAACCTTTATTGTTCAAATAAAATTAATTTATTTGATTTAATACATTTAATTATACACTAAGTCAAACTTTCTTTATATGATACACCAAAAAATATTTCACTACATGCAACATCGACTTGTTTTGCGTTACATGTAACACCGAGCTTCTATGAAACATCATTTTATTATATTAATTATTTAAATGGGATAGTTATAACATAGTTGATAAACTTGTTAATATGAATAGAAATAACTTATTTTTAAATATTATTTGTAATGTTTTTATATAAACAAAACATATTGATAACAAAATATGTAATATTGGAAGTCTTTATATGTTTGAAAATACTATTTTTCTCAAATAGACTTCTTTTTATGTCCTTTTGTGAACAATAATAATCTAAACATTATCCACTTTTTGAAATTAAATTTGATAAAATAAAAATCATATTTTAATTCTTAATTTCTAAATTATCTTAGGGTATATTTTAAGTATTTTTTTGAAAAACTTCATTTTTGGATGAATAGTGAAAAATACCGAATTTTAATTCAAAACTGCTTTTTAATCTAATTTATTTATAAATTTAAATTATATTTTATTTTTCATTTAAAGTTTAATGTGATTAATTTTAAATAAATTAATTTGATTTAGTTCATTAGAACCAATTTTATATTGAAATTGGTTATGAAAACAATCTAAACCTTTAAACTTTTTTCTAAAAAACCCGATGTCGCGACACCTCTAATAGTTTAATTTTAAAATAATTTATAGAAATTATGTGATTATAATTTTGAAAAATGAATTTAAAATTTATAATATGAATAATTTATAATATATAATAAGGTTAAATAATTTTTCTTAACAAAAATATTAGTGAAAGCGATTAAAATTAATTACAAGGATTAAGAGAAAAATTAACATAACAAATGACTAAACCTTAAACATAAGGCCCAAAATGACCTATAAACTTTTCAAAAATCAAATTTATTTTCATATTTAGAACCTATACTCCCTTTTATATTTTTTTAATTATTGTATCAACTTTTCATGGAAAAATATTTGGTGGAATTCCTTTTTAAAAAGTTTACAATATTTCCACTCCTCCTCTACAATAAAAAGAAACTAAACCCTCCCACTTATTCACAAATATAAAGATCTTTGGATAAACAAAATTCTACTAAAATAATCTACACACATATCTTCACTCATACTATAATCATACCTTTTAGAATAAATCCATCCAAGTAAAGCCTTCGGTGTAAACCAAGAGCAGTTACCCAAAGAAGAGGTAATATCCTTCCTCAAGCTCCTTTGTTTTATTTTCATTATCCACCACCTAAAATATTATTATTACATTATTATCTAATAATAGTAGTATTAAAAATATAATTAAATGTTTTATTATAAGTATTATACCTAGACTTAAACATACTTCCATCTAATGGGTAACAAACTTATCGTTCTTATGTATGAGTATTACTGCCTCATGAAATGATGTTGTTCATTTTTCCTTTACCGCCTAACACAATTGGAAAATATGATGAAATTTTTTCTATATAATATAAATTATATTTATGTTTTAATTATTCATTTTTAATTATTATATATAACATTCCTTCATTAATTTCATTTTTTTAAAATAAGATAATTTTGTTTGCGGGAGTGTGGTCTAACCCCTCCTCAAAGCGATGTGATTTATTCAAACTCTACACGGAATGTGTTAAGGAGGGGTTAGGTAAAAGTATATGATATATAAAAAATAAAAAATTCACTAGAATATTATATATATATATATATATACATATATTTCATTTACTTTCTTTCATTGAATATGATAATTAAACGGAAACATCATTCATGCGTACGTACGACCTACCATCTCTTTGAACGTTGTATTACATATCATATTTCTATATTTCATATATTATTATAAATACATATATAATTAATGTAAAATATATTTATATCATGGTATAAATTATGGAAATTATAATATAATTATTAAGACAAAAAATATAACAAATTAAGTCAAAACATGTATGAATAACAAAGCAGATATTACCCGAAGCGAAACCGTAACATGGAATTGTTAATAAGTGGGTAATATAAAGTCACAATAAAACCATATATGGTATTAAATATAATAATATAGATCTTTAAAATATTTATAATAAACTTATTTTTTTTATACATGATGTTTTTATGAGTACGAAGAGATTCAAGACATATGGTAAGGGTATTTCTAGTCTCAATTTTATTTCTGTGAGATTTATGCCTTTTTCAACACTTTTTTATTTGGTGTGGTGTATATAATAACAGTAAATATATTATATGAATATTATCCTTAAATATATTATTATTTAAATATCTATTTTAGGATCTCTCTTTTTTGGGTTTTTTGTTTCAAAAGTTACAAAATCGGTAATTTAGTTTTGTCTCAATTTTCTTTCTTTGAGACACATGCCATGAATTTCAAAAAAATCATGTTTTCAAAAATGTTTTCAAAAATGATTTAAAAGATGGTATTTTAATGTCATTTTTAATTTAAAATTATTTTAAATTTTTTTATGGTTTTAAAATAATCCTTTATAAGTTTTCAAAGTGTTTTCAAAGAAATGGTTTTCAAAATGTTTTCATGATTTATTTTTAATGTTTTGAAAGTGTTTTCGAAAAAATGATCTTCAAAACATTTTCAAGATTTATTTTTATGTTTAAAAGTTTATTTTCAATGAAAATTATTTTCAAAAGGTTTTATTTTTGAAAAATAATTTTGCTAAGAAGAAAGGATATTTTCATCAAGAAGTATTTGTAAAACATATTTCAGAATTATTTTCCATCTATGATAACATCTGTTTGTATTACTCATTCCTTTCTAGGAAATGATCAAAATATTACCTTCATAATATTTCTCTGAATGAATTATTTTTTAATGGAATTATGTTTATGAAACCAGTTTCTATTTCATGGGTTATATATTTATAAAATCCATTTCTCTTTCACAGGTTATATGTTTTTGAATCCCATTTCACTTTAATGAGTTATATACTTGTGAAACCCGCTTATTTTCATAGGTTATTATTTGATGAAATAATTATGAAACCCTTATATTTTTTTCCATAGTTTAAGATATGATTACATGTTTATGACACCCATTTCATTTAATAGGTTATGATATGGCCATTTATAATCTTTTAGAACATGTATGTATGATTTAATTATTAGATGGGTGGGAACTATATCTCCCTTTAATTCATTGTGTAACAATTTATATCTCATGAGATTATGATGGGAATAAAGTATAAGGTTTTGATCCACTGTGGAAGATGGGGAAACCCATTCCAATATGAGAATATGGTAAAACTCGATCCACTATGGGAACATGGGGAAACCTGATCCACTATGGGAAGATGGGGAAACCGATCCACTATGGGAAGATGGGGAAACATAATCCCTTAGAAGGAGAGGACTATGACATGGTATATTGGTGTGTCCCTCTAGTTGGTGTAGTCCCCATGAATTTACCTAATAAGTTTTTGGCAATGTACTCTGACTTATAGGGAATGATATTTCATGTTTTTGTGTATGCCACAATTCCATGTCTTATTATTATGTTGTGATTTGAAGGACTATGCTCTTGATTACTTTATTATTCATATCTTATGAACTACAAATATTTATTCAAATATTTAATTTTATGATATTTGATATACAAGGTATGATCTTCTAATTTTATGATCATGTTATTATACCCTTATGATCATTTTTATGCCTACATATATCTTCTGTTTTCCCTTACTAATCATCTAATCTCGTCCATTTTTATGTTTCCTTCCCCGTGTTATAAAGATATGTATTAAGAATAATGTTTATTAGAAGGGTGATAGTCCTAAATAACCTAGTGAGAGATAATGTAGCTCACTTATATATCGGTGTTTATGTTTCCATGTTTCCAAAGGCACTTGGCTAATCCAGTCATTGGGCATATTTTCATGTAATGTATTAAGTATTCCATAAAAGTGATGTAATTATAATGTATGAAAATCAAGGGTCGCTATAGTTTACCCTAATATAGCTCTAATTTATTGGGTATTTTTTTATCTCCTGAGATACCATGTATGGTGCATGGGTAGTCAGCCTAGCATACTATCTTATGTTTTCTTGAAAGTGAGCCTTGACTTATTCTTATGATGTCATGATTTATATTATTTATATATATTTATGATTATATGAACATATAATATCATTCCATGTTTCCATGTTTCCATTCATAGGATCATTCTCTTTACAATATCTTGTTATGGATCCAATATTATATGTGTTGACTAAACATACTGATTTTATATGATTAATCTATTACTAGGATTTCTATCCCACCCTTTTATCATTAATTTGGAAAACATATTTTTATTACATGTTCTTTTTAATAAGATATTCCTTCATTTATCATGTTTTCTCATATGATTTTGATCTATCCCTTGATGATAGGTTGATAAGATTTCCCCTTACAGAGAGTTTGTACTCACCCCTTTCTTGTGTTTCAATTCCTTAGGTTATCAAGATGAGTATAATTTATGAGAATCCTAAAAGGGAATCTAGTGTGGATCAATTATATAGAAACAATCAAAAGTATTATAAAATAAGTTTCTCATGTAGTTAATCCTCAAATACACTAAGATTACAATTATTAATATTTTGTAACTATTTGTGAGATGTGATGTTTTACTTATGGAAATTATGTAAAATAAATATATGTTTAGCTTAGTTCATCTCATTTTGTATCAAATCTAGTGTTTAAAGAAATTATTTTGGGAACCAAATCAGGGAAACATATAAATTATTGGATTGAAAATGGTTTCCACAATCAAAAACAAATATATAATTCCATGATAAATAGTATTTCCCCATGACTGGTTAAATATAGGGGAGGAGTAGATACAACCCAGGGTTTTTAACTACAATCAGCGAGGGTACAATGTGAGGTGAGGTGTTGCAGCCTATATTTTGGGCCATATAATTGATTTGCCTCTTAGGTTAAGGATGAGAAATATATTGTATCATGGAGAGATTTTTCATATTGTGAGGAGTATCATTGTTCTTATAGTATAATCTTACATGTGAAAGGTTACATCCTAGTGATGAGAATTTCCCCATGGATTTTGTTTTGGTGTTATTATATTTGACAGTTAGAGGCCAAGGTTTTTCCATTGAATTGTGGGTATTAAATCATTATGTAATAGTGGTAAAAAATATGACATAACCTTATTTGTTGGTATATAATTTAAATGGGTTTGACCCCTTTATAACTGGGGAGATTATGATATCATTTTTATATTCAAAAACCATTGTGGGATGACCATGTCTACCTTATTGTAATTTTTTTCTGAGAATTAATATAAATTCAAGCGATATATTTTATTCTCTCTAATTTCTATAACATTTGTTGAACCTTAGAAAAAATTTTCTTGGATGAAATTACTCTTCATTTCCTGTTTGTGGATTTTATCCCTCTATTTCAAGTATTCAATATTTCATAATCCAAGGATCTATTCTCTACTATTTTATCTACTCCTTTATTATTTCATCTAGAAATAATATTGGTCTGATTTTTGTGGTTCTTAGTTAGGAGTTTGATGATGGATGGTTTTTTATAGGTTTTTTAATGGTTCACTGTGAGTTTGATCATGTTATGTCATTGGTTTCTCTTGTTTATTAGAGTTTCATTCATTGAATATTCAATTATAGTAAGGGATTCAATATATATATTCTTTTATTTTTTTAATATAGAGTATAATGAAAATGTTTTCAATAGGTAGATGGTTAAAATAAACCTAATAAAGATAATAAATCAGGCTAAATGAAATTTAAGGGAAGACGTGGTTCACATGCCTTTTATGTGGTTATATATTATTACCCAAGTATTGGTTCTTGTATTTATTGGTATTCATTGATGTGAATATTTTATTATTGATATCATTATTATATATATTTAAAATACCTAATCAATATTCATAATTGGTTAAGTCTCTTAAATATGGAAGTGAAACTGGATACATATAAAACTTGAATTAACAATGTTCTTAATTATGCTTATAGTTTTAATGAATATATAATTATGATTAAAATTTAATATTTGATAAAATTTTCTAGGGTTTTTATTGTTTTAACAGATAAATCATGTAGTTATTCTTACTGTGGTTGATTTTTGGGGTGGATGTATGATACCACTGTGGTGATGTATTAGTATGGGTAATGGGAGAAGAAATAGGTGATGTGTGGATGAGGTTGAAATAATGTGATGGATATTGGCATATGATAATGTGGTGGTTGATGTCATATTGAGATAGGTTTATATGGTTTGTGAATTAGTTTATCAAAAACATGGTTAATGATTTAATGAAATTTTTATTGGGAAAGGTATGAATTTGTTGAGTAGAATGGTGATAAGTAACATGTACAAAGATGAATAATGAAATAAAGAAAAGTTGATAGCTAGTAACAACCATTAATTTTAAAAATAAACATGGAGTAATGAAGTTATAGAGGATAGAAAGAAAAAATATCTAAATTAGAAATTATTGGCCTCCTTGTGTTTTAATTCTCACAAATCATGATTGGATATTGTTTGCCTCCTTGTGTTTTAATGCTAACAAATCATGTTTGGAGATTATTGGCCTCCTTGTGTTTTAATGCTCACAAATCATGTTTGGATATTGTTGGAATCCTTGTATTTTAATGCTCAAAAATCATGTTTAGAGATTGTTGGACTCCTCCTGTTTTAATTCTCACAAATCATGTTTTACAATCTTATTACCCGTGTTTTAAAATCTCATAAGATCTTGATGGATAATCTCACAAATCATTTTTGAATCTTGTAAAATATATTTAATCCTATTATATTATGTTTTAGAATGATAATGTTTAATCTTAATTCCTTCTATTAATATTTCTTCTTAATACAACTTATATATATTTGGATAAGTCTATGAAACCATAAGCCTGCTACCAGTTACATATTTTTGCAAAGGACCTAACACCATTTTTGTGATACCATTTCCAAGACACAATAACATGACACCATTCCAAATTTTTAAAAAGGACTAGACATTGTTACCTGAGACACTGTTTACCTGACACTGTAGTCTTGCTACGAGTTCCAGAATTCACAAAGGGCTAGACACCGTAACTATACTACCGGTTCCAGATCTAAATGAAACTATGAAACTGTGACAACCTCACCATGACCATCTCACAATGACACTCTCATCATGACTGTATCACCGCAACTGTGACACCATTCCATACATAACCATTTTTTTGTTTTTTTCAATCAAATTTAAAAGTTGTTTCTAACAGTCATATTTGAGTCATTTAATGACATTGATATAATTAATGATCTTTTATAATCCTATTAGCAGGGAGTATGAGGTATGAGGTGTGGAGATAGTTCATATTCTCAACTCCAACACAAACACCTGAAATAAAAATAAAAGTGTGGCACTGTAGAAAATATACGTAGCAGTGGATTACATGCCAGAAAAGAGAACACCCACACATTCAAGAATACAATGAAGAAAGAATTTTCAATTCCTACTTGATGTAAACAAATAATAACCTATTGTGAACCATCTTGAAATAATCCTTACAACAACTTGAATGAGAATAGGAACATCTCACTACACTAAAAAACAAAACACTCAACTCACAACACTTTGTTTTCATAAGAGGACTGTCACTTTTCATCTATTGCATCCAAAGATCCCAAAGCTTCAGTTCACAACACACAGAGCCTTCTAAACTCTATATCGTTACATTTTTTCTCTGTTGTGCACTATTTCATTAGTTTTTGAGTAGTTTGTGTACTAGTATTAAAACACACATTATCTCCTACGTTGAGCTAAATGATATAAGATATCCTCACCCAAATATCTTCACACCATGTTTCACCCACATATAACTATGGAAGAGGTACTTTGTGACCTGAATATTATTTTTTCCACATAGAATAATGGAAGAGGTCTTGTGACTTGGATAGTCTCATGTACTGTTTCTAACACCTATCCAAGGTGTGGATAAAATCTATATATATATATATATATTTATATATTTATTTGTGTAAGTTTATCACCATGTTTAGTGGAATAGGTCTTGACGTTAGACTGAAACACTCCTTTTATCCGATATATCATTTAATTTAGTTTTTCCATATTTAAACTCATATTTTAGAAAAATAAATTTTACTTTTTTATTTATTCATGGATAGTAGTTTTAAAATTTCTTACTTATTAGATTAGTTTCAAAAGTTTTATCAATATCCTATATTGTTATAACTGATAATTAATCAATCTTCTGAGAAACTATTTGAACAGTCAAACTATTATAATTTTACTACCTTGGTTAATTGGTTTTTTATTTCTAATTGGTGTAATCTTTTATATAAACATATTAAAATAAATTTTTATAGGAAATTAATTCACCCAACTCTTGAGTGTCCTACTCCAACCAACATTTGGCATCTGAGGTGGTTTTCAAGCAACTATTTTTAAACTTTTAAATCTATTTTAACATCTTTTCATCTGTGATTTTAGTTGTGTTTTAAAGATCTTTAAATTTTTATTTGTTCTAAATTTCCATTTCTTTAAAATTTTATTTCATTGTCATGGATAGTATATTGGAAGGTTATGCTACCAACAAACATCTATTCTTTAATGGAACAAAATATGCACAATGGAAAATTAAAAAGAAATTGCACTTAGAAAGTATGGGTTTTGAGATTTGGTCTTCAATTGTAGATGAATATAAGATTCCTACTACTAATAGGATTACATGGGATGACCAAAATAAGGCTGATTATAATAATAATTACAAATACATGAATGACCTATACTTTTCTTTAGGATATGAAGAGTTTAAAAGAATTTTTTACGTAAAATATCCCAGGAAATTTGGGACACTTTATCTGTTTCACATAAAGGAACCTCTAGTGTTATAAAAATGATACTTAACCCATATACTATTTAATATGATAACTTTAAAATTAAGAGTTATGAACCTATTTATGACATGTATCTCAGGTTTAATTAAATTTTTAATACTATTATCTCTCTGGGAAGAGATGTCATAACCAAGGATAAAATCATGTGAATACTTAGATGCTTAAGAGATTGATAGAGAGGCAAATTTGTATCAATTAGATAATATTGTGACATCATCAATTTTCTAGTGAAGGAGATAATATGAAATTTAATGATGTATGAGGAAGAATTAAAGTTCAATTGGTAAGAGGTAGATAAACTAAAGAGAAAGTCAATGGCATTCAAAACCACTACTTACAAAACTAAAGAAAGAGAAAGGATCCAACCTCATTCTGATAGTACATGTAATGAAGATTAACCATATAATTGTGATGAAGAAATGGATCAATTAGATAGAAAAATTAAGATGTTTTATAAATGAATGAATTTACATGTGCCTTTATCTTACATGTATTTAACTAACTGACTGAAAATTAAATTTTTTATTTCAAAATCACTTTTGAGAAAAATATAGAAAGTATAAAAAGAACTTGGAGTACTTTTGAGGAAAAATAAAGTGACTCAGAGTCATTACATGATAAAAATTCTGACAAAGACAATATGTGTTTTATGAAAAACACATCTAAGGTAACCCTTGAGTCTCTTGTACAAAATTGTCATTATTATAGAGATGAAAGTGATTATGAAAATATGACCAATGATGAATTGTTTCAATACTACCAAATTCTAGAGGAAACCTATAATAAATTAAAAGATAAATATAAATCTTTCAAGAAAACATTCCATAACTACCACTGTTAAATCTAAACTTGTCGTAGAAAAAGATCAAAATTCTCAACTTCTCAAAGGAATCAATGAACTCAAAATATCTAATGAGAAATTGAAAAAGGACTTAGAAAAATTTACCATTGGAAAGAATACTCTAACACAAAATCTTGGTAAATAATCATCTCCTAGTTATACTACTGGTATAGGATATCAACAAGGAAAAATGAATTTTTCTAAAAAATCTGGAAAAATTATTTTTGTGCCTAAAACAAACAAATATACTACAAGTTCAAATTCTGGTAACTATTTTACTACTTCTAGTTTCTCAAGACCGAATAGATTTTACATTTCAAATCCTTTACAATTTTCTTATAGGAAACCCATAAAGTAATAAAGGGTTCTTAAAGCATTTACTACTAATATTTTTGGACTTAAGAGAATATGGGTACCAAAATCTTCTCTTGTTTGAATCTTATGTAAGAAAACTCCTTGAAAAGATCCTAAAAGGATTATTGTACTTAGAAAGTTGATGTTTAAGACACGTGATAGGATATTAATCATTCTTCAAGAACCTAAAAAAGATTTATTTTGGACATGTCACCTTTGGTGATAATTCTAATCGAAAAAAATTGGCCTCGTCCAGATTGCTAACTCTAACTTGGTTTTAATTTATAATGTACTTTTTTTTATGGATTAGAATATAATTTTCTTAGTATTTAAAAAAAAATTGGTGATGTTTTTCATGTTAAATTTGAAAATAATTCTTATAATGTATTCAATTATAGGGATGAATTTGTATTTTCATCTTTTAAAAATGAAAATATTTATACTGTTAACTAGATTCTTTAGTTTCTCAAAAATGTTTCACACATAAGTGTATTTCACAATGAATTTTGGCTTTGGCATAGAAGAATAGGAAACTAAAATATAAACTCCATTAGAATTCTAACTATAAAAGGTTTTGTCAAGGATCTACCCAAACATGAGTTTCCAAATAACAAAGTCTATAATCCTTGTCCAAAGGGTAAACAACAAAAAATATCTTTCAAACAAAAGAATAAAGTTACAGCTTCTCAGCCTCTCTAATTGGTTCACAAGTATTTGTTTGGACCTTCTAGAGTTTCATTCCTTAATGGGAATAAATATTTATATGTTCCTATAGATGGCTACTATAGATATACATGGACCTTCTTCTTGGCTCACAAAAGTGAATCTTTTTCCCATTTTACCAAGTATTCTATGACTTTAGAAAATCTTAGTGGTCTTATAATTAAATACATAATAAGTGACCCTGGATGTGAGTTTCAAAACCCAGAATTTGAGTCTTCTTCTCACAAAATGACTATAGTCATAACTTCTCTACTCCTAGGACACCTTAGCAAAATGGAGTTGTAAAAACAAGAAATAGAACCCTGGAAGAAACTTCTAGAACCATTCCTAGTTAGTAGGACCTATCTATATATTATTTTTAGTAGAAACTATCAATATTGCATGATATATAACTAATAGAGACTTGATTAGACATATCCTTAAGATAACTCCCTGTTAGTTGTAGAAAAATATAAAACTGAAGGTTAGTTACTTACAAGTTTTTGGTTGTAAAGTCTAAATATTTAACACTAAGGATAATCTGGAAAAAAAATTCTCCAAAAGAGATAAAGGGTTTTTTCTAGGATAATCAATTTATAATAAATATTATAGGGTCTTTAATAAAAGAATCAAATGTGTGTAAGAATCTATACATGTCAAATTTTATTAAATAGATCCCCATGAACCTAAGACCTCACTAGAAAATCTTAAGGATGATATGTTAAATCTTGACCTCGATGCTAAATATTCTGACCATCCTATGAATGAATCTATTAAAACATCCAGTCCTATAAATTATATAGATTTGATCCATAATGAACCTAAACCTATTGAAGAAT
This sequence comes from Viscum album, assembly GCA_963277665.1. NCBI lineage: Eukaryota > Viridiplantae > Streptophyta > Magnoliopsida > Santalales > Viscaceae > Viscum > Viscum album. The sequence goes on from OY728145.1 coordinate 906,496,635, forward strand.
ATGAAATTACTAGTCCTTATTTTTCTGTATTTGTTAGACCCCTTAAGAACCATCCTCTAGATGCTATTGCTGGAAATTTAGATAAAGAAATAGAAACTATAGCTTATCTAAGAAATCAGGTTGAACATCAAGATTTATTGTCACACCTTGAACCTAAAAACATCCATGAGGCAATAAATGATGAATTTTAGGTGATTGTGATGCAAGAGGAATTAAATCATTTTGAAAGAAATAAAGTCTGAAAACTTGTAGATAGACCTAAAGGCTTCTTGACCATAGGCACTAAATGGTTGTTTATAAATAATGTAGATGAATATGGAACCATAGTAAGAAATAAATATATATTTTTTTATCATATTTATAGTGAATAAGAATGTATTTACTGTGTGGAAACGTTTTCACAAGTTCCTAAAGTTGAATCCATTAGAATACTGCTTGCATATGCAGCACATCTAAATTTAAAACTATATCAAATAGATGTCAAGAGTGAATTCCTAAATGGGTATATAATTGAGGGTGTTTTTCTTGAACAATCCCTAGTTTTACAAACCCTCATTTCCAAAATAATTTTTTTAAATTAACCAAATCTTTATATTGTTTAAATATAAGATCCAAGAGCCTGGTATGATATACTAAGTAGTTTTCTTATTTAAAAAGGTTTTACAAAAGGTATAGCTGATCCTACTCTCTTTATGAAAATAATTTCTAAAGATTTTTTAGTTTTTCAAATCTATGTTGATGATATTATTTTTGGATCTTCAAAAAATTATTTATGAATTTATTTTTCAAAGATGATTTAAAATGAATTTGAATTATGTTTGATGGTTGAACTAAAATTCTATCTTGTATTTCAAATATTTCAAAATAAAGAAGGTATTATTTTAAATCCAAGAAAATATACAAAATATCTTCTAAATTTTTTTGGTTTAGATAATAATAAAAGTAGTGATACTCCAATTATTACCGCCTATAAGTTGGATCTTGATGAGAATGGTAAATCGGTTGATCAAACTACTTATAGTGGAATGATTGGGAGTTTACTCAACTTGAATGTTAGTAGACCTGATATTATGTTTAGTGTGTGTATGTGTGTTAATTTTCAAGAAAATACTAAAGATTCCCATATTATTTCTATTAAAAGTATTTTAAATTACATAAAACATACTACTAACTTAGGACTATTTTATCTTTGTAGAAAATAATTTGAATTGGTTATCTATTTAGATACTGATTTTGGGAGTTGTAAGTTAAATACAAAAAGCACCTTTAGAAAATGTAACTTTTTGGGAAAGTAACTAGTTTCATGGTGTAGTAAAAATAAAAATAAATATTCATTATCTACAATAGAAACTAAATACCTAGTTATTGATGGTTGTTGTGCTCAGATTTTATAGTTGAAACAAACCTTGCTAGACTATAGATATCAATTCGAAATTTCCTTATAGATTGTGATAACACAAGTGATATTAACACATCAAAGAATCCTATTTCTCATTTTAGAAAAAATAATATTAATGTAAGAAATCTTTTTTTGAGAGATCATTTTCAAAAAGTTAACATTACTTTAGAATTCATTGGAATAGAACATCAGTTTGCTGACATTTTCACTAAGCCATTAAATTCTGAAAGAATGAATTACATAATACATGAATTAGGAATTATTAACCTTGAGGGAACAAATTATTGTCTTAGTTTACTGTCTTAGGATTACTGTCTCACAACATGTTTTCCTTGTTTGTTGTCACATTCATTACGGTCGCACCATTTTAGGTCACACAGTAATACTGACACCATGAATGCCTATACTGGTCTCACCATTTTATTTAGAATTTCTTTTTAAGTATTTATTTTTGTATCATGTGTTTTATTTCTTTTTTACCACGTTACTGTTTTCATGAAATTTGACACCCCTAAATGATGAAAACATATTGATTCACTTCTCTTGAGATCTCTTCTCTCAAAACTGAAACCATCTATCTCTCTCAAACTGCTTTCCCTCCTTCTCATGTTTTGTGAGCCCATGTTGAATTCCCAGGATGAAGAATCCATCATTTTTAACTCCTCAAAATCATAGGTCTTTGAAGAAAAAGAAGAAGGCTCTTATTCTAATGTCTAAGAAGCCACTGAACCTAGGTCTTGAGGATCGCAAAGTCATACCAGAAAAGGAAATATGTGCAAAATGTCTCTTAACTAGAAATTATCTATTTCTAAGAGTTCTAAATTAATAGGTGTGGTTGGATTTGGTTTTCTAAGGATAAAAGACCCATATACCCAAGTCTTGTTTTTAATTTTTATCAGCATGTTAAATTTTCCTTCAACTATAAGGTTGATTTTGTGATTAGGATCTGGGTAAATGGTAAATTATGCACTTTTTCTTCAAGTTTATGGGATTCCTTCATAGGAAAACCTCATGAAGGTATTTTTTAGGATTTCTAAAGAAGTCATCCTCTACCTAGTGATGTGTTTATCCTAGAAGAGGCTCTTCGACTTTTTAATGGAAATAAGAAGAAGATAAGGGAAATTACTTCTGAGCATGATAGCGAGTCAAGGTTGTTTTTAAAGTTTGTACAACACCTCATTTTTACAAGAAAAGGGGATTTTACACTCTCAAGTGTCAGGATGTATTTTTGATTAACACTCTAAAAAATGGACACAAAATCTACTTGTGTAAGTTTATTATACTTCACATGTGTGATATGATTAAAACTACATCAAATTCCATCTCCCTTTTCTATTAAAGGTTAATTTATTCTATTCTTTTATCCAGAGGTGTGGTTGGTCAGAATGAAGAAATGCTTGAGGAATTTGATTTCTATATCTCCAAGGCTATTTGTAGGAGAATGAAGATATGCTGGAATCCATGGAAGAAATTATGGGTTTAAGATAATTATAGGATGTATAAGGATTTTAATCCTATGGAAAATCCCACCAGACCTAAAAATGTTGATGATCCTAGATTAAAAGGTTATGAGATTGTGGAATATTCAGATGAAGAAACAGATGATGATTTTAGTGAAGGATTTGTGAGAGTATATCATAAGATATCACGTCTATCTAAAGGTAATGTTGATTTTAGTGAAAAGGTTAAAGATTCATCTAAATGAATTGTTAGTATTGAGAAATAGCCTGATGTAGATGAAGATATTTCTATTGAGGAAGAAATTATTATTGAAGAAGAGCTTGCTATTGAGGAAGAGCCTACAGACGAGGCACATTCTATAGAACAAATTGAACACGAAATAAACTTTTCAACTGAGGAAAGAATGGAATAGGACTTTCAGCTAGCCAGAGAAGATAAGGGTGAACCTGACACAACTAATAATTTAAAAATGGGTCAGGAGACTGAATCTTTTATTCCTAGAAGATATTCACCTATTGAGTGAGATCAACACCCCAGATTAGAATGTATTTAACTTCCAAATCCTATTAACAAAGTTATGTGGATACCTGGTATAGGTTTCCTCGTTATTTTAATGTGTATAATACCCAAGAGGCCTCAGTAAAAGTGATATATCATTTCACTGAGTTTCAATTGAAACTAATTTCTATCATAGAAGTATCCTCTACTAAGGAATATAAACCTATTTGAGTTCTTGTTCCTAAACATGCTCAATAATCATCTGATTTTATGAGTCAAAATGATCTAAAAGTTTTTAGAGACAACTTGTTGGATGGATTTAGGAAGTTGTTAGAGTCTCAAACTACACCTATGAAAAAACTTAGTAAAAGGGATTCTACACTGTTGTTTGAGAAAATTATTTGGAAGATTCAACTGAAGATGCTTCATGAAAATCTGGAAGTTCAGATTGAGAACAAGCTTTTAAGTGATGAGGTGAAATCTCTAAAAACTATGGTTGAAGATATGAAAGACATATTTCCAACTACTCAATATTATGTTTCTCATCTTAGTGGAGATGACACTAATAAGATTATATAGAAGGTTGTATCTCTAATTCAACCAAACTTGATTATTAAATATGAAAAAGTGTTTGAGAGAAACACCAATATAGCCAATGAGATGTGTGGGATTGTTGTTGGACTCAATAAGCTGAGAGAAGGATGTTTACAAAGGGATCTAAATCAACTTATGTCTCTCACATTAGTTGTTATAGATTCAATTACCTCTAGAACCCATATTAGCCTATAGAAAATGACTTGATTAGATCCATTTTTAGAGAAGAGCTTCAGTTAGTGTTGAGTGGTTCAAATAAGGAAAGTCTCTTTGATGTCATCAAGAATAGTGATCATGTTCTTGATTTGGTGAGGTTTCATTAAAATATTTCAAATTATTCTCAAGAATAAATATTTAAGAAAGTGTAATTCTACTTTAATATAATTTATCCTAAGTAGGATTTGACCAATCAATTCAGTTATGATATAGAGTATTTGAAAATACCTCTAGTCACTCAAAACTAAATATCAAGTTTAGAATATCATGGAAATCACACCAACTCTGGAAAAGTTCCTGGAAAATAAAGATGAATTTTAGAAGGCCATGTAGTGTGGTGGAGAGGTCATTTCAGATTGTATCAAGCTATTGAAGGATTATCTAAATGTTCAGTGTACTGCAATTGTGGATCCCGCAGCTACTCCTCTAAGTCATAGACTCTCTTCTACTTCATATCCCTCTTCTTCCACCTCTTTTGCACTCATGACCATGTCTTTTTCTCAGGGTCTGAGACAGATCATACCTGTCATCATTGGGTAACCTTTGCCTTAGTCTTCTACTAGACCTACCCTTGTCCCTTCTATCATTGAACACATTACACTACCTTCCCTAACTACTACTTCTACACCTCTTTCTTCTCCATCCATTGTCTCTAGAAAAGGAAAATCCCAGTCAGCTTCCCCTACAGAGAAGTAATTATTTATTTTGATAGGGATCTATTATATTTTCATTTTTTTCTTGTAATGGAATTTGTCCTTTTATTTAATATAATGTGGCCTAATATTGTTTATTCACTTGTTATTTTCTTTTTCTCTTTTTGATAATCTCAAAATGGGGATAAATAATACAATGTAATTTAAATAGGAGAACATATATTCTCTGAAACTCTAAGGGGGATAAATAATAAGAAAGATACATAAAGGAAAACAATTACCTATAATTCTATTTATTATATATATGAAATAATATCTTGATTTGTTAAATAATCTATTTATTTCATTCTGACATATTTGGATTGTAAATTCCATGATTTTTTATCTTCAAAAAGGAATATATTTTTGGCCTTCATGTGTTTTAATGATCACAAAACATGTTTGGAGATTGTCGCCCTCCGTTTGTTTTAATTCCCACAAATCATGTTTGGAGGTTTTTGGCCTCCTTATGTTTTAATTCTCACAAATAATATTTGGATATTGTTGGAATCATTGAGTTTTAATGCTCAAAAATCATGTTTTGAGATTGTTGGAATCCTCTTATTTTAATTCTCACAAATCATGTTTTACAATCTTATAACTTATGTTTTAAACTCTCACAATATCATGATTCATAATCTCACAATTCATGTTCGAATCATGTAAACTATGTTTAATATTGTTCTATTATGTTTCAGTATGATTTTTTTAATATTAATCTATTATGTGAATATTTATTCTTAAGAAAGATTTTAGATATTTGGCTAAGTCTGTGAAATTGTAAGCCTGCTACTAGTTCTAGATTATTGCAAAGGACCTGACACCATTTCCTTGATACCATTTCTAGGAGATTGTAATATGACACTGTTCATTATTTTGACAAATTAATAGACATTGTTACCTGATACACTTTTTAACTGACATCGTATTCTTGCTACTAGTTCCAGAATTCGCGAAGGACTGAACACCGTAACTATGCTATCGGCTCCAGATATCAATGTAACAATGACACCGTGATAGTCTTACCGTGATTGTCTCACCATGACCATCTCACCGTGATGGTCTCACCACAACTGTGACACCATTCCATACTTAACCATTTTTTTATTTTTCAATTAAATTTAAAATGTGCTTCTAACAGTCATATTTGAGTCATTTAATGACAATGATATAATTAATGATCTTTTGTAGTCCTATTAGCTGACAATATGAGGTAAGAGGTGTGGATATAGTGCATCTAGTTATCTCCAACACAAGAATATAAAACAAAAAAGAAAAGTACGGCACTGGAGAAAATATTCGTAGTAGGGAATTGGATGTAAGAAAAGAGAAAACGCATACATGAAATAATACAATGAAGAAAGAATTTTCAATTCCTATCAGTTGTAAAAAAATGAGAACCTGCTATAAACTATCTTTAAATCATCCTTATAGATACTCAAAGGATAAGATGAACATTTCACTACACTAAAAAAACAAAACCCTCAAATCAGGACACTCTTCTTTCAGAAGAGGACTAGAACTTTGCATCTACTGCACCCAAAGATTCTAAAGCTGTATTTCATGAAACATAGAGCCTTATAAACAATATCTCATTACATTTTTCTCTATTGTACCATATTTCATTACTTTTAGAGAAGTGTGTGGATCTGTATTAAAACACACACAATCTCCTTCATTGGGCTGGAGGATACAAGATTTCATCACTCAAACATCTTCTTACACCTTGTGTCACCCATGTATAACTGTGGGAGAGTTGTTGTGTGACCTCGCTATTGGTTCTCCCATGTAGAATAGTGGAACTTGTCTTGTGACCTGGACAGTCTCATATATTGTTTTTAACCCTGATCTAGAGTGTGGATCAAAGATTTATATATATATTTCTTAGTGAAGGTGAACACCAAGTGGAGTGGATTAGGTCCTGACTTGAGACTAGACCACTTGTTTTATCTGATGTGTCTTTCAATTTAGTATTTATCTATTTTAACTCACATTTCAGAAAACTAAATTTTACTTTAATAGTGAGTCTTTGATAGTAGTTATAATTTTTTTCCCTTATTAGAGTAGTTTCCAATGTTTTATCAACATATCATATTGTTATAACTTAGAATTAATCAATCTTATGAGAAACCATTTGAACAGTAAAACTATTATAATTTTTCCAACTTGGTTAAATGGCATATTTTATTTTTAAATTGTGGAAACTTTTAAATAAACTTATTAATATAAATTTTTATAGGAACTCAATTCACCCCCTCTTGAGTATCCTATTCTGACCAACTGAAATGATGTGATAAAATTGTAATTTTTAATTTTTGTGTCACGATTATGTATTATGAGTGTGATTAGATTGTGTTTTAGTTGGTTGTTTTAATATTTAATGGTGTTTAGTGGTGGAGATAAATTTACTATTGTATATAATTGTAATAAATTCAATGCCTTTGAGAGTTTTACCTTATATTGGGAATGTGTGGGTTATTATATATCTCTTTTTTCTCTTTTGTTTCTTATGAACCACCACCCGATTTGAGTAACCTTGCTAACTCCCACATGAGTTTTTGGATTCTGGGTTACTTCCCAAACATTTTGGATATAGGTGACATATATGGATGGATAATCCCCTTCCTTTATCTCTCTTATAGATGTATTATAAGTTATTATGGCATGAGGATATATCATAGGTTATGATGACCTAAAGTTAGGTAGTGATATGTGGAGATGATTTAATGATGTGTATGTATGGTGGGGATGTACACGGGTAGAGGAGGATATATGGTTGATGTACTTCATGATTACATACCATACCATAGAGAGGTTGTGATAAGGTTATGGTTTGATGTTTTGGATGAGTGGTTGTGGTATGTAGTTTGTGATTGTGGATATGTGGTTGTGGTTGTGATGTGGCTATGTGGTTATATGTACATGGAATGAATGGGAGTGTTAGGATATATGTTATTGGGGAATGAGGGTGACTAGTTCAGTGGAGATGTGATTTCATATTACCTTTCTCATAAATTTTAATGTATTATGTTACTATCTTGTGTCATTTATTTGGTGAGTGATCCTTGATGAGGAATGGTGGTAGTTAACTAAATATAGGTGACAGGTTAGTTTCGATGTTTATTCACTAAGGCATTAGTACACTTGTTCCAAAATTACAAGAGATGTTTTAGTGAGTATCCCACTAAGTATATCAATATAACCCCTTTTATATATATATATATATATATATATATATATATATATTCTATTTTTATAGATCTGAAGGAGGGGGTTAGTGATATGGAGAGACCTTTCTAGATCCAGTGATCGTTTTTGTCCCTAGATCCATTTCTATTGGTGTGGTGTTTTAGTATTTTTAGTACCTTATTTTATATATGAGATTATGGGTTGTTTTATATATATGTTATGGGTTTTATTAGGGGTTTCAGTCATATGTCCTCGGAATTTTAGAAGGTAATTCCTCCAATAGATTTATTTTATAGCCTCAGTGATAGTATCCAACCCATGTTCTGTTGGTGGTGGTGTTTAGGGGTCACCCTCATATTCATTATGAACCTAGGAGTAATTATAGTGATGGAGGTTTTGGTAAAGCTATTTTAGAGATGTAGTTGGGAGATGGGATGGTGGTTGGTGTTAAGAATTGGAGAGGACTACATGAGTTTGGTAAGGAAACATTAGCAATCAAATATTGAATGAAATATATAAAGGATACTAGTTTGGACACAAGTTTTTAGTTCCCCTTGTGTTCCAACATAAATGAATTGTTTTTACTAAACATGTAAGGTGATATGATACTAATTTTAGATTAAATACCTAGGTGGGGTACAGTCATCACACATGTTTACACCTGTTCTCTATTGGGGTGATACTTGGAAATTTAAATGAATCTAATTTAGTGATATTAAATGAATTCCATGTTCCTCAGATTAGCAATTTTCTTATTCTATATTGTATAGATGATTGGTGTGAATAATCCTCATGTTGTTTAGATTTTATTGTTGTAAGTTGGTGTACTAATTGATCACAGGAGGGTTGAACTTGAGGAGAGGGATTCTTAGAGTAATATGAGACGTGATTTTCAATATAAAAGCTTGGAAAAGTATGAGTGACTATCTCTAATTAGAAGAATAATTATATTCTATAGGAGTTATATATATTTTTTAGTTTGATCCATGCATGGAAGGAGTATTGGGTACCATTGTATATCAGTTTTTTGAGGGTTCTACTCACCAGTGGTAGATCATTTTTCTTAGTGACTGTGAGGGGATGAAGGTTTTATGGGATGAGTTTTAGAAGAATTTTTATGTTAAGTTTTTATTTTTGAAATATATGGTAAATTGTAAGGGTGTTTCTCTCTTAAATAGGGTCTAGTTAAGGCATATCCTTTATTTCTCTCCCAATATTATACTGAATGAGTAGGATAAGGCGTGTAATTTTGAGGAGGAATTACATTTAGTGTTCTAACACTAGGTTACCCCATTTATGTTGCAGATGTATATTGAGGTGATGGAAAAGGTCTACGTGATAGATATGATGATTAAATTGAATGTTTCATATATTTAGAGGTGTTATTAAAATTTTTAAGGGGTAATGTTATAGATGGGGGTATTTGGATTGATATAAAGTAAAGGTTTTGATTGATGGGGAGTTATTCTCATTTTTATTCCTCTCTCTTCTCCAGATATGATAGTTCTTGGGCCTCTACCAGAAGTTTTGGTCTAGTGTTTTCTGATTTTAAAGGTTGTGACCATTGACAGTTCATGCTCTTAACCATTATTAATGGTCTATATAGAGATGATAATTAGTTTTCTATAAAGAATCAACATTATTTTCCTACAAGTTTAATAGTTGTTGGTTTTGAAAGTGTTTTGGAAAATAAAGTAGAAAATTCTTGTTGAGGACAACCCCATGATTCCCCTTATAGATATATTGTTGATAATGGTCATGTTAGTGTTTTTTATCAAGGTTAGCACAAAAAAGGAGCAGGGTGTGGTCAATATAATGTAATAGAGTACCCAATACTCTAAGGGACATATATTGTTTTAGGTAGCATATTTTTATCTTCTACTATAGTCTATGATCTGATTGATTAGAGATATTTCTAGTCCTTCATTTAACCTAAACTAGTCTAAGGTCTAAGAATTAAGGAATATTGACTTCTAGATTCCTTGGTGTTAACTATTCCTATTGATGGTCACTCTAGATTGGTAGAGGTGTCTCATGATTATAAGTTGATTATAGTGTATAATTAGTTGCTAGGATATTTCTTTTTACTACAAATACTACCATGAAATTTCATCCTTATCATGGATAGATTTTATTTGTTACATGTTGTAATTAATTGATTCTGAATGAATGTTAATTTCTATTGATGTAGAAAGTAATATTGTGGTGTAAATTTATGAGTATGATAATCATATGGGTTATTTGTGTTTGTATCCTTTTTATTATCAGCTGGTTCATTTGGTGGAAGTCTTAGAAACATTATTTTTGATAGTTTTAGGGGTGTTTATTAATTTATTCCCTAAATTGATTGCGACACTACCTCCCCAACATGATATCGATTTAAGGATAGATTTAATACTTGGTTTATATCTATGTTTGATGGATTCTTATTATTTGATACCTTATAAGTTGCGAGAGATGAGGATTAAAATTAATGATTATAGGATTAAAACATCTGAGATGCAAGATTTAAGGATTCAGATTAATAATATACTAGACAAGGGTTTAATTAATCCTAGTGTGTCTCTTTAGGGAGCTTGGTGTTTTTCACTAAGAAGGAAGATAGTCTCTTATATTTGCAAAACGACCACTGTTGGTTAAATTGGGTGATGGTAACAATTATTATCCCCTATCAAGGATTGATGATTTATTCAATCACATGAAGGGATATAGGTGGTTATAAAATATTTTCATGTCATATGGGTAACATCAAATTTTAGTGAAGGAGGAAGATTTCCCAAATACTACCTTGAAATGTCACTATGGACAATTAATGTTCTTGTTAATACCCTTCAATATCCTGAATTAACTAACTATTTTAATGGGATTAATTCACTCAACATTATTCTAATTATTAGATTATATCATGGTTGTATTCATTAAGGATATTCTTGTGTATTTGAGGCCATAATTGGATTATTATGAGCATATGAGGATAATTATGTAAGTCCTTCAACAATATCATCTCCATAGAAATCTCTCTAATTGAAATTTTTATTCACACAAGGTGTACTTTATCAAGAATTATGTGTCTCGATAGGGTGTACTAGTTGATCTTTCAATGAATCAGGTGTTAATCTCTTTGGAAGATCCAAATAATATTTTATAGCTTCATGGATACCTTGGTCTCACATGATTTTATCATAAGTTCGCATATAAATTTTCTTATATTTATATTCATTTGAAATACTTGACCAAGAAATAAAATGTATTTATATGGATTGATTATTTCCATGAGAAATTTGAATACCTAAAAAAGTCGAAAATATGTACTCCAATGTTCTTTTTTTCATAAGAAGTTGTTACATTTAATGTTTCTTCAATGCTTCTCAAATAAGTTTAATGTATGATTTGATGAAATAGAAGGAAATTATCTTCTATTGTCTATAATAGTTATTCCCCCATGATAATAATTGTTCCACACAATGTCTTGAGTTAGTGAAAATAGTGTTTACTTTAAAACTGTGGTGATATTACCACATTTTTTAGTGTATTATGGTATTTGCAGATTAAAAAATCCCACAATATATTTTCTCTTCATGAGATTTAAATATTCATATACATAAATGGATAGATTTATTATTTGATTATAAATTTAAATCTCTTATAACCTAGGTAAAGGGAATGTGGAAGCTGATGAGCTAATCAATAAGTAGTATGGATATGTTGTTTCTGCGTCAATATATGCATTGATTATGATAGAGGAGTTTTCCAATTTTCATATTGATATGGATTATTTTAGTGGTATATATTTCTTGTATTATATGATAGTGAAATCATCATTATTTTAGTAGGTGTTCGAGTTATTGTTATGAGTTCTTGACGTGGAAGTCTATTGTGATCATGTCATTTGTGGAGATACTCTTGAGGGATAGTCGAAGGATGATAAACAATGGGTGTTATTCCATGGAAAGCTATTTTTTCCATCACTGATGTGAAATTTAGTCCTTAAGGAGTTTCATAGAACATATTTATTAGAACATCATAGTACATTAAAGATGTATTTAGCTCCAAGGAGTTAGTTTTTGTGCCTGGGTATGATGGGGTCATTGGATGAGTTTGTGTCTTGATGTTTGGTGTGTCCATAAGAAATGGATGATCATTATGTTCCTGATTCCTTACTACTACCATAATACATTCTTCAGTCGAAATGGGATAACATATTAATGGATTTTATTACTAATTTTACATGATCATATGTAGCATTTCATGTTATCTTGGTGATTTGGGATCAATTAATGATTTTAGCTTGTTCCTTGGTGATGATAAAGTCAAATTTAGTGAATGTATTGTTAATAAGATATGTGGATAAGGTTATGAAGCTTTATAGGATTACAAGGATAATATTATTTGATCAGATCCTGACTTTACCACATGAGTGTGGAAGGTCCTATAAAGTGTTTTTTCTCTCATCTATTCCATAACACTATGTTTCACCCTTATAAGGATGATCATATGGTGTGAACGATCTAGATTTTGGGGTGATTTTGTCTATAATAATATATATCACTCTTCCATTGGTATACCTTTGTTTGAGATGTTGTATGGTTAACCTTGAAAATATCCATTATCTTGGTAAAATATCATTGTATTAGGATAAGGTCAAAGATTCTAAGATTCTTAGGCTATATTCAGTTCAAAATATGGAAAATAAGGTGAATGTAATTCATGATCATATAAAATTGGTCCATGATCATGGTAATTCATATACTAATCATAGGAGGATAACTTTATAATTTTGAGCCCAGTGATCAAGTGTTCTTAAATGTGTCTACTCATAATGATAAACATAGGATTTTTTCAGGTAGTAATTTATATCCTTAGTTTCATTAAACCATTATAGGTCTTAGAGCATGTTCCTAAGTTAGTGTATCAGTTGATGCTTTATCTATAAATAGATAAGACACATTAATCTTTCCATGTTTCATAGCTTCATCAATATCTTCATGATGAATCCCATGATATTTTTTGAGGTGAGTTGGATATTGAGAATTATGTGGTGTTTATAGATTGTCATGTTGAGGTTTAGGATCACTAGGAAAATATGTTTAATGGGAAAATCATTCCTTTGTTTTATTTCATTTTGAGGCATGGTGGTTTATAAGAGTGTACATGGGAGTATGAGTCATTAATACATTATCAATATACTGATTTGTTTTAAATACAAGATTTTTCCCATGATTTTGAGACGTCTTATTATATGAAAATGTGACTGAGATTATTTATTATTGTTTTCTATGATGTATTTTCATGAGGGAAAGAATATTTTTTGATAGGAATCTATCATGGTGATGGGATTCAAAAATTGTTTTATTTTTATATTGGGTTTGTTTATGATTCTCAAGGATGAGATTATTTTGAGATTTATCTAATGTAGAGGCATATGTTTCATTTTTTCCTTTAATTTGTATTTATAATAAGATTTAGTTTTTACAATCAAGGCTTTGTTAATTTTTGAGTTTAGATGTCCTAGGTCCTTAAATTGGGGTAAAATAGTAAATTTATCCTAGTGAACAATCCCAGAAATTTTTTTGATGGTCCCATTGATATAAAGATGTGGTTTTTACCTGTGAGATATGTATTTGTGGATTTTTGAACATAATGAATTTAAATGTATTTTTTATCCAATAATTATACATATATTTTTCTCACATGAGTGCCATGTTATTTCTTTAATGACAGCCTATATAAAAATTATGAGACTGGGGTGGTGTTTGAATCTGGTACTTTTACACAAGAGAGTAATTTTTTTATGCCAGATTTTGGTTCTCAGGATCGACCCATTTAGAGTTTTTTATTATTTAATTAATTAACAACCATGATAACCCATGTTCATGGTTTAATTTCTCCTTTAACTCACATTCCCTATGTTTGGACACTAAATCATCGAAATAACCCCAAAATAGAGATGGAGAGGAGAGGTAAGATTAGATTCATGGAGAAAGAGGAATCTTGGATTGAATCATGTAGAAATGATGGGTGGAACCATTGAAATGACAAACCATTGATACAGTTTTGATTCACTAAAAGGTAGTTCTTATTCCATTAATTTCATTCCTCGTTGTTTATTTTAATGGTTGATGGATTTTGGGATTTCTGTTTGATTTCCTCTATGCTAAATTTAGTGATATTAATTTGGTTCGTGAATATCTTTTCTTATTTCCTTGAAATTTTGACTTTGGAATATGTTTAATGAAATTTCATTCATCATCATGAATTAGAAATACATTTTCTTTGATGAATAATGTAGTTGTGAATGAATTTTATGTTAATGAAATTCCAATTCTTCTTATGATAAATGATCACCATCAACCCTAGGCATGGACAATAGTTCAAGGATGATTTTGTTGAGTAACCTTAGACAATGATGGGGTGTGGATGGAACCCTCAATCAAATTATTATAGTGAAATTAAACATTATCATTGTATGGAAATGGGTTTTCATGTTCTTTGGAACCTTCAAGAAGTTATTTGATGCGTAATTAATTTTAGAGACGATATAATGACTTTGTGTTTGTGTGGTGGTGTCATGTGAAGCATCAAGAAGAGCCATTAATGGTCAAATATTATAGTAGATAGCATGATCTATGCAATTGGGGATGAAAATCATGGAAGAATCAAAGAAATTAAAGAAGATAAAGGCAATTGATATTTTAAAACTAAACAATATGTAATTCAGGAAACAAACACTACATATCATACTGACTACAATGATAATATTTTAATGAGTTAATTATCACACACCATGTATCCATGTAACAAATTCCATATTTTTTGATCCACATGACTTTAAATTTGTAGGGGTACATGATTGGAACCCCACCCATATTCTCAGACATTGTGTAGGATATGTACATACCATGTATTAGTATGTGACCCGGGGTGTGGAAAACAACATTACTAGCCACATCGTTTATCTCACATGGAATGTTATTGGAGTTAACACCATTTGTATGAATAAAAAATGGACTGGGAAGTGGTGCACACTCTGATTGAGTAATGTAAGACACACAACACGTGTCAAATGAGACATGTCGTGTAGTTTGGCGACAATATTATATAGGCTTCCAATGGTACTTGAAGAGTATCCTGTGGAACACACACACCGTGTACTCTATAGGAATATTCCATACACATTGGATTCAAATGACCAAACAATGATAATACATGTTTGGATATTTACTAGGGCTTATACTCCATGTATATAGGATGTTCTTGCCATGAATTATTTTATAAGCGGTGTTTTGGACACCTCTCCACTTAGGTGTCATAATCAGGAACGAAAATAGTCTATTTAGAGTGATTTTCCACATAGAGTGCATTATTATGATCCTTTTGGGAAATTGAGGTTGTTTATTATGCGTATTGGTAAGTTAAAGAATTTTATTTTTGTATAGGTGATGAGTGGGTTTAGGAGAGATGGAAAGAGTATACATGGGGTTGGGAACTCTCTTGGAGAAATGTTGATGATAGGGAATGAGTCATCCACAATATTCTTGGATTTTGGAACTCCCCACATACATGGGGTACATTTTACTTATATTCAAACTTTGGTTCGGTACTCCTTTGTGTTTAGAAAGGAATAAGTACCCTATATAAAGGATAATGTTAATAACTCCCCAACTTACATTGGGTGTAGGTCCTATACCCATGGAATGTTTTACTCCCTCATCTAACTTTATTACTCAACGAGGCATGGGTTCTACACTAGGGTTTGAAAGTCCCTTGACCAACATGCTTACTATGGTGAGGTGTGGGTCCCCATATATATATTAGGTGAGGAACATGGGTTTACACATGGCTAGGCAGTTATAGAAAATAGATTCTAGTAATCCATTAAACAATAACTATTATTTGATAAGGAGTTGGTTATCTAATATGTTTTTTGTAATGGTTAAACAATAGATTTAGATGATTAGGAGAAGTACTTCCTCAATTTATATTCATTATTCAATTAGTATTAGATTCACTACTATGGTTTTGAGAAGAAACATATAAATTATAAAGGCTAAGTAGTTTTTTATAATTATAGCCTTACTATGACTTAGACATTCTTGTTTTTTGTTGAGTTTCAACCAATAGATGGGATTTTTGAATTTACAATTTATGAGAATATTGGTATTATAATCACCCTTATATGGTTATGAGACATGATCCTTCATGGGATAAATTTGAGATGATTGGGACTCTCATATGTCCCAGAGACTTCTACTTATAAATCATATTATTGGCTTCTTCCTAGATCCTCTCTTATTATGGGGTCTGAGATGAAATGTTTTTTATCTATCCTTTATTTATTAGGACATACTATTGAGTATTTTTATACTCACCCCTATATGGGATACATTCCCACATATGTTTTGTATATGGAGATGATGCATAGTTCATAAATAGACTTGGTACACAAGGAGATAGTGGGACTTGTCTGCACTGAACTCATAGTGATGTTTGGTGGATCTAGGTAGTTCATAATGGTGGTGGTGACAATTGAAGGTGATGATTTATCCTAAATTCCTTGTAAGTAGGATGTGTTTTAACCATGTTTCATGTTTTTGGGCTCAAAGACCTTTTTAGATATATAGATCCTATTGTAATATTTATATGTGGTGATGTACTTATCAAGTGATATCTAATTAAATCATGATATAGATTCGAGCAATTTATATATGCTAATAATATTACTAATTATTTATGAATTGAATATTTGTGGCTATTATGGGTTTATATATGACTTGGTAACCTATATATGTTATTACTTTTTAACACTAGTCTCTAATACCTAGCCTAATTGATATGGACATGGAGTGGAACACAAGGATTATTACTAGCCCAAGAGAGCGGGATGGGTCATGTCAATGTGCTATTTGAGCTCCTTAATTCCTAGGAAATTATTTTTGTAGTTATTATATAGATACCCTATCCTTTTCCACATATCATTACATGTTTTTCAGTATAAGTTTCCATCAAATACAACCAAGGATCATAAAATCTAGTGTCTTTGGAAGATTAGGCATGTAAGGACCCGACCCCAGTTACCCAGAGTCGGTGCCTTATTTTATTATATTGGAATATAAACAAGGAATAAGAATCTAGAAGTACCAAGTAGTTCAGTAGAATTTAGAAACAATATACATAAAAAAGTTTATCATTATATCATGAAGGAAAAAACAACACTAATTTATTCCAATAGAAACATCCATGACTCCTAGATTATTCTTTCAAGTCATTCATAATTTACTTCTTCATGTCCTAAGAAAATGAAACATAAGAAAGGGGTGAGATCAAATTCTTAGTAAGATTAATCAATAGAGAGGAAGATAATATAAACATTAGACATGGTGAATAATTGGAAACACGTTCCTTTAAAAATAATTTTGAACATAAAATGGTAGGAATATGAGCTGTGTAAATATTTCCATAATATAACAAAATAATGGGTATTCTACTAGTTGAATAACCACATGAACTTTCAATTAATAGCTTTATTATGAGGGAAGTTCATATGTCAGATATTCTGAAACATTTTTTCAAGGCCTCGGTCAATACATCTAATGATTATGGCCTCGGCCAAAATCCATATATCACATTGGGAAAGGCCACGACCAATTCCATGTCTATTTGTATCATGAGACCTATCGATGAATCTAGGGAATATAGAGGGCCCCACCCATCACATAATAAGTATAATTCCTTCCTCATATGAGTGGGGATAAACATAAACAATATATACATTCATATTGAAACTATCATATGAAATGTAACTATCTTTCCCCAATCATTAAACATAAAACACTAACCATTTTGAGTAATATGGTGAATGGTTTTAGGATAGATCATCCACAATAGAGTTAGTAAGAAACCCTTAAATAAAATATGGTAGATGAATTAATAAATTATTAAACTCAATAATACATAAGAAACAACAAGAGTGTTGAATCAAATGAAAATACTCTTATAAAATCATTATGCAATCTTGAGATAAATACTCTTCTATTTTGAAAAGAAGATTTATTTTGGAAAAATCTTTGTATAAAACCAGAAGTGACTGAAATTAGTATTTTTAGAATAAAAGGATTCATTTTATACAGATAATGGTTTCCATAAACAGATTATAGAGTGCCCTTTAAAATAGGTAAGAATTTGAGAAATTCCCTGGAATCAGGCTTGTATTTTGGAAACAATTTTGAAAGTTCCTTTTAAAATGTGTAACTATCCATAAAATAAGGAAGGGTTATGGTTGGTAAAAATATATATAATACTAACATATAATTTATTATGATTACATAATAATACATAAGAATTTGATTGAGGCATTTAGATAATGAAAGTAACCCAAATGAAAATGGAAGTTCGGGTGTAAAAACCCTTACCTTAACTCTGAACATGTTCCGCTCTTGAAATTAAGCTCATGTAATATGAAGTTATACTTATTAATAAATTATTTAAGAACATATTATACATTTATTTATTTTATCACAATTATTGTTAGTTTATTTATGTCATTATTGATAAGTTATTGTATTGAATACCGTCATTCTGGAGTGATTGTTTTCTTTATTTTCATATTTGGTTCACTTGTTTTTAAGTATGTGGAATGGATGTAAATCACCATAATTGAAATTATATATTATTTATGAACATATATAGGTGTTATAGGTCATTTATATAACTTGGTTACATGGAATTAGGATGAATAATTATATAGCACTTTAATGATAATTGTTTCGGTTAATTTGTGGGTTTTGATTTCAAAGAACTCATTTTTACTTATAACTTAATAAAATTTGTACAAAGGGATTAAAAAATCTTACATAGGTTACAATACATATATAATAATCTGGTTCAACCATAACAAGAATGGTTTCATGACCATAATTGTTAATGATAATAGAAATCAAAATCCCACCGTCCTTGAATTTGGAAAATTGACACATCTCGGATGGGGTTCTTGCTACTAGTATAAAAGAAGGTAAAATGGAGAGAAGATGATAAATTATTACCCTATCAGGACAAAATTATTTTACATATAAGTTACAGGAGTCATCACAAAATTTGGACAAGGATAGGTAATAGAAAAGTAAAACTAATGAACTTGAAAAGAAAGACAAAGAATTGAAAAGAGGAATTTACCTCTTGAACCAAACTTCCTTGAGAGCCTCCTTAAGGGAGAGGTTTTGGAATTTTTATGAGACCAATGATTTATGGAAGTGGGAGAGGAGGTTGGAAGGGTATTTTGACAGATTTTGGAGAAGGCACAAGGCTTGAGAAGATTGAAGAGAAGTGGGAGTGATAGGTGGTTTTTAAAGTGGAGGAGAGAGGGGATTTCTTAATATAAAATTTATTAATTTATTAATTCCCCACAAGAGAAGGAATAGTGAGCCTTCCTTGACCAAGAATAGTAATTTTATCATGTGAGTTATAAACAAGTGGTATTGAATCACTTTTCATGTCATGAATAGTTTATTTAACTGAAATACGGTATTTTACCGTATTTCACTATTCATCAAAAATTCAAGTATTTCAGAAAAATCTGAAAAATTCACCCCTACTATTTTTTGACATGTAGAATCCAAAAAAGAAGTCCATTTTTCAAAAACATTTTTCAAAATATGATTAATTTAATATTTAATAAAAATCATCATTTATTCTAAAAACAATTGTTTTAAAACATTTATTTACTTATTCCAAAGCATAGGTATATTGTACTTTCACTTGAATATTATTTATATACTATCATAGGTAAGGTTAATATTCATTAGGGTATATCATTATCCATAAGGGTATGTTACTATTCATAAGGGTATCTTACTATTCACCAAAAATTAAGTTTTTGTTATTGGTCTCCAAATAACTTACTGATCGCAACCGTGTATGTCAGATTTTTGAAAGTCACAACACATAAGTGATAAACTTATGTTTTAAGGGTAACATAGCACTTATTAGTTCATTATTAAATGTTTATAATAAATGAATTTCCATTTAAAAATATTGTGTGGTTACATTCTCCCCTCCATACAAAAATTTTGTCCTCGAAATTCACAAAAAGTTACCTAAAAAGATTCGGGTATGTCTTCATCATAAGCTCCTTAGGCTCCCATGTTGCCTCTTCCATCTTATGGTTCCTCCAAATAACCTTTACCAGAAGAGTCGTTCAATTTCTCAATAATTGTTATCTAGTATCAAGAATCTTGATAGGCTCTTCACAATAAGACAGATCAGGCTCAAGTTCTATTTCTTCATAAGTGAGTACATGTGTTGAGTCTGGCATGTATGTTTTTAACATTGACATGTGGAACGCATTGTGAACTTTGGAGATACTTGGAGGAATTTCCAAGACTCCATTCTCAAACCACCCATGAAGACTTAAGGTTAATTACTATGAGAGATAGTGAGACACTAAATCGCAACTACCTCATATGTACTGAAAAGAAAACACAACTGCATACTGACATCGAGACAATAATCTCAATCTAAACATTTGCTACCACTTTTCCATGAACCATCACAGGTATCATAGTAACCCAATAACTAAGCTAGATCTAACATAGCCTAAAAGGCGTTCCTCATCCCCATTGGTTGGAAACTAGACCCTTACATCATATAAAATGATTTTGGGAATGATTTTTTACACAAACATTATGGAAGAAGATAAACAATGGGAAAACTCCACAGGGATTAGTGTACTAGAAGTCAAATCGGTAAACAACCCAAAAATACTAAATAAAATTACTAGAAAAATAGGATGACTACCAAAGTCCCAACTTATGAAACTCTCTAAGACCCACAGATCAATAACTATGACCAACAAGTGGTGCCTCTCCCTTTATCTACACTAAATGAAGATATTATACAAACACCCGAAGTTATAGGTAGGGTGTGATCTAAAATCCCAGTAGGGCCTCACTACGAATTCTATAGATGCAAACATTTAATTAACCAAAAAAATTCAAGTTTAAATAAATAGTTATGGTTGTTCAGAGAATAATTAATACAATTCAGGCTTTACATTTCAAATGATGGAAATACATTAAACAAATTGATTCAAATTGTTTTATATAAAACATATTATATAAATTAATTGGGAATGTAAAACATTTTTCAAAAATTGGAACACATTTATATCTCATATATAAACAAGAGGGAAACATGGTCATCTACTAAGACATATGATAGTTCCAGGCTATGAGATCCTCACACAATCAAAGGTGATCACAACAATATTTGTATACACATGTCCCTCTGACACTGGCCAAAAGGGACTCGTCACCTTCCCATCATGGATGTGAACTATTGCACTAGGTTTGTTTATTTTTAAATCTCCAAAAGAGTGATATTCAAATAACTCAACAACTACCTTGGATTATATGTGCTCTAGTAAAATCAATGATATTAAATTTATTAGAAAATTATTTAAAAATAAAATTCATCCCATTATTCTATTTCAAAAGTGCCAATTTTCCATTAAAAAACTAAAACATAGGGTTTTAGTTAAAGCATGAATTTTCAAAAAAAACACCAATGGGTTTCTATAAAAATAATTTTAATCCATTTTTTCAAAAAAAAAATTGAAATCAATTTCAACAATTCAATTCCCTAGATTAAATTCTATAATTTTTTAGAAATTTTTCAAACACACCCCAATTCAATAGAATTAGGGTTTTCCCCAAATTTAATGCCTGAAATTCAATTTCACATTACAATCCCCCAATTCAATGGAATTAGGTTTTTAATAAACCAATTGAAATAAAAGTTCATGTAATTGAATTTAAATAAAAAAAATTAAATTTAAATTCATGTTTAATCAAATTTGGGCATCACAACAGAACCACATACCTTACTCATGTAAACATAAAGCATCCAACTAAACCCTCCAATAAGAACGAAGGTGTAGAATATCTATGAACTAAACCTAGAAAAAAATATTTGACAATATTTATTTTAGATCCATCAATCCCCATATTATATATCAAACTACAAGGAAGAAAATTTATGGATATGAAGAGACAGGGAGAATGCTTACCCGGTGTGTCAAACCACAGCAACAACAATGATCAATCACCGATTGAATCAACCTGGAAGGGTTTGAGGGCTCCCAAATATCCTGGGAATGGCTCTTGGGTTGAGAGAAATGAAAATAGGAGAGTATGAAAAGAATAATAATCCAAGAAAGATGTTAAAAAACCCATCAAGACTATAAATGATGTGTAACCCAATTACTCATTATGAAATTAAAAAATCCAAAAAACACTGAAAAACTTTCGTCTTTTGATAAAATTGGATTTAATTATTATTTTAGAATTTAAATTTCATATAACCATATTACATGTTTTTTAAATCCCCAGAATATTGAAAAACAATAACATTTTTTTAAGAATCCAAAAAATCTTTGACTTCATCATTATAGGTATCCTCTCGATTCTTTCTCGGCCCTACCGAGTCAATGAAAAAGGAAAACCATGACAAGTTTTTATAGAGCACCTTTCAAGAATTTAACATGATGTTATATATTCATGGTGATAAATGAATTATATATATATAACTATGATATATGTATAATATAATAAAATATTTGTTTCAAATTTTAATATTTTTTTTTGATGTTTTAATTTCATATTAATGTATAGTATCAAATTTGACAATAATGATACTTCATGAAAAAAGTATTTTATTAAATCACTAAAAAAATAAGGTTATATGGAATAATATGTGGTCTAACATTTTATCCCTTGTGCATTTAATGTCTATTCGTAATTATTTTTATCTATAATAGTCTTATTATATTTTATAATTTTGTGAAATTCCTAAAGTTCCCCTCACCTCAATTATAATAGGGAAACCCTTCAATCACTTCATTTAACCAAATTGAGCCTTATATCTTGACCATATTCTAAAAAATTCACTTCTCCACTTCCATAGTCATATTCTAGAAGTGTTGTTCTCACCCAAACACCAATTTCATGTTCCTTAAGGGATCCTTCAAAGAGGTGATATTCAAGAGGTTACTTTCTTAAATTGCCTATCTTAATTTGTTTTCTTCTTTTATATTCTCCTCAAATAATTCATCCATAAAGGAATAATAATTGTAGTATCATGTATATTCTGGAATGTTATATTTCTAATTTAATGTTTTCTATCTATCTGTTTTATCATCTCCTTTTATTCATAGAAAGGAAACCATTTTCCAAATTATGGTGATTGATCATCCCCGTGGATAATTAGATTTCATTTTTCATTACCACATTCATAGATGGTCATAAAACTATTATTATGATTAAATAATATTTTAATAAGTATATTATAACCTATTTCATATTCTATAAGTAATATATATAAATAATATTAAATAAAACAAAACCAGTTCGTGGTGGTCTGAAAACCCATTAAAATAAGCTGAATAGTAATTATTAATTTTTTATCAAATGAATCACCCTTATGTTATAAAAAAGATATATGGAACCATTTAAACTATAGTTAGTTAATTAATACCATATTATTTTAGTTATGGAGTTTTATTTCCATTCGATAAGAACTTCCATAATTATATACATGTGAACCGACCGTGAGACCATAAAACAAACGCTCCCTAAATGATGAAATTAAACTTTATAACTCATAACAATGGATATAAATTAACATAATAAATAAAATATAAGTGTAATATATTTGTAATTATTTAATTAATGTATCTAATTTCATTATCCAGGACATTAAGTGGAAGTGAATAACACATTAATACATAAGGTAAGAGACTATTTATCTAAAAATCCTCATTGTAAATGTTTTAATGTTTTGTTTTATAAATATTTATCTTTCATGTCCATGTTTATAAAATTAATTTTTTAAATTTATTTATATGAAAAGAAATTTTTTAAAAAATAAATTTTCAAATTTCTCTCAAATGTTTTCAAAAGTTGATTATTTTAACGTTTCATGTAATGAACTTTCTTTTAAAAATAATCTTTTAAATGTTTATTTTTTACAAATATTAAAAGGAATTTTTTTTAACTTATATAGAATGAATGTATTTTCTCTATTTTATGAAAACATAATATTTTTAATATTAATTTAAAGTTTTATGTGGTTACTTTAAAATAAATTTTTTTATATTATCGGTATTTAGTTTTTCAAAATGATTGATTTTCAAAATAGAAAGTTTATTTTATTCAAAGAATGTTTTATAATGAAAGATTTATTGATTTATGTTAATGTTATGGTTCTTGTAAATTGTTTATGATGATGAGTGGTTTCATTATAAACCAATTAAGAGTGGTTCCATGATAAATAATGGACGGGTGGTTATGCTATAATGACCAATGCAATAGTTACTCCAGAGATGGAAGTTGACAATATTAGTTATTTGATTTGTATTGTGATATAGGAAATGATTTTTCAAGTTACATACATAAATATTATTTTATTTATTATGATTTTCCATAAAAATTTCTTGGTTTTAAAAAGGTAAGATAATGATCTTTTTGAAAAAAAATGATTATTTTGTTTGTGTAAAAAGGTATGTTTTTAAGAAAATGTTTTTATGAGTTTTCACTGGACTAACAATTTCCTTTATTTTATGTATCTTACTGAGATTTTGGGATCATAAAAATATTTAAAATGTTTTTCATAGGATTTAAGTGAGAATAGTGAAATATATGAGATCAAGGGAAAAATTGTGAATATTTTTCATGATAATAAATCATGTTTTGTTTTAAAAATTATTGTTTTGTAGAAAAAATGGATACTGGGTATAAGCGTGAACTTTTAATATATGGGTTTACTATGTAAGAGTTTTTCTTAACTCTATAAGGGTCTAAAACTAAAATACCTTTAGTAAAATAAAGTAACTTATAGTTTTAAAATAACAAGAATATTCATTTTTTATGACTAGGTCCTTGGTAGACTATGATATTTAAGGGTTTATATGAATGATACATTAAAGTCAAAAAATGATAATTAAATTGATTCACACTATGTTACATTATAGTAGTTTGTGATAATAAGTGTTTTTTGGAAGGAAAATCTAAAATACATGAGGATTATTTTCTCATACCAAAGGGTGTTGCATTAGTGAATAAGATACATAAAGTTTCCTAGGGGAGATACATAAGGTTTTACATGATTTTACAAACATCTGTGAATAATTAAACCAAGGGAAGTGTAGAATTTTTATCTTCTAAAATAAAATCCCCCTTCCAAATTCTTAATTTCTAGGATATTCAAAGATAGGAAGGGTAAACTTATCTTTCCATCATCATATAATTTCTAACCTCCTTGATCTGTGTTGATTAAAGGTGATTTTTCTCATCATTTAATGTGTCATTTTCTCCTTCTTCCCCGGTTCTTCATCATCTTGTGTTGCCATTAATTATTTATGGTTTTGGTTTGGGTTTGTTGTTAGTTACATTAAATCATGGTAGAATGGTTCCTAGAATTAAGGGGATTTTATTTTTCTTGGATAAATGAGATTCTAAGAGGTTGAACACACTAGGTTTCATGTGAGTTCAATAATGTATATCACTTCATTGAGTTATTTTTGGATCCCATTAGTTTGGGTGAAATTGATGGATGAGTTGAAATTATAAGTGGAGTATTTTATATTCAATAGGTATGAATGTATACTAGGGGTGGTTCACACCCCATTTCTTAATGATTAAGTCATATTAGATTACCCAATGAGTAATTAATTGATTATTTCCAAATATTTTGTTGGATAATTAATATTGGTTTATTTTGAAAATTAAATTTAATGATTTTTGAAAATTTCATATGAATTTTTATGGATGTAGGGACTTAAGTTGATGGTTGATGATCGGTTGAGAATGTATGAGATTTAGAAATGATGGTTGAGCTTTAATTTAAGGTAATAACTAAGATTAAGGTAGGTTTTCCAACAAAATATCCCTTTAGTTTATCATTTTTGTTATGTAGAATGTGATACGTGGTCTCACCACTTTTGTAAGATCGACCTTGAATTGAAAATGCATTTTTTTTCCTTAATAATTCCATGTGTATAATAGAAGAGTCTTTGACCTTTATATATGTTTGAACACTATATTTATTCTTCAATCATTGATGGCATGTGGGATAATTATAAATATATGTTTTATGATATATATACTATATAGAGGTTTAAATAAAAAAATGAAAAAAATGAAATATAGTCCAACTTGTGATAGGTTCCATTAGTTCCTTCCTAGAATGGGAGAGTGAAAAATTGAAAATTATTGGACTATAGATATGCCACTTGGAATCTTAGGGTATCTTAGATCCTCTTGTCTAGATGGTTTGTTTGTGGGGTGAGTGTTCCTCCTCCATGAGTATGTGTCTATTGATCTAAGTGAGGATTCCATGGAAAGGATTTATGATTAATATTGGTGTGATAGAATTGACCAATATTTACATTAGAGATGAGATGGTTTATATGTTATTCCCTTGTGTTTGGATTATACAGTGTTTTGTGTGTGGATGATTCAAACATGATTCGAGCATGGATATGTTAAGAATATTTATTTCCATGAGTGACTAGATTTAACCATAGAGTCTGGGAATGAGATAACGGAACACATGTAGGTTGTTTAGATTGTGTTTTGACTTATGGGACTATAGAGGGTTCCCCAGTATTGCATTATATCAAGACAGGGTTAAAACACAGGGGATAACATGGTTGTAGTCCATTATAAATGTTATCATGGGAATGGGTTTCATTCTTGAGAGATCATCCTAGTAAATTATTTATATTATGAAGATGTATAAGATATGGGGATATTATCAGGATTTTTGATGATGTTATATGATGATATATGAGATGAGATGGTTCTTAGGTGGGTGATATTCCCTCTAGTGATATATAATGATATGAGATTGGATTGTTTTGGGTTGGACACTATTTCCACCAATGATATATGATGATATGATATATGTGATAAGATGGTTCCAGGGTGGGTGATATTCTCCTCGATGATATATAATGGTATACAACGTGGAATCTATTCCCCTTAATGAGATGATATATAATGGTATATGAGGTGAAAACTATTCCACCCGATGATATGATATATGATGTTATATAAGGTGGTAAATATTCCCCCGATGATATATGATGGTATATAGGGTTAGTTTTATTCCCTATGATGATGTGATATATAATGGTATATGAGGTGGTATATGTTCCCCTCGATGAAATATGATGACATATTAGGTGGGTGATATTCAACCGAATGATATATGATGATATGTTATATGATGGTATTATGGGAGGGAACTTATCCAACCCTTGGTATGGATGCACGACATGTTTAAAGACATCATGACACTAATCAAATTAGGTATGGTCACTCCAGGTTGAATCAAATAATACCTATTATCCTGACTTGTATTTTTTATATATTTTATTTATTTATTATGATTATATCCTATTTTACATGATCTATTTTTGTAGTTTATATGAGGAAATCATTAGTGGTGGCCAACTAAGTTACACTCATAACCTTCCTGGGTGGCCCTAGCACATTGTTACCTAAGTATAACTCATAATAAAATGCATAGGTAGGTCAGAGTACCAATGTTGTATGGTTTATTTATATGTATTTAATAGAGTCATGAGTTTTGTCTGGCTGTGGACTCAGAACTAGGTTATGATTATTTTTCAATTTTTTATATTTCGGTTTTGGTTGTGTATTATATTCCCATGAGAAAAATTGTTATAATTTTCTTGACTTGTGTGACTTTTGGGAAATTTTATTTTTTATAACATGATTATGTTATTTATTTTTGGTTTAATTTCGCTATGATGGTCTTTCTATTCAGTTGGATATTATGATGAATAATTTTATTTTATTTATGATATTCTTTATCTACATTGATATTAGTGTATAATATTTCCAAGATATCACCTTAGTCACTCAATGTTATAAATAGCCTATGGAATATGGGGAGGTACACCTGAGGTCATGTGGTACACCAATATAGTTATTATAGAGTGATATGGGCTGGGAAATTACAAAATGGTATCAGGGATTTGTATTATTTTTCTTATTATTTGGAGTATTAAAGAAAAGAGAGAGGGCTATTCAAAACCAAGGATTGACACTTTGTTATGTACTTGTACACCACCACCACAAGCTGATGTCTAGGTTACTGTGGATTTTAGACTGATATTCTTGTTGTTTGATATTAAAACTGGGTTGATTATTATTGATTATTATTTTTTGAGCTATTTGGTTTCTATTTTTTCTATTTTCTCGGAGTGTAAAGAGAGTAGGTATTCAAACATCACATCAAACACATAGGATAACATGAAAGGTGAATTATTATGTATGATTATGATATTGTTTCTGACAAAAATAGGATCTAGTTATTTAAATTTTTAGTAATAACTCATTTAGTGTTTTCATAGATAATATATTGTTGGAATTATACTTAGCCAAACTAGATGGGTGTGATTTTAAAATTGAAAATTTTCATATGGAGATTCAATATATGTGCATGTTTGTGATTTTATACCTCTAGGGGTAGTTTGTTATGTGAATATTGATGAGAATTAGTAACCTAGAGAGGGTAGTTGACTTGATTATGGGATGCCCGATATGTGTGTGTATAAGAACCCTAGAGTGGATTTTTGATGTGAGTATGGGATACCTAATATATATATTAGAACTATAGAGGGGTTTTATTGTCCTATGAGTATCTTTGGGATATAAGATATGGGATCATGGATGTTGTTATAGGAGTTTTAACATATGTAGGGTATGTTCATGGGCTTGGGGGGAGAGCTCAGTTATGTTCAGATACAACTAAATATTTTTCCAATTCAAGTTCCAATA
The DNA here is from genome assembly GCA_963277665.1 of Viscum album. Lineage (NCBI taxonomy): Eukaryota > Viridiplantae > Streptophyta > Magnoliopsida > Santalales > Viscaceae > Viscum > Viscum album. The sequence continues at coordinate 906,525,542 of OY728145.1, forward strand.
ATTGAGTAATTAAACACTTTACAATTACTGTTTTATATAATTATAAATATATCTGGGTATCCCTAGATATAGGGGTTATCCTAGTCCTGCAAGTGCCTTCATTGATAAGAATCATGGTTAGATGATTTGTGGTTGAGACTAATACAGGAAAGGTTCTATCAAGTATATGGTATAGTCTAGGAGATGACCTAGTTATTGTGAATGTTAAATAGTTGGTAGTTCCATATTATGATTGGTATGAAACGAACAAGAGGCATGATAAAGTGGTTAATTAGGAACACAAGCCTAGAATTGAAGAGATGAACATAGCTGTAATATGTGTTTAACAGGTAGATTAGGAATGTGAACCTATGATTGATGGGATATGATTGTACATAACATGAGTACAGTGGTGTGACCAGGTAACACTGGGGTTTAAACTGATTTTTGTATGATTTTTTTGGTAAGGAGGACTATTGAGGACTGTTTTGAGATTGTTTAGTTAGATACTCTCTAACCATGGATCGAGAGAGTGGATTTCTCTTAACCGACATGGTAGATGGATTGTTGTATCTTAATATTAGCCAAATATAGGTAATCCCAGTGTTTGATTATATGTTATTTCACTTGGATCACATCTTTATAATATTAAAGAATAAATTTTGGGAACATATCTATGGTAGGGTTATTGGGTTGGGTAGGTCACAAAAATCGTAGGGTGCGGTCATGATGACAGATGAAAATACCAAGTGTTTTCTTTCGGTTTCTTTAATGTAAGTTGATAGGTCATCTTGTGATGTACTTTTTCAGTCTCTTGAGACCCGTATTGGTTATAAGACCCTGAGGGGCACCGACATTTTTTTAGGGAGTCCATTAGTCCTTAGTTCATTGACTACATGGAGTTAGGTCATGGATGGTAAATGGTCTTGATGGATAATCACATGTTGAAATTAATGAGATATGAGATGATAGTGGAAGGGTGTGAGACACCTTATTGTGATATAGGAATGGAAAATGGTGTTGAAACTTGATGTTGTGATAGAAGTTGGCTAGAGGAGTGGTTGTTCTGAGGGTATGGTCATGTGAGTTTGACCCATGGGAACCCGTGCATGAAAATATGACTAATGGGTGAGATGTTGTCTCTATAATGTGAAAGAAGGATGACCGAGTGTTCATGAGAATTTTGGTTAAGTATGAATGGTTAAATCATATTAGAGAGGAGTTGTGACATTTTTTTTTGAAATAATAAAGGCAATAAAATAGTTATTGGGTGTTATGAAACACAAAGGGGATAAATTGAAACATCCTGATATTTTTTATTTTTTTGAATTAATTTAATCTTTTTTATATTTTTTATTTCAAACAACACTGGATATTGTTTTTTATTTATAAAATAACTATGTTTGGATTTAATTATACCCAGCGCTTAGTTAATATTTTAATACATGCCACACTTAGATTAGTTTGTGGTATATGCAACAATATTTTTTTATTTTGTTACACATAATTCCAAGACCCATTGATATCTTTCATTACACGTAAGGATGATTTTTTACTGAACTAAAATATAGTTTTAATAATATTATTAAAATACTATTATAGCTACTACCTAACCATTTTAATGGAAGTTACAAATAATATTAACTAAATTATGAAAATATTATTCACACAATATATAAAATAAGTTATTTGGTTATCAATTAGTAGTATTGAATGTATAAACTATTTTTCAATAAACAAGTTACTTTTCTAAGAAAACTATTTTCCTATTTAAAAAATATTATTTTTAAATAAATTAAAAAACCAATTTTGTAAAATATTTAAAATAAAATTAATATATTTATAAATTCAATAAATATTTTTTTATACTCATTGAATAGATTTTATTGGAATAATATGAGAATAAATCCAATTTTATGAATAAAGATATATTTTTCTAAAAGGTAATTTCAAGGCATTTTAATGGAGAACCCATTTAAATATAATTTTTGAAACTTTAATAATTTTTATTTAACAAAATAAACTTCATTTTTGAATTTAGAATATCAAAATTTATTTTGGGTTAATTTTCATCATTTTTATGAGAAGTTTCATTTTATGAAGAATAGTGAAAATATTGAACATTAATTCAAAACTATTTTTTCGTATAATTTATTATTATAGTTAAATATTGTTTTTATTTGGTTTTTAGTTATAATTTGAAAAAAAAATTATATCATTTAGACCCATTTATGTCATTGGAAATAATTTCACATTAAATTTAGATATAAAAACTTAGCAAACAATCGATCATTTTTACTTTAAAAACCCGCTTTGTCATCCTGTATTTAGGATTAACATTAAATTAATTCAATTTCACTTATGTGATTAGAATTTGAAAAAATGGAATCTATATTTTTAATCAAAATAATTTATAATTTTTAATAACATCAAATTTTTTTGAGCAAAAATATTAGTGAAAGTAATTAAAATTAATTACAGCGATTAAGGTAAAAACAAAATTACATAATGGTTAAACATTAATCTTAAGAATCCAAATGATCTAGATACATGTAAAAAACAAATTCTATGGAAAAATTTAGACAAAGTACCATATTGAATAAAACTTTAACAATTATTAGAGTCACATGACATAAGGGGGACTCTTACTAGTGTTTGCCTTTTTATATTTAAATGAATGCCACTCCTCCTCCACTATAAAAGAGAACTCATACCCTTATCTTCCTTAAAACTCTCAATACACTTTGGATATACCAAAAACTACCCCAAAATAATACCAACATATCTACATTCATCCTAAAATCCTACGTTTTTTCAGAATGGAATCCAAGGAATCCCTTTGGTGCAAACCAAAAAGTGTTACCCAAAGAAAAGGTAACACCTTTCCTCATGCTCCTTTGATTTATTTCCATCCTCCACCACCTCAGTTATTATTATTATATTATTATATAAAAACATCATTATCATCAATATACATATATTTTCTAATTCTAAGTGTTACAACTTCACTTACACACACTTTCATCTAATGGGAAATGAACTCACCATTCTTCTATATTGCATAGTACTACCTCACAAAATGATGTTGTTTTTTTCCTTTACCACCTCTCATGGTTGGGAATTATTATCTAAACTATGTTTTTTAATTATATATATATATATATATATATTATTTATGATTTATTTATTATTATATAATTATTATATAACACATACCTTCATGAATTCTATTTTGTGTAAATATGATATTTTAATTTGTAGAAGTGTGGACTACCTCATCCTCAAAGCAATGTGATCTATCCACACTCTACATAGAATGTATTAAGGGTTATTTTAGTGAAATTATATTATATAAATTAAATAATAATGATACTTTAATGATTATATATATATATATATACATATATATTTCATTTACTTTCTTTATTTTAATATGAGAATAAAATGGAAATAGCATTCATGCATACATACGACCTACCATCTCCATGAATGGTGTACTGAATTTCAGGATTCTATCCATTATAGATTATTATAAATATTTATATAATGAATATATTTGTTATTTATATCATTTTCTACATTATGAAAATAATTAAATCATGATCTATGTATTATTACCAAGAATATCAAATCAAATCATATATGAAAAACAACGCGAATATTACCCAAAACGTAACGTTTACATGAAATTGTTAATAAAAGGGTAATATAAAGTCATAATAAAATCATATATGGTATGAGATATAAGAATATGTTTATGTATTAACTCATATTTATTATATAGGAGGTTTTTATGAGTATGATTAGAGTCAAGACATTAGGTAAGTGTTTTATCGTCTCACTTTTATTTATGTTAGACTTATGCCTTATTCCCCACTCATTTCATTTATATGGTGTATATAATATCCATGAATGAATTATATGATTATTATACTTAAATTTATGTTAATTTATATATCCATTTTATGATCTCAATTTCATGGGGTTTTACAATTCAAAAGTTAGCAAATCAGTAAGATAGTTTGTCTCAATTTTCCTTATTTGAGACACATGTTTTGTTATGCACCTATATTATATTGTGAAGTGTATATATAGAAATGTGACATGTTTTATAATGAATATACATATTTTAATTATATATTAAGCTTCTTTATGTGGCTCTATTTTTACATAGATTTTCCACATATTTTTACTTAGTTTTTAATGATTTAATTAATTATTTAAGCACTTTATACTAGATAATTGTACTTTTGTATTTTTATAATTAAATTTGTTAATTAATCAATTTTTATAATAAATTAAGTATTTTTAGTCTTTAAATTAATAATTTTAATCTTACTTATCTTATCTAATTTATTTATTTGTTTATTAATTATGTTAATTTTAATATGCTCACCTTTTAATAATTTGAATTTAATAATAAAAAGTCATTTAACATTCTTATTTGTGTTTTAATTAATTTAGACTATTATTTTAATATTTTATTCTTTAATATAGATTTTTTTATAATTAATTAACTATGTTTATTAATATTTTTAATTATCCTGATAATTAATTAAGTAAATAATTTTAATTTAAATTAAATAAATAGTTCTCTTTTAATTTTATGTATTCAAATTGTTGTTTAATTAATTAATGAGGAGTTTTAAAACATTAATTATTTAATCTCATGTATGCAGTGGTATTATTTATTCATTTTTATTGATTTTCGTCTACTGGTCAGGTAGACAAGAGCTATCGGTAACCAATTAGGTCACTGATTATAACCTTTTCACTCGCTGCCTACCTTGTAATTAATTATATATTTAATTTAATTTAATTCATTTATCAATTTAGTTTATCAAATATCTTGTTCTTAATTTAATAGATATCCATTTATAATTTTAGTTATGGCTTTAAAGTTTTAAGTTTAATAAAAATCCTGTTTTGGATTCATGGTGTTTAGTTTTCTTTTAATTAATTATTTTAAATATTTTATTTAGTTTACTTAAGTATTAATTTTAAGTTTAATTCATGCGTTTTTAATTTTTGAAGGTCGTCGTTAGTTATTAATTTTTGTTCTAATAGTGACCCTTCTATTTAGTTTTCACCAGTGACCTTTTTATCCCCAATTGTGAGCATTATTTTGAACTTTCGGTAACCTTAATTTTAAAGTATCAGTGAACTTTTATTTTAGTCTATCAGTGACCTTTAATTTTTGTACCAGTGACTACTTTATTTTTACCTAACGGTGACTATTCAGTCTACCGGTGACTTTTTAGCCCAATGGTGCCCTTTTTTTCTCTACTGGTAACCTTTTATTTTTGTCTACAGGTGACCCCCACATCCCTGCTCGTCCCTTATTTATTTTTTTCAACTAACAGTGACCTTTTCCCTTTGTTTTTTTAACCAACCATGACCCTTTTTTTCAACTAACAGTGACCTTGCGCCCCTGCACCTCATTGTTGCACCCCTCCATCTCACCCTCTCGTGCTCGCTTCTACCATTCCCACTCCGACACCAGTTCTTTTATTTTTCTCTACTTTCCTTTCATCCTCATTCTAGACACTACTACTCAACATCAATGCATCACCGCAAAAACAGTTTCAACCAACATCAAACCAAATTTAAAATTGAATCTATTTCACCCCTAATTTCAGATCTTTGTGTATCTTATATCACCTGGAATTTCTATGCACAATGGATCTGGAGGATGATCCACTGTTTGCTGCTAACTTGGAAGAGAGGGTAGCAATGTGAGGACCACTACCGCTACTGAAGAAGCTAAGGTACTTCGACGGGTTATTTTTTTTTTTACATTTTTTCAAAAAAAAATTCTTAAAAATACCACCAGGTTTAAAATAATTTTTTTTTTACATCCTAAAGGCGGCACCTGGTGTGCCGCCTTTGGGGAATTTTCCGGCCAGGGCAAGGCGGCACCGGGTGTGCCGCCTTTGCCCAAAAAATAACCGCAAAGGCGGCACCCCAAGTGCCGCCTTTGCCTAAATAATTTTTTTTAAAATTTTTATTTTTATTTTTATTTTTTGTTTTGTTTTGTTTTATATATATATATATATATATATATATATATATATATATAAAACAAAACTTTTCAGCAGAATTTTTCTGCTATTTAATATCCAGCGGTTCTGCCATTACAGCAGTCTGGATTCTGACTGATACCCTCACCCAGGACTCCCTTTTATAAGGGGGTTTGCCCTGAAAATAATACTGCATTTTCGATGTGGGATTCTGGTTCTCCTTTTCCTGCACAGTACATTCTGCGTTTCCGATGTGTAATTCTGTTTCAAGTACGCGACTTTGAAAGACTATAAAAGTTAAACTATAAGACCAATACAAATGAAACTTTAAACACTGATTAAACATATAAGAAATAGTTGAAAACAAAAATAATTTCATAAAAAATGTTGATACAGATTAATTTATAAGCTTTCAAAACCACCTACTTGAAACTTAAACATATTTGAAGTACGTGACTTTGAAAGCTTATAAAAGATAAATTATAAGACCAATACAAATGAAACTTTAAACATTGATTAAACATATAATAAATAGTTGAAAACAAAAATAATTTCATAAAAAATGTTCACCAAAAACAATTTATAAGCTTTCAAAACCATCAACATGAAACTTAAAAATGTTTCAAGTTCCCGACTTTGAAAAACTATAAAACATAAAATATAAGACCAATATAAATGAAACCTTAAACATTGATTAAAAATATAAGAAATAGTTGAAAACAACAAAAACTTCCTAAAAAATTTCCATAAAAATTAATTTATAATATTTCAGAACAATTTACTTGAATAGGGAATCTGATCCATCAGTTTGAGGGATACTAGGGCTAGGTAGATAGATAATCGGATCATTGTATCTATGGATTTTTTGGATAGGAAGATAGATTCATTTCATTCATTATATCGAGGTATTTCTTTTTTAAGAGAATATAGACTTTCTTATAATTATAAAATAAGGGACACCTTTATTTTTTGGTTATAGAATACGATTCTCTTAAGGTTAAAAGACATTATTCTTTTAATGGATTTGAAAGTCATTATTTGTTTTGTATAAAATTGTATTTCTTTTTTGTAAAAAGTTTTTATATTTCCACCACACATATAATTGAATTCAAAACATCATATTAGTATTTTTATTATGATTTTATCCATATTAATATGATTTTGATAATAACAAAACTTTTGAATTAATAAAATCTATCATGATTATGATTCTTGTACTCTGATTACTCGGATTCATATAGACTCTGATCTTTTACATTCTGATTTAATCAAATTGTTTCTATTTATGATTATTTGATTGGACTGAGAACCATGTCCAATAAAAAATGTAAGAGTTTTTTATTTTTTAGTTTATTTCTTTTAAACTACATTTTTTAATACTAAAATATTCCCACTTTTAACTTATCTATTAGAATAATATTCTTATGATCCTAATAAAAATTATAGGCATAATGATACAACATTGTGTGGTTTTCTCAAGAGAATATTCCAACTCATCTTTTAATATCCATTTATTGTATTTTCTAGCTTTACCATTATCATTACTATATGAATAAATTGAAAATTTCTCAACTTGATTAATGAAACTAAATTCATATTTTTAAGAACTACTAGTTGATGAATTATCTTTTAAATAATTTCTTATCAAATTATTATGTCTATTACTAGAATGATACGTCTTCTTCATATCGTTTTTCTATTTTAGAGGATTCTCACTTTTTTTATCAAATTATAAATTATCCATTTTCATTATAAAATTCATGGAAAAGATTCCAATGAAATTATAGATTCATCACCATAGTGGTTTATTTAGTTTTAAATTCATTTACCCTATATAATCCATCTTTAAATAGGTGAATAAATTTCATTAATGTATTCATCAAATTCATCATCATCAGAATCAATTGATTCCCCAATTTCCAATTATTTGAACTTATTTTTTCTTATAGCCTCAAAGGATATATAATCTATATCTTCTTTTTGAAACTCATTTCCTTTATCATTTCATAATCTATGAGAATAAAATATAACTCCTCTAATGAAATATATTCCCTATCTTCCATGTCTAAAACCATGGCATCAAATCATATAGGGAAATTTATCAAAAGTGTTTTCAAAATTTTTGAATCTTATATCTTCTAACCAAATCCATAGATATTACATACCATCTCATTGAACCTAATGAAATAGTCATCAATGATTTCATCATCGACCATTTTAATATTCTCAAACTTTATTCTTAGTATTTTCATATTATCTCTCTTAACATTAATATTTCCTTCATAAGTACTTCCTAGTTTGTCTAAAATATCGTTGGTAGTTTCAACACCCATCGCTTTAGTGTATAACATTTTTGATAAATCCATTAGGGTATAATTATGATATTTTCCATCAACTTCAAGATTTATCATTTTAGATTTAGTACAATAATAATACTTAATAATAGGTGGTAATCTAATGGTTGATACGTCTTTCATTTATAAGAAAAGCGATTGAAGGAAAAGAGTATAATATTCCTCTATGTATGGTAGTTATTTCCCTAAAATTAGGCATTCCATGGTTTCTCACTAAATTATGATCCTTCATTTCTCATAATGTTTTCTTATCATGAGAGGGGATCTTTTTATGATAACATTTGATTTAACCAAGGATCAGTTGGGTTCTAATGATGGGGGGGGGGTGAATCCATAGTACATTGTTTTAAAAATTCACTATTCTGTAATCTAAAATCTATGACTGATTAAACTATCTATCCCTTATCTTAAATTCTGAAAATCCGCCTGAATGAAAAAATAAAATCAATGAAAAACACAGGGATTCTATTAGGTTCATTACAAAGGCCTACTCCTTACTATAACCATTTATTACACCTTGATAAAGGTTATTCACTTTTTTTAGTCGGTTACAACATGGGAAAGTTGTATCCCCATAAAAAATAAGTCCAATAGTGCTTCATATCTAGAGTCCCACTATAAATTACAAGCTCCCACCTTCACTAACAACTCTTAACTCCCATAGGTGGATCTTTATACTATATCCATGGTGATTCTAAAATCTCATAAGCCTACTCGAGAGTCCCACTGGTGACCTCTTCTACATCTGAGTCCCAAAAAAGACTTCAAAATTCCTAAATCACACAATATATGAACTTTTTCCTAAATATATCTATCAAATTTTTATATTTCTGGAAAACCTTCGTATATAGTCTTTCTCAAAAAACAAACCAAAGCACATGATCTACCCATGTACAATATTAATGAAATTAGGCAACTGTTTTTCAATGACCTTATCTTTATCACTATCCATTGAACATAAAATTTCCTGGACTAATCTCAAAAAACTCATAACATGGTTATATATCTTCTGAAACACTACCTAGATCGGTCTCAATATTTATGTATATAAAATTAATGGAATATCAATTCAATTTTATTTAAAAAAGACAAATATAAAATATTCCATGATAATTTTATGTAAGTGTTATTTAATTTTCATGAAAATATTTTATAATTCATGCACACCTACAATGCCTCTTTCCTTCTCACTTTAGTGCTTCCACTGAAGGCCTTTCCTAACCGAGGCACTGGTTTTATGGCACCCAGGATATGATGTTACACTAACTCCTCCTAATCAACTCTAATTTGAACCTTTGGTTTTTTTAGGCTCTCAGTAGATTATTTTGACCACTCTAACCCGTAATATTCTTAGACCAAAGTAACAATGGATGTTATTATTCTTCCTTCGATGTGGATATCTCTTATTGTTGTGGAATCCACCATTATTCTCTACTCTCTATCTTTGAGAGTGAAAAATTCATATGCTGCTGATGGATTGGATCCTTGTTTCGATGGATTGAAATTATAGGGATTTCTCATTGATCTACCTCAACTTTGACTCTCATTGGCATTTATCAACACATGTGATTGATTAATCGTGTGAATAATGGTTTGTGGATACACTATTTTCTTTTTTGGGAAATTCAATTTAGAGTAGATATGGGTGTGGATTTTTAGTTTTTTGGATACCCTATGTGGGGGAATATTGACATGTAAGTAACATCACCATATCCCATTTATTATATGTAGAAAGTAGTTATATGTGTTACATGGAAAGATTCCATGTTGGAATATGGAAAGATTCCATGTTGGAACATGGAAGGATTCCATGTTGGAACATGGAAAGATTAAATTTTGGTACATGGTAAGGTACCCCATTTGATATGCACGCTATGTATAAGGGAGACATTCCATATAATTTGGATGTACATGTTAGGTTGGGAAGAGTTTTATGAGAAGGTAAGGATTGAGGAGGAACATTCTATATACATGATGAACACACCATTTACTTCTTATGAATTTTAGGTGTGAGGATGAAGTGGTGATATGAGGAAATTATTGATATATTATATATTTATATTTGGTTTTTACAATGGTTTTTGGAGGACCCCTTCATGGTTTTTATTTTAGAATCCTATTAAAGGAAGTGTGGTGTGAGGTCCAAGTGGGGGCTGTAGGATTTCTTCTTGGAATGACTTAGAATTACCATGGTGTATTTTTTTATTCTCTTTTTGATTTTTTCTATAATTAAGGATAGTGTAGTCTCATGGTTGTGTTTTATTAGTCAGTTTCTCAAAGTTTAGTTTTTTTATAGACATTATGATATGGTGACCCTATGGGGATGTCAAGAACAAATGAGTTCTATTAAGTAAAGTTTTAATTAGGTCTGATGGACCTTTTAGTATATTATAATGTGTGAGGTATTGATTGGATATAGGTTTTATTCCAAGAGGATGGATGAGGTCCTATTTATATGGTCTTGAATTAAGGATTTTTACATGTGGTTGAGTAGAACTGTATTGGTTTTTATGTTATTTATGTGGTTCTGAAAACTATTTTGGGTGCCCTATTATTTTCACCCCTATAGGGATAGTACTGGTTTCAATTAAAATGGTGATGGGTTTTAGTTTTCTCAAATCATGTCTTTGTGGCCTCTGAATTGGATTTTATTGGTCATTTCTATTCACGTTCTAGATGTGAGAGGAGTCATTTGGGATATTATTAGATTTGGCATCAATTCTGAGAATTATATAATGAAATCTTCTATTAGTTGGATAGTGTTTTTTAGGTCTGGGGAGCTTATAGTCTACCTATATTAGTGAAAAATTTCTTTCTAGTTTAGTATTATATCCTATCTATGGTTTGGGGATTTATGGATTTTTTTCTTCTCTATGAACTTACATGGAAGTGGACATGTACATGAATAAAGTTCCAACCTAGTTAGGTAGAACATACTGAATATTATGATTAGATTTCCTGGTTGAATCTTCCCAACCATGGGAACATTTATGGGTTCTCTAGTGTCATCCAATATGTTCTTCTTGCCAATTTATAGTCTTTGAAATTCACGTACTTGAAACATTTTTAAGTTTCAAGTAGACTGTTTTGAAAGATTATAAATTAATTTTTATGGACATTTTTTATGATGTTTTTGTTGTTTTCAACTATTTCTTATATGTTTAATCAATGTTTAAGGTTTCATTTATATTGGTCTTATATTTTATGTTTTATAGTCTTTCAAAGTCGGGAACTTGAAACATTTTTAAGTTTCATGTTGATGGTTTTGAAAGCTTATAAATTGTTTTTGGTGAACATTTTTTATGAAATTATTTTTGTTTTCAACTATTTATTATATGTTTAATCAATGTTTAAAGTTTCATTTGTATTGGTCTTATAATTTATCTTTTATAAGCTTTCAAAGTCACGTACTTCAAATATGTTTAAGTTTCAAGTAGGTGGTTTTGAAAGCTTATAAATTAATCTGTATCAACATTTTTTATGAAATTATTTTTGTTTTCAACTATTTCTTATATGTTTACTCAGTGTTTAAAGTTTCATTTGTATTGGTCTTATAGTTTAACTTTTATAGTCTTTCAAAGTCGCGTACTTGAAACAGAATCACAAATCGGAAACGCAGAATGTACTGTGCAGGAAAAGGAGAACCAGAATCCCACATCGGAAATGCAGTATTGTTTTCAGGGCAAACCCCCTTATAAAAGGGAGTCCTGGGTGAGGGTATCAGTCAGAATCCAGACTGCTGTAATGGCAGAACCGCTGGATATTAAATAGCAGAAAAATTCTGCTGAAAAGTTTTGTTTTATATATATATATATATATATATATATATATATATATATATATATATAAAACAAAACAAAACAAAAAATAAAAATAAAAATAAAAATTTAAAAAAAAAATATTTAGGAAAAGGCGGCACCTGGTGTGCCGCCTTTGCGGTTATTTTTGGGCAAAGGCGGCACACCATGTGCCGCCTTGCCCTGGGCGGAAAATTCCCCAAAGGCGGCACACCAGGTGCCGCCTTTGGGGGGTAAAAAAATAAATTTTTTTAACCTAGATGTATTTTCAAAATTTTTTTTTTGAAAAAATGTATATTAAAAAAAAACTCTACTTCGACCTATTGGTGAAGATGGAGAAATGCAGCGTGACGAGGTCGCACCGCCGCTGAGTTTCGGAACGGAACTGGGATCGACATCGTACTGTTGATTGAGGTGAATAACCTAAAGCCACTGCAACTCCTTATCCCCGTAGATGGAGGGAGAAGGAGGGTTTCACCACACCACCTACCAAGGCCGAGACTTTTGCGCCGCTAGGATGAGGAGTAGGGTTCAGTGTAGTTCAAGGAGGAGGAGGTTGAGGTGAGACTTGTTCACTATCGAAGGGGGTGCTGTGTGAGGACGAACAGGAACTAGTGCTCGAGCCAGGAGAAAAAAGAGGTCGATGCTTCCCTTGTCAAGCGGCGCTGAAGAAGGCCCCCCTCCCCTAGGGTTTCTGTGTGCTGAATTAGGGGGAGGGGGAAGAAGATCCGAGAAAAAAATAAACTAAAAGAAAACATAAATAAAAACTTAATTATAAAAAAATAAACTAAAATAATAATTAATAATTATAAATAAATAATACATAAATAATTTTAATTTAACATAATTACTAATTTATTTAAACATGAATTATACATTATTTAACTAAATTAGATTAACTCTTAAATTAAATTAAAATTAATTAACATCTAATGCTTCATATTGATTTAATAACAAAATTTATCAATTAAATAATTTTTAATAATAATTAAATTAGTATAAACTATTCTAATTGATAGTAAATAATTTAATGTTTTTAATTAAATAATATACCTTATAATTAATATTAATAACTTTAGTTAATAAAAATCAGTAACTTTTTAAATAATAACATTAATTATTAATTATAGTATAAAATAATTATAAATAACAACTAATCATAAAATTTAAATTAGAAGTAAGATCAATTAATAGAAATCATTGACTCTCTAATAATAATTAAGAAACTAAAAACAAATTTATAAATAATTATCATCTTAATAGAATTTATATACAAAATAAAGTATTTATTATGTAATTTCATAACTCAAAATTTTCATTAAGTTATAATAATAATTACTAATAAAATAAACAATAATAAAATATCCAAAAAGATAATATTTAATTAAAATTTTAAATAACTTCATTTAATGTAAATAATAAATAATAAATTAATAACTATAATACTAATAATTACTAATATGTTTTATCATTTAATTATTTATTAGTTAACTTTAATTTTTTTAAGAGGTAATATAACATTAAAACATTAAATAATTATTATTATTTTTCTTTGCATTTTCATTAATTCTTCTATTCTAACTATGCAAGTTCATTAAAGAGATGGTTATACGTCCAGGTGCACTGAAATAACTCATCCGGAGTTAGTTACGTGAGAAAAACTTGCACGACATGCCAGTCGCCAAAAAATGCACGTGTACGGTACAATAGTGAAAGATGAACTCAAGTTAATAAATAGTGGCATTGACTAGAAGCAGATGACAGAACATAAAAAAACAGGGTAGCAACAAGAGATTTGGGTAAGGAATTCATTAAATACATTTATTTATTCACTCGGAAGCAGAGCAAAAAAACCTTGAGGGAACCTTGGAGCACTCCTTGGAGAGGTATTCTCTAGATATCCGAGGGCCTAGAGCCGCAACAATTCAAGCTAGTAGAGGGATTTTTCTTCTTCTGTTTTCTTTCAATTATTCTCCTTTGTAATTTAATGGTTTTATTATACATAATTGAGATGATGCTAGGAAAAATATTTAGTTCAGGGATAATTTGAAGTTCCACTAGTTACCTGTAAATGTTCTTCTTCACTTCATCATTAGATGTATTCGATATTGATTGACGAGATCAATACTGAATTCATCCAATTGCATTGTTCCAACAAAATTTAATTTTAAAATTTCAAAATCATTTGGCGAGATTGATTGTGAATACATCTTTTAAAAGATAATAAATTCTTAAGACAACTTGACTTACAATGAGTTTGTCTTGTTCTCATTTTTCAAACTATTCACAGTTGATTTATTTTGGAGTGGTGAACTCTAGAATAGATTGGCTAGTATGACTTAACTTCTGGTGAGGAAGGTAATTCATAATCTAATGGTGGCACTCTATGATATCTTTTAAGTGAATTTAATTGCTTTTAGAACCAGTAGAATGGAGATTTTTTTCCGAGTGTTTAAATAGGTTGTTCGTTTATCAGTGCTTTTATATCTCTGTTCCCCTTTGTTTTCAATTTTTTCTCACTTAAACTTAGTTTAGATACAATATATATAGTTTTCTGTCACTTCAAATCTTAATAAAGAATATAATAAAAAGTATAAAAAGTGAAAAATAGAAAATTCACTCTGTTATAGACAACAATGGAGTTTTAGAAGGTTTTTAGAAGAATAGTGATCAGAATTGCCTTCTCTATGGGTTTGACCCTGCTTGACACATATACAGTAGTTAGTAGGAATATAAATTTTAAACATTGACTAGTTCCAACGACAGTTTAGGTCAAGTTTTTGGGGCCATTTCTGTGGAATGCATGAGCCATTTCTTCTAAAAAAACTCGAAACAAACACATATATAAAAATCTTTAAAAAATTGGAAAAAATTTGAAAACTGTAAAACAAATTTGTTTCACTTCTTGCTAAATTGTTAATAATGAGTATTGTCCATTTCTATTTGTATGAGCACCAGTCACTCTGTTTTTAGTCTAGAGCCACTGAACATAGAAATAGACAAACATCTCACTGCTCTAAGAGAGAAGAACAAAACTAAAATAGAAAACATAGATAATAGAGTTCTTGCACCTAACAACTATCAAAATCAACCAAAACTATTAGATGAATATGAAAGGCCTATGATGAGGTAATTAAAACTCCCACAAGTTTCAAGTAACCCATTTTCCATTAGATTAATTCTTAGGTCCGGAAATTATGAATTGAAACAATCACAAATTTTGCTGCTGCTTGCATTTAATGGGCTCTCTAATGAGGACTATCTTGACATCATTAGAGACTTTTATAAAACTGTGTAGTAATTACCTCTTCTAGGACTCACATAAAATGAACTTAGAATGAGAATTTTTTCCTTTTGATTTAAAGGGAATGCTAGTAATTGGTTTCTGAGTCTAGATGGGAACATTTTTGAAAACTTGGATCAAGTGTATAACTCTTTATTTATGAAATTTTATCCTCAAAGACTTAAAGGGGAACTTAGAACCAAAATCACTAGTTTCTATCAAGAGGATGGAGAAGCTTTTCATGAAGCTTGGGATATATTTAGGGATCTTATTAGGCAGTGTCCCCATCATCAACTCCCATCTCACCTTTTCAAGGATACTTTCTATGAAGGGCTTTCCTCCTCTGGACAGAACCTAGTTGACCAAGCTTCTAGGGTAAATTACAATGATAAGATAGATGAATAACTTAGAAATTTTTTTAATAATCTTACACAGAATTCACAACATAAAAATTCAATAAGAAAAATAGTCAATAGAAATGTTAATTCAAGCACTGGTTCAATGAATAAAACTCAAGATCAACTTGCTAAAATCACCAACCAACTTCAATCTTTAGTGAACCAGAACTCAAAAAAAACTTTTAACCAACATAGTTGTGAAAGCAGAAACTAATATTTAAGGGAACAGTGTGTCTAGTGTGGTATGTTTGGGCATACGGAAAACTTTTTTCCTAATTTTTATATGCCATCCCAACAATAATAAATCTCAAACTTTGTTAACTATTGTCCTATAATTCCTCCAAAAGAAGATCCATTTTCAAATAATTACAATCAAGGCTATAGGAACCACCCTAATCAGTCCTGAAAAGATCAATGCTTAATTAAACAATCCACTGCCCCTAATTACTCTCATCAACCAAGACCGAATTTTTAGAATCAACAAATGGGTGAGTCTTCAAATGTACAAGGAAACAATGATAGTCACATGACTTGTAAGCTTGATCTAATCTTGAATAAAATAAACTCTAAAGAGGAAAGATACATGACTCAGCTAACCAAACATCAAAATCAATATTCGTCAGATAAAATGCAAACTGATATTAGGATGAAAAATATGGAAACACAACTTGGACAACTTGCTAGATATTTTTCATCTATGGAAAAATGTAGACTTCCTAGTACCACTGAACTTAATCCTAGAGAGAATTCCATGGCTGTAGTCACTAGAAGTGAGATGAATACTCAAACTGTATCTAAAAAAGACCATGAAAATTCCCAAAATAAAAATCTGCTTCTGTCTAGTAATAAAGATTTTCTTTTCACGCATGTTGGAAATTCACAGAAAAGTCTTGAAAATGATCAAAATTTGAATTTGTCACCTGAAACTCAAGATGAAACTTCATCTAAAAATCAAAGGAATAAAGGAAAAGAAAAAGTTTAGGATGAGGTGAGGGATATACCTACTGTCCTTAAATTTTTTTCCCACCCATCCCTTTCCCTAAGAAGCTGAAACCACAAAGTAACATTAGGGTTGAACTTCCTCAGTTCCTTGCTCTCCTTTCCAAACTTCAAGTGAACATTTAATTCATTCAAGATTTAATTAAAATTCCATATTACATGAAATATTTGAAGAAAATTGTTTGAAACCAAAATACCGTAGAATAATTTTCTACTTACAACCTCACTGAAGAGTGCAATGTTGTACTACAAAAGAAAATCCCACCCAAATTGAAAGACCCAGGCAGTTTTTTTATTCCATGTACCTTAGGAAATTATGTTCAGCTCAACTGTTTGTGTGATTTAGGTGATAGTATTAATATGCTCTCATACTCACTGTTTCAAAATTTGAGATTGGGCGACCTTCAACCCACCACAGTCATACTACAGTTAGCTGATAGATCTTTCACTCATCATGTGGGTAGGGTAGATGATTTTCTAGTTGGGGTTGGGAAGCTATTTCTTCCTGCAAATGTTTTAGTCTTAGACATGGAGTGTGATCAAGAGGTTCCCATCGTCTTGGGTAGGCCCTTCTTGGACATATGTGGTGCTGTTATTGATGTTTCTAAGGGTCAATTAATTTTTAAAATTAGAGAACAAAAAGAATAGTTCAATGTGTTTAAAAATGTTAAAGGACCAAAATTTTATAAAAAATGTTCAATGGTAGTCCTTAGAGAATGAGAAATCAATTGGAAACTCTGATGAATCTAAAAATCAATTCTCTGCTAAAGAAAATAATTGTGAAGCTAAAAATCCTATTGAATCTGTTTTAGAAGTTGAAAATTCTGCTCAAACACCCAATCTGGAAAATTTTCCAGAACTAGACAACTGTCCAGTTTTTGCTGTAGAAGGGTCCTCTGTTTCTAAAGTTAGGATATTTTTGAGTGAATTTTAGGGTTTTTATGTTAACACCAACCTTTCTTAACATTTTGATGATATTGAGGGAGAACTTTTAAGACAACTAGATGATTCTTATTTGAAAAACTTGTTAAATATTGATCTGGAAAATCTGGACAGTGTACTGCCCACTTTGGCAGTAGCACTGTTACTTCTGAATCTGAGCATGAAATTGAAAATATTTCATCTTTAAAAACTCCTTACAAGAGATTTGTTGAAGATATTGGTCCTCCTAGGCCTAAGATTCTTCCTTCTAGTGTATAACCACCCACTCTTGAACTGAAACCAATCCCTTCCCATCTTAAATATTCATTTCTGGGTGAGAACTCAACTTTTCCTATAATAATTTATGCTGAACTAAATGAAAACCAAGATGAAATATTATTGAATGATTTGAGAAAGTTTAAATCTACCATATGCTTGACCATAGCTAATATCAAGGGTATTAGTCCCTCATTTTGTATGCATAAAATACCTATGGAGCTGGACCATAAGCCTAGGGTAGAGTGTCAAAGAAGATTTAATCCAAACATGAAACAAGTTGTGAGAGAGGAAGTGATCAAATTGATGGACACTAGAATGATATAACCTATTTCAAATAGTGCTTGGGTCAGTCTTGTCCAGGTTGTCCCCAAGAAGGGAGGGTTCACTGTAGTTAAAAATGAGAAGAATGAATAAGTTCAAGTTAGGAAAGCCCCAAAATGGAGAGTTCGTATGGATTATAGGAAGCTTAATACAGCCACTCGGAAGGACCATTTTCTAATGCCCTTCTTGGATAAAATGCATGAGAGGATTGCTAGAAATGATATTTTATGTTTCTTGGATAGGTATTCTAGTTACAACCAGATTCCTGTTGATCTAGAGGATCAAGAAAGTACCACATTCACATGCCCTTTTGGTAAATTATTTTACAGAAGGATGCCCTTTAGGTTGTTTGGATATCTATCCACCTTTCAAAGGTGTATGATGGCTATATTTTCAGATATGATTGAGAGAATTATTGAGGTTTTCATGGATGATTTCTCTATTGTGGGCAGTACTTTTGATACTTGTTGTGGAAATCTTGAGTTATTTCTAGAGAGATGCATTGAAACCAACCTTGCTCTTAATTGGGAGAAGTGTGAATTTATGGTCACAAAAGGTGTAGTGCTTGGTCATAAAGTGTCCAAGAGAGGTCTAAAATTTGATACTGCTATGATGGATGTTATTCAAAAATGGCCTCCTCCAGTAAATGTCAAAGGTGTTAGAAGTTTCCTAGGGAATGTGAGTTTCTGTTGGAGATTCATAAATGATTTTTCTAAAATAACTAATCCCTTGTGTTCTTTTCTGGTCAAGGATGTACCTTTCAATTTTGATGAAAACTGTTTCAATTCATTCAACTTTCTAAAAGAGAAACTCACTACATCACCCATTATCACTGCACCGGACTGGAAGTTACCTTTTGAACTTATGTGGGATGTTATTGATATGGTTCTAGGTGTTTTCCTTGGATAGAGGAAATATATAAAATTACATGTGGTCTATTATGCTAGAATACGGTTAGATGAAGCCCAAAATAAGTATACCACCGCTAAAAAGGAACAGTTAGCTGTTGTTTTTTCTCTAGAAAAGTTTAGACAATATTTGTTAGGTTTAAAAGTCATCATTTTCACTGATGATTCTGCTTTAAAGTACTTGATTTATAAGAAAGAAATTAAACCCAGGCTGATTAGATGGATTTTATTATTACAAGAGTTTGATTTAGAGGTTAAGGATAAGTAGGGAGCTGAAAATTTAGTTGTTGACCACCTTTCTAGGATTCCTCTTACTCAATATGAATCTGAAGATCCTATGAAGATTAACTCTTCCTTTCCTGATGAAAAGCTAATTACTATTTCTATCAGGCAATCTTCTTGGTTCGCAAATTTTTTCAACTTCCTCGCATCAAGTATCTTTCCCAAAATTATGTCTAATAATCAAAGAAAGAAATTCATTTCTGAGCTTAAGTACTATCTTTGGGATGATCCTCTACTGTTTATAAGATGTGATGATGGTATCCTTAGGAGGTGTGTGCCTAAGGAATAGATGTTGACTGTCTTAGAAAGTTGTCACTCCTCACCTTGGGGAGGTCACCATGGTGGTGAAAGAACTGCTCAGAAAGTTTTTCAATCTGGTTTTTATTGGCCTAATCTTTTTAAGGATGCTAGATGTTTTTTGGTTGGATGTGATAGATGTCAAAGGCTAGGAAATGTGGGTAGGAATAAAGAGTTTCCCCAAAAAGGAATTCTAGAAGTTGAAATTTTTGGTATCTGGGGTTTAGATTTCATGGGTCCATTTCTATTATCTCATGGGAATTAGTATATTCTTGTTGTTGTTGACTATGTTTCAAAATGGGTTGAAGCAGTGACACTTCCCAACAATCAATCCAATTGTGTAATTAAGTTTGTCAAGAAGAACATCTTTACAAGATTTGGAGTCCCAAGAGATTTTATCACTAATAATGGAACACATTTTAAGAATTATAAATTTAATGCTTTAATGGAGAAATATGGATGTGTTCATAAAATGGGTACTTCTTATCATCCACAGTCCAGTGGATAGCTGGAGATATCAAACAGGGAACTGAAACAGATACTTGAGAAAACTGTTTCAAACTCTATGAAAGATGAGTCTCTTAAATTGGATGACGATTTATGGGCATATAGAACTGATTTCAAGACCCCAATAGTTATGTATCCTTATAGGATGTTGTTTGTGAAATGATTTCATTTACCTATGGGGTTGCAACACAAGTCTTATTGGGCAGTTAAGGCTCTAATATTTGATTTTAAGAGTGCTGGTGAGAGGATATTACTTGAGATGAGTGAACTAGATGAGATTAGGAGAGAGAGTTATGATAATTCATGAATTTATAAAGAGAGGAATAAAAACCTTCATGACTCTATCATTCAAAACAAATAATTCAAACTTGGATAGAAAGAACTCCTCTTTAACTCTAGACTTAAACTTTTTTCTGGAAAACTTAAGCCCAAGTTGTCTGGACCCTTTACTGTAGTGAGAATGCTGAAGAATGGAGCTGTTGAAATTGTAGGTGAAGAAAATAAACCCTTTTATTTAATGGGTAGAGAGTGAAACATTATTTTGAGGGATAGTCGAAGGGCTTGGATACCTTCACTGTGCTTGAAAATTGATCTTGAATAAATTCTAGATGGGGACTTTAAAACTAGAATTTCATGGGGGGAAACCCATGGTCCTTTTTGTCTTTACTTTGTTTCTTATTAACCTTGAATAAAATTCTTCTTTTGTGCTCTGTTTTTGTGAAATTCCTATTACTGGATGTTCTTGGTCTCTTGGCTCTATTTCAGGGTCATAAATTGTTGTTACTGGTGTCATCTAAGGATTTGAATTCCCATGATCATTTTTGGACAAGAACTTAATTAGGGAAGTACTTCAATTTTCTGAATTTATTTTTTTGCTTCTATTTTTGCTAATAATTTTTTTTCATTTAAGAAATTATGCTTACTAAAAAATCTGCTGCATATCTTGCATATTAAAAAGAAATTGTGTTGCATAATTAAAAGGGGTGTGAGGAATGATTTTTGTATGTGTCATTGAACATTCATTTGAACCATAAATTTCAGATTGCTACACCCTATCCACTCTACACCCATACATTGCATGCCATGTTTGGACATTAATGGAAAATTTGTGTCATTAGACTAAAATGATAATGTGTGTACTTGCTTGTGAACATGCTAATAAGTTATTCATTTTGTAATACAATATTCTCTAACTTCAAAGAGACCCTGTATACATGTCATAAATCTGTTAAATTGAAAATCTGTTATGAACTTTAATGTTTAATTGTTCTTCTCCAAATTTTGAAGTCATCTTTGGGGAAAAATTTGGGTTTTAAGTGTGGGGGAGGGGGTCAATTCTTGACTATTCTAAACTATTCTTAACTGAAATCCCATCAATTCCCTCTTCACTTCAATATTTT
This sequence comes from Viscum album, assembly GCA_963277665.1. Taxonomy (NCBI): domain Eukaryota; kingdom Viridiplantae; phylum Streptophyta; class Magnoliopsida; order Santalales; family Viscaceae; genus Viscum; species Viscum album. The sequence continues at coordinate 906,547,287 of OY728145.1, forward strand.
TGTAAAAAATTGGTTAAACTTTTCAAAAAAAAATCATACTTTTAGGCTTTAAACTTTACTCTAATGAGTCTTGCCTAAGAATAGTTCCATTCTAGTAGTTAAGGACTACATTGAATCTTAAATTAATGAGTTTGGATGATTGTTGAGTGATCTTACTTAGTGATTTTATGGAAATTTGATTTAGGAACTACTTCTGAAAGTGATTTGGGTTACATTTTTGTGGAGTTATAATCATAACCCTTGGAACTGAAAGTTTGATTATGATTATAGGGGCCTCATTCATCTTTTAATTATTAAATTAATCAATTTAATGCGCCAATATAAATTATTTTTGATATAAATCTTTTGGAAGTGGATTAATTTGGGCATCTGGGATCCCATGTGAGTCTCTGAGACCCTAGATGTTGGGTGCATTTCTATTTACTATAATCCCTATGCTCATCTTGAATAAGTGCTCATGCATAGTGCTAAGAACAATGATACATGGCTTGGGAAAAATAAATAAAGTGTTTGGGGTCAAAAATGAGTTCATTAAGGTGAGGGGAATGATGAATTCCAAATGAAGAAGGGGACAATTAGTGTATATGGAAATCATTTAGGTTGTATCAATAAGGTGATTCAAAAAAAATTATTTTTGGAACCTATGATTCTATAAAAGTACAAAGTTTCTCGGTTAAGGTCTTAATTCCATTGATATTTTACCTTTTTCACTCTTGAAATTAGAATCTGAGCTTGGATTGATGTGAGTCATTAAGTTGTATCACATATGAGGCATGAAATCTTCATTGCTTTATGATTCATAGCTTTCTATATTACTCTTTGATTATTTGTTCAAGGAAATACATCATATGAAATATTTTCAAAAATCCTATTGACAGTTTTTATCCTCTGTTTTTAAATGTTGGACATGTTACATTTTGAGAAAAATAATAAACACTTTACTGTTTTTCAAATATTACAAAACATGGAATTTTTTTAGGACAAACAATGCTTATGTGTGGGGGAATTTGATGTGGCTCTATTTTTACATAGATTTTTAACATCTTTTTTACTTAGTTTTTAATGATTTAATTAATTATTTAAGCACTTTATACTAGATAATTTTACTTTTGTATTTTTATAATTAAATTTTTTAATTAATCAATTTTTATAATTAATTATGTATTTTCAGTCTTTAAATTAATAATTTTAATCTTACTTATCTTATCTAATTTATTTATTTGTTTGTTAATTTTGTTAATTTTAATCTGCTCACCTTTTAATAATTTGACTTTAATAATAAAAAGACATTTAACATTCTTATTTGCATTTTAATTAATTTAGACTATTGTTTTAATATTTTATTCTTTAATATATATTTTTTTCGAATTAATTAATTATGTTTATTAATATGCTTAATTATCTTGCTAATTAATTAAGTAAAGAATTTTAGTTTAAATTAAATCAATAGTTTAATTTTAATTTTATGTATTCAAATAGTTGTTTAATTAATTAATTAAGAGTTTTAAAACATTAATTATTTAATCTTATGTATGCAGTTATATTATTTATTCATTTTCTATTGATTTTAGTCTACCGGTGAGGTAGACAAGAGATATCAGAAACCTATTAGGTCACTGATTTTAACCTTTTTACTCACTGTCTACCTTGTAATTAATTATAGAGTAAAATTAATTTAATTCATTTATCAATTTAGTTTATCAAATATCATGTTCTTAATTTAAGTGATATCCTTTTATAATTTTAGTTGTGGATTTAAAGTTTTAAGTTTAATAAAAATCCTATTTTGAATTCATCATGTTTAGTTTTCTTTTAATTAATTATTTTCAATCTCTTACTTAGTTTACTTAAGTTTTAATTTTAAGTTTAATTCATGCGTTTTTAATTTTTGAAGGTCACTGTTAGTTATTAATTTTTGTTCTAACAGTGACCCTTCTATTTAGTTTTCACTAGTGACATTTTTATCCCCAACTTTGGGCATTATTTTGCGCTTTCAGTAACCTCAATTTTAAAGTATCAGTGACCTTTTATTTCATCCTATCATTGACCTTTTATTTCATTTTATTAGTGACCTTTAATTTTTGTAATAGTGACTTCTTTATTTTTACCTAACAATGACAATTCAGTCTACTAGTGACTTTTTATCCCAATGGTGCCCTTTTTTATCTACTGGTAAACTTTTATTTTTGTCTACCGGTGACCCCCACACTGATTCTCCTCTCTTATTTATTTTTTTTAACTAACAGTGACCTTTTCCCTTTGTTTTTTAACCAACTGTGACCCTTTTGTTTCAAATAACAGTGACCTTGCGCCCATGCACCTCACTGTTGAGCCCCTCCATCTCACCCTCTTGTGCTCGCTTCCACTATTCCCACTCCAACACCAGTTCTTTTCTTTTTATCTACATTCCTTTCATCCTCATTTCATCCACAGATACTCAACATCCACGCATCACTGCAAAAACAGTTTCAACCAACATCAAACCATTAAAATTGACTCTCTTTCACCCCTAATTTCAGATCATTGTGTATCTTCTATCACCTGGACTTTCTATGCACAGCGGATCTGGGGGATGAGCTGTTGTTTGTTGCTGACTTGTAGGAGAGGGTAGAAATGTGAGGACTATTGCTGCTACGGAAGAAGATGAGGTTCTTAGACCTTTTGCTGAAGCTGGAGAAATGCAGCGTGATGAGTTCGCACTGTCGCTGAGTTTCAGAACCGAACTAGGTTCGACATTGCACTGGTGATTGAGGTGAAGAACCTAAAGCCTTCAAAAATCCTTTTCGTCGTAGATGGAGGGAGAAGGAGGGTTTCGCTGCACCACCTACTGAGGAAGAGATGTTTTTGTCGCTGGGATGAGGAGTAGGGTTCGACGTAGTCTAAGGAGGAGGAGGCCGAGCTAAGACCTATTTGCCGCCGAAGGGGGTGCTGCGTGATGATGAGCAGGGACTGGTGCTCGAGCAGGGAGGAAGAAGAGGTCACTGCTTCCCTTGTAAAGCGGTGCCAAAGAAGGTCCCCCTCCCCTAGGTTTACTGTGCGCTGAATTAGGGGGAGGGGGAAGAAGATACAAGAAAAAAAATTAACTAAAAAAAAACATAAATAAAAACTTAGTTATAAATAACTAAACGAAAATAATAATTAATAATACATAAATAATTTTAATTTAACATAATTACTAATTTATTTAAACATGAATTATACTTTATTTAAATAAATTAGATAACTCCTAAATTAAATTAAAATTAATTAACATCTAATGTTGCATATTAATTTAATAACAAAATTTATCAATTAAATAAATTTTAATATGAATTAAATTAGTATAAACTATTCTAATTGATAGTAAATAATTTAATTTTCTTAATTAAATAATAAACATTATAATTAACATTAACAATTTTAGATAATAAAAATCAGTAACTTTTCAAATAATAACATTAATTATTAATTATAGTATAAAATAATTATAAATAAAAACTAATAATAAAATTTAAATAGGAAGTAAGATAAATTAATAGAAATCATTAACTCTCTAATAATAATTAAGAAACTAAAAACAACTTTATAAATAATTATCATCTTAATATAATTTATATACAAAATAAAATATTTATTATGTAATTTCATAACTCAAAAATTTCATTAAGTTATATTAATAATTACTAACAAAAAATAATAAAATATCCAAATAGATAATATTTAATTAAAAATTTAAATAACTTCATTTAATTTAAATAAAAAATAATAAATTAATAACTATAATACTAATAATTACTAATATTGTTTATCATTTATTTATTTATTAGTCAAATTTAACTTTTAAGTGGTAATATAACATTAAAACTTTAAATAATAATTATTATTTTTCTTTGCATTTTCATTTATTTTTCTATTCTAACTATACAGGTTCATTCAAGAGACAGTTATACATCCAGGTGCACTCAACTAACTCATCCGAAGTTAGTTACGTGAGAAAAACTTGCACGACATGCCAGTCGCCAAAAAATGCACGTGTAAGGTGCAACATTGAAAGATGAACTCAAGTCAGTAAATGGTGGCGGTGAAAAGGAGTAGATGATAGAATATACAAAAACAGTGCAGAAACAAGAGATTTCGGTAGGGAATTCATTTGATAAATTCGTTCATTCACTCATAAGCAGAGAAAAAAAACTTGGGGGACCTTGGAGCACTCCTCAGAGAGCTATTCTCTGGAGATCTGAGGGCCTGCAACAGCAGTAATTCAAGATAGCAGAGGGAGTTTTCTTCCTCTGTTTTCTTTCAATTCTTCTCCTTTGTAATTGAATGGTTTTATTATACGTAATTGAGATGATTATAGGCTAAATCTTTAGTTCAGGGATAATTTGAAGTTCCACTGGTTATCTGTAAATATTCTTTTTCACTTCATCATTAGATGTATTCGGTATTGATCGGCAAGATCGATACTAAATTCATTCAATTGCATTGTTCCACCAAAATTTAATTTCTAAATTTCACAATAATTTTGTGATATTGATTGTGAATACATCTTTTAAAAGATAATAAATTCTTAAGACTACATGACTTATGGTGAGTTTGTCTTGTAGCCATTTTTCAAAGTGTTTATAGTTGATTTATTTTGGACTGGTGAACTCTAGAATAGATTGGCTAGTATGACTTAACTCTTGTCGAGGGAGGTAATTGAAACTCTTATGGTGGCACTTTGTGATATCTTTTAAGTGTATTTAATAGATTTTAGAACTAGTAGAATGGATATTTTTTCCAAAGCGTTTAAAAAGGTTGTGCATTTATCAGTGCTTTTATATCTTTGTTCCCCTTTGTTTTCAACTGTTTCTCACTTCAACTTAGTTTAGATACAAGATCTGTAATGTTCTATTACTTCACTTATTAATAAATAAAATAATAAAAAGAATAAAAAGTTAAAAATAGAAACTTCACTCTATTGCAGACAACAGTGGAGTTTTAGAAGGTTTTTAGAAGAATAGTGGTCATAATTGCCTTCCCTGTGGGTTCGACCCGGCTTACCACATATACAGTAGTTAGTAGGAATATAAATTTTAAACTTTTACCAGCTTCAATGATATTTTAGGTCACTTCTTGTAATTTTATTTTCATACATGGGGAGTATGATTCGAATTTACAAAGTGGTAAGAGTTTATCAAAGTAATCTCATCATTTATCAAGATTGTTTTATATTATGATTGAATTGATGAAATATTATGATCTATCCCTCAATAAATATAATTAATTTTATTATACACTGGTTATTAATGATATATTTATTTATTGGTTACATTTTTACACTCTTAAGTACATAAGATAATTAATAAAATGTTTTTAGAAAAGTCCAACATTACCTCTCTCTTCATATAGAAATCTATGTTCATTCAAAAACATTGTTTTATAATTTTTTTCTAGTATTATTAATATGTTTTCAATTTATTTTAAAGATAAATGTTTTCAAAATATTTTCAAGTTTTCCTAATAAGTTTTCAAAGACTTTTTAAAGACTTTTTTTCATTAATTTAAATAAATTTCCAAATTATTTTCAAAGAAAAATGTTTTCAAAACATTTTCAAGTTTTCTTTATAATATTTAAAATTATTTTAAAAGAAAAAAGTTTTCAAAAGGTTTTCAAGTATTATTTATAATATTTCAAATTATTTTAAAAGAAAAAGGTTTTCAAAACTTTTTCAACAATTATCTATAATTTTTCAATGTATTTTCAAAGAAAAAATTTTCCAAAAAGTTTTCAAGTTTTATTTATAAGTTTTAAAATTATTTTAAAATAATTTTTTTTCAAAAAGTTTTCCAGATTTCTATATAAGTTTTCAATGTATTTTCAATTAAATGGGTTTCAAAATGTTTTCAAGATTATTTTATATGTTTTCAGAGAAAAAGGTTTTCAAAATGTTGTTGATATTTTTTTATATATTTTCAAGGAAAAAGTTTTCATATTGTTTTATGATTATCTTATATTTTTTCAAGTAAAATTATTCTCTAGATTTATTTATAATTTTTCAGTTTTATTTTCTAAGAAAATGGTTTTGAAAAGGTTTTATGTATTTAAAAGATGTTTTCAAGGAAGAAAGGATATTTTCTTCAAGAAATATTTTTTAAAATATATTTCAAAATAATTTTCCATCTAATATGAAATATATTGGTGTTACTCATGACTTCCTAGGTATAGGATCTGAGGGTTCCATTCATATTATTTATCATAATATTTTACGTTTTTATAGAATTATTTTTATGAAACCAATTTCCCTTTAATGGGTTATATGTTTATGAAACCAATTTCACCTTAATATGTTATATGTATATGAAATCCATTTCACTTTCATGTGTTATATTCTTATGAAACCTACTTATTTTCATAGGTAATTATTTTATAAAATTATTATGAAACCTGTCTCTTTTCTAGAGGTTATGATATGACTATGTGTTTATGATACCCATTTCATTTAATGGGTCATGATATGATTGTTTATGATCTTGTAGAACACATATGTATGATTTAATTATGATATAGGTGGTACCTATATCTCCTTCCAATGATTTGGGAAAATATTTATATCTCGTGAGATCAAGATAGATGGAACAGGGTGTGAACTCGATTTAGTAAAGGCCTTTGTCCACAAATATGGAAATGGGAGTAAACCATGACTATCATGATTATATGGGTAGTGAACACATAATAATAATATTTCCTTGGTATCAATTCCATGAATACTATGGAAATCATTTTATATGCTTATGTGTTTACTACAAATTCTATATATTATTCATATTTTATGCTTTCATGGATTATTATCTTGATTACCATATGATTAATGTCTTATTATCTACAAATCTTTATTCCATGACTCATGTATATGATCTTTGATATGCAGTGTATGATCTTCAAATGTTATTATCATGTTCTCATACCCTTATTCTCATGTTATGATTATGTATCTCTTTTTTTACCCATTCTGAGCAACTGAGCTCACCTATTTTTTGGGTTTCCTTAACCCAGGTTATGAAGAATGGTGTAAGTATATGTTATAAAGGGGAAGTTTTTTTTGGGTAACATTTATGATTTTTCACTGAGTTAGAATATTTTGTTTTAAGATTCCAAAGAAACTAAACTGTTATGATCCCCAAGAATTTATTTTTCTAATGTGCTAAATATTAATCTAAAACGATATAATAGCCCCCTATGTTAAGCCTATTTTTCTATAGTTGGTATAAAAGGAAAGGTTTAGTCAACATTTTGAAACTAGGATGGGAAATCCTTAGTGAGGTCCCTAGGAATATTTTTAAGGTTATATCTAGTGATGTATCTAAGTATAAGCCAAAGGTTTCATAGATTTAAAAGTTGGAGTCATGATAAGGAATCCTATAATTAATGTTTTATAATTTTGTAGATTTCAATTATGATAAGTGTTACTCAAACTATGATTTATGGTTTTATTCAATGAAGGAAACCAGAAGCAACTGGTTTAACATTGAATCTGGTTTTTTTAAAAAGGCTGGGATCGAAGCCTCATTTATTATTAAAGAAAAGCAAAGAGCTATTTAACTAGGTAGAGGGAGACCCATTACATAGCCTGAAGGCCCAGTGGGAATTTATCCCATTACATGCATGTAGGACTAATTTTTTGGCCCAAGTCCCATTGGTTAGAGGTATTGTAGCAGTACTGTATCGCACTGTAGTAGTGGCGGCACTATAGTAATGACAATCACTATAGTGGTGGAAGGTCACTGTAGCGAATCATCTATCATGATATATGATTAATAATGTGAAATTTGGTGATATTCATTACACATCGAATATGAGGATGATAGAAACCCGGATAGTTACAAAAGTCCTCTTCCCATAGGGAGGTCTATCATTACGATAATTAGGTACCTACTGGTGGACAAGGTCAATCTCATCAAAGGCTAGTAGTTAACTCCTTTGATGAGGTTGTTGTAGGTTGGATCTGATCCAGTTCATCCCTTCATCAATAGAACACGTGGACATTGGGTATGTTGGCACCCCCTGAAATAGGTTACTAGATCAATACAGATGGATCTTATATATTTGGTGACATTCATGGTGGGGGGGTTCGTGGCTCTTGGGGGAGTTCCATTATTTCCTTCACTATATTATCTGGTAAGGGAACTCTATACAGTTTGAGGAAAAAGAAATGATCACTGAGATAACTATCTGTTACAAGGAGAATCTAGAGCTCACTCAAGTTGAAACTGAATCCTTGATCTTGCATGAATCCCTACATGGAAATGGATGCCCCCTTAATATATAAACTACACTGTTATGGAATGTAGGTCCCTCCTAAACAATAACATTCACATAGACCACACTTGGAGAGAGGGTAATAAGTTTGTGGATCACCATTAATATTTGGAATATCATGTCTCCAATGACACTTGACTTTCTAATATTAATTTCTTGAAAATTTATGGGGTCAATTAGATCAGAGGGGATTCCCTCATTCTTCATTACTTTTGACCTTCCTAAGCCCATATTTCTCCCTGTGACTTTGTTCGTCTCTTCCTTGAATAAAATTATGATGTAGGAGAATATGAGGAAGATGTAATTTTATAAATTTTCACATTATAAGGAGAATAGAGGAACGAGGATTAGACTTCCAACATGTCATTAATAAGGGAATAATAACATTAAGGAATACCTCAACTATAAGGAAAGATGTTATCTGTGTGGGAAAAGTGGCCATAGAGTGATGCATTTAAATGGATTTCAATGTCTTATTTGTGGAGAACATGAGAATTACCCTACTCAATGACCTAACCTAAGAATATAATTATAATCCAATGAATGAACTATTATATGCTAACAATTAAAGTGGAAGGATTTATGTATTTATGTATTTGTATTTAAGAATTATAAATGGTAAATTATATAAGGATTGTTCCATTTATGTTTTTTTCAATAAATATTTGAAAGAATATGATGAATAGTTTTGATGGGATAGAAAAGTGATTTAATGTTATATTGATATTAATGGTAAATAAACTATTAATGGAAAGCCAAACCTTAATATGTTCGTAGTGTTGAGATGATGATGTTTGGATAAAGATAAATTGGATGTGAATAGGTAAATTGGGTGGTACTGATTAGCTTCAAACTAACAAAGGAATTATTGAAAAAGTGGTTTATGTTATCATGGATGATGTTTACAACTTTTTGGATTTAAGGAATATATATATATTAGAAATCATCTAAGTTCTCAATAAGGTTTTATGGAAATTTAGGTTATTACCATGTTTCAAGAAAATACATGATAAAGGTCTTCACGTGTTTGGTATGTGAAATAAACAAAACAATTTATGATATATGGAAGATCAATGCTAATATGTTTTTGAGAAATTTAGTGACATTATTTCTAAAGTTTTTTAATTCCATCTTTGGAATGTTTATAAGGTTAACGATTTATGGAATGGTTTAGGTTAAACTTCTGACATGGTTTTATAGATTAAAGTATTGTCTCTCCATAAGAGGATTTATGCATATTGGATAACATGTGCTAAACTTTATGTTTTGATAAAGAAAGATGTAATAACCTATCATTCAAGTTATGGATTTCATGATCTATTAATGCTTTAGTAAATACAAATTCGCCTTAATTTCTTCAATTAAGAGACGAAGTGGAAATCAAGTAAGGCACAACCAAAGGGTGAGATTGTGCATATGAAAATTAATAAAATAATTTATATTTCTTTATGATCTTAGATAGTGAAATAATTATTCAACTTTAGGAAATGGGTATGGAAAATTATTTATAATAATACCCTCATTTTTGTTGAACCGGTGCTCTTATAAATCTTCGTAGATTTATGTATTTTAGGCCCTTAATTTTCCATTGATCATTCACTTGATGGAGATGAAATATATTTATCACTCTATAATTATTTACACTTTTTCTCCATGTCAAATCTTCACTCCTAACATACGTTCTATTATGTGGAAACCTAATTGTGATTTACTTTGGGAAACTATTATAGTTCCATGTTTTCATTTTCAAATGATGTTTTAGTATTCATTTTTACGATGTGGGTTTTTATGAAAGGAACTTTCAACTGTTAAAACATTAATAACCTAGATGAATTTTGAGGAAAAAATTCATTTATGTAGGTTTGAATGTAATATCCTGATTTTTTTTGAAATTTTTTTTAGAATTATTTTTATCCTTTTTGATATTTTTCATTTCATGAAACACTAAATCTAGTTTTTTACATATAAAAAAATGTATGGAATACGTTATGTGAAGTACCCCGAAACACCCTGAGAGGGGAGGGGTGAATCAAGGTTTTAACTTTTTATTTTAAATTGATGGATCTTGTTTCCACATTGGTAGGATCCTGTTAAACCTATCTGAAGAGAAAGTTTAGAAAATAAAAAATCACATGGAAAGAAATGACATTACAATTTTACATGGTTCAAAACTAAGATCTATGTCCAAGTAGCATACACCGACAGTGTGTCATTCATACCTAAAAACACTAATCTTCACAATTTGTGGATCACAAGTGTTTAGAATAGCCACTCTGTTCCAAGAACACTTCCTTTACATGGTTTTAGGGATAGCACACTGCGTCCCTCAAATCACTTCTACTGACCCCCTTGTTCACTGCATTGGAAGAATCATCACTTAATTTATCGACTTCAAGTTCACTTAATTAGATTAGCATTAGATCATGCTTCCTCAAATGTAAATGGATGCTCTGTTGAAGTCTGGTAATCACCCACAGATGTAATTTATTTTTCCAAATACTGACATGTTATGGAACTTAATTTTGAAAACTGATTTGGTCAATTTTTATGCTTCCTTTGGTGTTCTGTGTACTGTGTTATGGGTATGGTGTACAGACCACCTCCTCCACATACCAATACTGTTTCCGCATACCGTCTAGCTCCTCAGTGAACTGCCCTACTCTGCGTACTGCCTTCCTCTACGTACTTCTCAGCTTCTTCGCGTACTGCCCTGCTCCGTGTGTTGCCTTGCTCTGTCACGTATTGTGAGAGCTTCATCCATGAAATAAACTTTGTTCCATAGACTGTATTCCTTTTGTGGATGTTTCTCTCCGCGTACCATCTTATCCTCCACATACAACTTCAAATATTACTAGATTTCATCCTAAAATTTTAATCCATAATCTCATCTCATAACAAAGAGAATTATTGTTCCTTAAATAGGAACATAACTCCACAAACTTCTCTATTCTGATTTACCCAAATTTTCAACGTGGGACAATATTCACAGTACACTTAACTCCATCGGCGTATGGTTATCCTCCACCACGCATCGCTCCAATTTCACAAACCACAGCAATCCTGCCAACCTTCAGCACTCTGTGTACTGCATGCCTTCACCGCGTACCACCGCTGTGAACCAATTTTCATTTCATCCTTTATCATTCTATGTACTGAATGCCTTCACCGTGTATCATTGCTGCAAACAGTTTTCAGTTCTGTGCACCACTCTTTGCACCTCTCATAATACCACTCTGCATACCATTCCTGCTGCCTGGAATGTAGGCACAAACCATTCTCAGAATATGGTATACAGTCCATGTTCTGAGGTATGTGTTTCCCTTATTTTTCTAATTTTCTTTTTTTTTCACATACCATTCACTCCTATCTAAAAAAATTATTTTCCCACACCGAACACCAAATTTTGAGGCCCAAAATTTTAGCAAACACTAGGAAACTGCGCCACCTTCAATACTTATTTAATCCTCAAACGTATGATCTCATTCCTTAAAAACTCCCAAGTCATCCATGTAGATATTGAAAAAAACACAAACTAAACTCCATTATTAGTAACGTAATGCCTTGGTTACAACAATATCTCCCTTTGGGTTTGTTGGAAATCTCTAAATAAATTCACTGATGTACCACCCATGATGAAAACATGAACCTTTAAGAAACAACTCAACCATCACTCTAAGTCTACGTGAGCAGTAATCAGTGTTGAAAAAAAGAAAGAGGACATGAATTGAGTTCTCATCCTTTTTCCCATAGTTTTATTTTTGGATGTTTCTATTCTCCATCTTTCCTGTATCCAAATAGAAATAGATCACTCTCCATTGAATTTATCTATTATCCCCCATTGGAAATAAACCCAAAGACCATTTATCTAAATATTGTAGAGCTCATAAAAAAATCACACAAATCATATCTCCCCCATGAATCTACAAAAATTCCATAAATAGAGTAACAATGTTAAAACCGTTGGGGAGAGGGGAAAATTGCAACCTCCTTATGCATTGGGAGGTGGCTGAACACTGAGGTTCAACCAATGTTTCTCAAGAACGGATGCTAAAAGTTTCTTGGTCATAATTTCATCCACATGATCACCAGTTCCCACATGGTCCATTTTGATCATGCCTTGTTCAACTTTTTCCTTGATGAAGTGATATCTGATCTCAATTTGTTTTATACAAGAATGTTGAACATGATTTTTTGTAAGATCAATTTCACTATTTTTATTACAATAAATCACCATTGGTTATTTCACCTCATCACCTATGTCAATTAATTACTGCTTAATCCAAATTAACTAAGTACACACCTTGGTAGAATATATATATTCAACTTTAGTAGTACTAAGTGAAGTACCTTCCTATTTATTGATTTACTAGGCCACACATTTATTCCCAGTATATAATTCTCAACCACTGGTAGAATTTCTATCCACTACATCCCCAGCCCAATCAGCATAAGAAAATTCTGATAGTTCACTATATCTTCTTACAGAAAAGTATAACCCATAATTATGTGTACCTTGAATGTATCTCTTGATTATTTTCACTTCTACCATATGTTCTTCCTTTGGATTACTCTAAAATTGGGCTTCTAGGAAATTTGAAAAGACAATATTTGGTAGTGTCTCTTTCTGGTACAGTAGGCTTCCAATGATTCTTCTATACATGGTGGGATCCACAGAAGTCCCTTCCTCATGATTTTCTAACTTTTATCCAATTTCAATCATATTCATCATTTGTTTGGGATCATTCATATTTAATTTATTCAACATCTATCTTGAATACTTTTCCTAATAAATGAATGTGTAGTCCTCATTCTAAAGTACTTGAAACCCTAAAAATTATGTGAGTTCACCAATAATATACATTTCAAAATCATATTTCATGTGATTTGAAAATTCATCCACTGATCCCTGTCTGCTTCCACTAAAAATAATATCATCCACATATACCAATACCATGAACTGATCCTTTTGAGAGTTCTTCACATAGATATTGTGATCCACTCCTCCTATTTTAAACTCAATATTTCTTAGATAAGATTCCAATTGAGAGTACCACGCCCATGTTTCCAGTTTCGGACCATAAAGATCTTTCTTTAATTTGAAAACCTTCAGTTAATTATTGAAAAGAAAGAACCCCATGGGTTGTTCAATGTAAACTTCTTCTTCCAATACTCCATTTAAGAATGCAGTTTTGATACCCATTTGATAAACTTTATAACCTATTTCAATTTCCATGGAAATAAATAGCCTGATTGACTCTAATCTTGCTACTGGATAAAATTTCTTCTCAACATCAATGCCTTAAATTTTGTGAATATACTTTATAGACCATCCGTGACTTATTTCTGATCACATTTTCATGTTCATCAAATTTGTTATTGAAACTCTACTTAGTACCAATCACATTATGATCTTTAGGTCTTTTAAAAAGATCCCATATCTGATTTTGGTCAATATGATCTAACTCTTAAATAATTGATTTTACCCATGAATCATTCTTTAAAGCCTCTTCAAATGAGGATAGTTCCAAAACTGATAATAATAATGATTTTTCATTATTCCTCATTTTATTAGTCTTCCTAGGTACATTATGATCCCTGATAACATTGGACTTATCAATCTCTTCTCTTCAGTTTATCTTTTGGGGTTTGACAGAATTCTCTCCAGCTATGGATTTCTCTTCTTATTCTTCTTCTGAGTCAACTTCATGATGTGACTCCTGAGAGTTTTGTACACCGTTCTCTACCTCTTCATTAACATTTGTTCCATGTTCTCATTATTCCTCATCTTCTATCACATTAGCATAATAATTCCTTAAATCATTCATTTTTTTCTCTTCAATGATCTTTACATCACTGCTTTCCACAATTCGTCCCAAGAACTTATTGAAACACTTGTAGGATTTTCTGTTCACTGAGTATCCAAGAAATATTCCTTCATCTGCGTTGTCTCTATACTTCCCTTGATTTCTTTCTTTATTTCGAGTAAAACCTTTTATTCTGAAAACATGAAAATATTTCAAAGAGGGATTCCTTCCATGCCACAATTCATATGGTGTCTTTGTCTCACCCATATTTTTTTTTAAAGGTTGGGGTCGAAGCCTCATTTTTATTATTGAAACAAAGAAAAGACCTATTTTACTGGGTAGAGGGAGACCCATTACATAGCCCGAAGGCCTGGTGGGCATTTAGCCCATTACATAGCCCGTAGGCCCAATTTTTTGGCCCAAAGCCCATTCTGTGAATTGTACTGCTATAGTACCCGCACTGCTATAGTACCCACCGCTGCTACAGTGCCCCTGCCACCGCTACAGTGCCGTCGTTGCAACAGTATCTCAGCTGCTATAGTAGCGCTACAGTGCTGCTACAGTAACCTACGCCCAATGGGTTTTGAACCCCCATTCTCCATGTAGAATTATGTGGTGCTTACCACTAAGCTTGTACAACCACTTTCTAGTAACATGGAGGAATATGACTCTAAATTAGCATAGTTATGGCCATGTTGTTTACCTGTGGATTCCTGCGCTCAAAAACTCCATTTTTTTGTGGAGTTCTCACAGCTTCCACTCATGTTGTATCTCATGCTTCCCTAGGTAATTTTCAAATTCAATGTATGTGTATTACCCTCTATTTTCAGACCATAGGACTTTAATCTTCCATCTAGTATCATTCTCAGTGATTCGAAGATTGGTTTTCATGCAATCAAGACCTTTTCGATTCCTGTGTATAATAGTCACACATTCCATTATACTATAATCATCTATGAAAAAACAAATTACATTTCCCCATGTGTTCCACCAACATTTATCAGGCCACATACATCTGTATGTATGAGGTCAAGAATATTTGATACTCTTTTCTTCTTTTCATGGTAGGAACTCTAGACCAATTTCACTTGCATTCAAGCATCAAGGGACTTTTCCCATTCACACTTCAGATTTGGGATATCCATGATTATCTTCATCTTTGATATTTTTTCCATGACTTTCTGATTGATGTTCCCCAATCTATGATGCCATAAGTTTTTTTACTCTTCAATAGTTAAGCAACAAATGTTCTCTTTATTTTCAACCTGATATAAGTTCCCATCTATTCTAGAGCCTTTCAGGTGACAATTCCCAAACTTTTCTCTTATAGTACAACCATTTTGAATGAATGTCACAATAATACCTAAGTCACAGAGTTAACTCATGCTAAGAAGATTGTGATGCATACCATCCATAAAAAGGACTTCAGTTTTATTCATCTCTCCATTAGCAAGCTCATTACTTCCATTGCCTTTTATTTTCAAAGCACCATCTTTACCAAACCTCACTTTTCCATCAACCTTTTTCTTGACATTAATTAATAGGTTTGCATTACCTGTCATGTGGGATGAAAATATGTTATCAAGAACTCAGGAGATCTTTATCATTGTAGCTTTGAGGGATACTTCTACAAAATTGTATTTTTCAATTTTCCTCTTTTCTTTCCATGAGATATTGTATTGACCATAGGACACTAATGGTATTTCAATTATCTCTTCCATGTACATGGGTTCTTCATATTCAAATTCTTCTTTATGAGGAGAAAAGCTGTTTAAAATAGAAACATTGTCTGCTTTAAGAGTATTGACTCATCTTTGAGCATTGAAAGAATTTTTCCTGTCATACCTTTACCTACAATACACAACTTTATGGCCAAAGTTAAAACAGTGAAAATAATATCCATATAAATTATCTCTTCTATAATATGTAGTATATGATTATTTTCTCTTTTTTTGAACTCCTAACTCTTCTCGATTCATAAAACTCATTTCCTCTTTGTTTTATGACATGGTATGGTCTAGATATCCACAAAAATGCCACTTAATAAGAGGAAATGTATTCTCACTTCCATTTCTCTTCATTAATTCTTCCTCAGGAAAATAGTTTGAATGCCTATAATTTTTAGAAATGCGAGGATAATCTTCAGTTCTCTTTTTAGTTTTATTCATGGTTTTCCTTTTCATAACTTATGGAGGCATTTCTACATGATCAATTTTCAAATTTTTTTATTTCGTTTCACTTTATTTATAGCATTTGAAATTTCAACATCACAACCAATTCCACTATTTCTCTTGCATGCGGGTCTTTGATCACTCAAGATATTTTCAACTCTATCAGAACCAAATTTTTCTCTCTCTAGTAGCTCAGCATTTGAGAACCTCCCAAATTGTATTTTCTGATTTTCTTATTTTGAAATTGATTCACTTTCAAGTTTACTTCTCATAGTAACAAATTTTTCTTCTATTCCCTCAACGTTCTTGGAATTATCCTCCAGTATAGATTTAAATTCATTGATAGCCATTTATTGTTCTTCAATTTTGAGTTTTAGTTCCAAAACATCATTAGTTCTTTCAAGGATTGATGATTTTACTTTCACCAGTTCTTCAAGTCATTTAATTTTCCCTTCCAACAGATCAATATATTCTGTTGATTCCTCCTCCATTTCTTTACACTTATTAAATATCTTACATTTATTCTTAATCTTACCAATATAATCATTATGTTGAGACTTGGGATCGATATTAGTATTCAAATGATTATATATCTCTTTATCTATCAATGGTTCTAACTTTTCAATGGTATCCATCATGGAATCATGGTTCCTAGATTTTAATTATGCTTCCTCTTCCTAAAAGTGTTCATTCACATTATCTTCTTATTCATAAACAAAACTCTTTCATTGTAATTTATATCCATTTTTGAAGTCTCCATTTTTGAAAAAAAAATATGAGCCTTTTGAATGTCTCCATTTTAGATTTCTTCATCATTGAACTTTCCTAAACAATGAGAGGAACTATGACCAACTCTTCCATAGTGAAAACAAGCCATAGGTAGCTTTCCTTAAAATTTCCATGTTCCCTTCTCGAGTTTCATAGAAAGGAAAGAAAGAACTTATTTTTCCTCATCATATTCATTTACACAATCTCTAGAAATTTTCAGTTTTTCTATGGATTTGAACGTAATTTCCTTGTTTACACGAGTCTTTGCATCTTCTGGGATGAGTCTCATCTCATATTCCACTAGGAATCTCATCGGATTATTAAGAGAAAGTCTGGAAAGATCTCTTTCCTAAATATCTGAATCATTTTATTTATAAATGGGCAGAAGTCTTCTCAAGATTTTATTTACAATATCAATGTATTTGATCACTTCACCAATCCCTAAAATTTCTCCTATAACTTCAATAATTTGATTGAAGAAAGAATCTTCATTTTCATTAGGGTGCATCTTCATATCTTCAAACTTTTTGTGTAAATCATGGAGCTTCGTCTCCATAACATTGCTTTCACCATCATAAACATTATCTAGTTTCTCCCAAATAGACTTTTCTGATGTACAGTTCATCACCTTTAAATATATTTGATCAGAAAGAGCTGTAGTTAGGGAATTCTATACTTTAGCATCAACATCCATCATTTTCATGTCTGTATCTGTCATAGATAGACTGGTTGGATCAGTGACATATATTCCTTGTGAAATGAAAAAAAATTACATCACTTCCAAGAGATATTATATGAGATCTCATATTATTCTTCAATATCTGAAAGTTACTTCCATACAATAAAGTAACTCCTCAAACATTAACTATATTCTCCATGTCAGAAAAAAATGATAGATTTATCACCAGCAACATTTAGGCTCTAATACCACTTGAAGGATCCCGGAACACCCTGAGAGGGGAGGAGAGAATCAGGGTGTCAACGTTTTCTTTTAAATTGATGGATCTTGTTCCAACATTGGTAGGAACTTGTTAAACCTATCCAAAGAGGAAGTGAATAAAATAAAAAATCACATACAAAGAAATGACACAAAATTTTTACTTTGTTCACCACTAAGGGTTACGTCAAAGGTACATACACCGACACTAGGTCGGTCAAATCAAAAAACACTAATCTTCACAATTTGTGGATCACATGTGTTTAGCATAGCCACTCTTTTTCAGGTGCACTGCCTTTATAAGGTTTTAGGGATAGCATAATGCATCCCTCGGATCACTTCTGTTGACTCCCCATTCCTCACTACATTGGAAGAAGCTTCACTCAATTTATCAACATGAAGATTATTTCATTGGTTTAGTATTAAATCATGAATCCTAAACTATAAATGGATGCTTTGTTGAAGTCTTGTAATCACCCATAGATGTAATTTATTTTTTTGTATACTGATATATTATGGAACTTAATTTTGTAAACTGATTTGGTCAATTATTAGGCTTCCTTGGGTGTTCTTCTTACTGTGTTCCAAGTATGGTGTGCAAATTACCTCCTCCACATACCACTACTGTTTCAACATACCATCCATCTCCTTGGAGAACTTTCCTGGTCTGTGTACTACCTTTTTCCATGTACTACTCAGATTCTCTATGTATCGCCTTGCTCCATGTGCTGCCTAACTCCATTGCATATTGCAAGAGATTACTCCATGAACACCACTTTCTTCTACGGACTGTCTTACTTATGCAGATAGTTCTCTCCATGTATCATATTCTCCTCCACTTACCACTTCAAACTTTACCAGATTTCTTCCTGAAATTTTAATCTCTAATCTCATCTATTAATAAATAGGATCATTGTTCCATAAATTGGAACGTAACTCCGCTAATTTTACTAATCTGATTTACCCAAATTTTAAATGTGGGATAATCTTCACTGTATATTAAACTCCATCTACGTACTTTTAGTCTCCACCGTGTAATGATCATGTTTCGTGAACATTATCAATACCACCAACCTTCAGCACTCTAAGTACTGCATGACTTCACCGCGTACTGTCACTATGAACCATTATTAATTTCATCCTTCAGTATTCCATGTACTTCATGCCTTCACCCCATACTGTTACTGTGAACATTTTTTGGTTTCGCACACCACTTCATGCACCGCTAGGCATACTGTTCCGCGTACCACTCTATGTACTATTCCCGCTTCATGGAGCTGCAAACCATTCCCAAAACATGGTATGAGGTTCATGTTACGAGGTATGCAGTTCCCTTATTTTACCAATTTTCTTTGTCATTTCGCATACCATTCACTTCTATCTGAGAAAACTTTGTTTTCCAACACTGAACTCCCAATTTTGAGGCCCATAAATTTGGAAAACATGGGAAACTATGCCACCTTCAATAATAATTTCATCCTCAAACATATGTTCTCAATCCTTGCAAACTCCCATGTCATCCATGTGTAGATTGACAACAAACATAAACCAAACTCCATTATGAGCAACAAAAATCCTTGGTTCCAACATTATGTGTAAAAAAGTTAATCTTTCACTTCATGTAACACTTAGATTATCTTGAAGTACATTAAATAGAATGTTTGTCTTATATTACAAACAATACCGAGTCCCTTCGATAACTTACATTACACACAAGGTAGAGTTCTTACCGAACTACAATACACTATTAAGATTATTATTTAAATACTATTATAGCTAACCCTTAGCCATTGGAATTGATGTTATGAATAAGAGTAGATAAATTGGGGAAATATGATTTACACATTTATATAAAATGAATCCTTTTGTTATCAATTAGTATAATTAAATGTATGAACTATTCTAAAATAAAGAAGTTACTTTTTTAATAAAATCATTTTTTATTTACAAATAGAATTTTATATCAATAAATTAAACAAAACAATTTGAAATAATATTTTTAATAAAATTTATATATTATATATTCAATCATTATTTTTGATACTCATCCAATATATTCTATAGGTATAAGATGGGAATAAAACTAATTTTATGAATAAAAAGATGTATTTTCTAAAAGTTAATTTAACCTCCTTTTAATGGAGAACCCATTTTAAATATACTTTTTGACAATTTTATAATATTTATTCGAAAGAATAAACCTAATTTTTTAAATCAAAAAATAAAAAATTAATTTGGGTGAATTTTTGGTATTTTTATAAGAAGTTTCATTTCTTGATGAATAATGGGAAACACTGAATTATAATTCAAAACTGATTTTTCATCTAATTTATTAAAATAGTTAAATAATTATTTTAATTAATATTTAGGTATAATTATATTAATTTTATATAATTTAAATCTATTTTGGTTATTAGAAACAATTTCACATTAAATTTTTATATAAAAACTTTGAAAACTTTTGATTATTTTTACTTTAAAACCCCGCTTTGTCGTCTATTTTGTGAGATTAACTTTAAATTAATTTCTGAAACTTATGTGATTATAATTTGAAAAAATGGATTAAATATTTGGAATAATCATAATTTATAATTTATAATATTTTCAACTTAGTTTTTTACTAAAACTATTAGTGAATGTAATTAAAGTTAATTACAACCATTAATGTAAAAATAAGATTTATTAATGGTTAAACATTAATATTAAGAGGCCAAATGACATATAAAAATGTCCAAAAGCCATTTTTTGGAGATATTTTGACCAATTCCCCTATTGGATATAATTTTAAAAATTATTTTAGGCACATTATGTAAGGTATAATTCTCAATATTGTTTACATTTTTATATTTATAAGAATGCCACTCATCCTCTATAAAAGGGAACTCAAACCCTCTCTTCCTTACACATATAAAGACAATTTGTATCAGCCCAAAAATGATAAATATCTAGAAAAAATCCCTAAATTAATCTTAAAAGCCATAATTTGAGCAAAAATCAATCGAAGGAATCCATTTGGTGCAAACTAAAAGGAGTTACCCAAAGAATATATAACATCCTTCCTCAAGGTCCTTTTTTTTATTTTTGTTCTCCATCACCTACATTATTCTTATTACATGATTATATAAAAAACTGAATATAATAATTACACTTAAATGATTTTATTCTAATTTATATACCTACAGTTACATACACTTTCATTTAATGTGTAATGAACTTACCAATCTTTTTTACAACAAACTACCGCCTCACGGAATGATATTGCTCGTTTTTTCTTAACCACCTATCATGGTTAGGAATTATAATATAAAATATATTATCATATGATATATATGATATATATCATTTATTGATTATTATGTAATTATTATATAATACATACCCTTATGCTTTCCATTTTTTGTAAATACGATAACTTCGTTTGTGGAAGTGTGGACTACCCCCCCCCCCCTCAAAGCGATTTGATTCATTCAAACTTTACATGGAATGTATTAAAGAAGAGTTTAGTGAAATTATATGATATACATGAAATAATAAATATTAAATTAATATATATATATATTTAATTTCTTTCTTTCAATATGACAATAAAAAATAAACAACTTTCATGCCTACATACGACCTACCATCTCCATGAACCGTGTATTCCATTTCATGATTCTATCATTTATATATTATTATTAATATTTTTATAATGAATATATATGATATTTATATATTTTTATAAATTATTTAAATAATTAAATCATGATCTAATTAAGAGTATAAATAATTAAAAAGTTAAAACATATAAGACAAACAACATAGATTTTACCCTAAACACAACGTTTACGTGGAATTATTAATAAATGGGTAAAATAAAGTCATAATAAAATCATATATGGTATTAGATATAAAAATATGGTTCTGTATTAGATTTATAATATAATCATATTTATTATACTAGATTTTTTTACGAGTAATATGAGAGTCAAGATATAAGGTAAGGGTTTTTTCATCTCACTTTTACTTCTGTGAGACTTATGCAATATTCACCGCTAATTTCCTTTGTGTGGTCTATAAACTTCCCAAGAATGTGTTATTTGATTATTATACCTAAATTTTTTAATATTTACATATCCATTTTATGATATCTCTTTTATGGTGTTTTACCGTTCAAAAGTTACCAAATTAGTAATATAGTTTTGTCACAATTTTCCTTCTCTCAGACACACGTTTTGTTGTAGAACAATATTAATTTTCAAGGAGTATATAATACCATTTGACATGTTGTATCATGGATATAATTATTTTAATGAAATATTAAGTTTCATTTTAATTCATTATCATACATGGAGAGTATGATTCAAGGTTTAAAAGTTTTAGGAGTTCATTGAAACAATCTCATCATTTATAGAGATTGTTTATGATTATTATTATATTAATGAACTATTATGGTACATCTCTCAAGAAATATCATGAATATAATTCTACTATATTTATTCATGATATATTACCACTTTTACACTATTTGGTATATAATATGATTAATAAAAAAATTTTAAGGAAGTCTAAATTTACCACTCTCTTCAATCAGAAATATGTATTCTTTCAAACCCATTTTTTCAAAAAATGCTTTCAATAATTCTTCTGAATTATTCAATGTATTGTCAAATAAAAACATTATAAAAAATTTTAAAAGATTTCATTATATTTTTTCAATGTATTATCAAATAAAAAAAATTTCAAAAGTTTTTCAAGTATTCTTTATAAATTTTCAAAGTATTTTTAATGAAAATGGTTTTCAAAACATTTTCATGTTTTCGTTATAATTTTTCAATGTATTTTTAAAGAAAAATTTTTTAAAAAGGTTTTCAAGTATTATTTATAAGTTTTCAAATTATTTTCAAATAAAAAGGTTTTCAAAACCTTTTAAGGTTTAGTTTATAGGTTTTAAAATTATTTTTAAAGAAAAAGGGTTTAAAAATGTTTTCAAGACTTATTTATATGTTTTAAATGTATTTTCAAAGAAAATATTTTTCAAAAAAAATTATGTTTTATTTATAAGTTTCCAAATTATTTTCAAAGTAATTTTTTTTCAAATGTTTTCATGTTTTCTTTATATGTTTTCAATGTTTTTTCAAAAAAATGGTTTTCAAAAAAAATCAAGATTATTTTATATGTTTTTAAGGAAAAAGGTTTTTAACTATTTTAAAGATTATTTTATATGTTTTAAAGGAAAAACGTTTTAAAAATGTTTTCAAGATTATTTTTTATGTTTGTGAGAAAAATGGTTTCCTAGATTCCTTTATAAGTTTACAAGTTTATTTTCAAATAAAATTGTTTAAAAAAGGTTTTATGATTTCAAAAAAAAATTCAAAGAAAGGATATTTTACACAATAATTTTTTTAAAGATATTTCAACATTATTTTCCATCTAAGATTACATCCATTGGTTTTAATCATTTATTCCTAGGGTTGTGATCCAATTGTTCCATTTATATTCTTTCTCTGAATGGTTTATTTTTTGATGTCACTATTTTTATGAAACCTTTTTCTCTTTCACTGGTTAATATTTTTGAAACCTATTTCTATTTAATGAGTTATATGTTAATAAAAACAGTTTCCCTTTAATGGGTTATTTAATTATGAAACTAAATTATTTTCACGGGTTATTCTTTGGGTAAATGATTAAGAAATCTATATCTTTTCCGCATGTTTTGATATGACTACATGTTTGTGATACCCATTTCATTTCATGGGTTGTGATATGATTATTTATGATATTGTGGAATAGGTATACATAATTTTATTATGAGATGTGTGGGACATATATCTCACTTTAATTAATTTAGTAATGATTTATATCTATTTAGATAGACATGGTCGGAATAGAGAGTGAAATTGGTTTAAGAAATGATTTTTTCCACTAAAATGGTATTGGGAGTGAACCTTGACTAATAAGATGGTCATGGTAGTGAACCATGACTACCAAGATGGTATGAGGGTTGAACTCATACCACTAATATGGCCTTGGAAGTGATGCATTTACTACTATGGACATGATTTTATATGATTATATTTTTTCTATAAATTCTATTACTTATTCATATGTTATGGTATCATAGATTATGATCTTGATTCCCTAATGATTCATTTCTTATGAACTGCCAACATTTTTGGAATAACTTGTGTATATAATCTTTGATACACATTGTATGATCTTTAAATATTATTCTCATGTTCTAATACCCTTATTCTCATGTTATTATTATATATATATTGTTTTTTCTTCCAGAGCATCTAAGATCGCCCCTTTCTTATGTTTTCTTTACCCAGGTTATGAAGAATAGATTAAAGTTAAATTTATAAAGGGGAATATCATTTTGGGAATAATTGGAGATCTTTTAAAAATTAGGAATATTTTCATCCTTATTTCCAAAGACACTAAACTATTATGGTTCTCAGGCATGTACTTTTGTAATGTGATGAATATTCAGCTAAAATGATGTAATATCCATATATGTTAATCCCAAGTCACCATATGAGTAAATTTTCATAATGGATAAGGAATCAAAAGAGTGCCTTAACTATGACGAGTAAACCCTAATGTTATTGTGACATATTAGTTGGACTATTCAAGAACCACAGAGGGGTGGAAAAATAGGGTCATGTGATGGTGAGTGAGGTTGTGGACCTTGAGTTAGATCTTTCATAACCATGTGTATAATGATAGATTATGGATATAATTTTACAGTGGTTTCTCATAGAGTTGTGGCATCATTGAACCCTATAATGGGGCTTGTGATGTGGATCATTCTAATAAATGAAAAGGTGGATCCTCAATATCATTTATTAGTTAATGATGGATATCAAGTATGTTTGTTCTCATGGATCAATGATAGAGCAATCCCTACTATAGGGAGTAGAGAATTTATTATCTTAACACATGATTCTCATTTTGATAAGTTTTTTGTAAATTTAGAGTGTGATGTGTTAGTGCACCCAATATTGTTCCTGATAAGTAGTAGATGAATAATCAATGGGGGGGATGAATTATGCTCTTTAAAATAATTTCACCAAATTAAATATTCCCACATCTTGTTTTTTAAATACTTTTCATCTCTTATAGAATTTGAAATATAAACTAAAGTAAATAAATATATGGAAATATAATATTTTTATAGTGGTTCAAGGATATAAAGAAACTCCCCCAGACCTCTCTAATAACACCCATTATAGGCTAGGTGGTGTATATTTAGATCCTTTACCAAGTAATCTCATAACTGAGTGAAAGTAGATAGAACATTTTTTAAGATTCCAAGAGATTTTACAGACCTCTCACTTATAAGACATATCTTCTTTATTACTCCCAAACTAAGTAAAAGATATTTTCACTTACAAAAAATAGAAATATTTTGAAATTAATGTATATAAAAAAATAATTTCAAACTTCAACATTTTAGAGATGATTGGGTTTATTTCATATAGTAAATAAATTTCAAATTGTAGCTCAAGAAGAATTCTTCAAGTTAGTCTTACATCCAAAATTTATCTTCTTCTTCTCCATATTCTTTTTTAATCACAATGTATAATACAAAATATTATATCTAAAATAGAAAACTAAAATTATTAAACAAATGCTATATCACTTTTTTATATATTTTTAAATTGTATATATCTTTTCTCTATCATTTTATTATTATTAAATATATTTAGTAACCAATCCATGATCTCACCATTAAATGTAGAATATAACTATTGAGACCTTTCTCTATTAAATAATGAACTACATTAGTGTTGTATAATCTATAAATATATGCATATCTATTAAATCTTATAAATAATATCCATGACTTTGGCACTGATAATATTCACTAAAATCCATATGACACTACTGGAAATGGAGGATATACCAATGGTTCTAAACCGTTGGTATAGGCTGGAAAACTGTTGGTATATTCTATACCAACGGTTGTCCAAACTGTAGGGAAGTAAGGCATGGGGAAAGATCTATACCAACGGTTTGAACTAAACTGTTGGTATAGCCCACTCTATCTCTTGATTTGCCAACGGTTCTTGTTGAACCGTTGGTATAGGTTTACCCAATGGTTTAAAACCATTGGGAATTCTATGATTTTGATATTATACCAACGGTTTACAACTGTTGGTATAGTTTTTTTTCCAACGGTTTCAATGAAACCATTGGCATATGTTCAATAAAAAATACTATACCAACGGTTACAAACCGTTGGTATAATTCTTCTCAAAGTATACCAACGGTTGTAAACCGTTGGTATTGTGTATTTCCAGAATTGTTGCACAGCAGCCCCTCCTGTGCATACACCTGCATACAAAACAGCACTTAAAACAGTGAAAACATATAACAGAAGAAAAAAAAGACCACATATTTGATTAGATACATGGTGAATAATTCCCCATTTGAATCTTCATATGACAAAAATCATCCAGTATAGTTGAATAAGAGTTTCAATAACTCAAATATTATTTACACCCATTTCAATCTTCATATGACAACCACTTTTCTAATATATGGTGAAAAGGTATTTTCTTAGGA
This sequence comes from Viscum album, assembly GCA_963277665.1. Taxonomy (NCBI): domain Eukaryota; kingdom Viridiplantae; phylum Streptophyta; class Magnoliopsida; order Santalales; family Viscaceae; genus Viscum; species Viscum album. The sequence continues at coordinate 906,573,798 of OY728145.1, forward strand.
GTCTCATCACTTGTGACTCCATAAGTGCCACACCAGGCCTCGGATTGAGGCGGGGTTGACTGGTACACGTCACATATGATCCATCAATCATTTTCCTAAAGTTTCAACACAATCAGAATCCGTTTGATCGGTTTGGCGTATGTACATAAAATATTGTCCATTCTGAACAAAAGAGAGGCAGTTTGGGTGGTCCCGGCCCCACGGTGACTCCAATTGAGGTGGGGTTGACTCGTAAACATCACATATGACCCATGGATCGTTTTCCTAAAGTTTCAACAAAATCCGAAGGCGTTTGGTCTGTTTCCCGTATGTCAGTTGTTGATATCACTTACAATTTAGTCCATTTTAACAAAAGAGAGACAGTTTGAGTGGTCCTGGACACACCGTGGCTCGTATTGAGGCAGATTTGACTCTTACACGTCAAATATGACCCATGGATTGTTTTACTAAATTTTCAATAGAATCCGAAGGTGTTTGGTTGGTTTGGCGTATGTCAGTTGTTGTTTTCACTTAAAATTAAGTCCATTTTAAAAAAAAGAGAGACACTTTGAGTGGTGACGGCCACAACGGGCCTCGTATTGAGGAATGGTTGACTCTTACATGTCACATATTTTCCATGGATAGTTTTCCTAAAGTTTCAACACAATCAGAATCCGTTTGATCGGTTTGGCGTATGTACATAAAATATTGTCCATTTTTAACATAAGAGAGACAATTTGGGTGGTGTCGGCCACACCGCGCCTCAGATTGAAGCGAGATTGACTCTTACACATCACATATGACCCATGGATCGTTTTCCTAAAGTTTCAATAGAATATGAAGGCATTTGGTTGATTTCCCGTATGACAGTTGTTGATTTCATTTACAATTTAGTCCATTTTCAACAAAAGAGAGACTGTTTGAGTGGTCCCAGCCAAAACGTGGCTCGGATTGAGGCGGAGTTTACTCGTACATGTCACATATGACCAATGGATCGTTTTCCTAAAGTTTCAACAGAATCCGAAGGTGTTTGGTCGGTTTGGCTTATGTCAGTTGTTGTTTTCACTAAAAATTAAGTTCATTTTAAACAAAAGAGAGGCACTTTGAGTGGTGCCAGCCACACCATGCTTCAGATTGAGTCGGGGTTGACTCGTACACATCACATATAAGCCATGGATCATTTTCCTAAAGTTTCAACATAATCAGAATCCGTTTGATCGGTTTGGCGTATGTACGTAAAATATTGTCCATTTTGAACAAAAGAGAGGTAGTTTGGGTGGTCCCAGCCACACGGCGCCTTGGATTGAGGCGGGGCTGACTCGTACACATCACATATGACCCATGGATCGTTTTCCTAAAGCGTCAATAGAATCCTAAGGTGTTTGGTAGGTTTCTCGTATGTCATTTGTTGATATCACTTACAATTTAGTCCATTTTGAACAAAAGAGAGATAGTTTGAGTGGTCCCGGCCACACCGCGGATCAGATTGAGGCGGGGTTGACTCGTACACATAAAATATGACCCATGGATCATTTTACGAATGTTTTAACAGAATCTGAAGGCGTTTGGTTGGTTTGGCATATGTCAGTTGTTGTTTTCACTTATAATTAAGTCCATTTTAAACAAAACAGAGGCACATTGAGTGGTGTCGGCCACATCGGGCCTCCGATTGAGGCGGGGTTGACTCGTACACTTCACATATGACCCATGGATCGTTTTCCTAAGGTTTTAGTAGAATCTGTAGGCGTTTGGTCGGTTTTCCGTATGTCAGTTGTTGTTTTCACTTAAAATTAAGTACATTTTAAAAAAAAGAGGCACTTTGAGTGGTGTCGGCCACACTGGGCCTCGTATTGAGGTGGTGTTAACTCGTACACGTCACATATGATCCAAGGATCATTTTCCTAGAGTTTAAACACAATCCGAATCCGTTTGATCAGTTTGGACTATGTACGTAAAATATTGTCCATTTAGAACAAAAGAGAGGCAGTTTGGGTGGTCCCGGCCCCACGGTGCCTCAGATTGAGGTGAGATTGACTTTTACACATCACATATGACCCATGAATTATTTTCCTAAAGTTTCAACAGAATCCGAAGCGTTTGGTCGGTTTCCCATATGTCAGTTGTTGATTTCACTTGCAATTTAGTCCATTTTGAACAAAACAGAGATAGTTTGAGTGGTCCTGGTCACACCGCAACTCGAATTTAGGAGGGGTTGACTCTTACACGTCACATATGACCCATGGATCGTTTTCCTAAAGTTTCAATAGAATCAGAAGTCTTTTGGTTGGTTTGGCGTATGTCAGTTGTTGTTTTCATTTACAATTTAGTCCATTTTCAACAAAAGAGAGACAATTTTAGTTGTACCGGCCACACCGCGGCTCAAATTGAGGCGAGGTTGACTCTAACACGTCACATCCGACCCATGGATCGTTTTCCTAAAGTTTCAACAGAATATGAAGGTGTTTGGTTGGTTTGACGTATGTCAGTTGTTGTTTTCACTTAAAATTAAGTCCATTTTAAACAAAAGAGATCCACTTTGAGTGGTGTCGGCCACACCGGGCCTCGTATTGAGGCAAGGCTAACTTGTACACATCACATATGAAAAATGGATCATTTTCCTAAAGTTTCAACACAATCAGAATCTGTTTGATCGGTTTGGCGTATGTACGTAAAATATTGTCCATTTTGAACAAAAGAGAGGCATTTTGGGTGGTCCCGTCCACACGGAGCCTCGGATTGAGGCGAGGTTGACTTTTACACATAAAATATGACCAATTAATCATTTTCCTAAAGTTTCAATAGAATCCTAAGGCATTTGGTAGGTTTCTCTTATGTCAGTTGTTGATTTAACTTACAATTTAGTCCATTTTGAACAAAAGAGAGAAAGTTTGAGTGGTCCCGGCCACACCGCAGCTCATATTGAGGCAGTATTGACTCGTACATGTCACATTTGAATCATGGATCGTTTTCCTTAAGTTTCAATATAATTCGAATGTGTTTGGTCGGTTTGGCGTATGTCAGTTGTTGTTTTCACTTAAAATTAAGTCCATTTTTAACAAAACAGAGGCACTTTGAGTGGTGTCGGCCACACCGGGCCTCATATTGAGGCGGGGTTGACTCTTACACATCACATATGAGTCATGGATTTTTTTTTTCAAAAGTATCAGCACAATCAGAATCTGTTTGATCGGTTTGACGTATGTACGTAAAATATTGTCCATTTTAAACATAAGAGAGACAGTTTGGGTGGTGTCGGCCACACCACACCTCGGATTGAGGCGGTATTGACTCTTACACATGAAATATGACCCATGGATCGTTGTGATAAAGTTTTTATAGATTTGGAATGCATTTGGTCAGTTTCCCGTATGACAGTTGTTGTTTTCACTTACAATTTAGTCCATTTTCAACAAAAGACTGGCAATTTGGGTGGTCCCGGACCCACAGTGCCTCAGATTGAGGTGGGATTGACTTGTACACATCACATATAACCCATGGATCGTTTTACTAAAGTTTCAATATAATTCGTAGGCTATTGGTCAGTTTTCCGTATGACAGTTGTTGTTTTCACTTAAAATTAAGTACATTTTAAAAAAAAGAGGCACTTTGAGTGGTGTCGGCCACACCGAGCCTCGTATTGAGGCGGGGTTAACTTTTACACATCACATTTGACTCATGTATTGTTTTCCTTAAGTTTCAATATAATCCAAATGCGTTTGGTCAGTTTGTTGTATGTCAGTTGTTGATTTCACTTAAAATTAAGTCCATTTTTAACAAAATAGAGGCACTTTGAGTGGTGTCGGCCACAATGGGCCTCAAATTGAGGTGGGGTTGACTCGTACACATCACATATGAGTCATGGATCGTTTTGAAAAAGTATCAACACAATCAGAATCCGTTTGATCTGTTTGGCGTATGTATGTAAAATATTGTCCATTTTAAACAAAAGAGGGACAGTTTGGGTGGTTCTGTCCACACCGTGCCTTGGATTGAGGCAGGGTTGACTCTTAAACGTCACATATGACCCATGTATCATTTTCCTAAAGTTTAAACAGATTTGGAATGTATTTGGTCGGTTTTCCATATGTCAGTTGTTATTTTCACTTAAAATTAAAGTCATTTTGAACAAAAAAGATACATTTTGAATGGTACCGTCCACACCACACCTTGGATTGAGTTGGGTTGACTCGTACATGTCACATATGACCCATGGATCGTTTTCCTATAGTATCAATATAATCCGAATGCGTTTGGTCGGTTTACCGTATGTCAGTTGTTGATTTCACTTAAAATTAAGTCCATTTTTAACAAAATAGAGGCATTTTGAGTGGTGTCGGCCACACCGAACTTTTTATTGAGGCGTATTTGACTCATACACGTCACATTTGACTCATGGATCGTTTTACTTAAGTTTCAACAGAATACGAATGTGTTTGGTTGGTTTTCCTTATGTCAGTTGTTGATTTCACTTAAAATTAAGTCCATTTTTAACAAAACAGAGGCACTTTGAGTGGTATTGGCCACACCGGGTCTCGAATTGAGGCGGGGTTGACTCGTACACGTCACATATGAGTCATGGATCATTTTTAAAAAGTATCAACACAATAAAAAGTTGTTTTATTGGATTGGTTTATGTACGTAAAATATTGTCCATTTTAAACAAAATACATACACTTGGAGTGATACCGGCCACACCGCACATCGGATTGAGGCGGAGTTGAATTTTACATGTCAAATATGACCCATGGATATTTGTCCTAAATTTTCAACACAATCTGAAGGCGTTTGGTCGGTTTCCCATATGTCAGTTGTTGATTTCACTTAAAAATAAGTCAATTTTGAATAAAAGAGAGGCAGTTTGAGTGATCCTGGCCACACCATGCCTTTTATTGAGGCGAGGTTGACTTATACACGTCAAATTTGACCCATGGATTTTTTGCCTTATGTTTAAATAGAATCTGAATGCGTTTGGTTGGAGGGGAAGGGTCTAGTCGGGTACGCGGAGATGCTCGTCTACCTCTGGTATGAACCTCCCTCGTACCATCGGCCGAAGAACTGAAAGAATGGAATAATGAAAAGTGCACATACTTATGTACCTGTAAAATCTACACATAGAAAGCACATAGCTTCATCATGTCATAAAAAATAACACCAAGGATCAGACAAAATAGAAGCAGTCATGCAGAGTAATGACAAGTGCACATAGAGATCAGAAGCAGCTAAAAAATTGTTGCATACATGCCATGTTTATTTCCTAAAACAGAGTAAAAAAATCAAAATGATGAAACTCTATAATATGGGTTGCCTCCCAGGAAGCGCTATGTTTTTCGTCTTCAGCCAGATGGATGGACACTGGTCAATCGTCTTGGTCCATCAACTCAGAACTCATGTGCCTCTTACAAGAACTGGTGGCCGTGTCATCAATCTCACATGGACACTTAGTGGGATTGATCACTTCATGAGCGTAGCGGGTGTGAATCTGGTGTGGAAGTAAGAGAATATGGCGCTCGTCATCATCCAGACGCTGAGTGGGATTGATCACTTCAGGAGCGTAGCGGGCATGAATCTGGTGTGGAAGTAAGAGAATCTGGCGCTCGTCATCAGTCAGACGCTGAGTCACCCGTCGTGCGAGGTCAGATGGAGACGAGACGTGCACATCGATGATCATGGAAAAGGCAGACAAGCTAGACATTGTTGGTTAAGATGAATCCACAAATAGATTCATTTTTATATATTAGAACCTTTATAAATGTTTATCCCATTTTTACAAACAATTAATGTGTGAAAATTGTTAAAAATAACTTATCGGATATATAAAAATGGATTTACTCATGGACATGATGCATAATATCTCAAATATTCCTCATTGGATCCCAATTTGAAATTTTGATCCATTATCAAATGTCTTATATCGATTTATTTTTATTTGGATCTTTAAGGTTGAACGCTTTTTGTAAAATCTTGCCAAGGGAGGATAGACTAGTGACTTGGAATACAATTGGATGTTATGTGGTGAAAACCACATTATAAGCATTGTTTAGGATATTATTGAGGTGGTTTGAGGATAAATCTATCTTTTTAGAGAAAATCCAGCATGTCCAAGTTTGGTGGTCAATGTTTTGAAGTGGGGGGGTATTTGGTGGTTGAGGATGGGTGAGGGGGATGTCCAAGGTCTGGGAGGAGGGGTTGGGGGATGTCCAGGGTCCAGGAAGGGGGCGGGGGGCTGTCCAGGGTCAAGGATAAGGGGATAAGGGGTTGTCCATGGTCCAGGAAGGAGGGGGGGTTGTTCAGGGTCCATTGAGGAGGGGGGCAATCCAGGGTCCAGGGTGGAGGGTGGGGGGCTTCCTAGGGTCCAGGAAGGAGGGGGGACTATACAAGGTCCTGGGAGGAGGGTGGAGGGGGGTTGTCCAGGGTCCAGGAGGGGGGATGTCCAAGTTTCAAGAAAGAGGGGGGCCAGGCTCTCTAAGTTCCAGGAGGGGGGACTGTCCAGGGTCCAAGAGGGGGGGTGTCTAGGGTCCATGAGGAGTGGGGGCTCTGTTAAAGGGAGGAAATCCCCAAATAATTCATTGAAAATTAACTAAACTTAATCCAAAAAACATCACAATTCCAATCCATCACCCAACCAACATCCAATTCATCCTCAATATCACTAACCTTCGCATGCCATAAACAACACAACCTAGTTTATACCAAATTAAAACCAAAAACAAAAATAATAGATGGAAAACATTAAAACTAAGGTAGTGCTTACATATTTAGAGTGTAGAACTACAAAATTGTTTGATTTAATATGGATCTATGAGTGGAACGAGTTTATGAGTACTTGTATAAAGAGATCTGAGACGTTTAGGTCAAATCAAAATAGAAAATAAAAAAATAGATGAAGAACATTAGAACTTACAGATTTGAAGTGTAGAATAGAAAAATTGTTTGATTGAAGAGGATATATGGAGTTTTGGAGACTGGGTAACGAGAGTTCATCAGGAGAGCTTCAATTTAGGGCTGCATTTGAGCGGAGGGGGACTGCAATCGAGCGAAGGGGCTACTGGATTTAGGGGAAAACTTTCCCAACGGTTTTTAAAAACAGTTGGGAATGTATGTTTACCTAAGGCCTATAACAACGGTTTACACAAACTGTTGGTATAGATTCCAACATATACCAACGGTTAGTGTATAACCGTTGGTAAAAGTCTCTTAATGGAGCCCTATACCAACGGTTTTATAAACTGTTGGTAAAAAAATTCATAAAATCCTCTATGCCAACGGTTTTCTTAAAACCGTTGGTATACATAACCATTCCCAATGGTTTGATAAACCGTTGGGATATAAGCGTTGGTAAAAATGGGATTTACAGTAGTTTGATAATTTCTCTTATAACATCCTATGAAAATTTCCATATAAGAATCTATATAGAAACATTCATTAAAATTCTATAAGTTAATTATCTTTTAATGATTGAATAATACCTATATTCTCATGATATGTCTCCTTTTAAATAATAATCATTTGAACTTGAAAATATAAGTAGTGTCTCTATATTATCATTTTTATCTTAAAATTTATAATAGATTTTAAAAAATAATAAACAATTCAAAAAAATCGTCATAGTTAACTTCTATTTCTTCTTAAGTAATTAGATCTGTCTAGGTTATCATGGTGTGACAATCTTCTTAATGATGTGAGAATATCCATATTAATACAACCAAAAAGATAAAATTTTGTATAATTATGACTTGATAAACTTCTCATAGTAATATCCAACTCATTGCTTGAAATGGTAAAAGAAACCAAGACATACTTATTCCAGCCTGTGTTTATGACTTCACATTTTTCTGGAAGTCTGATAAACCTTTATGCATACACAAGTGTAGTTAATTTTTTTTTAATTAACAATTAATCATGTTAATTTTATTAGCTTCTAAAACACCTTATCAATAATACATATAGGTTATAATAGTTCTCAAAATTGTCAATAAGTACTTCAAACTTCATTGTATATGTATGGGTTAATTACTTTTCCAAATCTCATACTTTCAAAATTCTACTATATACAAATTTTATAATAACTTTTACAAATTTCTATCTCATCTAACTTATAAATTATATGTTTGTGTTAATTTATTTTCCAAATTTCCAACTTTTCCATATTTTATTGTATATGTATGAGTCAATTCATTTTCCAGATCTCAAATTTTTATCATATATATAGGTAATTTTTATTTTCCAAATATTTTGATCCTTATTACACTTAATTCAATATGAAAAAGTTATGTACTTAAGAAATTGATTCCAAGATATGATAAACTCATAATATAAATCCCACACACAAAAATCCTTTGAGAAACTTAAATAGATAAATAATTAACCTGAAACTCACTTCAAAGTAAAACCATCAATAACAAAATATATATTACTTATGATCATTAAATATAAAGTAAATTAGAGTATATTTAATTATATATTATGTTCAATAATATATTACTAATATATCCCTATTTTTTATGATAGAAAATCTATAACATTTTGAAAAATAAATGTAAAAATTAATCAAATAATAATACTATTGGAATTAATGAATTATTAGAACAAAATTTTGTGTTCCCAATACTCTCCCCCATTATGTGATATCAAAAAGGGAGTTTCATTGAACAATTAACACAAATATTTTTCACAATGAAATAAATTGTCAGATTATAATACTAATGAGAATATAAATTTTTTAATGACTTGTCTTTATCATGGAAAAATAAAATTCATAGAGGAATAAAAATAATAAACAAATAGTTATCATAAAAAAGTAACAGTGAATAAATATAAAGAAAATAGGATAAACCCATTTAAGTTCATAAAAAACCATCTCACCATTAATAAAATAATAATGATTATAGAAAATTGATTTGTGAAAATATCTACTAACTAAAATTAAATGTTAAAAAATTCAAAAGAAATATTATATTTTTGTGTGTGATATATCATGAAGTAATCCATAATTTCAATATGATTGGTACTCATATGGATTATATATAATGACCATTACATTTAATATATAAATACTACTTCTAATTAGTATAAATTTCCATTACATATTGAATAATTCTACACCATAAACAAAACGTTTTAGTGTATTTGGAAACATAGGTACACAAAAAACTAGTTCATAAATGTTCTACTACATTTCCCATTTATTCCTTCACAATTATCACCCTTCTTAGATATAACATACAAAAAAACTTTCGTCATAACCTAGGGAAGGTAAACATAATTAAAAGTGAGATTAAATTCTCCGTAAGGGTAAACATAAGAGATATTATTAAATTATCACAAGTGAGGATAAGATAAGAATAATGGTATGAGGACATGATAAAATCATTAGAAAATCATACCCATAAATTCATATATCATAATAATAAAACATGACATAATATTTTATCAATCGATATAAATAAGACCTAAGAGTGTAGAATTATCAGTGATCAATCATGATCCAGGGGAATATATCATAAGTATGAGATATAAGTTTTTTCATGCATATAATTAGAGAAAATAATTTCATTGTTAAAGTCTCACATCCAATACTATCATATTGGATAGGGTTCACTCCCTATTTCATCATTACCTTAGTCAAGGTTCTCTCCAAAAACTATCTTATTAGTCAAAGTACCTTACTGAATTTGTTTCACTCCCCATTATAGTGCTTATTATCACATGATATATCACTCATTACCTAATTAATTATATGGCTATATAATTTTTGGCACTCCCATCACATAATGAAATCCATACATATGTGCATCATAATATCATAAAATATTAATCAAATCATAAAATAATAAACCATGGAAAGAATAAAGGTTTCATAAAAATTTCAATATCATAATCATAAAACATATGTAGAATTAATAAGTAAGGTTACATTGGTTCATATCCCAGATAAATCATAAGAAATATCAAAGGATGTTTTTATAGATTAAAATACCTTTAAATGATCAGTAAAACCTTTCTTGAGGAGAATAACCTTTTCATTTCAAATCACTTATCTATAGTTTATAAATTTAATAACTATTAAGGATTTTTTTTATTTAATAATAATAATGGAAAAAAATAAAAGAATATTTAAATAAAATATTATTCATTATGGTGGGGAATCCATTCATTTGGTGCATGTTAAAACAAAAATTACATTCACATTTTTAGTAAAAAGTCAAATGTACCAGGCTTGGGAAATGATAAGAGGCTTAATTTTAATCCTTGGTACTGAAAGTAAATTATAGTAAAAAATGAATTTAAAAAATATTTTTATAAGAGTAAAAACATTTTAACAAACATTTTAATCAAAATATTGACATGGAAGAAAATATTCCCAATCGAATAGAAAAAATGTTGGTTTTCCTTAAAAAATTGATTCCTTGTCCTGTGTAATTAAAAATATTAAAATGAAAGGAAAAAAATAAATCTAAAAAAATAATACAATTATAAGAAAATAATTCTAATTTCATATATATATATATATAATATATAATTTTATCATTTTCAAATTTAATCATAAATAATCCTGATAAAAATGATATTTTAACATAAATATTTACCGCTTTGGTAACTTTTGACTCATAACCACCCATGAAATAAATCACATAAAATGGAAATTTAAATACCATGAACCCAATTATATTAAAATTAAAACATATAAAATTGGTAGTATATGCACATCATAAAATAATATTGGTGTATAATAAAAAATATGACTCAAAGAAACAAAATTGGGACAAAGAACCCTTACAATTGTAGTATTTTTTTGAATTAAAAGTAATTGGAAGTTTAAAAGTCATATGGTTATAGAAATACAATTAATTTAGTCATTTATTATTCCAAAATAAATTCTTATGTAGTAAATACACCATATAAATAAGAAATTGGTGCATAATAGTAAAACATGTCTTGATAAAGAGAAATTGAGGTGAAACCCTTACCTTATGTCTGAATTGATTTGTATGCTCTCTAAACTCATATATAATAAATTTAGGTTTATTAAAATTTTATATAAGAAAAATATTAATAATTATAATATCATATATGATCCACTTATAACTTTTCATCAACTATTTATAAACAATTATTTTTTAAAATCTTTATTTCAGATGTCAAGTGCTTCAATTTTCATGTATGTTTTAGTTTGGCCATTATTGTCCTTGAAATTTTAGTATGGTTCCTCTATATCAATAATTTTATTCGTGATATAATTCTTATATATAATCATTATAAACATATTTATAACCATTCACATTATTTTGTGAGTAAAAATTAATTCTATCACTTCGTGGAGAGAGTAACTTGTATGTACACATGAGTGTTGTTTCCACTTTTCTATGGATGAAACAAAATAAAAGGTTGATAATAATTCACCATTATATAACCATTAATTTATAATAAATATAATATATTTTCTTTAAATATATCCTTGTTACCATTCATGTAAAACATTCATGAAAAAAAATTGCATCGCTTCATGGAGGTGGTAGTTCACATGTACGCACGAGCGACGTCATCATTTACCAATGGTTTATAAGGTATGGAGGTAGATAAGATATTATAATTTAATAAGAATAATTATTTTAGAAATATCATATATAAATATTAAATCCATAATTATAACCACCCATGAAATATGGTGAAGGATAATGAATCATATCAATTCGTGGAGGTGGTAGTCCATATGTATGCACGAGTAATAATTTTGTTTCGCATTTGATGGATAAGGGGTGGGAAATGGTTTTTAAATCACCATAATAATATCTTATTATATATATGATACTGTATTAATCATTGTTTTATAGATAAAACATATTTAAATAATATTTAAGAAGAAATAAAATTGAAAGTGATTGTTAAGATTTAGACCACTTCTTGGAGAGATCCACTTTGGCTTACACCTTAATCTTTGAAGGATTGGTCTTTGGAGTAGACCAGATTATTTAAGATGAATTTGAGGGATATTGGATGGTTTTTGATTATTTATTTTGTTAGTTATAGGTCTAAAACGGTGTAAATAATGGCAAATAATAGGTTCCCTTTTATATCTGAGGGGAGGGACACACATGGAATTTTTTAAAAGATTTTTATGATTTAAGGTCACTTTAACCTGAACCGTGGTAACATAATTTTAATTTTTTTACTATTAACTATTACCAAAAATTAATTTGAACCTATAATATTAAATTATTTATTCTTAATAAAAATTTATAATTCATTCTAATATATTCAACTTCAATATGTAGTAGGTTTTAATTTTTAACAAGTCAGCAAACCTCAATGAAATCCCATTTTAGAAAAATATATTTTTAAGCATCAAATATAATTTACTTTCATTCATTTCCTTGTAAAAAACAATAGATTAAATGTTAAAATATTTTATTGAATATATAATCTATAAATTTAAATAATAACATTAATAAAAATATATTAATTTAATTTATTTAGATAAAAACTCATTGCGTGCAGAAAAATAATTTCTAGAAATATGTGTTCTTAAGCCCAAAAATTAACTTATAAAAAAATAAAGTGAAATTGTTATTAAAATGTAAGGAATTATATTATTTATAATTACAGGTTATTATGTTACTTTTATTTTATAAATTTAAAAACATAATGGTAGTTTTATTTGAAAATAAATGTTAGTTTTTACAAAAAAAATGGTATTTTTCACTATTCATTGTAAAAAAAAATCTAAAAAATCATAAAAAGTCTTTATAATATTATATCTAAATTATGTTTTCAAATATGAAATTAATTTAATCATAAAAAATTCTATAAAATATTTTTAATTAATTTTAATTTTTGTGCATAAAATGAAATAAACATTATCTCTAAATAAACTATATTCTTGAAGTATTTAATGGCTATAAAAAATTGGGTTCATGTTTATTATAACATTGTCAATAAATTTACACCATTTAAAATATTTATACTTATTTTTTATAATTTGGTTATTATCATTCATACCCTTAAATTTAATTTCTTGGTTCTAATAGTTTACTATGTCACATTTTATTTGGACTCAAGGTTGCGTATAAGGAAAAATATCAAATACTAAATGTTTTTCTGAAATAAATAAATTTAAAATATTGGGTTGTTACGTTCTACCCCCATTAAAATGAATTTCACCATAAAAATTACATTAATATAATAAAAACAAATGATAGTACCTATACTTTATCACATCCTTAGGTTCCTATGTAGGTTCACCAAATTTATCATTTCTCAAAAGAACGTTAAATAGGTGAGAAGTTTTGATTCATAGAATGTTATCTTTATTATCCAAGATTTATACCAATTGTTCTTATTAATAAATTTAATGCTCTAATGGTACAACCTCTGATTTTAATAGATGTGATGGATCAGGTATGTACTTCTTTAGGGGATATACATAGAACACATTATGAACTTTGGAGATATTTAGTGGGAGTTTCATGTGATCAAAAGATGTCCCAATCTAATCAATAATCTCAAAAGTACCAATATAGATAATAATTTTCTTTCCCTTATATCATAATCTCATAACTTTATTCCTTGTATAAATTCAAAAGAATACCATTTCACCAACATTGAATTCTGAATCTCTCTAATGATTGTTAACATAACAATTGTGTTGAATTTGAGCTACCTCGATGTGATGTTGAATGAATATAGCCTTATCTACAATTTATTTATCTAGATAAGATCTCAATAGATTTATTTCTCTAACATTATCAAACATTTTAGAGTTCTACACTTCTTTTATAGAGTGTTTTATGAGGAGGTATCTGAATGCTGAAGTGAATGAAATTGTTTTATGAAATCTAAACTAGAGGAAGGTGTTAATCCCAAGAACCTTTGAAATTTTGATAATGAGATCTCAAATTAAACTCCATGGTTTTAATGGTCCTATTATACTAACCATTTGTCAAATTATGATAAATAGTATTGAAACACAATTTTGTATCTGGAGTTTGATGAAAAATTCTACACAATATCGAGGTAAACTTTATATCTCAATCAGATATATAATAATGAGGTAGTCCATGAAACCTTACCACTATCTTAATAAATATTCTAGAAATAATATTAAGAGATAAATAATCTATGATAAAAATGAATTTTGATGAATTTATAAGTTGATCGAATACAACCCAAATAGCTTTATGGAATTTATATGTTTTGGGGAGTCCGGTGATGAAATCCATGTTATTGTTTTACCATTTAAATTATGGTATGGGTAATGGATGTAGCATCCACTTAGAATTATATATCTAAGACTTAACATGCTTCTATGATAAGAACTGAGATACAAGTTCTGTAATATATCTCGTTATGTTGTCCCACTAGAAATAATCTTTTAGATCTCTATGTATCTTCGTACATTCATAATGATTAGAGAATTTTGATCTATGAGATTCTTCTAATATTTCTTTATTCATGTTTTTAATTGAAAGAATACACACTTGGTTCCTAAACCTTATAATCCCATAGAAATCAAGTTTGAACTCAGGAACATTTCTCACTTTATTTTTTAACTCCACACCCTCCATTTTTTCCTTTTTAATATTCACATAGATGAATGATTGAACACTTATTTGAGGAAGAAAAAATTTATACCCTTACTTCAAGATTCCAAGGTCCATACATTAAAAATAAAAAAATATTTAATCTTTTGTGATCCTCATTATAGATAAACTAGAATGATCCTTTTGACTCAAAGCACCATCCACCCTATTCTCTTTTCCAGGGTTGTAATGTATTTGGACGTCATAATAAATAATTGCATCCAACCATCTTCTTTGGTGCAAATTGAACTATTTTTGTTTGAATATAAAATTTAAAATTTTATGATCTGTATATATGTCACACCTTTATCCATATAGACAATTCTTCAAGATCTTTAATGAAAATATTACTTCTACTAACTCCAAATAATGTGTTCAGTAATTTCTATCATGAGCCTTAAATTTTCCTAAGGCATAAGTTATCACCATATCATTCTTCATAAGAACACACTCATCCCATTTTTTGATGAATTAATATATATAAAAAACCCTTATTCACTGTAGTTTAGTGTGATCATAGGTTTACTGACCCAACTTCTCTTTAGTTCATTGAAATTTTAATCACATTCACCAGTCTAAAGGAACTTAACTCTCTTCAAGATAACCTGGATAGAGGATTAAATAATAGTGATAAATCCTTAAAAAAGTGATAATAATATCCAAACAATATAAGAAAACTATGATTCTTAGTCAAAATGATTGGTTTAGGAAATTTTTGAATAACTTCTATCTTTGATGGATCCACTATTCTACCCTCACATGATATTATATGACCCAAAAATAAAACTTTATGTATCTTAAATTCACAATTTTTAAATTTATAATACAACTTACCCTTTCTTATGGTCATTAATAAAATCCTTAACTGATCTTCATGCTAATCCTTTATCTTGGAATATATAATAATTTCATATATAAAGACTAACACAAGATGATAAAGTTAATTTATAAAGACACTATTCATTAAATACATGAAGATATCTAGGTAATAATTAAGACCAAATGGAATCAATATAAATTCATAATGTCTATACCCCAAACAAAAGGCTTTCATGGGTATGTATTTAGTTTTTTACCTTAATTAATAGTATCTATATCTAAGATCAATCTTGAAAAAATATTTTGATCCTCATAATTGACTAAATAGATCCTAAATATGGGGTAAAGGATACTCATTATTGACCAAGATCTTGTTAAGTCCCTAATAATCAACACCAATTCACATTGATCCATTAAATTTCATAATAAAAAAACATAGGTTTGTCCTATGGAGACATACATAGATGAAATAATCCCTTATAAATATTATTCCAAAGTTACTTATTCAATTACTATAACTCAATTGGGACTATTATATAAGTATCCTTTGTGATTGGTGTATAACTAGGTATGATTTCTATTGAAGACGTAGCGTCATAATTAAGAGGAATACTAGGAAACTCTTCAAGAAAGACATCAATAAACTCCCATACAATATAAAAATATTTTATATTGAGTTCTTTTCCTATCCATATAAGATAACACCACCTTTTAATGGGAATAAGACCCATGAAATGGATGTTGTAACACCCCAAGCTTCCACGGTATGTTTCTCTTTGAATAATACAATAGCGTGTGATGTACGCAACACCGAGTTCAAGCTCACCACGACCTATCAAACTAGAAACTTAAAAAGAGTTTATGAATAGTAATAACCACATTTTGAATCCTATATATATACTATATAATTTTAACATCCATATTTTTTGTTTCTTTGACATAATATAAGTACAAATTCAATTTTTCATATAAAAGAAGTATTTTTCAAAAAATACAGTTTTTCTGCCTTTTAATGGAGAACCCTTTATAATCCAATATTTGACACTTTTATATATTCAATTTGGTGAAATTAAATTCTTCTTTAGAAATAGGACAAAAAAATAGTTTGTATAAATTTTTGGTGTTTTTCTTATAACTTTCATATTTTGATGAATAGTAAAAGATGCTAAATTTTAATTGAAAACAACTTTTTTAATAAAAATAATTTATAGTGTTAAATTATAAATTTAAATGGTTTTGAAGTATAATTAGATTATATTTTTATCATTTAATCCAATTTTGGTCATTCTAAGTAATTTCACTTTTAAATTGGACATAAACACATATCAATCTTTTGATAGTTTTCACTTCTCAAAAACCCACTTTTTTGTTTTGACAACGGGAATTAATTTTAAATTAATTAATGAAACTTATATGTTTTTAATTTGGTAAAATAGACATCATTTTTGGATTTGGAATATCAAAATTATCTTAGGGTTATTTTTTGGTATTTTTTTCGAAAACTTCCAATTTTTGATGAATTGTAAAAAACATTGCAAAATTGTTTAAAAACCTACTTTTTATTTAAATAATTATTTATTTTATTTAAATTAATTTTATTTCAAAATAGATACATAATACCTATATTGGTTCAATGTAATTCATTGGAGTTATTTTATAATAAAATTAGATGTATAAAATGTTATTGAATTTTTTTAACGTTTTTTCCCACCTTTTAGGCATGTAAGCAAATTTTCGTGAAATGTAATTTTACCACTTCTATGAAATGAATTTCAAAAATACAAGAGACAAGTTTGGAATCAATAAGTAAAATTCGGTTAAATAAGATGAAAATAATTTTTGGTAAATAGTAACTTTTGACTTTTATTTACCACGATTAAAAGTAAATAGGGTAATTAAAGGTAAAAATGATATTATAATTACCATAACACATGTCCTAATTCTATTGGATAAGTGTTTTTTTTTGACAAAAATCAACCTTAGTAATAAGATATGATCCTTTTTTTTCACTTGGATTAGATTAGGACGTTTATTATTATTTTATTTAAAGAAGAGTTAAAAGTGTTAAATTCAAATTTTCATAACTAAAACATTTTTAATATAGGGTTATACAGAAGATAAATTCATCTATAAATATTAATTAGAAATCAAAAAATATTTCATACATCATGTTATTTTATTTATAATTTTTAGACATTAAATAATTAAATTTATTTATGACAAAATGATGATGTAATAATTACCTTATTAATGAAAGATTAAAATAATTGATATTATAAATATCAAAATAAATGTAAATATATACTTTTTATGATTCCAAAAAATTTATAGATTAATATGACATTTTAGAATTGATTAAATGAGTTTTTTCGAAGTAATCATGTTGTTATGACTTTCAAAAAAAACAAATACTAAATAGTGTCAAAATTGACATAAATGAGTTTTTAAAACAAATATTATATTATTAAATTATATAATATTCCAAAAAATATAAGGTTCAGCCAAAGGACTTATATAATGATATATTGATCATTAAGGTACCACTTGAGTTTTTCTTGGCAGTTTATAGTAAGTTTATTAACCATATAGTGTAAGAATACAAGAATACATGGTAAAAGTTAAACTAATTAACTAATAGTTAAATATAAAAGATAAGGTTAATATGGTGACATAAATTTGTCTAAAACCTATTGGTAGAAGGTATTTAGACCCATACCCACCTTAGAATCGAAATAAATCCATTTGGATCCATTATAAACCGAAAATGATTATATAATAAAATAACATTTCAAGCTTTTCCTAAAGTGACCCTCACCTCTCTTATAAAAGGGTACTTCCCCTTCTCTTAATTTCACACCTCTAAAGCCATTTGGCTCGGCCAAAACCCACTCAAATATCCTCCCAACTACTCTCACTTCATCCTAGAGTCCTTAATTTGATTAGAAATGTAACGCCTCGACCCCAATTACCCAGAGTCGATGCATTATTACATAGCATTGGCATGATTACAAGGAATCAAGTCCCAAAAGACCGATCAGTTTAGCAGTCTTGGAAAATAGATTACATAAATGAATGTTACATTACACTTTATAACATACAACAAAAAATAATAATCCTTTTAGAATTCCATTGTTCCCTTATCTTAACTCTACATCTCAAACATAAAACACTTCTTGGGATCCTGGGAAAATAAAACATAAGAAAGGGGTGAGCTCAGATGCTCAGTACGGGTAAATAATTTAGCAGAAGATAACATAAAAAATAGGCATGGTGAATAATTGGAAACACATGACTTTACAAATAATAAACATGAACACTTTATGGCAGAAATATAATCTAAGTAAATAATGCCATAATAAAACATTGTCATGGGTATTCTACTAGTAAAATAACCACATGAACCACCAATATTATTTTTATAATGAGGGAATGTATAATTCCATACATTCTGAAACATTTCATCAAGGCCTCAGCCAAGACATCTAAAAATGATTAAGGCCTCATCCAAAACCATATATCAAATTGGGAAAGGCCACGGAAAATTCCACATCTAATTGTCTCATGATACCTACCGATGCATCGAGGATCTATGGTGGGCTCCACCCATCACTTACTATGTCCAATACATAACTCATATGAAACGGTTGAAATATAACATAAACATTCGTATTATAACTAGCATACGAAATGTCAATACTTTAACCCTAAACCAATAATGGTACAAAAATAACACATCCATAGTCAAATATATCACAAAACCTTCAATAAAATATGGAAGATTTGTATCATAATAAATCAACTTCAAACAAGTTTAAAATCCATCAAACGATGTTGACATAGATGAAAATGATTTGTAAAACTCTTTGAGAGAAATATCCCTTTTTCATGAAAACATTTAAAAGTTGCGCAATTTATAAAGGAAGACATTTAAAGAAATTTTTGAATCAAATTCTCCCATACCAATTTTAAACTTTTGAATGGAATTAACATTTTAAAAACATTCATGTCCATATAAATAAATCCTTAAAAACATTTTGAAAACATGGACATTAATGAGAATGATTTAGAAGAATAAATATTTAAAGCATTTAAAATGATGTTTTAGTAAAAGAGACCCTTAAAAGAATCCCATTTAAAACTCTTTTATGAAAAATGTACTTGGATAATAAATATGTCCCTGTAAAATCTTACCCATGAACAATCTCGAATAATAATGAGATTGAGGAATTAACCCTTACCTTGCACTTTCCATTGGTCGAGGGTATGTTTAACCTCCTGTATAATGACCATAGTATGTTATTAAATTATAAAAAAACCATATTTATATTTATTATATCATACATTATTCATTTATGAATTTATACTACCAATTTAATAATGATTTTCATGTTACATTAACATTTCGGGTAATAATTGCTTTCTTTATCGTACGTATTTTAACTTGTTATTCTTGATCGTGTCATTTAAATCATGATTTAAATACTTCCAGAATATAAAACTTGATTTATATGTCATACATATTTAGAATATAAATATTTATAATAGATAGATATATGAAATGGAAAACACCATTTATGGAGACGGTAGGTTGTACGTACGCATTAATGTTGTCTCTGTTTTCATATCATATTGAACAGAAGTAAGTGAATAAGATATATGTAAGTATATAAATACATATATATATAAATTTATATGTCTCTAGTAGAATTATTATGTCATATATTACATACTTATTAGTAATATATATTTTTATAATCATCGATGAATGGTGAACGTGGAAATGAATCTCATCGCGTCGTGGAGAAGGTAATCTGTACGTACGCACGAGCGACAATATCATTTCCTTAAAGGTATGGAATTGGATGGTATATTAATTTTACATATACATTATCATGTTATTTTAATTATTTATATACATATTACTCATCATTATATCCATCCAAATAACACAGTGTTGAATAACAAATTACACCACGACGTGGTGACGGTAAGCCATATGTATGCACGCATGGTGACATTATCATTCATAGGATAGATAGAATAATGAATATGGTTGGGACATATTTATAATAACATAATAGTATATATAAGGTACTGGAGTTATTATTTTGGTATGTTAATAACAAAGAAATAGTAAGTGGAAGAAGAAAATAACCTGAAAGAGGGTGGTGAAATCATTACCTATTCTTCGAGTTCTTCATTTTGATTTGAACAAACGGGCTCCTTAGGTTGGATTTCTGACCAAATTAAGGCCTCTAGGATTAATTTAGGATAGTTGGGAGGATATTTTGGAAGGTTTTGTCCGATCCAAATGGCTTTGGGGGTGTGAATTTGAGATAAGGGGAAGTTCCCTTTTATACTAGAGGTGAGGGTCACTTTAGGACAAGCTTGAAATATTATTTTATAATAAAATAATTTTCGGTTTATAATGGATAAAAATGATTTATTTAGAGTATAAGGTGGTTATGGGTTTAAATAATCTCAACCAATAGGTTTTAGACAAGTTTAGGTTACCATTTTAACATTATCTTTTAGATTTAACTCTTAGTTAAATAGTTTAACTTTTACTGTGTCTTCTTGTATTCTTAAACTATATCGTTAATAAACTTAATCTAAACTTCCAAGAGAACCTAAAGTGGTTCATTAATGACATATATAATATTATTTAATCCCTTTTGCAGAACCTTAAATTTTTATGAATATTTTATCAACCAATAATATAGTATTTGTTTTATAAATTAATTTATGTCAATTTTGACACTATTGGGTATTTGGTTTTTGTAAAAGTCATCACAAATTTATTGATTTAAAAAAGATACATTTAATCAAAAATAAAATGTCATATTCACCTAGAAAATTCGTTTATTTCATAAAAACTTTGAAATTATATTTATTTTAATATTTATAATACCATTTATTTGATTCTTTAATTAATAGGGTAATTACTAAATCATCATTGTGTCATAAATAAATTTAATTATTTAATGTCTAAAAATTATAAATAAAATACCATGATATAGTAAATCTTTTTATCTTTCTAATTAATATTTATAGTCAAATTTATATTGTGTGTAAACCTATATTAAAAATGGTTTAGTTATTAAACATTGATTTCAACTCTTTTAACTCTTCTTTAAATAAAATAATAATAAATGTCCTAATCTAATCCAAGTGGACCTAAAGGATCATATTTTATTCCTAAGGTTATTTTTGGTTGAATTAAACATATCCAATAGAATTAGTACATGTGTTAGGGTAATAATAATATCATTTATACCCTAAATTACTCTATTTACTTTTAACCATGGTAAATAAAAGTAAAAAGTTACTATTCAACAAAAATTATTTTCACCTTATTGAACCACATTTTTCTTACTGATATCAATAATGTCTCTCGGATATTCAAAATTACACTCACAGAAGCAGTAAAATTATGTTTTACGCAAATTTTTAAATTTTCTTAAGAGGTGGGTAAAAGACTGTGAAAAGTTAAATAAAATTTTATATATCTAATATTATTTCAAAATGAATCTAATGAATTAGATTTAACAAATATAGGTATTATGTATCTATTTTTACCTAAAATAAATTTAAATAAAATAAATAATTATTTAAACGAAAAGTCAGTTTTAACCAATAATGCAGTGTTTTCACTATTCATCAAAAATTGAAAGTTTTCAGAAACATACCAAAAATTCACCCTAAGCTAATTTTGATATTCTGAATTCATAAATGAAGTCTATTTTTCCAAATTCAAAACATGGAAATTTCATTTAGTAATTTAAAATTAATTCTCGTTGTCAAAACCAAAAGGCGTATTTTTAAGAAATAATAACTACCAAAAGATTGACACTTGTTTATGTCCAATTTCAAAGTGAAATTACTTCCAATGAACAAAATTGGATTAAATGGTAAAAATATAATCTAATTTTACTTCCAAACCCTTCATATGTATAGTTTAACACTATACATTATTTTGATTAAAAAAGTTGTTTTCAGTTGAAATTTAGTATTTTTCACTATTCACCCAAATATGAAGTTATCAAAAAAACACCAAAAATTTATCAAAACTAAATTTTTATGTCCTGATTCTAAATAAGAAGTTTATTTTGTCAAATTTAATATATAAAATATTCAAATATTGGATTTAAAAAGGGTTCTCCATTAAAAGGCAGTAAAATTGCATTTAAAAAAATACTTCTTTTATCTGAAAAAATGAATTTGTTCTTATATTATGTCTAAGAAACACATAATATGGATTTTAAAATTATATAGAGTATATAATATTCAAAATTTAGTTAACACTATTTATAACCACTTTTTGAACAGCTTATTTGGTAATGTTGTGGTGCACTCGAACTCGGTGTTGCGTGTAGCGCAAGCTATTAAATTACTTTAATGAGATAACATACTATGAGATCTTGGGGTGTTACAAGAAATCCAACCTAAGTAGCCATTTTGATCAAATAAAAAGGAAGCACCTGAAGAAGAGGTAATAATTTCACAACCTCTCTCATATTTCTTTTCTTCTTCCACTTCCTCTTTCGTAGTTATTTCCAAACCAAAATAATAAATCCAGTACATTCTACATACTGTGATGTTATTTTAAATATGGTACAACCATATTCAATATTATATCCATTTTTTATAAATGACAAAGTCACCATACGTGTGTGTGTACGGCTTACCGTCTCCACGTCGTGGTGTAGTTTGTTATTCAACCCTTAATTATTTTCATGGGTATAATCATGAGTAAAACTTATGTAAATAATAAATAAAACATGTTAATGATTATGTATATATGATATTCCATCCAATTACATATTATTTTACCATAAATTTAATGATATTTTCGGTCATGTGTACGTACGGATTACCGTCTCCACAAACGCGACAAGATTCATTCCTCATCGTAACCATTAAAGAATAATTTTCATTTGATGATTTAAAAATAATATTAAAGAACATAATATAATTCTGGATATGAATCAAATACGTCCTATACATAACAAACATGACTTACATAACAAAACATATAAAGGAAAACTAATCAGTTAACACCCAAAACAATTATACTACTGAAATATCATTAACAAAGCAATATTAGAAGATCATATATGATATCATATTTATGTATTTGGTTATTTAATAATTTAATAACAATTATTTCACCATTATATAGGAGGTTAACCTACCATATACTAAGGAAAAGTACAAGGTAAGGGGTTTTCATCTCACTTTTATTCCTGTGAGATTCATGATATATTTTCCACTATTACCTTTTGTGTGGTGTATGTACTGTCCATGATTGTATTCTTTGTGTAATATAATTTAATTTATGTGTATTTACATCACCATTGTAAGATACTTATTTCATGGGGTGTATGTTTCGTAAGTTACCAAATCGGTAAGAGAATTTCAAATTCCAATTTCCACTCATTCGGTTTTATAGAAACTTCATTGATTATTTTACTCCAAGACCATGTGTCAAATCATTGTGTATTTACTTATGTAGTAATTTCCACTCCCCTTTGTGTGGATATCCTTTTGATACACATAATCACTCCATTGATAAAATCTGAATTCATCGATATAAACTTAATAAGAGTAATTAAAACTCAATTCCTATTCATTGAGTTAAACATCCAAGTCATTGGTGTTGTTTTTACAAGAATATGTGTGAATGTCCTCCGAATTATTTACAAAAAATTTCCAATAATATTTAGTGTATTTATATTTTCAAACATAATTATTTCATTGATTTATCCTTAACCTAAGGATACAGTCTTTATAAGGTATTTCATCTCAACTTGCATTCCATTGAGTCTTCTTTGTTATTATGTGCCAATTCACTTTTTTATGGTGTATATACTATATTGTGACATTTTATATAATTAATCCCTTTATTCTCATGATATTATAAAGTTTTTATTATCTCAATTATTTGTATTCAAGCGTCTCTCATTTGGTTAAGAACTCAATCTAAAATATTATTTTAAATGTTTAAAAATTTTATTCTTCTATATCTTTCTCATTAATGTACATGTTTTAAAAATGGTTTTAGGGATTTATTTATATAGAAATTGATGTTTTAAAATTAAAATTACTTTTAAAATTTTAAAAGTGGTATGGGACACTTTGATTCAAAAATCTATTTTAAATGTATTCATTATAAATAAGTGAGACTTTTAAATGTTCCCAAGAAAAAAGGGGATATTCCTCTCAAATAGTTTGTATGATTATTTTCATTTATCTCAATATCCTTCATTATTCTTGATTTAGGTTAATTTATTATAATACAATCTTCCATATTTTATTTAATGAGTTATGTTTGACTATAGATGTGCTATTTTTATACCATTCATTGTTTATGGTTAAAATATTGACATTTTGTATGCTAGTTTTAATATAAATGTTTAGATTATGTTTCAAACTTCTCATATAAGAAATTAACTAGACTTAGTAAGTGATGGGTGGAGCCTTCTATAGCTCGTTGATGCATCGGTAGGTCTCATGAGACAAACTAGTGTCTTGTCACAAGGCCTTGACAAAATCTTATTTGTAGTCTTGGCACGAGGCCTTGACTATGTGGTTATGATGTCCGACATTATGCATTCCATCATTATGAATTTGGATATTGATATTGCATGTGATTATTTGACTAGTAAAATATCCATGTGAATAAGTAAATTTAATTATTATAATTATCTTGGCCATATTATCTTGAAGTTTTTGTTTAAAAGGCTTGTGTTTTAGTCTTATACATTTCCTTAAATGTTTATGATTATCTATGATAGTTCCCGCTATATTGTTATCCCTACTAAGCATCCGTGCTCACCCATTTCTTATGTTTTCTTTTCCCATGATGTGAAGAAGTATATTTTGTTTAACCTATAGGGATAGTCCAATGGATATTAGTGTGTTCAAAGGGGGCACAATGTTGTTTTTATTTATTTCATGATGTACTGTAAAATTTATGTATGAATCTCATACTTCCAAGGCTACTAAACTAATAGGTCTTTCAAGACTTGATATCTTAAGATCATGCTAATGTTATTTAATAATTACCCGACTCTAGGTTACTAGGGTTGGGTAATTTCAGTTGGTATTAGAGGAAGTTTAGTACAAACCTTGGAAACTAAATTTAGGAAAACTCTGATTAGAGAACATTACCCTAAGATACACTTTGGTTATTAGTATAAAAGAACATCCAAAAATTTTGGTAATGTAAATATTATATGGGTTTTCCAAGTAATACATCCCTTTCTGGATACGAGTAGATTGAGGCAGGTCTAGAACAGATGTACCTAGGTGTAAAACCTGAAAACACCGCTTTGTGCAAAACTCGATTAGGAACTAGTGTGCGACAATGGGACTTGTTGCACTTTTGGTTACGATACTCTTGGTTGATAGGCTTAGTATAATTCACATTTTCTTAACAAACCAATTTTAGGGATGTTAATATAAGATGAGAATAAATAACCTTGGTTAATCCTACGGTGTTTTTGATTGAGAAAAGGTGTCATGATTTCCTCTAAATTATTTTATGACTATTGTTACTCACACAATGCTTTCTAGTTTTAGTCAATGGTTAGATTCCAAGGAAGTCATAGTAACATTGAACATGATGTACAAGGTGGGAACAGTGGTTGAAATGAGCAACTAAATGGAATGTTGATAGGCGTAAAAGATATCGTGTTCATGATGAATCAGTTCTCCAAAAATATGATCAACAACATATATATTAACCAACTCCCATACTCAACCAAGAAGAGAAAGGTGGTGAATGATAAGATCTCTAGTAGTGGAGACCATGGAGAAAAGAAAGATAAATTTCCATCATATAGGAAATGTGGAAGGATAAACCTAGGAACGTGTATCAATGGAACAAAGAAATGCTTTATGTGTGTGAAAGAAGGACATAAAGTAAAGAACTGCTGAGAAAAAATAAAGATTACTATATAAGAAGATAAAAATGATCCCAAGAATCCATTTAAAGTCATTTTCTATAAATATAGGGGACCCTAGAATTACCCAAGTGAATTCTCTATTCTATAGGATAACCTCTTGGTCAAGGAAGATCCTAGGTGGAAATAAATTGATGGAGAAATTTTTAAAAGTATTAGTGCTCTTTGTTGATGGGATTACTTTGGAAGACTTTTCTCTTGTATGTGTAACCCTGCAGTTTGTTATTTAAAAATGATATTTGAGGAAGAATTATCTTTTATATTGTGTATATATTTATAAAAAACCATTTGGGTATATATGATCCTTTAATTTGATGCAATTACAAGTTATTAAATTTTGGGATGAAAATGCAAGGTATGAGATAACATTTGTAGTAAAATTATGTTATGGTTATTTTGAGGAATTTATCTCATTTTGGTAATGTTATAAAGTATTGTTTTTTAAAAAGTACAACATGCAGACCATGTGATAACCCATCATTTCATAAAAAGTTCCGGGAATCGAACTCGCAACCTAAGTGCGAATGGGATTTATATCCTACCATTAAACTATGCGAAGTCCCTAGTTAGTGTGACTAATTATTTTTAGTTAAATGTTTTTATTGATCAATAATAAGTTGATTTGGGATCTTATGATTATCAAATGGATATCCTAAGTATATAAAAATGGTTTGGGGATTAAGTGATAAATGTTATTTTGGAAGACGTTCGCTCTGTTGGGAACACTATATGCCTAAGGAAAATAGAATACTATGAGATTTAATTTGAGGAGTAACGGTAAATTTTAATCTATGTTTTTATTTTGAACTTATAGTGATTTAGGTTATTTATGGAAATTATTAACCTATCATAAACAATATGTGATTAGGTTAATTACTTTTAAATATGTTACTTTAAGAGTAGTCGATGCTATTTGGAGATACAATTTAACGTAAAAGATTACGTAATCAAATTCTACTGAGATTTGGGTTTCAATATTAGTTTGTATTATATTGAATTATTTTAAGGACAATTGTTTATTGAATGGTATTTATTGAACTTTGGGTATTGTTGGTTTAATTTTAGAAATTAAGATTATTATTTCTTTCTCTAAAGGATTATTCTTTTTGGGGATTATCTGATCTTGTACTAACCATTTTGGATTTGATTAATCTATAAAACAGGGTAAATATATAGTTCATTCTTTTTAGATTATGTGATTCTTTGTAAGTTGATTCTATAACTTCAGGTGTGACCAATTTATATTGAATACTCATTGTTTGGAGTGAAAGATGAGTTTGTGGTAGAAATTAGTTAAAGGATAAAACTCTACTTTTCAAGTCTTTTTTTATTCTATGTATAAATTAATTTTTAAACTTTAGGGAAAGAATCTTAAACCCAAAAATGTGTTATCCTAATACCTTACGTTATTCATAATTGATTTATGGCTTTGAGGCCCTCAGTTTTCCATTCACTTATTTTTGATTGATAACCTCAATCAATCCTAATAACTATTTACAATTTTACTCCAATTATAATTTCCACCAATGTTCTCCTATTCAAAATCATAATTTGGTGGTGACTTTTTCATTTCCCTTTCCCTTTTATTAAGACTAAAATTTATTATCCCTATTTTCGGTGTGGGTTTTACACAAAGGTATTTTCTATTTTTTACCTTTTTATTTTGGTAAAAAAAATTCAAATTGAGAGGATGAAATTTATTGAATGTGGGAAGAATGTAACACCCCAAGCTTCCACGTTTCATTTCTCTATGAATAATACAATAGCGTGTGATGTACGCAACACCGAGTTCAAGCGCACCAAGACCTATCAAAATAGCCATTTCAAAAGAAGTTTTTAATAGTAATAACCACATATTGAATCTTATATATATCCCATATAATTTTAAAATTCATCTTTTTTGTTTCTTAGACATAATATAAGGACAAATTCAATTTTTCAGATAAAATAAATAGTTTTCAAAAAATGTAGTTTTTCCACATTTTAATGGAGAACCCTTTCTAATCCAATATTTGACACTTTTATATATTAATTTTGATTAAATTAAATTTTTCTTTAGAAATGGGACATAAAATTTTAGTTCAAATAAATTTTTGGTGTTTTTCTAATAACTTTCATATTTTGATGAATAGTGAAAGATACTAAATTTTAATTGAAAACAATTTTTTGAATCAAAATAATTTATAGTTTTAAATTATACATTTGAATGTTTTTTAAGTATAATTAGATTATATTTTTATCATTTAATTCAATTTTTTTCATTGGATGTAATTTCACTTTTAAATGTGACATAAACACATATCAATCTTTTGATAGTTTTTACTTCTCAAAATCCCGCTTTCTCATTTTGACAATGGGAATTAATTTTAAATTAATTAATGAAACTTCTATGTTTTGAATTTGGTAAAATAGACACCATTTTTTGGATTCATAATATCAAAATTATCTTAGGGTGAATTTTTGGTATTTTTCTAACAACTTTCAATTTTTGATGAATAGTGAAAAACACCAAGTTATTGTTTAAAACCCGACATTTTATTTAAATATTTTTTTATTTTATTTAAATTAATTTTAAGTTAGGATAGATACATAATACCTTTTTTAGTTCAATGTAATTCATTGGAGTCATTTTATAATAAAATTAGATGTATGAATTTTATTGATTTTTTTTAACGTTTTTTACCCACTTCTAGGCAGTAGCAAATTTGCATAAAACGTAATTTTACCACTTCTGGAAATTGAATTTCAAAAATCCGAGATACATGGTTGACATCAGTAAGTAAAATTCAGTTCAATAATATGAAAATAATTTTTATTAAATAGTAACTTTTTACTTTTATTTACCACTGTTAAAAGTAAATAGGTTAATTAAAGGTAACAATGATATTATAATTATCCAAATACATGTCCTAATTCTATTGGATAAGCGTTTTTCAACCAAAACATCCTTAGAAATAAAATATGATCCTCTTTGGTCAAATTGGATTTGATTAGGACATTTATTATTATTTTATTTAAAGAATTGTTAAAAGTGTTAAATTCGAATTTTCATAACTAAAACATTTTTAATATAGGGTTATATATAAGATAAATTCGACTATAAATATTTATTAGAAATATAAAAATATTTCCAACATTGTGGTATTTAATTTATAATATTAAGACATTAAATAATTAAATTTATTTATGACACAATGATGATGCAGCAATTAAATTATTAATGAAAGATTAAAATAATTGATATTATAAATATCAAAATAGATGTAAATTGAAACTTTTGATGCAGTCCACAGATTTTCCAGATTAATATGACATGTTATGGTTGATTCAATGAATTTTTTTTCGACGTAATCATGCTATTATAACTTTCAAAAAAACCAAATACTAAATATTGTCAAAATTGACATAAATGAGTGTTTAAAACCAATATTATATTATTAAAAGATATAATATTCTTAAAAATATAAGGTTCTTCCAAAGGAGTTATATAATGATAGATATATCATTAATGAACCACTTGAGGTTTTCTTGGAAGTTTATAGTATGTTTATTTACCATATAGTGTAAGAATACAAGATGACATGGTAAAAGTTAAACTAATTAACTAAGAGTTAAATCTAAAATATAAGGTTAATATGGTGACCTAAACTTGTATAAAACCTTATGGTTGAAGTTATTTAGACCCATACCCACCTTATACTCTAAATAAATCCATTTTGATCCATTATAAACTGAAAATGATTATATAATAAAATAATATTTCAAGCCTTTTCCTAAAGTGAACTTCACCTCTCTCATAAAAGGCTACTTCACATTCTCTTAATTTCACACCTCCAAAGCCATTTGGCTCGGCCAAAACCTGATAAAATATCCTCCCAAATACTCTCACATCAACATAGAGGCCTTGTTTTTATCATAAATCCAACCTATGGAGCCCTTTGGTCAAATCAAAAGGAAGTACCTGAAGAAGAGGTAATAATTTCACCAAATATTTCAAATATATTTTTCTCTTCCACTTCCCCTTTATTTGTTGTTTCCATACCAAAATAATAACTCTAGTACCTTCTATATACTGTTATGTTATGATAAATATGGTACAACCATATTCATTATTCTATCCATCCAATGATTAACAAAGTCACCATACGTGCATACGTACGGCTTACCGTCTCCATGTCGTGGTGTAGTTTTTTATTCAACACTTAATTATTTGGATGGGTATAATAATGAGTAAAATTGATGTAAATAATAAATAAAACATGTTAATGATTATTTTTACATGATATACCATCCAATTACATTCAATTTTTCCATCAATTGAATGATATTGTCGCTCATGCATATGTACGGATTACCGTCTCCACATACGCTATAAGATTCAATACCCATCGTAACCATTCATGAATAATTTTCATTTGAAGATTTAAAATTAATGTTTAAGAACATAATATCATTATGGATATAAATAAAATACATCCTATACATAAGAAACATGACTTACATAACAAAACATATAAAGGAAAATGAATCAGTTAACAACCAAAACAATGATAGTACTGAAATATCATTAACAAAGAAATATTAGAAAATAATATATGACATCATATTTATGTATTTGGTTCTTGTATAATTTAATAAAAATTATTTCACCATTATACATGAGGTTAACCTACCCTATACTAAGGAAAAGTACATGGTAATGGGTTTTCATCTCACTTTTATTCCTATGAGATCCATACTATATTTGCCACTATTACCTTTTGTGTAGTGTATGAACTGACCATGATTGTATTATTTGTGTAATATAATTTAATTTATGGGTATTTACATCATCATTTTATGATCCTTCTTTCCTGGGGTGTATGTTTCGTAAGTTACCAAATCGGTAAGGGAATTTCAAATTTCAATTTCCACTAATTCGGTTTTACGCGAATATCATTGATTATTTTACTCCATGATTATGTGTGAAATCACTATGTGTTTAATTATGTAGTAATTTACACTCCCCTTTGTGTTGATATACTTTTGATACACATAATCACTCCATTTATAAATTCTCAATTCATCAATATGAACTTGATAAGAGTAATTTTAACTCAATTCTTATCATTGAGTTAAACATCCAAGTCATTGGTGTTGTTTTTACAAGAATATGTGTGAATGTACTATGATTTATTTACACTAAATATCTAATCGTATTGAGTGTATTTATATTTTTCACACATAATTATTTCATTGATTTATCCTTAACCTAAGTATGTGGTCTTTATAATGTATTTCATCTCAACTTACATTCCATTGAGACTTCATTGTTATTATCCACCAATTCACTTTTATATGGTGTATATACTATCTTTTAACATAGTATATCATAAATCCCTATATTCTCATGATATTATAATGTTTCTATTACCTCAATTATTTGTATTCAAGCGTCTCTCATTTGGTTTGGAACTCTAACTAAAATATCATTTTAAATGTTTAAACATTTATTCTTCTAAATCTTTCTCATTAATTTATGTGTTTTAAAAATGGTTTTAAGGATTTATTTATATTGAAATTAATTTTTTAAAATTAAAATTCCTTTTAAAAGTTTCAAATTTTTATGGGACACTTTGATTCAAAAATGTATTTTAAATGGCTTCTTGATAAATAAGTGAGACTTTTAAATGTTTTCAAGAAAAAGGGGGGCATTTTTCTCAAGTAGTTTTGATGATTATATTCATCTATGTAAATATCCTTACTTATTTTCGATTAAGGTAAATTTATTATAATATAATCTTCAATATTGTATTGAATGAGTTATGTTTGACTATAGATGTGCTATTTTTATATCATTCATGGTTTTTGGTTAAAATATTGACATTATGTATACTAGTTTTAATACAAATGTTTAGATTATGTTTCAGACTTTTCATATGAGTAATGCATTGGACTTAGTTAGTGATGGTTGGATCCTACTATAGCTCCTCAATGCATCGATAGGTCTCATGAGACAAATTAGTGTCTTGGCACAAGGCCTTGACAAAATCTTATTTTTAGTGTTGGCACGATGCCTTGACTATGTGGTTATGATGTCTGGCATTATGCATTCCATCATTATGAAATTGGGTATTGAAATTTTATGTGATTATTCAACTAGTAGAATATCCATGTGAATAAGTAAATGGAATTATTCAATTTATCTTGGTCATATTATGCTGAAGTATATGTTTAAAAGGCTTGTGTTTAATTTTATACATTGTCTTAAACGTTTATGATTATTTATGATAGTTCCCACTATATTATTATCCCTACTGAGCATTTGAGCTCAGCCATTTCTTATGTTTTCTTTTCCCAGTATGTGAATAATTATGTTATGTTTAACCTGCAGGGATAGGCCAACGGATATGAGTGTGTTCAAAGGGGGTAAAATTTTATTTTTATTTATTTCATGATGTAATGTAAAATTTATGTATGTATCTAGTACTTCCAAGGATACTAAACTAATTGGTCTTTTGAGACATGATCTCTTGAGATCATGCTAATGTTATATAATAATGCACCGACTCTGGGTAACTAGGGTGGGCGTTACAGATCTAATTTCCATTGGATGTTTATATTTACCCTCGCATTAATATAAAATCATAGGTTGGTTCCAAATATCAAATGTGAGTTCACTTCCTTGAAAATAGATATGATATTTATATAATGAAATCCATTCCATCTCCAAAATCAGATAGAATTCAATTATAGTATGAATGAAAATATTTATAGGGGGTACATTCCCACAAACTTCAATCAGACAGAATTCATATACATGAAACATGATCATTATTCCATTTGGATTTTCACTATTAATTTGACATCTAATCATTGAGGATATAAATTTACATTCCGTGATAATTTTTTGAAATTAATGAATTCATATAACTAACCTCAAATAAGGTACTTCAATATTTGATCATACATGTAACTATCTCAACTTTATCATTTTGTCTTCTACCCCATCCTAAAACAATAATGGTTAGCTTGAATATCAAGAATAATTAATCAGAGTGATAAATCATG
Organism: Viscum album; assembly: GCA_963277665.1. NCBI lineage: Eukaryota > Viridiplantae > Streptophyta > Magnoliopsida > Santalales > Viscaceae > Viscum > Viscum album. Next base: position 906,607,189 of record OY728145.1, read on the forward strand.
AAAATTCATTCATATTATTTCTAATAATGAAATATTATATTTAAATTATGACACTATAGGTTTAACCTAATACAAACATTGAAATAATCTATTAAAATCCTTCATAATAGATCATAAATAAATTGAAAATTAACCAAATAATATCCCCTAGGAGTGTCAAAAAATGTTTATAGTAAGGAACCAGTCATAGTGTATTAGATTTGTGGAAATTATATACTCAACCAACTCATTTTTGGGCTATTATCCCCAGATGCATTTTTTGTGAAAACACGTCCTCTTATAGTACCCAGATGAGGATGTATTGCTAGGAAAAACACACTACATTCTTTACCATAACATAGTATGTTCTCTTATACTTAGGATTATCCTAAGGGTTCTCACTAAATATTTTTCATCGTGGTTTCCAAAAATAACTAAACATTCACCAATACCAACTATAGAAACCCATACTTTTCATACATAAATACAAATTCTTATTGTTAGAAATATCCAATATATATCAATATGATCCACTCCAAAACAAGAAATTTTTAGTATATATGGAAACATGGATACAAAAAAATTGGTTTATAAATAACTTATATCATTCTCATGTAGTTATTCACAACTAGAACCCTTAATAGATTGCACATTCTTAAAACCATTCTTCATTACCAGAGAAATAGAAACATAAGGAGGGTGAGATCAGATTCTTAGTAACGGTCAACATAAGAGATATCAATAAATGATAATAATCAAGCATAAGATAATCATAAGGGTATGAGAACAAGATATAATGATTATAAAATCATACCCATCAATTTATATATAATAATCCTGAAAAACAACAAAAATTTTTATCAATATAAAGATATAAGAAATAAGAGTTCTGATCATCAATAATCTATCATGATCCATGAAAACATATCATAATCATAATACCTATGTTTTTGGATTTCAAATAAGCATAGAAAATCATTTAATTTGTCAAATATCACTTCCAAGACTATCATATTTGATTGAATTCACTCCACACTCCATCTTTTACTTAGTCAGGGTTCACTCCCAAGACTATATTATTGGACTAAGTCCCTTCCTGAACTAAGTTCACTCCCTATTCTAGTCAGTTTTATCTCAAAATATATACTTCTTTACAAATTTAATTGGAGGGATATATAATTCTAGGCCCACATATCACATAATTAATACCATTCATATATGTGCCATAATATCATAAAACAATCATCTTATCATCAAATCATAACCCATAAAAGGATAAAAGTTTTATAAATATTTCATTATCAGAATAATAATCCATCCATAAAATGAATTGAGATGGTAACATTGGATTATATACCAAGTAAATCATAAGAAACAATAAAGGATGTTGTTATATATAAAAATAACATTAAAATATCACTAAATCATTTCTTGAGGAAAATTTATTTTTTAATTTAAAATACTTATTTTGAGTCTAAAAATTTTCAAAAATATTGAGGAAAATATTTTATTTGAAAAGAATGAAAGAAAACTTTAATGTGATATTAAATAAAAGTTTATTAAAAATGTAGGGGAAATCCATTTATGTGTTGTATCCTAAATAAAAGTTTCATTCAAATTTTTAGTAAAAATTCAAAAGTATAATGTTTGGAAAATGATAAAAAGGTTTCATTTAACCCTTTTGAAAGGAAATTGAAATATAGTAAAACAAATTGTCTGAGACTGACCGTAATAAGATTCATGGGGTGGATGGGTTGAATTGAGTTATTTATATATTTTTCATGTAGAAAAATATCCCTATCTTGGTTATGATTGAATTATGATATAATAATCAATTAAACATACAAAAAAATGAAATCATAAAATGAAAAAAAATGTATAGAGAAATTTAGAGTGGTTTAGGGAATTTAAGTCCCATATTCCACTCCACCGCCAATCTTCTCCAAAAGTGTGATGATTTTTACTATTAAAATAATTTTTCCAAGGATTTCTATTCAATTTCTAATGGACTACATGGCTGGATGAAAGAATCCAACCCTAGGTACAAGAAAATGATCTTTTAATCAGCCTTTAGGAAGGATTTATAAACAATAGCCTTCAAAGGTGTGTTTATAGGGAACCTTAATTATGAAAGATAAAAACCAAATGAGTTTATGGATTTCAAATCAAAACCATATGATAAAGCTGATAGAAATTAAATATCTCCATGAGAAATATTTTGAAGAGTAAGAAGATCAAGGAAAGTCTACCAAATGAAACAAATACTAGAAATATTCATAACTAATAAAAGTGATACTTCTTATTCCTTATTTGCATAGAAAATAAGGTGTCTTTGTTGATGTTTTTTTAAAATAATTATCTATTTTTTCATTCACTTAACATATCATCCATAATTCCATTCTCTCATACACAAACTGTTGTTAATTCTCATAAAATACATGTACTCCTTCTTATTTAAATACATAGAACATGATCTATAGAAACAGGGACCAGAGACATGTCTTCCTACTTGAAAATTCCTTAGAAACAGTAGAGAAAAATAAAATATATCATCCCTATCTTTTTTATCTTTACTTGGATCTTATTATATTCAATTTTATATTAAAGAATAAATTGAAGATTTAAGAATTATGAAACATCATTAAGAAAATCACTTGAGTTTTTTGATGATAATAAATATCAAGTAGAAGAACAACATAGCCAATTTGAAGATTTGAATCCACATAAAAAATTTATTAACTAAAACAGTGTAGATGATTTGTAGATCTGAATCGAGGTAGCCAATTTTACTTTATATGGCCAAATTGAATCATGTAAGGATTTTATTAAGGTATCAAAATTTTACATACCCGGTCATAGTGGGTATTAAATATATAATTAAAATAATTTTCAAAAAAAATAAATAAATTATAGTGTAAAAATTTAGTGTTCTCCCCCAAAGTTAATTACTTATTTCCTTTTTCAAAGGTAGAAACTTCTACCACAATTTAATGTACTTATCCCCCTTTTTTGAATATTTTTTGAATTGAAAATTTATCTCTATTTTTGTTTTATTAAAAATTATGGGTAAGAGAGATAAAAAAACATATTAATGTAGCACTTAATAGTTATGAACTGTTTAACTATAGTGCTCAAACTGAATTATGGAATTATAGAAAGAGTGGGTTTCATTAAATAAAAGAAAGAGAAAAAATAACATCAAATGAAAAAAATCACTAAGATACACATGAGATAAAAAAATTAACGAAGCATTACATTGATCACTAGGAACTATAAATATATATCCAACCAATATAAGTAAAAAACATCATTCAAGGAACCCATTTTGGTTTTGGTGGAGGTTCTTGAAAGGTTAAATCTGGTTTAGATGTTGAAGTAGGTTTATATATAGATAGATATTATTGGGATTACACTGAAAGATCATAATCAAATTCTTTTCTTAGTTTAATTTTTTTAGATGAAATAGAAGGATATAGCCTAAGAGGAATTATTATTCTCATTTGATAAAAGGTTTCATCACATATTTTGATCCTCATAACAACATTAGATTTAAAAAATTCAAGAATCAAATGAGAGGCTTGTTAATGAATTTGAGCAACTAATGCTTTTCCATTCCGGATAAATGACTTAAGGTGTTCTAATTTCTCAAAAGATAAGATTGTAGATTCAGTAACACAAAGAGTGTGAAGTAGAGGGGAAATGTATGCAGTTTAAATACCATAAGAAATATCCATAAGAACCTTTTTCCAAACTATATTCATATATGTATGCACATCTATTATCTTACCAGTCAGTGACTATATGTTACTATCCATGCAATTCACTTGAACTAAAAAAATTCAAGCAAATCCCTTAAGATACTTGAGAGGGGGAATATAAAATAGTGCACTAATAGCATGTTGGTGTTCAACTAGACTTCAAAAGATAGGGGGTTTGTATAAAAACATCACACCATATGTAACTTCAACTAATTTTCTAAGTATTATTATGAATATGAATGTGAATATAAATAGTATTCTAACTTTGAATATGATTTTTTTCACTTTATATAGTTCCACAATCTTTTAATTTATTACTTTAAAGTTTTTTAAAAGAATAAGACTGTTTGTATCTACAAGTTGAAGGATGGATTGAATTTTATCTCTGGATTTTTTTGACACATCCAAATTTTATTTATTCTTTTTTTTAAAGTTGAGTATGAAGCATCTTTTTATTATTAAATCAATGAACTCTTTCTATTTGGGTATAGGGATACCCATTACATAGCCTAAAAGACTGAGGATAGGTAACACAATCTATTGGACTGGAGGCCTAGTGCAGTGTGATGCCTACATCATGGCCTATGTCACCACATGCATGTGTCATGATCACATTAATAACAACAACATAAATCTACACAAAGGGAATTATAGCATTTAAACCTTGTCCTTTTGGAACAAGTATTATGGGGTTTTACAACTCAGGTGCCACCCCAATTGCAATTTTATTTAACCAAATATCCAAGAGATTAATCAAGATGTCCAACATGGACATTCATGCACATATCTAGGAAATCAATTTTCTTATTAATGGTTTCTTGGGTGTCTTAAAAGTGAATAGAAATAGTCATTTTCATTTCATCAATCAATACTAGAGATATGATATCATCTTAGGGACATTGAAAATGAGAAGAAACATAACTCAAATATGACATTATCTGATCCACTTCATTTTGAAAATCTAGAAGAATTAGAGTTTCTGATGTAATAGAGGCAGATTAATATAACTTATTTATAAACAAAAACTAACTTAACTCAACAAATTTCCCTGTGTGAAAAGTATCTTTCTCTATAGCTATAAAGGCTTTGATTTTAATCAATAATTTACTAATATTAACCTGATTAAATTGATGAAGGATCTTGGGAAACATCCTTTTAAGATGAAACAATAGAACAAAGATCAATGAACTCAACTTTTGTAGTGAAATTTTTTTTCAAACCACTTATCAATGCTTTCATTTCCATAAGTTCTTTAGAACTTACACATGAACTATCTTGTGTCACATGTGGATCTCTCCAAAGAAGATTGATTAAAGTTGATTGAGAATCCACCATTCTAACTAATTTATTAAATTATGATTTAGAGACAGATGACTCTTTAAGATATTTTTTTTTTCAAGAAAATGGATCCACTATTGAGGAATAATAACCTACTGTCATATTGTCAAGCTCCATCATTTCTTCATTAGTGAACACTTACTTTTATATGATTTATGAACTCTTCTAACAGAAGAAGATACCTTGTGAGCAGTTAAGGGTACAGATGATACCAATTGTGTATGAGCACTTTTTCTAGGTTCTATAATAAAATTAGAATCCCTTATTATCTTGACAAGTGATATAGGTATAATTTGATCATTTCTTCACTGCACTTCCATTGACTCTAGACTTCTCAGAACTATAGAACTTACATGCTCATTCTGAGTTGGCCTATCATCGGAAATAGTGAATGTTTTCTCAAAAGGTATTCCTAGATGCTAACCTTCTCCAGAAGATACAAAAAATTCACCAGTATATTGGTTCTAACAAGCCACATCCTACTGAATCTGGACATATTCCTCATCTATAGGACTGGTAAATGGAATTGAAGAATTGGTTCTTACTAATGTTTTCTCATCTAAACCCATAGTAGATACCGTATTAAAAGATGTTACATCACTAGGTAGTGAGGTTTAAGTTGTCTCCACAAAAGACATGATTTCTTGAACAACTAACTTCAACGAGTTCAAAGAAGAATCACAGAAATATCCAATCATCTTCAAGATAGAATATGATAGAGTATTACTTTTATGACATTTCAACGCATCCACTTCATTTAAATCAACATATTTTTAAAATAAAATTAAATAAATTAATCTACCATAAGGATAGTAATTTAACTTCCCTTTTCATTCACAACAATGACACATACATATAACCATGTTTCTTGGAAAACATAACTTCACATTATTAATCAAAACATACATCAAATATATATCTTGAAAAATAACTTTATCCATTTCTCCTTCTCTTTGTTTTGTATCTATCTAAACAAACTTAGATAATAATTTCCATTTAGTAGAAAACTTTTTTAATGGACACATTTAAAAAAAGTGGTTCCAGACAAAAATATTAACAAAACTATTGGACCCACTATGCTTTTCCCAAAAATCATATGATTAAATGAAAATTTTCCCTCATGGGGTCTTTCTCCTGGAATGTATCTCCTGGTTAGTAATCACTACTTCTGGACGTTTTCCATTGGATTTATTTATGAAACCAAAAACTTCCAACCGTTCTATATCTAAAGGGACCTACTTTATAAAGTCATGCATTCATTAGTTTTGGATGTATAATACTTAAGTACTCACATTGGTCGAGAGGATGGGAGGTTAGACTCATCAAAAAATTTTGGGGGGAATTGTTTCCTCCTCTAAGACTCTCTTATATATTTAAGATATGTTCATGAATCCTTATTAATTTACCATGTATAACGTAGGTTTCCAATGAAATTTTAAACCAATTATTATCATGTGTGAAATTTAGAATCATCTGTATGTATTCTAGGTTCTTATTTAATAGATATATCCATATGTATTCGAGGTTTTCCATCAATGGTATCCTCTCATATACTATTTAGAGATTCTTTTGTCCATTTTTACGATTATGCTGGTTTTTTGAGCCACTCAGTGGGTAAGTCTAGGATTTATTGTCATCCATGGAGAAAGAAGCTTGTTTTGATGTTGGGATTATTCCCATAAATGGGCTACCAACATGTCCTTGTAAAATTAATCAAAACCCTTGTAGTTTGGTGAAACTTAATGGGACACATCATAACTTTTAGTGTTGTGTGATAAGGACCCAACCTTACAGTTTAATGTCATGTGGGAAGGACATATAAGCAGAAGGTACTTAGTAAAAGCTTAGTGTTGGACTTATTCCTAATCAGACCAAGGAACTTGAAAAGTGTCACACCCCGATCGGGTTTGACGCGCGACCTACGCGCGAGTTATAAAACTATGTGATAACACGCAGTTTGAATTTGTAGGCGGTCAATGCCGGAGGGGGCATGGTTCGAGCACAACTCGCTCAACTATGCACTTGATGACATGTGAGTCATGTAGTTTCCCGACATCTGAAATAAGTAAATAAATTAGTTAAATTATAAGTGAATTTAAATAAAGAAAATAATTTTTTTATATAAATAAAATAGTTTTAGAAAAAAAATGTTTAAGCATAAAATAATAATAATATTATAGTTTTAATAATATTATTATTATTATTTTGGTTTTTATTATTATTAGTATTATTATTATTATTATTATTATTATGATCAATTGGTTATTAATATTATTATTATTAGATTAGTTAAGTTAGTAGGTTTAAAAAAAATCAAAACCCTAATTACCTTTTTTCCCCTGTTTGGCGCGGTGCCATTTCTCCCCCCTCCCCATTTTTCCTTTACCTCATGCGCCACCCCCCCTCCTAGTTCAACCTCACCTCTCCATGCTTCCCCCTTCACGGCCACCTTCCTCTATCACTGATGCCACCCCACTCCAGCCGGACCACCCTCTCGCATCGTGCTCTTGTTTTCCCCCTCCTCTATGTGACCCGCCTCCCACACCGGTGGTTCCCTTGCCAGCCGGACCTCCTCTTTGGTGTGACCTCATCCAGCGGCGCTCTTCCCTGTCAACGCAATCACATCCAGCAACAATCCTCTCTGATGCACAGTTTTGGCCGAACCCCCCCCCCCCCTTGTTCGGCACCTCCCTCACCAGCAACAAAAATCTCCCCGACCGGACTCCTCTTTGGCACGCAACACCTCCGGCAGTCGTCCCTCCTCGCTGCGGCATGTTCCCCCCCTCCCCCCCCCCCCACTCCTTTCCTACCGGTGTTTTGAATGGTCGTGCGGGGTGTACTCTTCCTCCACCGAAGGTTTCATCATAATCACGTGCCTTTGAGGTAGATGAATATTTATTCTTCCTCTTTCGGAGCAATCCTTTGGTACTTGTGTTGCTTTAAATATTATTTTTACTTAATTCACTTCTAAATGATATGTCTAATTAGTCCATTGTGATTTTTATGGATTATTATAGCATGTTAAAAATAGTTTTTTTTAGTTTTTCTTGTTTATGTTCGTGCATGATAGTGGCCAATTTTGTTTTAATCACTTAGTGAATTATCATGATGTTTTATTGAGAGTATAATTTGTTAAAACTATATTTCAAAGTGAATCTCCAATTATGCCAATTTGCATACGTGTCTAGTGTTTTTTGTTAAATTTCATTTGGGTTTTATATAGTGAAATTAGATGTTTAATGTGGTGCGTAATATTTTTCAAAAGTTTCTTGACATGAGTATATAGTGAAAATTATTTTTTTTAAATGATATGGTTATGTTTTCAGGTGCGCTTCATTAGGGTACTTCTTGGAAGTGTTTTTAGGACTATGCAAAATGTTCGAAATGTGTTTTCAAGGGAACTTGATATGAAAATGCATTTATAGTGGGTTTTTACAAAGGGATTTTATGAAATGACTAATTATCAGTAAAAGTATTTGAAAAGTGTTTTCTGTGAGTCTTGTAATGCTTGGTGTGTCACTATATGTTGACACACCCTTGGGTGCACTATGTGCGCACATGGGGGTGTCATCAAAGGAAGGGGATGCTTAAAATTGTATTTCCTTGAAAACATGTTTTCCTAAATGGTTTTTTTAATGATGTTGGTTTCTCTGGGTTAATTAATTAGAGATTGGGTGACTTCTTGGTGGTGATCACACACACATTCATAGGTACGTATGTGTGTATATATATATATATATATCTTCCTTGAACATATTCCCTCATGGAGCAGGGAATATGTTCAAAGGATTAAGGGTATATATATATATATGCAATAGAATGTATTTGTGTGCTAGTGTGGGCATTTTCGTTGGAATCTTCAAGAGATGAGGTGTCTCGGCTTGGTTCGCTTCCTTCTCTGAGGTAGGTCTCCCTATGCATTTTCCTTTAAATTCAAGAATCATTTATTTCTTGCTTTTCTCACCTAGTTCTAATATTAATTATTGATATATAATTGTTGGTAAATTGTCTTCCCTTAATTGGAGTGGTTTATTTCTTGTAGTGGGTTGAAATAAATGGTTTGATCGTGTTTTAACATTAATTACCTGATTAAATGACCCTTTGGCCTTTGTGAACATGTTTTAGATTTAAAATTCTTGTTTGGGTTTCTTAAATGGGTTTCGAAGTGTATTTATGGTTTTCAAAGTGGTGTGTGTGTAATTTTTAAGAAATGGTTTGGCATGCGAAAATCATGTGAGGCCCGGTTGGTACTTTTTTAAAACTATTTATATCAAGAAAATTCTCCTCAGATGTGGTCCCTTGCTTTGGTTAGGTTATATGTTATGGGGGTCCACTGTGTAGGACTTCCTTGTGATCAATGGTAGGAAGGTGAGGGACATATTCCTTGGGGTAGCTCGGGGTGTTGCATGTTGTGCTATATTATTATATATATATATACTGTGATTGGATGCTCGGATGGCATCGGTAGGCCCACCCCCTTTCTAAATACACGAGACATGGGAACCTGATATATTGAGAGAATATTCTGAGAATGATTGCTACACTAGTATGTTATGGTACTGACCAGTGGCCCATAGTAGGTGGATATATTGGGTTTATTACTATGGGATGTTGCCCTCAGCCTACCTGAGAAAGGATGGTCGAGCGTATTGGGCATTTTGATTTCATCGTGTGTGACATGTCAACGAGGATGAGGTCTCATGTATTGGTTTCTTCTGGATTATTCTAAATCTCTTGGGTTCACCTATGTCTACTCAGACTTTGTTTCTTGTAGTAGTGATTATGATGATTATGTGTATACCTACATTTCCCTTTTTGTTTGTTTTCTTTTGTGCATTTTTTTATATTGTTTTCCTTGGAAAGTGGTAAAATGGTTTTGATTAGGTTTCTAAAAATGGTTTTCAAATGAAAGGGTTTACTCCTCTTTATACAAATCTAAAAATATAAAAACACTTTCCCTTTGAAAATGCTAATGTCTCACTAAAATATTGATTTGGGTTTTGAGAAATTAATAAGGGCACTGAATCGTACTTTGCTTTTGAGTAACATATAGAAAGCCTTATGTTTATATATTGTATTTCAAACCTGAAATTGATGGATCTTTTATTTAAAGGAAATACATATGGGAATAGATTGTTTGGGAACACTTATTGAGTTTTAATACTCACGCCTATAGTTTTACCTTTTTTTGCCTTGTTGTTGCGCCTTGATTGGATTTAGTCGTCATAGTGCGACGTTGGTTTGAATTTTTTGGTGAACCATAGGGTCACATGGAGGTATGTACAAGTTTGTTTTCTCACCGCTCTTTGTTTTCATTTTCATTGTTCAGTTTTTGTTTATTTATTTGTCTTTCATTTATGGTCCAAATCATTCCCACTTGTTTATTTTTGATGCCTGGCACTAGTTGCTAGCCCGTGGGGATCGGGAATGCCCCTCGGTCCATGGCGCAGGCTAACTCGAGTGACCGGTTCAGGGTCGACCAGGGTTGGTTCGTGACAAAAATGGTATCAGAGGAGGCCCTTGGGATTTTGGTTGTCTGGTAGAAGGATATTAGGACTGTCGTAGCTCAGTATGTAGGTTGAGGGTCGGTTCCTGATCAACACCGCTCACGACGAGACCTGAGTTATCAGGGGTAATTCGAGTTTTGGTTCTTTTGTCTTTGTTTTGGATTGAGGGATGACAATAGAGGTGACTTGGTGTCACGCTAGGACCCCACATGGAGTAGTGACCCATGTAGAGCCCAGGTGCCAGGTTCAAGGTCCTCTGGTGTTATGTCTTACTTGGGGTGTGGCTCACTACCATGTCGCTGGGTTGGGCATAAGCACTAGTTCCTCATTCTGGTTGTCCATTTTTGGTTCTGCTTTGTCTTGATTTTGGTTGGTTTTAGAGTGTTTCTGGAAATGTAGGTGGTTTCGAATTGAAAGGGGTTATTTCTCTAATGGTTTTAAAAAACTTGTAAAAAGGGGATTTCTTTCGAGTTGTTTTGAAATTGGTGAAGCGCATTTTTAAAGAGGAAGTGTTTCGATTTGGGAAAGTTGGACTATATCTAGGTTTGGTAATGGAACAGAAAGTGAAACCCTTGGTATTTCTTAGGATCATCCGCATATGTGTGGGTAGATGCATGAATTGCACATCGACACATATGAATGGGTGATTTTAGTAAAAAGGGATTAAGGCTTATGCGGTGGTTTATAGGATGCCATGGGTGGGCTTTAGGAATTCAAGGCTTGGCTTGATTTTTTTTTTCTAAAATGGACTTGAATGAAAAAGTGATTTCGGGACTTGGCTTTTTCTTGAAAAGTGGATTTTGGTATTTTGAAAAGTGTATTTTTCTTGTGTTTATATATGTTTGATTTATGAGTCTGTTATCCTTGGCTTGTGGTGTTGCTTTTGGTTGTCTTTGAGCATGTTTGGGTTTAGGCTGGTTGTCTCGGTTTGGGGTGTTTCTTTTGATTGAGTTTGGCTTGATTCCAGTTGCGATTTTTTTTTCATGTTGTTCTGAATATGCCACACAGAAATGTCCTCAAAAATTTTTAATGAGTTGTGCCCAATTCTGGTTTCTATCGAGTGTTGCTTTTCTTTTGAGGCATTCAAGGTTCGTTAGGGGCAGTGAAGTAGTTTGAGGGTACTAGAGCATGTCTTTGGGTGGTTGGGAACTCTAGAGTTTGTTAGAGTTCGTATTGTCTTGGGTTTAGTGGAGGGTCTAGCCTTGGGCCAATGGAGGTGGATGTCTCATCATAGTTGGAGTTGGGATGATGTGGGAGGTGTTAGAGTCCATCTTCATCCAACAGATCACACCTGAGGAGGTGAAGGTGAAAAGAGGTGAGACCCTATCCATAGTTAATAAGGCCAGTGGTTGGCGAAGGCCTGTGTCGACCGCTTTAAGGAGTCGGCATCTGAAGTGCAAGTGCATGGAAAAACCGGTTCCTCTCGTCATTCGTAAGGGTCCCTCATTTTGCGAGCGGGGTGTATGAGATGAACCTGCCTTTGAAGAAATCCTCCTTTGTTGGTGTTGACTTCTTGTTCATCAGACTACTTTCTAATGTGCCATCGGTGTTTCTAGTTCGAGCATCCTAAGTCATCTTGTCTCATCCCTCTGAAGTTCTGCTATTGTGTGACTGTTCAGGTCACTGGGGAAGAATCCAAAAGAAGTGTCGTTCGAGGAAGGAGTTCTGGTCGGGGGATGTTCGTGTCTAATTGTGAGGCATAAGATGCTTCATCCATCAAAGCCCTAATCTCAGGTATCAGGGTGAAGCTCATACACATTCATGGTGTCAGAGGCATGTGAGACCTTTGTTTGGTTCTTTATATTTCATCTTTGAATAGAGACATTCATGTTTACTTGTTCTTGTTTTCCTGCTATTGTAAGTTCATCCTTTGTGGTGATACTATGATGAACTTATTCTTTCATGATCGTAGTATTTGCGTCATTTTGAATGTGGCCTCTAGAATCGTTTGTTTTTTTTCTTTCTTAAAAGGTTATTTGGCCTTGTGTGGGTTGGTCCCAGTTTTATTAGTGATTGTTTGGAGATGTGAGTGTTGAGGTTTTTTGTCTTGTGATGAGAGTTTCGGGTTTTAGTGGAAGCATTGTCTCGCTCATACTAAGGGAGTTGGATGTGTTGGGAGTTCTAAATCAGTTTGGGGAATTCTTAGTTCCAGTAGTGTTGTTATAGGGAGTTCATTGTTTTGGTGCCCCGATATGTCGGGTGGCCTTGTGGTGGTGTTCCGTTTAAGTCTCAGTGGTCCCGCTCAACTCAAGTGGAGAAGTCAGTAAGTTCGGGTTGGGAGTTACCACGTTATCCACTCCTCAGGTTGGTGTGTGTGGGTTTTAAGTTTCTGTGTTAGTCGCTTTCTTGTGGTGGGGAGAACCCTTTTGTGTTCTCCCCTCATTTTATGTCAAAGTTTCTTCGTGACCGGTTGAGTGTGACTTATGGAGTGAATCGTCAATCTGAGGTTCTTGCTTTTCCTTTTTGGCTCTGTTCGGACATGGAATCAAGCTTTGGCTATCCTTTGACTTGGTGACTTTATGGGGGAAGAAAGTGTCTGTGGTGGGGAGAATTTTCACACCCCGATCAGGTTTGACACGCGACCTACGCATGAGTTATAAAACTATGTGATAACACGCAGTTTGACTTTGTAGGCGGCCAGTGTCGGGTGGCATGGTTCGAGCACCGCTCGCTCAACTGTGCACTTGATGACACGTGAGTCATGCAGTTTCCCGACATCTGAAATAAGTAAATAAATTAATTAAATTATAAGTGAAGTGAAATTAAGAAAATAATTTTTTTATATATAAATAATATAGTTTTAGAAAAAAAATGTTTAAGCATAAAATAATAATAATATTATAGATTTAATAAAATTATTATTATTATTTTGGTTGTTATTATTATTAGTATTATTATTAATATTTTTATTATGATCAATTGGTTATTACTATTATTATTATTAGTTTAGTTAAGTTAGTAGGTTTAAAAAAAATTCAATACCCTAATTCCCTTTTTTCCCTGTTTGGCACAGCACCATTTCTCCCCCCTCCCTTTTTTCCCTTTCCCTCACGCGGCCCCCCTTCTGGTTCAACCTCCACTCACCATGCTACCCCCTTCACGGCTGACTTCCTCTCTCGACGATGCCACCCCACTACGGTCGGACCACCCTTTTGCGTCGCGCTCCTGTTTTCCCCCTCCTCTGTGCGACCCGCCTCCCACATCGACGGTTCTCTTGTCGGCCGGACCTCCTCTTTAGTGCGACCTTGTCTGGCAGCGCTCTTCCCTACCGACGCAATCCCATCTAGAAACAACCCTCTCCTATGGTCAGTTTTGGCCGACCCCCCCCCCCCCCTTGTTCGGCGCCTCCCTTGCCAGCAGCAAAACCCTCCCTGGTCGGACTCCTCTTCGGCACACAACGCCTCCGGCAGTCACCCCTCTTCGCTGCGGCGTGTTCCCCCCCCCCCCCCTCTTTTCCTACAGGTGTTTCGAATGGTCCTACGGGGTGTACTCTTCCTCCTCCGAAGGTTTTGTCACAATTGCGCGCCTTTGAGGTAGATGAATATGTATTATTCCTCTTTCGGAGCAATCCTTTAGTGCTTGCGTTGCTTTAAATATTATTTTTACTTGACTTACTACTTAATTATATGTCTAATTAGTCCATTATGATGTTTATGGATTATTATGGCATGTTAAAAATATTTTTTGTAGTGTTTCTTGTTTTTGTTCGTGCATGCTAATGCCCAATTTTGTTTTAATCACTTAGTGAATTATCTTGATGTTTTCTTGAGAGTATAATTTGTTAAAACTATATTTTGAAGTGAATCTCCAATTTTTCCAATGTGTGTATGTGTCTAGTGTTTTTGGTTAAATTTCATTTGGGTTTTATATAGTGAAATTAGATGTTTTATGTGGTGCGTAATATTTTTCGAAAGTGTCTTGACATGAGTATATAGTGAAAAGGTGTTTTTTTCTAAATGATATGGTTATGTTTTCAGGTGAGCTTCATTAGGGTACTTCTTTGAAGTGTTTTTAGGACTATAAAAAATGTGTGAAATGTGTTTTCAGGGGAACTTGATATGCGAATTCATTGATAGTGGGTTTTTACACAGGGGTTTCATGAAATGACTAATTATCGGTAAAAGTATTTGAAAAGTGTTTTATGTGTGTCTTGTAATGATTGGTGTGTCACTAGATATTGACACACCCATGGGTGCACTAGGTGAACACATGGGGGTTTCATCAAAGGAAGGTGATGCTTTAAATTGGTATTTTCTTAAAAACATGTTTTCCTAAATGGTTTTTTTTAAATGATGTTGGTTTCTATAGGTTAATTAATTAGAGCTTGGGTGACTTCTTGGTGGTGCTCACACACACATACATAGGTACGTATGTCTATATGTATATATATATATATCTTCCTTGTACATATTCTCTCATGGCGCAGGGAATATGTTCAAACGATTAAGGGTATATATATGTGTGTGTGTGTGTGTGTAATAGAATGTATGTGTGTGCTAGTGTAGGCATTTTCATCGGAAGCTTCAAGAGCTGAAGTGTCTCGGCTTGGTCCACTTCCTTCTCTGAGGTAGGTCTCCCTATGCATTTTCCCTTAAATTCAAGAATCATTTATTTCTTACTTTTCACACCTAGTTCTAATATTAATTATTGATATATAACTATTGGTAAATTGTCTTCCCTGAATTGGAGTGGTTTATTTCTTGTAGTGGGTTGAAATAAATGTTTTGATCATGTTTTCACATTAATTACCTGATTAAATGACCCTTTGGCCTTTTTGAACATGTTTTAGATTTAAAATTATGTTTTGGGTTTCTTAAATGGGTTTCGAAGTGTATTTCTGGTTTTCAAAGTGGTGTGTTTGTAATTCTTAAGAAATGGTTTGGCATGCGAAAATCATGTGAGTCCCGGTTGGTACTTTTGTAAAACTAGTTATATCAAGAAAATTCTCCTCAGATGTGGTCCCTTGCTTTGGTTGAGTTATATGTTATGGGGGTCCACTGTGCAGGACTTCCCTGTGATCAATGGTAGGAAGGCGAGGAACATATTCCTTGGGGTGGCTCGGGGTGTTGCATGTTGTGCTATATTATTATATATATGCTATGATTGGATGCTCGGATGGAATAGGTAGGCCCACCCCCTTTCTAAATACACGAGACATGGTAACCTAGCATATTGACAGAATATTCTGAGAATGATTACTGCACTGGTAGGTTATGGTACTGACTAGTGGCCCATAGTAGGTGGATATATTGGGTTTATTACTATGGGATTTTTCCCTCGGCCTACCTGAGAAAGGATGGTCGAGCATATTGGGAGTTTTGATTTCATCATGTGTGACATGTCAAAGAGGATGAGTTCTCATGTATTGGTGTCTTCTGGATTATTCTCAATCTCCTGGGTTCACCTATGTCTACTCGGATTTTGTTGCTTGCAGTAGTGATTATGATGCTTATGTGTATACCTACATTTCCCTTGTTTTGTGTTTTCTTTTGTGCATTTTTGTATATTGTTTTCCTTGGAAAGTGGTAAAATGGTTTTGATTAGGTTTCTAAAAATGGTTTTCAAATGAAATGGTTTACTCCTCTTTGTACAAATCTGAAAATATAAACAACACTTTCCCTTTGAAAATTCTAATGTCTCACTAAAAGATTGATTTGGGTTTTGAGAAATGCATAAGGGCAATGACTCGTACTTTGCTTTTGAGTAACATGTAGAAATCCTTACTTTTATATATTGTATTTCAAACCAGAAATTGATGGATCTTTATTTAAAGGAAATGGATATGGGAATATATTGTGTGTGTACACTTATTGAGTTTTAATACTCACGCCTATAGTTTTATCTTTGTTTTTTTTTTTGCCTTGTTGTTGTGCCTTTCTTGGGTCCAGTCGTCATAACACGATGTTGGTTTGAAGTTGGTGGTGACCCATAGGGTCACATGGAGGTATGTACGACTTTGTTTTCTCACCGCTCTTAGTTTTCGTTTCCATTGTTCAATTTTTGTTTATTTATTTGTCTTTCATTTATGGGCCAAATCATTCCCACTTGTTTAGTTTTGATGCTCGGCACTAGTTTCCAGCCCATGGGGATCGGGAAAGCCCATCGAGCCATGTTGCGGGCCAACTCGGGTGACTAGTTCAGGTTCGACCCGGGTTGGTTCGTGAGAAAAAGGATATGAGTTTTCAAGTTAGATTAGGCCCTACTGGGAATATATCCCAAGAATAATTGGGTTGATTTGGAGTGTTGGTTTTGAACCATAGGGAGGCTTCCTACGTATCCCACTTGGATGGGAATCAAAGACCATGTTGTTCAGTAAATCTCATGGGGGTTTATGAACCTTTGATAGAAATAGGTTAGGGCTTACTCCTAAATAGGATTCCCTTGTAACAAGTTGCATGAGAGATATCTTAACTCATGGATATTTAGGGGGCTTAATTTAGGGATTATTCTTAAGGAGGATTCCTGGATTAGGGTAATTGGAGTTAGATTAAAGAATAGACTATCTAGTGAGCTCGAACCCTTGGTGAAGTCTTCCTATGTATCCCAATTATGGTGGAAATCAGAGTTCTCATGGCTCAAGAAATGAGATGGATTGTGTGGATGTTTTTATCATCCCAAATATCTAAGTCCACATGAGTCATACTCAGTGTGAGAAAAAAATGATGTGAGAGATTCTAAAAACCATACACTTTCAATTCCAATGATGTAAGAGTCGGGGCCTACGATGAAAGAAGACGAGGCGATGGTGGGAGAGGGCATGGAGCAATGGTCCCTTAAATGTGAAATGAAAGTCAAGGTCATTGGGTCCAGCCCGAATAACTAGAGGTGTACTCCAGGAGTTATTCCCTTTGAGGTTATTTGGGGCTTACTCATAAAGAGGATGCCCATTTGAGGATTGGTTGAGGATTACTCTAAAGAAGGATTCCCATTTGAGACTAGTTGGGGCTTACTCTAAAGGGGGATGCCCATTTGAGATTGGTTGGGGCTTACCCCTAAGAAGGGATCCCTCTTGAGATTAGTTGGGGATTACTCCAAAGAAGAATTCTCATTTGAGGTTTGGTTGGGGATTACTCCTAAGGATGATTCCCATTTGGGAATTGGTTGGGGCTTACTCCTAAGGAGGATTCCCAATGTGGTTTATGTTGGGGCTTACTTATATAGAGGATTCCCATTTGAGGTGTGGTTTGGGATTACTCCTAAGGAGGATTACAATTTGTAATTCAACCTGGAATAGGAGTTAGTTGATGAGGTTTATGGAGTTTATTTAGGAGTTTATCAACTCATATTATTCTATGAATCCAAGAAGAGAATATTAACTAATAACAAGAAAAAGAAACCACTTTCCCTGAGGTGGGTCGCGCAGGTCCTTGGTGTTGGTGCTCCCCAATGTAGGTTAGGTAGGTCCTTGGGGAAGGTCCATGTCTTATAGACCCTGATGGGACTTTGAACAACATTCCCCCTTTAATTCTCTCCTCACTCATGTTTATGAGATCTACGTGAGAGTTTTGGAGGATTTGTGTGAAGGGGGCAGCGCAACAAGAGATTCAGGGATTCCTCTGATTTTTTTAGCCTATATAATGGGGATCCCAAGGGTCATATATATACGTAAGGAGGGGACCTCAGCATAGCTCTTCAGGGAAACTCTTCCACATAGCTCTCCCATGTATCTCTGCCATGCATCTCTCCCATGCATCTCTCCCATGTTCCATAACTTTTGATCGGTAAGTCCATTTGGGCTCTACATCCATTAAAATAGAATCTATCGAAGATATACACACTTCTTAATATGGTGAATACACTAATTATTCACATAAGATACTCAAAAATTGAATATTTATGTGTTGAAACCTTTTTTCCCTCGATCTTTGGAATCTTCGGCCTAATCTTGAAGGGGGTCAGTCCACTTATCCCTCATTATGGAGTAGTATTTATGGAACATGGAAATATAGCATGCATATTTTTCCTTTATTAAGATGTATGTTTTTCTCAAACTTATAATTTGGTGTCTAATTAAGTTTTACATCTTCAATCTGTAGAAAAGTGAATGGAACACATTTCATGGTGTCTACATGGGTTCAAAAAAATATTTCAACCATCTCAATAGAAGAAACTAGTTCTATATTTCCTTTATAATTTGATGAGATGACATCCTCTTTTTGATTGAGATAAAACTCAACATTAATTAAAAACGCATTCACTATTTCCTAAAAAATAATCCCTAACTTCTTTTCATCAAATATAAAATCCCAACCTTGAAATTAAATCACTTTCATAAAAAAAATTCAATTGTCTTCAACCTTTCCATATTAACGGATTTTCTCACAAGAAATATTTTCCCACTTTACTTGAATTTCTTAGACAATCATGAGATTCCATTATCAAAACACTTCAACAATACCATTATGAATATGTTGGTTGAAGGTCAAATAGGAATCAATTGGTTAGAGATTACAAATCAACTTCAAAGGGAGGTTACATGTGCGAATCAAAAATGGGTTGAGAGCTGATTTAGTATCTGATCTAATACCCAAATCCCAAGGTTCTTATATACCTGATTTTGGTTTATGGTTACTTTCAACAAATAAATAAATTACATAAAAATAATGGAAGTGAATGAAATTTTCATTTTCAAAATTTAAATAAACAAAAAAATGAATAAGAATAATTTTAATATATCATTAAACAAAATAATGTGATAAGGAACTTAATTTATATTTTAGAAATAATAAAAAAATAAATAATATCAATTAATTTAAAAAATAATAAATAAAATACACAAAATCTAATTAAAAATAAATAAACCCAATTCTATTTAAATAAAATAAAAAATTATCATACCCATGGGTCTATGTAAAAATATCCACTAACTGATTCAATAAAAAATTAAATTCAAGAGAAATATCACCATTTTGAGTGTGATAGATTAGATAATGATACCTCAAGTATATATTATTTATTATTGAATGATTTAATGGATTCTAAGAAATCTAGATAGCACTAGTGTGATAAAATTTAATTGAGACTTAACTATAAATGAAACAAAAATCTATTAAGGTGTTTTTTATACACATAACATTCACATAGCAACTACTAGAAGTAATATATTTTGATTTTATAATAGATAATATGAAAAAGAATTACTTTTTAATAGACCAAGATACCAATGATTTACCTAGAAAATGAAAATTATATAAAGTTATCATCTTATCTAGTTTACAAAAACCAAGACAGACTCTAAATATGATCTTAAATTAAAATTTTAAACTTTGGGAAAAGAAAATAAAGAGAGATTTTTCCTTTGAAATATCATAAAATTATTTTGAGAGTTTTAAAATTTGATTCTTTAGGATTTTATTGAAATTGAACACACCGAATACTACAAACATAATATCTGGTCTACTAGTAATCAAATACAATTATATTCTAATTATTACTCTCTAAAGACTATTTCTAACTGGTTTCCTAGCTTCATCTAACTCATTTTTTTCATTATAACTTATAGAAACCTAGGCCTAACATACATGGATATTACATCATTTTTGATAAATATTCAACATATTACAAAAGTAACTTCATGGAGACTATAATAGTTTAGTGTCTTTCGAATCTTGGAACAAAATATTATAACATGGTGAAATATCTTCACTGTCTCCAATAAATATCTTCCCCTAGAGTAATTCTACCTAAAACATTTCTTCATAACATGGGGAAAAGAAATATATGAAAGGGGTGAGCTCAAATGATGAGTAAGGGTAAATAAGAGAAATGTGTAAGAATAACATGAACATAAGGTTATGAGAACACGAGTATAAAATTTGAAGATCATAATCATGAGACATAGAATAAATATTGGTATCTCATATGACATGAATCATACGAATATAAATATCATAGGCCAAAGAATCGTGACATATGAATAAGATATAAAATTGTGTCATACAAATAAACATATAACATTGTGAACATATATAAGTAGAAACAAGTTTACACATTAATTTAAGGATATGAAATTAGGCCCATATATAGAATTGGACATGCAACCCAGTCTAAACATAATATTGTGAAAATGAAATTAGGTTCACGCATAACATTGTGAGCATGTAATCTGGTTCACTCATAAACTTTTGGAAATGAAACTAGGTCCATGTATAACATTATGAACATGTAATCAGGTTTATTCATAACATTAAGAACACATAATAAGGTTAACTCAAAAAATTATGAATATGTAATCATGTTCCCACATAAAATTATGGAAATAAAACTAGGTCCATCCATAAAACTATGAACATGTAATCAGGTTCATACATATTATTTATATTCACAAGTCATCCATAATTACCCAATTCATTTGATTTAGATATAGGTCACACCCATCACATAATGAAATCATACATGCATGTGCCACAAAACATTCATCATATCATGACCCATGAAAGGTAATGGGTTCTGTAAACATCAAATCATAACCCATGAAATGAAATGAGTATTATTAACATTTCATTATATTATATCCTATGGAAATAGGTAGGTTTCATAACAATTTCATCAAAAAATAACCTTTGAAAATAAGTGGGATTTAAAATCATATAACTCGTGGAATAGAAATGGGTGTCATAAAAATCATTCAATAAAAATATGTACCATTCAATAAAGAATATGAATGGAGCCTTTGGATAATTTCCTATAAGGGAATGAGTAACATAAATAGATGTCATATTAAATATAAAATAACTTGGATAGATATTTTGTAAACATTTTTATAGGAAAATATACTTTCTTCTTTGAAAATTATTTTTAATACAAAAACCCTTTAGAAAACCATTTTCATTGAAAATGAATTGAAAACATATAAATAACACTTGAAAGCATTTTGAAAACCTTTTCCATTGATAACCTATAAAATAATCTTGAAAACATTTCTAAAACTAGAAAACCTATAAAATAATCTAGAAAAACTTTTGAAAATAACTTTCCATGAAAAATACTTTAAAAACTTATAAAGAAATCTTGAAAATGTTTTGGAAACAACTTATTTGAAAATTAATTTTAAAAAAAATATTAAAAATTTTCATTTTAAACATGGAAAGGAAGCATTAATGAAATGAAGGTGGGTAAATTCATATATGTCTTATGGGGTAAAAAGAACATTCTGTTCGCATGGTAAAATTGTTAGAAAAAATACCTTGATTAAAAAGTAAAGAGAATATTCCTTTGAAAACATTGGTAAAAGAGAAAAGGGTAAAAATGTCTTTTAATGAATATATTATAGTATTTTATTCTTAGAAACCCTTTTTGAAAACATTTTTTTAAGGAACATAGATTTCCTACCAAAGGGAGAGGTAAATTTAGTCTTCTTAAAAACACTTTATTGACCATATTATGTGCCAATGAGTGGAAAAATGTTACCATTAGAAGGATATAACATGAATTAACACAGGGTAAAAAATATAATAAAAATTATTGAGATATGGATCATAATATTTCATAAATAGGAGCATAATCATAAAAAATCTCAATAAATGGTGAGATTTTAGTCGTAAACCGTTACAAATTTGGTAACATTGAATCATAATAAAATGGAAAGAATAACATTACATGATGATTAACATATCATGAAAATAAGGAGATTTATGATATAAAATTTCAAATATAGTATATAAACCTCATGTAAAAATATAGGTTCATGACATGTAATGTGTCTCAAATGAGGTAAATTGAGATAGAATTAATTATCAATTTGGTAACTTTTGAAACGTAAACCCCATAAAAGAAAGAGCCTCAAATTGATATGTAAATACCCATAAATTTAAGTATAGGAATAATAGAATACATACATGGATGGTATACACACCAACCAAACTAAATTATGTATGATTAAGGCATTTATATCAGGAAAATAAAAATGTGAGTTGAAATACCCTTACCTCATGTCTCGACTCTTATCGTACTCGTACAAACCTCCTCTTAATCAGGTAACTCCTTTTGGTTTGTTCCAAAATGATTCCTTAGATTTGTTTTTTCCCAAGGGTAGGATTCTAGGAGGTTGGTAGGGATATTTTTAAGATCATTGGGAATATATTTTCTTAATCCAAGTGGTTATAGAGGTGAGAATAAGTGGTTGAGGTGGTGGCATTTTATATTTAAGGAAAATGACACACTTAAATTTTTTTTAAACAAGTTAGGTGTAACCACGTTTTTAGCTAAATAAAGTCATTATAAACCAACAAAATTCCATAATTAAAGGTCCATAGACAAATAATATCAATCCAATGGGTTTTGGATAGGTTTCTAGACCTTTTTGTGTCTTAAATGTAAGTTTTAGTACTTTCTTAACCTAATTTTTCTCTTAATCATTATAATTAATTTAAATCACTTTTATAAAAAAATTGGTATTAAAAGTTGAACTTATTAGAAATTATAAATTACTATTATTCTAAATATTGAATACATTTATCCAATTTTTAATAATATAAGTGTCAAAAATTAATTTAAAAATAATCCCACTGACGAGACAACACATCGGGTTTTTGAAGTAACAACCACAATAAGGATGCCTTGTTTTTATAACCAATTTCATAGTGAAAATAATTCCAATGAACTAAATTAAATTAATTTATAAAATTATTATATAATTAAACATTATGAACTATTTAAAATATAATTTAACTTTATAAATTAATTTGATGAAAAGGCAGTATTGAATTAAAATTCAGTATTTTTAACTATTCATTAAAAATTGAAACCTTACAGGAAAATAAAATATATTTATACTAACCTAATTTAAATATTTATCTTTAAAAATTGAAGTTAATTTTGACATATTAAATCTATAAAAGTTCCAAAAATTGGATTTAAAAAGGGTTATTCACTAAAAGGCGGTAAAACTACCTTTAGAAAAATATAGGTTTTCAAGCATAAAAATGGGTTTGTTCTTATTTTATGTCTATAAAATCTATTGGATGATTATAAAAAATAATTTTTTGAAAATATAACATATAAATTTATTTAATATCATTCACTATTATTAATGAATTTTACTTACTAATATAAATCATCTTTTTCACATGAAAATAGACTTTTATAATATCAGTACCTTTATATTCATTTAGATTCTATATTATTTTATAATTATTAGGTTATCAATGAATTCAAATATATATATTAATAAATTATTTAATACTATAATATTCAATTTAATGGACATATTATATCCTATTAAATAATATTATTTTAATAATGAATTATTGTTCAGTAACACTTGGCCTTGCGTGTTACATAAGACATCGACGAAAGTTAGTCTTGGGTGTAACATAATAAAACATTGATATTCTATGTAGAGAAAGAAGACATTTATGTTGCATGTAGTGCGTGATTAACTTGTTGTTTCATATAACACAATATATACATATTTCTTTGATATAAAATAAACTATTTTTAGTGTGGCGTGAAATTAAAAATATCAAAGAGATTAAATTTATTTGAAAAAATTAATTCACAAAATCTCAGGGTGTTACATTCTATCCCACTTAAAATGAATTTTTCCCTCAAAATTCATCTGGGTAATCAATGGTTTAATAATTGAAAATTTCATTCATAGAAACTCACATTGTAAAAATGATTACTAAAACTTCCCTTAAAAAGGGAAAGTTGGAACTAGAACGGTTAAACAAAGTAACTCATAATGAAATTACCACCTAGTAGAATATAGGTGGGATGTGAATACTTGGAAATGGAAGATAAATATTACCATCATATTATGATGGAGAGTTAAAGAGAACAAGTTCAGGAGAAAGTTAACAATCACAAATCTATAAATCTGTGATGACCTAAAGGGCCTTGTGATTCATCAGAAATGAAGGTACTAGGACACCATTATTAGTTTCAAGATCCTTTTTCCATATGTTTAAGAATTCTAATGAAAAGATATAATTTCATGATTTCAGGACAACATCGCCCTTTATTGTTCTTTGATCCACATCACCTCTTTTTCTAAAAAGGAAGGTGACTTTTTTCATTCCTAAATTACTAAAAGATAATGAAATCCATGACATGACATCCTATTTGTCACCATTTACCATAAATACAAAGTAGTTTCAACATGATATACAATATTCATAAATACTCACTTGGAGAGATAACACTTTAATCTTTATAACTTTATCTAAATTTTAACTTAAGCTTTCCATAAATAGTTAACCATATAATCCTTCTAAAAGATATAAATTCAATACTTTGGAAATAATGTCATGAAATCATCATAACATCGATCCCCCATATATAAAAAAGTACCACTTGGTTGTCACATTAGAAACATGTGAATACCCTCATTGTATATTCCCTCGAAACATAGTAAAAACCATAATTACTATAAATGATTTTTGAAAACATGCATGCTTCCTTATTCCAATGATTACTGGATAAATTATTTAAATACAAGAATTTTTAAACATCATTCTTGATGACAAATAGCACTATGTCAATAATCAGTTCTATGGCAATATGTACCATCCAATTTACTTATTCATATCTAGAATATCCTTATCCAAACATCATTATCTCAATGTCAGACATTAATTAAGGATTACCTTCACCAAATGAAAATATCACCTTTCTATGAAATCCCATTTCTATTTCTTTATCATAATTAAACATGTCATTTTCAATACTTAATGAAAAATTATACTGAAAATATTTACATATTTCATGATTCATATAAAAAAATCATTGAATTTAAAAACATAAATACTTCATTAATCCAATCTTATTCTTAAACCATCACTCAGGATTCATCATCTTATTCCTTAACAAATCTTTCCTATAATATAAAATATGAATCATTCTTAAGTTTACACAATTTAAATCTAAAAATTATAATTATTTTTAATGTAAAAAATACAGGAAAAACTTCACATACCATTCACATGTCATTTGCAGTCTCATTATATTCAGAAATATAACCAATACTCATACCACCATCCTAATTCTCTTAATGATATTTCCACTTTTAAAATTAATTCACATAATTACCATACTTTTCACATATGAAACAATAAATTTTAACCTTTTTCCTTCTAGTTATCTCCATTGAATAAACCCAAAAAGTATAGTGTGAGAAACATTTATCATATTGGGATACAATATAATCATAAAAAATTAATTATAGGGTGCCTAAATCACAGCTTCTACATATTTAATCTATGACACCTTTAGTTTAGGATATGTTATTCATAATCATCCCCTATTTAAATAATTCATGATGGTTCATAAAGAGTTTGTGAATTCCCAAAGAATATCCCTCGGGATTATTAAACCAAGTGTGTAGCAAGGCCCATTTCCATGTACTAGATAACCATGATTTGGGAATAGGACATCTTTTTAGAGTTGTTTCCCCTAGGTACATTTATTCTAGGGCCACATCTAGTTGTAGTATCCAGAAAGGGATGTATTTCTAGGAAACCACTCACTTTTTCCTTTACAAAAATTCCAAGACAATTTCCTAAATATTGACTAATCCATATACTTATCCTTAGATACATCGATAGACATATCCTTATAAATATAGATAGGGATCTCAATAAAGTTTTTTCATCCTAGTTTCTAATGGTTGACTAAAACATTCCTTTGACACCAATTATATAGAACTAGTCTTAACATACGTGGATATTATATCATATGAAAAAAAGTACATGCACGAGGATCGTAATAGTTTAGTGTCATTGGAAACTTGGAATAAAATCATCTAACTTTGTAAAGGATCTTTAATTTCTCTTGTAAAGATATTCCCCTCTGGTACTTATACCCAAACCATTCCTTCATAACCTTGGGAAATTAAACATAAGAAATGTGTGAGATCGAATGATCATTAAGGGTAAATAAGGGAAATTTATCAATATTAGATGAACATAAGGTTATGAGAACATGGACATAAAATTTTAATATCATACCATACATATCAAAGATCATAATCATGATACCTGTAAATATTTTCAATTCATAAGACATGAATTATAAAGAAATAAAGATAATAATATATGGAAATGTAACATATGAATAAGACATGGAATTGTGGAATACACATCAATGTATAACATCATGAACATATATAAGTAGAAATAGGTTCAAAAATTATGTTAATGACTTGAAATCATTCCCTCTTATGGACTTAGGGACATGAGACCAGGTCCATGCATAATGTTGGGAACATGAAATCAGGTTCACGCGTAACATTAAGAGCATGTAATCAAGTTCATGTATAAAATTACAGACATTAAACTAGGTCTATGCATAACATTGTGAACATGTAATCATGTTCACACATAATATTATGAACACATAATAAGGTTCACTCATAACATTGTGAACATGTAATCAGGTTCACACATAAACTTATGTACATGCAACCAAGTCCGTAAATAACATTGTGAACATATAATCAGGTTCATGTATAAAATTTATACTGATGATTCATCCATTATTTCCAAATTCATTAGAGGGATATATATGTCACACCTAACACATAATGAAATCATGTATTCTTGTTCCACAAAACATTCATCATATCATGACCCATAAAAATATATATGTTTTACAAAAATCAAATAATAACCAATGAAATGAAATGTGTATCATTAAAAGTTCATTACATCAAAACCTATGGAAAGATATAGGTTTCATAATAATTTAATAAAATCATATCCTATGAAAAGAAGCAGGTTTCAAAAGCATATAACTTACAGAAGATAAATGGGTGTCTTAAACATCATTCAACCAAAACATGAACCATTCAAGAAAGAATATGAATGAAAAATTTGGATAATTTTAAAATTTTAAAATAAATCTTGAAAAAATTTTGAAAACCATTTATTTGAAAATTACTTTTCTAAGTAATTTTCTAAAAAATTAACCTTTTAAACATGAAATGTAGGATTCAAAGAAATTATGGCGGGTAAATACATACTTTCTATATGAGGAAAAAAATATTTCTTTTTCATTGTAAAAAGGATATAAAAGTGCCTTGATCAGAAAGAGATAAGAAGATTCATTTGAAAAAATTGGAAAAATAAAAAAAGGTTAAAAATTTATTTTAATGATTATAGAGTAGAAGAACTTTTTCAAAACATGGTTTTGATGGAACACAAATTTCTGGCCGAAGGGATAAAAAAATTCAAACTTTCATAAAAACAAATTGTTGACCATCTTATTCCAAAGAGTGTAAAAAATGTACCATTATTGGATATAACATGAATAACTAAAGGGTAATAAATATCATAAGAATTATTGAGATATGGATCATAATATTTCATCAATGGGAGAATAATCATAAATAATCTCAATAAATGGTGAGATTATAGCCATAAAATGTTACCAATTTGGTAACTTTGAATAATAATACAATGGGAAGAATAACATTAAATGAATCATAAAATATCATGAAAATAAGTATTTTAATGATATAACATGTCGATATCATTATATACAACTCATGAAAAAATATAGGTTCATGAAATGGCATGTGTCTCAAAGAAGGGATATTGAGACAAAATTACTTTACTGATTTGGTAACTTTTGAAATGTAAATCCCATGAAAGAAAGATCATCAAATGGATATTTAAATAATGATAAATTTATGTATATGAATAATAAAATACATACATGGGTAGTATACATAGCACCCAAATGAAATGAGTGATTAATAAGGCACATATATCATGAAAATAAAATTTGAGATGAAATCCTCTTACCTTGTGTCTTGGATCTCTTCATACTTGTGCAAACCTCCTCTTAATCAGGTAACTCATTTTGGTTTGTTCCAAAAGGATTCCATGGATTGATTTCCTCCCAAGGGGAATATTATAATAGTAAGGTAGGTATTTCTGGAAGTGTATTGGGTGTATCTTGGCTGAACCCAAGTGGTTTGAGAGTTTTTATGAAGAGTGAGAGGTGGTGGCCTTTTATAGGGAAGGGAAAGGACACATTTTGCATTTTTAAAAACATGTTAGGTGTACCCACGTTTTTTCCTATAGAAATTCATGAAAAAAATAATGTAGGGTTCATGGTTGAATCATGGTCAGAAAATGGACTTTGGACAAGTTTCTAGGTCATTTTGGATCTTGCATTTAAGGTTTAGTACTTTGATAATCTAATTTTTCTCTTAATCATTATAATTAATTTTAATCAATTTCACTAATATTTTTGTTAAAAAACAATTTTGAACTTATTATACATTATAAATTATTTTTATTATAAATATATAATCCATTTTCAATGTTATAATCATATAAGTGGCAGATATTAATTTAAAAATAATTCTGCTGATAGGACAAAACTGCATATTTTTTAAGTAAAAACGTCCAAACATTTTCTAGGTTTTTATTCCAAATTTAAAATTGAAAATGAATGAAATCACCTAAATAGGATTAATTTATAAAAATATTATAAAAATAAACTTTAAAAAAATTTAATATGTAATTTAATGTTATAAATGAATTAGATAAAACAATAGTTCTGAATTAAAATAAATTATTTTTCATTATTCATTAAAAAATGAAACCTTACAATAAAATATAAAATATTTATCCAAACATAGTTTTTATGTATATATTTCAAATATTATGTTTATTTTGACATATTAAATCTATAAATGTTCCAAAAATTGTATTTAAAATGGGTTTACCATTAAAAGCTGGTAAAACTACCTTTATAAAAATATAAATTTTTAATTATAAAATTGGGTTTGTTCTTATCTTTTATCGATCAAATATATCGGAGGATTATAAAAAATACTTGTTTGAATATTTAAAATATAAATTTAATTAATATTATTCACTATTCTTAGTTAATTTAACTTGTTAATATAAATCATATTTTTTACATGAAAATAGACTTATAAAATCAGTCCCTTTATATTCATTTGGTTTCTATATTCTTTTCTAATTATTAGGTAACCAAGAAATAAAATATATATAATAATATCATATATAATATTATAATATTAAATTTAATGCCCATTTTATATCCTATTAAATAATAATATTTTAATAATAAATTATTCTTTGGTAATACTCGGTCTTGCATGTTATGTAAGCCATCGAGGAAAGTCAGTCTTGCGTGTAACATAAGTTATCCTCAGTGATCTGTATGGAGAAATATAAAATTTAGGTTTCATGTAGTGCATGATTGACTTTATGTTTCATATAATAAAATCTAGACATAGTGCTTTAATATAAAATAAACTATTTTCTAGTGTGGTGTGAAATGTAAAATATTAAAGATATTAAATTAATTTGAAAAAAAATATTTATCAAAATATTGGGGTGTTACATAACTTGTGGGTGTATTATAAACTTTACCACTTTCAATTACAAACACTTTATGAAAGTAAATTATGTATTTTCTTTGATTTAGGACATTTCCAAATTCATTTTTATAAATTTTAAAACATATAAAATAATTTAACTCATCCATAATGCTCATTAGAAATTGATTTTGCATGAGTATTGAGAATTAATTATATAGTTTTTTATTAATAGAACCAAAAATTAAATCATTAACATATATTTTCACTAATAAGATATCATAAGATGTTATTTTTTAAAAAAATGTTAGATCTTCCTTACCTTTTAAAAAACCATTTGATAAATGAAAACAACTCAATTGATCATTACATGATTTGGGTGTTTGTTTAAGACCATAAAGTGATTTAATATGTTTAAAAACTAAATTTGGAATATGGGGATTTTCAAAACTAGGAGGTTTCTAGACATAAACTTCCTCTATTAGAAAACTATTTAGAAAAGAATATTTTACATCCTTCTGATAAAATTTCAAATTCATACATAATGAATAAGATAAAACAATCATAATGGATTATAATTTTGAAAATGGGGAAAAAGGTCTCCTCATAGTCTATACATTCTTCCGGATTATAACCTTTAACTATAAGTCTAGATTTATTTCTAATTTTACACCAAGATTATCCTACTTATTCCAAAAAACCCATTTTTTTATTATAATAGGATAGTTAGAGGGCATGTCAACTAATTCCCATATATTTTTCCTCTTGAATTGTTTTAATTCCACTTTCATAGATACAACCCTACTTTCATCTACTAATTCTACTTCTATATATTTATGTTCTAACTAAGATAAAAATACAATAAACTCTTCTAGGTTTTATAAACTTCTTCTAGTTCTAATTCTTTAATTTAAACTTCCTATAAATGTTTCTAAAGGATGATTCTAAAGGATTATTGTCTATATAGGGAGTTTATTTTTAGGTTCAATGGAATACAACCTTTAAGGATTTCGTTTTGGAAAATCTAGTTATAAATATTCATCATTTTGTGTTATTAAAAACAGGTTTATATATCTTGTTTTCAAAAGAATCATTAGTTCATCAATTTGAGTTACTTTATTATCAAAATCTCCAATTTCGTCAAATTTCACATGAGTTGATTCTTTAAAAATCTTTTATCATTTAATGAAAACTCCATATAGTTTTGAAGTAGTATAGTTACCTAGAAATATTCCCTCATCGACTTATATAACTAACATACAAAGATTGTCTTTGGTGTTTAGAATATAAACCTTACATCCAAAAGACTTAATGTATCCAACTTTTGGATATCTTTTATTCCATATCTCATAGAATGTTTTCATTAAAATTGGTCTAACTATAACCTTTTTTATGACATAACATTCTATATTTATAGATTCATACAAAAAATGAGTATGCAAGGTATATTCACACAACATAGTTCTAGAAATTCCATTAATGGTCCAATTCCTTCTTTTAATAATACCATTCTA
Source organism: Viscum album (assembly GCA_963277665.1). Taxonomy (NCBI): domain Eukaryota; kingdom Viridiplantae; phylum Streptophyta; class Magnoliopsida; order Santalales; family Viscaceae; genus Viscum; species Viscum album. The sequence continues at coordinate 906,638,582 of OY728145.1, forward strand.
TTGAGGTGTCCTAGGGCTAAAAAGGGTATTTTTAATACTGAGTTTAGAACAATAGGAATTTTATTAATGAATTTTAAATTCACCACCATGTTAAATTATTAAAGAAATAATTTGGTTCTACTTATTCTTTTGAACCAATTTTCAAAAACTTATGGAAATAGAGAAAACATCAATTTTAATACTTAAAATGAAAACCCATGTAAATCTAAAATAATAATCAAATAAAATATAAAAAAAGATTTTACTCTTAGTATTGAAACTCTAAAAGGGTTTTAGAAGTATTAACCACTTTAATTTGTTTAAAATATGATAAGTATTTCTTACCCATTTGTGATGAATCATATTTTGGAAAATTTTACTAAGAACACACATTTAAATTCCCCATTTCTCTATTCTTTATCCATGAATCATTCATTTCATTATTTAAATAGTTCACCTTTTATCTAATCAAAGAATTAAGATCAAGATTCTAGACATTCACTGTTCATGGTACCTTAATTTTAAGAATTTTACCTTTGAAAATAGAACATTAATTATTTGAAAAAGCAAAAAAAATAAACTTCATCACAATGATTAAATAAATTTATTTGATTTTTCTTTAAACCTTCCACATAAATAACTTTAATGATAAATAAGAAGTTTAAATTTCTAACAAATCCAACTCCCATAGTCTTTCCTTTAGCATTATCAACAAAAGTTACATGACCTCTATCTATCATTGATAAAGAGTAAAAATTAGATAAATATGTACTCATATTCCCTAAGAAACCACTTTCCATATACCATATTACATTGGTTCTCTTAGACATTTTTATCTACAAATACAAGTTAAACAATAATTTTTTTGGTACCCATATATGCTTGGGTCCAACAAGGTTAACAATTAAGGATTTAAAACCAAATATGTTTTGGCTATCCAAAACCTTCAACATTTAATTTTGAAAAAAAATTTGTGAGTAAATAATTTTTAAATCCACATAAAAGTGGGGTTTTAAAAATAAAATTATTTTCATAATGGCATAGCTCACTACAATGAAAAAAATTAATTTTTGAAATATTTATATACTTTAAAATGGTTAAAAAATAGTTCTTGTAAAACATTGTTTTTTAAATTTTAATTCATATTAAAAATATATTTTTATGATGTTTATTATTACAAAGAATTTGTTTAAATAATTTCAAACCTTTTTAAATATATTGGTAGCATCTTTAATGTATTGAGATTATATTTTTTTAATTATTCAATTTTACTTCTATGTTCAATGCATTATGCATGAGAATATTATAGATTGGTTTTTAAATTTATAATTCATTTAGTTAATTCCTAGTTTTCTTTAAGAAAATCACTATTAGAATTTTTATGACATTTTAGTTTTCGTTTTTAAGGATTCATATATAGCTTTTATCATGGAACATTATTCAACCTGTTCTTCTAATAAGAAATTACCATTTGGTAGTTTTGTTTCATTTTTCCAAGAGTATCAAGAATGTACATCACAATTTTGTGCCATAAATTATTTGTTTTATTTCTAATTAGAATGACCATCTTCTTTTTCATAAGATGAAACATCACTAGAATCCTCCAAAGAACTCCATGTTTCCTTCATGGATTTCGTAGTCTTCTTTTTATAAAAAAAAATCTTGAAGTATTTTTTTCTGAATTGTTATCATCTTGAAGATGCATATAATAAAGATTGATATGTCCAAGATTCTAACAACCATAACATCTTACTTACTTATAATTTCAATCTAAATTATTATATTTTTATAAATTGTTCTTAAAACATCTTCTCTATTTAGGTAATTGGTTGAATTTTATGAAAAAATAAGAAATATCACTATGTAAATCAGAAATACCTAAAGAATCATCATTAGATGACTCAACTATATAAACTACTTTAAAATTCTTATCACCCTTTTAATTTGAGGCATTTAAAGCATCATTCTACTTCTTAATTAAAATATGTTCTCAAGATTCATATTCCATATCATCCTCATACATCATCAAATCTCTAGTAAGATATTTAATTTTAAAATTTTTGACTTCTTTTGATTTCTTAATAATAGTCAGATACCAATCCACCTTGGTGGTAGTATGTTTAGAACATTAATATCTTGATCTAGTTTAGTAATACGTGTCCTTAAAGAGGATAAATCATTTATAGTTTTTGTGAGTCCTCTATTTAACTGTGTGATACTCTCACCACCCATAATTCTATACGTGTCAAAATTTTGTTTGAAATTATTGTATCTAATATCCCATGCATTATCTATTCCTTCATATGCATTGAGAAACCCTATTAAGCTCATCCCATACAAATCCAAAGATTAAAGACTTCATAGCTTTAGAATTAAAATCATATTTTTCTTCAGTTTCTTCATCCAATGTTTCTGGTTTTATATTTTGAATTTCATAAGACTTTACATGTTTAAGATAAAACTTCAGAACAAGGTTATTTAGATATATAATCATCTATACTTTCTAATATCCATAATTATCACCATTGAAATAAGGTTATTTTACCATAGACATTCCTTATCTATTTTAACCCATTATGGAAATTTTTTAATAGATATTTATTTTTCTATATTTTACTGTTGAGAACTCTTGAAACAGACCCTATGATACCAAATATTGTCAGAGACAGATCATAATAACACTCAATATAGTGGGGAGTGATTTGAGTTATTTAAAGTTTTATTCACATAGAAAAATATCCCTATATTGGATATATATGACATATACTTTGTTCTTTGATAAAACATTCAGTATAAATATAATAATAATAAAACATATATATTTATAGTGGTTTAGGGAATAAAAGTCCCCTAATATAATCCAAAAGTACCCTTATCCATGAGTGTTGGGATTTTCACTAATCTAGTACATTTTCTAGGGATTTCCAATACTTTTACCATGGACTACATGATTGGGTGGAAGTAGTCAACACATCGTACAATCACGTGATCTTTCAACCAGGCTCTAGAAAGGCATTGTAAACAACATCCTTCAAAGGTTAATTAACAAGGAACCTTTACCATGGAAGAAAAAAATAGAAAGAGTTTGAAGATTTAATATCACAACTGTAAGATAAATCTAAAAATTAAGGATATCTATTATAATTAATATAAAGAGTAAGCATCACATGGAGAGTCTTCCAAACACAACAAAATGTATAATAAATACAGTTGATGAAAACAAGACTTATTCTTCCTTATTTTTGTAGTAAAGTGAGTGTCCTTGTTGAATATTTTTGAAAATAATTCCCTATATTATTTCACTTCATTATCTTTCATAAGAATATGCTTTCACTCCAACACTTCTATTAATTTTCTTGAAATACACACACTATTCCTTATTTAAAATCGTAATATGTGATCTGTAGAAAAAAGGGATCAAAGACACACCTTTCTATACATAAATTAATCATAAAAAGTATAAAAAAATAAAATATATCATCCTTTTATGGTGTCTCAATACTTATCTCTTATTATATTAAATTTTATCTTAAAGAGTAAATACAACATTTAATAATTATACAACAGCATTACAAACATCAATTTAGCAATTCAATGGTAATAAATTCCAACTAGAAATATGAAGTATCCAATTTCAATAATTGAATCCACATAGCTGAATTTATTAACCAAAACAAAATATTTGATTTTTATTTTTGAATCCACATATATGCTTTTGCATTAGGTATAAAATTGAATCACATAGGTGTTTCATTCACATCACCAAATTTGATGTATCTGATTAAAATGACAAGTCCATTTTCTTCATGTTGGATATTGACAAAACTAATATACATATCCAATTACTAAAATAGAATTATTCTCATGTATCTGATTACTCCACATAACCATTTCACATATCCAAATGATCTCATAGGTAATTCATCATATAATTAATTTCTATATTAGCAATTTTGCGATGTAGTCGATTGATGTATCTGTTTCTTTTATGTAGGAAATTAATTGACATTATTTAATTTCACCATATATCCAAAAGAATATCATGTATCCAATCTTATTAACATAGTAATATTCCATAAAAAAATTCTAGAATCTATACTTATATCAATTAACACCTGAAAACATAAAAATAAAATAAAACTTCATAAACACACTTAGAGAACAAGATCATCAGTAAATTATGAAGGGTATTTGAGATCATAAAAACCTAAAGTACATGAGATATGTTGGATAGAAATTAGTAGTCCAAAAAATGAATTTAAAAAATCAATTTAATATAATAAAATCATTCATGAATTTTTTTAATGGAAATATAGATATGGAAGAAAAGATTCTTAATTAAAGGGAAAAATAATTTCGGTCTTCTTTAAAAAAAGTCAATATCTTGAGTGATTAGAGGGGAAAAATTAAAGAAAAAATTTATATCTCTAGATATAACCATAGGATAAGAAAATAAATTTTATTTTTGAGACATGGATCATAAAATTTCAAAATCAGAAAATTTAAGTATAAACAATCCCATTAAAAATGAGATTATAACATAAAACCATTACCACTTTGGTAATTTTTGATTCATATCCCCCATGAAATAAATAAAATAAAATATAACTTTAAATGAAATTTTAATAATAATATTCATGATAAAAAAATATAAAAGGTGTAATAGATACACCTCATTAAAGAATGTTGATGTATAATATAAAATATGTCTCAACGAAACAAAATTGAGATGATAAACTCATCCAGATTTAGTAATTTTTGAATCTATTGCCACATGAATATTGAAAATAATATGGTTATATAAATAACATTAATTAAATCATGGATTATTCCAAAATATATTATTTTTTAATATATACACTATATAAATAAAAAATTGGCACATAACATTAAAACATGTCTCAATGAAGGGAAATTGAGATGAAACCCCAACCTCATGTTTGACATCATTCATAAGTGTTTTTAAATTAAACATAAAAAATTTATATTTATTATAATTCTATAATATAATAAAATTCACCATTATAATATAATATATGAATCATTTATAACTTTTCAACACCCTTTTATTAACATATCCCTATTAATGTCTCTATTTTGAGTGTTAATTGCATCATTTTTTATTTGTGATTTAGTTTTGTATTTATGGTCCTTCAACATTGATCACAATTGATTCATATAAATAATATTAATCATGATATAATTACCATATATAATAATTATATATTTATTTATAACCATTCATATTAAGTGGTGACAAAAAATGAAATACATCACTTCGCGGGTATGGTAATCCATACGTACACACGAGTGATGTATCCACTTTTTGATGGATGAAATGAAAGAAAAGGTAAATGATAAATCAAAATTATAGAATAATTATTACATCATAAATATTACATACATTCATTAAATATATTCTTGTTATTATCCATGTAATACAGATGTGATAAACAAATCAGATCGATTCATGGATGTGGTAGTCCATACATACGCAAACGCGACACAATAATTTTCCTATGAAAATAAGGTAATAAGGTAAATAATATATTATAATTATAGAAGAATAATTATGTTATAAATAACATATATAAAAAAATTAATCCTTCATTATAACCACCCATGATATATTGTGATGGAAAATTAATTGTATCAATACGTGTAGGAAGTTGTCTACACATACGCACGAGCGATACTTTTATTTCCCATTTGATAGAGAAGGGATATAAAACGGTTATGTAATGACAATAATAACATCTTTTTATATGTATGAGACTATATTAATAATGTTTTAATGGATAAAATGTGTTTATAGAAGGTATAAAAAAATATAATTGAAAGATATTGGTAAATATTTATACCTCCTCTTTGAGAGAGCCCATTTGAAATAGATATTATGTAACACCCCAGGTAAATAAGTAATATGACATTTTCATATTTATCCATATTTGGGAATAAAATATTAATATGACTTTAATGGGGACGCTATGCTCGATGGCGTACCCAACACGCAACAACGAGTTTCTTGGGAATCTTACGTTGCACTCTAATAATAAAATAATATTATTTTAAATGGTAGTTAACATGTAGCCGTTGTAATGGCGGGAATGGATAGAAATAATTAAATATGATTATATATGTTCTTAAATATTTTTACATTTATACAATAAAAGATAAAGGCTTAAAATACGGAAAGAATTCAATTTTAGGCGTATATGCCTTAGTTTTCACTAAAGGTTCACTTATCACCTTTTGATGGAGAACCGTCATTAAATATAGTTTTGTTCACTCTTAAACATTCTTTTGGATCAAATAAAAATCTTATTAAGAATCAGGACATCAAAATTTACTTTGTGTAAATTTTTGGTATCTTTCCGATAAAGTTCATTTTTTTAATGAATAGTGTAAAATGTTGTATTTTAATTCAAAACCACTTTTTAATCTAATTTATTTATATGATTAGATTATATTTTGAATTGGTTTTAAAGTGAAATTAGAAAATATTTTTACCATTAAATCCAATAGTGGTCGTTGGAATCAATTTCACTTTGAAATCAGACTTAAACTAGTGCCAATCTTTTGATACTTATTGTTTCATAAAACACGCTATTTGTCATGACATCGGGAATTAATTATTAAATTAATTAAGGTGACTTATATGTTTCTAATTTTGTAAAACGGACTTCATTTTTGAATTCAGAATATCAAATATATCTTAGGGTGAATTTTTGGGATTTTTCTGAAAAACTTCAATTTTTGATGAATAGTGAAACCACTAAGTGGTACTTATAAAAACTGATTTTCCGTTTAAATGAAATTTTGCCATCATTGTGTTTTGATTTTCAAAAATCTGACATACATGGTTGTCATTAAGAAGTAAAATGTGGTTCAATGAGATTAAAATAATTTTTTGGTGAATAGTAACTTATTAAGTTTTTAATCGCGATTAGAGGTAATTAGTGTAGTTTAAGGTAAAAATGATATTATAAGAATGTGAAAACACCATGACACTTGTCCTACACCTATTGGTTGTATCATGTCCGACCAAGAAAAGCCATGGGTCAACTTGGGGACCCCATGGATCCACTTTGGTTGGGAAATGACATAAATAACATTTTATTTAATGTAAAAGTAAAATTGACACAAACATGATATGTTTTACTAAAACAATTTTTAAGTGGGGTTATACAAGTCATATTTTTTATTATAAATATTCATTGGAAATCTAAAAAGATTTCCTACATCATTGTATTTTTCTTATAATTTTTAGACATTAAATAAATTAAATTATTTATGACATAATAATGATGCAGCGATGACATCATTATTTGACGATTTAAATAAAATGGAAAGATAATGTAAAATATATGAACTACACATGTCCAAAACTTATTGGATGAGTGGATTTAGAATCCTTATCACCTTATCCACGAATTATATCAATGTGGGACCTTTTGAAACCGAAACACATTTTCAAATAAAGTAATATTTCTTTACTTTCCAAAAGTACCCCTCCTCTCCTCTTATAAAAGGCCCCCACCTCTACCTCATTTAACACACTCCTCAAGCCTTTGGCTCGGCCAACCCATGCCCATTTACTCTCTCCACATCCCTCTCCTCATCCTAGAGGATTCCCTTTGGGCAGAATCCTTTCAAAGGAAGCCTTTAGGATCAAATCAAAAGGAGTTACACTTTTAAAGGTAATTCATTCTCTCATGTTCATTTGTTTTATTTTGCTTCTCCAACCCCCCTAAACTCTTTTTATTTACTTCTTTTGTAACAACACCAGTATATTCAATATACTAGGATGTTGTTATAAGATTTATTCGAGCTACACTCTCACACAACTACATCAAATGGTTAAAGAACATACGGTTTCCGTGGATGGTGAAATTCTGCCTCCCGAAACGATGATTGTTCAATACTCATTTAACACCTTCAAAGGTGGCCATTATGATGTCACTATTTTTATATATGATATATAATATGTTTATGTTTTATTTATGCTTCTGTATTTTTCATTTTTGTCTTACCTTTATGGCTTCCATTATGGGTATACGCGATATCTTCATTTAAGGAAGTGCGGACTACCGCCCCCTCAAAGTGATTTGATTCATTAAATACCATATGTGGGATGTATAAAGGATGGAAATATGATATTATATATTATATTATAATGGAATTATAATATACCTTTATATCATTATTATTCCATTCTATAAAATACGAAATAGAAATGAAAGTAGCGTTCATGCGTACGTACGGCTTACCGTCTCCATGAACGGTGCATTTCATTTCTTACCTCTAAATGATTATGTAATGTTATAAATGAATGCATGTACTGTATATATATGACATATATGATATCTAAATAATTAATACAATTCTGGATATAATAAACATTTGGCCACACGAACAACATGTAATTGTAAGAAGTCCACTTTCGACTTAAGAACCAAATATCGGCAAAACAAATATTATTAACTTAAATGATTACATAATGTTTATGACATGGTAATAAGTGGTATAAAAGTAATAATGAACTTGAAAAAGGTTCTTAAGGAATTATAAATTAACTCAAGTTTATTATTCAGGAGATTAAAGAACGATCGAGTCAAGTCGGACCCGAGGTAAGGGATCCTACTCCTCTCTTTTTAAGAGCACACTTTTATGTCATTCCTTTTAAAGCTCATATTTCTTGTTATTGGGCTGATATTTTATATTCAACTTGTTGTAAATTATATTGTAATATGATGGGATACTCTATTTAATCTCATCAATCCATATTCGGAAGTTTTATGTGGCGCCGTTAGGCTGCCGAGTTTTCGTAAGGGATTTTTCATCTCACTTTTATTCCCGTGAGATTTATGCTACATTCACCACAAATTCCATTGAGTGGTGTATGTACTGCCCATTATTCTACTATTTGTGTAATATAATTTAGTTTATGAGTATTTACATCAATGACCTATTGTCTTTCTTTCATGGGGTGTATGTTTTGAAAGATACCCAAGTCGGTAAGGGAACCTTTCACCCTCCTCTTTTTTAAAAGACTTCTTTTATTGGGTCTTTTAATTTACATATTTTTATGTTGGGATATGTTCTCATACATCCTTATTGATGTAAATTTTATGTCCAAGTGATGATATACACTTTTTATCTCTCATCAACTCATTTTGATGTGATGCCGTTAGGCTGTGAAGGGAACTTTTTAACCCAATTTCGATTTCTTTGGGTTCAACTTGTAGTCATTGAATATGTCATCCATTGAATATGTGTGATTGACCTTTTATTGTTTTACACTTAATATCCACTTATATTGTGTGTATATATATTTTCACACATATTTTTGAGATTTATTTGTCCTTAATTTAAGGATACCTTCTTTATAAGGGATTTCATCACATTTGACATTTCTATTGAGGGTTCATTGTTGTTATGCACCAATTCACTCTTATATGGTGTATATACTATCCTTTGGAGTATTATATCATGAATAATTTTATTCTCATGATATTATAAAGTTCTGACTAAATGTTATTCCTCGATTATTGTATTCAAGTGTCTCTAATTTTGGTAAAACCCCTTTAACCAAAATATCGTTTTAAATGTTTTAATTATTTGTTCTTATTAATATCCATGTTTTCAAAATGGTTTTAAGGATTTATTTATATGGATATTAATGGTTTAAAATTTTAAAATCTTCAAGGTGGTATGGGACACTTTGATTCAAAAATCTCTTTATTAAATGTTTTAAATGGTTTTGGAAATGGTTTCTTTTTGAATGGATTCATTATTTCAATATCCTAAAATGTTATATTGTGATTGAAATGTGGAAATGTTATGTTTCCTTTATTCATGTTTATGTGATACTATTATGTTATGGTTCTTGGGCATTGTTATGAAGAATGGGTGGTTCCGTGATAAACTAAGGGCGGGTGAGCCCGATATAGCTCTCCAATGCATTGGGTAACGCGAAGGAGTGAAACGTTAAGATTTCTCCGAAGAGATTTAGGGAATATACTGTGATGGGTATTCCAAACGTAACCAAGAGGGTTACTCCCTGCGTAAGAATGTTATGAATGCCTCAAGTTACCTTTATGTCTTATGTTTTTTATGATTTATTCATGGTTTGATGAGGTATGTTAAAGTGCCTATGTTTTATGGGTAAAGTATGATTTCATTCTCATGTATATATGAACTCATGTTTCCTTTCCATATTTTTTGTAACCCTTACTGAGCTTTTTATGCTCATCCCAAGTTTTTGAAATGTTTTTCACAGGTCAAGGGAAAGGTACATGATGTGATGATAGTGTCAAGGATGTGTCAAGAAAGAATCTGTGTTATATTTTAAATATGTTTCCGTTGATGGGAAGAATGAATACTGTCTTTTATGTAACCACTTTGTTTAAATGTGGAATGTAATGCAAGTTTCATGATCTAATTCTCTAAAACTCTAAACCTGAAAAGATCCTCAATGTGTAATCTTGTAATAACTCAAGATTAAGTAAGGTTTAAGGCTGGGGCCTTATAGTTGGTATCAAAGGTCGGTTTGAATAACTTTAGAGGTTAGGGTATTCTTTAAGCATAAGTGGCATTACCATAATGGTTAGGATTTCAGAAAGAGTCATAGTTTTAGATAAAGTGAATGAGTAAGTATATCTTAGTTTTTATCTTACTCATTAGTACATGATGGTTTTTTTGATATACTCTCACTGACCTTTTTGGTTTTAGTAAATGGTTGGATCTAGCAGGCACCAAAGTAACAGTGGATGTGAAGGAAACTGTGACAGTTTTTTGAGCAAGCAACTGAATGATATGGGAGCTGCAATGAGAACTCTTGTGATTATCCTCAACCAACTATCTGGAGTCATGATTGACCACCTAAACCTTGGAGATTTCTCTAAGAAGTCATATATGCAAGAAACAAATCCCTACAGAAGTACAGGTAATAATCATAAAGGTAAGTGTGTTCAAAAACCTATGTGTCAAAGATGTGGAAAGAAACACCTAGGAAAATGTTTCAAAGGGACAGAAATATGCTATAGATGTGGAAATTAAGGTCATAAAGCAAGAACCTGCCATGGAAAAAGGAAGCATCTAGTTGACTCGAGGAAAGGGAAAGAAGTTCTTTCTGATGGATCAATTGAATGTTTTAAATGTGGTGTTCATGGTCATTATGCAAACACATGTCCTATGAAGAAGTTTCGTGAATGGGGTCACCAAGAGCATACCAATATTCATTTACCAATACCTAATGCCATTCCGATTGAGGATGAAGAAACTAACAATGACCAATCAAAGGTATGTACTATTTCATGACTATTGTTTTCTTATTTTGGAATCTTAGGATATGATTCATGATTTTGTTTGTAGGAAAGAGGTATTTCGGAATAAGTTGGAAAGGAATGGATAATGGATCATGAAGAATGTTGAATGAGTAAGATGTCAACATATAAGGGCTTCAAGAGTTAGGGTGAAATTCTTAAGAGTATTAAGTCTCTTTTGATGATGGGGTTACATTAGAAGACTTTTTATATTATGTGTAACCCTGATGTTTAATATAGGCAAATTTTATTCAAGTAATAGTTATCTTTTCTTTTGTGGACATAGTTATAAAGAACCATTTGGGTTTATATGATCCTTACTTTTGAGGTAATTATGGGTTACCACATGTTATGATTGAAGTGAAAGGCATGAGATAAAATTGAGGTTAAATTATGTTATGGTTATTTTTGATGATTTTATCCCTTTTTGGGTAATGATTTGAGAATTATATAGTTTTGGAAAAAGGACAACACGCAGACCATGTGACAACCCGTCGCGTCGGACAATGCTACGGGAATCGAACCCACAACCAAAGTGCGACTGGTATTTATCGCCTACCACTGGACTACGTGAAGTCCCTGGTTAGTTTGACTCATTCTTTTTAGTTATATGATTTTATGAATTAAGAGTAAGTTGATTTTGGAGGATATGTGATTAGGATAATTACTTTTCAATGTGAGACTTTAGGAGCAACTGATGTTGTTTGGAGATAAATGTTACGATTTAACTTGGAAGACTATGTGACTAAATCCTTCAAATATTTGGGTTTCAATCTTATATTGGTTTACTTTGAAGAATTTTATGGACAAATTGTTTATCGGATGATCCTCGTTGAACTTTGGGTTTTGTTGGACAAATTTTGGAGATTAAGAATAGATTTTCTTTTTATAAGGGGTTATCCTTTTCTGGATTATCTGATCTTGTACTAACCTTTTTGGTTTTGGTTTTGGTTAAAGCCTAAATACATGGGATGTATATAGTTCTCTTTTGGGGATTAGGTGATTCTCTAGAAGTTGATTATAGTACTCTTAATGCGAAAAAGTCTCCCTAAATACTCATCTTTTGGAAAAAATATGAGTTTGACTAAGGAATCTAGTAAAAGTTGAAAGTCAACATGATAAGTGATTATGATTCCTTATGAATAAATTCCTCAATAAAAAGTAACTTAATACAAAAATGTTTTCTATTAACTTTTCCTACTGAGGAACCCAATACCGTTTAACTCATCACAAGTTTGTGATTTTCTTATTGTTAACTTTCTCCTAAACATGTTTTCTATCACTCTCCATCAGAACATGACCCTATGTTTTCTCCTCCATTTCCATATTTTCATACTTGGAATCCTAGTATGGGTTAACTCGGGTGACCTCTATGCTTATCTTTCTTAATTTTAAAGAGATTGTTTTACCGACTCTTGTTCCGATGTGGGACGTTCAAGGATGTTTCCAAGCGCAATTTTAAAATTGCGAGGACGCAATTCCCAAAAGGGGGGAAGGATGTAACACCCAAGGTAACTAAGGAATATGACATTTTCATATTTATCCATATTTGTGAATAAAATATTAATATGACTTTAATGGGGACGCTATGCTCGATGGCGTACCCAACACGCAACAACGAGTTTCCTGGGAATCTTACGTTGCACTCTAATAATAAAATAATATTATTTTAAATGGTAGTTAACATGTAGTCGTTGTAATGGCGGGAATGGATAGAAATAACTAAAATATGATTATATATGTTCTTAAATATTTTTACATTTATACAATAAAAGATAAAGGCTTAAAATACGGAAAGAATTCAATTTTAGGCGTATATGCCCTAGTTTTCACTAAAGGTTCACTTATCACCTTTTGATGGAGAACCGTCATTAAATATAGTTTTGTTCACTCTTAAACATTATTTTGGACCAAATAAAAATCTTATTAAGAATCGGGACATCAAAATTTACTTTGTGTAAATTTTTGGTATCTTTCCGATAAAGTTCATTTTTTTAATGAATAGTGTAAAATGTTGTATTTTAATTCAAAACCACTTTTTAATCTAATTTATTTATATGATTAGATTATATTTTGAATTGGTTTTAAAGCGAAATTAGAAAATATTTTTACCATTAAATCCAATAGTGGTCGTTGGAATCAATTTCACTTTGAAATCAGACTTAAACTAGTGTCAATCTTTTGATACTTATTGTTTCATAAAACACGCTATTTGTCATGACATCGGGAATTAATTATTAAATTAATTAATGTGACTTATATGTTTTGAATTTTGTAAAACGGACTTCATTTTTGAATTCAGAATATCAAATATAGCTTAGGGTGAATTTTTGGGATTTTTCTGAAAAACTTCAATTTTTGATGAATAGTGAAACCACTAAGTGGTACTTATAAAAACTGATTTTCCGTTTAAATGAAATTTTGCCATCATTGTGTTTTGATTTTCAAAAATCCTACATACATGGTTGTCATTAAGAAGTAAAATATGGTTCAATGAGATTAAAATAATTTTTTGGTGAATAGTAACTTATTAAGTTTTTAATCGCGATTAGAGGTAATTAGTGTAGTTTAAGGTAAAAATGATATTATAAGAATGTGAAAACACCATGACACTTGTCCTACACCTATTGGTTGTATCATGGCCGACCAAGAAAAGCCATGGGTCAACTTGGGGACCCCATGGATCCACTTTGGTTGGGAAATGACATAAATAACATTTTATTTAATGTAAAAGTAAAATTGACACAAACATGATATGTTTTACTAAAACAATTTTTAAGTGAGGTTATACAGGTCATATTTTTGATTATAAATATTCATTGGAAATCTAAAAAGATTTACTACATCATAGTATTTTTCTTATAATTTTTAGACATTAAATAAATTAAATTATTTATGACATAATAATGATGCAGCGATGACATCATTATTTGACGATTTAAATAAAATGGAAAGATAATGTAAAATCTATGAACTACACATGTCCAAAACTTATTGGATGAGTGTATTTCGAAGCCTTATCACCTTATCCACGAATAATATCAATGTGGGATCTTTTGAAACCGAAACACATTTTCAAATAAAGTAACATTTCTTTACTTTCCAAAAGTACCCCTCCTCTCCTCTTATAAAAGGCCCCCACCTCTACCTCATTTAACACACTCCTCAAGCCTTTGGCTCGGCCAACCCCTACCCATTTACTCTCTCCACATCCCTCTCCTCATCTTAGAGGATTCCCTTTGGGCAGAATCCTTTCAAAGGAAGCCTTTAGGATCAAATCAAAAGGAGTTACACTTTTAAAGGTAATTCATTCTCTCATGTTCATTTGTTTTATTTTGCTTCTCCAACCCCCCTAAACTCTTTTTATTTACTTCTTTTGTAACAACACCAGTATCTTCAATATACTAGGATGTTTTTATAAGATTTATTCGAGATACACTCTCACACAACTACATCAAATGGTTAAAGAACATACGGTTTCTGTGGATGGTGAAATTCTGCCTCCCGAAACGATGATTGTTCAATACTCATTTAACACATTCAAAGGTGGCCATTATGATGTCACTATTTTTATATATGATATATAATATGTTTATGTTGTATTTATGCTTATGTATTTTTCATTTTTGTCTTACCTTTATGGATTCCATTATGGGTATACGCGATATCTTCATTTAAGGAAGTGCGGACTACCGCCCCCTCAAAGTGATTTGATTCGTTAAATACCATATGTGGGATGTATAAAGGATGGAAATATGATATTATATATGATATTATAATGTAATTATAATATACCTTTATATCATTATTATTCCATTCTATAAAATACGAAATAGAAATGAAAGTAGCGTTCATGCGTACGTACGGCTTACCGTCTCCATGAACGGTGCATTTCATTTATTACCTCTAAATGATTATGTAATGTTATAAATGCATGAATGTACTGGATATATATGACATATATGATATCTACATAATGAATACAATTCTGGATATAATAAAAATTTGGCCACACGAACAACATGTAATTGTAAGAAGTCCACTTTCGACTTAAGAACCAAATATCGGCAAAACAAATATTATTAACTTAAATGATTACATAATGTTTATGACATGGTAATAAGTGGTATAAAAGTAATAATGAACTTGAAAAAGGTTCTTAAGGAATTATAAATTAACTCAAGTTTATTATTCAGGAGATTAAAGAACGATCGAGTCAAGTCGGACCCGAGGTAAGGGATCCTACTCCTCTCTTTCTTTTTAAGAGCACACTTTTATGTCATTCCTTTTAAAACTCATATTTCTTGTTATTGGGATGATATTTTATATTCCAATTGCTGTAAATTCTATTGTAATATGATGGGATACTCTATTTGATCTCATCAATCCATATTCGGAAGTTTTATGTGGCGTCGTTAGGCTGCCGAGTTTTCGTAAGGGATTTTTCATCTCACTTTTATTCCCGTGAGATTTATGCTACATTCACCACAAATTCCATTGAGTGGTGTATGTACTGCCCATTATTCTACTCTTTGTGTAATATAATTTCGTTTATGAGTATTTACATCAATGACCTATTGTCTTTCTTTCATGGGGTGTATGTTTTGAAAGATACCCAAGTCGGTAAGGGAACCTTTCACCCTCCTCTTTTTTAAAAGACTTCTTTTATTGGGTCTTTTAATTTACATATTTTAATGTTGGGATATGTTCTCATACATCCTTATTGATGTAAATTTTATGTCCAAGTGATGAGATACACTTTTTATCTCTCATCAACTCATTTTGATGTGATGTCGTTAGGCTGTGAAGGGAACTTTTTAACCCAATTTCGATTTCTTTGGGTTCAACTTGTAGTCATTGAATATGTCATCCATTGAATATGTGTGATTGAAATTTTATTGTTTTACACTTAATATCCACTTATATTGGGTGTATATATATTTTTCACACATATTTTTGAGATTTATTTGTCCTTAATTTAAGGATACCTTTTTTATAAGGGATTTCATCACATTTGACATTTCTATTGAGGGTTCATTGTTGTTATGCACCAATTCAATCTTATATGGTGTATATACTATCCTTTGGAGTATTATATCATGAATCCTTTTATTCTCATGATATTATAAAGTTCTAACTAAATGTTATTCCTCGATTATTGTATTCAAGTGTCTCTAATTTTGGTAAAACCCCTTTAACCAAAATATCGTTTTAAATGTTTTAATTATTTGTTCTTATTAATATCCATGTTTTAAAAATGGTTTTAAGGATTTATTTATATGGATATTAATGGTTTAAAATGTTAAAAGCTTCAAGGTGGTATGGGACACTTTGATTCAAAAATCTCTTTATTAAATGTTTTAAATGGTTTTGGAAATGGTTTCTTTTTGAATGGATTCATTATTTCAATATCCTAAAATGTTATATTGTGATTGAAATGTGGAAATGTTATGTTTCCTTTATTCATGTTTATGTGATACGATTATGTTATGTTTCTTGGGCATTGTTATGAAGAACGGGTGGTTCCGTGATAAACTAAGGGCGGGTGAGCCCGATATAGCTCTCCAATGCATTGGGTAACGCGAAGGAGTGAAACGTTAAGGTTTCTCCGAAGAGATTTAGGGAATATACTGTGATGGGTATTCCAAACGTAACCAAGAGGGTTAGTCCCTACGTAATAATGTTATGAATTCCTCAAGTTACCTTTATGTATTATGTTTTTATGATTTATTCATGGTTTGATGAGGTATGTTAAAGTGCCTATGTTTTATGGGTAAAGTATGATTTCATTCTCATGTATATATGAACTCATGTTTCCTTTCCATATTTTTTGTAACCCTTACTGAGCTTTTTATGCTCATCCCAAGTTTTTGAAATGTTTTTCACAGGTCAAGGGAAAGGTACATGATGTGATGATAGTGTCAAGGATGTGTCAAGAAAGAATCCGTGTTATATTTTAAATATGTTTCCGTTGATGGGAAGAATGAATACTGTCTTTTATGTAACCACTTTGTTTAAATGTGGAATGTAATGCAAGTTTCATGATCTAATTCTCTAAAACTCTAAACCTGAAAAGATCCTCAATGTGTAATCTTGTAATAACTCGAGATTAAGTAAGGTTTAAGGCTGGGGCCTTATATATTAATCCCTTAAGGATTGGTATTAGGAGTAGAAAATAATCTCTAGGATTAATGGAAATAATATTGAAAGGTTTTTAGTAGGTATTTTCAGATATTTTAGGCTCAATTGGTGTGAATAAGATAGGAGAAGATGTGCCCTTTTATAAGTGAGAGGAGGGTCACACATGGAGTTTTATTAAAATATTTTAATGATATGAGTTCATTATTATAGTAAAGTGGATTAAAATGTAAAATTATTCATATATAAGATAATATATGTTTAAAATAAATATAAAAAATAATAATTTGACAGGTTTGGGTGGTAATATAACCCTTATCTTTTGATTTAACCCCAATTAAACCCATTTTATCCTTAACCATGATAAAAAAAATTAATATTATTACAATTCACCATGACAAGCGTCAAGTTAAAACTATTAAATTATATTAAATATTATGATTAAAAATATTAAAGACATTTTACCATATTAAATTTCTATAATTGGTATAATTTAATTTTAAATTGGCACACAAACCACAACAAAACCTATTTTAGAAAAATAGACTTTTAACCATAAAACATAATTTATTTTGATTCATTTCATTGTATAAACCATATAATAAATGATAAAATTTATTATTTAATTTATAATATTTAAATTTCTCTAACAACATTAATAAATAAATATCAATTTAACTTATTAATATAAAAATGCATCGCTCGCATAAAAATAGTTTTAAAAAAATGTGTTTCAAGCCCAAAAATTAACATATAATAAAATAATGTATAATAATTATTACTATGTATTTAATTATATAATTTCTAATTAAAGGAAACTTGTTTTAATTTATAACCAAATTCTAAACATAATGTAACATTTTCTTGAAATGAAATGTCAGTTTTCACAAAATTCGATATTTTCACTATTTACTAGGAAATAAATATAAAAAAACTAGAAATTCACCCCAAGATAATATTGAAATATGGATTTGAAAAACATAATTAATTTACTCAAATACAATTTCAAATTTTTTGAAATTAATTATAATTTTCATGCACAAAATGCAATAAAACTACTTGTGAAGAAAACATATTTTTGAAAAAAAATTACTTTTTAAAAAATTGGGGACTTATTTATTATGAGCTATTCAATAAATTTTAACTTTTTAAAACCATTATACATATTTTTAATAATGTGTTTATTACTATTCATACATGAAAATTTAATGAATAAGTTCTAATAATTTATTATATCTCTATTTATTTAAACTTGGGGTTGTGTTAAAAACAAGCTATCAAATGGTTTATGTTAATTTCAAAGAAATATATATAAAATATTGGGGTGTTACATTATTAGATTTTTTGAAATGATGATACACCTAGTGTTATCATATTTTATTATCACGTGTTTAAAATTGAAGACCAAAATACTATAAATTGTGTATCTTTTACAACACATATGCACAAAAATAGGTAGCTATAATTTTTTTATCTTTAGTGGAAGATAAAGAAACAAAGTGTTTTTTCATACTAAAATAAGAAACTTATGATTTTCCTAAGATGTGGAGGGATCTATTTTTACTCTTCCTATATAGTCTAAAACCACCAAAGTCAGTATAGAAATATGAAATTAAATCAAATCCATATGTATTTTTGTAATGAAAAAGAAATATATATTGAACCTTTTACATATCTTTAAATCCTTTTATAATCATTAAAATGAGTTTCCTTATGATTTGTAAATAATCTTTCATAGAGACATAGAAAAAAATGATGTCTAGTATACTAGAAGTTAAATATATTAATATCCCAATTATTCCTCTATATAACATATAGTCCGTTTTTTTTCACAGCTTAAACTATATAATGTTTTATGTTATAATTCATAGGAGTTTCATATAATTTAATGTTTTTAAATTTAAACATTCATAGTAAGTCTTGTATGATCTTGTTTTGATTAAGAAAATTATCAAAGTATTTCTGAAATATTTTAAAACTTATAAAGAAACTGAACCCACCCATAATTATCATTTCAAACTCTTATTACTTGATCTTTTATAATTCAATACATAATTTTTGGTTAGTTGAACCAAAAATGACATCATTAAAATATATTTAAAAAAAATATCTGTAGATAAATTTTTATTAAATCATGTCAGATCTTCCAAGATAAAAAAATAATCATTTGATAAAAGAAAAGAACTTAGTCTTTCATAATAAGATTTAGGTTATTATTTAGGAACAAATAAATCTTTCATAAGTTTGAAAATAAAATTTATAAAAGGTATATTTTTAAAACAAGGGGTTGTTTATCATAAACATCCTAAAAAATAAAACCTTTAAAAAATAAAATTTAACATCTAATGGGAAAATTTTATAGTTTTTATAATATGCATAATATAAAATAATTATAATGTCTTCTAGTCTGGTTATTGGTTAAAATACTTCCTCATAATGTTCACTCTTAGATCACTTTTCTTAGTTTTATAAACCCATTTAATACCAATAATAGAATAATTATAGGATATATCAAATAATTCCAAAACCTTCTTCTACTCAAATGGGTTTCACTCTTCTTGCATGGATAAACCCCAATTGTCATTAATAAAGGATTTTTATATGGTTTTGGGTTTAATATTTGATATAAACATATAAAATTTAGTAATATTTCCATCACCACTTCTAGTTATAACTAATTTTTCTAAACATCTAATAATATATTCTAAGGGATAGTCTTTTAAGGTTCTCAACTTTATAGAAAACATAGTCTCAGTTTCCCGAGTTTCTAAACTTCCAATACAAGATTATTCATGAAAATCTCATTCATCATAATCCTTTTTACTTTTAATAAGAGTATAAAGTCTCAAATTATTCATATAATCATCAAGGTCATTCATTTGAGTTTTCATTTAAGAAAATGAATCACATTAAAAATATCTTACACACATTTATTCTTCAACTACCCTTGAATGTTTATTGAAAACTATATAATATTTAGATGTAGTAGAATAACCAAGAAATATTCATTCTTAATCATTTGGATCAAATTTAACAATACTATCCTTGGTGTTCAAGATATAAACGTTTTATCTAAAAAAAATTAAGTATCAAAATTTTGGTTTTATATTATTCCATAACTCATGTGTTGTTTTCTTTAAGATAGGTCTTATTAGAACTCTATTTATGATATAGAAAATGATGTTAATTGCTTCAACCAAAAAAATATTTGGCATACTATATTCACATAACATGGTTCTAGGATCTTATTGAAAAGGCCTATTTATCCTATAAACAACTCCATTATACTGTGGTGTTATTGGGAAAAGAATTTATATTTAATCCCTTTATTTGAAAAAAAATTGTATAAATTACTTTAAAATTATCCTCTATAGTAATTTCTCAAGGAATTGTTTTGGAATATTTCTTATTTTGAACCTATTTGAAGAAATCTATAAATAAAACATAACATTCACTTTTAAGCCTCAAACTATAAAGCTAGTAAATCTAAAAAAATCTTCAACCAAAGTTAGAGAAAAATATTTTCCTCCAAGGATTTATATTATTGATGTTTTAAACAAATATATGTAGATATGTTCTATGGGACTATAAGTATAAACCTCATTGATTGATTTGAAATAATATCTATATTTCTTGCCCATTTAGAATCCATCAGGTAACCTATTTTTATCAAACTTTAGTCAGAGAAAATTAGAAATCAAACTATTCTTAAACAACTTTATTAAATAATAAACAGTACAATGACCAAGTCTTTTATAAAAAATCCATGATTCTTTAATTTAATTATTTAAAATAGTTTATACTTTATATGAACAATGAATTATGATATAAAGTACAGATATATTCATTTCTAAGTACTTTAAACTTAATTAAAACGTCCTTAAAAATTGAACATGCATCATTAGAGAAATAAATTGAACAAATTTCATCACAAATTTAAGTAATACTTATCAAATTGTATTTTAACAATTAAACATAAAATAGTTTATTGATGTGGATTTTTTTTATTCCTAAATGATCAAAATATAATTATATTTCCTCCATAATTATCTCTATTAGTGGGATGATCTACATCAATATTTATCAGGGAATATAAATTTTATATTTCTTCATTCATGTGTCATGAGAAACCACAATACATGTTCCATTTAGCATTGTTGTTTTTATGGATTCTTCTCTACAAAAATTAACAAAAAAATAAATGTTTTGGAACCCATATAATTTTAGGTCCAATAATATTACCAACCAAAGACTTAGGCATCCGAATATGTTTACTTCAAATTGAAATTATAGATTTAACTTTAGATAAATATTTGGAAATATAGTTGTTCTTAATACCACCAAATTATGGAACATTAAAAAAATAATTATTATCATTTTCAAAAAAAAAAATAACTAGTAATAATAATTATTCTCTTCCTAGTTGAACCAAAGATAAAATATTTCCAATAATAATTTTTCTTTTCACCATTACCTATAATTTTATGTCTAATTTTATTTACCTTTCCATTATGATGGATTTTGTTATGGTAATACTCTATCATAGTTGATATACTAGAATCCAATTTTAAAGAACCAACAATACTGATAAAAAAAAATTTCTATTATCATGTATAACACAAGAAGATGAAATTATATCATGTTTATAATTTAATTCTAAAAAATTCCTAGTCCAATAATATTTTTCAATTAAAAAGGAATCATAAAAATAATTTAGAGTCTTAATATTTTTTTTTAAATTTATCAGATTTATCTTTAAGAATATAACAACACTCATTAATCCCATTAAAATAATAATTTTTAGATTTGTATGTTTGATAATAGGATAATTATACCTCATCATTTTGAGCCAAAAAACAGATATATATTTTTTATTTATCACCATTAGAGATATAATTTTATTTATCACAAGAATCCTCTAAATCACTCTATGTGCCTTATATAGATATTTTTATTTTCTTATTGTAATCTAATTTTCTGTGAAACTTATTTTCAAATTTCTTCCTATAAATATTATTGAATCATCCTTATAGACTATCATGTTCATCTCCTAAGTTAGAAAAACTTGATTCTTATTTGTTAGATGAATCAAAATATGATTCATTGATTCTTTTCTCATCCTTTGATGTAGATACATTGAAAGAATAATTTTCTTATTGATTAACTAGTGATCATTATATTCTACTAACATCTCAACTTTATACATCATTAGTGTTCGAATTAAATGCTTAATTTTAACACATTAACATAGTCTAGATGTATAATAGTAGAATTGATACCACTCCATCTAACTTGTAGAACTATAATAAATTTTAAATCTTGTTCATTTTCTTATACTGTATCTCCCATGGTAGCAATATTATTCACCGTCTTAGTGAGACTTCCTTTTATTTATGTAATACTTTCTCTATCAAACATTCTGAAAGTATCAAAAATTGTATTTATAGTATTTTCCCTTAATTTTCTTACATTATCATCTTCATAGGAAAAATAATAAATTCCCACATATCAATGTGATTTAATTCACCAGGACCCAATATAAAAATTATATCATTCATATCCATTAAATTTAGATCATACATTGATTCTTGATCATCACTTTATAATTAAAGTTCAGCCATATGAATCTTAAAGGATTTCACTACCTTCATATAAAATTTTATACCATGATTCTTCAAATTTATAATTATTATCGATTTTTATCAACCATAATTATCACTATTAAAATGATTATATCTAATAATGTACATAAATTTTCTTAGACCAGAAACTGTAATCAATATTTTTCTAGTCAAATCATTTTTTCTCTATCTTGTATGGGTTGGAAGGATAATATATTTGAATATTTGGATCAGATAATTAATTGTAACCAACATTCAAGAATCAACTAACCAGTGTTGATATATCAAGATACATGATTTGATACCACTTCTGATTCTAGATATGTATTTGATAGACTTAAAATGGGGTGAATAGAGTCCTATTCAAAATTTCATTTAATTAAAGCTCCCCACTTCATGTTTTTAGATATTTTATTTCTAATTTAGATTATGTAGTTTAAATTAATGTAAATAAATATCTAGAAACAAAATAATTTTATAATCGTTAAATGTTATAATGATCCCCCCTAAGCCCACTCCACCAACACCCACTATGTGTTTTGTGATTTGTATTATAATTCTTAACTTAGGAGTCTCACTACTGAGTGAAAGAAGTTGACACATGGTAAAAGATTCCATGATCTTTTATTGGGATCTCAATATAAGTAATTACCCTCAGTCTCAATCCTACACTTTGTATAAGAGTTTTGTACATATAATAGAAATAGAAATTTATATGAATGAATATGGTCCAGTGCACAGTTTCAAACATCTTCAACTAACAGATGATTGAGTTTCTTCTAGATAGAAAATAAAACTTCAATGTGCTGATTTAAAAATAATTCTACAAGTTAGTACAAAAAAATTGTCTTCTTCTTATCTTTCTTTTATTTAAATAATAATGTTTAATGAAATCTTCATAGAGTAGAAAGAGTGAAATCAAAATATGTAAAAAAATATTCTCTCAATTGTGTGTATATTTTTCACTTGTATATTTCTTATCTTTTTTATGATATAAAACAAATATATTATCCATAAATAATAATTTCAAAGGAATCCATTATGTCCACATTTAATATAGAATATAACTATTGTAATCTTTCTATATTGAATAATGAACTACTTTAGGGTTTTGTGACCATTCATAAAGATCTTTATAGTCATTTGGTGTTTTGAAATCATCTCTATGATTTTCATATAGAGAATATTCATTTAAATCATTATGATAATATCCCTTTTAAATTCCCATAAAAATATCTATGTTTGAATCTGTGTAGTAACATTCATTTAAATCTTATAAGTAAATATGATATTAATTTTTTAATCACTATATTCTCATGATAACTCTCCTTTGAATCATAAATATTTGAATTTTTAAATATAAGAATTGTTATTAGATTAGTAATTGTAGATTATGATTTCTAATCTATTATACAAATGACAAATAATTATCCAATTATTACATGGAATACTTCTCACAGTAATGAATAACTCATTAATTTAAAATGAGGTAGGGAGTTTTATTTTAGATATAACCTTAGGAATGAGACTATATATTCCACTGAAGATGGTGAGGTGACGCTTATGTGTGATGATGAGTGAGTGATAGATTGCTATAGATTAGTGAAATCAACCAAAGTTGTGACATCAGTAAATTTTGGATTTAAAAATGTCATCTAGAGTGGGATATTTATGTTGAATTGGTGGAAATAATTAACATTTTGATGCATGGGCTATTGGGGATTTGAGCAGTGGATCTTGTTTGGGTGCAGTGTCAGAATGAACATCATCGACATGAGACATAAGATCTGAGTCATGTATCAAGGTTTAATGTTTGGGATGGATTAAAGAGTATGCATGGAAAGACTTATTAGGGATGAAAAGCATTATGATGGAGTGGTTTCTTTGACCCTAATTTTACTGGTTGGTAAAAATTAGGAGAAATTTTATGTATTGTTCTAGGAGTGGGGTGATTTTAAAATTTTGGAATTATATCCAAATTATAAGGGTTTAAATATCAATGGATGGTGTTTTTGGATGTGGTCAAAGGTCTATTTTGTGTATTTAGAGCTTTGGTGAGTTTTAGAATAGATAGTGGTTAACTTTTCTATAGGTGGAAGATCATTTTGTAACCGGGGTACTGCAACATGACATATTTTATTAAAGAAGTGAATGAGATAAATTGTAGAAGTACCTGGAATTTATTGGAATTAATTAAAGTTCTTTGAGATGTTTTTAATTGGATAAGGATATATTGAAATAGTTAGAAGTGGTTGAGATTAATTACATATAAATTGGGAATCCTAAGTATAATAATTATGTAGTTTTTGGTTGTTGAATCATAGGGTATGACTGGTGTATATCGTAGAATATGATATATATAATTTGATGTTTTTTTCTATGCCACACTTATTGATATAGGTGATATCATTGTATGTGATTGAAATTTAGAGAGATTCATATTTTTTGAAAATAACTAAGTACCTTTCATAAGTGTTGTGATACATAAGGGTACATTATCATTTTATAAAATAGAAAAGTATCCATGCATGAGGGAGTCCTTTTAGAATATTGGTACATCCCATGAATAAGGTTACTCTTACATAAGGGTTAAAGAGTACATATCTCATTATAAAAGTTTGTTATGTTTTGGAAGCTTGTATGATACATTAGAGTCCCATTATGATATATAAGATTCACTAAGGATTCAGTGGAAAAGGAAATAAATAATGGTACTTGGGACATATAAGAGTACTAGGATGGATATGTGAATTGAAAAAGTACCAGAGTCAGCCTATAACATGTATGTATAGACATCACAATTCATAAGGGATTCTTACAGAAAAGGCAATATGTACGGGCTGACCTATGGTGAAGGCGATTCATAAGGGTTACTCCGATATATCAAGGACATAGTAATGGTAATGCACTCAATATGTAGTGGTTAATTTTTAATATGTACATATTTATACTTACCCTAGATACACAAGGGTTTTTAGAGGCCAATGATTTGAAAAATTACCAGATTTTCTTTGGGATGTATAAGGGTTGGAACACTGTGATTCTTAAGGGTTGATACCCAATAATGTGTAAGGGTTGACACTTACCCTGTGATGTGTAAGGGAGTAGAGTACGTAATACACTTGGGTTGTATTTTGGTGATACTTAAGCATTAATGGGTTATCTAGTGGTATATAGGGGTACTTTTCAAAATATAATGGTTGATACATAAGGCTATCATAACCACACTATGATACATAAGGGTTGACCTGGATGATATATCAGAGTGAGAAAAGAGTAAATTACCAAAGTAACCCTATATTGAAAAAGAGTACTTTGTGATACTAAGGCTCATATATAAGGGCTATTTCCAATATATGAGGGTCATATAATCATAAATAAGGGTAGAAACCTTAGTGATAAAGATATATAAGGGTCCCATGGGGTGATACATAAGGGTGAACAAAATTTTGTAAGCATTAAAACGAAATAAACCAAGGATAGGATTGTCTTTTTTCCCTTTTAAAATGAAAAACCCTTCAATATTCATAATTCTTTAGAGGTTATAATAGGGAAGGTTGTTCTCCTTTTCCAATCATCATCTATATTTCATCATAATTGATATGTAGTTTTTAAAGGTAGGTTGCATCTTAATTTATTGTAAGATTTTATCCTTCTTCTTCATCATAAGGAACCACTAATGTTTTGTAGTTTAGGTCATGGTTTGATGTCAGTTACACCAAATCATGTTGGAATGGAGATCAGTATGATAGGGATTTTATGTTTCTGGGATAATGAGGATTATATAAGGATTAACACTCTAGGTTTAACAAGAACTCATTATGGTATATTTATGATTTGATTAATTTATGGATTTACATTAGTTTGGGTTAAATTGATGGATGAGTTGAAATAAGAAGTTTTTTATTTTTTAAGCTAGAGGTCTAAGTGGATAATTGTGGTGGTGTCCTCCCTATTGAACATGGGTTAAATTAAAAAAGTAAGCACCATGATTAATTACTTAATTATTCCATAATACTTAATTATGTAATTAATATTAGTTTATTGTATAAATTAATTTTAATGATTTATAATCAATTGAGATGAATTTTAATGGATATATAGGTTTTTTTTATGGTTGGTGGCCAATAATGCATGGGAGGGATTAGGATATGGTTTCTAGGATTCAAATTAATGGAATAACTATGATTGGGTTAGGTGGTTCTTAAACATATTGTAGTGGTTTATGATTTTTTCTATGTAGAATGTGATATCTGGTCTTGGTACCTATATGAGATCAACCTTAAATTAAAAATGTATTGTTTCTTC
The DNA here is from genome assembly GCA_963277665.1 of Viscum album. NCBI lineage: Eukaryota > Viridiplantae > Streptophyta > Magnoliopsida > Santalales > Viscaceae > Viscum > Viscum album. The sequence goes on from OY728145.1 coordinate 906,665,955, forward strand.
AAAAATACTTTTTTGTAGAATGGATGTGTTGTGGTCCACAATGGACCCCTGAACACTAGATAGATTCCTTGGTTATTTATGAAAGTGGGCTTAATTATAAATATGTTTTATTTTATGTAATAACAAAAGAGAGGTATAAATGAAATATAGAGGAATTTGTGATGTGTTACATTACTCCACTCCTAAGAAAGGGAGAGATCCAAATTAGAAATGATTATCTTACGGAAGGGCCACATGCAATATTGGGATATATTAGAGCCTCTTAGAAATATGATTTGTGTGTGGGGTTTTTGTTCATTCTCTATGAGTATGTGTGTGTGGATCTAAGTGGGGATACCATGGAATGTATTTACGGTTACGTTCAAATTAAGAGAATTGAATGGGAATGAATTTAGAGGTGAAATGGATTTTATTACATTCCCATATGTTTGGTTTATATAGTGTTTACCATGGGACTGATTTGTCCTTGATGTAAGAAAAGGCTATGTTGAGGAAAGTGTTGACCTTGAGCAAAGGGCTACATCACAAGAGAATGAGATAAAGGAATGCATGTGGGGTATTCAAAATGTGGTGTGACCTTGGTAGACATAGAGGGTTCCCTAGTATTGTGTTGTCTTGGGAGAGGGTCAAAATATGGAAGCTAACCATAGTTCCCCAACCCCAGTAATTCGGGATCTAGTGTCTACTATCATTACATTAGCATAATTATAAGGAATCAAATACTGAAGGACCGATCAATTTAGTACTCTTGATAATATAGATACATACATGAGTCTTAAATTAAAAATGAATAGGCCAATTACAACATAATTGTTTCCTTTATAGGATAATAAATTTATTCCCACTTAACAAATACATTCATATATTTCTTAAAACACTTGTTGGATTCTTAGGTAAAGAAAACAAAATAAGGGTGGGATTAAATGCTCAGTAATGGTTAAGTAAAAAGGAAGAAATATTGAATCAATGCACATAATCAATATGGAAAGGAAATAACTGAATACACATTCCATGTAATCAATAAACTGATAGGGAGTGCATAAAAATAAGGAAATGTAAATTACTAAAATCACATGCCATTTAAATAATTGGATAAGGCATAATCAATATGGTAAGGAAAATAATTGAAACATATTATATTTAATTTATGAAATGAGAATGAAATCAATCCATTTATAATTTCAATGAAAAAATATCATGGATAATAATAATTGAAATAAAATAAATGCTTAATTATTAGACATCATGTTTCCCAAGCACAAGATACCTTTACCGTCAAGGCTTATTCTCAAGAAAGTTCAAATATGTGGGTAGAAACCCATATATTATTATTGGAAACAATATCAATGGGTTTTCACCAACTGATTTTATCTCATGAGACTACAGATGCATCAATGTTATTACATTAATTGGTCCCCAACTCATATAGTACATGTCCAAAGAATTCCTCATATATCGAAGAAACTATTTAATTAATAAACAATGTGCCTTTTCAAATATTCGTATTGATTAAAGGATACAGATTTAATAATATTTACATAGTTAATCAAATAAATTTTAAAGTATACACCATATGCAAGAATGGAATATGGTTTAGGCAATAATCATATCCACAATGAATGATATGGTGTTTTGGGAGAAATTTAATGTCTAATGATCATAGGAAATTGAATATTTCAAGGGGACTAAAAATGAATCAAGAAAGTGAATTTCAATACTATACTTGGAAAAATCAATCATAAACCATATAAAATAAGAATAAGGATGGTATTAATACAAAATATCCTAAGTGGATTAAAATAAATTTTTGTTTTTATTGATGAATAGAAATCTTACAAAAAGATATTTTAAAAACATTTTTAGGAAAATATCCTTCTTATTTTTGAAAAAAAAATTGAAAATGTTTTTCTTTGAAAATTACTTAAGAAAAAATTTTATTTAAACATTAAAATTTTAAAAATGAAAAATAATATTTAATGAATTGACGAAAGGTAATTTCATACATGTCATACAAGGTAAAAATAACATTCTGTTTGCAATATAAAAAGGTTAAAAAAGTTCCTTGTTCAGAAAGAGATAAAAAGATTACTTTGAAAAAAAATGAAATACAAAAAGGGTAAAAATATATTTAATAAATAATTTTTCTAAAGGTTTAAACATCTTTTATAATCTTTTTAGAAAACATGGTTTTTAGAAGAAAATGGGTTCTCTGACTAAAGAGAAAAATGATGTCAGGTTTTCTTGAAAATATTTTCTAAAACATTTTGATTACAAAAGAGTGATAAAATGGTACTATTACAAGAAAAAGGTCATGAATAAAAATAGTAGAAGAAAATTAAAGGGTTTATAGAACAATTATAATATAAATTAATTTAATTTAATTTAAATAATAATTAATCTCGATTAGAATTAGAGTGTGAAATAAACCCTTAAAATGATCAAAACGTTGAAGTGAGAATTGATCAACGAATTGACTGTGTGTATCAAATATAAATCCAAATATAAGAAGTTTAAATACGTTAATTTATAGTGAAATTCATTATACACATAATTATATAATGTTAATGGAAATGAGGATGTAATATAACCTGATGAAAAATGAATTGTGTTATTAAATTTCTTTACCACATGGTAATTTAATGTTCAAATCCCATTAGATGGAATGATTCAAATTGAAACTTGAAATAACATGAATAATGAAGTTTTCATTATATTACATGTCAATTTATAAGTATGTTCACTATATATAAGAAATTGGGTGCACAATGATAAAGTATACCTCAAAGAATGGAAATTGAGACTAAGTCCCTTACCTTGCATTTCATTTTGGGTCAACACCCTATAAATTCATTTATAATGGTTTTAAACAAGTAAATAACTTATAAAATAACCATAATAATATTTATAATATCATATAAGATCTTATTATAAAATATAACTACCCGTTTTAAATAATTTTTCATTAATTTAACAATTTCAGGTGTTAATTGCCTAGTTTCTTTAGTATTCATTGACATGTTATTTTTGTTCTTCTTATGTAGATCATTATTTTATCATCTCTAGGATGTAAAAATTGATGTAAATATCATATATATTTAGTATATATATATATATATAATCTATAAAATTGGGAGATAGGAAATGAAATAAACCTTTTATGGTGACGGTAGGTTGTACGTATGCAAGAACGTGTAAAGACCTGTAAATTTCAAGGGAATTTTTTTCTTAATTTTCTTTGGAATTTTACAAGAACGCAGTTTCTGACGGCACCTGATTCTGAGGCCCGGTGTGCCCGGAATCATTTTCCGAAGTTTGGCTCGGGTACGTTCAGTGAACGGACGAGCGGGTTTTTCTAACTTTTGAACCAGTGCCCGGAATCGAATTCCGAGGGCACCGATGGAATCACAGCGCCGGTATTTTCTTAGAAACGCCTCTTCCGGAGTTGCATTTGCTCGGTTGTGGTTTTTAATTTTCGGGCTTAAAGTTAAGAAATAAAATAATTGTACGACAAACTTTATTTTATTTCACTGAAGCCACTTGGAAGCCACTTGAAGCCACTTAAAAGCGGCTTAAGCTGAGTTGATCCGGATAGGATGCTATCCAGAAATATCCTACCCTCTTGGTTGGATATTTGTGAGGTGGGACCCGCACGAGCCCCGCCGTTTCTTTTCCGCTAAGTAACACACCCGCGAAAACCCATCATTATGAAAGTCAACTGACGCGTTTTCTTAAATTCTTAACGCACCATTTAATTGGGCGGTTTTATTCGTGAATTAAATGGGCAGTTTCTTTCGTTGAATTAATTCTACGAATTAATGGGTCGTTACTTACCTCTTTTCGTTTGTTGGCATAATAATAAAAATAAGACCAACATCAACTTTTGGAGGATTGCACCTTGAGAGGTTTTTGACAGAAGTTCTTGTGCCTTCACCATTCTTCGCGAAGAACGCGAAGAACGCAAAGAACGCGAAGAACGCCGGCCTCCGACGAAGAACGCCGAACCCGCGGAAATCGACGATGCGACACCGTGTGCCGCGACGCCGACGTTTCCTCTCCCGCGACGTTCTTCGGCGACGTTCCTTAATCCGCAACAAAACCTTCGACCATCCGTTGAGGTGAGAGTTTCAGATTTCTTTTAAATCTCCCTTGTGGTTTTTAACAACGCACGGATTTAATTATTATTAATTAAATCTTTTTGTTCTTGAACCTCAGAGTTCGTCGACGCGACACCCTACCGCGACGACGCGACGATCCTCAAATCCGCGAAGAACCCGCGGGCGACGATTTGGCGAGGTAGGGGTTGTTGTGAATATTTTTATATTCCCGTGAATGTTTCTTAAAAATTAAAGAACCGGATTCATATGAACAATTTTATTTTATTAAAATTGTTGGTTCATGTGTTGAATAATTTCTCCTGTTGTTTTTATCTAACGCGGAGGGTGCGGGCCAAACGAACACGGCCCGACAACCCTCTGCCGTTCTTCGTGGTTGTGCGGATTTCGCGGGTGACGGCAAAACGTGACACGAGGGCGTTTTGACGATCCCGCAGTGAAGAACGGAACCCGGGAGGAACAACGGCGCAGACGGGAAGGAAAACGGACCACCGAAGCGACTCCGGTGGCCCGCGGCCGGAGGCGGCGGCGCCCCGGCGCGCCGCCGGACAGGGCCGCCGCGGCTGAAGCCACGGCGGCGGCGGCCAGCGGACCCGCGGCCGCACGGGTCCAGCTCGCCCGCACGGGACGCGGCAGAAGCCGCGTCCGCTTGACAGTGCGGCCCTTCGAGGGCCGAGGCACCTCCAAACCGTGGGGGCGGCGCCCCGCGGCACCCGAGCGCTCGGCCGCTCGGCCGAGCCGAGCCAGACCGGTCCGACCGGCCGGGCCGCGCCCAGGCCGGACCGGACCGGGTCCGGCCGGGTAGGACCGGGTCGGGTCGACCCAGTTCGACCGACCCAGGGTGGGATCGGGCCGGGTCGGCCCGGGCCCGGACCCCCCGTCTTCGGACCGTTTTCGGTCTTTTGCCCGTAACTTGAGCTACGGGCCTCTGAACGACGCGCCGTCAGCGGCAGCGCGATCCTTGGATCGAGACGGTCGTTTCAGTATATCGCACTCAAGGTTTCGGAATACTTTGGGTTCGGCCGGGTTGGTTCGTACACGAAACCAACCGGGCCCTCGGAGCGGAAACGCTCATATCTTGAGCTACGGACGTCCGATTGACGTGCCATCGGCTTTGGTGGATTCCTCTAAGTGAGACGGATCTTTTGGCATACTCCGCCCGAGGTTTGGACGCAGGTGGAGTACGGTCGGGTTGGTTTTGCCTTAAAAACCAACCGGGCCCCTGGGACGAAAAAGTCAATAACTCTCAGACCGGGCGTCCGATTGACGCGCCGTCTGTGACGTTGAGTTCCTGTTGACGATATGGAACTTTTGGATACATCAACCTCAGACTTTGTATCAGTTGATGTATCAGCCTCTCGGCTCGTGGAGCAGACCCTCCCGAACGAGCTTGTTGTGTGCGAGAATCCTAGTGCTGGCTGCGACTGCTACTTCGACAGCGACGACTGTGCAGAGATCCTCAGTGGACTGCGACGACGACTGTGCAGAGATCCTCAGTGGACTGCGACGACTACTGCACTCAGCGATCCTACGTGGATCAGTGCTACAGGTCCTGTGTGGGCCTGATCCTGTGTGGGTCCAATCCTGTGTGGGTCAGCGCTCAGCGGTTCTGTGTGAGCCAGCGCCTACAGGTCCTGTGTGGGCCCGATCCTGTGTGGGTCTTTGCGGGGGTTAGTACCTATCGATCCTTTGTGGGTCCGACGACTTAGATGGATCAGTGATCATCTTTATCGTCATCCGAAGAAGTATACCTGTGTGAGCTGAATCCTGTGTTACTCTCCTTTGTGGATTGTGTTGAGCTATCCTGTGTGGATTTACTGTTTACTCTCCTTTATGGATTGTGTTGAGCTATCCTATGTGGATTACTTTTTCTCTCCTTTGTGGATTGTGTTGTGTTATCCTGTGTGGGTATACGTCTTGTTTTCCTGTGTGGACTGGGTTGTGCTTGAGCTCGGACGTTGGAGCCGAGTGGGAATTGATGACTTAGGTATATGTATGGGCATATACCTAAGCCATGTCGGATGTTACTTTGTGATTGTATCTTTCCTTTGTGGATTATCCTTTGTGGATTATGGGAGACCTTCGGGGGTCGCGGGGTCCCTACTGAGTAGCTTATACTCACCCCTGCACGGGCTATGCCCGCACTTCGTTGTGTTGGTTGCAGACGACGGACAGCGCTGATCATAGTGAAGGCTTGCGGAGCAGGACGGTACCTGGAGGTGGACCACTGGGCGAGACGTACTTGGAGCGGTCAGGTGGACCCGAGGAGCAGTGGAGGCTATCTGTACCCACCCTTCAGGTGGGACTTCCAGACGACGGCTCGACGTTGCGGCTTTTCTTTTCAGTTGTTGTTTTTTCTTTCAGTTGTACTTTACAGTTGGGCTTGTATTTCCGGCCCCTTTTACTTTCAGCACAGCTTGTTACAGTTTTTACTTAGTGTTTACTTTTCCGCTTGCTTACTCTGTGGTGCTTGTTTTCTTTACAAAGGCAATGCCTTCCCTGTTTATCGGGATTTACGCCTTGGTGCTAGTCGCCAGCCCCTGGCCTATGGAAGGCGGGCTTGGGGTAGTCACGGCACGGGCCCCGAGGACAGGTCCTGACAAATTGGTATCAGAGGTGGTCGGTTCTACCACAAACTCTGATCTTTCTTCTATGTGAAGCAATAGTGTTTAGCGTATTGGGTGTGGTTATCAGTCCAGGGAGTCCAGTGTTGGTGCGGCGGCCGACGTATCCATACACCAGGACCCTGACTTCTGATTTCCGACTTAATGCATGAAAACATTGATTGCATGTGTGTTTCAAGTTTTCTTTGTGATTACTTGTGTCAGCTCACCAGGTATACTGTTCTGACCGTGGCGCACTTGTTTCCTTTTCAGGATGGCCCCATGACGGTAGCCAGCTAGGGTTCCGAGAGTAGAGCGCGACGACAGCCCGCCGAGCGACGAGGCCTCGGTAGAGGGCTCGTTGACAGCAGAGGCACTGGCGGTACCTTTACCCGCCGAGCCCCTGATGCTTCCAGCACCGACCGCTGACGATGCACGTCGTCTCGGAGCTCTGCATGAGTTCCAGCGTCAGCGACCACCTAGGTTTCGTAGGGAGACGGACCCCCAAGCAGCCGAGGACTGGCTGGAGGCGGTCGTTCGAGTTTTCAGGCTAGTGAGGACACCAGCAGACCTCATGGTGATCCTCGTGGCGAGCCTACTGCACGCAGCAGCAGGACGATGGTGGAGCTTGAAGCTCCAGGTGCACGATGAGGCCTCTCTCATTTGATGGACTTAGAGAGCCTTTTTTGCTCAGAGTTCGTCCCGACCACCCTCTGTGCGGTGCGCATCCAGGAGATTCTTCAGCTGCGGCAGGGCAGCTTGACGGTCGCCCAGTACGCGGCGAGGTTCACCGATCTTTCTCGCTACTCGACCGACATGGTACGAGACCCCTTCTTCTGGGCCCGGACCTTCGAGTAGGGATTGAGACACGAGATCAGGGCATCGCTGATCTCCCTCAGCATCCCGACCTAGGCAGGAGTACTGGAGCGAGCCCTTCTGATCGAGAGCTTTCTGGCTGAGTCCACAACGAGACCTCCCGCAGGGCGGCAGGTAGCGGAGTCTTCGGCAGTAGGTAGCCGACGGATGACTCAGGGTTCCAGACAGACCAGACCCTCTCGTAGACGACCTCAGGACACTGGCTCAGCAGTGCGAGGCACACAACGCGGAGCCAGTCTTCCGAGAGGCAGGCAGTGCTACGCGTGCGGCGGGCAGGGCCACATGGCTCGTGACTGCCCGACCCGCCGTACCGAGGAGCAGCAGACGGTGGAGGGGCCACCCAGGCAGAGGCAGAGGGTCAACCGTGGCGGTCCGCAGGGAGGAGGCGGACGAGGCAGAGGAGCTGGCCGAGCAGCAGGTGGTGGGCGACGCTTTGAGGCTCTGCCACCACCACCACCAGGAGGTCCGCCCCGACCACAGGGAGCTGGCGGGCAGAGACAGGCACAGCTCCAGGCAATGGAGGCCTACGACCACGGCGCACCAGAGATGATTCGATGTATGATCTGTGTCTATTCCACCCTTACTGCAGTTCTTATAGACACAGGAGCGAGTCACTCTTTCATAGCCGCTGCCCTTGTTCGGAGCTCGGAGATTCCGACAGAGCCGTTGGCTCGATCCTTACGGCTAGAGACCCCTACGGGAGCAGACTCGACGATTACGCACTGGTGCTAGCAGTGTGAGCTTACTCTAGGAGGCGAGAGCTTCGGATGGGATCTTCTTGTAGCGGCGTCGAGGCCTTACGAAGTCATCTTGGGAATGGATTGGTTATCTACATTCCATGCTCAGATTGACTATTTTAGGTGCAAGGTGCGATGTGTGCGCACCGACGGGAGCAGGTTCACCTTCACCGGCGAGAAGGGAGCCTTTGCAGCACATGAGGGACTCTCGCAGAGGAGGGGACAACCCATCACTCATCAGTTGGCTAGCCTCATCCTTGGAGCAGTTGATGTGCAGAGTCCTAGTTTTCCTGCAGTGGTGGATCAGTACACGGACGTCTTTCCCGATGACGTTTCAAGGCTACCTCCTCGTAGAGAGGTAGACTTTTACATTGATCTGTACCCCGGGACAGCCCCGATATCCACTCCAGCATATCGGATGGCCCCCGCCGATCTTCGAGAGCTACGGGTACAGTTAGAGGACTTGCAAGGCAAGGGGTTCATCCGACCCAGTGTTTCACCCCGGGCTTCCCCGATATTGTTCGCCAAGAAGGCGGACGGGAGCTTGCGACTGTGTGTCGACTATCGTCGCCTGAACCAGGTGATAGTGAGGAACAAGTATCTGCTACCGAGGATTGATGACCTCTTCGATCAGCTCAAGGGAGCACGGTGGTTCTCGAAGATAGACCTCAGGTCAGGCTATCATCAGCTCAGAGTTCGAGATGAGGATGTGCAGAAAACGGCCTTCAGGTGTCGGTATGGCCACTATGAGTTCTTGGTTATGCCTTTCAGCGTAACCAATGCTCCAGCAGTGTTCATGAGCCTCATGAACAGGATCTTCCAGCCATACCTCGATCGATTTGTCGTGGTCTTCATCGACGACATTTTGGTGTACTCGACCACGGAGGAGGAGCACGCCTACCACTTGCAATTTGTACTAGACACACTCCGAGAGCACCAGCTTTATGGCAAGCTCTCGAAGTGCCAGTTCTGGCTACGTGAGGTCCACTTCTTGGGGCACGTCATTTCTGAGGCGGGAGTTGCAGTGGATCCCGCGAAGATCGAGGCAGTGCTAGCTTGGGAGCCACCCAGGAACGTGATGGAGGTGCGGAGTTTCTTGGGTCTAGCCGGATACTATCGGAGATTTGTGCCGGACTTCTCCAGAGTTGCGGCGCCACTCTCAGCTTTGACGAAGAAGGGGAAACCCTTTGTGTGGTCAGACAGATGTCAGCAGAGCTTTCGGGAGCTGAGACAGAGATTGACCAGCGCACCTATCTTGAGGTTGCCTAAGGAGGGAGTTGGATACGTAGTCTACTGCGATGCATCAAGGACCGGACTCGGGTGTGTCCTGATGAAGGAGCGGGCCATGATTGCCTATGGATCACGTCAGTTGAGGCCGCATGAGCAGAACTACGCAACCCATGACCTGGAGTTAGCAGTAGTGGTCTTTGCTCTGAAGACATGGCGGCACTATCTGATGGGAGAGCGCTTTACAGTCTTTTCTGACCACCAGAGTCTCAGGTACATCTTCTATCAGAAGGACCTGAACCTGAGACAGCGGAGATGGCTCGAGTTCCTCCAGAACTATGACTTTGAGATAGTCTATACTCCTGGGAAGGGGAACGTGGTAGCCGATGCCCTCAGCAGGAGGACGGGAATCCAGCTACTTGAGGAGGCGACAGAGCAGCTAGCCGCTTTACAGATATCCTTCATGGATAGAGACGGAGCAGCCTTCCTTCAGTCTCTCACCGTCTCTCCTCCACTTCTACAGCGGGTCAGAGAGGCACGGCGTGGGGATGCTGACTGTGAGACACGGCGTGCACAGATATCCTCGGGACAGGCACCTGATGGTTTCTCCCTTGGAGCAAAGCACGACGTCCTTTTCAGAGGACGTACTTTGGTACCAGTCGCTTTACGAGAGGAGGTGCTGAGAGAGTTTCACACTTCTCCTTTGGCGGTACATCCTGGAGTGGCGAAGATATACCAGGATCTCAGATGACAGCACTGGTGGCCGGGCATGAAGAAGGCTGTGGCAGAGTTCGTTTCTCGATGCCTCACCTGCCAGCAGGTGAAGGCAGAGCATCAGGTACCAGCAGGCTTGGTACAGCCCTTGGAGGTCCCGGAGTGGAAGTGGGATGGGATATCTATGGACTTCGTGACTGGACTTCCATGCACTTCCAGAGGTCATGACTCCATTTGGGTGATTGTTGACCGACTCACCAAGTCGGCACACTTCTTACCCATCAGAGAGCAGGGCTCAGTGGAGAGCTTGGGGCGTCTCTACGTTCAGGAGATTGTACGGCTTCACGGTGCGCCATTGTCTATCGTCTCCAATCAGGACGCTCGTTTTACTTCCCGGCTTTGGAAGGGGTTGCAGGAGGCGTTCGGGACGCGGCTACGTCTGAGCACCGCCTTTCACCCTCAGACGGAGAGGACCATTCAGACTCTCGAGGACATGCTCCGCGCATGTTTCCTCGACTTTGGTCGCAGCTGGGAGGACCACCTACCCTTGGTGGAGTTCGCGTACAACAACAGCTACCACTCCACCACCGGGATGGCACCATACGAGGCGTTGTACGGCAGACCTTGCAGATCTCCTTTGTACTGGACAGATCCTGGGGAGTCAGCACTTGTGGGACCAGAGATGGTCCGGGCCACGACAGAGAAGGTCCAGGTCATCCAGGAGCGGATGAGAACAACTCAGAGCCGGCAGAAGTCATATGCTGACAGGAGGCGGAGGCCATTAGAGTTCGAGGATGGAGACCACGTCTTCTTGCGTGTCTCACCTCGACGTGGTTTGCGGAGATTTGGCCGAGGCGGCAAGTTATCTCCACGCTTCATCAGACCCTTCCAGGTCCTCAGCAGGATTGGTGAGGTGGCTTATCGCCTGGCTCTACCACCTCAGTTGCACCGGGTGCACGACGTCTTCCATGTATCTCAGCTGAGGAGATACGTGCACGACCCGACGCACATCATTGACTATGGGGAGCTAGATGTGGATGATGGGGCGACTTTTGCGGAGGTCCCGGTGGAGATAGAGGATCGACAGGAGCGGGTCCTACGTGGGCGATCGATTCCTCTTGTGCGCATCAGATGGCAGCACGGGAACCTCTAGGAGAGCACATGGGAGTGGGAGGCACAGATGCGTGCTCAATACCCACATTTGTTTCCCTAGTTTATGATGTATCTTTACGGGGACGTAAATCCCTGAGGTGGGAGTAATGTAAAGACCCGTAAATTTCAAAGAAATTTTTTTCTTAATTTTCTTTGGAATTTTACAAGAACGCAGTTTCTGACGGCACCTGATTCCGAGGCCCGGTGTGCCCGGAATCATTTTCTGAAGTTTGGCTCGGGTACGTTCAGTGAACGGACGAGCGGGTTTTTCTAACTTTTGAACCAGTGACCGGAATCGAATTCTGAGGGCACCGATGGAATCGCATCGCCGGTATTTGCTTAGAAACGCCTCTTCTGGAGTTGCGTTTGCTCGGTTGTGGTTTTTAATTTTCGGGCTTAAAGTTAAGAAATAAAATAATTGTACGACAAACTTTATTTTATTTCACTTAAGCCACTTGGAAGCCACTTGAAGCCACTTAAAAGCGGCTTAAGCTGAGTTGATCCGGATAGGATGATATCCAGAAATATCCTACCCTCTTGGTAGGATATTTGTGAGGTGGGACCCGCACGAGCCCCGCCGTTTCTTTTCCGCTAAGTAACGCACCTGCGAAAACCCGTCATTATGAAAGTCAACTGACGCGTTTTCTTAAATTCTTAACACACCATTTAATTGGGCGGTTTTATTCGTGAATTAAATGGGCGGTTTCTTTCGTTGAATTAATTCTACGAATTAATGGGTCGTTACTTACCTCTTTTCGTTTGTTGGCATAATAATAAAAATAAGACCAACACCAACTTTTGGAGGATTGCACCTTGAGTGGTTTTTGACAGAAGTTCTTGTGCCTTCACCATTCTTCGCGAAGAACGCGAAGAACGCGAAGAACGCGAAGAACGCGAAGAACGCGAAAAACGTCGGCCTCTGATGAAGAACGCCGAACCCGCGAAAATCGACGACGCGACGCCGTGTGCCGCGACGCCGACGTTTCCTCTCCCGCGACGTTCTTCGGCGACGTTCCTTAATCCGCAACAAAACCTTCAACCATCCGTTGAGGTGAGAGTTTCAGATTTCTTTTAAATCTCCCTTGTGGTTTTTAACAACGCACGGATTTAATTATTATTAATTAAATCTTTTTGTTCTTGAACCTCGGAGTTTGTCGACGCGACACCCTACCGTGACGATGCGACGATCCCCAAATCCACAAAAAACCCGCGGGCGATGATTTGGTGAGGTAGGGGTTGTTGTGAATATTTTTATATTCCCGTGAACGTTTCTTAAAAATTAAAGAACCGGATTCATATGAACAATTTTATTTTATTAAAATTGTTGGTTCATGTGTTGAATACTTTCTCCCGTTGTTTTTATCTAACGCGGAGGGTGCGGGCCAAACGAACACGGCCCGACAACCCTCCGTCGTTCTTCGTGGTTGTGCGGATTTGGCGGGCGACGGAAAAACGTGACGCGAGGGCGTTTTGACGATCCCGCAGTGAAGAATGGAACACGGGAGGAACAACGGCGCAGACGGGAAGGAAAACGGACCACCGGAGCGACTCCGGTGGCCCGCGGAAGCTGCTGGCGGCCGGAGGCGGCGGCGCCCCGGCGCGCCGCCGGACAGGGCCGCCGCGGCTGAAGCCGCGGCGGAGGCGACCCGCGGCCGCGCGGGTCCAGCTCGCCCGCACGGGACGCGGCAGGAGCCACGTCCGCTTGACAGCGCGACCCTTCGAGGGCCGCGGCACCTCCAAACCGCGGGGGCGGCGCCCCGCGGCACCCGAGCGCTCGGCCGAGCCGAGCCAGGCCGGTCCGACCGGCCGGGCCGTGCCCAGGCCGGGCCGGTCCGGCCGGCCGGGTCCGTCCGGGTTGGACCGGGTCGGGTCGACCCGGTTCGGCCGACCCAGGGGGGGTCGGCCCGGGCTCGGACCCCCCGTCTTCGGACCGTTTTCGGTCTTTTGCCCGTAACTTGAGCTAAGGGCCTCCGAACGACGCGCCGTCAGCGGAAACGCGGTCCTTGGATCGAGACGGTCGTTTCGGTATAGCGCACTTAAGGTTTCAGAATACTTTGGGTTCGACCGGGTTGGTTCGTACACAAAACCAATCGGGCCCTCGGAGCGGAAACGCTCATATCTTGAGCTACGGACGTCTGATTGACGTGCTGTCGGCTTTGGTGGATTCCTCTAAGTGAGACAGATATTTTGGCATACTCCGCCCGAGGTTTGGACGCAGGTGGAGTACGGTCGGGTTGGTTTTTCCTTAAAAACCAACCGGGCCCCTGGGACGAAAAAGCCAATAACTCTCAGACCGGGCGTCCGATTGACGCGCCGTCTGCGATGTTGAGTTCCTGTTGACGATACGGAAATTTTGGATATATCAACCTCAGACTTTGTGTCAGTTGATGTATCAGCCTCTTGACTCGTGGAGCAGACCCTCCCGAACGAACTTGTTGTGTGCGGGAACCCTAGTGCTGGTTGCGACTGCTACTTCGACAGCGACGACTGTGCAGAGATCCTCAGTGGACTGCGACGACGACTGTGCAGAGATCCTCAGTGGACTGCGACGACTACTGCACTCAGCGATCCTACGTGGATCAGTGCTACAGGTCCTGTGTGGGCCCGATCCTGTGTGGGTCCGATCCTGTGTGGGTCAGCGCTCAGCGGTTCTGTGTGAGCCAGCACCTACAGGTCCTGTGTGGGCCCGATCCTGTGTGGGTCTTTGCAGGGGTTAGTACATATCGATCATTTGTGGGTCGGACGACTTAGATGGATCAGTGATCATCTTTATCGTCATCCGAAGAAGTATACATGTGTGAGCTGAATCCTGTGTTACTCTCCTTTGTGGATTGTGTTGAGCTATCCTGTGTGGATTTACTGTTTACTCTCCTTTATGGATTGTGTTGAGCTATCCTATGTGGATTAATTTTTCTCTCCTTTGTGGATTGTGTTGTGCTATCCTGTGTGGGTATACGTCTTGCTTTCCTGTGTGGACTGGGTTGTGCTTGAGCTCGGACGTTGGAGCCGAGCGGGAATTGATGACTTAGGTATATGTATGGGCATATACCTAAGCCATGTCGGATGTTACTTCGTGATTGTATCTTTCCTTTGTGGATTATCCTTTGTGGATTCTGGGAGACCTTTGGGGGTCTCGGGGTCCCTACTGAGTATCTTATACTCACCCCTGCACGGGCTATGCCCGCACTTCGTTGTGTTGGTTGCAAACGACGGACAGCGCTGATCGTAGTGAAGGCTTGCGGAGCAGGACGGTACCTGGAGGTGGACCACTGGGCGAGACGTACTTGGAGCGGTCAGGTGGTCCCGAGGAGCAGTGGAGGCTATCTGTACCCACCCTTCAGGTGGGACTTCCAGACGACGGCTCGACGCTGCGGCTTTTCTTTTCAGTTGTTGTTTTTCCTTTCAGTTGTACTTTACAGTTGGGCTTGTATTTCCGGCCCCTTTTACTTTCAGCACAGCTTGTTACAATTTTTACTTAGTATTTACTTTTCCGCTTGCTTACTCTGTGGTGCTTGTTTTCTTTACAAAGGCAATGTCTTCCCTGTTTATCAGGATTTACGCCTTGGTGCTAGTCACCAGCCCCTGGCCTATGGAAGGCGGGCTTGGGGTAGTCACGGCACGGGCCCCGAGGACGGGTCCTGACAGAACGCTACTTCCATTTCCTTATCATATTTAAAAGAATGAAACATAAATGATATATATGCATATTATAATTAAAGTATAATATTTATTTAATATATTTCACATATGTTTATTAAAACCATTCTTTATACATTCCATGTATATCATGAACGAATCACACCACTTTGAGGAGCCGGTAGTCCACATATCCGCAAACAAAGTTATCACATTCCCACAAAATGGAAATCATGAAGGTATGTACTATATAAAAAGTTTAAGAATCATAAAGTCATTATAAATATCATATTTATCATATATAAACTATTAATACATTATTATTACAACCTAGAAATGTGGAAAATGAAAGAATGAATGATGTCGGTTCGTGAGGCGGTAGTCCGCCGTACACATGAACGTTGATTGTGTATCCCATTTGATGAATGTGTGAAAAAAGTGTAGGTATAAATATTAGAATAAAAAAATATCATTATATTTAAGACACTTAGTTTATTATATATTCATTATATAAAAATAATCGAATGGGTTGAGAAGTAAATTAAAAAAAAAGTGATTCTTGACGAATATTACCTCTTATTTGGGTAACTACTTTTTGTTTATACTAAAAGATTTAATTGGATTGCTTTATTCCCAAAGTGATGAATCTGGTAGTAATTGATAGATGTTGGGAGATTATTTGGGAAGTTATTGGATGAGACAAAGATCTTAAGAGGTGTGGATAAGTGACGATGGTGAGTGTTTTCTTATAGTGGAGAGTGAGTGTCATTCTTGTAAATATAAAAAGGAAAACACTATCGAGAGCTCTCCCTTACATCACAATTCTACAAAAAATGAAAAAAATTAAATAAAATGGAGAATATGGTAGAAATATGGTCATCCAATTTCATCTGGATAGTTTTATAGGTCATTTGTCCCTTAAGTTTAAGGTTTAGTCCATTATTAAGCTTCATTTTACCTTAATTACTGTAATTAATTTTAACCGCATTCACTAATATTTTTTGTCAGTAAATAAGTTGACATTGTTAGAAATTATAAATTATTATTATTAAAAATATTGAATCCATTTTTCCAAATTACAATAAAATAAGTGGAAGAAATTAATTTTAATTTTATCCAACAGACGAAACAAGAAAACGTGTTTTAAAAGTAAAAATGTTCTAATGTTTGAATTGTTTTCATATACAATTTAAATGTGGAATTGATTCAAATTAAATAAATTTGATTAATTTATTTATAATTAATCCAACATGAATTTAATATAAATTTAAAATATAATTTATTCATTGAAATAAATTAGGTAAAAATTAGTTTTCAATTAAAATTCAGTATTTCCACTATTCATCTATAAAATGAAACTTCAGAGAAAAATACAAAAAATCATCCTAAGATAATTTTTATGTCTAGATTTAGAAAATGAATTTTATTTTTTCATATTAAATTTATAAAAGTTTAAAAATTATTATTTATAATAGGGTTGCTATTAAAAGGTAGTAACATTGCTTTTATAAAAATATAGTTTTTTATGTGTAAAATTAGGTTTGTTTTTATCTTTTGACTATAAAATCTATTGGATTAATGTAAAAAATAATTTATTGAATATATAATATATAAATTTAATTAAAATAATCCACTAATAGTAATTAATTTAATTTATTATGAAAAAACTACATTCTTAATATAAAAAAATAGTTTTTTTTTATAAATTCATCTCCATTATATTCAATTGGTTTCTATATTCATTTCTTGAGATGTTATATTTCATTCTATGTTTGGTGTTGTGTGTCAGACATGCCATCGAATACAATGTTCTTAAATTAGAATTTTGGGGTGATACACTAACATGGTAGTATCCAGGTATGAATACAGAGATTGAAATGCGTTATGTTCTTAAGAGAAAAACCTAGGAAATGACTTATATTATGATGATGTATGAGATATGGTGATATCTTGGGTAGGCTTGTACCCCTGATTTTTAATGATGTTATATGATGACATGTGAGTTTAGAAGGTTCTTGGGTTGGCGTTGTTCCCCCACCTATATATGATGGTATGTGATGGGATGGTTCTATGGTGGGAACAATTCTCTTCGCTGATATATAATGATATGATATATGTGATGAGATGGTTTTGGGGTAGATTCTATACCCCTTGATGATATATGATGGTATACAGGTTCAGTACTATTCCCCCAGATGATATAATTAATGATGATATATATGGCGGGCGCCATTCCGCCCGATGAATTATTTGTGATAGACAGGTTCATCATTCGCAAATAATATTTTTTATGATGGTTTTTTATTATGGAAAAGTATTCCATCACAAATACTTTTGGAATGCATGCACACGTGTTGGTGGGAGATTACTATTTTCGATTGAATAAAAATGCTATCACATTTAGTTAATTTAAAAAAAACTTGTTTACGATGAACTAGAATGTCCATCAGAAACACCCCTTTTCGATTAGGATTATCTATGACGAATCTACCGTAAATATGACTATGACTAACTATTTATGATGAATCTGTAGCATTTCAAATTATTTGAGACGGTTCAGTTGCAAATACTTCATTGGAAAACTTTTTGCGATGGACCATTCAATCACAAATAATATTCCAATGAGAGGATTTTTTTGCGGTGACTTCTTGTGGTGGAAACCTTATTTTTCACATATATCTGTCACAAATAATTAACCTTTCACAACTAACGGTCACAAATAACCCAACTAAAATACTTTTTATGACGGAATGTCCAACGCAGAAAGTGCATCGTTAAAAAGTTGACTAAATACACGCAACCCCACCACCCCACATTCTTTTCATATGACTTTCATTTCTAATGAAAAAACTCTTTGATTTCCGATCTAATCTCCTACTAGGTGGATTCTAAGACAGAAAAACAAATTGATTTAATTTATTATAAATTAGCATGAATAAATATTAAATTAGAATAAATTAAAAAAAATATATTATAAATTAGTATAAATTATTAAAAATTAGTATAAATTGATATAAATTTAAATTTTTTCTTATAAATCAGAATAGATTAATTAAAATTATTATATATTGTTATATATTACTATAATTTGATATAATTTTCTTTAAATTGATATAATTTACTATTAATTGATATAATTTAGTATAGATTAATATAAAGTTTTATAAATTAGTATAAATACGTAGCATATTAGTACAAGTTAATATAAATTACTGCAAATTGAAATGATTTATTATATATTACTATAATGAAAATAAATTAGCATAAATGGTTCAAAAATATCATAAATTAATAACATATTTGTATGAATTTATAAAAGTTCATAAAAATTAATAATAATGATTATATATCTATATAAATTTATATAAATTGACATAATATATTATATATTGATATCAATTATAATTAGTCCATAAAAATAGTACAATTTAATATAAATTAATAAAAATTATTATATATGAGTATAAATTAGTAAAAAATGTTATACATTATTATAAATACTAAAATTGTTAAATAATAGTATAAATTGCTATAAATTAACACAAATTACTATAAATTGATATAATTTAGTATAAATTATTATAAATTACCTTACATTACTATAAATTCATCAAAAATTAGTATAAATCACGATGAAGATGCTGGGGAGGAGCAGTTTCAAGTAGTTAGTCTAGGTTGTATGTAATGTTTGAAGCCTACGGGCAAATGAATTCCTTTAAGGCCTACGGGCCATGTAATACTTACACCTACAGGCCTTGTAAGGGTTCCACCTCACCCCTTGAAAGGTGGATTATCAAAAATCAATAAAAAAATGAAGGCATTTGGGCCATTTGATGGATAGTATAAATTAATAAATATTTCTCTAAATTTATATAATTTTTTTATAACTTTTTATAAATCCATATAAAATAATAGAACTTATTATAAATTAATATAAATTAGTACACACTCATAAAAAAAGTTATAATTTAACAAAAAATAGTATAAATTTTTATAAATTATTAAAATTGTCAGACTTTAGTTTTTATGGGTATAAATTAATATGAATTATTATTATTATTATTATTATTATTATTATTATAAATTAGTATAAATTAATATAAATTTGTATAAATAAATATAAATAAATATAAATTGATACAACTTACTATAAATTGATTTAATTTACTAAACAAATTTATGATTTAGTATAAATTAATATTAATTAGTATAAATTAGTATTAATTCCTCAAAAATTATTAGAAATTAATACGAATTACTAAAAGTGACATAATTTAGTATAAATTATTATAAATAACTATAAATTATTATAAATTAGTATAAGTTTAAAAAATTAGTATAAATTAGTATAAATTAGTACCATTTAGTGTAAATTATTGAAAATTTTAACACTTTAGTATAAAGGAATGTAAATTATTAAAAGTTATTATAAATTGGTATAAAATAGTTTAAATTAATATAAATTGATATAAATTGATATAAATTGATGTAAATCACTATAATTTTATATAATTTAGTTTAAATTATTATGAATTAGTATAAATTAATTGAAAAATGGTATTGATTAATATAAATTAGTTTTAATTAATATAAATTACAATAAATTGATAACATGGGGAATAAATTAATATAAATAAATATTATTAAATAAAAATTACTATAAATTGAAATAATTTAGTATAAATTAGTATAAATTAGTATAAATTAATATAATTCACTAAAAATTGATATAAAGTACAATTTAGTATAAATAATTATAAATAGCTATTATTTAGAATAAATTATTATAAATTAATATAATTAGATAGAAATTGTTACAGAATCGTATAAATTATTATAAATTATTTTTTATAAATTAGTGTAAATTAGTACAAATTAGTTTAAATTAATAAAATTACTACAAATTCCTTTAAATTTATCGTAAATTAGTATAAATTAATATAAATTACATTAAATTGACACAATTTATTATTAATTGGTAAAATTTTGTATAAATTGGTATAATTTTGAATAAATTGGTATAATTTTGTATAAATCAGTTTAAAGTTTGAAAAAATTAGCATACATTACTATAAATTAGTATAAATTAATAAAAATTACAATAATTTTTTTATTTCTTTAAATTGGCACACTCATGCACCACTTACACTTGTTATGTTGATGAGATGTGTATGTTCCCCTTTTTGTGTGGAGTTAGCCTCCCACACTTGCATGAGAGAAAAATCACACCCCTAAAACCAATATTTTAATATTTATAAATTTATAATCATATTTAAAATTACAAATTTTATGAAATGTTTAAAAAAATAATTGACCTGACATTTAGTGAAAATAATTTATGCAATAAATTTTAATTGTTTTATATAACAAACTAATTACTGTTATTTTTTTAGAAAACTATAGACCTAAGAAATAGATAATATTTTTTACTATGAGATCATGATAGGATAAATCATCACAGAAATCCAAATGGTTCTCATATGAATCATGTCAACCTTAAGGGTATCGAAGAATTTATATCATTCACATTATCAATTTCAAAATATGTTTTAAGATGAACAAATAAGTTCCTTTATTAAAATTATGATCTTAGAAGATTTGAAATGTTTGATAACATCATGGTCAATCTATTGGATTTAAGGTTTTAGTTTGATTATGACTTTTGGTATCAACATGGTGAATGATATTTAAAATGAAATACATATTTTTTGGTTTTAGAACCATAATAGTTTATAAATTTAGTATATGATATTGTTTCATGATCTTTTTTAAAAACAAAATCACAAAAATGAACAATATAATCCAAAATTAGAACCATATTAAATTTATGATTTGTTGAAGCCTGCTAAAGAGATCATATATCTCGAATTCAAGATTAAAAATTTTGATGTTATTATAAAACTTATTGATATTAAATCTTATTTGTGAATATTAAATAATTACATTGATCAATTTTTTTGTTTTAATTGTTGTTGCTTAAAGAGAGTGCATTTCTTGTAAATTTCTATAAAAACATTTGGTTTATAATTCAGGTATTAGGTATTAAAATATTTATTCATGTTCAATTAAATGCATCTTATATTATGGTGAATACGAGCCATTAGTTAATTACCCAAATTCTGGAAAATCAATGTATAAAGTGTTACAACATGGAAAGTGTATATTTTTTTAAAGGATGATGCCCTGGTCAACGACCACGACATAAAATATAATAATAATAAAAAATTGAGGATTACAAAAGTCTAAACGAAGAATTTTTTTTCAATCATTATTATGAAAAGGGAGAAGATCATCAGGCAGGCCAACCAGCCAGGTAATGTCCTGGTTAACACCCCTTTTAGCAAGGCCGTATTCCACCTTGTTTGGTTCACGGAAGGCACGAGTGACAATATAACTGATCTCCATGAGAGATTGAAGAGAACTCATCCAACAGGTTGTGAGTGGCCAAGAAAGATGCATCACTCCATTCCAAATGACCTGGAAAATTATGGTCGAATCACCTTCACTCCAAATATTATTCTAGCCTTGTTGCTTAGAGAAGGAAACAACATGAATCACACTCATCATTTCAGCTTCTAGGGAAGAAGCGATACCACAACCACTAGAGAAACAACCAAGGCATTTCCCAAGGTGATCTCTGAAAATAATCCCACAGCCTAAGGGACCCGGATTGCACTTAGAGGCACTATCCACGTTCACATTAATCCATCTAGGGAGTGGGGCTTGCCAGAAAACTTCAAAAGTATAATTAGGTTGTCGATAGATACTGTCAACCCTAAGACGACAAAGAATCTCAAAGTATTTGATAGAGTTGTCACAACAAGTCTTCTGGATCGAGGAAGCTTCATGAATAACAATGAGGATCTGCATCTGACCTGCATTTAAACTGAATGAAGAATTGCTATGAATGAGAGCATTTATACCATACCAAATAACATGGAGAATCTCCGCAACACCATCTAGGAAAAGATTAGTGATTTGCGGGGAGGCTTCAATATCCACACAGTGCTTTAGTTGTAAGGTGATAGAGTCACTCAAAAGCCATCTACAATCAAATATGTCAAAAATAAATTTCAAAAGTGTAGAGGATGTAGCACAAGACAGAAAAAGATGGTTAGTATCTTCCCTATGTTGGTTACATAGGTTACATTTAGAGCAAAGTTGAATCTCAAAAGCTTGGAGGCAAACATCAGTGGGGACTTTGTTGTGATCAGTGCGCCAAACAAGAGTAAACCTCGAAAGCTTAATCCAAGGATCATCAAAAGATTTTATCCATCCGAAATTGCTATCCAAATTTTGAAAATTGTGATTGTAAAAAATCTTGGAGTTAAGAACTCCATTCTAAGAAGGTTCCCAAAGAAGAAAATCATCAGAGTTGGAAAAGGGATAATTATCAATGATATACATTATGTTATTAAACAGGCTAGAGATCTGAGAACTTAACACCTTCCTAATAGTACAATTAGTGTTCTCAGGTAAATTATTAAAAGGAATCATGGAGATTAAAGGACTACCAATCCAATTGTCAAACAAAAAATTCATGGAAAATTCATTTCTAACCATCCATCTTGAATTTATAATAATGTTGGAAAATGTCTTTCTAATAGAAGTCCAAATAGAAGAGCTAATATAGCTCGATGTTCCCGTCTTTAACTTATCAAGGAATCACTTTTTTAGAAAAACAATGGCTGGTGAATCATTATGAAGAAGGTTCAACGTTAATTTGGCTTGTAATGCTTCATTGAAAAGATTTAGGTTCTTAATGCCAAGGCCACTTTTTTCTGGAGGCTGACAACAAGTATTCTAGGTGATGGTCACAAGTTTCATGTCTAGCATGCTTCCTGACCAAACAAAATTTTTTATATAAACATTTATTTTCTTGAGGAGACCAACAGGCCACATGTAGACCGTAAAAAAGAGTAAACCATTTTAAAGACAATAGTGGATTTCACCAGAAAGATTCTTCCAGCCATGGAGAAGGATTTACCCTTCCAAGAGGTGAGCTGGCTGAGGATATGGTCCAAAGTGCTGGAAAAATAACTAGATTTAGGTCGTCCCCAAAAAATGGGTACTCCAAGATAAGTGAAGGGAAAAGAGCCCTCTTTGATATTTAAGAGATTGATTATGGAACTTTTTCTTGCAAAGGGAAAATTTTCCCAAAGAAGACAAAGGATTTTCTCTAGCTAATATTTTGTCCAGAGATATCTTCATAATGGGAAAGTGCCTTTTTTAGGTTTTGAACGTTCCTTTTGTCTCCTTGTTGGAAGAGGATAATTTCATCAGTATATAGGAGATGTGTAGGGACATTTAAGTTTCTAGAAGCATTAATAGGTTTGAGTTCATTTTGATCAACAAGGCGGGTAAGTAACCTACTAAGGTAATAATCAGCGATAGAGAAAATAATGGCAGAAAGGGGATCACCATGCCTAACTCCCTTGGTGAATTTGAAGTAACCCTTGGGGGAGCCATTGACAATGATGGAAATAATAGCCGAATTGAAGAGAGTATTAATCTTTCTAATGAAGGAGTCGTTGAAACCAAATCCCAAAAGCACTTTGAAAATAAATCTCCAGTCAATAGTATCAATTGCCATCATAATATCAAGTTTAATAGCAATATTGCCTCCTCTGGTAGACCTGTTTAAAGTATTAGTACATTCAGAGGAAATATAGATACATTCTTGGATAGACCTACCCTTGATAAAGCCAAATTGATTCTATGAGACAATTCTACTGCTTATCTCAGTAAGCCAGTTGGCAAAGAGTTTGGTGATGATTTTATAAAGGGAATTAATGAGGGCAATGGGTCTGAAAAGATAAATCTTAGAGGCATTGCTTTCTTTGGGAATTAAAGAGATAAATTGCGCATTCAATCCATGGGGAATCCAACCATTTGAAAAAAAGGTTTTAACAATTTTACAAACATCGAATTGGATGACTTCCCAGAATTGCTGATAAAACCCATTGTTAAAATTGTTGAGACTCAGGTCGCTGTTCGGTTTGAGACTAAAGACTGTGTCTTTGATTTCATGATTAAAGGGAATACATAGGAGATAATCATTATCATCCCCATTAACCAAAACAGTAATGACATCTGCTAAGAGATCCTTGTTGATATTAAGACGATTGAAAATATTTTCAAAATAAGTGAAAACATGATTAGCAATACCTTCCTCAGTGTCAATGAGGTTGTCCCCGTCTCTGAGGAAAGTAAGAGGCCTACTATCTTTCCTAATTCTTTGTAGAGAATTGTAAAATTTAGTGTTCCTATCACCATCTAAAAGCCATTTAGTTTTGAAAACTTGATTACGCATGTTATCCTTAAGGGCAAGCAAAGCATGTTCATAGAGAATTGTAAAATTTAGTGTTCCTATCACCGTTTAAAAGCCATTTAGTTTTGAAAACTTGATTACGCATGTTATCCTTAAGGGCAAGCAAAGCATTAAGTTTCATAGAGGTATTTATTTCATGTTGAGGATCCATAGTGAAGTCAGAGCTAATACTGGAGTTTTGAAGTTGGGTAAGTACATTTTCAAGAGAGGCAATGTCATTGTCATTCTTCTTGGATTTATTTATGCTCCAACCTTTAAGGTACTGTTTAAGATGTTTGAGTTTGGTAATGCAAGCAGAAGAGTCATTGTGATGTTGCATAGACATCCAAATTTTTTTAATGATGCTAGAACATTCAGGATCAAAGGACCAAGCATTATTAAATCTAAAGGGTGGAGAGTGTTTCATGCTTTTATTATGCATGCTAAAAAGTATGGGATGATGATCAGAGTTCTTCCTGGGGAGCGATATGCTAGAGATAGTGTTCCAATTATTCAAAAATGATTAATTCATGAATGCTCTATCTAATTTTCTCGCGACCACCCTATTGTAATTTCTTTTATACCAAGTGAGCTTTGCGCCCGTAAGGTTGATTTCGACAAGGTTACTATCCTCAATCGATGCTTTGAACTGTCACGAAGAGATAGATAAGTGAGTTGGGCCCAATTTCTCACTAGAGTTGAGGATAGCATTGAAGTCACCAATTACAAACCAGGGGTTGTGAATATTGCTAGAGGGGAAAAGAAGGTCATTCCAAAGTGGTTTTCAATCTTGGTATCTATTCTTTTAGCATAGACCATAGAGCAGAAGATGTGCGACCGCTAAAACAAGAAATCACAAGTAAACATTTGCTCTAAAACATGGCAAATGTTCACATTTTGAAGTGAAGAGTGATAAAATAACCAGTGTTTCAATAGAAGTACCCTCTTTGCATGCACCTAAAAAATTATAACCATAGGAGCAGAGATGCATGTTTTTAGAAGCAAAGTTAAATTTAGGCTCTACAATAGCAAAAATTATAGGTCTATGAGTCATAATATTTCTTTTTAAAACAATAAAAGTGTCCGGGTTTGAAATACCCTGATAGTTCCAAAAAAAAAAGATTCATTGGAACATGGATTTGGGGGATCCCCCCTTTTTTTACTTCCAGAGCCTTTCTGCCTTGCA
Source organism: Viscum album (assembly GCA_963277665.1). Lineage (NCBI taxonomy): Eukaryota > Viridiplantae > Streptophyta > Magnoliopsida > Santalales > Viscaceae > Viscum > Viscum album. The sequence goes on from OY728145.1 coordinate 906,691,508, forward strand.
GATCTTTTGACATTTTGGGCTGATGCCGGACTAGAATTTTTACCCTGTTTCAAATTAGAAGAAACAGGTAAAACGTTAGCAGTATCTGTACTCTCAACCTTATCAGTTTCATTAGGTGGAGCAACCTTTAATGGAGAAACCATTGGGTTGCTGCTTAATGCAGTCAACTTCTTTTCATTATGGTTCAATGCGGGAGTTGTTCCTTGTGTGCCAGCAATCTTAGGAAGTCCATCATGCAGAACATTCATAGGTGCTGTTACCAAAATAGAAGTAGAGTTTGGAAGAAATGAACCCGATTCGTCAGCATGACCCGACGTAACAACACTATTTTTGGCAATCTGGTATGAAGGGGGAAGAGGGACTGGTAGTTCTGTGGAGGACTCACTCGGCCCCTGGGCCGAGGTAATCCCAGCATCAGATTTCGGATCCTCAGCCTGCTGTAGCATGTGACTACCTGAAGCAAACTGTGAAGAGGAGTCCCCTTCTGTTTTGTTCATCAAGTTGGCCTTATCACATGTATCAGCATTACCCATATTAGATTCAGTGGAGTCAATGACCCCAATAAAATATTTCCCAGTTACACATGAGGAAATCATATGGGAATCCTCCAATAACAACTCGGATTGAGACTGTTCAATGGTCTCAATGATCATCTTTTCAATGTCATCTAATATAACTTGCTCTTTATTATCACATTCATCTTCTTCCACAAGTTCAGCCAAAGATTTTCTCGAGCTTTCTTCTATACGGTTCAGGTCAGATGGTTTCTTCACCCAAACTTCATTCTTTTTCTGGGGAGGGTCAGGTTTACCAATGAAAATACCTTTGTCCTTCATGTTTTTCCTAATCTCTATCCAGTCATTATCCTTGGTATGGACAGCTTGTTTTTTCACTGCTCTACAGTTTAGAATAGAGTGCCCCATAATCTTACATAGATCACAAAATGGGGGAATTCACTCATACTCAACTCTAACGTCCATCTTATAATTATTTTCATTAAAGCTAATAACATTTGGGAGCTTAGAATCCAAATTGACATCCACCATGACTCTAGAAAACAAGCCTAATTCAGCATGCAAGGTAAGCTGATCAATTTTTATGGGGGAACCTACACAGGTAGCAATATCATTCAAGATCTCAGGATGCCAGAAGAACCAATTGAGGCCGTGCAGACAAATCCAGACCTGTGCCAAAGTATTCTTTTGTGTGTGAGGATTAAACGCACATTCCCATTCCGAGATTCAGAGGTGACCGGGTTTAAGGTGAATGTTCCCAAACTTCCAGACTCGATATAACCCCGCCTGAGATTTCAATAGAATATGAAAATACCCGCGTCCAATTGGCACAAACTTCCAGTCGGAGAAGCCCCAGCAGTGAGCAATTCTCAGTTTATGTTCAGAATACAACCAAGGTTTATCCCCCTTAATATATGAAGTACAACCCCAAACAAAGAATTTACATAACTGCGCACGCTGTTGAATGGTGTCGGGATCCGCCTCAAATAAGAAACGACCATCATCCAATTTATTGCATAATGTTGGTTTCGTAAGGGAAGTTTTGGTCAGATCCGTACCTTTGAGAGATTCGGGGAAGGAAATCCCTCTTGTTCTTTCAATCGACGAGCAGACCGCGGTGTCTTCTGGAAAGGTTTTTTCCTTTTACAATTTTCCACCGCTCCCTTAAAACGATCACTCCCATTCTGGGTTGAAAGAAGCCATTGTCTTGCCGATCTATAATGCTGAGGCACGCACAACACAAAGATAGTATGGATTAGGGTTTATCTGTGAGAAGATATTTGTGCGCTCGAGAGTTCACCTAAGGAGACGCTCCCCATTTCCTTTTCTCTGATCAACTCAAAGTGTATATTTATTCCTATTAAAAATTCGAATTATTTTGAGTTTACATATAGAATGAAAATTTTATTTATGTATCATAACATAGATGTAATGATGGCATGGAATATATCCAATGTTTCTTTTGGTAAATGTTTAAATCGTCCTTAAAATAGTGATTCTAAGAAACACTTTGATCAAGTAAATCTTACCTTTTCATCCAAACTTCCTACTTTGGGGTTTTTTCTATTTGGTGTTTACGGTAGCCTTTATTATTGTTGACCTATTTTTATAACAATGTACAAATTAACTACTTGGATGGTGATAAAGGAACCACATATATATTTTTGGAATTACTAATTCCATAAAACCTGAGAAAGAATATCTATGTTTATTTAAATACACTGATTGAGGAGTTAGTATTTTGATGGAACAATAGTGTAACTACATAAGATATAGTTGAAGATCATAATTTTATACTCAATGTTGTGTTAATATGGATAATCAGTGAATTTTTAACGTATATTATCAGGATAGAGTATACATGGCCTAAAATACTGTCCATACTAAATGGTTGACAAAACATCATTCATTCTTATCAATTGAAGAAAGCACTTTCTTGTTGACTCTCACAATATTTTTCTTCATGTATATCTTCCATTCACATAGAATAAAAATAATTTTACAAAAGGTAAAATTCAATGGTAAAACCCTCTAATTGTGATCTTATGTATTTATGTAAAATATATTATCAATTTATTACCTCTTACTACATTTTGAATAACTTTAAAATGAAAAAAAATGGTTTTAAGGGATATCACAATTGGAAAAAGTAAACCATTTTTTTAAAGCATTCATATTGGTCTAATTTATTAGTTTGTCACATGTTAGTTTTAATTAATATTGAGAAGAATTATTCTTATAACATATTTTATATTGTGTTGGAAAAACCTGACAAGACCAATGATATTGGGAAGGCATAGTTAGATCATGTTTAACTTTATAGGCATCCTAAACTTGAGTTATTTAGAAATAAAATATCAAAAAGAATTAATTAATTCCATATGATATTATTCACTTTCTAAATAATTTTGATTATTATTTTTTCAATAGATTAAATATTTTAGATTTGTAGATAGATAGGCTTCTAATTTTTCTCAATACGACAGAAATGAATCTATTACCTTGTTAAAAAGTCATGAATGTCATGTCATCATGAAAACATTACTACCAATTGTCCTCAAAGGGAAATAGAATTATTCAATTTTGGATGTTTTGAATGAAAAATAATATTTATTCCAACACATTTGTGTGGAAACAACACACTATGATCCACCAATTATGTTGTAAAAAGATGTTGTTCTAATTTTATGTAAATTTGAAAAATTACTCCTATTATCTTTGATTAATGGAATGGAACATTTAATATTTAATTTTCCATATAAATAAAAATATAGGGGTCCAATATAATTCTGATGGATATACCCATTAGAGATATGTATGAAACAATTGAAGAAAAATATACGTAACAAGACATCAGTTGAAGAGTCAATTTCTAAATAATACTTCCTTGAGGATATTTAAAATTTATACTCTTATTATTTTCAATATGAATATATTTAAAAACATTATTAAATGGGTAATAATATAAAAAATGCTATTGATTTCTCTGAACATCAATTGTTAGCATTTAATTATTCTTAGATTGGGATTAGTGGTAATCATGGACGATAGATTTTAGATGAAGAACTTTATAGAGACCATATATATGTACAAATAAAATATGAAGAAATGACACAATTTGTGAAGTAAGTATGAGTTTTATTTGTATATATTTTTAGATAATTGTTAAAAGTAAATTTCTATTAATTATTTTTATAGATAACATGATGATCATATTAAACAAAATCACCCAAATTACCCCAGCATCTCTGGAAGAATGTTTAAATCATAATATTTCTTACAAGTTTTCAAGAATGGTAAGTTAAATTATTTAAGATCGAACATATGAAGTCAATTTTTTATTTTTCAAATTAATAATCATTTTTTTATTTATCCAGGTATCACAACTTAGAAATAAATTTGATAGTCATTTTTATATGTTGAGTAATCCCCCATCCAAATCGATCAAATATTATAATTCTTATGTGGCTTATATATTTTGATTTCATACATACACATATGGAGAAAAAAAAAGAATAACAATGGTTTTTTAAAAGGATATCATCAAAAGGAAAGTGAAGTTGACTTTTATGACATGTTGGATGAAATAGTCAAGTTATGTTATCTGGGGAAGAATTATGTAAAAATGTTTAATTGTCATTGGTTTGATATTGATTAAGGGTTGAGTGTTCACACATGACATATAATCACTGATATAAATATGAAAGGATTACTCCAACAAATGAAACATTTTTTTCTAGCATATCAAGAACATCATGTTTTTTCTTCAAATTATTGTGCAACTTCAAGGGATTTAAATGACAGGTGGAGTGTAATAAAAATAAAATATCATGACAATCAGTTTATTGAAAACGAAATTGTTTCAATAGAAATAAAAAAGTTTTAAATTTATTCAAAAAACATCTCTGAATATATATATAAACCAAAGAGACACATATATTAGTGATGAGACCCCACAATCGTGGTCTGATGGTGCTGCTAACGTTGATAATATAACTAATGACTTTGACATTTTATGGGATGATGAAGTTAAGGATCCTATAGAAATTAATTATACTGAGGAGATGGATGGAAACATTGACAGTGATCAAACTGAAGATGAAGATGAAGATGAAGATAAAGATAAAGAATGATGATTTCTTTATTTTTAATAAATTTTTATTATTTTTATATATGTTATATATGGGTGAATGTTTATTTATAAGAAACATTATTTTCACTAATTCTCTTTAAAAAGGTTTATAATTTTTTAATTATTTAATTAATTTTATAAAATAATGATTTTTTAATAAAATAAATTATTTGTTTTGGATGGATCAAGATAATTATGATGACATAATTCATGGTTTGATTGAGGATATTTTACCTGTTGATGTGCCTTTTAATTATCCAGTTGAGGGTGTTGATGCAACACTAGATGCTAAGAGGGGTAAGGGCCTTACATTATTAATGATTTCATATCCTATTCTAGAGCGACATCCATATATTGACTTTGATTCTCATCAAAGTAAGTAATTTTAAATATGAATTTTTTTATTTAATTTATTTAATTTATTAATTATGTTACTAATTATTCTTATTTTCATAGTTTTTCAAATCTTGTTTTATTTCAAGATAGTGTTATTTTAAGAATTATTTTTTTGTTCCTTGGGTTTTAAGTGATTAGGTACATAGAAAGTTACATCAACTTATATTCAAGCATTGGTTGGTACATATATATAAATAATTTAATTTATTTTAAATTTATATAAATTATAGTTTACCATATAGTTAAATATTTGTAGGGTTTATCATCTCCTATCAATGAAAGAAAAATACCCTCTATTTGTGGGGAAAGGTAGGATTGAATTCATGATCATTTTTATCAATTTTTACATATCCTTCAAAGGAAAACTATTCATATAGAATTTGTGACTGTATTTAGAGAGTTTTGCAGGACTTATCAACTTAATTATGTCCATTATTTAGGTTGTGAGATATTGTGAAAAAAATGGATATGATATAATTCCCAAAGGATATTCGTTTCTAGTTGACATAATTTAGAGAATTAGGATGTCACACATTGAGATAAGAGTCATAATTTCAATATACACTATTGACATTTGGTTTGTAATAAAATTTAATAATTATATATGTATTTTTAATACTAAATATATATAAAAAATATATGGAGTCTACATTTTATCCATCCATTATAGAGTTTCATGTGAATAAGAGGATGCAAACTAATAGTATCACTAGATAGATTGTTGTTGATAGATAATGAATAATTATGGTTAATATTTTTCATTATTTTTTTTTAAATTAACATATGTTTTTTTAAATATTCTTAATTTACATTTATATAGTTGTAGGAGACATATGAGATAGAGGTTTCTCACATGTGCGAGATTCAGGATGAGACAGATGGTGGGGATGATGGCTCGTGTGATTTAGGTTTTGATATGGCAGATTAGATGCAGGTGATGATGAGTGGTCTTTAGAAACCTCGACTAGTCGGTATAGTTTCACGATCAATTCCAACTAGTTACTATGGAAATGAAGTAATGAAATCATATGGCTCAAGGTGAGTAGCGTCATCATTGTTGTTATTTTATACTACAGAGCATGAGGCTAGACTGCAAGATAAGAATGAGGTTATATATACTGTTTAGAGAGCAGGAAGAACATTGAAAGTAGTGGGAAGAGCAGTGATTCCAATAGTAACAACAACACAAGGAGACAATGGATTTTATGTGCCGAATAACACATGTTTTGTGGATATAGTTCCCTCTACCATTTGTATATGATCCCCCACCCCCTCAGTGACATTATTGTTGTATTTTTTTAAATGTAAATATTTTTGTAATATATTAGTTGTAATTTTATAATCAATGGATTTTTATGTTTTTATTATTTATATTATTTATATATTTTTTATTTTATTTGTGATGGAATTGGTATTTCAAAAAAAATAACAATAGATAATATTTTTTGCGAAGGAATCCTAAGTCCATTGCAGTATATATATATATATATATATATATATATATATATATATATATATTTGTGACTGCCTTAGAATTTCATTATAAAAACATTTGAAAATCTATTATTTTCAATGGAAAAATCTATCACAAATAATACCAGCACAAGGTTTATTGAAAAAGACTATCCCAAATAATAATATATGAAATTCCCTTTTTAGTAATGGATTATTTATGGTGTATTTTTGTAACAAATAGGTTTTTATGATGAAAATATATAGCGACCCTATCTTTTTAAACATTAACATTACATAACATTTGCGGAATACTAAAAATATTATACAAACAAATGCCCAAAGATTGTACTAGTCTAGTGTCCTTGGAGACACGTAAACATAAACATTGATACATAAGTGGTCTACATTATCTCCCACTAGGTTCTTCTTAGCTATCACCATTATTAGACACAACAAAAATAATAAATATCTTCATAACATGGTAAAGGATACATAAAAAGGGGTGAGATCAAATGCTTATTAAGGGTAATCAAGGGAGATATATCAGAATAAAAATGATCATAAGGTTATGAGAACATGATCGTGAAAATAGAAGATCATACCCTGCATATAAAAGATCATATGTATGAATCATCACGTAAAGATTGGTAGTTCATAAGACATGAATCACAAAGAAATAAAGAACATAAGCCATCAAAGCATAAAATAAGAATAAAACACAGAATTATGGCAGACACATAATCATATATAATGATTTCAAAAGTAGTCAAGGAATTTCTACCAATACCAACATATTAGACAAAGTCCTTTACTGATCCAGGTTCGTACCCCGCTCCAGCCCTGTATTACCAAAACTAGTTCACCCATCTTTCCAACCATGTATTACTAAACTAAGTTCATTTCCCATTCCAGCCCTGTAATACTGCACCAAGTTCATTTATTGTTCAAGCCATGTCTGTCTCATTAGATATAAATATTTACCCAATGCATTGGATGAAGATATAGGCCCCAACCATCTCATAGTGAAATCATACATACATGTTCCATAAGATCATAAATGACCATATCATAACCCTTGAAATGAAATGGGTATTATAAACATGTAATAATATCATAACCTGTGAAAATTTATAGGTTTCAAAATCATTTCATCATGAACATAACCCATCAAAATAAGCTAGTTTCTGAATCATATTACCCGTGAAAGAGAAATAGGTTTCAAGAGCATACAACCCATGAAAGAGAAGAAAATTTCATAAACATCATGCAATAAAAACATAATCCATTCAGAAAAATAATATGAGTTGAAAAATTGAATAATTTCTTCATAAAGTCATGAGTAACACTGATGGATGTTATCTTATATGGGAAATAATTTTTAAAAATATTTTTAAAAATAATTCTCAAGGAAAATATTCTTTTGGAATTAAAAATGATTTTTAAAACATAAAATCTTCTAGAAAACATTATTATTTAATAATATATTCGAAAAATTATAAAGATATAATGTAAAATAATAAAATGTTTTTAAAATTATTTTTCCTTGAAAATATTCTTAAAAAATATTTTGAAAACAATTTTGAAAACATATTTTTTAAATAAAATAGATTTCCGAATAGAAGGGGAGACAATTAGATTTTACATAAAAACAATATCTTAAGTACCAAAGAGTGGAAACATGGTACTAATAAATGGAAATATCTTGAAAAAATATATTAGAAGGAAACTCAAGAGTGTTCTTGGGAGATGGATTATAATATTTCATTACATTAAGCATAAACATAAACAATCTCAAAAAGCAGTGATATTGTCTCAATAAACTCTTATAACTTAGTAACATGGGATCCTAATCTCCATGTAAGAAAAGGAAATAAAATTAATCTTAAAATATCATGAAATAATTTAAATTCACGATATAACATGTAAAATGAAATTATATACACCTCGAAATAGAATTTAGGTGCATAATAAAACATGAGTCTCAATTAAAGAAATTTGAGACAAAACTATTTTAATGATTTTGTAACTTTTGAAACATAGACCCATGAAATAAATATCATAAAATGGATATGTGAATACCCATAAATTTATGTATAATATTCATATAATAAAATCATGGGTAGTACATGTACCACACAAAAGGAAAGAGTGGCCAACATTGCATGTATTTCACGGAAATAAAAAGTGAGATGAAATCCCCTTACCTTGTGTCTTGAATCCTGTCGTACTCATTCAAATCACATGTATAATAAATTAAAATGTATTATAAATATTTTATAGAACCATATATATATATATATATATATGTTTTTATTATGACTTTATATTACCAACTTTTTAATAATCCTATGTTAAGGTTTCACTTCAGGTAATATTCACTTTATGCCTCGTATGGGTCTTAATTTGTTATATCTTTGGTATTTACACTTTATATAATGATTTAAAAACTTTAATCCATGATATAAATATAATTTTTATACATTATATGTGTATTTTAATAATATATGGAATGTATAAGTATGAAACTGAATACACTATTGAAGAAGACGGTAGACTGTACGTACACATGAATGCTATTTTCGTTTAATTATTGTGTTGAAAGAAATAAAAAAAATATATTTATATATATGTATATATATATCCTTAACATAGTATATTTATGATATGGTATATGTCTTATATTTTCACTGAAACCATCCTTGATACAATCCATGTAGTGTATGAACGAATCATATCACTTTGAGTGGGCGATAGTCCACACTTCCTCAAACAAAATTATCGTATTAACACCAAATGGAAAGTAAAAATATTTTTGTTTTAAAAGGAATAAAAAAAGTTTAAAGAAATAATAAATATAATATATAACATATATAAACATTGTTTCCATCATAATGTCCGCCATGAGAGGTGGTAAGGAAAATTTAACAATCAGTCTTTAGTGTGGTGATAGTACACCGTAAACATAAACAATATGTTCTTTATCCATTAGATGAAGGTGTATGTAAGTTTAGGCTAAAAAATTAGACAAAACATCCTAGTATATTTATGATACTGTTTTTTATATAATTATGGAATAAACTGAGTGGAAGGGGGTGGAGAAGGAAAATAAAAGAAAGGAGCTTGAGAGAATGTGTTACCTCTTAATGGGGTAACTCCTTTTGGTTTGTGCAAAAATGAATAATTAGATTTCCTTATTCTCAAGTAAAGGAATATAAAAGGATGGGAAGATTTTTGTGAAGAATATTGTAAATTTATTGGATGAACATAAGAGGTTTTAGAGGTGCAAGGAAGTGGGAGAGATGGGGGCCTTTTATATGGAAGGAAAATGACTCCCTTGGAATTTTTGAAAACAAGTTAGGTGTATACATGTACTTACCAAACCAAAGTCATAATAAACCAACATAAAACAACAATTTTATTTTTATGGACGAAATATTTCTAGAAAATGGGGATTGGATATGTTTCTTGTTCATATGTCCCCCTAAGATTAAGGTTTAGTCCCAAACTGAGCTTAATTTGACCTTAATCATTGTGTTTAATTTCAATCACTTTTACTAATAATTTTTGTAAAATTAAACATCATATAATTAGAATATAAAAATTATTCTGATTAAAATGGTGTATTTTGGTTTTTTACATTTAATTCAAAGAAGTAGAAAAATTAAGATTAATACTAACCTGCAGACGGGACATAATTATTGGTCTATAAAGTAGAAAGAAGTTCAAAAATTTATTTCATTTTTATATTCAATTTCAAAGTAAAATATATTATAACGACATAAATTATATTTATAGATTTATAATTGATCTAATGTGACCTTAAAAAATGTTAAAATATATTTTATCATTAATTATTTTTTAAATGACGAGGCTTTTTAACTGAAAATATAATGGCATGAAGCACTCTGGTCCATTCCCTTACTGAAATCTGGTGGATGAGGTGTTTTGGGAGGAAAATGTGACTCATCCCCAACACTTTTTCAAATTTTTAGTTTTGTGAATAGTGTTTCTAGTTTTATGAATAGTGTCACGGTGTCTCACAGTTACTGTCTCACACTTTCTGTCTCAGAGTTACTATATCACAGTTACTATCTCAGAGTTACTGTCTCACATTTACTGTCTCAGTGTTACTGTCTCACAGTTATTGTCTCACTGTTACTATCTCAGAGTTACTGTCTCAGAGTTACTATCTCATAGTTACTGTCTCACGGTTACTGTCTCAGAGTTACAGTCTCATAGTTACTGTCTCACAACTACTATCTCATATTTACTGTCTCGCAGTTACTCTCTCAGAGTTATTGTCTCACAGTTACTCTATTAGAGTTATTATCTCACAGTTACTACCTCAGAGTTAGTGTATCAGAGTTACTACCACACAGTTACTATTTCACAATTACTATCTCAGAGTTACTATCTCATAGTTACTATCTCATGAACAATGTTTCCAGAACTGTTTCATATTTCCTTTTCCAAATTTCCAGATTTTTCTAATTCCACAGATTTAACATTTTCTTTGACGTAAAACGAATTCATGGCCTTGGTTTAAGATATTTAAGGCCGAATCAAATCCCATAACTCTTATATTAATTTTTCTAAGGCTTGGGATACATTTACATGGCCAAACCATGTGGTTTAATGCAATCCACTTTTAATGGAAAATCTAGTGTATCTTAAACCCATGCTCAGTTAAATCTTCTAAAGAGACAAGATATATTCCTCCTTTATTATTCCTCCTTGTTCTCTGGTGTGAGATGATCAAAACTTTCTTCCCTTCCCATTGGATTCGTGCGATAAAACTTTTCCCCGTGGATTGGTTTCCCTCGATGTTCTTCTTATCGCAAGTGCACCCCCTATTTTGGTGCAACCAAGAATTATCCATCAATATTGGATATAAGGTATGGTTTATCTTTTTTTCTTTCTGGTTAATATTCTCCTGTTTATCCTTGAAATATTATGGCATGTGATCTCCATGCTTCTAATATAGTTTCATGGGTTTTGGTTGGTGCGGTCGTGTCGTGGAATCCTCGGGTGGATGCAGTTGTCACGAGAGTAGGTGACCGAGATCTGTTGTGTGGATTATTATCATATAAAGAATGTTAAGAAACTTTTGAGGTAGGGTATTCATTTCTTATCTATTATTTTACATGCAACTATAGATCTAGAATATTTTTATCCCACTGGATCATAATGGAATTTACATACTAAATATTTGAACCTGATAAATAAATTGATATCGATCGTATGTCATAGCCTCTTGTTTTTCTAGATAGAATGATATCTATGATTGATTTGTTTATATTTTCATTCTTGATGGAAATTGGTAAAGAACATAAAGCCTAAATTTGTTAATAATTGTTTGGATAAATACAAAGAGTCATGTTAATGAATTCAGTTGTTGTTGTTGTAATTTTATGTTAATCAAATTGAATCTGTAAGCATGTTTAATCAATTTTTGATAGCTATGGTAACTTTCTATTTAGGTTACCCATAGTTGGAACCTAAAAATATTAAATTGGTTAATTCCCAATGTATTAAATAAATAGATTTTTCATAAAAATATAATGTCTCACAGGGTTCTGAGTTACCCTGTTGTTAGTAAAGGCATAACGCCTTATTCTTGGATCTATGAGAGCTCATTGTGTATGAAGGAAGAATGCCTTGTTTAAGGGCCTAGATCCTAGATAATATGAAGTTATTTTCCTGCTACTTGTTTTGTGATGTGAGTTTGGATGGCTATTGAGATATGTGGGAGCTGGGAGGCCCATTAATTGTGGCAGAAGTTGATGCCTAGAGTAACGAGATGCATTAGTTAATACATGTGTGTGTCGGGGAGGACACCGGGTATGATGAAACAAGTTGGATGTGAATGTTTGGATTCTTTCTGATTATTATTGGTTTTTTTATCTTCTTTACTTTCCCCACTGCTCAAGGCAACTGGTATGATTACCCTCCCTCAAAAATGGGAAAAGACGCGTGGGGTATGCCACATGTTTTCCGTGTTTAGCTTTTTAAGGGAGGATGGGTCTACGATCTTGATATAGGTGGAAAATATTCGATGGGTAGTTCACCTACTCACCATGTTGATCCCCTTGTGTTTATTAGATTAGAATGTTTTTCTTGAATTCCTGGGAATATGGGGAAGTAGTTCTATTAATAAGTGATTGAATAAATAATGTTAACCCATGGGGTTGGAGCTTGTAGGAATGCAATGATAAGGTTTCAATTTAAAGGAACAATGGACTTTGTGTGTGATGAAAATGAATTATAATGTGGAAATTTTTAATGTTTAATTAATGTTTAAATAATTAATTAATGTAAATTGAAACTGATAAAAATGGAATGAAGTAATAAATCTCTTTAAATGGTTGTGTGCTTATAGGATACCTAGTCTTATAAGTGGAATCCAGGAGTCCAATAGACATTATATTCAGTTGAGTTTAAGACTAGGTTATGAACTTAGTGTGGTTGTGAGATATAGTATATTATTTACTTTTAGTGTTTCTATACGTTTCTCCACCCTGTTAGTTTGGGAAACTGACACCCTGGGGATTCAGAGCCCTGGAGGGGGTGGAGTGTTTTCCCCAACATTCTGGTGGGAGGATAGATGGATGACTACCCCCTTTGGACTAGATCTCTTCACTTAGTTGTTACTTGTGCTGGTAGGCACATCAGTTAGTTTTCCCCATATATGTGTGTAGAGGGTTGTAATGGCTTGTGGTTATTGAAACACATATATTCTGGATATAGTTTCCTATGGACTACTATAGGTGTAACGTGTATAGGCTATGATGGCTTGTGGATCCTTACTTGGTGTGTGGGATGTAATGGGTTGAGGTATAATTCACGGCGTATGAAACACTTTATTCAAGATGTGGTGGCTCCCGGAAACTACCTGGTTACTTTTCTTACATGGATGTGGTGGTTTTGTTGCATGAGGTGCATGTTGTGGTGCTTCGCCCAGGTGTCTGCGGGTAAGCATTTTTTGAGAGAGATGCTTAGGACGTGTGACGTTGGGGAAAAGAGGAAAACTAGTGGAGAAGTAGTTGCGGGGTACCCTTGATATTATTTATTGTATTATATACTATTGAATGCATTACTTGGTGAGAGCAACCATGGTGAGGCTGGGAAATTAGTATAAATGTTTAGGTGATGAGTTAGTTTTACTTGCTGTTCAATGTGCTTTATCATGATTTCTTTACTTTTGTACAAGAGGCTTTGGGGAGGATCCTACTGAGTATACTATTATACTCACCCTATGTACATATAAACTGTTTTTCAGGTCACTTGGAGCAAGTTGGAGATCAAGATAGTTTCTACTAGCTTAGGGTTACAAGAGTTGTTCAAGCTTGTGGTTGTTGCTGTTTTTGACTTATTTCGGGTATTTGCAGTTTTTACCCATTTAGTTGTAGTAGTTTTGCATGACATTACATATGCATACATGGTATTTTATTTATATTGTTGTCTGAGTTAGAGTTGGTTGGTGTCTGTCTTATCTCTCTCTTTCACATGTGTTCTCTTAGAGGGTAATGCCTCCCATTTGTGTGTTTAATATACCCTCGGTGCTAGTCACCAACTCAAGACCTACTGGAGGCGGGACTCGGGGGTCACTATCTCCCTTCTCACATTCCCAGCTCAGGAGGGGTACACCTTTCAGGAAGGGGGTCGTAACAGAGTGGTATCAAAGGTCTGGTTGAGGCATATGATGGAGTTTGGTGTTAGGCACAGGTGAGGTTGCTTGGGTTGGTAGGGAAACAGTGTCAGTCATGTAAAGAAAATGATTTAGACACTAGATATCAGCTGATACATAGTCATTTAGGGCCCTTGTGATCTGATGCATAGACCTTTATATTTACAATGGCTAATAAACAAGGTGATACTAGTTGCTGGGTAGAGTCCTAGGAAAGGATCATGCATAATTCTTCTTTGTGAATATTTTTGAATGGGTACACCTTGGGATAGGTTAACCTAAAATGAATAAAAGAAAACAATTAATCAATTAATGTTGAGTCTTCTATATTCCAGGTTTAAGAGATCTATCGGTTTGTTATTTTATAGGTATGGCTCCAGGTCGACGTCCTCGTCAGGATCACATAGAATATGTCCAACATGCTATGTCATCAGATCACTGCAAGATAGATGTCAATGTTGAAGACACTTGTAGGCGGACACATAGAGAGTTTCAGCACCAAATTCTGCAGAAGTATGAGGGATCTGTTTTAGATACAATCATAGAAGACTGGTTAGAGGATGTAGAGATATGATCCAGTTCTATCCATTCTTAGAAAGAGCCCTGGGTGTCTTTGGTTGTGACGATGCTGCGTGGAGCAGTGAGTTAGTGGTGGTTCTTGTTCCTCAGGGATCATGAGGAGTTAGCGATCTCATAGGAGGAGTTCCGAGACAAGTTTAGAGTCAAGTTTCTTTCTTTGATCGTGAAGGTTTCCAGTCTACAGAAGCTTCTTACCCTTCGATAGGGAATATCCAATATTCAAGATTTTGGAATCCATTTCAGGAACCTTTTATGATATGCTTCAGAACTGTTTCCAGATGAGGAGGCCATGGCGAGGCATTTTGAGGAGGCTTTGCATCCAGAGATCCAGCGCCAGGTCAACCCATTTACGCTGAAGACATATCTTGAGGTACTGGTGAGAGAAGAGGTCGTTGAGAGGAAATTTTCTAGAACCAGATCATCACGAGAGGGGAGTCACCATGATTCCTCACAAAGCAGAGCTGTGGTATGGGGTTCCCGGTTTTCAGGGTGGAAGTGTTTCCATTCAACTGGGGGTAGGTCCCAAAACCTCATCATCTCGTTTCTCCAAGGGTGGCGGCTCTCAGGCCTATGATAAGGGATAAAGTGCTTGTTTTTTTCTATGGTGGTCGAGGTCATCAGTATTGAGAGTGCCTGACCTTTCAGAGCGTTCATCATGCACCAGGTGTTCTGCTCCAGGTTCCTCTGTTGAGGTAGTTCTAGCCAAGGCAGCAGCAGTAGGTTGCCCTAGCTTTGGACTAGCAGAGGGTAGAAAGGGCATGTAGAGGACAACCTCGTGATGCTCCCCGTCCTTAGAGAGCAGAGCGCGACCGTGGTGGTGTTCGTCATTAGGGTTAGAGAGGTCATGGAGGAGGACGTGGTCAGCTTCATTCTCTAGCGTTTCCAATTTTAGGCGAGCCAGACGTCGTACGAGGTACCCTTTTCTTGTTTTCTACCTTGGTGTATTCCTTGTTTGATTCAGGAGCGACATAGTCCTTAAAATCACCTACCCTTTTCAATGATTTGGGAGTTTATGTAGAGAGGCTTCCAGTGCCCTTGGCATTGACTACTCCAGTTGGAGGTCGAGCTAACTTGTTTGAAGTATGTAGAGGCTCTGAGATAGTGCTGGGGCAACATTGATCTTGGGGAGATTTTCTATGTTTACATATACAACCATATGTTGTCATCCTCTGCATGGATTGATTGTATTCAGTGCAGGCTATCATGGATTACTTCAGGAGGCATGTTGTGTTCTTCGATGAGGATAGAGATCCATTGGTGTTTATTGGCGAGTGAGACCCTCTGATGGTTTAGAGGCATGTTCCATCCTTATCATCCATGATGGATAAGCTGATGCTAAGTTCTACAGAGGTTCAGTAATTGGCATTTCCTAATGTCGTAGAAGAGTACCCGATGTCTTTTCAGAAGAGGTTATAACATTAACCCCTCGACGAGAGATCAATTTTGGGATCGAGCTACCACTAGGAGCGTATCCTATCTCTATGTATCCATATAGGATAGCCCCTTCTGAGTTATGATAGCTACGTATACATCTTTATGGTCTGTTAATGTGCGATTTTGTTCAGTCGAGTGTGTCACCGTGGGGTGCAATGGTTTTTTTCATGAAGAAGGCTGATGGAATTTTTCAGTTGTGTATCGATTATCATCACTTAAACAAAGCGACAGTGACGAATCACTATCCTCTTCCATGGATTGATGATTTATTCAATCAACTGAAGGGTGAAAGTTGGTTCTCAAAAATCGACTTGCGATTAATATATCACCAGATGCGTGTGGAGGATGAGGATATCCCTAAGACTACTTTCTGTGGTCATCATGGGAATTATGAGTTCATTGTAATGTCATTAGGTGTGACGAATTATCCAGCTGTTTTCATGGGATTTATGGCCACAATGTTCTAGGAGTTCCTGGATATGTTTGTGGTTGTTTTCACTGATGAAATCCTTGTGTACTCCATGTTTGAGGAGGATTATGCAGAGCTTCTACATGCCATTTTGGGAGTTCTTCATCAACATCAGTTGTTCTAGAAGTTTTCTAAGTGTGAGTTTTGGGATCGAGAAGTTTTTTTCATGGGGCATGTTGTGTCCCAGTAGGAAGTAGTTGTGGATCCATCAAAGATAGAAGCAGTTATGTCTTGGGAAGCCCCCAAGATAGTGGCCGAGGTGTGAAGTTTCCTTGTTCTTTCAGGCTACTATAGGAGGTTTGTAGTCGATTTCTCTTGGGTTGCAATTCCTCTGACATCATTGACTAGGAAGGATCAAGCGTTCATGTGGACTGATTAGTGTCATGAAGCTTTCAAGCACCTAAAAGAGAAGTTTTTAAGTGCTCCAGTTCTTTGTCTTCCATCAGAGGGAGTTCAGTTTGATGTTTTCTATGATTCTTCGCATCTGGGATTAGGTTGTGTTCTGATGTAGTATAGATTAGTTGTTTCTTATGAGTCTTGGAAGTTGTGTCCTCATGAACATAACTATGCCACCCATGATCTTGAGTTGGAATCCGTGGTGTTTTCTATGAAGTTGTGGAGACATTACCTCATTGGTGAGTGCTTTGTGGTTTTCACTAATCATAAGAGCTGGAGGTATGTTTTCTCCATGCATGAATTAAAATTGCTATAGCATCGGTGGATAGAGTTATTATAGGAATATGACTTTGAAATATCATATACCCATTAAAAGGGGAATGTTATAGCTGATGTGCTGAGAAGGAAGTCCTGTAGTGATGCAATGCATGAATATAGTGATTCCTGGAGAGTTATGAAAGAAATTTAGGTGTTAAATCTCGATATGGGAGAAGTTGGGGGTAAAGGTTGTCTTTTTTCAGATGATGGTGCAGTCATCTCTGGTGCAGCAGGTGTAAGAGTCCCAGTTGGGGGATCTTGAGGTGGTGGTCTGGAGGGACTGAGTTGTTTGTGGGGAAGCCCCTGAAGGTTGGTTTGAGGATGAACAACACAGGGTGTTGTATCATGGAAGGCTTTTTGTTCCTTTGGTGATGTGTGAGATGGTTCTTAGAGAGTTCCATAGTTCTCCTTAAGTGTTGCATCCTAGCATGAAAAATATGTACTGAGGCTTGAAGAGTCAATTATGCTGGCTTGGGCTGAAGCGTGCAGTTGTGGAGTTTGTGTCTTGATGTTTTATCTTCTAGAAGGTGAAGGTTGAGCACTGTTTCCCTGGTGGTTTTCTCCATCCATTAGATATTCCTCAGTGGAAGTGGGAGGACATCTCAATGGACTTTGTCACTGGTTTAACTCGAGCTTAGGGAGGACATGACTCTATTTGGGTGGTAGTGGATCATTTAACAAAATCATCCCACTTCTTAGCAATCAAGGAGTAAAGATCAATGGATGTTTTGTCGAGGCAGTATCTGGAGGAGGTGGTGAGACTTCATGGAGTCCCAAGGATGATCATTTCTGATCTAGATCCTTGTTTTACCTCTAGGGTGTGGAGAGGTCTCCAACATGCTTTTGGTTATCATTTATTCCTTAGCACAAATTTTCATCCATAGATGGATGGTTAGATAGAGTGAACAATCCAGACTCTTGAAGACAAGTTACGCTCTTGTGCCCTGGATTTTGGAGGTTCCTGGATGAGGCACTTATCCTTGGTGGAGTTCTCTTACAACAACATTTTTCACTCCACTATCGGTATGGCGCCATTTGAATCCTTGTATGGATGACCTTTCCGTTCTCCGTTGTGCTAGACTGGGGTTGGAGAGTCAACAATTCTTATACCGGAACTAGTGCAGAACACAAAAGAGATGGTTCAGGTGATTCGTGAGAGGATGAAGATAGCACAGGATAATCATAAATTATATTTCAATAAAAGGAGGAGACCCTTAGAGTTTGATGTTAGGGATCATGTGTTTTTGAAGGTGACTCTGCATTGTAGGTAGTGAAGGTTTGGTCATGGGAGTAAGATTTCTCCCCAGTTTGTTGGTTATTTTGAGGTTTTGGATTGTGTTGGAGCTGTGGCACATCTGATAGCACTTCCCCTGCTGATGATCCGGATACATGATGTTTTCCATGTATCACAGCTCTGTCGTAATCTTCATGAAGACTCTCATGTCATCAATTTGGAAGATATCGATGTTGATTATGATGCGACCTTTAAGGAGCAGTCGTTAGAGATCCAAGACCACAAAGAGGAGGTGTTGCACATGCATTATATCCCCTTGGTTCATGTCTTGTGGCAACACAGTGGTGTGGAAGAGAGTAAATAGGAACATGAGTCACAAATACATGCTTAGTACCCTGATTTTTTTGATGTTTAGATATTTTCATGTAATGATGTTTGCTTTGTGGTTATAGACATTTCATGTTTATAAGATGGGTGTCTTTTATTGCTTCTTAAGGCATTCTCTCTTTTGAGAGGTATCTCGATGAGTGGTTGTTCAGACCACTTTTTTGTTTCCTTTTGGGTTGGTTTTGGATTCTAGAGGATGTGAATGTTTTGAGAGGTATCTGATGTAATGGCCTAGACCACTTTGGTCTATTCCCTTGCTGAAATCTAGTGGTTGAGGTGTTCTGGGAGGTCAAGGTGACTCATCCCCAACACTTTTCCAAATTTTTAGTTATGAGAACAGTGTTTCCAGTTTTATGATCTGTGTCATGGTGTCTCACAGTTACTGTCTCACAATTACTATCTCACACTTACTATCTCAGAGTTACTGTCTCACAGTTATTGTCTCACAGTTACTGTCTCACAGTTACTGTCTCACAGTTACTGTCTCACAGTTACTATCTCACAGTTACTGTCTCACAGTTACTGTCTCAGATTTACTATCATAGAGTTACTGTCTCACAGTTACTGTCTCACGGTTACGGTCTCAGAGTTACTGTTTCAGAGTTACTGTCTCAATGTTACTTTCTCAGAGTTACTATCTCACAACTACTATCTCATAGTTACTATCTCAAAGTTACTGTCTCATAGTTACTATCTAAGAGTTACTGTCTCAAAGTTACTGTGTCACAGTTACTGTCTCAGAGTTACTGTCTCAAAGTTACTGTCTCAGAGTTACTATCTCAGAGTTACTATCTCACAGTTATTATCTCATATTTACTGTCGCACTATTACTATCTCACTATTACTGTCTCATAGTTACTATCTCACAGTTACTAGCTCATAGTTACTGTCTCATAAACAGTGTTTCCAGAACTGTTTCATATTTCTTTTTCCAAATTTCCAGATTTTTCTAGTTCCGCCGATTTAACATTATTATTGACGTAAAACTCATTCAAGGCCTTTTATTTAAGGATTTAAGGCCGAATAAAATCCCATAACTCCTATATTAATTTTCCTAAGGCTCATGATGCATTTACTTGGTAAAACCATGTCGTTTAATGTGATCCACTTTTAATGGAAAATCCAGTGTATCTTAAACCCTTGTTATGTTAAATCTTTTAAAGGGACAAGATATATTCCTCCCTTATTCTTCCACCTTGTTCTCTGGTGAAAGATGATTGAACCTTCCTTTCTTTTCCATAGGAGTCGTGTGATCAAACTTTTCCTTGTGGATTGGTTTCCCTCGATGTTCTTCTTGCTGCAAGTGCACCCCCTGTTTTGGTGCAACTGTGAAGTATCCATAAATCTTTGATATAAGGTATGATTTATCATCATTATTTGTGATTAATCTTCTATTATTTCTCCTTGAAATATTATGGAATGTGATCTCCATGATTCTAATGGAGTTTCTTGGGTTTTGGTTGGTACGGCTATGCCACGACATCCTCGAATGGATACAATTTTCACGGGAGGATGTGATCGAGATCCATTGTGTGGATTGTTCCCATATAAAGAACTTTAAGAACCTTTTGAGGTAGGGGATTAATTACTTATGTATTATTTTATGTGAAACTGTAGAGTTATCATGTTTATCCCACTAGATCACAATGGAATTAACATATTAAATATTTAAACCGTAAAAATAAATTGATATCGATCGTATGTTATTGCCTATAGTTTTTATAAGTAGTGTGATATCTATGCTTGATTTGTTTATCTTTTTGTTCTTGATGGAAATTGGTAAATGATGTAAATATGGAATTAATTGATAATTATTTGGATAAAGATAAAGATTCATGTAAATGAATCTAGTTGTTGTTGTTGTAATTTGATGTTAATCAAATTGATGCTGTAAGCATGTTTAATCAATTTTTGAGAGCTATGATAGCTTTATATTTAGGTTACCCATAGTTGGAACCTACAAATAATAAATCAGTTAATACCATATGGATTAAATAAATGGGTTTTTGATAAAAATATAATGCCTCGCAGGGTTCTGAGTTACCCTCTTGTTTGTAAAGGCCAAGATTCTTATTCTTAGAGCTGCAAGAGATCATTATATATAAAGGAAAAATTATTTGTTTGAGGACCAAGAGACCAGTTGATATGATGTTGTTTTTATTCTACTTGTGTTGTGATGTGAGTCTAGATGGATATTGTGATATATGGGAGTAGGGAGGCGCATTAGTTGTGGTAGTAGTTGACTCCTAGAGTGACGAGATGCATCGGTTTATGCATGTGGGTGTCGAGGAGGACACCAGGTATGATGAAACGAGTTGGATGTGAATGTTTGGTTTCTTACTGATTCTTATTGGTTGTTTATCTTCTTTACTTTCCCCATTACTCATGGAAGCTGGTTTGATTACCCTTCTTCCAAAAGTGGCGAAGACGTGTGGGGTATGCCACGTGCTTTCCGTGTTTAGCTTATTGAGGGGGGGGGGTGTCTATGCTCTTACTATAGGTGGAAAATACACGATGGGTAGTTCACCTACTCATTGTGTCAATCCCCTTGTGTTTAGTATCTTAGAATGTTTTTTAAGAATGCCTAGGAATATGGTAAAGTAATGCTGTTAATAAATGATTGAATAAATAATGTTAACCCATGGGGTAGGATCTTGCTGGGACGCAATGCTGAGGTTGCAATTCAAAGGAACAATGGACTTTGGGTGTGATGATAATGAATTATAATGTGAAATTTTTAATGGTTAATTAAAGTTTATAGAACAAATTAATGTAAAGTGAAACTGATAAAAAGGGAAGGAAGTAATAAAGCACTTTAAATGGTAATGTGCTTATAGGATACATAGTCTTAGAAGTGGCAGCCAGGAGTCTGGTAGACGTTAGCTACAATTGAGTCTATGAATAGGTTATTCCCATAGTGTGGTTGTGAGATAAAGTATATTCTCTATGTTTTGTGTTTCTATACATTACTCCACCCTGTTAGTTATAAAAACTAACTCTCCGGGGATTCTGAGCCCTGGGGGGTGTTTTCCCCAACATTCCAGTGGGAGGATGGATGGATGACTATCCCCTTTGGCCCCGTTCTATTATCATGGTTGTTACTTGTGCTGGCAGACAAATCAGTTAGTTTTACCCATATATGTGTGTAGAGGGATGTAATGGATTGTGGTTATTCACTCACATATATTCTGGATATAGTTTCCTATGGACTACTATAGGTGAAATGTGTATAGGCTGTGATGGCTTGAGGATCCTTACTCGGTGTGTGGGCTGTAATGGCTTGAGGTATAATTCCCGATGTATGTTACATGTTATGAAAGTTATGGTGTCTCCCATAAACTACCTGGTTACTTTTCTTATGTGGATGTGGTGGTTTTGTTACATGAGGTTCATGTTGTGGTGCTTCGCCCAAGTGTCTCCGGGCAAGCGTTTTTGAAGAGATATGCTTAGGATGTACAACGTTGGGGCAAAGTGGAAAACCAGTGGGGAAGTAGTAGTGGGGTACCCTTGATATTATTTATTATATTATATACTCTTGTATGCATTACTTGGTGAGAGTAGCCATGGTGAGGATGGGAACTTAGTATACATGTTTAGGTGATGAGTTAGTTTCACTTGTTGTTCACTGTGCTTTTTCATGCTTTCATTACTTCTGCACGAGAGGCTCTGGGGAGGATCCTACATGTTATACTATTATACTCACCCTATGTATATATAAACTGTTTTTTAGGTCACTTGGAGCAAGTTGAAGATTAAGATGGTTTCTACTAGCTTGGGGTTGTAGGAGCTGTTCGGGCTTGTAATTGCCGCTGTTTTCACTTTCTTTTGGGTATTTGAAATTTTCCCCTTTCAGTTGTAGTAGTTTTGAATGACATTACATATGTGTACTTGGGATTTCATTTATATTGTTGTCCGATTTGGAGTTGGTTGGTGTCTGTCTTATCTATCTCTTTCACATGTGTTCTCTTAGAGGGTAATTCCTCCCATTTGTGTGCTTACTATACCCTCAGTGCTAGTCACCAACTCGGGGCCTACTAGAGGCGAGACTCGGGGGGTCATTATAACCATTCTCACATTGCTGACCCAGGAGGGGTACACCTTGTGGGTAGGGGGTAATGGCAGAAAAGCAATATATGTCACTATTCATCGAAAAATAATGTTTCTCATAAAAATACCAAAAATTAACCCTGAGATAATTTTGAAATTCTAAATTAATAAAGAAATTTTATTTTATCAAATTATGTTTCTAAATATTTATAAAATTAATTTTATTATTTTTCATAGAAGGACATTAAAAGCATTTTTTTCTTGAAAACAATATTTTTAAAAATAAAAGTACATTACTAGAAATCATATATTTCATTATCAATATGTATTATAATTATAAAAAATAATTTTAAATTATTTATTACTGTTCATATTACTAATATTAACAACTAGTTTATAATTATCTCGTTCAACTAATTTTAACAATTAAAAGACGTTTCATTGAAACGTTATTGTTGCTGCTAACATTCACCATGTTATTGTTCTATGTGACATACGCCAAGTCGATGTTCTATGTAACATATTCCAATTTCATGTTCCCTATTATGTAAACCAAGTATGTTTTCCTTGTGAAAGGAACGTTTTATTTTGTTCATTGTAATAGATATATGAAAATTTAATTTATTCAAACAAAGTTCCATAAAAACTTGGGGTGTTACATTTTACCCCCTTTAATTGAATTTATAATTTGAAATTCATTACTTGGGTAAAGAAAATTAGGAAACTTTTTCTTCATCATATCCTCAAGTTCCCACATAGATTTCTCTAACTGGAGATTTATACAAAATATATTGACCAGGTGAGTGGTATTGTTCTGTAAAACTTTATACGATCTCTCCATAATTTCAAATGGTTGTTCTTCATAAGATAGATCCTCATCCAGTGGTATGATCACTGAGTTTAGTACATATGTAGGTTTTGGTATGTACTGAGTTTAGTACATGTTTAGGAGAGATACATGAAACACACTATAGACCTGTGAGAGATTTTGAGAAACTTCTAAGTGATAGTCTACCATCGAGATACGATCAAGAATCTCAAAGGGACTGATATATCTAGGTCTTAGTTTCCCTTTCTTCCCAAATATCATTAATTTCTCCTAGGGTGAGATTTATAGAAACAAATTTTCACAAAATTCACATTCTAGGTCTTATCACTAGTTATTAGAAAAACTTTTCTAACTACTTTGATCTACCTTATTATGTTGTTGTATAGTTATAGCCTTCTCGACCATTTCACCAACAATCTTAGGTCCCAATATCTTTCTTTCTCCATCTTCATCCAAACACATTAGATCTCTACATTTATTCTCATAGAGGGCTTCATATGGTTCCATCTGAATGCTTGAGTGAAAGATTTTTTTTAAAGAAAACTAAACTAGAAGATGGTGTTGATCCTAACCACCTATGAAATATGAAGAACAAGATCTCAACATATCCTCTAGGGTTTGAAATGTTCTTTCATACTGACCATCTGTCTGAGGATGATAAGTAGTGCTAGAACTCAATTTGGTATCAAGTTCTTACTGAAGACTTCTCTAGAACTTTGAGGTAAACCTTGGATCCCAATATGATACAATAAAATGTGCTACTCCATGAAACTATACCACTTACTTAATGTATATCCTAGAAATATGATCTATATAGAAGTCTTCTATGATATTGATGAAGTGTGATGAATTAGTAAGGTGACCAACTGCCACCCATATAGAATTAAACCCTTTAAGGTTTTGGGTATTCCCACAAAAAAATCCATAGTGACGTTCTCTCATTTCCATTTTGGTATGGGTAATGGATGTAACATCCCCTTTGACTATTGCATTTTAGCCTTAACTTGTTGACATACCAAGAAATGAGATACAAACTTTGCAATATCTCTCTTCATTCCATCCCGCCAGAAGCATTCTTTCAAGTTTCTATAAATCTTCATACTTCCAAGATGAATAGAAAATGAAGAACTATGAGCTACCTCTAAGAAATCCTTCTTTAAATCTGGTTTGGATAAACCACATACACAGTTCCTAAAACTTATCATTCCATCCTGACTGAGGCTAAACTCAGTAACATTTAGGGATTTCTTTTATAGATCTTTTTCTTTCTTCTTCACCTCCTTAATATTCACTTATATAGAGGGTAAAACATTCATTTGATCAAGTTAATATTTTATCCTTACTTTAGGATTTCACGATCATTCCTTTGAAAATATATAAATATTGGATCCTTTGTGATCCTTATCATTGATATGCTATCACAATCCTTCTGACTCAATGCATTGACTACCTTGTTCTATTTCCTTGGGTGGTAATGTATTGAATAGTCACAATAAATTTTCAAATCATACCATATTATCTAGTGCATGATAAACTCCATATAATTCAATATATATTTTAGACTTTATGATTAGTATATATATCTCACTTTTCTCTATAAATATAATGCCACCATATCTTTAATACCAAAATTACTGCTATTAACTCCAAATCATGAGTTGGATAATTGTTCTCATGAATCTTCAAATACAATGAGGCATAAATAATAACCATGTTATTCTACATAAGAACACCTCCCAATCCCTTCTTGTATTCATCTCTATAGATTACAACCCCTTCTCCACTATAGGGTAATGTTAGCACAATTACACTGACTAACCTTCTCTTCAATTCCTTGAAATTTTACACACATTTATCTATACAGAGGAAATTTTCCATCTTCAGAGACTTTCTTGGTAGATGCCTTGGCTGTTTCTTCAGTGGATGTGGAGCGGCCTCGGCTTTGGAAGAAGAAATGTTGGGAGTCATTCATGCGGTGGACTTTGCCAAGCAGAAGGGTTGGAACAACCTGTGGATTGAATGTGATTCAACCACTGTTGTCCAAGCTATCTGGAAGGGAGTGGTACACCTTTCTTGGTCGCTTACCTCTCGATGGATGAAATGTCTTGCTTCGCTCAGGAATCTCAACTACATTTCCACACATGTGTTCTGCGAAGCGAACATGGTTGTCGATAGTCTTGCCAACAAGGGGGTCAATCAGGTCATTACCTGGTTGGATGATTTGCCTGATGATTCACTCCGTTTCTTCAATAAGGATTGTAATAAGATTCCGTCTTTCAGACTTTTGTAACTCCTTTTCTTTTATGCAATAAATTGTGCCTTGGTCTTTGACTGAGGCACCACCTCTTATAAAAAAATCTATATAGAGGAACTTGATTCCCTTCTGAGTTAACTTGGTTAGAGGATTAGATAGTCTTGAGAAATTCTCCACAAACTATCAATAATATCCTTCTAAACCAAGAAATATATAGATCTTAGTCACCATGGTTGGTCTACTATAACATTCAACAACCTACATATTTGATGGATCTACTACAATACCATCTCTTTAGATTATATGACCCAAAATTGAAAGCTTTTGCATCCAAAATTCACACTTTGTAAATTCTTCTTATACATTCTCGTTCCATTGGGTATTTAGTACAATTATCAACTGATCTTCATGATATTCCTTGATCATTTAAAAGATAAGATTTTCATATATAAAGATCACCAAAAAATTAATGAGGTAATATCTATAGACTATATTCATTAATTCCATGAACATAATGGAGTAATTTGTAAGACTAAAAGGAATCACTATATATTCACAGTTTCCATACATTTTACAGAATGCAGTCATGGGTATATCCACTTTCTAGAACCTCAATTGATGATATCCAGAACAAAGGTCAATCTTGGAAAAGTACTGGGCTCCATTTATTTGATCAGAAAAATCATTAATACTGGGGAGAAGACACTTATTTTTGATTATGATCTTGTTAAAATTATGATAATAAATTAATAGCATAATTTATGTATATTTCTTGTTCACAAAAATAACTGGAGAACCCCCAGGTGACACACTTGGATGAATGAATCCCTTATCAGGGTTTTCTTGGATCTGCGTGTTCAATTCTTGCAACTCAATAAGATCTATTCTATAAGAATTCATTAAAATTTATGTGGAACCATGTATAAATTCTATTGAGAACTAATCTTCTTGTTTTGGTGGAACACTAGGTAACTCTTCTGGAAAGACATCCACAAAATCCCCAACAGTAGGCATATCATTGATGTAAATTTTCTCTCCAACCATTTGAGATAAACAACCCTTTTAAATGGGAATTAAGACCCATAAATTAGATGTAATCTCCACAGTATGTTCAATACTTATCATTACATTGATGTATTATCAAAAGAGGGTTTGAAATATAAAATTTAACTTCCCTTCCTTTCCAATTGATGTGGTATTTTTTCAGAGAAATCCAATTCATGACTAAGATGACATTAAATTCAATAAAAGGAAGAATGACTATATTTTCAGGAAGCACATTACCACAAACATAAAATGGAGAGGAATAATAGACTTGAGATGAAATCATTTTTCTATTAGGGGTTTTCACTACTAATTCCACATATAATTATTTTTTGTGGAATATTAAAACACTTAGAAAATTATTTATATATGAAAGAGTGGGTAGATCTAGAATAAAATATTACATTATAAATTCTTGAGTGGATAGTAAGTGTAACTTTAATCACATTCTAATCTCATCCCTCATCAAAAATAGCGATTTCATGATATTTCCCCTTATCCCTTAGCTTTAAAGGATGTTGACATCGATGATAATCACCAAACCTTGGGTTCGGGAAGTTTCTAGAATAATCCCCATTCTCCTTAAATTTTTTATAACTGAATCATGGGAGGTTCATTCTATGTGAATTTTTATCTATGAACATTTTAGCTAACTTATTCTCATAATTTCAATAACCAATTTCCCTGTGACATTCCTTTCCATATTTAAAACATTTACAAGAACCCTTTAAACAAATTCCTCTGTGCTTCTTCCCACATTTAGATTATAAAATAAAACCCATATTATTTTCTCAATGGAAGGTTTTGTGAAATTATCCTCTTAGGTAACAATAGATTCATCATCCCTTTTCTTTAACTCAAAGAACTATTTCTCTATCTTGGTACAAAGAATCTAAGGAAAGGAATTTAAAAAAAATAAGTTCTTGAACTCATACCAATCTTTTTATTCAACCTCATATTATTACCTTGTATTCTTGATTGGAGTCCACCACTATTCTGTTTCACCATATAACCGATAGGCAACCAAAATGACTTTCTCATGATCCAAACATTGGAGAACGGAGAATATATTTTCAGTGGTACTGATCCATTTTTCAACAATAAGTGGATTATAAGGCTCTCTGAAAGAATTTGGATGTTGGATCATGAAAGACTGAAAAGAATGTTGTTACCTCCTTTTCTCATTTTGAATTCCATTATGATTCATATATTGAGAAAGTTGTGTGAGAATAGAAATGAGGTTGTGCATTCCATCTCCCATAGCATTTAGTTTCTCAGGAGGAAAATCATTTAATTTTTTATTGCAATCAGCATTAACTCAGTTCCTTTGGGTTCCACCCACTAACAAAAACCAAAAGCATAGAGTAAGAGTCAGTTATCATATTGAGGATCCACATAATCATAAAAAGTCCCTTATAGGATGTCTAAATCCTAACACCTTTCATATTCTATGACACCTTATGTTTATCCTTGTTTATTTATCATAAACTTATATTTAAATATTTCATGCTGTTTCATGAAGAGTTTTTAAATTTCCCAACAGATCCCTTGGGCATGTCAAACCAGGTGTGCAGTAAGGCCAGTTTTCATATACTAGATTACCCAGATTCAGGCCTGAAAAATCTTTTTAGAGTCGTTACACCTAAGTATATCTATTCTATATCCACATACACTTGTATTTTCTAGATAGGTATTCATTTATACAAAACCACTCACTCTATCCTTTACCAAAATTATAGGAAATGTTCCTATATATTTTATTATCCTTCGACTTGTCCTTAAACATGTACTTAGAGTTCGCAACAGGGGGTTTCTTATCCTAGATTCCAAAGGTTAACTAAACATTTTCTCTGATACCAACTATAGTGACCCTCACTTTTCATACATTAACATTACATAAAATTTTTATAATACATAAAACATCATACAAACAGACCCCCAAAGACCAGACTAGTATAGTTCCTTTGGAGACATGGAAACATAAACATTGATACATAAGTGAGCTGCATTATCTCCCACTGGGTTCTTCTTCACTATCACCCTTCTTAGACACATCAAACATAATATATATCTTCATAACCTATGTAAGGGAACATAAAAAGGGGTGAGCTAAAATGATTAGTAAGGGTAAAAAGGGAGATATGTAAGAATATTCATGAGCATAAGGGTTTGAAAACATGATCATGAAAATAGATGATTCATACCCCATATATCAATGATCATATACATGAATCATGGAATAAATATTGGAAGTTCATAAGAGATTAGTCATAATGTAATAGAGAACAAAATCCATTAAAGCACAACATAAGAATAAAAGACTAAATTTTGGCAGGCACAAAAGAATATATAATGATTTCCATAGTAATCAAGGCATTACTATCGAGACCATATTAGTAGACAAAGTCCATTACTAAACCAGGTTCATACCCCTTTCCAGCCTTCTATTACTAAACTGAATTCACCCCTCATTCCAATCACGTATTACTAAACTGAGTTCATTTCCTATTACATCCCCGTAAAACTGTACCAAATTCATTTCTTTTTCTAGCCATTTATATATAGTGATATCTAAATATTTACCCAATGCATTGGAGGGAGGTATCAGTCCCACACATCTCATAGTGAAATCATAAAAACATGTACCCCAAGATCATAAATAACCATTTCATAAACCATGAAAAGAAATGGGTATTATAAATTTATAACCATATCATAATATTTTGAAAGAGACATGTTTCATAATCATTTCATCATGAACATAACACATGAAAGGAATCGATTTTGAAAATAATATAACTTATGAAAGAGAAATGGGTTTTAAAAGCATATAACCTGTAAAAGAGAAACGAGTTTCATAAACATCATGCCATCAAAAAATAATCCATTCAGAAAAATAATATTAATAGAAGCATTGAAAAATTTCTATAAGAAGTCACAATTAAAACCAATGGATGTTATCTTATATGGGAATTTTTTTTTAATGATCCTTTAAAAACATTTCTTGAGGAAAATTTCCTTTCTGCATTGAAAATAGTTTTTAAAACATAAATTGTTTTTGGAAACATTTTTCTTTGAAAATAGTTTTGAAAACTTATAAATGAAGAATTAAAAAATATAAAACATTTTTAAAATTATTTCTCCTTGAAAATGGTCTTCAAATATATTTTGAAAACGTTTTTGAAAACATTTTTGAATTTTTTTTAATACAATAGATTTCTGACCAGAGAGAGGCTGTCATATTTTACCTAAAAATGTTATATTAGGTACCAAAGTGTGGAAAAATTATACAAATACATGGATATGTCTCTAATAAATATAGGATAAAGAAAATCATGAGTTTTATTGTGATATAGATCATAATATTTCATCATAGTAAGCATAAACATAAAAAATCTAAAAAAGCAATGAGATTGTCTCATTAAACTCTTATAACTCGGTAATATGGGATCATACTCTCCATGTAAGAAAAAGAAATTATAGGAAGATTAAAATATCATGAAATAAAGGAAATTAATGATATGAAATGTAAAATGGATGTATATACATAGTTAAAGATAATTTAGGTGCTTAACAAAACATGAGTCTCAATGAATGCAAATTAAGACAAATCTATTTTACCGATTTGGTAAATTTTGAAACATAGAACCCAGGAAATAAATATCATAAAATGAATATGTTAATAAAAATAAATTTAAATATAAGATACAAATAATACAATCATGGGTATTACATACACCACCCAAAAGGAATGATTGGTTAACATAGCTGGTATCTCATGGAAATAAAATGTGAGATGAAATCCCCTAACCTTATGTCTTGACAATCATCATACTCATTGAAACCACCAGTATAATAAAAATAATTTTTTATAAATATTTTACATAACCATTTTCTTATATATATGGTTTTATTTTCACCTTATATGACCTTTTTTAACAATCCTATGTTATGGTTTCAATTTAGGTAATATTCTCGTTATTCTTCACATGTGTCTCAATTTGTTATATATTTTATATTTATACTTTATATAATTATTTCTAGAATTTAAACAATGATATATTTATCTTTTATATATATAATATGTTTATTATTATAATCTATACAATACATAAGTATGTAATGGAATACATCGTTCATGGAGACGGTATGTCATATGTGCGCATGAACACTATTTCCATTTAATTTTCACGTTGAAAGAAAGAAAGTAAAATAAATATATATATTTATATATATCATTATTATATTATATTTATGGCATCATATAAGTCTTATATATTCACTAAAATCATCCTCAATACAATCCATGTAGTGTATGAACGAATCATATCTCTTTGAGTGGGCGATAGTCCACACTTTGTCAAACAATATTATCATATTAACACCAAATAAAAAGTAAAAATATATGTTTTGTAAAGGAATAAAAAATAAAAAATAAAAAATAAATTTAATAAAAAAAATATATAAAATTATTTTCCATCATAATGTCCACCATGATAGGTGGTAAAGAAAACTAAACAATCATCATTTAGTGAGGTGGTAGATCACCGTACACTTAAACAATATGTTCATTTTCGATTAGATATTGATGTGTGCAAGTTTAGGTTAAACCCTTATCATAAAAACACCCTAGTATATTTAGAATAGTTTTTTTTATACATGAATGTAATAAAGAGAGTGGATGGGGTGGATATGGAAAATAAAATAATGGATCTTGAGAGAAGGTGTTACCTCTTAACCGGGTAACTCCTTTTGGTTTGTGACAAAAGGCTTTTTTGGATTGACCTTTGCCAAAGGGAAGGCTTATATTAGTAATATAGGATTTATGGTAAGTGTATTGGGTTGATATTGGCCGAACTTAAGAGGTTTGGGAGGTGTGAGGAAGTGGGAGAGGTGGCGGTCTTTTATAGGGAATGAAAAGGACTCACTTGAAATTTTTGAAAACAAGTTAGGTATACACATTTTCTTACCTAAAAAATGTAATAAATAAAAAAAATAAATCAATAATGGATGTTTTATCGTCTTAATATGGCCATAAAATCGGGTTTTACAAGTGGATAGGTCATTTGGGTCCCTAAGATCAAGGTTTTGTCCCTAATTGATCTGAATTTGACCTTAACTACTATGATTAAGTTTAATACCTTTTACAAATCATTTTGGCCAAAAATAAACATGATATAATTATAATATAAATATTATTCTTATTATAATGGTGTATGTGAGTTTTTTTAAATTTAACTCTTATGAGTCAAAAAATTAAGACTAATGATAACCTTGTAGATGATAAGAAATTATAGGACTTCATAGTAGAAAAAGTTAAAAACATTGTTAGTTTTTATATTAAATTTATAAGAGAAACTAATTATAATGACCTATAATTATATTAATTGATTTATAATTGAACTAATTTTACCTTAAAAAATTTAATATAAAATTTATTGTTAATAATTATATAAATGAAAAAGGCAGTTTTTAACTAAATAACTTTTTTTCAATTCATAAAAAATGATGTTTCTGAAAAAAATCCCAAACTTTCACCCTAAGATAATTTCTAAATTTTAAATTCAAAAATTGAGTTTATTATATTAAATTAATTCTCCAAATTTTTCTAAAATTTTTATTAATATTTTTCATAGATGGACATTAAAAGTAGTTCATTGGAGAAAATGTTATTTTTAAACATAAAAGGACTTGAAAAAAAATAAAATATTTCATTATCAATATGTTTTATAGTTATAAAAAATATTTGAAAATTAGTTATTAATTTTCATATTACCACGTTTAACGGCTAGGTTATAATTTTATCATTTAAATAATTATAACAATAAAATTATGTTTTTTAGAAACATCATTGTTTCATGTAATATACGCCGAGTCGATGTTCCGTGTAATATATGCAAAGTAGATGTTCTATGTAATGTATGCCTAGTTTATGTTTCATGTCATGTATTCCAAGTCTGTGTTCTATGTGAAAGGAATTTTTGACTTAGGGAATTATAAGAAATTAATGAAAATATAATTCATTCTAAGAAATGGTCCATAAAAACTTGGGGAGTTACAAAATACGTCATAAATAACCCATTATGAAAACTGATTTCTTCTATTGTGCATGATGGTATATAGTGTTAGATTAATTCCCTATGATTATATATGATAATATATGAGGTGGTTTCTATTCCCATGATGATAAGATATATGATGAAATATGTGGTGGGTTCTATTCCCCCTGATGATATGTAAAAGTATATTGGGTGGGAATTATTCCCATCAATGTTATGTAATGATATGATTTAAGTTAGTATTATAGGATGATTCTTATTTGAACCTTAGTGTAACCCACCAATATTTTATGATTTTTTTAAAATAAATTTAATTTTTTGAAAGCTTTCATTACAAACAAACCCGATTTAAAAAATACCACAATATACTATTAAATTAAAATTTTCATCTACCTATTAGATTAGAGGGTATGAATATGAATAAATAAATCATATTTCTTTATGGTTAATAAATTATAAATTATATCTTTTGGTATCCATTAATTTGAAATAAAAATAAAAATCCTTTGATAAATAAAAGATATTTTTTTGAAAAACCATTTTGATGCACGCATTGTATTTTTATCTTAATTTATTAAATTAAGAACTATTTATAGAACCCCTATTTTTAAGTAAGTAACACTTTTTTCATGATTTATAATTATTCAATGTTCATGGATGAATTTTGAGAGAGTTTGGGGAAATTTTGAAGTATTTTTGGTCTTTTATATAGGTTCACAGTTGGTGCACGGTTTGGGAAAATTGTGAAAAACATACAAGAAAACATGCATAATGAATTAAGGGTTAA
This sequence comes from Viscum album, assembly GCA_963277665.1. Classification (NCBI taxonomy): domain Eukaryota; kingdom Viridiplantae; phylum Streptophyta; class Magnoliopsida; order Santalales; family Viscaceae; genus Viscum; species Viscum album. The sequence continues at coordinate 906,725,530 of OY728145.1, forward strand.
AGGCAAGGCGCACAGGTGGCACACGGTTTTCCCAAAATATGCGGAATCCTCATATAAACCATGCTATGTTGAAATGTGAGATTTTTCATGGTTGGCGCATGATTTACTAACCATACGAGCCAACAATGCGAGGTTTATCCTTGATCCAGTGGCTAGCGCACAGATTGTGCACAGTTTTTCTAACTGTGCACGGTTAAAAAACATGAAGCTAAAAAAGTGTATCTAGGAAAGATTTATGTTTTAATGCCTCATTTTTGCCACAAAACATCTCTAGCTCGTGATTTATCTCTCTCTCAAAATATGGATAACCTCTACTTATAAATTTGGAAGCAATAGTTAGGATTCTCTTTGTGATTCGAAGTTGGATTTTCATGGAAAGTCATTGTTCTTAGTAATTCCTAATTGGTTGTATTATATCCACCTCTTTATCCCTATCATTTTCATATATATATTTATATATATATATATATATATATTTATTTTTGGATAAATATAAGACATTTGATGCTAAATATTAATTTATTTGTCTTTTTTGATGATAATGGAAGATATCCAAGGAAGGTTCATGGAGATATAACCCATTTTCATTGGTGTTTCAGTACCACTCTTAATTTTCATCATAAAACCTGAGTTCTGTAGCTTCAATCCCAACTCATCAATTTAGAATTTGGAGGATCAGTTTCAAATTTATTAAATTGGTTGAAATTAATTGTGAAATTGGTGTGAAAATTATGGTAGAAACCTTTTTAGCGATGGTTTCTGGATTTTTGTGGAATTGTGAATTGTTGTGGAATATAAATTGTTAAACGTTTTAGGATGTTTATTTTAAATTTTTCTGTTTTTTTATTTCTTGATAAAGGGTTTTCAATAATATTTTGGTTTTATTTAAATGGTTTATTTGAAAGGTTTTCAATAAAAATTATTTTTTATTGAAATGGTTTTGGAATTGAAGTAGTTTTGGCATTGAAATGATTTTTGGGCATACTTGGTGGTGTGTATTCATATTTCATAATGAGTCTTGGTTGAAACATGACCTTTTTATTAGTGATAAAGGTGTAATATAACATGGGATTTAATTCCCTTGTGATTACTTGGTAGATTTGTGAGAAACTACTCATGAATAAGGAACATTCATAACAATACATTAATGTGTATATTTGTAGATATGTGGATTGGAATGGGATATTCTAAAAATGAAAACATGGAATGGTTTTGAAGAGCTTTCTTGGTTTCATGGAAAAAAATTTAGTGCGGAAAACTATTTGGTTAAAATAGTTTTGTTTTTTTTCGATAAAAAATTTCAATTAGTTATGTATAAATTTTTTTATATATAAATTGTTATATAAATTTTTCTAACTAATTATTTCCTAGTGGAATGAGTAGGGAATTCATTATGAAAAATCTACTAAGTTTTATTACTCACCCCTATGTAGGAACTTTGGTTCTTTTTTAGATGTTGTTTATTGGGACATAGGTAAAGGTAAATCATAGAGCTTCTCTAGTGGTACTTTGTGATTATAGATCATGGAGTTGGAGTTGGAGTTTGGAGCTATATCGTATGAGTATTTTAGTTGGTTCTTCTACTGTATACTTTGATATTATGGTCTTCAACTATGGTAAATGGTTTTAGATTTATTTTGATTAATGAAATGCTGAGTTTTCTTCCATTATTATAATGCATCTTATACTGGTTTATTTGGTTAAGGCATGTTTGGTTGGATTTCTTATTTTCAAAGGGAAAATCATCCCACACATGTATTTAATCCCTTTGGAATTTATTTTTAGCATTTGGAATCTTGGGGATATTTCTCAAGGAAAAGTAACATCAATCCTCATTCTCAATACAACGATTAAGAGGTTGGATGTTACAAGTGGTATCAATTTGGTCCTTCTAAATACCATTATAGAAAAGTGGTCTTTAACTTCATATTGGTTGTTTGTCTTGGATTTGAAATCATTTCATTCTATTCCTTGAATTGAGAATGTAGAAAGGAGTAGGATTATTGGGACATTAAATGTAGAGCATAAAAATATGTATCTAACCTTTTTTATGAAAATCTAGTTACTAGGTAGTTGGGTAGATAAGTTTTTTGGAGACACTTATAAGATTTGGAATTTCATTATCATGGGTTTAGCCAATGAGACTACCATGACATGCATTAGTGGATTGAATTTACACTAGGAGTGCATATTTCATTTTGAGTAATGATCTATGATTTTTTTTGAAAGGTTTTAATTTCTGAAAATGGTAAATATGTTTTTAAATGTGAGATTTTGAAAAATATAATAATTGTGGAATTTTGAAAATGTATTGATTTTTAAAAACATGGTGAAATTTTCCAAAATGGTTGAATGTCTAAAAAGTTAACTTTGGAAAGCACTATTGTGGTAGTATGATATGGTATAATTTGAAATGATAATCCTCCATCTAATAGAAATTTATATATATGATTTTTTTTTGTTTTTAGAAAATGGAACCCAATAGGTGTCTTAGAAACCAACCAGAAGAAGCTGTTGAGAATGTGGATGCACCTAAGCCATAGGCAATCCAACAACTTGTTTAGAGTATAGTCCAAACATTTTAGGATTTGGAAAGCATGAATAAGAGGGATGAACCTTGGGTAGTGGATCATTATTTCTAATTCTAGATTCAGAATCCTCCCATCTTTCAGGGAGACACAGAACTAGATAAGGCATAGGTGTGGCTGAACATGATGAATCATATCATCAATTTCATCGGCACACCAAAAAAGCTGAAATTCAAGATGGAAATGTATATTATTGATGATATTTCATGCCAATGGTGGGATATAGATTTTTAGGCTAAATTAGACCACATACTGTCATGGGATAATTTTTAGGATTTTTTGACAAACAATTCAATCCTCATACGTTCAAAATTCAAAGAACAACGAACTTCTTCATTTTGAAGTAGGAAAATATCTCTATCATGGTGTATCCGACTAAATTCATGACTTTAGAGTGCTTTAAACTGATGTTATCTTAAAGTGAATCAAAATGCACACATATTTTAATCACAAATGAGATAAAATATTCACTCGAAGTTTGTTGTGATCTATACTACAGACTATATAGAGATGGTAAAATGAGAATTGGTAGCTGAAAAGGACATCTTAGGAACTATTGGAAGAATAATTATGTTGATACTTATGGGAAATAGTAGGAAATATAATGTGGGGAGAAATCAGAAGAGGGACACTTATTTTAAAGGTGGGATCATGAATCAGAATCCAACGGTTAGATCAATAAATCTTCCTCCAATACCAAAGGGCCATGCTGGATTTTTACAATGTGTTTTGTTTGACCAAATGAAGTGAGAGTGTATGAGACCTCTAAGAGCATGCCATAATTTCAAGAAAAGGGATATCTTCAGCACTTCTATTACATTTCTCTATGGACAAGTGTTTAAGACACTTTTTGAGGTTCCACAAATGTCATATGTGATGACTGGGAAAGGGAAAGAGAATCAATCTCATCAGCAAAACAGAGCAGGCCACAGTGATTCTAGAAATACAACGAATCCTCAAACAATGATATATAAATAGTGCATTAAGGAACTAGGTGAATGTAACATCCCAGGTAAATAAAGAATAAAGAATTTTCATATTTATTAATATTTACGAATTAAATATTAATTTTAATTAAAAGGGGTTTCTACGTTCGATAGCGTACTCGGTACGCAACGATGAGTTTCTTTGAAAACTTACGTTGCACACAAGTAATAAAATAATATTATTTTAAATGTTAGTTAACGAGTAGCCGTTGTACTAGAGGGAATTGATAGAAATAACTAAAATATGATTATATATGTTTTTAAATGTTTTTACATTTACCCAATAAAAGATAAAGGCTTAAAATACGAAAAGAGTTCAATTTTAGGTATTTATACCCTAATTTTCACTAAAGGTTCACTTATCGCCTTTTGATGGCGAACTGTCATTAAATATAGTTTTGATCATTCTTATAAATTCTTTTGGACCAAATAAAACTCTTCTTTAGAATCGGGACATCAAAATTTACTTTGGGTGAATTTTTGGTATCTTTCTGATAAAGTTCATTTTTTAATGAATAGTGTAAAATGTTGTATTTTAATTCAAAACCTCTTTTTAATCTAATTTATTTATATGATTAGATTATCTTTTGAATTGGTCTTAATGTGTAATATTAATATATTTTTACCATTTAATCCAATGGTGGTCATTAGAATCAATTTCACTTTGAAATCAGACTTAAACTAGTGTCAATCTTTTGATACTTATTGTTTCATAAAAACACGCTATTTGCTCTGACAGCGGGAATTAATTATTAAATTAATTAATGTGACTTATATGTTTTTAATTTTGTAAAATAGACTTCATTTTTGAATTCGTAATATCAAATATAGCTTAGGGTGAATTTTTGGTAATTTTCTGAAAAACTTCAATTTTTGATGAATAGTGAAACCACTAAGTGGTACTTATAAAGACTGATTTTCCGTTTAAATGAAATTTTTCCATCATTGTGTTTTGAATTTCAAAAATCCGACATACATGGTTGTCATTAAGAAGTAAAATGTGGTTCAATGAGATTATAATAATTTTTTGGTGAATAGTAACTTATTAAGTTTTTAATCGTGATTAGTGGTAATTAGTGTAGTTTAAGGTATAAATAATGCTTTAATAATATGAAACGAACTATACACATGTCCCAACCTTATTGGTTGTGTCATGGCCGACCAATAAAAGCCATGGGTCAACTTGGGGACCCCATGGAGACACTTTGGTTGGGAAATGACATAAATAACCTTTTATTTAATGTAAAAGTAAAAATGACACAAACATAATATGTTTTACGAAACCAATTTTTACATGGGGTTATAAAGATCCGATTTTTGATTATAAATAGTAATTGGAAAGCTAAAAATATTTCCTACATCATAGTAGTTTTTTTATAATTTTTAGACATTAAATAAAGTAAATTATTTATGACATCATGATGATGCAGCGATGACCTCATTATTTAACGATTTAAATAAAATGGAAAGGTAATGTAAAATATATGAACTAAACATATCCAAAACTTATTGAATGGGTAGATTTCGAACCCTTATCACCTTATACACGAATTATATCAATGTGGTACCTTTTAAAACCGAAACACATTTTCAAATAAAGTAATATTTCTTTACTTTCCAAAAGTGCCCCTCCTCTCCTCTTATAAAAGGCCCCCACCTCTACCTCATTTCACACACTCCTCAAGCCTTTGGCTCGGCCAAAACCTGCCCATTTACTCTCTCCACATACCTCTACTCATCCTATAGGATTCACTTTGGGCAGAATCCTTTCAAAGGAAGCCTTTAGGCTCAAATCAAAAGGAGTTACACTTTTAAAGGTAATTCATTCTCTCTTGTTCATTTGTTTTATTTTGTTTCTCCAACCCCCTAAACTCTTTTTATTTACTTATTTTGTAAAAACACCAGTATATTAAATATACTAGGATGTTGTTATAATATTTATTCGAGCTACACTCTCACACAACTACATCAAATGGTTAAAGAACATACGGTTTCCGTGGATGGCGAAATTCTGCCTCCCGAAACGATGATTGTTCAATACTCATTTAACACCTTCAAAGGTGGCCATTATGATGTCACTATTTTTATATATGATATATAATATGTTTATGTTTTACTTATGCTTCTGTATTTTTCATTTGTGTCTTACCTTTATGGCTTCCATTATGGGTATACGCGATATCTTCATTTTAGGAAGTGCGGACAACCGCCCCCTCAAAGTGATGTGATTCGTTAATGCCATATGTAGGACGTGTAAAGGATGGATTTAAAGTTATTATATATGATGTTATACTGGAATTATAATATACCTCTATATCATTATTATTTCTTTCCATTAAAGTATGAGATAGAAATGAAATTAGCGTTCATGCGTACGTACGGCTTACCGTCTCCATGAACGGTGCATTTCATTTCTTATCCCCAAATGTAATGTACTATTAAAAGTACATGTATATAATGGATATATATAATTAATGATATATATAAATGATGAATATAATTCTGGAATTAAAATATACATACCTCTCATTTAGTTTTAATTCCATTAATATGACAAAGAAATGAAAGTAGCGTTCATGCGTACGTACGGCTTACCGTCTCCATGAACGGTGCATTTCATTTCTTACCTCTAAATGATTATGTAATATTATAAATACATGTATATGATGGATATATATGATACATATTATATCCAAATCGGGAATTTCATTCTGGATATAAAAAACCTTTGACCACACGAACAACATGTAATTGTAAGAAGTCCACTTTCGACTTAAGAACCAAATATTGACAAAACAAACATTATTAACTTAAATGGTTACATAATGTTTATAACATGGAAATAAGTGATATAAAAGGGATAATGAACTTTAAAAAGGTTCTTAATCAAGTATAAATTAACTCAAGTTTATTATTCAGGACGTTAAAGAACGATCGAGTCAAGTCGGACCCGAGGTAAGGGACTTCGTCTCAATCTCCTTTCATTGAGGAATATTTCATTTTATACACATCTTTCTTTTATACGGTGTATAAACCCCTTTGACTTTTACTTTTATACAAAAGGAATCTTTTTATACGAAGCGTTTTACAAAACGACAAAAAGGAATGTTTCTTTTAACGTACGTGGCGACAAAAACCTTTTCCGCCACCGCGAGTATTATTTGGTCTTTGGCTTCCTCAACAAGCCGTAATGTTTTTAAAATAAAATAAATACCATATACTCTTTTATGTATTTTGGTATTGAAAATGGTTTTGATAAAGGATTCTATTATGTCAATATATTTATGATATATTGTGATTGAAATGTGGAAATGTTATCATTCCTTTATATTGGTTTTATGTTTTATGATTTTATATTGGTACTTGGACATTTTAATGGGTGGTTACGTTATAAACCATATGACGGGTGGTGCTGTGAATACCAGGACGGGTGGTTACGTTATAACCTCCAATGCATTGGGTATGGAAGTCGGCCGTATGGCTATTCCATTAAGTATGTATGGAAATTGGTCGTATGGCTATTCCATTAAGTGATATGTGTGGAAGTCGACCGTATGGTTATTCCACTTAAGTATGTTTATGTCCCAAGTTACCTTTATATATGTTATGTGTTCATTTTATGGGTTTTATGGTAATCCTTTGGTTACAAAAAGGTAAGTAATGATACTTTATTCAGTGAAGAGTTTTTTTTACTACTTCATGAAGGTGAAGGTATTACTTTGATAGAGTATATATGTTTTACTTGATGTTTGAAAAACTAACAGTTTTCATTCTTTCTGTATCCCTTATTGAGCTTTTTATGCTCACCCCAAGTTTTTTTGAAATGTTTTTCACAGGACTTAACGTGGAATAAGGTCAAGGATGGGATCAAGGGAATGTCATGCTATATAAAACATGGAACTAGAAATGTTTCTTTTAAGAGTTTTTTTTATTATGGAAACTTAGTAGAAGTGACTACTTTATAATCTTTTGAGATGTAATAGTTATGTTCTAATTCTCTAAAACTCTAAACCTGAAAAGATCCTCAACGTGAATTATTCATTTAATTCAATATTAAGTAAGGTTTAAGGCCAGGGCCTTATAGTGAAGCAACAAAGATATTATATGGAGATTAATATGTTATTGTGGATGATCAGTCTTGACCATCTATAGTGTCAGGTATGATTCTTTTGATTCCACCCTAATTCAAGCTTTGTTTGATACCAGTGCATCCCATTCATTTATTTCATCTTGTGATCTTGATTTACAATATTTAAAAGTTTATATGATTCCCTCTATGAGTAAAATTTAAACTCCTCTTGTTCAAATAGAGTTTTGATCCTTTTTTGGGTAGAGCATGTTATATATCCATTGATGGAGTTGAGCTGAAAAGGGATTTATATGTGCTTGAGATGGATGTTTTTGATATAATCCTGAGTATTAATTGATTGACAATGTTCAAGGATTACATAGACTATTATACCAGAAAGGATATTTTTACAACTAAATATTGTGTCAAGTATCTCTTTTGAGGGGACCATAATGTAAAGGTGGGTAAAATAGACTTGTTGGAACCAGAAGTTGGAAGGATCTCATTCCACTTGGTAGATTTTTTCATAACATTAATGGATGATATTGAGAAGAAAATTTTTTCTAACAGTGGTAGATCAGTTTCCAGATGTGTTTCCCAAATATTTCTCAGGTTTTCCACATATTAGAGAAGTAGATTTTACTATTGATCTCCTTCTAGGGACTATTCCTATTTCCCTTTCATATTATCAGATGACACTAATATAATTAAAATAGTTGAAAGTGTAGTTACAAGAGCTAGAAAGCAAAGGGATCATTCATTCTAGGATGTCTCTGTGGGAATCACCATTTTTTTTGCTAAAAAGGTCTATAGAACTCTTCTACTGTGTGTAGATTATTATAATCCTAACCATGCTACCATAAAGAATTCATATCCACTTCCATGCACCGATGATATATTCGATCAATTGAGATGATATCAATGGTTCTATAAGATTGATTTATGATTAGGATATCACCAATTGCAGGTTCATAAGGAGGATATTTGAAAGAGAACTTTCAGAAGAAGATATAGCAATTATGAGTATGTTGTTATGCCTTTTGGTCTTACAAATTCACCAATAGTATTTATGGAATTTATGAATCATATATTATAGAGATATCTTGATTAATTCATGGTGGTGTTTGTGGATGAAATATTAGAGTATTCAAGGACAAGTATAGGGCATGAGGAACACTTAGCGAAAATGTTATGAATCTTGATGGATCATCTGTTTTATGAAAAATTATCTATGTGTGATTTTTGGATAAAAGAGGTACGCTTTCTTGGCCATGCAATTTCTGAAATATGTGTTTCCATGGATCCAAAAATGATAGAGGATAATATCTCTTAGAAAATTTCAATGAATGTCTTCGAGATATATAGTTTCCTTAGACTAGATGGTTATTACCAATGCTTTTTTTGTGAATTATAATGACTAGATTTTTCCATGATATATTTTAAAAATAAGAATGCTCTTTTCCAATGGGATCAGAAATGCCAGAAATATTTTCAATAAATAAGGGCTCTCCTTACATTAACACCAATATTAATTTTTTTATAATCAAGATAAGGGTATATGGTGTATTTTTATGATTCATGAACTAGTTTGGGATTTTTTGTCATGTATCGAGATCATGTTGTTTCTTATAGATAAATAAAATTGTGGGTGCATGAGAATAACTACCTAATAAATTATTTGTAATTAGCTGTAGTAGTCCATGATTTGAATACTTTGTGTCATTATTTATTTAGTGATAAATTTACTCTGTTTACAAAACATAAGAGTTTGATGCATATTTTCTCATAACAGGATTTGAAATTGAGCAAAGAAGATGGATGGAATATCTCCAAATGTTTGAATTAAACTTGATGTATACATCAGGTAAGGGAAATTCTATGGTAGATTAATTAAGAAAAAAATCATTATAATCAGTTGGAAAAAGAGGCTTCAGACCAGTGGAAATTGATGTCAGTGATAGTGTATATGCACTTGGAATGGGAATAATATGGTGATATTGCAGTTTTCATTCTAGTTTTTTTGGTTTATGATTAGGGAAAGATGTTTAAAAAGGAACAGATGTTCGACTCATAATGTGTGTCCATGAGGTCAAAACATAGTGGTGGGGAGACCATTGAGGGTTGGAAACTAGATGACAGTTTATTATTGTGGTTTGAAATTGGATGGTCATACCTTTGGATTGTTTGGAACAACTTATTCATGCTTACCACCATTCAATATGTGACATTCAGACCAAAATATTGAAGATGTGTATGGGGTTGAATGTATAGTTCTGGTGGAGTGTTATGAAAAGGTTAGGGGATTAGTTTATTTTTAGATTATTGACTTGTTAGTTTGTTAGGATAGAGAATTTTCAACCCATAGGTATGTTTCAGTATTTTACTATAATTGTTTGGAAGTAGGAGTAGATAGTTATGGATTTTTTAAAAGGCCTTTCATGAATGTTTTAGAAAAATGATTCCATATGGGTGATAGGGTATCAAATCAAAAATTTAGGCCATTTCATTCCTATTTATTAAACTCATACGACAAAGAACTTATCAAATATATATATGTATATATATATATGAGAAGTGTTAAAGAGGCATACCATACCAATTTTGATCATGTAAGACTAAGATCCAAGGTTTAAATCTTGTTTATGGAAATTCTTACAAAAATAACTTGGGACTCAATTGACTATGATTATGGTAGATCATCCTCATATGGATGGAAAATCCAAATGGGAGATACCAACATTGGAAGACTTGTAGCATTCTGGTGTAATGGATTTTGATGGCTCATTGGAAGAGCACATACCATTAGTGGAGTTATCAAATAACAATAGTTATTAGGCCTTGAAAAAATGTATCTATTTGAAGCATTGTATGGTTTCCATTATCATTATCCACTTTTTTGTGTGGAAATAGGTGATACTTCACTGGTTGGGCATAGACTTGTTTAGGAGAAATCATATAAGTTTTATTTTTTCAGGAAATGGATGGAGATAGTTTAGATTCATCATAAATTATATGTAGATCATTTTAGAAAACAATTTTTATTCACAGCGAGTGATCATGTGTTCTTGGGGATCTCTCAAAGGCTTGTAAATAGTCGTTTTGCGAAGATTTTCAAGTTATCTACTTAATACATAGGCCCTTATGAAATACTAGAATGGGTTGGTGAGGTGGAATATTGGTTAGAATTACCACCACAATTTAGTGTGATTCATAATGTGTTCTATGTATCTTGTTGAAAAAGTATCATCTTGATCCTAACCATGTGATTTGATGGGATCATATTAGACTAGAGCTGAATTCTTCATTGGTACACATCCCAGTGCAGATTGTGGATAGGCGATAGAATGTATTACGTGAAAAAATAATCGGTCTAGTTCAGGTTTTTTGGAAACATAGTTAGATTTAAGAAGTGACTTGGGAATACGAGGAGGAAATGAGAGAGAAATGGCCTGAAATATTTCATAAAGTTAATGGTTTTATACATTCTAGGGATATAAAGACCATTTTTAGGGAGAATGTGGCACCCCTAGTTTCAAGTAAGTAACCCTTTATTTATTCATTTTATGTCTGTAAATCTTATGGGTGAAGTTAGGGAGATTTTGGATAACTTTTTTTTTTATTTTTGGGGCTTTTCAACATTTTCACAATCTGGGAAAAGTACACAACACCTACAATAAATATTTCACAATTGGTCAAAGGATAAATGTAAGGCACAAGATTTTCTCAAACCATGCAGTATCCTTGAAAAAATGCTATATTGGATAATGTGATTTTTCATGATTGGTGTATGGCTTACTAACAGTGTGATCCAAACATGCAAGGTTCATCCTTGAGGTAGTGGCTGACATATGGTTTGTGCACAATTTACCTAATATTGTGACTAAATCATTCATGGTTAAAAAAATATATCCTAAAAAAGTGGATATAGGTAGACTTCCTATTTTAACGCCTCTTTCCCCCCAAAATATCCATAAATCATGATTTTCCCTCTTAAAGGTTGGAGAACCTCTCCCTATCATTTTGGAATCAATCCATAGGCTTCTTTTTGTGATTCAAAGCTGTATTATCATGGTAAGTTATCGTTATTGGTAGTTCTTGATGGGTTTTCATAGATTTACTTCTCTATCCCTCTTGTTTTCTTAGATCTAGTATTACTATGGATAGATATAAGATAGTTTATGAAACATATGAATAGATTAGGTTTCTCTGATGATAGGGGAAGATATCTAAGGTGGGTTCGTGGAGATTTGATATGGTTTCATTGGTGTTTGAGTTATGTTCTTCATTTTCATCATAAACCCCAAGGTAAGTGTCTTCATTCCCAACTGATTTATATGTAACATGAAGGATTAGTTTCAAAGTGATTAAATTGATTAAAATTTATTGTAAAATTGGTGTTCAAATCATGGTAGAAACCTTAATTAGTGATGGTTTGTGAATTTTTGGGGAATTTTAAATTATTGTGCAAGAAGGTTTGTTAAATTGTTTTAAAATGTTGATTTTAAAAATGATTGTTTGGTTTTGATTACCTGAGAAAGGGTTTTCAATAAAAGGATGGTTTTCTTGAAATTGTTTGTTGTAAATGTTTTTAATATTTTTTTTGATTGAAATGGTTTTTTCATTGAAGTAAAATTTTTCATTAAAATGGTTTTTTGCATACTTGGTGGTGCGTGTTCATATTGCATTATGAGGTTTGGTTGAAATATGAACTTGTGCTCACTACCAAAGGTGTAATAACACATGGGATTTAATTAACTTGTAGAGACTTGTAAGATCGATGAGAAACCAATCACGAGTATGGAATTTTCATAACGAAGCATGTATGTGTAGATGTGTTGATATGTGGATATGTGTATTTGAATGGGATATTCAAATATAAAAAAATGGAATGTTTTTGAATAAATTTCTTGTTTTAATTCCTGGAAAATGGTTTTAGTGTATAAAACTATTTTGTTAAAATATTTTTGAGATGTTGGGATAAATTATTTCAAGTTGTTTTATATAAATTGTTTTTCAAGTTTTATTTCATTTTTATCAGGAATTATGTAGTGGTTTTTTTAGTTTTTCCATGTTTGGTTTGTTGTTTTATTTTCAAAGGGAATGTTTTCCCCATGTGTATTTAAGACCTTCAATATTTATTTCCAACCTTTGGCATCTTGGGGATATCATTAAGGCTAAGTAACATCCTTCTACGTTCTCAAGACAATGACGATGATGAGGGATGTTACACTATTAGTGAATGATTTTGATGAAATTTATATAATATATATTATATAAATGTTTTAACATTCATTTAATATTTTTTCTATGCATAAAACAATAATAAACCTTGTACTGTTATTGAAAATGTATTTTTCTAAAATGAATTTTTTATCATGTTTTGTACGCTTATTTTAAACTTTATTTCTTAAACTTATAAAAATTGATTTTGATAAAATGCATTCCATATTTATTATTAGGATTTTAAAATTCTTTAAATACGCCCGTTTATTTATTTTTCAATATGAATAGTAACATTGGTAAAATTTATCACATCGGTAAAGGGTAAATGAAGTTATTCTAGGTTACAACTAAGTGATAAGGCCATAATTTTTAACCCTAATTTTTATTTGATGTAGGAAATTATAAACTTATCACCATAGTTTATAAATTTAGTTGTTTAATGGAAACTTGTCAATGAAATTGACAAACATACTATTTAAATCAAATAATGTTTCAAAATGTCACTCTTTTAGTTTTAAATATCTCTTATTTTTTCACACAGGGAAAAAATATTTATGTATTAATATTAATATATATTTTTTACTTAGTGAAATTATTTTCAGGATATTAATTTATTTCTAATTTTAAATAATTTTATAATTAAATTAAATTCTTATGCATCTCCGATGTAATATTTTTTCAAATCAATAAAAAAATATAATAAAAGATTTTAAAAATATTAAAAGAAATATAATTTGTGTGATTTAGGGTGATCCATTAATTTTTTTAATAATATTTCATATTATTGTTATTTTAAATAATTATATTTTAATTTCAACATTTTATTTATTTATTTCAAGTAAAACTAAATGATTAGTTTCTAAATATTAAATAATGATATTTTATGATTTTTTTTAAATTACATAAAAATAATAAAATTATAAAAATATGAAAAGGGGAGATAATATACTATCTAAAATTTTACTTATATCCTATTTATAGTATATTTGGAACCATTATTCATGATAATTAGTTTTATATATTTTTTTCTTTTGAGAAATTACAAGGGTGCCCCTCCCCTCAATTATAAAAGGGCACCCTTCCTTTTTCTTCTTTACATGAATTTTACCATCTCAACATAGTGATACAATTCATTTCTCCTCACTATATTTTAGGGATGAGTATTATGATTGATTTAATGTTTATATATGATAATTATGAAATAATTATACTTATATAATTATAATATAATATCAACCCTATTTTCTTCCAAATTTTTGGAAGATGATAACATTGATTGTGCGCACATGTAGACTACCATCTCCACTAAGAAATGTGATTAGTTTTTCAGTTATATTTTATTTGGATTATAATAAGGATATATATAATAAATATATGTTATATATATAATATAATTATTCTTTAGATGTGTTTTATTATTTACTTTTCTTTTGTTCCATCCATTGAAAAAAGGATACAATGTCCAGGCATATGTATGTTCTACCATCTCTATGAATGATATAATTTATTTTTCTATATATATTTTTAATGAATGACTATAAACATGTATATAATGAATATATATTATATTTTTATAAATATTAAAATTATTTATACTATTTATACATGATTTAAATATAATTACCAAATCCATCCAACCAGAACATACATGAAAAATGAAGCACATATCACTTAGAACGTTGATTTTAATAAAGAAGTGTTAACAAACGGGTGATAAAGTGTTACATGCAAAACATATATATTAATATATGTATGAGTGTGGATATATAATAGATGTTTAATAAATATATATTTATTATACAAAAAGTTCCAACACATACGATGAAATTCATACCTAAGGTAAGGGATTTAATCTCACTTTTATTTCAATGGGACACATGTCATATTTAGTACTTCATTTTTCTATTCTATTTATTATGACTAATATTAATAATGTTATGGGGTTTTACATATTCATAAAATATTCTTTATTTGATTGTTCTTGTGATTCAAAAGTCACCAATGTGGAAAGGGTTTTATATTACAATCTCATCGATTATAGGGATTATTTATGATTAAGCCTCTGATGATGAAATAGTATAATATATATCTCAAGAAACTCATGAATTTTATTATCATAATTTTATTGGATAAAAATAAATGTTTTCAATTCATTTTACTCACTTTAAGTACTCAAAATACTGAAAATATATTTTTAAGTAAAATCATCTTCATTTCTCTCTTCATCAAAAGTCCCTTATCTTCCATATCCATGTTTTCTAAAAATGTTTTAGAGAAGGGTTTTAATATTTCAATATGTTTTTTAAAGTTAATTTTATCAATTTTTGAATTTTCATGAATTATTTTCAAAAGGAATATATTTTTTTATTTCCCAAATGAGGTACTGTTTCTGACTTCTTTTTTGAAAAATTATTAAAGGAATGTGTTTTTAATTCAAATGACCCGAACAGAATTTCCCGCCATCATGACCACTCAATTATTTTAATTTTACTTTATAGGTTTCCATTTTTATTTTTAAACAAAATTTTTTCCAAAAAAATTTCAGATTTCTAATATTTAAAGTGTTGGTTTCAAAATGTATTGGATATTTTCCTCAGGAATGTTTTAATGATCATTTAATGGTATATTTATTTATCAAAGTTAATTAAATTTTATTTCACTTACACTTTACTGGGGATACAATCCAAGGATAACATACTTATTATTGCTAAGTATGATTTATTTTTATTATTAAAAGGTTTTTATGAAACCCATTCTTAATCCATGGGTCATCATATGACGAAACAATGTAATTTTAATGAAATCCATTCATTTTATCTATGTTTTTCTATGATAAAATGTATATGAAACCCATTTTTTCATATGTTCTTATATGATGAAATTTTTATTATCTTGTGGATCAAAAGTCTATGGTTTTCATTTTATGATGGTGGTTAATTTATAATGAAGGTCGGTGGTAAAATTATTAACAACAGTGGTGGTGAAATTATAACCAAGGAAGGGTGGGACTAATATATCACTCTAATGTATTGGGTAAAGATTGATATCTCTTGAGATAAACAGGACTATAATGGGGAGTGATCCAAGTTTTGTATGTTCAATTTTCCATTATGATATTCATGGGAGTGAAACATGACTCCTATGATGGTTTGGGGAGTGAACCCAATCAACTATTATAGTATTGGGAGTGAACCTTGACTACTATAATGGTTTGGGGAGTGAACCCAATCCACAATGATTGTCGTGGAAATGAGGATTGACTATTAAAAAAATTATTTTCAATAATTATGTGTACACAAAAATCCATTATCTTATGATTATGTTATGCTTCCATGGATTATGTTCTTTTATTCCCTTATGATCCATGTCTCATGAACTACCAAGATTTATACCATGACATATGATTATGATTTATGATATGCAAGGTATTATTTTTAAAAGTAATGCTCATGTTATCATTCCCTTATGTACAAGTTATACACAAGTGATCCCTTATATTTCCATTTCTACCCTTATTGAGCTTCTAATATCACAATTTCTTATGTTTTATTTTTCCATGTTATAAATAAATTCAAAAATTATGAAATGTCTAAGAAGGGTGATAGTTATGAGGAACTTAGTGGGAGACGATGCACATCCTTTATGAATGAGTTGTTTATGTGTCCATGTTTCCAAATTAACTAGATATATATTATTATGGAATTGATCATATTATATAAGGAATAATCATCTAATAAAATTTGATATCCATGTATAAAAATTTTGGATCACTATTGTTGATATCATAGTAAGGTTTAGTTAACTATTAAAAACTAGGATGAAAAAACAATGATCATAACTCTAGGAATATGTAAATGTAAGGATAATATCTTAATGTTTTGATAATAACTATTAATGATCTTGGTAATCCTAATGTTCCATAGAATAGTATTTTATGATTTATACTTACTATAAATGTTTTTTCATGATTATGTGGTTTTACAATATGATCAATATTTGATTTTATTCAATGGATGGAATCTAAAGGAATCATTTTAATGTTTGATTTTATAGATAATGAAATTATTTTCCTATTAAGTAGAATAATTTTATGAGAGATACAATGAAAAATATTATTTCTAGGCTCACACAACTTTCACAATCTATGATTCATGGAGAGTTTCCAAATGAGAAAAGGAGGGAGTAATGTTCTATTGAGACATTCATAAAGAAACATCCACCTTATTTTAGTGGGTCTTATAATCCACTAGTTATTGTGCATTGGACCAGTATCATTGAAAAGATATTTTACATTCTTCTGTGTTCAGAACATGAGAATGTTATTAAGGTTGTATATCTTTTAGAAGGTGAAACAGATCAATGGTGGAATCTTATTAAAAACATGAGGTGACATGAATAAATTGAATCCATGGATTGGGTTGGGTTTATGAGATTAATTTTCAATAATTATTATCCCTTTATTCTTCACATGAAAATGGATAAAGAATTTATTAATATTAAAAATAAGGATAATAAATACATTTTTACCTATGAGGAAAATTTTACAAGACATTCAAGGTACAATTCTAGCTTCCCATATAACATGAAAGTTTGGATTATTGATTCTTTAGTGGCTTAAAACCAAGTATCCAAATGGATTTATCTATAAGGGACATTAGTAGATATGGAGAAATCGTTTGAATATCCATCAAGGCAGGGATAAAGATTTGAGTTACCCATTAATCTCATGGTTTTGATAAGAAAATAAAGATGGACTTCAAAGGGAATTATAACAACCATATAGAGAAGAATATAAGACTTACTTTATGTTAAAATATTTTAAGGAAACAAGGAGGATTTTTTAAAGGATCTGGTAAGTGTTTCTTGTGTGGAATGGAAGGTCATCAGGAAATCAAATACCAAATTTATAGGAAGAAGTTATCTAATGATGTTAATAGAGGGAAAGAACCAGATAATACACCATGCACACTCCAAAATTTTAAATTCTTGGAGTTTAGAAATTATACCATCCAACACCCATATCTTAAGGTTAATGATGATGGTTGGCTTTAACAACCTCTTTATCCCAGAGATGAAGGGAAATAACATTTTATCACTATTTCTTATGAGGGGTATGATAACAAAGTGGTGAAAGGTAAACTTACCATCATTTTGAGAACTTATAATATCTTATTAATTTATGTATGTACCAAATATTTTATATCCAAATAACTTTCTATGGGTATCACTATACCACCACAAAAATTAGATGTTGAGTTATCAGTAAAAACCTTTAATGGTATGATGATCACATAAAATTTTTATGATTCTTATCTCATTTAAGTTTTTGGTAATTCTCTTATTGAATATCTTGTTATTCTTCTATTGTTTGAGTTTGATTTTATCCTAGACATTTATTTTTTTTGTATAAATAAATCCCATATCCCTTACCATGGAAGGGAATTCATATTTGATATTATAAACTAACCAATGATCATCTATTAGTGTGATGGTAAATATGATATCTTAAGGGAAAACACATACATTATATGGGTCTTGATTCCTTTTAAAAGGGGTGTTTATCTTAGATGGTTTGGGGGGAACTCAACATCAAATATATTTTGGATATGTGGGATTTTGCTGATTTATTTCTAGAATAATTTCTTGGTCTTACACAGAATCATGAAGTTGAATTATTGATAGAACTCATACCTATTTCAATAACTATTTAAAAGACTCTACATAAAATGGATCGATTGAGTTTCTGTAACTAAATAAGAAACTGCAAGATAATCTTGAAAAATAATTCATTTGGCCAAGTGCATCACCACAGGGCACAAAAATTATTTCTGTTAAGAAGAAATGTGGATCAATGAAACTTTTAGTTGATTATCAAGAACATAAAAAACCACTAACAAGAATAAATATCCTCTACCCCATACTGATGACTAATTTGATCAACTGTGTGAATCCCAATAATTTTCTAGGATTTAAATTCATTCAAGATATCATCAATTGAGGGAAAATAATGAGTATTTTTCTAAGACAACAATCTATAAATGGTTTAGAAAATATGAATTTATAGTGATTCTAGTTGGTCTTACTAATTCCCCCATTATCTTCATGGATTTAATGAATAATGTCTTTATTGATTACCCAAACTAGTTTGTGGAAGTATTTATAGATTATATTATTATATATTCAACGAGTAAGGAAGATTATAAAGATCACTTTATAATTTTACTAAATTCCTTGAGGAAATAAAATCTTTATTCTAAATTTACCAAGTGTGGACTATTTTTTGGAAAGTTTCAGTCATGGGTTTTATAGTATCATGTTACAGTATATAATTAGATCCATAAAACATAGAAGTTATTGAAAATTGGACCTCACCAACACCTTTGACATAGATCCATAGTTTTCTTGGTTTGGGTGGATATTATCAACACTTTGTGGAGAATTTATCATGGTTGTCTAATACACTCTCCATGTAAACATTGAAGGGAGATATGTTACTTTGTACATTTGAATGTGATTAAAATTTCAAGGAACTGAAGAAAAGGTTAATCAATGAACCTGTTCTTACTTTACCATGTAATAGAGAAGGGTTTTAAATATATAGTGAAAAATAAATGAAAGTATCAAGATGTGTTCTCATATAGAAGGATATGGTGATAATTTATGACTCATTCCAATTCAGGGTTTATGGAAAAAAATACCCAACTCATGAATTGGAGTTAGCTACAATATTTTTCCATTAAATAATTAGAGTAATTATCTTTATAGAGAAATGTCATATTTATATATATTGATAATATTGGTTTAAAGTAAATTTTCACATAACAAGTGTTGAATATGTGTTAGAGAATATGGTTAGAGTTGAATAAATATTATAACTTCTCAATACATTACCTCCTAGGTAAAGAGAATAAGGTGGTAGATTCTACAATGAAATAGGATCATGAATGCCTATATATGATGAGGATCACAAAATATCCAATTAAACTATATTTTCAAAGGATGGATCTTGAAATATTTAAGGAATGGTAGAAATATTATCTTTATCAAATGAGTGTTCAAAATTTTATCTTAGTAAATATTAAACAAGCCTAGAAGGAAGACATGGAAATGAAAAATAAGGAGAAAACTGTTCTTGAGTTTAACCTCAACTTTAATGGGATGATAAGGTTCATGAATCATGTATGTGTTCTATCCATACCATATTTGAATAAAGAGAAATGGGATAAAGCTCATAGTTCACTATTCTCTATTTATCTCGGAGGTACAAAGATGTATAGAGATATTAAAGATTATTTATGGTGGGTAAACATAAAGGGATATATTTTTGAGTATGTATATCGGTTCTTGGTATATCATTAATTTAAGTATGAGTGAAAAAATTACAAGGGGTTTTAACTACCATTAACCATACCAAAATTGAAATGTGAAAACATAACTATGGATTTTTTCACTACACTCCCCAAAATGTCAAGAAGGTAACAATACCATATTAGTTGTAGTAAATCACCTTATAAAGTCAACACAATTAATTTCCATTAGAGAATATTTTTCCCTGGATCAAGTTGCTAGAATTTATATTAAGTGTTAAGTTTGCATGGAGAACCACATTATATTATATCTAATCAGAATTCGAGGTTTATCTCAAAGATATAGAAAATTATTCAGTAGGATATAGATATAGAATTGAGTTTCAGTATGGTGTATCATCCAAAAAAATATCTAGTTTTAGAGAAAAATTCAAACCCTAGAGGATATACTTAGATATTTTTTCTATTGATTTCAAAGGTGTTTTAGATCTACACGTTACTCTGGTAGAGTTTTCTTACAACAATAGATTTCACTTGAGAATTCAAATGGATCCTTATGAAGATCTATATATAAAAAAGTGTATAAAAGCAACATGTTGGGACAATATTGGATAAATAAATCTATTAGGAAGGTATCTAGATGAAGGAATGGTATATAATTTTTAGTCCATTCAATAGCACATCAATACATCCCAGAGTTGACAAAAATGTTTTTCTAAAAATCATCAGTGGCATCAAGAATTTGATGTTGGTGATAAAGTTATTTTTATGAATTTATCCATGGAATAATTTTATGTGATCCAAAAAGAAGGTAATGCTGATCCCTAGGTATATTTTCCCTTTTGATATTCTTGTTTGAGTAGGGACAATAGATTATCGGTTGGCGCTTGCATAGAACCTCTCTCCTGCATGATTTGTTCCATG
Organism: Viscum album; assembly: GCA_963277665.1. Lineage (NCBI taxonomy): Eukaryota > Viridiplantae > Streptophyta > Magnoliopsida > Santalales > Viscaceae > Viscum > Viscum album. The sequence goes on from OY728145.1 coordinate 906,746,627, forward strand.
TATATCTTTTGATAAAGTACATACCTGATCTATTACATGTACTAAACTAAGAGGTTATTTCAATGGAACATGATATTTATTAAGAGGAACAAATAGTATAAATCTTGGACAATAGAGAAAAATTACTATAGAATAAGACAACTCATCTGTTATAAGTTCTCTATAGAAATCACAAATTTGAAGAACCTACATGGGAACATGAGGATTTAATGAAACACATATATAATATTTTTTTATTAGAGTGTTTAATTTCATTAAAAAATCAAATTTTAATGGGTTTAAAATGTAACACCCATATATTTTATGAATTAATGTTTTCGAATGAATTTAATTTATTTAGAGACCTTTAATTGATTCAATACCAACTTTAAACATACTGTGATATAATATTAATTTATAAAAAAATTTCTAGTTACATAATTTGAAATAAATTCTTTAGGTATCAATTAATTATAAATTAAATTAAAATCATTTTAAAATAAAAGAGATATTTTTTTGAAAAACTATTTTTATGCATACAATATATTTTAATCTTAATAAATTAAATTAATCACTATTGGTGAATTATTTTAATGAAATTTATATATTATATATTAAATAAAATATTTTAACATTCATTTAATATTTTTTATGGGAATGAGATAAGAATAAAAAAAAATTTATGCTTCAAAATTTATTTTTTCTAAAAAGAAACTTTCTTCATGTGTTGCACACTTCTTTTAAAATTGATTTTTCTACTTATAAAAATTTAATTTGATAAAATTTATTCTATATTTGGCATCAGGTGGTTCAAATTTTTTAAATAAGTGCTTTTATTTTTGGTTAATATCAATATTAATTGTGGTAAAATGCATCACCTCAGTAAAGGGTAAATCCAGTTAATCTTGGTTAAAACTAAGTTATAAGGACATAATTTTATTCATAATTATTATTGGATGAATGAAATTAGTTCTTTATCAAGTTATTCTAGAAATTGAGTTTTTTAATGGATAATTTAACATTAAAATGACCTATATATTATTTAAAGGAAATATTGTTACAAAATGTCACTCTCTTAGTTTTAAATATCTATTATGTGTCCATATATAGAAAAAATAAATTTATGAATGAATATAAGTGCATATTTTGAGTTTAATGAAATAATTTTCATGATATATATATATATTTTCTAATTTCTAGTTAAGATAAAATGACATAAAATGATTATGAAACCCCTATGCAGTATTTCTACAATTAATAAAAAATATAATAAATCATTTTAAAAATATCAAAATTAATATAATTTGAGTGATTTAAGGTATTACATAAGTTTTTTATATTAATATGAAATATTAGTTTTATCTTAAAGAATTATATTATAATTATGAATTTTTCTTTATTTATTTTACTTAAAATTAACACTACTACAAAATAAAGCTATAACCACAGTTTGGAACCGTGGCTATAGGCCCAAAAACCGTGGCTATAGGTTATAGCCACCGTTTCATAAACCATGGCTGGTATTGGCGTGGATATAGGGTAAAACCTATAGCCACGGTTTAAAACCGTGGCAACAGCCTATAGCCACGGTTTTCAAACCGTGGCAGAATCTTAAGTCTGGAAATATATATAGCCACAGTTTAAAACCATGGCTATAGGCCTTTTTCCATGGTTTCAAACCATGGCTATAGGCCTTTTTCCACAGTTTTAAACTGTGGCTATATGTCTCCCCATTCCATAAAAAAACAGCCCCCACCTGCCCCCTTCCCCAGCACTGCCCCCTGCACTCCCCACAGCCCACTGCACACACCCCTGCCCCCTGCCCCCTGCCCCCTGCACCTCCCCCCCCAGCCCACTGCATCCCCCCCTACACACACACCCTGCACCCAGCACACCCCCTGCCCCCTGCACTTCCCCCCTGCCCACTGCACATCCCCCCCAGCCCACTGTAAACCCCCTGCCCCCAGCAAACCACCCATGCCCCCTCACCCTATCCCCTGCACACAATCCACGAGTTGTTATGTCTAAAAGGAAAAGGAGAAGACCTAAAATTTCTAGCACATACATCAATCAGGATGGGATTATGATCAGAGTGATGCTTTGGTAAGATGAGTCCATAAATAATCAAGGGCTCATTCCCTTCATTGATGCAGGACAAGAATCTATCAATATTGCTGGCTTGCCTCCCATTAATGGTGTACCTGCTCCAGGTGTAATCACCCCCATTGTGTTCACTTCAAATAGCCTACAATTGTCAATGCAAGAAAGGAAGTCAGAAGCATCCATCATGTTGAAGTTATCACCAGTTTTCTCCTCTAGTAGGAGCACAATATTAAAATCACCCAATGACATCCAGCTGTGTGACATTTGATTAGAAATATAAGTGATATCCTGCCAATGCTCCCTTCTGTTGAGATAGGAGTTAGAGGCATAAACAAAGACTATAGATATCCCAATATCATGGAACACCATATCAACCAGGACACTCTGATGATCATCAGTGTAAGAAATAACATGAACGCTTTCATGCTTGAGGACCCATAAATCTGTTGCGGAATCACCGAGAGACACAATGACAGAAATGATGAAAATGAAGGAAAGAAAGAAAGGGACATAATGATTTACGTAGTTCGGGAAAAATCCCTACGTCCATGGGAGAGGCAAAATTCACTATATCGGGAGAATAAAATTACAGAGGATTTTTGTAGTAAACCCTAGCCTGAAATGGGATACATATGAAGAAGATGGTCCACTGTTCCGAAATAGAAGTCCGCGTTACAACAGTGATCGACGACCAACTTTTTCAAAAGCACTACAGTGTCTGCCGGCTGGAAGTCAAAAGTGCTATAGTAAAGTTGACCCTGAAGTCCGCACCGCTATAGTGTCTGTCGGTGTCGGTCGGTTAGTATTGCTATAATGGTCAGGCCACAAGCATTCGACCCAACCAGATCGGGCAACACCAATCCAACAAAATCCTCATCCGCATTTTCATTCACATGTTATGAGATCGGTGAGTATCCAATTGAAGACCATTTTATAGCTTTCCAGCTTGAGAACTTCATTTTCAGTTCAGCAATGCTAATCATTAAAGGTTTGCTAGTCATAAGAATGTGCCTAAGGGCTTTGACTGTGGGAGGGTTCCCATGCCCATGGAAATTCCAGATAAAATCTTCATTTATTAAGAGCTGACTTGCCTCTAGTCTGATACCCCCCTTTCTTCATGTTGTTCAGTTTATTAGATTTAGTGTTCTCTTTAGCCTTGAATTTAGAGGCCTTATCCTTAGGATATTCATCAGTTCCCTAGAGGAAGGGGGAGATTCATCCTTCCAATTTATTTAAATTGTTATATATTTGGATGGAGCACTATCATCTACATCTTCCACCCATGATTTCCCACTTAGAGGCAAGAATTTTTTTAGAGAGAGAGCAAAGCCTATGTTTGCGGCTCTTGAAACTCGCCTTTTTCCTAATTTCGCAGGCTCTACCTGAGTAAAAGAGTCCCCTTTATGAGAATCCTGTCCAACCAAATATGAAGTAGGAAAGGCGGATGCATGCCCAGAACCAGCACTACCCAATTGTGTGTCTGGGACTACTTCATCATAGCCATATATAGTAGCACTGAGGTTCTCCTACTATCCACCAAGTGACTCGCCTGAACCATGTAGGTCCTACCCTGAATTGTTTATTTTCACTTTATGTCTAGGCATGGTCGTATTAGGCATTTGTGAGTCTTGGAAAACTTCATTAGAGCCACATTTAGTAGTTCTAAAGTTCTCCTGCTTTCCATCAAGAGCCTGATCTTAGTCGTGTATTTACTGGCCTGAGTTGTGGGTCTACTCATTCTATTCCAAAAAATCATTAGATGGGGCCTTATAAGCCTGTTTAGAGACCACAATCAGTTGATGTGGCTGGGCAGTCACATAAGACACTGGGATATCTTCAGGCACACCACGGAGCTCGACCCGCGATAGTTATGGGCCATAAGCATTCGGCCCAACCGGATCGAGCAACACCAATCCAACCCCCCCTGCTGGACCCCCTGGACAGCATCCCCCCTACAAATCCCTTGCACATCCCTTGCCCCCCTGGACAACATCCCCCCCCCCCCACATCCCTTGCACCCCTTGCTGGACCCCCTGGACAGCAGCCCCCCCACCCCCTACTAGACAGCAGCCCCAACCCCCCTGGACAGCAGCCCCCCCTGGATAGAATCCCCCCCGCTGGACCCCCCTGGACAGCAGCCCCCCCACATCCCTTGCACCCCCTACTGGACCCCCTGGATAACAGCACCCCACCCCTTACTAGACAGCAGCCCCAGCCCCCCTGGACAATAGCCCCCCCCACATCCCTTGCACCCCCTACTGGACCCCCCTGGACAGCAGCCCCCCCACCCCCCTGCTGGACAGCAGCCCCAGCCCCCTGGACAGCAGCCCCCTGGACAGAATCCCCCCCGCTGGACCCCACTGGACCCCCCTGGACAGAAGCCCCCCCACATCCCTTTCACCCCCCTGCTGGACCCCCTTGGACAGCCCCCCCCCCCCCACATCCCTTGCACCCCCTGGACAATAGCCCCCCCCAGCCCCTGCTGGACAACAGCCCCATCCCCCTGGACAGTAGCCCCCCTGCTGGACCCCCTGGACAACAGCCCCCCACCCCCCTGCTGGACAGCAGCCCCAGCCCCCCTGGACAACAGCCCCCCTATTGGACCCCCTGGACAGAAGCCCCCCCCTACAGGACCCCCCTGGACAGCAGCCCTCCCCCCTGCTGGACATCCCCCCCCACATCCCTTGCACACCCCTTTCCCCCCTGGATAGCATCCCCCCGGAACCCCTGGACAGAAGCCCCCCCCCCCCCCCCCACTGGACCCCCTCTAGACAGCAGCCCCCCTGCTGGACCCCCTGGACAGCCCCCCCTGATGGACCCCCTGGACAGAAGCCCCCCCTGCAGGACCCCCCTGGATAGCAGCCCCCACCCCCCTGCTGGACAACAGCCCTCCCCCTGCTGGACAGCCCCCCCACATCCCTTGCACACCCCTTTCCCCCCTGGACAGCAGCCCCCCCCGCTGGACCCCCTGGACAGTAGCCACCCCTGCTGGACCCCCCTGGACAACCCCCTTGCTGGACCCCCTGGATAGAATCCCCCCTGCAGGACCCCCCTAGACAGCAGCCCCCCCCCCGCTGGACCCCCCTGGACAGCAGCCCCCCCTGCTGGACCCCCCTGGACAGCCCCCCCTGCTGAACCCCCCTGGACAGAAGCCCCCCCCTACAGGACCCCCCCTGGACAGCAGCCCCCCTGCTGGACAACACCCCCCCACATCCCTTGCATACCCCTTGCCCCAATTGTCAGGTTAGAGGTGATGAGGTTTGAAATTGTTAGAGGAAAGGAAAATGTGGGACCAACTAAACAATTGAGGTTCAGGCTCGACATCAATTTTGAGGTTCAGGCTCAATAGAAGTTGGTAGCTACTGGGGTCCGAGCCATGGTGGTGTTACCCCTTTCTCTAGAAGCCCTCCCATTAAACATAATTATCAGTGGAGGAGGTACATAATGGGAAAAGAATCCTATGTTGGTTAGTGGTACTGATAGGGAACATGGTTTGGTATATGTTCAGCATGGATTGTGATACAATATAAAATTCAGTTAGAAATGAAAATAAATCATGCTGGAACATACACATATAGATGGAAGTGGTTTGACTATTGTTCGTTTACATTCTTGCAGTAGGTGGACGTCAAGGAGGAATATCTAGCTCCAAACCATTGTCTCGATTTATCTTACCAAACTAATAACACGAATTAACATTAATACCCCTATAATTCATCTTTTTTTCTTGTTTTCTTATTTCTCTCTAAGAACACACACATAATCATAATGGTTTAGTAACTCTAATGGGGAACTATGAGTTTAATGGATCAACCGAGGATGATGTATTTGTGTATGGGGTGATCATTATTGGATGGAAATAGGTGAGGATGAATATAATGGAAACTCAAAGAAACAATAATGTGACGATCATCAATTCAAAAATCATAGTTTCACACACACATTGGGTGGAAGACAACTTGATCTCTACCTATGTTTAGGTTGGAAAATTGTGTATTACAATTTTTAGGTAAACACGAATGGAAACAAATGTGGCTTAGATATACTTTTTTATGGTGAGTATTAAAGAAAATATGGCATCAATGTAATAAAACATAGAATAAAATATGAGAGGGTAGAATAAGAGCCAACATATGGCTCTGGATGAGGCGTAGAAGAAAAGCATGATGTTATTAGTTTGTGATTTAGAAGAACCAACTCTTGAGAGTTTGAATAGAATTGAGCAACATATGCAGTGAGGATTAGAAAATGAAAAAAAAACTTGATAAGCACTGAAAAATACATAATTCAGATAAATGGGATGGATGGAGTGCAGCGTGCTCCTTGAGACATTTCTGGTTACAGAGGCTGTCCAACAATCTGAAGAGCTATGAAGCGTCTCACAGTTAGTGGAATTTCCAACATTATTTGGAGAAAACCCATTAGTATGTATTACAAATTTACCCACAAAATGACTTATTTTTGAATGAAACCAATGAGAAAACTATATGAATAATGTAAATAGAGATGACCAATGTAATGGTGTGAGAGATATGAGTCATCATGAATTGGGGGAATAGAAGTTGAATGGGTTATTCTTCCACCATGGCCAACCATACAGACCAATGCACAAATGCCCTGAAAATCTTTTTCGAGTGTGAATCCAGGAATTCAGAGAACTTAGGGAATTTAAGGAGGAGGGAGACATGGAAAAATAAAAATATTTGGTCATAGAAGCTGGAGAATGAGAACATGGTAGGAAACTAGTAGAATGAGAAAGATAATCGATTGATCTCCAGAGTATGCATGAGGTTAAGGAAAATTAGATGATGCTCACCAGACATATATCAAGTGTTATGGTAGTTATTTTACTAGATAAAAGATCCATTGATCTATTTACTTCTAGAAATCTTGCCAAACTCACAAACTTGAAGGTTTTAATTACCAAACCATTTGTTTTTACTCATGGTTGTAGTTCTCATTATTTTTTACAAGACCTATGAAAATAGATTTAGGTCAGTATAGAGAATTCCATCAGTACAGTTGATAAATTTGTTTTTGACCCTATGGGACTATATGTAGTCTTCAGGATATAATGGATAACAATACTGCATAGTGTTTTGACTAGATAGGGTTATAAAACCAAGGGATTTTTATAGTAGGGGTAGGAAATTAATCTCTATGTAAATGAAACCGCTATAGTGTGACCATGGGGACTTCAAAAACACATTCAACAAAGAATAATATTATTGAGTGATGGGATTGGTAAGTGCAGATTCAGTTTCTAGAATAAGAATCAAACCGTAAGCTCATATATTGGTTTTATTTGGGTGAATTTTAGAAAAACATCCAATTTATGTTTAGAAAACTGTAGGTCCTACAACTATATTGGAAATCCAACCACGCTATTTATCTGGTGCTTGGGACGACCCTATTAATTATTTGACCATATAATCTAGATCATTATCTAAATGATGAGTTTGAGCACAATGTTAATGACATGTTGGGTGAATGAATAACCTGACATAGTGGAATCCCATTTTATAGTCCCATCTTTCTTGTAAAGGAAAAAATATAGGACTTAGAATATGTTCATTAATTACCAAGCACTTAATAAACATACCATCCCGAATAGGTTCCTCATTCCCATCGTTGAAGAACAATTGTAAGAGTTTAAATGAGCTACATTTTTCTCAATATGGGACTTCAAATCTAGGTTCCACTGGATATGAGTATGAATAAGGGTCTTAAAAAGATAGTTTTTCGTACACACAATGGAAATTATGAATTCCATTCCATTTTATTTGGGTTGATGAACTCCCCAGCTTCTTTTCCACCACTTATAACTCAGACCCTCTAGTGAGATGGTTAAAAAAATAACCTTAAAAGACTCATAAATCTAAAGCTGGATAAAAATATCCTCAAACTTCAGTACCAAAAACAATTCATCCTAAGAATCTTGTTACCCAGGAATTATTGTGAGGCTACCATCTTGATTCTGGGAGCCTGTTTCAGGCTGAAATAAAGGTGGAAGGGGGCTAGTGTGGACTGGATGTGGATGGAGCAGGGCCAAATCACAGCATAAATGCGGCGTGACTGCGGCGTGACCGCGGCGTGACCGCGGCGTGACCGCGACGTGACCGCGGCGTGACCACGGCGTGACCGCGGCGTGACCGCAGCGTGTTGGACTGGTCCAGCGACATTCGCGGGGCATCATATTCTGACCAGGAGCGAAGGGAGCAGGAGGAGGCTAGAATGCTGGTGGAAGGGGGCTGGTTGCACGTGCTGGGGGATGGTGCGGGCTGATTCAAAGGTGGCAGGGGGGCTGTTGCGGGTTGGAATGCTGGTGGCAGTGGGCTGAAATGAAGGTGGAAGGGGGCTGGTGTGGGCTGGATGTGACTAGAGCAGGGCCAAATCACGACATTAACGCGGCATGACCGCGGCGTGACCGCGGCGTGTTGGCCTGGTCCAGCGACATCCGCAGGGTAGCATCTTCCGGCCAGGAGCGAAGGGAGCGGGAGGAGGCTGGAATTCTGGTGGAAGGGGGCTGGTTGCAGGTGTTGGGGAGATGGTGTGGGATGATTGGAAGGTGGCAGGGGGGGATGTTGCTGGCTGGAATGCTGGTGGAAGTGGGCTGAAATGAAGGTGGAAGGGGATGGTGTGGGATGGATGTGGCCGGAGCAGGGCCAAATCACGGCGTGACCACGGTGTGACCGCGGCGTGTTGGCCCGGTCCAGCGACATCCGCAGGGCAGTATCTTCCGGCCAGGAGAGAAGGGAGCAGGAGGAGGCTAGAATGCTGGTGGAAGGGGGCTGGTTGCAGGTGTTGGGGAGATGGTGCGGGCTGATTCGAAGGTGGCAGCGGGGTGCTGTTGCAGGCTGGAATGCTGGTGGAAGCGGGATGAAATGAAGGTGGAAGGGGGATGGTGTGAGCTGGATGTGGCTGGAGCAGGGCCAAATCACGGCGTGACCGCGGAGTGACTGTGGCGTGACCGTGACGTGACCACGGCGTGTTGGCCCGGTCCAGCGACATTCGCAGGGCAGCATCTTCCAGCTAGGAGCGAAGGGAGCAGGAGGAGGCTGGAATGCTGGTGGAAGGGGGTTAGTTATAGGTGTTGGGGAGATGGTGCAGGCTGATTCAAAGGTGGCAGGGGGGGGGGGGGTGTTGTGGGCTGGAGTGCTGGTGGCAGCGGGATGAAATGAAGGTGGAAGGGGGCTGGTGTGGGCTGGATGTGGCCGGAGCAGGTCCAAATCATGGCGTAACCGCGACGTGACCGCGGCGTGACCACGGCGTGACTGCGGCGTGTTCGCGGCTTGTCCGCAGCGTGACCGCAACGTGTTGGCCCGGTCCATCGATATCCGCAGGGCAGCATCTTCTGGCCAAGAGCAAAGGGAGAAGGGAGGAGGCTGGAATGCTGGTGGAAGGGGGCTGGTTTCAAGTGTTGGGGGATGGTGCAGGCTGATTCGAAGGTGGCAGGGGGGGCTGTTGTGGGCTGGAATGCTGGTGGCAGCGGGCTGAAATGAGGGTGGAAGGGGGAAGGTGTGGGCTAGATGTGGCCGGAGCAGGGCCAAAACATGGCATTACCGCGGCGTGACCGCGGCATGACCGCGACGTGTTGGAGCTTTCTAACTAAAAGTTGTTGCGCCCCCACTGGGTATACGCACCTTCACACATTAAATGTATTTTACAGAAACCTTCAAATTAAATGGGCAATGTCACACATACAATTTAAAGAGGAAGGTGGAAAACATAAAAAACATTGAAAACAAAGTAAAAACACGAACCTGGATATTTGTTTATGCTTCCAACAACAGTATGATTCGATCTTCAACAGGTGCATGAGGTGATGCCCATCTTTTTTCATTCCCAGATAACACAAGAAAAATGTTATTAAATAGTAAAATAACTAAACGAAATAAAAGAAAAGAAAAGGGAAAATAATTTTTAGGTTTCAAACCCGGAACAGGGGCTGTTGTTAACCTGTCCACAGATGCACCCCTCCACCCTCCCCCTGCCCCCTGCCCCCTCCCCCTACCCCCTGCCCCCTACCCCCTCCAACCTACCCCCCTTCCCCCTGAAACCTACCCCTACCCCCTGCCCCTTTTCCCCCTTCCCCCCTCCAACCTGCCCCCTGCCCCCCTCCAACCTGCCCCCTTCCCCCTTCCCCCCTAAAACTACATATTTTGTTGTATGAGGACATCTAAGGCATAGACGCACCATGATGAAATTTTTATGGAATTCTGATACTTGTTGAATAATATTTATCTAGGAAAATTATTCTCATAGAGCATAATCTGATGCCTCAACAATTGTTTTTAGCTCGAAGGGATTGAGAATGACCCTCGAGCCTTTCCACAGGCCGACTTGGGTGCTCAGATTAGGGTTAATCTAATTTAGTTTGTAGAAAATGGTGTTTATAAATTATGTTTTGTAAAATTAAAACTTCGAGGGTGGAATGGATGTTCAAGTTTTAAAAGGTCCAAAATACCCTCCTCTTCTTCCTCAACCCCCACATCTTCTTCTTACCCAACCCCATGTCCAAAAGCTTGACAACACCCCTAACCATAGATGAACCGGTTTCTAATCCTAGTTCTATGAGCATACTGTAATTTGAGACCCTGGTGAGCTTCATTGCAAGTATGGAGATGGACTTAAAAACACATCCTATATAAAATTGATCTCTATCCTTCATCACTTTGGATCAACCTGAACATTAACACTCTCAATTAGTTATCAAGAACAAATCATTAGAAAATTGTTGCTCAAAAATATGAGGTGGATTGAAGGATGTTAAATTACTAATGGTTTAATTATTACCAACAGAAAAAATCAGGAAACAATATAAATTCATCACCCACATCTAATAATTTTATTATTAAATGAATTTAGTTATGGTACTCTACCTCAATAACATGCACTACTATGATATCTCTAACCTATGGATTGTACCTATAACCAGTTTAGGTGAGGCAAAGATATGTTTTTTTAATTATATGAAATAGAAAATTCCATCTAAATTATATAATGAAATGGATCTTAATTAAATAATAGAAACTACCTGGATTGCGGTGATACATCATAGACCAGTTTGATCACACTTTCATCCACATTACACATTGTTTCCACCAAATCTTCTTTAATAATAACATTTTCATGGCCCCTTTTTCTAGGAAAAAAACATTTTAATGCATCTACAAAATTATAATATGTAGTTTAAAAACCATTTTTCTCAAAAGGATCTAAAAAAATTGATGGTGAGAACAACTATACACCATTCTTGAATATCATTTTTTTATTCCACATCCTGTACTTTCCAAAAAATAGTTATACTACCATGGTTGTAAACCGTGGCTACATATTAGTTTCCAGAAAAAAATAGAGATTTCTCACCCTGCACCCTGAGCCCTACCGCACCCCGCACCCGGTACTCCAAGCAATAAAACATGAAGGAGACATCGATGTTTCCCATGCCTTCAAATTCAACAGTGTATTAATTAATCAACAAAGGCCTTCATGTACCTTCAACATATGAAATAATTCTAGAACATCTTCCATGGAGTTGAAATAACCACCATAGATAGTGTAAAGTAGGTTCATGACAATAAAAAGATCCACCTAATGTCAAGTCCAAGAGATGACTCTCCATAATAGTGTCAGGCTTTAGGGGTGTTCATGTGTTGGGTTAAGGGTGTTTTGGGGCTCGAACCAACAAAAAAAGATTAGGTCGATCACGTGCTTTGTGAGAACCTGACCCAACCTGACCCAACCCGCTGGGGTCAGGTTACCAGACACATGGCCAAAGGACTCAACCCAACCCAAGCTGTCATGGTTTGGGTCAGTTTGGGTCAAGTTATATGAGTAAAACCCAACCCGATGCACCTGAACCCAAACCCAGACCCATGCACCCCCAGCCCCCTCACCCCCCTATAGTAGCCCCTCCATCTCCCCACCCCCACCCCTTGGCAGCCCCCCTCCCCCAACCCCCTACAGCCCCCCCAGACCCAGACCCAACCCAATGCAGCAGCAGGGTGGATTCCAAAAAACACCATCCAATTCCAAAATGCAAACCAAAATGCAGTGGCATCCAAAAAATGTTGCAACATATTAGAAAATACAAACCAAAATGCAAAACAAAATAGGGGAAATAACAACATCCAAAATGCAGTGGCATCCAAAAATGCAGTAGCATCCAAATAAATGCAGTTGCATCCAAACCAGAAAAATGAAACAATGAAGAAACGTCAAAAATATAAACAATAAGGAAGTTCACAAACTCCATAAATTTGAGCATAAAATCGTATACAAATTTAACAACCAAACAAAAAAACAGTGGTATACAATTCTTAACACAAAAAAACAGGGGAAACAAATAGGTGTAAAGTGAATAATAACATGGGTAAGGGAATCCAACCTGTTACCTAAGCAACAAAATTAATAAATGTGATCCCAAAATATTTTTATTAATACCATCGGGAAAAATATTGTTACATATCTACCACTTCAATTAATTGGTGCAGTTAAACTTGGTAAACCCCCACTTCCTACTGACAATTGGAATAAAATGCATGAATTCAAACATCATTCTATTTTCTTTCTTTTTTATTTCATTTAGTACATGTGAACCAAATAGATCCTTATGTCCTAATGAAGTAGTTCACTCCATCCTAAAAGTAACTCACAAACATACAAAAGATTATAGAAAGTTAGCAAAATGAACAAAGCAACACTAATAGACAAGATCTTTTCCATTTTAGCCTTTGATAAAGAAGAATCTTACAAAATAAATGTATAAGAAAAAAATTAGTAAATTAAACTACATTCACATAAAAAGGGTAAACAGATTATTAATTTTCTTTAAAAATAAAATAGATATTAAATAATAAAACCCATTTTCCACAATTAATACCATTACACTGCACTCATGTAAACTTTATGTGGTCATAAAAATAGAGAAAAAAGAAAACCCTAAAACTTATTTTGATCAGTGAAAATTCTATAAAAATTTTAAACAATGAAATATTATGAGTGGTATAAAATTCATGAAATCGTGTAACAATGCTTGTGAATAATAGCTAGCTACTATGATGCATGTCATCAAATCAATGCTTGTGAATACCAACAAGCTACTACAGGTCGGTTTTTAATAAATTCATATGCTGTGGAACTTTTTTTATAATTAAACTTTCACCAGTGTTGGGGTGAAGGATGTACAACTTTCTTGTATTGGGGTATTTATAGTGGGAGGGAAATAGAAGGAGGGAGATTCAAAAAGTCCAGAAAAATTGAAAGATGAAGCGCCAGTGGATTCCTGCTTCTGAAGGGCTACCGTGAACAACATGAGAGAGTTCATGAGAGAGGTCGACGGTTCGGAGTGGAGGGTCGCGGTGAGAGAGGTCGACGACAACATGAGAGACCACATTGATTGGGAGCGTCGGGAGGAGGGAGCCGCGGTGAGAGCTGTAGACAGTTCGAAGAGTATGGTCGCGGATCGGGGGAGGAGGAGAGGAGAGGCCGTCGCGGATCAGGGGAGGAGGAGAGGAGAGGCCGACGAAATCCAAAGAAAAAAAAGAAATGCTGATGTTTATAAGTTTATCCACAAATGCTTAATTAAAGCGTGTCTATAAACAGTCTATAGCCACAGACCTATAAAACCATGGCTATAGGTCCATGGATATAGCTTAAATTTCTAGTAGTGTAAATAAATAGAGTTTAAATTGAAAATAATGATATTTTATGCCAATAATATTTTATAAAATTACTAAAAATCCTAAAAAAATTAGAAGAGGAAAATTAGGATAATATATTATAAAAAATATCATCCATTTACCATTTATAGGCTATTTCTATCACAAACTGTTCCTCAAAGTCCTTGTCATGACTACCTAAGCCCACCTCTGATAGGCCAAGGGGTGTCGTCTTGTGCTGTGTAGGCATTTATCACAAATGCGATGCATTTTCCTAAGAACCTATACACAGGCACAAACCAGAAAGCCATCGGGCTGGAGATTGAAAACACTAAGTAAATAAAATGCATGCATACCACTAGAACCCAACAACAATGTATGATAGAATGTAAAGAAGTAAAGTAAAAATAGTATAGGATATAATCCCACTAAAAGATCAACAACTGCAATGTCCGACCCGTAAACAAGGGTATTGAAGCTGCTGTAGGATGCTTCCTGAAACACCTCAACTTGTCTGATCTCACAAGGCACCACCAAATCTTGGTCCTGGTCCTACACCATCTAAGACTTTACCAAAGTGTCGATTGTATTCCCAAGAAACAAAATGTGTGGGAAAATCCCATGAAGGGGTGAGTAAAACAATACTTAGTAGGGGACCCTGAAAACCACACAACAAAATAACACAAAAGAAAACTCCACCAAGTAATATAGTGATCTCAACACAGGTATATGTCATCAACACATATAATTAGAGCATCCAGGTACACTCATAAATAATTCCAAGATGCAATGTCTTTTCTACTTCTAGTCATATGGTTTTTTGAATTGAACACTCGATTCTACGAGATCCCACTCCTCGATCTATCTCATAGTAACCAGGTAGATAAAGTCTACCAAATTATCTGAGAGAACATCTAGTCTTGATACATCATGAAGTTTCCTTAATACATGTAGTTTTAATGAGGTAATAAGTCTCGATATCATATTCAATACTTCATCACAGGATTCTACTCAAGGCACGCTTGTCCACAAAGGACTCGCTCCTTAAGTCATCAAGTCATCGGGTCTGCTCTGGTGGTCCATTTTCTGATATGCATGTGTATTTCATATCCTCAAATATTCATTGTCCCTCCCGTGACCTCAATGTCGTATCGACATCAACCTGAGGTTTTAGTCATGAAGAACACATGAACACCCACAATGGAGGGATCTAAGCATTGTTTGTTTCTTCCCAATTCCTCTGTGTTAGAATAAAAGGGAGAGCATTGACACTAAGTTTCTATCCCTTTGAGCCTCTGATAAAAAATTCCACACCAAAAGAATAAACATCCTTTGGATCAACCTATTTGTGGGTTGATCTGTGTTCTTTGTTTTAGAAAGAAATAATGGGATACAATTTCAGAAAGAAGAACTTCTATTTCAAGTTGGTTCGCTTAAAGATGTAGATTGAAGTCGATTCGCCACGTCAATCCTTGTTCCACCAGTGGTCATTAATTCATAATCACTTGATTAAACCCTAAACTATGATCCGTCATCACTAGTAAGAGATCCTCCTCCCACTTTCTTTAGGGAAAATACAGAGTTCCAGAGGAATTCTCTAGCGTTATGAATTATAACACTGGACCCTATCCCCAATTAATGGAGGAAATGTGTTAACGGATTATAGCGTTACTATTTTTCTTTGAAACAACATCGCCATGCAGCTTCATTTATGAAAGGAGAGTGGGCAGCTCTGTCACTACGTCACAACAGCTCCATGCCGTGAAACATTAAAAGGAAATAAAATAAACTTCTTTTAGTTTATTTTATACTCTTTTAAGAAGTACAACAATTAAATTTTACCCTTGACACACACCATTAGAGGTCAAGTCCTACTTAAATAGAACATCTCATTATAAACCCAACTATAGTATCATATTTTTAATCTGACTTACCATTTTTGTGTTATGAGGATTCAAAAATAAAATAATTTTTATTTAAATAATTTTATTTATGGTTAAATCCCAGAAACCATCATTCACAGCTGGCCCGTGGTGTCCAATGTTGGGATACACCTATGGAATACATTACCTCATGAAATCAATGGTGGTCTCAGATTTTCAATCCAATTTATCATTCATGAATCATAAGGACTTAACAAAAAAAATAATCTTACTTAATTATTTTATTTATGGTTATACCATTTTCGGGTTTTCTCACTGGAGACCCGTATAGACTAAACATAAGTCCCACCTAGGGTAAATCTACTAATATGGACACAAAAGTGCCCTCAAATTTATGATCTAGGAACCCTTTTAAGATTTTTTCCATTTTTTTCAGGAACACTTCTTATACGTGCTATTTAAAATATAACATTTTTTGACGGATCATTTTGGGCTCTCCAGGCATCAAAATCGCATGCTGTCTCAACGCATAGTCTCATAAGTTTCCCAATGATTTTATAAAAATAGAATCGATAAAATACAATATGTTAAAATTTATAACCATTTATTTTTTGAATGAAATTATTATATTTTAATATTTTAAGAAATTCCAATGGTACTTCTCCCCACAAATATAAAAGGGAACCCCTCCATTCTATTATTTACCCCACTTTAAGCCTTATATCTCAACAAAAATCTTTCAATATTTATTATACAATAATATATTCACATTCTATTGGTGATGGAATTCTCAATAGACCATCCATAGAGCCCATAATAGGATATCTAAAGGAGTTATTTTAAAGAAGAGGTAATCACCTTAATCAATAAAATTATTTTTTATAATTAATTTACCACATATAAAATATATTAAATTCTTTATAAAATAAAAAATTAAGTATAATAAATATACTAAAATGTTTTTATGAGTATGAAACTTACTTTATTCACCCCATTCCATCAAATGAGGTGTGAAAAAATCACTGGTGCATACATACATCTTACCATATCCACATATCGGTAAAAATCATTTATCATCACCATATTTCATCGATGGATATTATGATGGATTTAATGTTAATATATGATATTTGTGAAATAATTATACTTATATATTTATAATATTATATCTATATTCTATCCTTTTAAACCTTTGTAAAACTATAACATTGATGAGGTGTACGTGTGGATCTCCACCTCCATGAAGCGTTGTGATTCATTATCATTTATGTTTTATTTGGATGGTAATAAGGATATATTTATTGAATATTATATATATATATATATTTATGTAATAATAAGTTATGATATGTGACTTTTTATTTACCATTATTTCGTTCCATCTATTTTAAAATGGAAATAACGTTTGTGCATACGTACAACCAACCGTCTCCTTGAATGGTGTAATTCATTTTTCTATATCTATATTTTATGAATGAATTTAAAAATGTATATAATAAATATATATTATATTTATATCACTATTAAAATTATTTATATGATGTAACCATTATCTAAATATAATGACCAAAATTACCAAACTAAAACATACATGAAAACGAAGAAGATATCACCTGGAATAGTGATTTTAACAAAGAATTGATAACAAAAAAGTGGTAAAGGGTTATAAATAAATAATATATGTTATGATATATATGATTATGGTTATAAAAAATATTTATACTAATTATATATTTATTATAAAGGAGTTTCCAATGTCTATGAAGGAAGCTGGGCCTAAGGTAAGGGGTTTTCATCTCACTTTTATTTCTGTGGGATTCATGTCATATTCACCGCTTGTTTCTTAAGTATGGTGTATATAATAACCATTAATGAAATTTAGGATTCATATTATGAAATATATTAGGATTTAAATTTCCATATATGGTTATTTCGTTCAAGGGGCATATAATTTAAAAGTTACCAAAGTGGTAAGTCTTTTAGGTTATAATATCATTGTTTATCGGGATTGTTTATGATTAAGTCTCCAATGATGACATAAAATGATATATATCTCTAGTAATGAATAAATTTTATTCTCCTATGTTTATTTTATATTAATACATGTTTCTTATCATTTATATCACTTTATGTACTCAATATAATGAAAATTTGTTTTTAAGTAAAATCGACGTTATTTCTCTACTCGGTTGAAAATATTTTTTCTTCCATGTAAATGTTTTCTAAAAAAGTTTTATATAAGGTTTTTAATATTATATTATTATAATTTTATTTATTTTTTACCCATGTTTTAGTTTTTTACAAGAAATCTATAAAATTAATCTTCTTGTTTTTTTTGATGTGGTACTTTTTTTAGATTTTTAGTTACAAAAGTATGAAAAGAATGTTTTTTAAAATTATATGGAATAAAAAGAATTTACCACCATCATAGAGGCTTACAAATTTTAATAATAATATAATTTTTTAAATATATATTTTAAAATAAAATTTCTTCCATAATTTGTTTGATTTTTTTGGAATATAAGGGAGTGATTTCAAAATGAAAATGATATTTTTCTGAAGAATGTTTTAATGATATTTTAATTGTATTTATATTAACCAAATTAAATAAAACATTATTTAAATTATTTTTTATTTGGGATATGATCCAAGGATAACATCCTTATTATTTTTCTAGATGTTTTTTATTGATTTTGACAATATGTTTATGAATCCTGTTCCTTTTCCATGGGTCATTTTATATGAAATGATGAAATGATGGAATGTTTATGAAACCCATTACTTTTACATGGGTCACACTATAATGAAATGGTTAAATGTTTATAAAATACATTTCTGTTAATGCGTTCTTATATGATGAATGTTTTATGATCTAGGGATGCACATATGTATGGTTTTCATTATGCGATGGTGGTTACTTTATAACTAAGAACGGTAATTGTGTTATAATGAAGGATAGTATTTACGTTACAAAAATGGATGATGGTCACATATTTACCAAGTATGGGTGGGAACTATATCTCCCTCTAATGCATTGTTTAAATATTAACATCTCATGAGAAAAAAATGACTGGAATTGGTAGTTAAACTATTTGATTAATGGAAAATTTCCACTATGATAGTCATGGGAGTGAACCATGATAACTATAATGATTTTTGGAGTGAAACGAATCCAATATAATAGTCTTGGGAGTGAACCTTTACTACTATGATTGTTTTGGGGAGTGAAAAAAATCAACTATTATAATTTTTTAAATTATCCTTGACTAGTAATGAAATTATTTTTTATACTTATGTGTATGACACAATTCCATGTCTTATGAAAATCATATACTTCCACGACTTATGTTCATTGATTAATTCATTATTCATGTTATAGTAATTACCGATATTATTCCATGACTCAATATTATTATTTATGATAAGAAGGGTATGATTTTCAAATGTTATTCTCATTTTATCATACCCTTATGTTCATGTTAGTCATAAGTGATCATTGATATCTTCATTTTTTACCATTACTGAGCATCTGTGCTCACCTTTTCTTATGTTTCGTTTCCCCATGTTATGAATTTATGAACTAATTATGATATTTATAAAAAGGGTTATAGTTATAAAGAACTTTTTTTGGGAGACGATGTAGATAGTTTATGAACTAATTGTTTATGTATCCATGTTTCCAAAGGAACTTGAGCTATATGATTTTGGTGTGGATAATTATGTTATATAATGAATATTAATATACTAATATGTGATATATATTTATGAAAATACTGGGATTATATACTTAGTATAATTATGTTACATGTTTAACGAAATCCCAACACTATCCAAAGCAGGTACGGTCACTCCCATGTGATACCGATTGTACCCATGGTTGTGGAAGGCATTTTATTTATACTTTTTTATTTATTCATTTTTAGAAAGTCAAATTGTACTTTCACTACATTTAATGGTTATGTTAAGAAAACGATAGGTGGTGTACTACTATGATACACTAACATCATTCTAGGTAGTCCTTGGAAGATTGATACCTGAGAAAATATTATGATCCTAGGTACAAGTAGGGTACAAACCCAATGTTGGATGGTTATGAAAGATAGATTAAACAGATTCTAGAGTTTGGTTTTAGTGAGGAACTAAAAACAAGTTGGGGTTATTTTATCATTCTGTTTATTTTTATTTGGGAAGTTTATGATCTTTCTCTGCGAGATCTTAGTAGTGTGTTCTTAGCTTGTGTGATATTCTGGATAGTTGATTTTTGTAATTTCATGAGTATGTCATTTATTTTTTGTTGGATTTTTATGATTTTATTTATATTCAGTTGGATATTTTGATAAATGGTTGTAAATTATTACCATTATTATTTTTCTACACTAATACAAGGGTATATTATTCCAAATATATCACCATAGACTGTACTTTATAGTCAGTAACATATTGTGTATAAGGATGTGAGTCTAGGATCATGTGGCACACTGATCTTGTTACACTTGAGTGATCTAGGTCGGGATGTTACAGTTATGGGGTGATGCAGGTCACCAACATAAGTGGTGGTGTTGTATTATTCATAGATTTGTGTTTTCAAGTTTCTTTTAATTGTATTTATATTTTAGTTGTGATTCCACTCATCATGAGTTGATTCTATTGGATTTGTGTGCACATTGGTCATGTCCTATGGGGTTGTTTTCAACATTCGTTATCTAGCGGCATCGTTCTTAGACAAGTATCTTAGAGTGATGATGAGGATAATTTTTACTAAGGAGGGATACATTTTTGGGGTTTCCATCAGATTAAAGTGGTGATTAGATAACCAAATGAGAATAGATGCTCATTTTACTTGAGATTTATCAAGATTTTATGATAGTGGTTAGAATGAGAATCAATTGGCTATAAAACTTTTGGCATGGAATATTGATATGGCTTGGGTAATTTTTTCTAATGTATTAATAATTTTATGTGGGTTATGAGGGGTATTTACACCCATGTGGTTTGGATTTTGTTGTAAGATCAAGGGAATTTCTAGTGTGATAGGTCCGACAATAGTTGAAGCAAGTAAATCTGCCACCCAGGGCTTAATAATAATGATATAGAGTGAATTTTTGTTTCTATTATTTCACATTTCATATAAAAATATACATGTAGATATTTTATTGTGAAATTTTTAGGGGAATAATAAAATCATAATCACACATTGTATGGACTCTCTAGGATGTGTGCATTCTTTATGGTTAGTGATGTTGGAAAGGATAATTCCTTGACATTTGAAGCTTAGTAACAGGTGGTTCTATGAATGCATGAGATGTATTTCATTATATTATAGGGTTATATCGGGCTGATCCTTAGTGTCAAGATGAGTTTTTTTTCTATTAGAGTCTTTGATATGTAAAAATCCTATGAACTATCCATTTTACTTTGGCGTGTCTTGTATGACGTTGTATATATTTAATTAGAATACCTTGTGATACATTATTTATTAATATGATGAATATTTATTAGTATTATTTTAGAATAATTTATTATTATTATATCTAAAGGTATAGTCTCCATACAATCACCTCACAGACCCTCTCTACTAGTTGGTGGCCTCTGGAATTTTAGGAGGCATACCTGAAGTCAATGGCTCACCGACTCGGGTGTTGTTTGAATGATATTGGTCATAGAAACTATCATGCAGTATCAAAGTAGGATGTAGAGTTCATTTCCATTTTTTATGTGTGTCATGGTAAATAGAGGTTTAGGTACGTGTTGGGACTTATAATAGATGTCATATTGCGTGAATGGAGAACACTGACATGATTTGATGTTTTTGTTTCCTATGGAAATGGGATATTTCTTTGGTATTTCATGGTTATAATTGAGATACATGATATGGGAAAATAAAATTAAACATTTTTGTTTTTTTATTTTGACTCTTGTTCTCCATAGGAAATAGGTGGTACTTATTCATTAATATAGGCATGTAAGTCCCACATGACATGCATGTTCCTGCTTGTGACAATAATCAGGTTCATGAAAGTGTGTTTGGATATATGAAGTGTAAAAAACAACCGATATGGTTTTTCCCATATCACTTCTTAGTGGAATTCTACTTATGTATCATAGAGCATTGATTCCAAGTGTTATTGGGTATTTAGATCTCATATGTGTATGATGTGTGAAGTACCTATCCATGATACAGGTATGTGGGTCTATGAGACCGAATGATATAGGACATGGATGCATGAAGGGATGTTCCTGGGATAGAGAGATTCATTTATTATTACAAATTTCCCTTTTATAGTTATCTTTTAGGATATATATGTGATTAACTTGGCATTTATTTTTCAACAATATGAAATATTTATGGATTCCATTAGAGAATCAAGAGGTAAGAGGTGTATTGTCATATGGAAATGCATTGGATAAGTCCCCTACGGAAATCAATCGGTATGTGACATAAGTAGAGGTTCTAAGGTTGATAGATTAGCCATAATGGATAGAGGAAATGTTGAAGTGGGTTGATGACTAGATCCTATAAAAATTAGAATGGGTTATATAGAGGATTGATTGGTGAGCTCAGGGAGCTGATCCATACATGAAATATTTGACCAGGGAGTTCTAGTCATAGTATACTATTTTATTCCAAAATGAGGGTGGAGCCTATATAGATGAGAATTATATAATTACTTATTGACTATTTTCTACTAGATCTAGATTCCACTAGGGTAGATAATAAATTTAGTGGAAAATATTCTCCAGGGATAAGTGAAATGTTTAAGGTATTTTCACGTTCAGGATAATATACATGAGTGGAATACTTGGAAGGATTTCAAAGAGAGAATCTATGCACTTGTTTCCTAAGGAACTCAGGGATCAAACCTATGCATTTATTCACATAGTAAAAAGGAAATTATTAAAAATATACCTATAGTTTCATATATATTTTTCAATATTCAATGAAATTTATGGGGGATGGATTAATAGGGTATTCCGATTCAAGGATGGTCTTCCTAATGTTATTAGGGTAAAGGTAACTATTATTAGTTTTACCTCATTTTTTGAGTTAGTGAATCACGTGATGATAGTAGAGTAGAACCATAATGATGGTAAGGAACCCAGTTAGATAGTGGTGTCAATTGAGAGTGATATAAGATCATTGATTACTTGGAAGTAGGTTTTTGAGGAGACACAACATGACATGAAAAAAAGGATTGATGTTTCCACTACAAAGGGGATCAGACATGAAGTGTTACCATTTTGGATTAATGGGGTATGTTTGGGACTATTTTGATCAAACACCTAAGGATTATCAGGCTTATTGATAAATAGGGAACATAAAGTGGTTTTTTAGATGACTCCATAGTAGAAAAGAGGTTGGCAATGAAGTCATATATAGGACAATGAGGTAAAACCAAGTGTTGTGTTGAGAGAGATTTATTGGGATTCATATGCACATGAAGATAATGGTAGTGGAAAATATAATAATTAGTTAGAAATATGGTTGAAACAAGGTGTGACTATATAGAGAGGATATATATAAGGAAGTTAGGATTCAAGGTGACTGCTTATGATTGAGTCATACTTTTTAGAGTATTCCAGAGTGCTATTTATAATTAGAGGTATATTGTGAGAGTGTTGGTATTTATTTTTTATGATGGGAACTGGTATATAATTATTATTTTCTATAAATTTAATGACTAGGTAATGGTAGAGATATGAACATCATGAATGATTTTTGGTAACATGATTTTTGATGATAAGTGACTATTTTGATAGTTGGTATAAAGGAATTCCGAAGGATGGTTTGGAATGGTTCCATTATTGTTTCATGTTTCTTAGTTATAGTGTGATTGGGTAGGTGACTCTAATGACAGGGAGCACACATGGGAGGAATTATTCTATTTGAGTTTTCTAGATAGGCATAATTAGGAGTAGATGGATTCATTTGGAGTATCTTATTATATAAAGTGTAAGGTGAGTGGGACACTTGGGTTTTGGTCAGTGTTTTCCAGTGTGTGTCTCGAGATATATCAGGAATGAGCTATCTTATGATGAGGGTGTTGTGATGAATTGGGTATTCTGGTGAGTTATTTTATATATAATTTCATTTTAACCATGTTTTTTTTATCTGTTTGATGTTGTGGGGATTCTAGTGGGTGCTAAGAGTCGAGTTTCAGGAAGTTGACTCGAGATCAAGGCTAATATTATGTATCATTCTGAAGAAAAAGCTATATCCAATGAAATTTTTGTGTGTTAAGTGGTTACATAATAGTATATTATTAGTCTAGTGTTTGTTCATTCCACAAGAAAAGGAATTATAAAAAGGTAGTAGCCTGTATGAGATTAAATATTACAAGAGTGCGATTAATTTTTTTGGGGGATAATGGATCATGAAATAGTAGGTGAGTATTTTTCATTAAATCCATGGATATGGGAATGTATTATTACATGATTAGGGGGTGATGTTGTAGCACAGACTTAGTTGGGGGAGCTGATATTTTGGTTAGATATAAAGGTGACGTGTTGCACTGTGTTCTATAGGGCTACACCGCAATGTGGGCTTGGTTAATCCATTACACGATGATTCATAGGGATACACAATATGGTACCTTTATCTAGTTTTTAAGTTTTATTAAATGGTTTAATTTAGTATTTAAATATTGAATTATTCTCATTTTGTGCTATTCAGCAAGGATTTTTCCTAATACTATTCTTTCATCCCCTATCTTATCTGGTGGGATCGTCGATGTTTCTGTTCTGTTGAATGATCTTTCATCCACATGGAGTTTCTTCTGGTGTAGCTCATCATCCTCTATCAACTATTTCTTTTTTTCTCACAATTATGGTGGGTTTGGAATAAAATATCCATTTTTTATATTTTCTTCCACTTTTCCTATTTCTTTATATAAGAGTTGAATTGGGTGATGATATTATATGAAAAATATATTATTATTACTTGGTAGGTGGTTCCTAGGTTTATCCTTTGTTATATATGTCTTTATGCATCATGATATTTATAGGAATGGGTTGGTTCATGTGTGAAACTAAGAATAGAAGAACATTTAGTTTCAACTATTCATGTGAGATGTATAGGGGTTGTCTCATGGTGGTTTTGGATAAGTATGAATTATTCTTTCTTGATCATATTTCACTGAGGCTTGATTGACATGATTCCATGTGATGTTCTTTGGTAAATGATTCTTGATGTTTTTCCTTGGGAACATGATGTGTATAAACCATGCAGTTATGGTTCAATGTGGGTCACCGACCTAT
The DNA here is from genome assembly GCA_963277665.1 of Viscum album. NCBI lineage: Eukaryota > Viridiplantae > Streptophyta > Magnoliopsida > Santalales > Viscaceae > Viscum > Viscum album. Next base: position 906,771,510 of record OY728145.1, read on the forward strand.
GTGATAACGATGTCTTGTTCACCGATGGGGGTGATAGAGGCTCACTAAGTTATAGTCGTAGTTTGATGGGGATGTCTCTCACTTTGGGGTGAAGGCTATTGGGGTTTTCTGAACACATGTTGGGTCTTATGAGATGGTTTTTAAAACAGGGTTTATTATGGTATTCTATATAGAAAAATATCATAGGGTGATGGTGAGGATCATATTCATGGAGGATGGATAAACTATTGGATTGGCCACTGGGTACAAGTGGTGATTTATATCATCTTATGGGAGAAGGGTCACTTCATGCTTTCTTTTTAGGATATAAATTTCAATAAGAATTGGTTGACCATGGAACATATGGTATGGTATGTGGAAATGGATTTGGGTAATAATTACTAATATCTTTGTAGAAATTTGTGTGCTATGAGGGGGAATGTATTTCCATGTGTTTTAGATTTACTTAGAATTTTTAGATTGATTTGAGTGTGATAGACCATGGGTATATCATCACACTCTAGCATAAGTTGATATAGGTGAATTGATTTTTCATGAATTGATGAGCATGGGGTGGATCATGTTATGTCTTATTTTGGTCACTCTTGTTTAAATTTTTATACACTTTTATACATATGAATATTATCTAGGAATATTGTTAGAGATGGCCAACTATGTTTATACTCACACCCTGCATGAACAATTTTATATGATTGCAATATTTATCATTAATGATAAAAACAAAAAAGGTATGGTGTATGAATATTAGTAGTTTTTGGTTCCGTGAATGCATGAGTGACAGGTTTTTTTATTTTAGAGTTAGATAGAGTGGATCCTTGATACAAATATGTGTTTTTTTTTATTTTGGACTCATTGTTATGAGACCAACCTATGAGTGATTAGATTTACTTAAGTGTGTCATGTATGATATTTTTTATACTTATTTTTTATACAATATGATATTTTTTATATTTTTATGCTTACTATTTATTATTAAGATTCCATTATCAATTTGTTTTTACAAAATTTGATGTTATAGTCTCCCCACTATCACCTCAAATACCATCATTGCTAGTTGAAAAACTCTAGTGTAATGGGAGAATCACATGAGGTTAGTGGATCCCCATCCAGGGTATTGTTTGGATGATTCGGGTTGGTTGAAGTACATATGATACCCCTTGGTACTTACCTTGTTTTTGATTATGAAAATGAACCTCATGGATCAGTGAAGAATCACTGGGGGTGGATAAATTATTCAATTATTTTTTTATGTTTCCTTGGTGAAACAACCCTAATCACTTATTGAAGAGAATCTTGATCGCTATCCAACACTCATAGAAAAATTAAGGGTAATGAATATTTATAAGGTTAAACTATAAAAAATGATAATTATTGTCCTTGGAATAATCCAAATTTTATTGATATTGTGTAATCCACTTGTTTCAACATGTTGGTACAATAATAAGGTTTATTCTTATACTCATGATATAAATAATATCTTATCTATGATATTGCTTCCTATACTATTACAATGTTAAATAACTTGATATAAACTAGACGAAACCCTTCCCGTAATATCCTTAATTTTTTATTTCAATGCTAATATTCCTCTTCTTCTACATCCTATTGAAACTTAGGTAGAATCCCATAACTCTATCCCAATTTTTACATCTAATTATTCTTCCTCTTCCCCTCTTCTTCTTCTTCATATTTTTCTTCTTCTCTCTTCTATCACTATAGACACACCACACTATTATTTCATTTTCGCATACACACCACTCTTTCTTTATATGAAAACGATTTCATATTATAAGATCCAATTTTAATTTTTCAAATTTGAATTCAAATATGTATATTAATTATAACAATTAAACTACTCATTTATTTTGAGCCATTCGATCTTATTTATCATTTATATACCACTAATTCTTCTAAAAAACCTTGGAAATCATGTTATAGATCCTTGGAGTCATTAATGAAAATAAATCATCAAAAACACATGAAAATAAATGATCTTATTGACATGGATTCCACCACAACCCAGGGAATGATACTTGTCTATTTTGGCTTCAAAATTCCAACCATTTTGGGAGTAGTCTTCTCACCTCATTCTGTTTTGTCCAGTGAATCTACATGTCAACCAGGATTTCCTCCACCATATAATTATTTTTATTTCTATTCCTTTTTTTGGATTAAAATTACACCTATCTACCATGAACACCATCATAAATCACAAAAGGTATAATCACTTACTCATTTTTCATATGTACAATAGTAGACTCCCATGAGGACCACCATGGGCTTGGTTCTTTTTCAGTTTCCCCTTTTGCGCCTAGACTTCACAACACACCCCATGATATGGGCGTGTCCTTCCTTGGATTCTAAAAAATTTCTTCCACTGTGGGTGTGGCATTCCACGCATGGACCACCATTCTCTATCCTTCTTCATTATTCATAATAATCATGAATCACGATGAAACAATCATTATGTTTATAACCTTAAATATCTTTTCACATAGAATCATCCCATTAAAAATATAATACAATTTATTTATTGAAAAAATCCAAAACAGTAAATAAAATCCTCTTCACCAATTCTTCATACTCACTTATAAAAATAATATTCTCATCACCTCTTGGGATAAAAAATCCCCCCATTATCTTTTTTTCAAACCTGAAACATAAATCACTATGACTCTGTAAAAACATAGAAATGCATCACCATACAATAATTTTAATCCTATTTAATAAAACTCATTATAGAAAACAAGTTCATTGAATAAATAATAATTGTGTTCCATAATATAGGGATCTATATGAAAATTATATAACACAAACCTCACAATTTTAAAATAGATCTTCATCATCAAAATATCAATATTTCAAATCCAAAAAATTTCTGGAACCACTTATAATAAGCTGTTAAAATAGTTCACACATAAAAAAATAACATCTTACCCATTTTAATAAATCTATATAAATATAAAATTCCCATAAAGAGAATGTTTAAACATATCAATTGATACTCCCCCTATATTATATACCACCCCTTTGATAAAAAATAGGAATATAAAAAATAAGGAATGATTTATGTTGTAATTTTTCTCCAAATCAAAAAAATATCCAAATATAAGATGATATATGGGACTAAAAAACCATACCTTAGTCCTGTAATGAATGTTATTTAACACCTAAAAAAACCTTAGATTCTAAAATGATTCATTTGATAGTGGATTGGTGAACACATTAGCAATATGATTCTTTGTATGAAAAAATTATAATTTTAACTCATTCATTTCCACTAGATCATTGATTAATTGATATTTAATACCAATGTTATTACATATTTAATGTTATATTATATTTATTTGATAGATTAATAACACTTTTATTATCACATTAAAATAGTAATAGAAACTTCAATTCCACTTTTAAATCTTATAACTGAGTCTCCACCCATATATGTTGTGGTGAGGCATGATTGTCAACCAAATATATTTCCTCAACATTACTCAATGTGAGTGAAATATTCTTTATTGAATTCTAACAAACACATCATTATCCAATATAGAAATATCCACCAGATATAGAAATTATATCATTAAAAAATCCTTCCCAATTTTTATGTGAGTAACTAAATAGTTCATGGTTACTTTTTTTTCATATATCAATCCATTTTTATGTGACTTTTATGTATCTAAGTATTCTCTTTTCAAACATTAAAGGTAAAACTTTTGGTAAACTTTGATATATGGAAAAATGTAAAACAATATAAACTATATCTAGATTTTTAGTTTTCAATTGATGTAAACATCTAATTAACTTACAGAACTCTCTTTGATCAACTTTATTTCCATTTTCATATTTAGTTAACCTTGTTCCTATTTAAATTTTCATAGAAACATGTCTCAAACACTCCATTCCAAACTACTTCAACATTTCATTATCATACATTTCTCGAGATAGAATAATATAATTTTCTTTGAGATATTTATAAGCCAAAAAATTTTCTCATCTCACCAAGAAAAAGAATTTTAAAAATATTCTTTATTTATTAGGAAAACGATTTACAAAATACTTTATCATTTATATAAAAAATGATATCTTCTATGTAATAGACCAAAATTGGTAAACTTTTCACATTACCCAAACTGGTCTTCTATAAAGCCTGATGCACATTCCTGTTTTCTATAGGTTGATGAAAATCACCTGGGTATCAGAAAAAGAGAAGATGGGAATGATTTCACCCTCAATAGACATATTATAAGATATAGAAAAACAAGGAAACACAATATATTATAAGAATAATTCATATGTCAAAACAATAAATAAAAAAGGTTACATCTAACATCTAGATAATAAGGTTTTGATAAAGAATATATAAATAATCCACATATAGAATAAAAACAACCCATGGGTCTATCTTCATGTTAGAACACATCCCCATCATTCAAACCCACTTGAAGGAAACAAGGGTAGGAGATCCATCATATACATGATGATCTTCACTTTACCTGTACCCTTCAAAACAATGGCTATAAATTCATAAAGGAAATGGTAAGGTGAAAGATAAAAATCCAAGAAGAAAACCAATAAGAATATATATAATATCTTACCATATTAATGTATTAATTCTTTAACAAAAACAAATTTCTTAAACACATAAAAAATAAAACATTTTGAATTTAAAATACATCTTTTTTTTTCATTTTGAAAAAAATCCATTTCTTTCTAAATCCTGTCCTAATCAAATAACTAGTGAAATTTGATAGATCATATATACAATGGAATAAAAATATAATATTAAATAGTTTTCAATTATCAAAATCAATATCATAAACAAGTGGGAAACCAAGTATATCAAAATATCATGCATGTAATATTATCTCAAATCAACCAAAGATTGAAATCTATGATGTGAGGTTGTTCACAACCAAACTGCTAAGATATACAATGGAACACTAGTGATAATATTTGACTTCTAATGTCCAGTAACCTCGATTCTATAAAAATGATACCCTTTAGTCACCATAACTATAAGGAAACCTCCCATAGTGTTATATAACTCCACTTGGTCTTGCCTTTGTTTAGTTTTCCCTCATACCCCTTGGGTCTCCAATGTGAAATTACATTATCAATACGTTTGAGGGAAACATAATTTTTATATTTTTTTCCAAGTAATAATACATTTAAAATACTAGAAAACAATTTCATAAAATACATTCTATAGTTATTAATTCCACATTAATTGTTTAAAATATATTTCCCATTATAAAATCATCTTTGAGGCAATTAAACAAACATAATATTTCTCTCAAATGGTTTCTTTAAAAACCCCCATTTGTTAAAAAATTCCACCAACATCAAAGAATAGAACATTTTACATAATAAATTTTACAATTAAAACCAATGGATAAAAATATAAGTATATAAGGAATATCAAGGATTAGACCATAAAATATATAAACCTACATCAAGAGAAATGGAAACAATGTCATCTTTCACACCGGTTAAGGGAGAAGAGAAAATTGGATCCTAGATAACCTGGATCTAAGGGAAACATCATAAATTATCCATGTATATGATATATCCAATGATATATCTTCAACTATAAATAATTTCATGGAGAATATGAGAATAAATATGAATAAATTGGTTTATCTCATATAATTACACTCAATGGATACCTACACTTTCAATTGGAACCAAGATCTCCACAAAGGCGAAGAAGAAAGACAAGAGTGTCACTTTGGAGCCACTCATATGAGAAAATAAATTTTGATAAATTTATATCAAATTAGTCGGATTATGTGGATACTTCATGTTAAAAATATAATTTATTCCTTACCAATCCGCTTGATTTGAAGCACCACTGGTTAGTTGTTGTACCTCACTGGATGGACAGTGGAAGCCCACTGGCTACCCAGTGGCCCCTAAAGAGGTGAACATTATTTTTTCAACCTCCATAAGTTAGTGAGTTCCCTCCATAAACTAGTTGGTGGCCTGTTACTACCACCAAGAATCGAAAATCCTTATCTCTACTTAGAAACAAACTAGTTATGGAGATGAGAATAACAAAAAGAGTTTCATTCCTGGTTTCACTTACCTGGGTGTTACAATTCTCCTAACCATAATACCTTTCAATTCTTATGATAGAAACTAATCATGATCTAGAGAAAAGATAAGTCCACTTTCATATCATCATGAACTCACACTCTATTGTCTCACAGAAATCCCTGCCCCACTGTCACCTCATTTGAACCAATTGGATATCTTACCATGCACCACCTTATCCTATAGGTCCTCTATCTGAACATTCTTTTCAACCACTAAGGTGTCATGTTTGATTTTAGTATCATACCACTCCTTCAAGTGGGATATATTTGGTTGATACTTATTTATCTATAAAACCTAGAACACATCATTGATATACATTAAACATATATGTAAGTACAAATGATAATCTAGTTTCCCAAGTCACTCCACAATCCCAAACAATCTGACATAATGAGGTGCTAACTTACCCTACTTGTCCAAGTGTATAGTACCCAACTAAGGTAAAACATTGAGAAAAAATTGATCACCCACCTCTAATTTTAAAGGGTGAGGATGACAATTAACATTGGATTTTTAGTGACTATGAGTAATTAGTAGCCTCTTTATGATCAACTCGATGACAAATGTCACCTCTTCGATGGTTCTTAGTCAAACCAAGGATTATTTACCAACAAATTACTAATAGATAGGTGACCTATAAGGAATCCCATGAAGCACCTCAAATGAATTTATCCATATTTTATCCTAATAACTTATGTTATAGGAAAAATCCGCTAAGGGATGATGTTTCTCACAAAATCCACTGAAGTAAAGTACACATTCCAGAAACATGTCATCAAGAATTTAGATGTATCAAATAGTTTATCTATCCATATAGGGATAATAAGGTACACTCAAATTCATCTAATAACCCATATATGACTATAATTCACTTGATAACTAAAATTTAAAGCGATGATATCTCTCATAAATGGTAGCCAATGGTATACCATGAAGTATAATGACCTAAATATCATAAAATTTCTCAAGAGAATCCAACTTTATTGACTCATTTATAGGTAGTAAATGAACTAATTTCATGAGTCAATAAAACATAAACCATATCACAACCTTACAACTAGAAGTCCTAGGCTGCCCAATCACAAAATCCATGATTATCTCATCACATTTCCTCACTATAATGGGTAAAGCCTACCATAACCCTATATACCTCTTATGTGCTTCATTAATTTTATGACATATAAGGAACCGAGATAAAAAAACACAATTGACCATATCATTATCGAAAAGTAATAATGACATCATGTTACATCTTTGTAGATCTAGGTTACACAAACCAACTTGAGTATTGACCAGTATCCATCCACTCCTGCCTCATGCATATCAGAACAACTCTCCAACCTCAAAAGAGTAACAATCAATTGGTTCATCGATACCACTCATCCAAGGTCACCCCACCAAAAATATTCCCACTGAAATGATGAAAATCTATATCCTATACCTTTCCATGTTAAATATGGTTATCCACAAATTATCCTTCCCAATCAAAAGATAATAATTACCTCCCACAATGTATCACTTTATCCAAGTGCATCTCGGCAAACATGCTAATCAAGAACCACTCTTCCACCAGTTTATTCTTTACTGAAGTTGGTAATTTTGTATTAAAAGTGTTTGTAACTACATTAACTTTTCTAGGGGTGTAAGTGATATTAAAATGAGTGGTAGGAATATACTCCATCCACCATCTCAACCTAAATTTAAGATCTCTTTGTGTGAAGATATATTTGAGACTCTTATGGTCTAAATCGATAGTAAAATGACCCCCGAAGAGGAAGTGAAACTAAGTATTAAGCACATACATCATTATCGTCAACTATAAATCATGAGTGAGGTAGTTCTTTTCATGATGGGAAACCAGATGAGATCCATAGGCTATTAATAATCACATATATATTAGAAAATAACCAAACCCATACATAAGGTGTCACAGTATATATGATAACTTTCACCTAGATCAAGAAGAATTGACACTAAAGTTAAAGTAAATATATTTTTCAAATCCTTAAAGGATCTCCATAAATGATCACTCTAAAAAAACATTACTCCCTTTTAGGTCAAATCAGTCATTGGGAATGCTATCTTGGATAATTAACAAAAAAAATATATTGTAATAACCAGCTAATCCCAATAATGTCAAGATATAAAACAAATTTCTAGACCTATCCCATTACATCACCACATAAATATTCTTATTATCCATTGAAAAACCCTTCTCAGAAATTATATGTCCTAAATATGTCACCTATTGAATAGAAAGTAGAAATTAAGATAGATTACCATACATAAAATTTTCTCTTAAGATTCAAAGGATGATGTTTAAATTCTTATCATGATATTGTTTTTATCTAGAATAAAAAATGAAATATTCCATGAAAACAATCACAAATGAACCCAAGAATAGTTTGAAGACTCAATTCATCAATGCCATAAACACCAAAAGAGTGTTAGTGAGGTCAAATGGCATAACCAAATACTCAAAATTCCCATACCCACTCTTAAACACCATATTAGAAACATATTATTATTAAACCCTAAATTGATAGTAAACCAATCTTAGATAAATTTGAAAAACCCACCAATCCCCCTTAAGCTGATAAAAATGGTCATCGATTCTAGGTGGGGGATATTTTTTCTTCACTATCACAAGGATTCATTTTTGGAAACCAACTTGAAGTTGGATACACTTGTACACCTTATTTTTAAAAATCAATGGTGATTTTGAAGGTGAAACTATTTGATGAATAAATTCGTTAAACTCATGATCCTTAACCTAAACCATTAATTCCTTCAATTTAGAGGGTTTTATATGGTACAAGGGAACAAAATTGGTTCTCATACCCAGAAGAAAGTCTATAGATAACATAAACACCTTATGTGGTGGTAACCGGGATAAATAATTTGAAAAAAATGTTAGGATACTCACTCATTATATCTTGAATAGAACCACTAAGATTAAGGTCGATAATACCAAGAAACAACTCTAAAAACCGGTATAAAATCACCTTAGAACTATGAGTAATAGGACCTTCCCTCCCAAATGTTTGTTATCACTCACTCTAAGAGATGTAACTTGAAAAATTTGGAGATAGAAACTATAACTGATGATGATAGACATTGATCTAGGCTTTATAGTTGATCATTTAATCAATACCCATGATAAGGTCAAATATTTCAAGGTCAAGAACTGAAATGTCCCACAAGGTTTTGAATTTGTAAATCATCACCTGACACATGATTTATCAAAGTAATTTCCCTGAATTATTTCCCAATGGAGTGAAAAGACTCACCTATAAAGGCACAATCTCTAAATGCATTCCCAATGTATCGATCAAATTTGATGAGAAAAAGGAATGAGTTTCACCTATATCAAACAATCCCATAACTATAGAATATGCTATAAAAATCATACCTATCCTGGTTACTAGTCCTACCATTGACTATTCTGGTGTACACTATACTACATATGGATTTCTAGGACTATTCATCACTTTACTTTCCAGTCATGAGTCAATTTTGTGTGAGATCCCTCCCCTTTTGATCTATCATGTCTAAACAGAGATCCTTTAGTGAAGGTTGATCTTCCTCTTCTACCCTGGGACAATATATTACAAAAAAAACTAAAGATGTCAAGATTTTTCACAAGTGTTACACAATCTAGGTGTAGTCCTACAATCATTTCTGTTCTGTCCCATTTTCCCACATTGGTAGAAGACCAACCGACTCTTCCCCGATGTCCGTTGTAAAATCCTAACACACCTTGGTGAAAGTTATCTCACTTAATGTTTTGAATAAAAAGAAAACTATGGATAGCTCATGTTGTCACTGATTCCCTAAAGAGAACTTTCCTCCATGATATGTCTTCCTCTTTCATAGATTCCTTGTCCATAACCTATAAATAGGTGTGTAGGAATATAAGAATAAATATAGATAAAACATTTCCCCTCATACCTATTTTAAACCTTTCCCCCTTGAGATAATCCTTGTAAAAAATATCTAGATACATGTGCACTGTCTTTAAAAAACATAGTGGAAAACTCAATAATAGAACATTCACCCTACTTCATTTGCCACTCTCAGTGTTTCATGATATACCAAGTAATTACTTCCCACACAATCAAGAGTATATGTGGTGAAGTTAACCTTGGTGTCTTGTATATTTTTCATAATGTAGAAAATCCTCTTAGTCCTTTCAAGCCAGTGCTCTATATCTTGTCGACTATTGTCACCATGTAATATTGGTGGATTCCACTTAGTAAATTCCAAAGCATGTTCCAATTTTCATTCCAATTCAACATTGGTGACCTGGACTATATTTTAGATTGTACCAATGATAGTTTCTACCAGAATAGGATCAACTTGGGGATTTACATGTGGGAATTTATCCACATCTTCCTCTCTATAATTTTAAGTGATCCCTCTTGGAGGGACCATAAAATATAAAATAAGGGAATTAAAACCATTTTGAATATAATTTAATTCCATTTTCTAAAACATAATTTAATGAATCAATTATAAAAAGTTAAAACCTTCAATAAGAACACTGGACAACCATAGAAATCCCATGGTTCCTCTAGGCTTGTTAGGTAAGTGAGTTGGCAATGAAAAATTCCGAATAACCAATTGATTTTCGAAATTCCTTTGTCGAGTCTAATAAAAAACCCCTAAATAAAGAGGGTTCAATACAAGAATGAGAACTATAATTAACATAACATGGATATAATACCAATTTATAAAGAACCAATGAGATCAACCCATCAAATTACCCTAAAGTAAACCACAAGGACCGAAGCATGTTCCTGATAACCATGGGGTGTCAAAAAGCACCTAGGTATCATACATAGATAAAATGGGAATGTTTTAACCCTAAAAATACATATGATAATATAGAGACCATTAGGGAATATAGTAGATAATCAGAATATATAAAATGTAAAAAAATAACTAAATGTTCACATATTATATCTGGATAAATAGTCTCAATGAACAACTGAAAGACCATCCATACATGGAACCTAAAAAAAACTTTGGGTCCATCTCTATATGACAACATTTAATAGTTTTTCAAACATACTGTAAAGGAAAAATGATATAGGTAAGCTATCCTATACATGAAGATATTATCTTTACCTATATTTTTTAAAACCAAAGCTACAAATACCTAATGAAAAAATTAGTATGTGCTCTCAAAATACTATTAAGATACAATAAATAATCTGTAAAATATATAACCAAATGGATATATATTTTATTTAATAAAATCATATTTTTAATAAAATTTATAAATAAAATTTTTATATTGAATGTTTATCCATTTCTTTCCTTTTAAAAAATATGGCATTCTTTTAAAAATAATGTCATAATCAAATAACCAGAGAAATTTGACATATCACATATACAATGGGATAAAAAGTTAATAGAAAAAAATTCTCAAGAATAAAAAACCATATCATAAAAAAGTTGTAAAATAATTATACCAATAGATAATTCATGTAATGTAATCTTCAAGAACCCAAAGAAGAAAATCTATGACATGAGGGTGTTTAAAACCAAACTCATAAGATATACAAAGGAACACTAGAAAATATATCTAACTTCTAATATATAAGTACCTCAATCCCATGAAAATTCTATACCATAGTCACTATGAAATCAAGGGAACCTCTCTTAGAAATAGCTAAACCTACTAGGAATCATCGTTATTTAGTTTTCCCACATGCTCCCAATGTCACCAAAGGTGAAATTAAATCATCGATACATTAATGAGAAATAATTTTTTTATAAAAAGGTTTTATAATGAATACTCCCATTCAATTAAAATATTACATTTTTAAAAAATATTTTCCATATTATTCCATAATTATTTTTTCTTGAAATGTTATTTTGGTTTATAAAACCAACTTTGAGGAAATTAAACAAACACAACATGCATCTAAGATGAAATATACAAAACAACCCCTTATTTTCCATAGCCCTCAAAGAACAATACATTTTCCATAATCAATTCCATAACTAAAACCAAAGAAGAAAAACATAATAAAATATGTAATAATAATTGTTAGACCATAGGATAGAGCGACACACCTTAAGATTAATTGAAATGATATTTCCTTTTAAACTTTTAATGGGAGAGCAGAATATCTGATCTTAATGAATTTTTATTGAAGAGAAACATGATTATTTATCCATTTATATGATAGATACCATGATATTGTATATACGGGCATTGAAATAATGGATAAGATGGGAAGAAAAATGATGAAATAACTCAATATATTATGATCAATAAATATCCAAGATTTCAATTAGAAACAAGATCACCACTAGGGAGAAAGAGAGAATAAAAAATCTCAGTCTAAAGCCTCCAATATGTGAAATATTTTGTTTGAGATATTAGGTTTTATGTAGTGGCCTTAATTGGAAATATCATGATAAAAATAAAATTTATACCTTAATAATCTACATGTCTATCCGCATCACTACTGAGATGTTAGGCCTCACGATATAGCATGTGGTCTACTGGATGGATAGTGAATTACCACTAGTTGTTATATGCCACTTAAAAAGGTGTAAATATTCTTCAAACCTATTATAGAAATTCCGTTCCCGCGATCAGATTGATAGTGGCCTCCATCTCCCTTAAATATTCTAAACCCTTCTTCTTAATTTAAAATAAAATGTAACTCAAAATAATAAAAACAAAAAATTCTCAATACCTAGTCTCACATCCCTGGCTGTGAAAATATATATAAATTATAACAATGAGAAATACCACTTTATATTCTTTAATATAGATATTAATATCAAACATTCATTTCATATTTCTAAACTTCTTCAATAAGGTGTCAAGATTATAATACCAAGATCTCAAGGCATTCTATGTCTCATATAAATCCTTTTCTATCTTGAGAATACAACTCTAATTTTGACCATATTAGACACTACATGGTTATACAATATATACCTCTTATTTAAATTCACCATTGAGGAAGGATGAATTGAAATCAATTTAAAAGATCATTCATTTCCTTTATGATACAATGAAAAGGAAAATTAATATTATTTCATTCCATACAACTAGTGAAAAAGTGTCATAAAATTTTAATCCTTTATCTGGTGAACATACATTAAAAACTAATCTTTCTTTATTTATCAACACATCTACTTTTTAATTCATATTGTTTTGAAACACCCACTTTTTCTTGATAATTATATTCTATTTGGGAATGGGTTCCAAGTACCAAGTATCACTCTCTTATATCTGATCCAAATATTTATTCATTTCATTAATACACTCTTTAGTTTTTAACTATTCTTTTACATCTCATGGTTCAATTGGAGAGAATAATGAGATATGAGAGCCTGTCCTTATTGTTTTCTAATTTTCCCTGATTTTCAATGATATTTTGAACATGAAATTTCCTCCTCTCCCTTGGATTATGTGAATAGAATTTTTCTTCATTACTAGAATTTTAAAAATAAACTTATTCAACTTGAATTTCATTAAAATTCTAACCATTTTCTGAAACATCAAATTTTATTTTCACGAAAATATATCCATTATTATCAATTATTGAACATTTATATTCATGTAAATCCACTTTATTCCTATGTACCATAACTTTCACATCATTATAATCAATAATTATCTCTATACATTTGTTTTAATAATGAGATACTCTTACATTGGTTGGATAACCTTCGAAGATACAATCATTACCCCTTATTTCAAATTTTTTCTGATTTTTACCTTTCTAATTGATAATTCAAGGGATTGAAAACAGTCTTAGAGAATTAAAACATAGATATTTATTATAACATGAATCATATGATAACCTATTAGATGTTTTAATATTAAGAAAATGATTTTGAATTTAAAATGATGCTCCAATATCTCATCTATAGAAATAATAAGACATTTCATGCTCTAACAACATAGTTCGAGCAATATCCAAAAAAATTCTATTATTTAATTTTCCAATCCATTTTGTTGAGGTGTGTATGATTCATCATGTTTATAAAAAATATGATGGTTTTAAAGATAGGCTTCAAATCCTCCACATATAAACACCATTATCTATTTAAATATTCTTCATTGAGTAACCACACTCTTTCTTATCACTTCTCCTAAAACTCTTGAACCTTTTGGGAGACTCTAATCTATAGTCAATAAAATAATAATTTCAATATGAGTAAGTTCATTAATATATAAAATAAAATACTAATCCCTATTTTTTTATTTCTTCCTCATGGGCCCGCAAATTCAAGAGTAAATTAGCTCTAAAGGAAGAGTATATGTTATTTTATCCTTTTTGTGTGGAGTATTCAAAATATTCCCCTCTTGAAAAGTGGAACACATATAATTACTTTATCTTTTCAACCTAATAATATCAAAAAATTTATCTCCATTAAAAATACTACACGTATAATTTTGGAAAAGATGAATAATTATTTGATTACACAATTGGTTCTATTCTTTCATACTCAAATAACAATAATTTATATATCACCAATTAGAAAAAATGGTTTCTTTCAAAATTTTTTGTGTCAATATACTTAAATATATAAATATAATTACTAAAAAATCATATTTTTTAAATACCATTTAATATTATTCATCACTTAACTGACACAGACTAAGAAGATTGTGTTTTATTCCCTTAATATACAATGTACCCTTAGATTTCAATTGATCTTTACCAATTAGTATTGATAAAAAACATTTAATTTTGAGTGAACCATAATTTATAAAGTTTATAGATTATTATTTAAAATTTTCAACATCCTTTATGAGATACAAATGTCCCATAATATTTGGGGAACAACAACTGTCCAAATCCATTGGAAATTATCCTTTGGACACATTGTAGGAGACTTCACAAACCAAGGATTTATTTTTTTCCTTTATAATTCCTCTTATAAAACTTATCATCACTATAAATTGATACAATTTGTGTAGGTAAAATAACAATAAACCCTTTTATATAATTACTAGGTTGATCACATCATTCACAAGTATCTTCAAATGGTTCAAAGCCATTTTAAATTTTCATTATAGATTTCTCAAATTGTCTCTGAAATGTTATCCTTTGAATGGGGTGAATCAACCACATATTTTGTCTTATAAACCATGTATACTCATAATTATATTGGTAATTAAACCAAAAAATCTTTCCCTATGCTCAATATCTTCAATGTTCCAATAATAACCATAAAAGGCATATTTTCCATTAAAGCCATCATGTTTCCCAGAACTATGAACCTGTATTTAACATTTCTCCCCACAATTAATTATAGACCCTTTTTGAAAAACAAATTGTTTTAATCTAATAAATATTTCTTCTTCACACCCAATTTATTTTCATCCATTATTCCATCACATTTTTAGTATTTTTTTATTAAAGTAAATGCACCCAGAATTTCCAGAATGTTGAAAAACACTTGATTTTACTACATACATCATCTTCTTTATTTAATTCATCATCTCAAATAGAAAACAAGATATATCAGTGTTTTAATATTTATTTTTACTGTTATTTTATTATTTCCATGAGCCTTATATTTAAAAGACCTTTCCCCAACTTCATGATTAGTGTTTTGGAAATTCAACTTAAAGTTTTCAAGTTCATTTTCCATATTCACCAATTTTTGTTGTAAAACCGTAAAATAATTTTTTTATCTTTCACTATTTATTCCATATTGATTATTAAATTCATATATTCTACAAGTAGTTTATTCAAAATAGAATATTCTATCGATAAAGTTTATTTCATATCAATATGAACTGATTCAATTATTTTAGATGTTTGATTTTACTTATTCATATTGTTTCTCTTTTTAAAACTTAGTGATACTTGAGAGACACTCCTTGTTTTATATTTTTATAAATAATTTCATTTTAGTTTCTTAATTATCATCAATTTCACTATTACTTTGAAAAATAAATACTTTTTGATATCGCATATAAATGATAAGTTTTTCATCAACATTTTTTGACATATCCATTTCCTTTTCTTCATCACTGTTTCCAATACTCTCACACTTAGACAAGAAATTGGCATTCTATAATTTTTTGAAATTAATTATCTCCCATTTGGAAGAAGAAACTTGTTTTTCAAACATTTTTTATTCCTTCTTAAAGAATCTCCTTGGCACTTCTTCTTCTTTATCACTAAATATATCTTATTTTAACTTAGGAAAATTTGTAGTAATGTTTCCAACTACTAATTTCCAAAATAATTTTTTAAGATTCTTACATTAAAACCTTTTCATTCCTCTTCTCACATTTTTCTAGACCAGAGATATCATCTTATTAGAATTTTGGTCCAATTAATAATTATTATTCTAATAGTCAATATATTCATCATCAAACTCCTTCACTTGATTTTCTTACTTTGAGGCCTTAAAATAGATTTATTTTTTATCCATCACATTCTTCTTGATAACACTATCTTTACTCATTTAATAAGATATAACACTTAGAAAACTATCAAGAGAAATATCCCTTGGATATTTTTCTTCCAAAGTAGAGAGTTTAGAATCAAACTTATCTAGTAAGATATAGAATTTTTTTCAAAAATATCAGTATCTTCTAACTTATCACTATAGGCACTAATTTAATTTACCAATTTTTTTACCACTATGAAGAATCTATCAATAGTTTCATCTTCATAAATCCATATGTCATTATACTTAAGTATCCAAAACTAAAATTTAGCTCGCTTCACATGGATATTTTATTCATAGATGTTATAAAGTTTATCTCTGATATATTTTTGGTTTTGGTTCATTAGAATTATAAAAACCCACTTTTTGAGAGTGTTGACAGAATAACATTCTTTACACTACAATAATTTTCCAAATTCCATTTATTTGTTTCTATCATATTAACCCCTTCAGCTTAGGGAATAAATAAATTAGTTGTAACATCCAAAACATCATAAATAATGGATATTAGGTATAAAAACATCCTGTATTTTCATATGTGATATATTTTCCCATCAATTGCAGGAATCCACTTATTGTTCATTGAATTATGATTTCCATGACATAAGATATAACACCATGAATTTTGGACAACATTTTATTTGGAATAAATTAAATTTATCTGATATCATACTTTTCATGCTACACTAATTCAAACATTACTTATATGATACACCATGAAAATATTTCTCTACATGAAACACCAACTCGGTTTGCATTACACAGAACATTGAGTTTCTACGAAACATCATTTTATTATATTAATTATATAAATGGGATTGTTATAAAATAAATTCTCAATTTGGTAATATGAATAATAATAACTAATTTTTAATTATTATTTACAATGGTTTTATATAAATAAAACCTATTTATAACAAAACATATAATATTGGTAGAGTATTTATTTGTTTGAAAATATTATTTTTTCAAATGAACTGATTTTTATGTCCTTATGTGAACAATAATAAAATTAATTTTAGAAAATTTTATAAATTTAATTTGATAAAATAAAAATCATTTTTTATTCTGAATGTTGAAATTAGATTAGGGTTAATTTTAGGTATTTTTTTTGCAAAACCTCTTTTTGGGATGAGTAGTTAAAAATACTAAAATTTAATTCAAAACTATTTTTTCCTTATAATTTATTTATATAGTAAAATTACATTTTAATTTAGTTTTGAATTTTAATGAGTTTATTTTACATCATTTAATTCAATTTAGATCATTCTAACCAATTTCACATTGAAATTGGATATTAAAACTTTCCAAACCTTTAAATGTTTTTTCTAAAAACAACCAACTGTCATGGCGGTTTTTCGAGTTTATCATTAAATTAATTTCTTCTAATTATTCATTTATAATTTATAAAAATAGATTCCATAATTGGAATTACCATAATTTATATTTTATGATACGGTGAACATAGTTTTTGACCAAAAATATTAGAGAATGTGATTAAAATTAATTACAACAGTTAGGAGACGAATTAGCTTAACAAAGGACTAGACATTAATCTTAAGGCCCAAGTAACCTATAAAATTATCCAAATACATTATATTTTAATATTTATACCATGAAATATATTTTATTTTATTATTTACATAATTGGAGCCACTACACTTGGAGAAAACGTGGGTGGAATTCTTTATTATAAAATTTACCAGAATGCCACTCCTCCTCTACTATTGAAAAGAACTCACCCCTCCCACTTATTACCACATATAAAGGAATTTTTTCCTTAAATATTCTAAAATATGATCCCCTCATTCTTATCCTAATCCCAGAAGACTCACTTTTGGTAGAAATCTATCCAATGTGACATTTTGGTGCAAACCAAGAGGAGTTACCCAAAGAAGAGGTAACATCCTTCCTCAAGATACTTTGTTTTAATTTAATTATATACCTCCTAAAATATTATTATTACATGATTATATAATATTATAAATATACTCAATATAATTTAAGTCTTCTACCAATATTTACACAGTCTTTCATTTAATCGGCAATGAACTTACCATCCTTGTGTACGGTGAACTACCGCCATATGGTATGATGTTGCTCATTTTTTCCCTTAACACCTATCAGGGTTTGGAATTATTATGAAACATATATTTTTATATGATATATATTATATTTATGATTTAATTATTCTTTTTTAATTATTATATAACACATACCTTCATGTATTCCATTTTTTTAAAATTTGATAATTTCGTTTGGGGAAGTATGGACTACCGCCTCTTTAAAGTGATGTGATTCATTCACACACTACATGGAATGTATTAAGGATGGGTTAAGTAAATTTATATGATATATATGAAATAAAATTGATACTTTAGTTAGTAAATATATTTACACATATATTTCATTTACTTTCTTTCTTTCAATATGACAATTAAACTGAAACGATGTTCATGTGTACGTACCTTCTACCGTCTCCAGGAAAGGTGTATTACATATCATATTTATATATTTCATAGATTATAATAAATAAATATATAATGAATATAATTGATATTCATATCATGGTATACATTCTATAAATCTTGATATAAGAATGAATACTGAATTTATAACAGATTAAGTCAAAACATGTACAAAGAACAAAGCAGATATTACATGATGTAAAACTTTAACAAAGATTGTTAATAAGCAGGTGATAAAAAGTAATAATAAAAACCTATATGGTATTATCTATAATAATATATTTATTTTAAATATATATAATAATCTTATATTTATTATAAATGATGTTTGTATGAGTATGAAGAGATTCAAGACATAATGAAAGGGGATTTCTAGTGACACTTTTATTTCTGTGATATTTATGTCATATTACCCACTTATTTACTTTTTTTGAAGTATATAATGACTGATAATTATTTTTTTATCAAATAACTTTTTAGGGAAAGTGATAAACCACTTGATCCAACATTAAGACAATAAAATAACCCTAAATGAGAAAAACATGAAACCGGAACTGCCCCTCCCCAACAACGGCACCATGAAAATAAGCCTTCACTAAAGAATGTAATTTGGCTAGATGTACAATTAATAGGTGCACGAGCATGGAACCTATTAACTAGACATACACTACCAATCATACAAATCCTAATTACATGCACCGGTAAAGACATCATGCTTTGATCCCCATATGAATTAGCTCTATGTACAACAACAAAACCAAACTGTTGTACCTCTCGAACCCCTCATGGTTTAATTTTCATGATCACAATCACCCTCTTATTTATCTAATACTATTTTAAGTGTTTTTGGATGATAGGAATTCATTCAAGGTGCCAAGGAATTGGGCCAAGAAGGCCAAGAAGGCAAAAAGCCAAAATGGACTGAAATTCAGTCCACCGGCCAACCGGTGGCTTCACCACCGGCCAGCCGATGGAGCCTGGACAGAAGGCATCCTTCTGTCCAGACCACCGGCCAACCGGTGTCACACCAGCGGCCAGCCGGTGGAACCCTCTCCAAACAGTCTCAGCCACTGCCTCAGCACCGGCCAACCGGTGGCCTCAGCACCGGTCAGCCGGTGGCACCTGCACAGAAGAGGAAACTACTGCCTTACCACCGGCCAACCGGTGGCCTCAGCACCGGCCAACCGGTGGTGCCTGAGCCTGAAGCCTCTCCCATTTTGCACGTACCGGCCAACCGGTGGCCCTGTACCGGTCAGCCGGTGGACCCAGTCAAACTAGCCGTTGGGCCTTTGACCAGCCTGTCCACTTGGCCTCCAACGGCTCCGAAGACCTCCCCAACGGCTCCGAAGCCTCCCTAAGGCCATTTGAGGGTTCCCCCTCTATAAATAAAGGACCTTGAACCCCCGGAAACTTAACCAAGCCATAAGGAAGCCCACGGGACACATTTTGATCATTTGGCTAACCTCCGGCGGACTTCCTCCAAGGAACCCCAATCGCTCCAACTCAATTCCACATCCAAGGAGCATCACCAAAGAAGCTTGGGAGTGCACGTCTTCAACTCCAATCATCCATTGGCGCCCAAGGCTTCTCCAATTACGGTTTTTATTGTTTTATTTATTTTGAGCTTAAAATTGAGTTTGTGCCTACAAACTCCCACTTCTCTCATCCTCCATTCTTTTGGGTTTTCACATCACCTTTAAGGTGTGAAGAGGTTAGTCAAGCCTTTCCTTTTAAAAGGCTTGAGTCATTGGTGAGCTAGCCTTCACCCGTTAAAAAGGATAGTGGGTTTCTTTCTCAAACCATTAAAAAGAAAGCTGTAATAGGTGAGCTAGCCTTCACCTGTAAAAAGGCTAGTGGGTTTCTTGCTACAACCATTGAAAAGCAAGCGGTAGTAAATCTCTCAACTGTTGAGTTGGGAGCGGAGACGTAGGCCGGGTTTTAGGCCGAACTCCGTTATCAATTTTGTGTCTTGCCTCTTTATTTCCGCTGCACTTTCACTTTGATTTTTAATTTGTTAATTAATTTTTAAAAGGCAATTCACCCCCCCCCCCTCTTGCCATCACTTCCTTTCTTTCTCCGCCTAACAATTGGTATCAGAGGCAAAATTTGAGTAATACCTTCACCGGTTTCAAATTTAAGATCCATTGTGATGGCCTCAACCTCTTTCGCCCCCGAAGGCTTTTCTTTGGGTCGTGCTCCATTTTTTGATGGAACCGACTACACATATTGGAAAACCCGCATGACTACCTTTCTTAGAAGCATTGGATATCCCATTTATAAAATTTTCATGCATGGTTATTCTTTGTCTACTCCCGATGAATCCAAATGGACCCAAGCCGATATTAAGAATTTCGAGCTTGATGGCAAAGCCATGAACGCTCTACATTGCGGCCTTGACCGAAATGAGTTCAATCAAGTTTCCACTTGTACCACATCTCACGAAATCTGGAAACTATTGGAGGTTACCCATGAGGGGACCAACAAAGTCAAGGATACTCGATTAGACATGTATCGTCAAGATTTTGAGTCTTTTACCATGCATCCATCTAAATATATTACTGAAATGTTTACGCGTTTTACTGATGTTTGCAATGGTATAAAATCTCTTGGTGATGATGTTTCAGCAGAGACGATGGTCAGGAAGATCCTTTGGATCCTTCCGAGCACATGGGCTCCAAAAGTGATGGCAATCCAAGAAGCTAAGGATATCAAGAACATGCCGGTCGAAGAGATCATTGGATCCCTCATGACATATGAGATCACCATGAGGAGGCAAGCTGAAAAAGAAGGCAAACCGGTCAAAGTTCCAAAAAACATCGCCTTCAAGGTTCAACATGAAGAAAGCTCCTCCTCCTCATCTTCTTCCTCTTCGAGCAGCGATTCCGAAATGGAGAATCTTGCCCGCAAGATGCACAAGTTCATGAAGAAGAACAAAAAGAAGAAATCTCGCAAGGCCCGCAAGGCTCAACACGACGAAAAATCCGAGCCCAAGGTAAAATGTTACGGGTGTGGCGAGAAAGGCCATTACAAGCCCGATTGCCCACTCAACAAGAAAAAGGCCAAGAAAAAGGAAAAGAAGAAGGCTTTCAAGGCGACATGGAGTGATAGCTCCACATCCGACTCCTCCTCCTCCTCGAGCGACAATGGTAACAAATGCCTAATGGCATTCCATGAGGTAACATCTTTCGACTCCTCCTCCTCTTGTTCTTCAAATTCAAATTCTTTCAATCATATGTCTTATGAGGATCTCCAACATGCGCGAGACCAATTGGAGGAAGGCTTTCACGAGCTCTCTTCCAAATTTGTTTCTTTAAAAAATAATTTCAAAAAACTTTCTTCCGAAAAAGAACAACTTCTTAAAGAGAAGGAAGAGTTGACCCTCAAAATCCAAAACCTCCCCGATGTTGATTCCATGGAATCAACAATCAAAGATCTAAGGGAGACTCTTGCCAAGTTCACCCAAGGGGAACACAATTTGACCAAAATCCTAGGTTCCCAACGTATATCCCGAACCACCCAAGGGCTTGGCTATTCCAAGCAAGCTTCCTCCTCCCATGCTCCAACTATTTTTGTAAGGGGGAGCTCTCAATTTAAATTTTGTAACTATTGCAAAAAACCCGGGCACTTGATTTATGAGTGCAATTGCAAAAATGCCCGGTATGGAAGGCCCAAGACTATTTTCTTAAATGATGAATTTTTTAAGAGAAGACCCGCCACTAGACAAGTATGGATTGAAAAATCCCTTCTAGCGAGTCTCTCCGGGCCAAAATTTGTCTCAGTTTCAAAAACCACTCCCCGGTGATGTATTGTTTTATTTAGGGGGAGTTGGGTTTGTTTAAGTATTTTTGTTTTATTTAAAATTTTCTATTCAAACTTTCATTTTCAACTCTTGGTATCAAATTTTTCAATTTAAAATATTCAATTCAAATTTTTCATATCAAATTTTCAATTCATATTTTCATTTCAAAATATTCATTTTTCGTTTTCAAACTTTCAATTCAAATTTCAAAATTTTCAATTGGTTTAAAATCTAAGTTATCCCTCAATCAAGTTTTATGCCCCGTGATATTTTGATAATCACAAAGGGGGAGAAATTCTTGATTGATTGGGGGAGAAATCTTTCTCTCATGCATTGCTTGTTTTCATTTTATCCTTTAAAGCATGCCTATCTTTTTAGTATTTTACATTGTTTATTTTGGTGATTGTGATCATCAAAATAGGGGGAGATTGTTGTACCTATCGAACCCCTCGTGGTTTAATTTTCATGATCACAATCACCCTCTTATTTATCTAATATTGTTTTAAGTGTTTTTGGATGATAGGCATTCATTCAAGGTGCTAAGGAATTGGGCCAAGAAGGCCAAGAAGGCAAAAATCCAAAATGGACTGAAATTCAGTCCACCGGCCAACCGGTGGCTTCACCACCGGCCAGCCGATGGAGCCTGGACAGAAGGCATCCTTCTGTCCAGACCACCGGCCAACCGGTGTCACACCAGCAGCTAGCCGGTGGAACCCTCTCCAAACAGTCTCAGCCACTGCCTCAGCACCGGCCAACCGGTGGCCTCAGCACCGGTCAGCCGGTGGCACCTGCACAGAAGAGGAAGCTACTGCCTTACCACCGGCCAACCGGTGGCCTCAGCACCGGCCAACCGGTGGTGCCTGAGCCCGAAGCCTCTCCCATTTTGCACGTACCGGCCAACCGGTGGCCCTGTACCGGTCAGCCGGTGGACCCAGTCAAACTAGCCGTTGGGCCTTTGACCAGCCTGTCCACTTGGCCTCCAACGGCTCCGAAGACCTCCCCAACGGCTCCGAAGCCTCCCTAAGGCCATTTGAGGGTTCCCCCTCTATAAATAAAGGACCTTGAACCCCCGGAAACTTAACCAATCCATAAGGAAGCCCACGGGACACATTTTGATCATTTGGCTAACCTCCGGCGGACTTCCTCCAAGGAACCCCAATCGCTCCAACTCAATTCCACATCCAAGGAGCATCACCAAAGAAGCTTGGGAGTGCACGTCTTCAACTCCAATCATCCATTGGCGCCCAAGGCTTCTCCAATTACGATTTTTCTTGTTTTATTTATTTTGAGCTTAAAATTGAGTTTGTGCCTACAAACTCCCACTTCTCTCATCCTCCATTCTTTTGGGTTTTCACATCACCTTTAAGGTGTGAAGAGGTTAGTCAAGCCTTTCCTTTTAAAAGGCTTGAGTCATCGGTGAGCTATCCTTCCCCCGTTAAAAAGGCTAGTGGGTTTCTTGCTCAAACCATTAAAAAGCAAGCTGTAATAGGTGAGCTAGCCTTCACCTGTAAAAAGGCTAGTGGGTTTCTTGCTACAACCATTGAAAAGCAAGCGGTAGTAAATCTCTCAACGGTTGAGTTGGGAGCGGAGACGTAGGCCGGGTTTTAGGCCGAACTCCGTTATCAATTTTGTGTCTTGCCTCTTTATTTCCGCTGCACTTTCACTTTGATTTTTAATTTGTTAATTAATTTTTAAAAGGCAATTCACGCCCCCCCTCTTGCCATCACTTCCTTTCTTTCTCCGCCTAACACAAATAATGAATTATTCTAGGAGAAGACATAGATCTAACAATAAGACATCTCTAATAAAACATCCAAATCACCAACACAAATAGAGTAATTAAATAGGAACATGAGATTACCAAAATTCATTTCCCAAAACAATTACTAGTATAAATAAGAAACAGGGGTTCTTGGGACCTCCATAATTCGCTTTTCAAACTCCGAAGCTAGCTGATCCTAGGACTGAATATACTTCTAGATTTTGACCATCCCTTTATTGATTACCCCTACCATAATTAGATCATGTTTTTCAATCCATGTGTATTTCTCCTCATTGATATTCACCCTTAGTGACCTCTCTATCATTTTAGCATCCTCTTCTTCAGTTGCATTGAGAATTAAGACATGTTCAATCAATTCTTCATCAGAGATTAAATGAAAATAAAAGGGTTGATATCCCTGATCCCCTATTCTTTGGTTTCTAAAATTCTCAATGGTTATCTTCTTGTCATTTATCTTTTTTGTATAGCGAGTCTCCAGAAGAGATGGTATGGAGGAATAATCCTTCCCCTCCATTATCCTATTAAAACTCTAATTACACTTTGAGTGTGAAGAACCATCTTCCGAGTGATTGGGTTCACTTTCATTAGGATCCTTCATGAAGACCCCATCATCATAATCTAGGTTAGTTAGATCATATCTCAAACCAAACTTGGAAAGGACTTTAAACTTGTTACTCAAGTGAAGAGAGGTTGGAATTTTTTTTGAACCCCCTGTACTCCTAGTTCTGGTTTGATCAGCCACATCAATAGCAACCTCATTCCTCCCCTTACAAAAATCACCAAAACCTAAACTTAACACCTCATTTAATTGAGTAACAGAGACAATCTCCTCACTGCCTATCATTTAGTCCATAACTACTGTACTCCCATCCAACTGGTTTTCCATTTGTGTAGCTTAATATGAAGAAAGACCCTCACCCTTCAACACACTATTGGAAGGTCCAACCAGATCCTATCTCCACCTGTGGAACACCTCACAGACCTATGGGTCAACCTGAGGTACATAGGCCTTCTTTACCCGATCAGTGCCGGGAATCCCATCAAAAACTAAATTTCTATCCACTGGATCTCTTTCGAGTTGTTCCTCTTCCACCATTTGAAATAATTGATATCCATGACATCTCCCCTCTATACCCTTTTTCAGTTGTTCTGAGCCATCCACCTCATGTTTATCTGAAACCTTACCACTACCACCATCCTCTATCCTTCTCTTGAACTAGGATCCCCGACAACAATCCTCCATCAAGTGGCCCGGTCACTTTTAAACAGAACATAATTCTTATCCATTTCCCATACTCCTTAGTGTTGTAGACCCCCAAAGGCAAAAATCTGTAGACTATCCCAAATACTAGCAGATCAAATAGAAATTGGTCAAGTTTTCATAAATCACATGCTGTTTACACCTATACTCCTCACCAATTTAAATCCTGACATATTCAAAAGGAATTATAGACGGGTGGAGTTCCACACACACCTGTGAGTTTACAGGGTGAAAAAATGCCTTAGTATGACTATCAGAGCATAAAAATCTATTGAATAGATTTCCAATCATCCTAATAATGGAAGTTTTTTGAAACAAAAATGGAATATTCAAAAAACTTACCCAAACCTCTACGAAAGGGGGGTAACAATTCATGTGGAATTTGAAAGACCAATGAAATAAAAATAATCAAAATCCATAAAAACTATAGGGGTTCTAGACCAGGATCTGATGAGGTTATCCTTAGAAGAAAATTGAATCATGATATGCTGATTGTTGAGAAAACCCATTGTCTCCCTCTCTTGAAGATCCCTGGAGCTGAAGATAAACCTATCAAATAAATAAACTGAAGGTCTCCTCTACTTAAATCAATCCACCTGGGTAAGGCTCAAGATTGTGGTGGTTTACACAAACTTTTAAGATGAAATTTGGAGATTAGGGATACTGTTGATGAGATTCTCAATTTTAGGGCTAAGCGGAGCTTTCGAAAAAGGAGGTAGATAATCGAGGTTTGAGAAAAATTCCATGAATTTTAAAAAACCATTTTTTAAAAAATGTTTTAAAAAATATCATTAAATGTGATATTTTAATCTCATTTTCAATGTAAGAGGAATATAATTTTTAAGGGTTTTCAATTAATTAATTATATGTTTTCAACGTGTTTTCAAAGAAACGGTTTTCAAAATTTTCAAGATATCTTTATATCTATTCAAGTTTATTTTCATTGAAAATGGGTTTCAAATGGTTTTAATGTTTTAATATATTTATTCAAAGAAGATATTATATTTTCATCAATAAACTTTTTAAAAGATATTTCAACATTATTTTTCATTTAACATAACATCTAATGATTTAGTCATGCCTTTCTGAGAAATGATCCAAAGATTCTATTCGTATTATTTCTATGAATGCCATATGTTTTGATAGAATGATTTTTATGAAATCAATTTATCCTTAAAAAGATATATTTTTATTATAATCATTTCAATTTCATGGTTTATTTGTTTATGAAACCCATTTCACATTCACGTGTATATTCTTATGAAACCCACTTCTTTTCATGGGTTATTCTTTTATGAAATGATTATGAAACCGATTTTTTTTCCATAGGTAATGATATGATTACATCTTTATGACACTCATTTCATTTCATTGGTTATGATATGACTATTTATGATATTTAGGAACATGTATGTATGATTTCATTATCAAATTGGTGGGACCTATATATCCATCCAACTCATTGGGTAATGATTTATATCTCATGAGATATTAATCAGAATCAAGTCAATGAGCTTGATTCAATGTGGAAGATAGGAAATCCTGATCCAAAATGGAAAGATGAGGAAACCAATCCACTATAGGAAGACGGGGGAACTGGATCCACTATAGGAAGATGGGGAAACTTGATCAATTATGGGAATATGGGGAAATCGAATCCACTATGGGAAGATGAAAAATCTGATCCCTTACAAAGATAGGACTACGACTGGGGATGGTGGTGTTTCTCGCCCAGTGGGTGTATTCCCATAAAGTTCAGTAATAATTTTTTGGCAATGCATCCTGACTTATAGGTAATGATATTACATGATTATGTGTCTTCCACTACTCCATATCTTATTCTTATGTTATGATTTCTGGGATTATGATCTTGATTCATTTATGATTCATTACTTATAAACTTCCAATATTTATTCCATGATTTATGTTTATGATCTTTGATATGCAAGGTATGATCTTCTAATATTATGATAACATTCTCATAACATTATGGTCATGTCTATGCTAATATATCTCCCCGTTTTACCCTTACTAAGAATATGAAATTTCCCCTTTTAATGTTTCCATCCTCAGGTTATGAAGATATGTATTAATTATAATATATCTAAGAATGATGATAGTCATGAAGAACCTAGTGGGAGATAATGTTTCTCACTTATGTAACTATGTATGTGTTTCCATGTTTCCAAATTTACTAGGATAATATGGTCATTTTGCGTCTGTTTGTGTAGTGTATTATGTATTCCAAACAAAAGTTGTAATTTTAATGTATGAAATGAGGTTGTTTCTATAGTTGGTATTAAATCAGAAATTTGGATATCTACTGGAAACTAGGATATGTTATCCTTAGTGATAACTCTATGTAAATTTATAAGGATAAGTATAAGGATAAGGAAAAGTATAGGAAAATGTCTTTAAAATTTGGTAAAAGATAGATAGAGTAGTTTTCTAGCAATAAATATCCATCTGGATACTAAAAGTGGAATTGGTTATAGAAAAGATATAGCTAGGAGTAATAAATCTTATAGAGTGTAGTAGTATTAACATGAGTGTAACCTGGTACATGACAAAGAGACTTACTGCACAACTGTTTTTATACTAATAAGGGTTATGATTTGGAAATTCACAAACTCTTCAAGAATGATCATGAAGGATTTAATAATAAGCTATCTATGATTAACCTAGTATAAACATCGAGTGTCATATATTAATGAAGGTTACATAATTTAAACATCCTGTAAGTGGGTTTTCATGATTATTTGGTTCTTCACTATGACAAAAGTTTCTTACTCTATAATTTTTGGTTTTAGTAGATAGATCAAACATGAAGGAACTATGTTATTAGTTGTGGTGACAGATAATGCAAAGATTTTTCTCATGATAATTTTATTTCTATGGGAGATGGAATTAAGAACCATATTGTTATGACCACACAAATCTCTCAATATATAAATCGTGTTAAGCTTTCAAAATTTAAAAGGAGGGAACGATATTATGTTGATATTTTCATGAGGCAACATACATCTTCTTTCAGTGGTTCATCTGATCCACTTATTATAGAAAACTACATCAGTACCACTGAAAATATATTCTCTATTATCCAATGTTTGGATCTTGAGAAATTCATTTTGGTTATTTATAGGTTAGAAGGTGAAATAGACAAGCGGTAGACTCTAATCATGAATATGATAAAGAAAAATAAAATTTATTACATGGATTGGGATGATCCCAATAACATATTATTTAATAAGTACCTTCCTTGTGTTATTTATACAAAGACAGGAAATGAGTTCCTTGATTTGATTAAAAAGGGTGATGAATCCATCCATACCTATGTAGATAATTTCACATGACTTGTGAGGTATGGTTATGAAATTATCATCCAACCCAAAAGTAATGTTGGTTGTTTCTTTAGCGGCTTAAAGATAAGTATCAGAATGAAATTAACTATAAGTGAAATTAGTATCTTTGAAGAGATTGTGTGTTGTGAAATAAAAGTTGTAATTGAGGTCTTCCTTACATATCAATCTCATAGTTTTAGTAAAGAAATATGGAGTTCAAAGGAAAATATAAAAATCATGAAGCAAAGAAGATGACCCTTCATTTATGCTCCATGTTTGGAAAGAATCAAGGAATAAATTGTCTTATGAAGTATAATAAATGTTTTAAGTGTGGGAGGGAAGGCCATCATTCAATTTAATGACGAAAAAATGGGAAGAATTTGACTAATGCTATAAATAGATTTAAAGCTACACAAAATATACCACCCACACTCCAGTGCTTCAAGTGTAAAGAGAATGGGAATTATGATAACGAGTTCCAAAACCTGAGGGTTGATGATGATGTTTGGCATTAGAAAACTCTTAAACCTAGGGACAAGGATAAATGTCATGTGATCATTATTTTTTATGAGGGGTGTGATAACTATGTGTTAAAAGGTAAAATTACCTTCCACTCTAGAACTAATAATTTCTTATATGATTATGGATCAACCCACTCTTTCATATCAATAGAATTTGATTAGGGTATAAAGATTCCACCAAAATTATTAGATGTTGAATTAGTAGAGAAATCCAATAATGGTACCGTGATTTCATCTAAAGTCAATGATTCTTCTCTGATTGAAATTTGTGGGAATGTACTTCCTGCAAATCTTTTCATTATTCCAATGATTGAATTTGATTTAATATTATGAATATATTTTATTTCTTTTCAGAAATATGACATCAATTATCATGGAAAGGAAGTTATGATTTATATTTTAAGACAACCTCTGATCATCCATAAATTTGATGATATGTATGAAATTCCTCTGGAAATCAGACCAAGTGTATGAGTCTTAATTAATATTTAGTAGGAATGTTTTTTAAAAAGGTTAGGGAGAAAATCAACACCGATGATATACATATTTATTAAGAATTTTTGGATGTGTTCCTGTAGAGTTTCATAAACTTCCACCAAAACATGAAGTTGAGTTCTTAATTTAAATCATACCTAGTTCCACAATAATTTCAAAGACTCAATGAAGAATGTCCAAAATTGAGTTGTAGGAATGAAATAATAAACTCCAAGAAAACCTTGATAAGGGATCCATTCATACAAGTGCGTTACCTTGAGGTTTAAATATTTTCTTTCTTAAAGATAAATATTTATCAATGTGATTTTGCATTGATTATTAAGAGTTTAACCTGATCATGATCAAGAACAAGTATCCACTTCCTCATATTGATGAATTTTTTGATCAACTTAATTAAGATCAATAGTTTTACTAGATTGTGATTCATTTTAGATATCCTAAAAGGAGGGTCAATAAATAAGTTTTACCCAAGAAAACATTCCATAAAATTTATGGATACTATGAATATATAGTAATTCCTTTCATACTTACTAATTCCCCTTTTATCTTCATGGATTTGATGAATAGATTCTTTTGATATTACCTTGATCAGTTTGTGGTTGTATTTTTAGTTGATATTCTTATCAATTTAAAGAGAAAGTAAGGGTATAAATACCACTAGAAAATTGTACTAAGGATCCCAAGGAAGGAGAAACTGTATGAAAACTTTACAATGTGTGAATTTTACATGAAAAAGTTCTCATTTTTGGGTAACATAATTTCAAGAGATAGAATATCAGTGGATCCATCAAAGAAAAAGATTATTTAATATTGTACTGAAAAAACATGGTAACTGAGATCCGTTTTTAGATTATTTGGACATTATTGATGTTTTGTAGATATTTTTTCATAAATATTTAATCTTATGACCCAGTTAACTCGAAAGGGTTCTAGGTTCCTCAGGATAGATGAATGCGAGGGAAATTTTATGGAACTAATGAGAAGGTTATCCTACACACCTGTGCTTACATTACCCTATAACAGAGAATGTTTTTTAATATATAATGATGCATCTAAGAAGGTATTAGGATTTTTTTGTAGGTATAATAACATTGTTATCGATTATACCTCATGACTATTGAATATCCATGATAAAATTTTCCTAAATCATGATTTGGAGTTTGATTCAATAATTTTTGCATTAAATTTATGGTGGAATTAAATTTATGGATAAATGTGATATATATATAATGATCATAAAATTATATAATATATATTCACACAGAATTAGTTGAACATGGTTTAGAGAAGATTGTTAGAGCTGATAAATGATTATGATATCTCAATACATTAACATCATAGGATAGTGAACATAGTGGCTGATGATTTCATTTTAACGGATCATGCAAGGTTATCCATGATGAGGATAAAAAAAAAGATTCAATATTTCTAGATTTTCAAATGATTGTTCTAGAAATCCATAAGAAAGGGGTGAAATATTATCTTATTTAATTTAATATTCAACCCTCTATGCAAGTGAATAATAAAGAGGCACAAAAAATAGATTTAGATCTACAAAATAAGGTTATAAATGTTCTATAGTTTAACCATGATCAAGATTAAATGATAAGGTTTAGGAATCGTTTATGTGTTTATTCCATACCATATTTGGAGATGTAGTTGTTAGAGGAAGCTCATAGTTCTTAAATATCTGTTCATCATGGATGTCAGATGATGTATAGAGATTTTAAAGAATACTTCTGGTGGGATGGAATGAACAGGGATATCCTAGATCTTGTATCTTATTTCTTGATATTCCATCATGATATGGGAGAAAGAAAAATGTATAAGGGGATGTTTCATCCATTACCCATACCATAATGAAAATGGGAGAGCATAACTATGGATTTTTTCATTGGACATGCCGAAACATATAAGTAGTTTAATTATATCTGGGTGGTAGTCGATAACCTTAATAAGTCAACTGAATTCATTGCTATCATAGAAGAATTATCTTTGGATAAAATTTCTAGGATAAACATTAAGGAAGTGGTAAGGTTTCATGGAGTACCACATTCAGTTATATATTATTGGGATATAAAGTTTAACTCAATGTTTTGGAAATGTTTTAAGCAAGAACTAAATACAGAATTGTTTTTTAGCACTAATTATCATCTTCATTTGGATGGTCAGTCTGAAAGAATAATTCAAAACCTAGAGGATATGTTGAGATGTTGTTCGTTGGATTTCAAAGGTGGTTGGGATAAACAACTTCCTATAGTTGAATTTTATTACAAAAATATCTTTCACTCAAGAATTCATATGGAACCTTATGAATCCATATATGGGAAGAAATGTAAAGATATAATTTTATAGGATGAAGTAGGAGAAAGAAAGATATTGGGACTTGAGATAGCTCATAAAATGGGTAAGAAGGATAGAAAAATTCAACAACATATCAAGGAAACCCAAAGTTGATAGATAATTTATGCTAATAACCATAATCATGACCTAGAATTATATCTTGGTGAGAAGGTGTTTCCATGAATCTATCCATGGAAGAAGTTTTTGAGGTTCAGTAAAAAAATGGAAACTAAACCCTGGGTATGTCGACACCATTGAGATTCTTGATTATATCAGAAAGATAACCTATCTCTGGGAACATCCTTCAAATATCTATCAAATCCACAATGTGTTCCATATATCTATCCTAAACAATTATATATATAAAAATTTATATACAATGATCTCATAGGTTATACTGCTAGAATAATATATTTCTTATGAGGAATAACTAGTAGAAATTATGAATCATATAGAGAATTTTCTACAAAAAGACCACTCAGATGGCCAATGATTTATGGTGAAATCAATAGTTATAGGAAGATATACGTGAACTTGAAAATATGATGAGGCAGAGATATCCACATTTTTTCATATTAGAACGATGAATTTTGAGGGAGAAATTCATTTTAGGGGGGGTAGAAGGTAACACCCCAAGTTTATGTGATTTATTTCCAAATTAATTAAAATTATTTTATGTCATGCATTGCATGCTACACTAAGTAAAAATTTAATTATATTCAATTCCAAGATAATCTTGAGCAACATGCACCCCCAACCTGGCTTACGCTACAGACAACACCGATTTTCTATGAAACATTATTTTATTATTAATTAATTTTATAGGATATTTATAACATAAATACCAAAAATGGTAATATAAATAGTAATAAATAATTTTATATTTAATTTATAGTTTTTTCATATAAAAAATATTGATAATAAATCATGTAATATTGGTTGTCTTTATATGTTTGAAAATACTATTTTCTCAAATGAACAACTTTTTATGTCCTTATGTAAAAAATAATAAAATTAATTTTATACACCATTAAAATTATAATTTGATAAAATAAACCTCATTTTCGTGTTCCTAATGTCAAAATTATCATAGGGTGAATTTTAGGTATTTTATAGAGAAACATCATTTTTTGGATGAATAGTGAAAAATACTGAATGTTAATTCAAAACTACTTTTTCATCTAATTTATTTATATAGATAAATTATATTTTAATTTGGTTTTAAACTGTAATTAGATTAATTCTA
This sequence comes from Viscum album, assembly GCA_963277665.1. Taxonomy (NCBI): domain Eukaryota; kingdom Viridiplantae; phylum Streptophyta; class Magnoliopsida; order Santalales; family Viscaceae; genus Viscum; species Viscum album. The sequence goes on from OY728145.1 coordinate 906,805,309, forward strand.
CTTAAATTAATACAATTTAGTTCATTTTAAATAATTTTCTATAAGAAATTTTCATAAAATATACTTAAAAATTATTTTCCATATAAGATAACATCCATTGTTGTTACTCAATCCTTTTTGGGAAATGATCCAATGGTTCCATTAATATTATTTCTTTGAATGGTTTTGTTTTTATGGAATGATATTTATAATTTTTTTTATATTTTAAGTATTATATGTTTATAAAACCTGTCTATATTTCATTAGTTATATGATTATGTAAAAAATTTCACTTTCATGGGATATACTCTTATGGAACTAGCTTCTTTTCATGGGTTATTCTTTGATGAAATGATTATGAAACCTATTTTTTTTTCCAATAGGTTAAGATATTATTACATTTTTAAGAAATCCATTTCATTTCATGGGTTATGATATTACTATTTATTATCCTATGCCACATGTACGTATGATTTTATTATGAGATGGATGTGACATATATCTCCCTCCAATTCATTGCGCAAAAATTTATATCTCATTAGATAATGATGAGAATAAAGTTGACATACTTAATCCACTTTGAAATATGTGGAAACCCAATCCATTATGGGAAGATTGGGAAACCTAATCCACTATTGGTAGATGGAAAAACCCAATCCACTATGGAAAGATGGGGAAACCTGATCGACTATGAAAAGATGTGGAAAACCGACCCCTTACAAGGAAAGAACTACAATCGGAGTTTGGGGTGTGTCTCACCAAGTAGGCGTATTCCCAATGAAGTTCTCTAATATTTTTTTAAATTCACCTTAACTTATATGGAATTATATTACATGTTTATATGTTTTCCATAATTCCATGTATTATTTATATGGTATGATTTTAGGGATTATTCTCTTCATTCTTTTATGATTCATGTCTTGTGAAATGCCAATATTTATACCATGACTTTTGTATATTATTTTTTATATGTAGGGTATGATCTTATAATGTTATGATGACATTATCATAACCTTATTCTCATGTTTATGCTTAAATATCTCCCATGTTTACCCTTACTTATCATACGAGCGCACCTATTTTTATGTTTACTTCTCCTAGGATATGAAGATATGTATTAATTATGATGTGTCTAAGAAGGGTTCTAGTCATGAAGAACCAAGTGGGAGATGATGTAGCTCAATTATGTACCAGTGTTTATGATTCCATGTTTCCAAAGGAAATATACCTACATAGTCTTCGGGCATATGTTTGTGTAATTTATTAATTATTCTGCAAAAGTGATGTAATGTTAATGTATGGAAATATAGGGTTTCTATGTATGACATAAATTTAGTGACAAACACATTGAACAGAGAGAAACTCATTTTACAACTTCAATAAAAACACAAATGAGTGAAACATGGAATTGATACCACTTTAAAAGTAACCTCTTAGATCAGTGAAGAATCACTAGGGGTGAATCAATGATTCAATTCTTTTTTTAAGTTTTCTTTTTGAAACAACCATAATTTAAAGTTAAATTGACTCTTGTTAGTTGTCTAAAACCCAAAGATACATGAAGGGAAAACAAATTTACAATTTTCACCTCTAAAAGTTATATGGCTAGTTCTTAACATGGTCTATATTTCACTGAGATCATAAAACCTAATAGTTTCATTATGTATTAAAATTGGGTTTATACTTACACTCCTCTTACAAAAATTCTCCCAAATATGATATTAATTATCATATTTTTTCAATAATAGATAACTTGATATCAAAATGAATGAATCACTACAAACATAGCCTTCATTTTTTAATACAATGATTCTCTTACCCTTATTCTTGAACCTATATAAACTAAGGTCTAATGCCTTCAATATATTCCTATTTTCATATCCCCTTCGCCTTCATCTTATATTCTTCATATTTTTATTCTTCTTCTTATTCTTCTTATTATTTTACTTATTCTTGTTCTTGTTCTTATTAATATATCATAAATAACTTAAAACACACCACTATATTCTTCCAATATTGTAAACACACCACTCATTATTTTTATAACAAAATTTGTATTGTATAAGAGACAACTTGACTTTTTTCAAATTCAAATTCAAACCAGTAACTGCATTCAACCATCTAAATTACTACCACTTCATTATGATCCATTTGATCTTTTTTATTTTAAATACACCATTGATTATGATAAAATGTCATTATACATTAGGTAATACATCTGTTAAGTCATCTATACAGACACACCATCAAAACCACTCGAAACAAAAATGATCCTACTGAAAAATATTGTACCATGGCCTGATGAAAAATACATAGACGTTTTTCCTTCAAAATGTCAACCACCGTCGGAATAATATTCTAGATTCAACATGTTTTGGAAAGATAATCTAGCTTTTGACCATGAATTCTTTTAACCAAGGTGTGGTCTTCTATCTATATGGTTTTTAGATTTCTATTTTTCCTATCTACCATGTTCACCATCACACAACACCACTAACATAGTGGCTTTCTTTTTTTTCACAAGTACAATGAATGAACACCATATGAACCCCCATGGGTGTGACATCACGGTCCCTATTTACTCATAAGTAACTAAAATATGCTGTCCACATGTCCTAAAGCACACATCCTCATAATCTTAAGGCTACCAACTAGTAGTGAGGGTCTATGTTGTTATGATGGGGATACAATACCCTATTTATCAGAGTGCAACACAAAAGTAAATTAAATAGAGTAAACAAAATAATAATAATAGGGTAGTGGAATATAAACCATCTATATAATAATAAATTTTCCTAAATACCAACAAGATATCATATGGGTGATGATTTCATGAGAAATGTAGATATGAAATAGGTAGACATGGAAGAAGGTATACAATTAAGTCTTAGTATATACCAAAATTTCAAAAAATACCAAAAGAAACTATCTCCATGAGAATCCCAAGAACTAGCTCAACCATATTCTCCCAATATTCTATACAAAGGGAAATAAAATTTCCACAGCTGGGTGATTTCCTTTATCCTTACCTATATCTAAGTAATCTACCCAGGTACCAAACGATGTCCCAAACAAGGTATGAGTAAAACTCATTAGTCCACCCCCAATAGTGTCAAATGAAAATATAGTGTCAATATTAAATATAAAATTATGTAGGTATAATAAATGAAGATAGAAAAATAAATACAACCCAAGTCATTTTTGGGTTCGTCGTGGATAACCAATCGATTCTACCAGTATCAGCCTAAACTGGATGAATCTAATCATATAACCACTAGTTATTCAGGTCACAAGGTATGTTGCTAAGGTGTCCAAGTAGAGGAATAAAAACAGGTAATCCTAGTAGATATATGAAATCCTTGACCTTATAAGGTTGATACCACTCATATTTATCAACTGGGATGTGAGGGTAACATGCAGTATGAACCCTTTGAATTCCACCATAATAGTTTCTTACTAAGACCAAGGAAAAGTCCAATGTAGTCATGGGATATAATTGATTAGAGTGAGATGAGATAAACCGAGATTGCCTATTTCTAAGGAAATCAATTTGAATCTATGGATATGATATAAGGAATTATAATTTTTAATGATGGAGGTAAATAATTAGGGTTAATCTGATACATTCGTAAGTCAAGATATTGACCACGCCCAAGTTTTGTATCTCATGTGATGAACACATCATCGAATCGACTATAATCCTATGATTTCACCGAAGGTATTCTGGGTCATAAACCCATGTCTAACTCAAGATGGGATACATCTTTTATAGTGTCATCATGGTCCATAATTATAGTCAATAATTATATAAGTATTAATGGTCCAAGAGTTATGTCCCTGTCATATAAAAATTTAATTTATTCCATTTTTTGTTTTAATTAAAAGTGATCAATGATTGGAAAGTGATGTGTACCTTCCATATTACATTTCATTTAATTCAATTCATCTATTCATTTTCCACGTGATAAACCAAACACACTTGAGGTGTGTTTTGGATAAAAGTAATAATGGTTGTTAAGATAATTTAGTCAAACACACCCTAATTTGTGGTTAAATTGTTAGTCTTTAAACCTCCAAAAAATTAGACAAGTCTCATAACATGAATTGGCTAAGGATGAGACAAAATATTAATGTAATATTAATTTTAGGATAAATATGTGGAAATTATAGCCCGAGGTAGAACAATGAAAAAGTAAAATCAACAAAACTTTTATCGGAAAGTACTAAAACACCTACCTTAGTACTGTGGTAGAATCCTCTTCATGTATCAACCTCATACATAGGGTGGAATGATAGAAAATAGAACTAAATAAAAACACTGTGAAAATAAGGTATATTAGGTTGCATGAAGATAACACCAAGTATGGTGAAGAAAACTAAGAAAGAAAGGGAGAGGTGTATAGGCTTACCAAGGGGGGACCAACCTGATGAATTAAATTAGAATAGGAGTTTTAATGGGAAAATAAATTAAAATTTAAATAGGGGAGATATGAGACCTTCCCATCAACAATTATTCATAAATGGGGTGAAGAAAGGGCAGATAAAGGGTTAAATAATAGAGAATAATTTTGGTAATTTAAATTTTTGAAAGGGGTGCATGGTTTTGTCACATAGTTGGAAAAAATGTGTTCCAATTGTGTGATTCTCATTGGCTCTGAGTCCTCACCCCAGAAGAGTTATTTACATTGATAAAACACAATTTTATTTAATATTTTATTGATAATAAAATATATAATTTCATTACATTGTGGTAACTATGTTCATTTATGGAATATTTGGGATTAGATCATTCATTTGAAAATTTGATGAAAATTCTAGTTTTAACCTTTAAAAATTCACTGTAGTATTTTGATCATAAATAATTTTATTTGAATTATTTTAAATTAATATTTTTTACATGTGTTCTTGACATATGTTTCTACAAATTTCATGTAGGACATTGGAGCTAAATCATTCAATTCGTTAGTGAAAATGGGCCATGAAGTCAAAGTTGTGATGGATTCTCCAGATTGGACATGTGTTCTATATTTGGGCCATAAAGTCTTCATCCATGATGGGATTATGCCCAATTGTAGGTATAATCTCAAAGACTTATTATCGCACGAATCATTTTTCTAGAATGACAGGTGATTCATGTGTTTTGGTGGTCAAATGGGTGGTGGAAGTTGGAATAAAATATTTGGCAGAGATTCCTCATTCACAGTTGTAAGCAATTTGAACCTAGCCTCCATAACACTATATAAATAGGTTTTTTCCCATTTGGTGGGGTTGGGAAAAGAAATGGGATATTTAAGTTAGAGTATATTTGTTTTCACTCAAATTCTCCAACCATTGTAAGAGGGGTAGCTCTTGAAGCGAGGATCCCCTCATCGAAGCCTTCTTCATCTTCTTCATGTTGTAATGTTTGCATTTGTGTAATAAACTTATTTGTTATTATTTTATTTCTTATATTTTATTATGTTTTATTCAATTATATTGTTCTTTAATCATCCTATCTAGGTTGTAATAAATTTTGGATACGAGATTGGGTTCTACCCTTTCAATATTTTGATAATGCAAAACATTTCCACAATGACCACACCACCCATGGGAGAGTAGTTGTCTTAGTGATCGATCTATATTCTAACCTATTCATTTAATTATTTTTAATAATTGATATAATATAATTCAATTAACATGATCCGTTAATTTAGTTTTTAAATTATAAGAAACTAATCAATCAATTGAACAATTAACACAAAAACACGTGAGGTTGAGTATTTTGTAAATTGTGAGAGCGCAAACTTAATTGGTAAAAAAAGACCACGCAAGATAAATTTGTACCGTTCAAAAATAATCCCTAAGATCAATTCCTCCAAATTTCTTATAATGGACATGTGAATTAATTTACCACTGACCATATTCTAGATTTATAACATTAATCAAAGTAGGGTGTCACGATTGCATGTTTCAAAGCTATTCTAGGGTTTAATTAATATCATCTTTCTGGTAAAGTTAATTATCGTAGGGTTTGGGGGTTAAAAAGTTAGGGTATAATAATTAAGTGGATGTTAATCTATGTTATAATGATAAATAATTTAGTTAATAGGTAGAGTTAGATCAATTATGACTTTTAAAATATTCTCTAAAAAAACATCTTCTAGTTGCATCTTTTTAATCAAACTTTATTTCGAAATTAAAAAAATGAAATCTTCTTCGAGAAAAATTCTCCGAGATTTATAAATGATAAACAAACCCCATCCTTTTAATTAGTATTCTTATTTCCTTTTATTCTATTTTAAAAATACCATTAATATGTTGTTTAATTTACTTACACCTTTGAGAGATGACCTTGGTCAGCCACTCTGCTGCACCTAAGTACCCCAAAAACTATTAATCATTTGAGTGTTCCCACAACATTGCCTTTAAAATTGGCACCATTTCCAGAGAGTCAAGTAATTATTTCAACCATTTAGAGGTATTTATTTTATTTTACATTTTATTCTCTTGTTCTCTTCTCTCTCCCTTTATTACACAATCTGAATTTTTCTTCTTCTTTGGTTTTCTTCTTCTTCTTATATTTGGACCATAAAATGAAAATTCTTTTTTTTATTATGGTATACTTTCCTATTTTTATTTTTATATGATTTATGACACAAACGAATCCATAATATCTCTTAGATCTTGATCCTGAGATTGAACGAATCCTAAGGGCTCGAATCATACATTCTCAGTCTATGAGAAGTTTCAACATTCAACCAATTGGAAAATTCCTCCAATCTCAGAGCATTGAAATTGGAAGAAATTAAAATTCAACCATAAAACAAGGACCAATGGCTAAAAATAATGTAAATGAACTTAATAGAACCATTTTAGAATTGGCTTCACCTTATATTAATTATCAACCAAATTGCATTGCATACCCAAATCTCGAATCAGACTTTGAACTAAAATATGGATTAATTCACCTTCTTCAAAAATTTCATGGATTATCTATTGAGGATAAAAATAAACATTTAAAATAATTTAATGTGGTTTTATCAACCCTGAAACCAAGAAATGTATCTAAATATCTAAAAAAATTAAGATCATTTCCATTCTCACTTGATGGAGCTGCAAAATATTGGATGTATTGTTTACAACATGAAGATGTAACTTTTCAGAATGATTTGAAATGTCTTTTCTTGTAGAGATTTTTTCCATCAACAAGGACCACATACATTCTAAAGGAGATCTTCGGGATCAAGAAATCCCAAGGGGAGTCAATGTATGAGTACTGGGAGTGATTCAATAAGTTCTGCGCAAGATTCTTACATCACCAAATCTGTGAGGAACACCTCATCCAATACTTCTATGAAGGACTCACACCTATGGTGAGGAGGATTGTGGATTCCGTGATTGGAGGAGCATTGGTGGACAAAACACCAGCCACTGAACATGCATTTATTGATAATATGGACCAAAAATCCCAACAATTTGGTGATCGATGTAGACCACATGTCAGGGGAGTACATCAGGCAAGTCCTTCCTCTCGTGAAAATAATTTTATTGAAAACAAGTTAGAAGAATTGACCACTATGGTGAGGCATATTTCTTTGGCTCAAAAGATATTCCAACCCCCTCCTTCAAGGCCTTGTGGCATTTTCATTGAGACAAGCCACCCAACTGATTGTTTCCCCTAACTACAAGAAACATAAGATTGTGCAGTAGTGTTTCATGGGAGACCATATCAGTAACAAAAACATTCAAATCCCCAAAATAAGTTTTATTCTTTTGCACCAGCACACAACCAAGGGTGGAAGGATCAATCAGACATGAGGTATGTATCTGGATAACAACAAAGGTCCCATTTTCAAAAAAAGTTCCAGTTGCATCCACCTTACTAACAGGGTTTCCAACAACCCCAAAGGTGATTTAAAGCTCAAGAATCAAAAAGTCAACAAAAAGGGAACTCTAAACCAAAGTTATATTATAACACTAATGAAATTTTGATGAAAATTGTTCTTAATCAACAAAATGAGATAAAAAGTCAAGGTTCAGAGCTAAGGGAGTTGAAGACTCAAATGATCCAGATTGCCACTGCCCTCCATGAACTGGTAAGTAAGAATTTTGGAAATATACCATCCTAACATACTATAAATCCCATAAGGAATGTCGGTGCCATCACATTGAGAAGTGGGAAGCAAATTAATGATACTTCTACACCCACCATTCCATCGGGATTCACCTGAACTCCAAATAATCCACATTCTATACTAACTAATGAGCAACCAAAGGAGAAAGATAATGGTATGAAAAAGATTGATGACGTTCCTTATAAACCCCTACCATTTTCAAATAGGTTTGAAAAAACCATGAATATGGTTAAAGAGGTGATGCAAAAAAAGTTTTGGATATATTCAAGCATGTGGAGATCAACATCCCTCTACTTGATGCCCTGAAGAAAATACGAAGGTATGTGAAATTCTTAAAGGAACTTTGTACCAATTGAAGAGGTCTCAAGGGAAATGAGAGGATCAATCTTGGAAGAAATGTGTCAAAACTAATTAAAACAACTCAAGAAATTCCAACAAAGTGCAAGGATCCCAGGTCATTCACTAATCCATAAACCATAGAGGAGTTACACTTTTATGATGCTCTTTGTGAATTAGGATCTTCCATAGATGTGATGCCTCACTCTGTATTTTATTCTTTATAGGTTGGTGAGTTGAAGCTGATGAGAGTAGTGGTGTAGTTGGAAAATAAGGCTACAACATATCCCACAGGATTCCTTGAGTATGTACTTGTCTGAGTAAGAGAGTAGTGATGCCTCACTCTGTATTCTATTATACATTTTTTATCTCTCATTTTAAACCACCAAATAAAAACCCCATGGAATTTTATTGTCCTATTCTTAGGGATATTATGAGAATTGGTTATATTTTTTATGTCTAAGAGTAATTCCACACCTATTTTGAATGCACAAGACTCTATTAGATTTGATTTTGAAATGGATTCATATTTTTATTTTGATCATGTTTAATCTGATTATGACATGGCTGTGAAGTATGCTGATGGATTTGATTCTTTATTCTCTAATATTGATGATGTATATTCTAATACTAATGTTCATTGTGCACATATATAAGTTCCTTCAATTTCTCCATCCATACATCACCCCCAACATTGGAACTCACTCCATTACCACCAAATCTAAAATACTCATACTTGTTTAGTGTTGAGAAATTACCTATTATAATTTCTAACAATATATCTTTTGAACATTAAGAAAAACTTTTGAACCTTTTAAGGGAGAACATCAATGAAATTGGGTAGACATTGGGTGACATATCAGGTATTAACCCCTCCATTTTCATGCATATGATTATTTTAGTGGATGGGGATAAACCAGTTAGGCATCTACAAGGGAGACTCAATCCAATACTTGGAGGTTGTTAAAAAAGAGGTTGAAAAATTTCTCGAGGTGGGTATAATTTATTCCATTTTGGAATCCAATTGGGTGAGTCCTATTCAGGTTTTTCTTAAGAAAAGTGGTGTTACTGTTGTTAAAAATGATAAAGGTGTGTTAGTTCTGATGAGGGTACAAAACAATTGGCATGTGTGTATTGATTATAGGAAACTAAATAAGTCCACTTGTAAGGATCATTTCCCCTCCCATTTATTGATCAGATGCTTGAGAGCCTAGTTGGGAAAACACACTATTGTTTCTTGGATGGATTTTCTGGTTACTTTCAGGTTCTTATTGCTCCGAAGGATCAAAAGAAGACTACATTCACTTGTCCATTCGATATGTTTTCCAACCGAAGGATTCCATTTAGTATTTTCAATGCCCCACATACCTTCCAAAGATGCATGGTGTGTATTTTTTTAGATTTTATTAAGACCTTCATGGAGGTATTTGTGAATTATTTTATAGTGTATGGGTATTCATTTTATGATTGTATCTCTAGCTTGGGAAAGGTTTTGAATCATTGTATTGATAAGAATATGGTCTTAAACTTTGAAAAGTGTCATTTCTTGGTAGATCATGGGACTGTCTTAGAGAATGTAGTGTCAAAACATGGGATAAAGGTTGATAGATCTAAGGTAGATATCACTTCATCCTTACCATATCCTTCATGTGTGCGTGATGTTAGATCATTCTTAGGGAATTCAGGATTTTATCGATGCTTCATCAATTATTTTAGTAATATTTCTCTTCCTATGTCATGATTACTTCAAAAGGATTCTAATTTTGTGTTTGATTATTCTTGCAGGACTTCCTTTGATGAGATAAATAAGTTTATGACCACACCACTGATCATATAGCCCCCACGGTGGGAGATTCCTTTTGAGCTTATGTGTCACGCCTCTAACTTCACAGTTGGAGCTATCTTATCTAAGGGGGTGGAGGGACGTTCACATGTGATTTCATATGCATCAAGGACAATGTATTTCTCCCAATAAAACAGAAAACCACAGAAAATGAGTTTCTTGCTGTTATATTTGCTTTAGATAAATTCTGTTCATATTTATTTGGATCTAGAGTAGTTTTTTTCTAACCATGAAACTCTGAGGTACCTATTGAAGAAACTAGATGCAAAGCACATGCTAATCCAATTGATGCTTCTTCTTTAGGAATTTTACATTGAGATAAAGGACATATAGGGGTCTGAAAACCTAGTGGCAGACCACATGAGTAGGATTACTCACACACTAGATGATGAAACCTTGGACCAAGTACCACTTAGAGACACTTTCCCTAATGAGAATATTAATTCCATCTCAGGTATGCATCTTTGGTATGTAGATTTAGTAAAATACCTTGTTGCATCAGAAATCGCTGAAAATTGAAGGAAACATCAAGTCCAAAAATTAAAAATTGAGCCTCAGTATTATGTTTGGGATGATCCATGCCTATGGCGTATGTGTAGTGACCATGTTATTAGAAGGTGTATTCCTGATCATGAGTTGGAGTCTGTTTTACATTTTTTCATACACTTGCTTGTGGTGGACACTTTTGACCCCAATGGAAAGATAAGAATGTTTGGGACTCTGGATTATATTGGCCTAGATTATTCCATGATGACCATGCATTTGGTAAGTCATGCTATCATTGCCAACATAATGAGAACATTTCTCAGAGACATGAGATGCCCCAACAACCCATACTATTCTGTGAGATATTTGATTTATGGGGCATTGATTTTATGGGTCAGTTTCCTAATTCCTTTGGTTTTTTGTATATTTTGGTAGCTATTGATTATGTGTGTGAATGGGTGGAGGCTAAGGCCACCCAAACTGATGGTTCTTATGTTGTGGTGGACTTTTTCAAAGAATTTTTTTGTAGGTTTGGAGTATCAAAGGCCATCATATGTGACCAAGGGAAACACTTTTGCAATCAGAATTTTTCTTCCCTCCTTCAGAAGTATGGGGTGACACAAAAAACATCAACACTATACCACCCCTAGACAAATGGCCAGGATGAGGTTTCAAAGAGGGAGTTGAAACAAATTTTGGAGAAAACCGTGAAGCCAAATAGGAAGGATTGGAGCAAGATCTTGGATGATGCATTGTGGGATTATATAACAACATACAAGACCCCCATCGATATGTCCCCATTTTGGATTGTTTTTGGGAAAGCGTGTCATCTCCCTGTGGAAGTTGAGCATCGAGATTATTGGGCGGGCTATACAGAAATGTAACATGGATTTGGCTCAAGATGGAATCCAAATGAAGTTTCAAATTCAAGAGATTGAGGAGATTTGATTGTTTTCATATGAGAACTAAAGGCTATACAAGGAGAGATCAAAAACAGCTCATGAAAAAATGATCCAAAAAATAGAATTTCAAGTTTGAGAGAAGGTCTTGCTCTATAGTTCACGAATGAAGCTGATGCCTGGTAAGTTGTGTTCCAGGTGGTTAGGTCCTTTTGTTGTGACTAATGTTTTTCCTTATGGTGGAGTGGATATCACACATGAGGACACATGAAGGATCTTTAAAGTCAATGGGAAACCTTTGAAGGAATACATTGAGTGGCTTCCTACTAATGCAGTGGATTTTATCACACTACCTGACCCCATTATCACTTGATCATATCAAGCTGTTCCTAACCCTTTCACTTTTATATTATTTTTCCTATATTAAATTATACATTTCATGTGAATATATAATCTCATAGGGTCACATTGAGGATAATGAAATATTTTAAGTGTGGGGGAGGGGACAACATTTTGGGGTAGATGTTCATTTGTGCGTTTTATTTGTATTTTTTATTAAGTTTTTGGTTAAAATTTTCAAAAAACAAAATCAATAAAAAAGAAATAAATATATCATGTAACATTCTCATGTCGATCATATGGAAAATGAATGTTTTCAAAATTCATTGGTATAAATATAATCATGAGTAAGATTCCATCATCAAGGGTTGACTTTTATTAAAATTTAATTCATCGATGATATGAATGGTTGTGTCATTATAAAACCTTTTAGATTTTTACATCATTATTTGTGATATTTGTTCATGGTAAATTGTGTCATTGATTTCTCCACACATTTTTTCACACAATCATGAATTGTGAGTTTCTCTTACCCAATTGAATGTATATTTAGGGTAAGTAATTCTTTTCAACTTATTAAATGGTCTTTCCATATGTTCGTTTCTCTTCTGATAATTTATATCACTGTACTAGATTTTCCTATGTGTGTGCACCTAATATCTAACTATTTTACACCCTCTAAAAAAATTAAAAAAAAAATCCTAAAAAAAACAATCAATAAAGAGGGGAGTGTAGAAATGTACAACGTGTTGGGATATTTAGGTCAGGAGCTCATGGTTTGACTTCTGGGAATGCTTAGATGAGTTGGTTTTGGAATTTGATTGCAAAGGATGTTGAACAGGTTCAATGGAATAAAATTAGGTAAAAAGAAAAGTTTTTATTGACCTAAATATACTATATAGATGGTGTAGAGGCAATCTCGGAATGGTTGACACACACACACACACATCGAGAAGGAGTGGCATGGTAGACCCATGTCTTGTTTCGCTATGATAAGTGTTATGAATCTCATTGGATTTTTTTGACATAATTTATGAGAAAATGACTTTAAACTTTATTGATATTGACTCTTTATGGGATTCTTACGTTGCCAATATTTGCACTGTGGATTGAGAAATGTGAATATGCATATCTTGTCACTATTTTTCAGAATACATGATATGAGGTTTTTCCCGGGAGTGCAAAAGGGTAAGTGCGGGGGAGTTGATAAAACACAATTTTATTGAATATTTTATTAATAATAAATGATATAATTTCCTCACATTATGGTAAATATGTTCAAATATGTAAGTTTTTGGATTAGATCATTCATTTGAAAATTTGATGAAAATTCCAGTTTTACCCTTAAAAAATGCACTGTAGTATTTCAAACATAAATAAATTTATTTTATTTATTTTAACATATTATTTTTTACATGTGTTCCTACCATAATTTTATACAACCTAAATTTAGGACATTGAAGCTAAATCAGGCATTTGGTTGGTGCAAATTGGCCATGAAGTCAAAGTTGGGATGGATTTTCTAGACTGGACATGAGTTCTGTATTTGGGCCATAAATTTTTCATCCATGATTTGATGAGGCAAAAATTTTGAGAGGATATCTAGGACTCATTTTTGCACGAATAAGCCTGCTGGAAGGACAGATGATTCATGCGTTTTGTAGGTAAAATGGGTGGTGCAAGTTGGCATAAAATATTTGGCCAAGATTCATCATTCACACTTGAAACCACATTGAACCTAGCCTCCCTAACAATATATAAATTGGTGTCTTTCTCATTTTGTGGGGTTGGGACATGAATTAAGAGATTTAAGTCATATGATATTTGGTTTCACTCAAATTCTATAACCATTGTAAAAGGGGTAGCTCTTGAAGTGAGGATCCCCTCTTCGAAGCCCTTTTCTTCTTCTTCTTCATGTTATAATGTTTTCATTTTTGTAATAAAATTATTTTTTATAATTTTATTTCTTATCTTTTCTTCTGTTTATTTCAATTATATTCTTATTTACTCGTCCTATTTGGGTTGGAATCAATAGTTGAGATGATATTGTGTTCTACCCTTTTAATCCTTTGCTAACGCAAAACATCTCCACGATGACCACACCACCCATGGAAGATTATTTCTCTTAATGATCGATCTATATTCTACCCTATTCATTTAATTATTTTGAATCATTGAGATATTGTAATTAAATTAACATGATCCATTAATTGAGTTTTTATATTATAATAAACTAATCATGAAATTGAACAATTAACACAAAAACACATGAGGTCGAGTATTGTGTAAATTGTGAGAGCGCAAACTTAATCGGTAAAAAAAGAAAACACATGATAAATTTATTGAGTTAAAATATAATACATAAGCTAAATTAATCCCTATTTTCTAGAATTAACATGTTCCATAATTTACCATAGACCATAAGCTATATTTAGAACATTAATCAAAGCAGGGTGCCGTGATTTCAGGTTTCAAAGCTAGCCTAGAGTTTAATTCACTTCATATTTGTGGTAAAGTTAATTATCATATGGTCCGGGGGTTAACAAGTTAGGGGATAATAATTAAGTGGATGTTAATTTAGATGATATTGATAAATAATTTAGTGAATAGGTAGAGTTAGATCGATTATGACTTTTAAAATATTTTATAAAAAACATCTTCTTATTGCATCTTTTTAATCGAACAACATTTCAAAATTAAAAAATAAAAATAAAAATGAAATCTTCTTCGAGAAAAATTATTCTAGATTTATAAATCATAAACAACCCCATAATTTTAATTATTATTCATATTTCTTTTTATTTTATTTTCAAAATACCTTTAATATGTTGTTAAATTTACTTCCTCCTTTGAGAGATGACTTTGGTCAACCACTCTACTGCACCTAAGTAACCCAAAAACTATTAATAATTCGAGGTATCCCACGACAGTTCCTTTCATATATTCATAGAAAAATCATGCGAAAACCATGCATAGAACACCTACAATAAATTAAATGTTTTTCACTATCGTATGGTCCTTATTTCATGGTTAAAAAAATTATAATCCACCCTCTTAGGGATACATGGTTGACGATAGTGGTTGGTGCTGACCATGCACTAACAGTGCACCTCATCTAGTTTATTTGAAAAATAAGACTCCAAGCCTCGATATAATCTTGGATGCTCCCAAAAACCAATATTACCCCTTTACAAACTTCTATTTGGGTAAATTAAGTGGTATAGAATGAAATATTAATAATTTTTACCTCATTAAAAAACTAATATCTTACAAACTCTCCTACTTATAACAAATCATCTCCAAGTTTTCCTTCTGAGGGTGGTTGAGATGCATCCAAGAATAACTCTAGACACTGAGTGCACACATCAGACTCTCATTCCCAGGTATCTTCCTATACATGGCCATGATGACAAAACATCTATACAAGAGGAAAAATACTTCCTCAGAGAGACTTTGTGCTATGATAATAGATACCAATGGGATAAACCTCAAAAGAATCATCAACCTCTAACTCAACTTAAATAGAATCAAAGATATGAGATATAAAATAATAGTAATGGTAGAGATGAGAAAAATGAAATAAATCATTCATATCCCAATACCACTGAGGAAGAGATATTTGAAATGTTACTAACATGATCCTCTCTGTGTTCTCAAAAGGATTGGTGAATCTAGGTGAAAACTAACCGTTCATTAGTATTCATCTATGTCCCAATTTTAGTGAAGCACACAAGAAGACATGATCTCCCACCTCAAACTACAGAGCTCAGTGGTGGTGATCAACATATGAAATCTTCCTATACTGAGATGAATCTATACACTTCTTGATCAAATATATGTATTCCAATGTATCCATAATGAGATGAGGTCCCAAATGAGTTTCATATATTGCTGTTAGAAAAAATAGAGGTGAAAAATAAGGCCTATGATAGAGATCCTCTTATGGATCCATCTAGATAGTATCATGAAATCTGTTATTATAAGAGAACTTATAGAGAGACAATTTTTTTCTCAAGGTCCTTTGAAATAAAGGAAACACACATGAAGTGTTTCCTTGAGTACCTGTATAGTTCTCTCAGAGCAACTTTTAGTCCATGGGTGGTATACTATACTAAGAAGTACTTATGATCCTAGAGCCCCCCTAAAACCCTATCCATAATTAGGAATTAATCCAATCATCCTTGGATAATATGATGGTATGATGAACCCCTTGAATAAGTATGATGTCTCAGATGTAAAGCCTCTCAATATTTTCTACTGAGAAAGTGTCTTGAATTGATATAAAGTGGGTGACCTTCATTGTCTTATACATAATTACACACACATATTAATTTCCTCTAGGTGACTTTAGTAACCCCATAACAAAATATATAGTGATTTCATTCCATTTAAAATATATGGTGGATATAGACTATAAGAGGCCCAAAGTTCACTAGAGTTCTAATTTAACTTGGTGATAGTTGGAACATAGTGTAACAAAGCCTACAATATCATTTTTAATCCCAAGAATAAAATATGCGTGGTTCAATTCATGGTACATATTAGTGATTCTGGGAGGTACTAACCACTTGGAAGTATGATATTCTCACATCAATTCATCTCACATATTTGTAGGTACCCATAAATTCCCATGGATATGAAATATCTAATCCTCAACAACAAAACTAACTAGGAGGTGATTACTCACCTGAATAAATTTCCCCAAAGACTAATCCATTGATATTTGAGAGTTTACTCCTCTTAACTTAATCCAGTATTAATGATGTCACTTCCAATTCCATGATAATAGGCAATTTTTGACACTCCATAACTTCTATATGAATTTCATTAAGGAGATGAATCCACTAATATTCATTACCAACTTCCTGAACAACTTGAGTATAATTATATTGGCTCAGAGCATCATAAACTGCATTACCATTAATTGGAATATAATAATTATTAAATTCAAAATACTGGAGGTATTATACCCATATTCTATATTAAATATTCAATTCATGATAAGGGAATATGTATTTAAAACTTTTATGGTACATGTATACCATATACCAGTCCCCTACCAAGTAATACCTCCAACAACATAAATCATGAAATAAATATTCTAACTCGAGGTTTTGAATTGGGTAATTTCACTTGTGATTCCTTAAATGATGAGAACAATATGCTATGAATTATTAACTTATCATCAAAATAGACATGATCTTGATGCTCGATGCCTCACAATAAACAATACAACTTTATCTAAGCTCAGGTTGAATTTGGATCAAAGATGAGAAATTTTTTTCTTTAAAATCTTGAATGGAGTTCTCAAAATCTTTAGACCATGTGAAATTAAAAACATTCTTATTCAAGCATCTGACTGGAACTTCATGGATTGATAAGTTTTAAATGAAAAAATGATAGTAACTGGAAAACCCTAAGAAACTCTATATAACAATGACATTATTTGGTTTCTCTCTAGAAACAATGGTTACCACCTTCTTGGAATCCCTATATAACCCCTATTTTTATATAATTTGACCTAGGAAGTTAACTTTATCAATCAAAATGTGGTATTTTGTGAGATTGGAAAAAACATATGCTATCTTAGTGTAATTGGTATGATGTCAGGGTGTTTGGAATGATCATGTATAATATATAAATACACAAATATATCATCCCTAAAAACTACTAAAAAATCATATAGATAGGGTTGGAAAACCTGATTCATCAAGTCAATAAAGACATAAAGAGTTTTTGTTAAACCAAATGACATTAAAAGATACCCATTCAAGACATACTAGCTTTAGAATGTCATATTTGGTATATCTGTTGGTCTGAACCTTATGTAATGATAGCCCAAACTCATGTTAATCATCAAATTAATCTTGGATCCTCAGATCCGATCATCAGGATCATCTCTATAAAGAAGAATGTATTATTAATTTTCCATAATCTAATTCAACTACTCGTAATACTCACATAGACTTAGTGTAATATCCATCTTATTTAGAAATAGAATAGACAAACCCCAATGAGAAGTACTATGTCATATAAACACTTTATCATCCAAGACCTCCAAATACCACTTGAGTTCTTGAAGCATGGTATAATGCATTCTATACAGAGGTATAAAACCAAGTTCTAATCTGGGATCAAGTTCTATTATAAACTAAAACTCTCTCTCTTGTGGTATCGTGAATAAATAATCATGGAAAACATCTCCAATTCAGACCACCACTAGAGGAAAAAAGACTATCATACTCTTTGATATTTAAGAGAAATACAGGAAACTAGGGTCAACACTCTGCCCAATCGATGTTTCTCGGTCTAGATATAATTTCCTAGACACACAATTATCCTTTATGAAGATATACACAACACTTCGGTGATATAAAAGAAACCCTATGGTGATAAAAGTAAATATAGGATTGATAAGGAACTAACCAAAACATCATGATAATTATGTCAAAGACAATTATTTTTAGGACAAAGGGTTCTATTAGAAATGGTAACTATTGAGTCAATAACGCTTCCTTAGGAATTTTCCATTCCTCTTTGTTTTGAAAATATCAAACACATTTTCTTAAGGAAAATTATCTTTCTCTAAGAATTATTTTCTTAATGAAAGTTTTATTTCTCTAAGAAAAGTTTTACCCTTACCTTGGATTTAATTATCTTATTTAATGTATTCTAAAAACCAAGTCTAATTTTTTACTAAAGAAAAAAATTCAGTTCCTTATCAAAAACCTTGGAATCATAAAGTTTCATAAACTACCATGTAATACTATTTTTAGACTCTAAATCCTCTGAAATTTAGACTCTGAATTCTCTGAAATTCAGACTCCAAATTCTCTGAAATTCAGACTTAGAGTTCTCTGAAATTCAGAGTCTAAATTTTCTAAAATTCAGACTCTGAATACTTTGAAATTCAGAATCTGAATTCTTTGAAATTAAAACTCTGAAATATATAAATTTCAGACTCTAAATTCACTAAAATCTAGATTCCAAATTCTTGACAAATTTAGACTCTGAATTCCTTAGAAATCAGACTCTGAATTCTTCAGAATTCAGACTCCAAATTCCATATAATTCAGACTCCATATTCCCCAGAATTTAGACTCTGAATCCCTCAGAATTTAAACTCTGAATTCCTCATAATTCAAACTCTGAATTCATCAAAATTAAGACTTCAAATTATTTGAAAAATATAATAAGAATATCAATGTTCCTAGAATCTAATTTTTCGTATGATTATACTATTATTTCCATTTTTCATTAGACTCTGATTTTTCATATTTGGTGAAGATACATCTTTTTTATTACACCTATTTTTATTACAATGAAATTATTTCATACAATTTGTTTCTAATTAACTGTTGGTTGAGTAACACATGTAAAATTCCCTTTGAGATTCAACTCAAAATAGGACCATTGGAGGAGGGATCCAACTGTTGAAGTTTTACCTATAAATATAAGCTCATCCAAATAAGTAAAAAAATCAATCTATCGATTGATGATCCTAGAGATTACATGATGTGATTTAATTTCTAGAGAGATAATTATTTTCATTTGTTGTGCATCTTACAAACATATTTTTTAATCGTGAACATCTAGTTATACCTTCTTCATGTGACTCTGATTGTTGTTGAGTATAATCGAGGGCTTCCGGGGATAGGAAGATAGAGGTTCCGAATACCTTAAGTTAGAGGGCATGTGGGGATAGTAAGAAAAACTATGATATTCTAATCCAGGGCTTACCCAGGGGTGAGTTAGGCATAATTTCTTGAAAGTATAAATCAAGGGAACTTTATCCAAGGATGTTGGATACCATACTCTTTGGGTTAAATGATTTCATACTTGTTTACATGATTGTCATTTCATATTTTATTTCTGCTTTATTTTGTTAAAGAAAGGAAGTATAGCATTCTAATACTTTCTTGTACTTTTATGTACACTGATAAATAATATTCTCTATGATTTAAGGTAGAATATTTCTTTAAGTAGACTATTCTTAAGTTTCTTTTCTGGATTTATATTTTCAGACCCTAAGAATGTTTGTATCTTAGTTAAGAACAAATGGGGGTTTGTGAATTTACCGTGTTTAACATTGTTAAAAATAAACTTCCTTAAGGTTAAAAACTAATGTTTTTAACCTTACAATGCACCCACCTCTTGTAATTTAGCATGTAGGTATAGTATATTGATCTTACAATTGGTAACAGAGGAGTTCTCTGAACTACTTATACTTACATATAAGTTTTCTTTCTCATGTTTTCCTTGTTGTAATTTTTTCTTTCTTAAATTTTATTGTTTATGTTTTTATTAAATATTTTTATCTTTGTTTTTTAATTTTTCAATTTTAATAAGTCTCATGGAAAATTATTTTCATATAGAATGACAAGAATAATTGTTAGTTCCATTAACAACTAAAATCCTACCAGACCACCAATATTTGATTGTAATGACTGTGAGTACTGGATAGATAAGATAAATATTTTTTTCATTAACACTAGAGTAGAATTTTTTTTAATTCTCATTGGAGATTACAAAATTCCAGACAAGGTAGTCATAACCTTAACCAAATAATAAAAACATGAATATGAACTAAATTACAAGGTACACAATACATTGTTGTGTTCTATGACCATGAATATATATAGTCAAATATCTTCTTGTGAATAATCCAACTTCATTTGGAAGAAACTTTAAGTTATACATTTTGGAACTTCCAAAGTGATAGAAACTATAATAACTATGATAAGATATGAACATCATGGTTTTTTATTTCTTCATGGAGAACTTGTTTGCAAAGTACAACAAATATTTATGACCATTTACAACAGTCTTCAATCTGTGGGAGAGAAAGGTCTTGATGATGATGTTCTTATGGTTAAGATAGTTGACATCATGCCTAATGAGGGGGAATCTAATAGGACATCAATTTATGAGAACATAAAAGTATCTAATATTACTCTTAATGAGTTATTTGGAACTCTTCTTCATAACGAAAAAAGGAGAATGGTAATAGAAGTGTAGCATTCACTACTAAATCTAATTCCAAGACTCAGGAAAGGGTTAGTAGATCAAAAGCTAAGAAAGTTGTTGTTATATCTAAATCAAGTGACAATTATCATTCATAGAATTAATTAGCTAACATTTCTTGAAGGATGAATAATATTGTGGGAAAGAAATATTTTCAATACAGATATAAGAAGAAATATAGAAAGGACAAGAAAGATTCTGAAGTAACCTCTAATGAATGTAAAAGGGCTGGACATATCAGACCTAATTATCCTATGCTTAAGGTAAAAGATAGGAATGGAAAGAATTATGAAGGAAACTAAAATAAGTATTACAAGTATAAGGGTAATAATTTCCTAAAATCAAATGATACTTGGAGTGACAGTGGGGGTTACTCTTTAGGAGAATATTCAGAATATGAATCTTTTGGTCAGAAGAATATTAGTCTTATTGGAAGAGTACCTATTGAAAATAATTGTCTTATAGCTAAGGTACATAATGGTGAATCATTAACCAATATTTCATTAAATGAAAATCTTCCAAATGAAAAAAATTATGAATCTTTAGATGAAGAATCTTCCTCATCATATGATAATACATTACCTTTATTTGAAAAAGTTTCTAGGTTTTCTAAATTACTTGAGAATAAAAATTTTAGGATAAAAAAGAAGTTAGAAAAAGAAAATTCTAGAATTTCCATTTTAATGAAAGTAGTATCATATCTTTCTAAGGATATTGATAGAAAAATCTTGATTTTGAAATTGTTTCTAAAAACCTCTAAGGAAGTTAATTATGAGAAAGAGAAACTTTCGACGGATCTTGAAAATATTATTTCTAATAAAAATATTTTAGAGAATAATACATTATCTAAAACTAATTACTTTGAGGATAAAAATTTAGTCATCAGACTAAAATCCAAAAATTTTTCCTTAAAGAAACTTTTGTCAAATTTTACTTTAGGAATGAAGGTATTTGATAAAATGTATTCAAAAATTCATTCTTTTAGGAATAGTTCTGGATTTGGTTATACTATTTCCAAACCAATTTTTATTAATAATTATTTTTTTCTCCAAAGTTCTCCCTTTTATACTAAATGTTAATGTGGTGGACATTGGGAGAAAAATTGTTCTCAAAATAAAACCCAATATTTAGGTTTTCATAAATCATAATTTTCTATGAAAATGTGGTTTCCTACTATCTTACTTTCTGAAATTTCTAGACCCAAGAATGTTTAGATTTCGAAAGTATAAATCTTTTATTTTCAAGAAAATAAAGAAATTAACAACAAGAATACATGGTACTTAGATAGTGGATGTTCCCGGCACATGACTGGTTACAAAAACATCTTTGAAAAGATTATCAAGATGAAAGGAGGAAAATAAACTTTCAGAGATAATTATTAGGTAGAAATTGTTGGTATAGGTAACATTGTTCTTATTGGAAAAACTTTAATTTCAAATTTTTTTTGTCAAGGGTCTTAAGCACAACCTCATTAGCATAATACAATTATGTGATAAAGTTTACCTTGTGAATTTTAGGAATGATAAATGCTTATTAAACAATTCCAAGGATAAGTTTATTCTTTCTTCCCATAATCATGAGAATGGTTATACAATAAACACAGTAGACCTTAGGAGTTGAGACCTACCTTTCCTCAGTGCAATGGAAGATCAATCTTTATTATTGCCTAGAAGACTATAACACTATAACCTTAGGAACCTATATAAACTCTCAATGAAAATTCTTGTTAAGGATCTACCAGAGCTTAGATTTTATTCTTCAAAAGATTGTGATCCTTGTTAATATGGAAAGAAATATAAGTCAAGATTTAAATCAATCAGTGAAGTCTCAAATTCTAATGCATTACAAATATTTCATATGGATCTTTTCAGTCCAACAGAAACTAGAAGTATTGGATGAAAAAACTATGTATTATTTATAATTGATGATTACACTAGATTTACATGGGTTTATTTTATAGTAAAGAAAAATGAAGTTTTTTCTTATTTTAAAACTTTTATAGCCCAAGTTAAAAGATGAGAAAAACCTTTCATTGATAACTATTCATATTGATCACGGAGGAGAATTTCAAAATTCAGATTTTGAGACTTTTTGTTCTAAAAAAGGAGTTATGCATAACATCACAACCCCAATAGATCCTCAACATAATGGTGTTTTTGAAAGAGGAAATCAATTTTTTCAAGAGATAACTAGAACCATGTTGAACGAATATTCTACTACTAAAAACTTTTCAGCTGAAGATATTTTTACTACTTGTTATACTACAAATCAAGTTTTAATCAAACATTTTATTAAGAAAACACCTTATGAATTATAGAATCATCGAAAATATACACTTTCTTACTTGAAAGTATATAGATGAAAAGTATTAATTCTGAATACTAAAGACAACTTACTTAAAATTTCACCCAAATCCGATGAAGGAATCTTCTTTGGCTATTCCACTACTTCTAAGACTTATAGAGTTTTTAACAAAAAATACATGTACTGTTGAAGAAAAATTGCATGTTAAATTTGATGAAACTGATATTTTTTTAAAGAACCCCAATCTATATCCATATATTTGTTTCTAAAAAACTGATTATCATCCTTTGATAGAAGATTCATCTAATAAGGAAAAAAATCAAGAAAATGTTTATGAAGTATTTAACCCAGAATATTTTCTATCTTATGTAGATGGAAGTGTTTTACAAAACCCAAATCAGTTGTTTCTTAAGAATCATCCTAGTGATAGTATCATTGGTGATGTAAATGAACTTGTTAGGACTAGAATTTCCATAATAAATGAACCATAACATCTACCATTCCTTTTCAAAATAGAAACAAAAATCACTGATGAATCTTTAGGTGATAATGATTGGATAAAATCCATGCAATATGAGCTAAAGGAATTTGAAAGGAACAATTTATGGACCTTGGTTAAAAGACCTAAAGAAACTTATATAATTAGAGTAAAATGGGTCTTCAGAAATAAATGTGATGAAAATGGAATCATAGTAAGAAATAAAGAGATATTATTTTCTAAATGATATAGTTAACAAGAAGAAATAGACTATAAAGAATCCTATGCTCCAGTATCTTGACTGGAATCTATTCATATTTTACTTTCCTTTGCAGTGTTCTTTAATTTCAAATTTTTTTAAATGGATGTGAAGTGTGCTTTATTTAATGGATACTTTCAAGAGGAAGTTTATGTTGAACAACCTTCTAGATTTGAAGACACAAAATATCATGAACTTATTTTAAAACATTCCAATGCTTTATATTTACTTAAACAAGCCCCTAGAGCCTAGTATAGTAGACTTACAAGATTTTTGTTACCAAAAAATTATGTTAGGGGAACATTTGGTCCAACTCTTTTTATAAATAAAGATAAGAAAAATGTTTTTATTGTTAAAATATATGTTGATGAAATTATATTCGGATCAAATCAAGAGTCTTTAACCGATTCATTTGTGAATATCATGGAATCTGAGTTTGAGGTGAGTAAGATGGGCGAGTTAACATTTTCCCTTGGCATTCAAAATTCTCATAAACTAGAAGGAACCTATATATACCGACCTATGTATATTAAATATATTCTTAAGAAATATGGACATGAAAACACTAGAAGTATAATCACTCCAATTGGTACCTCAAATTCTTCTAATCTTGATGAATCTGGGAAACCAAAATATCAAACATCTTTTAGAGGTATGATAGGAAGCTTATTATACTTAATGTCTAGTCGTCCAGACTTAATGTTTTCAGTATTCCTATGTGAAATATTTTAATAAAATCTAAAGGAATATCATTTAAAATCATTAAAAATAATTTTTTTCTATTTAAAGGGAATTATGGATTTAAGACTCTTCTATTATTTTGGAAATGATTTTGTTTTAAAATGTTTTTCAGATGTTGATTTTGGTGGATCTAGAATTGATAGAAAAATTACATCCAGAACTTATCATTTTTTAGGAGATTCATTAGTTTCTTTGTCATTCAATAATCCACACTCAGTTTCACTTTCCACTAATTAAGCTGAATATGTAGCAGTTGGATGTTGTTGTGCTCAAGTGTTGTGGATGCAACACACACTCACAGACTATGGCATGAGTTTTACCAAAAAAAGATATTTTTTGATAAAACAATAGCCATTTCCTTAATAAAAAACCCTACACAAAACTCTCATGCAAAACACATAGATATTAGGTATCACTTTCTTAGGGATCACACACTCAAAGGAGTTATTATTCTACAATTTATTGGAATGAAAGATCAAATTGTTTATGTTTTTATATAATCATTACCCTATGATAGACTTAAATACATTAAAAATAAAGTTTGTAATGATAACCATAAGGTAATATTCCATATAAATGTTTTTTTTAAACCCATCACCTTACATTAAGAAACTCCTTTTCATAGGGGAAGTACATTTTTTTATTTCTTAATCAAAAATTTTTGGACCTAAATTTTTTTCTTTATTAATAAATTATTTTGGAAACAAAATATTTTCTTTATTAATAAATATTTTCAGAACCCAAATTTTTTATTCATGATTTTTTTTTTGGAAATTAATGTTTTTAGAATCTAAAATTCCAGATTAAAATTTTTTTTTTTCTTAACAAAAAGTTACAAAATATAAGAAGATCCATTTCATATCTTACAATTATTTCAAAATAGTCCAAAAGGTATGTTTCCTTAATTAAATTTTCGTTTTTTTAATTTTTGGTATTTTTTTAAGAAAAATTCTATCAGATTCACTTTCCTTAAATCATATTTTCTTCCTTAAAACCTCAAAAGATTAGAACCTACCAAAATTTTCTCTGGAATTTATCTCAACTGTAAGATCAAATCATGATTATTTCAAATGTTTAATCAAATCAGAAATTCAAACCATTTCCTTGAATCCCATATAAGTCCCCTTATTCCTCATCCCACATCGGATTTTCAAGTCTCTCTGTGCTGAAGCTCTACCCCTCTTCAAATTGGTCGTTCAGTTTTCCAATTTTTCCTACATTTTGGATGTCACTTGAAGCTTCCCCACAGAAATAGATGTCTTCAACCAAGAAAATGTAAAAATATATAATGAAAGGTTGGTTGACCCAAATTTATTTGATACATATAATTTCTTGATTATGATGAATATTAAGCTGAATGGATGAGAGAGTTTTTTTGTTTCCAAGACAAAAAATCAGGATCCGATTTATCCTAACCTTCTCATAGAGTTTTATGATAAAATCAGTTTTTATGAAGAAGGAGGAAAGGAAATGTTTTCATTTAATATCTATGGGAAAACCTATTACCTATATTTCAATATGGGAAAAAATAATCTTGGAATTCCTTATAAAGGTGAGCAAGTATTTTTCTCTCACGAGTTGCCCGATATGTTAGGAACCTTTGAAAAGGAAAAGGAAATTGAGTGCCTTAGACCGAAGGGAGTAAAGTCACCTAAGATCAACCAACTTTCTACAAATTTTAGAATGTTAGCCTTATGGGTACAATGTTTTCTTATTCTAAGAAAGGGATACATGAACTCCTTAAAGAAAAGTGATATATTTATATTGGACTTTTTGGTTAACCTTAGAATGGTAAACCTATGGAAGTACATCCTTCTGATAGTATCCAATATAAATAATAGAACTCTAATGTCTTAGATAATTATGTATCCAATGATCTTGTAAAGGATCATAGTGCTATGCATAAAATCCTTTAAAATTCCATGCAGTTCTAAACCTAGAACCTTCAAGATCATGTTGCTGAGTGATTATACTTTGAGGAGAATGAAAGTAGGTTTTAGTACCAAATTAGGACGATTTTATGATCTTTTTGAAAGTGATATTGAATATTTGGTTAAGAAAAAAGAAGTAGGAGAAACTTCCAAGAAATATCAGATGAATATAAAAGAGAAGGAAATGGAAACCGAAGGAAAATAAATAGTTATTGAAACTCAGTTATCTCATCCAAACCAAAAAAGAAAAAAAATTCTCTAATGGAGTGGTAGAGAAATGGAGGGATTATAAGAAGAAGGGATATCCAAGCTTTGGGTAAGATCCTACTGAGTAAAAGGCCCTAAAAATCCAAACTTCTGAAGAACTTGAAAGGAAAGAAAAAGAAAATAAGTTGAGGAAGAAAATGTCAGAAGCTGAAATTGTCTGATCCTTACTCAAAGATGCAAAAATAGCCACTAAACAGATTCAGGTACTAGAATCCTTTCTCCAAAATTTGTTCCTTTAGAAACTCAAGGAAATAAAATGTTAATTTCAGAACCTATTGTGTAAGAAGAGATAGTTCATGAAGAAGAAGTCTAAGAGTAAAAGATTCTTTTGATAAGTCAGATGATATAATCAAAAATATTTCAACAATTTTTTCAAAAAATATGAATCTTGAGAAAGTATCCCAGATGCAAGAGGATAAATATCTGAATGGAAAGTTAAATTCAGTTTCATGAAATTTTAAGAGATAAAGGGAACTCAAGGATGATTTTCAAGAAAATTCCAATCCACAAAAATAAGTAGTGAAGTCTCAAGTAGAAATCCTATAGTATCAAAATAAAAAAAATCAAGTCCCTAGAAAAGAAGAACCAGGATCAAGATCAATTACTCAAGTGGTTTGAGTAAGATCATAAATAGCTTAAGAAATTAAAGGTTACCTTGAATAAGATCATTCAAAAAGAAAATAAGGATAAATTATTTGTATGTCAATTTGATCTGTTGTTGTATTTTTTTACCCTGTATCAATTTTTACTATAATAATGAAAATTTTGATATCCTTCAATTTTTTTGTTTTGTATAGTTCTAACTTTCAGGTATCATTTTTTCGTTCTCTCCATTCCTTTTTGAAAATCTCAAAGGGGAGAAAATAATGATCAAAATAATATTAAGTAAAATTAAGAAAATTCCCTAAGTAAGGGGAGTTTATGTAAGGGGGAGTCTACTTAAAAAAGACTATATTATGAAAGATAAAGTAACTTCTCTAAGAAAGACAAGAATACGATCCTTAGAAATTTCAAAAACTAAGGGGGAGTAAGTTTTATTCATCATGGTTTATAAGTATTGGAAGATAAGTTTTTATTTTATAGTTCAAAAATAAAATTACTTATCCCGTATATTATTTTTTAAAAGTTTGTTTTTGCTTTCCAAAAAGGGTAGATTGTGGAGTTAATAAGGTGTCTTTATTACTTTTCTATCCCTCTATGTTTTGAAAATCACAAACACATTTTCTTAAGGAAAATTATCTTTCTCTAGGAATTATTTTCTTAATAAAACTTTTCTTTCTCGAAGAATGGTTTTAACCTTACCTTGGTTTGAATTATCTTATTAAATTTATTCTCAAAACCAATTCTAATTTTTTTCTAAAGGAAAAAAATTTGGATCTTTTTCCAAAACCTCATAATCATACAGTTTCTTAAACCACAAAGTATTACTATTTTTAGACTCTGAATCCTCTAAAATTCAGACTCCAAATTATCTAAAATTCAGAATTTGAAATTTCTGAAATTATGAATCTGAATTCCCTAAAATTCAGACTCCAAATTCTCTGAAATTTAGACTCAGAATCATATGAAATTCTGACACTAAATTCTCTAAAATTCAGACTCCAAATTCTATAAAATTCAGACTCTGAATTCTCTGAAATTTAGACTCTAAATTTCTCTGAATTCATACTACGGATTTATCTTAATTTAGAATACGAATTCCTCATAATTCTGACTCCGAATTCCTCATAATTCTTACTCTGAATTCCTCAGAATTTAGTCTCTGAATTTCACAAAATTCAGACTCTGAATTATTTTAAAAACAAAATCCAAATATCCATGTTTCTAGAATCATATTATTTATATGATTAGACTCTGATTTCCGTTTCTCCATAGGCTCTGATTTTTCTGATTTGGTTAGGCTACTTTATTTTCCATACACATGTTTTTATTATAATGAAATGACGTCATAAAATTTATTTCTAACTAACCATTAGTTAAGTGACACATGTACATGTCCCTATGAGATTCAATGAAAAATTTGACCATTGGAGGAGGGAGCCAACCATTGAAGTTTTTCAAATAAATAGGAGCTCATTCAAAGGAGCACAAAAATAAATCTATCGACTGATGATCCTATAGATTACATGATGTGAGGTGATTTCTAGAGAGAAAAAGACTGTTGTTACTTATGCATCTTATTAACATCTTGTTAACCCTACTTCGTGCGACTATGATTGTTGTTTAGTAAAATTGAGGTTTCCAAGGATAAGAAGATAGAGGTGAAAACTACCTTAAAGTTAGAGATCTAGTGGGGATAGCAAGACAGACTCTGATATTCTTATCAAGGGCTTAACCTGGTGTGGGTAATATATAATTTCCTAAAAGTATAAATTAAGGGAACTTTATGCAATGTTTTTGGATACCCTACTCTTTGGGATAAAATATTTCCTACTTGTTTACTTGATTTTTGTTTCATGTTTTATTTCTACTGTATTTTTTTAATGAAAGAATGTATAGATTTCTTATACTTTCTTGTAATTTTACATACTATAAGAAATAATATTCTATACACATTAAGGTAGAATATTTTTCTATGTAAACTATTCTTATGTTTCTTTTCAGGATTCATATTTTTGATCTCTAAGCAAGTTTGTTTCTTAGTTAAGAACAAAAGAGGGTTTGTGAATTTAACTTATTTAAGTTTGTTAATAATAGATTTCCTTAAGGTTAAAATCAAAAGTTTTTAAACATAAAATTTACCCCTCTTTTATTTGATCATCTACATATACTATTTTGATCCCACAGTAACCACTGATCTCAAGGGGCATTCCCACCATCAACAAAAACTTTTTGGCCATACATACAAGGGAATATAAGGATACATTACTTGAAAATTGTAATGGATATCAGGACTAAGAATTTCCATCAAAGTTTCATATATGAATTATTTTAAACCAATTATGTATAAAAATTCAGATACTTGATTCCATGCTACTAATATTGTACATCTCACTATAGATTCCATGCTACTCTGATCCTCAGGTATATGCCACAAAGAATGAATTTGGAATGATCCATGAACCTAAGCTACAATTATACTTCCCTAATAAGGTCTAATCTATTAGAACTACAAATAATAAGTATAGATTCATTAAGATCATCAACCTCCCCAACCTATAAAATTGGAGGAGCTCAATCTCCCAACCCAATATAGGGCCATTGATCCCACTCTAGAAGTAGGAGCTCATGTAGATCCCATCCTATTGGGGACTTGTGGAAATGTCATGTAAAATCTTTAGAGATGGCCCACTACTTCATAAACTTGGCACTACACATTTTCCCTGTCATACCGAGGCTTAATGTTAAGGTACCTTCCATATTTTATGGAATATATCATAACTAAAGGAAACATACTTTAACATCCACTAATCACATGAGAAGTTTTAAAGTGAAATTTCCTACCCCTAGTTTAATAAATTCTTAGTCTTGGTGTTGAACCTCTATATCATATACCTCCATCTTCACTCATATTAAAATTAGAGATATGGGCTTGTTTCACCGTCTTAGTGATACTATATGGTTATATGATGTTCACCTGAGATTAGATGGAATAATTGATCCCATCCTAAAAGTATCTTACCCTAGACAATTCATCACTAGATAGAGTGGGTGAAAATCACTGGATCTCAGTTAAGTAAGATGAATAGTCTATGAAAGAAATAGTACCCAGCTCTAGGTGCATGAATAACCTATATCATTTAGCTCTCAGATTATCAATAAAAAGGTATTATTAGAAGGTATTCTGAAAATCACTCTAAACTATACCTTGATGCTAATTTATCAAGGTAAGAACATCCCCCCATACATTAGTAGGACTATAAAGTATATACAAGATGTGATTCACCCTCCTTTTTGATGGATTATCTCTATTCTCAAATTTTAAAATTATATAGTCAAGACATGAATTAATACCATGGGTACCAAATTCCCATGAAAACATTGGTGGGTACTACTATTGGAAATAACTTGTCAACCCTAAAATTGTCTTCACATGTTGTAGATATCCCTCTATAGACTGAAATAGCCACAGGAAATTCTTTCTAGGATGAGAATTAGTGTCTATACCAATTATAATTGTTGGTAATACTGGAGGTTCCATTGGTGGTACTTCTGGCGGGTTAGGTCCCACCACATTAGGAGCATCATTATCGCTCCCTTCCATGAACTCAACACGAGGATTTAATGGAGATATATATCTATAATTTCAATCACACACTTTAGAATAGATAGAATTTAGAATATATTTTTAATAAAAAACAATTGTTGTCTCACAAACGGAATTGAAGGGATACACTATCCAACTACCTGATTCCAGTTTTATGTCATATAAAATGGTTCAATGTTTCAATAATAAGATTTTATTTATATGGAATATCAATTTTCTTTTATATAGGAAACCTCTCTTTAGTTGTAATTGGAATCCCCATTTATTGTAAACCACTCTCTTTTAGAGTCAAATTCTAGTATGCTTTTTATTCAAGGTTTTATTATATGTATTTAAATTCCCAATTTATAAAGACCTATGTTTATAAGTGACAATTTTTTGTCATTGTAATTGAAAATAGGCTTTTAAATTGACCCACAGGTTGTAATAAGTCCATATATGATGGTTTAATTACATGGATATCAATTACCAATTAATATAGTCACAAAATTTATAAATTACATCTTTTATCAAATTAATCATAAGAAACTTAATGTTTCATCACTTGTAACTAAAGTTCAATGGATCACACATGTCATAATTGATTGGTTAAGGTTCCATATATTTTCCCAGAGTATGGATAACTAAAAATTCCAGAGGGGGTTAGTTGAGTTCTAAAATATTTTATTTACTTTAAACCATCCTCTTCAGGGTATGAAAATTCAAATATGATTCCTTAATGAAAATTGGAAGAATAAATGTAAAAGATCAATGGAAATAGATTGAACATAGGATATTTATAATGGTTTGTTGAACAAAAATTCCCTAGTACAATCCAATAACTCTCTACTCTATAAGTTTGATGATTTCCACTACAAGAGACCTTTTTTGGGGGATCCCAACTGAGTAAAATCAACTATTACTTATTACAAAGGTATAAGATCTTTCTAACATGATATACCATTACAATACATATCCAAGAACATAACACACTCACTTATAATGAGTGAGAAAATGTAAATATGATTTAATATTTTATTGAAATTCTACAACACACAGTTGCAAGTAGCAACATACAGTAGTTGAAGATACATTCTGAGAAAAGGATAGTCTTCATGGTATAACTCTATATGGTCTTCAGTTCATCAAATAAACTTGTAAGTAAAACATGAGTGAATTTGTATGAGATGTTTTCTACATACACACATTTTTTGTAGTTGTCATCTTATTATTCGTAAGCGTGTGAATCACTGTAAGCCTTTGTTTCATTTCTGTTCATGCAGTGGATAATTGTTACTTTTTATATATCCTCTTTGATTTTGATCTTAAGCATAAGAGATAATCAAAATAGTCAAATTTATAATACCATGATAAGATAGTATATTAATAAAATGTTTCCATTCTTTCCAAATACGGAATAATATTCTGCAATAATGATGTTAGAGATCATCTTTTTTTGGATCTTTCTATTCTTGGAAAGACAATATTTTATACAAATCAACTGTTACTAAAATAAAAAGTCTATTCTCTGATAGTCTCCAGAAGCATGAAATGAATTATTAATATATTTCAAAAGTATTCATATCATTCTTTATAATATTTTGTTATTTATAAGATATCCAACTGATAGTATTGATCCTTTAGAAAACATCCTAAGATGCTTCAAAAGAAAAAACCATATTCGGCTTATACTGAACAAAATATAATATTAATTCAACATTGTAAAGTATAATTATTTAGTGTAAGATAAATATATTGTTGAAGTGAGATAAAAAAATTTCATAACTTCATTTGACACATGTAAGAAAATATTTTCTGAATAACCTTCTCATTAAAAAATGAATTTTTATAACTACACTATGTCATAAATATCTAACTTTGAACATTTTGTACATGAATTATCCTCATTGAAAGATAATATCTTACATTATGAGATAAATGTAGTTTTCTAATTCTATGTAGATGGATTATTTTCTTTAATTTTCATAAGATAATGTATTTTTCTGTTGATTGAATACTCTGGTTCGCATATGATAATCACTTATAGTCAGTGCAAGATAAGTTCCTTATACACAGATATCATATAAAATACTTAAGATAAACTCATTAGAATAAATGTTGGAATTTTTTTCATAATCAAAACACATAAAAACTATGATATATTGGAACAACATAATTTAATCAAACAATATTTCTATTTTTGATGATCACAAAACCCATTGAATGGAAAAAAACATTTTCTGCAAGGAGATTTAATTTTTTAATTTTTATATTATTCTCCCCCTAAAATAAAACATTCAAATTTTTGTATTCATATTTTTTCTTCTACACTTTTTTTTATAAAAAAAATAAGTAGAAAAAATAATATAATAAATATTTCACACAAATAGGTGTAAAGAGTTACTGCTATGGAATGTGAATAGAAATTGGCATGAAGTTGTACCAATAAATAAAAATAAACACAGATCATTAAATAATTTAAAAAATCAAACATAAAATGATAATAGAGAATAAATGATAACAAAAAAGTAGAAACATATTAAAAATATATATTAAAACAATTATTATTTTTAAACTAATGATAGAAGGAGATGCATTACAAACATGAAAAACAAGCTTACAAACATTTAAATGTGTTTTACAAACATGATTCAAATGTTTATAAAATTCATATTTAACCAAGATTGAAAAATATGAAATTTTATTATCTCTAGAACATGAAATAGTTTTCAAATGTGTGTTTTTTGATGATATAGGTTTTCTAGAATGTAGAGAGGATTTAATAAGGGGAGAATGCATGGTTTCTCTAAAACATCACCCAATATCAGTAATGATGCTCTAAGTCCTACTAGATCACTTCAAGTGATCCTTACAGAGGTGGATTGGTTGTTGAGAGAAACTTTCTGTACCCTTTATAAATGAAATATATCTAGAGGATAAAAGAATATCTTAGATGATAGTTCAGGTAAAGGTAAAGAGAATTATTTAAAAAACATGATATTTTACCTTATGTGAACATCAGAAAGGTAAAATATTTCCTTTAATCTGTTAGTGGTAGAAGCCTAAAAATATAAAATAGGAGGTCCTAGAAGATTTCACCCTAATATTTGAAATAGATCACTATCACATGCATAAATTCTTCTCACCACGTCATTATTTTAGAAATTTAGAAGAGTTGTGAGTCCAATTCAAACCCACTGAGAAATATTTACATATAAACTTTTTATATATCCCATATTGGAGAAACCAATGACAAACTTATTCAATACTATAAAATAATTATCAGAAATACTAACTATACGAACAATGGAAAAAAATTCTTTTCCATTTTTAGACACTTTAAATTCATGAGTTTCAATAAATACATCGACCTCTCATTCATCATCTTCTTATTTTGAAGACTCTGGATTTAAACTTCTTTTAAATAATTGATGAAACTATTCAAACTTATTTTTTAAAACATAAAAATTTTCTTCTAATGATACATCCATTCATTAAAAACTAGTGATAATGAAACTGACATCCTTCTTCACATTAGACATAAGATGTTGAACTTTTGGAAACTTTTTTTTAAGAAATATGTGATCCACTTTTTAAACTGATTGATGGGCATGAGAGATTCTTGTGAAAAAATGGAAACCATCTGCCTTCATTTATTATATCCCTTTAAAGATCATGAATCATTTTCTTTGAGGTAAGGTCATATTTCATTGAATAAATGGTAAAACTTATTTTGTTTATTTCCATATACACTTCTTCTAACCTTGATAGTACATCCACCTAATTGGTGCCTTCTCCGGTAGGTTTAATTGAAAAATATTCCAACATAGACTAAACTAGCATCCTTAATTTATAAATATCATCTTTAGGTACCTAATGATCTTGAAGAGTCCTAATTTTATTAATGGGCTCAACTAACTGATCTTTCATAGATTCTACTTCATACATCAACATAGAGTGTCCTTCTTGATCTCTTTGAGTAGCATCTATTTAAGATTTAATTTTTTTTAAATTTATACACACTTAATGGATAGGGGAGTACATATATTATTGTGCTTTTTTTCTTCGAGAATCGTTAAAATTATGGTTTTCTCTAACATGAGGTAATTCTTCAACACATGGTGATTCTCCATACTTTGATCTTATTTTTTTCATGCAACAAACTAATTCAACTCCCTAAATGGAAAAATATCAACAAGGGGTGTGGAACCTGGTACTATTGAGATGGACCTTTATTGATTAATAGTAATCAATCTTGTAACCCTCAAGTATAATATTTCTCTCTCAAATATTAAAGAATAAAAGTAAGATAAATAGGGGAAGGATGTGAACTTTATTGAGGGGTAGTTTACACATTGAGTTGAAAAATAACCTTGAACCTACTTTTAACTTTGGTAAGAGTCTCATAATCAAGTAATTATCTTACTTAAAAACTTTTAACTAGTTTTAGCTATTGAAATAGTTATCTGTATAGTGGTTTGAGCAACCATACCACTCGTAACTACCCGGTGGGATGACCCCCTGAATCGAAGTAGGATAAAATTTAAATTCTTATTAAGAAGATATAGTAATAAAATTTCTTAATTACGAATTCCAATAAAAACAACTTCACTGTAAAATGTTTTCACTCAACATTGTTAGTTCATAAAGATGAGTTATAATATTTTCATCCAGAAAAATTCCAACATTATGAAAGACTAGGGTTAACATCTTTATAAGTGGATAAAAATACACATACTTGTTCTCAATGTGATATATATCTCATAATATAGTCTGAGTGATTTATATGCTTATTGATCTTAAATAAATAAAGTAAAGTAACATCTTGAAAAATAAAATTATCAATATATCCATTGCACTTTATGATGGTAGACTGAATGAAATTTATAAGAACTTTTATTTTAGGTTCAAAATCATTTACTAGTTTCTTCTCAACATCCTATGTGCTGAACATGGACTTCATCATTTCTGAAAGATCCACTTAATATAAAACTACTAAATAGTTAGTTACATATACATAGGTTTCATGAGGAAATTTAAAGCATCATCCATTTCTAGTGAGGTTATTGAAAAGTTTTTTTGGGATCATTTTCGCAGTGACCAGGTCTTAATTATCACTAAATAAATATGGATGTGTTAGAGAACTCATGAAATTATTTCCTAAAATTAAACGTGGTTCTTCTTTGATTAAATAATAAATCCAAACACTCACGATTGATGGCCTTTCTAAGAAACATGTTTATTCCATACAACTAGCTAAAATTTATTTCTTGTCAGCTTAAAACATTCTTGGAAATTCTTGGACAGAAATTTATGCTCGAAGATGTAAAATAAGTTTTTTTTGGTTTTCTCAATTCTGAAAGTGGGTTGGAATATTGGAGTTTTAGGGAAACAATGTTTGGATACAATTGTGATGATTTTTAATGGTTTTCAAAGGATTCATGCACAGAATTGACATGATTTTTTTTGTTTAGTGGTAATAAAAGTGTCATGGAGTTATGTATAGGGGAATCTTTACAAAAACTAGGTGATGTGTCCTATTTCATATGACTTGAAATTAAAATAGTGATGCTAAATCTCAAATAATTAAAATATTTACAAAATTTCTAAAATAAATCTACTAAATATGTAAAATTTTAAAAAAATAAAAATTAAATAAACGTAGTTAGGATTTACAGATATAAATTTTTTTAAAAGAAAATGGATTAGTAAAAATGTATTCAAATTGATTTTCTATTCCATAAAATGCTATAGAGATATCATAATTTTGGGAATGATCTCATAATAAATGATGACTTCAATCCATATTATTTTTTCTAGGATGGTTTTATAGACTTTTGTAAATTTTGATAGAACTTGTGTTATCACATTTTATTCGAACATAGTTAAAATTAAATCCAAAGTCCATTAGGATGTGTTTCATCTTTAAAAATTGTGCACACCAACTTCATACTACAATATATTCTTGTTTTGAAGCTGATAATGCTACAAAGTTTTTTTTATTGGTGAACCATGATATTAGATATTTTAAATGAAAATGATAGGTTCTAGTAGTTATTGTTCTATCTAGTCTACAACTAGAAAAATAAGCATCTAAATATGAAGTTAAATTAAAATAAGAAGTTTTTTGGAAAATTAATATAAAGAGATATGGTTCCATTTTAATATATTAAAATTATTTTGGGATCATTTTAGGGAGATTATTTTGGATTAAAATTGAATATTTCTCAACGTCATAGTGAGAAAATAATGTATAGTCTGCTAATAGTATGATAAAGTGAACTTTCAAATATTAATCTATACAACTTGTTGTCAACTGATTTTCTATTCCCAATAAAATTAAGTTTAATATAGAATATTATAGGAGTCGAATATGTCCTTTTGTTTCATGTACAAATTCTTTAATTAAATTAATTAAGTATTTAATTTGGTTTAAGGAATTTCTGAAATCCTTTTGGTAAATTTGAAAACCAGGAAAATTGTATATCTTATCCATCATATTCTTTTCAAATTCTTTTTCCAATAGTTTTGGAAAATCATTACATAATTAGTAGTTTCTTGAACCAAAAATAACATCATCAAAATATATTTGTACTAAAAAAATATACGAGGATGGAGTTTTCTTAAATATAAAAGGGTCCTTCATTCCTGTTGTAAAACAATTGGATAAAAGAAAAGAAATTAATTTCTCATACCATTTTTCTGGTCCTTGTTTAAATCCATAGAGAGTCTTGGAATGTTTAAAAGAATAATTTTGAAAGTGAGGGTCTTCAAAAATAGGAGGTTGTTGTACATTAACATACACCATTAATAATCCATTTATAATATCAAAATTAACACCCATATTATATAATTTTAAATTCATATAATATTCATATGTTAGAATAATTCTGATTGCTTCTAATCTTTCTATAGGAGAAAAGGACTCTTCATAATATATTCCTTATTATTGATTATAAAATTTTACAACTAATATTGATTTATTTATAGTGATTACAACATGATTATCATGTATGTTTCTAAACACATTTTGTTCCAATGACATGATAGACTAAGGATCTTTCAACTAATTCCCATACTTTGTTATTTAAACCGATTTAATTCATATTTCTTTTCTAAAAACCATATTCCATCAGCTAAGTCTTCTAATACAAATTTAGGTTCTATTAAGGAAATAAAACTTGAGGATCATACTATTTTTTTATATTTATTCACGTTCTAAATCCAATATCTATAATTCCTATTATTATTTCTAGAGAATTGTGTTGAAGATTATTAGGTTTCCTAGGAAACACAATTTTGGGATCACTATTATCAACCCTTATAGGAGTTGGTTTTAGATAATCAAGTTCAAAATCATCATACTTATTGTGGTTAAAGATAGGTTCAGGTATCATGTCCTTAAGATAATCATTTTTATCACCATTTTGGGTAATTTTGTGATCAAAAGGATCACCTTCGTAAAACTTCACATGAGTTGATTCATCACCAATCCTTGATCTATTTTTGAAAACTCTATATGCCTTGTTAGTAATATAATGACCTATGAAGATACGTTAATCAGATTTTGGATCAAATTTACAAGGATTATCCTTGGTGTTCAATATGTAAACCATGAATCCAACTTCCTTAAAATATCCAAATTTTGGTTATCTATTATTCCATATCACATTGGGTTTTTTATTTATAATATTCCTTATTTGAACTCCAATAATGACATAACATGTTGTGTTAACATATTTAACCCAAAAATGAGTGGGTATGTTATATTCACATAACTTGATTCTAAAGATTTCATGTAAAGTGATTTTAAAACTTTTAATGACACAATCTATTGGGTAAAAATTTCTCAAGGTTTCCTCTCAGTTTTTATGGGTGTGATTGTGTTTGTTGAGAAATCCAGATGACCATAAATGAGCATGTTTGGTGTTTTCAGAAGCTGGTGATTAAGGTTATGCAGTTTCAAATTGATTTATGAATATTTATGCCTCAAAACTATGAGTTTGTTTTTTTGGAAAAGGATGATTTCCGCATATGGTAAATTAGTATGATGACTGTGAAGCACAATTCAGAGAATGCATATGGTGGTATGTGGAACATTGAAGGGAATTGATAAAGGAAGGGAACCATGAAGATCAAGATGTAGACCACGTAAGAGAATGGTTTTTGGAATAGGCTTGTGGTACACAAAGTCATGCAGTACACAGAAGGATTATGGTACATGGGATGGATTGTCTTTCACGTAAATGAGGAAGAGAATTGAGAAGCTGAAAAGGGTGTCGTTCGTGAAAATGTGATGATGATTTGGGCCACCTAAAAGGAATAAAGGCAATACACGGACCTCCTAGAGAAACTATTAGTGGAAGGTGCAATATGCGATGGGGAATGTACCACATAGAAGATATGGGTAATCTCAGATTAACATATTTTGTGGATCTATTTTCCTATATAAGAAGCACCAATACCTTCATTAAAGAGGGGGGATTTAATTATAGAGAATCATTGCTCTAAGAATTTGGTGAGGTATGAAGGAAGTTTGCGAGGGATAATTCCGTGTAGTAGTTCACACGAAAGAAATTTCACCGAAGGTTTTTGTGGGGAACTATATCCCACAAAGTACGTGTTACACAAAGGAGGAAGACATGGTACACATTAGTGAAAGCGGTGGTAGTACATGGAAGAGGTGGTTTGTGTAGCATACTCTCTACACATTACATGGAGAAAGTAAAGTGGTATGAAGAATAGGCTAGGTGGTTTGCGGAGGACTCAAGGAAGCTTGAGAAAGTCATAAAAGAGTTTTTGAAAGCAACTTCCGCTAACCTAACAGTTTGTAGAAAAGTGGAATTCATCTATGGGTGAAAATAGAACTCCAACAAAGTATCTATCTATAGTCGAGTATGTGTACTTTTAGGAAAATGAAGGGACCTACAAGTCTATAAACAGTGAGTAGATCCCTTAAAAGAGCAGTGAGAAAAGGAAGAGGAAGACGATGATACTTCCCATCGGTAGTGATATAAAAGAAGAGACATAGGGGGTGATCCTTGGGAATTCATTGAGAAGAACCTACATCTTGTAAACGCAGTGAGCCTCGACATAGAAGATCTAGCATGAACATTTTCATTGGTAGTGAGATTTAGTTGATTCGGAATATTGGTGCATCACTATAGTATACTCATTGGATATAGCCCACTAAGGGTGACCCAAGTAAAAATCGCTATTTCCTTTGCATGATTTCATTTATATTCATATATTTCTATGGTAGAAAGATAGATGTGTGTCTTTTAACAATGAAATAAGATCCTAAAGGGTAGTAGTTTTAGTCTTTCATACCCTGATTCACCCCCTCTTAGGTTATTTAACCTAGTGGACCTAATAATTAGTGTTAGAGGTAAATGTTAAAAGTTATTGGTCCCATATGAGTAGAATAAATAGAGGTCGTTAATCACAAAGGACTTCTAATATTTGACAGAAAAAATTTTCAACTATGGAAGAATCTAATGCCGAAATACTTTCGATCATTAAGAATGGATGTCTTCATAGAATATATTCTTGGAATACCAGTCTGTAATGTCCCGAAAATTATGTATTTTTTAATTATATGGAATTATTTCAAGACTGCGAAATCTGACGGCACACGATTCCGAGGCCCGGAGTGTTCAGAATGGTCTGTTGAAGTTTTGTGAAACTTTAAATAGCAAGTGTAAGAAGTTTTCCTGAAAAAGTGGAATAACTCTTAAATAGTTACTTGGATCAGAAATCTGAGGGCACCGTTGTGTTTAGGATGGCGGTTTTACCGTAGGCGTGACTTAAGTTTAGTCGGCGTGGGTCTCCTGTGAGAAAACCTGAAAATGACATAACTATAAATAAAATAATTAAATAAATTATTTTATTTTTCAAATTCTTATAACTCACAAACGGTAGCTCGGATTGAAAATCCGAAACTACAACTTAACTTTTGAGGTCATGCATTATTTAAGCAGATACTAACTTTGGCAGGCACGGGCCACCAGTGAAAGTTAGTTTTTGGCTATAAATAAAATAATTAAGTGATAATTATTTTATTTTAAAATTCATAACTTCTAAATGGTAACTCATATTGAAAATCCAAGAGTACCGTTGGGTTCTTTGGGGCGTGTTTTACTTAGGTAGAGCCTAACCTCGACCGGTGTGGGTCAATGGTGACTGGTATAATTTTTATGAATTTTTTTCGGGTATATTCAGTAAATGCATAGGTGGTGTTTTGTAACTTTTGGACTAATACTCGGAATTGAAATATGAGGATACCGTTGAACTTGCAGCACCAATATTCGCTTAGGAATACCTTCACTTCGACTGTAGTAGGTCCATAGAAAAAGTTAGTTTTTGGAACTTTTAATAGAATAATTAAAATAACTTTATTATTATTTTTATTCTATTCCTCAAAAGAACGAGAGATAAGGTGGGACCAGCAACGTTTCAATCCAATAAATGGAATGATCCATCAATCCTAGTAA
Source organism: Viscum album (assembly GCA_963277665.1). NCBI lineage: Eukaryota > Viridiplantae > Streptophyta > Magnoliopsida > Santalales > Viscaceae > Viscum > Viscum album. Next base: position 906,846,988 of record OY728145.1, read on the forward strand.
CTGCTTCATTGGAGAATTTGGGAAACTTCCTAATTAATATACTCCCATTAATTCCCGACGCCGTTAGACACCCCCTCTCCTATTTATATGGAACTTGGGGAGAGGTGTCGGCATAGCTTCACCAAGAAACGAAGTGCTGAAGGAGTGACACGACATCGTTCCCTTGGAAGACAAAGATGGTTCCGGTGAGTGGTGGTGATCGACACCGAAACCCCAAATTAGGATCGACGATAAAGAGACGTCATTGGAGGCTGTTGTGGGAACGACGAACACCGACCCACTTCCTCAACTGCTGGCATTTATCCATTATTCACAAGGTAGGGTTTGTTGTTGATTTATACCCCCATTACATGTTCTTGACATTCTTTGTGATTCAAGAATTATTGAGCTGCTTCCTACCGCCCTAACTCAGAGGGTGCAGGCCAAATGAACATGGCCCGAACTCTCCGCAATTCTTTGTGATTCTTGATGTGTTTTTCGTGATGGAGGAGGCGACCAAATATTTATTGGCGCTGGAAATGCGGAGTTTTTCTGAGCACAATATATGGAAACGAAGCCCTTGACACAAGTATCGAAAATATGCGATCGTTTAATTTTTCAGGCTTATAACGAAGCCGTGATAACACACAGAAGGAGGAGGCCAAATATTTATTGGCACTGGAAATACGGAGTTTTTCTAAGCGTGATATATGGATGCGAAGCCCTTGACGTAAAGATCATAAATATGCGATCATTTAATTTTTCGAGAATAGAACGAAAACACAATGGCTCATGGAAGGAGGCAGCCAAATATTTATTGGCGCTGGAAATACAGAGTTTTGCTGAGCGCGATATATTGATGTGAAGCCCTCGACACAAGGATAAAAAATATGCGATCATTTAATTATTTTTGGGCTTGGAACGAATCCGCAATGGCTAATGAAAGGAGGCGGCGGCTGAAACCCAGCCAGCCAGAGGAAGGAAGGGTAGCACACGTCTGCGCCGTCGGATGATGAGAAGGTCACTGCCCATCGGTCGTGGCGGAGCAGAGGTAGCGACCGACGCACGACTGGCCACGCGAAGGGGAGGCGACGGCGCGCGTCCGCACCGCTATCATAAAGGAGCCATGACATGAGGCAATAGTAGTGAAGTGGGGCGGCCGGCCGAGCCGACTGCCGGGGATGGCATGGAGCATGACCGCACCATGTAGAGGAGGCCAACCGTTCAGCCAGCCGCAGACCAGTGGGCCGCGTACCAGGGGCCGCACCGGCCCAGCGGGCCAGGTCGACCTGAACTAGGTCGGGTTGGCCTAGGCCGGGTCGGGATGGGTTGGGTCGGGTCGGCCTAGGCCGGGTCGGTTCGGGTCGGGTTGGTCAGGCCAGGTCAGGGCGGGTCGGGCCGACCGGGTCGGACCGGACCCGGACCAACTTCGACCCATTTTCGCTCTTTCAGCCATATATTGAGCTACAGACATCCATTTTACAAACCGTTAGCGGCACCAGAAACCATAGAGTGAGGAAGAGCTTTTGGTATACCCCACTTGATTTTTGGATAAAGTTGGGGTACGACTGGGTTGGATCAAACACGAATCCACCTGGGCCCTCAGGACAAAAAGGATAATAACTTACAGACCGAGTGTCCGATTGACGCACTGTCGATTGCATTGAGACCCCTTTTACCTGGTGGTCCTTTGAGATACTTCTTCATAGGAATTCGTGGCAGTTGGAGTATCTACTTGTGACTTGAGGAGTGGATCCTCCCAGAATCAAGCGATCTTAGTGTGGGAACCCAATAGCTGGATGTAACTTGAGAAAGGGGTCCTATGTGGGTCTGTGATTTGGGATCCTTCATGGGTCTGTGATTGAGGGTTCCACATGGATACGATCTAGGAATTCATGCGAGACTACTCTAGGATCCTTCATGGGTCTGCTGTACGTGGTCCTATGTAGGTCTGATGATGTACGAGGATCCTATGGGGGTCTGATGATGTACTAGGATCCTGTGTGGGTCTGATGATGTACTAGGATCCTGTGTGGGTCTCATGATGTACTAGGATCCTATGTGGGTCTAATGAAGTACTGTGATCCTGTGTGGGTCTGATGATGTAGTAGGATCCTGTGTGGGTCTGATGATGTACTAGGATCCTATCTGGGTCAGTACCGAGCGATCCTCTGTCGGTCAGCATTGAGCGATCCTCTGTGGGTCAACACCGAGAGATCCTGTGTGGTTTAGCACCTAGCGATCCTGTGTGGGTCAGCACCGAGCGATCCTATGTGGGTCAACACCGAGCGATCCTGTGTGGGTCAGCACCGAGCGATCCTGTGTGAGTCCGCACCTAGCGATCCTATGTGGGTCAGCACCGAGCGATCCTGTGTGGGTCAGCAGAAAAGCCTCTTGATAGAATAATATGATCTAACTTTACGACTAATCATTTGTACTTTTGTACTTAAGTTATACCTGATGTGAGCTGAGTCAGTACCTTTGTGGTATTCTTCTATGTGGCGTACCTGTGTGGTACTTACCTTCATGGTATTCCTTCCTTTGTTGAATAGTTGAGCTTTGGGATTTTGATTTGGACTCTGTGATTCCTCATGACTGAGATGGGTATACTTGATAACTTAGGTATATGTATGGGCATATACCTAAGTTGGGTTGATAGTTTATTTCTTGCTTTGTAGTTTATCCTTTGTGGATTTTATAATACCTTAAGGGTCTCGGAGTCCCTACTGAGTATTGTTATACTCACCCCTTCACGGGCTATGCCTGAACCTTGTTGTTTTTGGTGTAGAAGATGGACAACGCTGACTGAGGACGAGAGTACCAGGACAGGAGGTAGCTCAGAGGTGGACCTTAGACGAGGCGTACCATAGAGACGACCATTTGAGAGCTGTACCTACACTTCAGGTAGGATCCTTGGTGGGTGATCACAGGAGATATTCCAGTTTACTTGTACTTTTAGTTTCTTTTACTTTCTAGTTGGGCTTGTATTTTGGCCCTTCTTACTTACTATACTCACTCTGTTTACTATTCAGTCTACTTGAGTTCATATCTTGTTCTATGCTTGGTTGTGTGTTTTTAAAGTTTAAAAGGCAATGCCTTCCGAGTTTTAGGGAATATGCCTTCGGTTCTAGTCACCAACCCCTAGCCTATGGAATGTGGGCTTGGGGTAGTCACAACACGGGCCCCCGGGGACAGGTCATGAAAAAGTGGTATTAGAGGAGTCGGTTCTACCATAGAACATTTGACTCTGATCTTTTTAACGGAAATAGTGTTAAGTGTTGTGAGTGTGGTTATCAGTTTAGGGAATCTATTGTTGGTGTGATGACCGACGTATCCATACACCAGGACCCCGACTTCTGATTTCTAACTCAGTGCACAAAAACACTGATTGCGTGTGTGTTTTGAAAAGTTTTCCTATATTTTATTTGAGTTAGCTCACTAGGTATAACTTAATGACCATGACGAACCTGTTCCTTATCGGGATGCTGCTACATAAATAGCCAGCTAAGATTCCTAAGGGAGTACACATTGACAGCCCACCGAGCGATGAGGCTCTGGTGTAGGGACCTCTTACAATGTTGTCACCTTCGAGTGGTGTACCAACAACACCACCACCTGTTGGGTAGCAGTTACCACCATCCGCACTGGCAGAGGGTGCACGCCGACTGAGTGCGTTGCATGAGTTCCAACAGTAGAGGCCTTAAAGGTTTCAAGGCAAGATAGATTCCCACGCAGCTGAGGGATTTCTGGAGGTGATTTCTAGAGTTTTCCGCCTTGTTGAGACACCAGTAGAGTAGATGGTGATCTTAGCTACTAGTATTTTTTAGTGAGTGACCCTGAGGATGGTCTGCATAGTGATGATGCTTCGGTACATGGACCATTACCTGAGATAGTACCTTCGGGTAGTGTGTCAGCTATATCACTACCCGTTGGTCAGCAGTTACAACCGGCGGTACCAGTAGAGGACACATGTAGGCTTAGTGACTTACACATGTTTCAATATCAAATAACTCTTAGGTTCTAAGGTGACCCTGACCAATAGGCGGCTCAGGACTGGCTTGGGGAGGTGGGTGAGAGTTCTCTAGAGCTCCTACTACTTTGACAGGATGACATGTTGGTAGCTGAGTGTTCATCAAGTCATACCGACTATCCCAGGTACTCGATGAATACAATACAAATAGTGCTTCAGAGCTCGGACCTCTGAGCGAGGTGTCTTTAGGGACATCTCAGCTAGCACTATTCCTCTATGCATTACTACTTATGTTAGGGTGCTATAGAGAACCTTTGTGGTTGAATATTCTTTGGATGAGGGGATGAATCCATTGAATGTTAGTAATGGGAATGTAGTAAACTGACGCTAGTCTCAGAGACTTAGTCGTGTAAAATGTTTCGAGAAGAGGATGTGATAGGGATAGACGAATCTGTAGGGCTGTAGATGTGGAAGCAGAACTTGGAGGGTATCATTAGGTGGTGTAACTTTCAACAAGTTACAACCACCCCCCTTTGTGGTCCCCGACAGTCTTAGGGAGCTGGAGGATAGGGGAAGAGAGTAGCTGCATGTAGTCAAGGAGTGTGACCCAAGGATCTTAGAACAATTCGAGGCACGGTCTGTGTCTACTACTATATGCCGTATCAATAGACATAGGTACTAATCGTTCCTTCCTTCCAAGAATATTGTCCAAGACCTAGAGTTTCCGGTTAAACTGTTTACTTGAACCTCATGTCTGGAGATAACTTTGGGAGGTGACTCGATAATCACACTTACGCCGACGGTGTGATCTGACCCTTGAGGTGATAGTTTCAGTTGGATCCTCTTGGTGGCAGTGTCGAGGCCTTATGACGTTAGTTTTGGTATGACTGAACATCCACAATTCATACCCAGATTGAATGTATTAGGAAAAAAGGTTTTGGTTTATCTACAACATTGGGATGATGTTTTCCTTAGTCGGTGAAAAAGGAAGCCCATGTAGCACATGATAAACTCATTCATAAGAGTGTGCAACCGATCACTCTTGAGTCAACCTGCCTTAACCTCGTGGAAGTAGCATTTTTGAGTTTTCAGTTCCCAACAGAGTGGCTAGAGTACTTCCAGGACTATGAATTTGAGATAATCTATACTTCTGGGAAGGGAAAAGTGGTAGTAGATGCACTCCGCAGGAGGTCTGGCCTGCAGTTGTTGAGTGAGGTGATAGAGAAACTAGACGCTTTGCGGATATCCTACGTGGATAAAGAGGGAGAAACTTATCTTCAGTCTCTGACACTCTCTCCCCCAATCCTTCAGTGAATTCAGGAGGCACAGCTTGGGGTCATTGACTGTGAGAATCGACGTGCTCAGATATCCCCAGGCCAGACACTAGATGGATTTTCTGAAGGTGGGGAGCATATCTTCCTCTTCAGAGAACATACCATGGTACCAGTGATGCTTCAGGAGGAGGTGTTGAGGGAGTTCCATATATCCCCTCTGGAGGCACATCCTGGTGTGGTGAAGATGTACCAGGACCTCTGGCATCAGTACTGGTGGCTAGATATGAAGAAATCAGTGGCAGAGTTTGTATCACGATGTCTCACTTGTTAGCAAGTAAAGACTGCACAGAGTTGGAATAAGTCTTATGCCGATAGGATAAAAAGACCCTTGAAGTTGCAGGAGGGGGACCACGTATTATTGTGAGTTTCTCCTCGATGGGGAATATGGATATTTGGCCGAGGGGGAAAGTTATCACCAAGGTTTATTGGTTATTTTTCTAATACTTCAAAGGATAGGAGAGATAGAATAATTCTTGGTTCTTCTACCACATTGGAGAGGGTGAACGACGTCTTCCACGTATCCCTGCTGAGGGGATACATGCACGACCCATCTCACATCATCGACCACATCGAGCTGGACTTAGACGATGGGGTGATGTTTATGGAGGTTCCAATAGATATTGAGGATCAACATGAGTGGGTGCTTCATGTGCGGTCGATACCTCTAGTACACATACGCTGGCATCACGAGAACCACCATGAGATCACATGGGAGCAGGAGGCTCAGATTTTTGCTCAGTACCCTCTTTTTCTTGTTTTGAATTTGTTGTGGATTTCGGGGACGTAAAGCCCTAATTTGGGAAGAATGTAATTTCCTGTAAATTCTGTATATTTTTTTAATTATATGGAATTATTTTGAGACTGTGGAATCTGACGGCGCGCGATTCCGAGGCCCGGAGTGTCCGGAATGGTCTGTTGAATTTTTGTTAAATATTAAATATCACGCCTAAGTAGTTTTCCTGAAAAAGTGGAATAACTCTTAAACGGTTACTCGGATCAGAAATACGAGGGCACATTTGTGCTCAGGATGGCAGGTTTACCCTAGGAATGACTTAATGTTAGTCGGTGCGGGCCTCCTGTGAGAAAACCTGATAATGGAATAACTGTAAATAAAATAATTAAATAAATTATTTTATTTTTCAAATGCTTATAACTCACAAATGGTAGCTCAGATTGAAAATCTGAAAACACTGCTGAACATGTGAGGGAATGCATTATTTAAGCAGATACTAACTTTGGCCGGCCCGTGTCACCAGTAAAAGTTAGTTTTTGGCCGTAAATAAAATAATTAAGTAACAATTATTTTATTGTAAAATTCATAACTTCTAAATAGTAACTCAGATTGAAAATCTGAGAGTACCGTTGGGTTCATTGGGCCGTGTTTCATATAGACAAAGCCTAACCTCGACCGACACAGATAAAGGGTGACTGTTATAAATTTTCCAAACTTTTTTTGGGTACGTTCAGTAAACACGCAAGCGGAATTTTGTAACTTTTGGACTCATGCTCGGAATTGAAATCTGAAGACACTGTTGAACTCGTAGCACTGATATTCACTTAAGGAGACCTTCACTTCGACCGCAGTAGGTCCAGAGAAAAAGTTAGTTTTTGGAAATTTTAATATAATAAATAAAATAACTTTATTATTTTATTATTATTCTATTCCTCCAACAGACGAGTGGTAAGGTGGGACCGGTGACGTGTCAAGACAATAAATGGATTGACCCATCAATCCTAGTAATTGCTTCGTTGGATAATTTTGGAAGCTTCCTAATAAATTTACTCCCATTAATTCCCGACACCGTTAGACACCCCCTCTCCTATTTATATGGAGCTTGGGGAGATGTGTCGGCACAGCTTCTCCAAGCAACGAAGTGCTGAAGGAGTGTCGCGACATCGAGCCCTTTGAAGATGGAGCCAGTTCTGTCGAGTGGTGGCGATCGACACCGAAACCCCAAATGAGGATCGACGATCAAGCGACGTCATTGGAGGCTGTTGCGGGAACTACGAACACCGACCCACTTAATATACTAGGAGCATTTATCCATCGTTCACAAGGTAGGTTTTGTTTTTGATTTATACCCCCTTACCCATTTTGGAAGTTCTTTGTGATTCAGGAATTATTGAGCTGCTTGCTACCACCCTAACTCGGAGGGTGTGGGCCAAACGAACATGGCCCAACCTCTCTGTAATTTTTTATGATTCTAGATGTGTTCTTTGTGATGGAGGAGGCGGCCAAATATTTATTGGCATTAGAAATGCAGAGTTTTGCTGAGCGCGATATACAGACGCGAATCCCTCAACGCGAGGATCAAAAATATGGGATTGTTTAATTTTTTGGGCATAGAACGGAGCCGTAATGGATCATGGAAGGATTATTCCATATATTTATTGGCACTATAAATACAGATTTTTGCTGAGTGCGATATATGGACACGAATCCCTCGACGCAAGGATTGAAAATATGTGATCGTTTAATTTTACAGTCTTATAACGAAGCTGCAATGGCTCGCGGAAGGAGGCGGCCAAATATTTATTGGCACTGGAAATACAAAGTTTTGCTGAGAACGATATAATGACGTGAAGCCCTCGAAGCAAGGATCTCAAGAATGCGATCATTTAATTTTTTTTCAGGCTTGGAACAAATCTACAACGACTCGTGGAAGGAGGTGGCGGCCGGCACCCGGCCAACCGTGAGGAAGGAAGGGCAGTGCACGTCTGTGCCCCAAGATGATGAGAAGGCTGCGACTCATTTAATTTTTTTTCAGGCTTGGAACAAATCTACAACGGCTCATGGAAGGAGGTGGCGGCGTGCATCTGTGTCGCCAATGTGCAGAAGTTACAGCACGAGGCCGCAGTGGTGAAGGGGGGCGGCCGTCCGACCTGGCGGTAGGTGATGGTATGACACACTACCGCGTTGTGCGAAGGAGGCTGGATGTCATACCAGCCGCGGACCAACAGGCCCTGTACCACGGGCCGCCAAATGCGGTCCGTACCATGGGCCGTTCAGTGGGCTGGGCCGCACCAGACCCGGACCAACTTCGACCCATTTTCGCTCTTTTGGCTATATCTTGAGCTACGTGCGTCCGTTTAACGAACTGTCAGCAGCACCAAAAACCTTGGAGAGAGAAAGAACTTTTGGTATAACCCTCTTGAGTTTTGGATAAATTTGGGGTATGGACGGGTTGGATCAAACACGAATCCAACCGGGCCCTCGGGACAAAAAGTCCAATAACTTATAGGCCGTGCGACCGATTTACGCACCGTTAGTTACATTGAGACCCCTTTTACATTGTGGTCCTTTGGGATACTTCTTCGCAGGACATCGTGGCATTTGGAGTTTTGACCCGTGACTTGAGGAGTGGATATTTCTAGAATCAAGGGATCTTAGTGCGGGAACCCAATAGCTGGCTGTAACATGAGAAAGGGATCCTATCTGGGTCTGTGATTGAGGGTTCCACATGGATCCTCTCTAGAAATCCATGCGGGACTACTCTAGGATCCTGCATGGGTCTGCTATACTAGGATCCTGTGTGGATCTGATGATGTACTAGGATCCTATGTGGGTATGATGATGTACTAGGATCCTGTGTGGGTCTGATGATGTAATAGGATCCTGTGTGGGTCTGATGATGTACTAGGATCCTATGTCGGTCTGATGATATACTAGAATCTTGTGTGGGTCTGATGATGTACTAGGATCCTGTGTGGTTCTGATGATGTACTAGGATCCTGTCTGGGTCAAAACCGAGCGATCCTGTGTCGGTCAGCACCGAGGGATCCTGTGTGGGTCAACACTATAATGACCCAGTGTTTTTAATGGAAATTCCCTTCTTATAAATATGCCATAAAATTACATAATAATGAACTAATAAGTGATAAGTGGACTTTAAACATAAGTTTGTCACTTTTGTGTTTGGAATTTTGAAAATCCGACATACACGGTTGTGTTCAAGATGTTTTATGGAGTCTAATAAAAAAATAATTTTTGGTGAATAGTAACCTACCCTAATGAATAGTAACATACCCTTATGAATAGTGATATACACTAATGAATAGTAACCTCACCTATGGTGGTATAAAAATAATATTCAAGTTGGAAGTATGATATACCTATAGTTTAGAATGAGTTAATGAATGTTTTAAAACTGGTTTTGATAATAAATTATTATTTTAATTAAATATTTAAATAATCATATTTAGAAAATTATTTTTGAAAAATGGGCTTCATTTTTTGATTCTACACGTTGAGAAATGGTTAGGGTGAATTTTGGATATTTTTCTGAAATACTTGAATTTTTGATGAATAGTAAAATCTGATAATTCACAATAAATGATAAATAATGGATTAATTGAGTCATCGATGATGTTCTGATGATGTAAGACCACTTGGTTCGAATTCACATGACCCATTTACTATTCTTGGTCATGGAATACTTACTATTATTTTTCCTGTTAAGAAATAATAAATTAAGGATTATAATATCATGAAATCCCTCCTCTCCTCCACTATAAAACCCCCCCTTCACTCCCTCTTCTCTCAACTCCTCTCAATCTCCAAGACTTCTCTAAATTCTGCCCAAAACTCTCCCCAAGGTCCTACCCCATGACCAAAAGCTGTCATACTCCTCAAAATACCAAAACCTATCCCCTTAATAGGTTCTCAAAGGAGGAAGTCTCAAGAGGTAAAGTCATCTTCAAGGACAACAGTTTATCAATTTCTATTATTATCTTTAATTATGGTCATGAAACCATTTGTGTTATGGTTGAACTAGATTATTATATATTTAATATATCTTATTTTTGGTTCTTTAATCCTTTGGTAAAAATGTAATTAAGTAATAAATCAAAACACATTCTTTGTAATCAAACCCACCGAATAACAAAAACAGTTATCACTAAGGTTATATATGTAATAATTAAACTTCACTCTAAGTAACCTAATTAAAACTAAAACCATTTAATCTCAGGGATATGAACTAAATAATATGACTTCAATTTTGGACAACCACTTTCATCTTGCATATAATCCAAAATTGAATATAAGTGATCTGATCTTTTAAAGCCAAGTAAACAAACGAGCCCGAACAATAAAAATGGACCTTATAACTAATCAAAATGGATTTGAATGAAATAAAAAGGGTTATAATAAATCAATTAAATATAGAAGAGGTTATGGAATTATTAATTAATAACCCTAATTTGTTTATTCAGGTCATTAATAACAAGTGAATAACACCACCGAATTTAAGGTAAGGGATTTTCTCTTTTTCACTCTTAGTCAAGATTGTTATCTATGATATAACTTTTTGTGTAATACCAAGTGATTAGGTATGTATAAAAACCTCCCCATACTTCCCTATTGATTTATTAGTGATGATAAACCACCTTTATATCTCTTCAATCCCTCTTGGTTACACCCAACACCATGCTGATAAAATCGTAACAAATTCTACCCGAACCTTCTTTGTTCTTTCGGGTTGCCTTGTATTTCTTTCAAAATGGTGTTATCTTATCTATTCATGAGAATATTATGAATTCTGGTTAGTTTTAAAATATTATTATATCAAGATTTTTTCGTAACATTCTTTTGGGGATATACATGTTTTTAAATGATTCCCTATATAGAACTTTCCGATAAGCAAACCTGTTTTAAGGGGACTTCTCAAATTTTTACCCAAATTTGAAGTGCACTATATCCTATGTTTTAAAACACCATTGTATTTATAAAATCAGTATTTTTATTATGAAAAACTTCTTGGTTAAATTCTGGTTTTAAATAAAATAATGTCCTCTTTTCTATTTGAAAAGCTCTAGAGTGTTTTCCTTAAAACCGCACAAAAATGTTTTAATGCTAATGTTTCTAAAATACATTTTTAATATGTTGTCACTTATATTTGACATAGCTTACCATGTTATATACCTATTCTACCCTATTAATGTCCATGTATGTTCTAATCATTTCCTTTCATGTACACTTTCATGATATGCCCATTGGATATGTTTTATGTCATGATTGTGGTACCCAATTCTTTCCATGGGTACCCTTATGTTTTTGTATGGTTGATTATGTATGATTATTTATGTGGAAAGATTATTTATGTGGCAATAATATTCATTAATATGTTGAGATGGGTATGCCTAGATAGCTCTCTAATGCATTGGGTAAGGTTAAGTCTCATGAGATGCGATGTGAAACGGGATTGACGGTTAGCCTTGACCCATACTAAAATGGGAAACGGGATTGGAAGTTAGCCTTGACCAATAATAAAGATATAATTTATGATTCTAACACATTTATATGATTCCATGTTTATATTAACCCATTCTTATATTATATGATTTTATAAGTTTTATTATTTGGATATCATTGTGTCATGCCTCTTAACTCATGTGCTTGGGATGTATCCTTATGTTCATTCCTTTACTGGGATTTTTAGCTCATCCCTTTGTTCATGTGTTCCCCAGGGTACCCTATGAAGATGTAAGAGCTTAAAGGAAGTTATAATCTCTTTATGGAGATTAAATAAAGAAGTTTTTTTAGCCCCATGTTTTATGTCATATGTACCTAGTCTTCCAAGACACTAGACTTAACGATCCTTGGCTTGTACTATGATGTTTGATTATGTTTAAAATCATGAAATGTTTTATATAAAAGGCTTGGGTCGATATAAACACTGAGAGATCCTGTGTCAGTCACCACCTAGAGATCCTGTGTGGGTCAGCACTGAGCGATCCTGTGTCGGTCAGCACTGAGCGATCCTATGTGGGTCAGCACTGAGCGATCCTGTGTGGGTCAACACCTATCAATCCTCTATGGGTCAGCACTGAGCTATCCTATGTGGGTCAATAGCTGTACCTCTTGAAAGAATAAAATGATCTATCTTTATGACTAATCATTTGTATTTTTTTACTTAAGTTATAAATGGTGTGAGTTGAGTCAGTACCTTTGTGGTATTCTTCTATGTGGAGTAACTGTGTGGTACTTACCTTCGTGGTATTCCTTCCTTTTTGGAATAGTTGATCTTTGGGATTTTGAGTTGGACTCTGTGATTACTCATGACTGAGATGGGTATACTTGGTAACTTAGGTATATGTATGGGCATATACCTAAGTTGGGTTGATAGTTGATTTTATGCTTTGTAGTTTATCCTTTGTGGATTTTGTGGGACCTTGAGGGTCTCGGGGTCCCTAATGAGTATCATTATACTTACCCCTACACGGGATATTCCCACATCACATTGTGTTTGGTGAAGAAGATAGATAGTGCTAACTGAGGACGAGAGTACCAGGACTGGAGGTAGCTCAGAGGTGGATCTTAGACGAGGCGTACCACAGAGATGACCATTCAAGAGATGTACCTACCCTTCAGGTAGGATCCTTGGCGGGTGATCATAGGAGATGTTCAAGTTTACTTGTACTTTTCGTTTCTTGTACTTTCCAGTTGGGCTTGTATTTTGGCCCCTTTTACTTACTGTACTCACTATGTTTACTATTCTGTTTACTTGAGTTCATATCTTACTCTGTGCTTGGTTGTGTGTTTTTATAGGTTATAAAGGCAATGCCTTCCCACTTTTAGGGAATATGCCTTCGGTGCTAGTCTCTAGCCCCTAGCCTATGGAAGGTGGGCTTGGGGTAGTCATGACACTGACCCTGGTGGACGGGTCGTGACACAGTTGATATAAGTAGTGGTTCTTTATCAAAAGCTAAAAGAAGAGTACTGGATGTAGATGCTAAAGGGGTCAATGATTTAGGAGGATCCCAATCAAATGAAATTTATAGGAAGGTGATGTCAGGTAAGAAGTCACATGCTATGTGGATAAAGCTATTGAATGTCTATGAAAGGGATTAAAGGGCCAGAGAGGTAAAAATATAGGTTTTTTGGAATAAGTATAATGATTTGAGAATAAATACAAATGAACCTATTGATGCATTATTTAAGAGGGTAAATGTTGTAGTGGAATACATGTGTGGTTTTGAAGAATTCATTGAAGATATAAAGACTATTAAGCATATCTCGAGGAAACATCTGCCTCAGTTTAATCATAAAGTTTCAATATTGGAAGATAAAGAACCAAAGGAGCCAACATTAAATAACTTGCATAGTACCCTTGTTGCATAAAAATAAGAAATGATGATAACGATGTTGTAGATAAGGGGAAGTCTAAAGAAGTGGTATTCAAGTCCATGAAGAATCTCTCTATTGATGATAGATAAGAGGAAGATTATATGGATGATTTCATTTCATTTATCTCTTCAAAAATGAAAAGTGGAAGAGGAATGTTCCAAGGTAAACTTCCACTTGCATTATTCTGATGTGGAAATATTGGACATTTTTTAATAAAATTTCCTAATATGTTTGAAGCTGATAATGAGAACAATGATGGAATTACCCAAAAGAAGTATACATCTAATGAGAAAGGTATGATAATTGATAATATAATGTTATTCAAAAATAATAAACTACTTTTAAAAGAAGATAAATGTTTAGAAAAATATGATGCAGAATAGTTGGAGTACATAAATAACCATAAAATCGATGCTTTGGTGGATATTGTTGGAAATTACTAAACAAAATAAGAAAGTGATAATAATGTGGAATAATTAGAAGGAAGAGTTGTAATTATGGCTAAAAGAGAATCTACTCTTAAAGAGATAGATATTTAGATGAAAAAAAATAAATCTAACAAAGTGGTTTGTGATTCCCAAATCTATATGTAGTAGTTGAAATAAGAGAAGTCTGATTTGAATGAAGAAATTGAAAAACTAAAGTCTTCAATAGTAGAAATCTCAAAAAAATTACTTGAGTAAAAACTCAGAAATGAAAAATATAAAATAGAGATCGATTGTTTAACTTAAATTGGAAAAAACAAATCAATCATATCAAATAACATGAAGAGGAATTCATTGGTATATGAAAAAGAGTTAAAGATCAATAAAATCTCGTGACTCTAGGTATGAAATCATGAAAGAAGATCATACATACAACAAAGATAATGAAATTTTAGCATAGTGGTGTAGAGACCCGAAGCCTAACGTACATGAACATTACATTACTTTTGCGGAATACTTAATACATAACAAAAATATACACACAAGGATCGTAATAGTTTAGTGTCTTTGGAAACTCGGAACGTAATATTCTAATCCTGCTGAAAGATCTTCAAAATCTCCCACAAAGATCTTCCTTTTTTTTTACCTAAAACCTTTCTTTATATCCTGGGAAAAGAAAACATAAAAGGGTGAGCTCAAATGCTCAGTAAGGGTAAACAAAAGAAATATCAATCACATAATTTTTATAAGAACATAACATTTTTGGAAATCTTAACCTGCAAAAGAGAGCATAATTTCATAACATGGGATAAATCATAGTAGTGAAAATGAAACCCTTACTTAAAACATTACTCATTGTGGCATACACACATAATCATAGAGAATCATTTCTTGTTAGTCAAGACTCATTTCCAAGACTATCTTAGTGGACAAAGTCCCTTTCTGAATCGAGTAATCCTCGTTTCAGTCCTGTTTCACTGAACCGGTATAACCTACCATTCCAGCCATGTCTATCTCATGAGATATGAAATCTTTACCCAATGCATTGGAGGGAGATATAGGTCCCACCCATCTTATAATGAATCCTTTCTTATGTGTTCCACATAATCATAAACCATACATCATAACGTAACCCATGTAATAAAAATGGGATTCTTGAAACATCATGACATCATAAAACAAATCATATAAGGTAAATGACTTCATAAAAATAATTCCATCATAACATAATCAAATAAATGTAATTAAAGGGATAAAAACAGAACCCTTTATTATCTTAGATGGAAAATAATTTTGATAAAACACTTGAATTGAATTCTTGAGGAAAATATCCTTTCTTCTTCAAAAACACTTTTCTTTTCTTAACATGTCATACAATTATAAACTAAAATAAGTTGATTAAAAATAAACTTGAGAACTTGTAAAGTAAGCTTCTTTGAAATAATGTTTTAAAAATCCATTCATGCCGTATAAGTTAAAAAAAACATTCTTCGTACTTTTGTCGGAAAAGTCAAAAAGTACCTCGTACGAAAAAACGACAAAATATTCCTTTCATATTCTTTACTAAAAACTCACCGAAGGGTAAAAATGGATTTAAACAATTTTAGGTGGATGGAAGTAATATTAAATATTGATGAAACATGGATTTGGATGATAAAATACACCCCAGTAAATACTTACGAATAAACAATCTCGGATAAAAATGAGATTGTGATATTTCCCTTACCTTAGGTCCAATTTGCTTCGTATGTGTCCGAACCTCCTGTATAATGATTTAAATAATGTCATTGACTTATTACAGAATCATATTCATTGTTATGATATCATATATGGTTCACTTATGACATTATATTACCCGTTCTTTTGTAAATTCCATGTTAAAGAAGCGTTTTGGGTAAAATCGTTTCATTTATCGTAGGTGTTTTGACTTGTTGTTCTTGACATCATTATTACTTATATCATGATTTACTTACTTCCAGAATATAAAATATGATTTATATATCATATATATTCAATATATATATATATATAATAGATAGATAAATAAAATGAAAAACACCGTTCATGGAGACGGTAGTCCGTACGTACGCATGAACGCTGTTTTTCTTTCCTTATTGTCTTGAAATGGAAGTAAGTAGATGACATACATATGTATATATATACATAAATCCAGTAGCTTTATAATGTCATATATTTCATTATTATTTCTTATATATACATTATAATCATTCTTAAATGGTTAACATGGAGAATGAATCTCATCGCGTCGTGGAGACGGTATTCCGTACGTACGCACGAGCGATGATATCATTTCTATAAATATTGAATTGAATTGGAGTGTATTATACAATATATCAGAATCAATATGATGTTGTAATAACTATGTATAGTTATTCTTTACACCATTATACCCATCCATGTAAGGTGGTGGTGGAAAATAGATTACACCACGGCGTGGAGACGGTATTCCGTACGTACGCACGCGCGGTGATTTCTTTTTCCGTAGGATGGATAGATGGTGAAATAGGGTTGTTTCATACTTATAATAACATATCAGTATATGAGTGATACTGATGTTATTACTTCATAATGAAACAACCTAAGAAGAAGAAGTGGAAGAAGAAATAAAGATGAAAGAATTGGTAATGGTAATTACCTCTTCTTTGAAGTGCCTCTTTGAGACCTCCTCTTAGGGCACTAGAATTGGTCTTTGAGGAAGACCAGAACCTCTAGGATGTTTCTAGGGAAGTGGAGAAGAGATTTTGTCAGGGGTTGGCCGAACTTGAGTGCTCAAATTGGTGTGAGGAGGAGGGGGAGGAGGTGTCCTTTTATAGGGGAGGAGAGGGGCACCTTAGGAATTCTTAAAAATATTAATTTATAATAAATCTAACCCCACTTAAAAACCTCCAAAAATGACTCATATTCGAAGATTAGATGAGATAGGGTTGTAATATCATCAACCAATCAAATTTAGACATGTTTGGATATTATTTTAAACCTTATCAATTAGATTTAACTCTAAGTTGAATAATTTAACTTTTACCGTGTCTTTTTGTTTTCTTTCACTATATGGTTAATAAACTTACTATAACATGCCAAACGAACCCCAAATTGTTTATTATTAATATATATATCCTTATCTAAGTCATTTGGCCTAACCTTAGATTTTTAGGAATAAAATAACAATTAATAATATAATATTTGATTTAAAAACTATTTTGTGTCAATTTTGACACTATTTGATATATGATTTTTGTGAAAGTCATAACAGAATTAAATGTTCGAACCAAGTTGATTAAATCAACATTAATATATCATAGTAACCTATAAAATTAGTGTAATTCATAAAAAATCTCAAATTACATTTATTTTGGTGTTTATAACATTAATTATGTCAATATTTCATTAATAAGATAATTACTGCATCATCGTTGTGTCATAAATAAATTAAATTATTTTATGTCTAAAAATTACAAAAAAACTACCATCATGTATGAAATCTTTTTATCTTTCTAATGAATATTTACAATCGAATTTATCTTATGTATAACCCCATATTAAAAATGATTTACTTATTAAACTTTGATTTTAACTATTTTAACCTTTCTTTAAATAAATTAATAATAAATGTCCTAATCTAATCCAAGTGGGCCTAAATGGTCATATTTTATTCCTAAGTTTGTTTTTGGTCGAATTACACTTGTCCAATAGAATTAGGACATGTGTTAGGGTAATAGTAATATCATATTTACCCTTAGTTACCCTATTTACTATTAACCGCGGTAAAAAAAAGTAAAAAGTTACTATTCACCAAAAAATTATTTTCATCTCATTGAACCACATTTTAGTCCTTGATATTAACCGTGTCTCTCGGATTTTCGAAATTCCATTCACAGAAGCGGTAAAATTAAGTTTTATGCAAAATTCAGTTTTTAACCTACTACTTAGTAGTTTCACTATTCATCAAAAATTGATGTTTTTCAGAACAATGCCAAAATTTCATCCCAAGCTATATTTCATATTCCGAATTCAAAAATGAAATCTATTTTACCAAATTCATAACATAGAAGTTGCATTAATTAATTTTATAATTAAATCCCGCTGTTAAAATAAATAGCGTTTTTTTTAGGAAACAATATATATCAAAAGATTGACACTTGATTATGTCTGGTTTAAATGTGAAATTACAACCAATGACCAACATTGTATTAAATTGTAAAAATATATTCTAAATATACTTTAAAACCACTCAAATTAATAATTTATCACTATTAATTATTTCGATTAAAAAAGTTGTTTTTAATTATAATTTAGTAATTTTCACTATTCATCAGAATATGAAAGTTATCCGAAAAGTACCAAAATTTCACCTTAGGCTAAATTCGATACTCCGAATCCAAAAATAAAGTTCATTTTGAAAAATAAGATTTACTGGATTTCAAAAAGTGGTTATTACTATTCATAATGGCTAGTTTTAATAATATTTTTATAGCATATCGTTGTTTAGTGAAACTCGGTATTGCGTACTACACACGCTATCGAGGAAGGTCGCGATTGCGTGTAATGCAAGTCAAGTCAAGGATGTGTGTTGTGCAAGCTCCTTTTGGTGTAGCGTACAACACAAGACATTAATAAAATTAAAAAGAATATTTTTTTATAAAATCTTGGGCTGTTACATTCTACCCCCCTTAAAATGAATTTCGCCCTCGAAATTCGTCGGGGTTATAAATGGTTTACTATTTCAAAGTTTCTTTAATAGAAACCCACATCGTAAAAGGGAATACCAAAACTTGGCTTTAAAAACTAAAGTATGAAATGTAACGATTACCCAAATAAACTAATCACTGGGTTTCCACATAGGTGAAAATATGGATATGGAAGAGAAATCTAACCATCATGTTCTGATGGAGAGTGGTAGAGAACATGGCTATAGAAAATCCAGTAATCACAAATCCATAGATTTGTGACGATCTAAGGTACCATCTAATTCATCAGGTATAAGATCACTAGGACAACATTTTTGGTTTTCAAGATCATTTCCCTAAAGTTGAAAATTTGAATTAGAATAAATACTTACTTTATTTTGATACAATATCACTGTTGTTCGTGCCTTGAACAATTTCCACTTCATCTCTTAAATAAATGAAGTTGAATTTGTTATTCGTGAAGTGTTAGCAGATCATGTGATAGAATGACGGGTCATTCCATCTGTCTCAAACAAAAGGTTAGCAAAAATTATATTCATAAATCGATCTATAGTGAGATTAATCATATATGGTTCCTAAAATGGACTTATACTTCATATATCATACTCCTTAATATAATAAAACTAGTTTCTACTAAACAGGGACTTCCTGTAGGTCAGTGGTAGGCGATAAAGGCCAGTCGCACTTCGGTTGTGGGTTCGATTCCCACAGCCTTGTCCGAAGCGATGGGTTGTCGCCCGTCCTGCAGGTTGTCCTTTTTCTAAAACTATATTACTATAACATCCCATAATATCGAAAAAACTTCTATCCTTAAACAATACTAACTTATGTCCAACATAATCCATTCCAATCTTTAGGCTTATCCATAATACTACAGTCCATTCTCATAACATAGTGAAAACGATTACCAGAGATTTAATACCATCGTTGATCCCCATATATCATAAGATATATCTTGTTGGTCACATTCCAAACATTCAAAGGCCTTAATCTTGTACTCTCTTGAATACCCATTGAACCTTAGTGAAAACTTGAATGCAGTTAAAAGTTAACACTTTTCACATACCGAAATCCTCAAAATTCTATATACTCAAACCATGATATCACTTAGTCCTTATATCAATCATGAGCTCATGAATACTGTTAAACATTTCATTTTCTCGTTTTCCTTGCATAATATCTCAATCACTTTGAATACCACATTAGACCAATACATAAGTATTCCAATATTCCATGATACAACATTATTTTGGAATCCCATTACATAAAAACTTAATCATTCCACCACATCGTTGTCATATTCAACATTGCCAATAGTGATCGCATGTGACTTCCCTTTGTCCTTTGCCTTAAGCGGTTGCTCATGTCGATCATCACTAACCCTTGGATTAGGGCAATTATTAGCATAATGCCCCATTTCCTTGCACTTGAAGCATTGAAGTGTTGGCGGTGCGTTCTCTGCAGTGTTTGCTTTATTCACATCATTAGAAACCCTTTTTCCATTACTTCGACACTCAGCTGCTCGATGACCTTATTTTCCACACTTAAAACATTTTCTAGTCCCTTTAAGACAATCTCCACCATGCTTCTTTCCACACTTTGTGCATAAGGAAACATTCATCTTCTTTTCACCATTATTCTGAGATCTCTCCTTGAACTCCATCTTTCGTTTCTTGTCAAAACCATGAGATGGATATGTAACACCAACTTCCATTTCTACCTTGATAGCACAACGCACAATTTCTTCATAGCTACTGAAGTCTCTTATAGCTAATGCCCTTCGAAGACTTGGTTTTAAGCCACTGAAAAATCGATCAACTTTACTTTCAGGTTGGATGATAATGCCAGATGCATACCTTGCAAGTCTTGTAAAATTCGCTTCGTATATACCAACAGATTCATCATCCTTCTGTTTCAGCTCAAGAAACTCCTTTTCCATCTTCGTTCGAAGAATACGAGGGAAGTACTTACTGAAAAACAAGTTCTTGAACTCGTCCCATTCCATGGACTCAATTTCATCTCTTGGCCTCGTATTCTTGATAAGATTCCACCATTGATCAGCTTCACCTTCCAAACGATACACTACTAGGATGAATTTATCATGTTCAGAACATTGAAGAACTGAAAATATCTTTTCAGTAGTACTAATCCATTGTTCAGCAACTAATGGATCAGTAGACCCACTGAAAGAAGGTGGACGCTGCCTCATGAAGGATTCAACAGAATGTTGCTCCTTCCTTTGCTCGTTTGGAAGTCCTGCATGATTCATAGCTTGAGAAAGTTGTGTGAGCATGGCTACAAGATTTTGCATTCCAGCTCCTATATCGTTTGGTTGCTCAGGGGGACAATCATTGCATTGCCCATCACATTCTGCATTAACACGGTTCCTTCGGGTTCCAGCCATCGTCTAAAACCCCAAAAGAATAGTGTGAGAGGCAAAAATCATGCTAGGGAAAACAACATAATAAAGGGGGAGTACCTTCAATATCCAACATCTTAGGTTTAATTCTATGATCGTTAGCGTAATTCTATTACTATAACCTATACGTATACTTATCCCTAGGGACATCCCTAGACATACCTTAGAAATATCTCTAGGGATCTCACTAACGTTTTCGCATCCTAGTTTCCAAAGGTTGACTAAACCTTTCCTCTGATACCAACTGTAGAGACCCGAAGCCTAACGTACATGAACATTACATTACTTTTGCGGAATACTTAATACATAACAAAAATATACACACAAGGATCGTAATAGTTTAGTGTCTTTGGAAACTCGGAACGTAATATTCTAATCCTGCTGAAAGATCTTCAAAATCTCCCACAAAGATCTTCCTTTTTTTTACCTAAAACCTTTCTTTATATCCTGGGAAAAGAAAACATAAAAGGGTGAGCTCAAATGCTCAGTAAGGGTAAACAAAAGAAATATCAATCACATAATTTTCATAAGAACATAACATTTTTGGAAATCTTAACCTGCAAAAGAGAGCATAATTTCATAACATGGGATAAATCATAGTAGTGAAAATGAAACCCTTACTTAAAACATTACTCATTGTGGCATACACACATAATCATAGAGAATCATTTCTTGTTAGTCAAGACTCATTGCCAAGACTATCTTAGTGGACAAAGTCCCTTTCTGAATCGAGTAATCCTCGTTTCAGTCCTGTTTCACTGAACCGGTATAACCTACCATTCCAGCCATGTCTATCTCATGAGATATGAAATCTTTACCCAATGCATTGGAGGGAGATATAGGTCCCACCCATCTTATAATGAATCCTTTCTTATGTGTGCCACATAATCATAAACCATACATCATAACGTAACCCATGTAATAAAAATGGGATTCTTGAAACATCATGACATCATAAAACAAATCATATAAGGTAAATGACTTCATAAAAATAATTCCATCATAACATAATCAAATAAATGTAATTAAAGGGATAAAAACAGAACCCTTTATTATCTTAGATGGAAAATAATTTTGATAAAACACTTGAATTGATTTCTTGAGGAAAATATCCTTTCTTCTTCAAAAACACTTTTCTTTTCTTAACATGTCATACAATTATAAACTAAAAGAAGTTGATTAAAAATAAACTTGAGAACTTGTAAAGTAATCTTCTTTGAAATAATGTTTTAAAAATCCATTCATGCCGTATAAGTTAAAAAAAAACATTCTTCGTACTTTTGTCGGAAAAGTCAAAAAGTACCTCGTACGAAAAAACGACAAAAGATTCCTTTCATATTCTTTACTAAAAACTCACCAAAGGGTAAAAATGGATTTAAACAATTTTAGGTGGATGGAAGTAATATTAAATATTGATGAAACATGGATTTGGATGATAAAATACACCCCAGTAAATACTTACGAATAAACAATCTCGGATAAAAATGAGATTGTGATATTTCCCTTACCTTAGGTCCAATTTGCTTCGTATGTGTCCGAACCTCCTGTATAATGATTTAAATAATGTCATTGACTTATTACAGAATCATATTCATTGTTATGATATCATATATGGTTCACTTATGACATTATATTACCCGTTCTTTTGTAAATTCCATGTTAAAGAAGCGTTTTGGGTAAAATCGTTTCATTTATCGTAGGTGTTTTGACTTGTTGTTCTTGACATCATTATTACTTATATCATGATTTACTTACTTCCAGAATATAAAATATGATTTATATATCATATATATTCAATATATATATATATATATAATAGATAGATAAATAAAATGAAAAACACCGTTCATGGAGACGGTAGTCCGTACGTACGCATGAACGCTGTTTTTCTTTCCTTATTGTCTTGAAATGGAAGTAAGTAGATGACATACATATGTATATATATACATAAATCCAGTAGCTTTATAATGTCATATATTTCATTATTATTTCTTATATATACATTATAATCATTCTTAAATGGTTAACATGGAGAATGAATCTCATCGCGTCGTGGAGACGGTATTCCGTACGTACGCACGAGCGATGATATCATTTCTATAAATATTGAATTGAATTGGAGTGTATTATACAATATATCAGAATCAATATGATGTTGTAATAACTATGTATAGTTATTCTTTACACCATTATACCCATCCATGTAAGGTGGTGGTGGAAAATAGATTACACCACGGCGTGGAGACGATATTCCGTACGTACGCACGCGCGGTGATTTCTTTTTCCGTAGGATGGATAGATGGTGAAATAGGGTTGTTTCATACTTATAATAACATATCAGTATATGAGTGATACTGATGTTATTACTTCATAATGAAACAACCTAAGAAGAAGAAGTGGAAGAAGAAATAAAGATGAAAGAATTGGTAACGGTAATTACCTCTTCTTTGAAGTGCCTCTTTGAGACCTCCTCTTAGGGCACTAGAATTGGTCTTTGAGGAAGACCAGAACCTCTAGGATGTTGCTAGGGAAGTGGAGAAGAGATTTTGGCAGGGGTTGGCCGAGCTTGAGTGCTCAAATTGGTGTGAGGAGGAGGGGGAGGAGGTGTCCTTTTATAGGGGAGGAGAGGGGCACCTTAGGAATTCTTAAAAATATTAATTTATAATAAATCTAACCCCACTTAACAACCTCAAAAAATGACTCATATTCGAAGATTAGATGAGATAGGGTTTTAATCTCATCAACCAATCAAATTTAGACATGTTTGGATATTATTTTAAACCTTATCAATTAGATTTAACTCTAAGTTGAATAATTTAACTTTTACCGTGTCTTTTTGTTTTCTTTCACTATATGGTTAATAAACTTACTATAACATGCCAAACGAACCCCAAATTGTTTATTATTAATATATATATCCTTATCTAAGTCATTTGGCCGAACCTTAGATTTTTAGGAATAAAATAACAATTAATAATATAATATTTGATTTAAAAACTATTTTGTGTCAATTTTGACACTATTTGATATATGATTTTTGTGAAAGTCATAACAGAATTAAATGTTCGAACCAAGTTGATTAAATCAACATTAATATATCATAGTAACCTATAAAATTAGTGTAATTTATAAAAAATCTCAAATTACATTTATTTTGGTGTTTATAACATTAATTATGTCAATATTTCATTAATAAGATAATTACTGCATCATCGTTGTGTCATAAATAAATTAAATTATTTTATGTCTAAAAATTACAAAAAAACTACCATCATGTATGAAATCTTTTTATCTTTCTAATGAATATTTACAATCGAATTTATCTTATGTATAACCCCATATTAAAAATGATTTACTTATTAAACTTTGATTTTAACTATTTTAACCTTTCTTTAAATAAATTAATAATAAATGTCCTAATCTAATCCAAGTGGGCCTAAATGGTCATATTTTATTCCTAAGTTTGTTTTTGGTCGAATTACACTTGTCCAATAGAATTAGGACATGTGTTAGGGTAATAGTAATATCATATTTACCCTTAGTTACCCTATTTACTATTAACCGCGGTAAAAAAAAGTAAAAAGTTACTATTCACCAAAAAATTATTTTCATCTCATTGAACCACATTTTAGTCCTTGATATTAACCGTGTCTCTCGGATTTTCGAAATTCCATTCACAGAAGCGGTAAAATTAAGTTTTATGCAAAATTCAGTTTTTAACCTACTACTTAGTAGTTTCACTATTCATCAAAAATTGATGTTTTTCAGAACAATGCCAAAATTTCATCCCAAGCTATATTTCATATTCCGAATTCAAAAATGAAATCTATTTTACCAAATTCATAACATAGAAGTTGCATTAATTAATTTTATAATTAAATCCCGCTGTTAAAATAAATAGCGTTTTTTTTAGGAAACAATATATATCAAAAGATTGACACTTGATTATGTCTGGTTTAAATGTGAAATTACAACCAATGACCAACATTGTATTAAATTGTAAAAATATATTCTAAATATACTTTAAAACCACTCAAATTAATAATTTATCACTATTAATTATTTCGATTAAAAAAGTTGTTTTTAATTATAATTTAGTAATTTTCACTATTCATCAGAATATGAAAGTTATCCGAAAAGTACCAAAATTTCACCTTAGGCTAAATTCGATACTCCGAATCCAAAAATAAAGTTCATTTTGAAAAATAAGATTTACTGGATTTCAAAAAGTGGTTATTACTATTCATAATGGCTAGTTTTAATAATATTTTTATAGCATATCGTTGTTTAGTGAAACTCGGTATTGCGTACTACACACGCTATCGAGGAAGGTCGCGATTGCGTGTAATGCAAGTCAAGTCAAGGATGTGTGTTGTGCAAGCTCCTTTTGGTGTAGCGTACAACACAAGACATTAATAAAATTAAAAAGAATATTTTTTTATAAAATCTTGGGCTGTTACAAGTGGTCCAATAGAATAGAAGTAACAATCAAATAAAAATGGTAAGGCTCATATGGGGATTGATCAAAAATAGAAACCAGTAGCGGTTGAAGTCAGACCACAAGCACCTACTCGAAAATTGAAGATTGTTTTTTAGGTATGAGGAAAAATCAAAAGATTCAGTGAACCTAATGAATAAATAGTGGTGCAATATTTCCATGCAGGAATATACCTCGCATAATATGCTATTGTTGCAGCATGATGGGAAATGCACCACATGTTTTTTAATAAAAAAGTAGCACCGAAGGGAACATGAACAAAAAACGAATTCATACAGAGATCAATTTTATAGGTCATCATTAGATGATTACTATTTCAGGTGAGGAGGATTCAGAAATATGTCAATATATTTCTCATCAACAATACATAGGAATTTACCAAAATAGATTGAGGATGGTCATAAGCAGCAGACAAAGGCATCATCAAATGAGATGAAATTGAAAAATTGATTTTCAGCACTACAAGATGAAGCTGGTCTATCATATTTTGAAGAATTTCAAGAGTATCAATCCATACCATGCATGAATTCAAAAATATGGATAAAAATAAATTATTTGAGTAGGGAGTGGTAGTATAAATTACGTTCAATAGATCTGATCACATTGAGATATGGATCATTGACAGTGGATGCACCTCCCATATGGTAATAAATAAAGATATTGTGACGGGAATTAGGTATGATAAATAAGGCATTGTACGATTTGGTAATGATTATGGGAAGAAAATCATTGACTTTGGGAAAGAAAGTTTTTGGGGAAAAGACATGAGACATGTAGATATCTTGTTTGTTGAAGTTATTAGTCACAACTTATTAAGTGTAAGTCAATTGTTTGACTTAGGACATGCCATAAGATTTTACAAGAAGTTATGTGTCATCAAGGAAAAAGATGGAGCTATTGTATTTCAGGGAAAGCACGTAAAAGGTAATATTTATTTCTTTAGTGGAGAAGAAGATACGTGATTTCTGTCCAAGGAAGAAGAAAATAAGTTGTGGCATAAATGTCTTGGCTATGTGATCGAAAAATCCTTGGATGATCAGGTGAAATATGATGCTGCTTGAGACCTCCTTAGATTATCATGTGATCTTACACAAACATGTGATTCCTTCCAACAAGGTAAGATCATTTGAAAGATATATAAGGAAAAATAGAAAAGGTCAACAAGATTCTTTGAGTTGGTTCATTTTGATGTGTGTATACCAAATTCACCAATATCTCTTGATGGGAAGAGATATTATGTTCTCTTCATTGAAGATTATAGCATAATGGCATGGGTTTAAATCATCAGCCACAAATATGAGGTATTTAATTGCATAAAAAAATATTGAAGGGAATTTGAGAAGATGCTGGGTAAAAAAATCCAAAATATCTGAATAGGTAAAGTAACATAATTCAAAAATTTCAAAGTAAAGGATTATTTCGAGAAAGATGGGATAAGGGATCAATTTTCAATAGTAATAAATCCATAGTAGAATGGATTAGTTGATAGAAGAAATATGATTGTTAATAACATTGTTAGAAAAATTCTCATTGAGAAATACCTTCAATAGAAATTTTGGAAAAAAGCAGTGATGACAGCAGTCTACACATCAAATAGAGCGTTGTTATGTCCAAAAGAGCAGAAGACTCCATATGAGCTATGGTATGGAAAGAAACCATCACTGAAATAATTTTGAATCATTAGAAGTAAGTGTTTCATTCTCAACAAGGGGAAACATATAAAGTTTTAATCCTATGGAGATGAAGTGATATTTCATGGATATTAATAGAAAATAAAATAATGTCAATGATTTAAAAAAAAACTTGGAAATATTGTTGAAATCCATGATGTAACCATAGTGAAAAATGAGCATAATCTTCAACAAATACATGATCAATATTAGTAGGATAGCGATGAAGAAATAATAAGATCAGGGGATTATCTATTTACAAAGGCTAATTAAAAATAAGACTCAGATGATGAGAAAAATGAGGATAAATCAGTATCTACAAAAAGATAGAAGAGAAGAGCTAAAATTGATAGACAAAACATTATTGGTGATCAGACATCACCAATACAAACAAGGATGATGAAGACTCTAAAAAAAGCATCATAATTATCATAGGTTGATCCATAATGTTTTGATGAAGTAGTCAGTGATGAGATGTTGGTTCAAGCTATGAATGAAGTGGTTAACCAAATTGAGAAGAATCAGACCCAAGATATTGTTTCCTGGGAAATAGAAAAAAATTTAATCTAGACTGAATGGGTCTTTCATAACAAAATGAATGAATATAGTGTCATTATTCAAAAAAAGAATGAATAGTGTACAAAGGGTAATCCCAGATATATGGTATCGACGCTGATGAAACATTTTCATATTTTGTAATGCTAGAGACAAAACGATTGTTCTTGACCATAATAGTGCAATGAAAGATCAAGGTTTTACAGATGGATGTCTTGACAGTATTTATAAATGGGGTTCTGGAAAAAGAAGTTTATATTTATCCAACATATGATTTTCTTATTCATGAATATGATAATAGAGTTTTTTTGGAAGAATAATGATTTTTATGGTTTGAATCAAGCACCAAGAGCATGATATTCAAGGCTTGATCTGTTTCTAAAAAAGTTCAGTTTTCAACATGGTGGAGTTGATTATAATCTATATTTCTACCATGATAGTACTCAAAAGATGATGGTGCTGGTATATGTTGATGAAATAATCATTGGAGGATCAGATGAAACACAATTTAGAAATATTTCTGAATTTAGGAAAAGTGAGTTCAAAATGTCAATGATTGGTGAACTGATGTTTTTCCCTTGGTCTATTACCGACACAAGTAAAGAATGATACTTTTGTTTCTCAATAAAAATATTCAAAATTTGTTTTGAGAAGATTTAGAATGGATAATTCCATGGAAATGATGATTGCAGTTTCTACCTAGATTAAACTCACAAAATATAATAATGTCAAGGCAATTAATGTTATTGAATATAGGTAAATAATTAGTAGTCTACTATACTTGACAACAACAAGACCTTAGATTTTTTTCCAAATACCAAGAAACACAATATAAAATTAATCCCAAGTAAATAAATATTATTGTAGTAAAAAAAATACTTCTTTATATCAAGGGAACTTTGGATTTTGGTGTGATGTATAATCACAAATATCATCCATAGCTATTGGGATATATAGATGCAGATTGGGCCGGTTCAGCAGATGATAAGAAATCAGCGTCAGAATGTGCTTTCTATCTTTTTCTATTGTTAAATTCATATCTAAACAAGAAACAAGATTTAATTTCATAAAGAACTGAATATGTTGATTATATAGCGGCCACTCAAGCATGCACTTAGTTATTGTGGATGAAACAACAACTTGAGGATATTGGGGTAGAAGTGAAGTCTACTATTGGAATCCATAGTGACAATTTAAGTTCTATTAATATGATCATAAATCAAGCTCATCACTAAAGAAAAATGTACATTGAAATAATGTATCATTTTATAAAGGAGATGGTGGAGCAAGGTCTTGTGAAGTTGGAGTATGTGCCTACAAAACAATAGGTTGAAGAAATTTTTACAAAGGCCTTACCCAAAGAAGCATTTGAGAGGCACTGAATAGATATGGGAGTCCAGTTAAATTCCTTCACTTGAAAACATGTGGATGTCCCCCCCAAGGTATGATGTGTTTTTCCATAATGTGATAATCTATGTTATTTACCCTGTTGCAGACATGAATGAAGTGACCTTCAGGTTTGATGAAAAAGGGAGAGATTACAAGGGAGAAGGACATAAGGATAAGCTACTAGGTGGAGTAGTGATATAGGGGGAGTTGAAGCTGTTAGGGGTAGCAATGATGTAGGGGGAGTATAAAATTTCATGATGCTAGATATGATCGATCAAAGGATATGTATCAAGACAAATGAGGTTCATGATGAAAGTCGAAGAGTGGTGTTGGAATTTAATGAAGTGATTCATTTATGAACTTTGTATTATACTATTGTTTCTCATGCTCATAATGGCTCATGTGGGCTTAGAGTATGTGTTGAGTAAATCCTTGATTGCTATTTTAATTTCAATATGTGATTACTGATAGAAGAATTAAGGAGCTATAATGATGTGTCAAATTATGAATGTGTTGTCAACAAACCCAAAGGGGGGCTTGTTGGGTAAAAATCCCTCAAGGTTTCCTCTTGGAATGTTTTGGGTGTGATTGTGTTTTTTTCTAAAATCTAGATGACAAAAAATGAGCATGTTTGGTGTTTTCCGAAGCAGCTATTTAATGGGGAATAGGTTCCCATTGTTTGCCAAATTTTTGGCCCGCAAAATCTGGAGTTTTATTTTTGAAAAGGATGATTTCTGTATAGGGGAACATAGTACATAGACTATAATTCACGGTTCTTATAATGAATATGGTTGTACATATAACATCGAGGGAATTAGTGAAGGAAGAAAACAACAATGTGCGAGATTTAGACCATATATAGGAACAATTTTTGAAGAAGGCATGTGGTACATGAAGTCATGCGGTATGCAGAAGGCTTTTGGTAAATGGGATGTCTTGTCATACGTAGAAATGAGTTGGAGATTTGAGAAGCTGTAAAGGGTGTCACTCATGAAAATGTGATGGTGATTTGGGCCACTATAGAGGAAGAAAGGAAGTATGCAGGATGCATAGGGAAATGGTTCGTGGAAGGTGAAATACATGGTGGAGGTGATACCATATTAAAGATTTGGGTAATCTCTAATTAGTGTATTTTGAGAATATATTTGCCTATATAAGAAGCCCTAATACATTCATTAAAGAGATGAAATTCCAACTGAGAAAATCATCGCTATGAGAATTTGGTGATGACTGAATGAAGTTCATTAGGGAGAATTCCACGATGTAGTTCATGAAGAATTAATTATTCCAATGGTTTTTATGGGGAACTATAGTCTACAAAGGATGCAATATGCGAAGGAGGAAGATGCGGTACACGGTAGTAGAAGTGGATGCAGTATGCAGAAGAGGTTGTCCACGTAGCGTACCTGCTACACAGTATGTTGAGGAAGCAATGTGGTACATGGAATAGGCTAGGTGGTTCACGGAGGACTTAGTGAAGCTTGAAAAAGGCCTAGAACAGTTTGAGAAATCAATTTCCATTAACCTAACAGTACACAGAAAAGTGGAATTCATCTATGGGTGAAAAGGGAACTACAATAGAGCATCTATTTGTAGTTTAGGGTGTGTGATTTCATGAAAATAAAGGGACCTAAAAGTCCATAAACTATTATTGGAGCCCTTACAAGAGCAGTGAGAAAATGAAGAAGAAGAAAGTGATCCTTCCCACCAGTAGCGAGCCAGTGGTAGAGACATTAGGAGTGACCTTTGGGAATGTAGTAAGAATAACCTAAATCATGTAAAGGTAGTGAGTCTGGACATAAAAGATCTTTATCGAAGAATTTAATTGGAAGGGATCATTAGTGGATTTGGTACATCAGCACATCACCATTATATGCTCCTTGGATGTAGCCCACTGAGGGTGAATAGAGTAAAAAATCGATGTCTCCTATGCATTATTTCATTTCCATTCATATATCGCTATGATAGAAAGAGATAATTGGGTTTTTTTAACTATGAAACAAGTTCCAAAGGGGCAGTAGTTTTAATCTATAATAACCTTATTCACCCCCTCCTAGGGTATTTTACCTAGTGGACCTAACAATTGGTGTCATAGGGAAAGGTTAAAAGTGAGTGGATCTCTCAAAGTAGAAGAAATAGAGGTGGTTAATCACAAAGAAATTCCAATCTTAAATGAAAACAAATTTCAACTATGGAAGAATCTAATGAATCACTACTTATGATAATTAATAATGGATTTCTTCACATCAGATATGTATGGAATATCAACCGATATAAGTAGTAGTGATTTATCAAAAGTTTAAAGTAGAGAATTGGATGAAAATGATAAATGGACCAATTATCTAGGTGGATCCCTATAGAATTCAATTTATACATAGGTGATTTCATGTAAAAAACCACATAGTATGGGGGTAAAGTAGCTGAATGTCTATGAAATAGATTTAAAGGTTAGAGAGACATAGCTGCTAGTTTTGTGCAACAAGTATCATGATCTGAGATTGAAACCAAAGGAATATGTTGATTTATTCTTTGACAGGGTAAATGTTATAGTGTAATACATGCATTGTCTTGGAGAATTCATTGATTATATAAATATTTTGATGTGTATCTCGAGGAAACTTCCTCCTCAGTTTAATCTGAATGTTTCAGTATTGGAAGATAACTATCCAAAGGGGATGACATTGGAAATCTTTCATAGTACCCTTGTTTCATATGAAATGTGAAATTATTATAATGATTATATGGAAAAGGAGAAGTAAAAAGAAGTGAAATTCAAGGAAATGAAAAAGATCTCTATTAAATATAGTTAGGAAGAAAATTATTTGGATGGTGTTTGGTAATTTATCTATTAAAATCAGAAAAAGAGGAAGAAGGAAGTTCAAATATAAAAAACCACTTTCATGATTTTGATGTGGAAAGATTGGATTTTTTTTAGTAAAATTTCATAATATGAAGATAAAGATGAAGACACTGATGTAATTATCCAAAATAAGTATTCATCCAATGATAAAGGCATGGGAAGTGCTTAGAGAATGTTCTTCAAAAAGAAGAATCATCTTTCAAAAGATGTTGAATGTTAAGAAGAGTCCAAGGTAGAAGAGTTAGAGGAATGCAAGGATCACAAAGTGGATGATTTGGTGCCAGATGTTGGATATTCCATAAAAAATAAGAAAATGATAATTATGTGGAACAAGTAAAAGGAAAAGTTGATCTTCAAGATGAATTAGAAGCTACACTTGAAGCGATAGATGTTTGGAGAGCCAAAACAAAATAAAATATAACAAAGTGGTTCATAATTCCCAACTCTTTATATAATAGTAGGAAGAAGAGAAGTGTGAGTTGAATAAAGAAATTGAAAAAATATTGTCTTCAATACTAGAATGCTCAGAAAAGGTGATTGGGCTCAAAATTGAAGAACATAAAAGAGAGATAGATAGTTTAACGGAAGGGGAAGTTTTTGGTCTGGGACGAAGTGTTAAAGATAAAGAAAAAATAATGAATCCAGGTATGAAATCATTGAAGAAGATCATATAGATAATAGAGATGATAAAATCTAAGAATAGTTGTCTAGTTGAACAAAAGAAATATTCCAATAAAAATGGTAAGCCTGGATTGGGGGATGATCAAAAACAAAAAGTAGTAACAGTTAATGTCGGACCACAAGAACCTACTCCAGGATTGAAGATTGATTGGGTATAAAGAAAAATCAGAATATTCAGAGAACTCAAGGGATAACCAGTGGTGTAGTATTTCCACACAACAATTTACTCTGCATAAGATTCTATTATTGCTGCAAGATGAGACATGAACAAGATGTTTGTTCTATAGAAAATTTGTATCGAAGGGAATGAGACCAATAATGGAATTCATATAGAGATCAATTTTATAGGTAATCAATTGGTGGTCACTGTTTCAGGTGTGGAGGATTCCATCACATAATAATATATTTCTCATCAACAAGACATATGAATGTGCTGAAACATACTGAGGTTGGTCACAACCAGTAATCAAATGTATTATCTAATGATTTGAAAATACCAAATCGATTTTCATAACTATAAGATGAATATGGTCCATCATATTAAGAGGAATTTCAAGAGTAATAATCCATACTACTCATTATGTTAGAAAGATGGATCAAAAAGAAAATATCTGAGTAAGTAGTGGTTGTTGAAATTTCATTCAAGGCATCTGATCACACTGGGTTATGGATTATTGACAGTGGATGAACCTCCAATATGATAAGAAATAAGGATCTGGTGGTGGGAATCAGGTATAATAAAGATAATATCATAATATTTGGAAATGATAAAGTGTTGAAAATCATTCACTTTGGGAAATAAATGTCTGGGATAAAACACATGATATGAGTAGATATCTTGGTTATTGAAGGTCTTAGTCACAAATAATTAAGAGTAAGTCAATTTTGTGACTCATGGAATGAAAAAATATTTTCCAAGAAGTTATGTTTCATCAAGAAAAAATATTTTGATATTATATTGTAGGTAAATTTTAAAAAAGGGAATATTTATCTCATGTGTGGAGAAGAATATATGTGATTTTTTTTTCAGGTAAGAAGAAAATAAGTTGTGGCATAAAAATCATGGCCACATGAGTGAAACACCCTTAGAATATCTAGTGAAATATATTGTCGCTCGAGACCTCCCTTTATTATCACATGATCACACACATACAACTGATGCCTTCCAATAATTTAATATCATTTTAAAGACATATAAGGAAAAAAGATTAAAGGTCAAAAAGATTTCTTGATTTGGTTCATATTGATGTGTGCATACCAATTTTCCCAAGAGCTCTTGATGGGGTGAGATATTATGTTCTCTTCATTAAAGATTATAGTAGAATGAAATGGGTTTCAATCATCGCCCACAAATATGAGGTATTCAGTTTCATAAAAACGTATCTAAGGGATGTTGAGAAGATGCAGGGAAAAACATTCTAGAAGATCCGAATAGATAATGGAACAGAATTCACAAATTTCAATATAGAGGATTATCTCTAGAAACCTGGGATAAGTCAACAAGTTTCATCGGTAAAAACTTCATAGCAGAATGGAGTAGTAAAGAGAAGAAATCAGATTGTCAACAACATGGTTAGAAAAATTCTCTTTGAGAAAGACCTTCTTGAGAAATTTTGGAAAGAAGTAGTGATGACAGTAGTCTAAAAATCAAATATAACTTTTCTATGTCTGAAAAAAGAGAAGACTCAATATGAGCTATGGTATGGAATGAAGTCTCATTGAAGTACTTTGGAATCATTGTAAGTAAGTGTTTAATTCATAACAAGGAGAAACACAAGAAGTTGGAATCCCGTGCAGGTGAAGAGATATTTATAAGATACTCAAAGAAAACCTGTAGAGACCCGAAGCCTGACTTACATGGACATTACATTACTTTTGCGGAATACTTGGTACATAACAAAAACACACACACAAGGATCGTAATAGTTTAGTGTCTTTGGAAACTCGGAACGTAATCTTCTAATCATGGTGAAAGATCTTCAATATCTCCCAAAAAGATCTTCTCTTTTTTTTACCTAAAACCTTTCTTTATATCCTGGGGAAAAGAAAACATAAAAGGGTGATCTCAAATGCTCAGCAAGGGCCAATAAAGAAAATAAAAATCATATCATATCTTTTTGAAAATCATAACCTGCAAAAGAGATCATAATATCTCAACATGGAACAAATCATAGAAGTGAAAATGAGATCCCCATAATCATAACATGAAACTTGAAACTTTGTGGCATGCACACATAATCATGGAAAATCATTTCTTGTTAGTCATGACTCATTTCCAATACTATCTTAGTGGACAAAGTCCCTTTCTGAACCGAGTCACCCTCGTTCCAGTCCTGTTTCACTGAACCGGTATAACCTACCGTTCCAGCCATGTCTATCTCATGAGATATAAAATATTTACCCAATACATTGGAGGGAGATATAGGTCCCACCCATCTCATAATGATACCATTCTTATGTGTGCCACAAAATCATAAATCATACATCATTGCATAACCCATGTAATAAAAATGGGATTCTTAAACAACATGACATCATAAAAAAATTCATATAAGATAAAGGAATTCAAAAAAATATTTCCATCACAACATAATCAAATCCATGTAATAATTGGGATATAAACAGAACCCTTTATAATCTTAGATGGAAAATAATTTTGATAAAACACTTGAAATCCATTCTTGAGGAAAATATCCTTTCTACTTCAAAAACATTTTCCTTTCTTAACATTTCTTACAATTTAAAACTAAAAGAAGTTGATTAAAAATAAACTTGAAAACTTGTAAAGGAAGCTTCTTGGAAATAATGTTTTAAAAATCCATTCATGTCGTATAAGTTAAAAAAACATTCTTCTCATACTTTTGTCGGAAAAGTCAAAAAAGTACCTCGTACGAAAAACGACAAAAGCTTCCTTTCATATCTTTTACTAAAAACTCACCGAAGGGTAAAATTGGATTTAAACAATTGTAGGTGGATGGAAATAATATTACATATTGAGGAAATATGTATGTGGATGATAAAATACACCCCAGTAAATACTAAAGTATAAACAATCTCGGATAAAAATGAGATTGTGATATTTCACTTACCTTATGTCCGATTTGCTTTGTACGTGTCCAAAGCTCCTGTATAATGGTTTAAATAATGTTATTGACTTATTCCAGAATCATACATACTGATATGATATCATATATGGTTATATTCTTAGCTTCTTGTTAGTAATATTTCATTGTTACTTGTTACTCGGGTCCTTATTGCCTTTTGTTCTTATGCGTGTTTTGCCGAATAAATTCTTATTCTTCTTTTAAGGTTATAGATACCTTATATCCATAATGGTATTTGTGTAACATATATCATATTTATTCATTCAATTCATTTATATAATTACTATGTAATGATGATCATGTAGAACGAGTCGCATCACATCGTGGAGACGGTATTCCGTACGTACGCACGAGTGATGATATCGTTCCTATGATCATGGAATTGTATTTGAGTATATATATATTATTTCAGTATCAAAATTACATTATAATAATCATAAATATTTACTCATTATACCATTATACCCATCCTTGTAAGGTGATGGTGGAAAATAGATTACACCACGGCGTGGAGACGGTATTCCGTACGTACGCACGCGCGGTGATTTCATTTTTTCGTAGGATGTATAGAAGGTGAATTAGGGTTGTTTCATATTTATAATAACATATCAGTATGTAAGTAATACTGATGTTATTACTTTATAATTAAAAAACTAAAGAAGAAGAAGTTGAGGAAGAAAGAAATTGAAAAGATCGGTAATGGATATTACCTCTTCTTTGGAACGCCTCTTTGAATCCTCCACTTAGGGAACTAAGATTGGTCTTTGAAGAAGACCAGGACCTCTAAGATTATTCTAGGGAAGTGGAGAGGAGAAAATGGCAGGGGTTGGCCGAGCTTGAGTGCTCAAATTGGTGTGAGGAGGAGGGGGACGAGGTGACCTTTTATAAGGGAGGAGAGGGGCACCTTAGGAATATCTCAAAATATTATTTTATATTAAAGTCTAAATCGGTTTATAATGGTTCCAAAGGGTCTTATTTCGAAGCTAAAGTGGGGATGGGTCGCAATCCTATCATCCAATAGTATTTAGATAAGTTTAGGGTATTATTCTAACCTTATCAATTAGATTTAACTCTAAGTTAAATAATTTAACTTTTACCGTGTCTTTTTGTTTTCTTTCACTATATGGTTAATACACTTACTATAACATGCCAAACGAACCCCAAATTGTATATTATTAATACATATATCCGTATCTAAGTCATTTGGCCGAACCTTAGATTTTTAGGAATAAAATAACAATTAATAATATAATATTTGATTTAAAAACTATTTTTTGTCAATTTTGACACTATTTGATATATGATTTTTGTGAAAGTCAGAACAGAATTATATGTTCGAACCAAGTTGATTAAATCAACACTAATATATCATAGTAACCTAGAAAATTAGTGGAATTCATAAAAAGTATTTTGGTATTTATAACATCAATTATGTTAACATTTACTTAAAAGGGTAATTAATGCATCATCGTTGTATCGTAAATAAATTAATTTATTTAAAGTATAAAAATTATAAATAAAATACCATTATGTAGGAAATCTTTTTAGATTTCTAATAAATATTTACAATCGAATTTATCTTATTTACAACCCCTATATTAAAAATGTTTTAGTAAATAAACTTTGATTTTAACTCTTTTAACTCTTCTTTGAATTAAATAATAAATGTCCTAATCTAATCCAAGTGGGCCTAAATGATAATATTTTACACTTAAGGTTGTTTTTGGTCGAGATACACTTGTCCAATAGAATTAGGACATGTGTTAGGGTAATATTAATATCATTCTTACCCTTAATTACCCTATTTACTTTTAACCGTGGTACATAAAAGTAAAAAGTTTCTATTCACCAAAAATTATTTTCATCTCATTGAACCACATTTTACTTACTGACATCAACCGTGTCTCCCGGATTTTTGAAATTCCATTCACAGAAGCGGTAAAATTAAGTTTTATGAAAAATTCAGTTTTTTAACTACCACTTAGTAGTTTCACTATTCATCAAAAATTGATGTTTTTCAGAACAATGCCAAAATTTCATCCTAAGCTATATTTCATATCCGAATTCAAAAATGAAGTCTATTTTACCAAATTCATAAAATAGAAGTTTCATTAATTAATTTTATAATTAAATCCCGCTGTTAAAACAAATAGCGTGTTTTTAAGAAACAATATCTATCAAAAGATTGACACTTGATTATGTCTGGTTTAAATGTGAAATTACATCCAATGACCAGCATTGTATTAAATTGTAAAAATATATTCTAAATATACTTTAAAACCACTCAAATTAATAATTTATCACTATTAATTATTTCGATTAAAAAAGTTGTTTTTAATTATAATTTAGTAATTTTCACTATTCATCAGAATATGAAAGTTATCCGAAAGGTACCAAAATTTCACCTTAGGCTAAATTCGATACTCCGAATCCAAAAATGAAGTCCATTTTGAGAGATAAAATTTCTAAAATTTGAAAAGTGGTTATTACTATTCATAACGGCTAGTTTTAATAATATTTTAATAGCATATCGTTGTTTCGTGAAACTCTGTATTGCGTACTACACACGCTATCGAGGAAGGTTGTGATCGCGTGTAATGAAAGGCAAGTCAAAGATGCGTGTTGTGCAAGCTCCTTTTGGTGTAGCGTACAACACAAGACATTAATAAAATTAAAAAGAATATTTTTCATAAAATCTCGGGCTGTTACATTCTACCACCCTTAAAATGAATTTCGCCCTCGAAATTCGTCGGGGTTATAAATGGTTTACTATTCAAAAGTTTCTTTAATAGAAACCCACATCGTAAAAAGGAATATCAAAACCAACAAAAGTATGA
Organism: Viscum album; assembly: GCA_963277665.1. NCBI lineage: Eukaryota > Viridiplantae > Streptophyta > Magnoliopsida > Santalales > Viscaceae > Viscum > Viscum album. The sequence continues at coordinate 906,885,543 of OY728145.1, forward strand.
AACGTAACGGTTACCCAAATAAACTAATCACTGGGTTTCCACATAGGTGAAAATATGGATATGGAAGAGAAATCTAACCATCATGTTCTGATGGAGAGTGGTAGAGAACATGGCTATGGAAAAGCCAACAATCACAAAGCCATGAATTTTGTCAAGATCTAAGGTACCATTTGATTCATCAGATATAAGATCACTAGGACAACATTTTTGGTTTTCAAGATCGTTTCCCTAAAGTTAAAGAATTTGAATTAGAATAAATACTTACTTTATTTTGGTACAATCTCACCGTTGTTCGTGCCTTTAACAATTTCCACTTCATCTCTTGAATTTGTTATTTGTGAAGTGTTAGCAGATCATGTGATAGAATGACGGGTCATTCCATCTGTCTCAAAAAAAAATTATATACATAAGTCGATCTATAGTGAGATTAATCATATATGGTTCCTAAAATGGACTTATACATCATTTGTCATACAACTTAATATAATAAAACTTGTTTCTACTAAACAGGGACTTCCTGTAGGCCAGTGGTAGGCGATAAAGGCCAGTCGCACTTCTGTTGTGGGTTCGATTTCCACAGCCTTGTCCGACGCGATAGGCTGTCGCCCGTCCTGTAGGTTGTCCTTTTTCTAAAACTATATTACTATAACATCCCATCAATAATATCGAGAAAACTTCTATCCTTAAACAATACTAACTTATGTCCAACATAATCCATTCCAATCTTTAGGCTTATCCATAATACTGCAGTCCACTCTCATAACATAGTGAAAACGATTACCAGAGATTTAACACCATCGTCGATCCCCATATATCCTAAGATATGTTTTGTTGGTCACATTCCAAACATTCAAAGTCCTTAATCATGTATTCTCTTGAATACCTTAGTGAAAACATGAATGCAGTTAAAATTTAACACTTTCCACATACCAAAATCCTCAAAATTCTATATACTCAAACAATGATATCACTTAGTCCTTATATCAATCATGAGCTCATGAATACTGTTAAACATTTCATTTTCTCATTTTCCCTTCATTATGCTCATATCATCTTATTTACAAAAATATCTCAATCACTTTGAATACCACATTAGACCAATACATAAATATTCCAATACTTTATGATACAACATTATTTTGGAATCGCATTACATAAACACTTAATCATTCCAGCACATCGTTGTCATATTCAACATCGCCAATGGTGATCGCATGTGACTTCCCTTTGTCCTTTTCCTTAAGCGGTTTCTCATGTCGATCATCACTAACCCTTGGATTAGGGCATTTATTAGCATAATGCCCCTTTTCCTTGCACTTGAAGCATTGAAGTGTTGGTGGTGCGTTCTCTGCAGTGTTTGATTTATTCACATCATTAGAATCCCTTTTTCCATTAATTTGACACTCAGCTGCTCGATGACCTTCTTTTCCACACATAAAACACTTTCTAGTCCCTTTAAGACAATCTCCACCATGCGTCTTTCCACACTTTGAGCATAAGGAAACATTCATCTTCTTTTCACCATTATTCAGAGATTTCTCCTTGAACTCCATCTTTCGTTTCTTATCAAAACCATGAGATGGATATGTAACACCAACTTCCATTTCTACCTTGATAGAACAACGCACAATTTCTTCATAGCTACTAAAGTCTCTTATAGCTAATGCCCTTCGAAGACTTGGTTTTAAGCCACTGAAAAATCGATCAACTTTACTTTCAGGTTGGATGATAATGCCAGATGCATACCTTGCAAGTCTTGTAAAATTCGCTTCGTATATACCAACAGATTCATCATCCTTTTGCTTTAGTTCAAGAAACTCCTTCTCCATCTTTGTTCAAAGAATACGAGGGAAGTACTTATTGAAAAATAAGTTCTTGAACTCATCCCATTCCATGGACTCAATTTCATCTCTTGGCCTCGTATTCTTGATAAGATTCCACCATTGATCAGCTTCACCTTCCAAACGATATACTGGTAAGATGACTTTATCATGTTCCGAACATTGAAGAACTGAAAATATCTTTTCAGTGGTACTGATCCATTGTTCAGCAACAAGTGGATCAGAAGACCCATTAAAAGAAGGTGGACATTGCCTCATTAAGGACTCAATAGAATATTGTTCCCTTCTCTTCTCATTTGGAAGTCCAGAATGATTCATAGCTTGTGTAAGTATAGAAATAAGATTTTGCACTCCATCTCCCATAACATTTGTTTGTTCAGGAGGGCAATCATTGCATTGTCCATTGCATTGATCAACACAGTTCCTTCGGGTTCCATCCATCGTCTAAAACCCAAAAAAAATAGTGTGAGAGGCAAAAATCATGCTAGGGAAAATAACATAATAAAGGGGGAGTACCTTCAAAATCTAACATCTTAGGTTTAATTCTATGATCGTTAGAGTAATTCTAGTACTATAACCTATACGTATACTTAACCTTAGGGACATCCCTAGACATACCTTAGAAATATCTCTAGGGATCTCACTAAAGTTATCGCATCCTAGTTTCCAAAGGTTGACTAAACCTTTCCTCTGATACCAACTGTAGAGACCCGAAGCCTGACTTACATGGACATTACATTACTTTTGCGGAATACTTGGTACATAACAAAAACACACACACAGGGATCGTAATAGTTTAGTGTCTTTGGAAACTCAGAACGTAATCTTCTAATCGTGGTGAAAGATCTTCAATATCTCCCAAAAATATCTTCCTTTTTTTTTACCTAAAACCTTTCTTTATATCCTGGGGAAAAGAAAACATAAAAGGGTGAGCTCAAATGCTCAGCAAGGGCCAATAAAGGAAATAAAAATCATATCATATCTTTTTGAAAATCATAACCTGCAAAAGAGATCATAATATCTCAACATGGAACAAATCATAGAAGTGAAAATGAGATCCCCATAATCATAACATGAAACTTGAAACTTTGTGTCATGCACACATAATCATGGAAAATCATTTCTTGTTAGTCATGACTCATTGCCAATACTATCTTAGTGGACAAAGTCCCTTTCTGAACCAAGTCACCCTCGTTCCAGTCCTGTTTCACTGAACCGGTATAACCTACCGTTCCAGCCATGTCTATCTCATGAGATATAAAATCTTTACCCAATGCATTGGAGGGAGATATAGGTCCCACCCATCTCATAATGATACCATTCTTATGTGTGCCACAAAATCATAAATCATACATCATTGGATAACCCATGTAATAAAAATGGGATTCTTAAACAACATGACATCATAAAAAAATTCATATAAGATAAAGGAATTCAAAAAAATATTTCCATCACAACATAATCAAATCCATGTAATAATTGGGATAGAAACAGAACCCTTTATTATCTTAGATGGAAAATAATTTTGATAAAACACATGAAATCCATTCTTGAGGAAAATATCCTTTCTACTTCAAAAACATTTTCCTTTCTTAACATGTCTTACAATTTAAAACTAAAAGAAGTTGATTAAAAATAAACTTGAAAACTTGTAAAGGAAGCTTCTTGGAAATAATGTTTTAAAAATCCATTCATGTCGTATAAGTTAAAAAAACATTCTTCTCGTACTTTTGTCGGAAAAGTCAAAAAAGTACCTCGTACGAAAAACGACAAAATATTCCTTTCATATCTTTTACTAAAAACTCACCGAAGGGTAAAATTGGATTTAAACAATTGTAGGTGGATGGAAATAATATTACATATTGAGGAAATATGGATGTGGATGATAAAATACACCCCAATAAATACTAAAGTATAAACAATCTCGGATAAAAATGAGATTGTGATATTTCCATTACCTTAGGTCCGATTTTCTTTGTACGTGTCCGAAGCTCCTGTATAATGGTTTAAATAATGTTATTGACTTATTCCAGAATCATACATATTGATATGATATCATATATGGTTATATTCTTAGCTTCTTGTTAGTAATATTTCATTGTTACTTGTTACTCGGGTCCTTATTGCCTTTTGTTCTTATGCGTGTTTTTCCAAATAAATTCTTATTCTTCTTTTAAGGTTATAGATACCATATATCTAGAATGGTATTAGTGTAACATATATCATATTTATTCATTCAATTCATTTATATAATTACTATGTAATGATGATCATGTAGAACGAGTCGCATCACATCGTGGAGACGGTATTCCGTACGTACGCACGAGTGATGATATCGTTCCTATGATCATGGAATTGTATTTGAGTATATATATATTATTTCAGTATCAAAATTACATTATAATAATCATAAATAGTTACTCATTACACCATTATACCCATCCTTGTAAGGTGATGGTGGAAAATAGATTACACCACGGCGTGGAGACGGTATTCCGTACGTACGCACGCACGGTGATTTCATTTTTCCGTAGGATGGATAAAAGGTGAATTAGGGTTGTTTCATATTTATAATAACATATTGGTATGTAAGTAATACTGATGTTATTACTTTATAATTAAAAAACTAAAGAAGAAGAAGTTGAAGAAGAAAGAAATTGAAAAGATAGGTAATGGATATTACCTCTTCTTTGGAACGCCTCTTTGAATCCTCCACTTAGGGAACTAAGATTGGTCTTTGAAGAAGACCAAGACCTCTAGGATTATTCTAGGGAAGTGGAGAGGAGAAAATGGCAGGGGTTGGCCGAGCTTGAGTTCTCAAATTGGTGTGAGGAGGAGGGGGAGGAGGTGCCCTTTTATAAGGGAGGAGAGGGGCACCTTAGGAATATCTCAAAATATTATTTTATATTAAAGTATAAATCGGTTTATAATGGTTCCAAAGGGTCTTATTTCGAAGCTAAAGTGGGTATAGGTCGAAATCCTACCATCCAATAGGATTTAGACAAGTTTATGGTATTATTTTAACCTTATCAATTAGATTTAACTCTAAGTTAAATAATTTAACTTTTACCGTGTCTTTTTGTTTTCTTTCACTATATGGTTAATACACTTACTATAACATGCCAAACGAACCCCAAATTGTATATTATTAATACATATATCCTTATCTAAGTCATTTGTCTGAACCTTAGATTTTTAGGAATAAAATAACAATTAATAATATAATATTTGATTTAAAAACTATTTTGTGTCAATTTTGACACTATTTGATATATGATTTTTGTGAAAGTCATAACAGAATTATATGTTCGAAAAAAGTTGATTAAATCAACACTAATATATCATAGTAACCTAGAAAATTAGTTTAATTCATAAAAAGTCTTAAATTACATTTATTTTGGTATTTATAACATCAATTATGTTAACATTTCCTTAAAAGGGTAATTACTGCATCATCGTTGTATCATAAATAAATTAATTTATTTAAAGTCTAAAAATTATAAATAAAATACCATTATGTAGGAAATCTTTTTAGATTTCTAATAAATATTTACAATCGAATTTATCTTATGTACAACCCCTATATTAAAAATGTTTTAGTAAATAAACTTTGGTTTTAACTCTTTTAACTCTTCTTTGAATTAAATAATAAATGTCCTAATCTAATCCAAGTGGGGCTAAATGATAATATTTTACTCTTAAGGTTGTTTTTGTTCGAGATAAACTTGTCCAATAGAATTAGGACATGTGTTAGGGTAATATTAATATCATTCTTACCCTTAATTACCCTATTTACTTTTAACCGTGGTAAATAAAAGTAGAAAGTTACTATTCACCAAAAATTATTTAATCTCATTGAACCACATTTTACTTACTGACATCAACCGTGTCTCTCGGATTTTTGAAATTCCATTCACAGAAGCGGTAAAATTAATTTTTATGAGAAATTCAGTTTTTTAACTACCACTTAGTAGTTTCACTATTCATCAAAAATTGATGTTTTCAGAACAATGCCAAAATTTCATCCTAAGCTATATTTTATATTCCGAATTCAAAAATGAAGTCTATTTTAACAAATTCATAACATAGAAGTTTCATTAATTAATTTTATAATTAAATCCCGCTATTAAAACAAATAGCGTGTTTTTAAGAAACAATATCTATCAAAAGATTGACACTTGATTATGTCTGGTTTAAATGTGAAATTACATCCAATGACCAACATTGTATTAAATTGTAAAAATATATTCTAAATATACTTTAAAACCACTCAAATTAATAATTTATCACTATTAATTATTTCGATTAAAAAAGTTGTTTTTAATTATAATTTAGTAATTTTCACTATTCATTAGAATATGAAAGTTATCCGAAAAGTACAAAAATTTCACCTTAGGCTAAATTCGATACTCCGAATCCAAAAATGAAGTCCATTTTGAGAGCTAAAATTTCTAAAATTTAAAAAGTGGTTATTACTATTCATAACGGCTAGTTTTAATAATATTTTAATAGCATATCGTTGTTTCGTGAAACTCTGTATTGCGTACTACACACGCTATCGAGGAGGGTTGTGATTGCGTGTAATGAAAGGCAAGTCAAAGATGCGTGTTGTGCAAGCTCCTTTTGGTGTAGCGTACAACACAAGACATTAATAAAATTAAAAAGAATATTTTTCATAAAATCTCGGGCTGTTACAAAACCAAAGCAAATAAATGTTTCAACAAGTGTATAGTAAAGAATTTTAAAAGTATTAATGTAACCATGGTGGAAAATGATCAGAATATTCATAAAATACATGATCAATCTAAGGAGGACAGTGAAGAAGAAATCTGCATATCAGAGGATTCTCTATTTCTAGAGGCTAATTCAGAAGAAGAATTCGATGGTGAGAAGGATGATGATAAATTAGTATCGTTTAAAAGACAAAAGAGAAATCCAAAATTGATATAAGAAACAGAATTGGTGATTAGACAATGCCAGTGAAGACAAGGAGGATGGAGAAACTATAACAAGAATCATACTTATTAAAGGTAGAGCCTAAATGTTTTAGTGAAGAAGATGGTGATGAGAATTGGGTTTAGACTATGAATGGAGATATTGACTTAATTGATAAGAATCAGACATGAGCGATTGTTACGATGCAAACAAACTAAAATTTCATCAAGATTATATGGGTATTTCATAAAAAAATGTATGAAGATAGTGTTGTAATTCTAAAAAAACACAACTTGTGTGAAAAGAGTACTCATAGATAGAGGTTATTGATATTGATGAGACTTTTTCACCTATTGCAAGGATAGAGACTATTCAATTGTTCTTGTCTATAGTTGTGCAAAGAAAGTTAAAGGTTTTCTAGATGGATGTCAATTCAAAATTTCAGAATGTGGTTATGGAATAAAAAGGTTATATTGAGTAGATAAATGGTTTTCATATTCATGAAGATATGAAAAAAGTTTTTCAGTTGAATAAGGTTTTATATGGTTTTGAGAAAGAACCCATAGCTTGTTATTCCAGGCTAGATTGATTCCTAAAAAAGTATAGTTTTTAGCATGGTGGAGTTGATTATAATCTATATGTCAACATTGATAGTAATAAAAGGATGTTGGGGATAGTATATGTCGATGAAATAATCTATGTAGGATCAGATAAAGCACAATGTAGACAGTTTTATGAATTCATGAAAAGGGAGCTCGAAATGTCAATGATTGGTGAACATAAGTTTTTCCTTGGTCTATAGGAGACATAAGGATAGAATGATACTTTCATTTCTCATTAAAAATATTCCAAGGAGGTTTTAAGAACATTTATAATGGATAATTCCATTTAAATTATGACTATAGTTGTTACATAGATGAAATAATCAAAATATGATGACGACAAGGTAGTTAATGTTACATAATACAGGAAAATAATTGGTAGTATACTTCACTTGATAGCAACAAGCATTGAAATTTATTTTTCCACATGACAAGCATCATGATATCAATGTAATCACAAATAAAGAAATATTCTTGTAGTAAAAATAATAATTCAATATATCATAGGAACTATGGATGTCAGTTTAATGTATAATAACAAATCTCAGACAGAGTTATTGGGATATACAGATACATATTTTTCTAGTTCAGAAGATGACAAGAAATCAATGTTAGGAGGTGATTTTTATCTTATGGTATTGTGTATTTCATGTCTAAGCAAGAGACCATATTTCATTTCATTGATTACTGCAAAATCTTATTATATAGTGGCCACTAAATCATACACATAGTTATTGTGGATGAAACAACAGGTTGAGGATATGGGCGTTGAAGTGAATTCTTTGATTGTAATCCACTATGATAAATCATGTTCTATTAATCTAAGAAAAAAACCAGTTCATCACTCTAGAAAAAATAAAATTTAAATCAAGTATCATTTTATAAGGTGGATCAAGGGATTGTGAAGTTGAAGTATTTGCGTAAAGAAAAATAGGTTGTGGAAAATTTGACAAAGGCCTTACACAAATAATAATTTAAGATTCATCGACTGACTATGAGATTTCATTCGACTTCCTGCACTTGAAAAAGTTTGGATGTACCCCCTGAGGTATGGTGTGTTTTTCCCTAATGTGATAATCTTTGTTCTTTACCCATTTGCAAACAAAAATGAAGCAACTTTCAGGTTTGTTGACAAATGGGGAGAAATTGTGGCTATTTAATGGAAAAAAGACCTGGGGAGAATATTATTGGTGGGGTAATGAGATAGGGGGAGTTGAAGCTGTTAGGGGTAGTAGTGATGTAAGGGGAGTATTAAATCTTACAATGCTAGATGCGACCGATCAAAGGACATATATCATGGCAGCTATGGTTCATGATGAAAGAAGAAGAGTAGTGTTGGAATTTAATAAAGTGATTCATTGATGAACTTTTTATTGTAATCTTATTTCTCATATAGAGCATGGTTCATGTGGGTGTAGAGTATGTGTCGAGTAAATCCTTGATCGTTATCTTAATTGCAAGATGCGAATGCTTCTAAAAGATGGAAGTAGATTTAACGATGTATCAAATCATTAATGAATTGTCAAAAAACACAAAGAGGTATAATGTTGGGTAAAAAACCCTCAAGGTGTCCTCTAGATATATTTTTAGTGTGATTTTGTTTTTCAACAAATAAATATTGCTAAAAATGAAAATGGTTGGTGTTTTATAAAGCAGGTGTTTAAGGTAGCATAGTTTCTCATTGTTTTCCAATTTATTTGGCCTTAAAATCATGAGTATGGTTTTTTGAGAAGGATGATTTCCAAATAGGTTAACATAGTATGCATAATATGAAGCATGGTTTACATAATGAATATGGTGGTATGCGGAATGTCAAAGGGAATTAGTGAAGGAGGGGAACCACGAAGTGCAAGTTGAAGACCATATAGGAGAATGGTTCATGAAGAATAAATATGGTACCCGAAGTCATGAAGTACATGGAAGTCTTATACTATGCAAGATTTCTTATCATTCATGAAAACAAGGAAGTAATTTTAGAATCAACAAATGACACCATTCACAAAAATGTGATGGTGATTTGGGCCACCGTGAAGGAAGAAAGGCAGTACATAGACCGCGTAGGGAAATGTTTTATAGAAGGTGCAGTACACGGTGGAGGTGGTTCCACAATGAAGATTTGTGTAATCTCAGATTATAAGATTTTTTTTTGATTTATTTTATTATATAAGAAGTGATAATACCTTCATTAAAGAGAGATAATTCCATTAGATAAAATCATCACTCTGGGAATTCGACGAAGTACAAAGGAAGTATGTGAGGGATAATTATACAAATTTGTTTTCACAGAATCAATTTTGACGAAGGTTTTTGTGGAAACTATAACCCACAAAGGACACGGTACGTGAAGGATGAAGACACGGTACATGTTAGAGGAAGTGGAGGCTGTATGAAAAATATGCTGTCTTTATAACATACCTGCTACACAGTTTGTGGAGAAAGCAAGGTGGTATGCAGAATAGGTTAGTTGGTTTGTAGAGGACACAAGAAAACTTGAAAAGAGCCTAGAACAGTTTGTGAAAGGAATTTATGCTAACCTAACAGTATGTAGAAAAGTGGAATTCATATACGGGTGAAAAAGGAACTTCAACCAAGAATCAATCTAAAGTTGAAGATGTGTGGTTTCATGAAAATGAAGGTATCTACATGTACATAAACTATGAGTGGATCATTTACAAGGGCAGTGAGAAAAGGAAGAGGAATACGAAGATCCTTCACACTAGCTGTGATCCAGAGGAAGAGACATAGGGTATGACCCTTGGGATTGTAGTGGGTAGACCCTAAATCTTGTAAAGGTAGTGACCATGGGTATAGAAGATTTATCTTGAACCTTGTAATTGGAAGTGATCTTTAGTGGATTTGGTACATTGGTGCTTCACCATTGTAATTTCTTTAAACGTAGCCTAGTAAGGCTGAACCAAGTAAAAATAATTGTGTTTGGGTCATGAATTAATTTCAATTAATATATTGATATGGTAGAAAGAGAGAAGTTTGTTTTGTTTAAGGATGAAACATGATCCAAAGGAGATGTTTTTTAATCATTCGTACCCTAATTCAAACCCCTCTCAGATTATTTGACCTGGTGGACCTAACACGTTCCTTTTGAGGTATCATAGAAGAGGAAAAAGTAATTTTAAAACCCGTATCTAAGAAATATGAATTAAAATTTGGATTCTAAAATTCTTCTCCATGACAACTATTTAGGGTCATAATTTTGGAATCATTTTCATTTTTTTCCATTCTACAAAAATTAATACAAATAGAAAAAGCTTCACTTTTATGTTTTAAAATGTATACAAAAGTAAATAATGAAAAATCATCATCCAATACAAGGAAAAATGATTTTACTTACCTGAAATGCAATTCTAGTAGGTCCGAAAAGATCCATCTTGAGAAGTTCTAAAGTTCTAGGTATAAAAACCTCTTTAATTGGATTAAAAAAATACATTGTTGCTTTCCCATTTGACATGCATCACACATTATCCTTTTTTATAATTTAAGGTTATGAATGTTAGGAATCAAATGTCTTTAATAAAATATTTTTAAAGAGTGAACATTACAATATCAAAGACTTATATTCCAAATCCATGATTCATGAATTTAAGAATTCATACAATTTACATTATGTCTTCACAAATAATTAATATCCAAAGTATATACATTGTTTGTTCTTTGATATTTAAACATAAAATATTTTTGTTTTAATATAGAACATGAATTATTAGAAAAATAAACTATAAAACCATCATAAAAAAGTTCATAAATACCTATCATGTTGCACTCCAAGACTTCAATGTAAAGTACTTTTATGATATGAATTGATTGAAAATTTCAAAAATATCCAATGACCTATATAGTTTCCTTCAAAATTATCACTAAATGTGACATAGGCTCCATAAATTGTTGAAAGTGGTTGAATGTTAAAGAAATATCCACTTGTATTTATTCAAAATCTACTATCCATAAACCATTTTTCATTTATTTTAATGTGGAAATCCCCTACAATGACTGTGAAAACAAAAAGATTATTTGGTACCCAACTTATTTTAGGTCAAAAAATGTTACATAAAATTGACTTAAGGATCCAAATATTTTTTTTATTTACCAAAAAAACTAGAAGAAAATTTTGAGAAACTTTTTTTTATGATAATTATTTTTAATTTCAGAAAATTAGGAATATTTTTTATTACAAGTGTTAGAAAAACTTAATTCTTCTACATAGAAAAAACAAGTAACTTTGGAATGGTTTTTTATTTTTATAGTTAGGAACAAAATAGTTTTTATGTAACTTGTACCTTTCACCTTTAATTCTTATTCCAAAATTTTTCCTTTTTTAAGTTGGTGTTAACCAAGAATTTTGTTAATATAGTCTTCCCTTTTAGTGAAAACACCTTCAGCATCTTTAACACTACACAATTCCTTATGTAGGTTATTAGTTTTTTTGATCTATTCAGTACATAATGCAACATAATTTTCAAATTCATATTTTAAATAAAATTTTTTATTTAGGTAAACCTATTCATTAATAATTTTATTATAGGAGTTATGGGAAGAAATTTTTTTCTTTTTCAAACTTTCATATCTACTTTCTAACGTGGTATAATGCTCATTTAATTATTTATATAATAAATTTTAATTTTTTTATTGATGTTCATGCTATTAAGACTAATAAGAATGTACCTTATCCAAATGTTCTATGAAACACATTTTTTCCATTGGATTATGAGCTACATCTTCAGATTCTAATGATATGCATTCGCTAGTGACTTCAGAAGCACTCTATGGGGCCTTTATAGACTTCTTATCTTTCTTATTATAACCAAATTTCTGGTAGTATTTATTTTATGACTTTTTATCACCTTTAAGATACGGAAAATTAGGCTTGATATGTACTATATTCATTCACTCATAACATATTACTTTTTTAGAGTTGTCACTATTCTTCCTGTAATTATTGAAGGGTATTCTAATATATCTTCTTCTATTATATAGTTTTTTGAACTTTTTGGAAAAATATAAAAGTTCATTATTCAATCCAAAATAGCATGAATAATATTATTATTTTTATGTTTCAGTGATATGTATGCCTTTATTCTTCTAATCATCCTTAGAATTAGAACCTTCAAAGCAGAATTTTTTTATGATTATTTTATATTCTTCAGATTCATATTCACTTTGAAATTCATATATCATATGAGTTCTAATTAGATATTTTATTTTCAAATATTGAACTCAATTTATTTCATGATGTGAGATGATTTTACACTCCACTTGGGTGGTAATAATCATAAAAAGTTCTGTTCTTTTTCAGGATAAGTAATTAGTGTTCCTAGAGAAGAAAAAATATTCACAATTTTAGTGAGTCTTTCATTCAACCGAGTAATTATTTCTCCTTCATCCATTTTTAATGTGTCTAACCTAAGTTTGGAAGTATCATATCTAAGGGACTTCTCATTATCAGAACCTTCATAAGAAACTTCTTTAATTGTCCATATCTCATGATCCATTCACCATTGAGAAACATAGTTGAATTCATCAGGTCCTAATCTACATATTATAACATTCATGGATTTAGAATTCAGATCATAGTATGATTTTATTATAACATCAAATGTTTTGGGTTCTATATTTGGAATTTAATAAGTATTTTTTTTCTTAAAGTTAAACGTTTAATCTAAGATTCTACAAATAGATGGTAATGAAAACCTTCAAGCAACCATAATTTTAACCATTATAGTAAAGAGGATCTAACCATTGACATACCTTATTATTTATTAGGCATAATATCTATATTAAAAATGATATTTGGACTTCATCCATTGATATATGTGAACTAAAAATTTACATTCTCTGATTCCAATTGTTGTCCCAGAGTATGGAGAGATGAAAAATCAACAGGGGGAATGATTTACTAGATTTTTTCATTACTTTAAACCACCATCTTCAATGTATGTGAGTTGAAATATTTTTCCTTAATGAAAATAAGAAGACTAAATTTAATATTTTAAAGGAAATACGTTGAACATAAGATATTAATAACTGTTTAGGGAGTAGAAATCCCCTAGTCTACCCCACAAACACTCTACTAAACGAGTTTTGTGATTTCCACTATAAGAACCCATTTTCAGGGGGCTCTCAGCTGAGTATAAGAAGCTGTACCATATTACAAAGTTACAAGAGATTTCAACTAGGGTCCCCTTTTACAATACCTATATATAACATTAATAAACTCACTTATAATTAGTGAAATCAATGTAGAGATGGATGAATATTTTAAATAAATTATTAAGAAAAACATTTACAGTAAAAGATGACATTATTTGAAGATATATCATGAGAAAATGATAGTATTCAAGGTAAAATTATGTATGATCAAATGTTAATGAGATAAACCTGTAACCATAGCACACATGCATTTTTATTAGATGTTTCTAATGCACACATGTTTTTTGTTACTGTTATTTGAATATTTGTTAGTGTTGGTGCATTAATGTTGGTCTTGATTTCTTGTGTTCAAATGTTGTGTCTAAGTTTTAATTTTATATATCCTCTTTGATTTTTAACTTAATTATCTGAGATAATAACAATGTTCAAATTGATAATCGTTTTATAAGAGAGGTTATCAATGACATGTGTCATTTATTTCCAAATATGGAGTAATATTATAAAGCAACGATGTTAGAGATCTTATTTTTTGGTTATTTATATTCATGAAAAGAGAAAATTTTATAAAAATAAACTATTCCTTTAATGGGAAATCCCTTCTGTATTATTCTCCTAAAGTATGAAATGAACTATAATTTTTTATAATGTAATCATATAACTACAAATAACAACAAGATCTTAATAAGATATTTATCAGATATTAATTTTCTTATAAGACAACTTCTTGAGAGGATTTTTATGATAAAACCAATCTTTGAGTTATTTTTTTTGGTTCTTGTTATTTGTGATCTTGAAGGTGAAATATGGATGACGTTACCGAAGAGGTTTGTTTTGCGCTCAGTTGCTTCCATATATGATACGAGTTCATATTTTATTGCTATTATTCAATTAAGTCTAGTGTGGTGGTCTGTATGATGCTTTGTGATGTGATCTTCAAACTGTCATCTAGTTTCATGGTGTCTCATCCTGTATGGCTATGTCCCTTTGGAATTTATCTAGCAATGGTTCTATAGTTTTGGTTCCCTGGAGTGATCCCGCCTCTCACTATTATTCATAGATTTGATATCCTTTCCCAACTTGGAAGACTCTATTTTGGATGACATGTTTGTTCCTTAATAAGGTTTGGTTTTGTGCGTGGTGGTTTTAGAAGTGATGGGGTTTCACCAGTTTCTATGGCCTAACAGTGTCAAGATTTGAAGCCAGTTTTCATGGGTTTTTGAAAGGTTCTACCACAATGAAGTCTTTTTTTCATCAATGTATCCATTTCTTATGGTGAAGAAGACATATGGATGCATTTTCAATGTCCAGTGGTGCTAATTCATCCACAATTAATCACTTGATCCCTGATGATCTACTATTTTTTGGGGGTGAAAAGGGATTCTGGTGGGTAGTTCTATCCCTTGTTGGTGAGGAAAACTTGTACGGTTTGGGTTGTGGTGCACGAAATGAGGTGGATCATTAAACAAGGTGGTATGATGGTAGTTTTTTTAATATTTAATTTTGAAATATATAATTCAAAAGTTGTTCTCAATTGAGTGATTTTGGATGTGGAATGAGATGAAATTATGATAGTGATGGATTGATGGGATGAGTGTGCTCTCTGGATGTTCTTAGTTTTTTTTATATATCTCGTATTTGTGTTTAATGTCTGATGAAGATTTTAAATTTTATTCTTGTAATTTTTATGTATTTTAATTATTAAGTGTATGGTTACCACTAAACTGTGAAGTATATTTTATAAAATTTAAAATATATATTTGGAGTGAACATTCACAATTTCATGTAAAACTCATAAGATAATATTTTACAAATAAAAATTTTAAAATATAATTAATTTTTATAATTACACTACATAAAACATATATGAGTTTTATCATGATATAGAACAATAATTTCTTTATAATACTATATCTTAAATAGTAAAATAAATAGAGTTTCCAAATTCTGAGTAGACGAAATATATTATTTAATTCTTTTAAGATAAACTAAATTTTCATAGGTTGAATACTATACTTGGTGTAATATAATTACTTATATATAGTCTAAGATAATTTTTTATAAGAATATATCATCTAAAATAATTGATATAAAATCATTAGAGAAAAAATAATTATTTTTTGCATCATCAAAACACATAAAAACTAATATATGTTTGAAAAAAATATGTTTTCTCCTACTACATAATCAATCTATATAGGAAAAAATAAATTATTTTGATGTAGAAAAAGTAAGTAACTAAATATTTCCTCATTTTTTCTATAATAAATTGTATAAAACTCTATTTATATCAATCATGAGACATAAAATAAGAAAAATTCATCGAAATAAATATGGAATGAAATATGAAATACATATATAAACCCACATGTCAATAACAATTCCGGAGGAAATGCTCCCATACCATACCAGCCCAAGGGTAATAATAAATAATCATATCAAACATCATAAATAATATGTCGCCCAATTGTGAAAGTAGTGCAATTGTAATAGGAAAAATCTTGGAAAACAAATCCCATCCCTGGAAACATAGATTCCCCCCTCCCCAGAATGTGGGTTAACTAATCCCAAGCATGGATTATTATCCTATTTCAATACATTTTAGTCTCATGTCTACTAACCCAAAATAGTATGAAAAAGGAAATGAAACTTCTAATACCACGTTGTGATGTCCTGGGCCCAGTTCACTTATAAAAAACGTAACCTGATTGGCCACATGTCCTAAATCATGCCTCCCTTTAATATAGAGGATACAAACTAGTTTATTGTTTTTTATGGTGGTAGAGTGGGAATAATATGAATTTTTTATTAGAGTGTATCATAATAGTAAACAATAAAGATTAAGAAATAGAAATAAATATGGGCGCAACAAAATATAAACCATAAAAATAATAATAAACTGACATAAATAGGGACATGATCATATACGTGTGATAATGTTATGAGGAATAACATATATGAAATAATAATACATTTTTGAAAGAATACAATATAGTAATGTTTTATACAAAAAAGGTATAAATACTAAAATAAATTGTCCCCATTCACATCCTAAGCACTGGCTCAGTTATCTGCTCCCAAAATCCTATATGAAAGAAAATTAAGCATAGATAGTTTATAAAAAACCTTTATCCTTACCTATATCTAAGTAATATGCCTAGGTACTGAACATAGTTCAAAATATAGAGTGATTAAAACTCAGTAGTCCACTACCAATGATTTCTAATTAAAATCTATTTTTTGAACATAAAATGTAACCGTGTGTAGGTATAATAAGTGAATGCTGGAAAATAAATATAAACTGAGTTGAGATCGAGATCCTAATGGATACCTAAATGAACCTATATTTTTTGGAATATTCTATATTACTATGATAATATGAAAATTATTTGGTCATGGTTCTAGGTAACATAGAAAAGTTCTCGATGCATAGTAATAAGTAGAAGAGATACAGGGAGACATGTCGAATCTATGACCTTAGATGGTCAATCACACTCACAATAATAAATCGAGATGCTAGTATAAGGGTTTTAAGTGTAATACATGGTATAAAATCTTATTAATACACCCTAAATGTTTCTAAAAATTCAATAGGACATGTCTATGGTAGCCTTAGGATCAGCTGTATTAGAGATAGAGGAGATAATCCAGGATGGTCTGTGTCTAAGGACTATAAGGTGAATAAAATTAGATTATCCAAGGAATTATAATTTCTAAAAGATGTTATTGAATTAAAGGAGTCAATATGATTTTTAAAAAATCTAGGAAATTTAAATGTCATATGTTTTTTATCTCACATGGAGGCCACATCAACGAATCAGCTGGCATCTTGTTTTGAAAAAATCCCTTAAGATGAGTTGGAAATGTTTTTGGGTTGGTTTTGTTTTTTTAAAATAAGATCAACATGGTTTGTTATGGATTTCTTGTGTGATTTTTGAAAATTTATATTAAAAAATCTATAATATAGTTATATTTAATCTCTAAAATTGGTTAAGAAAGTTCTGTGAACATGGTGGTGGTGTTTCCCAGTGTTTTCCAAATTTTTGTTGTAAAAAATTTGGAGAAAGGGAGAAGTTTTAAGAATGATGAATTTTTGGGAATGGATGATAAAAATATGGAAGAGAAACAAATTTTATAATTTTTTTTAATGATTAGTGAGTTATGAAATAATGTTTCACTTTTTTTTCTTGATTCTTGAATATGAGAATTTATTTGAAGACACCATGTTTTTCAAAATCATAGGTGAACCAAGGTGTTTCATTATAATTTATAGAAGAAATGTATATCCAAAATAATATTAATATATTTCATGAAAAATTGGTAGGAAATAAATAATCTATCTTTAATTGGTGTAAATGTCTATAAATAGGCATTTATCCCCATATTTTGAAGGAAACATGACTTATCAAAGATCCATGGGCTCTGAATTCATGAATGAATTCACAATGTATTTTATTGATGAATGATTCATATGAATATAATTTATATAAGTAAATAACTTTTTTCAATCAAACTAATGTTCTTTTTAATTTTTAGAGAGTTTATTTAATGATTATAGTTTTGTAAAAGAGATTATTTTCATGAAAATTAGTGTTTTGTGAAAGGAAAAATATTTCATTAAGAATTAGAAAGATTCATAAATATCGGGAAAGGGTTTTGTGAAAGTGAATCTTACTTAAATCATTATTATTTTTTAATAAATTTTGAGGAAAAGTGTTATTAATAATGTTTATGAAATTAAATCTTCATGACACACCAAATTAGATGTAAATAACATTGAATTAGGTGATCAAATGAATAATCCCATGAAGGAGAGATGATCATACTTCAGTTGAGATAGTATTTTGTTTTCAAATTGTGATTGGTAGTGAACTAGGAGGGATAGTGAATCAACTATTGACTTTGTAATAATAGTACATTTTAGTGAATTTGGTACATAGGCACATTGCCTATATATTGTCCTTGGACATAGCCTATTGTGAGTTAACCAAGTAAAATTCCGTGTCTTGTGCAAGATTTCATTTATGATCGTAGATTAATATAGGAAAGAATGAGAAGAGTGTTTTTAATGATGAATAAAGATACAAAGGGGTAGTTTTTTAATCCATCACATCTTGATTCACTCCCCTCTTATGGTATTTTACCTGGTTGGGAAAACATATCTAATGAGTCAGCCCAAGGAATTACATGTCTAGAATATATGTTTTACTCAAGTTAGGCCACACCTTTAATAGTGTTACCATGGTAAATAATAATATTAAATAATAATATAAGAAATCAAGGTATATGGGATATATTCATGTTATGTAACAATTCAATTTATTATATTTGTTATTTCACTTAAATTTGATCAAAGTGGGTCAAATTATTTATAAATTACATATTAAAATTAATTTTATTCAATCCTTCCATTCATTTTATAAGTGACTAACCAATGTTAGTAGAGGGGTGTTTTCGATTAAATGAAAAGTCGTTTTCAAAATAATTTAGTCTAGAACAACATAAGGGGAGGTTCATGTTTGAGGTTGTTAACCTCCATCAAAGTGCATAGTTTTCATAGAATATCTAGGTTAAGGATTAGAGAAAAATATAAAGAATATTAATTAAGAGAAACATGTGTAAAGTCCAGCATGAAGCATAATAACCAAAAAGTATAATCAACATGGATTTTAGAGAAATGTACTAGAACACCTTCCTTATCCTTGTGATTGAATCCTCATCAAATATTAACCTCATATTTAGTCTAGACCAAGTGAAAATGGACCACCAGCCAAAATTATAGAAAATTGGGTATATTAGGCTGCATAGAGATAACACTTTGGATAGTGAAGAAAATAGTGAATGAAAGGGAGAAGGAATTTAGAATTATTGAGGTGAGTCCAATATAATGAACAACATTATTATCAGATTCAATATTGGAAATATACACAAAAATCATGAAGATTAGAGATAAGAGAGATCCCATGGGTTACTATGTCCTAATTTGATGAAGGAATGGGGGAGAAAAGGTTAAATTCTAGAGGGGTAATTTAGTAATTTCAATAATTTTAAAGTGGGGCATGGTTTGGTCGGACAATGGGATAAAACATGTTCCAACCATGAGATTCCCATAACCGATGATCCTAATACCCACATGAATTAGGCGCATGGTTTTAAAAACCACGTACAAATATTACGTAGTGAACCTAAAATAAATTTTAGGTTTTTTTATTCATATGTCCCATATTTCATGGTTAGTAAATCATGAATCACTCTCTCATGGATGAACTCTTAAGGTGCATGGTTAGTTATATCCACATACTTACTGTGAACCACAACCCATTTCTCTAAAAAATAGGACTTTGAGTCCTAATCCATGCCCGAATACTCTTGAAACCTTCATAAACTGTATACACACTTCCATTTAGGTCGATAAAGAGGGTTGAATAGAAATTTAAAGGATACATGCCTTAATGAATAACTAGGATCTTATAATGGTTTTCTTCCCTTTAAAATTCCCCATTTTTAACAAGGACTTCACAACATTCAACATGTTATGTATGTGTCCTTTCCTAGACTCTTCAACATGTGTTCTACCATGGGCATGGTCTTCCTAGAATAGAACTCCTTTCTTCAAAATTCTTCAATCATTGTAATAATCACGAATCATAATGAACCAATCATGATGTTAACAACCATGAAGTTTATTTCACATGGAATCATGTCATTAAATCTATAATACAATTTATGTTTTGGAAACAAAATTTAACACACACAATCATATCATATTCAAAAACTATTCAATCCCACTCATTATAATTACTATATTATCACTTATTTGAATAAATAGTTAATTTACCCTTTAGTAGTATTTAAAAGTGTAAATTGGTTGTGTAAATGTATAAAGGTTCACCTTGGTGATTTGGATCCCCTTAGATATGGTGAGAAAAGAAAACCCTTAAGAAGTATATTCCAGATACCTATCGGATAGTAAAAATAAATAATTCCATATATGTATGGATGATGATTCAACTTATTTGAATGAAAAAGAATTCATGATGTCTCATGGAGAGTGACTCTTGATGGTCCATAAAGGAGAGGCCAATAGATGAAATCATATGAATTTTAGTGTTGGTGTTTGGATGTTTTTGGGAACTGCGTGAGTCTTAGAGATGATGTTTAGAATGATGAGAATGAATTTTATGGTTAAATGATACATGGATATAAATGTTAATCATGAATTCATAGAGGATCCTAATAAGGTGTCCTAGGATCACCCTATTCTTACCATGATAGTAGTTGTTATGTAGTAAACTGCTATAGTGTGAGTTATGGATTCATAGTGTAGTGGTGTCTCTTCATGATGCCAACATAATTACAATCGATGATATTAGTGTGAATTAGTAGTGGAAGGTTCAATGACAATGTTACCATAATATTTTTGTGTCTAGGTAATGGAGGTTCTTGAATGAATTTCCTCAAATCACTTTATTTATACTGGGAGGTGGAGATGCTACTAACCTTTAAGACATTGTAGTAGTCAAACACCATTACTTTTTGTGAAGGAGGTATTAAAGGGTGATGCTGATTTTTTATTCTCACATTACTAGATGTTCTAGAATGATACAACTGAAGGGTTTTCATTTATGTGGGGATTACATCACTAGATTATAAAAGTAGATAATGGTTTTATCTTACTATTCATATTTAATATTGAGGAGTAAATAATATGTTATGTCTTCCATAGTGGAGTGTAGTTATAGTGTGGTATGTACAATAGAGTCTCTTAGAAATTTCCATCTTATGGTATGTAGTAGGGGTTTGTCTTAGTGGAAAGCACCCCTTAATTCAATATGTAAAATGGGGGTTCAAAACCCATTGGGCATAGGTACTATAAGATTACTTTAGAGTATTGTAGTAGTGGTGGTATTGTAGCAATGACAAACACTATAGTGGTGGTAGGGAACTGTAGCGGCGGTGGGGCAATGTAGCAGTACTATTCATAGAATGGGTATTGGGCCAAAAAAATGGGCCTATGGGCCATGTAATGGGATAAATGTCCACTGGGCCTTTAGGCTATGTAATGGGTCTCCCTCTACCCATTTAAAGAGGTCTTTTCTTTGCTTGAATAATAAATGAGGCTTTGGCCCCAACCTTTAAAGAACCATCTTATGGTATCTCTTGATATATGAGGTAGAGAGAGGGTTTCTTTGATGTTTGTTTTTATTCACTCAAGTTTTGGTCGGTGTTATCATGGGGTGGGGTGAAGACAAAGAGGGGTCATTTTAATAGATAAGAGTTTCGACATTAATTTATAGTATATTGGGACACTAAAATTAAATACAATGATGATAGGTATTGTTAAGAGGCTTGTTATATTCCTTGATGTTCTTTCCTGTATATTTCAAAAAAGAGAGACACAAAAAAGTGATATTGTTAGTGGTAGATCTGATCTTGTTAAGATATCGAGGTTCATATGCATGTTTCCCATGTATTATTGTGATGAGATTGATTAAAAAGGCCATGTGGTTCTCATGACTTAGAAAATATTATATAGATGTTGGAAACAAGATATGATGAAAGGAGGAAGAAGACCATGAAGTGAATGCAAACTTATATTTCTTTTGGAGTTGGTATATAATTGTCATGTTATTCTCAGTATCAGAGTTAAAAAAATATATTTTTCCATGTAACATTAATTTTCCACTCTCATTAATGGTGGAGAGTGTTATCCCCCCATTAGAGGTAAACCAGTAAATTGAACTTTTTTAAGGAGGATACCAGTGGTATCTATTTTCACTTCATCCTTCATAGTAAGATGACCTTGTGATGAGAAAAGGCTTTAGCTATAGTGGATTCAGATGAAAATAATTAATTTTCTCATTTTTTTTGATAAGGTAATAATTCAATATATTCCAGATTCAATATATTTGGTGATGAAATAGTATTTCCCCTTCCTTGATTTTTGAGTACCAATGTTTCATAGAGAATTGAACTCCAAAGATGAAAGAAGTATGTGTGAGGGTGAATAGGCTTTCCATACAAAATTGTTTTAGGCACTTCCCAGTTTAATAGCTATAGTTTTTCTATTCTTATAAAAAATGCATTAGAGGAGGGGAAACATGTATTTTTACTGATTTATACTTATCTCAATTATTAGTTTAAAGTCTGAGGTCATTATAGTGGGGTAAAAAGGTAAATTTACCATAGAAAATGGACTTGTAATTTTATTTATAGTTCTATTAATCTTGGGATACTATGTTTAATGGGTTTATAAGGATATATTAATCCTTAATCAATGAAAATAATTTTAATATAAACCATAACTCCCAATAACACCATTCCTTTGAAATCAAAAACTTGTTAAATATAAAGGAATAAAAAATATGTTAACCTTACATAGATGATACTAATGATACTTACTTTATCACATATACTTGATGAAGACCCATTAGAGATAGCCGGAGGATTCCATCCTCTATATAATATCAAAATGTTGTTTTGACTCATCTAACACATGTGTGAGACTCTTCTCACACCCATGATATTCTAGTATCATTCTTAGATTATGGATGAGGGAGAAATAGAGTTATAAGGGAGAAACAGTTTAGCCAAGGCTTGGTCAGGATCAAAAGAACACTATCTCATACATTTATATAGGCCTTATGAGGATACTTCCCAATCCCCTTGTAATTACTTATGGGTTTGTAATGTATGGGTAAATGACATGGTATAAAGTTACTAAATTAGTATCCTTTAGACAATCCATATTCTCCCATGCATTTCAGTTCATCAAATATTCCTATGTGTGATATATTAAGTGGGAGATTATTTTAATGTTGACTTATTTTCATTATTTTTACTATAGAGTGATATAAAAAAACATTCTTTTATGATATTAAAACCACTGAGGAATATGATATTCCTTGTTTTCACATTGTACAATACAAAAAACCATATACCATACACTCTAATATAACTTTAGGGAAAATCTACAACAATATTCTACTTTCACTAAATCTTCCTAGAATTTTTGTAATTTCCTTTTATATTTTATCATATACAATAATTAGTGAAACCATATCGGAAAATTATTTTGGATATATTCCAAAACACTTTTGGAATGTTATCATCAACTTTACCAAGGATCATATAAAATGAAATACTTGGAAACATCTATTCAAAAATTATTTTTGATAAAATAAAAAAAACAATAAGAGAAGCTCTATTTGTTAGTAATCAATCCCCATTCAGTCAACCCAAAAGTGTGACCCTATGTTTCTTTATAGGATTAAGAAAATATGAATTCTAGAATATATAAATGTAAGAAAAGAGAAAACTATATCCAAGTATTAGTGTTATTCATGCTATAAAGGTATGTATCATGATCTCTATCAAACAAATTAAAGGACCCATAGTTTTTTACAGGTGTTGTATTTATTGTTAATATGAAAGAGTGTATCTCAAGAACTTTTTATGGGAATTGTTTTGGAAGGTCTGTATAATAAGACATTTCTTTTATATTTCTCAATGATTCTTAACATCATGATGATATTTATTATTCTAACTATTTTTTTTCAAAGGTTTAAGTTTTAGAATGTTGAATTTATGGACATTATATAATGTTCAAGTTACAATGTTGGAGTTTTATATATATATAGTTCATGCTATGATGTGGTGATGTTATTTTATTGATTATATAGTAAAGTGTAAGGGTTACTAGAAGGAGAATATTAGATAGAATATTTTGAATTTATTGGAATTATTCCATCAAATATATGATTGGGAAGTTACTAGAATAGGCCTATCATATGAAAAAAATAAAAAGTTACTAGGAAATGCCCATCAGAAATACAGTGAGTGGGTAGAGAATGGAACTCTAGTGGAAGAAAAGTTTAGATGAATTAATCATTGATGTTTTACCAGATATAGAAAACTATCAATTTTAACGGGATAGATAAATCTTTTTCTATTATTCAAACATTGGGAATATTACTGGAAAGTGACATTTGTAGTATATCAGATAGTGTTTAATAAATATAATCAAATAAAGACATTTATAAGTCCCAGTAAATATACAAATTCCCAGATCATTAGAAAAAAATAAAAAATTCTCCCTAATGGGTTTTATAATGTTTTACTAGATGGAGAGTTATGAAGATGACTAGAAAATCATTTATGATATCAAATAATGGAGAAATGAAAAGATAATCTGATGGAAGAAATATATAAATATCAATAGATGTAATTTTATGAGCTTATCAGATGGATGAGTTATTATATAGAACAATAGATATAAAATTTTCAGGTATCACATTAATATTTGAGGGAGGTTTGAAATGTTCATTGATGTTGAGAATTAAGTAATGCCTTATGAATAATGTTGACTCAGAAAAAATTATAGCCTTTGAAGGCTCCTATAAAAGTTTTAGTTGAGAAGAATTTTCAATTTTGGATTCCAAAATTTTGCCTTAGTATTTTAAGGAATTAGGCTAATATGAAGGGGTTCATGCTCATTGAGAATTTATACTGATGAAAAAGGACTACAGGTGCAGATTTTGTAAGAGTACATCATGGGTGACAAAGAGTCACTTATTTGAAGGGGAGGAGTTCTAGACATATTGAAACCGGAAAAAGGTGTATCATAAAAACATGAATTTGAATAAGGTTCATAAGATTGAGGATCATTATATATAGAAACTATAATGGCATGTGCCACTCTAAGGCACACCACAAAGAGGTGTAATGGACTGATTAATACCAGACATGGAAGAACCAGGCAGAGTTCCTTGGGATATGTTTTCAATTTTTTCATTTCATTACCACTGAAGAAGTTGAGAAAATTTATAAACTATTGAAGCATATAATTTTTTTGGTTGGGGGTTGTTACCACCTCCATTAGTTGGTTTAAGCTAAATTCCATTCTTAACCACATTTTTTGTGATGGATTTTATTCAGAAATACATGTCTTATGTGAAACTAAAAAAATTAAGGTGTATCTACCCACATAGGGAATTAATGTTTTTTAAAATATTCCTTGATTTTATATCCTTTTATTATCACTATATAAGAGGAAATATGAGTTACAATGTTTATTACATTGAAACTCTAACAAATTACAGTGGTTTATTTCCAAGTGAGGAAAATTGTAAAAATATTACCAATGATTCAATCCCCCTTCTTAGTGGTGATAAATTATTGTAAATGAGTGTATTTTAGGAATTTATTTTAGGGTGATTTAATGCATTGATTTATATAATTTAATTCATAATATTTCAAATTACTAGAATATTTTACTTGTTCTTTTTTAATGGCAGGAAAGAGAGAAGTTTCGAAAAAGGAGAAAAAATGGAAAAATATAGAAGCAAAATGAATCTTTTTTACATGTTGTGAAGCGACATGGTGCAATAATGGAATATTGATGATGGATGTCAACATCACATGGAGCTAAAGAAGTTTATAACACCTAGATAAATATATATTATTGTAATTTAATTAATACATGATATGAGTTCATCAGGGAGAGGTCAAAACTACTCAATCGAATTCATAAACTAAATACACATTGTGAAATACATTACATGACATGTAAATAATTGAAGTTTTTATAAGTTTGAGGCAGCAAACATATAGAGATGATAATTCTACTACAAATTATGGGCCATATAATATTATAAATATTTGAGCTTGTAATAAATCTTAGAGATTTAATGCGTTGGTGTAAGGATCTATAATAAAAAATCCTATTTATATAGACACAATTTCTACTTGAAGGGAGATCAATAGATTAAGGGACAAACACCACTAGAACAAGGCTTGAGTTTGGATCCCTACTACAGATGATCTGTAGGTTTTTTCTCACCCTATAACTGCTATCATGAGGGGATTATTTCATAATGTTGTGGCATATGTGATGAACGAGTATTGATTATATAAGGTATTTTTTCTTTTTATTGAAATTCATGTTTGGATTTTTTGTTTTTTGATCATTACTATATCTTCCTTGATTATTTTTTCCATGACCATTATAAGTAGGGTTAGGAAGTGAATTTAATTTCATTATTTATTTGAGCATGACCATTACCTTTGTTGATGGAATGTATCTATTTATTGTGAGATATTGGGATTAGAATTCCTCCATGACCATTAGGATATTTATTAACCTATGTTTAAATATGGTTTCTAGTTATCCATTACTTGTTAATATGAAGTACATGACCAAGGGAACAAGGGGAGTTTAGGATATAGATCATTTACCTTGACCATTGGACTCACTAAGGCCTGATTTTGATGAATTCATGATAATTAATTTATTATTTCATACCCATATAACCCATGAACCTATATCCAATGTTGCACAACAAACATTTTCTACATTATTCTACCAAATGTTTCATCCATCACTTGATAAGTACCATTGATTCAATTTCTATAAATCACAATTTTTTAGGTCTTTTTTATAGAATTAGTATTTTATCCAACACTATATTTATGGTTTTGACCCTAGAATATCACATCCTCTACTACCATGTAGTTTAGTGGTTTGTTTGATTCATGTTTTTAATTTTCAAAATTTGATAACACTACTTGAGTTAATGATGCCCCATGGGCTATCACCTGATCACTTCAATTAGTATCAAAGGGAAGGATTCCATTGTTGACCCATTTTATAAAGCATGAATAATTTAAATTCATTTAACAGTAAAGGATGTACCACTTTTATGCTAAGAAATTTTATTTTTAGAAGAATAGGATGATACCCTATATTCCTTCAAATGGATTAGAAGTGGTGGATACCATAGCCCTTGGATTGACACCAAAATAAAATGATGCTCCAATTAATTTTACAGATAAGAGAAATATAGAAGATGGTTTTATGGTTTGAATTTTTTTATTTATGTATCTTTATATAAGTGTTTTAACAAATGTGATTAGACTCAAAATTACTATGTTTATTTTGGATATACTTGAAAATATATTTCAAGGCATTATTAAAGTGAAGGAAGAAAAATGTAAAATCTAGAGAAGTAAATTTGAAGATCTCAATATGGTATAAGAAGAAACCATTGATTAATATTTTATATGGGTAAACAAAATATCTAGTAACACTAGAGGTTTTGGAGAAACAATTTTAGATTCAATAATTGTTAAATAATTGATTTGGGATTTTATTGAAATATTTGATCCCAAAATCTATCTTATCCAGGATATATAAAAATTTATCAAGATGATATTTACAACATTTTCATTTCCTATGAAATGATGAATTTTGTGATCATTAATAAGAAATATAAAGATTAAATTGATTTGGAAGTGATGAAAAAGTTCAAGATTTTGGGTTCAGGAGAGCACACCAACATATCAGAATATGGATCTTCGATAATGAACAATATACTTATATAATGGATTTTATCTCAATTAAACATGGAAATGGTATAAAGAAGTACAAGGAAAATGCTACTTTAAATTTTTTGAAGTGTGGATAAATCAACCACTTTACATTAGAATTGATAAGAAATAGAAAGGGTGATTTTGAAGAAGATTAACTAATAAAAAATAATTAGAAGATTAAGTATAGAAAAAACTATAAAGAGGTAAAATGATTTAGTGAGTTAAAAAGAATATATTTTGGAGGAAGGAGAAGGATCATTATTTTTATATAAGATAATAATTACTCAACATAAATTAATTAATTAGATAAATATGTTTCAGAAATAATCACTAACTTTATGGATCAAGTCAAGAAACATGAGGAAAATTCTAATATTAAAGTAAGAGAGGGTGGAGAAACTTATAACAAATATATTCTCTTATTATGAATTGGAGCGTGTCTCAAGAAAAACTCTAAACTAAATAAGGAAGCCAAACTGCTTAGTAAGAAATATGGAATATACTATTTCTTTATAATATAATAAAAATATCATTAGTAAACCAAATCTCTTAAAATAGAAGTTTTAGATTAAGAAAATATTTAAAAAACAATTATGTGAAACTTTCCATGAAATAATAATAATTGTTCAAGAAATAATCAAGGTTTAACAAAGATGATTAATCCTTAAAAAATATGAATGATTATTTCTCTATTATAATGAGAGTTTAATGACTATCTATAATAATTTATAGAGAAGGTAGCTGTATAAAATTGATGCAAAATTTACATGATAATTGAAATGTTTTTAATATTATTCCAAAAAACTATATAGGTTCAATGGAAACAGAAGTAAATTCATTGATTAAAAGGGATTTTTAAAATTTAATTCACTTAAAATATATCAAAAAAAGAGTCACTCAAAAATAAATTATATTCTACAAAAAGGAGGAAAGAAGTTGAAACTTTTAATGAACCTTAATGACAATATTTCAACCAACATTCATATTTCCATGGAAGGACAAGATTCAATGGTTATTTTTTGTGATGTGAATAATTTGGTAAAAATATTATAACTATTGTTACAATATTGAACCTCCTTGGAAAAGGCTTGAGACAAGGAGAATCAATACTAGAAGAATGATATTTTTTTTGGGGATAATGATAATAAATATTATAAATTGAAGAAAAATGTTAAGAAGAAAAGTAAAAATGTTAAATAAAAAATACTTGTATTCTTGATAGTGGATGTTATTCCCATATTTATCAAGATATAAAAATTTTAAAACACATCATACTACCTGACATAGGATTTTTTATCTCTGTAAATTACAGTTCTCTCAAATCCATGGTATTGTCATAAATAAAATTGAATCAAGAATGTTGAAGTTCAAAAATTATCTTTTTGTTGATGATCTTAAGAATAATTTACTAAAATACAATAATAATTATCACAATGAGAATAAAGTTATATTAAAAAGATATTTTTGTATTATAAAATTATGAAAATATGGAAACATTATTACCATGGGAGACAAAACTAGTTATAATTTGTCCAAAATCAGATATCCAAGTAACTCTTATTATTTGACCATTAAATATGAAAATTAATTGTGTCATAGAAAATTTGGACATCTCATTAAAATAAATTTTATAAAAATATATAAGAAATAAGTGTCATTAGTTCTTATTCAACTTAAAAAGGTAAGATTTGTTATTTGTGAATCATCTGAAAAGGGAATAATGTTCAACAACTGTCATTAAAGGGAAAATAATCATGTTAATCATCCTTTTTAATTTATTCACTCTAATATCTATAGACCAGTTAGAAAACAATCCAAAAAAATTTATCTTTATTTTATATCATTCATTGATGTATTTATGTGGATGAATCAGTTAATTTTTAAGGAATATAAATATGAGGATGTGTAAATGTTCAAGATATTTTAGAAAGATGTTGAGTAATGAATTGGTGTTTATATCATAAAAGCAAGAACAAACAATGGAAAAGTGTTTACATGTAAATAATTTGAATTCTATCTATCAGCACATAATATTAGAAATCAGTACATCATTATTTACACTCTACACAAAATGGAGTAGTAAAGAGGAAGATCCAAAGTCTAGTTTAAATGAGATGATCTATTTCTCTATGTAAAATTTCTTCTTGAGGGAATCCATTTGTATAACTTTACAAATTAAAAATATAAGTTTACCATGACTATAAGTATAATAAATTCCTTATGGGATGTGAAAATAAAAGCGTCCAACCATTAAGTACTTCTAGGTATTCAAAAAGTCCCTAATTAATCTTCTTTGGGTGTGAAACCAATGGAATAAGCTACATGTATGGAGTAAATGATTAGATAAAATTTTAGAATCTTGTGATGTTATATTTATTGAAAATAAATAAAATATATAGATAAAGTAAATGGTTGAACGATTTATAAAATAAGGAATCTTAAAACCTTCTTGATTAACTGAAGTTCTAAACAATATATGTTTCAGATAGTTATAACAATTTTATTCTGAATTTTATAGAATAGAGGATGAAATAGAGGGGAAAAAGCCCAAATTCCAGAAGATAAACTAATATGTTGAACCAAGTAACATCAATGAAAAAATTAAATCACTAGTTTAGAAGAGAATTAAACTAATAATGGAAAACCAAACAACACTTATTTCTCAAATAACAACACAATCACTATTAGATGTTTTTTAATATAAAGAATTATTTTAAGCTATGAATGAATAGTTATATAAGATCTATAATAATGATATTTTGGAACTACTTCCAATGCTAGAATATAAAAAATTCATAAGAACTAAATGGGTGTTTTCAAACAAGATGAATGAAATGGGATAAATTTATAGAGAGAAATCCAAACTCATTAATAAAGGGTATCCATAAGTTGAATGTGCTGCTTATAAAAAAATTTCCCTTGATTTAAGACTTGAATCTATCATAATGTTCTTAAAAAATGATCCCCATCAAAGAAAAAATGTATATCAGATGGATGTAAAGTGAAAAGTCTTAAATGGGGAAGTTGAAGAATAATTTTCTAATAAACAACTAGATTGATTCATCCTTAAAAACAATGGAGGCATTTTTTGTATGATAATGAAATACTTTTATGGTTTGAAACATGATCCTTGAATTTTTTTCAAAACATGATAATTGAATATAAAAAAAAGAATTTCTTAAGGAAAAGTTGAAAAAATATTTATTTAAAAGAAATAGGTAATAGAAATTTAATTATTTTTATTTATATGAGTTATTTTTTTTGGTGATAGAGATCGTATTTGTGAAAAGTTATCAGAACACATAAATAGGTGCTTTAATATGTAAATACAATGGGAAATTAATGTCTTTATTAGGATAAATATCATTCAAACAAAATTATTTATTTTTATTTCAAAATAAATGTATTCTAGAGAATTTTTAAATTTGTATGGGTTGGAATATTAGAAATAAGTTTCTATACCTATTTCAAATTGTATGAAGATGAGAAAAATGGAGTAGGAAAAAGTGTGAATCAGAAGAAATTTTGAAAATTTATGGAATGTTTTCCCTATCTTATACATTCTCAAATACATATAGTATATTCTATGACATTATGTTCTAAGTATAGAAGTGACCCTACATAACACTATATGACGTTTTCTAAGGGAATTTTGAGATATATTATATTAACATTCAACTATAGATTACTATACATGAAAAGTAAAAAGTTAAAAAAATACTAGGGCTCACAGTTTCCAATTGAGATAGTGATTATGATGATCTAAAATCAACATTTGGAGGAAAATTTTTTTAGGAGAGTTTTCTTTTTGATGGAATAGTTAGAAGTAAAGTTTATTAACATTTATTTTTGATTAATCTTAATATGTCACTATTACTCATGAATGTAAATAAATGATGTAGATGAAAGTTAATCTTCAATATTTTAGGGTGAAATTTGAAAAACCATTTAGGATTATTTTTGATATCAAATATTCCATTAATATATATAAAAATATTATTCAATATACTCAATCTAAGTACATTGATATTATTTTCTATTTCATGAAATAAGAGGTTGTAATTGGATAAGTAATGTTGTAGTATTTCTCCAAAAAATTATGGATATATTCAAAAAATGTTCCAAGGGTATGGTTTAGGAAATTAAGGATGAAACTACATGTTTAAATTCCTCTACCAACTTAATAAAAGTCCCTAAGTAACCTCCATGTTTTATTTTATTTTCTTGTCAAAGGAGGAGAAGAAGTTAATCTTTTTTCTTTACCAGTTGTGAATATGAATATGGTCTTATCATAGTAGTGGGGTTAAAGGTTCTAGAAGATGATAAAATTTAAGGGAGTTTTTCAATATCTTCACCCTAAATTTAGTTTCCCTAAAGGATGAAATTTTCAAAACTATATTACCTTACTTGATAGTACCTATCTAGACATTTCACATTGAGAAAGCATGTGGTTTTATAAAAAGTTTATTTTTGTTAATTTTAAAACAATTCCAAATGGGGAGATTTAAGAACCAAAATTTTTTTTATGGTGTTTTTTATGTTTTCAATATGAAATAATATATATCTATAAATTTTTATAAGAGTAGTTTCAAAATGTATTATTGTTATGTTAGATGATGTTGTGCTATTCCTCAATTCTTCCAAACATCGTGAAGATATTTATGATTATAACTAAGTGTTTCCAAAGGATAAAGGTGTATAATGTCCAGGTTATAAAGTCAGTAAAAATTTTGAGTCAAGATGTTAGAGTTTCCACTATACAAAGTTGAATATACAAAGTGGTGATTTTATAGACAATGATCCGACAAAGAATTATGAGGGTTACCAGGATGATTCCATCTGATGGAGGATTGGAAAATTTTCAGAATTTGTCTATAAAATGAAATATTGGGAAGTTAAAGAAATGATATTGTTATATGGGGAACGTTTAAGTTACCATAATGAGTCCATCAAACACAAAATGATCAAATAAATATTTTTTAACTTCTAACAGATGAGGAGTTCGAAATGAGAAATCACTATAGTTTTACTAGATGAAGAAATCTATAAACTTTCACTAAAACCTGAAATAAATGTCTATCAATTTTTTTTGAAGATCACCAAACCTAAAAATTTAATGTTCACTAAATAGTATTTTAGATAGATCATTAGACATAGAAATTCAGATGTTCCATTAGGTAGGCCACCAAAAAGCTTATTGGGAAGAAAAATTATCAATTTACACTGAATGTACCTATATAATGTCTTCCTAGGAGAAGAATTATGAAGGCGACTAGATGAATTTTTTTTATGTGAATATATGGAGAAATTTAAAAAGCATAAAATTGAGTAAATCTCTAGATATCACCGAATAGAGTTTTATTAGTCTAAATATAGAGGAGTTCTTATATAAAACACTAAAAATACATTTCTGATTCTCATTGATATTTTAGGATGGTTTGAAATGTTTATTGAAATAATGTTTTACGTGAATTATTATAAATATTTTTGATGCTAAATAAATCAATGACTTTGCAGGTATTCATATAAAATTACTTGAGTAGGATTTTCAAATTTTTATCATGACATTTCTCCTTTATTTTTGAGGGATGCGTGCCTTTATACTGGGGTGAAGGAACTTTGACAATTTGTACAGCCTCAAAATAAGTGAAAGTGATTTTTTATTCAAGAGAGTAAAACATGGGTTTCCAACATAGAAGTCACTTGGTCAAAGGAGGGGAGTACTAGAAAATTTTCACTAGGTAAAGGTGAATTATAAAATGGTATATCATATCGAGGTGTTTCATGCATGGGATAAATATATAGAGGTACTCGATATACACATACCAAAATGAGTCACACTAGATAATGAAGAAAAAGGATGAGTCGTATCATATGGAAAAAATGATATTGGGTTCATTATGAGCTTCTTTTAGAGTATTTATTGCTCTGGCTCTGAAGTAGAAGAAAAAACATCTAAACAAGAGTAACCATTATAAAAATATTCATCAGTTTAGTGTGATTAATTACCACCATTATCTAGGTTAAGGGTGACTACTTCTATACCCACATTTTTATTTTTGATTGAGATTAGTGTAAAATCAGTGTGTCGGGTGATTCCTAACACAAAGAGGAGTAGTTACCCTCATTGTGATTGATCCTTGTTAAAATTATTTTCCTATATTTTATTTCCATTTTGAATCATCATATAAGGGTAAATTTAGAGTTACAATTTTGAATGAATAAAAACTCAAACAAGTTTTAGTGGTTTTTTATGCATATGAAAGTGTAAAATTATTGCCACTGATTCAACCCCCTTTTCAGAAGTGCTAAATTTTTGTTCACTACCCAAATGTATCTATATAACAGTGTCCAATAGTTGTATCGTATGAAATATTGAATTTTTATATGATCCGTTTGTCAAATACATCGAGTAACCATGAGGCACAGAAAATGTAAATACCTTATATCTACATACAAATTCTCGATTCTCCATGTATTGACTGACCAAGTTGATGTATGTGTCCCATGCCATACACCATTTATGGATAAACAAATATCATGCCACTTATTTGATAGATTTTTACATCATATCTTCTATTTAAGTATGGTCATACACTTCCTCAGTCTATCTCAAACAAATGGATAAATCTTATACTCTTGATATGAGAGGACAAATCCCATATTGTTTATTCTCTAACCAATTATAGGATCAACAACATACTCAACCACCCGTGATTATCTTTGATTCTAGGGTTGTATAAGAAAGGTATCTAAATTGTAAAGGATTTCATGATAGGTATCACACAAAACTCAGGTAGTGGGGACTCTAAATTTGAACCATCAACCCATAATATACTAAAGACATTGTGTATGGATCTACATGTGGTGTACACTTAGAGGATCATCCAGTGCGCCAAACTCATTTTATGCCTCATGAGAATATTCCAAATCATAATACATGAATAATACTCATGTTAAACATGAAATTTGACCACAACATATAATAATCCAGGATTAACACTAGTTAGGGATAAATAAATGTAATCCATTGAGAGGTCCACTGTCATATAGTATCATGATCTATATACTTATATATTTTTTTATCATAAAATAATGATAAAGTATATATTTACTTTTTTATAAAAAGAGGAATTTTATTATCTTAATATACTTTATTAATAATTGAAAAAATCACATTAGAACTATTCTAACATATCACATATGATAGAATTTCATATTAACCTTATGTTTTATACATATTTAGGGGTTTTGGTAAACTTATTAGATATCGATGTAATTATTTCCAAATCACTTTGTGACCAAAAAATAAATTCTTCTCACCACACTCATTAGTAATTGACATCTATGAACTAATATATTTTGAATAATGGTGATATTTGAGAATCATATTCATAATTATAAACTCCTTGAACATATTAAAACTATTTAACTTTACAATATCAAATTTTACCACATTAATAACTTTTATTATCTATGAAATTATTTTTCTATATATATCATCAAAATTATAATTTGAAACCAATTACATCAATTTTTTAACGTATCATTTTTTGGTAAATACTGTAAATGTTTACATTAATTTTTTACATACATTCAAAAAACCTTTCAAGATATTTTACTCACATTTAATCTAATTGTAATAAAGTTACATTTGTTAAATATGAGATTATAAAAGTCCCAACATACTCACAATAGACTCTTATAAACTATATTCTTTTTTGAATATCATGCTATGATAAAAAAAATATTTCATGTTAGGAAATAACACTTAATGTTTAAGTTAAAATATGAAGAAAACAATAAATTCAAACCATATAATATATTTTATTTTATGTGTTTGGATAATTATTTTGAAATAAGGATTTTATTTATTAAAATATTCCACTAATGGTGGTGAGATCATGTCCCTCACATTTTAACATACATAATATATATACACTTTTGAACTTGATTAAACAATTGTTTATTTATCTTCTTCTCAAAACATGTTATAGAATCCAATGAATCATAAACCACATGTATTGAATCAATTGTCTCATATTTTTCATAATAATAAATTTTTAATAAACAAAATATCTTATCATATTTGAGGAATTTGATAACTATACATTCCCTTTATTTAGATTCATCAATTATTAAAAAATTCCATTTGTAAATTACACATTTGGGACCATATACCTATAAAAAATTATAGAGTAAATTTCTATAACATCATTATGTTAAATTGACATTTCATAGTGTTTCTCAGAAGACTTTAGAAATTCAAAACAATTAAAACCTAAAAAATTTATACATAATTCTCAAAACCACAACACTCTATAGTAACTTGATCAAAGCACCAAATGACATCATACATACCTACCCACATGCTAGAGGAAACTAACTAGAAATTAGAATTTAATGTGTTATCATGGGGAGACTATAACCTCGTATTAGAGTAGAGAAATAAAAAAAATAACATACAATCATTCATTAAAATATTCAATGTTATAAAAAAAATCATAGTGAAAGATAATTAGACAACAATATTATAATAAAATGCATTATCTAAATGTTAAAAAATTCAAGTAGACAACAACATGGATACTTTTTGGAAGATTATTTACAAATCAAATAAAATAAAAGAAACTAACAAGTAATACCCACTAGGTCCTGAGGCCCAAATCGATCTGATATACTAAATCCATCCAAGATATCTATCCTAAACATATAACAATATTCCTCTTCCCTAACTTATAATGAAATAATAAGATCTTCTCAGGTACCAAACATTTTATAGAAACCCGGAAAGGGTGAGAGTATCTCTTAGTAAGTAATTACCGATTGTTTTCCTAATATAACCAACATATAAAATTCATGTAGAATGTGATATGATCTGGATAAGTATGAGATAAAGAACTATAATCATAATACACATCACATCCATGGGTACCATCCCTATCACTCAAGAGTGACTATACAAACATATAATTGTGTCATATACCACTGAATATGATAAATAGACACCCATGGGGAATAATATCCATCCCTAGAATTATCTTCTATCTCATAAACTCAGGTAGGAATAAGATCCACCTCCTATATCATCATATATCATATCATTAGGGGGAATAAATCTTACCCTGTATAACATCATATATAATGAGCACTGAGTAGATAAGATACCCTCCCAGATGTCATCATATATCAAAATCCCAGATGGGATATGCTATGCATTTGTATATCACCATATATTATAATCATCGGGGTGATATGTGGCCCACCCAGATATCACCACTTCTCATTATCTTTGTGAGGACAAATAATCTTACCTGATTTCACCATATATCATAATCATTGGGGGGACAATCAGCCTACCCATATGTCACCATATATCATAATCACTAGGGGATTAGTATCCCACTTATATATCACCATATATAATAATTAAAAAGGTCTTAAGAGGCCCAACCTAGTAGCAACATATATCATAATCGTTAGGGGGATTAAAATAATATCCAGATATCACTATATCTCATAATTATCCAGTTGAAAACCATCCTTCCAAGATATCATTATATCTCATTATCATTGGGGGATAATAAGATGATCTATATACCATCATATATCTTTGTGTAGATTAATGAACCACCCATATATCATCATATATCACATATAATCATGTAATTTTCCATCTAATGTACAAAACCAATTCCCATTATTACATCCATTCTCATATACAGCTGCATTAGTCCCCACTTTATCACCTTTTCTATAATAAACACTTGAATACCCCCACTATGGTCCCCTAAGTCGCATAATAGCCCAAACACACCATAAGGGTTACTTGATCTCATTTATATCTATCGAGTCAAATATTTTCACTCAAAAGATTTCACATCCATTAATATAACCACACTCACATTATGGTAGAACTGGTTATACCAGAAACACCTTATAAACAAGAAATAAGGAATGACAAAATCCCTTTTACATCAAAACCAAGATAGTCTAGAAAACTCAAACCTAACATATATGTAAATCCTTTACATATAATTAAAACTTAGTTACATGAACACTCCAATAGTGGAGAAATGATAGACCCACATATAGTTCAACAAGACAAGAGGCTATATTGTAATTCAATATTTCTTATGGACTATCCCTAGGACTACCCCTCATTGACCACCACACTCCCATACTCATAGAGTAGTAAATGAATTTATAAAAAGATCCACAATATTGTATTCATTTCATTTATACCCTCTTTATGGTTCACATATTTAATAATACATATATATAATTAGTTCTATGACCATCAGCAACCGAGACATCAAAAATTGTTTTCAAGAGTCCATTCCCAAGACACTTCTGTTAAACTCATCAGAGGATTTAAAGTAAAAATACTTTTTAATTAAAGTTAATTCACATTAAAGTGGATATAATTCATATCACATGTCACATAAAAAATATT
The DNA here is from genome assembly GCA_963277665.1 of Viscum album. Classification (NCBI taxonomy): domain Eukaryota; kingdom Viridiplantae; phylum Streptophyta; class Magnoliopsida; order Santalales; family Viscaceae; genus Viscum; species Viscum album. Next base: position 906,923,906 of record OY728145.1, read on the forward strand.
GAATCTATAGGGAGATATTTAAGGAAAAACTAACATAATCAAAATTATTTCCTCTATGCAAGCTTGACTACTATCTCCTAAGAATATAAAATACCAATCAACCATTTAACATCATTAAACATACCAATATATATCAATAATCACTCAAATAAATTAAAACATCTTCATGATTAGATTAAAAAAATATATTCCTTAAATATTGTTTGTAAACAATAAAAATAGTACTTACTAGGTGATATTTTATGACCAAATACTTTTGGTAAAAGGGTATAAACCATGACTGATATCCACTCAAAACTCTCAATGAATGGATGAAAATACTATTGAATTCATCCTCCTAAAACCCCCATTAGTTAAAATAAGGAAAATCCATAATTTCTTGGATGAATCCACTATTTTGTGATGGAAATATCATTCAAATAATTGCCCAGACACACAAAAATTAGTGGTTAATAAGGGAGAAGAATAATTGAGGAATAAGGATAAAAATATACCTTAAATAAAAATTAAAAAAACATTAAAACAATATGGATAAATTAGGCTAGAATGGTGAATAGGTAGGGAAGAGAAGCCCTATATAGTTATGTTTTCATGTATGCAAAACAAAGAATCATGAAGGGGGTTTCCAATTTAAAAGTCCTAAAAGGAAATCCTAACTATGGTTTTTAAAATAAAATATAAAAGGCCCCATTTTGATGTGAATCATAGGGATATATACATAATGAATCATCTTGAAAACTCTTATGGAATATCCCATTGGTTCAAGGTTTAGTTCCTTCCATTTAGGAAGAACCAAAATCTTGATAGACTACTCTTTAACAACATTCTAAACCCCATTTGTGGAACTACTAACCCCATAATCTAGTCCAATACAACCACCTCATAGGGATCATCCATAGAATATCCCACCCAATGTTGTGTGATACACCCCCCTTAGGAAACCCTCCTTGTGTATCTCTTACCATTACAACATCATTTCCAACATAATAAATTTAGAATATTTTTGAATCATTACTTATTGTGTAAAACTTATATATCATGATTATGTATCAACCAAGTGAGCCTTAAGTATAAAATAATTTTCCACTTTTACATATTTATTTTTATCCAAATAACATATATTTACAATGATGTTGAAAATTAAATATCAGGTAATTTATTTTTTTCTAACCCTGATGGTTTGGGGTAACCTTTACATATCATCTTGATCAAGCATTACTTATCACATTATGAATTTTTATTAAGTTTACATTTCCTCTAAAAACCCTCATGTATTTAGGTTACACTTATGTATAAAACTAACCCTTATAGATCAAAGTTTTTCATTACATATCACACAAAGTACCCTTATTAATCATAATAAAAACTATGGTTACCCTTAAATATCAAATACTAATCTATTTTCTAGTCTTTATGTTCTAGGAATCCTTATGTATTTACTTTTTCATAGGAATCCCACACGTAATTCCTTTTTCATACAAAACCCTTAAATATTGACTTTTATAAATAAAACCCTTATATATATTATTTTTTTTTATAAAAACGTCACATATTAAAACCATTACATATCAAACACAAAAAAACCCCAAACATTAATTTTCACACATAAAATATGCCACACCAAAATACCCATTTGTTGTGATGTAACCATCAATATATAACAAAAATTCCATACAAGGTCACCTCAACCTTAATCCAATAGTAACCTGATCACATGAGACACCACATGGTCCTCTAATAAAATACAATAACATCTCTTATAGATGTTAAAAATTTTAAAATCTTGATCTGAAACCATGTTATCAAACCATCCATAGAACACATACTAAAAATTCAAAATTTCCAAAATTTTCCACAACCTGTAAGAGATGGGTCATTTAAACTCCCTCACAACAACGATTATCATCTCTGATAATATACCTTTTCATTATCATTGATATATCCTAGTAATTGAGAATTGATTCATGAGCCAAATCAGATATCTCTCATCAGTTTGGGTTTTGCTGATGTCGCACCCAATCCAACTCAAATGATCAAAACCCAACTATCCCACACAGCATGTAACCAATTATTTCCACAAACTATGTGATTATACCCCTATTATGGAGGAATTAATGAACTCCCAGTTCAATGAAATTGTTGATAATCAATTTAATTCATTGGTATACACCATACCATCACTCACTTTCTTTCATATTTGAGTTTCACTCAATATTTCTCATCAGAATTCACTATGTTTTTTTCTAGAATATATCTACAAAATATGGCCCCACATCAATTTACATGTTGGTGTGCTATCCATGAGTTCCAAAATTCCATAGACATGGTAACTACATCAGAATATTTCTAAAAGAACACACCCTTTCATACTTTTTGACCACATCCCTTATTTTATGGTTGTCAGTTGTTAGATATATTGAATTTTCCAAATCCTCATTGATTAGAACCCTTATTTGGGGTTTTTTCACACATAAATCAAAAACTTGAATCAAATTACCATTACATAATAACAATTAAATTTTTGGATGTTTCCATTTACACATCATCCCATTTGTTTATTGAAAAATATTCAAAATGCATGCCCCATTCTTATACCATCTATATTGCGATCTCCACCATTAGAATTTCCTTATCATTGATCAGTAAGAATGATTTTTCTAATATCTACCATCATCTGAAAAATAAAACTCATAAGAACCATTCATATTTCTCAAACTAATCCACATCCCAATTCTTACACTAGGGATCAATGATACGATAGTGCCTCGCGCAACCATAATCTAGTAACCCCAATAATTCACCATCATACCCGAGTATGGATGTACTTAACTGAAGGTACATAAATTTTCTCACTATCACATGACATTCACTATACACCCCACTATGGGACCATCCTTTCACTCTATATACTCATTACCATGATGGTGTCCAAATCATTTTAGTTAATGCATCCTTTGGATTACATGGGAATCACTGTTGTTTACTCACCCCTAAGTGTTTTTGAAGACCCGATTTCTATATCACCATATTTCACATTCTAGAAAAGTTCATGAATCATAAATATAATATCTTCTATTCTAGAAATCCCCACAACCCCATGAACCCTCAATCATGTCATTATCACACTTTAGATACCATTTCCCACACATCGATCATATTTTAATGCATTATTTCCCACCGGTAAAACCCACTTGACTAGATTCCAGAGTATCCCCTTCTCAAGACAACACAAATCATAAAATCAAGGGTTTAAACCCTCTTTCAATTTTATTATTATAATAAAGTGTCTCTAATATTTTCACTCTCATCTCATATCTTATCATAATCCATGTGTGATCATCCACTGATCCCATTAAAAACCCAAAATATATCTCCATGTGGCAGTAAAACTAAGGATTCATGGACACCATCACAACATAATGACACATCTTAGGGACCTAAAAATGATATAGACCTCAAGGTTTCGAACTTCATTTCCCCAAAATGAACAGTTCAAATAATAGAATAACACCAAAATAATGCACAGTGGATTTATATCCTTTATCATTACCTCACAACAAGAGTTAGATGAAAAATAAAACTCAATCAACCTACCATGGATATTTCCTAAAATCCACACATCAACCAATCCATATTTCATCCAAATGAAATCATAGCTAATCAAACTCTCATCCAACCCACCTTTGGTTAAGCTCAAGTAACACCAATCCTTATACCATGCCAATTTAACAAGATCTCACTCTCTTAACTGAAAGAAATATAATATCATTGAAACCTACCTCATAATGATGCTCAACCAACCTCATTAAAAAAAATCAAAGAATACCCAATCTAGGTTACACCATGGTGCTACCATTCTGTACCACATGATTCACTCCATCTCAAGTCATATTCTATTATTACTAGGTTCATGTTCTTAATTAACTATCCATAAACCAATTAAACACATGCTCATCTCATCAAGTCTAGGCCCTCTTGTTTTATTAAGAAAATAAACCTCTTGCATTTTATATCCATCACAACACAATATATAGCCATTATTTCAAATATATAATACCTAAGTCACATCCATTCCAACATCACGAATCAGATAACTCCTCAAATGAATTAATCTAAAACATAATTCTTATACCCCTTCTTCCCATATATGAAGGCACTCATAGGCTAAGGTTGATCATTTTATTCAGTTATAATCATATTTTACAATTTAGCTCAAAAAAATCCCGAATAGTGTTTTTCTTTTCAATTATAACACTCGATTATATAATATATTGGGTCACATCTCAACATCACTAGTTTCTCCCACAAGTATTATAAACACACCCCACATAAGTTATAACTCATGGTGGAAAATCTAATTTACCATATATGATATTAAAAAGAAAATATTCTATAAACTCCCTCACTATAGGGTACAAATCCTTACTGGGATTCAATATACTAGACTAGCACATTTAGGATCAACATCAGATATAAGTGAATATATAAAGTTATCTCCCTATAATTATCAGTACAAAAAAACATAACCATGTGGTTTGGTTTGGTAGAAATCCTCCAAAATGTTATTTTAGAAGTTTTTAAACAATTTATTATTGAAAAATTAAATTATTGGATACCTTTTTTCCAGTACCAGTTTCATAATCAAACAAAATCATGAATACATCATATGGATCTATATGTTGGATGCGATGCAAAAACATTCACCTATTTCCACCCCATACCACAATATAAATCAAAAATAAAAAATCAAAAACACAAAACACAATATTGAAAAGAGATAAACTCAACAATAACATCAAAAAAAGAATCAAAATCCCAACTCACTCATAACATAGAATTGAACTCATGCAGGTTGTGTCCAAGAACACAACACTGTCTCCATCCCAAGTTTTGACCAGTCCTATCTCCAGTCTTCCACATACTATATAGTAATAAAAAATAAAAAATGATCTAATAACAAATTTTAATATCCATCCACCTAAATAACTCTATAGTATTCATATTGGGGTACTGTGGGACCTTAGGCATGCCTCCCCGCATGCCAGACACTACTGAATATCATAAAGTGGATAAGGTGATATCATCGGGGATAATTAAACAAAAAAATATTATATAACCAGTCATCACAATATCCAAATGAATAAAACAAATATCATAGTCAAATATAGATAAGAGTAAACAATATACAACATGTTGAAACAAAATGAAACATTTAAATGTCACAAGCTTCAAACCAAAATCAATGGGATCTCTAATGGGTTGATCATATATAGCTCAACTAAAATAAATATATATTATAAGAAAACAACACCTAGTATTATGTACCAATCGAGTACAATCTATAGACTCCATCCAAGCTATATAGCTCAACTATAAAAAATATGGACTCTACTTTACCTATTTATGTGATCATGAGATCTTCTTAGGTACCAACATGTCGGGGCCGCATGTTTATGTTGTGAGTATAACTTAATAGAGAATCAAAAACAATGTACCATAAATAACTAGTATATATGAATCATGTACAATGTAATATTATTAGGATAAATAACACATAAAAAATAAAATCATAATAATTTTCGCATCCACAGGTACTATCCATGTCACTCAAGAGTCACCATACTTTCCTTGGCTAGTGCTAGATATATCGGAAAATGATACATCAAAAATAATGGGGGAATAATGGACCACCTGAGAACCAGATCATTTCACATATCAACAAGAGGAATAACACCAACACCATATACCATGATATATCATGTCACTAGGTATAATAATTCCCACCCACAGACACTTGTATATCATAATAATTATGGGGATAAATAACTTGTCCATATATCTCTATAGATCATAATCATTAGGGGATAAGTGTCCCACTAAGATATCACTATATATCCTAATTTACAGGGGGAAAATCATCCCACAAAGATATAACCACATATATTAATCATCTATGGTATAAACGACCATCCTAGATATCACCATTTTTCACAATTAGGGGGAATAAATATCCTACTTGGATATCACCGTATATCAAAATTATTTATGGAGGGGGGTTAAGAGGCATGATTTTGTATTATCAAATCTTATTTTGATCGAGGAGATAATAGGACTTCATAGATATCACTATATCTAACCATCACTAGGGGATAAACAGAACACCTTGATATCACTATATATCATAATAATTAGGGGTATAATAGGCCAACCCAAATATCACCATATATCATAATTGTCAAAGTTTAAGTAGCCTCCATGTATATCACTTTATCTCACTATCATTAGGGGATATGTTTCCCAATAGTTTACCATCATATATCATTTATAGGAATAACATTCTGCAAGTATACTATCATATCTCTTAATCAATAAAGGGATAAGTGACCCTCAAAGATATCACTATAGATCATTTTAATTGGGGAGTAAAAAACCATCCCGTATACCATCATATATCATCACAGGGAATATAAGTTTTCACTTTTACCATTATATATCACATATCTAATCTTAGGTTGTACTCTCAAGAACACATACTATTCATATCACAATATCCATTATAGTCTACAACTGAGTTATCCCCCACGTTCTCATTCATTCTATAATCAAAACAAGGCTGGGGTCCTAATAATGTTCCTATTGGTCACATCACAATCCAAACACTACATGTGGGTTCATTTATCCCATTTCCAACTCTATGGCCAATTTCCATCACTCAATGGGAACCACTTATCTTATTACAAAAAGAGTCACATCATGTCTTAACCCATCACATATAAAACACCTTAGAAACAAAGAACTAGGGGATAATATTACATCCATATCACTTCAAATCCAGGGTAGGTATATCCTATAATAATAAAACTACATGTATATCCTTTACAAGGTATAAAAAATTAAATACACACACACACATGTACATGTACACATATAGTGGGGTAGGAACACTCACCCGACATGCTAATCAACTATCCAAGAGGCTATATAGTGAGTCATTATTTTTTTATGGATTACCCCTTAGTCAACCACTCTCAATATATCACTCTCGCCAACATAGAGGGAATACAAGAAATCTATTCTAGGTTAAAAAATGTTCCATTAATTTTTATACCCCCTACAGGTGCACATATCCTATAATACATATTTATGATTTGGTCCATGACCATTAATCACAAGGAAATCCATTCATTTGTTATAGGGTCCATTATTTCCCATGACACACCCATTATACAGTTGATTATTTTGAAGAGAAATTAATTTTCAATTCATGTTCAATAATATATAAGTGGAGACAGAACATATCACATATCACACAGGAAAATAAATGATTCATATAGAGTTGTTTAGGGGACACCTACATTAATCAGATTTATTTTCTCAATGCAGGATCAATAACCATAATTGACAGTTTTCCAATCCTGAAAAATCATCACTCATTGAAACCAATACCCAAATAAATCCTTAAGTGCTCAAATCAATTATAACATTATCATAATTAATTAAAAAAATTATTAATTAATGAATTCTTTACAAATGATAAAAAAATTACATTCCAGATAACCTCACATAAATAACACCTTTGGTAAAGGGTGGAATAACTCTTCCAAAATATAGAAAAGACTCTCAAATAAACTTCATGAAACCTAGTGCATCTATCCCCTTAAAAACCACTTTATAAAAATTTAGAAAAATCTATAATGTCTAAAATAAATCCACCTCATACTAGTGTAACATTCATTTAAAGAATATCTTTGAGACACCAACATCAGTACCTAACATGGTAAAATAAGGACCATGAAAGAAAGAGAAAACCATATCGTTAATGATGAGGAAAATCACCTTCAGTCACTATAAATCAGGTATTTCGAAAGGGAAAATTGGAAGATAATAATATCCTAAACTCACCCTATTTTTCACATCTAACAATGATGAATCATGAAGGAGTTTTCAAATTCAAGTCATATAATGACTATTATACCATTTTTTTTTAAAATAATATGGAAAAATTCCCAACATAGTGTGTCTTATAGGGATCATAGTGCAATAAATTTATTATAAATCCCTCGTGGTTTTTTGCATTAGGAAAAGGGATTGATCCATGCCTCTTAGAAGAAATAAATTCATAATATCCTCGGCCTTCATGATATGAACTCCACTTCATACCACAACCAACCACATTTATTAGTCTAATTCCACTACCTCCTTGGAACAATCCATAGTAAATAGCACTAACTATGGAATAATTATTCCCCATTGAGAAACCCTCATGGTATAGGCCCCACCGTTGAGATATCCAATCTATCTCTCAAAATTTGGTAAATTATGGATTCCTAACTTATTGAGTAGTCATTATGTATCACCCATACATATTTTAAAATTGACCACTATGTTTCAAGTACTTTACCACTTTTACTAACCCTTATGTAAAAATATATCCCTTACATATCACAAAGTAACCCTTATGTATCAAAAACATTACTATTCTCATACCTTTATTATTGGTGTAACCCATACATATCGTATAGATCAACCCCTATGTTTTATAGGGTGACCGAAACTTTTTAAAATTTCACTGTACTAAGATAAACCATATATATATATAGGATACCCTTACTTATAATAGTTATAACCCTTAAACATCACAACTAACCATCATATATAACAAGGATCACCCTTAAATATCATATGGATAAACCTGTTAACCCTTACGTGTCAAATATTTTTCCATTTTTCAGTATTCATGGTCTGGGTAACCCTTTTGAATATATTTTTCCATTAGAAACACTTATTTATATAAAACATTACATATTATAACACATATATGTCATAGAACACAAACCCTAACACCATAAATCCTATACCTAAAATATTACATGTCATAACACATACTAGTTATGGTGTTACATTCCACATAAAACAAAAATTCAAAACAATTCTATCTCAAACATGCTAAAACAATCACCTATGTATATGAGACACCACTTAATCCTCTAATAACATCCAATAAAACTTCTTTTCAACATCAAGACTATTTGAATATGACTAAAAATCCTAATTCTAAAAAAATCCACTACCTCGAAACTAAAAAATTTGTTTTTCCCATGTCTTTCAGGAATCTATATGATGCGGGCCATTATATAATCATTAATACTTATCGAGAATACTTTTAGGTTTCAAAAACATTGACTAGAGACTTGATTAATTTTTTTGGACTTTCCAAATAAAGTTTATTTTCTTCTAATTTGAAATTTTACTAACTTGTATAGTCTATATTTTATAAAACACTGAATATCCCATTCCCTAGTTTATTTTCCGACCCACATTAATAAAATAGGATAATAGTTTCATAAACCAATTGAAATTATTGAAATATTCCCTTTGATGAAAACAAAATTATTTTCATATTCATAATAAGACCTAAGATAAACATAATTATATCATTCTATACAAATATTTGAGATAAGGTGTAAAACAACATCACGAGTTGGTTAATTAGAAAGTCGTTACCCTAACACATTAAAATATTTTATTTCTTTAAATAAGTTCCCATGTTTTAAAATTAGTCTAAGAAGATTCAAAAATTAAGATCCTACTTTTCGTAGTATTGATATAATAGTTATGTTTGATGATGATGATATCATTTGTATATAATAAAATATTTCATTAGATGAGTATCATGATTTATATTCATTTAGTAAGGAATTATATGAAATATTCTCTAATATAAACAAAATACCCATTAAAATTATTATATCCATGAATGGTCCAAGACCCATATTTCATCATGATAAACACATGTGATCAAATAAATAATCCATAACTATATATGGTAGGAAATCATGTCAATCATAAATATATGACTCTTGGATAGTTGAGTGGAATACTCTTTGTCCAATCCATCATTTGGATTATATCAACACAATTTTTCTATCATGGTAATATTTAGGGTTTCCCAGTAAAGTTAAACTCAAATTATATTCCATGAATGCAGAACATAAAGTCGAATCTCACATCATTACTTTATTTTATTACATAAGATAACATAGGGGACCCCTCTTTGGCATGGGTTTCCCATTTTATTAGCGATATTTTGAGATGTTTTTCTTTGAAAGGAATTCAACACTTTTTAATTTGAGGAGGACTTAACCTCATAATCATAACTAACTTATTCCATTAAGAATGAATGATTATGATGATCTAGTTTTGAATTCCATTCCTTAAAAAAAATCAATATGTTAAAACTATATTTATGTTTAAATATTTATATAAATTATATATTGTGTTACTAACCTAAAAAAATACAACTGTATTTATACATATCTAAATGAATCCTAAAACTCCCCAGACCTATACCCCTAGATCAGTTCTGAAAATATAATTCACACACTATAATTCATACTAAATGAGACATTATGATCATATCACACAAATATATTACATTAGTTATATAAAATTAACATTATGTATCAAAATTCACAGAAAATAAGAACCTAAATGATTTGTGTTTTTTGTGAATTGGTAAATATACAACCTATTCAACATGATCTTCATCATCTACCAAATATAATCTTCACGTGTGACACTATTTTAGACACATCAAATTCAATAACTACCTTCCAATCTTAGAGAATGGAAATAATAGAAAGGATGAATTCAAATTACCAGTAAGGGTAAAAATATGAGATATAAATCAATGATAATAAGTGAGTATAATATGATCCTATAGTAATGAGAAGATAATCAATTTGAAATGAAATAACAAAATAGAATCATATCTAAAAAAATATAGATCCTAAATCATGAGTCATAACATAAATCACTAGTCATAATACATGAGTTAAAAGTCAATAATCATGATCCATGAGAATATAACATAGGAATTAAAATGTGGAATAAGAGTTTGACATAAAAATAAGAACATAAATCATATAATATGTGAAGTGTAATTTCCCTGAATTTCTATGTAATTTTTTTATTTATATGGAATTATTTCGACACCACGAAATTCGATGGTACCTGATTCTAAGGCTCAGAGTGCCTAAAATGATCCATCAAAAAATGTTAAGCTTTAAATAGAACATGTGGGAGGATTCTTGAAAAAGTTTAATAACTCTTAAATGGGTGACAAAATCAGGATGTCAGTTTTACCATAGGCGTGACTTAAGTTTAGTCATCGCATGCCTCCAGTAAGAAAACCTGAATATGGAATAACCATTAAATAAAATAATTGAATAAAATTATTTTATTTTTCAAATGAATGTAACTCATGAACAGTGACTTAGATTAAAAAACTAAGACCACTATTGAACTCATGAGGGTATGCTTTCCTTAGGTAGACCCTAATATTGGCTAGCGCAGGCCAACAATGGAAGTTAATTTTTTTCCATGAATAAAATAATTAACAATTATTTTATGTTAAAATCCTTATAACTCATAAACGGTAACTCAGATTGAAAATAAGAGAGTACCGTTGAACTCATGGGAGCATGTTCCACTTATGAGAAGCCTAACCTCAACTGGTGCGGGTTGAGGGTGAAAGTTATTTTTTTGAACTTTTTTTAAGATACATTTAGTAAACGTGCGAGAAAGATTTTCAATATTTGAAACCATTGATTGGATTAAGAATATGAGTGCACTATTGAATTCAGAATGTTAGGATTCACATAAAAATTACTTAACATCGGCTAGTAAGGGCCGAGTGAAAAAGTTATTTTTCAGACTTTCCAAAAAAATAAAAAAATAATTTAAAATAATTATTTTATTTCTATTCTCACCATTGAGTCGTAGATGGAGACGCTGTGTGGAAATAACGAGTTGACGACGATGCACATTATTGAGGCTCATTAATGGCTTGATAACCCACTATGTGATGATGCTTTAATGAAGTTTAATAGAGATGACGTTTCTTAAAAAAAAGAGTGTAATGATGCGACGTACCATCATAATGGAGACGTAGCGTCGTGCTCCTATTTATAGTTCGACACGCTGGGAAAATAAGGATTAAAAATTTGGAGTATTATCTCATGAACCTCTGACGGAATTCCACCCCATAGAAAAAAAAATCCAGCGAAACATCATCATCTTCGTCGCATTTCAATGATAAGAGTAGGGAAGTGATGTTGACATCTTAATAACTCGAGGACAAACACTGCGACATCAGGCATCATAAGAGGTAGAGGTTTTTGATTTGATGTTCTTCCCCATACTTTTCTAAAAACAATGAACATGGATCAAACCACGGACAGGTTGATCTGCGATTTGTCTGTTATGTGGGAGGGTGATTTTATTATTGGGGTTTTATTTATTCAAGGTCCAAATCTTATCATAGAATGATTGAACAGAAACTCCCCCAAACCTCCCCTGACTTTAAAGCTCTAACAAAGAGGCTTGACACTAACAAAAATGAACCATGGGGCCTCCTCATGTGCTTTCTTAGTGTCCATACCCTCAAAATGATGTCAAGGAAGATTTGGAATCCCCGCAGTGAATAGGGTGCTCCCCGGAGGCCATAGGCACAGACAACTAGATGGAAAGACCATCAGAGCGCATCCATTGGTCTGCTAAACATTCTGCTAGTGCGGCGACGGTGGCAGCGGCTGACCACACCGGCCGCATGGAGGAGGCAACCCACACCAGTAGGCTGCATGGACATGGAGGCCGTGGATCGTCAGTCGAGGTGGCATGCTGGAGGACACAGCTCCAGGCAGGCCACCACATGGAGGGATGATCTATGTCCAGGCCGGCCGGACGAGTTGGAAGCTGCGGTCCTTGACCACGACAAGCTGAGGAGCCTCTCGCATCCATTGGAATGCGGGAGGCCGTGACCCGTTAGCCGAGGCAGGAGTTGGATGTGGCGCCAGGCGGGCGCCGCGCAAGTGGTGCGACCCGCCTCTTACGGGCCGCATTTGGACAGGGTGGGGATGCAGCTTCCTGCCACATTCCAGGTGATCACACATGCCACATAGCTTGGCCAGTCATCTACTGGTGAGCCGATCCCCAGGTGGGCTGGGCCAGTCCCACTGCCCAGTGGGCCGGACCCGCACCGGTGGGTTTGACCAGTGGCCCAGTAGGCTAGTTCAACACCCAACAGACCGGACCAACACCGGAAGGCCAGACCTACACTATCTTTGAGCCAGGATGGACTAGACTGGGTCACCGGGCAACTCGATGGGTTGGACCCTCGACCAACCGTGCTGGGTCCAGCGAGGCCTATTGGGCCTGACCCACTGTCCAGACCGAATCAGATGGACCTTGACCCACACCAGGCTGGGTTGAGTCCATATAAATGATCAGGGGTATATAGGACCCCCATTATAGGTTGGTCGATTCGGTCTAACCAAGTCAGATTGGGGCCCATCGCCACCAGTCTCCTTATTACTAAAACACCCGTATCTTGCTAACCGCACGTTCGATTGATGATCCGTTTATAGAATTGGGACCCTATCGATGAGGAAGATCCTTTAGAATGATATATAGTGATTTTTTTGATGTTGATCAGTGATGAATGGCTTGAAGAGTGTTTCTCCCAAGCACACTATGTACAGAGCCCTACAATGGGTTGTGACCTTAAGACTGCTAAATTTTGGCTTAGTGGGAAGCACATCTCTGTGACTTGGAAGTCCCATGTTTGGAAGAACCTATCTGACAATTTGTAGGCCCATAGTACTTGATTTGGATGAGTACCTCAGTTGGCCATGACTAGTGGGAAGCATCTCTCTATGACTTTACAGGCCCATAGTATGCGATGGGGGAGGAGTACCTAAAAGTCCAAGGTTAGTGGGAAGCACCTCTTCATGACTTGGAAGGCCCACTATACTCTTTAGAGGAGGAGTTATCCAGAAGCTGTGGGGTTTGACAGTGTGACTGATGATGCTACTGTTACTACCCTAGAATATACCTAGTGTGAGATGTATTCTGTTTTTTGCTTAACCTTGAGAAATTTTTGTGTGGTCTTTATTTTTTTTTGTTTTAGGGTCCCTACTGAGTACTGTGTTACTCACCCCTACACGGTCTTCTCCTGCACATGTTGTGTCTGGTGCAGACGACTGATATTTTGACAGAGGTACTCAAGTATATGAGACTGACATATGATATGATGGTGGACTTGGTGGCCCAGGACCAGGTGGGCCCCAGTAGGATAGGTAGGACACGACATAATACTTCGGATTCTAGTAGCTTCACTACTCTCATGATCAGGTGGGGTTTTCTGCAGATGTCCATCAGAGTTCCCTTTTTGTGTTTTTCTTTTATCAGTTCTTTATTGGGTTTGTATTTTGGCCCACTTATTTTCATATGTACTTGCACCCATATTTATTTTAGTGGTTTTATTTTTCCACCTATCGATGTGTTGGGATGTGTTTGGGAATGTGTGTGTATACAGGTATTCAGGAAAATGCCTCCCACTTACAGGTTGATGCCTTCTGTGCTAGTTGCCATCCCTTGGCCTCTAGGAGGCAGGCATGGGGTAGTCACGACACAGGCCCTAGGGGACAAGTCACAACATGAAGGATAACCACTAATACAATCACTTTAAAATATACTGGTCTGACTACATATATGTAAACTTTTATAATTTGGATAACCACTCACATACCATAACTTTTTGGATTAGGGATACCCACCTACACCCTATAAACATTTGAACTTGGGATACTCACCCATGTTTTGTATCATTTTGATTTGAGATATAAAACATTACTCAATGAATTAGAGGGATAAAATAGAACCAACAATCAAATAATTTAAAAACTATACACATGTGTTCCATACAAACTTACAAACATTCATAATTTAATTATTGCTTGGTTAACCTGTGGAAATGAAATGAATTTCATGAAAACATATTTAGAAAATAATCATAAGGCATCCAAGGACATAATATGGATTATTTCATTAGAGTACATATCTAGTTAAGTATATGAATCATTAAATTATGATGATGTGGATGAAAAAACCTTTATAATTACATTAGATGGTTACATTGAAAAATAATGAGCAATATACTTTTCTTTTGATAAATTTTATTTGTCAAATATAAAATACATAAAAAATGTTATTAGAAATTACATTGTAAATATATGAAAACATGGAAGGTAATATTCATAAATAATAATATACATAAAGGTATGCGAATTCATTAATAATTTTTTTTTAAAATTATTCTTTTTATACTTTTTTATAGAAAATAAAAAAATACCCATGTTGAAAATGTTAGGGAGATTAAATTTTATGTTTTTTAAAATTAAATAAAATAAAGTGTAAATTTAACTTAATAAATATTTTATGTTGATAAAATAACATTATTGAAATAATATAAAAAATATAGATATGTAGGTGAATGATTCCTAATAATAAAGAAGTGATAATATCGACTCAACTTATGAGCTTCATATCAGTAGAACTTTGAATAAAAAGAAATTGAAATGATAATAAGACAAGAAAAATATAGTAAATTTATAGATTAAAAGAAACTAGGTGATATAACATATAATTTCTTCAACATCAATAAGGTCAAAAACAATATTTAATTCAAAGATAAATTGAAAAAGAAACACTTGCCTCAAACTTTTGTTCAGAAGAACATGTTATAACTCCCTATTTAATAAATATAGGTTTATTATACACATAAATAATAAAATTATTAATATTTTTTTTTCATTTATAACATTAATTTATAATTCATTCTTACCCAAATATTAGTTTTTTATAATTAAAATTAATATTCAGGTATTAATTATTCCATTTCCCATGCATGATTTGTTTTAATGGTTAGGATCTTGGAATATTGTTTATGGGATAACCTACTATATAATTACAATGATGAGGTAGTATAAGTTTCTAATATATTTATATAGTTTCATAGTGTAATGGATCAGACCTCCATGGTCCAAGACGTTTTCAAATCTAGTGTTTAGGGTGTTTTGGGAGGCAATGATATCTCATTTCAAGAGTTTTCCAAATTTCTAGTTTTTTTGGTCAGTAGGTTTGGTCATTGGTGGGTCGAGGCATCAGTAGGTCAAGTAATCGGTAGGTCAAGGCACTATTGGTTGATGCGTCAGTAGTTTGAGGGAATCAGTAGGTCAAGGCTTCAGTATAACGAGGCCTCGGTAAGTCAAGGGAGTCAGTAAGCCGAGGTCTCAGTTGGTGGAGGGGTTAGTCGGTTGAGGCAGTGGTAGGTATAGGGAATCATTAGGTCATGGTGTCAGTTGTTAAGGGGTGTTAGTAGGTCTAGATTGTGGTTGGTCGAGGAATCAGTAGTTCAAGGGAATCAGTTGGTCGTGGCGTCGGTAGGACAAGGCACTGCTAGGTTGAGGGAGTGGGTAGGTTGAGGCATCGATAGGTCAAGGTGTCATAGGTCAAAGGGATTAGTAGGTTAGGGCATTGGTAAGTCGAGGGAATCAGTATATTAGGGCGTCTATAGGTCAAAGTTTTCGGTAGGTTGAGGCGTCGATAGGTCGATGGTGTCAGTTAGTTAGGGTGAAAGTGAGTCAGGGTGTCGATGAGTTAGGGTGTCAGTGAGTCAGGGCTTTGGTGAGTCAAGGTGTTCGTAAGATAGGATGTCGGTGAGTCAGGGTGTTAGTGAGTCATGCATCAGTAGGTTGCGTCGGTGACTCAACGTCAGTGGCTCATTGTCGGTGCCTCACTTTTGGTGCCTCGCTGTTAGTGGCTTGTGGTTGGTAACTCACCCATCGATGACACATTTCTAGTTTTTCCTGTTTCACCCCTCTAATGTTTTATTTGATGTAAATCGAGTTTAATGACTTGTAGATCCTTGTGGTCTTGGACATGATCCGACTTTAATGTCAATTGAAAACATTTCCTATTTTATCGATATAGGATCTGGTTTTTTCTAAAGCCAAGTTCATCTCTTATCTTTCCTCTTGGTGCACAGAGAATGTTTCATCCTTGACGAGCTGTGTGACTATGGTTTAGCCCCCCACTTTTTGGTTTTCTTTGAGTCTCCTACTGACACGACTCCATTATTCTAGAGAAAATAGGAGTTTTTGTCACCTATTGTTTAAAGTAGGGATTCCTTCATCTCTCCTTTAACTGTGTATCATGAGTGGTTGGTGTACTTGTTTCCTCTTGAAAATACAGATAAAACAAATTTAAAGAAGATAATTGGTAGGAATAAATTGGGATGGGGAAGATATTGATGATCACTTGATTTTATATGTCATATTTGATCTATAATGTGAATTGTATGGGTTGTATTGCTAGGAAAATCATGGCTATTGGTGATATTTTCTAGCCCACTTGCGATGCTTTATGATTATTTCTAATTCACTATTGAAATGATAGAAAAAATAGATTCTTATTAATCATGTATACTCGATTAAATGAAAAGGATTACCCAAGATCACACTTGATTTGTGATCACCCATGTTTATCAAAGTGACATTAGAGAACCTTTGTTTCCTAAATCCAAATACACTCAACCTATTTTGGCTTGGTTGTTTGTTGTATGGGCCTTGTTGTGTTTTATGATTTATGAGGGTTATATTGTGGTGTTGTTGGTAGCATGGTTATGGGAATAAGGGTGAGTAGAGGAGTTGGTTCAGTGAGAAGGGTGTGGTATGTGTGTGTAGTGAGGCCATGGTTTAGTGGTGTTTGTTGTGGGATTTGTGTATGAGGTGGTGAAGGAGGTGTGATGGAATACCAGGTTAAGAGATTGATTTATTGTGGAATGGATGGACTTTTTAGCTACAAGTACTGCATCAGGGAAGTGGTTTGTGAAGTGGGGATGTAGGACTAGACTATTTCAGGATTTCTTGTTTATGAGTGTTAGAATGGGTTCCCTTTCCATTAACCCTTCTTTCGTTGTTCGCCTTTTGTAGTAGTCAATATGGTTGGTTAACCTTGCAATGTTTGTAGTGTATGGTAGTTTCCTGGGTATGGATGGAAATAAATAAATGAATGACTTGATAATGTATAATGATAATTAGTTAAATGAATCATATAGGGGTATGATTCAAACTGAGACTTAAAGTGAAGCGGCGTTCAAGTGACCATCATTCGTGGTGGTACATGCATGTAGGGGTTGAAAAAAAGTGGTTTTGAGTGGGATGGTTATATGTTTGGAATCCCATAAGATGGGTTGGGGGTTTTTTACCTATATGTACAAACATGTAGTTCCTTTTTTTTTCTATATGCACCCCACCCGTGTTGAGCACTATGTGCCGAACACCCCCATAATTATGGATGGGGGGTTTCTTTCCCAACATCCCAATGAGAGGATGGAGGGATGGTTATTGACTTTAACCTAATCCCTCTTATAGGCATTTATCACCAAATATTCTCTAGGCATCTAGTAATTTCTTGAGGATTAATATGAGACTTATGTTATTGGCTATTTGAGAGGTGGTTTGTTTCCTAGGTGTCTTCAGGATGAGGCCCAAGTGTTTTTAGGGGAGACCTCTGGTGGTTGAGGCCTAGGTGTCTATGGGTAGGATTTGATGTGGGG
This sequence comes from Viscum album, assembly GCA_963277665.1. Lineage (NCBI taxonomy): Eukaryota > Viridiplantae > Streptophyta > Magnoliopsida > Santalales > Viscaceae > Viscum > Viscum album. The sequence goes on from OY728145.1 coordinate 906,942,366, forward strand.
TACGGCTCAGGTTTATGTGGTAACATTGTGATAGTGGGGCTTGTGGAAGTATATGGTAGAATCTAGACATTTTTCATTAGGGATGAGATGTTAACCAGTGGGAAGTGGTGTGGGGTACCCAAATATTGATGTTCATAATAATTTACTTTACTTGAATTTTGTTATTTAGTGATCATACCTTGGTGAGTTTGGGGTGGATAATATACATTGTTAGGTGGTTTTGAGTTTTTATTGTTTTCTCACAAGTTATTTAGTATTATTTTCCCACTTGTACACAAGTGGTTTTTGTTTTTACATACTGAGTATACATGTATGCTCACCCTATGTAAATAAAACTATTTTCATGTTTCTAGGGAGATTACGTAGACTGTGATGGACCATACTAGCTCAAACTTTGAGGATAGTTGTTGTGACACTTCTTAGATTTAATTTGGTACTTACTTTGGAGTCTTCTTTTTTTATTTCAAGAAGTTTAAATTTAAACATTCATGTGGGATGGATTTTGGTTTATTTATATATATGGTTCTTGGAGTTTTTTGAGGTTGATACTTCTTATCTCATGATCATGGTTACTATAAAAAAGGTTAAATCCTCCCATTTTTGGGATAAATATATACCCTTGGTGCTTGTCGCCACCCTGGGGACTATAGGAGGAGGGGCTTGGGTGTCATTATCTCTCCTTCAACATGAAGAAGGAAGGTCTTGGAATCTTTCTTTCCCTTCCCTCATCTTGAAGAAGGATGGTCATGCCATAATGGTATTAGAGGTGATGGTTTAGAGATATGATGGAGTTTTGTAGTTAGGAAAAGTTAGGATTACCTTGGTTGTTAGGGAAACAATGTTAGGTGATCTTGGTGTGTGACATAGGCCAAGGGATACCATCTAGGACACAAAATTTTAGGGACCCCATGATCCTACGCAATGACTATGAGGATACCGAACAACCAAGTGAGGTTAAATCATTTGCGAGGTAGAGACCCTAGGAAAGGTACAAGCATCATGATGACTTGTGTTCTTTTCTATTTTGAGAGTTTATAGGAAATTAAAATAAATATTACAATAAAATTCCATATTACCCGGTCTTAGGAGTTCCTTGTTTTCCATTAAGCTATGTCTCCTAGACGTCGACCATGTGTGGTATGAGTAGTGGAGGGTTAGCAAGCTGACCTAGTTGATCGGTGGAGGGTTTATCCAGAGGGGGAGGGCAATCAGTGGAAAAAGATTCTTCACACTTTATAGTGACAGACTCTAGAAAAGAATGTAAAACGTGTCTCAGAAACAGAGATTGAGAGTCTCCTTGAAGGGATGGTGATCAAAGTAAGCTTGATCTGGGCTTCAAAGGGGTACCAGGTTCTGTTGGCAGTTATCTAGATAAGGGAAGAATCACATTAATGTAGGGACCTTTTCCTCAGGCAGAGAAAGGAGACTGATGTTCTGTGAGTTTTCTTTGAGAAGGAGTTCTGGGAGGAATTATTTTCTTCCATGCTGAAAGACGAGAAGAGTTAGAAGCTACTATCCATCTAGTAGGGGAGTATGTTATGAGGGAATTGGGGATCAAGTCCAAGGATATTCTACATTTTTCTTGGTATATTTTTTTCGGATGAGTAGTCTTGGGAAAGACACTTAGAGGATGACCTTGGTCCTCTTTAGTATGTGGTTACTCCCTTCACCCTATCAATATAATTAGAAGTTCAGAAGATGGATGAGGTAGTTTAAAGGATTCACTCATGAGAAGGTCTATCGTTAGAGGGAAGTCATATGAGTTTTTCAAAGGGGAAGGTCATTTAAAGCATGTATCTGGTGTTAGGACCTTCCAGGATTCAGCCAGTGGGGAGCCAACCCCAGCAATTTCAGTTATGACCATTTGGTCCTCACCAACTTTGCATGGGCCTGTGGTTGAGGTGTTTTTCTTACGGAGGCCATGGGAACCTTCATGGATAGTTCTTGGATTGAGATCAGTATGGTGGATATTGTAAGATTCAGTGCCAACCTTAGTAGCAGTTTCTAGCTAGGCATTTCTAATAGGAGGGACAACATGCCCTTACTCCACTAAGGCAGGACAGTGCAGGAGGTGGACGACCTAGGGTTCTCCTTTGGGACCTCAACTAGGGTGTAGTTGGGGAGGAAACCAATAGATGAGGGGTAGAGGAGAAGGTCATGGGAAGTTGCATGCCACATGGACAGTGCTATTCCACATGGGAAGCAGTTCTAGTAGGGATGGAGATTGTTCGATGTATAATCAGTTTGATCAGTACTCTTATTTGATCCTAGTTTGATTAAGGAGGTTCGCACTCCTTTGTTACACCTTGTTTATCCCATACTATGGGACTATAAATAGAGATAATTTTAATTCCCTTGGTGTTGAGTACACTAGTCTGAGGTTAGATCAGCTTGCTTGATATTTTCCAGGGATTTAGACTGATGTTGGGAAAACATCGGTCCAGTGTGAATCTCTTTATACAACAGATGAAACCCTACATTGTTATCCATGCCATCTAATGGTTTTACTCTATTCATGATGTCACTAACTTCTTCTAGAGAAGATTCGTGTTTCTATACATGGGTTGATAATGTGTGACTTTCATTGGAGAGAAGAGTTGTCTGGTGGCAGTCGGCGTATAGAACCTTTTATTTCCTTGTTGGCTGAGATGTCAGTGGAATATATGGATGCTGAGATGGTGGGAGTTCATAGAGTTTTTGAGGAGTTCTTATATGTTTTTCCTTGAGGAGATTTTAACTCTACCCCTCGACATGACGTTGTGTTTGGGATAGACTTACAACCCTGTGCTAATCCTATTTTGGGGGGATCCTTATCGGATGTCACCTTCTGAGATGTGGGATTTGTAGATCCACATTGATGATCTAATGAACATGGGATTTATTCAGCCTAGTGTGTCTCCATGGGGTGCTCTGGTCTTGTTTGAGAAGAAGGATGATGGTGGTTTGAGACTGTTTATAGAACACCAGAGGTTGAATCATATAACATTCAAGAATTGTTTCCCACTCCCAAGGATTGATGATATTTTGACAAGCTACAGAGATAATGTTAGTTTCTTAGGATCGATTTGTAGTCAGGATATCAATAGTTAAGGGTAAAAGAGGGTGACATCCAGAAGACTTATTTTAGGTGCAAGTATGGGAACTTCAAGTTCGTGGTAATGTCATTCGGTGTTAGGAATGCACCAACCTTGTTAATGGGGATTATGAAATCCATATTTCATGAGTTTTTGGATCAGTTCGTCATCATATTCATAGATGAGATCCTAATCTACTGAAAGTCATAGGAGGGAATACTGAACAATTTAGGATTATCATGGAAGTTCTCTGATGCAACCAATTTTAAGGAAATTTGTCCAGGTTCATGTTTTGGACATGGGAGGTACACTTCCTTTTGAATGTAGTGTCTCAGTAGGGTGTAACAGTGGACCCGTAAAAGGATGAAGTAGTCATTTCATGGGAAGCACCCAAGAATGTGGCATAGGTTTTCTATTTTCTTGGTATGTAAGTCTTCTACCAGATATTCGTAACTAATTTCTCTCAGGTAGCAGCTCTATGGACAACTCTGACCAGAAAAGGCCAATTTGTTTTGTGTAATGGGTAGTTCTAGGAAGCGTTCATCTACCTGAAGGGAATGTTGGTCAGTGTTACAGTGATCAAGAAGCCAAAGGATGGGTGATGTTTGAGGTGTTTTGTGATGCTTCCCGTTTGGGCATGGGGTGTGTGCTTATGCAGCAATAGGGAGTCATCTCTTATGGGTCCATGAAGTTGTGTCCCAACGAATGTAACTATGCTACCCATGATCTGAATCTAGAAGCAGTTATGTTCGCACTAAATATATGTTGAGATTACCTCAGTGGGGAGAGATTTTTTGTCTTCATAGATCACAATAGCTTGAGGTATAACTTCTTATAATGGGACCTCAACTTGCGGTAGCAAAGGTAGATGGAGTTTCTATTAGATTAAAATTTTTAGATCTCATAAACCTCAGGAAAAGAGAATGTTGTGGATGATTTGTTGAGTTGGAACTCACAAAAGTATGTGGCTCGAGAATCTGTAGATGCTTGGAGGGTGATGAAGGATTTGGCTGCATTTCACTTAGATGCAGGAATAAATGCTAGTAGAAGCCATCTATTTTAGATGATGGTAAAGTCATATATAAGGTATAAGTTGGATGAATCTCAGTGGTGAGACTCAGAGGCGGAGGTGATGCATGATCGCATTGACTAGGGTGATCATCCAAGGGGATGGTCAAAGGATGGTCAGAATAAGATGTTTTTCTATGAGAATCTGTTTTTTTGTGTTGAAATTTGTGAGGAAAATCTCCATGAGTTTCATCAATCACCCCTATAAGTACACCCTAAAGTTTCCACATTGTGTCGGGGATTAATGGAATAGTTATATTGGCACATGATGAAGCGGGTTGTGGCTGAGTTTTTGGCGAAGTGCTTAGTGTGCTCATAGGTAAAGGTTGAGCACCGTGTTCCCAATGGGTTTTTATCCCTTAGATGTCCCTGAGTGGAAGTGGGATGACATATTGATAAAAAATATTTTTTTGAATATCTTATTGATAATAAATGAAATAATTTCCTCACATTTTTCTAAATATGTTAATTTATAGAATATTTGGGATTAGATCAATCATTGGAAAAATCGATTGAAATTCCAATTTTACCCTTAAAAAATTCACTGTAGTATTTCGGGCATAAATGTTTTTATGTAAAATATTTTGACTTAAAAATTTGTTACTGTGTTCCTGACTTAATGGGATACCAATTTTATAGAGGACATTGGAGATGGATCATGCATTTTAGTGGAGTAAATGGGCCATAAATTCAAAGTTGGATTGAACCATCAAGATTGGACATCACTTCACCATTTGGGACGTATCTTCTTTATCTGGGCTTGGTTGAGCCCAAATTTTGGGGGAAGCTTAGGGACATGATTATGCCCAAATCATCCTTTTATAAGGCCAAGTAATTCATGCGTTTTGGAGCTCAACTATGCGGTGCAAGTGGGATTAAACAATTTGGCCGAATTTCCATTTAACAATTTAAAATGTTTTATAACCCTATCCCTCTACAAATCTATTTAAAGGATGTTTACACTATTTGGGATGTTTGTTTGAGTATTTAAGAAGGTGAGGCCGAAAGGGTAGCTATTGGGACCCCCTCACAACTCTTGGAAGAAGTAATGCCTTGTGCAAACATATCTTCCAAAAAAGGCTCTCCTCTCCCACCTCCACTTTGTGTTTCTTTGTTCTGATGCATGTAACGTGAATTTTCATCAATAAATATTATGTGTTTTTCTATTTTCAACTACTTATTTTTCTTCTTGGGATGGAATATAAGAGTGGAGACGAGATTGGGTGTTCCCATTTCAATCCATTGCTTATGCAAAACGTCTCCACGATGACAACTCCACCCATGGCAGAGTGATTTATTTTGTAGTTGATCTAATCCCTACTCCCTTCATTCATTTATTTTGAATCCATAAACATACTATAATTCATAAATTGTGATCAATTAATTGAGTTTTAATTTCTATGTTATTGAATTGACTTTCACATGACCGTGTGGTTGGGCTTGTATAAACCGTGTGAAGGAAACCTCAATCACAAAATTTAATCACTTTGGGATAGAATTGTATGTTTCATGTCTAATAACCAAACACAATTAATTCTCTAATACAGGGAGGATATTCTTCCCTAATTTACCACTGACCAGAAGTTGGCTTTTCGATCACAATCAAAGCAGGGTGCCGCGATTGAAGGTCCCGAAGTTAACCTTGGGCTAATTTTCACAAATATTTGTGGTTGTGTTTATTTATATATGGTTCTAAGGTTAATAAAGTTAGGGGATCATAATTGAATGAATTATTATTATATGGGATAATTATAAATGAATGGTGAAGGGGTTTGATTAGATCAACTACATCTTATCATATAAGTGTTTCTATAGAAATTGTCTCTTAATGGTCACTTCTCATTTTCTTGTTTAATTTACTGTTTGAAAAGTCACAAAACAAACCCTCCATCTTTCTTTTAATTATTTTTTACTATTTAAATACTTACTTAAATACCATTAATATTTGTTTAATTCACTTCCTCTTTGAGATAACGACCTAGGTCAGCCACTGTGCTACACTTAGTTAAATCACAATTAAATATTTTTGTGAGCATGTGTGACAACATCCTTTTAAATTGGAGCCATTTCCAGGGAGGAAAGTGTTTTATTCAACTAATTTGAGGTAATTTTTTTCTTTCATTTTATCCTTTTTTTCTCTTCTTATTTCTCCTTTCCCCTTTCTCTTATTTTTTTCTTGTTTTTATTTATTTCCTTACTATCTCTTTTATTTTCTTTCAGACCATCAATTGAAACCTCATTTAATGATATTGGTGTCCACTTATTTTCATTTCTCTATTTTCTAAGATTTATGACACGATCCCATATTGAGGATGTACTTGATCTAGACCTCAAGATTTAGCATAGCCTTAGGGATCAAATCAGAAATTATCGGTCTATGGGAAGTGTAGACATTTACCCAAGTGGGGAATTCCTCTAATGTAGTAATTTTGAAATTAGAAACTCTTCTAAAACAAATATAAAATAATATAAAATGGATAAAAATGACAAAAATGAACTCAATAATACTATTTGAGAGTTGGATTTAACTGATATTAATTATCAACCTACTTGCATTGCATATCCAACTCTTGAATCAGACATTGAACTAAAATCTGGGTTAATTAACCTTCTTCAAAAATTTCAGGGATTATCTGGTGAGGATCCAAACAAACATTTAAAATAATTCAATGTTGTATGCTCAACAATGAAATCGATAAATGTCTCTGAAGATCAAATAAAACTTAGAGCATTCCCATTCTCACTTGATGGGACTGCTAATGATTGGATGTATTATTTACAACCTAAACATTTAACATGTTGGAACAATTTGAAACATCTTTTATTGCAGAAATTTTCTCCAACATCAAGAACCACATCCATCTGAAATGATATCTCAGGGATCAAGCAAGCACAAGGGGAGTCAATGCTTGAGTACTGGGAGCGATTAAAGGAGTTCCGTGCAAGCTGCCCACATCACTGAATCGATGAGAAACTACACATATAATACTTATATGAAGGAATCACACCTATGAAATGGAGTATGGTGAATGCTGAAACTAGAGGAGCATTGGTCGACAAGATATTAACAACCACATGTGCATTGATTGACAAGATGGCCCAAAACTCCCAACAATTTGGCGATAGAGGTACACCGCATGCAGGGGAGTACATCAGGTAAGTCCTTTTTCTCTTGAGTGTCATTTATTTGATACCAAACTGGAATAATTGAACACTATGGTGAGGAAGATCGCTTTGGATCAAAAGACATCCCAACCCACTCCTGTGATCTATTGTGGCATTTTCACTGAGACAAGCCACCCCACTGATAGTTTCCCCCAACTACAAGAAAAAGAAGATTGCGTAGCAGTGTTTCATGGGAGACCAAATATAATAAAAACAACCATATCCTCAAAATAAGTTTGATTCCTTTACACAAGCATATAACCAAGGGTGGATGGATCAATCAAAAATGAGGTATGCATCTAAAAAACATCAAAGGCCCCACTTTCAACAAAACTTCCAGCAGCCTCCACCTTACCAACAGGGTTTCCAACAACCTGAAAGGATATTTGAATCCCAAGTATCAACAAGACAAAAACAAGGGAATCCTCCACCCAAGGTAGATTCTAATACTGATGATCTTTTGAAACAAATTGTTCTTAATCAACAGAATGAGTTAAAGAGTCAAGGTTCAGAGCTAAGGGAGATGAAAACTCAATTGATCCAGATTTCCACCATCCTCCATGAACTGGTAAGTAAGAATTATAGAAATATACCTTCACAACATACTCTAAATCCAAAGGGGAATGTTAGTTCCATCACATTGAGAAGCGGGAAGCAAACAACTGATGCTTCTCCACCTACCATTCTACTAGGATTCACCTCAACTCCAGAGAATCCCCATTCAAAACCGACTGTTGAGAAACCCAAGGAGAAAGATAAAGGTAAGAAAAAGATTGATTATGTTCTTACTAAACCTATTCCTTTTCTAAATAGGGTTGTTCAAACCAAGAATATGGCTGAAGATGCAATGAAAAATGAGGTTTTGGACACATTCAAGCATGTGGATATAAACATCCCCCTTATTGAGGACATTAAGAAAATCCCATGGTATGCAAAATTATTAAAATAACTTTGTACCAATCAAAGATGGCTCAAGGTAAATGAAAAGATCAAACTTGTAAGGAATGTTTCATCACTCATTACACCAACTCAAGTAATGAAAACAAAGTGAAAGGATCCAGGGACATTACCCATACCATGCACCATCGGGGAGTTACACTTTTCTGAAAGTTTATGTGATTTAGGAGATTCTATAAATGTAATTCATCACTCTGTATTCACTTATTTTCAGGTTGGTGGGTTGAAACTGATGAGAGTATTGGTGCCGTTGGAAAATAGAGCTACGACATATCCAGCTGGATTCCTTGAGGATGTACTTGTCCGAGTAAGGGACATGATCTTTCCAGCAGACTTCTACATTCTTAAAATGGAGGATGATCAGGTAAGTTCACGTGATCCCATTATCTTAGGTAGACCCTTACTCAAAACTACAAAAACTATCATAAATGTCTTTAAAGGTTCACTTTATATGGAGTTTGGAGATGAAGTTGTGTTATTTATTATTATGGATTTCATGATGTACCCCTCAGAGGACCATTCTTCTTTTTTATCTCTCATTTTGAACCACAAAATAAAAACCCCATGGATTTTAATTGTCCTATGCTTAGGAAGATTATGAGTATTGGTTCTAGTTTTATGTCTAAGAGTACTTCCACACCTATTTATAATGCAAAATACTCTCTTAGATTTGATTTTGAAATGGAATCACATTCTGATTTTGATCATGTGAACTCTTATTATGACATGTATTTTGAGTATACTAATGGATTTGATGCTTTATTCTCTGATTTTGATGACATATATTCTGATACTAATGTTCTTTGTGCATGTATTTCAGTTCCTTCAATTTCTCCATCCATACAGCACCCCCTACATTAGAACTCAAGCCATTTCCACCAAATCTCAAATAATCATACTTGTTGAGTTCTAAGAAATTACGTATTATCATTTGTAAAACTCTCCCTTTTTAAAAGGAAGAAAAACTTTTGAATCTTTTGAGGGATAATATTACGGAAATTAGGTGGACCTTTGCTGACATATTAGGAATTATACCCTCCATTTTCATGAATAGGATTCTCTTGGAGGATGGGTCTAAACTGGTTAGGCAGCCATAAAGGAGACTCAATCCAACAATTTTTGGAAGATGTTAAAAAAGAGGTTGAAAAATTGCTCGAGGCAGGTATAATCTATCCCATTTCAGATTCACAGTGGGTGAGTCCTATTCCGATTGTACCTAAGAAAAGTGGGGTTACTATTGTTAAAAATGATAAAGAGGAGTTAGTTCCAATGAGGGTGCAAAATAGTTGACATGTGTGTACTAATTATAGGAAACTAAATCAATCCACTCGCAAGGACCATTTCCTCTGCCATTCATTGATCAAATGCTCAAGCGACTAGCTGGGAAGACACATTATTGTTTCTTGAATGGATTTTCTAGACATTTTCAGGTTCCCATAGCTCTAGAGGATCATGAAAAGACTACATTCACCTATCCCTTCATCACATTTTCCTACCAAAGGATTCCATTTGGACTTTGCAACAACTTAGGTACCTTCCAGAGATGCATGGGCAGTATTTTTTCAGATTTTTTTAGACCTGCATTGAGGTATTTATGGATGACTTTACAGTGTATAGATCCTCATTTGATGAATGTATAAGTAGTTTGGTAAAGGTGTTGAATTGTTGTTTTGAGAAGAATTTGGTCTTGAACTTTCAAAAGTGTCATTTCATGGTAGAGCATGGAATTGTCTTAGGGAATGTAGTGTCAAAGCATGGGGTAAAGGTTGATAGATCGGAGGTAGATATCATTTAATCCTTACCCTATCCTTCATGTGTGTGTGATTTTAGATCTTTCCTAGGGCATGCAGAATTTTATCGGTTATTCATCAAAGATTTTAGTAAGATTGCGCTTCCTATCACGATTACATCAAAAGAACTCTGGTTTTGTGTTTAATGATTCTTGCAGGGCTTCATTTGATGATCTAAAGAAGCTTCTGAGCACTCCACCGATCATAAATACCCCACAATGGGAGATTCTTTTCAAGATTATGTGTGATTCCTCCAACTTCTCAGTTGGAGCTATCTTATCTCAGAGGGCGGGGGGCATTAACATCTGATTGCCTATACATCGAGGACACTAGATTTGGTCCAATCAAACTAAACAACCAAAGAAAAGGAGTTTCTTGATGTCATATTCACTTTAGATAAATTATTTTCATATTTATTGGGATCTAAAGTAGTTGTTTTTTCTAATCATGTAGCTCTAAGGTACCTCTTGAAGATGACAGACACAAAACCCGGGCTAACCCTATGGATGCTCCTTCTTCAGGAATTTGATATTGAGATAAAAGAAAAGAAGGGTCCAGAGAACTTGGTGGCGGACCACATGAGTAGGCTTACTCACATATTAGAGAATGACACCTTGGACTATGTACCACTTTGGGATAGTTTCCCCGATGAACATCTTTATTCCATCTCAGGTATGCATCCTTGGTATGCTGATTTAGTGAACTACCTTATTTACTCTAAAATCCCTACAAATTTAAAGAAACATAAAGTCCAAAAATTTAAAAGTGAGTCTTAGTATTATGGGTGGGAGGATCCATAACTTTTGCACATGTGTAGTGATCATGTTTTTAGGAGGTGTGTTTTTGATCATGAGTTTGAGTTTTTTTTCAATTCTACCATACAGTTGCTTGTGGTGGACATTTTGGACCCCAACGAACAGCTAGGAAAGTCATAGACTCTAGATTGTATTGGCCTACTTTATTCCATAATGCCCATGTGTTTTGTAATTCGTTCTCATGTTGCTAACACACTAGTAATATTTCCAGGAGACATGAGATGCCCCAACAACCCATACTATTATGTGAGATATTTTATGTATGGGGCATTGATTTTATGGGTCCATTTTCGTGTTCTTTTGGTTTCTTGTACATTTTGGTTTCTGTTTATTATGTGAGAAAATGGGTGAAGGCTAAGGCCACCAGGACTGATGATTCTCATATTGTAGTGGAATTTGTTAAGACATAAATGTTTTTCAGGTTTGGAGTTACAAAGGTTATCATCAGTGACCAGGGGACACACTTCTACAATTAGAATTTGGATTCCCTCCAGAAGTATGGGATGACACCCAAAACATCAACACCATTCCACCCCCACATAAACAGCCAGACTGAGGTTTCAAATCGTCAATTGAAACAAATTTTGGAGAAAATCGTGTAGCCAAATAGGAAGGATTTGAGCAAGCGATTGGATGATGCATTTTGGGCTTATAAGACAACATACAAGACACACATTGGTATGTCTCCATTTTGGATTTTCTTTGGAAAGGCATGCTATCTCCCCGTGGAAGTCGAGCATCAGGCTTATTGGGCTATAAAGAAATGCAACATGGATTTGGACAAAGTGGGAATTCAAAAGAAGATAAAAATTCAAGAGCTTTAGGAGATTAAATTGTCCTCATATGAGAACTCAAGGATCTACAAGGAAATATCAAAGATAGTTCATGAAAAAATTATCCCACAAAGGGATTTTCATGTTGGAGAGATAGTCTTTCTATACAGTTCACAACTGAATCTGATGCCTGATAAGTTGCATTCTAGATAGTTGGGTCCTTATATTGAATCTAATTTTTTTCCTTATGGTATAGTGGAGATCACACAAGAGGGCATATGAAAGAGCTTTATAGTCAATGGGATACGTTTAATGAAATACATTGATTGTCTTCTTACTAATGCAGTGGATTTCATCACACTCCATGACCCAATCATCACTTGAGAATATCCGGATGTTCCTAACCCTTTCACTTTTATATTATTTGTCCCGTTTAAAATTATGAATTTCTTGTGCACATATCATCTCATGGGTTCACATTGAGGACAATGAAATATTTTAAGTGTGGGGGAGGGAACCTTTTTGTTTAGTAATTTCAATTATTTTCCTATTTTTCAATGTGTTTTTTTCAAAACAAAATTTGCGTGTTTTTCAAATTTTGCGTGTTTATTTTTCATTTTTTTGTGTTTTTTTGATTATTTTGAGCTGAAATGATTCTCATCACGATTTTGAAATCCATATCAATAAGTGAAACAATTTTCCCAGGAAACTAAGCTTAAATGAATGCTGAAAATGACTTTTTTTCAAGTTCAAATCTTTAGTAATTTAATGAAAAGTACTCTAAATTTTGAATCACATACCACCTCTCACTGCTTTTATATTTAAAATCACTTTCCAATGAGGCTTATGAACCATTAATTTTGTATTCTTTACATTCACCTCACTTCTTGATAGAACCAAACCATTCTTGATTTAACCAGAATTTGATTTATTATTATCAAAACTTGAGCTTTTGAGGTACTCATGTTTAAATGATTAAGGAATTTATGTGGTATTAAATCCCCTATTTCAATGAATCCTTTTTATAATGGACACCCTTGATCATTTCATCCCTTTAGACCTTAGAATTCATGAACATCCTATTAGGTTAGCCACATTAGAATCCAAATTTACATATCCAACCAACTATTTAATTAAAATTGCATAATCTAGTTGAACTAAAGTGTGGGGGGAGTTGTCTTGTGTTCTGCTACCACATTCTGTGATAATTCAGGTGGAAAATTAAATTTTGAAGAGATGTGTTTGCTACTAAAAAAATAATTCTACTGAAAGTTGTTCCTTTATGAAGATTTCATGATAAAATAAGCCATGCCTTTATGGAGCTTCTAATGAAGAAAGAAAGTTGTGCCTCTCTGGAGATTTCATGATAAACTATGTTTGTGAGGATTTATGTTTTTTGCTGAAATGATGAATGGTGTAATATTTCCATGAGTTTTTATGATGATGAAGATAAATTGATACTAAGAGGAGTGAGGAGGAGACCATACATTAGTGAAATATAGAATAATGCAATTTTGCTTCAAAAATATTAAATCCCTCCTCATTCAGCCTCAGAACTTTTTCACATATAAATCATACAAACTAAAATCCACAGAACAACCCTAAAAATTCCTCATGTTAAACTTATTTCCTTGACTCACATCGGGTGGCGATGCAGAAATTTATCAAGCCAATGGTGACCCTTGTATGCGTTTGGCTGAGAAAGACATTACTGAAAAATTGACATTTGTGTTATAAGAGAAAATTCAAGTGAGGTGAGTGTTTTTTTGCATGAGAGGATAAATGATGTGGAGGTATATTTAATGATATAAACGGAGAACTTTAAATAATGGGTTTTTATGTGGCATGATATCTTTTGTTTCTTGTTGTGGAATTTTTGGATCTCAAGGATATGTGTTTTAAAATTTGTTTTGATTTGATATTGATATTTACTTGATATAAGGTTTTTCCTAGGAGTGCAAAATGGTAAGTGTGGGGGAGTTGATAAAAAACTATTTTTTTGATTATTTTATTGATAATAAATGAAATAATTTCTCCACATTGTGCTAAATATGTTAATTTATTGAATATTTGGGATTAGATCATTGATTTAAAAATTTTATTGAAATTATAGTTTTACCCTATTAAAATTAAATATAGTATTTCGGGCATAAATATTTTTCTGTAAATTTTTTTGACTTAATATTTTGTAACTGTGTTCTTGAATTAATGGGATACAAATTCTAGTTAGGACATGGGAGATGGATCATGTCATCACGTAAAAATTTGGGCCGTATCATCTTTATAAAGACTTGGATTAATCCCAAATTTTGAGGGAAGCTCAGGGACATTATTAAGAACAAATCATCCTTATATAATGCCAGCTAATTCATAGGTTTTAGAGGACAGCTATGCGGTGCAATTGGGATTAATCAATTTGGTGGAATTTAACTTTTACAATTATTTTTTTTGTAACCCTATCCCTCCCCAACTCTATTTAAAGGATGTTTACACTCTTTTGGAGGGATGGTCGAGGATTTGGGAAGGTTTGGATGAAAGGGTGGCTCTTGGGAACCCCTCACAACTCTTGGAAGAAGTAATGCCTTGTGCAAACATCTTTTCCAAAAAGAGGCTCTCCTCTACCACCCCCACTTTATTTTTCTTTTTTTCTTACGATTGTAACGTGAATTTTCTTCAATAAATCTTCTGTGTTTTTATCTTTTCATATTATTGTTTTTCTTCTTTGGCTGGAATATAAGAGTTGAGATGAGATTGGGTGTTCCCCTTTCAATCCATTTCTTATGAAAAATGTCTCCACAATGACAACTCCACCCATGGAAGAGTGATTTCTTTTGTATTTGATCTAATCCCCACTCCCTTCATCAATTTATTTTGAATCCATAAACATACTATAATTAATAAATTGTGATAAATTAAATGAGTTTTAATTTTTATGTTTCTCAATCGACTTGCACTTGATCGCGTGGTCGGGCTTGTGTAAACAGTGTGAGTAAAACCTCAATCGCAAAATCTAATCACTTTGGGATAGAATTATAGGGTTCAAGTCTCATCCTTAATCACAACTAATTATCAAATCCAGTTAGGATATTATTCCCTAATTGAACACTAACCACATGTTGGATTTTCGATAACAATCAAAACAGGGTGCTGCGATTGAGGGTCTCGAAGTTGACATAGGGTTCATTTTCACATATATTTGTGGTTGTGTTAATTTACATATGATTAAGAGGTTAAAAAGGTTAGGGCATAATAATTTAATGAATTATAACTATATAGGATAGTGATAAATGAATGATGAAGGGGTTTGATTAGATCAAATACGTCTTCTCATATAAGTGTTTATATAGAAATTTTCTCTTGATTGTGGCTTCTCAATTTCTTGTTTAATTTACTGTTTGAAATGTCACAAAACAAACCACCCATATTTATTTTCCTTTGTTTTTAATTATTTTAATACTTACATAAACCCATTAATAGTTTTTTGATTCACTTCCTCCTTGAGAGAACTACCTAGGTCAACCACTATGCTGCACTTAGTAAAATCACAAATAAATATTTTTGATAGTGTGTGCGACAAATTTATTTCACATATCAATGGATTTATTCACAGGATTACCCAAGGATAAGGTAGGATGTAGGGAAATTTTGGTATTAGTAGATTGGTTGATGAAAGTAGCTCACTTATTAGGGATTAAGGAGTCGAGTGCAGTGGATGCCCTGTCAAGAAGATATGTGTATGAGGTGGTGTGACTACATGGATTTCCAAGATACATCATATCATATTGGGACACAAGTTTTACATCACAATCCTGGAGAGTATTGAAGCATTACTTTCCCACTCATTTACGCCTCACCACTTCATTCTACCCCCATATGGCCATATGGATGAGAAGACAGAGCAAACCATACAAATATTTTAGGGAATGTTGTGGGCATGTGTTTAGGATTTTGGTGGGTCACAGGTATGACACTTAACCTTCGTAGAGTTTTTTTACAACAATAACTATCACTCTTCCTTCGACATGGCTCCATTTGAGTATTTATATGGAAGACTTTGTCGTTCACCATTTTGCTGGACATAAGATTGGGAGGAAGCTATTATTGATATAGAAATGGTGTAGATTATGACAGAGAAGGTGAAACTTGTCGATGAGAGGATGGAAGTAAAACATGACCATATGCAGTTATATAACGACCATAGGAAAAGGACTTTGGAGTTAGAGGTTGGAGACCACATATTCATGAATGATTCCATTCGATAGGTGTAGAGAATGTTCGTTAGAGTGATTAAGAGTTATCCTAGGATTACTGGACCTTTTGAGGTGTTTGTAAAAGATGGCGAGGTGTAATATCAACTGACGTCACCACCATAGTTGGGTAGGGTCCATGACGTTGTTCATGTCTCCAAGATTAATCGATATCTTCATGATGACACTGATTCCCTTGATTGGGGGGAGTTGGATATCGAGGATGACACAACATTCAATGATATACTGGAAAAGATCCATGATCATTGGGAGAAAGTACTGCATGGATGGATCATTCTCTTGGTTAGCGTATTATGGAGGCATGGTGGCCTGGAGGAGAGTAATTGGGAGAAAGAGACAAACATGCATGCCGTATACCTGGATTTATTTTATTTTTTTATCATTTTTTTCTTTGTGATGTAAGAATTAAAAATTATTTTCTATGAGATGAATTGTTTCCTTATTATGTGACATATAATAAAGTTCTGACATATAAAGAAGGGAGGACCTGATCCCTAATCAATAAGCATTAATGGAAATGTCATTAAACCTATGAGAGTGAGTCAGTGCTACCAATAGGGGATAATATTTTTACATAGGGGAAATTAATTTCTTGATTCATTTGTTTGGGCAGTGTGACTTTCAGTGCATGTGTGGTATGACTTGCGGTTGTTGGGCAAGAAAATTTCAGAGGAGGTGTTCTTGGATAATGAGGTTTCATATCAACAATGTGGTCTGTCCTTGAGAGGAATCTTACGAGTTGATTTTTCGAACCCCTCTTTATTATAGTTTTGGTTTTGAATTATCTAGAGAAAGAATAGTTTGTGAGGTATCATATATAATTGCCTAAACCTCCATGGTCCATTACCTTTTCCAAATCCAGTGTTTAGGGTGTTTTGGGATGCAATTGTAGCTCATTTCAATTGTTCTCCAATTCTATAGTATTTCTGTCCATAGTTTAGGGAATCGGTATGTCTAGGACTCAGATGGTTGAAGCATTGGTAGGTCGATGTGTCAGTAGGTTGATGTGTCGGTAGGTCGAGGGAATCGGTAGGTCGAGGCGTTAGTAAGTCAAGGCGTCGGTAGGTCGATGCATCAGTAGGTTGGGGCATCCATAGTTTTAGGGAATCAGTAGATTGAGGCATTGATAGGTTAAGGAATCTATAGGTCGAATGCATCAATAGTTCAGGGAATCGGTATGTCGTGGGCATTAGTATGTTGAGGGAATTGGTGATTCGGGGTGTCAGTGAGTTAGGGCATTGGTGAGTCAAGGCTTCGGTGAGTTAGGGCATCAGTGTGTCAGGGTGTCTGTGAGTTAGGGTGTCGATGATTCTAGGTTTCGGTGAGTCAGGAATCCATAGGCTACGTTGATGGCTTAGTAATAGCATATTAGTGGTAGTAGCTCATCATTGGTTTCTCGCTATTGGTGGCTTGCTATTGGTGGCTTTCAGTTAGTGGCTCACCCATCGGTGACTCATTTCTAGTTTTTTCCACTTCTTCCAGTTTTTCCCTTCTTAGGTTTTATTTGATGTAAGTCATTATTTAATTATTGGAATGGTGTTTCTAAAGGCCTTTTAAAGTATATTAATTATATCTTTAAGATATTAATGCTCTGTGACGTTGAAACAGTCGAACTTCATGTGTTTGGCCATGATATGACTTTAATGGCCCCTAAAAATGTTTCCCATTCCATTGATATACAATCTTTCTTTTTCTAAAGATGAGGTCCCCTATTCTCTTTACTATTGGTGCGTGGAGAACATTTCTTCCCATATGATCTATGTGACTGGGTTGTAGCCCACCTGTTCGGTTTTCCTTGGAGTCTCCTACTCGTGGTGTAAGAGTTAGTGGCCTATAACCAACTAGTTTAACATTGATTACATTGATATTTAATGTACTACATATTGTTCATTGTTCTGCATGACTATGATGTAATAATTTCCTATAGTATTTGTTACATTGATAATGTCATCAAAGTTCCCCACTATGATGAGAACCTTGAAATGATATAAAAATATTCTTAAATATAGTTTTGTGGTTGGATGATATATTATGATGGGACACATAGCATACAGAACATCAGGTGTGAGTACTTTTAAGTAGATGAGACTTCCTCTCATGAAGTTCTCACTTGGTAATCTCCAAGATAGAAGATTATGAGAACAGAACTACCAGTAAGAATTATTCATGTTTTGGTGTCATCAGATATTCCTATCTGTGAGTGTTTTTAATGATCCGTATACTTTAATATTATCATTAATACGTGTCACAACTCGCACACTTTTATTTATGACGAAAACCATCATGGAGACAGTTGGTGGGAAGTAGAGTATGTTGGGTGTGTCATTAGTGGCATGTTATTAATGGAGATAGTTGAAACTATAAGTTCTTTCTCTAGGGTGCCTTGACCTGTTTCTAGATAGTACTCTTGGACTTTAGGCAAGCCTGCCTAATGCACATGAGAAAGAATCCTAAAGGGTCATACACAAAGTGTTTCTTATGGTCTCAGTTAAATTTTATTTGAATTTAATTAATAAATATTATTTTAAATTCAATAGAATAATTTTATTCAAGTTAAAATGATTTCATAAATTAAATAAATATTTATTCACTAGATTGTGGGTAAAATATATATATTTATTTTTTTGAACATTTGATAAATATTTATTTACTAGTGTGTAAATAAAATTTTTATTTATGAGAATAAATTATTTATTTATTTATTATGGTGTTCAATAAATGGAAGTGGAGTTTTAGAGGACCAAGGCCAATCTGATAGTAAAATAATTATTTGAAAGATGATAAATAATAATTTAACTAGTTGGCACAAATTAAAATAATGATGCTATTATTTTGGGATGCTGAATTTTATTTATAATTAAATTTTGCGCAAGTTGGCACACTATAAATAATGACGCGGTATTATCATTAATAGCATGGGTTTTATCTAAGGTTATGAATGTATTTAATTATTTTTATGAAATTAAATACTGTAATTAAAGGCCCATGTCAATAAATAGACACATATGTCTATTGTGACTGGTACCGAACATTAAACCTCATGAATTAAGAATTATTGAGGTAAAAAATTTGTCTCTCAAATCCTATTCCTGGACCTCTAAATAATGGGAGGAATTCTTCAAGGCCAAATAAAAAGCGATCAAGAACGACCAACACAAGACACTCGCTTCGCTGCACTAACACCTAGAGAACAAGTAGCGTCGATCAGATGCCATTAGAGCACATGTGGATCACCACTAGAGGGATTCTAGTTTTGGTCCTTTCAAGCGCAACAGGATAATCTAGAAGGGTCATTCTAGATGATCAAAATCATCAATGTAGAAAATACCTAAGATCCAGGTATTCTTTTATATATGAAATTAATTAAATTAATAATAAAAATGATGTGCAAGATCCTCTATAATGGTTTTGAGCCTCTTACTTCATTATCTAAATCTTTGATTCTATTACATGGGGACTGAAGTTCATCACCGTATTGATCTTGAAATAATCAATGATCATAGTAAATATTAAATTTGGGTACTGACCCAACCACTCTTACTCTATGCCTGAAACCTTCAAGTTGTATCTGAGGGAGGTTACATCATAGTTTATAATTATTTAAATATTTTGTTGATGAATTACACATTTAATAATTTAGTTGTTTCAATTCAAGTTAATCATTTTGAAAATATGAATCTCGAGATATATTCCTCCTCTTTCATTTCTCGTTAACCTTACAGAAACAATCTTTTCTTTTAATTTTGATTAAAATAAAATTGATAATCTCCTCCAGAGGTGCCAAGGCTTCTTAGACATACAACACCAGAACACACGACATGTATTTGTAAATACACACTGTGTAGTCAAGATTCAAGGAATCAGATCGCTCGGCTAAACCAAACAGTGTGTTAGAGTCTTTCTAAGTCTAAAATGACTCCGTGTGTTGACCAAGAACAGATGGCACATGGTTTCCAAATTACCCATCATGTACTCCACTAGACATAGCGTGTATTCCCTTCAGGTAAGTGTTAGACCGTGTACCCCATACACGGCTTTCCCGACTAGAAACCTTGTAACACGGATACTACATGGCATGTGGCCCATTGAACACACTGTGTACTCCAAATATTTCTATAGTATACTCACATTCCATTTCCACGAGTGTGAACATCGGATATGGTGAAAAATCATACACGTCGTGTAGTTGGAACTACATTCCATATAATCATCCAAATTATGATGATTTATTGAAATTTATTATTATATTATACAAAACCTTGGGATGTGTTCCATCATGCAGGCGTAAATTTGAGGTATAACACGTGATTTGTGTTTTATATATATGTATTTAATTTAACATCTACGTAATGTTCATTTCTACTCATTGGGTCGTTATGAATAGGAATTCACCAGGTTTCTTCCAAGGTACAAGTTATGTACAAATATAATTTTAAATTAATTAATTTATTTAAAATTATTATGGAAGAAAATATCAAGGATATTCAGAAAAAAGGTTTAAGATAAAAGGATTGATTAATTAAAGATGATAATTAATTGATTCGAGTGTGATTTATCTTAAACTAGAATGATTAAATAATTGAATTCTTGTTTTATTTATGTGTAAACATCATTTCCTATATGGATGGTCATGATCTAGACCAAGAACTTCATATGTGGATGGTTTCTTTTAATTTGTTTATTTAAATTAATTTTTTGGCCAGCGGGCCATCTATCCTCATTAATATATAGGGCCTACATGCCCATGGTTTATTTTATGTCACCCCCCTTTACCCCTCACCTACATGTTAGTTTAATAGAAAATGTAATCGATGGAACTCCCAAGAAAGAGGAGGCGGTTCACAATAGAGCAGAGACGAAATCAATACCAGGAGATACAGAGGTCGATAGGTGGAAAGCTGTAAACACAAACCCAAAAGGTTCTAGGTGTTTCTCCCCTAGGTCAAGGTTAGTTTATCAACTACTATATATACTAACCATTAGAAAAGATCATGATCATTCCCTTTTCATTATTTTTTTTTCTATCAGATGCATGGTTTATCATTATGGATGTGATATCACGATCACATAATTAATGAATTAAAAAATCATGCAAGATGGAATTAAAATAAAATAATCTTATACATAAATATTATAAAGACATGGTTAATAACTTAAGTATGTTCCACTTAATATTTAAAATCATGTGATAATGATAATAATAAATTCACGCATAAGAGATAAAAAAAATATATTAAGTCAGAGTAACCCTTCCGTTACTTGATGAAGGAAAAAACTCAATAAAACTACATGTTTGACCAACCATTGTTGGGACACATAATTTTATATAGGAATACCTTTTGAATGGTTTTGGGTTGACTTAAGAATTTTACATCAAGAGGAGTAGCCCTGGATAGACATAGTGTAATATTTTAGTCAAGAGTTGAGGAAATCCAAAGTCATGATTTTAGGATTGAGGAGTCCACTCAACAGATCAAGGAGCTGCATGCTCCTAGTTGGTAATTAATTGCCTACCTAAATATCTTCAAATATATTGACCAACACTTTTTAGGGTTATGCGAAAGGGAATATGAATTCTTGCCTCTAGAATGTCATGGAAACTGGACATTCTGAGTTCAATGGTGAGGGATATTGGGACTTGATAAAATAGTGGGAGACTTAATAAATTTTATTATTTCTCATAAAATTTAATCAATAAAGTACTAATGATATTCTCATATAATTTTAGAACAAAAATAAAAAATTTATCAACCACACTATCTCTGCGATCTATTGTGGATAAAGAAAACATCTTCACCGGCAGTAACTTCCAAGAATTGTTTAGAAACCTTCAGGTTATCCTACGCCATGAACAGAAGTCTTATGTGCTGGAGTCAACATTACCTGATCCTCCTTCCAAAGTGGTGAGTTATGAGGATTTACTGGTCTATAAGAAACATATGAACGACGTGGTCGACATTCAATGTTTGAGGCTATCATCAATGTATAGTGAGCTCATAAAGTCTCATTAAAACATGGATGCTTATAGCATGATCATGAACCAATGTGTTTTTTACTAGGATAGAGAAAGATAGGAAAGGTTTGAGATCTCTAAGGCACTCTTTCAGAGTATGCTTGGAGAAGGTTCCCTAACTAGGCCTCATGTATACAATCTCATTAGATACATTGAGCACCTGGGGGTTCTAGGGTTTAGAATCCCCGAAGAATTGGGAACCGATCTCATTCGCGCATCACTCCCTCATATCTTCTCTAAATTTTTTTTCTATTTCAATATGAACAATATTGTGAAGTCTCTATCTGATCTTCTAATACTCATTCATCAAGTGGACAAAGATATGAAGCGCGAAAAGCCTTATTTCCTTAGGGTGAATAAGAGGAAAGGGAAGATGAAGATATTTAAGACCAAAGCTTCTTCACAACCATCCAAGAATAGGATCATCAAAGGGGAGGCAAGGGAATAGGAGGCTTATTGTTTTGCATGTAGTAAGAAGGGACACTGGAAGAAGAACTGAACATAGCATAAGAATCAAGGGGAAGCTTTAGGTGTGTTTTTTTCCAATGAAATATACCTATTTCAACAAATTGGGTATTAGATACAGCTGTGGTGCTCACATATGTATTCAAATACATGAACCAAGTAGATTCAGGAAATATTGACCAAGGAAAGGTAGATCTATGATCATCCAATAGAGCCAGACTTACGGTTGTAGATGTCGAGGATTACCACCTCACGTTGCCAGCTGAGATGATCTTGGTGTAAAAGGGCTGTTATTATGCGACGTTTGTTACTAAAAACATTATTTCTATATTCAGATTAGATACAGATTGATTTGTTTTCATGTTTGGAAATTAATGTTTCTTATTTTACAAATATATCATTTGTTTCAGAAAGGCACATTTATACAACCATCTTTGAATGTTGGATTACAAAAACCAAGTAGTGGAAATCAATAACAAAGATACTTCACATGACTCATACCACACCCAACTTTGGAATCACCGACTAGGTCATGTAAACGAGAAACACTTGACAATGTTACATTAGTATATATATTTAGATTCTTTCAAACTAAAACCACTTGGTGTATGTCATGCATGTTTACAAGAAAAAATGACCAAATCCCCATTTAGTGGGAAAGGTGAAAGGGCTAAAGAACTTCTTGAATTGGTTCATACCAATGTCTATGGACCAATTCTAGTTGAAGAAAAGGGAGCTTACTGATAATTTATTACTTTTACTTATGATTTTAGTAGATATGTATATATCTACTTAATGAGGTATAAGTCATATTCTTTTGATAAGTTCAAAGAATACAAGAATGAAGTTGAGAACCAGCTTGGTAAGATGATTAAGAAACTCTGCTCAGAACGAGGTGGAGAATATCTCAATCAAAATTTCATTGATTAATTATGAGAGTTTGGGATCCTATCCCAACTTAGTACTCCATACACGCCCCAGTGAAATGGTGTCAGTGAAATGGTGTGAAATGGTGTGAGTGAAATAGTGTGAGGAACCAAACCCTGTTGGACATGGTGAGATCAATGATGATTCAAGCGAGTCTTCCATTATCCCTTTGGGGATATAAATTACAAACTGAACTGCATATACTGAACCAAGTACCAACTAAATAGATAAATGGTATTCCATACGAGTTCTAGAGTGGAAACAAATACATATTATCAAATTTACATGTGTGGGGAAGTGATGTGTTTGTTATGTACTATTTAGGTAACAAACTTGCACCTCGAGGCACAAAGTGTACCTTTATAGGATATCCTAAAGAAAAAACGGGCTATTACCTATACCACCCATCATAAAAAATAATATAGTGGTAAGACACTCTATATTCCATGAGAGGTAGCACATATCCAAAAGAGATAGTTGGAGAGAGATATACTTCAATGAAGTTAAGGCCCAAGGTACAAAATAGTTGGTACATGAACAGATTACACAAATCCTTATGGAATAAAGAATAGTTCCATAGACACAAGATCTACATAGGGGTAAAAGAGAGGTTAGTGAATCAGAATGGTTCAGTTTTCTAGTTACCAAGGATGGTGACTCATTATTAGTTAATAATAATGATAATATAACCTAAAAGGAAGCAGTAATTGGCACAGATGTTTCCAAGTGGAAAGAATCCATGAATTCTAAAATGAATTTCATGTACCAAAACCAAGTCTATATTTTAATAGATCTTCTAGTTTATGTAAATCCTATTGGTTTGAAATGGGTATTAAAGAAGAATTTGGACATGGAAGGACAAGTCATTACTTATAAGGCACAATTGGTCACAAAAGGGTTCAAACATCATCAAGGCATTAACCATGAAGAAACCTTTTTACTAGTTACAGTACTGAAATCCATTAGAATTATATTGTCCATTTTCGCTTACCTTGACTCTATGATTTTAAAAATAAATGTCCAAATATCCTTCCTTAAGGGAAACTTTAAGAAGATGTCTACATGACACAACCTAAAGGGTTTATAACTGCAAAGTATTCCAATAAGGTATGCCAGTTTCAAAATCCACTTATGTGTTAAATAAAGATCTAGGTCATGGAACATTCATTTTGATGAAGCCATAATGAAATTTGGTTTTATCAAGAATGAATGTGAGCCTTGTGTCTACTAACGAGTTTGTGGGAGTGTAGTGGTTTTCCTAATAGTATATGTTGATGACATATTACTAATTGGAAATGAGATACCAGTCTTACACTCTATTAAGGCATAGTTTAATCAATTATTCTCCATGAATGACTTGGGTGAGGTAGCTTATATTATTGGGATCAAGATCCATCGTGATAGATCCAAGAGATTATTGGGTCCAAGTCAAAGTACATACATTGATAAGATACTGAAGAGATTTGGTATGGAACAATCCAATATGGGATTGTTTCCAACATCACATGGAATTAATCATTCCATGAAAATGTGTCCTCAGACACATGAGTTCTGAATTATAATGTCAAGGACTCTATACACATCAGAGATTGGTATAATCATCTATTTCATGCTATGTACTAGGATGTATGTTGCTTACACATTGACTGTAGTTTGAAGATATCAAGTTGACCCAGGTGACCACAATTGGATGGCAGGGAAGACTATCCTAAAGTATCTGAGGAATACTAAGGATATGTTCCTAGTTTATGGAGGAGATGAGGAATTAGTTATCAAAGGATATTTAGATTCTAGATTCAAAACTTATCAAGATGACATGACATATCAAACTAGATAAATATTCACTTTGAATGGAGGTGCAGTGAGCTGGAAGAGCTCAAAGGAGAGTGTGGTCATAGATTCAACAGAAGATTCCGAGTATATTGAAGCTTCTGATGCATCTAAAGAAGCAGTTTTTATGTGAAGATTCATAATGTAGCTAGATGTGATTCCTAACAGTAAGGGTCCTATATCACTACACTGTGATAATAGTACAATGATGTATCTCACAAAAGAGCCAAGGTCACATTAGCAGATAAAGTACATACTTCAGAAGTATCATCTTTTGAGGTATTTTTCTTAGAGAGGTGAAGTTTGGAGTGATCATTATTTCCATGGTAGACAACTTAGAAGACCCCTTGACTAAAGTATTGACTTATCAGAATCATGATCACCATATGAGGTATAGCATACTGAAAGTATTAGGTGGTTGTCTCTAGTCCATGATAAAATTTTAAGAGTTGGTGTCCTAGAACCAACTGATTTTACATTTATTATATGAATATTTAATCTATTACATGTTGTTCAATGTTCTGCATGACTATGATGTAATAATGTCCTAGAGTATTTATTGCATTGATAAGGTCATGGAAATTCCCTGCTAGGATGGGAACATCGAAATGATATAATAATATTCTTAAATATTGTTATGCAGTTAGATGATATACAATGATGGGACACATAGAATATATACCATCAGGTGCGAGTACTCATAAAAATATGAGACTTAATCTCATGAAGTTCGCAATTTGTAATCTCAAAGACAAAAGATTATGAGAACAGAATCTCCAATAAGAATTCCGCATGTTTTTGTGTCATCAGGTATTCCTATCTACAAGATTTTGAAATGATTAGTAGATTTACAATTGTCATTAATATGTTTCATTACTCACACACTTTTATTTACAGATGAAAACCGTCTTGGAGAGAGTTGGCGGGAATTTGGGTATGTTGGGTTCATCACAAGTGGCATGTTATTATTGGATAAGTCAAGGACAAATTTTCCCCTTCCATTAATTGGGATAGATATCTCGGCCCTTTGATGGAAATAGAATCGTCACATGAAATTCCATGGACATGGTGTACCGATGAGTTTATTTCAGGTAGTCAAATAATGACATATCAAGCATACAATTTGATGCCACTATCATGAAACCTACTTGATGAGATATTGTGACAAAGGGACTATATTACACTCTGAGTGTTCATAAGTGGATGTCATTTTTGTGACTTTAAGATCATTCTATTGGGTTCCTTGACCCGTTGCTAGAAAGTACTCTTGGAATTTAGGCAAGCCTGCCTAATACCAATGAGAAAGAGTCCCATAGGGTAACAAACTAAGTGTTTATGGTGGTATCAGTTAAATTCTATTTGAATTTAATTAATAAATATTATTCTCAAGTCAATGGAATAATTTTATTAAAGTTAAAATTATTTCATAAATTAAATAAATATGTATTCACCAGATTGTGGGTAAAATATATTTATTTATTTTATTGAACATTTAATAAATATTTATTTACTAGTTTATAAATAAATTATTTATTTAAGAGAATAAAGTGTTTATTTATTTATTCAGGTAATCAATAAATTAAAGTGGAGTTTGAGAGGACCTTGGCTAGTCTAGTAGTAAAATAATTATCTACATGAAGATAAATAACTATTTAACTAGTTAGCACAAATTAAAATAACCTTACTATTATTTTGTGTCACGGAATTTTTTTTATAATTCTGTTTTGCACAAGTTAGTGCACCATAAATAATGACACATTGTTATTATTAATAGCATAAGTTTTCTCTACGATTATGAATGTATTTAATTGATGTTATGCAATTAAATATTGTAACTGAATCCTGTTGTTAGTAAATATATACATACGTCTATTATTCCATGTACTAAACTGCACACCTAATGAATTGAGAATTTTTTAGATAAAAAATTTCTCTCTCGGATCCTCTTACCTCCACTCTCATGAATGAGAGACGTTATTCTAGGAAGAAGAACAATATATCAAGATCGATCAACACAAGGCACTCACTTTACTGCACTAGCACCTGAAGAATGAGTGGTGTCAATCTAAGGCCATCAAAGCACCTATGGATCATCACTCATGGGATTCTAGTTTGGATCCTTGCAATACCAACAAGATAATCTATAATGGTAATTCTAGACAATAAAAATCATTAACGAAGAAAATACCGAAGATCCATGTATTCTTTTCTTTATGAAATTAATTAAATTAATTATAAACATGTTATGCAAGATCCTCTCTAAAGGATTCAGGCCTCTTCCTTATTTATCTAAATATTTGATTCTATTCTATGGAGACTGGCATTCATCATCATATTGATCCCAAAATAATCATTTATCATGGTAAAAATCAATGTTAGGTACATACCCAACCATTCTTCCACTGTGCCTGAAACCTTCAAGTGGGACTCCCCTATTTTGGAACAAAGAGGATTTTTGGTCTCTTGTTTTCCAAGTTGTAATCCATTATCTCCCCTTTAATTATGTATCATGTGGGGTGGGTGTACTTATTTACTCATTTAAATATGGATACATTGAATTTAAATAAGATAGTAGGAAGGAATAAATGATGATGGGGAAGATGTTGATGATTATTGGATTTTATCTATTATCATTGATCAATAATGAGATTTTTTGGGTTGTATCCGTATGAAAATTAGGATCGTTGGTGGTATTTTCTTGTACACCCATGATGATTCATTCTTATTTTTGATTCTCTCTTGAAATGAATCTATGCATGGAATATAATTAATCATGTATACCTAATTAAATAAAAAGGATTCCCCAGGATCAAAATTGATTTATGATCACCCCTCTTTATCAAATAGATATTAATGAAACTTTTTCGGATAAATCAAAAAAACTCAGCTTGTTTTTGTGTGGCTGTGTGCTATGTGGGCATTTTGGGTTTTGTGATTTATGAGAGTTATATGGTGGTTTTGTTGGTAGTATGGTTGTCGGAAAATGGGTGGGAAGATGATTTGGTTCTGTGATAAGGGTGTGGTATGTGTGCGCATTAGGGTTGTGGTTTAGTGGTGGGTTATACGGGTTTTATGTATGAGGTAGTAGAGGATTTGTGATTAAATATTCGGTTGATATGTTGATTGATTGTCGAATGGATGGACATGTTATATAGTGAGAATGAATCTGGGTAGTGGTTTGGGTAGCACAGTAGCATGACTGGGTTGTGTCATAATTACTTGTTTGGGACTGTTAGAATGGGTTCCCTTACCATTAACCAATATTTACATGTTTATCATAGACAATAGTTGGTATGGTTTGGTCACATTATAATGTTTGTGGTGTTTGGTAGTTTCTTGGGTAGGTATGGAAATAAATAAATGAATGATTTGATAATGGAGAACGATAATTAGTTAAAATAATCATCTGGGGGAATTTTTCAAACTACAACTTGTAGTGAAGTGGCATTCAACTGACCGTAGTTCTCAGTGGTAAGTTCATGTAGGGGTTTCAAAAATTGTGGTTTTGAGTGGGATGGTTTTATGTTTGGAATCCTATAGGATGTGAGGAGTGTTTTTTTACCTATATGTATAAAGTTTTAGTTCCTTATGTTTTCTATATACACCCCCTGTGTTGAGAACTATTTTTCAAACACCCCCATTTTTATGGGGGATGATGTCTTTCCCTACATCATGGTGCTAGGATGGATGAATGGTTACTGAATTTAACCTACTCACTCTTCTAGGAATTGATCTTCCAAGATTTTTCGGTTAGGCTGTAATGTCTTGAGGTTTAATACCAGACTTATGGTATTGCCTATGTGAGAGGCGGTTTGTTTCCCAGGTGTCCTTAGGAAAAGGTCCATGTGTTTTTGGGAGAGATATGTGGTAGTTGTAGCCCAGGTGTCTGAGGGTAGGATGTGATGTGGTGTGTAGATTAGGTGTATGTGGGAAGGTTGTGACAATGGGGCTTGTGGAAGATCATAGTAGTGTCAGGATGTTTTCCATTAGGGATGAGAAGTTAACTAGTGGGAAGTGGTGCGGGGTACCCAAACATCGATGTGCTTACTACTTTACATTACTTGATTTTCATTATTTTGTGAGAGTTCCCTGGTGAGGGTGGTGTGGATTGTATACCTTGTTGGGCTCTTTTGAGTTTCTGTTTTTTTTTCTGAGAGGTGAATTAGTATGATTCTCACAATTAGGCAAGGATGAATTTGTTTTTTCCCTTCTAAATATTCTTGTATCCTCACATTACGTATATAAAACCATTTTTAGTATTCCAAGGATTTTATGCGGACCGTGATGGACCATACTAGATCGGATGTTAGGGAGGATTGTTATGTCTCTACTTAGTTTTATTTTGGTACTTACTTTGGATTTTTCTTTGAAATTCTAGTAGTTTTACTTTAAACATGAATTTGGGATGGATTTTGTTTTCTTTTATATATATCTATATTGTATTCTTTAGGTTAAAAAATCTTATCTCCTAAACTAGGTTACTATATGATAAGGGTAATGCCTCTATTTTTTTGATATTGTTATACCCTTGGTGCTGGTCACCACCACGGGGCCTATTGGAGGTGGGACATGGGGGTCCTTATCTCTCATTCATCTTGACAAATGAAGGTCTCGATATCTTTCTATCCATTCCCTCATCCTGAAGAAGGATGGTCGTGACACATAGTCGTTTCATGGATCTTATAGAGATTGTTAACATGTAATGATTAAAAATTCCATTTTATGATGATTATGGAATTAATAAAAGAATTGAATTTAATGGTGAATGTAATTAATAATAATACCACCTAAAATGAATCATTATTACAAAAATTTATCATTATCTATGTTTTCATAGTCATTCATACTATTTAAATTAAAACATTGTTTATGTAGGTTGTTAAATCAATTGAAACAAAAACACATTGTAACTTTTAAATATGTAGGAGAATGTTATGGTATAAAAATAATATAAATTTTAAAGAAGTTTAATTTTTCATAAACTTGTTATTAAATTGATGAATCAAATTTAAAAATATATGGATTAAGAATACATTGTGAAATTATTAACGAGAAGATAAAATTTATGTTGAAAGCTTGACTATTCTTTCAATGGACCAGTTGGAAATGAGAGGATTGGGAATCCTTCTTTGGATCATAGTTTCAAAAACATGTGGAAAATTATGATTTGTAAAATTTGGGAAAGGAATTAAAATAATTCAAAATCAAAGGTTTAAGTTGATAATTGTAAGGAAGGGGCCTTTTTATAGATGGGAGGGGTGGGATTTTTTTAAATTCTAATTTATTAATATAAAATGGAATATCATATTCAAGGAAAGTGGATTAGAAATGAAAAATTAAAGACTATTTGATTTTTTACATCCATAAATCCCTCATTAACCCATTTATAATAAGTTTTTGTGATATTTTTATCCTTTTATCCATTAAATAAATTTTTAACTATTTCATCCTTCACTCTGGGGACTATCTATTACCATGATAACATATTGTAATGAATAAAAATAAAACTAAATTTATTAAATAATCTGAACATGATGAATCCATATATGATTTTGGTTATAATATTTAATTTCTAATTGAGATAAAAAATAATTTTAGCATAAGTACATGTAACACAAAAAAATCATTTTTTAGAAAAATGTATTTTTAAGCATAAAATGAATTTATTAATATTTATAACAATGTAATCATCATAAATTGATTGTTAATCTAATTGAATATAAATATAAATAATTAATTTCATAGAAATCAATAATTAAAATATGATAAATTTCTCTTTTAAATAAAAAAATAATTTTTTTAAAACCAAACATTTTTTTTTAACGATTAATAATTAAAAGAATACTCTTTATTATTACTCAATTATTTTTTAGATGTTACTAATTCATTTTGAATAATTATTCCCTGAAATTCATCATCAAAATTTATTTTTATAATTATTCAAAAGTGATAATTTTTTCAAAAATATGTAATTAATAAATATATCTTCTTTACATTCAATGGTATTTTCTAATGTATATTCGCAAAACCATATTTTACAAAACTAATTATTTTTATAATTATGTTTCATTGAAGGGCATGAATTATTTTTATATGGTCTGGCTCAGATACCTACTCTTTTTTATGATTAGGTATTCTTCATAATCAAGTTTTGTCCACTATAATCAAATATTGAATATAAAGGTTATATATTACCACACCAACACTGAGTCTCATATTATATACACAAGCCTATGTCTTACAGG
This sequence comes from Viscum album, assembly GCA_963277665.1. Lineage (NCBI taxonomy): Eukaryota > Viridiplantae > Streptophyta > Magnoliopsida > Santalales > Viscaceae > Viscum > Viscum album. The sequence continues at coordinate 906,973,756 of OY728145.1, forward strand.
ACTTACTTTAGTATATTCTTACTATAGTCACATTTTGGCAATGTTCTCTTATTATATACCCTTATTCACACACAATTCCTAGGTTTGTAATATGTATACATAATTGACACCTTCAAGATCCTTCTAATGTTTATCTTTGATTCCACATTGGTTTCATTTTTATTAATAAATTATTCTTCTTCTACCCAAAAAATGGTCTTTAACTTATAACAGGACATCAATATAAGTTTTATGTAACTCAGACCCTATTTATAACTGATATTTACATATTTTCATAGATACTACTCACCTAGTTGTCACACTAATGAATCAAAAACTAAAAGAATCAACAATAAGTATTATAAAATGAATATAATGTTGTTCTCTACCTAGATCTTGTTATTTCATATTCTCAATAATCAAAACCTATTTTATATAATCTATTCATAATTGGATTGAATTATCTTTTTCTCTTCACCACAACCAGAAGAAAATTCTCCTTTCTCTTATTCTTTGAGAGTCTCTAGTTCTTATTATTTAGCACAATATCTTTGGTCTCACATGTTCGAACCACACCTCAATAACGAATTTTTATTTATTTTTTATATCTTCCTCCTACATATTATCCTCCAAATGCAGCTTCATATAAAATTATTAATTTTATCCCAACATAATCAGTATCCCAAATTTGAATATTGGGAGGAACTTCTCAGTGTCAAACATAAATCAACATCATAGAATACCCATTTTGGATTCCGATGATATTTCATGATTTTTTTGTCAAATGAAATGAGATTATTAGAAAATAGAAATTTAATACATCTTACAGTGATGAGTAAATTAATTATTTTATTATTCCATAGGTTGGGATGATCATACTAAAAATATCACCATAAAATATCATAGTTAAATTTCATCTACTATATAATAAATATATAACACATTGTTTGATATGCAGTGTGGAACTATTATTTTGTAGTGTGATATTGTCTAAAAATAATAATAGATATGTCTTTATTTGAAGTTATGCGCAGTGGTAAAATCTCATCCCATATTTTTTTTTCAAACAGATTTGTTAACAAATATCTTGACCTTGAATAATTTCTTGGGCATCGATGAATCTTTATCTACATTATTCTTGATAATATTACAAATTCAATTCAATAAATTTTAATTTGTAGACATTTCTTCACACTTTTATCTTCCTCCTTAATAAATTAAATAGTAGAAACTTGGGCTCAAATCATGGATTTTTAAATATTCATGATGGTTTTTTCATGATTAAACTGCACATTCCTCCTATGATTTGTTTTAATATTAATTTTTTTATTATAGAATCTCAAAATACTTTTATTTTTCATTTAGTTTTTTGTTTCACCTTACATAGGTCTACACTATTAGGTCGGAATATACAATGTAATACAAGAGGGGTGGGGGTGGGGGGTGGAATGTGTCTTTTAAAAAATCTTCCATAATTTTGGCTTTTGACAACCACTTCAATTTATGCAGATAAGAAGTGTTTTCATCTGTATGAAAAGAATATGAAGTGGATAAATAGAAATGGAGAACATATATTTTTATTGTGGTTAGGGGAACAAAGATTTCACAGTCCACTCTACTAATCACTCTCCATGTGATCTTGGTAAATTTCACTAGAATGGTCCTCTTACCACAAGACCATGAATTCAAAATTGAGTGCAGGTAGTTGAATCATTTACAATTGGACTGATAACAAAGATTTATGGTTCTATAACAGGAGACTAGTTATCCATATATTTTACCATGAAGATGATTCCCCACTATGACAGAGTAGGAGTAGTTGAAGATCCAATTAATCAAAATATTTTGATTTTTAAGTTTTAGGTTTCTCTTCACTATTACAACATTAGAAACTGACAGATGATGGATGTTATTCTTCAGAAAAGAATATATTCATGAATTTCATAGTCTTAAGTGTTCTATGTTGCAAAATATGATCTTAAATAAGGTAGAAACAATACAACTATAGAAATATTTATAGTAGTAAAAAAATTGAACATGTATATCTCCAAAGTGTATCTTCTTTGAGAATCAATCATTCATTACAACATAAATGTAAAAGATAATAGTCCCATATGTGAATTGTTTATCCAAAAGACATATTTGGAAGATATAATCTAAAGAAATATATAGAATAGATATATTTCTTTAGTATTCCATATCCAAAATAATTTCCTTATTGTTTATTGAAATTCAAATTCCAATTAACCAGGGAGTCATAATTTACCATAGTAATATGAGTGATTTTATCCAATGAGTATAGTTCTTTGAAACAATCATAATGATCCCTAAATCAGTATTCAATTCTAACTGGACTATTGCAGCAATCTCAGATTAAAAACACTATATGAACGAATTCACATCTATAAACACAATGTAGGGTTTCTTTTAATGTATGGTTTCTAAACCATAATTTTATCTTCACGTAACATGGGGAAAAATGTAGTGCATGGAAGATAATCAAGACGTTCACCATTTTTAGAGAAATATCCCGAACATAGCATTGGATACCAATACGTTTATATTCTTGAATGTAGGGTTAATTAATATTAAAACTATCTTCCAATGTAGGGTATCATATCCATACGTTTGACGATTATTAGAATGTAAAGATGATAATCCAAACAAGGGTATTTTTGAGAATCAAAATCATCCTAATTTATTTTGTATTGTTGAGACAATAAATGCCAAAAAATATACCCTTTTTTATGATAAAAAATCCCCTAACCTAATCCATAATAATATTTAGGATTTGTAAACATACAAAAATAGATATAGAAAATATTTTTATATTTCGATTTCACAGTATAATTTAGATAAAAAAATAGATACTTGTAAATTAAATATTTTCTTATAAAGAAATGTTGTGGTTTGAAAGTATTCTCCCCCAAAAGATATTCTACCCCTTCTTTAAATAATTTCCCCCTTTTGTGATATCAAAAAGATGGTTTGAAAGATTAACTGATATAAACCACAATTAATTTATTAATGAATTATAAATGAATTTTTATAAAAAATGATAGGAGAAATAAATTTAGGATTTTTAGTGAAGTATTTAACTTAATTAAAATAGAATAAACCTAAATAAGAATAAAAAATTTGAATTAAAAAAGAATTAAATATTTTTTTAAAAGAGAGTACAATCCACATAAAATGAAAGTTTGACATAAAAATGAAGGACTTTTATCAGAATAAATAGGTGTAGAAGGATCATTAGGATGAGGAATGGCTTGAAAAATGCCATTAATAAAAATGAGCTTCAATAAAAAGCTCTAGAATTGGTTTTTGGGTACTTCTGGCCACTACTAAAGAAGTTTCTTCAAATTTTAACCCATATTTAGATTCTCGACCAAATTAACCAACATAAACTCATTCATAGCTTCCACTGACTAAATGAATGAAGTAAAATTATCTTTAACTTTATTAAGCACTAATACAATCTATGATTCCTTTTAATAAAGTTTATTAACTATATGCTATTGATTATCTAACAGAATACCTAAAGGAATACTATCACACTAAAGAGTGTGCATCCTATCATTGAATTTAGCCAGCACTAATGTAATTTCTTCAATCCTTCAGATTAAGTCAAGAGGTGTATGTTGAGAGGATGTTAAAGATTGATTTATTTGCATAAGGGATTGAAATTATTTCCCTATCATCAGCTTCATCTCATTAAAACTCAACTTTTTGATAAATTAATCCCTAAATAAATGTAACTATCTAGAAATTTTGTTGATTAACTCTTTATGGTCTTCAATATAAATAAGATTTTCCTTAAATTTTATAAGATTTTACTTTTGACGCTCAAACTCTGATCTTGGAATTGTATTACTTTTTTACTCTTCAAAATTATTTTTCTCATCTACCAATTTTTCTCTAAGGAAAAAATTATAAGCCTCTCACAAATTTATTTTTATAACTAAGGCTTCTTCGTGAGAATCAGAAGATTCTGGAGTTTGAGTATTAGGGTTAGGGATAACTTCCCTTTGATGAACTTCTATCAAGGCCAAACTTTTCTCTTCATTATCAATTGATTATTCTCATATGGAAGATCCTCCAACATATTTAGAATCTAGAACAAATTCCTTGTGAATTTATTGACTAAGATCCTCCTACTCAACATGCCATTGTAATGTATTCTCACACTAATCTCCAATAATAGTTTCATCCACAGTGTTTGGAATGATGAATTTTATTCATCTTATTTGAAAAAGACTTTCTTCTGGACTAGATTCAGCCTCATCATCAGGTATTTATTTGATATATGCTTCTGAATAAATCATCCTTTGATCCCCCTGAGAATCTGTCAATAACCATTATTGTTGTTCAACACCAACTAAAAAATGATTGTTTCAATATTTTACCCAGACAAAGCCTAACGTATTAACAATACAAACATTTAAAACATTGTTGTGAGGACATGTTTCAACAAAAAAAATATTTAAAATTTTTCTTATTATTTATAGAAAAAAGGTAATAATAATTCTATAGGGATAATATCACATCATGGAATCGTTATTGTAGCAATTGTTTAGATACCATATCATAAATCGAAATAAATTTAACTTGATGTGATTCAAAAAAACATGACATAGAAGTTAGGATATATGAATTTTTCAAACTCATTAGTCCTTAGAAAAATTAAAGATTGAATAAATTTCATCATAACCTGATGGTCAAGAGTAAGCTATTTTCTAATTAATTTCAGGATAGTTCTTTTTCCAAACAATGAAAACCTAATTTCCTCTGAAAAAAATTCAATTATGAATATTCAATAAATCAAACTGAAAGTTCTCCTTATTGAGAAAATGTAACGACTAATCCATTTCCATTGAAGAAATAAAAAATTCAGAATTATTAATCTTAGAGAATATAATATCTTTATCATATTTGAGAATAAAAAAAACCATTTATTCAAAATTGAGTTACATCAATGTCATAAACTAGAGGCATGTTTTCTTCTCAAAAATCATAAACTAGTACTCCAAATATGATTATTTACTTGAGATAAATATTTGTTTAATCCCAATAATCTAAATTGATTACCTTTTTTGGAGAACTTTGTGATATTTCCCTAAATCATAAGTAGCTGAATCCAACTCATAATCTTCAGATATTTGAGATATTTCCATTTCTAAAGGTTTCGAGATTGAAGGGATTGAAGGTTTAGGGTTTCAAAAACCAGGAATAGAAACAATGAGAGAGATACTCTGTAATTTAGGGGAAATTTATGCGAGGATAAAGAGAGAATGAGAAGTTGAACAATTTTCTCACACCAATTGAGAATGAACTCGTTATGTTTTAAATTTAAAATGATAAATAAAATAAAATTCTTTATAAAATCTGACTAACGCATAAGTCAATGAAATAAAGAATGATAAATGTTTATGTACAACATATACAATACTTAAAATATAAATAGACAGATTCAAATAAAATTAATAAATAAAATTAATAATTTAAAAATTAAATAATCCTAACCACCCCTTAATAAAATCAAAACTTCCATGGGGATGTGGTTTAGTGAAAATATCTGATAATTGACATTTGGTATAAAAAATCATAATGATGTATTCATTTTGAAGACATGATCTTTTGTAAAATTATGTCTTATATCAATGTGCTTAGTCTTATAATGACTTATATGTTTTTTTGAAATATTTTTAACACTATTATTATCACATAAAATAGGTATACTATTAAAATTTAGCACAAAGTACAGTAGGGTATTTTTCATCCACAATACTTATGCACAAAAATTTCCAGCAGACACATATTCTGATTTAGTAGGTGATAGGGAAACTAAGTGTTTTTTCTTACTAGATCATGAAACTAAATATTTTTCAAAAAATTGATAGATTCATGAGGTTTTTTTTCTATAAAATATAAAAACTCTAAAAGCAGCATCTGAAAATGAAATTAACATAAATTCAGATGTTTTGGGGTAAATAAGTGATTGGAGAAAGATCCTTTTAAATATCTAAAAATTATATTAACAGTAGTAAGATTAGACTCTTTTGTATTTGACTAAAATCTAGTGCATAAACATATGAAAAACTTAATATTTGGTATCCTAGTAGTAATATATATCAAAATACTAATCATACCTCTATATAACCTGTTGTCCACAAGTTTTCCAGCTTCATCCAAATCATGTTTTATATTGGTACTTATGGGAGTTGTATATGTCTTTCTATTTTATTTCTAAACATTTTTAATAAATAAATAATATATTTACATTGATTTAAAAAAATTCTATAATATTTTTGATAAATTTTAAATCCCAAAAATAGTTCTACCATCATACTCATTTCAATTTTTCTTTACATTAATTTTGAGAAATCATTAAAAATATTTTTTTAGTTAAAAAATAACATCTCAACATAAATTTTGACTAAAAAATATTAAAGAAACAGGTTTCTAAAAAATTGTTGGATCTTCCAATCCAATACTAAATCCATTTTACAAAAGAAATGAACTCAATATTTTATACTGAGATCTGGGTGATTGTTTGAGGCCATAGAGAGATTTAGTATGTTTAAAAATAGAGTTTGAATTTTGAAGATTTTCAACATGACGGGGTGTTCAACCTAAACTTCCTCCATTAAGTAACCATTTAAAAAGTCTTACTTGACATCCATATGATATAATTTAAAATTCATATGAGATGCATAGGCTAAAAGGATTAATATGGATTCTAGTCTAGCTATAGGGGAAAAGTTATAATCATAATATTTACCTTATTTTTAATTATATCCTTTAGTTACTAATATAGATTTATTTATGGTAATGATACATTGATCATATTTTTTATTTCTAGAGACCCACTTAGTTATTATAATTGGATAATTGGTTAGTATTTCTATAAGTTCCCAAACTTTTTCTTTTTTAATTGGTTTAGCTCTTCTTTCATTTATATCATCCAACTATCATCTTCTAAAACTTATTAAATTGTTTTACGTTTTAACTAAGTTTGAAAGGGTAAATAATTATGCTATGTTTCTTACATTTCTTCTGGTTATAACTCATGTGTCTAGGTCTCCTATTACAGTTAATAAAGGATTGTTCTTTAAATTTCTAGACTATCTAGGAAAGAAAATGTCAAGATCATTAGTATATTTTTATTCTGAACTGTACTAAATTTTATTATAATTATTTTCAAAATTAGTTTTATGAGTTTCAAGTCTTATATTTTCAAAAGAGTTTGGGAATTCAACTTCTTGATCTTTCTTTCTAATAAAATGGTCAGTTTCATAAAAAATCAAATGAACCAATTCTTCATCAATTCTTTAGTTTTTAATAAACACTATATATTCTTTACAGGTAGTAGAATATCCCAAAAATATTCCATCATTAGCTTTTGGATCAAACTTACCAAGGTTTTCCTTAGTATTCAAGATATAAACCTTTAATTCAAAAACAATAAAATACTTTACTTTCAGTTTTCTATTATTCAAAAGTTCATGGGGTTTATTTTTAAAATAGGATTTATTAATACTATATTCATGATATACCAGGCTATGATTACATCCTCTTCACAAATATAGATAAGAATAGTATATTCATTCAGTATAATCCTTACCATTTATTGAATATTTCTCTTTCTATTTTCAAAAAGTCCATTTTTGTGGTGTTCTTGGTGCAGAAAAGGTGTGTTTAATAAAAATATTTGAGAAAAAATAATTTCATTAATGATTATGAAATTCTCCACCATGATCACTTCTTAATGAAATTATTATAAAGCCTTTTCCATTTTGAACAGGTTTACAAAAACATTGAAAAATAGTCAATATTTCACTTTTTATATTTTGAAAATAAACCCACGTAAATGTATAATTATCATCTAAAAGGAAAAAAACATATAATTTACTAGACAAAATTTCTACTATTGATGGTCCAAACAGAATCATGTAGAAAATTTCTAATGGTTTAGATGTAGCAATTTTTTGAATAGATTTTAATGAATATTTGCGATTCTTTCCAATTTGGCAGGAATCAAAAAATCTATCATTGTAAGACTTAAGATGAGGAAAATCAAAAACAAAATATTTCATAAATAATTTATTTAAGGCATATATATTATAATGTCCAAGTATTCTATTCCAAACCCACGATTCATTTGTCCTAGTAGTTAAAAAACTCCATTTTTGTTCACACAAGGATTTTAAATTCAATGTATAAACATTATCAGTTCAAGGTGCTCTAAATTTGAGAAATGTATCTATAAAAATAGAGTAATAATTTTTAGAAACACCAACACAAAACCCATCATCATAGTTTTGAGAGATACTTATCAGGTTGTGCTTTAACCGTTGTACATACAATATTTTTTTGATTAAGATAGTATTTGTATCTCCAACAGTTACTACTCTCACAATTTTTTCCTTTGGAATTTTCACCAAAAGTGACTAATCATCCATCAAGTTGATTTCATGTACAATAGTTTATTGAGTATGAAATCATATTCCTATAATCAAAACATCCTATATGCCAATTTTTTTTCAAATACCTATTTCTGGAAAAAATATATAAAAAAATGAATGTTTTGGTACCCATATCTACTTGGGTCTAGTATTGTTAACAAGAGATGATCTGGTAACCTAGATCTGATTTATTTTTCTATAATTTATATCACTAGATTCACAAAAATTTTTAGAAATAAAGGATATTTTAATACCACTAATTTGAGGTTTTTTAAATAACAATTATTAGTGAAATTTACTTTTGTTACACAATAATAACAGGTAGTATTTTTAGAATTGGGCAAAAAATAAGTTTTATAAAACTTAATTTTTCAACCTTACATAATATTATAAATAATTATATTTTAATGACTTTATTTCCAAGAATTTACTTTAAAATATTCTCTCCTTTAGTAAAAACAAGAGAAACACTTTTATAGGATTCAACATCATCATAAAATTTTTTGATATTTTTTTTGATCAAAACAATTTTAGGTTGATGAATTGAATTTTTCATGTTGATCATTAATTTTTTAAAAAAGTATCTATTTTACTTAATAATTTTTTTTAATGTTTTTCAAGTTGTTATTCATCTTTGAAAAAGAATCAAATTTTTCTTCTAACATTGAGCAATATGCAGCTATTTTATTATTTGAGTAACTGCTACAATCATAATCAGATGAGTAATAAGCTTGTAACTTTTCCTATTCATCCATGAAGAAAATATTGGATTTTATATTTTATTTCCTTTTCTCTGTATCAGATTTTAAGGGATATTGGAGTCTTCAGATACACTCCATGTAGCCTTCATTTCCACTTTTCATTTGTTCTCATAAATAGAATTTTTATGATATCTATTATTTAGTATTCTTATTTCATATTTTAGATGAGGACAATCAGGTATGATATGAAAAAATTTATTTTATTCATAGAATCAAATTTCCCTTGGTTCTTTGTAATCCCTTTTGAAGGATTTCTTGAATCCTCTTTTCTTATTGTAGAATTTTCTAAAATTTCTAGCCTACTGAGCCAGTTCCATTTTAGAATTTGAGGAATCTGAATATTTCTATTCATTGAATTCTTTATTTTATATTTTTATATGCTTATGAGATTTCACCTTTAGTGTAGTATTTTCATTCTTTAATATAATATTATGATCTACAGATTCAACCGGCATTTCTACTTCTTGCAACATTAGTCTCCCAATTTGTTCTTTCATTTTCAGATCCTCTACAAGTGATGATTGATGAATATAAGTAGGTACTCCATTCCATTTATAAGATAGTACTCACATTGAATTAAATGTTTGATCAGATTATTTGATAGGTTCTCATATGGATGTTATATTTGGATAGTCTCTATAAGCCTTCTGTTCATCTGTGTTATGTTTTCTCTATCAAACATTCGAAATGTGTTAAATTTTACCTTAATTGTGGCATACCTTATTTGTCTAACATTATCTATTACTTCATAATTAATTGCAATACTTTTCCATATCTCATAGGTAGTTGGACATTGTGATACAATATTTAATTCATCTAGTCCAAGAAACAAATGAAAGCATTCATTTCTTTAAAATTGATATCATAGTCGACTTTTGTTTCAACAATCCATGTTTCTAGTTTCTAAATAATATTATAAGGATTCAAATTTTTTCAGTAGACTTTGAATCCTGAATTTTTTAGATCGATAAACATTCAATATTTGCAGTACCCATAATTTTCACTGTTAAAATGTGGATCGCGTACCACTATCCTTCTTTCTCTCAGATCAACCATATCCATCTTTGTATAGAACTTATAATTTTATATTTCTATAGCATAAAAAATATCTCATTTGATACCAATTTTTAGGTTGTAATATACATTGGAACACAAGGGGGTATTGTGTCTTTTCAAAAACCCTCCACAATTCTGGATTTTGACACCCACTATGATTTATAAAGATAAGAAATGTTTTCACATGCATGAAAAGAATATGCATCAGATAAATAAAAATAAATAATGGAAATTTGTATTGTTGTTTGGGGCACAAAGTAACCCTAGTCCACTCTACCAATCACTCTCTCTGTGATCTTGGTAAATGTCACTAGAATAGTCCTCTTATTATAAGAACAAGAATTCAAAATTGAATGAAGGAAACTGACACAATTATATTAAGACTAATAACAAAGACTTATGGATCTATATTAGAGAATCAGTTATCCAAAACTTAGATCGAGAAGATAATACTCCACCACAATTGAGTATGAGAAGTTAAAACTCTAATAAATCAAAATATTTTTATTTGTAAGCTCTAGGATTCCCTTCACAATAGAAGAAACAACAACAGACCGATGATGGATCTTATTCTTTAGAAAAAATAACTTCAAAAATTAAATAGTCTAAAGAAATACTTTTTTAAAAAATGATCATCAATAAGGTATAAACTAAACAACGGTATTAATCATCACTGTAGTAAAAAAAATGAACATTTAAATCTATGAACTGTAGCTTTTCTAGAATCAATAGTTCGTTGAAACATCACTATAAAAGGTAATAGGTCATATGTGAATTTCTTATCACACACACATATTTTATAGATATACTCTCAAGAAATATATAGAACATATGGCTTGATTCAGTATTCCATATTGAAAATACAAGCGTGATTGATCATAGAAATTCAAGTTCTAATTGACCAGGGGATTTATAACTTCCCTTAGGAACATTAGTGATTTTCTACTATGAATAAGGTTCTTTGAAATAGTCATAATGATCCTTGAATAGGTCTTCAATTTTATCTTCACAATTTTATAAATAGAAAATTCAAAATGTGACCTAAAACATTTCATAGTTGTAAACACAACATAGTGTTGAACTACGTAGAGTAGGGTTCCTTTTTGTAGAATAGGGTTCCTTTTCATATCATAGGGTTTATTCCATTTTATGGTTTCTTAGTCATGATTTCATCTTCATGTAATATAGGTAACAAAAGTAGCATATGGATGATTATCTATTCATTCATATTTTTTAGAAATTTATCCTGAATGTAGAATTGACTAACCATACATTTAAATTCATGAACCCAGGTTTAATGAATAGAAAAACCAACTTCCAATGTAGGGTTTCTAATCCATAAATTTTACGATTCTATGAACATAATGATAATGATCCAAATGGAAACTATTTATCATATTGTAGTGTTGGTACCATACACAAGCATTTCACTTTTCCAGCACATTGTATGGTTAAGATCCAATATTCATTTAACGAATATAGGGTTTGAGACAATGTTTCTAGAGTAATTCATATAACGTTAAATTATATTAACCTAGATATAAGTTCCTAAAAACTCATTCAAGAAAACTTCATTAGAAACAAACAAGGATATTTTTTAGCACCAAAATCATCATAATTTATTGAGTATTGTTGAAACAATACATGGACAATATATACTACACTTACCTAGTTATTAAAAACATAGGGATTAAATTTATGAAAGTTAGGATGTAGTTTATAAAGATAGTAATCACCTTAATATATGTCCAAATATCACTACTCCTTTATATAGGTCATGGATTTCATAATTGACCCTCATATAGCCTTTAGATTGTTTGAGTAAACTTTATGTAGGTCTCCAGTTTCCCTTACCATACATTGAATGTCTTTTCATCAATATTATTTGATATTTTGATTATTAATTATATTGTTAAAATCAACATCATTAAATCTTGTATCACATGTTTTTATATATTTTTCTCATTAGTGAACAATGTTGAAATCATACCAAATATTTTTCCTATTAAGATTATGTAAATCTAAAAAACTATGTTTTTCATCTAGTAGAACCTCTAAATTTTAATAAGTCTATCATTAAAACACACAGGTGACATATGAAACATTTTCTAGCTAATATTAAATGTACATATATGGATGAAACATATATTAAGGTATATCATACCTGTTGGATCTGAATCTACGGATTACACACAAGAGGGGGGGTGAATTGTGTCTTTTTACAATCTCTTCAATTTAGACAAATTCTGTCCACTATGCTTTTGCACGATTAAATATGCAGCGGAAAAACTAAAAGCATGAACACACGGATGTATAGTGGTTCGGGGAACAGAAGGCCCCTAGTACACTCCACCAACGCTCAAATCCACGAGCTTGGCGATTTTCACTATCTGGTCCTCGTTTCCACAGACCTGTTCACAACTGAGTACAGGCAGTTGACACCTTTACATGTTTCAGGCAAACACAGCCTTCCTGGTTCAAACACGAACCCACACAGCTTAGAATGAGAAGCTGATCACTCAAAAATAAAAAGAGTTTCGATAAAGAAAACACTTCTCCAGTTGTTCTTCACAATTTCAACAGAACGCAATTGACAGTAGATAGATCGTCGTCTTCAGAAAATAAAGATCTGTAATCAAAACAGTTCTGAGTCGATCCAGTTGCAATAGATATTACCAGAAACTTCACAACTTCAGCAGCAGTAGATTCACAACAGATAGTCGATGTAGAACACGTGAATCTGTTATCAAGATCTTCTTTCGGTAAAAAGGATTTTACACTTCTTCTCGATCACAGAAAAGAACGCCTTCACACAGTCTCTGTTTCTTGCTTGTTAAAAGATCAATCTCATAATTTCACACACTTTCCTGTGTATATATATATATCCGAAGTTTCCAAGATAGAACATATATATTCAAATCTGAGAAAATCTTCCGCATAAATAGATCCATGAAAATCTCCTTTAGATTCTCGATATTAAATAACAATAGAGTCGTTGTAACTCCCCTGAAGAATCGGCATAAAAAGCTCCATTTAAATCAATTAATAATCCGTTGAAAAACGTCTTTGATTCAGTCACAGTCATACTTAAGAATCGGCTCGAAATCCGCTTAATAATCCGCTTGTTTGACCAATGCAAACGGTAATATCGTCTGTCAAAAATATCCCGACGCCAAACGTAGGGTTGATGACGTGGCTCCAAACGTAGGGTTCACAAACGTAAGGTTCACAAACGTAAGGTTCACAAACGTAAGGTTCAGAATATAAGGTTGAACATACATACTTTCTCTTCAGCATTCAAACGTAGGGTTGATCATCCATACTTTGTCTTGCTTCAACTCTCCAAAGAACGTACGGTTGATTATAAAAGTAAGGTTGATGATCCATACTTTTGAGAAACAAACTCAACACTGAAAACTAACGTACGGTTTCTCTTCCATACTTGTCCAACAAAAACGTAAAGTTCTTTCCAGACGTAATGTTCTTCTTCCATACTTTTCAACAACGTAAGGTTCATTAACCATACGTTCAAAAATAACGTAAAAGGTAAACTTTTCATCCATACGTTACGTTCATCAACGTAGGGTATGAACAGTGATTCCAGTACCTGCTAAAATTGATCTCGCGCTACAGTGATTCCAGAACGCGCTAAACTTGATCTCGCGCTACAGTGATTCCAGAACGCGCTAAACTTGATCTCAGAATAAATGAAGTATGAAATCTCGTTATATGAAATAAATAAATGAAATAAACTCCTGCAAAACACTCAACGAAATAATTAGTAAATAATTAAGGGTATTTGTGAGCATCAAAATCATCATAAAGAGACAGAGTACTATTTAAAATAATCTCCTCCTTTAAAAAACATTATTTTGAATTGTTTGAAAACAATACGTTGCTCAACAATCTCCCCCTTTTTGATGATCACAAAACCCATAAAATAATAGAACTAATTTAATTGCAATCTTTATTGAAAAATTAGTTTTATAAAATTTTAGAATTCTGAAAGGATTAAAACAATATTTAACTATAATAAAATTTCTCCCCCATAAAAATAAATTTTCAGCTAAAAAATAGATAAAAGATAAATGTCGTAGATATCCAAATTCTCCCATATATCCAATTTTCTTCATAGGATTCATAGGAAACAAATGAATTTAAATGTTGTGTTTATCCAAATTCTCCCCCTTTTTGTGATATCAAAAAGAATGAAAAATTACGGATTTGAACACATTCAATATTGCACTGAACTATAAGTAAATGCTATAATTAACTGTGTATGAATAAGTGAATTTGTTATACTGGATAACTTAATCATAAATCAATAAACAACAACAACAAAAAAATAAGAAAAGAATTTTCATTCACAAGCTGTTATATATAAATGATTGTGATATACAGAGGAATCAAGGTTCATAGATAAGACAAGGAAAAAAGGTGTCTATCTCCTTCGAATCGCAGTCTTGATCTCTGTAAATTGTTCTCTGAGCCTCTTCATCATCCCATCTCCTAACTTGATGATAAGATCTCTGTTCTCTTGAGTCATATGAATATCTTCAATCAAATTAACTCTGAAAAACTCATGCATTCTTTCTTCTTTTTCAACAAAAAGAGCCAGTTTTTCTGATAACTGATTCAAAAGAATCCTAATCGGTTGCTCTCCAGATGTCAACTGATCCACTAAAAATTTCTGATTATCTAGCAAAACTGACAAAGGGGCACTATTACACTGAAGATCATGTAATCTGTCACTCATATTGCTCAGTGCTCCAGTAATTTCTTGAAATCTCCGAATCAAATCAGGTGGATAGCCTGATCCACTTACAGCACTGTTTGCAACAGACTCAAATTTATTCTCCATGTAAACCTTCAACTCAGATAAATCATCTTTCTTTACCATCTCTGATTTTAACTGATCAACAGCATGCAGCATATCAGTCTTAAACAAATCGACTTCCTGTCTTG
The DNA here is from genome assembly GCA_963277665.1 of Viscum album. Taxonomy (NCBI): domain Eukaryota; kingdom Viridiplantae; phylum Streptophyta; class Magnoliopsida; order Santalales; family Viscaceae; genus Viscum; species Viscum album. Next base: position 906,988,982 of record OY728145.1, read on the forward strand.
AAACAGTACATTCTTTCAGTTTCTGAAACTTCAACTGCTCTAAGTTCAGAGAATTTCTGAGACTAACATTCTCAGATTCTAACTGAGAGATACGCTTGTACAGCTCAACAACTTCTTCTTTTCTCGAATCAGGGGCACCCTGTGCTCTATTCGCATGTCCAGAAATAGGTTGATGAGGCAAGGCAAGTGGTAAAGAATCTGCATCTGATTGTTCTTTGTCCTTGTCCTGACAAGGTTGATCCACTGAACTAGCTTTTGAAGCCTGAAACTCTTCCACTGAAAATTCTTCCTGAAGTACTTCTGTATTAGCTTCAGAAGTATGTTCATCACGAACAGTAGTCTCTCTGACTTCTACTGATTGATCAAGAACAATATCTTTATGTAAATCTTGAGGTCGGGCCACTTCTTCACCAGGCACTGCCTCCATAAGTTGTTCTTGTTGAATTACTTTTTCAACAGCCACAACAGCAGATTGAGGTTCTTTTTGGATTTCCGGTTGAGCTGCTGGTTCCTCTATAGGTGCAGTCTGCTCCACAACAGCTTCTCTCACAAATGAATAACAAATTACCGGTTCAGAGGATTTCAAGGCAGGAGAGATAATTTCTTCATCAATTGACCTCTTCCTTCTAGATTGAAGTCCTTCCTGACTTCTCTCTTCCTCAACTTCCTCCATCTCAAAACGAATTCTCCTTGCCACTGTACTAACTCTTGATTCTGCTTGTCCCTCCTTGGACTTAGCCGGTTGAGCCTGAGCACTCTCCGAGTCTTCCTCAGCTCCAACAGGTAAGAGTTTTCCTTTAATTGTGCTCCAGAAGTATCCGACTTTCCTCAAAGTCCCAGCATTAAAAACATTACTGTGGTGACATTTCAACCCAGCATCTACCAATCTGATCATTCCTCTTTTAAACAAAAACAAAGAAATGAACCTTCCATAAGGGAAAAAGGTCATTCTTGCTTCACTCTGACAGCAGTAACTCAAATATCTTATCATAAACCGAGTAAAATTAAACTTAATATCACACATCAGAAGATACATTAAGTACATGTCAGGGTATAGGATTTTCTCCATCTCAGCCATCCTTGGTTCTAAACCAGTCTGAACAAATTTTACCAAAATTTTCTGATCAGGTTCCAAATACTTGATAAACATCTTTTTTATCACTCTGGTTCCAAACAGAAAAGACATAATGTCTTCAGACTTATGTACAGAATCTCCAATATTCCGTAAATCAAAATGAAAAACTCCTTCATAAGGGCAGTTAAGAATTTGACTTATCTCTACAGATGATATTGAAAAGTCCTTATCCTCTATTTGAGCCAATAAACTATCTTCCGTATCTCCAAGGCTAAACTGAACAGTTCTAAAGAAATGTCTCATTTCTGTCTCATAAAGAAACTCAGAATTTTCACTATTAAAAGCTTGCTCAAGGCTTTGAAACGATAACGCTTGCTTCAACAGTAAATTAGTTTCAAACAGCCACTCTAAATCGATGACTTTACCTTGCAGTATTTTCCGACCAACTACTTTAGGTTTCTTTGCAGCACTGCTCTCGGCTTCATCTGGACGCTTAGTCTTTGCCATTCCAACAACGATTTCTGAAGGTTCGGAAGTTTAGGGTTTGAAGATTCAGAAAAGGCTTTTGGAGCAGATGTGCGGGTTTAGGTTTTCGAAAGGGTTTCCGAAAAAGGTGAAGCAGTTTTAGAAGGTGAAACGGTTCTGACAGCCTTGATTCCCGTGTAATCACTAATCATTACTTCTATTTAAAACAAAATAAAATTACTTATAGCGGGAAACAGAAATTAAGCAGAATTCGAAAACAGAATAAGATTTTAAAAAAAAATTATTTAAAATTAAATAAACCTAACTCCCCCTTAATAAATTCAAACCTTGCCGTGGGAAGTGGTTTAGTAAAAATATCTGCTAATTGATTTTCTGTATTTACAAATTCTAAAAATATATCCTTTTTAAACACATGATCTCTTAAAAAGTGATGTCTTATATCAATGTGCTTAGTTATAGAATGACTAATAGGATTTTTGGAAATATTAATTGCACTAGTATTATCACATAAAATAGGTGTATTATTGAAATTTAATCCAAAGTCCATAAGAGTGTTTTTCATCCACAACACCTGTGCACAACAACTACCTCCAGACACATATTCTGCCTCGGCTGTTGACAGGGCAACTGAGTGTTGTTTCTTACTAGACCATGATACTAAAGACTTTCCTAAAAAGTGACATGTTCCTGAAGTACTCTTCCTATCTAATCTACAGCTTCCAAAGTCAGCATCTGAATATGAAATTAAATTAAAATCAGAGGTTTTTGGATAAAGCAGAGATTGATAAATAGTACCTTTTAAATATCTAAAAATTCTTTTAACAGCAGTTAAGTGGGATTCTTTGGGATTTGATTGAAATCGAGCACAAAGACATACTGAATACATTATATCTGGTCTACTAGCAGTAAGATATAACAAACTACCAATCATACCTCTATATAACTTGTTGTCCACTGATTTTCCAGTTTCATCCAAATCAAGTTTTATATTAGTACACATAGGAGTTGTAAATGGCTTGCTGTTTTCAAGTCCAAATTTCTTAAGTTAATCAGTAATGTATTTTCATTGATTCAAAACATTTCCAAAATCATTTTGAAATATTTGAAGACCCAAAAAGAAATTTAATTCTCCCATCATACTCATTTCAAATTCTTTTTGCATTAATTCTGAAAATTCATGACAAAGAATTTTATTGGTTGATCCAAAAATTACATCATCAACATAAATTTGAACCAACAAAACATTATTTTTCACAGTTTTCTTAAAGAGTGTTGGATCTGCTAGTCCAACAGTAAAATCATTTTTCAAAAGAAAAGAACTTAGTCTTTCATACCAAGCTCTTGGTGCTTGTTTAAGGCCATAAAGAGCTTTAGTAAGTTTGAAAACAGAATCTGGTTTTTGAGAATTTTCAAAACCAGGAGGTTGCTCAACATAAACTTCCTCCATTAAATAACCATTTAAAAAGGAAGATTTAACATCCATCTGAAATAATTTAAAATTCATATAAGATGCATAGGCTAAAAGGATTCTAATGGCTTCTAACCTGGCTACAGGTGCAAAGGTCTCATCATAATCTATTCCTTCTTCTTGATTATATCCTTTAGCTACTAATCTTGCTTTATTTCTAGTTATTATCCCTTGATCATCCTGTTTATTTCTAAAGACCCATTTAGTTCCTATTACTGGATAATCATGTGGTCTTTCAACTAATTCCCAAACCTTATTTCTCTTGAACTGGTTCAATTCATCCTGCATTGCTATTACCCAGCTCTCATCATCTAAGGCTTCTTCTATGGTCTTAGGTTCTTGTTGGGATAGGAAAGCAGAGAACTCAACTATGTTTCCAAGGTTTCTTCTAGTTTGAATACCAGTCTCTAAGTTACCTATCACAGATTCTAAAGGGTGATTCTTTAAGGTTCTAGACTGTCTAGGCATTATATTCAAAGGTTCTTCAGTATCATGTTCTTCTGAACTGGACTGAATTTCTTTTATATCATTTTCAAAATCATTCTTTAAATTCTCAAGTCTCATGTTTTCATTAGAATCAGGTTCATCTATTTGTTCTATCCTTTTCTCAAAAGGATCAGATTCATCAAATTTCACATGAACTGATTCTTCAACAATCCTTGACTTTTTATTATAGACTCTATAAGCTTTGGAGGTTGCAGAATATCCTAAGAAAATACCTTTATCAGATTTTGGATCAAATTTACCAAGATTATCTTTGGTATTCAAGATGTAAACCTTGCATCCAAAAACTTTAAAGTAATTTACTTTAGGTTTTCTGTTATTCCATAGTTCATAGGGTGTCTTTTTCAAAATAGGTCTTATTAAAATTCTATTCATTATATAACAAGCTGTATTAACAGCTTCTGCCCAGAAATATATAGGTAGGCTATATTCATTTAACATAGTTCTAGCCATTTCTTGAATAGTTCTATTTCTTCTTTCTACAATCCCATTCTGTTGAGGTGTTCTTGGAGCAGAGAAGGTGTGTTTAATACCCATGTTTGAGCAAAAGGAATTAAATTCCTGGTTCTCAAATTCTCCACCATGATCACTTCTCAATGAGATTATATTAAAACCTTTTTCATTTTGAATAGATTTACAAAAACCTTCAAATAAACTAAAAGCTTCACTTTTATATTTCAAAAAGAAAATCCAAGTAAATCTAGAATAATCATCAACTAATACATAAACATATAATTTACCAGCTAAACTTGCTACTCTTGAAGGTCCAAACAAATCCATATGGATAAGTTCTAGAGGTTTAGTTGTAGCAACTTTATTAACAGATTTGAATGATGATTTGTGTTGCTTGCCAAGCTGACATGCATCACAGAATCTGTCATTTTCAAATTTGAGACTAGGCAAATCAGAAACTAAATGTTTCTTAGATAATTTATGTAAAGCATATATATTGTAATGACCAAGTCTTCTATGCCAGATCCAGGATTCACTTATATTAGCAGTTAAGCAATTTACTTGTTGTTTACACAAGGAATACGAATCCAAAGTATAAACATTATCAGTTCTGGGTGCTCTAAACTTAAACAGTTTATCTTTAGAAACAGTACAACTATTGTTAGTAAAATCAACAGTGTATCCATCATCACAGAGTTGAGAGATACTTATCAGATTGTGTTTTAACCCTTGTAGATAAAGTACTTTGTTGATTGAGACTGTCTCTGGATCTCCAACTGTTCCAATACCAATAATCTTTCCTTTGGCATTGTCACCAAAGGTGACAAGTCCTCCTTCCTTTCGAGTAAGAGAAGAGAAATTAGCTGAAGTTCCACTCATGTGTCTTGAGCAGCCACTGTCCATATACCATATTTCTTTCTTTCTTTGGTGACCTGCTACCTGCAAATACATTCAAACAAATTGCTTTGGTACCCATATTTTGTTGGGTCCTGGAGTGTTAGCAAGCAGTGATCTGGGTATCCAGATTTTCTTTGTTTTCTTAAAATTGATTGAATCATATAGATCATTGGAAATATAAGCTTTCTTAATTCCACATATTTGAGGTTGTCTTAGAAAACAGTTTTTAGCTATATGACCTTTTGTTCCACAGAAGTTACAAACAACCTGTTTAGTGCTAGGAACAAAATAATTTTTGTATAACTTAGGTTTTTCTCCTTTACTTCCAATTCCAAACCTTTCCCTTTTAATTACAGTTTTTCCAAGTATCTCATTTAAGGTGTTTTCTCCTTTTGTAAAAACTAATGTAGCCTCTTTATAAGATTCTACTTCATCCTGTAGAGTTTTTATTTTTGATTCAAAATTAATTTTATTTGAGTCAACAGAGTTGTATTTGTCAATTAATTCCTTATGTTGTTTTAGCAAAGTATTTCTTTCATCTGAAATAGATTTATGCAAGTTCTTTATAGATTTATATTTTTTAAATAATGAGTCATACCTTTCTTCAAGCATATTGCAGTAAGCTGCAAGTTTTTTATTTGAGAAGCTTGTTTCAGAGTTTGATTCATTATTTGAGTCAGAGGAGTAGTATGAGTGTACCTCATCAGTTTTAGCCATGAAACACATATTTGCTTTTAAATTGGCTTCCTCCTTCTCTGAGCTTGATTCAGAAGAATTACTTGAGTCTTCAGAAACACTCCAAGTAGCTTTCATAGCTTTCTTGTCTTTCTGCTCATAATCATCTCTTTTGAAGAATTTCTTCTTCTTTGCATCTTTCAATTTTGGGCAATCCGGTCTGATATGTCCCATCTTTTTGCATTCATAACATCTCACTTCCTTGCTATCCTTCTTGAAGGATTTCTTGAAGTCTTTCTTCTTACTGTAGAACTTTCTGAATTTTCTGGCTAGCTGAGCCAGTTCTTCATCTGAATTTGAAGCATCAGAGCTTTCTGATTTAGCATTTACTTCTCTGTTCTTCATCTTTCTATCCTTTTGTTGAGAAGTCGCTTTCAAAGCAGTATTTTCCCTTTTTATATAGACTTTATGCTCATTTACCTCATCTTGCATTTCAGCCTCGTACATCATCAATGTACCAATCAGCTCTCTCATAGTTAGATCTTTAACAGAAGTTGATTGTCTGATTGCTGCAGAGATTCCATTCCATCGAGTAGGAAGTACTCTCAGTACCTTTAACGCTTGATCAGCCTGCTTGATTGGTTCTCCTAGAGCTGTTATATTATTGACAATTTCTGTCAATCTTCCATTCATCTGAGTGATGTTCTCTCCTTCAATCATTCTGAAAGTATCGAATTTTAATTTAGCAGTTGCATATCTCATCTATCTTACATTATCTGTTCCTTCATAAGCAACAGCTATTGTTTGCCACATTTCATATACAGTCGGGCATTGAGATACTCTGTTAAATTCATCCGGTCCTAGACCACAGATGATTGCATTCATAGCTTTTGAATTCATGTCATACTCAGCCTCTGTAGCAACACTCCATGTATCAGGATTTTCAGGAATTTCATAGGGAGTCAGAATCTTTGAATAGACTTTGTAACCAAGATTTTTCAGATAAATAATCATACGTGACTTCCAGCAGCCATAATTATCTCCATTAAAGTAAGGTGCTCTGACCATTGACATTCCCTCTCTCGTATCAGCCATGATACACTTTGTATAATCTTTAAATACTTCTAGCTTGATAAAACTTTAAAAAATAAGAAGCTCCTCCTCTGATACCAATTGTTGGATCTGAATCTACAGATTACACGCAAGAGGGGGGGTGAATTGTGTCTTTTTACAATCTCTTCAATTTAGACAAATTCTGTCCACTATGCTTTTGCACGATTAAATATGCAGCGGAAAAACTAAAAGCATGAACACACGGATGTATAGTGGTTCGGGGAACAGAAGGCCCCTAGTCCACTCCACCAACGCTCAAATCCACGAGCTTGGCGATTTTCACTATCTGGTCCTCGTTTCCACAGACCTGTTCACAACTGAGTACAGGCAGTTGACACCTTTACAAGTTTCAGGCAAACACAGCCTTCCTGGTTCAAACACGAACCCACACAGCTTAGAACGAGAAGCTGATCACTCAAAAATAAAAAGAGTTTCGATAAAGAAAACACTTCTCCAGTTGTTCTTCACAATTGCAACAGAACGCAATTGACAGTAGATAGATCGTCGTCTTCAGAAAATAAAGATCTGTAATCAAAACAGTTCTGAGTCGATCCAGTTGCAATATATATTACCAGAAACTTCACAACTTCAGCAGCAGTAGATTCACAACAGATAGTCGATTTAGAACACGTGAATCTGTTATCAAGATATTCTTTCGGTAAAAAGGATTTTACACTTCTTCTCGATCACAGAAAAGAACGCCTTCACACAGTCTCTGTTTCTTGCTTGTTAAAAGATCAATCTCATAATTTCACACACTTTCCTGTGTATATATATATATCCGAAGTTTCCATGATAGAACATATATATTCAAATCTGAGAAAATCTTCCGCATAAATAGATCCATGAAAATCTCCTTTAGATTCTCGATATTAAATAACAATAGAGTCGTTGTAACTCCCCTGAAGAATCGGCATAAAAAGCTCCATTTAAATCAATTAATAATCCGTTGAAAAACGTCTTTGATTCAGTCACAGTTGTACTTAAGAATCGGCTCGAAATCCACTTAATAATCCGCCTGTTTGACCAATGCAAACGGTAATATCGTCTGTCAAAAATATCCCGACGCCAAACGTAGGGTTGATGACGTGGCTCCAAACGTAGGGTTCACAAACGTAAGGTTCACAAACGTAAGGTTCACAAACGTAAGGTTCAGAACGTAAGGTTGAACATACATACTTTCTCTTCAGCATTCAAACGTAGGGTTGATCATCCATACTTTGTCTTGCTTCAACTCTCCAAAGAACGTACGGTTGATTATAAAAGTAAGGTTGATGATCCATACTTTTGAGAAACAAACTCAACACTGAAAACTAACGTACGGTTTCTCTTCCATACTTGTCCAACAAAAATGTAAAGTTCTTTCCAGACGTAATGTTCTTCTTCCATACTTTTCAACAACGTAAGGTTCATTAACCATACGTTCAAAAATAACGTAAAAGGTAAACTTTTCATCCATACGTTACGTTCATCAACGTAGGGTATGAACAGTGATTCCAGTACGCGCTAAAATTGATCTCGCGCTACAGTGATTCCAGAACGCGCTAAACTTGATCTCGCGCTACAGTGATTCCAGAACGCGCTAAACTTGATCTCAGAATAAATGAAGTATGAAATCTCATTATATGAAATAAATAAATGAAATAAACTCCTGCAAAATACTCAACGAAATAATTAGTAAATAATTAAGGGTATTTGTGAGCATCAAAATCATCATAAAGAGACAGAGTACTATTTAAAATAATCTCCTCCTTTAAAAAACATTATTTTGAATTGTTTGAAAACAATACGTTTCTCAACAATACCTACACTCCACAAGAAATACCCAGACATTGAAAATCATTATATTAACTTCCTAGTATAATAAATATCCCACATACACTGGCACTAATTACCACATACACCAGTATCTATTACACATATTCTACAAAGGATGACACCTATGTTGGTATGTATACACATGCTTGATTACATTACTTTGAAAAATTCATCATATCTTTTGAGGATCAAATATATGTTGGTTAACTTTTGCACATATATAGCTCAGTGAATGAAACTTACGATTATATTGTTTCCTATAAGATGAAACATATATAGAATTCCATACATATAAAATTTTAGAATTTATGTTCTAAAATTCTACAATTCATAAAACTATTTTATAATTAATTCAAATCATCCTTGAACCATCTCAATAAAAAAACCCATTATCAATGATTATTTCTCAATAATTTCCACAACTAAAATCTAGTGTACCTGAAGGATTGTTTCTTACCTTATACGATATATTCATCCAACAATTAGAAACAATTTTTTTATAATTAAAATTATAGCTTTATTGGATATCCATTATAAGGTTAAGCAACCATATTTTCTCATCTGTTGAAAATAAAAAGTGACTGTTGGAAAGTGTGATTCTCTAATATTTGATACTAGTTATTATCATGATAATAAATCTATCAATCACATGATGTTATCTTTTACCTTAATAAATAATGGTATTATCTCATTCTATGTTTTAGGTAGTGGATAATATATCACTATTAAATAACACTGAGATCCTATCTCATTAGAGAAAAGGTCAGAAATAATTAGATATAATATCCACTACAAAGAATATATCCATTCAGATATTCATCAATAATGGAAAATTTTACACTCTCAAAAGAAAACATGTGAATATTAATTTAAAACTCCAATTAAAATGTCATAAATCATATTTTTCCATATTTTATGGTCATCACCTTCTTCATGAATTGGGTGGATACTTCAATAAATCACCCAACTTATACAAGTTTATTAATAATATATTAATTGATTTCTCATTAATATCATATAGAAGACATAATCCAATTAAAACTTCAATCTAACCCCTTTTTATTTTCCATAAATACCTTGACCACTCAAATACGTGATTTCATTTTAATATTTCCAAAGGAATATCAATTTTACTCCCCAACATAGTGATAATTAATACAAAGGAGGAAATGGATTTTCCACCTCCTTGTTCATTTAATAAATGCATGGGGAGGTATTATAAGGGAAACATTTTTCTCCCTCAATCTTATTTGAATTTAAGAACCATATTATCATATTTTGATAATTATCAAAACTTTAATGGGAAGTAAACTGACTCTTATAAAATTAGAATACTAATATTTTCTCCTCTTGTATACCAGCTTTCAAGATCTCAATTAAAATAATGAGAGAAGGGTGGAATGAAATTTACTTAGAAATATTCCATCAATTATACAACTCTATGTCTACATCAGATAAGCCGTTGTTGAAAACAAGTGTAGTAAATTTAGAAAAAATAGTTATCCATGAAACCATCTCATTATGATACCACTTATATCTTTAAAAACACATGGTCTGGTCAAATATATTTATAGGATGATTTAAGAACCCACACTTTATTTGAACACGGAAATCAAAATATTTCATGTGTAATTTATTCCCTAATTGTTTGATAATCACTCCCCCATTAGACAGATTATGAAAACCTTATATCCTAATTATAATAATGAAAATCATACCTCATCATTTATTTTAAGGGGTTATCCATATTTACAAATTTATGTGAGATTAATAAATGTCTAGAAGCATGATCTATTTTGATATCTCCTACTTAGGGGATAATTTTAAATATTCTTCACCATTAATTCTAAACACTTAGGTATATCCAAAATGATCTAGAAATAAGGTAGGTCGATTCAGTATCTCAATTGGAGATATATGTATGAGACTTGTCTCAAAACCCATGAAACTTATTCTTAATATATTATTCACTTTGTGATATCTTTATGGTATATAATCCCTTGATTTTACAATCATGGTCTTCTATAGGAATCACGTAATTATTATTAATTTAAAATATATTCCTACTCGAGATATGTTTATCAAATATAGTAACTATAGAAGTTTAATTATTCCCATCATTCTCATAATTCATATAACATTTCAATAGATCTATAGTTGTGATAAATATTTCATTATTCTAATTATCTACCTTCTATTTGTTTGTGGCCTCACTCATCACTACATTCATTTTGATACTAGGATAAATTGGTTATTTTCCCTTATATTTTGTTAACAAATTTGGATTGGGAATAAATAATATAACTAAGAACATTATATTTTTCCTAGTTTCACCTTACCCATATATATTTAACTATCATTGCGATACCATTTTTGGGAATCCTCTCAACTTCTTTATGAGGAGTTTCCCCCACTAATATGAAAAATCTATCCCTTTCTTTGATGGATTAATTTTTGTTATCTATATTTCATCCTAGTTTCCTGAAATTCATGGACATCTTAAAATGATACATTATGTTTCCTATTTTTATAAAATATTAGAACCTATTTTCTTTAGGTTGTGCTCCTTGATTACCGTTCCTCACTGTATTCTTTAGTATATTGTTCATTATCGATTTGGATCTCAAGATTGAAAAATTTTATTAATTTAAGATATTCTCAATATATGTTGTTTCTCTATCTTTTTAAGAATATAAATGATTAATAGTTTTGTTTTACCATAAATGATCACAAGAGTGACCAATTTTTTTCGAAACTCAAAGGAGGTAGTCAATATTTCTAATCTAATATTTATGGACAAATTTTTCATTGTCTATAATATTTTCATCCTTGTTGTAGGTTTATTAATTTCAATATATTTTATCTCCCTTAATCAATGAATTATAAATATTTTACATAATAAAATATTTTTCCATAAATCGATATAACTATCTGTAAACTTCCAATAGCTCCAACATATTCCAATGATCTTAATTCTTTTCTCTTTAGGTGAAACCTATCTAAATTTGTAGATTTCTCAGTTTTTCATATTTTTTCTAGTAACCAAAGATTTTTTCCATAATATGTGGAACTAAATTTCTTGTACATTATCACACAACCAATTGGATGCATATGGTCATTTGAGAGCAGATGGAAGCTAGGGTTCAGGGATGGTGATTGCCGCCATAGGTGGTGATATCCTTCGAGCAGATCCTTCCTACCCTGGCGGAGGAGGGATTTCCCCAGCCCTCTAGTGATCAACGCTTTCTACCTTTTTCAAACCATGATTTCTCGCCTTCATTCCCGAAAATGTTTCTCTCCCCCAAAGTTCTTGAGTTGCATGATGGGATTCCGTAGCTCTCGGTCATGGCCCGAGAGTTCACCGACGCCTCTTCCCCACTGAGTCTGACTTTGATAGCCCGCTTCAAGCAATGACTCCCACCAGTGGATCATTTTGATCACTTTATCTTTGAATCCTGGAATCTGAAAGAACGTTCCACTGTAGGTATTCTTGATTCAAAGCACATAATGGTTCAATTTGAGTTGGAAGATGATCTGATCCTTGCTTGGTCCTCTGCCCCGCGTACCTATGATGGATCCCGTTTTTCTCTCTTCCGATGGTCTTGTGACTACCATATGAAGCATGATTCCTCGACCATGGAAAATTGGGGAAGAATTATAGAATTTCCACTTCCATTTCAGAAACCTTCCATCATTCTCATGATTGGGAATTTAGTTGGTCATTATTTATGCTCGGATAGTAGAACTAGGGCTGTATTCCACCCGGTTTCTCCTAGAATTTCCATTGAAGTTGATTTATCTAAACCTTTAATCAAGTAGATTTTCATTGCTATGAGTGAGGATTTTAGATATAAACAGTCTCTTGTTTTTGATTCTTGGATTGATTACTGCTCTTGGTGTTTCAAATTTGGGCATCAGATGGATGACTACATTGGTAGATGGGTGATTCCGCAGGTGGTTTTGGATCAACAGGCTGCGACTGTGGTGGAATTAAACTCTCAGCAAAGGGAGCCGAATCTGGGTACTGGAGTGCAGAAGAGACCTTGTCCTGCAAGTCTCAATACAGTTAATGTCATACGAATGGGGTCAGAGAAGGAGTCTCTGGATCCGAGGGTGGATGAGGTGTTTAGAATGATACAGAGGGTTCTTGGGGGTGATTCATTCAGGAGGTTTGGGGACTACTATGAAGAAGGTAATTCAACCCACTAGGGTGGAAAGTGGGAACCAAGAAGTGGTACTTGCGGGGGGGGGGGGGGGTAAGGAGGTCTTGGGAGGAAATTCCATGAATTTTTAGACAGGAGGGTCCTTAGTTGAAACTGGTGGCTGGGTGAGGGCCTCACCTGGGCTGAAGACACAACCTGCACAACAAGTGTAGAGTATTGAAGTTAGTAACTGCTTTGATGGTCTGGTAAATGAGGAACTGGAAGTGGGTTAGGATCGAGTTGCCCCTGCTTTGTCTCCTAGTCGGGGGTCTATTGATGATGATGAAATGAATAATAGTGGGGGTCTAGGTCTGACACAGATTTGTGAGAAGAGTGGCAGCAAGTTTGAGAAGGTTCAAGGACAGGGCTCTTTCCATCGGGAAAAGGACTTGAATCATGGGAGAATCTCTCATGATGAGGAGGAACTCCCGAGGAGTGCAGGTGGAAACATGCAGATTGGATTGTGTTATCAGGATTCTATATCTAGAGGAGGTCTTGTACAGAATGGGGCACTTGAATGTCATGATCTTGTGGCACAACCAAAGTGTTTGGCACTGGTTAATTCTAACAGTCACGTTGAGCAGGAGCATGGAGTGAATGACTGCTATTAGGTGATGAATATACCTCAGAAATGGGGGGATATATCTGATAGTGATAAGGAGAATGATGGTGGTCGATTTCAAACCTCTTATAGTGACGTTGTTCAGTGTGGAATGAAGGATGTGGTTGGTAAAGAGGGAGTTATGACATCACCACCAAGAAGAAGGCAGTGGAAGGATTATTCTTCTTTGTCAAAGTCGATGCCTACCAGATCTTCTATCAGCAAAGGAAATGGGATGAAATCTTCTGAGGAGTTTTTGTATTTGGAGAAACTAAATCTTAGACGAAATTATGTGAAGGCTCTGAAGTATTATGATAGCTCGGAATGGGAAACAACTACCAGAGATGAAGCAATTTCCCTTGGACATGGAGACGGATATGGCGACAGGTATGGGTTTTATGACATGTAGTTGTCAGTGATGGATTGTAACACTTGTTTACTATAATTTTACTTTATTTTAATAAATGGTCAGAGACTTTGTCTCTCGATGAACTTTCTTGGTATCACATACCCAATTGACTTATTTTTGGGTCTCTCAGAATTTCAAGATAACCATATTTTTATTGTGTTTGAATTTGGTCTAGCACTGAAAAACAAAAAAGATTTAACAATCAAATATTTATTAGGGTAGTTGGATAAATTATATAAGGACATGTGGTGGTCATCATACTCATATTTTCAATAAATATTTATCAATTTTATGAATCTTATTTGAGGTAATTGTTTTATGAAACAAGATTGATGGTACATCTATTCTCAATTCTTCGGGAAGATCCGATTTGGGTGTGATTTTATATTTTTCCACTTAACATCTTGGTGCAATTGATTGATGTTGGAAAAATATTTCACCAAACATAAAAATTTTATTCCCACTCCTAAATACCGATTCAACATTTTATTTTGTTCATTATAAATCTTGATAATATCTTATATTTAAGTGTTAGTGTATTTTACTCTCTTGGATTTTACATCCATACCTAAACCTTTGACATTCAATATTACTAAATGTATCTTTCCAATGAATGGATTTCATCAGTGAAAACAACATTAAACACCTCCTTCTCATAATTTTTTTTAATGCTTAAATATCTTCAAAATATCTTTCATTGTGAAGTGGTATAGTTTCATCATGTTCTTTCACCGGTTTTGTGAGTGTGTTATAGATGCATGCCTTCAAAACTAATATGTAACAACACAGAATTATATCAATTAAAATTAACTTATAGTAGTTAATTCCTATAGTATAAACCAAATAAAATAACATTGAAAACAAAATAAAAATAATAAATTAAGTATGAAGGAACTGTGTGATTTTTCTAGAATTAATGAACATATACTGATGGATTAATGACATGATCGTTGGAACAATAATATGACCATTTAGAATAGTAATCCGATCAATAGAATAGTAAAATACCCACTGAATATATAAGTAAAATTAATTTATATTATAAATGAAAATGAGATATAATAATATCATAATATAAGTAAATAAATGTTCTAAAAAAGATAAATTAAGTGTTGTTATTTTTTTGAACCGTAAATGTTTATTTATAATATTATAAATAATATAATATTTCAAAAGAAATTTTATTTCCAAAAAATATATTCATAAATTATTCATTTTTTTCATATGATTATAAAATAATGTTATGATACATTACTTATGTAACACCCCAAGCTTCTACGGTACACTTCTCTTTGAATAACGTGATAGCGTGTGTTGTACGCAACACCGAGTTCTAACACACCTTAACCAATCAAACTAGCCGTTTTGAATAGTAATACCTACTTTTTAAAATTATATATATTTTATTTTTTAAAATGGACTTCATTTTTGGATTCGTAATATCGAATTTAGCCTAAGGTGAAATTTTGGTACTTTTCGGATAACTTTATTATTTTGATGAATAGTGAAAATTACTAAATTTTAATTAAAAACAACTTTTTTAATCAAAATAATTAATAGTGATAAATTATGAATTTGATTGGTTTTAAAGTATAATTAGAATATATTTTTACCATTTAATATAATTTTGGTCATTGGACATAATTTTATAATTAAACCGGACATAAACAAGTGTCAATATTTTGATAGTTATTATCTCTTAAAAAAACGTTTTTTGTTTTAACAACGGGAATTAATTTTAAATTAATTTCTGCCACTTCTGGGTTTTGAATTTGGAAAAATGGATTCCATATTTGTAATCAGGATGTTCAAATTTTGTAAATAGGTAAATTTTATTTATAGACATTTTGAATAATTACTGCGGTAAATATTTTATTTACCATGGTTAAGGGTAAATCCGGTAAATAAGGGTTATAAAAAATATTATAATAATACTAAATTACCCTAAAACGTGTCCTAGACTTATTGGTTGATACATGTTCGACCATAGTCATCTTTGGGTCGATTTTGGGACCCCATGGAGCCACTTGTAGGTGATAGGGACACTTTATTTTAATTAAGTTAAAATGAATACAAAAATGACATAAGTATATATCTTTTAGAAAAACAATTTTTATATAGGGTTATATATGTTGGATTTTCGACTATAAATATTAATTAGAAAGATAAACAACTTTCCTACATAATGATACTTTATTTAGAATTTTTAAAGATTACATAATTTAATTTCTTTATGACACAATGATGATGCAATAATTACCATAATAGTGAAAATTTAAAATAATTGATATTATAAAAACCCAAATAAATATAATTTGAGACTTTTAATGAATTACAATAATTTTTTAGGATAATATGACATATTAGGATTGATTTAATTATCTTTTTTAGAAGTAATCATTCTGTTATGAGTTTCACAAAAATCAACTATTGAATAGTGTCAAAATTGACATAAAAGAGTTTTTAAAATAAATATTATATTATTAATTGATATTAAATTCCTAAAAATATAATGTTAGGCCAATAGACTTATATAATGATAGGTGAATAATTAATGGACCACTTGGGGGTATCTTGTATGTATATAGTAAGTTTATTAACCATATAATATAAAAATACAAAGAGACATTGTAAAAGTGAAACTAATTAACTTAGAGTTAATACTTAAAGATAAGGTTAATATAAGTACCCAAACCTGTATAAATTCTATTGGTTGAGTGGTTTTAGACCTATCCCCACCTTAAAATTTAAATAATCAACTTTGGATCCATTATAAACCAAATATGAATTTATTATAAATTAATATTTCTAGCTTTTCCAAAGGTGCCCCTCACCCCTCTTATAAAAGGGCACTCCTCCTTCTCATTTCTTCACACCTTCAAAGACTTTTGGTTCGGCCAAAATCTGACAAAATACTCTCCCAAATTCCCTCACTACAACCTAGAGGCCTTAGTTCGATCAGAAATCCAACCTAAGGAGCCCTTTTGATCAAATCAAAAGGAAGAACCCGAAGAAGAGGTAATGATTTCACCACCCTTTTCCAAGTTCCTTTCTTCTTCCACTTCTTCTTCCTTTATTATTACCATTAAAAAATAATAACTCCAGTATTATATATATAATGTGATGTTATTATAAATATGGTACAACCATATTCAGTATTCTATCCACCCTTTTGAATAACATGTCACCATACGTGCGTACGTACTGCTTACCGTCTCCACGTCGTGGTGTAATTGTTATTCAATATATTATTATTTGGATGGGTATAATAATGATGTGTAACTCATGTAAATAATAAATATAACATGTTAATGATTCTGTATATATGATATACCATCCATTTATATATTATTTTAATATCAAAAGAATGATATTGTCGCTCGTGCGTACGTACGGACTACCGTCTCCACGAACTCGATGAGATTCATTCTCCATCGTATCCATTCAAGTATAATTATCATTTGATGATTTAAAAATGATGTTTAAGGACTTGATATCATTCTGGATATGAATAATATAAAACCTATCCATTAAAAACATGGCTTACGTAACAAAACATATAAAATAAAACAAGTAAGTTAACACCCGAAACAACGATAATTCTAAGATATTATTAACAATGCAATGTTAAAAGATCATATATGATATCATATTAATATATATTATTCTTGTATAATTTAATAACAATTATTTCACCATTATACAGGAGGTTAAACTACCCCAACCAAGGAAAATTACAAGGTAAGGGTTATTTCATAATCTCTTCATTATCCGAGGTTGTTTATACGTAATAATCTACTGGGATCTCTTTATCATCCACATCCATGTTTCTTAAAAATGTATTTCAAAACATTTTTACTATTTACAAGAATATGGGTTAAAGTCATTTATACCCTTGTTTGACTTTTTATAAGAGGTTTATAAAGGAATCTTTCTGTCGTTTTCCAAACATGGTGCTTTTTAACCTTTTCGACAAAATTAAGGTAAGAATGTTTTTTAACTTATACGGCGGGTGCAGCTATTTTCCGCCGTTATAAAATCGTCGAAGCTTAACTTACAATCTTATAAGAATATTTTCAACGAAAATGTTTTATTTTATAAATATATGACTCTTAAATGATTTCAAAAATAGAATGGGATATTTCTCTAAAAAGAGTTTTGATTTCATCTATGTCAACATCCTTTGATAGATTTTATGCTTATTTGTAGTTGATTTATTAAGATACAAAACTTCTATATTGTATTGAAGGTTTTCTGATATGTTTGACTGTGGATGTGCTATTTTTATACCATTCATAGTTTATGATGAAAGTATTGACATTTCGTATGCTAGATTTAATACGAATGTTTATGTTATGTTTAAACCTTTTCATATGGGAATGCATTGGACTTAATATGTGACAGGTGGAGCCCGCTATAGCTCCTCGATGCATCGGTAGGTATCATGAGACAAACTAGTGTCTTGGCACAAGGCCTTGACAAAATCTTATTTGTAGTCTTGGCACGAGGCCTTGGCTATGTGGTTATGATAGTCTGACATTATGCATTCCATCATTATGAAAGTGGTTATTGATATTGCATGTGATTATTCGATTAGTAGAATATCCATGTGAATAAGTAAATGGAATTATTTCATTTTATTTTGTCCATACTATGTTGAAGTTCAAGTTTAAAAGGATTTTGTTTTAGTTATACATTGCCTTAAATATTTATTCTTATTTATGAAAGTTTCCGCTATATTGTTATCCTTACTGGGCATTTGAGATCACCACTTTTATATGTTTTATTTTTCCCATGAAGTGAAGAAGTAAATTATGAATGACCTGCAGGGATATTATGTGGGGATATGAATGTGGAATATGGAGACAATATATTGTTGTAGTAGTTTTTCACTTTATGATGTAATGAATATATCTAGTGTTTCCAAGGCTACTAAACCAATCGGTCTTTCGAGATTTGATATTTCTTGTGATCATGCCAATGTAATGTAATAATGCACCGACTCTAGGTAACTAGGGTCGGGGCATTACAGTTGGTATCAGAGGAAGTTTAGTACAAACCTTGGAAGCTGTATTTAGATAAACTCTGATTAGAGCACGTTGACCTAAGATGAACTTTGAGGATTAGTATAGAAGAACTTCCTAGAATTTTGGTATTGTAGAGATTTTGTGAGTTTTCCAAGCAATACATCCCTGTATGGATACGAGCAGGTAGAGGTGGCTCTAGCACAGATGTACCTAGGGGTAAAACCCGAAAACACCGCTTTGAGCTAGACTCGAACGGGAACTGGTGCACGATAACGGGCCTTGCTGCATTCTTGGTTACGACACTCCCGGGGGATATGCTTAGGATAACTCTCATTTTCTTTACAAATCATTATGAAGGGTTTATGAGTATATAATTCCTCAAAGAAAACATTTTTATGATTATGGATTATATCCATAAATAGTTCAATTTACGTTAAGTGTTTTATAAGTACGAGATTATGTATTTTGATTCATAAACTGATCTAGTTTATGCCATTGTTTAGAAATGGTGCCTAGTAGAAGAAATGGAAACCGTATCAACGAACGCACTCCATGTAGGGATTGCCCTCCTGCTCAAGATAATTATAGTGGAGCTGGTGATGCAACTGGTGCCGATCAGCTAATCACCATACTGGGACAACTCACTCAGGTTATGAATAATAACCTTACCCATATGGAGCACCCTGATCCGCAGCATGGAGGATCAATGTTAGATCGATTCATGAGGCAACAACCACCAAAGTTCAATGGGAGTAAAAATACCTTAGTAGCTGAGCAATGGATATTTTTTCTAGAGAAAATATTTCAGGCTTTGGGGAGTAATGAAAGGGAAAAAGTTATCATGGCAGTTTACCACCTCACTGGAGATGCTGATCAATGGTGGTCATTGATTCAAAATATGAAGGAAGATGATGAAGTATCAAATATGGAATAGAGGGAGTTCAAAGATCTGTTTTTAGAAAAATACTTTCCTCGCGACCATCGAGAAAATATGGAAAGGCAATTTATAAGTCTGAGACAGAAGGAGGATGAGAATGTCACAAAGTATGAGGCTAACTTTACAAGGTTATAAAGGTATGCTGGTGATTATATATGTAACCCAAGAAGTAATATTGATAGTTTCCTTGATGGGTTAAAACCATTTCTCCGTCAAGCATTAGTCTCACAATCCTTCTCGTCGTACGAAGACATTGTCTCATGTGCTATCAAGACCGAAAAGGAATTCTCTAAGTCTTATAACTTTAAAGCAAAGAAAGAGAAGAAGAGGCCCGTTGATCAATCTGGGAATGGAAATAAGGGGAAGAAAGGAAAGGTTTAATATCCATCCTGTGGTAAATGTGGGAAGAAACACCCCGGTACTTGCTTGAAGGGAATGGGCGTTTGTTACAAATGTGGTGAAAAAGGCCACCAAGCTCGTGATTGCAAAGGGAAGTATCATTGAAACAAAGTTTTGTGAATCAGTCCCCATTAGAGCACATAAATGTTCTTTATCTGCTGATCTCATCGTCATACCTATGATTGAGTTTTATATAATCCTCGGTATGAACTGGCTTTCGGACTATGATGCGAAGATTTATTGTAAGAAGAAAGAGGTTATGATTCTTGATGATAATGACAAGGAACACCTTATCTTTAGAGCAGAATCGTCACCACCTAATTCTTATTTAGATCCACCCCCAGTAGCTCAACTAAATTCAATTATTGGGGAGGAAGAGAATGAAATAACTGTCGGTGAGGAAAGGAATGTTCAAATAGAGGATGTACCTGTTGTGAAATAATTTGAAGATGTATTTCCGGAAGATTTACCTGGACATCCTCCAGAACGAGAAGTTGAGTTTTCCATTGATTTAATTCCTGGATCAAGGCCTATATCAAAGACCCCTTATAGAATGGATACTGTAGAATTAGTTGAACTAAAGAAACAACTAGAGGAATTGAGTAATAAGGGATTTATTCTCCCTAGTGTTTCTCCATGGGGAGCCCCTGTTCTTTTTGTTAAAAATAAAGACGGATCTATGAGGTTATGTATCAACTATAGGGATATCAATGCTATAAAAATAAAGAACAAGTATCCGCTACCTCGCATTGATGATTTATTTGACCAACTACATGGAGCTCAATACTTTTCAAAGATTGACCTTCGATCTGGATACCATCAGTTGCGTGTGAAGAAGGAAGACATTCTGAAGACAGTATTTCGAACCAGGTACGGGCATTACGAGTTTACTGTAATGCCTAATGCACCCTCTGTATTCCTGGATCTGATGAATAGAGTTTTCAAGGAGTATCTCGATGAATTTGTGGTGGTATTTATTGATGATATCTTGGTATAATCCAAAAGCTACGAAGGTCATGAAAATCACTTGCGCATTATCCTAAAGACTCTGAGAGGACATGAATTATATGGAAAGTTTAGAAAGTGTGAATTCTGGCTTCATGAGATTTCTTTTCTTGGCCATTTTGTCTCTAAAGATGGAATCTCTGTTGATCCTTCTAAGACCAAGGCAATCCAAGAATGGCCAGCACCTATGAGTATAACTGAGGTACGTAGTTTTATTGGTTTGGCAGGTTATTATCGACGTTTCGTCCAGAATTTTGCCCGATTGGCTAACCCATTAATGAAGATCACACGTAAAGTGGTTAAATTTGTTTGGACAAAAGAGTGTGAAGAATGTTTCGAAGAACTGAAGAGAAGATTAGTCAATGCTCCTATATTGACTCTACCATCGGGGAATGATGCGTTCGTTATTTATAGTGATGAATTGAAGAAAGGACTTGGTTGTGTCCTTATGCATAATGATAGAGTTTTTGCCTATGCATCACGAAAGTTGAAAATTCATGAAAAAAACTATCCTACTCATGATCTCGAGTTAGCAGCTGTGATCTTTTCTTTGAAGATATGGAGGCACTACCTCTATGGTGAAAAATGTGAGATTTATACTGATCACAAGAGTTTGAAGTACATTTTCTCACAAAAAGAACTCAACATGAGGCAAAGAAGATGGCTTGAATTACTCAATGATTATGATTGGACGATACACTACCACCCGGGGAAAGCAAACAAGGTGGCAGATTCTTTAAGCAGAAAAGACCATGGAGTTTTGAACGTGATGAGAATTGAAAGGGAACCAATTTTCATGGATCTAGTGAAGATAGACATGGGAATAACCAGGGAAGGAGAAACATCAATTCTTTTTCAAATGGTTGCCAAACCATCTTTACTAGAA
The DNA here is from genome assembly GCA_963277665.1 of Viscum album. Taxonomy (NCBI): domain Eukaryota; kingdom Viridiplantae; phylum Streptophyta; class Magnoliopsida; order Santalales; family Viscaceae; genus Viscum; species Viscum album. Next base: position 907,010,937 of record OY728145.1, read on the forward strand.
AGGATTAAGAGTTATCATACCGATGATGAAGAATTTAAAAAGAAGATTAAAGCTGTGAATGATGGGAGATTGAGAGACTTTGTATATGAAGATGGAATTTTGAAATTCGGGAAGATAATTTGTGTTCTCGATATACCTGATCTAAAAAGGGAATTGCTGGATGATGCTCATAGTTCCAATTTCTCTATACACCCGGGGAGCACCAAAATGTATAGAGATTTGAAGGAACATTTTTGGTGGGACAATATGAAGTGGGAGATTGCTGATTTTGTGTCAAGATGTATGGTTTGTCAACAAGTGAAAGCTGGAAGGCAACAGCCTGGAGGAGTCATGCAACCTCTTCCCATACCAGAGTGGAAATGGGACAATATTACGATGGACTTTGTCATGGGGATACCAAAGACTCCTAGAAGGAACGATGCAATATGGGTTATTGTTGATCGTCTTACCAAGTCAGCACATTTTCTTGCTATAAGAGAAGATCTACCCCTGGAACGTCTAGCAAGACTATATATTAATGAAGTTGTGAGAATTCATGGATTACCCCTATCGATTGTTTCTGATCGTGATCCCCGTTTTACTTCAAGATTCTGGAAAAGTCTTTAGAAATCCCTGAATACTAAACTTCATTTGAGCACTGCTTACCACGCTCAGACAGAGGGACAATCAGAACGGACTATTCAAACCTTAGAAGACATGTTGAGAACTTGCTCACTTGACTTTCAGGGTATGTGGGATCAATATTTATCTATGGTAGAATTTTCCTATAACAATAGCTTCCATTCCAGTATTCAGATGGCACCATATGAAGCGTTATACGGAAAGAGATGTTTTACACCAACATGTTGGGATGACGTTGGTGAAAGAAAACTTGTAGGCCCATAACTGGTGGATGAAATGATGGAAAAGGTGAAGGTAATCCAAAATCACATCAAAGCAGCTCAAAGTAGGCAGAAGAGCTATGACGATAATTGAAGGAAGGATTTGGAATTTCAAGTCGGTGATCATGTTTTCCTGAAGGTATCTCCATGGAAGGGAGTCATACGTTTTGGTAAGAAAGGTAAATTGAGTCCCAGGTACATCAGACCCTTCGAAATTCTAGAACGAATTGGGGCTGTAGCTTATCGATTGGCAATGCCGCCAAGTCTCTCCAAAGTTCACGATGTGTTCCACGTATCTCTGTTGAGGAAATACACGCCTGACCCAACGCATGTACTCACTTACGTGGAATTAGAACTGGAACCCGATCTGTCTTATTGCGAAGAGCCCGTCAGGATTCTTGATACAAGAGAACAAGTACTGAGAAACCGGACGATGCGTCTGGTAAAAGTTTTGTGGAGAAACCATAAGATGGAAGAGGCAACGTGGGAACCCGAGGAACTTATGATGAAGAACCACCCGAGTCTTTTCATGTGATAAGTATTATAGAAATTTTGTGGATGAAATTATTTGAAGGAGGGGATAATGTAACACCCCAAGCTTCTACAATACGCTTCTCTTTTAATAACGTGATAGCTTGTGTTGTACGCAACACTGAGTTCTAACACACCTTAACCAATCAAACTAGCCCTTTTGAATAGTAATACCTACATTTTGAAATTATATATATTTTATTTTTTAAAATGGACTCCATTTTTGGATTCGTAATATCGAATTTAGCCTAAGGTGAAATTTTGGTACTTTTCGGATAACTTTAATATTTTGATGAATAGTGAAAATTACTAAATTTTAATTAAAAACAACTTTTTAATCAAAACAATTAATAGTGATAAATTATGAATTAGATTGGTTTTAAATTTTACTTAGAATATATTTTTACCATTTAATATAATGTTGGTCATTGGACATAATTTTACAATTAAACCAGACATAAACAAGTGTCAATCTTTTGATAGTTATTATCTCTTAAAAACACGCTTTTTGTTTTACAGGAATTAATTTTAAATTAATTTCTGCCACTTCTGTTTTTTGAATTTGGAAAAATGGATTCCATATTTGGAATCAGGATGTTCAAATTGTGTAAATAGGTAACTTTTATTTTTAGACATTTTGAATAATTACTGCGGTAAATATTTTATTTACCATGGTTAAGGGTAAATCCGGTAAATAAGGGTTACAAAAAAATATTATAATAATACTAAATTACCCTAAAATGTGTCCTAGCCTTATTGGTTGATACATGTTCGACCATAGGCATCTTTGGGTCGATTTGGGGACCCCATGGAGCCACTTGTAGGTGATAGGGACACTTTATTTTAATTAAGTTAAAATGAATACAAAAATGACATAAGTATATATCTTTTAGAAAACAATTTTTTAAATAGGGTTATATATGTTGGATTTTCGACTATAAATATTCATTATAAATATACAAAGATTTCCTACATAATTATATTTTATTTAGTATTTTTAGAGATTACATAATTTAATTTCCTTATGACACAATGATGATGCAGTAATTACCATAATAGTAAAAAGTTAAAATAATTGATATTATAAATACCCAAATAAATATAATTTGAGACTTTAAATGAATTAAAATAATTTTCTAGGATAATATGACATATTAGGATTGATTTAATTAACTTTTTTCGAAGTAATCATTCTTTTATGAGTTTCACAAAAATCAACTATTGAATAGTGTCAAAATTGACATAAAAGAGTTTTTAAAAGAAATATTATATTATTAATTGATATTAAATTACTAAAAATCTACGGTTCGGCCCAGAGACTTATATAATGATAGGTGTATCATAAATAGACCACTTGGGGGTCTCTTGTATGTATATAGTAAGTTTATTAACCATATAATATAAAAATACAAAGAGACATTGTAAAAGTGAAACAAATTAACTTAGAGTTAATACTTAAAGATAAGGTTAATATAAGTACCCAAACCTGTATAAATTCTATTTGTTGAGTGGTTTTCGACCTATCCCCACCTTAACATTTAAATAATCAACTTTGGAGCCATTATAAACCGAATATGAATTTATTATAAATTAATATTTCTATCTTTTCCAAAGGTGCCCCTCACCCCTCCGATAAAAGGGCACTCCTCCTTCTCATTTATTCACACCTTCAAAGCCTTTTGGCTTGGACAAACTCTGCCCAAATACTCTCCAAAATTCCCTCAATAAAACCTAGAGGCATTATTTCGATCAAAAAGCCAACCTAAGGAGCCCTTTTGATCAAATCAAAAGGAAGAACCCGAAGAAGAGGTAATGATTTCACCACCCTTTTCCAAGTTCCTTTCTTCTTCCACTTCTTCTTCCTTTGTTATTACCATTCAAAAATAATAACTCCAGTATCATATATATAATGTGATGTTATTATATATATGTTACAACCATATTCAGTATTCTATCCACCCTTTTTAATAACATGTCACCATACGTGCGTACGTACGGCTTACCGTCTCCACGTCGTGGTGTAATTGTTATTCAATATATTATTATTTGGATGGGTATAATAATGATGTGTAACTCATGTAAATAATAAATATAACATGTTAATGATTATTTATATATGATATACCATCCATTTATATATTATTTTAATATCAAAAGATTGATATTGTCGCTCGTGCGTACGTACGGACTACCGTCTCCACGAACGCGATGAGATTCATTCTCCATCGTATCCATTCAAGTATAATTATCATTTGATGATTTAAAAATGATGTTTAAATACTTGATATCATTCTGTATATGAATAATATACAACCTATCCATTACAAACTTGGCTTACGTAACAAAACATATAAAAGAAAACAAGTAAGTTAACACCCGAAACAATGATAATTATAAGATATTATTAACAAAGCAATGTTAAAAGATCATATATGATATCATATTAATATATATGATTCTTGTATAATTTAATAACAATTATTTCACCATTATACAGGAGGTTAACCTACCCCAACCAAGGAAAAGTACAAGGTAAGGGTTATTTCACAATCTCTTCATTATCCGAGGTTGTTTATACGTAATAATCTACTGGGATCTATTTATCATCCACATCCATGTTTCTTAAAAATGTATTTCAAAACATTTTTACTATTTACATGAATATGGGTTAAAGTCATTTATACCCTTGTTTGACTTTTTATAAGAGGTTTATAAAGGAATCTTTCTGTCGTTTTCCAAACATGGTACTTTTTAACCTTTTCGACAAAATTAAGGTAAGAATGTTTTTTAACTTATACGGCGGGTGCGGCTATTTTCTGCCGTTATAAAATCGTCGAAGATTCCCTTACAAGCTTATAATAATATTTTCAAAGAAAATGTTTTATTTTATAAATATATGACTCTTAAATGATTTCAAAAATAGAATGAGATATTTCTCTAAAAAGAGTTTTGATTTCATCTATGTCAACATCATTTGATAGATTTTATGCTTATTTGTAGTTGATTTATTAAGATACAAAACTTCTATATTGTATTGAAGGTTTTGTGATATGTTTGACTGTGGATGTGCTATTTTTATACCATTCATAGTTTATGATGAAAGTATTGACATTTCTTATGATAGTTTTAATACGAATGTTTATATTATGTTTAAAACTTTTCATATGGGAATGCATTGGACTTAATATGTGACGGGTGGAGCCCGCTATAGCTCCTCGATGCATCGGTAGGTCTCATGAGACAAACTAGTGTCTTGGAATAAGGCCTTGACAAAATCTTATTTGTAGTCTTGGCACGAGGCCTTGGCTATGCGGTTATGATAGTCTGGCATTATGCATTCCATCATTATGAAAGTGGTTATTGATATTGCATGTGATTATTCGATTAGTATAATATCCATGTGAATAAGTAATTGAAATTATTTCATTTTAATTTTTCCATACTATGTTGAAGTTCAAGTTTAAAAGGATTTTGTTTTAGTTATATATTGCCTTAAATATTTTTTCTTATTTATGAAAGTTTCCGCTATATTGTTATCCTTACTGGCCATTTGAGCTCACCCCTTTTATATGTTTTATTTTTCCTAGGAAGTGAAGAAGTAAATTATGAATGACCTGCAGGGATATTATGTGGGAATATGAATGTGGAATATGGAGACAATATATTGTTGTAGTAGTTTTTCACTTTATGATGTAATGAATATATCTAGTGTTTCCAAGGATACTAAACCAATCGGTCTTTCGAGATTTGATCTTTCTTGTGATCATGACAATGTAATGTAATAATGCACCGACTCTGGGTAACTAGGGTCGGGGCGTTACAACTTAATTTCTCAAAGGGTCCTAAAATCAATTATAATTTTAAAATTGGTATTTTTGGGATAAATAATGATTTTAATTAAAAATTAATTTTCACATATTAAAAAAATATATTTCTATAAAATTGAGTCTATTTTTTAATTATACAGTTTGAAAAATGGTTAGCATGATTTTGTTTTGGATTTTTATATATTTTTTTTATATTTTTAGTGAATAGTGAAATATGGTAATTTACCGTATGTGAAAAATTCTTGGAATTATTATGTCATGAATGATGTATGGAAGAATTAAGAACCATTGTTTCAATATAAAATCCAATATTTACTTTATTTATTTTAAATAATCCTCAATATTTATATTTTTTATCCAAAAATAATAATCAAATGAATAAAATAATAAAAAACACCCCACTCCCCAACTTTAAATACCACCACTCACCACCCCTTATCCTCACACCTCAAAAGACTTGAATCTTCCTTACATTATATCAAATTAATCTACAAAGTACCTTCACTATGTCCAAAATCTTTTTGTCTAAAAAAATACCAATCCCATTTTCCCTAAGGAGGTTTTCAAGGAGAAGAAGATCCAGAGGTAAAATCCTATTTAATTTTATTTTAATATGTTTTTAATTTATTATCATTTTTATGATGTACTCACATATCTATCCAAAATAGGCATGATAAATATATTATATTATATATACTATAATTTTATTTTCTTATTGGAATAATCTTTCATACAATCTCTTCACTCTACCATTTATTCAAAAAATGAAAACATCGTCCGCGATGTGTCAATTTACATCCATTATGGACGATGAATTTTTATTTTTGAATAACTCCATAAAGTATGGTAAAATATAAATTTTACGGTTAAAAAATATTATAATATATGTATTACACATATTTTAAGATTCTTTAACTATTTTATATGCATAATATTAAATAACAATACAAAACTAGTTCATGAGGATATAAAATTTACCAAAAAATCAACGTTCATAAATAAATATTTATCTAATGTATCATCATTAAATATAGAAAAAAATAATATATAATACCATTTAATATTTTTTATGTTCATTAATTTAATATAATTTCACTTCTAGATAACTACTCTCATTTTACATGATCTTTCATACACATATACAAGTGTAGAGATCATGAAAACCAAGAAAACGAACACTCCATAACGATGAAATTGGATCTTATAATCCCTAAAAAAGGAAATAAATGAAAATCATAAAATTATAATAAAAAAATACATGTATAATAGGTTCTCAATTAATTGATTAATGGATTTAATTTCATTATCCATGACATTAATTATATGTGAATAACACCTTCAGACATAAGGTAAATGATTCTATACGAACATCCATTTTTCCATCATGTTTTACTTTCTCTCTCATTAACCCAATCTAATTTTTAATTATTATTATTTACTCTTCAAATTTTCTGTTTTTATGTTCCATACATTTGTACCTATTTTAAATTATTCTTTCTTTCATGGAGAAATACATGTTTTATAATGTTTCTTTATCAATTCCTCCCGATAAGAAAGCCTAGTTAAAGGAAACATTCCATTTTATTATCTATTTTGATGTAAAAATCATAATATATTATAAGAAATTTTTATTTTTATAAAATACTTCATTTTATCATGAAAAAATCATATTTCATTTATTGTTTTATGAAATAATTTATTCATTTTTTCTCTTTAAAGACTCGTATATTTTTCCTCAAACCACATCGAAGTGGTTAATTTCTAAGGTTTATTAAACACTATTTCTATATATTTTCACATAATTTGGACATCATTATTCATTATACATTCTAGGGTTCACTTATTAATGTAAACCTATGATTAAAATGCATCATTTATTGTACAAAATTATGATATCCGTTTCGGTTATTCCATATGACACGTTTTTCATACCCAATTCATTCATTGGGTAACCCTTATGATTGATTTGTCATGTTACACACATATTAATGACCATGTTATGATGGGTAATCCCATATAGGTATCTAATTAATTAGGTAATGTTTAGTCACAAGATAAGTAATGTTGGGATAAGTATTAAAACTATTTCATTTTTGGAACTTAGTCCTCTATGTGTAATGGTATTGGGAGTTGTCCTTGACTCATGCTCCTCCTTGAGAAATTGACTTTTCAGTTAGCCTTGACCCCTGATTATGTTAGTTTTTAGGTTTTTTCCACATTCCTTTTATTCCATGATTACATGATCCCATGTTCTATTTGTTATTATTCCATATGTCTATTAATGTTCCATTCCATTTTTTGACATCAAGTTATGCCTTCTAAACCATGTGCTATGGTTTATTCATATTTTTTCCCATACTAGTATTTCCAGCTCATGCATTTTGAATATGTATTCCCCATGTTTTCCTATGGAAATATAAGGTCTCGTAGGTTGTTAGGATCTCATTTTTGATGATTAATATAAATATATTTTATTTTATTTCCATGTTTTCAATTTTATGTACCTAATCATTCAAACATAGTAGTCTTCACTATACATTGTATTTATTTTATGTTTAATTATTCATAAAATCAAACAATAATATGTGTAAAAGGATAGGGTTATTATAGTCAATCTCAGATCAATGTCTAGTTACTTTTAAGCCATAGGACTAGAAAAATTTATTAAGAAACCTTGTGATAATTTTATCACTATGGATAACTTGGATTAAAACATAGGGAATCATAATATAGGTTATAATTTCCAATTATAAGTTTATACTTTTATGTTAAATATTTCTATTTTACATGATTATTATATAAGGATTCAATACCCATTAATCATAATTTATTTTTTTAGTTAATTGATGGGAAAAGGAGAACCCCTTCCAACGATCAATATGATAGAAAATGTGATGATTTCCCTAATAAAATTAAAATTTATATTGGGATGCGAGTTATAAACTTCATGATATTACTAAAAAAAATCTTAGTTATTGAATAATAACTTGAATCTGATGGAAGAACCTCCTTCTCCTAAGAAAGATCATGTTGCGGTCGAATCCTAAATGCAGAAAAGGCCTCCCATGTTTAGTAGATATTTTGATCCCATCATCATAGTATAGTAGATTAACCCCATTGAGAATATATTCTCTATCCTCCATGTTAGGTAATAAGAATACACATATACATAAGGAGGGGGGTGGTGAATTGTGTTATTTCTATAATCTGGAGTGATTCTACCAATTAATTCCCCTTATGATTTATATAGATATGTAGTGATTTATTCAGTGATCAATATGAGTAAAGAATAAATAGTAAAGAAGAAACAAATAACTTCTAAAATGTTTTGGGGAACAAAGATCACCTGATCCTCTCCACCAATGCTCTCTATTCGAGATTGGTGATTTTCACTAGATATAGTCCTCTTATAATAAGACCTTCAAAATCAACAACTGAGTAGAGACAATTGATACCTTTAAAATGAGGATAAACATAGCATTCTGGTTCTTTTACAGGGAACCAATTTCTACACAGATTTTTATAAGGATTTGAAACTTAACCATGAATTAGTTACACTATTTTGAACTCTAATAAATAAAAAGAGTTCAAATGATTGATGGTATAGGATAAACTTCACATTCTTAGAAAAAACTAATAGAATATGGATATTATTATTCAAATATGAAAATATCCAAGTATGAATAGATATAAATAATTCTTCATTTAAAATTTTCTTTAATATGAATAGAAACAAATGATCAACATTAATTTCATTAGTACAAGGTCAAAATATGTATATTCAAATTGTAGCCTCTTTAAAAAATAACTGTGTCGTTCATTCTTTGCAGAAGTTCTAGTTTAAAAATATTTCCAAAAAACCTATATTCTTATATTTCATACGTTCATCTTATATATAAAGAGGAAATATTTAGTCTATATATATATAAAATAGGGTTTTCCTTCGGTTAAGCAGATCCAAGAATGTCGTTTGATAAATCAAATTTATTCAAATCTATATCATTCAAGATATTTATAACATCCCTAAAAAATATAAATAATTTACTCTCTTTAATGGAGTATTTTAATTGATCACTAATATCCTTTGAATAAAGTATAAAATATACTTGAACATATATTTACTACCATCAATATCATGGCATAAATCATGGATAATATCATGTATCTAAAACTCTGTTGTTGAATATTCAAATATAGGGTTCATTAACATGAAGAAAAAAATACCTATCAAAGGGTTGATCATAAAATTAGGATTGATGTACCATTAATTATTTCACCAAACATATGGTATATTAAATATATAGGGTTTATTATCCATACAATCCCTTTTCTCAAATATAGGGTTCCATCCAGATGTCAGGTTGGTGAACTATACATTCTCAACAACATATGGTTACTAATCCATACGTGTTGTTCCATATGTAGGGTTTATTCCTTATACTATAATTACTCCTCCAATGGCCCAAAGTCCTTCATTTTTATTGATTTTTTGATAATCCACCTTTCAAGGGGTAAGGTGGAACCCATACAAGGCCCGTAGGCATAAGTATTATATGGACCATAGGCCATAGAAGAATTCATTGCCTCTAGGCTTCAAACATTACATACAACCCATACTAACTACTTAGAATTGCTCCTCCCCAGCATCTTCATTGTGAAATCAGCTCTCCACCTTTTCATTATTGTTCGATTATGCTTTCCTATGCATGAAAAGGCTTGTCCCGATGGCAGGTTGCATTCCCTCTCATTCTTGCAATCCGTTTAGCTTCTACTATGGTGAAACCTCCTTGCCCATCCTTATTCTGAAGCTTGTTCCTTGTAGGTTGTCTGCTTTGCATCTACACTTAAGGTGGCCCGAAGGCCTTGAGGTGGCCCGAAGGCCTTACTTATCCAAAGTCCTGGATGGAACGAAGGCCTTAACGGACTCGAGGACCAAATCAGTGGCCCAAAGGCCCAAACAGAGGAATATTCCTGGCTACTACGGTGCCAAACAGTGACTACTACAGTACCTACTGCAGTAACTGCTAAAGTAACCACAGAAATTATCCTCTTTTTAGATTTGATCCTGGGTCACCTAGATGCAATTAATGAGTCCTCACCAACTGGGATGAGGCTTATGTGACTTATGTTATACTTACCAATGTAGTGTTGGGAACAATGTTTTCATAATACATGAAAACATGTTCGGATTTCGTTAAACAATATTTATCATGGATATAATTCCATAATAATTATTTTAATGAATATTAATCTCTTTAAATTAACTTAATGAAATATCATCAATAAAAGAAACAAGGGTACTTATGAGCATAAATATCAAAAAGATTTATAGATTTTTTTGAGACAATACATGCTGAATAATCTCCCCAGTTTTTTATGATAACAAAACTCCTAAAATAATCTTAAAAAAATATAGGATTTGTAAACACAAATGAATTTTTTAAAGAATATATTTGTTGTTTTGGAAATTATTTTTTTAAATTATTATTCCAAATAAATAGAAATATAATTTCTTTGTTGAAGAATTTTGTGTTTACCCAAATTTATTCTTTTTTTGTGACATCGAAAATAAACTATATGAAATTGGATTAAAATACATTAATTGTATCACATAACTATAAATGAGTATTAGATTATACTTTAGAGATAAATAATAAATCTTACCGGATGTATAAATTAATATAAACAATAATAAATAGTAAAATAAATTGAATTATTTTAGTTAATAACATTTATAGTGAATATAAAAAGTGTTTTGATAGAGAAAGGGTGTTTTAAAAGGTGGGTTGGTTGATGTTGACATGATTTGTTCAGTAGAGGTGTAATGATATTGTGAAGCTTGAACTATTTAAAGAACTTACCTCAACTTGGCCATCTATCCTTGTAACCATTATGAAATATTTTAATCCAAATCTCAGATCAAAATTCTTTTGTCCTGTCCATCTTCCAAACATACGATTTGATTAAATTTCAAAAAGTCATGAAAATATTTATTAGTTTGAAGAAACTGGGTAATAGTGTTGCTAAACATATTGAAAAGTAATATTATTCTAGGTTTAATTAAGGCGATCTTCAAAATGATATCTCTATGGTTATCACAATGTACAAAAATAGGTACATTGTTACATCGATAAGAATAATGTTTGTCATTCTTGTCGGCCATCATTAAATTAATTTCCTGAAATATTATGACTAAATATTGAGAAGTTGGTGGTGAAGATGTAGAATCTATGAATTGAATAACACTACCTTTTGAGGATTCAAAATGACTTCCAAAATACCACATTTAATATTCGATGTCTATATTTGAGATAGATTTTGCTTTCAGTTTTCCAAACTGATATAACATTTCTCTATGAGAAGCATCAAAATAGCTTATTAAGACTGAATTTTCTCTAAACTTTTGTTGATCACACTGCAGAAATTTTAATTATCTTATGGAAATAGTTTATTTCCTAAAAAAATTCCATTTATTTTTGAGAATTTTCCAACACATTTTGTGAACATTTTCCCTCCTCATTCGGTTTATTAAACTTGATGAAAAAAATTTCTATCTGATTATTTAGAGAATCATATGTGAATTATTATTTAATTATTTATTAAATATTTTATTCAACTTTAGCTAAATACTTTTCTTGATTCCTCTTATGAAAATAGAAATAAATTCTATCAAAAACTTATGTTCACTATTTAGATACTGAAGCTAAAATATTCACAGAATGTACAACAATATATATAGTTTCATTTTAAAAAATATCTATGTTTTAAAATTCTAGATTATAAAATTTATCATCTCCTTGAGTATTTTATTGAACGTTTTCTTTTTAAGAATCCACTTGTACATATTTTTAAGGAATAATATTGTGTTGTTCCATCAGAGTTACTATCACTCATTTAAATTCTGTGGGAACATCTTCTTCAGATAAAAGAGTTGGAATTTATGGGATCTTATTGGCATGCTTTTCTTGATTGATAGGCTGTATAATAAGAGGTTTATTGACTCATGCATTTTTATCTCTCTCATCCTGATCATAAGTGTCATATATAAGTCTCCGTTTTGTTGTATGAGAATAATATTCTATTCTAGATTCTCTAATTTCTTCCTCATTCAGACAATATGAACCATCGTATTTGATATTTTCTTTCCACCATGAGCTACATGAGATAATTTTTGGTGGTAATTTTCATCAACATGAAATAGTTTTCCTTGTACTATTCTCTAGAAATAACCTACTTTCATTATGGTTCCTGTATTAAAATTTTTGAAGTGATGACACATTTAATGTGAATCTTTATAGAGAATCTTATTTATTCTATAGAGAAGAATAAAAATAAATCTTCCATACATATAGAAAGACATTTGATCCTATAATTGAAAAAAATGATTCATATATGAACTAATATACCTAGGAAATTTTAGATTGATGTTTCTGATAAATAAGAACATGATATAAATATCAGTAACAAAAATCTTTTCAAATTATGTGACTCTTAGGATTATTATATATTGGTTGAATTTGACTAGTACCATATGGTTTGCTTCAAGATATTCTAACATCATTTTTTGAACTAAATTTGAAAAAAAAGAAACAAAATTATATCTTTTGACTTGTGTTCTTGATATATTGTTGACTAAAGATAAAAATGGAATAATTCATCATGAGGGAAATTTTTGTTCTGTTCTATTTCTATCAAGGAGATTCCAAATTCATTAAAATATACCTGAGAGGTAACAATATACTCTCTTTCTACAAAATTGAACTGAAAATTCAATTGGATTGATTCATTTTGATCTCCAAAAGAAATTATATATTTTATTAATTAAAAAAATTCCAAACCTTTAATGGTGATGGATTTATTTAGAAACAAATTTCTCTAGTACAACTAGTCAATGTCTACAACTTTTCTGTGAAAAATCTTTCTTAAGGGGACTAACTGATGTTTCAGATCACTTATCTCACCTTCATCTGTTCTCTTGGTTTTTGAAATCTCTATGAGTTTTAAGGTAAAATGGTTTTAAATTATTGGGGTTCAATGGAAGATGAGAGTTTGGAAGTCAAAAAATGTAACGCCCCGACCCCAGTTACCCAGAGTCGGTGCCTTATTACATAACATTGGAATGATCATAAAAGATCAATTCTCGAAAGGCCGATTAGTTTAGTAGCCTTGGAAACACTAGATACATTCATAAGTCTTACATTACATCATAAAGTAAAAAAAAACTACAACAACATCTTGTCTTCATATCCCCTCATACTATCTCTGCAGGTCATTCATAATATACTTCTTCACATCCTGGAAAAATTAAAACATTGAAAGGGGTGAGCTCAGATGCTCAGTAAGGATAACAATATAGCGAAAGCTTTCATAAATAAACATAAACATTTAAGGCAATGTATAACTAAACAAAAGCCTTTTAAACATGAACTTAAACATAATATAGAAAAAGTAAAATGAAATAATTCCATTTACTTATTCACATAGATATTCTACAGGTCGAATAATCACATGAAATATCAATAACCACTTTCATAATGATGGAATGCACAATTCCATACTATCATAACCACATATCCAAGGCCTTGTGCAAAGACTAAAAATAAGATTTTGTCAAGGCCTTGTGCCAAGACACTAGTTTGTCTCATGAGACCTACTGATGCATCGAGGAGCTATGGCGAGCTCCACCTGTCACTTATTAAGTCCAATGCATTCCTCATATGAACAGGTTTAAACATATCATAAACCATAACATAATCGTATCACATAAAACATGAATAAAGGAAACATAACATTTATACATTTCAATCCCAAGATATCAATACAACACATTGATATAATAAAAACACTTTCAAAACCATTTTTCATACCAAAATAAAAGAAAATTAAAACTTGGTATTTATTTTTCATTTATTAAAAGTTATGGCTTGTAGAGGAAGCTGAAACTCAAATAATGGTCACGGTGGAAGAGAAGTCGTTATCTCCTCATAAATACGACAAAAACATTCCCTTTGGTCTTTAATAAAACGCTTCATATAAAAATATTCCTTTTGAATAAACGTAAAAGTCAAAGGGTTTCATACACCATATAAAAGAAAGTTGTGTATAAAATAAAATATTCCTTAATAAAAGGAGATTGAGACGAAGTCCCATACCAAGACCATTTTTTTAAAATAAAATAAATCTATTATGTTTATTCCCTATATGTACACATAAATAAAGTTTAAATACAAGATATGACATAAAAATATCATGACATAATTTGAAAGTAGGAGATTAACCCAAAGAATAGAAATTGGGTTAAGAAGTTCCCTTACAAAGAACATTTTTTAAATAAAATAGATATATTATGTGTATTCACTATAATTACACATAAATAAATCACAAATACAAGATAGGACATAATAATATCATGACATAATTTTAAAGTAGGAGATTAACCCAAAGAATGGAAATTGGGTTAAGAAGTTCCCTTACCTCATGTCCGACTTCACTTGACCGTTATTTAATCTCCTGAATAATAAACTAGAGTTAATATCTACTTGTTTAAGAACCTTTTTCAAATTCATTTCCCCTTTTATATCACTTATTACAATGTTACGAAAATTATGTAGTCATTTAAGTTAATAACAGTCGTTTGTCGATCTTTAGTACTTGAGTCAACAATAAACTTCTTATAATTACAAGTTGTTTATGTGGTAGAATATCCATTATCTCCAGAATTATATTAATGATTTAGATATCATATATATCATATATATCCAGTATATACATTCATTCATAATATTAGATATCATTTAGAGGTAATAAATGAAATGCACCGTTCAAGGAGACGGTAAGCCGTACGTACGCATGAACGCTACTTTCATTTCTATTTCGTATTTAATGGAATTAAATCATAACTATATAAATGTATATTATAATTCCAGTATAATATAATATATAATATCATTTACTCCATCCTTTATACATCCCACATATGGCATTAACGATTCAAATCACTTTGAGGGGGCGGTAGTCCACACTTCCTAAAATGAAATTATCGCGTTTACCCATAATGGAAATCATAAAGGTATGGAATAAATGATAAATACAGTAGAATAAGGAAAACATAAACATAATATATATCATATATATAAATAGTTTCATATTAATGGGCACCATTAGAGGTGTTAAAAGAATATTGAACAATCATCGTTTCGTGAGGCACTATTTCGCCACCCACAGAAACAGTATGTTCTTTAACCATTAGACGGAGATGTGTGTAAGTGTAAATCAAATACTTATCATAACAACATCCTAGTAAATTTTATATACTGGTGTTGTTACGAAATAAAGTAATAAAAATATTTTAAGGGGTTGGAGAAGCAAAATAAAACAAAATAACATAAGATAATACATTACCTTAAAATCGGGTAACTCTTTTTGATTTGAGCCAGAGGCTTCATTGGGAAGACTTTTTCCCAAAGTGAGGCTTCTAGGAGTAATATAGGGATGTTTAGAGAGTATTTGGGCAGATTTTGGCCGAGAAAAATGGCTTTGATGGTGTGAATAAGGTGATAGAGGTGGGGGCCTTTTATAAGAGGAGAGGAGGGGCACTCTTGGGAAGTAATGAAATGTTACATTATTATGAAGTACATTTCAGATTTCAAAGGTAGAAAAATTATATATTTCTAGGATAAGGTGATAAGGGATCTAAATCAACTCATCCAATAGGTTTTTGACAAGTTTAAGTCTTATATTTTACATTATCTTTTCATTTTATTTAAATCGTTAATTAATGAGGTAATCCCTGCATCATCATGGTGTCATAAAAAATTTAATTTATTTAATGTCTAAAAATTAAATTAAAACTATCATGATGTAGGAAATATTTTTATCTTTACAATGAATATTTATAGTCAAAACGTTAACTTATATAACCCAATGTAATAATTGTTTTAGTAAAACAACACATGTTTGTGACAATTTTATTTTTACTTTAAATAAAAAGTTATTAATGTCATTTTCTTACCCAAGTGACTCCATGGGGTCCCCAAGTTGACCCATTGATTTTATTGGTCGTCCATGACTCATAACATAAGGGTAGGGAAAGTGTAAAGGTAATTTCATATTTTTATAATATCATTTTTACCTTAAATTTCAATAATTACCTTTAATCACGATTAATAAAACCTAAATGTTACTATTCAAAAAAATTATTTTAATCCCATTGAACAAAATTTTACTTCCTAATGACAATTATGTATGTTGGATTTTTTAAATTCAATACACAGAAGTGGTAATGTTATATTTACACATAAAATTAGTTTTTAAACTACCACTTAGTGGTTTCACTATTCATCAAAAATTGAAGTTTTTCTATAAAAATACCAAAAATTAACCCTAAGCTATATTTTATATTCCTAATTCAAAAATGGTGTCTATTTTAAAAAATTACAAACATATAAGTTTCATTAATTAATTTTATAATTAATTCCCGTTGTCAAAACAAATAGCGTGTTTTTAAGAAACAATATCAATCAAAAGATTGACAATTGTTTGTGTCCAATTTTAAAGTGAAGTTAATTCAAATGAACACCATTGGATAAAATGGTAAAATTATATTCTAATTATACATTAAAACCAACCAATATAATAATTTATCACTATTAATTATTTTGATTAAAAAAGTTGTTTTTAATTAAAATTTAGTAATTTTCACTATTCATCAAAATATAAAAGTTATCCGAAAAGTTCCAAAATTTTACCCTAGGCTAAATTTGATATTCTGAATCCAAAAATGAAGTCCATTTTGAAATATAAAATTTATATAATTTCAAAAAGTGGGAATTACTATTCATAACAGCCACTTTGATTGGTCACGGTGTGTAAGAATCTCGAAGTTGCGTACAATGAAAGCTATTGCATTATTGAAGGAGAAGCATATAGTGGAAGCTTGGGGTGTTACATTACACCCTCCTTAAATAAATTGTATCCTCGCAATTTGAAATTGTTCTTCAAAAATAAAAGGTTGAAAATAGAAAATAACTTTGTGGAAAACCCACATCAGAAATAGGGTTAATAAAAATATAACTTTAAAATAAAGAAAGAGAAGTGAAAAGGTCACCCGAGACAGCTCATACTAGGATTCTATAAAAATATGGATATGGAGTAGAAACAAACCATCAAGGTCTGATGGAGAGTTGTATAAAATAGGATTAAGAGAAAGTTAACTACAAGAAAATCACAAACTTGTGATTGGTTAAACGGTCATTGATTCCCCAATTGGAAAAGTTAACCGACAACATTTTTGTTTTAAGTTACATTTCATAAAGTTGAGGAATTTATTTAGGATATTTACTAAGAAAGTAAGGAAATATACTTACTTGTCATGTAGACTTTCACTCTTTAATAAATTTTTACCACAAACCCATCTTTCACTGAAAAAGTTAATAGAAATCAAAAAAAATTTATTTATCATAATTGTATCACATACCATTTAGATTCGGAAAACTTTTTTGTAATAACCAGGGACTTCCTGTTGGCTAGTGGTAGGTAATAAAGGCCTGTCGCACTATGGTTGTGGGTTCGATTCCTATAGCTTTGTCCGACGCGACGAGTTATCCCCCAACCTGCAGGTTGTCCTTTTCCTAAAACTATAGTATTATAATATTCAAAAAATAATCTTTATAAATGTTTTAACCTTAAACAATACTATCCAAAGTTCAAATTAATCCATTCCAAACTTTATAGTTATCCAAAATACCTCCGTCCAGACTTTCTCTAAAAGGTCTCTAAATTCCAAAATCAATTGTATCATCAGATTCCTCAAAAAAGTAAAGTTTTTCTTATTGTCAAATACAAAAATATGATTACCTTCATCATATTAAAACCTTAATGAAAACAACAAGTACTGCAGTACAATCCTTATATATATCACATTATTTTTATAACCAGAATATAATCCTTCAGTCCAAAAGCACCAGTACATTAATTATTCCACTTCAACTGTAGTAACAGCATAAGATTGTCCTTTATCCCTTGGCCTTTTTGAGGTAAGTTTCCCTAGCGCTTAGGGAATTCATTTACATAATGTCCCATTTCTTTACAATTGTAGCATTCAACATTGACAACCTCTTTCTTTCCCTTGCAATCACGATCCTGGTGACCTTTTTCTCCACATTTATAAAAAACTCCCATTCCTTTCAGGCAAGTACTGGGATGATTTTTCCCACAATTATCACAAAATGGAAAATCCTCCTTTCCCTTTTCCCTTTATCTATCTCTTGTTCCACTATTATCTTCTTCTCTTGCTTTACTTTATTGTCATAAGACTTAGAGTATTCCTTTTCTATCTTGATAACACACGAGACAATATCTTCGTACGACGAGAAGGTTTGTGAGACTAATGCACGACGGAGAAATGGTTTTAACCCATCAAAGAAACGATCAATATTACTTCTTGGATAACGTATATAATCTGAAGCATGTCTTGCTAACCTTGTAAAGTTGGCCTCATACTTTGCGACATTCTTATCTTCCTTCTACCTCAGACTCAGAAATTTCCTTTCCATATCTTCTCGATGGTCATGTGGAAAGTATTTTTCTAAGAAAATTTCATTAAACTCCATCCATTCCATACTTGATAGGTCTTCATCTTCCTTTGTGTTTTGAATCACTGACCACCATTTATCGACATCTCCAGTGAGGCGGCAAACTGCCATGACAACCTTCTCCCTTTCACTACTCCCCAAGGCATGGAATATTTTCTCTAAGGAGTTTATCCATTGCTCAGCTACTAATGGATTCGAACCCTCATTAAATATTGGCGGTTGTTTCCCCATAAAGCGGTCTAACATTGATCCTCCACGTTACGGATCAGGGTGCTCCATACGAGTAAGGTTACTATTCATAACCTGAGTTAGTTGTCCCAGTATGGTGATAAGCTGATCAGCACCAGTTGTATCACCAGCTCCACTATAAATATTTTGAGAAGGAGGGAAATCCCTACATGGAGTGCGTGCATTGATACGGTTTCCATTCCTTCCACTAGGCACCATTTCTAAATAATGGCATAAACTAGATTAGTTTATGAATCAAAATACATAATTACAAATTTACAAAACCCTTAACATAAATTTAACTATTTATGGATATAATCCATAATCACAAAAATGTTTTCTTTGAGGAAGTATATACTCATAAACCATTATAGTGGTTTGTAAAGAAAATGATAATTATCCTAATCATATCCCCCAGGAGTGTCGTAACCAAGAGTACAGCAAGACCCGTTGTCGTGCACCAGTTCTTGTTCGAGTCTAGATTAAAGCGGTGTTTTCAGGTTTTACCCCTTGGTAAATCTGTGACAGAGCCGCCTCTAGCTGCTCGTATCCAGACAGGGATGTATTGCCCAGAAAACTGAAAAAATCCCTATAATACCAAAATTCTAGGATGTTCTTCTATACTAATCCTCAAAGTCTATCTTAGGGATATGTGCTCTAATCAGATTTTATCTAAATCTAGCTTCCAAGGTTAGTACTAAACTTCCTTTGATACCAACTGTAACGCCCCGACCCCAGTTACCCAAAGTCGGTGCATTATTGCATAACATTGACATGATCACAAAAGATCAAGTCTCAAAAGACCGATTAGTTTAGTAGCCTTGGAAACACTAGATACATTCATAAGTCTTACATTACATCATAAAGTAAAACAAAACTACAACAACATCTTGTTTTCATATCCCCTCATACTATCCTTGTAGGTCATTCATAATATACTTCTTCACATCCTAGAAAAATTAAAACATTGAAAGGGTTGAGCTCAGATGCTCTGTATGGATAACAATATAGCAGAATCTTTCATAAATAAACATAAACATTTAATTCAATTTATAACTAAACAAAAGCCTTTTAAACATGAACATCAGTATAATATGGAAAAATTAAAATGAAATAATGCCATTTACTTATTCACATGGATATTCTACTGGTTGAATAATCACATGAAATATTAATAACCACTTTCATAATGATGGAATTCATAATGCCAGACCATTATAACCACGTAGCCAAGGCCTCATTCCAAGACTACAAATAATATTTTGTCAAGGCCTCGTGCCAAGACACTATTTTGTCTCATGAGACCTACCGATGCATCGAGGAGCTATGGCGGGCTCCACCCGTCACTTATTAAGTCCAGTACATTCCTCATATGAACATGTTTAAACATATCATAAACCATAACATAATCATATCACATAAAACATGCATAAAAGAAACATAACATTTCCACATTTCATTCACAAGATATCAATACAACACATTTATATAATAAAATCACTTTAAAAACCATTTTTAATACCAAAATAAAAGAAAATTAAAACTTGGTATTTATTTTTCATTTGAAAAAGTTATGGCTTCTAGAGGAAGCTGAAACTCAAATAATGGTCACGACGGCGGAGAAGTCGTTATCGCCTCATACGTACGACAAAAAAATTTCCTTTTTTCGTTAATAAAATGCTTCATATAAAAAATATTCCTTTTGAATAAACATAAAAGTCAGAGGGTTTCATACACCGTATAAAAGAAAGTTGTGTATAAAACAAAATATGCCTCAATGAAAGGAGATTGAGATGAAGTCCCATACCAAGACCATTTTTTTTAAAATAAAATAAATCTATTATGTGTATTCACTATAAGTACACATAAAGAAAGTACAAATATAAGATAAGACATAATAATATCATGACATAATTTGAAAGCAGGAGATTAACCCAAATAATAGAAATTGGGTTAATAAGTTCCCTTACAAAGAATTTTTTTTAAATAAAATAGATCTATTATGTGTATTAACTATAAGTACACATAAAGAAAGTACAAATACAAGATATGACATAATAATATCATGACATAATTTGAAAGTAGGAGATTAACCCAAAGAATGGAAATTGGGTTAAGAAGTTCCCTTACCTCGTGTCCGACTTCACTCGACCGTTATTTAATCTCCTAAACAATAACCTAGATTTAATATCTACTTGCTTAAGAACCTTTTTCAAGTTCATTATCCCTTTTATATCACTTATTACAATGTTACAAAAATTATGCAGTCATTTAAGTTAATAACGGTCATTTGTCGATCTTTGGTACTTGAGTCAACAATAAAATTCTTATAATTACAAGTTGTTTATGTGGTAGAATATCCATTATCTCAAGAATTATATTAATGATGTAGATATCATATATATCATATATATCCAGTATATACATTCATTCATAATATTACTTAACATTTAGAGGTAAGAAATGAAATGCACCGTTCATGGAGAGGGTAAGCCGTACGTACGCATGAACGCTACTTTCATTTATATTTCGTATTTAATGAGATGAAATCATAATTATATAAAGGTATATTATAATTATAGTATAATATCATATATAATATCATTTACTCCATCCTTTATACATCCCATATATGGAATTAATGATTCAAATAACTTTGAGGGGGCGGTAGTCCGCACTTTCAAAAATGAAATTATCATGTTTACCCATAATGGAAATCATAAAGGTATACAATAAATGAGAAATAAAATAGCCTAAGGAAAACATAAACATAATATATATTATATATATAAATAGTTTCATCTTAATGGACACCATTATAGGTGTTAAAAAAATATTGAACAATCATCGTTTCGTGAGGCAGTACTTTGCCTGCCACAAAAACAATATGTTTTTTAACCATTAGATGAAGGTGTGTGTAAGTGTAAATCAAATTCATATCATAAAAAAATCATATTAAATTTTTTATACTGGTTTTGTTACAAAAGAAAGTAATAAAAATATTTTAAGGGGTTGGAGAAGCAAAATAAAACAAAAGAACATAATTGAAGACATTACCTTAAAATTGGGTAACTCTTTTTGATTTGAGCCAAAGGATTCTTTGGGAAGACTTATGCCCAAATTTAGGCTTCTAGGATTAATAGAGGGAAGTTTAGAGAGTATTTGGGCAGATTTTTTCTGAGCCAAATGGCTTTGATGGTGTGAATAAGGTGGTATAGGTGGGGGCCTTTTATAAGAGGAGAAGAGGGGCACTCTTGGAAAGTAGTGAAATGTTACATTATTATGAAGTACTTTTCGGATTTCAAAGGTCCCACAATTATATATTTCTAGGATAAGGTGATAAGGGATATAAATATACTCATCCAATAGGTTTTTGACAAGTTTAATTCTTATATTTTACATTATATTTTCATTTTATTTAATTCGCTAATTAATGAGGTAATCGCTTCATCATCATGGTGTCACAAATGTTTTAATTTATTTAATGTCTAAAAATTATATAAAAAATATCATGATGTTGGAACTCTTTTTATCTTTCAACTGAATATTTATAGTCTAAAAGTTAACTTCTATGACCCCATGTAATAATTGTTTTAGTAAAACAACACATGTTTGTGACAATTTTATTTTTTACTTTAAATAAAAAGTTATTGTCATTTTCTTACCCAAGTGGCTCCATGGGGTCCCAAAGTTGACCCATGGATTGTTCTGGTCGGCCATGACTCATCCAATAAGGGTAGGACAAATGTAAAGGTAATTTCATATTTTTAGAATATCATTTTTACCTTAAATTTCACTAATTACCTTTAATCGTGATTAATAAAACTTAAAAGTTACTATTCACCAAAAATTATTTTAATCCCATTGAACCAAATTTTACTTCATAATGACAATGATGTATGTTGTATTTTTTAAATTCGATACACAGAATTGGTAATGTTTCATTTACACAAAAAATTAGTTTTTAAACAACCACTTAGCGGTTTCACTATTCATCAAAAATTGAAGTTTTTCTAGAAAAATACCAAAAATTAAACCTAATATATATTTGATATTCCTAATTCAAAAATGGTGTCTATTTTAAAAAATTCAAAACATATAACTTGCATTAATTAATTTTATAATTAATTCTCGTTGTCAAATCAAATAGCGTGTTTTTAAGAAACAATATCAATCAAAAGATTGACAATTGTTTATGTCCAATTTCAAAATGAAGTTAATTATAATGACCAAAATTGGATAAAATGGTAAAATTATATTCTAATTATACTTTAAAACCACTCAATATAATAATTTATCACTATTAATTATTTTTATTCAAAAATTTGTTTTTAATTAAAATTTAGTTATTTTCACTATTCATCAAAATATAAAAGTTATTCGAAAAGTTCCAAAATTTCACCATAGGATAAATTTGATATTATGAATACAAAAATGAATTCCATTTTGAAATATAAAATTTATATAATTTCAAAAAGTGGGTATTACTATTTATAATGACTACTTTGATTGGTCACAGTGTGTAAGAATCTTGAAGTTGCGTAAAATGCAAGCTATTGAATTATTAAAGGATAAGCGTATCGTGGAAGCTTGGGGTGTTACAAAAAATATTTAACTTGAAGAGTAATAAGAGAAATAGTGATAGGAAGGGGGTTTCTAACAGTTTTGGGTGAGAAGGTTCTAATTTCTCAAGCCAACTAATTATAATAATAATTATTTTAATTTAATTTTAAAATATATGACATTAAGAAAATATAAATAAAAAAACAAAACTTAGTTTTTTTAAAAATACATTGAATGGATAAAAACTAAACAACATAAAATAAAAATAATAAACAAATAAATTATTAAAATTTATTTTATTTGAAATTAAATATCCTTAACTCTCCATTAAAAAGAATCAAAATATATTGTGAGAAGTGGTTTAGTAAAAATACTAGCAATTTAATATGTTATATTTAAAAATTCTAATGGTATATCCTTTGAGGGGAAATTATCACTTAGTAAATGATTCCTTATATCAAAATTCTTGGTTTAATAATGGGTTATTAAATTTTTGGAAATATTAGTTGAATTGGTATTATCACATAACATATGTATATAATTAAAATTAAGGGCAATGTACTGTAGGGTGTGTTTCATCAACAAAACTTTTGCAGAATAACTTTCAGTAGATATAAATTCTTCCTTGTCTATTTATAGAGCAATTGAATTCTTTTTCTTACTTGACCATGAAAATAAATATTTTCATAAAAAGTGAATGGTGGCATATGTTATATTTCTATATAATCTACATCCTCTAAGTTCATCATATGAATATTAAATTGAATCAAAATATAATGTTTTTGAATATATAAAATATCTAAAAATATTTTATTTTAAATATAAAAATATCATTTTTATAGAAGTAACATGTGATTCTTTCAAGTTTAATAGAAATCTAGCACATAGACACCAAAAAAGCATTATATCTAGTCTCTTAGTAGTAAGATATTGTAGAGTACTTATAATTCCTATGTATAACATTTTGTTAACTAGTTTTCTTGCATCATTCAAATCAAGTATTATATTAGTACTCATGGAAGTTGTGTAAGTCTTACTATATACGAGTCCAAAACCATTCAATTAATAAATAATATAATTACTTTTATTTAAATATTTAAATAATTTTTTTGATAAATTTCAAATCCTAAAATGAAATTCAATTCTCACATCATACTGATTTTAAATTATTTTTTCATTATATTTGAAAAAACATTACAAAGAAATTTATTTTTTTTATCAAAAAATAACATCATCAACATAAATTTTTACTTATAGTATATTAGAAAAAAATATTCTCTTAAAAGGTGTAGGATATTCCAATCCCATTGAAAATCCATTTTATGATAAAAATGATCTAAATATCTCATTACAAGTTCAAGGTGCCAATTTAAGACCATAAAGATCATTGGTAAGTATAAAAATAGAATTTTGTTTTTGAGGGTTTTCAATACCTAGGGGTTGTTCAATATAAACTTCTTCTATTAAATATTAATTTAATAATTATCATTTAAAAACAATCTGATATAATTGATAATTCAGATGATTTGCATAATCTAGTAGGATTCTAATTACCTCTAATTTAGAAATGGGAGAAAATGTTTCATTAGAATATATCCCTTCTTCCTGGTTGAAACTTATTTACACTAATTTATCCTTATTTCTAGTTATGATTCCTTAATAATCTTGTTTATTTTTATAGACCTATTTACATACTATTACTAGATAATTGGATGGTCTATTTAATAATTGCAAAACATTATTTCTATTGAATTTATTGTACTCTTCTTATACATCTATTAACCAGTTTTCATCATTTAAAACATCTTCAATAGACATGGGATCTAATTTTGATATAAAGAAAGAATATTCAACTATGTTTCCAATATTTCTTCTTGTTCTTACATAGGTTTCTATATTTCCTATGAAAGTTTCTATGGGATGATACATTAAGGTTCTAGTCAGTTTATGTAAGAATGTTTCTGGTTCTTCTATTTCATATTCTTCTAGGATGGAAATAATTTTAGCTAAATTATTTTCAAAATACGTTTATGATTAATAAAGCCACATGTTTTCAAAGGATTCAATAATTTAAAGTATTATACTTAAGAGTACTATATATTAGGTTTTTTGTTATTACAATTTCCATAGTGTGTATTTTTAATAATTGATCTTATTAAAACTCTATTCATGATATACTAGAATGTGTTTATAGGTTGTTACCAAAAAAATATGTTGAAAAGTTGTATTCATTTTACATAGTCATTTCAATTTGTTGAATAATTCTATTTCTTCTTTCAAAAATACCATTTTCGAGGTGTCCTTCATGCAGAGAAGGTGTTTTTAATACCTAGATTGGGGAAAAGGAATTAAATTCTTGAATATAAAATTCTCCACCATGGTAACTTCTTAATGAAATTATTTTAAAATATTTTTTGTTTTGAACAATTTTTCAAATACATTCAAAAATATAAAATACTTAACTTGTTAGTTTTAGAATATAAACCCAATTAAATATTGAAAAATAATCAACTAAAACATAAACATATAGTTTTCCAAAAAAAATATATACAACAGATGGTCTAGAAAATCCATATGGATAAGATAAAATCATTTAGATATAACAACTTTGATAACCAAATGGAAACATTAGTTATGTTTTTTACAAATATGGAATGCATTATAGAATCAATCATTATAAAATTTAATAATAAGATAATTAGAAACTAATTGTTTCAATGATAGCATATGTAAATAAAATATATTTAAGTCTCTATGTATTATATGCCAGATTCATTACTCATTTGTTTCAATAGTTAAATAATTAATTTTTTTCACATAATGAATTTAGATCAAAAGTGTAATGATTTTCAGTTCTGGGTGCTCTAAATTTAATAAGTTTATGTTTGAAAACTTAGTAAGAATTGTTATATAAATATACATAAGAACCATCATCACAAAGATGAGAAATACTTATCAGGTTGTGTTATAATATTTTTATATACAACACTTTGTTTATTGAGATTTACTTTTGATCTACAATGGTTCCAAATCAAATAATATTTACCTTTTAACCCTATCAAAAGGTGGCTAGACATCCTTCTATTTTTATGGGTGTATGGAAGTTAGAGGAGTCTCCACTCATATTTATTGAGCATCCACTATACATATACCATATAGATTTTTGTTCTTGTGGCCTTTTTAATAAAAAACATTTAAAAAAATTTTCCTTCAGAGCCCATATTTTATTGGGTCCAACTGTGTCAGTTATCAATGATCTTAGAATCCATATATGCCTCATATTAATAGAATTTATATTACTATCTCCCGAAATGTTTTTAAAAATAAAATCATTTTCCACTAATCCAAGAATTTTTTAATTAATAGTTATTAGAAAAATTTTCTATAATTTTATAGTAGAAGAAGATAAAATTATTAGAGTATTGTACAAAATTGTTATTGTTTAAAATTTATTTTCACCCTTTCCTCCTATTCAATATTTTTCTCTTTTAATGCAATTTTTTATGAGTAATATCATCTTTATATTTCTGTCCTTTAGTTAAAATACTTTAATAATTTTCAAATGATTCAACATCATCCAATATTTCTTTTATTCTATTTTCATTAACAATATAGTTTGATGAAGATAAATTGAATTTTTCAATTCATTCTTGATATTGTTTTAGCATCGTTTCTCTATCACATAAAATAAAATTGTGAATATTTTTTAATTAATTATGATTCTTTATTAAGGAATAATATTTATCTTCTAACCATTGAGAAGTAGGAAGGAAATTTAGTATTTTAACAACTATCAGAATCCGAAGCATAAGGATAATAAGTTTATACAATATTTTATTCCTTATACATAAATAAAATGATTGATTCTAGATTTTTTGGGTCATTTTCTAAATCAGATTTGGAAGATCTGTTGGAGTATTTAAACAAAATACACATAGATTTCATATATATTTTCCATTAATGGTTATAATCATTATTATTATTATTTTTCTTTTACATTAACCTTAGTTTTTCATTTAGTTAGGGGAAATCAGTTCTGATATGACCCATCTTCTTGGATTTTTAGAATCTAAATTCTTTAGATCCTTTATAATATTTATTAATGGATTTTTTAAAGGAACTATTCTTGTATTAGAACTAAAAAATGTTACTAGATGGATGAGTCATTATATATCATAACTTGAGTTGTCTGGATCTTTTGTGATTTTGATATCTTCTTTTGATTTTCGATCATGCTACCTAGATGCGACTTTAAGGGATGAATTTTTCCCTTTTTAGTATTTTTTGATCTCAAACTTCATATTTAATTTCTCCATTATACATCATTAATGTTCTAATTAATTCATTCATAGTAAATTTTTTGATAGGTGGTGATTTTTGAATTTCTTTATATATTCCATTCAATTTAGTGGGAATTATTCTATTTACTTTTTGTAGTATATCTTATTGAGTAATTGGATCTCCCAAAGCAGTAATATATATTTTTTCAATTTCTATCAACCATCCATTAATTTGTGTGATTTTTTATCCATCATAAATTTTAATGGTGTCAAATTTTATATTTTTAGTAGCATACCTAATTTGTCTAATATTATATATTCCTTTGTATCCTACATCGATTATCTTCTGTATTTCATTTATAGTAGGACATTATGTTACTAGATTTAATTCATCAGCTCTAAGACCATAAATGATAGTATTAATTTATTTTTAGTTGATATGAAAATACAGTTCTTTCTTCAATTATCAATATAAGTATTTTATAAATAGTAAATAAGAACTCATTAATTTTTAAAGTGGATTGGGGAATAAAGATCGCCTAGTGAACTCCATCAACACTCTTTCTACGAGTTTGGTTATTTTCACTAGACAAGGTCCTATTATAATAAGACCTTGAAAATATAATATTTAGTGTAGGAAGTTGATAACTTTCTAATAAGGATAAAAAAGCCTTATGGTTCTTTTATAGGGAACCAATTTCCCCATATCTTAGTACAACATGATGACACTTAATAATTACTGAATAAAAGTAGTCAAAAATCATATAAATCAATAGATTTCAATTTGTTGGGGGTACAAGTTAAACTTCACAATCATGAAAAAAACTTACATAAAATGGATCATCTTCTTCTAAGATGAATATATTCATTTAAAAATTTCTCTAAAGAGATCCTTGTTATAAATGATCTTCAATACAAATAACAACAACTAAACAACAATAGTTTATATAGTATGAGTTTGAAATATGCATCTTCAAAGTGTAGCCTCTTCAAAAAATAACAAATTATTTCATTATTTGTTTTAGTTTTCTATTCCAAATATAAAAAAAATATATATTCATATATTTTGTATGTATATATTATATATAAAGAGAAAATATTTCAGCCATATATAAAGAACCCAAATATTTCCTTCAGTTGATAAAATCCAATAAGTTATCCTGATAGATCCCAATTATTAAAATTTAATTCATTTCGAAGAGTCGTAACTTCCCTTAAAAATAATAATTATTTACTCCATTGAATAATGTTTTTGAATTGATCATAATGTTCCTTTTAATTGGTTGTAAAATATCTTTGAATATATTTTTACTCCCACTAATACTGTTATATAAATCACTGATAGTATTGAAGATCTAAAACTCTATCATGGAATAGATAAACATAATGTTCCTTCACATGAATACATAATACCAAATGTACGGTTGAAAAAAAGGATTGATCTTAAAATTAGGGTTGATGTATCATACATTCGTTCCCTTAAACATATGGTTTATTATATATTTAGTGTTGATTAACCATATATTCCCTTTTCTCAAGTGTAGGGTTCCATCCAAACCCAAGGTTGATGAACCATACTTTCTTGAAATCATAGGGTTCTTGATTCATATATGATGTTCCAAACATAGGGTTGATTCTTTATTCTATGTTTACCATCCTAGGGTTGAGAACAATATTTCCTAAATACGTGAAAACATGTTCTGAATTTTTTAACAAATATTCTTCATGGATATAATTTAAAAATAAATATTTCTATGAATATTAATTTCATGAAATTCACATAATGTAAAATCATTATTAAAAAACAAGGTTATTTGTTAACATCAACATTATTAAGATTTATAGATTATTATTAACAATATATATTCTCAATACTCCATTCATTGGAAGAAGATAAATTTGTGCTAGCGATCTATCATTCTGTTGGGGATGCCGATCAGTGGTGGAAAATGATCAAGAACATGAATTCCAAGTAGGAAATTGATTCCATGGATTGAGATGATTTCACCAAAATATTTTGCATAAAATATTTTCCTGAAATATCTTTCTTAATATGGATAGTTAGTTCATTAACTAAATCAAAATGAAGATGATTCTATCAAGGAATATAAAATAAACTTCACAATATTTACATAATACACCTCTGATTTTATCATGAACATTGAAGGAAAGGTTGATTGATTCTTTAGTAAACTAAATCCAATTATTTGAAAAGCATTGTAAACTTGAAGCTTCAACTATTATGATGATATTGTCCATTGTTACCATAAGGTTGAAATGAAGATCGAAGACTCTCATTGGTATTATAGTATTGGATATAAAAAGTTTAAAATGATGTTTATTATGGGAGGAACAATAGATAAATCCCATAATGGAATGAAACCCAACATCCCACATGTAATCTTTGTGGGAATAATTATACTGGGAGCTATATAAAAGGAACTTGGAGATGCTTCAAATGTGGAAGAGAGGAGAATGTGGATTAAAATTTCCAAAGAGATATAAAGAATCCCACAAATTTGGAGGAATAAAGGAAGATTCAGATCAACAATCAACTTGTAGTGTAGTGTTTCAATTGTATAGAACATAAATATTTTTCAAAACAATTCCATAAGCCAAGGGTTTTCAAAGGAAATAAACAACAATAGCCTCCAACACAACAAGGAAGGGAATATTATATCACTACTTCTAATGTGGAACCCTATAATGATGTGGTAACAAGTATGCTTGTTATTAATTTTGAAATACTGATCATACTATTCGATTATGCTTCTATGCATTCTTTAATAACTTGCAAGTTTTGTATAACTATTAAACCTCCACCTCAAAACATAGAGGATGAGTTATACGTGATAATAAAGAATTGTTAAATTATTTCATCCCAAGTATATAACTCCTCCCAAATTGATTATTGTTGACTAAACATCATGGAAAATCCTGTGTTACTACCATTGGTGGATTTTGATGCAATATTGGGCATGGATTGCATATCTTTATACAAAGAAAACATGAATTTTCAAGAAAGGGAGATCACTCTTCACATCTCAAAGTATCCTAAAAATTATGTAAATGTATACATAGGAGGATAGATATAATTTTGAATAAACATCTCAATTATGGATATTATTGACTTATGTTCAAGCATTTATAGCTCAAATGATTAAGACAGAAGAGAGAATCATGCTTGTAGACATTCCCATTTTGAGGGACCACACTAACATTTTTACCGAAGAATTTCATGGTCTTACTCTTAAATGGGAGGTTGAGTTCTCAATATAACCTTTTTGGGATCTTTACCTATATCAAATACACCTTCTAGAATGGAAACCAATGAGTTAGAGGAATTGAAGAAGAAGTTACAATGGATTATAGACAAGGGATTTATATTCCCAAGTGCTTCACCATGGGGTGCACCAGTCCAATACATTAAGAAGATGGATGGGTCAAATCCCCTCTACATTGATTATCATGAGCTCAAAAAAATCAAGATAGAGAAAAAGTATCCCCTACCCTAGAGAGATGAATTGTTCGATCTACAACACAGGGCCATGTATTTCTCTACGTGGGATCTTCAGCCCAGATATCACCAATTAATGTTGAAGAAGGAATATATTACCAATTTTTCCTTTCAAAAAGGCAATGGAACTATGAGTTTAGAGTAATTCCCTTCAGACTAAATAATTCTACAGTAATTTTCATAGACATAACGAATAGAGTATTTAGTGATTACCTCAACAATTGTTTGGTAGTATTTATCAATGTTATTATGATATACTCCAAGAGAAAGGAGGAACAAAAGTAGAATTTTAATATTATTCTTATGAATTTGATAAGGGAGAAAATAAAATTGTATTATAGTAAATATGAGTTATGTATATGGGAAGTAACCTTATTAGGGATTTTATCCCCGAAAAAAGTATATTTGTGGACCCTTCCATGGTAAAGGAAATTGAAGAGTGGCCCAAAAAACATCGTTAATGGATATAAATAATTTCCTTTGTCAATCTGGGTATTATATATGATTTTTTAATACATTTTCAAAAATTTCAAACCCATTTACCAAGATGAAACATATGGGGGTAATTTTTTTTTGGAATAATGAATGTGAAGATTCCTTCAAAGAGTTGAAAAAGTGGCTTATCAAAACACCAGAACCCACCTTTCCAACAAGTGGGGAACTATTTATGGTGTACAATGATTCTTAAAAGAATGGTTTAGTATATATACCAATAAAAAATAGTAATGAAAGAGCCTACACCTCAATGTAGTTGAATATTCATAATAAAAACTATCCCATTCATGATATGTATTTGGGAGTTGTGATATTTATGTTGAAAATATAGAAACATTAAATATATAGGGATAAGTGTGAGATATATACTGATCAGATGTTCCTAAAATATATATTCAAATAGAAGGAGATTAATATGTTCCAGTGAAGATGGTTTGAACTCATAAAAAAATACAACTACTCAATCCACTACTATCCTAGTAGGGAAAATAAGGCAGTATATTCTCTATATAGAAAAGATCCTGCATCATTAAAAATTATGATAATTGAGAAGGATCGAATCTTCTAAGTCTTGAAAAGGATAGACCTAGAAATCATTATGGAAGGAAAATCATCAATCTTTTATAAAAATATTTCTCAACCATCCCATGTAGACAAAATAAAGGATTCTCAATGAAATGATGATAAAATGTAGAATAAGGTAAAAGCTATTAGAAATGGGAAATCCTCAGAGTTCAAAATTTATGAGTATGGAGTTGTATGATTTGGGACAAAATTATGTGTTCCATCCAATCTAGAGATAAATAAAGAGATTCTAAATGATGAACATTGCTATGATATTTCTATTCACTAGGAAGCACAAATATGTATCAGGATCTCCTAGAGAACTGTTGGTGGGACTATAAGAATAAGGAGATCACTAAATATAAATTAAATTTCTTTGTATGTCATAAAGTGAAAAATGAAAAGAAAAAGTCTAATGGGATGACACAACCAATACCCATACCAACAAGTAAGTTGAGAAACATCACCATGGACTTCCTTAGTAGACTTTCAAAGACATCGAGAGGAAATAATGTTATAGGGGTAATTATGGATCATGTAATAAAGACCTATCCCATTATTGTAATTACATAGGAATTCTCGTTTGATAAATTAGTAATGATATATATCATAGAAATGGTGAGGTTGTATTGAGTTCCATTATCGATTGTATCCGATTGAGATATGAGATTTACCTCTAACTTTTTGAAAAGTATCTAACATTCTCTAAAATTTAGTTTAACTTTAGTATAGATTATCATCCTAAAACTAATGTCCAGTCTTAGAGAACTATCCATAAATTGAAATACAAATTGAGAGCATATTCAATGGAGTTCAATAGTGGATAGTACCAACACATGCCTTTGTCCAAGTTCTCTTAGAATAATAGTTTCCACTCAACAATCCAAATGGATCCATATAAATTCCTTTATGAAAAAGATTTATAAAAATGACATGATGGGATGATGTTAGTGAATTTATTCTTCATGGAATTGAAATGGTTTAAATAATTGGTAAAAATGGTGAAAACCATTCAGCAGCTCATCAAGGCAGCCCATTGTCAATAGAAGTGTTTTGAAAATAGTTGTCAATAGGACATAGAGGTTAATGTTGGATACATGGTATTCCTATTAACATGTCCATAGAAGAGGATCATGATATTTTTGAAGAAAGGAAAGACGGGTCCCAGGTAAATCAGCACCTTCATGATTCTTGATCATCTTAGAACAATAGCCTATGACTCGTACTGACACCTACCATATATCGAGTAATTGATGTATTATATATATCCCACTTGAGGAATTACATACCACACCTATCAAATGTGTTGAATCCATAGCTGGTATAACTAGATAATGATATCTCATATGAAGAATAGTCAATGATGATCTTGGACTATAGAGATAATGTTCTACACAACAATACTACACACTTGGGAAAAGGGATATGACCAAACTATAAGTGTGAAGAGGAATCATGGGAATTTAAAGAATATGTGAAATAGAAGAACCCTCCTATGTCTTCAACATATAATTTTAAAAATAAATTTCATGGAGGAATTTCATAGGTGGGTAAGAATGTAAATTCTAGAATTCTATCAATGAAAATTCCCTTCATATAATTATTTCATACAGTATAATCAAAATAAAATCACATTTAGAACATAATAAAAACCTTATAAAAGAAGAATGAATGAAATAAGTGGTATTTCTAGAAATTAAAGAACATATATTGATAGAATAATAAGTTGACTGTTGGAACAGTAATATAACCATTAGGAATAGTCATTTAACCAATAGAATAGAAACCTCAACCATAAAATTATAAATCAAATTTAGGTATATTTTAAATGAAAATATGTTATATTATATTATAGTATAAGTAAATGATTGTTTAAAAATGATAAATTAAGTGTTGGTATTTTCAAAAAGGGTAAATATTTATTTATAGTTTTATAATTAATAAATATTTTTATAGAATATTTATTTTCACAAAATATAATAATAAATTACATTTTTTCCTATGATTACAATATAATTTAGTGATACCATAATTAAATTTTTGAAGTGTTATAAAATTTGTTTTAATTTTAAAATTGGTATTTTTAAAATAACTGCAGATTTTAATTAAAATTTAAATTTCCCATACATTGTAATCTATTTTCATTAAATGGATAAATTTTTTTAATTATGTATGTCAAAAAATGGGTAGGGTGAATTTTTGGGATTTTTCTAAAATAGTTTAATTTTTAGTGAATAGTGATATACGAAAATTTACGATATATGATAGATACATGAATTTTTAAGTAATGAATGATTTATGGGTAACTTAAGAACATTGGTTAATAAAAATGACTTGAAATTTATAGGTATGTATTTTGTGATCAAGATGGAATGATTCCTGGTTGTTTTTATAGCTCCTGTGGTTTCACATTGGCTTTTGAAGCGAGAATGCAGGTATCTTGAAGGTGGTCTCTTTTGCTTGTTTAAAGGGATAAAATAATTTGATAAAATATTGTGACTATAATTACATTATCCAATCCATTATAAATAATAACATTTATTTATCATTGAAACTTACTACAAAATGGATCGAATGCATGGAACGTTTGATGCGTACCAACATCATCATCACTCATAAGTACTGGGAACCAAATCAGGTGGAAGATAGAATGGCCAAAAAAGGGATTGGGGTCGAAACCAATGGATTTTATGATATAACTTTATAAATGGTTAATTTTCATGAACGTGAGTTTAATAAAACTCATATTTTCAATATTTTTTAACTGTCGTTAATATATTTTTTGCCTTATCCTTTCGAGCTGAGGGACCATTATAACAAAGCCCTGTCCTCCACTACAAATACAACCCCTCACCACCCCTTATCCTTAAACACACTAAGAATATAAGTTTTCATACATTCTACCAAATTCCTTTCCCATGTGTCTTCCCCATGTCTATGATCCTTTTTTCTCAACAAAATACTATACCCAATTTCCCTAAGAAGGTTCTCAATGAGTATATGTACCATAGGGAAAATAATCTTTCATTTAATTAAATATATTTTAAATTTATTTTATTTTCTTATCATATAATAACGTAACTACCCCAATGTTTGATGATAAATCTAGTGTCTTTTATATAATAAAATTTTATTTTGTCAATAGTGTAATGTACAATCAATTCTCTTCCCTCTTAATTTTATTCTAAAAATGAACACATTGTTCGCAATGTGTCCATTTACCACCATCGTGGATAACGCATTTTAATTTTCATTTTCTACCTTCATGGAAGGCCATAAAACCATTTTTTATTAAACTAGGTTATAATATATGTAGAATATCTTATTTTTAGGTTATGGAACATGTTTATATGTATAATATTAAATAATAAAACCAAACTAGTTCCAAATGATCGAAAATTCACCAAAATAAAGTAAAGCTAATCATTAATTTTTTATCTAATGAATCGTCCTCATACCTGAAAAAATAATTTATAAGACCATTTAAAATTATATAAGTTAATTTATTTCATATTATTTCAATTTTTGATAATAATTTTCATTGTACATGATTTTTCCTATACGTATACAAAGGAAATGATCATGAAAACCAAGGAAACGAACATTTCCAAATGATGAAATTGAATCTTATAACCCATATAAAAGGTCATAAATAAACATAAAAAAATTATAATAAATAAAATAATAGTATAATATATTATTAATTAATAAATTAATGGATTTAATTTCATTATCCATGACATTAAGTACATGTTCAGGATAGTTTTGGACATAAGGTAAGAGATTCACTTCGAACCACCATTTTTTCTTTCGGGTTACAATTTCTTTCTCCTTAACCAAATTTAATTCTTAAATTTTATTAGGTAATCCCCCTATGTTCTATTTTTATGTTTGAAACATATGTACCTATTCCATATTCTTCTTTTTGTGGATGGGAAATACATGTTTTATAAGGTTCCCTTCTTAATTTCTCCCAACCAGCAAGCCCAATTAAAGGGATCTTCCCAATTTATTGACAATTTTCAAGTACCATTAATAATATATTATAACCCAAATTCAATGAAAACAATTATTCCTTTTCCCACTTTAAATATTCATATTTTTTCCTTTACACATCACTAAAGTGGCTCATTTCAAATATTTCTTAAACACAATTTTTACATGTTTTCACTTCATTTGGACATCATTCATCATGATATATGCCTATTTTACCTTATTAAATTACAAGTATGATTTAAACCCTTTAATGATTATACAACATTAGGATACTTCCTTTAGTAATTCCTTATGACATGTTTATGATACCTAATTACTTCTATGGGTAACCCTTATGATTGATTTTTTTCATGTGCATACATATTCATGAACATGTTAGGATGGGTACACCTAGGTAGATCTCTAATGCATTGGGTATTTTTTATTCTCATGAGACGTCGAGTTGGGACATGGAGTAATACTGATTCCTTTATAGGACATGGTCTTCCATGTACAATGGTCTTGGAAGTTTTCCTTGACTCATGCTTATGTCATGTTGTATGTTTTTTCCACATTCTTAGGATTCCATTTTTACCCGATCCCTTGTTTTATATGTTATGATTACATATGTTTACTCATGGTCCAAGCCTTTTTAGGTTATCGTTTTGTGCCTTATAACCCATGTTCTTGTAATTATTCATATATGTATCCCCTTATTGGGATTTTTATCTCATCCATTTTTTATGTATTTCCCCAGTAATCCTATATAGATGTTTGGTATAAAAGTATGTTAGTAACTAATTATGGATGATTAATATAAATATGTTTAATCTATTTCCTT
This sequence comes from Viscum album, assembly GCA_963277665.1. Lineage (NCBI taxonomy): Eukaryota > Viridiplantae > Streptophyta > Magnoliopsida > Santalales > Viscaceae > Viscum > Viscum album. The sequence continues at coordinate 907,048,231 of OY728145.1, forward strand.
ATTTTTAGTTTTGTGAACCTAATAATACAATTGAACTAGAATTTACAATCCTTGGTCTACATTTTATGGTTAATTAGGCATAAAATCATATAATAACAAGTGTAAAAGGTTAGGGTCATTATATAATGTATCTTCTTGGGCATAAAATTCTTCCATCACTTGTAATTTTCAACATATTGTTCCTTTATAAAACCATGTATATAAACTAATAATTAAAAAGGAACCTTATTTAAATAATCCCCAACACAAGGGTATAATTCTACAACTATTTATTTCTTTTTATACTCTCCACAACTTGCACTAGATTTATCATCGGAATAAGAAGTAATTGATTTTACTAAAAAAATACAACTTTGATTTACTACAGTTATTTTTTATTCCTCTTTATCTTATTTAATACTTTTATAAGTTTCCTGGCCTATTTTTTTCTTCTATTTTCCATAATAATAGAAAAAATATCCACATGTGTAACAACATTATTAAAATATGATTCCCTCACCAGTGGATCATCTTCAAACAAATCTTCAAATCTGCACTTCATAAAATTAGATGGAAATACCTACAAATGTAAACTTAAATCCAATAAGGAGTAAACATTATGGGGTACCACATGAATTTTATCTTAGTATTGGTTCATAAACTTGAGGGATGGACGGGGGGATGAAATTGTAAATGCCTATTTTTTCCAAATTTTAAATTATTCTATAATATTTTACCCCCTTTGGAATTTAATTGATCTTTCCAGTGATTGTAGTTGGATCTATTTAATATAAACCCAATAAAATATAAAAAACATGAATGAATTTGGATTAAATAAAAGGAATTTGGTATTTTTATATGGTTTATCTCAAAGGACCACTCTTTTCCATGATTGGTTATTCACCCCAATCATGGTTTCTCCACTATAACCAAATTTTAACTAAATTGGTTGGTGCTAACCACACCTACACTGCGATTCATAGTGTATATACTTACTTGTATCACACATGAATTATTTCAATAGTTTGTCACTATAGTCATATAGTCCCACTAGGATATTCTTTCATACCATGAGTCATATTAGATCCATAGATTCACTCTATGTATGTACAATTGAATCCTTCAAGATTTATAAAAATTGATATTTCCTATACACATCAAGTCAAATTCATTACATAAATATACATTCAATAAAACCCCATAAGATCATGAGGCCTAGTTTAATTATTTAATTAGTTATATAATATAAAATCATTTTAAAATAAATACAAAAACAATATTGTAAAACTACATAACATATCTATATTTTGCATGTTTCTTTTAAAATGATACTGGATAACCAAGGGAAGGGGTGAGATATAAAGCCTGGTTAGGGACTAATCAAAGAATGACATGGTGAAAGTTATATATGAGATTAAATATGTATATCAATGAGACATAAAATGGGTTATAATCATAATCTTGAAAAATGAGGCATGCCATAAGATGATAACATCAAGCCAACATGGATATGTAGAGACAACATAAACCATGACATAAAAATAAATCAAGGACAACTTTAAAGAAAAAATATCATTGTTGAAAAATTCCCATAAAGGATTAGGTTCAGTTCCAATGACCATATATAAAATATTATGAGACAAATATAATAACCAAGGAATTATAGGGATATATAATTCAATCCCACCCATCATAACTGCATTATATACATGTCTAAGTGTGCCCCATAGATCGGTCTTCATAATAAAATATTTAATAAAATTTAATCCCATGATTAATTAGTACAAGATACATTAATTTATGTCCCAAATAATTTAATTATATTTACATGTAATTTAATTCTATCGATTGGAAATGGGGATGAATATTATCTACACAATTGTTTTGAGAAAAAAATCATGGGATGAGTTTGACAACATTACAATGGTACATAATGATTCATAGAATGGATTAATTAGAGTGAAAGGGGTCTATAATCAATTTTTAATATCATGGGTATTATGATATATGGTTAAAAACAGATCCCAGCATGATCAATTAAAAATTAAAAAGGCATAATATAAATAAGGTGATTGAATAAAGAAGAGAAAGAGATTATCCCTTACCCTAAGTGGATGATTCGTAATGATTTTTAAGAGATTATTTATAGATTTTAGGAAGCTTGGGATGTATATAAAGAGGTAAGGGATGAATAAATTTATACACCAATTTTTTTTAGTGACTAAGAATGAGTGGTTGGGTTAGTTTTTATAGAAAATGATAGGGGAATTCATTATTAAGTTGTCAACTTTGGTTTTGGACTCTATATGATAAATTAATCCAAAAAACAAACCATACCATTGTTTTTCATATTTTTTCTAACAAAGTAGTGTGGTTTTTATTATTTTGTGAGTCCAATATATGAAATAATTAAAAATATACCCATGGTGATGTGGAATTTAGTAATGTTTACAAGGAAATGATGTCAGTACCATAAAATATGATATAGGTTTTGAAGGATCCATTAATGATTTATAATATTAATCAAATAACTTCAAAAAAATATTTTATATTAGAAATATATATATTTTTAATGGATAACTTTTATAGAATATATTAAATCTATTTTGGGTTATTATAATAACCCTTATTTTCCCATATATTTCTCTAGAATATTATATGGATTTTTTTTAGACTCAGGAACTGAGACAATGTGTGATTTATAGCCACGATGTAGGAAAAATAATTTTTGAAATATAATATATATATTAATATCACATGCTTGGATTTTTCCTAAAAAAGTGGAATAACACCCAAATATGGTTTATATTTGAGACCCTAGAGAACCATTGAGTTCAAAACATGAGTTTTACCCTATCCACAACATAAACTTTTTTGGCATTAAGTGATTGTGAACAAGTTTTCATGGGAATATAATTAGTAAATTAAATGTATTAACTGATCTAATTTATTTTATTTGATGTAATTATTTAAATCCTCTATTTAAATGTAATTTTGGAGAATTTTTATGTCTAGTTGCATAACCCAGCTAATATGAGAAGTGACCTTGGAGAAATCATTAGAGGATATCTTTGAGAATGAAAATAGATCGAGATTGGATCGATGATCATTTCAACATCAGAGTTTATGGATATTTCCTAAAATGGAAACACATAACCATTATTAATCAGTGGTTGATCAAAACACTATTTTGGATGCTGATTTGTGATTTCAATCTCATTATTTTATCCTTGTCATACACAGATCAATTCCATGAAAAAAATTGATTCGAACATTGATGGTAGATTTAATTATGAAGAATTAAATTATTATTTTTTGATTATTTACATCTTGTCTCTTCATTATTCAATAATGGATCGATGCCAAATGAAAAAAGTTTGAGGTTCATCCCTCATTTAGTATAGTATATGGATTCGACCACATTTCATCACATGTTCATCACAAGTATTTCCTATGGCCTGGGGTCTGATGATTACCTGGTATTTGATTGTTATGTTACCATTATTCAATGAAATAGATAAATAAATGCTATGTATAGTGATGGATGTTTCAATTCGGGGATTAGTGATGGATTTGGATTATTCTAGGAGCAACAAGATCGGATCAAACCACATGTTCCGTTCCCAAAACGGTTATGAATTGGTAGCTTGATGTGGTGGCAGATCAACTTAATGGATCATTTTCTAAGAACAATTATGGCTGAGAATCCCATGAGTAGGTGATGTAAATGTCACAAATCATCCGATTTGTAGATTATGGTGAGGGTGGTGGTGATGGTTATGTGAAGGAAGACATAGAATATTTCCAACAGATCTAGAAAATTTCATGTTACCCATCATGTAATTTTTAATTACATTCCATGTGAAACCCCCCTATACAACACTAGGGTTTCTATAGATTATTAAATATAGAACTCTATGTGACCTTTATCCCATCCCGTATTACCCGTGTTTTTGGATTTATGTGTATCTTAGAGGATACATAGTCACAAGTATACCATGTACATACACACAACTAGAGTACACAGACACGATCAAGTGTACACAGGAAGGACTAGGTGTACACATGTTGGTACATGGGAAAGACTTGGAGACAAAATTAGTCTATAGTGTAATCTCTAAACATGGTGTACTATTCCAAAGTGTATTATTCCAAAATGTATTATATATATATATATATTCATTCTTTGTGTAGTAGCACCACCTAGAAATATTAGGGGTTGGCTGGACATGTCAGGTACCCCTAATACATGTCATGTACCCCCTTTTAGGGTGTTTTTAGAACTTCAATTATTTATTCATGACAAGTATCATTTGAATTTGTACCTTGGTCCATTCACTCAATGTTATATTGAGAAATTACATCCATATATTAGGACTATGATCCAGTAGGGAGGATGATTCTTAGATAGATTTTTTGGTGCACCTATGTGAGTCTAGAGAGTGATCCTTTATCATTTTATACCTGAGGTGGGGTTTTTGGAATGGGAATTACCTCATTCAGTAGGGTGTTGATCCTCTATCTAGCTACCCATAATTAAAGGGTCAAAAGTATAGATGGAATATAATCCCCTATGTAGAGGTTTGATCCAAATTGGGTTTATGAAGTCCCTAAGTGGTCCTGGGTATGATTGCCTATCTCTATATCGATTCTTCAGAGACTAGTGATATTTCATTTAGCAGGCCCAATATAATTGATATCTTGGAATCATTTCTCTAGTGATGGAATGGAACATGGAGTGGATTTCCCCGGAACAAGATTTTCTTTGACAAGAAAATTGCGGCTGGTAGTTCGGTAGGGACTACCTAGATGCACAATACCCTTTATGAGTGTATCCGAGTTCTCTTTTAAGAATTTATTTTTCTATCTTTGTTATGAGATTTCTATTCTTGATTCTTTGTGATTATTTTTTTCAGGGTGTCCTATTGGTTATTTTTTTTACTCACACCTATATTGGATCTTCCCTTATGTGTCATATATTATGTATAAAATGACCTATTTAATGTTTTCCTTGGAGTAAAGGTTGTTGGTGGAGCCTTTGTTGAGCATGAAAGACCAAGGTTTTTTTCTTGGTGGTTGCAATTGATCGTAGTCCATAAAAATAGGGTTTTTTGAACTCTCTGTTGTTTTGGTTTTTTCTGGTATTTTCACCCAGTTTCACTTTCAACACTTTACTATCATACTTCAATGTGAGATCATAGATGTATGTATGCATTAGAACTAATTTTTTAAATTTCATAAATGTATGATCTTGGATATGTATGCATGTACAAGTATATTTGGTATAGAAATCCTATTTGTTTGATATGCCTACTAAGTGCTGGTCACCAGCCTCTGGCCTATTAGAGGTTGGATTTAGGTAGTTAGGTTTTAAGACCTATTGGGTTGGGTCATGATAGGGTAGTATCAGTGTAGTCACTAATAACTTAGGACTTGTGTATGTGATATTGGTTTGGGGAGACAACGTTAATTATTATGAGTTTATATTTTTGGAAAGGGGCTCTAATGTGGGTGAGGTGGCCTACATATCCATTCACCAGGACTGTAATGTTATTCCTTTTGACATAGTATATGTAGACATTAGTTGTAGGAAAAAAATTGGTACATGCATCATATAGGAATTGGTTGTGGTTTCCGTGTCCTTACTGAGTCGGCATCCGAGATATACTATTTGATCATGGTACATATTATTTATTTTAGGATTAATTTGTGAAGATATCTATGTAGGATTCCACTATGTTATCATGACGAGGACCCAAAAATTGAGAAGGCTTTATTATAGTGGCATGTACTGAGGATATAACCTCCTGATGGTTTACTAGCTATACAACAACATGTTGAGTAGAAGATAACACTATAAGTTATAGATAAGGATGCACACTGGTTGAGTCCTCTATATGCGTTCCATAGGTAGTGACCTACCATGTTTCAGGGTGATCCAAACCCCTAGGTGGATTAGGACTAGCTAGATGAAGTCACTTGAGCTTTATACCCTATCAGTATTCCTTTTGATATGATGGAGGTGCTGAATGCGAGTCTTCTTCAGGGATCTACCATAGGATTGTAGATTTTGGTGACTTAGTCACATAATGTGACTAATCTCTCTTGGTTATACTTTGAGTGTATATTCAAGGGGGAGTTTTATCTGGCCACATTATGATAAGTGTGGATACAATAGATTCTAAACCTATAGTTGTGAAGTTTGATTGTGGTAGAGTATTCATTGGGATTTCCAGATCCCTCACAATACACATTGGATATGGTATGATATCCTTTATTCAGAGCACATAGATATGAGTATGTATTATTCTGATATATCAGGGAGTTAGTGACCTTAATTTTTATTCCATCACATGATAGAGTTCTAGAGAGATCCTTGATGGTGGATAGCTTCTTGGAAGAGTAGGCACTGATAGTTGGTGATGTTGGTGGGAACCTATGAGATGATGGCTCTTTATTAGGTAGATTATGATATTATTAGGAATCCAACCATATCAGATGATTTGGGAGATGATACCAGGATATAGAATTAGTGTCACATGGACCTCATGAAGGTGAATCAGCTGAGGGAGATGCAATGTTTCTCATGTGATGGATATGGGGAATCTATCATGGGATTGTTTGAACTATTATACAACTGATCATGAGATGATCGAGGGACCACTGAGGTAGAGAAAAAGGAAAAATATGGGTGGTCCATAGGGTGGAATATTTATAAGAGGGGTGGGTGGAGCAGAATTAGGTGGTCATAAGTTTGAGATATTACCTCCACAACCCCAAGTGGTCCATGCAAGGATCAAGGAGCTAGTGGTCAGGGATAAGGACCACTACACGCTATAATGGCCTACAACCCCGAGGATCCAAGGATGATACAGGGTATGATCTTAGACTTTTTTCCCTATCATTAGTAAATATAGACATAGGTTTTAGTCATTCCTTTCTTACCACCTCTCTTGTTCATTACATAGAGATTCATGTTGAGCATTTTCCATGACTATTGTGGATAGAGACATTTGCATGAAGCGACTCAGGGATTGCACACTTTTACTAACAGTTTTATCAAATTGTTTTAGGAGAGAGATTTTTATGGGATTTCTTTTTATTTTTAATGATTCCTTATGATGACATATTAATTATGGATTGGCTATCCACAATTCATTCCTAGATTTACCATTTTAGGTGTTGGATGCATTGTGTTCATAGGGATGGCATGAGGTTTTTCTTTATGGGTGAATAGGAAATGTTGGAATCATAGAACGAGATCAGTAATAGGAGAGTGTGACCAATTACTCACTAGTGGTATAAAGTGAACTTCGATTAGTGGATGCTATAAGCTACAAGTTCTCTTCAGCAGTGGTGGAGTACATGGATGTCTTTCCTAAGGATGTTATAGGCTTACCTCCCCCGAAAGAGCTAGACATAGGCATTTCCATGCACCCTGAGTTGAACATTCTATGAACACTACCATATTGTATGAAACACATAGAGATTTGTGTGTAAAGGGTAAAGATGCATGATTTATAGTAGAAAGGGAATTGTGGGACCCATGGTCTCCCTTGAGTATCCCTAGTGTTGCCTTCTAAGAATTCAAAAATGACTTTGAGGTTAAGTATATGTTACCGATGCATGATATAGAAAGCTATTAAGAATAAGTATCCATGGATAAGGATATATGAACTATTGGAAGTGTTGAGAGGGGAGCGATGGTTCTCGTAGATTGAACATAAATCAGGATATCACCAGCTGCGAGTACGATATGAGGATATATACAAGAAAACATTTTGATGTTTCTATAGAAACTATGAGTACTTGGTGATTTTATTAAGTGATAAAAATGCCACAAAAAATGTCCATGGGAATCATAATCCAGATCTTTCTTCTTATATTTTTCAGGATCAGGTTGGTATTTATATATGATATCCATATGTACTCATTGCGCGAGGAGGAGGACACGAGACATTAGACAATAGTCATGGACACACTCTGAGAAATCGATTTATGGAAATCATTTGACATGTTAGTTTTTGGATTTTAATGGTCCAATTCATGGGAAACTTCATCTCAGAGGTAGGAGTGGAGGTGGACCCAAGAAAGGTTGAGGTAGTGCAAGCTTGGGACCACCCAATAGTGTTACTGGGGATCCAAGTTTCCTTAGGATTGAAGGGTACTATCAGAATATTTTACCTAATTTCTCTTTACTGGAATAATAATTGGAAGCATTGACACAAAAGGGGAATCCTTTCATGTGGATATAAATGTTCCATAAGTTTTTTTAAGATTTTAGGCAGAGGTTGATGAGAGCTTCAATATAGAAATTTCTAGAGGAGGGTGTCGATTATGTAATGTTATGTGATTAATCAGGAAATGGGTTTGGTTGTGTTATAATGTATATGTGGGATATGATTTCCTATGGTTTATTTAAGTTGATACCACATGAGAAGAAATACATGACCCATGATCTTGAGTTAGTAATGGTATTCTTTGCACTAAATTTGTTGATACACTACTACATAGGTGAGAATTTTATCATCTACAATGACCATAATAGAATCAAAAATATATTCTATTATAAGGATATTATCTTGAGATAAAGGAATTGACAATATTTCCTCCCTAATTATGGCTTTTAGAATTTCTATATTATAGGGAAAGGGAAATTGGTGGTAGATTCTCTTAGTAGAAGATCATGTTTCTTGTTGTTGGTCATAGTGTCAGAGTAGTTATAACTATTGTAGTTATACATAGTGGTTGAGGATGATGCTTCATATATTAATTATATGTTTTTTACAACTCATAGCTTACAAAACTTTAGGGATTATTACATTGGACATACCAAATTTGAGGCCTTATATACTCAGATATTCACTAGAAGTTCTCTTAACAGATATTCTGAAGGTGGGGAGTATACTATCCTTTTCAGAGGACTGAAAATGGTACTATTGGAAATGTGGGAGGAGGTGATGAGTTATTTTTATAAATCCCCATTGATAGTACATATAGGTCTTTAAAATTTGTATCAAGACCTTCGATGTCAGTTTTTGTGGCTAGGAATAAACCATTGTGTTGTTGAGTTTGACTCTTGAAGCCTCACTTGTTTGCAAGTGAAGGATGAGCACCGTGTTCTGATGTGTTTATCTCAACCTCTTGATTTGATGATGTGGAAGTTAGATGTGATATACGTAGATTTTTTACAAGGTTACCACATACATCCTAAGCACATTATTCTATCTAGGTGATCATATACTGACTCACCAATTCATCCTACTTCCTAGATCTTTTAGAGTAGAGTCTTTTTGAGAGCATGTGACGCTTTTATGAAAAGAAGATAGTACATCTACATGGAGTTACATCAATGATCATTTCAAACCATTATCATCACTTTAAGATGTGATTATGGAGAGTATTACAATAGTCCTTTGGGACGCAATTGCGTTTGAGCACAACATTTCACCCCATAATGATGAGAAAACTGATCGGACCATTCAGGTTTTAGAGGACTTGTTACTGAATTGCATGTTGAATTTTGGATATAGTTGGGAGGATCCCCTACCCTTGTTGGAGTTAACATAAAAAAAGACTACTATTCCACCCTAGGTATGGCACCATTCATGGAATTGTATAGGAAACCTTGCGGGGCACCACATTTTTGGAATTATCTAATAAATGCATCACCCATGAGCCCAGAGTTTATGAAAGATACTGTAAATAAAGAAAATATCTTCAAGGAGTTGATGGGGAATACATTGAGCCATCAAATGTCCTATGAGTACCAATGACAAAGATCTATTGATTTTGAGGATAGAGACCTTATGTTCATGATGGTCTCACATTGACATGGATTTTAAATATTCGTCTATGGTAGAAAGTTATCTCTGAGATTCATTGGCCCTTCATAGATAATACATAGTGTTGGTGTGTTTGTGTACCACTTGGATCTACCATAGGAGTTAGACATGTTACACCACGTGTTCTACATGTCGTAATTAAGGAGGTATGCACAAAAAGAATCACTCTTTATTGACTGGGGTGAGATGGTCATCATGGTTGGAGCTACCATTGATGTGTACCCAATGGGGATCAAGGATCGACATGCATGTATCCTTTTTGGGTGATAAATTCCCCAAGTGGCTGTCTAGTGGATGCATGAGAATCTTTCAGAGATCACTTTGGAGAAGGATACCAGATGCCAGCTTAGTACCCTTATCTTTTGAGCTGGGTTTTCCCTTTTTTCAAAGAAAATATTTAAGGTGGGGAGAATTTAACGACTGTAATTTTTTCATATATTAAATTATAATATTATATTGATTATTTTTTGATCCAGGCACTATGGCGGTGTGAGATTCTGGGGCCTGATGAATATGAAATTAATTTTAAAAATATATTCAATATTTTAATATTACATGTTTGACGTTTTCTAGAAAAAGTAGAATAAATCCAAAATTGTGTATTATATGAAAAATTCAATGGCACAGTTGTGTTTAGAATTTTGGTTTAACCTTATATGAGACATAACCTTTTTTGGCATCCAACAATTTTGAAAAAGTTTTCGCAAGCTTGGACTTAATAAAATAAAAAATTAATTGATTTTATTTATTTTATTTGAAGTAGTGAATGAATTACACTAATTAATTTTTGTATTGGACAATTTTCGTGGTTATCTATATGACCCTATAAGTATGATAATAGCCAATGGAGAAATATTTGGAGGAGATATTGTTCAAAAAATAAATATCAAGACCAGATTAAGGTTCATTGCATCGTCTGAGTTCATGGATCCTGCCAATAATGGGAAAAAAATCATTCTCCATCAATAATTGAACAGAACTATAGGTATGATGTTGACTTGTGATTTTTATCCCATTATTTTATCCTGGAAAAAAGTCGATCAATTTCATGACCAAATTTGATTCATGCATTAATGATAGATTTAATTACGAAGGATTAAATTTTTCTTAGTGGGTATTTCTTATTTATATTTACATTTCATAAATAATGTAAAACCCCAAGCTTCCATGGTACGTTTCCCTTCGAATAATGCAATGGCGTGCATTGTACGCAATTTCGAGATTCTAACACACCACAACCAATCAAACTAGCCGTTATGAATAGTAATACCTACTTTTTGAAATTTTATAAATTCTATCTCTCAAAATGGACTTAATTTTTGGATTCGGAATATAGAATTTATCCTAGGGTGAAATTTTGGAACTTTTTAGATAACACTTATATTTTGATGAATAGTTAAAATTATTAAATTTTAATTAAAAACAACTTTTTAAATCAAAATAATTTATAGTGATAAATTATATTATTGAGTGGTTTTAAAGTATAATTAGAATATAGTTTTACCATTTTATCCAATGGCGTTCATTAGAATTAATTTCACTTTGAAATTGGACCTAAACAATTGTCAATCTTTTGATATATATTGTTTCTTAAAAACACGCTATTTGTTGTGACAACGGGAATTAATTATAAAATTAATTAATGATACTTATATGTTTAGAATTTTTTAAAATAGACATCATTTTTGAATTAGGAATATCATTTATAGCTTAGGGTGAAATTTTGGCAATGTTCTGAAAAACTTCAATTTTTGATGAATAGTGAAACTACTAAGTGGTAGTTAAAAAAATTGAATTTTTTATAAAACTTAATTTTACCGCTTCTGTGAATGGAATTTCTAAAATCCGAGAGACACGGTTAATATCAATAAGTAAAATGTGGTTCAATGAGATGAAAATAATTTTTGGTGAATAGTAACTTTTTACTTTTATTTACCACGATCAAAAGTAAATAGGGTAATTAAGGCTAAAAATGATATTAATATTACCCTAACACATGTAATAATTCTATTGGACAAGTGTATCTCGACCAAAAACAACCTTAGGAATAAAATATTATCATTTAGGTCCACTTGGATTAGATTAGGACATTTATTATTATTTAATTCAAAGAAGAGTTAAAAGAGTTAAAATCAAAGTTAATTTACTAAAACATTTTTAATATAGGGTTATACATAAGATAAATTCTATTGTAAATATTCATTAGAAAGATAATAAGATTTCATACATAAATATGTTTTATTTATAATTTTTAGACATTAAATAAGTTAATTTATTTATGACACAATGATGATGGAGTAATTACCATAATAGTGAAAAATTAGAATAATTGATATTATAAATAGCCAAATAAATATAATTTGAGACCTTTTATGAATTACACTAATTTTCTAGGATAATATGATATATTAGTATTTATTTAATTGACTTTTTTCGAAGTAATAATTCTTTTATGAGTTTCAAAAAAATCAACTATTGAATAGTGTCAAAATTGACATAAAAGAGTTTTTAAAACAAATATTATATTATTAATTGATATTAAATTCGTAAAAATCTAAGGTTCGGACAAGAGACTTATATCATGATAGGTATATCATTAATGGACCAATTTGGGGTCTCGTGGATGTATATAGTATGTTTATTAACTATACAATATAAAAATACAAAGTGACATGGTAAACGTCAAACTAATTAACTAAGAGTTAATACTAAAAGATAAGGTTAATATAGTGACCCAAACCTGTCTAAATTCTATTGGATGAATAGTTTTAGACCTATACCCACCTTAAACTTTGAATAATAAACTTTTGTTCCATTAGAAACTGAATATGAATTTATTATAAATTAATATTTTTAGCTTTTCCAAAGGTGCCCCTCACCCCTCTTATAAAAGGGAACTCCTCCTTCTCATTTCTTCACACCTTCAAAGCCTTTTGGTTCGGCCAACCCCTTCCCAAATACTCTCTAAACTTTACTCACTAAAACCTAGAGGCCTTAGTTTGATCATAAATCCAACCTAAGGATCCCTTTTGATCAAATCAAAAGGAAGAACCCGTAGAAGAGGTAATGTTTTCACCACCCCTTTTCAAGTTCCTTTCTTCTTCCACTTCTTCTTTCTTTGTTATTACCATTCTAAAATAATAACTACAGTATCTTATATATACTACGATGTTATTATAAATATGGTACAACCATATTCATTATTCTATCCACCCTTTGAATAACATGTCACCAGACATGCGTACGTACGGCTTACCGTCTCCACGTCGTGGTGTGATTGTTATTCAATATATTATTATTTGGGTGGGTATAATAATGATGTGGAACTCATGAAAATAATAAATATAACATGATAATGATTCTGTATATATGATATACCATCCAATTATATATTATTTTAATATCAAAGGAATGATATTGTCGCTCGTGCGTACGTACAGACTACCGTCTCCACGAACGCGATGAGATTCATTCTCTATCGTATCCACTCAAGTATAATTATCATTTTATGATTTAAAAATAATGTTTAAGGAATTGATATCATTCTGTATATGAATAAGATACAACCTATCCATGAAAAACATGGATTACGTAACAAAACATATAAAGGAAAATGAGTAAGTTAAAACCCAAAATCACGATAATACTAAGATATTATTAACAAATCAATGTTAAAAGATCATATATGATATAATATTAATGTAAATGATTCTTGTATAATTAAATAACAATTATTTAACCATTATACAGGAGCTTAAACTACCACCGAACAAGGAAAAATTACAAAGTAAGGGGTTTCTTATCTCACTTTTAATTCCGTGAGAATTCCATTGTTCACCACTTATTTATTGCATGTGGTGTGTGTACTGCCCATGATTGTAGTCATTGTGTAATATACTTTAATTTATGTGTATTTACATCATCAATTTAATATCCTTCTTTCATGGGTGTATGTTTCGTAAGTTACCTAATCGATAAGGGAATTTGAAATTTCAATTTCCACTCATTTGGCTTTACGCATATTTCATTGATTATATTACTCCAAGATTATGTGTGGAATCACTATTCATTTGATTATGTCATAATTTCCACTCCCCTTCCTTTGGATATAATATTGATACACATAATCACTCCATTGATAATTTCTCAAGTCATCGATATGAATTTGATAAGAGTAATTTTAACTCACTCTCCATTTGTTGAGTTAAACATCCAATTCATTGGTGTTGTTTTTATAAGATTATGTGTGAATATCCTTTGATTGTTTTACACTGAATATCCAATCATATTTAGTGTATTTATATTTGTCACACATAACTATGCCGTTGATTTATCCTTAATCTAAGGATACGACCTTTATGAGAGATTTCATCTCAATTTACATTCCATTGAGACTTATTTGTTGTTATACACCAAATCACTTTTATGTGGTGTATATAATGTACTTTGGCATAGTATATCATGAATTCCTTTATTCTCATGATATTACAATGTTTTTATTTCCTCAATTATTTGTATTCAAGTGTCTCTCTTTTGGTTAGAAACTCTAACTAAAATACCATTTTTAAATGTTTTAAAGACTTATTCTTCTAAATATTGCTCATTAATGTCCATGTTTTAAATATTGTTTTAAGGATTTATTTATATGGACATTAAAGTTTTAAAATTAAAACTCCTTTTAAATGTTTCAAAGTGGTATGGGACACTTTGATTCAAAAATCTTTTTTTAAATGGCTTCTTGAAAAATAGTGTGACTTTTAAATGATTTCAAGAAAAAGGGGATATTTCTCTCAAACAGTTTTGATGATTATTTTCATCTATGTCAATATCCTTCATTATTATTGATTGAGGCTAATGTGATACAATACAATCTTCCATATTGTATCTAATTAGTTATGTTTGACTGTGGATGTGCTATTTTTATACCATTCATGGTTTGTGGTTAAAGTATTGACATTTCGTATGCTAGTTTTAATACAAATGTTTATGTTATGTTTAAACCTTTTCATATGGGAATGCATTAGACTTAATATGTGACGGGTGGAGCCCGCTATATATCCTTGATGCATCGATAGGTCTCATGAGACAAATTAGTGTCTTGGTACAAGGCCTTTGCAAAATCTTATTTGTAGTCTTGGCATGAGGCCTTGGCTATGTGGTTATGATAGTCTGGAATTATGCATTCCATCATTATGAAAGTGGTTATTGATATTGCATGTGATTATTCAATTAGTAGAATATCCATGTGAATAAGTAAATGGAATTATTTCATTTTATTTTTTCCATACTATGTTGAAGTTCAAGTTTAAAAGGCTTTTTTTAGTTATACATTGCCTTAAATGTTTACTCTTATTTATGAAAGTTTCTGCTATATTGTTATCCTTACTGGGCATTTGAGCTCACCCCTTTTCTATGTTTTATTTTTCCCAGGATGTGAAGAAGTAAATTATAAAGACCTGCAGGGATATTATGAGGGGATAATAGTGTGGACTATGGAGACACTATGTTGTTGTAGTAGTTTTTCACCTTATGATGTAATGTAAAACTTTATTAATATATCTAGTGTTTCCAAGGCTACTAAACCAATCGGTCTTTCGAGATTTGATTTTTCTTGTGATCATGCCAATGTTATGTACTAATGCACCAACTCTGGGTAACCAGGGTCGGGGCGTTACAGTTGGTATCAGAGGAAGTTTAGTACAAACCTTGGAAGCTAGATTTAGATAAAATCTGATTAGATCACGTAGACCTAAGATGAACTTTGAGGATTAGTATAGAATAAATTACTAGAATTTTGGTATTGTAGAGATTTTGTGAGTTTTCCGAGCAATACATCCCTGTCTGGATACGAGCAGGTAGAGGCGGCTCGGGCACAGATGTACCTAGGGGTAAAACCCGAAAACACCGCTTTGAGCTAGACTCGAACGAGAACTGGTGCATGACAACGGGCCCTGCTGCACTCTTGGTTACGAAACTCCCGGGGGATATTCTTAGGATAATTTACATTTTCTTTACAAATCGATTTAAATTATTATATATATAAGATGAGAGTAAATGACCTTGGTTAATCCTAATGTGTTTCAAATTGAGAATATGGTGACATGTTAATCTCTAAATGATTGTATGACTACTATTACTCACACAATGCTTTCTGGTTTTAGTCAATGGCTGGATTCCAAGGAAGTCATAGTGACTTTGAGAATGATGTACAAGGTGGGAACGGTGGTGGCAATGAGCAACAAAATGGAATGTTGATAGGCGTAAAAGATATCATCTTTATTCCAAATAAATTTTCCAAAAATATTATCAACAATATATATATTAACCAATTACCAGACTCAACAAAGAAGTGAAAGGTGATGAATGATAAGAGCTCCAGTAGTGGAGACCATGGAGAAAGAAATCCTCAATTTCCATCATGCGGGAAATGTGGAAGGAGACACCCAGGAAAGTGTCTCAATGGGACAAAGAAATGATTTATGTGCGGGAAGGAAGGACATAAAGTGAATAATTGCCAAAGAAAAATGAAGAGTACTATGGAAGAAGATAAAAATGGTCCCAAGAATCCATTTATAGTCATTTTCCGTAAATGTAGGGGACCTGGCCATTACCCGAGTGAATGTCCTATTCTATAGGATATTTTCTTGGTAATAGAAGAAGCTATGTGGAAATAAATGGTTGGATAAATTTTTAAAAATTATTAGTGATCCTTGTTGAAGGGTTTACTTTGGAATAATTTTCTCTTGTATTTGTAACCCTAACTTTTGTCATGTGAGAATGATATTTATGGAAGAATTATCTTTTCTCTTGTGGATATAGTTATAAATAACCATTTTGTTTTATATGATCATTGGGTTTGAGGAAATTACAAATTATTATAATTTGCGATGAAAATGCAAGGTATGAGATAACATTTGTGGTTAAATTATGTTATAGTTATTTTGAAGAATTTATCTCATTTTGGTAATGTTATAAAATATAGTTTTTGAAAAAGGACAACACGTAGACCGTGTGACAACCCGTCACATCGGACAAAGCTGTGGGAATCGAACCCACAACCAAAGTGCGATTGGGATTTATCACCTACCACTGGACTACGTGAAGTCCCTGGTTAGTGTGACTATTATTTTTAGTTAAATGATTTTATTGATCAATAAAAATTTGATTTGGGATCTTATGTCTTATCAAATGAATACCCTTAGTATAGGAAAACAATTTGGTGATTAAGTGATAAATGTTATTTTGGAAGTTGTTCGCTTTGGTGTGAACACTATATGCCCAAGGAAAATAAAATAGTATGGGATTTCATTTGAGGAGTAATGGTGGATTTTTATCTATGTTTTTATTGTGGATTTATAATGATTTGGGTTATTTATGGAAATGATTAGTTTAATTACTTTTAAGTATATGAATTTAAGAGTAATTAATGTCATTTGGAGATACAATTTAACGTGGAAGACTACATTCTTAATAAGTTTTGGTTTTCAATATTAGTTTTGATTATATTGAAGGATTTTAAGGACAATTGATTTTTGAATGGTATTTATTTAACTTTGGGGTATTGTTGGTTTAATTTTGGAAATTAAGATTACTATTTATTTCTCTCAAGGAATATCCTTTTGGGGGATCATTAGATCTTGCACTAACCATTTTGGTTTTGATTAATCTCTAAAGACAATGTAAATATATAGTTCATCCTGCATGGATCATGTGATTCTATAGAAGTTTATTCTAGCTCTTCCAGTGTGACCAAGTCTTCTTGAATACTCATCGTTTAAAAAAAATGAGTTAGTGGTGGAAATTTATTAAAGAATGAAACTCTACTTAAAATGTAAGCATATATCTTTATATTCTTAGTCAATATCATAAATGAATTCCTCATCCTTATGTAATGTAACTTAAAACAAACAAATGTTGTCCGTTTACTTTCCTACTAGGAGACTAATGGACGTTTGTCCCAACACAAGTTTGTGGTTTTCTTATTGTTAACTTTCTCCTAATCATGATTTCTATCCCTCTCCATCATAACTTGACACTTAGTTTATCATCCATATCCATGTTTTCCAAATGGAATCCGAGTATGGGTTATCTTGGTTGACCTTTATACCTCTCTTTCTTTCTTTTAAAGTGATAATTTTATTGACTCTTTTTCCGATGTGGGACTTTCCATTATATTCCCAAGCACAATTTTAAAAATTGCGAGGACGCAATTTATTGAAGGAGGGGATAATGTAACACCCCAAGCTTCCATGGTACGTTTCCCTTCGAATAATGCAATGGCGTGCATTGTACGCAATTTCGAGATTCTAACACACCACAACCAATCAAACTAGCCGTTATGAATAGTAATACCTACTTTTTGAAATTTTATAAATTCTATATCTCAAAATGGACTTCATTTTTGGATTCAGAATATCGAATTTATCCTAGGGTGAAATTTTGGAACTTTTCAGATTACACTTATATTTTAATGAATAGTTAAAATTACTAAATTTTAATTAAAAACAAATTTTTAAATCAAAATAATTTATAGTGATAAATTATATTATTGAGTGGTTTTAAAGTATAATTAGAATATATTTTTACCATTTTATCCAATTGTGTTCATTAGAATTAATTTCACTTTGAAATTGGACCTAAATAATTGTCAATCTTTTGATATATATTGTTTCTTAAAAACACGCTATTTGTTGTGAATGTAACATCCCAGGTAAATAAAGAATAAAGAATTTTCATATTTATTAATATTTACGAATTAAATATTAATTTTAATTAAAAGGGGTTTCTACGTTCGATAGCGTACTCGGTACGCAACGATGAGTTTCTTTGAAAACTTACGTTGCACACAAGTAATAAAACAATATTATTTTAAATGTTAGTTAACGAGTAGCCGTTGTACTGGCAGGAATGGATAGAAATAACTAAAATATGATTATATATGTTTTTAAATGTTTTTACATTTACCCAATAAAAGATAAAGGCTTAAAATACGAAAAGAGTTCAATTTTAGGTATTTATAACCTAATTTTCACTAAAGGTTCACTTATCGCCTTTTGATGGCGAACTATCATTAAATATAGTTTTGATCACTCTTATACATTCTTTTGGACTAAATAAAACTCTTCTTTAGAATCGGGACATCAAAATTTACTTTGGGTGAATTTTTGGTATCTTTCTGATAAAGTTCATTTTTTTAATGAATAGTGTAAAATGTTGTATTTTAATTCAAAACCTATTTTTAATCTAATTTATTTATATGATTAGATTATCTTTTGAATTGGTCTTAATGTGTAATATGAATATATTTTTACCATTTAATCCAATGGTGGTCATTGGAATCAATTTCACTTTGAAATCGGACTTAAACTAGTGTCAATCTTTTGGTACTTATTGTTTCATAAAAACACGCTATTTGCTCTGACAGCGGGAATTAATTATTAAATTAATTAATGTGACTTATATGTTTTGAATTTTGTAAAATAGACTTCATTTTTGAATTAGTAATATCAAATATATCTTAGGGTGAATTTTTGGTAATTTTCTGAAAAACTTCAATTTTTGATGAATAGTGAAACCACGAAGTGGTACTTATAAAGAATGATTTTCCGTTTAAATGAAATTTTGCCATCATTGTGTTTTGAATTTAAAAAATCCGACATACATGGTTGTCATTAATAAGTAAAATGTGGTTCAATGAGATTATAATAATTTTTTGGTGAATAGTAACTTATTAAGTTTTTAATCGTGATTAGTGGTAATTAGTGTAGTTTAAGGTATAAATAATGCTTTAATAATATGAAACGAACTAGACACATGTCCCAACCTTATTGGTTGTGTCATGGCCGACCAAGAAAAGCCATGGGTCAACTTGGGGACCCCATGGAGACACTTTGGTTGGGAAATGACATAAATAACCTATTATTTAATGTAAAAGTAAAAATGACACAAACATAATATGTTTTACGAAACCAATTTTTACATGGGGTTATAAAGATCCGATTTTTGATTATAAATAGTCATTGGAAAGATAAAAAGATTTAATACATCATAGTATTTTGTTTATAATTTTTAGACATTAAATAAAGTAAATTATTTATGACATCATGATGATGCAGCGATGACCTCATTATTTAACGATTTAAATAAAATGGAAAGATAATGTAACATCTATTAACTAAACATGTCCAAAACTTATTTAATGGCTGGATTTCGAACCCTTATCACCTTATCCACGAATTATATCAATGTGGGACCTTTTAAAACCGAAACACATTTTCAAATAAATTAATATTGCTTTACTTTCCAAAAGTGCCCCTCCTCTCCTCTTATAAAAGGCCCCCACCTCTACCTCATTTCACACACTCCTCAAGCCTTTGGCTCGGCCAAACCCTGCCCATTTACTCTCTCCACATCCTTCTCCTCATCCTAGAGGATTCCCTTTGGGCAGAATCCTTTCAAAGGAAGCCTTTAGGATCAAATCAAAAGGAGCTACACTTTTAAAGGAAATTCATTCTCTCTTGTTCATTTGTTTTATTTTGCTTCTCCAACCCTCTAAACTCTTTTTATTTACTTATTTTGTAACAACGCCAGTATCTTCAATATACTAGGATGTTGTTATAAGATTTATTCAAGCTACACTCTCACACAACTACATCAAATGGTTAAAGAACATACGGTTTCCGTGGATAGCGAAATTCTGCCTCCCGAAACGATGATTGTTCAATACTCATTTAACACCTTCAAAGGTGGCCATTATGATGTCACTATTTTTATATATGATATATAATATGTTTATTTTTTTCTTTAAGCTTCTGTATTTTTCATTTTGGGCATACCTTTATGGTTTCCATTATGGGTAAACACGATATCTTCATTTAAGGAAGTGCGGACCACCGCCCCATCAAAGTGATGTGATTCGGTAATGCCATATGTGGGACGTGTAAAGGATGGATTTAAAGTTATTATATATGATGTTATAATAGAATTACAATATACCACTATATCATTATTATTTCTTTCCATTAATGTATGAGATAGAAATGAAAGTAGCGTTCATGCGTACGTACGGCTTACCGTCTCCATGAACGGTGCATTTCATTTCTTTACCCCAAATGTAATGTACTATTAAAAGTACATGTATATAATGGATATATATAATTAATGATATATATAATTGATGAATATAATTATGGAATTAAAATATACATACCTCTCATTTAGTTTTAATTCCATTAATATGACAAAGAAATGAAAGTAGCGTTCATGCGTACGTACGGCTTACCGTCTCCATGAACGGTGCATTTCATTTCTTACCTCTAGATGATTATGTAATATTATAAATACATGTATATTCTGGATATATATGATACAAATTATATCCAAATCGGGAATTTCATTCTGGATATAAAGAACCTTTGACCACACGAACAACATGTAATTGTAAGAAGTCCACTTTCGACTTAAGAACCAAATATTGAGAAAACAAACATTATTAACTTAAATGGTTACATAATGTTTATAACATGGAAATAAGTGATATAAAAGGAATAATGAACTTTAAAAAGGTTCTTAATCAATTATAAATTAACTCAAGTTTATTATTCAGGACGTTAAAGAACGATCGAGTCAAGTCGGACCCGAGGTAAGGGACTTCGTCTCAATCTCCTTTCATTGAGGCATATTTCGTTTTATACACAACTTTCTTTTATACGGTGTATAAACCCCCTTTGACTTTTACTTTTATACAAAAGGAATCTTTTTCTACGAAGCTTTTTACAAAACGACAAAAAGGAATGTTTCTTTTAACGTACGCGGCGACAATGACCTTTTCCGCCACCGCGAGTATTATTTGGTCTTTGGCTCTCTCAACAAGCCGTAATGTTTTTAGAATAAAATAAATACCATATACTCTTTTATGTATTTTGGTATTGAAAATGGTTTTGAAAAAGGATTCTATTATGTCAATATATTTATGATATATTGTGATTGAAATGTGGAAATGTTATCATTCCTTTATATTGGTTTTATGTTTTATGATTTTATATTGGTACTTGGACATTTTAACGGGTGGTTATGTTATAAACCATATGACGGGTGGTGCCGTGAATACCAGGACGGGTGGTTACGTTATAACCTCCAATGCATTGGGTATGGAAGTCGGCCGTATGGCTATTCCATTAAGTATGTATGGAAATTGGTCGTATGGCTATTCCATTAAGTGATATGTGTGGAAGTCAACCGTATGGTTATTCCACTTAAGTATGTTTATGTCCCAAGTTACCTTTATATATGTTATGTGTTCATTTTATGGGTTTTATGGTAATCCTTTGGTTACAAAAAGGTAAGTAATGATACTTTATTCAGTGAAGAGTTTTTTTTACTACTTCATAAAGGTGAAGGTATTACTTTGATAGAGTATATATGTTTTACTTGATGTTTGAAAAACAAACAGTTTTCATTCTTTCTGTATCCCTTACTGAGCTTTTTATGCTCACCCCTAGTTTTTTTGAAATGTTTTTCACAGGACTTAATGTGAAATAAGGTCAAGGATGGGATCGAGGGAATGTCATGCTATATAAAACATGGAACTAGAAATGTTTCTTTTAAGAGTTTTTTATTATTATGGAAACTTAGTAGAAGTGGCTAATTTGTAATCTTTTGAGATATAATAGTTATGTTCTAATTCTCTAAAACTCTAAACCTGAAAAGATCCTCAACGTGAATTATTCATTTAAGTCAATATTAAGTAAGGTTTAAGGTCGGGGCCTTATTGTGACAGCGGGATTTAATTATAAAATTAATTAATGCAACTTATATGTTTATAATTTTTTAAAATAGACATCATTTTTGAATTCGGAATATCATTTATAGCTTAGGGTGAAATTTTGGCAATGTTCTGAAAAACTTCAATTTTTGATGAATAGAGAAACAACTAAGTGGTAGTTAAAAAACTGAATTTTTCATAAAACATAATTTTTCCGCTTCTGTGAATGGAATTTCTAAAATCCAAGAGACACGGTTAATATCAAGAAGTAAAATGTGGTTCAATGAGATGAAAATAATTTTTGGTGAATAGTAACTTTTTACTTTTATTTACCACGGTTAAAAGTAAATAGGGTAATTAAGGGTAAAAATGATATTAATATTACCATAACACATGTCCTAATTATATTGGACAAGTGTATCTCGACCAAAAACAAACTTAGGAATAAAATATTATCATTTAGGGCCACTTGGATTAGATTAGGACATTTATTATTATTTAATTCAAAGAAGAGTTAAAAGAGTTAAAATCAAAGTTAATTTACTAAAACATTTTTAATACAGGGTTATACATAAGATAAATTATATTGTAAATATTCATTAAAAAGATAATAAGATTTCATACATAATTATAGTTTATTTATAATTTTTAGACATTAAATAAGTTAATTTATTTATGACACAATGATGATGCAGTAATTACCATAATAGTGAACAATTAGAATAATTGATATTATTAATAGCCAAATAAATATATTTTGAGACTTTTTATGCATTACACTAATTTTATAGAATAATATTACATATTATTATTGATGTAATTGACTTTTTTAGAAGTAATCATTCTATTATGAGTTTAACAAAAATCAACTATTGAATAGTGTCAAAATTGACATAAAAGGGTTTTTAAAACAAATATTATATTATTAATTGATATTAAATTCCTAAAAATCTATGGTTCAGTAAAGAGACTTATATCATGATAGTTAAATCATTAATGGACCACTTGGGGGTCGCTTGGATGTATATAGTAAGTTTATTAACTATATAATATAAAAATACAAAGTGACATGGTAAATGTCAAACTAATTAACTAAGAGTTAAAACTAAACGATAAGGTTAATATAGTAACCCAAACCAGTATAAATTCTATTTGTTGAATATTTTTAGACCTATCCCCACCTTAAATTTTTAATAATCAACTTTTGAGCCATTATAAACCGAATATTAATTTATTATAAATTAATATTTTTAGCTTTTCCAAAGGTGCCCCTCACCCCTCTTATAAAAGGGCACTCCTCCTTCTCATATCTTTACACATTAAAATCCTTTTGGTTCGGCCAAACCCTGCCCAAATACTCTCTAAACTTTCCTCACTACAACCTAGAGGCCTTAGTTTTATCATAAAGCCAACCTAAGGATCCCTTTTGATCAAATCAAAAGGAAGAACCCGAAGAAGAGGTAATGTTTTCAGCACCCCTTTTCAAGTTCCTTTC
This sequence comes from Viscum album, assembly GCA_963277665.1. Classification (NCBI taxonomy): domain Eukaryota; kingdom Viridiplantae; phylum Streptophyta; class Magnoliopsida; order Santalales; family Viscaceae; genus Viscum; species Viscum album. The sequence continues at coordinate 907,072,313 of OY728145.1, forward strand.
TTCTTCCACTTCTTCTTTCTTTGTTATTACCATTCTAAAATAATAACTCCAGTATCTTATATATAATTCCATATTATTATAAATACGGTACAACCATATTCATTATTCTATCCACCCTTTGAATAACATGTCACCATACGTGCGTACATACGGCTTACCGTCTCCACGTCGTGGTGTAATTGTTATTCAATATATTATTATTTGGGTGGGTATAATAATGATGTGTAACTCATGAAAATAATAGATATAACATTATAATGATTCTGTATATATGATATAACATCCAATTATATATTATATTAATATCAAAAGAATGATATTGTCGCTCGTGCGTACGTACGGACTACCGTCTCCACGAACGCGATGAGATTCATTCTATATCGTATCCACTCAAGTATAATTATCATTTTATGATTTAAAAATAATGTTTAATGACTTGATATCATTATGGACATGAATAAGATTCAACCTATCCCAGACAAACATGGCTTACGTAACAAAACATATAAAGGAAAATGAGTAAGTTAACACCCAAAATGACGATAATACTAAGATATTATTAACAAATCAATGTTAAAAGATCATATATGATATCATATTAATGTAAATTATTATTGTATAATTAATTAACAATTATTTCACCAATATACAGGAGGTTAACCTACCATCGACCAAGGAAAAAGTACAAAGTAAGGGGTTTCTTATCTCACTTTTAATTCTGTGAGAATTCCATTGTTCACCACTTATTTATTGCATGTGGTGTGTGTACTGCCCATGATTGAATTCATTGTGTAATATAATTTAATTTATGGTTATTTACATCATAAAATTAATATCCCACTTTCATGGTTGTATGTTTCTTAAGTTACCTAATCGATAAGGGAATTTGAAATTTCAATTTCCACTCATTTGGCTTTATGCATATTTCATTGAGTATATTACTCCAAGATTATGTGTGGAATCACTATTCATTTGATTATGTCATAATTTCCACTCCCCTTCCTGTGGATATACTATTGATACACATAATCACTCCATTGATAATTTCTCAAGTCATCGATATGAATTTGATAAGAGTAATTTTAACTCACTCTCCATTTGTTGAGTTAAACATCCAATTCATTGGTGTTGTTTTTATAAGATTATGTGTGAATATCCTTTGATTGTTTTACACTAAATATCCAATCATATTTAGTGTATTAATATTTTTCACACATAACTATGCCGTTGATTTATCCTTAATCTAAGGATACAACCTTTATGAGAGATTTCATCTCAAATTACATTCCATTGAGACTTATTTGTTGTTATACACCAAATCACTTTTATGTGGTGTATATAATGTACTTTGGCATAGTATATCATAAATTCCTTTATTCTCATGATATTACAATGTTTTTATTTCCTCAATTATTTTTATTCAAGTGTCTCCCTTTTGGTTAGAAACTCTAACTAAAATACCATTTTTAAATGTTTTAAAGACTTATTCTTCTAAATATTTCTCATTAATATCCGTGTTTTAAATATTGTTTTAATGATTTATTAATATTGACATTAAAGTCTTAAAATTAAAACTCCTTTTAAAAGTTTCAAAGTGGTATGAGACACTTTGATTCAAAAATCTTTTTTTAAATGGCTTCTTGACAAATAGTGTGACTTTTAAATGATTTCAAGAAAAAGGGGGATATTTCTCTCAAATAGTTTTGATGATTATTTTAATCTATGTCAATATCCTTCATTATTCTGGATTGAGGTTAATGTGATACAATACAATCTTCCATATTGTATCAAATGAGTTATGTTTGACTGTGGATGTGCTATTTTTATACCATTCATGGTTTGCAGTTAAAGTATTGACATTTCATATGCTAGTTTTAATATGAATGTTTATGTTATGTTTAAACCTTTTCATATGGGAATGCATTGGACTTAATATGTGACGGGTGGAGCCCGCTATAGCTCCTCGATGCATCGGTAGGTCTCATGAGACAAATTAGTGTCTTGGCAAAAGGCCTGGGCAAAATATTATTTGTAGTCTTGGCATGAGGCCTTGGCTATGTGGTTATGATAGTCTGGCATTATGCATTCCATCATTATGAAAGTGGTTATTGATATTCCATGTTATTATTCGATTAGTAGAATATCCATGTGAATAAGTAAATGGAATTATTTCATTTTATTTTTTCCATACTATGTTGAAGTTCAAGTTTAAAAGGCTTTTGTTTTAGTTATACATTTCCTTAAATGTTTATTCTTATTTATGAAAGTTTCCGATATATTGTTATCCTTACTGGTCATTTGAGCTCACCCATTTTCTATGTTTTATTTTTACTAGGATGTGAAGAAGTAAATTATAAATGACCTGCAGGGATATTATGAGGGGATTATAGTGTGGACTATGGAGACAATATGTTGTTGTAGTAGTTTTTCACCTTATGATGTAATGTAAAACTTTATGAATATATCTAGTGTTTCCAAGGCTACTAAACCAATCGGACTTTTGAGATTTGATCTTTCTTGTGATCATGCCAATGTTATGTACTAATGCACTGACTCTGGGTAACCGGGGTCAGGGCGTTACAAATAATGGATCAGGGACAAATGAAAAAAGGATGAGGTTCTTTCCTCACATCATGTGGTTTAAGAATTTCTCCCCTGTTACTTTTCATGTACATCATGGGTATTTACTTTGTCCCGTGGTTCAACAATTACTTGGTATTTGATTGTTTTGTGATGGTTCTTTGGTTAAACAGATCAAAACATCGAGTACAAATTGCGATGGAGGTGGAGATTTGAGGATCATAAATGGTGTTTGATGATTCAATGAATAATGAGATCAGATCAGAGTGAAAGTTATTTTCCTGTTATCGTTAAGTGAAGGAATCTCAAGGTGGAGACAAATCAACCTGCTGGATCATTTTCTGAGTGGAATCAAGGTCCAAAATCCAGTGAGTGGGACCAAAAATTTTAGGACACCTATGATTCATGGACTTTGGTGAGGATTATAGAAATGGAGACAACCAGGTCAACATGGAGGAGATCCCAAATGATCTAGAATGTACAAGGCAACACGACGTGTAATTTAGAACTACACACTATGTGGGACCCCCTTGTACGATGCTAGGGATTCCACAAATAGTTAAATATAGCATGTTGTGTGATCCATGTTGGAATCTAAATATGTATCTCATTGGGTACATGAGCATAGGAATGTTAATTACACAAACACATACATAGTATATAGACATATCCAGCTGTACATAGGCATGACCAAGTGTATATGGGTTTGTACACAAGCCTGACTATGATACATTAAAACATTTTCAAGTGATCTATACATTCCATGTATATGGATATTTTCATTATGTGTGAGGCATCACCACACATGATGACTGGGGGCTGGTTGTAAATTCTTTGTACACTTATTATAAGTTTTGTACCCCCTTGTTTATTGTTTTAGACCTTTATTTCATCAGTATTGACTAGTATCGGCTGATTTTGTTCCTTTAGTGCATTACCTCAATGGTATATTACAATATTAGGTCCACATATTTGAAATGTGATACCCACTATAGGATGTGTCTTAGATGGATTTCGTGGTTTCTCTCAGTGTGATTGGATAGTGATCATGTATCATTTTATACGATAGTTGGGGTTTAGGGAATTAGTATGACCTCCTTGAGCAGTGCACTGATCCTCTATCTAATTGACCATATCAGTAGGGTTCTCAATATAATTGAGATAAAATACCCTACATATGGGTTTTATCTAAATTGGGTGTGTGGTGTCCCCTAGTGGTCTTTAGTGTGATCCCCTTTCTAATTATTGAGTCTTCAAATACCAGTGAGAATTATTAGGTGGGGATTAATGAAGTTGACCTTTTGGATGAGTGTCTTCAGTGATGGTATGGAATGTGGGGTGGATTGTCCCAAAATGAGTATTACATTGAGCAGAATCCAATGGATAATATTTTGGTAATGACCGTCTGGGGGCGTGGTACCCTTTAGGTGTATATATGGGTTCTATTTTATGTATTGATTGTTATAACTTTTTTATGAGTTGGATATTCATGATGAGTTTTGTTTTGTGTTTTTGGATTTTCCTACTAGGTACTGTTATACTCAAACCTCCTTGGGTTCTCCCCACACAATTCATGTCTTATGAAAAAGACGACCTATTTGACTGTGTACTGGAAGGACAGGTATGTAGTGGATTCTAGCTTGAGCCTGACAGACTGAGGTGTTTTCCACATGGTTTAATTTGATTTTAGTTCACTACATTGAAGCATATTGGACAATATGCTATTTCCAGATGGGCTTTTATTTGTACCCTTTTCACTTTTAGTGCATTATTGTCATACTATGATTGTGGGATCGTAGATGTATGCATGAATTGGTATTTTTTTACATTTCATCATTGTATGGGCTTGGAGATATGTGTTTGTATACATCTACATTCAGATAATACCTACCATTTCTATGATATACCTACTAAGTGCTCGACAATATCCCCTACCCTATTAGATACTATCTTACAATAGTCATTGTTTGGGCCCTGCTAGGTTGGGTTGTGACATATGATTCCATAATACATACAATATATTTATACCATATTTATGTTTTACTCAAAAATTTGTATGTCTTGAAAAATTATGAAAAATTAATCATTGGATAATTTATGCATGATGATTTAAAGTATAATATTTATTTTATGAAGATAATTCTCTAACCATTTTAATTTAGGAATTTAAATTAAAAATATTCATTTATAGAAAAATACATGGGTTTTTAGAATAATAGTTTTCTAAAAATTATGAAAACTAAAATTGGATTTATAAAATTATATTATAAATTATACTTAATAAGTATTACTTAATAATAAAATTTTATTAAAATATGATTTATTTTAAAAATTCCAGAATTCATCAAAAATAGTGTCTTGATTGAAACTATATATTTATGAAAAATACAGTTTGTGTTTCATCATATGAATATCTAATTTTTATCAAACATATTATTTATCAATATAAAGTAATAAAAGAAAAATTTAATCATTATATTATTATATATAAAAATATAAAAATTCATACTATTAGGTTCCAGATATATGACCTTTTAATTCTTCCTCGAATTACCTAAGGGTAAGGCATGCGTTGGTGATACATTCATAAGGTGGTTAGGTAAAAAGAGTTTGGGTCATGATCTCCATGATCTTCATATTCTCCCATTTATGATGTCATTAATGGATTAGTTTTTTAACATCATCTTGGGATTGTTTAGGGGAAAATACATGTGATACTATCTCCCTCAGGATATCTAATTAATGGGATTTATACAATATGATCATATTAGTTGATGGAATCCTTCCTTTTCCTGTGTCAAATGGAATTTCTCATAACCCTATATATATATATACTAATCGTATGATAAATTTATAATATCTATAATATCAATGGTTTTTATACTTATCTATATTATATATTTGACATGATAGAAATTATAATTTTCCAAAATAACAAAATTAGTGCATGTACTCTTTATATCTTCATTTCTTAATAAGTAATTTACTCATTTGAAAATGTATTTTCACTTATCAATCTACAGGAAATTAAATTATCCTCCCTTTATAAATTTCACCCTAAAAATTTTATTCGTAACCTAAAATATAATGTTTTACTTATATTTAATCACCTCTACTGGTTCCCAAGTCAGATCATCAAACTTTTGGTTTCAGCAAAACACTTTTATAGGGCGAGTTTTCATGTTTTATAGAACCTTATCTCTATGGTTTAGGATCTTCACTGAAATATCCTTACATGATATTACATTATCTAATGACACCAACTATACATTTAGTTCATGTATGAGGGATGGTATGTACATTTTAAGATTGATATATGGAAGATATCATGTACATGAGATATGTAAGGTGAGAGTGAAAGTCGATAGGCCACAACTCTATTGTGTTCAAGGATCTCAAAGTGGATTATATATCTTTGATTATGATTTAACTTCTTCCCAAATCATAATAATTTATTCCATGTTGATATATGAAGGAAAATCTTATCTCTAACCTCAAACTTTAGGACTCATCAATGATTGTTTTCCTAGATTTTATATCAACTTTTCACTATTTTTATATTTTGTTAAATGGTTTAAAACTTCTCCATCATCTCTTGGAGATGATCAGGTATCATAATATTACACTCTCCAACATCATCCCAGTATATTAGAGTCTGACACCTTTTTTTAATTTAGATCTTTATAAGGTCTAATTTCAATTAAATTGTAGAAACTATTGTAATTTAAAATCTCCATCATGGGAAGGTTTTGATCTAAATATCCTTAGAAATCCATTTAAAAAGATCTCAATATATCATATAGAGTTTTAATAGTTCTTTCAAACTAACCATCCATCTGATGGGGTTAAGAAGTGTGGAAACTAGCTCCATATCTAATTCTTACAAAATAATTCTCCAAAACATCAAGTTAAACCTCAGATCTGAATTAGATACAATATAGTGTGGAAAAAATTCTTTATTACCACTTCCCTTATGTATATATTAGTGATTTGTTTAAGTGTTAAATATTCCTTAATATCAATGAAATATGATGACTTGGTAGGGAGATTGACTTCCACCTTGATGGTGTTATTTAATTTTGGGGGTCCTAGGGAGTCCTATGAGAAAATAAATGGATATGTTTTCCCATTTTCATATTTTTTTGGGAAATGGTTTAATTATAACCTTAGACATGTATTATTAAGAGTATAAGTTTTTACATTAAAATCACTCTTACAAGAATTATGAAATATCCATCTTCATGTTATCCCCAAATAGAATTTTAATTTTTATCTATTTATATCTTAGTGTTTTGTAGATGAATTGGGAAGGATAAGTTAATTCAATTGTCCAAAAGTTCCTGCTTCATTTATAGTTTTTATGGGCCAAATATCTGGTTTTCAAACCTTATAACTCTATCTTTATAAAAGTTGATCTCCAAAATATTCAACAACTTTTTTGTATCACCTTATCATCTTCCTTGATTTACTTGATCCTCTCATGAATGGATGGTTGAAAAAATATTTGAGCAAGGTAGGATGAGTATACTTTTGATATTCCCATGGCCATCCTTCATATGTACAAGAATATTGGATCCATTTCAATCCTCATCGTGGATAAGGTTTTAGGATCTTTTTTTACTTAGAGGTTCCACCACTTTGTTCACCAACCTAATATGGTAATGGATTTAATAGTTATAAACCATAACCATCTCCAAAAAACATCATTGAGGAATATTGAGATTATTTTATGTAAATATATAGTTGAGGATTTTATGATTCATTTATCTGTCACACTTCTCCCTATATAAATAATGTCATCATATATTCTATGTGAAGATCACTAAAACAAATTCTAGATCATTTTTCAATAGTTTTTCTCATGATATTTTAATTTGAGAGAGGCATAGGTAATCATTTTTTAATCTTTAACTAGTACAAAACTAAAGAACTTTTTGGATACATCATTATAGATCAGAAATCCTTCCCCAATAGGTGGGTAATATGAGTACAAGTGTAGTGATTGGCGTGTTCTATAGCTCTTTAATGATTTTTTTTATCACTCCATAAAAAAATTCACCCCTTCAAAGTTTGATTAGTTATGGGGCTTGAAAACCATGATACATTTATCAAAAATCAATGATAGTACCAAGATAATCCCAGGAAACTATATATTTTCCTATTATAATATTGGGTGACCTAGACCCTAATGAAAAATACATTTTGATTACCTTACCATTTATATAGCTAGTTATGCATGATGTAGACTTACCTTTATAGTTTTGATATTTATGAGTCCATTAGTTTAGTGTAAATTTACATAGATTATTTATCATATCAAAAGGTTTTATAATTTCTCATTCAATAATTAGATCCTCGGGATACCATGAAATTAATATTTAGTATGTATCTGAGGTTCTAAATATCTCATACTGACTAGACAAAAATGATGTCCGACTATTAGGTACTTGAGTCTCTTAATCACTGAGACATCTTCTCATGAAGTTTACACATGGTTATCTCGAGTACATTAGATCCTAAGGACTTACCTGCTAATAGGAACACCACATTTTCCATGTGTCATTGGTTATCCTATTGATGAACATGTGTATTGGTCTCCTAACTTTTGATCATCATCAATATGTACTATTAGATTATGCAGTTTAATGCAAGGAAATAATAATGACATTGAAATCAAGGCAAGATAGCTTGTATTTTGTGTGTATTTAATGGTATGTAATTGGTGAATGTTCATGATAGAATTTGTTTCTACCAATTTGAGTAAGTGATATCTCAGTCCAAGTTAATATGGATTGTAGTAGAATCATAAATACTTGGACAAAGTACTCAATGGAATGTATGATCAGATTTATCAATAAGAAATGAAGAAATAATATATGATTTCCCAAGCTATGGATCCATCTTTACAAGATATTGTGTGACAAAATCATTATATTATACAATGTGTGTTGTTATGATGGTTAAAATTTTTATGAAATTTCCTTATCTTCTTAGGGTCCTTAATGGGTTTCTTGGATCTGATTATAATATGTGAATAATATTCACTCATATAAAGATAAGGTCCAAGATGGTCACACATAGTAGAACATTTAAGAGTGTTCCCTATTCTAGTGAACATGTTTATAGAAAATGGTGGGCCCCCAATGGATTTGATAGTTGTACATGTAATCGGATGAATATTGTTTTAATTTTCATGGTTTATTTAATATTTTTAGGAATTAATAGTATAGTTAATGAATTGGGTTTATCAAATAATATATTTATCATATATTAAAATTTTATTATAAAAATATAAATAAAATTACAACACATTTATTTTATAGAAACCATACATTTTATTACATGACTATTACATCACTTAAAATATAAACAAAATAATATTGTTAATATAATAATAATAATAATCATTATTTGATTTATTTTAATTTTCTTAAGAGAATACATGGAAAAAATAATGCAAATATGGACTATAGAGGATTGATGTAGTGTAAACCAATGGAATAATATATTACAATATTTCCACCCCCATTCCTTAAAAGTATGATCCTAGGACACTGGTGATAGTAGATCCTTGAATTTCTATAGATTCTAGGTGATATGGAACCATTTTTCACTTACACCCGGTGTGCATTACCTGAGTATTCTTGATGAGGAAACTTTTTAACCTTTTGATAATGTAAGAAATTGACCATGGAATAGTATCTATTCTCTATATGAAATTAGATAGAATGATGGTGTTCATTCCCACCTCTACTATATCAACATTCCTATCACTACATAGGTGCAACCCCATGAGTATGGCCACGGATTCATAAAGGATAAAGTGACCACTTCTGAGGTGAGAAGTAAATTACAAGATAATTTTCCCCCTGGATTTGTGTACAACACCCCCATATGTCCCCAAGGATGCAGGAGCCATCCATGTTAAGTTTGATAACAATATCTTGAGGGATCCAATGAACCTAATGCCCATGGAAATTTCCATTTAAGGGGTGAGAAATAGGGGAACACATATGATGTATCCTCAAGGTTGGTGCATCATTCCAATTTTTAAAAATCTTTATCATGTTAAGCATTATGTTCTATTTTCTAATTATAAGAGACTTATCATTTGAAAACACCTCATTATAATGAAACTTATTTATCACATTTTAGATACTCAAGTAGGAAATTATAATCACCATAGATCGTGCCGTACTTTCTAGACTCACCTCAACACAAGAAGAAACCAATGGTCTAGGAATGAACCACCATGAATCTCATGTGTAAATATAGCAGTAAAATCACAAAAGGAGTTCCAAATAGCATGCACCAAGGATCCTTCGAATAATAAGTGGTTCGGGATATCTTCACAGTGGTCCTTGAAACATTGACACCAAGAAACATACTGAATACCAATTATTTTAAAATTATATTTAGTAGTAATTTTTTGATTCGTTATTCTCTAGACAAGGATGTTATATTTTGAAATAATTAAGGAGCACTATATGATCTAATTCCATATATCATCCTAGTTCCGGTTGAATTTTTTCATTTGGAAGTCCCCTATGGAAAAAAGATCAGAGTTAGAAGCAGTGAGTATACATCTGGTTGGTTCTCTATTTAGGTCAATTAGATCAAAAAATTCATGTTGGTTAGATCCTAGACCACCTTGATGAATATCGGTTAAGAGATGGCATCCCTAAATGTGATAATCTAGATTGGGTACCCAAGGAATTGAATGTTTGACCCATCCCAATTGTGATTCCAGAATAGAATTTCATTTTTCATCAAAATACATCGAGTGAGAGGATATAGGGTCTCTATGTGTGGAAAGATCATGGTTCACAGTGGGGAGGAAAATTCTCATGACACTTCTGCACCCCCTCTACATCTAGTTTCCATGGCCCTGCCCCAAAGGGTATGATCCTACAATACTTTCCACTCTAGGTTTTCATACATGTAGTGAATAGTATCAAAAATATTTCTCATCATGATACCCCATTCTTGGGTTGGACTTTCCATGATAACCCATGCTTTCTAATTCTTTTCCCCTCCAAAAGGGAATCCCAAATTAAGCCTTTCAATATCCTTTAAATATTATATATGACCATTTTCAGAACATTTACAGCTAAAAGTGAATGAATAGGGATGGTTGGGAGAACACTATTAACCCCCACGATCCTTCCTCTAAAGGATGAAAAATGTTTTTCTGAATTCAAGATCCCACCCGTGATCCTACTCAAAATAAGATCCAAATGATGAATGAAAAATATACCTAAAGACATTGGGGAATAAAGGTATTCCATAAAACAATTCCTACACTACATGGCCAAAATGTTTCATATAGAAGCATCCCATCTATCCGAGCATCTGTTGGAGAAATAAAGACTGCTCTTCACCCTATTGATGATATGTCTTTTATAATGAAGATACTTGTAAAGGATCTTATTGATTTTAAGGATTAATCACCTACTAGAATTATTGAAAATTATCATATCACCTGCAAAAATAATATGGAATATATCATGGGGACTCAGATGGATTTTGGAAGGAATAATGTCACCCTGGAGCATGTTTCTATTAATAAGGCTGTTAAGACATCTTGGGAAAGGATAAATATACTCTGAGTATAAGGACTCAACCTTATTATAGACATAATATTGAATTTAGTCAAGAAAACACTTCCTTTTTCATTGAGGATATTTTCATGTTTAGATCATTATATAATTGGGATATAATACATTCATAACATTACACATTGTTACATAGTGGATACCATAAAAATAGTTTCCATTTTTATCAAAATTTAAAACATTAAAACATAAAACATGATTCCTTGACAATTATTCAAAATTTGACATGGCTTCCTTCTTTTTATTATACATCCATTAACCTGTGAATATCATTCAAAACATGGTATGTGCAAAAATACTCTATAAAGGATATAAAAAGAAGGAAAGAACACATATGTCCATGAATACTTGTAACATATGAAATCATTTTCAAAATATATACTTATAACTTGTATATATATACTTACTTTGTGAAACATGAGATTTACACAATACCTAATAACATAAGTTGAATCGTAAAGGTATCTTGGGGAATTACTTACATAAAATCTTAACCCTCTTAGACACCTTATAATTTGTAACCCTCATGGATACCTTATTATTTGTGTAACCATCACAGTTACACTCAGAGTAACCATACAGCTGACCTCCAACTTACACATACCCAATGAATTGGAGGAAAATATAGGTCCCACCTTTCATCAAAAAAAATTCCCAATATCCAAAACCAAATCATAGATCATGAGTATTAGAATGAAAATATTTCTTTTTAATTAAAAAAAAAGAATTTTAAAAGAGGATTTTAAAAGAAAAATACCCTATAAATATCATATAATTGAAGTGAGACTTAATATAGTTGATGGAAAATGTATATGGTCTGTAAATATACATAATTAGACATATTATAATCAGAATTTATCACAAAAACAATTTAAATACCACATAAATAATGAAGAATAAGGTTGACCCAAAGGATGGAAATCTGGTTAATAATTCCCTTACGTTAGGCTTTTCTTACTTAAAACTTGTTTAAAATTACTCTGTAATGGTTAAAATAGTGTTATTAGTATTTTAAAGAAATATTTTAATGTTTATAAAATCTTATATTATCATTTAATAACTTCATTTCACCCCTTAATTGTTATTATTTTGTTCCTTACTCTATTTTGGGTGAGCTCCTTGCATGATTTCCATGATTGGTTCAATATGGATGTTCTTGTTGATTGGAAGTGAAACTCCAGAATTGGAATTAAAAGGTATTTATTTATTCCAAATACCATAATTTATGCCATTTATCATTTTGATGTTTTATATGAGGATGTTTCATAAGTTTAAACCTTAATGATGTTCATTTAGATCATTTTAGTGGTTCTTTGATAATAACAACCTTATTTTGTCTTATAAATTAAAACCATGTGTACAAAAAAAATTACAAAACAATTGATGATGCATAAAACATATATTATGACCTGGTTAAACCATAGAAATGGTTTTATGAACATAATTGAAATAATTAATGGAAATTTAAATCACATCGTCCACGATGTCAGTAATTCTACACATCACAAACAATATTTTTTATTCCTTGAATAATTGGGAGAGGGGAAGAATAATGTTGATGCATTTTCCATGAACATGAGAACATAAATAATATACATGATATATGGATATTTTAGGCCTCTTGGGTAAGAATATGTGAATAAAGAATAATAAAAGAAAGGAAATCAAAATAAAAGAATAATTGAGAAATCCCTCACAAAAAATCAGAAGCCTAACGACTATGTTACAGGGTTTTAGAAAATATTAAAAAGAGAGGGGAAAAGTGTCACCCATACATAAATGAATCATAATATATAATAGATCAATAATAAAAAGGGAATAAAAACATGGTATGGAAACTTGAAAGTTATACCACAAAAACGAGAACTTAAATGGAAAAAGAATGAAATTGAGAATTTTATTACCTTGTAGAGTAACTCCTAGAACATACAGGTTGGGCCCTTGGGGGCTTAAGAAAACCTTGGGAGGGATAATAGGGAAGTAATGAGGCCATAAATTCGTTTTTGTGGAATTTGGATTGATTTTAATGAAGTAATGGGTTGGTATTTATAGAAAAAGTGAGGGATTATTTTAATAATTTCCATGGGACACCACATTAGTGGTATTTGCAAAACCATGGGCTTTCCAATGGTATTTGACTATGGTATAAGACACATGGGACACCTCATAACTTATTTTATAGTAAAAAAGTCTAAAATATATATTACATCATTATTACATCATTAATTATGTCATTAACACACCGAAACTCAAAACTATATTTTTTTACTATTCATCGAAAAATCAACTATTTTAGAAAAATTCCCAAAATTCTCCCTAAGCATTTATCGACGTGTAGAATTTAAAAATGAAGTCCTTTTTTTGATAAAAAATTATAAATATTTTTAATTTGATTTTTAAATAAAATCATACTTAATTAAAAATTTAATAATTTAAAAACTATAACTGCTTTTATATCACAATTAAAAATTAATCAAGATGTCATTATCTTATAGCCTTAAGAAAATAAAATAATAATACAATTCAAAATTCATTAGGGTCATATTAGTATTCATAAGGGTATGTTACTATTCACCAAAAAACAAGTTGGTTACAATAGACACCAAATAACATATTGAACACAATTGTAGATGATCATTTTTTGAAATTTAAATCATAGAAGCAGTAAAATTATGTTTAAAGGAAGCTTATAAATATCTAAATTAAACCAAATTTCAACCATTTCAACTTACTTTTGGAAAACCATGGGGTGTTACATCATCCCCACCTTCTAGAAATCACATTCATGCAACTTTATTTACTTATTAAACAAGTGAGGGTACCCTTCCCCCATAGCATTTCCAGACTCCCATGTTGTTTGTTCAACCATGTTTTTTCTCCACAAAACCTTTAACTGATGGATTACCTTATTCTGTAATACCAGTTCCCTTCGATCAATTATATGAACTGGTTTCTTTTCATATGAAAGGTTCTCTGCCAACTATACTACTTCTGGGATCAAAACATTTGTCGAATCTGGTACATACTTTCTCAACATCGAAACATGAAAAAAATTGTGTACCTGATAAAAAATCGGAGGCAATGCTACTTGGTATGAGACCGGTCCAACTTTCTCCAAGATTTCAAAAGGATCGATGAACCGCGGACTTAGCTTTCCCTTCTTACCAAAACAAATCATACTTTTCCAAGGAGAGATTTTAAGGAAAACATGGTCACCTACCTTGAAAGAAATGTCTTTAATTATATTATTTTCATAATGTTTCTTCCTGCTCTGAGCTTTCCTCATGTGATGTTGGATCATCTTCAGTTTATTAGCCACTTCGTCTACTAATTCTAGCCCCATCAACTTTCTTTCACTGGCGTCATCCCAAAACATAGGAGTCTGACACCAATTACCATACAAAGCCTCAAAAGGTGCCGTCTCTATAATGGAATGAAAACTGTTATTATAGAAAAACTCAAATTAAGAAATATGTTGATCCCAAATTCCCTGGATTCCATTGAACAAGCTTAAAACATATCCTCCATATATTGAATCATTTGTTCTGACTTCCCATCTAATTGAGGATGAAAAGCTATACTGAAATTTAGCTCTATGCCCAATAACTTCTGAAGTCCCTTCCAAAAGATAGAAGTGAACTTGGGATCCTAGTCAAATACAATATAAAGTGTAATTCCATGTGACCATACAATCTCCTTGAGGTACAATCTACAAAGCTGATCCAAATACATTATATCTCAAATGGAAAGAAAATTTGAAGATTTTGTGAGCCGATCCACAATAACCCAAATTGCATTATTACCTTGAGATGTCTTAGGTAGTCCCACCACAAAGTCCATGGAGACATTCTCCCACTTCCACTCTGGCACTGACAATGGCTGAAGCATCCCCTTCAGTAATTGCCGCTCTACTTTAACCTGCTGACATGTCAAACATTTCATGGTAAAATCAGCAATATCCCTTTTCATTCCATCACACAAGTAATACTCTCAAAAGTCTCTATACATCATAGTAATGCCAAGATGAACTGAAAATAGAGAACTATAAGAATCACACAACAAATATTTCTTCAATTGAGAATCACAGGGCACACAAAACCTTTTACAAATCTTAAAACACAATCTTTATCAAGGTTAAATTCTAAAAGATTACACATTTTAACCAATTCTCCCTTTTTCTATAACTCACAGTCTTCCTTTTGTGCTCGCTTAATTCTGTCTAACAATGAACACAACACTGAAACCTAAAACAAAATAGATGTATTCCCTGGACCAAGAACATCTAAGCCAAAATTCATGAAATCATTAATCAAGGGATCATATTCAAGCCATATTCTCTGTCTCATGTTTAATTCCTTCTATGTGAATATATAATTTAGACTTTTATTGTCAGTATATATTTGACATTTGGATCCATATAAATGATGCCACCAATTTTTCAAAGAAACAACCACAGCTTCCAATTCAAAATCATATGTAGGAAAATTTAACTCATGAGGTTTTAATTTTCTTGAAGCATACACAATTACCCAATTATTCTACATCAAAACACAACCAAGTCCCTTCAATGAAGCATCACTCAATATAAGGAAATCACCATTTCAGAAGGCAAGGCCTAGACTAGATTATTTACCAATCTCTTCTTCAGTTCCTGAAAAAAAACATCACATTCTTCTATCCAAAAAAATTTAACACCTTTCCATGTTAACTTAGTTTTAATGATAGATAACTAAGAAATGTTCTTAACAAAACATCGGTAATAACCGGATAATATAAGAAAACTATGAATCTCTATAACATTTGTTGGTCTTAGCTATTCATCAACCACTTTTTTGGAAGGATAAACTATTATTCCATCATTATTTACAATGTGCCCAAGAAAAGAGATCTGTTGCAACCAAATATCACACTTGCTGAATTTTCCACATAGTTTCTTTTATTTTAAGGTTTGTAAAACAATGTTTATATGTTTTTTATGATCCTCTTTTTTTTTAGAAAATAAACTAATTTCATCAATAAATACAACCAAACACTTATCCAAGAACTCATGAAATAATCTATTCCTAATATTCATGAATATAGCAGGTGCATTAGTTAACCCAAAGAGAATAAAAACAAATTCATAATGCCCATATCTAGGCTATTTTTGGGATGTCATCCTCCTTTACCTTCACCTGATGATATCTAGATCTCAAGTCAATATTGGAAAAGTATTGAGCACCCTTGCGCTAATCAAACAAGTCATCGATATTAGGAAAATGATACTTTTTTTAATAGTGAAGTTATTCAAAGCTCTATAGTCAATGAAAAGTCTCAGGGAACCATATTTATTTTTAATAAACAAAACAAAATCTCCCCATGGTGAAGTGATTGGATGAATGAATCCTTTATCAAAAAAATCCTGCAACTTCTTTTTCAATTCAACAAGTTATATTTGAGCTATACGATATGGGGGTTCCGAAATTGGATTAGCATTCGGTACTAAGTCAATTTTGAATTCGACTTCCTGATTAGGTATGAAACTGGGTAACTCATATAGAAAAAACATCAAGGTATTCATTTAACATAGGCACAACATAAATCTAAATAGTTCCCTTGTTTTCAACAATATGAGCAATATAACATTCATTTCCATCTTTCCATAGTTTCTCAGCTTCCTAATAAGTAATCAATTTTATGGGATCATTATTGTATACAAACTGAAATTCTTTATAATTTTTTTAGCTCTATAGTCAATCTTAGCAAGTTAAACCGAATTCCAATCCATTCCTATAATAACATAAAACTCGACTAAGGGTAATACAACAAGGTTTGTAGGTAAGGTCTTTCCACTGAATATAATAGAAAGATTATTATAATTTCTCTTTGATATAATATTTCCCCAAGGTGTTTTAACAATAGGATCCAGTATCATTTGTTGATGTGATATTTTCAATTTACCCAAAAATTTCTCAGAGATGAAAGAATGTGCAGACCCCATATCAAACAAAAATTTAGCAAAATATGAGTGAAAAATGTACCTAATACAACTTCATTGGATGGACCGACATCTACTGACATAGTCGCAAAAGATCTCACTACAACTTTCTACTTATAGTCTAGATTTTTTGCATCATTCAGATCTCTCTTTGGGTAGGAATTTGCGTAATGACCCATCTCACCTCATTTAAAACACTTTACAGTTTTCTTATTAGGATTAGTATTAAGATCATTTTCATTGAAATCTCAAGCCATATCTCCAAACTTATAACATTTAAAATACTTCCCAATTTTTCTAAGAAATTTCCCAGTGTGTTTCTTACCACACTTTTCACAAACTGTAAACTAGATTTTCTTACCATAATATTTATTTGGTTGATTCTTACCCATATCTTTCCACCTAGACCTCTTCTTCTCTTTATTTCAAAAATGAACATGATCATCAACAAACTCCATCTCTACCCTCTCATCACATCAGAAAAGTTTCTCATAACATTATAATTCATGGGAGGCTAGTGCCCTTTGATACCTTGGTTTCAGTCCTGAGTGAAAGCGGTTGATTTTGCTATCAAGATCCAGAATAAGATTTGGAGCATACCTTGCCAATTGGGTGAAGTTCCCTTTATACACAACCACAAAAGTCCTCCTCATTTTTCTTCAATTCAAGGAATTTCTTCTCCATCCCAAGTCACATCACCTTAGGATAATATTTTTCAAGGAAAATAATTTTAAATTCATACCACTATAAGGCATAAAAATCCTCTCTACCCCTGATATTCCTTACCATTGAACACAACTGATCAACTTCACCTTCAAAGTGATAAATGGAAAGACTTACCTTTAGATTGTCTGAACATCCCATAACATTGAATATATTTTCAATGGATTTGATCCATCCTTCAACTGGTACTGGGTCAGGAGATCCATTGAAATCAAGAGGGTGTTGTCACTTAAAATGTTCCACTACTATCATGTTTCGTTGTGATACCTCTATTTGTTCTCTTTAATGGATTCCACCACCATTTATTGCCAATGTTATTTGAGCCATTACTGTCATAAACTGCTCGGTTCCAATCCCAATCATTCCAGGATGTAGATCCAGAAGGATATCATTCTGTCGGTTCCTCTCCTCTTCAACATCCCTGTTTATTTTATGGACAACCATTCTAAACAAACATATCTTAGATGAAGCAACATGGTAATATTTAAATTCTATAACATTTCAAATTAATGATAGTTTAAAAATCATCTATGTTATTCTTTTAACATCATCATAACCCCTAATTTTATCTAAACCATCCTATGATACCAACTATAAGGACCCGACCTTATTACATACATAATATTGAATTTAGTCAAGAAAAAACTTCCTTTTACATTGAGGATGTTTTTAATTTTATATCTTTAGATAATTGGGACACATTACATTCATAACATTACACATTTCTAAAGAGTTGATACCATAAAAACAGTTTCCATTTTTTTCAAAATTTAAAACATTTATACATAAATCATGATTCCTTGCCAATTATTCAACATTTAACAAGGATTCATTAATTTTATTGCACATCCATTAACCTTTGAAAATCATTTAAGACATGGGATGAGCACAAAAACTCAGTAAGGGATATAAAAAAGAAGGAAAGAACACATTAGTCCATGAATACTTTTAATGTATGAAATCATTTTCAAAAGACATACATATCACCTGTATATATACATACATTGTGAAAAATGAGATTTACACAATACCTAAGAACATAATTATAACCATAAAGGTATTTTGGGGAATTACTTACATAATATTGTAACCCTCTCGGCTACCTTATAATTTGTAACCCTCATGACTATCTTTCTATTTGTGTAACCACCGTAGTTACACTTGGAGTAACCATACGACCAACCTCCGACTTACACATGCATAATGAATTAGAGGGAAATATTGGTCCCACCCTTCATCATAAAAAATTCCCAAGATCCCGAACATAATCATATATCATAACTATTAGCATAAAAACTTTGCTTTTGAATTTTGAAAAACAGAATTTTAAAAGAGGATTTTAAAAGAAAAGTCCCCTATAAATATCATATAATTGAACTGAGACTTAATAGAGTTGATGAAATATGTATATATTCTGTAATAATACATAATTAAGAATATTATAATCATAATTCATCACACAAACAATTTAAATACCACATAAATAATGAAGAATAAGGTTAACCCAAAGGATGGAAATCGGGTTAAGAATTCCCTTACCTCTAGCTTGTCTTAATTAAAACTTGTTTAAAATTCCTGTATAGTGGTTAAAAAAGAATTATTAGTATTTTAATCAAATAGTTTAATTTTTATAACATATTATATAATAACTTCATAACCTCATTTCACCCCTTAATTGTTAGCATTTTTTCCTTGCACAGTTTTGGGTGAGTTCCTTACATGATTTCCATGATTGGTTCATGATGGATGTTATTGTTGATTGGAAGTGAAACTCCAGAATTGTAATAGAAATGTATTTACATATTATAATTACCATTATTTATACTATTTATCATTTTGATTTTTTATATGAGGATGATTCATAAGTTAAAACCACAATGATGTTCGTTTAGATCATTTTAGTTGTTCTTTGATAATAACAACCTTATTTTGTCTTATAAATTAAAACCATGGGTACAAAAGAATTCAAGAACCATGGATGAGAAATAATAAATATATTATAACCTAGATCAACCATATAAATGGTTTCATTACTATACTTGAAATAATTAATGTAAATTGAAATCACATCATCCACGATGTCGGTAATTCGACACATCACAGACAATGTTTTTTATTCGTTGAATAAGTTAGAGATTAGAAGAATAATGATAATTAATTTTCCGTGATCTTGAGAATATACATAATATAAATGATTTCTGAAGATTTTATGCCTCTTTTGTGAGAAGATATTAATAAATAATAAGAAAATAATGGAACTCAAAATAAAAGAATAATGGAGGAATCCCTTACAAAAATTCAGCAGCCTAACGGTTATGTTAAATGGTTTTAGAAAATATTAAAAATAGAGGGGACAATGATCACTTATCCAGAAATGAATCATAATTTATAATAGATCAATAATAATAAGGAAATAAGAATATGATATGGAAACTTGAAAGTTATACCACATAAAAGATAACTTGAATGGAAAAAGAATGAAATTGAGAATTTTCTTACCTTATAGAGTAACTCCTAGAACACGAAGGTTGAGACCTTGGGGGATTGAGGAAACCATAGAAGGAATACTAGGGTGGTAATGAGTCTATAACTTCACTAACGAGGAATTTGGAATAATGTTAATGAAATAATGGGTTGGTATTTATAGCAAAAGTGAGGGATTATTTTAATAATTTCCAAGGGACACCTTATTAGTGGTATTTGAAAAACCTTGGGATTCCCTATAGTATCTGACCATGGTATAAGCCACATGGGACACCTCATAACTTATTTTACTGTACACAAGTAGACTAGATTTATTACATAATTATTACATCATTAATGATGTCATTAACACACCGAAATTAAAAACTGTATTTTTTACTATTCAGTGAAAAATCAATTATTTCAGAAAAATACCCAAAATATACCTGATCCATTTATCAACGCGTAGAATTCAAAAATGAAGTCCTTTTTTGAAATTAATTTTCCAAAAATTTGAATTTAATTTTTAAATTAAATCATACTTAATTCAAAAATTAATAATTTAGAAACTATAACCGCTTTTATATCACATTTAAAAATTAATCAAGATGTCATTATCTTAAATACATAAGAAAATATAATAATAATACAATTTACTATTCATTAGGTTCATATTACTATGCATATTACTATTCATAAATGTGTGTTACTATTCACCAAAAAACAATTTGGTTCCAATAGACTCCAAATAACATACTGAATACAATTATAGAAAACCATTTTTCGAAATTCAAAACAAAGAAGAAGTAAAATTATGTTTAAAGGATACTTACAAATATCTACATTAAAAAATTTTTCTAGAATTTCAATTTATTTTTAGAAAACCTTGTATTATTAAACTAAGATACGAGCTCACACTCCCTTGACCCATGGTTTGTCTTGAAGAAACCATGGTCCTTCTGCATAAAAGAAACCTCCATCCATAATGAGCTAAAACACCCTAAAATAAAACCAAAATCCTTTGAGTAGAATCTCATAGCTTCTATTTATTTATTAATAAAGCCTCATATAATTTTAATGATGGATTTTCCCATTTCAATGTTAATTTCCAATTTTTATCCATGGTAATTGAGTTTAATTTCACCAATTACCACTTGGTCTATTGCGATGGATCTATATATTGTTTGGACTTTAAAGATTCCATGATGTTCTCTAGAGATCTAATGAGGGATATGTGCTAATAAGCATCAACTGATAACACTTTTCAAAACATTATAAGTAATGTTATGCATGCTCACTTATTTGTAGTGTGGAATAGAATAAAGGTATTTAATTTTAGGAATGGGAACTAAAGTTGTTGCACATGAGAATCATTAAATACACCACACATGGAAGAAATATTTTATGTCCATAATCAAATCATTTCTAATCATGGACCCATAGTTTCTATAAATGGATCCATGAAAGTTTCCAGGTCCCGAGGAACTCTCCAGATTTTGGTTGATTAGATCCTCATGGATTTCTTTCCCATGAGTAAATACTTCTATGGTTACATAGTCATCTTTAGAATAAATATTTATAACCACATCCAAAAACTCAACATTTCCTCTCAGGTATCATTCAAGCATATGGGGGTTATTTCCTATATGAATCATTTTAAAATGAGAGTTATCCATGCCACAAATGATATTCCAGTATTCATTTCAAGTGCCATCCTCATGTAATATATTGGGTCTATTTATGTGACATTTCTATTTAATACATGGAGGAATGTTTTATGTATTTCTAGCACCTTCTCTGAGCCACCGTATCCATTATTTCTCTAGGGATCCTTGTTATTGTCTCAAGTTCATTTCAACCAATGCATTTTTTATAGAGAGTTCGTGAAACATCGTGTCATTCCAATCCTATTCATGGTTGTATTCTAAGAAAATGATTTCATTTATAATCAATTCCATGTCCTGTAAATGTGTGTGTGTGTGTAGTGCGGGTGTTGGTGCTCCGTTACCAATGAATGTAAAGTGTTTTTAAGTCACCTAATTTTTTTGGGCAGTCTTATCCATGTATTCCCCAATTCGAGATTATACCATGAGTCACTAATAGTCTGGTGATAATCTAGTATTGAATACCATAATGGGAGAAGATGAAGCATTCACAATTCATCTTGGAAGAAGACAATGAAATCAGAAAGGGTGAATGATCATATATACCTTGTACTAGATGAGAAACCTTTAAACAAGGATAGATAGTTATGGAATGAAAATTATTTAGGCATGTATCAAGGTGGAAATAAATTATGTGGCCCTCACTTTGGTAATTGCACCATGTGAACCAGTCACCAGTGTATCCCATATCCACAGTCCTCCTATTGTCCTTGAATTGGATAAATTCCAAGGTAGCCCTCTGAGAAAAGCACCCTCTTCATTTCTTCTCATCCAAATCAGCTATGAAATTATGGTCTCCACTAACACTCCATGGGTATCCACAGGGGTTAAAGACTTCAAGACCATGCCAAAATGACTACATCTATTGAACACACCAACTTTTATAGACAAATGAAACCAACAAGATGATAATATCGATATTCACTTTTGCAGTGATAAACTTCTCATCTACTTGGATCAGATCCACTATAATATTAATATTCCAAAATATCCAAATATGAAAATTAGAGGGATTTTCATGCATATAAGTATGCATTATGATTCTATAAGTGAACTATTTTCTTTTAGAGAGGTTTTGCTTATGTTCAAGAACAGGGAGAATGGAGACATTAGAATTTTTTATTTCTATAGCAATGAAGTCTTTTTCCACTTAATAACCTAGGCTCTGAGAATTCTAGATGAAAATATGTAACATTAAAACCAACATTTTCTGGATTTTTCCCTAGGTATATTAGTCATTTTCTAGATGGAGGAAGAGAAGCCCCCTATTACTTCTTGATAGAGATATTGCGAAAAAAACAAACTCAGATGAAAGGGGTGGAACTGGTGGATTGGATAAGGCCTTCAGACAAGATGTCATACCTTAATCCACTATAAAAAGTTTGCAGGGAATTCCCCTCACTACCTGGGGCTACTGTGGGATGATCTTATACATGTCGGTGGAGATTGAAGCCCAGTATTTGAGAATAATCTGCCCACATTTCCTTTTAATGAGTAATAACCTCTTCATTGGATAATTTTTGGGATTGCGGTGAAACACTATTTGGAATTCCTGGAAGGATAGAATGTTAAAAATAGGGATCTAGATCTCTAAATAAAGGGCAGCACCCTAGTGTATTTTCAAAAATGAACTTCCCAAAAAGCAACCAAATAAGGCCACTAATAGGGTTTTCATCCTTACCCAAGGAGGGATATTGGGTCATATGATTTTAAGGCACCAATGAAATGAACAGAGCCTGAATTTTAACCAATGCTAGTGGGGCTTAAAGGGAATTCCTAGGGCCTGCATATTGTTTGGAGAAAACCAATCCAATTCACTGCTAGATAGAAAACTCTATTTCCCATAACCACCATTATTATACTTCCTACAAACATTTAAGGAATGAAATTGTAGAGGATAGAAAGAATGGTTCTTGGGATAAATGTTTTATAAGATATCTTGAATTCAGAAAAATGAATCCTTCACATAGAGAAAGATCTGATCTATTAGTGGAAGAGATATTTCTATCTCAATGAAGATCCAAGATATAGAAGCTTACTCATAGAAGAAGGTGAAGTCATTTGTGCATAGTAATCCACCTAAAAAGTCTCTAATATCTATGAGGAGGGAACCCTTTTTTAATAGAAGAGAAATCCCCAGAATAAGGACCCATACCGCTATGTGAGGTGACTCTTTTTCTTTATGAGACTCAATCAACCAGTAGGTCACATTGTAGTGCCAACATCCCGTGGTCCTCGGAGCCTTACAATAATCCTAGATAAAATCCACATCCAAATACAAGACCATATAAAAGGATTTAAGATGTAAATCAGGGACACTGGATTACATCGAAAGATTCCAAGAATCTACATATCTTCACAACATCGAGAGTGGTGGTTTTTCAGATCTGAACCACGCCACTAGAGTCCAATTGTGATAGGCATACATGTCCTTGAACGTTGATACTAGGATATCCAAAACTATCCATGGACCATGTCATGATACCTATGAAGAATCTAGGGAAATTTGTGCGAAGTAATGAGATGAATAACCTTGGAAGTTATAGAATGTGGTAACCTTACAAGATACCCCAGGGTGAAAATCGAATACACGAGACCAAAAGGCACTAGGGTGAGGTGTTGACAGAGAAAAAATCAAAGAGGATCATAGATTAGGATTCACTAGAATCTATAAGTCTTCTTTGGGAGGGCATGATGACCAAATAAGTAACGTGCATGATTGTTTAAAAAATAGGTGGTGCGTGTTGTATATTATAGAAAGAAGAATCCATCAGTAAAATTAACATAACATAATAATGTTACAAATCCAAGATCAAGTAGTTTTTGGTTTTGAAAATTAGTCTAATACATATATTTCTCCAAATAAAACATAAAAAATTATTTAATTCCTTATTCTCTAGATTCTTAGTGCACCTTGTGTTCCCCTTAGTACAAGTAATCACTTGAGGATATAAATAAAATAAAGTGGTGAGCTAAAATCCAAGAAAACGGATAGATAGAAACATTAATCAATATATAATGTGTGAGAATAGTAATCATTATCATATCATCAGCATGGTAGATTCTTCATAATCATGGGAGGAAACATTAGATAAATTCCTGGAATGTGGAAATGAATAAAAACAAAACATCACGTCGTAGTGGTCAAATAACACATGTAGTTTTGAAAAATAGAGGATCACGTTCATATATATTTCACTTACCTCATGGGATTTGTCACATATCATAATGAATTAGAGTGCTATATAATTCAAGGTGCACCTATCACATTATAACATTTACATTATCTTGCATGACATATAGTACATATATCAATCTTTGATATAAAATAACACATTAAAAGGAATGATTTTCATTTCACAAAGAATATATTATGAAAATATAATTTTCCCAAATTAAATAGGGAACCTCATAATTTGGATAATAATTGTCAATCTTGAATGAAGAAGTAAAAATCTCATGATGAGTAAAAGATGCACTTTTAGAAAGAAGAGTTCTTTATAAAAAATATTTTAATTTTCATATAAAGAGATTGGAATCATATATATCTAGAAAGGAAAAGGAAAAAATAATGAAAATTTTGTTGGATCATGTCCTAAAAAACTTTTCCCAAGAGGGGGGGGGGGTGGTGAATTTTCTCTTTAAAAACATAATCAGAAATCTTGAAGATAATCAATTCTATCATTTTCTCTTTACCAAATTGTTTATGATATAGAAATAAATAGATATCAGTAAGAAAATATTTATAGTGGTTCAAGGCACAGAGATCCCCTAGTCCACTCCACCAATGCTCTTCTCTACGAGCTTGGTGATTTTCACTAGTCGGTCCTCTTTTCACAAGACCATCCACAAATGAATGCAGGAAGTTGAAAACTTTACAGTTTAAGGATAAAATAGAGCCTTATGGTTCTAAACACAAAACCAATCAATCAACTTAGTATGAGAAGCCAGTACTCAAAATAAAAGCGTATTTGAAAAATATATTCTGATTGATATTCACAGATGAAGTAGTACACAACTGACAGTGAATGGATCATTGTTTTCAGTATGGTTGTTCTTAAGATAAGAGAAGTTCTAAATCAACCCGGTTGCAATTGATCTTGAAATATATTCAGAAAAAAATCAGTAGTAGATTCATGATAGATTTACAATGTCCAACAAGTAAATCTTCGATGTTTCTTTGTATGACATAAAAACGAATCATGTCATTCTTTATAGAAGCATATATTTAAAAGATCTCTTTAAAGATATATAGTTTCACCCATGTATCTTTCAGACACACAGAATATATAGAATAAATATGAGAGCTTATATTTATAAATTTGGATCCACGAAAGTCAACTAACATATCACAATATTCAAATGATTTAACAAAAGAGCAGTCATTACTTCCCTTGATAATCAAAAAGAAATCCTCCTCTTAAATCGATCCTTTGAATTACGTATAAATGACATTAAATTGGTTAAATATGCACTTTAAAATTAGACCATGAACTTGGCATGAAATCATCCTGATATTGGGAAAATGACCGTTGTACAATAAATTCGTAAATTCAAATCTCTGACACCTGAAGAAGTCAAATGTAGGGTTCCAAACATAAGGTTGATTACAAGTGTAAGGTTGATGATCCATACTTTTGTGAATAAAATTTAAGGTTCCATACTTATGTAAGATTCATCATCCATACTTTTCTCATGTAACAAATGTAAGGTTCCTTCCAATCGTAAGGTTCTTTTACTATAATTTTCTGTTAATGTATGTTTGATTAACCATACTTTTCTGAACTCCCATAAAATAAACAAAGGATTTAATCATTACACTATGCTCTCCAATATACGGTATGAAAAGTGTTTCCAGAACACGCTGAATAGCTTTCCTAACACTTTGAAAAATATTTCATGTGAATCATATTCTTTAATATTATTCTAAAATTGGGAATATTAAGAATATTAATTTCTTGAAATATACTTGAATTAAAATCATTATAATAACAAGTAAGGATAATTGGGAGCATCAAAATCATCATAAAAATATAGAGTATTGTTGAAAAAATACATGCTCAACAATATCCACCTTCTTGATGATCATAAAAACCATAAAAATTATTTACATTAAATGTATAATTTTACACGGATAAAAAACATATTTAATTTTTTACTTCCAAATATCTCTCTAAAAAAAATCTTTCTCCTCACCCAAAGGTCTATTTAAATCCTTTATAAAACATCCTTTATAAAATTTTGTGTTTATACAAATTTCTCCCCTTTTTTGTGATATAAAAAAAATGATAGAAAAAAGAATATAACACATTTAATTTAGTACTGAACTTGTATGAACATGCTATGAGAAACTGGTTATCAATAAATAAATATGGATTTTTGAGGCAATCTACAGTAGACATAAAGAAAAGTAAAAACCCATCATATCTGATAAACAAGAAATTTCATTGATAAACGAATTTACATGTACATGAATGAACATGAATCATGGTAGTTGGGATAAGGGTTTGAAAAAAAGTATTTCAGTGATTCTGAAGAACATCTTTCAGCTCTTCCAAATGTAACCTTAATTGCTTCATTACACCATCTCCCAGCTGAATGATCAGATCCATTCCTTCTTGGGTTAAATGAAAATCATCAATGAGGTTTACTCTGAAAAATTCATTCAATATTTCTTCCTTCTCCATTAAATAATTTAGATTCTCAGTGAATCTACTTAGTAATTGTCTAACACTGAGTTCACCCAAGGTAAACTAGTGGAAAAGGAATTTCTGTTTGTCTAAGAAGGCAGACAAGGGAGAACTATTACACTGTAAATCCTGCAACATGTCATTCATGATTCTCATTAAAGATGTAATGTCTTGTAATCTTTTGATCAAATCAGGTGAAGTACTATATCTACTTGCCTAACTTCCTATGAAAGTTTCAAACTGTTTCTCTATAAAAGTTTTCAAATATTCCAAATCTGATTTCAACACAACTTCAGATTTCAACTCTGCAACCTCTGCCATAATTATTTCTTTAAAACATAAAATTATTTCTTTGAAACAAAAATATCTATTAGATTTTTAAATCTATGTTTCTCTTTCTAAAACTCTCTTATTAAATTACTATTCTCTTATTTAGCTATGTTAAATTTTCTGAAAAGTTCCTCAACATGATTAGACATTGAATCAGAGGCACATTGTGCTTCTTTGATATCAGGATCTACTAAAATCAGTGGTAAAGATTGAACATCTAATTGTTATTCATCATTATGATCCATTAGTTGTTGAAATTATTTGTCTCCAGATTTCTCAACTGGAAATGATTCATTCAGAACTCTTGTATGAATTTCATAGATATTTTCATGAACTTGTGAATCTTCATTATCTACTTATAAAGGCAGGTGCTCATTTTGAGTAATTTCTTCTTGGATTTCTTCTTGAATCTAAAGTACAGAGTCAATTAGATCCACATATTGATCAATAATTTACATTTCCTGAGATTTTTTAACCTAAGGTACCTCCTCCATTCTTGTCTCTACCTCAACCTGATGCAAAATTTCCACTTCTTCTTGAGAAGTAGCTTCTTTGAGCTAAAAAGTCCACCATGACTTTCTTCATCAACAGGTTCATATTCTGTTTCAAATCTGAGTTTTCTTTCATTCATTGAAACTTCACATATTTTGGATCCAGCCATACCTTCTTTAGATTTTTCATGTTGCTCCACCTAAGTAGATTCCTGATCCTCATCAGCTCCGACAAGCATGATTTTAACTTTTACAGTGCTTCAGAAAAATCTGAACATTCTCAAAGTTCTTGCATTCAACACATTACAATGATGGAATCTGACTGTTGCATAAATTAGACTCACCATGTATTTATTAAAAAAAATCTTTGATATAATCATTCCATAAGGATAAAAACTCATCCTAGACTCAAGTTGACAACAGTAACTCAAATATCTAATCATGTAGCATGGAAAATACAACTTTATATCACTTAAAAACAAAAACATAATATATATATCTAGAAGCTGAATTTTCACTATTTCTGACATCCTTGGGGTTATCCGAGTCTGAATAAACTTTACCAAACTTTTCTAATATGGTTTTAAATATTTTACAAACATTTTCTTGATGTTAGTAGAACCAAATAGAAAAGACATTTTATCTTCAGATTTATGATTATTATCCCCGATAGACTTCAGATAAAAA
Organism: Viscum album; assembly: GCA_963277665.1. Taxonomy (NCBI): domain Eukaryota; kingdom Viridiplantae; phylum Streptophyta; class Magnoliopsida; order Santalales; family Viscaceae; genus Viscum; species Viscum album. The sequence continues at coordinate 907,101,533 of OY728145.1, forward strand.
TAAAAACACTCTCATGAGGGAAGTTCAATATTTTTTCAATTTCAACATAAGATATTGATAAATCTCTATCTACGATCTTCACAACTATAGAATCTTCTGTATCTACCAAACTAAATTGAATAAATTTAAAGAAAATTCTCAACTCATCTTCATATAGAAATTCAGCGTAGTCCTCACTGAATGTTATTTCAATAACTTGAAAGGATAATGCTGGATTCAGTATCAGATTCATCTGATACAACCATTCCAGATCAACGAATTTTCCATAAAGGATTTTCTATCCAATTGATCACCGACTCTTCGCTTCACTAAGTTCTCCTTCTTCGATTCTCTTTGTTTTTTCCATTTTTGCCAAAAATCTCTAAAGGTTTTAGATTATAGGCTTTTGAAGGTGTGAGAAAAGGAATAAAAAGGAGGTGATAGGTTTCGTTAGTTCGAATGATTTTGTGAAAATGAGTGGTTTTGGAATTCAAAATAGTTTTTGGCAGAGACTTGATTCCCATGTCATTACGTACATAAAAATTATTACAGAATTTAAAAATAATTTAAACTATATTAGGCATATTTAAAATTTATTATTAGATAGAAATAAAAGTGTAAGTTATTTAAAAGTTGAATAACTAAATTATTTTAAATAGTGAAAATTTAATATAATATGATCAAAAAAATTAAGATTAAAATTATATAATTTTTTTTAAAAATAAATTAAAAATAGGAATATAAAAAAAATTGTTCAAAGTTAAATAAACCTAACTCCCCCTTAATAAAATCAAAACATATAGTGGGATGTGGTTTAGTAAAAATATCAGCCAAATGAAATTCATTATTTATAAATTATGAAAATATGTCCTTTTTAAGAACATTATCTATTATAAAATTATGTCTAATATCAATATTCTTAGTTCTAGAGTGGATTATAGGTTCTTTTAGAAATATTTATAGCACTAGTACTATCACATAAAATAGGTGTATTATTAAAATTTAGTCCAATGTTGATAAGATCATTTTTAATCTATAAAACTAGTGCACAACAACTACCTGCAGATATATATTCTTCCATGGATTTTGACAAAGAAACCGAGTGTTGTTTCTTACTAGACCATGAAACAAAATATTTTACTAAAAAGTGATATGTTATAAAAGTGATTTTTCTATCAAATCTACAACTTGAAAAATCAGCATCTAAATATGAAATTAAATTAAAATAATAAGTTTTTTGGAAAATAATAGATTGAAAAATAGTTCCTTTTAAATATCTAAAAATTCTTTTGACAGTTGTAAGATGAGATTCCTTAGGATTTGATTGAAATTATTCACAAAAACTTACTGAATACATAATATCTATACTTCTAGTAGTAAGATATAATAAACTACCAATCATACCTCTATATAACTTGTTGTCAACTAGTTTTCCAGTTTCTTCCAACTCATGTATTAATATTAGTACACATAGAAGTTGTATATGTCTTGTTTTTTTCATGTACAAATTTATATAGTAAATCAGTAATTTATTTTATTTTATTCAAAAAATTTCAATTTTTTTTCATATATTTGAAGTCCTAAAAATTAATATAGTTCTCCCATCACACTCATTTAAAATTCTTTTTGCATTTAGTTTGAAAACTCATGACAATGTTTTTTTATCCAATAATTAAATCATCAACATAAATTTGAACCAATAAAATATTAGAATTTATAGTTTTCCTAAAATGCGTTGGATCTTCCATACCAACAGAAAAATCATTTTTCAGAAGGAAATAACTAAATCTTTCATACCAAGGTCTAGGTTCTTGTTTAAGGCCATAAAGATCTTTTGTATATTTAAAAACAAAATCTGGTTTTCGAGAATTTTCAAAACCAAGAGGCTATTATACATAGACTTATTCCATTAATCAACCATTTAGAAAGGTAGACTTAACATCCATGTAAAATAATTTAAAGTTCATATGATATGCATAGGACAAAAGGATCCTAATGGATCCTAATATTTCTATAAGGGAAAAGGTCTCATCATAATCTATACCTTCTTCCTTATTATATCCTTTAGCTACTAGTATTGCTTTATTTATGGTAATAATTCCTTGATCATCTTGCTTATTTCTAAAGACCCATTTAGTTACAATAACATGATAGTTCTTTGGTCTTTCAACTAATTTACAAACATCATTTCTGTTGAATTGGTTTAGTTCTTCTTGGATTGCTATCATCCAACATTCATCAACTAAGGATTCTTCTATTGACATAGGTTCTAATTGGGATTGAAAGGTATAAAACTCAACTATATTTCCTATATTTTTTTCAACTTTTTATTCATATTTCTAGGTCTCCTATAAAAGTGTCTAAAAGTTGATTCTTTATAATTCTTGAAAATATAGGTAAAACACTATTAGTTTTATCACTTCAAGTTCTTCTGAACTAGACTGAATTTTGTCTATACTATTTTCAAAATAATCTTTTCAGTTTTCAAGTCTAACGTTATCATTAGGGTCAGATTTATCAATTTGATCTTTTTGTTTTTCAAATGGGTCAGATTCATCAAATTTCACATGAATTGATTCTTCAATAATCTTTAACTTTTTAATTAAAACTCTATAAGCTTTGGACGTATCCGAATATCCTAAGAAAATTCCTTTATCATATTTCGGATCAAACATACCTATATTGTCCTTGGTGTTCAAGATATAAAACTTGTATCCAAAAACTTTAAAGTATATTCCTTTTGGATTTTTATTATTCCAAAGTTCATAAGATGTATTTTTGAAAGTTGGTCTAATTAAAACCCTATTCATTATATAGCAGGTTATTCTTACAGGTTATGCCCAACAATATGTATGAAGACTTTATTCATTTAGCACAGTCCTTGCTGTTTCTTGAATAGTTATATATCTTCTTTCAACAATTCCATTATATTGAGGTGTTCTTGGTGATAATAAGGTGTGTTTAATAACTAGATATGAGAAAAAGGAATTGAATTACTCATTCTCAAATTCGCCACCATGATCAATTCTTAGTGAAATTAATTTAAAATATTTTTCATTTGAACCAATTTGCAAAAACATCAAATATAGTAAAAGATTTATTTTTATTTTTTAGAAAATATATCCATATAAATCTAGAATAGTCATCTAATAAAACATAATCATATAATTTACTGGCCAAACTTGATACTCTTGAAGTTCCAAATAGATCCATAAGGATAAGTTCTAAATATTTAGATGTATCAATTTTTCTAATTGATTTGAAGGATGATTTATGTTTCTTCCCAATTTTACATGCATCATAGAATCTTTCACTGTCAAATTTAATACCTGGAAAATCAGAAACTAATTATTTCCTAGAAAACTAATGTAATGAATAAATATTTTAATGTCCAATTCATCTATTCTAGATATGAGACTCATTTATTTTAGCAGCTAAACAATTTAATTTTTATTTAGACAATGAATTTTACTCAATGTTATAAAAATTGTCAGTTCTAGTTGCTCTAAATTTAAGAAATTTTCTTTAAAAACATAACAAAAATTGGTATAATAGTAAAAAAAATAACCATTACCACAAAGTTGAAAAATACTTATCAGGATATATTTCAATCCTTGTACATAAAGTACATTATTTATTGAGACAACTTCCAGATCTCCAAAAGTTCTAATACCCTTAATTTTCACTTTGGAATTGTCACCAAAGGTCCACTACCCATTTGGGTTATGTTTTTAAAGTTCAAATAGTTTCCACTCATATTCCTAGAGAAGCCACTATCCATTTACAATATTTATTTTCTACATCTGTGACATACTTACTACAAATGTATTTAAATAAAAGTTTGTTTTGTTACCCATATTTTCTTGGGTCCAATAGTTTTAGTTAGCAGTGATCGGGGTATCTAGATTTGCATTCTTTTCCTATAATCATTTGAGTCAAATAAATAGTCTAAAATAAAGACCATTTTAATTCCACTTATTTTGGGGATTTTTAAATGACATTTTTAGTTATATGTCCTTTTTTTCACAGAAATTACAAATTAAACTTTTTGAATTTGGATTAAAATAGTGATTGTACAGTTTAGGTTTGTCACCTTTAATACTTATTCCATATATTTCTTTCTTAATAAATTCTTTCCATGAATTTCATTTAAAGTATTTTCTCATTTTTTAAAAAATAGAGCTATACTTTTGTAGGTTTCTATTTTATCTTGCAGTGTTTGATCTTGGTTTAACAATATACTATATTTGTGCTGGATGAGTTATATTTTTCAATTAAATTTTGATGTTGTTTTATAAAAGTGTCTCTTTATCCTAAAATTTCATTGTTAATATTTTTAAGTGATTTTTTCTTTTTTAATAATGAATCATATATTTCTTCTAGCATGTTGTAGTAGGCTTCATGTTTTTCATTTGAATAGCTAGGGTCAGAATCAGAATTGGAATAGTAATCAGATTTTACCTCATTATCTTCATCCATGAAGCACTTGTTTGCTTTGAGATTTGATTCTTTTTTTTGAGTCAGACTTTGATGATCTACTAGTGTCTTCAGAAACACTCTATATAGCTTTCATTTCTCTTTTATCTTTCTGCTCATAATCAGTATTTTTGAAAAACTTTTTTTTCTTTTCTTTATTTAGAAGAGGACAGTCAGGTCTTATGTGACCCATTTTCTTGCATTCATAGAATCTGACTTCCTTTGGATCTTTCTCATCTTACTTGAAGGAATTTCTGAATCCTTTATTCTTTGTATAGAATTTTCTGAATTTTTGTCCATCTATGCAAGTTCCATTTTTGAATCAAATGAGTCAGAACTTTCTTCAGTTTTTGATCTCTTGTTTCATCTTTCTGCTCTTCTTCTAAGATGTATCTTTCAGAGAAGTATTTTCTATTTTTATCAAGACTTTATGCTCATTAAATTCACCTTCCATATCAATATCGAACATCATCAGGGTTCCAATCAATTCTCTCATAGTTATATTTTTAATAGGTTATGATTGCCTAATTGTTGATGATATTCCATTCCATTTGGTTGTAAGTACTCTCAGTACTTTCAGAGCTTGATCTTCTTGGTTAATATAATCTCACAAGGCTGTAATGTTGTTGAATATATCTGTAATCCTTTCATTGATCTGAGTGATGATTTCACCATAAATCATTCTAAATGTATCAAATTTTTGGTTTTGTTGTATCATACCTCATTTTTCTGACGTTGTTAGTTCCTTCATAGGAAACAACAATTATCTTCCACATATCATATGTAGTAGGGAAATGAGATAATCGATTAAATTAATCTGGTCCTAGACCAAAGATTATAGCATTCATAGATTTTGAATTTATGTCATACTCTTCTTCAGTAGCTGCATCCCATGTTTCAGGATTCTCAGGAATTTCACAAGGAGTAATAATTTTTTAGTAGACTCTGTATCCAAGATTCTTCAGGTAGATAATAATCATAGATTTCCAACATCAATAGTTCTCACCATTGAGGTATGGAGGTCGAATCATTAACATTAGTTCTCATGTATCATCCATTGATATTCCAATACAATCCTTTACTTACAGCTTTCTGTAGCTTTAAAAAAAGAACCCTCATTTGATACCAATTGTTGGATCGTGTTATTTGAAAATATGCACATAAGGGGGGGGGGAGTGAATTGTGTCATTCAAAACTTCTCAATAAATCTTGAAGATAATAAATGTTGTCCTTTTATATTTTTCATACTGTTTATTCAATGGAAATAAATAGAAATAATGGTAAAAATATTTAAAGTGGTTTGGGGCACAATGATCCCCTAGTTAACTACACTAACACTCCTCTACATGAGATTGGTGATTTTCACTAGTCGGTCCTCTTTTCAAATGACCATCCACAACTGAGTGAAGGTAGTAGACACCTTTTCAGTTTAAGGATAAAACATAGGCTTTTGGTTTTAAACACAGAACTTCTCAAACATCTTATTACGAGAAACTGACACTAAAAATAAAAGAGTATTTAAAGAATACATTCTAGTTGATATTCATAATTGCAGCAGTACACAACTAATAGTGAATGGATCATCATTTACAGAAAGGATGATCTTCATATAATAGTAGTTCTGAATTGAACCAGTAGAAATTGATCTTTAAATATATTCAACAAAAAATCAACAGTAGATTCGTGATATATTTCGAATGTAGAGTAAGTAAATCTTCAACATTTTTTCTCTAACATAAAATACAATTCGGTCATTTTTTATAGCAGCAGATCTGTATAATATATTTTTAAAGAATCAGCATATCTATTTCTTTGAAACTAAAATATCTATAGATTTGAATCTTATAATCACTGTGAATTCAAGATATATCTTTTCACCCATTTATCTTTCATATACACAGAATATATATAATAAAGACAAATGCTTTTATTTGTAAATTCATATCCAAAAACGTCACCTGACAGATCACAATATTCAAATGCATGAATTACAGAGAAATCATTACTTTCCTTAACAATCATCTCTGAATCCTTCTCTTAAATAAATCATTTTAATTATTTATCAATTGATTTAAATTGGATAATGATACCATTTAAAATCATTCCTTGATTCTGGATTTAGATCAACCATATATTCTGCAAAAGACCGTTGACATTAAAGTCATAAATTCAAATCTCCAACACCTGAAGAAGTCAAACGTGGGGTTCCACATACAAGGGTGACTACAAACGTAAGGTTGAGGATCCATACTTTTGTTTTTTTCATAATGTAAGGTAAAAAATCCATAATTCTTGATAAAACGTAAGGTTCATTACAAAATTAGGGTTAATGATCCATACTTTTGTGAAGAAAATGTAATATTATATACTTATATAAGGTTCTTCATCAATACTTTTCTCATTTAAAAAATGTATGGTTCCTTCCAAAAGTAAGTTTCTATTAATATACGTTTCTTTAAACGTAAGGTTGATTAACCATACTTTTCTGAACTCCCATAAAATAAATGGAGGATTTAATCCTTACGCTACGCTCTCTAATGTACAATATGAACAGTGTTTCCAGAACACCCTAAATAGATTTACAAACACTTTGAAAAATATTTGATGCAAATCCTATACTTTAGTATTATTCCAAAATTGGGAATATAAAGAATATTAATTTTTTGAAATATATTTAAAGTGAAATCATCAAAATAAAAAGTAAGGGTATTTGTGAGCATCAAAATCATCATAAAAATATAGATTATTATTGAAACAACACGTTCTCAATAATTTTATTTAATGACCATTAGTGTTACATCCATATTGAAAATTATCTGAAGGAGGGAAAATCCAAAGGAAGTGATTTGGGTTATAGAATTCCCCTTACCTTATGTCCAAATTCTTTATTTACATTAATATCCTAGATAATAAATTATATTCATTAATATACAAATAAAAAACCATTTATACATGAATTTGATTCATTATAGTTTTATCAAGTTCACTTATGGTTTTTTAGGGACTTTTATTGTTTAATATTATCGTTCGAGAGCATTTATTTTCTTTGTCTTCATGATCGGCTTGTTGGTTTATAAGTAATGAAGTTCATGTAAAAAAGAATAATTATCCAGAATTGAAATTATAGGTTTTTCCTAATCATACATAAGTTTAAATGGTTATATATATCTTTTGGTTATATGGGATGAGGATTAATAATTAGATAAGATAATAGTGATAATAGTTTATAATATAATAATTGGTTTTTATCACAATGAACTCATTTTGTTTTATTATTCAATATTATGTATATATCTTAGTTCCCAAAAATATAGTGTAATTAAATAAATTTTATGATCCATTTCAACCATTATAATGGTTTTATTAATTTACATTAAGGTTTTTATGGAAAATGGAAGGGCATCGTCCATGATATAAGCAAATTGACACATCATAGGCGATGATTTCATTTTTAGAATAAGAGAGAGAGAGTGATGTTTAATGAAGAATACTCCCTTAAAATGAAATAATCATAATACATAAAGTATAATAGAGTTATTATGTTTCTTTGGATATAGGATTTAACGATAGGATTACTGTTGAAAAATGAATAAATTGAAATTAAATGAAAAAGAAAGAGGATTTTACCTCTTGATTTCCTCATCCTTGAGAACCTCCTTTGAGAAATGGTTTTGGCCCTTTAATGAGACAAAGGGCTAATAAATGTTGGGAGATACATGAGAAGATTACTTTTTATAATTTCTAAAATGATAAAATCTTGGAATTTGAGAGGAGAAGAGGTAGTGAGGGATGGTATTTATAGGGAAGGAGCGGGGTGTTTTCTCAATATTTTATTCATTAGTTTGTTATTTTCGTTTTGGAAAATAAATAGTTTTGATTACCATGACTAAATCCAATAAAAGGGGAAGTATTTTTAGTGATTTGGGTTCTCACATAATCTTTAAATCAGAAATTTCTTAAAAATTCATGTATTTATCATTTATAAAAAATTATCATATTTTAATATTCGCAAAAAATTCATGTATTTTAGGAAAATACCAAAAATTCAAACTAACCATTTTTTTGACATTTATAATTGAAATATAAACTCCACTTTATCAAATAATTATAAATATTAGAAATTTAATTTTTAAATAAAATCATCATTTACTTGAAAAAAACATATTTTAAAATTATCTCTTTTTTGACACATTGAAAAATAAATTATGTTTGAAAAAAATTATTTTCACATCATAAGAAAAAAATATTAATTTCTGAAACTAATTTTTTTTTTATTTACTAAATTATTTATAAATTTTTATTGAATAATTATGACTTAAAAAATTATGAACAGTCAATTAATAATTTTTTAAAACATTTATTTTCATATATAATGATATAATTTTATCATAATTTAATTTATAATATGCCTAAATTTTATTTATATTTTAATATGTGAAGTTACTATTTATTTGGTTGGTTTAATAATTGTAGGCGCCATATTACTATTACTATGGTCAAGTTATTATTTCATTGGTAAAGGTTCTGTAAATTTTAGAAATATGTCATATTTTTTTCATTATTAAATTATAAAGTTCTTATTGTGTTATCAATGTGATTTTATGTTGTTTATAATATATGGAATAATTTTAAGAATGGAGTTTTCATTAATAAAATTTTGGGATTTTACACTCTTCCCCCTAATGAAAATTCTCCCTAGAAATTTTGTTTTATATACTATAGTGAAATCAAGTTAGGATACATTTCCTTTGGTTCCCATTTGGACTCTTCATAATTATGGTTTTCCTATTGTAATTTGACCATGTGAGTAGTCTTCTCCTTATAGAACATTATCTTTATGATCCAAGATCTTCACTGGATGCTCCTCATAAGAGAGTTCATTATCCAACATTACCACCTCTTTGATTCAGTACTTGTGAGAGATATGGTATGTACTTAATCAATAGGGATACATGGAATACATCATGTATGTGAGACATGTTAGGTGGATGTTTTAGTCGATAGGTCATGGCTTAGACACGCTCAACTATCCTGAAGGTGTCGATGTACCTAGTACTCAGCTTTTCTTTCTTCTAGAGTCTATTGATTCTCTTCCCTGGATATATGAAGTTGAATTACATATCTCCATCCATAAACACTAGTTTTCATTGATGATTATCATCATAGATCTTCTATCAAAATTGGGATACCTTAATGCGATTCAAAATGGTTATCACCCTTTCCACCATTTCTTCAACCATTTCAGGTCTTAGGAGACTACGTTAATCAACCTCATCCTATCATGTTAGTGTTTTTCATCATTTCCCATGAAGGGATTCGTATGGATCAATTTTGATGCTTTGGTGGAAACAATTTTTGTAAGAGAAATCATACAAAGGTAGATTTTGGTCACATACTCTATTGAAGTACACAAATTATGACCATAATATTTATTTTTGTGTCTAAATAGTTTGTTTATATTTGAAATTTGTTTGAGGATGATAATATATACTGATGTTCAACTCAGTGTTTACATCATGTTAGAGAATTTTCTAGAACATGGAAGTGAATCTCGAGTCTCGATAAGATATAATCGACAGTGGTAATCCATGATTCGTTACCCCTTCACTGATGTATATATGTGGAACTTGGCCCATTGATAATTATTCTTGAATTGTAATAACGTGACCTGTATTTGTGAGATGATCCAAAACAAACCATCTAGCATTTTTTTCCTCTAGATGTCCTTCGTAGTCTGGTGAAAAAGTACATGGTGAATTTTACCATTTCCATGTTGGTATGCATAACGGTTGTATTAACCCCTTATAATTTTGTTTTTCAGCATTACCTTTCTGAAATACAAGGTAATTTGATGTATATTTACTGAACTCCTTTTTGATATTGTCACACCAATAGTCTTCTAAGATATCTCAATGAATCCTTTTGATCCCTATGTGAATAGAGAAGGTTGAGCTATGTTTATCATTCAGAATCTACTTATTTATCTTTGCATCAGATGGTAAACATAATGTAGACCCGAATATTAAAACTTCTTCCTCATCGATTTTAGAATCTGAGGATTTACCCTTTCCCATAGCTTCCACCATCTTATATATTTCCACATATTTCCTTTGATAACCCTTTATTTTATCTCTAATGGATGGTTGGGAAAAAATTTGGGAAATGATTGATGATGTTCCATCCTTAATTATTCCCATGTCAATCCTTTGAAAATATAAGTTGTCTAGACCCTTCTCAATAATCATCATGGATATTGTTGCATGATCCTTTCAACTTAGATCATTTCACACTTTATTTGATTTGACATGATGGTAGTAGTTGGAGCAGTCATAATCCTTGATGACATTTAACCCTATTTTATGGAAAATATTAAGCTTCATCTGTGTGAAATAATATTTTAGGCTCTTATGATGAGTATATATTTCACAGTTATCCTTATAAATATAATTACACCATATTTTCAACACAAAGATCACATCTTCCAACTCTAGATCATGCGTTGGATAGTTTTTCTAAAAACAATTTAACTTATTTAATGCGTAGGCTTTCAATTTATCATTTTATATAAGTAAAAAACTATATCACTTTTTTGAATCATCACTATATACTATAAAGAGTTCCCCATTTTTTAGATGTGTGAGTACTGGTGTGGTGATGAGCCTCTTTTTTTAACTATTTGAAGCAATCTTGATATTCATTGCCATGAAAAAAACATTTCTCCATTACGATTCATCTTGGTTAGTGGGTTTGAAAATCATGATACGTTCTTCATAACTAACCATTAATACCCAGTTAGACCAAGAATCTATGGATCTCCATTACGGATTTTGTCTTGGGATACTCTTCGATTACCATTATCTTGGAGGGGTACACAGATATTCTATTGCTGGTGATAAAATCCCCAAAAATGATATTTCCTCCATCCATAACACACATTTATGGTACTTTTCATAATATTTCTCCCTTTGTAACATATTTAGAAAATTATTCAAATTATCCCCATGTTCCTCCTTACTCTTAGAGTATATAAGAATATCATCAATAAAGACTGCCACAAATTTTCCATGGTAATCTCAAAAGACTCTATTAATTAAGTCCTCGAAAATTTCTAAATAATTAGTGAGTCTGAAGAGAATCACTATGAACTCATTGTTTCTATTCCTAATTCGAAAGGCAGTCTTGGGAAAATCATCTTTCCTCACCTTTAATTGGTGATATCTCGACCAAAGGTCCACCTTTGAGAAATTAAAGGCCCCACATAGTTGATCAATCAAGTCATCTAACTATTGAAGGGGATTCTTGTTCAATATCGTGATTTTATTGAGATCATCATATTCAATGTAGAGGGTCATTGATCCATCATTATTTTTAATAAATAGTATTGGAGTACCCCATGGTGAGGCACTCGTGCATATGAAACCCTTTTCTACATTCTCTTGTAATAACTTCTTTAGTTCTTCCAGCTCAATGATTTCAATTCTATAAGGAGTATTTAATATTTTAAGAGTCACATGAATATGGTCAATTAAGAAATCATCCTCTCAATTAAGAGGAAGACCTGTCAATTCTTCAAGGAACACATCTGTGTAGTCCCTCACAATGGGCATGTCTTTGAGCACGATCTTCTCCATCATCTCAATTATTGAACCTAGATATGTTTTCTCATATAGAAATTATACTTACATTTGATACAATTATTCTGGAGGAGATTCATCATCCTCTTTACACTTTTATAGAATTAGAGGATGCTTCGAGATTAAAAGATTGATATTCTTTTCCTGACAATTGATGTTGGGTTTGTATAAATATAGTCAATGCATGCCCAATAGAGAATAAAAATCTACAAAAGAATGTGTGGTAAGATTTAATGGGAGGTTTAGTCCACAAGAATAAAACATTGAGGATTTATAATATTTGGATGCAATAATAACTCCATTTTCTATTCTCATTGATAGGCTAAACTCCAAAATTTAAGGTTGTGGCTGATTAGTTGTACAAAACTTCACTACCACAAAACTGGGTTTCTATAGTGCCACCCTTTAATAGCGCTAAAAAAAGAAATGTTATAGAGGGGGTATTTATCAGTGATAAAAAAATCACTGATAAAGGTCACTTTTATGAGGGAGAAAAAAGTGATATTAAAAGTGACCCTTTATTAGTGCTTTTTTTAGCGCTGTTAAAGGGGACCCCTTTATCAGCACTTTTTTAATAGCCCTGATAAAGAGGGAATTTATCAGCGTTTTTTACTAGCACTGATAAATTTAAAAAATAATACTATGTAAAATAATATATTGTTATATAAGTATATTTATATTGATATAAATATAATATATATATTTTAAATATATTTTAGACATGTATAAATAGACTATTTCATTTAATATATTAGGAATTTAGTGAAAATGACATTAAAATATTTTAAAAAATATTATTATTTAATATTTTTCTAATTATAATCGATTAATATTCATTTCATAACAATTTGAAGTAAAAAAAAAATCAAAAAACAATTAATAAAAGATGTAAAATAAGTTGAAAAATGTAACTCAAACATCAAATGGCCATAAATTTTGATCAGAGTCTCTGTTTGAGCTCTACAACATATCAAATTGAAGCTTATGATGGGATCTACATGATAATGATTGAAGGGACCCTTTTTTGAACATTTTTCGTGGACCAAAAAGGGATAGAAGGCCTCCAAAACTGTGTTTTTTGTATGGATACCCTGATTTGTTAACATTCAAACTGGTATAACGTGCGATCTGGATGTATTCTAGGCATGTACCACATATAATATCAAATATTTTTCTATTTTATTTGATTTGACTAGTTTTGGAGTTGAAACAAACTTCTGTATTACAAGTTATTGTCATTTTAACATTCTACTGCTTTTTAGATACACTTATATATGTATTTATTTGTATATATATATATATATATATATATATATATATATCTGTGTGTGTGTGTGTCTATGTGTTTGTGTGTGTGTTGTATATATGTATGTATATATTTATTTATTTATTTTAAAAAAAGTATTTTATAAATGTTTTTAAAACTAATCTTATAAATATATATTAATATACAAATAAATATATGAATAAAAATTAATAACTAAAAATAAATATATAAATAAATATAAATATATATTAATATAAAATAATTAAAAATATACTAATATATTAATAAATAAATAAATATAAATATATCTAAATATATTTATATTAATATGAATACATATTAAAATACAAATAAATATAACTATATATATATAAATAATTATAAATATATATTAATATACGAATAAATATATATATATATTTTAAAATATGAATAAATATATATGTATTAATTTAACTAAATATATTTTTATTAATATGAATCAATATTAATATATGAATAAATATAACTATATAAATATATAAATATATATATATATATCATTAAATGGAGAAAAAAACTAAATGGATTTGTGGTAACAGTGTAGACGCACAAGGGGGGAGGTCGCTGGTTCGAGTTCTGGGGGAAGAAGGGAGGGGCGCGTGGGCAAGTTGGGGTTGCGCAGGCCAGGGCGGCACGTAGGAGAGTGGGAGGGGTCCACCTAGTACTGATAAAAGGGGGGTCAAGCACTGTTTAAAGCCCCATTGAGAATTAGATTTTCTTTTTAACTTTTTTTCGTTTATCAGTGTTAAAAAAAGCACTGATAAAGTACCATTTTATCAGCACTTTTTTAGTGCTAATAAAAGTTACCTTTTATGAGCTCTTTTTTTAGCACTGATAAAAGGGGCATTTATTCGCACTTTTCTGAGCGCTGATAAAAGGGAACCCCCTTATATTCTCCTTGATTAACAGTGATTTTATGGAACTATTAATTCCCTTTTCTAGCACTGATAAAGCCATATTTTTTGTAGATTTTGTAGGATATAAATGAATGTGTAGAAGTAGAATCAAATAGTATGTTATATATTCTTAAATGAATAATTAGTATACCTATCACAAAATCATTTTCAGGATCCACCTCATTATTAGTGATGGCATAATCCTTCCCATGATCCTCTGTATTTGGGGGCTAATGAAATAAATTACCCTCATGGACTTGGGGTTCAATGCACTGGATTTCATAGTTCCATTGGTCCCTACAATTGAATCGTTGAACCATGGGCGGTTCTCTCATTTTTTCCACCACATTTTCATGTTTCCTCATTTATTTTAAACATATATGAGCTTGGTGGCCTTTTCTCCCACACATATTTTATTTCCCCATCCCTTTGAGGGAATTATCTTGATGCTTCTTACCACATTTTGACATGTGGGTTGTTGAGTTTTCTATCCACTGTTCTCGTTAGATCCACTTTCTTGGAACTCCATATTTTATTTCTTAAAAACATATCTATGGGATCATTTTCCAAACATCATATCCACTTTGAGAGCATATAGAACAACTTCTTCAAAAAACCCAAAGTATCAAATTCCTAGATACGTTCAAAGGTATGGTTTTTAAAAAATAAATAATCTATTAATTATTTTATCCTTATTGATAAAAAGCTTGAATCATACCTTGAAATCCATGTGAAATTTTATTCATAGGCCTTGAGAGAATCGACTTCTTTTTTAATCAGCTATATGAGTTCTCTCTCTAACTTTTTAAGAATAGTTCAAGGGAAATACTTATTAAGAAACATTTTCTTAATGTCCTGCCACTCAATATTGAAAATTTATTCCTTCTACTTGACATTATTAATCAAATCCCACCATTGGGTAGCCTATCTATCTAGACTATAAATTTCCAAAGTTACCTTCCCCATCTCAAAATAAAAAATAAAAAAAGATCTTTTCCATCAGGTTGACCCACAATTCCATGACTAGTGGATCAAAAGATCCAAAATATGTCAGTGGTTGTTTTCACATCAAATACATTATTTCTAGTTTCTCCCTCTTAGGTGAAGGATTTTATTCCAGATTATTCCGGTTATTGTTCAAATCCTGACAGAACTGGGTAATCATCCCCATGTAATTTTTTAACTCCACCTCCCAGAGCATTGTAGATTTCATTCATCCAATCACTTCACTGTCGCTCGCATGGGATGTTGGCCAATTTTCTAATTATTACCACCATTTTCTAAAACATATTGTGTTAAAACAAAACATAAGTCAATAATTCATGAATAATTAATTAATTACTTTGTGAAATTATTTCTGAAGGCATATCTCGAGGGATCCATGTGTTTAGTATTTTGTAAAAAAAATATTCTTGGGCGATTAAAAATAGTTAGTCTCATACTAAGGGTGTTCAATAAGGTTCTATAACCCTAATTCCCAATTTAACTAAACCATTCTCTGATACCAACTATAATAACCCTAATTTTTCTTAAATGACTATTACATAATTATAAAGATAAACATCAAAATAGTGTTTCAAATATAGGATAAATAAGTTTAGTGACTTGATAAAACTATTCTTATTCATAACTTATAAAAAATAAAGAAAATTATTTAGTTCCTTCTCTAGCTTCTTATTGCACTTCATGTTCTTCTTTGTACAAGTAATTACATGTGGATATACATCCCTAAAATGGGTTAGAAAAAATCACTGTAAGAGGATAGATAAAAACATGATTCAATATATCATGGGTGAGTATAATAATCATCATCATAACATAAACATTGGTCATCATAATTATCTTGAGAGTAAACATTAGATAAAGGCATGGAGTGTGGAAAAACATAAAAATATTACATTATGTATTAGTGGTCAAATAACACACATAATTATTAATAAATATCGAATTATGTTCACATATATTTCAATTTGTCTCCTGAGATTCATCACATTACCCAATTAATTTTATCTCTATATAAGTTTTGTATCACCCGTTACATTATAACATTTACATTATCACGCATGCCATATAGAACTTTTATAAATCTTGGACATAAAATAACCCCTAGAAAGAAATGGATTTCATTTCACAAATCATATATTGATAAAATTTTGGTTTCCAAAATGATATAGGGAATGACATAATTAGCATAATAATCATCAATATTGTGTGAAGAGAAGCAATCTCAGGAGTAGTAAAAGTTGTATTTTTTTGAAATAAGAGTTCTTTTGGAAAAATATTTTCATTTGTCATAGAAACATATTAGTAACATGTATGTCTAGAAAATAAAAGGGAAATATAATGAAATATTATTCAAAGACCATTATTTGAACTTCCATACTAAGAAATATGTGAAAGAGGGAAAACCCAAAGAAATAGAGTTGAGTTTGAGAATTCCACTTACCTTATGTCTGAATTTATTCTTCACGTTAATATCCAAGATAATAAAATTAAATTCATTAATTTAAAAATAAAGAACCATTTATACAATTATTTTATTCATTATAGATTTATTATGTTCATTTATTATAATTTTTATGAGTTATATAGTTTAATATCATCATTCCAGAGCATTCATTTACTTGGTTTTCATGATTAGCTCGATTGTTTATAAGTAATGAATCTCATGTAATATTTGAATAATTATATAGAATTTAAATTATATGTTATTAATTATCATAAATATGTTTAATTGGTTATTTATATTATATATTTTTATGGTATGTGGGTGAAAAATTAGAGATGACATTTTTGATAATCATTAATATTATTACTATGGTTTTTTGATCACAAAAAACTCATTCAGTTTTATTATTTATAGTTATATATATAATTTTTTTATAAAAAATAAAAAATGGTTATAATATAACGTTTATGATCTTTTTTAGCCATTATAATGGGTTATATTAATGGTCTTGAATGCATTAATGGAAAATTAAAGTGCATCATTGATGATATCGGTAAATTGGCACATCACAAGCGATGATTTATTTTTTAGAAAAAGAGAGTGAGTGAGTGAGAAGTTTAGTGATGTATATTCCATTAAAATGATAGTATTACAATATATAAATGAAATGGTAGTTATCAGGTAAATTTTGATAGAGTAGGTGAGGAGAGGATATGAAAATAAAAAAATAATTAATGAAAAAATTAAAAGAAAAAAGGAAGAGGATTTTACCACTTTATTTACTCCCCCTTGAGAACCTCCTTTGGGAAAATATTTTGTTATTTTAAAGAGCCCAAGGGATCCTAGAAGTTGTGAGTGACCATGGAAAAGGATAGGGTAGAATATTTACAGGTCTAAAATCTTGTAATATGTGAGAAGAAGGGGTGGTGAGGGGAGGTATTTATAGTGGAGGAGAGGGAAGTTTTCTCATTATTTTATACATTAGTTTATTATTTTGGCTCAAGGATATGTGTAGTTTTGATTCCTATGAAACAATATTGTAAATGGAGATGGATTGTTTTGGGGTAATTGTTTTTACATCTCCCGTAAATCAATAATTTCTAAAAAAATCATGTACTTAGAATTTATCAAAAATTATCATATTTTACTATTAATTTTTTTTTATGAATTTTAGAGAAATAAAAAAAATCACCTTAACCATTTTTATACGCGGTGAATTAAAAAATGAAATCCATTTTATGAAAATTATTTATTAAGTATTTTAAATTAATTTTTTAATCAAAGTCATCATTTACTCCAAATATATATATTTTACAATTAAAACTAATCTTATAACACTTTAAAAAATTAATTAAGCCGTCATAAAATTATATTAAAATCATAATTCCAAAAAAAATATGAATTTACGAATACATTTTATAAAAATAAATTATAATTATAATTTATATATTTAATCATAAAAATAAAATTAAATATTAATTACTTATAAACATAGGAACACATAATTAGTAATTTTTACCAAATTTATTCACTTGTAGTATGATATAATTATATAATAATTTAATCTATAAAATTAATAATTTTTTTTACATAAATGGGTGAAGTTACCATTTAGTTTTACGAATTACATTTTATAAGGGCTATATTACTATTCTCAAGGTCATGTTACTATTTCATTGGTAAACGTTATTTAATTTTTAGATATATCACTTTTTTAATTCACTCTTCATTTATATAGTTTTTATTTTGTTCATAATATGATATTATGTTGTTTAAACTACATGGAATAAATACAATAAAGGAGTTTCCATTTGATAAAATTTTGGGTTGTAACATAGTTGATCATTACGTTTCATTTACAACCAATTTTGTGAGATTATTATTTCCATAGGTCGGGGAACACTTTTTGGATATTTGTGCCTCCCACTATAAAATTAGATGAGATAATCTCATTATAAGACTATTCATTCCAATGGAATTGATATCTTCGCAATCATACCACATCATTGAGAGAGAAATATTCCTTCTGAGTAATTGATCTTGGGAAGTCTTTTCAGATAATAAGAAGTCAATGTGATCATCACAACACTGAAGAAATCATCAGAGCTCCATGCTAGTGTGTATAATTAAATGATCAATGTATACAAAAATTCATGAAGCATGTGTGGGAGATATATAGAGGGTTTTGTCTGGTTTCATCAAGAAATGATATCTGGTGAAAATCTGTAGTTGAATGCGCCTCTGATTCAAATGTTGTACTTGTTCATGGATGTTAAATTTATACAAGATTCTCATACCTTTATCATGGTTCAGATCACTCAAAAAGATGGATGTTTATTTTCCCAATGATGAATTTTTTTGATTCCCTAACCCATTGGATTCCACTTTGCTCCATGTCACCAACATTTCCATCATAGAGGCTGGTTTGGTTTATCCTTTAATTTCATCTATTTTTGAAGGATTCATAGATTTTACTTTTTCAATGCCAACATACCCTAAGAATGTTATTTTTCCCATCCAGAATCTTCATTTACTATACATTTCTTATGTATGTTATTTCTATATGGTCTTAAGTATGACATTCAAATTACCCCCTTATTCATCCTTATATTTAAAGTAGATATGAATAACATCAATAAAGGATACCAAAAATTCATTGAGTTAATATATGAAGACTATAATAATTAATTTCAGAATTTTTTTGGAGTATTAATGAGTCCAAATATAATCACTACGAAATCATAGTGTCTTTACCTTGAACATAATGAAGTTATGGGGATATCCCCTTTCTTCTACTTTAACTGAGAACATCGAAAATAGAATATACACCTTACAGAAGTACTCTGCTCTACACAGGTAATCGAGCAAATCACCAATAAATGAAATATGATTTTTTTTATTTATTAAATTCTTTTTTAAATCACGATAATCAATTTATAGGGCCAGTAACCCATACTTATTATTTATAATGGAAACTAATGCACCCTATATTGATGTAATTGGGAATCTAAACCCTTTATCTAGATTCTATTATTGTTTCTTCTTATACTTCTCATTTTTAAAAATGGAAATTCAATGTGGATTCTTGGATATTGAAAAATATCTTGGTACGATATGGATTGAGAAATCAACATTATGGTTATAAGGAAGATAATAAAATTCATTAGGAAACACATAATATAATTACCTTACAATGAGAACATCATCAAGGATGATATTTTCTTTATTATTCGTCATTTTAGACAAATAAACTTTCTCAAAGAGAAATAATATTAATGATTTTTATGATGATAAAAAATGGGATTCATCCACCTCCTTGATCATTTATTTAATTTGAGGGTTATTGGTGATGCCTAGGGTGATTTCATAATGTTGAAATTTTTTTAGATCAATATAAGTAAATAAAATCCATTCCTAGAATAACATCGAATTCATCTAAAGGAAATATCATAAGGTTTTCTAGGAAATTCAACCCATGTATTTGGAGAGTGGATGCGCTATATTCTGGGGATGAAAAAATGACCCATTTTCCATCTTCACTTATAACTCAACTTATATGTTTAGTGGTTTTGTTTGAATAGTTATACTAAAATTTCATGATATGAAAGAATTCATAGAACCATAGTAACATATGACATTTGATGTCCATGAATATATGATAAGATTGCCTTTCACTATTTTATTTTAATTCTAATTATATACTTCAATCAACAAAATAATTAGGAATGAACATGGAAGGGATAACTCATAAAAGAAATATTTTCTATAACCTATGAATATATAATTTTCAATATAATATATCTATGATCTATTTCCTATCATAAAGTCTTATTGAAACTTTACCACTTAGTAATGGTTCATAATGAGCTTGTGAATTTACCAAAGAATATCCCCTAATATTTTCAAACTAAGTGTACAATAATGAAACATTATTTCACAATAGGTGATGATTGTATCTTTCCCAATTTTTCATTTTCAGGTTTATTACCTATAGATACAATTATGTTAGATCCACACCCACTTGTATTATCCATACAAGGATGTATTTTCTTATAAACAACTTAATCAATACTTTTACACAATTTATGGATTTTTTCCAATGTTTATTTTTACACCCAATGATTTTAATATAGTTTTCTAATATTAATCACCAAAATAAAAATAATTTGATCTGATACCCACTACGAAAACCAATATCTTTAGTACCCATTAATAAATGATTTATTTTAAAAATATACACTTAATAAAAAATCATATGATAATGACTCCTAGTGTATTTTAGTAATTAGGTATATAACATTAAAAATTAAAAAATATATTCAAAAATATTATTTAAAAACTCTATAACATGTGCTTATGTTCCATGCATATTATAAAACTGAATGAGATAACCTTGGGAGTTATATAATAAAGAGATAAGATATAGATCCCAGGAAGGGAATAATAAAATAATAACATGATGAATGTTATACGTGTTAGTCAATAGGTAAAGAAAAAAGATATAAAATAGGTTATAATCATAATCTTGAACAATGAGGAGTGATATAACATGATAACATCAAGGTAAAAGGATAATATATAAAAAATATAAAACATTTCAAACACATAAGTCAAGACTAATATCAAATAAAACATCAAATAGAGGAACATTTACCATAATGGATTTGGTTCAATCACTTATCCCATAAATAATTTCACATGAGACAAAAATATTACCCAATACGTTTGAGGGATATAATATCCCTATCCCACCTGTCACATTCATATTATGTACATGAATAAGTTCACCTAATAGATCACCCAAAATAGAAGCATATTTCACCAAATTAATTACAAAAATTTGGGAGTGTGGGTTACATATATAGAATTCAATAATAAATCAAGGATATTTACATCTATGTGAATACACTTGAGTGGAAATGGGGATGGGTATTCACTACATAATTGTTTGACATGAAAAATCCGCAGATAGTTTTAGCAGAATCTTGACAGAACATAATGATTCATAAAAGGGATTAATGAGAATGAATAGGGCCTCACATCACCAGGAAATAATAATTACGGTATTAGGGTTCTGAAATAACATAACCAAACATGAAAAATTGGTAATTAAATGACATAATACATAGAAGGTTCTTGAATGATGTGGAGAATGGGAGGATACCTTACCTTGAGAGGGTGTTTACTAATGTTTAAGAGGAGATTATTAAGAACATGGGGGAGCCTAGGTAGGGATCTATAATGGGGAAGTTAGAGTAAATTCATTCTCCACGAGTTTTGATGAAGTGGAATGGGGGGTTTGGTGGGGTTTTATATCAAAAGGTAGGGTAATTAGTTTTTAAATATTAAACATAGTTTTTGGACTCTATATGATAAATTAATCCAAACCAAAAACTACAAAACGGTTTCTCCCATTGTTTTCCAAAGTAATTTTTTTAGATATTTTATAATTCTATAAAATAACTTCACTAAATTATTACAATGGGTGTTGTGGAAGTGAGTCATGTTTAGAAAGAATTGATTTTAAAAACTTAAAATATAATATTGGTTTTAGAGGATTCATTAAGGCATTATAAGATTTATAAAACACCTTTAAACAAATTATTTTAATGGTGAAATATATATTTGGTATTGGATACATTTCATGGAATATATTACATTACTTTTGGGTCATTATGATGTAAAAAATACAAACCATATATTTCAACTAGATTTAATTTGTAATAAAAAAATAAACCATCTCTAAAAATTATGAAAAAATCACCAGTATATAATTTCAACTTACAAATTTGAAGAATAAAATTTATTTTATCAAAACAATTATTCAAATATGATGATTAATAATTTTAAATAAAAAATAATTATTTATATAAAAATACTAGTTTTTTTACAACAACATTTTTTGATCTATATAAAATTATGTTTGAATAATAA
Source organism: Viscum album (assembly GCA_963277665.1). Classification (NCBI taxonomy): domain Eukaryota; kingdom Viridiplantae; phylum Streptophyta; class Magnoliopsida; order Santalales; family Viscaceae; genus Viscum; species Viscum album. The sequence goes on from OY728145.1 coordinate 907,124,210, forward strand.
ATAATTTATTAGAATTAAAATTTAATAAATATTATTTGAAAATAATATTTTATCAAAATAATATTTATTTCAAAAATACAATAAGTCGTCAAAATGTTATTTCTAATTGAAACAATATATTTCCCAAAAATATAATTTGTGTTTCATCCTTTCCAAATTTAATTTTAATCAAAAATATTATTTAATCATTATGAAGAAATAAAAGATAAATAATAAAAATATTTTGTTAGAAATAAAATTATAAAAATTCATATGGTTAGGGTCTAGATACATATCATTTTATCACAGCAATGAATGTTCTTAGGGTAATATGTGTAGTGATGATATTTTTTTGGGCGGATCGATGAACATAGTTTGGGTCACGATCTAAATAAGATTTAACATCCCCTAAAAATAGTTTTGATCATTCTTTATTTATTAAATCTAGGAACACACTTGGTTGAGGGGAAATACTAGTGATGTTATCTCCATCATAATCTCTAATAAATGGGATTTATAGGTTATGACCCTAATGGTCATGTCCATCACTTACTTTGTCTATGTCAAATGGATTTATAATAAACCTATATATATTATAATCATTAAATCATAGTATAATGAATATACTATCAATGGTTATTATTCTTAACTATCATTGAAATCCAATAAGATTGGACATATAATGGTAAAAACCAACCATTATAGTGCATATGTTTTCTATTATTTCATTAGTTAATAAGAAATTAATCGTTTAAAAAGGTAATTTCATTTATAAATTGTCAATTTGTTACATGATCCTTCTGATGTGTATCCCTAATTTTTCATAGGATGCTTCTAAATCATAAATTAGATATCATTCTTCTCAAAAATAGGTCTTTGATTTCTATCAGGTCATGATGATGAAAAACATGCAACTCTATCCATATTTACGTGTCATATTTTCATATCTTCATACAGATATATAACCTAGTTATCTCAGTCACTTCTCAAATATTTAAAGTCTCAACACCAAGTATCAAAACATGCACAATATTTCATTCTATTCTCATATGTTATTTCTTCTTTTACTTATCACTCATTGAAACCCAATGGATATAATATCTTCAACACCAGTTCAAATTTTCTATTTTGTTTCAGTACATCATCTAAAAGAATTAAATTATTCTCATTCCTATAGAATATTTTTTTTATAATTTTTTTGAAAATATCTCTTCTCTCTATCATTAAAACCGCTCTTTAGTAATGGAACCTTCTTACTTTTCTATATCTTCCTTCTCAATATTATCCTCCATGCATGACTTTATTTCAGACCATAACTTCCTCCCACCATAATCAATTTATTAAAATGGAATATCTAGTTGACCTTATCATTAATTGATATAAAACACCATAAAAAAATAACCATTTTGGTTTCTTATGATATTTCTTGCACTACCTTTTTGGCATAATGGATATTCCCAAAATACCCTTAATTAATGTATTTCACATGGACGAATAAATTAAATATTTTATTATTCTATAGACTGGGATTTATCTTCATCAAAATATATATTAAATATATCACAGTTCAATCTCTTTATATATATAAGAAATATACAACACACCATTTCTCCTATGAAGTTAAACTAATCTTTTTCAGTGTGTGGATATTTACATAAAATCATATACCGATTCTCATTAAGGGTTCTAGATTATAATAGAATCTCAAATAATCTTTCTTTTTCCTAGACAACACACTTTGCAAATTTTATGCCTTATAAGAAAAACATGATATTTGATGGATTTTCATATGTATTATTCCCAAAAATCAAATAAATTCAATTTAGTACTTTTATATTTGTAGAAATTTCTTTATATTTTGATCTGCATGCTTACCTTATTGAATATTAACAACTCCGGATCTAATTATGTCCATTTAATGATTCATTATGTTTTTTTCACGAATGACCAAAACATTCATCTTTCAATTTCTTTTCATCATAATTAAGAAATTATGGAAACACAAAATACTTGATATATACTATTTTTTTGTTTCCCTTATATTGGTTTAAAGAGTTTTTATAGTTATTATAATCTAAAGGATTACCATTAAAAGATTAAGGGGAAAATTTTGATATATTATCATTACATTTACATATGTCCAAAAAATTTATGGGGATCTTCTATAGGCTACAAATTTCACATATTACCCTTACAAAGCATTCATATTTTCTAATTCACCTTTACATAGGTCTCTAGTTACCTTCAAACAACCCATAAACTCTATTTCTCAACTTGATTTTATGTTCTTCTTTCCCACTTACATTGAGAGTAATTTTTAATATTTTTTATTTTATTAAACATCACACATATATATAAACATAATCACACATACACTAGTCTATGTCACACATTTTATATACATGATGGAAACAATGTTGATGGTTATATTAATTTATATTGATAGTTCTTTTAAAAATTGTTCATGTATTTTTATAATCACACATACAATGTTGAGTAGACACACATATATAGCTTAAATATTGACAAATATACTGATATTATTTCCTTTTAGTGGACACATACATTGGATTATTTAATTATGAAATTTTTAGAATTCTATAATTAAATTATAGAATTATGAAGAAATTTTATAATTAATTAAAATTAATCATGAGCCATATAAAAATATATCATCCCTCATCTAATCATGTTTATCACCTATTTCAAAAACCAAATTTTAGTGTACCTCAATGATGGGTTCTTCTATTATCAAAAATATTCTTTAAAACATTTAACCTTTTCTCCTAAATGAAATAATATCCCTATATTTAGTTTATTAAAATGTTTTGTAGCCATATTTTCTTACCTGATTATCTTGGGAAGTGATTATTATAGAGCATACTTCTCTAATCATTGAAACAACTATTTAACATTGTTATTAGTGAAAAAATCATTTATTTTTTTCTTTTCTATTCATTCATAATGGAATCATCTCATTTTAAGTTACATATAGTGGATAGTTCATCTTTTTGAAATAGTACATAACTTTTGTCTCATTGAATAATCAGTTAATTATCTTTAGATATAATATCTATTAACTATATATTTTCCCAATAAATCTTCATAACTAGTATAAGCCTTTCCATACTCTATTCAAAATATAATAATAATCTTTTTTAGATCTAGTGATTGCCACATCAATATTTTTGGCCCATGGTTCATGGGAAACACTTTCTTTATGCATTGGGTGGATACTTCAATCCATCATCATTCATATCCATGTTCATTTACAATTTATACAATTACATCATCAATAAAAAATATGAGACACAATCCAATGTTCACTTCTATTATTTGTCTATAGGATCCATTATTTCAACCATTTGTTCATCGTAAGAGAGATCATGCTCTAACTATACAACTACTTTTAGTACATGTGGTGGATCAAGTATTTAATTCCTCAAAAGAGATACATAGAACATAAAATTCACTTTGGAGAGGTTTATTGGAACGTAAATATGATATGATACCACCCAATAATAGTGAAGTATTAATAAAGGACCAATATATATAAAGTTATACTCTACCTTGATAATGAATCTCACAGACATATTCCATAGTTATATTCAACGGAATAACTTTTACTATGAATTAAGAATCCCACATTTTTCAATAATTATCAATGGATCTCATCATTCGACTCTGTTAAGATTTAATGTACTAAAGAATGTATTGAATCTTATCCAACGTTTGTTGAGAAAATCCTATTCCAAAAATTTGGAACATTCCAACTCCATCCCAACAGGTTAGAGTTTTTCAACACTTCCAATATATATCCTCATGCAGTTCCTTTAAAATTAGATAATTGAAATTATTTTTTTACAATAACTATACTAGTGGAATTGGGTGATCCCATAATCCCCTAAAATCTTATTCACATGATCCCAACATATCAACCTAAGCATGTATGGTCTTTTTATAATGACAATCTTTCTGTGTATGATAATAATTACCAATGATCCACTCTATATTCTATTCTCAATGAATAATTTTATGGATCTTCATGATAAAAAATATATCTTTAGTTAGTAAAATTGAATGTTTAACTCAATAAATGTTTAACATTTACCATATGTATGTCCTTGAAAGTTGATCGAGTGAGAAATAATATTATATAGGAATGAAATGCTCTAAATCTGTAAAGAGGTACACCACAACCCATATGACATTATGGCCATAAGAAGTCTTAGGAAGACCAACAAAAAAAATCTAGGGTGATGTTATCCAATTATTATATAGGTATGGGTATGGTTCTATCATCCCCTTGGAGTTTTTAATTAAATATTAATTTTCTTGTACACCAAACATTAATATTTATACTCTATAATATCCCTATTCATGTTATCACACTAGAAATAATTCTTGATATCTCTATAAATCGTTATACTAATAGAATGGATAGTTAATGATGAGACATGTGCATCATCTAACAAATACTTATTTTAATTTTAATATTTATGGAATATACATTTGTTTCCCAAATATCATCATTAAACTATTTCTAATGTTGAACTATGGAATATTTCATACCATCTTTTGTAAATCCATATATTCCTTTCGAGCATTATTGATCTTCTAATAGATGGATAATTGAGTAGTCACTTGGGTATGATTTGATTTCTCCCTATACCATATGATTTCAGGGCCCATCACTCTAATAGTAATGAGTATTGGGTCTCTTTGTATCCTCATCTTGGATAACGTAACATAATTATTTTTATTCATAGAATCATCCACCTTTTCACCTTTCTAGGGTGATAATATATTGTGCAATTATAGTCCCCGTTTCACTTTGAATATCTAATTTGGCACATATTCAAATTCTTATATAAGAATATATAATTTAATATATTATGATCATAGTATATATCTCACATTTCCTCATAAGGATAATGCCTCCAAATCCTTAATAGAAATATATTTTTTGAAACAAATCAAGTAGAAGGCAATTTTTCATACGATACTTAAATTAACACATAGAATAATCTTTCACAAATTCATTTTTCATTAGGAAACATCTAAATATGTTATTTAATGATTATTTATATAGGAAAATTAATTCAAAACTAAATTCTATAGTGAGTATATGTTCATTGATGAACCTTCTCATTAGATCCTTGAATTTTTCTTCACATTTATCTATCCACATGAACTTGACTACCTGTTGATTTGACATGGTTAGTGTACTAAAAAATCATTAGAAATATCTCAAAAACTATAGATGGTATCTACAAAATCCATGGAAACTATGGACATAGGTTATGTTTATATTTCTAAGTCATTCCTTAGTCACATATATATTTGAAGGATCAATAGATATACCATAACCTATAATTACATGACACAAGAATGATACTTTTCATATATATAAATCTCACTTGATAAGATTAGAATACAACTTCAATTTCATAAAGGTCTTTAACGCAATCCTCAAAAAATCTTCATGTTATTTCCCTATCTTGGGATATATAAGAATATCATCTCTAATGGATTCTATAAATTGATTGAGGTAATATATAAATACTATATTCATCATATCTATAAATATTAATCGGGGATTAATAAGTCAAAATGGGATAACTGATTATTCATATTGTATATGTCTTATATCAAAATAAATCTTGGATATATTATCCCTTTTAAGCATCCATTGATGATATTCATATCAAAGTTCAATCTTTAATAGGTATTCTGATCCTTAAAATTGATAAAAAGTTCATAAATAAGAGGATTCACTTACTTTCATTGGATATTCATCTTTTTATTTTCATAACATTCAATGCTTATATGTATTGATATATCCTTATTCATAATAAAGAGAAATATTTCACCCCATGATGAAGCAATTGTGTGCATAAAACCCTTATCCAGATAGTCTTGGATATTCTTCCTTAATTCTTACACCTCATTCAGGTCTATTATATATAGATTATTTGATGTAAGTGTAGTACTAAATATGATTTCTACGGAAAAACATCGTAAAAATATCGGTAAAGACCTAGAAACTCTTCCAAAAATACATAGTCATATTATTGAACCATATATATTTCATAAATATTGATTTTCCCCCAAACCATTTGAGTTATATATACCTTATTCCTATATAATAAAATCTATAAATGGATGTAAATTCAGTAGGGGTTCATAGTAAGTCTTGAATGGATAAATTATCATGAGTTAATTTTAGATATAAAATATAATTTCTCAATATCTAAAATTGAAATAGGCTCTATATAGATAGATCTACTCAATACCCAAAATCATATCAAACTCAACTAAAGGAATAATAATAACATTTTCCGGAATTATATTCCCAAAAAATTCAATCAGAGAACAGTTAAATACATAGGATACAATCATCGCACCATTATTTTTTTTCAAAGATAATTTAGTATCTATACATTGGGGTAATATTTTTATGATCATATAAAACTCCCAAGATATAAAGGAGTGGGTAGATCTAAAATCAAGAAATAAATTTATAGTTCTTTAATAGAAGATGTGCATAGCTTTCACAAATCAATTTTCATTACCCACTTCCACAACTGTTATTTAACTATAATTATCTTTATCCCATGGCATTATATGCTGATGAAATTATTCCTAGGGATTAACCTTTAGTTTTGACCACTTATTAGAATATTGTCCATATTCTTTACTGTTGACGAATTGGAGTGTGGGTGGTGTGTAATATTGCTCATTTATTACAATCTTTATATCACTTTGGTAGTAATTCAATTTATGACCTTATCCCCCATGATTAATAACATTTACTTAACATTTTAGGAAAATTTTCCCACTTTTAATTCAAAATTTTATCGTTCCAGAAGTAGAATCGTCTTCCTCCATTATTTTTATCATTAGAGTTTCCTTGAAAATTCTTTTTTCTCTTCGAGAAACAAAAACCACGAGAATAATGGGAGTCTCCAATTTAAATTTCTAACTTGGGAAAAAATTTAATTTTTTTTATAATCACCAAAGTCACTTATATACAATTAATTTCATAGACATGTTTTTTTACAATAAATAAATTATCGGTTTTCATTTTAGGGTTAATTATTAAAAAAGGTTTACCTTTGAAGTCATGTATTGTTTTATTTATAGGAAACAATGGATTCATACTCATTTTTCACTTTATCAAGAAATTATATCTTCATTTTGTTGTAAAGAGTTTATGGAAAATATTTGTTGAAAAATACATATTTAGACCAATCACATTACATATAATAAATTTCCTATTATTATACCATGTTCATAATGGGATTTATCCATTGGTTAACTTAACATTATAAATAATACATATAAAATACCATATTTTCAAGCTATGAGAATTATATAATTGAAAATATATTTTCTTATTTAGTGATCCAATACTGAGTAATTAATAGATCAAAAGATTCACTAAAGGATCGTAGAAATTGATACATGAAGATCTAAATTGCGAGTTGTTACTTTAATCATGTGGTATGTCATTATGATTCACATTATTATTAATAACATGATAGAATCTGAAGAGTATAACAAAAATATTTCTCATTCCAATACCCATTCTATTTGGTTTCTCATAAGGACAATCATTTTTTTGTTCACCACAAGTGTTGCTAACATAATTCTTCTTGGTTCTAGATACTAACAAAAACAAAAAAGTTCAGTGTGAGTATCAAAGGATAATCCAAGATTAAAATCATATCATATGAAAAATCAATATGAATATTCCTTAAATAATGATACCTTTATTTAAACTTTGGATATATTAGGTTCATCCTATATCACTTTTGGTTGAATGTGATTTGTTTTCATTAATGGTAATTTTTCCTTCTTAACCCAATACCCAAAAAATAAGTACACCATACTCTAATAATAATTAAAACACCCAATGCTCATACTCCCGAATTTAGTGAAACAAAACATACAAATAATTATATAATTGATACAAATTGAAACCTTTAGATCCTAAAATAAATAAACATTAACTTAATTTCACAAATTAAGCATTTCATCCCAATATTTACAAAAAACCCAACACATAAAGGCTTAGTGTTTTTTGGTAATAGTTACAAAAAAACTTATTTTACATGAGAACCATAATGTAAAACATATAATATTCACATGAGACACTATTTTTGAGGTATCTCACTTAATACCCTTCTATACAAACTATGTTATAGAAACATAAGAATGGGTTAGAATAAATTCCAATTAAAAGTAAACATAGAATATATCAATAAAAGATCATAAGTGATCATTATAGAAGAATGTGGCTATGAGAACATAAAAAAATTGAAATAAAATAACATAAGATAATTATACATATTTCAAAATAGATAATAAATCATAAGTTATCACATAAAACTCTAGGCATCATACATGAGTCATAAGTCAATAATCATGGTCCATGATAATATAACATAAAAATTAGAATTTATAACAAGTGAGTGGAATAAAAATAAGAATAAAAATGAAAACATATTTGAATTATAATCACTAATATAGTAAATTTATAATGGAATAGGCTAACCTCATATCCGTAATCTTTAAGACATGGGCTATTCAGCCACATTCCTTAACCTTTTCGGTTTGGGTTGACAAACTATTTCAGACAATCTTTTCTCCAGATAAGTAAAATATTATTCAATGCACTAAATGTATATAATAGAAAAAACCATCACATAATTTATTAATCATACAATTGTGTTGCATACGAAATTAGAAACATTCATAATTTCATTATATCTTTCTTAATCAATGGTAAAGAAACAAGCTTCCTGGAATCGTCCTTAAAACATCATCATAAGACATCCAAAGATAAAAAAGGGACCCAATTTTTACATTATATCCCCAATGAAGCATAATAAAACACCACCGAATGTTGACATAGATTAAAGACACCATTATAAGAATATTTGTATGTTTATTTGAATAATTTAATGAAATATCTTTTTCTATTTATGAATATTATTTTCTAAATGAAAAATTTAAAAATTTGGGAATATTAATTAGTTTTAAAAACCATGAAATTGAAATTAGTTTTTTAAAGAATAATTTACATAGAGGAAGTAAAATTATTTCACATATTTGTTTTTAAAAAAAATATCTAATTAAAAATTTTGTAACGAATGTCCAAAAATAATCAATGGGGAATCATTAAAAATTTACCCTTTTAAAAATTTGTAAATATATTAAAATATATTTGAAAATAAAATTATGAAATCATTGATTTATAGGGAATAAAATACGTGAAACAATACAAAGATATCTTCAAGTAGGATAATTATTCTTTATAATAAAAAGAGATAATTTTTAATTCACATACTAGTGTCCTTTTAGTAAAATTGTAAACCCAAGGGAAGTGAAATAATAATAAGTTATAATAGAATCAGAAATATATATAGGAAAATAAAATAAGAGGGGTTATGAAGATAAGTAACATAAAATATCATTAATTATAGTTTAGACCTAAATAATATTGAATTAAAAGTGAGATTACAAAATAAATCCTTAAAAAAAAATTTCATTTCGTTAAAGCACTGTAAATCTATATATTACAAATTTATGTATATTATTAATATAAAACATAACATTATTAATAGTTATTTTAAGTTATTTAATTCATTTATAATTCCTTGTAACCCATATATTAAATTTTTATAGTTAAAATTTATATTCGGTTGTTAATTATTATATTCCCCTTACAAGATTTTGTTTTGTTGTTCTAATACTTGATTCATGGTTATGAGTTTGTAACATTTATATTATTTATCCAAATATATTTTATATTTTTTCAAATAATTCCGATTTCCTATAGAAACATCATTGATTTTATGATGATAGTTCTCATAGAAGTCTTAATAATTACATTGGTGATTATTTAATTCATAAATGAATTCAATTTATTGGTGAATATAATTTTAAATACAATTCCACTATAATTTTTTAAAAATTAAAAATTCATCATTATTACATATAATTTATATTTTATTATTTATTCACGACCCAAATGTCATAACATTATTCTTGTAGGCAGTAAAACTGGAGAAAACAAAAATCAAGTTACAATTTTTAATTGAGTAAGAAAATATATTTTTACAGCTACTATATAAATTCTCTCAAAAAATTTTGGTTTTTAAAAAGTGTTATTAAACTGATATATTATGTTCAATATAATGTGTATGAATAGGATATAGAAGAATGATTAAGTACATGATAACATATATGTTGAAATATTAAATTTCTCCTTAAAGGAACTCTTGGAAATGAGAGGTCTTGGATTTCTTATTGGAAGCATAGGATCCAAAACATGGGGTAGTAATGTGAGATATATAAATGGATTATGTATAAAAAAATATGTTTTAAGGAAATGTGTGTTTTTTTGTATATATAAGATAATTAATTTTATTGATTAGTGGGGGTGACATTTTGTGTTAATATTCATTTATTAATAAAAAATAAAATACCATATTCAAGGAAATTGGATCCAAAATTGAAAATTTGAGATGATAAGAAATAGGTTGGTTGATAAATTCCTTATCTAATTAGTTTTTGATAAGGGTTTGTGATATTTGTTTCCCTTATCCCTTAGTTTAACCCTTTTAAAACATTTTACCCTTTAACATGGTGGCTAAATTTAACCTTGGTATCTAATTTTTATCAATAAAAATAAAATAGGTCATATTACCAAAATTTAAATAATAATTCAATATATAGAATCCATTTTACTAAATTTAATTTCTAATTGTGATAAAAAATAATTTTAATATAAGTGCACTTAATTCAACAAAATAGTTTTTTAGAAAAAAACCTTTTAAATATAAAAATGAATTTATATATAATAATTTTAATGTAATTATCTTTAAATTAATGGTAATTTCTTAAATAAAAATATAAAAAATTCATCTGATTGAACTCCACAATTCAAAAAATGAGAAATTTAAATTTAAATGACAAAGAAAGTGTTTTCTTAAAAAACATTATTTATCCATGAATAATTGAAGTATTGGTCCTTATAAATACTTATTTATTTCACAGATGTTTCTAATTAATTTTACCAATTAATCCTTGAATTTCACTAATATATTTTATTTATATCATTTTTCAAAGTGACAAAATTTTCAAAACAATGTAATTCATTAAAAGATTTTCTGTACAATGAATGGGTATTTTTTTTATTTGAACCACTTTATTTTTAGAAATAAAATATATGTATAATTATACTTAATTTAACTATCTTATAATTTATTTTAATTTATTATTATAACAAGTCATTATTCCCTTTTGTCTGGTGTATTGTGTGACACAAAATATCAAACACACATTATTTATTTAAGTAGATATTTGTATTAAAATTATGGGGTGTTACAAATCCCATGAATAAGGTATATGAAACCATTTCATGGAAAGGATTATAATAATATTAAATTGAAAATTCATGTATGAGTAATTATAGAGTGAAAGATAATCTCCCCTAGTTTTGTAGTCAATGCATAAGCCTCCGGGCTTGCGAGTAGTCCAACCCAAGATCCCTCTACCCATTAATATATTAATCATGATATATTTCCTTACCCTTATATATCTAATACCTAATATGTATAATATATAATCAACCATTAAATTCAATCTCAAAACATTATACGATCTAATGTTAATTTAGAAGGAAACTTAATCCATTATCATTCATAACATTTAACTCCTTAGACGAGTTTATGAAAATATCTATAAGGAGTTTAAACCATTATAAACTAAATCATACATAAAAATTCATAATAAAGAAATTATATCTATGAATAATGTATATAATAACTTTAAATTTATGAACATTTCGGATATTTCAACACTTTGTAAAGAATTTATGAGAATTCATAAATTAAAACTAATTATAAACACTTTGTATTTCTATCTAAATATATTGAAACTATTTAATTTTAAATATAAACTATTAATATTCATTCCAATATGATCTGATTCATATTATTTTATATAAGGGATTTAATTTATATATACTATATTGAATGAAATTTAAATATTTAATAATTTAATACAATTAAGTAAACAATTTTACTTTATCAAAATATCACACATTTAATATTATTTAAACCATGATCAAATTTATTATCAAAACAAATTTTTATAAGGGTTAATTTTTTTTAAAAAAATTACTTTAATTTGAACAATCTAAATTAATTAATTATTAACAATATAAAATTAAAATTTAAACCCCTTTATATTTTGTCCATATTTTGAAATATACAATCATTTTATAAATCAAACTTGTAACTTCAATACATTAAATTTATAACACAATTATTAATAATTCCATATAAGTTGAAAATTTTATTTTAATATTAATAATAAATATTTTATTTATATTTATTTTATAATTGTTTCATAAAAATTTGTTAATTACTTATAATCATTTTATAATTAGTTAATTTAAAACATTTTATATGTTAAAAAAACATCCCAAAATACTATTTCTATGATATATAAACAAATTTTAAATTATAGTTTTTACCTCATAGTTGAAATATATAAGTATATATTTTTTATACCAAATCATATTCGATGATATTTATTTAACTGTAATAAACAAGCGATTGCCACAGTGATTTAAAATCATCTTTTACAATATCATTTATATTTAATGATTGAAAACATGAATATAAGTAGGTTACTGTGGAATGATGCACATAATAATAACATCATGTAGTATAGGATCAGATATTGGTTCTATATAGTTTTAACCAACCACATAGAGACCTTCCACATGATTAACACTTTGGTGCTACAATCTGGATTCTATATTTCGTATCCTGCTGCAATATTTCTTAAGTAATAAGAGGTTCTGTTTCGCAGATTTTTTATATTGTTGTCACTCTACATGGTAATTTTTATCATATTTTTTGATATGATGAAAAACTAAAGGAAAAAATTTTCCCATATCATATAATATCATATATCATACGATATGGTCCTGTCATGGATTAAGACATCACATATCATATTTACACCCATAGAACAAAATATCAATCCAATTTTTCAATTTCTAATATTAACTCCATGGTATATCATATATTATTCATTTTAATCATTATTTTTAGAATAAAATATCATTGTAATTCTTTGATACCATTGATGTATTTTTAAGGACATATTTACAATTTATCCACACGACAAAAAGCAATCAAAGAAATTAATCTCTAGAAATCATTTCCATTGAAACCAAAACCATTTTATATATAAATGAAGAATAATTTTGTGTACCATAAATATTTGATTCATATTAAACTACCTTCATCACATATGTTTATTAAATATCCTTTATATTTAGCATAAGGATTCCCTTGGGTATGGCATATCCACAGTGTCGGATAAATCACCCATCTCATAGGCAGGCCTCTCCTCACACCCACGATATGAAAAGATCTCACTTGGTTAAAGATAAAGCAGTAAAGGGAGTTGTGTGGGATAAATAATATCATTCAATACTTGGTATATCATGTACAAAATCCATCACATAGTGCCTTACTTTATAGAGTCCTTTCAAAGATACTCCCTGATCCCTACACATTTACTTGTATTTTTGTATATATGAGTAAATACCTTGAAATGAATCAACCTCATTAAGTAACCTTCAACCAATCCATATTATAATTTATATTTTAATTCTTGAAATATTTATATTAATGAAAATTTACATGGGTTACCTTTTGAATATTAACTTAATAGAATTCAGTTAGAAGTAGCATGATATCATATAACATGCTTTTATGATATTCCAAAAACCAAGGAATATAGAATTGTTTATGTTTATCTTTGTCATACAATGTGATTCACCATATACCATAAATTTAGATGTGGATTTAGGGTACATTATATATTTTTGTTCACCACCTGCCTGTGTTTTTCAAAATTTATAAGGACAATGAATTTTAGTTGAATTTTCTTATTATTAATGAAATAAATAAATTTCCCAAAAATGAGTGCAATGATATCCTCTAATTAAAATAACCGATTAATATTTTGTTACATTTGGTTTGATCTAAATCTAGAATCTTTTATCAGAGAATAATTTTTATTATTCTATCTTTCAGTTCCTAGGTAGGGCCCATTTGGTGTATTAATTAATTAATAAATTAAAGACTTATTTGACCCATGTCTATGAAATATGTTTCCCTATAATTCCATTTCACTCTAGTTTGGTACAAAATCATTGACATGATCCCTAGATGTATTGGTATAGGAGTTGAAATATTAGATTCAAGGTGGATGAGGAATTAAATATTACATCAGGTTATGTAAAAGAAATAACCACTGAATAAATGATCCTTTTAAGAAAGAACGATTCACTACAAGGTTGGTATTATTCCATAATTTATATTCCATGTTCTATATTTCAACATTTTTTAGATTTTTTTATTTTAATATAATTTCAACATTTCAAAATGTTTTTATCTTAATCTAGAGAGTGAAAATAATTCCCATTATAAGAAATTTTGACTTTGGAATAAATGAAAATATTATTTTATTCATCATCTCAAATTACAAATATCATAATGTAAAGAGTGAATAAAATTTAAAATGAAATCTAGGAAGAAAAAAATAGGTAAACCATTATTCAATTGGAGTTGTATTCCTAAGACCAAATGTGTGTACTTTTATTACATGTATATTTTATGATATGAATATTTATAAAATATATTATTACATGTTGTTAATTTTTATACATGAATTTAATGTAACAATGTTATGGAGTGTTCATTGTGTGGATATGGTCTTAATAGTCCCCCTTTATGACAACATCCATGAAGTTCTATGATGATATTCATAAATATTTGTGTACGGTGAGATTATAGGACACATAGAAAATGAATGTTAGAACATAGTTCTCATAAGTGGATGCAACTTCATATCATTGAGATAAAAAATGGTAACCTCCAAGGTGGGAAATCATGATAACTGACCCACGAGTAGGAATTATACATATTTCAATGTCATCAGATATTTCTATATGGGATTGTGTGAAATGGTACTTAAATTTTTTTATTATGATTAATGTATTTCATGACTCGTGCACTTTGACATTTTAATGAAAAATATGATGAAAAATGTTCATGGGGAGGTAGGGTATGTTGGGCGTGTCATGATTGACATGTTACTATAGGAAAATCCATGGAAGTATTATCCCCTTCCATCTTATTAGAAGCTGATATCTCGACTCTTGGATTGGAAAAGAACCACCATATTAAATTCCCCAACCATTGTGTAATGAGGCATGTATTTTAAATAGTCAAATAAAGGAATATCATGAATATAGTTTAGTGACAGTGATGTGAAAACTGTTTTATGAGAAATTGTGATAAATAGATTACATTACATAATTAATGTCCATATGTTGTAGTCGATGTTGTGACATTATTATCTTTGTCTTGGGTTCCTTGATCTAGTTCTAGATAATACAATCATACATTTGGAAATCCAGCCTAATTCCAACAGGAGAGAAACCTTGAGTTTCACACACCATGTTTATCAATTGATCTCAATTAAATTGAATTTAGATTTTATTAATTGAATTAATATTATCCTCAAGATCTAGTAATAAATTCATTCTACTTTTATTATTTATATAAATTAAATAAATATTTTTTCATCTAATCACGAATAAAATATATTTATTATTTTACTAAATATTTAATAAATAATAGTTCATCTATATGTGTAAAAAAATTATTTATTAATAAAATATTTGTTTGAAATTAAATATATGTCTAAGTGTTCAAATGGACCAACGCTATGTCCAATAAAAAATATTTATTTATAATTTAGTAAATATTATTTATCATGGAAATGGTTGGTGTCTTCTACAAAATAAAAATAAAAATAATAATATTATATAAAATAGAATATATTAATGATTATAATATTATTTATGGGATGACATGTAATTAAATAATATTCCAAACTAAACACTATCTCTGTAAATAGATAGGTATTCTTGTTGTGTCAGGTGGTATATAAATAGAGAATCATTGTGTGTAACAAAATCATCTCACAAGTCCTCATTATCTCTTCCTATCTAGCATGAAAAATTAAATATAAAATCCTTCATGACTTAAGGATGAGCGATCAACATGAACAATGGAAGACAAACAATTCACCATGCTTGTACAAGGAAATCAATTAGTGTCATTCAGAGTTCAAAGGATCACCTATGGATGACTGATATAGGGATTCAGCCCTTGGATTATCACATCATAATGATGGAAATCTAAAAAGGGTCTTTTGGAAGTTTAATATCTTCAATGAAGAAAGGATCCTAAGCTGAATTATTTATTCTATTGAAGATATAAATAAATTAATTATAAACATAACATGGAAAATACTCACTCCGGGTTTCAAGAAATGATATATTACAATAAGTAAATCACCCATAACCACATGCTTCTTCAGTGATCAAACATCTATATGGTATTGGGGCGATCAAATTTAAAATTAATAACTATAAATTTAATTTTTGATCTATACACAATCATGGTTGAATGATTCATTTAATATTTTTCTTTATTCAATCTGATGTGAATTATTATTTTATTAATATATTAATCATTTTTAGTGATTAATTTTCTTAAAGGTATAAGAATTGATATATAAAGAACATAGATTCCATTGGTTAGTGCCAAATGTTTTGCCCGGTAAAACTAGTTTACAGAATGTGTAGCTGGAGTACACATCTTATACCGAGGTTCATTGCACTTGGATGTGTCATGAGGTACATGAAACTAATTATAATTAATTAACTAGAGTGATTTTTTTTCAAACCATGTGTAAACCTAGCCAATATAGCATAAATGATGTTAGATTATAGGGCGTGCAATGAGTGCACACGCAATGTAGTCTACACAGGTTAAAGGAATAAATAACACAATTTTTTTGGTCATTGTATATGGTCAAAAAGTGTTATACTGATAGCCTAGAGAATTTATCATATACAAGACATTTCTTTTAGTTTACACATTTTTTATGTCAACATTTACCCCATCAAAATTACACACTAATCCATTCTGTGAGAACAGAGGACACACAAAATAAAGGATACATGGCCTATAGCTGGATTGTACACATTGTGTAGTTCAGTCAAGATACATGCTTAATCATATGCATTTATCATGGACACTCAGTAAGTGAATACATGGCATGTAAATGGTATGTACACACCATGTAGTCTGACCTAGTTAACTCATTGAATCCCCATGCATTAAACCAAGTTACATGGATAATGAGGTACACGACATGTAGGTGGATAGTACACACCATTCATTATCCCAATTAATGTTATAATTAAATTACATTAAATTGTAAATTTCAAAATAAAAAATTTATTTTATTGATTATAAACTATTGTGATTGACAATTTAAAAATAATTTTAATGAATTTTAAATAACCAATAGATTTATTTTAAAAAATATGTAAAAATTAGTTCTACAATTTATTTTACGTTAATTCCTTAATTATTGATATGTCCAAGATGATTCAAGAATTCATTAAAATGAATAAGAATTAATTAACAAATGAAATGTCATATATCTTAATAATAATGAAAGAATAAAAGTTTAATGTTAAGTAGTTTACTTTTTCAAATATGTTTCATGTATGACCATCCATGATCTGGAAGAAGACCACTATATATGTTGGATTTATTTAATTTAATTTATTCCATGGGTTTACAATTATTTAATATTCAATTTTATGATGGCCAATTATTCAAACCTCTATCCATAATTATATAGGGTATGAATTTCCATGGTTATTTATGTAATACCCCTTTAACCAATCATTTATTTATCCTCACCTATGTGTGATTTATAAATGATGAAATTATTAGAGTTTCCTAAGACATATGGAGGTAGTTCTTGACAGAACCATAATGATGTCAACCTAGGTGATACATAGGTGGATAGGTTGTATACTATAAAACATGCCAAGACTGATAATACGAGTTATTTCCCCTAGGTTGTAGGTTGCATTAATGCACACTCATTTAATGAACCATTAGATAATCTCATTGAAATTTCATATAATTATTTATTTTTATTTCTATACAATATTTATTTTCTGGTTGTAAGACCATGATTAAATAAGGAATTCATACTCACATAATAATTTTAAATAAATGGATTATTCATAAATTCTTTATAAAATATGGTTAATTAATTAATTAAAATCCACTTAATATTAAAAAGAGATATAAATTAAAAAAAGACAAATTTACCTTTAAAAAATTAAAATAAATAAAAATCATATTATGTTAGACTAAGCTATCCATTACATTATTAAGAATGAAAGACCTAGAACTAATTGGATAACCATCCTCATTTGGACACTTACTGTTAATATAGTGTTCTAATGAAGGTTTTGAGTTGAATTAAAAATATAACATTTAAAGAAGTATCCATCGCTAGAATTTATGTAACATAAATGCAAGTGATATGGAAATCCATGTCCCTATTTAGGGATTGCAGATTCCAATCAATGGATAAAGGAGTTGTAAGACTGTAGTTGGGAAATAACTTACTACCTATAATACCTTATTGTAGCTTGACCAACCCTCTTGGGTTATAAAAAATGGGTATATGAATACTTGAAATGAGATTATACTATAAAATAGAAATTCTATGTTCAATGGTGAGGGATATCAGTACATGATAAAATATAAGGATATTTAATAAAAAAATTAATTTATTATTTCATATATAATTTTTAATCAAGAAATTTAATAATAATATAGGCTTTTTTAATTGTTGAAAATGGTAATTCCATCTTCAAAAATATCCCTATGATATATATCGAAGAAAAACAATCTCATCACTGGTAGTAACTTCTAGGAATGGTTCAGACACCATTGGGTTTTGTTGCACCCTTATAAAAAATCTTATGTGAACGACTCCTTACTTACATATCCACATACTTAGAAGGTGGGTGATGAAGAGTTAATTATATATAAATAACATATGATCGACATGGTTGACATTAAATGTTTGATTATTTCATCTATTTATAGTGAACTCATGAACTCCAATGAAAACATGGATGTGTATATAATTCTTTGGAACCTCCAAGGTTTATACTAAGAGATAGATAAAAAAGTATGATTTTTTATTATAAAAGAACTCATTAAAAGTAATATTGTTGAGTGTGTTCCAACTGGGCCTCACATAGTCAAGATGACTGGCTATATTTAGTTTCTAGATGTTAATGTTTTTAAAATCCTCAAATAACCATTCAATAATCTCATTCTGGAATCAATCCATCAGAGTTTTTTTATATTTATTTTTGTTAATTTTAATAAGAAAATAATTTAGAATCCACTTTCATATCTTCATGATATTCTTCATCAAGTGGATAAAGAAATTATGAATGAACATTATCCCTACCGATGGTGAAAAAATGAAATGAGTACGAAAATAGGTTTAAGAGTAATGAATTTTCACACCCTTCAAATAATAGGATGATCAAGGTGGAATAAAGGTAATATAATATATTTTTTTGTTTTGTATGTGGTAAGAAGTGCCACTAGAAAAAAACTTACAAACATCAAAAGAAGAAAGGGGAATCCTTAGGAGCATTTCTAATCAAGTGAAATGTAACAATTTAAATAAATTTGGTGTATGATAAATCTGATGATGATCACATATGTTTTCAAATATTGGAACCACGTAGATTCATAATAATTGATCAAGTGGATATAGATCAATGATCACCTAACAGAGCTAAACTATTTTCTATATCTATAAGGGACCATCACTTCATGTTCCAACCAGAATTTTCTTGGTTTTAACATATTGTTATTTTCTTCCATCTGTTACCAAAAAATATTTATATATATATAGTTGAAACAGATGGTTTAATTTTCATGTTTAAAAATAAATGTTTCTATGTTTTTAAAGGTATCATATTTTATGGTAAGGCCCATTTAAATAATGGTATTTGTGTTTTTTATTACAAAAAATAATTAATTATAATTGACAATAAAACTACTTCACATAACTCATACCACACCCAAATTTGTCATCTCTAGCAAGGATATGTAAATGAAAAGGACTTGAATAAATTATAACCAGATGAATATTATATTCTTTTTAACTAAAACCTTTTGGTATATTTAATTTGATTATACAAGTAAAAATGACAAGATCCCTATTTAGTGTAAATGGTGAAAGGGAAAAATTATTCTTTAATTGGTTCATACCGATGTGTTTGGATGATTTCTTATTAAATAAATGGGTGGGTACTCATACTTCTTGAATTTTACAGATCACATTTTTAGATATGGATATGCCTACATGATGATTTAAAAGCCATATTATTTTGATAAATTTAAATAAAACAATAATGAGGGTGGGAACCATCTTGGAAAGAAGATTATGAAACTCTTCTAAGGCCATGGTGGATAATATCTTAACTTTGACTTTATTGATTACCTATTAAAGTTTCGGATCCTATCCCAACCCACTCCTCCATATACACCTCAGTGGAATTGTGTAAGTTAAAGGAGGAACCACACTATGGTAAACATGGGGAGATCAATAATGATTCATGCATGTTTTCAATTATCCCTTTGGGGATACACATTATAGACCTCAAAAATAATAATAAATCACATGAAAAATAGATTAGAAGATGGTATATCATACAAATTATTTAATGGAAAGAAACCTTTATTTTAATTCTAACATGTTTAGGGATTGAATGCATTTTTTAAGGCCTCTATAGGTAACAAAATTGAACCTTGAGGTAGAATATGTACCGTTATAGGTTATCCCAAGAAAATAATGGGATATTACCTATAAGAAATATAAGACAAAAAAGGTAATATTGGAATGAAACACCATATTCCTTGAGATGGGGTACATCACTAAATGATATTGTGGGAGCGAGATATACTTTGATAAAGATGAGGCTTAGGATATAAAAGAGGTTTCACATGAACAGATTCCTCAAAAGATCAAGGAAGAAAAAGCTATTCAAGAGACAAATATACTGCATGGTAGTACAATAGAGGTTAGATAGATAGAATAATATAGTATTCCAGTCATTCAGGATGGTGACTCATTATTATTTGATAATAAGGATCCTCTAACCTACAAGGATATAGTAAGTGGAACAAATATATCCAAATGACTAGAATCCATGAATTATGAAATGGATTCAAAGTAATTAAAAATTATACATTTTAGTATATTATCCAAGGGATGAAAATTCCATTTGTTGTAAATGTGTATTCGTGAAGAAACTAGGAATGAATAGAAACTTAGTATCTATAAGTAATGATTGGTTTCATAAAGGTTTAAACAACATCAAGGCTTGGATTATGAAGAAATATTTTCAACATTTTTAATGATGAACTCCATCAAAATTACACATTCCATTATGGAATTCCATGACTATGATATTTAGAAAATTGATGTAAAAAAATAATTCTTTAATATAAATCCTTTGGGAGATGTCTATATGACATGACTCAAGGGGTTTGTGACTATATAGAATGCCAATATAGTATGGAAGTTTCCAAAATCCATTCATGGATTAGTGAAATCATCAGGGTCAAGGGACATTTAATTTGATGAAGCCATAAGATAATTTTTTTTTCATAAAGAAGGAATTTGAGTCTTGTGTTTATAAATATTTGAGAGGGTGTATAATCGTTTTATTAATAGTATAGACAAATATTACTTATTGGAAATGAAATACTAGTCCTACAGTCCATTACAACATGGTTGAATAAATTCTCTCCATGGTGAAATTGGTTGAAGAAATATATATTCTCAAGAAAGAGATCTATCATGGTAGGTTAAAGAGATTTATTATACTATGTTGATGTACATATATTGAGAAGACATTGAAGTAGTTCTATATGGAATAATCTAAGAGGGTATCGTTACCAGTGACACATGGAATTGATCTTTCCAAGGAAATGTGTCTGAAAAACATGTGGAATGATAAATAATGCCATGTATTACATATGAATCATATATTCGGAAAGTCATGTCTGTTATTATATATACCTCAATATATGTCACTTTTTCATTATGTTCGGAAGAAAAATATAAAGAAAACCTAGGTGAATACAATTATATGATAGTCAAGACTTTCCTCATGTACCTGAGGCGTACTCAAGATATTCTCATCATCATAAGAGGTAGCAAGGAACTAGTTATCAGAGGGTATACAGATGATAGTTTATGAATAGATCAATATGATATGAAATCATAAATGAGATACCTCTTTATTATAGTTATAGGTGTTGTGAGCTGAAATATCTAAAAGTATGATGTGGTCTCAAATTCTACACCAAAGTCCATGTATATTGTGTCTTCTAGGAAACTAAATATGTAGTGTGGATGAAAAGAATCCCCAAGAGCATGACATGATACAAAATATTAAATATCATATCACACTATATTTTGATAACACTATAGTTTTGGTTCTTGAAAAAAGGGAAAGGTTCATATTAGAGGAAAAGGAACATACTTTAAAAGTATCTTCTCTCAAGGTATATTTCTTCTTGATATTAGGCTATAGTGTGTAGTATTTCTACATAATAAAATGTGGTGGAACTGTTTACTAAAGCCTTATCTCAATATAATGAATATTACCATGTGTGGTGTAGTAGACTAAAATTCATTGGTAGATGGATTCAGTCCAAGTGGGAGTTTATTAGAGTCAGTTTCCAAGGTCCAACTGCTTGTACTATGATTACATGTTTATTAAATTATTTAAATATTAATTAAATATATTATTACATATTGTTTATTGTTATGAAATAATTTAATGAATTAATTTTGTAGATTATTTTTTTACACTGATAAGGTCAGTGTAGTTCTCTACCATGATGAGAACCCTAAGGTGCTATGATGATAATCTTAAATATACTTCTGTCTTCAGATAATGTACTTTCATGGAAAACATAGAACATTGATTTCAGGTGTGAATACACATAATCATATGAGTATTCTTCTCAAGATTTTTTCACTTAGTAATCTTTATGAATGAATATTATGATAACAGACCCAACTATAGGAATTCACCATGTTTTGGTGTAATCATATAATCATATCTACATTTATTTGTTATGATCCTTACACATTAATATAATCATTTATGCATGTCATGACACATGCACCTAGATTCTATCATGAAAAATGTAATGATATATGTTCAAGGAAAGGTAAGGTATGTTGGGTGTATCAAGATAAATATATTATTAATAAGTTAAGGAAGGATTTCCCTTCCATGTTAATAGAAGTTGGTATCTCATCCCATTGGTTGGAATAGAACCATCACATTAAATTATGGGGTCATGGAATAATGATGATATTACATAAGATAGTCAAAGAAAGTTGTATAGAGTATATATTTTTGTGAAATAGATGTGAAAATTGATGGATATGATATTGAGAGAAAGAGATTATATTATAATGCGAACATTCATATTTGGTTATTGATGTTTCATCATTAAGTTTAATCTCTTGGGTTCATTAACCTATTAACATATAGTAATATTTGACTTTATAAATTTTTGTGGAATTATAATGAGAAATAATCCTAGAGGGTCACACACTAAGTATATCAATTGATCTTGATTATATTCTCTGAAAATTTAATCAATGTGAAAAATATTATTCTAATCATTGATGAATAATTTTATCCAAGTTTTAATGATCATGTAAATGAAAAAATATTGCCCGAATGGCCCGAAGGCCTTCTTTTTTTATTTTATTAGGGACAATCCCCTTTTTAATGGTTGAAGGGGAACCCATACAGGACCCGTAGGCCCAAGGCACAAGGCCCAACTGACCCAGAATACATGAACAGAAGGCCCAAAGGCATACCATGTCCAAAATAGGATTCGTAGTCCCAACCCACTAGAACTACCACTCCCCAGCTTCTGTGTCATTGATCACCTAGATCCTCACTTTGCATTACTGATCAGCTAGAATTTCCCCGTACAAAGTGGCACGATTCCTAGTCCTGATGGTGGCTGCCATACCTTCCCATTATTACAATCTGGTTATCTCTACTTTTAGTGACCGCTACTCTTATTTTAATGAATATTTATTAAATATTTTTTTGTTGGTATGTGGAGAAAATATATTTTTATGAATAAAATATGTATTCACGTATTTGATAAATGATATGGAGTTTGAATAGACAATGACTGTGTCTGGTGATGATTATTTATTAACTATCTTGTAAATAATTTTTATCATCTTGTAGGTTTTCATGTGTTAAATAATAATAATAATTTTTTTATTATAATGTTACATGTGGTTTATTAATGATTATTATATTATTTAATCACAAAAATTCCATTAAATAATATTGTTACATAAACCCTAGCTCTATAAATTGATGTTTATATGTATTTTTTAGGGTGATATAAAAATTGAGAATCATTGTGCACAACAAAATTCTCTACTGACTATTCCTTATATCTCCCTCTCAAGAATTAGGAACACAAAATAGATTCCTTCATGACTAAAGGATGATCGATCATCATGAAAAAAAATAAGGCAACTCATTCTCTACACTAGCACCAGGAAATCGAATGTCATTGCACAAAGATCAAAAGAGAATGTTTGGATCACAAATAGAGGGATTCTATCCATGGATCCTCACATCATAGTGATGGTAATCTAAAAATGAACTTTTAAAAGACCAACATCATCAAGGAAGAAAGGATCTTAAGCTGAGGTATTTATTTTATTCAAGATATAAATAAATTAATTATAAATTTAACATGAAATATCATTGATCAATGTTTCAAGAAAAATAATATTAACATAAATTTTAATATATCACCCACCACAACATGCTTCTAAAGTGCCCAGATCATTCAGATTCTCATGTCATTATTATTCTCATGTTTAACAATCACTGAAGACCCTCATTATGGATTTTAGTTTGAAGAATTTAGTGAATAATAAACTTGGATATGGATAGGGTCGAGATAATACCTATGTTTAAAGCAATGGGTCATGAGACAACATTAGAATGATATTATTGTGGGTTAGTGCCTGATGAGGAAACATTTTTAGTGTTTTTGACCAAAATATAATCTAAGTGTTGATGAAATGACTTCTTAGTGGTGCCTTAGTTAAAAGTGAATCATCAATAAGGAACCTTGGTTACCCTACATAGTGTAATGAAGTTAAAATATTTTGATTAGGTTGAAAAAACATTTCATTGCTGAATATTTAGTGGAACTTAGAGATTATAGATATTTTGTAACTATATGATGTATAGTTTTTGAAACACATTCTATATATCATTTTAGCAACGTCACTTATATTTTAGTGAGTTACAAGGAATTATGTATATCCATTTAACATAGATGATATATAATTATATACATAAATTTATGTATATGAGGGTCTATGACTGTATCCCAACATGGCCTTATACTCCTTTTAGTTTAGGGACATATTGTGTATTGGTATAAAACCTAAGATATGGTGGAATAAAAGAATAAACTATCTATTTATCCAAAATTATGTATAGTTATAATAAATTTCATGTGATGGAAATAAATATGGACTTGGAAGTAGATCAAAACTAGATTTTATTTTTTGAGCCACACAATGTATATCATGTTAAACACATTGTGTAGTTTGGGGAAAACATGACATAGGTTTCTGATGGTAAATTATGAGTGTACTAGGACAATCACATGTCATTTACCCTATTGGGTCATGATTTTTATATTTTCTTCACATTTGAAAATTATTAAGGAACATTAAAGTCTTTAAATTAGGACGTACATGCTTTCTATAGGGGAAATCATGTTATGTACTTTCTTATAAGTGGTGTTTTTGAAATAATCATTCCCAAGTGTTAGGTATGGGTAATTAAATAGTCCATTATATGTGATTTTCCTTCTCGAGTGCATGTGTATGATTATCTTGGCCACTAGTGTTAAATTGTTTGGAATTTTTCGTAGTTCATGGATTTTAGCTTCATAGTGGAGGAAATTGGTTTTTGGTGAGATAAATGGACCAAAAATGTGGTTAGCTGCCCCCATATCCATGTGTTGATGATAATGTGTGATTTTACCACATTCTTATTAAATTTTTGTACTTCCCCATACACTTATGGATTGGGTCACCCATATTCATTCATGGGTTCAGTACTCCCTTGTTCCGGGAAAGGCATGGGTCCCATATACATTTAATAGAGTTAGAAACTCTACAACATACATGGTTCATAAGTCCTCTTTTTGTTAGGTTAGGTATTCCACCATCTGATGTACTTACTCTAATATTCATAGGTCCTTTATTGGGGTTAGAAACTCTTTCAATAATCACACTAAATTTAGTGAGGTGCATGCCCCCACTATAAATTCGATGAGGTGAATAATTATATGAATGAATGAGAAGTTATAATAAGAATATGTATTTACTCATTTCGATCTAAACTATTATTGGAAAAGTTGTGGGTTACTGGTACATTTCTAGAATAGTGGAATAGTAGATGATGATAACAAGGAGTGAAAATCCATTGACTAACATATAATCTTCAGTGAATAGAAGATTCCCCATTATGGGTTTGAGAAGCTATTTGGATATTTGAAATGCTGATTAGTTCAAATAATTCTATACTTATAACATGTTATACAAACTTTGTTAACATTTATTTATATCAAATAGTTGTTATATTAATATTAGGCTTCAAGAGACTATAATTACATTAGGAATCCATAGTTTCTTATAATATAAGATTCGTTATGGGATATCGTTCAGATGACTTAGAATCTCATATTTTCTAAATAAATATAGTTATAAAGAATATGCTTAAATTATTCCTTATCCCTCTATAGAAAAATAAATCTAATATGATATGTTTTTTTTGTTTTTCCTTTGAGGTTTGAGGGTGTCATTCTGAGAATATTTATATGAACCATATTATATTGAAATTATGACTAGTTTAGGGATGTACTTGGTTGATATAGAGTTATTTGGTATTTTTTAATCCGATGCAAGGTGATTTTTGGTGGAGTAATTTTGTTAATTATGGTGGTGGTAACCATTATATATGGAGACCAATCCTAGATTTATTATAGTGAAGAAGATATTTACCCAAGATATATTTCCTAAAATTCAGAGATTGTTTCATATGTATAGATCCTATTATTTTTTTCAAATGTGGTGATATAATTTTTATGTCATGTCTCCTAGATCCATTATATATAGTTTAATTTTTTATATATACTAATTTTTTACAAGTTATTTTATGCGTTGGAGATATTTTTCTATTACAATAGACATATTCCAAGGCCACCCATGTCTATTATTCCTTCATGGAACTAGTCATTGTCCACTGGACATTTAATGGAGGCCCAAGGGAAGCACCATTGGCTTACCAATAGTATAGTAGCGACCCATGTGGGTTGGGTTAAGTCAATGTATTCATGTTTTTAGGGGTGTTTGATGTTGAGCTAGCATAGAATGGTGGAAGAAATATGTATTTTTAGATGAGTTTTATATTGAAATTATATACCAATTTGTGAAGTATTGAATCAATAATCAATGGATAGGGGGAGAATTATCCATAGTGTAATGTTTTTAACCAAGGTTAATGTTGTCATGTCTTGAGATGAGGTGTTACTACATGAATATTGGGATGAAACTTTTTGGTATCCCCCAAGTTAAGTATTATAAGTACGTTGTCACAAGTCGTGATGTGTTTTGTTATAAAGATTCTCATGGTGCTTCTCATTTAATCGTATATGGGAAAATAATGACATAGTTATGGACACTGTTCCATGGTTTCTTTATAGGTTTTATTAGATTCAAGAGAGAGAGATGCTAATATTTTCACTGGTAATCCCTAATATTCAACCATTGTAGATTTGTGGTCACTATGACACCATGATCATCCTTGTTTACATCAAATTCAAATGGTTTTGATCCGTAAAAAATATTGTGTATCACTCAATGAATATTAGATCATTCAACAATTATGGATTGACCGTGAGTATAATTACATATATAATTTGAAAATTAAGAAAACAACTTTCTCAGGTTTATGAACAATTGGTTGTCACTTATTGAATTTTATACCTCAATTTCTTGTGATCACTCAATCATGATCCAAAGTTCTCTTGTCTAAACTTTTCCTCTATTAATTTACTATTTCATCCTTCTTATGGAGGTTTTAGAAGTAGTTATGGTTTAGTTTTTGTGGTTTTTAATCAAGAGTGTCTTAGGGTATGTTCATGTATAGGTTTTCAGTGGATCCTTTTTAGTATTATTGTTTTTAAAATTTGGTTTATCTCGATTTTTTTGTTTCAATTATTGATGTTTCAACTGTGGTAAGGGATTTGAGATATTTTTTAACAAAATTTCCTTTAATGTGAAATTATCATTGTTATGTTTTCCATAGGAATATTTTTATAAATAATCTCATAATGATAAAAATAATAATAGGATTTTTCGGGAATATATGGTTCATATATGTTTTATGTTGTTTTATATAATTTTCAATCTATTACTTCTTAAATGTTTTGACATTCAATCATATGTATATTGCCTTATTGATATCATTGTTTCTTATTTCTAGTATGCCTATCCCACATTCAAAATTGGTTATGTTACTTAAAGATAAAAATGAAATGAAAGAGATGGAATTTTAGAATTAACAATGTTATTTATTTTTCATAAAGTATTAAATGAATAAAAAATTTCCTTTGAAGTGAATATTTGGTGAATTTGGTGGTTTTATTGATATTTCAGGCTACTATATTATTATTATTATTTTATTGGTTGATTTTCGGGGTGGATTTTTAGTGCTATTGTGGAGGTGTTTTGACATGGGTGATGTTAGAAGAAGTAGGTGATGTGTAATAGAGGTGAAAATAATGTTGTGGATCTTGGAATGGGATACTGTGGTATTTAATGTCGAGCTGAGAGAGGTTGATGTTGGGAATGTTATAGTTTCTTAGAAATAAGGATGGTAATGAATTAGTGAATATTATAATATGAATGAGATAAATATGACATGCATAATAGTGATTAGTAACATTAATAAAGGTTAGTAACGAAATGTGGTATAATTGTGTGATAGTATAAAATAGAAATGACTGGTAATTATATGGCCTAAAAATTTTCTTGTGGATGGTAATGTTAAAATTTTAAATTGTAAATGATGTGATGAAACTAGAAGTTATAACTTTTTTATGGATATTGTGTACTATAGTACTATTAGTCTATGTTTTGGTTGGTTGTGGTAGTGGTTCTAGGTGTGTTCTGGTTGAGTAATGTGACTATTTTAGGTTATGATAATAAATAACATTTATTTGTGAGTAGGAATTTATGTTAGGCATGTGTGGTTTATTATATATAATTTGTATTCTATGTTATTTATTACACACCACCACCTAAGTTGAGCGACCTTATCAACACCACTATGAGGTTTTTTGGTTATAGGTGATTGCAACCAAATCTAGGATAAAAGAGACATATATGGATGGATAATCCCACTTACCAAATATCTCTTCCACACATAGTATATGATATAATGGATTTAGTCATAGGATATGATAACCTGAGGTTATGATATGATAGAAAGTGATAATGGGATGATATATATACGTGATGCAAACATACATAGAAGGATGAGGGAATGAGGTTGATGTAGTTCATGATTAGGTTCCTTACCATAGAATGGTTCTGAAATTTTTATTGTATGTGATATGAGGTAGTGTATATGATATTTTTTATGTGTTATAGGGTTATGGATATGTGATTATGGTTATAATGTGGCTAAATGGTTATAGGGGTATTAAAGGGATGATAGAACAAATATATAAGTTGTTGGAGGTGAGACAATCTAGTTCTATTGTGAAGCAGTTTTAATTTACCTTATATATTTTATTGATATTATGTTACTATATTTTATTAAATTTTTGATGAGTGTTCCGAGTTGAGGATGGGTTCTACATGATTTGATAGAGGTAACTAGTTGGTTTTACTATTTATTCATTGAATAATTTTCATGACTATTTAACATTTTCATGAGAGTATTTGGTGATGATTCAACTAAGTATATATACACTAACCCCTATATAAATATTACATTTTTCCAAATATGGAAAAGGTAGTTTGTTATTGGTCCAAACTATAATAAGTCAGTGATTGTTGGAATTAAGGGTGTCACAACCATTAGAGTTGTATTTTGGTATTTTCGTTTTTTAATTTTTTTTAAATATGAGATTAAATACATTATGGGATTATTGTTTGTTTTATATTTATGTGATAAAATTTAGTAGCGTTATCTATCATATGTTCCTAGTATTTTTGAGCATAATGACTCCCTTATGTGTGTTTTTAACCCTTATTGTTAATCTCCTCCCCATGGATAATTGGAGGTGGGATTTAGGGGTCTTAATCATATTCACTACCAACCTAAGAAGGTTTTAGTGGGGAAAGGTCATGACACATGAATAATTCACTCACTATCCTTGATTTAACTAGAGAAATCCGTGATGTATGATATTATTTCATTAGAATATATCAAAGTTTAAAATTAAGATCCACGATTTTCAATCATTTTATGACCTTAACCTACTTAATTAAGCTTGAGTAAACTTAATTAGATTTTTATTCATCATTGGATAATGTATAATCTTTATAATCTTCATTCCCATCACTTTAAAAATCCATAATTCTATAAATTCTATTATACTATGTAATAAACACATCATCATATCGATCATGTATGAAAAGTTTTCTTTATTATTTGAATGAATTTAATTACAGTTCAAACACTTACACATCAACACAATCAATAAATTTTCCCAATTAATTTTTTATCACTGATAGCTCATTTTATGTAATAGTTATATATGGACAATTCCGCCAACAAGACCCTGCTAAAACATTATCTTATTAGAACCCCTACTTTTAGTGAGTCATGACCTTATTAACATATTTATGTACTTAAATACTAAGGATTTCTTATAATAAATCACATAAGAAAATATATTAGAGTTAGGATGAAAAAAATATTGGGTTTTAATGTAAATTTATATCCTCATTATTATCCTAAGAAGTAATTTAGGTTCTATATTCGACAAAAATGGTTAGATATATATCCATAAAACATTGATTTTTATACATAGCTAAGATGTTTTTTAAGGGGTGTATAGGTTACCAAAATCATAGAAAATACCTTTATTCTACATATAATCTAAAACAATTTCACTTCTATATTCATAAATATTATGTTAATGTGATCCCCCCAAGGAATAACTATATTTATTCTCAATACCTCTCTTGAAACTTCAAACCAATTAAATTGTCCAGATTTTTGTTTCCTAGAAACGATGTACGTTATATGAGTAAAATCATAAATAAATGTGATAAAATATTAATTTTAGATGTTTAATTTATGCTATATTGGTCCAAAATATTAAAGGGATATGTTTTTAGAGATTATTTATTCAAAATGTCACCCTTTTATGTGAATAATTCCCAATTTGTTTCTTTTGGATTGTTGAAAACTTCTAATTTATCTCTTTTTTAGTAATATCTTATTACAATAATTTTATCCTTGATTCAAATTGTTCATTAATTCTTATACATATTGATCAAGACTCCTATAATATAACTCATTCTACCCCATCATGCTCATTCAGTAAGAATTTTCATCTTCCATATTTGAATCAAATTTATAATCATCTATTTTCACCTTCTCATGACAAATAATTCTAGAAACTATTTTAGGGAACATTATTTTCTCTTCGAAATTTAATTTCAATTAATTTTTCACCTAGTTTTAAACCACTCAATTGTTTATGTTTTAAACAATCAACAATGAGAAAAATCTTTAACTTCACCATCTTTTCTAATCTCTATTGATCCATTGTCTTTGATTTTAAGAAATACATCACTTGAAAATGTTAAGTATAATTTATTAAACTTATCATTGACTTTTATTAACTATATATATACATATCTATTTTTTTGGATGAAAACGTTTTTTTAACATATCAATCAATGGATCCTTTGAGATTAATTCAATTAAACTTCCACTATATGTACTTTCTCCTATCATATTTTTTAAATATATCTTTATTTTACTCATTAATAATTATTCAAAAATAATCAATAATTATTAATACTAAAATTTACTTAATAAATGGTAAAATAATTATTAACCAATTTTAAATGATGATAAAATCTTCTAAAAACATTATTCAATTCTTGAAATTGATTATTGATTATAACATTTGAATTTTTAGTTTTTATATAAAGTGGTATTCTTTATGTATATTGACTACCCATAAAATATTTCCTCCTAAAAATATTAGAATTATTTAAATATACATTATTAATCATGTGACTATGTTCCATATTCTTATAGAAACAAAAACCCAAAAACTAACCAAAATTATATATTATTAATGAATAACATGATATTTTCTTTGATTGTGACCAATTCCTTCCTCTATCATTTTGACCAATAGTCTTATATTTATTTTTCCAATCAACATTACATAGTGTTTTGATATTTTACCATATATTAATGTAAAATTGTTTGATATTCCACAGCTATATTTGTAACAAATTATTTGTTCAAAATATCATTTTAATAAATTCTAAATTTTTTTATTTTAACTTGTACGGAAAAAGTTTTCATCTTTTTTCTACTCGAATTATCTTTAGACATATTTTACTTTACACCATGGTCTTTTTAATTCTTAAAATAATATTTTTTATTTTTATAATTATCACCAATATTTTGAGGTGTTTTATAAGTCTTTCTATTTCCCATTAATCCCTCACCAAATCTCAAAATAAATATTAAACATAAAACATTAACTTATTAAAATTTCCTTTATATTGAAACACATTTTTTATAATAATAAATATTGTAATTTTCTAATTATTTTTATATTTTTGTTCAGTGTATAATTTTTCAATCTCCTCAAATAATCATAAATTCAAACATTCAAATTATTTCACTAAATGTATCTCCCTTTCCCCTTTTATTTTCTAAAAGTAATTTAATATTTGTGTTTCATTAGGGAATGTTTTTTTATACTTATCTAATTTTTATATTTTCATAATAAATTCATTTAATTCTTTCTTTATCTTGAAATTTAAATAGATTTTTTCTTCACCCCCTTTAAAGTAATTTCACATGTAAAGTCTTTGAAATAAGTTTCCATATCACCCTTACTTTTATTCTTGAAATAATAACCTTTCATCATTTCATATGTTTCTAACAAATAATGCTAGTAATTCATAATAAATGAATTTACCACAAATAAATTTTATTTTATTTTGAATAGGGAAACATGAGAAGTACAACTCAAGGTGGCCTAAAGAAATATAGGCCCAGAGAATCACTGATAAAATGGGCTGCCCGACAAGGGGGAATGGATCCATGGGAGCAAAACTCCACAAGGGGGAACTCCGGGGAGGCAAAGGGTGTCAATAAGTCAGCCACCAGGTTGACCTCACGCCACGTATAGAGAACCTCCATGTTGCCATAGAGGAGAGACATGCACTTACGGATCAGATAAGTGATATGCCAGGGGGAGGAGGAGGTGCCGGTGAGAGAGCTCCACACAATACTAGATTCTATTTCAACAGAGGACATGGGAAGGTTTCTGGACCGGCAAAGAAAGAGGCTGATGAGTAGTGTCGATGCCTCTGCCTTAAGGGAGTTCCCTAGTCTAAATAAAAACATTGGAATCAAACCATTATTGTAAGATCTGGAAAACATTCTCAAAAATCATATAAAATTATAGAGTTTCTCTAAGACCAAATATATGGATATCAATCTAATTCAATAAAGTAAAAAATTCATATATAAATCCTCTTATATGTATGAAAATTTCATCAAATTATACCTAAAATGTTTGAATATTTTCATATATTAATTTAATTTTCCATCGATAACATTCTGTAGAATATACCAAATTCATTAAACAATATTGATCCCCATAAACATTATTAATCACGTCTCTATATATGAGGCAATGTAAGTCGTTATTTTTGGAATGTTGATCTAATTTTTTACACTATATTATATAACAAAAAAAACTATAAACTAAGTGAAATAATATGTTAAATTCTAATGGACATAATAAAAAAATGCTAATAATTTTAATAGAACTATATTTATATAAAAATATTAAAAGTTTTTATTGGAAATGATAATAATATCTATATTTGTTGAACTAATAAAATATAGGATTGATTAGAAAATTTATAACACGAACCAACTAAAAAAATAAAGATATCTTGAGACATTAAACATTTACTAGATTGAATGTATTTTAATAGAATGATAAAACCTAATCTGACACCAATAGAAGTGAAGTCAAACATAAATTATTAATTGATAAAGGGGGAATCAGTGAAAATAAATTTTTTTGTGATTCCTCTAAAAATCTTCCATTATCACTAATTATGAAGAAAAAAAATCAAGTTATATTCAATCCTTTTTTTCATCCAAGACTATAATAATGTTAATCATATCAATTGAGAAGCCTCATTTGAATGTCCATAAAATAAAAATTAACACAATGATGTGAAAGTGTCACCATTCAAAATAATTGATATATCCTTGAAATTACATGGCATAGTCCATTTCCATATGATTTAATAGTTCCATCTAATGGTTACAGAGAGTGAGAATTATCCTCAAAATCACATGAATAAAAATGTATCCTAACATGATAAATTTTATACCGTTGTTTTTTTCTTAAAATATAAATATATATTAGCTTAATAATCCAAAAGAATCTGCAATATGCTATCAACATATTAAAACTTATAATCTTCCTCTATAAGCACTAAAAATCTAAATTTAAGTTAACAAAAAACTTGATTTTACCATAAAACTTCCAAAATAAAATTACATCAGGATAAATTGATGTGAAGATGGGTATTAGTTTGTAAGTCCATAAAAAATAACACTATAGAGAACTATACAATGTAATCATTTCATATTCATATTTAATGTCCCTTTCCTATCATTACCTTATATGTTTCCCTCCCTATTGAATTATATTGACGGTAAACTATAATTATTATAGGTTTATTTTTCTTTTTCTTTTCTTCCAATATCTTTATGCCTTTTTATTCTAACTCTATATATCATAAACTCATTTAAACTAAGAATTTTTAATTTTGAAATTTAATTTTAGAAAAAAATATTCATCTACTCAAAATTTATATTGAGACATTAAATCATTTAAGAAAATCAAATTGCCTTATATGTGATTAAGAAACATTGATGTTCAAGTTGTATTAATCAACACAAAAAATATCAATCAAAAACATCTAATGCAATCAAATTTTCATTCCATGGTAAACCATTGTGTGGTGTGGTAATAAATAATGTATTTCTATTCTATGACACTATCACTTATTAATTTCTCCTCAGAATTAGAAAATCAATATCAACAGAAAAAATAATATGATTTACTTTACTATTTTTAATTGTCTATATGAACCACAATCATAATTATCATGTGGTTTTAAATAAAAAAGACATCTATAAAAATTAATGTCTTGTTATATTAACTACAAATTTGTTATCTAGACTTGTATCATTCCTTATCATAGAATCTTGATAATTTTTAATTTCTATTAAATGTGGTATAAATACATTATATTTTATTATAAAACAATGAATCTTTCCTTCGATGATCATGAATAAATATATTAAACTTCGCAATGGTTTGATTCTTTTTTCTTTCCAAGAATATATAAATATATAACTTGGAACTATGGTCACCATTCCAATTATAATTCTTAAAAAAATTTCATATCATTTCATTTAAAAACATTAACCATTCAATTGAATTATAGACATCATTTTTTGTTTTCCCAATTTCACATAAAATCCTAAAACATATAACTAAAATTAAATCTGCTTCTATAAATTATAATATAATGTGATGAGACTATATTTAACAGTTAAAATTTTTAAATCAATTAAAATCACAAGAGATTGAATTAAATTTTGTGTGTATAAATTATAAGGTAACAATAAAATTTTAAATTAAATTAACTCTGACACTATTATAAAGAAACCTTCCCACAAATTTCTTCTTAAGAAAAAAGTCCTCAAGTAATCAAACATATTCTTTTGACATAATTATATAGAAAATGATATCATTATGTTACCTATCCTGACATTTTATTGTTTAATTATTGTATTCTTATATTGATTATAAGGTATAATTTCAATGTAAATTACATAAACATGGTAGAAAAATGAGTTATATATTGTTGTATTAATGATGTGTGTTTTTTGTGAGATGTGATTTTCCATGGACAACATGTTCAGATACAATTGTATGAAATTAATTAAAATATTTTTATATTTTATGTATAGTTTTATAAGGGAGTAGCATAATTTGAATGTGGTTCTTTAATAAGTGAGGAAGTACCTAATTGTTTGTGTTGTAACCATGTTTTAACATTTAACTTGTGATAAGTACTAGTTTAATTTGTGTTCAACTAAACTATTTTACTGTTGTGGTTTGATCTAGAGAGTTCCTCCCTTTGAGACATACTTTGGGATGATGATATGAACTACTTATAATGATTTCATTAATATATTTATATATAGCAGTGTTTTATATGGTAAAGGTTAGTTTCATAATTACTAAAAAACTACATTGACCTAGTTATAGTCATGTGTCAAAAAATGATGATTGTATAAATAATTTGATGTCGATATTATGGATTTTGATATTAGAGTATAACCTATTGTTACATGGATATTGTGATAATGACTTATTTTGACAATTTGATTATTTGAAAAATATTTTTTCAGATATTTATTATTGTAGTTTGATACTACACCCTTGATAGATGTACAATTTTTACCTATCATAACTCCTAGGATAATTTCCTCAAGTGAAAACCAAAGAATAATTTAACTATTTTATACCCACAATTACCACTGCTTGGATATGAAGAGTTTCTAGTAAATAATTTTTCATCATGGTTCATGTCATTAGAGATTAGTATTTTGTTAATTGGGGGAATTATATACTTTTTGAGTATATAGTATAATAATATTCCTTCCCTCACACCTAGTACACGGATACAGTGAGTTATGGGTTGAATTTAGAGAATTATTATTTTGAAAAAATGGGATAACTAGAGAGAATTATATTATATAGTAACCTACTATATTTTAATGGAATGAATGATTATATATATATATATGGCTGGAGATTATTATGGTGATTTTAGGGACCGAACATAATGAAAATATATACATATAGATTGTGATGTGTGGATTAGTAGAATGGAATATACTTGTGTGTTTTCCCATTCGGGGAATTTAGGATTTAATAGATTATTATTTAAATATTGATTTTATTTACACTGAATGGTAACATATGGTGATTAAATGGTTATGTATTAGGATTTTATTTCATTTATTATTATTAATTCATGATATTTACAATATTGTTCTTTCTTTTGAGATGGATTATTTAGTATGTGGATATACTTCGACCTATCTCTACATAAAAGGTTATATGATTTATTTTAGGGATTTTTTGTGTGTATAATTAGCATGATCATAGAGTTTTATTATGGGATATTTTCAGTTACATGAATAGAAATACCAACCACTTATAGAGAGGGTCAATTAGTGGTCCAATTCTAATATTAACATTTCACCTTTTCTCCCATTCTAATTTTTTTGTCATATTGAATGTTATCATAATGATCACATCATGATTAACATAATAATGATGATTATGATGAGAGGTAATAGAGATATAGAAATAAAATAATACTACATGATTATTTTATGGTTCTAAATTATCTTTAAATCATGTGGTTCCAAATTTCGTATTCAAAAC
The DNA here is from genome assembly GCA_963277665.1 of Viscum album. Classification (NCBI taxonomy): domain Eukaryota; kingdom Viridiplantae; phylum Streptophyta; class Magnoliopsida; order Santalales; family Viscaceae; genus Viscum; species Viscum album. Next base: position 907,162,126 of record OY728145.1, read on the forward strand.
ATATCATCCCATTGTAAAATTCAATTCTGTATTATAAATGATGAATACATTAATGGATAGAGAAAAAAATAGTCCTAAATTAATGTTTTAATTATGAAGATATTTACATGGAAAATAGAGTAGCAATAAGAATCTCTCTGACATGTGAATTCCATCCAATGTATTCCTCTAGTGACTTCATGTTAATGTATGTTGTGTATACTCTGCTTATATTAAGCATGAACCATTTGGGAATATATCTTATTCTAAAGAATATCATAATGATATTTCATCACTTTGGCCTCATATTATGAATGCACCAAATGTGTACATTTTTCATAATTATATAGATTATATTTTTATAGATATATTTCATATATCTATATATTTTTCAATGATTAGTATGAATCCATGTGTTCTAGATTACCTGATAATTAATTATGTGTTATATGCATTAACTCTTAAGGAAAATACACATAGAAAAATTCATATGTGTCTTAATTTATGTCATTATTTTATTCCTAAATTATAGATATTATGATATTTGGACATTATGAAATTATCGTGATTATATTTTGAGGTAATTATCATATAATAATAAAACATTTTATGATGTGATATAATTCTTCATGATGTGAACTTAAGATCCAAATTTCTGTGTTGAAATATCTATTTGAATCAGAAAATATACCCTACCATTTCAAAGTGTCCCCCAATATTTATGGTTTATCCTCTATATATTCTCATATCCATGGATGGTATGTTGTAGTTTGATCAAAAACCATGAATTATATGGTATCTGATCACTAAAAATTTCATTCATGAAATAATTACAAATTGTTTTTTTGGAATGAAAAATATAACTATTGTGCGGTGTGTATACATGTAGTGTAATTATAATCAACTATCATTGATATTTCTATAAGAAAAATTTATGATTCTTTTCATGGTATATGGTTTACTTTGAAATCCTTTGGTAGAACCCTTCATTGTGTAATCCCTAAGGACATAATATTAAATCTCTATAAAGGGTAAACTCTTCTTCTAGTAGAATAATATATGGAATAAAGAGAACCTCATTATTGTTTGATGAATTGGAACTAGTATTAAATCAACTAATTTATAAAAAAATGATGATGTTACACAAAGTCATAGTAAAAAAATTACTTATAACCTATTTTTTCATTGAATTATTTATATTAAAGACATTGTTTCTTCATTTGTTTTCTTTGTAATTCTTATTATATTCTAAAATTCGTTATGATTATTTTGAAACAACTCAAACCCATCCTTATACCACATGTCTCATTTTTTTTATCAATATCAATATGATAATAATTTTATGTGGCACAATCCTTATATATCATAATGATATTTCTTTAAGCATAACAGAAAGAAATAAAAATAAAAAACATAAAGATAATGTATTTTGGTTTGTAAATAACTCATCATCAATATATAGAATCCCTATCAGCTCCATTTTGAGGTTTATCCCACCTCACCATTTATTTGGAGTGTTTTTGAGATATATTTCCATCCATCAATGGGAAATAATTCTTATAGCCAATGGAATCTTCCTTAATAATCACATGGATCCAAAAAATCATTCTTATTCAATATACACTATGTGATTATTTATCCTTTAAGATTTCATTATGAGTTGTTAACATAATTTAATTATCTACATCATCTTCTTTAATTTTTTTCATACTACTTCAAATCTTATTTTTTATTCATCCCATAAATGATGCTAGAATGTATCATGCTCATATTCCAATGCAACTTATAATATTATCTAATATCAACTTATCTTGGGATGATTTCCTTTAATCATAACCTAATATAGAAAATAAATCATGAAATTTATTTCTCCATGACATGAAAAAGGACACCAAAATCCCTTGGTTTATCTTCTTATAAATACATTATGCTTGAATATTGAAAATATCTATTGAAAACAAATCCAACTAGATAAAATAATTAATGAATTTCGTCATTATTAAAATGAATTATTACCCCAATATTTCTTCCTAAAGATAATATATTCTTCTAATAAGGTATATAGGTTGCCTGTGTACTTCTATATGATGGGTGTCATCAATTTTTTAACCACGTGATGTTTCATTACATTATTATCATGTATGACATTAATAAATTGTACTCTTTTATATCAATTGATAAAATATTCGCCCTTTTTGTGGTTTAGTTTTTGAATTTTAATTTTCTATATTATATTACATTACCTATATTTTAATACCTCCCATTTTTAATATTTATGTCCCCAATTCCATTCAAAAACCTATGGTATCTTGGATAAAAGGTTAAAGGTTTACACTTGTTTTTTCAACAACATTGGTGGAGTCCAAATGAAAATTGGTTGTGAAATGATGCCTTTATTTAAGAAGTCATAACCAAAGGATATACATTTTTCGTAAAAACATGTATTAAAAAAATGAATACCTAATGGATAACTACAACAAACATGGCCTATGAAACATATAGAATATATTTATTATTACTAAAATCATGACATTGTCAAACACATGGTTCATTGTATCATAGTATAATGAAAGGCTTAACCAAACCCATGAATTAACATTTCAACAAACTAACACAAGTATTTGAAATACACATGGATTAATCTCATTATAACCAACCACATGTGTTATCCCACATCTTGACTAAACACCTTGTCATATCCCATTGATTTATATCATAAACAATTTCAAGCTGAATATTCAATGAAAAATAATTCATTTTATACAAATTTATTTTCCATGAACCCTTTTAAAAATATTTATCTTAATTCCAAAATACATTATCATCCTCCATTTTTTCATGTATTTTCATCCAATTTATCATATAGAAATCATAACATTATTTACACCAATAATATTCACTATTATTCATATTTCATCTCAATATCGTTAATTGAATTCACTTAAATTAGCAATTATTTTAGAAAATATATATGAAATATAATTTTTCTCCATCATGAAAAATCTAATTTACGTGAATTAATAATTTATTTAAATTTACATCACAACATCAAAAACCAATAATTTTTATTATCTCACTATAATATAATCAATAATTATATTCAAACAAAAATAATAAGATTTACTATAAGGCCCCAGCCTTAAACATTAAATAATCATGGATTAAGTTAATAATTCACATTTAGGATCTTTTAAGGATTAGATATTTAGAGAATTAGGTCATAACGTATACATAACAACTAGAATATTACATGTAGACACTTCTTTTCATAAAATAAAAACTCTCAAAATAAAAGAAACATATTTAGTTCCATGTTTTAAAGAGAATGATTTTCCTTTATCCCATCCTTGACCCTACTTCACTTTAAGTCCTTTAATTTTTTTTTTCAGAAACATGGGATGATCATAAAAATCTCACTAAGGGATATACAAAAGAGGAAAACTGTTATTTTTCAAAACAACATGTAAACCATGAATAATTTATCATAATTAATACTTTTTACCTTTATGAAGTAGTAAACACTATTCACTGAATAAAGTGTCATTTATTACCCTTATGTGAGATAAATATAACCATAAAACTCATATAAAGCACACATAACATATAAAAGTTAAACTTGGTACATAATCCTACTTAAATGGAATAACCAAAGGGTCGACTTCCATAAATCATTCTAATAAATATAACAAACATATGACCAGATTCCATACCCAATGCATTGGAGGTTAAACATAAAAAACCTTACTTAGTTTATCATGTAACCACCCGTAATTTGGTTTATCATGTAACCACTCGTCAAATGTAAATGTACCATTATATAATCATCACACATAAAAGATTTCAAATATCAACATTTCAATTATTAAAATTTCATTTGCAATCACAAGAAATAATTTCAAGATATTGAAATATTAAATCCACTTTCAAAACAATTTTCACTACCAAAAGAAGTAAAAAAGGAATATGGTATTTATTTTCCATTTGAAAACATCACATCTTGTTAAGGAATCCAAATATCAAATAATGCTTGTAGTTGTAGGAACGGTTGTTGTCACCACGTATGTTAAAAAAAACATTCCCTCTATCGTTTTGTAAAAATAAACATAGAAATATATTCCTTTTTAAATAAATTTAAATTTAAATGGGTTTATACACTGTATAAAATCAAGTCATGTATAAATAAAAATATGCCTCATAGAATGGAGATTGGGACAAAGTCCTTTACCTTGAGTCTGACTTGTCTCATATGTTCCTTATTCTTCCCGAATAATAAACAGAAGTTAATTTATACTTGATTAAGAATATTTTTCAAGTTTATTATTACTTTTATATAACTTATTATCTTTCTATAACAATTATTTAATTATTTGATTTCATATCAGAAATTTTTGTCGATGTTTGGAACTTGAGTAAAAAATGAAATTCTTGTAATTACAAATTGTTCATGTGGTAAAAATTAAATTATCTCAAGAATGATATTCATGATTTTGATATCAAATATTTCATATATATCCAGCATATATGTATTTATAATAGTATATATCTTTTGAATATAAAAAATGAGATGCACCGTTCATGGAGACAGTGAGCCGTACACACACATGAACAATATTCTCATTTCTTTTTTATATTTTCGTTTCGTGAGGCTGTAGTTCGTCGTCTACAGAAATAGTATGTTATATACCCATTATATGGAGGTGTGTGTAACTGTAGTTCGAATAATTCTCATAAAAACAACCTAGTATATTGAAGATACTGTTTTAGTTATGTAAAAATGAATAAGAATAGCACAGGGAGTGGGGAAGGAAAAATAATGGAAAGAAACTTCAGAGAAGACGTTACCTCAAATCGGGTAACATCTTTTGATTTGAGCCAAAGGGATCTCTTTAATTGTCTTATTCCTAAAGGAAGGATTCTAAGAGGATGGTAGTGATGTTGGGAGATTATTTGGGCACAATTTGGACAATTAAAGTTTGATTGAGAGGTGATAGTAAGGTTTAGAGTTGGTGCCCTTTTATTAGAGAGAGGAGGGGCACTTTAGGAAAGTTTAAAAGTATTATTTTATTATAAATTGATTTTATAATTCTAAAGAAAACAAATTGACAAATTTAGAAGCTCAGATGATAAGGGGTCTAAATACTCTCATCTAATGGGTTTTAGAAAATTTTATTTCATATAATTAACCTTATCTTTTAGATTTAACCCTTTGTAAACTAATTTAACTTTTACCATGTTTTCTTATGTATTAATAATATTTTGTTACCATAGTTACTATAAAATTCCAAGAAACCCAAAAATTGATCATTAATTACATTTTTTACATCATATATTTAGTTGGATGAATATTATATTTTTAGGACTATTATATCATTTAATAAAATATTAATTGATTTAAAAACTGATTTATGTCAATTTTTATACTATTCATATCATGAATTTTTGAAAATAAATAACTACTTGTTTCATTCAAAAAAACATTATTAATTCATAGATAACAATTCATACTCATCCATAAAATTATTTAATGGCATAAAAAGTTTCAAAATAAAATTATTTTACTTTTTATTATCTCATTTGTTTAAAACATTCTTTAATTAGGTAATCACTACATCACCATTAGGTCATAAAATAAATTTATATATTCGATGTCTACAAATTATATATAAAATACCATGATATAAGAACTATATTTATATTTATAATTCTTCTTTATAGTCAAATATATCACTTATATAACCCTTTAAAAAATTCTTTTCGTAAAAGATACATGTTTAGGTTATATTTTCCATAACATGAAATTAAAAGGATTTAAATGTCATTTTCCTAAAAAAGTGGCACCATGGGGTCCTAAAATTAAACCAAGGATTCCCATGGTCATAAATAAATCCTCTAATGGGGTTATAACATGTGGTAGTGTAATTTAATATTATTATAATATTATTTATACCCTTATTTACTAGATTTACCCTTTAACCATGGTAAATAAAATAGTTACACAAGTTACTATTCATAATGCCTAAAAAATAAAATTTTCCTATTTATGAAATTTGGACATCCTCATAACAAATATGGAATCCATTTTTTTAAATTCAAAACAAAAAAGTTGCAGAAATTAATTTAATATTAATTCTCATTGTCAAAACCAAAAAGCCTATTTTTAAGAAATAATAAATATCAAAAGATTGACATGTGTTTATGTCTACATAGAAATTGAAATTACTTAAAATGACCAAAATTGTATTAAATGGTAATAATTTAATCTAATTATACATTAAAATACTCTAAAATGACAATATAATCACACAAATATACTAGAAGAAAAGACAGTTTTGACTTAAAATGATGTATTATTCACTATTCGTTAAAAATGAATTTTATCAGACAAATACCAAAAATTTACCCAGTGTAAATTTTGATGTACTGATTATAAACAAGAAGTTTATTTTTGTCAATTATAAGAGATAAAAGTGAAAAAACTAGATTTAATAAGGGTTCGCCCTCAAAAGGCGGTAAAACTACCTTTCAAAAATATTAGAGTATTCCTTAAAATTGGATTCATTCTCATTTTAAGACACTAAAATTTATTGGATAAATGTAAAGAAATTTAAAAAACATATATAATCATAATATGGTTAGTTATATTCATTCCCACCAATACAACAGTTAGACGTTAACTACCATTTAAAATTATCATAATAATATATTATTTTTGAGTACGACTCAGCCTTGTGTGCAACATGAGATTTTAGAGAAACCCATTGTCTGATGTTGGGTACGACATCAAACATAGCCTACCCTTTAAAGTAATATTAATATCTTATTCATTAGTATTAATAGAAATCAAATGTATTATTCTATAAATACGGAGGTCGTTACATCATTCCCCCTTTTGGGAATTGTGTCCCCGCATTACTATTCACTTGGCTCTAATGCACTCTCGCAGCTAGGGTTTCCCTTCAATAGTGGATTGGAGGGGGGAGGCTTGTATGATCCTCCAACATCACCTCCCCTTCCTTATTTCTGCTCCTCATTCTTTAGTTGATTTTATTCCTTGATTGGTCTTGTGCTTCGTTTTCCCTTCCACGACGTCTGGATTCCTGGTCGTCTTGGATTACCCCTCTCTCTACATGACCAAAGCAGTGGTTATCATCTATGATTGGTCTAAATCAAACAACGGTGGTTTGATTTAGTTTTTTATTCCACACTCCAAGCCTAATTTTGCATCATATCATATTCCATGCATCGATGGCGACCTGGTGCTTGGTGGGTTGGGGTGTCACTTATAGAGGTGCAGTAGGTACAACAATACCAAGTTTTGTTTCTCTGTTGGATGGTTCACATTCCTAGGTGTTTTCATGGTGTTATCAGTGTGATTCAGTTCTCTGATGCCTCCGTTTTCCTGTAATGGTTTCATTATGGGAGTTTCTATTCTGTTTTGTGCTATTACGAATGTTTTCTTGCCTTTGTTTTCTACAGTGTTTCTCCCCTAAAAATGGATGGATTGATCTTGTATTGGTTCGATGGCGAGTGGATGATTTGAAAACGATGGAATCAGTGATGGAATACAGTGATGGGTTGGATGTACCCGTCCCAACTGTGACTTGGGGATGCATTTTTTTGTTTACATGAAGGCAATGCGTTGCTGTTTTGATGGAGATGTGATGATTGTGGTGTATCGCGGACCCATGATTTCTTTGATTTGAATTTTTAATAATTTTGAGCTATTTTTGGATTCTGGTTTGAGTGGGATTTGAGGATATTTCTTTGAAATTGGTTTTATTTTTAATTTTGTGTGTGAAATTAATCATTACACTACATGGTTCTACTGCAGACGAGGAATAGAAAATAAATAATTGACTAGAGCATTGTCATTCAGATTTGGAAGTTTGAGAGGTTATGGCTTAGCCATCAGTATCAGTTTCATGCAAACCTACACGAGACAGCTTGCCCAGCGATAATGCAAAGGTGGAGATTTGAAATCAAGTTATAGTTGTTGGGGATGGGAAGTTCCTATAGTCGTGATCCAGATGAACTTGTTTTATGGTTTTATTCGGATGCATTGTATGGTACTTGCGGTTTCTCACTTTTTCCACAAAAAGTGTTTTCATAATAAAAAAAATTAAGTTTTAGTCCACAATTTTATCCACTTATCAAATAAGTGGGGGTATTTATCCCTCTTATCATTATCATATTCCTAGGTTTCCTCTTCAACCATGTGGGTATTCACTGAAAACATTACCTGATAAATCACATTATTCCACAACACTTTCTCTCTACGGTCTAGAATATGGACTTGCAGTTCCTCATAAAAAAAGATTCACTTACAACTGAACTACTTATAGACTCAAAACTTGGGATGGATCTGGAATATAATTTCTTAACATTGAAACATGAAAAACATTTTTTACTTAGGATAAAATTGGAGGTAAATCCACTCTCTAGGAAACTGATCTAACTTTATCCATTTTTTCATAGGGTACAATGAACCTCGAACTCATCTTCACCTTCTTACCGAAATGAATCAGACTTTTTCATAGAGAAAATTTGAGTAAGACATGATCAACTACCTTGAAATAATGATCCTTCCTCCAGTTATCTGCATAAATTTTCTTCCTGCTTTGAGATTTCCTCATGTGTTTATGTATCAATTGAACTATATCTACCACCTATTCTACCAATTATAGTCCCATCAGTTTCCTTTCACCAACTTCATCCCAAAAGCTGGAGTTTGAAACCATTTCCCATATAATTCCTCAATTCAATCCATCGGTATACTAAATGAAAACTATTATTATAAGAAAACTCAACCCAAGAAAGCTGTTGGTCAAAAATTCCCTAGTAATCCCTTAAAGAAGCATGTAGCATATCTTCCAATGTCAATATTTTTCATTTTGATTGCCTATCTGATTGAGGACGAAAAGTTGTAGAAAATTTTAATTTAGTAACCAATGATCTCTAAAGGCATTTCAAAAAGATATAAGTAAACCTGATATAATTATTAGATACAATAGAGAATGGAACTCCATGCAACCTGACTATATCTTTAACATACAACTAAGAAAATTGATCTAGATATAGAGTATATCTAAATATAAGGAAATGATTAGATTTAGTTAATCGATCAACAATAACCCAGATTTCATTATCACCTCGAGATGTCATCGGTAATCCCACAACAAAGTCCGTGGATAAATTTTCCCATTTCCACTTTGGCACTAGTAAAGGTTGAAGTATCCCTTTCTATAACTGCCACTCTACTTTAACCTATTGAAAATTACAACACTTACCATCAAAGTTAAGAAATATATCTTTTCATTCCATCCCACCAGTAATACTCCAAAATATCTCTATACATTTTAGTGCTTCCACGATGAACTGAAAACAGAGAACTATGAGCTTCACCTAACAAATCATTCTTCAACTGTGAATCACCAAGAACACATAAACTCTTCCCATATCTCAAAATAAAATCATTATCATTGTTAACTAAAGGAAACATACCCTTTTAAACCAATTCTACCTTTTTATGTAACTCACTGTCTTCTTTACACGCATTCTTAATTATGAATGATAGAGATAATTTCATTGAAACTTGAAACAAACCAGAATAATTTCTTTCACCAATAACTTATAAGCCAAAGTTCATAAAATCGTTGATCAAAGTATCTTGTTCCAAACATAACATGGTTAATATATCACTACATTTTTGAATCAAAGCATCGTCTAATTTATTTTCTTTACTTAGATTGTAATGAATCATGAAATTATAATCCTTGATTAATTCCATCCATATCCTCTATATCATGTTCAATTATTTTTTAGTGAATATATACTTCAATGTTTTTTTATCAATATATATTTCAAATATTACTACATACAGATGATACCTCCAAATTTTTAATGAAAAAAAATAACAGCTAATTTCAAATCATGTGTATGGTAATTTAAATCAAGATTTTTCAACTAACGTGAAACATAATAAATTACCTGATAGTTATGCATTCGGACAGAACAAATTCCTTTCAATGAAGAATGTATATAGATAAAAAATTCACCATATCTGGAAGCTAATGCCAAAACTTGATCATTCACCAATATTGTTTTCAATTACTGAAAACGATCATCACAATCTATTCTCTTGATAAGCATAACACCTTTTCAAGTTAACATAGGCAGTGTGCTAGATAACCATACAAAATTTTCAAAAAACCTTCTTTAATAACCTTCCAAACCAAGAAAACTCTGAATCATGGTTATATTTTTGGGTATTTTTCATTATTGAACAATTTTTGTTTTAAAAAGTTCAATAGTTTTGCCATTTTTTGAAACAATGTGACCAAGGAATAAATTATTTGTAACCAAACCTCACTTTCTGAATTTCCAATAGCATTTCATTTCTTTTAATGTTTTTAAGAAAACCCAAAAATGACATTCATGTTCCTCTTTACTTTTGGAATATAAAAAATTTCATTAATAAAACCAACCACAAACATATCGAAGAACACAGAAAAAATTATATTCATAAGATCCATGAATATAGGTGGTGCATTTTTTAACCCAAAAGGCATAACTAAATATTCATAATGGCCATATCTAGTTTGAAACAGAGTGTTAAGAATATCTTCTTCCTTTACTTTCAAAGGATGGTACCCCGACCTCAGGTCAATCTTCAAAAAATAATGAGCTCCATGAAGCTAATCAAACAAATCATCGATGTGAGGAAAATGATAATTGTTCTTAATAGTGACATTATCCAAGGATTTATAATCAATGAAAAGTCTCATTGAACCATCTTTCTTTTTAACAAATAATACTGGAGCACCCCATTGTGATATGCTAGGTCGAATGAAATATTTATATAACAACTCCTGAAATTATTTCATTAACTCTAAAAGTTCAATTTGAGATATTATATAAATTGTTTTTGAAATTTTCTTAGCATTAAGAAATAATTCAATAGTAAATTAAACTTATTGATCAGGTATAAAACTAGGAAACTCATCTAGAAAAACACCATGATACTCATTTACTACTGGCACATAATTAATTATAACATTTCCAGTATTCTTTGCAATATGAAGAAGGTAAAATTATTTTCTATATTTCACTAGTTTCTCAGATTCATGATATTTCATTATAGATAAGGTTTCATTATTGTACACAAATTAAAGTATTTTTGAAAGGAATTATCTTTTCCTCTACAGTTAATCATAGCATAGTGAACAGAAATCCCATCCATTCCAAAAATATCATCAAACTCTACTAGAGGGAAAAAACGATGTTTGGAGGTAAATTAATTCCAAAAAAAAAAAGAAAGATTCTTATAATTTATTTTTTCCTCAAAATTTCTCCCATTTTTTTTACCATAAGTTCTGGATTCATTTCTTGAGGTGGAATTCAAAATTTACCTGAATGTTTCTCAGAAATGAAAGAATATTTAGACCCTGAATCAAAAAATAAATTGTTATACTATGAAAAAAACAAACAAAGTACCTGATACCACTTCATTTGATGGCCCCACATCAACTATAGTAGTATCAAAATATTTTTATCCACCCTTCTACTTTTGATCTGTCTGGTTTCCACCTTGGGTAATCAACTTTTGAAAAACATTGGCATAATGACCAAACTCATAGCAACTAAAACATCTTAACACTAGATTTTCATTACCTTCTAGATCATCTTCCTTATAGTTACAAGAAATATGACCAGTCTTACCACACTAGAATCACTTTACATATTTTGAGAGACATTATCCAGGATTATTTTTACCACACTTCTCAAAAGATTAAAATTAAATTTTCTTACCTCGAGGCTTCTTTGATGAATACATTCCCTTTTCCTACCAACCAGACCTATTCTTTTTCTTGCTCTCATGAAACACCAGATAATTATAAAAATCTATTTATACCTTCTCAACACATTGGACAAGTTTCTCATAGCATTTGAATTCACGAGAGGCTAATGATCTTTGATATTTCCGATTCAGTCCTGAGTAAAATAAATTTATCTTACTATCATGATCTCAAATGAAATTTGAAGCATACCTTTCCAGTTGGGCGAACCTTTCTTTGTACGCAGCCACTGAGTCATTCTCTTGCCTCAATTCAAAGAATCGTTTTTCCATCCAAAGTCAAACTGCGTTGTGAAAATATTTCCCATGAAAAATACCTTTGAATGTGTCTCAAAAAAGAGCACCAATATCCTCACTACCCCTCATATTTTTAACCACTGACCACCATTGATCTACTAATTCTTCAAAATGATAAATAACAAGACTAACCTTTTGATTTTCTGTACAACCCATGAAATTGAAAATCATTTCTAGTTCTTGGATCTACCCTTCACCATGAACATGGTTTGATGATCTTCTTAATAATGGGGATGTTGCCTCATGAAATTATCCACTATAGACATGTTCCTCTAGGGTTGATCTGGTTGATCCTATGCATAGATACCACCACTATTTATAGATTGAGTCAACTGTGCCATCACTACAAAAAACTATTTTATTCCGATTCTGACCTTCTAAAGTTTCTAATTTGTACGGTTGTTTCCCTCTTGATGTCATCCCATCATAGTTTCCCTATTTCATCTATGGAAAACCATTCTGATCACATAAATATCTCAGTTTAATCAACCTGGTAATATTCAAATGCTATATAATTTTAATTTTACCACAATGTAAAAATAATTTATGGATATTAAAATAACAATTTCCTAACTCCTAAAGTTATCTAAACTGAAATTTGATACCAACTATAAGGCCCCACCCTTAAACATTACATAATCTTGAATTAAGTTAATAATTCACATTGAAGATATTTTCTAGTTTAGTGCTTTAGGGAATTAAGTCATAACTTGTACATAGAAACTTTAATATTACATGTAGGCACTTTTTTCATATAATAAAAACTCTTAAAAGAAAAAAACATGTTTAGTTCTATGTTTTAAACATCATGATTTTTCCATGTTCCCATACTTGACCTTATTCCACTTTAATTCCTGTGAAAAACATTTCAAAAACACGGGATGAGCATAAAAAGTTTAGTAAGGGATACACAAAGATTGAAAAATATTAGTTTTTTAAAACTACATGTAAACCATTAATACTTTATCATGAGTAATAATTTCCACCTTTATGAAGTACTAAATACTCTTCACTGAATAAAATCCCATTTCTTACACTTTTGTAACCAAATTATTACCATACAAACTATATATAGAACACCTAACATATAAAAGGTAAACTTGGGACATAATCATACTCAAATGCAAAAACCATACAGTAGACTTCCAAAAATCATTATTAAAAATGGAATAGATATAAAAATAACTTCCATACCCAATGTATTGGAGGTTATAACCTAACTACATGTTCTTGGTTTATCATAGAACCACTCGTCATTTGGTTTATCACTTAAACACACGTCAAATGTTCATGTACCATTATACAATCATCACACATAAAAGATTTCAAATATGTACATTTCAATCATAAAAAATCCATTTGAAATCATAAGAAATAAATAAAAAGATATTGAAATATTAAATCCACTTTAAAGACCCTTTTCAATACCAAAATATATAAAATGGGTTTATAGTATTTATTTTCCATTTAAAAACTTCAGATCTTGTTAAGGAAACCAAAAATGATATAATTATTGCTATTCTGGAAAAGGCAATTGTCATCATGTATGTTAAAAAGAAACATTAAATTTGTCATTTATTAGAACACTACATAGAAAAAGATTCCTTTTTAATGAAATTAAATGTAAAAGGGTTTTATAAACCCTATAAAAGCATGTTGTGTACAAATCAAAATATGCATCTAAGAAATGAGATTGAGACAAAATCCCTTACCTCGAGTCTAACATCCCTCGTTGTTCAATATTCTTCCTGAATAATAAAATTATGTTAATTTATACTGGTTTAAGAACCTCATTCAAATATATTATTTAATTTATATCACTTATTAAATTTCTATAACAATTAGTTAATTATTCAAGTTTATATCGGACATTTTGTAGATGTTCGAAACTTGAGTAAAAAATGAACTTGTTAAAATTACAATTTGTCCTTGTGGTCAAAAGTACATTATTCCAAAATGATATTCATGATTTAGATATCATATATATTCAGTATACATTTATTTAAAATATTCCATAGCATTTTTATATAAGAAATGAAATTCACCATTCATAGATTCGTAAGCCGTACGTACACATGAACGCTACGTTCATATTTTTCACATTTAAAGGAATGAAAAATAAATGATACATGGGTATATTTTAATTCATGTTTAATATCAAAGTTATATATGATACATAATTTCATTAATTCCATCCTTTATATGTCCCATGTATATCATGAATGAGTCAGATCGCTTTGAGGGGGTGGAAATCCACTCTTCCTCAAATGAAATTATGGTATTTATACAACATGAAAAGCATAAAGGTATGTTATAAATGATAATTAAAAAATAATAATGATAATATAAATATCATATATATCATATATAATTATAGTTCCATTATAATGTCCATCATAAGAGGTGGTAGGAGAAGATTGAACAATCATCGTTTGGTGATGTAGTAGTTTACCATCCACAGTAATAGTATGTTCTATACCAATTAGACAAAGGTGTGTGTATGTTTAGTTCAAATAATTCACATAAAAACAACTTAGTATATTTAGGATATTAGTTTTTTTTATTTAAACAATGAATATAAATAGCATAGGGAGTGGATAAGAAAAAATAATGGAATGAAACTTGAGAGAAGATATTACATCCAATCGGGTAACATCTTTTGATTTGAGCCAAAGGGATATCATGAATTTATTTCTGCACATGGTAAGGATTATAAGAGGAATGGAGGTATATGGGGAGCTTATTGGGGTAAATTATGGACTATTTAAGAGGATTGAGAGGAATGATTAAGGGTTAGAGGTGGTATCCTTTTATAAGATGGAGGAGGGGAACTTTAAGAACATTTGAAAGTATTATTTTATTGTTAACCAATTCTCAAATTCCTATAAAAAAGTGATATGTTTCTAATAAATGATGAGGATGGGTATCAATCCTCTAAGAAAATGATTTTTAAACAAGTTTATATCATAAAATTATCCTTATCTTTTAGCTTTAACCCTTAGTAAACTAATTTAACTTTTACTTGGTCTTATTGAATATTAATAATATATGGTTACCATAGTTACTATAAAATTAAAGAAGACACAAAAATGGACCATTTATGTCATTTTTAACACCATATATGTAATTTGGATGATTATTATATTTTTAGGACTATAATATCATTTAATAAAATATTAATTGATTTTAAAACCCATGTAGGTCATTTTTTATACTATTCATATCATGAATTTTTAAAAATCCATAATAATTTGATTCATTAAAAAAACAACATTAATTAAAATATAAAAATTCATAATCATCCATAAAATTCTTTTATGGCATAAAAAGTTTCAAAATAAATTTATTTTAATTTTTATAATCTCATTTATATAAAACTTTCATTAATAATGTAATCACTACATCACCTTTTTTTCATAAATAAATTTATTTATTTTTTGTCTATATAATTGTAAATAAAATACCATGATATATAAAATATATTTATATTTATTATTAATTTTTATAGTTTAATATATCACTTATATAACCCTGTATAAAAATTGATTTACTAAAAGATACATTTTAGGTTATATTTTCCATAACGTTAAATTAAAAGTATTTAAATGTCATCTTCACACACAAGTGGCTCTATGGGGACCTAAAATATACCCAAGGATGTCCATGGTTGGAAATATCTCAAAAAATAGGTTTATGATATGTGTTTGTGTAATTTGATATTATTATAATATTATTTTTTACCCTTATTTACCAAATTTACTCTTTAACCATGGTAAATAAAATATTTACTAAAGTTACTATTTATAATGTTTGAAAGTTACATATATACAAAATTTGGACATATGGATTCCAAATATGGAATCTATTTTTCCAAATTAAAAACACCAATGTTGTAGAAATTAATTTAAAATTAATTTTCGTAGTCAAAACCAAAAAATGTGTTTTTAATAAATAATATCTATCTAAAGATTGACATGTGTATATGTATAATTAAAAACTGAAATTATATCTAATTATATACATTGGATTAAATGTTTAAAATATAATTTAATTACAATTTAAAACCAATTAAAAGAAAAATATAATCATATAAATAAACTATATGAAAAGAAAGTTTTGACTTAAAATGCAGTATTTTTCTATATTAATTGGAAATGAACTTTATCAGAAAAATACCAAAATTTTATCTGAAGAAAATTTTGATGTTCCACTTTCAAATAAGAAGTTTATTTTTTCAAAAGAAACATATAAAAGTGACAAAAACTAAATTGAAAAAGGGTTCTCCGTTAAAAGCAGTAAAACTACCTTTTAAAAATATTAGAGTATTTATGATTAAAATTGGATTCATTCTCATTTTAAGTTTCTAAATATTGTTAAATAAATGTAAAGACATTTAACAAACATGTATAATCATAATATGGTTGGTTCTGTTCATTCCCACCAATACAATAACTAGGCGTTAACTACCATTCAAAATAATAATAATATTATATTATTTTTCGGTATGACTCGATCTTGTGTGGAACATGAGATTTCGGAAAAACCCATTGTTGCATGTCAGGTACACCTTCAAACATAGAAACCCATTTTAATTAAAATTAATATCTTATTCATAAGTATTAATAGAAATAAAAATTATTATTATATAAATACCGGGGTTGTTACATTTACCATGTAAAATCCCATGTACATGTCCCTTTAATTCAGTTTATTCCATTCAAAACTATTTTAAATTACATAAGGATTTATTATTTCATAAAAAACATTCAATATATTATTATCAATACATTGAAGCATTAAAAGATAAAAAATTACATATAAAATCATTTTTTAATATTATTTTTCAATCATTATTATTAGTACACCAAAAATATTATTTAATCACAGGGAATACTAATATATTAAATAAAAAACAAAGATATTAGAATAAAATAATTTCTATATAAGTAAAGTAATACAATTTAAATCCACTAATAAATTACACTTTGAATTAAATTTAAATTTCATTCCATATTTACACTATTAATCAAATAAGAACATATCATATTATAATGATACATAAGTATCGGTCCATTAGAATCCCATAGAGGTTCAAAATCACATTGCTAGTAATCAATCAATAATCTATATATGAACCAGAAAACAATTTCATCTATAATAATTGAAAATAAATGTGTCCCCAAACATTAAAAAAGAAAACATGGATTAGAAACAAACCCAAAATGAAATGTTATCACTTATGAAAATAACCAAAAATATTTAAATCTACTCACTGTCATTACTCAAATGCATCAAAATTATATTAAGTATTGAAGAAAATATTCCTTAAATATACAAGGAAGCTTAAAATATATTTTATGATATTATTTTGGATCATTGTTTTACCAAAATCTCAACTTAGATATTTGATCTATAGTTCTTATTAAAAAGGGTTCAATAATAAACCATTAAAAATTGGGTTGGTCATCTCTATTGGCTTCTATATGGATAACTACCAACCACCCAATATCAACCAACCATTCAACTATTTCCACCAAACTCATAGCGGTCATTCGTAAACCAAAATAATATAATATCTTGAATACTAGTAACCTAACACACCCTAATTATACAATTTTATTTTTCTAATATATAATAACACCACCATTCTACAAATTTCTCTCATAAATGTTGTTTTCTCTAATAAACTCATCAAATTTAAATAAATTTAAACATAATCAAAATTAACATGAATATAAAAAATAAGGGGAATTATAAATTACACTCTATAATGTATATCTTCCCCAAAAATCATCATTGAGCATTTCAGGTGAATAACACTAGTTACTGAGATTCATGTAATCTTCCCACTCCAATGATTCCTCCAGAGTATAATCATGAAACCAGAACAAATATATGAGGGAAACTATCTGCCTATCTAAACACTTCTCGTTATGATCTATAATACACATTATATTCTAAATTAATAATTCATACACTTCCAAATACACAACATCATAACAAGTCACATGAGATAGGTCTTGTTCATATCACCTCACCTTATTACATTAAACACATCACGAATCCCACTATCTTTTGTTGGAATATAATATCAATATGAAGCCTCACAAATTTAATTAAAAATATCTAATGAAAGTAAAAAATTAATGCACAAATTTTCTATGAATTCTAGAAATACTATGTCTTAAATATGGTAAAATACAAATAAAAGTATAATTCCCAATAGAAAAAACTAGGTTTCATTGTTTATTTTTTTTATAGAATTTATTTGTATCATAATTTATAAGGAAGCACTTCTCATTCTAATAAACTCTTGTATTTGTATCTCATACGATGGATATCCTAAGAAATGTTGATTGAACCATATACATCTAGAACAAATATTATCTTCAAATATTCCTAAACAATTCCTTAAATGGTTTCATCTAAATCGATACCTAGTAACTATTATTTTATATGAACCCCCAAAAGCTAAATTATTCTCCCATGCACATCCAAAATCACGAATATAAAAATATAGTATATCTAATAAAATTTGGACAGTGTGTTTGTTTTTCCTATTGGAATAAAAATTAAATTTTGTCCTTAACATGATGTGAGTAACCAAAAACATATACAAAAAAACATAACCTGACTCACCAATTCCTTGTTAGAGTTAATAGTAAAGTGAGGTTGCCTCCCTAAGACAACCACCAATAGGCCAAGGGATGGTGACTTGAACCAAGTGGGAAAATCCAATAATATGAGATGTATTATTTTATATTAATATGAAATAGACACATATTTCCCATTAATAAGAGAAATTAGTAACACCAACTGATTATATATTAACAAATGATTTGTATATAACATGTTTTTCTGACAATAAATAAAAGTACGACACCATATAAAAAATACCAAAAAGAATTATACATTTGATAGGTTTAAATATTTTTTGATCCTAAGAATATTGTAATAACCTCTTCCTTTCAAATATTCTTAAACTTATTTCCAACCACAATGATCACTACCACAATTTTGAAAAACCATTCTCCATCATCAACCACCATGCTTCACTAGGAATTAGACATGATAAATCCATAGAAACACCACATTAAAAAATATAATATTTGATCCTATATATTGTTTTCAAAGTCACAAAATGTGTAGGAACAAATCTCATGTAGTGGTGAGAACAATAATAATATATATTATTCCCCCAAACCAAAATTGAAAAGAACCATATCTAACCCTCAACTCAAAATCCTCAATATGCGTGATTGACTAAGGGGGAGAGAATAAATGATTTAAATATTCTCAACCACTAGAAGTATATAAGAAATTGAGGATTCTTGGTCATATTTTATCTAACCCATTTAGGTTTGTATCTTGTAAGAAACAAATAATATCTTGAGTACCAAAAATCTAACAAATCTAAAAGTCATTATCCGGTCCAAATTTATATCTTATGAAAAATACTTATATCATGTCACCACTCAATGTTCCCATAGGCAGAACTCATGCCTTTCCCATGAATGGATCATGGCTAATGGGGTGTTGTTCCATACTATAATAATGAAAAATTCATGCTATAAAGGATTAAACTTGGGACATAGGATACTCTCAATCTGTATAGAACAACTGTTGTAGAAATCGATAAATAATTTAATGAATCTGATCAATCCATGGAAATAAAATTTTATCACCTCTCTAGAACTATACTAGATGATAATACCCCTTTTATATGTTGGGGTGATACTAACTCTAGTAGGGAATCATGTTCCTCATCTAGGATATTTAGATATGAGGAACAATGACTCTATAAATAGAGGACCCCACTACCTGAGTATGGGGGAAGCTAACGCTATATGATCCATAGGTATATGATCTCATAGATCTTGTGTGTATTTTGGGGGATAAAACCCGTTACAAGAGTAGATACTAAAACCCAACCCATAAAAAATAACACTACTATGGATGGTATGAAACCCCAAAAAACATTTATCAGTATGGCTGAACCATCTCACTGGCTCCATGATATTAAATTTCATATTTTCTTATCTCATTTTTAAATGGCCTCAAAAAAAAATATTGTCCATGATAATATGATCAAAATGTCAAAAAACATAGTATAGTCTATTTAATTATCAAAAAATGACTCCTAAAGAAGAAATTGGAAAAAACCTCCCATGGGGAAAAAGTGGGAAATGTGGTAGCCCCCATGCGTGACATGTGGTATTCTTAGGGTGGGTAGTTGTGATTTATTATGAATATGGAATCCAAAACACATTTTTTTCTCAACCATACATTTTTTATCCATCTTTGTATTTGATTTCGGAACACTTGGCCTGGACCTACAAGTGGAAAGACCCAACATGTGCTGGAAGAAAATCATAAATATCCCACATCACCGAGTTCAGCATGGCCAATCATAGAAGGCCTAACTGTATTCAATGCAAAATATATCCATCTTCTCATCCCATGTAATTCCCTAACCTGAGTTATCCAGATTCAGTGCATTATTAAATAACATTAGCATGATCTCAAGAGATCAAGTCTCGAATGACCGATCATTTTAGTATCCTTGTAAGAACTAGATACATACATAAACTTTACATTACATCATGAAATTAATAAAAACAACATTGTGGCCCCTTTAAACACACTAATATCCATTGGAATATCCCTATAAGTTAAACATAATATACGTCTTTACATCCTGGGCAAAGAAGACATAAGAAAGGGGTAAGCTCAGATGCTCAATAGGGATAACAATATTGCAGGAACTATCATAAACAATCATAAAAATTTAAGGTAATGTATAATAATAAAACACAATACTTTTAAACATAAACATCAACATAATATGGAAAAAATCAAATAATTCCATTTACATGTTCACATTGATATTCTAATTGTAGAATAATCACATGCAATATCAATAGCCAATTTTATGATGATGGAATGCATAATGCTAGACATCATAACCACATTATCAAGGCCGAGTGCCAAGACTACAAACTAGATTTTGTCGAGGCCTTGTTCCAAGACACTAGTTTTTCTCATGAGACCTACCGATGCATCGAGGAGCTATTGTGGGCTCCACCAGTCACTTACTAAGTCCAATGCATTCCTCATATGAAAAGGTTGAGACATAATCTAAATATTCATATTAAAACTAGCTTACAAAATGTCAATATTTTAATCACAAACCATGAATGGTATAAAAATAGAACATCCACAATAAAAAAATCATTCAATACAATATGGAAGATTTTATTATAATAAATTAACCTCAATCAAGAATAATGAAGGATATTGACATAGATGAAAATATTCATCAAAACAATTTGAGAGAAATATCACCTTTTTCATGAAAACATTTAAAAGTCTCACTTATTTATTAAGAATATGTTTAAATAAATTTTTGAATCAAATTTTCCCATACCACTTTGAAAATTTTAATAGAAATTTTAATTTTAAAACATTAATGTCTATATAAATAAATATTTAAACCATTTTTAGAACATGTAAATTTATGAGAAAGGTTTAGAAGAATAATTTTCTAAAAATTTAAAATGATATTTTAGTTAGAGTTCCTAACCACATGATAGATTGTTGAATACAAATAATTGAGGTAATCAAAACATTATAATATCATGATAATAAAGGTATTCATGATATACTATGTCAAAGTACAGTATATACACCATATAAAAGTGAATTGGTGTGTGATAACAAAGAAGTCTCAATTGAATGTAAGTTGAGATGAAATACCTTATAAATACTGTATCTGTAACTCCCCAAGCTTCCACGGTATGTTTCCCTCTGAATAATGTAATAGCTTGCATTGTACGCAACTTCGAGATTCTAACACACCACGACCAATCAAACTAGCCGTTATGAATAGTAATACCCACTTTTTTAAATTTTATAAATTTTATCATTCAAAATGGAATTAATTTTTCGATTCGAAATATCAAAATTAGCTTTGGGTGAATTTTTGGTATTTTTCTGAAAACATTCAATTTTTGATGAATAGTGAAAAACACTCAGTTATAGTTTAAAACAGAATTTTTTTTAAATAATTATTTATTTTATATAAATTTATTTTAGGTCAAAATAGATACATAATACCTATATAACTTCAATGTAATTCATTGGATTCAGTTTATAATAATTTTATATATACAAAAATGTTTATTGACCTTTTTACCGTCTTTTACCCACCTCTTTGGAGCATTTGAAAATTTGTATAAAACTTAATTTTACCACTTCTGTGAATTGAATTTCAGAAATCCGAGAGACGCGGTTGATATTAGTAAGTAAAATCTGGTTCAATAAGATAAATTTTTTTTTGGGAATAGTAACTTTTGACTTTTATTTACCAGGGTTAAAAGTAAATAGGGTAATTAAGGGTAAAAATGATATTATTATTACCTTAACACATGTCCTAATTCTATTGGATAAGTATAATTCGACGAAAAACAACATTAGGAATAAAATATGAACCCATTTGGTTCACTTGGATAAGATTAAGATATTTATTATTATTTCATTCAAAGAAGAGTTAAAAGCGAAATTCAAATTTTAATAAATAAACCATTTTTAATATAGGGTTAAACATATGATAAATTCGACTATAAATATACATTATAAAGATTAAAATATTTCCTACATAATGGTATTTTATTTATATTTTTTATCCCTTAAGTAATTAAATTTATTTATGACAGAAGGATGATGCAGTAATTACCGTATTACTGAAAGATTAAAATAATTGATATTATAAATATCCAAATAAATGTAATTTGAGACTTTTTGTAAATTAAAATCACTTATATAGGTTAATATGACATATTAGGGTTAGTTAGATGAATTTTTTTGAAGTAATAATGCTGTTATAAATTTAGCAAAAACAAAATACCAAATAGTGTCAAAATTGACATAAACGGGTTTTCTAAAATAAATATTATATTATTAATTGATATTCTATTCCTAAAAATATAAGGATCAGACAAAAGACTTATTTAATGATAGGTGTATCATTAATGAACCAATTTGGGTTTTCTTTCAAGTATATAGTTAGTTTATAATCCATATAATATAAAAATACAAAAAGACATGGTAAATGTCAAACTATTTAACTAAGAGTTAAATCTAAATGATATGGTTAATATAGTGACTAAAATATATCAAAAACCTATTATTTGAGTGGGTTTGACCTATACCCACCTTATCCTTTCAATAATCCATTTTTTAGCCATTATAAACCGAAAATTGTTTTATTATAAAATTATATGTCCAGCTTTTCCTATGGTGTCCCTCACCCCTCTAATAAAAGGACACTCCCCCTTCTCTCTAATTTACACCTTCAAATCCATTTTCCCCTTCCAACCTCTTCCCAAATATCCTATCAACTGTCCTTAATTCATCCTAGAGGCCTTACATTAGTCACAATTCTATCTTAAGGAGCCCTTTTGATCAAATCAAAAGGAAGAACTTGAAGAAGAGGTAAATATTTCATCACCTCTTTCAAGTTCCTTTATTCTTCAACTTCCTCTTTCTTTATTGTTTCCATTCTAAAATAATAACTCCAGTATCTTATGTATACATTGATGTTATCATAAATATGGTACAACCATATTCATTATTCTATCCATCCTTTGAATGGCATGTCACCATACGTGCGTACGTATGACTTACCATCTCCACGTCATGGTGTAATTGTTATTCAATACATTATTATTTGTATGGGTATAATAATGATGTTTAATTTATGTAAATAATAAATATAACATGATAATTATTCTATATATATGATATAACATCCAATTATATATTATTTTAATATCAAAAGAATTACATTCTCGCTCGTACGTACGTACATATTTCCTTTTCCACGAACGTGATGAGATTCATTCCCCATTGTAATCCATTCAAGACCAATTTTCATTATATTATTAAAAATAACGTTTAAAGACTTAATATCACAATGAATATGAATAATACACATCCTATTCATAACAAACACTACTTACAAAACAAATATTATAAAGGAAAACCAATAAGTTAACACCCGAAATGACAATAATACTAAAATATTATTAACAACACAATATTAAAAGATCATATATGTTGTCATATTAATGTATATGATTCTTTTATAATATAATAACAATTATTTCACCATTATACATGAGGTTAACCAACCCTTGACCAAGGAAAAGTACAAATTAAGAGGTTTCTTTTCTCACTTTTAATTCTGTGAGATTTCCATTGTTCGCCACTTATTTATTAAATGTGGTTTATTGTGCACTATCATTTGATATATATATATAAATATATATTACCATAAATCTTTTTATATTCATGGTATTCTATGATCATTTTTTATTAACTTTTGTCCATACAACTCGATTGACTATAACGAAGTAAGGGTTTTAATCTCACTTCCTATTTCCATGAGTTTCATGTCATACTACCACTATTTCCTTTTGTTTGGTGTATGTACTGCCTGATGATTGTATTATTTATGTAATATAATTTAATTTTTCAGTAATTAAATCTTCATTTTATGATCCATATTTCATGGGATGTATGTTTCTTAAGTTACCAAATTGGTAAGGGAATGTCAAATTACAATTTCCACTCATTCGGCTTTATGCATACTTCATTGATTATTTTACTCCATGATTATGTGTGGAATCCCTATTTATTATTTTTGTAGTAATTTACACTACCCTTTCTATGGATATACATTTTATACACATAATTACTCCATTGATAAATTCTCAAGTCATCGATATGAACTTAATATGAGTAATTTTAACTCAATCTCCATTTATTGAGTTAAACATTCGATTCATTGGTGTTGTTTTTACAAGAATATGTGTGAATGTATTTTGATTTATTTAAACTGAATATCCAATAATATTCAGTGTATTTATATTTTTCATAGATAATTATATCATTGATTTATCTTTAACCAAAGGATATGGTCTTTATAAGATATTTCATCTCAATTTACATTCCATTGATACTTCTCTGTTGTTATATGCCAATTCACTTTTATATGGTGTATATAATGTACTTTAACATAGTATATCATGAATAAATTTATT
This sequence comes from Viscum album, assembly GCA_963277665.1. NCBI lineage: Eukaryota > Viridiplantae > Streptophyta > Magnoliopsida > Santalales > Viscaceae > Viscum > Viscum album. The sequence continues at coordinate 907,187,359 of OY728145.1, forward strand.
ACCATGATATTATAATGTTTTTATTACCCCAATTATTTTTATTCAAGTGGCTCTCTTTTGGTTAGGAACTCTAACTAAAATATCATTTTAAATGTTTTAAAGATTTATTATTCTAAATCTTTCTCATTAATGTCCATGTTTTAAAAATGGGTTTAAGGATTTATTTATATGGACATTAAAGTTTTAAAATTAAAATTCTTTTTAAAATTTTCAATGTGGTATGGGATACTTTGATTCAAAAATCTATTTTAAACGGCTTCTTGATAAATAGGGATATTTTTAAATGTTTTCAAGAAAAATGGGGATATTTCTCTCAAATAGTTGGGATGATTATTTTCATCTATGTCAATATAATTCATTTTTCTCTATTGAAGTTGATCTATTATAATATAAACTTATATATTGTATTTAATGAGTTATGTTTGACTTCGGATATGCTATTTTTATACCATTCATGGTTTGGGGTTAGAATATTGACATTTCGTATGCTAGTTTTAATAAGAATGTTCAGATTCTATTTCAACCTTTTCATATGAGGAATGCATTGGACTTAGTAAGTGATGGGTGGAGCCCGATATATCTCCTTGATGGATTAGTAGGTCTCATGAGACAATATAGTGTCTTGGAAAAGGCCTTGAAAAAATCTTATTTGTAATCTTGGCACAAGGAATTGACTATGTGGTTATGAAAGTTTGGCATTATGAATTCCATCATTATGAAAGTGGCTATTCATATTGCATTTGATTATTCGACTAGTATAATATCTATGTGAATAAGTAAATGGAATTATTAGATTTTATCTTTTCCATATTAAGTTGATGTTCATGTTTAAAATTCTTTTGTTTTAGTGTTATACATTGCCTTAAATATTTATGCTTATTTATGAAAGTGTCTGCTATATTGTTATCCTTACAGAGTATTTGAGCTCACCCCTTTCTATGTTTTATTTTTTCTAGGATGAGAAGAAGTATATTATGACTAACCTGAAGGGATAGTCTATGGGATCTCAGTGTTGTATATGGAAACAATGTTGTTTTAGTTTTCCATTTTATGATGTAATGTAAACCTTATGAATGTATCTAGTACTTCCAAGGCTACTAAAATAATTGGTCTTTCGACACTTGATATTTTGTGATCATGACAATGATACTTAATAATAAACCAACTCTGGGCTTCTGGGGTCGGGGTGTTATTTTTGGTATCAGAGGAAGTTTAGTACAATCCTTGGAAACTATATTTAGATAAACTGTGATTAGAACACATAGCCCTGAGATAGACTTTGAGGATTAGTATAGAATAACTTCCTAAAATTTTGGTATTGTAGAGATTTTGTGAGTTTTCCCTGAAATACATCCCTGTCTGGATACGAGCAGGTAGAGGCGGCTCTAGTACAGATGCACCTAGGGGTAAACCCGAAAACACCACTTTGAGCTAGACTCAAACGGGAACTGGTGCACGACAACGGGCCTTGCTGCACTCTTGGTTAAGACACTCCCATGGGATATGCTTGGGATAATTTACATTTCTTTATAAACCAATTTAAAGTATTTTATTATAATATTAGAATAAATTACCTTGGTTAATCCTAAGGTATTTCTAATTGAAAATATGGTGTCATGATATTCTCTAAATGATTTTATGACTACTGTTACTCACACAATGTGTTCTGGTTTTAGTCAATGGCTAGATTTCAAGGAAGTCATAGTAACTTTGAGAATGATATACAAGGTGAGAAAATTGGTGGAAATGAGAAAAAAATGGAATGGTGATAAGTTTAAAGGATATCTTGTTCATGAAAAATCCGTTTTCCAAAATATGATCAACAAAATATATATTGACCAACTCCGGGACTCAACAAAGAAGAGAAAGGTGATGAATGATAAGACCTCCAACTGTGGAGAACATGGAGAAAAGAATACTTAATTTCCATCATGTAGGAAATGTGGAAGGAGACACCTAGGAAAGTGTTTCTATAACGACCCATACTTTACATACATTGTTAATACTTCAAAATTGAAGCACACTTATTACAACATATTACAAAACCACAAAGGACCGTATAGGTATAGTGTCTTTAGAAATTGGGAAACATAAACAACTGGTTCATAAATCTTCTACAGTTTCTCCCATTTATTTCATCATATCTAGGGTCCCTTTTAGCATATTCTACTTAATATCCATCTTCCTGACTTTGGGAAAAGAAAACATAAAAGGGTGAGCTCAAATGCTCAGCAAGGGCAAATAAAGGAACTAAAAATCATATCATATCTTTTTGAAAATCATAACCTTCAAAAGAGATCATAATATCTTAACATGGAATAAATCATAGAAGTGAAAATGAGATCACCATAATCATAACACGAAACTTGAAACTTTGTGGCATGCACACATAATCTTGGAAAATCATTTCTTGTTAGTCATGACTCATTGCCAAGACTATCTTAGTGGACAAAGTCCCTTTCTGAATCGAGTAACCCTCATTTCAGTCCTGTTTCACTGAACCGGTATAACCTACCGTTCCAGCCCTGTCTATCTCAGGAGATATAAAATCTTTACCCAATGCATTGGAGGGAGATATAGGTCCCACCCATCTTATAATGAATCCTTTCTTATGTGTGACACATAATCATAAATCATACATCATCGCATAACCCATGTAATAAATATGGGATTCTTAAACAACATGACATCATAAAACAATTAATATAAGATAAAAGAATTCATAAAAATGTTTCCATCACAACATAATCAAACCCATGTAATAATAGGGATAAAAACAGAACCCTTTTATTATCTTAGATGGAAAATAATTTTGATAAAATACTTGAACTTCATTCTTGAGGAAAATATCCTTTCTACTTTAAAAACACTTTTCCTTTCTTAACATGTCATGAAATTTTAAAAGAAGTTGATTAAAAATAAACTTGAATACTTGTAAAGGAATATTCTTGGAAATAATTTTTTAGAAATCCATTCATGCCGTATAAGTTAAAAAAAACATTCTTCACACTTTTGTCGGAAAAGTCAAAAAGTACCTCGTACGAAAAACGACAAAAGGTCCCTTTCATTAATATTAATAAAAACTCACCGAAGGGTAAAAATGGATTTAAACAATTGTAGGTGTATGGAAATTATATTACATATTGATGAAACATGTATGGGGATGATAAAATACACCCCAGTAAATACTTACGAATAAAAAATCTCGGATAAAAATGGGATTGTGATATTTCCCTTACCTTAGGTCCGATTTGCTTTGTACGTGTCCGAAGCTCCTGTATAATGGTTTAAATAATGTTATTGACTTATTCCAGAATCATACATATTGATATGATATCATATATGGTCATATTCTTAGATTCTTGTTAGTAATATTTCATTGTTACTTGTTACTCGGGTCTTTATTGCCTTTTGTTCTTTTGCGTGTTTTGCCGAATAAATTCTTATTCTTCTTTTAAGGTTATAGATACCTTATATCCAGAATGGTATTAGTGTAACATATATCATATTTATTCATTCAATTCATTTATATAATTACTATGTAATTATGATCATGTAGAACGAGTCGCATCACATCGTGGAGACGGTATTCCGTACGTACGCACGAGTGATGATATCGTTCCTATGATCGTGGAAATGTATTGGAGTATATATATATTATTTCAGTATCAATATTACTTTATAATAATCATAAATAGTTACTAATTACACCATTATACCCATCCTTTTAAGGTGGTGGTGGAAAATAGATTACACCACGGCGTGGAGACGGTATTCCGTATGTATGCACGCGCGGTGATTTCATTTTTCCGTAGGATGGATAGAAGGTTGATTAGGTTTGTTTCATATTTATAATAACATATCAGTATGTAAGTAATACTGAAGTTATTACTTTATCATGAAACAACTAAAGGAGAAGAAGTTGAAGAAGAAAGAAATTGAAAAGATCGGTAACGGATATTACCTCTTCTTTGGAACGCCTCTTTGAATCCTCCACTTAGGGAACTAAGATTGGTCTTTGAAGAAGACCATGACCTCTAGGATTATTATAGGGAAGTGGAGAGGAGAAAATGGCAGGGGTTTCCCGAGCTTGAGTGCTCAAATTGGTGTGAGGAGGAGGGGGAAGGAGGTGCCCTTTTATAAGGTAGGAGAGGGGCACCTTAGGAATACCACAAAATATTATTTTATATTAAAGTCAAAATCGGTTTATAATGGTTCCAAAGGGTCTTATTTCGTAGGTAAATTGGGGATGGGTCGAAATCCTATCAACAAATAAGATTTAGACAAGTTTAGGGTATTATTTTAAACTTATCAATTAGATTTAACTCTAAGTTAAATAATTTAACTTTTACCGTGTCTTTTTGTTTTCTTTAACTATATGGTTAATACACTTACTATAACATGCCAAACGAACCCCAAATTGTTTATTATTAATATATATATCCTTATATAAGTCATTTTTCCGAACCTTATATTTTTAGGAATAAAATAACAATTAGTAATATAATATTTGATTTAAAAACTATTTTGTGTCAATTTTGACACTATTTGATATAGGATTTTGTAAAAGTCATAACAGAATTATATGTTCGAACAAAGTTGCTTAAATCAACACTAATATATCATAGTAACCTAGAAAATTAGTTTAATTCATAAAAAGTCTCAAATTACATTTATTTGGGTATTTATAACATCAATTATGTCAATATTTCATTAATAAGATAATTACTGCACCATCTTTGTATCAAAATAAATGATAATTATTTAACACCTAAAAATTCTAAATAAATTCCTATGATTTAGATAATTGTATTATATTTCTAGAGACTATTAATGTTTGAAGTTTCATGAAGTTTATCACTAGATTAAAATTATTATACTTATATAATTTAAGAAAGTGACATGTTGTCACATTCTTTGGTTTTAATAATAATTAAATTATTTTCATTGAAAAAATTTAATTAAATGAATATAATCCGACCCTTAGGTGATATGGGTCGACTTTTAGTCATCCAATAGGATTTTGACATTTTTTAGGGTAATTTTAAAATATTATATTTACCCTTAATTACCCGATTTACCTTTAACTATGGTAAATAAAATTTACCATAATTACTATTCATAATTCCCAAAAATAAAAAGTAGCTTATTAACATAATTTGGACCCACTGATTCCAAATATGTAATCCATTTTTCCAAATTTAATACACAAAATATGCAGGAATTAAATTAAAATTAATCCCATTGTCGAAAGAAAACGGGTTTTTCTTTAAAACATTGCAAAAGATTGAATTGATTTAACCTACGAATTCAAGGTAAAATCAATGCTAATGACATACATTATATTAAATGGTAAAAATATATTCTATTTATACATTAAAACCATTCAATATTATAATTTAACCACATAAGATATTACGATGAAAAAAAGTTGTTTTTAATTAAAATATAGCGTGTTTTTACTATTCATTAAAATATGAAAGTTATCGGAAAAATATCAAAACTTTATCTAATGTAAATTTTTATATCCTGATTCAAATGAAGAATTTTATTTTGTCAAATTGAACATATAAACATGTCAAAAACTAGATTTAATGTGGGTGTGCCATCAAAAGGCGGCAAAACTGCATTTTTTGAAAAATACTTATTTTACCCGAAAAAATTATTTTGTTCTTATAACATGTTCTAGAAATGTGTAAGATGAATAATAATGTTATAAAATTAAAAATTTAGTTAACACTATTCATAACGGCTAGTTCATAACAATATTATAATAATATATCGTTGTTTAGTAAAACTCGGTATTGCGTACAACGCAAGCTATCGAGGAAGGTCGCGATTGCGTGTAAAGTAAGCCAAGGAAGTGTGTAGTGAAAGATTCCTTTGATGATATATAAAAACAAAATATTACTCATAAAAATCTCGGGTGTTACATTCTACCCCCTTAAAAAGAATTTCGCCCTCGAAATTTGTCACTTTGTAACAAACATATGAGGATACTTCTCCCTCATCATATCCTCAAGCTCCCATGTAGCTTCTTCTAATTGGTGGTTCCTCCATAAAACTTTCACCAAGCGAGTGGTCTTGTTTCGTAGGACTTTTTCGCTACGATCCAGAATCTCTATCGGCTGTTCTTCATAATGAAGATCTTGCTCCAGCGGTACAACTTCTGAGCTGAGTACATGTGAAGGATCTGGTATGTACTTTTCAGGAGAGATACATGGAACATGTCGTGAACTTGAGAGAGATTCGGTGGAAGCGCCAATCGGTAAGATACCTTTCCAACACGATCCAGTATTTCGAAAGGACGGATATATCTAGGGCTCAACTTCCCCTTCTTTCCAAATCTCATAACCCTCTTCCAAGGAGATATTCGTAAGAACACTTTATCACCCACTTCAAACTCTAGGCCTTTTCTTCGGTTATCGGCATAACTTTTCTGTCGACTCTGAGCTGCTCTTATGTGTTGTTGAATAGATCTAACCTTTTCTGCCATTTCATCAATGTGATCAGGTCCTAATAGCTTTCTTTCCCCAACTTCATCCCAGCAAGTTGGAGTCCTCCATTTCTTTACATAGAGAGCTTCATAAGGAGCCATCTGAATACTGGAGTGAAAGCTATTATTATAATAAAATTCCACCAAAGGTAGGTGTTGATCCCAACCTCCTTTGGAATCCATAGAGCAAGCTCTCAACATATCTTCTAGGGTTTGAATTGTTCTTTCAGACTGACCATCTGTCTGGGGATGATAAGCAGTGCTGAAACTCAACTCTGTATCCAGAGTATGCTGAAGACTTCGCCAGAACATCGAGGTAAATCTTAGATCCCGATCAGATATAATAGAAAGTGGTACTCCATGCAATCTTACCACTTCCTTTACATATATCCTGGCAAGCTGATCTAGAGAGAAATCCTCTCTAATAGCAATGAAGTGTGCAGACTTTGTAAGACGATCAACTATGACCCAAATAGCATTATTGCCTTTGGATGTTTTAGGAAGTCCTGTGACAAAGTCCATAGTGATGTTTTCCCATTTCCATTCGGGTATGGGTAATGGTTGTAACATCCCCTTAGACTTTTGTCTCTCAGCTTTAACTTGTTGACAAACCAAGCATCGAGAGACATATTCAGAAACATCTCTTTTCATGCCATCCCACCAGAAGTACTCTTTCAGGTCCATATACATCTTCGTGCTTCCAGGATGAATAGAGAATGAAGAACTATGAGCCTCATCCAGCAGCTCCTTCTTTAATTCGGGGATGGGAGGAACACAAACCCGATTCCTGAACTTTATTATCCCATCACAATCAAGGTTGAATTCAGGAACATTTCTCACCTTCTTTTGTAACTCGACATCTTCTTTCTGTGCCTCTTTAATCTTCGCATGTATAGATAGTTGAACATTAATTTGAGAAAGATAAGATTTTTCCCCTTCCATTATAATTCCAAGATCCATCCTTTGTAAATCCATAAGTATTGGATCTTTTGTGATCCTCATCATGGATAAACTAGCATGGTCTTGTCGACTTAATGCATCTGCCACCTTGTTTGCTTTTCCAGGGTGGTAATGGATTGAGCAGTCATAATCCTTAATCAGCTCCAACCATCTTCTTTGACGCATATTCAGCTCCTTTTGTGTGAAAATATAATTTAAACTTTTATGATCAGTATAAATATCACACCATTCACCATAAAGGCAATGCCTCCAAATCTTTAATGCAAAGATTACCACAGCCAACTCCAAATCATGTGTTGGGTAATTTTGCTCATGGATTTTCAACTGTCGTGAGGCATAAGCTATCACCATATCATTTTTCATAAGAACACACCCCAATCCCTTCTTGGATGCATCACTGTAGATCACAAACATTTCTCCACTACAAGGCAGTGTGAGCACAGGTGCACTAGATAACCTTCTTTTCAACTCCTTGAAATTCTCTTCACATTCCTCTATCCAAACAAACTTAACTCCTTTCCGAGTCAACTTGGTGAGTGGATTAGATAATCGTGAAAAATCCTTTACAAAACGTCGATAATATCCAGCCAAACCAAGAAAACTTCAGATCTCAGTTATTGTTGTTGGTCTTGACCATCTTTCGATAACCTCTATTTTTGCTGGATCCACAGATATCCCCTATTTTGAGATTATGTGACCCAAAATGCAACTTTTTGAAGCCAAAATTCACACTTGGTAAATTTGGCATAAATCTTCTCCTTTCTCAGGGTCTTCAATATAATTCTCAAGTGATCTTCATGCTCTTCCTTTCTCTTTGAATAGACAAGAATATCGTCTATAAAGACTACCACAAATTGATCAAGATAGTCTCTAAAGACTCTATTAATTAGATCCATGAAGATAGCAGGGGCATTAGTAAGACCAAATGGCATCACTATAAATTCATAGTGTCCATACCTTGTACGGAAATCCGTCTTTGGTATATCATCCCTTTTGACCCTTAATTGATGATACCCTGAACGAAGATCAATCTTGGAAAAGTATTGAGCTCCACGTAGTTGGTCAAATAAGTCATAAATGCGTGGGAGAGGATATTTGTTCTTGATAGTGATCTTGTTAAGTTCTCGATAATCAATGAAGAGTCTCATTGATCCAGCTTTCTTCTTAACAAATAAAACAGGTGCTCCCCAAGGTGACGCACTAGGGCTATGAATCCCTTATCAAGATTCTCTTGGAGTTGCTTCTTCAATTCCTGTAACTCAATTGGGGCCATTCTATAAGGTGTCTTTGAAATAGGCAAAGCACCCGGTACGAGTTCTATTGAAAACTCAACTTCACGATTTGGTGGAAGACCCGGTAATTCCTCCAGAAATACATCATCAAACTCCTGTACAATGGGCATATTCTTAATCGTGAGTTTCTCACCAACCATTTGAGATAAATAACCTTCATTTAGTGGAATCAAGACCCATAAGATGGAATAGATTTCCACTGGAAGGTTATATTCATCCTTGCATCGATAGACGATCGTAGATTGATCTGGAATATGAAATATGACTTCCCTTCTTTGGCAATTGATATGAGCTCCATGTAGAGAAAGCTAATCCATGCCAAGAATCACATCAAATTCCACTAAAGTAAGTATTACAAGATTTACAGGAAGCACTTTCCCACAAACTTCGATCGGAGAAGAATTATAAACTTTTGATGCGACTGTTGTGCCATTAGGTGTTGTCACAACTAACTCAACATCTAATTGTTGAGGTAGTACGGTGATACCCTTAGAAAATTTTTCAGAAATAAAAGAGTGGGTGGATCCAGAATCAAATAAAACATTTGCTACTTTAGAGTGGATGGTAAGTGTACCTTTCACCACTTCATTATCGTACTCCACATCGCTGATAGAAATTTCATGTGACTTTACTTTGTATTTAGCCTTATGATTTTGTTGACGTCGACCATCATCATCAACCCTTGGATTTGGGCATTGATTGGCATAATGCCCCATCTCCTTGCACTTGAAACATTGAAGTGTAGTAGGTTCATTCTGTGTATCCCTTCCTTTGTTTGCATCATTAGACATCTTCTTCCCATTATCGCGGCATTCAAATGCCCGATGACCTTCCTTTCCACATTTGAAACATTTACTTGTCCCTTTAAGACAACTCCCTCCATGTTTCTTTCCACACTTTGAGCATAAGGGAAAGCTCATCTTCTTTTCAGTGTGCTCTTTAGATTTTCCTTTGAATTCCATCTTCCACTTCTTATCAAACCCATGTGACTGATGGGTTACTCCAATCTCCATCTCAACTTTGAGAGCACATCGAACGATTTCCTCGTAGCTATTGATGTCCCTTATGGATAACGCCCTTCGAAGACTTGGTTTTAAGCTACTAAAAAATCGATCTATCATACTCTCAGGTTGGATAATAATACCAGAAGCGTACCTTTCAAGTCTTGTAAAATTTGCTTCATAGGTACCAACAGATTCATCATCCCTTTGCTTCAGTTCAAGAAACTCTTTCTCCATCTTTGTTCAGAGAATACGTGGGAAGTACTTATTGAAAAATAAGTTCTTAAACTCGTCCCATTCCATAGAATCAATTTCATCCCTTTGCCTCGTATTCTTAATAAGATTACACCATTGATCAGCATCGCCTTCCAAACGATACACTGCTAGGATGACTTTATCATGTTCAGAACATTGAAGAACTGAAAATATCTTTTTAGTAGTACTAATCCATTGTTCAGAAACTAATGGATCAGTAGACCCGCTGAAAGACGGTGGACGCTGCCTCATGAAGGATTCAATAGAATGTTGCTACTTCCTTTGCTCGTTTGGAAGTCCTGCATGATTCATAGCTTGAGAAAGTTGTGTGAGCATGGCTACAAGATTTTTCATTCCAGCTCCCATATCGTTTTGTTGCTCAGGGGGACAATCATTGCATTTCCCATCGCATTCCGCATTAACATGGTTCCTTCGGGTTCCAGCCATTGACTAAAACCAAGAAAAATAGTGTGAGCAACACTAATTATAATAGGAAAACCACATAATCGAGAATAAAATTTCACACTTAAGGTCTTATCCTAGGGTATTCACGGCCATTTCTAAAACACTAAGATTGTGTTCTATGCTTATACTTATCCTTAGAGTTCTTACTAAGGCTTTCACATCCTAGTTTCCAAAGGATGACTATACCTTTCCTCTGATACCAACTATAACGACCCATACTTTACATACATTGTTAATACTTCAAAATTGAAGCACACTTATTAAAACATATGACAAAACCACAAAGGACCGTATAGGTATAGTGTCTTTAGAAACTGGGAAACATAAAAAACTGGTTCATAAATGTTCTACTGTGTCTCCCATTTATTTCATCATATCTAGGGTCCCTTTTAGCATATTCTACTTAATATCCATCTTCCTGACCTGGGGAAAAGAAAACATAAAAGGGTGAGCTAAAATGCTCAGCAAGGGAAAATAAAGGAACTAAAAATCATATCATATCTTTTTGAAAATCACAACCTTCAAAAGAGATCATAATATCTTAACATGGAATAAATCATAGAAGTGAAAATGAGATCACCATAATCATAACATGAAACTTGAAACTTTGTGGCATGCACACATAATCTTGGAAAATCATTTCTTGTTAGTCATGACTCATTTCCAAGACTATCTTAGTGGACAAAGTCCCTTTCTGAATCGAGTAACCCTCGTTTCAGTCCTGTTTCACTGAACCGGTATAACCTACCGTTCCAGCCCTGTCTATATCATGAGATATAAAATCATTACCCAATGAATTGGAGGGAGATATAGGTCCCACCCATCTTATAATGAATCCTTTCTTATGTGTGCCACATAATCATAAATCATACATCATCGCATAACCCATGTAATAAATATGGGATTCTTAAACAACATGACATCATAAAACAATTCATATAAGATAAAGGAATTCATAAAAATGTTTCCATCACAACATAATCAAATCCATGTAATAATAGGGATAAAAACAGAACCCTTTTATTATCTTAGATGGAAAATAATTTTGATAAAATACTTGAACTTCATTCTTGAGGAAAATATCCTTTCTACTTCAAAAACACTTTTCCTTTCATAACATGTCATGCAATTTTAAAATAAGTTGATTAAAAATAAACTTGAATACTTGTAAAGGAAGCTTCTTGGAAATAATTTTTTAGAAATCCATTCATGCCGTATAAGTTAAAAAAAACATTCTTGGCACTTTTGTCGGAAAAGTCAAAAAGTACCTCGTACGAAAAACGACAAAAGATCCCTTTCATACATATTACTAAAAACTCACCGAAGGGTAAAAATGGATTTAAAAAATTGAAGGTGGATGGAAATAATATTACATATTGATGAAACATGGATGTGGATGATAAAATACACCCCAGTAAATACTTACGAATAAACAATCTCGGATAAAAATGAGATTGTGATATTTCCCTAACCTTAGGTCCGATTTGCTTTGTACGTGTCCGAAGCTCCTGTATAATGGTTTAAATAATGTCATTGAATCATTACAGAATCATACATATTGATATGATATCATATATGTTCATATTCTTAGCTTCTTGTTAGTAATATTTCATTGTTACTTGTTACTCGGGTCTTTATTGCCTTTTGTTCTTATGCGTGTTTTGCCGAATAAATTCTTATTCTTCTTTTAAGGTTATAGATAACTTATATCCAGAATGGTATTAGTGTAACATATATCATATTTATTCATTCAATTCATTTATATAATTACTATGTAATGATGATCATTTAGAACAAGTCGCATCACATCGTGGAGACGGTATTCCGTACGTACGCACGAGTGATGGTATCGTTCCTATGATCGTGGAATTGTATTGGAGTATATATATATTATTTCAGTATCAATATTACTTTATAATAATCATAAATATTTACTCATTACACCATTATACCCATCCTTGTAAGGTGGTGGTGGAAAATAGATTACACCACGGTGTGGAGACGGTATTCCGTACGTACGCACATGCGGTGATTTCATTTTTCCGTAGGATGGATAGAAGGTGAATTAGGGTTTTTTAATATTTATAATAACATATAAGTATGTAAGTAATACTGATGTTATTACTTTATCATGAAACAACTAAAGGAGAAGAAGTTGAAGAAGAAAGAAATTGAAAAGATCGGTAACGGATATTACCTCTTCTTTGGAACGCCTCTTTGAATCCTCTACTTAGGGAACTAAGATTGGTCTTTGAAGAAGACCAGGACCTATAGGATTATTCTAGGGAAGTGGAGAGGAGAAAATTTCATGGGTTGGCCGAGCTTGAGTGCTCAAATTTGTGTGAGGAGGAGGGGGAAGGAGGTGCCCTTTTATAAGGGAGGAGAGGGGCACCTTAGGAATACCTCAAAATATTATTTTATATTAAAGTCAAAATCGGTTTATAATGGTTCCAAAGGGTCTTATTTCGAAGGTAAAGTGGGTATGGGTCGAAATACTATCAACCAATAATATTTATACAAGTTTAGAGTATTAGGTTAACCTTATCAATTAGATTTAACTCTAAGTTAAATAATTTAACTTTTACCGTGTCTTTTTGTTTTCTTTCACTATATGGTTAATACACTTACTATAACATGCCAAACGAACCCCAAATTGTTTATTATTAATATATATATCCTTATATAAGTCATTTGGACGAATCTTAGATTTTTAGGAATAAAATAACAATTAGTAATATAATATTTAATTTAAAAACTATTTTGTGTCATTTTTGACACTATTTGATATATGATTTTTGTGAAAGTCATAACAGAATTATATGTTCGAACCAAGTTGATTAAATCAACACTAATATATCATAGTAACCTATAAATTTAGTGGAATTCATAAAAAGTCTCAAATTACATTTATTTGGGTATTTATAACATCAATTATGTCAATATTTCATTAATAAGATAATTACTGCATCATCTTTGTATCAAAATAAATGATAATTATTTAATCCCTAAAAATTCTAAATAAATTACTATGATTTAGATAATTTTATTAGATTTCTGTAGACTATTCATGTTTGAAGTTTCATGATGTTTATCACTAGATTAAAATTATTATACTTATATAATTTAAGAAAGTGACATGTTGTCACATTCTTTGGTTTTAATAATAATTAAATTATTTTCATTGCAAAAATTTAATTAAATGAATCTAATCTGACACTTAGGTGATATGGGTCGACTTTTAGTCATCCAATAGGATTTTGAAATTTGTTACGGTAATTTTAAAATATTATATTTACCCTTAATTACCCGATTTACCTTTAACTATGGTAAATAAAATTTACCATAATTACTATTCATAATTCCCAAAAATAAAAAGTAGCTTATTAACATAATTTGGACCCACTGATTCCAAATATGTAATCAATTTTTTCCAAATTAAATACACAAAAGATGCAGGAATTAAATTAAAATTAATCCCGTTGTCGAAAGAAAACGGGTTTTTCTTTAAAACATTGCAAAAGATTGAATTGATTTAACCTACGAATTCAAGGTAAAATCAATGCTAATTACATACATTATATTAAATGGTAAAAATATATTCTATTTATTCTTTAAAACCATTCAATATTATAATTTAACCACATAAGATATTACGATGGAAAAAAGTTGTTTTTAATTAAAATATAGCTTGTTTTTACTATTCATTAAAATATGAAAGTTATCAGAAAAATATCAAAACTTTATCTAATGTAAATTTTTATATCCTGATTCAAATGAAGAATTTTATTTTGTCAAATTGAACATATAAACATGTTAAAAACTAGATTTAATGTGGGTGTTCCATCAAAAGGCGACAAAACTGCATTTTTTGAAAAATACTTATTTTACCCGAAAAAATTATTTTGTTCTTATAACATGTTCTAGAAATGTGTAAGATGAATAATAATGTTATAAAATTCAAAATTTAGATAACACTATTCATAACGGCTAGTTCATAACAATATTATAATAATATATCGTTGTTTAGTAAAACTCGGTATTGCGTACAACGCAAGCTATCGAGGAAGGTCGGAATTGCGTGTAAAGTAAGCCAAGCAAGTGTGTAGTGAAAGATTCCTTTGATGATATATAAAAAAAATATTACTCATAAAAATCTCGGGTGTTACAGTTTCAATGGAACAAAGAAATGGTTTACGTGTGGGAATGAAGGACATAAAGTAAATAATGTTCGAGGAAAAATGAAGAGTACTATGGAAGAAAATAAAAATGATCCCAAGAATCCATTTATTGTCATTTGCCGTAAATGTAGGGGACCTGGACATTAGATGAGTGAATTCACTATTCTATAGGATATTTTCTTGGACAAATAAGAAGCTATGTAGAAATAAATGGTTGGAGAAATGTTTAAAAGTATTAGTGCTCCGTGTTGATGGGATTACTTTGGAATACTTTTGTATTGTATTTGTAACCCTTCAGTTTTTCATATGAAAATGATATTTGAGGAAGAATTATCTTTTCCCATGTGGATGTATTTATAAATAACCATTGGGTTTTATATGATCATTGGGTTTGAGGCAATTACAAGTTATTATATTTTGGGATGAAAATGCAAGGTATGGGATAACATTTGTGGTTAAATTATGTTATGGTTAATTTGAGGAATTTATCTCATTTTGGTAATGTTATAAAATATAATTTTTTAAAAAGGACAACACGCAGACCGTGTGACAAGCCGTCGCATCGGACAATACTTTGGGAATCGAACCCCCAACCAGTGTGCGATAAGGATTTATCACCTACCACTGGACTAAGTGAAGTCCCTGGTTAGTTTGAATAATTATTTTTAGTTAAATGATTTTATTGATCAATAATAAATAGATTTGGTATCTTATGTATTATTAAATGAATACCCTTAGTATAGGAATATGATTTTGTGATTAAGTGATAAATTTTATTTTGGAAGACGTTCGCTCTGTTGGGAACACTATATGGGAAAGGAAAATAGAATACTATGGGATTTCATTTGAGGAGTAATGGTGGATTTTTGTCTATGTTTTTATTGTGGATTTATAGTGATTTGGGATATTTATGGAATTGATTAACCTATAATAGAGAATATGTGATTAGGTTAATTACTTTTAAGTATGTGAATTTAAGAGTAGTGGATGTCATTTGGAGATACAATTTAACATGGAAGATTACATGACCAAATTCTTCAAAGTTTTGGGTTTAAAAATTATTTTGGATCATATTAGAGGATTTTAAGGACAATTGTTTATTGAATGGTATTTATTTATCTTTGGGGTATTGTTGGTTTAATTTTAGAAATTTTGATTAGTGTTTCTTTCTCTAAAGGAATATCCTTTTGGTGGATCATCTGATCTTGTACAAACCATTTTGGTTTTGATTAATCACTAAAGACAAGGTAAATATATAGTTTATCCTTTGTGGATCATGTGATTCTCTAGAAGTTGATTCTAGATCTTTCGGTGTGACCAAGTCATCTTGAATACTCATCGTTTAAAAAAATTGAGTTAGTGGTAGAAATTTATTAAAGAATGAAACTATACTTAAAAAGTAAGTATATCTCTTTATTTTCTTAGTCAATCTCATAAATAAATTCCTTATCTTTATGAAAAGTAACTTAAAACAAAAAAAACATTGCTTGTTTACTTTTTCTACTGGGAAACTAATGACCATTTGTCCTATCACAAGTTTGTGTCTTTCTGGTTGTTAAATTTCTCCTAATCATGTTTTCTATCCCTCTCCATCAGAACTTGACAGTTAGTTTATCTTCCATATCCATGTTTTCTAACATGGAATCCTAGTGTGGGTTATCTCAGGTGACCTTTGTACTTCTTTTTCTTTCTTTTAAAGTGATAGTGTTATTGAATCTTTTTCCGATGTGGGACTTTCAAGTATGTTCCCAAGCCCCATTTTAAAAATTATGAGGACACAATTTCAAAATGGGGGAAGAATACAACACCCCAAGCTTCCACGGTACGTTTCCCTTTGAATAATGTAATAGCCTTCATTGTACGCAACTTCGAGATTCTAACACACCGAGACCAATCAAACCAGTCATTATGAATAGTAACACCCACTTTTTGAAATTTTATAAATTTTATCTTTCAAAATGGACCTCATTTTTGGATTCGGAATATTGAAATTAGCTTAGGGTGAATTTATGGTATTTTTCGGAAAACTTTCAAATTTTGATGAATAGTGAAAAACACAGAGTTATTATTTAAAACCGAATTTTTTATTTAAATAATTTTTTATTTTATTTAAATTTATTTTAGGTCAAAATAGATACAAATTACATATATAATTTCAATGTAATTTTTTGGAGTTAGTTTATAATAATTTTAGATATATGAAAATTTTATTGAACTTTTTTACCGTCTTTTACCCACCTCTTAGGAGCATTTGAAAATTTGAATAAAACATAATTTTACCACTATTGTGAATTTAATATAAAAAATTCGAGATATGTGGTTGATATTAGTAAGTAAAATGTGGTTCAATAAGAAAAAAATAATTTTTGATGAATAGTAACTTTTGACTTTTATTTACCACGGTTAAAAGTAAATATGGTAATTAAGGGTAAAAATGATATTATTATTACCATAAAAAATGTCCTAATTGTATTGGATAAGTATAATTAGACAAAAAAAACCTTATAAATAAAATATGAGCTTCTTTGGTCCACTTTTATTAGATTAGGACATTAATTATTATTTAATTCAAAGAAGAGTTAAAAGTGTTAAATTCAAAGTTTAATAACTAAACTATTTTTAATATAGGGTTACATATAAGATAAATTCAAATATAAATATTCATTATAAATATAAAATTATTTCCTAAATAATGGTATTTTATTTATATTTTTTAGACATTAAATAATTGAACTTATTTATGACACAATGATGATGCAGTAATTACCTTATTAATGAAAGATTAAAATAATTGATATTATAAATATAAAAATATATGTAATTTGAGACTTTTTGTGAATTACACTAAATTTATAGGTTAATATGAAATATTAGGGTTGTTTAGATGAATGTTTTTCGAAGTAATAATGCGGTTATGAATTTAGAATAAACAAAATACCAAATAGTGTCAAAATTGACATAAAAGAGTTTTTTAAAACAAATATTATATTATTAAGTGATATTCTATTTCTAAAAATATAAGGTTCTGCAAAAAATCTTATTTAATGAAAGTTGTCTCATTAATGAACTAATTTGGGTTGTCATGGACGTATATACTATGTTTATTAACCATATAATATAAAAATACAAAAAGACAAGGTAAATGTCAAACTATTTTACTAAGAGTTAAATCTAAATGACAAGGTTAATATAGTGACCCAAAACTGTCTAAAACCTATTTTTTTATTGGTTATCGACCCATACCCACCTTATCCTTTAAATAATCCATTTTTTAGCCATTAGAAACCGAATATGATTCTATTATAAAATAATATTTCTAGCTTTTCCTAAGGTTCCCCTCACCCCTCTTATAAAAGGACACTCTCCCTTCTCTCTAATTTACACCGTCAAATCCATTTGGATCAGCCAAACTCGGCCCAAATACCCTATAAACTGTCCTATATTAATTATAGAGGCCTTAATTTATTCCGAAATCCATCTTAAAGAGACCTTTTGATGAAATAAAAGGAAGAACCCGAAGAGGAGGTAAATATTTCATCACCTCTTTCAAGTTCCTTTCTTCTTCCACTTCATATTTATTTATTGTTTTAATTATAAAATAATAACTCCATTATCTTATATATAATTTGATTTTATTATAAATATCTTACAACAATATTCATTATTCTATCCATTATTTTAATGACATGTCACCATACGTGCGTACATACGGCTTACCGTCTCCACGTCGTGGTGTAATTGTTATTCAATACATTATTATTTAGATGGGTATAATAATGATGTGTAATTGATGTAAATAATACATATAACATTATAATTATTCTTTTCAAATTATATAACATCCAATTATGTATTATTTTAAGATCAAAAGAATGTTATTCTCACTCGTGCGTACGTACGGATTACCGTCTCCACGAACACGATGACATTCATTCCCCATCATAAACTATTCAAGATTAATTTTAATTAGTTGATTAAAAATAATGTTTAAAGACTTAATATCATTCTTAATATGAATAAGATACATCCTATTCATAAAAAATAGTACTTACAAAACAAATCATATAAAGTAAAATGAATCAGTTAACACCTGAAACGACAATAATACTAAAATATTATTAACAAACCAATATTAAAAGATCATATATGATATCCTATTAATGTATATGATTCTTGTATAATTTAATAACTATTATTTCACAATTATACAGTAGTTCAACCTACCTTCGACCAAGGAAAAGTATAAAGTAAAGGGTTTCTTATCTCACTTTTAATTCTGTGAGATTTGCATTGTTCGCCACATATTTATTAAATGTGGTGTATTGTGTACTATCATTTGATATATAAATTAACCCGATTCTCTTTATATTCAAGGTATTATGTGATTAATTTTATTGTTATTAACTTTTGTCCATAAGACTCTATTTATTACAATGAAGTTAGGGTTTTCATCTCACTTCCTATTTCCGTGAGATTCATGCCATACTGCCAATATTTCCTTTTGTGTGGCGTATGTATGGCCCAATGATTGTATTATCTGTGTAATATAATATAAATTATTAGTAATTAAATCTTCATTTTATGATCCATTTTTCATTATATGTATGTTTGATAAGTTACCAATTGGTAAGGGAATTTTAAATTTCAATTTCCACTCATTCGGCTTTACACATACATCATTGATTATTTTACTCCATGATTATGTGTGGAATCCCTATTTATTTTTTGTGTAGTAATTTCCACTATCATTTATATGGATATAATTTTGACACACATAATCACTCTATTGATTAATTATCAGGTCATCGATATGAACTTTATAAGAGTAATTTTAACTCAATCTCCATTTGTTGAGTTAAACATCCAATTCATTGGTGTTGTTTTTACAAGAATATGTGTGAATGTCCTCTGATTGATTTACAATGAATATCCAATAATATTGAGTGTATTTATATTTTTCACACATAATTATGTCATTGATTTATCCTAACCAAAGGATACGGTCTTTATAAGAGATTTCATCTTAATTTACATTTCATTGAGACTTCTCTATTGTTATACGCCAATTCACTTTTATATGGTGTATATAATGTACTTTGACATAGTATATCATTAATTCATTAATTCATTTATTCCCATGATATTATTAATTTTTTATTACCTCAATTATTTGTATTCAAGTGACTCTCTTTTGGTTAGGAAATCTAACTAAAATATCATTTTAAATATTTTAAATATTTATTATTCTAAATCTTTCTCATTAATGTCCATGTTTTAAAAATGGTTTTAAGGATTTATTTATATGAACATTAAAGTTTTAAAATTAAAATTACTTTTAAAAGTTTCAACGTGGTATGGAAAACTTTGATTCAAAAATCTATTTTAAATGGCTTCTTTAAAAATAGTGAGACTTTTAAATGTTTTCACGAAAAAGGGGATATTTCTCTCAAATAGTTTGGATATGAAAGTTTTAATAAGAATGTTCTGATTATGTTTTAACCTTTTCATATTAGTAATTCATTGGAATTAGTAAGTTATGGGTGGAGTCTACTATAGGTCCTCGATGCATCGGTAGGTTTCATGAGACAAACTAGTGTCTTGGCACAAGGCCTTGAAAAAATCTTATTTGTAGTCTTGGCACAAGGCCTTGACTATGTGGTTATGAAAGCCTGACATTATACATTCCATAATTATAAAAGTGGATATTAAAAATGAATGTGATTATTCAACTAGTATAATATCCATGTGAATAATTAAATGGAATTATTTAATTTTATCTTTTCCATATTATGCTAAAGTTCAAGTTTAAAAAGATTTTATTTTTGTCTTATACATTGACTTAAATATTTATGCTTATTTATGAATTTTTCCGCTATATGTTTATCCTTACTGAGCATCTGATCTCACCCCTTTCTAATTTTTTATTTTTCCCAAAATGTGAATTAGTATATTATGACTGACCTGCAGGGATAGTCTATGGTATCTCAGTTTTGTCTATGGAAACAATGTTGTTTTAGTTTTCCATTTTATGATTTAATGTAAACCTTATGAATGTATCTAGTACTTATCAGGCTACTAATGTAATCGGCCTTTCGAGACTTGATCTTTTGTTATCATGCCAATGATACGTAATAATGCACCGACTCTAGGCTTCTGGGATCGGGGCATTACAATATCCTTAGGTTAAGGATAAATCAATGACATAATTATGTGGGACAAATATAAATACTCCCCATATGATTGGATATTCATTTTAAATAAATTAGAGGAAATTCACACATATTCTAGTAAAAACAACACCAATGACTTGGATTTTTAACTTAATGAATGGGAATTGAGTTAAACTTACTCTTATCAAGTTCATATCAATGAATTGAGATTTTATCAATTGAATTATTATGTGTATAAAAAGTATATCCAAACAAAGGGGAGTGGAAATTACTACATAAGAAAATAAATAGTGATTTCACACATAATCTTATAGTAATATAATCAATGAAGTTTGCGTAAGATTGAATGAGTAGAAATTGAAAATTGAAATTACCTTACCGATTTGGTAACTTACCAAACATACACCCCATTAAAGAAGGACCATAAAAGGATGATGTAAATTACCACAAATAAAATTATATTACACAAATAATACATTCATGGTAAGTACACACACCACACAAAAGGTAATAGTAGAAAATATAGCTTGAATATCACGAGAATAAAAGTGAGATGAAATCCACTTACCTTGAACTTTTACTTAGTATAGTGTAGTTTAACCTCATTTATAATGGTTAAATAATTTTTTTTAAATTATAAAATAACCAAATACCTAAATATGATATCATATATGATCTTCTAATATTGCTTTGTTAATAATATTTTAGTAGTATCACTGTTTTGGGTGTTAACAGATTCGTTTTCCTTTATATGTTTTGTTACGTAAGTCATGTGTTTTATGTATAAGATGTATTTGATTCATATATAGAATGATATTATGTTATTAAACATTATTTTTAAATCATAAAGTGAAAAATATTCTTGAATGGTTACGATGGAGAATGAATCTTATCGCGTTTGTAGAGACTGTAATTCATACATACGCACAAGCGATAATATCATTCAATTGATGGTAAATCATATGTAATTGTATGTTATATCATATATAACAAATCATTAAAATATTTTATCTATTATTTAAATAAATTGAACCCATTATTATACCCATTCAAATAATTAAGTGTTGAATAACAAACTACACCACGACGTGGAGACGGTAAGCCGTACGTACACACATATGGTGACTTTGTCATTCATCAGATGAATAGAATAATGAATATGGTTGAACCATATTTATAATAACATAATCGTATGTATAAGTTACTGTATTTATTATTTTGTTATGAAAACAAAAAAAGAAATGGTTAGTGGAAGAAGAAAATAACTTTAAAAGATGTGGTGAAATTATTACCTCTTCTTCGGGTGCTTCCTTTTGATTTTATCAAAAGGGATATTTAAGTTGGATTTATGATCTATTTAAGGCCACTAGATTGAAGTGAGGGTTTTTGGGAGGATATTTTATTAGGGTTTGTCCGAGACCAATGGCTTTGGAGGTGTGAAATTAAGATAAGGGGAAGTACCCTTTTATAAGAGAGGTGACAGTCACTTTAGGAAAATCTTGAAATATTATTTTATTATATAATCATTTATGGTTTATAATATCTCCAAGTGGATTTCTTTCTAGGTTAAGGTGGGTACGGGTCTTCATAACTTCAACCAATAGTTTTTATACTAGTTTAGGTTACCATATTGACCTTATCTTTTAGATTTAACTCTTAGTTAATTAGTTCAACTTTTACCTTGTTTTATTGTATTCTAACAATATATGGTTAATAAACATACTATAAACTACCAATAGAACCTCATGTGGTTCATTAATGATATATCTATCATTATATAAGTCCTTTTTCTGATCCATATATTTTTAGGAATATTATATCATTTAATAATATAATAATTGTTCTAAAAATTCATTTATATCAATTTTTACACTATTTAGTATTTGGTTTTTTTGAATATCATAAAAGAATGATTACTTCGAAAAAGAATCATTTAATCAACCCTAAAATTTAATATTAATCTATTAAATTAATGGAATTCATCAAAAGTATCAATATAAATTTATTTTCATATTTATAATATCATTTATTTTAATCATTCATTAATAATGTAATTACTGCATCATCAGTGTGTCATAAATAAATTTAATTATTTAATTTTTAAAAATTATAAATAATATACCATGTTTTAGGAAATCTATTTATATTTCTAATTAATATTTATAGTCGAATTTATGTTTTTTATAACCTTATATTAATGTTATTTTAGTTATGACCATTTGAATTGAACACTTTTAACTCTTCTTTAAATAAAATAATAATAAATGTCCAAATCTAATACAAGTATACCAAAGAAGATCATATATTATTTATAAGGTATATTTTGGTCGAAATAAATTTATCCAATAGAGTTAGGAAATGTTTTAGGGTAATTATAATATCATTTTTACCGTTAATTACTCTATTTACTTTCAACCGTGGTAAATAAAAGTCAAAAGTTACCATTCACCAAAAATTAGTTTCATCTTATTGAACAAAATTTCACTTTTTGATGTCAACTGTGTCTCTCATATTTTTTAAATTCAATTAAAAAAAGTGGTAAAATTAAGTTTTATGCAAATTTGCTAACGTGCCTAGAAGGTGGGTAAAAATGTTAAAAAAATTCAATAAACTTTTATACATATAATTTTATTATAAAATGACTCCAATTAATTTAATTGAACTAATATAGGTATTATGTATCTATTTTTATTTAAAATTAATCTAAATAAAATAAATAATTATTTAAATAAAAAGTTGGGTTTCAAACTGTAACACAGTGTTTTTCACTATTCATCGAAAGTTGAAAGTTTCCAGAAAAATATAAAAAAATCAGCTTAAGAAAATTTTGACATTCCAAATACAAAAATGGTTTCTATTTTACCAAATTAAAAAAATATAATTTTCATTAATTAATTTAAAATTAATTCCCATTGTCAAAACCAAAAAATGATTTTTTGAGGAATAAAAACTATTAAGAGATTGATATGTGTTTATTTCCAATTTAAAAGTGAAATTAATTCCAATGAAAAAAATTGGATTAAATGATAAAAATATAATCTAGTTATACTTAAATACCATTCAAATGTATAATTTAAGACAAAAAATTATTTGGATTAAAAAAGTTGTTTTCAATTAAAATTTGGTATCTTTCATTGTTCTTTATAATATGAAAGTTAACAGAAAAACACCAAAAAAATTTCCAAAATAAAGTTTCATGTCCTTCTTCTAAAGAAGAATTTCATTTAATCAAATTAAATATATAAATTTTTCAAATATTTGACTAGAACGGGTTCTCCAATAAAAGGTGAAAAAACTGCATTTTTTATATGAAAAATTGAATTTCCCTTATGATATGTCTAAGAAACACAAAAGTTGAATGTTAAAATAATATGGGATATATATAGGATTCAAGATCTGGTTACTAATATTCATAACCTCTTTTTAAATGGCTAGTTTGATATGTCATGGTGTGCTTAAACTCGGTGTTGCATATATCGCACACTATTGAATTATTTATTAATATACGTACTATGGAGCCTTTGGGTGTTACATTCTTCCCTCCTTCAATAAATTGAGTCCTTGCAATTTGAAAATTTTCTTCAGAAAAAAAGGTAAAGAAATATAAATTACCTTTTTGGAAAAGCGAAATCGAAAATAGGGTTAATAAATTTTAGTCTTAATAGGAGGGAAAGGGTCACCACCAAATTAGGATTTTGAAATGAAGAACATTGGGGGAATTTATTATTGGAGAAAAAAACGTAAATATTTATAAGGAGTGATTGAGGAAATCAATCATAAACAAGTTAATGGAAAATTGAGGGCCTCAAATCCATAAATCTCTGATGAATAATGTAAGTAATTAGGATAACACATTTTTTGATTTAAGATCGTTTCCCTAAAGTCTAAGAATTAATTTCTATATAGAATAAAAAAAAACTTGATAAGTAGAGTTATATCCTTTAACTAATTTCTACCACAAACCCATATTTCACTCTAAATGATGAGTATTCAAGATGACTTGGTCGCACCTGAAGCACTAGAATCAACTTACAGAGAATCACATAATCCACAAAGGATGAACTTTATATTTACCCTTTCTTTAGAGATTATCCAAACCAAAATGGTTAGTACAATATCAGATGATCCCCAAAAAGTAAAATCCTTTAGAGAAAGAAATACTAATAGTAATTTCCAAAATTAAACCAACAATACCCAATGTTCAATAAATACCACTAAATAAACAGTTGTCCTAAAAATCATTCAATATAATCCAAACTACGATTGAAACCCAAAAGTCAGAAGAATTTTATTACATAGTCTTCCACGTTAAATTGTATCTCTAAAGAATATCGACTACTCTTAAAGTCACATACATGAAATTAATTGACATAATCACATATTATCTATGATAGGATTATAATTTCCATAAATAACCTAAATCACTATAAGTCCACAATAAAAAAATAGATAAAAATTTACCATTACTCCTCAAATGATATCCCAGAGTATTATATTTTCCTTAGGCATATAATGTTCCCAACAAAGTGAACGTCGGCCAAAATAACATTTATCACTTAATAACCAAATCATTTTCCTATAATAAGGATATCCATTTTATAAAAAAATGATTCCAAATAAACATATCATTGATCAATAAATACATTTAGCTAAAAAGAATTAGTCACACTAACTAGGGACTTCATGTAGTTCGGTGGTAGGTGATAAATCCCAGTTGCACTTTGGATATGGGTTCGATTCCCGTAGCTTTTTCTGACATGACGGGTTGTCACATGGTCTTTGTGTTTTCATTTTTCAAAAACTATATTTTATAACATTCCCAAAATGAGATAAATTCTTCAAAATAACCATAATATAATTTTATTACAAATGTTATCTCATAACTCGCATTTTCATTCCAAAATTTAATAACATGTAATTACCTCAAATTCAAGGATCATATAAACCCAAATGTTTATTTATAACTATATCCAAAATAGAAAAGATAATTCTTCCTCAAATATCATTTTTACATAACAAACTGCAGGGTTACACATAAAAGTGGAATGTCTTCCAAAGAAATCCCACGGACAAAGAGCACTAATACTTTTAAACATTTCTCAAACCATTTATTTCCACACAGGTTCTTCCTTGAACAAGAGGTTGTCCAATAGAATAGGTAATTCAATTAGGTAATGCCCAGGTCACCTATATTAATCGAAAATGACTGTAAATGGATTTTTTGGATCAATTTTATTTTTCTTCCATAGTAATCTTTATTTTTTCACAACAATTCTTTTCTTTATGTCCTTCTTTCCCACACATAAAGCATTTATTTGTTTTATTGAGACACTTTCTTAGGTGTCTCCTTCCATATTTTCAATATGATGGAAATTGATATTTCTTTTCTCTATGGTCTCCACTACTGGAGCTCTTATCATTCACCTCTTTTCTCTTCTTTGTTGTGTCCGGGATTTGGTTAATATATATGTTTTGGATCATATTTTTGGAAAACTGATTCGGCATGAACACAATATCTTTTACACCTATCAATATTCAATTGTGTTTCCCATTTCCACCATCGTTCTCACATTGTAATCATGTTAAATGTTATTATGACTTCTTTAGAATCTATCCAATGACTAAAACCAGAATGCATTATGTTAGTAACAATAGTAATAAAATCATTTAGATAATATCATGACACCTTATTTTCAATCTAATACACCTTAGTATTAACCAAGGTTATTTTTTCTCATCTTATATTAAAATCATTAAAATTGGATTGTAATTAAATTTTTAATTGACTTAAGCATATCCCCTAGGACTGTCGTAAGAAAGAGTGTAGCAAGACCTGTTGTTATGCACCAGTTCTCATTCGAGTCTAGCTCAAAGCGGTGTTTTCGGGTTTTACCCCTAGGTACATATGTGCTAGATCCACCTCTACCTGCTATTATCTGGACAAGGATGTATTTCTTGGAAAACCAATATATTATTTAAATTAACAAAAAATTTGGATGTTCTTCTTTACTAATCCTCAATGTCTATCATTGGGTAATATTCTCTAATCATAGTTTTTCAAAATCTAGTTTGCAAGGTTTGTACTAAAATTCCTATGATACCAGCTGTAACACCCAGACCCTAGTTACCCATATTTGGTGCATTATTACATAACATTAACATTATCTATATAGATCAAGTCTCCAAATACCGATTAGTTTAGTAGCCTGGGAAGTACTAGATACATTCATAAATATTACATTACATCATGAAATAAATAAAAACAACATTGTGGCCCCTTTGCACACACTCATATCTATTTTCCTATCACTATAATTTAAATAAAATATAATTCTTCACATCCTTGGAAAATAAAACATAATAAAGGGTTTGAGATTATATACTCAGTAGGGATAACAAAATAGCGGGAACTATCATAAATATTCATAAACATTTAAGGCAATGTATAAGACTAAAAAACAAGCCTTTTAAACATAAACATTAGCATAATATGGAAAAGATAAATCGAATAATTCTATATACTCATTCACATGGATATTCTACTAGAAGAATAATCCCATGCAATGTCAATATCCAATTGCATAATTATGGAATGCATAATTTTGAACATCATAACCCCATAGACAAGGCCTCATGCCAAGACTAAAAATAAGATTGTGTCAAGGCCTTGTTCCAAGATACTTGTTTGTCTCATGAGACCTACCGATGCATCGAGGAGCTATAGCGGGCTCCACCAGTCACTTACTATGTCCAATTCATTCCTCATATGAAAATGTTGAAACATATTCTAAGCATTCATATTAAAACTAGCATACAAAATATCAATATTTTAACCACAACCCATTAATGGTATAAAAATAGAACATCCACATTCAAACATAACTCATTCAACACAATATGTAATATTTTATTATAATAAATTTTCCTCAATCGAGAATAATGAAGGATATTGATATAAATGAAAATAATCATTATAGCTATTTGAGAGAAATATCCCCCTTTTTCTTGAAAATATTTAAAAGTGTCACTTATTTATCAAGAAGTTGTTTAAAATAGATTTTTAAATAAAAGTTTCCCATACCAATTTGAAACATTTAAAATGAATTTTAATTTTATAACATTAATTTCAATATATATAATTCCTTAAAACCATTTTTAAAACATGGACATTAATGAGAATGATATAGAAGAATAAAATTTTAAAACATTTCAAAATGGTATTTTAGATAGAGTTCCTAACCAAATGAGAGACACATGAATAAAAATATTTGAGGTAATCAAAACATAATTATATCATTAGAATAAAGGGATTCATGAAATACTATGTCAAAGTATAATATATACACCATATAAAAGTGAATTGACATATAACAACAAAGTAGTCTCAATGGAATGTAAGTGGGGATGAAATCTCATATAAAGACTGTATCCTTAGCTTGAGGATAAATCAATGAAATAATTTTGTGTGAAATATATTAAGAAACTCAATATGATTGGATATTAATTTTAAATCAATCAGTGGACATTCACACATATTCTTGTAAAAACAACACCAATGACTTGGACGTTTAACTCAATGAATAAGAATTGAGTTAAAATTACCCTTTCAAGTTCATATAGATGAATTGAGAATTTATCAATGGAGTGATTATGTGTATAAAAATTATATCCACACAATGGGTAGTGGATATTACTACATAAATAAATACTTATGCATTTCACTCATAATCTTGGAGTAAAATAATCAATGAATTTTTC
The DNA here is from genome assembly GCA_963277665.1 of Viscum album. Classification (NCBI taxonomy): domain Eukaryota; kingdom Viridiplantae; phylum Streptophyta; class Magnoliopsida; order Santalales; family Viscaceae; genus Viscum; species Viscum album. The sequence continues at coordinate 907,215,934 of OY728145.1, forward strand.
ATAAAACCGAATGAGTGGAAATTGAAATTTAAAATTCCCTTACTGATTTGGTAACTTATGATGCATACACCACATTAAATAAGTATCATATAATGATGATATAAATACCCATAAATTAAAGTATATTACACAAAGAAAACAATCATGGGTAGTAAATACACCACAGAAAAAGTAATAGTGGCAAATATAGCGTGAATATCACGAGAATAAAAGTGAGATGAAAACCCCTTAACATGTACTTTTTCTTTAGTATAGGGTAGTTTAAACTCCTTTATACTGATGAAATAATTTTTATTAAATTATAAAAGAACCAAATACATAAATATGATATCATATAATATATTCTAATAGTGATTTGTTAATGATATTTCAATATTATTATTTTTTTGCGTGTTAATTGATTTGTTTTCAATTATATGTTTTGTTACGAAATTCATTTTTATTATGTATAGGATAAATTTTATTCATATAAAAAATGATATTAAGTTCTCAATAATTATTTTTAAATCATAAAAAGAACATTATTCTTGAATAGTTATGATGTGGAATGAATCTTATCGTGTTTGTTGAGACGGTAATCCGTACGTACGCAGGAGCGACAATATCATTCAATTGATAGTAAAATTGTACGTAATTAGATGGTATATCATATATAAAGAATCATTAACATGTTTTATTTATTATTTAAATCAATTTAAATCATTATTATACCTATCCAAATAATGAAGTGTTGAATAACAAACTACACCATGACGTGGAGACGGTAAGCTATACGTACACACATATGGTCACTTTTCCATTCATAAGATGGAAAGAAGAATGAATATGGTTGTAAAATATTTATAATAACATAAAATTATGTATAAGGTACTGTAATTATTATTTCGGTATTGAAATAATAAATAAATAGGAAGTTGAAGAAGAAAATAACTTTGAAAGAGCTGGTGAAATTATTACCTCTTTTTCATGTGCTTCCTATTGATTTGATCAAAAGGGAACCATAGGTTGGTTTTCTGATCAAAGTAATACCTCTATATTTAAGTGTGGGTAGTTTGGAGGATATTTGAGCAGGGTTTGGGTGAGGAAAACGACTTTGGAGGTGTGAAATTAGGATAATGGTAAGTACCCATTTATAAGAGATGTGATGGTTACTTTAGGAAAAGCTTGAAATATTATATTATTATATAATACTTTTCGGTTTATAATGGCTCCAAATGGATTTATTTTTTGGTTATGGTGGGTAGGGTTCTAAATACCTTCATTTAATAGGTTTTAAATAATTTTAAGTCACCATATTAACCTTATCGTTTAGATTTATCTTTTAGTTATTTAGTTTAACTTTTACCATGTCTTCTTGTACTATATGGTTAATAAACTTACTACAAACTTTCAAAAGAACCTAATGTGGTTCATTAATGATATATATATATATATATCATTATATAAGTTCTTTGTCTGATCCTTATATTTTTAGGAATATTATATCATTTAATAATATAATATTAAAAAAAACTCATTTATGTCAATTTTGACACTATTTAATACTTGGTTTTTGTGAAAGTCATAGTATCATGATTACTTCAAAAAAAAATCCTTTAATAAGCCTTAAAATTCCATATTAATATATAAAATTCTATGAATGCATCCAAAGTATCAGTTTAAATTTATTTTGATATTTATAATATCAATTATTTTAATCATTTATTAATATGGTAATTATTACATCATCATTGTGTCATAAATAAATTTAATTATTTAATGTCTAAAAATTATAAATGAAATACCATGATGTATTAAATCTCTTTATCTTTTTAATTAATATTTATAGTCTAATTTATCTTATGTATAACTCTATATTGAAAATGTTTTAGTTATGAACATTTGAATTTAACACTTTTAACTCTTATTTAAATAAAATAATCATAAATGTCTTAATCTAATCAAAGTGGACCAAAGTGGATATTATTTTATTCATAAGGTTCATTTTGGTTGAAATAAATTTATCCAATAGAATTAGAACACGTTTTAGGGTAATTATAATACCATTTTAACCTTTAATTGCGCTATTTACTTTTAACCGTGGTAAATAAAAGTCAAAAGTAATTATTCAAAAAAAGTTACTTTCATATTATTGAACAAAATTATACTTTCTGATGTAAACCATGTCTCTCAGATTTTTGAAATTGAATTCACAATAGTGTTAAAATTACATTTTTTGCAAATTTGCTAGCATGTGTAGGTGGGTAAAAATGTTTAAAATATTCAATAAAAGTTTATGCATATAATTTTTTTATAAAATAACTTCAATTAATTACATTGAAATAATATAGGTATTATTTATATATTTTTACATAAAAATAATTTAAATAAAATAAATAATTATTTATATAAAAAGTCGGTTTTTAAACAATAATGTAGTGTTTTTCACTATTAATAAAAAATTGAATGTTTTCAGTAAAATACAAGAACTTTATACTAAGATAATTTTGATATTAAAAATTAAAAAATGATGTTTATTTTACCAAATTCAAAACATATTGGTTTAATTAATTAATTTAAAATTAATTCCCATTTTCAGAACCAAAAATCGGGTTTTTGAGAAATAAAAACTATCAAAAGATTTATTTGTGTTTATGTCCAATTTAAAAGTGAAATTACTCTAAATGACCAAAATTGGATTTAATGATAAAAATATAATATAATTATAATTCAATACAATTCAAATGTATAATTTAACACTATATATATTTTTTTTAATGAAGTGGTTTTCAATTAAAATTTATTATCTTTCACTATTCATCAAAATATGTAAGTTGTCAGAAAAACACCAAAAAATTAACCAAACTAAATTTTTATGCCCCACTTCTAAGGAAGAATTTAATTTCATAAAATTAAATATATAAAAGTTAAAAATATTGTATTATAAATTGTTCTCCATTAAAAGGTAGAAAAAATGCATTTTTTGAAAAATACTTCGCTTATCGAAAAAATTTGAATTTTTCCTTATATTATATCTAAGAAACACAAAATATGAATGAAATAATTTTATGGGTTATATATAAGATTCAAAATGTGGTTATTACTATTCATAAATGATTTTCTAAATGGCTAGTTTGATAGGTCATTGTGCATAGGAACTCGATGTTGTGTACATCGCATGTATTTTTATTATTCAAAGAGAAACGTACTATGGAAGATTAGGGCGTTACCTCCCAGGGGTAATCTGGTGTCCGTGATAATTCCCTTACAACTCATAATCTCATGATGCACCAAGAACACTTGGGTAATGTCCTAGGTTTGGGCCACTGGTTGAAGATGTGTCCATCCGATGACAAATGTTATGGGTCACCTCCTTGATGATGTATCACACCTTATACATCCCCAATCATTGGTGGACACTGTCTTTGCCCCATGTTATAGTCATCACAAATATGGCCTCTACCATATAACTTATTCCAACTTTACTCACATTAAGGTAATAATTTCCATCCGAGGCCCCACTCACTGATCTATATCTCATTATCCCCACCCACCCACACTAAACCCCAAAGGCCATCCACCTCCACTCACACTACTCATATGCTTAGAAGGAAACACACACAACTTCGATTTTAAATTTCAATGTAAAACAACACCTTTCTTCCCCATACATTATGGAGTAGATAGAAAAGAGAGATAAATATAGATAAAAGAAATAAATGGAAGAAATGACCAAGAGAGAGAGATAATAATTTAACCCCATTCATCAATGATCAATAATAATGCAGGTTAGATAAAATAAGAGAATGATAATAGAGAATAATCATAGATAATAATCATTAAGACATCCTCTATGGAGAATGATCATTAAAATCCATCAATTCGATATGAAATTCATAAATTATTGAGAAAAAACAATGAATCATTACCTAAAAATTGGAATAATTATTGATGAATGTTATTCTTACATACACTTTAATCATCCACCCTGAGAGAAGTTGTTTTATTCCTATCCAAATTCTACTTTTATAAAACTCAATTTGTAGAGTTATTGTGGATAACCCTATAATTTATAAATAATGATGACTATATGGGAAAATTACTAGGTTAAAATATTCAACCAGCTATACTGTTCTAACCAACATAACAATTTACCTCTCTATAATTTTATTATATCTATAGTAACCAATCATCAAGGAATCTTGTGTAAATAGAATTTCAATCAGCCTTTGGAAAAAACCACCATTCTAAGCACAATCTGAGTCCTAGATAATTTTTATGATTCTTTATTAAAAATAACAAGAATAATTATAGTGAATGAATTAATGGGAGAAATAATATATTATAAATTATATTTTATTATTGAGCCCCTACCTTTCTCATATCTTTATATCACATCATCTTAGAGGTAAAAACCACAGACTATAATCAGAAGAACCATTGGAAAGTTCTAATGAATTTATATACTAGAATTTTTTTTGGTTTTGGGCATATTGGAAGCATGTAGTGGTGAGATATTTAATTAAATTTATTTTAGTAATTGTCACTCGAAACCATGGGCGTGGATCTTTCTTGTCAAATTTATAATTAATTTATTTAAGATAAAAAAATACATGTTCTTAGGAACATTCTTCATTGATTATTGTTGATCATATAAAAAGACCCTTTCTCATTTCTATAGTTATATTGTGAGGATATAAGTATTGATCCACTCTAGGGGTTATCCAAACATTCTAATTTGATCTCCAAGAAATACCACTCGATCAATGGGTTCTAGAGAATTAAATAAATTATACTTATTTTTTTGTTCAACATCACTTGTTTTTCAATCATGAGGAAATATCTCTTGTAATACTCATTCTCAAAAGGGAGAAAGAAGGAGGAGTCGAGGGGGAATTAATTTTTCACAACAATTATCTACTCTTAATTTTGGATGAAATATAAAATAGAAATAATCATCTATTTCTAGATCAAGGGTTAAGGTTAAAACATTATTTAATTCCGTGATGGAAATCAAATAATATTTAAAAACTTTAATAAACTCCGTACCACATAATATAAATATCATTATTATTATTTGGTTTCTTTTACAAACTCGGATAATAAAAATATTATGTAATGGTATTATCCACTAATATTTATCAGAGGACTCGGTATTAGACTATTTAAACTCATCTTTCATTTTTTAAACAACTGAATAAATATTTTATTCATAATATAAAGAACAAATATTTGTTAAAATATTCAATAAATAAAATAAATATTTTATTATCTATCTTGTGAATAAATATTGTAAATATATTCATCCAATCAAATTAATTATTTATTAATAAAAAATGATTATTTGTTAAATTTTGGATATTAGATATCAATAAAACTTGAGTAGGAGTATTTCTTAGTCTTGAGAATAATATTTTCCAATAAGTAAATAAAATAGAATTTAATTTAGATCAATGGAAACACTTAGTGTGTGACTATCTAGAATTATTTCTCATTGATTTTTTTTTGGATTTTTAAATTACATGATTACTATATTTAAACGAGTCATGGAATCCAAGAGAAATAACTTAATTTCTTAATGATATCAACCACATATGATCACTCTCTGTTTAATATATTCCTATTTATCTCAGTATCTCATCAAAAATGTTTCATAACCATGTCACCAACCAAAATGCTCGATAGGTCTTTCATGGATTTTCTAAAATACAAATGTCATTACACCATGGCAATGGAATTTAGGGAGGAGGTTTCATACCAATCAAAGGGATGAGATTTTAGCTTCTATAAAGATAGAACGTACAAATCCTTCCTCATATAATCCATTAATGACATGTCAATCATTACACAACCAACATATCTATCTTGAACATGAACTATTGTCATCATGATTTACAAAATACATCTATGTATAAAAGTTGTAACATGAATTAATAATTATCTTAAAGTGTAAGGACCATCACACACACTCAAATATTGGAATATTCTATGACACAAAAACAACAAGAATTTATACTAGATGGTCCATTATCAAATCTATCATTTTAGAGATTACCAATTAAGAACATCATGACAAGAAGAGTTGTCTTCTTACAAGTAATCACAACTAAAAATCAATGTACTATGTGTCCCATCAAATTACTTTATCCAACTACAAAATTATAGTTAATAATATAGTCATAGAACATGAAGGTTCTCATCATAGTGGGGAAATACGTTTACTATATCAATTAAAATTATACTCTAATACATTATTACATTAGATTCATCTTGAAAAATCCTAAATATATAATAATAAGTCTCATTAATATTCAATACATAAAATATACATGCAATTAAAGTATATATAACTAGTCTTAGGTTACCAACTCCAATAAACTCCAACATATACGAGATCCAACTATCTACGACCATCAGTCCCCTATAACTAATGTGATAGTAATTTTTATTCTATGTGAAGGCTTTATTCAAGGGATCTAACATGTTCTAATCCATCAAAATACTACTTACTGTAAATTCACATTTATGAGAATATCCCTCAAGAGAAGATACTTCTAAATTATATGCTTCATCTGCTGACATGAACTTAGTTATTTTACAAGATCCACCATTACAGTATTATTTTAGTGAAGTGTGATAGGATGTTTACTATAGGGTCCCACATCAAGATCATTGAAGATTTTTTGAATCCATAGTCCATAACACTTCATTATCTGCCTCAGAAATCACAATATACTCAGACTCTCTTGTAGAATAAAGAAACCATAGTCTTCATTGATCTCTTTAATCTCAAAACACCTCAATTAAATGTGAAGATATATCTTTTTCTATGATTTCATGTCATATTGATCAGTTTGGAAACTAGAATTTTCATATCCTCTGATGACAATTTCCTCATCTCCTCCATAAATCATGATCATATCCTTTGCATGTCTTAGAAACATAAGGATAGTCTGGAATTCCATCCAATGGTAGTCACCTAGATTATATTTATATCTTAATACCAAAAAATATGCGTAGGTGACATCTAGACTAGAACACAATATAACATAAATGACTGACCCAATCACTAATGTGTATGGAATAATTTCCATGTTTTTCATCCCTTAGGTGTTTGATAGCACATTTTCATAGAAAGATGAAATCCATGTGACATTAGAAATAATATCCTCTTAGATTGTTCCATAATGAATCTTTTCAGTATCATTTCATTGTGTGTACTTTGACATAGGCCTAGAAACCTCTTGGATCTACCTTGATGAATCTTGATCCCAAAAATGTATTCTCCCTCATGCAAGTCCATCATAAAAAAGAAATTACTAAAACATTCCTTAACAGACTGTATGGATGGTATTTAAATTTCAATGAGTAATATGCCACAAACATATAATATTAATAAAATTAATGAAATCAAACTAAAGAGTTTATAGTAAATCATATCACATTCATTATTTATGAAACAAAATTCTTTTATGACTCATTAAAATTAATCTTCCATGACATATATAATTTCATTATTCTATAAATAAATCATTACAACTTTTATAACTTTTCGGAATCCTTTTGAGTCACAAACATTTCGGGTTGTGTCATATAGAAATATTCCTAAAGGTTCCCATTAATTAGGGAAGTTTTGAAATCCATTTCCCAAATCTATTTATCATGTAAATAAATAATGGAATGTAGAATTCTAATGGATTTCATCAATGAATCTGGTGAAAATATTTCATTTTAGTATTTTTTATGACATTGTTTAAACCCTTTTATATATAGTATCACCTTAGAGGTAATGAATTTTCATTTCATGTATAGTTTCTTCTTGAATACCCATTTGTAAAAAATGGTCTTTAAATCTACCCGAGGGTATACCAAAATCTAGACTTGGTTTTGGTGCATGGAAACCAATTAAAAATTCATAGCCTCTCTCTACATAGAAACAATTTTGCAAATTATTTCTTCCTTATAAGTTGAGGATAATTATAATCAAGTAATAATGATTCACTATCCTCAGTGAATAAGAAACCATACCTTTATAGTTCCATAACCTCATTATTATTCCTACATAATAATTGTGTCTCTATAACAATTTATCCTTCAAAGGGGATATGTAGAATTTGTTCATTTGCTAACTGTTGTGTGTTTTGAGCCCGAACTTCATCAATGTCTATGTCGCTCAAAATATATCTTTTTGATATAAAATCCTCCTCAAGGAATATGGTATTTATATTACCCACATCATTTTTTTCTAAAATATTTTATAGATAACATCCATCTATTTTTTGGGATATCCTATAAAGATACACTTCGGGCATCAGGGTGAAATCATGTTACATGAAAAGGCCTTAAGAAATGATTCACAACCCCACACATGTAAGTAAGACTACACAATATTATTTAAATTCCATAATTGGTATGCTATACTTTAAGTTTCTATAGTTGGAACTCAGTTTAGTATGCATGATATTGTTTGTAACATGTATCCTGAAAAGGATAATGGAACACTCTAATGACTCCTCATTGATATCACCATATACAAAAATGAGTGTTTTTTCCTTTCACTTAAACCATTATAGTGAGGTTTATAAGGAGTACTGAGTTAAGATAATATCTATAACACCTATGAATAATCAGTTAATTATTGATTAAAATATTTTCCCCCAAATTTCGAGTCACGTTTCTCAATACTATCACCAAGATAGTTCCCAAATTTATTTCTGTATTCAATTAATTTGGCAAAATAATATGAATTATACCTAATTAAGTTAGTATATCCATATATAATAAAATAATACATAAATGTTATCCAGTACGAATACCCACCCATTGAATCAACAAGAAATAGTCTTGACACATCACTATGAAATAATTAAAGGAGATATTTATCCCTTTCCCCTTCTCCACTAAATGGGGATTTGTTCATTTTCCTTATAAACATGAATGAAATAGACCAATTGGTTTATGTTTAAAATAATCTATATATAAATATTCATTAAATTTATTCAACCACTTTTAATATACATAACCTAACCAATGATTCCAAATTTGGGTGTGGTATGAGTAATACGAAATAACTTTGTTATCAATTTCCATAACATGTTTTTTTGAATCCAACAAATACATTCAATTTTTTAAAAGTTACAATAAAAAATTTTTCTTTATAAAATATGAAACATTTATCCCAAATTTGAAAATAAATTCCTCCACATCCAGTATGGATATAAAAATAATTTTGTTGGTAACTGAAGGCACACAATAACAACCCTTTAAAACAAGTATCATTTATGTTGGAAATTTGAGGTGGCAGTCCCCCATAACTAGAACTGCATGTTTAGCTCCGTCAGATTCTCGTAGATCAACCACCCCTTGATAAATCTTTCTGAATCTACTTGGTTATTGTATTTTAATACACACGTGAGCACCAAAAGATAAATTTAACACACAATTTAGAGAAAAAAATAAATTTATGTTGATAAAAAATGTATTTGAAGATTCCCCTTGATTCATTCAATGGGTGTGGTTTTACTTATAGTGGACCTTCTTGAAACATTCTGAACAAACAAGATAATATTTACCTTTATTCCCCTTGATCTTTCTCCTATTGTAGGGGTGTGAAAAAGCATTAGACATAGAGCACTTCACATTCCATTTATGTTTGATCACCATATTGTAGAAATTATTTTCATTCATAATATTCATTTAAACATGGAGAAGAATAGTTATAAGATATGAAAGTATCTTTAGAATGTTATTCATATTCCAATCAACAAAAAAGATGTATAATCTATGAGGTACTGATTTTAGAATGAGATCGGTGCTGAGTTCTTTGGGGAGTTAAGTCCATAGAAACATTAGGTTTTTAATGTATCCAATGATATTGACTTAGGGATACCTAGTTGGGGAACCCTCTCCTAGATTTATCTAAAAAATCACATTTTAAATATCAAACTGTTCTAGTCGATCATTCTTCTGATATAGAGTATATTAGTTTGTGATCGTTGTATACATATCCATGTTTTTGTGAGACGACATTAGTTAACTTGAAATTGATGAAAGAATAAAACATTGAATATTGACTAAGTCACTCAAATTGTTTTCATAGATAAGTAAATATTTATCACTAGCCTCTTTAGTAGGTGGATAATACATTAAAAATTATAACACATAATATTTCCATTCATGGTATAATACAAACCAAATTCTTCTAAACCACTTATGGATGTCACTTCTAGTTATGAGGTTTTATTTCTCCAATATTGATCGTATGGATAGTTTGGATGATTAAAATTCAATTTTATTCTAAAAATAAACAACCATATTATTAGTATGATTTTTGATAAAAAAATTATATGAGAATAATAACTTAGTAATTTAATTTTATTAAATATCCCACAAGTTTATCAATTCAAAATATCCCCTACCATTAAACATTGAATGTAAAGTTTCTATGACATTCTAGTTGCAAGTATCCACATTAATATTATTAATGATCATGAATTTATCCACTAAATACATAAATAATTAATTTAGGTTTGAGGTCTTGAAAACTAAAAGCTTGTAACTCCTTGAAACTTTGAGTGGATTCCCCTATCCTAAAATCCTGACATGGATTTCCTAAACACAATCCAACAAATTTGTGTTGAACAAACATTGTATGTTAAACCCAATACATTTTTCGTTATGTCAAACCAAAAATCTCATGATAACTCCCTAATAATAGTAGGTGTCTAGACTTCAACCATGTACTGCACTTAGTTATATTGTTTCATTCCCAATCACGTAATCAAATTATTAGTATGACTTAATATTAGGTTGAGGGGTTTTAAATTATTTATTCATAAATTTAATATTTTTTATCCGTTAAATATGATGTTAATATTAATTTTATTTTTCTTATTTAATTAAGAATTTTAGCTAAAACATTTTCACATAATTAATTTTCATAATTTCTATCTTTGCATATTAATTCCTTCATTAATGTTAATGTGGTCCTACATACAACAAATAAATAATTCATAGAAAAAAATAAATTAATTAATTAAATAAACTAATCAAGATCTTATCTAAAATTTGATTTAATAATATGACATTAAATCGACCAATGAACCAGAGGAATAATTCCATTTTCCAGCCACACCATGAGTTACAACATTCCAATGGTATATCTATGTATCGCCAAGTTTTCATCTGCATGGTTCCTTCTAGAGCCACCTCAATGACCATGTGATGCTCCATTAATTACATGTATTTATTACACACATATAGGTGAGGATAACCATAGGTTTGGTTAAATGGGATTACAAAAATACCTTGTGACACATATTTCCTAAATAATAATGGATTGAGGGATGACTCATAGACCATCATTTAATTTAATATTATATTATTTTAAACCCCTAAAATAAATTAAATTAAATTAATATTAACACATACATTGGTATTTTTCAAGATTGAGATATATCTTACATGAAATGAATATGAAAAAGTAACAAGCTATTATTATATTCCTTATTCATTCATTATTATTAATATAATAATTCTTATAATAATTAATTAATTAATTCCCTTTCATATTAATGGTCATATTATCTTAATTTGTGATACCAATCATATATGGAAGTAATGGAAAATAAATGATACAAAAAATAATGACATAATAATTACAATAAATTAATTAATCCTTTAGTATTCGTTAAAAACATTTTAAATTATCAAACTCACATTAGTGTTCTAATAAATAATATATGTTTTTAATTCTTCACATTACTATTTAATGTATTTTTTAATTATATACATGAATGGTAGACTACATGGTGTGAAAAGTCTATCAACACACTGTGTACCTCGGTTACTGTGTATCCAAGTCACACACCTGGGGCTTTGCCATGTCAACTTAGTCAGACTAAATGGATTGTACATGCCAGCTACACTTCATGTATATGCTTTATATGTTCCTATTTGTTCCGATTAACACATGGTTTATAACAAATTAATTAAGTGCAATTAACTTCCCAATACATATAAGTAAAATGCATATAGGTACCCAACATATACTCCAAGTACACGCAAGTAATACATTTTTATTAGAAAATGTTTTTTGACTTACCGATGGAATCTCCATTCATTATTTATCTATTATTAAACCTATAGGAAAATGAAACACTGAAAAAATATGATTGATATGTCAAAGAATGTTAATTCAAATCATATTAAATAAATAATAATACGAAATGTGAATTCAACCATGATTTCATATGGATCAACAATCAATTAAATAATTTTAAACAAAAAATGTTCCCTCTCTAATACCACTTGTTTTTTCTAGGAAAAATGAAATCATACATTAGTAGGAGATATATTAAAATTAATTTTAATAAATATTTCCCAAACCAGATGTAAGGATCTTTCTTGTCAAATTTATAATTAATTTATTTGATATATAACGAAATAAATACATGGAATAAGTAAATTTCTCTGTCGATGATATTTTCATTGTCAGAAAAGACCCTTTTAGATTGCCTTCATTTCATTTTGAGGATACAATGATAGAATTATTGTAGAGGTGATCCACTTGTGCACCAATAATATCGGAGCAACACCACCTGATCCCCAGTTTGTAGCATGGTGAATCTAATGTCATGAATTGTTCATCCTTGATAACTCATTATTCGATATTGATGAAGTATATCTTGTTCTTCTTATTCTTGAGAGTTATGGAGAAGAATGAGTTGAGAGAGAACTCATTTTCGAAAAATTTCATTTTCTCTATTATTGAGTAAATATAAAATAGACATAACCACATATTTATACACTTAGGGTTTAGGTTAAAATATTTTTTAATTTCATTATGACCATTAAATAGAATATAAAACATTTTATAAACACCATGAAACATACTAATAATATCATTATAATTTTTTATTAGTGTGTGCCAACTTGAAAAATAAAAAATATTATGTAACAACCTTATTAATAAATATTTTTCACTAGACTTGTCTTTGTCCATTTGAACTGCTCTAACATTTATTGAACAACAAAATAAATATTTCATTCAAAAATAATCTACCGAATAAATATTTATTAAAATATTCAATAAATAAAATAAATATTCTAATCACAGTGTTGTGAATAAATATTTTTTATATATATTCATGCAATCAAATAAATTTATTTTGAATAAAAAATAACTATTTATTACCATTTGAATATTAGAGATCAAGAAAACATAAATGAAATTATTTCTCAATTGTGAGAATATAATTTATTCCAATTGAAATATAATTTAATCAATATCAATGGAAACACATAGTGTGTGACCCAATTGGATTATTTTACATTATTATTAGGTAGACTTTCTTAAATTACAAGATTACACTCTTATAATGAGTCAAGGCACACAAAAGAATAAACTTAATGTCACAATGATGGAAACCACATAGGAACCCACATTGTGTAATATAATCCATTTTTTCTCAACATCTCATTGATAAGGTTTCACATCCAGGTCACCAAGATATATTGTTGATACAACTTTAATTGACTATAGGAAATAAAAGTGTTGTTAAAACACGACCATAGAGTTTCGGGTGGTGATTACATTATAATCAAAGGGCTATGTTATCATCTTCCAGAAATATGGAAGAAACAATTCCTTCCTTGACTTATCCATTAGTTCCTTTCCTCCCATGGGGCACCAAAAATACCCAACTTATTCATGAATTGTTATCATCATGGTTTACATAATACATCTAAATATACAATTTCTAACATGAATTAATAATAATAATGTCTATGGATCATCACAATTTCTAGTAGATAGAAATATTCGATGACACCAAAACATGCAGAATTCCTGTTGGAGGGTCTATTTTCAAAATATCCCATATTAGAGATTACCTAGTGTGGAATTCATGATATGAAGCCTCATCGTTTTATGGTTACTCACACCAGATGGTATATGTACTATTTATCCCATCATATTACATTATTCAACCATGTAACTTCATTTTAGAACATTTTGATATCACATCAAGGTTCTCCTCATAGAAGGGAACTGTTAAGACCTTTTCAAGGTGATGTGTACTCCAAGAAATTATTAAATTAGAGTCATTAATAACATTGATCAATATGTAATAATTATTTTTCATAATATAAAACCCATCAAATATACGTGGAATTAAAGTATGAATAGTTGGTCCTAGGACCCCAACTCTAACAAATTTATTATTTTTCACCTAGAGAAGTCATATGACCTTGAAATTAAAAAATAAGCTAATATATTTCTTAGGAAAAACCTTGGTCACTATATCCTTGAAACCATAAGACCTTCTCATCCCACAAAAGGATACAATGAGAGTTCCTTAAATAATAATCTTAATAACCAGTCTATATATAAATCCACCCATCTATGTATGAAATTCCATTGTTTCAGAGGTATGAACTCTAAAAATTCTAGGTACACAACCATATAGGAAGAAAATTCCATATTTCTTTTATTAGATAAAATATCTAACCCATCTCAAATTATGTCATAATTAGAAACATTCCCACTCTCTTGGTTAGTTTTTCATAGACATTGAATAGAAAACATTTTATTTATCAGAAAGGATAACTTTACACATGAGAAACAATGAATATAAAAGACATTATAATCAACCAATAAAATTTTCTTTTATAATGATATTATTAGTGGGATAATTTTAATTTACATAATAATTGATTATAATAGATGGTTTTTAAGAGAACAAAATGTCTGAAATTTAATATAGCATTGAGTACTCCACCAAAATTTCATGCTTGCACCAAAAGAGTAATAAAGTATTCTTACTCTTCAGTCCAATTTTAGATCCTCTATTATCACCCTCCATCCATGAACATTCACCATAGTTTCTATGTCATGGAATAAAATCTACAATATCCTTATATCCCATCTATTTTAAAAGAATTATTAGGAATCAACCATCTACACCTCAATCACTAAAAGGCTCATAAAAAAATTAAAGACAATATAGTTTTTAATAATTGCACATTCATGAAATATATTGATGATAAAATTCGGAAAAATAATAAATAAATTTAATCAGTTCCAAAAAAACTATTAATATATGGTTGCCAAATTATCCACAATATAAAAAATAATGGTTCAAACTATCTAGATGACCAATATTTATCATCTCTACACCCATAGATTACATCAAATAGTGAAACAAGATTCCAAAAACTCCTAATATAACTTCCTCCTATACCATAGAGAACTGTTTTTTTGTGGTGGGTATATAGAAAATGATTTATATAACATACCACCCAGAGGTATGTGCTCTATAAAGGATCTCTCCATTCATGATTTACATTAAAATATTTAAAATAGACATTAATAAAACACCACTATTTTATAGGGAAGTGGTCGATGCTCTCCGAACATTCAAAAATACCTTTATGTACATTTATAGAGAATGTTCAACTACTAAGGACTAACAAGCCAAAATAGGAATCAAGGGAATCTTCCATGCAATGTATGAGTGTGGGGATACTATGGAAATTTGAAAGTGGAAAATGTAACCCTATACATGCCGAAATCAAAGACTCGAAGCTAACTACCCCTGTATGCCCTCTATCTTCCTAACATAAAGTTCTATACTAAAAGTGTGCACTGCCACACTGTTACTACATCACTAAGAATATAAAATACTCGTAGACTTCATTATCATAGTGACCCACACTACTCTCAGAATACTTATATAATACTCTATGTAAGAACTACAGAACATAAAATATTATGGTAATATAAGTGAAAATTCATCAACCTAAAAAAATTATCCTCCCTGAATTGATATGAGAGATGGGTTAGACATAGTGCTTCATAAAATCTATAAGTTTGTTCATTAATTAACCCAACATCAATTGAACACCATCTCTGGAATGCAAGATGCTATATACATTTGCATCGCATGAAGGGACAACCACAGGTTTCCCTTCAAAAGCATTAATGCATTCCTCTATGTTCATAGGAGGTGAACACTCATTCAAAAACCTATCAAATAGATCCTTTCCTACCTTATGATTGGTAGATGAATTCATATTCTCAAGGGAAGTTTTCACACATCACACTCATGGGAATCCACTAACTACTAGTGCAGACGTCACATTACTTACTAAACTCTAGGTCACTATATAGTACTAGTACCAATACCCAATCTATATTAAGATATAAATCACTAGATATCATCTATATAATAATAGAGTCTTCTGAATGTCCAATTTCTCAAGTAATGATAAAATTACTTCACTATGAGGTGTGCGTGATGGATGGAAACAACCATTCGATATTCTTTATCTAATAGGGGTCTACCTGGGGGTTCCAATGGATTCTCAAACTCTTGAAAAAGTGATTTGTGAAGAATATCTCCTAATTATACTATCCAATATGAGGGTTTATGAAGAGGTGAAAATCATACTCTATACTAAATATATAGGTGATTGATGATATTCATCCATAATGTGTGCATTACCATAGCTCTAATTATTATCACTCTATGACCAATAAAACAACTATAATGAAGATTATTAATTACAATTGATGTGTTGTCCAAATCTAAAAATTGACAAAATACCTAATCCTCCACCAAAAATTTCGTGATATCCAATGATGCACACAATAATAAGCTTCCAAATAAAATCTCCATATCTGAAATAGAGATCCACTAACATCACTACTCTAACTGTGTTCATATAGAAATGAGAACTTCTCTCATAGCTAGGGTTTTTCTCTGCCAATAAAATCTTCACCTAAAATGAACTCTTTTGGGGGGGGGGACTCTAGAATAGATGGGGTTGCAGGAAAAAACCACCCCATGGAAATCTATCCTCTCAAATATATTCCCAAACCATTGATATGAATAAATTATATCATGAATCATTTTTAAGAAACACATCATGAGGTCTTCAAGCCTCAAAAAATACTTGGATATTTTTAAACCAACATTTTAAGGGGATCACACACCTAGATAATAATCAATCCCAAATAAAAACTAAAACTCTATATATGGTATAATATTCCATTTATAAGTTCATTAGAAAATCATTCATGGATGTCTCACTACACTATATAAGAATCTTCACATAAGTATCTTAATGTTTTTTGTAAAATTTTGGTCCAAATGGAAAGAAAACTCTCAAAAACTACCCAAACCACTATCACATGAGGATTTCGACCACATAATAATTATATAGGACCTTTAACATCAACATAAATGTAGTTTCCCATACCATAGGTATTCTCTCCCATAATTTCGAGAACTATCATCCATGCTTTGAAAAAAAAAATACTTTGAGTGAAGGGGAGAGATGTCAAGACCCATCCCTCAGGGCTCACGCTGTGACTTCCCCAAGGTTTCCTTCCATAGGCCAGGGGTTGGCAACTAGGACCAGAAAGGAAAATCCCAAAAAGGGAAGGCATTTAATTCAAACATATACACACACAAACTAGGTAAATGACAAAATCAAACTACAAAGTAGAACTAATGATAGTGAAAGTGCGAACCGAAAGTTATGTGGGAAATTATACAAACCCAACTAAAAATATAGTATATAAAATGGGAAACATAGATCTAAAGGTCATCTTCCAAGGATCCTACCTAAACGGTAGGTACAAATTGTCATTGCGGCACTCAGTTTCAACCAGTCACTGTAAAGACCTATATTTTCCATGTAATTTTTTATATGGAATTTTTACAAGTTTGCAAAAATTGACGGTGCATGATTTCAAGGCCCGGTGTTCCTAGAATGAATTTCAAAACATTTTTAAGGTACGTTCTATAAACATGTGAGCAGCGTTTTCTATCTTTTGAACCGGTGCTCGGATTAAAAATCCGAGGGCTCTGTTGAATCCACAGCACCGAGATTCACTTAAGGGAGGCTTCATTTCGACTGTAGTAGATCGAGTGAAAAACTTAATTTTGAAAACTTTTGAAATATTAATAAAATAAAATGTTCTGTTATTTTATTTTTTTTCTTGTTCTCTAGAGGAAAAGTGGTGGTGTCGGTACCAAAAACATGCCAAGCCATTAAATGGCTTTACTCCTCCTTGTTTGTAACCGTTCCATTGGAATTTGGGAGGTTCATTAATTAAATGAACCTCATAAATTTCTTAGAATGACAAGAACGTCTCCACCATCCTATTTATATGGAGATTGAGAAGGGGTGTTGGCATGGCCTTACCAAGCGACGAAGCTCTATAAAAGTACCACAATTCCAACCATTGGGAGGACGAGTCCGGTTTTAGCGAGCGGTGATGAGCGCCACTGAATCACAAACCCAAGACAATGACAAATGATTTTTCATCGATCATCATCAGTGGATGTCTAATCTAGGTAGGGGGATTGTTGTAATGTTCATATTTATGAGATAAAATTTTGACCACTTGATGAAATCCTAACGCAAAGGGTGTGGGCCAAACGAACAAGGACCGGACTCTCCACTTCTATAGTATTTTTCTCGTAGTTTTGGAACCGTTTTCCAAACGGAGTGGCAGGATGAAACTAGAGATCACGTAGTAGTGACAGTGACTCGAGAGCCTCCGAGGTGTTGACAACATACAAAATAGACAACCGGAGGATGTGTGGTGGCCCATGGAAGAAACAACCAGTGCTCCATGTTGGCGGTGGCCAGAGGAGTCCCACAGCGACTAGCCGCGAGCAGTGGAAAGCGGCGCACCGCAGTGGCCAGCGGGCCACAGTAGGAGGAGGTCATTGTAGCTCAATGCTATGCCACTTTGGAAGAGCCGGTTGGCCGAACGACTTAACGTTGAACACGGCGGGGTAGTGCACCAGTAGCTGAACTAAAGGGTCCTACAACCATGGGTCCAGCTGGACAAATTGGTTTGCCTTCCGGCACACCGGGATGGACGTAGGCTGGCTAAGTGGGTCAGACATGCTAGAGTGCCAGGCTAGACCTGCGGCCCAATGGGCCAGTGCGAGTGGGCCGATCCCCACCAAGTGGGTTGGGCCCACCGCAACCCAGGACCACGAAGCAATGGGCTGACCCCAACTACCGGACACAGCGAACTGCGTCGACTCTTAACGGGCCGAACCTAGGCGGGGTATGGAAAACACTGGGACCCATTGCATTGGGTCAGTCGGACCGAGCTGGACCAGGCCCAGACCCAACCGTCCCCCGAATAAATAAATGCCCATAACTGACGAACAAGGTGTCTATTTGACATGCCGTTAGTGGCATTAGGACTCCTTTTGGGAAGATATCACTTTGGAATATTCTGGTAGGCCCGAAGGAGCCGGGCCAGATCAAGGTTTGATCACCACCTATTCATGGAAAGGGGTGTAGCTAACAAACTAGGAATCCAATCGATGCACCGTATGTGGTATAAGTACCCATGTGACAAGGTAGTCCTTTGGAGATACTATAAATGGGTTTTGAAAGAGTTTTATGTGCGACATGGTTTGGATCAGATTTGAATCCAATCAGACCTTTTTATAAATGTTCCCATATCCCACAGACCAAGCGTCTGATCGACAAACCGTCTGTCTCATTGGGACCACTATGACGGGGTGGTCCCTTAGGTATGTGTTTTGCGGGACTTGATACTGGTTGAAATATGACCGATGGATTGAGGAGTAGTTCTCCTAGAAACAAACATGCTTTGAGCAAGAATCCTATGACTGACAGTCTTGGGAGTAGCAACCCTGTGTGGATCAGTATCATAGCAACCCTGTGTGGATCAGCAACATAGCTACCCAATGTGGACCTGTTTTAGAGAAACCTGTTGAGGATCACAAACTAGAAGACCTGTATGGATCAACATCGAGAAAACCTATATGGATCTGCCTTCTAATGACACTGTGAGAATCATCATTCCAGTGACCCTATTTGGATCAACATTCTAGCGACACTATGGGGATTAATAGTGCGCGACCTGAAGAGGACTTTCCTTTGAGTGGCCCATCTTGGATCAATGACATATGACCCTATGTGGATAAAAAATGGATTAACTCCTTCATGGTTCAGTTGTGGAAACTTCTTAATGGAATAAAATGATAGATTTTAAGAATACTCATCTTTTTTCTTGAACTCTGAGCTGTATACATGGGGTAAGCTTACTATTTCATTGTGCTCTGTGATTTAGGTCTTGCTTTTTTTACTTTTCCTACTGGGAAACTAATGACCGTTTGTCTCGTCACAAGTTTGTGGCTTTATTATTGTTAACTTTCTCCTGATCATGTTTTCTACCCATCTCTATTAGAACTTGACACGTAGTTTATCTTCCATATCCATGTTTTCCTTCATGGAATCCTAGTATGGGTTATCTTGGGTGACCTTTTTACTTCTCTTTCTTTCTTTTAAAGTGATAGTTTTATTGACTCTTTTTTCTGATGTGGGACTTTCAATTATGTTACCAAGCCCAATTTTAAAAATTGCGAGGATGCAATTTATTGAAGGAGGGAAGAATGTAATACCCCACGATTTCATAGTATGTTATTTCTTCAAAGTAATTCAATAACTTACACTACACACAACACTGAGTTCAAGCGCACCACGAATTACCAAAATAGCCATTCAAAAGCAGTTATGAATAGTATTAACATAATTTTAAACTTTATACAACCCTTTTAATATTAGAAACCTTATTATTAGTTTCTTAGACATAATATAAGGACAAATTCATTTTTCCAGATAAAAGAAGTATTTTTCAAAAAATACAATTTTACAGCCTTTTAATGGTGAACCCTTTTTAAATCAAATATTTGAAACTTTCATATATTAAATTTGAGAAAATAAACTTCTTATTTAGGATAGATATGGAAGAATTTAGTTTTTATAAATTTTTGGTGTTTTTTTGATAACTTTCATATTTGGGTGAATAGTGAAAAATAATATATTTTAACTGAATTTTTTTTTAATCAAAATAATTTATTATGTTCAACTATAAATATTAATGGTTTGGATGTATAATTAGATTATATTTTTACCATATAATCCAATGTTTGTCAATGGATGTAATTTCACTTTGAAATTTGACATAAACAGGTGTTAATCTTTTGGTAGTTATTATTTCTTAAAAATACGCTTTTTAGTTTTGACAACGGGAATTAACATAAAATTAATAAATGAAATTTATTTGATTTGAATTTGGACAAATAGACATAATTTTTGAATTTATAATATCAAAATTAGATAAGGGTGAATTTTTTGTATGTTTTTGAAAACTTATAATTTTTGATTAAATGTGAAAAACACTAAGTTATAATTTAAAACCAAATTTTTATTTAAATAATTTTTTATCTTATTTATATTTTTTAGGTAAAAATAGATAAATAATACCTATATATGTTAAATGTAATTAATTGGGGACAATTTATAATAATTTAAACATATAATAATTTCATTGAACTTTTAACCGTCTTTTACGCACCTCCAAGGAGCATTTGAAAATTTGAATAAAAAATAATATTACTGCTTCTGTGAGTTGAATTTTAAAAATATGAGAGAAATGGTTGATATCAGTAAGTAAAATGTGGATCAATAAGATGAAAATAATTTTTGGGAAATAATAACTTTTTTACTTATATTTACCATAGTTAAAAGTAAATAGGGTAATTAAGGGTAAAAATGGTATTATTATTACCTTAACACATGTACTAATTATATTGGATAAGTATAATTCAACCAAAAACAATCTTAGGAATAAAATATGAACCTATTTGGTACACATGGATTAGATTAAGACATTTATTATTATTTAATTCAAATAAGAGTTAAAAGAGTTAAAATCAAGGTTTAATAACAAAAACATTTTCAATATTGGGATACACATAAGATAAATTAGACTATAAATATTAATTATAAAGATAAAAATATTTTATACATAATGGTATTTTTATTTAAAATTTTTATACATTAAATAATTTAATTTATTAATGACACAATGATGATGCAGTAATTATCCAATTAATGAAATATTAAGCTAATTGATACTATAAATATCCAAATAAATGTAATTTTATATTTTTATGAATTGAGATAATTTCCTAGGTGAATATGACATATTAGGGTTGGTTATATGAATTTTTTTCTAAGTAATAATGCTGTTATGAATTTAGAAAAAACAAAATACCAAATAGTATCAAAATTGACATAAAAGAGTTTTTAAAACAAATATTATATTATAAATTGATATTCTATTCCTAAAAATATAAGGTTCAAAAAAAGACTTATATAATCATAGGTGTATCATTAATGAACCACTTAGGGTTCTTTTGGAAGTATATAGTATGTTTATTAACCATATAATATTAAAATATAAAGAGACATGGTAAATGTCAAACTGTTTAACTAAGAGTTAAATCTAAAACATAATGTTAATATAGGGAACCTAACCTTTATAAAACCTATTGGTTGAGTGGGTTTCGACCCATACCCATCTTATCATTTAAATAATCCATTCTATAATGATTATAAACCGAATATTATTTTATTATAAAATAATATTTCTACCTTTTCCTAAGGTGCCCCTCACCCCTCTTATAAAAGGGCACTCCCCTTCCCTCAAATTCACACCTTAAAATCCTTTTTTCTCTTACAAACTCTAAAACAATACCCTATAAACTGTCCTCCCTTCATCCTAGGGGGATTAATTTAGTCATAAATCCAACCAATGGAGCCCTTTTGATCAAATCAAATGGAAGAACCCGAAAAAGAGGTAAATATTTCCTCACCTCTTTCAAGTTCTTTTCTTCTTCCACTTACTCTTTCTTTGTTGTTTCCCTTATAGAATAATAACTCTTGTATATTATATATACAATGATGTTATTATAAATATGGTACAACCATATTTATTATTCTATCCATCCTTTGAATGACACGTCACTATACATGCGTACGTACGATTTACAGTCTCCATGTCATGGGTTAATTGTTATTCAATACATTATTATTTGGATGGGTATAATAATGATGTGAATTTGATGAAAAAAATAAATATAACATGATAATGATTATTTATATATGATATACCATACAATTATATATTATTTTAATATCATAAGAATGATATTGTCGCTCGTGCGTACATACGAATTATCGTCTCCACAAACGTGATGAGATTCATTCCCCATCAGAATCCATTCAAGAATAATTTTAATTAGATGATTAAAAATATTTTTTATAGACTTAATATCATTATTAATGTGAATAAGATACATCCTATTCATAACAAACACTACTTACGAAACAAATCATATAAAGGAACACAAATTAGTTAACACCCGAAACGACGATAATACTAAAATATTATTAACAAAGAAATATTAAAAGATCATATAAGATATAATATTAATGTATATGATTGTTTTATAATTTAATAACAATTATTTCACCATTATTCAAGAGGTTAACCAACCCATTACCAAGGAAAAGTTCAAAGTAAGGGGTTTCTTATCTCACTTTTCATTCTGTGAGATTTACATTGTTCGCCACTTATTTATTAAATGTGGTGAATTGTGTACTGTAATTTGATATATATATTTTCATGATTCTCTTTATATTCATGGTATTCTATGATTAATTTGGTTGTTATTAACTTTTGGCCATACGACTCGATTTATTACAACGAATTAAGGGTTTTTTATCTCACTTCCTATTTCTATGAGATTCATGTCATACTCCCACTATTTCCTTTTGTGTGGTGTATTTACTACCCAATGATTGTATTCCTTGTGTAATATACTTTAAATTATGAGTAATTACATCTTCATTTTATGACCTATCTTTCATGGAATGTATGTTTCGTAAGTTACCAAATTTGTAAGGGAATTTCAAATTTCAATTTCCACTCATTCGACTTTATGCATACTTCATTGATTATTTTACTCCATGATTATGTGTGGAATCACTATTTATTTTTTGTGTAGTAATTTAAACTCCCCTTTCTTTGGATATACTTTTGATACATGTAATCACTCCATTAATAAATTCTTAAGTCATCGATATGAACTTGATAAGAGTAATTTTAACTCAATCTCCTTTTATTGAGTTAAACATCCAATTTGTTGTGGTGGTTTTCACAAGAATATGTGTGAATATCCTCTGATATATTTACACTAAATACCCAATAATATTTAGTGTATTTATATTTTTTACGCATAATTATGTCATTGATTTATCCTTAACCTAAGGATATAGTCCTTATAATAGATTTCATCTAAATTTACATTCCATTGAGACTTATTTATTGTTATATGCCAATTCACTTTTATATGGTGTATATAATGTACATTGAAAAAATATATAATGAATCCCTTTATTCTCATGATATTATAAAGCTTCTATTACCTCAATTATTTTTATTCAATTATCAATCTTTTGGTAAGGAACTCTAACTAAAATATCATTTTAAAATGATTAATAATTTATTATTCTAAATCTTTCTCATTAATGTCCATGTTTCAAAAATGGTTTTAAGGATTTATTTATATGAACAATAAAGTTTTAAAATTAAAATCACTTTTAAAAGTTTCAAAGTGGTATGAGAAACTTTGATTCAAAAATCTATTTTAAACAGCTTCTTGATAAATGGTGAGACTTTTAAATGTTTTCAAGAAAAATGGGATATTTCTCTCAAATAGTTTTGGTGATTATTTTCATCTATGTAAATATCATTCATTATTCCATATTGAGGTTGATATCTTATAATAAAATCTTATATATCACATTGAATGATTAATGTTTGACTGTGGATGTGATATTTTTATACCATTCATGGTCTGTGGCTAAAATATTGACATTTCATATGGTAGTTTTAATACGAATGTTCAGATTATGTTTCAACCTTTTCATATGAGGAATGCAATGGAATTATTAAGTGACGGCTGGAGCCCACTATAGCTCCTCGATGCATCAATAGGTCTCTTGAGACAACCTAGTGTATTGGCATAAGGCCTTGACAAAATCTTATTTGTAGTCTTGGCACAAGGCCTTCACTTTGTGGTTATGAAAGTTTGGCATTTCACATTCCATCATTATGAAAGTGGCTATTGATATTGCATGTGATTATTCAACTAGTTGAATATCCAGGTGAATAAGTAAATTTTATTATTTTATTTTATCTTTTCCATATTATTCTGAATTTCAAGTTTAAAAAGCTTTTGTTTTAATCTTATACATTGCCTTAAATTTTTATGCTTATTTATGAAAGTTTCCGCTATAATGTTATACTTAATGAGAACCTGAGCTCACCCCTTTCTATGTTTTATTTTTTCCAGGATGTAATGAAGTATATTATAAATGACCTACAAGTATATTCTATGGGATCTCAATATTTTCCATGGAAACAATGTTGTTGTAGTTTTCCATTTTATGATGTCATGTAAACCTTATAAATGTATCTAGTACTTCCAAGGATACTAAACTAATCGGTCTTTTGAGACTTGATCTTTTATGATCATTCCAATGATACGTAATAATGCACCGAATCTAGGCTTCTTGGGTCGGGGCATTACAGATGGGATTTACATATTATGTGTATTGATTCAAAAACAATCAATATATATAATAATAATATCAAAATACATTTCTACTTATTCAACTCCTAACTGTTTCGACTTCTAAAAGGGATAAGATATACATGAATTTCGTTACTGGATTACCTAAAAACCCACATGAAAGGAATTATATCATTATATCTATTGATTAGTTGAAAAGATGACCCAATATTTTATTATTCAGATACATCAATAAGGTATATGGATTAGGAATGTAAAATATTCATTATATTATGAACTTCCAAGAAGATCATTTTATAATCATTTCTGATAGAGTCCCTCAATTCATACCCTAATTCTAAAATGACCTTTTTGTGTCTATTTAATATTTAGTGTTGTTGATCTTGATATCACATATTTAAAGAGATGAGTGATAGAATTTTGAATTCAATTTCAAGGGGCATACTTATTTCTTGTGTAATTTTTCAAAGGGTATCATATGACTATAAATAATTGATAGGTTATTCAAACAATTATAGCTATAAATTAACTATAAATATGGATATGATCATTACCTTATATTATCTTCATTATGGTCTCCATTCAGTTGGACCAAGGTTGGTGAAACTCCGTCAGTGTTACCGACGATATGAAAAAAATATTCAACTCAATTGGAATTTATTGGAGACAATTCATAGTATCTATAATTCATATGATGATGTTCACAATTTCACCATGATTGTTTGATCCCTGATTTAGTATTTTTGATATTTTTAGCCAATTTGGTTCACCCATGTCTTGGACTATAGGGGAATCTAACAATATGGTATGTCGAGCCTTTTGAAATCTATAAGGGAAACAAGAAGTCTGGATATCGGTTAAAATTTCCTACTCATTTGACCTTGGTACACATTATATTCCATGTATATAAATTAAATAAATTTCATCTAAATCCCTCTATTGATTTAAACATGGAGAATATATAATTATAAATAAATTATAAAGTTGTTGAGAAACCATTCTAGATTATCAGTTATCAAAATTAGGTGATGTGAGTGAAGATAATTCACTTATTTTGAGATCTATATTGATTTATATAGTAATTACATGAAACTTGGATGTGAGAATAATATATTAGGGGGGTAATGGATCTATCTATTCTAAGGTAAACTATATTCATATCATCATTCTCTAGGTATAAAGTGATATTATGGGGAGAATTGTTACACCCATGATATAATTTTAATTTAAAATTTTATTTATTTATTTGAAATATATTACATCTCATATAATAGGTTGATTTAATATTTTTTAGAGTGTTTTACTAGGGATGCATTGGGATTTATGGGATCCTTTCCTATGCACCTCACACATGAAAAAAACATTTCTATAAAAATTTTGTATTTTAAATTGGTGTATACTTTTATAAATATCTAATTTTTCTTACTAATTGCATAGAGATCTCCTCCAACATTCCAATTTACAACTACCTCACCTAACCATCTCCACTTTGATTCAAATTTTAGTTTCTCCATCAAAATTCAAGATATTACAATGTATGTTTCTCTTATCCTCTCCCTTTCTTATATTCTTACCTATTTCACCATCTTTCTCTTCTTATATGGAAATGGTGTCTGTGCTTTTCTCGATTCCATGGGATTTATGTATGATTCAAAATTACAAGGATATATCTTAACTTATTTGGATATAATATTCATTTTCATGGTGGAAAACTATACTTTCTTTTGTATTAAAGAAATTTATTGTATGTGTTCATATATAAATTCAATTACATTTTGAACCATGATTATTTGTGATATTTTAACAAAATATGTATTATTATGTTCATATTGATTTTCTATTTTTAGTATACTATTTTCTCTATTGGTTTCATTCAAATGAATGGAATCAATAAATTAAAATTTTAATAAAAATATTTGATTAATTTGACTCCAACATGTTATTTGATGAAATAGATAAATGATATTTTTTTTGTTTATGGAAATTATTTCATGTGAAGATAAAAATATATTCTTAAAAATTATTATATATTTCCATATTAAATAACTATATGATTTAAGTGATTTTTTATGCATGGGTTTGATGAAATGAGACTTCAAATAATTTTGGTCATAATTGGCGAGTCCAACATTTACTCGGTGGGATCCTAGGTGGAAATAGATTTCTATAAATATATAATTATTACCATGGTTTGATTCTCTAATGAATATCCATACGTGGGACAAGAATTTACCTTAAAATATGCTCACTTGGGTAATGTCGCAGTCCCCTTGGAACCTACCTCTATTAATTATGATTGTATCAATAAACTATAAACCCAAACCATGATAAATTTGTGTCTTCTCATAATGATTCTCAACGTTTTACTTAATTTTTATTATTTTTCTCTTCCCTAAAATAAAAATCAATACTTTTCCTCTATCATAACACATATCCTTCTTAGTTTATCCTTATTACATTTTTTCTGCAATATCTTAGCCTAGAACTATTATATATTTCTTTCATAACAACCGTAACTTTGATTACTTAGTAATGGTTTTACAAAGGGTGATTTTTTATATTCTATTGGTATGGTTATGCCCATACCCTTTATACACAATATGGGTGTTTTTTGACCTGTTTTTGGTGACACAGGTAATGAAAATAATTCACTTCGATGTTGTACGTAATCATTATGGCCTATGCATGGGCTTGGTGGAGGTGATATAAAATAATTAGAACCACATGTAGCAAAGAAATAAGTATAAAATTGCTTTATATTGTTTTTATATGATATCCATCTGGTGTATCTTTCCACATGAGTTTCCCACCCCTCCTCTACTATTTTTTGGATCAATGGGTACATAAATATACTTTTTAATAATATGGTTGTGTCTAAATATTTATTTAGTTAAATTTTTTTATTGTAGCCATGTTATGATGTTTTTTTTTCATTATATACCATTTAGTTTATATTAAATTTTACGATATACTTAATTTATTTTCTAACTCACTAATACTAAGTGATATCATACTAGCTTCTCAGAAAGGTACCTCTAATTTTATTATTCTTTATTGAGATAAATAATTTCCTCAGATTTTTTCTTGATTCCTAATCACCAATTTCCATATGGCGTGGATCTTGAATTCCCCTATATATTTGTTGAGGAAACACCAGAATAAGAAACTTAGTTATTACATAAATTATATTAATATGAAAAACATCTCACAATAATTACCTCCCCAAAACCTAAAGTTATAGTGTATTTGATTATTATATACCTTATAAATTTATTTAATAATAATTCATAAATATTTTCCACAAATAATCTTCAATAATGGTACCCTTATAGACATATCATACTTAACAACCATTTTCATTACCATGGGAATGAAAAACATAAGGTGGGGTGAGGTCAGATACTAAGTAAGGGTATGCACGAGAAATAATAGTCAAATATCTTAGGTGATCATAATATGAGACTAAGGGAATTAAAAAATAATCATGGTACATGATCATAATATATTAAAATAATAACAAAATGTTATAGATCATGAATCATGATCCACATGATAAGTTCTTCCTTACATAAGAAAAGAGTTCTATGAGTGCAGAAACATCAATCATTCATGATCAATGAGAATGTATCATCAAAATAGAAATATGGAATAAGTGTTTATAACACACATAATATTATAAAATAATTTCCATTTTAAGAGCATGACTAAGGCCATTATCACATAGTAAACTTAGTTTAATAGTTAATTTTGTTCAACGAACATTACCTTTGTAGCTTGGTAGATTGAGTCCCTTAGGGGACTGAGTTTACTCCCCAATCCCTTACATGTTACCTCATGAAATATAAATCTTTACATGAGTCATTAGAGTGATATATAATTCAGTATCCAACCCTCATAAAATGAACACTACATAAATGCATTCTATATATGCACAAAAACATTAAAATTTCCATAATAGCCAAATAAACTTAAGGAAATGAAATATAGAATGTGAAGAAATTCAAAAAACATAATCATATTCCATCCATGGTATGATGTTGGATTATTTTATTAGATAATATCCCCGGTAATGGAAAATAAAAATTAAGGGATATTGAAATAGATAAAAAATAATTTTATAAAAGCATTATAAATATTGTTTCAAAAAATAAAAAGAAATATCCCTTTATATTGGTAATATTTAAAAAAAGAAAAATCCATATAAAAATATAAATTAAATATTATTTCAAAAAAAAACCATGGTTACTTTGAATGAAATATTAATAATAAATAAATTCCATGACAACTATAAAGTGTTTGAAATCCATAAGTTTACCATATTTACTTTCATAATTCTATGAAGAAAGTATAGTATATCCCATACTAAAAAGTGTTAATAATACTACATTTAAACCATTTTTAATAATTTAAAAAATGTTAAAAATAAACATTGAAAATAATTTAAGTATATAGAATAAAATTCAAGAAACAATAAAAAAAATTGATATGGAAGAAAAAGTGCTGTAAGAGACCTTAAAACTTTTGAAATAATAATTTTAATGAAAACAACTTACGATTTTGGTAACAATTGAATAAAAATATTATTAAATATATAATCATATATGTATTTTTGAATATCAATAATTTTAATTAAATTATTGAAAAAATAAATTCATGGAAGTATATACACTACAAATAAATAAATGTGGTGAATATAGAATATATCTCAACAAAGAGAAATTGAGATTGGAAAAACCAATAAAATTACTCCTGAATTAAATAATATTATTTTAACTCCTACATAATATAAATAATCATCTTAGTAACTTCTTTCAGAACCATATTTTTATATATTACCTATAATAATCAATAATTATAATAATACATTACACATATATTAGTTAGTTACTGATTATTTCAGAATTAGATGGTAGAAATTTTGATTCTTTTAAAATTGAGATTTCAGTCCTAGATCTTGGATTTGAATAGAAAACTTCCAATACTACTTAAGGTAATTCAATAAATGTGGTTTAATTATTTGTAAATTACCATTTTCATTTCAGAGATTCCATATGTATGTCTTCTGAGAATGGAATCCATGACATGATTTTTTTTAGTATTTTAGAACATTCAAATAGTGGTTTCTCAATAATAAGATAAATATTAATATTAAAATTCTATAAAAAATTTTATTTTCATATAAAAATAATATTGATTTATTAATTATATTTTTATGACTATCCATATTGGTCAATGATTAAAAAATAACTACTTCGTTCAAGGAAGTAGTAATCTTTTCATAACATGGGTGGCATATTAATTTTTCCAATGGATGAAAGGAAGGTGGAAAATTGATATTAACATAATAAATTTTTAGTACAATAATCAAACTATCAAAATTTTATTAGTATGAGTAGAATAAATATAGTGGATGTGTAAGAGGAAATAAGTTGTAAATATCTTGGTTAAAACAATTACCTCTTTAATGGATATACTCAAATATGAAACTCCTTACCCCTTTTAAAACATTTTTTAGGTATAATAGAAAATATAATACATGATATAGATGGTTTGGAGGGGTTTTGGTATATATTATTTAAAATAATATGATTTAGGTGTGATTAAAAGTGTGGTTGTGAAGGGATCCATTAATAGGTTAGATGGATGTCATTTTTATAAAAAATTATAAATTTATATTAAAGGCATGCCAATAAAATTGAATGTGGATCTAAAGTAGAATATAATGGATACTATGTAAACATGTAATCTCTAATGAAATAGAATATTCCTTCTCTTCCACATGATTTTATATTTTTGAAGTTGGAGGTGTTTAGAGTAGCCTCATGGAGGGTCCATTACAATTGGAGCTACAATTTTATATAGCTAGTGGTTGGTGATGTGAATATTTATATTCTTTTTGAGAGACAGATTCAAGGATTAGAGGATAGGGATTCATAGTTCATGTTTCTAAAGGGGGTTCTATGGTAATTGTACTCGTGATGTGAAAAAATGTTTCCCGATGTCAATTAATTATAGCTTGATGAGCCATGAAAATTGGAGGGTGTTCATTAGGTTTGATGTATAACAATTTTTTGGCCTAAAATCGATTCAAAACATAAATTAGATTGTTTCATGAAATTTTAGGACATGAATATGTTATTCAAGACATTAATGATGTCTATTCTATCTATTTTATAAATACCAGGTCTCAACCAAATTATATATTTCATATTTCATTTTCCTCTAACCTTGAGTGGACCATAAAGCTTTTTAGAGGTTAATCTTTCTAATTTCATCCTTTTTTTACTTAGCTTCTAGAGGTTGGAATTTAGATATCCTCTATGTATTTTCCACTTTATACCCTTGTTTTCCTTTTATTGTTCTTTTAGTGATTTATAATGGTGATGATGTTTTGGATGGGGTTAGTTTGGGATCTGATTTTGATGATCCCTTGCCATGATATATGTTAGTTTGATGATTCCTTGAGTGGTTATGGTATTAAAATTGAATCTATTTCCCCTGTTGTGTGTAGTGAATCAGAAAGATTATTTATGATTTCAAATCCTCATTCTACTGTTATTTATATTCATGTATTGGGATTTCATGATTTTTGTTCTACTAGGTTGATATTAAGGTTTAGATTAACAAAGATAATAAATTTTAATAATTTAAAATTTATGGTAACTAGATTAAATCACATGTTTTACAACTTATTATGTTATTTATGGGGTTATTATGTATGATTATCATCATTGCTAAAAATTACAACTGTTAAGATCCTTGACTATGCTACATGTGATATGGTAGTGAGAACCATATTGCATGATGGCCTATTATCATCCTTAATGAAATAGATCATCACTTATATATGGATAATTAATTGGTCTCCGATGGAAATTGGAAATGTTTGTGAGAATAACCCTTATAAATAATGAAGTAATGTTTTTGGTTGATGTGAAAACTCAAGGGGGGGGGGGGTAAATTTCATTTATATTTGAATTTATATTAAAAATAGTTAAAAAATATATACACCTATGTAATTAAAAAATACTATTTATCTAAAATAGTAAGATTTTATAATTGTATCTTCAAAAAATATTCTTATAACATTGATCACCACTCAGTGAAAACAAGTTAAAATCACTTTGAACATTTCAAAAATATTTATTGCATAGAAAAGTACATAAAAATTAATGTAACAATAGAGTTTTTGTTTTTCTATTATAATTTTGAGAAATAATAAATATTTATTTCAAAAGAGTGAAAAAATCATAATAACATGTAGAGGAATAAATTCAAGAGGATTAGTCTCAATCTGAATCTGAGTACTCTCTACTTGGAAATTATAGGCTAGAAAGAAGTTTTTTAATTAGATAATCTAATCAAGAAACTAGATCAGGGTTTTCACAAAAAAACTATATGAACATATAACAGGAAATATTGCCTCAACCACTATTTTCCAAAGAGTAATAAAATTTTATCAACTACACATAGGTAATACAGGATATACGACACCCTTTATAGTTCTACATGGTAGTATAAATGAAAATAAATGGGGGGGGGGGTGTCTTTTAGACCCTAATAAAGTAAATGAGACTATATTAAAGAAAAAATTGATTATACATACACATGTAAAAATATAACCTAGAATAGAAAGGGAAAATATTATATGGTTTTATGATTGTATATAGCTCAGTCTAATCAACATTGGTAGTTCAAAAGTCCTTGAATTATTCCTCGAAAGCGGTCCACCAAGTTTACAATATATTTTTCAGAAAAATAAATTTTAATGGAATATTGGGGGGGGGGTCATCTATGTATTAATATTTTAGACACAAAAATGTATTCTAAATATATTTCATTTCCATGAGAGGCTATGTATTTTAAGAAGATATTTGATCTTAACTAGATATTCGAGGACATCCATTCTTCAATAATAATAAACATTACATTACTAAATTTACATTCTATATAGATAATACTTCAATATATTTCCTTTAGAGATTTGAAAATACTTCATTTAATTAGTTAGAAATTTTTTGTCGCATTCACATAAAACATAGTTACATTGGATCATTATTACTAATCATGGTTACTAGGAATGATGAATTGGAATAGTGACTTAATTTTTTATTGTGATCACTTGGTTTATTCTTGTGGTAGCTTCACTACATTATATAGTAGTTTTAATCCTTCATATAATATGTTCACATGTTTGTATGATAGAGTCTCCCTTTCATGTGGTAGCCTATTTTATTCACATGATCACTTCATTTCTTCATAAAATGGGTAAATTTGTTTGTAAGGTAGCTTCATTTCCTCATACGGTAGGTTCATTGCTTCTCACAATACATAGGTATGATTGCATCTGGTAGATACATTATTTTCACTGTGACTACTATATAGACACATGGACAATAAAAGACTTAATTCATTTTTTGTGTCCTATCACATGATAACTTGGTTGTTCAGGTATTATGATGAAATATTCATAAGGTAGGTTGATGTTAAATGTGTGAGAAGTTCCGCACCCATGTCATCACATAAAATTCAATGCATGGTCAATTCATGAATTGGAATTAATGTAGTCATACAAAACATGTCTAGTTTAATATAAATGCGGTTAACTGGAGTATAACATGAAATCGCTTCCACATTGTCACCAGACCATCACAATCAGTTCAACTTCATAACATGGTAGGTTGTCCTGGTAACTCCCTGACATAGAAAATTTTATCCTTTTATTCAGATCTTTGATGACTACCATTAAACAAAAAAATTAATTAAAAAATAATATAAATGATTTGGAATCATTAAAGTATGGATATGGTAGACTAATCTAACAATATTACCATTTTATTTTGATCACATATCATGACATATAAAATGAAAAAAAATGAATACATAAAACTTATTTTTCCTTTATTTCTCAATTGGGGCTCAAATTCCTTAATATATTAATCCAATTTGATAATTTATCACCGTATTAGAATTATAAAATAATAATTTAGGTTAAAATATTATAGGGAATAAAAAAGAAATAATGAAATCACTAAGAACAAAACATCTGGAAATACTAATAATGATATTCCATTAATATTGAATGATATTAAAAAAGTATTACAAAGAGACTGTCCCTATCATGAATACTAATTAGATTATGAATTTTACACATCCATGATCCATCATGATAGATAATTTCCTTTCCCCTAGATGTTTAGGATGAGTCTGGTTGGGTGAGTTGTGTAGACGGTGGTCCAAATTAATTATCGAGGACTGGTATCACCACACATCTAGAAAGAGGTCCAGTATTTTTTAATGCACGTCTAAGAGACAAGACAAAAGGGTACATGGATGATTTTTTTGTACTAGCGGTTTAGGTAATAGGTATGGTAGGTGGATATTAGATGGATACGTTGGAAGTGCATAGGTAAGGTTCAATAAAAAGTGTAAATTTATTTACTGATTTTCAAACATGTTCTGTTGCTTTGATGTAATACACTTAATTTTCAAAAAAAATATCGTCAAATATGAGTTACGGTTTTCTTATTCCCCACTTGTGAATTAAATGTATTTTTTAAAGGAGGCATCCTAACATGACTAGATAGTAGTTTATACATTTTGTTCAGGAATAACATGGTAAAGAACCTACCAAGGTATAAGTTAGTTACTCCATTGATAATATCTCTATGAATTCCATCATTTTTGAAATACTTCCTGAATAAAACTAAATTTATAGAATCTTGATTTTGAAAGGCATAAAAAAATTCCCTTATATTCTCAAACTCTTAAAAAAAGTTAACTCATCTAGTATGAGTTATTTGATTTTACCACCACCAATAGATGGAACCAGAGATGTAGGAGGTGGATCAATAGATGTAGAAGATTAAAATACAAAGTTAATATTCATCTTGTCTAGTTGCAACATCATAACTAAAATTTCTTCCTATAAAGAACCATATTGTTCATTCAGTTCATCAATCTCATTTCTTATATGCTCCATCTTCATATTTTTGTATTGAATATGAGAAATGCCAAAAGTCACTACCCTAGATAAATATTTATCTTTTAATTTTTCTAAAAAAATTCCAAAACCAATAAATATTTCTATTTACACCTTGATTTTTTTTTTAATTTAAGAAAATAAAATAATATTTTTTTGTATAAGATGTAGAAGAAATTAAAGAGGTAACAAAAGGCATATAAGGGGATGAATCATAAGAAGGATTCTTTCTATCATCCTCAATATCAATAGATTTAGATCTCATAGGTAGGTCTTTAGCTTCATCATAGTATTATTCTTCAATTTATATGTAAATAGGTCCTATACACATTTCATCTCTATTTTTTCCTGGTACATCAATAGTCTCTAATACAGTAGGGCCAATGAGTCCTTACAAAACATGATCAATAGATGGTATTATAGGATAGTAATCAAGTTAATTTTGAGAATCCATCTTAGTTATCAATGATCATACCACAGTTCATTGAGTAGAATGGATGGATGGTCCACAATTATTAGGTGGACTACCCACATTATCATTATTATCTTTGGACGGAAAATAGTCTTGGCCTTACACATCACATCCTAGGGACCTATCCCCCTTAGTAGGTCAATATGGTATTCTAGTCCTAGGATTACTGTATATCATTATAGGCTCATCTGAGATGTCTTCATCCTCTTAGGAATCAATTAAATTATCCCAGTAAAATTAATCCAATAAACCACTGCTAGACACTTTAGTTTCAATATGTTTTTTATCTTGTAATTATTTTCCAGGATATTGAAAATTTAAAATATATTTAGGTGAAAAAATAGATATAAGGACTGTCTTCAGTTTCATCCTAATTGGCCTCACATTCATCTTCATCTAGACCAACTATCAATATCTCTTCTTGTTCCTCCATCTTATCATTTTCTTCTTATTCTTCCACTTTATCTAAAGAATATTAATCAATTTCATTGACCTCATTAAATGGATCCCCCAGATCCCATGGTCTAATTGTATATTTTATAGGGTCATAAATTTCATATATCATCCCAATGTCTAATATCATATCAATTTTAATGGATTACAATTTACTATCTTATTTCTAAAAATAATATGATTTATGAAAAACCATCTAAAAATGTTATATCTTCCACTCCCTTACGTCAATAAACATTTATATATAAAGAGAGTGAAAATTAAATTCAACAAAGGAATATACTTAAACTAGTAAGTGGGTTTACATTACTCATTCATATGCCTCATATCATACATAAAAAATGATTTGAAATATAT
This sequence comes from Viscum album, assembly GCA_963277665.1. Lineage (NCBI taxonomy): Eukaryota > Viridiplantae > Streptophyta > Magnoliopsida > Santalales > Viscaceae > Viscum > Viscum album. The sequence continues at coordinate 907,252,685 of OY728145.1, forward strand.
TTTTCATCAATAATATAAAGAAAATATCCTAGTTTTAGAAGATATTGAAATATCCTTTCTGGGGATAGACCAAATGCTAAATAAATTTAGAAAAAAATTTATATACACCACATACTTTCAATATCAACTTCTGAAAATTAAATTCCTAGTCATTTATTCCAGAGATTTTATAAATTCAATATTTCAATCATTTATTGGATATGAACATTGGTAATCAGCATGAACACCTTTATTAGGAAATCATAAGCTATTTTCTCAGGCATTTTAAGAAAACACCCAACCATATTTATTCACCACTATCCTAATGGTTTTTCATTTCTCTCTAAGGATAAATTAAATGTGTGAATTGTACTCCTAAAATATCCTCAGATATATTGTCTTACCATTCAATTTCAATAAATAATCCTAGAGTTGAATTTCAATATCTTTCCAAAGTAGAGATATGATAGATTATATCCAATGAGAACCCACTTATTTTTTTTCATTGACCCATTGATCAACAAAATTCGTGTTATACATTTTGACTACTAAAACCATCCTACCTTTATATTTATTTAATATTTTCACAAGTGGTTCTTTATATAGAGGTGTAGAAAAAATAACACATTTCATCCTCAAAATTTTTATTCTTGGGTTGTAACCCAAAAGGTTTGGGTTCGATGATTTTATCAAATGTGATTTTTGAGAGAAAGTGAGGCTAGAAAAATAAGAAAGGGGGTTAGTTAAATAATAAATGTCGATTCATATGTCAATTTTAATTTAAACTCAATCATATAAGGATATAAAATAATAATAATTTTAAATAAAATACTAAAAAATGAATTACAAAAAATTTCCAATAAAAATGACATTGTAGGTATACTATCGGTGGATTCAGGGAAAACATGATTGGTCTAAAGACTATGGGATCATCATATATATACTATTCATATGAGTAAATGATCATTGTGATTATATTGAGAATGTAAGTAAAAGTTCATGGTCGGTATAGTAATTTGGTGATTAGAAGTTCATGGTAGGTTTACTGACTACATGACCAAATTGTCACAGTTTCATTACTAACCTTATAAAAAAACTCAAGGTCACTTATCAGACCATGTGTAATATATATCATTGTTATTTAAATACCATACATAGAAGATAAGTATTATAAAGAAAAATTATAAAATAATAATAGTTAGAACAAAATAATAATTTCCCAAAGAGCTTATCATTTATAATCTATGTATGATATATTTAATTATCACAATATTCAATTATTTGGAAAGATACGATAAAACTAATATCTAATACCAATGAATTCAATAGTAATATCCCCCTTTCAAAAATAACCTATCAACAAGTGATTTCTTATATATGTATGATTTTTCATTGATAAGATACATGTTTTCTAGAAATAATAACTGAACTTGTTTTATTATAATTTAAAAGGATATGTCAAAATAAATATCTATAAATTAGAAATGTTTGTTTCATCAATATAATATTTACAAAAATAAACACCCAACCATGCACTAAGATTCAGTAATGGATAATGAAATAGAATTCTCTTTCTTACTACACCATGAAGCTAGAGACTTTATAAAATGTAACATTCTACATAGGTTCTTTTTTGTATCAAATTTAATCCACAAAAATCTATATCCAAATAACTACCTAAATAAAATTAATTTACTCTATAAATAAAAAATTAAATTGGTTTTACATTTAAGGTATTTAAAAAATATTTTCCAAACATTAAAATGTGATTCTTTTGGATTGTCTTGGAAACATGAACACATGTACACACTAAACCTAATACTTTGTAAATTAAAAGTTAATTTTAGTAATCATTCAATCATTAATTTATATATGGTTATCACAACTATGTTTATAATTCCTAGAGATCCCATATACAACATTTACCCATGGGAGTATCACTACCTTTGATGATATCAATACCAAAACATTTTAAAATATACTTAGTGTAGTTGGTTTTATTTTAAATTATTCATTTTTCTTGATTTTTGAAAACTCAATACATAAAATATTTTTAAATAATTTATAAATAATACCATAAACATTTATTTAAAATATTAAAAAATATTTTAAAAATATATTAATTTATAAATTGGGATTAGACATGCCTGTAATAAAACCTATCGATATAAAAAATTATTTGATCTTATGATACCAATCTCCAATAGATTATTTTATAGAAAAGGAATATTTTTTTAGTTTAATATACATGATTTAGATGGTTACGAACATGAAATCCAAGGGATATTCTACATATAAATCCTCAATTATATAACAATTTATAAAGCCACTATTAATAACTATTTGATATAATTTGAGATTTAAATGTGTTTCATAGACAATAAAAATTATAATGGATTCACTTATTTCTATTATTAGAAAATATTCATTGTATTATATGCATTTCCCTTAATGATTGAATTGTAAAACTTGTCTTAATTAATTTATAATTATATTTCCAATCTCATTAACCTATTTCTTAAACGTAAATTTAGTACCAATGGTCTTGAAGTATTTTGGTGTTTCTACTAGTTACAAGAATTTTATCCTTCCAAAATGGTTTAATTCTTCTTGTATATATTTTTTATAAAATTGATCATTTAATTATTTAGTGATGTTTTTGTGGTCAAGATGAGACAAGAATTTTTGTTTTTCAAGATGATTTCTATGTGAATTTTTATTTTGAGTTCCTATATCTAAATATCCAACATCAACTTCTAAAGGCTTGTCATTATAACTCCCAATAGATCTATGGATTAAAGTATTTTGAAATTCATCTTCCCATTCATGCTTTAGTTAAAATATTTCTTAGACCTAGATGAATTTTAAATATGTCATTTCATAGGACTACTAATAGGTTAGGTTGATGCATTGATATTCAAATTATAATTAGCACCCAAAAGGTTTTTAAAATAATTCATAGATTTTGGTGCGTATGTTCATTCAAATTTTAAACAGACACACACATATAATATTATAAAATTTTGGTTATTTTATGAATAACATTTATTATTTAATAGATATTTAAAATGGAAGGAAAATTAATTCATCTTTATTTGATGAAAACTTCTCTAAATTCAAATTGTTATTGAAAATTAAGACCATGTACCATGAAACTCTAAAGTAATTGATATTTGGATTAATCCAATCCAAAACTCATTATAATTTTTATTTAAAAGGATTATATTAAGAAACATGTTGATAAAATCACAATATATATTCATATATTATACCAAAAAATTAATAGGTATGTCATACTAATTAATTATAGATAGAGAAATATCTTGAAGTTTTCATTTTCTTATTTCTACAACAACATTTTTCTATGGAGTCATAGGAATAGAAAACAATGATTGTATCCATGTTGTGAGAATAATGATTTTAATGTCTTGATTTTCAAGATCATTTATATGATCACTTCATAATGTATTTATAGAAATTCAGAAAAGGTTTTTTTTTAAAAATATATCATATTTATAAGAAAATAAAAAAACCGCACTTTAGTGAGTTGGAAATAATAACTAGGTGCATATAGAATATTCGACTAAAATAAAATACGAATAATGATTCAACATTAATATAGAAACACAAGATGTTCCAAAAAAATCCATTTGAACCAAATGTTATCATTAAGGATATGACACACTATTTTTCTAGTTTGAAATAGACCATATGCCACTTTTCATTTTTTACAAGGTCTATGAAAATTTTCTTTTATTAATTATCCATTGGGAATATAATTAACTAATATATTATATGTGGTCTTATTAATTGAGTGAAGGTTGATGTTTTTTATCCTATTTAGTAGCCAATATTCTTTGAGAAAGGCACTTAAGAATGAAACAGTTTGGAAAATAATGAATCTAAATCTACTGCATAAACATTGTAATTACATAATTTAGTATGAAAGAAAATATGTTTAGAATCATAATTTTTTCAATAAATGTTTTCAAGTTTAACATTATAATAATCATCATATAAATAATAGATACTAATAAGAATATACTTTAACCTATATATTAATAATTCATTTGAAATGTAAATAGTATTAGAATGTCTATTCTGACAAAGACAAATTATCATTCTTTTGTTGTCATCATGAAATGTGATATATCCACCCAAAACCTTGATACATTACATAAATATTTAGTAGTACCTGGTCATGTGTTGAAAACATCCACCATCTATATCTTATAAGGTTTTTTAGGTACTCTTCCAGAATTTTTATTATTGAAAAATTAGAAACAATATGATTTTTGTACCCACACTTTTTGGGTACAAAAATATTAGTATTAAAATCATAAAGAATCCAAATATATTTGACATTTTTTCCTTAAAAAATATTAATAATTTATAAATAAAAATATTAATGTTTATAAGAATAAGTACTATGAAAAAAGTTATCAGAGTTTGAATTAGAAACACAACTATTCTTATAAATTTTTATTTATCAATATAAGTCATGAATTTTAGTTTTATTTTAAGGTTTTATATTTTAACCAATAATTATAGTCATTTATTATTTAACATTGTTTAATGTTTCTATATAGTTTTTATTTTTCTAATTTGATAATTTTATTTTGTTGTTTTATTTTACTAACTGGTCATTTGTTTTTCTCTAAAACAAAGTTATCTTTAAAATTAATATAAATTTATTTTTGATTTATGGATAATTTATTTTTATCATTATTTTCATTTAATGTTTCTTCAAAAATAATAAAATATTGAAAAAAATATTCATTGTAAATATTTTTATTAATGGTTTTATTTTAAAAAAATATTAAATATGAACAAGTGATTCTGGAGGAACTTTTAATACCATATACACGTTTTTCATTAAAAGAATGTTTGATATGTCATTATTATCTTGTTTTATCTTGTTAATGTCAATTGAGATAATATTAGAATCAATATAGGTGGATTTTAAAGTCTTATTTGGTCATTTTCATTTATCCATATAACATTTTTTATACATCATATTATGAAAATCAACCTTTATGTTCCCTTTTATTTTACATTGATAAAAGGTCACTTCACTGGATTGATTATCATTTTTCCAATTCTATTTTTTATGGTTTCCTTCATAATTTAAAGAACTTATTGTTTTGGTATAACTTTCTAAATATTTTGGCTATGAAATACATTTAATAATAACTACATAAATGTGATTCATTATTACATGATCTATCATCTATGATTGTATTTTTTAGCATTGAGTTAGATGTATTAGAAGAATATAATTTTATTTAGATTCATCATATTATTCCTTTTCCACTTTCAATTCAACCTCATACATCATAATATTTCCAATAAACACTATTTAAAAAAGTATAATAATGTCACATTATTCTTGGAAAATACTTAAATGCACCTCTATCGATCTTGTATACATATCAGGATTGTTATTAGGTGGGCCTTGTACATCATTATTCGTACATGAGTGATCATTGTGTTTAGGATCTCGTTTATCTTTAGATACATTCTATAAATAGATTCATGAGGTTTCATTTTTAATATATCATACATAATTGTATATTTACTTAATCTCATTTCCTTTATGTTGGAAGTTCCTTCATGAGATATATAGAAGGTATCCCATAACTCATAAGTAGTTTCACACGAAGATATACCCTTAAATACTTCTTCCCCAAAATAAAAATTAAAGCATTTTTTCCTTGTAGTGTGAATCATCATAATATTTAAAAGTAACATCTTATTTATTTATAGTAGTTTGGGTTTTTTTATATTTATCATATGTATATCCATAAGCATTAAATTCATTTCTATCATTGTGCATTTTCATTTTAATTTTCCAATGAGTATAGTTTTAACCATAAAAATTAGGAGGACTCTTAGATGAATAACCTTTATACTTATCCTCTATAATAGTATAATATAAATTAAAAAAATTTAAATAGATTTGGATAAATTGTTTTATTATAATAATCATTAATTAAATAAAAATAAACATGATCTGAACAAATGGTTCAATGCATCTCAGTTTGACCAACTATGGTTTTTCAATTTTCCTTTAATCAATCCATAAAATGGTTCAAATAAGATTTCATATATAGTTAATGAGAATAGAGTTCCATGGAATGTTCAATGCGATTCCTCTGTGTATCAGTATGTTTGATGTACAAATGTGCTTACCTCAATCTTTTTTCCATTGAGAGTCTCTCTTTCATAAGGGGGTATTTTCTATAAACTATAATGGGAGGATATTTATTATTCAACCCTCATAATATTTGTTCTCTTAAAAGAACCACATAAGAAATTATTGTTCGGGAATATAGATTTTTTAGATTTGAAAATTCTTTAATACTTATGTTTGGCCTGGTTAGTTATCTTCACTTAAAACATGGTCACTCTAACTCGCCATTCTTTAAATGGTTACTATAAACAATATCATGGAACAATAATTTCATTTTACCTTATATACATATGGTTTATTCTTTCATTATCTTCACTACATCACATGGAAGGATGAATCCTTCATGTTGTAGCTTCCCTAGTTCACAAAACTTCATCATTACTTTATAAGGTAGATTCATCGCTTTCAAGTGGACTTAATTTCTTTATACAATAGGTTCATTTGTTTTCATGGTCTCTTAACAAATTTATGGTAAAAGTTTATAATTTCTCATGGTTTGTACTATTTTTATGTGGAAGATAATTTTTTCTTATGGTAACTATAATAAAGACACATGGTCTTTACAATACTTATATAAATTTTACTCCCATACCACATGGTAACTTAGTTATTCATGACGCATGAGGAATTATTTGGGTTCTAGGATGATCTTAAACAACTGGTAGGTTCAATATACATGTATTTACATAAATTTTAATTCATGATTACTTCATCAATCAGAAAAAATTAGCTATCAACACATGATCAGATGGATATACATGCAGTATGTTAGAGTAAAATGTTTGGTCACTTCAACATGATCACATTAACTTTATGATCAATTCAATTTGATGTAAATGTAGCCCTTAATGGTAAATTCACTATTTTTCAATTTTATCATTTTCGTTAGAAAATATTTGACATTAATAAAACAAGAAATTAATTAAAATCATAGGAAATAGGATTTGAGATCATTAAAATAAGAAGGTGCTGGGGTAATCCAATAGAAGTAGTATAAGTCCTCAGACCAACGTTGTGGTAAATGAGAAATCCATGATTTTTTGGGTGTAGTTTTTTTATATTGTTTCTTTTCTGATGTGGGATGATGAGTAGTAATAGTGGTGACTAGCTGGGTTTTGGAATATGTGGGGTAGTGATACAATTATTGGTTTCAATGAAATGAAATGTGGGAAGTTGCGTGAAAGTAGTGTCATGTGGTGGCTGTGATGTGTGTTTGATGTGTCTCACTGTGTTTGTTATCTATGGTCGTTGAAATGTGTTTTTTTAGAGGCCCGACCCTAGAATTCCCAATTATAGTTTCATATATAAATTAAATTGGCTATATTGTAAGGAATTAAATCCCAAATTACTAAATAGTTTAGTAGTCTTGGTAAAATTTATATATTCATGAGTATTGTTTTACAAATGAACGCACAAATTGCAATAAAAAATTCATTCATTAGAGGATAATAACATTATACCATCTATTTCATCCTTACTTTACTTTCTTATCACAATTTAGTGAATCCTTGTTAAATGAAAAATAATAAGGGTAAGCTCAAATTCTCAGTATGAGTAAATTATAGAGGAAATAATAATGAATCAATGATAATAGTAAATATGGAAAGTTTATAACTAAACAAAATTCCACATAATCAATAAAAAATAAAAAATTGAATAGAAAATATATAAAGTTAAATAAATGTAAACACATTCCATTCAAATAAGAAGATAGGTCAAATCAAAATGTAATGGGAAAAAACTAAAAAAAATTCTATTTAATCAGTGAAGTAAAAATAAAATGTATCCATAGACATGTTGATGAAAAATCTCATGGATAAATAATAAATAAATTAGAATAAGGAAATTATTAATTATCAGATTCCATGTTTCAAAGTTATGTAGAAGCATTACCATCAATACCTTTTATAAGACATTTTAAAACATACTAGTTACAAACTAATTTAGGTTTTCAAACCATAACCCTATTATCAAAAAAATTCATATGATAGTTTAAACTACTCTGATTTGTAAATAAAATCAATGGGGGTTTTCGAACTAATTTAATCTCATGAGAATAACAATGCATGCACGAGATTACTAAAAATGGTCCCCAACATGTGTTGAAATCCTCAAATTGTCTCCAACCTATGTCGTACATGTCCAAAAAATTCCTCTTAATGAATAAAAAACATGCCTTATTAAATATCTGTATTGAATAGAAGATAAATATTTATAAATATTTCCCCCGATAATGAAATTACATTCAAATATCACCCCATATGAAAAATGGTATACCATTATAACAATAATCTTATCCCTAAAAAATTATATGGATACTTAGGTGTAAGAAATCAGTTCTTATTTTTGATGTACGAGCTTATTCTTTTTTCCATTCCCTTAGTGTTTTTGAGAAAATATGGAAAATGGGAAAAATCCTAAATTTTTGAACTACACGCCGTGTACTTTTCCACACGCCGTGTACTTTTGGCCGTGGTGGATGGGTACACGGGGCGTGTAGCCATGTCGGTGACGAGGGGTGTAGGGACCGACTACACACCATGTAGAGGTACCTTACACGCCATGTAGCCAGTCGGCAGGCCTAAATAGTAAGGCAATGGAGCAGCCACCATCTGGGAGACAGTACACACCATGTACTCGGGAGTACATGTCGTGTACTCATGTCGACAGATGAACAGTGTAGCGGTGCCGCTAGAGGAACAATTAAATGAAAGAAGTACACGCCGTGTACTCAGAAGTACACGTCATGTACTTTGTCTTTTTGGATTAAAATAGGCATTAGCCTCCTCATTTGGCAGAGGAGGCGTTTGAACCATTTTGGATCCAAGGAGGATGGCCAAACCTTCGAAGATCCTCCGGGTGTTTGTCTGGAATCCGATTCAGCTTCGGACGATCTCGTTGGAACCGCACGGGTAAGCCCTTTCTCCTCTTTAAGCCATTCTTACCAATTATTTCCCGAGGGAAAGTTTTTTACGTTTGAATGGGTTTTGTTCTTCATCAGATCTACACTATTCATGGGCGTTTCTGGAGTCGACGTTCGGGTATAACGCTCGTTGGCGTATAAGGTAGGTGGCTTGGTGTAAATTTCCAACTGTTGTGTGGTTTTGTGTGTTTTCGTGCCACGAACCCATGTAGGGGTGTCGTGTGGATGAGGCCGTTGCTATATTTAATGGCTAGAATTGCATAGGTGATTAAATTATGATAATAAAATGCTGGTTGGGATCACTGCTTGGATCCGAAACCACCCTGTGGGTGTGTTTCATTGTTTATCCGTTTGGCCAGGATACCCGAGGGTATGCCTTTAATGTAGTAATTGTAGAATTTCCTTGAGAGGAATTGGTTATTTACAGCATTTGACATGTTGGGCATGACCCGGTTACCTATTTAGCCTGAGGGCATTGTTGTGACTAGCCTGTGGGCACTGTACTATTTAGCCTGTGGGCTATAGTTATTTCGGCCTGAGGGAAAATTCTTTCGTGCCTGTGGGCAGCTGACTCTGTGCCTGTGGGCGACACTACCTATACATGAGGGAAAACTCTGTTATGCCTGAGGGAAGAATCTTGGATTGGATAGTCATTACCCGAGGGTAGGAGTTTACGTGTCTGAGGACAGTAGTTGTTTACTTAGAAATGCACTGTGGTGATTTCTTATATAAAAAGAATTAAATAAATAATTAAATGGAAATTTAACTATTAAGTTAGTTACTTTTTAGTACTTCTTACATTATTGCATTTTACTACTGTACACTATTGTTGAATGTTAGCACGCAGTTGAGCATGGGCCTTTGGTGGGTGCCTACTGAGATATAGTTCTCACACCCTGTTTGGGTCACGCTTTTCGGCCCAAACAGATTACATTTCTGTAGGTGTAGATAGGGGAAAGAGTCCCTATACAGGTATTTTATTGTTGCTATGGAGTAGAAGGGCATGAGAATGATCCTAGGCTCACGATGCTGTTGCCAGTTGTTTGCTTTGCTTTGCTGTACTCAGCTTTCTACTGTACTGTATTGATGTATAACATGTTCTAGTTATTTTCTTAGAACTTGAGACATGTAGAATCATTATTATACACTGTTGGTTATATCCGTTTTTGTTGATTATTTCAGTTGTGTATGGTTTACTGCTTCCGCTATTTGTTGTATGTTTTATTTATATTCTGCTGCGCTACACTTTGACAAATGAGGGCATAGTTTCCGCACTATCAGACCTGGGCCCTCGCTGCTAGTCGGCAGCCTCTGGCATTTGGGGAGATGCGCTTGAGGTCACGTGGCGAACCGGGTTCGGGGCACCTGTTGAGTGGCACCCGGGTCCGGGACGTTACAAAGTGGTATCAGAGGAGTTATTTTCTTTGACTTACTATTTGGATCCGTAGTCAGGGATTGGACTAACGGTAGTTGGTAATAAGCTATGCCCGGGCGTAGCTAACCCGTGTACAGGGAAAATCCAGTCAACCTCGTATTTTTTCAATTCTTGTGATTTTAAAAATTTTACAGTTGATTTGATGTCACCGTTGGGTGACGCACTTTGAGATTGTGCAGTTTATATTTTATCTGTGGGTTCTATTTAGTTGCAACCCGATGAGTTGATGGTATACCGTCTCATGCATCATATAGGAACATGCTAGATATCACATGTCATGCATAGTTTCCATGCCATGTAGGTGAATTATAATTCTCATGTTATTGTGATAGTTGTTGTGATAGAAAATAATGCTGTTGTGATAGCTTCTAGATAAATACCTGCTCTGTGATAGGGTAATTTTATGTGAGCTTGTTTATAGAATGGACGCCAAACATTGGTTTTTGGGGAGTATGGGCCCCATTGACCAGAATTTGGTGAATCATTGACTGTTTATTAGTTATAACATATATGAGATGTCATACTTTGATTCGTGGGGAGTATGGGCCCCCACGGGTCGGAATTTCACACGTAGGTGTTGCTTTTCAGTAATTTCTGGTTTCCGGGAACGTTTCTGAGGCATACTGTTCGGAAAACCTAGAATACACGCTGTGTAGGACCTCAAACACGCCGTGTATGTTCTACTGTTCGGGAAGAAAAATAAACTTTTTGAAACATGCCGTGTACCCAGAGTACACGCCGTGTAGTCTCTTCCCATGTCACAAACTGTGTTGACGGCGACACGGGGAAGGGAAGATCGTGGAGCGAACACGCCGTGTAGCTTTAGTACACGTCGTGTAGTGTGACCTGGAGTCCGGCCGTGTAACTAACAACACGGGTCGGTTAACTCCTTGGCAGAACACGCCATGTCAATGATGCACACGCCGTGTAGTGTGCCCTGGGGACTTGTCCGTGTAACTGACAACATGGGTCGGTGTCACTCTCCATGAACACGCCGTGTACCTATGGGACACACCGTGAAGTCTTGTCTGAGGACAGACCGTGTGGACTTAGCCGTGTGGCTGGGAAATGAGGTGTTCTACACACCATGTACGGGTGTAACACGCAGTGTGGTGTTAAGCCGAGTAGTCGGCCGTGTCACAGATGACATGGGCAGTTGGAAAATAACACCATACACTCCGTGTAGATTATTTACACGCCATGTAGTTTTTGTTGAACGGAAGCCATGTGGCTTAGTCGTGTAGGAGGACCCGGACAGGGGAAAGGAAGACAAGTACACACCGTGTAGTCCTTGTACACGCCGTGTAGTCTTGTTTTGAAATTTTGAAATGCCTCGTTCCTCTTGTTTCCTTTGTGGTTCGTTTGCTTTTCGGATTTAATAATCTTGAATCTAAGGCGTGCTTTTGACCTTGTAGTGTCATGCCGCTTAGACGACTGCGAGTTGTTCACCAGGAGAGCGGCGAAGACTATACTCTGAAAATGGTGGGACATGGGCTACCAGTGGATCCTCCACCAGAGCCAGATGCGGCGCCAGCTGTTATACCAGACACAGGCTCGGAGGCACACTTCTATGAAGGCTTTATACAGTTCATGCAGACCCTTAAGGGAGCATCGCAGGCTGCCACATTTATGGATGAGTTGACGCGTATCTTCCAGCAGCAGCATCCTCCTACGTTTTCAAGGGATGGAAGACCCCAAGATGCGAAGTCTTGGTTGGGGTCGATGCAGACTATTTTCGAGCATCTTGCGATGCCTCCAGGGAAGAGGGTAAAGATCGAGATGTATATGCTGTGTGATTCCGCCAAGAGGTGGTGGGATGTTACAACCCCGTCAGAGCATCATAGATACATGGCGTGGGAATATTTTCAGGTATTCTTCTATGAATTATTCTTTCCCGAGACGCTGAGGGAAGATAGAGCTCAAGAGTTCTTGAATTTACAGCAGGACGCTATGTTGGTGATGGACTATTCTGCTCGTTTTACGGAGCATCAGCGTTTTTCACCCGTGCTTGTGGGTGATGAGACATTGAGAGCCAGGCGTTTTGAGGATGGTCTTCGTTATGAAATCCGAGCACTGGTGAGTCTTTTCAGGTTTCCTACTATACACACGATTGTGAACCAGGCGTTGATTACAGAGAGGAACCTGCGGGAATCGAGTGGTGTGGGCCAGGGCGGTTCAGCACCAGTTACTAGTATTATTTCTATTGGCAAGAGGTAGATACAGATGGACTTCTCTCAGTGTGGCAGTACCAGTCAGAAGAATGCTTCATGTGGCCTGGTTGTGTGCTACCAGTTTGGTAGAGAGGCGAACAAGAGGCCACAGTGTCCAAGAGACCCAGTGGAGTGCTGAACATGTGGAAAGTTGGGTCATTTCCAGCGCTTTTGCTGAGCATTTCTACTGGCTAGTGAGAGGGGTTCTGTGCAAACTCCATATGCGGGAGCAGGACCAGTGGCTTCTTACCAGTTGGGAAACTGGAATACGTCAGGGTGTGCCGACAGAGATGGTGGTCGTGGCCGTGGTAGCCAGACACCAATATCTCAAAGGCAACACGGTGGGAGAGCTTAGGGTATCCAGGCTGTGTCACAGGGCCTCAGCACTGGGCAGGCATATGCAGTGCAACAGACCCAACAAGAGCAGGATCCCGGACCTTCTACAGTCAGAGGTACTATTCTAGTAGATTCTATCTTACTTTCAGTATGTTTTGATACGGGTGCTACGCATAGTTTCATATCTGTACCCGTTGTGGAGAGCCTTGGTCTCTTTGTTTCTACTTCTTCTGATATCATGACGTTAGACACTCCGTTGGGGACTAGAACGGCTGGTGTGCGTCAGTGTAAGGAGTTCCCCCTTGAGGTTGGAGGGTGTCACTTCCTTTGGGACATCTATGTCTTGGAGATGACGAGCTATGATGTCATTCTCGGGATGGACTGGTTGGTTCCCTTTCGAGCCTTTATAGACTGCTATCGTCGCAGGGTGCATTTCACATCACCAGAGGGCAGAGAGTTTATATACAAGGACAAATGGGATGTTCAGGCGAGTCGACCTGGACCAGAGCATCATGGGTGAGGTGGAGTCACAACCTAGATTGCGAGTTTGTATCTGGATGACCAGGGGACTTGTCAGACGAATTTCCCTCCATTTGTTGATCATTTCAGGGATGTCTTCCCGGACGAATTTTCAGGTCTCCCTCCCGAGCGTGAGGTGGATTTCACTATCGAGTTTGTGCCAGGAGCAGCACTGGTGTCCATTCCTCCTTATAGGATGGCTACACCTGAGCTGCAAGAGCTCAAGAGGAAGTTAAAGGAGTTACAGGAAAAGGATTTTATCCAACCCAGTACTCCTCCTTGGGGTTCTCCGGTCTTTTTTGCAAAGAAGGCGGATGGTACCCTCAGACATTGCGTGGATTATCAGAAGCTGAACCAGTTGACGGTCATGAACCGATATCCCTTTCCAAGGATTGATGATCTTTTTGATCAGCTTCGTAGAGAACACATGTTCTCGAAGATTGACTTGAGGCCAGGATATCATTAGCTGCGCTTGAGACCATTGGATATACCGCATACAGCTTTTCGGAGCAGATGTGGCATGTACGAGTACTTGGTTATGCCGTTCAGACTCACTAACGTGCCAGTAGTTTTCATGGCTCTAATGAATCGTGTGTTCCATCCATATCTTGATTCTTTGGTTGTAGTATTTGTGGATGACATCTTGGTGTAATCTCACACTTTAAACGGCCATGCCACCCATCTTGAGATCATATTGAGTATACTGAGATAGCATTGGCTATATGCTAAGCTCTCGAAGTGCCACTTTTGGATGGACCAGATTCGCTTCCTGGGTCATATCATCTCAGAGGCAGGAGTTGCAGTAGACCCAGAGAAGGTGGGAGCAGTAGTTTCTTGAGAGCAACCTAAGAATGTGTTTGAGATACAGAGTTTCTTATGGCTGACTGGTTACTACAGACACTTCATATAGGACTTCTCTCTCTTAGAAGCACTGTAGACGAGACTGACTAAGAAGGGTGTGATGTTCGTTTGGTTAGAAGCTTGCGAGACAGCTTTTCAGAACCTGAAGAGTAGGTTGACATCAACACTGATCCTGATACTCCCAGTGTAGGGGAAGAGCTATACAGTTTACTATGATGCATTAGGGATTGGGCTGGGAGAAGTTTTGATGTAGGGCGACCGAGTTGTTATGTACGGGTCTCGGCAGTTGAAGCCACATGAGCAGAATTACCCGACGCATGAACTCGAGTTGGCTGCAGTTGTTCATGCATTGTGCCCTTAGAGACATAATATTTTGGGAGATAATTTTGTGGTTTTCACCAACCACAAAAGCCTCAAGTATATATTTACTCAGTGTGACCTGAATCTGAGGCAGAGGAGGTGGGTCGAGTACCTACAGTCCTTCGATTTTGAGCTTTCCTATACACCTGGTAAAGGTAATACAGTAGCCGATGCACTGAGTAGGAAGACTCAGATACAGGAGGTGCAGGAGGCCAGTAGTGAGTGGGAGATCATGGAATTGTTCTCTGAGATGCATCTGGAGGTTCACGACAGTCGAGGGAAGACTTATCTTTCCTTGTTAGTTGTGACTTCTACCCTCATGGGTAGAGTGAGGATGAGGAAGCTATCTGATCCTAAAGGCCTAGTTCTACAGGAGTTGGTGGCAAGTGAGGACCCTCCTCCTGGTTGGAAGATAAGAGAAAACGAGGTCCTGCATTTCCATGGATGAGTATGGGTTCCAGGGGATATACGTGAGGAGATGATGTGAGAGTTTCATGCTTCGTCTTGGGAAGTTCATCTCGGGGTTACCAAGATGTATCGTGACTTGAGACGTCAGTACTGGTGGCCGGGTATGAAGAGAGATGTAGCTGGGTTCGTTACAAGGTGTTCAACCTGTCAGCAGGAGAAGGCAGAGCCTCAGAGACCAGCTGGCCTATTACAGCAGTTACCCATTCCAGAGTGGAAATGGGATGATGTCGCGATGGATTTTGTGACTGGATTTCTGAGGTCACCTCGTGGAAATGACGCCCTGTGGGTAGTTGTGGATAGACTCACGAATGTAGCTCACTTTTTTCTGATCAAGGAGACCTTCGGAGTTAACGAGCCCGATAGGCTATATATCCGAGAGATCGTACGTCTTCATGAGGTCCCTCATTATATCGTTTCTGATAGGGACGCCTTCTTTATGTCTCGTTTCTAGAAGAGTTTTCAGAGGTCACTGGGAACACAGGTGCTTCTGAGAACAGCATACCACCCTCAGATAGATGGCCAGTCAGAGTGTACAATACAAGGGTTTGAGGACATGCTGCGTGCATGCATCCTAGACTTTGGGGGCTCTTGGGAGAAGCATATACCCTTATTTGAGTTTGTCTATAACAATAGTTTTCAGGCAACTATTGAGGTGACACCATACGAGGCATTATATGGTAGGCCATGCCGATCACCTTTGTGATGGTTAGAGGTAGGTGATGCAGCTTTACTGGGACTACAGCTCATGCCTGAGACATATGAGCAGGTCCAGTTGATTTTGAATCAGATGGCTACCGCGCAGTCTCATCAGAAGTCTTATACTGATCGCTGTTGACGTCCTTTGGAGTTCGCAGTCAGGGATCAGGTTTTCTTGCGTGTTTCACCGAGGCTAGGACACAAGCGGATCAGGAGACATGGTAAGATTTCACCGAGGTATGTGGGGCCATTCGAGTTTATGGAGAGAGTCGGGATGGTTGCCTATCAGTTGCAGCTACCGCAATGATACCGAGCCATGCACGACGTCTTCCACGTGTCTCAGTTGCATCGCTATCATTCAGAACCGTCTCATGTATTTCAGCCTGAGGAGGTTGAGCTAGAGGCAGATGCATCCTTTGAGGAGCATCCCATTCGTAACGTTGACAGGAACACGAAGGTACTCTGAGGCTGGTCAGTTCCTCTCGTACGGGTGCTATGGCAGCATGGCTGAGTGCAGGATGAGACCTGGGAGTGGGAGGCTGACATACGTGCTCAGTGGCCAGAGCTGTTCTAAGAATTATCTTCACTACCCTAGGAAGTGAAATTCGGGGACGAATTGCTATATGTGGGGAAGTTTGTAAGAACCCAGTTCTTATTTTTGAGGTACGAGCTTCTTCGTTTTCCTTTTCCTTGGTGTTTTTGAGAAAATATGGAAAATGGGGAAAAATTCTAAATTTTGGAACTACACATCGTGTACTTTTCCACACGCCGTGTACTTTTGGCTGTGTGGGATGGGTACATGGCGCGTGTAGCCATGTCGGTGACAAGGGGAGTAGGAACCGACTACACACCGTGTAGTGGTACCTTACACGCCGTGTAGTCAGTCGGCATGCCTAAACCGTAAGGCGGTGGAGCAGCCGCCAGCTGGGAGACAGTACACGCCGTGTACTCAGGAGTACATGCCGTTTACTCATGTCGACAGATGAATAATGTGGTGGTGCCGCCAGATGAATGGTTAAATGAAAGAAGTATATGTCGTGTACTAAGAATTACACGCTGTGTACTTTGTTTTTTCGGCTTAAAATAGGTAGTAGCATCCTCATTTGGCAGAGGAGGCGTTTGAGCCGTTTTGGAGCCAAGGAGGACGACCGAACCTTCGAAGATCCACCTGGTGTTCCTCTGTAATCCGATTCGGCTTCAGACGATCTCATTGGAACCTCACGGGTAAGCCCTTTCTCCTCCTTAAGCCGTTCTTACCAATTATTTCCCGAGAGAAAGTTATTTACATTTGAATGGGTTTTGTTCTTCATCATGTATACATCGTTCTTGGGCGTTTCTGGGGTCGGTGTTCGAGTATAACGCTCGTTGGTGTATAAGTTAGGTGGCTTGGTGTAAATTTCCAACTGTTGTGTGGGTTTGTGCATTTTCCTGCGACAAACCCATGTTGGGGTGTCGTGTGGCTGAGGCCGTTGCTATATTTATTTCCTATAATTTCATAAGTGATTAAATTGTGATAATAAAATGCTGGTTGGGATCATTGTTTGGATCCGTAACCACCCTGGGGGTGTGTTTCACTGTTTAGCGGTTTGGCTAGGATACCCGAGGGTAGGCCTTTAATGTAGTAATTTTAGAATTTCCTTGAGAGGAATTGATCATTTACTGCATTTTACATGTTGGGCATGACCCGATTACCTGTTTGCCCTGAGGGCGTTGTTGTGATTAGCCTGTGGACACTGCACTATTTAGCGTGTGGGCTGTAGCTATTTTGGCCTGAGGGAAACTTCTTCCGTGCCTGTGGGCACCTGACTCTGTGCCTGTGGGCGATACTACCTATGCCTGAGGGAAAACTATTTTATGTCTGAGGGTAGATTATTGTGTTGGATACTTGTTACCCGAGGGTAAGAGTTTACATGTCTGAAGACACTAGTTGTTTACTTAGAAATGCACTATGGTGATTTCTTATATAAAATGGATTTAATAAATAATTAAATGGAAATTTAACTGTTAAGTTAGTTACTTTCTAGTACTGCTTACCTTATTTCATTTTTCCACAGCACACTATTGTTGCATGTTAGCACGCAGTTGGGCGCAGGACTTTGGTGGGTGCCTTCTGAGATATAGTTCTCACACCCTGTTTGGGTCACGCTTTTCGGCCCAAACATATTACGTTTCTGTAGGTGTGGATAGAGGAAAGAGTACCTATATAGGTATTTTACTGTTGTTGTGGAGTAGGAGGGCATGGGACCGAACCTAGGCTCGCGATGCCGCTGCCAGCTGTTTGCTTTTATTTGCTGTACTCTGCTTTCTGCTGTACTGTAATGATGTATAACATGTAATGTATGTTTTCTTAGAACTTGATACTTGTAGCATCATTTTTATACACTATTGGTTATATCCACTTCTATTTATTTTTTCAATTGTGTATGGTTTACTGCTTCCACTATTTGTTGTATGTTTTATTTATATTCCGCTGTGCTACACTTTGACAAATGAGGGCATAGTTTCCCCACTATCAGACCTGGGCCTTCACTGCTAGTCGGCAACCTCTGGCATTTGGGGAATTGCGCTTGAGGTCACGTGGAGAACCGGGTTTGGGGCACCTGTTGAGTGGCACCCAGGTCCGGGATGTCACATTAGGGGAAATCTAATGTCAAATAATCATAAGAAATAGAATTTATCTGGTTGACTAAAAGGAATCAAGGAATTAATTGTAAATATTATCATTGAAAAAACAAATCATAGACCATTCAAAAGAATAGTTAGTATAGAATCAAAACAACATATATAAATTGGATTACAAATATATTATTATTTTCATTGATTAATATAAATATTATAAAATATATATTAAAAACATTATTGATGGAAATATCCTTATGTTTTGAAACACCTTTTAGAAAAACATTTATTTGAAAATCACTTATGAAAAAATTTTACTTAAAAACTATCCTTTTAAACAATAAAAGCAAGATTCAACTAAATTATTGTTGGTAAATATGTACATGTTGTACCTAATAAATAGAAAATTCCCTTTTCACGGTAATAAGGTAAGAAAATTTCCTTGTTCGGAATGAAAAAACGATTCCCTTGAAAACATGGTTAAAAGAAAAAAAAATAGAAAAAATTTATTTACTAAATAATTTTTAAAATGATAAAAAAATTTAGAAACTTTTAATAAAAAATTCTATCTAGAAGAAAATAGGTTCTTTGACTAAATAGAGAAATGTTTTTGGGTTTTATTAAAACATTTTCTAAAACATTTTGTGTACCAATGTTTGATGAAATGGTACTAATACTTCAAAATGGTCATTAATAACCAGAAGAGGGGAAAATAATGGTGTTCATTTTACAATTTTCATATAATTTCATTGAATGTAAAAACCATCAAAATACCATTAAAATTATTATTTAGGAAAATAATATTTAAATATTCCCAAATGACCCATATAACTTTGAATCATTTTAAATCATAAACCTCATAAAGGAATAAAATTACATGAAATGTTTCAATACCATGAAGTTAAAAGGATTATTTATGAAATATATCAAAACAGTATGCAGATACACAATATGACATAAGTAAGTGGTGAACATGACAATTATCTCATGGATATAAAAAGTGAGAGGAAAATACCTTACCTTATGTTTCTTTCAGGTAAACATCCTTTAAATATATATGTAAGCGATTTGAGAGTATTAATAACTTATTAAATAACCATATTTATTTTTATAATATTATATATTATGTTATTGTAATATCTTAATTCTTGTTTGATAACAATCATTCATTATCTTCACTATTTAAGGTGTTAATTTCCTTGTTCATTGAGTATGTTTCAACTTGTTACCTATTGTTCCTATAATGGTTTTATCATAAAAATATTGTAAAACATGATTTATATATAATATATAATTATTATATATATATATATATATTCAATATAATCCATAATAATTGGATAAAATAAATGAAATGCACCATTCATAGAGACAGTAGGTCGTACGTATGCATGAATGCAACATTCATTACATTGGCCTGTTAAAAGTATGAAACATAATATATATATAAGTATATTATAATTATATAATCATAACTATGTCATATATGTTTCATAGGTTTATTAAATCCATTATTTATATGTTTTATTTTTAGTGTGAAGGGGTCACATCACATTGAGGGGCACGTAGTCCACTCTTCCACAAACAATGTTATCAAATTTACATAAAATATAAAGAATAAGGGTAGTGTATATATAAAAATTATAGGCAAATAGATAAATTATAGATATTCTATAGATAATATATACATAGAGATTCCATTATAACCCCCGACCATGATAGTTGGTAATGGGAAAATAAACAACCTCATTTTATGAGGCCGTAGTTCAACGTACCCATAAATGGTAATTTTCTTACCCATTAAATGGATGTGTGTGCATGTTCTATAGAAAATATTAACACAAAAACATACTAGTATATTTAATATAATGATTTTATTATATAAAAATTGAATAAGAAGAGTTGAGTGGGTGGATAATGGAAATAAATCTAAAGATTTATAGTAAAGATGTAAACTCTTAATCATGTAACTTTTTTTGGTTTAAACGAAATGGATTACAAGGACAGATTTTATACCAATATATATCTTATAATTTTAGGAAACTAATTTTGAGGATCAATATTGGCTGATCTGGGTTGATCCAATTTTTATTGATTGATGTGAGGAAGTGGGAGGGGAGGATGTATTTTTATAGTTGAGGAGGAGTGCCACTCTTGTAAATTCCGGAGAATGGTATTATACAATCATTTTTACCATTTAATATGGATACAATAATGTAAAAAATCCTATAAAATGGAGTAAAGGGTCTAAATATGTATATATAATGGATGTTTTACACTTTTATTGGTTATTTGTACCCTTAAGTTTAAGGTTTAGTCATTTATTAAACTTAATTTCACCTTAATAATTGTAATTAATTTTAATTACTTTCAATAATAAATTTGTTTGAAAAATAAATTGGAAGAAAAATAAATTGTGTTTTATTAGTATTCCAAATATGGAATTTTTTTCGAAATTCTATTCATAGATGTGGCAAAAATTAATTTAAATTGAATAGCATAGTCTAGATGACAATGTGGGCTTTTAATGTAAAAAACCATCAAAAGTTCCCTATGGTTTTAAATTCAATTTCAAAGTTAAATTTATTCCAATGAAATAAATTTGATGATTTTTTAGAAAAATTATCTAATTATTAAATAAAATATATTTAAAATATTATAAAAACCTATAAAAAATTAGATGAAAAAGTAGTTTGGAATTTAAATTTATAATTTTTCAGTATTCATTAAAAAATAAAATACAAATAAAAATTAAAAAAAATCACCCTAACCTAATTATTATGTTTCAATTTCTATTATTATTTTTATTTTTACATATTATAATTAAAAAAGTTCAACAAATTGGATTTAAAATAGTTTCTCTATTAAAAGGAGGAAAACGTGCCTTAATAAATATATAGCATTTTATGAGAGAAATTTGGTTTATTCTTATCGTATGTATATAATATCTTCTAGTTGAATATCAAAAATATTTTACTGAATATATAATATATACTATACATTAACATCACTCAAAATTGTAATTAATTTAATTTTTATGATAAAACATATTTATGAGCATAAAAATGTTTTCTATATAAACAACCCCTTTATATTAAATTGGTTCTTATAACAATTAATAATTAATATGTGACAAGTCAATAAATTTAATACTTGTGTAAACCATATATATTTTTCTTATAAAATACTATTAATAAATTCTAATTTAATTGTTATGTTGTATAATATTATAATAAATAATATTTTAATGATATATCATTATTTGGAAAAACTAAGTCTTGAGTCTAAAACAAGTCATTTGAGAAACTCATTGTTGTTTGAGATGTATGATAACTCAGTTTCACATGAATTGATGATTTAAATTATGTTTAATTTATTTAAAATGGTAAATATATAATAAATTCTTGGGATATTATAATATTTTATGCTCTTGGTGTTTCATGTCATACACACTATCAAATACAATGTTCAAGACACATATTTTCAAGGTGTTACATTCTCCCACATTAATTAAATTGATTCCATGATGTTTAAAATCAATATTGGTTATATGTTGTTTGATATTTTTTATGTTTCAAATTACAAACCATGAGAAGGGTCTGTAATTAATCCTTCAGAAAAGAGAGAATGGAATGTATAAAAGTAACACGGAATAATATATAACTAGGTATCTACGTAGAAGAAAATTAGTGTCAATTAGATATACAAACTTACTGGAAAAGAATATATATTTATATGGAGTTATCTAGGTCTTCAATCAAAAATAAGTGAATGATCAATGGAAATTTGAGGGCCTCAAAGACATATATCCTTGATGAATAAGAAAACCATCAATTAAAAGAAAACTATGGTATTAGGACAATTTTTTTTCATTTTTTATTATTGAGTAATTATATTACTGCCTAATAAAATAAGGAAATACACGTACTTAACATTTTTCTATACACAAAAATATCATCCTTTATTTTTGATTTGATCAAAGTCAAATTAATCAATTAGTTTATGAAATGGATATATAAAAATTAACTTTTTATGCTGGAAGCACTAAAAAAATTTAAAATATTATAAGGAAAATAATAGAGTGAAATGTTTTTATATTAGTATCAAACTATTCTCTAAAGACAATATGGTTAAGACATTAATTTCTACACCAAATATTTACACTATTGGTTCAACATTAATTGTTATCCATATGTTGTTTTACTAATAACAAAGACATATTAATTGGGGCATTTCATAGGCCATTGATGGAATGAAACCCTTTTTTTCATTCATTCATGGGTTCAAGACCCACAACCTTTCCAGACATGATTGGTTGTCACCCATCATACATGTTTTCTATTTAAAAAAAATATTAATATAATTTTCCAAATATAAATTATATAAATCTGTGAAATTTAATCATTAAAGGGCATATAGTTGTCAATAAAACAGAAATAAATAAATGATCCATTTATTTCTATATAGGTCCTTCTTTGTTCTAGTATTTATCCATAAAATCATTTATAGGATTCTTAAATCATGACATACTATGTTCAATCTAAAATACATCAGGTTTAACCTAGGCCATTCATTGTAAAAATCATTTATAATGGTTATACATATAGGTTAAGAATAATTATGGTATAAATATAACATATACCAAGTGGTGTTAAAATTAATTTTTGTTATCATTGATGAATAGTAATAATAAAAAAGGAATCATAAAAAAATCATGAAGAAAATGTCATTTTGATTTTAAAAACATTTTGAAAAAAAATCATTGAAACCCACTTTGGAAAAAAAATTCTTTAAAAATTAAACTTTTAAACATGCAATGTATTATTTATTGAAATGATGGTGTGTAATTTCGTACATTCTCTATGAGGAAAAAAGAACATTCCTCTTACAGCGTAAAGAGGCTAGAAAAGTTCCTTATGTGTAAAGAGAAAATAAGATTCATATAAAAACATATGTAAAATAAAAATAGTATAAATATGTGTTGACTATATCCTTTTAAAAAGATTTAAAATATTTTTGAAAACATTTTTAAATAAACATGATTTTAAGAAGAAAATAGGTTCTTCGACTTAGGAGATAAATGAATTTGGGTTTTCTTAAAAAGATTTTATAAAATATATTTATTACCAAAGAGTCAGTTAATGGTACTAATACTTGAAAACATTATTCATTAACTAGATTAGATTAAAATTAAAGGTTTTATGGAATTTTTTTAATATAATATCCTTGCAGAATAATACCTTTTAAATATCATTAAATTAATTCTTTGGGATATATTATTTAAACATCCCCATGTTTTTCATACCACTTTGAAACTTTTTAAATCATAAGACTCATGAATAAATTAATTTAAATTAAAGTTTTAAATAATATTTAGATTATTTATTGATTATATAATATATAAAAGGGGTATTATATACACCTCTTGAATTAATTAAGTGGTGAACATTACATTTATCTCATAGAACAAAAAAGATAGACAAAAATACCTTACCTTGTATTTCCTTTCAGGTGAACAATGTTTAAATTAATATATAATGGTTTTAAGAGTGTTAATAACTTAATAATAAACAATATTAATTATTATAATATAATATACATATATTTTAATAATATCTTATTACCCATTTTATAATAATAATTCACTAGTTTCACTATTTTGGGTGTTAATTTCTTAATTTTCCAAGTATGTTTTTACTTGTTACAAGTTGTTCATTAAATTGTTTCATAAAATCAAAAAAATTAGCCATGTTTTAAATATAATAAATATTCAGTATATATTTATTTAAAATGATCCATATTATTTGAAGATAAGATATAGAATTCACCATTCATGGTGACGGTAGGTCGAACATACCCTCGAACACTACATTAATTTCTTTATTGTATTCAATAAATGAAATGTAAATGATATAGATTTATATTATAATTAAATTATTATATTTATATCATATATTTAAAATTGTTTTATTAAAACCATCCTATATAGGTTCTGTATTTAGGGTGAACAAGTCACGTCATTTTGAGGGTATGGTAGTCCAGACATCCACAAACGATGTTATCATATTTAAAACAAATTTAATGCATAAGTGTATGTGTTTTATAAAAATTTATAAATAATTAATAAATTATTAATTATATATATATAGTATAAACTTATTTTAGATCACAATTCCCAACCATGAGAGGTAGTACATGAAAATCAAACAACATCGTTTTGTGAGAGTGTAGTTCATTGTACACATAAACAATAAGTTTATTACCCATCAGACGGAAGTGTGTTTAAATATATGTAAAAAAATTAACCTGAAAAATCATAGTATATTTATGATGCTATTTAGGTTATATAATCATCTAAAAATAATATTTTATGAGGTGGATAATGGAAATAAAACTAAAGAGCCTGAAGAAAGGTGTTACCTTTTAATCAGGAAAATCCTTTTGGTTTGAACCAACAGGATTTATGGGGTGGATTGATGAAAACTTTTAGTACATATATATATTTTAGGGTTGTTGATAAGATATTTCCGTTGATCATGGTAGATACATAGTGTCTTCAGTGGTTTTTTGAAGTGGGAGGAGACGATGCCATTTATAGTGGATGTGCAGTGCCACTTTTGTAAATTTTGGAAAAGGGAATCCCACCCACATATTCTTCATTGACATTTTATCTAATAATGCAACTAAATAGGTGAAAATGATTATAGGGTATAAATATAGATAAAAATGTATTTTTTACAAGTGTATAGGTCATTGGGCCCTTACGTTTATGGATTATTCCATTATTAAACATATTTTTCCCTTAATCTTTATTATTAATTTTAGTTACATTCACTAATTTATTTTGAACACAATTAGTTCACCATATTAGAAATTAGAAATTATTATGATTTAAAATATGGAATCCATTTTTATAATTTACATTAAAATTAGTGGAATAAATTAATTTAAATTTAGTCATGTAGACGAGATAATAATGTCGGGTTTTAAATTAAAAACATTCTAATGTTTTCTACGATTTTATATTCAATTTCATTGTGAAATTGATTCCAATTACCTGAATTTTATTAATTGGTTATTATATTACCTATTTATACTTTAAAAGAAATTTAAAATATGATTTACTTTTAAATAGATTTAATGAAAAAGTAGTTTTGAATTAAAATTCACGATTATTCACTATTCATTATAAAATGAAACTACAAAGAAAAATACCAAAAATTATCCACAACCCAATTTCCATGTTTCAATTTAAATTATTATCTTTATTTTGAAATAAAATATTTATAAAAGTTCCACTAATTGGATTGAATTTTTTTTCTATATTAGTTCCTTAATAGAAATGGAGCCTTTTATACATAAAATGAGATTTGTTATTATCTGTTGTATGTCAAATCTATTGGATAAATATGAGTAGTAGTTTATTTTATATATCATATATATTAAATTAATATCACTCACCAATTTAAATTAATTTATTTATTAGGATGAAATGGATTTGTGAGGTTGAAATTAGATTTCTATAAAAACAACCCCTTTATATTCAATTAATTCTTATATTAATTTATAATTAATTTCGATCCAATGAAATAATTTAATATTTTTTAAAACCATATGTTTTAATAAGTTACATAATACTATTCATAACCACTAATTTTATAGCTATGTTATATATTATTATATTAATTAATATTTTAATAATATTTCATTATTTGGTAAAACTCGGTCTTGCATGTAGCACAAGTCATTAAAGAAACTCATTGTTGTGTGTCACATATGATAACTCAGTGTCATGTTCATTTTAAGATATAAATTATATTTAATTTGTTTTAAATATTTAATCTAATATCAATTTTTGAGATATTATATTCTCTTACATGCTTGGAGTTGAATGCCATGCACACTATCAAATACAATGTTTCTACTGTCAATTATAGGGAAGTTACATGTTTGTTCAATTAATATGGATTATATAATGTGGTTTTATAGAAATATTTTCCATGATATGGGAATGCTAATGTGTGTTGTAGTTAGGATAGTTACCCAAATATCAACGAAATAAATTGTAATGTTGAAGTGAAATTTGATAGGTTAGTAACTAAATATGAATAAGATGGAAATAATGTGTGGTAAATGTATTAAAAAAACTAATATATAAATGAATTGTATGTGTAAATGTGAATGAAATAGATTATTAAATTGCAGTTAGTTGAAATTCATTAAATATAAAAAATGGTGGAATATTTAATTAAATGTAGAATCGTGTGACTATGAATTGTAGTAGTGTGGGGGTGATGTATTTAGTGTTCAAGCTCATAGTGATAGATTTAATGTGGTTTAATGGATGTGTTTTAGTGTATATTAGTACAGTGGATGTGAGTACCATATTTGGGTATTGTGTTCAATCTATCTATGTTTTATAATTTTAATATTTCTAAATACACCCTACCTAAGTTTTATAACCTTACCAATACCTAAAGGTAACTAGTTTTGGGTGTTTTACCGAATATCTATGATGGTGATGATATAGATGGGAAACTACTGCCTATTCCCCACTCTTCATTCATCAATGATGATGTATGTTTCTATTGTATAGTACAATATAATGATATAGTTTTTAGGTAAATATAAATCTGTGGTGATGAAGATGTGATATGTGATGGGGGTCATTCGTCGGGGAGTAGGGAATGAGGATGATATAATTCATGTTCAAGATATCCTACTCCACTTATTATATTATGATGTTATTGCATGATGAGCCTATGATTTGAGATCCTATGGGGTGAAGATGGTGTGGCGTGATTTGGTTGTGATGCAATGATGAGTAATTCTAGAACCATATTCTAAATTTTGTGAGGGTGGGGTTGGTAGGGATATATGTTAAACAATATCAAATATGGTGGATATGTGATGTGATATGTATTGAAGGTATATGAGTAAAAGAAATTTGACATTGGGGGTGTGGGAGTAGATAATCAATTAGGATGCGACTATAGGGTGACATTTTTTTTGTTAAACAATGTTACAATATTTTATTCATGATATAGTTAGTCATCGAGGTTTTATAAGGGATTGGTTAGATGAACATTTTACATTCTTGTTTGTTCTGATATTTATTTAGTTTCTAATTAGTAAGCTCATTTCACAGGTTCAGTATAGATGATCGGTTTAAACCTACTGAGTATAAATGTTATGCTCACCATATGTATATATAAACTATCGTTTTAGTTTTATAAGAGGACTTTGGGGATAGATATGAACATTAATACCTTGGTATTTAGAGATTCTACTAAGTCTCTTCCATATGATGTGTATTTTTTTATTTTCAAGGAGAATTTTAGATGTATATGGTGACATTTATTATGCATTGTGGGATGGTTTTGGGTTTAATTATATATTATGTACTAGTATTTATTTTTGGGTTATTATTGTATCTCTAGATCATATATTATTATAGAGTTTAATTCCATCCTTATGTGATACTTTTATACCCTCGATGATTTTTTCCATCCCATGGCATAATGTTGGTGGGACTTAGGGAGTCAATAACTCTCTTCCATCATTTCAGAACTAGAAAGGGTACCTTTTGAATGGGGTGTATAAAAGAGCGGTATTGGAGTTTTTTATTGAGGTAAGGGATAAAATTTGGAGTTTAGAGCTTTTATGATTTTATGGGTTTGTAGGGAAATAGTGTTGGTTGATCTTAGTGTGTGACACATTCTATAAGGACTGACTAAGATACACTATTTAAGGTCTACTCATGATCCAATGTGAGGAATATGGGATAATTGAATTTCTAGGTGATGTGGGCCATTTTGTATGTTAGAGATCTAGGAGAGGTACATGAAACGAAATTGATTATGGCCATTTGTGATTTGAGTGATTGTTGAAAATTAAAATGAATTAATAAAATAATATGTGATAAAATTCCATTTTAAAGAGAATATAATTGTTCCTTGATTTTTATGAATGGATCTTGTTAAAAATACATGAGTATCTCTTGAAGTAGAGGTTAAATAGTTTGATCTATATGATCATTGGTGGATCTACTACATATAGGATGATGTGGAATAATAAGGGTCATGGTAGGCCATTTAGAAAAATATATATAAAAAGCATGTGGGGAGCATTAGTAATTTTGAGACGGAGAACTGGTTGGATGAGGTCAAGATAGAGTTAGTTCTTTTTTGAGATATGGATGAGTTTTTGATCCATTGTCATTTAGTCAGATGTGGGGGGCGTCAATTGTTTCTTCTATGTCGTGGTGACTGAAGTAGGTAGATGTGTCTTGGTAAGACTATCTGAAGGAGTCCCATTTCAAATTCATTTCACCGATGATGAAGATATGAAAAAAGATATAATATACTATAAATTATTCTAGAGAACTTGAGTTTGTAGGATATTGGGGTAACATTTAAGGACCTCCTATAATTTTCCCCAAATTTCATTCCATATGAAGAGTCTAGTGTTTATCACCTTGAGGAGGAGTTACACCCATCAATTAGGTATATGATTAACTCATTAATTCTTTCCACATATATGGATGTACATAACAAGGAAGTGATTATTGAGTGGATTCATTACCTTTATGGTGAGCCTCTAGAGATTAAAAAACCTTAAAACTTGGGCAGTAGAGATTCAGGCTGTGGGCCATAAAAATTTATGTAGTTGAGGATCCAATCTGTTGGGAACCAACTATGGAAGATCCATTCTTATTCTTCTGGGATTAGTGGTTTCAAAGAATCTTCTAGAGGCTTAATATCTTCATGTTATGTAATTAGTGGAAATTAAATTTTTTTGGTTCAATGCATGATCACCTAGGGAGTCTAGTTTTAGAATCATGGTCATGCCCCTTTTTGGAAGCAACATCAACTTCACCCAAGGCAGTTTCAACTATATGGACTTATGGAACTACCAAATATAGATGATGTTTTTAGGGGATAACCTCAGGATGTTACCCGTACTTAGGGACCTAGGGAAGAGTCTAGTCATGGTGGTTGATAAAATAGATACATTGGCGTGGGGTATGGTCAGATCCATGTGATGGAGGAGATAGCGCCTGTTAGAAAAAATGTTGTCTAAGGTATGATCATTTTATCATCAACTATTATTTGTAACATTTTTGATTTGTGATAATTGTAATCCTTTTTTCTCTTACATTTTATTATACCTTGGGACTAAAATTTGAGATTATTCCAATTAACCTAGTTGTATCTATGATAGTTGGGGGTTAGACTAATTTGTTTATGTGTGATAGGGATGTTAACCAATGATGGGGAAATAATATTTAGTGGGGGATTTTATATTACAATATATACAACCATTCAATGTTATCCTTAGAATAGAATGGTTATATTCCTAGAATTAATTCATAAAATTCATCCATATTATAGTTTTTTTCAATGTGAAGGTTTAGTGAGTGGTGTAAATTAGAGAGTAGTGTTATCGGATGGGTGGTAGGAATGTTGTGCCTCTTTTTCGATAGTTAGTGGAGATGTTAGTAGAATCTTAGGCAGTGGATATTTCTAGGGTTGTATAAGGGTTTCTTTATTTTTTCATAGATGAGGTTAAAAAACTACCCCTTGAAATAACATCATGTTTTTGATAGACTTACTACCTAGAAAATATCAGAATTCAACTGATCCTTATTGAATGAAGAAAATATTTTTTTGAGGATATATATTTGGGATTTGATGAATAAAGGTTTCATCTTACCTATCATGTCTCATTGGGGTTTATAGTTTTATTTTCAAGGAAGGTGATTTTTATTATAATGATTTGGTTAAATTTATGGAGGTTGAAATAGGTAATGTTAAATAAAAATTACCGTATTCCATGAATTGGAAATCTTTTTGACTAGTTAATGGGATCCTGTTAGTTTTTTGGTAATCAATTTTAGGTTTGGATATCACTAGATGAGGGTGAAAGATGAAGATATCCTGAAATCTACCTCCGGATCCAGGTATAGGAGCATTAGGATTTTTTTCATGTAATTTAGTTTCATAGATGCACAAACTATGTTTTTCTGGGTCACGAGACCGATATTCCATCTGTTCATATACAAGTTCATCATAATGTTCATTAATTATATCGGGATCTAATCTGAGTTAGAGGAGGATGATTTCAGTCATCTCTGGGATGTCTTGGAGGTCCTCTGAACCACAAGATCTATTAAAATTTATCCAAGTGTATGTTATGGACATTAGAGGTGTGTTTCCTTTTATATTTGGTGTCTTAGCATGGTGTTCCATTGGTCCCAGCAATAATCAATATAGTTTTTTCTAGGGAAGCACCTACGAATGTTCTAGAATTCAAAATTTCCTAATCCAAACAATATATTATCAAAGTAATATTTCTAATTTCTATCATGTTTTTCCCTTATTAATAGTGTTTAATAATAATGAAAAATTCCTACTCTGGAATGGTTAGTGTTGTGAATCATTTAGTTTCCTGATAGAAATTTTGATCAATGTTCTGGTGCGTAATTTTCCTTGAATATGGTGTAATGTTTGAGGTTTTTTGGACGTGTACCATATAGTCTTGAGATGTATTGATGTAGTAGATGGTGGTGATTTCATACAATTATATGTAGTTATTTCCCATGAATGTATCCAATCCACTCATAAACTAGAGCTAGTAGTAGATGTGTTTTCATTGAAGTTATTGAAGTATTACCTCATTGAGAGCCCTATGTGTTTTTCATAGACCAAAAGATCCTAAAAAATATCTTTTCTCAATGAGAAATGAATCTGGACCACAAAAGGTGGTTTACTTTTATCGCACCTTATAATGTTGAGACATATTATATCTAGGTAATGGGTAATGTTTTTCCTGATGCACTAATTCATATGTGTAATTGAGATGAGGTTCTATAGTTTGTATATGTTTTCAAAGGGACAAATGATCATATAGTGATACATCTCGACGTGTGGGAGATAAGTGGATGAGTTTTTTGTTGTCAAGTGATTGTGGATCCCTCCAGGATGCACCAAGTAGAAGATTCTTATTAGGTAGACTCATAGGTAGAGGTGATTCATTACTATGTCAGCTATGGTGATACTCTAGAGGTGGCTCAGGGGATGGTGAGAAATATAGTTTTTTTCTAGGGGATTCTATTGGTTTATTTGTAAATGTTAAAGGTATTTATCCATGTGTTTCAAAACTCATCTTTAGTTGTGGGTATCAACATAAAAAAGTTGAATAATGACTTTTGGAGACAACTATAGTGCCAAGGGATGAAAAATCCAAGGGTAATTTTTTTGGTGAAGTGTTTTTTTTCAATTGGTGAACGATGAAAGTCATGTTGAACATGGTTTTGAGAATCCATTGGATTTTTAAGAGTAAAATAGAGGATATATTCATGAATTTAATCTTTAGGTTATGCTGGGATCTAGGAGGATGCAATTTAGTTTTAATGATTATCGACTTGCTAATGAAGTTTGATCATTTTCTAGAGATTATTGAATCGAGTTTCATAGATGTATTGGAGAGGTAGTCTGGGTATGATGTAGTTAGGATTCATTAGTTACTATGGAAAATAATATCTTATTGGGATCCAAATTTTACCTAAATATTTTAAATGGGATTGGGGAATTCCTTTGGCTCCATATTTCCCCTTAGAACTACATTCAACTCTTAAAAAATGGACAGATAGAGGGAACCATCATGATTGAGCTTGAATACCACAATAATTATCATTAATCCATTTTAACAACTTCATTTGATGTGTCTTATTAGTGGAGATGTCAATATATATTATGCTGGATATATATGGGGGTTGGTGGTTCCTGGTCTTGATGTGGTATAGAACATGACTGAGACGATTTAGTTGGTTCAAGAGAGGAATATGGTGATGTAAGATTGTTAGAAGGCCCATTATTATTATATGTGGAGGCCAATATAGTTTTATGTTTGATAAAACATGTGATTAAGGGAATCCAGTCATCATTTGAAACATAGGTTTGGAAAAGAGAGTAAGCTTTCTCCCCAGTTCATCAAGCCTTCTCAGGCATTAGGGTGATATGGTGAGGTGACAAAACATTTGTAATTTCCACCATACATAGAAAAGATACACAGAATGAAAGACATTTCCCAACTTCATCAAGGTATTCATGATGAATTTCACATTTTTTACTTGGGATATTTTAAAAATGAGTATGAAACAATATTCATGGATCGAACATGAGAGATCTAGAATCATAGATAGATGTTATTGCATTAAAAACCCATCCCATTGTTTTTGGTATTTTGGTGGCATAGTGTCCCAGAGAAGTTTATGTGGGAGTGTGAGATGTAGATGTGTGTCAAGTAATTGAAGTTATTTTCACTATCTCATTGTCATTTTTTATTTGATGAGGTGATGATTGCAATTTTATAATTTATGAGATGTTCTTACCTTTTCCTTTCCTGGTGATGTGTTATATGGATTCATGTAAATGAAATAGGAAAACCCCTTCCTAATAAATGTGTGTTATGTTTAATAAATATTTTAAATCTATGAAGTTTAGTTAATTCCACCCAAAGTAGATAATATCTTTATGTGAAGGATCGGTTTCTGTAATTTGTGTCCTTGGAGTAGTGTTGTGGGGCGGTAGTGGATGTTTTTTACCTCATTTATGATTATTTAAAAATTATTGTCTAGATCATTATGTGGAAGATAAGTGGATTATTTTTGGAGTGATCTGGTTTAGTATTTTTCATGGTGAGATGATGATATGGTTCGTCAAGGTTTTTAGTCAGCATTTGGGTTTATCTTGATGTGTATAGATTGTGGAAGTGTTTGGAGTGTAGATGGTTCCCAGAGTGTAATCACATAAAGGTATTTTTTGGACCTTCCTCATTCATTATTGGGTTTAGTTTTGATTCTTGATGATCAGAACCATATGATAGGTATCTAATTTTATAGTTTTTTCCTTCTTGACTTGTTAGTTTTTATGTTTGGGAGTTTGAGGTATTTAGAGGAGTATCAAAGAGTGTTTAGTGGATTACGAGTTGAAATTTTTCTACAAAAAGTAGTTCAAGATAGAAATATTCATTCACATTCTGAGAGGTTGGTACTTATCATGGAGGATTCTGATAAAATAATTGAGTTTATATGGGGGTTATGTGTTTAATTATCTCATGAAGAGAATGAATTATTAATGATGTGAATTAACTCCACCTAGAGGAACCCCAAAAATTGATAGATGTTCATCAGGTTTAAATATTAAGTAGTAAATTGGATGAAATGGATTCATATATTGAATTTTATTCCCTAAAAAAAATTGAAGATATGAAAATGTAATTCAAGAAGTGAATGAGGTGACTTCCATATGGTTATTAAATATCTCACATCACCCAGATTCATTTTTTCTTATCTCATTTCTCTAAAACCATGGGTAAGAAAAATGTGTTTTTATTAGATCTTACAACCCATTTCCTTCTTATTTAATAGTTGGATTCAAGAGTATTATCATCAAAATCCATTCTTGGTAATCCTATTTATCACCCAATCTTAGTACATTTCCTCTTTGTGGGATTTATAGAAATAATAATGTTTTGATGGGGGTAAGTCTGTGCTTTGATTTTGATGATACCTAATGTGATAGTGTTTGATTCGATAATTTTTTTGATTGGTTATTGTAATTTGGTTGTTTATACTTATTCTTATTGTGAACAGGGAATCAAAAATTTTATTTGATGTTGGGGATCCCCATTCTCTCTGAATTTATATGGATGTGTTTTGATTTCATGATTTGTTCATTCATTGGGGGGATAATAGGTGTTGTAATAATGAATATAATTAATTTACATAATATAAAAATGATGGGAATGGGATGAAATCACATGTTTCAATGATTTATATGTAATTTATAAAGAGATAACATGGTCTTGTGGTCATTGAAAAAAATCATAGCTATTGAGAGCCTAGATTGTATAGTAGTCGATATGGTTTTGAGACATTTGTTTTTTGGTATCTTATAATCAACTTAAATGAAATGGATAGTAAATTATATATAACTAATGAAATGTTTTCCCATGGAAATATGAAATTTCCTTGAGAAAACCAATGTTAAATAATGATATAATGTAATTTTATCCCTCAAATATAAATTGTTGTATATTGTTGAAGATAAGATGTGATATTTTGTGTGGTTATTAATTTTTGGTTTCATAGTTTGATGTGAGTTATTATTCATGGATAGACAGGATTATCCTGATTGTGAAATAAGTTGGGAAGTAAAGCGATGGTCAGTTGCCACGCGATGTGATGTGGGTGATTTTATGATTGTAGTGATATGGAATGGTTATAATATTAAGTGGTCGTGTCATGTAGTGGATATGATGTGAAATAGATGGGACATGTGGTTGTTATAATGAGATGGATTGGATGATGTGGTGATGTTTCATGTGAAGTGGGTGAGCTGTTATGTGGTTTGGTTTTGTTAGATTCACATTTCTCTGTGGAATAAATTATAATATTGAAAATATTTTTACTGGGTAGTTATCTAAATATCAATGATCTTAAAATGATGGCTGGTATTTAGGTTAAATTAATTGAATAATAAAGGAATGGGATATAAATGTGAATTAAATTTCTTAATAAATGGGAGTTAGTATACACTCATTAAATCTAGAAAATGGTGGAACTTATAAATTAATGTGAAATTGTGTTGCTATGTGTGATGTTTGTGTGGGGGGAAGAATTTAGTGGTGTTGTCCATTTTGATGGATGAGATTCTCTGTAATGGAGGTGTTGTTGTGTACGTTATTGGAGTTGATGTTAAACTATAGGTTGGGCATTTTGAGATATCTCTATATCTTATATTTTATGTTATTTAAATATACTTCCACCTCTATTGGATTCCCTTATCAAAACCCAGTGGTTTTGGGATCTATTTTTCCCCAACATAAAGGTTGGTAATAATATAGATGGATGGATAACCCCTCCTCCCTCCCTACCTTAAAAAAAGGTGATACATGTTGCTATTGTAAATTACCGAGTGATGATAAAGGTTGGTGTTTGTTAATACGCACTGGTGATAAGGATATGATATGTAGTGTGGGTCATGCATGGTGGGAGGAGGTAATGAGGTTGATGAACTTCATGTTCATGATTTCATACTGACTAGGGTTTGTGATGAAGTTCTTATGTGACTAATCTATGATGCGATGAGGCTATGATGTGGTGATTTAGGGATGGGATGAGGTTATGTTGTGAAGATGATTAAAGATATTACAAGATACTAGAACTTATGAGGGTGGGGTAGGTATGGGTGCATCACTATCCACATTAGATATGTTTGGATATGTGATGTGTTATGTATAGAAGATATGATAGCATTGTATATTTGACATTGTGAAGTGAGAGTGTAAAATTAATGTGAAATTGGTTGAGGGGTTCTTTTTTTCTTGATAATGTGTTATTATATTGGATGTGTGATTTGGTGATAATTATATGGTGAGGTTGGTATTGGTTAGTTGACCTTCTTAGGTGCTTGTTTCTTATACTATTTATTCTATGATGCATTAGTATTTTCTTTTCACATGTGCACTAGAGACCTTGAGTAACAATCTAGTGAGTATACATGTTATTATCATCATATATATATATATATAATTACTTTCAGGTTTCTAGGAGAACATCAGGAACCCATATAGATGTTAGAAGCTTGGGGTTTAGAGATGTTTTTGGTTCATTACCATAGGACATGTCTTTTTGTGTTTACTTAGAGACTTTTATTTTTATTTTATAACATTTTTCCTAAATTGTGTGATGATTTTGGTATTACTTTTATATTATGTGTTATATCTAATTGGTTTTATCTTATCATATCTTCCAATACAATATTCTTATATAGTGTAATTCCTTCCATATGTTATACTTTTATACTCTTGGTGCCTATCATCAACCTAGGGACTATTGGAGGAAGGACTTAGGGGATAATTATCTTTCATTCACAATTTCTAGCTTGGAAGGGGAACCTATTAAGGGAGGGGATTCTTGAAACCTAAATAATATGCATATAGACAATATTTCATTACATTTTGTGATTTTATCACATAGTTTTAAAATTTTTACCTCATTTTACCCTTATAGGAATTACTCAACTTTTACCTCGGTAAAATATCTTTTACATAAAAATAGGAATATCCACCTCTAATTCATGACCAGTAAGATCATCTACATAGAGAAAAATACTTCTCCAAGTTAGATTTGGTGTTGGGATATTATCATGTAAGGGTGAAGAAGGATGATATCCCCAAGACTAATTTTTGAACAAGTTACGGGAATTATGAATTCATAGTAATGCCTTTTGAACTCACTAATGCTCCAGAAATCTTCATGGACTTGATGAATAGAGTCCTTAGATATTACCTCAAAAAATTTGGGGTAGTCTTTAAAGATGATATTCTAATATACTCAAAAACCAAGGAGGATCATGAGGAGCATATATGAACTGTACTGGAGACCTTGTGAAAATAGAAGCTCTATTAAAAGTACAACAAGTGTGAGTTCTGGTTGAAAGAGGTCTTCTTCTTGGGTTATATTATCACAAAAAATGGGATATCGGTGGATCCCTTCAAGACAACTGCAATTGATGTATGGAAGAGGCCAACATCGGTAACAAATATCTGTAGCTTCATTGGGTTATCCTGATTTATCACCGAATTTTGAGAAATTTCACACGATTTTCAAACCCTTTTACCAAGCTAACTCGGAAGGGAGTCATGTTTTCTTGGAGTAATGAATGCAAACAATTCTTCAAGTAGTTTAGAAGAAGGCTTATCACTACACCCGTGCTCACATTACCCGTGAGTGGAGAACGTTTTGTGTTATTTTGTGATGCTTCGATGAAGGGACGAAGTTTTGAGTTGATGAAGTATGATAAAGTGATAGCCTAACCCTCAAGGAATCTGAATATCCATTAAAAAAACTATCCCATGCATGATCTGGAGTTGGTGGTTGTCATATTCGCTTTAAAAATTTGGCGTCATTATATCTTTGGGGTGAAGTGAAAAATACATAAAGACAAAAAAATCCTAAAGTATATATTCACGAATAAAGAGTTTAACATGTACCAAAAAATATGGTTAGAGGTGATTAAAGACTATGACTACTCAATCCATTACCACCCTGGAAAAGAATACAAGGTGGTGGATGCTCTATGTAGAAAGGACCGAGCAATTATATCAATGATGAATATTAAAAAGGATCCAATCTTTTTAGATTTTGCAGCATATAGAAAGGGGAATCATTAAAAGAGGAACATCGTCAATCCTTTCACAAATGATTGGTCAACCGTATCTTTTGGAAAAGGTAAATGATTCTCAAATGTATGATGTGGTCATTTAGAAGAATTTGGAAGCTATCCAAAAAATGAAAATCCTTGGAGTTCAATGCTAATGAAGAAGGAATTCTGAGATTTGGGAAAAAACTATGTGTCCCATCAAGTCCAGAGCTGAAGAAGGACCTTTTGGATGATGCACATAGTTTGAATATCACTATTCTCCTACGAAACACAAAGATGTATTGATATTTTAGAGAGAATTAATGGTGGGATAACATGAAAATTGATATCACTGAGTATACAACAATGTACCTAGTGTGTCACAAGTGAAGGTTGAGAAGAAGAAGTCTAATTGGATGATGTAACCATTACCCATACCATCATGGAAATGTGAGAACATCACCATGGAATTTTTCACCAGACTTCCAAAGACATCTAAAGGGTTCAAACCTATCTAGGTTGTTGTGGTTTTCCTTACAAAGATTTCACACTTCATTTCAATTTGGGAGGAGTTTTGCTTGGATCAACTATTGCGGATATATATCAGGGATTTGGTAAGGCTGTATAAAGTACCACTATCTATTTTATCTGATCGAGATCCAAGATTCACCTCTATGTTTTCGAAGAGTTTTCAACATTCTCGGGATACTGAGTTGATATTTTTTATGGATTATAATCCTCAAATAGATGGACAATCTGAGAAGATTATCTGAACACTTGAGGAAATGTGAAGAGCATGCTCAATTGTCTTAAAAAATGGATGGGACCAACATATTCCTCTAGTTGAGTTCTCATACAATAATAGTTTCCACTCAAGCATCCAAATGGATTCTTATGAATCCATTTATGGGAAAAGGTGTTGAAAACTAGAATGTTGGGATGAAGTCAGTGAGGGTAAGCTGTTAGGACCTGAAATGGTCGAAGAAATGGCAGGGAAGGTGAAAACCATTCATCAACATATCAAGGTAGCCCAAAGTTGACAGAAGAGTTTTTCAGATAACCAATGATGAGACATGGAGTTAAAATTTGGAGACATGGTATTTCTACACATATCTCCTTAGAAGAAGGTCCTAAATTTTGGAAATAAAGGGAAGTTAAGTCCCTATAACATCAACCCCTTTGAGATTCTTGATCATTTCAGGGTTGTGGCCTATCGACTAGAAATTCCACCTACCATGTCCAAATTAAATGATATCTTTCATGTATATCTCTTAAGGAAGTACATACTAGACCCTTCACATGTGCATTCTTAATAGGAAGTACAGTTAGAGGACAATCTTTCTTATGAGGGGAAACCTGTGAAGATCTTAGATCATAAAGAAAAAGATATATGTAATAATACAATGCCCCTCGTCAAGTGGTTGTGGCGAAACCACATATTTGAAGAAGTGATATCAGAATCGTAGGAAGTAATGAAGAAAAGTTACCCACATTTTTTTTAGTGTGGGAAAAAGAAATTTCGAGGGTGAAATTTCTTAATGGGAGAATATTGTAACAACCCAATCTTCTATCAATGAAAAATTCCTATTGATCTAATTAAATGTATTATTATGTGAAATGGTTATATAACATATTCACTTATATGGTTTTATGATTTTGGATTTTATAAAATACAGTTATAAATTGTGACAATTTCTAATATATCCGTTGAACAGTGAACACAAGATTAGTATAACTATAGGGCTTTAATAAATCCAATTTACTCTGAAAAAGGAACTGATGGCCTCATATAATAGACTTCCCCGTACAAATCCCATTTGTCCGAGATTGGAAAGGAGGGAGCATCATTGGGATTCACTCTGACCATGCCCAAGATGAGCTTGAATACGTTAATCTTGAGCAAAATCCCCTACAAGAGAAGTATAGGTTGATAGAGATTACCACTCGAGTGACGTTATTCGAGCCACCCCAAGAGTCTGTCACCATCACACACCTTACCCTAAGGTATTATGTAGTTGTTTTAAGGGATTATGTAACAATTCCCTAAAACTATGATTATGTGTATTATTTTTGGCATATAATAATGAATATACCTTCATTTTATTATTGTTACTTTGTAGATAGTTTTTAAAGATAAAATAGCATGTTTAGTTAATATTCAACTAAAAAATCTATTTTAATGAATTAATGGATTTTTGAATTATATAATATTTTAATAGAATATTATTATTAAATTAATTTTTATAAAATATACATGACTATATAATTTTAATAATGCAATTGTAATTTTTATTAAGAATTGAAAGCTGTATTTGTTAAAACCCGTGTTTTTTCGATAAATGTCAGTTTTTATTTAAAAAATAAAAATGCACATATTTAGAAAATTATATAGAAAAAATGAATATTATTTTTATAATCATGATGTTGAATTTATCCAATGGTGTATTTTTCATAATTGTCTGAGACAACTGATTTTTTGGGTAAAAATTAAATACCATTTAATTATATAATTTGTTTTATGACATCATAATAACACAATATTGATTTAATAAAAAACAATAAACATTATGTTTGGCCAATATATGTTTTACCATTAATATAATGAGATTTTATGTTTGTTTTTATTTATTTTACAAAGCCTTAGAGGACCCTCCAAGACTTATAAAACATTTTAGCTTTTTAAATTGATTTCTTTGAGAGTGTGACTCGCCTCTACTTAACCAACCATATTATTTTAACAATTTAGGCCATTTTAATTATATAATATTGTTTTCTACTCCCCCTCTTCAAAACTAATGGGCAAAAACCATGTTCTAGTTTGTGGTTTTGATTAGTTTAATGCGTGGTGTCCCAAAACCTAAATAATAATGAATTCCCCCTCCTTTCTAATATAAACTAACCCAAGATACCAAATCCTATTACCTCAAAGCCTTTGTAGTTAGTCCAAAATCTCCCCTACTCATTCTAAAATCCTCCCAAGGCTCCCCATTCTCCCAAGATGCCTCTCTCAAGCCTCTCCCAAGCCTTTGAGATCACACTTCCATGTAAGGGATTCCTTCCATTCTAATTTTATCCAAGTCTCTTAATATTGTTATGCCATTTTATTTTCAATTATAATTTTTGGGGTATAGTTTTACACCTCCCCATACTTACCTATTTATTTTTTAACTGTGGGAGACACATTTCTCTCATATTAATGCCTTCCATGTACACACGTTACTATGCCGAAATTCCGTAAGGAATTTCTCTCTCCTCATTTACATTCAAGAATTTTTTTATGTTATGAATCTAAATTCCATTAATTATTTTTTTAATTGTATCTATATGACTAAATTAATATATATTTTATTTAAATATAATAAGACACACCTTTATATCTCATCAACCTTTTTTATGAATTCTTACGTCACGCCATTATGCTTCCGAAATCACACTGATTTTCCAAGCCAATATCATTATGTAGTGAATACCATGACCATTTGTCTATCAAGGGTATTCACCTTTATGCAAATTTACAGTATTTATTATAATTCTTAATTTATGTATTCCACACCCTTTTTTTTGGAATAAATGATTATGATTGTTTCCATGTTCTATGATCCACGTGGCACACTTAGTCATGAAATGAAATGTTTAAGACGGGTGCACCCAGATAGTGGTCCAATGCATTGGGTAATGTATAGAATCATGATACGTCATGTAAAATGTGTGTTGACTCATTCTAATTCAAGTGAAATGAGGGTTTACACATGATTCATGTGCAATGAGGGTTTACTCATGCTCTCTATGTAATGAGCCATGGCTTATGCTAATACCATGTTAAATGTTGTTTCCACATCTCCATGTTATGATTATCAAGCCTTTATATTCATGTTTCTCTTGTGATCAATTGATATGAATATTGTCATTCATTTATCGTATTCCTCGTTTTATTCCATTTTTAATCCCTTATTGGTCTTTATAGCTCACCCTTTTCTTATGCCTATCCACATGTTATCCAATGCAATGCTATGTATGGGGGAATATAGTGGTCATGTAAAGGAAGTTTTCAATAAGATGTTGCATTTTATGTTTTATGTTGTTATGTAATGTTCCTAAACCCCAAAGAAATTATACCTCTTGATCTTTTATGTTGTATCATGTGATGTTTTTATGTAATAAATTATGTTTAAGTGTGAAATAAATGCATGGTTATTATAATTGTTCGTTGAGTATATTGCAAAACATTTTCTTCCCATAATGGAAATGGATTGAGAATATATATTCCTTAATTAGTTCCATTCATTTTCGATGTTTCTTATTAATCTCATTAATTATGGATATATTATTTATGATCATTTGAATTTTATATATCTCAGGCTTCTCCCCATATATATAATTGCACCCTATTTTCAACATTAATATCACTCTAGAAAAATCCAAATCATTAATTGTGTAATTCTTATAATGAAATAAAAACTATATTGATGTGTATACTATCACATTATCATTTTCATTAGTAATAATCATATTCCATTCATTGAATCATCACAATATTCC
This sequence comes from Viscum album, assembly GCA_963277665.1. Taxonomy (NCBI): domain Eukaryota; kingdom Viridiplantae; phylum Streptophyta; class Magnoliopsida; order Santalales; family Viscaceae; genus Viscum; species Viscum album. The sequence goes on from OY728145.1 coordinate 907,295,034, forward strand.
ATTAAAATCTCCATAATAGAAGACAATTTTAGGAATGGTGAAGTGATATGACTCAGTTTCAATTACAAAAATACCTCATAACAATAAAAATTATAGTAATTTTTTCCCTTCCACTGTTAGTTTGGATAAAGGGTATGAAAATTGTGATAAGTTTCTTAAAAATCATCAATAATCACATATAGTCCCAAAAAACAATGAGTCTATTTTTCAAATAATAGTCTTGATCAATCTTCAATTTTATTTTTTAAAGAAGGCTTTATAGATATCTCTTTATTGGTGCTATCATGACATATGAATGATACATACTCATTACAGAACTAATATTTATTATACATTCCAAAAATATTATCCTTTAGAAAAGAATTTACCACAGTATTAAAATACTCTTCCTTTATTTTTTAGTTTATCAAAATATCATCAATAAATACTATAAAAAATTTCAACGTTACATCGAGAGTCTATAAATTGTGTCCCTGAGGATAGCTAGATTAGTAATAAATACGAAGATAATGACGATGAACTTATAGTGTCCATACCATATTCAAAAAGCAGTATTTGTAATATCACCCTTAGTTCCCATTAATTGGTGATATCCCTAATGAATTTCAACATTATAGAAGTATTGCGCATAACATAGTTAAGGAAAAAAATCTATCTAACCATTAGTGGAGAAACAAGTTCTATTTTGGAGCTCAGAAAAATTAATGTACAGAAGTATTAACCCATCAATAATTTTTTTGAAGAGGAAAAATATTTTCCAAGGTGAATCACATGGTCATATAAAACCATATTATTCATTCTATTATAATTACTTATTAAATTAATCCTACTTAATTATTCCCATAAAATATGGATTCATGGAAATTTGTAGAGATTTAGTTATAATTTGGATTGATAAGTCAACCTCTTGTTAAAGAGGAACACCATAGAACTCATAAGGGTATACATCTGTATAATCACTCATAATGGTAATGTATTAAACCAAGATTCACTACTTTTCCATAACAATTTGAGCTAGATTGGCCTTATCATAAGGTAAATCTTATCACATTTTAGATGAAGAATATAAATTTGATTAATTACCCTCATTACATTTTTACAAAATTGAAGGATGGCTTTGGATATAAAGATTGTTATCCCTCACCCAAAAATTTATATTGTCTATATATAAGGACTACTAATCCATTCCCAATATTTATCTAAATACATATAATGAAAATTTATTATGGTGAAGTTATATACTTATGATACAATAATTAATCCATTTTCTATTTTCATAGATAGATAAAAATCTCTATTTTGAGGTAGATCATTAGTATCTATACTAAACTAATTTTTTAATGAATTCATAGAACCAGTATCAAATATTATATTCACTATTATTTAATGAATAATTATGTTTCATGTCACTACATCATTTTCCAGATCCACCTATTAATTTTTGATAATATAAACCATTCCTTGGTCTTTTAGACTAAGTGGGTTTCATCACTCAGTGTCTTCAATAACACTTGGATTTATGAATTGGTTCACATAATTTCACATTAATTGTAGTAGAAAACCTAGATGATACATTAATTTTTTATATAAATAGTCATTTATTATTCAAATTAGTAGGAATATTCTACTCCCTTATGTAAGTATTAGACTAATTCCCCTCTATTCAACAATGGAATCATCGGTGGGTTCCCTAAGACAATTTCAAAGAATATTCCTCTAACAATTATGAAACTTCAGTAGTTTAGTTTTCATTCCTTCAATATATTTTTCCAATAATCCTCTAAAAAAATCATGTTTATGTTTTACCCCAATTCACACGATTCCACACAGATGCTTTAATCTCCGACTTCACCTCAAGGTAATAATAAAAAATATTTTCATCAAAATCATTGTTTCAAAAATGATAAATAATTTAACATAATTATAATTAATCCACTAAAGAATAATTCCAAACTACATTCATCTTTTATGTATAGTTTAGAGGAATACTATCCAGTCCATATGATATTTTCCTATTACATGATGATAGACGAATATTATTATTTTTGAATTATTACATGGAACTACCTCACAATTTTAGAATGGATAGTTTGGGGAATATATTTATTTAAAAATAAATTCCTAGTTCCTTCATGTTTTGTGGAGTAAATTTCTACATTCATATTATAGTTCCTGATGATGTTCTCCCACTAATTATATTTCTCTTAAATATGTAATGTAACAACTATAACTTTCATATGATACAACCATTAGAAGACCAAGAATATTTTCCCAAAGGATTTAATCTATTTTTCCATGATGAAAGGACCATATGGTTCCCTAAATATAAGAGGCATGTTCAAATAAGAGATACAACCAGGAACATATATTTTCTGGGAGAATTTGATAATTCTTAAAAAAATAATTTAATTATTCCAATCTTTATCCAATTGATGTAGAACTAGCATGTAGTTATTATCTCACATTCCCATAAGTGTGGCATCTCATTAGGGAATTCCATGCATTTCATATAGTTTTTTATTAGAATGGTTCAACGTATTTACCACTATTAAATAATATTATGAAATTTATGGATTGGAAAGTTTATTCTACAAAGAATAAAAAAGGGAAACTATGATCATGGAGGGAATAATGAATAATTGATACATAAATCCTAACTAATGATTATATTGGTTAAAATCAATGTAATCCCAAGGAACATTTTCCAATTTGGTTTTCTATGATAAAAATCTATTCAATTAATAATAAAAAACAACTAGTTCTTTCCTATAATATAAACTATAACTACCCAAAACTTTTACACATATTTTACATGATTCAGAACATAAATATCCAATAAATGAACCAGATGATCATGATGCCTAGTATCATTGGAATAATATGTACATAAAAAATGACGCGAAACTAAAATAAATAATATTTTTTTTAATCAAGATAATGATATTTTATGTCCCTTTTTTCTCTGAAAACAATATAAGAAAAACTGGGAATATAAAATAATAATGGGTGTTATAAAAAACTCTACAAATGAAGAGACACGAAAAAAAAGAATTACATGTGAGTATAGTGATGTAATATAATATAATAAAAGATGACACTTTTGAATAATCACAGGGTGGAAAAACATAAAGAATAAAGTTTTATAAAATCACAGAAATGTAGTAATGTGGCAGAAAACAAAACATTAAATAATAATAATTAAAGGCTCATCTTCAAGACATCATCCCTAGGATAAAATAGTCCCATTATAGATTTAGTTCACTCAAAACCCACACATATCATATAATGAGGCAAAAACATTTCCAAAATCATATGAGGTTTATATTGATAAAACATAAAAACATATAGATTTATATGTGTTCCCAAAATAGGAATTCAATCAATAGAATTAATCATAAGAATTACCCATGGAATGAAATGGGTTGGGTATTATTTCATCAAATAATAATGAATTAAGATTTCCAAGAATTAAAAAATATAAGAATTAATTAACTAATATGGACCCCACATATTATTATGAAATAATGTCACTCAAAATATTGTTTTCATTTGGAAAAAATATAAAGAAAAATGGTATATAATTGGGTATATAAATTACCATTCAAAACACTATTTTAAGTAATTTGTTAATTAATTTTAGCGAATAACAATGTATAATTATCAATTAATTCAATAGGTAACCCAAAATTTCTATAACTAAAAAATTAATTTATTTATTAAATCAAAAATGAGTGTAAAGACATTAAATAAGGGTTATATAAAGAGATTATCTGACAGAAACATTCCCCTTAATTGAGTTATATTTTAAAGAATCCATTTGGCAATGAATTTTAGGCATATATTACCCCATCAAATGTAAATATATGTATATATTTATATGATACATATAGAAATAATTTAGAATCATTAAATAAATCTAAATAAAGATGTAATGTGAGTTATGATAGATAGTTCATAACCTATATAAAAGGGGTTGGTCAGAGAGATCCCCTTCCTTATGTGACAAAATCATTATGCACCTTCACAAAATGTCATAGATAACCAAATAAAATTAAATAATAGCATAATTATTAATATATAAAATATATATTTTATTTACTACATTTTTATTCTTCTCTTTTATAACAATTTTAGTGAGATATAATTTTTAATTTCATTTTTTGGGTGGAATTAATTTAATGGTTATAGGGTCATATCACCTAAGAATAATTAATTCTATTCATATACATTGGTATTATAACCTAGTAAGTAAATATAAATGTTATTCATGAACATATATAAATACAAATGTTCTCAAATTTCCCATTATGTTAGGAGATATGGATGATTCTTTTATTAAAAATGATAGTGTTACAAGGTTATTTTATTTATGTGGTTTTACCCAACATCACGCGGTAGTTCTATTTAATTTTAAATTATAACTATATATTCACTAATTAAAATTAAATGATTTTATTAAACTTATTAATATTTTATTTAAAAATGGTAATATTATTATAAAGGGCCTCGATTATAGTGGATAAAAAAAGAGTGTTGTTCTTGGATTTCGTGAACCAAAAATCATTTTAATATCAAATTCATTTAAGAATAAAACTAAATAAGTCCATAATATTGATATTGTAGGATCAGAATATAGATGTAGATGCTCAATTTCAAGAGCTCTGAATTGTAGGGTTAAACATAATTATCTTTTAAGAAAATAAATATTTAACAAAGTTAAAAAAGATGGATTCACAAACCCTATTTATTTTATAACAATGAAATTAAGTAGATCATAATTCGATATTATGGATCATATAAAGAAACATTTGAAATTTTTAATTAGGGAAGGATTCTATCTCAAATAATATAGAATCTTATTAATCAAACAAAAAAAATATTATAAAGTATAATAAAGTTATACTTTCTTTATTAAAAAAATAAAACTGAAATAAATCATATAACAAAAATGGAAAATTGTAAAGAATGTATTAATCCAATGTGAGGGGAATACAACAAAATTGGAAGACGGTCCATTTATTTATAATTTTAATAATTTTTTTCTTACTGACACTCACGTAAGCCATCGATATATAGATCAGAATCTATCTTTCTGTCACTGAAAGCCCTTGACCTCTAAGGTGATCAACACCTCTATCTTTCTATCCCTGAAATCCCTCAATTGATCAGCAAAAATCCAAAACACACTAGCAGGGTGAACATGTTGTTCAAGAATGAATAATATTTTTACAACATTCACACATGGAATATTAGAGAAAATCTTTCAAAACAAAAATTTTCACACCAGAATGCAGCATGATCATTGGTGAGATTAACAACTCTCCAGAAAAACTCAACCTCTCATTAGTACTTAGCTCATTCAAATGGATAGATATTTAAAGGAAAGGATTCCAACAGTCAAATTACTTATCCAAAAGTCATATTTTTCATTACCTTTTGGAGGGACCAATGCATGTTTCACTCAGAAATTTGTTAGGTAGAAATAGATTGTATGACATTGTTTCATGTTGGAAAACATGGGAAATATTATCATGCTTATGAAACTGTAACAAGTTTAGTTTCTGATAAAATGAAACATTTCATTAATTAAATTAGATAAAAATAAGAAAATAATTCAAACATATTATTATAAAAGTGAGAATCAGAGTCTAAATATATTAATAATCAGTTTCTAAAAAGATAGAAAATCAGATTCTGATTTCTTATGAATTTAGAATTTTATTTCTGAAGAGTTTGGAATATCATTCTTTATGAAATAGGAATATGATTTCTAAAGATATCAGAGTCTGATTTCATAAAAAATCAGAGTTTCCTTTCCTGAGAAATTGGATTCTTATTTCATGATAAATTTGTGTCTGATTTACAGAGAAATTAGTGTCAGATTTAAGAATAAATCGGAGTCTTATTTCAAAATAAATCAGAGACTATTTTATAAGAAATAAAAGTCTAATTTCATGAGAAATCTGAGTATGTGTTTATAAGAAATCTGGGTCTAATTTTAGGAGATATCTGAGTCCGATTTCAGGAGAAATTGAAGTCTAATTTTAGAAGAAATTGATTTTATAATTCTAGGGGTTATCAGATTCCAAGGATCTATAAGGTTCTAGGTCCAATAAGGTGCAAATTTTTTTATCATAATGAATGTTGGTTAGAATAGGTTTTATAAAACATTAAATAAGTCAAAGGTAAAGTAAATAACTATTTATAGAGAAAGAAAATTTTCTCTTAGAATATATTTTTTTGGGAAATATAATTTTCCTTAGGAAAATGTGTTTTTGATTTTCAATACATAAATGAATGGAAAATTCATAAGGGAAATTTTTTAACTTAATAATCTCTCCATTTTTAGAAAGCCCAAACAACTATTTGTAAAATAATATAAGGAATAAGGTTTTTATTTTTGAACATTAAAATAAATACATATCTACCCTTTTCTTCTAACACATGATGAAAATTACTATCTTTCCCATAGGTTTTGAAATTCCTTAGTATAACATTATTGAATTTATTAGATAAATTATTTCTTCCTTACTTAAGAAATTATTCTTTAAATAATCTCACCCTTACATAGGAAATATAATTTATAATATTCTTCTTGATCATTCTTTTCTCCCCCTATGAGGTTCTCTAAAATGAGTGGAGGGAATGGAAAAAAGTTGTACCTAGAACATATGTCATATAAAAGTAAAAATAATGGATAGAAAAGAAATCATTAAGATAGAAAATTTTGGAACATAGAAAATAAAACCACATATTGGAGTTTAAGAAGAAAATAATTCATCCTTCTTCTTCTCCATTGGCACTAGATATTTAGGGTAGCCTTCAACTTCTTCAATTACTTATGACCATATTTAAGCTTCTTGATAAACTATTCCTAATCCTGATTTCTATTTTTGTTCTATCTGATCCTATATTCTTGAGATATAGGAATTTTACCTTTAGAATTTATCACTTGTTCTTGATCATAGAATTTTTCAGCCATTTCTTCCCTGAGTTACCATTATCTCTTCAAATTTAGTGCAACTAATTTCATATTCCCATTTAGATAATTATCTTCCTATTTATGAAAGGCTTTCACTTCATTCAGATTTTTAGAAATACATGTGGAAAGGTTGTTTATTATTTCATCAGACATATCAAAGGAATCCCTGAATAAATAATTAAAATCATTCATAATTTTCAGATAACTAATCACTGACATACACCACATAATTATTTTATTGAAATATATCCTATAATCATAATAACTGATTTGAAAATTATTGAACTCATCATCATGTTTGATAAAATTTTCCATGATAATTCTTGTAGAATCTAACATCCGATTTATTGATTGTTGATGTAGCTGTAATATGGAATCAAATCATGGAAATAATGGAATGGTATTCACAAGCTTCTTTAAGGACTGAACCATGAATTCATTTCCTAAGGAATATGAAGATTATAAAGAATATTTTTTTGTCAAGGGAACTTTATCTTGTTCATAATATTTTCTCTTAGATTCTCCAAAAGCTTCCATATTAGGTTTTGAAACTATATATTTCCTTGGAAAAATAACAACCACTTGGTTGCCTTGCAGAGCATTAGATATTTCCATATCAACCTTTTGATTCTCATGCTCCCTATCAGAAAATTTAACTATTTTATCCTTATCATAAAATTGTCTATTAAAACCATTGTCACAAATTTATTTATCATCATAATTCTGAATGAAATCACGATTACTACTTTCATAATCTAAAAGTTTATCAACCTCATCCTATGTATCATTATTTTTCAGAACTGATTTTCCTTCTGAAATTATCTTGGTGGATTCATCTTGGGATGTTCTTAAAGATATATTTTCTGAAAGTATCTACTTACCTTTATACTCTTTCACCATCATTATCACATCATCAATTTTTTTATTCCTCTTCTTTGTCTTCTTCACCACAGGTTCCCGAATTTATGTATAATTCATTCTGTTAAATACACCAAGAGATGTGATTAGAACTGATTATTATAAGAAGAATTTTGGTACCTGAATATTTTCAAATTCCTTCTTGGTATCTCTTAGATAATATTGAACAATCTTATCTTCTGACATATTCTTGAATAACTTCCTCTTTTTGGATTTCTTCTCATGCTCTTTAGTTGCTTGTATCTTTATGGCCTTCGCCTCTGTAGGGTCTAACCCACAAACTGCATCTCCTTAATTTTTTTTCATATTATTCTCTATTCCTTTGGCTACCATTTCATAAAAAAATCAATTTTTTTTGACTTGGGTGGAGCAAATACTGACTCGGGTGCTGTTACTTTCTCTTTCGGTTCTGATTCTTTATCTTTTATTTTATTTGGAATTTTTTTAGGAAGTTTCTCCTACTTATACATTCTTTCCAATAGCATGATCATCATTATCAAGAAGCTAAAGTAACTCTCTCATCTTAATGAAAAAACCAATCTTTATCATTCTCATAATATCATCACTTAACAACATAATATTGAAAACTACTTCCTTTGAGAGGCAAAGAATTTTGAAGGATTCTAATCATAATACTACGATCTTCAATAAGATCATAAGATAAATTATTATGTGAGACATGATGGTGTCATTATTGATATTTATTATAGTTCAAAATATGTAATTTATGAGGTTTATCTTCCATAGGTTTACAACAAATTCTATCATGAATACATCAAATTTCTTAATGAAATCCATGTCTCCCTTTCTAATAAGAAGATTACCTAGTATCCATAGATCAAGCAATCTATGATTGGTTTAAAGATGATAAATATTTGGTTACTTTACTTCTTTAATACCTGGGCACTCAATTTCCTTAACCTTGTCAAGATAACTTTCCATATCTGGTAATATGTGAGTGAAAATGATTGCTTCTCCTTTATAAGGTATATCCAAAATTCTAGCAGCCTTATTGAAATAAAATGAATAAATTTTTCCATTAGTAATAAATGAAAACATTTATTTTCCTCCTTGTTCATAAAAATGAATTGTATCATATAATTCTACAAGCTGATCATGATATACCATATCTAAATTTTTTCCGTGGCTATGCATTGACTTTCCCAACTATTTTTCATAATTATTTTTTGAAATCATAGAATCATACTTCACAAAGATATTTGAGTCCACCATCCTTTCCCTAAAAATTAACCAATCATTGAGTTCCTTGATGGAGGCCATCTGAGTCAACAATGAAACATAAAGATAAATTCGTATATTAATGGAAAAAATAACACAAAATGAAAACATTGATGGGCAGAAGAACATTGGAAAAAACACTAAGATAACCAATTTGGGTCATAAAAAGGAAGGTCCTTTGTACAGGATTCGTGACAACATTTCATATTCTTGAATCAATCCAATAGTTGAGATTAACTTTATCTGATATGATGGTTGATATCAATTTGGATGAAGGATTTATATATTCCGATATTTTGAGGATTTAAAGAATTTTTTTATGGAAATTGAATCAGATAAGGTTCTCTTAAAACTAGATAGAAATACCAACATGAAAAAAATGAATTAAAAAGATTTAAGTAAGGAAACATACCTTCTGGATAGCTCTGAAATAATTTTCAATATTGAAAAGTTCTTCCTTTAAGGATTAATTTCCATAAATTTTTATTAGGGATATAAAAACTTTTTATGTTCATAAAATTTATGTTCCAATTTTATTTTAAAAAAGATATATAAAAGATATAAGCACACATACTCCCCCTATGAAAAAGATTATATTAATGTAATGAGACTGGTTTTAACAAAAAGTTAATATGGATGATTACCTCACTCTTATCATTCCCAGCTTTTTTATTGTATTGAAATCTATAAAAGGGTTATTATTTTTTAAGAATGTTTGAAATTTGATATTGTGTTCCAATAAATTGAAGAATGATATCTCTTTTGAGTGTGTGATCTCTTGAAAATGTTGCCTAATATCTATGTTTTTTTCAAGAGGGTGCTGTGGAGGTTTTTCCCATAGGGAAATGGAACTAGTAATATCATAAATTATATGTGTTTTGGTAAAACCCATTTCGTAATTTGTGAGCGTGGGTTACGTTCACAATACTTAAGCACAACCACTTCCAGCTACAACATATTTAGCTTCAACAATGTATAGTTCCACTGAGTCTTTCTTAATGTATAACAAAAAAAATAATGCATATCCTAATAAATAACACATTCCAAATCATATTTTTATATCCATCCTACATCCACCAAAACCAGCATCTAAAAAACCTTTTAAAAAAAATCATTTCTAGAAGAATATAAAAGTTGTAAAAAAGGGTTCCCCTTAAATAGAGAAAAATAATTTTCAATACTTTTAAATGAGATTAATTTGAATTAGATTGATATATCTCACGTAAGAAATTTGAAATCGTTATGTATATATCACTAGATTTTATTTATAATGGACTTCTTATCATACCTCTAAAAGATGTTTGATATAATAGTTTCCCATCTTTATCTATATCATGAGTATTTTAGGTACATCTTAGAGTAATTATACTTTAAGTGGTTTAATATAAATACATCGTAAGAATATATTTAATATACTTATGTTGAGATATAGAAGTTCATTCTAGTTTTTGAGAAATTTAAATACCATGGAAAAATGCTAACTCAACCATTATACTCATTTCAGACACATATTTTAGGAAATTCGTAAATGAATTAGTTAAGTATTGATGAATTGACCTGAATATAATGTCATCAACATAAATTTGAACAATCAATACATTGTTCATATGTCTCTTTATAATAAGGGTTAGATCAGTTGTTTCTTTTACATGATTGTTTAGTAACAAAAATCATGTAGGTCTATCATACCAGGATGTAAGGGATTGTTTAAGTCCATATGAAGCTTTGGTAAGTTTGTAAAATTTTTCAGGATGTTTTTTGTCTTCAAAACCCGAAGGTTGTGCAGCACAAAATTCCTCTTGAAAATATCAATTCTTTAAACCACACATCACATCTATTTGAAAATGATTAAAATTAAAGAATGCAGCAAAGGCTAGTAGTATACGAATAGATTCACGTTTAGCTACTAGAGCATAGGATTCTTAATATTCTATTCCTTCTTCAAGATTATATCCTTTAGAAACTAATCCTAATATATGTCTTACAATGATTCCATTTTTATAACATTTATTTCTGAAGAACCACTTTAATCCAACTACATAATTTTTTTAGTCTTTCAACCAAGGAATAGACACTCTTAATTTCGAATTCATTTTGTTCATCTTGTATAGATTTAGCCCAATAATCATCACCTAAAGCTTCATAAGTTATTTGAGGTTCTAATTGGCAATGAATTGGTAGATTCTCAACATAATTTTGTAAACATCTTGCAGTCCTTATAGGTTGATTTATATCTCCAATGATACTATCACTGAGATGATTCTTAGGAACAACTGATTTGAGTTTTGTAAAGCTAGTTCATCCACATAAAGTAAAAAATATTCTAGGGTAAATACTTTAGAGACATTTCAATGAGTATTTTACTTATTAGAAGAATATTCCTTCAATGATTGATATTTAGTTTTTTAAAATACATCTGATGATGTAGGTTGAGGTTGTTTTAAAAAAGGCATCAGTTTCATCAAATTTAACATGTATTGTTTCTTCAACAATATGATAATTTTTGTTAAAAATAATATCAAACTTAGAAGTGGTGGGGTATACAAATAAAATACCATCATCATATTTGACTATGAATAAATGTAATTTATATTTAGTATTCAAGATGAATACATTGCATCCAAATATATAGAAGTAAAAAACATTAGGTTTTCGACCAGTCCACATTTCATAATCTATTTTTTTAAGAAAAAGAGTGATTAATATTAAATTTATAGTATAATTAGAAGTACTAATAGATACATACCCAAAGTGATTAACAATATAATATTCACTAAACATGGTTCTAGTTATCTCTTGAGAAATTTAGTTTCTTATTTCAAGAAAAACTTTTTTAAGGAGTTTTTTGAGATGAAAAGTTACGATTAATGCTTCTATTACTACAAAAAGTTTCAAAATATGAATTGTCAAATTCTCCCCCATTATCACTATGAATAGATATCTATGGAAGGTTTTTCTCAATTTTAACATGGGTGATAAATATTTAAAATAAGAAAATTCGTAATATTTTTTTTCAATAAAATAGACATTTGTAAATATAGAGTAATCATCAAATAAAAAAATATATAGATTTTTACTCCAATACTTCCAGTTTTTGTTTGATTGACAAGATCTATATGCACTAATTCTAATGAATTAGAATTTGAGAATTCAATCTTTGATTTAAAGACATACATATTTTGCTTTTTATTTTCACAAGGATCACAATCTATTAAAGAGTTAAATCTTTGCTCTAGTTGATCATTAAAAAGTATTTTATTTTATAATCTTCATAGGTTCTTAGGGTTACTTTGTTCTATTCTTCAATGACACAAACTAAACTGGTCTTCCATTTCACTAAGGAAAAGTATATCTTGGATCCAAAGGTCTTATATGTTAAGTGTGTAAATATTCTGATGTCTATGGGAAGAGAGAATAAACACATCCTAAGAATTGTGTACTGGACATTTATTATCCCTAAAATTCACATGTAACCTTCATCACATAATTGTCTTATTCTTATAAGGTTGTTCTTAAGACCCTTAAAAATTAAAACATTTAAATTAAAGTTTTTTCAACTAGAACAATGTTACTTATACCAACTAGTTCATCTTGGGCATTGTCATTGAATGTTACTTTTCCACCTCTAATCATGATAATGCTTTCAAAGTGGTTTTCAATACCAACTATATTACGGGAAAAAACACCATCCATGTACCATGTATTATTTTAGTAACTTCCTTTTATTTCATACAAATAAAATAGTTAGTGTTTTTGAATCCATACATTCATGGATTCATAATTATTTGAAAGTGAAATATTAGGTATCAACCTTTTCACAGAAAAAAATAATAATTAAAACCATATGTGTAACATCCCAAGTAAGTAATGAATAATATATATTTTTATCTAAGCCTATTAATTAATTATAAAGTGTTTTAGAGGCTTAAAATGAAAATAAATCCAATCTTAAGCATGGAATACACTGATATTTTTAAAAGATTGTTTTACTGCCTTGTAATGGGAAACCATTTTTTGACAATTTTATAAGCTATGTTTGTCAAAATAAACTTATTATTTATGATTGGGACATCAAAATTTACTTTTTGTGAATTTTTGGTATTTTTCCGATAAAGGTCATTTTTTAATGAATAGTGAAAATGTTGTATTTTAATTCAAAACCTCTTTTTAATATAATTTATTTATATGATTAAATTATCTTTTGAATTGGTTTTAAAGTTAAATTAGAATATATTTTTACCATTTAATCCAATGGTGGTCATTGGAATCAATTTCACTTTGAAATTGGTCTTAAACTAGTGTCAATCTTTTGATACTTATTGTTTCATAAAAACACGCTATTTGTCATGACAGCGGGAATTAATTATTAAATTAATTAATGCATCTTATATGTTTTGAATTTTGTAAAATAGAAATCATTTTTGAATTCAGAATATCAAATATAGCTTAGGGTGACGTTTTTGGAATTTTTCTGAAAAACATCAATTTTGATGAATAGTGAAACCACTAAGTGGTAGTTAAAGAAATTGCTTTTTCGTTTAAATGAAAATTTTACACTTCTGTGATGTGATTTTAAAAAATCCGACATACATGGTTGTCATTAAGATATAAAATGTGGTTCAATGAGATTAAAATATTTTTTTGGTGAATAGTAACTTTTAAGTTCTTAATCGTGATTAGAGGTAATTAGTGTAGTTTAAGGTAAAAATAATGATTTAATAATATGAGATGATCTTGACACATGTACTACCCTCATTGGATGTGTCATGGCCGACCCAGAAAATCCATGGGTCAACTTGGGGACCCCATGGAGCCACTTTGGTTGGGAAATGACATAAATAACTTTTTATTTAATGTAAAAGTGTAAATAACACTAACATAAGATGTTTTACTAAAACAATTTTTACATGGGTTTATACAAGTCATATTTTTGATTATAAATATTCATTGGAAAGATAACACGATTTCCTACATCATAGTATTTTTTCTATAATTTTTAGACTTTAAATAAAGTAAATTATTTATGACATCATGATGATGCAGCGATTACCTCATTAATAAATGATTTAAATAAAATGAAATGATAATGTAACATCTATAACCTAAACATGTCCAAAACAAATTGGATGGATGGATTTAGAACCCTTATCACCTTACCCTCGAATTATATCAATGTGGGACCTTTTGAATCCAGAACGCATTTTAAAATAAAGGAACATTTCTTTACATTCCAAGAGTGCCCCTCCTGACCTCTTATAAAAGGCTTCCACCTCTACCTCCTTACCCACACTTCCAAAGCCTTTTGCTCGGAAAAACCCTGCCCATTGTTTCTCTCCACATCCCAATATTACTACTTGAAGCATCAATTTGGGCATAAGTCTTCTCAAAGAAGCCTTTGAGGTCAAACCAAAGGGAGTTACCCAATTATAAGGTAATGTCTTCACTTGAGTCCTTTTGTTTTATTTTGCTTCTCCAACCCCCTAAACTCTTTTTATTCATTTCTTTTGTAACAACTCCAGTATCTTAAATATAAAAGGATGTTTTTATAAGACTGATTCGAGCTACACTTACACACAACTACATCTAATGGTTAAAGAACATACAGTTTCCGTGGATGGCGAATTTCGGCCTCCCTAAACGATGATTGTTCAACATTCTTTTAACACCTTCAAAGGTGGCCATTAAGATGACACTATATTTATATATGATATATAATATGTTTATGTTTTCCTTAAGCTTTTGTATTTTTCATTTTGGGCATACCTTTATGGTTTCCATTATGTGTAAACGCGATATCTTCATTTAAGGAAGTGCGATCTACCGCCCCCTCAAAGTGATTTGATTCGTTAATAACTTATATGGGACGTATAAAGTATGAAGTTATGATATTATATATGATATTAAACTGGAATTATAATATACCTTTATATCATTATGATTCCATTCTATAAAATATGAAATAGAAATGAAAGTAGCGTTCATGCGTACGTACGGCTTACCGTCTCCATGAATAGTGCATTTCATTTTCTTACCTCTAAATGATTATGTAATACTATAAATGCATGTATATACTAGATATATATGATGTATATGATATATACATCATGATTATAATTCTGGATATAATGGATACATGAACAACTTGTAATTATAAAGGGTTTATTTTTGACTCAAGTACCAATGATCGTTAAAACGACCATTATTAACTTAAATAATTACATAGTGTTCAGGACATGGCAATAAGTGATATAAAAGGAATAATGAACTTTAAAAAGGTTCTTAAACAAGTAGAAATTAACTCAAGTTTATTATTCCTGATATTAAATAACGACCAAGTCAATTCGGACCCGAGGTATGGGACTTCATCTCAATCTCCTTTCATTGAGGCATATTTTGTTTTATACACAACCATCTTTTATACGGTGTATAAACCCCTATGACTTTTACGTTTATCCAAAAGGAATCTTTTTTATACGAAGCGTTTTACTAAATGACAAACGAGAATGTTTTTGTCGTACGTATGCGGCGACAACGACTTCTCCGCCGCCATGACCATTATTTGAGTTTCGGCTTCCTCTACAAGCCATACCTTTTTTTAAAAGAAAAATAAATACCATGTTTTACTTTTCTTTTATTTTGGTATTGAAAATGGTTTTCATAATGTTTTTATATCAATGTTTTGTATTGATATCTTGTGATTGAAAGGTGGAAATGTTATGTTTCCTTTATGCATGTTTTATGTGATACGATTATGTTGAGGTTCTTGGGCATTATTATGAAGATGGGTGGTTCCGTGATAAAATAATGGTGGGTGAGCCTGATATAGCTCTCCAATGCATTGGGTAACGCGAAGCAGTGAAATGTTAAGGTTTCTTTGAAGAGATTTAGGGAATATACTGTGATGGGTATTCCAAACGTAACCAAGAGGGTTACTCCCAACATAAGAATGTTATGAATGCCTCAAGTTACCTTTATGTCTTATGATTTCTATGATTTATTCATGATTTGATGAGGTATGTTAAAGTGATTATGTTTTATGGGTAATGTATGATTTCATTCTTATGTATATATGAACTTATGTTTCCTTTCCATATTTTTATAACCCATACTGAGCTTTTTATGCTCATCCCAAGTTTTTTTGAAATGTTTTTCACAGGTCAAGGGAAAGGTACATGATATGATGATAGTGTCAAGGATGTGTCAAGAATGAATCCATGACTTTTTTAAATATGTTTCCATTGATGGAAAAAATGAATACTATCTTTATGTAACCACTTTGTTTATATGTGGAATGTAATGAAAGTTTTATGTTCTAATTCTCTAAAACTCTAAACCTGAAAAGATCCTTAATGTGTAATCATGTTATAACTCAAGATTAAGTTAGGTTTAAGGCCGGGGCCTTATAGTTGGTATCAAAAGTCGGTTTAGATAACTTTAGGATTTAGAATTATATTAAATTATTATCCAAAAATATATTTTTTTGAAATGATATAGCATTTGAAGATTACCATGTTGCTTCATCTAAGACATGTTTGTTCAAAATGGTTTTCCGCAGTGGAAACAAGGACTCAGTGCTAGGAAGGAATACAGAAGGAAATAACCTTCCGAATCAGCATCCTGAGATGGTCAAAATTGGAACTGAACAGTTTGTTGCTGTAATGGCACAGTTGACTCAAGCGATAAATGGTGGTGGTATCCATGCACGAGATCAGCCAGATCAACTGCAGAGAAACATGTCTGTGGTGGAACATTTCATGAGGCAACATCCCCCATCATTCAGAGGATCATCTGACCCTGTGTTAGCTAAAGGGTGGATTAAAGCACTGGAGAAGATTTTCGATGTCATGGGGTGTTCAGACAATCAAAAGGTTAGTCTTGCTATTTACTATTTGGAGGGTGAAGCAGATCAGTGGTGGTCGATGGTTAAAAATATCAGGGACGCCGATGAGATTGATGCTCTTGACTGGGATGAATTTAAAGGTATGTTTCATGAGATGTATTTTCCTAAGGCTGTTCGACTTAGGATGGAATAACAATTCTTGGAATTGAGGCAAGAGGAAGACTTAATGGCTGCCTATGAAGAATTGTTCACTTGATTGTCAAGGTATGCTCCAAATTTTATCCGAGACCTTGATAGTAGAATCAATCGTTTTTACTCACGATTAAAGACAAAATATCGAAGGGCATTAGCTTCTCGCGAATTTAAAAGTTATGAAAAGCTTGTTCGATGTGCTGAGAAGATGGAAATGGAGTTTGCCGATGATCAAGTGTTCTATAACAACCAAAAGAAGAAGAGACTGAGGTTGCAGGAGAAACAGAAGAATTATTCAAAAAAGTATGATGGTAAGAAATCTAAGTTTCCAGTTTGTGATAAATGTGGAAAAAGGCATGTTGGGGAATGTCTTCTGAATTCTGGAAAGTGCTACTGATGTGGTAAGATGGGACATAAGGCTCGTGATTGCACTGAAAAAGATCAAGGTGATGGTAAGTTCAAATTTGATTTACAGTTAGTGAAATGTTTTAAGTGCAATGAGATGGGTCACTATGAAAACGAGTGTCCGACAAAGAGCTCGAGTGATGGGAAGCAGTTAGACTACAAGCAGAAAGGGGTGGTGAAATCCTTTGCAACTACTTCAGCAGATGTCGGGCCATCAAATGAAGTTGTATCAGGTACTTTGTTTATTTTTCAGATTATGCTAGTGTGTTGTTTGATTCGGGGTCTACACATTCTTTCATCTCTGAAACATTTTCTAGTAAAATGGGAATACGATCTCAAGAAATGACTCCAGAACTTGTGGTAAAAACACATGGGGGAAATGTTGAGGCAAAAAGAATTTATAAGAATCTTTCTATCCTTATCCATGGAAAGAACCTACTTGCGAACCTTTTTTTTTACCTATAGTAGAGTTTGATGTTAACCTGGGTATGGATTGGATCTCTATTTACCATGCTAAGATTGACTGTAGAGCTAAAGAAGTTTCTTTTCAGAAATACTTTCAGTTTGTGTACAAGAATGAAGCCTTACTGTTGATAACATATCAAGAGGCCGAGAAACTTGTAAAATATGGAAATGAATGTTACCTTGCACACATTGTTGAAAACAAGGGAACTGTTCAGATGAATGATGTGCCAGTGGTAAATGAGTATCCTGATGTTTTTCTTGATGAGTTTCCGAGAATAATACCAGATCGGGAAGTTGAATTTACTGTTGAATTTGTTCCTGATACTAAGCCAATTTTGAAACCCCCTTATCAAATGGCTCAAATTGAACTTTTAGAGTTGAAGGAGCAATTGAAATATTTATTAGAGAAAGGTTTCATTCGACCTAGCACGTCACCATGGGGTGCTCCTGTTTTATTTGTTAAAAAGAAAGATGGTTCTATGAGACTTTTCATTGATTATAGATCCTTGAATAACATCACTGTTAAGAACAAATATCCTTTGCCTCATATTAATGATTTGTTTGATCAGCTCCAGGGAGCTCAGTATTTTTCAAAGATTGACCTGAGATCGGGGTACCATCAGCTGAAGGTAAAGGAAGCAGATGTTCCGAAGACTGCGTTTCGTACAAGATATGGCCATTATGAATTTTTAGTAATGCCTTTTGGGATAACCAATGCACCTTATGTATTCATGGACTTAATGAATAAAATTTTCCATGAGTTCTTGGATAAGTTTGTGGTGGTTTTCATTGATGATATTTTGGTGTTTTTTAAAAGTAAAGAGGAGAACGAAATACATTTAAGGGTTATTTTGCAAACCTTAAAAGAAAAGAAATTGTATGGGAAATTCAGCAAGTGTGAGTTTTGGTTTCAAAAAATTTCTTTCCTTGGTCACATTGTTTATAAAGATGGGATAACCGTTGATCCTGAAAAAAAAGGTTGTTGAAGAATGGCCAAGACCCAAAAATGTAACAGAGTTATGTAGTTTCCTTGGTTTGGCAGGCTATTACCGAAGGTTCGTTAGAATTTTTTCACGGTTATATAGTCCAATGACTAAGCTAACTCAGAAGGGTGTTAAGTTTATCTGGAAAAAATAATGTGATGATTGTTTTCATGAGTTGAAAAGATGATTGGTGAATGCTCTAGTTTTGGCACTACTTTCCAGGAATGGTGAGTTTGTTATATACAGTGATGCTTTATTGAAAGGACTTGGTTGTGTCCTAATGCAGAATGATCAGGTAATTTCTTATGCTTCACGACAGTTAAAAACTCATGAGGTAAATTACCCTACACATGATTTGGAATTAGCTGCTGTTGTTTTCGCTTTAAAAATTTAGAGGCATCATTTGTATGGATTAAAGTGTAAAATATATACTGAACACAAAAGTTTAAAGTATATATTCACTCAGAAAGAGTTGAACATGAGACAGAGGAGATGGATAGAATTAATCAAGGATTATGATTGTACAATTCATTACCATCTGAGAAAAGAAAATAGTGTGGCTGATGCTTTGAGTCGAAAAAATAATGCTTCATTAGAAATGTTGCGGTTGAAACGTGATCCTTTGGTTAATGATTTGATGAACTTTGGCCTAGAAGTTGTTGGTGTAGGATGTTCTTCTGTTTTGTTTCAGGTATTAGTGAAATCTTCTCTATCAGATAGAATCAAGCAAGCACAGAAGCAAGACAGTGAGTTGTAGAAAAAGGTAGAGCTGGTTCAGAAAGGTAAGTTTCCTGAATTCAACATTGATAATGATTGTGTTTTGAGATTTGGGAAGAGATTGTGTGTGCCTTGTGATTCACAGTTGAAGAGAGAGTTGTTATGTGAATCTCATAGTTCTCCATTTTCAGTTCATCCTGGCAGTACTAAGATGTACAGAGATCTGCAGGAGTATTACTGGTGGGATGGAATGAAAAGAGATATTGCTGATTTTATTGTGAAGTGTTTGACATGTCAAGAGGTTAAAGAAGAGCGACAGTTACCGAAAGGGATGCTACAGCCTTTACCAGTTCCAGAGTGGAAATGGGAGAATATATCCATGGACTTCATTGTGGGATTACCGAAGACATCTCGAGGTAATACTGCAATCTGGGTTATTGTTGATCGCTTGACTAAATATTCTCATTTCCTTTCTATATGAGATAATTTTTCCCAAGATCAACTTTCCCTTTTGTATCTTAAAGAGATAGTCAGGTTACATGGAGTTCCTCTGTCCATTGTATCTGACCGTGATCCCAGGTTCACTTCTAACTTTTGGAAAGGCCTTCAGAAGTCGTTGGGTACTGAATTAAATTTTAGTACAGCTTTTCATCCTCAATCATATGGGTTGTCAGAACGAACAATTCAGACCTTGGAGGATATGCTACGAGCTTGTTTGATGGATTATCAGGTAAGTTGGGACCAACATCTTTCTTTGGTTGAATTTTCATATAATAAAAGTTTTCATTCCAGTATACAGATGGCACCATTTCAGGCATTATATGGGAAGCGGTGTCGAACTACAGCTTTCTGGGATGAAGTGGGTGAAAAGAAGTTGATGGGACTAGAATTGGTAGAAGAGTTGGCAGAAAAAGTTCAGCTGATACAGAAACACATGAGAACAGCTCAGAGAAGGCAGAAGAGTTATGCGGACAACAGGAGGAAGGATCTATCTTTTTCAGGTAGGTGATCATGTTTTTCTCAAAGTCTCACCATGGAAAAGTATGATGCGATTTTGCAAGAAAGGAAAGCTGAGTCCAAGGTTCATTGGACCATATGAAATTCTGGAGAGAGTTGGATCAGTTGCATACCGGGTGGCTTTACCTCCCAGTTTATCTCAGGTACACAATGTTTTTCATGTTTCGATGTTGAAAAAGTATATGCCAGATCCATCTCATGTTTTGAGTCCAGAGGTAGTTCAGTTGGAAGAGAACCAATCATATGAGGAACAACCGGTCCAGATTCTTGACCACAAGGAGAAAGTGTTACGGAATAATGTGATTAATTAGGTAAAGGTTTTGTGGAAAAACCACTTATGGAAGAGGCAACATGGGAATCATAAAATACAATGAGGGATAAGTACCCCCATTTATTCGATAAGTAAATAAATTGCGGGGACGCAATTTTCTAAAGGGGGGAAGGATGTAACATCCCAAGTAAGTAATGAATAATAGATATTTTTATCTATTCCTATTAATGAATTAGATAGTGTTTTAGAGGTTTAAAATGAAAATAAATCCAATCTTAAGCATGGAGTACACTAATATTTTTAAAAGATTGTTGTACTGCCTTTTAATGGAAACCCATTTTTTGACAATTTTATAAGCTATGTTTGTCAATATAAACTTATTCTTTATGATTGGGACATCAAAATTTACTTTTTGTGAATTTTTGGTATTTTTCAGATAAAGTTCATTTTTTAATGAATAGTGCAAAATGTTGTATTTTAATTCAAAATCTCTTTTTAATATAATTTATTTATATGATTAAATTATCTTTTGAATTGGTTTTAATGTGAAATTAGAATATATTTTTACCATTTAATCCAATGGTGGTCATTGGAATCAATTTCAGTTTGAAATTGGGCTTAAACTAGTGTCAATCTTTTGATACTTATTGTTTCATAAAAACACGCTATTTGTCATTATAACGGGAATTAATTATTAAATTAATTAATGCATCTTATATGTTTTGAATTTTGTAAAATAGACATCATTTTTGAATTCAGAATATCAAATATATATTAGGGTGAAGTTTTCAAATTTTTCTGAAAAACTTTAATTTTTGATGAATAGTGAAACCACTAAGTGGTAGTTAAAGAAATTGATTTTTCGTTTAAATGATACTTTTCCACTTATGTGATTTGATTTTCGAAAATCCGACTTACATGGTTGTCATTAAGAAGTAAAATGTGGTTCAATGAGATTAAAATAATTTTTTGTTGAATAGTAACTTTTAAGTTCTTAATCGCGATTAGAGGTAATTAGTGTAGTTTAAGGTAAAAATAATGATTTAATAATATGAGATGAGCTTGACACATGTCCTACCCTCATTGGATGTGTCATGGCCGACGAATACAATCCATGGGTCAACTTGGGGACCCCATGGAGCCACTTTGGTTGGGAAAAGACATAAATAACCTTTTATTTAATGTAAAAATAAAAATAACACAAACATGAGATGTTTTACTAAAACAATTTTTACATGGGGTTATACAAGTCATATTTTTGATTATAAATAGTAATTGGAAAGCTAAAAAGACTTTATACATCATAGTATTTTTTTTTATAATTTTTAGACTTTAAATAAATTAAATTATTTATGACATCATGATGATGCATCGATTACCTCATTAATAAAGGATTTAAATAAAATGAAATGATAACGTAAAATCTATGACCAACACATGTCCAAAACCTATTGGATGGGTGGATTTTGAACCCTTATCACCTTGAACTATAATTATATCAATGTGGGCCCTTTTGAATTCGGAAATCATTTTAAAATAAAGGAACATTTCTTTACTTTCCAAGAGTGCCCCTCCTCTCCTCTTATAAACGGCCCCCACCTCTACCTCCTTACCCACACTTCCAAAGTCTTTTGCTCGGCCTACCCCTGCCCATTTCGTCTCTCCACATCCCTCTCTTACTCCTAGAAGCCTCACTTTCGGCAGAAGTCTTACCAAGGAAGCCTTTAAGCTCAAACCAAAGAGAGTTACCCGATTTTAAGGTAATGTCTTCACTTGAGTCCTTTTGTTTTATTTTGCTTCTCCAACCCCCTAACCTCTTTTTATTAATTTCTTTTGTAAAAAATCAATAATCTTCAATATAATAGGATTTTGTTAGAAGAAGGATTCAAACTACACTTACACACACCAACATCTAATGGTTAAAGAACATACTGTTTCTGTGGATGGAAAATTTTGGCCTCCCGAAACGATGATTGTTCAACATTCTTTTAACACCTTCAAGGGTGTCCATTAAGATGAAAATATATTTATATATGATATATAATATGTTTATGTTTTCCTTAACTTTCTGTATTTTTCATTTTTTGCATACCTTTATGGTTTCCATTATGGGTAAACGCGATATCTTCATTTAAGGAAGTGCGGACTACCGCCCCCTCAAAGTGATTTGATTCGTTAATACAATATGTGGGATGTATAAAGGATGAAGTTATGATATTATATATGATATTACACTGGAATTTTAATATACATTTATATCATTATGATTCCATTCTATAAAATATGAAATAGAAATGAAAGTAGCGTTCATGCGTACGTACGACTTACGGTCTCCATGAACAGTACATTTCATTTCTTACCTCTAAATGATTATGTAATATTATAAATGCATGTATATACTGGATATATATGATATATATGATATATACATCATGATTATAATTCTGGATATAATGGATACATGAACAAATTGTAATTATAAAGGGTTTATTTTTGACTCAAGTTCCAATGATCGTTAAAACGACAGTTATTAACTTAAATAATTACATAGTGTTCATGACATGGCAATAAGTGATATAAAAGGAATAATGAAATTTAAAATTGTTCTTAAACAAGTAGAAATTAACTCAAGTTTATTATTCAGGAGATTAAAGAACGACTGAGTCAAGTCAGACCCGAGGTATGGGACTTCGTCTCAATCTCATTTCATTGAGGCATATTTTGTTTTATACACAACCTTCTTTTATACGGTGTATAAACCCCTTTGACTTTTACGTTTATCCAAAAGGAATCTTTTTTATATGAAGCATTTTACTAAATGACAAAATGGAATGTTTTTGTCGTATGTATGCGGCGAAAATGACTTCTCCACCGCCGTGACCATTATTTGAGTTTCGACTTCCTCTACAAGCCATAACTTTTTTTTAAAAGAAAAATAAATGCCATGTTTTACTTTTCTTTTATTCTGGTATTGAAAATGGTTTTTATATTGTTTCTATATCAATGTTTTGTATTGATATCTTGTGATTGAATGGTGGAAATGTTATGTTTCCTTTATGCATGTTTTATGTGATACGATTATGTTGAGGTTCTTGGGCATTATTATGAAGACGGGTGGTTCCGTGATAAAATAAGGGCAGGTGAGCCCGATATAGCTCTCCAATGCATTGGGTAATGCAAAGGAGTGAAACGTTAAGGTTTCTCCAAAGAGATTTAGGGAATATATTGTGATGGGTATTCCAAACGTAACCAATAGGGTTACTCCCTACGTAAGAATGTTATGAATGCCTCAAGTTACCTTTATGTCTTATGATTTCTTTGATTTATTCATGATTTTATGAGGTATGTTAAAGTGCATTTGTTTTATGGGTAAATTATGCTTTCATTCTTATGTATATATGAACTTATGTTTCCTTTACATATTTTTATAACCCATACTGAGCTTTTTATGCTCATCCCAAGTTTTTTTGAAATGTTATTCACAGGTCAAGGGAAAGGTACATGATATGATGATAGTGTCAAGGAAGTGTCAAGATTGAATCCATTTCTTATTTTAAATATGTTTCCATTGATGGTAAAAATGAATGCTATCTTTATGTAACCACTTTGTTTATATGTGGAATGTAATGCAAGGTTTATGTTATAATTCTCTAAAACTCTAAACCTGAAAAGATCCTCAATGTGTAATCTTGTAATAACTCAAGATTAAGTAAGGTTTAAGGTCTGGGACTTATAATATGATTAGGTTTTATTCAATGAAAAATTTATCTCCAAATGTCAACCACATTGAAATTTTGTCGAAACAGTACAACTTTTGGGGACAAAATAGTTATGACTAAAAACTAGTTTTGAATGAGTATAACTATGTACATAACAATTCCCAAGAAAAATAAGTTGTGAATAAATTTTTTTCAAATCCTTAATTACAATGAGTAATGATTAAAAAAATATCATTAAGTAAAAAATTTCAGATTTTAGTCAGATGAGTCAATTCTTATGCTCATAGTAATTGGTATTATAAATTGAGTTAGTCTCGAAAACATTTTTCTTAGAATTAAAAATTTTACGATCCTTAAAATTATTATACTTCTCAAGATTAACATACATAAGATTGTTAGAAATATTATCAAAATAAATGGTTTTATAATCATGATCTCTATAAAGATATGATACTTTATTGTCAAAACAGAAATTTTAGATTTTTTTTCTCTAATTTCTTTTTTATCTTACAGTTTTCATTCTCAAGTAATTTAGAAAATCTATAGACTATCTCAAACCAAGGTAAAGTGTGATATTCTGATGAGTAATATTCTTGTTCTAAATATTCATAACCTTATTCATTACAAAAAATAATTTATTGAAATATTGGTAAAAGATTCAACATTGTTTACCTTAACCATATGAAAATGATCTTCAATAGGTATTCTAGTTATAAGACCCATATTCTTCTAAAAAGAAAATTTATATTGTGATAAATATTCTAAAAATTCACCACTAATGGAAATAATTTTGCCATTAGCCTTGATAAAATTCTTATCTCTAGATTTTTAGTGTTTATTTTTGTTCCTTTCATAATTATTATCCTTTCTCTATTATTCTCTTAAGTATTAGATGATCAGGTCTGACATGTCCAATCCTTTTTCATTCATAACATGTTACCACAGAGTCTTTATTATCCTTTATGTCATTATTCCTATATCTATATTGAAAATAATTATTTCCCACTATATTCTTCATCATTCAAGAAATATTGATTGGCCATTTTTAGATTGATCACTATATCTTTACTCAGATATTACAATAGAACTTTTTTATTTTAATCTAGCTACTCTTTCTGGAGTCCTGGATTTAGATTTAGAAGTGAAGGAAACACTTCCATTACCATTTAAATTCTTATTAATGTTTTCATATCTCTTTATTCATGTTTCATACTGAATAATAGTTCCAAATAACTCTTAAAGTGTGATGTTATATACTTTCTTATTTTCATCAATAACCGTCATTTTAGATTCCAATCCATTGGGAATGATATAAATTATGTTCTCCAAAAGTATTTCATCATCAAGTAATATTTCTCCCATAGACTGAATATTGTTAACTATAGCCATATATCATTGTAGCACTCTGCAAACTAGTTCTCCGTAAGGAAATACAAATCCATGATATTCATCTCTTATCATAGCTCTTCTAGTTTCTATCACTTTTGAAGTTCCAATGTGTGTAATATCGAGTTTCATCGAGATACTATTGGAATATTTACAAGAGGATATTTTTCTATAGATATTCCTAGTTATGGAACATAAAAGAGTATTGTGTACCATTAAGTTTAGTTTATATTATTGATTCTCCTGATTTTTGAATATTCTGATTTCCTTTTCAGGAAGGTTGTCTTCACTAGAAATCTTAACAAAGTTATCCAGTCCAGTTTTTATAAAAAAAGTCATCATCCTATCTATCCACCACTCATAATCATTACCCTAAAAAAATTGTGGTATGGTAGGATTTATATTTTCTATTGATCCAATATTTATTCCTGCCATTCAATAATAAAATGCAAAAGATCTTTTCAAGAAAAAGGATTAGTAGAAAATTTTTATAAACAATGAGTTTATAAAGAATATAATTAAGAAAAACATGAGAAAATAATGTTAAGAAAGAAATGTTGATCAAGAAAACTTATTTGTAAGTATAATTAATTTATAGACATACTATGGTCCAAATTTTAGTATCTAAATATAGATGTATATGCTCAATTACAATAAGGGGTTGAATTTTAGGTTTAAAAACCTACATTTTTATCCCGTAAGAAAATCAATGTTAAACAAAGTTGAAAAATATGGATTCAGAAACCCTCTTTAGTACTTTATAAAGAAATTATCTTTTTTAGGAATCGATAATATAGATCTGATAAAAAATATAATAAACATTTACATAGGGGAAAATTCTATCTCAATGCATATTGAATCTTATTTATCAGAAAAAACAAGTATAATAATGTATAAGAAAGTAATACATTCATTCATTAACAAAATACAGTGGAATTAAAACTTATAATAAAACAATACAAGTATAAGAAATATTTTAACCCAAAAATTAGGGCATCCAAAAACATTGGATAAAGGTCCCTTTATTTATACTACCTAGAAATTAAGTCTTACTGACACACAGGGAGTCCATCGATAAGAAGATCAAAATCTTTCTTGATATCCACACAAGTCCTCGATCTCTTAGATGATCGACACCTCTTTCTTCATACCCTCAGAATCCCTTGATTTCTCAATAACAATCAGAATCACACTAGGTTGGCAGAAAAAGTTATTCACAACTGAACTAGTTTTTCATAACATTCACACAAGGAAGATTTGAGAAAAGCTCTCACAACACAAATTCCCTCTCTATAATTTCACACGATCATTGTTGATATTAACAACTCTCCATGAAAAATATATCATTCATCAGTACTCAACTCATTCAAATGGTGGGGTATTTATAGGAATGGATTCCAATGGTCGACATCCTCCTCCAATTATCATATGTTTCTTTAAATTTTATAGGGATCTATAAATGTGTCACTTAGCCAAAAGTTAGTTAGAAACAGATTTAACGACATCATTTTGGGTAAGAAAACATAGGAAACATTATCATTCTTAAGAAACAATAACAAGTTTAGGATCTGATAAAATGAAATGTTATATTAAGGAAATGAGGTAATAGCAATAAAATCATTAAAAAGGATTCTAAAAAATATGAGAATCGGAGTACAAAAATATTAACAATTGGATTCAAAAAATAAAGAGAACCATATTTTTATTTTTGATTAATTCAGAATCTATTTTATAAAGAGTTTAGAATATGATTCTTTAGGAAATCAGAATATGACTTGTAAAGAAATCCAAATATGATTTCTAAACATATCTGAGTCTAATTTCATAAGAAATCAGAGTAATATTTTAGAAGAAATCATAGTCTTGATTCATGAGTAATATGATTCTAATTTTCGATGAAATTAGAGTCTGATTTTAGAAGAGATCATAGTCTATTTTTAGGAGATATCAGAGTCTATTTTTTGGATATATCAGAGTTTGATTTTAGAAGAAATTAGAGTCCGATTTCAAAAGAAATCAAATTTTTACTTGAGAAAAAATTGAAGTCTGATTTTCCGAATAAATTGGAGTTATATTTGAGAATAAATCAGCGTCTTATTTCCAAAAAATTAGAGTCTGGTTTCAAAAGAAATCAGAGATTAATTTCTTATGAAATTAGGGCCTGATTTCAAGATAAATCAATGTCTGAATTCAGAAGTAATCAGAGTCTGATTTCAAGAGAAATCATAGTCTGATTTCAGGAGAAATCATAATATGATTTCAGGAGAAATCATAGTATGATTTCAGCAGAAATTAGAGTCTATTTTCAGAAGAAATAAGATTCACAATTTTGGGGAAACCAGATTCTAAATAACTTTTTGTTTCTAGGTTAGATAAGGATACAATATTTAGACTTAAATAAAGTTGGTTAGAATTGGTTTGGTAAAAAATTAAATTAGACAAAGCTAATGTAAATAACTTTACATAGAGAATGAAAATTTTAGTTAAGAAAATATTTCTTAGAGAAAGTTACTTTTCCTTATGAAAATGTGTTTATTAATTTCAAAACATAAAAAAATGTTGGAGTAATAAGGGAACTTATTGAGTCAACTGATATTCCATTAATACAATAAAATATAAGTATATTTATGTTATTTGAGCATTTAGTTTATGTTTTATGAGTAATTTAAGGATATTGAAGAATGATAATTGGATTTTAATGATGTAAATTGAGAATATTTCTTCAAAAAATTTATATCACTAAAATACTCCTTAGAGAACATTGAATTAGAATTCTAGAGAGACCAATGAAAAGGAATTTTTGGGAGAGTATTGGGAAGAGAAATGGGTATAATGTTTTTTAATAAGATAATTCTTAGAATATTTTAAGAGATGGTGTATTGTTGGTTGTATTTGTAATGGGGGAGGGGGATGTATTCACATATTATATTCATTAATTTATTAATTTTACTAAATACTACAAATATTATTGATTCTTATGATAATATAAATTATATAGTGATTGAGAGTTTGAATTAATGGGTGCTTACATTATCCAATACTAAAAAATACATGTACTCAGCTTATAGTTTAAAATATCATATTTTACTATATTTGGAAATTCACCAAAAAAATAAATATATTAGAGAAATAAAAAAATTATTAATATCTGGATACAATCCATTTTTAATTAATTGTATTGTTTTGTTAAATTATTATACAATTACCTTTATTAAAATCATATAGTTTTTAAAAATTAAAAAGAATAACTTCTTTTTTGAATGTAGTAAATTTTAAAATGATTAATGATTTTTTAATAAATTTTATTTATTACTCAAATCATGACATTATTTTAAGTTATATTGTATTAAATTTTATTTGTTATCATTTAGTTTAACAATTAGGAAATGATGACAAACCTGGGTTATCCCTCAACCACATTGGGAATCCAATAGGTCAACCATATGTGTTTTCTAACTCACGATCCTAACATAAAGGCATTAATGGGTGCATGTATAAGGCCTAGGTGATGGCCCGTGTATAAGACCCAACAGATGAAACCTAAAGGAGAACTGAGTTGGATGGTTACACTGGCGGGATAAGGACGAAGTGATTGATAAGTGCTTGTGGTTGTTGATCCCATACTATTTTCTACATGATACTATGCCATTTTTATGATATAATGATTGTTCAATGTAGTGGATAACCAATGTGTGTATAGGGTGAAAAAAATACATTCATCTACCTTAAAAACACATGCACTTTTGAAATAATTTCCCATTCAATTGGTAGTAGTAATCTAATTTCCACTCATATTATCCAATTCCACCTAAATCCATCTATGTTTTCAAATGGTATAAGTTTTCTAAATATTCCTTTTCTGAGGATTATATGAGAAAATTAAGAATATTCATATTTAAGGATCAAGACAAGGTGATTAGAACTAAATTCTTGTATGTTGATCATTCAATGAACATCGTTATTTTTTATCATTATTATAATCATCTAGTTTTCCTAGTCTAATACACTTCACAAAAACTAGCTTGATATCTCATTTTAAAAAATGGATGTATCCTTGGAATGATAGTAGAACTATTTTCTAATTTTAGATAAATACACCATTTATTTTATAGAAGATCCAAGTTTCAGTGGTAGAACAATTCTTTGTAGTGTGACGGTACATCACCTACACAATAACATATTCTCTTATATAATGGTGGGTTAACAAGGTCACCTCCCACATTATATATATGGTTGGTGATTGATAACCCTAATGGTAGATCTATATATCATTGGGAAATCATAGTTCCTATATTCCGCGATGAAATGTTAGATCATGTCCATCAATGGTAGATCATTCTATCATTCGACACCAATGTTGGATAAGTGCAACTATACCATGTTCTCTACCAAAAGTTATTTTGTCTATTAATAGCTCAATTAATTATTATAATAATATAAATATTATCATTTTAAATAATATATATAATAAATAATTTTTTATATGTTTTATTATTTCAATGTAAAATATAATTATTTGTTTTTTAAAAATAATTTTGTGCATATTTTATACACATATCTACATGCATTTGAAACATTTTTTAATTCTCGATTTTTTGAAACATATAATATTTTAATAAAAATAATTTCATGAGTATTATATATCAGTGGCCTAATTATTATGTTGGATGCATTATACTGATATTTCGTATATAAAAATAGAGTGTGAATGTTTATTTTTATTTAGTATGGCTTTAAAAAATAAATTTAATAATTATATTATATTTTTATTATGAGCTAACTAATTGAATACAACTACTAGTTATGTATATGCTCTGAGAAAATATATTTTTTAATGAGGAGAGATTAATTCTTTAGAGATATAATCTTGGGATATAACAAAATTAATTTGGATATTTTCAAATTCAACTGTTAATTAATTCATGTAGAACTAGAGAGATCAAAAAACTTTATAAAATATATTTATTGGATATGATATTATATTAACATTCATGTTTGACCTTCTTCCACTGAAGTGATCAAGGATCATCAAGCTTCATAATTTTTGAAATCATTTGATTGTCAACCAATTTCATTGATTTTTTTCTCAGTGTAATATGTTATTTCATATGTTTTCTGTTGTTCAAGTTTATATTATGATTTTCCAAATAAATATAAATCCTTTAATTTTAGTTTTATTTCATCTCTATGATGGAAGCCTGGGTTGTGACCCCAAATCAAAATATTGGTCACATTGTAGGTTTAGTCTCATATAAATATAATGGGTTCTACCTCTGTGATTTTCTAAATGGCAGTATGTAAAAAGTTCTCATACCTTTGATGGTGAGGTTACTGTTGTGTATAAATCATCTCATAGAGTAGAGATTATTGTTTAGTGGACTTGAATTTTGGTTATCTGAACCACAAAAAATCATTATGTTATTTATTTTTCTTCGCACTTTACTTCATTTAATGATCATAACAGTCAATATAGTTTAACATTTTATTCAATGGGGTGGCTTTATGATAAAAATTTTTAAATGATTATTCATCCCCTTTAGTATTTATTGTAATCTCTTTCAATCTAATAACTTATATTAAAGGATTTTATTCCATAAAGGGAATTTTTAATCTCTAATTATTTATGTTGTTTATTTTTAACTCTATGATAACCTGATATCCTAGACCTAACTCTCTAATATCTAAGATAAAAAGATTCATTTAATATGAATGGTGTAAATGAAAATTATGGATAGATTCCTTAAATAACCCCATTATTCTATGGAAGTTAATACAACAGAGTGAATTATATAATTGAATAATACATGTAATATTTAAGTGTAGATAATTTTAAAATTATTGAAATATAAATGACCTTCCCAATATCAATCAATGAAACTTGTAGGTAATGACATAAAAAATATGTTTTGAATTGTAATATTAAAAATAGTTTGTACACTGTTGTAATTAGAAGGGTATATATCCATGTATCATCTTGTATGATAGACCATGATATATGAATAATACATTAATTGACTCACTATGGGACTCAGAAGCTCAAGAGAACCAAGCTCTTAAGTAGAATACTATGGCGTCAATATTGGAGATGATGAATCAATAAACTATATGTTCAAATTATATATATGTATTAATACTATTTTGAGTACCAAAAAAGATTTTTTGAACAAAAAATATACGTTAGAAGATGTACTAAGATCTCTTCGTGAGATATAGAATTCAGAAATGATGGCCATCTACGAAACTAATAATTTTAATGACTGTAACTCAGATTAATTAATTGGATCTATACAAGAGTATGAGTTAGAGTTGATAAAAATTGGTTATGAGGTGCCTAATAAGAGAAAAGGTGTAACAACCCATGATTTTATGATATAAGGTTTTCCCATAAATTTTATTTCATTGATAGATGGTGATACACAAAACATTGGGTTAGCATCTATTACACAAGAAAATAATTTTTGACAAAAACACTACATATTAATAATACAATTATTTAAATGGGAAAATAATTACCTATTCATTAAACTAAGTGATATGAATTGTAAGAAATAACTTTTAAATTTTATTTTAAATTTTTTTATATAAGTAAAACCTATTGTTAAACAGTGAATTTATTTTTCTGTAAAGTCAATTTTTTCAAAAGTTTTATTATATTAAAAGGTTATTTTTTTATCATTTTGTAGAAATTATTACTTTTAATTTACAAAAATAAAAATAATACATTTTAAAAATAAAATAAATTTTAAAACCTGTCATATCCAAAATTTATAAGGGTGATGTTTTTAGATCTTTTTAAAAAGTTTAATTTTTTAATGAATATTTAAAATTTTTAAATTTTAATCGAAAAATAACTTTCCATTTAATTTATTCGTAATGATTGATTATATTTTACATTTTTTTGTAATGTAAAATTATGTCAGTTATACATCCATAGATCCGTTTCAGTTCTTATTAATCATTTACAAATTGAATTTTAATATAAAAATCTTGTAAACTTTTGAACATTTTCCTCTTAAAATCTATTTTCTCATTGAGATTGTAGAAAACATTTGGAATTGAATTATGAAACATTAGAGGATGGAATTTTGAAAAAAAAATAAATAATAGTAATTAGTTTAATTTATATTATCTTAAAAGTTAATCTAAGTTTTTGACCAAAATAATTAGTAAAATATGTACAAATTATTTACTGCTTTTAAGAAAAAATTGGTTTTCCAAAGATTTAACTAAATTGATAGTGGTTAAAATGGACCACAAAATTGTCAAAAAACTATTTTATGGATATATAATGACATTATAATGTATAAGGTATGCAGTCTTTCCATTTTTACCCTTATTAAATTTCAAATAATGGGTGAACTTTTTCTTTTCAAAATAATTACATGTGTACCCCTCACCTTACTTATAAAAAGACACTAACTCTTATCTCTTAATTAAGAATTAGAACCATTTTTGTTCAAACATACCCAACACATATCACTTCCCAAAATCTCTCCTATCAACATATAATCCTTATAATTTATTTAAATCAATCCATAGAAGGATGTTAGTGAACACCAATGGAGGATACATGATGAAGATGCACAGTTCATCGACAAGAGATTTTTTTTATTTCATCATACACCTCCATAAATTATTATTATATCATTGTTATAAAATTAAGTTAGCATATTACATTTAATTAAAATTTTAATTCCATTAATGTGACTAAAAATCATATCTACTTCCATCAAATGTGTTCTTAGATCCTTATTCGTGTGTACGGTTGACTACCACCTCATGAACCTATGCCATTAATTTTTTTACTCTAGCACATCTCAAGGATGGAAATAATTATGAATTTATTGTTTATATTATATATATATATATTATTATACATAATTAATTATTATATAACACATAATGTTTTTACTTTTCATTTAGTGAGAATATGATAATGTCATACGTGTGTACGGTGGACTGTCGCCTCATGAAGCGAAGAATTCATTCATGCATTACATGGAAGGTTATAAGGATGTTTGTAATGAAAAAAATATTATTTAAATATGATTATTAATTGATAATATATCATTTAACATTTTTACATTCTATCAAAAAATAAAATGGAAACAATGTTCTTCTATACGTATGGCCTACCGTCTCTATTAATAGTGCAATTCATTTTATATACCCATATTAAATGTATTATTGTAAATAAATATATAATTAATATATATGATAATTCTATCATGGATAATATTATAAATAAGATAAAATAATGATAAAGGGATAGTGAAATTAACAAAAAATAAAAATAAAAAAACTGAGAAACTATTACCCGAATCATAAATTTAACATGAAGTTGTTAATAAATGGATAATAAAAATACATAAGAAAATAATATATGGTATTATATATATTAATATTTTTCTTAAAATAAATTTATAATATGATTGTATTTATTATAAATTATTCTAGAATGTGTACGATGGAATTTAAGACTTAAGGTAATGGAATTTTGTATTAATTTTCTATCTTTAAGACATACATTTTGTTATGAAGCTATATTATTTGAAAAGGTTTATATACAACCCCTTTGACATATAATATAATTAATTTATACACATGATAATAGAATTTAAATTTAGTTTTATTCCTTCATGGGACCTGGAATTTAAATATACCAACGTGGAAATGATTTTTTGATACAATCTCATCATTTATCTAGATGAATTAAGATTATGTTTGAGATTTGGAAATAATATGATCTATATCTCAATAAACTCATGAATTTTCTTCTGATATATTTATTCATTATAAATTCCTATAATTGTAACATTTTTCCCATGATTTTGTATCTAAAATAATATATAAATTATTTTTTAAAAAATTTGACTTTATTTCTCCCTTTGACTGAAATCTATTTTCATTAAAAAAATATTTTATAAAAAAAATCAAAAAAGTTTTCTTAAGAAAATATGATTTTTAAATGAATATTTAATCATATTTTGATATTTAAAAATATTTTTTTAAGACAATTAATCATCTTATTTTCAAAAAATTATCATTTTGATTTTACTGATAAAATTGAAAGAAATAATTGCTTTAACATGTATAGAATGAATTTAAATTCCCATCATGGAGAAAAATAGTTACTTCAGAGACTCATTTAAGATTTTTCAATTAATTTTTCAAATAAAAAAATTTCAAATAGAAGGATTTTTTATGAAAAGGATTTTGAAAAAGCTTTTCTTTCATTTTTTTCAACAAAGAAGGGATATTTCCATCAAGAAATATTTTAAATGATTCTTCAACATAGTTTTCAATCTTATATCACATCCATTGAGGGCTCATATTCTTTAATAGGGATGTGATCCAAGGATATCATTTTTATTCATTATATGAATGGTTTATTTTTATAATGGGATGATATAAAATGAAAATATTTCTATTCTATCGGTTAAACAATGATAATTTTTTCTGATGCTCTATTCTTCTTACATTGGAATTTATTTGATGTCATCTTAATGTGATTATGAAACTTTGCTATTTTATAATGGTTTTGATATGATTAAATTTTAATGGAACCCATTTAATTTTTTTGGGTTATAATATGATTAATGTTTTATGATATTTTGAAAAACTTATACGTGGTTTTGATTATGATATCGGTGGGAACCATATCTCACTCCAATGAATTGGGTAACTAATTATATATCATGATATAGGCTTGAATATAAAATGGAGTTAACTTAGTTAATTAATGGATTTTTTCCACCAAGATTTTCTTGGGAGTGATCCTTGACTACTATGATGGTTTTGGAAGTGAAACAATTCCACTATTATATTCATGGTAATTGTCCTTAAATTATATGGAAATAACATTCTATGATTCTTTGTATTCTCTTAATTTATGTCTTATACCAATTTAGTGCCCTCATCGCGCAATTTTTTTATTCCCTTACGAATCATAACAAATCAACTACCAATATCTATGACAAGATCTATGATTATGATCATTTATATGTAGGGTTTGGATTTTTGATGTTATACTCATGATATCATAATCCTATGATCGTGTTACCCTTACATATATCATTTTCTTACCCGTACTGAGCATCTTACCTCATTCATTCTTATGTTTTTTATGAAGATGTTATGAAAAATTTTATTACATGTGATTTTTATAAGAAGGGTTATATTTATGATGATCATAGTTGGAGACAATTTAGTTTACCGATGGAACCTTTTTTTATATTTCCATGTTCCCAAATACACTAAAATATTAAGATCCTCATGTCTGTGTTTTGGAAATATAATTAATACTCATAAAAATGACATATTATCTAAGTATGATAATCCTTGATCTCTATAGTTGGTATAACGTGATAGGTTTAGTTACCCTTTGAAATATGTATGGTAAATCCTTAGAATTATCCATAAGGAAATTTCTACGAATATGTATATGGATGATAGAATGTGTAGGAAAATATCCTTTAATTTCGCTAAATGATAGAGTGAGTTGTTTACAAGAAATTATATCCATTTCTTGATACTACATGTGGATGTGTATTTGGATCAAAGGTACATAAGTGTAATAAGCCCAAAATGGGTGCATTGATATTGACTTTACCAACAACTAGAGAATAAAAATAGGCCTTGCTACAAACATAGTTTGACACTCTTGGGGGATACGTATCAATAAATCAGAACCTCTTTGCAAACAATCTATAAATATTTAAATAGATGAAAACCCTAAATGTACTTGGATAAAACAAATTTTTTATATATTAAATATTTATTCATGATTTAGAAATCCTATATGTGATTTTTAGTATTATCTGGTAACCCATCATGACTATTATTTCTTACTCTGTGATTTTTTATTTTATTCAATGGATGAAAATCAATGGACACATGTTGATGTCGAGCATGAAAAACAATATAATTATTGTCATAAAAAATATCCAAAAATTATGGGAGGTGGAATAAAAAAATATATTCTAATTTTAAAGAAAATATTTCAAGCTAGAAATCATGATGGGCTACCAAATGAAAAATTAGGGAACAACATTAGGTTGGGTCTTTCTTGTAGAAATTTCTAGCTTCTTTCAGGGCATATTTTGATTATCTAGTCACTTATAGATTGATCAACACTAGTGAAAATATATTTTTTCATTCTACTGTGTTTGGAAAATGAAAAATCATTTTGAATTTATAACTTTTGAAAGGTGAAGAAGATCAATATTGGAACTTTTTCAATAATATGAGTCAATAGGATAAAATTGACTCCATGGATTGGGAAAAGTTCAAGAACATAATTTTTAATAAGTATATTCATTTAATTGTTCATTAAATGTTGGATAATGAGGTTCTTGATCTAAAGATAAAGTGTGAGGAATCCATTCATTCCTATATGTGAAATTTTACAACACATATGTGGTATACTTTTAAAATTACCATCCAACCTTAAAGTAAAATTTTTCGATTCTTTGATGTCATAAAAACTATTAAAAGGGTGTTATCCACAAAAGACATCAGTAGACATAATGATGTTTTTTATCTTATATTTACGTGGAAAATGTGGTTGGACTTATGTATAAATATAATGGTTTTCATAATATTATTAAAATGAAATTTAAAATAAAATCTAAGAAACCAAGAGGGAGGAATATTATCATTCCTTTATGATTAATGTGTAGGAAGAATAATAGAGGAAATATTCTTAGGGGGGAATTAAATTTTTATTTGTTTAAGTGATGGCCATTGGGAAATTGATTGATGAAGCGATGATAGAAACTTAGACAACAATGATAATATAAAGAATTATTTAATGAATGCACCACCCACACTCCAATGTTTCCCATGAAAGTTTTACATCAATTATGCTATCCAATATATAAATATGAATTTCAATGATAATAATCGATGTTAGTAACCTCTTAAGACAAGAGTAAAATGGATATCTATTATGATAACTATTTTGGATGAGGGGTTCTATATTTATGTGGTGAGAGGTATACTTACCATCCACTCAAGAATTTATAATATATTATTTGACACTAGATCTACCCATTCATTAATATCTAAATATATTTTTAAGGGTATTTAGATTCCCTGAAAACTGTTATCTGTATTATTAGTAGTGATAACCCCCAATGATATGATGATCACATCATATGTCTATGATTCCCACCTAGTTGATTTCGGTGGGGATTTTGTCCCTATAAATATTTTCATTCTTACTATGGTTGAATTTGATATTATATTGTCAAGGTATTGTAATTATATACATAATAATACATAAATGTTTGAGAAAGTGAAGTCATATTTGGAAAAAAAACATATGATAGATAATAAATGTGATGATAAGTATGAACTAACAATGGATATCACCTCAATCGAATGGGTTATAATTTACATCCAGAAGGGGTGTGTATCTTATATGGTCGGGGAGAATCGTGAAATTGATTATATTAGTTTTTATTAATTTTTTTGATTTATTTCTAGAATATTTTCCTAGTCTCCCACAGAAATGTGATGTTGTGTTCTTAATATAACTCAAAACCATTGCCACACAAATTTCAAATACACCATATATAATGGACTAGATTTAGTTCTTGTAATTGAAGAAATAATTCTAGAAAATCATTCAAAAAGGACTCTTTCAACTAATTGGGTCACCTTGGACTACAAATTTAATTTTTTTACAAAAAATGGATCAATATGACACTATATTGATTTTTTGTAGCTGATCAATATCATAATTAAGAACACATGTCATCATCCCCATATTTTTCTCTTTTTGATTTATTGTGCAAAGAGAAATTATTTTCCAATAACTAAATTCACTATTGGTGTCATCTATTTGTGGTTATGAATGAATATACTACTAATACATAATTCCATAAATTTTATAGACACAATAAATATATTGTGAATCTAATTGGTATTATTAATGACCTCCAATGTTCATAGTTTTAATTAATAGATTATTTAGATATTATATTGCTAATTTTTTGGTAGTATTTATTAATGATATTCTTATCTTTTCAAAGAGAATGAGAGAGCCTAATGATCACATGATATATTTACTAAATACCATACGTAAGGATAAACTATATGTAAAACATAAGAAATATAAATTTTGGATGCAAAAAAGTTCATTTTTTGGTCATATAATTTATATATGTAGTTATATCAAAGATGGAGGCTATTGATTTACAACCCATATCAACCAAGATGTCTAGATTATCTTTTCTTCATGGAATTGATAGATATTTTTGATGATTAGATGTGAATTTATCACAACTATCTAATCAAATGACTAGGCTAACTCGGAAGGGAAAGAAGTTCCATTAGATAGCGGAATGTGAGAAAAATGTTATGGAACGGAAGAAAATATTAGTCAACACACCTATGATTACATTACCATATAGTAGATAAGGTTTTGTAATATATTTTGATTTATCCACGAAGGATTTGGATGTGTTCTTCTGTTGAATGTCAATCTTATAGAATATGCCTTATGAAAATTGAAGATTCACGAGAAAAATTAATGAACTCATTATTTCAGTTTATCTGTAGTAAGTTTTTTATTAAATACCTGGAGTAATTATATTTATGGATAAAAGTGTGATATATATACTGATCTTAGATGTTTAAAGTACATTGTCATGCAGAAGGAGTTGAATATGTTACTATTGTAGAAACCATAAAAATTGTTCCATGATTTTTTTTTGAAAAAATTCCGTCAACCGGGCTTAAGAAGTCCGGGCTGAGACTCTGCATTTCACATGGGGGCTATGATGGTAGCGAAGGTACCAGACTGAAGGGCCTAGAACAGTGTCCAACAGTGATCCGAAGCCGGGGTGTAGGCGTGCAACCCCCGCAGTATAGACCAACAAATTTGGAAAAGTACCTAATGTGGCGCCCAAGGTACCTCCATTTAAATACATGGGTGCCACCATGATGGAGATGAATGAAGTAATAATTTCATATATATCCTAAAAGTGGAACCCCAGTTAGGCCAAATCACCATAATCACACATGTATACATTGGGCACACCCATCCGGCAGGCATCCACTTGTGTGCCACAATTTTGCCACATAACATACTTTTGTAACCAAACTCTTTTCACCCAAGGTCTCCTATTTTCCTATAAATAGACCCTTGGGGATTCATTTTTATGGAGGAATTTCCCAGAAGCCCAATTGCTGCTTTGTTCACTCTAGTGCTTCACCCATGTCTTCTGAAACTTTCAAGGTAGTTCTGTAACACCTTAAGCGGAATAATTGATGGGTGAGTATAGAACTTATGTCCTTTTAGTGTTTGAAATCCATATCACTAGCGGACCTAAACTGCCCAACCTCCCTCAATCAAAAACACATGCATGCCACCTATTACTCACATAGGAACTTGAGTGCCCCACTTTGGGAATAAATGTGAATACTATTGAAGGATTGATTCAGGTCTCAGCCATGTATTAACATCCAGGTTGTTCATCACTGAAGTGAATATCAGGTCTCTCAAGCCTACTAGCATGCCCATACTTGTGTACCAGTACCTAATTAGGGGCCCATACTTGTGCAACAATACCTATTTGGGTGCCCAACTTTGATTCAGCAACTATCTTTAGTCAATAAGCAATTAATCTATCTTTAAAGCCATTCATGGCATGGATTCTTCATCATTGGCTCCCTTTTATGAAAGGTATTATATTAAGACCTTCACCATAACCACTTTTCTTATCAAACCCTTAGGAAAGGAACATCAATGTTTCTCCAATTTGATTTTGTATATCCACAGTCAAAGGTTTACCACATTTGTTTCACAATGGGTTTATGATTCATGGAGTGTCTGTGGGGTTGTATATCCTTAGTCACATTGAACTTTCTCCCAAGAATAGTGTTGGGAAGTTCCCTGTTTTGAGGATTATGGTTTGGGTTATGACTTCTGCTTCTCATTTGTATGACCCAAAACCTCAAGTCTCTGGTAAAAATGTACGTTTCACGCTTGATTTTCCATGCAAGAAAAATAAAATTCTCTATCCCCTACCAAGATCAATTTTAGGGCAGCCAACCTAGTGTAAACCCCTAACCTTTCACGTAGTTAGTTGTAGTCCCACTCTTCTCTACTTCATTCACCTTCAATCCTTCATTTCATTTGACACTTTTCCTATGTAAATTGATGTGAGGGTTGGTTCATCGCCTTTCCCTCTTCTTGGGTTGACTCGACCTCATCCACTCTAGCCACCATAGGTGTTCCCTCATACACCAGAGGAAGAGGAAAAGTGTGAGTTATTTTGTTGAATCTTTGAAATTCTCACTCATCTCACATCAAAAATGACTCACTTGGGATTATAAATTTTTCATGATGACAAAATTTGTGCGAGAAGACTTGAACTATTAGAACTCTGATTCCGATTCAAACAATGATACATAGGATTCCTACTTGAAGGCATGATCTCAAAAGGGATCCCTTCAAAAGGGTTTACCCAATCATGTCCCTTACAATGAGTAGATATTATTTATATTCCCCAACATAAAGAATGAACTATGATAACTTTGATTCCAATCACAATTAGTATACGTAGGAAGACTTCGCAGGACCCGAGCTCATTGGATATCCTATTCATAAATACAACCTTAATTCCCTTAATCTAGGCATTTTCCATAGACATAACCCCCAAATTAAACGCCACATATCACCAAGGAATCCTTTTAAGGAAGTAATCCCAAACTCATTTCTCTCAAAGGACATAACTATCTTATGAGACATATCGAACTACATGGGATTTTATTCCCATCCATATGGGATATTTATGAAAACCTCCTTGAGGTTCAAACCCAACACTTCAAATCAACCATGTTCTTTCTATTCCATATTCCTAACAAGGTCTAATTTTATATGGAAGCCCATACCCTTTCAAAGTTCCTTAGGCTGCTTCGACATAAGTCCCATACAAAATTTTTTCTAAACACATTTCGCTTTTATTTCTATACCACATGACAAAAAATTTTATGATTTGGTCTTTATAACATGACCATAAAAAGAATGATGTGCCCTATTAAGTAGCACCGAACTACAAAGGTTCAGAATTATTTCACAAGGATACGTTGGTAGCCCATTTTGTGGGTGCGATTCTGATTACAAAACAAAACTTCATCTCCAAATACGAAAATAAATTCCACAGTACCCCACAAAGTTTCTTAAAAACTAGTATCATCATAACAATGATTTAAAGAATCTATAAATAGTATATAAGAGCATGGAATTTATGGATAACCTAGAATTTATATGGATATCTCCATTAATGAAGAACCTCGAATACATATAGATGATTCTAAATTTCACACATGTTAATAAGTGATTTCAAATTCCAAGGGAAATTTATGTTATACTTTGTTAATTAATAATTATTCATGAAAATATCTTCAATTTATGAAGAGAGTCCTGGAGTATACAATAATCCCTCCCAAAAGGGTGTGATGTGTCCAACATCCCACCATATCTACCAATGTATGTTCTTAAGTATCGTAAAGTTCAAACATCACGAACACCTGCCTTTGGAAAGTAGGTCCCTTTTAGATAAATAATTGTTGTATGTTTTCTTTTTTCATGAATAAATCCAATGGAATCCCCTTAGAGGCATCAATTATTAAACTAGAAAACCTATTTCGAGGAGCTACGAAAAAAATGGTGAACCCGACGTGAATACTTAACCAAGTTAATAATGGTACCCACCAGTCCAAACTAAATCAATTGGTAATTGAAGGAGAGACAATGGAATCAATCACACATCAATATATATATAATATATTTCTTTAATGGTGTTTATTGTTTTTCTCAGTTTTTTATCAAAACACCCATCACTCCAAAATGGATTCCTTCAAGTTTTCACCTGTAAATGTCCTGACTACTACTTAATATGGATTGTCATCTGCCAGAAAGATTTCAACATCCCCTCATCATCTTCATCATTGGGTCTCCAATATGCTGGTAAGAGAGTACTATCAGCATTGTACTATCCCAACCATAGAGGCTCCCCGACATGCTCTCCAGGTTAAGGACTACCCCTGATCATCCAGTCAATGATGACTAATGGTCAATAAGAAGATGATTCCAACCACCATCTTCCACCATTTCAGGTCTTTATACCATGAAAGTAATAACCAATACCTCCCAAACTATAGAGATGTTGATCAAGAGGTCACCAAGGTCCTAAATTCAAAGATGCACGGGTCCTTCTCGATGACTCCCACCAACAATCGCCACCAGCAGAATCGCATAGTAGTGAACCCCTATCATGATGGAGGTGTTGCATTTGGACTTCAGCACAGGTCTCTTAGACCTGGGCACACCGGAAAAATCATCAAGGAAAACATCTGATCAATAGGGTGTATTTTCATAACTATTCCCCCTCTAGAGAAGTCCATCAATAGATCTTGATGGCAAAAAATGAGCGAGTAGATCTACCCATCCATCCTAATTTTTCATCCCATGAAACCTGTATAGATATAACCCACTAATCCCACCTAGAAAATTTGTTGGAGTATTGTGAATAGAAACATACACATGATTAAAAATTATCATCCAGTATGTAGTCTTGTCTGACTGCATTTAAAGAAAACACGCTAATCAAATGTAGTGAAAATTTGTAAACAGTAACATACACTAGCTTACACTCACCTTTTCATCCAACAGTCTTGTCTTCTAGTGTAGAAAGAGGGTTTTCAACCATTATTGATAAGAAATATACCACATGCACATACACCTTCCAACATTCATCAATCTAGCCAACAGTCTTTTTTGGCAGCACCTGGAGAAGTCAGTTGGAAAGCTCATCTGACAAATCTGGGGAAGACTAAACTCTCTACCCCAACACATGATTACTGTCAAAATCCATTGACTAGAAAAGAAATACATGAGTAATCACATACACCTACTTCCAATATTGAATAGATGTATATTCCAATTTCAGTTGCTGAAGTCACCAAACATATCTTAGTAATGGAGAAATGGAAAACAAAAATTCATGCACATATTCTGGAAACATGCCAGAATAACATAACAACAACTTAAGTAGTACCAGGGGAACAGACACATAAATTTGTCCCCACACCAGGGATGAAACATCAAAATTACATCCTAGAGAAGATATACATCTACTCTAGTATAAGATGGTTATGGGTCATACTACCCCATATCATACAGACAAGAAGATTGGGAACATACACCCTTTTCAATTGGAGGTAATAGACTCGTTCTAAGGAACACTCCAAGGAAAGAACATACACTAGACCATTATATCATATTTTCCCGAAAAGTGGCCCAAACTATGTGTTAGGGAGTATCCAAGAAGAAGTCTCACTAAACACAGTTTGAAAATCAAGATCCAACCTGTAATATGTCCTCTCTTAATGCTAGAGTTCTTGAAGCCCTCAGATATTTATCTGTTGCAGCTCAAGATCCTACCCCTTAATTACCAATTTTTTTGTGTAGTAGCAGTAATTTTGAAGTTCCCCATCGGAAACTTCATCAGGAAGGCTTGCTTCATAAAATTTTGGTCAATACATAGATCCTATCTCCGAATGAGAAACACAACAACCCTCTATGTGGCCAGAATACCAAAGAGTTAGAGGATTTATCAATTACTATAATCAACCATGGTGGTCCTCCCTATGATGGCATTCACTGCGAAAGTTCTCACCACAGTATTATCTCGTATTTTCAATATAATACTCTAATTGAAAGTTTAGTAATGATAAAGACCTCTTATCTTGAGGAAGATTTAATCACAAGGCTAGTCATGTCTGATAACATCTAATTAATGAGTTAAATACTTTCTCACCTAGAAGAAATATT
This sequence comes from Viscum album, assembly GCA_963277665.1. Taxonomy (NCBI): domain Eukaryota; kingdom Viridiplantae; phylum Streptophyta; class Magnoliopsida; order Santalales; family Viscaceae; genus Viscum; species Viscum album. The sequence continues at coordinate 907,340,015 of OY728145.1, forward strand.
AACTAAACGATCATTCTCCGAACCTCCCTTGGGTCATTTTTCTTCTATTACAGCAGAGGAAAATCGATTGATTCCATTTTTTTAATAAAATAATCGAGAAGTGTCAACTTTGGTAATACCAAGTGGATAAACCCAAAGTGAAAAATTATCAAGATATGTTAAATGTATGAAAATAATTGGATAAAGGAGAAGTACCGGTCATGTTCTTGCCTTTGGAAAATTCTCAATACAATATTTTTAGACTGATTGTATAATATTATATTCAAGATTTCTGCATAAACATATGGAAGACTATTCTTTATTTAAAAACCAAATTATTACAATATGATGAATATAAAAATCTTGTAAAGGTAATAGAAGGGTTTTAATGCCAAATTGAATTGGCATATCTCTCAGTTTTCCAATATCATATGGTTGAAAGCAATAGATAACCCTTTAGCGTTCATGCCTCAATGATTTAAAGAGACAACACTGTTGACCTCACCTGTTTTGATAATCCCAATCATGTATTCGTATGTTTTGACAATCCCAATTATGTGTTCATATATTATGATATTCAAAATTACTATTGATCTACACTTTAATTCTTTCAAATCGATGATAAAGTTAATAATAATGTTAAAATATTTTCTGATTTATGTTAATCTCGATTATCCATGTTTATATAATTTTTGAAATGATTCTAAGTGAATTAGATGTGTTTTGAATAAGACAGTCAAGTGTAAGTATCACTGACCTGAATAGAACTACCGACAGCCAGAGCTACCGATAGACAGATAGCTATCGACAGCTAGAGCTATCGATAGACAGATAGCTACTGACAGCCAGAGCTACCGATAGAAAGATAGCTACCGACAGCCAGAGCTATCGATAGACGAATAGCTACCGATAGCCAGAGCTACCGATAGACAGATAGCTATCGACAGCCAGAGCTACCGATAGATGGATAGCTACCGACAGCCAGAGCTACCGATAGACAGAGAGCTACCGACAACCAAGAGCAACCGATGGAACTAAGTTCATCGAGCTACCCATAAGAGCTACCGATAAGAGCTACCGATAAGAGCTACCGATAAGAGCTACCGATAAGAGCTAGAGCAACCGATGGAACTAAGTTCATCGAGCTACCGATAAGAGCTACCGATAAGAGTTTGAAGAGCTACCGATGGAAGATCCTACATAGAGTCAACCGTACACGTCTACAAACAAACAGCTACCTATAATTAACTGCGGAGTCAAATCCTACATCCTCGACAGTATTTGTTTATTACACTAATAGCTACATTTGTTACTTTTGATGCATTTAATGTTATTAAATGATTTCTGTTGCCATTTCAGGAATCCGTACCAAGTACGATTGAAAAGGATAATCATTCCTTCTTCTCAGCAAAAAAGGCATAAAGTTATATAGGGGGTGAATGTGAAAGAGATAAGATATACAAGAAAAAAACCAAGAACAACGTGTATGTATTAGTGAATCAAGACAAGATACTTGAAGAGAGTGAGCACACGAGAACACACTCGCGATCAAGCTCAAAACGTTCCAAGAACAACTGGAGAACTTTCACTCACAAGACTAAAACTACCAGACTCCATAACACAGAACATACATCGAGAAATCTATGCTAATGAAGAAATACACAAAACACTTCACTTTATGAGCCAATAAAAAAGCTGAACCTGGAAGCACTGAAAGAAGAAACGATACTCTATTTTTCAGTCAAATACCAGAGAAGGACTCAGAACCATTTCTGATCAAATCCAAAGGAGTCCAAAGCTGCACTGCAATCACTAGAGCCATTCTAAACTCTATATCTTGCTCTAAGTGATTTAGTATTTTCATTACGAACAATGTGTGTATCCTGTTAATTATTACACACACACACTGTATCCTGGACCTTAACTGGAGGATTTGTAAATCCTCACTCACAATCTTTACATCCTTTATTTCCCACTGTGGATAGTAGTAGAGGTCGAGTGTGACCTGGACAGCTTTGAGCTGTTGTTTGTTATCCCACGTATAACTGTGGTAGAGGTCTCTTGACCTGAATAGTGTGATCACTGTTGTTAACCCAGATCCAGGGTGTGGATCACTTTATATAAATTTTGAGAGGACTAAGTCTCAGCTTGAGACTGAACCTCTTGGTTAACTCTTGTGTTTTTAGTTAAAATCTATATCCATACTATATACATTTATTTCATATTCCGCTGCTATTACTTTGAAATATAATTTATTTTCAAAGATACTTTGATAGTTAAACTCGCAAGTGTTTATATTTATTGTAAACCAGTAAGTTAGTTTCAAAAGTTAATTTAATTATAAGGTTATGTTAACTAAGAATTAATCAATCTTTGAGAAACTAATTGAACCTTTATAATCTGTATAAATTCACTACAGTTTAATTTGTTTTTGAAATTGGGGGATTTTTATAGAAATTGTTTTTAGCAGAAATTTTAATTGGAACTCAATTCACCCCCCTCTTGAGTGTCCACTCCGACCAACATTTGGTATCAAAGGAGGTTTTGTGTTTTTCAAAAAAATTTATTTTCTCTCTGCTTTTCAACTGTGATTTTAGTTGTATTTTAAAGTTCTTAAAATTTCTGTTATTTCTAAATTTTTATCTCTTTAAATTTTGTTCATAATGGATAATAGACTTGATGGTGCTGCTACTAACCGACCACCTTTCTTTAATGGAAATAACTATTCTCAGTGGAAACTTAAAATGAAAATTCATCTAGAAAGCATGAGTTTTGATATTTGGACTGCTATTGAATCTGAATACAAAATTCTCACTACTGATAGATCTACTTGGGATGAACCTACAAAGACTGCTTAGAATAATAATTGTAAAGCTATGAATGCTCTGTACTATGCTCTAGGAGATGAAGAATTGAACATAATTTCTGCATGCAAAACTGCTTTTGAGATTTGGGATACCTTTGGTGTTTCTCATGAAGGAACAAATAATGTTAAAGAAATGAGATTGAACACTTATACTATTAAGTATGATAATTTTAAAATGAAGTCTGATGAACCTATTTATGACATGTATCTCAGGTTTAATGAGATAGTCAACATGATGAATTCACTCGGAAAAGCTGTTCCAGCAAAGGAAAAAATTATGAGAATCTTGAGATGTCTACCATACCGATGGAGAGGCACATCTGTCTCAATCAGAGAATCATGTGACATTGCTGTTATACCTGTCAAAGAACTTATTGGCAAATTGATGATGTATGAAGAAGAGCTCAAGGTAAACAAAGAGGAAGACGATGAACCGAAAATAAAATCTGTAGCTTTCAAGTCTACTGCTTTGAAGAGTAAGGAGAAGGAGAAAATACAAATGGAGGATGAGAGTTCAACAAGTGAAAACTCAGAGTATGACAGTGATGTAGAAATGGCTCAGATAGCCAGGAGATTCAAGAAGTTTTATAGGAAAAAGAAATTCTTTAGGAAAACAAATTACAAAGGAAAGTATGATCAACAAGGAAAATGGAAAAAGGATAGGAAGAAAGCTGACAGGACTGATGAAGTTGTCTGCTACGAATGCAAGCGAAAAGGACATATCAAAGCAGACTTTCCAAAGTTAAAATTCAAAAAGAAATATGATTACAAAGATAAGAAGTACAAGAAAGCCATGAAGGCTACCTGGAGTGCTTTAGAATACAGCACAAGTGAAGCCGAATCTTCGAACTCTGAAAGGAATCGAGCCAAAATGTGTTTCATGACAAATACTTCTGAGGAGACCTGTTTGAAGAGCTGTCACAAGAAGATATGGTATTTACATAGTGGGTTCTCAAGACACATGACTGGAGATTATTCTTGCTTCAAGAGCTTAATAAAGGTTGATGGAGGTCATGTCACCTTTGGTGACAACTCTAAAGGGAAAATCATCGGCCTAGGCTAGATTGGTAACACTGACTCAGTATTAATTCCTAAAGTTTTATTCGTTGATGGACTTAAATATAACTTGCTTAGTATATCTCAATTATGTGATGATGGTTTCAATGTCAAGTTTGAAAATGATTCCTCTGATTCTTTTAACTCCAAAAATTCTTTATTATTTTCTACTCTAAGGAATTAAAATGTTTATGCTGTTGATTTAAATTCTTTAGCTAAACAAAATATTCCTTGTTTGAATGATTTTCATAAAGAATCTTGGCTATGGCAAAGAATATTAGGAAACTGCAACATTCACTCACTTAGAAAACTGGCTAGGAAAAACTTAGTTAGAGACTTACCTAAATTAGAATTCCCAAATGACAAAGTGTGTAATCCCTGTCAAAAGGGAAAACAACACAAAGATTCTTTTAAATCAAAGAAATAAGTCTCAACTTCTCAACCACTTGAGTTGGTTCACATGGATTTGTTTGGACCATCAAGAGTTTCTAGTTTAAATGGGAAGAACTGTGTCTATGTTCTAGTAGATGACTTCTCTAGATATACTTGGGCATATTTCTTAGCTCACAAAAGTGAAGCTTATTCTTCCTTTATTAAATAATCCAAGTCTGTAGAGAATCTTAGTGGACTCAAAATTAAGACCCTGAGAAGTGATCATGGTCGTGAGTTTGAAAATCAAGACTTTGAATCTTATTGCATACACAATGGCTACACTCATAACTTTTCAGCTCCTAGGACACCTCAACAGAATGGCATAGTAGAAAGGAGAAACCGAACCCTTCAAGAAATAGCTAGAACCATGCTCAATGAATATGAACTGCCTATTTACTCTTGGGATGAAGCTGTAAATACAGCTTGTTATGTTATCAATAGAGTCTTGATCAGACCTGTTCTTAAGAAAACCCCATATGAGTTGTGGAACAATAGGAAGCCTAAGGTTAATTACTTCAGAGTTTTTGGTTGCAAAGTCTTTATTCTTAACACAAAGGATAATCTGGACAAGTTTTCTTCTAAAAGTGATGAAGGAATTTTTCTGGGTTACTCTACTTCAAGTAAATCTTATAGAGTGTTCAATAAGAAATCCAAATGTTTGGAAGAATCTGTTCACATCAAATTCGGTGAAACCGATCCACATGAGCCTAAAACATCTCTTGAGAATCTTGAAGAAGATTTGTTAGTTCTAGACCTTAATGATAAATCCAAAGAAACTGTTATAAAAACTTCAAGTTCTAGACTTTTTCCAGAATCTGTTTCGGTTGAACCCAAACCTACTGATGAACCTGAAGTGTCTAGTCCTACCTTTACTAGATCAAGAAGAATTCTAAAGAATCATCCTTTGGCTGCTGTTGTTGGTAATCTTCATAGAGGAACACAGACTAGAGCTTCTCTAAGAAATCAGGTTGAACATCAAGCTTTTCTCTCCCAACTATAACCCAAAAATATTAATGATGCTATCGTTGATTAATTCTGGGTAATGGCTATGCAAGAAGAGTTAAATCAATTTGAAAGAAACAAATTCTGGGAATTAGTTGACAGACCTAAGGACACACTAATAATAGGCACTAAATGGGTTTTTAGAAATAAATTTGATGAATTAGGAAACATAGTTAGAAACAAATCTAGGCTAGTTGCACAAGGATATAGTCAAGAAAAAGGCATAGACTATGAGGAGACATTCGCACCTGTAGTTAGACTAGAAGCCATTAGTATTTTACTTGCATATGCTGCACATCTAAATTTTAAGTTATATAAAATGGATGTCAAAAGTGCATTTTTAAATGGTTTTATAATTGAAGATGTTTTTGTAGAACAACCTCCTGGATTTACAAACCCCCATTTTCCAAATCAAGTTTTTAAACTTTATAAAGCTTTATATGGCTTAAAACAAGCTCCAAGAGCTTGGTATGAGAGACTCAGCAACTTTCTTATTTAAAAAAGTTTTACTAAAGGGATTGCTGATCCAACTATTTTTATTAAAAGAATTTATAAAGATGTTTTATTTGTACAAATCTATGTTGATGATATTATTTTTGGATCTTCTAAACATTCTTTATGTACTGATTTTTCAAAAAGTATGCAAAATGAATTTGAAATGAGTTTAATGGGAGAACTTAAATACTTTCTTGGATTTCAAGTATTTCAAAATGAAAATGGTATTACTTTGAATCAAAGTAAATATACAAAGGATCTTTTAAAACGTTTTGGTTGGATAGTATTAAGGAGAGTGAAACTCCTATGAGTACAATCTGTAAATTGGATACAGATGAAACTGGGAAACCAGTGGATCAAACCAATTATAGGGGTATGATTGGTATTTTACTTTATCTTACTGCTAGTCGACCAGATATTATTTTCAGTGTATGTATGTGTGCAAGATTTCATGCTAACCCGAAAGAATCTCATTTGCTTGCTGTTAAAAGAATTTTCAAATATCTCAAACATACTGTTAACCTTGGTTTATTTTATCCAAAAGGACATTCCTTTGAGTTAATGAGTTATTCAGATGCTAACTTTTCTGGTTGAAAATTAGACAGAAAAAGCACTTCAGGAACATGTCATTTATTAGGAAAATCCTTAGTATCTTGGTGTAGTAAAAATCAGAATTCTGTAGCTCTATCCACTGCCGAAGCAGAGTATATAGCTGCTGGTAGTTTCTGTGCAAAAATTATGTGGATGAAACACACTCTCTTGGACTATGGATATGATTTTATGCATTTTTCGATTAACTGTGACAACACTAGTGTAATAAACATCTCGAAGAACCCTGTATCTCACTCAAGAATCAAACACATTGATGTATGGCATCATTTTCTGAGATATCATTATCAAAAGGGTGATATTTCTCTTGAATTTATCGGCACTAAACATCAATTGGCTGACATTTTCACTAAACCCTTAAGTGTGGATAGGTTATGTTACATTAGGCACGAGCTGGGGATGTTTAATCTTCACCGATGTTGAAATCCTCACCGATAAAAATCATCACCGATAAAACGTCGTTTTAAATCTATTTGCCTGCCGCCAAAAATCTGAACTGTTTTTTATTCATTTAACTTATGATTCCTAAATGATAAAACTAATTCTAAGCCGCTTCTCACTCCACCGAACCCAAAACCTTTTACCTTCGAACCTTAGAACCCGAACCCTCTGCGAACCTGAGATCGCTCGAACCAACGATGACAAAAACCAAAACTCCTGTCATCTGAGATGACTGTGTTGAGCCTAAAGCAAAAAGGCAGAAGTCCGAGCCAGAAGCAAGTAGTGCTATTAGAACTAGGTCAGGAAGGAGACCAGTAAATCCTCATCTGCAAAATATAGCTATTGTGATCGAAAAAGAGCTGTGTGTAGACTGGTTGCTGCCCAGCAAGTCCTTGGTGCTCGAAGTTCTGGAAGCTCAGAGATGGGTATACTGCTTTTCAAATAACAACGGTCCCTACTACCCAAAGTTGGTAAAACAGTTTTACGAGTTCGTAAGCTTAGAGAAGTTAGAGAATGAGAACCTAGTATCTTCGTTTGTAAATGGTAAAGTGATATCATTTTCATCAGTAGAACGGGCTGATTGCTTAAAAGTTCCACATGAAGGTGTGTCTGGATATGTATCAAGAGAAATGCCACCCACCGGTGACATTTTTGATCATGAGACCGCGTTGAAAGAACTGACTGGTGATGGAACTCCAAGGAAAGTGGTTGCTGCAGAAATGGATGGAGAGAACAGATTACTATTCAAGTTTGATCAACATGTGTTGATACCAAGGATATGAGACTTTGCTAAATTGAGATATCAGGATATCTATCTCCTACATCTTTTGAGACATGATGTCAAAGTCAATTTTTGCAGATTGGTGATGAGTTAAATGGAAGATATGACAAGGCCGAAATCATAGACTAACGCCCTATTCTTTGCTAAGCTGATTTCTGTAATGATCAAAGTGAAAGGGATAGCTGAGTTTCAAGATGAGACAGTTGTAGTGAAGAGAAACTTTTGTATCACTACTACAGTTTGAAAATATATGAAGATTAATTGGAATCTGTGGAGAGGAGAATGGTTCAATGATGACCAAAAGGTATATGATAAATTTAATCTTGTGGATTATCCTTCAAGGCCAAAGGATAAAAGAGATCCAGGTCTAGGACCTGATGAAGAGGAACCTAAGTACAGTGATGAGTCAGAAGAAGAAGAAGAAGAAGAGTAAGAAACTCCTATGGATGATGGAGGAGATCTTGAATTGCCTCTAAGACCTATTGCTGAAATTATGTCTTTAGAAAAGGAAGTGCTAGTAGAAGTGGAGACACCTGCTAATGAGGAAGACCAGTCGGTCTCTGAGCATGTAGAGGAAGAAGAGAATGTCTCTGAATCATCTGATTCTGCTGAATTGAGTCTAAGTCCAGTTATTGGAAGCTCAGTTGTACCTTCTATGGATGAAGAAAGAGAAAGAGGAGAAGCTATACCTATTCCAGAAAATCATCTTGCTGCTACAGAGATGGAAGTTGTTGTGGAAGATTCTGATGAAGAAAGAGCAGCAGAGAATGTAGTTGCTATATATGAGAATTCACCCATTGAGGGGGAGAATCACAAAAATTTTAGAAATGTTACAGTGACTATTGAGTCTGAAGACTGGGTAGAAGACCCAAGTTTTATAGTCTTTGGTTTGGATTATCCTGATTCAAATAATGAATTATCTTTGAATAGACCAAAGATCATCTATGACATCAATCCTGAGTTATTAACTGCTGATGTGGTCCGAGTACATGATTTAGATGTGCTGAAAGAAAATCTCAAAGTCAGTTTTATAGAAGAAGTAAAGACAATGGAATCTTTTTTAGTATCCTCGATTCAATCAGTCATGGCTGACTCTGTAGTCAGTTTAGCTTCTGAAAGAGTATCTACTACAGTTTCTCCTACTGATTTTGTTACAAAGTCTGACCTCGAATCCCTAAAGCATGAGCTGAAGGAATCCTTCAGTGCCTCTGTTGCTGAGATGAAGCACTGTTTTGGTGAAGAAATGAAGATGTTAGAAAGGTATTTTGAGCTTTCTCTTGGTTGCAATCTATCAACATTTGTGGGTGAGCTAATGGAAGATGTCAAGGAGTGCCACACTCAAACTTCTAGGTTAGAAGCAGATCTTGAAGCTCTACCGATATCTGTTGATGCCTTAGACTCTTTCATGAGTTCAAAATCTCAAGCTGACAAGGATTTAGCCTTTGTGAAGAGTGTTGTAAGTCAGCTGGTCTCGGTGTTTGAAGCTTTCAAAACATCTATGAAGGATCATGTCAAAAATCAGGACTCTCAAATGCAAAATCTGATTAGTGGGTTGACCAAAAGCTTCAAAGAAACTATATCCTTCTCTGTTGGTCCTCTAGTTTCAAAACCTGCAATTGATCTGAATCAATTTCGTGCTCTGATGAAGGAGGAGCTTGGTTATATTTCAACCAGTGGCTCTGTGGACTCATCAGATTTAAGTCGAGTTGTGCTGTCTACCAGGGACTCATCCAGAGAAATAATGAAAGTCATCCAGGACTACATGAGGGAGGCCTCTGCTTCTCAATAGGCAATCAAGAATAAGGTGGATACTTATTTTGAAAAGGTTTATACCAAGAAACAACTGACCAACCATTTCAAACTTCTTCTTGAGAATATAAAGTTACCTCCAGTGTCTCAGGCCTTCAGAGAGCAGGTTAGTAAGCTCAGGGAGCTTACTCCTGCTTTGGATAAATTCATTGAAAATAGAGATGATTTTGTGTCTGCAATGGATAGAGGAGGAAGCATTATAATGGATATCAGAAACCTGTTGCTGCCCTTCCTGCATGTGGATGCCAGACCGGTCATTGTACCTACTACTTTGCCTGCCTCTGCCTCTATTGCGTCTCCAGTTCAGATGACTCCTGCTCAAGCCATAAGAAGTCTCACACCTATGATCACTCAAAGGACTTCCCAATACAGGCCCGACACTGTATCAGTTGCTCAGCCTCCTCTGATCATTTCTGGAATTCCAAAGTCCTCCCCAATATCCTCAACACCTAAATTCTCTTCTGATCCCAAGGGAAAATCTCACATTGATGATGTGGATTGATAAAGTGGCAAGGATGTTTGATAGGAATCAATTTTTTTTCTATTCTGTTTATGTAATTTTTGTCTGATCTAATACAAATGCCTTTCTTTACACTATCTCAGTTTATCAGTTTTCTATGTTTGGTTTCCCACTTTTTGATTATCACAAAGGGGGAGAACTATAAAGAGGGGGAGAAAAGGGGGGAGAAATATGCTCAAAAGGGGAGAAAATGGGAGAAATATAAAAGGGGAAAAACATGATCAAAGGAGGAGCCTTTGATACTATTTGTTACATTTCCTTCTTTGGTACCAATTCTTTCAAACCTTATCTCTGATACTATTGTATTTAATTCTACCTATGATAATTTTTGATCTATATCTTTCTATTACTATTTACTCTTTCCTCGGATACTGTTTTCTTTGAGAAAATTTAATATTAATGTTATACTATCTAATACTATGTTCTCACTATTTTAAAATGGCCATATCAGAAGTTGTGATTATCAAAAAGGGAGAGATTGTTGACCTCACCTGTTTTGATAATCCCAATATTGTATTCATATGTTTTGACAATCCCAATTATGTGTTCACATATTATGATATTCACAATTACTGTTGATCTACACTTTAATTCTTTGAAATCGATGATCAAGTTGATAATAATGTTAAAATAATTTTTGATTTATGTTAATCTCGATTATCCATGTTTATATAAGTTTTGGAATGATTCTAAGTGAATTAGATGTGTTTTTCATAAGACAGTCAAGTGTAAGTATCACTGACCTGAATAGAGCTACCGACAGGCAGAGATACCGATAGACAAATAGCTACCGACAGCCAGAGCTACCGATAGACAAATAGCTACTGACAGTTAGAGCTACCGATAGACAGATAGCTACCGACAGCCAGAGCTACCGATAGACGGATAGCTACTGCCAGCCAGAGCTACCGATAGACAGATAGCTACCGACATCCATAGCTACCGATAGACGGATAGCTACCGACAGCCAGAGCTACCGATAGACAGAGAGATACCGACAGCCAAGAGGAACCGATGGAACTAAGTTCATCGAGCTACTGATAAGAGCTACCGATAATAGCTAGAGAAACCGATGGAACTAAGTTCATCGTGCTACCGATAAGAGCTACCGATAAGAGCTACCGATAAGAGTTTGAAGAGCTACCGATGGAAGATCCTACACAGAGTCAACCGTACACGTCTACAAACAAACGGCTACCTATAATTAAATGCGGAGTCAAATCATATATCCTCGACACTATTTTTTTATTACACTAATGACTACATTTGTTACTTTTGATGCATTTAATATTATTAAATGATTTCTGTTTCCATTTCAGGAAACCATACCAAGTACGATTGAAAAGGATAATCGTTCCTTCTTCTCAGCAAAAAAGGCATAAAGTTATAAAGGGGGTGAATGTGAAAGTGATAATATATACAAGAAAAAAACCAAGAACATCGTGTATGTATCAGTGAATCAAGACAAGAGACTTGAAGAGATTGGGCACACGGGAACACACTCGCGATCAAGCTCAAAACGTGCCAAGAACAACTGGAGAACTTGCACTCACAAGACTACTACTACCAGACTCCAGAACACAGAACATACATCGAGCAATCTATGCTAAAGAAGAACTACCCAGAACACTTCATTTTCTGAGACAATAACCAAGATGAACCTGGAATCACTAAAAGAAGAAACGATACTCTGTTTTTCAGTCAAACACCAGAGAAGGACTCAGAACGATTTCTGATCAAATACAAAAGAGTCCAGAGCTGCACTGCAATCACTAGAGCCATTCTAAACTCTATATCTTTCTCTAAGTGATTTAGTATTTTCATTACGAACAGTGTGTGTAGCCTGTTAATTATTAAACACACACTATCTCCTGAACCTTAACTGGAGTATTTGTAAATCCTCACTCACAATCTTTACATCCTTTATTTCCCTCTGTGGATAGTGGTAGAGGTCAAGTGTGACCTGGACAGCTTTGAGCTGTTGTTTGTTATCCCACGTATAACTGTGGTAGAAGACTCTTGACCTGAATAGTGTGATCACTTTTGTTAACCCAGATCCAGGGTGTGGATCACTTTATATAAATTTTGAGAGGACTAAGTCTCAGCTTGAGACTGAACCTCTTGGTTAACTCTTGTGTTTTTAGTTAAAATCTATATCCATACAATATACATTTATTTCATATTCCGCTGCTATTACTTTGAAATATAATTTATTTTCAAAGATACTTTGATAGTTAAACTCGCAAGTGTTTATATTAATTGTAAACCAGTAAGTTAGTTTCAAAAGTTAATTTAATCATAAAGTCATGTTAACTGAGAATTAATCAATCTTTGAGAAACTAATTGAACCTTTATAATATGTATAAATTCACTACAGTTTAATTTGTTTTTGAAATTTGGGGATTTTAATAGAAATTGTTTTTAGCAGAAATTTTAATTGGAACTCAATTCACCCCCCTCTTGAGTGTCCACTCCAACCAACAAACACCAATTAATTTATGATACTCCTTTTGGTGTTTGTATCAAAAGATGGGGTAGAAATAAAGAATTTTATTATAATTCACTCCAGAATTAGAAAATTCTACCAAAATTGGCCACACGAAATGTTATCGCCCACGACCGTCTACAATCAGAAAATCGTTTATGAAATCATGTATATTGTTAAAAACAAGCCTCAAATAGCTCTCATAAAAAACATGTCCAAAGAAAGAAACATATTGAGATACTTATGCATCAAGAATATCAGAATCTTTTGTAGGCCTTCCGCTTAGAGGATTTCATCCATCAGATAACACAAATGTTTGAAATCACACAACAATCTTCTGAAACATGTGATTTGAGTGGTTTTTGGATAATGCACCAAGCTAATGTCTGAACCAAAATTCAAAAAATCAGATGAGATGTTTCAAGAATCTCATATATAACTGTTCAATAGCAACCCCGACTTATAGGGATGGGGGCTGGTTTAATTCATCCATTGAATTCAATAATCAAAATTCAGATATTTAAAGAATAAGAACTAGAACAACCTCAGCCTACTGAACTACCATAAGATTCCCTTAAGGTAATTGTCAGTCTAACAACTCTTGGTAATTCATTATATATGATAGTATAATCTCATGGGAGATACATAAGGAGATGATCTTGAAAAGATAAAAAGATAATTCGATCAATTAATTACGAGTCAGTGAATGTTATTAACACTATTTCCGGCGATTCTCTAGAAAATGAGTCTAGCCATGGGGAATCAGAAGATGAATTTCATATCCATAATATGGTACACACTAAAGAAAATTACAGTGGTGTGAATACCCAAAATGAGAGGCTTACCAATAATCGAGGTATTCCCTCAAATAACCAACTCCCACACCTCCAAAAGGAATCTAACAAGGGATAAGGTAAATTAAATATCTCATCTCACTTTTCCAATAGAGAAGTTGTAACACCCCGAGCTTCCACGATACGACTCTCTTTCAATAATGCAATAACTTGCATTTTACGCAACTTCGAGCTCTAAAACACCGCGACTAATCAAAGTAGCCGTTATGAATAGTAATAACCACTTTTTAAAATTATAGAAATTTTATATTTCAAAAGTGACTTCATTTTTGTTTTCGTAATATCAAAATTATCCAAATTTGAATTTTTTTGTAATTTTCTGAGAACTTCCAATTTTTTATGAATAGTGAAAAATACATAAAAACAACTTTTTTAAACAAAATAATTTATAGTGATAAATTATACTATTTAGTGGTTTTAAAGTATAATTAGAATATATTTTTACCATTTTGTCCAATGGTGGTCATTAGAATTAATTTAACATTGAAATTGGACATAAACAATTGCCAATCTTTTGATATAAATTGTTTCTTAAAAACACGCTATTTGTTGTAACAGCAGAAATTAATTATAAAATTAATTAATGCAACTTATATGTTTGTAATTTGGTAAAATAGTCATAATTTTTGAATTCGTAATATCAATTATAGCTTAGGGTGAAATTTTGGCCTTATTCTGAAAAACTTAAATTTTTGATGAATAGTGAAACCACTAAGTGGTTGTTAAAAACTGATTTTTTTTCGTTAAAATGAAATATTACCACTTCTGTGATTTGATTTTCAAAAATCCGACATACATGGTTGTCATTAAGAAGTAAAATGTGGTTCAATGAGATTAAAATAATTTTTTGGTGAATAGTAACTTTTAAGTTCTTAATCGCGATTAGAGGTAATTAGTGTAGTTTAAGGTAAAAACAATGTTTTAATAATATGATATGAGCTTGACACTTGTCATACTCCTATTGGATGAGTCATGGCCGACCAAGACAACCCATGGGTCAACTTGGGGACCCCATGGAGCCACTTTAGTTGGAAAATGACATTAATATATATTTATTTAATGTTAAAATTAAATTGACACAAACATGAGTTGTTTTACTAAAATAGTTTTTAAGTGGGGTTACACAAGTCCAAATTTTGATTATAAATATTCATTAGAAAGCTAAAAATATTTCCTACATGATAGTATTTTTTTTATAATTTTTAGACATTAAATAAATTAAATTATTTATGACATCATTATGATGCGGCGATGACCTCATTATTTAACAATTTAAATAAAATGAGAAGATAATGCAAAATCCAAGGCTTACACTTGTCCAAAGCCTATTGGATGAAGAGATTTCGAACCCTTATCACCTTATCCACGAATTATATAAGTGTGGGACCTTTATAATTTGAAAAGCATTGTGTAATAATGTAACATTTCAATCTTTCCAAAAGAGCCCTTCCTCTCCACTTATAAACGGCCCCCACCTCTCCCACCTTATTCACACCTTCAAGCCATTTGTCTCGGCCAACCTCTGCCCAAATACTCTCCCAACTTCCACCTATTACTCCTAGAAGCCCCAAATTTAGTAGAACTCTTCCCAAGGAAGCCTTTGGCTCAAATCAAAAAGAGTTACCTGATTTTGAGGAGGTTAAGGAACAGTCGAGTCAGGACATGATGCAAGGTAAGGGAATTTCATAACCCAACTTCCATTCTTTGGGTTAATCTCCTACTTTCAAATTATGTCATGATATTATTATGTCTTATTTTGTATTCTTTATGTGTAACTATAGTGAATACACATAATATATCTATTTTATTTTAAAAATGATCTTTGTAAGGACTTCGTCTCAATCTCCTTTCATTGAGGCATGTTTGGTTTTATACACAAATTTCTTTTATACGGTGTATAAACCAGTTTGACTTTTACGTTTATTCAAAAGGAATCTTTTTTATACGAAGCGTTTACTAAATGACAAAAGGGAATGTTTTTGTCGTACGTATGCGGCGACAATGACTTCTCCGCCGCCGTGACCACTATTTGAGTTTCGGCTTCCTCTACAAGCCATACCCTTTTTTTAAATGAAGAATAAATACCATGTTATACTTTTATTTTATTTTGGTATTGAAAATGGTTTTGAAAGAGTTTTTATTATATCAATGTGTTGTATTGATATCTTGTGATTGAAATGTGGAAATGTTATGCATGTTTTATGTGATACGATTATGTTATGGTTTATGAGATATTTAAACCTATTCATATGAGGAATGTATTGGACTTAATAAGTGACGGGTGGAGCCCGCTATAGCTCCTCGATGCATCGGTAGGTCTCATGAGACAACTAGAAGTGGAATTGGCCGAGGCCCTTTCCCAATTTGATTTATGGTTTTGGCCGAGGCCTTAATCATTTTAGACGTCTTGGCCGAGGCCTTGACGAAATGTTTCAGAATGTCTGGAATTATACATTCCCTCATTATGAAAGTGGTTATTAATATTGCATGTGATTATTCGACCAGTAGAATATCCATGTGAAGAAGTAAATGGCATTATATCATTTTACTTTTGCCATATTATGTTGATGTGCAAGTTTAAAAGGCTATTGTTTTAGTAATGCATTGCCTTAAATGTTTATGTTTATTTATGAAGGCTTAAGCAATATTGTTATCCTTACTGAGCATCTGAGCTCACCCCTTTCAATGTTTTAATATTTTTCCAGGATGTGAAGAAGTATTTTATGAATGACCTGCAGGGATAGTCAGAAGAGGATATGAGTGTGGACTATGAAGACCATGTTATTGTAGTTTGTTTACTTTTTGGATGTAATGAAAGACTTATGAATGTATCTAGTGTTTCCAAGGCTACTAAACTAATCGGTCTTTCGAGTCTTGATCTTTTGTGATCATGCCAATGTTACGAAGTAATGCACCGACTCTGGGTAGCTGGGGTCAGGGCGTTACAGTTGGTATCAGAGGCAGTTTAGTACTAACCTTGGAAGCTAGATTTATATAAACTCTTATTAGAGCACATATCCCGAAGATAGACTTTGAGGATTAGTATAGAAGAACTTCCTAGAATTTTGGTATTGTAGAGATGTTGTGAGTTTTCCGAGCAATACATCCCTGTCTGGATACGAGCAGGTAGAGGCGGCTCTGGCACAGATGTACCTAGGGGTAAAACCCGAAAACACCGCTTTGAGCTAGACTCGAACGGGAACTGGTGCACGACAATGGGACTTGCTGCACTCTTGGTTACGACACTCCCGGGGGATATGCTTTGGATAATTCCCATTTTCTTTACAAACCACTATGAAGGGTTACGAGTATATACTTCCTCAAAGAAAACATTTTTATAATTATGGGTTATATCCATAATTAGTTCAATTTATGTTAAGTGTTTTACAAGTATGAAATTATGTATTTTGATTCATGAACTAATCTAGTTTATGCCATTATTTAGAAATGGCGCCTAGTGGAAGGAATGGAAACCGTATCAATACACGCACTCCGTGTAGGGATTGCCCTCCTGCTCAAGATAATTATGGTGGAGCTAGTGATACAACTGGTGCTGAACAGCTTCTCACCGTACTGGGACAACTCACGCAGGTTATGAATAATAACCTTACTCGTATGGAGCACCCTGATCCGCAACGTGGAGGATCAATGCTAGACCGTTTCATGAGGCAGCAACCACCAACCTTCAATGGGAGTACAAATCCTATAGTAGCTGAGCAATGGATAAATTCCTTAGAGAAAATATTCCATGCCTTGGGGAGTAGTGAAAGGGAGAATGTTGTCATGGCAGTTTACCGCCTCACTGGAGATGCCGATCAATGGTGGTCACTAATTCAAAACACAAAGGAAGATGATGAATTAACAAACATGGAATGGCAAGAGTTCAAAGAGCTGTTCTTAGAAAAATACTTTCCTCGAGACCATCGAGCGGATATGGAAAGGCAATTTCTGAGTCTGAGGCAGAAGGAGGATGAGAATGTCACAAAGTATGAGGCTAACTTTACAAGGTTAGCGAGGCATGCTGCGGATTATATACGTAACCCAAGGAGTAAGATTGATCGTTTCTTTGATGGGTTAAAACCATTTCTCCGTCGAGTTTTAGTATCACAATCCTTCTCATTATATGAAGATATTGTCTCGTGTGCTATCAAGACAGAAAAGGAAATCTCTAAGTCTTATGACAACAAAGTAAAGCAAGAGAAGAAGAGAACGGTGGAACAAGAGACAGATAAAGGGAAAAAGGGAAAGAAGGATTTTCCATTATGTGATAATTGTGGGAATAATCACCCTGGTACTTGCCTAAAAGGAATGGGAGTTTGTTATAAATGTGGAGAAAAGGGTCACCAAGCTCGTGATTGCAAGGGAAAGAATGAGGCTGTCAAAGTTGAATGCTACAATTGTAGAGAAATGGGTCATTATGCAAATGAATGTCCTAAGCGCCAAGGAAACTTACCTCAGAAAAGGCCAAGGGATCAAGGCCAATCTTATGTTGTGACTACAGTTGAAGCGGAATAATTATTGTATTTGTGTTTTTGGACTCAAGAACTAGATTATGGTTATAAGAATAATGTGATATATATAAGGATTGTACTGCAGTACATGTTGTTTTCATTAAGTATTTAATATGATTAAGGTAATCATATTTTTAGTATGTGACAATAAGAGAAACTTTTCTTTGTTTGGGGAATCTGATGTTACAATTGATTTTGGAATTTAGAGACCTTTTAGAGAAAGTCTGGACGGAGGTATTTTGGATAACTATTAAGGTTGGAATGGATTAAGTTGAACCATGGATAGTATTGTTTAATGTTAAAGCATTTATGAAGATTATTTTTGGAATATTATGATACTATAGTTTTAGGAAAAGGACAACCTGCAGGGTGGGGCATAACTCGTCGCGTCGGACAAAGCAGCAGGAATCGAACCCACAACCATAGTGCGACAGGCCTTTATTTCCTACCACTAGCCTACAGGAAGTCCCCGGTTAATACAAAATAATTTTACTAATCTAAATGGTATGTGTTAACATTTGGAACCTTATACAATTAGGATAAGTATAATATTTTTGAGTTCTATTATCTTTTGAGTGAAAGATGAGTTGAAGGTTGAAACTCTAATTGTCAAGCATAAATATATATATATACCTATCTCCTATTCAAAGAATAAATTAATTCTTAAACTTTAGTAAAGGGATATTAAAACAAAAAATGTGTTATCCTAATACCTTATGTCTTGTTGAACCGATTATATTTTAAATCAACATAGATTGAAGGCTTTGAGGCCCTCAATTTGACAGTTGATTGTGATTGATGACCTCAATCACTCCCTACGAATATTTACGTTTTTCCTCCAATTATATGTCTCTAATTGCCACCAATGTTCTCCAAATCGAGATCATAATTGGGTGGTGACTTTTTCATTTCCCTTTCCCTCTTATTAAGGCTAAATTTTATTAACCTTATTTCCGATGTGGGTTTTCCACAAAGGTATTTTCTATATTCAACCTCTTATTTTCAAAGAAAAGTATCAAATTGCGAGGACGCAATTTAATGAAGGAGGGGAGAATGTAACACCCCGAGCTTCCACGATACGACTCTCTTTCAATAATGCAATAGCTTGCATTGTACGCAACTTCGAGCTCTAAAACACCGCGACTAATCAAAGTAGCCGTTATGAATAGTAATAACCAATTTTTAAAATTATAGAAATTTTATATTTCAAAATGGACTTCATTTTTGTTTTCGTAATATCAAAATTATCCAAATTTGAATTTTTTGTAATTTTCTGAGAACTTCCAATTTTTTATGAATAGTGAAAAATACTTAAAAACAACTTTTTTAAACAAAATAATTTATAGTGATAAATAATACTATTTAGTGGTTTTAAAGTTTAATTAGAATATATTTTTACCATTTTGTCCAATGGTGGTAATTAGAATTAATTTAACATTGAAATTGGACATAAACAATTGCCAATCTTTTGATATAAATTGTTTCTTAAAAACACGCTATTTGTTGTAACAGCGGGAATTAATTATAAAATTAATTAATGAAACTTATATGCTTGGAATTTTGTAAAATAGACATCATTTTTGAATTCATAATATCAATTATAGCTTAGGGTGAAATTTTGGCCTTATTCTGAAAAACTTCAATTTTTGATGAATAGTGAAACCACTAAGTGGTTGTTAAAAACTGATTTTTTTTCATTAAAATGAAATATTACCACTTCTGTGATTTGATTTTCAAAAATCCGACATACATGGTTGTCATTAAGAAGTAAAATGTGGTCCAATGAGATTAAAATAATTTTTTGGTGAATAGTAACTTTTAAGTTCTTAATCGCAATTAGAGGTAATTAGTGTAGTTTAAGGTAAAAACAATGTTTTAATAATATGATATGAGCTTGACACTTGTCCTACTCCTATTGGATGAGTCATGGCCGACCAAGACAACCCATGGGTCAACTTGGGGACCCCATGGAGCCACTTTAGTTGGAAAATGACATTAATATATATTTATTTAATGTTAAAATTAAATTGACACAAACATGAGTTGTTTTACTAAAACAGTTTGAAGTGGGGTTACACAAGTCCAAATTTTGATTATAAATATTCATTAGAAAGATAAAATTATTTGCTACATCATAGTATTTTTTTTATAATTTTTAGACATTAAATAAATTAAATTATTTATGACATCATTATGATGCGGCGATGACCTCATTATTTAACAATTTAAATAAAATGAGAAGATAATGCAAAATCCAAGGCTTACACTTGTCCAAATCCAATTGGATGAAGAGCTTTCGAACCCTTATCACCTTATCCACGAATTATATAAGTGTGGGACCTTTAGAATCCGAAAATCGTTGTGTAATAATGTAACATTTCAATCTTTCCAAAAGAGCCCTTCCTCTCCACTTATAAAAGGCCCCCACCTCTCCCACCTTATTCACACCTTCAAGCCATTTGTCTCAGCCAAACTCTGCCCAAATACTCTCCCAACTTCCCCCTATTACTCCTAGAAGCCTCACATTGATTAGAACTCTTCCCAAGGAAGCCTTTGGCTCAAATCAATAAGATTTACCTGATTTTGAGGAGGTTAAGGAACAGTCGAGTCAGGACAAGATGCAAGGTAAGGGAATTTCATAACCCAACTTCCATTCTTTGGGTTAATCTCCTACTTTCAAATTATGTCATGATATTATTATGTCTTATTTTGTATTCTTTATGTGTAACTATAGTGAATACACATAATATATCTATTTTATTTTAAAAATGATCTTTGTAAGGACTTCGTCTCAATCTCCTTTCATTGAGGCATATTTGGTTTTATACACAAATTTCTTTTATACGGTGTATAAACCAGTTTGACGTTTACGTTTATTCAAAAGGAGTCTTTTTTATACGAAGCGTTTACTAAACGACAGAAGGGAATGTTTTTGTCGTACGTATGCGGCAACAATGACTTCTTCGCCGCCGTGACCACTATTTGAGTTTCGGCTTCCTCTACAAGCCATACCCTTTTTTTAAATGAAGAATAAATACCATGTTATACTTTTATTTTATTTTGGTATTGAAAATGGTTTTGAAAGAGTTTTTATTATATCAATGTGTTGTATTGATATCTTGTGATTGAAATGTGGAAATGTTATGCATGTTTTATGTGATACGATTATGTTATGGTTTATGAGATGTTCAAACCTGTTCATATGAGGAATGTATTGGACTTAATAAGTGACGGGTGGAGCCCGCTATAGCTCCTCGATGCATCGGTAGGTCTCATGAGACAACTAGAAGTGGAATTGGCCGAGGCCCTTTCCCAATTTGATTTATGGTTTTGGCCGAGGCCTTAATCATTTTAGACGTCTTGGCCGAGGCCTTGACGAAATGTTTCAGAATGTCTGGCATTATACATTCCCTCATTATGAAAGTGGTTATTCATATTTCATGTGATTATTCGACCAGTAGAATATCCATGTGAAGAAGTAAATGGCATTATCTCATTTTACTTTTGCCATATTATGTTGATGTGCAAGTTTAAAAGGCTATTGTTTTAGTTATGCATTGCCTTAAATGTTTATGTTTATTTATGAAGGCTTCAGCAATATTGTTATCCTTACTGAGCATCTGAGCTCACCCCTTTCAATGTTTTAATATTTTTCCAGGATGTGAAGAAGTATTTTATGAATGACCTGCAGGGATAGTCAGAAGAGGATATGAGTGTGGACTATGAAGACCATTTTATTGTAGTTTGTTTACTTTTTGGATGTAATGAAAGACTTATGAATGTATTTAGTGTTTCCAAGGCTACTAAACTAATCGGTCTTTCGAGACTTGATCTTTTGTGATCATGCCAATGTTACGAAGTAATGTACTGACTCTGGGTAGCTGGGGTCGGGGCGTTACAGAAGTTCAATCTATTTTTCTTTAAGAAAGACTTTAACAGAAATAATAGGAGATGAAGAATGTGCAAAGACTCAATACTAAGTGACTTCGAAGTAACATTTTTTCTAGATATACTCCCTATGTAGATCCTCAAATTGAATATCCTATAGAAGATCCTTAACAAAGAGGAATTGTGATAACTAAAAATGAAGATAATGAATTCCCTCTATTGGGTACACAACCAAGGAATGATCAAACACATCCTTATAGGCGTTTCTCCATTGGTTATCAAAGGAAAATAGAACTAGCACCAAAACGAGTGGTTTTTCTGGTCATTTCACCAATTCAACCTCTAGCTACTATACCTATATAGGTCCAAACTCACCAGGATATTCCCTAAATACTTATGTCAATAATTGAGTTATTAACAACTCGATTGGAAGATATAGAATATCGGTGTGCTCCAGTTAAGATGGAAAAGAGAGCTTACCCCAAATGGTCGGATGCAATCTCTCCCCCAATTTTTTTTGGATACTACATTCCCAATCATTAATGTTTCGTAAGATTTGGAACAAAACTTAATGCATTTTTTTCTCATTGTGATCCATTGATGGGGAATCCTCATCAATAAGAAGTAGTAAATCTTTGGTGTTTTTTGATGTCATTACGGGGACCAACTTTTTTATTTTATACATGTTTTCAATCTCAATCAAATACTGGATGGGATGATCTCTAGTAGAAATTTCATCTTCAATTTAGCTCAACGATGCTAAAGAAAATAGTTTTTGATCTAAAAAATTGTAAAGAAAGGGAAAATGAAATAGACTCAGATTTCATTGATTGATGGAAAGGATTTACATATTCCTTAAATCTAGAACTCCGTCAAAAATAGTTTTTGCCAATTTATTTGAAAACTCAACATGATGAGTTACGTACACCACTGATCCCTATGAAATACACATGAGGGTTTCGAGATACTTCTTAAATTTACCAACATGTGGAGGATTACATTGTGGAAACTAAATATAATTCTCTTCTAATTATATCTGCTCGGGGAAGGAGAATAAAGAAAGAAGAGGCTAATACAGTCACACACTAGCAAGATCATGTACCTACTTCTGCTTCAAACCCATCATTATATAGATGGGTTCCCCCTCCCGAGCATTAGAAGAAACGACAACCACATCAAGATGATCAAATTGATTAAATAAGGAAACTAATTGAGGAGTTAAAGAAAAATGTTTATTCTTTCTGGAATGAATAGGTTCCCAGTTACTTCATCACAGAGTTGGAAAGTAATTTGGTTCTATTTTTGATATTGAAGAAACCAAACAAATAATGAATTGAAACTACTGATTGTGTCTTCTTCCACTGCCACCATAGTAAAATCACCTTCATCAAAAGGTCAATCCTCAATGAATCAACGTGATTATAAGGATAAAGAGATGTCAGAAGGATACAGGGTCATATTAAGATAAAATTTGTCATTGACTCTGGAAGATTTCATACCATCCATTCCAAAATCATGGGAACTACCCCTCCACATGGCATAATAAGAACATACCTGTCAAGAAGAATCCTACTTAGACGAATAATTGATCATTGGTTCTATTAACATTATCCACTTATCTGATCGCTATTACGATGGTGATTTTGGTTATAATGAGGCTAAGTTCCCTGTAATTAATTGGGGAAATATATGGAGAATCCATGATTGACGATATAGGGGATGATGTGGGTGGTCTAGAATTCATTATTTTAACTCTACCCTAGCTCGAACCATATATACGATAGTAACTCATAGAAGAGCCCTTCATCGGGCTCAATGAGAACAAGGTGATTCTTCCATGCATGACAGGTTCGGTCCTGACATGATTATGTTGGAGGACTAATTAGAGGTTACACTATCTTTCTCTCAGCTAGTAGATAGACCTAGTAATTCTATTCTACCAAAGATGAGAGTGTTTACTTCCTTCTACTCCAACACATGGCACATCTACATCAGGTGTGCCAACATCCTAGGTACCTAAAAAACTACATCTCCATCCTGGGAAACGCAGACCTTTAGACCAAAAGTATGATTTTTTGAAACAAATATCATTTCTAATGGCCATGTTGTCAATTTTGGATGCCTAAATCTATGAAAAGATCTTATAGAAACACATTTTTGGGCTTCTACAAGTGCTCAAGAGTTTCAAATCGAAGTTGCTTCTACTGAGGTTTAACATAAATAAAATGGTCATGAAGAATTTCAGGAAGTTATATCTTTTATGGATGAATAGAAAGATGATGTTGTACATGTACATATCAGACCCTTGTATCTATCTGGAAGGTTCAATAACATAAACATTCAACGAGCCTTCATTGATAATGGATCAGGAGTAAACCTTATTCATATTCATACACTTCATTGATTGGGCCTCACTGAATCTGATTTACCTCTATCCACTTTAATGTTGAAAGGTTATGATAAGAATGAGAAATAAACTCTGGGAGGGATTACCCTCGAAACTCAGTTCGGAGATTATGTGTCTAATTCAGATATTATGGGTTCACATCTTGATAATGCCTTTAACATTAGTCTTGGTAGGCATTGGCTACATCAACATGTTTCCATACCATTGTCATACCACCAATGTCGGATGTATTGTTTCAATTGTCAAATTGGAACATTGTTTGGTGAAAATGCTCCATTCAAAATGTGTGAATCTCAATACATTGAGGTATAATTTGGTCACATTAAGGGAACAGAGTATATGAGAAAGAAGGTAGCCAGATTCAAGGCTCCAAATGTCCTAGAAAAGATCACAGCAAACTCGTTCAAACATTTTAGTATATATTATGTGTTTCTTATCAATCAAATTGAAATGATAAACCCAAATCTGAACACTCATCCAATGAATTCCATAATTTTAAATGTGGAAATCGTGCCTGATGGCATAGGAGAAATTGTCAATTCACCAAGAAGTAGTGAAACCATAAATGGAGATGTATGCATTTCCTCCACTAAACATCATCAAGTCTCTTCTTCATCACTCATACTAGATGAAGTTGTAGAAATACTAGAAGAAGAAAAATATGTTGATTTCTAACTCATTATATCCTCTTCAGTGATCTAGAAAGACCCTCCATTATTAGTGGGTTCAGAAATGGTATCCTCTTCATCATTATTTTCAAATACTAACTTCTCCCCTATCTGTGAAAGTTTTGCTTCAATACCTACTATGAAAATAGAAATAGAAGAAGTGACATGTAATGAAGAAGAAGAAGAATATCTCTTGGATGCTCCTCCAGCATTTGAGGATGGTGTTTCTACCACTGTAGACAAGCTAAAAGAAATAAATCTTGGTACAGTATAAGATCCATGACCCACTCTATTTAGTGCGGCCTTGACTTCTGAAGAAAAATATATGTATTCCTCATTTCTAAAGAAACATCAAGATATTTTTTCTTGGAATTATAGAGAAATTACATGTCATAATTTCGATGTATCCACCAATCATTTGGGTTTTCTAGAAGAACATAAAGGATTCAAGAAGGCATCAGGAACAACACACCCAAATCATGCCTATAAAATAGAAGCTCAACTTGATAAGATTATCAAGGATAATTTTTTAGGGAGGTTCAATATCCAAAATTATTGGCCAACATTGTCCTAGTAAAAATTATCAATGGGAAAATCATAGTTTTCATTAATTTTAATGATCTTAACTAGCATTTTCCTAAAGATGATTTTCTAGTTATGATCGTAGATATTTTAATGGATGCTACAACAGGCTATGAATCTATTTCCATCATAGAAGAATAATCTAGGCACAATCAAATCGGGATGGCCCTAGATGATGTAGAGTTTACAGCCTTTAGATCCTCTGAAGGTTTGTTTTACTATCAACCAATTCCCTTTGTATTAAATAATGTTGGTGAAACGTATCAACTTTCCATGAACCATATCTTCATACCCATCTATGGAAAATTTGTCTAATGTTATGTGGATGATTTGGGGGTTAAATCCAGACAATTTTCCAATCACGTGGCTGATCTAGAGACCATACTCAATAAACTTCAACAATTTTTTTAAGATAAACCCCTTGAAATGTGCTTTCAGGGTAACCTCAATAAAAATCCTCATCTTCGTTGTACAAATCATGGCATTGAAGTTGATTCTGAGAAAATAATTCTAACCTTGTAATGTCACCCCCTTGAAATTTGAATGAATTAAGGGGTCTCTAGAGAAATTTGGGCTATATTCAGCAATTCATCATGAATTTAGAAGGAAAGTGTTTACCCTTCAACATATTAATGAAGAAGGAAGTCACCTATCAATAGACTGAATACTGCTAAGAGTCATTTGATTCCCTTAATAAATATCTCCGGATTCAACCAGTATTAATATCACTTGTTGAAGGAAGATCACCAATTCTATATGTTACATCATTAGGGTAGGAACTGGGTGCCTTCCATGCCAAAAATAATGATATCGGGAATAAAAACAGCCTTTATTATCTCATTCAAACTATTCTTGATGCAGAAACTCGGTATTCTAGTATTGAAAAGTGGTACCTAGCATTATTAATTACAGTTCAAGAAATTTACACACTGACTACAATATCATTAGGTCTAATTGGTGTCTTGAAATAACCCACTCAAAATTTCCCTTGTCGTTATATGTTTACAGGGCGTCGGGCATGGTCGGCCGTTATTTGGAAACAGTTTGATATCTAGTTTGTGCCTCAGAAGGAAATAAAAGGCCAAGATTTGGCCAACTTCATTGATGAACATCAATATGCGAAAGATACTTCATTTAATATTGATCTTCTATACGAAGAGGTATTTTTATTCAACATAGTTCCTAAACATTGAAAATGTACATTGATGGTGCCTCCAAAAGTCCAATAGAAAAGATAATGGAAAACCCTAAACTCAACAAATTTGGGTTAGGAGTTGTACTTATCTCCCCTAAATGGTAGTTTTCTCTTGTTACATCATGTTGTAAGATGGTTGTACCAACAATGTAGCAAAATATCAAGCTCTCATCACATGCTTGGAAGTGGAACTTTAGGTACACCTGAATCACCTCAATGTAAAAGGTGATTCAGAGTTGGTAATCAAAAGCTCAATGGGGATTATACCATCCGAAAAGAAGAGTTAATCCCTTTGTTTTATTATGTAAGTTGTTTAATGGATGGATTTTTATCATATACAATATTGTTCATTGTTTCAAAATCAAAAAATTCCCATGATGATGCACTTGATAATACAGATACATCCCTGGAAGATCCAAATCAGGATGAGAAAATCATTAGTATAGACCATCATCATGTGGTCTCATTGTTCCTTCAAATTAAAATGGAAGAAATTAATGAAATTATCCTTATTTCTGAGCCATATGGTCATCCCATGATATAGAGAACATCCATCATGTATTACCTTAAAAATGTATTACATCCGCAAGGTAGAGCTGAAAAAGAACAAATCTGATGAAGGGTGATATTTTTACTCTTTATGATCATTAGGATCACCAGAAGATCCTATACAAAAGAGGACTTGATGGAATTATCTTCAAGTGTATTGATGGAGAAGAAACAATAGCTATCATGAAATAATTACATTCAGGAGCTTGTGATGATCACCAGTCTGGGCAAAGGCATTCTTATCAAATCTGAAGGCTTGGATACTTCTCGCCATCAATGATGTGGGATGGCATATATTTTACCAAGAAATTTAATCCCTTCCAAGTGAATCCATCTTGATTCATAAACCCTCTAAGTTTCTACATATAGATAAATACTCCTGACCATTTTCCACATGGGGAATGGATGTAGTAGGGCCTTATCCTCTAGCTACGGCTAAGAAGTTCATGTATATTATTACTACTACTAACTTATTCTCCAAATGGGATGAGGGAATACCTCTCAATGAAATCAGAGCCAAAATTATTTATTTTTTTTTCAAAAAAATAACATCATCACGATATTTTGTGTCCATCATACTATGTTGATGGATAATGGCACTGATTTCTGTTCTGTTAAGGTAATGAAGTTTAATCAGGAGCATAATATCAAATTGAACCATTCATCTCGCTATCATGCCGAAACCAATTTATAGATAAAGGAATTGAATAAGAACCTATCAAATATATACTAAAATATAGTTGATAAATATAAGACATAATAGCCTGATAAACTTTACATGCTTTATGGGCCTACCAGACTACTACCTATACTGCTACTCAGGCAACCCCATATTCATTAGTGTATTAAATTGAAGTAGTATTGCCAGTTGAAATTCAATTACATTCAATTTGAGTTCAAATATGTGATCAGTTTTCCATAGATAAGAATTCTGAGAAACCGTTTGATGATCTAGTAAGATTAGATGAAAAAAGATTTCATACTTTTCATCATTAAGAAGTCTATCAGAACATAATAGAACGAGCCTTTAAGAAAGAAGGTTTGCCGTAGTTAATTTCATCAAGGAGAATTTTTATTGGTCCTCATGACTCCACTAATACCAGGAATGTAACCTCCAGTGTTTTCTCCAAGGTGGGAAAGACCTTATTCCATATATAAGGTATACTCAAATGAATTTTATGCCTTAATCTCAATGGATGGAGAGATTATCACAACTCCAACCATTGCAAGATTCTTGAAGAAATAATTTATGTAATTGCAAACTTTTTCTCACTACATGACTCAAAACTACAGAGCACAAAGTCATAGTTTCAAGACATTAAACATCATAACATTCAAAATCAACAATACTACATAACAATAAAATTCATAGCATCTATGTCCTTGTAAGATGATGTGAAACTGCATGACATCATTTTTCCTCATTAGACAACATTAAAACAAACAACTAACATCTTCTATACTTAAAGATAAGATCTTACGTATGAAAGTATAATTTAAATAATTATCGTTCCTTAGTGGCACATGAGTCCTGTTCTTCCCTATGTCTGAGTCATATCTACATAGGGAACACATTTCATGAACTATGCATGGCTTGATTCTCATAAATTTGAGATACGTAGAGATGCTTGGATCTCCAATCATGTGCCCAACAACAACCAAACATACTTTTATTTCCTTTTCTACTCCTATATATGAATCAAATTTATATAGAGTGTTCCCTTAAGCTACATTTTTTTATTTTTATACCATTTTTTGTATTAAATTTAATTGATCTTCCAGAACATGTCAAAACCCCCATCTCCCATATCAAAATCGAATGGTGTGGGAACTGAATGTTTCATGGACTATGTATGGATTAATTATAATCTATATGAGATACATAGAGATGTCGAGATATCCAATCATGGGCCTAGCCATGATATAAAAAACCCCCTTTATTTCTTATATAAGAATCAAAAGCAATATATTTAATGTTTAAAGGACTACATATGTCTTGATTCTTTCCCCCCAGCAAGATATGTAGTGACAATTGGGTTTTATTCCTTGTTCTAGCTACAACATGTATTTATTTTCACATCAGTTTATCTTCATCCATACCACATGATGTTAAACTACTTATAAATCCATGAACATTATTTGGATTAATTCATGCTATAATGAGATACATAGTGAGCCTAGGTCCTATGCCCCATCTCATCCATCACTTAATCATAATACCCCTATTTTTTTACTTGTTCCACCATTGTGTTACATAATAGTATTTGATTTCTCCTTGATTCTCCCAGCGAGCATAGCTCATGTGGGCATAATAATTGGGAAAAAAACTTATATGTATAAGTACGTTTTCTCAATTTCTTATGCGGTTAACAATGGTATTCACTGTATGACTTAAAACTGCATAGTGAAATTTCCTCACTGCGTGACTCTAAACATTACAATGTAATATTGATTCAAAGGAAATTAAGAATGTATCCATTTCTACATATGATTATGATATATGTGAAGTAATTTAAACTCATGGACAATATTGATTAAAATATTTCTCTTGTGCATTGATAAAACCCCCATCTATGTTTCACTCTCTTAATCTATAATATTTTCAGATCTTCATATTCTTTCTTACGTTATTTTTTTTGAAAAAGTCTCTGATATCTGAGAAATATTTTTCTTAACTATCCAGTATGTTCCCTTAGGTTTCCTTGCATAAGTTTCCTACATAATAGAAATGTCAGTCAAAGGATACATCTATTTGGTTATGTAGCATATTCCTCAGTTGGGCTTGCATAATACGGCCCCCATAACATGTTTTTTTTAAATACGGGTAATTTTGTTCAGGGTTAAAGTTCATTTTTTCCTATTCATACTTTTATAACAATATAAAAGAATATGTTTTTTAAAGAATTCATTCTTGTATATTTGTCCCATTACCTTTATCTCAATCTGATCGTCTTTAAGAACATGGTTTACACATGTCTCTCTCCATGTGTTCATATAAATATGAAATCACTTTAGATAACATTCCCACGTATCATATATTGAACCCAATTTTGGTCATAGTTGTATGACCTAAAACTAAAAACACCATACTTCATACATTTGGGTTAGACCTTTATAGAAATCATATTCCTCTAATTAATTCCAAATCATGATTGGAAATACAAACTCCATATTCAAGTACCGTTATTCACATACCAAACTCTATGATTTGGAAATTTGAAATCTCCAAAAACATTCTTTGGATTTTAGAAATAGAAAGAAAAACATTTGAGAGCTCTTTTACCTGACTATGTAGTATATGCCTCAAGGTGGACGTGTATAAAATTTTCCTACATAACAGGCCTATCAGTCAAAAGATTCCACTATTTGGTTATGCAACATATGCCCTATTTGGCCCTGCATAATACTTCCCCAATAATGGTTTTTTTAAATAATTGTAAATTTGTTCTAGGAATATAAATCCCCTAATTATTTTATCCATTTTCCCATTTCATTCTTCTAATCAAGAAATTACCAAATCATAGTTTACATTTTTCACTTACATTCCTGAATATTGTAGTATGTTTCCCAAAAAATTATCATGAAAATGGGTGAGTCTCATACCATTGGTCAAAGCTAAAGACCTTAAGTTAATGCTACCCAATGTCCTCACTTCATGACTTAAAACTATATAGTATAATTTCCTCACCTTATGACATAAAACTGCACTGTACAATGTCTTCACTGCATGAATTAATACTATACAGTACAATGTGCTCACTGAATGACTTATGACTTCATAACATGAAATAAAAAACGCTTCTTTCTGGAAAATTTTAACCCTTCCTCATACACCAAATTTGTGTTGAAATGGTTTTCCTATTCATGAAATATATCATCATATAAAACCCTTTATTCTTAAAATCCTTTTCCTTTGAAAAACTACACACTGTTGTCTTGAGTCACCCAAATATTGTTTTCCTGTTGACTATCAATAGTAAAATGGTAAATTACTAACAGATGTTTTGCATGACTATGTGGTATGTGCCCCCAAAGATTTTGTATAAAAAATTCCTGCATAATAGGCATGTTAGTCAAAAGATTTCACTATTTGGATATGCAGCATACGCCATAGTCAGCCCTGCCTGACCAAACCCCCATAAGGGGTTTATCAAAAAATGGTAACTTCATTCTTGTAACAGACATCATTTATGTTTATACAAGTTTTAGTTTTTGTTACCATATAAATAATGACTCAATATTCCCCTTGTAAATATTTAAATAATATTAGTGTAATTATTATCCATTGATTCTTTTTTGGGATCTAATTTCAAAATTTATGGTCAATTTTATTAGACCTTAAAAACTATACATTTATAGTCCAACAAACATGAATCTCAACTACCAATAACAACATACGTGGTACTCACCATATTAGAAACCAATAAAGGGGTCTTTTGAAACAAGGTGAGTCCCAACTCACTAAACCCACATTTTGTATGGCTTAAGTAAAATTGGGAAATAAAAATTCAGAATATATAATGTTTTTAAGGTTATCCAGATGACTATAGTAAAACTCATACTATGCTCGCATGGTATCATGGATTGGGAAAGAGTTATATCATCTTTAGAAGCTCGACGTAGCTCCAAATCTAACCAAATAATGTTTGACTGTGTCAAGGTGCCCTACTTTTACCATAGAAAAAGATTATTTTCATTTTGAACGAATCAAATTATTGGGGGGGGGGGGTTCTGAAGACACCATGAAATGTGTTCCACGCATGTTTTTTTTCAAAATTTCACCAAATAGGCTCGATAATTTCACAATGCGACTGTGAATTTTCTATGGGGGTTAGTGACAGTAGTGAAAGCACTGGTCCAAAGGTCCGGGATGAGAGTTCAATAGTGAACCGAAGTAGGGGTATGGGGGCACAACCCCCTTCGAATGGATTAAAAAATTTGGCTAAGTACCTTAATAGGTACCCATGGTACCTATGTGTAAATACATGTGCGCCACCATGATGGAGCTGAATCAAAAATTACTTTTGGATAAATCCCCAATGTGGCACCCCAGTTAGGAAAAATCACCGGCGGTGAGGAAGTATACTTGGGCGCCACCCATCCAGCGCGCATCCACTTTCACGCCACAATAATTCTGTGTAAGACACTTTCACAACCAAAATCCTTTCACTAAAGGTCTCATATTTTCCTAAAAATTGATCCTTGGGGCCGTCATTTGTACGGATGAATTTCCCAGTATCCCAATTGATGCTTTTGTCATCCTAGTGCTTCACCCAAGTTTTCTAAAAGTTTCAATTTAGTTCATCAACACATAAAGAGGGGTAATTGAATGAGGATCATAGGACTTAAGTCATTTTAATGTTTGAAATCCATAACACTTGTGCACCTAAAGTTCCAAACCTCCCTAAATAATAAACACTTGTGTGCCACCTATTCGTCTCAGAGGAACTTGAGCACCCAGCTTTTGGGAAAACCTATGAATACTCTTGAGGGGTGGAGTGTGTTCCCACCCCAGTATTAACATCTAGGATGTTCATCACTCAAGTGAATATCAGGTCACCCAAGCCTACTTGCGTGCCAATAACTGCACAATAGTACCTACTTGGGCTCCTATACTTGCGTGATAGTACCTATTTGGGCACCCTCTTTGAATCACTTACACTCTTTAGTATAAAATCCATTAAGACCTCTTCAATGCCATTCGTGGAAAGGATTCATGTTTATTAGGTCCCTTTTATGAAAGGGATTATGTTGAGACCTTCATAAAAACCTCTTGACTTATCAAACCCTTGTGAAAGGCACATCCTAATATGTCCTATTTTGGTTTGTATATTTGTAGTCATTGGATTCCAAAAAAAATTCACAATGGGGTTAGGATTAATCGAGTGTCTGTAGGATGGTATTTCCGTAGTCACATAGACCTTTCTCCCCAGAACATTGATGGGAATTTATTGGTTTTGAGGTTTAGGTTATGGGTTCTGACCTCCCCTTACAGTCTCCAAGACATTGAACCAAAGGTCTATGGTAGGGAAGGCACTATTTAAGCTTTCTTTTCGATGCATGAAAAAGTAAAATATCCTTCCCTACCAGGATCAATATTAGGTTAGCCATCCTGGTGTAATCCCCTAAACTTTCAAGTATGAGGTTGAAATATTGCTCCTCTATACTTCTTTTACCTTCACTCCTTCCATTTAATATACCATCTTCCAATGTAAATTGAATATATGGAAGTTTCTTTGCCTCACCCTCTTATCGGGTCGACTCGACCTCGTCCTATCTATCCACCATAGGCATGCCTGCTTCCTCCAATGGAAGAAGAAATGTGTGAGTGCCTTTGTTGAATATTTTACACTCTCTTGTTTCTCACCCTAAGAATGACCCAAATGGTATTATATATTTTTCATGGTCATAAAAGTTTCATAATATGACTTGAATTATGAGAAATCTGATTCCTATTCAAACCAGGATACGTAGGATTCTTGCATGAAGGACTGATCTCAAAAGGGTTCCCTTCTAAAAGGGTTTACCCAATCATGTCCCCTTCAATGGGAAGATCTTATAAATAACCCCAAAACAACTAATGAACTACAAGAGCGTTTATTCCCATCATAATTGGTATGCATATGGAGCCTTCTCAGGGAAAAAGAGAATTGGATATTCACTTTAGGAATCCAACCTTAATTCCCATAATCTGGGAATTTTCCTTAGAAGTAAGACCGAAATTGAACCCCCAAATCATGAAGGACTCCTTTTCATGATTTAATCTGAAACTCATTTCTATCAAAGGAATATTCTCTCCTAATATAATTATCGAACTATGTGGGACTAATTCCCATTCAAATGGGATATGTTGGAAAACCTCCTTGAGGTTCAAACCCGGCACTTCAAATCAACCCGGTTCTTCCTGGGCCATCTTCCTAATAGGTTCTAATTTTACTTAGAAACCCATATCCTTTCCATGTTCCTTGGGCTTCTTCAGAAGAAGTTCCAGAAAAAAACATTGAATAATCACCTTTCACTTAGATTCTCTTACCACATGACCTTAACCTATATGATGAGGTCCTTATCACATGAACTCAAAAGGTATGATGTGTCCCATTAAGTGAAACTAAACTAAAAGGGTTCATATTATTTTCACATGGATATACAGGTAGACCATTTTATGTGTGAGATCCCAATATCAAAACAAACTGTCATCTCCCTGGATGACAGTAAATTTAAGAGTGCCCCACAGAGTGGATTAAAAACTAGTATCATAAAAAATATGTTTAAAAGAATCTATAAATATTATATGAGATGATACAATTGATGGATGACATCGAATACATATAGATATCTTCATGAATGGAGAACAAAAAATACACACAGATGATTCTAAATTTCACACATGTTAATAAGTGATTTCAAATTCCAAGGGAAGCTTATATTATACATGTCTAATTAATAAGGATTATTGAAAATATAATAAATTTATAAAGAGAGACATGGAGTAGACAATTATTCCCCTAAAAAGGATGTGATGAGTCTGACCTCTCATCCTCTTTACCAATGCATTTACTTAAGTATCGTAATGTTTAAAATTAATAAACACATGCCTTGGGGATGCAGGTCCCTTTCAGATAATTAATTGTTTGATGTTTTGGTTCCATGAATAAATCCATGGGAAACTACCTAGTAGCAGTAATTCTTAAACTAGAACAAACATTTCTAGGAACTACGAAACAACTATGAAGATGGTTGGATATGATTATAGATTATGACTGCTCAAAACATTAACACCAGAGAAAATAATACAAGGTTGTTGATGATTTTTAGTCGGAACGATCATGCTAGGTTATCTGTGATTAGGATTACATAAGATTAGATATTTTGGTATTTCCAATGTATGGATCTAAAAATTTGAATGAATAGAAACAATCATATCATTCATAATTTAATGTTCATAATTCTATCCATATAATGATTAAATAGGTGCAGATGGATCATATAGAGATGAAAAATAAGATATAAAATTTCATAACTATAACCTTGAAAAATATGGAATGATATAGTTCAGTAACCATGTATATATTTTTTCCAAACATGATTTTTTAGAGGAAGATTTAATTATTTATTATATATTCATCAAACATATAAAATAATATATATATATATATATATATATATTTGAAATATTATTTCTGATTTGATGGAATTATGAGAGATATCAATTATTTTTCATCATGGTTCTTCATATTTCATTAATTTGAGGGTGAATGAAAAAATTCAAAGGGGATGTTACATGTGTTACCCATTGTAAAATGGATATGGGGAAACATCCCCATTGAATTTTTTTTTGGACACCCAAAATATATAATGTTAATATTGTCATATGGGTTTTAATCAATCACCTTCCTATATAATCATACTTTATATTTATTATAGAATACATATCGTTGGTTTAGATTTATAGGATATACATTAAAGAAGTGATAATGTTGGATGGAGGTCCACATTCCATTGTTTATGAATAGGATCATATATTTACCTCAATGTTCTCAAGATTTTTTCCGAAATATCATTATATAGTGATTAGATTCATTGTTACGTATCATCCTTAGAGAGATTTTATGTTTTGGAAAAAATTCAATCCATAGATGCTACATTCCAATCTTTTTAATTGGATTTAAATATTGGTTAGGATGATCACATTATTTTAGTTGGGGTTTCTTACAAAAATATATTTCACCGATGAATTTAGATGGATACTTATGGAGAATCCTATATAAATAAATACAGATCTCCAATGTTCTATGATTTAGTTTGATAAATATAGATAATAGGACCTAAGATATAAGAAGAAATTATATAAAAGGTTAAATCAATTCTAAACCAAATCAAGGCATCTAAAATTCAGAAATAATTTATTCTAATAATCAACAGTGTGATAAAAAATTTGACGTTGTTTATATGGTGATTCTTTTAATTTCTCTTTGGATGTGGTTTATGAGATTTTTGAATAAAGGGAATCTAAGACCTAAGTATAATAGTTCTTTTGAAATTATTGATTGTATCATCATGGTCTCCTATGATCTGGTGTATCTACCAAACATCACTAAAGTCCAAGATGTGTTCTATTTATCTATCATGAGAAAGTTAATACATGACCCTTCACATGTAATAAACTAAGAGATATTACCATCTGATAAAGAGTATTCTTATGAGTAACAAACAATAGAGAATATTTATTATAAATATGAAGTACTATGAACATGACCACTAACCTGGTCTATTTGTTGTGGTGAAACCACTAGTATGAGGAAGCTATGTGGGATCTTTATGATATGGTGAGATAAAATGATCCCGATATGTTTGTATCATAGTGATGAATTCCGAGGGAGAAATTAATTTTAAATGGAATAGAAAGTACATCATGGGTTTTTATAAATTATTTGTTTAGTAAATTAAATTTTTCTCATATCATGTGAAACACACAACATTGGGTTATCATTCGTTACACATTATAGTAAAATTAAAAAAACCATGATATAGTTTTTATATTGTTATTTAAACATGAAAATTATAACTTTGCATTTATTAATAGTTATATGAAAATTAGAAACTTCCATTTATATGCTAATTACATTGGTTTAATAAAAGGAATCATACTATTAAAAACTGTTCTTAAATTTGGGTAATGTATTTATATTTTTTGAAAATATAGTTTTCTCAAAAAATGATTTATATTTATTTTTGTGAAAAAAATCTAAATCTTCACAATTTTTTTTAAAAAAATTCTAAAATGTATGATTTTTTGTAATCATTATTTAAATAATATCTTATGGTGAATTTATTTATCTTTATGAACAGTTTAATTTTTTGATAAATAATGAGAAATACTAAATTGTATCTGAAAAATTCCATTTAATTTAATTTATTTATAATGTTAAAATATTTTAAATATTTATTTATAGGAAAAATTAGTTCAATTTTACAACAATTAATCAAACTTAGTTTATTTTAATATTATTTATATTAATTTTTTATATATAATCATTATAAAAATTTTCCCTTTAAAACCCCACTTTGTAGTCATGTCTATGAGGTTCATAATAAATTAAAAAATATGAAATTTAATTGAATGGGATTTAGATAAATTAATTCAATATTTAGAATCAGGAAAATTTATATTTTTTCATAAGTTTATCTTAATATTTTTACCAAAATTAATAGTAAATTATGTTAAAATTATTTTCCACAGTTATGGTAAAAATGGTTTTACAATGGATTAAACTTCACAAAAAATGGTTAAAATGACTTATAAAATTTTATACAATATATTTTAATATTTTCATGTATAATGTTATAATTTGAGCCATTTTAGACCCTTTGGAAATATCAAAAACTTTTGTACACATTTTAATTTCAAAAAATTACATGTGTGCCACTCATCTCACTTATAAAAGGCCACCCTCTCTCCTATATTCTTAAAACTATAAAAATAGTTTCGTTTTCCCATTACCAAAAAAATATCATCAAAAAATTCTATTATATAACACTTGGAGACTTATTTTTTATATAAATCCAAGCAATGAAATATTTTAGTGCAAAATTAACGAAGATAACTTAAGAAGGGGCAACGTTCATCAATGACCGTTTTTTATTTCTTCCCCAAACTCTTCGAAATAATATTATAACATGAAGATATAATAAAAATTTAATCATCAATATAATCAGATATTGTTAAGTTATGGGTGTGATATAAAATCATCTCCAATTATATATAATTGGTTACTAAATAATCTTCCTTGCGTATGAATGATTACCACCTCGCAAAACAATGGAATTAATTTTTTCAATTACCATCACTCAGTGATGGAAAAAAATGATGTATTTATTATTTATATATGATATTAATTACATAAATATAATTCTTAAATTATTACATTAGAAAAAAATTACCATAGATTCTATGGGAATACGATAATTTTGTTTGTGTGTGTGGTGGACTATCGCCTTACAAAGTGATGTAATTCATTCCAACATTACTTGTAAGTTAATTAGGATGTTTTTATAAAAATATGTGATATATTTGAAATAAAAAATTGATCTATAATGAAAATATAAAATTTAAATATATTTCACTCAGTCAAACAAGAAAATGGAATCGATGTTAATGTGTACGTATGACCAACCATCTCCATCAATCATGTGTTTCATGTTCTATCACTGCATCTTATAGAATGATTTAAATAAAGATATAATGAATATATATGATATTTATTTCAGGGTTAATATTTTGGGGAAGATTAAATCATGATAAAAATAAGAGGACTAAAAATAAAAAAAATCAAAATATATATGAAAAAACAAAGCAATTGCTACATGAAAGGTAACACTAACATGGAATTGTTAATAAACATGTAATAAAAGTACATAAAAATCATATATCATTTGATAAATCATAAAACATTAATTTATGTTATGTTAAAAAAATAATATTTATTTTATAAAAGGTTTATATTTTTAAGAAGTATTTCAAGACCTAACATAAGGTATTGTTGTCTCAAATTTCCTTATTTGAAAAATACATTATTTTATAGACCAATAGTATTTAACTATGTTTATATAAATACCCTTTAAAATGTAATATCATTTATTTATAATCATGATATATTATTTCTCAGTATATTTTCTTGATCATAGGGATTATGACTCAATGATACCAACATTGTAATGATTTTATGTTTAAATGTAATTATTTTTCAGGAAAGTTTATAATTATGTTTTTGAGGATAAAATTTTATGATCCATATACCTAGAAAGTATTTAATATTATTATACTATATTTATTCATGATTTTATGAAATATTTCCAATTTACTATTTATTGATTCTTAAAATAATTGTGAATCTATTTTTATAAAAATGTAGTTTCATTTATCTCTTTGGTCAGAATATGTTTTATTCAAAAACAATGTTTTCTAAAAATGGAATAGAAAATATTTTATTCATCCACATTATTTTGAAAATAAAATATTACAAAAATTTGTAATTTTAAAAAATGTTTTCAATAGAATCATAATGAAATTTCATAAAAATAATTACCCTTTCTATTTTCATGAAAATATAAACAGAATAATTATTTTTATGTGTATGACATGAAAAAAACTTCATGTCATAATGACCCATCAATACATAAAATAATACATCATATTTTTCATTGGATATTTTCAAAGGAAAATATTTTCAAAATATTTTATCATATGTTTTTAAAATCAGAAATGTATATTTACCTATGAAATTAATTAAATGGTTGTTCAAAATAATTTCCCATATAAGATGAAATGTGTAGATGTTACCTATGAATTACTGGAGATATGATCCAATGATTAAATTATAGTTTTTTTATTAGTGGTATAGGTATATGATATAGGGATTTTAATGAAACATTTTTCTCTCCCACATATCACACTTTTATAAAATTATTTTGAAACACACTTATTTTTTCACGGGTTATGTAATAAGGAAAGAATGAAATGATTATGAAAACTATCCCTATTATACATGTAATGAAATGATAAAATTTTTATGAAACACATTTCATTTCATGGGTTATGGTATGATGAATGATTGATGATCCTTTAGTACAAATAAATATGGATATTAGTATGAGATATGTGGGACCTTTATATCCCTCCTATTCATTACTTAATGATATATATATATAATGAGATAAAAAACACTAAAAATAGTGGAAAAATTGTTTTAGTAAGGGAAATTATCCACTAAGATGTTCTTGGGAGAGAAGCATGAATAATTTGATTGATTGGGTAGTGAATCCGTTAAACTATGATTACATTGGTAATCATCCTTGACTAATATTGAAATTATTTTATATGCTAATGTGTCTGCAAATTTTTTTATTCCTATTATGTGACTTAATGATTCATGTTCTTTGATTATCTTAGGATTCTCTTCTTGTGAAATGCCAATTTTAATTCCAAGACTCATGATTATTATCTATTATACACATGTTATTATGTTTAAATTTTATGGTGATGTTTTCATACCCATAAGTTAATGTGATTATTACATATCATCTTTGTTTAACCTTACTGAGAATATTTTCTCACCCTTTTTTACGTTTCCTTTCCCCGTGATATGAATAAATTCATTACATATGATATATCTAATAGGGGTTGTATTTTAAAATATCATAGTCTAAGATGATGCATATTGTATATATGCTACTTATTTTTGATTCCATGTTTCCAATAACACTTCACTTTATGTTCCATAGGTGTATCTTTTTATAATTTAATGAATATTCATAAAATATTATGGTATATTTATTCATGATAACAGTGGGTATCTATAAAAGGTATTGACATTAAATTCATTATTAATGAAATTTTGAAAAATTCTGAATATGATTTACAATAATGTGTCCGTTATATTGATCACCTTAGAAAGAAGTATTTCATGTTATTGTCAAATAAATTTTGAAATAGGTAGTTCAAAATAAGGTTCCAAATATAATAAAAAAACAATTCTAGTGAATATAATTATGTTTTTAAATTAAAATTTTATGGGAAAAGGAAGAAAGAAAAATTAAAAAAATCTACCCAAAAAATAAACATCTAAATAATGACATAGATAAATGTGAATTGAAATTAATGATTTATTTTTTGGTTGGAAATTTTATGAATTATTTGATTCAAGAAGTGATTCAATATGTGAATAGGATTTAAGGAATATCATCCAGATAGTTGTACAATGTGTGGAAACTGATTCACTTTTCACTCAACCAATTACACCTTCTAATTTAAGTCATAATGGTTTTTTTGAAAATGAAAATTAAATTGATTCAGATTCATTATTTGATTTGGATTCTATGAATTCAAATGTTATACAACTTATTATATAAAATAAATAATTATGAAATGATGGAGTCAAGATAATTGAAAAGTATTATAATATAAAAATAAAAATAATTAACATTATTAAAGGGAATGATAAAATAAAATGTTAATGTTATAATATAACAATATTTTTCCCCAGGATGGAAATTATATATAGAATCATGCTTCTGAGTTATAAAACTAATAGAGGAAACTTGAAGAGTTAAAATAATTCCAGAATTGAATGGGAAATACAAAGAGAGAATATTTAATTCAGTTCTTATTGATTTATCAAAAGTTGAGAAATAACGTAAGAAAATTAAGTATTAAAATATGAAATTTAGAATCAAATATTATGGACCTAATGATAATGTCTATAAAAATTTAGAGAATATTCCAAAAAAGAATTTTAATTTGAAAACTAATATTGGAACTATTAATGAGAATTAATATTCATTATTTAGCAGTAAACAATAATAAGATAAAATAATTTTTTTGATGAAACTAAACACAAATAATAATGGTTGCAGTTATAATTGTTTATCACCAAGGACGAATAAGACGAAATTTTTTAATTTCTCAAAAATATTCTTTTATTATTTGTCCAATTTTAAATATGGACTAAAATAGAATTATTCCACAAATTTTTAACTGAGATATGAACAATCATTTTGAAATACTACAACTTCCATTTATATAGATTTATTTTCTAAACAACCCATTAATAAATTTTATAATCCTATTTGGGTTTGAAAATATTCTACATCTAATCCAGTTGGAACCAATTTTTCATGGGTTCAAAATTTATTTATTTTAATTATTTAGGATTATGAAATCCAACTTATAAGTGTTAATGAATCATCATATTTATATAGTGGTTTCCCTGAACACATGAATGGTTATATTTGATATTTTTTATCCTTTAACTCATATTATGGTGGTGTTGTCAGATCTGGAGATAACTTAAAATGTAAGATTAAAGGTATTGATGAAGTTTATTTTTCTAAAATTGTAATTATTTTAAATTTATTATATTTAAAATATTTAAAACAAAATCTAATACTTATATGACTATAGTTTGGTTATATATTAAATGTTTTTAAAAAAAATT
Organism: Viscum album; assembly: GCA_963277665.1. Taxonomy (NCBI): domain Eukaryota; kingdom Viridiplantae; phylum Streptophyta; class Magnoliopsida; order Santalales; family Viscaceae; genus Viscum; species Viscum album. The sequence continues at coordinate 907,382,137 of OY728145.1, forward strand.
ATAAATGTAATGTTTTGAAAAATAAGTCAAATGTATTTTTTGAAAATATAAATGGAATGTTACCCTATTTGTTTATATGATATCACCAAAATAAATAATTATTTTATTAATTTTATATAAGTAGATGAAATTCTATGTCAAATTTGGATTGGTTATTCGAATTTCTTATTATTACATTATCTTTTAAAGAATAAAAATAGTCTAAATTTTAAAAAATTTCATATAAGTACTTTTTTGTGATTTCTATTTAATGGTTAAAAAAAATTATATTTTTAAATGATTATAGTTCTTCTATATGTTTTTTAATATTAAAACATGGGTTTTTTTGGACCAAAAAAACCTCTTAGTATTGTCGATACGAATTATTTATATCTAATTATAGAGGGTTACAATAGTTTCATATGAATATATTTATTATCCAATAAAAATGAAACATTCACAAATTTTTATTCCCTATGTAAGCTTATTAAAAATATAAAAAAACATTCAATGATCTCTATCACACATGTTATAGGTGGTGAATTTGATAATTTATTATGTGATCATTTTTTGAACCATAAGGTTATAAACATTATTTTTATATCCTAGGAAAACGTAATATAATTGGGTGAAATGAAGAATGAATAATTTTATTCGATATTTGGTTAGGTATATTCTAATGGGTTTAATTATTCCAAAATCCAATAGGGAAGAAACTATTATAAATGTTCTCATAATTTTAATAGTTTTTTTATTAAATAATTTTTAAAAAATACCCCTTATGATTTGTTTAAAGGGTTTAATCCAAAAGATGCATATTTTAGGATTTATAGTTGTAATATCATTATATAAAATATAAAATATGATTTATACATGTTTATTTCCAAATACGATGAATGAATATTTTTAGGATAATATAATACTAAAAAATCGTATTGAGTTTTAAAAATGAAATTAGTGGTTGTTTAATGGTTTTTTATACATTATTTTTTAAAAATAATTTAATCAAGAAGGATTATAGTTCAATAAAATACAATGATGATTTAAGGGAAACATTTTTTTAAGATAAGGGACATGAAAATGGTAATGCCGGAGTTGAGGGGGAGAATGTCTCCTCTAAAATGTAAAGTAATGTTTGGAAAACATGTATACATCATCAAAATGACAAATTAATTTGAAATGTATAATCACTTTTACAGATAAGAAAATAATTATTACATTTATATGAAAAATAATTTTTTATTGCTACTATGGTTCTTTTCACTACTAATAATTCATTAATTTATCCAAATTTGAAAAATTATATGCATGAGGATTTTAATATTTTTTTAATAAATAATGTTTGAAATCATTTTTAATTACCAAATGTTAAACATGTAATTGGAATTAAAATGATTTTTAAAAATAAGTTTGATGAATATTAAAAAAAATAAAAAAAAAATTATTGGTTACTAAGGGTTTTTCCAAAAAAGAGGCTTTTTGATTTTAATATTCATTTTCTCCATATATTTTAATATGTTAGATTATTATTCATTTACCCTTTTGTTTTTTCAAAATATAGAATTATTTCAAATGGATGTAAAAAAGTTTATTTTAAATGGAATAATTTCATAGGAAAATAATCATAAACAACACTAGGATTTGAAAATTTTAAATCTTGAAATATTATTTTTAATATTAATAATGATTTATGTGGTCTTAAGAGATCCCCTTGAGCATGGTATGAAAGACTAACTCAATTTTTAACTACAAATTATTTTTTTTAAGGTATGGTAGATAATAAGATATTTATAAAAAGTTTTTTGATTGGTATAATGATTATTTAGAATTATATTGATGAAATAATATCTTGATAAATAAATGATTAATTATGAAAGGATTTTTCTAAAATGATTTCTCTAAACTCAAGAAAAGTGAATTTGACATGATAATAAGGAGGAACTATAATTTGTACCTTTTTTATGTTAAAGAAATAAAATATTTCATTTTAAAAAATAAAGAAAATTATTCTAAAGAACATGTTAAAAGGTTTGAGATTGATTATAGTAAGACTAAAAAATCATTAGTAATTCTAAATGGAATTTAGATGATTAATTAAATTTAGTTAATATTAAATTGTGTAGAGTAATGATTTCAATTTGTTTAATCATGGAATCTAGATAAGAAATAATGTTATGATACTATTTTGGTGAAAAAAGATGAGTCAAGCCGTAAAAAAGTCATCTAAAAGATATTATGAGAGTAATTAGATATATAAATGGTAATTATTAAACATGGTTATTCTATTATATTGAGAAATATATGAATTTTATTTCTTTCTCTGGTTCTAATATCGAAGGCTATAGAATTGACAAGAAAAGAACTATAGGTATATTTAATTTTATAGGTAAAATTTTAATTTCATCAACATCTTTGTAAAAACATTCAGTAGAACTACCTAAAATTGAGGATGAATATATTATTGTTGTTAGTTATTGTTTATAATTTTTAATGGTGAAATAAACATTATATGATTTTACTATTTTAATATAATGTTCTATACATCTGTGATATGGTTTTTGTAATTTCAATATCTAAAAATCCATTTCAACACTATAGAAAATATCATATATATGTTACTGTACATTTCTTGAGGGGTCTTGTAAGTAAATCATATAAATGATTAAAATATGTTCCTAAAAAATAATTATTTGCTAAAACATTCAAAAATCCTTCAAATTATATAAAATTATTGAAAATTAATATTGAATTGGGTATGATTGAAGCTTAACATTTCTATTTAATATAGTTACAATATTAATTAAACTACACACTTCTTCACATTTTTCTTACATATTTAATCTGACTATAAGATATTATTTTTAAATTATTTCTTATCTGATAATACTATGTAATTTACACTCATTAATTAGAATAATGTTGCATAGATTTTATTATAGTGAACTTTTCAACAAATCTCATAAAGGGGGAGAAATGTTTATTAATGTTTATAAATGATAGATTTTTTAATTTTGAAAAGGGGATATTTTTGGAGATTGAATCTCTACCTGAGTTATTTAATAGTTTTTTCTTGATAAAATACTATACCATCACATTTATTAAATTAATATTGTTTTAAAAAATTAAATAATCATTTCTTATTTGAATGTATCAATGATTATTTTTTTTAATTGTTATTTTTATTACTTTTTAATTATTATTTATTACCCATAAATTCACATATTATTAGTAAATAAAATATTTTCATTATTTGTGGTACTATAGTAAAAATATAATTTGACCATGGCTAATAGGGGCCATCCCTCATCCATATAGAATTCCCAATGGATAAACCCCATGGGAAATCCAACCTATTTCCTAACCCCAATGAAAATTATGGGCCCATTTACATTGCCTAGGTCCATACCCATTTGTGAGGACTAAGAGAGTGGACCCCAAGGCATATGGAGCATACAAAATATATTGTTGGGTGGATGTCTAATTGAGTGATTATGGTGGGTGGTTTCAAATACCTCAATAATATCTCAATGATGTTATGACCTGGTTCGTATGATATAATGATTTATTGATATAGGAAATTCCCATTATGGGACTCAAGAACATTATAAGTAGATAATATTTTTTAATATGTTATGAAAATTTCAAATTCCATCCGATTGAGTTTATAGTATAAATCAGATCAGTACTTTGATTTTATTCTTCTTCCTATGTCCTTTGAAGATTTATATTCATGTACGTTCTCTGAAGCTCAAATTTTATAATTTCATTAATGAAATAACTATGTTTGTAATGAAGGATCAAGACTATGTGATTAGAAAATAATTAATTTATGTTCATCATTTGAATAACAACATCATTTTTTTTTCATTATCAGTATCATCTGGTTCATCCAGTCTGCTGTACATCTCTAGTATTGGTAAAATTTATCCATGAATATAATGGATGTAATATTAAGAGAATATTGATCCCTACACTAATGGTATATCGGTACAATTTTGCAATATATATGATATTTTTTTTAGTGACAGATCAATCCTCCATTAGATGATAACATATCACCTACTCATCGACATATTCTATTATTGAACGGTATGTCTCCTTGGTTTTATCCAATAATAGATCTTAGGTTGATTTTTAACATACATAATGGTAGATTAATGAATCATTTGATAATGGTATATCCTCTACTCTATGGAACTATTTTAGATCATCTTCCTCAATGCTTTATTATTCTACAATTTAACACTATTGGAAGATTAGAGTGAATATAACCTATCTACTAAAACTAGAAATTTCTATACACCGAATGTTCTAGAAAAAATTTCAAATAATGTTTCATAACATTTAAATTAAAATAATAAAATAAATATTTTTTAAAAAAAATGTTATATTTTTTTCTAAAAAATTGTTTTAGATTGGGTAAATATAATTTTCAGAATATTTTTTACATATATATACATGTAATTGAAATTTATTATAATTCTTTATTTTATGAAGCATATAATATATTAAAAACTAGATGTTTATTCATGGATATAATATAGTACTGTTATACTGATCATTATGGATATTTTATATAGACATTTCATGACGAAATAATGACCGTGAATGTTCATTGTTATTCACCATGTTGTTTACAAATCTAGGTAATCGTTATATTATATTTTTATAATGTCTGATCTCCCAGCAACAGACTATTGGTTATAAAGACACTCCAATAAGAAAATATTTTAATGAATAAATATTAATTCTATATAGATATCAGCATGTTATATAAAAAATTTCCTTCATATCATTCAATTTTAACCCATGAAATAATTATTGTTTCTATAATATTATGAAGATACTCCTCTAACATATGATCTTTGGATATGATCACATAAAAATTTCAATGTTAGACCTTCATAAATTTATGTGATAAAAGATCATTGAGCATCATCATATTGGAAATCATTTGATCTTCTTCATTTTTGTTTTTATTTTATTCTTCATGTATTTTTAATATCTTGTGTTTTTATTTTTTTCTCTTCTATTTTAAGGTTTTACCAATATAACGAAACTCCTTAATTTTTTGTTTATTCCAACACCAAAATAGAATCATGGTTTGTGACTCCAAATCCAATGTATGGTCATAGAATTGGATTATTTTTCAATTAAATTACTTGGTTATGTTGTGATGTTTTTTTAAAATCCAATGCCTATATTTGGTTCTCAAATCTTTAAAATTGAGGTTCTTCATAGGTATCAATCTTCTCATGGATTAGAGAAGATTTAGTAGTAGACATGATTCATGGTGATCTAAACCACTATATATCATTTTCTTATGTCTTTTTATTTCAACAAAAAATTATTTAAAGAACGTATCACATATTGTAGATCATTTTTTATAATGTGTTATTGATTTCAAATAGATGTTCTTAAATGACTATTAACATCTCCCTCTTGTATTTAATAAAATCGATATCAATATAAAAAAAATAACCCTTATCATTTATCAACATTATAGATTATAATATTTAAATATTTATAGCTATTATAATTTTCTCAAAATTATAAATTTAATTTTTAATTTAAATACACATTTTTTTGAAAAATATCATTTATAAAATCATGACTGAATTTAGGACATCTTGAAAATTTTATTATGGTATTTGAAAATTATCATATATTTATAATAAAAATTAATATTTATTATAAATTCATTTAGGAAAATATAATTATTTTTAAATCATTTTATTAGTTATTAAAGTTATATTTAAACATTCATGTTTTATAAAAGTACAAAAAACAATTTATCATTTTTTAACATTTATTTATTAGTAACATGTTATAAATATATCACATTTTCATTTTATAATATACATAAATAATATTTTACACTTACATAAGTATAGATAATATTATAATATACAATTTACTATTCCTAATGGATATATTTCTATTCCAATGACTATGTTACTATTCAACTGGTCATATTAGCTTTTCAACAGTTTGATTTATAATGGCCATATGTATTTCACACATTCTATAAATACATCATATTCCATTCATTCCTCATTCATTTATATATACTCTCAAGGTTATATATATTATTATTGTCTTGAGTATTATTTTATTAGTAATATGTAGCCTCATTTTTATAGTATAATTCTTGAGTGACGTTATTCATGTGGATTGATCAGATCATAATTTTTATATTTTAGATATTTTGTATGATATTTTCTATCTCATTATAATATTTTCAATTATTTTGGAAATTTTAAATATAAAAATATACTTTTGATGTAAATATAATTAAATATCACGGATTTCATCATGTGGGGTGCATACATTATACTAAATTAAACAATTATAAGAAGGTAAATTCCATTGATAAAATATTGTGTAATTAAAATAGAGGTATCATTATTTTACCCTTGTGCCACTCATTGGTGTCATGTAAGGGTACTGTGTAACCTATAAACAAAATCTTGAAATTTAGGATCTACCCCCATGCATATCATCACACCCTTATGTGGTGGCCATGTTACCATTACATAACCATTCAAAAGAAAAGGTTATGTTTATTCAACCTTTGAAAACTTAATGCTATCCTTATTCATCAAGGGTTTACCTTCCCAAAACCATTATATATTAAGATACGATTACAAATCATCAGGGATACCCTTAAAAAATTATATATTTAAGAATATGTATTTACACAGCTGATGTAAATAAGGTGTTACCCGTATTAATCCCATCGAATCACTATCCTAACTTTAAAAATCAATTGAAAATAATTATTAACCAATATTAAATTCCTAAAAACACCCTATGTGATTATATGGGAACATACCTTAATATAGAACCTATACCATTAATATGGATAAAATTTTGGATCAACATTATCTAATTTATATTCTAATTACATGTAAATGAAAATAAAAAATTCCATTAACAATTATAAAAACATGGAGGCAATAATTATCCACACCATAGGTAGTTATATACTTATAAATATTCATGTATAAAAGATAAAAAATTCAATACTAAAAAAATCCTAAACTCATCCTGTGAGGTTGATGTTTAGTGAAACATAAGAAGAACCGACTAAAAGAATCCTTCAGACACAATTTCAAGAGAAAAGACTAATAAGAATACCAAAGTTAGAAATAATAAAAACAAAAAACATCAACCTGTGTCTCAAAATAAAAAATCAGTAACATAAAAAATAAATAGAAAAAACATAATCAACTAGATACATGTCATAATTCTCCACACTATTTAAATATTGACAAGAAAATGTGGAACATGAGGAAAATATATAATAAATAAAATGTATTTAACTCAATGAAGTGTGTTTTGTCATACCCTAGAGTTATACATCAAATGGTTTCATCTTAAACCCCATGTAATGTCACATCCAAAAAAATTCAATGATTCCAAAAAGTGAAAATGTTCGAAACATCCATAAATGATCCAACCATGAATAACAAAAGCACTGATGTGAAAGGATTTCTACCTTTTTAATGTACTCCATTTTAACTACTATTTTATACATCTATACTAACCCCTTAATGAGATATTATAGTCATCCACTAGTACCTCATATTACCTGGTCATATCAATAATCCACATCCTCCGAGTTACCCAAGTATGTTTACGAGGTCTATCCATGTCTTTCCTAAAAGAGATTAAAATTGTAATGATAGTGCAAAAAAAGGGATCTACACTATCATCAGGGATAACAATAATCAAATAAATATTGATCTATAACCACTACATGTTAAATAATAGGAGATGAAGGTAAAAAATCCCAATTAAACAGTACCTAACATTGACCATAGTTGGTCACCCATGGAAGCAAGAAACATGAAGTACTTTGAAGAACTACAAACCCAAAAATCATGGAGTTATAAGTATAATATTTTATTATATCACTAGGTTTACAAAAAAACCCAAAACATATTAAAACCATTTATGATAATGGATAAAACCACTCAAGGTAACCCCTATACAAGGATAATCAATAATATATATTGTAATGTAAACCATATTCATGATAAAAACTGAGTTCCAACATTGAAAATACAAAAAATACATAAGATAACCCAGGAATAAAAAGTAAACCCTCTACCAATGAGAAATAACAAGAATATATAAAATTGATTCCTCTCGAACATTAGATACAAAATGATGTACCAACATCAACCACTACTAATAGATTTTTCACATTGTGAAAAGATGCACATAATGTCTGATATATACATATTCATTTTATTGAATAACATGCTTCCATACAATCTTTAAATGATCCTCCATGAATAAATATTCCCCCTTTTTTTCTCATCATATAGATTCTATTAAGTTGGACCAAGATACCCCACTATCTACAAACTCTCAGACCGTTAAAACATTTTTTCATAAAATGAACAAGATCTCTACATATTATGCACATAAAATGACTCTTATTTTCATGAGAATATTTTTTTATCAGTAATTATCTTTGATACATTAGTTGAAAAAAATAACCACTTATAAAAACCATTTATGAGTAATTAACCTCTCTCTATATCATTTATAACTATTCTAAATGTGATAATCCCATTTTAAGAACTTGTGGATTAAACTCTAGATATATTATTCTAATTTTGGTTCCCTAGTGTAGGAAAATACTTCTTTTTTAAAATAGTGATCATTGATATATTCATTACATACAAGATCATTTGAAAAACATACTGAAATTTTGAATTTCATGTCATACATTTTATCTAATATCTCACCTTTAATAAAGACAAAAAGGTTAGAAACATTATCCTTTTTCACATACTTATGATACTACTACAAAACGAATTTTTAATTAATGAATTACCATGAAGTTAACTCACATATAAATGAGGGAATATCACTTCCTACAAATCTCATATATACCTCCCAATGTTTCAGTTAATAGACAATACAATGAGATCATCATGAGTCTTGAGAGAATTGAATATAACTTCATTATCTTAAAGAAAACCCACTAGATTAAGAGAACCCCTCACAACTAGTAAGAAGTTGGTTGATGATCCATATAGACTTGGTTCATGGAAAAATTATGACATGTCTTTATCCCCACCACTCATAGGGTAGATATGTAGTATGTATAGTTGAACTTTGAATAATAAAACATATTTCTCTGAAGACTGAACTAATGAAAAAAACTATTTATCTTTCTCATAGGACATTTTAAGAGAAAATATGGAAATTAAAAAATACATGTTCATCAAATCAAGATTAAAAAAACCCCAAAAAATAAAAAAATCCAAAAGCATTCAAAAGTCCCAAAAAAATCATTTATCAATGCATAATTTGTTTCAAAGAACACAAGATTTCCCTATTAAATAAATATTAATATTTTATTTTAAATAGTGTTTTCTTTGTATAAATTTATAACAAACCTTAAATATAATACCTAACAATGGATCTTCTCGCCCAGTTCCAATACCATAATTCCATTTTCAAATTCCAAAACCATATCTTTTTTACACCCATTACAATCCAAAATAACATTATCAAAACACCGAATAGTCATTTAAAATATATTTTCAAGGCCATTCATTCCAAAAGAACACAAATTTTGGAAATAGAAAAAATTGAAAATAACTAAAAAAATTACATCAATAATTGGGGTTTTAAATTGATTTTAAAAAATAACCAAAAATATGTTCCTAAGAAATGAAACTAGTGGAAGAATCAAACCACACCCAAAACCCATTATACTAAACTCCCCTAAGTTAATGTATTTTGGATAAGAAATTGAAATTTTCATAGTATTGTGTTAAATTAAAACGATGAATATCTTGATTTTTAGGGTTGGTAAACCACACACTAACCAGTAAATACTTCTAAGATTGAAAAAAATCAACCACAAGAATTTATAATGGTTTACAGAGTAGTGAAATAATTGTGAAAATCTTATCATCCCTCTATTCTCACTCTAAATTAAAAATAGATCCCATAAAACCAAAGACGTTGTAATTTTGAATCTAAATACAATGTACCATTAGGAAATGAATACTTCAAATAAAAGTATCTAATCCCCATATTCCCATGTAACCAAATTCTCATTACAAATTGGTATTAAAAAAGTAATCATTTATGAACTACCTCTTATGTTCTAAAACTTTTCCAGTCACATATCTACCAGGACTCAGCCCAAATAAAAAATTATTTCAAATAAAATAAATTATTATATGGAAACATATTATTTGATACCATTTATAAATAAATTAACCATAATACCATATAAAATATAATCTAATATGATTATTTGCTGGTCCAAAGGGAATTACTAATCCCAAGAGGGTGTTAAATGTTCTTGGGAATCCAGAAACATTTTTTTGTGTGATTTAAACCATAATATATGGAAATAATAATCAACGATACACTATGAAAACGATGTCAAATTAATAAATCAATACAACCATATAATGTTTGAGGTGAAAATTTAAATTATTAAAGTATATTATAAGAAAAAAAAATTTTTGTTGGTGATCTATTACCACCTACTTTGTCCTAGAATACCCAAACTTATTCAAAAAACTATGAAACAACTTATGAAGTTGTATATCACATGGTCCCCTACTATATGATAAATAATTTTGAAAAAAAAATCTTATTTTAATGGTGTATTCCAAAAATACCATTTTGAATCCACTAAAGTGACTATGAAATTACTATATATATTAATCCTTATATAATAAATGATGATTAAAAAATAGATTACAGTGAACTACATTACAGAACATGAAAATAAAATGATCACAATCTAATTAAGAAAAAGTTTAGTATAAAATAGAATTTCCAAAATATAAATATATTATTTCAATATCAATAGCCGGGATGATTGTCATTATTTCATTTCAAAAATAAATAGTTTTTATTGAAACAATTCAAAACCATTTCAATATCTTTTTCCAGATAAAAAAAGTGATGTCAAAATGGCCACGATATTGATAATTAGAACAAGAGAAAATGAAATAGAGTAGAGTTTCATCATCTCAATAAATATATATAACAGTAATAGTAAACAATAAATAAATGAAACATCGATGCTAAGTAGTGACAAATAATGTATTCCCATATCAATTATCAAGTATATGTACGTAATGTGTATTACCTAGATATGATAATTTGTCCAAAATAGTATCTATAATAAATAAAATAATAAATGATCTTTGGGAATACATCAATTAATATTATTCTTAATAAAACCAAGCCACACAAACTGGATTTATTATCCACACATTCATAGAATGAATTTATCATGTTCTATACCAATACACTAGTTGATGTTTGAGTCCACTAGCAATGAAAAAAATATAAGTCATATCATCTGACTAAATATATTCCTATTGTCTATAAAATAATGTTAGGGAGATAATAATGTTATGAGGATCACAAGGGGAATCCCTATAAGTATAAATAATGGCTCAACCCATCAATATTACAAATCAATTTTAGTTCACATCTCACTCCACCCCAAACACCCTCAATATGAATAATCCCCATAAAAACAAAAATAAATGAGAACGAAAAAAACAGAAGTATTCAAAAAATGGGGATTCTCACAAGATATTTTAATCATAAAGAGGCAGCTAAGCTATCAAGGGAAAAAAATTAAATTCCCAACCTTTTATTTTAATCATATTTCTTGAGGATAGATATTCCATCATCCTTTCGTAAATCACCATCAAAATTAAATAAATTCTATTAGGCTAGTGATTTCATAAAAAAAATTATCCCAAGGGGTTCAAAATAAGTTATATAATTTAAGATTCTTGAATTCATTTAAAAACATTAGTCTACACCAATTTTCACATGTGAAAAATATAATATTCCTAAATTATCTATTTCTGAAAATTTTATAAACAAGGAGAAAATTATCCGATGAGTGATATTGATCATTTCATAAATCAAATCATTAAAAATGTGAGGAAAATAGTACATGAATAGACCCACTGGATTCAAATAAATTCATTTCTCCTTAACAATAAAAAATCAAACTAATCCCTTACTATCAGCAACACATCCTTTAAAATCTATATGACGGGAAAACATAAAAAACAAGGAATTAAAAAAATTATATATAGTAATATGTATCATTGTTAGTACAATTCTATAAAATTATTGTTAAATTAATATATAATATGATGTAAATGGATTTCATGTGGCTTTTCATGGTCAACATCCATATAAAAGTTACTAGAAAAATAAGAAACAATAATATATGAATTATAAAAAAATAATGAATTAAAAAAATAAAATCCTAAAATCACATACCTCAGACATGGTCAAACGTTTCATGGAACAAAAACCTTTTATGGAGTTTCAATGGTTGATTATTCATTGAAAAAAACCTTATACCTTCCCATCAATTCCCCAGCAGAGAGGAATTAAAAACATTAAAATAACCTTATCTAATTTTATAGTTGTTAAACATAAAAAACATTACTGAAATAATACCCTAAAATTTATTGAAGTGATGAGTTTCATATTTCCAAATAAGAAAGAATGATGTAGTATCATTAAAACCCAAAATTAATAAATCTAATTAATAATATATCTTACTCAAATCGTAAATATATGTGGTTCAAATTATATTAAAACATTTTGATGGAAAACTAATGAGGAGAAAATGATGATATTACAATGGTTCCCATTATTTGAAATTGATAAAATATGGTACAGATTTTTTTATAGAAGAGGAAATAAAGAATCCGAATTTGCCTTTTTATTTTTCTCTAATAAAACTCTTTCCTTATGGTTAAATTTATTTTACCCTTAAAAAATCATAAGTGTAACGTTAGGTTACTGGTATACCCATACACATCCCCTTGTGTAGTATTCACGAAACCTTATATAAAAATTTGGTGTTAATGATAATCTTTATATCGCCTTGGAGAACACGAGGCTACTCTTACCAAACCAAGATGTACCCCTACACAACTTGTATAAAATCATTGTTACAATTATTATTTTTTAGTATTACCCTTATGAAATTCATATAAACAAGGCCATATCCTTATACAACCCATATACACAAGATATTAGCATTATATATCCCATAAAATCAATATCCCTACTATGCGAAAATCATTAAAATAATTAGATACGCTTAAAAACCTAAAAACCCTATATAATGGAAGGATTCAATTTTTCTTACAATACCACTATAATATCTTGAAGTGTTTAAATTTAGATAAAAATTATTTAATTTTCATTCAAGGGAATTATAAAATAAATAAAATTGTATTTCATTATTATAAAAATGAGTGGGTAACATAAAGCTCCCACAATAAAATGCTTCAAATTCAAGGGGTTTGGGAATTAATAAAACCATTGAACCATTCCAAGTACTAATTAGTAATAGAAAATATTCCAAAATCCAATCCCATTTTCTATATTATTTTACTTAATTATCGGTTTTTTATTTTATTCCAAATATTTTTTTATCTTCATGATGTTATAATGTTCTATGGTGGTGAATTTTAGATTTATACTAAATATTGTAGTAGGTCATGACAAGGATTAGTGATGTTACACCATTTATTTACCTCATACTAGTTAAATATGATATAATAAGAGCATCCTCACATTGGTGGTACAAGATAAGAAGGACCACAGACAAAACTTGGGTTGTATTGGTGGTGTTGGGGGGGGGGGAGTGGACCACACCATAACCATCTTCCAACATCACGGTTTACTATGTTCCAATAAGTATTTTCATTGAAATTTAGAGAACCTTCTAAATTAATGAGAGAAGGTTATTTCATAGCTCATAGGTCCCCACCATAGTATAGAGGTTGAATCTATTGGGTGGTTGGTAAGGGGGAATCATGTCATTGATATTAGGGACGTTGTGTCATTTGGTGTGATTTTTTTAATAAAAAGGTGGTTTAATTTTCCTTGTATATTAAATTTAGGCTCTTATGCATCATTATACCCTCTCATTCAACTGTCTTGGCCACCAGATTTGTTCACATTCCCTACATTCCATCTTCGTGGTAATTTAATAGTTATTCCTTAATTTTGTGTCTAACTCATCTTGTTAGGTCCATCTTTGTCAATATTTTATTACTATTTTGATTCTTTTATCATTCCTAGTTTCTCTAATATGGTTTCAGAGACTTAAGTTTTTTATCTACTCAATTTTTTTGTTTATTAATCATTTTACAGTTTGGGTTGTCTTTTAAGGGATCCTCATTTGATGTTATAATGGATTATTATTTCCATTTTTGAAAGAGACAAGGATAAAGTTATGTTATAACATGACTGATCATCATTTCAAAAACTGTATTTACTTATTTATATTTCATTGGAGTTTTAATTATTTTATCAATTCTACTAATAATAATCATTTACCTATGGTAGGAAACATCGCCAACGAGCTGGTACCTGAGTGGTAGGGGCTCTTGCTTGGAATCCAAGAGACCTGGTTTCAAAACTGGGTGGAGAAGAATTTTCAGGTGTACTATAGTGGTACTATAGCAGTATTGTAGTAGTTAGTATAGAATTTACTGTTCTGTACTGTAGCAATAAAAACTATTCACCTGATTTGGGACTTCAGGCCACCAGTTTGGGCCTATGGGTCTCAAGGTCCTTCAAGTCATCAATGGACTTCGGGCCATAGGGCCTTCGGGTCATAGGGCCTTCGGGCCACTAATACCATAGAGTGGACCAGTCCACATAGAGCAGGCCCCAAAAAAGGATCAGATCAACAAGAATAACATCCACCAGAAGTAGAGCTAACCAGATCTGATGAATGAGATGGTATAGTAGCCACCATTGGGACTACGAACCAAGCCTCTTTGTATGGGAAAATTCTAGCCGATCATCAATTAAAGGTGGGGATATTAGAGATAAATGACTCAGAAGCTGGGGAGGGGAAGTTTTAGTTTGTTGGGCTTATGGGTCATGTAATGGGCATGGTATGCCTCTAGGCCTTCAGGTCATGTATTGCAGGTCAGCCAGGCCTTATGCCTTGTGTCTACAGGTCATGTACGAGTTCCCCTTCAACCCTTAATAGGGGAATTACCCATAATAAAATATAAATAAGTCATTCGGAACATTCAGGTTGTGGTATGAAATATTATTTTTAATGAAATGTCTTAAAATGTGAAATGGTTTTTTCCTTTAATCTCAAAGTAGTGGTGTTATAATTTCTAAAATATTTAAAATAATTTATTCTCAATGAATGATTTATTTATTTTTTTAAGAATGTTGTTTTTTCCTCTATATGTGATTAAACTCTTAAATTTCTTTTATGTGGTCGGATTTTATTAATTCTTATTGTTTTTTTCAAAATATTAATTCCAAGGTTTAGTTTTCAATTTCTTTAAAGTGGTTTAATTAAATGGAAGATATTTTGAACATGTCCCATTATGAAATGTGTAATTTTTGTAATGTTATGTATATAGGATATTTTCCCTATTTGGGGGATTTTTTATACTCATTTATTCTTGACTGAAAAAGGGTTTTTTCTATGAGGGTGTTCATAGGTGTGGGTGAGATTATATATTAATGGTTTTGATTATATTTCTATGTGGGAAATGATTTTACCATCTCAAATGATATTATAGGAGATAACTAGATTTATAAATGTTGGAAATATAGTAACACAAGTTAAAATAATTTTAGTATCATACTCTAAAAAGTGTTTTTGGTTTATATTTTTCTATACTTATGAGATTTATTCCTTGCCAAGGCCAAACAGTGTGATATAGAGTGTTATGTATGGTAATTCTATAACTGAGACCTATCATTACTCATCGATTTAAAATTATATATATCATATATTTTTCGATGGTCTATTGGGTTCCAATGATGATGTCTCTGATTTCCATATAAATATTTTTTTTTTACATTTTGATATTGTATAAAAACCCCATTAGAATTGATTTTTAATTTTTTTCCAATCAATTTAAATCTTTTTTAAAAAAATTTATAAATGATTGTTTTACAAGATCATATTGATATGTTCGTATTAAAATTAACTTTCAAAGGAAATGAAATTGATACTTATTTAGAAGAAATATATAAAACCTACATCCAACATGTATTTAAAAACAACATGAATTTCATCATTTTTTAGTTGTTGTTCATTGTTTGAGTGGAAGTTGTCTACCCAGAAAATTTTATCATACATATCATTAATGGTTATAAAAATATCTATTAGAAAACTTGGATGTACTATTCTTTTTCAAATTGGGAGCTATATAGGGTCTAAGAAATATTTTCATTGGATTTACATATTGTAATTATTCAATATATTTTTCCTTTTTCCTTTTGAGGTCCCCTTTTTTGGGTGCTCCAAAACTTCAACCATCTTACATTGTTTCATTCTTATGAAATTGTGATGTATTTTTGTTTTTATTTATATAATGTTTCACATTTTTATTGGACTAATTTATTATTGTTTCATATTATCTATTTACATTCTCTAATATATAAATCTATTTATAAAATAACAATCACTTTTCATTTTAATGAACATATTATATAAAAAATTTCCATTTTAGATGACTTAGTGGAATTAATTTTATTTATTTATTAGCAAACATAAAAAGTAATTCACAATAGATTATTCTTGATGTAATCCAACTTTCACTAGGCTATGAATATTTAGAATGCCCCTAGGAACTTATCATTGAATTTCTCTACCACACAAGACAATGGTGGACCAGGTGTGTTTGTAAAAAAATTTATTAATTCCTTGGTTATTATGAGGGACATAGATTCCATGTCATCCATTTAGCTTTGGTTTTCCAATAAAGAGTGTTTTGTAACATCATAACCCAAGGGGTAGATAATGGGTTAATGCCTAAACACCACCTTCTCAGGTTGATACTAGAGTTACCAATACATTAGGGGATGTGTATTTCTATTTTTCGATATCGATTTTGGATTTTATAGGGTTATTATTTTTAATTCATAATTTCCATAGTTATTCATGTTTTATGATTTATTTAGATAAATGAATTTTTGTGAAAAAAATTAATCAGAGAATGATCTACATAATTACTATTAATGTCATGGAAAATCAGGTATAGAATGTGTGGAATAGTATAATTAGTCTAATGTGGACCCCAAGTGGGTAGAATATGGTTCTCTTGATGATATATTTAATTCCTGAATGTTTGGAGTTTCCATTGTTTATATGATTTTTTATAATTATGTGTCCTTAATTTTTTTAGCGAATAGTTTAAGATACATTTACTATTTTGTGATTCATTTATGGTATTTAGAATTAAAATTAATTAGAATGCCTCCTTAAATAGAATTGAATATTTTATAAATTGGGTAAACATTATAACAAGCATTGGATTTAAAATGAACATTGATCTAAAAAGAATTATATATGCATTGGAGTGGAGCCCATGTTACTAAATCCCATTATTTTCAAGGAAAATTATGGGAATATAATTTAGGTCCTTTAAATGGGTTTTAATTTGAAAATATTTATAGTTTATATATTTGAAATGTTTTTAATTTTCAAAAGTTGTTTTATAGGAAAATAATAATTTGTGTATACATTGTGATGGTGACGATGAAAATTTTTTCAAGGGGGGGTTTATAAAAACGTTAGGGTTGCTAAATAAATATTCTATCATGATTTGATATTGATTTTTATTTATTTTAATTATTTGTTTTATTTTTATACATTTTGTGTAATTATAAATAAGTTTATGTCTTTTTCATTTAGGGTATGCCTGGACTATGTCATTTGTTTTTTTTATGAAATTTGATACTAGTTCTCAACAGTAGCATTGTAAGGTTTATCAACGTATACTAGAGTTCAATTTTTCATCTACTGTACACATGGAGAATTGTTATTTTTCACTTCATTATTAGAAAAAGTATTTAATTTAGGTCTTAAATACCCCTAGTCATCCTTATTACCTTGGGAAAAAATTTTGTCAGAAGAAAAATGGTGGTGGAGTATCATGATAACCATCATTCAGCTGTAGATTCTTGTGTCAATAAATTAAAAGAATTAAATTATTATACCATATTGTTATGGTAGGAAGTGTTTGAAGTCCATCATTTGAATAAATACATTTAAGGATCATCAATTAAGTCTTCTCATGTGTTCTTCATCTCGAAACACCTCAATGTGGCTATTATTGTGCAAAATATGATGGGATTTTATATCCTATGACAATGTGATTTTTCACGGTTGGAATATTACCACCAATTTGATGAGAAGTTATCGTACATGATAAATGTGATTGTATATTAATAATTGTATTTATGGTATTTGGATTTGGTAGAGTCAAGATCATTTTTGGGGGTCTCCCCACATAGCCTCCACACCTCTAAAGAGTTGTTAAATAATATCATTAATGTTGTGACTAACATGGATAAAATACACAAGGTAGTTTATATCTCACCTTTTCCTTTTATAATTGGAGAAATATATATTTATTTTAAAATGAAATAGATTAAATATTGATATAAGAGTTAGATCATCTAGATATCATAAGAATACTTAATAATAAGGATACTTTATGAGGCCATCACCTGAGAAATGGGTGGTGTTGTATCATGGATAACAAAGAAATTTTGACTATGTTGTTTTGGAATATTTTTTATCAGAGATTTTACCAACATGTAGTAATAAATATATATATTGAGTGTATGTTAAAATAAAATAACTATTTTGTTATTCATTACTTTCAATTGTGTTTTTCAATTATTTTTTGGTTTCACAATTATAGGATTAATGAGTCAGTAAATGGAAAGGATTCAACCATTGAATAATTAATTATAGTACTGTACATGTCATTTGGATTTATTATTTCCTTAAAATAATGTGTGATTACATGTTTCAATAGTGTGAAATGATATTTAAATTTTATTTCCACAATATCCATGACTAAATAGAAATAATTAGTTTTGTTTATCATTTGTTTTCTCAGTTTTTTTAGTTGGAGTTATAATTATTAAATATCTCTTTAGGGTGTTACATGGTAATTGTAGTCTTTTTTTAAAATTTAATATTTCCTCCCTTTCATTGGAATCAATATCTTATTTTTAGGATATTTTAATGATATTATTTATATTTTTTTTTATTTCCAATATTTCTGAAATCGGGTACTTATTTATAATATGGTTTTGTATCAGTGATTGAATTCTTGTTGGTAATTTAAATTGGCCTTTATTTATTTATATCTTTAGTTAAATTTTCCTTTGGAATATGAGATTAAATTTATTTAAGGATTAAATTGTTTTTGGTGAATTTGTTTTGGGATTAAATTGTTATGGTATAAAAAATTTTCAAACCCCTACCTCACATTCCCTATAATTTTATTTAATAATTTAATTCTAATTTTATTTTTATAATTTCTTAGTATTTAAAATGTTTGTGGTCTTTAGGGGGAAATGGTTTTAGAAAATAGACTATTGTAGTCCACACTAAAATGCATCCTTCATTAGGTAAAACATTTCATAATTGGTGAAACTGCATCATGGTGGGGGTGGAGAGGAAGGACCCCACCACATCCCTTATGTCGCACCATTGTAGAATAATGGAATGAGAGATGGATTTTGTTGTATCCTTTAGGCTAGACTTTGGGATCGTGGGACTTGGAAATAGTTGATCTTAAATTCAGGGCACTGTTGTACCATAGCATTAAGGGATACACTATATCCTAGAACTAAACGCTGCAAGGGTTCTTGAGAAGGGGGAAGTGCACCATATCTAGTATTATTGATGTGTTGTTTGTGTCTCACCTTTTTTAAAGAATTTTTTTAATTAAAATATTTCCCATATCCAAAATTAGGTTTTTATGGGTCTTATTCCCCACTTTTTAAATCCTAATGAATGATAAACACATTCCCCTTACATATTCTACTCTTTTTTAGTGTTTTCATGGTTATTCATTAAGTTTCAGATAGATTCATTGAGATGAGTATCTCCTTATATTTTATTCATCCACTCTTCATTCCTTTCTCATATCTTTTCATACTATTACATTTTTAGATATCCATGATTCCTATATAATAGAAATTAATTTTACGGCTTCTTCATTTTAGGGTTTATGATGGATTTCATGGGATCCCCATGTCATTTTTTGGTGGATAAGAACAACCATTCATGAAAAAATAGTGTTTAAGGTATGACTTCCATGATCGAAGTATATATATAAAACTATACCTTCTTGTTGAATGTTCATGGATATTTAACTAATTTTATACAGTATAATAACTATAATTATTTACAAGGATAAATAAATATCATTTCTCTTTAAATTTATTATAACTATAAAGGTGTAATATATTGATTTCAATTTTTAATTATTTTGGGATCTCATGAACTCCATCTGTTTATATAAATTCCAAGTTATTACATTAGCAAAAATTCATAATTAATGTTGAAGTATTATCATTAGAAAACTATATATAAAAGATTTTTTAATTAATGCTATGATTTTATTTAAACAAAATGTATTCTGAGTCTCTTTAAGTGATTAATATATTTTATGAAATCCATATCATTGGATTTTAAAAATGGATTGTGAGAATGTTTTTTAAATGGTATCCAAATAATCATTCTGATCATTATTTAAAGTGGATTACTAAGAGAAAAAACATAAAACATGACCCCTAGTGATGTTTGAAATTTATGTAATGTTATGTGCAATAGATGGGTACCCTTATTTGGGGATATATTTATTGTAGATTATTCTTAATGAAAGAATTGATAGTTTCTGTGAAAGGTATTCATATGTGATTGTGACATTATTTATTAATGTTATTATTATATTATTACATTATTAATGATTTCATCACCTCTATTTTTATGTTAAGGTAAACCATGTGGTAGTTAGATAAGAAATCATGGTACACATGTTGCACTAGTTTAATATCACATTTTGACTCGTTGACCTTGGATTATATTTTTATTTTATTATTGGAGTTTCTGATTAGTTATTTCATGCAGGATAATACAATGTGTTAGAGTAGGATGTTTTATACGTGGCACCAATATTTCCCCATTAATTTTATGTTTAATTTATCCGTGATTTTCCCTAAGGAACACAGGTTCACATGATGTCACCCGAGAATTAATTAGACATATATTTATTGAATCGTGAGTTTGTTTCATTTGCATGTAAGAATTTTTTGTCAATAATTTGTCATTCGATATAAAAATATCTCACAAAATGATATAATATTAATATTTACTTGAAAACATTAATATTTTATTATTATAAATGAATTTTTATTGGGAATAAAATTTCAAATTGTTTAAAATGAAAAAAATAATCATTATATTTTACATGTATTTAAAACTAAAATGTATGGTTTTATATATGATTGTTTATTCTAGGGGTGTAGTAAGGTTACATGTTAAGGAATTATGATAATTACTATAATTATATGATTATTAATTATTCAATAGAGAGAAGGAATCTTCATTTCATTTTTATATTATAATTTTTAGAAGTTTTAAATAATGTAATAATTTTCTTGACCAACAGTGATACTTGATTAAAGTTTTTCTAGATTTTTTTTGTTATCTACGTTTTTGGGTGCTCGACCACTTAAAAATTAATTCATGGTTTCTTTATTCATACCAAAATCTATATTTTAGTTTGAATTTATGTTATTTATGACATGTTTATTAGCCTGAGTTTTTATTATATACATTTAGTTAGAATTATTATAACATTTTTTGTTATATTAAATATCATTTATGTGGTCCTTCAATATATAGAATGGTTATTCCAAATTTCTAGGTGGATTGTTTTTATATTATTGACCCATTAAAAAAATAATTCATGTTGGAGTTTGATTAATTCTTGATGCTTGTCTCCAACTCCTAGAGATCAATAATTCCCCTCATGACATACTTCATATTATATTGAGTACCTGTGATAGTGGTGGAAAATGAAGGTTAATGGAACCTTATTATCTTCAAATATGAAAGGAACTATAGAGAGGTAAAGTATTAAATAACATTAAAATGGATCATTATTGTAATGTAGTGAAATATACAAATTTATCCTCGCAATAAATATTAATATCTACTTTAATTCCACTATTTCACTTAATTTCATATCATTTATATTTCTAATGAATTATCATTCAATGCAACCAACATTAGATATTGTAATATCGGTTAAAACACCATATTTTGATATGATTGCATCCAAGGAAAAAAACTCCTCTCTGATCAATCTTTTTAGATATATAATTTTTAAAAATCTAGTCCATCTACCCATGATAGAATCTGATATGATATTATGATGGGATTACATCTCCATATATAGAGATCATTTCAAAAAAATTGTAAGTGAAATATGGATTCATGTACCAAATCAAAAAAAAGGGTCAAATATCTAAGATTGTATGAAGATGGAATAATATTAGATAAAATAGTTATATTTTGGCTCTTTATAGTAAATAAGGATATCTAATTTTCTCCATTGAACAATGAGAAACTCAATTCATAATGTTATCCAATTATGTATGAATATTAGAATGTATATCCTTATCAATTACGTAAAATTTCACATGAATATGAGGATGTGTTTTTATTCAAAATTAAACTATATTATATAACAATATAAATGTTTCCCAAAATAAGGGATCATATTGATTTATAAAAAATGAATAAGTTCCTACAAGAGAATCTGGAAAAGGTTTTTAAATAGTCAAGAGCTTCACCATAGGGTTTATCAGTACTATTTTTCTAGAAGAAGAATAAGTCAATGAATATTTTAATTGATTATAATGAACATAAAAATATCATGAAAAATATGATGTAATAAAAATATTGTGTTAATGATAAATTATAAAAAATCATAAGAGTTTAATAATTAAAATATATATATATTTACTCCTGGTAATAACAATTACAGTATAGAGAAAAGGTATTCCCATGATATCCTTTTGTATAAGATGTGGACACTATTGTTTTCTTCATTTGGAATTGAAAAATCCCAAGTTATATTTTTATTAGAAAAATTAATTATACAAATAGTACATATAAAAAATCAACGATGATATTATCATATATTTTATGGGAAAGGAAGAACATGAAGTAAATTTGAGGATTATGATAAAGAAATTTTCGAAAATTAATTATATAATATGATTATAATTATTTTATTCAAGCTATAAAAAATATCATTTTTATTTAATGTAATCAAAATAGGGTACTATCACTAGATCCTTTAATGAGATATGTTACAAAAAAATTTCCTAGACCAAGAACTGTGATCGAGTTCCATACTTTTCATGGATCATTTGGAAACTTTTGATGATTTAAGAGAAATTTCACATGGTTGTAAAATGCATTATCCATGTTAATAAGGATGGGAGTAAATATTATATAGATGAAAAATGTTAATATTTATTCAAGGTTCTTAACATGAGTTTTTTCACTACACATTTGTATAATCTATTGTACAGTGTGGAAGGGTTATTGATATAATGTTCTGTTTAAATAAAGGATTGGGTGGTGTCCTTATAATAACATACATAGTGATAGGTTATCCTTAAAATCCATTATATAACCATAAGAAAAATTATGAAACTCATGATGTAGAGATAGTATTGATAAATTTGGTATTAATGATTTGACGAAATTATATCCTTTCTGAAATGAGTTACATATATACTAATCCAAATATTATAAGGTATATAGTAAAAAAGAAATAGTTGAACTCCTACCAAATGATATGGTTAAAATTTATCATAGATTTTGATTTCCCAATACATGACCTTCTGGGGAAGGAAATAATGGGGCTAATTCTCTATGAAGAAGGGATAATGATACTGTATCATTGATGAGGATTGAATCGGACATAAAATTCATTGATTTAAAAAGAATGGATATGGAAATCTTATATTGATTAAAAAAATAAAAAATTCCTCAAGTGTTTTCTCTTTCATACATCTATGTAATGATCAAGGAGTTATAAAATTATTGGTTGTAGATATAATAGACTGTGTGGAATGTCTAGTTTTTAAGAGGAATTTTTTTTATATAAATCACATACTTTTATTTATACACTATTATTTTCTACATGTATAAATGAATTGGAATTGATAATGAAATAAGATATATTATATTTTAATTAATTGATCAACACATTATTCATTTGAATGTGGAATATAACAAAAAATCACTTTTATAAAACTATTTTACACAATGAACTATTACTCACCTCGGATAAAATAAATCCATTATAAGTGTGTATTAGATTGGATGGAATATATATAAAAGTGTAAAATAATCAAAACTAGGAAATACCTTGGATCATATTCAATAATTTGGATCACCAATAGCCAATAAAAAACTACAATGTCAAAGATGAACATGAATGGAGAAATCATTAAGAAAATACTATAATATGAAATAAGAACTATGCCTTGTGAAGTGGTAGTGGATTGAAGAAATTATTTAGTAAGTCTAAATATAAAGAAATCAAATAGATTCATTTCAAATATGGTCATTGAAAATATGTTCATGGAAAATATAGTAATTGAAAATATGAATGTTGTAAATATATTTACTGCTCCAATATATGATAGGTATACTGAAGTCATATATTCTTAACTAGTAAGTTTAAAATAATATAACTCAAATAGAAATACTAATAAAATATTTTAATGTTACAAATATATAGAAATATATGAATTACTAAATTTTATTATTAATATAATTAAAATGTGATAATATATATATAATTAAGATAAATATTTTAATATAAATGGTTCAGTTAAATTAAATTTTAGAATATATATATTTAAACATTTATGGTATTTATTAAAGCATATTTAATATAAATGAAATATTTCTTTTATTCAAAGAACTGATTTTTAAATTATTTTATATTTTATCCTAATAGATTAAATTGGAATATTTTGGAATATTATCTTATATGAACATATATATTAAATTTTTTAAATTAGAAATTGGTATGAAATAATATTAATAACACTTAATGTTTAAAATATTATTTATTTTATGAAAACATTTTTTTGTTATATATTAAATTTCATTTTAAATAAAAATTATAAAATTTAATGAATTGATTTTTTAAAACTATATCATTTTAAATTTATAGATTTAAATTTTTCTTAATTTTATGTTTTTTATTTAATAAAATAACTAATTTTCAAGTGAATGGGGAAAATTCACGATTTTAGTTATACAATCACTAATATTAAATTATTATAAAATAATGAATTTAAAATATTTTAAATCATGCTATAATAGAAATACTATTTTAAATAATATATATTTAGTTTAAAATAAAAAATTTAACGTAATATTCTTGATTTTTTTAAATAAATTAGTTAATGTTTTAATGAAAACTGTATTTCCATCTGTATGTTTTAATAATATTTTCACTCAATGAAACTAGTTTTTTGTAATGTAATAAATTAAAATAAGTATTAACTGATGAACATAATTAATTTTAAATTCTATTTAATTAATAACATTGATATTTATATCCTAAAGTTATATTTTATGTTTAAAAATACATTTTACTAAAAATAGGTTTTTTCATGTTACATGGATTAATTCTTATTTCCAATGTTATCACTGGGGTGTGTGCATCCGTCTGTAGAGGACACATAGCTCTTGCCCCGCATTCCCACTTTCCAAAGGTGGGCGGCATCCGTCGATTGTTCTAGGATGTTTTCTCCTTGATCAAAATGGGATGATGGGATGTCGGCTCTTCCTTCCGTGGATTCCTCCTCGGAGCTCGTTACCTAGTCCAGGTCTCCCTTATTGACTTAAGACGTTGTTCATGAAACTCTTCCTGGTGCCATATCTTCATGGACGTCGGTTAATTACACTGCTTTTGTCAGGACATTCCAAGGGGTCAAGTTAGGGCAGCAACCTTTGGTCAGGGGATTAGTCATGTTTGGACATCACTAGCATGTCTCGAAACTAGGACATTGACATGTCTGGGTTTCTTCCCCTTATTATAGGTATTCTCAAGGGAGAGGAAGCCCGAGGCATACCACATTGAACGCAAAGAATTTTATGCCATGGTAATATATCTGAGGTTTTCCTCAGCTTCCCATGTTTACCACAGGGTATACTGCAAGTTTAACGTCCAGCGGAGACAAATCAGACTGATCAGAACACTGACTAGAGTGGATTAAATGGGTGCAACCCCTAGAGGGAACACCAATGTTGGGGCCATCTTGTGGTTGGATTCATGATTGCTGTTAAAAGGAATGGGGAATGGAGTGGCATGATCCCACCAGGATGTGGCGGCCCGGATAATAATCACAATGGATGATGGAAGGTTCCATGAAGTGGATGGAGAATGATATGGGGTCATCTCGAAGATGACGCTAATGTTGGGAATGAGTCTCTGAGAGGCTTCCTATGTATCCTTGTGGAAGGGAATCAAAGTCCTTGTAGTTTATATGACGACGGCTTACTGCCGATTGGGGGTTTCAAGGCTAACCACTGGATGGGGTCACAACGGCTTACAGATGGATTGGGGTATCAATGGATTATAGTCGAATGGGGGTTTCAAAGGCTTACAGGTGAAAGGGATCACAATGGATTACCATAGGATGGGGTCGCAACGACTTACAGATGAATGGGGTCACAACGGATTACCACTGGATAGGGCTGTCAATGGCTTACCGTTGAATGAGTTTGACAATGGCTCATCACTGGATGGGGTCACAATGTCTTACCATTGGATGGGGTCACAACGGCTTACCACTAGATGGGGTTGAACCTCCTTGAGGATTCCTACGTACCTTGTCTTGGAGACAAGGATCAAATACCACATAGTTCTGAATATGGGGGCATTTGGGGCTTACGCTCTGAGGTAGCCCAAGGAGTTGGAGAACCGATGTGAAGGGGGGTCAGAGCGACCAATGGGTGGTGGGATTGAACCTCAGGGAGGCGTCCTACGTACCATACATTGGCAAGGATCAAAGTCTTTATAGTTCAGAATGGTTTTAGGACTTACACTATAGGCTTCCTGAGGTGTTGGTGAACTGACATGAAGGGGTCATAGCGACCAATGGGTGGTGGTATTGAACCTCATAGAGGCTTCCTACGCACCTTGCCTTGACAAGGATCAAAGTCCACATAGTTCAGAATGGGTGTGGGGCTTACACTCTAGGCTGCCCGGAGAGGATGTCATTGTCGGTACTTGCTCTAAGCCCACGTGATTCATGCTCAGTGTGAGAAACAAGAGACAGTAAAGACTTGACGATCACATCACGAAAGGTGCATCCGTGGGAATTGGAGTGGGGATTATATGTAATTAGCAACCCAAATATAAAATAGGGGCTTATGTGTAGTAAGCGGCTCAAGAGGAAAAAGGGGCTTATGCCTGGTTAGGGGCCCGAATGGTGACAAAGCCCAGTGGAAGGGGGACTTGGCACACTGGAAGAGAGGAGGAGCATGGATTCTACCTCCTGCATGGAATGCTTGGGGGATACACTAGTGTGATTTCCCTTTACCCGTGGATAGACGTCGCTCTGATAAAGAGGATCTCATTCAATGTGAGGAAAGTTCTCACTATTGTAGAGACCAGTGGGCTTGCGAATGTGCAAGATGGGGGAACCCGTGTATGAAACACGGGGTGTGATCACAGTTTAACGTCTTGTGCTGAGGATGATGGTGCCTGGTAGTTTAACGTCCAATAACTCGGATGAGGTGGGTTCACTCCGCACCCCCAAAGAGTTACGTAACCAGTACCCTCTGCAACTTGGTGAAGAGAAGGGATAGGCAATACCATAGTCCAGGGGTGTTGTGAGGTAATCCCCTTGGGGGTCCATGTTAGCATGGCTATGAGAAGAAGCAATATCCGTAAGTGCGCCTATGCAAATAAGCATAAGGCAAAGCAACATAATGTGAAACACCGCCCAAGGGATTTTGAAGTTACTTCGTATGAGCCTAGAGCGTCGTATGAGAAAATAGTGTTTTATAGAGTTCTTTTGGTAAAGGGAGGAGCCCGAAAACAATTCCCAAAAGAGAGACATCACAGGTCCATAAGGAGGGAGGCTTGTGCACAAAAGGAATAGTTGCGCGAAAAGTGGTGGGGTTGGCGTGTAATTGAGTTGCTTGCGAGAAAAAGGTCGGGGCAGTGCACAATTGGGGAACTTACTCAGAATAGACCTAGGTGGTGTGTAAAAGGGGAGCTGAGGTTTTACGTTCAAAACAGAAGTGATTGTGAGCCCAAAACATGAGTTGTGTGCAGGGGAAAGGATTGCGTGCAATTAGAAAGAATTGTGCGCAAGGTAACAGATTGCGCACAATTTTAAGGAATTGCGCCTGGGGGACATGACTCAATGGGATTTGGACAAGGGTTTTGTTATATGGGTTTTGTGCGAAGGCGGGCCCCTAGGCATCCTGGCGTAAGAAATCCTGGACCTAAAAGCCATCTATTGCATGCACGAGAGGTGGATTTCGTGCAGGGGAGACAGTTCAAATTCATTATCCATCCAAAGTTGAAGGGGTGAACTTCTATTTATTTGGAATCTAGGCTGTTGGATCCACATAAAAATTGGCCCATGTGAATTTTCGCTCGCTGGGGTCGACAACGCAAAAATTCAACTACGCGGGGTGGCTGCGCGCAACATTCCGTTCCTGCGGTCAGCCGTGTAAAATTTCAACCACGTGGAAAACTTTTGCGAATCTTGAGGTTTTCTGCATGAGATATTTTTTTTCGTGGACCACTAATTTTTTTTTTCACACGGCCCCTTGGACCCCCCTGGAATGGATCCCTGGGTCCAAATATATATTTTCTTTTTTGCGCTTAAACCACCTTCAGTCTTGAAGGTTTTTTAGTATCTAAAAATGCCCCACCTCAGAATCTGATCGGTGGAGGGATAAAAATGTCATATTATGAGGGAAACACCGAGACACAGAACTCCCTGGGGCCCGTGTGCGGTAAAAACTGGAGCAGTGCGTAAAACCGAGAACCTGTGCGAAATTCCCCTTTTCGCGCATCTGTGAAAACTAAACTATGTGCCTATAAAATCCCTCGTGGGTCCCTCATTTATTACATATATTCTCATGTGATAATTTCTAATCTCTCGTGTGAGAAATAATTCCCTGTTTTGCGTGAAAAATCATATCATTTGAGCGTAATTCCCTGATTTTTGCTGCCGTTTTTCACACACACCAGGGGTTTTTCATGAAAATTCCCTATTTTTGTGTGGACTCTGGATTTGTCACACCCACTCCTACTTTTCCACGCTGACTCCATAAGATCATGCCGGAAGAAGATGGCTTCTAATCAGGCTGATGCCAAGAGAGAGGCTGTATTCGCCACATGAAGTGCTGAGATGGTTACTAACCCTCAAGTATATGGCACCCGAAGGATCGTATCCAGAAACCATATTCTCTTCAACATTTTGACCCTAGCCTAGAAGGAGTATTCACTATCCGAAAACATGCGGATATGGGACTTCAGTATCATGGAGGAGGTACCCGTTCCCTGATTTGAAGTCGACACACCACGGTTGTGGGTGACCCGAAAGGATGACCTACCATGGTATAATATCACAAAAAATGGAAATACTTATAGAGAAACCAGACATATGGCTGTTTATGTCCTAAATCCCTGGACCACGACCATTTCGGGTGGTGACCCGGCTGTGGAGGATTTTCTGGCCCTTTACGCTAGTACCTTCCATCATAGTGTTGCCGATGAGACTAAAGGCTGGATGCAGGATTGGGACCTGTGGTCTGGTGGAAATTTCCTGAGGGAATGGGACTAGGCGTATGGGGTATGCTAGACATGTGACCAGTTCTGGGATGAGCTGGGGAACATCCGTTTGTTTGAGGCGGTGTGGACATTGCAGTTTCATTTATACCGTCAGCATGAGCTCGGGCCAGAGCTGTTTACCCGATTGTCCCCAATACCAATACCTTCCATCTTCACGATGGATAAGTTCTCATTAGCCTATGGGACATTCATTTCCTCAGGGGTAACCCTTTGGATGGGCACCAGTATGATGAATTCCTCCCGACGAGGAACATCTAAGGGGATAGAGCATGAACGCCCATGCTAACATGGCTTCTGTTGGAGCTGGCTAAGGAGAGGCTGGGGGTCAATTATTTTTTGAAGGACATCGCCTTTAATAAATGGTTTATCTTGTTACTGCATAGGGATACAGAAATCAATATATCGGGGTGAGGAAGATGGTGCCCGACCACAGCATAGAGAAGCAGAAGCGGATCCTACTAGTGGATCCTAGAGGTGGGGGAATATCATTCATGGGGATTTATTATAAATGAGAGTTGGGACCTGAACATCTGGTACACCATATTTCATGCAGCCTTCCTGAGTGGGTGGATCCTACCAGTGAGGGAAGTGAGGATGGGGGTTCGTCCAGTGACATTTGTGATGGCTAGCGTCATGGTTGTGAAGCAGATGATCAACCTTGGGGTTCCCGTGTTTTCTTATTTGTATGCCATTCTGGGGCGTATCTCAACAGGGGGATCAACAAGGAGGATTTGTGGTCCCTTCCAATTCTTTCATGGCTGGATCACGGCTCATTGTAGTGGATATACCTTTCCAAACATCATTCGTCCTCCGGGTAATAGCACGTGACCTTCCTTGATGAATATTGTCGGGGTTATGCTGTTGATGCTCTTTGAGGAGGGAGTAAGGATCAGAATTGGAAATCGCACCAATTTCACTTTTAGACCATTCCCCACTACGCCTGTCCAGATGATAGACAATGTGAAAGGATAACTAGAGAAAAGGGAATACTTCCAGGGAATCAATGGTGGGGTACTTGTGGCCCAAATTGATGGGAAGATCTATTATGAGCCCTACGTGCCGTCAAGATTCACTAGGATGTTAGGATGCCTCTAGTGGATGCCGAATAAAGTGTACAAAAATTTTAGGAAGGAATTGAACCCCTGCATTCTCCACCAAATGTGGTTGATGTTTACAAATCACGGCTCTGGTGACGTCATTACCTGCCCCCCCCCCACCAGAGTTGATGCTGGCCTCTCAACATAATATGCCTAACATTTGGCCATAGCGTACCCTGAGGGACTTTTGCGGAAGAGAGTCCTGCAACTCAAGGTAGTCAGTGTAGAACATGGGTGACGAGAGAGAAGATAGGGTGTTGTTGGAGAACAATGGTCGGAAGCATATCAGGAAATTGGGCCCGCACTGGCCGAGACATCAGTAGTGGATATGTCGCACGACATGGTCGTGCCCTCATCACCTAGGGAGAGAGGTGATTGTGAAGTGGCCAGAGAACTTCCTGGGAAGTAGATAAGGTACCTGCTCCAACATTCTGATGATGCAATCTTCCCGGCACTATGGTCGGCCTGGTTGACCCAACGATAGTCGATGGGCACAAAAGCCCTCTGAAAAATGATAGTACGAGAAAGAATTTGGCTACCATAGGTTGGAATCATTTGGATTGTCGACAGGGTGAACTTCCATCGATGACGCACGTACCTGACAGTCATGGATGCATATGCACGCCAACAAGGTCGGCGTGAGGAACCACCATTCTTGGTGAAGGTAATGCTCATCCAAGAGCATGATCTAGAAAATATGTCATCTGAGGATGATGACAGCGACAAATAGCAAGAGGGAAATGATACGGAAGAGGAGGAGGCATAAGGAGAAGGTGAAGGAGGGGTGAAGGATAATAGGATCTTGTAGGTGGAGGGTCTCAAGGGGCATCCCAACAAGGGATTATTCAAGAGAGTGGCGAGATAATTGGCTCTAATATAGATATAACTAAGCTACTTGAGGTATGTCTCAGCCCTTATCTATCATTTCCCCCTTCATTTTTTGTGACCCTCAATAAGATCTTCTAATCCTATTCAAGGTAATATTGGCGCCGATTAAGAGTCTCCATCTGAAAGGGGGTGGAGGCACCAATAGAACACGGTGGGTAGATGATGCCCATTATTGAGCTAACGAGTGTTGAGGGATCCCCTACAATGAAAGATCCTTTAGCAGCAAGAACACCAGAGGCTGATGCTTTGGGATCTTGTAAGTTTATTACATCAATGTCGTTATCTACCATCAGAGAGCTCAAATGATCACAGTGTTCATTGTTTTGGAAGTAATCAAAACCTTATAGTCTCTTCGAGTTTCCAAATCAAGGTCATCTGCAATTGACTCATTAGAAAATGTGTTGTCCCATTTAGGGTACACTTCTAAAGCTGATCTGTCCCTAGAAGTTGGAGAGAAAAGAGTCGTGGATGTCAGCGATACTAATGTTAGGGAAGATCTGGAAGTTGGAGAGGGAGCTACCAAGACCGAGGCGAGAGGGGAAGGTTGTCTGGGTGCTTAAGATCATAACCCCTTGGGAGAAATGCCTGAAGAAGACCCTGTTGCTAGTCTCTTGGCTACATTCCCTGACTATCGGCCTGCAAATCCCGAGGAGATAGATGATTCTGACTCAAAGGCAGCTGAGGAGAGCCAGATGACGTGACAAAAAGGATAAAAGTGTATAAAGTTCTTTCTCGGTCAGCATCAGGAAGAATGGATAAAATGTTTGGGATCACTTCACACCTGGATACACATTCTTTGTGCAGGATGGGTGGATTCTCATCATCTCCATTTGATCGTCCATCACTACATGTCTGAGGAGTTGCGTGAGAACAGCCGTCAATCCGACATTGACCGACGTCAAAAAAAGTCGGGGAGTACCCAAGAATTATTGAAGGTGGAACAAGAGGCCTGATGCCTTGAAGAACAGATGATAAAAAAGTAATTATTCATTAAAAACTATTCCGAGCTTGTGGAGCAGCTGAGGGGCCAGCTAGCGGATGCCCAAGAGCAGCTAGTGGAAACGGGTCACCAAATGACCATACTTCAAACCGAACAGGTGCAATCACAGGCTTAGGAAAGTGAACTGTGCTCTGTGGTTGCTGATGTAATGAGGGTTCTCAGGGGGCATGAATCCATCCTGGAGGCCACAAGCCAAAATGTAGCGGCGCTGGAATGATCTATCCAAGATGATGATCTTTAAGGGCCCTGTTTTGGTTGAACTCATAAACTCATTTATCCTTACTGCATCTTGTTCTGAATTGCATGTATGGATATATTCATGTACTTGTTTTTTTTAATGTGTTAAACACCAATCCTGAAATAAATAGAAATCCATTTCTAAGCTCACGTGGGTCGTACCCAATGTGAGATACAAGGGATGTTTGTACTATTACTTCATTTGAACGTAGGAGTGCCAATAAAGCTTCGTCCATCCAAGATTCAAATAAACAATCCAGATCTTTGAGAAGAGAAGATAGATGGGAGGCCCGATTAGAGGAAGGGGACCTCCGAACAATCGACATATTGTCTTCCCAACCTTCTCTATTTCACGAATGGGGTAACTCCAAGGGAGTTTGAAATCATCCCAAATATAAGGGAGTGGAAAATGTGAATCACAATATCCCATATTCAGAATACAGTAGTGGTGGAGTGATAATAAAGGACAACTATTGACCAAGTTCAAAACACAATATCCATGTTGTGTTAGCCTGAAATGGGGATGCAAAATGAGGGCTGACCACTGACCATGTTCGAAACATGGGCCCGACTCAAAATTTCATCCATTAGTCTTTCGGAACATTGGTCCAGGAAAATAAGCAGTCCATAGGCCGAGCATCCATATTGTTAGGGGGTACCTTTAGATGTTAAAGGGGATGAGGGTTCGAATAAAGGGAATACAAAGCGTGGAAGGTGGAGTGGTGGTTTGTTCGAATGAAATCTAACACTCTTGAAATTACACCACTGTGGTGGACTCATTGGTCTGATAAAGGATCATTCCTACTTTTAGATAGGACATCTATGATGAGGAAACTATTGCTTCCCAATGTTATCGGGAAGCATCCTAGACTTATTCAGTGTAATGGTTTAGGGTTCCCAAAAAGCGCATGGGTCAAGGGGCCGAAAAAGAGGGGGGGGGACCGGATTTGTGGCTCTTGGGGCTGGACCAAAAGGCAGGATTCTTGGGCGTTCCTACGTATCCCATGAGGATGGGAATCAAGCCATAAGTAGTTCTCGAAGATGTCGTGCATTTTAATGTCTTGCAGAAAGGATGCAGAGTGGTTATAGTTTATGGTAATAGAGCTTAGACCATGGATGGTAGGAAACATATGAGACACATTTTGGGGTAATTATAAAACCTCACGTGAATGGGAAACTGGGGTTCCGACCACCATGTGTTCCTTGGGAAGGTTTTAGGTTGAGGGGTCGGAAACAAAAGTTAAGATGGTCCCGAGGAAAAGTGCACGGGAATTCCTACATACCCCATGAGGATGAGGATCAAGATGTATATAGATCTTAAGATGGAATGGTGGGATACCAGTTCCAGGTATAATAAGTTTGTGCGGGTCCGGCCCACACACAAAAAGAAGCGGTATTTGATAGATCTTGTTTATTCTTTAGGATGCATGTTTATTTTTTGAAGTGATGGACCTAGGATGGAAGGTCCAGGCATTGCCATAGGAATCAACCCATATATAGGAATTTACAAATGGTAGGATGTGTAACCGATACCAAACATGACATCCCCTAGGGTGAGGACATCACAATGCAGTTCCGTTTTTCGTCGTGCGGCCAGGACGATAATGTTACAATTTAGGGTAATGTTATAGGACAAAGCATCATAGTTTAAAATTATATGGCTCAGACGTATACAGTATTGATGAGGTTCCATAGGGGATGTGCACGACATCAAAAATTATACCCAATGTGAATGAGGACAAAGCCCGCACCACAGCACGCATGATTCCAAGAAAGAATCCTCGGGCCGAGGGGCCGTGAGAGATTATAGGAAAAATGGAGGTAGGAGAAACTAGCTCCCTATTGAGTTGGACCCAAAGTTGAGATGTTTGGGTGTTCCTACGTATCCCATGGAAAAGGGAATCAAGATGCATGTAGTTCTTGAAGGTTCCTTTTAACATCGTGTGGGACAACATATAGTTTAGTGTCATGTGGGATGGAAAGTAAAGGGGGATAACTCCTAGACAGGGGAATAAGTGGTTTGGCTAATGAAAACTTGAAGTGAATGAGGACATAATCTTGTACCACGCCATGAAGTCCCATAGGTGTTAAATCCTCGAAGTCATAACAGAAGAGATAAGTTAGTGGAGATCTAGCTAGACATAGAGATGAGATTTTCGGGCGTTCCTATGTATCCCATGAGGATGGGAATCCAGTTGTACGTAGTTCCAAAAGAAATCTTAGTTTATGGTCGTAGATATTAGACTGCAGAGAAGTGAAATCCTTCCATGTAAGCGCAAACATAAACCTGATCCCTAAGACCATGTGAGTTACACTTAGTGTAGGAAACAAGGGAGGAAGAGGTTTTTCGCAATACCTGAAATGCACGCCAACGGGGGAATCGACATGGATCCTTGAATGATGCTTCTAACATGACTTTGTTCTCTTAAAGTGAAAATGTTTACTAAGGGTTTGTTCCAGGAGTGTCAAAATTTCATTTGGACTTGTTGGGGTGGACAATAATGTGAATCGTGTAACCATCATTTAAGGCTTGAAGGGGCTGGTGTGACGATGGAGGATAACTATTGATCATGTTTGGAACACAGCATCCATATCACATTATCCTGAAATGGGGAAAAAATGAGTGTCAACTACTGGACATATTCTGAAAGTGGGACTTGTATCAATTTGTTTTCTGAAACCCTCGGGGGCGTTGGCCCGTAATGGTAGGAGAGCCCTTAGACCTAGAATCCATGCCATTTGGGGTCCTTATGGGTGTGAAAGGTGATGGAAGACCTAATGAAGGGGAAAACGAACCCTGAGAAATGGGTGAAATCATGTTTTGGTAGAATCCAAAATTCCAGGTGCTAAACTAGAGTACCCTTAGGAACATTAGATAATCACCAAAGAGGATTGATGGGCTCATCTTGAGAGAGGCCGTTTTGAAAAGGAGGGTATAACACAAGGGGAAGGAGAACTCTCAGGAGGAAGAGGTAAATGGCGTGGTTGTTACAAAAACTGACGTGAATGAGGACATAATCCCATAAAAAAATAGTCCATTCCATAGGAGAATGTAGGCCAAGGGGCCAAGATGAGGCTAGACTCGAAGACTAATCATTTGGGTGGTCCTACGTATCCCATAAGGATGGGAATCAAGCCATACTTAGTTCTAGAAGGGAAAAAGATATGGGTAGGATACCTCAACAAGGGGGGTGTATGGAATGACCAATAACCCGACGTGAATGAGGACATAATCCCATAACACACCTTACAACCCTATGTGAGAAATCGGGACATAGGCACGAGAAGGACGAGGGAACTGAGATTGGGAATTCCAACCAACTGTTGTCATATGACTTCTTATGTGGGTGCTGCCTCCTCATAGCTTCTAATCCCATGTGAACAATGCTCAGTGTGGGAAACAAGGAGTAGGACTTGAATCTCCCCCTTATATAAGGGTCAGATAGCCGACATCACTAGAGGGAGACCGCGCCTTAAAGGTGAGATGGGGCAGGATGAAACTATACTCTCACTACTTGGGACTTATATGTGTGGAGATAATGATAAAGTATAACTGTTGACTATGTTAGAAACACAGCATCCATATCATTAGACCTGGAATGGGAACAAAAAATGAGGATATTCCTCTGACCATATACACAACACGGGACTTTGGTTAATTTGTTTTTCAAAATCATCGAGGACATTGGCTTGAGATGGTAGGAGGGCCCTTGAGTCAAGAATCCATTCCATTTAGGGGTCCTTTTGGATGTAAAAGATGATAGATTTCCAATCAATGGAGTGGGTGAGGAATATATGCGCCCATTCATTTCAACATCAAGAATGATGGTGAAAGAGATGGAAGTCTCTAGGGAATAAGATGCATGATGGGACCATGATGAACTCAATGTGGATTAAGGAAAAAGCCTGCGCCACACCACATGCTTCGACCTGAGAGGAGACTCCGGTGTTTGGGATATGCCAACAGACAAAATTTTCAGGCGTTCCTACATATCCCATGAGGATGGTAATCAGGCCATACGTAGTTCTTGAAAGACAAGCAGTTTCACATCATGCGCTGAGGACATGGGAGGATAAAAGAATGAGGAGGGGGAACATGGTGCGATTACCGTAATCCTGACATGAGTGGGACTAAATAATTCTAAACTATACCATGCAAGGACCCTCCAAGAGATCTATACCCATGGGGGGATAGTTGAAGAGAAGAGTTTGGGGGCTGGGCTTGAGACGAAATGCTTAAGAGTTCCTACGTATCCCATAAGAATTGGAATCAAGATACACGTAGTTATTAAGATGCAGTTTAACGTCAAGCAGGATGATACACAGTTTAAGGTCATGTGACACCATGCAGTTTATGGCCATGCAGGATCATCATGCAGTTTCGGGTAATGCTGGACCGTCCAATTTAAGGTCATGTAAGACCATATGGTTTATGGTCATGAGGGACCCAATACAGTTTAAGGACATGTGGTGCCTAAGAAGTTTATGGTCATGTGATACCTTCATTCTATTTATGGTCATGTGAGACCATCAAGATTAAGGTCGTATAGGACTAGCATGTAGTTTAGGTTCGTGCGGGACCGTCTAGTTTATGGTCGTGTAGGAACTGCATGCAATTTACGGTCGTGCGGGACCGGACTACCTAATGAATAGTATTTCTTGAGAAACATGGCATTGGGGGGAGGATTTATATGCTCACCATCCATGGTTACCAAATATTATTCACCACTGGGATAGACCCTGTGGACTATATAAGGTCTTTCCCATTTGGGCGCCTACTTGGGTGGTTTCCTACTAGGTATTATTGGTGTCAAGACGGCCAAAACCAAGTCACCTTGTAAGAAGGAATATAGGTGAACGTTATTATTGAAAGCTCTAGCCATCTTATCCTGATGACTTTCCAGGTTGTGTAGGGAATAAAGAAGGTTCTCATCAAGTGCTTCTAATTTTGCCATATGAATTTCTGCTACTTTATCTGGTGCCTATTGATCATAGACCTCTGTATGTAATGAAGGCAACTAAATCTTGATAGGATGGAAGGCCTATACCCTGTACACCAGGGAGTATGGGGTCACCTGGGTGGAATTACGAGTCAACATCCGATAAGTGTAGAGGGCCTTGGGGAGCTTGTCCATCCAACTCTTCTTGTTCTGACCAACAATTTTCCACAAAATGTATGAGAGTGTTTTGTTGAATTCCATGATCTGTCCATTTTTCAATGCTTGATAGCGGGAGGTATGGTTAGAGAGGATTTTTTACTTAGCATACAACTTCTTCAACTTAGTAACACAGAAGTTGGTGTCGTTATTAGTGAGTACGGTGTGAGGGACTCCGAATCAGTAGATGATATTGGAGATCAAGAAGTCTACGATAGACCAGGCCCTGACCTCCTTGAGCGGAACTGCCTCTGGCCACTTGGAAAAGAAATCCATAGTAGTCAGGATGAACCGACATTGGAGAGCAGTTATTGGTGGATATGATCCCATGACATCAAATACCCACACCGCCAATGTCCAAGAGTACTTAGTGGAGTGGAGAGGCTCTATTGGCCGAAGTACGAAGTTGGCATGAACTTGGAATGCATGGAATCTTTTAGAAACTCGATGAAATCAGGGATCATAGAGGGCCAAAAGTACCCTTGTCTCTAGATCTGATGGGACATCTTCGGACCAGTCAGGTGGGTGCTATAGGATCCAACATGAACCCCTGCCTGACCTGAAAAATCTCGACTCCTTGGATGCAATGAAGGAGAAAACCATTGAACCCGCACTTGTAGAGGATCTTCTCAAGACCAGGACCACTCTGGAGGGTAAACTGCAACGCTGAGTGTCAGTTTCACTCGCGTTTGTCCCGGTCTACCGGGAGATTACATTGTTGGATGTATTCAACCAAGGGTATCCTCCAATCGGGAGTCACTTCAATCACTACATATGGGTATCTTGGGGGGTCCTGACGTTGAGTCTTCGATAGTAAGATGGCTCACCTGTAGGCTGTCATCGTCACCTGGGTTGATAGGAGTA
Organism: Viscum album; assembly: GCA_963277665.1. Taxonomy (NCBI): domain Eukaryota; kingdom Viridiplantae; phylum Streptophyta; class Magnoliopsida; order Santalales; family Viscaceae; genus Viscum; species Viscum album. Next base: position 907,421,114 of record OY728145.1, read on the forward strand.
ATGAATCTCTGATGTGCCACATGGATAATCAGATCATCCTACTCAGGCTTTACAAGTGATGTATACAGGATGGCTTGGGCGTCAGCTCAACCATTCTATGATCGAGGGACATGAGTAACTTACAACCTAGATGGGAACTAGGCCATTAGATGGAGAGTGCGCTCCAACAACAGTACGAGCTCTGTCTTTCTAACGACGTAGGAACAGTTGATTTGTATGATGACTATTTTAGAGTCCCTTTTCACATGAAAATGTAGAACATCGATCTAGAGAGCCAACTCGAGGCCAGTGATAAGAACCTGATACTATGCCTCATTTTCGGTGTAGCCTTCTGACAGAAAGAATGAGTAAGGAAGAATGTCTTGAGCCGGGGTAATAAAAACAATACCCATGCTTACTCTTTTGAGTATGGGATCATTGAGCCTCCTGCCGATGAGACTCTCTGAATCACTATCGAAATGCATCTTCCAACACTGGGTGGCATGATCTACTAAGAAGATTGGCTTATCAGAAAAATCGAGATCTATGGACTGTTCAATAGGAGTCAGGTGGGCAGCATTAAAGTATGCCAATGCTTTCCCCTTAATAGTTTTTGGAGGGACGAACCTGATGTCGAACTGCTAAAGAATCATTGTACACTAAGCTAGAAGACCTGTCAACATCGAGTGGTTCAGAATGTACTTCAGTGGGTCTACCCAAGAAACTCATGGTGCTGCAAGTAATGCTGCAATTTATGTACTTCGAATGCCAATACAAGGAAGATCTTCTCTATGGGGGAGTATCTGGTCTTTGTATCGATGAGAATACGACTAAGGTAGTAAAGGTTGTTTTCCATTCCCTCATTATTCTTCTGGGCAAGAAGGGTTCCAAGAGATCATTCTAGGGAAGTCACATAAAGGATCAATGGTTTTCCAGAGACTGGTGGCATGAAGACCGAAGGATGGAGCAGGTACTACTTGATTTCCTCAAATGTGGTCTGGAACTCTTCATCCCACTCATAGGTGGTGCCTTTCTTCATGAGCCGAGAAAAGGGCTTACACTTGCCGACTAGATTCACAATTAATCGGTGTGTGTAGGATAAGTGGACTTGAAAACCTAAAATATCCTGAATATTGCTCAGGGGAGGCATATGGCTAATGGCCATGATCTTCTCTGGGTTGATCTCAATACCCCGGTGTCTGAAAACAAAGCCGAGGAACTTCCCAGAGGTGACCCCAAAGTCACATTTCAATGGGTTCATCTTCATGTGGCAAGAATAGAGGAAACTAAATACTTTATCAAGGTCCTTGATATGGTCCTGGTTCTAGTGAGAATTGACCACCAGATCATCCACATATCATTCCACCAATTTCTCAAGAATTGGCTTTAATATGCGATGCATGGCCCGCTGATAGGTGGCACCTGCATTCTTTAAGCTAAAGGGCATGGACTAGTAACAAAACGTACCTTGCGGCACCCTGAAAGCTTTAGACTCCTCATCCTCAGGGGCCATTAAAATATGGTTGTACTCGGAGTAACCATCCATGAAAGAAAGGGCTTGGAACCAAGCCATATTATCAATTAGCAACTTCGTCACAAGGAGGGGAAAATCATCCTTCAGACAATTATAATTGAGATCCCAGAAGTCGATGCAGACTCTGATCTATCTGTTCTTCTTCTTGACTGGTATAATGTTGCATAAACACTTAGGGCACATGATCTTCATAACTAAATTTTCTTCGATGTGCTTATCAACTTCCTCCTCTACCATGGAACCATGAGAAGGGTGCATCTTCCTGGGAGGATGGTTGAGCCTGTGATGATTTTTAGAGAGACCGAGGTGGTTGAAAGATACCTAAGGATCTAGTCCTAGCATATTGTCATATCTCTAGGTGAATACATCATGATGTTTCTTCGAGAAGTTTATGTGTCGTTGCAGCTCTATGAGGGACAAGGAGGCATTGATCAATGTGGGTCTCAGATCGGCCTCACTATCATGGTTCACCTATACCAGTTAATTGAATGTGGTGGGGACACCCTCTTCCAAGGCAGGGGTAGAGTCCTCCAAATCCTCTTCTTTGCCTGCGGAGGTGCGATGTCCTATGGGAGAAGATTCCTCTGGGTCGACATCCCCCTATGAGAGGTTGGTACAAGCCTGGCGGTAGTGGAAAACATATTGGGAGATTCACATGCTGCCAGAACCATAACAATGAAGGTTGTCGATCTGATCTTATCTGGTCTTGGTCCAAAGGGGCCACACATGATGATATCAAAGAAATAGTGGTGTTTCATCTTGATCCGGTTGATTCCATCCTGGAGAAACAGGAATGTATGACGTACTGTCATTTCCATGGGGCAGACATCCCGATACCGTATGGGGGTAGGAGGCTCTGGGATTACCTGAGCCTGATTTGGGTAGTAGTATGAGGTGATCTTACAACTTTTATTAGAATGGGTAATATGAATCCCCCTTATATTAGAGACAACAAAACATGGACCCATGTCAGGGGTCGCGGCCTCTAATCGATGGATTAGGAAGATGTAGGTGTCATCCAGACCTGCCCGGGGGTCAGCTGCAAACGCAACTGGTTCAACCTCACTGGCCTGAATATGCTTGTCCATGCTCTTGTAATAGTTGGAATCCAGGTAGCGGGCTTCACAAGAGGCAAAAGGAGATGAGTCACCTTGGAGAACGCCCACTAGACCATTGAGGGAGTACTTGAGGTACTAGTGATACGATGAGGGAACCACTGCATGCTAGTGGAGCCTTGGTCTTCCCATCGATGCATTGTACACGGTGTCCTAGAGACAACCATAAACATGGTGCTAGAAACTAGGCCCCCAAACTGGGTCTTCAAAAAACATTTGTCGACCAGGGTCTGTTTTGCCCTGTCGTATCCTTGAATCTTTAGGTCAGAGGGAGTCAAGTCATCCTTGGATAACCCTAGCTTCCACAATATCTAAGCTGGGATTAGATTGATCCCAAAGCCTATATCAAAATGACTACGGTGAACCTCCACACCATTGAATCAGTTGGTGATGTACAGTGGGTGAATTTTCCCCTCTATGGGAGAACCTTCATCTTCTCCGGAGAAGGAAACGATGGTATGACATTCAGAATTATCTACCACCTCCACATGAAAGGCTTCCACAGCTGCGACTTCCGTCTCAAACTGGAGGGGGATTCTTAAAGCCTCGGTGAGGGACTCACACATATCTGGTGACAGGTGAAGGGCCTCAAGGATGGAAATCCTTGCTAGGATGCTGGAAAGATGTTTGAGAACCTCATACCTCCATGCTAGGCAAGAGATTATGCTTGCAGGAGGACACTCTGCGATAGGAAGAATGGTGGGCCCTGCCGGCTGGACCGGCGACTGTATGGTAGTTGGAATGTCCCACTACTCACTAGTCAAAGCATGTACAATGAATTCTTTTTCAGGGCTAGCTAGCTAAGACTGGTCCGCGGTGGAGCGTGGTTGATCATGATGAGGTCTCAGTGACTCTTCTTGGTCCAGTAGCACAAATGGCGGTGGAGGTGGGCCTAATGGCACCGGATGAAGAGGTTGTGTGTGCTGAGCTCTGCGTTGGGCCTACTGTCTGGTCTTAGTAGAATGCATGGTTAGGATAGAGGTTCCAACTGATGTGCCTCGATGACCCATGTAGTCTTGGATCCACCGATGCTGGCATCGACTGGGGATGTTAGGGAGGTCTGCTTGGTGCTCCCTGTCGTTGAGAGTCATGTAGGGGTTTACCAGATCCATGGTGTTAACCGAAGCATGCCCTTGACTGCCACTCAAATATTCATCCACTACTGGGCGGATTCTCGAAGGAATCCCCATCTCTAGGGGCATGATGTCACTGAGAGTACAGGATGATGATGGCATTGGTGGGGCACATTTATTTCCGTTGTGATGCTGATTCTTGCTCTTCTGGGAAGAGGCCAGATGGGATGATGATGCAGAAGTGGCGGATGCAGCATATGTAGGCTCCAACTAATTTAGGCTTGCATGAATGATACCATGGGCACAAGCGACTGTTTTTTGAGCCATCTAGTTGTCATACATATGGGACCTGCTGTTAGACACCTACTGTCACTCGCCCTCACTGTCGCTACTACTGTAGGGACTTACAACGGAAAATGCCACTTGTGTTGAGGTGAGGCCGAACCTAACAGTGTTGTTATCGACCTAGTCTTGAAGCTAGTATTTGAACACATCTCATTGCTTGAGAGTGTGCACTAGGATTCAGTGATAGGGGAAGTAGTTGGGGCGATCAGTGAGATTCACCTCTTCTGGCCTTCTACAGTCAGGAAAAGGCACAATCCCGTGTTCTAAAGCACTTCATAAATAACTGGGGACCTAATTCTCGCTGAATGCATAGGTATGATATCTTGGGTCTAGAAACCTGGGCCTTAGATCTTGGCATTGACGAGGGGCTGTAAGAGCCTTTTGGGGATGCAACGCCTAATTGTCCCACCTAGGCGGTGGTGACACATTATGTGGAGGCACCTTCCAATTATGAGGTGGCCACTATAGGGATGGAGGTTGTGCCTGGGGTGGTGGGCCTCTGTGAGATTGGGGAGGTAGGTCCACCGATAATAATTCCAACAGTCTGTGGGCCTCTATTTGGGCCACATCGGTGGGCTCGGCTCTTACATCCCTTCTCGAAGGAATTTAGGGAGGCAATAGACGTTCCTGGCCAGCCTATTATAGATCTTCCTCCAAGCACTGAGCCTCATCAGATAAGTCTTGGAATCCTCTTGGGTAGTTTTGGGTGATCAGAGAGGGAACCAGTTCTGTCTTGATATTCCCTACGCACATTGTCAATAATTTTTTATAAGTTAGTGGCATGTCAAAGGAGTGTGTAAGCCCTTTCCACCGGGTGATAAAGTTTGCGACACACTTATCAGGACATTGTTTGCACTTGAATAGGTCTGTGATTTTCATTTTCCACGTCGTGGAGCTGAACTGATAGAGGAATTTCCTGCAAAGGTCCTACATACTATTTATAGATCCGATGGGGAGCTGGCTATACCAGACGAAGGGAGGCCCCTCCAATGTCTGAACAAAACAACGGATCTTGGCAGCCTCCTACTGCATCAGATTCCTTAACATGGGCCCACACCATGAGTTGAAGTGGTCCAGGTGCTGCGGTGGGTTCCCTATCTCGTTAAAGGATGAGAAGGTGGGATTAATGAAACCTGGAGGTGCTGACATATCATCCACCCATGCTGGATACGGCTTCCCATCAGGTGATATGGACACCTGTCGTGTTTCCAATGCCTGAGGGTGGGAAATGAGTGCCCCCATAGGATCATCTGGGCGGGGGTCCCTGTCTTGATGAGGATCCATAACCACGCGTGCATTGGCGGGTTCTTCAACATGATAAGGAAGCTCAACGGCTAATGGAGTGACTGGTGGAGCGACCAGCAGGGAAGCTGGGGGAACCTGAGTTGGGTTCCTTAGATTATTGCGTCATTCCGGAGGGTTTTACGAGACATACCGGGACTTCTTGAAGTAAGTTCTGGATTTAACCCTGTCTGCGGGGGCAGGACGGTCAGGGTCACCTGGAGGCATCTCGTTGAGGGGAATTTGTTCCTACCCCTGCTGCCCTAGCCTAGGATTTCCATAGTCTGGTCGTCTCTCTACAGTGCATTCTATGAGGAGATCATCAACCAAATTTTTTAGTTCAGCAAGTTGTTGGCGCAATGCAGCATTCTCAGGGTCCTCCTCCTTCTTCTACACTAAGGTAGTTGGGTCATAGTGTTTGGAAGCTCCGAGGTGATCTTTTCCCTTACCATGATTTTGGCTAAGGACTAATGCCTCAGTTGGCATAGGGAGACCTAGAAGATTCCTCTGCTGACGAGTAACTATTCTCATTGGATCCAGTAGTGGTGGGACATGCTCGAGGGGTAAGTACCTATCAAGAATCTCTGGATCATTATCCTCATCCACTATGTTAGTCATGTTTACCATTACCCTTTCTAGGGGCACATCCTCGATATCTCCTAGCAAGTTGGGCTTCCATCGGATAGGACTAAAGAGGAGGGCAGTGTACTATCCCCAGCCATGGATTTTCATGTGGGGGGAATCCTCTTTGATAATCATGTAGAGTACCTTGAAACTCTGAATGCATTGCTATTGTAGGGCCTTACAATGGTCTAGTGACTCACGGCGCTGGGTCACAGGATGCGTGGCCAGATCAACTAGACGGCATTTCTTGCCGATGTTTTCAAAATGTGCTTTACTCCTAGGACAAACCACTTACTGACGAAGAAGGTGAATGTGCATCACCCAGGAGTTGAGGTGGAAACATTCAACTTCTTCTAGAGTGAGGGATTCAAGTATGTAGAAATTAAGCGCTTCCACGGGCCAGAACATCTCAGAGAAGTGGTCCGCTGTGGGGATATTCCATATGCTCCTCGGCTTAGATTCAGGTTCTGGCCCTTTATTTCCCCATTCATCAACTGGGGAAGGTTGAGGAACTAGAAATGATACTGAGGCAGGCCATTGGGATAAAAAACTGGCCAGTGGAGAGTTTGGATAACGGTCTTACTGGATGCTGAATCTCGGGTTATCCTCCGAAGAGTATAGAGACCTAGCCAACAAGTCATGATAAGATTGGATGATGGCTTTAGTTCCTAGAGCAAGGGCTAGGGCCACTTTTGATAGGTCAGTGTTGCTTCTTGCCTGCCATTTGTACCCAGAATAGCTCTCTGTGATATCTAGTCAAGGTAGAGAGAGCTTTTGGTGATGACGGTGATGATTGCTTGACTGTAACCTATGGGGTTTCAAAATATACATCCTCATAGATATACCTATGGAGGTAGGCAGGAATTTGATGAACCTCGCATTCCAGGAGTACTAGGATGATGCGCCTTGTTCCTGCCCCATCCCTTGACTCAGATAAGTGAGGGGAGGATTCCCGTGCTGAGTCGTACTCCACTTCGGAGTCTTTGATGCAGACTGGTTTGATCTCTGTCATGACCTTCCCAGAATTCTTCTTATTGTAGTGACGACCCACCTTCCTACCCCTAGGTGGCATGATAGGACAGGGAAAATTTCTAACACGAGGTCCTCCGGTCGCACCGGTGCTGGGACATAGAGGGTTTCCACCTGAGTAAGCAAGGGTGGGAGGAGCCCCAGGAACAATGTCGAAGGGGACATGGGGAGGACCTCCATGGGTAGAGCTGGAGTGGGAAAGACCTCCGCTGGACACTTCACTGGAGCGGGCAAGACCTACACTGGAAATGGATGAAGCATGAGGAGGACCTCCATTCTTGTTTCCCTTGGTGACCCCAGTATGAGGAGGGTCCTTGTACTGGGCTAGCTGAACATGGGTAGGACATCCATGCTGGGTGCGGGTGGAGCGAGGCTGTCCTTCACCCCTCTAGTTGATGAGGTGAGGAGGACCTTTTCCAGCTGATAAGAGGACACATGGAGGATCCCCATGTTGAAGGGAGACCAGATGTGCAATGTCCCGACATAGGTGGTCAGGGGCCGGAGGAATGACTCCATACCCAGTGTATTGGGGACGAGAGATACATCCGTATTGAGCGTTACGGCTATGGGGAGGACCCTCATTTGGATTGAAGGTGTCTTGGTCAGACCTTCATGTTAATCTTGGAATAGGGGAAGGCTTACGTTTTCTATGGTAGAGGTATGGGGAGGTCCTCCGTACTGGGTGGCATCACTGCGGGTTACTCCATGATGACCATTACTAGTGCCAGTGACCAAGAGAGTCGACCCATCCTGCCTATGAAGTGGTTGGGGCCTCGATCCAGGTCATGCATACAAATTCCCAGCATATACAAGGAGCTAATAGTATGTGTCAGCAGTGGCTCGGGCCTTAGTAGCCACAGACGTTGACGCCCCTTGGCAGGCGTCCTCTTAATCTTGCACCCGACACTAGCGTCGGGTTGAACAGACTGGAGCCAGTAGTGTAGGCACATGGCTTACATACTCCTCTTCAAGTATGATCAGGAGGTGGCGCTGACACGACCGGGTGGGAGCCCTCACTAGGAGCCCGTGGAATGGGACTCTGACCGGGATGGCCCTGACATCACCTACCTCGTCGGTTTAGGGTAGGGAGTCATCGAAGCGTTCCAGGGAGGGACTCCGAAAATGATTATATGCTAGCGTGGGGAGTAGTGTCTCCCTATACGGCCCTCAATGGTGGTTTTGACAATGAGGCACATACACCTCCAAATCTAGGCGGGCCATATCTTGAATCGGGATAATACCCTCCTCCTCGTAGCGACGTATGTGGTCATTTATCACACTTCGTTGGATGGCCTTAGACAGGGAGATGGGTCATGGGAGCCCCATGGTTGTGGATGTAGAGGTCATTGCGGAAGTGGTGGAGCCACATGGGACTGCCATGTTGGTGCTGCCCCTACCCCTGCGTTGGTGGGTAGGCAGTGATCACATCCCAGGTGTAGAAACTTGATTCCTCAAGAGAAGGGAGACTAACATATTAGTGCTGAAAGAAAAAAGGAATCGATGACCATTTCCCCATCGCTATTCCCTCTCCCATGACAGGTAAGAGGGATCCACACTAACAAAATCACATATTGGGATGTCCAACGTTCTACTACCCCCACATCTGGTGAGTTTCTGCAAGGCCCACTATTAAATTGGTGGGACCCAACGTAGGATAACTGGATATGGTGACATCCTAATCCATTAATTCCTCGAGCACTACTAATCTCTATATTAAGAAGAAAAACTTCACATTGGGTTCACCATTTCTGTTTCTGACACTTTCGGTGGGGCACATGCATTTGTCTATGGAGGACGCACAACTATTTCCCACATTCCCCCTTTCCAAAGGCAGCTGACATCTGTCGCTTGTTCAGGGATGTTTTCTCATTGATCGAAATGGGATGATTATATGTCCACTCTTACTTCCGTGGATTACTTCTTGGATCTCGTTACCTAGTCCAGGTCTCCATTATATACTTAAGATGTTGTTTGTGAGACTCTTCCCGAGGCCATGTCTTCATGGATTCCGATTAATTACTCTACTTCTATCAGGACATTCCAGGGGGTCAAGTCAGGACAGCAACCTTCGGTAAGGAGAGTAGTCATGTTTGGACATCACTGGCATGTCTGGACACTGGGACATTGGCACATCTAGGTTTCTTCCCCTTATTATAGGGCTCCTCTAGGTCACAGAAGCCCGAGACATCCCACAACAAACATGGGGAATTTTTTGCCATGGGCATATATCTGAGGTTTTCCTCAGCTTTTAATGTTTAACAAATGGTATTTCATATGTTTAATAGGAAAGAGATATGGAACAGACTGCTCATAACACTGAATATAGTGGATCAGATGGGTGGAACCCCTGGAGGGAACACCGATGTGGGGGCCAATGTGTGGTTGGCTTCCCGATTGATGTTAAATGGAATGGGTAATGAAGTGGCATAATCCCACCAGGATGTGGCGGCCCAAATAAAAATAAATATGGATGATGGAAGGTTCAATGAAGTGGATGGAGAATGAGATGGGGTCATCTAGAGGATGATAGTGATGTTGGGCTTGAGTCTCAGAGAGGCTTCCTACGTATCCCCATGACAGGGAATCAAAGTCCACATAGTTCATATGATGAAGAATTACCACTGATTGGGGGTTTTAACAGCTTACTGCTAGATGGGGTCACAATGGATTACCACTGGATAGAGGTTTCAATGGCATACCATTGAATGTGGGTTTCAATGGCTTACCGCTGAACGGGGTCACAACCACTTACCGCTGGATGGGGTCGCAATGACTTACCGATGAATGGGGTCGCAACTGCTTATCGCTGGATAGGGGTATCAAAGACATACTATTGAATGGGGTTGACAATGTCTTACCACTGGATGGGGTCACAATGTCTTACCGCAGGATGGGGTCACAACAGCTTACCTCAAGATGGGGTTGAACCTCATGAGGTTTCCTATGTACCCTGTCTAAGAGACAAGTATCAATGCTCACATTGTTCAGGATATGGGGGAATTTGGGGCTTATGCTCTAAGGCAACCCAATGTGTTGGTGAACCTATGTGAAGGGGGGTCGGAGAGAGCAGTGGGTGGTGGGATTGAACCTGAGGGAGGCTTACTACTTACCTTGCCTTGGCAAGGATGAAATTCCTCATAGTTCAAAATGGGTGTGGGGCTTACACTCTAGGCTCTTCGAGGTGTTGGTGAACCAACATGAAGGGGTCAGAGTGACCAATGGGTGGTGGGCTTGAATCTCAGGGGGGGCTTCCTACGTACCTTTCTTTGGCAAGGATCAATGTACTCATAGTTCAGAATAGGTGAGGGGCTTACACTCTAGGCTGCCCATAGAGGATGTCATGGTTGGTACATGCTCCAAGTCCACATGAGTCTTGCACGGTGTGAGAAATAAGAGAAAGAAAAGACCTAATGATAACATCGAAAAAGGTGCTTCTGTGGGAAGGGAAGTGGGGCTTACACATAGTTAGCAGCCCAAATAGGAAACAGGTGCTTACGCGTGGTTTCACGGCCCGAGAGGAAACAATGGCTTATGCATGGTTAGTGGCCCAAATGTTAAAAAAACCCAACGGGAGAGGGACTTGGAACCCAGTGAGATAGAATTAGTAGGGATTCTACCTCATGAAAGGAAAGCTAGGGGCTTACACCAGGGTGGTTTCCCTTTCCCGTTGGACAGACGCCGCTCTGATAAAAAGGATCTCATTCCATTTGAGGAATGATCTCACTCTCGTGGAGACCAGTGGGTGTGCAAAAAATCTGAGGTGGGGGAACTCCACGTCCAATGCATGGGGAATGATCACAGTTTAACATCATGTGTTGAGGACAATGGTGCTTGGTAGTTTAACATTCTGTAGCTCGGACAAGGTGGGTTCACTGCGCACCCCCTAGGACTTACATAACCGGTACCCTCTACACCTTGAGGAAGAGAAGGGATAGGAAATTTCATGGTCGAGGGGTGTCATGAGGTGATCCCATTTGGGGTCAACGTTAGTATGGCTATGTGAAGAAGAAATATCCATTAGCATGCCTATGAGAAAAACCATAAGGTGAAGCAATCCAATGTGAAACATCACCCAAGGGATTTTGAAGTTACATCATATGAGCCTAGAGGGTCCTATGATAAAAGAGTCTATGACACAGATGTTTGGGGAACTAGAGGTTCTTCAAAGCGATGCCCTGAAGAGAGACATCACGACCACACAAAGAGGGAGGGTTGCACGCAAAAGGAATAGTTGCGCAAAAAGTGGCGGGGGTGGCCTGAAATTGAGCTGCCTGCATAAAAAATGCTAGGGAAGTGTGCAATTGGGGAACTAGTGTGGAAAAGAACAGGGTAGGGTGTAAAAGGGGAACCATGGTTTTACGTGCAAAACAGAAGATATTGCGCGCACAAAACATGAGTAGCGCACAAATTGGAAGGAATTCCATCCATGGGAAAGGATTGCGCACAATTAGAAGGAATTGTTCATAGGGAAACATATTGCATAGAATTATAAGGAATTGCACTTGAGGGAAGAGACTCAATGGGATTTGGATGAGGGTTAGGGTAGATGGGTCTCGAATGAAGGCAGACCCCTAGGTGACGTGGTGCGAAAAACCCCATACCCAAAAGCCATATTTTGCGCACATGAGAGGTGGATTTCGCACCGGGGAGATGGTTCAGATTCATCAATCGTCTAATGTCGAAGGGGCTCCTATCTATTTATAGGCACTTAGGGCCGTTGGATCTGCACAGAAATAGGAATGTAGGAAATTTTGTGCGTCAGGGCTGGCAGTGTGAAATTTCAACCGTGTGGGGTGGCTGCGTGCAACTTTCTATGCCTGTAGTCGTCTGTACAAAATTTCAACAGTGCGGGGGTGGTAGCGTGCAATTTTCCATGCACGGGGCAGCACAAAAATTTCCCCGCCGTTCGAAAAAAATTTGTGAATCCCTCAATTTTCCACACAAGATATTTGTTTCATGCACTATTGAGTTTTTTTCGTGCGGCCCCTCTAGGACACCAGGAATGGATCCCCAGGTCCAAATATGGCTTTTCTTTGTCACGCCAAAACCTCCTTCATGCTTGAGCGTTTTTCAGTGTCTACAATGCCTAAATAAATTTATTTTTTATGAAGAAATATTGTTTGAAAAATTGGATTTAATATTTAGAGTTAGTATGTTTGAATTAAAAAATATGACTCATTTAATTTTTATGAATTAAAAATATATTTCGCTGGTTAAAATATTTACATCAATAAAACCCATAAATGGTATAGAAAAACATCATTAGGTAAATGAATTAAAAAAATATTCAAAACATGTGTAGAAAAATTTGATTTAGAATATACAAATTTTACCCCTTCCCAAGACCATTTATTTTTCACTATTTCTTTTCATTCAATTTTTAACATGTTATATCTTTATGTTAAATCGTTTTTAATCCCAAAAATTCCATTATCTTCAAATATAAAAGGAACCACTATGCCTCTACCACTAAATCAGTAAAATGATCCTAATTATCATCACAAAATGTCACACAATATCTTCTAAACCCTATAAACACATCCTAGAATCTTTTTTATCTCTAAAAACCAAGCTATGGTGTGTTATGGTGGTAGCCAAAGGAGAACATCCAAAGTGAGGGGTAATATTTTACACTACAACATCAAAATTATCTTCTATGTATTGGACCCCAAACCTATTATATCCATTATAGTATGATAAAATGTATTATTAATATCCTAGTATGTTTTTATTCTAATATAACATCTATTTTATACCAACCTCTAAATTCATTCTAAAAATAAATATGTTGTCATGAGTATGTGTGAACTACCATCTCCCTAAATAACATGTTCTTTTTTTCATCACCAACATTAATGGATGTTTTAAAGATGATATTTTTTAATATAATATTATAATTATTACACATTATCAATTTTAAAATAATATGATAAATATTTTCCTACCTTCCTTTTATTATAGTAAAATAACATTTTCGTCTTTGTGTACATGTGGAATACCGCATATATGTGATGTTGTTTCTCTATTTTTTCTGTATTGACTAACGTGGGTGGAATAAAATATATATTTAATGTATAAAAATTATATTTCATAATGATTTATCATTATGTAATGATAATATTAGACATGTCGTAACTCATACTAATAATAATCTGTTATATAAAATTTAATAGTTAAAAATGACATTTAAATGTGTCTTTCATAATTGTATTTCATTAATAGAAAACCTACTTTCATGTATACATTATGTGATTATGTTATAATAAATGATCTAATAATCTAAAATTTGGTACATTTTGAATCCTTTTAATAATACTTTTTCATTAGTAATCATACAATAAATGATTCAAAGATATTTATTTAAGAAAATAAATTAACTTACATAAGCATAAATGATATAATAAATTATTTACACATGATGACAATTACACCTCATAAAAAATATATATACAGAATTTATTTTTTTTAATAAACCATATTTGGTTGTTTATGATGTTAATTGAATGTGTAGATTACATTTGGCCCTGAATTTAGGTATTTCTTCTCCAATACCCATCATTGAAGAATTATTTTATATTATGGACAAATATTCATTTTTGTGGTGAAAATAATACCCCATTTATTTTTAACATATAACTATTATTGAACTATGAAATTTTATTTCTATTCAGGTTATTAATTTCTATTTCATTTGATTGATGTATTCCATTGAATATAGTATAATTTTTATATCATTCTTCATTATTTAGTTATAATGATTCTTCTTTAGTTTCCTCCTAAATTTCATAGGGTATACACTACTTTTATCTTAGGAGATTACTTTTGAATAAAATATTCATAATTGATGAGTTAAAATCCCTCCAAAAAATTAAACTATCGTATGAATAATCATTATCATCTTAACCTATGGTTTCCACTACCTATACATAATTTCCCTTACAGATATTTTCACCCACTTTAATTTGAAACATGATTATGTGTTATCTCATGTAAAAATTATATTTAACTACTCATATTTTCAAACTAATATTTTTTATTCTGTTTTTATGATGTGGGATCTTAGAGAATGTGTATTAAAGACTATAAATAGATCATCTAAACCACCCTCAAATCCTTTTAGGTACATTATATCTTTATGTATCTCCCTCTTCCATTATATTCTCCTCATTTTTTTATTCTTATTCAATATATATTTTCTCTTTAAATATACACCTAGATTACATTACCTATCATTGTTAGTAATTATACATTTTAAATTTTGATTTGAATTTCTAAATTTCAATTGAACCAAGTTTAATGGAACTTCCCTCTACATTATTTATTTCCAAGTATCTCCCATTAACTTTTTTATCATATATATTTTCTAAAATCAACCATTGTAATATGAAATCCATTTTTAGTAATAGTATGGTTTTAAATGTAAACAATATGACTTTAATGACCCTTTTTTATTTTTAAAATCTTCTCCTAAGTGGTTACTTTTTATACATACTCCATTTTACATTATATTGGTTTTTAATTCAATAGATCATCCAAATGAAAAAGTAATTTTTTTTTCAAAAATGAAATTAATAAAATGGAATTATTTACATAATTTTTAGGAATCTCTATTATTTAAAATTTGGTTATATATAATGATAATATTGTGAAATACACTTCCTTATTATTGGTTATATCATTCTTAGGTTTTAGGTGTAGGTTTTTTACTTATTTTGAAATATAAATGAGTATAATAATAATGTTATAGGCTAGACTGTTATAGCCATAAAATACATTAGAAAAAATAATGTGTCATGATATACCATGTTTGGTGCACATAAAATTAGCCTATGTAAACTTTATGATGATGGATATTTCCCTGATTAAATTGTTTTTATGATGGTGGTTATCCTAGGTTCTGTTGTTATGGTAGTTATCCTTGATATATGATTATGGTTTCATGCATGATGATGTATCAATTTTTTTATGATTTCATTAGCTTATAATGTCATTCCCCTATTCTATGTTTCCATTATTATGACTATCCAATTTATGTTGTAATGTTATAACCCATGACCTATTCATATGATTAATATTTACATTTAATTTTATAATTCTAGTTTTTTATCTCACACATTCCATTATGAATAGTTTCCACAGAAAAAATATTTATTTTTAGATCACTTATTTGAATCTTACATATATTTTTAGTTATAAATAATTATTTTTTATTTATGTTAAAAATATTGTATTTGTTTATCTAATTTTATAAAGACACTAGAGCTCTTTTTCCATTTCTTTTATTATAGTGAAAGAGATTTATAAATCATAAATTAATTTTTTTAAGGAATGTATCACTATAAGATATTCAAGAGATCAACCATATACAATAACCAAATAATGGGAACTTGAATGATACACATATCTCATCTTTCTCTATTCACCAATGATTCAAAAATGTTTCTAGAGATCATATGAGTCATTTTTGGAGGTTAGTAGTAAAGATAAAAATAACATAGTACATATCTTGATGCAATTTATGTTAGAAATAAAATTTTGGTTTTCATAAATGTAATATGATGACCAAAACATTACTTATAATATTATAGAAATATGAGACCATCACAAGATATTTCTTCACCAATGTTCCACATAATTACAAATTAAATAATTTCATTTGGTTAGTGTTGGATCAACTTACATTGTCGGAACACTTCATTAATGTTATATAGGGTTTATCAGTTGATTGACTTGCTAAATTGTACATAAAATAATTCCTAATATTAAATAATTTTCAACTTTCTTTTGTATATTATTGATATCATAGGTTCACATCAATGTCAATAAAAATATTAAATAATAAATTGATACAATGTTGGGGTTAATCATATCTTAACATCCTCTAATGCATGATCATTATTAATGAACCATTATACATTAGAATATATTCTAAAAAATATATATGTATATTTAAAGGATATTGTGAACAATACATTCCTCTCACATAGTTATCCTTAAATAATATTTTTTACTATTTAATCCAAATGACACTTGATGAAGATCAATATGGGATGGAATGTAGAAGACCATTGTGATAGGATGAATCTGGATGCATAAAAGGTATTATTACATAATATTATTGAATAAATAACAGAAATGGTTCATACCACTTAAAAATATATCAAATTAGTTGAATGTTAATAAGAAAACTATGCAAGTAATCAGCAATGAGATATGGTGTCTAAAATTGGTGTCAATGAATTCCTTCTAATATCTCATTAGAAGAGGCTTATAAGATTTGGTAATAATGGAAAGTAGAATCATGAAAAAATAAATTCTATATGATTATTGATCATGTGTGGAATATATTATCTCCCTTATCATCCAATCCATACCACATATATATTTACTATGTATTAAATGTATCAATTTTTAAGACGTTCTTAATAAATCCATCATATTTTTGGAACTAGGGTGTTGTGAAATTTTAACATAACCTCTATTATATAGAATAAATGGTGGAGATATTAGATTATAGAGAAAAGTATCAGGATGGATGACTACCCATATAGGTAACTTTTAGTTATGAAATCTTATGTTTGAGAAAGTGATATGGGTAACTGGATATGTAATGATAAATAATTACCTCATTTGTTTTAATTTTAGTGATAAAAGTGTGTCGATGAAATTATTTATAGGGGTATTATTTAACACCACATAATTTTATTAAATATTTCCCAATAACAAACACTATTTTTATATTATTTGATATAAACATCACTAATTTAAAATGAACCAAAATATATTTTTATAGAGTTAAAATATTATAATTAATGATAAATATTAACATATCTTGATAATGAAATATGGTAATAACATAAATTGATGTTATGATTATATGGTCATTGAAAATATATTTTCATTTTTCTTATAATACTATTGATATTATCATTGGTAATATGATTACCTGATGAGATGAATTATAAGTATAATTATATTAAAATACTCTTTTATAACATAACCATTGAATTGGTGGGTAAAAAAAGTAATAACCACATTATAAAATCATAATAGAAAATGTAATAATTACGTTTGAGAAGTAGAAGTATTTATTATGAGGCTATTTGGTTTTAAAACATGGAAAAACGGTAGAATATCTAGTTTTTTTCTATACCATTTCCAATCAAAATTTCAACATGAATGACATGATAAAAATCATTTGTGCAAGAAGTTCAATTTCAGGGAAATCACTGTGATATTTATTTTTTCTGAATCACCACAAAAAACCTTCACCTTCTCATATTTCAATCATATCTATTTTTTAGATAACTACAGAAGTTTCTAATTATATTTTACAGTTATCTAAACATGTAATTATATATATTCTGTCAATATTACATGGATTTATAAATTAGTTACTTTTATATAGTTTAATTTTAATGAATGAATTTAATTAAATGGGAAAGATTATTTTCAATTCAACTTTATTGATTTTACTCAATTAATTCTAAGTAAATTAGTAATTAATTTTAAATAAATAGGCCTAATATAATTTCATGTGAAAATAATACAGTTTCAAAAATTATTTATTATTTGTGGATTGGTTTTTAAAATTCATTAAATCAATCACTACTAATGATCTTATTTAACCATTTGTTTATTATATATATATATTAAAACTCTCCTAAATATTATAACATCACAATTAATGAGAATATAATCATTTTATGATTAGGAATGTAATTCTATATAAACAATTCTATATCTTATATATTATTAGATAATGTTTTTCAATTTGACAAGATAAATATATTAAAATTGATTTTGTCTATTTGAATTATAATTTCTAAATTAATTAACATGCCCAACTTCATTTATATGCGTAAAAATAAGTTACTGAGGTAAAAATTAAGTTATTATGATTAATGTAAACTAATTTAAATATGTTAAATTAGTGTGTAAATACTTAAATACTACAAAACATTTTCTCAAAATGGTTTTATAATTTTATTCCTATCATCACCATATTTTATCTTTATTTTATTTAAAATTTGGTTCTATAGTCCATGAGAAATTTCATTCATTATTCCTCATGAATGCTGGATCGATATGATACTAATTTTATTATCAAAATAATGATGTAGATTCTCAATATACAAGAGGGGGGTGAATTGTATACATTAAAATTCTTTAGGAACTTTTAAAGTCGGTTAGAAAATTTTCTATTGTTTAACTAGGTTAAACTAGTTAAATTCACAAAACCAATAAGTTCTAAAAACATTCTTGATTTCAAAAATGTGGTTCCGAAAAAGAGATTCCTGAAATATGGTTCTGGAAATAAAACTTATTCAACAAACTAACTAGATTTTTAAAATGGAACTAGTTCAACAAACTAACTAGATTCTGAAAATGTAGTTCCGAAAATGAAAGTTAACAGATTATTAAAAATGATATTCTACCTTAAAGTGTACAGAACCATATTTAATAAGAGTACAATTATAAGAAAATATAAGATAGTTATACTTTCCTCAACAATCAAAATACAATGGAAAACAAACTTGAAATAGTATAAGTAACAAGTATAGAAATATTTTTGCCCAAAGAGTATGGTATCCAACAACCATGGATAAAGGTCCCTTGATTTATACTTTCAATAAAGGTTATCTTACACAAACCTAGGTAAGCCCTCAATCTGAAGATAGGTATCTTTATTTTTATCCTTACAAGCCCTCGATTTAGAACGAAATCAGAACATATATCTTCCAAATCCGGAGGCCCATGATCAGCACGATCAGAGTCTGCACAAAGCAAGTCTGAACAAGTTGTTCACACCTAAACAAGTTGTTCACAATATCTGCACGAAGCACTGAGAGTTGAAAGAGCCTCTATCTAGAAATCACTTCATCATGTATGTTTCTTTTAGTAGTAAAAAAGTTCTCAAAAGTTCTAAACTCATTCAAAGGAGCTCATATTTATAGGTACAACTTCAACGGTGGACTCCCTCCTCCAACAGTCATATTTTTCCTTGAATTTTGGAGGGACCTGCATATGTGTCACTCAAACAATAGTTAATAAGTAACATAATGCACGAAATAATTTTATTACTCAAACAAGAATAAGTAAAAACATGGTTTCTTGGCTAAAACCATTTTTTGGAATGTAAGGAAAAATAGTATTTGGAATCTAAGAAAAATATCCTTTGGAGTCTATAATATAATAATATTCAGATTTTATTTCTAAGGAATTCAGAATCATAATTCTAAAGGATTCAGAGTCTGAACATATAAGGTTCAGAGTCTTATCTTAGAATGTCCAGAGTCTAAATTCGTAAGAATTCAGAGTCTGATCTTTAGAAAGTTCAGAATCTGAATTCAGAGAGTTTGGAACCTGAGCTCAGAATGTTCGGAGTCTGAATTCAGAGGATTCGGAACCTAAATTTGGATACTAAAAATAGAATTCTCTATAACTAAGTATTTATAGGATTCCAAGATTTTAGATGTGAAAATGATTTTTACACTTAGAAAAAAATGGGTTATATTATGACATGAACAATGAAATCATGGTATGGATAAATTATCGTCGAGGACGGAAACTTTTCCTTATCAAGTAAAATCTTTGGGAAAATGAAATTTGCCGTAAGATAGGGTGTTTGTGATTTTCAAAACATGAAGGAATGTAGAATTACTAAGGAAACCTTATTGAATCAACAATCTCCCCTAAACATGAAGGAATGGAAAAGTTATAAGGATACTTTATTTACTCAACCATGAAATGGGTATTTTCAAAAATACTACTCATGCTGACATGTAAAATCACTCCTTCTCTACCCAAATTATCACATGACTTACCATTGATTTCATCAAGAATACATTCTAAACATTTATCCTTAAAAATATCCTCTATCATTTAGTAACTGTTGTTCTTAAGAAGGATACCCAAATACTTCATTTCGAAGAGGGATTCTAAGAGATGATTCATGTGTTCAACATTTGTATTATCGAATACCCAATAATTTTATATTTATCTTTTTCGTCCACATATTCTCCAATTAGGATTATAAATTTAATACCATGGTTTTTGGTGAAATATAATTTTCTATTTTTTATCCTTCCAATAATATCATCTTATTTATTAATTCTTTTTAACCCATTCTTTTTCGGGCCAATTATACAAACTATATGAACAATTTCGTAATATATACTTCTTGAATGATTAATAAATCATAAATAATGGTAATATGATATTTTAATTATAAATATAATCTTTTTTTCATAACTCTATAAATTTCATATATATATATATGTGTATAGTTAGTATTAAAATTAATTTTATTTATTGAATAAAAATTCACAATAATTGGATTTTATCTAATGTTTGTGAATCACCACCACATATTACAAAAGTTCAATTTTAATTCATTAATATATTAGACAGAAATATTTCTTATACATAAAAATTCTAGGTGTCATAAAAATATATGAAAGGATCAAGGACCGATATAGTCATACCGAATCCATAATAGAACAAGATGAAAAACTAACACTAGAATATTTAGTACAATGATAAATATTAATTAATGGGTTTTTATGAAATAATAAATTAATAATATCATGAAAAGTAATTAAAAATATGATTCCAATATAGATGAATGATAAATCTATGTTGATTATATATGAGGTTAGAGAAAATTTATCCAAGAGGGAATCCAATGTAATGGTTTTTTGAACTCAATTTACATTTCAAAGGTTCAAAATTTATTTTATGCTTATTTTTTTCTATATATGTCATATTTATTTTTTATATATCTAATATGGTATTTTTTCTTTAGAAATTAATTTTTCATCTTTGAATATTATTCTTAGATGTATTTTCCCCCATCATAAGAATATGAAGATAAGAATAATTCAAATTCTCTCTGTTAGATATTTGGTTTCCATGTCCAAATTATTTCATACCATTGATATTTTATTTTACTAATTTCAAATAAAAATATTTTCTCTCTTAAATACTGTATATATATTTCATTATCATATTTAAAATTAAATTATCTAATTCAATCAATAATGTGGGTTTTTTCTATGTTGTCATAAGGAATTTACATTCACATTAATATATTTTTTATCTTTCAATACAAATTAATGTACATGTTCATTATTTCATATTAGGGTTTCATTATTGTGGATTCTATTAAATTTAATTTTTAAATGATAATATGGTCACCTTCAAAAAAAATATTTTTTGGTGTGAATTTTATCTTTGACCTATTATGAAAATGTAAAAAATGTTTAATGAAAGAAATTTTTAAGAGTTAACATGCATTTTCATCTCAATATCCAAATGTTACATATCATATGGGGATACGTTTCATAAAATACCATATAAATTCTCTTATTATATACTTAGTTTTCAGAATTTTTTTTTCAATGGAACCAATTAATGAATTCATTTTATGTCATATTATATGAAAATATTATTTAAATCATCATATTTTAATTGATTCTTTTCATGATAATATGTATGATTCACGTCATGTGTCTCTCACAAGTAATAATAATCATTATGTAAAGATTCTTTCTAATATATCCACAAATTAATTTAGAAATGTATAATTTATCATAATATAAAGATGTTATGTGTAGACATGTAAGTGGTAGGATTTTTCCATGACATTATGAATATGAATGATTTCTATTTGATTTTCACCCTGATTTGTATATGTGATTAATTTTGGTTAAAATTTATTAAATCATTATACATGAAATGGATTTTTGATAACTATTACTACATTGGTATGATTACTTATGATTATGTCTGTTCCAAATTTTTATGTATTGCAACATTATGATATTATGATTAGTACTTCATGGTTATTGTCACATGTTCCATCAATCTTACACCATGGTATATGTATACTATACTGAGGATACCTTTGATGTGACATATCCTTACATAAATAATTGTGGATAGATATTATTATTTGATGTTATTTTTTAATTTTACATTTCTCCCATGTTCCTGTTCTCACTATTGAATATAATGTAACTCATTATATATAATTGATAATTTTCCCCTTAATAAAAATTTTATCTCATTATTTTTATGTTTCCTATTACTGTAGGGATTATATTGAGTAGCATGATTTATTGGAAGTCATGTATGGTGAATTCTAAAAGAGATATTGAAGAAATAATGTTAAATTAAATATTTATGTAACTAATATACTACGAAATTGTACCATTGGGTTTTGATATTGAGAATTTATTTTTAAGATGGTATGTTTTATTTATCGAATTAATGTAAGATATATTCCTTTTGTAATCAATTCATATCAATTAAAAATTACAAAATTCCTTCATCCAACCATATTCCAGGATAACGAGAAACTATAAGGAATACCCACAACAAATAAAACCATCTACAACAAAACAACCTCCCAATGGTTTCTAAAAAACTCCACTACCACAAAAAATAATTTTTACATACATCATGTCCTTCCATGACTATCATATATGCATAATAAACCATCCATAACCCCTTGTAAATCAATAATTTCCATCAATATACCACATTCCAATTTTTTTCTTTAATTATGTTAATCTATACCATCAAACCAGTGAAAATAAAATCCTGATTCATTAAAAAATTACACATTAATAATGATGTAGAAATATTGAATCCCCGACCTCTTCTGAAGGATCACAATCCTTTCATGGGATCACAATGATAATATAATAACAGACCACCCAACACATGTGGATAATCCAAAAGGCCTATTATCAACCATTACCCAACATTATCATAGAAATACAACACTAAACCATTTATTTTGTAAGAACCTTTTCAAGGATAAATAATTTATAATATAATAAATACGAATAGAACAAGAGTCATCCATGATCAAGAATATGAGTACCTATTTAATCAAAAAACTAAAAATATTAACATATTTTCATCTATGTATTATGGGAATTCAAAGTATGAATATGAATTTGTATCAAAATTTATATTGACTTTATAATTTTTTAGAATCATAGTGTGATAGGACTTGATCACATTAAAATTGGTCAAAATCAGATACACCCATGATAATCATGTCAGGATACCCCTAATCTATATAAAGATCTAATAGACCAAACAACCTTAACAATATCTATTTAATGAACCCCTCAACACAACTAGGGAGGACCAGCCACAATATATATTCATCTAAAAAAATTAAACAGTGAAAGGAATCATGGTGAAATGGACCGTAGATAAAAACTACTAAGAAATTATTTTCCCAGCACCTCAAAATGACGTGGGTATGACAACATTTTACACCCCACTCACCTTATATTAACCTAGTGCTATCAAATGATTAATCCCATTGACACTATGTGACATTCTAATTGTATAATGTAAACCTGAAATTTTACAATCCCACCACGTCATGACCATTACAATGACATAATTACCAAACACTATTATTGTTAAAGAAAAGTCCTCATGTTAGACTAACCCTAAGAATCACCTCAAATAAGAATATCCTTGGAACCACCAGACCACAACAATACTGATTCATCCCATGCTTAGGAGATCTTATCAAAATACATGGAATTGAGATCTCGTAGATGATACCTTAATATGTGACAAAATATCAAATCAAATACCAACTCTATAACTTACCACACAAAGTAAAAAACATAAAATAATATTCAAATTAACTTATCTAAATAAAATATTTTCTTTATGTCCTTATCCATTCCTATAATATTATTATGAAATATCTAACTTCAAAAATATGTAATGTAGTGATCTGAAAAGGCATGATCAATTACATAAGATCCACTAAATTTTATGGGAACTAAACATGGATAATTCTGCAATAAGGATGTGTTTCTTATATGGTTATAAAATGGTGTTGAAATATGATTAATGAGGTTGATAAAATAATGGATGGTATAATAAAATGAGAAATATACTTTGATCAATGAAGATAGTAATTTAATTTTAAAAGGAAAAAAATATAGAGGATTTCATTTTTTAGTGGTAGTGTAGTTTTTTTATAGTGTCTGAGAAGCTTGTTTGGTCCTTAGACACCCTAAGAGGATGGGTGAACTATGGTATTAGATAATTCAACTCCTATCATTTATGGATAATATTCCCACATTATTAGAAACACTGTGCAATAATGTCCTTATACTTCACTCAAAATGACATTAAATTAATTAAAAATATATAAGAATGTAATGAATTAAAAAAACAAATATTATTTCATGGATCACCCATACTAGGATACATAAAAGGTCTATGAATTAAATGATTCATTGATTTTAAAGTCATGTAATCTTTCCATATAATTTTTTTGAAATTATTTGGGATTTTTAGGAGTCTTTGAAAATTGAAGACTCATGATTCTGAGGCCCGGAGAGCCCAAAACAGATTTTTTTAACATTTTTTAAGGTTTGTTTAGTAACTGTGTTAGTGGTGATTTCTATATTTTGAACTGGTTCTCAGACTAAGAATTTTATGGAACCGTTGAATTCACAGTTCCATAATTCTCTTAGTCAAAGCTTAACATCCACCAACAAGGGTCGGACAAAGAAGTTAATTTTTTTGAACTTTACAAAAAACAAAAAAATAACACCAAGAGTTATTTTATACTCTTCTAACCATTGAGCAGAGGATTTTGGGGCCATGGTGTATCCCTGGGATTGAATGGGATTCATTTAATTACATGACCCTTGGTTTGTGTGACCACGATGTTAGTTGACTTAATAGAACATTAATTATCGTTCATTAATGAACAACATTAATAAGACACAACATGGGTGGTTTCTATTCTTCTATATAAACAAACCTATGGAATGAGATTTGGGGATTTAAATGAAAATGTTTTGAAAAAAATCCGCTGTAAACCTACTTCAATGAATAATGTGGGACGAGCAAACGATGATGAACACCTTCGAATACAGATCCTTCTTCCTCATTCGCATCGTCTCCCTATGAGATCTAGGTAGGGGTTTGTTTCTATTCTAATATATTCATGAATTAATCTTATATTGACGATGTTTGAACTCTCCCCTTATTATAAGTCTAATTCAGTCAGAATTGGACAAATCAAACAAGGCCCGAACCGTTCACCAATCTTGGTATTTTTTGCGTTCATCATGGACGTCCGACCAATGTGGCGTAAAGAAGAAACCAAGGCCCATGTAGTGATGGTAGGGTCCCAGGAGGCCCATAGCCACAATCAGAAACAAAAACGGACCTCCAGAGCTTCAATAGAGGACCATGGAAGCTCCGCCAGTGTGACAACACCGATGACCGAAGGAGGCAGCAGCCGGCTCTCGCCACCAGCAAGGAGGCAGGGGCGGCTGACGGCACCGCGGTGGATAGGGGTGGTAGGCTGAGGTCGATCGCGTTGATGGTGGTGGTTCTCCATGGCGGAGATGTCGCAGCTCTGACCGTGACGAAGGTGGACCCTGACCACGTGACCCAACTAGGACCAGTCCATGGGACTAGTTATTTGATGTGCTGGCGCCAGCCTATCACTACCTGTTGAAGACCGAACAGACTTCATTCCAATCAATGTGGAGTTAGGTCCGCACCCAACTGGTAGGCCACAACTAGCCGGTGAACAAGACTGGGTCTAGCCGGCCCCATCTGGTTTGAGGAGGGTTGGGTCAACTGATATTGGGTCTGGATGGCCCAAACCGGGCCGAGCCGGGTCGGTCCGACCGGGTCAGACAAGACCCGAACCCATTTAGGCCCAATATGTCTTAAAGGGGAATATCTCAAAAACCAGACGTCTGTTTGATGAACCGTCTACAACACTAAAACTATTAATAAGAGATTGTCCATTTGAGATACTCCACTTGGGTTTTGGATGATGTTTGAGTACGGACGGGTTGAATTGGACTGAAATCCAAGCCGACCCTTGGCACTAAAATTCTAATAACTTATAGGCTGGGAAACTGATGGGAACACCGTTTGTTGAATTGGAACACTTATGACATGTATGTTTATCAGGATAATTCTTTATGGGACTTCATGGAGGCTAATGTATGACCTATATCTTCAGGAGTAGAATCTACAGAACTCAATTGTACTTTGTGCGGGAATCTTGTGGCTGGCTATCCAGTGACATAGGACCCTATGTGGATCAGCCTCAGAACAACCCTGTGTGAATCTGTAATAGGACAAAATGAAAAGGGCCATCCTTAGAGAGGCCATTCATGGATCACCAACTTATTACCCAATGTGGATCATTGACATATGAAACTGTGTGGATCAGTGACTTTGGACCCTGTGTGGATCAAAGACTTACGACCCTCTGTGGATCACCGACTTATTACCCTATGTGGATTGATAACATACGACCCTGTGTGGATTAGCAGTAGCACGACGTGAAAAGGACTAGCTATAGAGAGGCTTGTTATGACAACTCTGCTTTTTTATTACAACTTAAACATGTTTTATTACATAAAACTTCACTCGATACAACAAATAATATCGAGAGGTTTAGTGTCTTTGGGGCTTAGGATCATTACATAAAAACATGAAACATGAAATACAACAACTTTATTGAAAACATCCTTTACATGACCACTACATTCCCTCGTACTTATCATTGCATGGGATAACCTGAGGACATGCATAAGAAAAGGGTGAGCTATAAATCCTAGTAAGGGAGTACACATGAAATAACACGAGGAGTACAATACATGGTAGACAATAGGCATATCAATAGAGAATAAAAGAAACATGAACATAAAGGCATGATAAAGCATGATAATCATAACATGGAAACGTGGCAACAACACTTAACATTGAATTAGCATGAGCCAAGGATCATTGCACGTGGAGCATGAGTAAACCCTCATTTCACATGAAGCATGAGTAAACCCTCGTTGCACTTGAATTAGAATGAGTCAACACTCATTGAACATGAAGTATCATGATACTATACTTTACCCAATGAATTAGAGCGCTATAAGGGTGCACCCTTCTTAAACATTTCTTTTCATGCATAAGTGTGACACATGGATCATAAAACATGGATTCCTAAAACATAATCATTTATTCTATGACAAATGAATGTGGAATTCATACATGAAACTTTATAATCAATAAGTAAATGTTCATAAATGTGAATACCCTTGATGGAAAAATGGGCATGGTATTCACTACACAATGACATTGGCTTAGAAAATCGGTTCGATTTCGGCAGCGTAACGACGTGACATAAGAATTCATAAAAATGGTTGATGAGAGAGAAAGTGGTTTCTCATCATATTTACATAAAATGCAAATTAATGATTTCATATAAATACATGTCCCAACAATTTTAATGGAATTTGGATTCATGATAAAAAATTATTGCTTGAATGTAAAAGAAGAGAGAGAAGTTCCTTTCGGAATTTTGGCATAGTAACGGGTGTACATGAGAGGAATTTAATGAGAGAGAAAGGGGTCTCCCATCATTCAAAAAATAAGAGGGCAGTATGGGGGAGGTTTGAAACCATACCCCAACATTCATAATTGAAATTAAAAGGGCAATACAAATTAATTAAAATTGACTAAAATGAGAAAGGAAGAAAAAACCCTTACTTGGAAATGTGCTTCCAAAGGCTAGAGAGAGGCTTGTGAGTGGATTCTTGGGAGCATGGGGCACCTTGGGAGGATTATAGAGAGATTAGGGAAGAGGTTGTACAAGCTCCAAGGGATTTTAGTGAGGAGGAAGTGGGAGCTTGGGTGGGTTTATATAGGAAAGGTGAATGAATTCTTTATTATTTAGGTTTGGGTCCCCTTACATTAAATTAATCCAAACCACAAACCATCCCATGGTTTTTGCCCATGTTTTTTGGCAAAGGGAAGAAGAAAACAATATTTTATAAGGAACAAGTCCAAACTTCTTAAAATAATAAGGTTGCTTATGTGGAGGTGAGTCACACTCCGATGGAAATTAATTTAAAAAGGCAAAGTGTTGAATATGTCATGAGGCATAGGATATCACTTTATCATTCTGCATCAGCACACATCCTAAGCCCTTCTTCGAAGCATCACTGAATACCACAAAAAGCTCCCCACTTGTGGGTAATGTGAGAACGGGTGCAGTGATAAGCCTCCTTTTCAACTCCTTGAAGTTTTCTTCACATTCATCACTCCAAGAAAACTTTACTCCCTTTCGAGTTATCTTGGTAAGTGGGTTGGAAAATCATGAGAAATTCCTCACAAATCATCGATAATATCCAGCTAACCCCAAGAAGCTATGGATATAGGTTGCCGATTTTGGCCTCGGCCATCCCTCAATTGCATCTATTTTGGAGGGATCCACAGATATCCCATTGCTTGTGATGATACGACCCAAGAATGAGACCTCCTTCAACCAGAACTCACACTTGCTGTACTTTGCATAGAGCTTCTCCAAGCGCAAAGTCTCTAGTACAAATTTTAAATTCTCCTCATGATCCTCCTTGGATTTAGAGTATATTAGAATATCATATATAAAGACTACCACAAATTTGTCAAGGTAATCTCTAAAGACTATATTCATCATGTCCATGAATATTGCTGGAGCATTGGTGAGTCCGAAAGGCATTACTATGCATTCATAGTGCCCGTACCTTGTACGAAAAGTAGTCTTGGGGACATCTTCCTTCGTCACCTTTAATTGATAATATCCCGACCGCAAATCCACCTTGGAGAAGTATTGTGCTCCACGTAGCTGATCAAACAAGACATCGATTATTGGGAGAGTATACTTGTTCTTTATCGTGATTTTGTTAAGTTCACGATAATCGATGCAAAGCCGCATTGACCAATCCTTCTTCTTGATGAAGAGGACTGGTGCACCCCATGGTGAAGCACTTGGGCATATAAACCCTTTATCCAGATTCTGTTGTAGTTGTTTCATCAGATCTTCAAGCTCAACAACAGCCATTCTATATGGAGTCTTGGATATTGGTAACGCCCCGGGTATAAGTTCAATTGAGAACTCAACATCTCTTCTAGGAGGAAGACCAGACAGTTCCTCGGGAAACACTTCAGCGAATTCCCTCACAATATGCATTTCTTCAAGGATGGTTTCTTCCTTGGACTCAATCATCAGAGCCAGATATGCGTGCTCATAAGGCAGTAATATCCATGCTTGAGATGATGGAGATAAAGGAGATTCATCTTACTCCTGACACTTGAAAAGAATCTGGGGTCGATTCTCCATATGGAGTGTGATTTCCCTCTCCCGACGATTTATGTTGGCTCTATATAAGGAAAGCCAATCCATGCCAAGAATAGCATCAAATTCCACCAGAGGGAGTATGATGAGGTTCGCCGAGAAATTCAATCCACAGATTAAAACAGGGGAGGACTTATATTCATGGGATGCAATGATCGCCCCATTTTCTGTACACACTGATATCATTACTTCCATGATTTGTGGTGGTGCTGGGATTGTTCTACTAAACATTCGAGATATAAAAGAATGCATAGAACCTGAATCAAAAATTATGTTCGCTATTCTTGAATGAATAACTAGCATACCTGTAACCACTTCGTTGTCGGGGGTCACTTTGACAGAAGTGATGGAGAAAGCTCTCCCTTGCTGTCTTGGAGGTTGTTGGTTGCCTCCGATAACCCTTGGATTAGGGAACTGATTTAAAAAATGACCCGGTTATTTGAATTTATGACATTGAACTACGCGTTGAGGTTCGAACGGAGCGTTCCTCTCCTCTGTCACAGCCGTGGGACTTCTTGCCAATAGTTAATAGCTAGTTGCCCTTCTCTTCCACACCTGAAGCATTTTCTCGTCCCCTCAAGGCAATTTCCATGGTGCTTCTTCCCACACTTTTGGCAAGTGGGGTGCTGGAACTTCTTAGCACCGTTGGATTTACCCATCGGACCACCAGCATTGAATTCCACCTTACGCTTCTTGTCCCCATGATACCCCTGTGATTCCCCGATCTCCATTTCAACCTTGAGGGCACATCAGACAATTTTCTCATATGTGTCGAAGTCACATATCTCTAATGCTTTCCGCAAGCTAGGCTTCAGCCCACCAAATAAGCGGTCAACCTTGCATTCGGGGGTAACGACAAAGCCGGAAGTGTATCGTTCAAGCCTTTTGAAGTTTGCCTCGTACGCTTCAACAGATTCTTCATCTTTTTGCTTGAGGTAAAGGAAGTCCCTTTCCATCTTAAGTCGGAGGGTGCGCGAAAAAACATCTTCCAAAATTCCTTCCATTCCATAGCCTCGATCTCCTCCTCAGCCTTCATATTTTTTATCAACGTCCACCATTGATCAGCTTCACCCTCCGTACGATAAGCAGCCAATTGAACCTTCTCTTTTTCAGAAAATTGAAGGATGGAGAAGATCTTTTCAAAGGAGTTGATTCATTGTTCAGAGATCGTGGGATCAGATGATCCACTAAAAGTAGGAGGCCTTTGCCTCATGAAGCTCTCGATAGTGACTTGTTCCTTATTAGGGGGGTTTGGATGTTCCTCTTGACCCGTGTTTCTATTCAAAACCTGAGTTAGCTGAGAGAGAAGCGTGACAAAGTTCACGATTCCCGCTCCCATTGGATTGGGCATCTCATTAGTACAGTCATCACACTGATCTTCACAACGATTGTTAGCCTGAGTCCTCCTATTACTGACCATTGGATGGAATAAAAGGAAAGTTAGGGGTAACACATAAAGGGTAATCCAAAGACAAAATTTGATGACTTATAAATAAACTTCCATTCCTTAACTCATGAGTCTATAGGCTTCAATCTTGGATTTTCATGATCTACTTTCTAACAAATATTCGTAGGGCATTTTTTAATTCCCTTAATAAGGGATCATACTAAGCTTTTGAATTTATCAAAACATATCCCCCGGGAGTGTCATAACCAAGAGTGCAGCAAGGCCCGTTGTCGTGCACCAGTTCCCGTTCAAGTCTAGCTCAAAGCGGTGTTTTCGGGTTTTACCCCTAGGATACATCTGTGCCAGAGCCGCCTCTACCTGCTCGTATCCAGACAGAGATTTATTTGTTTGATAAACCACTTAATTAGTATTTACCAAAACATATGGATGTTTTTATTATACTTAGTCTTGTATCTAAGGCTTTACTAGGGTTTCCTAATCCCCAAAATAACTAAACATATCCTTTGATACCAACTACGACAACCCTGCTTTTTATTACAACATAAACATGCTTTATTACATAAAACTTCACTTGATAAAACAATGAAGATCGAGAGGTTTAGTGTCTTTGGGGATTAGGATCATTACATAAAAACATGAAACATGAAATACAACATCTTCATTGAAAACTTCCTTTACATGACCACTATATTCCCTCGTACTTAGCATTGGATGGGATAACCTGAGGACATGCATAAGAAAAGGGTGAGCTATAAAGCCCAGTAAGGGAGTACACATGGAATAACATGAGGAGTACAATACATGTTAGACAATAGGCATATCAATAGAGAATAAAAGAAACATGAACATAAAGGAATGATAAATCATGATAATCATAACATGGAAATGTGGCAACAACACTTAACATTGAATTAGCATGAGCCAAGGCTCATTGCACATGAAGCATGAGTAAACCCTCATTGCACATGAAGCACGAGTAAACCCTCATTGAAAATGAATTAGAATGAGTCAACGTTCATTGCACATGACGTATCATGATACTACACCTTACCCAATGCATAGGAGCTCTATAAGGGCACACCCTTCTTAAACATTTCATTTCATGCATAAGTGTGCCACATGGATCATAAAACATGGATTCATAAAACATAATCATTTCTTCCACGATAAAGGAATGTGGAATTCATACATGAAACTTTATAATCAATAAGTAAACATTCATAAATGTGAATACCCTTGATGGAGGAATGAGCATGGCATTCACAACACAATGACATTGGCTTAGAAAATCGGTGCGATTTCGGCAGCGTAACGATGTGACATAAGAATTCATAAAAATGGTTGATGAGAGAGAAAGTGGTTTCTAATCATATTTAAA
This sequence comes from Viscum album, assembly GCA_963277665.1. Lineage (NCBI taxonomy): Eukaryota > Viridiplantae > Streptophyta > Magnoliopsida > Santalales > Viscaceae > Viscum > Viscum album. Next base: position 907,453,078 of record OY728145.1, read on the forward strand.
TGTAATGGAAAGTAAGGAGGTCATATAGATACATGTCCCAACAATTGTAATGGAATTTAGATTCATGATAAAAAATTATTTCTTGAATGTAAAAGAAGAGAGAGAAGTTCCTTTCGGAATTTCGGCATAGTAACGGGTGTACATGGGAGGAATTTAATGAGAGAGAAAGGGGTATCCCATAACTCAAACAATAAAAGGGAAGTATGGGGGTGGTGTGAAACCATACCCAAACATTCATAATTGAAATTAAAAGGGCAACACAACTTAAAGAAAATTGACAAAAATGAGAAAGGAAGAAAAAACCCTTACTTGGAAGTGTGCTTCCAAAGGCTAGAGAGAGGCTTGTGAGAGGCTTCTTGGGAGATTGGGGAACCTTGGGAGGATTCTAGAGAGAGTAGGGCAGAGTTTTGACGATCTAAAAGGGATTTTAGTGAGGTGGAAGTGGGAGATTGGGTGGGTTTATATAGGAAATGTGAGGGAATTCTTTATTATTTAGGTTCGGGTCCCCTTACATTAAATTAATCCAAAACACAAACCAGACCATGGTTTTTTCCCATGGTTTTTGTCAAAGGGAAGAAGAAAAAAATGTTTTATAAGGCACAAGTCCGAACTTCTTAAAATAATAAGGTTTCTTATGTGGAGGTGAGTCACAATCCCATGGAAATTAATTTAAAAAGGCAAAGTGTTGAATATGTTTTGAGGGGTTCATTAATGCATTTAAAAGTAAGTCAAACAAACCCAAAATCACTTTATTTTAGTGGTAAAACATATATTGGCCTAACATAAGTATTATAGTATTTTATTAAATCACTATTGGGTCATTATGATGTCATAAAACACATTATATATTTAAACGGTATTTAATTTTTACCCAAAAATTCGACTGTCTCAGAAAATTATGAAAAATTCATAGTTGGATAATTTCTACGTCCTAATTACAGAAATGACATTTATTTTATCTAAAAAAATTTCTAAATATGTTAATTTTCACTTTTAAAATAAAAGCCGACATTAATCGAAAATTCGTGGGTTTTGACAAAAATGGCTTACAAACCTTAATAAAAAAATTTAATTGCATTCATAAAATTGTAATATCATTTATATTTAATAAAACTAATTAATTTAATAATAATATTATTATTTTATTAAAAAATTATTTAATTCAAAAATCCCTTAATTTAATAAAATAGATTTCTTAATAAAATAATAACTAAAAAACACCATTTTAACTTTTAAAAACTATTTACAATGTATCCAAAAATGACTAGAAATTATATTCATTATTATATACATAAATAATGTACATGAACATAGTACTAATTATTTTTTACAGAACCCCTTAAAACAACTGCATAAGACCTAAGGGTAAGGCGTGAGATGGTGACAGACTCTTGGGGTGGCTCGGATAACATCGCTCGAGTGGTAATTTCAATCAACTTTCACTTTTACCATAGATGGTCACGTTCGAGCTTGACATAATGAAGCTCATCTTGGGCTTGGTCAAGGGCGAAGCCCAAAGATTCCACCTCTTTTCCGAGCTCCGACAAATGGGCTTCGTATGGGTCAATTCTACTGGATGAGGCCATCGCTTCCTTTGTCTGAGTAAAAAAAATTGGGTTCATTAAAGCTTTATATTTATACTAATCATGTGATCACTGTTCAACGACTATAAAAGTAACGGTCACAACACTTATCATAAAACCAAAGAAGTTGACATTTTATAAAACATTTTATATAAAGAGACATTTAACTGAATTAAGAGGGATTTTCCATTAATGAAACTTTGGGTCATTACACTCATCATGGATTAGTGACTTAAAATCCTGTTGGGATTGACGACTTACAACCCAGTGTGGATCAGTGACATATGACCCTATCTGAATCTGTGATAGAGTGACTTTTTCATGGGTTAGTAGTGGTATTTCTCAATATAATAAGATGATTTAGCTTTATGACTAATATTCATTACAACTATTCTCTAAGTTTTATACCTGGTTTGAGTTGAGTTCTCTACTTGTGCTTTTTGATATAGATCATTCTTTTTGGATTTTACCTGGTGGAATTTTTGGAGACCCTAGGGAGTCTCAGGGTCCCTACTGGGTATTGTTATACTCACCCCTGCACGGGCGTCGCCTGAAACATGATGTATCTTGTGAAAATGAAAGACATTTATGACTGTGGTTTGGGAGCCAGGACTAGATGGTGCATGATGGAGACTGATTGATATGGAGAACCACTGTGACGAGCAGTACCTAAAATTAAGGTAGTATCCATACATGATGATCTCAAGATCTTTTTTCTAAATCTTATTTGTTTTTCTATTAGTTGGGTTTGTATTCTGTTCTATTTTTATTCAGTTCACACATTTTCTTTCAGCAGTTATACTGTGTGGCTTTTTTTGTTGTGTAACTCGTCTTTGTGTTTTCTGGTTTAAAGGAAATTCCTTCCCATTTTAGGAATATTCCATTCTAGTACGAGTCACCAACCCCTAGCCTATGGAAGGTGAGAATGGGGCAGTCATGCATGGGACCTGGGAGATGTTTCATGAAAAATTGATATCAGAAGAGTCAGTTCTATAAAAAAACTAAGACTATGATATTTTCAATGGGTCAATTGTGTTAAGAGTTTTGAGTACGGATTTCAGTTTTGGGAGATAATTTTTTGTGTGGTGACTTATGTATCTATACACCATGACCTTGATTTCTGATTTCTGACTCGATACATGAAAAAATGATTGCTTGTGTCTTTGATTTTTTTATTTTGAGTCTTCTCACTAGGTATAAACTTATTGACTATGGTGCATCAATTTCATTATAGTATGTCATCACATAGACAACCATCCAGGATTTCAGAGAGAGTTCACAATGATAGCCCACTGAGCAATGTGGCTTCAGTGCATGGCCCTCTTATGGCGATGGTACCTTCGGCTGGTGTACCAACATCATCGCTAGCTTTAGGGAAGTATTTTGAACCATCCCCACAAGAGGACAACACACACCTACTTAGCATGATGTAAGAGATCCAGCGGTAGAGGCCATTGAGGTTTAGAGGTGAGAGGGATCCACAGGCGGCTTAGGACTGGCTGGAGGCTATGGATAAAGTTTTCCACCTAGTTTGGACCCCAGCATATCAGAAGGTGATTCTAACTTTTATTCACTTCCAGAGCACAATTGGGAGATAGTGGACCCTGACACAATAGATACAAGATGAGGCATGCCTCAATTTTCAGGACATTGAGAGCCTCTTCCGATTGGAGTTCATTCTAGTGACTCTATGCTCTCTTCTTATTCAATAAGTCTTGCAATTACAGAACGATAACTTGACAATGGCCCAGTACTCGAAGAGCTTCATTTACCCATGTCACTACTCTGCCGACATGGTACAAGACCCTTTATTTAGGTCCCATACCATTGAATAGGGTCTCCGATAGGATTTCAGAGTGTCAATGATATCACTTAACATACTGGTGCATGCTAGAGTGATCGAGCGAGCACTTATGGGGGATAGATTTATAGCTGAGCAAGCACCAATAGAGAGAACCACCACTAGAAGTCACATGGATGAGTCATCTATGGCACGTAGTAGGAAGATGATGCAGGGGTCTAAACGGTATAGAACTTCTGGTGGACGACCCCAAGATATAGTGTCAGAGGTGTGGAGCTCACAAGACAGAGGAGGTCAGCAGAGGAGCAGACTGTGACACACGTGCGGTAGGTAGGGTGACATGGCTCTTAAATGCCTGACCCGCCACACCGATAATCAGCAGATGGTCGAGGGACTGCCAAGGAAGAGGCAGAGATTCGAGCTAAGAGGTCTGCAGCGCGGTACATGTGGCGGAAGAGTAGGCCATGTTGTAGGCGGTGGGCGAAGGTTTTAGGTTCAAGTGTCACCACCTCTAGGTGGTACACCGTCGTCCTCAGGGATCATGTGGACATGCACAATCTCAGCTATTGGTAGGAAACACATACAACCACGATGCTCCAGAGATGATTCGAGGTATGATCTTTGTCTACTTCACCTTAGCTGCAGTCTCTTATAGACATAGTTGAAAGTCACTATTTTATTTCCACATCTCTTGTTCGGAGATCAATGATTCCAGTAGAGCCATTAGATCGATCCTTATGAGTAGATACTCATATGGGAGAGGATTCGACAATTACGAATTGGTGTCAGCAGTGTGAGATTACTCTTAGAGGTTAGATCTTCGGTTGGGATCCCCTAGCAACAACATCGAGGCCTTACAATTTCATCTTGGGTATAGACTGTTTACCCACTGTCTATGATCAGATCAATAGTTTTAGGTGCAAAGTGCAGTGTGTTTGTGAGGATGGGACCTGTTTTTCCTTCACTGGTGAGAAGGGAACCTTTTAATCTTAGGATGGACTTTCTTAGAGGAGGGTTCCACCGATCACTCATCAGTTGGCTATCCTTACCATCATAGAAGTTGATGAGAGGATCCCAAGATATCCTGTTGTGGTGGACCAGTATGTTGATATCTTCCCTAATGATGTTTCGGGACTACCTTTTCATAGAGAGGTATACTTCTACATCAACCTGTACCCTGGGATGACACTGTTATCTACACCAGCATATCAGTTGGATCACATGGAGTTTCATGAGTTGAGGGTACATCTAGATTACATGAAGTTGAAGGGGTTTATAAGGCCTAGTGATTCCCCATGGGCACCCCAATTTTGTTCTCCAAGAAGGAAGCGAAGAGATTGAGGCATTTCGTGGACCATCAAAAACTAAACTAGGTGACTGTGAGTAACAAGTATCCACTCCAGAGGATTGATGATCTCTTCGATCAGAAGAAGGGGCCTAGGTGGTTTTCATAGATAGACCATAGATCAAGCTATCATCATCTCAGGGTAAGTGATGAGGATGTACTAAATACAACCTTTAGATTCCAATATGGCCAATACATGTTCTTAGTGATACCTTTCGGCATGACCAACGCTCCAGCAGTGTTTATGATGATCATGAATAAAATCTTCAAGTATTATCTTGATCACTTCATTGTGGTATTATTTGTTGACTTTTTGATATATTCAGAGACCGAGGATAATAATGCTACGCATCTATAGAATGTACTAGATACACTATGAGAGAACCATCTTTATGGAAACCACTTGAAGTGCTAGTTCTAGATACAGGATGTCCACATTCTGGGACACAATTTCTTGGAGGATAGAGTTGAAATGGGTCCATAAAAGATAGAGGTAGTGCTTGATTAAGAGTCACCCAAGACTGTGATTGACCTGCAGAGTTTACAAGGGTTGGTTGGGTACTACCCGATATTCATACATGTCTTTTCCAAAGCAACAATGCCCTTATCAGCTTTAACAAAGAAATGATATGAATTCTTGTGGACATAGAGCTGTCAGTTGAGTTTCCAGGAGCTATGGTAGAGACTAACAAGTGCCCCCCATCTAGAGGATAACAGAAGAGGGCATTGCGCATGTAGTCTACTACAATACATCATGGACTGGACTGTGATGTGTCTTGATATAGGAGAAAGCAATAATCACCAAAGGCTCACGACAGCTAAGGAAACATGAACAGAACAATTCTACCCATGACATGGCTTTGATAGTAGTGGTATTTGAATTAAATATGTAGAGGCATTACTTTATGGATGAATGATTTGAAGTTCCTAGTTAGGATCCAAGTATCACTGAGAGGGGGAGGGGTGAATCAGTGATATGTTTTTTTCTTTTTAAATTTCCCATTTTTGAAAAAACCTTCACCTCCTATTATAGAGTTTCTTCCCTGCTGAAAACAGACAACCATAGGAACACAAGATTTACAAGGTTCATTACTCAACAAGAGAAGCTACATCCTTGGTATGGTACAGAAACAATCCAGTACCACACAATCCACTAGAAAACAATCTTTTGATGTAGAATACATCGAGTAGGATATACCCTTACACTCATGTAGCACTTTGAAAACTATACAATAGGTCATGTGCCCCCTCTTATCACAAATAGGGTAATGTAATGATTCTGTGAATCTTAATGAACTTTAACAAATCAAATCATTCAAAAAAAATTCTTCACTTTCCTACCCAGAAACTGGTAAGAACATCCTGGTGGAGACAGCTTGCGCTCCACTTCCTAATTTCACGCCTCCCTACTTGCGCGCCACCTAATTGCATGCCATTTTCTTTCACACCTCCCTATTTTCACGCCCCTCAGCTTGCATTCCACCTACTTGCATTCCAAAAATTTTGTGCCAAAACTTGTGCGACAACACTTTCATTCCAACACTTACACGCAACCCTACTTTTGCGCCTTATCAATAACCCTCAGATTGTGCTCCACTCCAGCTTGCACACTGCCCTCTGCTACTTGTACGATCAGAGAACCCTCGACTACTTGGGTGAGAATAGCTCTAATTTTATCTTAAGTGTTGAGAATTGAAAAAATTAGGAGGCTAGTTGTCTATTTATAGGAATTTTGGTGACTTTCACACCACATACACTTGTGCGCCAATACTTGCGCGCCACTCCATCACTTGTGCACCCTTACATCACTAGCACAACACTTTCTTTCCATTTTCATATTTTGATATGATTATGTTGAAATATGACTTGCGCACAACATACATTTGCGCACAACTTATACTTGCATGCCTCACTTGCGCGCCAATACTTGCACGACACTCTTGGCTTGAGCGAAACTTTCTAACTTCCGTGCCATTTTATTTCCTTTTTCATATTTTGATTGGATGATCTTTGAAATATGATTTACATGCCAATTATACTTGTGCGCCAATACTTTCATGATAATACTTTCATGCCAATACTTTTGTGCCACTCTTGACTTGCACGCCACTTTCTTCCCTTTTCCAAAATCACTTCTTTTCATTTTCTGATTTTCAGGCCCAAAAATTTGGCAAACACTGGAAAACAGCACCACCTCAAACTGTTGTTTTGTGCTGCCTCCAGATGGTCTGTTCCTTTTCCATTTCTCTATTCACTTCTTCCCTCATAACCATTCCTCATCTTTCATTATGAACTCTGCTATCATGATATATATCCTTTGATAGATCAACATTCGTATCATCAGAGTTACAATGGGAAGTACTAATACTCCCTTAACTTCCAGCAACATCATTCCTTCAAATAAAAACTGTATATGATTGGCATCATCATTTCTCCCCCTTTACTTCATAAGTCTTGCATCAAAAGTTATCCTAAATTATGATATTTGTGAAATACATATTAGCAAAGCATCATTTGTTTTACAAGTCCTTTAAAAAGTGAATTGATTTAGATTTTTTGACAAAAAAAAGACCACACTTTATAACAGAAAACGTTTCTTACTTCCTTATCCATCCAAGATGGTCCCAACATGGTTTACATTCTACTTTGATCACAAGAGGCTCAGGTAAATCTTCACAGAAAAGGACCTAAACTTGAGATAGTGGTGATGGATGGAGTTCCTCGAGGACTATGAATCTGAGATAGTCTACACTCCTGTGAAGGGGAATATGGTGGAAGATGCACTCATCAGGAGGTCTGGGTTCCAGTTTCTAAGTGAGGTGATGGAGAAACTAGCCGTGTTGTAGTTATCCTTCATGGATAGTGATGGAGCAACGTACCTCGAGTCCATGACTATCAGTACCGCACTCCTTTAGTGAGTACGAGAGGCACATCTTGTGGAAATTGATTGTGAGGCTCGACATTCTTAGATATCCTCCAGATGGGATCCTTAAATATTATTTAAGGGTGTGGAGAATGTTTTCCATTTAATAAAACACACAATGGTACCAATAACACTATGAGAGGAGGTGTTGCGGGAGTTCCACACATACCAATTGGAAGTACATCCCAGTGTCGCGAATATGTACCAGGACCTACGACGTAAGTACTGGTGGCCAGGGATGAAGAAATCAGTGGAGGTGTTTGTTTCACAATGCCTCACTTGTTAGCCAGTGAAGGCCAAGAGGCAGGTTCTAGTAGGATTGACTCATCCACTTGAGGCGACTGAGTGGAAGTTGGATGGAATCTCCAAGGACTTCATTATAGAGAAACCATGTATGTCCAAGGGAAATGATTCCATCTAGGTTATTGTTGACGGACTCACCAAGTCAGCCCAATGTCTATTCATCTGAGAGCAGGGATTAGTAGAGTGATTGGGAAACCTCTACATAAAAAATATTGTACAGCTTCATGGGGTACCATCGACGATCATCTCAGATCATGATGCTCATTTTACATCCCAATTATGGAAGGGGTTACAGGAGGAATTCACAACTCAACTACTCTTGGGAACCACCCATCATCCTTCGGTAGATGGTCATATGGATAAGACCACAAAAATTCTTGAGGAAATGATTTGTGCTTATGTCCTTGATTTTGGATATAGTTAGGAGGACCACCTACCACTGGTGAAGTTCCCATACAAAAATAGATATCACTCCACTGTAGGATCGAAATATGATGTAGATGATCAATATACAAGGGGGTGAATTGTATCCTTTAAAAATTAGTTTAAAACCATCAAAGTGTCTAAAAAACATTCATTTTTATCTTTAAGAATAACTATGTTTAACAATGTTAAACAAGGTAAATTCACAAGAACTATTTGTTCTACAAACATACTAGGTTCCAGAAATATGGTTCTAGAAATGAAACATAAGAAATGTTTACAAGGAAAAATATTATACCTTAAAGTGTATAGAATCTCACTCAACAGAGTATATGAAATGCAAGGACGCTTTTTTCCTATCGACCAGTCAAGGTTCCGGTGCTCTGCTACTGTGTATAGCAGTACTCAGGTCGAATCCTCAACAATGATACTTTTTAATAGTCGGTTGTTTTTAGTTGATTTTATTTAGATTAGGGGGGGTTTGATTGTAGAGCTTAATTGAAATGATTGATTGGATATAATTGATTTAACAAATTTATTAATATTTGGGTGAGTTCATCATTAGGTAGTTAAGCTTGTGATATCCTTTAGCATTGCTTTATATTTCATTAAATTAACACCCATGTCACAAGATGACGTTGATTAGAATTCCTAAGTGTTAATGATTTAATCAACGACTTATCTTAACTTAAGGTTCTAATATCAATAAGAGATTATTGATGGTGGTGTATTTATGGTTCCAATAATCCATGGAAACCACATGTTAAACAAAACAAGTCATTAATCCATGACATGTTATGTACAATATACACACTGTTAATTCAATGAATATTCATCGAGGAAAAGCTCTCAATCACTTAACATACCTAAATTATAACTCACCCAAATGAGAGAATTACTCATCCATTTGGGTGTTTTATAATCTGGATATAATGATTATTATTATAATTTATGAGGATAAGAAAAATAAATGGATAAGAAAAGAGTGGTGCGTCAAACACACACACACGAACAATGATGATAATTAAAAAAACGGACTTACAATTGAATGAGGAAGAAAAAGAAGGGAAGAGGATTAAAATTTATTTAAAATATTTTAAGAACATTAATATAAATCTACAAAATGTGGATGAGAATAAGAGAAATTTTATAAGAAACTTGCATTAAAACATAATTACAAAACACAAACTTACAAGATTATAAACGAGGAACAACACAAAATTGAAAGGAAACAAAGAGAGGAGGAAAGGTATCTCAAGTGAAAACATGAGTATGGAAGGTCCTCCAAAGAATTTGGCATGGATTTGGTCATGAAAATTGATGCTCCTATCTTCTGAAATTCCAACCCCTTTGAAGGAGTGGAGGGGGATGTATTTATAGCCCAAGGAAGTGGACTGTTTGCATTCCCAATCTGTCCTTCCACTTGGTTCGATGATTTGGACATCCAGAAAGCCGAATCCCGTGATATCTCCTTATTAGAAGTTTTATATAATAATGTAGGCCGACCGCTCTCAAAATTTTGAGTCTTTTGGACATATGGAGCTAAAGTTATGGCTGATTTATTAATAAATTTTAATATGTCCATTTCAATTCATTCTTTTTGAAGTCCAAAATGTGAAAGAGTTTTTGAATAGGAATATGCCTTCAAAACTGAATGATTTATTCAACAAAGTAGGTCGGATATATCTCATATTTCACACTGAAAGGTATCTGCTCTATTTAATGAATAGAACATGAGATATGTCATGAGTAGTATCCGGATTTTAATTCTCATCCAGAATGGTGGGCTGGACTTCAAAACGACATTTAGGACCCTTTTTCTTAGATTTGGGCCCTGAAATATTTACCCATGATTATTTTGGATAATCAAGAACACGAGGTGGATTTTCACAAAATATGGGCTTTAGGAGTGAGACCAGTAACTCAATCATCATGGCTGGTCCAGTTTCTTCAAAAATTCTTTGGGTCATCTTGTCTGATCCATATGAGCTTTTAAATGGAAGAATTAGACCATGAATCCTTCTAATGATATGTGATAAATTGAACAAAGAATCCTAAAAATTAGAAACCACACAATTTGAATCATTATGGTGAGAGTTATAGATAAAATAGTAAACTAATTCAATTGGAATACTTCAAAAAATGTTCTAACATTATACTTAGTAATAAAACATTAATATTTCACAAAAATTATGCACATTTCATATAAAATAAGTAAAGAGAGTATATAATAAGTCATGAAAATATTAATAACATCAATTCCCCCACACTTAGTCTTGTGCATGTCCCCATGTGCAAAAAATATAAAAACATAACAAAATAATTTTCACTCACCAACAAATAGTAAAATTTTGTTTTCTACAGTCATGGGAGGTTTAGACTATTTCACTCATCCATTTTGAATTCCACCACTTGTTGTTACAGAAACAATGTTCCAAAACTAATTCATTTTTTAATGCTCAAATTTAGAAATAGAAAATATGGACACTCAAAGCTCACACCTCCCAAGATGATAAAATTCATTTGTGGAGGTTCACTCTTTCACCAACCAAAATTGAAAATCGTAGAGTTTGAAAGAGTTATCAGCTTCCAATCCCTATCAAAATTTCATAACAATCAAGAGGTCTTATTAAGGGGTTTTTCTGGGGCTATGTGATGGTAGGAATATAATGTCCAAGAGAGAGAAGAAGAGGGGAAAACACCAACATAGAAAAATAAATGCATATTTGTTTTGAAATAAAAAATTAAAGGTAATGAAAACACATATTTACAAGGGAATGATTGTGTGAAGAAAGAAAAAATAAGGGATTAACATATTAAGGGGATGAAAAGATGAAATATTTACAAACCACAAAACTTCTTCAAATGACATAAGAATATAATTCAAGTGTTCTTTTTTTTTCTTTTTTACTCTTTTTTCGAAAGTTGATCATGGAAAGGATCTCACACTCATATCCCAACCCATGATTGATCTCCTCACGACACTAATTTTAATAGTTATAACAAGATCAAAGTTTGAGTAGGAGTGATTTTTGACCTACCCAAGAAACGACCCAATTTTTTTTTGTTCTCTTTGTTTTTTTGATTTTTTTGATTTTTTTAATTTTTTTAATTTTTTTAACACTTGTCAATATCATTTACAAAATTACATAATTGAAATTACATTACATTCCCCAAAACACACTGAATGAAAACCTATCCCCCACACTGAAATGGATTCTTGCCCTCAAGCATATGATAACATCGTGAAATCAACAAAGGGTACCCATAATGAAATCTCTCCCCCCCACACTTATATTTCAAAAAAATGCACTGGAAAGCCATGTTGATATTGGGTGGGAAAAGGTATTGGGCTTTTAATGTGGCTATAAAAGAAAATGTTTTCATAGGATCGAAGGGGCTTTCAAAAGGAGGATTAATTTAAGGGAAATGGGAGGCTATTTGGCTATTTGGATTCTCATGTGGTTCAGAAAATGCCAATATCATATTAATGCACACTATGGTAGGAAATTCAGCTCAATGGTCCCAAAACACAAGACTCACAAATAGGGGTGAAAACACACATTTTGAAAAGATGTCCATAGGTGGCCTTGGCATGAAACCAAATGTTGTTCCTCACGGTTTGGGAAAATCATTTTCTAAATCAAAAAATTGAGCATTCAAAATTTATTAATTTTAAAACAAAATTCTTTATCCAAAGTCATGATAAAAAATAAAAAAATTTTGAGATAAAAACATGTCTGTTAACTCCGCAAAATGGTTGGACAAAATTAGAAAATTGGAAGGTGAGTAATCATAACTCTTGATTTTTTTGTAATTTTTTTATGATGCTTTTTTTGTTTTTGTTTTGGTTTTTTAGATTTTAATAAAGATACACCCACACAAAAGAGAAAGTGAAAACAAAATGGTTTGATAAAGAATGTGGTAAAAATTAATGTGATAGGAAGAATAAAAAGTGGTATAGAGATGAAGATATAGAGAGAGAGTTAAAGGGAAAGAGGTTCCCCTGGTTTGGATTTGGCGGGTCGCCATCTCCATCTCGTGGTAAGTAGACAGGAGAAGTTGGTGATCCAGTAGAAGTCAACGTTGACCTTGGATTATGCATCCTCTCATGGAAATGATTTAACCGATGTCCATTAACCATGAATGTCCTTTTGGAAGATGGGTCTTGGACTTTCACTGCACTAAATGGGTAAACATTAGTAATAACAAAAGGACCTTCCCAACAAGAATTAAGCTTACCTAGGTGAATCTGAAATCTAGAATTGAAGAGAATTACCTTTTCACCTGAATGAAATACCTTTCTCAAGATGTGTTTCTCAGGGATAGCCTTGGATTTTTCTTTGTATAGATTATAATTCTCATAAGAATCAAGTCGAAGCTCCTCCAGTTCATCCAATTGAAACAATCATTCTTCACCAGATTTTTCAAGATCAAAATTACATGTTTTCACTACCCAAAGTGACTTCTGTTGAATTTCAACTGGAAAATGACATGCTTTAGCAAAAACTATTCTAAAAGGAGACATCCCAATGGGTGTTTTATAGGTAGTTCGATAAGACCAAAGTGCTTCACCAAGTCTTTCAGGCCAGTCTTTTCTGGTGGGTTTTACAATTCTCTCTAAAACTCGTTTCACTTCTCTATTAGAATGTTCAGCCATGCCATTTGATTCGGGGTGATATGTAGTTGAAGTTTTATGTACGACCCCATTCTTTTTCAAAATAGATTCCATGGTTCTATTACAAAAATGGGTTCCTAAGTCACTTATCAAGGCACATGGTGTGCCAAATCGGTGGAAGATATGTGTCTTTAGGAACTCACTAATAGTATTTGAATCATCCTTTCTAGTGGGTTTGGCCTCTACCCACCTAGAAAGATAATCAACCACAATAATTATATATGAGAATCCATTGGAAGGTGGAAATGGTCCCATGAAATCGATACCCAAAACATCGATGATCTCATAGAAAATTAAAGGCTTTTAGGGAATTCCATTTCTATTTGAAATTGTGAAAAACTATTGGCAAGTGGGATATGATTGACAGAACTCATGTGAGTCCTTGAATAGTGAATGCCAGAAGAATCCAGAGTCCAGGACCTTTCGAGAGGTCCTTTGTGGTCCAAAGTAGCCACCTCTGGGAAGTGAGTGACTGAATTCTAATATGGAATAATGTTCATTTTCATCGACACATCTCATTATTATCATGTCAGCCCTAGTTTTCCAAAGTTTATTTTATTCCCAAAAATAGTATTTTGAATCACTTTTCATCTTCATTTTTTGTTCTTTTGGAAAATTTTCATGAAAACACCATAAACAAAGTAATTTTTAATCGGGGCATACCATGGTATTTTTTGAGTGAGAGATGAAAGGTTCTCAGTGGGGAATTCAGGATTGATGATTTCAGAATGAGAAGAATTAGAAATTCTTCTCAAGTGATTATCCATATGGTTTTCTTTTCTTGTTCTATCTTTGATTTCAAGGTCAAACTCTTGGAGCATTAGGATCCATATTATTATCCTCGGTTTGGAATCACTTTTCTTGAGTAAGAACTTTATAGTAGAATGGTTTGTGAAGATGATGATTTTGGAATTTAAGAGATAGGGCCAGAATTTAACTAAGGAAAAAACCCCTGCTAAATGTTCCTTTTCAGTGACAGTGTAGTGAGATTGAGTTTCATCCAATGTTTTTGAGGAATAATAGATGACATGAGGAATCTTTTCTCTACTTTGACCAAGAACAACACCAATGGCTCTATCAGAGGCATCAAACATCAACTCAAAGGTAAGGACCAATATGGGGGTTTGATTATTTGGGTGGATGTTAGAGATGTTTTGAGTTCAACAAAGGCTCTCTTTAAAACCTCTTCGAAATTAAATGTGACATCATTTTGGAGAAACTGAGTGAGTGGGAGTGATATCGTACTGAAGTTATGGATTAATCTCCGATAGAAACTGACATGACTGAGAAATGTACAGATTGCTCGATTAGAAGTGGGTTGAGGAAGTGATTGGATCACTCCAATTTTGGCAGGATCAACTTCAATACCATCTTTTGAAACTATGTGCCCTAGAACAATCCCATTTGTAACTATGAAGTGAAATTTTTCAAAATTTAACACAAGGTTACAATGGACACACTTTTGAAGGGCTAGAGAAAGTGAATTCAAACAAGATTCAAATGAATCACCATAAATGGTGATGTCATCCATGAAGAAATCCATGAAGTGTTCAATGAAATCGAAAATGATACTAATCATACACCCATGGAATATTGCAACAGCATTACAAAGTCCAAAAGGCATTCTTCTATATGCATATGTTCCAAAGGGGAATGTGAAAGTAGGCTTTTCATGGTCTTGAGGTGCGATTTGGATTTGGAAGTAGCTGATGAATCCATCAAGAAAGAAATAGAGTGACTTTCTGGCTAATCATTCAAGCATTTGATCAAGGAATGGAATAGGGCAGTTATCTTTTCTTGTTTCAACATTCAATTTACTATAGTCGATGCACACATGCCATTTTTCTTCACTCGAGTTGTGACTACCTCTCCATGTTCATTTGTGACAACAATTATCCCACCCTTCTTAGGTACAACATCAATTGGACTAACCCATTCACTATCAGAAATTGGGTAGATAATACCATCTTGAAGAAGCTAGGTGATCTCTTCCCTAACTACCTCATGAATGAGTGGATTGAGTCTTCTTTGTGGTTGTCTAATTGGTTTGGATGACTCCTCAAGATGGATGTGATGCATTCAAAGGGTAGATTTGATTCCTGGTATGTCATCTAGGGTCCAACCTATGGAATTTGTTTTCCTCTAACACCTGAACAAGTTTGGACTCTTAGGTTTCAGTAAGTGAAGCATAGATAATGACAAGATATGAGTGATCATGGAAATGGAATGCATATTTCAATTTTTCAGGAAGAGGTTTTAGATCAGTCTCGTCTTTCATTTTTGGGTAAGACAACTCAGGAATGGAAGAAGGGACATCAGTTGCTTCTGATTCATTTTCCTTAATATTGTCCAAGGTGGAGCAATAGAGATCAGAATTGATGTAGGATTCAAGAGAGTTTTCAAGATCCTCCAGATTGATAGAGTCTATCACTGAAAGGTCCACATCAACATCAACATTTATGAATTGGTTAATCATGGTGCAGATTTCACAAGATCCATTTTCATTATAACATGAAGAACATGGTTTATTGGGGTTCGATTGACTCTTAGAAGTGTCCTCAGAAGCATGGATTGAGAATGTAGAGTGATCCTCATATGGGTATTTCATGGCTTGGAAAATGTTGAACTTGACCAGTTGGTCAGCGAATTCCATGGATAAGATGCCTGAATGGACATCAATCTTGGTTCTCGCAGTCTTGAAGATGGTCTTCCTAGAATTAGGGGAGATCGAGATGAAGTCATCTCACATTCCACATCATGGACATAGAAATTAGCAAGGAAGATAATATCATTTAATCAGACGGGGACATCCTCAATTATTCCCTTAGGACAGGTTGTGCTTCGATTGGCCAATTGAATGACAACACCTGTTGGATGTAAGGGACCTAGACCAAGGTTGGAGAATACGGATTTGGGCATGACATTAATTGAGGATCCTAGGTCTATGAGTGCATCATCAAAGTTGGAACTTCCAATTTGGCATGGAACTGTAAAGGTCCTTGGATCTTTTCACTTTAAGGGAATAGACTGCTGGGTGGAAACATTTTTAAGGTCCTAAGTTTCCACTTGTGGGTACACAACTCTTTGAGAAAAATGGCATACTTAGGAATTTGTTTTATGGAATCTAATAGGGGAATTTTGACTTCAACACGTCTAAACATGTCGAGCATTTCTGAATCAGGTTCAAAGGACTTGTTTGGATTAGAAATGACTTGGGGAAAAGGAATTGGGTTATTATGTGGAATTGAAAGAGGTGAGGGTATGGATTCAGGTTCTTTTTCGAGTTTCTTTTTTTTTCATTTTCTAGGTCAACATTTAAAGGAGGGTTGTAGGACTTATCTTTAGGCATAGCAATTTTCTTTCCTGATCTAAGTTCAATTACACTTACATTACCCTTGGGGTTGGGTAGTGGTTGAGATGGGAGTTGGGATGAATTGGATGGTTGCTGCTAACTAAGGTGGGATGCAAGTTGACCAATTTGGGTTTCAATGTTCTTGAGGCTAGAATGAGTGTAGGAGGAAAGATCTTCCACTAAACTTTCCCATGGATGCTTGGAAGAAGAGTCTTTTCCCAGATTGGGATTAACTAGATTTTGGTTCATGGGAAAGCGATTGTATTGGTTTTGGAATTGGGAAGTCTCACTAGGATAATGGAATCCAGGAGGAGGATTGTTCCTTTGAGGTTGAGGAACAAAAGGATAAGGTTGTTGGACGTTACCAAAACCTTGACCATATTTAAACTGGTCTGGGTTTTGAGGATGGAATTGAGGGGGATGTGATATGGGATTACCATACCTAAGGCCTCGGTTATAGGGAGAAGAGAACGACTCAGAGTGAAGTTGGTTTAAGTTTCTAATAAACTGACCTGATAGTTGAGGGTTGGTGTTCTGCGGAGCATATGCTGCATTATGCTCTATTGGCCCAGATAAATTATATTGATCCTCTTGAAGTTGTGGATATGTGTCAGTTGGAAGAGATGAAGAGTTGTAGATTCCATAGTTTTCGACAGATCCAGGAAACATTGATTGTGGAGAAGATGATATTGGGGATTCGGTATCCATAGCTAGTTATCGCACAAGACCTGTAAGTTCATCCATCCACTCAGTCATCTTGTTTGGCTCAATTGATTGATTATACTGGGCTTGTTTGAAGTAAGCATGTGCTCGATTATGGAATTGTTGTGTGTTTTCAACCATGTTACTTATGAGATCTCTTGCAGTTGTGGGAGTTTTATCAACAAGAGCACCACAACTTGCGACATCAGTGAGAGTTCTATCCATAGCCAATAACCCCTCATAGAAGTATTGGATCAAGAGTTGATCAAGGATTTGGTGATGTAGGAAGGTTTCAACAAGATTTTCGAACCTCTCCCAGTACTCATGCAGTGATTCACTTGGGAACTGATGGATACCACTTATTTCCTTTCAGATATAAGTAGTATGAGAAGCAGGAAAGAATTTCTCTAAGAAAAATCGCTTCATGTCATTCCATGTGGTTATGGAACCAGGTGGGAGGTAGTAGAGCCATGACTTAGTAGTGTCAGGTAATAAGAAATTTAATTCTCTGAGTTTTATTTGTTCTTTAGAAACCCCTTGAGGCTTCATGGTTGAGCACACTACTTGAAACTCTTTAAGGTAGAGATGTGGATCCTCACTGGCTAGCCCGTCGAAATGAGGGAGAAGATGAATCAAACCCGATTCGATTTTAAAGTCAGCCTCTATTTTTGGATATTAAATACCAAGAGGTTGGTAATTCATATCAGGGGTAGTATGTTCTTTAAGTGTTTGTTCCCTAGGATTGGCTATATCTAATTCAATTGGTTGGACAAGGACTTGTTCTTTAAATATTTGATTATCTCTTATATTCCTCCTAAGTTGGCGAAGTGTTCGCTCAATTTCAGGGTCAAAAAAATCTGAGGGATTTTTTGGGAGGCTGCGGGGAAATCAGAAATATTTGGAAGAAAGATGAAGACAATTTTTTTTTTGTGTTTTTCTTCAGATTATTATTTTTATAACAAGGTGGGTTTTTCTTTTTATTTTTTTAATTTTTTTTCAAATTTTGTTTTTTCTCTTTTTTTTCCAATAACCCGAAACTAATGACTACTTAAAACACCATCCCCGGAAACGGCGCCATATGAAATGCATGGCCGATTGTCGCCTATCGACCGTTCAAGGTTCCGGTTCTCTGTTAATGTGTATAGCAGCACTCGGGTTGAATCCTCAACGATGATACATTGTAATAGTTGGTTGTTTTTAGTTGATTGTATTTAGATTAGGGGGGATTTCATACAGAGATTAATTGAAATGATTGATTGACTATAATTTATTTAACAAATTGATAATGATTGGGGTGAGTTCATCATTAGGTAGTTTAGCTTGTGATATCCTTAATCTTTTCTTTATATTGCATTAAATTAACACCCATGTCACAAGATGACGTTGATTAGAATTCCTAAGTGCTAAGGCTTTAATCCAAGCCTTAACCTAACTTAAGATTCTAATCTAAATCAGATCTTATTGATGGTGGTGTATTTATGGTTCTAATAATCAATGGAAATAACATGTTAATCAAAATAAGTCATTAATCCATGACATGTTAAGTCCAACACAAATAATGTTAATTCAATGAATATTCATCGAGAAAAAGCTCTCAATCACTTAACATAACTAAATTATAACTCACCCTAATGAGAGATTTACTCAGACATTCGGGTGTTTAATAATCTGGTTATAATGATTATGATTATAATTTAAGAAGGGATGAAAAAGAAAGGGATAAGAAAAGAGTGGTATGTCGAACACACACACACGAACAATGATGATAATTAAAAAAATTGACTTTCAATTGAATTGGGAAGAAAAAGAAGGAAAAATGATTCAAATATATTTAAAATATTTTAAGAACATTAATATTAATCTACAAAAGGTGGATGAGAATAAGAGAAATTGAAGAAGAAAATTGCATTAAAACAGAATTACAAAACACAAACTTACAAGATTATAAACGAAGAACAACACAAAAGTGATTGGAAACAAAGATAGGAGGAAGGGTATATCAAGAGAAAACATGGGTATGGCAGGTCCTCCCAAGACTTTGGAAAGGATTTGGTCATGCCAATTGATGCTCGTCTCTTATGAAATTCCAACCCCTTTGATGGAGTGGAGGGGGTGTATTTATAGGCCAAGGAAGTGGGCTGTTTGCATTCCCAATATGTCCCTCCAATTGGCATGACGATTTGGACATCCAGACAGTAGAAACTCGATATATCTTCTTATTTAAAGATGTATATAATAATTTTTTCTGATCTCTCTCAAAATATGGAGTCATTTGGACCTATGTATCCAAAGTTATTCCCGGATGATTAAACAATTTTAATCTATCTATTTCAATTCATTCTTTTTCAAGTCCAAAATGTGAAAGGGTTTTTGAATAGGGAGATGCCTTCAAAACTGAATGATTTATTCCAAAAAGACTTCCGGCTATATCTCCTCTTTCACACTGAAAAATATGAGCTCTATTGGATGATTATAGTATGAGATATGTCATGAATAGTAATCAGATTTTAATTCTCCGCTAGAATGGGGGGTTGGACTTCAAAGCTTCATTTGGGACCTTGTTCTTAGATTTGGGTCACAAAAGTTTTACCCATGATTATTTTGGATAAAAAAACACAAAGTGGAGTTTAAAAAAATATTGTCTTCGGTAGTGAGACTAGTAACTCAATCATCATGGCTGGTCCAGTTTCTTCACAAATTCATTGGGTCATCTTGTATGGTCTATATGAGCCTTAGAATGGAAGAATTGGCCCATTATTCCTTCTAATGATATGTGATAAATTGAATAAGGAATCATAAAAAAATATAAACCACAAAATTTGAATTAGTAGACTGAGAGTTATAAATAAAATAGTAAACTGACTCAATTGAAGTACTTCTAAAAATGCACAAAAATTATACTTAGTATTAAACCATAAATATTTCACACAAATTATGAAAATTTCATATAAAATATGTAAAGGGAGTATAAAATAAGTCATTAAAATATTAATAACATCATTATAATAATACAAGAAACTATAAGATAATTTTACTTTCTTTATTAATCAAAAAGCAGCTGAAAATAAACTTGAAACATTACATGTAACAAGTATAAAATATTTTATCCCAAAGAGAAGGGTATCCAACAACCCGAGATAAAGGTCACTTGATTTATAGTTTCAAGAAAGTATGTCTTACATACACCAAGGTATGCCCTCGATAGAAATATCGGAGTCTATCTTGTAATCCCTGCAAGCCCTCTAGCTTCAAGGTAGTCCGCACCTCTGTCTTGATTATCAAAGAAGTCATCGAACTTTAAGGTAGTCGGCACCTCTGTCTTCCTTATCAAGGAAGTCCTCATACTTTAAGGTAGTCAGCACCTCTTTCTTCATATAACCAGAAGCCCTTGATTATACATAGAAATAATTAGAGTCACATGAAGCAATCTGAAAAAGATGTTCAGTATGCACAAAGCATGCGAGTCTCTCTATCTTTAGAAATCACTTCAACAACATGTAATATCTAGAGTTATAGATCAGGGATGAGCTCGTTCAAATGAGCTCCTATTTATAAGAACTTCTCAAATGGTCGGATCCCTCTTCCAAAGGTCATATTTTTCATTGAATCTCAGAGGGACCAATACACGTCTCACTCAAATAACGGTTAGTAAGAAATAGAAAGCATGACATCATTTCATAATAATAACAAAGGTAAGAAAAATATGGTTGTTCAACCAAATATATTTTTCAGAGTCTATGGAAAAATAATGTTTGGAGTCTAAGGAAAAAAAAACTTCGGAATCTATATTATATGTATATTTGGATTCTTTTTTTCAAAGAATTCAGAATTAGAATTCTATAGATTTCAGTGTCTGAATTCTGAGGAATTCAGATTCTGAATTCTAAAGATTTCAGAGTCTGAATTCTAAGGAATTCAGAACCTGAATTCTGAGTAATTCAGAGTCTGAATTCTAAGGAATTCAGAAAAAGAATTCTGAGGAATCTAGAGTCTGGATTCTATGGAATTTGAAACGTGGATTTTGAGTAATTTAGAATCTAAATTCTAAGGAATTTGGAACCTGAATTTTAAGTAATTCAGAGCCTAAATTATAGGGAATTACGAACCTGAATTCCAAAGAATTCAGAGTCTGAATTATATGGAATTTGGATTCTGAATTTTAGAGAATTTGGAACTTGAATTCAGAAGAATTCGGAATCAGAATTTCAATGAATTCATAATCTAATTTTCAGAAAATTTGGATGATGAATTTAAGAGAATTTGGTATCTGAATTTCATAGAATTTGGAATCTGAATTCTGAAGAATTCATACTCTGAATTTTAGATAATTCATAATCTATTTTTTAGTGAATTCAGAATCTGAATTTTAGAAAAGTCAGAATCTGTATTCAGGAGAATTCCGAATCTATATTTCAGAGAATTTTAAATCTAAGTATTTATCGGTTTCTAAGGTTTTATAAATGAACCCGAATTTTTCACATTGAAATAAAAATAGTTAGATTTAGTGAATGTAAATCTTTAATAATGAAAACAAATATAGGGAAAAATTTCATAGGAAAGGAAATTTTCCATAAAAAGGTAAAACATATGGGAAATGAAGTTTTCCATGGCATGAAGTGTTTGTGATTTTCAAAACATAAAGGAATTGAAAAGTCATGAGGAAACCATATTGAATCAATAATAACCCCCTTTTTGGAAAGTTTAAAAATACTTACTAAAAAGAATCTATGGACTTAGATATTTTATGGACTTGAAAATAAATACTCATCTCCCATTACTTAGGGATCATAATGAATACGAGCAACCCCCCCCCGTAGGCTTTGGAATCACTATGGGTCATATTCATGATTTCAAATATGATATTTTTCATTTTCTTGCATTAAAAAAAAATCATTGATAATAACGTTACTCTAGATGAACTCCCCCTTATGTAGAGAAATATCATCTTTACTTTGTGTTATTTTTTTCAATCCTTTCTCTCCCATTGCGATTTTCAAAAAGGAATAAAAGAGAATGAAAAAAAATTGGCACCTTAAACTTTAGTACTATACATCTAAATATATGAAGAACAAACAAAATTTCATTAATGTTGAAAGAATTTGTACAATGAAGAAAAATCAAAAAATGATTGGAATGTATTGAAATTATCCCTCTTTCTCCTTCGGCATCAGCTTCATCACAATGGATTTTAAATTCTTGAGATCCTTGTGATCCTCTTCTCCTTGCTTAAGTAACTGGTCATAGTCTTCACTTTTCTTCTCTAAGGCTTGAATTTTATTTTTAAATCCATAAGAATGTCTGGCTGAGCATTCAACCATTCTTCTAGCTTAAAAACATTCTCTTCAATCTTCATTATAAGATCTATTCACCTTTTCTAATTCATGTCCACATAGTTATGATTTACATTCAGATCCTGAAATTCTTGCTTCTGAGTAGTCTGTTCTACATTTAACTTTTCTTCCAAACTATTTGTAAGATCTTTGATCGCCCCATATTCGGTATCAAATGCATCCTTGAAATTATCATGAAATTCATCAAAGAATTTCATTTCTTTGATCTTTTTCTTTGACCATCGTGTCATCTTCTTGCAAGATCATTTATAAGCCACATAACCAACAAGGAAAGTCTTGAAATCTCCCTCTAGTGTGACACACTTGTCCATCACCATGGAAACAGAATCTGACTTCTTATTTATTGTATGGTGAAGCATCTAAAATCTTGAATTTATTCTTGGAAATAAAGGAATAGTACCAACCAGCTTTTTCAAAGACTGAAAAACAAAATCATTTCTAAGGGAAGATGATTTTGAATTCGAGTGTTTGGTTGGTGAAGATTCTTTTTCTATTTATTTATATTTTCTCTTGAATGAAGCACCTACATCTTTCTTATTCACAACATATTTTATATGCGTATCTAATACCACATGATTTCCCATGTTTTCTCTCAGAATGATATCTTGTTTATTGGGAGATTCATGCTCACTGTGAGATAGCTGAACAATTTTATCTTCCTCAACTTCCTCTTTCTGTGCATTAGCCACTAGATCTTTCAGTTGAATGAAATCATGATTATATCTTTCATCATCTATTGTCTTATTTACTTCTTGATCACCCTTCTCATCTTTTCCTGGTGTATCAATTTTTGTGGATTCGGCTTGTGAAGTTAGGATAGATAATTTTACAGAGTGGTTTTCGTTATCATGGTACTCTTCAACTTGCTTTATGATATCATCAGTTTCACTCCCTTCTTCTTCCACATCCCCTTCTTCTTCTATTTCCTCTTCCACTTCTTATTATTCTTCTGTTTCTTTTTAATGATGTGATTCTGAAATCACCACTTTCTTTCCTGGATTTTCTTTTAATGATTCTTGTAGAAATGATTTTGGTACTGGAATTTGTTCAGAGGCTTTTATCAGCAGCCTTAAGAAGAGATTTTACTATCTCAGCCTTAGACATATTATTATTTTGATTCTTCTCTTTCTGTTCCTTTTCAATATTCTCATAATCATTTTCCTTCAAATATTTTTCCCAGAAGGGTCTAAACGGAATTTTGGATCCCCTTCCTTCTAGTTTTTCTTATCCTTTATCCATTTTTCCACCACTTCATAAGAATATTCTTCTTGCTTATTTGGATATGGAGGTGCTGAATGAGTTTCCTTGGCCACATAAATTTTTCTTTTCTCTTATAGTTCCTTAGTATTTCTATTCCTTCCACCTTTCTTTGAGTTTTCAGCCACATCCGGCTTCTTTGACATGGGTTCGACTTCTTTTCCAAAATTATCATAGAATTGTCTGGATTCACTGGAAAAACCAATTTTCATTCTTTTTAGGGTGTAATCACTCAGCAACCTCACTTTTTAATTTCTCGTCTTGGAACTGCACAGATTTTTGAATGAATAAAGGAAATGACCAATATTATTTGAAAGAATTGTTGGATACATGATAATCTAAGACTTCAGATTTCCATTCTTGATATTCTCAATCATTACCAAGATATACATAACCAATTTTATCTTTCTAAGGATCACAAAGAAATCCAAAATATAGATATCACACTTTTTCATAGTATTCTTATCCCCTTTCCTTGGAATTATAAAGTCTTAAACCCATAATCCAAGAATCCGAAAGTTTGTAGAGAGATGAATGATCTTCAGAGTCTTCACTTCTTTCAAGCCATGACACTATATTGCCTTTTTATAATCAAAAGATCTGGATTCATCAAGTAGTTTGTGAGTACAAAACACTACTTCTCCTTTGTAAGGAATTCCAATAAGACTTTCTTCCTTGCTGTACGAAAGATATTATGTTTTTCTATAACTATTGATGGAAAATTTATCTCTTCCTACTTCATTGAAAAACTAACTGTTTCATAGAACTCCACCATCAACTCCTGATACACCATGTCTTATGCCTTCAGTTTTAAAATTCAATGGCTCTCCCAACCATTCAAATTAATAATCATAGAAATGATAGAATATTATTTATCAAAGAATCGTGGATCAACTAACCTCTCTCGGTATATCTTCCACTCGAATATTTCCATAACAGTCGACATTTCTTATTGAGGTGAGGCTTCAGTAGAAATTCGAAACTGTGGAAACTTTGGAGGATTCAGAACGACCTTAAAATACCGAGGTAGAGATTCAACAAGCAATATCATGAAATCAGATGTGGGAAAACCATTGGGGGAATTTAATTAGGTGATTTAGGTGATGGTTCAACATCCATGGTTGATCCAATAGTTGAAATACTTCTGTTCAAATCTGTTGGGTGGGATGATATCCAATGAAGGATTTTGATAGGTTCTGATCTTTTGAGGTTTTTTAGATAAAAATTTAGATTAAAAAATGACTCCGAAATAGTTTCTTAAACAAGAAAAAAATACCTATAAGTAAAAAGATGATTATGAAAACTTAAGAAAGATGTTTCCTTAGTGTTTATGTTCAAGATGTTTTTTATCTTAAAAACCATGATGTTATTCAATAGAAAATTCATCTTGAACATAAACACTAAGGAAATCATCTCTAACATTCATTAAAGTTTTATGTTAAAGAATGATACAAATGAAAGAAGAATACAAATATATTCAAGTCTAGCTACTGGAGCAGAGGTTTCTTCAATGTCTATTCCTTCTTGTTTATTATAGCCTTTAGCAACCAATCTTGATATAATTCTTACAATGATTCTATTTTCAACAAACTTATTTCCGAAGACCCATTTTACTCCAATAACAGAAGTTTCCTTAGGTATTTCAACCAAGGTCTAGACATTAATCCTTTCAAATTCATTTATCTCATATTTCATAGATTTTATCAAATCGTCATCACCTAAAGCTTCATCAGTGCTCTTTGGTTCTAATTGGGAAAGGAATGTTTGATGTTCTACTTCATTTCATAGGGAACTTCTAGTCCTTACAGGTTTATTGACATCAACAACGATTCTATCACTTGGATGATTCTTAAGAAACAACTGATTTGGGTTTTGTAAAACCTGTTCATCAACATATGGTAGGAAAGATTCTGGGGTGAATTCTTCAGAAACATTTTCTTGAACATTTTTTTTATCTGAAAGATCTAATATCAAGGGTTGATAATTAGTATTTGAAAATACATTGGAATAAGTAGGTTGATTCTATTTTTAAACAAAGGGATTGGTTTCATCAAATTTAACATGTACTTTTTCTTCAACAGTGTAAGTATTTTTATTGAAAACTCTATAAGCCTTAGATGTAATGGAGTAGCCTAAGAAAATTCCTTCATCATATTTTGGTGTGAATTTGTGTAGATTATCATTAGTATTCAGAGTGAATACCTTTCAACCAAAAACCTTTAAGTAAGAAAGTCTAGGTTTTCAACCATTCCATAACTCATAAGGAGTTTTATTAATAAAATGTCCAATCAAAACATGATTTATAGTATAACAAGCAGTACTTGCAGCTTCACCCCAAAAATGTTTGGCTACTGAGTATTCCCTCAACATGCTTCTTGTTAGCTTTTAAATAATTCTCTTTTTTTTAACAACACTGTTTTGTTGAGGAGTACTTGGGGCTGAGAAGTTATGAGTAATGCCTTTTCTACTACAAAAAGTTTCAAAATAAAAAATGTTAAATTCTCATCCATGATCACTATAAATAGTTATCAATGGAAGGTTTTTATCATTTTATACTTTGGCTCTAAAAATCATGAAATAAGAAAAAGCATCAGATTTATTTGCTAGAAAATAGAACCATGTAAGTCTAGTATAATCATAAAATAATCCAAAGACATAATATTTTCCTCTAATGCATCCAATTTGTGTTGGACCAAATAGATCCATATGAACCAACTATAATGAATCAGTGGTTGATACTTCACTGACTGATTTAAAACATTATTTATGTTGATTTCCATATTGACAAGGATCCCAAACTTTTGAAGAATGAAATCTTCACTCCGGTATATCCTTAACTAGTATTTTCATTGAGAGTTTTGATAGGTTTCTAAGGCTATACTGTCCTAACCTTCTATGACATAACCAAGAATGATCTTCTATTTCACTAAGACAAGGTAGATCGTGGCTCCTAAGGTCTTATAAGTTTATTGTGTAAACATTCTCTTGCCTATGGGCAGAAAGAATAAACTCTTCCTTGGAATTGTGTACTAAACACTTATCATTCCTAAAATTCACAAGGTAACCTTCATCACATAACTGAATTATTCTAATATGATTGTGCTTAAGACCCTTAACAAATAAAACATTTGAAATCAATTATTTTCCAAGAAGAACAATGTTACCTATACCAATAATTTCTCCCTGAGCATTATCTCTGAAATTTACTTTTCCTCCATTCTTTTTAATAATTTTTTCATTGAATTTTTTGTTACCAGTTATATGCCAGGAACATTCACTATCCATGTACCATGTATTTCTATTGGTACTATCTTTATTTTCCTAAAAATAAGAGTGTTAGTCTTTCATAACCCAATCATTCTTGGATCCAGAAACATCATAAAGTACAATTTTAGGAATCCACATTTCCAATGAAAAATAAGTTTTATGAAAACCTAAAGAGTGAGTTTTGTTTAAGGAACAATTTTTTTCCCAATTTCCACCATAATGACACTTAGTATAGAATGGTGGACCTAGAGGATGAAAATAATTATTACTACAAACCAGTATTGAATGAGTATAACCAAAACCCAAGTTATTCCTTAGAGGTCAAATTTGAGAATACATATTATCAATTTTTTCCTTACCTATGGTAATGTTTGACAAACACTTACTCGAGGGAAATATTTCTGAATTTAGTTTAATAACTATGTTTTTATCCTCAAAACATCTATTTTATAACTAGAGTTAA
The DNA here is from genome assembly GCA_963277665.1 of Viscum album. Classification (NCBI taxonomy): domain Eukaryota; kingdom Viridiplantae; phylum Streptophyta; class Magnoliopsida; order Santalales; family Viscaceae; genus Viscum; species Viscum album. The sequence goes on from OY728145.1 coordinate 907,480,526, forward strand.
TCTCTAAAATATATTTCATAGAAATTAATTTTTCTAGATCCTTAGAAAGTTTATCCTTCTCAGAATTTACTTCCTCAAGGGTTTTTGAAATACCTTCAAAATCATAAATATTCTTATCAAGATCTTTAGAAAGTTCTAATACTTCTTTAGTAAAAATAGAAATTCTAGAATTTTCCCCATCAAGATTTTTCTTGAAATTAGAGTTTTCATTCTCAAGGAGCTTAGCAAACCTAGTAACTTTTTCGTAAGTAGGTAAAGTATTATCTTCATCAGAAGAAGATTCTTCATCCGAAGATTCATAACATTTACTATCACTATAATTAGTATTCAAGGATGCATTGGTTATGGATTCACCATTTTGTACCGTAGCCATTAAAAAATGATTTCCAATTGGTAATATGGCTTGTAAACCAAGATTATTCTGACTATAAGTTTCATATTCTGAGGATTAATCAGAAGAGTCTCCACCATAGGAACTCCAAGTGTCATTAGCTTTCAAACCATTATTAGCTTTATCTTGGTAGCACTTATTTCTATTTCTCTCGAAATTCTTTTCCTTTCTTTCCTTTCTCTTAAGCATATGATAATCTGGACTAATATGTCTAGCTCTTTTGAATTCATAACAAGTAGCTTCAAAATATTTCTTGACCTTTCTCTATTTATTCTAAATCTATACTAAAAGTCTTTCTTCCAAACTATCTTGTTCATACTTCGAGGAAGATTATCTATCTCATTCTCAGAATGTCCACTTCCACTTGATTCAGATAAAAAATTAACCTTCTTCGACATGGATCATGTAATTCTCTCAATAGTATTGAATTTCATAGTTGTAAAGGCTACACTTCCATTTCCATTTTTCTTCTTGTTTAGATTAGCATCTCTTTTCCTTCTTGTATCATTATGAAGAAGAGTTCCAAAAAGTTTATCTAGAGTAATCTTATATACTTTTTTATTCTCATGAATAGTTGTTCTCTTAGATTCCCACTCATTAGGAATGATGTCAATAATATTTTCCACAAGTTCCTCATCATATAAACATTTCTCACCCATGGATTGTAGATTGTTAAAAATAGTCATAAACCATTATTGCACCATGCATATTTGTTCCCCATAAGGAAATAGAAATCTATGATATTCTTCTATAAGAAAAGCTCTTCTTGTTTCTATTACAATGGATGTACCAAAATGAGTATCCCCCAATTTCTTCCAAATACAATTTAGAGATTCACAAGAACGACTCTCACTATATATATTCTTGGTCGTAAAACACAAAAAATATTGTGTATCTTGTAGTTTAGTTGATATTATGTTTTTTCTTGATTAGTAAAAGTTCTGACTTTGATATCATGAATCTTGTAATCTCTAGTAAGCATAACAAAGTTGTCCACTCCAGTATTAATAAAAAAATACTTCATACGATATCTCCAATATTTATAATCATTCCCATCAAATATAGGTGGTGTAGTAGGATTAAGATTATCAATCGAATGAAAATTCATTCCTTCCATCTAATAGAAACAATATTTCCACAAAAACCTGTTAATAGTAAAGGTTTGTAAACAAGGATAAAAATATTAAGGAAAATATAGAAGAAATAAAACTGATGAAGAAAACTTATATGTGAATATAAGTATTTCAAATACCTCATCTAATACCAATTTTTGGATCGAAAAATGATGTAGATTCTCAATATACAAGAGGGGTGAATTTTATCCTTTAAAAATTCTTTTGGAACCTTTAAGGTTGGAATAAAACTTTCATTTTTAACCTTAAGGAAAACTTTGTTTAACAAAGTTAAACAAGGTAAATTCACAAGACCTCTTAGTTCTACAAACTTACTAGTTTCCAGAAATATGGTTCCAGAAATGAAAATTAAGAAATGTTTACAAGGAAAATGTTTCTACCTTAAAGAATACAGAATCTTACTAAATAGAGTATACAAATACAAGAAAGTATTAGACAGTTATACTTTCTTTATTAATAAAAATGAAGTGGAAAATAATCTTGAAACATTACAAGTAACAAGTATACAATCATTAATCACAAAGTGAAGGGTATCTGACAACCTTGGATAAAGGTCACTTGATTTATACTTTAAAGAAAGTCTTTCATACCCACACCAGGTTAATCCCTCGATTGAAATATCTGTGTCTACCTTGCTATCCCCACAAGCCATCAAACTTCAAGGTAGTCGGCACCTATGTCTTCCTTATCAAGGAAGTCCTCCAAATTTAATGTAGGCAGAACCTCTGCCTTCCTTATAAAGGAAGTCCTCGAACATTAAGGTAGTCGAAACCTCAGACTTCCAATCCCCAAAGGCCCTTAATTGTACATAGAAACAATTGGAGTCTCATAATGAAATATGAACAAGATGTTCAGTATGCACAAATCATGAGAGTCTCTCTCTCTATAAATCACTTCAACAACATGTAATATCTAGAGATCTAGATCAGTGATGACCTCATTCAAATGAGCTCCAATTTATAGGCACTTCTCCAACAGTCGACTCCCTCCTCTTATGATCATATTTTTCCTTGAATATCGGAGGGACTTGTATACGTTTAACTCAAACAACATTTTTATAGAAACAGAAAGAACGACATCATTTTATAACTATAACAAAGGTAAGAAAATATGGTTGCTCAAAAAAATATATTTTTTGGAGTCTAAGGGAAAATAAAATAAATATTATAAGGAAATAAACATTCAATGTCTATATTACATAGTTATTCGGATTTTGTTTTTTAGGAATTTGGAATCCTAATTCTATAGATTTAGGAGTCTGAATTCTATGGAATTTGGAGTAGAAATTCAAAGAAATTTAGAACCTTAATTCTAAGGAATTCAGAGTCTGAATTCTTAGTAATTCAAAATAAGAATTCATAGGAATTCAGAGTCTAAATTTTAAGGAATTTAGAACCTAAACTCTAATTAATTCGGTGTCTGAATTCTAAAGAATTCAGAACCTAAATTCTGAGGAATTTGGTGTATGAATTATAAGTAATTTGGAAATTGAATTTTGAGAAATTAAAAGTCTGAATTCTAATGAATTCAGAACCTGAATTATGAGAAATTTGGACACTAAATTATAAGGAACACATGACTTAAATTCTGAGGAATTCAGTGTCTGAATTCAGAAGAACTTGGAATCTGAATTCATAAGAATTCAGAATCTGAATTTCAAGAAATTAGGAATCTGATTTTTAGAGAATTCAGAATATGAATTTAGGAGAATTCGAATTCCTCATTTTAGAGAATTTGAAATATGATTTTCAGAGAATTTGGAATATGAATTTGAGAAAATTCAGAATCTGTATTCAGGAGAGTTCAGAATCTGAATTTTAGTGAATTTTATATGAATGTATTTATCGGTTTCCAAGGGATTAGAAATGATCCCAAATTTTTCACTTAGAAATAAAAATAGTTATATTTAGTGAAACTAAATCATGACCAATAAAAACAATGATATGGAGGAAATTTTCTTGGGATGGAAAACTTTATTTAATAAGATAAATCTTATGGGAAATGAAATTTTCGTTGAGATAGAGTTTTTGTGATTTTCAAATCCTAAAAGAATGGAAAATTCATAAGAAAACCTTATTGAATCAACATCCACCATCGACATGACACCATTTGAGGCCCTGTATGGGCAACCATACAAATCAACCATATATTGGAAAAACCTAGAGGAGTCAACAATTATGGGTCCAGAGTATGTATGTGCTACAACTGAGATGGTGTATGTAGAGACCCGTATCCTGACGTACATGGACATTACATTACATTTGCGGAATACTTAGTACATAACAAAAACACACACACAAGGATCGTAATAGTTTAGTGTCTTTGGAAACTCGGAACATAATCTTCTAATCCTGGTGAAAGATCTTCAATATCTCCCATAAAGATCTTCCATTTTTTTTTACCTAAAATCTTTCTTTATATCCTAGGGAAAATAAAACATAAAAGGGTGAGCTCAAATGCTCAGTAAGGGTATACAAAAGAAATAAAAATCATATCATATCTTTTTGAAAATCCGAACCTGCAAAAGAGATCATAATATCTTAACATGGAACAAATCATAGAAGTGAAAATGAGATCACCATAATCATAACATGAAACTTGAAACTTTGTGGCATGCACACATAATCATGGAAAATCATTTCTTGTTAGTCATGACTCATTTCCAAGACTGTCTTAGTGGACAAAGTCCCTTTCTGAATCGAGTAACCCTCGTTTCAGTCCTGTTTCACTGAACCGGTATAACCTACCATTCCAGCCATGTCTATCTCATGAGATATAAAATCTTTACCCAATGCATTGGAGGGAGATATAGGTCCCACCCATCTTATAATGAATCCTTTCTTATGTGTGCCACATAATCATAAACCATACATCATAACGTAACCCATGTAATAAAAATGGGATTCTTGAAACATCATGACATCATAAAACAAATCATATAAGGTAAATGACTTCATAAAAATAATTCCATCATAACATAATCAAATAAATGTAATTAAAGGGATAAAAACAGAACCCTTTATTATCTTAGATGGAAAATAATTTTGATAAAACACTTGAATTGAATTCTTGAGGAAAATATCCTTTCTTCTTCAAAAACACTTTTCTTTTCTTAACATGTCATACAATTATAAACTAAAAGAAGTTGATTAAAAATAAACTTGAGAACTTGTAAAGTAAGCTTCTTTGAAATAATGTTTTAAAAATCCATTCATGCCGTATAAGTTAAAAAAAACATTCTTCGTACTTTTGTCGGAAAAGTCAAAAAGTACCTCGTACGAAAAAACGACAAAAGATTCCTTTCATATTCTTTACTAAAAACTCACCGAAGGGTAAAAATGGATTTAAACAATTTTAGGTGGATGGAATTAATATTGATGAAACATGGATTTGGATGATAAAATACACCCCAGTAAATACTTACGAATAAACAATCTCGGATAAAAATGAGATTGTGATATTTCCCTTACCTTAGGTCCAATTTGCTTCGTATGTGTCCGAACCTCCAGTATAATGATTTAAATAATGTCATTGACTTATTACAGAATCATATTCATTGTTATTATATCATATATGGTTCACTTATGACATTATATTACCCGTTCTTTTGTAAATTCCATGTTAAAGAAGCGTTTTGGGTAAAATCGTTTCATTTATCGTAGGTGTTTTGACTTGTTGTTCTTGACATCATTATTACTTATATCATGATTTACTTACTTCCAGAATATAAAATATGATTTATATATCATATATATTCATTATATATATATATATAATAGATAGATAAATAAAATGAAAAACACCGTTCATGGAGACGGTAGTCCGTACGTACGCATGAATGCTGTTTTTCTTTCCTTATTGTCTTGAAATGGAAGTAAGTAGATGACATACATATGTATATATATACATAAATCCAGTAGCTTTATAATGTCATATATTTCATTATTATTTCTTATATATACATTATAATCATTCTCAAAAGGTTAACATGGAGAATGAATCTCATCGCGTCGTGGAGACGGTAGTCCGTACGTACGCACGAGCGATGATATCATTTCTATAAATATTGAATTGAATTGGAGTGGATTATACAATATATCAGAATCAATATGATTTTATAATAACTATGTATAGTTATTCTTTACACCATTATACCCATCCATGTAAGGTGGTGGTGGAAAATAGATTACACCACGGCATGGAGACGGTATTCCGTACGTACGCACGCGCGGTGATTTCTTTTTCCGTAGGATGGATAGATGGTGAAATAGGGTTGTTTCATACTTATAATAACATATCAGTATATGAGTGATACTTATGTTATTACTTCATAATGAAACAACCTAAGAAGAAGAAGTGGAAGAAGAAATAAAGATGAAAGAATTGGTAACGGTAATTACCTCTTCTTTGAAGGGCCTCTTTGAGACCTCCTCTTAGGGCACTAGAATTGGTCTTTGAGGAAGACCAGAACCTCTAGGATGTTTCTAGGGAAGTGGAGAAGGGATTTTGGCAGGGGTTGGCCGAGCTTGAGTGCTCAAATTGGTGTGAGGAGGAGGGGGAGGAGGTGTCCTTTTATAAGGGAGGAGAGGGGCACCTTAGGAATATCTCAAAATATTATTTTATATTAAAGTCAAAATCGGTTTATAATGGTTCCAAAGGGTCTTATTTCGAAGATAAGGTGGGGAGGGGTCGAAATCCTATCAACCAATAGAATTTAGACAAGTTTAGGATATTATTTTAACCTTATCAATTAAATTTAACTCTAAGTTAAATAATTTAACTTTTACCATGTCTTTTTGTTTTCTTTCACTATATGGTTAATAAACTTACTATAAAATGCCAAACGAACCCCAAATTGTTTATTATTAATATATATATCCTTATCTAAGTCATTTGGCCGAACCTTAGATTTTTAGGAATACAATAACAATTAATAATATAATATTTGATTTAAAAACTATTTTGTGTCAATTTTGTCACTATTTGATATATGATTTTTGTGAAAGTCATAACAGAATTAAATGTTCGAACCAAGTTGATTAAATCAACATTAATATGTCATAGTAACCTAGAAAATTAGTGGAATTCATAAAAAATCTCAAATTACATTTATTTTGGTGTTTATAACATTAATTATGTCAATATTTCATTAATAAGATAATTACTGCATCATCGTTGTGTCATAAATAAATTAAATTATTTTATGTCTAAAAATTACAAAACAAATACCATCATGTAGGAAATCTTTTAGCTTTATAATTAATATTTACAATCGAATTTATATTATGTATAACCCCATATTAAAAATGATTTACTTATTAAACTTTGATTTTAACTATTTTAACCTTTCTTTAAATAAATTAATAATAAATGTCCTAATCTAATCCAAGTGGGCCTAAATGGTCATATTTTATTCCTAAGTTTGTTTTTGGTCGAATTACACTTGTCCAATAGAATTAGGACATGTGTTAGGGTAATAGTAATATCATATTTACCCTTAGTTACCCTATTTACTATTAACCGCGGTAAAAAAAAGTAAAAAGTTACTATTCACCAAAAAATTATTTTCATCTCATTGAACCACATTTTAGTCCTTGATATTAACCGTGTCTCTCGGATTTTCGAAATTCCATTCACAGAAGCGGTAAAATTAAGTTTTATGCAAAATTCAGTTTTTAACCTACTACTTAGTAGTTTCACTATTCATCAAAAATTGATGTTTTTCAGAACAATGCCAAAATTTCATCCTAAGCTATATTTCATATTCCGAATTCAAAAATGAAATCTATTTTACCAAATTCATAACATAGAAGTTGCATTAATTAATTTTATAATTAAATCCCGCTGTTAAAATAAATAGCGTGTTTTTAGGAAACAATATATATCAAAAGATTGACACTTGATTATGTCTGGTTTAAATGTGAAATTACAACCAATGACCAACATTGTATTAAATTGTAAAAATATATTCTAAATATACTTTAAAACCACTCAAATTAATAATTTATCACTATTAATTATTTCGATTAAAAAAGTTATTTTTAATTATAATTTAGTAATTTTTCACTATTCATCAGAATATGAAAGTTATCCGAAAAGTACCAAAATTTCATCTTAGGCTAAATTCGATACTCCGAATCCAAGAATGAAGTTCATTTTGAAAAATAAGATTTACAGAATTTTAAAAAGTGGTTATTACTATTCATAACGGCTAGTTTTAATAATATTTTAATAGCACATCGTTGTTTAGTGAAACTCGGTATTGCGTATTACACACGCTATCGAGGAAGGTCGCGATTGCATGTAATGCAAGGCAAGACAAGGATGCGTGTTGTGCAAGCTCCTTTTGGTGTAGCGTACAACACAAGACATTAATAAAATTAAAAAGAATATTTCTTTATAAAATCTTGGGCTGTTACATTCTACCCCCCTTAAAATGAATTTCGCCCTCGAAATTCGTCGGGGTTATAAATGGTTTACTATTTCAAAGTTTCTTTAATAGAAACCCACATCGTAAAAGGGAATACCAAAACTTGGCTTTAAAAACTAAAGTATGAAATGTAACGATTACCCAAATAAACTAATCACTGGGTTTCAACATAGGTGAAAATATGGATATGGAAGAGAAATCTAACCATCATGTTCTGATGGAGAGTGGTAGAGAACATGGCTATGGAAAATCCAGTAATCACAAATCCATAGATTTGTGACGATCTAAGGTACCATCTAATTCATCAGGTATAAGATCACTAGGACAACATTTTTGGTTTTCAAGATCATTTCCCTAAAGTTGAAAATTTGAATTAGAATAAATACTTACTTTATTTTGATACAATATCACTGTTGTTCGTGCCTTGAACAATTTCCACTTCATCTCTTAAATAAATGAAGTTGAATTTGTTATTTGTGAAGTGTTAGCAGATCATGTGATAGAATGACGGGTCATTCCATCTGTCTCAAACAAAAGGTTAGCAAAAATTATATTCATAAATCGATCTATAGTGAGATTAATCATATATGGTTCCTAAAATGGACTTATACTTCATATATCATACTCCTTAATATAATAAAACTAGTTTCTACTAAACATGGACTTCCTGTAGGTCAGTGGTAGGCGATAAAGGCCAGTCGCACTTCGGTTGTGGGTTCGATTCCTACAGCCTTGTCCGAAGCGATGGGTTGTCGCCCGTCCTGCAGGTTGTCCTTTTTCTAAAACTATATTACTATAACATCCCATAATATCGAAAAAACTTATATCCTTAAACAATACTAACTTATGTCCAACATAATCCATTCCAATCTTTAGGCTTATCCATAATACTACAGTCCATTCTCATAACATAGTGAAAATGATTACCAGAGATTTAATACCATCGTTGATCCCCATATATCATAAGATATATCTTGTTGGTCACATTCCAAACATTCAAAGGCCTTAATCTTGTACTCTCTTGAATACCCATTGAACCTTAGTGAAAACTTGAATGCAGTTAAAAGTTAACACTTTTCACATACCGAAATCCTCAAAATTCTATATACTCAAACCATGATATCACTTAGTCCTTATATCAATCATGAGCTCATGAATACTGTTAAACATTTCATTTTCTCGTTTTCCTTGCATAATATCTCAATCACTTTGAATACCACATTAGACCAATACATAAGTATTCCAATATTCCATGATACAACATTATTTTGGAATCCCATTACATAAAAACTTAATCATTCCACCACATCGTTGTCATATTCAACATTGCCAATAGTGATCGCATGTGACTTCCCTTTGTCCTTTGCCTTAAGCGGTTGCTCATGTCGATCATCACTAACCCTTGGATTAGGGCAATTATTAGCATAATGCCCCATTTCCTTGCACTTGAAGCATTGAAGTGTTGGTGGTGCGTTCTCTGCAGTGTTTGCTTTATTCACATCATTAGAAACCCTTTTTCCATTACTTCGACACTCAGCTGCTCGATGACCTTCTTTTCCACACTTAAAACATTTTCTAGTCCCTTTAAGACAATCTCCACCATGCTTCTTTCCACACTTTGTGCATAAGGAAACATTCATCTTCTTTTCACCATTATTCTGAGATCTCTCCTTGAACTCCATCTTTCGTTTCTTGTCAAAACCATGAGATGGATATGTAACACCAACTTCCATTTCTACCTTGATAGCACAACGCACAATTTCTTCATAGCTACTGAAGTCTCTTATAGCTAATGCCCTTCGAAGACTTGGTTTTAAGCCACTGAAAAATCGATCAACTTTACTTTCAGGTTGGATGATAATGCCAGATGCATACCTTGCAAGTCTTGTAAAATTCGCTTCGTATATACCAACATATTCATCATCCTTCTGTTTCAGCTCAAGAAACTCCTTTTCCATCTTCGTTCGAAGAATATGAGGGAAGTACTTACTGAAAAACAAGTTCTTGAACTCGTCCCATTCCATGGACTCAATTTCATCTCTTGGCCTCGTATTCTTGATAAGATTCCACCATTGATCAGCTTCACCTTCCAAACGATACACTGCTAGGATGACTTTATCATGTTCAGAACATTGAAGAACTGAAAATATCTTTTCAGTAGTACTAATCCATTGTTCAGCAACTAATGGATCCGTAGACCCACTGAAAGAAGGTGGACGCTGCCTCATGAAGGATTCAACAGAATGTTGCTCCTTCCTTTGCTCGTTTGGAAGTCCTGCATGATTCATAGCTTGAGAAAGTTGTGTGAGCATGGCTACAAGATTTTGCATTCCAGCCCCTATATCGTTTGGTTGCTCAGGGGGACAATCATTGCATTTCCCATCACATTCTGCATTAACACGGTTCCTTCGGGTTCCAGCCATCGTCTAAAACCCCAAAAGAATAGTGTGAGAGGCAAAAATCATGCTAGGGAAAACAACATAATAAAGGGGGAGTACCTTCAATATCCAACATCTTAGGATTAATTCGATGATCGTTAGCGTAATTCTATTACTATAACCTATACGTATACTTATCCCTAGGGACATCCCTAGACATACCTTAGAAATATCTCTAGGGATCTCACTAACGTTTTCGCATCCTAGTTTCCAAAGGTTGACTAAACCTTTCCTCTGATACCAACTGTAGAGACCCGTATCCTGACGTACATGGACATTACATTACATTTGCGGAATACTTAGTACATAACAAAAACACACACACAAGGATCGTAATAGTTTAGTGTCTTTGGAAACTCGGAACATAATCTTCTAATCCTGGTGAAAGATCTTCAATATCTCCCATAAAGATCTTCCATTTTTTTTTACCTAAAAACTTTCTTTATATCCTAGGGAAAAGAAAACATAAAAGGGTGAGCTCAAATGCTCAGTAAGGTTATACAAAAGAAATAAAAATCATATCATATCTTTTTGAAAATCAGAACCTGCAAAAGAGATCATAATATCTTAACATGGAACAAATCATAGAAGTGAAAATGAGATCACCATAATCATAACATGAAACTTGAAACTTTGTGGCATGCACACATAATCATGGAAAATCATTTCTTGTTAGTCATGACTCATTTCCAAGACTGTCTTAGTGGACAAAGTCCCTTTCTGAATCGAGTAACCCTCGTTTCAGTCCTGTTTCACTGAACCGGTATAACCTACCATTCCAGCCATGTCTATCTCATGAGATATAAAATCTTTACCCAATGCATTGGAGGGAGATATAGGTCCCACCCATCTTATAATGAATCTTTTCTTATGTGTGCCACATAATCATAAACCATACATCATAACGTAACCCATGTAATAAAAATGGGATTCTTGAAACATCATGACATCATAAAACAAATCATATAAGGTAAATGACTTCATAAAAATAATTCCATCATAACATAATCAAATAAATGTAATTAAAGGGATAAAAACAGAACCCTTTATTATCTTAGATGGAAAATAATTTTGATAAAACACTTGAATTGAATTCTTGAGGAAAATATCCTTTCTTCTTCAAAAACACTTTTCTTTTCTTAACATGTCATACAATTATAAACTAAAAGAAGTTGATTAAAAATAAACTTGAGAACTTGTAAAGTAAGCTTCTTTGAAATAATGTTTTAAAAATCCATTCATGCCGTATAAGTTAAAAAAACATTCTTCGTACTTTTGTCGGAAAAGTCAAAAAGTACCTCGTACGAAAAAACGACAAAAGATTCCTTTCATATTCTTTACTAAAAACTCACCGAAGGGTAAAAATTGATTAAAAAACTTTTAGGTGGATGGAAGTAATATTGATGAAACATGGATTTGGATGATAAAATACACCCCAGTAAATACTTACGAATAAACAATCTCGGATAAAAATGAGATTGTGATATTTCCCTTACCTTAGGTCCAATTTGCTTCGTATGTGTCCGAACCTCCTGTATAATGATTTAAATAATGTCATTGACTTATTACAGAATCATATTCATTGTTATGATATCATATATGGTTCACTTATGACATTATATTACCCGTTCTTTTGTAAATTCCATGTTAAAGAAGCGTTTTGGGTAAAATCGTTTCATTTATCGTAGGTGTTTTGACTTGTTGTTCTTGACATCATTATTACTTATATCATGATTTACATACTTCCAGAATATAAAATATGATTTATATATCATATATATTCATTATATATATATATATAATAGATAGATAAATAAAATGAAAAACACCGTTCATTGAGACGGTAGTCCGTACGTACGCATGAACGCTGTTTTTCTTTCCTTATTGTCTTGAAATGGAAGTAAGTAGATGACATACATATGTATATATATACATAAATCCAGTAGCTTTATAATGTCATATATTTCATTATTATTTCTTATATATACATTATAATCATTCTTAAATGGTTAACATGGAGAATGAATCTCATCGCGTCGTGGAGACGGTAGTCCGTACGTACGCACGAGCGATGATATCATTTCTATAAATATTGAATTGAATTGGAGTGGATTATACAATATATCAGAATCAATATGATATTATAATAACTATGTATAGTTATTCTTTAAACCATTATACCCATCCATGTAAGGTGGTGGTGGAAAATAGATTACACCACGGCGTGGAGACGGTATTCCGTACGTACGCACGCGCGGTGATTTATTTTTCCGTAGGATGGATAGATGGTGAAATAGGGTTGTTTCATACTTATAATAACATATCAGTATATGAGTGATACTTATGTTATTACTTCATAATGAAACAACCTAAGAAGAAGAAGTGGAAGAAGAAATAAAGATGAAAGAATTGGTAACGGTAATTACCTCTTCTTTGAAGCGCCTCTTTGAGACCTCCTCTTAGGGCACTAGAATTGGTCTTTGAGGAAGACCAGAACCTCTAGGATGTTTCTAGGGAAGTGGAGAAGGGATTTTGGCAGGGGTTGGCCGAGCTTGAGTGCTCAAATTGGTGTGAGGAGGAGGGGGAGGAGGTGTCCTTTTATAAGGGAGGAGAGGGGCACCTTAGGAATATCTCAAAATATTATTTTATATTAAAGTCAAAATCGGTTTATAATGGTTCCAAAGGGTCTTATTTCTAAGATAAGGTGGGGAGGGGTCGAAATCCTATCAACCAATAGAATTTAGACAAGTTTAGGATATTATTTTAACCTTATCAATTAAATTTAACTCTAAGTTAAATAATTTAACTTTTACCATGTCTTTTTGTTTTCTTTCACTATATGGTTAATAAACTTACTATAAAATGCCAAACGAACCCCAAATTGTTTATTATTAATATATATATCCTTATCTAAGTTATTTGGCCGAACCTTAGATTTTTAGGAATACAATAACAATTAATAATATAATATTTGATTTAAAAACTATTTTGTGTCAATTTTGTCACTATTTGATATATGATTTTTGTGAAAGTCATAACAGAATTAAATGTTCGAACCAAGTTGATTAAATCAACATTAATATGTCATAGTAACCTAGAAAATTAGTGGAATTCATAAAAAATCTCAAATTACATTTATTTTGGTGTTTATAACATTAATTATGTCAATATTTCATTAATAAGATAATTACTGCATCATCGTTGTGTCATAAATAAATTAAATTATTTTATGTCTAAAAATTACAAAACAAATACCATCATGTAGGAAATCTTTTAGCTTTCTAATTAATATTTACAATCGAATTTATCTTATGTATAACCCAATATTAAAAATGATTTACTTATTAAACATTGATTTTAACTATTTTAACCTTTCTTTAAATAAATTAATAATAAATGTCCTAATCTAATCCAAGTGGGCCTAAATGGTCATATTTTATTCCTAAGTTTGTTTTTGGTCGAATTACACTTGTCCAATAGAATTAAGACATGTGTTAGGGTAATAGTAATATCATATTTACCCTTAGTTACCCTATTTACTATTAACCGCGGTAAAAAAAAGTAAAAAGTTACTATTCACCAAAAAAATTATTTTCATCTCATTGAACCACATTTTAGTCCTTGATATTAACCGTGTCTCTCGGATTTTCGAAATTCCATTCACAGAAGCGGTAAAATTAAGTTTTATGCAAAATTCAGTTTTTAACCTACTACTTAGTAGTTTCACTATTTATCAAAAATTGATGTTTTTCAGAACAATGCCAAAATTTCATCCTAAGCTATATTTCATATTCCGAATTCAAAAATGAAATCTATTTTACCAAATTCATAACATAGAAGTTGCATTAATTAATTTTATAATTAAATCCCGCTGTTAAAATAAATAGCGTGTTTTTAGGAAACAATATATATCAAAAGATTGACACTTGATTATGTCTGGTTTAAATGTGAAATTACAACCAATGACCAACATTGTATTAAATTGTAAAAATATATTCTAAATATACTTTAAAACCACTCAAATTAATAATTTATCACTATTAATTATTTCGATTAAAAAAGTTATTTTTAATTATAATTTAGTAATTTTTCACTATTCATCAGAATATGAAAGTTATCCGAAAAGTACCAAAATTTCACCTTAGGCTAAATTCGATACTCCGAATCCAAGAATGAAGTTCATTTTGAAAAATAAGATTTACAGAATTTTAAAAATTGGTTATTACTATTCATAACGACTAGTTTTAATAATATTTTAATAGCACATCGTTGTTTAGTGAAACTCGGTATTGCGTATTACACACGCTATCGAGGAAGGTCGCGATTGCGTGTAATGCAAGGCAAGACAAGGATGCGTGTTGTGCAAGATCATTTTGGTGTAGCGTACAAAACAAGACATTAATAAAATTAAAAAGAATATTTCTTTATAAAATCTTGGGCTGTTACAGTGTATATCATCTAGGAGTGGATGAAGACTGCACGGAGCTAGAAAAAGTCAAATTCTAAATGGATACGGAGGACCCTATAGTTCGAGGAGGGAGACCATGTCTTCCTACGGGTCTCACCATAATGAGGATTGTGGAGATTTTGATGGGGTAGAATGTTATCTCCGTGTTTCATTAGAAATTTTCACATCCTTAGCAGAGTAAGAGAGGTGGCGTATCACGTAGATCTTCCCCCACAGATGCACCCAGTGCATAATGTTTTCCATGTGTCATAGTTTAGGAAGTAATTTAATGTTCCATCGCTCCTTATCGATAGGGGGAAGATGGACATTAGTGATAAGGCAATTTTCTTGGAGTTCCTGGTGAAGATAGATGATTGATAGGAGAGGATCCTTCATGGGTTGTCAATTTATCTAGTGTGAGTTTGGTGGAAGCACGGGAAACCCCGGGAGAGCACATGAGAGAGGGAGGCTCATATACACGCTCAGTACCCACCCACTTGTTTCCCTAGTTTTTTTGGGGATTTTGGGGATGAAAATCCCTATGTTGGGGTGGATTTAAAGTCTTGTAATTTTTCCTATATTTTTTCTAAATTATTTTAGATTTTCATGAGTTTGCGAACATTGATGGTATATGATTCTGAGGACCGGAGAGCCCATAACTAATTTTTTTAACATTCATTATGGTATATTTAGTAAACTTGCGAGTGAATATTTATATCATTTGAACTAGTGCATGGATTAAAAATCAGAGAGAACTGTTGAATTCGTAGCACTTGGATTTGTTTATGAAAATATCAACTTCACCCATAAAGGGTCGGATGAAAAATTTAATTTTTGGGACCATAAAAATAATAATAAAATAAATCCTTGATTTCTTTTATCCAATTTTCACTACTAAGTGGCAGATGGATGGACCGTGTTATAACACTAGGCTTGAATGGGAGTCATTTATTGATATGACCCTTGGGTTTCTTAACCACAAAGTTCGTTGAATTTATGGAACATTAATTGTGGTTCATTAATGAACCTCATTAATACAACTCAATGTGGGTGGTTCCACTACTTCTTTTTAATCAAACCTATGGCATGGGTTTTGTGGATCGACATGAGGAAGATCTGATGAAATGCCGGAAGAAAACTACCCAAAAAATAAATAGGAACGAGCGATCTCTTATGAACACCTTCGAACACGAACCCTTCTTCTTCATCTGAAGCATCTTCTAATGAGTCCATGGTGGGGGTTTGTTTCAATTCTAAGAGTCTCATGAATTAACATTCTCTTGATGATGTCTGA
The DNA here is from genome assembly GCA_963277665.1 of Viscum album. NCBI lineage: Eukaryota > Viridiplantae > Streptophyta > Magnoliopsida > Santalales > Viscaceae > Viscum > Viscum album. Next base: position 907,496,659 of record OY728145.1, read on the forward strand.
ACACTCCACTTATTATAATGATAATGTAGAGGGAATGGGCCAAACCAAACAAGGCTCAGACCCTCTGCTGATCTCGGTATTGTTTGTGTTCTTCATAGACGACCGACCAATATGGAAACAATATAAAACTGGGGCCTACGCAGTGATTACAGGGTCCCGGGAGGCCTGTAGGTACAATCAGAAAAGAAAATAGACCTCTGAAGCATCACTGGAGGATCACAGAAGCTCCACCGGTGCGACTGTGCTAGTGACAAGAGAGGCGGCGACCGTCTCTCGGTGGTTTCAAGAGGTGACGGTGCCCAAAGGTTCCACGACAGACACGGTGCGGACAACCGATGTTGGCCACATGTACAGTTATGGCGTGCCGCGGTAGCACGCCGTAGAAGAATTACCGCAGCTCCGGCCACAGTGGAGGGGAGCCCAGACTACAGGTCCCTCGCTAGACTGTTCTATAGGCCTGGTCAACTGAAGGGGCGATGCCTGAATTACATCGCCCGTTGAAGACTGAACATACATTGGTTTTTTCTGTTGGGAGTTGGGTCCGCACCCAGCTGGCGGGTCGCGTCCAAACGGCGGACCGGACCGGGTCCAGCCGGTCTGGTCCTGTCCCAGCAGGTTTAGGTTGCATCGGTGCAGGCCGGTCTGGGTCAGACTCAGGTTGACCCAAACCAATTTAGGTTGGCCCATACCAGGCTTGGTCGTGTCGGTCCAGCCGGGTCGGGCCAGACCCAGACACATTTATGCACAGTTTCACTTAAAGGTAATATCTAATAAATCGGATGTTCGTTTGACGAACTGTCTGTGGTTATAGAACCCTTAGGACAAGGTAGCCCTTTTGAGATATTCTACATCGGTTTTGGAGGATAATGGAGTGTGGCCAGTTGGATCAGACTCGAATCCAACCAGTCCCTCAACACTAAAATACCTATAACATACAGTTCGAGCATCCGATTGATGCACCATCTGTTGCATTGGAACCCTTATGACATGGTGTTTCCTTGGTATAATTCATAGTGTGACTTATTGGTGGTTTAGGTATGACCAATATCTTGAATATTAGATTATATGAAACACTAGCATACCATGTGTGAGAATCTTGTGGATGGTTGTCAGGTGACATACAAACCTTTGTGAATCTGCATCAGGACGACCCTATGTGGATCAACCGTAAACTGAATCAATGAGGACCAAACATAGGGAGGCCTGTCATGGATCAATGACTTATGAACTAGTGTGAATCAGTGACTGACAACCCTGTGTGGATCGATAACTTACGACCATTTCTAGATCGATGACTAAGGACCCTGTGTGGATTGGTGACTTACGACCCTACGTGGATCTCGAACTTACGACCCTATATCGATCATTTGTAGTGTGAACTCATAAGGACTATCCTTAGAGCATCCCATCGTGGATCAGTGACTTACGACCCAGTTTGGATCGATGACTTATGACCCAGTGTGGATCAGTGACTTATGACCCTGTATGGATCAGTGACAGAGTGACTTCTTCATGTTTGAGCAATGGAATTTCTCAACAGAATAAGACAATTTAGCTATATGAATAATCATCATCATTCATGTTTTTTATGTTTTATACCTGGTTTGAGTTGAGTCCTTTACTTGTTCTTTGTGATTATGATCATGCATTTTGGATTTTACTTTGTGGAATTATTGGTGACCCTCGGGGGTCTCGGGGTCCCTACTGGGTATTGTTATACTCAGCCTTGTGTGGGCTTCACCCGAAACGGGTTGTGTCTTGTGCATAAGAATGATAGATTTGACCAAGGATAGAGATCCAGGACTAAATGGTGTGCAGTGGTGACTAGTTGAGGTGGAGAGCTATAGTGATGAGCAGTACCTACCCTTCAGGTAAGATCCTTGGTGGACGATCTCAAGAGCTATTTTCTACTTCTGCTGTATTTTTCTTTTATTTGGGTTTGTATTATAGCCCATGTTGCTTCTATTCACACATGTACATTCAACTATTATACAACATGGTTTGTTCTTATTGTTTACCTGGTCTGTGTGTTTGTAGCATTAAAGGCAATGCCTTCCCGTTTTTGGTATATTCCTTTTCAGTGCTAGTCTCCAACCCCTAGACTATAGATGGTGGGCATAGGGTAGTCACAGAATGGGCCCCATGGGATGGGTCGTGACATTGATGCATCAAATTCTAATATTCCTCACACGTTCAATTCATAAAATTGGTTTTGGTCTCTCGCAACCCATGTTCGTAGACTATATTTTATGTTATTTTAAGATCACTTCTCACCCAAGGATCACTATACTTTCTCCTCATTAATAAATTAATCTTCTCACCCAAGGATCACTATACTTTCTCCTCATTAATAAATTAATCCCGGTAAGAACCCTTTATATGTAAAAAATATATGAAACATTGTGAACAGAAATAAATGTTTATTTTTGTGCATACTCAACTATGGTTAGATACATTGTTGATCTCCATGACAGCTTCTTCAAAAGACAATTATAAAATCTAATTTAAACAGTGGTTCCTTTTTATGTATATTTATAGAACACAACAAAGGAATGACAATTTAATAATAATTCTTTCATATTAGTGATGTTTAAGTGAACAACAACTTCCTTTTAGACATCCTTATTTGATTATAGGATTTATCTTCAATAAAACTACCCCATGTCCTTAATTCTCCTCCTGAATGGAAATTATATATATCTGGTAGTGTTGGTTACTTCTTCTTGTATTCACATATATTTACAAAAAATAAAATATTATATTTGACCTATTTTCCTTTATTTTATATTATATAAAAATAGAATACAACTTATCTGATTATATTTCATTGAATATTGAATTCCAATAAATCTAACTCGATAAAATTTCTTTAATCCTCATAATTCCAAAATATTGTACCTATTAAAAACTTCTTTAAAAATATCATGCATTATGACACATACCATATATGTAAGTCATTATGGTGAATCCTTATTGCATGGCAACTACAAAACTCCAATATTTAATTTATGGTTTATTTATGATAATATTTAGTATCATGATATTTTAATCTCATAAGAACCCTCTATAAGTCAACAGGTATTTAGGAAAATTATCCTCCTAAAATCATAGTTCTTCCAATTAATTATTATTATACCTCAAGATATCCTTTATAAATATCAATTATTATTACTCTTAATGATCTATGAATATAATTTTTTAATTCATTACACATCATAAGAATTACAATGGAATGAGTCCACTCATTCATTAATCTCTGAATGATAGGTACAATTTTTCCCATATGTTTTTACGTGTAAATAATGACTCACACATGATGAATCATACATTTTTACACATTTGAAATGACTCAAATGAGGATACAACCATTTTAAATCTTTTGTGGGATAGAACAGATCAAATTTTTACAATTTTATACTCCTCTGATATGAAATTCCATTTCCTAAAATCATTTACATTTTAGACGAGGTTTGGGAACTATTCACACAGATTCACCCTTATATGATATTATTATTTTATTCAAGATTAGTTCTCTAATATATTGTTAAAACATACATGAAATATAATTCTCATCTTTAAAACCATGACCTATCTTGTTACACACACAGATATATATATATATATATATATTACTTACTATCAATCAAATTTTTTGAAATATCATAGTAGTTTTTGAAAAATGTGCAAGATGCGAGTTGGAAGTTGAAAATGTGTCGAGATGGAAATGTCCGATTCATTCAAAAATAGTTTCTTTAAACATGAATAATTATATCTAGTTTTGGACATCCACATAAATGTGGAGATGAAACATTTTTTTCCTCATTTTCATATATTTTTTATCACCCATCATTAAAATCCTTAATACAATACCCTTTCTAGTGTGTCATTATATCACACAATGTTGTGTCTCCTACTATAATTTTTCACCCCGAGGTTCTTTATAGTATCAAACCTTACATGAATTATATTGAACTAATCATTTAAAATAAAATATTACATAATTTTGGATGAATAATATATTCATTTCATAAACCCATTCCAAATGAACACAATGTTTTAATTCCACTTGACACTGTAACCAAATAATTTTATTTCTTGAATGTTCTTAAATATACCCAGTAAATATAATCCTATTTAATACTATATATAAAATACCCTACATAAACCATTCTACATAACTAAGGGGAGTTAATCATAAGTAATGGTGATTTCAAATTCATAGTAATGGTAAACGTTGAATATATTAATCAATGATCATATAAAAGAAAACAAATAATTATAAGGGTATGAGATTATAAATACTACTTATAAATTTCATACCCAATATATTAGGGATTTTAACAATGATCCATGTAATTAGAAATATTAATTTCATAAAAAATGATCCATAAGATTGAAAATCATCATAAATAAATCATGAACCATAGGTTCATATCAAATAAATATGAAACCATTATAAGCAATGAAAACATTTCTTAGGTCAAGGTTAAGGTGTTTTTGGATGATGGATCTTGACTGGATTCTTTTTTTTGGTCTTTGATCCTAGATCCTCAATTGACCATAGTGATCATATGCTGAAATCTCATGAGGTTCAAAATCCTTTTCATAGTCTAGATCTAGTTACATCCGTTGTGCCTTTATCAAAATCGTTTAGGGATGATCTTTATGACGGTGTTCCTTCATCTCCTCTTTTGTGTTTCTTGGAAATTCATGTGGCAAAGTCATGGGTTTTTTGTTAAGGATCTAGGATTTTTATGGAAATTCCTACATCAACATTTTAAGTGCATTGAACAACTAGCATTGGATGTTGGTTTCCTGATTTGGGGGTGTAAGGCCATGTTTATCAATTTTCCAATGATTTGTAGATTCTTGGGGTCTCAATTTTCTGGTTCAAATTTATGTGATCCATAGACAATATTTTAGTATAGGTCTCAGATCCTGGGAGGATTCTGTTCTGGCATGGTGTTATGCTCCCCATTTTGATGGTCAGTGGATCTTTAACTTATCCAAATAATCTCTGGATGCTCATCATGGTAAGAAGAACCCTGTGGAAGCAGTCTGAATCAATTTACCAGCTCTGCCCCTTCCCCTCTATAATGAATGTTATTTGAAGTTGATTGGTTATTCTCTTGGTTGATTCTTATGCTCGGATTTTAGGACCAAATTAGGTGCAGATATTTCGGTGGCCAAAATTTTTGTGGAGTTGAATATTTTTCTCTAGGTTCCAAAAAAAATCTTCCTTCACATACATGATTATTTCTCATGGAATCGGGATATATTGTGTCAAATCTTTCCTAGATTTTGTTCTAATTATCATCTCCAAGGTCATTCATAACAGGTTTTTCATCGAAATCCTCAATCAAAATGCCAGAGTGTTGTCCCACAAATAATGATTTATGATTTAGGTCTGGAATTGAATATTGGATAGCCTTTTAGAGGTATTATGAATGGGTTTTAGGTGTATAATGAGGAAAATATTGTACCTCCTTTTATGCTCATAACTAATCAATATCCTGATGCTGGGGTGAATTGTACGGAGATTGTTCCGTATATTCTAGGACCAATGTTACAAGTCCATTTTATTGATGGTTTTTCTTTTTTATCTAGGTTCCTATTTAATACAGAGTATTGTAATGATTTTATTCAAGGCCTATCACCCAGTCACCCTCGTCCTTTATTTAGAACTAATTTTGAGCCCCAAGATGTTTCTGACAGAAATGTTGAAACCTTGCGGATTATACCATCAAGTGGTAGAATACTCTTATGATGTTTCCACTGGAACTCCAGTTACATCTTGTCTGAAGAAATGAAAATTCTTTTCTTCTTATATATTAGGTGTGGTTGGGTAAGTTAAATTTACACCCAATAAAATGGGGAGAGTCGATAACTTTCCCCCTCCCTAGTGGGTTATCTTAACAAGGATAAAAAAGAATGTACTGAATCATGGGATATATATCAAAAATAGAGGCTCCTCTCCCACTTTGAGAAGGAGACTAGTTCTGGAGCTAATCATAGAACACATAATTTTTAATTATTCCAATACTGATATGGAATTCTCGGGGCATTGGAACTCGTGTTGAGAAAGACTTTATAGCATCCATAGTGGATAAACATAAGATTTCATTGGTTGGTATTCTAGAACACAAGCAACATCCAGATATGAATGGTTATTTTTCTAGGAAGATTAAGATACCTGGTTCTATGCATGCGGACCCAGTTAATCGTTATATATAGATATTTTGGCACAAATGTTTCTGTGTGGACCAGATTCAATCAGGAGATCAATTCATTACTATTAAGGTGACTCATGACTTTCATTCTTTCTTTATGTCATTCATTTATGGGAATTCTGATTCCCATCAAATATTTCTATTATGGAACAGTCTTAATCCTTTTAATCCTAGTAATATACCATGGTTTGTTGGATGATTTTTCAAAATTATTTCTGACCCTGAAGAAAAGAAGGGGAGAGGCCCTTTTCCCAGGCAGGATAGTAATGAATTTACTCAGTTTATGGCTGGAAAAGGGCTTATGGATCTTGGAAACCATGGAGACAAGTTTACATGGTGGAATAATAAAAAAGGGGATTGTAGATCATGGAGCCATCTTGATCGATGTTTGGGTAAAATTCATGTTATCTCCACATATTATAATACTAAAGTGGAGCATTTAGTTCGAGGTATTTCTTGTCACTCTCCGTTACTGGTCAACATTTCTTTCGTAAATGAGAATTCAGAACGATTTAGACATTATCGGTATTGGGAGGATGATCCGGCTTTCCATGATCTCATGAGGAAATCCTAGGAATATCTTATCAAGGGTCATACATGGAATTTGTTCCATAATAATCTCAGGTGCCTTAAGAGGATTATTCAGGTACGGTCAAAGGATCTTCCTCCTCCATGTAAAGATCTGAATGACATCATGCATGCTGTTGATCGACTTGAATGAAGTCTAGAGGAATGTTGTGATGACAGATCTTTTGAATAAATTGTTTGTAAAAAAGATATTTGAGCTAAACTGATTCTAAGGATGGAATGTATATCCAGGGATAAGGCTAGGATAAAATGGTTGAAGGAAGGATATTGAAATATTGTGTACTTTCATGCCTATATTTAGAAAAGGAAAAGGTTTTTAAAAAATAATATTTTCCTTGAGGATGGTTATTATACATATGACAAGGATATTATTGGACCCCTGGCCTTTCCCTGCCTTAAATATCTGTTGGATGGACCTAATGTTAAGCTACAGAATGGATACTGAGAGATTTCACAGATCTGTTTGATGTTATTCTGAATCGTGTCTCGGCCTGTTACAATTCTTTCATGGGGTCCCTTTCCCCAAGAGAAAGAAAGAATTGATTCTATGATGATGCTTGATCAGAATAGTGTTGCAGGCCCTGGAAATTTCCTTACTTCTTTTTACATATATTTGTGAGAAGTGATAAAGGGAGATATCATTGTTGCGATTCATGATTTTTTGAAAGCTGGACAGTTACCTCGTTCTACTTGTTTCACCATAGTGGTTCTTATTCCTAAATCTAAAAACTCCACATCTATCCATCATTACCACCCTATAAGTATGTTTAATGTGTCTTATAAGATCCTTTCCAGTATAATTTATATTCATCTTTCTATTCAGCTACCTAGGTGGATTTCATTGGAACAACATGATTTTGTGAAAGGTCATTCTATTTAGGGGGATATAGCCTTAGCCCAAGACATTGTAAGGTACATTAATTTAAAAACTCAGGGTTCTAATGTGGATATCAAACATGAAATGAATAAATCTTATTATCATGTAGAATGGGGATTTATCAATAGAGTTTTGGTAGGTATTAGTTTTTCTCCTTGGAATATTGATATTATCTTTCATTTCTTTTGTTCTTCCTGGTTGGTAGTTTCGTTTATGGGTAAGAATTTTGGTTTATTTATGTCTACACATGGTCTTTTTCTGGGAGACCCGATTTCTCCAAGTATTTTTACTATTATCTAGGATGTTCTTAGCCGTGTTATCAATAGGAATATGAGTAACGGTGTTATTTTTCCATACCGGTGAATGATGGGATATCATTTGGTGTCCAATCTAATGTTCACTAATGATTGTATTATCATTATGAATTCTTCTAGAATATCGTTGTAATGATTAAATAGTATATTGGATTAATATTGCATTTAGAGTGGGAAAGTGATTAACAATGATAAAAGTTTCTTCTATATATCGAGTGGTTGTACATCGGGCCGACTGTCTAATGTTGAACATATTATGGACATGCAAAAAAGGAAGATTTCCCATGGAATATATAGGGGCTCTGATATCTTTGGGGAGACTTTGGATCAGAGATTTTGACTTCCTGATTAGTAGGATTATAGCCTGGATTTTTTACTGGAAGAATAATTATATACCTTTTAGAGGCATGATAACTCAGGTTAATAGTGTGCTTTTGGATTCTCTTATTCATGTTTTACCTGCTGTCAAAGTTTCTAAGGGTGTGATAAAGAACTTTTATAGTATTATTGCTAATTTCATATGGAATAATAAGACTGAGGGCAAGAGAAAAGGAGTGTCATGGGATAAGATGGCTCATCCTGTGCGTGAAATGGGAATTAATGTCTGAAGCCTTGTTGATACTTTGAGATTCCTGGAGGCAAAACTGGCATGGGAGGTTCTCGAATGTCGAACTCTCTAGGGTCATACCATGCTGGGTAGATCAATGGGAGAAAGGATTATGGTAAGTAGACATGGTTATACTTTCTGGAATGGTATTGGTCCCATCATCGATACCCTTAGGCCTTTTAATTGTTGGATAATTGGGAATAGAGATATATTGTTCTCGCATCATAATCAGAGTGGTGATTTAAATGGATATCCTTTGTGTCCTGCTATAATTATGTCATTCAAAGAATTTTATCAATATCCTGTGTTCACAAATACAGTCCTGAATAGTGAGCAGCAGACTTTTATCAATTTTATTGAATTATCCTTTGATTTGGATAAGTTTGTCTTTACTCCTTCTCCATCTGGATCTTTAACAGTGAGATATTATCATAGGATCCATAACATGCAGATTTCAGGGAGTGCTTGGAATGATACTCTATGGGTCAAGCATATTCCCATGAAAAATAATTTCCTGATCTGGAGGATTTGAAATGGAGTTGTTCCTACTGATGAGAATGCTCAATGGTGTGGTATTAGTATTGATTCTATATGTGTTTTCTACAAAATGCATGCGGAAGAATGTTCTGTTAATCTTTTCGTTGAAAGTGAATGGGGTCATGAAGTATAGAGTTATTTTGGTGAGTTTACTATGAACTCTACCTATAATCTGATTGACCATCCTTTTCTTAATTGATGGTTTCATGGATAGGGAATGGGTGGAATTGAAATAGTGGATCGATTAGCGATTTTACAGGCTAGATGCTGGTGCATATAGAAGGCTAGAAATAAGAGAATTCATGAGGTAATTGTCTCTAATGGCTGAGTGATTATATTCAGGATCAGAGATATGTTCATTGACATTGTTAGGACCTTAGGAAACTGGAGGGATGCGCCTTCACTATAGAAGTTCATTCTTTAACCTCAGCTTTCACTTGGAAGAAAGTTTTTCATCCGTGTAATTTTATCTATTGGCAACCTTTATTAAGAGGTTTAAAATTAAATAGTGATGGATCATGTATTTTTGGTCAAATTTGCAGTGGGGGTATTTTTCATGACAGTTGTGGGTCTACTATGTTGGCGTTCTCTTTAAGGCTGGGAAAAGGAAGTTCTCTCTATGCTGAGGTGATGAAATTGTTCACTGGCCTTAAGATCTGCATGCAAAGGAATATGATGATCTCTGTGGCTGAAATATATTTTATGCTTCTTTATAATTCCATTCATGGGAAATGTATTATTCCCTGGTCTATCTCTTATGTCATTAGAAAATCTAGGAGTATTATTGGAAGTAATTTCACAGTCTCCCATGTTTTGCGGGAAAGTAATAAGGCTGTAGACTAGCTTGCATCATTAGATATCATTGGCCCTAGTCAGATTCTTATTCACGACTTGAAAGTTTTTAAGCCGAAAGGTATTAACATTACTAGAGAAGACGCTTTTGGTATTCCCTATTTTAGACAACCCTGATGCTATTTTCCTCTCAGTCTGTCTTTATGAACCCTATTTTTACTTATATTCCATCTTTTTTCATTGTAACAAAAAATTACATGTTATGGTTTAGGTCATGGTTAACATAAAAGACCATACAATCAAAACAGATCCAGAATCCACACATGTTTTCCATTTCATAATGGATTAGGAATCCTCACATGATTCCCATAGAGTATAAAACCATAGACCTACTTCCTATATTGTATCTACAGACAATCATGTTTCCCATCATTATCTCTTGAGGTATAAAATATTACCCCATTCATTGGAGGGATATATTCATCCCACCTATTCCATAATCTATAGATTTATGAGCCACGTCATTATAAAACATTAATCATTTAATAAAAAAAGAAAAATATTCAGGCATCATAAATTTTTCATCATGTCATAACCCATGGAATGAAATAAGTTTCATAAAAATTTTATCATTTCATCATACCATTACCCATGGAAAAAGAATTGTTTTGATAAACATAAATTCATCATAATCATAAAAATAAATTATTAAAATAAACAATAATGATGGTACCATTAGATTGTAAATAGATTAAATAATAATAAAAAATAGAGGTTGGTATTAATGATGATAAAAATTCTATAAATGAGCATTAAAATATTATTGAAAAAATAGCCATTTCATTTCAAATAATTCATTTAAAATTTATAAAATTTCAAAATATTAATGAAAATGTTTTCTTTAAAATAAGAAAATAATATTTTTAATGGATTATTCAATTAATGGGGTGGTCATGTTGGTGGAAGATTATGTTCATGATTCCCATTTGAAATCTAATATTCCTTTTACATTTTTTGTAAATGAAAAAAGAACTGTGTTCCAAAATTGAAAAAATATTACTTATAAAAAATTGTGTAAAAATACATAATTGAAACAATTTATTTATAAAATAGTTGATGAATAGTGAAAAATTATATAATTTATTTATAAATATTTGATATAGAAGAATAATGGGTTTTTAATGAAGAGATAAATAAATTAATTCTCTATTTTTAGACATTATTTTAAAATATTTTGTATAAAAAGATAAAACAATGAACCAAAAAAATTTATTCTACATTAATAACCCTACAAGAAGAAAATATTTGGGTTTATTGAGAGTTATATCATATGATTTTATCATAAAAAATTTATTCGTAAATAATCATGATAAGTAATGAGATTTCAATATAAAAAATTTATGAATCAGATAACTTTTAAATTATATATCCAATGAAATAAAGAACATAATATAGATCTTTATTTTTAATAATAATCATAAAAAGAATTATAAAATATACTCATGAGATATACATGCACCAAAAAAATAAACCATTTCTGTATATGGCATGTGTCCCATAGAAATATAATTGAGATGAAAATACCCTTTCCTTAAGTCTCCACGTCCTTAAAAAAAATAAAAAAATCCTATATACTAAATATAATTTTATTATAAATATTATATAGTACTATAATCATATTTATAACATAATATAAAGTTTTCATAATTCATTTTTAGTTGTTTATTAATAATTCACTGTTAATATAATGTTTTTTTAATATATGATTTGTTTTTTATGTATGTTTTTTGGAATGTTTTTTCCTTTTACTTTGATAATGGATAAAAAATAACAAAAATTATTACCATGATATAAATATCATATATATTCTTATTTATTTATTTATAACAACCCATTAATGTTAGAGATAGAAAATGAATTACACTATTGGTGGATATAGTTGGCGCTGCATAATTATAAACGTTGTTTCCATCTCTTTGATGAATGAAACAAAAGAAAAATAAATAATATGTAACTTTAAATAACCTTTTTGTTCCATATATATCACATTTATTAATTAAAAATGTCTTCATTACCTTCTATTTAGACCATATGTGAAGAATGAATATCGTCCTTTCATATCCAGTAGTCTATCATACACACAATATATGATATCTTATTCCCAAGGAAATGAATGTATAATGGTGTTAATGATATTATAATTCAAAATTTATAATTATTTTATAAATTTCATATATAGATGTTAAATCCTCTATTATTTATAGTTGTGAGGGGTTTTGATAGAAAACAAATTACATCGATTTTCTAGGTCGTAGTCTTCCATAGATATGTTTGACATATTTTTTTCCCATTTGATGGAAGAAAAGTGAATGTAGATTATAATATTAAAATAACAAAATATTATTATATATGAGATAATTATGTTACTATATAATCATTATTTTATAATTATTAAAGGGAGAGAAATAATAAGAAAAATAGAAGTTCTTGGTCAAGAATGATACCTATTCTTTAGAAAACCTATTTATGATTTCACCAAAATCCATACTAGGTTGGATTAAGGTCAAAATAAGGAAAATATAATGTGTCTGGAGAATTATAAAATTTATTTTTTCAAGTATTAGTCAAAAAAATGATGTTTGAATAAGAGAATATAGATAAATCCCCTTTATAATAAGGGGAGGGGAAATACCTAGAATATTTTAAAAGAAAGAGGTCTACCTATATTTTATACAATATTAGAGAAACTAAAATTGATCATTATTGAACCTTAGATGATATGAAGTCGAAATATGGCCATAAAATTTGATTTTTACCCGTGTATATGTCATTTTACCCCTTATAATTTTAGATTAACACCAAGTAAAACCTTATTAACCATTACCTCATTAATTAATTTTAACTATTTTACTATTAATTTTGAAAAAAATTAATTTCACATTAATATATAATATTAATTATTAATATTAAAAAAATGAATCCATTTTTCTATATTCTATTCACATATATTGGACACTGTATATGAAAATTAAACCTACATACATGATATGAATGTGGTTTACCAATGAGAAAATGTTCATAATTATAAAATTTTTTAATATAAAAAGACTCAATTAATTTCAATACAGTGACAAAAAATTGCTCACAATAAGGTTATGAAACTAGTGTTACATTTCAAAAAACAATTAAAAGAAATATAGAACTTTTTAAATGAGTTAAACCAATAGATTTTTAAAAAACAATTTTTTTACAATTCACCCAAAATTTATCTTTTCATTAGATTATCCAAAATTCACACTGAGATATTTTTGAGATTTTTATTCAAAAAATTATCATAATTTTGTAAAATTATTATTATAAAGGTTTCAAAAAATAAATTTATTTTTTACAAAAATATTTATAAGTCATTTTTTTGAATATGAGTATTTTCAATAAATATATATACATTAAAATAACTTATGTACTTATATAAAAATATATTTTCCTTTTCTAAAAACCTTATATATAATTTTAGATTTTTTTATTCATATTAATAATTCAAAATTTAATATCTAAATTATGATATTAAAAGCTAAATAGTAATATTAATATTATATAAAGGTTTTTTAAATATTTGTGTTGTATATATTACAAGCTATCATTGGAATTTAATTAATTTGAAAAAAAAACATCAAAAATCATGGTTTTATATTTTACAGCAATTTAAAATAATTTTTTCCACTAAATGATTTCACTTTGGTATAGAAAACTGATGAAACATATGCCTCATTACATCCTCAGGTTCCTACATTGTCACCTCTAATTGGTGTCTTAACCTCAAAACATTGACCATAAGGGTGGTATTATTTAATAGAACATTATCTATATGATACATAATATCCAAACATGTTTTATCAAAATAAATGAAATTCACTAGATATATGACCACAGAGTTCAATACAAGTTACAGAATTGGTATTTAATTCCTCTAGAGAGTTACATTGAACACACTGTGGACATGAAAGAGTTTCTTTGGAAAATACCATGACTAAGTTACTGAATGGTTCCCGTTATCTTATCCATTATATCTTCAATATAATGTAACACTTGATTTCATTCTCCATCTTTATCCTTATATGTTACAATTCTACGCTTATTTCTATAACGTTGTTTAAAAGTATCCATCAAAATTAATATATGATAAAAAATACTATAAGAAAATATTATTTTAGGAATTTGATGATCCTAACCACCATTTAAATCCATTTAAAAATATCAAAATGCATCCTATGGAGTTTGAATTTTTCTCTTAGACAATACACATTTCTGAGGAAGATTAGATTTCTGAAACATTACTACATACGAATAGATTTTTTAATAATTTTATAGAACATTAAGGTAAAACTCAAATCGTTATAATACATAACAGAATATGGTAGTCTATTTAGCATTACCACATCCTTAGATTAATTTTTTTAAATATAGTCTTGATAGATATCTTCTTTAAGAGAGATGAAGTGTGATAATTTGTTAATGGATTGACTATAAACCATATAATGTTATTCCTTTTAGATGTTTTTGGGAGACAAATAGAGAAATAGGTAGGGATGTTTCACAATTTCTATTTTGGTAAATGTAGTGGATGAAATATCCACTTGGACTATTGCATTATATCCTAAAATTTTATTCACACAATGCCTCAATATTTAAACTGTAGAATATATCAATTCCTTCCATACCACCAGAAATACTCTTGCAATGATCTATAAATATTTATAATTATAGGATGAAAAAATAATAATTATTTATGAGCATGTTCTAAGAGATCCTTCATTATATCTAGTATGGATAGACCACATGAAAAGTTCCAAACACTTTCTAGTTAATAAGAATAATGGATGAAATCGTGTATATTTATCACCTAATTCTTCATCTTCAAATAATTTGTTTGCACTGAATGAAGCCTCATATGGATAAATGGTTGAACACCTCTTCATTTAAGAAAACATTTATCACCTTCCAAAAATATATCAAGATATATCCTTTTCAAATATAGAGATATTGTATCTATTGTGATCCTCTTCATGGATAATCAACAATAATCCTTCTAACTCAAAGCATCATCTATATTATTATCCTTCCCAGGGTGGTAATATATTGAGCAATCATAATCAGTAATTTAATTCAACCATTTTCAATGGTGTATATTCAACTCATTCTATGTGAATATATAATTCAAACGTTTTTTAGTATAAATATCTAATGTTTCAATGTAAAGATAATACCTCCATAACATTAATTAAAAAATTACCACAACTAACTCAAAATCCTTAGTTGGGTAATTGTTTTCATGAACCTTAAATTTTCATGAGACATAATCTAAAACCATTTCATTCTATATGAGAATGTATATCAATGCATTATCCAATTTATAAATATTTATTACAAACCCTTATCCACTAGAGGGTACTATAAGTATAGGTGTGATGACTAATATTCAAATATGTTCTTTTCACTACTAGAAAATGATCCTATACCCATGGTTCAAAATCGTGGGTATAGATCCCAAAATAGTGGGTATAAGATATACCCACGGTTTGGGGAATTGTGGTCATTGGTTGCATCAGTATAGGTTTTACACCATGTCATAACTCTATACCCACAGTTTGGAAACCTTTGGTATAGCATATTTTACAAAATAGCAGCCCATAGAATTCGATATCGTGACCACTTCTCCGTTCACGAGCGGCCTTACCACTACCCCATAACTGCATATATTTATGTATAAATATATATATATTATTAAATATTTTTATTTAAACCGCGGGTATAGTGGAATAAACCTTGGGTATATAACTGCTGCCAATTTTTTTTGTTCATGTGGAAAAAAAATTTCCCACACCCACACGGGAAACCTACCCCTACGGTTTGTCAAAATCGTGGGTATAGGTTTTTTTATCTGATGAGTATACCCATGGTTTTTCCGAAAACCATGGGTATAGGTCACCCTATCCCCACGGTTTTGGAAAAATCGTGGGTATAAGAATTTTTTGATACCCTATACCCACGGTTTGGGGAAAACCGTGGGTATAGGGTAGCATATGCCCACTGTTTAGGGAAACCGTGGGCCTAAGCTATCAAATAATGCCTATACCCATGGTTTTCCCAAAACTGCGGGGATATGGTGACCTATACCAACCGTTTTTACCAAAATCGGGGGTATAGGTCCATTTTCATGTAGCATTTAATTTTTAATTGTATTCATCCATCCTTAGGAATATGTCTCCCTTTCATGTAAAAATTGTGATTGGATTGTAAATCCATGAGAAATTTATCATAAACCCTAAATAATAAATAACCAACCCAAAAAATCGTCATTTCTCAATCACAAGGGTCTATTTT
Source organism: Viscum album (assembly GCA_963277665.1). Taxonomy (NCBI): domain Eukaryota; kingdom Viridiplantae; phylum Streptophyta; class Magnoliopsida; order Santalales; family Viscaceae; genus Viscum; species Viscum album. The sequence goes on from OY728145.1 coordinate 907,512,985, forward strand.
AGACCAAAATCAAAAGAAATAGTGTTTTATGGATCCACTAATATAACCTTTCATGAAATTATATGAGAAAATTATGAAATATTTTATATCTAAAATTCATACCTTATAAATTTTTCATACACTTTTGACTTATGGAGGTTTGTCAGTACAATTCTACTGTGATCTTCATAATCTTCCCTGTGCATCAAATAATCAAGAATATCATAAACTAATATTACCATAAAATAATCATAGTAATATTTAAAAACACTATTCATTAAAAAAACATAGTGGGGGAATTAGTAAAACTAAATGTCATCATTATATACTCATTGTGCCCATACCTTATACATAGTTTTTTCTTAGTCATTTTTTCTTTCTTGAAACACATTTGAAAATATCCAAAATGAATATAAATCATGGAAATGTTTTTGGCTATGATTGGTCGATAAAAAAATACCTCAATAAGTGTTATATGATACCTTTTCTTGATCTTGTTATTTTTTACATTTTGATAATCATTGAATAGTCTAGGTTATGTGCCTTTCATTTTAAAAAAATAATCCTTTCACCCAAATGTAACATTCATGGATGAATGAATCATATGCTAATGTCTCTTATATTATCTTCTTACATGCGTAAAACTCAATTGTATCTATTATATGCAGAGTCATTAAATGGGTGTGGAACTAGGTATGAGTTTAATTGAGGAATCAACATAATATTTTATTGTAAGTCTAGGGAATATATTTGAAAATTCATAAAAAACTCCCACAAAATAAGCATATCATAGATATTTCTTTTATCCCCAACTAACCAAGATAAACACCCAATTTAAATGGGAATAATGTTCCATAATATGGACATGGTTTACCTCATAATTTTTTTATCATCACTTTGATAGATGATTATTTGATAGTTTTGAATATCATATGTGTCTTATCATCCTTGAAAATTGATGTACAAATTATCTAGTGAAATCCAATCCATACATATGATAAAATAAAATTAAACCATAGAGAGAATAACTATATTTACAGGAATTACATTCTCAAAAACATCAAATGGAGAAGAATCATTAACTTGAGATGAGATCATTGATCAAAACTTAATTTTCACTACTAATTTGAAATCTAATGGATGGTGTTGGGAATTACCATGCCAAAATAATTTTTATGATATAGGGTAATTTTTATAAATAATCTCAAATAAGATACATTAATATATGAAAATACCTATCACCGCCTCAACTTCACCCTTATATGATCAATTTAACAGTACAACCAAAATTGTTTGCATTACCTTTAAGTATCTATAATATTGGTGATCAATCATGAAAAACGATTCCTAATTTATCTAAATCATTTAAGACTATTTTCAATATATGAAACCATAACTTTAATCTATTAAATTCATTGTCATTATGTATTCAAATCCCATGTGATGAGTTATAAAGAGTTTGTGAATTTCTTAATCATATCCATGAAGTGTTTCAAATGAGGTGTGCAACACAACCTGTTATCACACAACAAGTGATGATTGAGTCAAACTCAATACACCCATTCTAAATTCATTACCCCAATGTACAACAATTATAAACCCACATACCATTGTAGAATTCTCAAATGAATGATATTTCCTGGAAACTATTCACTCTATCCTTCACTGAAATTACAGGATATTTTTAAATATGTTGACTCATCCATATCAATATGCATAGATATATACTCAAATATATCTTCAGATATATTTTTAGACATATCCCTAGGGTTTCCACTAAATTATTTTCGTCCTAGTTTCAATATTATAAAAAACATTACTCCAATACCAACTATAATGAACCATTATTTTCAAAATTAAATATTACTTCATTTTATATTATTTTTTAATAAATTTCATAAATACATTCTAGCATATTGAAATGGTTTACATCCTTGTATACTCATTAAAAAATAATCTTACTTCCAAAATTATATTCATCATATCAAAAAAAGATTAATCCATTTTGTTCTCTTCATTTAAATACGATACATAAATCATTCATTGTATCCTATGGAATGGAAACATACAAAATGATGATCTTAAATGCATAATCAAGGTAAACATGGAAGATATCAATCGACGATCTTATAAAATTATGTGATAATAATAAGGATATTATATTATAATATAAATTAAAAGGTTCATAACAAATATATCATGGATCATAAGCTTGATCCATGTATTAAAACATAATAATTCAAAAATACATGAACAATATAGGTGAGAAATCAGCATAAATGAATCATTAACAATAAGTTCATGTCATATACCTGTGGCATCATCATAAGTGTGTAAAATATTTCCTATGTTAATGATAAAATCCAATACCCTAAAATCATAATATATTTGAAATCAACACATGTTTCCCATTTTATAACAAATGAACAATCACCAGAATTTTAACCTAGTAGATAAATCCCATCAACCTATTACTTATAGTTGATCAAGAATAATTTTTTTATTTTAATCATTATATAATGATATATAAAAATTTACCCCGTGAATTGGAGGGAAAAATATTTCCAACCAATCACATAATAAAATCATATTTGTGAAATAATATCATAAAACACTCATAATATCACAACTCATGAAAGAGAAGCTGATATCATAATAATTATAAAGGAATAACTCGTGGAATGGAATGAGTTTCAACATCATTTTGTCTTTTAATCATATAATAACATATGGAATATGAATTGATTTCATGAACATATTTTCAAAATTATAAAATATATAAACCATTAAAATAAATGGTAAGTATAACACCATTAGATCATATCCCTGTTAAAATATGTGTAACTCTAATGGTTTCTGTCATTAATGGATAAATATTATTAAAAATATCATTATTACAATAATGAGGAAAATACCTATTTACTTTTAAATGAATTATTTACAATATTTTTGTTTACAAATATTAAGGAAAAATTTACTTATGAAAAAAACCAATGAAAACGTATTAACTAAATTTCATATTATTGAGAGTTCATGGTGGTGGAAAATTATATTCATTTGATGCATGTTAAGAATATATTCTTTTCCCAAGTTTGGTAAAAATAAAAAATATCATAATTCAAGAAACAAAAAGATAATTCAATTTAATATAATTTTAATGAAAATAAATCATTTGTAAAAATATAATTAAAAATAAATTAGGGGACAGCGCACAAAAAATTTATAACATTTTCATAAAAGAAAAAAATGAAGAAAATGGTATTTCTATTAAAGAGATAAATAAAATGTTTTTCTTTAAAAAAACTTATTATGAAATATTTAGTATATAATAAGAGGAAAATAAAAATGGTTAGTATTTATTATATTCAGGTATCCATTGGAAAATAAAATATATGGGTATCTTTAGAGGTAGATCATAATATTTCATCATCATAAACATATTCGTAAACTATCATGATAAATAATAAGATTCTAAAATAACACTTTTACAACTTTGGTAACAATAGAATCATAATTACCATGAGATAAATAAACATAGATGTATATTTTTATCACATAATATTCACTATAATAATAATAATAAATTATTGTGATATTTATAAACCTCACAAATGAAATGGTTGGTGTAAGTGACATCTGTCCCAAAGAAATTAATGTGAGACAAAAATCCACATACCTTAAGTCTATAACTCCTTCATACCCATTTAAACAGACTATTATGTAAATACATGATTATTATAAATATATTATATAACCATAATCATATTAATATACCATATACAGTTTATATATTACCCTTCCTTACCCATTTAATAATAATTCCTTGATAAAATCATGTTTCATGTAATAATTGCTTTATTTTTCATGTATGTTGTTGTATGGTATTTTCTTCATTTAAAATTTTTCATTATTCAAAATTGAGCAGTATTATTACCAAGATATTTATATCTTATATTTTAATTATATATTTATTTATAGAAATCCATTAAATTTGAAGGTATGATATAAATAACACAATTGATGGAGATGGTAGACCGTTTGTACTCATGAACCCATTTTCGATTTTCTAGAAAGACTAAATGATGTAAACGTAAAAATATAATAAATTTAAATAATATGTTTTATATTATACAAATCACCTAAAATTAATTTAAAAATATCCTTATTACCTTCCCTATAAAGAATAAGTGAAGAACAATGCACATCACCTCCTGAGGAAGAAGTTCGTTGTACACATGAGAATCATTATCAATTTCCCATAGAATGGAATGTATGAAAGATTATGTGATATTACAATTAAATAGGAATATTTATTTCATAAATAACATATAAACATGTTAAATACCTTTGTATATCAAACTATAAAAGGTGGTAATGTAAAATGAGTTAAATAAATTCGTGAGTTAGTAGTCCACCGTACACACAATCTACCTTTCCATTTCCCATCAGACCAAGGAGGAGGTAAATATATGTTAACCCATTAACATAATAAAATATAAATATAAATGAGATTATTATTTTATTATATACTAAAAATTTTATAATATTTTAAGGAGTTCACATAATAAAGAAAATATAAGTCCTCAGTAGAGAATGATACCTCTTCTTCAGTAACCTCTATAGGTTTTCACCAAAATTCTACCTAGGTTAAATTAAAGATCTAAACTAACTATAAGATGTTTTGAGAGTATTATTCAATTGATTTGGTCAGGTCCTATCCGGACAGATGTTTTTTGTAAGTGTGAATTGTAGAGTAGAGTGTGTTCCCTTTAATAAGTGGGGGAGAGTACACACATTGATTTTTTTAAAATTAACATTTATACCCACACTTTAAATATACAACAAGGCTCCAAATTGTATCATTATAGAATAATAGATGATTTAATGTTGATATATGTCTATAAAATTTTATTTGGATAATTTTATATGACATTTTAGTTTATCCTCTAGAAAACTCATATTATCCATAAAAACGACAAATAATTTTTTTTTAATTTTAATATTCAACTTGGTCAAAAATTAATTTAACCATACTATATCGTATTAATTTTTTTATTTAAAAATATAGAATCCATTATTAAAAATTCAATTCATTCATGTGTGAAAAATTAATTTAAAATTAATCCTATTGACTTCATGAAAAGTTGGGTTTCGAAAGAATTGTTTTCAGATGTATTGAATTTTTTACTATCAAAAGTCAACATGGAATTGGTTTTAATGAATTAAATTGATTAAGATTTAAAATATTGAATTATGTTTTACTTAAAATAATATTCTATATAATATCTCACTTTTTAATATCATTAAATGAAATTTTATTTTTATAAAAATTATTTCTCATTATTCACTAAAAATTAATATTTTTAGAAAATTGTCACAACTTAACACAATTAAAATTTTTACATTTAATTTACAAAAACAAAGATTATATTGTCCAATATATTTTCAAAAAATTTCCAAAATTGATGTTATTATTTTTTCACAAGTAGCCCTATAAACTAATATTTCGGGAAAAAATTTATTTTTAAAACTATATAAATACTTTACAAAAAATACGTACATATTCATAAATATATTTTACTTATATAAAACCTTAATAATTAATATTAATAATGTGGTAATTCATATTAAAATAATAAAATTAAGTATCTAGGTTATAACTATGATGTATAAATTAAATATTAATAGAATATCATTGTAATTTAAAACATGGTGTCATGTGTAACATATGTTATCGAAGAAAATATAATTATATGAAAACAATTCCTTAAAATAGTTGCATGTTATAAGTAGAATATTTATTTCCACAATAAATCTATAAACAAGTTCATTTTTTTTCACCCATGAACATTGACGAAAGGCTGATTAGGTGTTATCTTTAATGAAAAGTCTTATTTTTTACAGACATTTAAATTTCCCATTCTCAAAACACTCATAAGAAAATGAATGGATTTTCAAAAAATGACTCAAACATAGGGAATATTATATATATTTATATTTAAGAACACTCCTTATATATTCCATTATATTAAACATACACAATTATTCCATTTCTTTTAAAAACAACTCATCATAATTCACTCCAAGAAATCTATAATGTGGAATCCATAATAATACCCTAAGAAACACCACATTATTTTCAACTTTTCTTATCAATAATTAAATCCAATTAGAAAACATCTGTGTAATATATTTTCAAAATCTAGAAAGATGTATATTGAAAAAAATTAACACCTAAACCTAATGGGTTCAAGCTAGGTATAAATCATATTCAATGTTATAGTGATATCTGTCAACACCTTGTGATAAAACCTCACCGAAAAAATAATTAGTGGAATCACCCAGAGATGTAAGGGGAGATCCCACATTGGTGGTTTCAGCATAGGATTTGATGCAAGACACCTTTTAAGAAAATTAATTTCATCCTCTAAATTTAAATAAAAAATCATCATAATTTTAAAATAACAAGGATAATAGACATGTGCTATTTCTAAATTCTCTTATGTATCAACAGTAAAACCCATATTGAACTATGAAAAACAAAACTTGAAATTTTTTTTTTGATATAGATAGGAGGAAATTGTTTTTAATTTTATTTATCAGCATAAATTATCTCACTCAATAATAATTTAAAAGGAATTATTTCATGATAGATAAAAAATTTCAGTACTCATAATTTAATAGAAGGCCTTTTTGAATGAAAATGATGAATGAAAAAAAATAGTTTTTCTAATTATTATCAATAAAATATCCTTAAATTGTTAAATAATCAATGAAAACATTCATGTAGTTCCACATGTACTGAAGTAGAATATTGACTATAAAATGTTTAACGGTGCAAGGAGTAATGTGCTTAACGAATGAAATATTGTTATATGAAAATGATTGGAATAAATAGGTAAATGTTTTATTATCTTATTATTAATGGTGTACATGAATTTTTAAATAACATAAATATCATTCAAGGAAATAAGAATGGATTTTCCATCCAATAATTCTATAATTTTTAAATAAAATATGGAGTAAGTTGATCCCTTTTTGAGGGATTTATTAAATTAATAATATCCAATATATACTCTCTACCAATGTTCTTCATACATTTTGGTACAAAGTCATTCCTTTAATTTGATATTTGTGTTATTAATATTTTCTCTTTCATACTATTCACCAGGCTAACCCAATTATAGTTATATATAATACATAATTTCCCATAACCATGTAATATTCTTAACAATAATTTTACTAGTTCATAGAGGGTGGTATTTATAATGTGTTTAGCTTGACTCATGGGTGTAGCCTCATACTCTAAAAGAATATAATGCAGTGATATAAATTTCATAATCCAACGAATATCGATCAATATACATCCTCTAAAAATTTTACACTCTCTTAAGAGGTATTGTATATTTATTTTGTTATATAGAGAGTAGTAAAGGAAATATTCATAAGAAATTAGTCAATAAAATTAAGATAATGGAATTTGAAATTTGAGGGATGTTTTTTTAATTCCAATAGTTGGTTTTTGGATTAAGTGAATGGATTTTGGGTGAGTGAATTAAATTAGACTACATATCATTTCATGTTTATTAACAATAGAATAAAAAATAAATAAAAATTTTATTTATATAATAATAAAGAGTCATGGATAATTTATAATGAACACATTCATATATTAAAATATAATAATAAAACACTAACAAACACACAAAACTCTCAAAATATGAATTATTACCCAAACTTTAAAATAATGATGAAGTGAAATAAAAATAAAAATATGGGTTGATGAAATAATATTGTGTATGTGTTTGTGATATTGTGGGAACATTAATCGAATAGATTAGAAGAGTTTAGCTCTCCAAAATTGGATGTTTCATTATATGAAAAACTGTAGAACTTAACTCTTATCCATTTAAAAAATTCTATAATGTTACATTTTAACCTTTTTGATATTTTAATTTTTAAGGAAATTTTGTTCCAAGTATGGGTTTGTAAATTCAATGGGATTGAGTACCTCCAATTTTAAGCATGTATAAGACTACTGGGAATACAAAATTATTCAATCACATTAGGACATCCCCAATCGCTCAAGTTTGCTGTGTTGTCCTCTATTTGGAATATTTAACCAAGAATACCATTACTTAAAGTTCTCTATAATGAAAAAATGTATAAAAACATTGAAGCATAATTTTAATTGAAGAAAATAAATCAATAAAATCATTAAAAAGGAATTAATCTTAAATAAAAAATCTTATTATAAGTATTCATATATTTTTTAACAGATTAGCATAACATATCATCTCAAAGTCAATACATTCCTTATAAATTTTAGTATCTTCTTCCACTTTAGTGACTTTTTATTGGGAGAAATATTTTTGATATTTAAAATATTTCGGAATATTGTTTTATATACAAGAGATGAATGTGAAATTATAAATTTTTTTAATCTATTTATGATCACATCATCAGTTTAATTATCACATGATTTCAGAACTTTTGAAAATATCTAGGGGAATGTAATAGGAGTTAAATGATTATATGAATTATCAATGATATTATTTTTAACTTTTCATTTATTATCTTCACTTGAATACTGGAGTGATTGAGAGAGTTATTTTTTATCAATAAGTAAATAAAAATATGTTATAGTATCAGTTTTTGATAAATGTTATTTACACATATGGAGTATAACGTATCCTACATTACTTTCATGTTTTGTATTGAAAGTTGGATTGGATGTTAGTTGTACTGGAAAATGAATGTTTATCTCAAATATATTTTTTATAGTTTTTTCCATGAGTCTACATGTATTAAAAAATTGATTGAGTTTTCTTTTCTGACTGGAGATTTTGGGATAAAACTGGATTCACCCTATCTTTAAGGATTTGTTAATATTTTGGAGGAAGGGGAGGGTTAATAATTGAATAAAAAACATAATAAGGGTGTGTAACATTTCTTGAGGGACACCGGTTCGATTTTGGAAAACTTGAATTGTATGATTGTTAGTATTTTTTCAATCTTTATATCCATCGATTGGATTTTTTTTATGGAATTATTATTTAAAAGTGATTCTTAAAAAATAGATTTATTTGAAATATCATTTCAAATTCCTCAAATAAATCATAATGATAGGGTAATTAATCATAAAAATGGGTGTTATAAAAAGAAATACCAAAATGTAAAAGAATATATAGAGATTATGAATCACCTTTATGTTCATCCAAATATCCTCAAAGTGTATGAAATTCACCACGATTATTATAAAAATTTATTATATGGTAAGAATTATTAACTCATGAACTCTTTGATTGGGTTTTATCACACAGATCTTGAATTATTTACCATTTTGAGAAACTATAGATATTGTTTTACAGTAGGTAACCTATAGTTGTAGAATCTATAATTACATGTTCCATGTGGTTCAGTCTCTCATAAATATATTGGAGTAGTACTATATTTCAAATTTTATGATACATTAAACTATAAATAAATTATTAAAATCTATCACAATAATAATTAACAGTCTTTCTATATGCTTTCCAAATTCCTCAAATTTCATTTCTATAGGATGTTGTCCACGTGTGTTCGAAAAAAATCTATATAAAGAGCCATTTTTGGATCATCAATACACCATTTATAGTTGGAAAATAGTATAACCAAACATTGGATACATCATCAAGGGATAATTTTAGGGACTTATGTTTTATAAGGACTAATTTAACACTCTATTGTTTCATTTTAGATCACACAATAAATAATTACCTATTTTGAAAATGTGGGTTATTACTAGAAAGATCATGGAATATTGGGTGGAGTCGTATGAATGTTAAGAAAAACATAATGTAAGTTTCTTCCACTAGTTGATGGAAGTACACAATATGGTGCTTCATTTAAGGGGGATAAGATATATTCAAATCTAGTAATTTTTATCCATGTTTTCTTTTTTATTATTTGGTTTACCTTTATCATGGGGTTGAATTGTGTGGGGTTCCATAATTTTTTCCCATATGGTGTTTTATTTATATACTCTATAAAATAAAATGTGCATGCGTCTTTTCAATGGTTCATATGGTTTAATTTAATTCACATTTTTGGAATTGGTTTATAAAATGAAATATTTGTTAATCAGAGAGTCATTTTTTATTGTTTTTTATAAATATATAATCATTAGATGGAAGAAGGAAAAAAATGAAAATACAATATTTCAAGAAATATATTTTATTAAATAAAAAATAATAAGAGGGATTGAGAGAAAGAACTCAATAAAATAATATATAGGAAAAAAAAGGAGAAATTGAATTGAAATAGATATAGAATATGAAAAAAATAAAGAATTAAGAAATAAACAATGAAATGGATTTTTGTCTCCCTATTGTGGTACTAATCCCTAATTTCATTATCAAATTATTAAAATTGGGAGTTTATTATAACAATAATTACTATAGTATAGATGTAACTTTGGGTTATATCTTAATGAATCATTAGTACATTAATATTAAAAATTAATTAAATTTAAAAAAGTGAATTTGGAAAAAATGGGGTTTTGTGTTCACTTGGAGAAAGAAGAGGAAAATAATTGGCGAAGGTTCATTAAAACTGTTCCATGACAATATGATTACCCCTTGTAATTCATCTAATTATAATCTATTATTACCTTAATGGATAAGGATAAATCAATTAGTTATTTATTTATAACATTATAAAATATTTTTTTAATATTGTTCTTATTCGGATACATAAAACACCTTATTTAGAAATGAATAATTAGTCACCAGTTACCACAGATGTTCTAGTGATTTTCATCTGACATCGTAACCTAAACTCAGTAAGGGAACACTTTTGGAAGTAAATCTATTTTCTAGATTAATATGCCTTACTCTAGATTCACATAAAAGGAGTATATATTCTCTACTTTCATATGCAGGACATATATATTTGTTATGTTATATCCTAATATTTGAATTGTTTTTTTAGGAATGAAATATTACAAAAATATAATTTCATATAGAGTACCTATTTCAATAATATAGTGTAATAAAAAATATTTTATAAGTATATGAATGGAGAAAAATAAATGGTATGATATCATTACAATAGGGTATACTATTATATTAAGATGTCTATTCCTTACTAAGAATCCTATACTGTGAATTATTTGGAATTTCTATAATCATAATAGGCATCTTAATTTGTAGAGTTTTCATTTATTTAAATCATCCACAATAGCTGTCATTTAATAGACTATTACGATATATGTTATGTAGGGTATATTAATTAATAAATATGATTCATTTTGGATAAGTATTTAAAAAATAAATGTAAAATAGTTGTATATAACAACATAAAAGGAGAATCCTCCGAGATTTATATTGACCATTATGATGAAATAGAAGTGGTGAGTATGAAATTGGTTGAGGTTACCTAGATCCCAATGATCTCTCTTATTCCTATATTTCATACAAGATTCTGTCACATAATGTTAAAATGATGTGTCCCATCCATATAAAGGAAAATTCAATTACACCGCATGGCTTACTTTTTAGGTGGGATTCCTTCAACTACCACTTATGTGACCTTTATAAAACATATTTGATGGAATTCAAGGATGATATAGTGGATACTTTATAGTACGTAATGAACCAGTTTTCCATTCTTTTCATTTCAAGTATAAATGTTTTATTTTATTATATTAATAGAGATATTTTTATTTGGGTTCCCATCACTATCTCATATTCTACTAATTTTTATTTTTCCAATAAGAATCCATGATGTGGTATTAGAATAAACTGTGTTTTTATATCTCTAAAATTATGTACCAATATAATGAAATCAATTTCATATTATATGTTATAATACAAGACATAATATAAGATTGATTCATATTTTGTGATTTTTATGTAGTGGGATATGATATTTGAAATTCTAATACATGAAGGGGTTTTTGTCCTTAAATATCTTCTATTCGTATCATATGATATCATGTTATCAAAATATATGATAATTGAGTTTTTTAAAGAGTGTCAAATCCCTATGAAATTATTGATCGCTATTGTAATATTAAATAGATTTTACCCAATATTTGTTATATATATGTATCATAAAATTTTATTTCATTTTTTAAATTTAGTTTATGATATCTATTATACTCTTTGAAAAATAGGGGATAAATCTGTAAAATATTTTTCATAACCTAGATTTCCTACATTGGTCCTTATAGTTAGCCTATATAATTTTATATCATTATAACTAAATCCTAAAAAGGGATACAAGGATAAAAATTAATTATTTTTTATTTGTAAATTAATTAGAAATAATTATAATTTTTTTATAAATAATTATAAAAAAGTATACATGTGATATTTATTTTGTTATAGAAAGTATATAAATTAATTAATTATAACAAGTATATAGTTAATTAATAAATGATTATAAAAAATTATTATTAAATATTAATTAATATTAATTGTTAATATTAAAAATATTCTATTAAATCTTTTATAGCATACTTTTTGAATTAATTAATGTGTTTATTTAAGAAAACATGAAGAAATTAATACTATTAATAAATAATTAAATAGTGATTTGTTTTAAATTATTTATTATTCAAAATTAACTATTCCGAAATATTGAAATTAAAATATATATTTTTGAATTGTTTTAAACCTCATCAAAATGGGTTTGATGATTGATTTTTAGAAGGATAAAAAATGTAATGTACATGATAATTAGATTAGATACAATGTTTACAAAATTGATAGTAGATTATAAATAATTATAATTTAGAATATATTATTTATAAAAAAATGTAACTTCCATATAATTAATTATTAGATCATGTTAAAATAAAAAAGTAAATATAAACTGTTTATATTTAAGATTATAGATTGTTCGTTATAAATAACACAAACAATAATGTTTTCCACGTTAATTTTTTTTAATTATTAAAAATTTATTATCTTTTGTTGAAATTTAAGAATTATAAAATTATTCAAATTTTATTCCTTTATTTTATTAAATGAAACAAATTTTCAATAAATTTTAAATAATTGTATGGTTTAATTTATATTGTAGAATTTCTACATATAAATTAGGAGAATGTGTATTACATTATATAAATGATCACATAATAATTACTTTTTATGTACCTTTATCATAATATGTAGTTAAAGTTATGAGACCCAATTTATTTATTGGAAATAGTTTATACATATTATGATTAGAATATATGATGATTTTAATTCTATATTGTGTATGGTATCCATGGGTATGGGAAATTTGGGTCATACTTCCCACTAACCAGGATGTTTATGCCTTATTCTAAATGGGTTGGGGTTAGTTATCTATATCTCTTGGATTACACTTGTGGAGAAATTAAATTTTATATTCATATAAACCATTATATTATAATTTCATATACCTTAGGAATGATAAGTTTGTGTGTGTGTGTGTCTATATATATATTTGGATTTTTAGCATCTATTTCTGTGTATGAAACTCTAAATGTTGGTCATTTATTTAGGGGGACATATATATGATTCATATATAACAATATTGTAAATGGAATCTCATTCAATTTTTTTAGAATCCTACTTACATAAAAGGAAAAAAATTATATAAGATGATGATATTTAATCCCCCAATAAATACTAAGCGTTAGATTTCATTCCAAATAGAACAATTCAATATCTCGATCATTAAATCATGTAGCTTCTTCCATATCCTGATGCATTTGGATTATCTTGGTAAAGTCAAAGATAAATTGATAAAAGTTAGGTAAAAAATAGAAATATTTACAATTGGTTACACATGGATTGGAATCCAAAACATTTTATGACACTATTGAATTAATGTTGATTTTATTCATATGATGGACCAGATAAAATCCTTTATTTTATTCACCATCCTAGAGTCATCAATTATTGGGATAGTTTTCTACCTAAATATTTTTTTGGTGAGATATATTCTATAGTATTATCTTGGTTAATTTTGAAAATCAATTTTTTTATATAAATAGATACGGTGAATCAAAATATAGGTCATAATTTTAATGGGAGGCTATTTAAAAAATTTCCTTATTAAATGGTAATAAAAACTACATAATCATATGGTATAAGCTTATATTATCTTATATAACATCTTTATTATTATTAAAACTAAGAAAAATCCTATAAGAAGTATAATCTCATTGATAAGAGATCCTATTACTTTTTAATTAATAATTTTATTAAGGAAAAACTCTATGTGAGAGAGAAAAACCCTTGCCCAAGTAACTATATATTGTTGTTGTCCAATAGGTGAGTATATATGTTTATTAAAATAATAGACTAATTCACTTTGTGTTTCAAAATAAGTAGAAGAAAAATAAACTATGGATATTTTGTTTCTATAATCAATCATATTTGGTATATCCATGATATTCTATATTTTCCAAAATGGTTGCGGGGAAAGATCCTATATTAAATAAGACAAAGGGACAAGATTAACCCCTTTTGAAATTGGTAAGGGAAAACCAATCACTAGATATTTATCCTAGAGGGATAAAATCCACAATAATATCTAGTACAAACTGATTATTTTGGCCTAATATCCCAGAGGAAAAAAATCTTATTATATTAAAGAACCTAAAAGGGTAAAAATCCAATTTGGTTTGTTTCATGTGGGTAGAACACATGATTTCTGGTGTTCCGCGGCATGCCAGCTATGTCCTCTATGGTTCAGGACTACACATCCTTGACATGTGGCCCATCCCCCTCCCAGACACGAGCAACCACTTTCCCTCCTCATCAATATATCTGCTCAAGATTCTCTCATTACTCTATTAGTAATACATGATTCTCCCACATCTTGGGAGAGCACTGTACCAATAGATATTATATATTTGTGAACTCACAAACGTTTTCCATTGCGATCTCCAATGTAGGTCACCGTTAGACCGCCTAGCCCCAAGCTGAGAACGTCGATGCTCCAATGGCCTCCATCAGGACAAATTTGACCTTTAACCTTAATATATGGTTGTGTGTAGCCCTTAAAGTATCCCTGTAGTGTCATTACCATCATCAAAGAATTCCCACCCTCCTTGGTTTGGTCCGACATCGTGACTACCAGGTTTCACATCCCCTAGCTTGAACAAAATATTCTCCTTTCATATTCAATATTAATTATTATTATTACGACCTTTTGGGAATCGATATTTTAAAAAGGATTATTATGGTTATGGAATTCAATATGTTTTCATTCGTTGAAATGTTCTGACATGATAAATATATTCAATAAAATTTAACCCAGTATTCTCAAGAGTTTAGAATATATAAACTTGTAATATGATTTCTAGGTTTTGATGTTGTGTATATGGGACAAGATAGAAATTGTTCAAACATGAATAAGATCAGTTTTTTATGTTTCTAATGATATTTATTTTATTAGAAAGTAAATTTCATTAAAACTATATGGTTTTATTATCATTGGGTAAGAATGAATCAAAAATATGAAATTATTCATGCTAATTAAAAGTGTCTTATAAAATACATGAAATTTCTATTATATAAATCAATTTTATAAATATTAGTTCCTATATTTTAAAATAAATGAGATTCAAAATTTATATTTTTCAGGTGTTATAAATAAACAATTTTTGAAAACAAAGGGATGAATTAATAAGGCTTATTGTTTAAATACTTTTGATAAAGAAATGATTGATACATTGATTTTTTAAAAGTATTTTAATTAATCAAGATCAAATTGTTCGTTGGAAATGATATACATATTTATCTTATTTCACACACATGATAATAAAAGTTTTTAATTAAAACTGTTTTTATAATAATGTGAGATGATCAATAAGATAAACAAGGATTATAAATAATTAGATTTTATAACATGATTTAAAAAGGATAAATAGGCTAAAACTTTTATTCAAATATATTTTAATAAATAGAGGAATATATCTCCACCAGTCTTCAGTGTATCATTTCAAAGAAAAATTTATACTTTTAGAAAAAAAACAAAGTTTCAAACAAGTAAAATAAAAAATATTATATTAAAAAAATGTTTATTTGTCAAATATTCATACTAAGAATATATGTGTTTTTTCCTAAACCAAAACATGGTCAGGTGTTATATAATGGTATTAAAACTAGATTATAGTTTATAATAGTTAAGTGGAAGTATATTTGAAATTAGAGAATTTCAAAAATAAAAAAAATCGTTACATCAGTCTACATTTGAAAAGATTTCCAAAAAATATCCAATTGATTTTTGATTATTGAATGGTGTTGTAAAATATTAGTGTTGTATTTAGTTACCATGGACATGAAAGATTAATTTTTATAAAGAATTATGTTATCAAAAATAAAAATTTCGTTCTACTAGATATCATATTATGGTTTTGAGATATGGTCGTAACGATAAATGAAAATAGTTTCTTTTATGTAAAAAAAGTGAATATCAATTAATCCGAAATAAGTTTAGGACGCGATAGTAAGTGATAATATAAATAGTTATATTATTTACATAATTAATTTAATTGCAATTTTGATGTAAAATTATCCCATTATAGTGATTCGAAAATCATATTTTATTCTATATAGATAAAAAAGTTTGGCATTATACCATTTTATAATGTGATGTAATGGAGATTTAATCTAACATCCCAGGTAAATAATAAATATTAAATTTTCTTATTTATTAATATTTTTGAATTAAATATTAATTTTACTTTAAAGGGGATTCTAAGTATGATAGTGTACTCAACACAAAATAACGGGTAACTTTGAAATCTTACGTTTCACATAACTTTGAGTTATACTGAAAAATAATATAATAATATAATTATTTTAAAATGTAGTTAATGACTTACCATTTTATTGCTATAAATGAGCAGAACTAAATAAAAAAATGATTACACATTTTTGTTAAATGTTTTTACTTTTATCCAATAAATTTTTGAGGCTTAAAATTAGAATGAATTAGGATTTAAGATTGAAAAACTCTAATATTTTTAAAAGATCGTTTTACCGCCTTTTGATGGAGAACCCTTTTTAAATATATTTTTTGAAACTTTTATATGTTCAATTTGACAAAATATACTTCTTCTGAAGAATTGGGATATCAAAAATTACTTTGGGTAAAATTTTGGTTTTTTTGATAAAGTTAATTTTTTGATGAATAATGGAAAATACTGCATTTTAATTCAAAACAACCATTTAATATAATTTATTTATTTTATTAGACTATTAATTTAATTGGTTTTAAAGTGTAATTGGATTATATTTTTATCATTTAATCTAATTTTGGTCATTGGAAATAATTTCACTGTAACGCCCCGACCCCAGCTACCCAGTGTTGGTGCATTACTTCGTAACATTGGCATGATCACAAAAGATCAAGTCTCGAAATACCGATTAGTTTAGTAGCCTTGGAAACACTAGATACATTCATAAATGTTACATTACACCATAAAGTGAAAAACTAATAACAATGTCTTCATAGTCCACACTCATATCCTCTTCTGACTATCCCTGCAGGTCATTCATAAAATACTTCTTCACATCCTGGAAAATATTAAAACATTGAAAGGGGTGAGCTCAGATGCTCAGTAAGGATAACAATTTTGCGGAAGCTTTCATAAATAAAAACTAACAATTAAGGCAATGTATAACTAAACAAAATCCTTTTTAAACTTGAACTTCAGCATAATATGGCAAAAGTAAAATCAAAAAATGCCACTTACTTACTCACATGGATATTCTACTAGATGAATAATCACATGAAATATCAATAACCACTTTCATAATGAGGGAATGTATAATGCCGGACATTCTGAAACATTTTTTCAAGGCCTCGGCCAAGACGTCTAAAATGATTAAGGCCTCGGCCAAAACCATAAATCAAATTGGGAAAGGGCCTCGGTCAATTCCACGTCTAGTTGTCTCATGAGACCTACCGATGCAATTTTTTTAGAAGATACATACGTTTAAAATTGATCAAATATAATCCAGTGTTTTTTTTGCAAACATTATGCAAGCTTCTAAAAACAAAATAACTAATTCTGAGACTGCTCGACAAATTACAGGCCATGATGGGTCCACGCCCAATCCCTTCCTGTCTACCACACTCGAGAGTCGGGTTTTCTGAAAACATTTTTAATCTTGCGTTAAGTACGTATACATTTTCACTGGATTTTCATATATTGGAGAGAAATATCTCTTTTTGGAAATAATTTAAAAATCAAATAATTATAAAAGAAAACCTTTTTAATAAACGTAAAAGTCAAAGTGGTTTATACACCGTATAAAAGAAAGTTGTGTATAAAACCAAATATGCCTAAATGAAAAAAGAATGACCCGAAGTCCTTAAAAATATCATTTTTAAAATAAAATAGATCTATTATGTGTATTAACTATAGGAACACATAAAGAAAGTAAAAATACAAAATAGGACATAATAATATCATGACATAATTTGAAAGTAGGAGATTAACCCAAAGAATGGAAGTTGGGTTAAGAAGTTCCCTTACCTCGTGTTCGACTTGACTCGACCGTTCTTTAAACTCCTGAATAATAAACTAGAGTTAATATATACCTTATTAAGAACCATTTTCAATTTCATTATCCTTTTTATATCACTTATTAAAATGATATAAACATTATGTAATTTTTTATGTTAATAACGATCGTTTTGTCGATCTTTGGTACTTGAGTCAACAATAAACTTCTTATAATTAAAAGTTCTTTATGTGGTAGAATATCCATTATCTCCAGAATTATATTCATGATTTAGATGTCATATATATCATATATATCCAGTATATACATTCATTTATAATATTACGTAACATTTAGAGGTAAGAAATGAAATGCACCGTTCATGGAGACGGTAAGCCGTACGTACGCATGCACGCTAATTTCATTTCTATTTCGTATTTAATGGAATGAAATAATAATGATATAAATGTATAATATAATTCCGGTATAATATAGTGTATAATACCATCTACTCCATCCTTTATACATCCCACATATGGCATTAACGATTCAAATCACTTTGAGGGGGCGGTAGTCCGCACTTCCTAAAATGAAATTATCGCGTTTACCCATAATGGAAATCATAAAGTATGCCATAAATGAGAAATACAGAAGCATAAGTAAAACATTAAAATATTATATATCATATATAAATATAGTTACATGTTAATGGCCACCTTTGAAGGTGTTATATGAGTGTTGAACAATCATCGTTTCGTGAGGCAGAAATTCGTCATCCACAGAAACCGTATGTTCTTTAACCATTAGATGTAGGTGTGTGTAAGTTTAGCTCGAATACTTCTTATAAAAACATCCTAGTATATTGAGGATACTGGTGTTATTAAAAAATAAATGAATAAAAAGAGTTTAGGGGGTTGGAGAAGAAAAATAAAACAAAACAACATTAGAGAAGAAATTACCTCAAAATCGGGTAACTCTATTTTATTTGACCCAAAGGCTTCCTTGGGAAGAGTTCTGCCCAAAGTGAGGCTTCTAGGAGTAAGAGGGGGATGTTGGGAGAGTATTTGGGCAGAGTTTGGCCGATCCAAATGGCTTGAAAGTGTGAATGAGGTGGTAGAGGTGGGGGCCTTTTATAAGAGGAGAGGAGGGGCTCTGTTGGAAAGATTGAAATGTTACATTATTATACCATGATTTTCGGATTATAAAGGTCCCAAACTTATATAATTCGTGGATAAGGTGATAAGGGTTCTAAATATACCCATCCAATAGTCTTTGGACAAGTGTAAGCCTTGGATTTTACATTATCTTTTCATTTTATTAAAATCGTTAAATAATGAGGTCATCGCTGCATCATAATGTTGTCATAAATAATTTAATTTATTTAACGTATAAAAATTATAAAAAAACTACTATGATGTAGGAAAGCTTTTTATCTTTCTAATTAATCTTTATAGTCGAAATTTGGACTTGTTTAACCCCACTTAAAAACTGTTTTAGTAGAACAACTCATGTTTGTGTCAATTTAATTTTAACATTAAATAAATATATATTAATGTCATTTTCCTACCAAATTGGCTCCATGGGGTCCCCAAGTTGACCCATGGGTTGTCTTGGTCGGCCATGACTCATCCAATAGGAGTAGGACAAGTGTCAATCTCATCTCATTTTATTAAAACATTATTTTTACCTTAAACTACACTAATTACCACTAATCGCGATTAAGAACTTAAACGTTACTATTCACCAAAAAATTATTTTAATCTCATTTACAAAATTTTACTTCTTAATGACAACCATGTATGTCAGATTTTTGAAAATAAAATCACAGAAGTGGTAATATTTCATTTAAACGAAAAATCAGTTATTTAACTACCACTTAGTGGTTTCACTATTCATCAAAAATTGAAGTTTTTCAGAACAATGCCAAAATTTCACCATAAGCTATAATTGATATTTCAAATTAAAAAATGATGTATATTTTACAAAATTACAAACATATAAGTTTCATTAATTAATTTTATAAATAATTCCTGCTGTCACAACAATAGCGTGTTTTTAAGAAACGATTTATATCAAAAGATTGTCAATTGTTTATGTCCAATTTCAATGTTAAATTAATTATAATGACCACCATTGGATAAAATGTTAAAAATATATTCTAATTCTACTTTAAAACCACTAAATAGTATAATTTATCACTATAAATTATTTTGATTGAAAAAGTTTTTTCTAAGTAATTTTCACTATTCATAAAAAAATGGAAGTTCACAGAAAATTAAAAAAAATTCAACTTTGGATAATTTCAATATTAAGAATACAAAAATGAAGTCCATTTTGAAATATAAAATTTCTATAATTTTAAAAAGTGGTTATTACTATTCAAAACGGCTACTTTGATTAGTCGCGGTGTTTTAGAACTCGAAGTTGCGTACAATGCAAGCTATTGCATTATTGAATGAGAAGCGTATCGTGGATGCTCAGGGTGTTACATTCTCCCCTCCTTCAATAAATTGCGTCCTCACAATTTGAAATTTTTCTTTGAAAATAAAAGGTTGAAAAGAGAAAATACCTTTGAGGAAAACCCACATCGGAAATAAGATTAATAAAATTTAGCCTTAATAAGAGGGAAAGGGAAATGAAAAAGTCACCACCCAATTATGATCTCGATTAGGAGAACATTGGTGGCAATTAGAGAAATATAATTAGAGGAAAAACGTAAATATTTGTAGGGAGTGATTGAGGTCATCAATTACAATCAACTGTCAAATTGAGGGCCTCAAAGCCTTCAATCTATGTTGATTTAAAATATCATCAGTTCAACAAAACATAAGGTATTAGGATAACACATTTTTTTGTTTTAATATCCCTTTACTAAAGTTTAAGAATTAATTTATTCATTGAATAAGAGATAGGTATATATATATTTATTCTTGACAATTAGAGTTTCAGCCTTCAACTCATCTTTCACTCAAAAAGATAGAACTCAAAAATATTATAATTATCATAATTTTATATGTTTCCAAATGTTAACACATACCATTTAGATTAGTAAAATTATTTTTTAATAACCAGGGACTTCCTGTAGGCTAGTGGTAGGAAATAAAGGCCCGTCGCACTATGATTGTTGGTTCGATTCCTGCAGCTTTGTCCAACGCGACGGGTTATGCCCCACCCTGCAGGTTGTCCTTTTCCTAAAACTATAGTATCATAATATTCCAAAAATAATCTTCATAAATTTTTTAACCTTAAACAATACTATCCAAAGATCAACTTAATCCACTCCAACCTTTATAGTTATCCAAAATACCTCTGTCCAGACTTTCTCTAAAAGGTCTCTTAATTCCAAAATCAATTTATCAGATTCCCCAAACAAAGTAAAGTTTCTCTTATTGTCACATACTAAAATAATAATTACCTTCATCATATTAAAACCTTACTGAAATCAACAAGTACTACAGTACAATCCTTATATTATTCTAATAACCAGAATATAATCCATGAGTCCAAAAGCACCAATACATTAGTTATTCTGCTTCAACTATAGTAACAACATAAGATTGTCCTTGATCCCTTGGCCTTTTTTGAGGTAAGTTTCCCTTACTCTTAGGACATTCATTTGCATAATGACCCATTTCTCTACAATTGTAGCGTTCAACTTTGATAGCCTCTTTCTTTCCCTTGCAATCACGAGCCTGTTGAACCTTTTCTCCACATTTATAACAAACTCCCATTTCTTTTAGGCAAGTACCAGGGTGATTCTTCCCACAATTATCACATAATGGAAAATCCTTCTTTCCCTTTTTCCCTTTATCTGTATCTTGTTCCACCATTCTCTTCTTCTCTTGCTTTACTTTGTTGTCATAAGACTTAGAGAATTCCTTTTCTGTATTGATAGCACACGAGACAATATATTCATATGATGAGAAGGATTGTGATACTAAAGCTCGACGGAGAAATGGTTTTAACCCATCAAAGAAACGATCAATATTACTCCTTGGGTTACGTATATAATCGGAAGCATGCCTCACTAACCTTGTAATGTTAGCCTCATACTTTGCGACATTCTCATCCTCCTTCTGCCTCAGACTCAGAAATTGCCTTTCCATATCCGCTCGATGGTCTCGAGGAAAGTATTTTTCTAAGAACAGCTCTTTGAACTCCTGCCATTCCATGTTTGTTAATTCATCATCTTCCTTTGTGTTTTGAATTAGTGAACACCATTGATCGGCATATCCAGTGAGGTGGTAAACTGCCATGACAACTTTCTCCCTTTCACTACTCCCCAAGGCATGGAATATTTTCTCTAAGGAATTTATCCATTGCTCAGCCACTATAGGATTTGTACTCCCATTGAAGGTTGGTGGTTGTTGCCTCATGAAACGGTCTAGCATTGATCCTCCACGTTGCGGATCAGGGTGCTCCATACGAGTAAGGTTATTATTCATAACTTGAGTGAGTTTTCCCAGTATGGTAATAAGTTGATCAGCACCAGTTGTATCTCCAGATCCACAATAATTATCCTGAGCAAGAGGGAAATCCCTACACGGAGTGCGTGCATTGATACGGTTTCCATTCCTTCCACTAGGCGTCATTTCTAAACAATGGCATAAACTAGATTAGTTTATGAATTAAAATACATAATTCCATATTTGTAAAACACTTTACAAAAATTGACCTATTTATGGATATAATCCATAATCATAAAAAGAAATGTTTTCTTTGATAAAGTATATACTCATAAACCTTCATAGTGGTTTGAAAAGAAAATGAGAATTATCCTAAGCATATCCCCCAGGAGTGTCGTAACCAAGAGTGCAGCAAGGCCCGTTGTCGTGAACCAGTTCCCGTTCGAGTCTAGATCAAAGCGGTGTTTTCGGGTTTTACCCCTAGGTACATCTGTGCCAGAGCCGCCTCTACCTGCTCGTATCCAGACATGGATGTATTGCTCGGAAAAATCACAAAATCTCTATAATACCAAAATTCTAGGAAGTTCTTCTATACTAATCCTTAAAGTCTATCTTTGGGCTATGTGCTCTAATCAGAGTATATCTAAATATAGCTTCCAAGGTTAGTACTAAAATGCCTTTGATACCAACTGTAACGCCCCGACCCCAGCTACCCAGAGTCGGTGCATTACTTCGTAACATTGGCATGATCACAAAAGATCAGGTCTCGAAAGACCAATTAGTTTAGTAGCCTTAGAAACACTAGATACATTCATAAATGTTACATTACATCATAAAGTGAAAAACTAATAACAAAGTCTTCATAGTCCACACTCATATCCTCTTCTGACTATCCCTGCAGGTCATTCATAAAATACTTCTTCACATCCTGGAAAATATTAAAACATTGAAAGGGGTGAGATCAGATGCTCAGTAAGGATAACAATATTGCAGAAGATTTCATAAATAAAAACTAACAATTAAGGCAATGTATAACTAAACAAAAGCCTTTTTAAACTTGAACTTCAGCATAATATGGCAAAAGTAAAATCAAATAATGCCACTTACTTACTCACATGGATATTCTACTAGACGAATAATCACATGAAATATCAATAACCACTTTCATAATGAGGTAATGTATAATGCCGCACATTCTGAAACATTTTGTCAAGGCCTCGGCCAAGATGTCTAAAATGATTAAGGCCTCGGCCAAAACCATAAATCAAATTGGGAAAGGGCCTCGTCCAATTCCACGTCTAGTTGTCTCATGAGACCTACCGATGCAATTTTTTTAGAAGATACTTACGTTTAAAATTGCTCAAATATACTCTAGTGTTTTTTTGCAAACATTATGCAAGCTTCTGAAAACAAAATAACTAATTCTGAGACTTCTCGACTAATTACAGGCCATGATGGGTCCACGCCCAATCCCTTCCTGTCTACCACACTCGAGAGTTGGGTTTTCTGAAAACATTTTTAAGATTGCGTTAAGTACATTTACATTTACACTGGATTTTCATATATTGGAGAGAAATATCTCTTTTTGGAAATCATTTAAAAATCACATAATTATAAAATAAAACCTTTTGAATAAATGTAAAAGTCAAAGGGGTTTATACACCGTATAAAAGAAAGTTGTGTATAAAACCAAATATGCCTCAATGAAAGGAGATTGAGACGAAGTCCTTAAAAATATCATTTTTAAAATAAAATAGATCTATTATGTGTATTCACTATAGGCACACATAAAGAAAGTAAAAATACAAAATAGGACATAATAATATCATGACATAATTTCAAAGTAGGAGATTAACCCAAAGAATGGAAGTTGGGTTAAGAAGTTCCCTTACCTCGTGTCCGACTTGACTCGAACTTTCTTTAACATCCTGAATAATAAACTAGAGTTAATATATACCTTATTAAGAACCATTTTCAATTTCATTATCCTTTTTATATCACTTATTACAATGATATGAACATTATGTAATTTTTTAAGTTAATAACAGTTGTTTTGTCGATCTTTGGTACTTGAGTCAACAATAAACTTCTTATAATTACAAGTTGTTTATGTGGTAGAATATACATAATCTCCAGAATTATATTCATGATTTAGATTTCATATATATCATATATATCCAGTATATACATTCATTTATAATATTACGTAACATTTAGAGGTAAGAAATGAAATGCACCGTTCATGGAGATGGTAAGCCGTACGTACGCATGAACGCTACTTTCATTTATATTTTGTATTTAATGGAATGAAATAATAATCTTATAAATTTATAATATAATTCCAATATAATATAGTGTATAATACCATTTACTCCATCCTTTATACATCCCACATATGGCATTAATGATTCAAATCACTTTGAGGGGGCGGTAGTCCGCACTTCCTAAAATGAAATTATCGTGTTTACCCATAATGGAAATCATAATGTATGCCATAAATGAGAAATACAGAAGCATAAGTAAAACATAAGCATATTATATATCATATATAAATATAGTGATATCTTAATGTCCACCTTTGAAGGTGTTATATGAGTGTTGAACAATCATCGTTTCGTGAGGCAGAAATTCGCCATCCACAGAAACCGTATGTTCTTTAACCATTAGATATAGGTGTGTGTAAGTGTAGATCTAATACTTCTTATAAAAACATCATAGTATATTGAGGATACTGGTGTTGTTACAAAAGAAATGAATAAAAAGAGTTTAGGGGGTTGGAGAAGAAAAATAAAACAAAACAACATTAGAGAAGACATTACCTCAAAATCGGGTAACTCTTTTTTATTTGAGCCAAAGGCTTCCTTGGGAAGAGTTCTGCCCAAAGTGAGGCTTCTAGGAGTAATAGGGGGAAGTTGGGAGAGTATTTGGGCAGAGTTTGGCCGAACCAAATGGCTTGAAAGTGTGAATGAGGTGGTAGAGGTGGGGTCCTTTTATAAGAGGAGAGGAGGGGCTCTTTTGGAAAGATTGAAATGTTACATTATTATACAATGATTTTCGGATTCTATAGGTCCCGCACTTATATAATTCGTGGATAAGGTGATAGGGGTTCGAAATCTACCCATCCAATAGTCTTTGGACAAGTGTAAGCCTTGTATTTTACATTATCTTGTCATTTTATTAAAATCGTTAAATAATGAGGTCATCGCTGCATCATAATGATGTCATAAATAATTTAATTTATTTAATGTCTAAAAATTATAAAAAAAATACTATGATGTAGGAAATCGTTTTATCTTTCTAATGAATATTTATAGTAGAACTTTGGATATGTGTAACCCCACTTAAAAACTGTTTTAGTAGAACAACTCATGTTTGTGTCAATTTAATTTTAACATTAAATAAATATATATTAATGTCATTTTCCAACCAAAGTGTCTCCATGGGGTCCCCAAGTTAACCCATGGGTTTTCTTGGTCGTCCATGACTCATCCAATAGGAGTAGGAAATGTGTCAAGCTCATCTCATATTATTAAAACATTATTTTTACCTTAAACTACACTAATTACCTCTAATAGCGATTAAGAACTTAAAAGTTACTATTCACCAAAAAATTATTTTAATCTCATTGAACCAAATTTTACTTCTTAATGACAACCCTGTATGTCGGATTTTTGAAAATCAAATCACAGAAGTGGTAATATTTCATTTAAACGAAAAATCAGTTATTTAACTACCACTTAGTGGTTTCACTATTCATCAAAAATTGATGTTTTTCAGAACAATGCCAAAATTTCACCATAAGCTATAATTGATATTCGAAATTCATAAATGATTTCTATTTTACAAAATTAAAAACATATAAGTTTCATTAATTAATTTTATAATTAATTCCCGCTGTCACAACAATAGCGTGTTTTTAAGAAACAATTTATATCAAAAGATTAGCAATTGTTTATGTCCAATTTCAATGTTAAATTAATTATAATGACCACCATTGGATAAAATGGTAAAAATATATTCTAATTATACTTTAAAACCACTAAATAGTATAATTTATCACTATAAATTATTTTGATTAAAAAAGTTGTTTCTAAGTAATTTTCACTATTCATAAAAAAATTGGAAGTTCTCAGAAAATTACAAAAAATTCAACTTTGGATAATTTCGATATTATGAATACAAAAATGAAGTCCATTTTGAAATATAAAATTTCTATAATTTTAAAAAGTGGTTATTACTATTCAAAACGGCTACTTTGATTAGTCGCGGTGTTTTAGAACTCGAAGTTGCGTACAATGCAAGCTATTGCATTATTGAATGAGAAGCGTATCGTGGAAGCTCGGGGTGTTAAATTCACTTTGAAAATGGATATATAAACATGTCAATCTTTTGATAGTTTTTATTTTTTTAATAACACGCTTTTCAGTTATTGTCAATAAGGATTAATTTTAAATTAATTTCTGAAACATATGTGCTTTGAATTTATAAAATGGTTTCAATATTTTAAATTAGGATGTCCAAATTTTGAAAATATGAAGTTTTTATTTTTTGACATTATGAATAGTAACTTTAGTAAATATTTTATTTACCAGTTAAAGGGTAAATCCGGTAAATAAGTGAAAAAATTATTATTATAATAATATTGAATTACTATAACACGTTTCCTAAACCAGTTTTATGACAAATTTCAAACATGGTCATACATGGGTTGATTTTGGGACCCCAAGGAGCATCCTTTAAGTGAAAATTATATTTTATAAAAATTAATTTAATTTTACGGAAAATGTAACATAAGTATATATCATTAAGTAAAAAAATTATATGGGGTTATATAAGTTATCATTTCAACTATAATTCGTCATTATAAAGATAAAATGATTTCCTACATCATGGTATTTTATTTATAATTTTTAAATATTAAATAAATAAATTTAATTGTGACACAATGGTGATGTAGTGACTACTTCATAAATAATGGATTCAAATAAAAGATATTTTAAATATGAAAATAAATGTAGTTTGGTTATTTTCATATCATCCATGGATTTTTTGGATTATAGTTACTTTCTATCATTGTATTAATCAATTTGTTTCAAATAAATCAAGTTGTTTTGGATTTTTCAAAATGTCGTGATATGAATAGTGTCAAAATTGACATAATTCATATTTTAAAATATAAAATATTTTGTAAAATATTTTAAAATTCCAAAAAAACAAAAAATTAGGAAATTGTTTATCATATGTCTGACATTTTATTATTGAATCTATAATTTGATATTTTCCATGTTTTGGAAACTATTTGGATTCTCATAGCGTTAAATGCTTGATTAGATGGTAAGAGTAAAACACAATAAAATAAAAAACACAAGTATTAAAATATATCCAAAACCTGTCCAATTCTTATTGGATGATTTTATTTCTATTTAAATTAATCATATCTTATAATGTAATAGGTTTTGTACCTTTTAAAACCGAAATTTATTTTATAATTAAATAAAACTATCAAACATTCCTAAAGAGACCCACCTCTTTCTTATAAAAGGCCACCACTTCTAACCCATAAAACACACATCCAAAGTCGCATGTATTGTCAAAAATCTGCTCTAAGAAGCTCTTAAAATCCCCCTATTCCTCATATAATCATTCCCCTAGGAATAAGAAAATTCCAGAAATCCTTTTGTCTCAAATCAATAATTGTTACACTTTTTAAGAGGTAGTGTATTCTCTAAAATTCCATTCCATTATTCTACATCTTCACCACCTATTCTTTTATTTTTCTTTGATTACATAACAACATCAGTATAATAAATATACTAGTATGTTTTTATGTTAATTATTCTAACCAAACTCATAGACACCTCTATCTAATTTATTTAGAACCTACGGTTTCTGTGAACGGTGAACTATTGCCTCACGAAACAATGATTGTTTGATCTTATCCTACCACCTCTCATGGAAACAATTATGACAGAAATGTATTTATATGGGATATATATTATATCTATATTGTTTCTATTATTTTTTATTTTTTATTTACTTTATATCTTTATGTTTTCCATAATGGGAAAAGATGATAATTTCATTTGAGGAAGTGCGGACTACCGCCCCCTCAAAGTTATATGACTCGTTCAGACATAAATGGAACATATAAGGATGATCTTAATAAATTTATGTAACATATATAAAATTTTATATTATATTTAAATTATAACATACAAGTTTATCTTTTTTTCATACCATTAATAATGACAAAAATGAAATGAAAGTAGTGTTTATGTGTGTGTACGACTTACCTTCTACATGAATGGTTCATTTCATTTTCATATTTCCAAATGATATGAAATATTATAAATAAATACATCCTAGATATATATGATATATATGATATCCAAATCATTAATATCATTCTGTAGATAAAGGAATTTTGAACACATGTATAATTTGTAATTAAAACATGTGCATTTTGACTCACGTTCTGAACATCAACAAAATTTCCTATATATACTCAAATAAATAATTAATTGTTATTGTAAGGTAATAAGTGATCAGAAAGGAATAATAAACATGAAATATGTTTTTATGAAATTAGAAAATAACTTACATTTATTATTCACAAAATTAATGAACGAATGATTCATTTTGAACACGGGGTAAGGGAACACTTTAACCCAATTTCCACTCTTTGGGCAAAAATTACACTTCATTGTAATGTCATTCTATGATTAATTGAGAAATACTTTTTGTTATCATATCTTGTATTAATACTTCAATTATTTCTACTTATAGTTAATACACACAATTAAACCATTTTATTTACAAAATTATTATTGTAAGGGAACCTTTCACCCTCCTCTTTTAATAAAAGACTTCTTATTTGTTATATTATTTAATCTCTATTTTCTTATGTTGGGATATGTTCTTATATATCCTTATTGATTTAAATTTTATTTCATAATTATGAGAGTCCCTATTATCTCTCATCAACTCATTTTATGAGTTTTTATGTAATGTCGTTAGGTTGCCGATTTTTTGTAAAGGACTTCGTCTCAATGTCCTTTCATTTAGGTATTCATTGATTTATATTTGAATTTATTTTATATGGTATATAAACCAAAATAAAATCTAATTTAATTAAAAATTAATCTTATTTATATGAATAATTTTTCAAAATGACAAAGGGGATGTTTCTTTTTAACGGACGTGGTGAAAACAACTTTCTGCCACCATGAGCATTATTTGATATTTGGCTTTCTTGACAAGAAGTAATGTTTTTTAAAGGAAAATAAATACCATATACTACATTTACGTATTTTGGTATTTAAAATTGTGTTTATAATGGATGGATTGTGTCAATATATTGAACTGATATATTATTATTACAATGTGGAAATGTTATCTTTCCATTATGATTGTGTTATGTGTTAGGATTTTTTTATGGTTCTTGGGCATTGTTTATGTATATAGGTGGTTCTGTGATAAACCTAGTGTTGGTGAGACCGAGATAGATCTCAAATGTATTGCGTAATATGATAGAGGAAAAATTTAGTGTTTCTACTAAGTGATTAAGGGAATATACATTGATGGGTATTCCAAATGTAACTCCATATGTAGATGTGAAAGCTACAATATCAGCATAATATGGATTCCACAAGTTACCTTTATGATTGATGAATTTTATGTGTTATTCATAAATCATGTGATTTCATAGGTTATGTTAAATATCTTATGTTTTGTGTGTATTTATGGACTAATTTTTTCTTTCTTTATTTTATAACCCTTACTAAGATTTTTTATGCTCATAACAAGTTTTTGAAATGTTTTTCACAAGGTATAAGGAAGGGTATGATAAAGGAATAATTCAAGAAGATTTATGTCAAGAAAAGAAATCTTTTTTTCTTTTAATAGTTTTTATATTTTAAAAAATAGATACTAAGTAGAAGTCTCTAACTTGTAATATTTGAGATGTAATGTAATTATTATGGACTAATTCTTAACATCTATAAACCTGAAAAGATACTCGATGAGAATTAAAGTCAAATTATGTACTTATCACATGATTAAGTAATGTATAAGGATGGGGCCTTATAGTTGGTATCAGAGGGAGGTTTAGTCATCATTATTAATTATGTTTTTTTGTTAGACACATGGTCAAACTCTGTGTCCAATCTTTAAGTTAAATCCTTATTTGGTAACTTTTTTAGATTATGGAATGTTTGTTATAAATGGATGTAGTATGATCTCAAATAACATTCATTTCTCTTCCTGATGTCATTCTTGAAATAATTTTTAAAAATTCATGTCCAAATGATTCTGAAACATTTTCTATCATATAACTCACTTGAAATCAATTTTTGAGATATCAAACACCTCTGATATATGTCGATACCATCGGGGATCATGGGTTGTAATTAATTAAATCCTATTTTTACAATATTATAATATTTTGAAGAAAAGAAAATATTATCAAGGAATTATTAGATATTTTACCATACCATAATATTTTGAAACATATTATTATTTTGATAAATGTGATAAAGAAGGAGACCATTGAATGAACTATTTATTTTTTCTTTTAAATTATAGTATTTCTGCACAAACTTATCGAACTTTAAAAGAACAATTGATTGAATGTTAAAACTCAAACTCAGATCGAATATTTTATAAAAAGAGTTTTTTATTAGATTTTTTGAAATTATATGTCATATATGATTATTTTCCTAAACTTTTTTTCTTTGAACACCCATATCACCCATGGTGTCTGAGGTGTATTTGGATTTAAAAAAGATCATTTTGAAGGATCTCTTAATCATTGTTGTAATATATGGACCATCTATCTACATAAACAAGATAACGATGAAACTAGGTAGAAACCATGATCAAGGTATAATTTTCATTTTTTGGAAATTGGGAAATTTTAGGGAGGTTAAAAAATATCAATATATATAAGACTTCGTGAGTTAATATATTGAGTTTATTATGAGTTGTGATGAAAATGAGTGGTATAAGAAAACCATTGAGGTTAAATAATGTTACGGTTATTTTTGAGTTTTATAAAAAGGGGAAACACACAAGATGGGTGACAACCCATTGCGACCGTCAAGGCCGCATGAATAAAACCCACAACCATAGGGTGACAATGGTGGATCGCCTACCACTGGCATACGTGAAATACCTCATTAGTATGACTAATTCTTTTTTAGATAAATGATTTTATTGTTAAAAAATAATTTGATTATGGGAACTTATGTTTTATCACAAGTATATCCTTAGTATATTAAAATGATTTGGTGATTATGTTAAAAATGTTTTTTTGGAAGATGTTATCTCTTTTGGTGAAAAACTATAAGCCTATATAGAATAGAATACTGTGGGATTTCATTTGTGGATTAATGGTTGAAATTTTATTTTGGAAGAATATATGTTTTTATTGTGGAAATATAGATATTTTATTTATTTATTTAAATGATTATCCTATATTGGAGAATATGTGATTATGTTAATTACATTTTAGTATGAGACTTTAAGAGTAGCTATTGTTATTTGGAGATAAATGTTATGATTTTTTTGGAAGACAATGTGATAAAATCCTTTTAAATTTTCAGTTTTAAATATAGTTTGGATTATTTTGAATAATTTTATGGAAAATTGTGTATTGAGTGGTCTTTTTTGTGAATCCAATATAATTTGTTCAATTTTGGAGATTAAGATTAATTTTTCATTTCTATAAAATTTTATCCTTCTTTGAGATTATCTGATCTTGTACTAAAATTTTTGGTTTTTTTTAAGGTCCAAAGACATGTGAAATATGTAGTTCATATTTTGTTGATTATGCGACTATATAGAAGTTTATTCTAGAACTTTTTATGTGACCAAGTAATTTTGATTTATCATATTTAGGAGAAAAGATGGGGTTCTTGTAGAAATTTAGTAAAGAATAAAAGTATACATCACAAGTAAATATTTTTCCTTATGTTCTTAGTCAAGATCATAAATAAATTCCTCAAAATTATGAAAGGAACCTAAAACAATAGTGTTTTTAGTTTCCTCTTCCTATTGCACAACCAATGACCGTTTA
The DNA here is from genome assembly GCA_963277665.1 of Viscum album. NCBI lineage: Eukaryota > Viridiplantae > Streptophyta > Magnoliopsida > Santalales > Viscaceae > Viscum > Viscum album. The sequence continues at coordinate 907,545,924 of OY728145.1, forward strand.
ACCAATCACAAGTTTGTGGTTTAATTGTTTTTAACTTTCTATTGACCATGTTTTCGATCACTCCCAATCAGATCATGACACTTAGTTTATATTCCATATCCATTTTTCCTATTTGGTATCCAAGTATGGTTTAACTCTGGTGACCTTTGTACTTATCCTTCTTTGTTTTAAAGTTAATGTTTTATTGACTCTTTTTCTGATATGGGACATTGAATGAAGTTTCCAAGACAACTTTTAAAATTGCGAAGACACAATTCCCAAAAGGGAGGAAGGATGTAACATCCCAGGTAAATTAAGAATATGAAATTTTCATATTAATTAATATTTTTTAATTAAATATTAATTTTACTTTTAAAGGGATGATATGTATAATAGTATACTCAACATGCGACAATGGGTTTCATTGAAATCTTACGTTGCACACAAGTTTGAGTTCTACCAAAAATTAATATAATATTATTATTATTTTAAATGGTTGTTAACGCCCTGCCATTGTATTCGCATTAACGAATATAACTAACTAAAATATGATAACACATGTTTGTTAAACGTTTTTTCATCTATAAAATAAATTTTAGAAGCTTAATATAAGAATGAGTTTAAAATTAAGCATGAAAATTCTTAATATTTTTAAAAGTTGGAGTTACCAGATTTTGTTGGAGAATCCTTTTATATCTAGTTTTTGACACTTTTATATGTTCCATTTGAAAAAATAGTTTTCTTCTAGAGAAGTGTTACATACAAATACACTTTGGGAAAAATTTTGTTATTTTTCTCATAAAGTTCATTTTTTGATGAATAGTGAAAAATATTGCATTTTAATTCAAAACTACCTTTTAATCTGATTTATTTATATGTTTAAACTATCTTTTTAATTGATTTTAATGTTTAAAAAGATTATGTTTTGTAATTTAATCCATTATTGGTCCTTGAAAGTAATTTCACATTGATATTGGAGATAAAATCATGTCACTCTTTTGATAGTTATAATTTCATAAAAACATACTTTTTTGTTTTGACAATACGTATTAATTTTAAATTAATTTCTGAAACTTCAATGTTTTGAATTTTGAAAAATTGATTCCATATTGGGAATCATGTGGTCCAAATTGTGTAAATAGTTAACTTTTATTTTTATACATTATGAATAGTAACATCAGTAAATATTTTTTCATAGTGGTTAAAGGATATATTTGGTAAATAAGGGTAAAAAAATTATATTATAATAATATTAAATTACCATAACACATTTCCTAACCCTACTGGATGATACATGTCCAACCATGGGCATCCTTGAGTTGATTTTAGGACCCCATGGATCCACTTGTAAGTGAAAATGACTTTTTATAAGAATTAATTTAATGTTAAGGAAAATATAACAAAAACATATATCTTTTAACACAAAATTTTTTATATGGGGTTATATAAGTGATATTTTAGACTATAAATAGACATTAGAAATATAAAATTATTTAATATATCCTGGTATTTTATTTATAATTTTGAGACATAAAATAAATAATTTTAGTTATTATAGAATAGTTATGCAGTGATTGCTTCTTTTATTAATGGATTCTAATAAATGATATTATAAATATTAAACTAAATTTAATTTTGTTATTTTTATATCATCCACAAATTTTATGGATGATATTTACATGTTAAATTTTTACTAATGATATTTTTTAAAATCAATAAAGATGTTTTGGATTTTTAAAAATGTCATAATATGAATAGTGTCAAAATTGAAAAAATTCATATTTTAAAATATAAAACATTTTATTAAATATTATAAAATTAAAAATACCTCATATTTAGCCAAATTTTCATCATAATTCAAAAAGTTTATAATTGACAGTTTAAGTGGATTTTTTCATGTTTTAGTAACTATTTTAATTTTTAATGTGTTAAATGTTTGATAAAATGGTAAGAGTAAAAAAGGGTTAAATAAATAAGATGAAGATAAAAAAGTATCCAAAACCTAACCAATTATCATTGGATGATTTTATTTAGACATATATTCATTATATATTTGAATTTGATGAGTTTTGGACCTTTTGGAATTGAATATTATTTTATAATAAAATAATAATTTCAAACATTTATATAGAGCCCCTCCTACCTATTATAAAAGGCCGCCACCACTAACCCATAACACACACCTATGAAGCCCTTTATCGCATCCAAAATATACTAAAAAAATCTCCCAACAACCCCCTCTTACTTCTAATAAATTTTCCCTAAGAATAATGAAATTTGAGAAAGACTTTTGGGTCAAATTAAAGAGTGTTTCATGTTTTAGGAGGTAGTGTCTTCTCAAAAATTCCATTCCATTATTCTAATTATTCATGCACTACTATATTATTTTTCATTTATTATAGAACGAAAATAATATCCTCAATATAACATAATTTTTTATGGAAACTATTCGAACGAAACTCATCCAAACCTCCTTCTAATGGATTTAGAACGTACTCTTTCTGTGGATGGTGAACTACAACCTCACAAAACGATGAGTGTTCAATCATTTCATACCACCTCTAATGGTGGATATTTTGATGACAACATATTTATATGTGATATATATTATATTTATTTTGTTTATATTTCTATTTAATTTAATTTATATCATACCTTTATGGTTTCCATAATAGGTAAATATGATAATCTTATTTGAGAAAGTGCAGACTACTTCCCACTCAATGTGATATTACTCATTCATTCCATATATGGAACATGTAAATATGGAATTAATGAAATTATGTAATTCATATAAAATATGATATTATAAATAAATTATAATATAAATATGTACCATTTTTTTCATTCCTTTCAAAAGAAAAACAGAAATGTAAGTAGCGTAATGCGTTTGTACGACTTACTATATCCTTTAATGGTGAATTTCATTTTTTGATATCCAAATGATATGGGCTATTATAAATACATATAAACTAGATATATATGATATATATGATATATAAATCATGAATATCATTCTAGAGATAATATAATTTTGAACACATGGAAAATTTGTAATTATAACATGTTCATTTTGAGTCATGTTCTGAACATCGACAAAATATATGATAGGAACTGAAATAAATAACTAATTGTTTTTGAAAGTTAATAAGTGATATAAAAGGGATAATAAAAATTAAAATTGTTATAAATAATGTATAAATTAAATTATATTTATTATTCCGTAATTCAATGAAGGAACGAGTCAAGTCAGACACGAGGTAAGGGAACATCTTAACTCAATTTCCATTCTTTGGGTTAAAATTATACTTCATGATTATGTCGTGATATGGTTATGTGAGAAATAAATTTTTTTATCATATATTTTATTTATAATTTCATTATGTGTACATATAGTGAATACACATAATCGATCTATTTTATTTACAAAATGATATTTATAAGGGAACCTACCACCCCCCTCATTTCGTCGAACGCTTCTTCTTTGTTACGTATTTTAATTTCCATTTTCTTGTGTTGAGATATGTTATTCTATATCCTTATTTCCTTACATTTTATGACCATACGATGGTAGATCATTTTCTCTCTCATCAACTCAATTTATGAATTTTTATATAACATTATTAGGCTGCCGATTTTTTGTAGGAGACTTCATCTCAATCTATTTTCATTGAGGCATACATTAATTTATAAAATAATTTACTTTATATGGTATATAAACCCATATGACTTTTAATTTCATTCAAAAAGAATCTTTTTTATGAATAATTTTACTAAATGACAGAGGGAATGTTTCTTTTTAACGTACACGATGACAATGTCATGTCTATTGTCGCAATAATTATTTGATATTTGTTATTATTAATAATCCTTAATTTTTTTAAAGTAAAATAAATACCATATACTATTTTTACTTATTTTTTATTGAAAATGTTTTTGAGAATGGATAGATTATGTCAATATATTTAACTGAAATATTATGATTGTAATGCGGAAATGTTTTCTTTTATTCATGATTGTGTTATGTGTTGTGATTATGTTTTTGTTCTTTGGTATTGTTTATGTATACTGGTGGTTCTATGATAAACTTATGGTAGGTGATCCCGAGGTTTCTCTCTAATTCATTAGGTAACGTGACATTGGTAAATGTTAATATTTATCCTAATAGATTTAATGAATATACTGTGATGGGTATTCCAAACATTACTACATATGTAGCCATGAAAGATACAATGTAAGTATGATATGTATGACACAAGTTACCTTTATAATTTATGATTTCAATGTTTTTTAAAAAAATATTATATTTTCATAAGGTATGTTAAAGAGATTATGTATTTTATGTATTGATGGGCTTATGTTTTCTTTCTTTATTTTTTAACACTTAATGAGCTTTCTATTCTCATCCCATGTTTTTGAAATGTTTTTCATAGGGTATAAGGAAGGGTACGATAAAGAAAGAATTTGTGAAGATTTATAACAAGAAATAAATTCTTGTTTTCTTTTAAGAGTATTTATTTTGTGGAAAATGGATACTGAGTAGAAGTATCTACTTTATAGTATTCGTGATGTAATGTAATAATTATAGCCTAATTATTTAAATATCTAAACCTGAAAAGATATTCGATGTGAATTAATGTCAAATTATCAACTAATCTATAGATTAAGTAATTTTTAAGGATGAGGCCTTACATTTAATATGTTTATAGAGGTGGGCATATAGAAAATAACTCATAACTCTCACCATTATTCAATAATTCCATATTCATATATTTTTTTTGACTAAATATATTTGTCAAAGGGTTTTACTAGAAGGTCATGTAGATAATTGGTAAGAATTAAATATAGATATGAAGTGATAAAAATGTAAAATGACTATAATACATAAGACTAATTTGGTAGACCATCATATATGATATGGGATATAGGTTAATATAAGTTGTTTATAATAATTTTTAAAATATTGTTATGTGTATTACATGTACCAGTGAAATTTTAATATTTATATAGTAATTATTTAAATTTATTTTCATATATGTATATATATATACTTTATGAAATGAAAAGGAAGATAACCTTTCAATGGATGAATTTATGATATCCATAATTAATGTTCATCGTAGAATATTTTACGGTATTAATAAATTTACTGGATAGTGTGTGTAAGAATCTTGTTTCAGATACATAATATACTCGTGATGTACAAAAATGATTTTTTTTAACTGGATATCCCCTATTAATTCCATATAGTGAGTTAAATAATATGAATCTAGTATACTAGGTGTGCATGGATCATTTTTTAGTTCCTATTACATATGTTTTGTGAGAAAAAAAAATAAGAGATCCTACATACATTGATACCTTTATTATATAATCCATTTAGGATTATCCAATCAAGGTGTGGTTTGGTATTTTATATATCATGTTATTAGTTGGAGATTACCAAGATTGTATTTATCATTTTGTGTGTTGATTATGACATTTGGAATCATGATTGAGATATAATGGGATTTTATAGCCATATAAATATAGTATATATGATGTACTTATCTATTATGGGTAAGGACATGTGATGTACTGATCAATAAAAAAGAATTACAAGTGATATATTCATCAAATGATACAGTTTATACTCCAATAGTCAAAAAGGTATGAGTTGCCTATATGGTATTGGAATACTCTATGTATCGTGGTAACTCTATATATGAGGCAAAGGGAGGAAATATAAATCCATGCAAACATGATATGTGGTTGGTGGATATAATAATAAATATACATGTGTTTGGTGGAGATCACTCTATATCCCTTTATATATTTAATAAAAAAGAGTCATTACTTAAGGATTACCTTTGAGTACATTTATATATTTAGAAAATCCTAACAATTTTCAATTATTTTCCATCTCTTGGGGATAAAATTTTGGTATACTAGATTGGGATTTAGTTTAACATAATGAATATATCTAGATGTTTTTAGAATTCATCTAAAATAGTTTCATATGGGTATAAAAAATGTATTTCATATGATGTAGTACATGGTGATGGTAATGATAGATTTCAAAAAATATATTTGATGATATCCAAAAGGCTTTAATATATAGTTCCACATGGTATCATATATGATATGGTATAAGGTGAAGTGTCACAAATGTTTTTATATTTTAGTGGAATCATGGGATTAAAACAAAATATTTTTCATCAAGATATATGAATGAAATTCATAAAGGTATGTAATATCCTATGATTGGGAATGTGTTTTATTTCATCAAATATGTCTGAAATATGACATCATACAAACTACATAATTCTATCATATGGTACGATGAATTCTAGATCATATAGCTATTAATGGAAAAAATGTAGGTCATGATTGCCATATAATATGGGTACTCATATTATAACATGTCACAAAAATTCCTAATAAATTATATAATTAATAATATTGTAAAGAGATTACACCTATTTTTTCTATAAAACTGAAAAATTAGAATTCTTTTTTATCTCCCATGATTGTAATCATTTAAAGGATTTTTATTTATAAATAACATGATGATGTATAATCAATTAATATGATTATGGATGGATAATGTTATAAATAATATTTTATAATGAAAGAGTTAATTAAAAACAATCTAATGAAGGACTTATGAGCATTATAAAGTCTACATCCATGTGATGATAGTGGAATGACTATATGTGGTTGTGACTACTAGGAAATTTGACAAGTATCTTCCTTATATTTTGAATATAATATAATAACACATAATGTTATGAATAAAATTTATACCCATTTTATGAGTGATTCAATTTCAAAAAATGGATACCTCTTGGGGGATTTCCATTGACTTCCTCTTATTTTATCATCATTAAAAATAGTCAAATATCAGTGAGGATGATGATGAGAATTATTTAATTTAATGTACAGGTTTCATTATGTTTTTTCATGTCTATTATGTATGTTTTATAGATAACTAATATTTTTAAAAATAAAGATTACATATTTTTAGATGAATAATAATAATATTCCATAGACACATGCCTATGGAGTATAATATCTTAGTTCATTTGGAAACTCAGAACACAACCATCTAATCTGGTGAAAAAATAAATAAATTTTTCCCAAAATGATCTCCCCATTTATTTCTATTAATAAATATTAATTACATAAAAAATTTCATCATAACCTATATAAATTAATTTTATGTAAGGGTGAATTCAGATGCTCAATAATGGTAAACATAAGATATATACTTCCATAATCATATGAAATAATAAGATAAGAATAAGGTTATATGATAATGGAAATAACCTACTGTGTTAATGCCCGACTAATAATAGATCACAATCATGACTAATTGTATAATTATTCTCAATTCATAAGACATGAATTATATGGAATTCAGAGAACATGATCTATAATTACATAACATTTGGCATAATACAATGAGTTTTTTTCATTTACATAAGCATATAAAATCTTATGTAAAGGATACCCACCAAGACATTCAAGACATGATAGGCTTGTCCTAACCACCATGGTACCTTCTTTTTATCTTGGGATAGCCTCTCGTGTATCCACTTATTGTATTGTAATAACCACTTGAGTACCCACCTTTTCAGCATTAGTCTAACTAGAAATCTACCCTATGAGCTAATAGAATACTTATCATTACCCAGTTCATTGTAGGGAGATATAGGTTCCACCCATCTGAAATTGAAATCAATTTTTTTTACAAAATATCATTAAAATTAATCATATAAAAAGAAATAAAAGAAATTTGGTTTCATAAGCATTTCATCATTTCATATCCTATATAAAATGGAAAAGTTTCATAATCATTTGATCATTTACTCATAGAATAAAATGTTTAAAAATTAGTGGGTTTCCTGAGAATATTATCATGGTGATAATCTTGGAATTGGAATTCATTTTTTTTAAAAAAATTGTCACAAAACATTCAAAGAGATAATATGAATTGTATCCTTTGTTCATATACCCTATAAATAATATGATGCATCAAATGATTTTAACATAGTTCTAAAATTATTTTTAGTTATTAAATGTGACATTTATTAAGTAAAATTAGTTTTCATTAAAAATAATATTTTAAAGCATAAAACATTTTGCAAATATTTTTCTTTGAAAATAACATTGAAAACATATAATTGAAGACTTAAAAATAATTTAAAACATCTATTATGGGAAATATCTATTATTATATGGAAAAAACATTTCAAAACAAAATATATTAAAAAAAACCATTTCACTTTGAAGTAATTATTTTTAAATATAAAAACTCAAATTATTAACTTAATAAATCATTTGATTTTTTTTGAAAACATGAACGTGAGAATTATTTTTAGATGGACATGATTGTTATAAAATACAATTCATTTCATGGGTGTAAAAACATTGATAATTTTAATATTTACAGTAATAATGAAACTATCATTTATTGTAAAATGACTTGAATATTCCATTCAGACAAAATTTAAATGGGATGAGGAGTTTCAGGCGGCGATGGTGAGCCTCCTAGGGAAGCGATGATGACCTAGATCCGGCGATGGAGGTTCTCCCTCCCCCTCCCCAACGGAGGGGGAGTTCTTTCTCGTTCTTCGTCACGGATTCCCCCGCCTGCTTTCAATCCATTTTCAAATCCAGAATTCTTGCCCCCGTTCCCGCGAATCTCACTTTGCCCTAAAGTTCCAGATCTGTTTCGTGGAGCACCTCAACTATGTTTAGCACCTTCAGAACTTAACTCTTCCACGGATCTTTTCAAGCTGACTCTAGTGGATCGATTTCGTCAAAGTCGTCCCTCAGTTGATTCTTTTGATCGGTTTGTCTTTGAAGCATGGAACCTGCAAGATCGGGCGGTGATTGGTCTTCTCGATTGACGACACATAATGATTCGTTTTGGGTCTATGGAGGATCTCATCACGGCGTGGTCTATGGCTCCTCGACGGTGTGGAGGTATGCCTTTCTTTCTTCTTCGATGGAATTTTGACTTCCATATGCAGCGGGATAATCCGAGTTTAGCGATTTGGGTACGTTTCCCGGGCCTCCCTCTTCAATTTCAGAACCCTTCCATTCTATCTATGCTTGGAAACATGGTCGGCCACTACCTATGCTCAGACATCAAAACTGAGACTGTGTGTCATCCCATCTGCCCTCGCATATGTGTGGAGATTGATGTCTCCAAGACACCGGTGGACTGCGTGTGGATTACTGATGAGCAAGAATTCCGATGGCAGCAGGTTGTTAAGTTTGAATCGTGGGTTGATTTTTGCAGTGTGTGCCATCGGCTGGGACATTGTGCCTCTGCCTGCAGAAATAGATCTCTGAACATGAGGGTGTGCAGGAGGGTAAGGGATGGTTTGGGTTCTCATGAAGCTGCTTTTGTGGGGAGTTTGAGGACACATGGGCTTTTGGTTGATGGTGGGGTGAACTTAGTGGACAGTGGGGTTCTGGGAATGGGGGATGAATTGCATAAGCCAGGTGTGGAGCCTCCTGGAGTGAAGGTCAGTGATATTTTTAACAGGCTGAAGCAGGACTTGGGTAATGTTGATCCCCTGGAATGCAATGTTGTGTCTTCTTCTTCTTTTAAGGATGCAGGAGGCTCTGCTGAAACTCCCATGTTTGAGGTTCCATCAAAGATGGAAATCCCCCGAAGGGAAGTGAGTGCTGTTGTGGAGAAAGATGTGGAATTGAGTGGGCAGATTGATGGTGTGGAATCTCTCGGTCTGGAAACTGTGAGGGCACCTGCAGCCGGCGTTGCTGTCCATGATGTGCAAGTTGTTGCTGTAGGTCCTAATTCCCCAGCTCAGGTGGAGGTTGAGAGGCAATATCAGCACTTGGATCTTGGGGCTGTGAAGCTAGCTGGGAATCAAGAAACTCTTATCAAGGAAAGTGCTGATGCCATTGGTGCTGTGATGACACTGGATGGGATGCAGGAATCACCTGGGAGGCAGGCGAACAACATTCAGCTCGAAAATCGGTTTTCATGCCTGGTGGATATTGATCTGGTCCTGGATCATGAGCAGGACGCCAAAAGGACTCCTGAGGTTCAAAATTCTGCTTCCTTAGGTGATAAAGTTGAGCCAAGGGCTGATACTGTTGGCACTTGTGATCAAGATCTGGGAAATGAGAAAACTTATAGTGCTGAGAAGGGCTCTGAAGAAAATACAGACAGTGGTCCACTTTTGGACAGCTTAGCTGGAGATTGTAATGTGAAAAAAGACACACTTGGTGGCGGTGACGGGTATAGGGTGGTGCACATTTCTGGTAAATGGGGGGACTGCTCTGATAGTGCAAAAGAAGATGATGGTGGCATGGTCCAGCCCTCCTATGGTGGTATGGTCCAGCCCTCCTATAGTGATATTGTTCAAGGTGGCCGAATGAAGATGGCTGAAAGTGAAGGTGCCATGACTGCGCCACCTAAGAGGAGGCCAAGGAGAGACTACACGGATCTACCCAAACCAATGGCAACAAGGTCTGCAGACAAGATTGGAGCGTCACAAGATAATGTCATTGCAAATGGGTACAGTGGAAACCGAAGAGGAGGGTCCTCGAAGAGGGACAAAAGATTCAGTGGAAAACGGCCGGTCAAAGAGAAGTTGTCTGAGGAAATGCTGCGGAAGAGAAATATGTACCTTGAGCTGATACGCAAATACGAATCTTCTGAATGGGAGTCAGCTGATCCTGGTGATGAGGTATCTGATGATGGGGCGAAGGTTGCATATGGGTTTGATGTTATGTAGCGTTGTTATTTTCTTATGACTTTACTTGCACTTTTCTTTAATAAATTTGGGGGACTAGGCTTTGCCTGGTTCAGATTTTCCAAAAAAAAATTAAAATGGTATTTTTTAAAAAATTTATTTTTAGAAACAATTGGATAATATTAAATTATTTTAAATACATTTTAAACAAAATAGTTTTGTGATGAAAACATATTTCTATTTGAAGTGATAAATAAATTCATATTTCTATAAAAATATTTTCTAAAGTTTGTTAAGTACCAAATTGTGGAAAATTGTAAATATTACATAAAAATTAATTAAATAACTTGATTAGAATCATATTAATTAATTTATTGACATAATTATCACATGATATTATCATTATAATCATAATGATATACAATCATGATAAATTACGAGATTATAACATAAAATCCATTATCACTTTTTTTAATAATAAATATTAAGCCCCCAAAAATAATAATATAAAATTGAACTTCAAATATCATGGGGATAAATAAATTAAGGATATTACATTTCAAATGGTATGTATATTCACTTCATTAATTAATATAAGTGCATAATCTAATGTAAGTCTCAATGAAGGTAGATTGTGACAAAAATCCCTAACCTATTTGGTAACTTTTGAACCATAATACCCATGAAAGAGAGATATTAAAATGGATATGTAAATCCAAATAATTTTATTTAATAAAATAATAAAATAGATTCATTTTCAATATATAAATCAATGAAGATTAAAATGTGGTGAATATGGAATTTGTCTCACTAATAGTAAAAGAGAGACCAAAATCCCTTACTATAAGACTCAATATCATTTATCCTCATTCATACCTCATTTATTGTAAATATATGATTAATATAAAAAGAATTTATAATCTTACTCATATATATATGTATGTATGTATCATACATACATGACTTTTATAAGACATTTTATAACCTCTTTATTAACAATTCCATGTTAAATTCATGTTTTAGGTAATAATTGATTTGTTTTTCGTAAGTGTGTTCATTTGTTTTTTTGGTCATCATAAATTGATAAGTGTTCCATAATATCCATATGTATAAATGTGATATAAATATAATATATATTCATAATTTCAATATATGGTGTAATCCATAAAATTTAGTGATGGAAAATAAAATACACAGTTCTTGGATATGGAAGGGCATACGTACGTATAAACACAGTTACCATATTATATTCAGATTGAATGAAAAACGTTTAATGATATATTAATTGTATTGAATAATTTTATTTCACATATATAACATATTTTTCATTAAATAAAACATTAAAACATTTTATGGAAAATGTTAACGAATCACATCACCTTATGAGGAGGAAGTATGTCATACGCATGAGCCACGTTATTGTATTCCCAAAAAATTGAAATCCTTAAGTAATGTGTGACATAATAATTTTAGAAGAATAATAATATCATAATTATATAATATAAATAATAAATACATCATTACATCCAACCAAGCGAGGTGGTAATGGAAAAAGTAATGACATTGGTTGGAAAGGTGGTAGTCCACCAGACAAAAGAATGATGATTTCGTAACCCATTTGGTGGAGGTGGACGTAATTTTTGGTCATAAAAATAAAATAAAAACATATTAGTTTATATAATATACTGGTTTTTTATATCATCATGGTATAGAAATTGTTTAATGAGATGGAGAAAAAAATAAAACAGAAGTTCTTATTGATGAATGTTATCTCTAATTCTGGTACCCTCCTTTTGGTGGCATATAAATCATTCCAAGGATGAATTTCTACAAAAAAAATTATTATAGGATGATATGATGGAATTTGTGAAGTTGTTAGGGTAGTTATTTAGAAATATAAATATGTTTAAATATTTTAGGAAGAGAGGATAGGGGTGTCCTTTTATAAGTGTGGTGAGTTGAAATCTTGTAATTTTTTTAAACGATTCAATGATAATAACTGCTTTATCTTCTATAAGGATAAAAAAAAATTTATTCAAGAACCTAGAAGGTATAAAAGGTAAATATAGATATATAATTGGTGTTTTAAAGTTTTTTAGTTCATTTTTACCTTTATCCTAATAGTTTAACCCCATAGTAAAAATAGTTTTCATGTTAACCATGATAACTAATTTTAGAATTTTAACTATTATGTTTGGAGAAAAATAATTAAACCATACTAGAAAATTAAAATTATTATTAATATAAATAAGGATGATATTTTTTCAAATTCAGTTAAGATAAGTTATAAAATATAATTTAATATTATTCTTGCAATTGCGGGAGATGGTAAGATTTTTAAAGAGATAAACTTTTTAAAAGATTAAAATGTTTTTATATAATAATTCAATTTGAATATGAGTCCAGTTAGCTAAATTTGATGGATGGATATATAATTTAACTAATATTACATTAAAACCAATTTAAATTATAACATAACATTATTAATAAATTAAATGTATAAACATTTTGAAACTATAATTTATTATTTTTCAGTATTTGTAAAAATGACAGTTTTCCAAAATAAACCTGATTATTCACCCTAATCTATTATTTATATTCTCATTTAAAAAAATCAGTTTTATACTTTAAAAAAATATTAAAAAATTGATCAAAATTAATTTTAATTTTTTTGAGAAAACTGTGAATAAATAGGCTTTTAGAATAATAAATATAGTTTTTCAAAAAATATGTGTTTTTTATTGTTTCTTATTTTATCAAAAATAATTAAAAAACTAAAAAATGTTTGTAAAAAAAATATTTTTTACGTGAATATTTAATCATATCCATACTCTCCATTTTATTTTATAGGTGATATATTTAATAATAATTTTAACAGAGTAGTACTGTTTAGTAAAAATTTATATCTCATGTAATGAAAGATATCAAGGAAACATGTTGTTCCATGTATCGCAAGATAACATAGTTTTCCATTTTATTAAATATATAAATTAAATTAAATTTATTCAAAATGAATAATTCATAAAATTTTGGGGTGGTAAATTATAACTCCCTTAAACTAAATTTCACCATTGAAAATTTTCACTCTGATATAATGAAATTTTGGTTACTTCGGCCTCATCATATCATCAAGTTCCCACATAGAATCCTAAAAAAGGTGGGTTTACCTCAAAAAATTGACCAGTTATGTGGTCTTATGTTTTGGAAAATTCTTTGTAAGACCTCGAATCTCCATCAGTTGTTCTTTATAATAAAGATCATGCTCTAACAGTAAGACCACTATGTTCAATACATGTTATTTATTTGTTATATAAATCACTAGGATAGATACATTTAAAACATTGTATAACTAGTTCTTTTTATGGAAGCTTCATTTTATAAGCTACTATTATGGTATGATCGTGTATTTTAATAGGACTGGTATAGATAGGGCATTTTTTTCACTTCTTTCTTCCACAATTAAATTAACAGAAGGACCTTCTCACCAACATTATATTATAGATCGTGTCATTGATTATCATCATAAAAAATATTCCAAAATTGTGCATTCCGGGAATGTTTTTTAAAGTCTATATTCATCACTTCCATCTCATCAAATTTCTAAGGCCTGAATAGATTTTTTTTATGTTCATTTTAGTACATTGGAGTTCTACACTTACATCTATAAGGTTCTTCATAAGGAGCCATCGAAATTATGAAGTGAGAGAAATTTTTGTAAGAAAACTCAACATGATGAAGGAGTTTATCCAAACCATCTTTGAAATGAAAAGGTAAAGATCATAGAGCACCATTTAGGGGTAAATTTATCGTCTATAACTATTTATCTATTTATGGATGATATGTAGTAATGAAACTCAACTCTATATCATGGTGTTGAAGAAGAATACACCAAACAATTGAGGTAAATTCTAGTTTCCAATAAAATAAAATTGAATATGGTATTCCATGAGGCCTTACAACTTCCTCAATTTATATTTTGGAATGAGGTTCCAAATAGATAACATCACTAATAGAAATGATGTATGTTGACTTTGTATGTTGGTTGACTATAACACATAATTATCTATGTTTATAAGTTTATATAAATCCTAAAAGTTCCTAGTAACATTAATAATAGTACATGATGTTTAAAATAATTCCTACTTAAATGAATATATAAAACCAAACTATTTCATTTACCTAAATGCATCATAAAATATCATTAATAATGACAAAATCCTAATACATAAAACCTCAAAGGGTTGTTAATGACTTTTAACATATTATAGTAACTAAAATCATAAACTAATGTCGTTATCTATAAATATTATTTTAATATTACCTAGATACATATAGGCTTCCAAAAGATAATTCACACATTATTGTTTAAATAATAACAAATATTATATAAAAATATTTCCATTGTAATCTTGGGTTCAACAATATAATAATAGAATATCACATGTGATTCCACTATTCTAGAAATCATGTAGATGGAGATAATCAAATGAATTTTCACTGAAGGATAAATAATAAAATTTTCATAATGCTCATTCATATAAAATAAAACATGATTTTCAAAACTAAGGATTGAATGATTACTATTCCAAAATTATCATGATTCTCATCAATGATTATGATTTCATAACATTTCCTATTTACCTTTTCCTTTATAGTTTATTTTCAATTATCTTAATTATTTACCCTCGTATTTGGGATTTTATTAGAATAATTCCCCAAATATTCTAAATTGGAATGAAAAAGTGGGGGAGGTGTATTCTCTATATCTTTCTCATTAATCACATCATTATATAAATTTTTCGCATCACATTGGAATTAAGCTCCCCGATGACATTCCATTACACATTTCAATTATTTACAA
Organism: Viscum album; assembly: GCA_963277665.1. Classification (NCBI taxonomy): domain Eukaryota; kingdom Viridiplantae; phylum Streptophyta; class Magnoliopsida; order Santalales; family Viscaceae; genus Viscum; species Viscum album. The sequence goes on from OY728145.1 coordinate 907,561,479, forward strand.
CCCCCATTAAGATTATTCCCACAATGTTTCTTCCCAAAAGTTTTACATAAAGAATGATTGTCTTCATCTCTCCATGGTTCTTAAATTTTCCATTGAATTATTTTTTCTAGATCTTATCAAAACCTTTATAATGATATATAAATCCATCCTCTGCTTACACCATGATATAACATCAAAAACTATCATCATGTTAACAAATGAATTTTTTAGATAATGAAATTCAGATATTTTTGTTAATTCAGTGATGAAATATTCAAACGTACCGTATCTTTGATGGTAATTTCATATATGTACATTATAGTTCTTGAATAAATTCTGCATAGTAACCAATAGATTCAACCTCACTTTACATTGTCTCAAGTAATTCCTTTTCAATTTATTCACAGAGAATATAAGGAACATAATTGTTGAAAAATTAGTTTTTTAACTCATCCAATTACAATGAGTAATTTTTTTACAGTTTCATTGTATTTATTATATGATTTCTCAACATGCGGCCTTAACCTTCCAAATATTAAGTAACTATGTTGAGTTTCTCATACTATGAACAATAGAGTATAGATAATATCGTTTTAGTTTAACTAATAAATTTATCAAGAACTAGTGAATCATAAGACCCACTAAAAGAAGGTGGATGTTTCCTCACGAAGTGCTCAATATAATGTTGTTACTATATTGTTCATTTAAAAATCCATCACTATTCATATATTGATAATGTTTTGTGGGCATAGAAACAATATTTTTCATTCCAACTCGCATAATGTTTATATGCTGAGGAGGAAAATAATTGAATTTTTTCCACACTCATCATTAACATGGTTCCTTTATGTTCTGACTATCCACTAAAAACAAATACATAGTATAAGCAACCCTAATCATAGTGGAGATGCTTATTATCCTAATAATTAACTCATAGGATGTCTAAATAATAACACATTCTTTTATTAATGACACCGTACGATTATTCTATATCATTCATAGTCATTTTCTATTTAAATCATTCATGATGGTTCATAATGATTTTTGAATTTCCAATGCATATCCCTGGGAGTGAAAAACTATTTTTTCAATTGGGATCACTGTCTTGAACCCATTAAGGATCGATTCTATTATAATAAAGTGTTTTTGGGGTTGTTACCTATAAGTAATTCTATGATAGGGAGACATAAAATTTTAGTATCTAGTCAAGGATGTAATTTTATGGGAACCACATGGTTTATCCTTTACCAAAATTCTATGTCATTTTCCTTTATATTGAATCAGCCTTATAAATATTCTTAGACATATCCCTAGATATATCATTATAATTAACCCATGGAATATCACTATAATTTTATAATCATAGATTTCAAAGGATTATTATACCATACCTCTTATTCCAATTATAGAGACACACGATTATTATACATGGATATTACATCTTTTTAGATCAACAGTCACTACATTACCCAAATACAAGAATAAGGACCATAATAGTTAATTATCTTTAGAAAATTGTAACATGATCTTCTAATCTGGTGACTGATCTTCAATGTTTTCTACAATATTGTAACATTTAGTAAATTTCATAGACAAACCCAATATAAAACCTTTAATCATATCCAAGGTAAAATAAACATATGGAAGGTTAACATTATATTTCCAGTAAGGGAAAACACGTGATATATCAATCTATGACCATATAAAATCCTAAAATAATAAAAAGTGTATATTATAAGGGACAAAACATAAAAGGTTAATTGAAACAATTATAAATCATGAAAAAGAGTCATAGAATAATGAGTGTATGTTTATAATACAAGAATCATATGATAATAAATAAATATAATCTATAGGAGAAAAACATACACATATGGAATTTTATTGTTTCATATATATATGAAAAAAATATTTTGTCAAGGGTATGCACTGATACACTCATAAAATGTTAATATAGGGAAAACCACTTATTTAATGGTTATAATATTTGGATACCCTCCAAGTTACTCTCTTTTTTGTTTAGGCTAACCACCCAAGTACCCTTATTTTCGGTCTTGGGATGACCACCAATATACCCACTGATATCATAGAACATTTATTATTACCCAGAGAATTAGAGGGAGATATAGGTCCCACACATAACATATGGAAAACATTATTTATGTGTTCCACAATATCATAACTCCATCATCATATCATAACAATGAAATTGAATGGGTTTCATAAACATTTCATCAAATCATAACATATATAAAAGTTATATGTTTCATTATCATTTATTATTTCATTATATCATAACCCATGTAGAAAAAATATGGTATCATGTGAATTTTATCATGATGTATCACATGTAAGAGAATAGTGTTTCATATAAAAAATTTCATCAAAACTCAATCATATAGAAAATTTGAATGTTATCTTGGGTTTAAATCCCCAATATAGAATAAGTAACATCAAAGGATGTAATCTTATCTAGAATATAATTTTAAAATAATACAAGGAATATTTAATTTATAAAACATTATATCTTCAAAAATGAATTTGTAAAAAATAAAATATAATGGAAATAATTTTATTTATAAATAATATTAAAAAATATAAATGAATATTTGAAAATAATATAAAACATTTCTTTATGAAAATAGGCTTTCATATCTGAGAAACATTTTTTTAAAAAATCCTTCATTTTCAAAATCATTTTCTATTTAAAATCAATCTTTTAAAATTTCATAAAAAATAAGTAAATGTCAAGGAAACTTTTTTATTTAAAAACATATATGGTAATCTTGAATCCATTATTTAATGTCTCGGATTTTCTGTGTATTATTTCTAAATATTATAAGGGATTATTATGAGACTAGACGTTTCAACTTCATGCAAATCCAAGGCTCGGAGTTCCTAGAATAAATGTTTGAAATAAATTGAAAAAATAAACAGTGTGTGCGAAAGTTTTTCATGAAAAAGTGGAATATATTTTAAATCGGTTCCCAGATGAGAAATATGAGGGCACCATTGCATTCAGAGAAGTGACTTTACCTTAGGCGAGGCCTAACTTCGATCGTCGTGGGTCAGCTATGAGAGTTAGTTTTTGGACGTTTAATGGAAATAAAATAAAATAAAAATTTATCTTATTTAAAAGTTTTCTTTTTGCACAATGACCTAATTCCTCCCCTGTTAAATACCTGCTTATGGCATGGTTGTACGGTAATCCTCATAACCCTAAAAAATTGGGAGAGAGACTCTTGGAACATTGGAGGAGAACCCATTGGTGGATAACGATGACACATCTCAGATCTGATGAGTCTCACCGACGAACATGACGCGACAATCGTTCTTCAACTGGATCGAGGTATGGGTTGTTATTTAGATTCTTATTTCCCCATTTTTGTATTTAACGATGAACGCAGATCAACCACAAACATTTTGATCTGTGGATCGTGCATTCTTGCTGGAGGGTACTATTTTCGGTTTCTTTTGGGGTTTGATTTGGGAAATTGAATTATGATAATTGTTGGATTATCATTTTGATTCTCCTTGTTTAATCATTCTAATAAGAGCGGATCAACATCAAGATGAATGGTGGTGGTGGTTCGTTTCTCATTTTGGTTTATTGGATTTATTCCTCTTTTCTTCACAATCTTCGCATTCTTCATGGGGAAACGGACAAAGGATCTATGTACATCCATTTTTCGACGCAATGACCCCAACACGAAGATCTGGCACCACAATGACCTACTGAAGGTGCGCCGATGATAGCGGATGACTAATCATATTTGATCGGGAGATATCTTTCTTCAAGTGTTTTTCACATAGGTGGATTAACACACATTTTTGGAGCCGATAAGAGATCCAAAAAAATCGCAACAGCTTTGTGGCATTAGGGTGACATTGAATCTAGAGTTTCAAGGTGATGAAACATGAAAATCAAAGAACTAAACACCATGGTAGGAACGTCGGTGAGAATCGTCATTTCTAGGAATTTCCACAGTAGACAGCATGTATCCAGATGAACATGTCGTGTGGACCAGATCTGCGGAAGCTAATGTTTCAGGTTTCAGACTGGTGACACATGGCGCGTGACCGCAATTGCACAGCATGTTGGACCTTCCCCAATGCTCGACGTGTATTATGGGAAGTACACAGACGCGTGATGAATTACACAACATTGAAGACATGGCATGAAGGCCCTAAGCGGCAAGGCTGAGGCGACTACGTAGGACTCGGTGTGTATCCAGGGGATACAAAGATATGAGGTAGAGTGCATGTCCTTGTAATTCACCACATGGCCATGTGGGGCCAGTAACACGGGTCACCCCGTACATCAATTACACAGGTTGGTGTACATAGGTTGATACCGCGTATGGGTACATGGCCAGCGTACATGGGGCCGAACCTAGATATATTGAAATATTGTGTGCTCATTATTACATGTCATGTAGTTTTGTTTTTCATTACCAGCCTTGCGACATAGGCGATTGTACACGTGTAGTAACTGGGGTCAGAAGACACGGCATGTAGCACTTCTACACACCGTGTACTTTTCTGTACATGTATTAATCTTATTTTCCACCATATGATGGACATGTTTCATTTGGGTTAGTGCCCATTTTTCTCATTCCCCTAAAGATCAGGTATCGTTTCATTCTATAGGAGTATGATCCCTTCAGCAGGACATTCTGAGATAGAGTCAGGCATCCCTCCGAGAGGCCTAGGGAGATATCCTCTATCCATTATTGACCCTAGGTAGAGTCAGGAATCGACATGAACAACTCCAAAGGGAATCGATCATATACCTAGCAGGTGAATCTGGATGAGTCGTGGTATCCACCAAGGCCCTGGAAGTGATCCTCATCTGTGTATCGTGATCTTTCCCACTCATGAGTGTGTTCTCCAAGAATGAGTGTATCTATCTCTCGTGACCTTTCCCTATAGAAATTACTTCTCGGAAGGACGTCATCAGTGCTATATGACTCATGGGGTCAGTCCTCCCAAATGAGTGCATCGTGGAATCATCGAACTAAATCCCTGGTGGGGGGGTGTGGTTGTGCGACTAGTCCCAAGACTATGGTTCTGGTTTTTGAGTATATATGGATATTTATTGTGTTCAACTATTATATGTTCAGTAGACATATACTGTGTAAAGGTGATTGTTCCTTTCCTTTGTGTACTGCTTTGTGGTTTTTGAGGTCCTCTACTGAGTATTGTTATACTAACCCTTGCAAGGGATTTTCCTGCACGTGTCGTGTCTTGTGTTGATGAGCAGCCTTTTGACAGAGTCAAGGGTAGACCAGGATAGGACTGAGCTTTCTGAGTTCCCTACAGGTCGAGGTGATCTAACTGCTATTATCAGCAGTCATAGTACCTCTTTGTGTTTACAGGTTGGAATTTGTAGTTTTCATAATCTTGTTTTTGTTGGGCTTATATTCTGTCCCATTTTACTTTAATTATTTTAATTTCTTTCGTACTCTATTGGTTGGGTTTAGTTGTATTCATGCATTTTGTTACCTTGTGGTTTTTACATTTCATCCTTGTGGGAGTGGTGATGTGTGCATGTGTTTAGATACTTAGGCAATGCCTCCCATGTTAGTAATTTTTCTACTCAGTGCTAGTCACTAGCCCTTGGCCTATTGGAGGCGGGCTTTGGGAGTCGCAGCATGGGTCCCACTGGGACGGGTTGTGACAGAGTGGTTTCAGAGGTGGTCAGTTCTACATTAAGACTAAGAGTCCATGTGATTGGTTTGGGGAAATAGTGTTATGTGTTTCGAGCTTGGCTTTCAGGACAGAGACTCCAGTGTGGGTGCGGGCGGCCAATGTATCCATACACCAGAACTCTGATAACCTTCTTTTTCGACTTGGTACATGATAACACTAGTTGCATGGAAATAAAAATAATGGTAAATGCATCATATAGGAATGGGTTCTGTTTTCAATGTCTTTTGTGTTAGCTTTCCAGATATACTCATTTACCATGGTACATCTTGTTTCCATACAAGATTCATTCGCGACGCATACCCACTAAGACTCAGCATCATGATCATGAGGATGAACCCCTTAGTGATGATGATTCTATTCATGGACAAGTTTCTCAAGCATTACCACCAGGTGGTGCACCTGATATACCACCACCACTGGAGCGGCCTGTGGCACCCATAGTACAGACCGATGAGGAGTGCAGGTTGAGTGTGCTATATCAGAACCATAAGTAGAGACCCCTCAGGTTCTGAGGCGAGTTTGGCCCTCAGGAGGTCGAGGATTGGCTTGAGTCAGTGACCAGAGCCTTCTGTCTTATGAGGACACCAGCAGAGCAGATGGTGATCCTAGGAGCGAGCCTTCTTCAGGGTTCAGTTGGAATATAGTAGAGTCTGACCACACAAACTCGCGAAGAGGAGACTATTTTGTGGATGGAGTTTGATAGAGTCTTTAGGGAGGAGTTATCTCTAGTTATGCTGAGAGAAGTACACATCCAGGAGCTTCTTCAGCTCTAGCAGGGCAGTTTGATGGTAGCTGACTATTCATCGAGGTTCGCCAACCTCTCCAGGTACTCGACGGATATGATCAAGGATCAGTACTTCAGAGCTCAGACCTTTGAGTGAGGTTTACGACGAGACATATGAGATAGTGTTTTGCCTCTATGAATTTTGACTTATGCAATAGTTCTCGAGTGAACCTTGGTGATCGAGAGATTCTTAGCGAATTAGAGAAAGCAGACGGAAATCAACAGCAGACAGACCAACACATAGACCTCAGCAGCAGGGATTGTACCTCAGGCTTAGGGATCATGATGTGGGAGACATCATAGGAGGACCTATGATAGGGGATTGATAGTCTAGGGCTCTCAGGCTGGGTCAGTCAGCCTACAGAGAACCGATGCTACATGTGAGATGGTAGGGGACATCCCTCTATAGATTGTCCGACCCATCATTATACTAACAAGGAGGTAGTTGATGGACCACTGAGGTATAGGCAGAGAGTGGAACAGGGAGACCCGCGAGGCAGATGATTTGGAAGTGGAGCAGGGAGAGCTTCAGGTTGTGGTATATGCTTTAAATTACTACCACCACCACCCATGGGGTGTCCGCAACAGGCTTAGGGTGTAGGGAGATAGGGGAAAGAACTTTTTCATGCGGTCGAGGCATAGGACCCAAGGAATCCAGGGATTATCTGAGGTAAAATCTGTGTCTTTTATACCATAGTTTACGTACTTAGCGACACAGGTTCCAGTCATTCCTTCCTCTCCACATGTCTTGTGTTAATCCTTGAGATTCTGGTAGAGCTGTTGACTTAATCCTTACACTTAGAGACACCTACGGGAGGAGACTCGATGATCACACACCTTTTCAGACAGTGTGATCTTACCCTTGGAGGTGGAATTTTTTTTGGAACCTCTTGGTGGTAGCATCGAGGCCTTACGACATCATTCTCGGAATGGATTGGTTATCTTCTATTCATGCCCAGATTGACTGTTTTAGGTGAAGAGTGTGGTTTGTCCGATGTGATAGGATGATGTTTTCTTTTGTTGGATAAAAGGAGACCTAGACAATATAGAATGAGGTCATGCGTAGGAGGGTGAAGCCCATCACTCATTAGTTGGATAGACTTACCCTCATAGTAGTAGATGTTGTGAGATCCCAATTCCCAGTAGTAGTGGCGGAGTACGAGGACGTCTTTCCTGAAGATGATCCATGACTACCTCCCTCATGGGAAATCAATTTCTACATCGAATTACACCCCGAGACAACACAGATTTCCTCATCAGCATATCTGATGGCTCCCACAGAGCTTCATGAGCTGAGGGTGCAGTTGAAGGATATGTATAGCAAGGGTTTCGTAAGACCCAACATTTCACACTGGGTGGCCCCAATCTTGTTTTACAAAAAAGCAGACATGAGTTTTTGGTTGTGTGTTGATTACCAGATCCTGAATTAGGAAATGGTGAAGAAAAAATATCCACTACTGTGGATCGACGACCTCTTCGACTAGCTGAGAGGGGCACAATGGTTCTCAAAGGTTGAACTTCGATCAGGTTTTCACCACCTACGAGTACGTCATAAGGAAATACTGAATATGGAATTCAGATGCCACAATGGTCACTATGAGAACTTATTGATGTCTTTAGGCATGAAAAGTGCCCCCGTAATGTTCATGGGACTAATGAATCAGATATTCCAACCATACTTAGACCGGTTCGTAGTGGTTTTCATCGACGAAATCCTTGTGTACATGGAGTCATAGGAGGAGCATGCGAGGCAACTACAGATGGTTATAGATGTACTCCAAGAGAACCATCTTTATAGGATGCTCTCGATGTTCTAGTTCTAGATTCAGGAGTTCCAGTTTTTGGGACATGTCATCTCAGCAAATGGTGTAGTTGTGGATCCATCCAAGGTGGAGGCAATGTTAGCATGGGAGCCACCTTAGAGCATGATGGGGGTGCAGAGCTTCCTTGGGTTGGCAGGATATTATCGGAGATTCATTCCTAATTTCTTCTGAATATCAGCATCGATGATTTCTTTGACTAAGAAGGGACAAGCCTTCGTATGGACAGAGAAGTGCTAGCAGTCTTTCGAACAATTGAGGTAGAGTTTAACAAGCGGCCCGATCTTGAGATTGTCGGAGGAGGGTGTCGGGTTTGTAGTTTTCTGAGACACATTAGGGAATAGGCTTGGCTATGTCCTAATGTAGAGATAGGTAGTGATTGCTTATGGTTCATTCCAGCTTAAGCCACATGAGCAGAACTATGCGACCCATCATCACGATTTTGCAGTGGTAGTCTTCACAATGAAGATGGGCCGACACGACCTTATGTGAGAGTGCTTTATCATCTACTCTGACCACAAGAGCCTCAAGTACATCTCCTCATAGAAGGATCTGAATCTGAGACATAGGCATTGTCTAGAGTTCCTCTAGTACTAAGATTTGAAGATCATCTATTATCCTTGGAAGGGGAACAAGGTGACAGATTCTCCTAGCAGAAGGTCAAGCTCACAGTTTTTGAGTGAGGAGACAGAGCAGTTATCCATGTTGAAGATATCCTTCATGGATAGAGAGGACGTAGGTTACCTTCAGTTTATGGTTTTAACCCCTCAACTCTTACAGCGAGTAAGGGAGGCACAACTTAGGGATGTTGATTGTGAGGTTTTACATGCTCTGTTAGCCACAGAACATGATCCTGATGGATATTCGTAAGGTGGGGAGCACGTAATTATTTTCAAAGGAATCAGAGTTGTAACAGTGGAATTGTAGGAGGTGGTACCTATGGAGTTTTATATGTCCCCATTGGTAATACATTCGAGAGAGGAGGATATGTTCCAGGATATCTGACGACAGTTCTGGGGGTCAGGCATAAAGAAGGCAGTAGTAGAGTTCATTTCTCGATGCCTTACATGCCAGTAGGTGAAGACTGAGCACCATGGTCCAACATGATTAGACCAAACCTGGAAGTTTCAGAGTGTAAGTGGGATGTAATATTGATGGACTTTGTGACGGTCTTATCATGAACATCCAAGGGGCATGATTCTATCTGTGTAATCGTTGACCGACTCATCAATTTGGCCAACTTCCTCGCTATCTGAAAGCTGAGTTCTGTAGAGAGCTTGGGATGCCTCTACATGTAGGAGATAGTTTGGATTCATGGAATACCATAAACAATAGTCTCAGATCGAGACTCCTGTTTCACATCCCGGTTGTGGAAGGGATTGAAGGAGGCTTTTGGGACTGAGTTACACTTGAGCACAACATTTCATCCTCAGAATGATGGTCAGACGTAGAGGACCATTCATGTTTTATAGGATATGATATGGTCCTGTATCTTGGACTTTGGTCGTAGTTGGGAGGACCACCTACCATTGGTGGAGTTTTCATACCACAATAGTTACCACTCCAACATTGGTATGGAACCTTTCGAGGCTTTATATGGGAGACCCTATAGGTCACCACTATGCTGGAATGACCCCGGGGAGTCAGCACTCATGGGTCCAGAGTTGGTGAGAGCTACCGCCGAGAAGGTGCAGATTATCCAGGAGTGGATGAAGACTACACAAATCTGGTAGAAGTCTTATGCAGACAGACGACAGAGACCTATGGAGTTCGAGGATGGTGACCACATCTTTCTTCGGGTCTCACCTCGATGAGGGTTGTAGAGATTTTGCCGGGATGAAAATCTATCTCCAAGGTTCATTGGACCTTTCCAGATGCAACACATAGATGGTGAGGTGTCATACTGCCTAACTCAACCACCATTTTTGCATCAGGTACAAGATATCTTCCACGTGTCATGGATGAGGAGATATGTGCATGACCCATAAGACATCCTCGATTGGGGAGAGCTGGACATCAAGGATGGAGTGACCTTTTTTGAGTACACAGTGGAAATCGAGGATCGGTTGGAGAGGATCCTTCATGGGAGATCAATTCACTTGGTTCTTGTCTGGTGGAAGCACGAGAATATTTAAGAGAGCATGTGGGAGTGTGAGGCTCAGATCCTTGCCCAGTACCCACATCTTTTTGAGTAGCCTTTGTTTTGGATTTTCGATGATGCAATGCCCCAAGGTTGGGAGATTGTAATGTCTCAAATTTTTTTTATATTATTTTTAAATATTATACAGAATTATTACAAGAATAGAACTTTCGACGATGTGTGATTCCGAGGCCCGGAGTGCGAGGAATAAATTTTTGAAATAAACTGAACCTTTAAACAGCACGCATGAGCGGTTTTCCTGAAAAAGTGGAATATATTTTAAACTGGTTCCCGAATCATAAATCTGAGGGCACCGTTGCATTCAGAGCAGCGACATCACCTTAGGTGGGGCCTATCATTGATCAATGCAAGTTATCCGTGAGAGTTAGTTTTTGTACGATTAATGGAAATAAAAGAAAATAATAATTTATTTTATTTAAAAGTTTCCTTTTTGTGAAGCGACCTAATTCCCCCATTTTTAAATATTTTCTTATGGAATGTTTTCATGGTTAGCCTCATAACCCTGCAAAATTGCGAGAGAGACTCTTAGGCCTTTCCGAAAAACATGACACGACAATCATTCTTCAACCGAATCGATGTAGGGGTTGTTATTTTGATTCTTCTTTCCCCATTATTGGATTTAATGATGAACATGGATAAACAATGAACATATCGATCTGTGGATCATGTATTCTTGCAGGAGGGTGATATTTTTTGTTTCATTCATGGTTTGATTTGGGAATTTTAATTGGGATAATTTTTGGATTAGCCTTTTGATTCACCTTGATTAATCCGTCTAATAGTAGTGGATCAACGTCGTGAAGAATGGTGGTGGCTGTTCGTTCCTCATTTTGGTTTATTTGATTTCTTTCTCTTTTCATCGCGTTAATCATGTTATTAGTGGGCAACTGTAGATACCCAATGCTTAAAGTACATGGACATTACATTAGTTTTGCAAAATACTTATTACCTTAGAAAAACCAACACTCAAGGACCGTAATAGTTTAGTGTCTTTGGAAACTCAGAACATAATATTTTAATCATGATGAATGATTTTCAAAATATCCCATAAATATCGTCCCATTTGGTTTTCTTACCTAAAACCATTATTTATATCTTGGGGAAAAGAAAACATAAAAATGGAGAGCTTAAATGCTCAGTAAGTGTAAACATTGAGAACATAAAACAGTCCAAAAACATTTGAAACTAAGAACATGAACATAAAACATCAAATCCCTTGTGATGACATTAATCTTGGCAGTGCATAAGGCATAGATCAAAAAGGAACTTGAATCATGATAAAATATCATGGGTATAAAACATGTAATTGTTTCAAACCATTAAGTACATGTTATTATTTCTATAGTAGCCTAGGCATTGCTGTCAAGACCATCATATTAGACAAAGTCAATTACTGGACTGGGTTTTCTCGTCGTTCTAGCCCTGTAATACTGAACCAGATTCACTTGTCTTTCTATCCATGTCTATCTCATGAGATATAAATCTTTACCCAATGAATTAGAGGGAGATATAGGTCCCACCCATCTCATAATGAAATCATTCTTACTTGTGCCACAAAATAAACATAAATCATTCATTATAACCCAATGATGAAAATGGGATTAATAAACATCATCAAATCATAACGTAATACATATAATGAAAATGGATATCATTTCATAATAAGAAGAATCAAACCATGTATATAACAGAAACATTATACTTGAAACATTATCAAACTAAATAATGCCATCTTAGATGGAAAATAGTTTTGATAAAACACTTGAAATGAATTCTTGAGGAAAATATCATTTCTTCTTCAAAATAATTTTCTATTCACAAAATTCCATTCAATTTTAAAAGAAAAGAATTTTGTTGAAAATAATCATGAAATCTTGTAGAGGAAGCTTCATGAAAATTAGGCATTATGAAACCATAAAAGTAAAATATGGGTAAACATGACTTTAAAAATACATGGAAGAATATTAAAAACATTATTAAATACATTTTTATGGACATAGATGAAAAATATAACCCCAGTAAATACTTACGTATAAGCAATCTCAGTTAAAAATGAGTTTTTCCAAATTATCCCTTACCTTAGGTCCAATTTCATCCGTACGTGTATGAAAAAAATGTATAGTGGGTTTCAACATATTATTAACTGGTAACAAAACCATAATATAAGTTTTGATATCATATATGACTCACTTAGGACTTTAAATTACCTGTTCTTTTGTAAATTCTTTGTTAAAGCGGTGTTTTGGGTAAAATCGTTTCATTTGTCATATGTGTTTTGACTTGTTGTTCTTGATATTATTACATATATCCTAATTTACTTAATTCCAGAATGTAAAACATGATTTATATATAATATATTTTCAGAATATACATATATATAATAGATCAATAAATGGAAAGAAATACATCGTTCATGGAGACGGTAGGCCATACGTACGCAGGAACGCTGTTTTTTGTTTCCTTATTAAATTGAATGAAACATATATGTACATAAATACATTATAATTGAAATGACATATATTTCATGATTATTTATTATATATACATTATAATCATACTGGAATGGATAATCAAGTTGAATGAATCTCATCGCATCGTGGAGACGGTAATCCGTACGTACGCACGAGTGATGATATCATTCCCATTATTATTGAATTTAATTGAAGTGGATAATATAATTTATAATAATCAGTATGATGTTGTAATAATCATATATAGTTATTATTTCTACCATTATACCCATCCATGTAAGGTGGTGGTAGAAAACAGATTACACCACGACGTGGAGACAGTATTCTGTACGTACACACCTGCGGCGATTTCGTTTTCCATAGGATGGATAGAAGGTGAAATTTGGTTGTTTCATATTTATAATATCATATTATTATATTATTGATACTTATTGTATTAATTTATAGTGAATCAACTAATTAAGAGGGAGTTTAAGAAGAAATAAACATGAAAGAATCGGTAGAAGTGATTACATCTTCTTCGACGCGCCTCTTCTAAACCTCCTCTTACGACACTAACATTGGTCTTTGAAGAATACCAGGACCTATAGTTTGTTTCTATGGAATTATATAAGAGAAATGTGAAGGGTTTTGATGAGCTTGAAGGCACAAAGTTGTGTGAGGAGGAGAGGGAGGAGGTTCCCTTTTATAATAGAGGAGAGGGGCACTTTTAGAAACCTCTAAAATATTAATTTATAATAAACTCAAATCCCACATACAAACCTCGAAAAATGACTCAAATATGAATATTAGATGAGATAGGGTTGTAATATCATCATCCAATAAGATTTAGATATGTGGGTAATTTATTTTAAACCTTCTCAACTTCATTTATTCCTATTTATCCTATTAAATTTTATTTGTAGTAATAATATTCTAAATTTTAAATTACTAATAATAATTACCTGTGTGTTGTGAATTTCCCATAATTAGATACATAATTACATTTTAGAGAATAAAATTTTAAATTTGTAATTTTTAAATATTTTTGGGATTTTTAAACAATTTAATAATATTTTATTTTTATAATATTTCTATAGTGTCAATTTTGACACTATTCATTTATTTGAATTTAAATAAAAAACACACAGAAGTTATATTCGAATAAAAATATTTAATGGATTCTTAACTTGTCATATTCATCTAGAAAATTCGTTTAGACCATTAATTAGTTTATATAATATTTATTTTAATATTTTTAAAACACTTTATTTGATATTTCTCTTAATAAAATAATTACAACAACATTTTTTTATAATTATTTATTATAATTATTTGTTGAATAAAATTTAAAATTAAATAAAATGATGAAGATAAATATAATATATATAATAATAATTGTTTTGGAATATTTATTTTCTAAAACACCCATCTTTTAAAATGATATGTTTATTAAATTATAAAGGTGACAACTTTTCCATTATTTAAAATAAAATATTATTAATGTCAAAATCTATTTTATAAGGCTCCAAATGGTCCAACAATCGACACATGGATTCTTATGATGTAGATAAACTCAACCAATAATCTGTGGTCATGTTTTTTGGTATTTTTAAGGGTATTATGATTTTAATAAAATCAATATTATTGATTTTTACAAAATAAATAATTTCTGCATCGTTAATGTATAAGCTATTAAAGTAATTATATATTTCTTAAAAATTAAAAATAAATTCCCATGAAAAATAAAACCATTTTAGATTTAAAATTAGTATTTATAATCGAATTAAATTTTGAATAACCTTATATTAAAAATTCTATAATTATTAAAGTTTGAGTGAGACATATTTCATTTTCTTTAAATAAAATAAATTAAAGGTCTTAATCACATCCAAGGGGGATCCAATTGATTCCATTTTGACAAAATTATTCTTTAGGGTAAAATATAATCATTAAATTATATTAATTCAAGTGTTTGGGTAATTTTATAATATTATATTTACCCTTAATTACCTGATTTACCTTTAACTATGGTAAATAAAATTTACCGTAGTTACTATTCATAAGGACAAAAAATAAAAAGTATCATATTAACATAATTTATACCTAATTATTACAAATATGGAATAAATTTTGCCAAATTAAATACACAAAATTTTTAGTTTTTAATTTAAAATTAATCCTGCATTTGAGAAAATGGGTTTTAAAAGATAAAACGTAACAAAAGATTGAAATGTTTTTACTTATGAATTCACTGTAAAATTAATTATAATTACTTAAATTATATTAAATTGTAAAAATATAATATATTTATACTTTAAAACCATTAAATATTATAATTTATCCATTTAAATTATCTCGATGAAAAAATTGGTTTTTAAGTAAAATTTTGCGTGTTTTTACTATTCATCAAAATAAAAACCTTGTCAGAAAAATATCAAAAAATTACCCAATGTAAATTTTTGTATCTTGATTCAAAATAAGAACTTTACTTTGTCAATTTGAACTTATAAACATGTCAAAAACTATATTTTAAGTGGGTGCACCATCAAAAGGCGGCAAAAATGCATTTTTTGAAAAATACTTATTTTACCCGAAAAAATTTATTTTGTTCTCATAAAATGTTATATAAAATATGTAAGATGAATTATAATTTCATAAAATTTAAAATTTATTTACTACTATTCATAACAGCTAGTTTATAATAATATTATAATAATATATTGTTGTTTAGTGAAAATCGGTATTGTGTACCACACGCGCTATTGAGGAAGGTCTCTCTTGCGTGAAATGCAACCCAAGTAAGGGTTTAGTGTAAGGAAATAATAAATTGATGTTGTGTATAAAAAAAATCCAATTATAGTTCAGTTATACATTGATCAAAATCTATACTTAGTGTTGTATAGAATGAATTTTAATCGAAAGAACATGAAATTGTGTGCATCACAAGCTAAGAATAGTGTTGCGTATACTACAAGCTAATACGATGTTGCGTATAGAACAAGGTAATTTTGGTGAATCATAAAAAAAATTCTTCCATGAAATTAAAATGAATAATTGTCATAAAATCTCGGGGTGTTACATTCTACCACCCTTAAAATGAATTTCGACCTCAAAATTCATCGAGGTTATAAATGGTTTCCTACTTGAAAGTATCCCACATAGTAAAAAGGAATACTAAAATATCATTTTAAAAAGGAACATTAGAAAAATAATGGATACCCAAAGTAACTCATCACAGGGTTTCCACATAGGAGAATATAGGTGAAAATATGGATATGGAAGAGAAATTTGACCATCAACTTCTGATGAAGAGTGTTAGAGAACATGGATATGAAAAATACAACAATCACAAAGACATTAATTTGTGATGATCTAAGGTACCATTTGATTCATCAAATATGAGGGCACTAGGTGAACATTTTTGGTTTTCAAGATTATTTCCCTAATGTTGAAGAATTTTTAAATTAAAAGAAATACATATATGATTTTGGTACAGTCTCACTGTCGTTTGTTCCATGAACAATTTCCACTTCATCTAATGAAGAAATGAAGTTGAATTTGTCTTCCATGAAGTGTTAAGTGATCATGCGATAGAATGACAGGTCATTCCATCTGTCTCAAACAAAATGTTAGAAAAGGTTATATACATAAGTCCATCATATAGTGAGATTATTCGTATATGCTTCCAAAAATAGACTTATACTTCTTCTGTCATACCACTTAATAAAATAATACTAGTTTCTACTAACCATGGACTTCCTGTAGGCCAGTGGTAGGCGATGAATGCATGTCTCACTTTGGTTGTGGGTTCGATTCCCGCAACCTTGTCCGACGTGATGGGTTATCACTCGTCCTGAAGGTTTTACTTTTTCTAAAACTATACTATTATAACATTCTAGAAAAATGATCTATCCTTAAACAATACCATGTAATGTACAACTTAATCCATTCCAACCTTTAGGCTTGTTTAAAATACTTCTTTCCAATCTCATAGTATAATGAAAATGATTACTAGAAAGTTCATCTACCAAGAATTGAATACCATCATTTATCCCCTCTATATCATAAGATATAGATTTTTGGTCACATTACAATCATATGAATTCCATAATCATCTATTCTCTTGAAACAATAATTACCTTAGAACCTTAGTGAAAACGTGAATGCTTTTAAAATTTAACTCTTTCCACATACCAAAATCCCAAAATTTCAATATACTCAAACCATGATATAACTTTGTCCATAGATCAGTCATGAGCTCATTAATACTATCAAAAATTTGATTATCTCATATCCCTTCATTATGAACATATCATCTTATTTCAAAAAATATCTGAATAACCTTTCATGGTTACCTGTACCATTCAACATATACTTTCAAAAGACATAAGTAAAAACAATAGTGTAACAATCCTTAGATGTTTCTTTATTCTATAGTACCATGAAATTACATATACAACATTACTCTTGATAAACATGCAATCATTCCACTACCTTATTAAACCATTGACCGAGCTTCATCATTTTATTCCTCAACACTTCTTTCATCTCATATATCATTTGCAGTCTCGTCATCATCATCAACATAAATACTACCCATACAGCCATGCAAATTCTCTTCATGAGATTTTCCCTTAGGGAAATGGTTTTCATAATGCCCATATGTTCCACATTTAAAACATTTAACCGTTGTTGATGTCTTATCAATACTATTATCCTTGTACAATGTGTTAAGTGACCCTTTTACTTTGCATATACTGGATTTGTGTCCTTCTTTTCTAAACCAAAAGCATCTTCCAGTTCCTTGTAAACATTCACCCGAATTCCTCTTCCAACATTATTTACACGAGGGGAATTGAACTTTCTTTCCTCTATGATCATCCTGAAACTCCATAATTCTCTTATTATCTGAGTCAGGAAACATACCTAAGTTGAGATTATTGATCATATTATGAGATTGATGATTAGCCATAATAACGATATGTGGAATTACAGATCCAATTTCATCTGGTTTCTCAAGAAGAATATCATTCCACTATCCATCATATTTTCTATTATCATGAATCTTCATGTTTCTATCCATTTTTCTAAAACCCCTAAAGAATAGTGTGAGAGTAAAAAATCATGATAGGAAAAAAACATAATAAAGGTAGATTACCTTCAATATATAACATCTTAGGTTTAATTATAAGATCGTTACCGTAATTCTAGTAATATAACCTATACTTATACTTAACCTTGGAGAAAACCGTAGACATACCATAGAAATATCTCTAGGGATCTCACTAAAGTTTCGCATCATAGTTTCCAACGGTTAACTAAACCTTTACTATGATACCAACTATATAGACCCAAAGATTGATGTACATGGACATTACATTACTTTTACGGAATTCTTATTACATAACAAAAACCAACACTCAAGGACCATAATTTGTTAGTGTCTTTGGAAAATCAAAACATAATATTTTAATCAAGATGAAAGATCTTCAACATCTCCCATAATGATATTCCCCTTTGGTTTTCTTACCTAAAAACTTTCTTTATATCCTGGGGAAAAGAAAATATAAAAATGGTGAGCTCAAATTCTTAGTAAGGGTAAACATGGAGATCATAAAACAATCCCTAAACATTTGAACGTAAGAACATGAACATAAAACATCAAAATCATGAGTAATGACATAAATCTTGGCAGTGCATAAGGAATTGATCATAAAGGAACATCAATCGGGATAAAATACCATGGGTATAAAACATGTAATTGTGAAAAACCATTAAGAAAATGTTATGATTTCTATAGTAGACAAGGCATTGCTTCCAGGAACATCATAGTGGAAAAATTCCATTACTGAACTGGGTTTACTTGCCATTCCAGCCCGATATAATGGAACCATATTCAATTTCCAATCCAGACATGTCTATCTCATGAGATATATATATTTACCCAATGAATTGGAGGGATATATAGGTCCCACCCATCTAATAATGAAATCAATCTTACTTTTTACACAAAATAAACATAAATAATTCATCATAACCCAATGAATAAAATGGGTTTCATAAACATCATCTCATCATAACGTAATCCATATAAAGCAAGTGGACATCATTGCATCATAAGAAGAATCAAACCACATAAATAATAGAGAGATTTTACTTGAAACATAATCATACTAAATAATGTGATCTTAGATGGAAAATAGTTTTGACAAAACACTTCAAATGAATTCTTGAGGAAAATATCCTATTTTCTTCAAAATATTTTTCTTTTCACAAAATTCCATTTAATTTTAAAAGAAAAGGATTTTTTGAAAATAATAATAAAATATTGTAGAGGATGATTCATGAAAATTAGGTGTTATGAAACCATAAAAATCCATTTTTTCCATATAAGTTAAAAAAACATTCTCCTCGTACTTTTTTCGGAAAAGTCAAAAAGTTCCTCGTATGATAAACAAGAGAAAGATTCCTTCTTTAACACAATGTAAAATTCAATGAGGGGTAAACATGAATTTAAACATAAAAGGAGGAATATTAACCACATTATGACAAACATTTTTTTGGACATGTATGAAAAATATAACCCTAGTAAATACTTACGTATAAGCAATCTCGGATAAAAATGAGATTTGCAGAATTATCCCATACCTTAGGTCCAATTTCTTCTTTATGTGTCTGAAAATATTGTATAGTGGGTTTAGACATATTATTAATTGGTATCAATACCATAATAATATTTATGATATCATATATGATTCAATTAGGACTTTATATTACCCGTTATTTTGTCAATTCAATGTTAAAGCTGCGTTTTGGGTAAAATCGTTTCATTTATCGTAAGTGTTCCAACTTGTTGTTCTGGATATTATTACTTATATCCTGATTTACATAATTCCATAATGTAAATCATGATATATATATATAATATTTTCAGAATATATATATTTATAATAGATCGATAAATGGAAAGAAATACACCGTTTATGGAGATGGTAGGCCGTACGTACCCATGAACACTGTTATCGTTTCCTTATTAAATTGAATAAAACATATATTTACATAAATCCAATATAGTTATTATATCATATCATTCATTATTATTTATTATTTATACAATATAATAATACTTTAATGGTTAATAATGGATAATGAATCTCATCGCGTCGTGGAGACGGTAATCCGTATGTACGCATGAGCGATGATATCATTCCCATAATTATTAAATAGAATTGTAGTGGTTGATATAATTTATCAGAATCAGAATGATGTTGTAATAATAATATATATTTATTATTTCTACCATTATACCCATCCAAGTATGGTGGTAGTGGAAAACACATTACACCATGACATGGAGATGGCATTCCGAACGTACGCACGCACGATGATTTCATTTTCCGTTGGATGGATAGAAGTTGAAATGGGGTTGTTTCATATTTTTAATATCATATAAGTATATTAGTTATAATTATTGTACTACTTTATAATTTAACAACTAAATAAGAGGAAGTTTAAGAGGAAAAAAACATGAAAGAATCGGTAGAAGAGATTACCTCTTCTTCGACGCGCCTCTTCTAAACCTTCTCTTAGGGCACTAATGTTGGTCTTTGAAGAATACCAGGACTTCTATTATGTTTATAGGGAAGAGGAGAAGATAAATGGGTAGGTTTTGGATGAGCTTAAAGGCTAAAAGTGGTGTGAGGAGGAGAGGGAGGATGTGCCCTTTTATAAGAGAGGAGAGGGGCACTTTTGGAAACCTCAAACATATTAATTTATAATAAACTCAAACCCCACATAGAAACCTCAAAAAATGACTCGAATCCAATAACTAGATGATATTTATTTTTAATCTCATCAACCAATAATATTTTGACATGTCGGGAATTTATTTTAAACCTTATCAACTTGATTTATCCTTAGTTAATCTATTTAATTTTATTTGTAGTAATAATATTATAAATTTTAAATTGTTATTAATAATTAATTATGTGTTTTGAATTTTACATAAATAGATAAATTATTACACAGTATAACATATAATTTTAAATTTTAAAATTTAAAATATTTTTGGGATTTTTAAACAATTTAATAATTTTTTATTTTTATAAAATACCAATAGTGTCAATTTTGAAACTATTCATTTATTTGAATTTAAATAAAATCCAAACAGAAGATATATTTGAGCCAAAATATTTAATAGATTCCTAACATGATAAGTTCATCTATAAAATTTGTGGATACCATTAATTAGTTTATATAATATTTATTTTAATATTTTAAAACCATTTATTTGATATTTCTCTTAATAAAATAATTACTACAAATTTATTCTATAATTATTTAATGTACATATTTTTTGCATAGGAATTAAAAATAAAATACTATGATGAATATAAATAAAATATATTTCAATTGAATTATTTTAGTCAAATCTATCTCATAAAACACCCAACTATTAAAATGATATGTTTATTAAATTATGAAGGTGGCAACTTTGACATTATTTTATATAAAATAATATAAATGTCATAATCTATTTTATAAGGCTCCAAATGGTCCAAAAGTGGACACTTGTATTATTATTATGTTGATACACTCGACCAATAATTTTTTCTCAAGTTTTTTTTGCCTTTTTAGGGGTATTATAATTTTAATTAAATCAATATTATTGATTTATTACAAAATAATTAATTTCTGCATCATTAATGTATAAGATTTTTATGTAATTAAATATTTATTAAAAATTACAAATAAATTACCATGATAAAGAAAAACATTTTATATTTCAAATGAGTTTTTATAATCCAATTTATATTCTATATAAACTTATATTAAAAATATTTTAATTATTAAAGTTTTAGTGAGACCTATTTCATTTTCATTAAATAAAATAAATTAAAGGTCTTAATCACATTCAAGTGGGTTAAAATATATTACATTTCTACCAAAGTATGAATTAGGGTAAAATATAATCATCCAGTTATATTATGAAAAAATTTAGCGTAATTTTATAATATTATATTTACCCTTAAATACCTAATTTACCTTTTACTATGGTAAATAAACTTTTCCATAGATACTATTCATAATGACTAAAAATAAAAAGTATCTTATTAACATAATTTGAACCTAATGATTCCAAATATGGAACCCATTTTTCTAAATTCACAACATAGAAGATTCAATATTTAATTTAAAATTAATCTCGTACTTGAGAGAATGGGTTTTAAAAGTTAAAACGTTGCAAAAGATTGAAATGTTTTTACTTATGAATTCACTATAAAATTTATGCTAATGACTTACATTATATTAAATGGTAAAAATATAATCTTATTAAAATTTAAATCAATTAAATATTATAATTTAACCATTTAAATCATCTCGATGAAAAAAGTTGTTTTTAAGTAAAATTTATCATGTTTTTACAATTCATCAAAATAAAAATGATGTCAGAAAAATATCAAAACATTATCCAATGTAAATTTTCTTATCCTAATTCAAAAGAAGAACTTTATTTTTTAAAGTTGAACTTATAAACATGTCAAAACTAGATTTAAATTGGGTGCGCCATCAAAAGGCAGAAAAAACTCATTTTTTGAAAAATACGCATTTTACCAGAAACAATTACTTTTTTCTCATTCCATGTTCTATAAAATGTGTAAGATGAATTATAATGTCATAAAATTTAAATGTAGCTACTAATATTAATAATTTCTAGTTCATAATAATATTATAACAATATATCGTTGTTTAGTGAAACTCGGTATTGCGTACAACGCATGCTATTGAGGAAGGTCGCTCTTGCGTGTAAGGCAAGAAAAGTAATGTTTGCCTATAGGGAAAGCTTCCTTTTGATGTTGCGTATATCAAACTAAAAATACAGTTCAGTTATACATTGATCAATATCTATACTTTGTGTTGTGTAGAATGAATTTTATTCGAAAGAACATGTAATTGTGTGCATCACAAGCTAAGAATAGTATTGCATATAATACAAGATAATACTGTGTTGCATGTAGCGCAAGCTAATATTGGGGAAGCGTACAACAAAATACATCAATGAAATTAAAATGAATAATTCTCATAAAATATAGGGGTGTTACAGCAATGGAAAAAATATTGATGCATATCCATTTTGCAACGCAATGATCCCAAATTGAAGATCTGACATCGCAACGACCTAGCGGAGGTGTGATGATGATGGTGGAAGACGAATCAGATTGTATCGCTAGATACCCTTCTTCGAGCGTTCTTCACACAAGTGGATTAAAATACATTTTTGGAGCTGATCAGAGGTCCTAAAATAAAGGAAATGGCTTTGCGGATTTGGGGTGACCTAGAAGTTGATGTTTTGGGATGATTGGACGGGCAGATCAAAGAATGGAACACCACGAGAGCTGCATCGGTGAGAAGCGTCATTTCTAGAAATTTCTGCAGTGCTCGGTGTGTATCCCGATGAACACGCCATGTGGACCGTCTCCGCGGTGGCTAGAATTTTGGGTGTCAGACATGTAACACACAACATGTGAACCTAGTCACGGGGCATGTGACCCTAGTCACACGACATGGTCCTTCCCCAAAGCTCAGTGTGTATTCTGGTAATTACACGAACACGAGATGAACTACACGGATTCGAAGACACGGAGTGTAGACCCTACGCGGCAAGGAAGATGCGACTACGGGGGACTCGGTGTGTATCCAAGGGATACACAGATACAATGTTGAGTACACGGCCATGTACTCCACCACATATCCAAGCGAGGCTAGTAATGTGGGTCATGTCGTGTATCGATTACACAGGTTGGAGTACATGGGTGGAGACCATGTATGGGCACATGGTCAGCATACATGGGGTGGACCCCAGATACCATGACACGACATGTGATCATTTTTACACGCCGTGTAGTTATGTTTTACATGACCACACTTGTGACACGGGCCATTGTACATGGGCCATACCTGGGGTCCAAAGACACGGCGTGTAACACTTCTACACACCCTGTACTTTTCTGTACATGGATTGATCTTTTTTTCCACAGTATCTAGGAGATGTTTCATTTGGGTTAGTACCCCTTTTCTAGTTCCCCTGAAGGTCAGGTATAGTTTTCAATTATAAGAGTACGATCCCATCAGCAGGACATTCTGATATAGAGTCAGGAATCCCTCCGAGAGGCCCAGAGCGAGATCCTCTATCCATTCTTGAACCTAGGTAGAGTCAGAAATCGATGTGGAAAACTCCACAAGGCGTCAATCCTCTACCTAGTAGATGAATCCAGATGACTCGCAGTATCTACAAAGGCCCTAGCAGTGATCCTCATTTGTGTATCGTGATCTTTCCCACTCTTGTGTGTGTTATCCTAGAATGAGTGTATTTATATCTCGTGACCTTTCTTGATAGAAATTATTTCTCGGACGGACGTCTTCAGAGATATCAGACTCATGGAGCGAGTTCTCACAAATGAGTGCTTCATGGATTCTTAAAATTGAATCCCTGTCATGGGGGTATGCAGTTGTACTACTTGCCCCTAGACTGTGGGTCTCAGTTTTGCGTATATCTAGATATTTTTTTGTTCTCCTATTATATGTTCAGTTGATATATATTGTATAGAGCTGACTGTGCCTTTACGTTGTGCATTTATTTGTAGTTTTTGGGTCCTCTACTGAGTATTGTTATACTGACCCCTGTAAGGTATTTTCCCTCATGTGTCATCTCATGTGCAGATGAGAAGCCTTTTGATAGAGTCCCAGGAGGACCAGGACAGGACAGAGCTTTCTGAGTTTCCTATAGGCCGAGGTGATCCTATGGCTAAGAGCAGCAGTCCCAGTACCTCTTTGTGTTTACAGGTTGGACTTTGTAGTTTTCAGACTCTTGTTTTTTGTGGTCTTGTATTCTGACCCATTTTACTTTCACTGTATTACTTATCATCGTACTCTATTAGTTGGTTTTAGTTGAATGCACAAAATTTTTCCCTATTGGATTATATATTTCATCATTTTTGGATTGGAGATGTGTGTGTGTGTGTGTCCAGTTTCTTTGGCAATGCCTCCGATGTTTGTAATATGCCTACTCAGATCTAGTCACCAGCCCCTGGCCTATTGAAGGAAGGCTAGGGGTGTCGTGGCATGGGCCCCACTAGGATGGGTCATGACACATTGGGCATTCATGATAATTGTAAATATTGTTAAATCTATGAATGTAAAAAATGTTTCGTATTACTTTTTTTTAAGAGAATATAGAATTTTTTTTTGTAAAAAAACTTGAATATTCCATTAAAAAATTTAATAAAAAATTAAAATGTGTTAAAATTATTATTGTTAATACATATGATAATAATAATGAAAATAGGAACTCGGTTTTGGAAATCTTGGTTTTAGAATAAAATGCATTTCCAATAGATGGGAGAAATAAAGTCATATTTTTTAAATTAATTTTTACAATTATTTTAACTACCAATTTGTAGAAAAATGATACTATTACTAAAAAATATCATGAATAATATTAGGATAGGAAATATATTTAGTTTCTTGAGTGATTTATCATTAGAAACAAAATCATATATTGTCTTAATAAAGGTTGAGATTGCAACACAAAATTTTTTACAACTTTGGTGACATTGAATAAGAATACCCATGATGGAATAAAATAAAATAAATACTAAAATATGATAATGATAAATAAATGTATTATATTACATATCAATGGATCTATATTTAAATGTTGTGTGATAATATTGGTTCCTAACATAATGTAATCCTCAAAGAAGGAAAATTGAGAAAAATATCCCTTACTGATTTGGTAAATCATTAACCATAACCCCCATTAAATAGAGATACTAAAATGAATATATTGTTCCTATTAATGATTATTATATAAATCATAAAATACATTCATTGGAATTATGTACACCATATAGAGCAGTACTAGATAAATGGGCTTTGAATCCCCCTGACATTGGTGACTGCCTTTTGCGGTCGTTGGGCTTTAAAAAAAATTCTTCAGTACCACCCTCCCCCACCCCGCCCCTCGTGAAACCCTACCCCACATCCCCTAACCCCCATAGATTGTTGTTGCCTGTCCCCCATCACCCTCTTCCCCCCTCCCTCGCCACCCACCCCCTCGCCTTCCTCCACCCCTCACCGCATATCCCCTTGCCGCCCTTTGCCCTCCTCCCCCGCCGGCCTCTGCCCCCTCCTCCCTCTGACCTTCTCCCTCCGGCCTTCTCCCTCTGTCGTCTGCCATCATCCCCCTCCGCCCTCCGCCCCCTATTCCCTACAGCCTCCACCCTCCACCCTTCGCCCTCTAGCCTCTGACCTCCGCCCCCTTGGCCCTCGGCCCTCTGCCCTCCGCCCCCTCATTGCCAGTCCCTCGTCCCCTCGCTGCCCTCCACTCCATCTCTCTGCCATCCCCCATCCCCTACTTCTTCATCCCTCTCCCTCATCGCACCTTTTTCTCCTGTCCCCTCCCTCACCGTCCCCTTTTATACGGCACCGCCACCGCCCAGTCCCCTCCCTCCCTACATGGTCGCTACTTGTCCCCTCACCGCAGCTGCCCATCCACTCCGGCTCCCCGCTATCCTCTTTCCCCTCCCTCGTCGTCCCACCCTCACAACACCATCACCACCTCACCACCTCCTGTCATTTGGCTGACCGCCGCCACCGCCGCCCATCCCCTCCCTCGCCACACTAACTCCGGCTCCAGCTCCCCTCCACTGCCTCTCCTCTCCCCCGCAGCACCGACTTCAGCTCCCCTCCCTTGAAAGTTTGTAACGCAATCAGGTATGACATGGGATTTCACTTACATTACATTATATATTATCCTTTTTATTATTCAGTGATATAATTTGATTATTTTATCAATGGTCGACAAGCAATTGGTTAGTATTTATTTTAAATATATTTGATATGAAAAATGCATGTAATAATTCTTGTGTAAATGTTTGTTATACAGATATTATTTTGGATAAGAGTTGGATTGATCTTCCAAATTGAACATCAAGAAAATATTTCTATGGAATTATGCAGTTTATTGACTTCACCAGAGAATTTGAAAGTGACTATATTAGTTGTTCATGTAGAAAATGTGCTAACAGATATCAATTAAAAAAATATATTGTGATAAATCAGCTATTCTTTAATGTTTTTAAGAAATATTATAAGAGTTGGACTCATCCTGGAGAAGAATATGTTTGTTGTAAAAATGGGAATGTAGTTCAAATGGATGTTGATGCAAGGATGAATGATCCAATGCATGAAATGCTTACTGAAATTATACGTGGGTTGGATACTGGAGGCATTGACATCCAAAATATTAAGGCCAGTGAGATAAATCTTCTCTCTGGTTAAGATCATGATTCAAAGAGGTTTTATGAAGCACTTGATGAGGCAAAAACTGAATTATTTCCTAGATGTACTTCTTTTAATAAATTGTCGTTTATCATTGAGTTGTTGCATTTGGAGACTTTCAATCAGTGATCAAACACATCATTCAAAATGTGGTTGTTGTTATTGAAAATGGATCTTCCTGTCGATGCTATGATTCCAGAGTCATATTACCATGATCGTAAGTTGATAGAGAACTTAGGTTTTAAATATGAGACTATAGATGCTTGTGCAAACAACTGTATGTTGTTTATGACACGCGGCATGTGCTTTCAGTCACCATGGTCACACGACACCTTCTATTGATGTTCCATCTTCCCGACCATTTCAAAATTTACCCACCCTTTGTTGTCGTCTGATTTCATGGCATTCCGAGGTCATTCGACTAGTTTTGATCACACCACGCATGCTTTTCAAACGTGACAAAATGACATTAAATGGTTGAATTCAGATAAAACATGCTCATAATGAATTTAAATCACAAAAAAACAACATGAATACTATTCATGACATGTAAGAGAAGATGACACATCAATCGGACGTGCGTTGTGCGCGGTATGACCGAATATTTTGTTTTGGATAGTTCGGCGCGCACTAAAAGGGCGCGTTGGGTGGTCAAAACCAGTCGAATGAACACAGATTTCCATGAAATCATACTAAAACAACCATGGTGTGAATTGTAAAATGGTTGGGTAGACCGAATGTCAATCAAGGGTTTTGTTTGACCGTAGTGGCCAGAAACAAATTTCTTGAGTTATAAAACGCCAAAACGACGTGTAACGACTGAACTCAGAAAAAACATGCTAAAAATGACATTAAATAGAATGAATACAAAAATAATACTATTCGTGACATGTATAAGGAGAGGGAACGTCAATCAGACATGTGGTGTGCGCGGTACGACCAAATATGTTGTTTCGAATAGTTCAATGTGCTCTAAAAGGGATTGTTAGGTGGTCAAACCCAACCGAACGACCTCAGAATGCCATGAGATCATATGACAACAACTGTGGAGTGAATTTTGAAATGATCTAGCAGACAGAATGTCAATCGGAGGTGTCATTTGACTGTGGTGACCGAAAACGTATTTCCTGAGTCATAAAAAGCCAAAACGATGTGTAACCATCGAATTTAGAGAAAACATGATCAGAATGACTTGAAATCACACGAAAAAATCGGAATACTATATGTGACATGTAGGAGGAGACGACACATCAATCAGACGTGTGTTGTGTGCGATACTACTGAATATGTTGTTTTGAACAGTTTGACACGCTCTAAAAGGGCACATTGGGTGGTGAAAACCATCCAAACAACCTGAGAATTCCATGAAATCATTCGAAAATAACCCTGTTGTGAATTTTAAAATGTTTGGGTAGACGACACATCAATCAGATGTGTCGTTTGACCGCGGTGACCGGAAACGCATTTCTGGAGTCATAAAACACCAAAATGACGTTTAACAGTCGAATTCAAAGAAAACGTTCACATAATGACTTAAAAACACTTGAAAAAAATAGGAATACTATTTGTGACATGTAGGAGGAGACGAAATATCAATCAAACGTGCGGTGTGCGCGGTACGATCGAATCAATTGTTTTGAACAGTTTGGCGCGCTCTAAAAGGGCACGTTGGGTGGTCAAAACCAGCTGAATGACCTCAGAATGACATTAAATCACACTACAACAACCGTGGTGTGAATTTTAAAATGGTCGGGTAGACGGAACGTCAATCGGAGTTGTGGTTTGACCGTGGTGACCAGAAACACATTTCTAGAGTTATAAAACGCCAAAAAGACGTGTAACAGTCAAATTCAAAGAAAACATGCTCAAGAATGACTTAAAATCCCAAAAAATAATAAGAATACTATTTGTGACATGTAAGTTGACATGACATGTCAATCATACGTGCAGTGTGCATGATATGATCAAATATGTTGTTTTGAAAAGTTCATCGCGCTCTAAAAGGGCACGTTGGGTGGTCAAAACCATCCAAACAACCACAGAATTCCATGAAATCATATGAAAAAAACCATGGTGTGAATTTTAAATGGTCGGGCAGATGACACATCAATCAGTGGTTTTGTTTGACCGTGGTGACCATAAACACATTTCCGAAGTCATAAAACGACAAAACGACATGTAACGGTCAAATTCAAAGAAAACGTGTACAAAATCACTTGAAATCACATGAAAAAATAGGAATACTATTCGTGACATGTAGGAGGAGACGACACGTCAAACGGACATGCAGTGTGCACAATATGACCGAATATGTTGTTTTGAACAGTTCGACATGCTCTAAAAGGGCGCGTTGGGTGGTCAAAACCAGCCAAATGACCTCATAATGCGATTAAATCCTACAACAACAGCCATGGTGTAAATTGTGAAATGGTCGGGTAGAAGACACATCATTCAGAGATTCTCCTTGACAGCGTTGACCAGAAACACATTTCCGGAGTCATAAAACACCAAAAAGACGTGTAACGGACAAATTCACATCAAACTTCCTCATAATGACTTGAAATCACATGAAAAGAACAGGAATATAATTCGTGACATGTATCAAGAGATGACACATCAATCAGACTTGTGGTGAGCACGGTACAACTGAATATATTTTTTAACAGTTCCACCCGCTCTGAAAGGCCACGTTGGGTGGTCAAAACCAGCCTAACGACCTCAGAATTCCATTAAATCATACAAAAACAACTTTGGTGATAATTGTAAAATGTTTGGGTAGAAGACACATCAACCAGAGTTGTCTTTTGACCGTGGTGACTGAAAACACATTTCTAGAGTCATAAAACACCAAAACAATGTGTAGGGGTCAAATTCACAGAAAACATCCCCAGAATTACTTTAAATCACACGAGAACAATATGAATACTATTCATGACATGTAGGAGCAGACGACACATCAATAGGACGTGTGGTGTGCACGGTACAACCGAATATATTGTTTTGAACAGTTCGGCACACTCTAAAAGTGCTCATTGGGTGATCAAAACTAGACGAACGACCTCGGGATTCAATGAAATTATATGACAACAACCGTGGTGTGAATTGTGAAATGTTCGGGCAGAAGGTATGTCAATCGGGGGTGTCATTTTACCACGGTGACCGGAAACGCATTTCTGGAGTCATAAAATGCCAAAATGACGGGTGACGGTCTAATTTAGAGAAAACGTGCTCAGAATGACTTGAAATCACAGTAAAACAATATAGAAAATTATTTTTCACATGTAGGAGGAGACAAAGC
This sequence comes from Viscum album, assembly GCA_963277665.1. Lineage (NCBI taxonomy): Eukaryota > Viridiplantae > Streptophyta > Magnoliopsida > Santalales > Viscaceae > Viscum > Viscum album. Next base: position 907,592,029 of record OY728145.1, read on the forward strand.
ATCAATCGGACTTGCGGTGTACACGGTACGACCGAATATGTTGTTTTAAACAATTCAGTGCGATCTAAAGGGCTCATTGGGAGGTCAAAACTAGCCGAACGACCTCACAATGCCATGAAATCATATTCCAACAACTGTGGTGTGAATTGTAAAATGGTCGAGCAAACGACAAGTTAATCAGAGGTGTCATTTGACTTTAGTGACCAGAAATGCATTTCCGGAGTCATAAAACGCCAAAACGACGTGTAACGATTGAATTCATAGCATACATCAGCAGAAGTACTTGAAATCACATGAAAATAATAGGAATATTATTTGTGACATTTAAGAGGTGAAAAAACGTCAATCGGATGTGCAGTGTGTGCGGTACAACCAAATATTTTTTTTTAACAATTCGACGTGCTCTAAAAGGGCGCGTTGGGTGGTCAAATCTAGCTGAACAACATCAAAATGCCATGAAATCATACGAAAAAAACTATGGTCTGAATTGTAAAATGGTCAGGCAGATGACATGTCAATCGGTGGTGTCGTTTGACCACGGTGACCAGAAATGCATTTTCCGAGTAATAAAACACCAAAATGACGTGTAACAGTCAAATTCACAACAAACATCCTTAGAATGACAGGAAATCACACGAAAACAATAGGAATATTGTTCTTGACATGTAGGAGCAGACGACATGTCAATCAGACATGCAGTGTGTGTGGTACGACCGAGTATGTTGTATTGAACAGTTCGGCGCGCTCTAAAAGGGATCTTTGGGTGGTCAAAATCAGTCGAACATCCTCAGAATGCCATGAAATACTACTACAACAACAACAACTGTGGTGTGAATTGTGAAATGGTTAGGTAGACGGCACATCAATCGGAGTTTTCGTCTGACCGCGGTGACCTGAAACGCATTTTCAGAGTCATAAAACGCCAAACCGATGTGTAACAGACGAATTCATTGAAAAATTCCTCAGAATGATATGAAATCACACAAAAAAATAGGAATAATATTCTTGACAAGTATGAGGAGATGACACGTCAATTGGACGTGTGTTGTGCTCGGTACGACCGAATATGTTGTTTTGAACTGTTCGACGAGATCTAAAAGGGATCGTTGGGTGGTCAAAACCAGACGAACGACCTCGTAATGCCATGAAATCATACGAAAACAAACGTGGTGTGAATTTTTAAATGGAAAGGAAGACGACACATCTATCAGAGGTGTCGTTTGACCGCGGTGATCGGAAATGCATTTCTGGAGTCATAAAATGCCAAAACAACATGTAACGGTTGAATTTGGAGAAAACATGCTCAAAATGACTTGAAATCACATGAAAACAATAGGAGTATTATGTGTGACATATAAGAGAAGATGACACACCAATAGGATGTGCGGTGTGCACGGTATGACCAAATATGTTGTTTTGAACAGTTCAACGCACTCTAAAAGGGATCGTTGGGAGGTTAAAACCAGCCTAATGACCTTGGAATGCCATTAAATCAAATGAAAACAACCGTGGTGTAAATTTTGAAATGTTCGGGTAGACAACACGTTAATCGGAGGTGTCGTTTGACCACGGTGACCGGAAACATATTTCCGGAGTCATAAAAGTCCAAAACGACGTGTAACGATCGAATTCAAAGAAAACATGCTCAAAATGACTTGAAATCACACGAAAACAATAGAAATATTATTCGTGACATTTAGGAGGAGATGAAACATCAATCGGATGTGCGGTGTGTGCGGTACAACCGAATATGTTGTTTTGAATAGTTCGACACACTCTAAAAGGGCGCGTTGTGTGGTCAAAACAAGCCGAACGACCTCAGAATTTCATGAAATCATACAACAACAATCGTGGTGTAAATTTTGAAATGGTCGGGCTGCCAGCACATCAATCGGAGGTGTCGTTTGACCGTGGTGACTGGAAACACATTTTCGGAGTCATAAAAGTCCAAAACGACGTGTAATGGTCAAATTCAGAGAAAACTTGCTCAAAATGACTTGAAATCACATGAAAACAATAGGAATACTATTCATGAATTGTATGAGGAGATGAGACGTCAATCTGATGTGTGGTGTGCGCGATACGATTGGATATGTTGTTTTGAACAGTTCGGTGCAGTCTAAAAGGGCTCGTTGGGTGGTCAAAACCAGCCAAACAACCTTAAAATGCCATGAAATCATACAAAAACAACCATGTTGTCAATTGTAAAATGTTCGGGTAGACGACATGCCAATTGGAGGTGTCGTTTTACGATAGTGACCGGAAACACATTTCCGGAGTCACAAAATGCAAAAAACACGTGTAAAGGTCAGATTTAGAGAAAATGTGCTCATAATGACTTGAAATCACACAAAAACCATAGGAATAATATTCATTACATGTTGGAGGAGACGACACATCAATCGGGTGTGAGGTGTGCACGATAAGACTGAATATTTTGTTTTTAACAGTTCGACGCGCTCTAAAAGAGCGTGTTGGGTGGTCAAAACCTTCCGAACGTCCTCAGAATGCCATGAAATCATACAACAATAATCGTGACGTGTATTTCGAAATGGTCGAGTAGACGACGCATCTATCGGAGGTGTCATTTGAGCATTGTGTCCCAAAATGCTTTTCTGGGGTCATAAAACACCAAAATGACGTGTAACGTTCTAATTCATAGAAAACGTCCCCAGAATTAATTTAAATCACATGAAAACAATAGGAATATTATTCGTGACATTTAGGAGGAGACAACACATCAATTGGACATGCGGTGTGCACGGTACGATCGAATATTTTTTTAAGAGTTCGACGCGCTCTAAAAGGGCGGATTGGGGGGTCAAAACCCGCCGAACGATCTCAAAATTCCATGCAATCATACGAAAACAACCATGGTGTGAATTTTGAAATGGTCGGGTAGATGGCATGTCAATCGGAGGTTTTCTTTGACCGCGGTGATCAGAAATGCATTTTCAGAGTCATAAAACACCAAAACAACGTGTAATGGTCAAATTTACAGCAAACGTCCTCATAATGACTTGAAATTACACGAAAACAATAGGAATATTATTCATGACATATAAGAGAAGACGACACGTCAATCAGACATGTGGTGTGCATGGTACAATAGAATATTTATTTTAACAGTTTCACGCGGTTTACGCGGAAAGCATTTCTTTTTAGACCACAAAACACTTCCACAAGCTAAACCAAAGTCTCCAAAACAAAAGAAAAAATCCTAAAATGATAGAATTTCTTAAATTGGAGGTTTTAAATTATTTTAGAACCCATAATTTTATGTCATATTTAATTTTATTATATATATATTAACTGAGCTAATATGATTAATTTATATTTGTTTTGTTTAGTTGTTTTCTTGTATCTTGTTGTAAGTTTATTGAAGTAGAAGATTGAAATGGATTGGACCTGTTGGGATCGTTGATTGGGAATTGTGATTTTTTTTCTAAAAAAAGTTCTCCAGGATAGCGACCGCCATTGGTGGTCCCTATAGCTCAGCCGAGCATCAGAACTGTGACCACCACTGGTGGTCCCTGTAGCTCGGATGAGGATCAGGACTGTGACAGCCACTGACGGTCCCAATTTCTTGGCCAAGAAATAGGTCAGCGACCGCCTGGTGGACACTGTAGGCCAGATTTTCAGCCTCCCTTCAGCGACCACCTTTGGGGGTCGCTGTAGGCCTACAACGATGAGGCTAAAGAGACCTCCATTAGTGGTCACTGAGCAGTCTCTATAGGCTATTAGTGACCTCCAATGGCAGTCTCTAATGGCGTAATTTTTATTAGTCGAGGGAACATTGGGTGAATATGGATTATGTCTCATAGAATGTAAAAGTGAGAAAGAAACCCCTTACTGTAAGTCTTGAATTCATTAATACTCATTCAATTATTTGGTATAAGAAATATATATATTAAAAATATTTTACTAAACCATAATAATATGTATGTCATACATACATGTCTTTATTATTAGCTTTTATCACCAATTTTTTATCAATTTCTTTTTAAAGTAACTTTATGGGTAATAATCTCAAACTTTTTCATATATTTCCGATTTAATTTAATTTTTTCGTATTTATTTTATCATAGTTCCATAACATAAATAATAATAACAATATTTTAAATATAAAATTTCTTTAGTATATTGTTATTTATAGTAATCCATAAAATTTTGGGAAGGAAAATCAAATAAACTATTCATGGTCACATTAGGTTGAATGTATGTAAGTACACTATTTATATCTTCTTTTCATATTGAAAAGATGTAATATTAATGATATATTAAATTAATGAAAATTTTATATTTCATATATATCTCATATATTCATTAAATCCATGATTAATTCCATCTATATAATATGTGAACAAATAACATCACTTCGTGATGCGGGAGTCCGTCTTACACATGGTAGAAATTAGCGTATTCTTGAAAACTATAAAGCAATAATTTATGTGTAAAATAAAATTAAAAAATAATAATATCATAAGAACAATATATAAAAAATAAATACATCATTGTGTCTAATCAAGATAGTTGGTAATAGAATGAAATGACAACGGTTCATGAGGTAGCAGTCTGCCACACACACGAACAATGATTTTGTAACCAATTTGATGGAAGAGAAGACATTTTATGGTCATGTACTTTAAATTAAATAATAAAATTATATTGGATATAATTATTTTATTATATCAGTGTTGTATAATAATAATTCAATGAGGTGGATAATTTAAAAATTAAAATTCATGTAGAGGAATGATACCATTTCCTTGGGTATCCACCTTTGGTTTGCACCAAAGCTATCCTAGGTTGGATTTCATCCCAAACTAAGTATTCTTGGATGATAGGAGAAAATATATATTCTGATTTAAGAATATATTGTCTGATAAAATGGTGGTTTATGGTGTTAGTAAGATTATATAGTGGGTGGGATTTTATAAATTTGGTTACATGAAAACATGTCATTTTTTTAAATGATTCAATCATTCCAACCTTAATATAACATAACATGATTTGAAAATTTAAACTTAATGAAAATAGAATAAATAATTTCGAAATATTTTCATAAAATTTTTATTTTACAATTTTATACATCATTTTTACCCTTATCTTTTAATTTTAACCCCATTGTAAATTCATTTTTACTAAAACCATAGTAATTAAGTTTTTACTATTGTGAGTATTCATATTGGTACAATTTTAATTTGAACTTCTATGAAAGAATATATTATTCTAATTTTAATTATGATATCCATTTTTTGAAATTCAATTCTCATTATTTGAAAACAATAATTTAAAATTAATCCCACATATTTGATGAGAATGTGTCTTTTTAGAGAGAGAAATCAACAAATGTTTATAAAGTATTTATATAAAAAATTCTATATGAAAATGATTCCAATGGCCAAAAGTGGATCTATAAATGTATAATTGAAATTAATTTACATTAAAATAAATTTTAACATAATTTAGCTTCATGAATAAATAAATATAAATGACAGTTTTCAATTAAAATTTTGTATTTTTACCATTTATCAAGAAATGAAACTTTTCAGAAAAAACCCAAAAATCCACCCTATGATAATTATGATGATTTATTTTATAAATGAATTTATATTTTCAAATATTTTTTATTAATTTTTTAAAATATAAATCAAATTTATGTGTAAAAATCATGACTAAACCTACTTTTAGAAACAATATAATTTTTCAGAAAACATTTGTTTTTATTTTAAATTTCTCTCGATTTATTTTTTATCAGTTGATTGATAATATATTACTGTAAAATATATAATTTGAAATATTTTTAATCATATTCATACACTATTTTTTGAAAATATATGTTATATATTAAGTGCCAATGACAATATTTTATTTTTGTTCAATAAAACATTGTCTTACGAGTAACACATATTTTTGAGGAAAATAAGTCTTGCCTGATATATATGGTGACATGGTGTTTTTTGTAATAAATTATACCAAAGATCATTACTTTATTTTAAAAACAATTCTTTATAAAAACATATGCTTTAACCTATTTCATTTATTCTAGTCATATATATTTCATTATAAATTATGATCACCTCTAATTATGCAATATGTCTTATTAGGGACGAAATAATACCATTATGAAAATATTTGTTAGTAATAATATATGTGTGTTCACATTGAATCAATTAACTATCATTAAAGATATAGTTACAATGTCTACGAATTTAGAATAAACAAATGGTGGGGTTGTGAATACTTATATGGGTGTATGTCCCCAAACATAATCATTTTATTTTGAGTGTGAAGTATAAGTACACAATTATAAAAAAACTATGAAAAACAAAATTAATATAATCAATAGGTGAAAGGAATAGGTATGGTATTTGTGTAAAATGTTTCCCTTCCAATTTATTTAAATGTAAGAATAACATATGGACATTATCTTGATAAGATTTTCTTTTAAGATGTAGTCCATTAATTTTAAAATAAGTTTGTAAGGGACTAATCCCATTTAGATCCATGATTACAATGATATGTACCAATAACAGAAAATGGGACCACAATTACTCAATAATAAACTATTCTACTTATATTTCCAATTTGGCCTATTATAGTTGGATCTATCATTTAATAATGATAATTAATTTTTATCCCATTTAATAATTAATAATAAAAGTAAATTTCCATTTTTGGGCATTATATATAATATTATGATTAAAATAATATTATAATATTTAATTAGGCTATAGTGTAATTTGTTATACTGATAAACATTTTTGAAAATGATTTTCAAATATAAAACAACTACATATTTCTTGAATTGTGGAATTATAAATCAAATAAATAATTGAACAAATATGTATACTTTAAAAAATATATATATACTAATGTGTAAAAAATTTATTAAAAAATTATTTTAGGGTGTCCATCCCGATCTATAGGATTAGTTCTTAATATAACTTATACACATAACACTTCATATATCAATTATTCCTTATATAATGACCCACGTTGAACTGAAATAGTTGATGAATAAACTATTGCAGAACATAAAAAAGGGTTATATTCCCTAGTTCTTCTCAATAAGGTTCCTTAGTCCTCCTTGTAATGATTTAGGATTGGTCATTAAACCTCTACCATGATTTTCAATATATTATCATGGCCATGACGAAGAATAAGTTTTCACCATCACCGATTGAGGTTCTTTAAAATAAAATATGCATGGATATATATTTATCAAATGTGGATGTATGATAGGGATTTGATCAACTGATGGTTTTACACGATATACTAATGTAATAATTTTTTTAAACAAAATATAGAGACTAAGTGTTCATAGATATGACTTTTATAATAATTAGTTAAATAGTAAACTATGTGAACATTATTAATAATTTTATCAAATATTACCATAAATATTTATGGTGGTCTTTATAAATGATATTCTTATGCAATTTGTGTGAAAAAATATAAGAGAAAATTTTTATTACATATTTAAAACCATTGTGAAAGGAGACATTGTATAAAAATAATAGAAATATAAATTCTAGATAGAGTTATAACATTTATGGGGTTTGTTATAACATTTATTGAGATATATTTATTTAAATTTATGTAGAAAGAAAAATGATAATGTACCAGACTAATATCCATAATGAAGAGCTATAGTTTGGATTTATTAGATAGATACTATTGATTATTTATGAGACATTTCTCAAATATTTTTAAAACCCACTAAAAAGATTTAATTGTATATATAATTGTATTTCTGGATAGATGAGTGTGAAGATTGACTATTTTAGTTGATGTACAAGATAACAAAAAAACTATACTCACAATTACCTTAATTTAGGACTGATATATGATATAAATTTATGATTTAAATAATGTATTGGTTTCTATTCTCATGAAAAAATGAAAAAGTGAGAGCTTATTCTAAAATTATAAAAAAGTTTCATGTGAAAAATATCCACACACATTATCCAGAGTTAGTAATATTAATATTAAACAAAAATTATTTGGAGGCATTATAAAGACTTTGGAGGAATTGATAATATGGAGATAATTTTAACATATATGTATATATATCATAAGATTATAATGTATATATTTGTAGAAATTGAGATTCTCATGATATGATGAAGATGGTTTTTGTAAATCAAATATCATGATGGTTCAATCAATTACTACTATAGAGTTATGAATAAAATATTATAACCAATATGTAGAAATGTTCAAGATACCTTATTCATATGGGTGATTGAGTTGGATCTAATCTATTTCAACATGAAAGGAATGGACACAGAATGCATAAGGGTATCAATAATATTAAACCATTCTAAAATGATTTTTCTACCACATATCATGTAAATGATTGAAAAATCATAAAGGGATTATGAAGGGACAAAAACTGAATGTGTATTATATAAGGAAGGGGAATATTTTATAGTTAACTTTTGACAATGATAGAGCTATATGACTTGGGACATGTTTATGTGTACCATACATTCCTAAGATAAATAAAGAGTTTTTATATAATGGTCATAGAATAAAATTCACTATACTAACAAGGAACATAATGATTAACAAACATATTAAAGATAAAATTTTGTTGGAAAATATGAACAAGGAGTTTTTTTAATATAAACTAGTATACATAGATTGAAACCAACATAATTTTGGAATGAAAACATTTAATGGGATAATATTTCCATAACCTTTACAAACATGGAAAAGGGAGAAAATAACCAATGTATTTTTGATAATTATTACAAATAAATATAAAAAATGAAATATAGATTAATATGAATCATCTTAAAAATAATTCTCAATTCATTTGTGTTAGGGAATAATTTTTAGTACATTCTATTGTAAGGATATACATGTGAAATGGTCAGGCTATGTGAAATAAAAATAGTTGTTATATCATTCCAATATATAAGGATCACTTTAATGTTTTAGAGGAGTATTCAAAATCCATTTGATTGATAGATGAAATTTAAAATGGTATATCATCCTGAAATAGATGGTCAATCTCGAGGAAATATTTGTGGTTAGAACCGACATGGGGTGACTCGATATGACAGTCACACCCATCTCTATTGTTAACAAATCGCTTTCTAAATTTTGATATGACGGTTTCAATCACTAGTGAAACAAAAAATAACAAAATGGGTATTATTTCACCATAGAATAATAATAATTATTCAATTTATCCCATAAAAAATTAACATGGGGTATCCAATAATTTTATATCCTAAAAAAATCAATAAGAAATTTTGAATTACAAATTTTAGAAATCATATATTAATTTAAATTCATAATGATAAATTTTCAATATATGTGATAAATCTAAAAAATTATAATATAGTGGAAGGAATTAAAAATATTTCGATATGATCAGAATATATAAAAAATTTAAATAAATATTTTCAAATATGATGATATATAAATATCCTCAATCTGCCAAAAAACACAAAAAACTATCAAACACCTACACATGACCCATATTCCCTTATCACAATTCAATATTGTTGACACTCTGTTTCATCACATGTAAGAAAAAATGACAAAGGCAAATATATTGTAAAAAATAGGAGAATATAGATGAAGATTGACAAGATTTGGAATGGCTCAAGTGGTTCACCCAAGGTATCCCAAATCAATAGAGGCACACATGTAATTGTATTCCACTCCCTTTTATGCCACATTCACTAGAGTGACCAAGTCTCATTCACCCAGGGTTGTATATTTCCATATTATAGACCCATAGGGCCTTCATTTGTATAGACAATTTTCCTAGAAGGATGATTTTTTAATGGATCTCCCAATTTCTTTGCTCAAGTACTCTAAATCCTATAACGTAGTTTCATAACACCTAAAGAGAATACATTAAAGTGGGTAGTTAGACTGAAGTCCATAACGTGTTAAAAAAATAATCAACACTTGTGCGACCATCTCACCCACCCACTAGTTTAAGAAATATTTCACAACCGCCCTTCCTCTAACATGATGTTGCAAACCTCAATTATAGGAATACATATGAATACACTAGAATGATTGATCAAAGCCTATATTATGTGTGTTCATCCAGGTTATTCATCACCTACAGTGCACCAACTTCACCCAAGCCTACTACAATTCCCCCACTTGCGTGCCACCCTCTTGTGTGCTTCTTATTGGTTCACCTCACCAATTTAGCATGATGAATCCTTCGATAAATTATCATTCAAAACCACTCATGGATTGTATTTTTCATTATTATATCCCTTGAATGAAAGGGGAAATGTTGAAACCTCAATCATTTCCCCCTGAGAAACAAAAAATTTGAAAAAATAACTTCATCATGTCTCCCATTTAAATTATTATTTCTACGGTCAGTGGTCTCATACAATTGTCTTACCATAGGGCCTGGATCCTTGTGTAATTTTTATATTTGTATATATATGGTCACATGGACCATTAAACAAGGGAAAGTGATGTAGAGTTCTCGGTCTTCGATTTTGAGGATAATACAATGTCATCCCCTTCTCGTCTCTAAGACCTGGAGCCTCCGATTCCTGGTAAGGTGTTTAAGGATCACACTTTCTTCACTCTTTGATAAATGATAATTATACCTCTTATAATATGAAGAATATAAGGGAAACCATATGGGTGTAAGCCCATATACATTCATATAAGAGGTTTCAGTCTTTCTCCTTTCTTCTTCCACCACCTAAAATCCATCCATTCATATTGACCCACATCCAATGTAAACTGAAGAGAGGGAAGGTTATTTTCTTCGACCTCTTACACCATATCCCCTACCTCATCCATGGTCTTCCATGCCTCTTCCATCATTGGCATGTCCTATTCTATCAATAGAGGAGAATGCATGTGTGGTTTGATGAAGCTTTCATATCCTTTTTTTTCACACTGAGCATGGATAAAATGGGATTAGAGGATTATAATGAATAAAACCCCCATAAAATACATAAGATGTATTCAAATTCAAGAAAAATGATTCCCACACCAAATGGAATACATAGGAATCCTTTTAAATGCCCAGATGAAAAGCCATACTGTTTATGAGTAAGTCCCAAACCTAATTCCATTATCCTAGGCATCATCCTTAAGATCAAGTCCCAAATTAATCCGACCTAATCCCCAATGAGTTAAGATATCTCTCATTGACCCTGTTACAAGGTCACTCTATTTAGGATTAATCCCTAACCTATTTATCCTAATGGGAAATGCATACATTTTTGACTTACCAATATACACAGAAATTTATTCCCATCCATGTGGGATACGTATGAAGCCGTCTTATTGTTCAATCCCAACATCAAAAATCAACCATGTTCACTATGGTCCACATTCGCAACAAGGTCTAATTGAACATGGAAATCGGTATCATTTCCATTTTCCTTGGGCTGATTTGGTATAAGTCCCACACCAAACATTCCCTAGGAACCATTCTCTTTGACATCCTTGCCACATAATGTTAAAATGTACTTTTTTGTCCATATCACAAGACTTTAAAAGTTATGATGTGTCCCATTTGGCGACATCTAACTACATGGGTCTTGATTCATTTTACAAGAATATAGTAGAATCCAATCAATGTTTTCAATCCCAAAATCAATACAACTTTCATCTCCCTGTATGAAAATAAACATCAGAGTGACTTTCATCTACAAGGATTACCATAAATTCATGAGTGCCCCACTGAGTGGATTAAAATCCTAAACTATCATAATAAAAACCAAAGAATCACTATGTTGTATGTGAGAGGATACCATTGCTGTAGAACCTTGAATATATATAGATATCAATGTTTATGAAGAACCTCAAATACATTGAGATTATTATTATTTCCAGGTATTCTCACATTTTATTCCTATGATAAGATGACATGCCTCATACTTGAAAATCAATTAAGTAGTCATGGGAATATCTTAAATATAGATGAGAGTTATAAAGTAGTCAATAACTCACCCCACCCTACAATGATGCGATGAGATTGATATCTCATCCTATCGACCAATGTGAGTTCTAAATATTTATAGGTCAAAATAAATAATGAAAGCCTTTTTTGGAATATAGGACCCTTTGGATACATAACCATTGGTTATTTCTGGTTCCATAAACAAATCCATTGAAAACCATTTAGAAATTGTGATTTCTAACCAGAACACACATTCTGAGGGGAAAATGAAAATGATGAACTCGACAAGAATCCTAAACCAATATGATAGTGTTTTTCATATTTCAAGGCCCTATTAGTTGATAAAAGAGGGACAAACAAGTCAATCAGTCATGCATGTTTTCATCCAAATGGATTTTTCTTAATAGTGTTATTTTCATATGTTTATCAAAAATATATGCACTCCTTTACACAATTTAATTCAACCCAAATGGATTCCTTCATGTTTACACCCATGAACATCGTTGCTACTACTTAGGAAGGATCCATGTCCATAAGAAGATTCCATCACTAACTTAGCATGTTCAACAGTGTGTCTCTAACGCACTTGTTCGAGAGTACCATCAACATGGTACCATCATAACCCTGGAGGCTACCTAATAGGGCCTCCAGATCAATAATCAACCCCAGTCATCCGATCAAATAAAACCGATGGTCCAAAATCATAGGATGTCAATTACAATATTAAACCATTTTGGGAGATTATCCCTAGAACAATATCACAAATCCCTCCCATATTCTAGTGTGGTCTATTAAGAGGGTACCTTTGGACTGATCCTAAATACACATGGGTCATTCATAATGGATCCTCCAACAAATTCCATCACCAATGTCATTGGGAAGTAAACCCTAAACATTATGTGGGTTCCACCCTCAACTATCCGAAAAAGGTTTCTCAAACCCATGAATGGATGATAGATTGTCAAGGAATAAAAATATCCAACATGGACCTAGTTACTACCTGTTCACCCTTCCGAGAATCCCACCAATCATGTTTGGTGGAAAATTATGAGTGGGAACATAAACCCATCTACCTTAACTTAGCTAGCTACTAGACACGTCTAACAATTCCCAACCAATACCACCGTTAAAATATAGTGGTGTACTATGAGCAGTAACACACACATTCATAAAATCATCATGTCTGCCATCAAATATTTCTTGAACAATTCAATGAATACTAGTAACCCACTTTAGTGGAAACCCATAATTAGGAACATAAACATTATAAACACAAAAAGTATTCCAACATCCTCATCTAGAATTACATGGATAATTCAATCAGAATGTCTTGACGACAAGCATAAGGAAGACTCAAATTTCTACCCCAACACATGAGTACTATCAATATAAATTGAAATGAAATGAATTACATGAACATGTGCGTACCCCTTATCAAGATATGTAATGGATGTATATTCTCATTTCAGTCACAGATGTCAGTAACCACATCCAATAAATTGTGAAAGGGTAGATGAAAATTCATTTCCATATCTTATAAATTTTCCAAAATATCATAATTTTAGCTATAGCAGAACCCGAGGGACAGAAAGATGACTCTTATCTTATACCTGAGGTATCTCATCATCATGTAACTTTGAATAATTTACATACCTATTCTCCGGTCTATGAGGGTCATGGGGAATACTCCCTCATATCATATGGACAACTCGAACGAGCACATACAACAATTCCAACTGTAGGTAATTGGCCTATTCTTCTTTACACTCTATTGTAGCCACATACACCTACCCATGAAAATCACTTTTACATGAAATTGGTTTTAACTGATTGTAATAAGTCAATAAATAAAAATTCAAATCAAACGTAGATTGAAAATAAATACCATATATGTGATTTGGATCCGCTCAATGAAAATTTTCTTGAAGCCCTCGGACGTGTATATGATGAATTTGAAGATCCTACCCTCCCATTATGAAATTATTTCAGTAGTAGTAGCAACTCTAATGTTCCTCATCAGATGCATCCTCATTAAGGATTTATTCATGACAATCTGATCAATCATGGGTCCAAATATCTTGATAAGAGACACAAAAACCCTATGTGTGGTCAGAAGACCAAGGAGAAAGAGGTTCCGCCCCTTTCTTTAATCCACCCTGATTTTCCTCCCCCTAATGGAATTCACGACAAATGTTCACTCCATAGTAGTTATTCTTATTATCAATATAATTATCCAACTAACAATGTAGTGAAAAAACCCCTTATCTTGAGGCACATGCCAATAGAAGGCCAGTAATCTTTGATGACTTGTCAGTAGTGGTTGAAATCCTTTCTAAACTAAAATACATCAAAATGAGACAATTATTACCTGAACCACCCTTTGTATATTTATCTTCAAATGAAATTGACGTACACTATGTTGGTCTATATGATTTTGATGAAATTTTAGGAAAAGAACATATTTGGTATTATTGGGTAGAATAACTACGTGACAAATATATAGGGGATATGTTAAAGATGAGGAAACAACTGGATTATGGTTAAATATATGTTATGTCATTAACATTTATCACCTATCAATGCAACATTCTATAGATGTTGAATGTTGATTTTATCCATGATATCCACCACAACATTTTGATAACTCTTCCTTATCTAAAAGCCAATGTATTTCCATATGACAAATATAAATGTAATGGAAAGGTAATAGAAGGGCTATAGTGCTAATTGACTTGGTATCTCTCCTAGATTCCATACACTCAAACATTGAGAAGCAATGGGGCTCACTGAAATGGGAATGCCACAATTCATTAACGAGGTTGTGAAAATTGGTCACTAATACCTCATATGGTTTTAATATCCTAGGATGAGTTTCACATGGATAATTTCATTCCACTGTGATCCAAGGATATAAAATCCACCCAAAATGATCTTATGAAATGTTATTTCCCCATGTTGACTTTTAAAAATGTATTTTGTTCCTCACCGAAGAGATATTTAGTAAGAATGGGCCTTGACTAGCATATAAAAAATTCAGTACATAATAGGGAAAGACATTAAGATACATTTGCATCGAGAATCTAAGAAAATTGATTCGGACTCCTTATTTGAGGATTCTCAAAATTGGATTACAAAAACGTCAAAAATTGTACAATGGTCCTCCGATGTATGTGATTTAAGTTAGTGTTGGATAATGCACACACGCAATGTTCATACCAGATTTCATAAAATCAAATGAGCAGCTATGTTGTTACCAGTCATAGTAGTTCAGGATCCACCCCATTATATAAAGATGATGGTTTTTTAACCCAACCCCCAGAGACAAAGACATAGCATGAAGTGTTGGGAAAGAGAAATAGGGATAACCCTAGCATGCATTGTTGATGGATTTTTGAAATTTATAATCCCCTCCTCATTAGATGTCATTTTTCTCCTAATCAGGGAAGAATATATAAAATGGATGCGAAAATGATGTATCTGAGGATTCCATTTAGGTTACTCTCTGCCAAAAATTCCTCTGGGAACCAAAAAATCTGAGGAAAATGTCTCTTGGAGGGCGTAGAAAAATGTGATCTCACAAATATACTTATATGATGCCAGTTATAGAATATGTGTCAGTGAATGTCATCAATGCCATCGTAAAAGATCCTCCAAAAAATTAATCTACTTCATGGGAGTAATCATATGAAGTTATTGCTCATAATTCACTCCTTTATGAATAAATTGAATGAGGTGTGCATACCAAAAATCATAGTCTTATAAAAATTTAGGTATCCCCTAAAATAATGAACTTCCATCTCTTGTAAAGGAACCAATTAATGGAAAATGAAATAGTTATACCATGTCTCACCTTTCCCTTATAGAAGTTTAATCCCTTTCACTTATATAATGATTTTACCTAATATGAGGTGGAAAAAAAATGGAGTTAAGAAGAATCAATGAAAAGTTACTTTGAAGCAACATTCCTTCTAGATATGATCTATAAGAATATGCTCGGCTTGCACTTCTAGTTTGTGAACCTCACCAAAGTAGTTTTTTTCACTAATGATGTGAATAATGAATTCCCTCCATTGGGTACATAGCTAGAGCACAGTCGATCATATCTTTATAGGCCAGTAACTATTGGTTACCAATGGTAGATCCAGTAGTGCCACCATTAGTGGTTCTTCTAGTAACCAAACATATTCGGGCTCCAAATTCTGCACCTATTCAGGTCGATGATCATAAAGGACTTAATAAAATTATTATAAACTCCATTGAGTTATTAAAAACATGATTAGAAGATATTGACGTACATCATGCACCAATTTAACTAGAAATGATGTCTTATCCTAAATTGGTATATCATACTACTCCTCCGAAAATCATTGGGAATACTTCATTTCTGATTTTCAATAGCTCAGGAGTTCTGTAGTAACACTTGATTCCTTTAATATATCTCTACGACCTCATGATGGTTACCCCTAAACAACAGGAAGCAGTGAAACTCATAAGATTCATACAATCATTGAAGGGGAAAACATTATATGGTATCTAATTTTGGATTTTCATTCAATTACTCGATGGGATGATCTTTATCAGAAGAACCTATTCTTGTTTATATAAACATTGTAAAAGAAAATAGTCTTCAATCTCACAAACTGAAAACAAAGGGAGAATGAAAGCGTATCAGATTTCATATCTAGTTGTAAAGGTTTGACATTATCTTTAAACCTACCACTCCCTCAAGAAGAATTGTTTATAATTTGGGTAGTAATTTTTTGTGATGAGTTTCTCAAATCACTGAACCCTAAGAAAAAATTGTGGGTGTTTCTAGATCTGGTTGAAATTTCTCAATAGTTGGAAAACACGATAACAGAGACCAAATCCAAGTCCCGAATAATTACATCAACTCAGGGAAGGAGAAAAATAAAGGCATATTACACTACAGTTAGACATATAAAGTCTCATGTATCTTATCCTACCATAAATCCTATACCATACAATATGCCTCTACATGATAATCATCAGTAGCAATGACCGTGTCATTATTATGATCAACAAAATCAGTGTTTGAAATGGTTTTTGGAATTGATAAAAAGGTTTATTCCTTTCAAAATGACCGTGTCCCCAGATACATAATTCCATCTTTTGAAAATAACATAGTTCAGTTTCCATGGCCAAAGAAACCTATAAAATAAAGATATTAGGGCCTATAAAACAATTTCCACATTAATAGAATGTTTTGGTACTACAGCCAAGAGAGTTTCATTTTTAATGATCTCCCAAAAAAGATAATAGACTAGAAGAAAGTGAATCTGAAAAATCTTTCCTCCCTAGTATATTGTGTTACTTTTACCGATCCATTAGAGGAAGGAAAATGGAAAGAAGTAAAAAGTATGAATTCTCATAGGTTGGTTGATTGGATAGTTATGAAAACAATAAACCAACCACATTCCAATCTATGAACACAATTGTAATAGTAACCAGTGTCTCCTGCTGCTTTGGTTATAACCATCCTGTCTTTATCAAAATCTTAGTCATCTAAAGGCCAATCCACAAAGAAGAAACATGGATAGAGTAATAAAGTGAAAATGGAAGAAGATGTGTTTGTGTAATGGACAAATTTTTCCTTGAAGTTAATGTATTTCATGACAATCCCCTCAATATCACATGTCCTTCCCTTCCAAACAGAAAAATAGGAATTTATCAGTCATGAAAAATCATCATCAATGAGGAGTTCATCTTATATTCTTTTAATGTAATTCATTTAAAATATCCCTATGTGAATGATGATTTTGATTATGAACCCAATTTCTCGACACATGAATTGGGTACTGGTGGATGAGGTTTTTGTTGTTGAAAATTCAGGGGAAGATGATGTTGTTCTAGAAGAAACATATCCAATTATTTACTATATTGAGAAAAAATTTAAAGTTAAATATTAATTTTATTTTAATTATTTAAAATTTATATATAACGGGTTAGTCATTTATGTTTAACTTGGATTTTTTGAAAATATTTTATTTATGGGATTAATGACTTTGGTTGGTCGACTATGGTAAATGATTTAATTATTTAAGAAACTCAAGAATAATTCCCATGAAATATGTATCATATTTAAAATTCAATTATAATCCTATAAACAATAATTTAATATGGTTGTTAAAATTGGATCAATATTATGACCATGTAGACCGAAAGCCGAATGTACACAAGACTAACATTCAATTTTTTCTGTTGTCATTATACAATGACGGTAATTACAATTTTTCATTAAATAATGAAAATAACATAATAAATAAATTATTATTTCTTTAAATATTCTTATAAATCATTATTGTGATCTGGTAATGAAAAAACAATAATCTCATTTCTTCGATGAGGTTGTAGTCCACACCTCCCCTAATGACATTATAACTTTTTCAGTGCCTGAAATGGGAGATGAAAAAGATATAATATGAATCAAGAAATATTATTATTTTATTAATATAATAATTATTTAATTTATATAATTCTAGTTACACATATTGTCTTTTATTTTACATGTTAGTGTGAAATGTTCAACATCGCATTGTAGGGAAGTTGTCCATTCTATACACGTTCAATGTTATAATATCCCCTACAGTTTGAAATATAAAATTTGTATATATGAGATAATGAATAAATAAGATTAATTAGGTTTAAAATATCACAAATATCATATATAAACATTATTTAAATCAATAATCCCATCATTGAGGGGTGGTAATGAAAAAATGAACGACACTATCTCATGAGGTGGTAGTCTTCTATACACATGAATGATGATTTTAATACCCCTTTGATGGAAGTGTGTTGGGGTGTTGGAAATACCCTTATTAAAAAATATAATTATATTGGGTATAATATGGTTAATATATAATAATTTTATAATAATAATTTAAGGGAGTAGATAATAAAAAAAACACATGTAGTCGAACATTTTCTCTTCTTCAGGTAACTCCTTTTTGTTAGAACCAAAGGACTTACATGACTAGAATTATGGGAAAATTAATAATTTTAATAATATATAATAGATTTTGAGAATTATTTTGATATTGTTTTGTCTGATCAAAAGTTCTTGATATTTTTGAATAGATGAGGATTATTGGAGGCATTTTATATGGGAGGTGAGTGGAAAACTTCTATATTTTTTATAGAGGGAATTTCACCCATGTTTTTTCTGAGTAATTCTTCCACAATAATGAAGAAATCTAGAGACTAGAATGTATTAGGTCTAATCATTTCCTGTAAAATAGTTCTTTTAAAATTTTATCAGCCATTTTTTCAATTTAAATGTATGTTTAGTCACTGGGTAACTCATATTTGTACCTTGCTAACTATGATTAATTTTAATTGTTAACACTAATAAAATTGTAAAAAATAAAGATGAAGTTATTATAAATTATAAAATATTCTGATTCCAAATATTGAAAAAATATTTCCAAATTAAAATCTCATAATTTGGAGATTTAATTTAATATTAATCTCACTATCTCTGTGAGACAACCAGTTTTTTAGAAGAATTTTTTTTAAAAACGTTAATTATACAATCATTAAAAGAATAAATATAAAAATTGTATGAAACAAAAATTATATTTAAATATTTATATTGAGAATAATTTCAATTTATAAAATTCTATATTAGGTATTATTATAGTTATTTAAAAATATAAAACATTGTGCATTTCAGAAACAATTTTTATAAAATCTAGTACTTAAACCCAAAAAATGCATATTAAAAAAGAAATATAGTGTTTATTAGAAACTAATTATGAGAAATATGAATAAATTAATAATATTTTTTTCAATTTAATTAATATTCAAAATATAATTATACTTTTAAATTACTTTATCTATTAAGAATATATGACTTCTTACAAAAATTGGTATTTTCCACCTTTAATGAAAAAATAATTATTGTCTAAAAAATAATAAAAATATACCTAAAGTAAATAATGATATTATGATTTGAATAATTATATTAATTTCACCAAAATTAAATATATAAAATTCTCAAAATAATATTTTAAATCATCCCTTAAATGAAATTTGTTCAATTAAACTGTTTCATTTGGGATTAAAAATTAATTAATATTTTTATAAATAAAATAACACTATAATTCACATGAATAAAATGAAAATGAATTCTAATTTAATTTATTGGTTTTTTATATCTTCTTAAAGGATTAGCTTTAAAACATTTATGTGAATATCCATATCTGATTAGGATGATAATAGAAATATGTTCTGATGAGAATAATGAAAAAGTATTTTAGTCTTGATGGGAGGTGAATTTGTTTTTTTATAGACTAAAAATTTCAATAATCAATCATGAGTTTTTTATAACATCTATTACCATACATTCCCATTTTCTCAAGAATACTCATTTTCAATAAAATATCATATAAATAATAAAAATACAATGTCCCAAATTTTGATACATGTATTTTGTTACGTGAATATATGTATATATATACTTATCAACCCTAGTATATTACCATTTAATATTTTTTTTATAGGAATACATATTTTTAAATAATAATACACGTATCACCCAACATGGTGAACATCAACCAATAACCATTTTTTCAATTCCTATGATGTATGTGGAAATGGAGTTATTCCTCCTACTGAAATCATTAGAGTCCAATATTCGTATGCCAACTTATAAGCATAAAAAGCCTTAAACCAAATATATTAATTCTTATTCCAATATCTTTAATGATATAGGGTTCTTTTATGTAAATATAGTCTATTGTGACAAGATGTAAATATAAATATTACTATTGGATCAATAATATAGATGCACCTTAGTATTTTAATGTTAATTTATATTTAATACATGATTTTAAAATATAGGGTTCAATAATAATATATGATAGTGTCCTAATAGAATATTATCATATCACAATTGATATGATATACATTTTAAAATATTTATAGTATATAGTAAGTTGTTTGAATTATATTTTTAAAAGATTTATCAGATTGTATAATGGAATATTTAAAATATATATAACACTAATGATTAATATTCATTTTAATATCAACAACTCATAGATGTATGTAAAGAAATGTATATTTAGGGAAAACATTACTCTGTATTTCCAATCAATGATTACATAGATAATATGTTCATTGACAATCCAACTATGAGATTACTCAATCTATAATATGTTTGACCAATTACTCCAGTGAGAATTTAAAAAATTTCTTAATGTAATCTATTGAAGTATATGTTTTTATCATCAAATATAAATGAAGATGAAAACCGTTTTTATGTCCAGTACCTAAGATCAATTGAGACTATAACACATCAAATGGAATAAAAATTTCAACTATATTCATTTTTATTTGAAATACATATTATATTGTGACAAGGTGGTTAGATTAAAATGTTATATATTCATTACTTATTTCAATAGATATATTTGGTTCAAGATTTTGTTAATTAATAGTTGAATATTTAATTTATTGTAAAAAGAATTATTCCAAATTTGAAATTATGGATTTATATGTCTATCTTGACACTGAGATTAATGTTTTGGTAATCCATATTACAAAAATGAAACAATCCATTACGCAATGAGAAGTAGAGATATCCCTATGGGTATTTCAATAAATCACATATAGATATTGCAATGAATGATTGAAATAATAATATATGGATGTTACCACATTGTCACAATATAATTATATTTCAATTAAAACTTAATGATGTTGATATGTTTACTCCATTTAAAGTGTTTCAGAAAATTTAAATTGGTTATGTAGAACCAATTTAAAAATATTTGTGTCGTACATTTTTGTATAAATAATTATTTATCTAAAACAAGGTAAGTACTTTTGTTGAATTTTGAGTACCTAACACAATTGACACTAAGACACTTTAAATGTAATTAACAAATCAACTAAATTTATTTTTATTTGAAAAATTAATTTTCTAGTGTAAAATATGTAAGATTCATATAATTTATATTCATAATTCATTAAAATTTCTTTATGTGATTCAAGAGTTACGGAATTAATAGTTCAATTTTTATTTTACTATAACATGATTTATTCAAAATATGAAATAATTGGATTTTTATGACTAGCTAGACAATGATATTAGTTTTTTTGGTAATGCTTATTACGTTCTTGAAATAATCCATTATGTAATGAGAAGTTATGAGATCTCTAAGACTGGCATAAGAATCACCCATTCTCCTCTCCTTTATTATATATCACCTAAAAAATACTATTATATCTCATTTATTTTATCTAAATATATTTAAATAACAATAATATTGAATTTAATATGAAAGTGATAAATAGAATCCTATTGAATTTAATAGAAGTAGATTAAACTATACTTTTCTTAAATTCATGGAAATTTATTTTCTAATGTCTAAGCTTTGTACATAAAATGTAAATAGAACAGTATTATTTCCTATTCCCATGTATCCTTTATCTCTTGGAATGGTATTGTGAAGGATATTTTTCTATATATTAGTCATAATAACATCATCCTTTTTGTTCATACAGTTATCCATAAGGGGTGGATAAATCTGTTTCCACCAATCCTTACATACTTGGTGTAGTGTGGACAATAGTTTCTTGAGTGACTAATTCATTGTTTTTATATAGGATTGAATAAATATATGTATAATAATTATGATAAGGATAATAATATACTATTAATAGATAATTTCTTACCCAACTAGATTCTCAAATCGACAATTGAAGAATGTATCCTATTATTTTGAAAGTATGATCAGTAGGTAGGTTTCATAATTATACATTACAAAATTATAGTGAATTGAAAATATTATTTAGTTCAATATTTTTTTCTATTTATCATAATAATATATATGTTTTATTATATTTTAATCATACATGTAATTATTTTTTATCATAAAATTTCCAAACATAGTAGAAAATTTTATATAACAGTCATATGAAGCATCATGAACATATATTTCACAGGCTACATTTTCATCTATGCTCACTTCCTAGGGTGGTCGAACAAGAATTTGGGATTCCAATACAAAATTCTTGATTTTTGATAATAATACATCTAATAAATGTTTTTACCATAGATGAAAATATTTTTTTATAGACAAAAAATGATATGAGGAATTATTTAACCTGTTTCATGATTTTTATTTCCATTTTTTTATTTATTAAAATAATTGAAAAGTACTTTACCTGATTGAAAATTATATGACATATAATAAATTTAATATATTATTTTAAATCTACCACTATTTTATCATGTTCTAATAGCCCTTATCGTTGATCTGAGAATTTCTAGTTTATTTAACATTGTAGTGTAAATGATCAATATTCACCTTAGAATAACCCGTATGAGGGTTGTTCAAGGTACTTGAATGTATTTAGTTATGATGGTCTTTGTCAAATGTGGTCTTGTTGCACCTTTATCCATTGAGAGAACTCTGCTATCATAAAATACTATATTAGATTTCCACAAGACATGAATCTAAGTAATATCAAGTATAGAATTGGGTATTTCCCGTGATGTACAATGGTTACACAACCTATAAAAATTATGATAACTCCGTATGAAAAATAATTTTACCAATAAGGGTTGTTCAAACACATAATATTTTGGATTTTAATCCTAATTGGTGAATGGAATTCCATGTACGAATTAATATTTTATTGATGTATTTTTAATTTTATTATGAATAAATGTTATCATATTTTATCCTTTATATGAATTGTTAATATTTAGCCGATGATACCTAATTAATTAACTAACTTGGAGAAAGTATTTATTAATATTTAACTTATTTAAATTCCACATTTACATGTTTACATAATTATTAACGTGATTTTGATATTTCATCCATTAGATATGTAATTCATATGATTTAAATGAAAAAATAATTATATAAATAGATCATGATCATATATAATAGTTTAATTAATTAGCCGATATTAAGTCAGAATTTTTAGTAAGAAAAAAAACTCATATTTTCGGTCCTATTTTGAGAAAATACATTCCACATTTTCACCTATTTACACCATGAGTTGGGAATCATAATGGTTCTTCTTTGAATAGCCTCTACATGCCTTGGGATACTCCATTAATTATTTTTATTTATAAATCACACATGGGTGAGGGGAATCAAAGGATTAGTTAAAGGGGGATTGAATTATTTTGTGTGGTCATATAAGCACTACATAATAACATAGGGGGTATAAATCATAGGAAATAATAATTAATTTAATAATAAAAATTTCAAACCCAACAAATAAATTCCATCACATACACTTGAATTTTTCTAACTTATGAATGACCTTACATGGAACATATATTGAATGTAAATGGAGAAAAAATAATTTATTTATCACTTCATTAATATTATGATAAATGTTATTTAATAGATTAATTAATATATTAATTAATTCCTTTCTATATTGTAGATCATATTAACTTAATTTTAGATACCCATCATTTATTTATGTAATGTAAAATAAATGGTAGAAACAATACGAATTATTTATTAGAATAAATTAGTTTATCATTTAATATTATTGAGAACCGTTATTCATTTTTGAAACATATAATTGTGTTCTAATATATATATATATATATATATATATATAGTTTTAAATTCAACATTATTTATTATTTTACGTAATCTAAAATTCAATATTTTAATTTTACATTACATGGAGTTTATACCAGCTACACATCATATACCTCAGTTTCTGTGTATTCGGATTACACACCTGGGGATTTTTCATGATGAATTGGTTAGACAACATGGAACATGAATTTTATGTATAGGCTTTTTATCCCTTTTTTGTGTTCCTAGGATTCTTACCTGGGTGTTCATATTTTTTTATGTGTGAGAGAATATTCGATGTGTTCACTATAGATACACAATGTGTATCCCTAATTATATGTGTCTAGATAACTCAGTGTGTGTCTCATGCATGGTAATTGATTAACTATATGTTTTTCACTCCACATACATTTTATTTATATGAAAAATAAACTTGTTTTTCAGTCTCACTTGGTTTGAAAATTTATAATGAATCCACATATTGTATTATTTACATACTAATTTGTGTAGACTACCTGATATGTACACCAATACAAACCGTGTAATCGAAATAACCATATTCTATCATGGCATAGTCTAAACAGTTTTTCAAATAAATAAACCATGAATAGTAATTGTGTTGTGTGTTGTGTTTCCCTCAAAACTGCCAGATGATGTTCAAAAAGGTACAAAGCATTTACTTTTGAGTAGACTTCGTATACAACTGTTTGACCAGCCAAATGTTTTTCAATTCTTGATGGAATCTCGAATAATTATTCATTTTTTTGTAAAAAATGAAAAAAAAATTAAACACTAAACTAAAATGACTAATATGTCTAATCATGTCTAATTAAATTTTACTAATTAATGAATAACATGAAATGATATTCTAATCATAGTTACACAGAGATCAAAAATAAAATTATTAATTATAAATTTAATTGTAACACATTTGATACAACATTTTGGTTCTTTATATTGTAGAAGACAATGGTGATGGGTAATATATTAAAATTTATAAAACTTATTATTTCCAAAACCCATTATGGAGGATTTTACACAAAAAATTTATAATTTATTTATTTAGTTTCTAATTATATAAATACTTGAGATTTAGATATTTCTTCCTTAATGAATGTTGATCATCTGAAAAAACCCTCCCTGATTTCGTTCATTCCACTATGTGGATCCAATGATAGAATTCCCCAAACGATGATCTATAAGTACTCTATTGATCTATAAAATATATAACTCAATCAATGGGTTCTAATGTGTTAAATCATACATATTATTTTATTCATTTTTCATAACTTGTTCTTCAGCCACGAAGAAATATATATCATGTTTATTGTTATTTGTAGTGATATTAAAGGATGAGTCGATAAAGAATTCATTGTGTATAAAAATTATCTATTTCGATTGCACTAAAGGATACACTACATAATATAATAAACCTTGTATTTATAAATCTATGGTTTATGTTAAAATATTAATTTAATTTTATAATTTATTTAAAATAAAATAATATATTTTTATAAACCCTATTCAGAAAAATAAACACAGTATCTTTTTATATTGGGTCATATTCCAACTTTATAAATAATAACTATTATTTAACTGATTTTTTAATTATTATTTCTCCCCAAACACAACTGTGGTCCATTTGAACTCTTTTTCACTTATGGGATTCCCAAATAAAATATTTTATCCACATAAATTCGTAATTTATTCACGATCTAGTAAATAATAATTTATCAAATATTCAATAAATGTAATAAATATATTTTATAAAGAATTTGATTAATAAATATTTATTTAATTTATTAGATCAATAAAATATGAATATAATTATTCCATGGTATTTAGAATAATATTTATTCCATTAATGAAATTCAAGTGGATTTAAATCTAGATATATTGAATCACCTAGTGTTTCAACCTCTAGGATTCATTCTAATTAGAATTAGGAGGGCTTTCATAATGTCTCTAATTACTATATAGGAACAGGAAAGGGAACCCATGTGAAAGAACATAATTTCATAATGATGTAAACAGAATACAAATTCTCATCATGTAATTTAATCCATATTTCCAAATATTTACTCAAGGGTGTTGCACAACCGTGTCATAAACCTATTCACTCGATACATCTTTATTTGACTATCTAATGTAAACATCATTACACTATTGAAATATAATATTAGTTGTTGGTTATATTTCAATATGAGTGTTGAGATATTAACTTTCATAAATATGAAAGGGAAAACCCTCTCTAGAACTTATCCATTAATGAAATTTCAATACTGACACACCCAACAAACCCAACCTTATTGTGAACATATTTCATCATGATTATCATCAGAAAATATAATCGTGTTTTCCATGACATGAAATTTTGATAATATCAAACTCAAAGGTCCATTACACAAACTCACAAATGGTAATATTGGATGACACCAATACATATTAAATTCTTACTGTCATTTATGTTAACTTAATCTCCCATATTTGAGATTACCATGTGTGAGATTTATGAGAATAAGCCTCAACATATTACGAGTACTCACACATGACATTCTAGGAAATATGTGTCCCATTATAGTATGTTATCAAAATAAAAAACACGATTTAATAGATATAATCATATCATCTCATGGTTCTCATCATAGGAGAAAACTTTTATGACCATATCAATTCAACAGATACTCCCGGAGAACATCAAAATAATTCTATATAGAAGAACAATTGATATGTTTTAAAATTATTAAATTAATATTTAATTATTTGTTTCTAAAAGTAATCTAAAGTAATAATGTAGTTTGTTCCAAGCCACCATATCCAAAATATTTTAATTGTTTTCTATACGATTTATAATGTAGTGATAAGAGTTCAATGTGGTTTGAGATCAAATTATAGATAATTAAATAAAAAAATTATTTTATTTTTTAAATTATTTGTTATGTAGAAAACCTTAAACATACAATAATCTAACTTATTTATAGTTTTTAATGGATATCAAAAATGATCTGTTTTGAATCTTAATTTAAATAAAAAATGAAACACTCTTTTTATTGATATTTATGTTAAAACACAATGTACGGTAATGATTATTAAATATGTATTGTTATACCAATTTCATTAAAAGTATCTAAATACAGGTTGATGATTATTGTAAACATTCTATTATTATATAAGGGGACAATTATGATCACCAAATAATTGGGGATACAATTAATTTTTTCATTCATTAGAATTATTCAAAATAATTCACTGTTATAAAAAAAGTATAAAACCTTAGAGAACTTTCCTTGAATATTTTTGTTACACATCTTCGATATATTTGGCTCTAAAACATCATCCTCTATTGACATTTATGATA
Source organism: Viscum album (assembly GCA_963277665.1). NCBI lineage: Eukaryota > Viridiplantae > Streptophyta > Magnoliopsida > Santalales > Viscaceae > Viscum > Viscum album. The sequence goes on from OY728145.1 coordinate 907,619,885, forward strand.
TGATATTCTAGGAAGACCACCAACTGTTCTTCCTATAAAATGTTATATGATACCACTACATATTAAAAATATCTTTTTTCAACAACAAATTCATTCATTAAATGAAAATTGTAACCTAAATATTTATTTTTGTTTCATTTAAATATAAGCTATAATACAATATACATGGATCCTATAACAAAAAAACATTATTTTTTAATATAATATATAAAATTACATATGAAGGAAACATACTATCTATTAATGGGAAAATATTACTGTATAAAAAAACTAAATATAAAAAGTAGAATTTGAAATTATAATGTGCAATGCTATCCTAAAATTATTAATTAGGTGAACAATACTTTTAAAAGAAACCAAAACATTAAAAAAGAATGCCATTTTGTAAATGATGTGTAAATAACCTATAGATGAAATTATACTAAATATTAAATTAAGGAAAAGAAGAGTATTTTATAGCGATTATAAGGAACTTATTAACATTATAATTGTGCTAGATAGACATTAGAAAAATGTTCTTTAGAATTGTATTTATATTAAAATAGTAACCAAAACCTTTAAATATTAAATGAACATTATTGTAAATCATTCATTAACATTAATAATAATTTGTTTCATATATTAAATAATAAAATAAAAATATTTTAATACTATAATATAATTACTCAATCAATGTAATAGGATATTTTATATTTATGTAAATTTTTTATGGGATAAGGTTTTTTTATTTAACAAAATAATAACTTGTATGTAGAAAATAAATTTATATAGTCCCTAATTTTTAAACTTACTATTCAAAAGTATAAGTAATTTTTAGGATCATAATGTATAAATTAGATAAGGGTAATGTTTTGGTAAATTTTATAAATATTAAAATAAATAGGTGAATATTAATATATGGTATATTTCATTATATATTAAATGTATGATTAATTAAATATTATATCATGTACAATACCATTATCGTAGCCCTATATTAACCAATTATTGTACATGTTCCATGGAATCAAAAATATAGATTGCCATGTGAATAAATAATTAATTATTTGCTATTTTATTTAAAAAAACCACTATCCGCTTGTGTAGCAACCTAGGATTTTGTGAAATATTTTTTTGAATTGATTTAATATGTTTGATATTTTTAATTTTAAGAAATAGTAAACAATAATTTTTTTAAATCACTAATTTTTTCTTTCATTCACTACATGTAAGACATATATTAGCTTGCACTACATGAAACACTGACTCAGTTTGCATTACAAAAAACACCGACCTTCAAAAAAACATCATCTTATTGTTAAAATTATATAAATGATATAGTTATAACCTAGAAGTTAAACATATTAATATTAATATAAATAAATATTTTTTAAATATTTTTTTAATGGTCTATGTAAATAAAACATATTGATAACAAAATATGCATTAAATGGAATGACTTTTTATGTTTGGAAATATTATTTTCTTAAGTAAAATGTTTTTTTTGCCCTATGTAAGAAATAATATTAATTTTATAGATATTAGAAATTTAATTTTTTAAAATAAACGACATTTTTGAATTAATAATGCCAAAATTATCTTATTTTAAATTATTTTTATTTTTCTGAGAAACATATTTTTTGGTGAATATTAAAAAATATTGAATTTAATTAAAACCACTTTTGTATAATTAATTTATATTGTTATATTATATTTCAGTTTTAATTTAACAAAAATATTGATATATTATGAATTTATTAATCAAATTTAGGTAATTAGAATCTTTTTTATGTATTTAGATATAAAATCTTAATGCCCTTTTGAACATTCAATTTTAAAAACCCGTTTTCTTATCACATTTGTGGGACTGACATTAAACATAAGTTTTACAATTCTATGAATTGAATTTAAAAAACAACACATAAATATTTGAAATTATAATATTAATAATATTCTAATAATATTAACTTAATTTTTAACACAAATTTTATTGGAATTGATTAAAATTAAGTACATCGATTAAGGTTAATTAAACTTAACATGGGAAAAACAATATAATTAATGGGTAAATGACCTATAAACTTTTCCATCACACATTATGTGTAAATATTAGGCCATAAAACATCTATTATTTCCTTTTTTTACATTTATTATGACTTTTCTAAGGTAAAAATGAAGGTATACCTAACTTGTTTTAAAAAATGCCATGCGTGTCCCCTCCATCTGTAAAAAATGGCCAACACCTCCACACTTATTAAAAAAATCACTAACCACATTGGTTTAGTAAATAAAATAAAAAATCACATAAAAACCTCAATATGTGTCCTTTATGACTCCCTTTGGGATGAAATCCATCCAAGGATTCCCTTTTATGTATTAAAAAAGGTGTTACCCAATGAGGAGGTGACATCTATCCTGAAGCTCCAATAATTTCTTTTTCCCCTCCACTACATCAATTATTCCTATCCAATTTATAAATAATATCCTCATTATCTGTAAAATAATTATATATGTGTTATTATAATTATTATACAAACAATTATACACACTTATATCAAATATATAATTAACGTATCATTCTTGAGTACGACGAACCAATGATTCACAAAATGATGTTCTTATTTTTTCCATTATCGCATATCATGTTTTGAAATTATGATGGAAACTATGTTTTTATATAATAAATATGATATATATTATCTATTAATTATTCTAAAATTATTATATAAAACATACCATCATTCATTTCATTTTTTTTAAATAAGAAAACTCATTTCAAGGACGTGCAGACTTACGCCTTTTTAATGTGATGTGATTCATTCACAAAGTACATTGAATGTATTGAGGATCGTTTTAGAAAATCTATATGATATATATGACATAAAAATGATACAGAAATTATATTATATATATATACATTTGTTTTCATTTACTTTAATTATTTCAACATGACAATAAAATGGAAATATTGTTTACGCATACATACGACCTACTGCCTCATTGATTGGTGTATTTCATTTAATATATATATATCTTTTATAGATTATTTTTCATATTTAGATAATTTATATATTTTAGATAAACATAATATTTTAAATTATGTAAATAATTAAATCTTGATGTATGTAAAAGGATAAAATAATAAAAAGTCAAAGAATGTACCATAAACAAAGGGGTTATTTCCCAAAAGGTGACATAAACATAGAATTTTTAAGGAATGAGAAATATTAATTATTAAGTGAGTAATATATTGTAGTAGGTATAATAAAATAGTTATATGGTATATGTATAATAAAATTTTATTTTTTATATTTGAGGAATCAACATGTATAATGAAAGTCAAGACATAAGGTAAGGGAATTTCAACTCATTTTATATATCCGTGAGATACATTCCATATTCAAAAATTTCATATTATGTGTGATGTATATACAACCCTATGAAATTTTATATCTTTAATTTAAATTATTTAACATTACCAAAATTAATTAATTTATGTTATTCTTTCATGGGTATCATGATTCTAATGTAACACAAGTACTATGGGTTTTGTCATCTCACTTTTATTTTTCATCAGACAGAAGCCATGTCCACCACCTATTTCAAATTTGTGATGTTTATACTAACCATTTACGTATTCAATGATTATAATACATAATTTTTGTTGATTTTAAATTTCAATTTTATGATCATTTTTTTCTTGTGGATTATGTTTCATATGTTAGAAAATCGATTAAGTAATTTTGCCTCAATTTTCAATATTTGAGACATATTCCTTGTTGTTCAGATGTATTCATTTAGAACATTTATATAGATACATTTTACAAGTTATATAATGAAAAATATATATTCTTGATATTATTAGATTCATTAAATTTCATATTCTTACATTTAGATTATAATTCAATGTTACCATGTTGTAAGAGTTTATTGAACCAATCTCATTGTTTATCAAGATTGTTTATATTTGATGAAATATAATGATAAATATCTCAAGATAACACACTATGTTTCATCCCCTATATATATTCACAATGATATTAAATTAATTCGATCATTTTCCTACTTATTGGCACTTAATACATGTAAATATTAATTATTATGAAAATACGACATTATTTCTCCATTTGGTCAGAAATTTATGGTCTCTCAAAAACATTATTTCTAATAATGTTATAACTGTTTTACTATTATATGATGAAGTTTAGTGGACATTTTGTTTTTCCAAAAATAGTTATTTTTAAAAAATATCTTTAAAATGAATCTTCATGCCTTTTTCCAATAAATTCACATTTATAATTTTTTTAGCTACAAAAGTAGTTTCCAGCATGTACGGACATACCTACCATCATGACTATAATTTCCTTGAATACTAAATTTTAATTTTATTAGGATATTTTTAGTTTAAACGTTTTCATAATATTATTTAAAATCTATTTAAATTTAAGTGGTTTTCAAAAAAAAAATTCAAAAATTTTGTACACTTATTTTTTTTAAATATTTACAAGGATCTTTTATAATTTTTCTTGTAAAATGGTTTTAAAAATGCTTTAAACGTTATTTTATAAGTATTCATGGGAATATTATTTAAAAAAAGCACAATTTTGTTTATATGTCTTCAAGGAAAATAGCTTTCAGATATCATTCAATAATTTTTTATAAGTTTTTAAGGAAAAATATTTTAATTTTTTTCAAGGTTCATTTATATGTTTTAAAGAAAAATGGGTTTCAAAATATTTTCAAGATTCATCTATATGTTTTGAAGGAAATTTTTTTCAGAATGTTTTTAGGAATTAATTATATGTATTCAATTTATTTTTATACAATTATTTTTTCAAAATGTGTTATGTTTTAAAAAATAATTTTTCAAAGAAGAAAAAAATATTTTTCCAAGGAAATGTTATAAATAATATTATTAATAATTCTCTATAATAAAATGTTTTTTGAAATGATTTTATGACAAGTCTTTTCAAAGAAATGATATTTTCACGTGAAATTTTTGATGAAATATTTCAAAATCCTTCTCTATTTAAGAAGACATACTTTGAATCAGTATATTTATTAAGGTGGATGTGATCAAATAATATCATTCATATTATTTCTTACATGGTCTATGTTTTTGATGGAATAATGTTTATGACACATGCTTCTCTCCCATGAGTTATATTATTTTGAAACAAGCTTCTTTTCATGGGTTCATATTTGATGAAATGATTATGAAACTTATCTATTTTTCATTGGTTATGATGTGAGGAAATGGGAATGATACCAATTTTATTTCAATGGTATTATATGAATATTTAAGTTCTTTTTCCCATGTATGTATGATTTTATTATTTCACATGTGAGGTATATATCTACCTCTAATGCATTGGGTAATGATAAATGGTATATGAACTGAAGGGGAACATGGGTTGTTACAGAACACAAAAAATAAGAGGGTAAAGAACATGTATCCCAAGACTGAAAACAAAAGGTTACACATATTGTAACATAATACAGATAATCATGGGTACATGGATTGTATCCTAATACTGAAAACAATATTTAACAAGGGTTTTAACCCAATATATAAAATAATAGTATACATGGGTTTTAGCCCAAGAAAAAAATAAGAGGTTACATGGATTTTTAGCCCATACCCAGAGTAGGTACATGGGTTGTAGACCATGTATAACATATTATGTTGGTCTTGTTAGATATCCCTGATATAATATTTTTTATTCTTATGTGTATGGAACAAAATCTAAGTCATATTCCTCAATTATTATTTCATGGATTGTTCTCTTCATTCCCAGATGATTCATGTCTCATAAACTATAAATTATTATGAATTTCTCCATGTTGATGATATTTGATATCCATGGTATGATCATCAAATGTTATGCTCATTTTCTCTTACCCATATGTTTTTTATATGCTAACATATTTTATTTATTTAACCATACTAAGAATTCAATCTCAACCTTTTCTTCCCTAGGTTACGATGAATTATTTTTAAGTATAATTACTATGGGGAATATATTTTTTGGGATGAATTGAAGATATTTCACGATGTTATGTGATTTTTTGGTTCCATGTTTCCAAAGGCACTAATATAAATTTATCGTTGGGCATCTATTTTTGGAATGTATTTAGAATTATGAAAAACAATCATGTAAAATAAGATATGGTTTTTATAGTTGGTGTGAGGGAAATGTTTTAATCAACCATTACAAACTAGGATCTAAAAAATCAGTGAGACCCTAAGGTATATATCTAAGGAAATGTCTAGGTGTGTCTTTATAGATATGTTTAAAGATGATGGAATGTATAGGAATGTGTCCTTAAATTTTTGTATAGGATAGAGTTAGTGGTTTTCTATAATTACATCCATATTTGGATTCTAAAAGTGCATGTGAATATGGGAAACATATACCTATGGGTAACACCATTGAAAAGGTTTTTTGGGCCTAACTCAAGAATAACCTAGTAAACAACAACGAGCCTTGTTACACACCTGGTTTGAAATACTAAAAGGATATGATTTTTGAATTCACTAAATCTATTCTAACCATTATGAATAATTTAAATAGAATATGACTACGAATTACCAAGGATAAAAGCTATTCTATCATATGTTAAATAAGTATTTTATATTATTTTGACATCCTATAAGTAATTTCTCATGATTTTGTGGTTTTCTATATGATAATAATTTCTCAACCTATGGTTTATGGATTTATTAAATATATTGAAATAAAAGTAAATATGTTATCATTGAATTTATCAGACGTGGAATGTATATGCATGATGAAAAACTATTTATTATGTGGGATTATCATGATGAAAATACTATTGTTCCTCGAGTATTGGTTATACAACCAAATACAAAGATACTGAAAATTTCATGTGAATGGTATGAGATGTTCTCGTAGAATTATTTATATTAAATTCAAATCACATGATTAGATTTATGTTGTGGAACCTTAAGACATGATTCATATTCCATATTCTAAAATTTTGGTATTAAGGTATAAGATGATGAATCCTGAGTAATGGTTTAAGAATAAAGTTGGATAAATAATGTTTATATTTTTTAATTTGAATATCTTGTTATATGAGTCATGAAATATATAAACATTTTCAGTAAATGATTTTCAATAAGAATTTTAACAGATATGATGAGTGGTGCTGGTAAGGTATAAAGTTGATTTCATGTAATAGTGATATTTTGATTAAGGTAAGGTAACCCTTCATTTATTCTTGAGGGCAATATAATGATGTTATGCAAAAAGATATATTGGATATGAAAATGTTAATTTAAAGGTGATGATTACATCAAAACTGATAAAGGATTTGTTGATAAATTAATATATATTATCATGGATGATGTTTAAAACTTCTTGGAATTAAGTAATATATCTAGTAATGTTTGGAATAAGGAATAATGCATGTATTCAAAAAGTATTTATAGTATTTCATGTTATTAACATGTTTTAAGATAATATACAATGATGGTAATCGCATGTTTGGAATGTGAAAACTAAGTGCTACACTGTGATATTTGTTGGATCAATGCTATGATGCTTTTTTGACATTAGTTCTAAATAAATTTTGTTTCAAACTTTTTAAGGGTTATATAGTTATTTTTTTGAAATATTTAATATAAAATTTGATGAACTATTTATGAATTGAGGTTTTATTAATAAACTTAGATAAAATTCTATTTGGTTATTAACCATGTTTCAAGCATACCTATTATTTTTTTTTTGAAATTATATCAATGTGGATTTAGAAAATAAAAACATTTATGTTTAGAGAAACACATCATATCCCTCCGGTTTAAATGTTTGGATCCCATGAAAAAATAATGATAAGGGTTTCATGCCATTCACTGTCCTATGCAATGTCTTGGTTAATATGTAATTTTTAATGTTAAAAAATCGATGAATAAATGAAAATGATAAACCAATAATGTTAGTTTTTAGGCTTCTTTACTAAAATATTAATTATATTGATTTTTGAGATTAGTTAGAAACAAATATTTATAATTTTCTCTCTTTTATGTAACCTGAGAATGGTTAAATGTGTATTTTATTGATTCAGGCCTAAATGGAAATTTTTGGATATCTATTTAATGCTGCAATTAATGAATCATAAATTGATTGAAGAAAAATCATACAATGACATTGTTTTTATATACAAATAATAATTATGTATATTTCTGTATATTCATGGCCAATAAAATAACTACTCAAAATTTGATAAATAAAAAAAATAAATAATACCTAAATTTTTGTTGAACCGTTGGAATTTTTAAATCACTATAGATAAATGACTCTAATACCCTCAACATTACATTGACTAGTCACTTGTTTGGGATTGATGACCACAATCACTCCCTATAAATATTTATGTTTTTATTCCAAGTCTATATTTTCACATTACAAAAAATTTCTCCCATGCAGAATCATAGTTATGAGGGTCTTTGGGTAATATTTATTTTTCAAACATTCGCATTCTTAAAGGAGGTTTTAGTTTTACTTTTTTTAATGCGATTTTAAACAAAATAAATCTTTGATAATTAAACCACTGATACCCATATGAATTATGATGGTGTCATTCATTTCATATAGGATATAATGTAACACCCCTAGATTCTTTAAAATATTATTTCAAATTAATTTAAACTTATTTATATTTTTAATTGAATATAACATTGAATATAGTTTTTTATATTAAATCGCTAAGTTTATCTTCTGTTCAATACAAGTAATATTTATATTATCTTGTGCTACATGCAACTCCGATTAAATTACATTTCGTTCAACACCGAGTTTCTACAAAAAAATGATTTTATTATTTTAAATATGTAAATGATATAGTTATAACCTATCCGTTAAACTTTTTAATATGAATAGAAATAACTAATTTTTAAATAATTATATTATTTTATTATATAAATAAATCACAATGATATTGAAACATGATATATTGGTAAAGTCATTATATGTATAAAAATACTATTATATCAAATGAACAAATTTTTATGCCCTTCTAGGAAAGATAATATAATTAATTTTAGAAAATATAAAAAAATTAATGTGATAAAATAATTTTTTTAATTTATAACTTCTATTTTAACATAGGTTAAAATTTATTGATTTTCTACGAAACTTCATCTTTTGGTTGAATAGTAAAAAAATGCTAAATTATAGTACCAAAGTTTCTTTATTCTATTTTATCTATAATGTTGAATTAAATTTTAAAATTGTAAGCCAATATATATCAATTATAATTTAATTAATCTAATTTAGGTCACTATAATCATTTTTATATTGAATTTAGTTATAAAATCGCAATGAACTCTTTAACATTATTACATTAAAAAATCGCTTTCTCACAGCTTATGTAGCATTAGAATTAAACATAATATTTCTACTTCCATGTATTGAGTTTAGGAAAATAGAAATAAATGGCTATAATCATTATAATATTCATAGTTTAATAAGATCAACATAATTTTTGTTAAAAAAATATAAGTGAATGTGATGAAAGATAATTAAAGTGAATAAGGTTAAATTAAGCTCAACATGGCACTAAACCCTAAACATAATGGGAAAATGACCAAGAGAATTGTAAAACACTGTTTTATGGATATAATTTGGCGATGAAACTTATATTATTTATCTGGGTTTTTTGGAATCCTATTGTTTTAATTTTCAAAAATCATCTTTAATATTCTTTCATCATGTTTCATTATATTTATATATAATCATAATATATTCTCTTAAATTTTAATTTAAATGAAAAGTTCAAATTATTTTACTAATTATGAGTCACTGTTAAGATGAACTCAAATTCACCAGTCAAAGGACTCACAATCACCATTCTGTCTGATAATCAGTAAAGTACAGGGCACCATTGATATGGACCAGTCACGATTGCATCGATCTAATGGTTGAGAATTATCCCATAGTTTTTGTCACCGTTCTTAAGACATCATTCTAGAATTTCAAAATTTTCACAATGTCTATATAACTGTTCCTAATAGACCATTCCAGAATATCATAATTTTCACAATGACTATGTCACCATCCTTAATACACCATTACAGTTTAGAATTTTTACAAAGGAATTGAAATGGTTATTATGATTCAGCCACCATTGTTGTGACCTACTAGTTAAGAATTCTCACAAATGATAAGAAACCATTCCATCTAGTCCATAATTTTCACAAATGACCAAACTCTATTGTACCCGTATACCAACTTATAATTTTCACAATTTCTAAGACACCACTATTATGTCACCACACTTGGGACATCGGTATCAATACACTGTTCAAGGACAAAGGACTAGTCACCGCTCCTGTGTCACTACTCATATGGCACCATTCCAGACATTTTCATTTCTTCAATTACCATTTAATTTAAAATATTTACTAATGGTAATCTTTGAAAAATTTAATGATACTTATTTTCTTTTTTAATTTTTGGAAAATATTAATAACCCTGTCTGTAGTAACTATGAGGTATGAGGTACCTGCATGTAATGGTGATCATGGTCCTTTTCGACCAAAGAAAAAAACCAAAAAATAAATAAGGTGGTGCATGAGTAAATCGACGCAATCATGATACCTATCAATAAAAATGTATAATATACTCCTTAGTCTTGATGTGAACTACAAGGAACATGTTAGGAGAAATATTGAAAAAATCCTTGAAGAATAAAATCCATGTGAAGTGGACTTATGAGGATATTATCACCTCAATAGAAATCAGAACATATTTTATCCATGAAACACTATTTTCGGATCATGTTTCAAAAATTGGACTCAATATTATCATCTGTTATATCAAAGAAGTACAGAAGAAACCAAAACATCCAACAAGGAACTCTAAAGACTTTATCATCATTTCTACTCTGTTGAGTAAATTTTTATAACTTTTTGAGAAGTGTGTGTATTTGTATCATAGACACACACTGAATCCTAAGATATACTAGAGGATACAAGATATCCTCACTAATACATCTTTATACACCATATTTTTCTCCTATTTATACGTGTGGAAGAGGTCCTTTAATGTCTTGGTTCTATTGTGTGATACTAAAAATAATTATGGTTGAGGTCTTGTTGACCTGGATATCCTTATGTGCGGCTGTGAATCCCAATCCATGGTGTGTATTAGGTTTATTAATATATATTTCTTGGTGTATGGTTATCACCATGTGGAGAGTATTATGTCTCTTCTTGATATGGAACCTATTGTTTTTATATCAGCTTTGTTTCTCCAAGTTTAGTTTTCTTATCATTGTTCATTACATATACAAAAAACATTACTTCACTTTGAATGTTAATGTTAGATAGTTTTTTCATTTGAATTTTATTTAGTATAATGAATTGAAAAGTTAAAATAACTATTTTTTTTAAATAAGAACTAATCACTCTGAGAGAATTTCTTGGAAAAATTCAACCTTTTATAAATCATCTACTTTGGATAACTATCCATAATTGGTTTTAAATAGGGGATTTTTAAATGAGTGTTTTATCAACGAAATTTTTATAGGAACTAAATTCACTCCCTCTTTAGTTTTCTACTTTGACAAACATTTGGTATCAGAGGTAGTTTGGAAAAATTTAAAACACCTTTTTCAAATGTGAATTTAGTTTTACCTTTAATGATATCTAAATTTCTATTTGATCTAAATTTTGCGTTTTGTAAAACTCTAGTTAAATCTATAATAATGATAATAGAAAGGAATTTATTGCTACCAATATAAATCACTATTTCAGTGGTAATAATTAATCTCATGGAAAATAATTATGAAAATGAACTTAGAAAGTATGGGGTTTGATATTTCGACAGTAATACAAGGCAAATATGAAATTCTAGGAACTCCAAGAGTTTCTTATATTGAGGAAAAAAATTCTTCTTATAATAATAATTATAAGGCTACAAATTCCAAGTTTTGTGACTTAGGTGATGAAGAATTTAATAGAATATATGCTTGTAAATATTCTTATGAAATTTGGGATACATTAGTCATTTCACATGATGGAACCAATAATGTTTAGAAAATAAGACATAAAATATATACTATTAAATATGATAACATTAAAACTAAGCCTGATGAACCTTTCTCTAACATGTATATGAAGTTCAATAAGATTTTGAACACTATGATCTTTCTAGGAAACACTATTAAAGCCAAGAAACAAGTAATGTGAATCCATAAATGTTTACCAGATATATGTAGAGGAACCTTAGTGTTATTTAGATAATATTGTGATATCAGTAAGCTTCTAGTTATGGAGATGATAGGTAATATGATGATGTATGGGGAATAATTGAAGGTCAACAAGAAAGAAGATGATAAACCAAAGTTAAATCCATTGTCTGTTAAAACCACTACTTCTAAACATATAGTAAAGGATAAGGTATAATCTCATTCTAAATGTTCATGAATAAAGGACTCCTAATTTGATAGTGATAGATAAATGGATCAGATCGCTGGAAGATTCAAAATTTTCTATAGAAATAATAATGTTTTTAGAAATCCTGTCTATAAAGAAAAATATGAAAAGAATAGAAACTGGAAAATGGTAGAAAAATAAGTGAAAATATTAATGACATAGTTTTTTATGAGTGAAAAATTAAAGTACATATATAATGGATGATTGACTAAAATTGAATAAAAATATATATATGAGAATAAGGGTAGAATACCCAAAAAGGAAATGAAGGCAACATAGAGTGTATTTGAAGATAGATCTAGTGAGTTAGAATCATCACATGATGAAAAGACAAATAAAGCCAATATGTGTTTTATGAAATACACATCTGTGGTAGCACTATAATCTCTTGTACATAATTATGAGTATTCTCATGTTGAATATGATTATTAAAATATGAAAAACATGGAAATGTTTGAATATTCTATAATTCTTAACGATATAGGAAGTGAGAAAAAAGATAGATATAAAGTTATAAAGAAAAAACATGATCATATATCTATATTTAAATATGATTATACTATAGAGAATGAAAATAGTTCTCAATTTCTCATGAAACAATTTTACTCAAACTATCTAATGAGCAATTGAAAAAGTAATTAAAAAATTTCCGAAATGGAAAGAATACCCTCACACAAATTTATGGTAGATAAATTTGCACAAAAATAAACTACATTTATTGGATACCAACCTATATAGAGAAATTTTTCAACAAAACATAGAAAATCAGTTTTTTTGACAAGGCTAATAAATTATCTTTTAGTTCCAACCATGGAAAATATTTCCCTACTTATAGTTTTTCTAGACCAAATATTGTTTATTTTTCTAAATCAATACAAATTTTTTATAGGAAACCCACAAAATAAATATGGGTTTCCAAAGATTTTATCACTAATATTACTGGACTCAAACAAGTTTGGGTTCCAAAATATGTACTTGTGTGATTTGTTTTTGAGCGAAGCATGCTTGAAGAGATCATGTAGAAGCCTATGGTACTTGGACATTTGATGTTCAAGACACATGACAAGGGACTATTCGAGATTTAAAAATATTGTCAATGTTGATAGTGGGAATTTTACCTTTGGTGATAAAGAAAAATAAAAAATAATTGTCCTTATCCTAATTAGTAACTATAATTCAGTTTTAATTTATACTGTTTTTTTTTCTCTTTAAAATACAATATTCTTGGAATATCTTAGTTATGTGATGATAGATTTTATTTTAAATTTGAAAATTATTCTTGTAATGTATTGAATTCAAAAAATGATTTGGTTTTCACTCGTTTTATAAATGAGAATATTTATTCTAATAATTTATATTCCTTAGTTTCTAAACACGTTTTTTACTTACATTCCTCTCATAAGGAGTCTTGGCACTAGAATAGGAGACCTGGCCATTATAACATAAACTCACATTGAAATCTCACTAGAAACGTTTTAGTCCAGGACCTACATGAGATTGATTTTTCAAATGATAATGTCTGCAATGCTTGTCAAAAATTAAAATATCACAAAATAAATTCCAACCCAACAAAGTATGTTTCAACTTCTCAACCTATTGAGTTACTTCACATGGATTGGTTTGGACCCTATATTGTTTGAAGTATTATTGGTATGCACTATTTATTTGTTCATGTTTCTGAGTTTTCTTAGTATACTTGGACCTTTTTTGGCTCACAAAAGTGAAGCTTGTTAGCATTTTATCAAGTATTCTAGAACTGTAGAAATCCTAAGTGGTATTGGATTTAAATCCTTAATAAGTCACCATGGTCAATAATTTTAAAATCAAGACATTTAATATTTTTCTCACAAAATGGTTATAGTCATAACGTCTATGTTCCCAGGACACCCCCACAAAAATGAGTTGTAGAGAGGAGAAGTAGAAGATTACAAGAAATAGCTCAAACTATGCTTAATGATTATGATTTACCTATTTATTTTTTGTTTGAAGCTCTGAATAGAACATTTTATAATATTAATTAAATCTTAATCAGACCTATCTTTAAGAAAACTCCCTATGAGATGTGGACGAATAGAAAACCCAATGTTAGTTAAATCAATATTTATTGTTGTAGGGTTTATATTATCAAAACTAAAGTATAAAAAATGACATGTTTTCTTCCCAAAGTGATAAAGTAATATTTCTAAGTTATTGAAACTATAGAAAGTAATATAGTGTATTTAATAAAAAATCCAAATGTGTGGAATAATATGTATGTATCAAATTTCATGAAACAAATCCACATGATCCTTAAACATCTATAGAAAACATCGAAGATATTCTTCCCTCTTTACAATTAAATCATAAACTATATAATTCAATTTTAAAACAGTCAGTTTGTTCTTGAATAACCTTGTATTATGACCATAGAGAATTTAACCTATAGATTAACATGAAGTGACTATACCTTATTTTTCTAGATTGGTTAGGACTCTTAAGCATAATCCTTTAGACGTTGTAGTTAGAGATTTATATAAAGGCCCAAAAAATAGAGGTTATCTGTGGAACTAGGTTGAACAACAATCCTTATTGTCAAAGTATGAACCTAAGAACATCAATGATGCAATCAATGATGAATTACGGGTAATAGTTATGAAAGAAGAATAAAATATTTTTCAAAGTGATAATGTTTGGAAATGAATGTATATATCAATATACATCAAGACCATAGGCACTAAATGGGTGTTTCAAAATAAAGTTGATGAACATGGGCCCATAATATGAAATAAATAAAGACTAGTTTCACAATGATATATTTAAGGATTAATTGATTATGAATAAACCTTTTAAGCTGTATCTAGACATAAAACCACAATAATCATGCTGAATATGTAGCTTATCTCAATTACAAACTATATCAAATTAATAGCATGAGTGAATTCATAAATGGGTACATAGTTGAGGATGTTTTTGTGGAATAACAACATAGTTTTACAATTCATCATTTTTGAAATCATGTTTTTCAGTAAATGGAGGCCATATATGGTTTAAAATAGGCCTTAAGATCTTAGTATGATAGGATAAGTACTTTTATTATTTCAAAAGGTTTTATAAAAGGTATATTTAGTCCTACTTTTTTTATATAATGGATTTCTAAAGATATTTTGGTAGTTCAAATCTATGTTGATGATATTATTTTTGGATATTAAAAATTTTCATTATGTGTTGCTTTTTCAATATTGATGGAAAACGATTTTCAAATGTGTTTAATGGGAGAGCTAAAATTCTTTTTGGAATTCATATCATTCAAAATAAAGAAAGTATTGATTGGAATCACATTAAATTTACGAATTAAATTGGAAAACATTTTAATTTTGATAGCACAGAAGGTAGTGATACTCCTATGAGTACCACCTGTAAATTAGATCATGATGAAATCATGAAATCGATTGATCTAACTAGTTATAGAGTTATATATGGAAGTATTATATAATTGATAGTTAATCAGCATAATATTATGTTTAGTTTATATGTGTGTGCTTTTTTTCAGGAAAATCATAAATAGTCAAATGTTCTAGCTGTTAAAAGAATTTTTAAATAACTAGATCACAATAACAACTAAGGGTCATTCTATCATAAATGACAATCATTTGACTTATTTAGTTATTTTGATGCTGATTTCTTTGTTGTTATATGGATATAAAAATCACCTATGGAACATGTTTCTATTTAAGAAATTCACTAGTATCGTGGTGTAGTTAAAATAAAAATTTTGTTGCATTATCTACTGCTGAAGATGAATATGTTTCTGCTACTATGTTTTTTTCTCATATTTTGTGGATGAAACTCACTTCTCATGATTTAGGATATAAATTCAGACACGTTCCTGTAAACTATGAAAAAACAAGTTCTATTAATATATCTAAAACTCAATTTCTCATTCAAGAACAAAACATATCGACATAAGACATCACTTTTTGAGTGATCATTATCAAAAATATGATATTACATTAGATTTCATTGGCACATACATCATATTACTAAAAATTTCATAAAGAAATTAGATTCTAAAATAATGAGTTACATCATAAATTAATTATGTATGAGAAATTTTGATTTATTAATTGTGGTCTCATTGGTTGTGGTCTCACAAGTTTTCATCTCACTATTTTCTGTCGTAGTGGTTGATGTATCACTATTCGACATGACACCATTGATAGTATGATGTACAGACTCAGCCTTTTATAAATTTTAATTTTCTTGAATCACTATTTTAATTATTTCATATCAATTTATTTGATACCTCATTTTTTATTTAGGACATTAAAATCCATATATGATAAAAATTGGTCACTCCATGTCCCTTCTCATTTCAATCATTCCCACTAAATCCTAATAGAAATTGGTCTCACTCGAACCCTTCGTTCACCTTTGAACTCTATATACATGTTCAAAATGGTGAGAATGAAGTATCCATATACCTCAACCTGACAGAAATGCTATTTAGGGATAAAATTTAAAATAAATATGAACAAAATGAATGATAATCATAGAATCATGGTCTCACAGATCATGTAATCATTTATAGAAGGAAGTTTGTGAAAAGTTGATTCTTTCGAGTATGCATCTTTTCCATAGGTTATTGGAAGAGTTGGGTTTGCTAGATTAGTTTACCAATTACAAGAACTCCTTATACCCAAAACTTTTCTTCGAGTTTTATCAATCCTTTATGTTTCCAATCAAATCCAATAATGATTTCATTGTCAAAATTTGGGTAAATAAAAAAATAGTCTCCTTTTTTTGAGGATTTTTTCTATATGTTTTGTCACAACCCGTCCTCGGGGCCCGTTTCGTGACTACCCCAAGCCCACCATCCATAGGCCAGGGGCTGGAGACTAGCACCAAATGCGTAAATCCCGATAAAAGGGGAGGCACTGCGTTTATAATGTAAACAAACACCACATAGTACGCAAGTTAAAGTAAACACTAAGTAAACTGAGAACACAAGTATGTGATGGAAAGTAAATGAGCCAGAATACAAACCAACTAAAATTAAAGTACAACTGAAAAAGAAGTACAACAGCCATAAATTAAAGCAGCAACTCCGAGCCATGCTCTGGTAATCCCACCTGATGGGTAGGTACAGATAGTCTCCTCAGCTCCTCGGCTCCAGCCGTCCGCTCCGTGTACGTCCCATCTAGTGATCCACCTCTAGGTACCGTCCAACTCCACGATCCTCTACCTCAATCAGCAGTCTACGTCGTCTGCATCCAACACAACGTAGTGCGGGCATAGCCCATGCATGGGTGAGTATACGATACTCAGTAGGGACCCTGAGACCCCTGAGGGTCTCCCAGAATCCACTAAGGATAAACCACAAAGGAAAGATACAATCACGAAGTAACAACCAACTCCACTTAGGTATATGCCCATACTTATACCTAAGTCGTCAATTCCAGCTCGGCTCGAGCACCCGAGCCAAAGTTCTTCCCAGTCCACACAGGAAAGTACAACCCAGTCCACACAAGAAAGAACAACCCAATCCACACAGGATAGCAAGTCAATCATAATGAAGTTATTCATTGAAAATCAAGAATCAGCTCACACAGGAATACTACTTGTGAAGCGAGGTAGAGATGATTACATGTAGCCTCTGAATAATTTCCACTGCCGATCCCATGTAGGATTCTAGTACAGAAGTCTTCACTTCCAAATCCACAGAGGATCTAATTATAGTAGTCATTGCTGCCGAATCCACGGAGGATCCAAGTATAGTCAACAATGCTGCTGAACCCACAGAGGATCCTAGTATAGAAGTCATCTTTGTTGAACCCACGGAGCATTCCAGAACGGTAGACATCGTCATCAAACCCACAGAGGATCCCAGTATGGTAGATGTCGTCATCGAACCCATAGAGGATACTAGTACGGTAGTCTTCCTCGTCGAACCCACTGAGGATCCTAGTATGGTAGTCTTCCTCGTCGAACCCACAGAGGATCCTTGTACGGATGTCATCATCTTCGTCGCAGCCAGTTCTAGGGTTCCCGCACAGAGCACGCTCGATTCCAAGAGGGTCCACTCCACGAGCAAAGGTTTGATGCATCAACTGTCACGAAGTCTAGAGATTATGTATCACCAAGTTCTATCTCGTCAAAAGGAACTCAACGTGATAGACGGCGCGTCAATTGGACGCCCGGTCTGAGAGTTATTGGCTTTTTCGTCCTAGGGGCCCGGTTGGTTTTAAAGCTAAAATCAACCCAACCGTACTCCAGCTACATCCAAACCTTGAGAGAAGTAATCCAAAATAAACTCCTCACTAAGAGGAATCCAACAAAGTCGACGAAAGGTCGATCGGACGTCCGGAGCTTAAGTTATAAGTGTTTCCGCTCCGAGGGCCCGGTTGGTTTCATGTTCGAACCAACCCGGGCGAACACAAATTTATTCTAAACCTTGATTGTAATATACCAAAACGACCGTCTCGATCCAAGTATTCCGACGCAACTAACGGTGCATCGATCAGAGGTCTGTATCCCATGTTATTGGTGTTTGAACGGATTTTTCCGTAAATAGGGGGTTTGGGCCCAGTCCAACCCGGGTCCGGGTCCGGCCCAGTTGGGCACGGCCTGGCCCAGCCCAGCCGGCGTATAACGACCCATATTTTACATACATTTTTATTAATTCATAGTTGAAGCATACTTATTACAACATACAACAAAACCATGAAAGGACCGTATAGGTATAGTGTCTTTAGAAACTGGGAAACATAAACAACTGGTTCATAAAACCAACTACATTGTCTCCCATTTATTTCATCATATATTGAGTCCCTTTTTGGCATATACTACTTAATATCCTTCTTCCTGACCTGGGGAAAAGAAAACATACAAAAGGGTGAGCTGAAATGCTCAGTAAGGGTAAACAAAATAAATATCAGTCATATCATATTCATAAGCACAGAACATTTTGAAAATCATAACCTTCAAAAGTGGTCATAATATCATATCATGGGATAAATCATAGTAATGAAAATTAATCCCAAATAATCATAACATAAAACATGAAACATTATGGCATGCACACATAATCATAGAAAATCATTTCATATTAGTCATGGCTCATTTCCAAGACCATCATATAGGGCAAAGTCCATTACTGAACCGAGTTCACTCCTCGTTCCAGTCTTGTATCCCTAAACCAGTTTAACTTTCCATTCCAGCCATGTCTATCTCATGAGATATAAATCATTACCCAATGCATTGGAGGGAGATATAGGTACCACCCATCTCATAATGAAACCATTCTTATGTGTGCCACAAAATCATAAATCATATATCATATCATAACCCATGTAATAAAAATGGGATTATTAAACATCATCTCATCATAAAATAATCCATATAATATAAAAGGACATCACAAAATTAATTCCATCATAAAACAATCAATCAATGTAAAAATATGGATAGAAATAGAACCCTGTTTTATCTTAGATGGAAAATAATTTTAATAAAACACTTGAACTCCATTGTTGAGGAAAATAACCTTTCTACATCAAATTTTTTTTCTTTTCTTAACATGTCATAAAATTCTAAACTAAAATAAGTTGATTAAAAGTAAATTTGAAAACTTTTAAATTAATATTCTTGGAAATAATGTTCTAGAAATCCATTTATTTCGTATAAGTTAAAAAAATATTCTTCTCGTACTTTGGCCGAAAAAGTCAAAAAGTACCTCGTACGAAAAATGACAAAAGATTCCTTCCACATATTTTACTAAAAACTCACTATAGGGTAAAATTGTATTTAAAAAATTGTATGAGGATAGAAATAATATTACATATTGAGGAAACATGGATGTGGATGATAAAATACATCCCATAAAATACCAAAGTATAAACAATCTCAGATAAAAATGAGATTGTGAGATTTTCCCTTACCTTAGGTCCAATATGCTTTGTACGTGTCCGAACCTCCTGTATAATGATTTAAATAATGTCATTGAGTTATTCCTGAATCATAATCATTGTTATGATATCATATATTTCCATATTCTTATCTTCTTATTAGTAATATTTCATTGCAACTTGTTATTCAGGTGTTTATTGCTTTATGTTCTTATGTGTGTTTTGTAGAATAAATTCTTATTCTTATTTTTAGGTTATAGTTACCTCATTTTATAGAATGTTATTAGTGTAATATATATCATATTTATTCATTCAATTCATTTATACAATCATTATGAAAAGAAGATCATGTAGAACAAGTCACATCACATCGTGGAGACGGTAGACCGTACGTACGCACTAGTGATGATATCATTCCCAAGATCTTGTAATTGTATTGAAGTGTATTTATAATATTTCAGAATAAATATCAATTTAAAATAATCATATATTGTTATTCTTTACACCATTATACCCATCCAAGTAAGGAGGTGGTGGAAAATAGATTACACAACGGCGTGGAAACGGTATTCCGTACGTACGCACACGCGGTGATTTCATTTTTCGTAGGATGGATAGAAGGTGAAATAGGGTTGTTTTATATTTATAATAACGTATAATTATATGAGTTATACTGATGTAATTACTTCATAATGAAACAACTAATGAAGAAGAAGTAGATGAAGAAATAAATTTGAAAGAATTGGTAACACATATTACCTCTTCTTCGACATGCCTCTTTGAAAACTCATCTTAGGGCAATAATATTGGTCTTTGAAGTATACGATGACCTCTAAGATATTTCTAGGGAAGTGAAGAAGATAAATTGGCAGGGGTGTTCTGAGATTTAAGGCTCAAAGTTGTGTGAGGAGGAGAGGGAGGAGGTTCCCTTATATAAGGGAGGAGAGGGGCACCTTTGGAAAGTATGAAAATATTATTTTATTATAAACTAATCTTTGGTTTAAAAAGGTCCATAAATCATTAAAGATGAATATAATATGAATCATGTTCGAAATAAAATAATCGAATCAGAATTGGGCATGTTTTGGAAAATATTTTAATCATTATAATCTTATTTATTTAAATCATTTATTAATGAGGTCAATACTTCATCATTATTGTGTCATGAATAATTTAATTTATTTGGTGTCTAAAAATTATAAAACAAACATCATCATGTAGGAAATAGTTTTAGCTTTCCAATGAATATTTATAGTTGAAAATATAATTTATATAACCCCTTATAAAAATTAATTACTAAAAGATATTTGTTAATGTCAATTTTGTCTTTACATTAAATTAATTAATCCAAATTGTCATTATCACTACAAAGTGGCTCAATTGGGTCCCAAAATAGACCAAAGGATGCCCCTGGTCGGCCACTACTCCTCCAATAAAGTTTTGACAAATGTGAAGGTAATTTTTGAATTATTATAATATTCTTTTAACCTTGAATTACCCTATTTACCTTTAACCGCAGTAAATAAAAATTACCATAGTTACAATTCATAATATCAAAGAAAAAAGTATCCTATTAACATAATTTGGACCCACTAATTCTAGATATGTAATCTATTTTTCAAAATTCAAAACACAGAAGTTTCAGTAATTAATTTAAAATTAATCCCATTGTTAAGCAAACTGGTTTTAAAAGTTAAAACACTGCCAAAGATTGAAATTTTTTTACCTTGAATTCAATGTAAAATTAATGTTAATTACATAAATTATATTAAATGGTAAATATATATTCTATTTATAATTTAAAAACATTAAATATTTTAATTTAACCATATTAATTATTGCGATGAAAAAAGTTGTTTTTTATTAAAATATAGCGTGTTTTTACTATTCATGAAAATATAAAAGTTACCAGAATAATATGAAAATTTTATCCAAAGTAAATTTTTATATCCTGATTCCGAAGAAGAATTTTATTTTGTCAAATTGAACTTATAAAAATGTCAAAAACTAGATTTAAAATGGATACGCCATCAAAAGGCGGTAAAACTGCATTTTTTTGAAAAATATTTCTTTTATCTGAAAAACTAATTTTGTTTTCATACCTCATTCTAGAAAAAGTGTATGATGAATTATAATGTTTTAAAATTCAAAATTCAGTTAATACTATTCATAACGGCTAGTTTATAATATTATAATAATATATCGTTGTTTAGTGAAACTCGGTATTACGTGCTACACATGCTATCGAGGAAGGTCGCGATTGCGTGTAATGCAATCCAAGCTAGTGTTTTGTGCAGTGAAAGATTACTTTGCCTATAACATAGGAAATAAAAAAAATATTTCTCATAAAATATCCGGGTGTTATATTCTACCCCCCTTAAAAAGAATTTCGCCCTCAAAATTCATCAATTCATAATAAACAAATGAGGATACCTCTCTGTCATCATATCCTCATGTCCCATGTAGCTTCTTCTAATTGGTGGTTACTCCATAAAACATTAACCAATTGAGTGGTCTTATTTCGTAGAACTTTTTCTCTATGATCCAGAATCTCTATCGGCTGTTCTTCATAAGAAATATCTTGCTCCAGCGGTACAACTTCTGAGCATAGTACATGTCAAGGATCAGGTATGTACTTTCTCATGAGAGATACATGGAACACATCTTGAACTTGAGGGAGATTCGGTGGAAGTGTCAATCGGTAAGCTACCTTCCCAAAACGATCCATTATTTAGAAAGGACCGATATACCTAGGGCTCAGCTTCCCCTTCTTCCCAAATCTCATTACTCTCTTCTAGGGAGATATTTGTAAGAACACTTTATCACCCACTTCAAACTCTGAGTCTTTTCTTCGGTTGTCGGTATAACTTTTTTGTCGACTCTGAGCTGCACTTATGTGTTGTTGAATAGATCAGACCTTTTCTGCCATCTCATCAACAAGATCAGATCCAAATATCTATCTTTCCCCAACTTCATCCCAACAAGTTGGAGTTCTACATTTATTTCCATAGAGAGATTCATAAGGAGCCATATGAATACTGGAGTGAATGCTATTATTATAGGAAAATTACACTAAATGTGGTTGTTGATCCCAACCACCTTTGAAATCCATAGAGAAAACTCTTAATATGTCTTCTAGAGTTTGAATTGTCCTCTCAGACTGATCGTCTGTTTGAGGATGATAAGCAGTGCTGAAACTCAACTCTATATCTAGAGTATACTGAATACTTCTCCAGAACTTCGAGGTAAACCTCGAATCCCGATCAGATATAATGGAAAGTGGTACTCCATGCAATCTTACCACTTCCTTCACATATATCCTGGCAAGATGATCTAGAGAGAAATATTCTCTAATAGTAATGAAGTGTGCATACTTCGTAAGATGGTCAATTATAACCCAGATAGCATTATTGCTTTTGGATGTTTTAAGATGTCCAGTGACAAAGTCCATAGTGATGTTTTCCCATTTCCATTCCGGTATGGGTAATAGTTGTAACATCCCCTTAGAATTCAGTCTTTCAGATTTAACTTTCTGTCAAACCAAGCATCGAGAGACATATTTAGACACATCTCTTTTCATTCCATCCCAATAGAAGTACTCTTTCAAGTCCCTATACATCTTCGTGCTTCTAGGATGAATAGAGAATTAAAAACTATAAGCTTCATCCAGCAACTCCTTCTTTAATTATGGGATTGGAGGAACACAAAACCGATTCCTGATCCTTATTATCCCATCACAATCAAGGTTGAATTCAGGAACATTTCTCACCTTCTTTTGTAACTTTACATATTCTTTTTTTGCCTCTTTAATCTTTACATGTATAGATAGTTGAACATTCATTTGAGAAAGATAATATTTTTTCCCTTCCATTATAATTCCAAGATCCATCCTTTATAAATCAATAAATATTGGATCTTTTGTGATCCTCATCGTGGATAATCTAGCATGGTCTTTTCAACTTAATGCATCTTCCACCTTGTTTGCTTTCCCAGGGTGATAATTAATTGAGCAGTCGTAATCATTCATCAGCTCCAACCATCTTCTTTGGCGCATATTCAGCTCCTTTTGTGTTAAAATATACTTTAAACTTTTATGATCAGTATAAATATCACACCTTTCACCATAAATATAATGCCTCCAAATCTTTAATACAAAGATTACCGTAGCTAGCTCTAAATCATGAGTTGTCTAATTCTTCTCATGGATTTTCAACTGTCATGAGGCATAAGATATCACCATATTGTTTTGCATGAGAACACACCCCAATCCCTTCTTGGATGCATCACTATAGATCACAAACCTTTCTCCCCTACAAGGCAGTGTGAGGACAGGTGCACTAGATAAACTTCTTTTCAACTCCTTTAAATTCTCTTCACACTCCTCCGTCCACACAAACATAACTCCTTTTCGAGTCAACCTGGTGAGTGGATTAGACAATCGTGAATCATCTTTCAAAAAACATTGATTATATCCAGCCAAACCAAAAAAACTTCAGATCTCAGTTATTATTTTAGTTCTCGACCATCTTTCGATAACCTCTGTTTTTGCTGGATCCAGAGATATCCCCTCTTTTGAGATTATGTGACCCAAAAATGAAACTTTTCGAAGCCAAAAATCACACTTGGTTAATTTGTCATAAAGCTTCTCCTTTCTCAGGGTCTTCAATACAATTCTCAAGTGATCTTCATGTTCTTCCTTTCTCTTTGAATAGACAAGAATATCATCTATAAAGACTACCACAAACTGATCAAGATAGTCTCTAAAGACTCTATTAATTAGATCCATGAAGATAGCAGGGGCATTAGTAAGACCGAATGGCATCAATATAAATTCATAGTGTCCATACCTTGTACGAAACATCATCTTTGGTATATCCTCCCTTTTGACCCTTAATTGATTATACCCTGAACGAAGATCAATCTTGGAAAATTATTGAGCTCCGCATAGTTGATCAAATAAGTCATCAATGCATGGGAGAGGATATTTGTTCTTGATATTTATCTTTTTAAGTTCTCGATAATCAATGCAGAGTCTCATTCATCCATCTTTCTTCTTAACAAATAGAACAAGTGCTCGCCAAGGTGATGCACTAGGGCGTATGAATCCATTATCAAGATTATCTTAGAGTTGCTTCTTCAATTCCTGAAATTCAATTGGGTCCATTCTATAAGGTGTCTTTGAAATGGGCCTAGCACCTGGTATGAGTTCTATTGAAAACTCAACTTTACGATTTTGTGGAAGACCTGGAAATTCCTCTGGAAAGACATCATCAAACTCCCGTACAATGGGTGTATTCTTAATCGTGAGATTCTCTCCCACCATTTGAGAAAAATAACCTTCATTTATTCGAATCAAGACCCATAAGATGGAAATTTCCTTTGGAAGGTTATATTCATCCTTTCATCGATAGGAAATCATAGATTTATCTGGACTATTAAATGTGATTTCCCTTATTTGGAAATTGTCATGAGATCCGTATAAAGGAAGCCAATCAATGCGAAGAATCACATCAAATTCCACTATAAGAAGGATCACAAGATTTACAGGAAACACTTTCCAAAAAACTTCAATCGGAGAATAATTATAAACTTTTTATGCGACTGTTGTGCCATTAGGAGTTGTCACAACAAACTCAACATCTAATTGTTGAGGTAATACGGTGATACCCATAGAAAATTCTTCAGAAATAAAAGAGTGGGTGGATCCAGAATCAAATAAAACATTTTCTACTTTAGAGTGGATGGTAAGTGTACCTTTCACCACTTTGTTATTGTACTCGACATCACCGATAGTAATTGCATGTAACTTTCCTTTGACTTTGGCCTTAAGAGTTTGTTGACGTCGATCATCATAAAAAACCCTTGGATTTGGGCATTGATTGGCATAATTCCCAATCTCCTTCCACTTGAAACATTGATGTGTAGGATGTGCATTCTGTGTATCCCTTTCTTTTTTCGCATCATTATACATATTCTTCCCATTATTTCGATATTCAACAGCCCGATGACCTTCTTTTCCACACTTAAAACATTTTCTTGTCTCTTTAAGAAAATTCCCTCCATGTTTCTTTCCACAATTTTAGCATAAAGGAAAACTCATCTTTTTTTCAGTGTGGTCTTTAGATTTTCCTTTTAATTCCATTTTCCTCTTCTTATCAAACCCATATGACTGATGGGTAACTCCAATCTCCATCTCAACCTTGAGACCACATCGAACAAATTTCCTCATAGCTATTGAAGTCCCTTATGGATAAATCCCTTCAAAGACATGGTTTTAGGCCACTAAAGAATCGATCGATTTTACTATCAGGTTGGATAATAATTATGGAAGCGTACCTTGAATGTCTTGTAGAATTTTATTCATAGGTACCAACAGATTCATCATCCTTTTGCTTCAGTTCAAGAAACTCCTTCTCCATATTTGTTCAAAGGATATGAGGGAAGTACTTATTGAAAAATAATT
Source organism: Viscum album (assembly GCA_963277665.1). Lineage (NCBI taxonomy): Eukaryota > Viridiplantae > Streptophyta > Magnoliopsida > Santalales > Viscaceae > Viscum > Viscum album. The sequence continues at coordinate 907,646,670 of OY728145.1, forward strand.
TCTTGAACTCATCCCATTCCATGGACTCAATTTCATCTCTTTGCCTCATATTCTTGATAAGATTCCACCATTGATCAGCATCACCTTCCAAACGATACACAGATAAGATGACTTTTTCATGTTCATAACATTGTAGAACTAAAAATTTCTTTTCAGTGGTAATAATCCATTGTTCAGCTACTAATCGATCAGAAGACCCACTGAATGAAGGTGGACACTGCCCCATGAAGGATTCAACAGAATTTTGGTCCTTCCTTTGCTTGTTTGGAAGTCCTACATTGTTCATAGCTTGAGAAATTTGTGTGAGCATGGCAACAATATTTTGCATTATATCTCCCATAACGTTTGGTTTCTCAGGGGGTCAATCATTTCATTTCCCATCGCATTCAGCATTAAAATGGTTCCTTTGGGTTCCAGCCATGGACTAAAACCAAGAAGCATAGTGTGAGAAACACTAATCACAATAGGAAAAACACATAATCAAGAATAAAATTTCACACTTAAGGTATTATCATAGGTTGTTCATGGCCATTTATAAAACACTAAGATTATGTTCTATGCTTAGACTTATCCTTAGGGTTCTTAATAAGGTTTTCAAATCCTATTTTCCAAAGGTTGACTATACCTTTCCTCTGATACCAACTATAACGACCCATAATTTACATACATTTTTATTACTTTAGAGTTGAAGCATACTTATTACAACATATAACAAAACCATGAAAGGATCATATAGTTATAGTTTCATTAGAAACTGTGAAACATAAACAAATGGTTCATAAAATCAACTAAATTTTCTCCCGTTTATTTCATCATATCTAGAGTCCCTTTTTGGCATATCCTACATAATATCCTTCTTCCTGGCCTGGGGAAAATAAAACATACAAAGGGGTGAGCTCAAATTCTCAGTAAGGGTAAACAAAATAAATATCAGTCATATCATATTCATAATAACATAACATTTTGAAAATCCTAACATGAAAAATAGGTCATAATATCATGTCATGTGATAAATCATAGTAATGAAAAGTAAACCCAAGTAATCATAACTTAAAACATGAAACTTTGTCGCACACACACATAATCATATAAAATCATTTCATATTAGTAAAGGTTCATTTCCAAAACCATCATAGAGGAAAAAGTCCATTACTGAACCGAGGTCACTCCTCGTTCTAGTCCTGTATCACTGAACCAGTTTAACTTGTTGTTCCAGCCATGGATATCTCATGAGATATAAATCTTTACCCAATGCATTGGAGGGAGATATAGGTCCCAACCATCTCATAATGAAACCATTCTTATGTGTGCCACAAAATCATAAATCATACATCATAGCATAACCCATGTAATAAAAATAGGATTCTTAAACATCATGTCATCATAACATAATCCATATAATATATAAGGACATCATATAATTAATTACATCATAAAACAATAAAATCAATGTAAAAATATGGATATAAACAGAACCCTATTTTATCTGAGATGGAAAATAATTTTAATAAAACCCTTGAACTCCATTCTTGAGGAAAATATACATTCTACTTAATTTTTTTTCCTTTCATAACATTTTATACAATTTTAAACTAAAAGAAGTTGATTAAAAATAAACATGAAAAATTGTAAAGGAAGAATTTTGGAAAAAATGTTTTAAAATCCATTCATGTCTTATAAGTTAAAAAAACATTCTTCTCGTACTTTGGCTGGAAAAGTCAAAAAGTACCTCGTACGAAAAATGACAAAAGATTCCTTTCATATCATTTACTAAAAACTCACCGAAGGGTAAAATTGGATTTAAAAAATTGTAAGAGGATAGAAATAATATTTCATATTTATGAAACATTTATGTGGATGATAAAATACACCCCAGTAAATACCAAAGTATAAACAATATCAGATAAAAATGAGATTGTGAGATTTTCCCATACCATAGGTATGATGTCTTTGTACGTGTCAGAACCTCCTGTATAATGATTTAAATAATGTAATTTAATTATTCCAAAATCATACTCATTTTTATGATGTCATATATGGCCATATTATTGTCTTCTTATTAGTAATATTTCATTGCTACTTGTTATTCGGGTGTTTATTTCTTTATGTTCTTATGTGTGCTTTGTCGAATAAATTCTTATTAATTTTTTTAAGTTATAGATACCTCATTTACATAATGGTGTTAGTGTAATTTATATAATATTTATTCATTCAATTTATTTATATAATCATTATGCAATGAAGATCATGTAGAACGAGTCGCATCACATCGTGGAGACGGTAGGCCGTACGTATGCACGAGCGATGATATCATTCCCATGATCGTGGAATTGTATTGAAGTGTACATATAATATTTCAGAATCAATATCACTTTACAATAATCATATATTTTTATTCTTTACACCATTATACCCATCCAAGTAAGGTGGTGGTGGAAAACAGATTACACCACGACGTGTAGATGGTATTCCGTACGTACACACACGCAGTGATTTCATTTTCCATAGGATGGATATAAAGTAAAATTGGGTTGTTTCATATTTATAATAACATATAAGTATATGATTGATATTTATGTTATTACATCATAATGAAACAACTAAATATTAATAATTAGAAGAAGAAATAAATTTGAAAGAATTGGTAACCGATATTACCTCTTCTTTGAAACGCCTCTTTAAAACCTCCTCTTAGTGCACTACGATTGGCCATTGAAGTAGACCAGGACCTCTAGGATGTTTCTAGGGAAGTGAAGAAGATAAATTGATAGGTTTTGGCCGAGATTGAAGGCTCAAGGTGGTGTGAGGAGGAGAGGGAGGAGGTGCGCTTTTATATGGGAGGAGAGGGGTACCTTTGGAAAGTGTGAAAATATTATTTTATTATAAAATTATCTTTGGTGTAAAAAGGTCCAAAAATAATTAACGATAAATATAATATGACTCATGGTCTAAATAAAATCATCCAATCAGAATTGGACATGTTTTGGAAAATATTTTAATCATTATAATCTTATTTATTTAAATCATTTATTAATGAGGTAAATACTTCATCATTATTGTATCATAAATAATTTAATTTATTTGGTGTCTAAAAATTATAAACAAAATATCATCATGTAGGAAATATTTTTATATTTCCAATGACTATTTATATTCGAAAATATAATCTATATAACCCCTTATAAAAATTATTTACTAAAAGATATTTGTTAATGTCAATTTTGTCTTTACATTAAATTAATTAATCCAAATTGTCATTATCACTACCAAGGGACTCAATGGGGTCCCAAAATCAACCCAAGTATGGCCATGGTTGGTCAGTACTCATCCAACAAAGTTAGGACAAGTTTCAAGGTAATTTTCTATTATTACAATATTCTTTTAACCTTGAATTACCCTATTAACTTTAATCGCAGTAAATAAAAATTACCATAGTTACTATTCATAATATAAAAAAAGTAACCTATTAACATAATTTTGACCCCATGATTCTAAATATGGAATCATTTTTTCAAAATTCAAAACATAGAAGTTGCAGTAATTAATTTAAAATTAATCCCGTTGTTAAGCAAACAAGTTTTAAAAGTTAAAACATTGCCAAAGATTGAAATGTTTTTACCGATGATTTCAATGTAAAATTAATGCCAATGACATAAATTATATTAAATGGTAAAAATATATTCTATTTATACTTTAAAACCATTGAATATTATAATTTAACCATATAAAATATTACGATGAGAAATGTTTTTTTAAATTAAAATATATCGCGTTTTTACTATTCATCAAAATATGAAAGTTACCAGAATAATATGAAAATTTTATCCAAAGTAAATTTTTATATCCAGATTCGATAGAAGAATTTTATTTTGTCAAATTGAACTTATAAACATGTCAAAAACTAGATTTTAAATGGGTGTGCCATCAAAAGGCGGTAATACTGCATTTTTTGAAAAATATTTCTTTTATCCGACAAACTGAATTTGTTTTCATACCACAATCTAGAAAATATGTAAGATGAATTCTAATGTTATAAAATTCAAAATTCAGTTAATAATATTCATAACAGCTAGTTTATAATATTATAATAATATATCGTTGTTTAATGAAACTCGGTATTGCGTACTACACACTCAATCGAGGAAGGTCGTGATTGTGTGTAATGCAAGCCGAGCTAGTGTTGTGTGAAGTGAAAGATTCCTTTGCGTATAACATAGGAAATAAAAAAAATATTTCCCATAAAATCTCTGGGTGTTACACGGAGTGGCCCGACCCAGCGCGAGGGTCCGGCCCAGCGAGGACGGCCCGGCCCGGCAAGGGCGGCCCGACCCGGCGATGGCGGCCCGGCCCGGCGAGGGCGGCCCGACCCAGTGAGGGAGGCCCGGCCCAGCAAGGGCGGCCCAGCTCGACGAGGGCGGCCCAACCCAGAGAGGGCGGCCTGGACGGAGAGGGCGGCCCGGCCCGGAGAGGGCGGCCCGGCCCGACGCGGGCAGTCCGACCCAACGCGGAAGGGGGAAGGCGCCCCCCCCCCCCCCCCATGACTCGAAACTGTGTCCCCCTCATGGTGGGGCCCGCCCTTGTCTGCTGGCCGGGGGTTACAACCCCTGGACTTCCCGAATCGGCTGACCATAATGGCCAGCTGGAGAGCCGCCGCGAGACCTGTCGGGCCCGCTCTTGGCCGCGGCCACCATTGGCATCACCGACGCGGCGCGACGGCGCCGCGCTCCTTCGCCGCGGCCTACTCTGGTAGTGTTTCTCTCGTTCCCGCGTGGTGAAACGACACTGCGTCACCTCCGTTCCAAACCACAACGAAGATCAACATCAAAAGGGGAGGAGGGACGGCTGTGTTCATGTAGTCCAACCTCCTCCCGTTATTTTGAAGACAAGCGGCCAATAAATAACAAAGAACGTCAAAATAATAATACTTGAATGATGAAACAAACCCTACCTCGATTCACGATGGTTGATCACATGACAAAGAAAGGAAAAGTTCTATTGTTCCGTAGATGTTGTCGCGGGATGACGGCGTCGCGTCCTCAATCGTCGAGAAAAAGGAAGTCGGGGTTGGCACCAGCGTTCTTCGCGTTCTTCAATGAAGAGGATGGAGTACTTCACGGGAGGATGAAGCTCTTCAAAAACTAGAACTCTCCCCAAAAACCCAACACAATAATCTAAACCCAAATAAAATAAGACACCTCTTATTTTATTACTCAAGCCATGCATTTCGAAAATTCAAAATTCAAAACCAAACACACCAAATTAATTAATCTTAAGTTGTCAAATTAATTAAGTGTTTAGTTGGCATGAATTAATGTGGGAGGTGAGGAGGGGAGGAGTCACTTAATTAAAAAGGGGTTTAGAGGAGTTATGGAATTTGCAATGGTGGGGGCTCATGTGGGCCCCACCTCACATTTAATACTCTCATGGGAAGTTAACAACCCGTGGGTCCCACTCCAACTCCCACACCTAGGATCATACACCTAGGAAATAGAAATAAAATTTGTAACACAATTTTATTTGGCTTTACACTTAAACCACATTTTTAAACAACTCTTCCCGAGAAAACACAACTCCAGTAATGGTCTTCTTAAGCAATTACAGGCGCTTCAGTTTCATCGGTGCCCTCGGATTTCGATTCCGAGCACCGGTTCAAAAGTTATAAAAACCCGCTCGTTCGTTCACTGAACGTACCCGAGCTAAACTTCGGAAATTCATTCCGGGCACACCGGGCCTCGGAATCAGGTTCCGTCAGAGACTGCGTACTTGTAAAATTCAAAATAATTTAAGAAAAAAAATTCCTTGAAATTTACGGGTCTTTAAATTACTCCCACCTCAGGTCTTTATGTCCCCGTAAAGATACATCACAAACTAGGGAAACAAATGAGGGTACTGAGCACACAGCTGAGCCACCCTCTCCCATGTGCTCTCCTAGAGGTTCCCGTGCTTCCACCTGATGCACACAAGATGAATCTACCACCACGTAGGACTCGCTCCTGTCGATCCTTGATCTTCATCGGGACCTCCGCAAAAGGTCTCCCCATCATTGATGTCCAACTCCCCATAGTCGATTAAATACTTCAGATCGTGCATGTATCTCCTCAGCTGAGATACGTGGAAAACGTCGTGCACCTAGTGCAACTGAGGTGGAAGAGCCAGGCGATAAGCCACCTGGACTATCCTATTGAGGACCTTTAATGGTCCGATGAAGCACAGAGATAACTTTCCGCCTCGTCCAAATCTCTGTAATCCACGTCGAGGTGAGACCCGTAAGAAAACGTGGTCTCCACACTCGAACTCTAGTGGTCTCCGCCTCCTGTCAGTATAAGACTTCTGTCGGCTCTGAGCTGTCCTCATCCGCTCCAGGATGACCCGGACCTTATCTGTCATTGCCTGAACCATCTCTGGTTCTACGCATACTCACTCCAACACTATCCACAAAGGATATCTGAAAATGCATCCAGCTGTTGTCTCGCCACTCCTAACAGCTGAATGCCCAATCTCCTAGTAAGAGCATCCCCTACAACGTTCCCCTTCCCAGGAGTATAAAATGTCTCGATGTCATAGTCCTGGAGGAACTCAAGCCATTGCCTCTATCTTAGGTTCATGTCCTTCTGATAAAAGATACACTTGAGACTTTTGAGTTGGTGAGAACCGTAAACCGTTCGCTCGATGAACAATGGGTGAGACTAGCCATTTGTAAGAACTGAACTCCACCTTTCTTCATCTACGATCTACAAGAGCAGCTGAGATTCCTCCTCTTCCGACAAGAGAAATCTGGTATCATCCCCTGGATGAACCATGTTATTTTCCTAATACAGTCTATCCTAACATGAATGGAACTATTTCATGCCATGGACGACATCATAAGGCCTCGATGCTACTACCAAGAGATCCAACCATTACTCTCGCCTCCAATGGTCGAGTCACACTGTCGGCAGCAGTGTGTGGTCACTAGGTCTCCTCCAGTAGGAATCTCGAAAGTGAGGGTCATGTCAACAGTTTTATCCTAAACCACTTATTATCAACTACATAAAAAGGACAGAGAAGAAAACGTCACAAGAACAAGTTTCTTTTATTACAGCAGCACAAGGTACAAGGGCACAAATCACCCACAAACAAAACATCAACAAAGCTAAAAGAAACATGAATAAAGTCTCCATGTCTGTATCTAGTCCATCTCCTGTCCATCTTCTCCCAGAGCTCTACGGTCGTAGGCCTCAGCTGCCTGAAGCTGAGCTCTCCCATGTCCACTCATTCCCTACGGTCGAGGTGGTCTTCCTGGTGGTGGTGGTGGTAGGGCCTCAAAGCATCGCCCACCACCCACTGCTCGGCCAGCTCTTCTGCCTCATTTACCTGTTCCCTACGGACTGCCACGGTCAACCCTCTACCTGGGAGGTCCCTCTACCCCCGGCTTCTCATCTTCAGGGCAGGTCGGGCATTCTCGAGCCATGTGACCCTGCCAGCCGCATGCATAGAACTATCTGCTCTGTGTGTGGTTGGCACTTTTTTTTGTGTCCCGAACAACCAAAACTATTTCCTGAGATTGATCATCTGATGGTCTGGCCCACTTGGTCCTCTGCGTCATCTGTCTACTGCCGGCTGCAGAAGACTCCACTGCGGTTTGTCCTGCAGAGTGTCTCGCTGCTGGTGACTACTTAACGAGAAAACTCTCCACTATAAGGGCTCTCTCCAGCACCCCTTCCTGTGTCGGGAGGTTGAGGGAGATCATAAAATCCTTGATCTCATGCCTTAGTCCCTGCTCGACGGTCCGAGCTCTAAAGAACAGGTCTCGTACCATGTATGTGGAGTAGCACGAGAGATCAGTAAACCTCGAAGTACTGGGCCACAGTCATGCTGCCCCGCCGCAACTGTAGTAACTCCTGAATGTGCATCGTACAGACGGTGGCTGGAATGAACTCTGGGCAGAAGAGGCTCTCTAAGTCCATCCAAAGTAGAGATTCCTCATCTTTCACCTAGAGAATCAGGCTCCACCATCTACCTGTTGTCGCGTGCATGAGACTCTTCACAAGGATCACCATGAGGTCAGCTGGTGTCCCTACCAATCTAAAATCTCGAACAATAGCCTCCATCCAATCCTTGGTTGTCTGAGGGTCCATCTCTCAATGGAACCTGGGAGGTCTCTGATGCTGAAACTCGTGCAGTGCACTAAGGCAATGTGCACTCCCAGTGGCTGGGGCTGGTGGCATCGGTGGCTCGGTGGGGAGAGGTACCTCTAGTGCCTCCGCTGTAATGGGGCCCTGCACCGAGGCCTCGTCGCTCGGTGGGCTGCCATCTCGCACAATGATCAGAACCCTAGATGGATGCCGTCGTGGGTCCATCCTGAAAAGAAACCAGTGCGCCACGGTCAATAGAGTATATCTCGTGAGCTGACAGAAGTAACCACAACGAAAAATTTGAAACCCACATGCAATCAATGTTTTCATGAATTGAGTTGGAAATCAGAAGTCAGGGTCCTGGTGTATGGATACATCAGTCTCCAAACCAACGATGGACTCCCTGTACTGATAACCACACTCAATACCCTAAATACTATTGCTTCACATAGAAGAAAGATCATAGTCCTGAGTTCTGTAGTAGAACCGAACCGCTCTGATACCAATTTGTCACAACCTGTCCTCGGGGCCCGTGCCTTGACTACCCCAAGCCCACCTTCCATAGGCCAGGGGCTGGCGACTAGCACCAAAGGCATAAATCCTGATAAAAGGGAAGGCATTGCATTTATAACGTAATCAAACACCACAGAGTACGCAAGCTGAAGTAAACACTAACTAAACAGAGAACAAAAGTAAGTGCTAGAAAGTTAATGGGCCAGAAGACAAACCCAACTGAAAGTAAAGTACAACTGAAAAGGAAGTACAAAAGCAGAAAATTAAAGCAGCAACTCCAAGCCATCCTATGGTAATCCCACCAGAAGTATAGGTACATATAGTCTCCTCATCTCCTCGGCTCTAGTCCTCCTCTCTGTGTACATCTCGTCCGGTGATCCACCTCTTGGTACTGTCCAGCTCCACGATCCTCTACCTCGATCAGCGTTGTCCATCATCTATATCCAACACAACGTAGTGCAGGAAAAGCCCGTGCAAGGGTGAGTATACGATACTCAGTAGGTACCCCGAGACCCCCGAAGGTCTCCCAGAATCCACGAAGGATAAACCACAAAGTAAAGATTTAATAATTAAGTATCAACCAACTATACTTAGGTATATTCCCACACATATACATATGTCATCAATTCCATCGTGGCTCCATCACACGAGCCCAAGTTCAACCCAGTCAGGACAGGAAAGTACATCCCATTCCACACAGGAAAGAAAAACCCAATCCACACAGGATAGCAAGTCAATCATAATGAAGTTATTGATTGAAAATCAAGACTCAGCTCACACATGAATACTACTTCTGAAGAGAGGTGGAGATGATTTGATGTAGCCTCTGAATCATTTCCTCTGCCGATCCCACCTAGGATTATAGTACAGAAGTCGTCATTGCCGAATCCACGGAGGATCCAAGTATATAGTCATCGCTGCCAAATCCACGGAGGATCCATGTATAGTCGACAATGCTACTGAACCCACAGAGGATCCTAGTACAGAAGTCATCGTCGTCGAACCCACGGAGGATCCCATTATGCTAGACGTCGTCATCGAACCCACAGAGGATCCCGGTACGATAGATGTCGTCATCGAACCCACAGAGGATCCTAATACGGTAGTCTTCCTCATCGAACCCACTGAGGATCCTAGTACACTAGTCATCCTCATCGAACCCACAGAAGATCCTTGTATGGAAGTCTTCATGTTCGTCGCAGCCAGTTCTAGGGTTCCCGCACGCAGCACGCTCGATTCTAGGAGGGTCCACTCCACGAGGCAAGGGTCGATACATCAACTGTCATGATTTCTAGAGTTGATGTATCACCATGTTCCGTCTCGTCAAAAGGAAGTCAACGCGACAGACGATGGGTCAATCGGACGCCCGGTCTGAGAGTTGTTGGCTTTTTCGTCCCAGGGGCCCGGTTGGTTTTAAATATAAAATCATCTTGGAGGTACTCCAACTACATCCAAACCTTGAGTGGAGTAATCCAAATGAACCGTCTCTCTAAGAGGAATCCAAAAATGTTGAAAGCACATCGATCGGACGTCCGGAGCTCAAATTATAAGCATTTCTGTTCCGAGGGCCCGGTTGGTTTCGTGTTCGTACCAACCCAGCCGAACCCAAACTTCTTTGAAACCTTTAGTTTAATATAACGAAACTACCATCTTGATCCAAGGATTCCAACGCAACTGATGGTGCATCGATCGGAGGTCTGTAGCCCATGTTATGGGTGTTTGAACAGATTTGTCCTTAAATAGGGGGTTTGGGCCCAGTCCGACCCAGTCCAATACATCCTAGGTCGGCCCGACCCGGGTTGACCCGACCCAGGTCCGGGTCCGGCCTAGTTGGGAGAGGCCTTACCCAACCGATTTGGCCTAGCCCTACTGGCGCGGCCCAGCCCGTCGCGAGGGTCCGTCCCAGCGCGGGCGGCCTAGCCCGGCGCGGGCGGTCCGACCCGGCGCTGGCGGTCCTGCCCGGCGTGGGCGGTCCGACCCAGCGCCAGAGGCCGACCCAGCATAGAAGGGGAGAAGGTGTCGCCCCCTTAACTCAAAACGGTGACCACCTTATGGTGGGGCCTGCCCTTGTCTGCTAGTCGGGGGTTACAACCCCCGGACTTCCCAAATCGGCCGGTCGTAATGGCCGAACGGAGAGCCTCTGCGGGACCTGCCGGTCCCGCCTCCTGGAGTGCCAGTGGCCGGATGTCTGGACACCCCCTTGCTGAACCGCCACAACCAAATGTAATGTCTTCATCCTGTCCGGCGCAGCACGACGTCGTCGCGCCCCTCCGCCGCGGCCCGCTCTTGGTCGCGGCCACCTTCGGCTTCACCGGCGCGGCGCGACGGCGCCGCGCTCCGTCCACGGTTCTCTCGTTCCCGCATGGTGCAACGGAACCGCGTCTCCTCTACTCCAAACCACAATGAAGACCAACAATAAAAGGGGAGGTGGGTCGGCCATGTTCATGCGGTCCGACCTCGTCCTGTTATTTTGATAACAAGCGGCCAATAAATAACGAAGAACGTCAAAATAATAATACTTGAATGATGAAACAACCCCTACCTCAATTCACGATGGTTGATCGCTTGATGAAGAAAGGGAAAGTTCTGCTATTCTGTAGATGTTGACACGGGATGATGACGCCGCTTCGTCAATCGTCGAGAAAAAGGAAGTCAGGGTTGGCGCCGACGTTCTTTGCATTCTTCAAAGAAGAGGATGGAGTTCTTCACGGGAAGATGAAGCTCTTCAAAAACTATAACTCTCCCCAAAAACACAACACAACAAGCTAAACCCAAATAAAATAAGACACATACTATTTAATTAATCAAGCCATGCATTTCAAAAATCCAAAATTCAAAACCAAACACATCTAATTAATTAATCTCAAGTTGTCAAATTAATTAAGTGTTTAGTTGGCATGAATTAATGTGGGAGGTGAGGTGGGGAGGAGTCACTTAATTAAAATAGGGTTTAGAGGAGTTAGGGAATTTGAAAAGGTGGGGGCTCGTGTGGGCCCCACCTCACCTTTAATCCTCTCATGGGAAGTTTACAACCCGTGGGTCCCACTCTAACTCCCACACCTAGGATCTAACACCTAGGAAAGAGAAATAAAATTTGTAACACAATTTTATTTAGCTTTATAATTAAACCCCAGTTTTAAACAACTCTTCCCAAGAAAACGCAACTCCAGTATTGGTCTTATTAAGAAATTACCAGCGCTGCGGTTTCATCGGTGCCCTCAGATTTCGATTCCAAGCACCGGTTCAAAATATAGAAAAAACTACTCGTTCGTTCACTGAATGTACCTAAGCTAAACTTCAGAAATTGATTCTGGGCACACCAGGCCTCAAAATCAGGTTCCGTCAGAGACTGCGTACTCATAAAATCCCAAATAAACATAAGAAAAAAATTTCCTTGAAATTTACGGGTCTTTACATGTTTAAAATTACATTATGAAGGTATCTTTGAATATCATCAAGGAGGTCCTCAACCTCGAAGTTATATATTCTTCCTAGTTGAGGCTATAAGGGATTCAATAAGAAATGGAATAAAGATACGAGTTATTACTACAACGATTGACGAAGAAATCAGATTGTTATTTAAGATCACTCAAAATTATATCTTTTTGAGGAAAGGTATTTTTTATACCATGAAATATCATGATTCATTATTGTTATAAGGGACATAAGATAATCTAGTGTAAATATCTTGTCTTTCACAAGTATCATATGATCAAAACCACCCGAAAATCCACTTTTCTATTCTATTCCATATTCATTTTGGCAATGCTACAGGCCAATGGTTGGTAAGGAAAAATGAATAAACTATTGAGGATTATGATTTTTGTTTGTCTATGGAAATATAATGATGTATGAAGATTAGTTGGAATCCATTGAAAATGACTTTGGTTGAAGACAATGAAAATAATTTTGTGGATATTAATCTTATTGAACATCCTTCAAGACCTAATGATATCAATGACCCTAGTTTGAAACAAGATGACATCTATGAATTTTTAGATTAGGAAATCAATGCTGATGTTGAAATATGTAATTTTTCTACTAGAGAAGGTAGCGATCCCGATATTCCTAAAATGATTTTAGAAACTACCCATGATTCTCCTAAATCCTCTCAAAATCATCCCTCTATAAAATATATTCCCAGTGAAGGTGATGATGACGAAAGTTAGGAAAATTATTCTAATGGTGAAGCTTCAAATGAGGAAGAGTTTTCTATGGATGAAAATGTTTATAATAAGAAACAAGTTGAAGGATAAATTGTATAAGGAGAACCCACTATTGGTAATGCCAATGATTCTGAGAAAAAGTAATTCTATTTACCTACTAGAAAGAGTAATGAAAAGGATGATAAATTAAAAGTAAATATAGCTGAGACTAAAGTATATCAAGGAATGTAATATTTTGTGGAATAATTTCAAGATATAGAGTCTTTTAATTATCGAAAGGAAACATCAGTTTAAGGGGATAATCAAATAAATTTGGAAAGGATTGATGTTAAAAATCATCTTGATCCAAGTTCATTAGATTCATGGTTCATTTTTCTATGCTACTTTCTTGTTGATGTCTCTTATAGATCCTTAATTAATGAAATTGACCTTTAAACAGAGTTTCAACTCAATCCCTTCACATCTTAATAAGTGGTTTCTATTCTTGATCTAGTTCTAGTTCTTTCTCCTATACAAACAATGCCATACATTGTGAGTTATAAATATTTAATTCCTTCTAGATAAAAATGGTTATCCGGTATTGGAAATATTATGAATTCATAGTTTTCTTTTGTGACTAAACTTAGTGAAAGGGGTGTTGTAATGATTTTATAAAAGTTAATATGGAAAAATCAACCAAGGATGCCTCATTAAATAAAAGAGGAAAGGATTGAAAATTAATATACGGATAATGAATTTATTCCCTTAAAATTTTTAGTTTCAGAGATGTATAAGGAAAATCAAGATTCTTCTACTTCAGCTCTGGTTTCTTCTATAAGTGAGGATAATGTAGACATGCTCTCAGGAAAGGTTATTTCTTAGATTCAACATAGTTTCATTTCAGTGTTTTAAGATGTTTTCAAGGACAAATCCAAATTAAACCATGAAATGTGTAGTATTGTGTCTATAATAAATCAACAGACACATGAATATAAAGGATATTTAAATAGAGTTCATAGAAAGCTTAAAGAATTTACATCAGCGACTCCAGCTCTATCTATTTTTGCTCAGACCTCTATCCTTTGGACAAAGACTCGATTAGACCAGTGATAAGATAAGAGATTAAAACTATGATTTGTGGTTCTGATCATGAATTCCTTGGTATGATTAAAATGAAAAATGATCATGTGCATGGAGTGGTCTGATTTTACTCTAGTGCTTCCACTAATGATCTAGTAGAAATATCAAAGAAATTGTATTTTTATTTGAGGAAGTTATATACCATGCCCCAACTGATTGATCATTTCATGTATTTATTTTATAATTTGAGGCTACCTCATGTAACACAATATTTCAAGTAACAAGTCACACATTTTATGGAAATTACCTCTAACCTTGAGAGGTTCATGAAAAAAAACGGTGACTTTGAGAAATCAATGGAATATGGTGGTGCGGTCATCAAGGTATTCATAAATCTATTGTAGGCTTACCTACACCATCATAGCACACCATTTTTTCCTCCATCTATTGCCACTCCAAGACCATGTCTAATCCCATATCCATATTATTCTACCTATTTCTCACCCTTGACCATGTCCCCTTCTTACACTCTAAGCCAGATCTGACTAGTCATTATGGAGAAACCATTACCTCGAACTTCATCAAGACCAAGTATCTCACCGTTAATTATTGAAAGAGTTACATTTCTCTTCTTTGTATCAACTCAGAACCTCCATCCACTACCAATTATGTGCCAAAATCTTCTACAACTGAAGTTTCTCACATGGGAAAATAGGGGGATAACTCATAGATGAAATTTAACTCTCCTAACAATCATTAATATATTCATATTCTCTACTATAAGAATCTATGATACTAATAATCTAATCTATGATACTAAAATATGAGTATGGGATATGATATTTCATATATACACTCTGATACTATAGTTGATTTTGGTGATATTATTCTCTCAATTCTAAATTTAATTAATATTTTTTTGTGTCTTGACTTCACGTAATCTGTCTGATATGTTAATAAAAATAATAATTTGTTACTATAATCATCATGTATGACTTGTAAATTCCATTATTTGTGATCATCAAAAGGGGGATTTATTTAGACTCCTATATTTTTATTTCTCACAAGTCATGTTTAATATTGTTTCATCATGTATCATTATGTTTATGCATATTCTTAATCTATTCTGTTAAGTGATAATTCACAAGATAGGTTCAAATATTTTACTAAGTATGAGTAGCCATTAAAGTGAACTCATAGTCAGAAGTCAAAGGACTCACAATAAAAATTCAGTCTATAAATTGGTAAAGTAAAATACATTTTTGATATTGACCAGTCACCATTTCATTGATCTAACGATTTAGAATTTTCACATAGTTTTTATCACTATTCTTAAGACATCATTCCATAATATCATATTTTTTCACAGTGTCTGTGTCACCATTCATAAGAAACAATTCCAAAATTTCATAATTTTTTTAAAGACGGTGTCAAAGTTCTTAAGACACTATTCCGGTTAAAAATTTTCAAAAATGATGAAATCACTATTGCAGGGCCCTACCATTTCAGAATTCTAAAAAAGGAAAACACATTGTTCCAACCAGTACAGAATATTCACAAAGGAACATACCAGGTTGCATCAAGCTACTAATCCATAATGTTCTCAAAGCATAAGACACTGGTCTTAGGTCACTACTCCTGGGACACCGGTCTCAAGACACCATTCAAGGACAAAGGACAAGTCCATGCTCCTATGTCACCGCTCATGTGGCACCATTATAGACTTTTTTCTTTTCTTACATTACCATTTAAATTCAAAATTTTTACTAACTATCATCTTTTATTTATTTAATGACTTTTATTTTATTATTAATCGTTTTATTAAAATATTAATATCATTTTCTATAGATTGTATGTGGTATGAGTTACCTTTCTATGTTGAAGATCATGCTCCTTGCCGGCCAAAGAAAAATTCCCAAAAAATTAGGTGATGTGTGTGCAGATCGAGACGCACATGAGACCAATAAGAAAAAACACATAATATACTCATCTTTCTTGCAGTTAACAGTAATAAACTTACTATGAGAAAAAGTGTGAACATCCTTACATCAAAAAATTCAAGTGAGTAGGACTTATATGTAAATTTTCACCTAATTATAAATCGATACACAGAGCATCCTCACCAGTCTATTTGTAGTGCCTGTTTCCATAAGTGGACTAGAGATTCTCATATGTTATATCCAATATGTCCATAAGAATCAATCACATCACACAGATCATTATAAATCCCTTCTTATTATTTTTGTGTTGTTTTGTAAATTTTTATTACATTTCAAGTAATGTGTGTACCTATATCACAACCACACACTACCTTCTTACCTAATCTAGAAGATTCAAGATATCCTCACTCATTAATCATTAAATAAATTTTTTCCTCCCTCATATAACAATGAAATGAGGTCTATATGTTTTCTTGTTGTATTAATTATTCACACGAATAAATGTGGTAGAGGTCTTGTTGAACTAGAAAATATTGTGAACTATTATGAAGCCCAATCCAAGGTCTGGATCATGTTTGTTAATCTAAACTGCATGGTGGTAGGTGTTCACCATGTGGTGAGGATTAGGTATATTCTTGAGACCGAACCACTTTGTTATACTCATGGTGTTGTTTCAAGTATAATTTTCTTATATGTTTTCATTACTCAAACCAAAAAACGTAACTTCACTCGGATAGTTATTCTGATATATTGTTTGTATTTGAATTCAATTTTGTATACTGAATTCTAATGTTATATAAGGATTAAATATATTTTAACTATTAACTAATAACTTTTTGATAATTATTTCAAATAATATAATCTATTATAAATTTGATACTTTAGTTAACTGGACAAAATTAGATTTAATTGGTGGATTTTTAAATAAATGTTTTTAGATAAAATTTTGTATTTGAACTCAATTCACCCCCTCTTGAGTGTCCTACTCGGACTAACACAGTTATTTTTTTATCATTTTTCTATGGTAAAAACATAGGTAAACCTAACATGTTTAAAAAAAATGAAAAGGGTGTCCCCTCCGTCCCTTATAAAAGGAAACATACTCTCCCCATTATTCACACCCATAAAAACACTTAAGATGGGAAAATATCTTCCCAATTAACTTAATCACACTTATAGTTTTCTCTTTGAAGCCTCCTTTTGGTCAGAAATCCAACCATGGAATCCATTTGGTGCAAACTAGATGGTTTTACCCAAAGAAGATGTAACATCCTTCCCCAAGCTCTATTCATTTATTTTATTTTTCTACAACCTCAATTATTATAATTCAATTAATAAATATTATCCTAAGAATTATTAATATAATAAGATATTTTTATGATATTGTTTACATACACTAACACACACTTCCACATAAATGGTTACGGATATACAGTTCTTGTGTACAATGAAAAACCACCCGATGAAATATTGTTGTTCATTTTTCCATTAACACCTCTCATGGATGGGAAATATGATGTAAAATATGTTTTTGTATATTATATATGATATTTATCATCTCTTTATTCTTATGTAATTATTATATAAAACATACATTCATTCTTTCCACTTTGTATAGTTACAATAACTTATTTTGTAAAAATGTGGACAACTAACACCTCAATGTTGTGTGATTAGTTCACACATTAAATGGAATGTATTAAGGATGGGTATAGTAAAATAGTCATCTATAAATTAAATAATAGATATAATGGAATGATTATATAGATATATATATATTTACAAATATATTTCATTTACATTTATTATTTCAATATGATAATAAAATATAAATAACGTTAATGTGTACGATAACCAACCATCACAATGAATGATATGTTTTGTTTGATATTTGTATATTTTATAGATTATATTAAATATTTATATATTTTATATATTTTATATAAATCATTTTTTACATCTTTTCGATATGTAAATCATGATCTATGTAAAATGATCATGAAAAACAAGTTGAAGCCCGTGCGATTAATAAAGTGTTTGTGACCCAAAATTTTACATTAACATTGAATTGTTAATGAACGAGTACAATAAATTAATAAGTGAGTATTTAATGGTATTATATATAAAAATTTTCTTCTAATGTATATTTATAATAAAAATATATTTATTATATAGGGGAATTTAAGGTGTACAAATAAAGTCAAGACATATGGTAATGGAATTTCATCAAATGTTTTATTTCTGTGAGATACATGCCATATTTACATCATGCTTCTGTTTTGTTGTGTATATAATTACCAATGACATGTTATATATTCAATTTATTTTATTTTATGATATTAAAATTTTAATTTATGTTTATCTTTCATGGGGATCATGATTTTAAAGTAACTCATGTTTGAAGGATTTTCTCATATAACATTTATTTTCCACGAGACACAATTCGAGTTCACCACCTATTTATTACATGTGGTATGTTTACTGATCATTAAAGTATAGTATGATTATTATAAAAATATTTATGGTCATTTAAATTCAAATTATTAAATATTTATTTTATGGGATTTTGCGTCAAGGGTTAAAAAATTAGTAAAGTAATTTTTTCATAATTTTCCCTCTCTGTGACACATGCCATTTTATTCGCCAATATTATTTTAAAAGAAGTAAATAATTCTATTTTACATGTCATATCATGAAATGACTTATTTGTAAGATATTCTTTAGCTTCATTTAATATTATTTTCTTATAAGGGGAGTATAATTCAATGTTACCATGAGGTACAAGTTTTTTGATACAATCTCATTGTTCATCGAGATTGATTATGATTGATGATGTATTATGATCCCTTTCTCATGAAAACTCCTGATTTTTCATCCAAAATGTATATTCATGTTTTATTCATGAATTTTTTCCATTTTCTGACTCTTTTTTACCTACGATAATTAACAAATTATTCTTATGAATATGTGAATTTATTTTACCTTTTAGAAAAAAATTTGTTCTCTCAAAATTTTTCAATCTATAAATGTTTTAAAAACAATTTTAATATTATCCTATGATGATTAAATTAAATTTTCACCAATGTTCCAAATTCATTAAATATTGTTCTAAAATTAATATTCCTTTTATTTCTGATCAATGTTCTTTTTCAAGCATTTATGGTAGAAATGGAATGTTTGAAATTTACAGGCATACCCACTGTCATGACAATAAATACCTAGAATCATCCATTGTATGTTTTCTAGAACATATTTAATGAAGTATTTTTCTTAAAATTCTATAAATTTTATCAAATTAAATATGGTTTTGAAATAATAAGTTTTTCAAAAAATGTTATCCTTAAAAAGTGTTTTAAATGTTTTAAAGCTCCTTTAGTAAGTTTTCATAGAAAAGGGTTGTCAAAATATTATCAATATTATATTGTAAGTTTTCCTGTAAAATGTTTTTCAAAATTCTTTCAATATTATTTTTTATGTTTTTATGGAAAATGGTATTTAAAAAATATTCATGAATCTTTTATAAGTTTACATGTGCTTTTTTCCTAAATATTTTCAATATTAATTTATAATTTTTGAAATAAAATGATTTTATAAATGTTTTAAAGTTTCATTTATTAATTTTCTATTCAAAAGGGTTTTCATAAAATTTTCATGATTTTACTATATGCTTTAAAATTATTTTCAAAAAAAGTTTTCCAAACTGATTTATGTTTTTAAAAAATAGTTTTTCAAATTAGAAAAGTTAACTTCCTCCGTAAATTGTTTAAATGAAATTATAAAACATTATTTATAAAAAATGTATTTCTGAAATAGTTTTATTTAAAAAGTTTTCAATGAAATGATATTTTCCACATGAAATGTTCAATTTTATATGTCAAAAACATTATCTATCTATGGTGAATGACTTTGTTATATATTATTATTTACTGGGGATAT
The DNA here is from genome assembly GCA_963277665.1 of Viscum album. Taxonomy (NCBI): domain Eukaryota; kingdom Viridiplantae; phylum Streptophyta; class Magnoliopsida; order Santalales; family Viscaceae; genus Viscum; species Viscum album. Next base: position 907,666,398 of record OY728145.1, read on the forward strand.
GATCCAATAATATAATACATATTTTTTCTTCAATGGATTTTATTTTGATGGAATAATGTTTTTGACATGAGTTTCTCTCCCATGAGTTATAGGATTTTAACAACATCTTATATTAACGAGTTACGATTTGATGAAATGATTATGAAACCTATCCTTTATCAATAAGTTATGATGTGATGAATTTTAAATGATTCCAATATCATTACATGGGTTATGATATAACTATTTATGCTCATGTGGATCATGTTTTTTGACTTTTTATGTGAGGCATGTGACCTATATCTTTATCCAATTAATTTGGTACGGATAAATGTTATATGATCTCAAAGGGTGCACAAGTTGTAAAACAATAACAAAAAAACGGGCTACATTGATTAAATCCTATGTAAAAAAATGGGGTACATGGGTTGTAGATCAACCCCGAAAATAAGAGGGTACACAGGTTGTAGTCTATTCCCGTGAAAAGAGGGTAAACCAGTGGTATCCCAAGACCCAAAATAAGAGGGTACAAGCGTTGTATCATAAGATGAAAAATAAAAGGGTACACATGTTATGATCGTAAGTATGAAGAAGGTACGTAGGTTATTGCCCAATCATAACAATTTATAATGTTCATTATAGGCATCCATGACATATTATATTCTATGATTTTATGTGTCCAATTAATTATATGAATTCATCCTAAGTTATTATTTCATGTATTATTCTCTGGAAACCCTTATAATTCTTGTCTTTTGAACTTCTAATCTAAATTCCATGATTAATGCGTATGATAATTTATATGCATTGTGTGATCTTCAAAAGTTATGTTCATGTTCTCATACCCTTATGCTAATATTATACTTACATGTTTACATTATTTACCTTTACTATGCATTCCAGATGTACCCTTTATTATGTTCCACATCCTTATGTTAGGAAAAAAAACAAGTATAATAACTAAGGGGTGAGATATTTATGGGAAAAATTAATGATTCTTCACGGTGTTAGAATATTTTTTGGTTCCATGTTTCAAAAGTGACCAAACTAACAATTTCTTTGGGTTTATATGTTTTTAATGTATTATGAATTCTATGAAATTAATTTAAGGTCAATGTATGTTAATAATGGTATGTTATAACATGTTATAAATATCATCCCTCACCACCCCTTGTGACCTCACATATTATGATTCTAATATAGTAAATGCTCCAAAAAATCACTATTACATATGTATTATTCAAATTTATAATGTTATTTTCTCATAAATAATCATCCTTACATGATCAAAGTAGATAATAAATTATTTTCTCTTGCTGTTTTTGTTATGAATCCCTACAAATTAATTTTTTCATTCCGTTCAAATATTTCATTTTCATTTGTTATATAAATTTGACTAAAAATCTTCATTTCCTAAAATATAAGATATTTTCTATCAATAATATTAATGATAAAACAACACATAAAAAATAATATTTCTTTGAATAAACATATATTCATTTCAGATGTAATGACCAAAAATTCTAAAAAATGAATATTGTTCTTGATAGTGTGTGTGACTTGTAACACCGAGCTTAAACAAGCCACAAAATATATTTCATTAAATTTAATATCTTTGATATCATGTAGAACACAAAACACGTAGACTAATGAGAAAATATAGTACTCCATTTTAACATATTCATTAAAGTGGTGGGAATAAATAATACTAACTAATTTATAAAAATTACGTCTATCTATTGTTTATAAATAAAATATTAAAACATGTAAAAGAAACAAATTTTTTGCTAAAAAACATTATCTTTTCTAAAATATGGGTTACTCATAGTTTTGTTACATAAATAAAAATCAAATTTATCCAATATAATATAATTTTGTTTTAAAATTAAATTCATTTTTTAAATTAGTAGATCTAAATTATCATAGTGATAATTTTTGGGATTTTTTAAAAATGATTACTTTTTCAATGAGAAGTAAAAATATTTATTTCATTTTTTTGTATTTTCATTATAATAATTTTTAAGGATAAATTGTTTTTGAATTAAAATTTGATCAATTATATTAATATTTAAATAATTTATGACCAATTAATATGTTTCAAATTTATTTGGAAATTAAAACAGCATATACTTAAGAAATGTTCTTATTTAGAACCCATATTTTTAATTACATCTACAGGTATATTTTACAATTATATTACACAAGATCAATAAACTGAGTGTTAAAAATGGAACCCTTATTTTTAATCACCATAATTTATATTATCTAATAATGTATTTGTAAATTTTTACCATTATGAATGGAAAACAAAGTAAAAAATAATTATCACAGTTAAGGAAAAAATTGATTTACCTGTGAAATAGTCAAAAAAGATAATTAATAAAATGAAATAAAAATCCGGTCCAAAATCAATTTTGGTGTTTATTTTGGAAACTTTTTTCTTATAAGGTTCATGAATTACACATTTTTTAGTATTTTATTTAGGATACAAATGGGGGTTTAATTGATTCTCTTATATTATTCCATGTGTTCCCCTCCCCAAATTATAAAATCCACCCCCGATCCTACACAATTAACACTACCAAATCCATATGGGTTTTCCATTACCATCCCAAATCACTTCCTCAATCCCCTAAAGTCAAATTATATCTATTTTTTATTTTAATTCCAACATCAAATTTGGTGATAACCTCAAGAAGCAGTATAATGAAGAGGTAATGTTCTTAAAATAACATTTTTATTTTGTTTCCTCTTCCATTTTTTTAAATTATTATTAAACAATGTATATAGAATTACCCTAGTATAATAAATATACATAAATTTTATTATGTTATAAGAGTTAGTGTTCTTAAACTATCATTTTTATTTTGTTTCCACTTCCATTTTTTAAAATTATTATTAAACAATGCATATATAGTTACCCTAGTAGAATAAATACACATGAATTTTATTATGTTAAATTAATTACATATATCTATCTCTTATTCCCTAAAATATGATTCCAAATATTCCGATCATATGTCTGATGGAATACTGTAGGGCGATGCTATGTAATTCTTTCTCCATCACAACATTTTAATGTTGGATTTAATGTGGTATTTAACATAGGATTGGGAAATGTCATTATTTGTTCACTTATAAGTTACACGGAATGTAATAAGAATAAATATAATGAATATTTTTCTAATATAATACCTTATTAGGATTAAGTAATGTTAATATATCATTGAATTTTTTATCCTTTCACTCATTAATTGGAATATACTTTCCCTCATGCATATTTATGGTATACCGTCTCCATAATGTGATGTAATTCATTTTAGATGTAGAAACAAAAATGATTATTTTGAAAATGTATATAATTATTCAATATGATATTTAAAAAATTATTATCATTATGTAGGTTGTGGATCTATATCTGACACCAAGAAGATGAACTTTCATGAAAAACTCATAGGATAAAATGTGGAAATTAACTCTTGAAACAATGAAATTAATGAAATATTATTTACAATTGTTTGAAAATTTTTATAAGAGGAATGTATATGAAATTATCAATATGAATAAGGTTCTGGTATAATTAAATAATATGATTAAAACTATAACATAGATCATTAAATCATGTTCAACTTAAAAAATCATTAGGTAAGGGACAACATCTTAGTTTCCCATCATCAAGGAATATTTTACTACTGTTAGGTAAGGTATTTGATATCAGTTTGTATTAATTCATCCATAGATATATCAATATAAATTTTCCAAGTGGTAATGAATTTTATAACTCAATTTATTTTCATTTTTTAATATTACTTCTTCATTATATTTTTTGTTCATAGATTATGCATGTATTGACTTTTTAATATCATATATTTTGTTTCTGATTTTTTTATATGGATTTAAATTTGATTCACATAATTGATTCAATAATTAATTCTCACTTCCATGTTATGATATTTATAGGGGTTAATTTCCCTACCTCATTTTAATCTTGATTTTTTTTTCTGAATTCACATTGAAGGATCTTATTTTTTTCACTAGAAATTAACTCCATTAATTTTATTATAATATAATAATTGATAATGATTTTACATAATAAAACCATTTTCCACTCATTGGTATATAAAATGATCGTGTAATGTTTTTAATAAAATTCGACTTCATTTCTATCTTCGGCCGGAAATAATTTTCACTGCCAAATCCATGATTTCATAAAATGGATTCAAATATGATTTAATAGTCTCCAAATTATTTATGAAATAAAATTTTACCCATGTTTTTAACTTTTAAATATTCTTTTGAAAAGAATCATCATGTCTATTTCTAAATTTGGGTATTTTTACACTTTATAATTTAGTATGAACGGAATATTTTATTAACCTTTTTTTAATATACCAAATGAAATGCTTTCATGACCTATACTTTAATTTATGTTAATTTACATTTTAAAAAATTAGTTTTAAAATAAAATGTGTTTCCATATATGAAGGAATTCATGTGTGTTAAAAAGTCATATTCCATGTTAAAATTACATTTTCCTCCAGGATTATTTTAAAGATCTTTTTATCATATTTTTATTAGTCAATAGTAAAATAATATTATAATACTTATACTCCATTAGATATATGGTATATTTACAACATTATTATTTAATCAATGGATATTTAATGTTCATTTTCACCATTCAAATAACTGAAATTCAAATTCTTTATTCATTTAGGTAATGGTTAGCATTCCATTCAAATATCCCCATTTATTTGATCATTTTGCATAAAATTCTTCATAAATATCAATGATATTTATCATATATATAATTAGGGATTGTAATATATATAATTTTTACAAACTATGTATTACATTGAAATCTATATAATTTACAATAGAAATATTAATAAATTTTTTATCCTTAACCGATAAAGATATTTTTTGTTAAAGAATATTTTTCATGAATTAAATATATTTTTTAAGTATAGGTCATGATTTGGAAATGAAGATATATGTGGGTCATATTATAGAAATATATTTTCTGAATCAGTATTATCATGAGGTGAATCATTTGTCCCATATTAGTTAAATGGGATCTGGAATATACAAGCACATCAGTTCTAAACTACCTTGAGAATGGTCTTGATGAAAGTTGAATCATGATTCCAGATATCATGATATCCAATAAATATGATTTTACTTCATTTAGATTTTTGATATTATTATCCCTGATACTTTCACAATGATATTAACTATAAATACATTTTATTCTAATTTTACATATAAATTCCAAGTCTTTTCAGTTATGTAGATTTACATATTTATTATGCATTATCCAATTATAAAAATTCATGTAATTAATTAAATATTATATTTTATCAGTTACTTTACATGGAATATTCTATATTCTATTCGAATTGTTTTAATGGAATGCATTTTCACTTATTTACCTTGCCATTATAATGCTTGTTGATTCATGTTAGCTTCCATTATAACTAACCCTTCATAAGAATTTGAGCTCACCATTTTTTATACTTATCTAGTAATATAGGATGTGTACTAAGAATGATATGAAAATATAATATTAATATAATAAATATATTATCATAAAAAATAATGTGGTCTGTAATGTTTTAATATATTATATCATAATCATATATGTATTTAGTTTCCCAAGGAAAATAAATTATTCTATCATTTGTGATGTGATTTCTTGTATCTCATTCTATGTGATTTATCCTGAAAATAAATTCAATGTCTGGATAGAACAAGTTGACATGGTTCTAGAAAATGTATACCACTATATAATATCTCTAAAAAATGCAATGTCATGTTTGACTCAATAATTACTTAGTACTTGATTATATGATTTATTGCACATCTGGTTTGATATTCCATGGGGATATGCTATGTATAATTCACATTTCTTTACAAACCTGAAGTGACCCAACCCTATATAGCTTGAATCTAGTGACTAATATAAATTTCATTGGAATGATTTCAAGTAATCTAGCCCCTAAGGGATCAAAAATTTAGTATTCATGGTACACCAGATATATAAATGATAAATTTATTGCAAATAAATACGCTAATTATAATATTTTTATTCTTCTAATAAAATAAAAATATTGAGGATAACTCAAATCCTTATAGTATATTTCTTCATTTCTTTCATATTGAAATTCTTATATTCCTAGGTAATGAAATATAATAAGGGTGAGATCAAATTATCAGTAAGGGAAAAATATAGTGGAAGCAATAATGAATCAATGCGAATAGTCAATATGGCATGGTAAATAACTGAAAACACATAATGTGTAATGAATAAATTATATGAATGTAAATAAGAAATATGGAAATTTAATAACTCGAGACATATTAAATTCAAATAACTAGATATGTATTAATATATATGGAGAGGTATGAAACAAAAACACATTCCATTACTCAATAAAATAAAATGAAATGTATCCATAGATATGTTGACATAAAATATCAATGATGAATAATAATTGAAACTATTATGCTGGAAATTTCATTATTTATATAATTTATTTCTCAGTCACATGAAAACCTATTACAATCATGACCTTTCACAAGACATTTTACAACTAAGCGTTAACCCATATACACAATTATTCATCTAATGAGAACCTGTCGATATATCAAGGAGCTATATAATGTCTGGGACCCACATTTCATTGCTAGTCCATCACATTACTCATATTGAATAATAAAAATAAATAATATTCTATATAAAATAACCATATTGAATGAGAAATACGAATCTACCAATAATTACTCTTTTAATCAAATAACATTAAATGTAGGCACCGTATGTAAAATGTGATACAGTTGAGGTAACATTAATATCCCTGAAAAATGAAATCGACAATAAGGTAAAATTCAGGGTTCAATAATCATAAGAAATTTAATACTTCAAGGAGACCTCAACATAAATCTTTGGTGTGAATGTGAATATTATCCTTTGAAAAACCAATAATAAACCATCCATGGGAATAATGAATATGGTATCTACCCAGGAATTCACAAATAGAGTAAAATAAATGGTTTCTATTGTTTATGCAATAAAATAATAATTTTTAAAAATATTTTTTAATAAAATATCCTATTATTTTGAAAACCCATTTGAACATATTTTTATTTTAAAATAAATATTTTAAAAATTAAAAGGAATCATCAAAAAAATGACGGTGGATGAATCCTTACATGTCATACAAGGTCAAAAGAATATTCCTTTTGTAGAGAAAAAAGTTTGAAAATGACACATTTGGAAATAAAAAGGAATATTCCATTGAAACATTGGTAATATAAAATAAGGGTAAAATTTTATTTACCAAGTTAATTAATTTTTTTATAGAATATATTTTAATAAAAATGATCTTTATAATAAAACAGGTTCTCTAACAAAAGATAGATATACTGTCCGGTTTTTTGAGAAACATTTTCTATTAAGAAATTATTACCATGGTGTGGAAAAATGGTAATAACCCATTAAAATGGTATTGGAGATCCATATTATAATGAAATTATTTATTAAACTATGTTTATATAATTTCCTTTAATGGAAATTCCATTGAGAGATCATTATAATTACCCCTGAGGAAAATAATATTTAAACACTCCAATGAATCTCATAACAATTTAAAACATTTTTACATCACAAATCTCATGAAAGAATAATATTTAATGATATTATTAAATGTCATGAAGTGAATATTTATTTATGATATAAAAATGTAAGTATATACACCCCACAAAATATGTAAGTAGTGAACATGCCATTTATCCCATAGATCTAAAATGTAAGACGAGAATCCCTTGCCAAGGTGGTAACAAATGAATTAGAAAACCCAAAAGTATTAATAAATAAATAAAACATTAATGTAAAAAAGAAGATAATAGGTTTAATTATATTATATTTCAATGTTTTATTATTAACACCATATATATGAAATTAGGTGTACAACGATTTAGTATTGCTCATGTAATGAAAATGAGACCAGAATCCCTTACAGTGTGTTACATTTCAAGTGAAAATCCTTTAAATTCTTATATAATAAACTTAAGCTAATTTTCTCCTTTATTCATAAAATTTTTAATGTTTATAATTAATTTTATTCCACTTATTATAATTTTGTGTACAACTACATAAACAATTAAGTTTATATCTGGTGTTTTTAAGAAAATTCATTTTATGTGTCAAAACAACTACAACTGGTCAACTATTGTCAAATTGGTTATTATATAACATATATAGAATTATATCCATGATATAATAATCACATTTTTACGTCAATAGTACTTTTAAAATTAGTCATTAAATATGTTTATGAAAATGAGAATCTATTACAATCCTAGAGATGGTATGTCATATGTACGCATGAGTAACATTCCCATTTTAAAAGATCATTGTAGAATGAAGTTAATTCACTAATATCATTCTAGAATGATAATAATATAAAAAATATCATATTATTTAATCATATATACTTATATATAGAATAATTTTACGTAAAAGTAATCGCATCATGTCGAGGAGGAGGTAGTCCACACGTCCACAAACGACATTATCTCTTTTAAAGTGTGTGAATGGGTAATAATGAATTGGATATATATGTGTGGGTGTGTGTGTGCGTGTGTGTGTGTTTTAGTTCCTGGAAATGTGTGTTCTACTTTAATAATGACTACTTATAGATGGTTTCTGTTAGATTTATTCATAGAACCCGAAGCATCCAATAGTTCTTTATCTAAAAGGGTCCTACATCCCAAAGGCAGGAATTATTTAATATTGAACATTAAAATACTTAAAAATATGCATTGGTCGAGTGGATGGGAGGTCGTACTGATCACACCCTTTTGGAGGGAGTTATTGTCTATTATGGGACTCTTTTTATAAATTTAATATATTTTCATGAAGCTTGATTAAATCACCAAGTGTAACATAAGTTTACATTGGAATTTTCAATCACTTATTAACATGTGTGAAATTTAGAATCATCCATATGTATTTGAGGATCTTCATTAATGGAGATATACATATGTATTCAAGGTTCTAAATCAATTTTATCCTCTCATATACTATATAGAGATTCTTTTAATCATCATTATGATGATACTAGTTTTTAAGAAACTTAGTGGGGAACTATGGAATTTATTTTCATCTAGGGGAAAAAGGATTGTTTTGATATTGGGATCGCACCCATAAAATTTTCTACCAACATATCCTTATGAAAGGAATCAGAACCCTCGTAGTTCATTTCTACTTAATGGGACTCATCATACTTTTTAAGTTCATGTGATAGGGTCCTAATCATAAGGTTTAATGTCATATAGTAAGGTAATCTAAGATAAAGGTGCTTAGAAAAGGTTTTCTTTGGGACTTATGAAGAATCATCCAAAGGATCATGGAAAATATATGGGTCTCCAAGTAAAATTAGAACCTGTTAGAAATATGGCCCATGAATAACAAGGTTTATTTGAAGTGTCGGGTTTGAACCTCAATGAGGTTTTCTTATGTATCCCATTCATATGGGAATCGAATCCCACGTAGTTCGATATGTATCAAAAGAGAGTGTAGTTATTTGATAGAAATTTGTTTGAGATTACTTCCTGAAAAGGTTGCCGTGGTGATTTGGGGGGTTTAATTTGGTGATTATTTCTAAGGAAAATTATCAGATTAAGGGAATTAATCATGGATTCTTAAAGAGGATATCCAATGGGCTCAGGATCTGAGAAGGATTGCTCTGTATCTCAATTATGAGGGGAAAAATGTTTCTCATAGTTCATTCATTGTGTTGGTGATATTCATAAGATCTATCCATTGGAGGGGATATGATTGGGGAAACCATTTTTGAAGGTAACCCTTTTGAGCTAGGGCCTTCAAGCAGGCATCCTACATATCCTACTTTTAATAGGAAGTAGTGTTCTCTTTGTTCATATCATGTTGGAAAAATTTTGAGATCATGAAAAATCTCTAAGCCCAAATGAGTCATAATCATTGTGTGAAAAAAGAGGATGAAAAAGATTCCACAAAGGAAATCACACTCTTCCTCCTCTATTGGTGGAAGATGGTGCGCCTACGATGACCAGAGTCGATGAGCTCGAGTCGACTTGAGAAGAGGGTGAGGCGAAGAGCCTTCCCTCTATTCGATTTACATTGGACAAGGGTCCAATGTATGGAAGGAGGGAAGGTGAAATAATTATAGAGGTTCAATATTGCAACCTCTTACTTTAATGGTTAGGGGAATACACCACGATGATGACCCTAAAATTGATCCGAGTAGGGGAGGCATATGTTTCTTTTTCTAGAATGGAAATGAAAGCATGATGTGTACATTACCTACCAAAGACATGAGGTTCTCCTCCAAATTATTTTTTTCATAAAATCTACTTTGAGGATAAATTCAGAACCACACAGATCAAATTACACCAACACCATTCCAAATTAAAATCACAAAAACCAAATACAAATTCAAAAGGCCACCATGGGAACCAACACATCAACACAGACTACAAATCACACAGCTGCACAGGAATCCTACATCATGTGCTTCATAAAACATTATTTTATTCGAGTCACTACAGCATCCACAAAGTCTCCACCATCATCAAACCACCTCCATCACTTCTCACCTCTGAACTAAGGTCTAGCCTCATAGAACACCGTTTTCCACTGAAAAAACATATCCAAAAGCATCATTGATATACACCACAACAGACCGACCTGGAGAGGAGAGATGAACTATGAAGCTAGGGTAGAGTTGAAATAACTTAAATAATCCACAGAGAGTCACATTATTTTCAAGAATGATCCTAGAAAAACATTTTCTAAAACCAAACAATGGGTTTGATAAGTAAAGAGGTTTTTGCGAATGCCTAAATAGAAGACCTTTTAGACAAGGGAGGAAATGAAGAAGAATCCTTTACATGAATTTCATTGAAGGTGGATTAATGGATTGTAGGCTGAAGAAAGTAGGTGAATCAAAGAGGGGTTCCCAAATAGGTACTGGAGCGCATGTATGGGCGCACAAGTAGATACTGGCGCACATGTATTGGCACACACAGAGGCTTGGTAGACCTGAGATTCCATTGAGTAACGAACAACCTAGAAATTAATACTTGGGTGAGACCTAACTCATTCTTTCACTAGTATTCATAGGTATTCCCAGAAGTGGGGTTCTCAAGTTCCTGTGAGATAAGTAGGAGGTGCACAATTGTTTCTGGTTCAGGGAGGTTGGGTGCTTTAGGCTTGCAAGTTCTATGAAATTTTAACACTAAAAGTACTTATGTCCTATGATCCTCCTTCAATTACTCCACTTTAGGTGTTAAATAAATACCTTGAATGTTTTGGAAGACTTGGGAGAAGAACTAGGGTGACCAGAGCAGAAATTAGGCTATATAGAAATTCGTTTATACAAATGAAGGCCCCAAGGGACTATTTATAGGAAAAAATAAGACCCTAGGGGAAAGGAGATTAGGTGTGCCAGTGGTTTTCATTTCAGATCTATGCACACAAGTACCTTGAATGTTGACGAATCCTTCATCAGACTATGGAAATCCAAAACTCAAGCCTTTTCAAATAATCATTTACATCATGTTTTTTCTCATATTTTTTATGGTGTTTCCCTTTGTCATTTTTGAGACTCTATGACGGAATGGAGTGTCAACAAAATTCCCCCCCCCCCCCCGTGAAAATTTGATCCATAATGAAAACTAGATCCTATACCAGGGTAAAGTAAAGGATATTAAAAATAGCATACTTGGGGTGCACAATAAGAGGTGTGAAAGATGAAAGGGTGTGAAAGTTGGTATCCCACAGGATTCTGGTGTGCAATGTGACTTTCATAATTTATATATAGCGTCTTCACTTCCCAAAAAATCTTCTAACTTCCAGAAATATTTCTCTTGGTGTGAAAGTATATTTTTTAGCACAAATGCTTCTATTTAGTTTTTCTTCTGTTGTATGTTATTTAATAATGTGCTATAACTAGGCACCACAATTGCACGCTAGATTATACTTTCATGCTTTATTGACTTCGTCAATTTTTTTTCAATTCTTTTGTCAAAACATAAAAAATGAGCTTACGTTAAATAAAATTTCTGATCTATTTTGTAGGCTCAATAGATCCCAAATGAATATAAACCGCTGATGAATTGGCCATTAAGAGGATTGATCAAATGATGAATATTGTCGGTCATGACTACTTTGATGTCTGGGACACGACACTCTGAGACATGGGAAAATATCTGAAGAAATATCACTTCTATTTTCCCCAGAGCATTTGTTTTATTTTGTATAATTATAGTCATCTGCAAGACATCAATATTCAAGACTAGAATAATTATATTCCACTTTCTTAGTTTCAATATTTACCAACTTCTTGTCTTTTAATGTTTCTGTTGGGGGATAATATTCTAATTTTGAGACAACAGAAAAATCTCACATCATGCATCACAACTCGTGTGATCTCAATTTGAAAGAACACACACCCATGCTACAACCACACTATTATTCATCCATCTTTCAGATTCTCATAGAGATCAATCCAATGTCTGGAAGAAAAGATGGGATTTCTTCCCAAGATGAGGTGTAAAAACTACATGGATAAGGGCATATTGGGTGCACAAGACGTGTGTCGAATTCATAGACGATTTATAATGTGTTGGGATTTATGATGATGTATGGGTTGGGAAAACCTATGTGTATTGGAATGATGATTTTTTGTAGGAGTTACTAAGACGATGGAGCATCAGTTTGTGTGTTGTCTACAAGAATGTTGGTGCTCCAATACTTGGAGATATGTACAATGAGTTTATTCCCCACAAGATGACCAGGAATGACTCAGAGAGTACACCAGCTTTGGTTTTTGAGTTGATGAAAATATTGTATAAACTAAAGAATGAAACCACCATGAATTCCCAAAAAAGATGAGATATTAATTCAAAGGAGTGGTTGGATATATTTTTATTAAAGAAGAAAGAAAAAGGTCCCACCTGAACCCCTCCGACTAGTTGTCCCAAGTAAGAGAAGAGAGGTACACCAGACACCTTTTGATCGACATTTGAGAAAGGAGAGTTCGAAAAGTTGTGATATGATGTCAATTCAATGATTCCCACGAATATGCATTTGGAAGGTTTCTTGTCCATCTGGCTCAGTGTGTATCTACTACTAGTCTATGATTTAAAGTGAATCCTGAGGCTATGAACTATTTTTATAGTAGCCATGGTGGCCGAGAGAAGGATGGTAGGGTTGAACACACCTATTTGGGAAAATATTCACATGATCATATTTCATATTCACAGAGGGAAGTCTCCTTTTTGAATAAAGAGACAATTATAGGTGTTATGGGGATGGATCACTAATCATTTCAGAACTTATGTTGTACAAAGTGGGGTACAGGTTACTGGATGTTCATTCCGACCATCTATTCAGGATTTCTCTAGTATCTCACCTTTGTCTCTAAATACTTATGATATTAAGGGAATATAGATTATGTATAAATAATTTAATCTCTTTATTTATGTGAATCCACCTATAGGGAGATTCTTTGATGATGGGATGTCTAGTGTAGAGCTAAGGGCATATATGTTAGCTTTCAAAGATAGAGTACTGTCCACTAGGATTGATAGGGAAATCTTATGGGAGGCTTATTCTCCCTATATATTTGTGTTTCAATTCAAAATTTTCCTGATAACTATTGTTACTGAAATCTGTGGAGAAGACATGAGAAATATTTAATTTAACTAACGTTGATGTAGTATGTAGATTTACTATCTAGTATGCCGAAAACTAGGTCTCATATTACCGTAAAGGGGTATTAAACCATATTGTCCCTTGAAAGGGGATAAAGATAAGTATTAGGAAGGAACCACTTCAATAGGAAAGTAATTATTTTTCACTAGGGGCCAACTAACTAGAGTCAGAAGGGTGGATGTGATGAGTCTCTAAATTCCCCGAAGTGACCACGTACAAAATATAATCCACCTGCCAGAGTTAATAGAGCCACCATGTCGATCCCTTCCAAGGTTGTACCAAAGTGATATAGTCACCTTTATTCTAAATATCAATGAATTCCATTTTCTCATCACCCATATGTGACTATAGGAATTGGGAAGAAACATAAATACAAGGCTGCATGATCCTCCTCACAACCCTCTGGGATGTACTCTGAATATATACGACCATAGGCTATTCAAACATGGAAAAGTTTATATTGTGATTCTAAAAAAACATGGATGGATCTGTGTGAAGGTAAGAATATTCTAGTAGAAGGGGATCTACAAGCCTCTTCTGATATTCTATTTATGTAAAATCTCAATGAAGTTATAACTTACATATGAGATCTAGATTTTCTCACACATGCGACAGACGAGTCAATTCCCACCATGAAGTGGGTTAAGGATATGATCGTTCGCGATACCACTAAAGGGATTGGTCTTTCATGAGATTAATAATTTTGTGATTATGTGGATCCTGAAGATGTATGTTCCTTCTATTCAAATTCTATTCTTCTTTTCAATTTTAATTTATTCAAATCATTGTCGCTCAGGGAAAATATTGTCATTACTTGTAGATGGTTAAAAGAAAAATCTACTGAAGTTCCATCGCCACGATATATCCCTGGTGGCACTACTCTTGGAACTACTGGATCATCCTATGAATTGGGAGAAATATCTCCAGGTCAATAGGAAATAGTTGTTGAGATAGAAAGGGTATTGCTGTCTTCAATACCTGTATATAGAGATGATGATTCAAGTACTCCAAAGAATGTGAATAAAAAAACATCGAAGAAATAATTTCATGGTTAAATGATTTCTCAGTAGTGGTAACCCTTCCTGACAATCATGAATTTTGGAATTATTTAGTAAAATGTTTTTAAACTTCTTGGAATTGGTGGGTATTAGTATGATTATTACCTAAAATAAAATACTGATAAGATTCAAGGAACTATAGAGGGTTCTTCTGAACAAGTACAAATTACTACTAACCTGGTTGTTCCTAATGATGCATTAAGGTCAAAGGAACCAAAGTCTATTCCCAAAAAAGATTTTTTCCTTCTATAAGAATAGGAGAGGCCTCTAGTAAATCAACAGTGCTGTATAAGACATCAAATTTCCAAAAAAACTGACTTTAATCCAATAATAATATTGGTTCATCACATGCACCAGAACATCCTATGACAACTAATGTTGACCCAACAACTATTGCAGAAGAAGCAGTTCAGGGAAAATGGTTGTCAGAGGACGATCGAGAAGAAAACATTATGAGTTCTCCCACAAGTGATACGAACATGGGATCTGGGATATAATTGAAGGATATGATGAATAGTTCCATGTCCTTTTGACGAAGTATTAAACATGTTAATATACCAAATTATTTAGAATATTTTTAAGTTCCCTGTATACAATAAACTAGACAGGAGTTTTCATTATTCATCCTATTAATATTTTTATGATTACATTTACAAGCATGGTTGGTTGAAATATTTAGCTCCATATAATTAAACTACTACCATGATGATTCTTGAAGGAAGTATTGACATTAATTTCAATCATCTCATTTCATAAAAAATTTCTCTGGTGAATCTTACGACAAGATATCTCCTTGAGATTCATTCCGAGGATCATGTGAAAATTAAAACCCGAAGACAAAAAAACTATTGAAACTGAGAATATTTGGGAGGGGTCATCTTAAGTTGTCGACCTACTTTTATGTAAGAGATATTGATACTCTGATTTTCCTCAATTTTGTTATCCCTTGAAACTTACCATAACCATAATTCTTATTTTACCATATAGTGATATCAACTTCAATGACTAGGTCTGAAGGTGAAGCCTTTGCATCATATCAAATAATATTAGAGGGTGAAGAAGCCATTACCAAGGAAGGAGAAGAATATAGAACTTCTTTAAGTGTGTTACTCCCATAATATGTCCCTCCTTAGGAAAGTGACTCTGAATATAACCCTGAGCTACAAAAGGCACTTCTCCTTTCACGTCACAATGAATGAAAAAATATATGGAAGATAATATATAAAATTTCCTTTGAGGAACTACCTTTAGGAATTCAATGACATTTTTCTTTTTTAATCACGTTGGGGTTTTTCGGTTTTGAATACTGTGAAATTAATAATACATTGAAAGATATTATATGAAAGAGTGAGAAGGAAAAGAAGCTTAAAAAAGAACTGATAAAGACTAAATTGTTGATCAATAATCACGAATTCCAAGCATGGCTGTCCCGATCTGAGGCTAATCACACAACAAAATTAAAGGAACTAAAGTAGAAGATTAAAGAAAAGATTTTTCAACATATTCATCTTTAGGGAATGATATATCATCACAGGGGAGATTGAAAAACTTCATATCTCATTAAGGGAATTCCAAAAGGATGGTAAAAAATCCATTATAGATGCTAATGAAGCACTTCGTCATGCTGAAGAGAATGAAGCTGGTATGCTAAACGAAATTCAATGTGCAACTGATGGGGATAAAGTGGTTGATAACCAAATGAGATGTTACATAGAAATTGTTTTGTGATTTATGAAAAAATAAATACTCTAATTTGTGGATGTTCTCTTGTGAATTTTTTCTCATAAATTAAAAGCATTTCAACTTTAATCATATGTTCTTTCATTATTTATAGCATTTTTATTTTTAACTAATCTAATGGGCCTAGTTAGCGTATTTATATTTTTTCTAGTATTTTACATAAAACCCCAAAAATATGGAATTATTATCCTTTTTATTGCTCAATATTACCTAAATCATACAACATGTACGTTTAGTGAGGTGGAACTCGAATATTTTTCAGAGTGACCTTTCTAGGTACCCAATCTGGTGAGTACTGCATCTCTTGTGGTTGGTAGTTTAATGTCATGCATGTTGGACTATAAAGGGCTAGTCTTTTAGGTCAAATACCTTTTATGATAAATTTTTAAATTTGATCTCAAACAAGGAACAGTAGATAATAATTTCTCTAATATTATTTAAACATTTATGAGGAGAATCTTGAGTAGTGATTTTTTATGGTTCCCAAATCTAAAACTTGTATAAACATAAGGTAAGTCTCTTCCCAGAATGATGTTAACATTTAATGAAAACCCCATTATGGGGGATATATTATGCAAGGCCAATAGGGTAATACCAATAGTGTCATCTTTTGAATGAAAGGCATGTTATGTTGGAAACTTTTATGAAAGGCCTTGGGGGAACATACTCTATTGTCAAGAAAAAGGGATCTCTGGATTTTAACATTTTACTGTTTATAGAAAAGGGATAATAATATTTGGTGTACTGAAGACCACAATATGTTTTTTTTCATGTAAAGGGATTTTAATAATAAAGGGTTATCTATTCAGACCTTTTTCATGAATAGGAAAACTATTTCTACACATATTTTGTGTATGAGGGGTGGTGAAATTTGTCAGAGAAGAGAATTTATGATATCAGGTTATGCAGTTTAATGTCATGCAATGAGAACATTGTACATTAAAATTTTAAGTCTTGTACTGAAGTGTTTGTACTGTGTAGTTTCAAGTCATGTTGTGACAAAATTGTACAATGCAGTTTTAAGGTATATAGTGATGAAGATGTGTAGCATTAATGTATGGAAATTGGCATTGACCAAAGGTATGGGACTCTCCAAATTTCTTGATAATTTGTTTGGAAACATACTGCCATATTTAGGTATGGAAGGGAAAATGTAAACTGTGATCTGGAAATTTTTGGATCTAATTAATTATATGGGAAAAGGGATAAAAGAATTAGGGGATGTCTTTTCCAAGATCTAAGTTACAATTATTTGACCACCTCGTCAAGGGGGTTGTATTATGCTGGGCCAACTGAGGCATATGATGCATATCCAAATAGTAGAATCTTTTGACCGACAAACCTTTTATGTTGGAAACTTTTATGTAAGGACACCTAGGGCCACCTACTGCATAGTAAGGAAAAAGCGCTCTCAGAATTTTGACATTTTATTGCTAAAAGATGAAGAAAGTTTACGGGGATTCAAATTTTCCAAAGCACATATTTTTTGTGAAGAAACATACCTAAATATGGTATAGTATTTCAAATCATGATTTCCAAATAATTGGGGGAATAGAATTTCTATAATGGTCTGACCTAAACATAGGATGTATGGTTTTTTTAGTTTTAGGTCATACACCAATGAATAGAAATGGAAACAATATATGATAAGTATCCAAGTGATCCAGGTTTATTTCATATTGCTTTTAACACATGAATAGGTAAATTTGTAGACCATGGTCTTGAATACTTTCATATTGAGAGAAAGGTAATGGAAAAAATATAAACGAATGACTACATTAAAATATAGATTCATGTATTATGTAATAAAAGATTGAAGGGGATAAAGGCAGTTTAACCAAGATCAAAATTACTATTATTTTAAAAAAACCCACTATGGGGGCTATATTATGTGGCGCCAATTAAATAATATGATTCACATATAAATAGTGGTATCCTTTGACAGAAAGTCTAATTATGTAGTCAACTTGTTCATGGCCACCTAAGGGCACATACTACAATGTCACGACAAAGAGTTATCATATATCAGATAATTTATCAAAATATTTGTAAAAAAGATTATTATGATCATAATATATACAAGATTAAGAGTGTGAAATATGGAATGGGGCAATTCTCAATGCACATGAAAAATATTTGAATCAAAATTGGAAATGGTTTTGAATTCTTTTACATAGATCTGACTCATATGTAAAAATGGACGTTTATTTGTTTCCTTTCAATAAATATTATGTTGTGCAGTTTAGAGTCATGAAGTGAGCACATTATACTATAGAGTTTTAAGATGTGAAGTGAAGACCATTGATTTCCTCATAATAAATTGAGACACCTTTTTTACACAGAGAATCTTTTTCTACCCAACTCCTATGACCACATGATCTATGATCAGTGTGAGAAACAAGGAGCAATATATGATTATTCTATAACACAAAGGTGACACATGTAAAGAATAGGGGTATTTTAATTATATTCTTGCTGAGCTGGGGTATAGGTCCCAGGCTCACTACATTTCTCATTAGAGCAAGAAATAAGACAAATGTAGTTCTTGGATTTCTGTGCAGTTTAATGTCATACTGGAATGAAGAAGATGAACCAGCATGAAAATAATTACTTGTTGTAGCTGGACTAAGGATTAAAACCCAAGTGTCACTACATATCTTGATGGGGGGAATGAATCAATCCATACATAGTTCATTAAACATCCCTTATGCAAGTTTTTATTTATATATAAGGAATAAAGGGGTGGTTTCTATAATGCATGGGCCCAATATTGGAGATATGGGTGTCTCTACATATCATATATAGATGATAATCATGGCATAATTAGTTCGTGTTACATTAATTTCCCACAGTAATCTAGTTTGATAATGGATATGGGGGGTTTTAACATGTTTTAGAAGGAAGGTTAAACTTAAGACACAAAATGTTTTGGAAATAAAACCATGTATCTTAAGGGAACACTCTATATATATATATATGATTCATATATAATATGTGAAAAGGAAATACAAAATTTTGAGGTTGTGTTTGGGCCCAAGATTGGAGATCCATGTGTCTCTACGTATCTAAAATAGATGATAATCAATCCACACATAGTTCTTGAAATGAGGTCCCTATGCAGATATCGCTCCGAAATAGGGAAGAAAGGGACTCATGTGCCACTATGGAGAAGAAATGATGTCAATGATTTTGGAATATGGTGGCTCTTAACATCAAGTAGATAAGACTTTATCCATATAGTTTAATGTCATGTAATGAGGGAAAATGATTTCTTGAAGTTTAACGTCATGTGATAAGGAAAACGATGCTACTCATTTTATTGTCATGCTGCATGGACGCTTATGATTGTTATGCAGTTTAATGTCTTCCAAATAGGATTTTGTGCTGTGCAATTTCAATTCATGCTACGAGGACATGTGTGAAATTACCCAATTTATTTCTTCAATAATATTGCATTTGTTGGAGTTGTTCTAAGATATCCACTTATTGAGATTAAAGCATAAGATCCATTTGAGTAGACCTTATGTATATAATACGGTCCTTCCCACCTTGGATCAAAAATTGGAGGTATCTTTCCTCGTATCATTGGAGTCCGGAGGAAAAATTCCAATTATACTTGAATAAATGAATGTGAGTGAACATTCTTGTTAAAGGCTCACACTATTCTATTTTAATTGTTTTCAAAATGATGGAATGTATGAAATTCATTTTCATATAATCATTCCAGCTCACCAAACCATTTCTGAGACTTCTCATCTCTAGACAACTAATCCCATATTGCTACTTGGTGTGAAGGAAATTTAATTTCAATTAGAAATACTGCCTCTATTCCATAAACTAATTAATATGGTGTTTCCTAAGTGGCAGTACAAGTAGTAGTCTGGTAAGCCCATAAAGAATGCAAATTTTTTTCAGGGCCTGATTTCATACCATTATCCACCATCTTCTAGAGTATATTTGATAGCGCCTTTCTTAAGGCCTCTATATATGAATTGGCTGCTGGATGATAGTGAGATGAATCTTTGGGTTTGATATTGTTCTCCTAATATAACTTCTTTACCCTCAATATACCAAAAATTTGGGTCATTATCCATCAATATAGTATAAGGGACACAAAATCTGGGGATAATGTTAGTTTTTAAAAAACTAAAAATACTTTTGGATCTGATTTATTTGATAGGTATTTCCTCAACCCATTTGGAGAAGAAGTCAACAGTAGTAAGAATATACTTGAACTTCTTATCCGTAGCTGGAGGATAAGGACCTACTACATCTATTCCACATGTAGAAAATTTCCAGGATTATATAACTATACTTAGAAACTATGGGGGTTGATGAATAAAGATGGAATTCACTTGTAAGGGATGAAATTTCTTGGTGAATTCTATGCAATCCTATGTCATTGATGGCCAAAAGTATCCAATCCTTCGGGTTTGATGAGAAATTTTATGCTCATACTGGTTTTCACTACAAGATCATGAATGTACTTATTTCATGATAGCTGCAATTTTTTCTCCATCAATACTCCTAAAGAGGATTCCATCCAAACCTCATTTGTAGAGGATCTTTTGGTTATCTGGACTATCATAAAGTGTAATATTGGCCACCCATTGTCAGATCTATTCTTTTTCAGCTCTACCTGGTAGATGTACTCCATTTTGATGGTATTCCATGAAGGGTTTTTCTCCATCCCATGGTATGACCATATCTGTAAGAACCCTAATCTTCCTTTAGTTATGGATCTTATTTTTCAAGTTGTTTTTGAGGAAAATCATTTGAAGGAAAATTTAGAAGTACACGCCATGTACCCCCTTGTACACGCTGTTTACTATGGCTTTTAGTCCAGGCCGTGTTTGTCCTTATCACGGTCATGTACACGATCGTGTGGCGATGTGGTAGGGCCACTTAATGTAGGACCTGTAAAAGGAATATACACACCTTGTATCATTAAATAACACACCATGTATTTTTATTTTTTTTGTTATATCAGACTGAGGTCAGGTCTCATTCACAGAAAGATCTTCTTTTGGCCTTGTCACATCCAGAAGCGACCAAATTTGACAATTATTCTCTAAGACCCCAATCCACTATCCATTATCTGAGTCAAACTCCATTGGTTATGTTGCAATCATATTAACGAGTTATTACTTATTCTATAGCCTCATCCATTTATTTCTCCAATTTTGTGAGATATTCTCGGTTGAATGATTTAGATTTTTTGTTGATCTACAATGTTCTTGGTCTATTAAAAGGATGAGGATCAACTATATAAATCATACAATGCTGAGGTAGGTGGTTTGTGCCTTTCTGTAGATCGTATTTGAGTTATATATGCAAAATTTCCCAATACTGTAGTTTGGGGTACTATGTGTTTAGGGATTTTACCCTTTAACTCATATTATTCTTTGATTGCATGAGACATGTATCATGTTTGAGAATAGGGTTTAATTACCTTGTTATGGATGTGTTTTCACATGTTTAACTATTTTGGTTATTGGGTTGATAAATGCCTATTAGGATACATTGTTTTCCATGCCTAGTGTTGTTAGGATGGAGTGATATTAATATGATATGTTGTGATACGAATTGTAGCTATTTATCCAAGTAGTGTATTGTGATTTACTTTTTCTACTGTATATAATTTGTGAATGATTTAATTACACATGGATGTGGGAACCTGATGTAGTTGGACCATATGGGGAATGGATGCTGAGGGATTCCCCAGAGTGTCTATTTTACTTTTCACATTGTAAGACCATAGGGGGGATGGATGTGAGTTCTCCCACAGAGTCTATGTAGTTCCATGTTGCAAGACCACCAAGGGAATTGGACATTAAGTGCTTCCCCAGAGTGTTTGTAACTTACAGTTACGAGACCACATGGGTAATTGATGTTGAGTGCTTCCTCAGAGTGTCTTTGTTAAGATGAACTCGAGGGGTTTGACTATGAGAACTTCCCAGAGGGATTCTTGATATTTTTGGGTTTTTTATTTAATAAATGTAAAAGAATGTAGATGAAACTATATGATTGTTTAATTTTGAGTACTTAATTGTTAATTACTAGATCTTGTATACTGCCTACCGTATATGTCAACAAATAGTTAGGCACAAATCATTAGGTGGTTTCCCACTGGGATTCTTCTCATACCCTATTTCGGTCTTGATTTTTTATGCAGACAGATTATATTGCTACATGTATATATAATGGAAAGCTCCCTTCTACATTAAGTACTTGATTGTTGTGGAGCTTTAGTGAATGGGTTCAAGATGAGGGTTTCGATGTTGCTGCAGTTATTTTTTTTCTTTTTTCTTTGGTTTAGTACTTTATTCTAGCATTTTGACTTGTTTGACTGCTTTCTTAGACATATGTGACATGAATCATTTAAATATGTGCTACAGTTGTTTATCTACTTATAGACTTCTACTATTTACTATTTCCTTTTATTATTACTACTTATGATACTATTATCTATTTATTTCTGTTGTGTTACTCTTCCAATGAGGGATTATTTTCCCCATTATCACACCCATGTCCCTCGATACTAGTTGGTAGCCTCTATCATTCAGGGAAATGCGCTTGAGGCCATGTGACCAACATGTTATAGGGAACCTCTAGGAAAAACTCGGAACTGGGATGTTACAAAGTTGTATTAGAGTATTTCGTTTGTTAATGACTTACTATTTGAATCATGTAGACATGGATAGAATGTAATAGGTAGTTGTTAATAAGTTTTTCTTAGGTTTAGCTAAACCGTGTATAGGTAAAACCCAACATGCAAATAATATTGCAATTTTTCTTTTTTTGTAATTATTATATTTGATTTGATTTCACCATTGGGTGATTCACATGTTTTGTGATGTTATCATTGAAATAATTGAGTTTCTATTTCTATTGCAACCCGATAAGATGAGGGTATTCCATCTCATGAATCATATTGTCACCTTCTCAAGATCACATGTCATGAATTAATTTCACACTAGTTAGTGTGCATTATCGATTGGATGTTGTTATGATAGATGGTGTGCTTTATATGAATGATGTTTTAAAAGATGCCTTGATAGAATATCTACTATTTGATAAGGTATTTCTAATTGTGTAATGTCATTTTTGAATAAGTGTCTAAATTTGGTCCTTGAGGTGTTATGGGTCCTCATGGAGTGGAATTTGGTGGATCATTCCACTTTTATACTTGTATATGACATGAACATGATTCCAAGATTTGGTTTGTAGGGAGTATGTGCCCCTGTATATTGGAATATGAAATATTAATGTTTCTTTCTGTGATTTTATGGGGTTTAGGAGTAGTTTCTGAGGCTTACTCTCCAGAAAACCCAGAATACAAAGTATGTATTTATGAATACATGCCATGTGCCCTTCTATTCGGGAGAGACAAAATTTTCATAAGTACACACCATGTACTGTATATACACGTCGTTTAGTCATTAACCGTGTGAGTGGTTGTGTGGGTAGAAATACAGAGGTGGGAATCCATTGGTGGAACATGCCGTGTACCAGAAGTACACATAGTGTTGTAGAGTCCATGTGTCTGACCATGTGACCAATGACATGGGTGAATGAAATCCCACTAGTACACACAATGTCTCACATAAACACATCATGTAGAGTCACCTGTGTCTCTGACCATGTGACTAATGATATAGGTGGTTGAAACCTAAGCGGTACACAAAGTGTCTTTCACAAACACGCCATGTAGTTTTGTTCTAGGAGAGAATCAGGTTGCTTATCCATGTAGATTAACTTGGGTTGGGGGAGTGTATTCATGTACAAGTTATGTAACTAGAGAACATGATGTTTGTATCAAATGTTACATGACTAGTTTTGGAAGTAGTACACACCCATGTAAAGACTTAAGGGAACACAACATATAGGGGTTATACACGTCATGTATCCATGTTTTGAAGAACATGAATTCTTTGTTTATCATATTCCCTACTTTAAATTCAAAGTCTAAGTCCATGAAATTTTTTAACTAAGGTGTGTTCTTGACCTTGCAGATCCGTGCCACCACAACATCCTCGAGTTGTATTCCAGATAAAGGGCGGTTAATAGACACTAGACATGGTATATCAGGAACTATCAGTAGGTACTTCCAACATTCCTATCATGGAACCATCCATTATCCCAAATATAGGGGTAGATACACTGTTTTGATAAGGCTTCATGAGGTTTATGAAAACCTTCCAGGGAGTGCTCCATCCTACCCTATATATGGCAGAACTAATGTGGGTCTTTCAGAAACAACATCCTCTTAATTTCCCTGGGTATGGAGGACCTCAGGCTATAGAGTAATGGTTAGAAGCCATGCTTTCAATCTCCTAGAATATTGATACACTTCTAGATAGGATGGTGAATCTCAATACTTATAAGCTTTGGGACTCTTCCATGAGATGGTGGGATGAGATTTCACAGGCAGGGTTCCAGAAGGGTATGGCTTGGGAAGTGTTCTAGCGTGCCTTATATTATGGCATATACCCAGAGGCATTGAGGGCCAGTCAATCCTGAGAGTTCATGATTCTGTAGTAGGGTACAGTCTTAGTCATGGTGTATTCTTCTTACTTCACAGAGCTAGAGTGCCTCACACCCATTCTTGGGGTGATGAGTTATTTCTAGCGAGGAAGATTGAGGATGGTCTTAGACAAGACATCTGATCATAGGTGAACATATTTAGGTTGACATCCATCTACTCTATAGTAAACTAGATTTTGATCACAGAGAACAATATGAAGGATTTTGGGGCTGTGATCCAGGGTGGATCGACATCAAAAGTTAGAACCCCTCCAACTGACAACAAGATGAATTATAGGGAGTCTACGCATGGAGATCTGAGTAGGTGGAATACTTAATATAGTGCCAAGGTGGTGTGCTACCAATGTGGTAAGAGTGGGCATATGAGTCCACATTGCTCAAGAGACCATGTGGAGTGTTGATATTATGGAAATATGGGTCATCTTCAGCATTTCAATCAATTGTTATCACCAACAGCAGGTGATAGAAGTTTTTATATGACTCCTCGTTCAAGAGAAGTACTAATAGTTTCTCATGAGTCAAAGAACTGGAGTTTATCTGGTCATTTAGGATGATATGGGGGTCGTGGTAATGGTAGCTAGTCACTAGGATTTCAGCAAAAACATGGTTTGTTAGCTAAGTGTGGACAGGTAGGGTCGCAGGGCCATGGTACAGGTCTCAATTTTGAAGTGGAGAGGACCTAGTGGGAGCAGGATCCTAGACCCTTCATAGTCATAGGTACAATTCTAGTTCCCTATGTTTTAGCTTATTGACTTTTCGATATAGGGTATTCCCATAGTCTCATATTTGTTGCTGTTGTGGAGAGCCTGAGGCTCTATATCATTACTTCTACTGACATCATGATGCTATAAATTTTATTGGGGACTAAAATGGATAATGTACATCTGTGCAAGAAGTTCCCTCTTGAGGTCAGTTGGTGTCCCATCATACAGGACCTCTATGTATTAGAGATTACTGGATGTGATGTCATTATCGGGATGTACTGGTTGGTTTTCTACTAGGATTATGCCGACTTCTATCATCGTAGGGTGAGATTCACAACACCATAGGGTGGTTTGTTTCGACGTAAGGGAAAATGGGATGTCCAAGCGAGTAGTGAGGGACCTGAGCATCATGGGTTGGGAGGATTTATAGCCTTGATTGCTAGTATGTATCTTGAGGACCAGATAACTTCACATATGGAATTTCCTCTAGTGGTGGATTATTTCTGGGATCTAATACCAGATGACTTTTCAGGTTTACCTTTAGAGAGAGTGGTAAATTTTTCTATTGATATTGTTATAGGAGTGGATCTGGTGTCAATTCCACCTTATAGGATGGCTACACCAGAGTTACAGGTGATCAATAATCAGTTAGAGGAGTTGCAGGAAAAGGGTTTCATCTGACTCATTACATCTCCTTGGGGTTCGCATGTCCTATTTTCTTATAAGGTGAATAATAACATCAGACATTGTGTGGATTATCAGAAGACAAACTAGTTGATGGTCAAGAACTGATATCCCTTTCCAAGGACTGATGACCTCTTTGATCAACTTCGAGGATCACGAGTGTTCTCGAAGATTGACTTGAGATTTAGATTTCATCATTTCTGCATTAGACTATCAGATATATGTCTTAAATACTTTTAGATAAGGTATTGCACCAATAGAATTATGGGAAGTTGAACGTGTCATTATTAGCTACCGCCATTTGGCAGTCTCTAAAAGGGGTATTAGCGGCCTCCAAATGGCGTCCGCTAATACTGAAATAAAATTCGGCGGGATTTTTCCCGCCTTTTTGTTTCATGTATTAGCGGCCTCCATTTGGCGGAAAATAAAGTGTGTATTAGCATCCGCCAAATGGAGTCCCCTAATACTGAAGTAAAAAATCAGCGGGATTTTTCCCTCGTCTTCTTCATCAAGACCAGAAATTCCACCGGTTCGTCGCCCACCGCCGCGCCGCCCCCTACCGCCCCACCCCCGCCTCACCCGAAGCCATCCCGAACACTAGTGCACCTCCAGTGACCCTATGGTCTCCCCCCGACATCACCCCAACACAATGACTCCCCCTAATCGACCGGAACCCTCCCCGACCGTTGTGCATCTGCCATGGCCGGTGAGCCATGCTTGTGGATGACATCCTGTTTCCTACTACATCATGGACCGAAAATCTCACTTTTTTTTTGCGGTTGATCTTTAGCGGCTACCATTTGGAAGCCCCTAAAGGCTTTAGTGACAGGCCAAAAAACGTCCATTGTTAGGCGAATGCTAAAGCCCCTATTTCTAGTAGTGTTGTATATATGAGTATGTGGTAATGTCATTCGTTCTCACAAACACGCCTACAATATTTTTGGAACTAATTAACAGATTGTTCCATCCATACTTGGATTATTTCGTGGTAGTATTCATAGAGGATATCTTGGTGTACTATCACACTCGATGCGACCATACCACACATTTTGAGATCGTTTTGAGTACACTAAGAGTGTGTTAGTTATATACTAAGCTCTCAAAATGGCACATTTGGATGGACCGGATTCATTTCGTGGGTCATGTTATCTTATAAACAATAGTATCAGTAGACCTAGAGAAAGAGAGTGTAGTAGATTCCTTGGAGCATCTAAAGAACTTCTTTTATGTACAAAGTTTTCTAGGGATGGCTGGTTACTACAGACATTCCATATAGGA
Organism: Viscum album; assembly: GCA_963277665.1. Classification (NCBI taxonomy): domain Eukaryota; kingdom Viridiplantae; phylum Streptophyta; class Magnoliopsida; order Santalales; family Viscaceae; genus Viscum; species Viscum album. The sequence continues at coordinate 907,694,147 of OY728145.1, forward strand.
CTTTTCATGCTTAGAATTTCCACTCATGGTCTTGAATAAGAAGAGTGTGAAGTACCTGTGGATAGATTCCTACAATTCAGCCTTTCAGGGAGTGAGAGGGTGGTTGAATTCAGCAGTGATACTAGTTTTTCCATAATCAGGAAAGAGCTTTAATATTTAATATGATGCATCAGGTTTCAGGCTGGGAGCAGTGCAAATACAAAAGGTGGGAGTCATTGCGTATGGGGTCTCAGTAGTTGAGTCCACATGAGGGGAATTACATGATGCACAATCTCAAGTTGGATGTTGTTTTTCATGTATTACATTGTTGGTGACATTACCTTCTGAGAGATAATTTTGTGGTTTTCACTGACCAAAAGAGTCTCAATTACTTCTTCACTCATCATGATCTAAATTTGAGACAATGAAGGTGGGTTGAGTACGTTTAGTCCATTAATTTTGAGTTTCCCTACATGCATGGAAAATGCAACACAGTGGCTAATGCATTGATCATGAGGACTCAGATACAGGTAGTTAATGAGGCCAGTAGTGAGTGGAAGCTTATGGCTATGTTCTCTGAGATGCATTAGGAGGATCATGAAAGACATAAATAGACATTTATTTCATTGGTAGCTGTTACCTCTACACTTATTGAGTGAGTGATATTTAGGTAGTTATCAGATGTTGAAGGCCTATTCTTGTGGGAGAGTGTGTCAGGAGAGAACCATTTTCTTTGATGGACCATAGGTGAGGATGAGATCTTGTGTTTTCATGGGCACGTATGGGTGTTGACGGACATACATGAGGATCTAATACGAAATTTCCATTCTTCAGTTTGGGATTATCTTCCTGGCATCACCAAGATGTATAGAGACCTACACCACAAGTATTGGTGGCCAGGTATAAAGAGAGATGTTGTTATTTTTGTGTTGATATTTTCCACCTGTTAGCAGGTGATGACAGAGCATCAGTGACCAGTTAAGATTTTGCAGCAGTTACCCATTCCCAAGTGGAAGTGGAATGATGTTGTGATGGACTTCGTGAAAGGATTACTGAGGTCACCTCATGGGAACGATGCAGTTTATGTTGTCATTGATAGACTCGTGAAGGATGCACACTTCTTACAAAACAAGGTGGACTTTAGTGTTGATGATATAGGAAGGTCGTAGATCTGGGAGATTTTATGTTTTCATGGGGTTCCACACTCCATCATTTCATACAGGGATGCCCATTTTACATATCAGTTCTCATAGGGGCTACAAAGGTCTTTGGGTACAAAGGTACTTCTGAGTACAACTTAACATCCCCATATAGACGGTCAGTCTGAGAATACAATATAGGTGCAGGAGGACATTCTTCAAACATGCGTCCACGATTTTTGATGTTCTTGGGGGAAACACACAACTCAGGTGTAGTTTTCCTACAATAATAGATTTCATGTAACTATTAAGATGGCACCTTATAAGGATTATTATGTTAGGTTATGCGATCACCCCTATGTTGGCTGGAAACATGATAGGTAGCTATGTTGGGACCTCATCTTTTCTAAGAGACCAATTCACAAATTGAGTTGATTTAGATGAGGATCGATACTGCATAGTCATGACAGAAGTCTTATGCTAATAAACAGAGATGTCCTATGGAGTTTGAGGTGGAAGATCATGTTTTCCTACGTGTCACATTGAGGTTGGGACACTGGAGGATTAGGAGACAGAGTAATATTTCATCGAGATATGTTAGACCATTTGAGGTTTTGGAGAGTGTCAAGCCGGTTTCCTATCAGTTGTAGTTACCTCAGAGGTATCGGGATACACACGATTTTTTCCATGTTTCTCAGCTATGATATTACTTCTCAAACCTGTCTCATGTTTTTAAACCAAAATAGGTTGATTTGGTGGTGGAAACTTCATTTGAAGAGCATCCTATCCATATTTTTTATCAAAGCACAAAATTTCTCTGTGGTCGGTATGTTCCTCTAGTATGGGTGCTATGGTTACACGAGTGAGTATAGGATGAGACGTTTCACAAGGAGACCGACGTGTGGTCACAATGGCCAATTGTTTTTGAGGATTATTCTTATTTACCACATTCTTAGAGAAATTCAAGGATGAATTTATTTAATGGGTTAATCTTGTGAGAACCGTAATCATCCTTCATGTATGGATCGTGTTTTTCAAGTGGGGTTTAGGTAAAAAGTGAAGAAGTAAAATTTTTGGAGTACATGTTGTGTACCTCCTTGTACACATCGTGAACTCTGGCTCAGAGTCTAGGACATGTTTGACCATGTCACGGCCGCATACATGACCGTGTGACAACATGGGAGGTCAGCCTAAAGTGCGACCCATAAAAGGAATTTACACTCCATGTATCTTTCAAGAACACATCATGTATTTTTATTTTTATTTTGTTATATCAGACCGGGGTCACGTCTGGTTCACAGAAAGCTCTTCTTTTGGCCTCACCTCATCTAGGAGAGACCGAAGCCTATGATTATTCTCTGAGCCCCTGACCCGCCATCAATTCATCAAATCAAACTTAGTTGGTTACATTTGAATCTTATCAGTGATTTATTCTATCTTTTAGATCCTCATCCCTTGACTTCTTTTCTTTCGTGATATATTCCTGATTGAACAACCTAGATGTTTTTTGTAGATCTACAATGTTCTAAGTTCATTTAGAGAAATGGGTTCAACTATATCGATCATACAACACCAAGGAAGGTGGTTTTTTCCTTTCTGTATATCGTCTTTGAGTTATATGTGAATATAGCCCAACACCCTAGTTCAAGGTATTGCATGTTTAGGGATTTTACCCTTTAATGACAGTATTTCCTTGATTTCTTGAGATAGGGATCTTGTTTGATACAAGGGTATAATTACCAATCTATGTTTTTGTGTTCCCACATTTGAATATATTGGTCGTTGGGTCTAGAACCGCCTGTTAGGTTTCTTTTTTTTTTATGCCCAGTGTTGTTAGGATGGAGTGATATTATCATGATATAATGTGATGTTATTTTAAATTGTTTTTCTATGTATTATATTGTGATTTACTTTTACTATGGGATATCATTTATGCACGATTAACTTACACATGGCTATGGGAACATGGTGTAGTTAGACCATTGAGTTAATGGACACAGAGGGCATCCCAATAATGTATGTTATACTTTTCACGTTGTGATACCATAGGGGGATGGACGTGAGTGATCCCTCATAGTGTCTGTAGTTCCATGTTTCGCGACCATAGGGGGAATTCGATGTTGTTTCCTTCCCTAGAGTGTTTGTATTTTACCGTTAGGAGACCACATTTCAAATTGATGGTGAGTTCTTCTTCGGAGAGTCTTTATTAAGAAGAACCAATGGGGTTATAATGTGAGAACTTCCTAGATGGTTTCTAGAGATTTTTTGGTTGTTTATTTAATAAATGAAATTTAATGTTGTTGAAACTATAGGATTTTTTACATTTGTTTATGCCTTTTTTTATTACTTCATTTTGTTTATTGCCTGTCATATATGTTCACTGATGTTTAGAAAATTATCTTTGGGTGGTTGCCTACTAGGATTCATCTAACACCCTTTTTGGGGCATGATTTTTGGCCCAAACAGATTATATTGTTGTATGAATGGATTATGAAAAATCCTTAAAAATCAGGTACTTGATTTCTGTGGAGCTAGAGAGAATGTGACTAAGATAAGGCTTCCGATGCTTCTAAAGTTATTTACATTTTTTATTTGTACATTGTTTTTGTACTGTATTGTAGCATTTGGAAATGTTTGGATACTTTCCTAGACATATGTGACATGCATCATTTATATATGTGATCCAGTTGTTTATCAGCTCAGAGGGAAATTCATCCATTAACCCTCTAATGTAATCACAAAAGGTAATAACTCTTCTTTTTTAATGGAATAATCCGCATTGATTTTTTTATTAAGAACTACAAATCACATATCACTTTTAGGTGATTCACTTGTACAGGAAGTTCCAATTCCGATCTTGTGATGAGATGTTGATATTATGCTTCATTGTTGATACCGCCTACTAACCATAGGAATTAATAAGGCAAAAATTCCTTTTCTGGGGAGACAAGTACAATTCCTAACCCAAATTGCATGAGTTTAGGGTTTTCCATTTTCTTCCCTATTGGTCTTATGGAGGCACCATCAATGTACATTTCCCATGTTTGGATATATCTTGAATAGATAAGACCTCTTCATCATGATGTTCAGTATTCAATGATGTATATTCCACAAATGGATCTTCAGCATGGATGTTGGCCAATTCTTGGCCCGATATTGCCTTCTAAGGCACAGAATGGATATAAAACTAATACAAAAAACTGCCCACCATACTAGATGACCTATAATCATAGGACGGATGATTATAAATTTGAACGGGTTATTGTGAGATATTAATTCGACCTCATGATGTTACAGGTAGTGCCCCAAATTATGAACTGTAAAGATTAATGATAGACATAACTTTTCAATACATGAATACCAAGTTTCTCCCTCATTCATAGTCCAAATGATATAGTAAAGGTTTTTTTCATACCCAACATCGCTCTTTTAGTCAAGGAAGGCACCCAATAACTGCTCTAAAGTTGTCATATAGAGAATTAGTGGTCTCACATCAATAGATGTAATTATTAATGGTGGACTAAAGTGATATTTATTGATGGTATAGAATGCCTCTTGGAAGACCTCAGTCTATCTATGGGTGACTCCCTTCTTCAATAATCTAGTTAAGGGTAAACACATGCCTCCAAAATTCAGGATGAAGAGATGAATATTGGCCAATTTTCCATGGATTCCTCTTAATGATTTCATATTTTGAGGAGGTGACATTCCGAGGATTACTTTTTTTTTCCAAAATCAACTTCAATTCCATGATGGCGTAAAACAAAGATGTGGAGTTTTCTTGAGGTTACCCTGAAATCAAATTTCAAGCAGTTTTTCTTCTAATAATGTTGAAAAAGTTTACTGAATATGGTCTCCACATCATCCAAGTGATTTAAGACTGTCTTCATTTAAACACCGAATCATCCACATTACATTCAAAAAAAATTCCTATGTAGGGTTTGAATATATGGTGCATGGCATGTTGATAGGTTAGACCAACATTCTTCGAGAAAAAAAGGAAATACCTGATAGAAAAACACACATTGAAGGGACCGGAAGGTTGTATACTCTTCATCTTCTAGGGCCATTTGGATTTGATTGTACTCAAAATGACCATCTATGATGGAAAGATCTTTATAGCTAGTCGTTGGATCAGTTAAAAGCTTTGTGACCGGAACTGGAAAATCTTCTTTAGGACAGTACTGGTTAAGACCTCTAAAATCGATTCAAACGTAGATTTTTTCATTCTTATTTTTTTATTGGGACAATGTTGGCCATCCATTTTTGGATATTGAACCTCCCTAAAAAATTTACCCTTGATATGCTTATCAATTTCATCATCGATTTTAGAGGCATGGGTTTGGTGTGTTCTTCTTAGTGCCTGCTTGAATCATTCATGTTCTTATAGAAAACCCAAATAATAGGTGGATATATCAGGATTAAAAATAGTAATTTCTTTATACTTCCAAGAAAATATATCTCTATGTTTCATTAGAAATGAGGTATACATATCTTTCTCTTCATAATTCATGGCCACAATAATTATTGTAGGTCTTGGATCTTCTTATGTACCAAAATTTCTTTCTTTGAGCTCATCCACAGTGATAGAGATACCATCCTCAAATGATAGAGGATAATCCCTGAGATCTTATTCTTCTTCAACATTATCAGTAACTTATTCATTTGCTACATTCATAGTAGGTAATGAAGCAAAACTTTTAGAGCTATGGGAGAAGTCAGTATTAGAAAACCTTGATGAAGAAGAAATCGTTTTTGACCCTACTAATGATGAAGGGTATTTCTGGAACATTGAAGATGATATAATGAGTTGGGAATCAACATCCATGTATTCCTCTAATATTTCTAAAACTTATTCTAGTCTAATTGATGAATATGATACTTTATGAAGTTCATTTGTTGAATTTAAGACATCTCCATTTGTGATTTCACCACTTCTTGGGGAATCAACTATTTCTCCCATATTGTTAGGCTCAATTATAGTAATTTACATTATGGAATTCATAGAATGAGTGTTCAAATTTGTGTTTTTCCATACAATTTAATTGATAGGAAACACATAATATATACTCAAATGTTATAATGGTTTTGTTGGGATTTTTTCCAGACTATTCAGAGCATTGATTATGGTTACCTCCTTTGTCATAGACCACGTTCCTTTTGTGTGGTAAAATTCGACCACAATGTATTGAGATTCCTACTTTTTTGAATGGAGACTTGTCAGCATACAATGTTCCAATTTGTAAATTGAAATAGCACTTGAGACATTGGTGTTATGACGAAGGTATGGCTGTATTTTGATGTAGCCAAGTCCTGACAGGCATAATGTAACAGGTTGTGTCCTGATGAAAAACCATAAAATATAAAATATACACAAGATATCTGAACTATGTTCTGAGTGTAATATCTCCTAGAGTTTATTTCTCATTATAATCATAAACTTGTTACATCAATGTGGAAGGATATAAATCAAGTTCAGTTTAGCCCAATCGATGAAGTGTACAAATGTGAATGAGGTAGACTCATATTCCATTATCAATGAAGGTTCATCAGATGTCTATGTCATCGACCCTTATAGATAGATACAAGGGCCTGATATATCCTTGTGTGAAATTATCTTGATCATAATCAATTAAAGATATAACATCATGATATTCTGTCAGATCGTTATCTATATTGTAAACCTCAACACTAGAAACTTCAGTTTTAGACTCTTGAGGACAAGAAAAAGACTCAATAAGGGCTTCTTGAAGATCTATAGACATATTTAAGGCATCCATAATTGGAAACATAGCTGGTAAATGGGATAATTATTTAAAAATATCATACTTTTTGTCCAAATATATGTGTTTCCAAAAAAGAAAAGTTGGTTTTTTAGGTTCCTTATATGTTAACACTCCTAATGTAGATGTACCCTATGTTTGAGAAGAAGCAAGAAATCCTCCTGGATTTTGTGGATTAGACCGATGGGTCTATCTACTTTCTGGAAGAAATATGGTGTTTCCTCTAATTGGTCCTTTAAAATAATCATGTTAGGACCAAACCTATCATACATGGAAGAATCTATTTGTTATTGTTGAGACCGTTGAAGGGATATTCCTTTTGTTTTTTCCGCATATATAGTGGGAGCAGGGGTAGAGTTAAAATAATGGCTTATAGAATACCCACATCTTCCAATGTATCCTCAACCTTGGGTTATTCCTCAAGTTCCCCAATTAGGTATATGGAACTCGGGATCACTATATCTAGAGTCACTATCTGCCAAGGGATCCATTAAGTGGATAATGATACCATAACTGAAGATCAATTATTCATCTGATGAGGATTCAGCTTGATAGGTTAGTTTTGATTATTCCATTTGGTGGGGAAGTTCCCGTGTTTTTGGGACAAATGGCATGAAATTTGCTAAAGTCAAGGAAAAATTTGGTCTTGACATGAGATTTTCTTATTCTGAATACTCTTTATCCTTCTGATCACATCGCTTCATTGGGGATTGACCTTTTTAGGTGATTTAGATGTGGCAGGAGTGAGGGAATACATAACCAGTTTTTAAAATTTTATTTTTACAATGCAATGAGTTAGGCTGAATATTTTAGAAATCATCCAATCATCATATTTCTGCAAACTTTTACCATTGACATCCTTCCATTCACCTTCATCCTTTGGATCAATAGTAGTAACACATGTTACTTGGGATAAATAACCTTTTAGTGTCTCTTGTCTAGATTCTACCATTTTTAGGAGGTCTTAGAAAACAAAACACTCTTGTATAGAATCCCCCAATGTCTGGAGAATGGGAAAATAATTCAGGAGATCTTCATCTCCTTCTTTTTTTGGTTTCTTTGTTCTCGACAACTAAAACAAATTATTTTCCTAAGATGAGATGAAGTAACTGGGAACATGTTCATTCCCGAAAGAATAAATTTTTTATTAAACTCCTCAAACTATTTCTGCCTTTAATTTATTTGATCATCTTGATGAAGAGGTCATTGCTGCTGATTCTTGGGAGGTGGATCCCTTCGATATGGTGATGTTTTAGAAGTATAAGAAGGTATATTTTATTACTTCTATGTGACTGTAGTAGCCTCTACTTTCATTGTTATCCTTCTTGGAGATGATGGACTTATAAGAGATTTACCTTTAGTTTCCACAATGGAATCTTCCACCTGTATGGAAATTGAATTAAGGTCTTGAAACCCTCCTAGTTATTTCACAAGGATTAGTGGTGTATGTAACGCCTCAAGAATATTTTCCACACATATTGGCAGCAACTCTTCTCGAGGGAGAGCCAAATTTAAGGAATATATTAATACTTTCCATCATGTAATAAAATCTAAGACTCTTAAATTTTCCCATTGTTTACAATTTTTATGACAAAAAATTTTCATCTTCAACAGCGTTGAGAAAAATTGAAGTAGTAATTTCGGATTGAGATCTTCCCATCGAGTAATTGATCAACATTGAAAACTTGTAGACCATAAAAAATCTAGTCCCTGTAATGAGTGCACATAACACATAACCTTTACTGCTTCTTTTTGTTGAGGAGTCCCCATAATGGGATCAAAATGATAAATGCAAAGCTTTATGTGTTGTTCTGGATCACCAGAAACATTAATTATTGGGAATGTAGTATTCATAAATTTGGTGAGGGAGGGATGAAATCCACCCATTCGGAGTAATCTCTCTTTTCCAACTATATCGGGAATACCATTCTTCCATATCTTACAATCGAGCTATTAATGCCTCAATTGTTTTCATAAGAATTTAAGGAATATATAAATGAGATGAAACATGTACAGTTATAGTAGTTGGAGGTTGAACTAGTGCAATGACTAGAAAAACCACTGGTGGTTGTGCTACTAGTATTTTCCTTGGATAACCCACAGGGACAAGCCTATAAATATGTGTTTGATCCTGCATTGACTTTGTACCCAATGGTTGGAATTAATTATCTGCATATATAGTTATTACCAGAACTCTATAATGAAGAGCTCCTACAATATTTTCATGTTGAGGATCTTCATAGGGAGTATGTCTTGAGGAAATGCTACATCGAAGTAACTCAAGAACTTTTATAGCTGAGATTCACGCAAATGGTATTATGATTTTTTTAATTTTAGTTTAGACATTTTCTAGGTGCATTATTAAATAACAACTTAGATCACCTATTTCAGTAGATTGTTTTCTATTTTAGAAATTTGTGTTATCTAACATCTTCTAAGACGGAGGAATGTTGAATATTCTTAGATACCTAATTCATAACTATCTAAACATATTTCTTTGTTTGGTTATGGATTTGATGAGTGCTAGTTGGGGCTTGCTCTTAAACATACACTTGATTGCATACAAAATATGTTGATTATAGCCGGCTGTGAGAAATAAAATTTCATGAGACAACTTTTGGTGGATTTTTTTGATTCCATTGTGTAGTAAAATGAAATCATCCATGTTGACCCCATCCATTGATATGAGAACAATATGGGGTATCATAAATTAACTGGCATAGTGTCTTTAAAGCAGTGGGGCATACACGTTGAAGGGTTCTCTACTGCTTTTCAACCATGGGATGTTGGGAAATAGAGAGAGATGCCAAGTAAATTTGGTGTTTCAACCATTATAATTATTTTATATGATCTTGATATTCATCATATGGTAATAAATTGGTTTCCAAATGCTGAAGAGTCTTCCATAGGTAGAGTCGGACCTCATGAATGCAATTTTCTGCCATCAATCTCGGAATGTTCTATTAAGAATTTTCCAAAGGCAAGAACATGACTAGAACATCTCCTTTATACAATTATTTTTCTCATGTTTAACATATCTTCATCATATTACACTAGAGGTTTCTCCACATGGTCTCACTAAAGCAGATGATTCTTGATATGTTTATTAAAAACAATGGAATCAATCCTTTTTTCTCTATTGTACTGGATGAAAAAAGACCTAAGGGAGGTTTGTAGAATGATCATTCCCTTTATATGTCTCCAGGTTTAGAAATTATTTCACCCATTAATGAAAAGGCATTAGACATGACTGGACTTGTGTTAGAAAGTGCATCAAGATAAGAGGGATTTAAAATTAACACATTTTTAATTATAGAATTATGTTTACAATTTGAAATACCACTATTGAGAGATATTTCTCAGAAAATTCAATCATAGGGAGGACCACTATTTTTGATTACATCAGGTGATAAATCCCTTTGGTTCTTGGTCTTCTGGCCACATGAATATTTGTAGTGGCTCTCACCTAGAGATAGGCTCTCCAGATTGACCAAAATATCATAAATCAAGGCTTCATGATGATGTTTTTGATGGGGAAATTCATAATTACTGATACTACTCCCATACTTTGGTAATATGAGGGTTGGATCTTGAGTTGGAACAGATAAATGTCTAAGGGTTTCAAGTACTCTATCATTAATAAAGGCTGTATTACAGCTTGGCTCCGGATTTTTCAACTTTGTATAGTTATAATTCTTTCTCAGATACTCTCTTACACTATGTTGGGGTATCATGCTCCGAAAAGTGGTTATCATGGGAAGGTTTATGTACCTACCTTGTAGTTTTCATTTGAACGGTCTGATTACCTCCAATTGGAAAGAGTGTTTGTTCCAGATCTTGTTGCCCGTATGATATTGGGAAGTATACCCAATATCCCTCCTGGACTGGAGAAGAGGTATGTCTCTTATAAAAGATGGTATGATAATGTGTCATCTCTGGTGTGGGGACATATTTATGTGTTTTTTCCTCTGGTACTACTTAAAATACTGTTATGATATTATGGAATACTTCCAGAATATGGGTAGGTTTTTTATATTCCCTTTCACCATTTCAATGATATGTTTGGTGACTTGTGTGGCAGGAACTAGAATATATGTCCAGTCTACATCTAGATTAGATATATGTTCCTTCTATTATCTTCCTTTTCTGATTAATGGCTACTGACAGTACACATGTATGGGGGCATAGAGTTGAGTATGCCCCAAATTTATCATCTGAACTTTCCGACTGACTTCTCGGGGTGCTACCAAAAGATACTATTGGTAGGCTTGATTAATATTGGAAGGTGTATTTCCTTGGTGGATGTCTCCCATCAATCATGGTTGACGAACCTCTTTCAATACTGGAAGAAGATATTGCTGGGAGAATTGTTGAGTGTACGTAGGTGTATGTTCCAATTTACTAGTTTCCACCACATTTGATTGGCATGATTACTTAAATGACGTCAGATGAGCCTGTTGAGAGTTTGATAATTTGTAAATAGGTGTTTGTGACTGTTCATAGTACTCCATCAGATTCTCCTGGTGGGATTAGTGGGTTGTTACTATATTAGTCTAATGTGCAGAAGAATTAAAACGGACAAGATTATGTTCCACTCATTGTTTAACATCAAGTTAAGATGATGGAATTTACTATAGAGGGAAAAGGTAAGAACCTTCTCCCTATTGACCAGATATTGTATCCAGTAGTTGGTCTTGTGTGCCAGGGTCTGAGAGACCTGGGACAAAAGTCTAGAGGAAACACCCCCATCATGTTGGGGTTGTCAACCGTGTGATTCTGTATGCGTGTATTATTGGTTGAAGTCATCTCTCAGGACCCCTACATCTATGAATTGAGGCCCTAAGTAACCTCTTGATCTACCTACCTATAATACAGAAGGGACTAGTTTTTTTGTTTTGGAGATATGGAACTAAAATGGTTGATGACTGTTGTTGGAACCATTTATTACTTGACCATCGATCATCATTAACCAGATGATCGAGGTTTGTTCTTAAACCGGAGATCCTGTCAGGTAGCATCGAATGTTGGGATAGTACTGTGTGGATGGTACTCCCTTACCTACACATGGTAGACCTAGTATTGAAGATTATGAGTGGGAGATGACATACTTCAGATGGATAATGATATATCATGTGAAGAGGCTGAGACAGTCATAGGTGTAAACATGAAGGAAGCCATTTTGGAGTGAAGGGAGTTCTGAGATCAAACTGAGAAAAAAAACTCCATTAAAGTAATATCTTTTAGATGGATACATGTGTGATAGATTCTTTTATTTTTCCTTACATTATCAATTGATATAGGCCTGAATGGTGGGTAGAATTATTAACTTGGTTATGGATTCACATCGTGTTCACCATTTTTGTATCATTTTTCCTTTAAATGTTTCTCTAGTTTAAGAATAACTACATCTAGGTGGTTTCCATTGAATTTATTCATGGAACTGGAAACATCAAATAGTTCTTTATCAAAAAGTGACATGGTTTCTAAAGTCAAGAGTTTGTTGTGCTTGAACATTACAATATTGAAGAACACAAATTAGTTAAGAGTATGGGAGGTTAGACACATCACACCCCTTTGGGTGGAATTATTGTCTACTATGAGTCTCTCTTTATTAATTTATGATATTTTCTTCAATCCTAATTATTTCACCAAGTATAAAATATGTTTCCCTTGGAATTTTCAATCACTTATTAATATGTGTGATATTTAGAATCATCTATATGGATTTGAGGTTCTTCATTAATGGATATATTTTTATGTGTTTGAGGTTCTCCATCAATGGTATCCTCTAATATAATATTTATAGATTTTTTAATCATCATTATGAGGACATTGGTTTTTAAGCCACTCAGTGGGGGGAACTCTGGAATTTAATGTCATCCTGGGAGACAAAAGCTTTTTTTTATATCGAGATTGCACCTATAAAATGGGATACCTGCATATCCTTGTGAAATGAATCAGAAATCTCATAGTTTGGTGTCGCTAAATGGGGCACATCATACCTTTTAGGGTCATGTGATAAGGACCTCATCGTATAGTTTAATGTCATGTGGTAAGGAAAAATAAAAGAAAGGTTCTTAGTAAAAGTTTGGTGTGGGACTAATGTCGATGAATCACAAGGAACATGGAAAGGATATGGGTTTCCTAGTAAAAGTAGACCCTGTTAATAATATGGCCCTGAAAGAACATGGTTGATTTGAAGTGTTGGGTATGAACCTACCAGAGGTTTTCTTACATATATAATTTTGATTGGAATCAAATCCCACGTAGTTCGATAAGTCTAACAGGAGAGTATAGTCCACTGAGAGATATGAGTGTGGGATTAAATCCTGAAAAGTATGCCTTGGTGATTTGGGGGTTTAATTTGGGGCTTACTTCTAAATAAAATGGTCAGATTATGGGAATTAAGGTTGGATTCCTGAATAGGATATCCAATGAGATTGGCCCCAATGAAGGCTTCCTACGTATCCGAATTATGATTGGAATCAATGTTCATATAGTTCATTAGTTATATTTTGGATTATGCATAATATCTTCCCATTGGAGGGGATATTATAAGGTAAAACTTTTTGGAAGGGTGCCCTATTGAGCTCAAGACTTCAAGAAGGCATCATACATATCCTGTTTAGAATATGAGTCATAATTATCATTATTTGAGTCATTGTGTGAAAATGTTGTGATCTTGAAAAATCTCAAAGCCTACATGATTCATGATTGGTGTGAGAAACAAGAGGATGTCAAAGATTCAACAGAGGTACTCACAATTTTTCTCCTCCGCTAGAGGAAGAGGGCATTCCTATATCAACAAGAGTGGATGAGGTCAAGATGAATTGAGAAGAGGGCGAGGTGAAGATCCTTCCCTATATTCTCTTTACATTAGATAGGGGTCCAATGGATGTAAAGAGTGAAGGTGATGGAAGTAGATAGGAGAAAGACCGTAACATCCTAATTGAATGGTTGGTGGCTTACACCAGGATGGCTGCCCTAAAATTGATCCTATTAGGTGATATATATTTTTCTTTTTCTTACATTGAAAATAATGTGTGAGCCGTACCTTCCCTACTAGAGAAATGAGGTTTCGGGTCTTAGAGAAGAGAAAGGGAGGTAAGAACCTAAACCCTAATCCTAAAAACAGAAACATCCATGCACTGCTCCAGGGGGAATAGTCCATGTGACTATAGATATACAAACCCAAATACACTCCATTAATCCTAACTCCATTGTGAATAAAATTTGGGAAACATCATACTGCATATATACAAACCCAAATAAGAAAAAAGAATATGTTTCTTTTCCAAGGGTTGGATAAGTCATGAGGTTTTGGTGAAGGTCTCAACAGAATGCATTTCAGACAAGGGAGACAGAAAATAAAGGCCTTTCCCTGAATGGATTTGAAGAGGGATTAATGGATTTTAGACTGAAGATAGTAGGTGAATCATAGAGGAGATCCCAAATTGGTACTGACATGCATATATGTGCGTGCATGTAGGTACTGGCGTGCATGTATGGGCACTCAAGTAGGCTTGGGCTACATGATATTGACTTCAGTGATGAAAAAAATATATTTTAATACTTTGGGGAGACCTAACTCAATCATTCAAGAGTATTTACAGGTATTTCCCGAAGTGGGGCGCTCAAGTTCCTGTGAGTGTAATAGGTGGTGTACAACTGCTTCTGGGTTAGGGTGGTTGGGTGCTTTAGGCGCGCATGTGTTATCAATTTCAAACACTAAAATGACTTATGTCCTATGATACTCCTTAAATTCCACCAATTTAGGTGTTAACGAACTACCTTTAATGTTTTAGTAGTCTGGATCAAAGCACTAGGGTGACCAGAGTAGCAACTAGGCTTCAACAAAATTTTTCCATACAAATGAAGGCCTTAATTGTCTATTTATAGGAAAAAATAGGACCCTGGGCGAAAGGAGTTTGTAAGTTCATGTGGGATGTGTGTATGATCTAGGAATGTAAGTAATTTTCACACCAACGTCTCCTTGGTAAGACTTGGGCGATCCAAAACTCTAGCCTTTTGAAATCATGATTTCCTTCACGTGTTTTCTCCTCTTTTTTCTAATGTATTTCCCTTTGTCATTTTTTGGACTCTTCGATGGAAAGAAGTGTCAACAATATATTTCCATAAAGGTAATTAGGTCATGAATATCATATATATGTTGTTTATATCTCATATTGTTTATTATAACAATCTTTATACATTCAATGTGTCGTGTGAACGAATCACATCACTTTGAGGGCGTGGTAGTCCACACTTCCTCAAACGATGTTAATGTATAAACATAAAAGGGATAACTGAAAATATATATTTTATAAAAGGATTGAATAATTATAAGTACACAATAAATATAATATATAACATATATAAACAAATTTTACATCATAATAGAGACCATGAGATGTGGTAAAGGAATAATGAACAATAATCATATCATGAGAAATTAGTTCGTTGTCCACAGAAACATTATATTCGTCATACATTACATGGTGGTGTGTGTATGTTTGGGTTAAAATCTCAACATAAAAACATCCTAGTATATTTACGATATTTTTTTTATTCAAGATCAAAATAATAATATTTTAGGGGATGTATAATGGAAATTAACCTATAGAGATAGAGAAAAGAAATTGTCTTATAATTTTGTAACTTCTTTTGGTTTGACCAAAAATGATATTTTGGAAGGGTTTTTTTTCAAAGAGGTGATTATCGGTCAAGTATAGGAATTATGGTAGACTATTTCGTTGGGCGTTTTCTGAACAAAATAGTTTTTATATGTATAAGTAGTGGGTATATGTGGTTTACTTTTATAGAGAAGGAAAATGACTCACTTGGTATTTTTTAATAGATGTTTTATGTGCACATGATCCTACCTAACAAAAGTCATACCAAACCACCCAAAATAATTAATTTACTGTTAATAGCCAAAATATTTCTATAAAATAAGTTTTGGACAAGTATATTGTTCATTTTTTTCCTTAAACATTGGGTTAATCTATTTTTAATATTAATTGCACCTTAATCACTACAATTATTTTTAATCATTTTAACTAATCATTTATGCCAAAAATTAAGTTGACCATATATGAACACAACTATTATCTTTATTAAAAAATTTTATGTTGTATCTTAAATATTAAAATAAAAAATATCCAAAATCAAGATGAATGGTAATCTCACAAACAGACAGATTAACAGGTTTTAGTAGAAAAATATTCAAAAGATTGTTATGCTATTATATAAAATTTAAATGTTAAAATGATTTTAAGAAATTAAATTATATTAATATATGTATAATTGATCCAATTTGACATTAAAAAAACAATAACATAAATTAGAAATTAATAATTATTCAAATCAAAATTCAGTTTTTTACTAAAACATTATATTTTTCATTATTTACAAAAAATGACATTTCTTATAAAAGTACCAAAAATTAATCCTAAGGTAATTCTCACATTATAAATTGAAAAAATACGTTTATTTTATAGAATTATATTCATAAAAGAGTCAGAATTTAGATTAAAAATAGGTTCAACATTAAAAGGAGATAAAATTGTAGTTATAAAAATATAGGTTTTTATATATGAAATAAGGTTTGTTATTATCATTTTCACATCAAAACTAATGAATTAATATCAAAAATATTTTATGTAATATATAACATATATATTCCACTATCATAATTAACTAATTTTAATTGCATTAATTTATTATGGTAAAAGTGCTTCATGAGAATAAAAATAGTTTTATATAAAAGCATTCTGTTTATATTCAGTTGGTTCCTATATTAATTTATAATTAATTGTTAACCTATGAATTAATCTCATATTATTATAAACCATATATTTTCATATGTTTGTTTTTACTATTCATAAAAACTTACATAATGGCTATGTTATTTAATATTAAATTAAAAAATAATATTTTAATAATATATTATTATTTGGTGAAACTATGTCTTGTGTGTAATGAAAATTTTGGAGGAAGGTCACTCTGGCATGTAACAAATGCTATTGAAGATGTTCTTTCATTCCTGTAATACAAGTTATTGTAGAAGTTCTCTTTTCTGTATAACAAAGGCCAACTCGGGGTTGCATGCATTGAAATATATATAGGATCTATTTTAATTAGTGTATATATTATAAATCATACCAATATTATGTTACATTGCATGTTTGGTGTCACATTTTATACATGCTATCGAATAAAAAGATATTACAGCAGTTTTTTCAGGGATTCATATTCTCTACAACTTATTTATATTTTTTCATCACAATTTAAACATGATCTTGGTGATATATTGGTTTATCATTCCTATATTGAAGTCCCACATCATTAGAAGGGTTCATAAAAAATATTCTAGAAAAGAGATACTATGAAGTAAAAAATGTCACATGGACTACCATTTAACAAGATATCTATTTAAGAGAACATTATTGAAATGTAATGATATATTCTTGGAGGTAAAACATAAATATTTATAAGGAGTGAATGAGGTCATAAATCAAAGACATGTTAATGATAAATTGGAAGTGGAGGGCCTCATTTCCATTAATATTTAATGACTTAGAAGGTCATTGGTTTAACAGAAATTTTGGTGTTAGGAATATTTTTTATTCCTAAGTCATTTTTACTAATGTTGGGTAATTCTTTTATAGACCAGGAATACAACAAAATATTGTTACATGATAGGTTTTAATATCATATGAAAAATACTAAATTTTAGTTGGGCTTTGATAAAATTCTTATTCATCCCTTTACACACAAAAAAGTTAAATACCTACAAAGTATTTTTTTAAAGTGTAAAGCACTAAAAGAAACTTTTAATGGATCTCAAGGCCTATAAAAAATTGACAAGTATTACCATTTTCATTAAATATCTGCCAACATAAATATGGTTAATGGATTAATTTCTAATACTCAAAAGTATTAATAATATTTCATCATTCATATTTATTTGTTAAACTTTTTATTTAAAAACAATGAAAATTAACAATGGCATTACATAGGTATGTGGTTGGCATGGAACCCTTATCATCCTTCGGTCATGGGTTCAAGAACTGCTGCCTTCCTGGATTTGATTGGTTGTCACCCATCTTACAGTTTTACTTTTCTAAAACCATAGTAATATAATTTCCAAAATCTATATTATGGACATCATTGAAATTTTGTTAACCTATAAATATAATTTTAACCATGGTTTTCAATAAAAACTTAATAAAAAAGTACCTCATAAATTTTATTTGCACACAGGTCCTTCCTTGTTCTTGGGATTTTCTATAATATCATTAGTTGGGTTTCTAAATCTGGACGCCTTATCATTGATCTAAAACTCCATTATTTTAAACTATGTAACTTATTATGCATCCAAATCAATTATAATTGTATGTAATGAAAAATATTATTATACTATGCGTATATCATGGGAGTGTCAAAACAGGCGCGTTGTTAGGATCGTTGTCATGTACCTAGTTAACCCAAGTAAACACCAAAACACCTTGTCAGAGTTTTTACTCCTAGGTGCATATGTTCCAGAACCATGTCCACTTGTAGAATCCATACATTGATTTATTTCCAGAAAAACCCAACATACAATATTCTTTAACAAAAGTATATGGTTTTTATCTATACATCATAAAATTCAACCTTATGGTTAGGTTTTCTAATCTCGGGATTCCTAAATCTAGTTCCTAAGGTTGCTACTAAACATCTTATTAAACCATGTATAGCGACCCGACCCTAGATAGCCTAAAGGTGGTGTCTAATATAAATTTGTTTGGCATGATTATAAGGAATCAAGTAAAAAATGACTGATCCATTTAGTATTCTTGGTAAACCAAATACATAAATGATAATTGAATTACAACTTAATGCAATAATTACATCATTTTTTCTTCTAAACAAATAAACATATTTTGGATAACAAAATTCCATCTAGTATATTACTGAATTTCATTCATAGTACACATCATGGATTCTTGGTGAAAAAAATATTAATAGTGATATCAAATGCTCAGTAAGGGAAAACTATAGCATTACAATAATTAATCATTAGGAATAGTCAATATGGCATGGTAAATAATATAACACGCATTCCATGTAATCAAGAAACTGAATGATTTTACATAAGAAATATGGAAAGGTAATAACATGAAACCCATTCCATTAAAATAATTAGATAATGAAAAATAAATTTTTCTAGGTATAAAACTAAAACAAATTCAATTATTCAATGAACAGGAATGAAATGTATCCATAGTTATGTCGATGTAAAATCTCATGGATGAAATATAAATGAAACTCTTATAAGGTAATTTTCATTCATTATGAAAGTCATGTATTAGTCACATTAAAACCTATTACCATCAAGACCTTTCATAAGAATGTTTAAAACTAAGGGTTGAAACCCATTTACAGAATTACTCATCTCATTAGAACATTTCTTTGCCTCAAGGAGATATAAAAATTATGGTCCCCCTACCATTTCCAGTCCAAATCATTCCTCATATTGATAAATAAAAATAACTAAAATACCTTATAAAATGACCCTATTGAATAAGAAATACAGATCTATCAATAATTCCCCAATTAATCAAATGAAATTCAATGTAGGCACCATATATAAAATGGTATACGGTTTAGGAAACAGTAATATCCCTGAAAAATGAAATGGATAATAAGGATAATTTCAATGTTCAGTGATGATGGGAAATTGAATACATAAAGGTGAACAAAAAATAAATCCACGAAGTGAATATGAATATTATCCTTATTCAAACCAATAATAAACCTTCGAGAGGTAGAATGGGTATTGTATCAACACAACACATCCTATATGGGATAAAATAATGTGTTTTTTCCTGGATAAATAAAATAATTATTTTTAAAAATATTATTTCGAAGAATATAATTTTTTTTGAAAATATTTTGAAAATATTTTTTGCTAAAAATAATCCTTTTATACTTCTAAATTATACTTCAATGAAATGTCATTAGATGAATCCATACATGTTGAATGTGATAAAAATAATATTTCATTGGTATGAGAAAATGTTTGGAAATGTCTCGTTATGAATAAAACAAGAAGATTCTATTGAAACATTGGAAAAAGAAAAAAATTGTAAAAATTTCATTAGCAAATCATTTAAAAAAAATTTCAAAAACTTTTAATAAAACATGATTTTTAGAATAAAACAGGTTCTCCGACTATATTGATATATAAATTTTGGTTTTCTGAAAAAACATTTTCTAAAAACAACTTAGTACCAATGAATGGAAACATTGTACTAACACATGAAAATGGTCATGAATAACCATAATAGTATAAAATATTTTATTAAACAAAGGTTATATAATTTCCATGAAAGAAAATTCAATTATGATATTATTAAGATAGTCTTGTGGAAAATAATATTTAAATCCCACAACACTTTTAAACATTTTTAAATCATATATGTCATGAAATAATAATATTGAATGAAATTATTAAAATAAATTATAGAAAAGGGAATTAATTATATTAAAATTAGAGTAGATACACCACACAATAGATGTATGTATTAAACAATAAATTTACCCCATGGATGTAAAAAGTTAGATGAGATTCCATTACCATTGTGGTAACAAATGAATAGGAAAAAGAAAAGGTATTAATCATTAAAAAAACTAAATACCCGGAATATAATAGGGTTCATGATATTACATTTCAATTAGGTAGTAATTACACCATATATATGAAATTATGTGTACCATAATTACGTATGCCTCATGAAATGAAAATCATACAAGAATCTCTAACCTTGTTTTTCCTTTTGGGTGAAATTTGTTTAAATTACTATATAATAAACTTATGATAATTTTTTATTTATTATGAAACAATTTCATATTTATAATTTCTTTTATTTTACATATATCCATGTTTTTTATAAATACATATATAATTTTTTTTATTTTTGGTGTTTTGACCAAATTTTGTTTATGTGTCAAAACAACAATTATTGGTCAACTATGTTCAAAGGGATCCATATTTGACATATCTTGAATGATAAAAATGAAATATTTATTATATTTTTTACATAAATTATAAATTTAAAATAAATCACTAAATATGGTTATGAAATCTAGAATATGTTACAATCATGGAAGTAGTATGTCGTAGGTACAAATGAGTAACAATCCCATTTTTAAATGATCACTGAAAAGAGAAGGTGAGTAAATAAAATCATTCGAGAATGATCATTTTATAATAAATATAATATTATTTAATATTTTAATGTCTCAGATTTTTCCCATGTTTTATTTAAATATTATGTCAGAATCATTTTGAGACCAGTCTTCGAGACGGTGTATAGTTCCGAGGCCCGGTGAGACCGGAACAAATGTTGGAATTTAATTTAATAACTAAATAACGCGCCCATGTGGTTTTCCTGAAAAAATGGAATAACACCTGAACTGGTGCTCGGATCAGAAACCTGAAGGAACCGTTGTGTTCAGAACAATGATTTTACCTTAGGTGAGTCCTAACAACGGCCGACATAGGTCGGTGGTGAAATCTAGTTTTTAGGCGTAACAGTAATAAAATATTTAATAAAAATATTTTATTCTACAGAATTTTTTTAAAATATGTTGCAGTAGATATTATTTATCCTTTTTAAATAAAGTATTGCGCAGGGATCCAGGGTTACAAACCTCATAACCCTGAAACCCTTGGTGGCTCTGGAGGCTCCAGAGAAAACCTCCCAACGCAGCGACAACGTTCTTGACGATTTTCACCGGCAACGACGACGCAGTGACCGGATCTTCGACAACAAACTCCACATATCTAGGTAGGATGTTTTTTTGATTTTCCATTCCTCGTTCTTGATTCGTATGAAGAACACAGACTAATCTGCGAACCGATTAGCCTGCGGATCGATCGTTTTGCCGGTGGGTGTGATTTGGGCTTTTATCGGGAGATCAAATACTCGAGATTTATAATTTTTTGATTGTTGTGGTTTTGATCTAATGGAGACGAACCCGGATCGTCATTAAAAACAATCGAGGTTCGTCCCTCTTGTTCGATTCTTTGTGTTTTACTTCCTTGCGTTCTTCGTTGCGTTCTACACGTTCTTGGAGGAAATTGATCGTTGCACATTTTTTTGTCAGTGAAACGATCCGAGTTCATAGATCCAACCCCAGAGTGATGCCACAGAGGTGTGACGATGGATTCGGCATACGATTCAGAGCATATCAAGAGATATGAGTTTTCATAAGTTTTTATTTGGATGGATCGTTCGAGTATTATGATCTGATTTAGGGACCGAAAACACTCGTTTCGGTGTTTTTATGATGAAACTAACAAACCCCTCGAGTATCGGGATGAACGGACGAGAAACTGAGGATCCGTAGGATCAGCTGCGGCGCATGGAGGAAGACATCGTTTCTAGAAAAATCTCGACTACACGGCGTGTGTTCGTCGGCAGACCACCTAGAATGTACTCCAAGTGTACACAGACACGAGTTGGGTACATGGCCAAAGACACGGTGTGTATACCCCTCCCTGGCCAGATCCTACCAGATACGCGGGATTCCCCGTGTGCTGGTACAAGGGCATGCGACATGGATAGAGACCGTGTACAGGCACATGGCTAGCATACACGGAGCAAGCCCCAGGTGCTCTGACACGTCATGTGATTCTTCCACACGCCATGTAGTTACTTTTGATCCGACAAGCCTAATGACATGAGCCGTTTACACGGGCAGTACCCGGAGTCAAGGAACACAATGTGTGATTCTTCTACATGTCGGGTAGTTCAGTTTTACACAACTTGAACGGATGACACGGGCCGTTTACATGGGCATTACCCGGGGTCAAGGAACATGACATGTAACCATACTACACGCCGTGTAACCAATCATTCATGGCTTGAGCCCGTTTCCTTCTATGACATGGGCTAGTTTCCTTAGAGTTCTTCTCCTTAGTCTTTCTCCTAAAGGTTTCCGGTATCATTTCCTACATACATGATTATTTTCCCTTCTACAGGACTTCCTGAATAGAGTTTTTGGAATCCCCTATGTGAGACTTAGAGCCGGATCCTCTATTCATTCTTGAAACCCTAGGTAGATTTCATGATATCTACGTGACCAACATTACCCAGGAGCTGATCCTCTGCTTAGCATATTAGCTCAGATTGAGTTGTCAAAATCACTCCATGACTTGGTGGTGATCCTCATCTGATCATAATGTTCTCAAAGTACTTGTGGAGTGTGTTCTCCCGAAATGAGTACTTCGTATCTCTCTCTTCAGACCTAGGAGTGTGTTCTCTCGGTTGCATGCATAGGGGAATCTTTGAGCTAGATCTTAGTGGTGGTTTAGAAATAGTCGTTTATGTATGAGTATATCTGGATATTCTTGTTATATTTTCCGTAAACATATACCATGTAGAAATTACTTTACCTTTCTTGTGGTATTTCCCTTATTGTATTCCTTTGTGGTTTGGGGGTGTCCTACTGGGTATTGTTATACTCACCCCTGCACGGGATTTTCCCACACGTGTCATGTCTTGTGAAGACGAGCGAGCATTTGACAGGATTCTAGGCGGACTGGGACCAGATGGAGCTCAGTGAGATCAGACAGGCCGGGGTGTGTCCCTACAGCTATAGATTTCAGTCCCAGCACCTTTCATTACAGGTTTTTCTTTGTTACGGACTCTCTTATGGTGGGCATGTACTTTTCACCCAGGGTTTTACATGTTTGTACTTTACTTCCATGTCGTACTCTGTTGGTTTGGTTTTAGAGTATGCATGCATCTTTTTCCTATTAGTAGTTTTTACTTTTCAGCTTTGTGGGCTTGGAGATGTGTGTGCGTGTGTGTACAAGTTTATAGGCAATGCCTCCCATGTTAGTAGTATGACTACTCGGTGCTAGTCACCATCCCCTGGCCTATTGGAGGAGGGCTTGGGCAGTTGTGGCTCGGGCCCCACTGGGACGGGTCGTGACATAGTGATATCAGTGGTGGTCGGTTCTACCTTAGGACCGAGAGTCTGTGAGTTGGTTTGGGGCAACAGTGTCAAGTGTTTCGAGTTCGGCTCTCAGGCTAGGGACCCTAGTGTTGGTGCGGGCGACCGACATATCCATACACCAAGATTCTGATAACTTTCTTTTCAACTCGGAACATGAGTTCAGGAGTTTCAGGGGTAAATAATGGTACATCCATCATATAAGAATGGGTTTTTATTTCCATTTCCTTTTTGAGTCATCTCTCTATATATACTCACTGATTGCGATACATCTTGTTTTATTACAGGATGCCTCCGTGACGCGCACCTGCTAGGATCCAGCATCTCAATCACGCGGATGACCCATCAGTGATGAATCTTTGATTCAGGGACCAGATCCCCCAGTTTTACCTCAGGGTGGTGTGCGGCTATTCCCCCACCTGTGGGGCAGTGTTTAGCGCCTGCTATACCAGTAGAGGAAGAGCGAAGGCTGAGCACACACCAAGAGTTTCAGAGACAGACACCCCTCAGGTTTCGAGGTGAGCCTGACCCTCTGGTAGAAGATGACTATCTTGATGCGGTGGCCAGAGTGTTTCGTTTGGTCAGGACACTAGCAGACCAGATGGTGATCCTGGTAGCGAGCCTTCTGCATGGCTCGGCAGGTCGATGGTGGAGTTTTGTTATTCAGACTCATGACGAGGCGGCTCTTTCCTTGTCAGAGTTTGAGCATCTAATCAGAGAAGAGTTTTCAATGGTTAGCTTGAGAGCAGTACATATACAGGAGATTCTTCAGCTCTAGCAGGTAACCATGATAGTGGATGACTATTCATCAAGGATTATCGACCTCTCGTGGTACTCGATGGATATGTTCATAGATCATTACTTTAGAGATCAGACTTTTGAGCGGGGCTTGAGCAGAGATATCTGAGATAACATCATCCTTATGAGCATTCCTACTTATGATGGGGTTCTCGAGCGGGATTTGGTGGTTGAGAACTTCTTGGAAGAGAAAAGATAGCCTGCAGTTGTCAGTAGTGAGCGAGCTGGAACAGAGACCTCCGCAGTAGGGAGCCAACGTCAGGGACCCAGGCATGGGAGACGTTTTCAGAGGAGATCCCAGGATAGGGGATCTGTCGTATAGGGTTCACAGGGCACATCCATCGAGCCTCGAGAGATGTGACGCTACTCATGTGATGGCAGGGGACATCTCACTCGAGATTGTCTGACCCGTCGTACTACTGGCATGGGAGCAGTGGATGGACCACGGAGACAGAGGAAATGAGTGGAGCAGAAAGATCCATGGGGCGGGGGATGTGGTAGGGGTTGGGAGAGTAGCTGGAGGTGGTTAGCATTTTGACCTTTTACCACCACCACCCCCAGGAGGTCCACTACAGGTTCAGGGAGCCGGTGGACAGAGGTAGGGACAGCTGTAGGCGGCAGAGGCTTATGACCCAGGTACTCCTGTAATGATTAGAGGTACAATCTGTGCCTTTTATACTTTGGTTTCCGTACTATTAGACACAGGTGCTAGTCATTCCTTTTTGGATTCTTATCTTTTTTGAGACCTTGAGATTCCAGTTGAGCCATTGACTCGGCCCTTATGCTAAGAAACACCGAATAGGGAAGATTCAGAAATCACACACCTTTGCAGACAGTGTGACCTGACCCTTGGAGGCTAGAGTTTCAGTTGGAACCACTTGGTGGTAGCGTCGAGGCCTTACGATGTCTTTCATGGTATGGATTGGATTTCCACAGTTCATGCCTAGATTGACTATTTTAGGCAAAGGGTGCGGTGTGTCAGTAGTGATGGAACAAGGTTCTCTTCGTTAGTGAAAGAGAAACCTAGGCAGCGCAGGATGGACTTGTGCGTAGGAAGGTGGAACCGATATCCTATCCTTTGGTTATCCTAGCCCTGGGTGTAGAAAATGTTATGAGTTTCCAGTTTCCAGTAGTAGTGGCTGAGTACGAGGATGTGTTTCCAGAGGATGTCCCCGGACAACCTCCCCGTCGGGAGATATATTTCTGCATTGATTTGGAACCCGGGATGACACCGATATTTGCATCAGCATATCGGATGGCTCCAGCAGAACTTCATGATCTGAGGGTGCAGCTTGAAGACTTACAGAAGAAGGGCTTTGTAAGACCCAGCGTTTCACCCTGGGCGGCCCCAGTGCTGTTTCCTATGAAGGCTGATGGGAGCATTAGGCTATGTGTATATTACCGACGCTTGAATCAGGTGACCGTGATGAACCGGTATCCACAACCTAGGATAAATGATGTATTTGACTAGTTGAGAGGGTCACGATGGTTCTCGAAGGTTGATCTACGATCAGGCTATTACTAGTTGCGATTATGAGAAGAGGATATACTGAAGATGGCTTTCAGATGTTGCTACGATCAATATGAGTACATGGTGATTCCCTTCGGCGTGATGAACACCCCGACAAAGTTTATGGGAATCATGAACTGGATCTTTCAGACCAATCTGGATTGGTTTATAGTGGTCTTCATAGATTATATACTTGTTTACTCTGCGCCTGAGGAGGAGCATGCGTGACACCTAAGGATGGTTCTGGACACACTCCGAGAGAACCGGTTGTATGGGAAACTCTCGAAGTGCCAGTTATGGATACAGGAGGTCCACTTTCTGGGACATGCTATCTCAGCAGATGGTGTATTAGTGTACCCAGCCATGGTGGAGGTAGTAATAGCATGGGAGCCACCCCAAATCATGTTGGAGGTGCGGAGTTTCCTTGGGTTGGCAGGCTACTATCGGAGATTCATTCTTGATTTCTCTAGAATTTCAGCACCCATGACAGCTTTGACCCAAAATGGTCAGCCTTTCGTGTGGACTGAGAGATTCCAGCAGGTCATCCAGCAGTTGAGATAGAGTCTGACGAGCGCACCAATCTTGAGATTACCAGAGGAGGGTGTCGAGTATGTAGTGTTCTGCGATGCATCAGGAACCAGTCTTGGGTGTGTCCTGATGCAGAGGCAAGCAGTGATTGCCTATGGCTCATGCCAGTTGAGGCCCCACAAGCAGAACTACACGTCCCATGATCTTGAGTTGGCAGCGATGGTATTCGCATTGAAGATATGGAGACACTACGTAATGGGAGAGCAGTTTACCAGCTACTCTGAACACAAGAGTCTCATATATATCTTTTCACAGAAGGATCTGAATTTGAGACAAAGGTGGTGTATGAGTTCCTCCAGGATTACGACTTCGATATCGTTTATACTCCTGGGAAGGGGAACGTTGTGGCATATTCTCTCAGCAAGAGATCCAGTTTGTAGTTTCTAGATGAGGCAATATGGCAGTTGGCCTATTTACAGTTATCCTTCATGGATGAAGATGAGGGATCATACCTTCAATCGATGGTTCTCACGCCTCCACTCTTACAGTGATTCAGGGAAGCATAGAGTGAGGATGCTAGCTGTGAGACTCTACATGCTCAGATATACGTTGGTGATACTACTGATGGATATTCAATAGGTGGGGAGCATGTTGTTCTTTTCAGAGGGCGCCTGGTAGTACCAGTGACGTTGCGAGAGGAGGTTCTGAGGGAGTTCCATACATCCCCTTTGGAGGTGCATACAGGCATGGAAATGATGTATCCGGACCTCCAACGTCAGTTCTGGTTGCCAGGAATGAAGAAGAGTGTGGAAGAGTCTGTTTCTTGGTGCCTTACTGGTCAGCAAGTAAAGGTCGAGCACCAGGTGCTAGCAGGTTTGAGTCTACCCCTTGAGGTGCCGGAGTGGGAGTGGGACGGGATATACATGGACTTCATGATGGTTCTACCATGTACGTCCAGGAGACACGATGCCATTTGGGTGATCGTTGATCGACTCATCATGTCAGCCCACTTCCTGGCCATATGGGAGCAGAGTTCAGTAGAGAGCAAGGGATGCATCTACGTGCATGAGATAGTTCGACTTCATGGAGTTCCATGTACGATTGTCTAAGATCGTGATGCTCGTTTCACATTCTGGTTGTGGAAGGGATTGCAGGAAGCTTTTGGGACTCAGTTACGCTTGAGCACAACGTTTCATCCTCAAACTGATGGTCAGACGGAGCAGACCATCCCGGTTCTGGAGGATATGCTACAAGCTTGCATACTTGACTTCGTTCGTAGCATAGAGAATCATCTACCACTGGTGTAATTTTCTTATAACAACAGTTATCATTCCAGTATTGGTATGGCACCATTCTAGGATCTGTACGGGTGACCTTGCAAGTCACCACATTGCTGGTCTGACCCAGGAGAGTCGGCACTCATGGGCCCAGAGATGGTGCGAGCTACTACAAAGAAGGTGCAGGTTATCCAGGAGCGTATGAAGACTACACAGAGTCGGAAAAAGTCTTATGCTGACAGGATACAGAGACCCTTGGAGTTCATGGAGGGAGACCTCATGTTCCTTCGGGTCTCACCTCGATGGGGATTGCAGAGATTTGGCCGAGTTGGAAAGATATCTTTGAGGTTCGTCAGACCTTTTCAGATTCTGAGTAGAGTTGGTGGGGTGGCGTATCGCTTGGCTCTACTTCCTCAGATAGACCGGGTACACAACGTCTTCCATGTGTCACAGCTACGGAGGTACCTGCACAATCCATCGCACGTTATCGACTGGGGCGACCTGGACGTCAATGATGGAGCAATATTTGCTGAGTACCCAGTGGAGATCGAGGATCGGCAGGAGAAGACCATTCATGGATGATCTATTCTCTTTGTGTGTGTCCAGTGGCAGCATGAGAATCTCCTCAGGAGCACATGGGAGCGGGAGGCTCATATTCACGTGCAGTCCCCAGATCTTTTTGAGTATCCCTTGTTTTGGATTTTCAGGGATGTAAAAGCCCTGCGGTGGGTGTGATGTAATGTCTCGGATTTTTACCATGTTTTATCTTAATATTATGTGGGAATCATTTAAAGAGTAGTCTTTGAGATGGCGTATAGTTCTGAGGCCCGGTGAGCCCGGAAAAAATGTTGGAATTTAATTTAATAATTAAATTATGCGTGTATGCTGTTTTCCTGAAAAAAAAGGAATAACTCCCGAATGAGTGATTGGATAAGGAATCTGAAGGCATTGTTGCGTTCATAACAGTGATTTTACCTTAGGAGAGGCCTAACATCGGCCAGTGCAGGTCGGTGGTGAAATCTAGTTTTTGGACGTAACAGTAATAAAATATTTAACAAAAATATTTTATTCTGCAGTGAAATCTTTTTAAATCTGTTGCAATAGATATATTTTGTCATTTTCAAATAAAGGCATGTGTAGGGGTCCATGGTTACAATCCTCATAACCCTGAAACCCTTGGCGACTCTGGAGGCTTTGGGGAAAACCTCTAAATGCGGTGACGACATTCTTGACGATTTTCACCGGCAAAAACGACCCGGCGACCGGATCTTCACCAAAAAACGCTGTAGATCCAGGTAGGATGTTTGTTTTGATTTTCCATTCCCCGTTCCTAATTCCTACGATGAACGCAGACTATTTTGTGAACCGATTAGCCCACGGATCGATCCTTTTTCGGGCGGGTGTGATTTGGGGTTGTATCAGGAGATCAAATACTTGAGATTTATAATCTATGGATTGTTGTGTTTTTGATCTAATGGCGACAAACCCGGATCATCACAAAAAATGATCGAGGTTCATCTCTATTGTTCGATTCTTTGTGTTTTTCTTCCTCACGTTCTTTGTTGTGTTCTAACCGTTCTTGGAGGAAATTGATAGTTGCGAATTAGTTTGTTGTTGCAACAATCCGATATTGTAGATACAACACTAGAGTGATGTCACGAAGGTCCGATGACGGTTTCGGAGGACGCCTTAGGGAGGACCGTAAGATCTAAGATTTAGGGCGTTTTTCTTCGGATGGATTGTTCGAGGTTTATGATCCGGTTTAGGGACAGAAAACACCTGTTTCAGTGTTCATATGATGAAACGAACCAACCCCTGGAGTATCGGGATGAACAAAAGAGAATCCAAGGATCCGGAGGATCAGTCGCCGCACGAGGAGGAAGACGGTGTTCCTAGAAAAATTCTGACTACACAGCGTGTAGTATGGGCTACATGGCGTGTGTTTGTCGGAATACCACCTGGTGTGTACTCCAGGAGTACGCGGACACATGTTTGGTACATGGCCAAGGAGACGGCGTGTATACCCCTCCCCGGCTAGACTCGTCCAGATACATAGGATACCCCGTGTGCTGGTACACGGGCGGGAGACACAGACAGAGACCGTGTACGAGCACATGGCCAGCATACACAGAGCGAGCCCCAAGTGCTCGGACATGGCATTTGATTCTTCTACACGCAGTGTAGTTACGTTCAATCCAACAATCCAAATGACACGAGCCGTATACATGGCCAGTACCAGGAGTTAAGGAACACGGCGTGTGATTCTTGTACACACCGTGTAGTTGAGTTTTACAAAGCTTGAATGGATTACACGAGACGTTTACACGGGCAGTACCTAGGGTCAAGGAACACGGAATGTAACCATACTACACACCATGTAACCAATCTTATATGGATTCAGCCAGTTTCCTTCTGTGACTTGGGCTAGTTTCCTGAGGGTTCGTCCCCTTGGACTTTCTCCTGAGGGTTTCCGGTATCATATCCTACATACAAGTGTATGATCCCTTCAGCAGGACTTCTTGGATAGAGTTGTTGTAATCCCCTATGTGAGGCTTAGAGCCGAATCCTCTATTCATTCCTGGAACCCTAGATAGAGTTCTTGGTATCGACGTGACCAAATTTACTCGGGCACCGATCCTATGCTTAGCGAATTAGCTCAGACTGAGTTATAGTAATCACCCCATGACTTGGTGGTGATCCTCATCTGAGCATCATGTTCTCAAAGTTCTTGTGGAGTGTGTTATCCTGGAATGAGTACTTCGTATCTCTCTCTTCAGACCTAGGAGTGTGTTCTCTCGGTTGCATTCTTAGTGGAATCTTCGAGCTGGATCTTAGTAGTGGTTTTGAAATGGTCATTTTTGTATGAGTATATCTAGATATTCTTATTATACGTTCTGTAAACATATTCTGTGTAGAGCTGAATGTACCTTTATTTGTGGTATTTCCCTTTTTGAATTACTTTGTGGTTTCAGGGTGTCCTACTGGGTATTGTTATACTCACCCCTGCATGGGCTTTGCCCACACGTGTCGTTTCTTGTGTAGACGAGTGACCCTTGACAGGATTCTAGGCAGACCAGGACCGGAAGGTGCTCAGTGAGATCAGACAGGCTGGGGTGCGTTCCTACGGCTACAGATTGCAAACCCACCACATTTGTTTACAGGTTAGACATTGTTACAGACTCTCTTCTTGTGGACTTGTACTTTTGGCCCGGGGTTTTAAATTTTTGTACTTTACTTCCCTGTCATACTCTTTTGGTTGGGTTTTAGTGTATCCATGCATCTTTTTCCTATTAGTAGTTTTTACTTTTCAGCCTTTTGGGATTGGAGATGTGTGTGCCTGTGTATAGGTTTATAGGCAATGCCTACCATGTTAGTAGCATGCCTACTCAGTGATAGTCACCAGCCCCTGACCTATTGGAGGAGGGATTGGGGAGTTGTGGCTCAGGCCCCACTGGGACAAGTTATGAAAAATCACATATACTTATATATATAATTTTATGATGTAAGTGGAATCACATCTTTCTGAGGAGGTGGTAGTCCACACATTCTATAATGACATTATCTCTTTTAATGTATATGAAGGGGTTATAAAAATGATATATATATATATCCAAAAAAGTGAATTATTTCATGAATATCATATATATATTTTTTATTTTCATTTTTTTAATTTTAACCACCATTTATACATTCCATGTATCGTGTGAATGAATCACATCGCTTTGAGGGGGCAGTAGTCCACACTTCCTCAAATGAAGTTCTCATATTAACATAAAATGGAATGTACTAAATGTATGTATTATAAAAGGATTAATTAAGTATAATAAGACAATAAATATTATATATATAACATATATGAACTTATTTTACATCATAACGACAACCATTAGTGTAGGTAATGGAAGAATGAGCAATCCTCGTTTCGTGAGGGTGTACTTCATCGTCCCTAGAAACATTATGTTCTTTACCCATTAGACGATGGTATTTGTAAGTGTATATTAAAAAATAAGCATAAATATAATAGGGTTGAGAGTTTTGAGGAATGGGTAGATATGATGTCCCTCTATAGGAAAGGAAAAAGACTCACTAGGTATTTTTGAAAAGAAGTTTGGTGTGAACAAGATATTATCTAACAAAGTCATACCAAACCACAAAACATAATTAATGGAAGGTTAATGGCCTAAATATTTCAATCCAATTACTGTTAGAAAATTTTATATGTCATCTGGGCCCTTAAACAGAGGGTTTTAGTATCTTTTTTATCCAAATTACATATTAATCGCTATAATTAATTTTAATCACTTTCACTAATAATTTTGGTAAAAATGTAAGTTGATCATATTAATAAAAAATATTATATTAATTAAAATGTTTTATTTTATATTTTCAAAATTAAAATCACAATATTAGAAAAATAAAGATAAATGATAATCTTGAAGACAACAGGATTAAATCATTTTATGAGAAAAAGTTTCAAAATATAGTTATCTTTTAATATAAAATTTATATGTTATATTGATTATAATGAAATAAATTATATTAGTTTATGTATAATATATCCAGTGAAACGTTAAATCATATTTATAATAAAATTTATCATTAAAAATTATTTAAACAAAAATGCAGTTTTTAACTAAAGAGCACTATTTTTCACTATTAACAAAAAAATGAAGTTACTCTAAAAAATACCAAAAAATTATTCTAAGATAAGTTTAAAATTATGAATTTAAAAAATTATTTTTATATTATCAAATTTAATTCACTAATGTTTCAAATTTAACATTTATAATAGGTTTTCCATTAAAAGGAGATAAAATTTCCTCTCTTCAAATATAGGTTTTTCTATGTGAAATAAGTTTTTTTCTTATCTTCTTCACCTAAATCCTAATGGATGAATATGAAAAATATTTTATTTAATATATAAAATATATATTCCACTATGATAATTAACTAATCACAATTACATTAAATTATTATGGTAAAATATCTTGCTCAGCATAAAAAATGGTTTTACATAAAGAAATTCTATTTATATTCAATTGGATCACATATTCATTTCAAATTAATTTATAACTTATCAATTAATATGATATTATTATAAACCATATATTTTTATATGATATTTAAAACTATTCATAACAACTAACATAATGGCTTTTTAATATCATTTTATAATATATTAAACTATTTTAATAATAGATTTTTATTTGCTGAAACTCTATCTTGCAAATAACACAAACTTTTTAGGAAGGTCTCTTTTTCAGGTAACACAAACTATCAAGGTTGGTTGTTCTTTCTTGTAATGATAGCAAACTAAGAAGTATTCTCTTGCATATAACGCAAGAAAATTCAATGTTTCCTGAATTGAAATATATATATGATCTATTCAAAATAATAAATATTTTATAAAGCATACATATATTTTATTACATTAGGTTCTTTGTGTTTCATGTCATACACACTATCAAATACAATGTTTTTACATGTGTTTTTTGGGGTTTCACATAACCATTGCGATATTTTTTAATATATGGATAACATCAATTATATAGGTTAAAGATAATGATTATCAGATTATAAATAAAGAGTCCCGATTTAGACATCCTAAATATAAATATACATATTTTTCGCATACTTATTATTATTACTCACAATATTCTTTTTGTTTGCAGTCAATGGATGGAACACGAAGGAATTCTGTAATCATTGAATAGGAAATAAAATTTTGTGACTATGAGAAACCAAATTGAATGATGATAGGGGTAAAACATATAATCACTATACTAATGAAGTTATCCTAAAACATGAGTAACATCTTATAACTTAAACAACTCCAAGGCTTACCAATGTAGAGAACAATGGATTTCACATATAGCATGAGTGGTGAAGAACATGGAGGAAACATGGCTCAATTTACATCATGTCAATTTTTTTAAAGAGACACCAATGAATGTTTATCAATGGAATGGTTAAATGATTTATGTGTGGATAAAAGAGAACAAAGAAATGAATTTGTAACTCATTGTGCCGAGTTACCCTCAAAAGTGGCACTCGACCCGATCATCCACATACCTGAAGGATGTTCCAAATCCCCACATGAAGATGACTCGATGATGGGAATTGAAATACAAGTTAGAGAGAATGATTTCTCCCAACCTATACAATTCATGGAATATATAAACATGGAAAATAAAGAGATAGTGTAAGAATAATAAATATATTACATAACTATAAGATGACTGGGGAAACAAAACAACTATAAAATTAGCTAAAACTGAAAAGAAAAATTCCAATTGTAGAGGAATAAAATGAATCATTTACTCCATACCATGTAATGGATGAACTATAACCATGCCACCACCAGTTACCCAGCCCAGCTGACATGACCCCCTTCCACCTCACTATAGGGCCTTTTTATTCCCTTATATAGAGGACATAAAAAGGTCTATACACCACTGAAGAGGTGCACATGGTGAGAGATAACATGATCAATATGATCCCTCCCAGTTGTTCTATAACAAGTATCTATATAAAAATTATTATGTGTTCATTTCGAAAAAAACAAGGCATGAGAATTAGTAAAAGAGTTTTATAAAAAACATTGTAGATATTTCCCTTTTTATTAAGGTTCTATAACCAAATAAATATATCAATTTCAATGAAATTTTAAAATATCATATTTTACAAGCATTAAAATGCATACCAAGGATTAAATAGTACAATGAAAATAAAAAAACAAAAATCACCTCATTGGTATCACAACGCTAAGGGATACAATTAGTCAATAATCAATGTACTCGTACAAAAAAATCTATTAATTGTGAACCTCCATACCTAAATTTATATTTTTTTAATAAAGGACTAGGGGGACTCCCTAGAATGTTTAACCCCAACATTACATATGTTCTTAGATCCAATTAATCGATGCTCTAGACCAAGATGAACAACCCAAAAAGTGAACCCCCACAATTGATGATGGACTCAAGCTAAACCAAACATATAGTACCCAAGGCAACCCTTATACTTGTTTTAACAATCATTATAATGGATCAAAAATAATTTCAAAACCATTTCACAAAATCCATTTCAATAATTGAAAAACACTAATATCTGTTCCATTTATCAATAACTCAGAAAAACATTTTCCATTAAAATATATTTTCAACACACAGAAACCAATCATTCCAATTCCGTTTATAAATCAATTTTTAAATCAAGAACATCATGGTTCATTAACACAGACTAGAGACAAAACCACATCCCTCAAAAATTAGGTCACACACACACGTAATGGGATCTGCCAAAAATGAATACTCAATGACATAAAAAAAGGATATAGAATCAAATCCTCATAACAAGATTGATAAAATTTATAAAACAAATGGGTCTCTAGAAAGGAGGAAACCCACATACCTCAATAATAAACGCCCGCCACTCCATGACCAATAAAGGAGTGGAATCATGAATTATATCATGTAACAAATATATAAGTATACATAAATAAATAGCAACATAGAACAATAAATCTATTTATGAAATGAAATAGCCCTACCGTGATCAATGGAAAAATATAAGTGGAAAGGTCGCATACCTAGAGAGATTCACCACAAATGTAATGAAGATTAAATGTTTTACTGATCAATCAAGAAATATCATGGTCTCCAAAATTTCTCTGGAAATATCCCTCGGTTAAGTGAAATAAATTCTAGAAGAAGAATAAAAACAAAATCATCCATACACATATTTTAAAAACTATACATGTGTCATTACATGATGAGTGACCGGGTTACCTGATGTGTAACCACCAAAGTCCCACAAACTCCAAAAAACTAATCACCACAGATTAAAATAATTACGTTTTATTAACTCATGGAATGTATGGTCTCTCCATGTCTTATAACCTTTCACAACATGAATTAGTTCACAACATCCATGTAGAAAATCACAAATGCCTTTTAACCAAGTTTCACGTCGTGAAATCATCTTACTGCCCAAATGATTAGTAACATGATGTTACAAAATTGATTAAAACATTTAGAGTATGATGGAAAGAAATAAATTTCATTATGGAGATCCATTTATAGTTCATTTTCTTAAAATTAGGGAATCATTGAATTCTTTGGGTCAATGATCACTTTTAAATGTTAACTCCTATAAAGATAAAGGAACTACATTGAAATAAATTAGATGTTTTTATTTATTTTTATTTCAGAATTAAACATTAATTTTATTTCTGATAATGGTGTTTTTGTTAAAATAATTATGAATCATATATGTATTGTTTAAAATTTCTGAATCTTATAAATCTTAATT
This sequence comes from Viscum album, assembly GCA_963277665.1. NCBI lineage: Eukaryota > Viridiplantae > Streptophyta > Magnoliopsida > Santalales > Viscaceae > Viscum > Viscum album. Next base: position 907,730,484 of record OY728145.1, read on the forward strand.
TACATAAGAGTTATGGATACCATTATGGATTTATGTGTTTAATATTAATCATAAGGTCAAAGTATTAAACTTATATTTTGAATTTTTTTGTTGCGGTAATTAACCTTTATTAAGTATTATTTTTAAATGATTTATGGGAATACAACCCGTTTGTTTAGTATATGAGTAAATTATTTGAGGAAGAATTATATTTCATTTTAATGGACTAATTATTAAATATATTGTTAAACCTTATAGTATGTATTATATTTTATTTCATAGAAATTATGGGTCCTCAAAATTTGGGAGTGTTATGTGAATTATAATAATACTGGTTTTGTAGGATGACAACTCTCATGTAGGGTGACAACCCATCACATTCATCCACGACATGGGGATTCACCAAAACATAGAAGTGAGACATGGGTACTTCTATTTCCACTAGCCTATGGGATATTCTGCTTAATTTTACATTACAATGTTTTGAAATATTTCATAGATAAAAATTATTTTTTTTAATAAATGGTGTTACTATTGATGTTTATATATTAATGTATTATATTGGATAACTTGTTCTATCTATGTTGGTTTTGGAAAATAGTTAGTGATTGATAGAAATAATTTTTACTCTTTTATAGATATTACGATCAATTAATATTTAATTTCAGTTTTTCAAGAATAAAAAAAATCATTTTGGATATAATTTCATAGACTTATAGAAGACATTGAAATTGATTGATGTGCAACAAAAGTATGAAATTTTTCTTATTAAGTAGAATCACATTAAGTGTTTTTTCACTTATTTGTAGACATTAAAAAAAGTAATCAACATTAGGAAAAAGATATTAAAAGAAAAATGTTATCCAATTAAATTCATATCCCATAAATGAAATGGTTTTTAAATCATTTTAGATATATGATTTTTAGGTTTTTATTTCCCATTTATCATTCACATTATTGCGATGAATGATCTATATTAGAATGAATGATTATCTAAATATTCATTCCATTTACATATCATTATAATCCATAATGTTTATCCTATATATAATTCTAGTTATGTGTTATACCATTGGATATTTTTAATTCCCTTTCTTTTTTATAAATGATATTTTTTATCAACCCTTTTTATGATTTTGGTTTTAAATTATGTAATTTCTGATTATCAAACTAATGATTTAAGATATCAAGATCAAATTTAAGGGATAAAATTTACTTTATGTGGGAATAAATAAATTATAATAAATCGATATTTTTTAGTGTTTATAAAACTCATAAAAAAATTTATATAGCCCTAGAAATAATTTTCCTTAAATTTAATCTCCTAGAGAGACTGTAGAACACACAAACCTGAGTCTTAACAAATTGAAATATAGTATACCATTATAACATATGCATTAAATTATAATTTATTAACAGTATAAAATAAATTTGTGAAAATATGGTTTATCTATCTATTTGAAAAAAAAAATAATCATTAAAAATATATGAAATGTTGTCAGAAAGTACTATTTTTTCTAATTGATGGGTTAATTATTCTTTAAACACATAATATAAAATTGCATTTTACTAATTCTGGAAAAAATATTTTCTAAAAATGAAATTGTTATTGAAATAATCATATGAAAATTCTCATTGAATGAATTTTTTTTCCTTTTTTAGAAATGATTAATTTTTTATCAATAATGGAAAATTAATATTTTTTATTTAAAGATACCTTTTCATTTAAAAAATTACAAGGATAAGTTTTTTTATATTAGTATTAATGTACGATTAGTTAAATTATCGTAAAATATATCATATTTTTTTTATTTTAATAACTTTAAAATTTAATTTTCGTATACAAACCATCTATACTTATGAAAATCTCTCTTTGGATAACTTATTTTTCATCACAATTATTAGTATAATATTAAATTTTACTGTTCTATGATTGAGAAAATAATTTACAAATATTAATTAAATGTTCCGAATCATCATTATTTATATTATCTAATAATTTTAGATTTTTTTATAAAATGTATAGTAAAATAAGAAAACATTAATTCATGTGATTAATGTAAAAAAAATTTATTAGGGTGTTGAAGTAAAAAGCTAATGGTTAAAATTTCCTAAACATTTCTTAACCACCCATTTTATTGATATAATTAAACATAATAAACTATAAAATTTGATAATCATATATTTTGGATTCTTGTGAAATGATAAAAACATGTGTGTAATTGTTTCATTTCAAAACTTTCATGTGAACCCGCTCCACCACATATAAAAGCCCACACAATCTTATCACAAATTAACATATCCAAAGCCATTCAGTTTAGAATATTAACACCCAAATACAATTATATATCCACTAAAATCATAAAGAATTTTTATTGATAATTTATCTATGTTATGAAGGATTTTGGTGCCAACCTAAACAAGTTGTTTGAAGAAATTGTGAAATTCTTAAATGATATTTTTTATTTTTTATACTTTTCCACCTCAATAAAAAGAATTAAACCATGATTATTTAATAAAATAAAAATAAGAAATTTGTATATATTTTTTATATGTTTACGACCTATATATTTAATTTGTTACATCAGTTGGGAAACAAAACTCTTGATAGAGTGCATGGTGGACTACCTCCTCATGAACGAACAATTTTTTTCCCATCACCACATTACATGGTTGGATGTAACAAATTATTTTAAACATTTATATGATATAAATGATTTTATTATATCTCTTTAATTTTAATGTCACATATACCTTCTAATGTTACATTCTATATATAATATTATAATTTCACGAGTGTGTGTGGCGAACTACCGCCTCAGGAATCGATGTGATTCATTTTTTAATAATAAATTAAATGGAATGAAATAATAAAAAATTTATTGAATATATTATATATATATGATATTATATTGGAACTATAAGATTAATATTTCACCCAGTTTTTTATCCATTTACTTAGTAATGGAATGATGTCATCACTCATCTGTATGTACAGCTTACGATATCTATAATGTTATGTGATTCATTTTACATATTAAAACATCATTAATGAGTATATAAACCTATATAATTAATATATTTTTTATTTTTAACATTAATATCATTGTTATATGATATATATATGTCATTTACCATCAAACCCGACATTTTAGGAAAACACATGCACTATAAAACCAGATATTTTACAACTGAGATATTTAAAATAGTGAAATATTCATACCAAATGCTTGGTAATATGTTATTATAGGATACTGTATGATATTACAATTATAAATATGGTAAATGAATAAATTAATATCTTTTATAAAATCCTTATAATGTAGATTAATTCACCTTCAACCAAAAGGAAGTGTGTGGAAAGGGACTTCGTCTCAATTTCCTATCATTGTGGAATATTTTATTATCATTACCTAATTTATTTAATATATTTCTCATGCATTTGATTTTAATGTAATATAAATAATCAATCATAATTAATTGTATTTAAAAATACATTTCAAATTTTTTTATCCAAGGGGATTTAACATGAAAAATAACAAGTGGTAAATAATTTCATAACTCAATTGCATTTCATTTCAATATATTACTTATTCATTATCTATTAATATTCTTAGATTACAAGTGAAACTTATTTTTAATATCTGATTTTTTATTTAAAATTACATTATTTTTATTTACATTTTATAGAAAAATTAAATTCATTTATTGAATCTCACTTCAAAATTATTATCATTGTAATGTTTTATATCAAAATATGATTTTAATCTGGAATGTTTATGCTAAATTTTCCATTAAATAAAATTGTTGGACCATTTTTTTTTAAAATTTCCATTTAATTTTATTCTCATATTTTTATTCAGTATGTTTTCAATTAATATTTACATTCTTTCCACTCTTTGTTAATTAATGTGATTGATATATTATATTTAATAAAATATGACATCATTTATCCATTTAGTATATTGTTTTTTAAAAAAAATAGATGATTTCAGAATCAGTTTTCAAAATTGTTTTAATATTCTTCAAACGATTTATTAACGAATTTTTTACCCATGATTTACTAGTTTAAAAAGGGTTTAAGGTAATATACATGATGATTTATGAATGGGGATATTTTTACAATATTAAAATATTTTTAAAGGAATGTTTTTTTTAACTTTTATGGTATATATAAAATTTATTTCTATCATGAAATATTATTTCATAGAATTTTCATTTAAAATTTTAAATAGTCATTTTTAAAATAAATTCGTTTCACTTATATTCTATAAATTGTTTTTTTAAAGTGATTTTCAATTTTAAATGAATGTTTTCTTCAACAATATTTTAATGTTCAATTTTCATATTTATATTCATCAATTAAAAGCCCAATTATTATACTTATACATCACTATGTATATATAGTACTAAAAAAATCATTACTCATTATATAAGAGGGTTATGATCGTTTTGATTAATTTGTTTTTTCAAATTTTCATTCTTGATTCATTTGTGAAGTGATTAACTATTCCTTGAAATATCGACATTCCAATAATTATAGGGCACTAAATATACCCTAAATATTCACGTTATTTATCATTGATATAATTATTTTAAAAACAATATATAATTTCAACATACTATATTTTACATTAAATGTTTTTTTATTGATTAGGGAAATGTTGATAAATCCAAATTCATTACTCAATAATGATACTTTTTAGAAAGGATTATTGTTGATTAAATAAATGAATTATTCAATAAATGAGGAATATATTTTACATGTGTGTACTGTTAGGGACCATTTATAGATTCTCCCCCAATTCATTAGTAGTCTTATTAGATGATTCAATTCTCTAGACATAATTTAATGGGTTTCACTTGTGTACCTACCCATAATTTTTAATATTTCTTGATACTGGTATTGAAGATAGACAAATCATGATTCCTGAGATCACAGAATCAATTTTTCATTATTTAACACCATTGAGAATTCCTTTTTTATCCATGATATTTTCACCATAATGTTATCGTTGTATGTTTCTCAATATCAATTTACTGATTTGTTGGAATGTTTTTACAAGTATTTCCCTTATCATATTTGTTACACCTTATCCATTTATGATAGTAATTATATTGTTTAAAATTCTCGTGTTTTTATTTATTTATATTGTTTTATTGATTATTATAGTTAAATTATTTAAAAGGAATGTATGTTCAGTTATTTACCATTCCATTATTATTCTTATTGATTAATCAATGCTTCTATTGCATGTAACCCTTACTGATTATTTGATCCCACCATTACTCATAAAACATTAACTAGAACCCCAGAAGTGTACTAAAAATCATAAGAAATGATATTATAGGGAGAAGAATATAATTATCAAGAAAATTAATTCGTAGTTTTTTGTTTCAAAATTATTATGGGAATCATGTTTGTGTCTATATAAGCAAGACACTTAAACTATTAAGTCATTTGGGATGTGATTCATTTTATATAATGAAAATATAATAATGTAGAAATTGGCTCTTGGTTACTAGAGTTGGGTTTGTTATAGTCGATATAACTACCTTTAAGGATGTTATATTAGAAAAACTATTACTACCTTTATTAATGGATATAAAAATATTTTTGTGTTAACATAAACAAAATAATTATATTCTAATATTTTATATATTATAGAATGATTAAATAATCATAAAATTATAAAAATTAAAAACAACATTACAATAGCCTATAAAACAACAAAATATTAACACACCATTTTACAAAACATATTAAGTTGAATAATTCAATCCAACATTAGATAACATTTTTACATTATAAACCATTTAATACAATGTAAATAGATGAACACTCTAGAGTGAAACTTCAATATTTCATGATTTATTTAAGAGGAATGCTTATAATTAAAAATAAATTTATGTAACCATGAAACCGTGAAAAAATCATACCTTTGATAATGGACCTGAACATCATGAATTAATAAAATTTTAAAATTTATAAAAAATAAATAATTATTTAATGGAACATAGATATATTTTTAAAACTTGTTTTTAACCAATTTAATTTAATTATTCATGATGGTTGTCTTGAATTATAATTTGAATGAGTACTTGATGTATGTGATTCCAATAAATGGACCAATTAATTTTGGTCTATGTTCTCATTATGTATCTCTCTTTTCCATATATTTGTTATATATTTGTATTCAATGTTATATTTAAGTTATTTCTCTATATACACTAAGTCTATTTGCACTTTTTAATTGGGGATATATATGCTTATTAATTTTCCTCACAAATTTTGTCCACAATTAAAGTCATATTAATGGGAATATTTCTACGAATTATTCCATTTCCATTAATGATTAATTTTAATACTTTTATACTCTATGATTATCAAAAATTTCATCTATTATATGGAAAATAATTTTCTTTATTTCATATTTTAAGGTAAACCATATTCTCTCCTCTATTTAAAATATTCATCACCAATTTCAGAATATATCCATTATGAGGTTTATTACATCACATAATTCATCACCTCTTTAATATATATTTTATTAACATGAGATCTATATTCCAAAGTAATGAAAATTTAGAATATTATAATGTAAAAAAACAATTAATCCCTTTTTAATGAAAAAATTATTGATATATGATTTTTTCCTACCTTGAGAAATGATTATGAAACCCCTTTCCTTCCCAAGGGTTTTACTTATTCATTTTATTTTTATATGACTTAAATTTGTTTTGAAAATATACGAATGTACATAATATTCTCTAATGGGATGTTAATGAATTATAATTCCCCCATATGTAATGGATAATAATTTTTTCTCATGTGATTCCTTGTATATTTCATAGGAAATGTTTCTAGAATGCTATGATATGTTTTCTTGATAGTAAGACTCGGTCTAGGATTATGATGTCATGTAAAATATTTTTTTCCAAATATCCATGATTGATGTTTATTTATACTATAATTATGATTCATCATTAATTATTCTCATGATCTCATTTTTTTCCCTTGTAGTTCCATTTATCTCATGAGTATTATGTTTCCCAAGTTACACATTTACCATCCCATTAAAAATATAAAGATATATCTAAATTATTTTATATATATCCCTTGGTTATCCCATGTAGGGATATGAGTATTATTCGTTTTAGATAGATTTTTTTGAGATAGAATAGAAATATCATGTAGTTTATTTAAAATAATGTATTATGTTTTTTATCTACTAATGACATTTAGGATTTTCAGATTTTCTCTATTTATATTAAAAATGATTTACTATTATCTATAATGTATTGGGGTAGCTATATCCCTTTTACCATTATAGAATGTTAAATAATTTCTTCATAGCTATCAAACACATTCAAAATCAATAAATTATGATTATGTTTCATTAATACATTGGAGAATATATCATTATTAAATATCAGATTTGTGAAAAAAATATAATTTGAACATTCTAACTATGTAATGATAGTTTCATATAAAATATTTTATTTATCATTATTTTATTTATCTTTAAGGAATCAATACACCTTTTTTAAGACAATGTGAGTAAACACCTTCTCATTGAATAACTTCAGGAAAGCAAAAAATATCATGAATTTATTATCTTATATAGTGTTTCTATTTTTTAGTAATTTTTACTACTGATAATATTTTATTTAATGATAAGATGTAAGTATAAAAATATTCTTATAGTCTTGAAATTACAATTCAGTGAATATATTCTTCCTTGAATAAGTACAATATTCAACCATGGGTTGATCGATGAACCAACTAAATAATGGTTGTCTCCATATAATGAATGAATTTGTTGTCCAATTCCATGTTCATGTGAAGTAGTCATATATATATTTTTTGAGTTATTTCCAATAACATTAGTGATTAGTATTAATATAGAAACAACTATATTATTTAGAAATAATGTTACTTTATGAACCTGGATCGTCTTCTCAGATATATTTTTCCTTTTTTGGAGTTTTTGAGAAGGGAGTAGTTTTTTTTTGGAAATTTTTGAAGTACATGCTGTGTAATTTATGAGTACATTCCATGAACATCGTTGCCGTAGGAGGCAGTGTGCTGGCCATGTCATGGTCACACACACGGTCGTGTGGGGTGACATGGAGGCTGCCTAAAGCGGAGTACTAAAAGGGAAAGTACAAGGCGTGTACTTCAAAAGTACACACCGTGTAATTTATTTTATTTTCATTAGATAGACCAGGGATGCGTCTAATGGACATGGGTGTCTTATTCTTCAGCTAAAACGTCCCGGAGCACCCGTACGGTGTCGAGACTTCCCTGAGCCCTCGACCATGCATCAGTTCTCTGAATCGACGACCGTCAATTGCATTGGAATCACAGCAGTAAGCTCTTCCTTCTTCTAAAGAATCATTTTCCAATTCCTCCCCTTTTCCATGTTATCATTGGTTGAAAATTTTATGTGTTTTCTTAGATCTACGACATTCTAAGGAGATTCAATCTTCGAGGTTCAAGTATATTGATATCCTAACCCTGAAATAGGTAGTTTGAGCCTTTCTGTAGATAGTATTTGAGTTTTATGGGAATATTCCACCAATACCTTTGAACGGGGTATTGTGTGTTTACTCTTTTTCCCCTATTGTTTGCCTGCCTTGCTAGTATGCCTGAGTAGATGATCATTGATTGAGAATTGGGTGATTTTCTGTGCTTTGGATGTATTTCCCATGCATGTTTTTCTAGTTTTGACATTTGGGTCTTATTTCCCTGTTAGGATGCTATTTTCTTTCCCATGCAAAGTATTGTAGGAAAGTGTGAATTTTGTTCTGACATGCTTTTGTGTTGTAGAATGCTATCAAAGTAGTTCTTGAGGATTAATTTGTCTATTAAGCGATGATATGCTTGCTTGACTTACATGGGGCCGTGAGAACCTGGTGTATAGACCATAGGGAGAATCCACATTGATGGCTTCTCCAGAGTGTCTTTATAATTATACGATTCAAGAACATAGGGGGAATTGATGTTGAGTGCTTCCCTAGAGTGTATGTAGTTCCTCGACGTGGGCCATATGGGGAACTTCCATTGAGTGCTTCCCCAGAGTTCCGTTAGTATGATACGAGACTATAGGGGGAATTTGACGGTTAGTGCTTCCCCAGAGAGTCTATACTTTAGCTGAACCAGAGGGGAGAGACTGTGTGTGCCGACCAGAGGGTTGCTTGTTCTTGATAGTTCAAACCAGTGGGGATATGTTGTGGGTACTTCCCATCGGGTTACCCATTGTGTTATTGGTTTTTCTGTTGCATTATATGTGTTGTTTTGAATGCTTAAACTGTCGATTGTTTACATCTTAGTGCTTCCTTGTTTACGGATTTCTGTACTTTTACCTACCATATACTCACTAACTGTTAGGCACAAATCTTCGGGTGGGTTTCTACTAGGATTTAGTCTCACACCCTATTTGTTCCATGATTTTGGAACCAAACATATTATATTGTTGCAGGTATAGACAATGGAAAGCTCTCTTTGACTTCAGGTACTTGATTGCATTGGAGCTGGAGAGCATGGGAGCAAGCCGAGGATTGCGATGTTTAGGAGTCGCCCATCTGTTTTTATTTTTTACTTTGGTATATTGATATCTTTATCATTTTGACTTTTTTGGATACTTTACTAGGAACATATGTATCACTCATCATTCATATATATTTATGCTCGAGTTGTTTCTTTATCAGTTTTACACTGGTTAATTTTATTGGATATTTACTGCTTCCACTATTGTGTGTTGTTTACTTCTACTGTGTACTCTGCCAATGAAGGCATAGTTTCCCCAACATCACATCCAAGTCCCTCACTTTTAGTCTTCAGTCTTTGGCATTTTGGAAAATGCACTTGAGTCCATGTGACCAACCGGGTACGGGGCACCCTGGGTGGCATTCAGAACCGGTGTGTTAAAAAGTGGTATCAGAGTGATTATTTTTACATGAATTATTGTATGGAGCCTATAGTCCGGGATATGACAGAATATGTACTTGGTAATAAGATGTTCTCGAGAGTAGCTAACCCATGTACGGGAAAAAGAAAATCTACCTCATTATTGAAATTCTTCTGGTTTTCAATTTTACAGTTCATTTGATTTCACCATTGGGTGATTCACATATTTTGTGTGTTTACCTATGATGTTATTGAGGTTTCATTCCATTTCATCTAGGATGCATTAGCGATTTCATGTTGTAGTTATAGATGTTGTGTAGAATATGCATGCTATTGTGATGGATGCCTTGATATAGATACTTGCTGTTTGATAGAGAATTGCATGTAAGTTTTTGTTTGAATGAATGCCAATCTTTGGTTCTTGTGGTTTTATGGGCCCCCATAGACCGGAAGTTGGTGGATCATTGCACTTTCTTCTTGTTTATAACTTGTATAGGGTGACAAACTTTTGTTCGCGGGGTGTATGGGCCCTCATTGATTAGAATTTGGTAATTTCAATGTCTGTTTTAGTGTTTTCTGGGATCCAGAGTAGTTTTTGAGGCTTACTATCTTGGAAAACCTAGAATACATGCCGTGTAATGTTAAGTACACGCCATGTGTTCTTCTTTTTGGGAAGAAACAATTTTTTAAGTACATGTCATGTAGTCTATGACTGTGTCATAGGTCGTGTGAGCAGAAACACGAGATGGGTAGAGACTGGTGGAAACACACTCTGTCCACATTGAACATGCCGTGTAGTATAATCTTTGGAACCCCACCATGTAGCTAAAAAATGGGTTGGTGGAGTCATTTATTATACATGTCATGTTCCCCTTGAACACGCCGTGTAGGCTGACCCAGGTACCCGACCGTGTCATGAACAACATGGGCCGGTGTTATTCTTTCACATACATGAAATGTCTATCAGGACACACCATGTAGTTTGAGGCATGTGTTTGACCATGTCACTAACAACATGGTCTAGGTGAAGCTTGTCCAGTACATACCATGTCTACCTTGAACACGCCATGTAGTCTTGTCTTAGGAGAGCCATGTGGCTTAACCGTGTAGAAGGACGCAGGTAGGGGAAGAGAATTCAAGTACACACCGTGTGTTTTGAGAACACGTTGTGTGTTTGGGGTGTTAAATGTCCAGTTTAGGAAAAAGTACACACCCATGTGAATGACTTCAAGGAACACACCGTGTAGGTAGTGTACACACCCTGTAGTCATGTTTTACAAAACATGAATGTTTTAATACTCTTTTTCTCTTCTTACACTCCTTGTTTTCAGCCCATGATAATTTTGATCTAAGGTGTGTGCTTGACCTTGAAGAGTCATGCCACTAACACATCCTCCATTTGTAAGCCAGTTGCGAGGCAGTGATCAGAGACCAGACATGGTTGATCAAGGACCACTTGCAGATCCTATTGTTGTGCCAGTCTTGGAACCATTAGTTATACCTATTACCGGTGTTGATTCACAGTTCAGGGAAGGCTTCATGAGGATGATGAAGTCTTTTCAGGGAGTGCTGCCTCCTTCCCCATCGATGGCTAATTTGACATGGGTCTTCCAGTAGCAGCATCCTCCCACTTTCATAGGGGAAGGAGGACCTTAGGCTGTAGAGTCATGGATTGAAGCCATGCTAATGATCATTGAGTATCTGGAGATGGATCTAGATAGGAGAGTCAAGTTTGCTACCTATATGTTACAGGATTCCTCCAAGAGATTGTGGGATGTGATATCATAGGCGGGTCATCAGTAGGATATGGAATGGGAGGAGTTCCAGCACATCTTCTATGATTACTTCTATCCGGTGACCATGAGGGCCGATCGAGCCCTGTAGTTTATGAGCCTTGAGCATGGTATCATATAATTTATGGAGTACTCCTATCATTTCACCAACCTTAAGCACCTCACACCCTTTCTGGAAGGATATGGGTTATTCCTGGCATGTAATTTTGATGATGGCCTCAAACTGGACATCCGCTCTCAGGTTAATATCTTCAGGTTGACTTCCATCACATCCATCGTCAACCAAGCACTGATCCTAGAATGAAATATGAGGGAATCCAGAGTTGGGAGCTAGGTCGGCTCAACTTCTAGGGTTAGTGCTCCGCCATCTGATATCCAGAACCTCCACAGGGAGACTACACGGGGAGATCTGAGTAGGCGGGATGCATCTTTTGGTAGCCAGGTGGTGTGCTACCAGTGCGGGAGAAATGGGCATACGAGGACGCAGTGCCAGAGAGAACCATTGGAGTGCTGATCTTGTGGAATTTTGGGGCACATTCAGTGTTTCAGTCAGATCTTTTCATGATCAACTGGTGACAGGGGTTCATCTATGACTCCTCATACAGGAGCAGCTCCACCAGTTTCTCACTAGTCTGGGAACTGAAGTGCATCTGGCCGTTCAGGCCGAGGTGGTGGTCGCGGCCGCGGTGGTCATTCACCAGGACACCAGTGACAGAAGGGTGGATCAGCTCCGAGTAGTCAGGCATGGTCACAGGGACACAAAGTTGGCCAGACTTTTTCTTTATAGTAGACCCATCAGGAGTAGGTTCTTGACCCCTCTATAGTTCGAGAGATGATCCTTGTTTACTTGGTTTTATCTTCAACTCTTTTCGATATTGGTGCTATGCATAGATTTATATATTTCTCTGTTGTGGAGATACTTGGGCTCAGTATCTTTTCTTCTGCCGATGTTTTGACCCTAGACACTCCATTTGGGACAAGAACATCCAGTGTACGCCAGTGCAAGGAGTTCCCTCTTGAGGTTGGTGGGTGTCACTTCCTTTGGGATCATTATGTTCTAAAGATGACATGTTATGATCTCATTCTTGGAATAGACTGGCTAGTTCCCTTCCATGTATTTGTTGACTGTTATCACTGTAGGGTGAGATTCATATCACTAGAGGGTGGATATTTTCTTCATAAGGGTGAGTGTGATGTCCACGAGAGCAGAGCGGGTCCAGAGCATCAAGGGTTGGGAGCAGTAACAGACCATATTTCTAGTCCTTATCTGGGTTACTAGGGGACTTCATAGTTATACATTCCTCTACTGGTGGATTGTTTGAGGTATGTCATTATAGATGAATTTTCAGGTTTTCTTCCATAGCATGAAGTAGACTTCTCAATTGAGCTCGTGTCAGGGGAAACACTGGTGTCCATTCCTCCTTATAGGATGGCTACACCTATGTTGCAAGATATGAAGAAGCAATTGGAGGATATGCATGCTAAGGGTTTCATCCGACCAAGTACTTCTCCCTGGGGGTCTCTAGTTCTGTATGCGAAGAAGGCAGATGGTAACCTCAGGCTTTTTGTGGACTATCTGATGTTGAACCTGTTGATGGTCTAGAACCGATATCCCTTGGCTAGGATTGATGATCTCTATGATCAGGTTCTAGGAGCCCAGGTGTTCTCAAAGATTGACTTGAGGTCAGTTTATCATCATTTTCATGTTAGACCATCTGATATACCTCTCACCACCTTCAAGAGAAGGTATGGTCAATACGAGTACATGGTTACGCCGTTCGGTCTCATGAACGCGCCTGCAGTTTTCCTAGAACTGATGAACTGAGTGTTCCATCAAAACTTGTATTCCTTCATGGTTGTTTTTTTGGAAGATATCTTGGTGTAATGCCACACTTGACATGACCATGCTACCCATATTGAGATCATTTTGAGTGTACTAAGAGATCATCATTTATATGATAATCTCTCAAAGTGCCACTTTTGGATGGATCAGATTCACTTCTTGGGTCATGTTATCTCAGAGGTGGGAGTATCTGTAGACCCAGAGAAAGTGAGATCTTTAGTTACATGGGAGTATATAAAGAAAGTCTTTGAGGTGAGGATTTTTCTAGGGCTGTCTAGAAACTACAGACATTTAATATAGAACATTCTATACATGGCGGCACCACTGATAGGTTTGACCAAGAAGGGGGGAAAGTTATTATGGTTGGATTCTTATGAGTCATCCTTTTAGGAGCTGAAAGGGAGGTTGACTTCAGCACCGATACTAGTATTTTTAGAGCTAGGAAAGAGCTATACATTTTATTGTGATGCATCATGTATCGGGCTGGGATCTGTGCATATAAAGGGAGATAGAGTCATTGCGTACGGGTCTCGGCAGTTGAGGCCACATGATATTAATTATCCGAAACAGGATCTAGAGTTGGAAACTGTTGTTCATGACCTACGCTTCTGGAGAAATTATCTTCTGGGAGAGAACATTGTGGTTTTCCCCAAACACAAGAGTCTCAAGTAAATCTTCACTCAGCGAGATCTGAATTTGAGACAGTGAAGGTGGGTTGAGTATCTTCAGCATTTTGACTTTGAGCTTGCCTAAACACATGGGAAAGGAAACACAGTGACTAATGCATTGAGTAGGAGGACCCAGATACAGACAGTTCGGGAGGCCAGTAGTGAGTGGCTACTTATGGCTCTGTTTTTTGAGATGCATTTGGAGGTTCACGAGAGACCAGGGCAAACATTTATATCTTATGTAGCTGTTACCTCTATACTTCTTGATCAGGTACGAATGAGGCAGCTATCAGATTCTGAAGGCCTTGTTCTATGGGAGAGCATGTTAGGAGAGGATCCTATTCTAGGGTGGACCATAGGTGAGGATGAGATCTCGCGTTTCTAGGGATGTGTATGTGTGTGAGAAGATATACACGAGGAGATAATGTGGGACATTAATTACTCAGTTTGGGCAATTCATCCTGGCATCACCAAGATGTATCATGATCCACACTGTCAGTATTAGTGGCTAGGTAAGAAGAGGGGTGTTGCTAGTTTCATCATGAGGTGTTCCACATGTCAGTAGTTGAAGGCGGAGCATCAGCGACTCGTAGGGATTTTACAGTGGTTACCCATTCCTATGTGGAAGTGGAATGATGTCGTGATGGAATTCGTGAACGGATTACCGAGGTCCCTTTGATGGAATGATGCAGTTTGTTTTTTCATTGACAGACTCTTGAAGGTTGCACACTTCTTGCCGATCATGGAGACCTTCAGTGTTGAGGAGTTGGGACGTTTGTACATCCGAGAGATTGTACGTCTGCATGGAGTTCCCCACTCCATTGTTGCATACAGGGATGCTCGTTTTACTTCTCGGGTCTCGTAAGGGATTCATAAGGTTATGGGCACACATGTACTTTTGAATACATCTTACCATCCCTAGATAGATGGCTAGACTGAGCGTACGATTCAGGTGCTTGAGGATATGCTCCGTGCAAGCATTCTAGATTTTTGAGGTTCTTGGGCGAAGCATATACCACTTGTGGAGTTTTCCTACAAAAATAGTTTTCATGAAACTATTCAGATGGAACCATATGAGGCTATGTACGGTAGGCCATTCCAATCGCCTTTATGTTGGATAGAGGTAGGAGTGGAAGCTTTGCAAGGACCTCGTCTTGTACAGGAGACCACAGAGCAGATAGAGATGATTCGGAAGATGCTAATGTAGTCTCATTAGAAGTCTTATGCTGATTAGTAGAGACGAACTTTAGAGTTCGAGGTCAGGGATCGGGTTTTTCTACGTGTCACGTCGAGGTTGGGACACAAGAGGATTAGGAGACATGGTAAGCTTTCGCTAATGTACGTTGGGCATTTGAGGTATTGGAGAGAGTTTGGACGGTTGCCTATCAGTTGCAGTTATCTCAGAGGTACCGGGCTATGCACGACGTATTCCACGTTTCTCAGTTCTGACATTACATTTCAGACCCGTCTCATGCTTTCTAACCCGAGGAAGTAGATTTAGAGGTTGATGCATATTTAGAGGAGCATCTTATCCGGATTGTCGATCGTAGAACGCAGGTTCTCCGTGGCCAGTTTTTTCCTCTGGTATGAGTGTTATGGCATCACAGGCGAGTACAGGATGAGACTTGGGAGAGGGAGTCCGATGTACGATCGCAGTTTCCGGAGTTGTTCAAGGTTTCTTCTTCTACACCACGCTAGGGAAATTCGAGGATGAATTTCTATAAGGTAGGAAGTTTGTATGCTTTATGAGTACATGTCATGTACTTCGTTGTTACAGGAGGTCATGTGCTGGCCGTGTCCTGGCCACGCACATGGTTGTGTGGGGTGACGTGAAGGCCACCTAAAGTGGAGTACGGAAAGGGAAAGTACACTTCGTGTTCTTCAAATGTACACACCATGTATTGTTTTCATTAAATGGACTAGGGTCATGTTTAATGGAAAAGGGTGTCTTCTTCTTCGGCCAAAATGTCCTAGAGAACTTGTATGATGCCAATACATCCCTAAGCCTCTGATCGTGCATCCGTTCTCCGAATCAACCGTCGTCGATTGCGTTGGGATCACAACGGTAAGCTCTTCATTCTTCTAGAGAATTGTTTTCCAATTCCTCCTCATTTCCATGTTATCATGGGTTGAATGTTTTATGTTTTTTTAGATCTACAATGTTCTAAGGAGATTAATGCTTTGAGGTTAAATTATATTGGTCTCCTAACCCTGAGGTAGGTGTTTTGTGCTTTTCTATAGAAATTCGTTGAGTTTTTTGTGCAAATTTCACCAATACCCTTTGAATGGGGTATTGCGTGTTTACTATTTTCCCCCTGTTGTTTTCTTGCTTTGCTGGTATGCCTGAGTAGATGATCATTGATTGAGAATAGGGCGATTTGTTGTGATTTGGATATATTTCACATGCATGTTTTTCCTTTTTGACCTTTGGGTCTTATTTTCCTGTTATATTGTTGTTTTCTTTCCCATGCCTAGTATTGTAGGATAGAGTGACTTTTGTTCTGACATGCTGTTCTGTAGTAGAATGCTAGCTAAGTAGTTCTTGAGGTTTAGTTTGTCCATTACGCGATGATATGCTTGCTTGAATTACACGGGGCTGTGAGAACCTGGTGTACAGACCATAGGGAGAATTGACATTGAGGGCTTCTCCAGAGTGTCATTATAATTATACGATGCAAGACCACATGGGGAATTGACGTTGAGTGCTTCCCCAGAGTGTATATAGTTCCTCAACACGGGCAACATGGGGAATTGATGTTGAGTGTTTCCCCAGATCACCTTTAGTATGATACGATACTATAGGGTGAATTTGACTGGGAGTGCTTCCATAGAGAGTCTATACTTTAGCTGAACAAGAGGGGTGAGACTTTGTGTGCCGCCCAGAGGGTTTCTTGTTCTTGATAGGGAAAACTAGAGGGGATAGGCTGTGGGTACTTCCCATAGGGTTACCTATTGTGTTATCTGTTTTCTATTGCATTATGTGCGGTGTTTTGAATTCATAAACTATGGATTGTTTACTACTTAGTGCTTCCTTGTTTACTAATTTCTATACTTCTACCTTCCATATACTGAGTAACCTTTAGGAACTTTTCTTCAGGTGGTTTCCTACTAGGATTTAGTCTCACACCCGGTTTTGGCCATGCTTTTGGGCCCAAACAGATTATATTGTTACAGGTATAGACAAGGGAAAGCACCCTTTGACTTTAGTTACTTGATTGCATTAGAGCTGGAGAGCATGGGACCAAGCAGGGGCTTGCGATGCTAAGTATTCACTCATCTGTTTTTATCTTGTACTTTGTTTTAGTACTGTATTCAGCATTGTGACTAGTTTGGATGCTTTCCTAGGCACATATTTATCATGCATCATTCATATATATTTATTCTACAGTTGATTCTTTACCAGTCTTCTGTTGTTTACTTTTGTTGGATATTTACTGCTTCCACTATTGTGTGTTGTTTACTTCTGCGGTTTACTCTACCAATGAGGGCATAGTTTCCCCACCATCACATCTAAGGCCCTCACTTCTAGTCAGAATCTCTGGTGATTGAGGAAATGCATTTGAGGCCATGTGACCAACCGGGTACAGGGCACCCTGGGTGTCTTACGGAACCGGGGCGTTACAGTTTCTTTTTTAAACAATATGTTTATAATGTTATACTATTTTTTCTATTTGATTAATATAATTAAAATGATTATGAAATAAGACACATAATATATGTAATAAAACAAACCATAATTTATTCATTATTATGTAGAATTTTATAGCAAAATAAGACAAACCTATGCATTACAAATCGTTAAATATTACTCACCACGAATAAAATACAGCTGCTAAACGCATGTAAATGAATATTGTAAATAGATATAAATGAATAGAAAAATGAAAAAAGAAAATATCATGGATCATATTGAACCTTAAGAACCACTAATAGATAATCAATACTTATTAGTTGGTAGAGTATAATAGAATGAGAGTGAATTAAGGAAAATCTATAATAAAAAATTAGAAAAATGTCACGCGCATTTAGAATGGAAAGGAAAATGATTTAGTGAGTCCATATATTGAAAAGAAATATTGTGTTTATACTAATGGTTATTGATAATGTAGTCATTCAATATATAGCTCGTTAGAATATGGTCATTTTACTCATATCCAATATGTATTATAATGTTTTCTATTTTTTATAGTAAATTAAAAATAATATAGCTCGCATTGAAATAAAAATTGGTTTCTAAATACTATGCATATATATGTATCTATTTTTTAAAAATAAATAATATTATCATTATAATAAAAATATGGTATGATGTGTATATGAAATTAAAATAAAATTTTTGATATCAATAGAGTAGTAAAATTAAATTATAGATAAAAAATAATTAAATTTTTTTCTATTTCTTAAAGCACATATAGTATATATTAATTATATTTTGTCAAAGAACATTTTTTTAGAATTATATATTTTAGTAGAAAATATGTAATTGAAACTTTTAAAAAATTTGTTATATATTAACTATCATATTAACATATTTTAAATTAGAAAATTATATGATTTAATTTTAACAACACCTGATGTAAGAGCCCAGATCTGTGCGGATGGAACCTTTTTATTATTTTATGATCGAAGTGCTCGAATGTGGCTCAAAATAATTCTATTTGAGTTAGGTTATGTAAATCATGAAAATGGAGATTAGATATCGTATTACTATATTAAACGATGTTAAATCATGTTTCCTTGGTTTTCCTAGAAAGCTTCACAACATGAAAACTTTTACGTGGTATGAAAGAGGGATTCATGAAGTTAAATACATTAATGTTACAAAAAAAATCAAGAAGTGGCACATTTTTCAGCAGATCGTGACCTGAAAGAATTACATGACATGAAAGGGGTTACTCATCAAGTAATATCCTAGCACTATATGATTTAATTTTTGGGAAACCACATGTTTTTGTAATATACTATGTCTGTAGCTGCTCTCCCTCAACCCCAAGCAACCCAACTACCCTCTCTTAATTTTTTTGGGGATTCCATCATCAAGGACTAATTCCTATGTCCCTCCTTCGATCAGTAGCAATCAAACATTGATATATGATATGATCAACCATAGTTATTGTGGTTTCATCGATATTTTTCCTCTTGTTTCTATTTTCAATGTGATAGAGTGTTATCTCAATGGTTCTAAGGGGAATTTTTTAGTGGTTGGATGGTGTGGTTGTTCAGTGACGTCCTTAGGTGGATGCAGTTCTTGCAGGATAGGTGATCATGATCCTTTTCATTGATTCTTTTTGATGTGAAGAATGTCGAAGAAATTTTGAGGTAGGGGATTCAATGATTCACTATTTAATTACATTAAATCATATAGTTAGCATGGTTTATTCCCTTGGGTCACAATGGAATTGAACTAATTAAATACATAAACCGGATTAAAGAAATGATATTGATCACATAGTGATGTTGTTGCATTTTACCATGTAAAAAGTTTGCTTCTTGGTTTTATGTATAGTGTGATATCTATTCTTTTTTGAGTTATATTTTCATTCATGGTGGAAGTTAGTAAAGAAAATAAATAGGTAATTACTTAATAACTAATTGGATAATTGGTTAAATGGTTGTGTTTAATAAATCTGGTTGTTGTTGTTATAATTTATTGTTTATCAAATTGATGTAGATATGAATGTTTAAAATAATTAATTAAAGAAACTAAATCATGTATGTTATTGTTGATAAATGGTTAAGTGTATGATAAGTTTATTTTTTAATTTACTTCTGATATATTATAATAGTTTTTATTAGGTTTCCCATTATTGGAACCTATGAATAATGAGTTAGTTAACTCAATCTGAAATAAGAACCTATTGTGTGATAAAGATAATGCCTTTTTAGGCATTTTGTTTTCTGATTTCATATACAGGACAATGGCCTTATTCTTTTTATCATGAGAGATCGTTGTTTTCAAATGTAGAATGCCCTTCATTGGGGCCGAGATCTCATTTCTTTGTTTATTCATACTTATTATGATGTTCTCTATATACCCTAATTGTGGTATGTTGGGTAGGGAGGCTTATATGTGAAATTATCCTTGGATGGTAGAGAATGGAGGTATTTTGTGGTATATTGGACAGGCAGTCGTTATTTTTGTGGCATTAGTTGACACATGGACTAGCATGATTAATCTATTTATGCATGTGTTGTCCGGGAGAACATCAGATATGATGGAACTGGTGGAAGTTTGGCTTAATTTCGGATATGAAATTTGTTTCTCATTGAATCATTTGTTTTTTTACGTATATTACTTTCCTAACTACATGTAAAATATGGGTTTTCTTACTCTCCTTCTAAGGGAGGAGATGACAGGTGAGGTATTCTGCATGCTTTCTGCATTTTTTCATCTTAGGGTTGGGTAAGTCAACAACCCTACTATTATTGGAAATGTCTCTACATGTACTTCATATACTCATTATATTGATCCCCTCTTGTTTGGTATCTTATAATGTTTTCTTAAAATACATGGAAATATGAAATGTTGTAATTGTCTTGAAAAAAATTAATAAATGTCTAATCCTTGGGGTTTGATCTTGCTTGGATTCAATATTGAGGTTATATTTTATAGAAAATGTGTACACGGTTTGGTTATGCCTATAGGGAATGGAACATTATTGTGATTCTAATGTAATGAAATCATGGCAATTTTAATGTTTAATTAATGGTTAAGGATTTATTTAATGTAATGTGAAGATTATTAAAATGTACAAAGTAACATATTGTATCTCTTTAAATTGTTGTGTGCTTCTAGGATATCTAGTCTTTGTAGTGTCATTCGGGAGTCCAAGATATATTATCCACAGTAGAGTCTAAAACAATGTTGTGCACATAGTTTGGTTCTGAGCTATATTTTATCATCTATTTTTTTGTTTCTATTTGTTACTCCACCTTTTCGGTTAGGGAAACTGACATCTCAGGGATTTTGAGCCCTGTGGGGCGTTTTCCCAATCATCCAGGTGGGAGGATAGATGGTAGACTACCCCCTTTTATCTATCTCTCTTCTCTAGGTAGTTACTTGTGCATATATAAATGATGTTTAGTTTTTCCAACATATGTGTTAAGAGGTATATAATTTATTGTTGTTATTTCAAACACATATATTCATGTTATAGTTTCATATAGACTACTATAGGTGTAACATGTATAAGTTTTGGGTTCTTGAGTATCCTTACTCAGGGTATGAGCTGTAACGGCTTGAGTTATAATACCTGATGTATGATACATGATATATGAGCTGTGGTGGATCTCATAAAATAATTGGTAACTTTTTTATGTGGACTTGGTGATTTTTTTCAGGAGGTGCATGTTGTGGTGGTTTTCCCAGGTGTCTTCGGGCTAGCATTTTTGTAGAGAAATTCTCATTACATGCAACAATGTAGAAAAGTGGAAAAATAGTGGGGAAGTGGGAGCAGGGTACCCCTGATATTCTTTATTATATAATATAATTTATTATGAAATTATGTTTTAGATTATACATGGAGGTTTTGGGAACATAGTATTCTTCATTAAGTGATAAGTTAGTTTTACTTGTTCTCACAATGCTTTAGTAGTCCTTCATTAATTTTTCATGAGAGGTTCCAGGGATGATCCTACTGAGTAAATTAATATTATCATACTAAATTATATGAAATATTTTTAGTTCACTTGAATTAGGTTGGAGATCATGCTAGTTACTTCTATCTTGTGGATTTGGGGGAGCTGTTCGAGCATCGTGGTCATTGCCGATTTACTTTACTTTTTGGTACTATAGTTTTTCATTTAAGTTGTAGTAGTTACTGAATGACATTACATTTTTATACCTTTATTTGTTTTATATTTTACTATAATTATGTGTTTTTTGGTTTCAATCCTATCTATCTCTTTCTCATGTGTTCTCTTAGAGGGTAATGCGTCACATCTGTGTATTTTCTATAACTATTATTGTTGCCAACAGGGGGCCTTTTGAAGGTAGGACCTGGGTGTGATTATCTCTCTTCTCCCATTGTTGACCTAAGAAGGATAATATTTTTGGGGAGGGGGCCATGACAGAGTGGTATGAAATTTTTGGTTGAGGGATATGATGGATTTTCGAGTTAGGCACAAGTAAGGTTGCATGGGTTGGTTGGAAAATGGTGTCAGCATAGTGTAGAAAGTATTGTAATCATGAGATAACATATGAGACATGGTTATTTGGTCCCACAATAATCTATTGGACATGTATTTAAGAATAATATGGCTATTAAAATTGGTGAAAGACGTTGTAGGGTAGAGACCCAAGAAAGGATCACACATCATTCTTCTAGATCATGAGTTTGAATGGGTAGACCTTGGGATAAGTTAACATAAATTAAGAAAGTAAAACTACTAACTAATATTAAATACTTCTATATTCTAGGTTTAGGATATCTAAATATTTTTAATTTTGTAGTTATGGTTCTAGGTCAATGTCCATGTCAGTTTTGCTCAAGAGATGGTCAGTAGGATGCGCCGACAGATCATCGCAGAGTAGATGCTGACAATGGCGACATTTGTAGGAGGACACACCAAGAGTTTCATTGTCAGAGTCTATAGAGGTATGATGGATCCATATCAAATATAGTCATTGAATACAAGTTATTGGAGGTAGATATAGCCTCCAGTTCGATCTGTTCTTGGAATGAGCAATTTGTATAGTTGTTTGTGACAATATTGTGTTGGGGAAATGAGGTAGTATGATTTCATGTTACATGGATACCATGGGGAGTAAATATTATCATCATATGAGTTCTGAGACAAATTATGAAGTGTGTTTCTATCTTCGACCACAAAGGAGGCTAGTCGCAAGGAGCTTCTTACCCTTCGGCAATGAATCTATAGTGTACGAGTGTTTGGGGTCAATTTTATGAACAATATAGGATATTCATTAGACCTACTTCTAGATGAGGAGGCCAAGAAAAGGAATTTTTAGGAGGCCTCGCATCCAGTGATCTCGCGACAGGTCACCCTATGTATGATGGAGATGTATCTTGAGGTTTTGGCGATTGAAGAGGTCATGAAGAGTATGTTATCTAGAACTGGATCAATAGGACACGGGAGTCATCAATATTCCTTTTGATGTATAGTTGTGGTCTGGGGCTCCCGGTTTTCAGAGTAGAAGAACTTTCGTTAAGCTAGTGGTAGGTCCCTACACCCAATGTATTGTTTCAAGGGGGGATGAAACTTGAACATCTATGTTAATTGATAATGCATTTGAATTTCTTAGGGAGGATGAAGTAACCAGTGGAGAGTGTGTCCGACCATTCTGAGAATTCAGCATGTTCCAAGGGTTCCACTCTAGATTCATCCATTGAGGCAGCTCTAGATGGGGTAGTAGTAGTAGGTTACACCAGTTTTGAATCAGAAAGGAAAAGATGTGGTATAAATACGAATTTCAATGATTCCTGTCGTCCTCAGAGAGCAGAGCATGGTCGTGGGGGTTTTCGCCAATAGTGTTAGAGAGGATATAGAGCAGGTCTGGGTCATCTTCATGATTTATCATTGTGAGTGTCATGTGGGCCAAAAATAATTTGAGGTATCCTCTTCTTTTTTTTTATACTTGGGTGAATTCATTTTTTCATTCAGGATTGATGAACAACTAGGAATAACCTACCTTCTTCAATGATTTGCGATGTAAGGTAGATTAGCTTCTAGGGCCATTTTCATTGACTATGCTAGTTGAAGGAAAATATGACTTGTTTTATGTTTGTAATTACTAAGATCTAGTTCTATGGAAGTACCCTTCTTGAGGAGATTTTGAATATTTAAAGATACAACCTCATGATTTCATCCATGACATGGATTGGTGATTTTTTGGTATAGGCTAGTGGGGATTTCTTTAGGAGGTAAGGTCTTTTCTATGATGTGGATGGAGATCTAGAAGTGTTTTTTTGGTGATAAAGTACATCATATGAGTCCGAGACTTGTATATTCCTTATCATCCTTAATGGAAGAGATGATTCCAATTTCATCAGAGATTCAGTAGTCGGCATTTCCTAGGGTCATAGAAGAGTACCACGATGTATTTCTGGAGGAGGTTTTAACATTTCACCCTCAACCAGAGATTGAGTTTGGGATCAAACTACAATCATGTGTTTGTCCAATCATGATATATACATATAGGACAATGCCTTCTGAGTTATGGGAGTTACATATATATCTCGATTTTATATTGTGGCATGGTTTTTTTGGTCCGAGTGTGTCATCATGGTGAGCACCAATTTTTTTCTTAAATATGGATGATGGAAGATTGAGATTTTGTATCGATTATTGTATCTTGAACCAAGTTAAAGTAAAGAACCCATAACCTATTCCGATGATTTATGATTTATTCAATCAACTGAAAGGTGTATGTTTGTTCTCGAAGATCTATTTTCATCATGTTTACCATCTGATATGTGTGGTGGATGAGGATATTCTAAAGACTACATTTAATTTTCATCATTGGAATTATTAGTTGGTTTTTACAGCCTTTAGTGTGAAAAAATATCCTACCATGTTCATGGGGTTAATGAATGTTGTGTTTCATATGTTCCTAGATAATTTCATTGTAGTTTTCATCAAAAAAATATTTTCTCTACACAACATCCGAGAGAGAGAATTCAAATAATCATCATTCCATTTTTGGGGTTCTTCATTATCAGTAGCTATTTGTGAGGTTTTCAAAGTGTGATTAATCTGAACTACATGTTCATTTATTGGGAAATGATATATCCCAACTGAGAGTATCTATGGATCCCTCTTATATATAAGCAGTTGTGTCATGGGTAGTGCCCAAGATAGTTTAAGAGGTGATGTGTTTCATTTGTCTTTCATGATATTATGAGAAGTTTAGGGATAATTTATCTAATGTTGCAACTCCTCTAAAAACATTGATCTGAAAAGAACAAGTGTTACTGTAGACTGACTAGTTTTAGGCAACATTCGAGTATCTAAAGTATATTTAGGTTAGTTCTCCAGTTCACTACCTTCTAGCATAAGGTCATCAGTTTGAGATTCTCTGTGATGCTTTACATCTGGGGTTAGGACATGTAATGTTGTAGCAGAGATCTATTGTTTCATCTGGGTCTCAGTTGTTATATCCCCACGAACGTAATAATTCCACCCATGATATTGATTTGGTGACATAAGTTATTTCCCTAAAGTGGTGGAGACAATACCTTATTAGAGATAGTTTTGTGGTCTTCACCAATCATTAAATCATGAGGTATGTTTTCTCCCATTATGACTAGAACTTGAGTTAGCAAAGGTGTATGGTCTTCGTATAGGATTATGAATTTGACATTTCATATACACATGGGAAGGGAAATGTTGTGGCTTATGCATTGAGCAGGAAGTCATGCAGTGATGTTGTGCCCAAATTAGGGTATTTTTGGAGAGTAATAGAAATTTCAACATTACATTTATATATGGGACAAATTGGGGGGAATAGGTTATCTTTTTTTAGATGATGGAGAAGTCATATCTACTATATTGGGTACAAGTTTCCTAGTTGGGGATCTTGAGGTGGATGACTGGAGAGACCAAGTCATTTGTGGCGAGGCCGCTGGTGTTTGGTCTAAGGAAGAAAAAAACCTTGTGTTGTTCTAGGGAAGGATTTATATTCCCTTTGGGATGCATGATATTATTCTAAAAGAGTTCCATAGTTCACCCTTAGAAGTTAATATAGGATTTAAAATAATGCACCAATCCTTGAGAGGTCAGTTTTGGTTTATAGGTTTGAAGTGTTCAGTTGCGATGTTTGTGTCTCGATGTTTGGTGTTCCAGATGGTGAAGGTCGTGTACAATTTTCTTGGTGGTTTTTTCTAGCCATTAGATGTTCCTCAGTGAAAGTGGGAGGAAATATTGACGGAATTTGTTATCGGTTTGTCTCAGGATCAAGGAGGATATGATTCTATTTGGGTGGTAGTGGACCATATGATGAAATCATTCTAATTTATATCTATCAGGAAGTCGAGGTCATGTGAGTGTATATCGAGGTAGTGTTTGGAAGAGGAGTTAAGGTTTCACAGAGTCCTAAGGATGATCATTTCTGATCAAGATCTTCATTTTACCTCTTGGGTGAAGAGAGTTCTCCTGCACACATTTGGTTCTCAGCAATTTCTTAGAACTACTTTTTATCTATAGATGAATAATCAAACGAAATAGACCATCTAGAATATTGGATACATGTTTCACTCTTGTGTCCTAGATTTTGGAGGTTCATGGATGAGGAAACTCCACTTTTTAGAGTTCGGCTACACCAATATTTTCAACTACACCATCATTATTGTCTCATTTAAATCCTTTTATGTCTGAAAATTCCATTCTCTACTATGCTAGACTGGGATTGGAGAGTAAGCATTTCTTAGGACGAAACTGGTGCAACATATTACTGAGATGGTAAAGGTTATTCACATTACAGGAAATTCAGGCTATAGCCATGGACCTATAGCCACGGTTCTATCGGTCTGTGGCTATATCTTGTTTATAAAAACGGTTTAATAGGATGATCATGGCTATTTGTTGGAAACCCTTTATTATAATCGATCCTCAAACCCTCCCATTCTCCGACGAACCCATCCTGCCCTTACGATTCCTCCTCCCCCATGATCTCCTCCTCACCGTGCCCTCCTCCTCGCCACGACCTCCTCCTCACTACACCCTCCTCCTCCCCGATTCCTCCTCGTCGTACCCTCCTCGTCACTGCGAACCTCCTTCCCGACGCCTCCTCTCTGCGTCCTCCTCATCGCCACGACCCTCCTCCCCGATGCCTCCTCGCCGCGACCCTCCTCCTCACCATTACCCTCCTCCCCGACACCTCCTCCCCAACGCCTCTCTTCCGACACCGAGGTCGACACCCTCATCTCCCTCCCCGATACCTTTTCACCATCAACCCTAAAAACCCTCTACCCCTCCTCTCCGTGACCCTCCTCACCCCGACCCTCCTCCAGCGAAGCTACTCCGAGCTTCCTCCCCTCCTCTTCCATTCTCGATGGTTCTCCCCCACAACCCTCAACACCAAAGGTAATCCCATGTCTCTTCATTCATCCCCATCCACCATTATTATTGAATTTTTTAATCCTTAACTATTTTTAATATTATTCTCCACTTACTCCCATTTCCACACTGATATGCACTGCTATAACCCCTCAATTTACTATAAAGTAACCACTAATTTGGGACTTGACCACATCAACCTCATATAATGTGACTGATGCAGAGTTTTAAAAATGATCTTCTCCTTAGAGTCTCCAACTTCAGTGGGATGTGTGTGAGGTTCTATAAAAAAACACAAAACCAACATGAATTGTCATGCTTAAGTTATAAATTGGATAACGACAACTTCTTATATTTTTATACAGCATATGTGAAGAATCGGAATTGCAGGTGGAGGAAGATAGAGAACAGAGGAAGAATAGAGTGAGAAGAACATTCAAGAAGTCTCTCTTTTCTCCTTTCTATATGTTTTACCTCTTTTAAATTATACCTTTGATATTGGTTTTCAATTTGATCATTATCTATATTGTTTTATTTTGGATTCTTGTTATCTTTTACTCAGTGTCTTCTAATATTCACCTTGAACATATATATTTGGAAATATGAATATAAATGCCATATTACCACTATTAACATCCTCAAATTTACTATATTTTTTATCCTTAATTATTCATCACATGAATCAACTAAATTTGTGAATTTTATACCTTGTAATTAACCCGTTAAATTCTTAAGAGAATATAATTGTAGTTATATAGTGGAAAAACCAATAATAACTCATGGAAGTGATAATAGACCATCATAATGTTTTTCAAATCATGAAGGACATTATTAATGTAGTTGATAAATCATATGGTGCTTTCTATTTTCTTTCCATGGATTATGAGTGTTCTAGATCATCAGCCCCATATAATTCATTACTTCATGAAAAAATGTTCATTCCCACCCCACCATTACATTTAGAGACGATCTACAATATCATGATTACGGACCATAACATATGATGCTTTTATGGAATTTTTAGGTGTTGAATTGATGTGTCAATTAAATTACATGATTTCATCCTTTGTATCTTAAATTGGAATCCTTCCATAATTTTCCTTATTTTCCACTTTATTCTTCATAATTAAAATGACTATCTAGAGTTTTGAATTTTTATATCAAAGAAACTATCATCATTTCACCTATTTTATAATTTATTCTTTCAATTATTTTAAATTCTTATAACCTGCAAATTATTCCTTGTTTAAACCTCCAACTTTTCCAAAATGTCCTTGACGCTTTAATGAGAAATATAACTCACTATTTTACTAGAGCTTGTGTTATTTCTTAATTTCGTTATGGTAATTACATGTTGTTTTCACCATTGATATATGGAATCATTAGAGGTTTTTAGATAATAATAATTTTAACAATTTATTTATTGGATTTAATTTGATAAATGTTATTCATCATAAATTCATTATTCCGTTGGATAGTGACTAAAATGTTAATGAGTTAATAAATTATTTTATTAGAGAAAATAGAATGGAGAGAGCCCAAATAGTAACATAAATTTTATGAGTCAGCTAGTTTAAAGGAAGTTGTACTATATTTTCATTAGTTGGGAAAAATAGGGAATGACTAAAGAAGGTGAGACCAAATTTTAAAAACTTGGAAAATAACTCACTACTAGAAAAATGATCAATATCCACAGACCTATATCCACGGTTTAATTGGTCTGTGGCTATAGATTAAAATATAACCACTGTTATTTGAAAACCATGGCATTAGAATAGTTAAACCTATGGCTAAATTGAGTCTGTGGCAATAGCTATTAAATTATTTTAACTCTATCACGTCTCATATCCCACCAGCATTTCTCCGACATCTGGACTCATCTCCCACCCGCATCTCTCCCTCATCGGGACTCATCTACCACCCACAAAGCCTTTCTACCTTGTCGCCAACTGGTGAATTCTCCCTCAGCCGATCCTCAACTAATTCTCCACTCGGTTCACCCCTCCCTTGCGTGAACCCTCCCATCCACTTCTTAACACATTCATCTCCTCCTCCACCCCCTTCATTGCACGTTACTCATCCAATCAGTGAATCGGCTGAACTGAGACCATCCATGAGTGGGATCCAGGTGAGCCAGCACCTACACTTTCTGCGAAGATTGCTGCAGTTACTCCTTCATAAAAGAGACTCAGGTGAAAGGTAAATCATTCCATGAACCCCCTGTTCATGCATTTAATGGAGAAAAATTATCTTTTTTACATTGGGGTAGTCCCGTTTATTTGAAATCAGATTTATTTGGGTTTAAAGGGTTTTGGATATTAGGAGAAGGCCAGTTCTTTATGGTTCTACCTCATTGTCCCTCCTTTGATCCACCTTGATAGGGGATCGATTTCTGGAATTATTCGACGATGATTTTGAGTGAGTTATTCCTTCCCTTTCCTTTTATTTTGGTTTCCATCCATAGTATATAATTTTAGAAGATTTCTGTTGGGGTTTATTGGAAATTCCCACCAAAGGATGGTGGAAATTGTCCCACATGATGGGGATTTTTCCAGGTGAAGATAGAGGATGACTTGAGATAATGTATGTATGTTATTTCATGTTGTGTCATCAAAGGTACGTCACCTGATGATTTTACTTATGGTTTTCAGCTAAATTTACTGAAATCACCTATTAAATAGATACCATTTTTTGGATTTTCCGATGACAGTATCGGGTGTGTTATATGGAACCTCCATGTGTTTTTGTTCATGGTTTCGGTGCATTGAGGTAGGCTAGTGATTGATAAAGCATTTATGTCTTTTTGTTTTAAATTATGAAATTAATTATAATCAATATAATTAATTTAATTGGATAAGATAATTAATTATAAAATGATATAATTGATTATTTGTAATTTCGGGGCCAGTTTAAAAGCTTCAGTTGATGCTAGATTTTATACAATCTTATAAGGTGGCCATGCTTCTTTAAAGGAAATATCTTTAATTAAGTTCAATTGTTTCTCGGGCACAAACCTTTGGTTTATATAATATTTATGTGAAATTTGATGTGTGCAGTTTCACCACCTCAAGAGATTAACCTTTATAAATTAATTAATTAGTTTAATTATAATGAAATTCATTTGAATTAAATGTGTAAAGTGCCAAGGTCCATGATGGACCATTGTGAACTGACTATATATCTTGACCGAAGATATCTAAGAGTATAAGTATAATTTTATGCCTTGAGAAACATGAATCCCATACAGGGTGTATATAAAATAAAGTGAATTATATAAGCGTAGTGGACCTTAGTCTAGGTCCCTTGGTGACCTTCAAGTGGAGGGATGTGATGAGATATAGTTATTATGCATAGTAGGCCATGAAAGATCCTTAATATGACTTAAAAACTTCGTGCTAGTAGAGATGAGTGTGGGAAGGTGTTCCTCCCCTAATGAGGTTTAGATACCTTGGTGGGTATAATTTAGCTAAATTGATGATAGGTTTAGTGAGCGGACCAACATAGTGTGATTTGAAAAGGGATATAGGAAGATTTCCATCTATTTAGATCTTTGGAAGTGAGGATTTTCTTATGAGTATAGTGAGGTCGTGATATTTTTTTGGCTATTTTGAGGGATGTGATTCCCAGTGGTGGGTGATGACATGATTGATGTGAATTTGATAAAGGAATCCACATAGGGTGTTCATGAAATAACGTATCCTACGGAACCCATGAGGGTGCCTTAGTGATTTTGAACTTTGTGAGGGTGCATGCAATTAGGATTATAGATGATTGTAGGTGTCACTTTCGAACCCAAATCAATTGTGTGTGAGCCTGATATGGCATTAGCGATGATGATATAGCATTAGCGAAGATGATAGGTCATGATCTTGAGAGGGAAACCCTTGTTTTTTGAGATGAGTTTGAGAATATTGACAACTTTTATATAATGTGTTATATGAGATATTATGGTAGGTACACACTACCCTCAAGGATTTTAGTGGAATACCCAAGGGTTTACCTAGGATTCAACTGTATCGTAAATATAGGATACTTGGGATGTTCTCCTAGGCTCTGGTTGTTGATCCTGATACAATATGAATGCATTAGGAAATCCTCTTATATTCAATATTTTGGATTATATAGAATTCCCAGGATATTAGGATTCCATCTTTGGGTAAATATGAATACCTAGGGTCATCCCCCAAAGAATCGATTCTATTGATGATTCTACTGGATTTCCTGTGCCTATCCCCCTAGGAATTTTTTATATGCTCGATACTATATGATTTCCTAGAACACAATACTTGGAATTAGGCATGGGCTTGATATAATTATATTTACTAGAATTACCTCCATGAAATCGATGCTTTCACCTTATAGTACATTTCTATTGGGCTCCGTACTAGTGGTAATGATCATGTGACATGCTAAAAAAACTCTGACACTAACCAAAGAAGATATAACTAATACTGAGTGTTACGTTATAGCCCAAGGATCAATGATGGGTATTTATTTATGCTTACACAGTTTATTTATTTATTCAACTGAGCATATCATCTACCCATACACTATATTTATTGGTTATGCATAGTACCCCGTTGGTGTTTCTCTACTCTCTAGAACACAAACACTTCTTGGGTGGCCATGATGCTTTGGAACCTGAGAATAATTCACTAATTGTAGGTTCAGGTTGGGAAGAAGCCTATAGTTTCAAGATTGATTGAGATATCTTGGATGATATTGAAAATTGGGTTGAGGTGAAGATTGGAGATGACATTATAACCTTTGTTTAGGATTAGTTCTCTAGTAGGATGGTGATTTTCATGTAATGCCTGATATGCTTATATTTGAGAAATTTAGAGTGGGTTTTAGCACATTAGTTGTATTAATATATTTCAAATGGGAAAAATAGATGTTTCCCAATGAGATTTAACCTACATGAGATGTTGTTATTGAGATAGGTGGGAGGTCCTAATTCCCTTGCGATATGACTCAAGATATTCGTTATTCGG
The DNA here is from genome assembly GCA_963277665.1 of Viscum album. NCBI lineage: Eukaryota > Viridiplantae > Streptophyta > Magnoliopsida > Santalales > Viscaceae > Viscum > Viscum album. The sequence continues at coordinate 907,762,691 of OY728145.1, forward strand.
GTACTATGCTTGAGATGATATATGGTATATGATAGTAATCTAATAGAGGCGTTAGCCTAGGATTGTTAGTTCCTTTAGAGACAAAATCATGGGTAGATGATTTAAATTATGATATTTGTGCATTATAGGTACTATCGAGTACGTGGTATAGGCATGGGGATTCTTTAGGCTTCTATGATGAAAAGCACTTTAGGCGTTTTTGTGTTGAGGTTTGGATTTCAAAGGGAAGGATTGGTAGGATACATGGCATGACTGTTTATGGGTATGAATCCCGATGACGTAGATGATTATGAACCGAAATGGTCTGATCATGGATTTATGGAGTATAAGTACACACTCAGGGTTCGAGAAGATTCTAGTTGATGGGTGGTTGTGTGATTAGACTTGGAACGGTTGAGAAGTTAGGCTTATTGTAGAGAAAGACCTAATATGAGTTTTTGATGAAATTATTTTGACTGAACTCTTATGTTTGTCTACATCTATGTCTAAAACTATATCGATCATGTGGCTTCCTTCGATAATGTTGTAGGTTGCATGGATGCCCCTCTTGTCCCCCCTCTCTTGGGGTGTGGGGGGGGGGGGAGGATTCATCCTGACTACTCCGAATTCATAGTTCTGACCATTATCCCCCTTCATCAACCCTATCATTTTTCCAGCTTCCCAAAATTGAAATTAGCCCTAATATTCTGTCATGAGATGATGAAATTATTAAGACTATATTTTCCCCTCCACATGCTTTCACTAGCTTAAACTTCTCTATTTTCTATTGGTTTTTCATGTTCCACCTAAAATAGGATCTTCCCTCCATGGTGATTTGGATTTTCATCCCTATCCTACATACCCCATTTCAGAATTTGGTGTTCTTAAATTGTTTGGTAATATTTTGGCCACATCTTATGTACTAATAATGACACCATAACTTTCTTCCACCTTGTTTCTCCTAAAATATGTGTTGATCTCGATGTATTAAAGGTACCGATGGATTTTATCTGCATTGATATTGAAGGGGAGATTTATTGGAAGCAGCAGGTCTTCTATGAATCTTGGGATGACTTCTGTTCATCATATAGACACATGAGTCATGATCTATCCAACTTCCAGCATGGGGATAAATTTTAACATCATGTAGGCCTCTCAATAGGTAACTCATAAATCAAAGGAAGCATAATAAATTATTCTCACTTGAAGGGGGTGAGATCACTGCAACTAGAACTAAGGGTCACAAATATCTTTTTTTGTTTGAGGAACGACTTGAAAAGATGCAAGTGGGATATTCAAGTCATTGGAGATGCATATCCAATCAATTCCACTGCTATATTTAGCTATTTCAAATATGCGACTTCTATAAATGGATGCAAATGGAAGGAGCTTGATTAGGGTGTTGTTCTGATCACTACTTTCAGAATTTTGAATTACTGTAGTCCGATTCCATTAGATTAAGTTCATATTTCAACATTATAGGTTGGTGTATCTAGTATTATTATAGCTTTTTTTGGGAAAAAATGTTGCAGAACTGAATCCATAGACATTTTTTTGTCTAGATACCAGTGATTCTGAAATGTAGTTATCTTATGATATGTGAGCCCCCCTAACTCAATCCATATTCAAAACCATTTCAAAGATTTGAATGAAAATGACGAGGGTGACAATGATCCTTAAGGGTGGAAGATAGTCATTCCTAGGTGAAAAAAGAAGCAGGTTGGTTCAAATATCTAAGAAGAACTAGATCAGAGTGATAAATAAGTAGATTCCGAATTTTTTTTAGACTATGAGTAGGATCATCATGCGATAGTTCCATTTGGGTTTGGCTTAAGTAATTGGAAGAAATACATCGGTGAGACATGGAATTATCCAGTCAGTAAAGGGAAAAGAATAATGCATTGTAAGTATTATTCAAATTTATCGATTCCCTTGGGCTACTAGATCTTCTTGTAAAACAAAGCAATCATTGGAATAGGTTAGGCCATTTATGTTGGCACCGGAAGTGATTGAAGATATAAAGATTAAATGAAATTAGGAGCAAGAACAATATTCTTATGATGATGTTGAGTAAGATCAATATGATAGAAAAAAAGATCAATATTTGATATAGGAATCTCAGATAGTTGATGGTGTTTTGAAGGCTGCAGGAATGCGAACAAATGTGATCGAATGTGTGTCTCGGCCTGGAGGTCCATGACTCATGGGGGAATCACTATGTTATACTAAATAGTAGTGTAATAATGAGTTGATGGGAATGAATTGGTGAATGAGAATTCATGTTCTGGTTACATGAGGGGTCCATTGAAACGATAGAGTGAGGTGGTGATCTGACATTGAGAATGTTTCTATTTTTGTGGATGATCTCCAAGGAGGTGGTGATAGTATGTCACTGGGGAATTTAGTTTAGGGTCATCGATATAGTTGGAAACCGATGTGTTTAATGTGAATATGACAGCGCTTGGTATCCCAAAGGAGTGTGTGTGTGAAAATGTCTCTGTGGTGTAAGACAACATCAATGATAGATCAAGGTACCATTGTGTGATTGACGAGAGTTTGTCATTTATTAGAAATAATACGGCTTGAAGTAGCAGAATGTATGAGGGGATAAAAACTATGTATGTCAAAATTCATATCCCAGACCGAGGTTACTAAAAGTCAGAACTCATGTCAATCATTGAATGCAGTAAGTTTTGTTCTGGGTAATCTAGGTGCATACAATAATTGGTAGTATCTTGGAAATCAAGTGTGAATTGACAATAATTTTTAGTCATTGGGTTCAGTGTATGACTAGTTGAGGTCTAGGTAGAATGATTTGAGTGCTATTAGGTAACAATAATTATACTATTATGGTAGGGATTATCAACCTCATTTCATGTTAAATGACCTCTCTTGTGGGAAGGTTCAAGGTCATGCATAAGAATGACCCTTGGATTATCTTGAAGACTCCATAAGACCAACGTTCAATAGACCTATGAATATTTGGATCCATGATGAATGCCTAATTCTTGATTCATATGTAGCACTGGACGGAGTCCAGATAATGGCTTTAGACTCCAGAGTAAATCTGTCTAAACTGGGATGGGAGGATATTCAGGGGGGATTGGATGGGGGGTGGGATTTGCAGGGGGTAAAGATTCAGAAAATGAGTGGGGTCAGTCCAGGAAGGAGTGGGGGTCTGTCTGGAAGGAGTGGGATTTCATCTGTCCAGGGGGGGGGGTGTCCAGGGAGGGGGGGGCTGTCTAGGGGGGATGCAGTGGGGGAGGGGTGGGTTGGGGGTGTCCAGGATGGAGTGGGGGGGGGGGGGTCTGTCCGGAAGAGAATTCTCGAAACATGGATCTTCTAACCAAATAGCTTGGTCTTCTTATTTATGGAAGTTCCAATGTCTATCCCTGTGCTTCAATGAAGCTGGTATGGGTCCCCTTCCACCAAAATATATTTAGAGACATATATATAAGAATTTAAAATTGAAACTGGTAGTCTCCCGATTAACAACTGGGTGTTCACCAAAGCCTCATTGCATTTCAAGGGAATTTGGTTATCTTTTTTACGGTTATAATCATAGTAATTAGAAACCATTCCCTCCTCGTTTTGGCTCAACAGAATGTAGTATTGTGGAAATTTTTTTGAAAAATCTTTGCATGAAGCTGGGGGGGGTTCATAAATAGAAGTTTCCGTGTTTGATTGAATTATTATACTGGGAATATTTGTTTCAAGAATGATTAATCCTTTATTTTTCATGTATGTTATCTGTATTAATAGTTTTAGCATAAGATGACTGAGCTATTGGTTTATTGGTTGAATATGGTTCTATCATGATTAGTGGGTTCATGTTTTTGGAAATGTAAATGCTAGGTGGTAGAGTTTTGTTTTGTTGTATTGTTTTTTTGTGTCTAGTAAATATCAAGGGGCATGGAAACATCTCCAGGGGGTGCAGGGTGGGGGGGTATTTCAGGTTGGGGTGGTCTGTAGTGGGGGCCCTGGACACATGTCCAGGGGGTTACAGGGTTGGGGGTATGTCCAGTAGGGGTGGTCTGCAGTGGGGGGGTCTATCTAGGGTGGGAGATGGGGTCTGTTCGGAAGGAGTGGGGGGGGGGGAGTCTGTCCAGGGTGGAAGGGGGGATACAGGGGGATAAAGATTTAGAAAATGCGGTAATAAGGCCGATAAATGGTATTTCACCAAGGAATCCTCTCATTTCTGAAATGCAGATGAAAATATTGATGATTCTGGGCATGAACCATTAAAATATCACATACATCCCCACAACACAATCTACCGATCTATCTTCCTAGTTTTTCAACCCCAGAGATTTCATATATACCCTATTTTAGAGGCAGTGGGAAACATGGAGGAATTATCTTCCTATTGATGGGATCTGAATTTTCCTTCAAGAGAAAGAAATCATTCTGAAGGGGTATTGAGAAATTTCCATGCCTTGAAACATCCTGATATTGTGTAAGCTTATATACTGGGCTTGAAAACACCTACATTTATAGTTTTAAATATATAAACTCCCTCACATGGCCAAACTCCATCACCACTCTTCATCCACCGCATCTCATTGTCAACTTTTCTATCACAAACACATTTTAGGTGTGTCCATTAATCTCGCCATCTTTTCAACAAATCACCTTGGTAAAAGTCCACACATTTTGTCAAAAAATAAAACACAACCCAAGGGGTGTACAACTGCATCATTATCCCCTCATATCTTTGATGTTTCCCATCGATAGTGGTGCAACCTACTCCATTTTGGAATACTCAATAGATATATAATAATATTACTCCAACGCTTATATTGTGTATGTATTGAATGAAATTGGATTTCATTTGAACAAAAATGCATTATTAATGATTGCGTTATTCAGTATTGGGATTTTCATATCTATCTGAATATTCTTTGTTCATTTTGGACTATAGAGTTATGTATCATTTATCATGTATAGTTGACACATTGATCACATATATATAAGAAGTTTTTATATCTCACTCTTTTTCCTATTATTTACTTATAGGTGGTTACTTATGATGAGGTCGATTCTACCCACCACCATATAAGGCAGTGATTTCAACATCAGATTTAGGTAAGGATTCTTTCATTTTTATTGTTTGGATCAATTTTAATTAAGGGTTTTTGTGATTTTTGAGTTCCCTATCTTTTTGCAGTGTGTTTTGGATCTTGTTGAGGACAATGAAGCACCACATGACTGGGATATCCTCTCAACCTGCGGGCATGAGTCCTTCTAAAAGTTCATCACATGGATTGACTCCTTGGTTCAGTTTGGGCCAGGTTAGGTTTGCTAAGTTATTTTTTATTGGGTTCATTTTTTTTGGATTATGTCAATTTTAACAGGTTCATTTTGATCGATTTGGGGCTATTCGGTTCAATTAAATTAATTTTATATCCAATCATGTATGTTTCATTAGTTTCATTTTCTTCATGATCAATTATGCTTTATTGAAGTCATTTTTGATTGGTTTGAGTCAGTTTGGTTACATTATTTTCAGTTTGGTCCAGTTTTAACTTTTTCAAAACCATTTAGTTTGGTTCCACATTACTCAAATTGGCTTGATGATGTTTTATTTAGTTCTAGTCATATTATTATGTTTTTTATTAGTTTAGTTAATTTGAATTTAATTTTTTGTATAATGCCATATATTAGCATGTTTTTGGTTTTCTCATTTTAATTGCCCCACCTCCTCCTGCTCCCTTCGCTCCTGGCCGGAAGATACAGCCCCGTGGATGTCACTAGATCAGGCAAACACGTCGCAGTTACGCCGCGGCCACTCTGCGGTAATGCCATGATTTGGCCCTACTCCAGCCACATCCAGCCCACACCACCCTCTTCAAACTTCATTTCATCCCGCTGCCACCAACATTCCAGCCCGCAACAGCCCCCCTGCCACCTTAGAATCAGCCCGCACCACCCCCAAACACCTACAACTAGCCCCCTTCCCCCATCATTCCAGCCTCCTCCCACTCCCTTTGCTCTTGGCTAGAAGATGCTGCCCCACTGATGTCGCTGGACCGGGCCAACACGCCGTAGTCACGCCATAGTCACGCCGTAGTCACACCACAATTTGGCCCTGCTCCAGCCATATCTAGCCCACACCAGCCCCCTTCCACCTTCATTTGTTTTCTCCTTGGAAAAATCTTCCATTATGTTATTTCTTGCCTCTATTTTCACATACAAGCAAGGATTTTTGGCATGAATCTATGTTTTTCTCCGTCTTTCATGATAGAAGAACTGATCCTTTTATATTTAGAAATTGGGTTAGACTTCTTAGGTTTATTACCCAATGATGTATAATATGCCTTCTTTAAAAACTTCTTGGGAATAGTTTTTCCAACTTCATTTTTTTAAAATTTTCCAAACAAAGTTTTCTTCCATTTGTCATCATCAATGGTCTTCATTATCCATTTGTTTTTAACACATTCTTAGATGAGAATGCTCCATTCTAGTGACCACACTCAATTAAAATACAATAGCGATCTTAAATCAAGAAGTCACCCAAGTTGAATCATTACATGTTTTTAGGAAAATAAGAGTAGCTACCACACAAACTAATGATGATAATATTACTAACAAAAAGACTCATAATTGTGTCAAAATAAATTTAATTGATCCACTAATTTTTTTCTCTATAAGCTCATGGAGGAGTGTGACAGACTATCCTGATAAATCCGTTGTTACTCATGAATATTTATCAATTACCCATGGTTTAAAAACAAATTCTGTAAAAATATGGGTGTGATTAAATAATGAGCATCCATCCATATCATCCAATTTGGCTATGAGAATGAATAAAATTCTTGGATATCTAAATAAATCTCAAGATCATATTGTTGTTTTCCAAAAATAGAAAGTATGAAATACTAGATATACTACATACAATAGAAAGAGAAGGTGATTTATTTTCCAATAATAGTGATACTAGACATTTGGACAGAATTATAGTGAATGTTGTCATAATAATGTCATGACTGATGGAAGTGAAGAGGATGTTGAAATATAGATGAACTACATACACTATTGAAGAATAGTCCAGATCATGGACCATTGAAAATTTTCCATTAACGTCATGACCGATGGAAGTGAGATAAAGTAACAAATGGAATTAATTCAGAAAAGAAATCGTAGAAATCATTTAATTAAAGTTATCCTTGATGAATGAGAGTAATACTGACTACTAAATAATGTTATTCTAAATAATACCAAAGATATCCTAGAAGAAGAAGAGTAATACTGGTGTAGGAGGGGGTGGGGGTAGGGGGTAGTGGTGCATGGGGGGATGGGGGAGTGCAGGTGTGGGGGGAGGGAGGGGGGGTGCAGGTGGGGGTGCTGGGGGAGTGGTGCTGGGGGGGTGGGGCTATGGGTGGGCAGGTGGGTGGGGGGGTGAGGGCTGGGGAGTGGTTTGGGGGAGTGGTGTAGTGGGGTGGGGGTAGTGGTGTGGTGGGGTGGGGGTGTGTATGGGGGGCAGTGGGGGGGAGTGGTGTAGGGGGAAGTGGGGGTGTGGGAGGGGTGCTGGTGGGCTGGGGGAGTGGTGCAGGGGGACTCATGCTGGCTGGGGGGTAGTGGGGTGGGGGTGTTTTGGGGTGGGGAGGTGGGGGGGACTGGTGCACGAGGACTAGTGTTGGCTGGGGGGTAGTGGGGGTGCAGGTGGGGGTGGGGTATGATTCATGGATGTGTTATTTCCATTATTTATGCATGTACTGATGCAATTATTAATGATAATATTATTAACAAAGTGTGTGTTTGTAGCTGTTTTGTGTTGACATGACCCCCATAAATAGATATGAAAAATGCATACATGTGTAAGTGTAAAGGGGTATATTAAAGTATAAACATATATATCTAAGGACCCCATTGTGCATATTTTTCCATGAAAATATGTACATATGGGCTAGGCGTCCTTATATATATGTGAAGTTGCATATGCGTGCAAGCCAAAAAAAGAAGAAGATTCGAGTTGTCGTCAAAAGTAGTGCCATGAGGTTGAGGTAAGTTTCCTCTGCCTAACCATTTAATTTTAATTCTATAATTGCTCTAGTATTTTAAAAACATGTTTTCATTGTTATATAATGTGTATATGCTATTCAAATTATTTGTGGCCCTTTATAATGACTTTTTTCACCTATTTTACATGATTTCCCTAAGCATTCAATGTGGACTAGTAGAAAGCTTCAGCCAACTCAATTGTAGAAAACAAATTTTCCTTAACTTTATAGATGACAGTGTCCTCATTTTGAGAAAACAAAAACCAAGAATTCTCATAAAAATCTAAAACTTAAATAAAATCTTTGTATTCATTTCATCAAACACAAACAACCGACTTTGAAAACTTGATACTTTCTTCAGTCTCATCATTGTGAAACACTTGACCCAGAAAAAGACAGAATTTAACCTCTTAAAATAAATCCACCTAGGCATGATTCATGGTGTGACCAAGGGTTTCACACCATGAATCCCTACCCCTGGGAATATCATATCTTAAACTGAGGTTCATAGTCGGGAATGTTCTAGATAGGGGGTTCACCCCTCAACTAATCATAATAGTGCTCCTAACCATATGAATATTCAACAAATAATGATCTTCCAATGGTCTATCAACCTGGTAATTGGATTTTGAGAAATGATCTCAATACAGTTTTCAGCTCACTGCATCCAACCCCACGAAAAACATCAGTTTGTTCTCCTCTAGATGAATTTTCCTGAAATTTCATAGTTTCACCCGCTGGTGTGCTATCGCATCTCTCAATAAATATTAGATGATTAACTAAGGTCATATTAAACCCAGGATCCATTGATGTATTGAACAAAATCTTGATGTATATCCTCCAATATATGTATCATCTACTATTATTGTCTGTCTATATATTGATGGTACGTTGTGCTCGATATTAGATGATTCCCTAAGGTCATATTAAACCCTTTCCAAAAATCATGGCTTAATATGTGCATCTCTCTATGATATAATTATTAAGGGAACTCCATGATAGTATTAGTCTTCACAGATATAAAACATTCCTATATTTTCTACTAGGTCCATGGCCACCAAAACAGACACCCAAATTCATCACCCATATTTGTCTATCTAGGATTCAGAAACCACAGAGGTATGATAGTCTCTCATCAACTATTCACCGAATGATTCAAGGACTATAACTCTTATAAAATTGTAACACATCATCATCAAATAGTTAACACTCAAGTGTTAGTTTACCACTTTCTAGTCGTTCCCGCATCATATTAAACACAGGGTAAATTTTTATACAACCCTTCCCCCAGCCTATATGAGATGATATGGTAACTAATGGGGAAAATCAATTGATACCTGGTCATTAGAATCATCCATACTCCAATTAGAATACATGATCATTATGTCTTACTATTCTTCAAAAGGATTTTAACCAGGTTCCAAGGGGGAGAGGGAATGGGGCAGGGGGGCATGCTGGGTTCTTTTGCAAGGGGAAGGGGTAGGGTGCAGGGGGGTGTGCTGGGGGGTGTGCAGTGGGAGGGGGGGTGCAGTGGGTATGTGCAGGATGGGGCAGGGGGAGAAGTGGAGTGGGCTGGTAGGGGGAGTGCAGTGGGCTGGGGGGAAGTGCAGTGGGTAGGGGGTATGTGCAGGGGGGTGGACAGGGTGAGGGGGTAGGGGTGGTTTGCTGGGGGAAGGGGGGAAGGGGTGGTTTTTGGGGGCAGAGGGTGTGTAGTGGGCTGGGGGAAGTGCATTGGGCAGGGGGAAGTGCAGGGGGTAGGGGGTGTGCTGGGGGCAGGGTGTGTGCGCAGGAGGGGTGCAGTGGGCTAGGGGGGAGGTGCAGTGGGCAGGGGGTGTGTGCAGGGGACATGGTGAGGGGGAAGGGGTGGTTTGCTAGAGGAAGAGGGTAGGGGTGTGTCCAGTGGGCTGGGGGGGGGGAGTGCAGTGGGCGTGGGAGGAGTTCAGGGGGCAGTGCTAGGGAAGGGGGCATGGGGGTGTGCAATGGGTAGGGGGGTGTGCTGGGGAAGGGAGCATGGAAGGGGGCTGTTTTTTATGGAATGGGAGTACATATAGCCAAAGTTTTAAACCATGGCTATAGGGTTATAACCATGGTTTAAAGCCATGGAAATAGGCCCATATCCACGGTTTTAAACCGTGGATATATATCTTTCTCGGCTCAGGATTCTGCCATGGTTTGAAAACCGTGGCTATAGGGTGTTGCCACTGTTCAAACTGTGTCTATAGGTTTTTCCCTATAGCCACGCCAATACCAGCCATAGTTTATGAAATCGTGGCTATAACCTATATCCAAGGTTTTTTGGCCTATATCCTTGGTTCCAAACCGTGGCTATAGCCTTATTTTGTAGTAGTGTCACGAGTGGATGAAGTTAGCACATGATCATCAAATGTCTTATGTAAATAATATGAGGAGACATTTGGTGTTTTATGTTTTGGATCATGTGTTTCTAAAGGTGATTCCCCATACTGGGAGTGAAGGTTTAGTCATGGGAGTAAGCTATCTTCATGGTTTGTTTGGGCTTTTCATTTGTTGGCTCATGTCAGAATCATAGCGTATTAGGAAGAACATCCCCCACATATGATCTAGATACATGATGTTTTCTTTTTTCTCATATCCCCATTGTAATCTTAATTTCAAATGTCATTTCAATAATTTGGGAGAGATTTATGTTGATGATGATGTGACCTTTGAGGAGTGGCCTATGGAGATCTAGGACCGTAAGTAAGGTGTTTCATGGGCATGTTATCCTCTTTATTTTATTATTTTAGAGGCATGGAGGTGTGGAGGAGAGAACCTAGGAACATTTTTTACATATAAGTTCTTGTTAAAATGTTCAATTTTATGTTTAGCTCTTCTCCTGTAACATTTTACATTTGGTATTTATATACCCTTTCAATTTATGAGATTGATTTCTCTTTTAATGTATTTTGTTTTACTATATTTTGAGAGGTATCTCCCCTGAGAGTGTTTTTAGGAGCTGGTTGTGGTTATTTGGTGGTTTTTCTCGTTTTCATCTCGTGAGGTGGCGAGCTCAAGTGGTGGTGAAAGCTTTGAGAGGTATCTTGTAGTGTCGATATTCGAATGAACCCTTTCTTTTTCCACTTTCAGTTGGTTTTGGGTTTTCAAGGATGTGAGTTTTTTATATGTATCTTATGTAAGGTCACAGATATGCGGGGATCAACCCTATGTGTGTTTTCAAAGATCAAAGTTCTCAGAGTTGGATCTGAAGATGTTTGGAGGAGTTCAGTTATGTAAAAGATGGAAAGAGCCGATTTCACATTATGTAACTGTATAACACATTTTGAAATCTAGTATCATAGGTATTCCTAGAAATAATCTTTATGTGAATTATTTTATAGAGAGTTAAATAGGGATTCATGAAAAGAAATAATTTGGATTTTAAAAAAATAAAATAAAATTGAGAGGTGACATGTCGTTCAGCGGTACCCGACCTCATGGTAATAAAGGATATAAATTGGGATTATGAATCATGTAATACCCCAATATTATAAGTTTTTAGTGTTTTGTATTTGATCATATTTTTTCAAATCCTATTGTTGTAGTGGATATCCCTCGACCCCAAGGGACCCAAATACCCTCTCTTCGGTGTTTTAGGGATTCCTTCATTAAGGTCAAATCCCTAGCTCCCTCCTTAGATATGTAGTGATTCGTCTTCGATATAAGGTATGATATACCTCAGTTATTGTTGTTTATTAGATCAAAGTTTTTCCCATTTCACTTTTCCATGTGATGGAACATGATCTCCATGGTTCTAATAGAGTTTTCTTTGTGGTTGGTTGGTGCTGTCTTGCCACGATGTCCTCAGGTGGATGCATCTATTCTGGGAAATGTGATCTTGGAGAACGTTTATGACATTTTTTGGTAGGGTATTCTATGATTATATATTTAATTGCATGATATTATAGATTTATTATTCTTTAGCCCCTACGTCTCAATGGAATTTACTTAATTAAAAAATTAAACTAGATTAATGAATTTGTATTGATCGCATAACGATGTTATTCTTTATACCGTGATAATAATTTTTCTTTTTATTTTATTGATTTTGTTATATCTCATAATTTATTTTTTTATCATTTATTTCATGATGTGAATAGGTAAATAACATAAGTCTGGAATACATTGATAAACATAAATACTACTCATACAACCATGCAGATTCTATTCATAATATTTTGTCTTAAGGAATTGATTTTCGTGATTCCTATAAATTCATCATTTTAAACATTTAACCACAGTTGATGTCTTATTAATACAATTATCCGTTTCCATTATTTTAAAAAAAACCTTTTCATTTGAAATTACTGGCTTTGTGTCCTTTTCCAAACCCAAAGAATCTTCTGGTTACATTGAAACATTCTCCTTGATTTCTCTTCCCATATTATTTACTTTAGGAAATGTGAACTTTCATTCCTCTATGATCACCACGAAACACCATCATTCTCTTATTAGCTAATTCAGGAAACTCACAAAAGTTGAGATTATTGTTCATATTATTAGATTTATGATTAGGAATAATAATAAAGTTTCATCTTCCAACTCCCATTTCACTTGTTTTTTTATGGAGAATATCATTCCATTTTTAGTCATATTCTCTATTAACACGAATCCTCCTATTTCCATCTATTTTTTAAAAACCAAAAATAATATTGTGAGAGGAAAATATCATCCTAGGACAATAATATAACTAAGGGGGAGTATATTCAATCTCTAAAATCTTTGTTTTAATCATAGGTTATTTCTAATCATTACCATAAATTTTAGATCGTAACCAATAGTTATACTTGTCCTTTCTTATATCCCAATAAACACCTTAGAAATATATCTAGGGATCTCATTAAAGTTTTCTCTTCCTAGATGCCAATGGTAGACTAAACCCTCTCTCTGATACCAACTATAGAGACCCAAGAATGACATACATGGAAATTACATTACTTTTTCAGAATACTTAATAAATGACAAAACCCGACTCCCACAGACCATATTATTTTATTGTATTTGGAAACTCAGAACATAATCATTAAATCTTGGTGAAAGATCTTCAACATCTCCCATAATGAACATCCCCATTTTTCATACCTAAAACCAATCATTATATCATTGGAAAAATAAAACATAGAATGGGTGATATAAAATGCATGTTAAGTTTAAACATGGAGAATGAAAAACAAAGCATAAACATTTGAATGTAAAAACATGAAGCTATATTTACACATTAAAATCTAGAGGGAAAAACCAAATTGTGGCTATATATAAGGAATAGATCATAAAGGATCATTAATCAGGATAGAATAACATTGGCATAAAAAAAGTAATTGTGGGAAATTAATAAGAAAAGATTATGATTTTTATAGTATCTAAGGAATTGATTCCAAGACCATCATAGTGGAAAAAATCCATTGCTGAACCTAGTTTACATGTCTATCTATCCATGTATTACTGAACAGATTTTTCCTGCATTCTAGTCATGTCTATCTCATTATATAAAAATATTTACCCAATAAATTTGAGGGAGATATACTTAACATCCAACTCATAATTAATTCATTCTTACATGTTCCAAAAAAACATAAATAATCCATCATAGCATAACCCATGTAATAAAATGAGATTCTTAAACATCTTGACATTATAACATAATAAATATAAATACCATTCCATCATTAAAACAATTAAATAATGGTAATAATAGTGGTAGAAACAGATCTCTATTAAAATATAATCATCTTAGATGGAAAACAATTTTGGTAAACAATTTGAACTCAGTTCTTGAGAAAAATATCCTTTCTTATTCATAAATGGTTTCTTTCCTAAAAATTCCGTGTAAATTTTAAAGAAAATAATTTTGTTAAAAATAAACATGATAACATGTAGAGGAAGATTCATTGAAGTAAAACGTTATGGAGATATAAAAATATTTTCATGACGTATAAGTTAAAAAAACTATATCCTCATACTTTTACTGAAAAAGTCAAAAGTAACATGTATGGTAAACAAAAGAAACTTTCTTCCATACCATGTATTAAAAGTCCAAAATGGGTAAAAATTACTATAAAATACATATAATAATAGTAAAAATTATATGAAAACATTTTTATTAAATATGGGCATGGATGATAAATATAACTCCCCAAAATACATACGTATAAACAATCTCAAATAAAAAACGAGATTGCCAAATTATCCCTTACCTTAGGTCTAATTTCTTTTATATGTGTTTGAAACTCTTGTATAGTGGGTTTAAACATATTATTAACTTTTAAAAGAACCATAATAATATTTATGATATCATATATTATTTAACTATGCCTTCATATTACTTTTCATTTGTCAATTCCATGATAATGCTATGTTTTGGGTAGTACTCGTTTCATTTGTCATACTTTTTTAGACTTGTTATGCTTGATATTATTACATAGATCATGATTTACTTTCTTCCATAATTAAAGACATGATTTATATATAATATATATTCATTATATATAAATATAAATAAATATATAAATATATATATATAAAAGATAGATAAATGAGACAGAATACACCGTTTATGGAGACAGTGAGTTGTACGTATGCATGAACGTTGTTTTCATTTCCATGTTAAATAGAATGGAAGAAATTAAATGAAACAAAAATATATATACATAAATATAGTATAATTATTTTTTCAAATATTTCATGATTATTTATTATAAATACTTTATAATAATTCAGGAATGGTTAAGAGGGTGAATAAATCAAATCACTTCGTGAAGGCGGAAAGTCGTTCGTAAAAATGAGCGACGATATCATTTCGATATTTGTTGAATGATATTAAAGTGGATGGGGTATAATATCTCAGAGTTAGTATCATGATATAATAGTTATATATATTTATTATTTCCACTATTATACCCATCCAAATAAGGTGGTGGTGAAAAATAGATTACACCACAGCGTGGAGATGGCAATCCGTACATACGCATGCGCGATGATTTTATTATTTCATAGAATTGATGGATGGTGAAATAGAGTTGTTTCATATTTATAATAACTTATCAGTACATTAGTGATAATTATGATGTTACATTATATTGAAACTACTTTAAAAGATCAAGTATAAGAATATATAAATTTGTAAGAATCGGTAGAAGAGATTACCTCTTTCTTAACGTGACTCCATTAAATTTCTTATTAGGGCACTAGAATTGGTATTTTCAAAATACCATAACATCTATAATGTAACTAGGTAAGTATAAAGGATAAAAGGGAATGGTTTTTCCATGAATTATGGCTTAAAATCGATTTAATCATAGAGGGAAGAAGTTCCCTTCTATAAGAGATGCGTGGGGCATTTTTGGGATGTTCCAAAATATTAATTTATTTTTAATTAAATTTCGATTTCAAATTGTCCAAATATTATTTAATTTTAATTTAATATGATTTTGGTTCTAATACTTATAATCCAATATTTTTTGACCAGTTTTGAATATTTTTTATCCTTATAGTTTTGGTTTTACCCATATTTTACCCTTTTTAATCGTACCATGGTGAAATGTTAATTACACATTGTTGGTTAATATAATTATCTTATCATGTTAAAAGTCCCCAAAAAGGTTATTTATGAAATATTAGGAGTTACATTAATAATTTTAAAAAAACATTCAATTTTAGGAATTTAGTATCATTTAATATATCAATACCATCCAAAAGATTCATACTTGACTTTAAAATAACCAAATTAATTTTTTTTAATATTTTATAAATTCATTTATTTGAATCCATCATTAATGAGGTAATCACGACATCCAAATTGTATAAAAAATAAATATATTTATCTAATGTCAAAAAATTATAAATAAAATACCATGATTTACTAAGTCTTGATAACTTTATAATGACTATTTATATATATACATATCTATTATATATCCCCATATTAAAATCGATTGAGTAAAAGATATATGTTTAAGTTATAATTATCTTTTCTTTAAATAAATTTTTATAAAGTTACATTGTCACATCCATATGAATTCATGGGATCACAAAATCGACTCACAGATGCCCGTGGTTGGACATATTGCATCCAATAGGATTAGAGAATCTATTAGGATAGTTTAGTATTGTTATAATATTATTAGTTTACCCTTATTTACCAGATTTTGCCATTACTCAGGGTAAATAAAATAATTACTGAAGTTATTATTCATAATTTCCAAAAATAAAAAGTTCCTATTTAGACAATTTGAACCTTTTGATTACATATAGGGAATCCATTTTTCCAAATTAAAAACAAAAAAGATGCAGTAACCAATATAAAATTAATCTCGTTGTCATAAAACATGGGTTTTTTTTAAAACATTTGAAAATATTGAAATGTATTTACATATGAATTCAATGTAAAATTAATGAAAATTACTTACATTGTATTAAAATATAAAAATAAATTCTATTTATACTTTAAAATCATTAAATAATATATATTTTAATTCTATTAATTATTTCGATGAAAAAAGTTGTTTTCAAATATAATTTTTCGTATTTTCACTATTCTGTAAAATTTGAAAGTTATAAACAAGATATCAAAAATTTATCCAGTGTAAATATTTTTGTCCCACATCCAAATAAGAAGTATATCTTTTCATATATTAGTTAAAAAAGTTTCAAAAATAGTATTTGAAATGTTTGGGCCATCAAAAGGCGGTAAAACTGCATTTTTTTAATACTTCTTTTCTACAAAAAATTGATTTTGTTCTTATATCATATGTAAGATGAATTATAATTCAAAATTTGGTTAATAATATTTATATAGGCTATATTATATAATATTTTAATAATATTTTTTTGTTTAGTGAGTTTTGGTATTGCGTACCACCCAAGCTATTGAGGATGGTTGCTTTTGCATGTAATGCAAGCCATGTTATTATTGCATGTAGTGAACCCTTAATTTGGTGTTTCTTATAACATAATCCAAGCTTAGTTAATTTATCCATTGAATAATATATATACTCATTGTTGTGTGAAATGATTTCTATAAAAAGAACATAAAATTTGTGTGCAACACAAGCCAAGAATATTGTTGCGTATACTACAAGATAATAAAATGTTGCATATAGAGTAAGCTAATCTTGGTGTAGCATATAACACAAGACATAAATGAAATTAAAAAAATCTATCTAATAAAATATTGTGGTGTTACACTTACCTGTTGATATGAAAGTGGTTTCTTGTGGAATTTATTATTTTCGTGCATAGTTTACTTCCCCCAATGCTTGAAGTAGATGGGATTTATTTCCCTCCTTCAAAGTTAGGAAAATACATGTGGGGTATTCCACGTGATTTCCATGTTTTTTTTATCAAGGTTGTCTTGGTCTACGCTCCTACTATAGGTGAAAAAACTCAATTGTCAATTTATCTACTCACGATGATTATGTTGTTATGTTGGGTATAATTGAATTTTTTTATTAGAATACCTATAAATATGGAATGATGAAACGTTGTTGAATAAATATATAAAATTTTAACCCATGGGGTTGGAACTTGTTATAATTCTATGGTGAGGTTATATATATTAGAAAACAAGGACTCTGATTTTCCATTCCTAGAGGGCATGAAACATTGTTGTGATTCTAATGTAATAAAATGTGGAATTTCATAAAGGTTAATTAATTGTTTGAAAAGTAATTAACAAAAATTTAAACTAATAAAAATGTATAATGTAACTTAATTTAGCTCCTTAAATGGTTTTTTTCTTATAAGATATCATGTTTTACCAGTAGTAGGTGGGAGTCTGAGAGACATCAGCTGCATTTGAGTCCAAGATTAGATTTTTTCTATAGTGTGGTTGTGATATATATTATATCATGTACCTTTCTATGATTCTAAATGATCATCCACCCTGATGGTTAGAGAAACTGACACCTAAGGGATTCTGAGCCATGGGTTGTGTGTTTTCCCCATCATCATGGTGGGAGGATAAATGATTGACTACCCCCTATGGATCCGATCTCTTATCTTTTTATTTACTTGTGATTGTATGAACGATGGTTAGTTTTTTCCATATATGTGTGAAGATGGTTGTACTGTCATGTACTTATTTCCCACAAATATATTATGGATATAGTTTCATATGGACAACTATAGGTGTATTGGGTATAAGATATTATGTATTAAGGATCCATAATTAGGGTATGGGCTGTAATTGTTTGATGTACAATACCCAATTCATGATATATAGTATGTGAGTTGTGCTGGCTCCCAGAAACTACTTGGTTTTATTTGGCTATGTGGATTTGGTGGTTGTGTTTCACAAGGTTCATGTTGTGGTGCTTTACCCAGGTGTGCTCATTCTAGCCTTTTTAGAGAATGATGCTTTGGACATGAGATGTTGTGTCCAAGCGGAAAACTAACGGGGAAGTAGTAGTGGAGTTACCTTGATACACTTTATTATATAATTTTCTCTTTTACGTGATACATAGTGAGAGAATCCATGGTGATGCTAAGAATGTAGTATACCTATTTCGGTGACAAGTTAGTTTCACATTTTATTCACTTTTAATTAGAATGAATTCAATACTTATGCATGAGTGGCTCTAGCTAGAATCCTAATATGTATATAATCATACTTATCCTATGTTATATAAACTATTTTCAGGACACGTGGAGACAGTTGGAGACCCAACTAGTTACTATAATCTAGAGTATTTTAGATGAGCTATTTAGTATTTATAGTCATTGATGATTTAATTTTAGTTTTTTACTGTATTTTTTTTTCAACAGTTGCATTTATTGCATGACATTGCATTGGGTTTCATTAATATTTTACTCTGAGTAGGGGATGGTTAGTTTCATTATTGACTATCTCTTTCATAGGTGTTTTGTTAGAGGGTAATGCCTTCTATATATGTGTTTATTATACCCACAATGCAAGTCGTCAATTTGGGGCCTACATGAGGTGGGACTCGAGTGTCATTATCTCCCTTATCACATTGTCCACCTAGGAGGGGTACACTTTGTGGGGAGGGGTTCATGACAGATAATGATTAAAAACATCATCTTTTCAATATAATTATATATTTTTTATTTTATAATTTTATTTAATATGTAAAATTTTAGAATCATTGATTTGAAATGTAAATAACTAAGATCATTTTTTATTAATAATTTCAATTTTATATAATCAAATATTTTTTTTTTCAGGGAAAAATAAGTGAATAATGTAACATATTGTGGTTACTATTTATATGACTTTTATTTCATTATTATTATATAATTTTAACCTTAAAATTTTTTAAACCATTATATTGAAAAATTATTTAATTTAAAACTAACATTACACATTCTAACATATTGATTATATTTTAAAACCCTAAATTTTATATTTTAATGGTTGTGTAATATTTTTCTTGGAAATTGTTTTATAACATTATATATATATATATTATATTTTATTATAATTTAATTAAATACAAACAATTGAATATTTTCAATAATAATTATAAAATTACATAACATCTTGAATTTCATTATAGGAAGAATATTTATTTTCCAAATTAAATATTAGTTACAATGGTATAATAGTTATTTTTCAATGAATAATACATTTAAACATATATTGTAACATTCATAAAAAATATGGATCTATTCTAAATTAGTTCTATAACATAATTTAATTATTAATTATCAATGATATGATGGGTAATTTATTTCAAATAATAATAATAACACTTAATAAATAAAATTACATTTTTTAATACAAAAATGTTTCTCATCACATTATATATTCGAATATAAAAGTTATTTTTTTTATCATATTTATAAATTTAATTATGTTAAATAGATCCTAGATTTTGATTCATAATTTTAAATTTTTATATGAATGGTGATTTAATATTTCTAGTAATAAAATAATTACCATGATTAAATTTTGAGTAGGATTTATAATGGAAAAGATTGTAAATAATGTATCTCAAATTTTAATAATTACAATGTCACTTACACCTTGTAGAATGACCTATAGTGTATTAAAGTAAAACCAACATGTATCTCATACCATTTCTAATCCAAATTCACCCAACCATCCTAACACCATTGTGATTTCATTCCAACCCCTTATCTAAATCACGTTTCACTGAAAAAACTCCTCTTTTTCAAATATTAAAAGAGATCACCCCGACCCGTTATTATAATCACCTCCTCCCTAAATTACAAGGATTGGAATTTATCTTACCTCCACCTCTCTAATCACCATCAAATTCGTTCTAATGGATCTAAAGTTTTCTCCCAATATTCATGACTCTACTTATCATTGTAAGGGTTCTCTTTATCCTCATTTTTATTTTAATATTCTTTTTCATATTATTGTAAAGGACCTAGGATTTCATAAAACAAATATTGAATATTTTTATATGAGTATTAAATAAATTTCAGAAATACATGATGAAGGGCCATGATTGGTTAGTGTCATTTGAGACAATAAACAAAATCATCATATTTAATTAAATATATTAAACATATCCCACAAAGATATTTCTTTTTATTAGTATTCATTGATTAACCCTACTTGAAACCATTATTTATAACTATGGGGAAAGGAAACATATCAAGGGGTGAGATCATATGCTCATTAATAGTAAACATGATATATATAAATCTCTAATAATATGACTGATTAATATAAGTATAAGAGTATGATATAATGATTATTTTTTTCAATGTTTATACCGAATCTATCAAAGATCATAACCATGAGTTATGTGATGAATCATAATAATTTGAAAATAAATTATTTATAAGAGTTATAAAACATTATAATTCTATATATAACCATACTGTTTAGGTAATAGATGTGTTTAACCATCACGAGTACATAAATTATTAAAAATATTATGTAAAACATGAAAGACTATCAAATTATAAAAGATTACGCCTCAAAAACTATCTCCCATGCTTCCTGTAATGGATCAACAGTACTTATTTTCCTTAATAGATAAATAACGTAGACTCATTTCCAATAATAGAACAAGAACATATACTTGTTTTTTAAAATATATTTTTCACATAATTATTGTTCACATAGTTATTTATTGAGATAAAAAACATTACACAATGAATTGGAGGGAAACATTATTCTAGGACCACATATCATATAATTAGAAAAATACCTGTTCGAAAATAAGATAATGAAATTTATTATATCATCGCTTCATTAATCATGAAAATAAATTAGGTTTTGTAAAAATTTAATCATTTTATCATATAATAAAGAATGACAAAATGGGCTTGAAAAACATCTCATGATTATAATTATAAACCACCCAAGGAAAGAATAAGAATCACATAATTATCTCATATCCCCATTAAATAATAAGTAACATCAAAGTATGTTTTTATATTCAAATAATTTCTTTAATGGATCACAAACAAATTTCCCAATGAAAATAACCATATCATTTTTATATAACACGTAAAAAACATAAAAACATCCCAAATATAAAATAAAATATTTTGTTTGACTATAAGATTTGATTGATGTAATAAAATCACAATGGAATATGTTCGTTATGATAATGGGAAATTTTTATAATGTCTTACACATTTTATTAAACATTCCATGGAAGGTTTTGTAGAAAATTAAAAACATACCTAAATTGAAAAAATAGAATATTTATTTAATTTTCTTATAGAAAATGTATGAAAATGGTAAAAATGAAATTAATAATTCATTTGAAGCCACTAATAACATTATTTAATTTTTTTGAAACATGTATATGAAATAAAATTGAATTTCAACTAAACTGAGAAATAAAGTCATTTTTTCAGAACATATTTTTGGTTAATTGTGCACTTAGGGTGAGAAAAATGATATAAAAACATCTATTTTGAAGAAAATAACATAGAATATGAAATTATATTATAAGATAGACATTTATATCAGAATATTTCATCATTAGAAACGTAATCATAAATAATCCAAAAAAACATTTAGATAAAAACCAAAAACCCACACCGCTTTAGTGACATCAGAATTATTAGCCCCGTGGATGAAAAAACATTATATGGATATATAAATCAACATAAAATAAATTATAATAATAATAAAAAATTATATTGTATAATATTCATCACATAAAAAATGTGGTGAATATAGAATGTGTCTGATAGAAATAAATGTGAGATGAAAATACCTGACCTCGTAATTGAGTTTCTTACAGAAATGTAACCACCTGTATAATAAATTTTAATTTATTATAATTAAATAATAAAATAATTCAAAATATAATTATATAAAATATAATCATTACAAATGTATATATATATAGAGTCATATAAAAGGGTAGGTAAATGAAAATTAATTACACCATTCATGGAGAGGGTATACCATACATACCCATGAACAATGTTTTCTTTTTTTAAATAATGATATTAAAATAAGGTAAAAAAATAAATTTTTTTGAACAAATATTATATCATATAAATAATATATAATCCTAAAATACAGATTTATTTGGTAAAGTAATATTTCATATATTATCACATGATTATTGCATCGTATTTAGTTCATAAATAACAAAAATTAACTTTAAAACTATCTTAATACACATACATAAAACACGATAATGGAAAAAATGTATTGTATCACTAAGTAATGATAGTTATTTGTACGTATAAACAAGTGATACATTCACATCCCATTTGATAGAAAAATGGTTAAAAAATGGTTGATGTATAACGATAATAATATTTAATAATATTTTTGATAATGAATTTATTCTTTAATATAAAATATAGTAGACATAGAGGAGGTAAAATAAAAATTTTATCATCACTTATCAGTTAAAGTGATTACTTCTTGTATGAAACAACTCATTTAGCTATCCTCTTAAGGACCATAAAGTTAGCTATTTAATTTTAACATAACCTCTAAAATTAATCAAATTAAGTGGGTGGATAATTATATAGGGGAAGAAAAATCTAATTTACTCAATGTGGGGTGATGTTGAGAAAAGGTGTGTGCCCGTTTATAGTTGGGGAGGGGGGAACTCTTGGATTTTCAAACAATATTAAAATATAACAAAGTCCTTATATATCACAAATGATTCCAATATTGTAGGGATAAATGATAATATAATATGAGGATAAAAGAATAAAAAAAATTACATTTTATATAGTTATATGTGCTATTAAACATTTTTGTTTAGTTTAACCCCTTAGTTGTAATTTTTTACCTTAAAACTGGTTACATTTATTTCAATCTTAAAGGGTCATAATATAACTTAAATGGTTAGTATAGAATCATAAATTTCAAAAATAAGATAACTTTTTACAACATCATTTCCATATTTTATTGTTTATAAATTTGAAAAAATTTAATTTATTAAATAAAATATTATATTGATCAAATTTCTAAAATATCAATTTTAACCCTATTTAATTAATTATAATGAATGGTAATAATGTAAAATTTAGAATTAGGATCAAACTGTTTTAAAAATTACTGATACATTGTACTTATATAATATATTTTTTATAGCACTATAACTAATAAAAATTCTATTACATTAAATATTTTTTAAATCATATATCATTTTCTTCTATTAATGGATGAAATTTTGCACCATTATTCCATAAAAGTTTAAAGTAAATTTATGGATACAAATAATTGTTTAAAAAAAATTTAATTATGAAAATAATTTCATTATTAAAAAAATTGAAATTTATATTCATTTATAATTTTTTATTTATGTGGTCATATAATATACATCAAACTCTAAGAGAGTGACATTGGGTATTTTTCATTACTATATTTATTATATAGGTAATTTTAATTGAAATGTTACAATTAAAATAATATAATGAATGCATAATGTGTTAATGGTAAAATTAGATTCAACCAATAATAATAAGGATAAAAATATTGACCCTATCACTTAACTTTAACATTGGTTATCCAGATTTTCCCATTATATGGGTGATAAATTTTACCATGACTACTATTCATATTGAAAAATATAAAATGGCCCTACTAGAAATTTTTTACCCTCATAATTAAAAATATGGACTACATTTTTTAAAATTGAATTTAAATAAGGTTTGGAAATAAATTTTTATGTAAGTACGTAAACTGTTATGAAAATTAATTAATTTATAACATTGTTATACACATAAAATTGGATTTATTCTTATTACATGATTTGAAAATATATTAGATGAAGGTATAATATATTTTTTAATATATATTATAAATATTTAATTAAATTATTTCATATTTAGCTATTTATTTAATTTACTAAGATAAAAATAAATTTCACTCTTAAAAAATTTTATTAAGAAAAATGATTTTTAACGTATAAAAATATTTTCAGGAAAATATAAACATAAATATGATTATAATTAATTTAATTTTGGTAATCATAATAATATATAAATAAAATTACATTAAAAATATTAAGATATTAAATTCAAATTTATGAATTCATGGACCAAAAATATTGTTTTAAATGAAAATATGTATTTTTCATTATATACAGATAAAGTAATATTTTTTTAGAAATACCAAGAATTTACATAAAATTAAATATATAATTATGATATAAAAAGATTAACATTTTATCAAAAATATTTTGAAATTTTTTAGTAATTAATTATAATATTCTCTATCACTATGAAATAATTTTTTTTAGAAATTTTATTTCTAAATCATAAAATAACCTTCCTAAAAATTAAGTGCTTTTTTATTGAGAAAAAATCGAAATATTTTAATATAGTAGAACCTTTATACATAACACTAATAATTTTTGATCTTATTCATATAGTAATATCATTTTTCATTCTATGAGGAATAAATCTTTTTTTGGTTTAACTCATTGGGTTGGACCTAACATGACTATTTGGACAACACTAGAGTTTTACGGGTGGTTGGTGCTTGTTCTGAGCATATAGACCTAATTTTTAGAAAAGAAAAATATGAAATCCAATTGGTGAGGATAAATTGTGTTTGAAATGTTACATAGTTTCCCCAAACCATGTGGGGCATACATAGAGGGGTTCTAGAGGTCGCACAGTTTGAGAAAATATTACCACCGTAGGGGCACGATCATCTGGGGGACTTTACTACTTTTGCAAAACCCTGAGACATGATATGTTCATGATTTTATAAATACTCTCCAATAACCATTTGAGGTTCCCCATGATGTATTTAAGTTAACATGGTTGGAACAAAATCTAGATAACTATGTAGCCAAACAACGCCAGATAGAGTTTTTTCAAATTAACGTTTCTCCCTCAAAAAGCCGTGTAACCAATTTCATTTTCATATTATCATTCTGAATATTATATTGAATTTTCAATGTCTACTTTTAATTCCAAATCCTATAATTTGGTTTAGATTCATCATTCGGTCTTTGTATATAACACTTTTGGCATCATTAGTTCTACATTAGTGAGTACTACATTCTTCCTATATCGTTCATCATTTTCATTAGTATTGCCTGGGGTATTTTGGTGTGAGATAATATTCTATATCATCAGTATTTTCATCCATTTCTAATTTCTCTCTTGATATAGACCGAATCATATACTGATATCGGAAGGGTGCTCAACTACGGACCCAATTAGGTGGTCTATACCTTTCCCATGGGATTCGGTGTTTTTAAAGTATATTATTACGTATTCCACATACTAGAATTGCTAGTGTCACCACTAAAAATAATTAAATTTTTAAATTGGACTAATTTTAACCTCTTTATGTTTCCCTATAGAAATATTGAGTTGGTTGGATGCTTTTACCCCAACCTAGACCACCAATAGGTTGTGCATTTTTATATTCACTTTTGTTTTACAGCATGTGGTTATGTGTGAGCTTTACTAGTAAGAGGAATCCCTTCATAATTATATGGGATTTGATTTAATTTATATTATAGATATTATTCCTCATTTCATTGTGATGGCATGTGATTACATGTGTATTATTGTGTTTAACTTGTTTTAATGGTAATTGTGGAAATGTCTGGGTATACTCCTGAAATCTAAATGATAGTGGATGATGAATGAATTGATATGATGAATATAAAAGGGTAGTGTATGTAATGGATGGAATATTATTGATCTTGATTCAATTATATTTTTTTAATTTTTCCTTCACAGAACTTGTTTACAATTTGGGACACCTTCAACAAGTTTTTTCATTGGGATTTTATTCCATAGGAATCATTGGGGATTTCTACCCCTTAGATCCATATTTATTAGACACATATTGAACATGGTATATTTAATTGAACAATGGAATCCAACTAGTTATTTACCCAGTTTTCATTAACATTTTTCGTGTGCAATTTGATGTTTTTTTGTTCTTCTATACCCGGGATCTGACACTTATTCATTTGATAATTTTTCTTATACAGAATTTCAATGGTAAATATGATTTTTTTACAACATGGTCGTGATTGGAACCTATATTGGATTATACATAGTGGTTGGGGTTATTTTATAACACCAATTATATTGAAATGTGATTTTTGATGATTTGGAATGTTTTATAGATATCCTCAATATAGGTATCAACTCCCAATTGATGGACTATACTGTATCATTAGTTTATTTATATTATTACACTACCCTTGATAAGAGAGCATGATGATTTTATGTATGTATACCTGGTATGATACATTGTATAAATTGATTTGATCACTTCATATTCAGTAATTTTTACCTGTGATATACTACACACTACTTTTGTTTTAATAACAGAGACTCAAATTGTTGTATATATCATTGGTGGTGGACTTATAAACATTATCTCAAACCATGTTCATGCTACCGTTAGGTACTCATAAAGACTTCATGTATGTAGGTTCTCACTGGGGAAAGCACCCATAGTTCGACACTTGATTTTTTCTATGTATAGGAGTAGGATATCATGAGACCAAACTATGATCACAACACTATTTAGAGATAGTTTTTAGGTCTATTGGTATTTCGTTACACATATTTTATTGGAAGATTGTACACATGTTTTTGTGATTTATATATACCTAACATGACATATCATTTTTTATAGAATATTTCCTTTTGTACTGTTTTTCATTACTATATTTTATATTGTTTGTGTTCAATTATTTATTTATATACTTCTTCTATTTATCATTATGCTTATTACCACTATGTTATACACTATCATGAGGGAATAATCTCTAAACAAACACACCCTAGGGGAATTTTTTAGTCAAAATCCAACTCAATATAGGTTGGAACACATGAGACTATGTGGCCTGATGGTTTGGGGAATAGTTTGGTGGCATTTGCGCCATGTCATCACAATGTGGAATATGATAATTTTTCTTCTCTAATTGTATTACTATTTTGAGATAATAGATAGATATTATGAATGTATTTAAATTTTTCAATGAGTTTTTGATTGGAATAGATGACCCATGTACATGAATGATCCAAATATCCTATGAACAAGCCATGTTTTTATAGATTTTTTCTATAATAGTTTATTTTATTCCACCGTTGTGTGAGGCACAAAGAATGTGATTTAATATTTGATATGATTTTGGATATGTTTTACAGTTTCCGGAAGTGATTTGGGTATGAATCTCATTCATAATTGTAGGAACCTTCTAGGATTCACGGTTAATACTTTATTTCAAGCCATAGAGGATGCTTTTCCTGACTACATGAAATTGTGAATGTTTCTTATAGGATATTAAAATGTTCTGATTTATTTATTTTTCATAGGATTGAGAAACATAGTTGGTAATTATAGTGAATTTCATAACATAAATAGTTATTTCCTTCTTAGGATATAATAGATACCCTTAATGGCCAATTATGTCATGTAGACTAATAAACCATTAGTTAGATAGACTCGAATGGGTTATGGTATGAATTAATTTGACACCAAATTTTGGTTTAGGAGGTGTAAAGAAATATATGGATCCGAAGTGTGGAACCATTTAGTTCAAAAAAATTAATTTTAATTATGATATTAATGTGAACTAAATTGAAAAGTGAAATTGGGAAATATAGAAATTGTCTATGACCAGGCTTTTTAGTGTCTAGTAGGCAGTTTCCATTATGATATTTATAAATATTTCTCTAACCCACCTCCATATTTAGGACTATGAATAGGGGTGTGAATTGTTTATACAATGGTTTTGACATCTAATATACTATTTCTAGTTATATAAGGGTATTATATTGTTTCATTTTCATGTTTTTGGAATTTAGAGACATGGAGCCATGATTTCCTCCACTCATACACAAATAGGGTAACCATGATCGTGATCTAGAGGTGGTGGGACATGAGATACGAGTAGATCATCATGTAGTTCCTACTGAGGTAGTTTTTGTATCAGATATAAGAGATGTTCCATAGTTTTATAAGTGTTCTGAAATGTATTTGTAGAATTTTTTAGCAAACTTCAAAACCTACCTTATCTATGATAGAGCTGACATGTGTGTTCCAGTAGTAGTTTCCTCCCATGTTTTTGGGTGATGGTTGTCCCTAGGATGCAGAAATTTGGATTGAGACTACTATTTTTATCATTGATCATCTGGAGACACATAATGAGAGGAGAGGTAAATTTCAAATTATTATATTTTGGGACTAGCCAGTCACTAGTGGGGTGTTTTGAACAAGGATTATATGCATTGAGATATGGCTGGGTTGGATTTTCAATATAGGTTTTATGAATCAAATTACTAAGACACTGAGAGAATAGTGGGATGGTGAGTTTATGTGTTTAGAGTTGGAAAGCAGTGCTGTTATGGAATATTCATCATGCCTTATAGACCTATTTTGTTTTCCATTGACATACATTGATGATTACTTGTCAAGGGCATGATGCTTTGAGGGAGGTCTCAGAAAGGTCGTTGGATCTCAGGTAATTGTTTTCAAGTGGAAGGAAATGTCTGAAATAGTTAATATAGTGCTGATTATCGAGTAATACCTGATAGAAATTTTGTGTGAGTATAGATGGTTAGTTTAACCTCTTGACCTTGTGGTTCACTGTATTATGTAAGAATTCACTATTTTGAGGCCTATCGTGTGGTCAGAACCATCCAGTATATGGGTACTGGTTGTGTCCTACTTTTTTACTATAATTGGTGATGGGGACATATGAGAAATCAATGTGACTTATTCCAAGTAGAGTGTAGACTTATGGTTGGATGTGCCATATAAAACATTTTTACAGGACCTTCCCTCCATCAGTTAGTGTATCGGGATCACATGTGAGTCTAGGTTCATTTATGGGATTCATAGATCATTATTGTGTAGTTATCGGTGGTAATAATATTCCATTAGGTCATGGTGAAGGTCATAGTTGATGTACTTGGGAAAATGTTGTACCTAGATTGTATAGTTGGCCTACTTCAGATTGTGAGGTTGTTTCGAAAGGATGTAGTTCTAGCCTGATATAATTTTTACTACTTAACCCTAAGGAGTAGAGAATAAATCCATCTTGTGTGAGAGGTATGATCATAGTAGCCTCTATTCAAGTATCAATATTTTTTGATATAGGTTATTCTCACAATTTAATATTTCCAAATGTTATGGAATGTATTTTTCTTGTTTCCAGCATTATGAGGGACTTATGACCATGGATACCCCATTGGGGTTCAGAACTAAGGGTGTACGCATGTGAAGGGGGTAATTTTATTAGATAGGTGGGTGTCACTTCATATGAAATCTTCTTTCCTTGATTTAACATTGTTTGAGATCATAATTATGATGGTCTAGATAACTTCATAGCAAGACCACATGGATTTCTATTTTTGGAGGGTGAAATCAAAAGAGGATGGAGTTTTTATTCACATCGTTGAATGGGATGTCTAGGAAAGATGAGCTAGACTTGAGAATAATGGGATGGGAAAGATGATACACCATATTGAATGTATATATATAGATTATTAGAAACACATCAGCTGCGGTTGTTCATTTTATATACATTTTCTAGAACATAATTTTCGATTTAACTGTTGATGGAGAGGTGGATTTCTTTATATTGACAATTCCAAGAACTTATCTAATATCCATTATGACATATAGTATATCTACCACATAGATTTAATATCTAGATAGATTAATTGGAGGAAAAGGGGTATATATGTCCCAAAACATCTCTCTGGGGTTCGTTGGTCTATTTTGTGAAAAAGTTTGATGGTAGCATAATTTTATGTGTGGAATAATGAAAATTATTCCAGTTACTAGTAAATAAAAAATCTAATTTTCCATGGGTAAATAAATTTTTTGACCATATTTGATTAGTGGATGTGTTGTTGAATATTCATTTGAGTTGGAGATATCATCATGTGCAGGTTCAGCTAGAATGTAGAGACCACGACCCTAGTTTCTGGATGTCAGGGATTTACTTCGTTACATTGTCATAATATACAAAGAAGTAACATACTAAAGGATATAATTGTATTGTTTTTTGGAAAACAAAATCAAAAAATATTTTTTACATTACAACTTGACGATAAATTCTTTATAAAAATTCATTTTGAAACATCCATAAATCTTATATTATCACTACAAGTGATTCATAATATACATCTTCACATCATGGAAATAAATGAAACATAATAAAGGGGTGGGATCAGATTATCAAAAAGGGTATGTAATATAGAAGAAGAAAATAAAAATTATAAGATATCATGAATGACTAAAAACACTTGCTGTTAGAATATAAACTTGAGCATAATATTTCAATAATAAAATCTCAATAAATAATTCCATGTCTATAATTACATGAGAATGAAGATTAAAAATGGATATTCTAGAAGTAAAATAATCTTATGATTTATCAATTACCAATATCATAATTTTGGAATCCATATTCTATAAATCATATTTTATCTTCAAGTCTTCGTGAAAGACATCTAAAAATAAATTGTTAAGGCCTCGGAGAAAACCATTTCTAAAAATGGTCAAGGGCTCAGCCAAGTCCATATCTCTTTTTCCTCAAGAGACCTATTGATTCATAAATGGGATATATAGAGACCCACCCATCAAATAATAAGTCCTATGAATTCCTCATTTGAAGGGGATTAATCACAACAAATATACATATAAGTGTAACCAACATTCCTCAATTAGTGAACATATTCACTAACAATTCTATGTAGTATGGTTAATGGTATCAAGATTGCACATATACAAAAAAAACTGATCATAAAAAATTTATTTAAATATGGTATATGATAATCATAAAATATAAATAAAATTCAAAAGTATTCTTTAAAAAGATTAAAATACTCTAATAATACTATTGACAAATTATTTATAGAAATACTTGTTTAACATTGCAAAGAATAGTTCTTCTGGAAAAAGCATTTGAATTTTCCTTGTTTTTTTGTATAAAACCAAAATTGAAAAAATATTTTTTTTCATGAAAAAATAGTGATTTTATAAAAATAATAGTTTATTAAAACATATTATTTAAAAAACATGAAATGGGTATGAAACTAAGGTGTTCCCTTTATTTAGGCTTGCGTGTGGTGAAGAATTTAGAAAGGGAACTTGTAAATAATTCATTTTCCTAAAAAAGAAATATCAAATGATATAAATAAATTAGTTTAGAAAATATAATAAGAGTTTATAAGAATTATATAAATTAAATGTATAATTTCATTAGTATATATATGTTGAAATAAAACCCCAAATTAAAATGGATGTTCGGGAAGAAAACCCTAACCTTATGTCTGGATGTGTTTTGCGCATCACCTAACGTCTTAGATAATCAAGTTAGGTCCATTAATTACCTATTTATGAACCTTTTAAAAAATTATTTATTTCATTATAGTATTATTAAGGTCAGATATGTATTTATTGATGAGATAGTTAGTTTAATATCATCATTTGAGAGTATTCGTTTGATTGATTTTCATGATTGGTTCTATTCTTAATTAGTAATTAAGTTCATTTAAAATGCGAATAAATATCCAAAATTTGAATTATATGTTATTAACGAAAATACATAATATTGAATGATATAGTATATTATTTTGTTTCTAGATATGTGTATGAATCATTGTATATAATGCTAATGAAAATTATTTAGATCATTTTGGAAGTTTTTCGATTGTCACAAAATAGTTTTGTCTTATTAATAAAAATCAGGCTTATATACTAGTTACAATATAATAAATAGCTTATAATATGTAAAATTATATATTTTTTAAACATAATTATTAATTTATAATTATATTTAAATGAATTAATTTTAAATGAAAATCCTTTGTCCATGATATTGGTAAATTGACAAATCACGGGTGATGTTTTCATTTATAGAATAAAACACATAGAGAGAGAAAATAGTTTGATGATGGATCATCCATTAAAATGAAATAATCACACTATATAAAGGATACTATAATTATAATGACTTGTTATAAAGGGTATGATATGGAATGAAAAGAATATAAAAGAAATTAAATAAAACAAAAACTTTTTACCTCTTCAATTATCCTCACCAAGAACCTCCTTAAGGGGATTGGTTATGGACTTTTATTGAGACAAAAGAATCCTTGACATGGGTGAGGGGCTTTGGAAGAGTATTAGATATAAATTTTACAATTATCAAATCTTGTAAGGTGTGAGTAGAAGAGGTGGTGAGGGGTGGTATTTATTATGGAGGAGAGGGGTGTTTTTTAAATATTGTATCCATTTGTTTATTATTTTGGATCACGACTATGAATATTTTTATAATTATCAATAAAATAGGTTAAATAATGAATGATATCAGGGGAAAATTGGATTATACAATACATACATCACCTATGACTCAATAAGTCATGTATATAACATTTATTGTAAAATATTGTATTTTACTGTTTAAAAAAATTCATGTACCTTAGAAAAACACTCAAAACTCACCCTAACCACTTTCAATGTATAGAATCCAAAAATAAAATCAATTTTATATAAATAATTTTCAAAATATGAGAAATTTAATTTTTATTTAAATTCATCATTTAAATGAATAATACTGATTTTAAAATTATCACAGATTTTTTAACCCTTTGAAAAATTATCCAATGTCTCATTAAATTCTCTTAAAATAAAAATTCAAAAATAATAATATATTAATATATTTCATTAAAATATATTTTTTATATAATTATATTATTTATAAAACATTAATTAAATATTTATTACTTTCAAAAAAACCAACTCCCAGTCAAAAATTTATAAAATATATATTTAATTATGCTATGATATAATTATATCGTACATTAATTTATTTGATTTCTAACTTTTATCTATAATTTCACCGATGAGGTTGAAATTCATTTGACTGGGTTACTATTCATAAAGTTCATATTACTATTTATAAGGTAAATTTACTATTTCATTGGTATATGATACTTAACTTTTATAGATACCTTTTAATTTATTAATTTATTATTTATATATTTTTTATAATGATATCTAAGTGATTTTATCTGACTTATAATATTTGATATAATTATAAGAATAGAAATTTTCATTTATAGAATTCTTGGTCATTACATACACCACTCCTACCAATATTTCATCATTAAAATTTCCAAAATTTTAATTAATAAAAATATTTGGGTAGTTCATTGTTATATGTTCCTCAGGACCCCACACCACCTTTTCAACCTGATAATTGTTTCTAAGTAACTTTTCTAGATATGCCATCCAGTTCCTCGAAACATTTTATTTAGTGACTAGAATCTTGAAAGTTTCTTCAAAGAACGAAAATTCAGGATCCAATTCAATTCATTTAAATGTGAGGAAAAGCGATGCATCTGGCATGTAATTCTTTAAAAATGACATTTGTAACAAATTTTATACATTATGAAGGCTAGGATTCATTTATGAGTGATATTCTATAACTCCAATTCTATAAAGAATCTCAAAATGGCCAATATTCATGGGTATCTATTTCCCTTTCCTCAAAATTCATATAACTCTATTCCATGTAAATAACTTCCAGAAAACAAGATCTCTGACTAACAATTCAAAATAATTCCTTCAATTATCGATATGTATATTTTTCTAACATTTAGATTCATTGATATGTGTTTGAATAGTCAATACATTTTTGGTTGGTCTTTCCACAATCTATGGGCCAACAAGCTTATTTTCACAAACTTCATCCCAAAAATGTTGTGTATGACATCTCTTTCCATGAAATGCTTAAAATAGTGCCATTTTAATACTTGAATAGAAACAATTATTGTAGGTAATTATACTATAGGTAAATAATGATCCCATATACCCTTAATGTCATTTGAACATGATCTCAACATGTCTTCTAATGTTTTGATCATACTTTCTGGAAACCCATCAGTTTGGGGGTGATAAGAAGTACTTAAATGAAGATTTTTATCCAATGATTTCTAATGAAATTTATATAATTTCAATTTAAATCATGTAACATTATCATAAACTACTGAAAAAGTTTATCCATGAATTATTACAAATTCATTTATATAGGGTTGTACAAGGTGATCTTATGTAAAATCTTCCATTATAATAAGGAAATGTGAAGATTGGGTAATTCGATCTACATTCAACCGTATTGCATCATTTTTATTTGATTTTTTGTAATCTAGTGAAAAAATATGTGGTGATATTATCCCATTTCCATGTAGGAATAGGAATTGGTTTCATGAATCTTCTAGGATGTTGTCTTTTAGCCTTCACATATTGACATACTAAACATCTTGATACATAATTATTAATTTTTAATATCATGTTATCTCACAATAGATTTTCATTCAAATATCTATAAATCTTAGTGCTACCAAATTCTATAGAGAAATTTGAGAAATAATATTCATCTAATAACTTCCATTTTATCTTTGTTACAAAGGTAAAAAAATCCTCTCCCAAATTTCTGAATCCCATCTTCAAACATGATTTCTATCAACTTCCCATCATTTACACCATTAATGTTATTTTAAATATTCTCATCATTATATTGGGGACTTTTAATCTTTTCCACTAAATATGGGTAATAAATTTTTTTAAAAAAATTAATGATGTTTTACCTTCCTTTATAATTTCAATATTCATATTTTATAGATCCATATACATAGGATCCTTTCCAATCATAATTTTATTCATAACTACATGATCCTTAATGATAAATGAATCTACTACCTTATTCACCTTCCCTGCTTGGTAGCATATTAAACAATCATAATTATTGAGTTGCTAAATTCATACCCATTTCCTCATGTTGAGTAATTTCCTTGAGAATATATACTTCAATCTCTTGTTATTGGTATATATATCACATATTTATCCATATAGATAGTGTCTCCATATCCTTATAGAAATGATTATGGATATTAACTCAATATCATGAGATTGATAATGTTGTTCATAAGTTTTTAACTAACATTATACATAGGTAATAACTCTATCATTCTTCATAAGTACATAACCATGTCCTTTCATTGATGCATCACAATAAATTTTAAATTGACTATTTCAAGGTGGTAGACTCACGATCATAGAAATTTCTAATCTCTTATATATTTCATAAACAGTATACACATTATTTTGTGCATGCAAACATAATCCCTTTATGAGTACGCTTTGTTAACATGATAGATAATCGGGAAATGATATGAATAAAATAAGGATAATAAACTTATAACCCAATAAAACTACGTATCTCAGTTATGATTGTCAATGTAGGCCATTCCTCAACTACCTTTTTCATTGTAGGATCAACTATTATTCCATCCTTTGGGATAATATACAAAAATAACTGTTTGAAACTAGAATTAATAGTTACTAAACTTATCATATATATATATATATTCATATAAGATTCCCTATAACAACGTATAATTAGTTCTCATGGCCCTCATAGATTTTGGATAATAAAAAAATTTTATCAATAAATACCAAAAAAATCATCATGACATTCCTTAAACACTCTTTTCATTAAATCCTTGAAAATAGGCGGTGAATTAGTCCATCCAAATGAAATTTCGATAAAGTAATAATGATAATATCTAGTTTAAATTTATTTCTTTGGAAAATATTCCTTCATCACAAATAATTTTTGATATCCAGTTCGAAGGTCAATATTTGGAAAATTTTGAGCTTCATGTATTTGATCAAATAAATCATCAATATGAGGCAAATGATGCTTGTAATTTATTATCATAACATTTATTTCACTATAATGAATGTATAAACACATGTATCCATCATTTTTCATGAAAAAGTGTACATGATCTCACCATGTAGAACCGATGGGGAAATAAATCCTTTATCACTCATGTAACGTCCCAGATTCGGGTTCCACTCAATGGGTGCCCCGAACCCGGTTGGTCACATGAACTCAAGCGCATTTCCTCAAACGCCAAAGGTTGATGACTAATAGTGAGGGCCTAGATCTGATAGTGTGGAAACTATGCCCTCATTTTTGAAAGTGTTGAGCAGTGGAAAAGATAAAAAAAATCAACAGCGGAAGCAGTAAACAATATGCATCTGAAATGGACAACTGAGTAAAAGAGAACCAGCAGTCATATATACCATGATGCAGTATGTCACTAATTCTATATAAATATCCAGAACAGGATATACTTCAATAAAATAGAATAAAACTCAAAGTACAAGGTACAACCAAACAAAAATAAATTAGAGAAAATAAAACACAGCAGCATCGCTCGACGAGGCTCGGTCCCATGCTCTCCTACTCCTCTACTACAATCATGTACCTGTATGGGGACCCTTTCCCCTATCGACACATGTAGCAATATAGTCTGTTAGGGCCAAACACATGACCCAAATAGGGTTTGAGAAATAAATCCCAGTAGGCACCATCCAAAGGCTCGTGACCAACTGTCTTCGAAAATGTGTAGCAGTAGTGTGCAGTAGTAAATGAAATCAAATATAAAGTAATCAAAAGTAACTAACTCTACCGGTTATATTTCCATTTTAATATTCATTTAACCATGCCAATCCTATTCTTTAACTTGGAAGGCACAACATATGAAAATCACCATGGTGAATATTCATGAAAACAATATCCTTAGAAATAGAATCCTTACCCTCAGGTAATCAGAATCGACACCCACCGGTGTCTGCCTAAAGGCATAACAGATATTTCCCACATGCATACGATGTGTCGCCCACAGGCACATAATCTTCTTCCCATGGGCATAGAAAGGTTTCCTACAAGCTAATAGAAATACTTCCCTCATGATAAGAAAAACACTGACCACATACTAATTAACACCGCCCATAGGCTAAAGAAACCAAGCCGATACCAAATCAAAAACCAACAATTTATATACACTTTCTCTCAAGAAATGAAATGAACAATATAATCATGGCATACCCTCAGGTATCCTGGCCAAATAGAAAAATAGAGGAACTCACCCCTGGGGTGGTCCTGGAACCAATCAGTGATCCTGAATGGCTATTTAAACTTATCATTATATTATCTAAACAATTATAGATAAGTTTTCAGAAAAGTCCATAGCCATACGACATCCCGAACATGGGCTCATAGCACAATGGTACACAAAAACAAACAACAGTTGGAAATAAACATCAGAACAGCTACCTCGATCACCCTAGATCGGTATCCGTTAATGACACCTCCCGAATCATCCAAAAACAATGTAGATCAGTGATAAAAGAATTCTCGTTCAACGGCAAATAACATCCCATATAGGAATAATTGGTAAGAATAGCACAAGGAGAGGGGAGGTCTTATCTGTATGGTCCCAACGTGATCGCTAGAGGAGAAAATAGATTCCGGGTACGTGATCGGATGATCCTCCAAGGTTCGTTCGTCCTCTCCCAGCTCCAAAACGAACTCATAGCCTCCTCTGGAAAATGAGGAGGCTACTTCCCGTTTTATGCGACAAAAACAAACTACATGGCGTGTACTCTCAAGTACATGGCGTGTACTTCTCATTTTTTAACGTTTCCCCTGTCAGATTTTTTCCACCACAGACACTATTCATCAGTCCACATACGTATACGATGTGTAGTCCTGCGTACACAACGTGTAGTCCTATATACACGGTGTGTACCATTGTTCCTCTGGCGGATGCCTCCACCACTATACTGTTCACCTGACGACTGAATACACAGTGTGTAAATACCCTATACACGGCGTGTAGTCAGTTTCTACACCCTTCATTGTTGACAGGCCTACATGCCCTGTGTACTCATCCCACATGGCCTACTATATAATGCCTCACAAGGTGCCATCTCAATAGCTTCTTGGAACCTATTAATGTAGGCAAACTCGACCATGGATATGTGCTTCTCCCAAAAGCCCCCAAAGTCTAGGATGCATGTGCACAACATTTCCTCAAGCACATGTATCGTATGCTCTGATTGACTATTCGTCCGAGGGTGGTAAAATGTGTTCAAAAGCACCTGTGTACCCAGTTCCCTCTAAAAACTATTCTAGAAACGAGGCTTAAAGCAGGCTTTCCTATCAAAAATGATAGAACGAGGGACCCCATGAAGACGTACTACCTCTCGGATTTTTAACTTTCTGATCTCATCCACACTGAAGCTCTCCTTGATCGGCAAAAGGTGAGCTACCTTTGTAAGTCTGTCTACAACAACCCACACGAAATCACTGCCTCGAGGTGACCTCAGCAATCCTGTCATGAAATCAATTGTGACATCATCCCATTTCAACTCTGGAATGGGTAACAGTTGTAAAAGCCCGGCTAACCTCTAATACTCTACCTTCACCTGCTGATAAGTGGAACATCTCTTAAAAAACTAGCTACTTCTCTCTTCGTACCCGGTCACCAATACTAACGTCTCAAGTCAAGGTACATTTTGGTATCTATGGGATGTACTACCCAGGTTAAATCATGAAACTCCCACATCAGCTCCTTGCATATATCCCCTGGAACCCACACTCGACCATGGAAATGAAAGACCTCATCATCGCCTATCGTCCATCCAGGAGGAGGGTCCTCACTTGCAACCGAATCCTGTAGAACTAGGCCTTCTGAATCTAATATATGTCTCTTACTCACTTTCTATAGGATGGTAGAAGTCAAAGCTAAAGAGGAAATATAGGGTTGCCTCTGACGGTTGTGCACCCCCAAATGCATCTCAGAGAACAAAGCCATAATTTGCCACTCACCACTGGACCCCTGCACTGCCTGTGTCTGAGTCTTCATGCTCAGTGCATCTGCTACTGCATTACCTTTACCAGGTTTATAGGTAATCTCAAAGTCAAAGGACTGAAGTTATTAAACCCACCTTTGTTGTCTCAAATTCAGGTCATGCTGAGTAAAGATATATTTGAGACTTTTGTGGTTGGTGAAAACCACAAAATTTTATCCTAAGAGATAATGTTTCCAAAAGCACAATTCATGAAAAACTATAGCCAACTCGAGGTCATGAGTCAGGTAATTCTCTCATGTGGCCTTAACTGCTGAGACCCGTACACAACAACTCGATCACACTACATCAACAATACTCCCTGCCCAATACCTGATGCATCACATCAAACTGTATTGCTCTTCCCTTGCTCTTGTAGTATGAGGACTGGTGCTGATGTCAACCTTCCCTTCAGCTCTTAAAAGGCGGTCTCAAAAGCTTCTGACCAAACGAACATCATAACATTCTTAGTCAAACCCATCAATGGCCCTGCTAAGCGGGAGAAGTCCTATATAAAATGCCTGTAGTAACCAGCCAGCCCCAAGAAACTCCATATCTCAAACATGTTCTTAGGATGCTTCAGGGAAACTACTTCTCTCACATTCTCTAGGTCTACTGCAACTCCTTCCTCTGAGATGATATGACCGAGGAAATGAATTTGGTCCATCCAAAAGTGGCACTTTGAGAGCATAGCATATAATTTATGCTCTCTCAGTGTACTCAAAACAATCTCAAGATGGGTGGCATGGTCGTGTCGAGTGTGAGAGTACACGAAGATGTCATACACAAAGTCTACCATGAAAGAATCTAGATGGGTATGGAACACACGATTCATCAGAGCCATGAAAACCAATGGTGCGTTCGTGAGTCCAAACGGCATCACTAAGTACTCATATAGACCATATCTTCTCCGAAAAGCTGTAAACGGTATGTCGGATGGTCTAACACATAAATGATGATATCCAGATCTAAAGTCAATATTTGAGAACACTCCTTCTCCTCAAAGTTGATCAAAATAATCATCAATCCTTGTTAA
Source organism: Viscum album (assembly GCA_963277665.1). Classification (NCBI taxonomy): domain Eukaryota; kingdom Viridiplantae; phylum Streptophyta; class Magnoliopsida; order Santalales; family Viscaceae; genus Viscum; species Viscum album. The sequence continues at coordinate 907,802,850 of OY728145.1, forward strand.
GGGATATGGGTTCTTAACCGTTAGCTGGTTAAGCTTCCGATAATCCACACAATGTCTTAGGGGACCATCCGCCTTCTTAAGAAAACAGGACATGCGAACCCCAAGGATAAATACAGGGTTGGATGAAACCCTTTGCCTGTAACTCCTCTAACTGACTCTTGAGCTCTTGAAACTCTGGTATAGCCACCCTATAAATAGGAATATACACCGATACTACTCCTGGGACAAGCTCAATAGAGAAATCCACCTCACGCTCCGGAGGTCGAACTGAAAATTCATCCGGGAAGACATCCTTGTAACGATCAACCACTGGAGGGAAATATTTTTGATACATTCCCTGGTCATGAAAATATAAGCTCTCAATCTGGGATGTCAATCCACCTCACCCACGATGCTCGGGTCTAGCTCGACTCACCTGGACATCCCATTCACCCTTGTACAGAAACTCTCTGCCCTCTGGTGACGTGAAACTCACCCTGCGATGATAGCAACCCACAAAGGCTCGAAAGGGAACCAACCAGTAAATCCTGAGAATGAAATCATAAGCTGTCATCTCTAATACATATAGGTCCCACAGAAAGTGACACCCACCAACCTCTAGGGGGCACTCCCTGCACTGACGCAGACCAGCCGTTCAAGTTCCCAACGGAGTGTCTAGAGTCATAACATCAGAAGAAGAAGAAAAACAGAGCCCAAGGCTCTCCAAAATGGGAACAAATATAAATATATATGTAGAACCCGTATTGAAAAGTAATGAAAATAAAATAGAAGCTACTAGAATAGTACCTCTGGCAGTTGATGGTTTGGGATCCTACTCCTGCTGGGTCTGTTGCACCGCATATGTCTGCCCAATGCCGCGGCCCTGTGACACATCCTGGCTACCATGAGTTGTCCCACCCTACTAACTCTGAGATCCTGGTGTCTAGATACCACGACCACAACCATCATCTCTTCCTGCATGCCCTGATGTATTCCAATTTCCTGACTGGTAAGAAGCTGCTGGTCCTGCTCCCACACGCAGAGTCTGCACAGATCCCCTGTCAATAGCCACTGGTGGAAACGCCATGCAAAAGTGATGAAGATGACCCATCCTTCTACAAGCTCGACACTCTACATGGTCATGTGTACACTATAGTCTCTTGTGCCCCTCTTTACCACACTGGTGGCACATGACCTGGCCACCTGAAGTATTCTTCTAACTAGAACGGGCACGATGAGAGAAACTCATCTCCCTATTCATCTTTCCAGGAGAAATAGTACCTATAACTGTTGTTGAACCGCCCTGGCCCACACCACTAGCTTCCCGTAGGTTGCGCTCAGTAATATGTGCCTGGATCAAAATAGCATGTATGGTAGGAAGACTGAAAATGTTCACCAGTGCTCGGATGTCATACCAAAGACCATCCTCAAGGCGTCGAGCCCTCAACACCTCATCACCTACCCGAACGGGTGCGAAACATTGTATCTCGATGAAGCGAGCAGAATATTCCATCACTGACATGGTGCCCTACTACAGATTAATGAACTCTAGAGCTTGATATGGATTTAGCATATCCAGGAATAAGAAGTCATAGAATGCTTCCTAAAATTATTCCCATGCGAGGTATCGGTGATTCTCAGATTGGGTGGTAACATCCCACCACCTCTTGGAGGAATCCCACAGCATGTATGTATCGATCTTGAACCTCCTCCTAGGAGGCATCTACAGATGCATGAATATTGTCTTCATCGAACCCAGCCATGACTCCGCAGCCTATGGTCTGCCATTCCATGAAAATGTAGGAAGATGCAGATGATGGAAGATATGCTTCAGCCATTCCATAGATGTGGCAGCCTGCGGTCCTCCTTGGAAGGTCTGCATGAACCGCATAAAGCCTTAACAGAATTTTTCATCCGCGGCTACATCCGAGATATTGGCTGGTGCCGTATTTGGCTCTGCTAGAAGTTCCCTTGGTAGCCCATGTCCTACCATCTACAGATTATAATCGTTGCCACTCTCCTGGAGAGTAACCGGTGGCCGTCTCGATGGCACGACTCAACAATGTCAAACACACATCTTAGATCAAGATTATCAATGACTGAAAAATAAGAGACCATAAGGGGAACAGGATAAAGAAAGCATTCAAGATTTACAAATCCTGACTGCACAGCATGTATTAATACTACACGACGTGTTCCCACAAGTCATTCACATGGGTGTGTACTCCATCTGAAACTGGTCATGTAACACCCCAAACACATGATGTGGCTTCTGAACACACAACATGTAATTGAATCCTTCTTCCCTACCTGATTCCTTCTACACGGCTAATCTACACAGCTCTCCTAAAACCAGCTTACCCGTCATGTCCCACAAGTACATGGCGTGTACGCTACATGTTTTTATCGGCCCATGTTGTTCGTCACATGGCCTGTGTACCCAGGTCACACTACACATCGTGTTCCAAAGAGACACAACGTGTTGAAATAAGCTCCAAAACGACCCGTGTTGCTCGCTACACGGCCGACTTCACGGATGACACTACACAGTGTGTTCTAGGAGGACAAGACGTGTACTAGGAAAGATAACACTAACCTTGGTTGTTCGTGACATGGTCGGGTTCCTGGGTCAGACTAAACGGTGTGTTCAAGGTAGACACAGCGTGTATGTCTTAATGTTTCCTCCATCTATGTTGTTAGTTACACGGGCGGACACCTGGTCTACACTACAAAACATGTACAATTGGTAGACAACGTGTTTCCCCAAGCCAATCCATACCCCGTGTCCCCACCCACAGGGTCTTTGACACAGGAAGAGACTACTCAACGTGTACTAAGGGTACATAACGTGTACTTAAAAAGTTCTCCTTTATTCCCGAACAGAAGACCACACGATGTGTGTCCAAGGAACTACACTGTGTGTATGCTGGGTTCTCCGGACAGTAATCCTCAAAAACTACTCCGAAACCCAAAAAAACACTGAACAAACACCTAAGTGCCAAATTCTGATCCATGAGGACCCATACACCTTGAGAATCAAAACTTGACATATTACACATGTTATAACAAAGTAAACCCATCAATGATCCACCAAATTACGGTCATTGAGGGCCCATACTCCCCAAAAACCAAATTATTGTGTTCATTCCATCAAAACCACACACAAAAATACACTCTCAAATAGCAGGTATTTATCAATGCAGCTATCACAAAAACATTCTTTTCTAGCACAACAACTATCACAACAACGTGCAATTTCTAATGAACCTAAATGGCATGGAAGGAATGCATGACATGTGATTTCTAGAATGTGTCTAAGTGATGCATGAGATGCCATACCCTCATCTCATTGGTTTGAAACTAAACAGAACCTATGTATAAAAAATACACAGCACACCACAAGTGCATCACCCAACAGTGAAAATTAACTCAACTGTAAAATTGCAAAACCAGTAATAATTTCAATAATGAGGTAGAATGGATTTTCCATGCACACGAGTCAGCTACTCTTGGGCACAACTTATTACCAACTACCATGTCTATCCTATCCCTGAATATGCCTCCAAACCATAAGTCAACGAAAAGAACCTCCTCTGATACCACTTTGTAACATCCCGGATCCGGGTCCCACTCAAGGGTTGCCCCGAACCGAGTTGGTCACATAACCTCAAGTGAATTTTCCCAAATGCCAGAGGCTGCCGACTAGCTGTGAGGGCCTAGGTATGATAGTGGGGAAACTATTCCCTCATTTTTCAATGTGTAGCACAACAGAAAAGATAAACAAAATTCAATAGCGGAAGCAGTAAACAATATACATCTGAAATGGAAAACTGAGTAAAAGGGAACTAGCATTCATATATACCAAGATTCAGCATGTCACTAATTCTATAAAAATAGAAAGAATAGTATATAATGTAATACAATACAATACAACTCAAAGTATAAGGTACAACCAAATGAAATAATGCAGATAAAATAAAATGCAGCAGCATCGCAAGCCAAGACTCGGTCCCAAGATCTCCTACTCCTCTGCTACAATCATGTACCTATATAGGGACCCTTTCCCCTGTCGACACCTGCAGCAATATATTATGTTTTCGTTGAAGACATGACCCAAACAGGGTGTGTGAAATAAATCCCAGTAGGAACCCACCAAAGGCTCGTGCCTAACTGTCAGTGAAAATATGCAGCATTAGTGTGCAATATTAAATGAAATCAACTAACCAGTAATTAAAAGTAACTAACTCTACCAATTATATTACAAATTTAATATTCATTTAACCATGCCAAGCCTGTGATTTAACTTGACAGACACAACATATGAAAATCACCATGGTGATTATTCATGAAAACAATATCCTCAGACATACAATCCTTACCCTTATGTAATCAGAATCAAAACCCACAGGTGTCTTCCCACAGGCATAACAGATATTCCCCACAAGTGTATGAAGTGTCGCCCACAGGCACGGAATCTACTCCCCATGGGCACAAAAAGGTTTCCCTTATGCTAAGCAAAACACTGCCCTCAGGCTAAGAAAAACACTACCCACAGGCTAATTAACACCTCCCACAGAATAAAGAAACCAGGATGAGCCCAAAGAATAAACCAAAAATTTATATACACGTTCTCTCAAGAAAAGAAATGCACAATATAATCATGGAATACCCTCGGGTATCCTGAAAAAATGGCTAAATAGAGGAACGCACCCCCGGGGTGGTCCAGGATCCAAGCAGTGATCCCAAACAAAGATTAAACTTATCATTAGATTATCTATACAATTATATATATCATTTTAGCAAAGGCCACAACTGTACGACACCCCAAACATGGGCTCGTAGCACAACGGTACACAAAAACACAAAGCAGCTGGAAATAAACATCATACCACCTACCTCAATCGCCCCTGCTCCGTATACATGAATGACGCCTCCTGAATCGTCCAAAAATAACATATATCTAGGATAAAAGAATTCCCATTCAACTAAAAATAACATCCCTTAGTGGAATAATTGGTAAGAACAACGCAAGGAGAGGGGAGGGCTTACCTGTATGGTCCCAACATGATCTATGAAGGAGAAAACAGATTCCTGGTACATGATCAGATGATCCTCTAGGGTTCGGTCATCCTCTCCCGGCTCCAAAATGAACTCAAATCCTCTTCTACCAAATGAGGAGGCTACTGCTCGTTTAATGCGAAAAAACGAACTGCATGTCATGTACTCTCAAGTACACGACATGTACTTCTCATTTTTTTAAATGATCCCATGCAGGCTTCATTACACCATGACACTGTTCATTGGTCAACATGTGTAAACGGTGTGTAGTCCTGTGTACATGACGTGTAGTTCTAAGTACACGACGTGTACTGTCGCTCCGCTGGAGGCTCCCTCCGCCACCTTACTGTTTACTTGCTGACTGAATACACAGCGTGTAAATACCCTATACACGTCGTGTAGTCATATTTTACACCCTTCATTGCTGACATTCCTACATGCCCTGTGTACTCATCCCACACGGCCAAAATACATGGCGTGAGGAACAGTACACGACGTGTAGTCACAAAATTTTGTATTTTCCCCCATTTTCCTTATTTTATCAAAAACACTTAATGAAAAGGGAAAAGAAGAGACTCGTACCTTAAAATGAAGAACCAATTTCTTTCAACTCAATTCCCCTAATTATTTTTTCATTTCCACAAATTCCATAGTTTCACTTTTATATGGTGTCTTTGAAATAGGTATTAAACCAAGAATTATATAAATATAGAACTCAAATTCCTACTCTAGATGATTTAAAGGTAAATCTTCTTGAAATACAATAATATATTCTTTCATAATATATACATATTTAATTTTATGATTTCCTTCTTCATTTATAAATGATTTTTTCTATTACTCCTGAGAATTTTATATGGAAGAGATACTAGAGGTGGATACTGATAAGACTTGGATGATGAGGTTTTACTTCTAATGATAATCGATTCCACATCATCCTCATCAATCATAATTTATTTCCTCCTATAATATATTTTCACATCATTTTTTGAAATAAATTCCACAATAAGGATTATATAAAATTCAATCATAGGTATGCTGATGAGGTGAGAAAATAAACCACATTTATGTTTCATAAAGTGGACTAACTGATAGATATTTGATTTAGTGATACACCACTTAATGGTTTTGACTGAAAAATCATTTATTAAGTTAAAAATGGAAATGTATATTTTTTTGGGGAAATGGGAAGATATAAAACAATTAGATGATCCAGAATCAAATAAAACGTTGGCTATGTTTGTGGAAACTAATAAAGTACCCTCCACCACATAATTAAGAACTTCAACCTCCATAGTTGTGATCACAAATTCTTAGACATTCTCTCGTATTACTTTTAAGGCATATTTCCTTGACACTTGGAATAATCATTATCTTAGTGTCCCATATCCCTTCAATTATGACAATGGACATTGATAACATAATTATTTACATTAAAATAATTATCATAATGTCCTTTATCTCCACAAGTGTATAAAAATTCTCTTCCTTTTATACATGCACCATTGTGTTTCCTTCCCTAAGAATCACATATTGTAAAATTCCCCTTTTTATTATTCCCTTTATATATTATTTCCACTTATACACTATACTTATCTTATTCTCCCATAAAGTCATATAATATATAGATTTTTTATCTTTATTTATTTCACATTATAATATATCCTTGTATGATGATAAAATTTTGGGGACCAATTTCCAATGGAGGAATGGTTTTCAACAATCAAAGAATCGATCAACCATTCTCCTTGAATTATATAATTTTTTCGCGACATGCCTTTCTAATAATGTAAAGTTGGATTGATACTATACAATTTTTTAATCCTATTTTTATTTTTGACTGAATAATTTCTTCTTGATATCCTCTGTTTTTTCCCAAGGAAAATATTTTTCAAGGAAATTTTCAATAAAATACCTCCATTCCATATTTTTAATTTCTTCATCCTTTTTTGTTTCTTGAATTATTGACCACCATTGATCCACAACTCCTAATGGATGATATACTATAATGATAACCTTCTACATTTAGTTGCTTCCAAACATGGGAAATATCATATCTATAGAAATTATCCACTACTAATCTACAAAAGGGTTTGTATTCCAATTGAATGATAGAGGTTGTTTTCACATAAAGTGGTCTAACATTTCTCCTACATGTTTTTTATTAGGATTCACCATATAGTTAATGTTATTGTACATAAATTTTGATAGATGTCCCAGTATAGTTAAAGATGCTCAACATAAGTCCCAACTCTAGAACCTACATCATTATCTTGCAAAGGATAGAAATCCATATATGGGATATGTGCATTGATACATTTTTTATTTCTTCCACTAGATTTCATATATAAATAATGGTATAAGTTGAATATGTCAGAAATAATAATTTATAATCTAAATGAAGAAAAATAATTAACATTAATTGAAATTTTATGCATATAAAATATCATAATCATTAACAAGGTCTATTTGGGGACATATTTACTTTTAAATCCCTCATGATGGGTTTTAAAGAAAATTTGAATTATCTTAAGCATAACCCCAATGAGTGTCAAACCAGGTGAAAAGTAATTCTTTTTTAATGTACAAAGTTACCCTGAGTTAGGAATCAGACACCTTATTGGATTTTTTATCTCTAGATACACATGTTCTAAACCACATCCAATTACAGTATCAAAACAGAGATATATTGCAAAGAAGTGCCAAATAAGCTCAATCGTACCAAAATTCAAGAATATTCTCATATGATTATAATTTATTTTTATATTATGGTTATGTTCACTAAACTATGTTTTATAATCATGTTTCCAAGGATTGTACTAAAGTTTCGTTGATACGAACTGTATAGACCCTGACCCCAGTTCCCAAAAGATGGTTCCTTGCTTTCTTACATTGGCATAATAAACAAGGGAGTCACATCCAAAATTACTGGAATGTTTTATGCTTTTGGAAAACTAGTTAAAATCATTAGTTTTAAATTACAATAGTAAAGAAAAAAAATATAAATTCCATTCGAAACATCCTTAACATTTATATTATCCCTGTAAGACATTTATAATATACATCTTTACGTCATGCGGAAAAATAAAACATAAGAAAGGGATGAGATTGGATAGCTAGTAAGGGTACGTAATATATCATAATATAATATAAATGATAAGGAATAATTAATTACAAAACCCCATGTTTTTAGAACATTAACATGAAAATGATATGGAATTAATAAAATATCAATTAATAATGACAAAACAATTATCACATGAGATTTATGCTTAAGTACATATCTTCTGCAAGTAAAATGATCTCACGAATTATCAATAAGAAATATCATAATTAATTAATTAATATAATGGAAATAATTAAAATATTATCAAGGGCTTGGACAAGAAATATGAAATTAAATTGTTAAGGCCTCATCCAAAACCATATCTGAAAATGGTCAAGGCATTAGCCAAGTCTATATATATTTTCTCTTATGGGACATATTGATGCATCAATGAGCTATAGAGGGACACTCCCACAACATATGAAGTCTAATTAATTACTCATATGAATATGGTTAAAGATAAACACATATACATATGAAACGTAAATAATATTCCCCAATATGTAAAAATATTCACTAATTATCTTAAGCAGTATGGTGAATTGTATCAAGATAGCACATACATAGTCAATCTGATCAGAAAAAATTCAATAAAATATTGTAGATGATAATATTAATATATTAATAAAATTAAACATAGGTGATTAAATATATGAAAATACTCTAATGAAACCATTTAGTAATTCTTCTGAGAAATTCCACCTTTACCATACATTGAGGAGTTCTTTTGGAAAATCATTTGTATTTTTCAGGAATTTTTGAATAAATACCTTAATGAAAAATATTGTTTTTAATTAAAAAATTAGTTATTTTAAAACAATAATGGTGTCTTAAAATATATTATATAAGTAGTGTTAAAATAGTTATGAAATTGAGGTGTTCTCTTTATTCATATATGAGTATTGGGAAGAATTGAGAAGGGGACATTGAAAAACATTTATTTTCAACAAAATATAGATGAAATAATCAGAATAAATATTTTAGAAAAATATAATAATAATTTAGAATAATTATATAAATGAATTTATTAATTATATTAGATTATATTAGGATAAAAAAACCCCTGAAAGAAAAATGGATGTTCGGGAAGAAGACTATTACTTTATGTGTGAATGTGTTTTTCACTAGACCTTATTATACATGATAATAAATTTAAATACATTAATTAACTAATTGATAACCTTTTATACACGTTTATGACTCATTATATATTCAAAAAGTTAATTTATGGACTCCTTGATGAGTTGTAGAGTTTAATTTCATCGTTTAAGTGCATTCGTTTTCATGGTTTTCATGGTCAGTTCGTTTGTATTTTGTAAGGACATTCATGTATAATGGGTATAAATCACCATAATTGGAATTATATGTTTTCAATGAACATAAAATAGATATAATGTTCTTAAATATTAATTTTACTCCTGTTATGAGGATGATTCATTTGATAGAATGTTAATGAGAATCGTTCAGAACATTTTTGCGGTTTTCAATCATCAGGAAATAGTTTTGTCTTATTACTTAATATCATGTATATATACTGGTTCCAAAAAAATAAATAAGTTATAATATGTATAATAAAAAAAATATAACCATAATTATGGTTTTATGTCCATCCTTGAAGACATTAATGTCAAATAAAAATGCATCTTCCTTGATATCGGAAAATTGACACTACATGGGCGGTGTTTTAATTTATCTGATAAAAGAGAGATAGAATGTAGTTTGATGATGGATATTCCATTAAAAAGATATGATTACAATATATAAGATATATTAGTTGTATCTGGTCTTTTATCGGGAGACTATGAAAGGTTAAAAAAATAAAACAAATTGAAAATAAAAGAAACAAAAAGAGAAGAAATAGAATTTACCTTGTGAATTCTCCTCCTTGAGACCCTAATTAATGTAATTGGTTTTGAAATTTTTTTAGAAAAAAAGATCCCTGTCATAGGGTAGGGGAAGGAAAGTAGTATTGGATTGAAATTTTGTAAGTATATATTCTTTGGAATTGTGAGGGGAAGATGTTGTCAGGGATGGTATTTATATTGGAAGAGATGGTTGTTTTATTTGAATTTTTTAGTCGATTTTTTTAGTATTTTTGATCTATAATTTTAGTAGAATTATATTTATCAACAAATATATTAACATAATGTAGGATATTTATATTATATTGAATAACATCTTCCGTACGTCACATATGACTCAATAAATCATGTATTTAACATTTATCATAAATTATTATATTTTATTATTCACTAAAAAGTTATTTATTTTATTAAAATCATAAACATTTACCTAAAATTTTATTCAACATGTGAAATTTAAAAATTTACTCCATTTAATGAAACAATTATCTAAATATGATATATTTAATTTATAATTAAAATCATCATTTACTCAATAAATACAGATTTCCAAAATGTAATTGATTTTATAAAAATGTGTAAAATTAACTACGGTCTCATAAAATTTTCCTAAAATAATAAGAAAAAATTGTTAATATATTTATATATTTTTATAAAAAAAATTCTTGTCAATATTTATATTAATAATAAAATTTAAATTAAACATGTATGAATTTAAAAATACCATCTCTTAATCAACAATTTTTAAAATATTTATTCAAATATTCAATTAAATAATTATATCATACTCTAATTTATATGATATCTATATTTTAATATTCTCATTGGTGGGGATGCTATTTATTTGGCCATTTTACTATTCATAAGGCTCATATTACTATTCCGAATGGAATGTTTCTATTTCATCGGTATATGTTCCTTAACATCTATAAATACCTATCTAATTCATTCCCACTTCATTTATAAATTTTTTATTGTGATATCAAATTGATTTTATGTAATTTCTAATATATAAAAAAATTATAATAATAGAAAATCTTATTGATTGATTTATGGTTAGTTACACTCGAGACATACCTAGTATAGATTTTGGAAGAAGGTATAGTCTATATGAGTGTATGGATATGATGTTCAATCTCACAAAAATTCCAACAATTTTCATGGTACTAATGAACTAATTATCTAGTAATTATCAAGATTAGTTTTTTAGTATTTGTGACTGATATCTTGGTGTATTCTAACAATCGATATGAAATTTCCAAACATCTGGAGATCATTTTGGATGCATGGAGAGAGTATCTGGAATATAAAAGGAACAAAAATATCCACTTAGGGATGGATAAGATTCACATTATGTGTCATAATATTTCAGAGATATAAAGTATCATTTAACCCAAAAGGGAAGAGGAGTAGTTTTATGGGTACATCATAGGAATGTATTTGATTCACCAAATTTCTTGGGGATGGTAGGATATTACTAGAATTTTATATAGGAAATATAACTCATAGATTCACCTCTTATAATCTTTACTAATTAGGGTGTGAATTTTTTATGGAAACATATATATAAGGCATCGTTTATGGTTTGGAATCAGAGACAACATTAATTTTCTATCATATTTATGCTAGAACTAGGAAGAAAATACACTGTGTATTATGACGCATCAGGTATTGGTATAGGAGAAATTCTGATGTAGGGGATATAGTCAGGTCATATGAGTCTCCTCACATGAGGCCACATGTGTGGAAATACATGATACAAGATCTCATGTTATCTATAGTTGTTCATGTGTTGCGCTTTAAGAGAAATCATTTATTTGGGGAGGTTTTTTAAACATATACCAAAACATAATCAAGGATATATTTGCAAGTCATTAATATAATTTGATGTTGTAAATGTTGGATTAGTACCTACAGCCAGTTTACATTGATCTTTCATTATCAAAAATGGTAAGGTTGTTGTCGATGCACTAAGTAAGAGGACTATGATACATGAAGTTCACAAGGCCAGTAGTGAGTGAAAACTTATGGTTCTGTTTTCATAAATTCCCCTGGAGGTGTTGTAGGGATAGGGAAAAAATTTATCTCATCCTTTGAAGTGACTGACTCTATTCTGTATAAAGTGAGAAGGAGACATTTATCTAATTGTGAGGGGATAGTCCTATGGGATAGTGTGATAGGTGGGGACCCACCTTCTAGTTGGACCATGGGAGATGATGAGAACCTATGTATTCATGGTGTTGTATGGGTTTCATCAAACATAAGTGAGGAGATGATGTTACAGTTTCATTCCTCATTTTTTGAATTACATATTAGCATTACCAAGATGTATCTTAATTTACATTTCTATTATTGGTAGCCGATGATGGAATATGATGTTTCATGTTTTTAATGATGTGTTCTACCTATCGTGAAGGGAGAACCAATGTGACCAGCTGGGATTTAATAGAAGTAACCCATTCCAGATTTGAAATGGGAATACATTGAGATGGATTTTAAGACTAGTATTTTGAGGTCACCTTGAGGTAGTGATTTAGTTTGTTTTGTTGATGAAAGGATCATAATTTTTTTTGTTTCCTACTAATTAGGGAGAAATTCTCCGTTGATGGGCTTGGGTGGTTGTATATCATCAAGATAGTGAGGGATCATGTTGTTCCTCATTCCATTGTAATGGATAGTTATGGAAGTGTTGCATATCATTTTTGGATGATTTTACAAAGGTATTTGGGAACATATGTGATTCTAGGAATTGATTACTACCCTCATATTGATTTATAGTTAGAGCACACAATTTAGGTTATTGAGGTCTTGCTGCGTGCATACGACCTTTATTTTGGGCTAACATGGTATTGGAATATTACTCTACTACAATTATCATACAATAATAGATATCAAGAACTATATAGATATTACCTTCTGAGGCTTTATATGGTATCCCATTCTGATCACCCCCATTTTGGTTAATAGTATGTGAGTATACATTACTAACCACATGTATCATGCGGGAGACTTATATGTTGGTCAAATTGATTATGAAGTTCATGGAGACTATATACTATCAAAAAAATCATATGTTGATCACTGTCAATTTCCTTTGGGAATTTAGGTTTGGGATCAGTTATTTTTTACATATCTCACTATGGTTGGGACACAGGTATATAAAGAGATAGGTTTTGATTTTTCATTAATATTTCGGGATTAATGGTATTCTATGGATTTTTGGGATGATAGCCTATCATTTAATGTTACTTTATAGGTACAGGTCCATGCATGAAGTCATCCATGTTTCTCAATTGTTCCATTATATCTTAGACATGTATCTTACATTAAAACTCAATGAGGGGGTGTTACAAGTTGATGTGTCATTTGATGAGCATCTGATACATATTGTTGAAATCTATATGGGGGGTCAGTTTATCTAGTATCGGTAATATTATATAATTGATTATTAATTGAAAGTACATGGGATTAGAAGGTGGACATTTGTGCTTAGTCAGAGTTATTCTCAGGATAATCTTAACCACCATTGGAATGGAATTCATGGGATGAATTTATTTAAGTGGTAATGTTATACTTTTGAGGTGGCATTATTCAGGAGGTGTGGAAATGGTTTGATGAGGATCATCATCTGTCCGTCTTTTCAGAGATAGTTTCCTCTCAAATTCACCATTCATTTTGTTTCAACTAGTTTTACTTCATTTTCCATTATTGAAGGTTGGGTTAACCACATGGTGACTCGGAAATTCCTATGTTTTATACTAAAAAGTAGGTACCACAGTCAAATGATTCCAGTATGAGATTGTTTGGTGTCATGAATTTGGGAAATAGTCCTCTTTGAATATAAATTCCTTATATGGTCACTAATGGGTTTATTCGTGGAGCCTTGAATTCCCAACGACTCAGGTATCAATGATTCATAGACCTACTTTCTAATGGTAGGTGCAATTTGATTGATGATTCAACTAACAACATTAATAGACTTCATTGGCCGAGTGCACGGGATATTAGGCTCACCACACTCTTCTGGGGGAGGATTGTGTATGTTTCGTGTCTCTCATATATATTTATGTCATGTTCATATGTTCATGAATCCTTGGTTAATTCTCGAAGAGTGTTTCCACATGCTACCCTTCGATTTCAAGATTGTTGTAGGCATGCATATATTTGAGTCTACGGATGTGATGCTGACTTAATCCATATAATACGTAACTCTTGTGTTTATCAACATCTATGGTGACATAAGGTGACATTATATTTGGATCGGACCCATAATATGAGTTTCCAATGTATCCTTAAAAGAGGAATCAATACCCATATAGTTCAAATGGTGTGGGGATTACACATGGGAGCTACCCAATTGAGGATACATGATTGGGTGGACATTTTTTGGATGAAAATGTTTTTGATATCGGGCCTTCTAGTAGGCATCCTACATATCCCTATTTGACCAAGAATTAGAGTTATCGTAGTTCAAATCCATGTGTATGTTGTACTCATCTCAAACATATAATCACATATGAGTCATGTTCAGTGTGAGAAATTAGAGGATGTCAAAGATTCAACAAAGAACATGCTTCCTCTCCTGTCAGTGGGATTGGGAGATATCACAGCGGAAGAGGTTGGGGTGACCATGGGTGAGGGCACAATGAGATGAACCCTATCTATGTGAAATGAAATTAATGGTCATGTGGACTGACCTTGGATGATTGGGGACATACCACATTGGGAGGGCCATGGAGAATGTTCTAGGAAGGGGAGGAGTTTCATCCTCCCCAATGGTGCGAGCGAACATAACCCCTATGACTGATCAATATTCCTCATTGAATGGAAAAGCGAGTGATCACCCTTAAGCCCTAGAATGGGGAGGTTCATGTCGGTGTCCCATGGTTGGACTCCAAGTTACCATGGGAATGTAGAACCACAGGATTTCTAAAAGCCCGAACTGTTTTTTGGAGAGTGTTTGAGACTCCACTTACCAAGGGTATGAAGACTCAAATGGGCATGATGATACACCCGATGGTCTGATAATATGGTTTTGGTATCTTTGTAGGAGGCTTTATCTAGATTCTAGAAGACTAAATAGTAGAGTAATTATAAAGGAATGGATGGTAATGGAAGGGTGAGGTTGCGACCAGAGGAAATAATACCCAAAACACCCCATTCTGCAATCTAGATTTTTATATGGGATGGGGGAGGATCTACATACCGTAGTGGTATGCATGCAAAGGGACCATCCGTGTACCGATGTGGTATGTGATCATGGGTAAATACTATCTCATACCATAGTGGGATGCAGCCCATAACACTGCTTTTGGTTCCATCCTCGTACTAATGTAGTACGTGGTGCTGAGTTCAGTCTATGTTACGGTACACTATATAGAGCACCATATTGAAGGAGGGTTCATGGGATTATCATTTGCTGGCAGTTCATCTATAAGAATTATATGGTTTAGGGCTCACCAATTTGGTTCACATTTCTATTTTTATTATTAAATTTTCTCATTTTATAGTTCATGGATGGCTGTACCAAAAAAGGGAGTCATTCGTGATTCGGGATTCGTCGATGAAACGAGACTGAAGCCGGAGTCTTCTATGAAATCGTTCTTCTAACCTATGGGTTTCTGTAAGGCTTTATTCATCCTTCCTTTCCTCATTCTACTATTCTTCGGTTATAGAGAATCATAACAATTGTATCTACTGGGCACATCACACCATTTGTGAAAGCCCATGAAGCAATATCTTAACCTGTAGAAGACTCAATGAATCTACGGGTTGCGGAGGCTTCGGTGCACGATAATGGTTTGCAGAACCTTGCTCATTCTCTTCATTTGCGAACTAATGAGTTCACATCATTGTACTTAGATGGGATTCTCACACATGAGTCATTCAGCGAGGCAGTTTGTGGTCTGCCTTGTTCGCTGGCCGTCATTCTCTGGGCCAGCAGTTCATGGATTGTTCCTCATACCTTTTGGTTTGTGAACCAGCTAGACCAAATGCCTTTCCCAGTGATGGTACATAGGCCACATGAAATTATTTTAAAACATGAATTCATTCATGTTCCTTCTAAAATTTTCAACTCAATTTGAGTCCATTCACCTTGGTATTCTTGTAGGAATACTTTCTTCCTTTGGAAAAATGATTATGGGGGTATTTTATTTCATTGGAGGAAGTTTAAGGAAACTAAAAATTCCCCCATTAGAATGGGGTCTGATCATAATGAAAAGGGGACTACTCCAATGTAGAAGCTGTCCTGAACTGAAATGGATTGCGATAGAAAGATGGGATGGTTGGAGGGGACAACAAATAATATTGGGGCCTATGTAATTTTTCATTTACCATTTCATACAGAGAAAAGTTCTCTCTTTTTCATCGGCTTCTTCTTCTCTCATGTACCGCGATCCTTGAAAAAATCCCATTCACGAACCATTTTTTCCGTACCGCGAACCAATATTCTCCCCATTTTTCTTTCAGTGTACAAAATTTTCATTTTCGTGAACAATATTTCAGAATTTTTGAAATTGAATTTCGGATTCCACGTAGGAGGATGCTACACTTCATGTGTGTCTGCAAACCGAACATGGATCGTAAAAATGAACTTTAAGAACTAATATTCCAAACATAACCATTAATATGCAATTTTTGAACATGATCATAATCTAGGACTAGGTTTCATGGTATCCATCTTCTGCGAGCATTTATTTTTTCTAGCCTATGATCTGTGGGCCATCACCTCATGGATGGTTTGTGTACCATGTCAATATGTGGGGAAATTCGTCTGCGTACCATAGCGGTAGGTGGTTTAACTTCTATGTATCATGTAGTATGCAGATTATGCCTTCAGCACAATATGATGTATGCGGGAAGTGGCTATCTCATTCCATTTCTGGAAATAGTACGTGAAGCCTTATGTGGACATATTTTGAGTCCTTTACCCATTCTTCCATATCCTTTATCCAACACATTTTATTGGACTTATTTTTTGTCAGCATCTGGATCTTCGAATACAGGATACAATTGTTGCTTCACATGCTATGATAAAATCGATGAAAACAAGGGAGACTATAGAGGGAAATAGTGAGGATCATCTTCAAGCTCACTTCACTCCTCATGACATCTTTTTAAGGGATTTCTTGATGCCAGATATTCTTTCCTATCCAAATTCTCTACAGTTTCCACTTTACAGATTTAGTCTCCCTGAAAACATTCTTCTGCCATTGGCAGACCCTAATACTCCTTTAATCCTCTTAGAATCACCACAAGGTCATGATCGTGAAATCATTTCCCCAGTAGGAGAAGTCATCGCCACTCCGATTCAAGAGTATATATTCATACTAAGTGTTTTGGCATGGACTCAGGGAAACCACATGTGTCAAGATGGTGTCCTAAGACTAGATGCTCGAGATTACTTATCCATTATTAGTATATCTCATGAAAATACTAACAATGGGTGGATAAAAATGTGGGATCTATAATATGGACATTGTTTCTACAATGAGGGGGATTGGGCATTCTAGGAGCATTAGACCTATTTGGAGTCCCTAGACCTATTTTTGGTGGTGGGATTGTATCAGGCGTCCTGGGTTTCTCAGTTTCCAATCTTCTCCCCAGGATAAATCCATCCAGAACTTGTTGAGCTACTGGTGGTCAAGCACCAACACCTTCTACTTTTTTCATGGAGAGGTGGGTATCAGCCTATGGGATATCCACCAGTAGGGAGGACTCGCTATCCATGAAGACATATAAGATGAGTATCTCCCAAAAACTATTACATGGAATGACACCGACCGTGTGTCCCCTTTGATGTGGATTATACTAGTCACAACAGAGGTATTACTTGATCATCCCCTCAAGGCTCGCTCTCTTATCTCATTCTAGTCCTGGATAAGGTTATTCATGTAGATGAAAAGACCCATGCCTTGGGATCTCCGTAACCTAACTCATTCATACCTCCATTCTCTCCAGACTCCAGGGTCATAATGTGCTACCCTTAATGACGAACGGTATATGACATTGGGATATGAGCTTCTACCAGACATATCACCTGTACTTAGGCTTGATGGTTTTTTCATGTTTTTTAGTGGATGGATTTTCCCATCCCATAACATATATACCGAGGATCAGGCATGAACATTGATGATTGAGGCCACACTGGCAGTGGGTCCACCCATTAATTTGGCACTTCCTACCCGTGCTTGACTTTATGAATTGTTGGGGGAAAATATAGTATGGTAGGCCCCAACACTGTCTCAATAGACCATTTATATTTCTATATGGGTGGATGGTAGAAAAAAACCCTTGTAATGAGTACTGGTATACTGTAATGTTTCCTCATTCGGAATTTCATTCCACCATTATCAATATTATAATTGTTCCTCCTAAGACTCTAAGTGTTACTGATGATGTTGGGCTATTTAACGATGTTTCTCTCTCATTTTCACTATATCCTACCCCTCATGGGACGTTGAGGGTGACATGGATGGTTCTTTGGAGGAATTTCCATACCTCATCATACGTTGTGATGGGATTCACACTTCTTGTATAGATCGAGTAGTCATTTGTGAGCCATACCACCCCTACCAGTTTTCTTGGAAATTCAAATGCCTTCAACAGAATGCACTACGTCTGGATGTTCAATTAATAGGAGAGTCTCTCCCTAGATTAGTTTTCCAATTATGGTCACGATGATACATAAAGGTGTTTCTATTGAATTTATTATCCCCAATACTACATAATCCACTTTTCTGTCATTGGAATATGCTCGAATGTGGGCGAATGTTTACCCCAACAGAATGCTGAAAAGACCAATTCATCAGGTGTAGAAACCCTTAACCATATCCTACCGCATCCTTACCCCTGACGATAGTGCCACACATTCCCTCTATTGTGAAGATTGTTAAACTATGACTTCTAATTATATCCCCACAACAGACATGATTGGTACACCACATGCCTCGCCCTTATGGTAATAAGATTCTCAGTTCTCGATAGATACCTCAGGGAGGGGTTTCATCAGTACAATCTATCTCATTGGTAAATGATTAATACATATCCCCTCCTGCTAATACTACCCAATACCTTAATGAGGATGTAACTGGTAGAGTATCACCAATCTCCATGGAAGCTGCAACTAGTACTTCACATCTAGCTCCAACGTTTAAAACATCTAGGTGAAATGAGAGCCCCCCTCCATCATGGGAGGCCTCTCTTAGGTCCCTTCCTACCAAAATGGTGACACTTCCTACTTATAGGCATGTGGAGGATGGGGAGGATCAAGGTACCAGTGCTGCGGTCAGGCACCAGATAGTGCGAAAAGAGACATCGTGCCAGTTATGTGCTCTTGCAGTGGAAACACCCATGACCAATTTTGCTGAAGAGGGTGACAATTTTCAGTGGTTATTCACTAAACTGGGTATAGAGGCTTTTATTATCAGCACTTACACCTTGTTATTTTCCAAATCATCAATGCTTAAGAATACCTAGCCTCTTGTGAGGACAAGCTAGCCATGTTCAATTCTTTCAATCACAAGGTTGTGACCTTCCAATATGTTTCAGAAAAATGTGATTATCTGACGGCCGAGGAGGTGAAGGTCCGTGATGTGGTTTACACCCAAGATGAAGAAATGTGGTAGTGCGAATCCCACACAGCATGGTTGAGGGATCAACTATCTTCTTTGCATGCAAACTATGAAGTCGTCCTGATGAAAGGATGGGACCTCCAAGTCAGTGTAGAGAGAGTGCGTCTGACGGTCAATGCTGAAACAGAGGAGAGAGTTGTTAGAACTAGGCATGAAGTGGATGCCACAAACAAGTGGGTTTTTAGAAATTTTCCACTAAAGATCGACATATAATTGTCAGTGTCAGTGAATAGTATCCTGGTATTAGCCGAGGACCACATGTGGAGGATTTTAGGCACAAAATAAACCGTAAAATATGCGGTTTGGATCCGAAGTCATGCATGTTGTCTACTCATCATTGGAGACCATAGATTGAATAATCCTAATCCAAATTCATCAAGATCTTCCACACATTCTTCAAAGAATCTGCGAGAGTGTCATTCATCGTAATCTGGGTGCTAGCATGGAATTGCGACGCCGCCTTCAACCCTACAATGATCACCGCATCACCTTACTAGCGATGCCCATGAGAGAGATAAATTTGAGCTATATGGATCCATATAAACTCTATCTAGATCATGGGAGAAAGTAGAGGAGAGAAGGTCCCCATGAATTGTACTTGGAAAAATCCCTGCCTCTTATATTTATAGTGGTTAATTAAAATACCCAGTATTTACTCGTCGACCCCGAATACATAATGCATTATCACTGACATTTTATGACAACTAAACTGAGTCATAAATATTATTATCATTTACAAGTAATATATTAAAATAATTTATGTGATAATAATTGAGTCATTAACTTGACTCATCACTCCCGTAAATATTAATTGAATCTTGATTAATTTAATATTCGTCAATTAATATTTTTCATATATTTACTAAAACTAAGAAATATATTTAATAAATAAATTCAATACTAATTATTCTAAACTCAAATAAAATGAATTCATTTATTGCATTAGTTATCATATAACATTGGAAAAATCCCAAACCCCTGTGGAGGGGCCCACTATGTCCAAAACTCCTATTCAACTAAATAGGGTAGATTCTGGAATACACAATCATGTGTGACCCTCTAGGCCCTTATCTCAATAGAAATGAATAATATTCATAGACAAAGAGTAGGATTTAGAAACCCATCATGGCCCCTGAAGAGATAAGTATTGTCACAGCAGTGAAAACCAACATACGAACAAACACTATGTAATATAATCTCTTTGTCTATAATATCTCATAAATTAGGATGCACTCACGTATCATCGCCGTTTTTCTTTCTTTATTGTTTTTTTATGTTTGCCGGATGGATTTACCTTTGACTTCCATGGCCAAGATCTTATAAAGGTACTACAATCCATATCAACATGTCTTGAGATATATTACATTCATGACCTGGACGCGAAAAATCATATCATTACCATTCAACCAATGCCATGCCACCAATGAAACACTAAACACAAACTACCTCAACACGACATCATTTCTACATTTTTCATCTTCTATCAAAGTGTGAAATCCAATGAAATAAATTGGTAATGATCTCAAGTCATAAGACCATTACACATGATCATAGATAAGAGCATCCAATGACACATGAATCATATGGTGTTCATATTGGTAGGTCTGTCCTCATGATCTCACTACTAGAGATCACCAAGTAAAAGATTCATGAAAAAAAGTATCAATGATTATGAGCCCCCGACACCTAATAGCCAATAATCTATTGTGTCCAATCATTAAGTTGTATCTTGAATATATAACATATCTTTATGATTAATGTAATATTATCTCAACACTCTAATTATAGCCTGGGAACTGCTAAAAAATTTCGATACGATAATTAATCATTAGAAAATACAATTTCAATAGTGGTCATAGAAAAGTATACATTATAATGGTAAGATGAAATCATGTATCTATAACTGTATACATGATATTTTAATCAAATGAACTGAATACTTGGGTCTAGGGAACCCACAATTTCAACAAGGGAATAATTGGAGAAACTATGGACAACTCGTGGAAATAACTTGACATCATCTTGGAAAGGGCGAATCGAGCCTTGTTGAAGTTCTATCCCAAATTAGGATATGTACTCTTCTCTTTTTTTGATAGTTTGGAGGGACGCCGAAATAGGGATGCTACTCTATTTTTGTGGAACTCAATGAAATTAATTCTCCATTAAATACTATCTCTTTTCCTTTTCCCGTCATGTCAACATGATTTCAATCAGGCATTAATTTTAAACTAGGATTTGAATCATGTAAATTGAAAAAATCAAATTGGGCTCTAATTTTTTCCAGAGCTGTGGGACTCAGCGAGCATAGTTCGACTATTACTTAGGTTTTATGGAATACCTCACGAACATATTTTTCTTTTTCATTATTACAATAATTTTTTCCTAATCCTTCTTGGAATGGGCTTAGAGAGAATAACGTGAATTTTCCTTAGGCTACTATTGGTGGGTTTTCGTCCTAACAATCATTATACCTTTATTAATGGAACATGTTTTAAAAAAACCCTACACTCAACTTTTACCCAGAGGTGCCTTCTGTGGATTTTCCCTCTAGCATGTACGGTTACCTTTTCACTAGAAGTTTACTGTCCTCACAACCAAACAAATTACTGATGTTTTAGGCCAAATATCATTGACGAAACGTAACAGGATAAGAGCCGTGACTTGGGATCATAAACTGAGAATGTTCAAGTGTCCTTCATACTTGTATTGTGGAATTTTCATGACCCTTAATTTGTGAATTGAAACACGTGTAAGTATCATGAACTATTTTAGTTGTACGGAGGTACGAAAAGACTCTCCTTGGGACAATTTTTCCCCTTTATTGATGTCCATTTTTTGTGGTAAACATATATAGAGCCACTGGGGAATGATATGAATAGTAAAAAAGGTTACTGTAGGATAGTGGACTTCAATTTCCAATAGCCTGGTGGTATATGAAACATTTTGAATTTATTTTGAAGTCGGTAGCCACAATGGGTGACTAGCCTTAATAATTTTTTATAATAACATTTGGGACATTCATATAATCTTTGAGGGAGAAACTATTCCTACACATTTCTTACTTGTGTGATGGAGAGCTGTTGAATGGAATGTTTAGATTGAAATACCCCATTCTATTATTTCAAAGGAATTCAAAAAAAGGAAGGTATATATTTTGTTATCCAGGAGTTTTCCAAATCTGGGTGTCTGATGGAACATGAATTTTATTTTTTGTATACAAGAGCTAGAAATGACTCTCCTTGAAAACAATTTTCCGTTGATTGACAATAAATTTTGTGGTAAACATATGTAGATGCACCAGGGGAATGATGTTCATATTCAAACAAAGGTTTACATATGAAAATGTACCTCTATTTCTGATGGCTATGACATGTTATATAGATTGGGAACATTTTGAATATGGTATGTGACCATCAATAAGGGGTTCAATTGATCACAAAAGTAGAAATTTTAACTAAACTTTGGTCAAAATGAGTGGAGTCCCTATTATTTTGTATGAGTGTCAACTTCATACATATGGATGGGGTTTCCTTTGAAACATCCAAACAGACCAGAGATGAATCAGTCCCATCTGTTCTAATATATCCAGGATGTGTTTAAGGAGGAAATATTAAACCATAACATTGAGGGCCCTTGAATCAGGATGGATGTAATGAGGCATTGGATCCATTGGGTATACTGAGATAGGAGATGACTCATCTGGGGATTAATTTACCTTTGATTCGTGGTCATTTTTGTTAGAAAAATATGTAGAGCCCCCTGGGTATGTTGATCATAGTCAAACAAAGTTGTCTTATGGACACTTTTCTCCCATCTCATATGTCCTTGGAGGGTTATGGGGATTTATGATCACTCAAAACATGGAGCTTAGGGTAGGATATGAATGTATCAAGGCATATTGGGAACATCTGGGAAGCAATTTACTCATGGAATTAGGTGTCCCTAATGTAGATCTGACTCGTATGTAGGGTGAGGCATTCATCCCATCATTAGAGTACCTAGTCATTTAACGTCACATAGCTAGGATGTGGGGTTCCTCTCGGGGAGGGAATCCTGATATTCCTTTTTTCAGTCAGGATTTTATGATCAAATTCTTAGGATGCATTGTCATAATGTTACGGTGGATCACTTGCTATGATCCTAAAGCACATCTGATCTATGCAATATGTGATAAACATTGTATTATCGTAATTTTGAGTCATTTTTTATGAATAGAATAAACAAGATTAGAGAAAAATTATGCTTAAACCAATGATCTAAAGTTTAATGTCATACAACAAGGATGATTTTGGCCTCACGGTTTAATGTCATGTGGTGAGTAGATGATGTGGTGTTGTTTAGCGTTATGTAGTGAAAATGATTATACTGTCATAAAGATCTTTAAATGTTTTGGGTAAATCGAAATCAATATGTTCCAACATTCCATAGACTTTAGTGATGATAGAAAGTGTATACAATAGTTCTGGGGGAAACATGAATCACGAGGAATGACATGGGGCATGGAATCCATTGGGTGTACTGAGATTGGAGAGGACAATCCTATATACTAATTTTCCTCTGAGTAATGGTTGTTTCTGTGGAAAACATGTACAGACCCTTTGGGGCATGAAGTGCATTGTCAAAAAATGGTGTTTGTAGGACACTGGCCTTCTTTCTC
This sequence comes from Viscum album, assembly GCA_963277665.1. Lineage (NCBI taxonomy): Eukaryota > Viridiplantae > Streptophyta > Magnoliopsida > Santalales > Viscaceae > Viscum > Viscum album. The sequence goes on from OY728145.1 coordinate 907,827,147, forward strand.
AAATGGATTTGAATGTTTTTGGGGATCCATGTTTTCCTAGGGTATGGAGTTTAACAAATGGGGATGATGTTCTTGGGAACATTAGAAATACCGAGACTGTGATTAATGGTGAACTACTAGGGATTACACATAGTTTTGGTTCATATGTATCGGGAGAATAAGGATCTTTTGATTTATCATGCACGAGGGGAATGTGTGGGATCTTGTAACACTAAGGACTAGGCCACACATGACTCATGAATAATTCTGTAGATTATTTTCCTATGGTTAGGAACATTCATAGACTCCCCATACAAGTTTGACCTAAACACAGGGAGAGGGGAATTTTGTATGGTGGATGGGATGGTATGCAAAATCAGACCATCACTACATATCCTACAAAGGCCATGAATCAAGGTATATGTTATTCTGAATGATACCTAAAATATTTTTTATCAATGGCCAATGACATGTAAGGTAATTTTTTTAAGATGATTGATGGGGCGGGATGCTAAATCTGGGCATCACTATGTATTCTAGTAGGATAGAAATCAATCCATATATAGTTTTGAATGTTCCCTGTACTGATCTCACTCGGTCAATGTGTTAGGGGTGTCTTTTTACTATCCATCACAATTTCCAGGTCTACCATGTTACTCTATTGTATTCCTTCCTAAGAAAATACCTACCACTAATCCTACTCTCAGAAGAAGTATACTTTATGTGAGAAATAAGGAGTGATAAGGGTTTCCCTTATGAATATGGTCAGATAAGGGGAATGATTTGGAATTTTTTATGGTGGGGGTTTGGCCAAGATCAAGGTTCTAAGCATCGCTACATATCTCATGAGGTCATAAATCAAGCCAAACATAGTTCTGTGAGAGATCATATAGTTTATTATCATGTGATTAGGATGTTTTGTGACATGTAATTTAACATCTTACGGTGAGGAGAAAAGTCACTATTTAATGTAATGTTTTTGGGACGTGTTCCTTATTGTTTAAAGTCATGTGGGAAGGGCAATGACTCATTGTTTAAGGTCTTATAGTTTAGAACATGGATTTTGGGTATTATAAATCATAGTTTAGTGTCATAGAGCTTAGATCATTGCTCCACATTATTACTACTCATATATTACGGTCTTAGAGTTTGGACCATCTATTCTAGGTATTATAACGTGTTGTTTAGGGTCATAGGGTTTGGACCATAACATAAGGGTATTACTACTTGAAATACTTCTTAAAGAACCATAAATTTGTGGGAGCTGTGATGAGCTGCCCATAGGTTGATATCAGGGTGTTTATTCCATTAGAATATACACTATGTATGACATATGGAACTTCCCACATTGGTTCATGTTTTGGGGGCTCCTTCCTGAGTATCATCATTGTACTAAGGTCTAACACCATTTATCTTTCGAGGAAAGATCACAGGAGAACATTTTTGTTGATGGATCATGCAATATATTTTTGGTATATTTCAAAAAGGTGCAGAGTGTTAAGACTTTTCAAATATTTCTTCTCCAATTCATCAAAATATATTTGGGATTTCTCTTCCATGGAAAATTGATCCCAAATGGACACATGAAGGGATGTCACCTAGATTTCGATAGGTGACACCGCGTCTAACCTGTATACTAGTGACTACAGGGATTCATGGGTGGAATTCGGGGTCATCTTTGGTGCTCAGATTAACATTTTTATATTCACTTATTATGGTGGAGACATCTTCTTCAAATGATGTAGGGACATCTTTGAGGTCTTCTTCCTCCTCCTCTTTTCATACATCATCTTCATCTTCTTCCTATTCTGATAGAGAGATGATTTTTGAGACGAACTCTCCATTTTTACGAGATAGATCATATTTTTCATTAGTGAGTGAGGCAACTATATTTTAAGGTCCAAAGGATAGGCCAAGAGAATATTTTATAGGGAATTTCTTTAAATCATTGGAGGTAGCCTACTTTTCCATATTTTTGGGCTTGGCACCTGTAACAGAGATCATGCAGTCGACTGAATCTGCATATGCAATTTAACTTATTCATTCCTCTTGGTTTATGGGTAATACATAATCCTCCCCAACCTACTGTAGGGTGTTAGAAGGATCCATTTATAATCAATTCGGGGTAGTAATCCAATAATTGTCATTGGATGAAAGATTTTTTTCTTCCAATTCATAGAACCCATACATCGATATAATGCGACTCAAAGGACTCTAATGGAAATTTATCAGCATGAAATGTTCATTTTTTCCCATTAATGTAATATTTGATGCACTAATGGTATGAAGATAGAATTTTAGTATACTGATGTAGCCAAGGACTCCCAAATACGACATTGATGGTCGTGCTTTTCCACACTACCTGGAACTCAGAATTTGACAGGATGCCTCAGAGATGAGTTTTAAGCTTGATTTATCCCAATATTTGTTTCTCATTTTTTTCATATCTTAGTAGAGTTGTGGTGTCGGGTTTCATTATGTCTTTATCAAATCCCAGCCGATGAATATTTCGCAGCAGGTAGAGGTTGACTTTAGATCCTTTGTTGATGATGGTCCTCTGGGCATCAACTCCATTTATCTTTCTGGACACATATAAGGGTTTGATGTTCCCTTGCGTGATTAATTATTAATACCTATATGTTAATGAGATGACGAAATGACATTCTTTGGGAGTGGTATCCATACGATAGACTTCGGCTGTTGCTACCTCATCCTCAAACTCCTGGAGAATTAGTAAGGCTTTAACGAGTGCCTCACTAAGATCTGCGGTCAGAATTCACACATAAAGGATTGACATATATGTAGATACTGATGCTAGATTCTTTAGAATATCAAAGTTTTTCTCTAAATCTCAGTGTTTCCCAGATTGAGGATACTCTTTCATAGACACATTAGGGGTTCATGCTTTGGATGTAGATGATTTAACCTCTGTAGTTTGGGCCTATGGTAATGTGGCCCTTTCCATGTTTGGTCGAACTGGTCTTCCAGCATTCCATGGGATATTCGATATTTGTTCTTACCCAATGGATATTGTAATATTATTGGGCTATTATTTCTTATAACAGGGGAATCAATTCATTCAGGTTCATGTTGTGTCTGCAGGAGGGTCCTTCCGCGAGTTTCTGTGATGTTAACGGTTTGATTTATGGAGTGACTAAGAATTTGATTGATATCCTGATAATTCCTTTCATGAAATATCTGCCCTCTATAAAATAATCCTTTGGATCTCCAGTTAGGTTCGTTGAATTTGGTATCATGGTTATAGTCTTCATACGAGAAGGGGTCCACAAGTGAATTCCATTAATGGAGTAGAAGATCAGTTCTTGATTCGACACTATTTCTCTCTTACTATCAATTTCTGATGGTGCAATTTGGCAAGTTAGTGCCTTTTGTACCGTTTTTTGGTCTACAAATATTGTAATTTTTGGTGGGGCATCAACCATTATACCATTTGGTGAGGTGGTGCCCGTCATACCAAGTCTATTGGAATGATGTCTGAAAGCATAAATACTGACTTCAGCCTTAGTATGAACTCATCTTTTTACCCATACATTCTTCCCTTATGGGAATTATAGGAATGTAGGGCCATGGAGGATGGCTATGCTGCATTGGGAGCTTTTTGGGGCATAGTTGGTTGTTTCAACTGAGCCTGGAGGATGCCATGGACTCGGATGATGGTATTCCAGGAAATCCAATTTTCAAATGTTTTCTCCTTTTTACTGATGATTGATTTCCATTCCTCATCCCCTTTTGATTCTGACGTGGAAACATACATCACTTATTCTGGTGGCGGTCCCATGTTAAATTTACCAGAATCCACCATCTTTTGATAGAGATACATGAAAACGAATGATTACCAGATTTTGTGTCCCATTATCCAGTGATCAGGATAATAATTTGGATGTTCTTTGAGACCAACTTCATCAAATCTCATGGGCTCGAGTAGCTAGAGAAAATTGCAATTCAGGGAAGCTATAAAATAGTCATGGACCTGGTCATCTCAGAATGAGTAAACATTATTTCATTGTTATTTGAACTGATTTCTTTTACCACCTCATTGCTCATCTGGACTAGGTGGGGTGGTGGTTGGCATCTAGGGGGTCCCATATAGTTTGGCAGGGTCCTCACAACTGGAGCTGGTGATGGGGTGGATTAAGTATGACAGAAGTCTCTTCAACTTGTCTATCTATTTTCCATGGGGCTGATGGGGCCACTCGGGACATAATATTATTCCATTGCAAGGATTATTCTATCATTTTGGAAATGGAAGAAAAGTCTATAAACCCACTCTTGTACTTCACCGGGATGAGTGGTGTTCACAATTCTTCTAGAAGGTTATTGATGCACATGGAGATCATCTCATCTTGGGAGAGAAACCAGTTCATGGAATAAGTCAAGCCATTCCAACTAGAAATGAAGTTTGAGACTCTTTCATTCTCTCACTATTTTTATTTCATGAGATCAATGGTTTTTGTCTTAGGAAAAATTGAACTAAACTGAAAGAGAAGTTGTGACTGGAGGTCCTCCCATCCTTTTATTGAATTGGCTGGTAGGCTAGTATACCATACGAAGGCCGAGCCGTGCAGGGTTAGTATGAAGGACCTATGTTTTACTAATTTAAACTACACTGGAGTGCACATCATGGGGTCACAATAAGAGTCATAGTGTATTAAGTGTTGTTCCAGGTCCTTCGATCCATTGAATACTAAGAATACTGGGTTCCTGAAGTTTGGCGGTGGAAAAACCTTCCTCACCCAATCAGGGTAGGGTTTTCAGATTGGTTGTATCAGAGTGCGCCACCCCTCCATGGTTTGTAGTCGAGCTATTAGTTAATCTATGGTGTTCAATAAATATTGATGAATATCTTGTCGGGCTTGATCATGAGTCTGTGTGGTAGTGGCCAAAACTAGGCATGAGGGTGATGTTAGAATTTGGGGTCGATACCAAGCAGGGGGTATCATTTGTGGGATTACCTAGATATATTCCGGCTACATTCCCAGTGTGGAGAAGTCCTGGTTTCCTTCCGATGAAAGGATGAATAAGCCTCCAATCTTAGACTCATTCATTGAGATGAGTTCCTGTTGAAAGGGAACCTCTTTTGGAAGAAACTTCTGATGTTTTGTAGGGGGAACACATCTGCAAAGGTATATCTCTCGATGCAACATGGTATTAATTTTCCAGATCTCCTAAATTTCTTCCTCCTTCTTGGAGGATCTTTCCTCTAGGTTGAGGGTATAATATTTAGGGGGAGGATTAGTTGGTTCATAGAAGACCATGGATGCATTCTTCTACTTATTGGGGTTTTTCCAGGGGAGTTAGCGATGAATTAACCGATTGGGTGCCAAGATATTGGATCTCTATCTTGTTTCGGGTGTGCACACCATTATGCTCTATGTGTGATGCCCATGGGAGGGAACCATCTTCCTTCCCATCCACTTCCTCTATATCTTTTCTTGTGAGATCTGTGGGGTTGATTTTTACCTTTTCCACTAAGGCATACCACATTAGGGGCGGGGTACATGATTTCGAATGGTAGGTAGGATTTTCTTCTGACCTTTTTTGGAGTTTCTCTTTCCTTTTAGTGGTATTATTTGGGTTTCTTGGAAAATATTGACCCGAAGGGATCCCTATGCTTACCTTGTAATGCATCTTTGTCTCAGATGGTGCGAAAAATGAGAAGGGTCAGAACGGGTGACTCCACTGTCAATCATTCTTACTAAATGGTGGATGACTGTCATTCATTGTGAAGAGAGTTGAGGTAAAAATTCCCTCTTCCTTGCAGGATGGTGTTGTTACTATTCTTCTATTGATGTGCTACATCCTGTATTTGTTGTCATTATGGGGGAATTTTTATTTAAAAATTCCCCAACCCTGTGAGCTGTTCTTGTTCCCACATTGCATTAGTAGACTCTGCTATTAATTCCCTTTCAAATTCACACACCCTAGCGCAGGTGTGAGACATGTATGGAATTGGGCCAGCATGAAGTCTCTAGCCTTTGGAAGACATGGGCACTACTTTATGGTTGGCCTTCCTTCGGCATGAAGCCTGCTGAATGTTCCTAGATGCATGACTGAAAAGATTTTAGATTTATTGATCTCTTTGGCCCTGACTCATTTGAGACTTACTCCATATCAGCTTTGGTTGAGTATCCCAACTTTCATGAGTAGGGGTTTCACCTGATTTCTGTCTTTTTCTAATGACGTGGCATGATGTAATTTCAATTGGGCCTACTAGATGGGATGTGGGGTGACGTCTAGAGCTCTATGTTCTCACCATCCCAAAATATGAAGTCTATTCGGGGTGCTTCCAATGAGGCAATGAAACTTATGCAGTTCATGGAAGAAACCTAGTTGAAGGATTTTATTTCGACTTTCTGATTGTGGATGTCATGCAGACGGGAGTGCTTCAAAGTTTATTGGATGGTGAAACTCCCTTATCATGCTGACATAGTCCGCATACCCTTTGTAGGTTAGGATTTTTTTTATTTGATGACGATTCATCCATATGTTGAGGCGAATATCATGTGTACATTCCCCAGACAAATCTCCTGGTATGTCTTTGTGAGAAGTGGTTATTGCTCAACACATCATTTGTATATTACCCATAACTAGTTTTCTTCTGAAATGCAATAAACCTTATTGTTGTTCTTATATAGGATCCTCTACTTGATATTCCCCACTTGGTTTCTTATTAATAATCTCATTCAATGTGATAGGGATGGTTGGAGCCTTATTGATTTGAGGAAGGTTCAGGGGTGGATCAAGAGATGAGCTGGCCCTGGACCATCCTATAGTGGAGAATGAAAATCACACATTATAGTTAGAGTGCCTGATGTGTCTAACTTCTTTCTAAGTGCCTTAATATAGGAGGGGTTTGTCACATTTGGTCCGGAAAGGGTAGGACCTTCCTGCCAGTATGCATTTTGATTGCAGGGAGGACCTTTGCAATTGGTGTGGCAATGGGGAGGGATTATATTGAAACATTATGCTTGACCTCGGGAAATTTCCTAACAACATATACCCTGGGGGGACATATAGGGAAGGATACACCTAGGGGATGACCTTTTTTCTGCTTCATGTCATAGAGGGGAGGACCTTCTTGATGACAAGAACTACTATCACTTCTTGATACCTGGCATCAGGGAGAATTTATACAGTGCAATTCTAGGGGAGGGCCTTCAAGATGTACTACAATGAGGGTAGGGCCTTCTAGTTTCTTAATGTTACTATGGTGAGGTCCTTCAAAACAACAACCATTGGGGGTTGGGACTTCACAATGATAGTCACCATGGTGATGAATGCCATCATGACTTGATGCCTGACTATATGGAGAAGCATATTCGTAGCATATACCAAAGGGAGGACCATCTGGGAGAAAAAAATAAAGCGGAGGAACTTCTTGGAATCTTCTCTTCAAGTCTAGGGGATGGCTAACCCAACTCACATTAGGAGATGGGATCTCAGTATTGATCATTCCTGTCCCATGTAGTGATCCCCTATTGGTTCTCTATGGATGAACATCAGAGCTACTGGTAGGAATATTGAGGGGAGGACGTACACAACTTCTACTGCCACATCAATAATTTGGTAATGGAATGATAAGTTATAAATCATTTATTGATATATGTTTTATGGACTCTATAACCCCAGCTTCTAGAAGAGTAGGATGTTGTATGTGCTCTTCATTGTTTGGTTTCCTTTGTCACATTTTATATTCGAGTGGTCTCTTGTGGGTAATTGGGACCACCTGTTATCGGTAATTCCCTTCGTATATGGGACTATGAATTTTTGGGTCATGTGATGTCTCTGGGATATTCAAACGAGCATGTTTAATTTTGGCAGGGATATATTCCTTCATAATAGTGGCCACCATGTTGGACTAGCATCCCCCAGTTGGAATGGGTATTTGTTCCCAATCCGATTGTCCATGTATCAGAGGATGTTTTCAATGACCCTCATGAACTGGAGAAGGGATGCATAACTGCTCCGGAGTGTCTAACTCATTTTGCTAGTGATTCATTCTGTTCAAGGAAACCAAGATGTGGGCCTGATTTCTCTCCTTTGTCGTCGAGACAATGATATATTGGAATGTTTGGAGTATATGTTCTGGAATGAATGTCTAATCTTCCATCATTTCTAGGATGTTTTGAGATACATATTTGAATAGAAAATGTATAAATGACTATTCCAATGTCTGAGAAGGGGTTTTTGCATGCTCTGGTCCTCCATGAGTTTCCACTAGATACTTGAATTTCTCCTTTTTCGGGATAGTGGAATGAATTTTCTATATGTTTCCTTCATCAGTTTCCACCGTATTTGGTTGGTGGGAATCATATTCATGAGTGTGGATTTTTAATTACTTGGTTTCGACTTTTTTCTGTCTCAAGAGCTTTTTTCAATCCACAAGAATTTGACACTTCTCATATTTGTTTGTCACCCTATTTTTAGGGTGGGATTGATATGCCCAAATAGTTATTTGTGTCTGTGTATAGCCAGTTTTTACCTATATTGATGTCAAATTTGAAATTATTTAGCAGGTGTTTGTGTCTACGTATAGCTGAGTGCCTCCCTATTTTGTTTACTGGCTTGTTGCGTAATAGTAGATATCTACACCATCTTGTAGGATTCCTCTCTTTTTGTTCGACGGGACCAAAGGGCACTAGAAGGAATGTCCATTTTCTCGTATTATGACACCATAATTCTGTGGTGGGTTTGAGCGGAGAGGGCAGAGTCGTATGTCTTCCCCTTGAATTATACTATGTTAGTACTATGGATTTGATCCTCAGGAACCATGGTGATATCATATTACTAATTTTATATTCCCCTCCCTTTATGGGTAGCCCAAGGGGCCTGGGTATCCTAGTCTTTAGTAGGATCCCTCATCATAAGGTCTTCCTCAATGGTAGGAGTATTGGTCATCCATTTTTGGTGGTGACAATCTCTAGAGGGGGCTCGTGAGTAGGACCCCTGTGCAGTTGACATGAATTTTTCAGCATCGACTTCATCTATCTCTCTAATATAATGTACGTACTCATTGTCACATTCTGGATAAAGGCTCTAGAAATGGTTTGAGATGACCATTAGGGACGCCATTTTCTAGGGTATCGGTCATGGTTGAGGGGGAGAATGGCAGACCTTTGCAAACTGGAGGACATTTCTTGCGGCCTCCAGCATGGGGAGACTACCATTTTGGTTGTACCCCTAGATCAGAATGTTGGATACCCAATGTTGAAGAGGCTAGGTAGGTGAGGCGTTCCGACTCTATGTTGGGGAGCTAACCGCCAATGGGATCATTGATGTGCATGTCTGGATTGGTTGTCAAGATGTCATTTGGATTGAATCTTTCTTTTTGGGAACCTGTGACATACATATATGACATACATACCACAAAACCTAGTTAAAGTAGAATTATTTCAAACATATGCATATTTGGTAATTCATCTTGGACCCTTTCCCCTTTTCTTTTCTTGTGGGGCGATGGGGCCTAAGTGGCATAAGACTTCCACTTTGTTTAAGGATTCACATAGGTTTCACCATTTTTATTTCTCATCCAAGGTGGCAAGTTTTTTGGGGACCGGGGAAATCAAAATAGGCAGACGTTCAATATAATTGTTTCTTTTATCATTGGGGTAGAACCACCACCTTGGTTGAGAATTCACATTGAGATAACAATTTTGTTCCGCCTATGTGGTGGCGTGTTTCATGCATACCAGGGAGAAGAAAATGGTCCGATGTGCAATGACCATTTTTAGTTTATCATTATGGTAGAACTACAATATCAGTTAAGGATTCACATCAGTTTCACCATTTTTGATCCACCTCTGAGGTGGCGTGTTTCGTGTGGTGTGGAAAGGGTCTACCGAGGATCATTATACATACCTATTTTCGAAGAAAACATCCTATCAAATTCAGTATTCCTTTTGATTCAATCTGTTCTACATCATTATACTTTAAATAATGTTGGATTAACCTGAAGGGGACTTGAAGATTCACCACTTTTGTACTGTAAAGGAGGAACAATAGTCATATGATCCCATCAGACGATTGCATAGTGTCAAGTACCTATTCAATCAGTTCTCTTTAGATAAGACATCCTCATATGGTCTCTAATGGGTTTATTCATGGAGCCAGGAATGCCCAATGGCCCTGGTATCCCAGATTCATGGACCTGCTTTCCAAAGGCAGGTGCTCATTGGTTGATGATTCATCCAATGAAAATCAAGGAATCAATTGGTCGAGTGATGGGAGGTCAGGCTCACTGCACCCTTCTGAGGGAGGATTGTTTCTTGTTTTGGGACTCTCTTATAGATTTAATTCATGTTCATAAGTTTGTGAATCCTTGGTTAATTCTTGAAGAGTGTTTCGACGGGCTACCCATGGTTTGAAAGATCATCGTAGTGATGCATATAATTTCTAGTACAGAGGTGATACTGACATGAGCCATAAAATAAGGAATTATAGAGTTTATCGTCATCCAAAAGGACAAAAGGTGGCATGATGTTGTGATCTGACGCATAAGATGGGTTTCCTACATAACCTCAAGAGAGGAATCATAACCCATTTATTTCAGATGGTGTGGGTCTTATGCATGGGATCATCCCATTTGAAGAGACATTATTGGGTAGACACTTTTTGTATGGGCACCCTTTAGAGAATGGGCCTTTGGGTAGGCATCCTACATATCCATATTTGACCAGGAATAATAGTTATCATAGTTCAGATTAATGGGGATTTTGTAATCATCACAGACCTCTAATCCCACATTAGTCATACTCAGTTTGAAAAACAAGATGTTGTTAATGATACAAAAAAGCACATGATTCCTCTCTTATCAATGGGAGGGGGAGAGCCCACGATAGAAGAGGCCAAGGCAACCATGTGTGAGGGCGTGGAGAGATGAACCTTTCAATTTGAATTGTAATTAAAGGTCATTTGGCCCGACATTGGATGATTTGGGACTTTCCTCTTGGGGGGGGGGGGGTGGCAAAGCACATTTTGGGAAGGGGAAGAGTTTCATCATCGTCAAATGGGGGAGAGAACATAACCCCTTAAACTATTCACTATTCCTCATTGAATAGAGAAGAAATTGATCACCCTTAACCCCCTCGAATGGGGAGGTTCGCATTGACATACAATGGTTGGGCTCCGAGTTACCATTGGAATGTAGACCCACATGAATTCCCGATGTCCAAACTTTAGTGGGGAGAGCCTTTGTGACTCCACTTACCATGGGTATGTAGACTCAAAGTGGATTTCTGATGTGCCCGATGGTCTGATCTTATGGTTCTGGTGTCTTTTTGGGAGGATTGGGCCAAATTATAAAGGAATGTTTAGTAGAGATATTATGGAGGATTGGATGGTAATGGAAGGGTCAGGTTGGGACCAGAGGAATTAATACCCAAAAAGACCCCATTCTGCATACTAGTTTCTTTTTCCAGATGTGGGTTGATCCATGTATAATAGTTGTATACAGGAAAAGGGGTAATTCATGTATCGATGAGGTACCCGGGCATGGGAATAGACCATCAGATTCCATAATGGAATGCGGATCATCATGCTACATTGGGTTTCATCCACGTATAGATGCATTACATGGCGCCTGGTTCAGTCAGCGTAGCAGTACCCTATGCGGAGCCCCAAATTGAAGGATGGTCTGGGGGATATCATTCATGGGGTTTTCATCCACAAGAGGTATGTGGATCGCATTTTAGAAACTAGGTTCACAGTTCTCTTTTTATTATTAAATTCCCCCGTTTTATGGTTCGCGACTAACTGTACCTGTAGAGAGAGTGGTTCACGATTTGGGCTTTGTCAATGAATCAATACTAAAGGCGGAGTCATCTCAGAACTATTTCTTCCATCTAATGGGTTCTCTTCAAGAATTCCTTATCCATACTATCATCAATATACTATTATTCTTTTTTAGATCATTGGGAAAATTGTACCTACTTGGATTGTGACACCATTTGTGGAATCCCATGAAGTAATATCCCGACCAGTGGTAGACTCATTCAGTCCAAGGTTTGGGGAGGCTTCAGTTCGCAATAATGGTTCATAGAACCCTGCCTCTTCGCTTCGTCTGCAAACTGATGAGTTTGTAGAATGGTACATGTATAGTATTCTCACACATGAGTCCTTCGGCAATGATCTTTGAGGTCCTCCTTATTCACCTGGGTTTTTTTCTATAACTAGAGTTTTCAATTTCCCACATTGATCACTTTCAAACATTTCATCTAAAATTAATTAAGTTATAGACTTTGATGAACTAGATCATTTTTTTGTATTTCCACTTGTACATTTGAGTTCAATAGACATTGTTTCCCTATCCAATGTCATCTATGGGGTGTTCCTTTGTGTCTTCCATTTTTCTATACCACTTGTCTATGTGTGTGAGATTTCTTGTTATATAAATCCATTTTTAACAAAATTATTGTTTAATTTAATGATAATTGATATTTAACGACTATTACCCATGTGATGACATGTGGGGATATGTGTTTTAAAGAAACAAAATTTATTAAATGGGAATTATGGAAATGTGTGTGAAAACTCATGAACTATATATCATTTTTAATGATGAATTAAATTATTTGATGAATATAAAATTGTATTGTATTCTTCATTTGGTATACTATGGAAAATGATTCAATTTTATTTCATTTATGATTCCATTATGGATCTATTTTATGGATGTGGTTACCTTGGATATGTTATCTCCTTGAATTTTAATTCCATAGGATGTCTTTGTAATTTCTACCCTATAGATCTAGAATGCGTAGAATAGAATAGAAAATGGGTTGCTGACATGATCCAAGGACTCTGACTATGTAATTATTGAGATTGAAACGGGATTCTCCTAGGAATATATGAGGATGAATTTGTCTTCAATTCCATTGATCCAGTCCTTCATGGCCTGACGCATTTTATTATATGGTGTGTCCATAGTAAATGTGATTTTTTATATATTTTGGATGTGATGGGTATATATAAATGATTATATGACATGGTTCTAGAAGTTGAATAATAGTAGATTACATGCTATGGTTTTTTTGGATTCCTTTTCATGTATTACAAATATCCCTGATATAGGTATCATCTTTCAATTTTTTTACTGAATTGTATCACATTTTTATTTCTATTATACAACTATGAATGATAAGGGGTTATTATTACAATTTGAAGGTTGACTTGTTAGGGTGTATTGTACAAAATTTCTTGGTAACATTACTTTTAATAATGTTTCCAATGATATACTACACACTACATTGGTTTATATCATCGAGACTAGATTTGATGTAGACACCACTAGTGGTGGCCTTCTAAGTGTTATCTCACACCCTATTCGGGACACCATAGGTTACCTATATGTATATCATGTATGTAGGTAGAGATCGAGGAATGTTCTTATAGTTCAATTCTTGATTGGTGTAATGATTAGGAGCAGGGGATCAAAGGACTGGGCGATTCTTGTGAGGATAACTAATGATAGTTAATTTTTGGTCATTTGGTATTTTGATACACGTATTGTTCTTAGTGATTGTATAAATATTTTCTAAAATTTGAGATATATTACATGAAATGTCATTTTTATTTGAGATTGGAATTTTAATTTTTTATTCATTACATTCTTCTAATTGGTTTATGTGAAGTCAATTGTTTATCTTCTTACTCTATTGATTTATATTATCGATACCATTGTGTAATAATATGAAATTAAGTCATCGTATCCCCACATATACACACTAGGTCCTTTCTAGTGGTTGGAAAACTATTGTGTATGTGGAGTCGCGCTTGAGTCATTGTGACCCACTAACTCAGGACACCATTTAGTGAAATTCGGGATGAGATGTAACAAAGTGGTATCAGAGAATTTTTATTTTATCATTTTATTAATATTTAAGACAATTTATAGGCATTATGATGGTATATGATTACTTAAATGAGGTATTTTGGGGATTATTTGACCCATGTATAGGAATAATCCTAATATCATGTGAATGAAATATATTTTTATGTGTTTTTTCTATTACAATTGATTTGATTCCACTATTGGGTAATGAACTTGAATTGTGATTTTACAATTGTTATGATTGATGGTATGTTTTACCATTTCCAAATGAGATGTGGGTATGAATCTCATGCATCATTTAATGAACCTGTTAGGATTCACTTTCAATGCATTATTCCATTCCATTTATGATCCATTGTTTGACTGCATGACCACACGAACATGCCCCATATGATATAAATGTGTTCAACTATCCTTTTTTTATTGACGTTTTGAAGCCATAGATGTCACATAGTGTTCCTATGACAAAAATAACAATGTTTAACTTTATAGACTATAATATAATCCTAGGTGTCCAATTATGGAACATTGTTTCATGATCCAGTGGATGCATAGAATTGAATGTGTTTTTGTATGAATTAAGTCGACAACATATTCTGGTTTATTCCATGTATGGGATCATATGGATTCGCATTTTTGAACCATTTTGGTTTATCCATTGAAATATAATTGTAATTAAAATTTTAATTAAATGAAAATTTATATTTAGAAACATAGAACATGAGCTAGACCTAGTTTTTGAATTGGAATTACGAAGTCTCCCCAATGTTGTTTACTACTATTTCATTTACCTGGTCCTTGATTTAGGTGTATGAAGCGGTGTGTGAATTTTTTATTGGAAGGTTTCCACTTTTATTATGATTTTACCTATGATATTTAGGCTATTGATCTTTTTATAGTCTTTTGTTTGGAGTTGTAGACACATTACACCATGACAATCTCTAGTTTCAAGACAAAGAGGGTGGGGATGACCATCATCCATGGGTTGTGGATGATGGGATATCAATAAATACTCATTTAGTGCAGGGTGGGGAAGTAGTATCTATATCAGACATAGATTTTGTTTCAATGTTACGCAAGGGGTTTTCTATGCTATATGTGTAGTGTATAAGGAACCATACAACCTTCATCATCTATGGTAGAGTTGGTTCCTATCTTCTAGTAGCCTTATCCTCACAAGTTTTCGGAGGTGAAATTTCACATGCAAATAATATAAGAATTGAGAAAACTCTTTTGATCCTTGAGCATCTAGAGACACAACCTAATAGAAATTGAAGCACACGACTTATAGGTTTTAGGGAGAAAAAAAGCACATGTGGGAAGGTTTATACAAGGATCACTCATAAAGAGATATGGTTTGGAGGGATTTTGAATCAAGTATTTTGGAAGAATTTTTTATTGATATTGTGAGAGACAAATGGGGTAGTGAATTTATGTATCTGGAGTCTGGAATGATGAAATTTATTTAATATTAAGAATGCTTTTTTGAGTTGTAGTGTATTGTGCATATATAACTTACTGATGGGATATCAATGGAGTGACACTCTGAGGAATGTTTCAGACATATCATTCAATATCTATTAAAAATATTATTTTTTAAAACTATTACTACAATTGAGAATCTGAAATTGATTATAGAGTAGAACCATAGGAAATAAGGGGGCGTATAGTAAAGAAATTTAGCCTCCCAACAATGTGGTTCAACATCTTCTGGAATGAAGCAAAAAATTTAATATATCTCGTAAGGTGAGTACCAGCAAGGCGGTGTGTGTTGGTAGATTGGAATTTTTTTTTCTATTGTGGGAGATGAAGACATATGAGAAATCATTGTGATCAAGACCCTTTTTAGTGATAAGATTGTGGATGGATGGTCCACGTACAATATTTTTGCAGTTCAATTCCTTTAGAAGTTAGTAAAAGCGGATCATCTACTACTACTAGTTCAAAAGTGAGAGTCACAAGTCCACATTAGAATAGGAGTTTGGGAAGTGAAAATAAATTATTCCAAGGTGGTAGTTGTGGATGAGGCTTATGGAAACATGTTATACCTATACATATGAGTTTTAATACTCTTAGTGGGGAGGTTGTTTCACTATGTTGTGGTTTTGGCCAGATATATTCATTACATATTTCCCCCAAAGAGTAGGGGATGGTTCCATCTATCATTAAAAGTATTATATTAGTTTAATCAATTATAATACCATTTATTTTTTATATAATTAATTCTTATAGTTTTATATCTTCATATGTTGTAGAAATCATCATTCTTGTTTTTTGGAATTTTGTGGAATTATGACCTTAGATTCTCCAATGGGGATAAAAAAAGAAGGTGTAAGATAGTTTAGGGAGTTCCCTAATGAGGTAGGTGGGTGACACTTTGGATATAATTTTTTCATCGAGGTTATTTTGATTTTAATCATAATCAAGAAGGACTGGATGGATAATTATCAATCCAATGACAATTTCAATTACCATAGGTTGACATTCACATCAACTAATGTCACCTTTTTTATTCATAAGGTTCAACGGTATGTCTAGACATGTCGAGCTCAACCGAATCATATAGGGATATTAATGATGACAACCTAGATTGGTAGTTTATATTAGGAAGATATCAAAACAAGTCATCTTAACCTTCATCTAGTGGTTGATTATTTTGGATATGTTTTTTCAAATAACGATTTCGGTTTAGATCATGAGAGTGTGTATGAGATTTTTATTGAGCTAGTTTTTAGAGGTGCATCGGTACTCATTCCTCCATACAGGAGGGATACAATAGAGAAACAATAGACAAAGAGGTAGAAATATAACATTGATACATTGGGGTTTAGTCAACCCAAAAATTCCCTATGGGGTTCATTGGTCCTTTTTGAAAAGAATGTTTATTGTACCCTTAGGTTATGTATAAAAAAATGAATATTGAAGAACTTGATTACCAATAACTGATATCATTTTCTACTGATAGATGACCTATGTGATCCACCATGAAGAGTTTTGTTTCTCTAGGAAATTTATTTGATATCATGATATAACTAGGTACACATTAAATTTTAAGATATAACTCATAGGGAATTTCATATAATGTATGTTCAATGCCAATATCTTGCTCTGTCATTCAGAATCCTGAATGCATCTGATGTTTTCATTTCACTATTGAATAGATCTTCCATCTATACATGGATTCATTTATGGTGGTATTCATGGATGATATCATAAGGTATTCTCACAATCAACACGACCTTACCAAACATCATTTCATCATTTTGGATACACTGAGAAAAAATCATTCTCACATAAGGATAATATAGTGACACTTCATAATGGATAAGATTCACTTCATTGGTCATATGATCTTAGATATAGAAGTATTAGGTGACCCAGAGAAGGAGAGATCACTAGTTCTTGGGGGAAGTCTTGATATGTGTAGTTATTGGGGATAGATGGATATTTTGGCAATTTATATAGCACTTAACACAATTAAAAGAACACATTAAAAGAATGAATAGAAGGTTCTGAAGTTGTAACAACAGATACCTATGAGACAACCATTCCGAAGAAAAAAGGGAGACTTACTTCATTACTAGTCCTGATTCTCCCAAATCTATGTAAAAGATACACTATTTATTATGATGCATCAGGTGTTAGTATAAGAGGCTTTTTGATGTCATGGGATTGTGGAGCGGATTACCGGTATCACCTGTTGAGGCCAAAATGGGGGAATTACCAAATGAACAATCTTGATTTAGAAATATTTGGTCATGTGTTTCACTATTAGATACATTATATTTTGGGCGAGAATACATTTCTTTACATAGAGCTAAAAATCTTCAATAATATATTTACACAACATGATATTAATTTTAGGTGATGAATGTGGGTCGAGTACATATTGTCTTTTATTTTCAATCATTCCAACGCACACATAAATGATAAAGTAGTTTTAGATGCACTAAGTAGGATGACTCATTTACAATCAGTTCATGATGCTAATAGTGAGTGGAAGCTTATGACACTATTTTATTAGATACACATAGAGGTGAAGAATATCTTAGGGAAGTCATTTCTACCATCCATAGTGTTGACTAACACTTTTCTAGATAGAGTGATGATGTTAATGTTGTTTGATGTTATGTGCATAGTCCAACAAGAGAGTGTGGATGGTGAGGACCCACATCCTAGTTGGACTCTGGGTGAAGATGAGATTGAGTTTATTTGTGGAATCAAATGGGTTCTGATTGACATACATGTGGAGTAGAGTTTGAGGCCTCATTTTATGGTAGTAGCTTTTGGTTTTACCATGATTTATGCTGATTTATGTCACCTGTATTGGTGGATGTTGATGAAATGTGATGCAAATGGTTTTGTTACAATGCATTCTATTGGTTTTCACATTAATTAAAATATCATAGACCAACTATCCTTTTAATTAAGTTACACATTATTGAGGGGAAATAGGGATATTTCATGATGTATTTCATTAATCATATGATGAGTAATACTTATGTTAGTGTTGTAGTTTTGGTTTTTGGTAAATGGATCACCAAGATTTCACTTTTCTTGCCAATCAGGGAGACCTTTCCATTGGATGATCATGGGAAGTATTATATCTATGCGATATTAAAACATCATATGGTTACAAAAAACATTATATATAATAGGGATTATTTTTTTACATATTGTTTATGGATGATTTTGAAGAGGGTTTTAAGTACACTGGTGATTATGAGAAAATAATACCATTCTCGGAGAGATTTATAGTCAGTGTGCACTATTCTGGTGCTTGATAACACGATACATTCATTTGACCTAAATTTTGGGGTAATTGGGAGATGTATATTAACCTGAATGATTTTTACATCAGTAAAATAAATCAGGAGCCTATACATGTGGAACCGTATGAGGCTTTATATGATTGGTCATGATGATCACCCATATGCTTGTTATTGGTAGGTGAGTAAGATACACATGAACCACATCTCATCGAAGAGACTTCTAGGTTGGTCGAGTTGATCAGAAATATGGTGGATACTTCACAGTCACCAAAGAAATATTATTCCAATTTCTATTGACAAACTCAATAGTTCATGGTTGGAAAGAAGTTATGTTTATGTATCTCACAGAATATGGGACACATATGAATCACCATATATAGTTATCCTTCCATGATATATGTCGATCCCTTTAAGATTATAGAGAGAGTCAGGATGGTAACCTATCATTTATAGTTATCTCACATGTTGTGATCCATGAATGGCCTATTAAATATATCGTAGGTGTTCCATTTTCAATCATACTTGTATCGTACTTTTCATCGAGATGAGGTCATGTTACAGGTTGATGCATCCATTGAGGAGTATACTTTACGTGTTGATGACAGGAGCATGAAGGTTCACCAAGGTGAGCCTATTCATCTTGTATGAGTTCTATGACAACAAAAATGATAAAATGATGTGACTTGGGAGAAGGATCCCAATGTACATGATGAGTGACCATAGTTATTCACATCAAATTCTTGACAACCATTTGAAGGTAAATTCTGGGATGAATTTCTATTAGGGGAGATATTTTTAGAGTCCGTGTTTTCCTATGAGGTAAGGATCTTTTTTACATATTATATCATTATAATTGACTTATTATGATTGAATTTTAGATCAAAGTTGTTTTGGTGGTTTCTGTGTATTTTCATGAGTCTAAAGACATGATTATTGAAAACAATTGATAGGCCACATGGGTAGGAGGAACTATGTGGGATAGGCCAGTTGGTTTCCCCAAACCATGTGATGCCTGGACAGATGGGTGCTAAAGGTCACATGGTTTGAGTAAACCATAAATATTCAAGCTCACAACCATGTTTGGGCCTCTTCATCATTTAATATGACACGAGACATAGTTTTCACAATGTTTTCTAAATCTTGCGCACTAACCGCATGATGTTCCCTGTAATCCATGTTAGGGAAAAAGGTTGGCACACTAATTAGTCAATGGTTCATCCAAACTATGAATCCTAGTTTATTAGGGAAATTAAAATTTCTCCCTTAGATGTACTTACAAACTACTTCATTTTATTCTTATACCAGTGGACATCACATTTAACATGTGATCTCTCCTTTGAAATCCTAATATTAGGATTTGGAGTATATTCTTAATCCAGACTTCGAATGAAATGTTTTCAGTCTGATTGAATCATGGTCGGTGAGTATTCCATTAATCTTGTTTTGATATTCATTTTCCTTGTTATAATCAGTGTTATTAAGGTGTGAGATAAAATTCCATATTTCTATTATTTTCATTCATTTTTCATTTTTCTCTTGACCTGGATCGAATTAGTGATTGATAAAAGATTATTTCCCTACTACAAACCTATGATAGGCGATATATACCATTCCTAGTGGGTTTTGGGTTTCGAAATCAATTTTTTATTATGGTGGATGCCAAAAGTTTTGATGTCGCCTCTGAAATGAATTAAATTATTGAATTTTATGAATTTGAACCTATTTAATTTCCCCATTAGAATTTTTCAGTTCGTTGGAAGGTGATTCCCCTTCCAAGGACACATAATGGGTATTCCTTTGTATCCTCACTTTTTATACAAATTTTGGTTTTGTGTGAGATTTCCTAGTCAGAGGAATCTCTATTCAACGAAATTAGGATTTAATATATTTTATAGAAGATAGATGATGCCTCTTTAATATGTGATGACATGTAATGCCTTGTGTTTTGTTATGATTATATTTTTTAAATAGAAATTGTTGAAATTTGTGGGTAAACTCATGAATTGTAAATGATTGTGAATGATCATTGCTTCTAAATGATTGTGAATGATATGATGATTGAAATGTAATGATGAATGGAAAATAGTTGTGGACTCCTTATTTAGTATAACATGGATATTGATTCCATTGGATACCATTTCTATCTCCTACATAGAAATTTATTATAATAGTGGACACCTTAGTGTTTTTTTCTCTATGGGTATTGATATCGTAGGGTGACTTGGTCCTTGCTACCCCATAGATTTGGATTTCCTAGACTCAGGTTATACATGTTATGTTGACATTCTCCAAGGACTCCAACTAGATCATTAACCAGTTTCCATTGAGATTCTCCTAGGACTCGATGAGTGTTAGGTCGAATTATACAAAGAAATACAAGAGGGGGGGGGGGGGGGGGTAAATTGTGTCTTTCCAATAATCTTCCACAATTTTAGATTTTGACACACATTATTATTTATGTGGTTAAAGAGTGTCTTTATTATATATTAACATATGTATTGGATAAACTAAAATAAAGAAAACAAGTTTTTTAGTGGTTCATGGAATAAAGATACCCTATTCCACTTAACCAATCAGACTCTTTGTGATCTTGGTAAATTTCACTAGAATGGTCCTCTTGTTAAAAGACCGTGAATTCAAAACTATGTGTAGGTAGTTGACACCATTTAAATAAGGAAGATAACAAAACCATTTGGTACAATAACAGACAATCGGTTATCAACATTGTATATTGAGAAGAAGATACTTCCCCGAAACATAGTATAAGCAGTTAAAACTCAAATAAATCAAATGAAATTGATTTTTTGATTCGTTTTGATCTTCACAATTCTAATTGAAGGAAACTGAAAATTGGTTGATCTTCTTCTTAAGAGAACAATATCTTCAAGAATGAAATTGTATGAAGTGATCCTTAATGGAAAATGATTTTCAATAAGGATGGTTCTAGAAAACATTAGTAATATTACCATAGTAAAATATTTAACATGTATATCTCCAATGTGTAGATTAATTCAGAATCCATAATTCATTGCAGTAACACTATGCAAGAAAATGTCAATAATACAATCACATATGTGAATGCCTTATTACACCCATATATTTAAGGAGATATTCAGAATGAATATAGATAATATATATATATTGCTTTGGTATTCTAGATCTAAAAGAATAGCCTTATTAAATGTGAAACTTGAAATTCCAATTTACTTGGAGAGTCCTAACTTCCCTTTGAAATAACATAGATTTTCTCTGATGAACATGGTCCTTTGAAAAAAATCAAGACTATCCATGAAAAAGTCTTTAATTTTGACATGACCATTACATCACTCTCTAATTTAAAACACCTCTTTAAAAACTTCCTCGTTGAGAACACAATGTAGTTTTGAGCTGAATAGTATAGGGTTCCTTTGTGCAGCATTGGATTCCTTCATGTAGCATAGGTTTCTTAACCATACCTCGACATTTATGTAACATATGGTAAAATTTAGAATATGGATGATAATCTATATTTTTTTCATTATTCGTATAAATCCCAAACATAGTATTTATTAACCATACTTTCCACTTTTCTGCATGTAGTGTATGAAATTTAAATCTAGACTCAAATGTAAGGTTTCTGATCTATATGATTTACAATTCTATGAATTTTAGAATGTAGATCCAAATACAAATAGTTTAGTGTAATGTATTGTCGATGACCATATAGAAGCATTAACATTTCATCGTTATGTAGGTTTGATACCATACATTCATTTACCAAGTGTATGGACTGAAACAATGTTTCTAGAGTAATTCTCATAATATCTAATTACAGTAACCAATATATGAATTTTTTAAAATTCATTCAAGAAAAATTCATTAGAAAACAAAAAAGGGTATTTATGAGCATCAAAATCATTATAAATTTATAGTATATTATTGAGAAAATACACAACCAACAATATCTACCATTTTAATGATCACAAAACCCATATCATATTCCATAAAAAAAGTAATGAAAATGTAAGATTTTTAAACATACAAATAATAGATATAGAAAATATTTGGATATTTTGATTTTATAGTATTATTTTTATAATGGAAATAGATACTTGTAAATTAAATATTTTCTCTAATGAAATGTTTTGGTTCTCGAATATTCGTTGTAATGTTTCCCTTGTAAATTTTCTCCCAATGATTATTCTCTAATAATTTATCCCCTTTTTTTATATCAAGAATAAATTATGAAATAATAAATGATATAGACCAAATTTAATATATCATTGATATATGATAAATAGTTTTTAATAATGGGGCAAGATAAATAAATTAAGGATATGATGTTTAAACATTGAACTAAAATAAAATTTACTATAAACATTATAATAATTTAAAATGTAATTAAAAAGAATTAAATGGTATTGAGAAAAAATAAAATATACAATCTATGAAAGGGTTTTAAAATGAATGGATTTGGTTGGAATCAGAAGGGACAGAGGGTTCATTGATATGAGGAAGCAATAGAACTGCTCTATTAATATCAATAAGCATCCAATGTATTCTCCTAATATGGTTTTTTAAGAATTACAACCAATTTTTATGAAGCTTCTTTGAATCATTTCCAACCATAAATTCTCTACCAAATTTACCTTTAATATCGGATTCAAAGATTACACTGAGCAATTGAACATGTTTACCCTATCCTTAATTTGATTAATCACTGGTCCCAATAAGGATTCAATTGAATTCAGTTGACAAATCAGTTCTCTTTAATTTTCAAACCGATCATTTAAAGGAGTATTATCAAACTAATGAGTGTGTAGTATATAATTTATCTCATCAAATACAGTGTTAATAGATTCAAACATTCAAATTAGTTCTGGTTGTTTCTATTGAGAGGAGGTTGATGTCTTACTACTTACACTGATACATTGAAATTATCTACCTATCATCAAATTAAACTCAAAAAAATGTGATTTATTAATAGATTAATCTATTAAAAAATTAAACTATAGACATCATTCAGATAAGCTCTTTAAGGAATCCCATATAAAGTATATATTCTTTGAATTCCAATAAATGGAGCTTCTGAGCATCAAAATCTAGTCTTGGCACTGACGAGACCTTTTATTCTTTAAATTTATTTTTCTCTACATTTAATTTTTCTATATGGAAACAATTCCGAGCCTCCAAAAGATTGATATTTGTAACTAAGGCTTCATCCAGAGAATCATAAGATTCATGTTATGGAGTGTCTGGGTCTGAAATAGATATCTTGTGAAACCAATATACTAATTCTACACATGGATCTTCATTACCAACTAATTTGTTTCATAAGGCTGATCCTACAACAACTTCAAAATCAGGATCAATATAAGTTTGAGTATGAAGAACATCTTCCATGTTATGTTATTAAATGTGATCCACTCTCTCATCATTTTCATCCTCAACATTCTCACTCTCAGATACTCCTAGTTCATTATCCATTGTCTTTAGATTGAAAACTATAATTATTCTTTTCTAAAAAATATATTCTTCTATCCTTGAAGTCCCTCCTCCATCATACCTCTTTATTACGGAGCCTACTAACATAATCAGCATTTTATCCCCCCAAGAAGTAACAATAACCTTTTTTTTGTTCCCAACTAACTGGAATTTAACTGTTGCAATAATTACTCTGGAAAAATACAATCTTCATAATGGTTACATAATTCATTGTGTTGATGTGGTTATATGTTTTTCTGAAAAAACATATTGAAAATTATTCCTTTCCAACGCATTAAAAAAGAAATAATACATATATATGGATAATATATTCTCTTTGAATAAATTTGGATGAAATGTTTTAGATAACATATAATAAACTAATAAAAATTAAACATTATGTGGTTCAGAAAAAAATGATATACATTTCAGGATATAAGACATTCTAAAGCTTAGCAGTCCTTGGAAATTTCTGAAAATTGATAATCATAAATATAAATTGTTGATCTAGAGTAATTTATTTCATAATTACCTTCTTAAGAGTTCTTATTCCCAATAATAAAACCATAATGTCTTCTGAGGAATGTCTTCCATTACAGATATTCCTTAGATCAAACTAAAAATCCCCATCATGGGGAATACATAACATCTCATCCCTTTCTACGAAAGACAAAGAAAATTCAGAATGGTTTATCATAGAGACAGTGGTATATTAATTGAATCCAATAATAAATAAACCAATTATACAAAACTTCTTCCTTAAATGTAATAAACTATATGAATATTATCTTCTCCGAAAGTATAAACCAGGGATGAAAATAACATTTATACATTGAGTGAAATATTTGTAGAATCCAAATAACGAAAATCGATTACCATTCTATAAATCACTTTGTGGGCTTTCTCCGAAGCATAAAAAGACGCATCCAACTCAGTATATTCATATCATTGAGATGTCTCCATCTTTAATGGATTCTAGAATGAAAGGATTGAAGGTTTAGGGTTTTGAAAAATAGGAATTGAATGATGCTTTGTAAATCTTGTTGACGTGTAGGAGAGGAGAAAGACAACGAGAGAAGGAAAACAGTTTTCTTATGCAGATTGAGAATGCACTCATTATGTTATAATCTTGAAAATAATAATATAATAAAATTGAAATGAAATTATAAATTAAAATGTATTCAAATAAAACATATAAAATATTGGTGTCTATAATAAAAACAGAGAGGTTGGAAGTGAATTAATAAACAATCACTTAAACACAAATATTCCTAACTCCCTTTTATAAAATCAAAACTGTCACTCTGAAGTGGTTTATAAAAAATGTCAGACAATTGATATTTGGTATTTCCAAATTAAATAGATATATCCTTTTAAGGATATGATCTCTTAGAAAATAATTATGTATACCAATGTGATTAATCCTACAGTGACTTATAGCTTCCATGAATAAAATATTTAGAGTAGTAGTATTATCACATTAAATAGGTATACTATGAATTTTTATTACAAACTCTATTAGGGTGTATTTAATCTACAATAAATGTTCACATCAACTACTAGTAGACACATATTCTACCTCAGCAGTTGGCATTGAAACTAATGGATATTTCTTACTAGACCATGAAACTAAAGATTTTCCTAAAAAGTAAAAGGTTCGCGAGATACTTTTTATATCTAATCTATAACCTCCAAAATCACAATATGAATGCGAAATTAAATATAAATAATCATTTTTGTGGGTAATTAAAATATTTAAAAACACTTCCTATTAGATATCTAATAATTTTCTAATTGCAGTATGTTGGGATCTTTTTGATTTGATTGAAATATACCACAAAATCATACATAAAACATAAATTCTGGTCTATTAACATTATGATATAACAAAATTCTAATAATACCTCTATATAGCATGTCATAAACATGATTTACATCTTCATCCAAATAAATTTCCATATTGGTACCCATAAATGTTATATATGTATTTCTATTTTCATGTCCATATTTTTCAATATATCAATAAAATTATTAGTGTTATTTAAAACCAATCATATAATTTTGATAAATATGAAATCCTAAAATGAAATTTAGTCCTCCCATCATACTCATTTTAAATTATATTTTCATTTAATTCAAAAAATAGTGACATATATATTTATTATTAGAACGAAAAATAACATCATCAACATAAAATTTAACTAAAACCATATTAGAAATAATTTTTTTCTTAAAAATTGTTGATCATCCAATCCTAAAGTATATCCATTTTTCAATTGAAAATAAATTATTCTTTTATAAAAAGATCTAGGTGCTTCTTTAATGACATAGAGATCATTAGTAATTTAAAAAAATGAGTTTGGTTTTTGATAATTTTCAAAACCATGAGGTTTTTCAACATTACTTCCACCATAAAATAACCATTTTAAAATTAAGGCTTAGTATACATACCATATAGTTTATAATTTATATGAGATTCATAAGATAAAAAAATTCTAATGGATTATAATATATATATTTGGGAAAAATTTTCATCGTAATCTATACCTTCTTCCTGATTATATCCTTTGGCTACTAATCAAGAGTTATTTTGAGTTATGATCCCATGATCATCTTATTTATTTCTAAATACCCATAATGATCCTATAAGTGGATAATTGGTTTGTCTCTCCAATAGATCCCAAAAATAATTCCTTATGAATTGGTTTATCTCTTATTGAATTGCTAATATCCAACTTTCATATTGTAAGGATTCTTCAATAGACTTATGATCTAACTGAGATATAATGTTAGAGAATTATTCTTCATTTCTAACATTTCTTCATGTTAAAATACATGTGTCTATGTACCATATAACAGCTTCTAAATGATGGTTCATTAGAGTCCAAGACTTTCAATGCATGAAAAATTTGGAGTATTCATTTTCATGCTCTTTAAAACTGGACTAAATTTTATTAGTTTCATTATAAAAATCATATTTTAGGGTTTCAAATCTCAGGTTGTCAAATGAGTCAGTAACATCATTAGTTTGGTCATTCCATTTAATAAAAGGGCCAATTTCCTCAAAAATCACATTAAATGATTCTTAATCAATCCATGACATTTTGTTAAAAACACTATTATAATAATAGGTTTTATAATATCCAAAAAATATAACTTTATTAGAATTTAGATACCAATTACCAATTGTTTCCTTATTATCCAAGATATACATAGTTCATCAAAAAAACATCAAAGTAATTTACATTTTGTTTTCAATTTTTCAGAATTTCCTAAGGTTTCTTTTTGAAAATAGGACTTATTAAAACACTATTCGTTATATAGTATGCTATGCTTACTACTTCTTCCCTAATATAGGTAGGTTTAATGTATTCCTTCAGCATAGTCCTTTCAATTTATTAATAGATGGATTTATCCTTTCAAAAATTACATTTCATTGATATTGATTGTGTATAGAAAGTGTGTTCAATACCGAGATTTGAGTAAAATGAACTAAATTCCAGCTTCCCAAATTTTCCACAATGACCACTTAATGAAAATATTTTAAAAATATTTAAATTTTTTTAAATTTTACAAAAACATTCAAAAATAGTGAAACCATTACATCTAAGATTTTGAAAATAAACATAATTAAATCTAGAATAATTATATACTAAAACATAATTATTTAATTCACTGACCAAACATGATGACATTGATGGTTCAAAAAATCCATATGGATAAGTTCTAAAAATGTAGATGTATCATTATTTTTAATATATTTGAAAGAATATTTGTGATTTTTGAGCTTGGAATGCATCAAAGTATATATGAATGTTAAATTTAAAAATAGGAAAATCAGAAAACAATTGTTTCATAGATAATTAATGTAAGGAATGTGTATTAAAGTGTCCATGTATTCTATTCCAAATCCATGATTCATTTTTCGTAGTATATAAATAATTAACTTTTTGTTTACAAAGGAAATTTAAATCCATGGTACAAACAGTATCAGGTATATGTTCTATAAATTTTAGAAACTTATCTTTAAACAATGTGTATGATTTTTTAGAAAATACATATAAAAACCATCATTAGAAATTTGAAAATTACTTAATTGATTGTTCTTTATCTCTTTTTCATATAATACTTTGTTGATTTAGATAGTCTTTGTATATCCTGTAGGTCCAACGTAAATATTTTACACATTTTTTGTCACCAAAAGTGACTAATCATCAATCATTTTGATTCAGTGTATAATATTTTGTTGAGTCTCTAATTATATTCTGGGAACAACCACTATCCATATACCAAATGGATTTTTTTTCTATGACATGTTTCCGATAAAATTAATTGAATTTTGTTTTTTTTTGGTATGCATATCTTATTTAGTCCAGCAGTGTTATTAAAGAATGATCTAGAAATCTAGATATAAATTTTCCATAATTCATATCACTTTCTTCATATAAACTATTATAAACAAAATCTATTTTAATACAACTAATTTGATTACTTTTCAAAAAACAATAATTATTGACATGACCTTTTCTTCCTCTGGATGACGTGTATATTATTTAGAGTTTGACACAAAATATTTTTTATATAATTGTTAATTTTCACCCTTCCTACTAAAAGTATTCCCCTTTTAATGAAATTATTTCCTATAATAAAATTTAATAAATTTTTTAATTTAATAAAAACAAGAGGAAATTATTATAGGATTCATCTTTATCCTACAGTTCCTTGATTTTATTTTCATGATTGATATTATTTTATGCATAGTAAATGATCTTTTCAAGTAGATCTTGATGTTGTTTTAGAATGGTATCTCATTAACCTAAGATGTTATTTTGATTTTTTTAATATTTATGCTTCTTCAGAAAAGAATCATATTTTATTTTAATTTATATTAGTAGGTTTCCAATTTATAATTTGGGAAACTACTAGTATCATAATAAGAAGACTAATATGTTTTTACCTTTTCCTCATCATCCATAAATCCAATATCAGCCTTTAGGTTTGATTATTACTTATCTGGATCAGAATTTTAAATACTAAGGGAGTGTATAGATACACTCCATTTAGGATTCATTTATCATTTTATTTTGGGCACATACTCGTCATTATTATGATATCTCTTTTCAGACATTTTTCTTTCATCTTTTAGTTCAAGACAATTAGGTCTGATATCACCCAATTTTATGAATTCATTACATAGAACATCTCGTGATTCTTTGTCATCTATAAGGATGGTTTTTAGGAATCCTTTTTTATTTTTATATTACTTGGTGAATGTTTTGGAAAATTGATCCACTTTATTTCTAGAATACGAGGAATCTAAATTTTTCTCTTCTTTGACTTCTTGAATTGATCGTCTGTTATGCTTATATGATTTCATTTTCAAAGAAGTATTTTTTTTCATTACTATAATCCAATTATCTTTATCATCAGCCTGTATTTCTACCAAATACATCATTAGTGTTCCAATTATTTCATTCATTTTCAGATATTTAACAGGTGATTATTCGTGAATTACAAAAGATATTCCTTTCTATTTTGAGGGTAGTACTCTGAGTACATTTATTGCATGGACAGATTATTTGATTGGTTCTCAAAATTCTGTAATATTGTTGAAAATTTATATAAGCCTTCCATTCAACTATGTGATTAATTAACCATAAAAAATTCTTACTTTGTCGGACATTAGCTTAGCAGCAACATACCTCATCTTTATAACAGTATATATTCCTTCCTAAGTGATAAAAATAGTTTTCCATATCTCATAGGATATTGGGAATTTGGAAACAAAATTGAAGTCATATGGTTCAAGACCAAAAATAATAGGATTCACTTCTTTAGAATTTATATTATACTTGACTTCTATTTCAACAATGCATGTTTCTGGTTTCTCAGAAATCTTATAAGGAGTTATTATTTTATGTAGAGTTTAAACCCATGATTTTTCATATAGATAATCATTCGTGTTTCCCCGCATCCATAATTCTCACCATTTAAATATGGATCATAAACCATAGAAATTCCTTATTTAGGAATAGCCATTATCATATTTGTACAGACCCTATACATTTTCCCCCTATAAATTTATCCAAAATCACTCCTCTGATACCATATATTATGTTGGAATATAAAAAGTTACACAAGTGGGGGTTAATTGTGTATTTTAAATGATCTTGAACAATTATGTCCTTTGACACCCACAATGATTTAGGAAGATATGCAGAGTTTTTCTTCTGTATGAAAATATTCAGTGGTTAAAAAGAAATAAATGACATATATTTCCTTGGTGGTTAGAGGCACAATGATCATGCAGTCAACTCTACCATTCAATATCTCTATGAGCTTGGTAAATTTCACTAGAATGGTCCTCTTATCACAAGAACATGGATTCAAAACTAAGTTTAGGAAGATGAGACCATTACAGTAAGACTAATAACAAACTCTTCTAGTTCTGTAATAGAGAACCAGTTATCCACAACTTAGATCAAGAGGCTAATACTCTATAACAACTGAGTATGAGTAATTGAAACTCCAATAACTCAAAAGAAATTTATTTGTTGATTCGGTTTGATCATCACAATTACACTAGTAAGAAACTAAAAATTGATGGTCCTTCTTAGTTATAAAGTATTATCTTTATCAATGAAATAGTATGATGTGATCCTTGTTTCAGATTGATCTTCAATAAGGTATGAACTATAAAAAAATTCTAAAATTACATGATCGATCATTCATTATAGTGGCACTATAAAGGATAATTGAATAATTAAATTGCATATGTGAATCACTTATTAAACTCATATATTTGAATATATTTTCTAATGGAATGTATAGAACATATATCTTTCATTGATATTCCAAATCCAGCAGAATAACCTGATTGATCGCAAAAATTAAAATTAAAATTTACATGGAGAGTCGTAACTTCATTAGAAATAGGTTATATTTTCTCCAATGAACACATTTCTTTGAAAAAATAAAAACAATCCTTGAATTACTCATTATTCAGAACATGACTATTGCAACAATCTATGATTGAAAAAGGCACATGAGGAACTTCACCGCTGAGAATACATCCTAGGGTAGATCTGCGTATCATAGGGTTCCTTTGCAAAGCTTAGGTTTATTTCATGCAGTATAGGGTTTCTAGACCATAATTTTAGAGTTACTTAAGATGAGGAAAAAAGGTATCATAGGGATGATAATCTATATGTTTATCTTTTTCATCATTACATCCCAAACATATCATTGATTAACTATATTTTCAAATTTTGTCCATATCGGGTAATGAACAGTAAATCTAGACTCCAACATATGGTTGTTGATCCACACATTTTTTGATTCTTGGAATGAAAGGATGTTGATCCAAATGTGAAATTATTATAATAATGTTCGGTTGATACCATATGCAAGCATTAACTTCTTAGCATAATGTAGGCATGATACCAAATGTTCATTTACTGAACATAGGGTTTGAAACAATGTTCCTAGACTAATTCTCATAATTTAAAATTACATTAAACAATATATAAATTCCTAAAAATACATTCCACATAACTTCATTTGAAATTAAAAAAATATTTTTTTGATAATCAAAATCATTATAAAATTATAGAGTTTTGTTGAGACAATACATGCCTAACAATGAGAATTCCTTAGTCTTCAATACTGTGGATCCACCCCTTTATGATCTAACACATATGATATGATGGTCTAACCATGTTGAATGTAATTTTTTATATGGTGTTTCCATGATTGGTACTTATAATAGATTATATGGCATGGATGTATTATGATTTTACACTCAAATATATGGAAAGTCCATTGTGGATGATTTGGCTTTTTTAGTGATAACCCTTTTATGGATACCATTTGTCAGTTGTTGGAATGAACTGTATCACATGTTTAGTTATATTTAACCACAACCCTTGTTAATGAATCTTTACAATTTTTTGTAGGGGTCCTTTGTATGATGGATTGTACCACATGATATGTTTACATTAAATATAATAAATTTTAATTGTGATATACTTCAAAATGTTATAAATTATATCACACATATTTTATTTGATATAGACAAGGTTGGTGGAAGCCTAATGACTATTATCTCACACTATTTTTAGGAAACCGTTGGGTATATGGAATACTTCGTGATTTTAAGTTGGGTCCAGGAAATCTCCCATAGTTTTATGCTTGATTTGTTCAATTCATAGGAGTAGGGAGCATGGGACCGATCTATGCCCATGATGCTAGTTAGATATAGTTCAATTCTTTATTTTTCTATTTTGATGCATGTATTGTACTAGATCATTGTACACATGTGTAATGCCTGAAACTCATTACCCTGAGTTGGTGCATTATTACATAACATTAGCTTGATCTCAAGGGATCACGTCTCGAAAGACTGATTAGTTTAATATCCACGGATGTACTAGAAACATACATAAATTTTACATTACATCATGAAATATATAAAAAATAGAATTGTTTCCCCTTTGAAAACACTCATATCTATTTGATTATCCATACAGGTTAAACATAATATACTTATCCACATTTTAGGAAAAGAAAACATAATAATGTTGTGAGCTCAGATTCTTAGTAGGGATAATAATATAGAAGGAACTATCTTAAATAATCAAAAAAATTGAAGGCAATGTATAAGACCAAAACACAAGCCTTTTAAACATAAACTTCATCATACATTGGCCAATATAAATCGAATAATCCCACTTACATATTCACATGGATATTCTACTAATCTAATAATCACATGCAATATCAATATCCAATTTCATAATGATGCAATGCATAATGACGGACATCATAACCACATAGTCAAGGCGTCGTTCCATGACTAAAAATAAGATTTTGTAAAGTCCTTGTGCAAAGACACTAGTTTGTCTCATGATACCTACCGATGCATCGAGGAGCTATAGCAGGTTCCACCGTCACATACTAAGTCCAATGCATTCCTCATATGAAAAGGATGAAACATAATCTAAAAATTCTTGTTAAAAATAGCATAAGAAATGTCAATATTTTAACAAAAAAACATGAATAGAACATCCACAATCAAACATAACTCATTCAATTCAATGTATAATATTGTATTATAATAAACTAACCTTAGTCAAGAAAAACTAAGATATTGACATAGATGAAAATAACAGTAAAAATATTTAAGATAAATATCCCCTTTTTCTACAAAACATTTAAAAGTATCACTATTTATCAAGAAGTTGTTAATAATATATTATTGAATAAAAGTGTCCCATAGCAGTTTGAAGCTTTTAAGTGGAATTTTAATTGTAAAACATTCATATCCATATAAAATATATCCTTAAAACTATTTTTAAAACATGGGCATTAATGAGAAAGATTTAGAAGAATAAATCATTAAAACATTTAAAATGTCATTTTAGCTAGAGGTCCTAACCTAATGGGAGACTTTTTAATACAAAAAGTTGGGGTGATAAAAACATTATAATATCATGAGAATAAAAGGATTCTTGATATACTGTGTCAATGTATAGTATACACACCATATGAAAGTGTATTGGTGCATAATAGAAAAGAAGTCTCAATAGAATGTAAATTGAGATTAAATCACTTTTAAAGGTCATATCCTTAGGTTAAGATAAATAAATGAAATAATTATGTGTGAAAAATATAAATACACTCAATATGATTGGATATTCTGTGTAAATAAATCAGAAAAAATTCACACAAGTTCTTGTGGCAACAACACCAATGACTTGTATGTTTAACTCAATGAATGTAAATTTAGTTAAGATAAATCTTATCAAGTTCATATCGATGAATTAATAATTTCTCAATGGAGTGATTATGTGCATAAAAAGAATATCCACACAAAGAGGAGAGGAAATTACTACATAAATAAATAGAGTTATTTCACACATAATATTGGAGTAAAATAATCAATGATGTTTTCGTAAAACTCAATGTGTGGAAATCGAAATTAGAAATTTCCATACCACTTTTTTACTAACAAATGATACACCCCATGAAAGAAGGATCATAAAATGATGTTTCAAATACCCGTAAATTTAATTATATTACCAAATTCAGACAATCATTGGAAGTACATACACAACACAAAAGAAAATAGTGGCAATATGACATCAATCTCACGGGAATAAGATGTGAGACGAAAACCCCTTAGATTGTACTTTTCCTTAGTATAGGGTAGGTTAAGATACTTTATGATGGTGAAATAATAATTATTAAATTATACAAGAAAGAAATACATAAATAAGATATCATATATGATCTTCTAATATTTCATTGTTAATGATATATTAGTAGTAGCATTATTTTAAGTGTTAACTAATATATTTTCCTTTATATGTTTTGTTATGTAAGTCATGTTTGTTATGTATAGGAAGTATTTGATTCATATCTGAAATTATATTATGTTCTTAAACATTATTTTTATATCATAAAATGAAAATTTTTCTTGAATGGTTACAATGGAAAATGAATCTTATCGCGTTAGTGGAGAAGGTAATCCGTACATACGCATGGGCGACAATATTATTCAATTGATGGTAAAATAATATGTAATAGGAT
The DNA here is from genome assembly GCA_963277665.1 of Viscum album. Classification (NCBI taxonomy): domain Eukaryota; kingdom Viridiplantae; phylum Streptophyta; class Magnoliopsida; order Santalales; family Viscaceae; genus Viscum; species Viscum album. Next base: position 907,861,800 of record OY728145.1, read on the forward strand.
GGTATATTGTATATAAAAAATCATTAACGTGTTTTATTTATTACTTAAATCAATTTTACTGATTATTATACCCATACAAATAATGAAGTGTTGAATAACAAACTACCCCATGACATGGAAACGGTAAGACGTACATACACACGTATAGTGACTTTGTCATTCATAGGATGGATATAATAATGAATTTGGTTGTACCATATTTATATTAACATCCTAGTATGTATATAGTACTAGATTTATTATTTTGGTATGAAAAAACAATGAAACGGGAAGTGAAAGATGAAAAAACATTGAAATAGGTGGTGAAATTATTACCTCTTCTCCGGGTGCTTCATTTTGATTTGATCAAAAGGGCTCTATAGGTTGGAATTATGATCAAAGTAAGGAATATTGGTATAAGTGAGGGTAGTTGGGAAGATTTTTTATTAGGTTTTTCCCTATCCAAATGGATTTTGTGGTGTGAAATTATGATACGGTGAAATACCATTTTATGAGAGAGGTGAGGGTCACTTTAGAAAAAAAAAATAGAATATTATTTTATTATATAATATTTTTTAGTTTATAATGGCTCAATTTGGATTTATTTCGAGGATAAGGTGGGGATGGGTCTAAATACCTTCAACCAAAAGGTTTTAGACCTGTTTAAGTCACCATATTAACCTTATCTTTTAGATTTACCTCCTAGTTTATTAGTTCAACTTTTACCATGTATTCTTGTATTCTTACACTATATGGTTAATAAACATACATTAAACTTCCATGAAAACCTCAAGTGGTAAATTAATGATATATATATATTTATATAAGTCCTATGGATGAAACCTAGTTTTTAGGAAAATTATATCATTGAATTATATAATATTTGTTTTGAAAACTCATTTATTTCAATTTTGACACTATTTTGTATTTCATTTTTTTGAAGGTCATAAAACCATGATTATTTCGAAAACAAATCATTTAATCGACCGTATAAGGTAAAATTAATCATTAAAATTCGTGGAATGTATCAAAAGTATCAATTTACAGTGATTTTTATATTTATAATATCAATTATTTTAATCTTTCATTAGTAAGGTAATTACTGCATCATCATTGTGTCATAAATAAATTTAATTATTTAAGGTATAAAAACTATAAATAAAATATTATTATGTATGAAATAATTTTATATTTCTAATTAATATTTATAGTCAAATTTATCTTAGTCATAACCCTATATTAAAAATGTTTTAGTTATGAAAATTTGAATTTTACACTTTTATCTATTCTTTAAATAAAATAATAATAAATGTCATAATATAATCCATGTAAACCAAAGAGGATAATATTTTACTCCTAAGGTTTATTTTGTTCGAAAAAATTTATCCAATATAATTAGGACATGTTTTAGAGTAATTATAAGATCATTTTTACCTTTAATTTATCTATTTACTTTTAACCGTAGAAAATAAAAGTCAAAAGTTACTACTAACCAAAAAAACATTTCATCATATTGAACCAAAATTTTCTTACTAATGTAAACTGTGTCTCTCAGATTTTTTAAATTCAATTCATAGAAGGAATAAAATTACCCTTTATGCAAATTTTCACACATGCATAGAAGGTGGGTAAAAAATGATTAAAAAATTAAATAAAATTTTAGAAATCTAATTATATTATAAAACCGCTCCAATAAATTTAATTTTACTAATATAGGTATTATTTTACTATTTTGAAATAAAATTAATGTTAACAAAATAAATATTTATTTAAATAAAAAGGCAGTTTTTAAACAATAACGTAGTGTTTTTCACTATTCATCAAAAATTGAATGTTTTCAGAAAAATAACAAAACATCACCTCAAGATAATTTTGATATTAAGAATAAAAAAATGATGTCTATTTTAATTAATTCAAAAAATAGATTTTCCATTAATTAATTTAAAATTAATTTCTGTTGTCAAAACCAGAAAGCGGGTTTTGAGAAGTAAAAACTATTAAAATATTGATATGTGTTTATGTCCAATTTTAAAGTGAAATTACTTACATTTACCAAAATTGGATTAAATGATAAAAATTAGATATAATTATACTTCAAAACCATTAAATTATTAGTTTTACACTATAAATTATTTTGATTAAAAAAGTTGTTTTCAAGTAAAATTTAGTATCTTTCACTGTTCGTCGAAATATGAAAGTTATCATAAAAACACCAAAAATTTGTCCAAACTGAAATTTTATGTCCTTCTTATAAAGAAGAATTTAATTTCATAAAATTTCATATATAAAAGTTTTAAATATTGTATTATAAATGGTTCACCATTAAAAGGCGGAAAAACTGCATTTTTTTAAAAAAATACTTCTTTTATCTGAAAAATTGAATTTGTCCTTATATTATGACTAAGAAACACAAAAAATGAATGTTAAAATTATATGTAATATATATAAGATTAAAAATGTGGTTATTACTATTCATAACAGCACTTTCATATGGATAGTTTGATAGGTCGTGATGTGCTTGAACTCGGGGTTGCGTACATCACACACTATTGTATTATTCAAGGAGAAACGTAAAATGGAAGATTGAGGTGTTTCATTCTTACCTACTTCAATAAATAGCTTCCTCGCAATTTGAAATTATTCTTCAGAAATAAAAGGTAAAAAATAGAAAATACCTTTGTGGAAAACCCACATCTGAAATAGGGTTAATAAATTTTATTCTTAACAAGAGGGAAAGAGAAATGAAAAAGTCACCACCAAATAAGGATTTTGAATTGGAAAACATTGGTGGAAATTAAAATTGTTGAAAAAATGTTAATATTTATAAGAAGTGATTGAGGTCATCAATCACAATCAAGAGAATAGAAAATTTAGGGTCTTAAAGCCATAAATCTATGATGAATATCGAATGGTATTAGGATAACACATTTTTGGGATTAAGATCCTTTACCTAAAGTTTATGAATTAATTTATTCATAAAATAAATAAAATACATGATAAGTAGAGTTCCATCCTTTGATAAATTTCTATGACAAGCTCATATATTACTCCAAACTATGAGTATTCAAGATGAATTGTTCACACCTAAAGAACTAGAATTAAATTACAGAGAATCACATAATCCACAAAGGATGAACTAAATATTTACTATGTCTTTAGAGATTAACCAAAAAAATTGTAAGTACAAGATTAGATAATCCCCAAAAAGGATAATCCTTTTGAGAAAGAAAAACTAATCATAATTTCTAAAATTAAACCAAAATACTCAATGTTCAATAAATACCATTCAATAAACAATTGTCTTTAAAATCCTTTAATAAAATCCAGACATAGATTGAAACCCAAAACACATAATAATTTGATTACGTAGTCTTCCATGTTAAATTGTATCTCCAAATAAAATCAACTACTCTTAATGTCACATACTTAAATGTAATTAACCTAATCACATATTCACTATGATTGGTTGATAATTTCTATAAATAACCTAAATTTCTATAAGTCCACAATAAAAACATATATAAAAAATTCAACATTACTCGTCTAATGAAATTTCCTAGAATTTTATTTTTCTTAGGAATATAGTGTTCCCAACAGAGCGAATGTCTTCCAAAATAACATTTATCACTTAATCGCCAAATCATTTTCCTATACCAAGGATGTACATTTGGTAAAAATAAGATCCCAAATCATATTTTTATTGATCAATAAAATCATTTAATTAAAAATAATTTGTCACACTAACCAGAGACTTCATGTAATCTAGTGGTAGGTGATAAATCTAGTCGCACTTTGGTTTTGGGCTGATTCCCCTAGCTTTTTCTGACGCGATGGGTGTAACATAGTCTTTTTGTTGTCCTTTTTCAAAAACTATATTTTCTAACATTCCCAAAATGAGATAAATTCAACAAAATAAACATATCATAATTTTACTAAAAATGTTATCTCATACCTTGTATTTTCATCCCAAAATTTAATAAATTTTACTTCCCTCAAATTTAAGGATCATATAAACCAAAATGGTTATTTATAACTATATCCACAATAGAAAGGATAGTTCTTCCTCAAATAGAATATTCACATAACAAACTGTAGGGTTACACATAAAAGAGAAAGGTATTCTAAAGTAAACCCATAAACAATGAGAACTAATACTTTTAATTAGTTCTCCATCCATTTATTTACACATAGGTTCCACATTGACCAAGAGGTTATCCTATATAATAGGGAATTCACTCGAGTAATACCCAGGTCCACTATATTTATTGAAAATAAATGAAAATAGATTATTCGGATGAGTTTTATTTTCTTCCATACTACTCTTAATTTCTCCTCAGCAATTCATTACATTATGTCCTTATTTCCCACACATAAAGTATTTCTTTGTTACATTGAGAAATTTTCACAGGTTTCTCCTTCCACATTTCCTGCATGATGGAAAGCGAGATTTCTTTTCTCCATGGTCTCCACTGTTGGAGCTCTTATCATTCACTTCCTTTCTCTTCTTTGTTGAGTCTTGGAGTTGCTTATTATATATGATGTTGATCACATTTTTTGAAAACTGATTCAGCATGAACACAGTATCTTTTACACCTATCAAAATTCTATTTTTTTCTCATTTCCAGCACTGTTCCCACCTTGTACATCATTTTCAATGTTACCCTGACTTCCATGTAATCCATCCATTGACTAAAACCAGAAATCATTTTGTGGGTAACAATAGTTAAAAAATCATTTATAGAATATCATGACATCTTTTTTTCAATCTAAAACACATTAGGATTAACCAACATTATTTATTCTCAAATAATATTAAAATCCAAAAAATTTTATTGCAATGAAAATGTGAATTATCATAATCATATCCACCGGGGGTGTCGTAACCAAGAGTGCAGCAAGGCCTGTTGTCGTGCACCAGTTCCCATTTGAGTCTAGCTCAAAGCGTTGGTTTTGGGGTTTACCCCTAGGTATACCTATGCGAGATCCGCCTCTACCTACTCATATCTAGATAGGGATTTATTTCTTGGAAAACCCACATTATATTTACATTACAAAAAAAATTGTATGTTCTTCTATAATAATACTCAAAGTCAATCTTAGGGTAATGTTCTCTAATAAGAGTTTTTATTAATCTAGTTTCCATCATTTTTACTAAACTTACTCTAATAGAAATTGTAACGCCCCAAACATAGTTATCCAAAGTCGGTTCACTATTACAAAAAATTATTATGATATCAAGATATCATGTCATGAAAGACTGATTAGTTTTGTATCCTTGGAAGTACTAGATACATACATAAATTTTATATTACATCATGAATTAAATAAAAACAACATTGTGACCCCTTTAAAAACACACTCATATCAAATGTCCAACCCCTACAGGTTAAAAAACATATAATTCTCCGCATCCTAGGAAATGAAAACATAATAAAGGGATGAGATCAGATGCTCAGTGAGTATAACAATATAGCAGGAACTATCATAAATAATAATACAAAATTAATGCATTGTATAAGACTAAAACCCAAGCATTTTAAACATAATCTTAAACATAATATGGCCAAGATAAATCAAATAATGTAATTTACTTACTCATATGGATACTCAATTAGTCGAATAATCACTTGCAATATCAATAGCAAATTTCATAATTATGGAATGTATAATTCTGGACATCATAACCACATAGTCAAGGCCTCGTGCCATGATTAAAAATAAGATTTTATCAAGGCCTTATGACAAGATTCTATTTAGTTTGGTGAGACATACTGATGCACCGAGAAGCTATAGCGGGCTCCACCCATCGCTTACTAAGTCCAATGCATTCCTCATATGGAAAGGATGAAACATTATCTAAAAATTTGTATTAAAACTAGCATACAAAATGTCATTATTATAACCATAAACCATGAATAGAACATGCACAATCAAAAATACCTCATTCAATACAATTTGGAAGATTTCATTATAATTAATTAACCTCAATCAAGAATAATGATGGATATTGACATTTATGAAAATAATTAGTAAAACTATTCGACTGGAATATACCATTATTCTTGAAAAACTTTAAAAATATCAATATTTCTCATTAAGATATTAAAACTAGATGTTTGAATCAATGTGTCCCATAACAATTTGAAACATTTAAATGGAAATTAAATTTTAAAAAAATCATGTCCATATAAATAAATACTTAAAACGATTTTTAATACATTTACATTAAATAAAAATATTTAGAAGAATAAATCTTTAAAAAATTAAAATGATATTTTAGTTAGAGGTGATAACCGAATGAGAGACATTTGAATAAAAATAATTTAGCTGATAAAAACATTATAATATGATAAGAATAAATGGATTCATGATATAATATTTCAAAGTAAATTATTTACACTATATAAAAGTGAATTGGTGAAAAACAACAAAGAAGTCTCAATAGAATGTAAATTGAGATCAAATCCCTTATAATGTCTATATCCTTAGGTTAAGGATAAATCAATGACATAATAATATGTGAAAAATATATATACAATCAATTTGACTGGATATTTAATGTAAATCAATCAAAGGACATTCACACATATTCTTGTAACAAGAACACCAATTACTTGGATGTTTAACTTAATTAATGGAAATTGAGTTGATATTACTCTTATCAAGTTCATATCGATGACATAAGAATTTATTAATGGATTTAATATGTTTATCAAAAATATATCCAATAAAGGGAAGTGGAAATTACTACATAAATAACTAAATATTGATTTCACACATAATCTTAGAGTAAAATAATCAATGAATATTGCGTAAAACTCAATGAGTGGAAATCAAAATTAGAAAATCCGTTACCAATTTGGTAACTTACGAAACAAAATACCCATGAAATAAAGACCAGGAAATGAAGTTGTAATTACCCATAAATTAAAGTATATTACATAATTAATACATTCCTAGGCAGTACATACACCACACAAAAGGAAATAGTGGCAATATAGCATGAATCTCATGGGAATAAGAAGTGAGATGAAAACCCATTACCTTGTACTTTTCCTTAGTATATGGTAGGTTAAACTTGTGTATAATGGTGAAATCACAATTATTAAATTATAAAAGAACTAAATACATAAATATGATATCATATATGATCTTATAATATTTCTTTTTTAATGATATTTTAGTAGTATCATTGTTTTGGGTGTTTACTGATTCGTTTTCCATTATATGTTTCGTTATGTATATCATGATTGTTGTGTATAGGATGTATTTGACTCATATATAGTATGTTATTATGTTCATAAATATTATTTTAAAATCATTAAAAGAAAATTATTCTTGAATGGTTATGGTGTGGATTGAATCTTATCGTGTTTTTTGAGACGATAATCCATATGTACGCACGAGCAACAAAATCATTCAATTGATTATAAAATCGTACATAATTGGATGTTGTATAATATATAAAAAATCATTAACATATTTTATTTATTATTTACAACAACTGTAAACATCATTATACCGATCCAAATAATGAAGTTTTGATTAACAAACTACACCCCAACATTGAGACGGTAAGCCGTATGTATGTACGTATGGTTACTATGTCATTCATAGGATGGATAGAATAATGAATAAGGTTGTAACATATTTATAATAACAACACATTATGTACAAGGTATTGGAGTTATTATTTTGGTATGGAAACCATAAATAAAGAGGAAGTGGAAGAAGAAAAGAACTTTGAAAAGGTGGTGAAATTATTACCCCGTTTTCCAGTGCTTCATTATGATTTGAACAAAAGGGATAATTAGGATTGATTTCTGATCTAATTAATTCCTATAAGTTGAATTTAGGGGATTTTGGAGGATATTTGAGTCAGTTTTGGACGAGCCAAATAGATTTTGTGGTGTGTAATTAATATAATTGGAAGTAGCTTTTTATAAGAGAGGTGAGAGTCACTTTAGGAAAAGCTTTAAATATCATTTTATTATGTAATAATTTTCAGTTTATAGTGGAATAAAATAAATTTATTTCTAGTATAAGGTGGGTATGGTTCTAGATACCTTCAACCAATAGGTTTTAGACACGTTATGGTCAATATATTCACGTTATCTTTTAGATTTAACTCTTAGTTAATTAGTTTATATTTTACCATATCTTCTTGTATTATTACACTATATGGCTAATAAAATTACTATAAACTTCCAAGAATACCTCAAGTGGTTAATTATTGATTTATCTATCATTATATAAAACTTTTAGCTAAACCATAGGTTTTTAAGAATGTTATACCATTTAATAATATAATATTTGTTTTAAAAACTCATTTATGTCAATTTTGATACTATCAAGTATTTGGTTTTTGTGAATGTCATAACAGAATGATCACTTCGATGAAAATTCATTGAATCTACCATAACAGGTCTTATTAATCTATAAATTAGTGTAACAAATCAAAAGTATCAATTTAAATTTATTTTTATATTCATAATATCAAAACATTTATTCATTCATCAATAAGGTAATTACTGCATCATCATTGTGTCATAAATAATTTTAATTATATAATTTAGAAATATTATAAATAAAATTATATGATGTAATAAATCCTTTTATATTTCTAATTAATATTTATTGTCTAATTTATCTTATGTATAATCCTATATTAAAAATGTTTTATTTAATAAAATTTGAATTTAACACTTTTAACTCTTCTTTAAATAAAATAATAATAAATGTCATAATCTAATCCAAGTGGACCAAAGAGGATAATATTTTATTAATAAGGTTTATGTTGGTCTAAATTCACTTATCCAATAGAATTAGGACATGTGTTAGGGTAATTAGTATATAATTTATACTTTTAATTACCATATTTACTTTAAACCGTGGTAAATAAAAGTCAAAAGTGATTGTTCACCAAAAATTATTTTCATCTTACTAAACCGCATTTTACTAAAGTAGTTCAACCATGTCTCTCATATTTTTTAAATTCAATTAACAGAAGTAGTAAAAAAATATATGCAAATTTGCTAATATTCCCATAAGGAGGGTAAAAACGATAAAAAATTCAATAAAAGTTTATACATCTTATTTTAATATAAAATTAATCCAATGAATTTAATTGAACAAAAATATATATTATGTATCTATTCTTTATTAAAATTAATTAAAATAATTTAAGTAATTATAAAAATTAAAATTCGGTTTTTAAACTATAACACACTATTTTTCACTAATCATAAAAAAATTGAAATTTTTCAGAAAAATAAAAAAATTCTCCGTAAGATAATTTTGATATTTCCAATAAAAAAATAAAGTCTATTTTACCCAGTTAAAAACATATAAGTTTCATCAATTAATTGAAAATTAATTGTCGTTGTCAAAACATGAAAGTTGGTGTTTGAGAAGTAAAAACTATTATAAGATTTATATGTGTTTAAATCAAATTTAAAAGTGAAAATTCTTCTAATGAACAACATATGATTAAATGATAAAAATATAATCTAATTATTCTTTAGAACCATTCAAATGTATAATTTAGCAATATAAATTATTTGGCTAAAAAATGTTATTTTCAATTAAAATTTAGTATATTTTACTATTCATTAAAATATGAATGTTATGAGAAAAACACCAATAAATTACCCCAAATAAATTTTTATGTACCACTTCTAAAGAATAATTTAATTTCATTAAATTGAATATATAAAAGATTCAAATATTGGATTATAAAGGGTTCTCCATTAAAAGGCTGAAAATTGTATTATTTGAAAAATACTTCTTTTATCCTAAAAATAGTATTTTTCCTTATATTATGTCCAAAAACACAAAATATGAATGTTAAAATTATATGGGATATATATAAGATTAAAAATGTTGTTATTATTAATCATAACCACCTTTTAATTGGATAGTTTGATAGGTCATGTTGTGCTTGAACTCGGTGTTGCGTACATCACACGATATTGTATTATTCAAAGAGAAACGTGCCATGGAAGCATGGGGTGTTACAAAATGTTTCACTTATTTATAGAAAATGAAATGACAAATAATTTTCATATGATATTTGATTCATTATTTTTTATTCATTACAATCTTCTGGATAGATTCTTCAATCATTTATTTATTTTCTAATGTTATTGATCTTTATGATTACTACCTCTATGTTATACTCTGTCATGAGGGGAAACTATACCCATAGACACACCATAGCCACTCAATGCTAATTAAAACCCACTTGCATTCTGGGAGGTGTGATTGAGGCCATATGACCCACCAGCTCTACCATATAATTAATGGAAAGTGGGCTGATACATCACACATACACTTAAATTTAACATATTTATTATAACAGAAATATAATAATACTCCATTTTTCATTTAAGATTATTGTTACATGTATTAAACACTATTTAAAATAGAATGCTTTGAAAAAATTTAGTAGTATCACCCGCACCCATTAAACAAAGAATACACTTGAAATTGTTCCCGACCGCCAAATAATTAATATTTGAAAATTACATCATCAGAATCCACATCAAAAAAATGAACAAAATAAAACATCCATTAAATATGAAAGTGGATAACATAATTGTTACCAGAAATAACACCAATTTTGATTCCTAGATATGGATATCATTAATAGGTAGTTACAATATGGACCTGGAAGATAAAACTAAATCCCAACGACTAACAGAGAGTGATATAGAATATAGTCAAGAGGATTTTAATGACCAAAAACCCATAAATATATTATAAATCAAAAGCCTATAGATTCATTTGAAAAAAAGGTAAAAGTATAACACTATCATTTCAAGATACGTTTCTTAATTTTGCTGAATTATTTTACTAACATTATTGAAAACTCAATAAAATATATTTTTCCTTCTATATCATAAGCATAATTTCTACATGTGGTTGTGTTTTGATGAATTATAATTTCATCTTTACCCAAAGATGTGCATAATCATGATGAATATTTCATTCTTTAATCACTAAAATTGACTTTTAATAGATCATAATATCCATAAATTATTTTAAAAAAATAAATATATCTCTAGATTTCCTTTGGAATAAATGAAGTTATTCAAAATATATAAATAATAATTTATTCTCTAAAACCTCATACAATGTTCAAATTAAACCATTAAATAAATTGCAAACTTTTCCACAATTCCAAAATAAGTCCAATAAAAAATCTATAAAATTACGAATAAGGTATATATATTTATAAATTTAACTTAACATATTTCCCCCTACTAGTATAAAGTGACTTTTAGCATTCACATATGAATTTTCTAAGTACATAAATCATATAGTATCATAAAAATTTGTAATATCAAAAATTACCATAATACTAAAATTAAATCATGCATAAATTCAATAATAAACTATTTCCACATTCCCTATTTAAAATAATATATTATTTAATATATTTAAACATTCCAAAATATACTATTAAATATAATATAAGACATATTTTCATAAAACCAATAAAATTTACCAAATTCATCAATACTATCACATTACCTCATCATAGTAAAAAATTGCTTCACATCATCAATATTTCAACATCATGCACATATTAAAGGTTACAATTCCACTAATAGAATACCATCTAAATGTTATCTTCTTACCACTTTATCAATTCTCTGGAAGATCAGTAACATTAAACAAATACTTAAAAATTCATTAAGAATAAACGCTTTATTAATGTCCCCATATGTTTCAGGGAATATATAAATATAATATTATTATTAAAATTATCTGTCAAAATAATTTTGGAATTATGTTACATAACTACATCAATAATCCACCTTAATTTATTGACCTAACATACACTCTTCCATTCAATACGAGTGAGATATTTTATTAGTATATTAACTATGTTAATTCCCATGTTCCCCACACAATATATATTGAACTATAAATGAAACATTTGGATGGTTTTCATACCCCTCCCCCTAAACACATCATTATTCTGGGAAATTACATTCTCAATTCTAATTTTCTGAACTAATAAAATATTTCAAAATTATTTTGATGAATTACCTTTAGTGATTCTAAACAAATTTTTTAAATATAGGAAAATGAATATTCCTTATCCATGGTCTCCACCACCAAATCTATCATAAAACTATATAATTTTCTTATTTAATGAGTTTCATATTTGTTAATATGGAAATTTTTAATTATAAATAATTATAATTGATATGTAATTGTCATAATATCCATCACTTCAACCATTACCTCATTTGGTTTCTCATGAACATAATACCAATTAAATAACACGTTAACATTTTTTAATCTAGTACCCTCTATTGACTAAAAACAAAAATCATAGAGTGATCAACAATAATCATAGTACAAAACAACATATTCAAGAAAATTCATTAAGATGATGTCTAAATATAGAAAAAAAATTCAATCATTGAAACCATAAGTTTTATATATGTCATCAATAATCATCATGTCTTCAAATCCATCATAATGGTTCATAATATAAATTTGAATTAGCCCAATCATGACCCCTCGTAGTGTCAAATATAGTTTAAAGTAAGGGAACACTCTCCATGGACTAGGGTGATAGAAGAGATCTACTAAAAAATGTTTTGGGGTTATTACCAAAAAAGCATATGAGGATAAACCACATCCAAAGGGTTGTATTTATAGAAAAATAAAATAATCACTTCTTTAGCTATAATTTAGGATGTTATTCTATATATACACTCCTCCCCAAGATTTTAAAGTAATATTTCTTTTAAATATATATATTGATTATTTTATCCTTATATGATTACCAATATTAAAGGCACAATGTTTTTACACATAAATATTACTTCTTTTTAGTTGAATATTCAATACATTGCAAAAATATACTCATAAGAAACAAAATTGTTCATTTTATTTAGAGATTAAAAACATAATATTCTTATTTTAGGAATGATATTTTCCATCTACCACAAATATCATACCATATAGTAAAAATATAAGAGAGTCCCTAAAGTAAACTGGTTAGCATAACATGGGGAAATGAAATAGTAGAAAACTTTATATTATATTAACAATAATTACAAACATAAGATATATCAATTGACAATTTTATGAAATAATAAAGTATGAAAAAGGGAATTATATGATGACCATTATATAAAAATTTCAAACCCAATATGTGTAACTCCCCAAGCATCCAAGGTATGTTTCTATTTGAATAATGCAGTACCTTGCGTTGTACGCAACCTGGAGTTTTAACACACCACGACCAATCAAACTATCCATTAAGAAGAGTAACACCCACTTTTTAAAGTTTTATAAATTTTATTTTTTAAAACGGGCATCATTTTTGAATTTAGAATATCGAAATTATATTAGGGTTATTTTTTGGTATTTTTCTGAAAACTTTCTATTTTTGATGAATAGTGAAAAACACCGTGTTATTATTTAAAACAGAGTTTTTATTTAAAAACCTCTTTTTTTGTGGGTTGAATTTCAAAAATCTGAGAGAAAAGGTTGAAATCTGTAAGAAAAATGTGGTTCAACTATATGAAAATATTTTTTTGGTGAATAGTAACTTTTGACATTTTTTAGCACTGTTAAAAGTAAATAGGGTAATTAAGGGTAAAAATGATTTTATAATTACCCTAAAACATGTCCTAATTCTATTGGATAAATTTAATTCGACCAAAAACCACAATAATAATAAAATGTGATCCCATTTGGTCAACATAAATTCGATTAGAAAATTTATTATTATTTTATTTAAAGAAGAGTTGAAAGAGTTAAATTCAAAGTTTAATAACTAAATTTTTTTTAATATATGGTTACACACAATATAAATTCGACTATAAATATTCATTAGAAATATAGAAATATTTTATAAATAATTATAATTTATTTATAATTAAATTCATTAAATAATGTAATTTATTTATGACACAATGATGATGCAGTAATAACCTTAATAATGAAATATTAAAAAAATTGATATTATAAATATCCAAAAAAATGTAATTGAGACTTCTGAAGAATTAAAATAATTTTCATGGTTAATATGACATGCTAGGGATGAATAAACAAATTTTATTCTAAGTGATAACATTTTTATGTCTTTTAAAAAATCAAACACTAAAAATGTCAAAATTGACATAATTGAGTTTTTAAAACTAATAATATATTATTAATTGATATAATATTCATAAACATCCATGGTTTGTACAAAGGAAATAAATAAGGTTATATATATATATATATATAAAATGAACCAAAAAGGGTTTTCTAGACTTATTATAGTAGGTTTATTAACCATAAAATATAAAAAATACAACAATACATGGTAAATATCAAACTAACTAAATAAGAGTTAAATATAAAGGATAATGTTAATATGGGGACCTAAACCTGTCCAAAACCTATTTTTGAGATTTTTTCGACCTATACCCACCTTATCCTCTAAATAAATTATTTTTGAGCCATTAGAAACTGAAAATTATTTTATTATAAAATAATATTTGATACTTTTCCTAAAATGACCCTCACATCTCTTAAAAAAGAGTGCTTCCCCTTATCTTACATTCACACATCCAAATCCATTTTTCTTGAAAAAACCCTAAAAAAACATCCTCCCAATTTTCCTCACTTTTTCCCATAGGCCTTCCTTTGGTCCGAAAGCCAAACTAAATATCCCTTTTGATCAAATCCGAAGGAAGAACTTGAAGTAGAGTTAAATATTTCATCACTTATTACAAGTTCTTTTCTTCTTCAACTTACTCTTTCTTTGTGTTTCCATTCTAAAATAATAAATCTAGTATCTTCTATATAATGTTACATTATTATAAAAATGGTACAACCATATTCATTATTCTATCCATCATATGAATGAAAAAGCCACCATATGTGCGTATGTGCAACTTACCGTCTCCACGTCATGGTGTAGTTTGTCATTCAAACACATCATTATTTGGATGGGTATAATAATGGGTATAACTAATTTAAATAATAAATATAAAATGTAAATTATTATGTATATATGATATACCATCCAATTACATATGATTTCACCATCAATATAATGATATTGTCGCTCGTGCATATGTACAGATTACCATCTCCATGAATGCGATGAGATTCATTCCCCATCGTAATAATTAATAAATAATTTTAATTTTATGATTATAAATAATGATTATGAAAATAATATAATTCTATATATAAATCAAATACATCTTATCCATAACAAACATGACTTAGGTATCCAATCATATAAATGAAAACGAATCAGTTAACACCCGAAACTATGATACTACTAAAATATTATCAATAAATCAATATTATATGATCATATATGATATCATATTTATGTATATAATTCTTGTATAATTTAATAAAAATGTTTTAAATATTATAAATGAGGTTAATATACCGTCTAAAAAGGAAACGTACAAGGTAAAGTTAAATTTCACAATCACTTTATTATCCGAGGTAGTTTTTACGTAAGTATCGAGTGGGACCTCATTATTATCCACATCCGTGTTTTCATAAAAATGTTTTTCAAAACATTTGTATTATTTAATATACTATGTGTTAAAGTCATTTATACCCTTGTTTGACCTTATATGTTTTTAAATGAATCTTTCTATTCTTTTGCAAACATGTTACTTTATGATCTTTTCGAAAAAATTAAGGTAAGAATGTATTTTTAACTTTTACGGCGGGTGCGGCTATTTTCCGCCGTTATAACATCATCAAAGCTTCCCTAACAAGATTTTTAGAATATTTTCAAAAAAATTACCTTTAAAATTATCCGACTCTTAAATTATTTCAAAATAGAAATAAATGTTTCTCTCAAAAAGTTTTGATGTCATCTATGTCAACGTCCTTTGATAAAATTTACACATGTTTGAAGTTGATTCCTTATGATACAAATATTCCATATTATATTTAAGGTGTTTTTATATTTCTACTGTGGATGTTTTAGTTTTATACCATTCATTGATTATGGTTAATGTATTGACATTTCTTATACTAGTATTAATACAACGTTTTATGTTAGGTTTCAACCTTTTCATATAAAGAACATATTGGACTTTGTATGTGCTGGGTGGAGCCCGCTATAGCTCCTCAGCGCATCGGTAGGTCTCATGGGGCAATTGGATGTGGAATTATCTGAGGCCTATCCCAATTTTATATGTGGTTTTGGCCGAGGCCTAAATCATTTTTAGACATCTTGGCCGAGGCCTTGACAAGATGTTTCAGAAAGTCTAGCTTGATACATTCCCTCATTATGAAAATAATCATTATGGTTCCAGTGGTTATTCGACTAGTATAATACCCATGACTATGTTTTATTATGGAATTATTTACTCACCTCATATTCTAGCCATAATGAGTTTGTGTTTATTATTTCTAAATACATGTTTTTTAAATATTCAACATGTCTTATGTTTATGTTATCTTCCATTTTACTTCTTACTCATAATGAGCATTTGAGCTCACCCCTTTCTTATGTTTCGTTTTTATAGGATTTGAAGAAGTTAGTTTTGAGTGACTTGAAAGAATAATCTTGGAGTATTGTATGTTTCTAAGGGAATAAATGAGTAATGTATTTCTTCTCAAGTTGTAATGTTAAACTTATGTATATATCTTGTTTCCAATAATACAAAATTGTTCGGTCTTTTGGGACGTGATTCATTCTATCATGACAATGTTATGTAAAAAACCACTGAATCTGGGTAACTAGGGTCAGGGCATTATAATTGGTTTCTGAAAAGATTAGTATAAACCTTGGAAACTAGATTTAGATAAACTCTAATTAGAGCACATTACCCTAAGATAGACTTTTAGGATTGGTATAGAATAACTTCCTAAAATTTTGGTAATGTAGAGATTTTGTGTATTTTCCAAGAAATACATCCCTATCTAGATATGACAGGTAGAGGCATCTCTAAAACATATGTATCTAGGTGTGAAAACAGTTATAAGGAGTTTCTAGCTTGACCTGGGGTATCCTGGTACATGACAACATGCCTTGATGCACTCTTGTTTATGACACTCCTTGGGGATATGCTTAATATAATTCAAATGTTCTTTACAAACCATTATGAAGGATTTATAATTATATACCTTCACAAAGAAAATTATTTTTCGGGATTATATCAATAATATTTTCAATTTATGTTAAGTTTTTTACAAGATTTGAATTATGTATTTCAATTCATAAACTAATCTAGTGTATTCCATTATTTAGAAATGGAACCTAGTGGAAGGAATGGAAACCATATCAACACACATAATCCATGTTGGGATTTCCCTCCTACTCAAGATAATTATAGTGGAACTAGTGATGCAACTGGTGCAGATTAGCTTATCACCACACTGGGACATCCCACTCAGGTTATGAATAATAACCTTACCCGTATATAGCACCATGATCCACAATGTGGAGGATCAATGTTAGACCGCTTCAAGAGGAAACAACCACCAACATTCAATGGGAGTACCAATACATTAGTAGCTGAGCAATAGATAAATTCCTTAGAGAAAATATTTCATTATTTGAGGATTAGTGAAAGGTAAAATGTTGTCATGGCAGTTTATTGCCTCACGAGAGATGTAGATCAATGGTGGTCATTAATCCAAAACAAAAAGGAAGATAAAGATGTATAGAACATGGAATGGAAGGATTTTAATGATATTTCCTTAGAAAAATACTTTCTTCGTGACCATTAATCGGATATGGAGAGGCATTTTTTGATTCCATGATAAAAGGAAGAAATAAAAGTCGCAAAGATGGAAAATAACTTTACATGTTTAGAAAGGAATGTTGCAGATTAAATACGTAACCCAAAAAGTAAGATTGATAATTTCATTGACGTTTTGAAACCATTCCCCGTCAAGAGTTAGTCTCACAATCCTTATTATCATATAAAGATATTATCTCATGTTCTATCAAGACAGAAAAAAATTCTCTATGTCTTACGAATTTAATGAAAATAAGGAGAAGAAGAGATCTGCTGAAAACCATGGGAATGGTAATAAGAAAATATTGAAGAAGGGAATAGTTGAATTACTACCCTGTGATAATTGTTGAAGGAATCACCCTTGTGCCTATCTAAAAGGATAAGGAGTATACTACAAATGTGGATAGAAAGTCCATCTTTCTGGTTATTTTAAGGGGAAAAAGGAAGCTACCAATGATCAATTCTACATTTGCAGGGAGATGGGGCATTATGCAAATGAATTTCCTAAGCATTAGGGAAATTTACCTCATAAAAGGCCAAGGGATCCCGACCAATATTATGCAATCACTACTGTTGAGGTTGATGCTCTGAAAGACATGGTGGATGGTAATTTAATGGTTTCCTCATGTTTAGCCAATGGTTTATTTGATTTTAAATCATTGAACTGTTTCATATCTTCCCAGTTTTCTATGAAAATTACATATTTTTAATTTGACTTAACAAGGGAGTTTTCAGTCAAAACTCCCAGGGGAAGTATCATCGTAAAAGTGTTTTTTGAATCAGTTCCCATTAGGGCATATGAATTTTCTTTATCTAATGATCTCATCATAATACCTATGATTTAATTTGATATAATCCTTGGAATGTATTGTCTTTCAGACCATGATGCGAAAATTTATTTCAAGAAGGAGGTTACAATCTTCGATGATGATAAAGAGTACCTTTTATTTAAAGAAGAAATGTCACCACTAGATTCTTATCTAGATCCAACCCTAGTATCTCTACTAAATTCAATAATTGGGGATGAAGGGAGAGAAATAATCATGGGTGAGGAAAAGAATGATTTAATAGAGTACGTACCTATTGTACAAGAATATTTAGATTTGTTTTCTGAGGATTTACCTGGACATCCTCAAGAATGAGAAATTGAGTTTTCCATTGATTTAATTCCCGGTTCAAGGACCATATCTATGACCCCTTATATAATGGCCACTGTAGAATTAGTGGAAATAAAGAAACAACTAGAGGAATTGAGAAAAAATGGATTTATTCATCCTAGTGTTTCTCCATGGGGAGCCCCTTCCATTTTTGTTAAAAATAAAGAAGGATCTATGAGGTTGTAAATTGACTATAGGGAGCTCAATGACATAACAATAAAGAACAAGTATCCCCTACCTCGCATTGATGATTTATTCGACCATCTTCATGGAGCTCAATATTTTTCAAAGATTGACCTTCGATCTAGATATCATCAGTTGTGTGTGAAGAAGGAAGTCATTCTGAAAACATCATTTCGATCGAGGTACGTGCATTATGTGTTTACAGTAATGCCTTTTGGATTGACTAATGTACCATCTATCTTTATTTATCACGACCCGTCCTCGGGGCCTGTGTCGTGACTACGCCAAGCCCACCTTCCATAGGCTAGGGGATGGCGACTAGCACCAAGGTGTAATTACCGGTAAAAAGGGAAGGCATTGCCTTTGAAAAGTAAACAAACACCACAGAGCAAGAAAGCAGTATAAGTAAACACTAAGTAAAAACTGGGTACAACAATAAGTGCGAAAAAGTAAGTGGGCCAGTATACAAACCCAAACTAAAAGTAAAGTACATCTGGAAAGGGAAAACAGCAACTGTAAATCAGAGCCGTAGCGTCGAGCCATCCATTGGAAGTCCCACTTGAAGGGTGGGTATAGATAGCCTCCACTAGTCCTCAGGTCCAGCCGACCGCTCCGAGTACGTCCCACCCAGTGGTCCACCTCCAGGTACTGTCCCGCTCCGCAAGCCTCAACCACGATCAGCGATGTCCGTTGTCTGCAACCAACACAACGTAGTGTGGGCATAGCCCATGCTGGGGTGAGTATAAGATACTCATTAGGGACCTCGAGACCCCCGAATTCTCCCAGAATCCACAAATGATAAACCACAAAGGAAAGATACAATCACAAAGTAACATTCGATACTGCTTAGGTATATTCCCATACATATACCTAAGTCATCAATCCTTGTTCGGCTCCAACTTTCGAGCCCAAGTACAACCCAGTCCACACAGGAATGCAAAATGTAAATCCACACAGGATAGCACAACACAATCCACAAAGGAAAGAAAAACAGGATTCAGCTCACACAGGCATACTTCTTCGTAAGATGATAGAGATGATTAGATATATCCACTGATTCATCTTAGCCGTCAGACTCATAATGGATCGAAAGGTACTAACCTCCGCAATGACCCACAAAGGATCTGACCCACACAGGATCGATAGGTAACTAACTCCCGCAATGACCCAAAAATTATCTAACCCACAAAGGATCGATAGGTAACTAACCCCCACAATGACCCACAAAGGATCTGACCCACAATGGATCGATAGGTAACTAACCCCCGCAAAGACCCACACAGGATCAGACCCACACAGGATCTGTAGGCGCTGGCCCACACAGGACCGCTGGGTGCTGACCCACACAGGATAAGACCCACACAGGATATGTAGCACTGATCCACGCAGGATCGCTGAGTGTTGTAGTCGTCGCCATCGAATCCACTAAGGATCTTTGTACAGTCGTCGTCGTAGTCGCAGCCAGCTCTAGGGTTCTCGTACAAAGCAAGTTCGTTCGGGAGGGTCCGCTCCACGAGCCGAGGGGCTAATAAATCAATTGACACATAATCCAGAGTTGATGTATCCAAAATATACATATCATCATCAGGAACTCAACGTCACAGACGAGGCGTCAATCAGACGCCCGGTCTGAGAGTTATTGGCTTCTTCGTCCCAAGTGCCCGGTTGGTTTTTAAGTCAAAACTAACCCAACTGTACTCCAACTGCATCCAAACCTCGAGCGGAGTAATCCAAAAGGTTTGTATCACTAAGAGGAATCCAACAAAGTAGAGGGAACGTCAATCGGACGTCTGGAGCTCATGTTATAAGCGTTTCCGCTTCGAGGTCATGGTTAGTTTCGTGTACGAACCAACCTGGCCGAACAAAATGTTCTCCGAAACCTTGAGTACGATATACCAAAACGACCATCTCGATCCAAGGATCGCATCGCAACTGACGGTGCATCGATCGGAGGCTCGTAGCTCATGTTATGGACAATAGACCGAAAAAGGTTCGGTATTAGGGGGTTCGGGCCCGGTCCGACCCGGCCCGAAACCCCTAGGGTCGGCCCGAACTGGGTCTGGGGCCGGCCCGCATGGGCGTGGCCGGGCCCGGTAGGCGCGGCCCGGCACGGCCTGGGCGCGGCCCGACCCGACCTGGGCGGCTCGACCCGGCGTGATGGCGCTGGCCGGGAGGCTAGGCGGCCAGCTCGGCCATTACGGCTGACCGATGCGGGAGGGGGGCGTGCTGCCCCATGTGGAGGAATTGTGGCCCCTTTATGGGGCCGCTCAGCTGGCCGGCCGGGGGTTTGTTACCCCCGGTTTTTTCCTTGTCCGGCCGGCCCGCCCCGGCCGTCCGACTGTTGCCGCCACGGGACCGGCAAGGCCGGTCTGCATACTCCGATGTCGGCGGCCCGGTACCGGCCGCCGGTTCCCCTGCTCCTCCGCGGCCCTCCGCCGCAGCCTCGCTCCGGCCACGGTGCTTTCGTAGTTCACCGGCGCGGCGCGATGGTGCCGCGTATCTGGTTCAATTTTCAAATGCGTGGCGCGACGGTGCCGCGCATTTCTTGCCTCTCGTTCCCGTGCGGTGTGACGGCACCACGTTACATTCCATCGAACTGCAACCACAAAATAATAATAAGGGAGGAGGGTCGGCTGTGTTTGTGCGGTCCGGACCCCTCCCGTTAAATGATATCAAGCAGTCCAAATGAAGGAGGATAGATGATGGGAGATTTCATAAATTAAAACACATAACCCCTACCTCAATTTTGTCATCGAACGAGCATTCGTTGCGGAATTAACCATCATGGAAGAAGAGGATCGTCGCGGAGGAAAGCATCACAGAAGGAATGTCGTTGGTGCTTAGTGATCTCCGAGGAAGGCGTCTCTCGCCGTCGCCCACCACCTGCTGCTCGACCATCTCCTCTGCCTCATCTGCCTGCTCCATTCGGACCGCCACGGTCCACCCTCTACCTCTACCTGGGTGGCCCCTCAACCGTCTGCTGCTCCTCGGCACGGTGGGTCCGGCAGTCACAAGCCACGTGGCCCTGCCCGCCGTATGTGTAGCACTGTCTGCCTCTCGAAAGACTGGCTTTGTACTGTGTGCCCCGCACTGCTGAGCCAGTGTCCTGAGGTCGTCTGCCTGAGGGTCTGGTCTGCCTGGACCCATTAGTCATCTATCGACTGCCTTCTGCATAAGACTCTACTACCTGCCGCCCAGCAGTAGGTCTCACTGCTGATGTAGACTCAGCAAGATAGCTCTCAATCAAAAGGGCTCACTCTAGTACTCCTTCCTGAGTCGGAATGCTGAGGGAGATCAGCGATGCCCTGATCTCATGCCTCAATCCTTGCTCAAAGGTTTTGGCCCAGAAGAATGGGTCTCGTACCATGTCTGTCGAGTAGCGTGAGAGATCGGTAAATCTCACCGAGTACTGGGCGACCGTCAAGCTGCCCTGCCGCAGTTGTAGAAGCTCCTGGATGCGCACCGCATGGAGGGTGGATGGGATGAACTCCGAGCGGAAGAGGCTCTCAAAGTCCCTCCCGAGAAGAGATGCATCATCGTGCACCTGGAGCATCAAGCTACACCATCTGCCTGCTGCCGCATGCAGTAGGCTCACTGCGAGGCTCACCATGAGGTCTGCTGGTGTCCTCACTAACCTGAAAACTCGTACCACTACCTCCAGCCAATCCTTGGCTGCCTGGGGGTCAATCTCCCCATAGAACCTGGGCGGATGCTGTCGATGAAACTCATGCAGTGCACTAAGGTGATGTGCATCGTCAGCGGCTGGGTCTAGAAGCATCGGTGGCTCGACAGGTAAAGGTATCGATTGTGCCTCAACTGTCAAAGGGCCCTGTACCGAGGCCTCGTCACTCGGTGGGCTGTCGTCACACACAACTCTCGGAACCCTAGCTGGCTGCCATTGTGGGGCCATCCTGAAAAAAAATAGGTGTGCCACGGTCAAACAGTATACCTGGTAAGCTGACATAAAGTAATTACAAAGAAAACATGAAACACACATGCAATCAATGTTTTCGTGCATTAAGTTGGAAATCAGAAGTCAGGGTCCTGGTGTAAGGATACAGCGGCCGCCGCACCAACACTGGACTCCCTAGACTGATAACCACACCCAATATGCTTAACACTATTGCATCACATAGAAAAGTATCACATTCCAATGTTCTACGGTAGAACCGAACTCCTCTGATACCAATTTTTCACGACCCGTCCTCGGGGCCCGTGCCGTGACTACCCCAAGCCCGCCTTCCATAGGCCAGGGGCCGGCGACTAGCACCAAGGCATAATTTCCACTAAAAAGGGAAGGAATTGCCTTTGTTAAGTGAACAAACACCACAAAGCAGGAAATCAGTAGAAGTAAACACTAAGTAAATACAGGGTAAAATAGTAAGTGCGGAAAAGTAAGTGGGACAGTATACAAACCCAAACTAAAAGTAAAGTACAACTGGAAAGGGAAAACAACAACGGTAAAGTAGAGCCGCAGCGTTGAGCCGTCCACTAGAAGTCCCACCTGAAGGGTGGGTACAGATAGTCTCCTCTGTTCCTCGGGTCCAGCTGACCGCTATGAGTACATCCCACCCTGTGGTCCACCTCCAGGTACCGTCCTTCTCCACAAGCCTCAACCACGATCAGCACTGTCAGTCGTCTGCAACCAACATAATGTAGTGTCGGCACAGCCCGTGTAGGGGTGAGTATAACCTACTCAGTAGGGATACTGAGACCCCCGAAGGTCTCCCAGAATCTACAAAGGATAAATGACAAAGGAAAGATACAATCACGAAGTAAAATTTGATACTGCTTAGGTATATGCCCATACATATACCTAAGTCATCAATCCTCATTCAGCTCCAACATCTGAGCCCAAGTACAACCCATTCCACACTAGAAAGAAAAACTTAAATCTACACAGGATAGCACAACACAATCCACATAGGAATGAAAATCAGGATTCAGCTCACACATGTATACTTCTTCGTAAGATAATAGAGATGATCATATATATCCACTGATTCATCTAAGTCGTCGGACCCACAAAGGATCGAAAGGGACTAACCCCCGAAATGACCCACAAAGGATCTCACCCACACAGGATCGATAGGTAACTAACCCCCGCAATGACTCACAAAGGATCTGACCCACAACGGATCGATAGGTAACTAACCCCCGCAATGACCCAAAAAGGATCTGACCCACAAATGATCGATAGGTAACTAACCCCCGCAAAGACACACACAGGATCAGACCCACACAGGATCTGTAGGCGCTGGCCCACACAGGACCACTGAGTGATGACCCACACAGGATCAGACTCACACAGGATCTATAGCACTTATCCACGTAGGATCACTGAGTGTTGTAGTAATCGTCGTCGAATCCACTGTGGATCTCTGTACAGTCGTCATCGTTGTCGCAGCCAACTCTAGGGTTCCCGCACACAGCAAGCTCGTTCGGGAGGGTCCGCTCCATGAGCCGAGGGGCTGATACATCAACTAACACATAGTCCGGAGATGATGTATCCAAAAGTTATGTATCTTCATTAGGAACTCAACGTCACAGACGGCGCATCCATCAGACGCCCGGTCTGAGAGTTATTGGCTTTTTCGTCCCAGGTGCCCGGTTGGTTTTTAAGTCAAAACTAATTCGACCACACTCCAACTACGTCCAAACCCCGAGCGGAGTAAGACAAAAGGTCTGTCACACTAAGGGGAATCCAACAAAGTCAACGGCACATCAATCGGACGTCTGGAGCTCATGTTATAAGCGTTTCCGCTTCGAGGGCCCGGTTGGTTTCGTGTACGAACCAACCTGGCCAAACCCAAAGTTCTCCGAAACCTTGAATGCAATATACCGAAACGACCGTCCCGATCCAAGGATCGCATCACAACTGATGGTGCGTCGATCGGAGGCTCGTAGATCATGTTATAGGAAATAGACCGAAAAAGGTTTGGTATTAGGGGGTTCAGGCCCGGTCCGACCCGGTCCGATACCCCCAAGGTTGGCCCCAACCGGGTCAACCCGAACAGGTTCCGAGTCCGGCCCGCTTGGGCGTGGCCCGACCCAGTCGGCGCGGCCCGGCCCGGCCTGGGCGTGGTGCGGCCTGGTCTGGGAGCGGCCCAGCCCGACAGCTCGGCCCGGCGCGCTGGCGCAGGCCGGGTGGCCAGGCGGCCGGCTCGGCCGTTACGGCTAAGCGATGCAGGCAGGGGGCGGGCTGCCCCCGCGTGGTGAAGTCGCGGACCCTTTATGGGGATGCTCAGCTAGCCGATCGGGGGTTTGTAACCCCCGACTTTTCCATTGTCCGGTCGGCCCGCCCCGGCCGGCCGGCTGTTGCCGCAACGGGACTGGCAAGCCCGGTCTGCCTGCTCCGACGTCGGCGGCCCGGTACCAGCCGCCGGTTCCCCTGCTCCGCCATGGCCCCGCTCTGGCCGCGGTGCTTTCGTAGTTCACCGGCCCGCCGCGACGGCGCCGCGTCTCTGGTTCAATTTTCAAATGTGTGGCACGACGGCGCCGCACATTTCTTGCCGCTCGTTCCCGCGCAGTGCGATGGCACCACGTTACTTTCCTTCGAACCACAACAAAAAAATAATAATAAGGAAGGAGGGTCGGTCGTGTTTGTGTGGTCCAGACCCCTCCTGTTAAACGATATCAAGCGGTCCAAATGAAAGAGGTTAGATGAGGGAAGATTTTCCAAATTAAAACACATAACCCCTACCTCAACATTGTCGTCGAACGAGCGTTCATCGCAGAATTAACCGTCACAGAAGAAGAGGATCATCACAGAAGAAAGTCTCACGGAAGGAATGTCGTTGGCGCTAGGTGATCTCCGAGGAAGGCGTATCTCTCCATCGTCCACCGTCGGAGGTCGGCGTTCTTCTTCGGTGGTGGTGCGTTCTTCGCGTTCTTCGTCAAAGAATGAAGAATCCTCTCTTTTCTCCCAAAGGCTTCCACAACCAGAAAACCAACGAAATAAAATAAGTTCAACACTTATTTTATTATCATAACCTATGCTTTTGAAATTCAAAAGATATGAAACGAACAATTAATTCAATGAATTAATTGTAATGATTTAACCTCTCAATTTAATGAGGCATTTCTTAACCAGAATAAACGCAAGGTTTGACTTTCATTAAAACGGGGGTTGTGGGTGCGTTACTTAGAAGGGAAGAAATGGTGGGGCTCGTTTTGGCCCCACCTCACAAATATCCTACCATGTGGGTAGAATATTGCGGGTCCCACCTTATCCACTTAACTTAGGTTATTCCTCTTTAAGTGAAATAAAAAAAGTTGTCTCACCACTTTATTTTATTCTTTAACTTAACCCCAAAAATTAAAAACCACACCCGAGAAAACGCAACTCCAAAAAAGGTGTTTCTAGGAAATTAACGGCGTTGAGATTCCTTTGGTGCACTCGGAATTCGATTCTGAGCACCGGTTCAAAAGTTAGAAAAACCCACTCGTTCGTTCACTGAACGTACCCAAGCTAAACATTGGAAAAATATTCCGGGCACACCGGGCCTCAGAATCAGGTGCCTTCAGAAACTGCGTTTTTTAAAATCCCACGGAAAATTAAGAAAAAAATTTCCTTGAATTTTTTCGGTCTTTATATTATGGATCAAATTAATTGATTTTTCAAGGAATATCTTGATGAATTTTTCATGGTATTTATTGATGATATCTTGGTATACTAAAAAATCTAAAAAGATAATGAAAATCACATGCTCACTATTCTGAAAACTCTTAGAATAAATGAATTATTTGGGATGTTTAGCAAGCATGAATTCTAGTTTCAAGAGATTTCTTTTCTAAGAAATATTTTCCAAAAGGTTGGAATCTATGTAGACCCTTAAAAGACCAAGGCTATCCATGAATGGATAACACTGACGAGTATAACTGAGGTATGCATCTCTATTTGTTTAGCAGGTTATTATCGACATTTTCATCCAGAATTTGGCCTGATTAGCTAACCCATTAACCAATGTAACATGTAAATGGGTTAGTTTTTTTTTGGACAAAAGTGTGTGAAGAATTTTTTGATGAACTTAATAGAAGATTAGTGAAATCAATTAAACAATGAGTTTTTTATTTATAGTTATGCTTCAATGAAAGGACTTGGTTGTGTCCTTTTGCAGAAAGATAGAGTTTTTTCCTATGCATCACAACATCATAAAATTCATGAGAAAAACTATCCCACTCATGATCTTGAGTTAGTATCTATAAACTTTCCTTTGGAGATATGGAGACACTATCTCTATGGTGAAAAAAATGAGAGATTTATTCTGATCACAAGAGTTTGAAGTATATTTTCTCTCAGAAAGAACTCAACATGAGACAAAGGAGATGTCTTGAACAACTCAAGGATTATGATTTCACTATTCACTACCGCATAGGGAATCCAAATAATGTTGAAGATACTTTGAGTAGAAATGATTATGGATTTTTGAACAAGATGGGAGTTTTAAGGGATTCTATTTTCATGGATCAAGTGAAGATGGATATTGGAATAACCATGGAAGGTGAAACATCAATACTTTTTCAAATGGTTTCCAAACCATCTTTACTAGAATGGATAAAGAGTTCTCAGACTGATGATGAGGAGTTTCAAAATAATATTAAAGCTGTGATTGATGGGATATTGAGTGACTTCATATATGAAAATGGAATTTTGAAATTTGTGAAGAGACTTTGTGTTCCTAAGATACCTGATCTAAAAAGGGGATTTTTGGATGATTCTCTTATCTCCAATTTCCCTATACACCCTGGGAGAACCAACATGTCTAGATATTTGAAGGAACATTTTATTGTGGGATAACATGAAGATGGATATTACTGATTTTGTGTCAAGTTGTATGGTTTGTAAACAAGTGAACGCTGGAAAGAAACAACCTGGAGGAGTCATGCATCCTCTTCACATACTTGAGTGGAAATGGCATAATATTACAATAGAATTTGTCATGGGGATACCAAAGACTCTCAGAAGGATGGATGAAATATGGGTAATTGTTGATCATATCACCAAGTCAGCACATTTTCATGCTATAAGAGAAGATTTTCCACTTGAATGACTAGAAGGACTGTTTATAAATGAAGCTTTAAAACTCCATGGTATACCCCTATCGATTGTTTCTGATCTCGATCCCCATTTTACATCAATATTTTGGAAAACTCTTTAGAAGGCCATGGATACTGAACATCGTTTGAGCACTTCCTACCACCCTTAAACCGATGGACTATCAGAAAAGACTATTCAAAGCGTAGAAGACATGTTATGATCTTTCTTACTCAATTTTCAAGGTATGTGGGATCAATATTTAGCTATGGTATAATTTTCTTATAAAAATTGCCTCCATTCATGTATTCATATTACACCATATGAAGAGTTTTATGAAAATAGACGTCGCACACCAACTTGTTGGGATGGTGTTGGTGAAAGAAAACTCATAGGTCCAGAAGTTGTTGAGGCAACACTGGAAAAGGTGAAGGATATCCAAACCCACATTAAAGTAGCTCAATGTAGGAAAAAGAGCTATACCAATAATTGGAGAAAGGATTTGGAATTTCAAGTAGGATACCCCATTTTCTTGAAGGTATCTCCATGGAAGGTTGTTATACGATTCAGTAATTTGGGTAAATTGAGTCCCAGCTACATCGTACCTTTTGAAATTCTAGAACGAATGGGGGCTATAGCTTACCGTTTTCCAATGCCGACAAGTCTCCCCAAAGTTCATGATGTGTTCCACGTATCACTATTGGGAAAATACATGCCTGACCTAACATATGTACTCACCTATGAAGAAATTGAAGAGGAACTTGATATGTCTTATTGTGAAGTTCCTGTCAGGATTCTTGATGCTATAGAACAAGTGATGAGAAACTAGATGACTAGTCTGGAAAATGTTCTATGGAGAATCCAAAAGATGGAAGAGACAATGTGGGAACATGAGGAATTTATGATGAAGAACCACCTAATTCTTTTTTATGCAGTGATATTTTAGAAATTTTGAGGATGAAATTATTTTAAGGAGGGAAGAATGTAACACCCCAAGCTTCCACGATACGTTTCCCTTTGAAAATTACAGTAGCTTGAATTGTACGCAACCTGAAGTTTTAACACACAACGACCAATCAATCTAGCTATTATGAATAGTAATACCCACTTTTTGAAATTTTATAAATATTATTTTTCAAGATGGGATTCATTTTTGAATTCGGAATATCGAAATTATCTTAGGGTGATTTTTTGGCATTATTCTGAAAAGTTTCAATTTTTGATGAATAATGAAAAACACTGTGTTATTTTTTAAAACCAACATTTTATTTAAATAATCAGTAATATAATTTTAATTTATTTTAGGTGAAAATAGATACACAATTACTATATATGTTCAATTTAAATAATTGGATTTATTTTATAATATGTTTAGATATATAAAATTTTATTGAACTTTTTACTATCTTTTACCCACTTTCAAGGAGTATTATCAAATTTGCATAAAACATAATTTTTCCTCTTATGTGGGTTGAATTTAAAAAATTAGAGATATATGGTTTAAATCAGTTAGTAAAATGTGGTTCTATAAGATAAAAATATTTTTTTTGTGAATAGTACATTTTGACTTTTAGTTACCATGACTAAAAGTAAATAGGGTAATAAAGGGTAAAAATGAGATTATAATTAACCTAACACATATCCTAATGCAATTGGATAAGTGTAAATTGTCCAAAAACAACCTTATGAATAAAATATTATCCATTTTTATCCACATGAACTAGATTAGAAAATTTATTATTATTTTATATAAAGAAGAGTTAAAAGAGTTAAATTAAATGTTTAATAACTAAACCATTATTAATGTAAGGGTACACACAATATAAATTCTACTATAAATATTCATTAGAAAGTTAAAACTATTTCCAAAACAATTATATTTTATTTATAATTTTTAGAAATTATATAATTTAATTTATTTATGACACAACAATGATGCAGTAATTACCTTAATAATGATATATTAAAATAAATGAGATTATAAATATCCAAATAAATGTAAATCGAGACTTATGATAAATTCCGCTAATTTTATAGGTTAATATGATATTTTTTGGTTGATTAAAAAAATTTATTTGAAGTGATAAAGTTTTTACAGCTTTCAAAAAAAAATCAAATACTAAATTGTGTCAAAATTGACATAATTGAGTTTTTAAAACAAACACTATATTATCAATTGATATAATATTATTAACAATATAAATATCGAAAAAAGGACTTAGATAATGATATATATATTAATAATGAACCACATGGGGTTTTCATGGCTTGTTATAGTATGTTTATTAACAATATAATATAAAAATACAAAGATACATGGTAAATAACAAACTATTTAACTAAGAGTTATATATAAAAGATATGCTTAATATGGTGACCTAAACCTTTCCCAAACCTATTGGTTGATAGGTATTTAAACCATCCCCACATTATAATTTAAATAAATCATTTTTGAGCCATTGGAAACTTAAAATTAGTTTATTATAAAATAATATTTCATGATTTTCCTAAATTGACCCTCACCTCTCTTATAAATGGGTACTTCCCCATCTATTAATTTCACACCACCAAAGCCATTTGGCTCGGCCAAACCCAACCCAAATATCCTCCCAACTTTCCTTACTTCATCATAGAGGCCTTTCTTTGGTCATAAAGTCAACCTATGGATCCCTTTTGACCAAATCAAAAGGAAGAACCCAAACAATAAGTAAATATTTCATCACCGCTTTCAAGTTCATTTCTTTTTCCACTTCATCTACCTTTGTTGTTTCCATTATAAAATAATAAATATAATATCTTCTAAAAACTGAGATGTTATTATAAAAATGGTACAACTATATTCATTATTTTATCCATCATATTAATGAAAAAGTCACCATACGTGGGCACGTACGACTTACCGTGTCCACGTTGTGGTGTAGTTTGTTTTTCAAACACATCATTATTAGGATGGGTATAATAAGGAGTATTACTAATATAAATAATAATTATAACATTTTAATGATTATTTATATATTATTTATCATCCAATTACATATGATTTCACCATCAATATAATGGTATTGTTTCTCATGTGTACGTACAGATTACCGTCTCCACGAACGTGATGAGATTCATTCCCCATTGTAATCATTGAAGAATAATTTTAATTTTATTATTATAAATAATTTTATGAACATAATATCATTATTTATATGAATAAAATACATCCTATCTATAAAAAACATGACTTACGTAACCAAGTATATAAAGTAAAACAGATCAGTTAACACCCGAAACGATGATACTACTAATATATTATTTAAAATGAAATATTATAAGATCATATATGATATCATATTTTTTGTATATTATTCTTGTATAGTTTAATAAAAATGTTTTAACTATTATATAGGAGGTTAACAAACCATCCACTAAAGAAAAGTACAAAGTATGTTTTAATTTCACAATCTCTTTATTATCTGAGGTGGTTTTTACATAAGTATATATCGGGATATCTTTATCATCCACATCCGTGATTTCTTAAAAATGTATTTGAAAAAAAAAATCTATTTACAAGACTACGGGTTAAAGTCATTTATACCCTTATTTGACCTTTTATTTTTAGAAAGAATTATTTCTGTCATTTTCCAATCAATGTACTTTATGACCTTTTCGATAAAATTAAGGTAAGAATGTTTTTTAACTAATACAGTGGGTGGAACTATTTTCCACCATTATAACATTTTCAAAGCTTCCCTTACATGATTATTAGAATATTTTAAAAATAAAATTTTTCTTTTATAATTATGCGACTCTTACATTATTTCAAAATAGAAAGAGATATTTCTCTCAAAAAGTTTTGATTTCATCTATGTCAATATATTTTGATAAAATTTACACGTGTTTGAAGTTGATTCATTGTGATATAAATATTACATATTATATTTAAGGTTTTGTGATATGTTTGAGTATGGATGTGTTATTTTTATACCATTCATGGTTTATGGTTATGGTACTGACACTTCGTTTTCTAGTTTTAATATGAATGATTATGTTATGTTTCAACATTTTCATATGAGGAATATATTGGACTTTGTATGGGATGGGTGGAGCCCGCTATAGCTCCTCGGTGCATCGGTAGGTCTCTTGAGACAATTAGAAGTGGAATTGGCTGAGGCCTTTCCCAATTTGATATATGGTTTTGGCCAAGGCCTAAATCATTTTTAGAAGTCTTGGTTGTGGCCATGACAAGATGTTTCAGAAAGTATAGCATTATACATTCCCTCATTATGGAAATAATAATGATGGTTTATGGGGTTATTCGGCTTGTATAGTACCCATGCCTTTTTTTTATTATGGAATTATTTACATATCTCATATTTCAGCCATAACGATTTCATGTTTATTATTTCTAAAACATGTGTTTTCAATTATTCAACATGCCTTATGTTTATGTTATCTTATGATGTACTTCTTACTATTACTGAGCATTTGAGTTCACCATTTTCTTATATTTAATTTTCCCAGGATATGAAGAAGTTAGTTATAAGTGACTTTCAGGCATAATCTTGGAGGCTTAGATGTTTTTAATGGAACTAAATTAGTTTTGGATTTCTTCTCAAGTTGTAATGTTAAACTTATATAAGTATCTTGTTTCCAAAAACTCTAAATAGTTCTGTCTTTCGGGACATAATTCCTTGTATCGTTCCAATGCTATATAATAAAGCATCGACTCTATGTAACTGGGGTCAGGACATTACAATATGTTAATGATCCTAAACATGATTCCTCGAATAAGTATTTATCATTTAAAATTCCATGATTTGTAGGAGTGAGAACCCATCATAAATAATTCATGAACCAGAATTTAAATTTAATGAAGTGGGGAACTAACATATATACATAAATAATTTCAAATTTCATGTTAACTACCCAGAACATCAAATTAGAATCGATAAGACCTCAATATTTTTCCCATATTAGATCAAGCACATCTACTTTTCTCCAACAATAGATCAAGAATATAATCTTATTGTCCATAATGGATCAATCATATTTATATATTTCCCATAATGGATTAAACAGATTTAGGTTTTTACCATATTTGATCAAGTATAATGGATTATTACCCATAATTATCATAAGTGGTATAAAACATTACCCAATGCATTAGAGGAATCTATAATTCTAGGACCACCCATCACATAATGAATATTATACTTATATATTACATAAGATTAAAATAATATTCATCATATCATCATATCATAACATGTGAAAAGAAAATGGCATTCATATATATTTCATCAATTCAGCATAGAATAATCCATCAAAATAAATATGTTTCATAAAAATATCATCATCATAACAATAAACCAAAAATTTAATGTTTAAGAATGATATCATTGGATATCATTATTTTTAATGAATAAGTAACATAAAATTATGTTACCATAGATGAAGAACTCCTTCAATCGACGAACAAAATATTTCTTGATAAAAATATAATTCTCACTTTGAAATAAATTTTTTAAAAGTTACTAAATACTAAGGAAAAATATTATTTTAATATAAAAATATAAACATAAAATGAAATATTATAATATTTAGTAGACTAGGATGGTGGGAAATTATATTCATTCAATACATGTTAAAATAAAAATATTCATTCCACACATTTTTAGAAAAATATAAAATACCTCATTCAGACAACTATTAGGAGATTCCTTTCTTCAAAACATTAAATAAGACAAACATGGTTATAAATGAATTTAAAAATCAAAAGAAAATATTGAAATACATCATTAATTTTTTTTTCTAAAACATGGATATAGAAAAAAAATGTTTTTTAACAAAAGAATTAAACAAATTTTATTATCCATAAAAAATATTTCCAGTCTCTTATGTATTTATGATGATGAAAATCAATGTAAAAATGTATTGTAAGGAAATAAATATAGGATATGAAATTATATTATATTATTGTGTGGTAGAAAATAATATTTCATTATAAAGACCATAATCATAAACTGTCATGATAAAAAATGAAATTATAACATAAAATCATTCCCACTTGGAGAATATTTTAATCATGGATCTCATAAGTGAAAAAAACCTATATTGACACTTAAATACCCACTTCACAAATGTTAAGAATCAAAAAATACATTCATTGGAATTTTATCCAGAACATAATAGAAACATGTTTTCATATGGATTTCTCCTCCAATAATTAAATGTGAGACGAAATTCCCTTACCTCAATATCGACTTTCTATAAATATTATTTAATCACAAATGTAATGAATATATATTTATTATAAAAATATAAATTTTTCATTTAAATTATTATTATATAAAATATATATTCATTATATATATATAATATTTATTCATAATGGATGGGATAGAAAATTGAATTTCAATGATCATGGAGCTGGTAGGTTTAATATATGCATCCATAACGTTATCATTTTTTAATGGATGGGAAAAATGAAAGTTAAATAAAAAATAAACATAAAATAATCCTCATTATATCATATAATTCATATATATTCATAAAATAAATCATTATTACCACTCACGTTAAGAGAATATGAAAAATTAAATGCATCCATTTGTGTATGTGGTAGACCATAGGTACACACGAGTGAAGTTATAGTTTTCCAGTTGTTCATGAATTTAAGAAGTTAGATATTATATTATCACAATTAAAGAATAATTATCATATAAATATCATTTACAAACATTAAAACCTTCATAAAACTCGTCTATAAAATTTGGTAATGAAAAATGAATTTATCTCTATGTGGAGATAATAAAATGTGTCTATACACATGAGATATTATGACATCCCATTGAATGGAAACGAGGGTCAGATAATTTTCTTCTAATAATAATAATAAAATTTCATTATGGGTATGATAATTTAGATATTACTTAATGAAATAGATAATATATATTTATTTTCCGTAAAATAAGAATTAAAAAATAAATAATTGTTTAATGCAATTTACTTTTCATTTAAAAAACTACTTTATATCACATATTAAAGACCATGGAATCTATAATTTAGGTGTCCCATAACCTATAGAAGGTTTATAAGGTTTTGAATAATTAATTATATAGAGGTATGTTTTAGAAATATTGCTAAAAGAGGTGTGAAGAAGCTAATGGAAGGGTTCTCTTTTATAACTGATTGGAGGGGAAATCTTGAAATTTCATAAAATATTATTATATAATAACTTCAATATTTTTAAAAAATGAATAAAATAGTATATATATTCAAATAAAATTGAATATTAGGTTTAAATAAAATAATTGAAATTTTTTTATAGGTTAATGTGGTATTTAAAAATTATTTTCTGTTTTATCAGCTTAGCTAACTTGTTTTAACCATAACCGTCATCATAGAGTTTTCAGTTGTTTAATAATTAAATTGAAATTATATAGAAAATATGGTCTAAAAAATGTAAAAGTGAATATATTTTTTATCATATCTCATCTACCTTGTACTCATTCATGATTTTAATGATTTTTATTAATTTAATAAAGTATTATTTTCATAAAATATCAATAATGTCAATTTTGAAAGTATTAATTTAATTTGACATAAAAGAAATAAATACAATGTCATAATTAAAATATTATCCTTTTAAATATATTAAATATGTTATATTTATCTAAAAAACACATGTAACACAATATATATCTCATATTTAATTTTTTTTTAATATTTTTAAATTAAATTATATTTTTCTCTTAATTGAAGAAATATTGTTTCAGTGTTTCATGAACATTTATGGTTATTAGATAATTAGTAAAATTATATATAAAAATAAATCTTTAAAATATTTAAATTATTATAAATTTTTTCAATTATATTCATTCATAAATATCCTTTGTAACTATTTTTACAAATAATAAATATTTAAATGTAATAAAGTGACATTATATATTTGACATCGCTTTAAATACTATAGAGGTAATTTTAATTGACCCCATCCTATTAAAAAAAATTAAATAATGATCCTAGTGTAATAAGGGTCAAATTTATTTCTCCATATTACAATTTGGATGATACATTTGGCCATATAATTTTTTTAACGTACATTAAACCAATTTACCCTTTACTGAGTTTATAAGTTTCACTATAGTTACAATTCATATTGAAAAAAATAAAAGTGAGTAACCTACCAAATATCAAACACGTAATTAAAAACACAGAATCCATTTTTCATGTTTAAATTTCTATATGTGTGAGAAATAAATTTTAAAATAAGTATGTGAAACATGGAGAACAC
Organism: Viscum album; assembly: GCA_963277665.1. NCBI lineage: Eukaryota > Viridiplantae > Streptophyta > Magnoliopsida > Santalales > Viscaceae > Viscum > Viscum album. The sequence continues at coordinate 907,898,181 of OY728145.1, forward strand.
CACTAAAAAAATATAGTTTTAATTTAAAAAATGAATTTATTATTATTACATCAATATAAAAAATACTATGAGAATTTAAAAAATATACAAATATAACATATATTTTTCATAAAATTATTATGCTGTTTTTATTTATTTAAATTATGTATATGAAAACACATTTCATGAAAAAACATTTTTATGGACAAATTCCTTTTCAAGTATAATATTATTTTCATACCAAATTAAACTATAAAATTGATTCTAATAAACATAATTTTAATAATAATAATATAATAGATAAAAAATTTAATTCGATATCAATTTATTAGGAAATGAAAACTTTTGAATTATTCTCACAAAAATATAGTGTTTAATGAAAATTATTATGTTTTTCTTATTCGCAAAACATAATTATCTATACAGAAATCCCAATGATTCATTCTAAACTGATTTTGAATTAATGATAGAATGAAATTAAATTAATCTAATCCAATAAATATTTTAAATTTTTTATATATTAATTAAAATATTTGATCACAAAAGAAATAAATATCATTATTCCTGAATAATAATTTTTGAAGTAAAAAATAACATTACTAAAAATTGAGATCTTATTTCTTAATGAATAATCAATATATTTATATCGTGTAAATGCTTTATTAATATATATTTACCAATTAATATTTTCAATTTCACTCCCAACAATTAATTGTGTTTTATAACAATGATAGAGTAATATTATATTGTTCTTTAATGATTATTGTTACATGTATTGTAAACTATCAATCATAGTCCTCTTTTAAAAGAACAAGAAAATACATTTAACGATTTGAGTTTCAATTTATTATTATTTCATATATTCATAATAAAAGCTTTAATATCCAAATGATTCTTTATTAATAAGAAACTAACTTTTTTCTCATTATTATCATATTATAAATCACTTTATAAATATATTATACTGGCTATATCTAATTTTAATTCTCTCCCCTATTTTCAATTCAAAAATATTATTTGTTATATGCCTTTTTATTATCATGTGATTATTATTTCAAATGATAATAATCACCTAGTTAATATTCTAATTATTAATTATTGATGTTATAATGGCTTTTTTATCATTAATCTATTTCATAGTCCCTTTTTTATTCATCATGATTCTAATACCATTCATTTATTTTCCAAATTCATATTACAAATTATGAACTTTAACATCAATCAATAATTTATTTATAAATGAATTTTATAATAGGATTTTAAAATGGAAATTGTTTAAAAATAAGTTATTTGGATATTTATGTTTTTCATACAAGATATTATAGTATTACCAACAAAGTGAGAACTCAAGTTAAGGTAGTTATTGTCTCCGTTTTCGATACATTATGTCATAGAACTTATAACATGAATCTAAATTTTATTATTTCTATGATAAAAAAATTTCAATATTTTATTTTTAAATTTTCTTTTTCTATAGTTAAATGGATTTTCATTATAAACAAGCAATATTCTGATTTTTTCCCAAATAAAAATCTAATATTGATAAAAATATTTAAGATTCTTACCAAAGATTCCTTTCACCCATGATCATAATTTCCTTCCTGCTCATACAATCATCTTGTTTTTTAATGATAATATATATTATTATATATTATTCCCACAATTATCATAACCCATTTTTTAAAAGTAAATTGTAATACATTTCTTATGATTTGGGTTTTCAAAAAACGGTATTAAAAAATATTAAATAAAATTTTTATTCTTTATTTTAAATTTAAAATTTTAATCTTCCACTAAAAATATATTTTGATACAATTTTTTAATTTAAAATGATTTTTTATTTGGAACTATTTTTAATAATTTTTGTTAATATTCTTTTATTTTCCACCTCATAAATGCTTTTGAATATTATGTTTAGTATATATTTAACAGTAATTATTGATTGGCTTTTATATTCACATTTATTACAAATAATTGTTCTATCTATCATTAATTAACATTTTTATCATCCTATATTTTTTATTAAGATATTATTCCATTTAGAAATTTGTTTATATCCCTTTATATTTAATGATATTTTTTGTGTTATTTCTTAGAATGATTATTAAATATACTAATTTTCTAAAATTTTATTAATGTGTTTTATTTATTTATAGGAAGTGAAAAACATATGTATGAATTATTTGGTGTAGAGGCCTTTATTTTCATCTAAATCATTGGATTGATATTATATGTCATCAAATAATTTGGGAAGGATTTAATGAGTTCGTCCAAGCAAGCATGGGCATGATGGGTTTTCTCATATTTTTTGAAATATAAATAATTATTCTTTTCATATATGTGGGGGAATGAAAGGTTTTTTAACACATTTTTCATATACTTATAGTTTTACCATACTTTTAAGTTTTATTATCATGTTATGACAAAATTTCAAAGTGTATATAACTTCAATGAAATTCCATTTTTAATGAGTACACATTATTTTTAATATATTCTGCAATTTTTTCTGATTCTCACATGTTATATGATTAATGATACGTGTTTTGAGAAATATCAAAATTTTTATGATTTAATAATGATCATTTATGATGTAAAATTTCACTAAAATGTTTTTGAATATCAGTTTTGTTATTATGATCTATTATTACGATATAAAAGTCTCATTTATGTTCACTTTCGTTTCATTTCACTTAATGAGAATATGATAAAATTCCTTTCTTATGTTTCCAATCCCTTGGTTATTAATAATATTTTTTAATTTGACTTTTCTAGAGAATAGTTTTAGAAAATTGTGATAACTAAAAAATGATAACTTGTGTAATAAAGTAATATGTTTTTTTTCACTAATCTATAAGATATAAATAATTTTAGTCCTTGTGTTATTAGACTAATTATGAGATATATGATTTATATTGTGAGATTAATTTATTATTTATATCATGATTTTCATCGTTCACATTAGTTAGAATTACAAAATTGATTATTTAATTCTTCGTATTAGTTTATATAATATTAGTTAAACCCATTGGGAATAGAATAAAAGATGGGTATAATTATAGGATAACATCATGATGTTTGTTAAAGTATATATTGGGTGTTTATCAATGAAATTAAATCCTTTCTTTAGAAACTACATGCAGATGTAGGCTCTATTACATTTGAACCTAGGGTTAATAACCGAAAATATCATGTGTTAGAAATTAATTAAATCATGACAAGGTGTATGAAAATTATCCCAATCTAATCAATTTGTTTGAAACTCCTTGAGGATATTCATTGGATGATAACGTGATCTTTATAGACCCAAATAAAGGATTTATTTCCTATAAATTTTTAGTAAATTGGATGAGAAGTACAATATAACCCAACATATTGTTACATAGGTTCTCCCAAGTGGTTCACAGTATGAACTATATGTAAAATAATTGAAAATAAATTATCATTGATTGAAATTAAGGTTCTATTTAATAAGACATCATAGTTTGGAGCCTTTATATTCATTCTATTATTTAGTAAAACATTATTATACATTATCGTAACCATTTTTTGTTTTTGTAATTAGTTGGAAATGGGATGATGAAAATTATGTTTCGAAATGAATGTCCATATAAACTACTAAGAAACAAAATTTGGAAAAATAGTTCTATAGTCTTATATGTTGGAGTTGGTGGCCTATAACCAACTACATTGTACTTTATTCATTCATAAAAGCCTTATCACATCTTGATTGTTCTTCTACATGACAATGCATGTGATAATGTCCTAAGGAAAGCTGTTGCATTAAAGGGTTATAGCGGATCCCTGCTATGATGGGATCCCAGAAGTGCCATAACACTATTCTTGAATATATGTTCTATGGACGGATGATATTATTTGAGGGGCACAAATACTAAAGGTCATTAGGGGAGAGGAATCATAAAACATTTAGGCGCCTTCTCATGGTGTGCGCCCTTGGTAATATTCAGGAGGATATTATGAGAATGGGGCCCACCAATAAGAAATCCACATTTCATAGTGTCATTGGATTTTCATATCTGTGGACGTGTGTATTGGTCCTTATACTTTAAGATTATTATTAATGGGTATTAAAACTCATGCACTTAGATGTATTGATGAAAACTGTCACGAAACACCGTTCGCAGCGAGGTAGGATACGTTAGGTGCGTCACGAGCAATACTGAATTAATAGATAATGCGAAAATGGATATATACCTTATCATCCATAACAGAAGTAGATATCCCAGTCCCTTTGATGTAATTCATATAGCCTAAATAAATCCATGCCCATAGTAAGGTATGGGCGAGTTCAATTCTGTGAAGTCAAAGAAAGAATAATCAAGCACATGGGTTGATGGCACTAGCATGCAATCCTCTTGATTAGAGATATCGAGACAAAGGGAGTATATTGCACTTTAATCATTCATATGAGGTGACACGTCATTGCGGCGTAAAATTATTTCTCTATGGGTGCCTTGGCATGTTTCTAGATGTTATCCTTGGAATTTAGGCAGGCCTCACCTAATGCCGCTAAGAAAGAGGCCTAGAGGGTCACACACTTAGTGTGTCCATGTGCCTTAGTTAAATATTAATTTAACAAGTTAAATAATGATTATTCCCGAATGTGGTTTAATATTTATTTAAGGATGCCTGATCATATTTTTTTCGACACTAGTTTTTCGAGAGAATAAATTATGGGAGAAATAATCTGTTAATTAGCGAGTAATGCAGTTAAATTTATTTAAGAAATAAATAGCCATTACTCAAGGTCTAATAAATATGGTGGAGGAAATAAAGTAAAATAAAAGAACACACCGTGTATATTTAATATACACATCGTGTAGTTTTATGGAAAATGAGTATACGCCGTGTATTAATGATTACATGCCATATAGTTTTTCCAGTTGGGATTTTGAGGATATAATATTGTTTTATTAAATGATATTTATTATAATCAGTGTGGGCGCTTTTCAAGGAGTTAATAATTAGACATGGGGGTTTTCAATAAGAGTTACTGAAATAAATAAAACGTGTAACGGGTATATTTATTGTCATAACTCTATAACCTCAAACCCGATTATAAATATCCGCACAACCCCAAAACTTTTCCACAATAGAATCATTGTGTACAACAATTCTGAATAATTCTGTCAATCCCGAAGGAACTCCTTCCTCCAAGAACGATCTCAAGACCAAGAGATCAAGGCGATCGAAGGCGGACATCGCAAGTGAAGGTTCTTCTGCGCTAGCACCTGGAGATCCCTTCAGCGACATCCATAGATACGTGGCACATGTGTGGATCACCGCTAGGGGAATCCTACACTTGGATTCTACGACGCAATGACGGATCACCGAATCATGACTGGACACATCAACAATGAAAGAATTCCACCAAGGTAATTCTTTTGAATTAATTAAATTAATTATATCCAACATATGATGAACCTATATCTATAGTTCCAGGATTCCCTCTTTTGTTTTTTGTTCTTCATTCTATTCTAAAGATCTGGCATTTTATATCATGACAGATCTCGGTTTGAATGTTGTTTAACGATAAAATCAATGTTGGGAAACCCACCAACGCGCTTCCGCTGCGCCTGGAACCTTCATTATCTAGTATAATGAGGTGGGAATATTAGTATAAGATGTATTTATACTCTATCTTGGATCCCTCATCTTGATACTTTTTTAAAATATACTCAATATTTCAATGGAATAATTTTTTTCATGTGGAGAATGTAATACCCTCGGTTTATAGGGAGTAAATTCATTTTATAAACTATATGTTTATACTTCTATACTATTATTTTATATTTTTAAAAAAAATCGAAAATCATGAGGAAAAACATTATTGAAGATATGTATTGTAATTAATAACACATTATTCATTCAAATGTATAATTCAACAACAGAAAAGATTAAAGTATTTATTTCACTCAATGTAATATTACAAACCATGGTTAACATACATCCACTAATATACCTTAAATCAACATGGGACAATATATAAAAATTAGAATAATAATCACGAAAATGAAATCCCATGGAAATTTTTCCATCATAAGGATCAAAAATATAAAAATGAAACCTATATTGAAGATATTAATAATTATATGAGAATGAATTATGAAAACTTTATAAAATTAAATAAGAACTATTCATTATAAAGTGATAGTAGAATTAAGGAATAATTTAGTAAGTCTACATATAAGAATGAAATCTTATGGATAAAAATATGTATTTTGATAATATAGTCATTAAGGATATGGTAACTGAAAATATTTTCATTATAAATATGATCATTGTTTGTATATACAATAGATATATGGATGTTATTTAATTTTATATAGTAAATCTGGAATAATAAAACTCAAAATGAAATAAAAAAATAGATTCAAAATATTATAAATGTTTCTATATTTTAACATGTTATCTATAATTGTTAATTTCACTATTATCAAATTAAGATATTATTTATATGTAAATTTAAAAAAAATTAATATCAAATATGTAGTAAATTGAAATTATCATTATAAATAGTTATTTTGCAGTAATTTATTAACGCAAATTTCGTTAAAAAATTATACATCATTTTTTAAGGAATTATTATATTAACTAATGTGAACTTCATCTTAATTACAAAAATTAAAAACTTTTATAATATAATTATATTTTATATAAAATATTTTATATTTTAATTTAGATATTAAAATGAAATAATTTTTTAGAACAGTTAATTTTTTAAATCATTATATTTTTTATAAATTATTTTTTTATATTTTTATTGTCATTTCAAAATAGAATTTACGGATTTTAGAATCCTAAATAGGAAGAAAAATAATGTAAATTTTGGATTTTTAATTGAAAAATTATCATTGCATAAGACTTTCATATTTTCATGAAAAAACTATTCTTAGTGGAATACTGAAATATATTCATTTTACTAATGCTAAAACTTTTATTACACCATTAATATATATATATATGACATGAAAATTAATAAAATCATTTTATTGAAAAAATATTTATATCATAATTGAAATTACAAAATTGAAAATATTTATTATCCTTTACCATGCAATATTTTTTTTGTCAAAATATTTATAATTTGTTTATTAGAAATTATTTTAAAAGAATATACATTTATTATATTAAATGTATAATTAAAAAACATTTAGAAAATAAATTTTATAACATTATTTCAATATTTTCAAAAAGAATAATAAATGTTATTATTGTGGTAAATTTCCTTGTAATTATAATATTATGTTACCATGATAAATATTACTTACCATGATAACAAATATGTTTTCCAAAAAAATTTACTTTTATAAATATTTTGAATTTTTATTAAATTATATAGATATCTTTTTAGGTAAGAAACTAATTTAACTTATAAATTAATTAATACTTATCTAATTTGTAAAAAATATTAAGTAGGATTTAGAACACTTAGTGAACCAAACATCCTAAATACATATCAATAGTTTTTCAATACAGTATGTGTTATAAATTTAATGTCAATTTTCACATATTTAAAAATTAAATTTGGCTAAATTGATCAAAAACTATGATTTTTAATTTAAAAACTATGTAATAAGGTTCATATTATATTTTTATAAAAAAATAATTAAAAATATTGATTGGTAAACTATATTAATATGGGAAAGCTCTATAAACATTGATTATACATTTTTTTATTAATTAAGAAGTTAGTTAAACCTTGTAGAAATACATGACAGTTATTACAAACATACCAAAATGTAATCAATACTATTTTCCACAAAATTCATCTAAATCACTAAACCAACCTAACAACCATGTGATTTAATTCTTACCCCTCACCTAATTCTAGTATTCTATAGAAATGTGACACTTTATCAACTACAAAAGGTGATCACACCCACCCATTATCTCAATTATCAACATCTCAAATTAATGTTTCATGAAGTTTCATTCAAGATTCCAATCTAAATACATTACATTTTATTCCCATGGTTATATGGAGTCATCATATGCTTTTAGAATCTTCTTTTTAAGGTAATAGTTCCCCTCCACATTTTTATTCAAGAACCTATTTTGTTGGAATCCCTTTGTGTATCAATTAATTATTCTATAATATATTTATAATAAATCCTTTTCCTCACAAATTATTCCCTATTGATGAGATATTACTATTCCCTTTCATAAATCACATTTTATAAAAAAATATAGATGTTATGATACCCAAATCACTTATTAAATATCTTCCCCATCTTCTCAATTAATGAAATTTCATTATTATAATACTTTTTATTTCCTTCTGATTAACCAATATAAGGTTTATAGGAAACCAATTTCATTCATGACTATTTCCAATTCAAAAAAGGCTATCCTTTCCCCTCATTAATCCATTAAATAATATATATTTTATAATTATCATGGTAACAAAATCATTCTCTTATTTTCTATATTCATGTTGTGAATATGAAAATATAATTCCTTTCTAATATTTTTATATAAATTATGTGTATATATTTTTACTTTTATGAAATTGGTTCTGAAATATGAGACAAATATAGAAATTTTTGTTATATTAGTTGATAGAGTGTCCTCAAATATGTAATAATTCATTGAATGGGTTTCATCAAATCAATTTATGATTCATTGGACCATAGACTTCATTATATAAATATAATGTTCAATAATTACCTGATCAAAAAAAATCTCAATTTTCATTTTTATTTTCTTATTTTCTTTTAGGGAATATACTCCCATTTTCAATGACCAATTCTTTGATAAATGATTTCCCAAATAAAAGAATATTTTTGGTAAGAATAACCCCCATTCACACAAATTAGTGTTTTCTCCTATGATAATATTTTCATTCTTACCATTATGATATTCTATTCTTTGGAAATAATATATGAATTATTTTATATGATTTTAATACTTTTATTTACCACGTTTAATTTTCTATTCTCTTTTTACGATATGGGTTTTCTAAAAATGGCATTTCAAAACATTAAAAAAAATGTTTTTAATACTTTTAAAATAAAAAGTTTATTCATACACTCTTAAATTTTTAAATCTTTTATTGATTATCAAGGATTTATTTTGTAACAATATATAATAATTTTTTTAAATGTATTTTCATTCCCTTCCAAAAAAACCCCTTAATTTAATTTTCACATCATGTTTTATAAACAATTTTCAATGGATTTTCATTTTCACTTATATTTTTCTTCCAAGGATTTCCTATAATTATGTTTGGTTTTAACCACCATCTATATTTTATTATGATATGATGACTTATATAAAATTATATTTTTATATCCCATGATCTTTAATGTTTATGTTATGTTATTCTTTTTTCAGAAATTTTCTGAAACCCTCTCTTTTTCCATTGTTTCATTAAGATATACATTTTATTGTCTTTTAGTCACAAACATGGGTATACACGATGATGGATGGGATAATATAACACCATCCAATAATTTGGGTTCATATTATATCTTATGAGATAGTTGGAAAATTAGATAAAGAGTGTGTTCACTTAAGTGAGGGAATGATGGATTTTTTAACATTTTCAGGGATGCATATAATGATGTTCTCCCCAAGGAATTGGAATAATTTGTTTTCTAACATATTTCTTTCCTATAGTTCTGGTTTTGACACATTCTTAAGTTGATCATAAAGTAAATAAAAAATTTATATGTTTTTTCATTTCATTTCAATTACTTATTTCTATGATTAGATAATATATTTAATGTATTTTTCAGTTTTATTTCATGATAATACGTTATATTATTAGTGAGATGTGTTTTGAGTCATGTTATTGCTTTTAGATGTCTATAATTTAATTTTCATGTCATTAGGTTTAACCAACATGTTTCTTAATAATCATATATGGTCTTATAATATTTTATTTTGGTGTTTAAGGATCTTTTATATCCTTATTCATGTTATGATATGAATTTACCTTAGTTATCATATAATCTCACCCCTATCCAATATTTATATTATTTCTATTATAAAGATGATTATACAATGTCAGTTTTCTAGAGAAAATGTACATAGGATCATGATTATGTACATTGTTTTATATGTTTAGTAAAATATGATGTTTTTATGATTATATCTATGTCTCTCAACCACGTACTTCATGGTTTTGAGGTTGAATATGAGATGTGTTATTTTAATCATACAGTTAATGTGTTATTTAGTCCAGGTTTCACATGGGTCCCATTAAAAATATCCAATATATTTTCAATATTATCACCTTTATAAATCGATTAAACAATAGGATAAAAATTACATTTATCATTATGTCCAAAATGGTTCTTCTTACTAGCATATTTCATTCCTACAATAATCACATAAATAAAAAAGTAACATCTTTTGGTTTAATACCCGGTATAATATAACTCGTCGTAGAAATTTTTTTGTATAAAATTTTATTACAACAAATATAAACAACATCAATATTAATTATGGTTTTCACCTATAGTTCTAATCGTAATTCCAAAAAAACCTAGACTCTGATTGGAAATCAATAATAATTCCCCTAACCCATGATCCTAAATTTTGGACTACATAATTACAACATAGAATATATTTTATTATAGTAAAACTAGTTTAATTATCAATAATTTAATTTCATTCAGAACCAATATATAATATGTGAAATAACTCATCATAAAATATTTAAAAAATATTTTATATGCATTCGTGTATTTATTCGTTTTATGTCATATATTATATTACTGTGTTTTTTTGTCATTAACTTAATAATAATTCAATTATCTAAATATAGTTTTATGTGAAATAATGATAATTGGAATATAAAATAAGATAACTCCCCATGTAATAATTGCTAAACTTTAAAAAATCCATATTTAATATAAATACACGATATATAATAATTTTTTGATTACTATAGTGGTGTATGTATGTGGATTAATGGCCTACTATGATAGGGATATTTTCCAAATTAATAGTTCCATTATATGTCCTTGGTAATTGGTTTCCCCCAATACCATAGTATATAATTGTATCATCTACTAAAAACATATATATATACGAATCATTGTCCAATACAGGGGTTGAATATATAACTAAACACACCCATTTGATAAAATGTTCAATAGACATTTAATAATTTTAAATACATACACTTATAAAACAAAATAATAAATGGTATGGATGTCAATAAATACTTCCCCTAATTAAATATTTATTTGAAGTACCAAAGAGAATAAACATAACTCAAAAAATAAAATTATTATTAAATCCAAATGTATTCTATATATCAATAGTATCTTATAAAATAATGTTTTCCAATGGGTTTTACAAATTATTTTTCAATGTAAATGTCTTAACTACAGTTACTATCAAGTCAATACTGAAGCTAAGATTCTGACCATTTATTAAAATATAATAAAACGTACACAAGAGACGGGTGGGGTCAAAACAAATGGATTTTATCTCTCATCCGTCAAAAAAGTTAATGATCATAATAAGACATGTCATTCCAATTATTAGATTCATTAGCAGTTTCCCATTAAGATTTGGACATACCCTGATTTAGGATCTTAAGAACATCCGTATTGAACTTTCCCACTAACTTAGAAGATCAGGTAGACATAGTGTGAGGTGTGTTAGAATAATCCATCCTCGACCTTTTCTTTGAGGGAGCAGGAGTGAGGTCTATACAATCATATGCTTTCCTTTTTCAAGATAAGAGGGAATCTTTGAAAGAGATAGAATCATTTCCGCCTACTTTCATCCCTTATGCCTCCGAGATGTCCCCCCACATTCTAGATATCTCAGAGGAATTCAAAAGATTCTTGATTTCCTTATTACAATCAACATGTTTAGGAGTCTTAATGTGATCCAACCCCTGATTCAACTCAACAGTTCCATCAAAAAGAAATCCTTCACCAGGACTATCATTCATGTTTGAAGATGGAGGGTCATAATGATAAGGAGACCCATTTTTAGAGAGGAAAGCTTCTTTTCCAGTCACAACCAATATATCAGGCGCAACAAATGTAATATCCATAGAAAAATTAACCTGAGCAGAAGAGGGACCACTATTTGATCGCATCGGAGAATTATCCACCATGAAACCTTTGCCTTTCAAACAAGACACCTGAGGGGAAGACTTGTTCAACATATCAGCCTTAGCAGAAAATGGATTTTTGAGAACATCATCAGCAGGATCGAGAGACTTTCACAAATCCACATGCTTTCTCTCAGGATTCCGTCTAGAGAGAGTATCTGGATGACCATTCATTCCAAATCTCCCACATGAGATCTTCATTCGACGGAACTCCTATGAATGTCTAAAAGTTATACATTCAGTATAGAATAAATGATTTCTTTCATATTCAACTTCAATATAAATATTACCAGTGGGAGTAGAGAGTTTTACCTTATCAATCATTAACTACAATTATAAAAGGATTATTATTGGATATTTTTTCATATAGTTTATATTAAATATTGAAAAAGGGTTTATATCTACCTATGGAAGGACATAAAGGCTAAGTGACCACCCCAAAAACTGAAAATTAACTATTAATGTTCAATAATATAAACGTACCTACATAGGGAGACACAATGATTAAAATGGATAAGGAATTTTATTATGAATATATATATTTGGAATTTAATATGGTAAATATATACATAAATACATAATTGGATTGTAATATAATGGATATATAATAATTATAAAATATGAAATGGAACATGATAGAGTTTTACCAAACGATAGATTATTTCACCATAATAATGAATTATGAAATGTCTTTTTTGAGATATATTAGATGGCCTCCATTAAATAATAAATTAATGGAATTAAGATAAAATGAATATAAAATTAAAATTAAAATTAAAATTAGATATTAAATATATGGTTTGAAAATAATTACAATAGAGATAGAGTGTGAGAGGAACTTGAACCCCTACCTCACATAAGATTAATTGATTATAACTAGACATTAAAACCACTAAAACTATATAATATTCATGACATGAATACATGGTTGAATTCTAGAGATGGATATGTGGATTGAAATTGGTATTTGACTCTATAGTAACAAGAGTGAGGGTGCATATTTATAGGACTGATGATAATAATAATTGGATATCTGAAAATCTCAATTTCTCCAAAACACAGCAAAATTTACTAATAAATCCCTCAATAATATAATATAAATTATTATTCAAAAATAAATTTTATTTAACTATGTTTTCTAGGAATTTTTATGATTACACTTTTATTATGTCTTATGTAATATATTCTATTGCATGAAAACTTGTTATTATTTCTAATTATTTTACCCTAAAATAATTATTTACCTATTATCTAAAATATTTGACATAACTCTAAATATTTTATAATATTTTTCCATTGAATCATTTTATTGGGAGAAATTTATATTTTAAATAAAATGAATACAGTTTATTTTAAAACATTGTATCATTGTAGATTTTTTTTGTAATTATAAAAAATAATTTAAAAATAAATACCAACATAATCCCAAGTTACATAAATCAATATTTTAAAAGAATTAGTCTTCAAATGAAGGCTTATAATATTGGTATATTTGTGAAGGAGTTTATTCAATATTAAAATTGTGGTGACTTCTAGTAGCTTGAACATATCTAGTATGTGATTTCACTATAACATAAATTATTAATGATCATCAATAACATATTTTATAGAAACCCGTAGTAATGATACAAAAAAAACAAAAATAGATAAATTTTCATCTTATGGGATGTTTTTACTTGTTATAATCAATAAATATCCCAAATGTAAACATTAACTACTTCCACTATCCTCATCAATAAAAAATTATTTTAACATTTACTTTATAGACATTGTATGTCAAATGATTATAATTCACAATGAACATAATGGTCATTGTTAGTATAATCGATTTTGAAAAATTCATTTCCATATAAAAACATAATATTCATTTGTTTAGTTATCCAACAATATATATGTATGGATCATATAATTTTCCTTCTCTATTATACATATTTTATCTATGATATTCATTATATAATTAGAGCGGTTAATGTTTTATATTTCTATTTCATTATTCATATTTTCATATTATTTAAAATCATAAAAATTAATTTATATAAAATTTATAAAATTTATTATTATTTATTCATTATATTTTAATCAAAAATGTATTTATTTATTACTAAAATTTCGTAGGTTTTACAGTCAACGCCATCATAGAATTAATTGATACATTGAGATTGAAATATGATAACTATCTCTACAAATAGAAGTTATATGTCATATATGTTTACATATGATTAAATTTGTAATAATATCATAGTAAATTAACATTATAGATGAAAAATAGAGTTTTTGAAAGTATGTAGTGGGGATGTAATCAAATAATTTGTTTTGGATAATAGAAGAGGTATTGTGGTAGTATTAATTATAATTAAAGGAATAACATGTGATTATAAAACAATATTAAATATAAAATTATTCCATTACAATAGAATGAAAAATATTAAAGTAAAGAATAATTTTTAAGGATGTTATGTTAATAAAAATAGATCATTAATGAAAGAAAGTTCTATTGAACTAAAAGATGTTTGGAGAATGATATTTAATGAATACTTTTATATGGGAGATCTTTTTAATTTTTTATATTAATATTATTTATTATAGATCAAAAATAAAATATTATTGATCCTCAGTAATTTGACAATTTATATTGATGTATTAATGTATAAAGAGAGTAATATTAATTCATTTTTTAATATTATGCAAAAATTCAATAGCTTAATGTATTTATAATCCTCCCTAGGATGATAAAAGGTCAGTTTTTTGGGATTTATATACACTATAGTTTAATATAACCCATATATAATTGTAATAATTTTTTTTAATTTTTTGTAAATTAAATAAAAAGGGAATACTAAGTTTGTTGAAAATTATAGTGAGTATTGAACCTTGTACATCCTGGTAAACATTGTCTTCATATTACTATTTCATTATTTTTTTGGTGATATAAATTAATCAACATCATATAAAAAATTAATAAATAAAAATTAATAATATAGATCATTCAATATAATATTTTGTGATAGATTATTTGGGAAATAATTTATAAAAGTTTAAAATTTTTAAAAATGGTTCCCTAACTAATTAATTCCCACTAAAGAAACTAAATATTTCCTTGGGATATTTTAAATTAAAAAACATTATGTATAAAAATATTGTTTTTAATTAATATTCACTAGTACCAATATATATATATTAAAATATATTGTTTTAAATTTTATTTATTAAAAAATTATACGGATTACAGTTTAAATGTGATATGCAAAATACAATTAATTAATTAATTTATTGGAGATCAAATAATAAAAATAGTGAAATTGATTACTTTCATTGTTAACAATATGATAATAAAAATATTTATGATTATTAATCGCTAGATATCTATTTTTTATAATAAATTTTATCAACAATCATATTCCAGAATCATCATTTATTTTAACCATAATCAATAAGATGATTTTATGTATAGATAATGTTAGTCAATAGTAAGAATTTATATCCCTAAATAAAAAGACCATATATTTATATATATTAAATCTTTAATTTTGTATATTTTATATTGAAATTTAATATATTTTAAAAATCCCTTTTAACATTTTGAAATACATTACAAGGAAATGAAATATGGTACTCAATTATTTGAATAAGCATTTAGAATGAAGAAAAGTGGAGTCATGTTATTAAGTATATAAAAGTAAGTATTGATCACTATAAATATATTTATATTGAGTGTTTTAATATAAATATAATTAATAAGACCCATATTAATTTATATGTGTATCTAAATTATGTATTTATAACATCAAACAATTTTAGTGTTAGTTATCTCATTCATGACATCTAATACATTATAATGATATTCCAAATTATTTTTAAAATTATCATTATATTATTCATTACATATCTCTTATAATTGATAATTGGATTGTTTCAAATGTATTGTTAGTTGAAATTTTACAAGGTTATAATACCAGTTATTTTATTTCTTATTTTATTTCTATAAAAATTGTTTTGATAAATTTAGAAATCAGTTTTAAATTCACATATCCAAATAAATTTTCATAATTTATTTTGACGATATGCTAGTCTATTGTGATCATTAATAGAATTAATCCTGAGCATTTGGATTTTTGGATCCAACTAATTACCCAAAAGAAGTGTATTTATTAATTAAAGTTACCTAGTATATCTCTCAAAAACCGATGCTGAATAACAGGTTCTCTATGGTAATATAAGATTATTTAATTGTGCCCCAACCAGTATAAAAAATATATTATGTAAACCATAAATCCATAAGTTCATCATGATTAAATTCATATTTTGTAAATTTTATAGGATTCATGTCATATATAGTATAAAAATATATATTCACCATGGGTTAATGTTAATAGAAATATCGAAATACTAATTGGTTATAATCTAATAAGTTCTTTATAGAATGTTTATAGATAACTATCCACTGTAAAAAAATTAATTTTTAATTAATTTATAAAACCATATTATTGAAAATATATATGACTGCAATCAAAATCAACTGAGCTTACTAATAAATCATTTAAACTGATAATCCCAATATAGTATGAAAAATTTAAATGGGTGAGATATAAATAACATTATGAAGAAAAATAGTTAACATAAACATTATATATCAATAGAAACACAATTATAATTATAAACTAAAAATTATTTCTCTTTAAAAATATAATTTACTATTATATTTAAATATTACCTTTTAAAATAAAACCATCAGGTATTTTAATTTTCATTCAATATATTCATTAAAACACATATCAACCCATAATGATTAAATCATTAAGTGAACATCCATACATAGTCTCGAAAAAATTATGTAAATATTAATTAATGTGATGAACTCATATAATTCGAAATATATATTAAATTTTAAAACAGGAAATGAGAGTCTTTAATAGTATATTTCTATATTCAGAATCATATATTTCATAATCTAAAAACATTCTTCCCCATATCTTCTAAACCTAAAACTATATTTTCATAATACCCATACTTTATTATGATCCAAAACCTCTATAACATAACATATCAATAATCATTCCTTATCATTTCATTTAATGGAATCATCATTTACTACCTTTTAAGATAGACATGAACAAAACATATACTTGTTGCACATAATGTTACACTAAACACATTATCTTTGTTTATTATAATAAATATGAGTCATTTTTATCATACAGACACATTGATAAAATAAATCCTAACTCTTCCATTGAGTATTATTTGATGTCATGGAATTAATTAAGATTCCTCCATATTTAAATTCATCCCACCAAATTTTCTTTATCACCATAATATATTTTACCTTAAAAAGTTAATGAATAAAATAATATGAGTTATGATATTTTATATTTTTAGTATCCCCCAACAAAACCTTATTTAAAAATAATTATATGAATGAAAATTAAATAAAATTTTCTTTAAAAAATAATATGTATAATCCTAATGAAAAATTCTTAATCCCTGACATTATATTTCATCACTAGATGTAATATAAAAAACGAATTATATATTCTAAAATCATCACGATCCCATATTCAAGATCCAAAAAATTTAAATCATTATATAGATTTATTGTATATTTATGAAATAATATATTATACATAATTTGATATTTGTTGAATGTTAGATCTTAAAAAAAGTCACCTCAGACAATATCTCTCACTATATATGAGCTAGTCCCTTAATTATATAAGCTATGAAATCCAATTTAATATGATTAGGGTTATGATGCAGTTGAAATAAAAGTTGTATTTTCTCAATTAAATATTTAGAACCTTAAACCCAAAAATCACCATTGAATGATGTTGATTTCTACATATAGATCTATTAAATCTATTTTCAAAACTATTTGAATATATTAGATTTTCCTAATTTAGTCCCTATATTGATTATACCAAAGAAATCAGTAATTTACAATACATAGGAATATCACACATATAATCATTACATGTTTTTTAAAATATGGCCTCTAACAATATATTTCCACAATGAAGGAAATTTTTCATTAAATAATGTATTACACACCCTCTTATAATGAGAGTTCAAAATTATATCATAAGATTTTTTTAATTTTATGTCACATTTTATTTAAAAAATATAAATTATATTTCACATAAAACAGGAAATTTTATAATATTTATGTATAATTATTTTCAAAAATTATGTTTTTAAAAAACTCCATCCAAAGGGTTCTCATTCAATTCAATTTGTTTTAAAAATATAATCTCTTTTTGAATGATTCATTAAATGAGTCCAATTTAAAAATATAATTGAATCATTTTTAAAATTTATTAAATTTTATTTTCATCCATATTTATGTCTATATTAATATAATATTATGGTTTCCATTCATCCAATTATGCTTAATTACATCTATCATTAAAAAAATTATTAGAACATCTAATAAGATGTTATCTAAGTACATGTTTTACATAGAATCCTTGATAAATATCTATTGATAATAATATTTAGTATTTATTTTTTTAAGTAAAATTAAATTTCCAACCACCCAATCATTACACATTCCACTGACATCCTAAGAATTAATTTAGAAATGAGGGTTTGATTCTTTATTGTAATTCCCTAACAGAGATTCCCACTGATTAGTATTAATTTTTCATAATTATTTCTCTTATTTATTTATATTTGGTGTATATATTCCACATGAAAACACTTTTTTATATTTAGTTTCGATATTTTATGGTTGTTTACACAATTTTTATGACAGGTACTATAATACATAGGTAACTCATGTTACCATTTTTATATATTGGAAACATCATTTTAAACAAAAATCATTTACCCTAGAATATGTTTATTTGATGATTTTCCCTTGTATCATTTGAATATTACATTTATAAATTATATTGATCTATATAATTATTAAAATTTAAATTAAGAAAACAAAATATTTTATTTGACTCTTAATATGAAATAAAAAATTAAATTTAGAGAGAATTTTTTTGTATATTATCATATAATGGTTTGATAGGAATAATCTATTGCTAGGGCCAAACCTAAAGATTAGATACTAATATATCACTAGTTTTTGTAATATTTTATGGGTTTCCTCACACAATATATTTAGGATATGTCCAAATAGTGATCTAGGTTTTCCCCATCCATCATCTTCCTACATTGTCTAGGATCTCTCCTTACTAAGATTCTCTAGGTAGAGGATTTTATTTTTCTTCACTTAGAATGGTGTATATATCTACATTATCTAAAAGTCCTCATGGTCATTTTCAACTCATAAATCGACTATTAGGGTACTTGGATGTGAGGAGTCTTCCAACTCAATGGTTGACTCTATATGGAGTAACATACTATAGTTTATTGATTCCTCATTCAGATCTAGTTGTTCCACCCACTTCTACTTAATTTTTGTCAATTTTAGTATATCTTAAATTCATCAATTTAAAATTATTATTTTTTTAACATCAACTCCTCTATGGATAATATCGATGTATAAATTGTATTTTTTAGATGGTTATAAAGTAGATGATGGAAATGATTGGAATCAATGTGATGTGTCAATTTCATACTAGTGTGCGAGTGGCACTATGAATATAAATTTTACCTACAAATGTTTTTTATGTTTATATTCCGCATATGTTTTGGTTTTAGAAATATATAGATGGAAATCCAACATATTATTTTATTGTTTTTATATTTTTTTGCATCTGTTCATTTGTATGATCTAAATTACTCCCATTATCCTTTTATTATCTTCCTCAATTTTGGTTTTTATAAGTGCGGTTCATAGGTGATGAATTGAGAATAAGAGTTATATTTTTATTGATAAAGGTTTTGTTTGACTAGGTTTTCATGGGAATGTTCCAATAGGAATGGATATAGTCCTTCAAAGGAATTAAACAATTTTTAGGCCCTCATCCAATAAAATATTCTCCACAATCGTGAACCAACAATCTATTCCCACTACAATTTGTGGGATGGTAATGAATGCAGTTTCTAATAATGTTTTTCATGTATCATAAATTATTTTAAGAGGCATAAATTACATAGTATTATCTTCTAATGGGTATCTATTAGTGTTCCTTCTTTTAGTTTCTTGATTGTGATGTTTTTTAGTGTTCTTTTTTCTTTTTATATGGGTATTATATTTTTATAATTATTGTCTTATTTGTGAGGATGTTTCAATTATTTAATATTTTGCATTTTATTTAGTCAATTATGGTGTTCTTCAGCGATGTTCATTCATTAATTTTGGACGGTTCTCATTGACATGTTCAATATTTTTATAGTGACCATGATCATTATTGTTTGTAACTCTGGGAGGATAGAATATAAAACATTCATATCTAGATAATTTAATTGAATTGGGATATTTTCATGAATATGATTTAATTTAAATATTTCAATGTTTACTAAATTAATGGATTTCACTCATTGGAGGTGTAGTGGAGAATATTCGTAATAATGATTCTTATTCAGCGATTTTAGGAATTTTGAATTTTTATTTTGATTTTCCATTTTTACTCTTGTCTGGTGGTTTTCTTTGGTTAGTAACAAGGTTTAATCTGAATAGTCCATTTTGGAATGTGTCCTAATATAACTAAGAAATATGACTTCCTAAAATATTAAAAAAATGGATTTAAATGTGATATGAAACACTAAGGATATATATATTTGAATCAAACATTTCATGTTTCCATTCAGATTAATATGAATATTTTTTATTTTTTTATGATAACATTGATCGTGATAATAAAATACATAGGCTGAAATTTAAACACATGTATTGAACCTTGGATAACTTAAGGGGAATTGTGATACATTGTATTTAATAATATGAAAAATCATTACAATGATATGTGTGGATCATAATTGGAAGACTTGTCAACCAAGGAAGTTGATACTACCACAAAAAATAATATATTCTCAACAAAAAAATCCTCAATCATCACCATATTTAATTTCTTCACAAATAAAAAACTTTAATGTCCACAGTTTATGATGCCAATATTGAAAAGAAAATATAATACCATTGTATCACTAAAAAACTCCAAGTAATTTAAATCCACTACTTCACTAAATCAAAACATCTATGGATGAAATGAAAAATGATGGATCAAAAATGATGATATTGATCCTTGATGATCATCTTAGGTACATAGGGAAGACATGGGAACATGACAGTGCCAATGGAATATTAAAACTTATCATCCTTAAAAAAATATGATGAATAGAAAAAAATAAGTCTATATGTATCTAACTAAATGAAATAGAGGATTTTATTTCATTCAATGAAATGTGTTACCACTGATAGTATAAATCCCAAAATCACACAATTAATGGGTTGAAAAATCATAACATACGCCATGTCACAAGGAATTGATCCATAAAACCAATGAATGAAGGTAGATAAAATTCAATATCCTTGTAGGAAATGAATCATGGAAAGAATTTACGTCATATAAAATGTTAATATATTAAATGGGTTAGAGTTGGAGTTATGTGGATGAAAATAGGATACCTATAGAAAGTGATTCTAAGCTACTGAAGATCACATGAAATATTAATCATTTAACCCCTAATCATCCTGAGAATTAATAAACTCCCTTATAAATACAATTATTATTATTTATTTCATTCCACCTAAATCATGGCTTTTACTGAGATATTAATTGTAACACCCCAAGCTTCCACGGTACGTTTCCCTTTGAATAATAAAGTAGCATGTGTTGTACGCAACTTCGAGTTCTAACACACACCACAACCAATCAAACTAGCTATTATGAATAGTAA
This sequence comes from Viscum album, assembly GCA_963277665.1. NCBI lineage: Eukaryota > Viridiplantae > Streptophyta > Magnoliopsida > Santalales > Viscaceae > Viscum > Viscum album. The sequence continues at coordinate 907,920,049 of OY728145.1, forward strand.
TACCCACTTTTTGAAATTTTATAGATTTTATCTTTCAAAATTTACTTTATTTTTGGATTTGTAATATTGAAATTATCTTAGGGTGAATGTTTGGTATTTTTCTGAAAACTTTCAATTGTTGATGAATAGGGAAAATCACTCAATGTTAATTAAAAACAAATTTTTTAATAAAAATAATTAGTAGTGATAAATTATGAGTTTGAGTGGTTTTAAAGTATATTTAGATTATTGTTTTACCATTTAATACAATTTTGGTCATTGGACATAATTTCACATTTAAACATGACATAAACAAGTGTAAATCTTTTGATAGTTATTATTTCATAAAAACACGCTTTTTGTTTTGACAGTGGGAATTATTTTAAATTAATTTCTGCCACTAATGTGTTTTGAATTTGGAAAATATATTCCATATTTATAATCAGGAGTTCCAAATTTTGTAAATAGGTGACTTTTATTTTTAGACATTTTGAATAATTATTTTGGTAAATATTATATTTACCATGGTTAAAGGGTAAATCTAGTAAATAAGAGTAAAAAAATAATATTATAATAATATTAATTTACCCTAAAACGTGTCCTAACCCAGTTTATTGATAGATTTCCGACTCTGGGCATCTTTGTGTCGATTTTGGGACCCCATGGATCCACTTGTAAGTGATAATGACACTTTATATTAATTATGTTAATGTAAGTACAAAAATGACATAAGCATATATCCTTTAGAAAAATAATTTTTACATAAGGTTATATATGTTATATTTTCGATTATAAATATTAATTATAAATATAAAAATATTTCCTACATAATGATATTTTATTTATAATTTTTAGGCATTAAATAATTTAATTTATTTATGACACAATGGTGATGCAGTAATTACCTTTTTAGTAAAATATTAAAATAATTGATATTATAAATACCAAAATAAAAATAATTTGCGACTTTTAATAAATTAAAATAATTTTTTAGGTTAATATGACATGTTATTGTTGATTAAATGAATTTTTTTCTAAGTAATAATTCAGTTATGAATTTATAAAAAACAAAATACCAAATAGTGTCAAAATTGACATAAAGGAGTTTTTAAAACAAATATTATATTAGTAATTGATATTCTATTTCTAAAAATCTGTGGTTTGGAAAAAGGACTTATATAATGATAGGTGTATTATTAATGGATAACTTGGGTGGTCTCTTGTAATTTTATAGCAAGTTTATGCACTACATAATATAAAAATACAAAGAGACATGGTAAATGTCAAACTATGTAACTAAGAGTTAAATAAAAAAGATAAGGTTAATATAGTGACTGGAACCTGTCTAATACCTATTGGTTGAGTGGTTTTAGACCTATACCCACCTTAACCAATAAATAATCCACTTTTTAGCCATTAGAAACTGAATATGAATTTTTTATAAAATAATATTTCTAACTTTTCCTTAGGTTCCCTTCACCCCTCTTATAAAAGGGAACTTCACCTTCCCTCTAATTCAAACCTTCAAAGCATTTTGTCTTGGCCAAAAAAAGCTCTAATATTCTTTATAAACTTATATCACTTCACCCTAGAGGCATTAGTTTGATCATAAAGTTAACCTAAAGATACTTTTTTATCAAATAAAAAATAATAACTTAAAGAAGAGGTAGTGTTTGCACCACCCTCTTTCAAATTCCATTCTCCTTCGACTTCTTATTTCTTTGTTATTTCCATTATAAAATAATAAATCTAGTATTTTATATATAATATGATGTTATTATAAATATGGTACAACCATATTCAGTAATCTATCCATCCTTTGAATTACTTGTCACCATACGTGCGTACGTACGGCTTACCGTCTACACGTCGTTGTATAATTGTTATTCAAAACATTATTATTTGTATGTGTATGATAATGATGTTTAATTGATGTAAATAATAAATATAACATGATAATGATTCTGTATATATGATATACCATCCAATTATATATTATTTTAGTATCAAAAGAACAATATTGTCGCTCGTGCGTACGTACGAACTACCGTCTTCCCAAACGTGATGAGATTCATTCCCCAACGTATCCATGAAAGTCTAATTCTCATTTGATTATTAAAAATAATGTTTAAGGACTTGATATAATTTTGTAAATGAATAAGATACAACCTATCTATAACAATCATTACTTATGTAACAAAACATATAAAATAAAATGAGTAACTTAACACCTGAAACGACGATAATACTAAGATATTATTAACAAAACAATGTTAAAAGATCATATATGATATCATATTAATGTATATGATTCTTGTATAATTTAATAACAATTATTTCACCATTATATAGGTGGTTAACCTACCATCAACCAAGTAAAAGTACAAGGTAAGGGTTTATTTCACAATCTCTTCATTATCCGAGGTTGTTTATACGTAATTATCTACAATGACCTCTTTATCATCCACATCCATGTTTCTTATAAATGTATTTCAAAAAATTCTTAATATTTTACAGAATATTGGGTAAATTCATTTTTACCCTTGTTTAACTTTTTATAAGAAGTTTATAAAGGAATCTTTCTGTCATTTTCCAAACAAGGTCCTTTTTAACCTTTTCGACAGAATTAAGGTAAGAATGTCTTTTTTTAACATATTCTGTGGGTGCGGCTATTTTCCACCATTATAAAATCTTTGAAGATTCCCTTACAAGCTTATAAGAATATTTTCAAAGTAAATGTTCTCTTTTATAATTATTTGAATTTTAAATGTTTTAAAAAAAGAGATATTTCACTCAAATAGTTTTGATTTTATCTATATCAACATCCTTTGATGGATTTTAAGCTTATTTGAAGTTGATTTATTATGATAAAAAAACATCCATACTGTATTGAAGGTTTTGTGATATGTTTGACTGTGGATGTTTTATTTTTATACCATTCATTGTTTATGGAGAAAGTATTGACATTTCGTATGCTATTTTTAATATAAATGTTTATGTTATGTTTAAACCTATTCATATGAGGATGAAATGGACTAAATAAGTGACGGGTGGAGCCTGCTATAGCTCCTCGATGAATCGGTAGTTCTCATGAGGCAAACTAGTGTCTTGGAACAAGGCCTTGAAAAAATCTTATTTGTAGTCTGGGCACAAGGCCTTTACTATGTGGTTATGATAGTCTGGCATTATGCATTCCATCATTATGAAAGTGGTTATTGATATTGCATGTGATTATTCGACTAGTATAATATCCATGTGAATAAGTAAATGTAATTATTTCATTTTATATTTTCCATATTTTCATTAAGTTCATGTTTAAAAGACTTTTGTTTTAGTTATACATTTCTTTAAATGTTTATGTTTATTTATGAACGTTTCTACTATATTGTTAGGCTTAATGAGAATATGAGCTCACCCCTTTTAATGCTTTATTTTTCCCAGGATGTGAAAAATTATTTTATGAATGACCTGTAGGGATAAAATAAGGGGATATGAAGACAAGATGTTGTTGTAGTTTTTTTTACTTTATGATGTAATGTAATACTTATGAATATATCTAGTGTTTCCAAGGCTACTAAACTAATCGGTCTTTCGAGACTTGACCTTTTGTGATCATGCCAATATTATTTAATAATGTACAGACTCTGGGTAATGGGGGTCAGGGGCGTTACAGTTGGTATCAGAGGAAGTTTGGTATAAACCTTGGAAACTATATATTGATAAACTCTAATTAGAGCACATAGCCATAAGATAGACTTTGAGGATTAGAATAGAAGAACTTCCATAAATTATGATATTGTAGATATTTTGTTAGTTTTCCAAGAAATACATCCCTATCGGGATACGAGTAGGTAGAAGAGGATCTGGCATTGATGTACCTAGGGGTAAACCCCGAAAACACTGCTTTGAGCTAGACTCGGACGAGAACCGGTGCACGACAACAGGCCTTTATGCATTCTTGGTTATGACACTCCCAGGGGATATGCTTAAGATAATTCTCATTTTCATTAAAAACCATTATGAAGGGTTTATGTATATATATTTCCTCAAAGAAAACATTTTTTTATGATTATAGATTATATCCATAAACTGTTGAATTTATGTTGAGTGTTTTAGAAGTTTGTAATTATATATTTCGATTCATAAACTATTCTAGTTTATGGTATTGTATAGAAATGGCACCTAGTGGAAGGAATGTAAACTGTATAAATGCATGCAATACATGTAGGTATTTTCTTCCTACACAAGATAATTAGAGTGGATCTAGTGATGCAACTGGTGCTGATCAGCTAATCAGCATACTGGGACAACTCACTCAGGTTATGAATAATAACCTTACCCGTATGGAGTACCAAGATCCACAGCATGAAGGATAAATGTTAGATCTCTTCATGAGGAAACAACCACCAAAACTCAACTAGAGTAAACATCCATTACTGGCTGATCAATGGATAAATTCCATAGAGAAAAAATTCCAGGCCTTGGGGAGTATCGAAAGGGAAAAAGTTGTTATCGTAGTTTACCGCCTCAATGGAGATGCTGATCATTGGAGGTCATTGATTCGAAATATGAAGGAATATGATGAAGTATCAAATATGGAATGGATGGAGTCTAAAGTTATTTTCTTAGAAAAATACTTTCCACGTGACCATCAATCAGATATGGAAAGACAATTTCTGAGTCTGGGGAAAAAGGAGGATGAGAATGTCGCAAAGTATGAGGCTAACTTTACAAGGTTAGTGAGGCATGCTGCAGATTTTATATGTAACCCAAGAAGTATGATTGATCATTTATTTGATGGGTTAAAACCATTTCTCCTTCAAGAATTAGTATCATAATCCTTCACATCATATGAATATATTGTCTCGTGTACTATCAAGATAAAAAAGGAATTCTCTAAGTCTTATGACTTTAAATCAAAGCAAGAGAAGAAGAGATCTGCTGGTCACTCTTGAAATGGGAATAAGTGAAAGAAGGGAAAAGTTGATTATCCATCCTATATTAAATTTCGGAAGAAACACCGAGGTACATGTTTGAAAGGAATGTGAATCTGTTACATGTGTGGTGAAAAAGGCCACCAATCTCGTGATTGCAATGGGATGAAAGAAGCTACCTATGTTCAATGCTACAACTGGAGGGAGATGGGAGATTATGAAAATTAATTTCCTAAGCATCCGGGAAACTTACCTCAGAAAAGGACAATTTATCATGGCGAGGCGTATGATATCACTACTGCTGAGGTAGAAGATCCGAAAGACATGGTGGCAGGTAATTTAATGGTTTCTAGAAGTTTAGAAAATGCATTATTTGATTCTGGATCATAACATTGTTTCATATCTTCCCAGTTTGCTAAGAAAATTAGATATTTCCAATTTGATTTAACAAGAGAGTTGTCAGTCAAAACCCCTAAGGGAAGTATCATTGCTATAAATTTTTTTCAATCAGTCTACATTAAGGCATATGAATGTTCATTATCTACTGATATCATTGTCATATCCATGATTTAATTTGATATAATCCTCGGTATGGATTGGATTTTGGACCAAGATGAGAATATTTATTGTAATAATAAAGAGGTTAATATTTTTGATGATAATGATCAGGAATACCTTATCTTTAGAGCAGAATCGTCACCACCTAATTCTTATCTAGATCCACCCCCAGTAGCTCAACTAAATTCAATTATGGGGGAGGAAGAGAATGAAATGAATATGGGTGAGGAAAGTAATGTTCAAATAGAGGATGTACCTATTGTGAAAAAATATATAGATGTGTTTTTGGAAGATTTACCTGGAAATCCTCCAAAAAGTGAAATTGAGTTTTCAATAGATTTAATTCCCAGTTCAAGTCCCATATTGAAGACCCCTTATAGAATGGCCATTTTAGAATTATTTTATCTAAAGAAAAAACTAGAGTAATTGAGTAATAAGGGATTTATTCACCCTAGTGTTTCTCCATGGGGAGCTCATATCCTTTTTGTTAAGAAGGAATATGGATCAATGAGGTTATGTATCGACTACAGGAAAATCAATTCTATAACAATAAAGAATAAGTATCCACTACCTCGCATTGATGATTTATTTGACCAATTTCATGGAGTTCAATACTTTTCAAAGATTGACCATCGATCTGGATACCCTCAATTATGTGTGAATAAGGAAGACAATCTTAAGACATCATTTCGATCCAGGTACGAGCATTACGAGTTTACAGTAATTCCTTTTGGATTGACTAATGCACCCAATATATTCATGGATCTAATGAACTATGTTTTCAAGGAATACCTCGATGATTTTTTAGTGGTATTTTTTTATGATATGATGGTATAATTTAAAATATATAAATATCATGAAAACCACATGCACATTACCCGGAAGACTCTCAGAAGACATGAATTATATGTGAAGTTTAGAAAGTGTGAATTCTGGATTTTGGAGATTTATTTTCTTGGACCTATTGTCTATAAATATGGAATCTATGTTGATCTTTCTAAGGAAAGAGAAATCCATCCATGGCCAGCACCGACGAGTATAACTGAGGTACGCAGTTTTATTGGTTTAGCAGGTTATTATCAACGTTTCATCCAGAATTTTTCCTGGTTGGCTAACCTATTAACAAAGCTCACAAGTAAAGGGGTTAAATTTGTTCGTACAAAAGAGTGTGAAGAATGTTTCGAAGAACTGAATATAAGATTAGTCAATACTCATATTTTTACTCTACCATCAGGAAATGATGGGTTCTTTATTTATAGTGATGCATCAAAGAAAGGACTTGGTTGTGTCCTTATGCAGAATGATAGAGTTATTGCATATGCACCACGACAGCTGAAAATTAATGAGGAAAACTATCCTACTCATGATCTTGAGTTAGATGATGTGATCTTTTCTTTGAAGATATAGAGACATTATCTCTATGGTGAAAAATGTGAGATATATATCGATCACAAGATTTTGAAGTATATTTTCTCACATAAAGAACTCATCATGAGGCAAATAAGATGGCTTGAACTACTCAAGGATTATGATTGCACGATACACTATCACCCGGGGAAGAAAAATAAGGTGACAGATGCTTTGAGCAAAAATGATCATGGAGTTTTGGGCAAAATGAGAGTTGAAAGGGATACAATTTTCATAGATCTAGTAAAGTTGGATATGGTAATCACCATTGAAGGAGAAACATCAATGCACATTCAAATGGTTTCCAAATCATCTTTTCTAGAAAGGATAAAGTGTTCTCAGACTGATGGTGAAGAGTTTCATAAGAATATTAATGCTGCGAATGATGGGAGATTGAGTGACTTTGTGTATGAAGATGGAATTTGGGAATTTGGGAAGAGACTTTGTGTTCCCGATATACCTGATCTAAAAAGTGAATTGTTTGATGATGCTCATAGTTCCATTTTCTCTATACACCCTGGGAGCACAAAAATGTATAGATATCTGAAGGAAAATTTTTGGTGGGACAACGTGAAGGAGGAGATTGCTGATTTTGTGTCAAGATGTATGGTTTGTCAACAAGTGAAAGCTGGAAGGCAACAGCCTGGTGGAGTATTGCAACCTGTTCCTATACCTGATTGGAAATGGGATAATATCATGATGGACTTTGTCATGGGACTACCAAAGACTCCGAGAAGGAACGATGCAATATGGGTCATTTTTGATCGTCTTACCAAGGCAAAAAAAATTCTTTCTATAAGGGAAGATTTACCACTTGAATGTTTAGAAAGACTATATATTAATGAAGTTGTGAGACTTCATGGAGTACCCCTATCGATTGTTTTTGATTGAGATCCCCATTTTACATCATGATTCTAGAAAAGTATTCAGAAATCCCAGGATACTGAACTTCGTTTGAGAACTGCTTTCCTCCCCCAAACTGATGGATAGTCAGAACAGACTATTAAAACCTTAGAAGACACGTTAAGATCATGCTCAATTGACTTTCATGGTATGTGGGATCAATATTTACCTCTAGTGGATTTTTCCTATAATAAGAGCTTCCATTCGAGTATTTAGATGGAACCATATGAAGCGTTATATGGAAAGAGATGTCACACACCAACCTGTTGGGATGATGTTGGTGAAATAAAACCCATAGGCCCAGAACTAGTGGAGGAAATGATAGAAAAGGTGAAGTTAATACAAGACCACATCAAAGCAGCTCAATGCAGGCATAAGAGTTATGCTGAAAACCGAAGGAAGGATTTGGAATTTCAGTTAAGAGATCAGGTTTTCTTGAAGGTATCCCCGTGGAAGGGTGTTATAAGTTTTGGTAGGAAGGGAAAATTGAGTCCCAGGTACGTTGGACCATTCAAAATTCTAGAATGGATTGGGCATGTAGCTTACTGATTTTCAATGCCGCCTAGTCTCTCCAAAGTTCGTGATGTGTTCCACATATCACTGTTGAGAAAATACATGCCTGATCCAATGCATGTACTCACCTATGAGTAATTAGAACTAGAACCCGGTCTATCTTATTGAAAATATCCTGTCAAGATTCATGATATGAGAGAACATGTGTTGAGTAACCGGACGACTCGTCTGGTAAAAGTTCTATGGAGGAACCATAAGATAGATGGGGAAACATGGGAACCCGAGGGGCTTATGATGAAGAACCACACATGTCTTTTCATGCGGTAGTATTCTAGAAATTTCTAGGATGAAATTATTTGATGGTGGGTAGAATTTAACACCCCAATCTTCCACGGTACATTTCTCTTTGAATAATATAGTAGCGTGTGTTGTACGCAACTTCGAGTTCTAACACACACCACAACCAATAAAAGTAGTCGTTATGAATAGTAATACCTACTTTTTGAAATTTTATACATTTTATGCTTCAAAATGGACTTCATTTTTGGATTCGTAATATCGAAACTATATTAGGGTGAGTTTATGGTATTTTTCTGAAAACATTCAATTGTTGATGAATAGTTAAAATCAATAAATTTTAATTAAAAACAACTTTCTTATTCAAAATAATTAATTGTGATAAATTATGAATTTGAGTGGATTAAAGTATATTTAGAATATATTTTTACCATTTAATACAATTTAGTCATTGGATATAATTTCACATTTAAACTGAACATAAACAAGTTTCAATCTTTTGATACTTTGTATTTCTTAAAAACACGCTTTTTGTTTTGATAGCGGGAATTAATTTTAAATTAATTTCTGCCACTTTTATGTTTTGAATTTGGAAAAATGGATTCCATATTTACAATCAGGTGGTACAAATTGTGTAAATATGTAAATTTTACTTTTAGACATTTTTTATTATTACTTTGGTAAATATTTTATTTACCATGGTTAAAGGGTAAATCCAGTAAATGAGGGGAAAAAGTAATATTATAATAATATTAATTTACCCTAAAACGTGTCCTAACCAAATTGTCTTGATAGATGTCAAACCATGGTCATTTTTGGGTCAATTTTGGAACCTCATGGATCCACTTGTAATTGATAATGACACTTTATATTAATTAAGTTAATGTAAATACAAAAATGACAAAAGCATATATCTTTTAGAAAAACAATTTTTACTTAGGGTTATATATGTTATATTTTCGACTATAAATATTAATTATAAAGGTAAAAATAGTTCCTACATAATGATATTTTATTTATAATTTTTAGGTATTAAATAATATAATTTATTTATGACACAATAGTGATGCAGTAATTACCTTATTTATTAAATATTAATATAATCGATATAATAAATACCCAAATAAATATAATTTTAGAGTTTTAATGTATTAAAAGAATTTAATAGGTTAATATGAAATTATAGGGTTGATTAAAAGAATTATATTTGAAGTAATAATACTGTTATAAATTTAGAAAAAAGATACTACTGAATAGTGACAAAATAGAAAAAAAAAGTTTTTTAAAAACATATAACATTATTAATTGATATTCTATTCCTAAAAATCTTAGGTTCTGACAAAGGACTTATATAATGATATGTGTATTATTAATGGACCACTTGGGGGGTCTCTTGGAAGTTTATAGTATGTTTATTTAATATATAATATTAAAATACAAAGAGACATGGTAAATGTCTAACTATTTAACTAAGAGTTAAATAAAAGAGATAAGGTAACTATAGTGACCCAAAAGTGTCTAAAACATATTGGTTGAGTGGTTTTATACCTATCACCACCTTAAAATTTAAATAACACAATTTGGAGCCATTAGAAACCGAATACGAATTTATTACAAAATAATATTTCTAACTTTTCCTAAGGTGCCCCTCACCCCTCTTATAAAAGGGCACTTCCCCTTCCCTCTAATTCACACCATCAAAGCCTTTTTTCACAGCCACCCCTAACCAAATATTCTACCAACATACCTCAATTCAACCTAGATGCATTAGTTTGATGAGAAATCCATCCTAAGGTTCCCTTTCGATTTAATCAAAAGGAAGAACCTGAAGAAGAGGTAATGTTTTCAACACCCTCTTTCAAGTTCATTTCTTCTTCTACTTCTTCATTATTTGTTATTTCCATTCTAAAATAATAACTCCAGAATATTATATATAATATGATGTTATTATAAATATGGAACAACCATATTCAGTATTTTATCCATCCTTTTAATGACATGTTACCATACGTGCATACGTACAGCTTACCGCCTCCACGTCGTTGTGTATTTGTTATTCAAAAAATTATTATTTGGATGGGTATGATAATAATTTGTAATTTTTGTAAATAATAAATATAAAATTATAATTATTCTCTATATATGATATAAAATCCAATTATATATCATTTTAATATAAAAATAATGACATTGTAGCTCATGCGTACGTACGGACTACCGTCTCCACGAACGCGATGAGATTCATTCCCCATCGTATCCATGCAAGTCTAATTCTCATTTGATGATTAAAAATAATGTTTAAGGACTTGATATCATTTTTTATATGTATAACATACAAACTATCGATAAAAAACACTACTTATGTAACCAAACATATAAAAGAAAATGAGTAAGTTAACACCCGAAACGACGATAATACTAAGATATTATTAACAAAGAAATGTTAAAAGATCATATATGATATCATATTAATGTATATGATTTTAGAATAATTTAATAAAAATTATTTCACCATTATAAAGGAGTTTAACATACCCTCAACCAAGGAAAAGTACAAGTTAAGGGTTTATTTCACAATCTCTTCATTGTCCGATGTTGTTTATACGTAATTATCTACTGGGACCTCTTTATCATCCACATCCATGTTTCCTAAAAATGTATTTCAAAACATTCTTACTATTTTACTGCATATGTCTTAAATTCATTTATACCCTTGTTTGAATTTTTATAAGAAGTTTATAAAGGAATATTTTCATTGTTTTCCAAAAAAGGTCCTTTTTAACCTTTTTGAAAGAATTAAGGTAAGAATGTCTTTTTTTAACTTATACGGAGGGTGCGTCTATTTTCTGCCATTATAAAATCTTATAAGATTCCCTTACAAGATTATAAGAATATTTTCAAAGTAAATTTCTTATTTTATAATTATGTGACTTTTAAATGATTTCAAAAAAAGAGACATTTCTCTGAAATAGTTTTGATTTCATCTATGTCAACATCCTTTGATGGATTTTAAGATTATTTGAAGTTGATTTATTATGATACAAAACTTATTTATTGTATTTAAGGTTTTTTGATATGTTTTACTGTAGATGTGTTATTTTTATACCATTCATGGTTTATGTAGAAAGTATTGACATTTTGTATACTAGTTTCAATACGAATTTTTATGTTATGTTTAAACCTATTCATATGATGAATTAATTGGACTTAATATGTGACGGGTGGAGCCCACTATAGCTCTTTGATGCATTGGTAGGTCTCATGAGACAAACTAGTGTCTTGTCACAAGTCCTTGAAAAAATATTATTTGTTGTCCAGGCACAAGGCCTTGACTATGTGGTTATGATAGTCTGGCATTATGCATTCCATAATTATGAAAGTTGTTATTGATATTGAATGTGACTATTTGACTAGTATAATATCCATGTGAATAAGTAAATGGAATTATTTCATTTTATATTTTCCATATTATACTTATGTTCAAGTTTAGAAAGATTTTTTTAGTTATACATTGCCTTAAATTTTTATGTTTGTTTATGAAAGTTTCCTCTATATTGTTATCCTTACTGAGCATCTGAGCTCACCTCTTTCAATGTTTTATTTTTCCCAGGATGTGAAGAAGTATTTTATGAATGACCTTCAGGGATAGTATGAGGGGATATGAAGACAAGATGTTGTTGTAGTTTTTTTCACTTTATGATGTAATGTAAGACTTATGAATATATCTAGTGTTTCCAAGGATACTAAACTAATCAGCCTTTTGAGACTTCATCTTTTGTGATCATGCCAATATTATGTAATAATGCACCGACTCTGGGTAAATGGGGTCGGGGTGTTACATTAATGGATATATTGATGTATTAAATGTTTTTATTCGATATTATATTCCCATTCCATCTATTTTATGGTATTAAACACTTCTTCCTAATACCCAAAAAACTAATCATGGTGTATATGAATATGAGACCTAGTGGGGAATTGAAATTTGGTGAAAAATTTATACGCTAGGATTCAGACATTGTATGTACATGTAGAGAATCATGGATTGAAAACCCACACTTGTGGCCTACAAAACCACAAATATAGCTAACATATCTTACATAATTTGATTAAAAAAAACAATATAGTCATTGAACATAATGCTCTATGTTGATGCTTAATGGGAAATCAAAAGTAGACATATAAATTCACTAAAAATGAATATATGTAATGTGAAGGACCATCCATTTTTTATAGTTGTTTTTTCTCAAAATAAGTTCATGTATTATATGATATATTTAATGATTTTTTTGAATTCATTTTCCAATTTAATTGAAAACCACTCCAGTGAAGGAATGTATTTTTTGTTAAATATAATTTTACTATCTCCAATAAATTCCCACTAATCTCATCAATTTCACCATAATTATTGCGTAATGTTTTTCATTAAAAATTTAACAAAAAATAAATGTTATCCAAACCCTATTTTTATAGATATGGAATAATTCTCAATGATATGGTGTAAAAATGACCTTTTCCACTTGAAGGGGAGTGTGTTGCTGTAAGCTACTCATCTAATGAAAAATTTAAAACATATATTCTCTAAATCAGGTTCATAATTATGAAAATATTACAAGATACATTGGGTTTTACTATGTAGGTTCAAGAATATTATTATTCTTGGAAAACTAAATACAAATATTATTCTCATATTACATGGTAAATATAAAAATATTTCATGTAAAAATATTCTTTAATTATTGAATTTTGTGCATAGACTGTTTCATCATATCCTGGTTTAAGGAAAAAATAATGGGTGAGATTAAATTTCATTTTAGAGATATATAAAATAGAAGTTAACAAGTGTAAATAAGTTATACACAATATAAGAGGGGGAAAAATAAAAACCATTCCATATGATCAACAACTTGATCTTGAAATAAATCCATATATAATGTCTACTAAACAATCTAATTGATAATGGCTGCAAAATTATCAATTAATGAAATGCATAATATTGGATAATCATGATCTCATAATAAAGTCCTCCCACCCATGACATCTTATATATCATCAAGGCATATCATCTATGAAATATTTTATAATTATTCAATACATAAAAATATTTCCTAACTATTATTTTGTGATATTTCATGATATAAATATCATTCAAAATATTTTGTCTCCTTATAAGAATAAATTCATCAGGGGTCTTTCTACATCAAAGTCCCAAATATTATATATTATTAAATAATTATAATAATATTAAAAAGATATTATAAAACATAATCATAATTTCGTATCAATCAATAAATATCTGTATTTAATTAAGAATTCAAAATAAAAATATTTCCCATATAAATGATATAAATTTATTAATATGATTTATTAAAATGATAGCATAAAATTACATGGTATGAAAAATATGATCAAAGAGGATAAATTTTTTTGATGGAATGATGGAATTTACAGAGATAACCTAACTACAACAATGATAATAACCACACAATCCTGAAATAATAAAGAAATAAAGGGTAGCATTAATTCATTATTTCAACAGAATTGGAAATGAAATGGGATTCATAAATATTTAAACATCACATATTTCTAATCCTTCCATTAGAATAAAAAATATGATATAATTAGATATTAACCCTAGTGAAGTGTACAGAACATCAAATGATGAAGAAATATATTTTAAAAACATATAAATGAAAATTATACTATATCTTGGAAAACTATGAAATATTGTTTCATTGTCTTTAAAAACTAAAATATTCAAGAATTTTGAGTAAAATATTTTCACATAAAATTAGCATTAAAATATATAAGTTAATATTAAAATAAAATAATGTTTATGATAGAAGGGAAATTAATTCATTAGGTACACATTAAAAACAATATTCCTGTGACATATTTGGCATAAAGTCAAAAAGAAAATCATTCATAAAATGATAAAAAATTTCCACTAAAAAATTCAATATATAGTCATATATGGTTGATAATTACTCAAAAAATATATTTTATCATAGAAAACAACATTCCTACAAACAATTTAATGAAATTGTAGATAAAAGAATTGTTTTTAAACTAATGAAGAAATAAGGTCATAATTTCAAAAAAAAAATTATTGATCATTACAAGTACTAATTAGAGGAAAACTGAATGGAAACATGAAAAAACATAAATAAGTATAACATATGATATTTAAAGTGGTTTAATGATACTATATACCAAAAAAATATGTTAGAATAAATAATATTAAAAAAAAATAGAAGTAGGGAAGAAATTCTTTACTACTTTGGAATTTTTTATTCAAAACCCCTTATAAATAAAACAAGAATAGAAAAATTAAAACCATTAATATATAGTAATTTATGATATAAAATTTGAATAATGAGATATGTAAACCATTTTAAATAAATTAGGCACATAATGTAAAATATGTCTCATTTAATTTGAAATGAGATGAAATTATGCTCAAATCAAGCCAAACTTGCATCATCTATAGTCATAACCATTTATAAAATAAATTAGAACTTATTTAAAATATATAAAATTAACATATTAAAAGTTATCCAACTATATATGATTTTATTATAACATTATATCCCTCATTTGTTAAAAATAATTTATTAAAATCATATCCCTGGGTATTAATTATTCCATTTTTCATACATGTTTTGGTTTTGTAGTTCTGATCCATGCACCTTGGTCGTGGTTCATTATGAAAAAATTATTAATCAAGTCACACGTTTTATAGTTTTAAAATAATAACAGTTAATAATATATACATATAACATGTTTAAGATACATTAATTACATTATTTCATAACAACCGAAGTTTATATGTACGTATGAGTGATGTTTCCATTTTTAAATGGTTAAAAAGGATAATTTTAAATCAAATTTATATTATATTTATTATGATGAAAATATAATATATAATTGTTATATTTATACTTACTTCCATCCATATAAATAAGAAATCAATAGGAAATCGCATAATTTCTTAAAGTTGGTAGTCCACAGGTATGCACAAATGAATTAAAAAATTAATATGAAAATCATAACCAACCATGAAGGTATGTGTTGACAAAATACATCATTTCACGGAGGTAGCAGAATGCACGTATGCATGAGCAATGAATCCATTTCTAGTTTCATGGAAGAGAATAAGAATAATTATTTTTCCATAAACAAAAAAATTGAAAAATAATTAATATAAAAATTATTTAAATCATAATTTTGAGGAGATAATTGATGGATGTGGGAAAATTTTAATAATATAACATACGTAAGTGTTATACCATTTCTTTGTAAATCCTCATTTAGCTGAAACATTAATCCTACATTGTATGGTAATAAGGGAATACCATAAGATATAGAAGTTGATATGAAATATAAGAAAGTATTTTTTGAAGATATTATTTGAACAAAATTTAGCATGATTTGTGCGGAGGAGAGGATAGATGGTTCCATCTTATAATTATGGTGGGTGATAATCTTATGAAAATATGAAATATAATATATTATTATACATTAAAATAAAATTAAATTGATTCAATGACATATCTATTAATTTTTTCTGAGTATATGTTCAAGATAAATTCAAATAATCTATCCTCAATGAGTTTATCTAGAATTTTAACCATTATATTTTTGTTTTACCATTTTGTAACCCCCATTTAACATTAATAATGGTAAAAATATTTAAATCTTTATGGATCATCAATGTATTTTTTAAAATTCCAAGTGGAAAATAAATTTATTTCATAATATAATATTGAAATTTTCCAATCTATCTAAGACATTATAGTATTTTGATTAATTTATAATGGTTAAAAATAGTGTTTTAATCCTTAAATACCATTTATAATTTGATTTATGAATATTTCAAAAAATCATTAATGGTAATAATATAATTATTGGATTCAAATATAATACATAAAACCCTACTCCATTTTTTTATTAATTTAAAAAATTACATTAAATCCATCATATAATAAAAAAATAGTACTTATAATGTTTTTCTAAAAGTACTTTCTTGAATTTTCTACTACTTTGTACATGCATTGCATGAATGTTACGTAAGAATTCTATGTAATTATATCATTTCTATAAAAAATATATAATAAATTACTGTTAAAAAAATAATTTATTCACTCTGAATATTACTCTTTATAACCATTAATAACTTCTTTACTCCTAAAAGAAAATATTGTTGATATATTTATAGAATGAGAGAGAAATTTAGTATTTTTTCATTATTTAATGATAGATAAAAGTCTTTATCAAAAAACAACCAAAAAATTCCATATATTCCATTATTGAAATATTATTATCTATATAATGTTAATACATAAAATAATGGAATTATTTAGAGATATCTTGAAGAAATTACACATACTTTTAACCGTATTTATCCCTTTTAACCCTTTATCGCTGTGTCAAATTTTATTTTAGTGTACTATTAATTATGGAAAAAATGAAACTAAAATATTTTAAAAAAATTCAGTCTCATGATTATGAATTATTAATTAAAATTTTAATGCTCAATTGTTGAAATTAGAGGATCAAAATTTTATTATATGTATGCTAAATGCATAAAACAATTAGAATATTTTTAATTTAAAAAATGATTTTACACCAAAAGAAAATATCAATTTGATTCCCATGTATATAATTGGATTATATATAATAAAATGAGACTTAATAAACTTTAATTCAATCTAAATATGATTAATTTATGTTTATAAATAAAAAATGAATATTTTTTCTAAAATCGGTACTTTTAGAATTCACCAAAAATTGAAATTTAAAAAATTCAAAAACAAAATTAAATTAGTTAATATTGAAATTATATATTCACAAATTATATTTAGTAAATAAAATAAAATTTCTATTAGTGAAAAAATTAATTTTATTTACCCATATATAAAAGGTTTTAATATTATTTTTAGAAGATAAATATTTCTAAAGAATAAATTGAATTTATAGTTTTTATTACCCACTAACAATAATCTGATAATTTTTAACATTCATTATTTTAATTATTATTTATATTAACTAAAATTTTTCTTTCATATTCTTGATACAGTGATTATTAAAATTCATTCCCATCAACCCAAGGACTAGGTTAGAATAACTATATTTATAAAATACTATTTCGGGATGTGTTAAATATTTGGGTTTTGTATAGTGTATGATATAAAACATAGAATTATATTGAAATAAATTATAAACTAAAATCACATGGAATTATATACAACAATCCATTAATAATTTTCATTGTTGGAATTTTAATTCATCTTTATTAAACTGAAAATATAATAAGTTAATAACACAATAAAATATATATTATTTTCATAAAGACTAATTTCTGTTTTTGATCAGTAAAATTATTATTTAGGAAACTCAATAAGATACATTCTTGAAAAATTTGGTTCTAAAAATATACTTTTGTAGGTTATTGCCTTTTCCTATAAGACTCAAAATATTTGTCCTTGGTTTTATTGAGTTGGATAAATTACATTACAATTGGTATATAAAATATAATAAATTAAATTACATGTTTACTTCTCATTATATAAGAATCATTTATTCATTTTATGTTCATCATCTTAATCATCATTATTTTTTCATTCGATAATCACTAAAATAATCTCAAATTGACCATATGATCCAAAAATGATTAAAAGTTATTCTTCCTATATAAATCTAAAATAGTATACAAAAGTAAAAAAAAACAACCAAAGATAAAAATAAAACAACTAAAATAGCATTGATTAGACTAGAAACCAAAATATAGAATGGTTTGATCAATTACTCTGCATTTTATTCATAAACAACATTTATCACTTATATAGTCAAATACTCAAATATTTATATACCCTACTAACATATTCCGAAATATATTTTTCCCAAATATAATGAATTTAAATTATATTAAATAAAACAATATATAGTAAAATTATCCATGTATTATTGTTTAATATCAAAAAATATATTTAAATGATATTTACACATTCTACTAAAAAATAAAATTTCAAAAAAAAAAGATTTTTATGGTTATTGATACCGTTCATATTATATTTCCAAAACTAAATTTTATAAATTATTCATCATACTGAATATTATATTAATAATACTTTATTATATTCTATTAATCATCATAATAATCTAAAATCAATAAATACTTTTACACAATTGTTATAAATTCTTTAAATTAACCATAATTACCATAAACTAAAATCCTTGATGGTATAATTCTTTTATTGGTGTAATTATTTTATTATAATTTTTATTAAAGTATCAACTTATATTCTATATACAGAGGACATATTTCTAAGAATCAATATTCAAACTTACTAAATATCTCATATAACACCTTTTCATATAAATTATTAAATAATCATATTATTATCATCCTCTGAATAGTCATTAGTTTATCTCAATATAACATCAATAAATACCATAAACATTTATTAATGTTATCCTTGATTCATGAGTATTCTCTTTACATAATTCCATAATACTTAATTGTTAAATAACTATAAATTTCTAAACTATTCAGTTTCTTTTCATTTATTCGATTTAATAAATTTTTACCCTTGCATGTAATAAACTCTCATTTAAATTAAACATTTATTCAAGTGATTAATTACACATTAATAAAACATAGGATATTGATTATTTTTCTTCGAAGATATTTTTCACCTAAAATTTCTAAAACCATTATTTTACCAAATTTTATATGTTAAGAAGTTCATTTACGTTTATAATTTTGTCATTACTTGATATATTTGTTCATTCATAACTATAAGTTCTTTCAATCTATTTTTATCAATTTTTTGTTTCTATGATTGGGAAAGGATATTAATCATAAATTGATTCAGTTTCCCATATATTTCCATGGTTAAATCATCTAAAAAAACTATTGTATTAGAATTTCTATAATGGTAATCCCTAAATTGATCATTTGTGTCGATTAACTTCCTTACTAAAGGTACCATCCCAAAACAATTTCCCTCACATAGTTATCCAAAGTTCATAATGAATATTAATTTAAAGAATAATAATACATAAAATGTTCTAAAATATTCTAAGGGGTTATCTTAATTTTCATTTTAGCTACATTCATCTAAAATCTAGTTCCCAAGGTTATTTCTAAAATTACCATGATACAAATTTTGACATACTTTACTACAGTTCCCTATAGCAAGAAAATAATTTTTACATTAGTAAATGATAATGTGGGTTACAAAACATAGGATCAATTAGTTTTATTGTCGTATAAATATATATATATATATATAAGATTCCATAATTATATTTGAAATGTAAAAAAATTCTGTAAAATTTTTTAATCCCATAATTTCATTCAATTATCCTTTCATTATATCTTGGAAAATGGTAACAAATAAAGGATAAGTTCTAATTATTAGTCATGGATACACAAATTAGATTCTATAATGAGTAAATATGCCTAAAAAAATAAGGCATCGTCGATAAAAAAAATAAATTCCCTAAAATCCATAACCTGAGAAATAAATATATCTAAGGATAATCAAAACTAAATAATCTCAAGAATAATGATGTCTAATCTCTCAATAATGGAAATGAATAATTTCACACATTAAGGATAATCCCATTAAGGTATATAAACTGTGAAATCTTTCATATAATCATTTCCTCTCAATTAGGACATTATACATAAAAATGTGTGGTATAATCAAATACGCTATGATTATTAAATGATCATACGACAATGAATTATACAACATTCCAATTTGATTGTTCTCATGAGGAATATCGAAGCATAAAGGGGATATCTATAACCAATCCCCATTATTCACAAACATATTCCTAATTAATTCCCTAAATATTTAATTATAAATATAAATCATAATAAAAATTCCATATAAACCAATAAATATATTTATTTTCTCAAGAATACTGAACATTAATGTTTCCTTAATAAATAAAATATATTTATTAATAATATTATTCTTTGTGATTCTATATAAATCTATGATACTAAAATATTTATATATATGAGAAAATAATGTATAGTGACATGATGGAGGGTGAAATGTTAAGTGATTATGAAAATGTTAATGACCCCAAAGTCATGAATCAGTAAATAATTGAAAAAGACAGTTAGGTAATCATAGCATAACTATTGTAAAAGTAAAAATATCAAAAAAAAATTAATGCATACATAATAATAATCCAAAATGAGACTGAAAATGGATGCAATCATCTTCTGTTATCACTAATGACGGATAATAAACATCAAATGATATTATAGTTTATGAAAATACCTTAAAAATCATTAAAATTCTTTAAAAACATGAAAAATATACATTCCATTCACTATCATTAAAAAATAATTAATTTTATAATATTTAAAAAATTAATTACATTTAAAAATTCCAAGGAGGTATTCAATGGATGATTCAAATAATTGAATGGTCAAGAAATAGGGAATATATTTTTCATTTGGTCTACCATAAAAAACCCCATTTCAAACATTTGATATTTATTAAAAATGTAAATCATACAGAAAATAAAAAGAATATTCCGTCAAAAAATTTATAAGAAAGTAAAATATGGTATGAAATTAATTTAAACTATCATTTTATCATTTAAAACAATGTTATTGAAATAAATCTAATGATCATGCTCATGGAAGAAAATTATTTCCCACCAAAGTGGATCTAATGTCACTATTTCATAAAAATAATTTCCTAATAATATTAATTACTAATGAATATAAAAATTGAATGAAAACATGGAAACCCAATAAATAACAATAATATATAGAAATTTATTTGGTCTAAGACAAGTTTATTATTAAATTCATTCAACTAAAAATTGATCACAAACAAGCATGATTGAAAATGAGGCAGTGAAATAAATTATCCTTTCTTTGTAATATTTTAAAATAAAAATATTAAAAGTAAATAATTTGAATGAACATATTTAATTCCACATATAATGTTCAATTATTGCTATTATATTTCAATGTGTAATTATATTCACTATGTGAAATAAATTATGTTCATAATTTAAAACATTCCTCACTGATGGTAAACTAAGACAAAATTTCATGTATGTCAAGTCCAAAATTCATTGAATATGACCTTAAAATCCTATATATTAAAATTTTACAAATTAAAAATATTTAAAATAACCACATTTTTATTTATCATAGCTCATATGATTCAGCTTTAACATTCCAACTAACATTTAGCAACAATTCAATATTAACATCATCGTCCTGAGTGTTAACAGTTCCATTTTTCATATATTATTCAGTTTTGTAGTTCCAAACTAGGAACTATGGTTATGGTATAATTATTTATATAATTATAATCATATAATAATTATAATATAAATTTATTATAATCAATTTTATAACCATTCATATGAGGTGGTTATTAAAATTTAATTACATCACATCATGGAGATGGTAGCTTGTACATGCACAAAAAAAATGCTTCCATTTTTAAAAGGTTAGAAACAAATAAAGCTAAAAAATTATACACCAGTATAAAACATTTTTATATAATTATTACAATATCTATTCTCTAATGAAATCTTAATTGATATCTATGTAAATTAGAAATGAAAAATGAATTGTAATTCTTCTTAGGAGGTGGAAGTCCACACATACGCACATGCATCGTTACTGTATTCCAATGGAAGAATGGGTTAGAATGTACATTATATATTATATTTAATTAAGAATAATTATATAATTATTATCATATATATAAATATTAAATATATCTTTATTACTACCACTTAATGGTGGTGATGAAAAACAAATTATATCTCTTTGTGGAGGCGGTACTTCTAACATATGTGTGAGTGATGATTCCATTTCATTTTTGGATAGAATATAATAAGGAAAAGTGTTATTAAATTTATATAATATAATTAAATATATTTTAATTAATTATTTTATTATATTTTCATGGTTTGGATATAATAAATAGGGGTATAATATGAAATATTATAAAAGATATTATTTCAGAGGTTTACCACTAATATGGAGATCCTATGTGTTCTTACACTATAGGCCTTATTATGATGGTATTATGGGGATTATATAAGTTATAGGAAATTTATAATGAATCATGAATGTTAATTGGGAAAATACTGATTGATCTAAATAGACGATGAATTTTTAAGAAGAGAGTAGAGGTGGTTCTCTTTTATAATTTAGGTGAGTGGAAACCCTATAAATACAAGAAATATTAACATATAATATGTCTATAAAATACTAAAATTGTTCCAAACAGTCATATATTAGACTATAAGGAGTACAAGCACGAAACAAATTGATAAATAAAATTTATAAAAGTATTGTTTTCATTTTAGAATGTATATTTTGGTTTTATCCCTTAACCAAAATTTAACCTTAACCAGGGTAAAAAATTCAACAAATTAGTTTCATGAAAGAAATTCTATAAATATAATGTTTAACATAAATTGATAATTAATTATAGGCTAAAAAATTTATATCCATTTGAATTATTATGGTATTTGTATTATTTTTTATTGGTTTAAAATATTTATTAATCATTTACTATAATTTAATGTAATTTTGAAACTATTCGAAAAATTTATCTTTAATGGAATCAAGGGAAGAATTTTATTAAATATATATATATATATATATATATATATATTAACCCTTATTAAAAATTATAATTAATAATTTTTTCCTTTGACAATAAAAAATCAATACAATTTTTTTATGTTTTTTAAAATGATTTTCTTAATTCTTATATATATTTTTAATAGAGCTATGTGGGTGTTATGTCCACATTCTATATAATTTTTTCATCCCTAAAAAATTAAAAATAAATCAATATAATATAAATATTTTATTAATATTCAAATTAACTATTTATAAAAATTCATAACTCTATTTCTCCATAAAAAATAAACATTAGGGATAGTAAAAGAATGAGTATGTCATTATATATTAATTAATTACATAATGTAATATGAACATGATTGTGAGAAAAAAATCGTACCAAAATTTGATTTAATAGAATATATGATAAGGATGGTTTCAATACACTCATCCAGTAAAATAACTACATTTATTGAGTGATATTCAAGCATAAACAAATAATTTTAGTACTTTATAATCAATTTTAACCTTGTTCATGGTGAATAATTTTTACTAAGCTTACTGTTTGTTATAAGGAAAAATAAAAATGAAATCTTTACAATATTTAAAAAAAATGATTATAAATTTGAAATAATTTTTTTTGAGATTTAATTCCTATAATTCATAAAAATTGATTTTAATATATCATTTAAAAAACGTAGAAATAAATTCTTAAATTAAACTCATTTTCATTATAAAAATTATTTTTCCATGAAAACTATCATAATGTTATTTCATAGGGTATTAATTAATTTTTTTTAATAAAAGTGGACTTATGTGACATCCATTACAAAGAAATTATAATTTAATTATATAATTAAAATAAAATAAATGGTTCTCTCTACCAAAATCAGTATTTTTCAATATTTTCCAAAAATTAATATTTTCAAAAAAAAGTATAAATATTAAAATAAAATAATAATGATATGATGATTTAAAATATTACACTATTTATTAAAATTAAATTGTATTGAATTATAAAAATTAAATTCTAAATAGTAATTTATAAAAAAACCTTTTTAGAAAAAAATTATTCTTAATGAAAAAAATTAATTTATACATATTTTTAACCAAATAAAAATAATTCAATGATTCGAGATTGAATGATTCACATCATTTTTTTTATAAAATAAAAAATTTCCTAAGCATAATTAAAATTTTTAGTATTCAAATATAGACCCACTAAACCAATGATAATGTTATAATAATTATATTTGATTAATATTTTGTTGTCGTTTGTTTAGGTTTTGGGATGTGTGTGCTATATGAATTCAAAATATGTGTTCATATAGATTATAATATAAAATTAATTTCTCTATTATCAAATTTACACAAATCATCGATCACAACTTCTAATATGAGTAAATCAAATTTCCCCAATAATATTACATAATCGCTAAAGGTTATGAACATGACATTATTGAAGAAATATAAACTATTAGAGAATAAGTTTCCCTAAAATAAAATAACTACATTAAAAGTATAATTTTTTTTAAAAAGATTATATTTAAACTAATTAAAAAATTATATAATTCTCGTGGATTGAGGCCAAGCATCTGTAAATAGGCACAAAATATAATAAAAATAGATAAATAGAAATATAGAATAAGTATTCAAAATATTGTAAAACTCACTCATAGGATATGATTTCATGTTTTTCCCTATCACCACACCTCTATAAATCAATTATTATATGGATACTAAATAGTTAATCTTTACCTTTACATACATTATAACAAATATCATAAATACAAACACCTTGGTAAACATATTGTGGTGAATAAAACCTTACGCAATATGATTCCCCCATTGAAATCTGAAAAATCCCTCATTTGTAATATAGAATTATTTTTATGTAAATTTAATATATAAAAACCTATGGCATTATTTTTCAAATTAAAATTTTATGAATAAAATTATTTAGCTATAAAATCAAAAATTATGATGACTCAAAATTAGGCAACTCATCATACATTTCTATTATATTTTAGAAACCCTTCAAAGATCTCCTATATAAAAAATAAACATTAATACAAATATCATTAACTATATCAAAACTATCATTCATTTAAAATTGTTATAACAGATGAGAAATCCTGAATCAATTATATATTCATGAATTATTATAGTCCCAAATTAAAAATAGTGTTACCTAACTAAAAATACTACTCTAACCCTTCCATCTAAATAAAAAACTATAAAATTCAATTTTTCATTAATGTTATGGTCAATCAACATAAATAATTGAATCTACTAACCAAAAACTTGGATCAAAGTCCCACTATATAAATAATTGAATTTAAAAAAAGATATATCATTTTCAGATGTCAGGGTGCATTGTTATTTCATAAATCAATTCAAATAACATTGAAAATTATTATTGTATAATGCATAAATTATTTTTTTGATGATTAAAAAATCATCATTTCATAGAATTTAAACATAATTTAAATATTTTGAAAAAATAATAATTTATTAGTAAAAAAATCATGAAATACCACTTTTAGTAAATTAATGATGATAATCAACACCCTTCCAAAAATATTATTTATTAATACAACAATTATTTATTAAATAATCGACCAAATAATAATTGATAAAGTAACATCAAAATTTTAAACTATTTATTATAAAATAAAATCAACCAAATTTCTAAGTCCTTCTAATATTCTATAAAAACATTAGTTCCACTAGCCATAAAAGAAAATCTAAAAATTAAATGAATTTTTAATCATAAATAAATATTTTTTAAAAAATTATATAAGGAAAATAATTAATATTACCCATAATTTGAAAGAAAAAAATCCATCATATAAACCCTCTTTATGTAGGGGTTTAAAGAAATAAGAATGGAAATTTATAATGGAATCAATAGATTATTGTAACAGTTCATCCTAACTCCCTCATTTAGGAGTCCTTCTAATGATTGTATGTGACCTTAGAATCACCTTTATATATATTAGAAGTTTCATTTCAGTGGTGAGGACATGATAGAGTAGTTTAGATACTATGATCCTAATTATGAACCACAAAATAAAAATCCTAAATATTCATGATCTGTGCAAATAATTACTATGCCAGAAATATATAGAAATAAAATTATATAACCAATATTTCAACCGAGGACCCATATAATGAATTATTTTGATCTACATGATATAAATCAATAATAACTGACTAGTATAAATAATTTACGTCTTGTGTAATAAATAATAAATTAAATTTGTCTTTTTTTATGATATAGTTGTAGTGAAACTATAAATTTAAATAATTCCCCAATCCTAAGTATCATTTTAATCCTCATCTTCCAGTGTACTTCTCATCCTAACAACAAATTCAACTCTAAGATGATGTGTTCATCTAAAATAATATGATTAATGTATATCCCATTAAATAAAATAATCATTCATATATCCTGGTAGATTTAAAATAAAAATCCTTTATCATTCCACCACTAACCTTGAAATAATGAGTGATATTGATCACGTGGATAAGATTGTTAGATTATTGAATTATAAGTTTCTGTCGAGTGTTACTCATTCTATTTGAAAAAATTACTCATTCATTATATTTCCATGATACACAACAATTTCATTCAGATGAGATGATATATATGCCAAGAAGACTCAACTAGTACTACCCAATTCAAATATTGCCACACCTACCCATAATCATTTATTCATATGGCCTTATATCCTAATGGGTTATATGACACAGTCTTTCTAATTCCATTAGATTGTACCCATAACATGTCTCATCTAATACCAAAGACTCACTTAATAGAGTCTAATAATGAGATTTAGTCACCTAAAACCCCTTTTATGTCCTAAATCATAAAAAAATTTAAATATTAATTTTATAAATAAAAATAATAGTGATAAATAAATGTTTTTCAAACCAAAAAAAATTCCAAAAATGAAAATTATTATGGGATATAAAATTGACCCCAAAAAATAAGATAAACTAAATAAATGTTCCCGGATTATCTAAATTGGAAAATAAATAAATAGATCCCAACCAAGTGAAATAAATAACCCAACATGGACCTCCAAATGTATATCGTCATAATAATCCTTACCATTGCGGTAAATAACAATTACCATAATAAAAAAATGGTTATAAATTGAATCAAATGTTTTCATAGAGGATATATTTCACTTCATATAATATAGACCTATGATTTTACACTAATCCCACAGACCCCATATCGATATCCTAATAATCAATAACTATGTTTCTTAGTCGTGGGAGTTCAATAATGATACAAGACTGAAAATCTTATTCAATTATAGGTACTATCATATCTAACAAGGGACCTCCAAAATTTAAAAATTTATAATCTACCATTGATCTATGTCTCAACATCAATATGGATAATTCATTTAAATAAAGGAATTATTTTACTCTAAGTATATCATCAAAACATATAATTATTCATGTTTTATATTCATGAAACTTGAGGAAAATATCTAACCATAAATTCATCAAATTAATTATATCATATAAGTTCTATATACCAACCAAGAGTTTAGTTTACCTCCTAGGAAACATAATAAGTCACACATTCTCAATCCATATGAAGTCCACATTACTATAGTGAAACCCACCAACTTAATGTCATCCATAATAAGTCAGGGAGAGACACACACATCATAATCATTTATCTTGACCCAGATTGTTGATTATAAAAACAGAGAGACTATTTAAACTCAAGATTACCATCACCTCTATTAAAAATATCATATGGATTATCACATGAATCCCCCAGTTACTATCAATGGAATGAAAAATCATATGGAACTTGGTGGATTCATTCATTATTAATACTAAATACATCTCAAATATAATGTTAAATATTAACAACAATCAATTGACCAATATCAATGTCTCACATTAATCCCATGGATTCCTACAAACCATAATCAAAACCCATATGTGATAACTTAATAAAATAATCATGGTAACACATTAACCATTTAAAAATGGACATATAATCATTAGTGATAAAACAAATAACCACATAAATGGTCACATACCAATGTATCATGAAATCACTTGTCAAAAAAATCACTAGACACCCAGTCGAGTCTGACCCTCAAATCACGCAACGAAAGGTCTAATAAATTTCTCTTATTTTATTAAAAACTATCTTGAAATATTTTATAACATACGAGGAAGCCAGAATTAATAGGTCTCGTATATGAATAAAAATAGTGCAAATTTGGTTAATTTCAAAACAATGTAAAACAAACCAAATAGTATAATAAAATATCATTTTGTTAGATTTTATTGAAACAGAATTCAAATAAACCTTTATAAACCATTTTGAAAAGGAATCACTTGTTATCATTACCAAATCCTGACCCTTGTATGAGATATAAATAAAACCCCTCATATAGAATCTGATACATTATTTAAAATTTTATTTCAAATCCCTAATTTTAAAAACAATACATTTTTATTTTTATATGCACATTAATCAAACATTTCCATTTTAAATATAATTAAATGGTTATTCCGAATAATTTTAATAAACTCGGGTCAAATACAACTCACATAGACTAACCCATTATCATTTTAACAATCTTATTTTATAAATTTTCATTCATTTTCATTTTTAATGAAAATTTAAATTTGAACTCACACCACTAGGCAGTATATAAAATTATCCACTAACACTAGTTCATCCACGGTGCCTCTTATGATCTATTTATAGTTTTATATTTTCCTTGTTTAAATTTAATATGTTATATATCTATCCCATTTTTGATGAAATAAGATTCTTGAAAAATATAGTAATTAGTAATAATTATCACACTATCTTAAAATACTAGTTGGAAAGTCCCCAAAAAAAATATTTATTAAAAAAATTTAATAGCCACCTAACTCAATAAAAATAAAATTTTATATTTTTTTCTCACAACATTCTAGGTCTAATACATTTATAAATTTCATTATGAAGAGTAGCTAATTTACTAATAATAATACAAATTAATCAAAAAACCCAAATGGTATGATAGAAACAAAACTCACTGACCGGTGTAGTGAAACATAATCTCTAAGAAGTGATGGTAGGTAAAATCTTGAAACAAACCCCTGAAAAATTCAATATCCTTAATTTAAAATGTTTAATCAATGGTAAATTAAATATTTAATCCATAAAATCCCAAAATAAATTATTTGGGTTATAAAATTCAAGATAAATAGCCTAAAATAGTAGGAAATGGCCTTTATATCCTCCTCCATTTATTGAATATAAAATCCTAATACATTATAATTGTATTCACCATGCTTTTTTGGAATCACTATAACACCCACAAGAATATAGAATGTAGTTTTACTTTATAAATTTAATGTGTATGATAGCATGTGATCCATGAAAGAATGAACTTAAGTGAATAAACCCATATTAAAATAAATTTTGAATGTTATCAATATAGAGTTAAAATAATCTGATAATAATAAAGTAATAAAACCATGTATTTACATTCTATAAATAGTTTTTAAATGAGAAAGAATGTTAGTTATATAATACATGGATAAAAAATTTATTATTTTGAAATAGTATTGTTATTATATATGTTTTATTTATAAGATAATTTATTGTATATTTACATAAAATTTATAAGAAATTAATTATTACTTATTTATAGTAAAGAATAATCATTAATAAAATGATTTTAATATTCTGGTAAATGATGATAATACCATTTGAAATAAATGGGTATGTAGTTTTTCTGAAAATAGTTTTTATGTACGTAATTTTTTTATGTAAATAAATCAAATTAATATATACGGAGGTGTGATTTAAATTAAATTTATATTTAACATATGAAATAAAATAAATTATCCTTCATCTCATAGTTTGTACTTGGATAATACTATGAATAAAATCATATTCATACTTAAAAACACATTTTTCAAAACATTGTATTTTCATGTTTTGGAAGTGGATATAAAACTTTATCTACTCAAACTGATAGAATTTACAATTACAAAATATATTACATATTTTTAATAATCATAAAAAATATTATTTAATATTTTTAACTTAGTTATTCAACATAATTAATAGTTACCATAGTAAAAATCAATTCACTATGGTAAGGGTTAAAAAGGTTATTGGGGGGGGGGGTTAAACTGAGCCATAAGATCCGCTAGTCAATAAAAAAATATACAAATCGGATTTGTTTAGTGTATTTTATACATAAATTTTCCTATATTATAAAACAATATATTATTTGATAGTTTCATAATATAATGAAATTATATTATATTAAAACATTGAATATTTATAATGGCATCTCTCCCCTCACTTATAAAAGGGTGCCTCCTCTCCACAATTATGCACACAATTTTACCACTATATGTCTTCCTATAAATTTTAAAATATCATATAAAATATCTACACCATTATCTAAAGATTATATTTATCCCATAACACCCAACCAAAAATACTTTATGATATTTTATAATGAGGTTATCCGAGGAAGAGTTATATTTTCATACCAGCTATTATCATTCATCCTTATTTTTACACCACCTATAAATTTTCTATAACAAGATTAAATTAATTCAATCTATATCATTAATATAATATTTATTTTCATATTAATGGTAAAATAATTTTTAATATTATAGATATCCAATAAAAAATCAATGTGTTTCCCATGCATAAGTATGGACCACTATCTCCGTGAAGTGAAATGATTAATATATCACCATCACCTTAGTTTTTTGGTCATACTGATGGTTTTAATGAATATAAATGTAATATAAAACATATTTATAATGTGTGGAATATAAACTATTATATCTCTACTTTTACATATGTTAAATAAAAAATGAACTAATCAATCATGCTACGTATAGACTCCCGACTCCATGGAGTGATATAATATATTTTTCACCATTACCTTTAATGTATTTTTCTATATCTACATTAAATGAATAAATGTTATATTTATAAAATTGTTATCATTATTTAGATGATGAATCCTTGTCCAAGGTGCGAGGAATAGAATCCCAAAAACATAAATATGCATGAAATAACACAAAAAATATCAATGTTAGTGGATAATTATTAATAAATAGATGAATTAAAATTATGAATAAATCATATATGGAAGGAAAATAATTAATATAGTTATGAGGTATATTTATATTTATCATAAAATTATTATTCATGAGGGAATATCATGAATGAACCATATAAAGAATTTATTAATTCATATTTAAATGTGATACTAAAAATAAAATGAAACAATGTATTATACATTCTAGATGATTACGTATTTTGAAAATAAAACAATTATAACAGGACAATAAATAGAAAAGAATATTACATTTTGAAAGAGAAAGTCTCATAGATAACCATCACTTAAAAAATCAATATTTTTATAAATAAACTTGTAATACAATGAATGTATAAAACATGTTGTGATATCTAAAATGAAAACATTCGAAATGGGAAGTGCGATTGGAATACGTCTAGTAAGGATATATATATATAAGAATAGAATGATGTTATTATAAGTATTTTAATTAAAAACATTTATCAAATATATAGAAATTTCAAATATGATTGTTGTTCATATACAAAATAGGCAGACTAATTTCATTTATTTTGAAGTATTTCATTTTAAATTATAAAAAACATAATGAAATAAAATTTTCCATTAAAATACTGAAATATTAAATTTAGTTATATATCATTTATAAATATAAGTATAATTATGAAAATATGATATAGTATATATATATATAATTAAAATAAAAAAATTTAATATCTCATGATAAGTATAATTATATTTTATAATATTAAAAATTAATATTAATAATATTTGTGAAGGTGTTTTTATTAATGAAGTAAGATTTTTTCAAATAACAACTTTGTTTTGTATTATATATTTTAATGTAACATTTTTAATTGAAACATTTTTATAATATTATAATATGTGAACATATATTTTCATTATTGATATTATAATTTCATATGTTGTAATATTAAGAAACCTAATGTTAAAAAAAATCATTTCTCAATAAATCATTTTTTAATATTTTTTTATTTTTTATTTAAAAAATATATCCATTTTGAAATATGACGTATATAAAACTAACATTAATTTTATATTTATAATTTCAAAATTATCTTCACATGAACGTTTTATATTTCCTACAATATTATTTTTAGGTAAATTATGAATTATATAGATACTATTTCTATTATGTCAGTATTAGTATATAAGTATGAATTAGAAATTTACAAAACATTTAAATTAGTAAAAAAATATAATTTATGTTAAAAAAATTAAACTATCTACTAAATTTTACAATTCAGAATATTATATTTTAAAACATAAGTAAAATTCTTCTCAAAAATTATTTTAATAAATTTAAATTTTTTATATTAAAATTATTTTTTAACAATTTTATAAATTGAATCATAAGAATGGATTTAAAATTTGGAATTTTTAGGTAAAACAATATAATAAGGACCACTTTTATACATTAATATAAAATTACCATAGTTAATAACTTGTTGTTGTGGTATAAGGTAAAATATAAAGGGTAATAGTTAAATGGGTAAAAGAATTTAAACATGTTAAAAAAATTTTTAATTGTGTTTTTATTGTATTATTAACCTTATATCACCCTATTATCAATTATGATATACTTTTGGAGCTCATGTCATTTTTATCATGTTCTATGTTTATATTATGTTGAAATATTAGAATAATTATATTCTCCCAAATTATAAAATGGTTATCTCACCACACTTCAATAAAAATTTAAAAATATTAATTCTTTTAGAAACATGACCATATTTTATTTCCCAATCTTTTTATTTCACTCTCGTAGAATTTTTTCCCTGGTGTTTTTATTCCCTTTTTCTAGAAAACCCTCAAAGAGAAACCTATAGTCCTCAATATAGAATTAATTTTTTTCCTACATGTTTTCAATTTATATTTTCAATTAAAAGTTAATTTTTAAAATATTATTGGTTAAATAAATTTTTATTTTATAATTAATATTTTTATATCATTGCAATAAAAAATAAACGCCTCTCCCCTTTTCCTTTAGAAAATTGAAAACATCAATCGTGCATATGTATGAACTACCACATCCAGACAATACATGTCTGTTTTTCCTTCACCTACATACTAGGACTATCCTACTAATTATTTGAATATTTAATTTTGATAAATATAAAATGATTTGGGTTCTATAAATATTAAAATACATTAAAAATGTATCTCATTATATGAAAATGAAATCATCATCTATGAGTATGTGCGGACTTCCTCCTCCATGGATGAGTATATTATATTTTTTACTACCATATTCATGTATGGATGGAAATTATTATTGATTACTATATGTTATATATTGGATTAGTAAATAAAATTAATTTTTTTCAATATGGATAAGAAATAAATAACAATAAATTTTATGTAATCCATAAATATCGAATACTAACCAGAAACTAAATCATCACCAATTTTAACTCCATAAAACACAACAAGACTCTCATATAATTTCATTATAAAATTATATTTAATTATAAAACACTGATTATAGTATCTTATATTATTTGGTAAATTTAATGTTGGTACCATAGAATAGGTATTGAAATCAAGATAATAATGAAATTAAAAAAAATTAAAATTACTAAACCCTGAAGGTAAGAATCATATATAACTAGATAATATATTCTTAACAAAATATCATAACTGACATATTTAAAATTTTAAATTACAAAAATAAGTATTACAAATAGAGTATTAATGTATTAATTCTTACTTTATAGGACGTTAATGAAGATTCCATAATTAGAGGATAAATGAAAGGGGTTTTGATGACATGAATCTTTCTCTTGAGTCATTTTCACTACACATAATCTGTAATAATTAAGCATTTAACTATCCTACCATTTGATGATATTTTGAATATATATGTCATATTTAAAATGTAAATCTTGTTTGACACTAAATTATTCATATTATAGAATTCTATTGATAAAAAAACAATGTATGTTTTAATAGAATAATTCCTATCTCAATTAAGGGATTTAATATATATTTATATATATCCATTTTTTATGTCCCACCAATAATCAACATTAACTAGTGGAAACCCAAATAAAGTTTTATCTCTAATTATTTGTATCTAATCCATTTATGAAATTAAAATAATGGGTTACTTAGCCATTTTTCAATATGGGTTATAAAGAAATTCATTTTAAAATATTTATTAGGATTTTTCCTTACTATAATTGTAAAATTATCCATCATACATTCCATTTTGACCTATGACTATTTTTGTCAATGAATTATAATTGGATATTATTTCAATGGATATGTTTATGATTTTTCTATTTACCTAAAAAAGGATTTTTAAAGTGACATAAAATCACTTATTTTTAAAATTATATTATGATTTTTCTTGGAATAAAATAATTTTTTTGATTTCACTTCCATGTATAGAGGATTATTATCTAATGAAAAAAAGGATAATAAATAACACTTTGTGTTATTCTTAAACACTCATTTGGGGATATTTTATGTCTCATTTCAAATGATGTTTATTTTTTATGTAATGTCATTTAAAAAAGTTATGAAACATAATTTTCATCATTGGTTATTTATAATATGATGTATGCATTTTTTTCAAGTGGCACTCACGTGTATTGATTATAATGGGTGGGGTCCTATATCTCCCTCCAATGAGTTGGTTAAGGTCATATAATTTATTATATAACAAAAGAAATCAGGTATGAAATACTCACTATACTATGGAAATTATGTTGTGATGTAAACATTACTATGATAATTAGGTTGTGACTCCTTTTCCAATATGATATGTGAATCATGTGGTGAAGCCTACCATATTAGTTTATTTTTATCTATGCTTGTAAGAACCAGGTTCTTATTTTAGAGTTACGTGCTTCTTTTCTTTCCTTTTCCTTAAGTGTTTTTTAGAAAATATGAAAATGGGAAAAAATGATAAATGTAGGAACTAAACGACGTGTACATTATCCACATGTCGTGTACTTTTGGACGTGTTGGAATGAGTACACGAGGCATGTAGCAATGTCGGCGACGAGGGGTGTAGGAACCGAATACACATCGTGTAGTGGTACCATACACGCCGTGTAGTCGGTTGGTAGGCTTAAACAGTAAGGCGGTGGAGTCGCCGCCAGCTGGGCGACAGTACATGCCGTGTATTTGGGAGTACATGTCGTGTACTCATGTCGACGGATAAACACTGTGGCAGTACCACCAAATGAAAAGTTAAATGAAAGAAGTACACACCATTTACTCAGAATTACACACCATGTACTTTGTTTTTTCGACTTAAACCAGGCAGTAGCCTCCTCATTTGGCAGAGGAGACTCTTGAACCATTTTTCAGCCAAAGGAGGAGGCCAGATCATTGAATATCCACCGGGCGTTCGTCTGGAATCTGTTTCGTCTTAGGAAGATCTCGTTGGAACCACACGGGTAAGCCCTATCCTCTCCTAGTACCGTTCATACCAATTCTTCTCCTAACTTAATTTATTTACGTTTGAATGGTTTTTTTATTCGTTAGATCTACGTCGTTCTTGGGCATTTTAGGAGTCGGCGTTCGGGTATAACGCTCGTTTACATATAAGGTTGGTGGCTTGGTGTTTAGTTTTCCGACTGTTGTGTGTTTTGTGCATTTTTATGCCACGAACCCATGTTGGGGTGTCATGTGGCTGAGGATATTTCCATATTTAATGCCTAGAATTGCATAGGTGATTAAATTGTGATAATAAAATTCTGGTTGGGATCGTTTCTTGGATCCTAAACCACCCCAGGGGGTGTGTTTCACTATTTAGCCGTTTGGACAAGATACCCTAGGGTATTCCTTCAATGTAGTAATTATAGAATTTCCTTAAGTGGAATTGCATGTTTACTGCATTTTGATATGTTGGGCATGGCCCGGTTACCTGTTTAGCCTGAGGGAGTTGTTGGGATTAGCCTGAGGTCACTGCACTATTTAGCACGAGGGCTGTAGTATTTCACCTGAGGGTAACCTTTCATGCCTGAGGGCTTGAATTCTGTGCTTGTGGGCAACACTTCTTACGCGTGAGGGCAATTTTTGTTACGCCTGAGGGCTATACCTGCGGGTTGGATTCTGCTTACCCGAGGGTATGGTTTTGCTTGTCTGAGGACGTGGACTGTTTGTTTAGAAATGAAATATGATGATTTCTAGTATAAAATGAATTAAATGAATAATAAAATGGAAATTTAATGTTAAGTTAGTTTATTTGTTGTACTGCTTACTTTATTGAATTTTACTGTTTCACATTATTGTTGCATGCTTGCACGCAGTTGGGCACGTGCCTTTGTTGGGTACCTACTGAGATATATTTATCACACCCTGTTTGGGTCATGATTTTCGGCTCAAACAGATTACTTTGCTGTAGGTGTAGATAGGGGAAAGAGTCTCTATACAGGTACTTAACTGTTGCTGAGGAGTAGGAGGGCATGGGACCGAGCCTAGGCTCGCAATGCCGCTGCCACCTGTTAGTTTTGATTTTTTTGTACTACATTGATGTATAACATGTTTGGGATGTTTTATTAGAACATGAAACATGTACAATCATCATTTATATACTATTGGTTATATCCACTTTTGTAGTTTATTTCAGTTATGTATGTTTACTGCTTCCGCTGTCGTTGTATGTTTATTTTTGTATTCTGCTACGCTACACTTTGACAAATGAGGGCATAATTTCCCCACTATCAGACCTGGACCCTTACTGCTAGTCAGTAGCCTCTAGCGTTTGGAGAAATGAGCTTAACGTCATGTGAAGAACCGGGCTCGGGGCACCCGTTGAGTGGCACCCAGGTCCGGGACATTACAAATTGGTATTAGAGGCAGTTTCTTTTCTTTGACTTACTATTTAGAGTCGTAGTCAGGTATAGGAGGGAACGGTAGTTTGTAATAAGCTATGCCTGGGCGTAGCTAACCCGTGTATAGGGAAAAGCCAGTCTACCTTGTACATTGCATTGTTTTGATCTTGCAAATTTACAGTTGATATGTTTTCACAGTTGGGTGACGCACTTGGAATGTTCAGTTTATATTTTATCTATGGGTTCTATTTAGTTGAAACCCAATGAGATGAGGGTATGTCATCTCATTCATCATATAGGAACATTCTAGAAATCACATTCCATGCATATTTTCCATGCCATGTAGGTGCATTAGAATTTTCATGTTGTTGTGATAGTTGATGTGCTAATGAAGCTTGCTATTGTGATAGCTGGTTGATAAATACATGCCTTGTGATATGGTATTTTTGTTTGATCTTGTTTATAGAATAAATTCCAAACATTGGTTTTTGGGGAGTATGGGCCCCCATTGACCGTAATTTGGTGGATCATTGAATGTTTTTTGGTTATAACACATATATGATGTCAAACATTGATTCGTGGGAAGTATGGGCCCCCACGGGCCATAATTTGACACATAGGTGTTAGTTTCAGTATTTTCTTGGATTCTGGGAAGTTTTTGAGGCCTACTGTCCGGAAAACCCAGAATACACACCATGTAGGACCTCATACACACCATGTGTGTTCTTCTTTTCAGGAAGAAAAATGAACTTTTTGAGTACACGTTGTGTAGTCTCTCTCTGTGTCACAAACCGTGTGGGCGGCAACATGGGGTAGGGAAAGTCTTGGGTGAAACATGCCGTGTAGTTTTTGTGCACGCTGTGTAGTGTTGACCCATAGTCCGGTCGTGTAACTAAAAACACGGTTCAGTGAACTCCTTGATAGAATACACCATTTCAATAATAGACATGCCGTGTAGTGTGACCTGGGGACTCGGCTGTGTAGCTAACAACACTTGTGGTGTCAACTCTCCCTCAACATGCCGTGTATCTGTGGGACACTTCGTGTAGTATTGTCTGAGGACAGACCGTGTGGAGTTAGCCGTGTGGCTGGGAAACGGGGTGTTGTACACGCCGTGTACGAGTGTAACACACCGTGTGGTGTAAAGACGAGTAGTCGGGCGTGTCACAGACGACACAGGCAGTTGGAAAATAACACCGTACACGCCGTGTAGATATTATGCACGCCGTATAGTTTTGTTGAACGGAAGCCATGTGGCTTAGCCATGTAGAAGGACCCGGGCAGGGGAAGGAATGTCAAGTACACGCCGTGTAGTCATTGTACACGCCATTTAGTCTTGTTTTGCCAATTTTGAAAGCCTTATTCCTCTTATTCCATTGTGGTTCCTTCACTTCCTGATCTTAATAATCTTGAATCTGAGGCGTGCTTTGGACCTTGTAGTTTCATGCCGCCTAGATGACCGCGAGTTGTTCGCCAGGAGAGCGGCGACGATTATACTT
Organism: Viscum album; assembly: GCA_963277665.1. Classification (NCBI taxonomy): domain Eukaryota; kingdom Viridiplantae; phylum Streptophyta; class Magnoliopsida; order Santalales; family Viscaceae; genus Viscum; species Viscum album. Next base: position 907,958,692 of record OY728145.1, read on the forward strand.
CAGAGATAGTGGGCCATGGGCTACCAGTTGATCCTCCAGCTGAGCCAGATGCGACGCCGACTGCTATACCGGACATAGGCGCGGAGGCGCACTTCCGTGAAGGCATTATGCGGTTCATGTAGACCTTTCAGGGAGAACCATAGGCTGCCCCATCTATGGCCGAGATGACGCGTATCTTTCAGCAGCAGAATCCACCTACGTTTTTAGGGGATGGCAGACCACAGGCTGCAGAGTCATGGTTGGGGTCGATACAGACTATTTTCGAGCATCTTGAGACGCCTCCAGGGCCGAGGGTCAAGCTCGTGACATATATGTTGCGTGATTCCACCAAGAGGTGGTGGGATGTTACCACCTAGTTAGAGTATCACATGGACATGGAGTGGGAAGATTTTCTGGCAGTCTTCTATGACTTCTTCTTTCCCGAGACACCGAGGGTAGATAGATCTTGAGAGTTCTTGAATCTATAGTAGGGCGTTAGTCAGTGATGGACTATTCTTCTCGTTTTATAGAGCTTCAGCACTTTGCACCCGTGCTGGTGGGTGATGAGACGTTGAGAGCCATACGTTTTGAGGATTGTCTTCGGTATGACATCCGAGCGCTGGTGAATGTTTTTAGGTTGCTTATTGTACACACGATTGTGAACCAGGCACTGATTTGAGAGATGAACCTGTGGGAATCTAGTGTTGTGGGCCAGGGCAGCTTAGCACTAGTTACTGGTACTATTTTTTCTGGCAAGAGGAAGAGATAGATGGACTTCTCTCTAGGCGGCAGTACCAGCCAAGCAGCTTCTTCAGGTGGTCCTGTCATGTGCTACCAGTGTGGTAGAGAGGGGAACAAGAGACCGTAGTGTCCACGAGACCCAGTTGAGTGCCGATTTTGCGGCAAGATGGGTCATCTGCAGCACTTTTGCAGGGCATTTCTACCAGTGGCTAGTCAGAGGGGTTCTGTGCAGACTCCGCATGCAGGAGCATGACCAGTGACTTCTTACCAGTATGGAAACTAGAATATGTCAGGGCATGCAGGCATAGATGGTGGTCATGGTCGTGGTAGCCAGACACCAGTATCGCAGAGGTAGCAGGGCGGGACAACTCAGGGTAGCTAGGCTGTGTCGTAGGGTCGCGGCACTGGGCAAGCATATGTAGTGCAACAGACCTAGAAGGATCAGGATCCCAGACTTTCTACAGTCATAGCTACTATTCTAGTAGCTTCTGTCTTTTCTTCAGTACTTTTTGATACGGGTGATACTCATAGTTTCATATATGTACCTGTTGTGGAGAGCATTGGGCTCGGTGTTTCTACTTCTTCCGATATCATAACGCTAGACACTCCATTGGGGAATAGGACGGAGGGTGTGAATTAGTAAAAGGGGTGCCCCCTTTAGGTTGGTGGGTGTCACTTCCTTTGGGACCTCTATGTCTTGGAGATGACGAGCTATGTCATCATTCTTGGAATGGACTCGTTGGTTCCCTTCCGAGCCTTCGTAGACTGCTACCGTTGCCGGGTGCGTTTCACATCACTAGAGGGCGGGGAGTTTCTATACAAGGGCTAGTGGGATGTTCAGGCGAGTCAAGCTGGACTAGAGCATCATGGGAGAGGTGGAGTCACAGCCCAGATTGTGATTTTAAATCAGGATGATCAGGGGACTTGTCAGACAGAATTCCATCCAGCTGTTGATCGTTTCCGGGATGTCTTCCCGGACGACTTTTCAGGTCTACCTCTGGTGCGTGAGGTGGATTTCTCTATCGATCTAGTACCAGGAGCACCGGTGTCCATTCCTCCTTATAGGATGGCCACAACTGAGTTCCAGGAGCTCAAGAGGCAGTTTGATGAGCTACAAGCGAAGAGTTTTATCCGACCCAATACTTCTCCTTGGGGTTCTTTGGTCCTTTTTGTGAAAAAATCGGATGGTACCCTCAGAATTTGAATTGATTATCGGAAGCTGAACCAGTTGACGGTTAAGAACCGATATCCCTTACCGAGGATAGATGATCTGTTTGATCAGCTTCGTGAAGCACGAGTGTTCTCGAAGATTGACTTGAGATCCGGATATCATCAGCTATGCGTGAGACCATCGGATATACCGCTTACAGCTTTTCGGAGCAGATATGGTCTGTATGAGTACATGGTTATGCCGTTCGGACTCACGAACGTGCCTGCAGTTTTCATGGCTCTGATGAATCGTGTGTTCCATTCGTATCTTGATTCTTTTGTGGTAGTATTTGTGGACGACATCTTGGTGTACTCTCGTACTCGACACGACCATGCCACCGATCTTGAGATCATATTGAGTACACTAAGGGAGAATCAGCTATATGCTAAGCTCTAGAAGTGCCACTTTTTGATTGACCAGAATCATTTCCTGGGTCACAATATCTCAGAGGCAGGAGTTTCAGTAGACCCAGAGAAGGTGAGAGCGGTAGTTTCTTGGGAGTAGCTGAAGAATGTGTTTGAGATACGAAGTTTCTTAGGGCTGGCTGGTTACCACAGAAGCTTCATATAGGACTTCTCTTGCTTAGCAGCACTGTTGATAGGTCTGACTATGAAAGGTGTGAAGTTCGTTTGGTTAGAAGCTTGCGAGACAACTTTTCAGGACCTGAAGGGAAGGCTGACATCAGCACAGATTCTGATTCTCCCAGAGTAGGGGAAGAGCAATACAGTTTACTGTGATGCATCAGGGATTTGGCTGGGTGTCGTTTTGATGTAGGGCGACCAATTTGTTGCGTACGGGTCTCGGAAGTTGAGGCCACATGAGAAGAATTACCCGACACATGATCTCGAGTTAGCTGCAGTTGTTCATGCGTTGCGCTATTGGAGACATTATCTGTTGGGAGAGAATTTTGTGGTTTTCACCGACCACAAAAGCCTCCAGTGTATCTTTACTCAGTTTGACCTGAATCTGAGGCAGAGAAGGTTGGTTGAGTATATACAATCCTTCGATTTTGAGATTTCCTATACAACTGGTAAAGGTAATGCAGTAGCTGATACAGTGAGCAAGAAGACTCAGATACAGGCAGTGCAGGAGGCCAGTGGTCAGTGGTAGCTCATGGCCTTGTTCTCTGAGATGCATCTAGAGGTGCACGACAGTCAGGGGCAGACTTTTCTTTCCTCGTTTACTGTGACTTCTACCCTCCTGGATAGAGTGAGGATGAGGTAGCTATCGGTTTCATAAGGCCTAGTTCTACGGGAGTCGGTGGCAAGTGAGGACCCAGCTCCTGGTTGGACGATAGGCGATGATGAATTTTTGCATTTCCATGGGCGAGTATGGGTTCCAGGGGATATACGCGAGGAGCTGATGCGGTAGTTTCATGCTTCAGCATGGGTAGTTCGTCCTGGGGTTTCCAAGATGTACCAAGACTTGAGACGTCTGTATTGGTGACCGGGTATGAAGAGAGAGATAGCTGGGTTTATTACGAGATGTTCCACCTGTCAGCAGGTGAAGGAAAAGCATCAGAGACCAGCTAGACTGTTACAGCAGTGTCCCATTCCAGAGTGAAAATTGGATGACGTCGTGATGGATTTCATGATGGGATTGCTGAGGTTACCTCGAGGCAATGACGTCGTGTGGGTTGTTGTGTATAGACTCAAGATTGTAGCTCAATTCTTGCCGATCAAGGAGACCTTCGGTGTGGACGATCTTGGAAGGCTGTATATCTAAGAGATCGTGCGTCTTCATGGGGTCCCTCATTCTACCATTTCAGATAGGGACGCCATCTTTACATCTCATTTCTGGAAGAGTTTATAGAGGGAGCTGTGTAGACAGGTGCTTCTGAGCACAGCATACCACCCTCAAACAGATGGCCAGTCATAGCGGACGATACAGGTGCTAGAGGACATGCTCCGCGCATGTGTCCTATAATTTGGGTGCTCTTGGGAGAAGAATATACCCTTAGTCAAGTTTTCCTATAACAATAGTTTTCAGGCGACTATTGAGATGGCACCATATGAGGCTTTATATGGTAGGCCATGTCGATCACCTTTGTGCTGGTTAGAGGCAGGTGAGGCTACTTTACTGGGGCCACAGCTCATACATGAGACATCTGAGCAGGTCCAGTTGATTCGGATGCGGATGGCTACCGCGCAGTCTCGTCATAAGTCTTATGCTGATCTCTGCAGAAGACCTTTGGAGTTCTTGGTCGGGGATCAGGTTTTCTTACGTGTTTCTCCAAGTATGGGACACAAACGGATCACGAGACAGGGTAAGCTTTCATCGAGGTATGTGGGACCATTTGAGATTCTGGAGAGAGTCGGGCTGGTTGCCTATCGGTTGTAGTTACTACAGTGGTACCGAGCTATGCACGATGTATTCCACATGTCTCAGTTGTGTCGCTACCATTCAGACACGTCTCACACCTTTAAGCCAGAGGAGGTTGAGCTTCAGCATGATGCGTCCTTTGAGGAGAATCCTATCCGTATCGTTGACAGGAGCACGAAGGTTCTCCGATGCCGGTCAGTTCCTCTCGTGCAGGTGCTATGGAAGCATGGCCGAGTGCAGGATGAGACCTAGGAGCGGGAGGCCGACGTAAGTGCTCAATGGAAAGAGCTATTCTGAGCATTATCTTCGCCACCCTTGGAAGGAAAATTCAGGGACGAATTTCTATAAGGGGGGAAGTTTGTAAGAACCCGGTTCTTATTTTAGAGGTACGGGCTTCTTCTTTTTCCTTTTCCTTAAGTGTTTTTGAGAAAATATGGAAAATGGGGAAAAATGCTAAATTTTGCAACTACACGCCGTCTACTTTATTCACATGTCGTGTACTTTTGGCCGTGTTGGGATGAGTACACGGGGCGTGTAGCCATGTCGTCGACGAGGGGTGTAGGAACCGACTACATGCCGTGTAATGGTACCATACACGCTGTGTAGTCAGTCGGCATGATTAAACAGTAAGGTGGTGGAGTCACCACCAGTTGGGCGACAGTACACGCCGTGTACTTGGGAGTACATGCCATGTACTCATGTCGATGGATGAACAGTGTTGCGGTGCCGCCAAATGAACAGTTAAATGAAAGAATTACACGCCGTGTACTTTGTTTTTTTGGATTAAAATAGGCAGTATCCTCCTCATTTGGAAGAGGAGACTCTTGAACCGTTTTGGAGGCAAAGGAGGCGGCCAGATCATTGAAGATCCACCGAGCGTTCGTCTGGAATCTGTTTCAGCTTCAGACGATCTCGTTGGAACCACATGGGTACGCCCTCTCCTCTCCTGGTACCATTCTTACCAATTCCTCTCCTAACGTATGTTATTTACGTTATAATGGGTTTTGTTCGTTGTCATATCTACACCGTTATTGGGCGTTTCAGGAGTCGGCGTTCGGGTATAACGCTCGTTGATGTATAAGGTAGGTGTCTTGGTGTTTATTTTTCCAACGGCTGTGTGTTTTATGCATTTTTGTGCCACGAACCCATGTTGGGGTGCCGTGTGGCAGAGGTCGTTGCTATATTTAATGCCTATAATTGCATAGGAGATTAAATTGTGATAATAAAATGTTGGTTGGGATTATTGCTTGGATCCAAAACCACCCCGAGGGGTGTGTTTCACTATTTATCTGTTTGGCCAGGATACCCGAGGGTATGCCTTCAATGTAGTAATTGTAGAATTTCCTTGAGAGGAATTTCTTGTTTACAGCATTTTGATATGTTGGGAATGGACCGGTTACATTTTTAGCCTGAGGGAGTTGTTGTGATTAGCCTGAGGGCACTGCACTATTTAGCTCGAGGGTTGTAGTATTTCTCCAGAGGGAAACCATTCGTGCCTGAGGGCTTGACTTCTATGCCTGAGGGTGACACTTCCTATACCTGAGGGAAATTTCTGTTACGCCTGAGGGCTATACCTCTGGGTTGGATTCTGCTTACCTGAGGCTAAGGTTTTGCTTGTCTGAGGATGTGGACTATTTGTTTAGAAATGCATTCTTGTGATTTCCAGTATAAAATGAATTAAATGAATAATAAAATGGAAATTTAATTGTTAAGTTAGTTACTTGTTATTACTGCTTACTTTATTGTATTTTACTATTTCACACTATTGTTGCATGCTTGCATGCGGTTGGGAACGAACCTTTGGTGGGTGCCTACTGAGATATATTTTTCACACCTTGTTTGGGTCACGCTTTTCAGCCCAAACAGATTACGTAGCTGCAGGTGTAGATAGGGGCAAGAGTCCCTATACAGGTACTTGACTCTTTGTGAGGAGTAGGAGGGCATGGGACCGAGCCTAGGCTCGCGATGCTACTACCATATGTTTGTTTTGCTTTTGTTGCACTACATTGATGTATAACATGTTCTGGCTGTTTTCTTAGAACCTGAAACATGTAGCATCATCATTTATATACTGTTGGTTATATCCACTATTGTAGTTTATTTCAGTTATGTATGTTTACTACTTCCGCTGTCGTTGTATGTTTATTTTTGAATTCTGTTGCGCTACACTTTGACCAATGAGGTCATAGTTTCCCCACTATCAGGCTTGGGCCCTCGCTACTAGTCAGCAGCCTCTGGCATTTGGGGAAATGCGCTTTAGGTCACGTGATGAACCGGGCTTGGGGTACTCATTGCGTGGCACCCGAGTCCCGAATGTTACAAAGTGGTATCAGAGGTAGTTTCTTTTCTTTGACTTACTATTTAGAGTCGTAGTGAGGGATAGGACAGAACAGTAGTTGTTAATAGGCTATGACCGGGCGTAGCTAACCCGTGTACAGGGAAAAGCGATTCTACCTCTTACTTTGCATTCTTTTGATCTTGCAATTTTACGGTTGATATGTTTTCACCATTGGGTGATGCACTTGGACTGTGTTGTTTATATTTTATCTATGGGTTCTATTTAGTTGCAACCCGATGAGATGAGGGTATGTCGTCTCATGCATCATATAGGCACATGCTAGAAATCACATTCCACACATAGTTTCCATGCCATGTAGGTGAATTAGAATTTTCACGTTGTTGTGATAGTTGATGTGCTAATAAAGCATGCTGTTGTGATAGCTTCTTTATAAATACCTACCTTGTGATATGGTATTTTTTTTGAGCTTGTTTATAGAAGGGATTCCAAACATTGGTTTTTGGGGAGTATGGGCCCCTATTGACCGGAATTTGGTGGATCATTGACTGTATATTGGTTATAACACATATAAAATGTCAAACTTTGATTCATGGAGAGTATGGGCCCCCACGGGTCAGAATTTGTCACATAGGTGTTAGTTTCAGTATTTTCTGGGTTCTGGGGAAGTTTCTGAGGCCTACTATTCGGAAAACCCAAAATACACACCGTGTAGGACCTCATACACGCCGTGTGTGTTCTTCTATTCGGGAAGAAAAATGGACTTTTTGGGAACACGCCGTGTACCCTGATTACACGCCGTGTAGTCTCTCTCCGTGTCACAAACCGTGTGGGCGACGACACGAGGTAGGGAATGGCTTGGGTGAAACACATCGTGTAGTTTTTGTGCACATCGTGTAGTGTTGACCCAAAGTCCGGCCGTGTAACTAACAACACGAGTCGGTGAACTCCTTGACATAACATGCCATGTCAATAATAGACACGCCATGTAGTGTGACCTGGGGACTGAGCCGTGTAGCTAACAACACGGGCCAGTGTCACCTCTCCCTGAACACGCCGTGTATCTGTGGGACACGATGTGTAGTCTTGTCCGAGGACAGACCGTGTGGAGTTAGCCGTGTGGCTGGGAAACGGGGTGTTGTACACGCTGTGTATGGGTGTAACACACCGTGTGGTGTAAAGCCGAGTAGTCGGCCGTGTCACAGACGACACGGGCAGTTGGAAAATAACATCGTACATGTCGTATAGATATTATGCATGCCGTGTAGTTTTGTTGAATGGAATCCGTGTGGCTTAGCCGTGTAGAAGGACCCGGGCAGGGGAAGGAATGTCAAGTACATGGCGTGTAGTCATTTTACATGCCGTGTAGTCTTGTTTTGACAATTTGGAAAGCCTTCTTCCTCTTGTTCCTTTGTGGTTCCTTCACTTCTCGATCTTAATAATCTTGAATCTGAGGCGTGCTTTTGACTTTGTAGTGTCATGCAACCTAAACGACCACGAGTTGTTCGCCAGGAGAGCGACGACGATTATACTCCGGAGATGGTGGGCCATGGGGTACCATTTGATCCTCCAGAAGAGCCAGATGTGGCTCCAGCTACTATACCGGACACAAGCGTGGAGGCACAGTTCCGTGGAGGCTTTATGCGGTTCATGCAGACCTTTCAGGGAGCACCGCAGGCTACCACATCTACGTCCGAGCTGACACGTATCTTTCAGCAGCAGCATCTGCCTACGTTTTCAAAGGATGGTGGACCACAGGCTGCAGAGTCTTGGTTGGGGTCGATGCAGACTATTTTCGAGCATCTTGAGATGCCTCTAGGGCGGAGGGTCAAGCTCGCGACATATATGCTGCATGATTCTACCAAGAGGTGGTGGGATGTTACCACCCAGTCAGAGAAACACAGGGACTTGGAGTGGGAATATTTTCATGCATTCTTCTATGAATTCTTCATTCCCGAGAAGCTGAGGGTAAATAGAGTTCGAGAGATCATGAATCTGCAGTAGGGCGCTATGTCAGTGATGGACTATTCTGCTCATTTTATAGAGCTTCAGCGCTTTACACCCGTGCTGGTGGGTGATGAGACGTTGAGAGCCAGGAGTTTTGAGGATGGTCTTCGGTATGACATCTGAGTGCTGGTGAATGTTTTCAGGTTGCATATTATACACACAATCGTGAACCAGTCACTGATTTCAGAGAGGAACCTGCAAGAATCTAGTGGTGTGGGCCAGGGCGGTTCAGCACTAGTTACTGGTACTATTTCTGCTGGCAAGAGGATGATATAGATGGACTTCTCTCAGGGTGGCAGTACCAGCCAGGCAAATTCTTCATGTGGTCAAGTCAGGTGCTACCAGTGTGGAATAGAGGGGCACAAGAGACCGCAGTGTCCACGAGACCCAGTTGAGTGCCGAGCTTGCGGCAAGATGGGTCATATGCAGCGCTTTTGTAGGGCATTTCTACCAGTGGCTAGTGAGAGGGGTTCTGTACAGACTTCGCATGCGGGAGAAGGACCAGTGAATTCTTACCAGTCTGGGAACTGAAATACGTCGGGGCGTGCAGGTAGAGATGGTGTTCATGGCCGTGGTATCCAGACACCAGGATCGCAGAGGCAGCAGGGCGGGACAGCTCAGGGTAGCCAGGCTGTGTCACAGGGCCGCGACACTGGGAAAGTATATGTAGTGCAACAGACCCAGCAGGAGCAGGATCTCAGACCAACTACAGTTAGAGGTACTATTATAGTAGCTTCTGTCTTGTCTTCAGTACTTTTTGATAAGGGTTATACTCATAGTTTCATATCTATACCCGTTGTGGAGAGCCTTGGGCTCGGTGTTTCTACTTCTTCTGATATCATGATGCTAGACACATCGTTGGGGACTAGGACGGCGGGTGTGCGTCAGTGCAAGGAGTTCCCCATTGAGGTTGGTGGGTATCACTTACTTTGGGACCTCTATGTCTTGGAGATGATGAGCTATGACGTCATTCTCGGAATAGACTGGTTGGTTCCCTTCCGAGCCTTCATAGACTGCTACCGTCGTAGGGTGTGTTTCACGTCACCAGAGAGTGGGGAGCTTCTATAAAAGGGCGAGTGGGATGTTCAGGCGAGTCAAGCTGGACCAGAGCATCATGGGAGAGGTGGAGTCACAGCCCAGATTGATAGTTTATATCTGGATGATCAGGGGACTTGTCAGACAGATTTCCCTCCAGTTGTTGATCGCTTCAGGGATGTCTTCCCAGATGAAATTTCAGGTCTACATCCAGTGCGTGAGGTGGATTTATCTATCTAGCTAGTGTCAGGAGAAGCCACAGTGTCCATTCCTCCTTATATGATGGCCACGCCTAAGTTACAAGAGCTCAAGAGGCAGTTATAGGAGCTACAGGGGAAGAGTTTTATCCGACCCAATACTTCTCCTTGGGTTTCTCCGGTCCTTTTTGTGAAAAAGTAGGATGGTACCCTCAGAGTTTTCATGGATTATCGGAAGCTGAACCAGTTGACGGTTAAGAACTGATATCCCTTCCCGAGGATAGATGACTTATTTGATCATCTTGGTGGAGCACAAGTGTTCTCGAAGATTGACTTGAGATCCGGATATCATCAGTTGCGCGTGAGACCATCAGATATACTGCTTACAGCTTTTCAGAGAAGATATGTTCTGTACATGTACTTGGTTATGTCGTTCGGACCCACGAATGCGCCTGCAGTTTTCATGGATCAGATGAATCGTTTGTTCCATCCGTATCTTGATTTGTTTGTGGTAGTATTCGTGGATGACATCTTGGTGTACTCTCGCACTCAACACGACCATGCCACATATCTTGAGATCGTATTGAGTACACTAAGAGAGCATCAGCTATATGCTAAGCTCTCGAAGTTCCACTTTTGGATGGACTATATTCACTTCCTGGGTCCCAATATCTCAGAGGCAGGAGTTGCAGTAGACCTAGAGAAGGTGAGAGTGGTAGTTTCTTGGGAGCATCCTAAGAAAATGTTTGAGATACAGAGTTTCCTAGGGTTGGCTGGTTACTATAGATGCTTCATAAAGGACTTCTCCTGCTTAGCATCACCGTTGATAGGTCTGACTAAGAAGGGTGTGAAGTTCATTTGGTCAGAAGCTTACGAGACAGCTTTTCAGGACCTAAAGGGAAGGCAGACATCATCACCGATTCTAATACTCGCAGAGTAGGGGAAGAGCTATAAAGTTTACTGTGATGCATCAGTGATTGGGCAGGGAGTCGTTTTAATGTCGGGCGACCAAGTTGTTGCATACAGGTCTTGGCATTTGAGGCCACATTTGATGAATTACCCAACGCATGATCTCAAATTTGCTGCATTTGTTCATGCGTTGCGATGTTGGAGAAATTATCTATTGGGAGAGCATTTTTGGTTTTTACCGATCACAAAATCCTCAAGTATATCTTTACTCAGTGTGACCTAAATCTGAGGCCGAGAAGGTGGGTTGAGTTCCTACAATACTTCGATTTTGAGCTTGCCTATACACCTTGTAAAGATAATGCAGTAGCCGATGCACTGAGCAGGAAGACTCAGATACAGGCAATGCAGGAGGCCAATGGTGAGTGGAAGCTCATGACCTTGTTCTCTGAGATGCATCTAGAGGTTCACGACAGTCAGGGGTAGACTTATCTTTCATCGTTAGCTATGACTTCTACCCTCCTAGATAGAGTGAGGATGAGGTAGCTATTGGTTTCAGAGGGCCTAGTTCTACGGGAGTCGGTGGTAAGTGAGGACCCACCTCCCAGTTGGAAGATAGGCGATTATGAAGTTTTCTGTTTCCATGGGCAAGTATGGGTTCCATGGGATATACGCGAGGAGCTGATGCAGGATTTTCATGCTTCAGCTTGGGCAGTTCATCCCGGGGTTACCAAGATGTACCGAGACTTGAGACGTCTGTACTGGTGGTCAGGTATGAAGAGAGAGATAGCTGGGTTTGTTACGAGATGTTCCAACTGTCAGCAGGTAAAGGCAGAGCATCCAAGAAGAGCTGGACTATTACAGCAGTTACCCATTCCAAAGTAAAAATGGGATGATTTCGTGATGGTTTTCATGACGGGATTGCCGAGGTCACCTAGAGGAAATGACGTCGTGTGGGTTGTTGTGGGCAGACTCACGAAGGTAGCTCAATTCTTGCTGATCAAGGAGACCTTCAGTGTGGACGAGCTCGGAAGGCTATATATCTGAGAGATCGTGCGTCTTCATGGGGTCCCTCGTTCTATCATTTCAGATAGGGACGCCCGCTTTACGTCTCGTTTCTAGCAGATTTTTCTAGAGGGCACTGGGTACACAGGTGCTTCTGAGCACAACATACCACCCTCAGACAGATGGCCAGTCAGAGCGAACGATACAGGTGCTAGAGGACATGCTAAGAGCATGCGCCAAAGACTTTGGGGGATCTTGGGATAAGCATATACCCTTATTCGAGTTTTCCTAAAACAATAGTTTTCAGGCGACCATTGAGATGGAACCATACGAGGCTTTATATGGTAGGCCACGTCGATCACCTTTGTGCTGGTTAGAGGTAGGTGAGGTTACTTTAATGGGGCCACATCTCGTATAGGAGAGATCTGAGCAGGTCCAGTTGATTCGGAAGCAGATGGATACCGCACAGTCTCGTTAGAAGTCTTACGCTGATCACCGCAGACAACCTTTGGAGTTCTTGGTCGAGGATCAGGTTTTCTTACGTGTTTCACCGAGGATGGGACACAAACGAATCAAGATACATGGTAAGCTTTCACCGAGGTATGTGGGACCATTTGAGATTTTGGAGAGATTCATGATGGTTGCCTATCGGTTGCAGTTACTACAGCAGTACCGAGCCATGCATGACGTCTTCCACGTGTCTCAGTTGCGTCGCTACATTTTAGAACCATCTCACACCTTTCATCTAGAGGAGGTTGAGCTTTAGCATGATGCTTCCTCTGAGGAGCATCCGATCTATATCATTTACAGGAGCACGAAGGTTCTTCGAGGTTAGTCAGTTCCTCTCATGAGGGTGTTATGGCAGCATGGCCGAGTGCAGGACGAGACCTGGGAGGGGAGGCCGACATACGTGCTCTGTGGCCATAGTTGTTCTGAGCTTTATCTTCGCCACCCTTGGAAGGGCAATTCAGGGATGAATTGCTATAAGGTGGGATGTTTGTAAGAACTGGGTTCTTATTTTAGAGGTACTAGCTTCTTCTTTTTCCTTTTCCTTAAGTGTTTTTGAGAAAATATGGAAAATGGGTGAAAATGCTAAATTTTGGAACTACACGTCGTGTACTTTATCCACACTCCGTGTACTTTTGTCCGTGTTGGGATGAGTACACGAGGCGTGTAGCCATGTCGTGAACGATGGGTGTAGGAACCGACTACACGCCATGTAGTGGTACCGTACACGCCATGTAGTCGGTCAGCAGACTTAAACAGTAAGGAGGTGGAGTCACCTCCAGCTGGGCGACAGTACACGTCGTGTACTTGGGAGTACATGTTCTGTACTCATGTCGACGGATGAACAGTGTGGAGGTGCCGCCAAATGAACAGTTAAATGAAAGAATTACACACCGTGTACTTTGTTTTTTCAGCTTAAAACAGGCAGTAGCCTCCTCATTTGGCAGAGTAGACTCTTGAACCGGTTTGGAGCCAGAGGAGGAGGTTGGATCTTTGATGATCCACCAGGCATTCATCTGGAATCCGTTTTGGATTCGGACGATCTCGTTAGAACCGCACGGGTAATCCCTCTCCTCTCCTGGTACCGTTCTTACCAATTCTTCTCCTAACGTATGTTATTTACGTTTGAATGGGTTATGTTCTTCGTCAGATCTACGCCTTTATTGGGCGTTTCAGGAGTCGGCGTTCGGGTATAACGCTCATTGACGTATAAGGTTGGTGGCTTGGTGTTTATTTTTCCAACAACTGTGTGTTTTGTGAGTTTTTGTGCCATGAACCCATGTTGGGGTGTTGTGTGGCTGAGGCTGTTGCTATATTTAATGCCTAGAATTTCATATGTGATTAAATTCTCATAATAAAATGCTGGTTGGGATCGTTGCTTGGATCCGAAACCACCCCGGGGGGTGTGTTTCACTGTTTAGCCGTTTGGCTAGGATACCCGAGGGTATGCCTTCAATGTAGTAATTGTAGAATTTCCTTGAGAGGAATTTCTTTTTTACTGCATTTTGATAGGTTGGGCATGGCCCGGTTACCTGTTTAGCCTGAGGGCGTTGTTGTGATTAGCCCTAGGGCACTGCACTATTTAGCCCAAGGGATGTAGTATTTCGCCTGAGGGAAACCTTTAGTGCCTGAGGGCTTGACTTCTGTGCCTGAGCGAGAAACTTCCTACACCTGAGGGAAATTTCTGTTACGCCTGAGGGCTATACCAGCGAGTTGGATTCTGCTTACCCGAGGGTAAGGTTTTTCTTGTCTGAGGACTTGGACTGTTTGTGTAGAAATGCATTGTGGTAATTTCTTGTATAAAATGAATTAAATGAATAATAAAATGGCAATTTAATTGTTAAGTTAGTTACTTGTTAGTACTTCTTACTTTATTGTATTTTACTGTTTCACACTGTTGTTGCATGCTTACACGCAGTTGGGCACGAGCCTTTGGTGGGTGCCTACTGAGATATATTTCTCTCACCCTGGTTGGGTCATGCTTTTCGGCACAAACAGATTACATTGCTGTAGGTGTAGATAGGGGAAAGTGTCCCTATACAGATACTTGACTGTTGCTGAGGAGTAGGAGGGCATGAGACCGAGCCTAGGCTCACGATGCCGCTACCACCTGTTTGTTTTTCTTTTGTTGTATTGCATTGGTGTATAACATGTTCTGGCTGTTTTCTTAGAACACGAAATGTGTAACATCATCATTTATATATTGTGGGTTATATCCATTGTTGTAGTTTATTTCAGTTATGTATGTTTACTACTTCCGCTGTCATTGTATGTTTATTTTTGTATTCTGCTGCGCTACACTTTGAAAAATGAGGTCATAGTTTCCCCACTATCAGACCTAGGCCCTCACTCCTATTTGGTAGCCTCTGGCATTTGGGGAAATGTGCTTCAGGTCACATGACGAACCGGGCTCGAGGCACCCGTTGCGTGGCACCCAGGTCCGGGACGTTACAATGATCTTATTTGTGAAACCTTCTATCATAAGGATTACATCAAATCTAGGAAATTTGATATGTTTATGATATTCCTTTTTCTAAATATATTCTACATATGTTATTATTGGAATTATTTTATTTTATTTATATGTGGTTAATTAATAACTTTTATGACCTTTATTGGGTGTTATATTTCAATTTCACGATTCATCTTGATTGACCATGTTTTATGATCGTATCTTATGGTACATTGACATTTTCAACTAATATTTCTCCCTTACTTAAGGTTTCCTACTTGTTTATTATCTTACAATAATCCATAGTTTGTATTTTTCCCTTACTAAGAATTAAAGATCACCAATTTCATATTATTTCATTACCTATGTTATGAATATTATTATATCATTTGAGATATACTTAAGAGGTTCCATAGAAGCACTTTTATGATAAAATTTTTTCATGTATTGTAAAATTATATGTATATGTAGACAATCCCCAAGAAACATATCATTTAGATCATTGGTTTATGTTAATTTTTATGAGATGTGTTCATAAAGTAATTGTATAAATGTATTATTAATTTATGTATAGCCAGGCATTTCAGAGTAATAACAATTAAGCTAATACACTATGAGATTTTGATTATTATTCCTTATTTATAATTATATGGGATGTGGATGATGAATCACAATCAGTTATTTATCAGATTCTAGATGTTTTTCCCACACAAATTGTTAAAATTTATTATCTTCATGATTATTCTAATTCATATTTCCTTGCACATGATTATGTAATGTTGACATGGCTCAAGATAATGATGTTTTGATTACTAATGCTTTGTATTATGAATTTTTTATTATGGGAACCAAACTTTTCGATTTTTTTTGTGTATTATTTACATATGATAACAACATGTGTATATTCTCTTAAAATTTTAATTATCATTTTTTAAATTATGAATCTATGAGTGATATATTCTTTATTTACACTTACTAAGTATATAATTTACATTTTATTATTTTATATTTCCAAAAGTTATAGAGAATGATTTTAAGAATTATATAACAATAAAGGGTATTATATTGGAGAAATATTCTGGGAGAAGTTAGTGATAATTCCTGAAATATGTTTATTATGTATGTAGTCTCTAATGTTAATGGACCTTCACAATTCTTATTTATTAATTATTGGGTAAATTATTCGGTAATCATCTAAAATGATGTTATAATTATGTATGTCATGCTCCGGTCACCTAAATATGACATCAATAGATGAATATAAAAAGTATAATCAATAATGAAATATAAAGATAAAGTTAATGTATATTTAAAGGAGAATATATACATCAAATTGGAATTAGTGAACCAACCAAGACCATATTTCATCAATTATATCGAAGAAGGTGTGATGAAAGATAAAATACCCCACACTAATGCTTATTTATTGGAATCAAATATTCTTGAGGGGGTTCTATAATAGAACCCTTTAAAAATATACAGTTTTAGGGGGGGTCCGAGCCTATTGAATACTTAGTGGAATATTTAAATGAACTGGATAGCACACAAGAATCCTAGTGGGAGCCGATTTCGAACATAGTCAATAAAAATTGGGTTCATCACCATCGCTTATTAAAAAAGGTACCTCATAGTGCTATACTGGGTAACTAGTGACTGATGTAGCCACCACATTCTTTTAAATAAACTGACAACCTATGAAACCATATAACTATTATTCTCCTATATTTGATCATATATAAAATCTACTAAAATAATATAAATATCCATAAAACATAACATCATTTATCCTATTATAAATTAAAAAACCTATTCTGAACTAAATCGATGGGAATAAGACTTTTCATTTAGTACACCAACACATGAAGTTAAAAGTTGTTAATACTCCACTCCATAATAATACATGTACGTGATAATAATGTTCTATTTAATTATATTTAGAACTGAACTATTTTAGTATCAATTAAACCCCATCTCAACATTCTACATCATAAAATCCTCATCATCATCCACTTACATGACTCTAAATACCAAGAGTATCATCCAATCAAATATACTCTACCAAAATATTGAGATTTACACTGAACATTTCATGATCACAATATAATAAACTATGTCATTATACTCAATGAAATCAATAAATTCTCTCACAAAAAAACTACTCATAGGTGGGTTCCGTCTATACCAAATTCCAAAACTCTAGTTTAATGAAAAAATTCACCTCACATTCATAAATCATAAATAATAAATCAAACTAATACCATATTTTACTCTATAAAATAAGGAATTGATATTAAAAATCAGTTACCCTTTATAATAATCTGCACAATGGATATATACTTCCAAAAACGCATATAAAAATTTCAAATCATGAAAGAATCAATTTAAATATCTAGATACTCAATCCTGAAACCGCAAATATACTTCTCCATTTTAAATGATATGGGTCTCTCGAATAAAACATATCAAAATTCATCAAAAAAAATTTAAAATATATTGGGTCACACCAGATTAATTTATCAATATAAAAGAAACAAAGAATACATCTGTTAATGGTTCATTTTAAAATTTACCAAACCACATTAGACACATTAAAATGACCATGAGTTTTTCTAAATCCCCCTTAGATTCCAAATTTATATTATCAAAACCATATGAAGAAAATTTATATCCTAGTTTGGATCTTATTTTAATCTAATTCCATTTTAAAAACACATTTTCAAATCAAATTACTTCATTTTTATAAAATTCCAATATCCTTGAAGTTATTAGTTTCACTAGTAATTTTCTAAAAAATACATTACTAACACCATTTTCTATTATATGTTTTTTCATTCATCAAATTCATTTTCCTAAAAACATGAAACATCAAAAAATCATTAAATTGTGGTATAAAATAAAAAAATTCATCAATAATGTGTTATAAGAAACCACCCTAACACATATCAATCAAATCAACCCACATAATCCATTTGACAAAACATTATATAAATTTTAATTTTCATTAATTAAAAATAGATCTCAAATAGAAAGTATTTCTAACCACACCACCTATAATTGGGTGTATTATCCCCTTATAATTGAACTATCCTGGTGAATTAATAACTAAATAGATACCAGTATAGTCCTGTAAAATATTTCTAGAGTCCAATATCCTCTATTTTGATTCTCAATACAACAAATCACTAATTCCAAGAGTGCTTAATCATAATTCTTGACAACTTTAAGAAACTAGACATTAAATTGAAACCATTATTGTTAATAAATCTCAAAACCTATCTCCCAAATTCCATTGATCCAATAAATATCTCTAACAAACAATTTCAGAAAAAACACACACTCTAATACCGCAACACAACACCACATACCAGATCAACAAAATTGTTCTGATACTAATAATATGACATTACTTCTATAATGTCTCGGACCTCTCTGGTCCATTACATTGTGAAAATGATGTGTTGGAGGTGTTCCGGGAGGTCAAGGTGACTTATCCTCAACACTTTTCCAAATTTCTAGTTCTGTGAACAGTGTTTCCAGAACGATAACCTTCTAATGGCAACCTTATAACGGTAGGCTTGGATAGTGTTTCCGGAAATGTAACCTTCTAATGGTAGCCTTATAATGGTAGGCTTGAATAGTGTTTCCAGAATGGTAACCTTCTAACAGTAACCTTATATTAGTAGGCTTGAATAGTGTTTCCAGAATGGTAACCTTCTAATGTAACCTTATTCCGGTAGGCTTGAACAGTGCTTCCAGAACGGTAACCTTCTAACGGTGACCTTCTAACAGTAGACTTGAACAGTGTTTCTAGAATGGTAACCTTCTAACGGTGACCTTCTAATGGTGGAATTGAACAGTGTTTCCAGAACGGTAACCTTCTAACGGTGGCCTTCTAATGGTATACTTGAACAGTGCTTCCATAACGGTAACCTTCTAACGGTGACCTTCTAACGGTGGACTTGAACAGTGTTTCCAGCTTCCTACAGTTTTTCCCCTTTGACATTTCCTTTGACGTAAAAAACATTTAAAGCCTTGTTTTAAGGACTATTAAGGTTGATTCAAATTTCATAAATCCTATATTAATTATTCCTATGGCCGGGATGTATTTACTCGGTCAAACCGTGTGGGTTAATGCGATCTGTTTTTAATGGAGAATTAACCGGATCATAAACCATCACCCCATTAAATCTTCAAAAAGGGATGAGATATCATTCTCCCTTGTTCTTCCCCCTTGTTATCGGCTAAGAGACACTAGAATATTTCAATCATTCCCATAGGAGTTTCACAATCAAATCCTAATCCTCCGATTGGTTCCGCTCTATTTTGGATGCAACCGAGCTGTGTCGGTCAATCATCCCAATAAGGTATGTTGTATCGTTATTCCTTTGGGGATCATCTTCTCTTGTTTCTCCCTTCCATATTATACCATGTAATTTCCAAGATTATAATGGTTTTTTCTTGGGGTTGGTTGGTACTCTCGTACAGTGGCATCCTCTGGTGGATGCAGTTGTCGTGAGAGGAGGATTGTGACCTGTTGTATGGATAAAGGACGTCAAGAACTCTTTGAGTTAAGGGATTCATGGCTTCTCTAATTGTATATGTGCAATCGTAGAATTAGCATGATTTAGTCCTTTGTATCACAATGAAATTGACCTAATTAAATACTTGAATCGGATTAAAATAATTGGTTGATCGCATATTGTTGCTTTGTACCGTGATAACGGTTTTCCTCATGTTTTTCTAGATAGAGTGATATCTATGTTTTATTTGATTAGTTGTTCGTTCTTGATGGAAATTGATAAATAATGTAAAGCCGAAATTAATTGATAATTAATTGGCTAAAGATAAAGTGGCATGTGAATGAATCCAATTGTTACCATTGTTGTAGTTGTTCTAATTTGATGATAATCAAATTGGAATAGTAAGCATGTTAAACCGTTTGTGATAGCTTACTAATTAGTTTTTCCGGAATTGGAACCTACATATTGAATATGATAATTCAATATAGATTAAAGAATCGCTTGTTTGATAATTTCTAAAAGGGTTCTGTGTTACCCTCTTGTTTGTTAAAGTGCCAAGAGCCCATTGTTGGGATTTTTGTTTTCCTGCTGCTTGTGCTCTGATGTGACCCTGGAGGGGTGTTGTGATATGTGGAGGCATGGAGGCCTTGTGGTTGTGGTAGAGGATGACGCCAAGAGTGGCGAGATGCATCAGTTTATGCATGTGGGTGTCGGGGAGGACACCAGGGGTGATGGAATGGGATGGATGTGGTTGTTGGATGCTTATGGATTCTTTGAATGTTTAACTACTTTATTTTCCCCACTGCTCAAGGCAGCTGGTCTTGATTACCCTTATTCTTAAGGAGGCGAAGACGTGTGGGGTATGCCACGTGCTTTCCGTGTTTAGCCTCTCGAGGGGGGATGGGTCTATGCTCTTTCTAAAGGTGGAAAAGACTCGAAGGGTTGTATATCTACTCACCGTGTTGAGACTCCTTTGTGTTTAGTAGCATATGATGCTTTTCTAGAATGCTTGGGAATAAGGGAAAGTAATTCTGTAATAAAAGTTTGATTAAATGGTGAAAATCCACGGGGATGGAGAAACTGGAATTGAAAGGTGATGTGAATCTTAAAAGGAGCAGTTGACTTTGGGTGTGATGCTAATGAAGTTTAATGTTAAATTATTCATGGTTAATTAATGTTTAAAGAATTAATTAATGTAAATTGGAACTGGTAAAATGAGAATGGAGTAATCTAATACAGCTCTTCAAATGTTTGTGTGCTTATATGAGACCAAGTCTTAGAAGTAGCAGCATTGAGCCTGAGAGACGTTAGCTGCAGTTGTATCTAAGACTAGGTAATGCACATAGTGTGGATGTGAGTTATATATATATATTTTACTTTTTTTTGTTTCTATACGCTACTCCACCCTGTCGGTAAGGGAAAATGACACCCCTGGGATTCTAAGACTTGGGGGTGTTTTCCCCAACTTCTTGATGGGAGGTCGAATGGCTGAGTACCCCCTTTGGCCCCACTCTCTTCTATTGGTAGATACATGTGCCAACAGGGACACCAGTTAGTTTCCCCATATATATGTGTAGAGGGCTGTAATGGCTTGTGGTTATTTTACACACATATATGCTAGATATAGTATCATATGGACTACTATAGGTGTAACGTGTATAGGATATGATGGCTTGAGGATCCATACTCGGTGTATGGGATATAATGTCTTGTGGTATAATACCCAATGTATGATACACGTTATGCGGGCTAGGGTAGCTCTCGGGACATAACTGGTAACTTTTGGTTGGGAGGATGGTGTGGTGCTTCACCCAGGTGTCTGCGGGCAAGACTTTGTGGTGCACGAGGTGCAGATTGTGGAGTTTAGCCCAGGTGTCTGCGGGAATGCTTTGGAGAGAGATGCACAGGACGTATGTCATTTAGAAAAAGCGGCAAACCAGTGGGGAAGTAGTAGTGGGGTGCCCTTGATAATCTTTACTATATGGTATATTCTTGTATGCATTACTTGGTGAGAGTAGCCATGGTGAGGTTGGGAACTTAGTATACCTGTTTAGGTGACAAGTTAGTTTCACTTATTGTTCACTAGGATTTAGCATGCTTTCTTTACTTTCACATGAGAGGCTTGGGGAGGATCCTACTGAGTATACTATTATACTCACCCTATGTATATATAAACTGTTTTTTAGGTCACTTGGATTAGGTTGGAGATCAAGCTGGTTACTACTAGCTTGTGGTTGCAGGAGGAGATGTTTGGGCTTATGGTGGCTACCAATTTACTTTATTTTGGGTACTTTTTGTTTTTCCTTTCAGTTGTAGTAATTTTGCATGGAATTTCATATATGTACTTGGGTTCCTTATATATTTTAGTTCTGAGTTGGAGTTGTTTGGTGTCTATCTTATCTCTCTCTTCAGCATGTGTTCTCTTAGAGGGTAATGCCTCCCATTTGTGTGTTTATTATACCCTCGGTGCTAGTCTCCAACCCAGGGCCTACTGTAGACGGGACTCGGGGTTCATTATCTCTCTTCTCACATTTCCATCCTAGGAGGGGTACACTTTTTGGGGAGGGGGTCATGACAGAGTGGTATCAGAGGTCTGTTTGAGGGATAGCATGGAGTTTAGAGTTAGGCACAGGTGAGGATGCATGGGATGGTAGGGAAACAGTGTCATTCATGTTTAGAAAGTGGGGTAAACACTGGAGACCGGCAGAGACATAGGAGTTTAGGGCCCCCTATGATCTGTTGCATAGACCATTATGTTTATGATGGCTACTAAACAAAGTGATACGGGTTGTAGGGTAGAGACCTAGGAAAGGATCAAGCATCATTCTTCTTTGTGCCTGTGTTTGAAGGGGTAGACCTTGGGATAGGTTAACCTTAAATTAATAAACGAAAACAATTAATTCATTAATGTTGAGTCTTCCATATTCCAGGCTTAGGAGCTCTAACGTTTGTTATTTTACAAGTATGGCTCCAGGTCGACGTCCTCGTCCGGTTTGCGTAGAAGATGTCCAGCAGGCTATTCCAGTGGATCATCGCCAGGTAGGGGTTGAAGACGATGACACTTGGAGGAAGAAACTCCGAGAGTTTCATCACCAGAGTCTATAGAAGTACGAGGGCTCTGTTTCAGATGCAGTCACAAAAGATTGGTTACAGGAAGTCGAGATAGGCTTCAGTTCGATTCGTGCTCAGATGGAGCACCGGGTGTCCTGGGTTGTGATGATGCTACGTGGAGTAGCAAGGAAGTTGTGGTTCTTGTTCCTTGGGGATCGTGAGGAGTCAGTGATCTCATGGGAGGAGTTTCGAGACAGGTTTAAAGTTGAGTTTCCTTTATCAACTTCGAAGGAATCCAGTCGCCAGGAGCTTCTTACCCTTTGACAGGGGACCTCCAGTGTTCGAGAGTTTGGAATCCATTTCAGGAACCTTCTACGATATGCTTTGGACATATTACCAGATGAGGAGGCTAGAGCGAGGCATTTCTATGAGGCTTTTCATCCAGAGATCCAGTGCCAGGTCACCCCATTTATGCTGAAGACATATCTCGAGGTGCTGGCGAGGGCATAGGTTGTTGAGAGGATTTTGGCCAGGACCAGATCGTCATGAGAGGGGAATCTTCCTGATTCCTCACGAAGTAGAGATATGGTCCGGGGTTTCCAGTTTTTAGGGCAGAAGATTTTCCGTTCACCTGGGGGTAGGTCCCAGCCCTTTCCAGCTCGTTTCTCCAGAGGAAGAAACTCTCAGGCCTATGCCCAGGAATCAGGCGCTTTTTTTTCTTGTGGTGTTCGTGGTCATCAGCAGCGGGAGTGCCCGACTTTTCAGAGCAGTCATCGTGCACCGGGTGCTCTGCTCCAGGTTCCTCCGTTGAGGCAGTTCCAGCCGAGGCAGCAGAAGCAGGTTGCACCAGCTTTAGATCACCAGAGGGTAGATGGATCAGGCGGAGGACAACCCCATGATGCTCCCCATCCTCAGAGGGCAGAGCGCGGCCATGTTGGTGGTCGTCATCAGGGTCAGAGAGGCTGTGGAGGAGGTCGTGGTCAGCTTCATGCTCTAGCATTTCCATCCCCAGGTGAGCCAGTTGTTGTTTGAGGTAACCTTTGATTTTTTTTTTACCTTGGTGTATGCCTTTTTTTATATAGGAGAAACACACTCCTTCATATAACCTACCCTTGTTCATGCTTTGGGACTTGAGGTAGAGAGGCTTCCAGTTCCCTTGGCGTTGACTACGCCAGTTGGAGGTCGAGCCGACATGTTTGAAGTATGTAGAGACTGTGAGCTACTGTTGGGGAAACACTGCTCTTGGGGATATTTCCTATGTTTACGAATACAACCATATGATGTCATACTCGGCATGGATTGGTTGTATTCGGTGCAGACTATTGTGGATTCCTACAAGAAGAAGGTCATTTTCTTTGATGCAGATGGATAGAAAGTGGTGTTTGTTGCTGAGCGAGATCCTCAGATAGGTTATAGACGAGTTCCATTTCTATCATCCATGATGGATGAGATGATGTTGAGTTCTTCAGAGGTTCAGCAGTTGACGTTTCATAGGGTTGTAGAGGAGTACCCTGATGTCTTTCTCGAAGAGGTTGTAGTGTTACCCCCTCGATGAGAGATCGAGTTTTGGATCAAGCTATATCTAGGAGCGTCTCCCATATCTATGTCTCTGTATAGGATGTCCCCTTATGAGTTACGAGAGCTACGTATTCAGCTTGATGGTCTGTTGCAGTGCGATTTTGTTCGGCAAAGTGTGTCACCGTGGGGTGTTCTAGTTTTGTTTGTGAAAAAGGCTGATGGCAGTTTGCGGTTGTGCGTCGATTATCGTGGATTAAACAAAGTGAAAATAAGGAACCATTATCCTCTCTCGCAGATTGATGACTTATTCGATCAACTGAAGGGTGCAAGTTGGTTTTCAAAGATCGACATGTAGTCAGGATATCATCAGATGCGTGTAAAGGATGAGGATATCCCGAAGACTGCTTTCCGTTTTTGTCATGGGCATTATGAGTTTGTTTTGATGCCATTCGGCGTGAAGAATGCTCCAGCTGTTTTCATGGGGTAGATGAATGTTGTGTTCCATGAATTCCTAGACAGGTTTGTTGTGGTTTTCATCAACGACATCCTTGTGTACTCCACATTTGAAGAGGAACATATAGAGCATCTACGATCCATTTTGGGAGTTCTTCGCCAACAACAGTTGTTTGGGAAGATGTCGAAGTGTGAGTTTTGGGCTCGATAAGTTCGTTTCTTGGGGAATGTTGTGTCCCAATAGGGAGTAGCTGTGGATCCGTTGAAGATAGAAGCAGTGGTGTATTGGGAAGCCCCCAAGACTATGTGAAAGGTTCAAAGATTCCATGGTCTCGCAGGCTATTATAGGAGGTTTGTAGCCAATTTCTCCCGAGTTGCGACTCCTATGAAAGCTTTGATCAGGAAGGATCAAGCATTCATATGGACTGATCAGTGTCAGGCAGCTTTCGAGTATCTAAAAGAGAAGTTGGTATGTGCTCCTGTCCTTTGTCTTCCAGCGGAGGGAGTCCAGTTTGATGTTTTCTGTGATGCTTCACATATGGGGCTAGGCTGTTTTCTCATGCAGCAGAGGTCATTTGTTTCTTATGGGTCTCGGCAGTTGTGTCCCCGTGAATTCAACTATTCCACCCATGATCTTGAGTTGGCATCTGTGGTGTTTTCTCTAATGTTGTGGAGACATTACCTCATTGGTGATCACTTTGTGGTTTTCACCGATCATAAGAGTTTGAGTTATGTTTTCTCCCAATGTGAATTGAATTTACGGCAATGTCGATGGATGGAGTTCTTGCAGGAATTCGACTTTGAAATATCGTATACACCTGGAAAAGGGAATGTTGTAGCTGATGCACTGAGCCGAAAGTCACGTAATGATGTTGTGCGTGAATCTGGTGATTCATGGAGAGTGATGGAAGAGCTATCAGCTTGCATATTGATATGGGAGAAGTTGGGGGTAGAGGTTGTCTTTTCCAGATGATAGTGAAGTCATCCCTGATGCAGAAGGTGGAAGAGTCTCAGTTGGGTGATCTAGAGGTGGAAGTTTGGAGAGACAGAGTTTTTTGTGGTGAGGCCCCTGATGGTTGGTCAGAGGATGAACGACACCGAGTGTTGTATCATGGAAGTCTTTTTGTTCCCTTGGCGATGCGCGAGAAGGTTCTCTGAGAGTTCCATAGTTCGCCCTTGGCAGTACATCCTGGTGTGACAATGATGTACAGATCTTTGAGGAGTCAGTTTTGGTGGCCTGGGCTGAAGCGTGCGGTTGTAGAGTGTGTGTCTCGGTGTTTAGTCTGCCAGAAGGTGAAGGCTGAACACCATGTTCCTAGTGGTATTCTCCAAAAATTAGATATTCCTCAGTGGAAGTGGGAGGACATCTCAATGGACTTTGTTACAGGTTTACCTCGAGCTCCGGGAGGACATGATTCTATATGGGTGGTAGTGGATCGTTTAACAAAATCAGCCCACTTTATAGCGATCAAGGATTCGACCTCAGTGGAAGTTTTATCGAGGTAGTATCTAGAGGAGGTGGTGAGACTTCATGGAGTACCTAGTACGATCATTTCTGATCGAGCTCCTCATTTTACCTCTAGGGTGTGGAGAGGTCTCCAGCATGCTTTTGGCTCTCAACTGTTCCTTAGCACTGCTTTTTATGCTCAAAAGGATGGTCAGACAGAGCGAACCATCCAGACTCTTGAAGACATGTTTCTCTCTTTTGTTCTTGATTTTGGAGGTTCATGGATGAAGCACTTACCCTTGGTATAGTTCGCTTAAAATAATATTTTTCACTCTACCATCTTTATGGCGCCATTTGAAGTCTTTTATGGCTGGCCATTCTGTTCTCCGTTAAGCTGGATTGGGGTCGGAGAGTCAGCAATTCTCGGACCAGAACTAGTGCAGAATACAATAGAGATGGTTCAGGTGATTCATGGGTGGATGAAGACAACACAAGATCGTCAGAAATCATATGCTAATCAAAGAAGGAGACCCTTATAGTTTAATGATGGGGATCATGTGTTTCTAAAGGTGACTCCCCATCGTGGGAAGTGAAGGTTTGGTCGTGGAAGTAAGCTTTCTCTCCGGTTTGTTGGGCCTCTTGAGGTGTTAGCTCGTGTTGGAGCTGTGGTGTATTGAGTAGCACATCCCCATTAGATGATTCGGATACATGATGTCTTCCATGTATCACAGCTTCGTGGTTATCTTCATGATGAATCTCATGTTATCGATTGGGGAGAGATCGATATTGATGATGATGCTACCTTTGAGGAGCAACCTGTGGAGATCCAAGACCGCAAGGAGATGGTGTTGCGTAGGTGTTCTATTCCCTTAGTTCATGTCTTAGGGCGACACAGTGGCATGGAGGAGAGTACCTTGGAGCGTAAGTCACAGATTCGTGCTCAGTACCCAGAGTTGTTTAATGTTTAACTCCTTTTATGTAATGATGTTTCCTTTGTGGTTAGACCTTTCATGTTTTATTTAGGTTCCTTTGATGTGATGTTATGATTTAATTGTTTTGATATGGATGGTTTGTTCCCATACTCTCAGATGTCGTAGTTTTGTTCCAACTTTCGAACAACTCATGGCGGTTTTCCCCTGAGAGGTATCTTATGGGGTGGTTGTTCGGACCCCTCTTTTCTTCTAGGTTGGTTTTTAATTCTCGAGGACAAGAATGTTTTTAGAGGCATCTAATGTAATGGCCCGGACCTATCCGGTCCATTACATTGTGAAAATGTGGTGTTGGAGGTGTTCCGGGAGGTCAAGGTGACTTATCCCCAACACTTTTCCAAATTTCCAGTTCTGTGAACAGGGTTTCCAGAATGGTAACCTTATAACGGTAACGTTATAACGGTAGGCTTGAACAGTGTTTCTAGAACAGTAACCTTCAAACGGTAGCCCTATAACGGTAGGCTTGAGCAGTGTTTCCAGAATGGTAGCCTTCTAACGGTAACCTTATAACGGTAGGCTTGAATAGTGTTTCCAGAAAGGTAACCTTCTAACGGTAACCTTATACCGGTAGTATTGAACAGTGTTTCCAGAACGGTAACCTTCTAACGGTAACCTTCTAATGGTAGACTTGAACAGTGTTTCCAGAACGATATCCTTCTAATGGTGACCTTCTAATGGTTGACTTGAACAGTGTTTCTAGAATGGTAACCTTCTAACAGTGACCTTCTAACGGTAGACTTGAACAGTGTTTCCAGAATGGTAACCTTCTAACCGTGACCTTCTAACGGTGGACATGAACAGTGTTTCCAACTTCCTACAGTTTCGCCCCGTTGGCATTTCCTTTGACGTAAAATACATTTAAAGCCTTGTTCTAAGGACTCTTAAGGCCGATTAAATTTCCATAAATCCTATATTAATTATTCCTATAGTCGGGATGTATTTACATGGTCAAACCGCGTGGGTTAATGCGATCCATTTTTAATGGAGAATTAAGCAGGTCTTAAACTGCCGCCCCATTAAATCTTCAAAAAGGGATGATATATCATTATCCCTTGTTCTTCCTCCTTGTTCTCGGCTAAGAGACAATATAGCCTTTCAATCATTCCCATAGGAGTCTCACAATCAAATCCCAATCCTCTGATTGGTTCCGCTCTATTTTGGATGCAACCGAGCTGTGTCGATCAATCTTCCCAATAATGTATGTTTTATCGTCATTCCTTTGGGGATCATCATCTCTTGTTTCTCCCTTCCATATTATACCATTTAATTTCCAAGATTCTAATGTGTTTTTCTTGGGGTTGGTTGGTACTCTCGTACTGTGGCATCATCTGGTGGATGTAGTTGTCGTGAGAGGAGGATTGTGACCCATTATGTGGATAAAGAAGGTCAATAACTCTTTGAGGTATGGGATTCATGGCTTCTCTAATTGTATATGTGAAATCATAGAATTAGCATGATTTAGTCCTTTGGATCACAATGAAATTGAACTAATTAAATACTTGAACTGTATTAAAAGAATTGGTTGATCTCATGTTGTTTCTTTGTACCGTGATAACGGTTTGCCTCATGCTTTGCTAGATAGAGTGATATCTATGATTTCTTTGATTAGTTGTTCGTACTTGATGGAAATTGATAAAGAACGTAAAGCCAGAATTAATTGATAATTAATTGGATAAAGATAAAGAGGAATGTGAATGAATCTGGTTGTTGACATTGTTGTTGTTTTTCTAATTTGATGATAATTGAATTGGCATAGTAAGCATGTTAAACCTTTTGTGATAGCTTACTGATTAGTTTTTCTGGAATTGGAACATACGGATTGAATCAGTTAATTCAATATGGATTAAAGAACCTCTTGTTTGATAATTTCTAAAAGGGTTCTGAGTTACCCTCTTGTTTGTTAATGGGCCAAGAGCCCATGGTTTTGATTGTTGTTTTCCTGCTTCTTATGATGTGATGTGATCGTGGAGGGGTGTTGTGATATGTGGAGGCATGGAGGTCTTGTGGTTGTGGCAGCGGATGACTTCTAGAGTGGCGAGATGCATCAGTTTATGCATGTGGGTGTCGGGGAGGATGGGAGGGGTGATGGAATGGGATGGATGTGGTTGCTGGATGCTTGTGGATTCATTGAATATTTATCTGCTTTGCTTTTCCCCACTGCTCAAGGAAGCTGGTATTTCTTACCCTTCTTCTGAAAGAGGTGAAGACGCACGGGGTATGCCACGTTCTTTCCGTGTTTAGCCTCTCGAGGGGGGATGGGTCTATGCTCTTTCTAAAGGCGGAAAAGAGTCGACGGGTAGTATATATACTCACCGTGTTGAGCCTCCTTTGTGTTTAGTAGAATATGATGATTTTCTAGACTGCTTGGGAATATGGAAAAGTAATTCTGTAATGAATGTTTAATTAAATGGTGAAAATCCACGGGTATGGAGATACTAGAATTCAAAGGTGATGTGAATCTTAGAAGGAGCAGTTGACTTTGGGTGTGATGATAATGAATTTTAATGTTAAATTATTCATGGTTAATTATTGTTTAAAGATTTAATTGATGTACAGTGGAACTGGAAAAATGAGAATGGAGTAATCTAATAAATCTCTTCAAATGTTTGTGTGATTATAGGAAACCTAGTCTTAGAAGTAGCATCCTGGAGACTGAGAGACATTAGTTGCAGTTGTATCTAAGACTAGGAAATGCCCATAGTGTGAATGTGAGTTATATATATATTCTGTACTTTTTGTGTTTCTATACGCTACTCCACCCTATCGGTAAGGGCAACTGACACCCCGGGGATTCTGAGCCCTGGGGGGATGTTTTCCCTAACATTCTGATGGGAGGTCGAATGGATGACTACCCCCTTTGGCCCCAATCTCTTCTCTTGGAAGATACATGTGCCACCAGGCACACCAGTTAGTTTCCCCATATATGTGTGTAGAGGTCTGTAATGGCTTGTGGTTATTTCACACAAATATATTCTGGATATAGTATTCTATGGACTAATATAGGTGTAACGTGTATAGGCTGTGATGGCTTGAGGATCCATACTCGGTGTATGGGCTATAATGGCTTGAGGTATAATACCTGATGTATGATACACATTATGTGGGCTGTGGTGGCTCCCGGAACATACTTGGTTACTTTTGGTTGGGAGGATGGTGTGGTGCTTCACCCAGGTGTCTACGGGAAAGCCTCTGTGGTGAACGAGGTGCATATTGTGGAGTTCAGCCCAGGTGTCTGCAGGAAAGATTTGGAGAGAGATGCACGGGACGTTTGTCATTGGGGAAAAGCGGCAAACCAGTGGGGAAGTAGTATCGGGGTACCCTAGATAATCTTTACTATATGCTATATTCTTGTATGCGTTACTTGGTGAGAGTATCCATGGTGAGGTTGGAAACTTAGTATACCTGTTTAGGTGATGAGTTAGTTTCACTTGTTGTTCACTGGGCTATAGCATGATTTCTTTACTTTTTCACGAGAGGCTTGGCGAGGATCCTACTGAGTATATTGTTATACTCACCCTATGTATATATAAACTATTTTTCAGGTCACTTGGAGCATGTTAGAGATCAAGCTGGTTACTACTAGCTTGTGGTTGGAGGAGGAGTTGTCCGGGCTTGTGGTCACTGCCGTTTTACTTTCTTTTGGGTACTTTTAGTTTTCCCTTTCAGTTTTAGTACTTTTTCATGGCATTTCATATATGTACTTGGGTTCCTTTTATATTTCAGTTCCGAGTTGGAGTTGGTTGGTGTCTATCTTATCTTTCTCTTATGCATGTGTTCTCTTAGAGGGTAATGCCTTCCATTTTTTTGTTTATTATACCTTCGGTGCTAGTCGCCAACCCGGGGCCTACTGGAGGGGGGAATCGGGGGTCATTATCTCTCTTCTCACATTACCGGCCCCGGAGGGGTACACTTTGTCGGGAGGGGGTCGTGACAGAGTGGTATCCGAGGTCTGGTTGAGGGATAAGATGGAGTTTGGAGTTAGGCACAGGTGAGGATGCATGGGATGGTAGGGAAACAGTGTCATTCATGTTTAGGAAGTGGGGTAAACACTGGATACCGGCAGAGACATAGGCGTTTAGGGACCCCTATGATCTGTTGCACAGACCTTTAAGTTTATGATGGCTACTAAACAAAGTGATATTGGTTTCAAGGTAGAGACCTAGGAAAGGATCATGCATCATTATTCTTTGCGGCTATGTTTGAATGGGTAGACATTGGGATAGGTTAACCTTAAATTAATAATGGAATACAATTATTTTATTAATGTTGAGTCTTCCGTATTCTAGGCTTAGGAGCTCTAACAGTTGTTATTTTACAACTATGTCTCCAGGCCGACGTCCTCGTCAGGGTTGCATAGAAGATGTTTAGAAGGCTGTTCCAACGGATCGTCGCTAGGTAGGGGTTGACGACGTTGACACTTGGAGGAAGACACTCCGAGAGTTTTAGCACCAGAGTTTACAGAAGTACGAGGGCTCCGTTTCAGATGCAGTCACAGAAGACTGGTTGGAGGAAGTCGAGATAGGCTTCAGTTTGATTCGTGCTCGGAAGGAACACTGGGTGTCCTTGGTTGTGACGATGCTGCGTGGAGCAGCAAGGAAGTGGTGGTTCTTGTTCCTCGGGGATCGTGAGGAGTTAGGGATCTCATGGGAGGAGTTTCGAGACAGGTTTAGAGTTGAGTTTCTTTCATCAACTTCGATGGTGTCCAGTCGTCAGGAGCTTCTTACCCTTCGATAGGGGACCTCCGGTGTTCAAGAGTTTGGAATCCGTTTCAGGAACCATCAATGATTTGATTCAGACCTGTTACCAGATGAGGAGGCCAGGGCGATGCATTTTGAGGAGGCTTTGCGTCCAGAGATCCAACGCCAGGGCACCCCATTTATGCTGAAGACATATGTCGAGGTGCTGGCAAGGGCAGAGGTTGTTGAGAGCACTATGGCCAGGACCAGATCGTCACAAGAGGGGAATCATCATGATTCCTCACGAAGCGGAGTTGTGGTCTGGGGTTTCTGGTTTTCAGGGAAGAAGAGATTCCGGTCACCTGGGGGTAGGTCCCAGCCCTTTCCATCTCGTTTCTCCGGAGGCAGCAACTCTCAGGCCTATGCCAAGGAATCAAGTGCTTGTTTTTCTTGTGGTGGTCATGGTCATCAGCAGCGGGAGTGCCCGAATTTTCAGAGCAATCATCATGCACCGGGCACTCCGCTCCATGTTCCTCCATTGAGGCAGTTCCAGCCGAGGCAGCAGCAGCAGGTTGCACCATCTTTAGATCACCAGAGGGTAGATGGATGTAACACCCCGAGATTTTATGAAAAATATTCTTTTTAATTTAATTAATGTCTTGTGTTGTACGCTACACCAAAATGAGCTTTCTCAACACGCATCCTTGACTTTCCTTGTATTACACGCAATCACGACCTTCCTCGATAGCGTGTGTAGTACGCAATACCGAGTTTCACTAAATAACGATATGCTATTAAAATATTATTAAAACTAGCCGTTATGAATAGTAATAACCACTTTTTAAAATTTTGAAATTTTTATTTTTCAAAATGGACTTCATTTCTGGATTTGGAATATCGAAATTAGCTTAGGGTGAAATTTTGGTACTTTTCGGATAACTTTCATTTTCTGATGAATAGTGAAAATTACTAAATTTTAATTAAAAACAACTTTTTTAATCAAAATAATTAATAGTGATAAATTATTAATTTGATTGGTTTTAAATTATATTTAGAATATATTTTTACAATTTAATACAATGTTGGTTAGTGGATGTAATTTGACATTTAAACCAGACATAAACAACTGTCAATCTTTTGATAGTTATTATCTCTTAAGAACACACTATTTGTTTTGACGACGGGAATTATTTTTTAAATTAATTAATGCAACTGATATGTATTGAATTTGGTAAAATAGACATCAAATTTTAGGTCATAATATCAAATATAGCTTAGGCCTAATTTTTGGTATTTTTCTGAAAACTTTCAATCTTTGATGAATAGTGAAACCACTAAGTGGTAGTTAAAAAAACTGAATTTTTCATAAAACTTAATTTTACCGCTTCTGTGAGAGGAATTTTGAAAATCCGAGAGACACGGTTGATGTCAGTAAGTAAAATGTGGTTCAATGGGATGAAAATAATTTTTTGGTGAATAGTAACTTTTTACTTTTTTTTACCACGGTTAAAAGTAAATATGGTAATTAAGGGTAAAATTGATATTATTATTCCCCTAACACATGTTCTAATTCTATTGGATAAGTGTAATTCGACCAAAAACAACCTTAGGAATAAAATATGACCATTTAGGCCCACTTGGATTAGATTAGGACATTTATTATTAATTTATTTAAAGAAGGGTTAAAATAGTTAAAATCAAATTTTAATTAGTAAATAATTTTTAATATGGGGTTATACATAATATAAATTCGACTATAAATATTAATTAGAAAGCTAAAAAGATTTCCTATATAATGATATTTTATTTATAATTTTTAGAAATTAAATAATTTAATTTATTTATGATACAACGATGATGCAGTAATTATCTTATTAATGAAATATTGTCATAATTAATGTTATAAATGCCCAAATAAATATAATTTGAAACTTTTTATGAATTACACTAACTTTCTAGATTAATATGACATGTTAGTATTGATTTAATTAACTTTGTTAGAACTTATCATTCTGTTATGATTTTCAAAGAAATTGATTACTAAATAGTGTCAAAATTGACATAAAATAGTTTTTAAAACAAGTATTATATTATTAATTGTTATTTTATTCCTAAAAATCTATGGTTCGGCCAAATAACTTAGATAAGGTTATATATATTAATAATAAACAACTTGGGGTTCGTTTGGCTTGATATAGTAAGTCTATTAACCTTATGGTATAAGAACACAAGAAGACAAGGTAAAGGTAAAATTATTTAACTTAATGTTAAATCTACATGATAAGGTTAAAATAGGAACCTAAACTTGTCTAAATTCTATTGGATGAGATTATTTCGACCCATCCCCACCTTAGACACGAAATAAATCAATTTGGAGCTATTTAAAACCGAACTTGACTTTATAATGAAATAATATGTTTAGTTATTCCAAAGGTGCCCCTCTCCTCCCTTATAAAAGGGCACCTCCTCCCTCTCCTCCTCACAACAATTTGAGACTTCATGCTCGGCCAACCCCTGCCAAATTCTCTTCTCCACTTCCCTAGAAACATCCTAGAGGTTCTGGTCTTCCTCAAAGACCAATTTTAGTTCCCTAAAAGGAGATCTCAAAGAGGCGCTTCAAAGAAGAGGTAATTTCCGTTACCGATTCTTTCAACTTTATTTCTTCTTCCACTTCTTCTTCTTAGGTTGTTTCATTATGAAGTAATAACATCAGTATCACTCATATAATTATATGTTATTATAATTATGAAAAAACCCTATTTCACCATCTATCCATCCTACGGAAAACGAAATCATCACGCGTGCATACGTACGGAATACCGTCTCCACGTCGTGGTGTAATCTGTTTTTCCACCAACACCTTACATGGATGGGTCTTATGGTGTAAAGAATAACTATACATAGTTATTATAACATCATAATGATTCTGATATATTGTATCATCCACTCCAATTCAATTCAATAATTATGGAAATGATATCATCGCTCGTGCGTACGTACGGACTACCGTCTCCACGACGCGATGAGATTTATTCTCCATGTTAACCATTTAAGAATGATTATAAAGTATATATAAGCAATAATAATGAAATATATGACATTATAAAGATACTGGATTTATCTGAATATATATGTATTTCATCTACTTAATTCCACTCAATTCAATAAGGAAACGAAAACAGCGTTCATGCGTACGTACGGCCTACCGTCTCCATGAACGGTGTATTTCTTTCCATTTATCGATCCATTATATATATGTATATTCTGAATATATATTATATATAAATCATGTTTTATATTCTAGAATTAAGTAATAATGATCTAAGTAATCATATGAATAATTACAAGTTATAACACGAACGACAAATGAAACGATTTTACCCAAAACGCTCTTTAACATGGAATTTACAAAAGCACGGGTAAAATAAAGTCATAAGTGAACCATATATGATATCATAACAATGATTATGATTCTGGAATAAGTCAATGACATTATTTAAATCATTATATAGTAGGTTCGGACACTTACGAAGCAAATCGGACCTAAGGTAAGGAAATATCACAATCTCATTTTTATCCGAGATTGTTTATTCATAAGTATTTACTGGGGTGTATTTTATCATCCACATACATGTTTCATCAATATTTAATATTATTTCCATCCACCTACAATTGTTTAAATCCATTTTTACCCTTTGGTGAGTTTTTAGTAAAATATTTGAAAGGAATCTTTTGTCGTTTTTCGTACGAGGTATTTTTTGACTTTTCCGACAAAAGTACGAAAAGAATGTTTTTTTTAACTTATACGACATGAATGGATTTTTAAAACATTATTTCCAAGAATCTTCCTTTACAAGTTTTAAAGTTTATTTTTAATCAACTTCTTTTAGTTTAAAATTGTTTGACATGTTAAGAAAGGAAAATGTTTTTGAATTTGAAAGGATATTTTCCTCAAGAATGGAGTTCAATTGTTTTATCAAAATTATTTTCCATCTAAGATAATAAAGGGTTCTGTTTTTATCCCTATTATTACATTGATTTGATTATGTTGTGATGGAATTATATTTTTATGAATTCCTTTATCTTATATGAATTGTTTTATGATGTCACGATGTTTAAGATTCCCATTTTTATTACATGGGTTATGAAATGATGTATGATTTATGATTCTGTGGCACACATAAGAATGGTATCATTATGAGATGGGTGGTACCTATATCTCCCTCCAGTGCATTGGGTAAAGATTTTATATCTCATGAGATAGACATGGCTGGAATGGTAGGTTATACAGGTTCAGTGAAACAGGACTGAAACGAGGGTGACTCGGTTCAGAAATGGACTTTGTCCACTAAGATAGTCTTGGCAATGAGTCTTAACTAATAAGATATTATTCTCTATGATTATGTGTGTATGCCAAAAATTTTCATGTTTTAAGTTATGATTATTGGGATTACATTTCACTACTATGATTTATCCCATGTTATGAAATTATGGTCTCTTTTGCAGGTTAAGATTTCCAAAAGTTATGTGCTTATGTATATGATGTGATTGATATTTCTTTTGTTTACCCTTACTGAGCATTTGATATCACCCTTTTATGTTTTCTTTTCCCCAGGATATAAAGAAATGTTTTAGGTATAAAAAAAGGAAGATCTTTATGGGAGATGTTGAAGATCTTTCACCATGATTAGAAGATTATATTCCGAGTTTCGAAAGACACTAAACTATTACGGTCCTTGTGTGTGTGTTTTTGTTATGTACTAAGTATTACGAAAAAGTAATGTAATGTCCATGTACGTCAAGCTTCCGGTCTCTACAGTTGGTATCAGAGGAAAGGTTTAGTCAACTTTGGAAACTAGGATGCGAAAATGTTAGTGAGATCCCTAGAGATATTTCTATGGTATGTCTAAGGATGCCCCTAAGGATAAGTATACGTATAGGATACAGTCCTAGAACTATGGTAACGATATTAGAATTTAACCTAAGATTTTAGATATTGAAGTTACTCCCCCTTTATTATGATTTTTTCCTCTAACACTGTTGACGCTCCTTTCGCCACAGAATCTAAAGATTGGAAAAGAAGAATATCTGAGCTCAATGTGATTCGACCTTTGAAGAAAATATCAAAAATCGACAAAGGCATGAACAAAGGATCAAAAGAAACTTCACCGCGCAAGTTATATCACTGTCGCGCAAGTACACTTGTGCGACGCCCTTGGTCGCGCAAGTGACTTGCGCGACCTAAGTGATAACCGCCCGGTAACCGCCCGGGGTCTTCTCCTACCTATAAATAGACCCTGTGGGCCCCCCATTCGAGAGGATCTTTTTCCAGAAACTCGGATTGAAGCTCCCGATGCCCAAGTCTCTTCTCAAAGCTTCCGGAACACTTCTAAGGTAATTTCTTACCTAGAACGGAAGATCTAAAGAGAAGAAGGAAGGCCTAAGTGTTGAAACTCATCAACACTTGCGCGCTGCCTTATTCATTCAATAGAACATGCGCGTCCCTTTTCTGGAAGAACCTCAAGAGGATTCTAAAGGCTTTAAGAAAGAGTCGCTCAAGTATTTTAATGATGGTTGAGAATCGCGCAAGTACCCCAACGTCGCGCAAGTATACTTGCGCGACCAATACTTGCACGTCGCCGCAATACATGCACGCCTTTCAAGACTTGCGCGCCCCTACCTTTTTGGGTGCCCATATTGACCATTTTTACCCCTCTTAAGACAATACACCTTTCCTTTTCAAGATTTAGTCTTCAAGACACTCTTCAAAGCCATTTATGGAATGATTTCTTGATTTGACTTCCTTATCTGAAAGGAATTCTGTGGAATATCTCTCAAAACCTAGTGATTTAAGTATCCTTATGTCACTAAATATGAAGAGTTCATTCATTCAACCTCATCCTTTAAGATGAGAGAATACTTAACTTGGGTATCCTTTTTAGGAATAATCCCCAGTTATAAGTCCTTTAATCTGGGCATATTCCTCAGGAGTAAGTCCCAAATTCTTAAAGTTCTCAAATCTGGGCATCCTCCTCAGGAGTAAGCCCCAACCCTTAATCCCTAACCTGGGTCTCCTTTTCAGGAATAAGACCCAGTCATAATCATGGGCATCCTCCTCAGGAGTAAGCCCCAAGTCCTCTAATTTTGGGAATCCTCCTCAGGAGTAAGCCCCAATCATAATCCTTTAATTTGGGCATCCTTCTTAGGAGTAAGCCCCGAGTCCCTTAATTTGGGCATCTTTCTTAGGAGTAAGCCCCAACCTCAAATATGGGCATCCTCCTCAGGAGTAAGCCCCAAACCTTAACCCCTAAACTGGACTTCCTTTTCAGGAATAAGTCCTAGTTATAATCTTGGGCTTCCTTTTCAGGAATAAGCCCCAAGTCCCCTAATTTCTCTTTAACCAGACTTAATTTACCCTTGATTTGGGTTTCCTTTTCAGGAGTAAAACCCAATCATAAGTCCCCTCCTAACTTGGGAATCCTCCTTAGGAGTAAGCCCCAAGATTAAAGTATTCAAAATCTCTATGAAGCACATATACCTTTATGGACCCTATTCATGGATTTTCTCCCTAAAAGTGAATCCTAAACCTTCATCTATCTGGGAAGTCATACATACATAAGCCCCAAACCATTTCTTATGATTGCATCTTTCGTGTCACAATTGTCTAAATTTTACTAATACCTCTTGTTTCTCACACCGAGCATGACTCACGTGAGTTTAGAGTGTAAAAGTAATTGTGACATCCTGCTTTGAGCCATCAATCATAAACATCATACCCTTATACGAACTACATGGGTTCTGATTCATTTTTTAAAACAAAGGATACGTAGGTAGCCCATCTATGGGTTCGATCCCAACTCTTAAGTAATTCATTGTCCTTCTGAATGACGATAAACTTCAAGTGCCCCACAGAGTGGCTTTAAAACCAGCCTGGACATCATAATGACCAAGAGGCTTTTATATAAATGTTTTGAAGGATACCATTGACCAAGAATCTATAAATAGATACAAATGATTCTCTATTGATGAAGAACCTCAAATACATATAAAATATTCTCTAAATTTATTACATATTTAGTCATTGATTGTTAAACTGAAGGAAAGCTCATTTTATTCTTGGTAATGTAATAAGGATTCACGAACATAACTTAAATCTATAAAGAGAGTCCCGGAGTAGACAATAATTCCCCTCAAAAAGGTGTGATGAGTCCGACCTCCCATCCTCTCGACCAATGAAAATTCATAAGACTCATTAGCCCACAAGATAATGAGCGCCTACCTTTGGAAAGTAGGTCCAAACGGATGTGGAATCATTGGATGTTTCCGGTTCTACGAAAAAACCCGTTAGAAACCGATCGGAACATTTGAATCTCCCATCCAGGAGGTCATCCCCGAATTCCATGTGAAACAAAAAATGGTGAACCCGACGTGAAACCTTAACCAAGTTAAAGTGATGTTCTTATTATTTGTTAGGCCCCTTGGGCCAACAAAGAAATCATTAACATGTGCTCATCCAAAAGATGCAGTGGCCGGATTCATCTTGATTACATCTGTTATATCAAACAGGCACTCTTTTCTCAAGATCTTCTGCAAAATGGCTTTCCTTAAATTCACCCCTGTGAATACTGCTGTTGTGAACACCTCTACTGTGAGGTCAGCTGCTGTGAAAACCAATGCTGCTACTCCTGCTGGAACGTCGTCCGCTCTGAGGATGACATCACCAACTCAGCATCTTCAACGTTGGGTTTCTAATGCACTGGTTAAGGAGTACTGTCGCAACGGTACTATCCCAACTCTAGAGGCCGCTCGTCAAGCCCTCCAAGTTAACAACTCTACCTGGTCGTCCGGACAACGGCGACCAGCGATCAAGAAGCAGACGGTGCTGACTACCGTCTCCAACTGTTTCGGGTCGTTATCCCCGGAACGCAATTTCCATTCACTCCCTTACTCTGAGGAAGTGAATGAGCAGTTCCCTCAGGGCCTTAATTCAAAAAGACATGAGTCCTTCCCGAGGGCTCCCATCAACAATCGCCGCCAGACTCGTGCGGCAGTGCGCCCTCAACATGATGAGGGTACCGACTCCAGGAATTCAGCTCAGGTTTGTCGAACCCGAGCAGGCAAGATGAACTGCCAGAGACGGAATCCGGTTAACAATGGGCAGGTTGTCATCCCTTCCATCTCCGGAGAAGTCCGCCAACCTAACTTGGTGGAAAATAATGAGCAGGCACACACACCTGTCCGTTTTAATTCTGCTGTCCAGCAGACTCGTCTGGAAGCATCAAGCCAATCCCGCCAGGCAATTCCGGCGGAGTACTATAGGCAGGAACATGCACCTGCTTATGCATCATCAGTTAGTCAGCAGGCTCGCCTGACTATATATGATGGATTCCACCAACCTAACTTGGTGGAGAACAACGAACATGCACAGACACCTGTCCGTTTTAATTCCGCTATCCAGCAGACTCGTCTGGAAGCATCACGCCAATCCCGCCAGGCAATTCTGGCGGAGTACTATAGGCAGGAACATACACCTGCTTATGCATCACCAGTTAGTCAGCAGGCTCGTCTGACTACATATTATGGATCTCGTCAACTGCGTTTGGCGAAGTGTAATCAGCAGGCACATACACCTGCTAATACTAATCAAGCCTACCAACAGTCTCGCTTGGTAGCGCACAGAGAAGTCAGTTGGAAAGCCCCGACGACAAACAGGAGGAAGACTCAACTCTCTGCCTCCACACTTGAGTACTGTCAGGATTCACTGACAGGAAAAGGAGGATAGGAGCAGGCACATACACCTACTCCAAACACGGAATGGACGTATATCCCCGTTTCGGCGGCTGAAGTCACCAAACATTTTTTGTCAATGGTGAAAGAGCAGAAGAAAATTCCTGCTCATATTCTGGATGCTTTCCAGGATATCATAACAGCTTTAGCATCATCTCAGGGACAGACACATAAATCTATCCCTAGAAGTGGAGTGACACATCAACGATTCACTCCGGAATAGACACACACATCTGTTCCAGTCCAAGAGGGTTATGGGGCATACTCCCCCATATCATACGGACAACCAAGTCAGGAACATACGCCTGATTTGAGTGTAGATCGCCAGGCTAACCTGACCATATTTCCTGATCGGGCACATACACCTGCTCAGAGTAACCACTTTAGTCAAAAAGTGGTTTCCAAATCGAGTAAGAAAGCATCTAAAAAAAGATCTTCCCAGCACAGTCAGGAGATCAAAGGACAATCTGTAACAAGGCCTTGCTCGATACTGGAGTTCTTGAAGCCCTCAGAAATTTATCTGTCGGAATTCAAGATTCTACTCCCTCAGTTCCCAATAACAAGAACATTAATTCTGAAGGTCATCAACAGACACTTCCTCAAGAAGGCTTGCTTCATGAAAATTTGGTCAATCTTGAAGTTTCTTCTTCATATGAGAGCCACAAGAACCCTCTGTGTGGTCAGAATACCAAGGAGCAAGAGATCTCATCTTTTTCTGTAACCCATTATGGTGGTCCTCCCCATGATGATGAATTTCGCTGCAAAAGTCCTCACCGCAGTAGTGATTCACATTGCCTGGAAAATACTCTAGTGGACAATGTAGTGCCGAGAACGCCCTCTTATCTTGAGGCACTTGCAAATGAGAAACCAGTCATGTATGATGCTTTAT
The DNA here is from genome assembly GCA_963277665.1 of Viscum album. Classification (NCBI taxonomy): domain Eukaryota; kingdom Viridiplantae; phylum Streptophyta; class Magnoliopsida; order Santalales; family Viscaceae; genus Viscum; species Viscum album. The sequence continues at coordinate 907,999,679 of OY728145.1, forward strand.
CGCTAGAAAGTGAAATACTTTCTCAATCAGAAGATAGCCCAGGGTGTAGGACATTCTTCGACCCACCCCTAAGTCATGCATCTTCTAGTTTGATCAATGATATCTTGACCAATCTTGTTGAATCTGATGAAGCAACAAGGAAACACCAACAATGGTCAAAACAGGTAGAAGAATCTTCATTTAATGATAAAGAGGAAATGTTGAACATGAGAAAGAAACTGGAAAAAGGTGAGGTACCAGTCATGTTTTGGCCTTTGGCTGACTCCCAGTATGACATTCCAAAGATGTTGACGGATGATGGAATCCATGATATTCGTCTCAACATATGGAAAACTCTTTGTCAATTAAAGAAGAAGTTACTATCTTATGATGAATATGAACATCATCTTATGATAATAGAAGGGCTACAACGTCAGATTGATTTGGCATCTCTATCAGTCTCTCAGTATCCGAAGGCTGAAAAGCAGCAGAGAACCCTTCAACGTTCATGCCTTGGCGCACTAAGAAAATTGCGTCAGTTAATTGCCAATGCTCCATATGATGTTCATATCAGAGGATGGGGTGTTCACGGAGCACTACATTTCACAGTGATTTCCGGTCAGCAAAGCCCGCCGAAAATGGACTCATGTAATATTATTGCCCATGGCCGGCCACAGTCAATGGGCTTTGTTCATAATCAAAAGCTTGCTCAAGAACAGGCTTAAACTAGTTCCTCTCAAAATCAAGCATATAGAGAACAAGTTGTTGAATTGCTCCTACATCAAGCAGGCGAGAATATTTCACAAGCCTCTCGTATGGAGAAAACACGTCATCAAATGACAGAAGTTTCGGAAATCATCCAACGGTCTGTTTAACCAGGTGATAAAAGTGGATACAGGTTAATGCATCCAGCTAATTTCCGAACTAAGATTCGCAAGATCAAGAGATCTTTTAAGAAGATCTCAGACCTAGCATGTCAAGAGCCACCCCATCTTGTCAGACTGGGGACTCCTTTAACCCAACCCTCAGAGTCAACAAATGGGATTCGAGGAGTTGAGCGGAATCAGCAGGAATATCCCCAGTTCACGAGACTGGGGACTCTTTCAAATCATCAATCCCCTTCTCAGAGAATGTCGGTCTTTTCTAGATTGGGGACGAAGACCCAAGATGAACGAAGAGCCAAATTATCAGGAGATTCCCTCCAAATTATAGCTCGTCAAGAATTTCCTAAAATATTGAATCAACAAAAGGCAATGTCTCATCAAAGACATGAAAGAAGACAATATCACAGAAATGTTGATAGAAGAGATGCGATGCATTATGCATCAATCAATGTCATCAATGTCGTTGTTTCTAATCCACCAGAGGAGACTCACTCAGGGGAATCATATGAAGAGCGTCCTGCTCAAGAAAATGTACGCACCGATACAAATGAAGAAGGTGTACGTACACGAAGTCAAAGGATTACTCAGAACCTAGTTAATCCACTTGCCTCCCTCCAAAAGGTATCCAACAAAGGGAAGGGAAAGAATCAGGTTACATATCCTTCCTTTGGAGAAGGTCAATCGCTCTCATTAGAGAAAAGGTTTCCACAAAAAGAGGAAGAAATGAAAGAATTAAGAAGGTTGAATGCCGAACTACTTCAGAGTAGTCTTCTTCTTAAGAATGCTGAAGTCTGATAGCTGAAAGAATTTGTTGCAGTTACTAAGATGGATCAAGAATATCCTCCTTTATCAGTACACCCTCATAGGTCTAATCCCGTGGGTCAAGCGCAACAACGGTTGGCAGTGCTACCATCAGTTGCAGCACCAACCACCACGTCTATCCAAGCTCCATTCATTACACCTACCCAAGACCAGATTCAACCATATGATTCTCAAAAGTTAATAACAACTATTGTGTCATTACCAGCTCGGTTAGAAACTATGGAAGGGAAACGGGCGCAAGTTCAACCTGAAAAGAAAGTTTACCCTAAATGGGTAGATTCAATTTCTCCTCCATCCAGTTTTGGAAACCCTGTTTTCCCTACATTCAATGGATCAGGCGACCCTGAACAACATTTGATGCATTACGTGCCTTGTTGTGATCCTATGATGGGAACTCCAGAGCAGCAAGAAGTAGTGAAACTCAGATGCTTCATGCGAACCTTGCAAGGACCAGCTTTTGTCTGGTATACAAGCTTGCAATCACGGTCAATCATCGGATGGGAGGATCTTCGTCAAAAATTCCTTCTTCAGTTCAGCTCAACTTTGCCAAAAACGACATCTTTCGATCTTATAAACTGCTAGAAAAGGGAGAATGAAAGAGTCTCTGATTTCATTGCTCGCTGGAAGGGATTAACGTATTCCCTGAGTTTAGCACTCCCTTAGGAAGAACTGTTGCCAATCTGTGTGGAAAATTTGCGTGATGAATTACGCACTCCATTGATCCCTGTGAAATACACAGGAGGGTTTCGAGACCTTACTTCAATCGCTCAGAAGATTGAAGATTCCCTTATACAGGCTAAGGTTAAATCTCGTGTAATTCCATCAGTTCCAGGAATGAGAATGGGTAAAGCAGAAACTGCTACAGTTATTCTTAAACAAGCACCTGTACCTATTTCTATTTCAAAAACATCATCTTCTCGAAGGTCTCCACCTCCTGAACGCCAAAAACAAAGTTTGTTTCGTCCAAATGATCAAAGAGATCAACGACGAAAACAATTTGAGGATTTGAAGAGTAAAACATACTCTTTCCGAAGTGAGCAAGTTCCTGGTTACTTCATTTCAGCTCTGGAAGATAATTTGGTTCAATTACCAGTGCCCAAGAGGCCAAACAAGGAAGGAGATGAAGACCGTCCCAATTATTTTCCCTTTCATCAAATGTTGGGGCATCCCATCCAGGATTGTTTTGTCTTTAAAGACCTCCTGCAAAAGATGGTCGACTTGGGACAAGTCAAATTGAAGGGTTCTTCAGCTCATATAGCGTGTGTTACCGCTATAGGTCCAGAGGAAGGAGGCGAGTGGCAGGAAGTCAAAAGCAAAACTGCGCAGAAATATGATGATTGGATGGTCAGAAAGACAATAAACCGGACCCATGACATTTTGCGAACACAATTAAAGAATCCAATTGTGTATCCTACAAAATCTGCAGTAAAGCCTCCATCAAAAGACAAATCCTCAAAAGGGCAGCACAGTTCAAAGAAGAAAGAGGAATCAGAAGAAGATGAGTATGTATCAAGGCCTAAGTTGTCTTTGACTCTGGCAGATTTCATGACATCTACTTCAAAGAAACGGGCACCGCCCCATCAAACGGCATAACCTAAACAGGCTAGTCAGGTAGGGTCTTTATCAGACGAAGAGTTAATCTTCGGTTCTGTTAATATGATTCAATTAACAGATCCATATTCCATTCTTGATGAGCCTGAATTCCTTGTATCAAATAAGGGAATCCTAGGAAGTTCTAGAGGTTCAGGATACAGGGGAAGATGTGGATCTTTCCGAAGCCACTACTCCAATTCTACCCCTGCTAGCACTGTGTATGCAGTAGAAACTCGTGGTAGACCCCTTCAGCGAGCTCAAAAAGAACAAGCAAGTTCTTCTGCCAATGACCAACTCAGTTTTGGCACAGTTATTTTGGAAGACTGATTAAAGGTTCCATCTTCTTTATCTCAGCAAGTAAATGGATCTAATCAGTCTAATCTTCCAAAACCAAGGATGTTGCCAACTTTTATCCCAATACAAGATGCATCAGCTTCCAAAGCATCTACTTCCAAGGTACCTGCTAAACCACATATTCCTGTTGGGAAACGCAGACCTCTAGATCAAAAGTATGATATATTGATACACTTGGACCAAGTACCAGCCAAGTTATCAGTTTTGGATGCTTTGAATCTGTCAAAAGATCTTCGGGAAGCACTCATCGAAGCTTTGTCAAGTCCTCAGGAGTTTGAAGCTGAAATTGCTGCAGCTGAAGTCTATCACATAGAGAATAATCCTGCAGAATGCCATGCAGTGATATCTTTTACTGATAAAGATGAAGATGATGTTGTGCATGGGAACATAAAACCTTTGTACTTATCTGGAAAAGTCAATGGTGTAGATATCCGAAGAGCTTTCATTGACAATGGTTCAGGAGTCAACCTCATGCCCATTCGTACACTTCGTTGATTGGGCCTCACGGAATCTGATTTATCTCCTTCTACCATGATGTTACAAGGATATGATAAAAATGAACAAGAACCCCTGGGCGAAGTTACACTCAGAACTCAGTTTGCAGATCTTGTATCCAATTCAGATTTCATGATTGTTGATCAACACTCAGCTTTCAACGTCTTGCTTGGAAGACCCTGGCTACATCAGCATGCAGCTATTCCTTCATCATACCATCAATGTCTCAAATACTATTTCAATGGTCAAGTTGGAACATTGTACGGTGATAAGGCCCCATTCAAAACATGTGAGTCTCAATACATTGAGGCAGAATTTTATCACATGAAGGGAAGAGAAAAATCTACAATGAAGAAAATTACCAAAATTAATGCTCCATATGGTTTGGAGAAAATTCCAATAAATCCATTTACACAAGTGAGTACAGATTATGTGTTACCTATCAGTCAAATTGACAAAATAGGCCCAAATCAAAATACTCTTATGGAAAGATCCATAATGTCAATTACGGCAATTGAGCCAGACAACATGGGAGAAATTGGTAATCTACCAAACAGTGATGAAAGCATAAGTGGTGACGTTTTCATTTCATCTGCTGAAGTCCAACAAGTCTATACTTCGCCAATCAGGCCAGAAGAAGTTATAGCAACACCAGAGGTGAATAATGATGTCGATTCTCAATCCATCATCTCCTCTTTATTTCCCAAAGAAGGCCCTTTATCATCAATAGGGTCAGAAATGGAAGCTTCTTCTTCAAAATGTGAAAATTTTTAAATCTCTTATGATCATGAGAATTTAGTTTTGTCATCTACTATGCAAGTAGAAATGGAAGAAATAGCACATAATGAAGAGGAAGAGTAAGGTCTTAGAGATGCTCCTCTAGCATTTGAAGATGGTATCTCTACCACTGTGGATGAACTCGGAGAAATAAATCTGGGTACAGAGAAAGATCCATGCCCCACTTTAATTAGTGCGGCCACGACCCTTGAAGAGCAAGAGATGTATATTTATTTTCTAAAGAAAAATAAAGATATTTTTGCTTGGAACTATACAGAAATTCCTGGGCTTGATCTTGATATTGCTACTCATCATTTGGGTTTACCAAAAGAACATCGAGGATTTAAGCAAGCCGCGAGAAGAACACACCCAACTTATGCTTCCAAAATTGAAGTTGAAGTGGATAAGCTGATCAAAGCTAAATTCGTCAGAGAAGTTCAATATCCAAAGTGGTTGGCTAATATTGTCCCTGTAAATAAAAAGAACGGACAAATTAGGGTTTGCATCAATTTCAAGGATCTTAATCGGTATTGTCCTAAAGATGATTTCCCAGTTCCGATTACAGAACTCTTAATTGATGCGACCACTGGCTATGAAGTACTTTCGTTCATGGATGGATATTCCGGATATAATCAGATCCGAATGGCCCTAGAAGATGAGGAATCTACAGCTTTCAGAGCTCCTCAAGGTGTGTTTTGTTACCCGGTGATTCCCTTTGGTTTAAAGAATGCAGGTGCAACATATCAACGCTCCATGCATCGTATCTTCATACCTTTCTTAGGGAAGTTTGTTGAGTGCTATGTGGATGATTTGGTTGTTAAATCCAAACAACGTTCTAATCACTTGGATGATTTGGAAGTCATATTCCAAAAACTTCGACAACATAATTTGAAGATGAACCCCTTAAAATGTGCTTTTGGGGTAACCTCAGGAAAATTCCTCGGCTTTGTTGTACGCCATCGTGGTATTGAAGTCGATCGTGAGAAGACCGAATCAATCCTTGGTATGTCACCTCCTCAGAATTTGAAAGAATTAAGAGGACTTAAAGGACACTTAGCCTATATTCGGCGTTTCATCGCCAATTTGGCAGGAAAAAGTTTACCCTTTACAAAATTATTGAAAAAAGGAGTCACTTACCAGTGGACTGAAGAATGTCAAGAGGCATTTGATGTTCTCAAGAAATACCTCTTGAGTCCACCAGTACTCATTCCACCTATCGAAGGTAGACCACTTATCCTCTATGTGACAGCTCTAGAGCGATCATTGGGTGCCTTTCTCACTCAAAAGAATGATGCTAGGAATGAAAATATCCTATACTATCTCAGTAGAACTATGCTTGAAGCAGAAACCCGGTATTCAAGTATTGAGAAGTGCTGCCTAGCATTAATCATTGTAGTTCAGAAACCGAGACACTACCTGCAACATCACGAGGTCCAATTGGTATCTCGCAATAATCCGTTCAAATTCATCCTTAGTCGTCCAATGCTTACAGGACGTCTAGCAAGTTGGGCAGTTATTTTGCAGCAGTTCGACATTCAGTATGTATCTCAAAAGGAAATTAAGGGACAAGCTCTGGCTGATTTCCTGGCTGAACATCCTTCAGTGGAAGACACGTCTTCAGATATTGAACTCCCTGATGAGGAAGTTTTCTCTATTAAAGAGAGTCCTCAAACATGGGAAATGTATTTTGATGGTGCTTCCAGAAGTCCGACAGGGAAGAAAATGGAAAATCCTAAATTCAACAAAGTTGGTTTAGGAATTGTGCTCATTTCTCTAGATAGAGCAGTGTTACCTTATTCTTTTTTATTGTGGGAAGGTGGTACTAATAATGAAGCCGAATACCAAGCTCTCATTATAGGCTTGGAGTTAGCGCTCCAAGAACAAGTGAATCACTTAAAGGTGAAAGGTGATTCAGACCTGGTAATCAAACAAGTCAATGGGGATTATGCCATCAGAAAAGAAGAATTAATCCATTTGTATGATTATGTCAGAGATTTAATGGCAGAATTCCTTTCAGAACCGACATTTTCTTATGTCCTAAGATCACAAAATGCTCAAGCTGATGCACTGGCTAATATAGCCACAGCTCTAGAAGATCCAAATCGGGACGAGACAACCATCATTATTTCCCACCGTCGTGCAATTTCACCTTATGTTCAAGCCAAAACAGAGGAAATTAATGAAATTTGTCCCATTCCTGAACCATATGGTCATACTACAGGATAGATGTCACCTATCAGGGAATACCATCAAAATGGAACACTTACATTTGATAGAGCCGAGAAAGAACAAATCCGGCATTGTGTGGTCAATTTTACTCTTTATGATAGCCCAAACCACCTAGAGAAAATTCTCTACAAATGTGGTTTTGATGGAGTTCTCTTCATATGCATTGATGGTGATGAGACAATGACTGTCATGAAAGAAGTGCATGTAGGAGTCTGTGGTGCCCACCAGTCTGGACATAGATTGTCTGATCAAATTTGAAGGCTTGGATACTTTTGGCCTTCAATGATACAAGATTGTGTTGATTTCACAAAGAAGTGTCATTCATGTCAAGTACATGACAAATTCATTCATCAACCTCCAGAGTTGCTTCATAAAGCTAAATACTCATGGCCATTTTCCACATGGGGAATGGATGTGGTGGGACCTTACCCTTCAGCTACGGCCAAGCAGTTTAAGTACATTCTTACTGCTACTGATTTCTTTTCAAAATGGGCAGAGGTAGTACCTCTCAAAGAAGTCAGTTCTAAATGCATTGTTAGCTTCATCAAGTCTAACATCATTACTAGATTTGGTGTCCCTCATACCATATTGACGGACAACGGCACCAACTTCTGTTCTTCTGAGGTGAAGAAATTGTATCAAGAATGCAACATTAAATCCAACCATTCATCTCGGTATCATGCGGCGGCCAATGGCCAAATAGAACCCTTTAACAAGACTCTTTCAAATATACTGCAAAATATGGTGGATAAAGATAAGAGGTCATGGCCTGATAAACTCTTTCATACTTTATGGGCTTATCAGACTACCACCCGCAATGCAACGCGGTCAACTCCATATTCGTTGGTATATGGAACAGAAGCAGTCTTGCCAATTGAAGTTCAATTTCCCTTACTCAGAGTAGCCATTTGTGATCAGTTATCTACAAATGAGCAATCCCAAAAGCGATTGAATGAATTGGAACAGTTAGATGAGAAACTATTGTGCACTTTGCACCATTTGGAAATCTATCAGAATCGAATAGCATGTGCTTTTAACAAAAAAGTTCATCTTCGTTCATTCATTCAGGGAGAATTGGTATTAGTTCTCAGAACACCAATGATATCAGGAAAGAAGCCTCCCAAGCTTGAACCAAAATGGGAAGGACCTTATTCAATACATATGGTCTACTCCAGTGGAGCTTATTCATTAATCTCAATGGATGGAGAACTCATCACGACTCCAACCAATGCCAGATTTCTGAAGAAATATTTTGTATAAAAACAAAATATGGTCCCCAGAACCAAGATTCTTACAATTGGTTCATACAGTAATGGTCCAGTATGACTTTAAACTGCAACTACGTCCAACATGATGTTAAACTGTATAAAAGAAGATGTCCCTGCAACATGACACTAAACTGTGCAGCACCATTTCGTCCTTGCTATATGACATTAAACTATAGCAGCAATGGTCCAGTATGACCTTAAACTGCAACTACGTCCAACATGACGTTAAACTGTAGGAAAGTCCCTTACATCCGGAAAGACATTAAACTACATAAGCACTTAATAGTCCAGTATGAATTTAAACTGCATCATCCATGGTCTATGCATATGACCTTAAACTATTTGCACTTTCGTCCAACATGACGTTAAACTATAGAAAAGAAGATGTCCCCGCAACATGACACTAAATTGTGCAGCACTATTTCGTCCTTGCTATATGACATTAAACTATACATCAATGGTCCAGTATGACCTTAAACTGTAACTTTGTCCCACACGACATTAAACTGTGAAAAAGTTCCCTAAACCGTCCAGCATGACCTTAAACTACATCTTCCCTGGTCCATGCATATGACCATAAACTATTTGCAAGTCCCTTACGTCCAGCAAGACGTTAAACTGTGACGTCCTAACTACATGACGCTAAACTGTATAAAAATCCCTTACGTCTGGAAATATGTTAAACAAAATAATCTCAATGGTCCAGCATGACATTAAACTGCACCATTCACGGTCCATGCATATGACCTTAAACTATTTGCACTTTCATCCGACATGACGTTAAAATGGTACACTCTTTTGTCCTTACTGCATGACATTAAACTGCACAATCCCCCTTTCGTCCAATATGATGTTAAACTGTATTGTCCCCATTGTCCTAACTACATGACGCTAAACTGTAAAGAAAATCCTTGATATGTCCTACAAGACATTAAACTGTTATTTTGTCCCTGCTACATGATACTAAACTGTGCACCACCAATAGTCCTAACTACAAGACTTTAAACTGCATAGTCCCTTGATATGTCCTACATGACATTAAACTGTGCATCGTTAAGGTTGTTGTTATCTCTTGTTTCTCACACCGAGTATGACTCACGTGAGCTTAGAGCAAACCTCAACCATAACACTCTCTTTGGGCCCCTAACCATGTGTAAGTCCCAACAACATTTTTTATTAGATCATTGTCCCCAAGAATAACTTTATCATTAATTCATTCTTTAATTGAACTACACAGACATTGATCCCTGCCCTCCAGGCTGGGTATGTAGGCAACCTCCCAGGGTTCAATCCCGAAAATAATCTCTTCACATCGGTTCACCACCATCTCATATGATGTTGATTCGTGAAACCGCCCCTAGAATCATTATCATTACATTGATTCACTGTCGTCCTTGTTATATGACGTTAAACTATGCAACACTTTTTGTCCGGTACGACAATAAACTACAATATTCTTTGATTTCCTCATTTGAGAGAGAACTATTATTGACATTGATTTTTCAATCATGGTTTTCATTTTCAAAAGACTACGTGCATACATGGTAATGCCTAAACTTTTTATCTTAGGTTAAACCATCATTGCACTAAAGTCCCCTTTCACCCATCACATGTACGAACCAAATTTGTACAAAGGGTAGTTCTAGAACTACGTGGACTTGATTCCCATCCCTATGGGATACGTAGAAACATTCGAGTGTCCCTCGAATCCAGTCCCAAGTCTTTTGGGCCTAACCCCAAATTTCACTTTCAGTCCCTTGGCTGAAAAGTCATCATGAAAACACACTGTGTATTCATTATTATGGTCCGAATTCTATGACCCTAAACTAAGATCTCTCATACTTTCGTCTTGCATGACGTTATACTACATTTCAAGAACTACGTATGGCTTGATTCTCATTCTTATGAGATACGTAGTGAAGTACAAAATTTCAATTCAGGACCCAGCCACAACATGATTATGGTTATCATTGACCTATGTATCTCTATATATATCGGACAATACCCATCTTTATGTGTTATAATCCTAACCTTAAATATTTTCAGATCTTCATAACCCTTTTCATGACTTCTAGTCACAAAAATGTCAAACTTCTGAGAATTCTTTTGCCTGACTATGCAGCACGTGCCCATAGGTGGCCTTGCATAAACAGTCCACATAACAGACTTGTCAGCCAAAAGATGATATTTATTTGACCATGCAACCAATTCCCTTAGGTGGCCCTACATATTTCAACCCCTAACGGGTTTGTTAAATAATGGTAACTTCATTCTTGGGAAGAATTCCTCTTTTGTCCTTATTTGTCTTAAACGATAGTATGTAGGGATCCGCAAAAAACTAGCCATCCTTAATATATTTGTCCCATATCCTTTTTCATGATCTGAAAGTATTCAAGTCTATGGTTTATTATTCTTCCCTACGTTTGGGTCAGACCTTCGTAGGAGTGATATTCATCCAGTTCTTCGATAATCTAGTCTGAAAATATCTTCTCCATATTCAAGTACCTCTTTCCGTACAACAAACTCTATACTTTAGAAAATTTGAATCTCCATAAACTTTCACTGGCTTTTAGCACTAGGAAAGTAAACTTTTGAGAATTCTTTTTCCTAACTATGCAGCACGTGCCCATAGGTGGCCTTGCATAAACAGTCCACATAACAGACTTGTCAGCCGAAAGATGCTATTTATTTGACCATGCAGCCAATGCCCTTAGGTGGCCCTGCATATTTCAACCCCCCTAACGGGTTTTGTTAAATAATAGTAACTTCATTCTTGGAAACTACTTCTTCTAATGCCTTTTAGCTCTTTTTCATATCATTCCTCAGATTCAAATATTCTTAAGCCATAGTTTACATATTTTCTCTCATACTTGAGTATGGTAACATGTTTTCAGATAATTTGACAAGGAATTGAATCAATTTTAATCCATTTTGGTCAAAGCTATTTCGACCTTAAACATTATCCCCTTTATGTCCGGTATGCATGACTTTAAACTTCCCACAAAAGACAAAGGAACTCTGAATAAAAGTCAAATTCCAGCTCACTAAATATACATTTGTTGTAGGATTTAGGTAATATTGAGCAATTAAAAGATTCAAAGTTTTTAGGGTTATTTGTAATAATCCTAGTAAAAATCAAATTATGCTTACTAGGACCATTGGCTTAAGTAAATTTGAAGCAGGTAATGAAAGAATGCAGGTATAAATGATTGAAGACGAAAGTTTCTTTCATTGATACACAAGAGTTAGAAGGACATCCACAGACTAGAGTCTCTTCTCTCTTTTTCTAGAATTACAAGAGGCTTTCAACATAACACTTCATTTGATTTACGACGTCCCGAGCTTCATCAGGGATGATATTTCTTCAAGTACTTAGCCAAATCTGGGAGAGTGATGTCGCAGATATCATAGTAATCGTGGCCAATAATGTTCATCATCTCATCAATCCGCTTGCTAGCCAGTTCATCAGCCATTCCAATTCCCTTGGGAGCCATTGAATCTGCAAAAAAGTTGAATAAATTAAACTCTTAAATGGGTTTATTTTTTCATAAAATTTGTGAAATAATTTGGGAAAAATGGACAAGGCATTAAGGCGTGCAAGTCCAAAAAATGGCGCGCAAGTATTCGTGTGCCGCACTAGTTTTTGACGCGCAAGTGTAAACCGTGCATGTAAAAATACCTTTACAATAGCGCGACATCAAGGAAAACATTGGAAAACAGAGCACCTTGTGCGGCTAAGATAACCTGCGCGACGAGAGCTTGAGAAGGTATGAAGTCCGGAAATCCGGATGCTTGTACGGAGGTGAGGCCATGTATTTATAGGCCAGGAGGCCTATCTGCGCGCCTGACCCAGTGTGCTCAAGGCCTGCGCGATGCAAACTTGTGCACCGACCTCTGTGCCATGAGGACTTGCACGCCCCCTTTTACTTTGGATGGATTCGATTTCCTCAGAGTCAAATCCTCATTTATCTCCGGATCCAACTCTGAGGGGGGACTTTTGTTGACGCTCCTTTCGTCACAGAATCTAAAGATCGGAAAAGGGGAATATTTGAGCTCAAAGTGATTCAACCTTTGAAGAAAATATCAAAAATCGACAAAGGCATGAACAAAAGATCAAAAGCAACTTCACCACGCAAGTTATATCACTATCGCGCAAGTACACTTGCGCGACGCCCTTGGTCACGCAAGTGACTTGCGCGACCTAAGTGATAACCTCCCGGGGTCTTCTCCTGCCTATAAATAGACCCTGTGGGCCCCCCATTCGAGAGTATCTTTTTTCAGAAACTCGGATTGAAGCTCCCGACGCCCAAGTCTCTTCTCAATGCTTCCGGAACACTTCTAAGGTAATTTCTTACCTCGAACGGAAGATCTAAAAGAAGATGGAAGGCCTAAGTGTTGAAACTCATCAACACTTGCGCGTCGTCTTATTCCTTCAATAGAACTTGCGCATCCCTTTTCTGGAAGAACCTTAAGAAGATTATAAAGGCTTTAAGAAAGAGTCACTCAAGTATTTTAATGATGGTTGAAAATTGCACAAATACCCCACACGTCGCGCACGTATACCTGCGCGACCAATACTTGCGCGCCGCCGCAATACTTGCGCGCCTTTCAAGACTTCCGCACCCCTACCTTTTTGGGTGCCCATCTTGCCCATTTTTACCCCTCTTAAGCCATTACACCTTTCCTTTTTAAGATTCAGTCTTCAGGACACTCTTCAAAGCCATTTATGGCATGATTTCTTGATTTGACTTCTTTATCTGAAAGGAATTCTGTGGAATATCTCTCAAAACCTAGTGATTTAAATATCCTTATGTCACTAAATATGAAGAGTTCATTCATTCAACCTCATCCTTTAAGATGAGAGAATCCTTAACTTGGGTCTCCTTTTCAGGAATAATCCCCAGTTATAAGTCCTTTAATCTGGGCATCTTCCTCAGGAGTAAGTCCAAAATTCTTAAAGTTCCCAAATCTGGGCATCCTCCTCAGGAGTAAGCCCCAATCTCAAATATGGGAATCCTCCTCAGGAGTAAGCCCAAACCTTAATCCCTAACCTGGGTCTCCTTTTTAGGAATAAGACCCAGTCATAATCATGGGCATCCTCCTCAGGAGTAAGCCCCAAGTCCTCTAATTTTGGGCATCCTCCTCGGGAGTAATCCCCAATCATAATCCTTTAATTTGGGCATCCTTCTTAGGAGTAAGCCCCGAGTCCCTTAATTTCGGCATCCTTATTAGGAGTAAGCCCCAACCACAAATATGGGAATCCTCCTCCGGAGTAAGCCCCAAACCTTAACCCCTAACCTGGGCTTCCTTTTCAGGAATAAGTCCCAGTTATAATCTTGGGCTTCCTTTTCAGGAATAAGCCCCAAGTCCCCTAATTTCTCTTTAACTAGTCTTAATTTACCCTTGATTTGGGTTTCCTTTTCATGATTAAAACCCAATCATAAGTCCCCTCCTAACTTGGGCATCCTCCTTAGAAGTAAGCCCCAAGATTAGAGTATTCAAAATCTCCATGAAGCACATATACCTTTATGGACCCTGTTCATGGATTTTCTCCCTAAAAGTGAATCCTAAACCTTCATCTATCTGGGAAGTCATACATACATAAGGCCCAAACCATTTATTATGATTGCATCTTTCATGGCACAATTGTCTTAATTTTACTAATACCTCTTGTTTCTCACACCGAGCATGACTCATGTGAGCTTAGAGTGTAAAAGTAATTCTGACATCCTACTTTGAGCCATCAATCATAAACATCATACCCTTATATGAACTACGTGGATTCTGATTCCTTTTTCAAAACAAAGGATATGTAGGTAGCCCATCTATGGGTTCGATCCCAACTCTGAAGTAATTCATTGTCCTTCTGAATGACGATAAAATTAAAGTGCCCCACTGAGTGGCTTTAAAACCAGCCTGGTCATCATAATGACCAAGAGACTTTTATATAAATGTTTTGAAGGATACCATTGACCAAGAATCTCTAAATAGATACAGATGATTCTCTATTGATGAAGAACCTCGAATACATATAAAAGATTCTCTAAATTTATTACATATTTAATCATTGATTGTTAAACTGAAGGAAAGCTCATTTTATACTTGGTAATGTAATAAGGATTCACGAACATAACTTAAATCTATAAAGAGAGTCCCGGAGTAGACAAAAATTCCCCTCAAAAAGGTGTGATGAGTCCGACCTCCCATCCTCTCGACCAATGCAAATTCCTAAGACTCATTAGCCCAAAAGCTAATGAGTTCCTACCTTTGGAAAGTAGGTCCAAACGGATGTGGAATCATTGGATGTTTCCGGTTCTACGAACAAACCCGTTAGAAACCGATCGGAACGTTTGAATCTCCCATCCAGGAGGTCATCCCCGAATTCCGTGCGAAACAAACACTATTCTTTTTGGGTTTTAGAAAATGGCTGGAAACAAGATGATTCATGATAATGGAGGATATTATGGACAATGGAATGATATTCTTCATGAGAACCCAAATGAAATGGGATTTGGAAGTCCAAACATCATTATTATGCCGAATCAGAAATCTCATAATATGATCAATAAAGAAAAATTTGGTAAGTTTCCTGACTCGGCTAATAAGAGAAAGATGGAGTTTCATGATGATCATAGAGGAAAGAAAGTTCAATTTCCCCAATGTAAATAATGT
The DNA here is from genome assembly GCA_963277665.1 of Viscum album. Classification (NCBI taxonomy): domain Eukaryota; kingdom Viridiplantae; phylum Streptophyta; class Magnoliopsida; order Santalales; family Viscaceae; genus Viscum; species Viscum album. Next base: position 908,014,752 of record OY728145.1, read on the forward strand.
GGGAAGAGGCATCAAGGAGAATGTTTCAAAGGAAGTAAAAGATGCTTTGGGTGTGGAAAAGAAGGACACAAAGCCAGTAAGTGCAAATGAAAAGGTTTAGTTAACACCAGGGATGAGGATAATGATATTTCTATGACATCAACAATGGTTAAATGTTTTAAATGTGGAATGTACGGGCATTATGCAAACCAATTCCCTAAGGGAAAGTCTCATGAAGAGAATCAATATGGTCGTATGGGTAGTATTTATGTTGATGATGATGAAGAGACTACAAATGATATGTGAGATGAAAGAATTGTTGAAGCTCGGTCAATGGTTTAAGAATGTAGTGGAATGATTACATGTTTATCATGTGTAATGTTGTATAAGTAATCTCATGGTACTATGGAATAAAGAGACATCTAAGGATTGTTACACTGTTGTCTTTCCTTGAGTTTTGAAAGTGTATGATTAATGGTACCAGTATCCATGAAAGATTATTTAGATATTTTTGGAATGTAGATGATATGCGCATAATGAAGGGATAAGGAGAAAATTAAATGTTCGATAGTATTCATGAGCTCATGACTGATATAAGGAAATAGTTATATCATTGTTTGAGTATATAGAATTTTATGTTTTTGGTATGTGGAATGCGTTAACTTTTGAAAGCACTCATGTTTTTACTAAGATTCAGTGGGTATTCATTTTTCAAGAGATTACATGATTATGGTATTCACATGACTGGAATGTGACGAACATGATATATGAGGGGTAAATGATGGCATTCACGTGATCATTTTCTCTATACTATGAGCTTGGACCGAAGTATTTTGGATAAGCCTAAAGATTTGAATGGATTATTTTGGACATAAGTTAGTCTTGTTTAAGGATAGAACCTTTTTCGATATTTTTGGTGGGATGATATAGTAATGTAGTTTTAGAAAAAGGACAACCTGCAGGATGGGCGACAACCCATCGCGTCGGACAAGGCTGTGGGAATCAAACCCACAACCGAAGTGCGACTGGCCTTTATCGCCTACCACTGGCCTACATGAAGTCCCTGGTTAGTAGAAACTAGTTTTATTTTATTAAGAGGTATGATATATGAAGTATAAGTTCATTTTTTGAACCATATACAATTAATATAACCATAAGATGGACTTATAACTTTTGTTAACCTTTTGTTTGAAAGATATGGAATGAACCATCATTCTATCACATGATCAATTAACACTTCATGAATAACAAATTCAACTTCATTTCTTTAAGATATGAAGTGGAAATTATTCAAAGTACGAACAACAGTGAGATTGTACCAAAATAAAGTAAGTATTTATTCTAATTCAAATTCTTCAACTTTAGGGAAATGATTTTGAAAACCAAGAATGTTGTCCTAGTGCTCTTATATCCGATGAATCAAATGGTACCTTAGATCATCACAAATTTATGGCTTTGTGATTGCTGGCTTTTCCATAGCCATGTTTTCTACCACTCTCCATCAAAACATGATGGTTAGATTTCTCTTCCATATCCATATTTTCACCTATGTGGAAACCGAGTGATTAGTTTATTTAGGTAACCATTACATTTCATACTTTTATTTTTAAATATTGGTTTTGGTATTCCTTTTAACGATGTGGGTTTCTATTAAAGAAACTTTTGAATAGTAAACCATTTATAACCCCGACGAATTTTGAGGGTGAAATTCATTTTAAGGGGGGTAGAATTTGACACCCCGAGATTTTATGAAAAATATTCGTTTTAATTTAATTAATGTCTTGTGTTGTACGCTACACCAAAAGGAGCTTTCTCAACATGCATCCTTGACTTGCCTTGTATTACACGCAATCACGACCTTCCTCGATGGCGTGTGTAGTACGCAATACCGAGTCTCACTAAACAACGATATGCTATTAAAATATTATTAAAACTAGACGTTATTAATAGTAATAACCACTTTTTGAAATTTTGTAATTTTTATTTTTCAAAATGGACTTCATTTCTGGATTCGGAATATAGAAATTAGCTCAGGGTGAAATTTTGGTACTTTTCGGATAACTTTCATTTTCTGATGAATAGTGAAAATTACGAAATTTTAATTAAAAACAACTTTTTTAATAGAAATAATTAATAGTGATAAATTATTAATTTTATTGGTTTTAATGTATATTTAGAATATATTTTTACAATTTAATACAATGTTGGTTATTGGATGTAATTTCACATTTAAACCAGACATAAACAACTGTCAATCTTTTGATAGTTATTATCTCTTAAGAACACGCTATTTGTTTTGACGACGGGAATTATTTTTTAAATTAATTAATTCAACTGATTTGTATTGAATTTGGTAAAATAGACATCATTTTTGAGTTCATAATATCAAATATAGCTTTGGCCTAATTTTTTGTATTTTTCTAAAAACATTCAATTTTTGATGAATAGTGAAACCACTAAGTGATAGTTAAAAAAACTGAATTCTTCATAAAACTTAATTTTACCGCTTCTGTGAGTGGAATTTCGAAAATCCGAGAGACACGGTTGATGTCAGTAAGTAAAATGTGGTTCAATGAGATGAAAATAATTTTTTGGTGAATAGTAACTTTTCACTTTTTTTTACCACGGTTAAAAGTAAATAGGGTAATTAAGGGTAAAAATGATATTATTATTACCCTAACACATGTCCTAATTCTATTGGATAAGTGTAATTCGACCAAAAACAACCTTAGGAATAAAATATGACCATTTAGGCCCACTTGGATTAGATTAGAACATTTATTATTAATTTATTCAAAGAAGGGTTAAAATAGGTAAAATCAAATTTTAATAAGTAAATCATTTTTAATATGGGGTTATACATAATATAAATTCGACTATAAATATTCATTAGAAATAGAAAGAGATTTCCTACATAATGGTATTTTATTTCTTATTTTTAGACATTAAATAATTTAATTTATTTATGATGCAACGATGATGCAGTAATTATCTTATTAATGAAATATTGACATAATTAATGTTATAAATGCCCAAATAAATATAATTTGAGACTTTTTATGAATTCCACTAATTTTAGAGGTTAATATGACATGTTAGTATTGATTTAATTAAATTTGTTCGAACTTATCATCCTGTTATGATTTTCACAAAAATCAATAACTAAATAGTGTCAAAATTGACATAAAATAGGTTTTAAAACAAATATTATATTATTAATTGTAATTTTATTCCTAAAAATATACGGTTCGGCCAAATAACATAGATAAGGTTATATATATTAATAATAAACAACCTGGGGTTCGTTTGTCTTGATATAGTAAGTTTATTAACCATATAGTATAAGAACACAAGAAGACACGATAAAAGTAAAATTATTTAACTTAATGTTAAATCTACATGATAAGGTTAAAATAGGAACCTAAACTTGTCTAAATCTATTTTATGAGAGTATTTCGACCCATCCCCACCTTATCCTAGAAATAAATCAATTTGGAGCTATTTAAAACCGAACATGACTTTATAATAAAATAATATTTTTAGTTATTCCAAAGGTGCCCCTCTCATCCCTTATAAAAGGGCACCTCCTCCCTCTCCTCCTCACAACCATTTGAGCCATCAAGCTCGGCCAACCCCTGACAAATTCTCTTCTACACTTCCCTAGAAACATCCTTGAGGTTCTGGTCTTCCTCAAAGACCAATTTTAGTGCCCTAAAAGGAGATCTCAAAGAGGCACTTCAAAGAAGAGGTAATTTCTGTTACCGATTCTTTCAACTTTATTTCTTCTTCCACTTCTTCTTCTTAGGTTGTTTATTATGAAGTAATAACATCAGTATCACTCATATACTGATATGTTATTATAAGTATGAGACAACCCTATTTCACCATCTATCCATCCTATGGAAAACGAAATCACCGCGCGTGCGTACGTACGGAATACCGTCTCCACGCCGTGGTGTAATCTGTTTTTCCACCAACACCTTACATGGATGGGTATTATGGTGTAACGAATAACTATACATAGTTATTATAACATCATAATGATTCTGATTTATTGTATCATCCACTCCAATTCAATTCAATAATTATGGAAATGATATCATCGCTCGTGCGTACGTACGGACTACCGTCTCCACGACGCGATGAGATTCATTCTCCATGTTAACCATTTAAGAATGATTATAAAGTATATATAAGCAATAATAATGAAATATATGACATTATAAAGCTACTGGATTTATCTGTATATATATGTATTCCATCTACTTAATTCCACTCAATTCAATAAGGAAACGAAAACAGCGTTCATGCGTACGTACGACCTACCGTCTCCATGAACAGTGTATTTCTTTCCATTTATCGATCCATTATATATATGTATATTCTGAATATATATTATATATAAATCATGTTTTATATTCTATAATTAATTAATAATGATCTAAGTAATCATATTAATAATTACAAGTTAAAACACGAACGACAAATGAAACGATTTTACCCAAAACGCTCTTTAACATGGAATTTACAAAAGCACGGGTAAAAGAAAGTCATAAGTGAACCATATATGATATCATAACAATGCGTATGATTCTGGAATAAGTCAATGACATTATTTAAATCATTATATAGTAGGTTCGGACACTTGCGAAGCAAATCGGACCTAAGGTAAGGGAAATATCACAATCTCATTTTTATCCGAGATTATTTATTCGTAAGTATTTACTGGGGTGTATTTTATCATCCACATCCATGTTTCATCAATATGTAATATTATTTCCATCCACCTAAAATTGTTTAAATCCATTTTTACCCTTCGGTGAGTTTTTAGTAAAAGATATGAAAGGAATCTTTTGTCATTTTTCGTACGAGGTACTTTTTGACTTTTCCGAAAAAAGTACGAAAAGAATGTTTTTTTAACTTATATGACATGAATGGATTTTTAAAACATTATTTCCAAGAATCTTCCTTTACAAGTTTTCAAGATTATTTTTAATCAACTTCTTTTAGTTTAAAATTGGATGACATGTTAAGAAAGGAAAGTGTTTTTGAATTTGAAAGGATATTTTCCTCAATAATGGAGTTCAATTGTTTTATCAAAATTATTTTCCATCTAAGATAATAAAGGGTTCTGTTTTTATCCCTATTATTACATTGATTTGATTATGTTGTGATGGAATTATATTTTTATGAATTCCTTTATCTTATATGAATTGTTTTATGATGTCACGATGTTTAAGATTCCCATTTTTATTACATGGGTTATGAAATGATGTATGATTTATGATTTTGTGGCACACATAAGAATGGTATCATTATGAGATGGGTGGGACCTATATCTCCCTCCAATGCATTGGGTAAAGATTTTATATCTCATGAGATAGACAAGGCTGGAATGGTAGGTTATACCGGTTCAGTGAAACAAGACTGAAACGAGGGTGACTCGGTTCAGAAATGGACTTTGTCCACTAAGATAGTCTTCGCAATGAGTCTTGACTAATAAGATATGATTATCTATTATTATGTGTGTATGCCACAAAGTTTCATGTTTTATGTTATGATTATTGGGATTACATTTCACTGCTATGATTTATCCCATGTTATGAAATTATGATCTCTTTTGCAGGTTAAGATTTCTAAAAGTTAGGTGCTTATGTATATGATGTGATTGATATTTCTTTTGTTTAACCTTACTGAGCATTTGATCTCACCCTTTTATGTTTTCTTTTCCCCAGGATATAAAGAAATGTTTTAGGTATAAAAAAGGAAGATCTTTATGGGAGATGTTGAAGATCTTTCACCATGATTAGAAGATTATATTCCGAGTTTCGAAAGACAGTAAACTATTACGGTCCTTGTGTGTGTCTTTTTGTTATGTACTATGTATTCCACAAAAGTAATGTAATTTCCATGTACGTCAAGCTTAGGGTCTCTATAGTTGGTATCAGAGGAAAGGTTTAGTCATCCTTTGGAAACTAGGATGCGAAAACGTTAGTGAGATCCCTAGAGATATTTCTATGGTATGTATAGGGATGCCCCTAAGGATAAGTATACGTATAGGATATAGTCCTAGAACTATGGTAACGATCTTAGAATTTAACCTAAGATGTTAGATAATGAAGTTACTCCCACTTTATTATGATGTTTTCCTCTAACACTATTCTTTTTGGGTTTTAGAAAATGGCTAGAAATAAGATGATTCATGATAATGGAGGATATTATGGACAATAGAATGATATTCTTCATGAGAAAAAAAATGAAATGGAATTTGGAAGTCCAACAATAATTATTATGCCAAATCAAAAATCTCATAATATGATAAATAAAGTAAAATTTGGTAAGTTTCCTCACTCGGCTAATAAGATAAAGATGGAGTTTCATGATGATCATAGAAAAAAGAAAGTTCAATTTCCCCTATGTAAATCATGTGGGAAGAGGCATCAAGGAGAATGTTTCAAAGGAACTAAAAGATGCTTTGGGTGTGGAAAAGAAGGACACAAAGCCAGTAATTGCAAAGGAAAAGGTTCAGTTAACACCAGGGATGAGGATAATGGTATTGCTATGACATCAACAATGGTAAAATGTTTTAAATGTGGAATGTACGGGCATTATTCAAACCAATGCCCTAAAGGAAAGTCTCATGAAGAGAATCAGTACAGTCGTATGGGTAGTATTTATGTTGATGATGATGAAGAGACTACAAATGATATATGAGATGAAAGAATTGTTGAAGCTCGGTCAATGGTTTATGAATGTAGTGGAATGATTACATGTTTATCATGTGTAATGTTGTATAAGTAATCTCATGGTACTATGGAATAAAGAGACATCTAAGGATTGTTACACTGTTGTATTTCCTTGAGTTTTGAAAGTGTATGATTAATGGTACCAGTATCCATGAAAGATTATTTAGATATTTTTGGAATGTAGAAGATATGCGCATAATGAAGGGATAAGGAGAAAATTTAATGTTTGATAGTATTCATGAGCTCATGACTGATATAAGGAAATAGTTATATCATGGTTTGAGTATATAGAATTTTGGGTTTTTGGTATGTGGAATGCGTTAACTTTTGACAGCACTCATGTTTTTTCTAAGATTCAGTGGGTATTTATTTTTCCAGAGATTACATGGTTACAGTATTCACATGACTGGAATGTGACGAACAAGATATATGAGGGGTAAATGATGGCATTCACGTGATCATTTTCTCTATACTATGGGCTTGGACCGAAGTATTTTGGATAAGCCTAAAAATTAGAATGGATTATGTTGGACATAAGTTAGTCCTGTTTAATGATAGATCCTTTTTTCAATATTTTTCGTGGGATGATATAGTAATGTAGTTTTAGAAAAAGGACAACCTGCAGGACGGGCGACGGCCCATCGCGTCGGACAAGGCTGTGGGAATCGAACCCAAAACAGAAGTGCGACTGACCTTTATCTCCTTCCACTGGCCTACAGGAAGTCCCTGGTTAGTAGAAACTAGTTTTATTTTATTAAGATGTATGATATATGAAGTATAAGTTCATTTTTGGAACCATATATGATTAATCTAACCATAAGATGGACTTATAACTTTTGTTAACCTTTTGTTTGAAAGAGATGGAATGAACCATCATTCTATCACATGATCAATTAACACTTCATGAATAACAAATTCAACTTAATTTCTTTAATAGATGAAGTGGAAATTGTTCAAAGTACAAACAATAGTGAGATTGTACCAAAATAAAGGAAGTATTTATTCTAATTCAAATTCTTCAACTTTAGGGAACTGATTTTGAAAACCAAGAATGTTGTCCTAGTGCTCTTATATCCGATGAATCAAATGGTACCTTAGATCATCACAAATTTATGGATTTGTGATTGCTGGCTTTTCCATAGCCATGTTCTCTACCACTCTCCATCAGAACATTATGGTTAGATTTCTCTTCCATATCAATATTTTCACCTATGTGGAAACCCAGTGATTAGTTTATTTAGGTAACCGTTACATTTCATACTTTTGTTTTTAAAGATTGGTTTAGGTATTCCTTTTTACGATTTGGGTTTCTACTAAAGAAACTTTTGAATAGTAAACCATTTATAACCCCGACGAATTTCGAGGGAGAAATTCATTTTAAGGGGGGTAGAATGTAACACCCCGAGATTTTATGAAAAATATTCTTTTTAATTTAATTAATGTCTTGTGTTGTACGCTACACCAAAAGGAGCTTTCTCAACACGCATCCTTGACTTGCCTTGTATTACACGCAATCGCGACCTTCCTCGATAGCGTGTGTAGTACGCAATACCGAGTTTCACTAAACAACGATATGCTATTAAAATATTATTAAAACTAGCCGTTTTGAATAGAAATAACCACTTTTAGAAATTTTTTAATTTTTATTTTTCAAAATGGACTTAATTTATGGATTCGGAATATCGATATTAGATTAGCGTGAAATTTTGGTACTTTTCAGATAACTTTCATTTTTTAATGAATAGTGAAAATTACTAAATTTTAATTAAAAACATCTTTTTTAATCGAAATAATTAATAGTGATAAATTATTAATTTGATTGGTTTTAATGTATATTTAGAATATATTTTTACAATTTAATACAATGTTTGTTATTTGATGTAATTTCACATTTAAACAAGACATAAACAACTATCAATCTTTTGATAGTTATTATCTCTTAAGAACACGCTATTTGTTTTGACGACGGAAATTATTTTTTAAATTAATTAATGCAACTGATATGCATTGAATTTGGTAAAATAGACATCGATTTTGAGTTCATAATATCAAATATATCTTAGGCCTAATTTATGGTATTTTTCTGAAAACTTTCAATTTTTGATTAATAGTGAAACCACTAAGTGGTAGTTAAAAAAAATGAATTTTTCATAAAACGTAATTTTACCGCTTCTGTGAGTGAAATTTAGAAAATATAAGAGACACGGTTGATGTAAGTAAGTAAAATGTGGTTCAATGAGATGAAAATATTTTTTTGGTGAATAGTAACTTTTTACTTTTTTTACCACGGTTAAAAGTAAATAGGGTAATTAAGGGTAAAAATGATATTATTATTATCCTAAAACATGTCCTAATTCTATTTGATAAGTGTAATTTGACCAAAAACAACCTTAGGAATAAAATATGACCATTTAGGCCCACTTGGATCAGATTAGGACATTTATTATTAATTTATTTAAAGAAGGGTTAAAATAGTTAAAATCAAAGATTAAAAAGTAAATCATTTTTAATATGGGGTTATACATAAGATAAATTTGACTATAAATATTCATTAGAAAGCTAAAATGCTTTCCTAAATAATGGTAATTTATTTCTAATTTTTATACATTAAATAATTTAATTTATTTATGATACAACGATGATGCAGTAATTATCGTATTAATGAAATATTGACATAATTAATGTTATAAATGCCCAAATAAATATAATTTGAGACTTTTTACAAATTCCACTAATTTTATAGGTTAATATGACATGTTAGTATTGATGTAATTAAGTTTGTTCGAACGTATCATTCTGTTATGATTTTCACAAAAATCAATTACTAAATAGTGTCAAAATTGACATAAAATAGTTTTTAAAACAAATATTATATTATTAATTGTTATTTTATTTCTAAATATATAATTTTCGGCCAAATAACTTAGATACGGTTATATATATTAATAATAAACAACTTGGGGTTAGTTTTTCTTGATATAGTATGCTTATTAACCTTATAGTATAAGAACACAAGAAGACACGGTAAAAGTAAAATTATTTAACTTAATGTTAAATCTACATGATAAGGTCAAAATAGGAACCTAAACTTGTATAAATTATATTGGATGAAAGGATTTAGACCCATCCCCACCTTAGCCTCTAAATAAATCAATTTGGAGCTATTTAAAACCGAACTTGACTTTATAATAAAATAATATATTTAGTTATTCCAAAGGTGCCCCTCTCCTCCCTTATAAAAGGGCACCTACTCCCTCTCCTCCTAACAACAATTTGAGCCTTCAAGATCAGCCAACCCCTGCCAAATTATCTTCTACACTTCCATAGAAACATCCTAGAGGTTATGGTCTTCATCAAAGACCAGTTTTAGTGACCTAAAAGGAGATCTCAAAGAGGCGCTTCAAAGAAGAGGTAATTTTCGTTACCGATTCTTTAAACTTTATTTTTTCTTCCAATTCTTCTTCTTAGGTTGTTTCATTATGAAGTAATAACATCAGTATCACTCATATACTGATATGTTATTATATGTATGAAACAACCCTATTTCACCACCTATCTATCCTACGGAAAACGAAATCACCGCGCGTGCGTACGTACGGAATACCGTCTCGACGCCATGGTGTAATATTTTTTTCCACCAACACCATACATGGATGGGTATTATGGTGTAAAGAATAACTATACATAGTTATTATAATATAATAATGGTTCTGATATATTTTATCATCCACTCCAATTCAATTCAATAATTATGGAAATGATATCATCGCTCGTGCGTACGTACGGACTACCGTCTCCACGACGCGATGAGATTCATTCTCCATGTTAACCATTTAAGAATGATTATAATGTATATATAAGCAATAATAATGAAATATATGACATTATAAAGCTACTGGATTTATCTGTATATATATGTATGTCATCTACTTAATTCCACTCAATTCAATAAGGAAACGAAAACAGCGTTCATGCGTACGTACGACCTACTGTCTCCATGAACGGTGTATTTCTTTCCATTTATCGATCCATTATATATATGTATATTCTGGATATATATTATATATAAATCATTTTTTATATTCTAGAATTAAGTAATAATGATCTAAGTAATCATATGAATAATTACAAGTTAAAACACGAATGACAAATGAAACGATTTTACCCAAAACGCTCTTTAACATGGAATTTACAAATGAAAGGGTAAAATAAAGTCATAAGTGAACCATATATGATATCATAACAATGAGTATGATTCTGGAATAAGTCAATGACATTATTTAAATCGTTATACAGGAGGTTCAGACACTTACGAAGCAAATCGTACCTAAGGTAAGGGAAATATCACAATCTCATTTTTATCCGAGATTGTTTATTCGTAAGTATTTACTGGGGTGTATTTTATCATCCACATCCATGTCTCATCAATATGTAATATTATTTCCATCCACCTACAATTGTTTAAATCCATTTTTACCCTTCGGTGAGTTTTTAGTAAAAGATATGAAAGGAATCTTTTATCGTTTTTCGTACGAGGTACATTTTGACTTTTCCGACAAAAGTATGAAAAGAATGTTTTTTTAACTTATACGACATGAATGGATTTTTAAAACATTATTTCCAAGAAGCTTCCTTTACAAGTTTTCAAGTTTATTTTTAATAAACTTCTTTTAGTTTAAAATTGTATGACATGTTAAGAAAGGAAAATGTTTCTGAATTTGAAAGGATATTTTCCTCAAGAATGGAGTTCAATTGTTTTATCAAAATTATTTTCCATCTAAGATAATAAAGGGTTCTGTTTTTATCCCTATTATTACATTGATTTGATTATGTTGTGATGGAATTATATTTTTATGAATTCCTTTTTCTTATATGAATTGTTTTATGATGTCACGATGTTTAAGATTCCCATTTTTATTACATGGGTTATGAAATGATGTATGATTTATGATTTTGTGGCACACATAAGAATGGTATCATTATGAGACGGGTGGGACCTATATCTCCCTCCAATTCATTGGGTAAATATTTTATATCTCATGAGATAGACATGGCTGGAATGGTAGGTTATACCGGTTCAGTGAAACAGGACTGAAACGAGGGTGACTCGGTTCAGAAATGGACTTTGTCCACTAAGACAGTCTTGGAAATGAGTCTTGACTAATAAGATATGATTCTCTATGATTATGTGTTTATGACACAAAGTTTCATGTTTTATTTTATGATTATTGGGATTACATTTCACTGCTATGATTTACCCCATGTTATGAAATTATGATCTTTTTTGCAGGTTAAGATTTCCAAAAGTTATGTGCTTATGTATATGATGTGATTGATATTTCTTTTGTTTACCCTTACTGAGCATTTGAGCTCACCCTTTTATGTTTTGTTTTCCCTAGGATATAAAGAAAGGTTTTAGGTATAAAAAAAGGATGATCTTTATGGGATATGTTGAAGATCTTTCACCATGATTAGAAGATTATATTCCAAGTTTCCAAAGACACTAAACTATTACGGTCCTTGTGTGTGTGTTTTTGTTATGTACTAAGTATTCTGAAAAAGTAATGTAATTTCCATGTACTTCAAGCTTCGGGTCTCTACAATGGAGCAGGAAGAGGAAAACCCCATGGCGCTCCCCATCCTCAGAGGGCAGAGCGCGACCGTGGTGGTGGACGTCATCAGGGTTAGAGAGGCCATGGAGGAGGTCTTGGTAAACTTCATGCACTAGAGTTGCCAGCCCCAGGCAAGCCAAATGTTGTTCGAGGTACCCTTTTCTTGTTTTCTACCATGGTTTATTCCTTGTTTGATTCAGGAGAAACACACTCCTTCATATCACCTACCCTTGTCCATGCTTTGGGACTTGAGGTAGAGAGGCTTCCAGTGCCCTTGGCTTTGACTACGCCAGTTGGAGGTCGAGCCGACTTGTTTGAATTATGTAGAGACTGTGGCTAGTGTTGGGGAAACACCGCTCTTGGGGATATTTTTTATGTTTATGATTACAACCATATGATGTCATACTCGGCATGGATTGGTTGTATTCGGTGCATGCTATTTTGGATTGATATAGGAAGAAGGTCGTTTTCTTTGATGTAGATGGAGAGAAAGTGGTGTTTGTTGGTGAGCGAGATCCTCGGATGGGTCATAGACGATTTCCATCCCTGTCATCCATGATGGATGAGATGATGCTGATTTATTCATAGGTTCAGCAGTTGACGTTTCCTAGGGTCGTAGAGGAGTACCTTGATGTCTTTCCAGAAGAGGTTGGAGCGTTACCCCCTCGATGAGTGGTCAAGTCTGGGATCGAGCTACAGCCAGGAGTGTCTCCTATATCTATGACTCCGTATAGGATGGCCCCTTCTAAGTTACGAGAGCTACATCATCATCTTGATGGTCTGTTTCATTGCGGTTTTCGTCGGCCAAGTGTGTCACCGTGGGGTGTGCCAATTTTGTTTTGTGAAAAATGCTGACGGCAGTTTGCGGTTGTGCATCGATTATCATTAATTAAAAAAAGTAACAATAAAGAACTGTTATCCTCTCCCATGGATTGATGACTTATTCGATCAACTGAAGGGTGCAAGTTGGTTTTCAAAGACCGAATTGCGGTCATGATATCATCAGATGCGTGTAAAGTATGAGGATATCCGGAAGACTGCTTTTCGTTGTCGTCATGGGCATTATGAGTTTTTTGTGATGCCATTCGGATTGACGAATGCTCCACCTGTTTTCATGGTGTTGATGAATGCTGTGTTCCGTGAATTCCTGGACTGGTTTGTTGTGGTTTTCATCGACGACATCCTTGTGTACTCCACATCTGAAGAGGAGCATGCAGAGCATCTACGATCCGTTTTGGGAGTTCTTCGACAACATCAGTTAATTGGGAAGTTGTCGAAGTGTGAGTTTTGGGCTCGAGATGTTCCTTTCTTAGGGCATGTTGTGTCCCAATAGGGAGTATTTGTGGATCCGTCGAAGATAGAAGTAGTGGTGTCTTGGGAATCCCCCAAGACCGTGTCAGAGGTGTGATGTTTCCTTGGTCTCGCAGGCTATTATAGGAGGTTTGTAGCCAATTTATCCCGAGTTGCGACGCCTCTGACAGCTTTTACCAGGAAGGATCAAGCATTAATATGGACTGATCAGTGTCAGGCAGCTTTCGAGTATCTAAAAGAGAAGATGGTAAGTGCTCCAGTCCTTTGTTTTCCAGCGGAGGGAGTCCAGTTTGATGTTTTCTGTGATGCCTCACATCTGGGGTTAGGCTGTGCTCTAAAGCATCAGAGGTCAGTTTTTTCTTATGGGTCTCGGCAGTTGCGTACCCATGAACGCAACTATGCTACCCATGATCTTGAGTTGTCATTCGTGGTGTTTTCTCTGATGTTGTGGAGACATTACCTCACTGGTGAGAACTTTGTGGTTTTCACCGATCATAAGAGTTTGAGTTATGTTTTCTCCCAACGTGACTTGAACTTTCAGCCGCGTCGGTGGATGGATTTCTTGAAGGAATACGACTTTGAAATATCGTATAGACCTGGAAAAGGGAATGTTGTAGATGATGCATTGAGCCGAAAGTCACATAACGATGATGTGTGTGAATCTAGTGATTCCTGGAGAGTGATGGAAGAGCTATCAGCTTTGCATCTTGATATGGGAGAATTTGGGGGTAGAGGTTGTCTTTTCCAGATGACAGTGCATTCATCCCTGAAGCAGAAGGTGGAAGGGTCTCAGTAGGGTGATATAGAGGTGGATGTTTGGAGAGACAGAGTTATTTGTGGTGATGCCCTTGATGGTTGGTCAGAAGATGAACAACACCGAGTGTTGTATCATGGTAGGCTTTTTTTCCTTTGGAGATGTGTGAGACAGTTTTCTTAGAGTTCCATAGTTCTCCCTTGGTAGTACATCCTTGTGTGACAATGATTTAAGTCAGTTTTGGTGGCCTGGGATGAAGCGTACGGTTTGTCGAGTGTGTGTCTCGGTGTTTAGTCTGCCAGAATGTGAAGTCCGAACACCGTGTTCCTGGTGGTCTTCTCTAACAATTAGAGATTCCCCAGTGGAAGTGGGAGGACATCTCAATAGAATTTGTTACAGGTTTACCTCGAGCTCTGGGAGGAAATGATGCTATATGGGTGTTATTGGATCGTTTAACAAAACCGTCCCACTTTATAGCGATCAAGAAGTCGAGATCAGTGGAAGTTTTGTCGAGGTAGTATCTAGAGGAGGTGGTGAGACTTCATGGAGTACCTAGGATGATAATTTCTGATCAAGATCCTCATTTTACCTCCAGGGTGTGGAGAGGTCTCCAGCATGCTTTTGGCTCTCAACTATTCCTTAGAAATACTTTTCATCCTCAAACGGATGGTCAGGCAGAGCGAACCATCCAGACTCTTGAAGACATGTTTCGCTCTTGTGTTCTTGATTTTGGAGGTTGATGGATGAAGCAATTACCCTTGGTAGAGTTCTCTTACAATAATAGTTTTCACTCAACAATCGGTATGGCGCCGTTTGAAGCCTTGTATGGCCGGCCATGCCGTTCTCCGTTGTGCTGGACTGGGGTCGGAGAGTCAGAAATTCTCAGACCAGAACAAGTGAAGAATACAACAGAGATGGTTCAGGTGATTTGTGAGAGGATGAAGACAGCGCAAGATCAGCAGAAATTATATGCTGATCAAAGAAGGAGACCCTTAGAGTTTAATGTTGGGGATCATGTGTTTCTGAAGGTGACTCCCCGTCGTGGGCAGCGAAGGTTTGGTTGTGGAAGTACGCTTTCTCCTCGGTTTGTTGGGCCTTTCGAGGTGTTAGCTTGTATTGGAGCTGTGTCGTATCGAGTAGCACTCCCCCCTCAGATGAGTCGAATACATGATGTTTTCCATGTATCACAGCTTCGTCATTATCTTCATGATGAATCTCATGTTATCGATTGGGGAGAGATCGATATTGATGATGATGCAACCTTTGAGGAGAGACCTATGGAGATCCAAGACCGCAAGGAGAAGGTGTTTCAAAGGTGTTCAGTTCCCTTAGTTCGTGTCTTATGGCGACACGGTGGCATGGAGGAGAGTACCTTGGAGCGTGAGTCACAGATACGTGCTCAGTACCCAGAGTTGTTTAATGTTTAACTCCTTCCATGTAATGATGTTTCCTTTGTGGTTAGACCATTCATGTTTTATTTATGTTCCTTTGATGTGATGTTATGATTGAATTGTTTGGATATGGATTGTTTGTTCCCATACTCTCGGATGTCGTAGTTTTGTTCCAGCTTTCAAATAACTCATGGTGGTTTTCCCCTTAGAGGTATCTTATGGGGTGGTTGTTCAGATCCCTCTTTTCGTCTTGGTTAGTTTTTAATTCTCAAAGACGAGAATGTTTTCAGAGGTATCTAATGTAATGGCCCAGACCTCTACGGTCCATTACATTGTGAAAATGTGGTGTTGGAGGTGTTTTGGGAAGTCAAGGTGACTTATCCCCAACTCTTTTCCAAATTTCTAGTTCTATGTACAGTGTTTCGAGAACGGTAACCTTCTAACGGTAACCTTATAATGGTAGGCTTGAACAGTGTTTCCAGAATGGTAACCTTCTAACAGTAGCCTTATAATGGTAGGCTTGAATAGTGTTTCTAGAATGGTAACCTTCTAACGACAGGCTTGAACAGTGTTTCTAGAACGATAACCTTCTAACGGTAACCTTATACCGGTAGGCTTGAATAGTGTTTCCAGAATAGTAACCTTCTAACGGTGACCTTCTAATTGTAGACTTGAACAGTGTTTTCCGAATGGTAAGCTTCTAACGGTGACCTTCTAACAGTGGACTTGAACAGTGTTTCCAGAACGGTAACCTTCTAACGGAGACCTTCTAACGGTACACTTGAACAATGTTTCTAGAATGGTAACCTTCTAACGGTGACCTTCTAACGGTGGACTTGAACAGTGTTTCCAGCTTACTACAGTTTTGCCCCTTTGATATTTCCTTTGACGTAAAATACATTTAAATCGTTTTTTTCTGGACTCTTAAGGCCGATTCAAATGACCTAATCCTATATTAATTATTCCTATGGTTGGGATGTATTTACATGGTCAAACCGCGTGGGTTAATGCGATCCATTTTTAATGGAGAATTAACCAGATCTTAAACCGTCGCCCTATTAAATCTTCAAAAGGGGATGAGATGTCATTCTCCCTTGTTCTTCCTCCTTATTCTCGGCTAAGAGACACTATAACCTTTTAATCATTCCCGTAGGAGTTTAACAATCAAATCATAATCCTCTTATTGGTTCCGCTCTATTTTGGATGCAACCGAGCTGTGTCGGTCAATCTTCCCAATAAGGTATGTTTTATCGTCGTTCCTTTGGGGATCATATTATCTTCTTTCTACCTTCCATATTATACCATGTAGTTTCCAAGATTCTAATGGGTTTTTCTTAGGGTTGGTTGGTACTCTCGTACTGTGGCATCCTCTGGTGGATGCAGTTGTTGTGAGAGGAGGATTGTGACTCGTTGTGTGGATAATGGACTTCAAGAACACATTGAGGTAGGGGATTCATGGCTTTTATAATTGTATATGTGCAATCATAGAATTATCATGATGTATTCCTTTGGATAAAAATGAAATTTACCTAATTAAATACTTGAACCAGATTAAAATAATTGGTTGATCTCATGTTGTTGCTTTGTACCGTGAGAACGGTTTGCCTCATGTTTTGCTAGATAGAGTGATATCTATGTTTTCTTTGATTAGTTGTTCATTCTTTATGGAAATTGATAAAGAACGTAAAGCCGGAATTAATTGATAAATAATTGGATAAAGATAAAGATGCATGTTAATGAATTCAGTTGTTTCCATTGTGGTAGTTTTTCTAATTTGATGATAATCGAATTGGCATAGTAAGCATGTTAAAACTTTTGTGATAGCTTACTGATTAGTTTTTCTGGAATTGGAACCTACGGATTGAATCTGTTAATTCAACATGGATTAAAGAATCACTTGTTTGATAATTTCTAAAAGGGTTCTGAGTTAACCTCTTATTTGTTAAAGGGCATAGAGCCCATGGTTGTGATTGTTGTTTTCCTGCTGCTTGTGTTGTGATGTGACCCTGGAGGGGTGTTGTGATATGTGGGAGAATGGAGGACTTGCAGTTGTGGTAGCAGATGACACCTTGAGTGGCGAGATGCATATGTTTATGCATGTAGGTGTCGGGGAGGACACCAGGGGTGATGGAATGGGATGGATGTGGTTGCTGGATGCTTGTAGATTCTTTGAATGTTTATATGCTTTTCTTTTTCCCACTGATCAAGGCAGCTGGTCTTGGTTACCCTTCTTCTTAAGGAGGCGAAGACGTGCGGGGTATGCCACATGCTTTCTGTGTTTAGGCTCTCGAGGTGGGTGGGTGTATGCTCTTTCTAAAGGCAGCAAAGACTCGACGGGTATTATATCTACTCACCGTGTTGAGCCTCCTTTGTGTTTAGTAGCATATGACGCTTTTCTAGAATTCCTCGGAATATGGGAAAGTAATTATGTAATGAAAGTTTGATTAAATGGTAAAAATACATGGGGATGGAGATACTAAAATTCAAAGGTGATGTGAATCTTAAAAGGAGTAGTTGACTTTGGGTGTGATGCTAATGAAGTTTAATGTTAAATTATTCATGGTTAATTAATGTTTAAAGAATTAATTAATGTATAGTGGAACTGGTAAAATGATAATGGAGTAATCTAATAAAGCACTTCAAATGTTTGTGTGCTTATAGGACACCTAGTCTTAGAAGTAGCATCCTGGAGCCTAAGAGACGTTAGCTGCAGTTGTATCGAAGACTAGGTAATGCCCATAGTGTGGATGTGAGTGATATATATATTCGGTACTTTTAGGTTTTCAATATGTTACTCCACCCTGTTGGTAAGGGAAACTGACACCCTGGGGATTCTGAGCCCTGGGGGGTGTTTTCCCCAACGTTCTGATGGGAGGTCGAATGGCTGACTACCCCCTTTGGCCTCGCTCTCTTCTCTTGGTAGATACATGTGCCAACAGGCAAACCGGTTAGTTTCCCCATATATGTGTATAGAGGGATGTAATTTCATGTGGTTATTTCACACACATATATTCTGGATATAGTATCCTATGGACTAATATAGGTGTAATGTGTATAGAATGTGATGGCTTGAGGATCCATACTCGGTGTATGGGCTATAAGGGCTTGAGGTATAATACACAATGTATGATACACGTTATGCGGGCTGTGGTGGATCCCGGAACTTACCTGGTTACTTTTCGTTGAGAGGATGGTGTGGTGCTTCACCCAGGTTTCTACGGGCAAGCCTTTGTGGTGCACGAGGTGCAGATTGCGGCGTTTAGCCCAGGTGTCTGCGGGAAAGCTTTGGAGAGAGATGCACAGGACGTATGTCGTTGGGGAAATGCGGAAAACCAGTGGGGAAGTATTAGCGGGGTACCCTTGATAATCTTTACTATATGCTATATTCTTGTATGCGTTACTTGGTGAGACTAGCCATGGTGAGGGTGGGAACTTAGTACACCTGTTTATGTGAGGAGTTAGTTTCACTTGTTGTTCGCTGGGCTTTAGCATGCTTTCTTTACTTTTGCACGAGAGGCTTGTGGAGGATCCTACAGAGTATATAGTTATACTCACCCAATGTATATATAAACTGTTTTCAGGTCACTTGGAGCAGGTTGGAGATCAATCTGGTTACTACTAGCTTGTGGTTGGAGGAGGAGCAGTTCGGGCTTGTGGTCGTTGCCGTTTTACTTTCTTTTGGGTACTTTTAGTTTTCCTTTCATTTGTAGTAATTTTTCATGAAATTTCATATATGTACTTGGGTTCCTTTTATATTTCAGTTCTGAGTTGGAGTTGGTTGGTGTCTATCTTATCTCTCTCTTCTGCATGTGTTCTCTTAGAGTGTAATGCCTCCCATTTGTGTGTTTATTATACCCTCGGTGCTAGTCGCCAACCCGGGGCCTACTAGAGGAGGGACTCGGGGGGTCATTATCTCACTTCTCACATTACCGTCCCAAGAGGGGTACACTTTGTGGGGAGGGGGTCATGAAAACTTCACATATGAATCGTTGTATACTATATGATATAAAATAGTAGCGAGGGCTTAATGTAACCATGTAAAGAAACTTATGTCAATTGTAAAGAAGTAGGGTCATGCATGGATATATAAATTTTTTAGGATAACCCTTCCTAATAATGAACAACCTAGAATATGGAAGGTATAAAATAATGAACAAAGAGGGTATATTATAAAAAATATATAAAATTAAAATAATATACAATACACCCATCCAAAATAATATAGAAAAAATTAAAATACATATCTTGAATCATATATAAAAATTGAAATGGGGACTCATTATAAATTATTTATATATTAAAATAGAATGATAATTATAGTTGACACTAGCCCCACTATTAAGAACTCCCTTACTAGATCATCAGCCACAAATACAATACACATCTGATGCTGTAGATTGAACTACAAGATAATAAATATCTTGAAAATAATATATCAATTTCTACCAGTCTATATCAAAATATTTTCTATTTATACTTGTAATAGTGATTCAAATGACTAAAGGATAAATTCTCCAAATCATTTATATAGATATTATATATGTAAGAAATATCATATGATAAAGACCAAGCCTTAATCTTTAGATAATCTTGAGTTATGTAAATAATTCACATTGAGGATATTTTTATGATTAGAGTTTTAGAGAATTTTGCTGTAAATATTACTTTACATCACAAAAATTAAAAATTTGACACATCTACACTATCAAATTTTTTTCACAATAATAAAACTCTTTAAATAAAACTAGAGTTATTTTCATGATATAAATCTTCTTGAATAATTAATTTCTATTACCCTTCCTTATACCTCATAAAAAAATTTCCAAAAAATAGGATGAGAATAAAAATATTAGTAAGGGTTACAAAAAAAGTAAAAAAATATTAGTCCATAAATACGTACAAATCAATTAAATCATACTTATCAATCATAAAACATAATCTCTTTAACATAATTCATGTAATCATATGATTTATTAATAACAAATAGAAATCATAAATCTTAAAAGGTAACTTGTTGCATCCAAAACACACTTATATTGTAACTTTCACAGCTACATATGGAGTTACATTTGGAATACCCATCACAGTTTATTCTCTAAATATCTTTGGAGAAACATTAATGTTTACCTCTTACATGTTTCCCAATGTATTTTAGAGTTATATTTGGCCCACCCTCCCTTCGTTTGTCATGAAACCACCAATATTTAGTTTCTCACATAACCACCCATCAAATGTCCAAGTATTGTTACATAATCTTAACACATAATTGAATGAAATATTAAAAAGATCAGTCATTAACCAAAATTAATTAATTCAAGAATATTGACATATTCAATCCATTTCCAAAACCATTTAAAAAATTTAATAATTACATTTTTGAATCAATGTGTCCCATACCACTTGGAATCTTTTAAAATAATTAAAAAGATAAAAAAATTAATGTCTATATAAATAAATCAATAAAACCATTTTGAAAACAAGGAAATTAATGAGAATTATTTTAAATATTAATTCCTTAAAATAATTAAAATTAATTTTTTGTTGAGGGTTCCCTTAATACTTGAGAATAACTTTAAAAAAATCATTATGGAATAACATTAAAAAATGTATTATTCTATGTGAATAATAATATTCAGGATATAACAATTCCAAGGGAAATATATAGACCATAAAATCGAATAGGTTCAAAACAAGAAATAAGTCACAATGGAGTGTAAATTGAGACGAAATACTTTAGAGGATCATATCCTTAGATAAAGGATAAATAAATGATATAGTTGTGTGTGGAAAAAATAAATACTCCCAATATAAATGAATATTAAGTGTAAAACAATACGATGTTATTCACACAATATTATTTGAACAAACAACCAATGACATGGATATTTAACTCAAATGAAATGATATTGAGTTTTGATTTCCCTTACAAAGTTCGTATAAATGACATAAAAATTTATCAATGGGGTGATGATGGGTTGAAATAGTAAATCTACACAAAGGGATTTGTAAATTATAACATTAATAAAAATAAATTTAGTCCACACTTATTCTTGGCATGATATAATCAACAAAGTATGCCTTAAACCCAATGATAAGAGATTGAGTTTAGAAATCCCGTTATGAAAATTCGGCCGCCTAATGACATCATGTAAAAATTCATAAAATGAGTTGATGGGGGAGAAAAGGGTCTCTCATCACATTGAGATATAATGTACTGAAATTAGGATATATAATAACATATCCTTCCATAAGAAAGTTTAATTTAAAAGACATAACATAAGAGAAGCCTTGGACTAAGAGATGAGGGTAAAAGGTTCCCTTACCTTGAGTCCGTCTCATCACGTTTGTTCATTGTTCATCCTAGATAATAAAATTAAGTTAATTTATACTTATTTAAGAACCTTTTTCAATTTTATTATTCATTTTATATAACTATTTACCTTTCTATAAACATCATATAATTATTCAAGTTCTTATGGTCCATTTTTTCAATGTTCGGTACATGGGTAAAAAATAAACATGTTATAATTACAAATTGTCCAGGTGGGTGAAAGCCCATTATCTCCATAATTGTATTAATGATTTAAATATCATATATATCTTTTATATATTTATTTTTATCATTATATATGTATTTATAATATTCGATAACATTTTGATATAAGAAATAAAATGCATCGTTCATGGAGACGGTAAGTCGTACATATGCATGAAGGATACTTTCATTTCATTCATATTTAAAGAAAAGAAAAATAAATGATAAATAGGTATATTATAATTAAATAATAATATATATGTTATATATCTAATATATGTTCATTAATTCAGTCTTTTATACATTCCATGTATATTATGAATGAGTTATAACACATTGAGGGGATAGTAGTTTGGACATCCTAAAGTGAAATTATCGTATTTATGTGTTATGGAAAGAATAATCATATTATGTAATTGAAAAATAAATAAGAATATAAGGAATATTAATATAATATATATCATATTTAAATAATGTTCCATCATAATTTCTACCATGATAGGCGGTTGGAGATAATTGAACAATCATCGTTTCGTGAGGTAGTAGTTCGCCAATCATAGTAACATTATGTTCTAAATCAATTAAATTGGGTTATGTGTGAGTGTAAATATAATCCTTTATAAAAAATTACTTGTATACTTAAAATAGTAATTTTAAAAAAATTAATGGAATAAATATATTTTAGGGGGTTTGAAAGGAAAATAAATGGAAGAAGCTTGAGACAATAAATTACCTCAAATCGAGTAACTCCTTTTGATTTAAGCTAATAGCCCATCTTTAATTGTCTTATTCCAAAGGAATCCATTATAAGGGGAAGAGAGGGATATTGGGAGCCTATTTTGCAGAGTTTGGAAGATAAAATGGGTATTTAGTGGTGTGAGTAAGGGTTAGAGTTGGTGGCCTTTTATAAGAGGGAGGAGTGGTACTTTAGGAATATTTGAATGATCATGTTATTATATACCGAATTTAAACTTTAAAAAGGTCCAAAACACATTTATTTATATGATAATATTATTATTTTTCAAAATCATCTCAACCAATAGTTTATAGACAAGTTTTTGTATCAAATCTAACCTTATCATTTCGCTTTAACACTTAGTTAACTTATTTGAGTCTTATAATGTCTTCTTGTATATTCATATTATATGGATAATATAGTTACTATAAAATACCAATCTAACATAAAGTTGTTCATTAATGACATTTTAAACCTTCTCTAATTCATTTTGTCGAATAATATATTTTTTGGACTATTATATCATTTAATAAAATAGACTTGTTTTAAAAAATTCATTCATGTCAATTTATATACTATTCATATCAAGACATTTAAAAAATCTATAACAACATGATTATTTAAAAAACCCTTCTTTATTTCAAAGATAAAAAGTCATAATTATCCCTAAATTTTTTGTATTTCAGAAAAAGTATCAAAATAAATATATTTTAATTTATATAATCTCATTTATATAAAACATTCATTAATATGGTTATCACAACATCATCATTGGGTCATAAATAAATTTATTTATTTGATGTGTAAAAATTAGAAATAAAATACCATGATGTGTGAAATCTTATTATATTTCTAATGAATATTTATATTTGAATATATCACTTATATAAACACATATTAAGATTCAATTACTAAAATATATATGTTTATGTTATATTTTCATTAACATTAAATTATAAGTAATTAAATATCATTTTCACACAAAAGTGGCTCCATGGTGTCTTAAATCCACCCAAGGATTACTGTGGTCGGACATATCTCATCCAATAGGATTAGGACATGTTTTGGGTAATTTAATATTATTATAATATTATTTTTACCCTTATATTCTAGATTTACCCTTTAACCATGATAAATAAAACAGTTACTAAAGTTACTATTCATAATGTATACAAATAAAAGTTGGCTATTTAGAAAATTTAGACCAAATAATTACAAATATGGAATCAATTTTTTCAAATTAAAAACAATGTGGGTTTAGAAATTAATTTCAAATTAATTCCCTTTTCCAAAACCCAAAAGCGGGTTTTTAAGATGTAAAAACTACCAAAATATTGACAAATGTTTATGTCAAATTTCAAAGTGAAATTACTGACAATGAAAAAAATGGATTAAATGATAAAAATATAACCCAATTACAATTTAAAACCAATTAAATGTATAATATAATTATATGAATAAATTAGATTAAATGGAGGTAAATAGACCTTTTAAAAATATTAAAGCATTTCATTCTTAAAATCAGATTCATTCTTATATTAAGCATCTAAAATTTCTTGGATAAATGTAATAACATTTAATAAGAATCTATAATTATAATGTAGTTAGTTATGTTTACTCCTGGAAATACAACTACTATTTGGTAACTACTATTTAAAATAATATTATAATTATTTTATTTTCCGGTGTAACTCAATGTTGTGTGAAATGTAAAATTTCAAAGAAACCTATGATAAAATAAATAACATATTCAAAAATATTAAAATAAATGAAAAATTATTATTATATAATTACCTAGGACGTTACAACCTTCCCCTCTTTTTTAAATTACATCTTCGCAATTTTAAAACTAGTCTTGGAAACTTCATTGAAAGTCCCAAATCTGAAAAAAGTTTCAGTAAAACTCCCACTTTTAAAGAATGAAAGTGAAGTAAAAAGGTCTCCCGAGAAAACCCCTACAATGGTTCCATGTAGTAAAACATGGATATAGAAGGGAAACCATACCATAATGTTCTGATGGAGAGTAATAGAAAACATGATCAGGAAAAAGTTAACTACCATAAAAACATAATCTTGTGATGGATTAATTTGTCTTTGATTACCCAATAGGAAGTGTAAACAGAAAATGTTTTTTAAGTTACTTTTCATAATTTTGAGGAATTTATTTATGAGACTGATTAAGAACATAAGTATATATACTTAATTTTCAATTAATATTTCATCCTTTAATAAATTTCTACCACATGCTCATCTTTTCTCCAAACGATGAGTATTCCTGATTACTTGGTCAAACAAAATGGTTATTATAAGATCAGTTGATCCCCAAAAAGGATAATCTTTTATAGAAAGAATCAATACGCATATTCTCCAAAATTAAACAAACAATACCCAAATTTCCTCAATGACCATTAAATAAATAATTGTCCTCACAATTATTTAAAATAATCCAAACTCAGTTTGATTCCCAAAATTCATAAGGATTTGATCATATAGTCTTTTATGATAAATCATAACAATGATCGCCAAATAACATTGACTACTCTTAAAGTATCATACTAAAAATTAATTAAAAGAATCACATATTCACTATGATTAGATAATAATTTTTTTAAATAACCCAAATTGTGATAAGTTCAAAATAAAAACATAGATTCATATAAAATAAAATTCGACCATTACTCCTCAAATAAAATCACATAGTATTATATTTTCCTTTGGCTTATAGTGTTCCCCAAAGAGAGAATGTCTTCCAAAATAGCATTTATCACTTAATCAACAAATCCTCTTTCTATACTGAGGATATCAATTTGATAAATCATAAGTTCATAAAATAAACCTATTTTTGATCCATAAAATCATTTTTCTAAAAGTAATTAGTCATACTATCTGAGGACATCATGTAGTTAAGTGGTATGTGATAAATCCTAGTGGCACTTTCATTGTGGGTTCGATTCCTACAGCTTTGTTTAATGTTATGGGTTTTCCCAAAGTCGGTGTGTTGTCCGTGTTCAAAAAATATTAAATTTTTTAACATTCCCAAAAATGTGATATATTCCTCAAAAATAACCATAACATATTTCAACCCAAAATATTATCTCATACCTCGCATTTTCATCCCAAAATGTGATAACTTAGAATAGACTCAAATTCAAGGATCATATAAAAAAATGGTTATTTATATATATATATCCAAAAAATAAAAGATTATTCTTAATCAACTAGCAATTTTAGATAACAAACTGTAGCATTACACATATAAGAGAAAAGTCTTCCAATATGATCCCATCATCAAAGAGAATTAATTCTTTTAAAATTTTCATTAAAAAAATATCTAATGAAACCATAAAATTTATATAATATAGACATATTAATAATCTTGTATTCTCCATGAAACCTTAAAAAAATTTATCAACTTATTCCATAATACATGTTTTTTACAAACAAAATCATGAATCATATCATAAGATTCAATAATAT
This sequence comes from Viscum album, assembly GCA_963277665.1. NCBI lineage: Eukaryota > Viridiplantae > Streptophyta > Magnoliopsida > Santalales > Viscaceae > Viscum > Viscum album. Next base: position 908,041,293 of record OY728145.1, read on the forward strand.
CCAAACATTATCAAAGAAATAATCCATACCATTCATATGTCATTTCTAGTTTTTTCATCCTCAATTGGAATATCATTTGGAATTGGTAAACCTATATTTGTATGATAATGCTAATATATTTCTCAAACCTTCTTCGTTGGAAAATGTTTTGTGTAATGATCATGTACACCACATTTAAATTATTCAATTGATCACTTAGAGTGAATTGATTTCCCTTCCTGGAGTCAACTGGAAGCTTTCTTTTTTCCATGGAAGGATATTGATTTATGACATTCATTACCACATCTATAACATCTTCCTATCCCTTTGATGCATTTTCCTAGGTGTTTTTTCCACATCCTTGAAACAACATTTTTTTTATTATAACTACCTTTATTATTATTACATAAAATTACATATGGATTCGTTTGAAGCATATGTGTTTACCTAGAAAAATACCCAAGGATTTAGTGGTCAAACATAAATCCATATATTTGGTTATGAATAACCATTATAGTTATGATTACAGCTCCCATTTTATTCGGTTTTTCATTCAGAAACCCGCCACAGTTTTATTCACATCCATTATTACTTTTTCTCCTACTAGATCCAGTCATTTTCGAAAACCAAAACGGTCAGTGTGAGTATATCAGAAAGATCATTATATAATATCTTATGAGGAGGGTAAAAAATAAGATATACTTATTCATTTTATATTAAACTCATTCAATATATCTAAAATAACTATGACTCTTTCTAATATGCTTACCATTATGGTTATGTCACTTATTCTTAAATTACTACCTATCCTATAAAGTTATCTAAACTATCTTATGATACAAAATATAAGTCCCCATCCTTAAATGTTACATAATCCTGAGTTAAGACAATATTTCACATGGAGGATCTTTTCAAGTTTAGAGTTTTAGAGATTTAGGTCGTAACTATTACATTACATCTCAAAAAAATTCAAAGTAGACACTTCAACTCTATCAAATTTTTTTTCATAATAATAAAACTCCTCAAATAAAAAAATAGATATTTTATTGATATAAATATTCTTGAAGACATCCTTTCTCCTACCCTTCCTTATACCCTATAAAAACATTTCAAAAACATGGGATGAGAATTAAAAGCATAGTAAGCATTATAAAATAAGGAAATAAAACATTACTCTATCAATACATACAAATCAATGAAATCATACTTCTCAATCTTAAAACATAAGCAATTTAACATACCTCATGAAATCATAAGATTTAGGAATAACACATATATATTTTAAATTACAAAGGTATCTTTTGAAATCCATAAAATACATTCATTTTAGATTTCATATCTACATAGGGAGGTACGTTTGGAATACCCATCACAATATATTACCTAAATCATTTAGGATAAACATTAATGTTTACCTCTGTCACATTACCCAATGCATTCGAGATCTCTCTCGGGCTCACCCTCCCACGAATAATCAAGGAAGAACCCTTATTTCGTTTATCCCGTAAATACCCGTCAAATGTACAAGTACCATTACATAATCATAACACATAAATGATTGAAATTTTCAATATTTCACTCATCAATCACAATGAATCAATTCTAGAATATTGAAATATTCAATCTATTTCGAAAACCATTTAAAATATATAGTAATGTATTTTTAAATCAATATTTCCAATACCAATTTGAATATTTTATTTGAATTTAAAATATCAATCCTTTAATATCTATATAAATAAATCCTTAAAACTATTTTAATGACATGGAAATTAATGAGAATTATTTAAAATATTAAATCATAAAAATAAAAAAATGATTTTTAAGTTAATGTGACCCTTAAAACATGATAAATTCATTGATAATAATCATTATAAAATAACATTAAAAAACTTATTATATCATGAGATTAAGGAGATTCATGATATAATATGACAATGTGCAATATATACACCATAAAATTGAATTGTTTCATAATAACAAACATGTCCCGATGGAATGTAAATTTGATGAAAATTCCCCTAAAAGACCACATCCTTAGATAAAAGATAAATAAATTACATAGTTTTGAGTGAAAATAAAAATAAACCTAATAAAAATGGATATTAAGTGTATAGAAAAATCATAAGTTATTCAAACATATTCTTGAAAAAAAAACCAATGTCATGGATGTTTAAATAAAATGAAATGAGATTGAGTTATGATTTACCTTACAAAGTTCGTATAAATGACGTAAGAATTTATCAATGGGGTGATTATGTGTTGAAAAATAATATCCACTCAAAGGTAAGTGGAAATTAAAATATTAATAAATAAACAGTGATTCCATAAATAATTATGGAATGATATAATCAATGAAGATTCCATAAAACTTAATGATAGGAGATTGACTTTATATATTCCCTTATGAAAATTTGGCACCCTAATGACGTCACATAAACATTCAGAAAATTTGTTGATGAGAGAGAATAGGGTCTATCAACACATGGAAATAAAACTTATAGAAATAATTATATAGAATAACAAATCCCAAAAAATTAAAATGAAATTTAAAATACATAATATAAAAGAAGTCTTTGACTAAGAATGAGGGTGAAAGGTTCCCTTACCTTGTGTATGATTTATCACGTATGTTCCATACTCTGCCTGAATAATAAACTTATGATAATTTCTACTTGATTCAAAACCATTATCAAATTTATTTTTCCTTTTATATAACTTATTACATTGTTATAACTATCATATAATTATTCAAGTTCATATCAGTAGTTTTGTCGATGTTCTATACTTGAGTAAAAAAACATTTTATAATTACAAATAGACTATGTGGTCAAAATTCCATTATCTATAAAATTTTATTCATGATTTATATATAAAATATATCCATTATAGATTTATTTAGATCTATTATATATTTATTAATAATTGTCCATAATATTTGGATATAAGAAATGAATTTCACCATTCATGGAGAAGGTAATTTGTAGGTACGCTTGATCACAACATTTATTTATTTTTCATTTTTAATGGAATGAAAAATAAATGATACATATGTATATTATAATTCAATTATAATAACTATGTTATATATGTTACATAATTTCAGTAATTAAATCTTTTATAAATTAGATGTATAGAATTGAAGAGTCATATTACTATGAGGGGGTTGTAGTCCCCACTTCCTCAAATGAAATTAACTTATTTACACGTTATGGAAATGATAAAGGTATGATATAAATGAAAAATTCAGAATAATAGAGACAATATAAGTATAATATAAATCATATATATATATACATTTAAATCATAATGGCCACCCTGTGATGTGGTATGAGATAATTGAATAATCATTATTTTGTGAGGTTGTAGTTCACCATTCACAGAAACACTATGTCCAAAATCCATTAGATTGTGGTTTTGGTGAGTGTATGTCCATTAATTATAATAAATACATAATTGTATACTGATGATACTGAGTTTTTTATAATATAATATAATAAATAGAGTTTATGGGGTTGGATAAGAAAAATAAATGGAAGAAGGGTGAGAGATGACAATACCCCCAATTGGGAAACTCCTTTTAATTTTAGCTAAAAATCCTTCTTAAATTTCCTTATGCATAATATAAGGATTATAAGTGGAATAGAGGGATATTGAGAGCTTATTTGAGAAGGTGTTGGATAGTTAAAGTGTAACACCCCAAGATTTTATGAGACATATTATTTTTAATTTATTTGATGTCTTGTTTTGTATGTTACACCATGATTATCTTATTCTATATGCAACACCGTATTAGCTTGTTGTATACGCAACACTATTCTTGTCTTGTGTTGCACACAATTTCAAGTTATTTTTATAGAATAAATTTCACACAACAATTATTATATATTTTATTCAATGTTTAATTGAACTAATCTTTTATTATGTTATAAGCAACACAAAATGAAGCTTTCACTACATGCAACACTTACATGGATTGCATTGCACGCTTGAGCGACCTTCCTCTATAGCTTATATGGTACTCAATACCAAGATTCACTAAACAATGATATATTAGTAAAATATCATATAAACTAGCTGGTATAAATTTTTTTAACCACATTTTTAATTATAATTAATTTTACACATGATATAAGAACCAAAGCATTTTTTCGAATAAAAGAAGTATTTAAAAAAAATGAATTTTTACCGCATTTTGATGACACTCCAATTTTAAATATATTATTTGAAACCTTTATATGTTATTTTAGACAATATAAACATATTATTTAGAATAATAACATAATAATTTCCATTGGGAAAATTTTCGATATTTCTTGACAACATTCATATTTTGATAAATAGTGAAAATACACTAAATTTTAATTGAAAACAACTATTTTCATGGAAATAGTTTATATGGTTAAAATATATTATTAAATTGTTTTAAATTATAAATAGAATACATTTTATAGTTTAGTACAATTTATGTCACTATAATTAATTTTACATTGAATTCATATGTAAAAACATTTCAATCTTTTGCAATGTTTTAAACAAAAAACTCATTTTGGATAGAAAATGGGATTAATTTTAAACTGTTTTCTACCACATCTGTGTTTTGAAGTTTGTAAGATGGATTCCATATTTGGAATCATAAGGTTTAAATTGTGTAAATATGTATTTTTTATTTTTTGACACTATGAATAGTAACTTCAGTAATAATTTTATTTACCATGGTTAAAGGGTAAAATCTAGTAAATAATTTTATAAATAATAATATTATAATATTAAATTACACTAACATGTGTCTTAATCATATTGGATGAGATATTTAATACCACGAGTATCCTTGGGTCTATTTTCGGACTCCATGGATGCACTTGGATGTGAAATTGACAATTTATAAGAATTAATTCAAAGTAATGATAATTATAACATAAACATAAGCCTTTTACTAAAATGATTTTAATATTGGGTTAAATAACAATTAAATGTGTATATAAATAGTCATCATAAAGATAAATTGATTTCATACATCATATTTATTTATATATAATTTTTTAACATTAAATAAATATATTTATTGTTGACACAATTATGATGTAGTGATTACCTCATTGATGCAAGATTCAAATAAATGAGTTTATAAATATTGGAAAAAAAATAATATGGTTATTGAGATTACATACATTAATTTTATGCATGTTATTGACATATTATATTTGATTTAAGGATTTTTTTTTGATATTATAAGGTTGTTATTAATTTTTTAAAAAGTAAGGTTCGAATAGTCTCTAAAATTGACACAATTCATAACGTAAAAAATAAAATAGTTAATAAATGATAATAATTTCATAAAAATATATGTTCCATAAAAATGGTTAATATAAGTCAAAATATGTTCGAAATAAATTTTTTTTGGGTACTTTTACATGATATGGTAATTACATTATTCCACAATGTGTAAATAACATGATATCACTATAAGATTAAAAATGGTAAAATTAGGGTAAAAGAAAAAAGATAAGGATAAAAATTTCCAAACATGTAAAACTATTATATGATGATGGTTATTCTAAAAAATATAAGATTATATTATAATTAAATATTTTTTGGACTATTTTTAATCAAAATCAAATTTATAATAAGTTAATAATTTGGATCAATCTTGAAGTGCCCCCCTCCTCTCTTATAAAAGGGCACATCCTCCCTCTTAGTTTCACTCCATTTTAACATTAAATTTATACCAAAATATTTCCATTTATCTTATAAACATTCCTAGTAACATTATATAGGTTTTGTTTCTCAAAATATCTACTCTATGTCCAAAAGAGGAAATTTAAAGGAGGCACATCAAGGAAGAGGTAATCTCTTCTACCGATGATTTCAAATTTATTTATTCTTCTACATACTATTATTCATTTTTTTCATTATCAAGTAATAAAATAAGTATCTTTCATATAATGATATGTTATTATAAATAGGAAACAACCCTTTTCACCTTATATCCTTCCTACGAAGAAATGAAATCACCATGTCTGCGTACGTACGGATTACCATCTCCACGACGTGGTGTAATCTGTTTTTCACCACCAATGTACTTGGAGGGGTATAATGGTAGAAATAATAAATATATATTATTTTTATTGAATTATACTAATTCTGAGAAATTATACACTATCCACTTTAATACCATTCCAAAAATATTGGAATGATATCGTTGCTTGTGCATACGTCTAGTGTACCGTCTCCACAACGCGATGAGATTCATTCACCAGGATAACCACTGAAGAATGATTTTAAAGTATATATAATAAATAATTATGAAATATACGACATAATTATTGTAATTTATATATATATATATATATATATATATAATTTTTTAGTTACTTCCTTTCAATTTGATAATGAAATGACAATATCATTCATGCGTACGTACTGCCTACCATTTCTAGGAACGACGTATTCCATTTCATTTATCTATATATTATATATATATACTGAATATAATATATATATATATATATATATATATTATGTTTTAAATTATTTAAGTAATTAAGTCATGATCGAAGTAATAATATAAAGAAAAAAATGTCCAAACATGTATGAGTAACGAAATGATTATTACCCAAATAATTGCTTTAACTTGGAATTTACAAATGAACAAGTGATATAAAGTCATAAGTAAATAACATATAATATCATAAATATTATTATGGTTCGGTTAAAAGTTAATAATATGTTTAAACCCACTATTAAAAAGTTTCAAACACATACAGAAGAAATCAGACCTAAAGTAAGGGATAAAATTGCAATCTCAATTTTTTTATCATAGATTATTTATACCTAAGTATTTTATAAAAATATATTTATTATCCATGTCCATGTTTTATAAAAAAAATCTTATGTTTTATACTATTAATATTTTTATTTTTAAAGTCATTTTTACCCATTTTTATCTTTTACTACATGGTATGGAAGAAATATTTCTTTTGATTACCAAACGAGGTACTTTTTGACTTTTCCAGTAAAAGTTCTAGGAGAATGTTTTTTTAACTTATACGACATGAAAGGATTTTTACAACTTCAAAATGATTTACTTACATGAAGATTCCTCTACATATATTCAAGTTTATATTCAAATGAATTATTTTCTTTTAAAATTGTGCAGCATTTTTAGAAAATAAACATTTTTTTAAAAAGAAAGGATATTTTTCTCATTAACTGAGTTCAAGTGGTTTGTCAAAATTATTTTATATATAAGATTATTCTCATTAAATAGGGTTATGTTTGATTCCCTATTATTTTAATGTTTGACTATTTTAATGATGGCATGGTATTTTATATAGATTCTATTTTGATCGCATGATGTTTAAGAATCCCATTTTAATACATGGGTTATGTTATGATAAATGATTTATATTTTTATAGAATATGTAAGAATGATTTCATTATGATAGGTGTGGGACATATATCTCCCTCCAATGCATTGGGTAAATATTTATATCTCATGAGATAGACATGCTTGGAATGACAGGTAAATCCAGTTTGTAATGCATTTCTGTAACGGCATGTAAACACTGTTCAGTATAGGATTTTCTCCACTATGATGGTCATTGCAGCAATGCCTTGGTTACTATGAAAATAATAATATGTAATTATTGGTTTTACACAATTACATGTTTTATTACAATGATATTATATAATGTTCAATGATCCTTTATGATCCATTTCTTACATAATACCATGATTTATGTCACTGCTCACGATTTTGATGTTTAAAATTTATGTTCATGCTTTTACGTTCAAATGTTTTTGGTTTTTTTATGTTCATCATTCTTAACATTACTGAGAATTTGTGATCTCTCTTTCTATAGTTTAATTTTCCCATGATATAATTAATTATTTTAGGTAGGAAGAAAAGATGTAAGATCTTTATGGGAGATGTTGAAGATCTTTCATCATGATTAGAAGATTATGTTCCAAGTTTCCAATGATACTAAACTAATAAGGTAGTTGGGTGACTTTTTTTGTCATTTATTAAGTATTAGGAAAGTGTAATGTAATTTCCAAGTACATAAAACTTGGGTCTCTGTAGTTGTTTTCAGAGTGAAGGTTTAGTCAACCTTTTGAAAATAGGTTACGAATATGTTAGTCATAACCCTACAGATATTTCTATGGTATATCTGGGGATGTTCCAAAGGTTTAGTATATCTATAGGTTACAGTCTGAGAATTATGGAAATTATTATGAATAAAATAGGATTAGACCTATGGTTTTAGAGATTGAATGTAACCCCCCTTTATTATATTGTTTTCACAGTAAGATTTTTTTTCTTACAATATTCTTTTTGGGTATTATAAAATAGTCGAAAACCAAAGGATTCATGTCAATGGAGAATATGATGGAAAATGGAATGATATTATTAATGAGAAACCAAGTGAAATCGGAGTTGAAAAGAGAAAAATAATTATTATTCCTAATCAGAAATCTCATAATGTAATCAATAATCTCAACTTTGGTATGTTTCCTGAAGCAGGTAATAAGAGAATAAAGGATTTTCATGGTGATCATAGAGGAATGAAAGTTCCATTTTACACATGTAATTCATTTGGGAAGATATAGAAGGGATAATGTTTCAATGGAATGGAAATATTCTTTGGGTGTGGAAAATAAGGACACAAAGCTAGTAATTGCAAAGGAAAAGGTTCAATTTACACAATGGACAAGGATAATGGTATTACTAAGAAATCAACAGTGGTTAAATGATTAAAATGTGGAATGTACATGAATTATGAAAATCCATTCCCTAGGGGAATGTTTTTTGTAGAGAATTACCATGATCATATGGGTATAATTTATGTTAATGATGATTAACTTACTACAAATTATATATGAGATGAAATAAGTGTTGATGAATAAAATAATGAAACTCGGTCAATGGTTAATGAATGCAGTGGATTCTAAAGTAATGTTGTATAAGTAATTTAATAGTTATATGGAATAATGAAACATTGAAGGATTGTTACTATATTGTTTTTCTTTAAGTATATGAAAGTATATGTTGAATGGTACCGGTAACCATGAAATGTTATTTATATATTTTTAGAAATCACATGATAAGCGCATAATAAAGGGATAATGAAAAAATAATATGTTTGATAGTATTAATGATCCCATGATAGATAAAAGGACAGAGTGATATCATTGTTTGAGTATATAGAAGTTTTGGTATACATAGTGTGTGGAAAAAGTTAATTTTGATAGAATTCATATTGTCACTAAGGTTCTATGGTAATTTAGGTTATTATCATATTTGAATAGAATACGTGATTATGGTATTTATGTGTTTAGAATCTGACAACAAAGAACATACAAATGAGATATGGGAGAGAAATGTTAAGTCGATTTAATTCACATCCTTCTACTGTTTATATTTTCAGTTTTTGGATGGATTGTAATGTTTTTAATTTTTAGATAGTATACATTATATTCTATTTGATGTTTGTTATATTAATGTGTTATATCACTAGATAGAGAATTATAAATATTCAATAATATATTATAACATTTTAGTTGAGATAGATGAAATGATATATCATTCTATCGTATGATCTTATAACACTTCAAGAATGAAAAATTGAACTTAATTTAATTAAATAATAGATGCAGTGGAAATTATTCAGGGAACAACCAATGATGATATTACACTGAAATCAATTATGTATTTCTCCTTATGAATTAATTATTTAACTTTAGGAAAATGATCATAAAATAATGTTATCATAGTACCCTCTAATCTGATTAATCAGTTGGTCCCTTAAATCATCACCGATTTATTGTTTTTTACTAGTCAACTATCTCTAAACATTATTATCAATCACTATCCATCAGAACCTGATTGATTGATTTCTCTTCCATATCCAGTTTCTCACTTAACACCTTTGTTATCCTATGTGGAATCCTAGTGATGAGTTAATTTTTGTAACCATTACATTTCTATCTTTCTTTTCTAAAATTATGTCTTAGTATCCCTTTTTACAATGTGGGTTTCCATGAAATAATCATTCAAGTAGAAAACCATTTATAACCCCGATGAATTTCGAGGGAGAAATTAATTTTAAAGGGGTGGAATGTAACACCCCAAAATTTTATGAGAAATATACTTTTTATTTTCATTGATGTCTTTAGTTTATGATACACCAAGATTAACTTGTGATATACGCAACAACAAATTAGCTTGCAGTATACGCAGCACTATTCTTGTCTTGTATTGCAAACAATTTCATGTTCTTTTGATAGAATTCATTTAAAAAAAACTGAGTATAGATTTTTTTCAATGTATAAATGAAATAATATTGGATTATGTTATAAGTAGTTTCAAATTAATCTTTCACAACACGCAACACTTACATGGATTACATTACGCACAAGAGAGACCTTCCTTGATTGCTTGTGTGGTACGAAATACTGAGACTCACTAAAAATGATATATTATTATAATTTTAAATAAACCAGATTTTATAAATATTATTAAACAAATTTTTAATTATAATTCATCTTACACATTATATGAGAAAAATCAAATTTTTTGGATAAAAGAAGTATTTTTTAAAAAAATATCGTCTTACCTTCTTTTGATGGCGCACCCATTTTAAATCTTGTTTTTGAAACTATTATAAGTTATACATTACTATATAAATTTATTCTTAATAATAGAGACATAAGAATTTACTTTGGACAATATCTTGATATTTTTTTTATAAATTTAAAATTTTGATGAATAGTGAAATATGCTATATTTTAATAGAAACAATATATATTCGGCGAAAATATTTATATGGTTAAAATATATTATTTAATGAATATAAATTATAAAGAATTTTTTTTTATATTTTAAGAAAATTTATGACATTTTAATTAATTTTACATTCAATTAATATGTAAAAAAATTTCAATATTTTGAAATGTTTTAAACAAAAACCTATTTATGTTTGACAGTGAAATTAATTTTAAATTGGTTACTAAAAATTCATTGTTCTGAATTTTGAAAAATGGATTCCATTTTTGGAATCATAAGTTTCAAAATGTGTAAAAAGGAACTTTTTATTTTTGGACATTATGAATAGTAATTTCAGTAATTATTCTATTTACCCTGGTTAAAAGTTAAATGTAGTAAATAAGGGTGGAAAATAATCATATAATAATATTAAATTATCCTAATACATGTTTTAATAAAATTTGATGAGATATTTCCAACCATGTGCATCTTTGGGCCTATTTGGGGACACCATAGATTCACTTGGATGATAAAATAATAATTTATAATAATTAATTTAAAGTAAATATAATTATAACCAAAACATATATCTTTTACTAAATTGAAATTAATATGGAGTTATATAATAGATATCTAGGTCTATAAATAGTCATTGGAAAGATAAAAATATTTCTTGCATCATGGTATTTTATTTTGAATTTTTATACATTAGATACATATATTTATATTGGACACAATTATGATGTTGTGATTACCTCATTAATGAAATATTAAAATAAATGAATTTATAAATTTTAAAAAAATGAGATTTTTTTATTCTTATGTCATCCATGAATTTTATGTACAATATTGACATATTATATTATATTTAAAACTTATTTTCAATGTAATTAGGTTCTTATGAATTTTAAAAAAAAGGCATGTGTGAATAGTGTCCAAAATCAACCAAATTCATAACCTAAAACATAAAATTGTTTATAAAATGATATTATATTCCTAAAAATATAATATTATTAAAAAGATTAATATAAGTTGAAATATGTCATAAATAACTTTATGTGGATCAATTGACATGATAATGTAATTACATTAACCCACAATGTTTAAATAACTGGATATCATGGTAAGATTAAAATAGGCAAAATACGGGTAAACCTAAACCGATAAGGATAAAAAAAATATTCAAAACATTTCAAAAATTTATTATATGATGGTAATAAGAACAAAAATCATCTTATATTATAAATAAATAAGTTTTGGACTATTTTAAATCGAAATTGAATTTATAATAGCTTAATATTTTGGAACATTCAAAAAGTACCACTCTCCTCTCTTATAAAATGGAACATCCTCCCTCTCCTCTTCTCTCCATTTTAAGACATCATGCTCAGAACACTCTTCCAAATTCACTTATAATCTTTCCTAGTTACATTCTAGAGTTTTTTTATTCTCAAAATTCCAACTCTAGTTCCCTATGAGAAAATTTAAAGGAGGCGCGTTAAGGAAGTGGTAATCTATTCTACCAACTCATTCAAATTAATTTCTTCTTCTACATCCTATTATTTTGTGGCTTCATTATAAATTAATAACATCATTCTCAATCATATATGTATATTTTATTAAAAAAATTAAAAATCCATATTTCACTTTATATCCATCCTATGAAAAAATGAAATCATCACGCGTGCGTACGTATGGATTACCGTCTCCACGTAGTGGGGTAATCTATTTTCAACACCACCTTACATGTATGGGTATAATGGTGGAGATAATAACTATATATTATTATTATTATAACATTATACTAATTCAGATATTTTTTACACCATACACTTCAATACCGTTCAACAAATATTGGAATGATATTGTGGCTCGTGTATACGTACAACTTTCCCTCTCCACAATACGATGAGATTCATTCACCATGTTAACCATTGAATAATGATAATAATGTATTTATAATAAATAATCATGAAATATATGACATAATACATATAATTTATTTATGTATATATATATATATTTCATTTACTTACTTGCATTCAATTAATTAAAGAAATGAAAACAGCGTTCATTCGTACGTACGGCCTACTGTCTCCATGAAGGGTGTATTCCATTTCATTTATCTATCTATTATATATATATACATATATACTGAATATATATAATATATAAATCCTGTTTTACATTCTTTAAGAATGTAAATCATGATCTATGTAATAATATCAAGTACAACAAGTCCAAACATGTACGATAAATGAAAGGATTATTAGCCAAAACGTTTCATTAACATGAAACTGAAAAATGAATGGTTAATATAAAGTCATATATAAATAATATATGATATCATAAATATTATTATGGTTCTATTACAAGTTAATAAAATGTTTATAACCACTATAAAGATGTTTTGGTAACATATGGAAGAAATCAGACCTGGGGTAAGGGATAATTTTGCAATCTCATGTTATTCATTTGAGATTGTTTATATGAAAGTCATTTCTAGGGATATATTTATCATCCAAGTCAATGTTTTATAAAATTGTTTTCATAAAATTATTAAAATTCTTATATGTATGTTTAAAATAATTTGTACCCATTTTTTACTTTTACTACATGGTATAGAAGAAATATTTCTTTTGTTTACTATTCGAGGTACCTTTTGAATTTTCTGATAAAAGTACAAGGAGAATTTTTTTTAAACATATATGGGATGAAATGATTTTAAAATCTTAATAACTTTTTACTTACATAAAGATTAATATACATGTTTTCATGTTTATTTTCAACTAAATTCTTTTCTTTTAAAATTTAGCAAAATTTTTAGGAAAGGTAACATTTTTTAGAAGAAGTGATATTTTCCTCAAAAACCGAGTTCAAGTGGTTTATCAAATTTATTTTCCATATAACATGATTCTCTTAAAATGAAGATATGTTTTTATACCTATTATTATTATGATTTTACTATGTTAATTATGGAATGATATTTTATATGGACTTTTTTATAATGACATGATGGTCAAGAATCCCATTCTATTACATGGGTTATTCTACGATGAACGATTAATGTTTTTATGGAACTTTTAAAAATGATTTTATTATGATATGGGTGGGAACTATATAATCCTTCAATTCATTGGTTAATTATTTTCATCTAATGATAATGACATGACTGGAATGACAGGTAAATCTAGATCTGTAATATATGGCTAGAACTGCAAGTAAACCTAGTTCATTAATGGATTTTTTCCACTATGATGGTCTTGGAAGGAATTCCTTGGTGACTATGGAAATTATAATATGTAATTAATATTTTTTCTAAAATTACATGTTTTAATATAAAGATATTATATCATGTTTAGTGATCCTTTATAAACCATGTTGTATGTACTGCCAAGATTTATGTCATTTCTCAGGATTTTAATGTTTAAAAGTTATGATCATGTTTTTACGTTCATATGTTTATGGTTTTTTTATATTCTCCATGTTTACCCTTACTGAGTATTTTCCTCCCATTATATGTTTTATCTCCCCTGGGATATAATAAAATGTTTTATGTAGGAAAACAAAAAAGGGTAATATCATTATGGGAGATTTTGAAGATATTTCACTATGATTAAAAGATTATGTTTCAAGTTTCCAATGACACTAAAATAATATGGTATTTAGGTGTCTGTTTTTGTCATTTATTATGAATTCCAAAAAACTAAGGTAATTTCCATTTACATCAATATTGGGTCTCTACACAAAGGGGGCTTGAGAGGTGTGAGTAAGTGGTAGAAGTTGTGTCCATTTATAAGAGGGAGGAGGGGTACTTTAGGAAATATAGAATGTTTATTTTATTATAAAATGAATTTATATTTCAAAATTTCCACAAATAATTTAATTCCAAGAAAAGATGAGAATTGTTCGAAATCATCTCAACCAATAGTTTTTATACAAATATTAGTTTCAAATTTACCCTTATCATTTAGCATTAACCCTTATTTAATTTATTTGACTCGTACCATGTCTTCTTGTATATTCATACTATATGGTTAATATACTTACTAAAAACTTCCAATGTAACATAAAGTGGTTAATTAAAATAATTTTTAAACCTAATATAAGTAATTTGGAAAAATCATATAATTTTAGGACTATTATATCATTCAATACAATAGTATTTGTTTTAAAAATACATTTATGTAAATATATATACTACTAATATCATGACATTGAAAACACCCAAAAAAACATTATTCATTCGAACAAAAATAATTAATTAAATGATAACAAGCCATACATATCCCTAAAATTCTTGGATTGAATAAAAAGCTTCAAAATAAATTTATTTTAATATGTATATTCTCATTTAATTAAAACATTCATTAATAACGTAATAACTACATCATAATTTTGTCCTAAATAAATTTACTTATTTAATGTCTAACAATTATAAATAAAATACCATGATGTAGGGAATATTTTTATATTATTAATGACTATTTATATTATAATAGATCACTTATATAACCACATATAAAAATTGATTTAGTAAATGATATATGTTTATGTAATATTTTCCTTAACATTAATTAAAAGTAAATAAATTTCATTTTCTCATAGAATTGGATCCATGGGGTCCTAAAATCAACCCCAGGATGACCATGGTCAGAAATATCTCATCCAATAGAATTAGGACACATGTTAGGGTAATTTAATATTCTTATAATATTATTTTTTACCCTTATTTAACAAATTTACCCTTTAACCATGGTAAATAAAAAATTTACTGAAGTTAATATTCATAATGTTGAAAAAAAAGATACATATTTAACCAATTTGGAACTCATAATTCAATATATGGAATCCATTTTACCAAATTAAAAACCCAAAAGATTAATTATTTAATTTAAAAATAATTCTCATTGTCAAAACCAAAAAATTGTGTTTTTATGAAGTAAAAACTGTCAAAAGATTGACACGTGTTTATGTCCAATTTTAAAGTGAAATTATGTAAATTTAACAAAATTGGATTAAATTTAAAAATATATTCCAATTACACTTTAAAATAATTTATAAGTACATTATAACTATATAAATAAATTATTTTCAAAGGAAGTTTGGAATTAAAATGCAGTATTTTTCACAATTCATTAAAAAATTAACTTTATCAGAAAAATACCAAAATTTCATAAAAATTAAAATTTGTGGCCCCAATTATAAATAATAATTTTATTTACTAAAATAAAAAATGAAAAAGAAACAAAAACTAGATTTAAAAACTGTTCTCCATTAAAAATGGTAAGTCAACCTTTTGAAAATATTAAGGTATTTTAGGCTTAAAATTGGATTCATTTTTATTTTAAGCCTCTAACATTTATTTGTAAAATAATTTTTTTTTAAAACACGAGTAATCATATTTTAGTTAGTTATTTTCATTCCCCAAAATACAACGACTTTGAGTTCACTATCATTTAAAATAATTTTATTAGAATTTTATTTTTCATTATAAGTCAAATTTGTGTGCAACGTAAGATTTCAAGGAAATTCATTGTTGGTTGTAGAATATAATATCGAAAAAGTTTTCCTACATAACATAAAATTAATATCTTATTTAAAAATATTAATAGAAATGATAACATTATTATTATATAAATACTTGGGTCATTACACAAATGATATGACATAACCTATCATTGAAGGGGACTTATCTGAAGAAAAGTATTTATGTTATTGGGTTTTGGTATATCATATAATATAATAAGTATATAAGATATATAATTATATTATATTTCACACCACTATAAATTTAAATAATATTATATGATGGTATTATATTGTAAGGAATTCATCATTTGATCCATAGTTCATCATAGGGAATATCGTATGAATTGTTGTCTGATATCATTATAAAAACATCTATTTCATGGGGGGATGGATGATAATCATTATCATTTGAGTAATTATCTATTATTGGATAACATTAAGGAGTTTTTACATAATATGTAATGCATTAGAGATTCATTCATGAAATGGTTATAGGAATTGGATAAGACATTTACTCATATATTATAACACCTGAGTAACTGAATAAATAGATTTGATTCATCCTCAAGGTAACTAGAATGGATTATTTTATGAAATTATATAAATTCTCCTCTTCTTCAAGTTTGTATGAATATTCAACAAATAGGAGTCACTTTTTCAACTTCCACATTTTCACTACAATGCTCTATCAAAACATAGTGATAAGAATAACATTACCTGATTATCATGTGATTAATTGTCTTATTGATACCCCATGTGGTTGTACGTATTTTTATTTCCTATTTAATGATAATTATCAAGATTAGATAAAGTTTTGTATAGTTAATTTCTTTCGTTAATGGTATATTTTTTTTATAGTTTATTCATTTCATTTTTACATAAATTTTAATTTATATTGCATGGTGATCATTTAATTAGTTTATAAATCACCCATGATATGTCTAGAATGTGTTTTTAGATCTATTCTAAACTCATGATTTTTAGAAAAACTTACCAATCCATTATTATTTTTTAAATCATGTTGATTAATGAATGATTTTTAATTATATTCCATATGATTGTTTCCTATCATAAAAGACAATTTGTGGGTTTTTTATCATTGGCTCATACATTCTAATATGTGATATCTAATACATTAAGTATGTATAAATATAATGGTTTTTTACACATAATGTTTGATATTTCATGTATGTATTATCCTATGGATTCCCTACATCAAATTTTCCAAAAACTAGCATCAAATTAATTTTATAATATAGATTCATATCATTAGATATGATAGGTCTATAATATGAGATCATAAGGCTTTGACATGTAAAATATGATTGAAAATATCATTTACTGGCTTATATTTAATAACATTCATTTTCCCAAGATTAGTAAATATGATTATATTAATATCATCTAATATGGATAGTGAAGAAAAATTCATATTTCAATAAATTATGTTATGAAAATTATTATATTCATTATAATTTTTTTATAAATAATAATAAATTTCATTTCAGATAGATTAATTAATTTATAAATATTATTTGGCTTAATTAATTATAAGCAGTTTATAAATATTTAATTAAATTTATATGAAACATTTATTAATATAAATTTCATAATATTAAGTGTAAATTTTGATATAAATTTCACAGAATTATATGTTATGTCGTGAAACATAAGAATAATGTATTTATTTAGAAATCTCAAGGTAATTATATTAAGTTTTTATAAATTAAAAACTAAGGTTAAAATATAAAATATTTGTTATCTAATTATCAATTATTCATAAGACTTAATTATATATATTCAAATTAAGGATGATATTTTAAAACATATTTAAATCAAAATGTATTGATTATTTATTTGATCAAGTATTAAATAATATTAAGTATATTATATGAATATTACGTAAATAGATTTGTAATATATTTAAATAATAAATGATTATAATTAATATATTATAATATATGTTAAATGAAATTCCATATAATGAATAATATATAGGAGTTCATATTATGAAACGAAAATAATGGATTTTTATTCAAGATTATACAGTGTTGATAATGTATAGTAAAATTATGTTGTGTTTCTAATTATATTTTATTATTGATTTTTTCAAATATGTTTATATAATTGTTAAAATTTGAAATAATAATATTCATTCACATTTATTCCATTTTTGATTAAAAATACTTATAAACTATATATATTATGAAAACCTATATGTTTTAGTTTAACCATGTTAAAGTTATTCTTTTTATTATCTTAATTGCATATATATATATTAATCGACAATGTATTATAATTGAATTTATTTTTCAACTTCCTTGAAATTTGTTGTAATTAATATTATTAGATGTAATTTAGTTTTTAAACATAGTTCATAAATTTTATATATTAGAGTTATAATGAATTTAAATCTCTATTGAGGTAATTATCCAAGCATATTCGGATTTTGTGTAAGGATTCTCCTTCTCAAAGTGGCTAATAATATATTTTTTGAATTATAAAGGATAACTATCTATATATATAGGGATGATCATCTGTATATTTTAAATTTCATATAATTCTATGAAATTATTTTAAAAGTTCATGATCCTTATACATGGGATGAATTTGGATGTGTGTAATTATATTTGGATTTTACTTTAGGGTGAGTAACATATAAACTGCATTTTAAAAATTATTACAAATCAACGTAGTTTTAATATAGTGATTTGGTGGATGGAATAAAATTATAAAACAAAATCAATAGATATATTAAAACATATATAGGTTGATTTACATGGGATAAGGTTTTGATATTAAAACCCCTTAAAATATTAAATGAACATGGATTATTTAATAAATTAGGATTTCTCAATGAACAATACCCATGTATTATCTGATGTAAAGATTTATGGAAATAGATAACCCCTAGAAGTAAGGTAAAAATCTACCATTGTATTCCATGGGTTATGCATAGATGGGAAAACCTAATCGTAAGGATAATAAGGGAATATAGTTAAGTACATCCATTTGTTGGATTAGATAAATAGATTTCCTCTCAATAATACAAGAAACATATACAATATGATTATGTTGATTCCTGACATATATAGATCTATCTTCAAATGAATGATAATGAAGACCCATCAATCATGTAAATTTGAATATTGGGCAATTAATAGATATATTGAATTAAAAAATCTTCACCATTTTAGTGTTAACCCATTTAATAGGAATCACAATTAATTTTTTGAAACATAATGATCATTTGATAAATGTATCTATTTTAGATAATTATCATAACCATTATAATTAAACATAACATTGAGAAAAACTCTTTAGAAATAGATAATTCATATAAGAAACTCCTATGACAGACAACTTATGGAAAATTCATAACTAAGTAGGTATTCAATTTTTGATGAACTCCTTCTAGAGTAACTGACCTTTGACCTTATTCAACAATTAAATCAAGATAAATATCCTAATAATAGAATGATTCACCTATCATATTATAAGAATTATATGAAAAAACTATATAATATTATTCTTATATATCTAATTTTTTTGCACGTAAAAATACTCAATAAGATTGATTATACTGATAACTCAGAGACACAATGAGCTTTGATATAGTTTTTTTACGTAGAAGAACTTATTTTAATATCAATGTTGTAAATTTTTTACAAATATAAATGAAATTATGAAAATTTTAACATATATTCTCAAGTGTTGAGAATACATGAATTTTTAGTATTATTTATAAGTTATGGTGTTTTATAGGGACTACAAGAGGGTAGAATTGGAAAACCATAAGATGAAACAATATTATTATATTTAAAAAATGTAAAATCATGTTACATATATTTATGTGTATTAACCCATTAATTAGAGCACCCAACTATTAGTTCTTTGTGTTGGTTGTTTGGGGTTTTTATGTACTTTTGTGGAGATTTATAGGCATGTGCATGATTTGTGAACCGTAAGATAATGGTATGAAAATGTGTACAACCAGAAAAAGGGGAATAAAATTGTGTTTTATAGGGTTAAAATAAGTGTTTTTCCAAAACGTGCAATACTTTTAGTGGATCTGTTGTTAGTTCACGGTCAGCTGCATGGTTAGTACTTAATGTTCTAATTAACCCAGGAAACCCTATGGAGGGTAATTAAATCCCTGATAGTTTTAATTAAAATTATAAAACCCAAATAATTTTCCCTAAACTCCTCCCACATGAAAATAAATTGATTCATTATCTTTTGGGAATCCCCTAGATGCATTCCTGCTCCCCAACACTTATCTCCAAGTAGATCAAAGAGCCAATCAATACAGGGATCATCTTTCAGTGAGTTATTTTATTCTTTATCTTTGATCTCCCTTATTCTCGTGATTCCGTCTCCCTATATATTATGATGTCCTTATGAATCATGATTTAATGATGTTTAAATATAGATAATGGATCTATTCAATATTCAATGATGACCTATTTTCTTAGATCTGATTATCTCCATCAAAGGGGACACATCTCAGTTGTTTTTGTGGTCAGATTCCAAAAAATCAATGTTGGAGTATCTTGGACTTTCCTGAAATTTTTAAGTCATTTATTCTTGATAAATTCATATATGTGTGTTTAATAATTTCTAACACTTCTTCAATTTAATTTTTTTTATATTCATCATAAATTTTCGTTGACAAGTTTTCCTTTGAATTAATCATTGTTTAAATTTAATAGCTATAATCATGATCTTTTTTTCCTTCCTGTGAAATATTTGTTATTAAATGCTTGTTATGATTTATTTTTTTATGTTTTTATAGAAGGGTGTTTTGGTGGAATTTAGGGCTTTGGCCCATGTTTTGATTTATGATATGAACATCCTTTATATGAATGAAATGAAACGAACTATTTGATGTTTTCTAAATTATTTCAAATGCCTAAATTTATTAAATTCCCATAAACCCTCTATGATTGATTTTAAATTTATTCCAAAAAAATTCATAAGTTATTTGAAGTAAAAAATGTATTTACATGTAAATAGGTTATAGAACCATGTTTTTAAATGTGTTAAATGATTTAAAAATTGTAATTCATCCTTTAAATGATACAAGGATGCATTGAATTAAATTATTGTTATAATAGACTATATGGGATCATAATGACTATTTTAGAAAGGAATAGGATATGATTAATATTATTCAATGTCATCATTATTTGAAATTACTTTAATTGAATTTATGATTCTTGACCGCCCAATTGGCACATTATGATGATCCTCTCTTATAATAATCACTTAATTAGACTTTATTGATTATTGTACATCCCACAATTTGTTGTTGAATAATGGATTTTTTAATTTTCCAAAATTAGGGGGTTATAGTGACATGTGAAATTAGTCCTAGAACCCATGATTGGTATGGATCCCTGTGGGATCCTTATAACATTATTATATCACACACCTATTTTTATTAGTCATGGGATCTAGGATATTTTGATGAGATGACCTATATACGTGATTAACTAGTGGACTCAAACCCTTCTAGTGGATCTACAATGAATGTGAATGGTTTAGGCTATAAATGTGAATCCATGAAAGGGGGTGTGAGTGGAAATAGTTTTATTAAGACCTATAATACTATATGTAATCATAAAATATTTTCATGTTATAATTTGACGATCTATTTTGATATGGAATCATTATTATACCTAGGATAGACCCATAAAATCCATGTAATTCATAATAGATACATGACGACATTGATATTCACTATTTTTCATTTCAGTTGACATTCCTAATTCAATCATTGTCTTTTTAACCTTAACTCTATTGTATTGACTACAACACATCTTTTTATATCATGTGCATATTATCATTTGTTATTCATAATCTGACTTTAGCTGTTGAAATGGATTTCAATTATTTTCTATAAAAATTTTAGTTTCTCAATGGTAAAATTAGATAATTTATATGTTTATTTGGAATAATGTTTTCTGAAGGATTAAACACTCTTTTTAAACTAATCATAATACTATCTTATTTATACTCACCTTTTTGAATATTTTAATTAGTATATGAAGTAACAATAGAGAATATTTAGTGGAATCTTACTAGTAACTTTAACTCACACACTTCTTATAACTTTTGGTTTCTATAGTCATTTATGATCTTATAGTAGGATTTCATTTTTTCATCTTCCTTTATGGGTTCATTAATTTTAGACTAAATTTGGGTCACATGTGACATAGAGGGTCATCATGGACCACTAGGAGGAGGTTTTTGGTTTTTATGTTCCGTGTTTAATTTTCTTATTGTTTCTTGGAACATTTTTATGTAAATGTTAATTTATATATTCGATGATGCTTCCATACTGTAGTTTATAATTGTAATGTTTATTGGGTGAAATAATTACCAATAGTGTTATATTTATTCCCAAGTGCCTGATGCTTGTCCGTGGATATTGAGAACACTCTTTGGGATAGTGAAAAATCAGCCCGGTTATCGTTTTAGATGTTATACGAGGTTTCTACCTCAAAATGGTATTACATGACACATTTCGTTAAAGTAAAATACATTACCTATAAATGATTGTGTTATTTTGGGTGAATTATGGATGAAATGAGATTAGGAATTTTTTGGGAATCAAGAGGTAATTCATGAGAGGGTTATTGATAACCAACACCAAATAATTCGTCCTGTGTTACCATAGATGTTGGGACATGAGTCTTTATTTGGTGGGATTGGTTTCTAGATGATAAATTATATTTATTTTCCCAATGACACTATCTATAATTTAGGGAATCTATTATGTTTTTTTTAATAATAATAAAATAATTACATCGTAGCATCATGTTTTCTTGGTCTGATAGACTATATGTAATCAATGTGATTGATCTAGAAATTCACCCTTGAATAGTTCTGATTTTGGTGTGGGGTTTACATGACTGTATTGAAAATACTTTAACAGTTTTAACATGGTTATAAATATGAATCCATATCCATTTTCATACATGTGACTTCACTTATGTGAGTTTGGTTTTGTGGGTTCTGGATTTGGGTTTTTTCATGATCTTTTATGGTTCCCTTAAATATAATCCATTATTTATAATTTTAAATACATTTTGAAAAATAAATTTCTTCTTAAAAATGTTTCGTTATATATTATGAGAAATGTATTTGTTGACAAAAAAGTTAGTTTTGTATAATTTTTGGTGCAAAAATCAAATTATCAAATAATTTTAGTTGATATGATAAAACAATGTTTTAAGAAGAAAATTTGGTTTTTAATAGATTTAAAGGAAAAAATGTTTGATAATTGGAAAAAATAATTAATTCCTTTAGAAAATTTGAAAACATTACATGTTCCAGTAATGGGTTTATGAATCAATAATTGATTTATTACAAGATTTATCATTTTGAATGGAAAGTGTATTGTTTTATAAATGGTGAAATCATTTTTGGGTAAAATCAATGAAATTTTGATTAAAGTGGGTTGTGACTTTGATTAAGTGAATTTGTGCCATGTTTTGTGTTTTCGTTGAGCATGAAGTGATATGCCGGTTGTTATTTATTTATGAAATGTATTAAAAAAATTCCTTCAATAATGATATAATGTAGGTCACATGGTCTAGTTCTCTGGGAAGTTATTCACGTATTATAGAAGTAGAATACATTTTCAATGGCATTACACAAAATGTATATTGAGTGTAGGGTAAAAATACATTCCACTCACTAAACCCCATCATTGATTTCATCGATTTTCATCAACATTATTATAAAGGATTATAAAGTTCTATAAAGGGAGTATAATGTCTTGAAGATGTTGAAGGGGTATTAGATTCTACAAAGACTCTTGAATCTCTGATGGTAATGTATATCAAATCCTTATTCAAGGGACCTATCCAAGAGTGGGGGGATGTTTTGATTACCTCTTGTATTTTTTAATTAAGGTCTTTTGAATTCATCATGTCATTATTCCTTTAGTGGTAGTATCATGAGGAGTTTTAGAAGGGGAATGTTAACAAGTTCTTTGGTTTTGTTCAAGATGAGCTATAAGTTACATTTTATTCCATGAAATTATCACATTTGGAATGTTTCATACATTTTTGTATTAGTAATGATTTCAGTAAGGATGAATGTTTCAGAAAACGTCTTCACCCATACCTTATAACATCCATGCCTATATTCCAGTGGATTTTTTTTTATGATATTCTTAATATGGATTTCTCATATGAATAAGATCTAGTGAAAAAAACAATGGGATCAATCATCTTTAAATGTTGATAATGAACATCATTATCTGAAAAAGAGGATAAAACTCATTTTTTTATAGTGTAACACCCCAAGGATAAAAAAATTAAATTCATGAAACACTCAGTCTCTATAAAATGAGACTTTTAAAGGTAAAGTTGTAATATAATACGTAAATATAATTTTCCTACTTCTATGATTTGAATTTATAAAAACATACATCTACGTTTGTGATTAGTATTTTATTCGGAGTCTGATAGAACAAACATGATTTATGGTTAATAGTAACACATCCTTATGAATATTAATATAAATCGTATTGTGAGGCTTATTAATAGTAAATCATATTATTATTTTATTGTCATAAGGTGATAAAATAACAAGATATTGATTAATTTTTAAAGGTGATATAACAAGAGTAATAGTTTTAAAATTATTATTTTATAAATAAATTTTTATTTTATTTAAAAATTAAATTAATCATTTTGATGTTTTTTTCAAAATAATGAGTTTATTTTGGAATTCTACACATAAAAAAATTGTTTGGGTGATTTTTTGGGATTTCTTAGAAATACTCGATTTTTTGATGAATAATGAAATTACATAATTTACTATATATGTACATTATATGATAAATACACTATTCCAAGAATCATTGATTATTTAATCACCCTAGGTTTGAAATCGCATGATCTCATTACTATTTTTGGTCACATGAACCAATACAGGGTAAGGAAAACTAGGGAAGCTTATAATGCATCCCAGACCAAACATCCATAAACTATCAAAGAAGGGAAACACACCCATGGGGTATCCCTTAACATGGTATCTTAAATTAGTCATAATAAACAACCATATATCAATCAATCAAACCATAGAATGTAATAAACTAGGTCAGATTCCCAATCATGAAATACCACCAATCATGTTTATATTGCACTTCTAGATAATATATTCCAAAGTCAAACAACAAAAAGAACAAACCACGAACCATGATTTCTTACGATCATTATACTTGAACTTAGGCCCTTAAATCATCCTAGACTAGTGTATATCTAAAAAATAGTGAAAAATGACCAACCATGATTAACTCATGCGAGAGGTGGAATCAGGAAGAAAGGAACAGGGGGATTCTTAAAATCACTAGTGGGATTCATACGCACCCAATAGTGTCTCAATAGAACCATAAACAGAGAAAGTGTAGGGTTTGTTATTACATCATCCATTTGGTGACTGACATGTACGAACCACAGGAGAAGAATATGTATCGGAACATAAAACATGACCCTACATTGATATATCAAAAAAGGTACACAGCGTGTTCATAAAACCTTCGCACAATGTATTATCCTTAACCTACCTCTAAAATAATAAGTCTACCAGGTTATCACATAGGCATTTACTCCGCCATTAAACAGAAAGTATGTAGTTATACACAACACCTGGGTACACAACGTGTATATGGAAGTACACAACGTGTACTCCGGAAATCTTCTTTTCATTTTTTTCCTAAAAAACAACCCCAAATAAAGATCCATACCTGAAATTAAGATCATGGTTCTTATAAAATTTTCCCCAAAATCAATTCATCACATAAAATACACTTTTCATTCCACTTTTGTAGTTTGTCTTCCATTCAATAAGAAAATCCATTACGAACCGACCATGGAAATCATGCAATGAACGCACCCAAAACAACAGAAATAATAAAATATTATTGGTAGAATGATGTTATAAAATAGTCATATGTGGTTTTATAAAAATTAATATGAATCTTTAAAATATTAATAACACCCCTCAACCATTATATAGGATGTTTAAATAAGTTTAAAGTAAAATGAACTTGAGGTAAGGGAATTCTTAAACCAATTTCGATTCATTGGATTATCCTTCTAGTTCATTGATTTTTCCAAGTGAAAATTAATTGTAAAATTAATTAATATGATATTGTTTCTTATTATGTGAGAATACATATTCATATAAATTTATTCATTCTGGATTCAATGATATGTTATATGTAATGGAATCATCATTAAAAATCCTTTTAAAGTTTTATTTTTTCAAAATTCAAAGTGAATTTTTTTTGGAAAGTCGAAATATTTTATGATTATGTTCTAGTTCATGGATATTTATAATGAAGGGTGGGACCTATATATCCCTCTAATAGATTAGAATAGATTAAGCTAGATGTCATCCATATGGTTACTCCAAGGGTAATAGTTATTTTTATACCATAAGGTAGTTGAGAGGGTTACATTGTAATGTATCATGAGGGTTAAAAATAATATGTTAGAAACTATGGATACAATATATATAAGTAATTCCCAAAGATACCTTTATTTTTTATATAGGATATATAATGTTTTATTGAAATCACTTATTTCAAAAAGTACGTATATATGTGTGAGTAGTATGTCTTTCTGAAAATGATTTTATATGTTTATAATTATTGATGGATAAATGGTTTATTTCCTCCTTTTTATATACCTTTCTGATATTTTTATTCTCATTCCATTTTAAAGAAATTTCCATAGTATATAAGGAGTGGTAAGAGAAATAATGAAGTGAAGTTAAATGTTAGGATGTTTTTTCAAAGAAAACCTGATGTTGTTTTGTGTAAAAAAATTATGTTTTGGAAGAAATTGATACTATTTTAGTAGTAACCACTTCGTATTCTTTTGGGTTGATATATATGGGTTATTTAGAAACTTTATAAATATCAAAAAAGAAAATATATTTGGGAAAATCCATTTGAAATAGCAATATTATGTAATATTTATTGACAGGTCATTATTGTTGGTATTAGAGTATAGTTTAGATAACAATAGAGGTTAGGATGATGTTAATGGATTATTATAAATAGTTTTTATCTTATGTTAATGATATATAATTTAAATATTTCCATTCTGATTTATCTATGATACGACTATTCATAATGGTTTTCTATATAAGAAAAAGGGAAAGTGAATTTGGAATGAACTGAGGGGCTGATATCTTTTCGAATCCTCAAATGGGAACAATGGGAATTGGACCCCAACATTTTGTGACAGTAATGGATCATCAAATATAAAAAATAAATGGAAGTGTAATCATTGAAAATAACATCCAAATAAACCACAAAAGAGTATAATGATAGTAGGACATTTTATAAAGCTACACCCTCCTGCTTTCAGTGGATCATCTGACCTGGTAATTGATTAAATATGGATTAAGTCCCTTGAGAAGATATTTGATGTTATGGGATGTTCACATAATCAAAGGTTTTCTCTTTCCATTTATCATTTTTTAGTTGAAGCTGGTTAGTAGTGGTCAATGGTTAAGAATATCTAAGATAAAGAGAAGATAAAATCCTTATAGTTGAATTATTCCAAATGACTTTTCCTGAAAAAATAATATAATAAGTTGGTTTGACATATGATGGAGATGAAATTCCATGAATTAAGAAAAAGGAGGAAAATTCAGTGTCCGTGTATGAACCATACTTCACTCGACTAACAAGAGAAGAAGATGTATAGAAGGCAATCAGTGGGTAAGATAGAGTAGGGAATTGGCCTCCCAAGAATTATTTTTTTTGGGAAACTTGTCTAATGTACTGTGAGGGAATAAATGGAGTTCAATGATAATCACATGTAGATTGAGAAAAAATAGAAGAAAATGTTCAGTATAAAAGAGCTGGGTAATAATCAATCAATGAAATCATTTGGTAAAAATTATCATCTTCAATTTCAATAAAAGTGTGGTAAAATGCACCCTGGTGAATGTCTTACTAATACTAGGAAGTGTTTTTTATGTGATATGTTTTGAAATATGTCCCAAGATTGTAATATAAATTATCTTATGATCAATTTTGATAGGAAAACATAATTTTGTTTCAAATGTGGGGAGATGGGTATTTGTTGAAATTCCATCTAAAAGAATGATCTGAGTAATGGAATGCAACTATACTATAAGAAGAAAGACGTATTGAGATCCATGGCGATTACGTAAGCAGATGTCGGGCCATCCGATTAATTGGTATCCGGAACATTGTATATTTACTCAGATTTTAACAATATATTGTCTTATATTGGGTCTATATATTCCTTTATTTCAGATAAATTCTTTGTTGAATTTGAAATACAACCTCAAAAAATGAGGACAGAGCTTATTGCTAAAACACTAGGATAAATTTAGTGAAAAAGGCATTTTATGAATATTTATATTTTATCTGTTAAATGACATTACCTAAAACCAAGTTGTTTTTATCTATTTATATATTGATATCATTTTGGGCATGGAATTTATTTCTGTTTATTAGGCTATGATTGATTGTAGAGTTAATGATATATTTTTTCAAAAAAAAATTAGTTTGAATACAAAAATGAACCCACACAATTAATAATATATTAAGAAGTTGAGAAATCGTTGAATGATAGAAATGAATGTTACTTTTCTCCTATTGTTCCAAACAAGGAAACTTTTCTAATTAGTGATGTTCTATTAGTATTTGGATACCTTTATTTGTTTCCTGATGATTTACTAGGTTTCATAACTGGGCGAAAAGTTTAATTCAAAATTGACTATGTTCTTGAATGTAAGGGAATTTCAAGACACCATTTCTGAATTGATCAAATGGAACATCTTGATTTGGAAAATCAATTTCATGAGTTTCTGGAAGAATTATTCATTCATATCATCACTTAATCATGGAGTGCTTCTTTAAAAAAAATAGAGATGGTTCTATGATACATTGAATTGATTAGAAGGATTTGAATAACCTTACAATTATGAATAAGTATCATTTTCATCACATCGATGAATAGTTTGATCAGCTCCAAGGAACTCATTATTTTTTCAAGATTGAGTTTAGGATCTAGGTACCATAAACTAATCGTTAAGGAGGATGACATTCCAAAAACATCTTTTCTAACAAGATATGTCCATTAGGATTATTTTATGCAGTTTGGGATAACAAATTCACATGTTGTCTTCATGGATCGTATGAATGGAATATTTCCTAAGTTATTTCATAACTCTATGGTTGTGTATACTCATGACATTCTAGAATATTCTAGAAGTAAAGAGGAGCTTAAAAACATATAAGGAGTTTTTTGAAAACCATAAAAGAAATGAAATTATATGTAAAATTCAAAAAGTGTGAATTTTGGATGAAAAAAATATTTCCTTGGTCACATTGTTTCTACTGATTTCCTAACTATTGATCCTTATAAATAAAAAATTGTTAAATAATGGAAAATACCCACAAATATAATTTTTATTCATTGTTTCCTTTTTTTCATGGGATATTACTGGAGGTTTGTTGAAAAAATTGCAGAATTATCAAGTATACTGAATTATTTAACATTAAAAGGAGTTAAATTCATTAGGAATAAAGAATTTGATGATTGTTTTCAAGAATTGAAAATAATATTGGGTAATTATCTAGTTTTTCCATTTCCTTCAAAAAATGGTGAGTTTGACATGTACAATGATTCTTCATTAAAGTGAGTAGGGGGTGTTCTGATATGAAATGATCAGACAGTTTCTTAAGCATTAATGTAAATAAAACCTCACGAGTTAACTTTTTCCACCGCAAATTTGGTATCAGGATCTATGTTTTTAACATTAAAAATTTTTAAGAATAATTTATACATAGACAAATGTGAAATTTATATTGGCCACAAAAGTCTGAAGTATATATTCACTAAAAATAAATTAAACATGAAGTAAAGAAGATGGCCGGAACTGATAAGATATTATGATTTCATGATCAATTACCATTCTGTAAAAGAAAAAAAGTGGCATATTCCTTAAGTCAAAAACACTATGCATCATTAACTATGTTATAGCAGGAGTAATACCATTTCAATAATGATTTAATGAATTTTTTCTCAAAAGTTTTTGGTGTAGGAAAATCCTCTATTTTGTTTCATGTTTCATTATAGTCATCTTTTTCAGATAGAATTAAGCAATTGCATATTGAAGAAGATGTATTACAGAAAAATGTAGAATTAGTTAAAATGTTTATGTTGAAAAAATTTAACATTGGTAAAGAATGAATTCTATGGTTTGTGCATGCCATGTGATTCTCAATTTATGAAGTAATTGTTTTGTGATCATCATATCTCTCTATTTTTCGTTCATACTTGAAGTAAAAATATATACACTGACCATAGAGAGTATTACTAGTGGGATTAAATGAATATAGAAAATTCAGATTTTTCTGTGAAATGTATAACATGTCAATACGTTAAAGTATAGTGAATGTTACCAAAGGTTATTCATCAGGAATTTCTAGTAATATAGTGGAAATGAGATAACATATCCCTGGAATTCATGGTGGGACTACCAAAGACACCTTTAGAAACAATTTTATTTGGGATATGGTTTAATGGATAAATAAATAAGAACATTTCATCTATATGTGTGATAAAATGTGTTCATATCAACTTTATCAACATTACCATATAGATATTATTAGGTGACATGGAGTTACACTTTCAATTGTCTTTGACTATTATCTCAGTTTCACTTCACACTTTTTTAATGGTCTTCTAACGTTTTGGGGCCCAAAAATAAATTTTATCACTTATTTTAATACACAATATGATGGATATATTCAGATATAGGAGGATTTTCTTTGAGCTTGTTCGACTGACTACAACAGAAGTTGGGATCATCATCATTATTTACATGATGTTTATTAAAATAAGAGTTCTTATTCTAGTATACAGATGGAACCTTTTTAGGGATTATATCATATATGGTGTTGAAATCCATCTTTTTTGTATGAAGTTGGGAAAAGGAAGTTTATGGGACCCAAATTTTTAAGGGATATGTCTGAGAAATTTAATATGATCTAGTAACACATGAGGACAACATTGATCAGGGCAAAAAGTAATACAGATAATATAAGGAAATAATTTTCTTTTGAAGTAGGTGATCATGTATTTATTAGAATTTCAACATGGAAAAATGTTATGCATTTTGTTAATAATGAAAAGATGAGTCCATGGTTCATTGGGCCTTATAAAATCACTAATAATATTTGACTAGATGCCTATGGAGTATTTATTAATCTGGTTTTATCTTTGTCACACAGTTGTTTCATGATTCGATTTTGAGAATGTATGTGCCAGAATCATCTCATGTTTTGAGGCTAGAAGCAGTTAAGTTGGAAGATAACCATTATAATAAAAAGAATCCAATTCATATTAATTAATAAAGAGAAAAAGTACTATATAATATGGTAAAACACTAGGTAATGTTTTTTTTGAAAAACCACTTGGTAGAAGAAGCAACATAGGAATACGAAAATGTTTTGAGGGAAAGGTACCCTCACTTGTTAAATAAGTAAACAAAATTACGATGATGTAATTTCTAGAAGGTGAGAAGAATGTAACACCCCAAAGTTATAAATACAAGTCATTAAAATTCATGAAATAGTTAATATCTACCTAATGATACTTAGTTTTATGTATATTATTGTAAATTATCCATTAAATATAATTTTTCTACTTCTATGATTTGAATTTTAAAAAACATACATCTATGGTTATGATTAGTATGTTATATGGAGTCTAATAAAACCTACATGATATTTGGAGAATAGAAAATACCCATATAAATAGTAATATGAATAGTAATATGACCATTATGAATATTAAATCTTATTATAATTTTATTTTCTTAAGTTTATAAGATAATGGGATCTTCATTAATTATTCACGGTTGTATACAATGAGTTATAGTTTTAAAATTGTTATTATTCAGATAAATTTAGATTTTATATAAAAATTAAATTAATCATATTTAGATAATCCTTTTCAAAATATGGGGTTCATTTTTAATTATACATGTCGAAAAATGGCTGGGGTGAGTTTTTTGTATTTTTCAAAAATGCCTAATTTTTTAATGAATAGTGAAATATGGTAATTTATCATATATTAACATTATATTTTCAATAAACTATTCCCATCATCATCACTGATATAAAAATACTTGATTTTAACTCACATGATCTATTTACTATTTTCTGTCACAGAAAACAAGACTATTCACAGTCTTGGGGAAAAATATTAAACTAATGATCAAAATAATAAAAAACTGCACCTCTCCTACACTATAAATACCACCCTCAACCCTCTTTCCTATCACACCTCTCAATCATTAATTATTTATTAATTATTCCAAATACACATACCAATTCTCTTATCCACATACGAGATATTCTTGTCTCACCAAAAGGACAAATCCAAAGGGCTTAAGGAGGATCTCATGGAGAATAGATCAAGATGTAAAAATTGTATTTCAGTTTATTGTGTTTTATTTCCAATTCATTCCTTTTTTTATTCTCTCTTAACATGAACTTATCAAGAGGTTTGAAATATCTATAATCTTATACATACTAGATGTTATCATATATATAAAAAATATTCTAAAACAAACTTCTTCTCCTCCCCCTCTTATTAAAAAAAAGGTCATCTGTGATGTGACAATTTACCGCCATCATGGATGATGTGTCTTCAATTTATTTAACATCCATCAAGGTTGCCTGTAAAACCATTTTAATGGATGAAAATCATTTTTATTTTTATTATATAACAACTTTTATGTTCTATAATTAACATATATACATAAAATTACGTTATATAACAAAACTAGATCGTGATTATCGAAGAACCGCCAAAATGATCTAAATGGATTTCACTAATGATTTGTCTAATTCTTCCTCCTCATACCATAAAACCTAAATTATTAACATAATAATTTGATATTATATATATATTAACATCATTTCATTCTAGTCTTGGAGTTCCACTTCCATTTGACAAGTAAATCCTTTATGAACCTACCCTAAAAATCATATAAACCATGCCCCCGAAGCAATGAAAATAAAAAAATATTATTGGTCGAATGAAGTTATAAAATGATCATATACGGTGTTATAAAAAAATTATGCTTTTTGAAAATATTAATAATATATTTTTATCAACTAATTGAGACGTTTAAACTAGTTTGATGTAAGAAAAACCCTAAGTAATGGAATTTATAACCCAATTTCTATTCATTGGGTTATTCTTCTACATTATGGATTTTGTCATGACTAGATTGTTGGTCAAATGAATTAATATTAAATTATGGTGTCTAATTTTATTTTACATATTCATCTCATTTTATTAATACTTGATCAAATGAAATGGTATATTTAGGGGACTCATTTATAAAAAAACCCTTCTTTTGGTTTCTATTTTCTCAAAATTCGAAAGGAATGTTTTTATGAAAGGGTTCATGTTTGGTGATTATGTTATGGTTATTGGGAATTGATTATAATGAAGGGTGGGACTTATAAATCCCTTAATGCATTGGTTATGTGTATTTTGGAAGTCATATGTATAGTTAATTCATGTGTAACAATGATGATTGAACCATAAGGTAGTCGTGAGGGTTAACTTATAAGGTAGTTGTGAGGGTTACAAATCATAAGGTAGTCAGAAGTGTTAAAATATAAGAAATTAATTCCTTATGATACATTTATGGTTTTATATATGTTCTCTATTTTTTATGAAAATATCATGTCTCATAATGTAAGTATATATGGGTGACTAGTATGTCATTGTGAAAATTATTTCATATGTTTATAAGTATTCGTGGAAAAATGGTTTTTTCCTTCATTTATTTCTCTTGAAAATAATTTTATGATCATCCAATGCTTTTAGATGTTTTTCATAGATTATAAGGATGTTTATAATATAGAAGGAAGTCAAGTTAAATGTTAAGATGTTTTGTAAAATAAATCACACTATTATTTGGTGGTAATGATTTTAGATTTTGGATTAAATGGATTATTTTTTGTGGTACGAACATTTTATTTTTGTTGGTTGATATGTTTGAGTTATTTCCAACCAGGGTAATGGTGTTTGTCGAGGCTCCCACGATCTGAGCACCGTGGATATATGCTGATGTCCTCCCTAAGGGCCATGTATAGTTGGACCCTCGTCCCCATAAGGAGAAAGGAGTCGCCCGAACAATCGCGTTCTGGGCCCAGTATAGCTGGAGGCTAGCATCTCTGCCCCTCGGGTGATGGACATACGCAGGCCCCTATCCCAGGATCCTTCTCCTGGAATCATGCGTGACCGCAAGGCTGGGTATGTTCCCACCTCCGCTGAGTACGCCGTATCGCGATTAGCGGATTCCTCCATGGTCCGAGCCACACGACCTTAAACTGTGTTGTCTGGTCCTACCACACGACCGTAAACTGTGATCGTCTTGGCCGCCCGACGAGAAACGGCACTGCATCGTGATGTTCTCCTCAGGGGACACTCACGTTGGGCGCTGGTTGATAACCACTCCATTCATCAATGCCTTTCATGGCTTGATTATTGTGGCGACGCCAGGGATTCCTTAATCACAGGCATGTCGCTGCACAAAGAAAAACCATCCATCTTTAAGGACAAATAAGAAATAACAAATACCGCTTCTTCTGTGTGCGAGGGTAAGACCCGCACCCTTCCTCGCGCTGGTGCCCGATTGTGTTGCGCCGCGCTTCAAGAACTACGTGTGGCTTGATTCCCATCCTTATGGGATACGTAGGAATGCCCGGATGTTTGAAACTCCGGGTCCAGCCCCCCACCTCTTAGAGATTCCCCCTTCTCTAGGGAATCGGCCGCCTTCAGGCCACCCTCAAGGCGTGTCCCTCGACCCCTTGCAGTGGTCCACTGGTGTCAAGAGTACTCTGGTTTATTTCCAGGAGGGTCAGGTTCAGCTTGGTCAGGTTCCTTCCATTTTCAGGCTTCATGCTCCCTTTCATTCGGACCCATCGCCTACGCCATGGGTGGAGCCCCCGTGAACGGTTTGGACACAATGCCTCAGTGCTCTCCCACCGACTCGGGCTGGTGCCCCCAATGGCCTCGGGCAGCAAATCGATATGAATCCTGCGATTGAGCGGTCGATGCTCATTTGCTGCCTCATTCCATCAACGGTTAGTGCGATATTGATGCTTCTTTTCCGCCACGGTCGGCAGTACTCCCATATCGTTACGCCGGTGCTCCCAGTCCTTGAGTGAATGGCCGCATGATTCACATTATGTTTTTCCACCCCCCATTCTGACCAGGCAAAATCTCGACACTCTTGACACTATCCCTCAGTGCATCTTCGCATATCCAGGGGATAGGACCACGATGTGGCGTACTTTGAGGTTCTTATGGTCCGAGCTCTAAGACCTTAAACTAAGATCTCCCCTTATGGTCCGAGCTCTAAGACCTTAAACTAAGATCTCCCCTTATGGTCCGAGCTCTAAGACCTTAAACTAAGATCTCCCCTTATGGTCCGAGCTCTAAGACCTTAAACTAAGATCTCCCCTTATGGTCCGAGCTCTAAGACCTTAAACTAAGATCTCCCCCTATGGTCCGAGCTCTAAGACCTTAAACTAAGATCTACCCTTATGGTCCGAGCTCTAAGACCTTAAACTAAGATCTACCCTTATGGTCCGAGCTCTAAGACCTTAAACTAAGATCTACCCCTATGGTCCAAGCTCTACGACCTTAAACTAAGATCTCCCCAAACGGGGTTCTGCGTCCTGCATGACGTCAAACTACGCTTTCAGAACTACGTGTGGCTTGATCTCTAGCCTGATGGAGTACTTAGGAACGCCCGGGCATTCCGACTCGGGTCCAGCCTCAGGGATCGCTAAGTCCCGCCCCTCCTCGTCGCCGGCCGTCTGGCCTGACTTCGGGTAGAGTGGTGCAGTTGTGATATTCTCCCCGATCCAGCTCGGGATGCCCCATTGCAATGATGGGAAGCGACAGTTTCCTCGTTAAAAAGGTTCTGTCTGAGAATTGGGGTGATTCACGACCAAATTAGTGCATCCGCCTAATACGCTTTCCCCACGGTGGCGCAATTTTGAGAGCGTTGGATTCTATCCGAACAAATCGTCACTTAGCCCCACGCTTCGCATGCCCTGTTGATCTGGATTTCCACCCTTGTGCCTGAAGGAACCCCCAAAGCGGCATTGATGATGACATGTGATCCGCCTCCTGCAATATGGATGATGACCTTCGGTCCGTCTATCGCAGTAGTATGGTCGATTGATCCATTGTCCGCTTGCCATCTTGGGCATTTCCTGGAAGGCCAACCGTTGTGGATTTCTGAATTCGGGACACGCGATTCACCCTTTCTCATTTTCCTATGTTCGGATAAAATCTCAACGCCCCTAGCGTTGTCCCGCTCGTGTGTCGGAACAAGTTGGGGGGATGATACATTAATTAGGCTTGAGGTCTCCTTTCCTAGGAATGACCTCCCTCTTTTCTCTAGAAATCCAGGCCCAATTGTGGATGCCTGAAGCTTGGTTAACGCTCCCGCGAGACAATGGATTGTGGTTGAGCATGTTAAGCCAAAAGATGCAGATAAATATGGTGATTCATACAAATGGATCGAAATATTGAGTAGCGGAAGCAAATGTTCTGGGAATGCAAAAACAAAGCCCCTAGGGATTAGCGTGCTGGATAAGTCTCTCTAACGCCGCTACCCTTTGGCTGGCGGCCTCCAGGGCTGCTTCTCGATCTCTGCATGCCCTCTCTTCGTCGGCGGTCGCAGCACGCAGTTCGTCGATCCTGGCCTGTGCACGCTCCCGCTCGACTTGAAGTGTGACCATCTGTTGGCCCGCCTCCGTCAGCTGTACCTGGGCGTCAACCAGCTGGGCTGCTAGTTGCTCCACAAGCTCGGTGCACGTTGCGACGAAGGCCTCCTTCTCTGCCGCCTGCCCTTCGAGACGCCGGACTTCCTGCTCCGCCGCGAGGAGCGCCCGCGTGCTCTCCGACATGTCCCGACATTGTGCGACGTCGACACGCCGGCGGCTCTCGCGCATCTTTTCGGCCATGAAATCACGGACCGTCAGATGGAGGCGTTGAGCATCAGCTCCCCCGGCACACAGGAAGCGCAGCCAGGTTTGAAGTGATCCCATGCGCCCCAGCCACTCCGATGGGTCTCGCTTGAGGAAGCGCTGGATGCACTTCCACCCCCTGCGTCGTGTTACCCGGCTCTCCTCGATCGCCTCCGCGTCCGAGTCGTCCATCTCCTCGGGGTCGGCAGGCCGGTAGGCAGGGAAGGTAGCCAGCAGGTCTGCTGCCGGGTCCGCCCCTGGGATGTCCTCATGGGGGATAGGTTCCCCAACATCTGGGCGACCTTCTTCTCTCGCCCCAGTGGCGCTGACACCCTCGTCAGTCCCCGATCTCTCTCCGATGGCAGCACCGCCGGTGTCCGCTGCCCCCTGATCAGCAGTTGGTGGGGCCGGCTCGGTGTGAAAAGTCTGTTCCGGAGCAGGCGGCATGTCTGCCAACGGTCCACTCGTGGATGGCCCGGGTTCGGCAACCCGACGAGCCTCCAGTGTTGAGATCACTGCGCAGGGCATGCCGTGGTTAGTCACGGATCGTCAACGGCAAGCACCAGCAGTAAAGTAAGGAGACTTACGGGAGTTCAGAGCGTCATCTTCCGCTATCCCGGCCACCGCAGGAACAATTGCAGCAGGGGACCCTTCCGCGCTTGTCAATTCAATAATGGGTGCCTGGCCCCCGCCTTGTCCTGTTGGCGCCTCTCCTACTCCCGCTGAGGACGTCTGACCAACATCCGTGTGCTCCTGAGAAAGTAGGAGAAATGGGTTAGAAGCTGCATAAGAGAATGGATGAAGCAGGTTGAGTAGGGATAGAACCGGACCTCGAGGAGCTCAGTGACATCAACATTGTCAGAGCCGGCCACCTCGCCGCTCTCCCGTGGGCTCCCCTGGTGGGATCTTCCCTCGGAGCCTTCATCCTCCCCCATTTCCTCCTCTTCCTCAGAGTCGTTGCTACTGTCATCTTCCTCCGGCGGCATCTGTTCTGGAGAGGGTTCTAGACCGAGCATCACCTTCACCAGAAGGGATGGCTCCGCACGCTGACCATGTTGGCGCGCGTACTCGTCCATGGCCGTCAGATACGCATACTGCCGGTTGAAGTTCACCCTGTCGGCGATCTGGAGGTGCCCGACCTCTGGCAGATAGATTCCTTCTCTGAGTATCTTTCGCCAGAGGGCTTCAGTCCTCAGTGACTGCCGCAGGGTCATCCAGGCCGACCACAGCGCCAGGAAGACTGCATCATGGGAGGGTTCGAGCAGGCACCTTACCTGCTTCCCAGGCCGCTCCCCGACCACCGCATGTGCCCCCTCTCCGGGCGCTGAAGTCGTGGAGGCAGCTTGCGATGTGCCCGCCGCCGAAGTCCCTGCCCGCGCCGGCTCCGCTGCTTGGCGCGCCTCTGTTCTCCCCCGTGTGGCGGCGCTTCGCCTCCTTCCTTGACGCCCGGTCTCCGCACGGGTGACCTCGAGCCGCCGAACTGGCTTCCGTAGAAGCCCCTCGGTGTACGCGATGGCCCAGTGTTCGGCATACTCGG
This sequence comes from Viscum album, assembly GCA_963277665.1. Lineage (NCBI taxonomy): Eukaryota > Viridiplantae > Streptophyta > Magnoliopsida > Santalales > Viscaceae > Viscum > Viscum album. The sequence goes on from OY728145.1 coordinate 908,080,191, forward strand.
TTTCCAAGCCTGCGTCGACCCCGGTAGGAGGAAGAGTGATGACCTCGCCAGAGCCAAAGGCGGCAAACATCAGCCACATCTGGCGAAGGACGCAAGGGTTCGTCTCCTCCCGGACAGCAGTGAATACCTTCTTCGGCATTCGTTGAAGGCACCCGAACTGCCTGGCGAACCGGGTTGGCACGTAGGGCTCGCAGATCACCTTCCCGTCGATCCGAGCCACGAGCACCCCGCCCCGCATGTTCAGGAAGTATTCGTGCTACTCCAACGGGCCCTGCCCATTGTCGATCATCTGGCCAACGGGAGTGGGGAACGGGCTGAATTTGAAATTGGCGTGATTGCCAATCCGAATCCTCACGCCCTCCTCGTTTAGGGTCATCGGAGCGACCCCCGCGATGTTCAGCAGGGAGGGTCGCAGGCCTTTGCCCGGAGGAATGACGACGTTTGGAAACGTGTACCCACCGAGGTGAGCAGCCACCTAGCCGTGGAAGAATTGAAAGGGCCCACAGATCCTTCGTGGCGACCCCCCTCGTGAGATGCGTCCCAGGATGGCATACAGCTTCGCCAGTACTGGGACCCCGAGGTTGTATCTTTTATTGGCGGCCATAGCGCCCGCCATCGCCAGTGTCGCCGGGCGGACGCCCATTCTCGCGTCCCGCACTGGCAGGAGCCACCCACTCAGAAAGGCGGCCAGGAACGCCGCGTACCGGACATTTGGGTCCCGGGCCTCGATGACGCAGTACCCCCATGAGCGGTAGTCACCCGTCTCCAGGACCCGCCAGTACGACCCGTTCCGGCTCCTCTGAGCCGCGGTCGGGCACCGCTTCCCCCTGCCTGGCATCTTGACCGCCGGGTCATGCTCCAAGAACTGGCCGAACCACTCCTTGTAGGCTATGTCCTTCTGGAATTCCTTGATCCCGAGCCGCTGCGTAGCCAGGTCAAGCAGATGCCAGGTCAGAATGGGAGTCCGCGACCTATCTTCCCAGATGTTCTTCGGAGGCAGGAACTAATCGTATTGGTAACCCTCCAGCGGGATACCTCCGATGCAGTGGATGTCCCAGAGACCGATGCTGACCTCCCCATGGTGAAGATGGAAGGTGTTGGTATCCGGGGACCAGCGGGTGAACAGCTCCGGCCCGAGCTCGGACTGCTGGTAGAAGTGGAACTGCGACATCCACACCGCCTCAAACAGGCCGATGTACCGCAGCTCCTCCGCGAAGTGATCGCAAGTGTGGCGTACCCAGAATGCCCAGGCCCACTCACTGGTGAAATTGCCCCCAGATCGCAGGTCCCAGTCCTTCAGCCAGCCCTTGGTGTCGTCGGTGACACTCTGGCGATATATGCTCGAGTAGAGGGATGAAGAGTTCTCCGCAGTAGGCTCATTTCCGACGATGGTTCGCGTCCTTGGGTTCAGGACATAGACATCTAAGTGTCTGGTCTCTCTGGAAGGATGCCCATTGTTGGTGATGTTATAGCGGGGAAGCTCGTCCTCCCGAGTCACCCAGGTCCGTGGCGCATCAACCTCGAACCCTGGCACCGAAACCTCATCTAGGATGCCAAAGTTCCAGAGCGGCAGGTTGTCCGATAGTGGATATGTCTTCTGGGCCGGCGTCAGCAAGTCGAACAAGGATTGATTGTTGGAAACAATCTCCTTGGCTCCGTAGACCTCCTCGTTCGTCGCCATCTCAGCTCTGCGAGTGGCGGCATTCCCCTCATTTCCTTGATTCACGGCCATCTCAGAAGCTCCGGGAGTCGTGCGGGTAAAGGGATGAAGCGTGCGGGATCGGACGAGGCTGGTAGAGAAGTTTGAGAGTTGGCGCGCAATCCTAGTGGACGGCGCGCAATCGGGAAGTCCGTCGCGTAAAACCCCGGGTGTTCGCGCAAAAGCAGGCCGAATCCCGGACAAGTTTGCGCGACGAGCGGGCGAATTCCGTGCCGGAAAAGGCAATTTCGCGCACGAGAGCTTAGATGCTTATCGCGCGGAAGGCCAGTGTACGGTGGGGGGGACCCAGGGCCCCTATTTATAGGCGAGGCCAGAGTCCGCGCTGCGCGGAAAGCGCTTTGCGCGGCCGCACTGGCGAATTTCGCGCCCGACGCCCTTTTTTGCGCGCCACAGTCCCGCGCCACCCAGGACTTCGGCATTCCGGCGTCTCCCTCGGAACCCGATCGTTGCGACCTCTCGCCGATCAGATTCCGAGGGGGGGGGGCTTTTGTAGATGCCGGAAGAGTCCGTTGTTCCCAAACAAAGCTCCGGATGCGGAAAGCGAGGTCATATTTGGAGTCGGAAGCATGTTTCGGAGGGCCCAGAGGCCTTGCGTGGAATTTTGGAGACCCGCGCGCAAAGTTGATGAGTCGCGCGCAAACCTCCCGGGATGCGCGCAATGCGCCGGGCCGGCGCGCAATTTTGCGCGCCGGTGGTCCGCGCGACTCCCTTTGCACGCCGGGCCCGATTCCGTGCCCGCGAAGAGAATTCCGCGCCCGCGAACCGGACTCCGCGCCAGGGGTTGCCTATAAATATAAGGCGACCCCCGACGTTTTGAGGGTTGCCGGAATCCGAAGCGTCGCTCGTTCGCGCAATCCAACCCCCTCCGCGCGCAATGCCGATCTTCAGGTAACCTCTTCTCTTTCGCGCAATAAAGTCTTGGGGTGCGCCTTCGCGCGCAAACCCCTTGGCTTCTTTCCTTTGAAACAAATCTTAACCCAAAGGCCTTCGCGCGCAAAAGAAGTCTCTTGCGCGCAATTGCCCCTCGGGTGCGCGCAATCCAGCCCGATTGTGCGCACCCCCCATTTTCAAAGTGGCCATTCATTAAAGAATGAGCCGTTGCCCTCGTGCGCTATCCGAAGCCCGGTGCGCGCAATCTCTATCATCCGCGCGCAAAGTGCTGGCCCAATTACGCGCCAGCCCATCCATTTGCGCGCCGACCCGCGGTATTGCGCGCAAATCTCCTCTTTTGCGCGCAAACCGCCATGGTCGCCCCCTTTGGCCCCCTCTGGGTACCCGCCTGCGTGGCGCCCGATGACCCTCATCCCGGGTGCCCGCACCGTGCGTCGTCTTCTCGTGCGGCCCCCCTTAGGCTTGCGCGAAGTGACACGGACCTATCGACGGCTTTAACGTCCTGCACGACGTTAAACTGCATACGTCCTGCACGACGTCAAACTGCATACGTCCCGCACGACGTTAAACTGCATTCGTCCCAGCTACAAGACGTTAAACTGCACGCTATTCGTCCCGCACGACGTTAAACTGTAATTCGTCCCGCATGACGCTAAACTGCACCACGTCCTGCACGACGTTAAACTGCATACGCCCAAGATGCACGACGCTAAACTGCCTAGCCTCCCTCGTCCGCGCTGCAAGACGTTAAACTGCCAAGCATCTTCGTCTTCAACACACGACGTTAAACTGTACTTCGTCTGGCAAGACGTTAAACCGTCCGCATAACCCGATCCCGTGCCCCGCACGCAGGGTCCCCCCGGTTTGGATGTGGCCCCCACCCGCTCGTCTCTGCAGGGATGTCGGGATTGGAGTGGCCTTCGCCCACGGGGGTAGAGCGTTACAAACAGAACGAACTACGTGGACTTTGATCCCTGTCTTCTAAACAGGGTACGTAGGAAGCCTCTCTGAGGTTCAAGCCCGCCACCTGGTCGTCCCGGTCGTATTTATGTCGGTTCGTCCATCAGTGGACCCCTCCCGGGTTCACACTTGCGTTGATTCACCTATGAATCCGCCTCTATGGGGTACTGCACGTGTGTATCTCCATTGTGCTTCCCCACCGCCTCGATCTCTTCGTGAGTCGGCTTGCCAACGTCCTGTATGACGTGAAACTGTGATCCACCCGGCCGTTCCATCCCCCTCTGTGCGAGGTGGTTCGGTTCAATCCTCCGCCCGGCGGCCTCGATCTCTTCGTGAGTCGGCTTGCCGACGTCCAGCATGACGTTAAACTGTATACCCGAACTACGCTCACTTTGATCCGCGCTAACGTACGGTACGTAGGAAGCCCCTACGAGGTCCAAGATCTTCACGCCGTCATCCATCCCGATCCTTACTCGGGCCGCCACATCCCGGTGGGGTCATGCCATTTCATTCCACTCCACTTCACTCGGGAAGCCGCCCATGTGCTGGCCCCAGCGTCGGAGGTTCCCCGCAAGGGGTTCTGTCATCTGATCCACTTCTCGTGTTGATCAGTCCGATGCCGTCCCCGCTAGACGTTAAACTCGCGGCATACCCCATGATAAACATGGGAAGCTGAGGAAAACCTCAGGTAACACGGTTCCCCGTGCCAAGCGCAGGATGCCTCAGGCCATCACGCCTTCGAGAAGCCCTATTAGGGACGGAAGGCAGACATGCAGAGGCGTAGTGTTAAGACACGCCCCCGACACCCAGAGCCACCCGGTCTCCTCACCGCAGGTTGCTGCCCCGACCGGACTCCTTGGAGCGTCCGGGCGGAAGCAGCGTAATTAACCGGTGTCCATGGAGACATGGCGCCGGGAACGAGATTCACGAACATTCTTAAATCTATGAGGGAGACCCGGATTAGGCGACGTGTTCCGAGGAGACGTCCACGGAAGGAGGAGCCGACATCCCATCATCCCGGTTTCGATCAAGGAGCAGACACCCCTGAATAAGGGACGAATGCCGCCCGCCCTTGGAAAGCGGGACTGCAGGGCCACAAGCCGCGCGCCTATCCCCTCGGGTCGATGGGTGCACGCGCGAACGCGTCCTGGCGGAACAGCGTAACCCGACGCACATCCGCACCGAAAAAGAAAAATGGTGAACCCGACGTGAATCTCTTCTCCTCAATACGAAGACCGATGGCTTTCAGAGGTGTTGGAAGACCAGCATGCTGCTCGACCGAGCATTCAGTTTTACCCGCCAGGGGCTGGGGAAGGGAAATCGGGCACTCCGTCTCGCGACGTCGATGGCCTGGGTCTCCCCCACGGAAGGCGTCGTGGCACTAATGGTTGGTTGTCGATTCCTTTTCCTGTCAGTGTTAATGGGTTCTTCTCCCTGCTTTCAGAAATCAGGTCGCCCAATCCAGTGCCCGATCGCCACCCGCCCACTGGCGCAGGGGTAGGGGAAACACCGACGCGGCTACTCCGCGCGGTCCCGCCCGTTCCACAGCCGTCCCAGCAGCCGCAACTGCGGGACAACCACGCCCTCTCTCCCCCTCGGAAGTCATCCAGAGAAGGGTGATCAACAACTTGGTGCGGAGATATGAGGAAGAGGGAGTCATCCCCACCAGGGACATGGCTCGCCTAGACCTCGAGGAAGCGGCGCCTCGCCACCAACGCCGCCCCCGAGGGCCGCGCAGGGAGGCACCGCTGCCTACCTCGACGTCCAACCGCTTTGGGAGTTTATCCCCGGAGCGCTCCGACAGTTCCTTCCCCTATGCGGATGAGGTGGAAGATGCTCGGGACCACCCTATCCGAGATTCGCTCCAGGGATCCGCGGTAAGGGCTCCTGTCAGGCCACAACGACATCGCTGCCAGGCCTCTCAAGTCGAAGAACGGGCTCTCCACCTGCCCGCGCCGCTCATCCCGACTCGTTTGTCCCGACGCCAATGTCGGGCTCGAGCGGAAGAGGATGCCCACCTTGGGGCCCTGGCAATAGCGGCCGCGTTGGCTCAGGCCACTGCTGGCTCCAGTCACCAGGCCCCTGCGCATCCTGAGCGGGGGCACGTCTATGCCCGACCTGGATCGAGGCCCCGACCACCCCAAAGGCAGGTTGGGTTGACTCTCCCGGTTGCTGGTACAGACAATAGCCACCGCGGACCACCTCGCGGTAGCACTATTCACCAACAGGGTTTACTCCGTGTGGCCGATCCAAGAGGCATGGTTCACCCCGCCTTCCGATCCCGGCCCGGAGGCCTGCCCAGAATCATCTCTCCCCGCGTCCCCTTTGATATCTGTCCTGGTTCCCCTCGCACCTTGGTTTCTAGTCCTCTTGGCCCCAGCACTAGTGCGGCCGGAGGACACCAGGATAGAGATTAGCCCTGCCCCGAAGAACCACCCAGGGGCAGGAATATGAGGCGTCGACGCCGAGGAAAGAATGTTACAGAATTCCGGACAGAGATCCGACCGGTTCGTTTCTCTGATACAGAGGCGGAGTATGATTCGGCGACAGAGCCCTCCCCCCAATCCCGCCAGTTAGGGGCAGGGGTAGGAATGCGGCACGTCAGCCTCGTACTTCCCAAGAGTGAGATCGATATGATCCCCGCTTCTCTCCGAAGGTATATCCGGAGTAGCGAGGGCCTGGTAGACCCCCAAGGATCAAGCATGTGGTTGGTGCCGGCCCCTCCGGAAGCACCTTCTGCCTCGATCGGAGAAGCCGGAGACTTTTTCTAGGGACCGACGGTCGAACCACGATCTAGTGCACCCTCGGCGAGCAACGACGCTACGGCAGGACGTTCGCTCGCCGGCCCGTCCTATCGTGATGTGGTATCTAGGGCACCGCCACCCTCAGAGGGCGGCCCGGGATATGGAGGCCAATCGGCCTGTTCGCCGTATTCACCGCCGGCCAGCCCGTCGGCCCGGCGGCCCGCCTCGGCACCACTGCCGGTTCCCCGTCCATTCCCAGTCGTTGAAGAGGACCAAGGAGACCTGGGTCCCGAGTTTGATTCGTGGAGCTTCTGGACCGTCCTTGCAGAGGGCCACTTCCCCGAGAAGTTTTGGCCAGTCGCGGGACCGAACTTTGATGCACCCGAATAACTCACCCCGGATGAGTTCGAATGCTTCCGCCGAACTCTCCGGGAGACTCACTCTCGTCTTCACCGCCTACAAATGCCATATCCCGGGAGTCAAGTGAACCTGGAGGATATTGGTGAGCAGTGCCGTCAAATTGACCTGGCCACGCTCCCCGCGGTTCGGCACCCCGGGTCATTTGGGCACCACGAGGCCCTCCAACAACGATGCGTTGAGTGTTTTCAAGTAATCCGCAAGGTTATCGAGGAAGACACTCCCCACGTGTATATTCGTGGATGGGGGCAGTACGCTTCCCTACGCTTCAGTGCGATTCTACGACAGCCCGATTCACTGGGTGGCCCTGAGGGTATATCCCCAGGGACGGAAACGGTCAATATGGCTGACCTGTCGGGAGAGGGGAACGACTTGGAACTTCTCGATGGGGGCTCTTCCCCTGAAGACAAGTCGTCGTTGGATCCATCGGTGAGAGTTACTCGTCATCAAAGGAACCTCCTGGGACTCCCCGCACCCACTGAAGCACTGACGTTGAGCCGAAACGTCAGCAAAGGTAAAGAGCACGGCGGGGCTATAAAGCCCGCCGACCCATCCACCTCCATGCAGAGGGCGGACGAGGATCCCGAGAAGGCTACGCTACGTCAACAGCTCGCCGAGCAGAAGAAGCTGGTTGACCAGCTCCTCGCCGAGCGCGCTGCAGAACGGCGGCCTGACTACGGTGATCCTAGGCCAGGACAGTAGGGACAGGAACAACCGCCCCTCGATGAGGCTCTCCCGGGCAGCCGTGATTATGTCGTGTTCGCCGACAGCAGAGAGGCCATCACCTATGGCAAGAGGGCGCGGTATGTTTCACCACACCCTCCCGAGCGGCGTGACTACCTGAGAGACCCCGCTCGGATTCCTCCCGCTGCCCCAAGGGCCGCTCCGCCCGCCATCCCACGAGCTGCCGAGTTCGACGACCCGGTTGACGACCCGATTGAAGGGCCGTGCAATGCGCTCGTGGTTAGAGATCCTCTCCAGGACTGGAACCCATGTCCGGACGATCCGATGGCGGCACTCATCGCCCGCTTGGAGGCCTTGGAGACTCGGCAAGTGGCGATCCCACCGGATGGCAAGCCATACCCAGCATGGGTGGATGACATGCCAGCACCTCCGGGATTCGGGAATCCCACTTTCGCCCCCTTCAACAGGACTGGAGATCCGCCACAACATTTGGCCCATTTCAACTCAAGGTGCGGGCCTATGTTGGGGACTCCGGCGCAGCAAGAGGCCGCTAAGCTTCGCTGCTTTGTCCAGACACTGGAAGGGCCAGCATTTGTCGGGTACAGCCAGCTCCTCGTCGGGTCGATAACTAGATGGGAGGACCTTCGTAGACAGTTCCTCTACCAGTTCAGTTCCACGACCCGGAAGACAAGTATCGCAGACCTCTTCAAGTGCAAGCAGAGGCCTGATGAGCGAGTCGCGGACTTCGTCGCCCGATGGAAGGGTCTCACGTATTCCCTTGACATGCCATTAACTCAGGAGCAGTTGCTGACAATGTGTGTCGGGAACGTCAAGACCGAGCTGGTCCATTCCCTGATCACTCAGAATTACCCCGGAGGGTTCAGGGACTTCTCAGACAAAGCTCAACGTCTTGAGGAAGCCCTGCAACAGGCCAGTCAGGCACACCCGCTGCCTCCTATGATTCCTACAAGGAGAGCCAGCAGGGCTGAGCCCGCTGCTGTTGCCCAGATAGAGGCTCCCAGGCCGTTGGAGCTGCTGCCGGCGAGGCCAGCTCCACAGCCTCACAGGAATCCGCCTCCACGGGCTCAGTTCCCGGCCCAGCAGCGGCAGCCTCAGAACCGGCCGGCCCCTCCGCGTAATGTACCGCCGCAACCCAGGTGAGATAATCAGGGTCCACCTCCTCGGCATGCCCCTCCAACCCCTCGTCAAGACCACACTCCCAGGGGCCCGCGATACCTGACGTACTCATTTCATGAGGATCAGGTCCCCGGTTATTTCCGGAGCGCCCTGGAGCAGAGGATTGTGCGACTGCCTGAGTGTTGGAGGCCAGAGGAGGCACATCTCACGGATAACCCCCGCTACTGCCCCTACCATCGGGCCCTGGGGCACACCATCCAGCGGTGCTATGTGTTTAAGGATTGGCTCCAAGACCAGATTAACAAAAATGTAATCAGGTTGGGCCCAGCTCCAGCACAAGTGGCGGGCGTGTTCGTGGGATCAGATGACGATAGTGGCGACGAGGACGAATGGCAGCTGGTCTCCGACCGCGGGTCCCAGAAGTATAAAAACTGGATGGCCCGCAAGACGATCGTTCGTGCCCATGGAATCATCCGTGCGCGCTTGAATCAGCCTGAGCCCCCAGAATCTGCGGGTGCTGCTTCGGCATCGTCGTCCCAGCCTGCCTCTTCCAAGAAGAGCAAACAGCGGTGGCGCAAGAAGGAAGAGCGCGCCCCGCCAGTTCCGCCACTATCCCGCACTCTCGGCGATTTCATGCCCCCGGGGATGGGGATCCCTCCCCGGATCCGCCCAGTGGTGAATGATTCGTCCGATGAAAGTGTTGGGTACGCTTCGGTTAATACCGTCGAGCTGGTAAATCCCTTTTCGGTTCCCGACGTTGAAGAACACCAGGTGGACCTCCCTAGTGTCCCCGGTCGTCGCCACCGTCGGAGGAACCGCAACAACAGGAGTCGCCGGGGTACAACAGTTGGTACCTCCAGCCAGGCCGTGCATGCCACTAAGACTAGGCAGCAGGCTCAAGATCGAGCTCAGCGTGCGCAGCCCCCCCATCCGGGGATAACGGACTCGCCTCCGCCACTGTTTGTGGTATGGGACCAGGCAGAACCGCCTCAGCCGCGTCGCGATCAGCACCGCCCTGCCACGAGTCCATCCCGGCCTCCTGACCCCGGTACGGTGACCATTTCCCGGGCTTCAACCAATGAACAGCGAGATGCGCCAAGCACCAGTCGACCGCCGGTCCAACCGGCAAGGCCCGTCATGCCTCCAACCGCAGAGCAACCTCCTGCAACCAGGGGCTCGCGCTTGGCCAAAAAGTATGATGTCCTGAAGCACTTGGCCGACATCCCAGTGAGACTCTCCATCCTTGAGGCTCTGCGCATGTCATCTGAGATGCGCGAGGCACTCACTGAAGCCCTGAAGAGCCCCCTCCAGTTTGAGACAGAGGTTGCGGCTGCAGAGGCCTTTCACACCGAAACGATTGAGGACGCCGAATGTCAGGAAGTTATCTCGTTTTCTGGTAAGGATGAAGACCCTCCTATACGGGGGCATATTCGTCCGCTGTATGTTACCGGCCAGTTCAATGGCCTTGAAGTCCGGCGCTGTCTTGTCGACACGGGGTCCGTGATTAATCTGATTCCAACTCGGACACTCCAGAGATTGGGGTTGTCTGAGGATGACTTGATTCCCTCCGACCTCAGGATCCAGGGGTACGACCGCACCGAGCAAACTCCAGTCGGCAAGATACGCTTGAAGACCCAGTTCGGTGACTTGGTTGCCAACACCGAATTCATGGTAGTCTCTCAAGACACTGCGTACAACGCATTGATGGGCAGGCCATGGCTCCACCTTCATGCGGCGGTTCCATCATCATACCACCAATGCCTCAAATACTCCCTCAACGGTAGAGTGGGCATGCTTCAGGGAGATGCCTCTACTTTTTCCTCATGTGAAGCCCGCTATCTGGACGCGGACTATTACAAGAGAAAGGATAAGAAGATCCTGGCAGGTGAGGTCGAGCCTGTCGCTGTTGCAAGTGATCCCTGGGCAAGTTTGGATGATGCTTACGTCCTCCCGATCCATCGTTTGGACGTAGCCATGGTCTCGACGGCCTGTGAGTCTCCTGATGAGATGACCGCGACCGCCCATGCCAGCACCAGTGGCCCAGCAGGATCTGGTAGCCCCAATGCAGTTGCCAACACAGTCTCTCCCGTGGACGATCCCTCCTCGAGTGGAGAGGACGTGGAAGATGCACCCCCAGCCTTTGAGGAGGGCGTCTCCGCCACGGTCGATGAGTTAGTACAAGTGAACCTTGGAACCGAAGCAGATCCGAGACCCACATTGGTCAGTGCCGCCATGCCCTCTGAGGAGCGGCAGCAGTACGTGGACTTTCTCAGGCAGCACCGTGATGTGTTCGCTTGGGGCTATGACGAGATGCCGGGGCTAGATCCTCATGTAGCCGTCCACCGCCTTGGTCTCCCGGCGAACCATCGCGGGTTCAAGCAGCCTCCCAGGAAGATGCACCCATTCCACGGTGCCATGTTTGAGGCCGAAGTTGACAAGATTATCAAAGCCAACTTCGTGAGGGAATTCCAATACCCCAAATGGCTGGCCAACATTGTGCCGGTCAGGAATAAGAACGGGCAGATCAGAGTCTGCATCGACTTCCGCGATCTCAACCGCCAATGTCTGAAGGATGATTTTCCCCTTCCAGTGACAGAGTTGTTGATTGACGCCACGGCAGGGTTCCAAGCCCTCTCCATTATGGATGGATACTCCGGATACAACCAAATCCGGATGGCCCCTGAGGATGAGGAGTTCACTGCCTTCAGGGCCCCCCAAGGTACCTTTTGTTACCGGGTCATGCCCTTCGGCCTGAAGAATGCAGGTGCCACCTATCAGCGGGCGATGCACCGCATATTCAATCCAATACTCGGAACACTGGTGGAATGCTACGTCGACGACTTGGTAGTCAAATCGCGCCAGCGTCAGGACCATCTCAAAGATCTTGAGAAAGTGTTCGGCTTCCTCCGGTCTCGCTGCCTGAAGATGAACCCGTTGAAGTGTGCCTTCGGGGTCACCTCCGGAAAGTTCCTTGGATTTGTGGTAAGATACCGGGGTATTGAGATCGACCCAGAGAAGATCAGGGCGATTAGCCAGATGCCTCCCCCAGGTAACATCCGGGAACTGAAAGGGTTCCAAGGCCACTTAGCCTATATACGCCGATTCATCGCGAATCTGGCCGGCAAGTGTAAGCCCTTTTCTCAGCTCATGAAGAAAGGTGCCAACTATGTATGGGATAAAGAGTGTCAGACCACTTTCGAGGAAATCAAGCAGTACCTGCTGCAACCTCCGGTTCTGATGCCGCCTGTATCCGGGAAGCCGCTGGTCCTTTATGTGACCGCCCTGGAACGGTCCCTTGGCGCCCTTCTCGCCCAGAAGAACAATGAGGGAACAGAGAATAGCCTCTATTACCTCAGTCGCATGCTCCTCGATGCGGAAGTCAGGTATTCCCCCGTCGAGAAGAGCTGCCTGCCGCTCGTATTTGCCGTGCAGAAATTACGGCACTACTTGCAGCACCATGAGGTACAGTTGGTTTCTCGGGTAGACCCGTTAAAATATATCCTGAGCCGGCCTATGTTGACTGGCCGTCTAGCGCGGTGGGCTGTGATTCTCCAGCAGTTCGACATCAGGTATGTGTCTCAGAAGGCCATCAAAGGGCAAGCATTGGCAGACTTTCTGGCTGCTCACCCAACCTTCACGGATCAGCCGCTGGATCTAGGCTTTCCTGATGAGGCCATTCTCTCGGTCGATCGAGCCGGTCCATGCTGGTAGATGCACTTTGACGGTGCCTCCCGAAGCCCCACCGGTAGAAGACTTGATAATCCTAAGCTCAACAGAGTGGGATTGGGTATCGTCTTTATTACCCCGGAGCAAGCCGTACTGCCATACTCTTTCCTGTTGTCAGAGGGCTGTACCAACAATGAGGCGGAATACCATGCCCTCATCACCGGCCTCGAGTTAGCTCTCGAGATCGACGTTCCCCATCTGTGTGTGAAAGGGGACTCTGAGTTGGTCGTTAAGCAGATCAATGGCGACTATGTTGTCAGGAAGCCGGAACCCGTGCCATTATTGGAATGCACCCTCCTTCTGATGGCCCGGTTCCCTTCTCGGCCAGAAATTGTCCATATTCCCCGGTCGCAGAACGGTCGAGCAGATGCTTTGGCCAGCCTTGCTGCGTCACTTGCAGAGCCTGAACAAGACAACCTGATCGTCCGCGTGACGCGTCGTAGGCTCATCGCTCCCGTTATCCCGGAGGGAGATTGCGGCCCATCGGTAAGTAATCACACCACGGTTTCCCCTATGCCCGTAGCCCCGAGTACCCCAGATATGGCAGTCGAACCAGCCCCTGATTGGAGGGCGCCTTTGGTTGAGTACCTCCAACATGGCATTCTCCCGTCAGATTGGGCCGAGCGCGAGCGAGTTCGATGCCGCGCATCGCAGTTTGTCCTCCAGAGTAGTCCCGGCCTGGAGCAGATCCTCTACAGACGCGGATTTGATGGTGTTCTCCTCCGTTGCCTTCAGGGAGTTGAGATCCCACGAGTCATGCAAGAGGTTCATGCTGGTTCATGCGGTGCCCATCAGACTGGGCCGAAGCTGTCCCACCAGATTCGGAGGTTGGGATACTTCTGGCCCTCTATGATCCATGACTGCATCGAGTATGCCAGGAGGTTCCATGCGTGCCAGGTTCATGCGAACTTTGTGCATCGGCCGCCGGAGCCTCTCCATACCACCGGGTATTCTTGGCCCTTTGCAGTCTGGGGGATGGACGTCGTGGGGCCTTACCTGCCGGCGACGGCTCGCCAGTGCCGGTTCATTCTGACCGCCACGGACTTCTTCTCCAAATGGGCAGAGGCGATTCCGCTCAGAGAGGTCAAATCCTGTTCGGTCGCTGACTTCGTGACCTCCAACATCATTCATCGATTTGGAGTGCCTCACGCTATCCTCACGGATAACGGAGCCAATTTCCGAGCAGCCGAGTTGAAGAAGTTGTACGCCAAGTACAACATTCGCTCGAACCATACATCTCGCTATCATGCGCAGGCGAATGGACAGATCGAGGCGTTTAACAAAACCCTCTCTAACATTCTGCAAAAGATGGTTGGTCAGAACAAGAAGAGTTGGCCGTACAAGCTCCCCAACGCCCTCTGGGCTTATCGGACGACGACTCGCAATTCCACCCAGATGACCCCTTATTCCCTGGTGTATGGAGCTGAGGCCGTCCTGCCCATCGAGATCTAGTTACCGTCCTTGCGCACTGCGGTCTATGACCAGCAAGCGCCGGACAGAGCTGCTGAAGCCCGTCTGGTCGAGTTGGAAGCACTGGATGAGAATAGACTTCGCGCCTTGCACAACTTGGAGAGGCATCAAAGCAGAATGGCTCGAGCTTTCAATAAGAATGTTCGCCTCCGCTCCTTCCTGCAGGGTGACCTAGTGCTAGCCCTAAGAGCGCCAATGATCCCCAGCAGGAAGCCACCCAAGTTGGAGCCCAAGTGGGAGGGACCTTTTGTCATCCACAAGGTTCATCCCAATGGCGCGTACTCCCTAGCGACTATGGATGGTGAGCGTGTCACTCCTCCCACCAATGCTAGGTTCCTCAAGCAGTACTTTGCCTGAGTGCATATCGTCCGCACGGCAAGACGTTAAACTGCCAAGCATCATTCGTCCAACACGACGTTAAACTGTACCTCGTCCGCGCGGCAAGACGTTAAACTGCCAAGCATCATTTGTCCAACACGACGTTAAACTGTACCTCGTCCAAGCTACAAGACGTTAAACTGTTTAGCATTCATCCAACACGACGTTAAACTGTACCTCGTCTGCGCTACAAGACGTTAAACTTCCAAGCGTCTTCGTCCTGCATGACGTTAAACTGCCCCTCAAGAACTATGTGCGGCTTGATTCCCATCCTTATGGGATACGTAGGACCGCCTGAACATTCATGTTTCAGGCCCAGCCCCATCCTTCGGGAATTTCCATCCCATCTCGGGCCCTTGGCCCCGTTTCCTCTGGGTATGTGGCGTATGGTGTGAACGCGGGCTATGCCCTCATTCACGTAGGTTTGCTCGCCCCGCTGTACACCCCCCATGTGTGGGGATGCCTCATGCTCCCCCCTTTCTCCTTTCGTCCCGCATGACGTTAAACTTCACTTCAAGAACTACGTGCGGCTTGATTCCCATCTTTATGGGATACGTAGGACCGCCTGGACATTCATGTTTCAGGCCCAACCCCATTTCTCGGGAATCTCTATCCCGCATTGGGCCTCTGGCCCCAGTTCCCCTCCTTTTTGTGCGAGGCCTAACGCGTGAGCGGGGGATTATGTTCTCATTCATGTTGGTCTACTGGCCGCGCCGTACGCCTCCCCCCGTGTGTAGGACTACCTCACACCCCTCATCGTCCTGCATGACGTTAAACTGCCTCTCAAGAACTACGTACGGCTTGATTCCCATCCTTATGGGATACGTAGGACCGCCTGGACGCTTGTGTTTCAGGTCCAGCCCCGTCTCTTGGTTGATCACGGGGACCTGCTGTCTTTTGGATTTCTCTCAGGATGAGTTCTCCGACCCTTTCCGGTGGTCTGTTAACATGTTTTGGGTACTTCGGTCTATGACCCGTGGTGTCAGATTCAATCCCGACAAGTCCTGTGTTGCTTGTCGGGCCTCGCGCTTCCTCTCGTTCGGGCCTTCACTCAAAGGGATCCTCGTTAGCGGTTTGGGTACGATGCCTCAGTGCTCTCCTACTGCTCCGGGTCGATTTACCAGCGGGTCCTGGGCCGCAAATCGATATGAATCCTGCGATTGAGCGGTTGATGCTCGTTTGCTTGCCCCGTTCTAGGCTGACGCGATCGGATGTTGTGTTGCGAATGTGCGTCAGCAACATCCTTGATCGCCATGTCGGCTCTCTCAGGCTCCGAACATTGGTTGCGCGGTCCCCATCACACTCCGCCTTTGTGCATTGTAGTGGAATCTCGACACTCTCTTCATACTGACCTTCAGTACACCTTTACACGTTAGGCAGGCCAACCAGGGTAATGGTGTCTGTCGAGGCTCCCACGATCTGAGCACCGAGGATATATGCTGATGTCCTCCCTAAGGGCCATGTATAGCTGGACCCTCGTCCCCATAAGGAGGAAGGAGTCGCCCGAACAATCGCGTTCTGGGCCCAGTATAGCTGGAGGCTAGCATCTCTGCCCCTCGGGTGATGGACATACGCAGGCCCCTATCCCAGGATCCTTCTCCTGGAATCATGCGTGACCGCAGGGCTGGGTATGTTCCCACCTCCGCTGAGTCTGCCGTATCGTGATAAGTGGATTCCTCCATGGTCCGAGCCACACGACCTTAAACTGTGTTGTCTGGTCCTACCACACGACCGTAAACTGTGATCGTCTTGGCCGCCCGACGAGAAACGGCACTGCATCGTGATGTTCTCCTCAGGGGACACTCACGTTGGGCGCTGGTTGATAACCACGCCATTCATCAATGCCTTTCATGGCTTGATTATTGTGGCGACGCCAGGGATTCCTTAATCACAGGCATGTCGCTGCACAAAGAAAAACCATCCATCTTTAAGGACAAACAAGAAATATCAAATACCGCTTCTTCTGTGTGCGAGGGTCAGACCCGCACCCTTCCTCGCGCTGGTGCCCGATTGTGTTGCGCCGCGCTTCAAGAACTACATGTGGCTTGATTCCCATCCTTATGGGATACGTAGGAACGCCCGGATGTTTGAAACTCCGGGTCCAGCCCCCCACCTCTTAGAGATTACCCTTTCTCTGGGGAATCCGCCGCCTTCAGGCCACCCTCAAGGCGTGTCCCTCGACCCCTTGCCATGGTCCACTGGTGTCAAGAGTACTCTGGTTGATTGCCAGGAGGGTCAGGTTTAGCTTGGTCAGGTTCCTTCCATTTTCAGGCTTCATGCTCCCTTTCATTCGGACCCATCGCCTACGCCATTGGTGGAGCCCCCGTGAACGGTTTGGACACAATGCCTCAGTGCTCTCCCACCGACTCGGGCTGGTTCCCCCAATGGCCTCGGGCAGCAAATTGATATGAATCCTGCGATTGAGCGGTCGATGCTCGTTTGCTGCCTCATTCCATCAACGGTTAGTGCGATATTGATGCTGCTTTTCCACCACGGTCGGCAGTACTCCCATATCGTTACGCCGGTGCCCCCAGTCCTTGAGTGAATGGCCGCATGATTCACATTATGTTTTTCCACCCCCCATTCTGACCAGGAAAAATCTCGACACTCTTGACATTATCCCTCAGTGCATCTTCGTATATCCAGGGGATAGGACCACGATGTGGCGTACTTTGAGGTTCTTATGGTCCGAGCTCTAAGACCTTAAACTAAGATCTCCCCTTATGGTCCGAGCTCTAAGACCTTAAACTAAGATCTCCCCTTATGGTCCGAGCTCTAAGACCTTAAACTAAGATCTCCCCTTATGGTCCGAGCTCTAAGACCTTAAACTAAGATCTCCCCTTATGGTCCGAGCTCTAAGACCTTAAACTAAGATCTCCCCCTATGGTCCGAGCTCTAAGACCTTAAACTAAGATCTACCCTTATGGTCCGAGCTCTAAGACCTTAAACTAAGATCTACCCTTATGGTCCGAGCTCTAAGACCTTAAACTAAGATCTACCCCTATGGTCCAAGCTCTACGACCTTAAACTAAGATCTCCCCAAACGGGGTTCTGCGTCCTGCATGACGTTAAACTACGCTTTCAGAACTACGTGTGGCTTGATCTCCAGCCTGATGGAGTACGTAGGAACGCCCAGGCATTCCGACTCGGGTCCAGCCTCAGGGATCGCTAAGTCCCGCCCCTCCTCGTCGCCGGCCGTCTGGCCTGACTTCGGGTAGAGTGGTGCAGTTGTGATATTCTCCCCGATCCAGCTCGGGATGCCCCATTGCAATGATGGGAAGCGACAGTTTCCTCGTTAAAAAGGTTCTGTCTGAGAATTGGGGTGATTCACGGCCAAATTAGTGCATCCGCCTAATACGCTTTCCCCACGGTGGAGCAATTTTGAGAGCGTTGGATTCTATCCGAACAAATCGTCACTTAGCCCCACGCTTCGCATGCCCTGTTGATCTGGATTTCCACCCTTGTGCCTGAAGGAACCCCCAAAGCGGCATTGATGATGACATGTGATCCACCTCCTGCAATATGGATGATGACCTTCGGTCCGTCTATCGCAGTAGTATGGTCGATTGATCCATTGTCCGCTTGCCGTTTTGGGCATTTCCTGGAAGGCCAACCGTTGTGGATTTCTGAATTCGGGACACGCGATTCACCCTTTCTCATTTTCCTATGTTCGGATAAAATCTCAACGCCCCTAGCGTTGTCCCGCTCGTGTGTCGGAACAAGTTGGGGGGATGATACATTAATTAGGCTTGAGGTCTCCTTTCCTAGGAATGGACTCCCTCTTTTCTCTAGAAATCCAGGCCCAATTGTGGATGCCTGAAGCTTGGTTAACGCTCCCGCGAGACAATGGATTGTGGTTGAGCATGTTAAGCCAAAAGATGCAGATAAATATGGTGATTCATACAAATGGATCGAAATATTGAGTAGCGGAAGCAAATGTTCTGGGAATGCAAAAACAAAGCCCCTAGGGATTAGCGTGCTGGATAAGTCTCTCTAACGCCGCTACCCTTTGGCTGGCGGCCTCCAGGGCTTCTTCTCGCTCTCTGCATGCCCTCTCTTCGTCGGCGGTCGCAGCACGCAGTTCGTCGATCCTGGCCTGTGCACGCTCCCGCTCGACTTGAAGTGTGACCATCTGTTGGCCCGCCTCCGTCAGCTGTACCTGGGCGTCAACCAGCTGGGCTGCTAGTTGCTCCACAAGCTCGGTGCACGTTGCGACGAAGGCCTCCTTCTCTGCCGCCTGCCCTTCGAGACGCCGGACTTCCTGCTCCGCCGCGAGGAGCGCCCGCGTGCTCTCCGACATGTCCCGACATTGTGCGACGTCGGCACGCCGGCGGCTCTCGCGCATCTTTTCGGCCATGAAATCACGGACCGTCAGATGGAGGCGTTGAGCATCACCTCCCCCGGCACACAGGAAGCGCAGCCAGGTTTGAAGTGATCCCATGCGCCCCAGCCACTCCGATGGGTCTCGCTTGAGGAAGCGCTGGATGCACTTCCACCCCCTGCGTCGCGTTACCCGGCTCTCCTCGACCGCCTCCGCGTCCGAGTCGTCCATCTCCTCGGGGTCGGCAGGCCGGTAGGCAGGGAAGGCAGCCAGCAGGTCTGCTGCCGGGTCCGCCCCTGGGATGTCCTCATGGGGGATAGGTTCCCCAACATCTGGGCGACCTTCTTCTCTCGCCCCAGCGGCGCTGACACCCTCGTCAGCCCCCGATCTCTCTCCGATGGCAGCACCGCCGGTGTCCGCTGCCCCCTGATCAGCAGTTGGTGGGGTCGGCTCGGTGTGAAAAGTCTGTTCCGGAGCAGGCGGCATGTCTGCCACCGGTCCACTCGTGGATGGCCCGGGTTCGGCAACCCGACGAGCCTCCAGTGTTGAGATCACTGCGCAGGGCATGCCGTGGTTAGTCACGGATCGTCAACGGCAAGCACCAGCAGTAAAGTAAGGAGACTTACGGGAGTTCAGAGCGTCATCTTCCGCTATCCCGGTCGCCGCAGGAAGAATTGCAGCAGGGGACCCTTCCGCGCTTGTCAATTCAATAATGGGTGCCTGGCCCCCGCCTTTTCCTGCTGGCGCCTCTCCTACTCCCGCTGAGGACGCCTGACCAACATCCGTGTGCTCCTGAGAAAGGTGGAGAAATGGGTTAGAAGCTGCATAAGAGAATGGATGAAGCAGGTTGAGTAGGGATAGAAGCGGACCTCGAGGAGATCAGTGACATAAACATTGTCAGAGCCGGCCACCTCGCTGCTCTCCCGTGGGCTCCCCTGGTGGGATCTTCCCTCGGAGCCTTCATCCTCCCCCATTTCCTCCTCTTCCTCGGAGTCGTTGCTACTGTCATCTTCCTCCGGCGGCATCTGTTCTGGAGCGGGTTCTAGACCGAGCATCACCTTCACCAGAAGGGATGGCTCCGCACGCTGACCACGTTGGCGCGCGTACTCGTCCATGGCCATCAGATACGCATACTGCCGGTTGAAGTTCACCCTGTCGGCGATCTGGAGGCGCCCAACCTCTGGCAGATAGATTCCTTCTCTGAGTATCTTTCGCCAGATGGCTTCGGTCCTCAGTGACTGCTGCAGGGTCATCCAGG
This sequence comes from Viscum album, assembly GCA_963277665.1. NCBI lineage: Eukaryota > Viridiplantae > Streptophyta > Magnoliopsida > Santalales > Viscaceae > Viscum > Viscum album. The sequence continues at coordinate 908,099,897 of OY728145.1, forward strand.
CCGACCACAGCGCCGGGAAGACTGCATCATGGGAGGGTTCGAGCAGGCGCCTTACCTGCATCCCGGGCCGCTCCCCGACCACCGCATGTGCCCCCTCTCCGGGCGCTGAAGTCGTGGCGGCAGCTTGCGATGTGCCCGCCGCCGAAGTCCCTGCTCGCGCCGGCTCCGCTGCTTGGCGCACCTCTGTTCTCCCCCGTGTGGCGGCGCTTCGCCTCCTTCCTTGACGCCCGGTCTCCGTACGGGTGACCTCGAGCCGCCGAACTGGCTTCCGTAGAAGCCCCTCAGGGTATGCGATGGCCCAGTGTTCGGCGTACTCGGTTGCCAAGCCTGCGTCGACCCCGGTAGGAGGAAGAGTGATGACCTCGCCAGAGCCAAAGGCGGCAAACATCAGCCACATCTGGCGAAGGATGCAAGGGTTCGTCTCCTCCCGGACAGCAGTGAATACCCTCTTCGGCATCCGTTGAAGGCACCCGAACTGCCTGGCGAACCGGGTTGGCACGTAGGGCTCACAGATCACCTTCCCGTCGATCCGAGCCATGAGCACCTCGCCCCGCATGTTCAGGAAGTATTCGTGCTGCTCCAACGGGCCCTGTCCATTGTCGATCATCTGGCCAACGGGAGTGGGGAACGGGCTGAAGTTGAAATTGGCGTGATTGCCAATCCGAATCCTCAGGCCCTCCTCGTTTAGGGTCATCGGAGCGACCCCCGCGATGTTCAGCAGGGAGGGTCGCAGGCCGTTGCCCGGAGGAATGACGACGTTTGGAAACGTGTACCCACCGAGGTGAGCAGCCACCCAGCCGTGGAAGAATTGAAAGGGCCCACAGATCCTTCGTGGCGACCCCCCTCGTGAGATGCGTCCCAGGATGGCATACAGCTTCGCCAGTACTGGGACCCCGAGGTTGTATCTTTTATTGGCGGCCAAAGCGCCCGTCATCGCCAGTGTCGTCGGGCAGACGCCCATTCTCGCGTCCCGCACTGGCAGGAGCCACCCACTCAGAAAGGCGGCCAGGAACGCCGCGTACCGGTCATTTGGGTCCCGGGCCTCGATGACGCGGTACCCCCATAAGCGGTAGTCGCCCGTCTCCAGGACCCTCCAGTACGACCCGTTCCGGCTCCTCTGAGCCGCGGTCGGGCACCGCTTCCCCCTTCCTGGCATCTTGACCGCCGAGTCATGCTCCAAGAACTGGCCGAACCACTCCTTGTAGGCTATGTCCTTCTGGAAGTCCTTGATCCCGAGCCGCTGCGTAGCCAGGTCAAGCAGATGCCAGGTCAGAATGGGAGTCCGCGACCTGTCTTCCCAGATGTTCTTCGGAGGCAGGAACTCTTCGTATTGGTAACCCTCCAGCGGGATACCTCCGATGCAGTGGATGTCCAAGAGACCGATGCTGACCTCCCCATGGTGAAGATGGAAGGTGTTGGTATCCGGGGACCAGCGGGTGAACAGCTCCGGCCCGAGCTCGGACTGCTGGTAGAAGTGGAACTGCGACGTCCACACCGCCTCAAACAGGCCGATGTACCGCAGCTCCTCCGCGAAGTGATCGCAAGTGTGGCGTACCCAGAACGCCCAGGCCCACTCACTGTTGAAATTGCCCCCAGATCGCAGGTCCCAGTCCTTCAGCCAGCCCTTGGTGTCGTCGGTGACACTCTGGAGATATATGCTCGAGTAGAGAGCTAGAGAGTTCTCCGCAGTAGGCTCATTTCCGACGATGGTTTGCGTCCTCGGGTTCAGGACATAGACATCTAAGTGTCTGGTCTCCCTGGCAGGATACCCATTGTTGGTGATGTTATAGCGGGGAAGCTCGTCCTCCCGAGTCACCCAGGTCCGTGGCGCATCAACCTCGAACCCTGGCACCGAAACCTCATCTAGGATGCCAAAGTTCCAAAGCGGCAGGTTGTCCGACAGTGGATATGTCTTCTGGGCCGGCGTCAGCAAGTTGAACAAGGATTGATTGTTGGAAACAATCTCCTTGGCTCCGTAGACCTCCTCGTTCGTCGCCATCTCAGCTCTGCGAGTGGCGGCATTCCCCTCATTTCCTTGATTCACGGCCATCTCAGAAGCTCCGGGAGTCCTGCGGGTAAAGGGATGAAGCGTGCGGGATCGGACGAGGCTGGTAGAGAAGTTTGAGAGTTGGCGCGCAATCCTAGTGGACGGCGCGCAATCGGGAAGTCCGTCGCGTAAAACCCCGGGTGTTCGCGCAAAAGCAGGCCGAATCCCGGACAAGTTTGCGCGACGAGCGGGCGAATTCCGCGCCGGAAAAGGCAATTTCGTGCACGAGAGCTTAGATGCTTATCGCGCGGAAGGCCAGTGTACGGTGGGGGGGACCCAGGGCCCCTATTTATAGGCGAGGCCGGAGTCCGCGCTGCGCGGAAAGCGCTTTGCGCGACCGCACCGGCGAATTTCGCGCCCGACGCCCTTTTTTGCGCGCCACAGTCCCGCGCCACCCAGGACTTCGGCATTCCGGCGTCTCCCTCGGAACCCGATCGTTGCGACCTCTCGCCGATCAGATTCCGAGGGGGGGCTTTTGTAGACGCTGGAAAAGTCCGTTGTTCCCAAACAAAGCTCCGGATGCGGAAAGCGAGGTCATATTTGGAGTCGGAAGCATGTTTCGGAGGGCCCGGAGGCCTTGCGCGGAATTTTGGAGACCCGCGCGCAAAGTTGATGAGCCGCGCGCAAACCTCCCGGGATGCGCGCAATGCGCCGGGCCGGCGCGCAATTTTGCGTGCCGGTGGTCCGCGCGACTCCCTTTGCGCGCCGGGCCCGATTCCGCGCCCGCGAAGAGAATTCCGCGCCCGCGAACCGGATTCCGCGCCAGGGGTTGCCTATAAATATAAGGCGACCCCCGACGTTTTTAGGGTTGCCGGAATCCGAAGCGTCGCTCGTTCGCGCAATCCAACCCCCTCCGCACGCAATTCCGATCTTCAGGTAGCCTCTTCTCTTTCGCGCAATAAAGTCTTGGGGTGCGCCTTCACGCGCAAACCCCTTGGCTCCTTTCCTTTGAAACAAATCTTAACCCAAAGGCCTTCGCGCGCAAAAGAAGTCTCTTGCGCGCAATTGCCCCCCGGGTGCGCGCAATCCAGCCCGATTGCGCACACCCCCCATTTTCAAAGTGGCCATTCATTAAAGAATGAGTCGTTGCCCCCGTGCGCTATCCGAAGCCCAGTGCGCGCAATCTCTATCATCCGCGCGCAAAGTGCTGGCCCAATTATGCGCCAGCCTGTCCATTTGCGCGCCGACCCGCGGTATTGCACGCAAAGCTCCTCTTTTGCGCGCAAACCGCCAGGGTCGCCCCCTTTGGCCCCCTTTGGGTACCCGCCTGCGTGGCGCCCGATGACCCTCATCCCGGGTGCCCGCACCGTGCGTCGTCTTCCCGTGCGGCCCCCCTTAGGCTTGCGCGAAGTGACACGGACCTATCGGAGGCTTTAACGTCCTGCACGACGTTAAACTGCATACGTCCTGCACGACGTTAAACTGCATACGTCCCGCACGATGTTAAACTGCATTCGTCCCATCTACAAGACGATAAACTGCACGCTATTCGTCCTGCACGACGTTAAACTGTAATTCGTCCCGCATGACGCTAAACTGCACCACGTCCTGCAGGGCATTAAACTGCATACGTCCAAGCTGCACGACGCTAAACTGCCTAGCCTCCCTCGTCCGTGCTGCAAGACGTTAAACTGCCAAGCATCTTCGTCTTCAACACACGACGTTAAACTGTACTTCGTCCGGCAAGACGTTAAACCGTCCGCATCACCCGATCCCGTGCCCCGCACGCAGGGTCCCCCCGGTTTGGATGTGGCCCCACCCACTCGTCTCTGCAGGGATGTCGGGATTGCAGTGGCCTTCGCCCACGGGGGTAGAGCGTTACAAACAGAACGAACTACGTGGACTTTGATCCCTGCCTTCTAAACAGGGTACGTAGGAAGCCTCTCCGAGGTTCAAGCCCGCCACCTGGTCGTCCCGGTCGTATTTACGTCGGTTCGTCCATCAGCGGACCCCTCCCGGGTTCACACTTGCGTTGATTCACCTATGAATCCGCCTCTGTGGGGGACTGCACGCGTGTATCTCCATTGTGCTTCCCCACCGCCTTGATCTCTTCGTGAGTCGGCTTGCCAACGTCCAGCATGACGTGAAACTGTGATCCACCCGGCCGTTCCATCCCCCTCTGTGCGAGGTGGTTCGGTTCAATCCTCCACCCGGCGGCCTCGATCTCTTCGTGAGTCGGCTTGCCGACGTCCAGCATGACGTTAAACTGTATACCCGAACTACGCTGACTTTGATCCGCGCTAACGCACGGTATGTAGGAAGCCCCTACGGGGTCCAAGCTCTTCACGCCGTCATCCATCCTGATCCTTACCCGGGCCGCCACATCTCGGTGGGGTCATGCCATTTCATTCCACTCCACTTCACTCGGGAAGCCGCCCATGTGCTGGCCCCAGCGTCGGAGGTTCCCCGCAAGGGGTTCTGTCATCTGATCCACTTCTCGTGTTGATCAGTCCGATGCCGTCCCCGCTGGACGTTAAACTCGCGGCATACCCCGTGTTAAACATGGGAAGCTGAGGAAAACCTCAGGTAACACGGTTCCCCGCGCCAAGCGCAGGATGCCTCAGGCCATCACGCCTTCGAGAAGCCCTATTAGGGACGGAAGGCAGACATGCAGAGGCGCAGTGTTAAGACACGCCCCCGACACCCAGAGCCACCCGGTCTCCTCACCGCAGGTTGCTGCCCCGACCGGACTCCTTGGAGCGTCCGGGCGGAAGCAGCGTAATTAACCGGTGTCCATGGAGACATGGCACCGGGAACGAGATTCACGAACATTCTTAAATCTATGAGGGAGGCCCGGATTAGGCGACGAGTTCCGAGGAGACGTCCACGGAAGGAGGAGCCGACATCCCATCATCCCGGTTTCGATCAAGGAGCAGACGCCCCTGAATAAGGGACGAATGTCGCCCGCCCTTGGAAAGCGGGATTGCGGGGCCACAAGCCGCGCGCCTATCCCCTCGGGTCGACGGGTGCACGCGCGAACGCGTCCTGGCGGAACAGCGTAACCCGACGCACATCCGCACCGAAACAGGAAACACACCCATTCAGTGTCCTGGAACAAGGTATATAACCTCATGCATAAGTAACATCCTTTTATAAATCAATCAAACCATCGAAGGTCATAAAAATTGTTAAATTCCAAATCAAGAAATACCCCCCAATCTTGGTTATGTGGAACTTTTAACATATATAATCCAAATACAATTAATGAAATTCCCAAACCACATACCTCGATGTCTTACGATCGATATATTTGATCTTCGTCCCTTAAATTGTACTAGATCAGTGTAGGTCTACAAAATGGTGACAATACTAGAAATTTAAGGTATAACCATTGTTGAAAACCATTGGTATAAATTATACCAATGGTTTTAGAAACCATAGCCCAGTAAGACGTGAAAGTAGATATATATCAACCGTTAGAGATAAACTGTTGGTATATTTGAATAAATATTCTCTATCGCATCGGTTTTATAAAACCATTGACATAGAGTTCTTATACAACACATATGCCAACAGTTTCAAAACCATTGGAATATATTTGTTAGTATTCCATTCACCACTATACGAATGGTTTAAACTATTGGTAAAGGTTTTGTACCAAAGGTTCATAACAGTTGGTACAAAAATACATACAGAACATATAACAAGGGTTTAAAACCATTGGTATAGGCTTTTCTATACAATTCACACAATAGCCTGCTTTGTGTTCTACAGTGTTAATTGTAAAGAATACATACAATACAATACATAATAAGGATACATAATTAATAACTAATATTTAGAAGGACACGTATTTTAATAATCAATTAGGAATACAATACAATAAAAATTGATTATGTAATTATATGTGATACAGAATTAAGAATACATAAAAAATTGCATTTTTTATAACACATACATGATTCAATTCAGAAATTAGAAGCTAATAACCCAAAATAAGGAAATGAATAAATGAATTCAACCAAACAAAAATATAATGTCATTGTTTTGGGTGGGTGTCTTTGAACATAGTGATGATGATAATGGATGTGTATCATTGAGATTGTGTGACTTAGGGAATATAGTTGTCCTTGGTGTATTAAATGTCAAGTGTTTTAGAATAGGGATAGGAGTTCCTCACATGAGAAGTGAATTGTGTGAGGCTGGACTATGGATTGTTTTGATAAAGTATCAACACAATTCGAATACATTTGGTTGGTTTTTCGTATGCGGATTGTTTTTACTTAAAATGGTTTTCATTTTAAACAAAAGAGAGACTGTTAGAGTGATACCGGCCACACCGTGCCTCAGATTGAGGCATGGTTCACTCTTACACATAACATATTACCCATGTATCTTTGTCCTAATGAATTAATACAAATGGAATGAATTTGGTTGGTTTTCCATATTAAAGTTGTCGTTTTCACTTAAACTGTTGTCCATTTCAAATAAAAGTGAGACACTTTGAGTGGTCTCGGCCACACCGGGTCTCGGATTGAGGCTCGATTGACTTGTAGACGTCATAAATGACCCATGGATTGTTTTTCTAATGTATCAATGAAATCTGAATACTTTTGGTTGGTTATTCATATGTCATTTGTTTTTACTTAAAACAGTGTCCATTTTAACCAAAAGAGAGACACTAAGAGTGCTACTGGTTGCACCGTGCCTCAGATTGAAGAAGGGTTGACTCGTACATGTCAAAAATGACCAATGGATCATTTTCCTAATGTATCAACACAATTCAAATGCATTTGGTCAGCTTCCCCTATGCCAGTTGTTGTTTTCATTTAAAATGTTGATCATTTCAAATAAAGGTGAGACAATTTGAGTGGTACCAGCCACACCGCCCCTTGGATTGAGGCAGGGTTGACTTTTACAAATCACAAATGAATCATTGATAATTGTCCTAATTTATCAACATAATCCAAATACATTTGGTCCATTTTCCGTATGCTAGTTGTTGTTTTCACTTAAAATGATGTCCATTTTAAACAAAATAGATACATTTAGAGTGGTACCGGCCACACCGTGCCTCGGATTGATGCAGGGTTGACTTTTACACATCAAAAATGTCCCGTGGATCATTTACCTAAAGTATCAACACAATACTAATGTTTTTGGTTGGTTTTCTATATGCTAATTGTTGTTTTCACTTAAAATGATGTCCATTTCAAATAAAAGTGAGACACTTTGAGTGGTACCGGCCACACCGCGCCTCGGATTGATGCGGCGTTGACTCCTACACGTCAAAAATGTACCATGGATCATTTTACTAAAGCATAAACACAATAATAATACATTTTTTGGTTTTCCGTATGCCAGTTGTTTTTTACTTAAAACATTGTCCATTTTAAACGAAAATGAGACACTTAGAGTGGTATCGGCCACACCATGCCTCAGATTGATGCAGGGTTGACTCACACACGTCAAAAAATGTCCCATGGATCTTTTTCCTAATGTATAAACACAATCCTAATGTGTTTGGTTGGTTTTCCATATTCCAGTTGTTGTTTTCACTTAAAAAGTTGTCCATTTCAAATAAAAGTAACACTTTGAGTGGTACCGGCCACACTAGGCCTCAGATGGAGGCTCGGTTGACTCGTACACGTCATAAATGACCCATGGATTGTTGTGATTAGGTACCAACACAATAAAAATAAGTTTCATTGGTTTTCTATGTGTCATTTGGTTTTACATAATACAATTTTTATTTTAAACAAAAGATAAACATTTAGAGTGCTACCGGCCTCACTGTGCCTTGGATTGAGGCATGGTTGACTCGTACCTGTCACAAATGACCAATGTATTTTTTTCCTAATGTATCAATACAATCTGAATGAGTTTGGATGGTTTTCCACATTCCAGTTGTTGTTTTCATATAAAATGTTGCTCATTTCAAATAAAGGTGAGACACTTTGAGTGGTACCGAACACAACGCGCCACGAATTAATCCTGGCTTGACTCTTACACATCAAAAATGAATCATGGATCATTTTCCTAATGTATCAACAATATCCGAATACGTTTGGTCTATTTTTCTAATGCCAGTTATTGTTTTCCCTTAAAATGATGTCCATTTTAAACAAAAGAGAGATATTTAGGGTGGTACCGGCCATAATATGCCTCATATTGATGAGGGGTTTACTCATACACATCAAAAATGTACTATGGATCGTTTTCCTAAATTATCAACACAATCCGAATTCATCTTGTTGGTTTTCCGTATGCCAGTTGTTGTTTTCACTTAAAATGATGACCGTTTCAAATAAAATTGAGTCACATTGAGTGGTACCGGCCACACCGCGCCTTGGATTGATGCGGGGTTGATTATTACATGTCAAAAATGTACCATAGATAGTTTTCCTAAATTATCAACCTAATCCAAATACATTTCATCGGTTTTCCGTATGCCAATAGTTTTTACTTAAAACATTGTCCACTTTAAACTAAAGAGAGACACTTAGAGTGCTACTAGCCACACCGTGCCTTGGATTGATGCAAGGTTGACTCGTACACGTCAAAAGTGTAACATGGATCGTTTTCCTAAAGCATCAACATAATCCGAATGCGTTTGGTTGGTTTTCCATATGCCAGTTGTTGTTTTCACTTAAACTGATGTCAATTTTAAACAAAAGAGAGACATTTAGAGTGGCAGTGGACACACCGCACCTTGTATTGATGTAGGATTAACTCCTACACGTCCAAAATGTCCCAAGGATCGTTTTTTAAATTGTCAACAAAATCTGATTATGTTTGGTTAGTTTTCTGTAAGCCAGTTTTTTGTACATAAAACATTGTCCATTTTAAACAAAAGAGAGACACATAGAGGGGTACCAGACACACCGTGACTTGGATTGATGTGGGGTTGACTCTTACACATCAAAAATGTCTCATGGATCATTTTCCTAAATTATTAACACAATATGAATGTGCACGGTTGGTTTTCTGTATGCCAGTTGTTGTTTTCACTTAAAATGTTGATCATTTCAAATAATGGTGAGACACATTGAGTGGTACTGGCCACACCGTGCCTCATGTTTATGTGGGGTGGAAATCTACGCGTCAAAAATGTCCCATGGATCGTTTTTCTAAAGTATCAAATGAATCTAAATATGTTTGGTCTTTTCTCCATATGTCAGTTGTTGTTTTCACTTAAAATGTTTGTCCATTTCAAATAAAAGTGAGACACTTTTAGTGGTACCGGCCACACCATGACTCAGATTGAGGCGGGGTTGAATCGTACATGTCACATATGACCCATGGATCACTTTACTAATGTATAAACACAATCCAAATATATTTGGCTGGTTTTCCGTTTGTTAGTTGTTTTTACTTAAAATGGTGTCCATTTTAAACAAAATAGAGACACTTTGAGTGATACCGGCCACAACGTGCCTCAGATAGAGGTGGGGTTGACTCGTACACATCACACATGTCTCATGGATCGTTTTCCTAAAGTATCAACACAATCCGTATGTGTTTGGTTGGTTTTCCATATTCCAGTTAGGCAAATCGTGCAACAACAGTGATAATATCTTGTACTAAAATTACAGACATTGTGCATGATGTGCATCCCCTGGTGCATGGATTGGGAAAATCATGCACATATCTTCTAATATATAGCCATTTATGGTTAGTAGATACCTTGTGGGATGGACATAAATTTTTACTAACCGTGAGGCATAGTGTTTTTCTACGCCGACCGAGGTTCCGAGCTCCGAAGAAGCCCCAGAAGCCCCATAAACCATTATAACATCATTAAGCATCCATATTTGGTCAAAAATAAATAGATATATTGAATTAAAAAATATCCATACCAGAGTGAAAAATCAGGTTCTTATATTCTTCCCATTTAAAGGAATTCATCCTAATGTTCACCTTCAATGGGTGGTAAAAAATTATTTTAGAAACATTCTTTCTAGGGGGTTGTCTGGGGTCCAGGGGGACTATTTGGGGGGCTGTCAAGGGGGTTGTTTGGAGTCCAGGGTGGAGGGGGGCTTATGGGGGGCTGTCTGGGGGGAGGGGTTGTCCGGGGTCCAGAGAGGAGGGTGGGGGCTGTCTGGGGGGCTATCCAGGGTCCAGGGCGGAGGGTGGGGGGGATATCTGGGGGGCTGTCCAGGGTCCAGGGAGGAGGTTGGGGGGCTATTATGGGTGTGTGCAAGGTGTGACATGCTTTTAAGTAGAATGATACATCCATATTAAATAAACAATCTAATGCCATAAAAATCAGAAAAAAATGTAATTGATCAATCTGCCCCGGATCACCATCACTGTCACCACTGTCATCATCATCCTCAGCCTCACCTCCATCTCTGTCCTCGTCATTGTCCACGTCATCATACCCATGCTCATCCTCGGCCCCATCCTCGCCCTCGGCCCCATACTCACCCTCGTCATCATCCTCATCGTCACCCTCATCCTATTCAGCATCCTCATCATCAACAAGAATGTCATTATCTAGACCACCACTAAAACTACCACATGGTGCATTAGATAAAAAACCCATCAATGACATATATGTCTGACAAGCCTCACTGGCCTCTTGTGGAAGTGATTAAGATAAATCATTGATCAGTTTCATAAATTCTTTCTCCGTTGTTTGAACATGTTCTTCCAACTCTATGACCCTTTTATCAGACTGTCTTGCATGCTCCATGACCTGTTCCAACTCAGTGGTATTAGAATAGATACCTGGAGAGGACCAATACCTCGTCAGGACTATATTCTTTCCAGGTAGGTAGTGTACTCGACCAGAGTGCTCATCTCCCAAAACTTAATATAAATGATCATGTGGCCCTAAATTGTCAGCCTCTTGGGCATCAAGGGCCTTGAAAGTAGCCTGTTAAATATATAACATATTCTTAAATTTAAAAATAGATATTAAAATTTGAAATAAACAAATTTAAACTTACAATCTTTTCTTATGTCAGTTCATTAACCGCAGTTCCATATTTTTTCCTTCTACTCAAGTAAAACAATTTTTCTCGAGGGACACATCCTTCAATATTCAATTTTTGCATCTGTAATGACATTGAAACAATATAAATTTCATGTATAATAATATATTAAATATTCAATAAATCACATAATTTATGTAAGAAATAATAAAAAGGGTAAGTCCTATTGAAAAATTATAAACAACTATATTTTACCAGCTGCCTCTCATGATCTGACATAGTAGTGCACCCCAAATTGTGGAGGTATTGCTTTGAATCAATTTTTTTTCTTTATTTTCAGAATATTACTAAATAATTTTAAATAATAAATAAGATAATATTAATTCAATGTATGAAAATTGTCATTTAAATACCTCAAATGGGATTAATACCTTAAATTTCATAGTCTCCCAATGAGTAATCATTTAGAGATATTTCTCTATTGGGAAGTCATCCACAATAGGTACTATCTCCAACTCCATTCCCACTCTATCACACCAGCTAACATACAACTCATTCTTATAATCCCTCCAAATCACTCTTATAACCTTTACATGTGCTGGTCATGCACATTCTCCATTAGGGAAGTTAAACCGAAGCAGACACCCAATAGATTAATTCATATAAATACTAAAAAATACTACATTAAGTCCAATAGATTTTTTACCCATTTTTCTGCACACACATTATCCTTGACTTTGTGCGGCATATTTCTCCAAGAGAGAGGGATGGCTGGAATGATGTCGTTGTATTTGGATAGCATCGCCAAAAAACCCCGACATTCCTGCACAAGATTATCAATCATCTGTATATCATCATTGTATTCAACCATCAACTATTTCTGGTTGTTCCATACCACACGCATGCAAGTACGCCCCCTCCCCCGCCACCTATCAGTAGATGAATTAGTTGTGAATGAAAAAATAATATAAGTACAAGTTATAATAAAAATAAATTTTGGTATAAAATTTATTATAGTTATATAAATATACCTATGTAAGTCAGATCAATGGGCGTCACTGGATGTGTAGAAGATGAAGGAATATCTTGTACAGGTGGAGTGTCCCTCATTGTGCTCTCCTTATCCACATACTGTGTCAGAGTAGGAGTCGAAAAAGGTGGAATATAATAGCTCGGAGATAATTAACCAGAAGAAAAAGATGATGGCACAAATGTCTGGCCAACTGGTAGTGTAAAATTTGGAGGGCTAAATATCCCGTGTGTCCCTAAAGACACACGAAGATCAAAATCGAGCGTTGAAGATACATCTGTGGTAGGGGCATAGTCTAATCGGGTACGACTAATGGATCATCTAACTCTCGCACCACAATCCCTCGTACCACCAGCCTCTGTACCAGGACCACCATATGATCGTCTAATTCTGACACCACCCCCTCCTACCACAAGCCTCTATAATTTGAGAAATATCATGATCCATGTCAGATATCTCTCGTCTAGGGGGTAGATCCTGAAAAAAAATTTAACACAAAGGTAAACACATGATATTATAAGTTATTGAAATATATATATTTGATTTAAAATACTCACAATAGTGATGAGTGGAGGAATGCCCATCTATGTCATGAAACAATTATTTTCAGTCATCTTTTTCTACCGCTTCTCTTCAATGGGTGTCATTTCATGCATTGAAAACAAATATGTAATAATTAGAAATAGATAACTAATGCGTAACCCCAAAAATAAAATATATAAAAACCATTTCGATAAAAAAACATAATGAAACAACAGATTTATGGTGGTTTGAAGGTAAGTACTAGGATACACACTCTGAATGATGTAGGTGAAACATGTAGGTGATAACACGACTATATGATTCAATATATTTCCCACCACAACTTCGGGTTCACAGTCAACTCTGACAATTGTGCTATTGGAGTCATCATAAGTAATAAACGGATTGCTTCCAATTATAGTAGGGATAGTGCCAACTTCATCACCACCATCATCAAAAACATATCTGTGATTTACTTCAATAATTACACCAAATTTAGGATGACAATGATTTTTGACATAAAAACTTGTTTCACCATTGATTCCAATACATATGGTTCATCAGTGGAAAGAGTGTGAGTCATTTCCATAACTCAAAATCCACAATCACTAATAAACGTGACTTGCCTCATCATTGAATCAAACCATTTACATTCCATCATCATGACTCGACCATGCGAGTAATAATCGAAAATTATTATATTATCTAGGACTCCATAATAAGATAAATTTTCAGAACGAGGTCTATTATCTGATGAACTGGCATAACTATTTGTTGTGGCAGTTATCATAACACCATCATGTTTTGTTCTCATGTTTATTTCCCATTTAGGGATAATAAATTTGTATCCATTGATCACAAGAGATTTACAAGCATGAACCAGGGTATTAGGATGAAAAACCAAAGCTCTTATTTCCTTAGAAACTGAGTCTGCAGGAAAACTCGATACCTAAAATATAACAAATAGTAATCATATTTAAAAATTATTTTTATTTAGTTATTATAGAAACATATTTACCTTCAATTTCAACCAATCAGAAAACACTTTTCTATGAAAATACTCTTTCCCTCTCGAAGATAAATAATGATTCTTTCTATATATCAATTCTTTATGTTCCCTGTAGATAAAAATAATAACAGTTTAACAAATATTTAAAATTACAAGTGATAAGATAGTAGATACATGTACAATTTACTTACTTGATATACTCATCGAACAAATCACAGTTGATCAACACTATGTGATGTTCCATCTCTTTCTCTTCAAGGATTAATTTCATCAATGTTTATGATCCTAGAATTCATACTATCTGAGGAATTTATGGAAAAATAGGTTCAATTTTATCATACTATTCTTCTTCATTAATCATTAGTCTGTTTATTCTCACAGTATGATCAGAAAAATTCATTGAGTATAAATCCATACATTCTTGAGCCAAGTAGTAGTTCATAGTAGAACCTTTAGGATAATTCCTATTCCGAAGATATAATTTCAATGTGTACATGTTTCTCTTATTTGGATACATCCAACAGAAAGCCACGGGTCCTCCAAGAAGAATTTAGGTCAGAAGATAGAAAGTTAGATGCCACATGCATATAAAAAATGATGTAGGAAATATTTTCTCTAACTCACACAAAATTAATGGTTTCTCTGCCAATAGTTTTTCCAAGAAGGATTTGAACAACTTCTTAGCACAAAGTTCTCTAAACAAATAGCACAACCGAATAACTGATACTCTTACATTATTGGACAAGAGATGACAGATTTCTATTGGAATCAACTCATGCAAAAGGACATGATAATCATGAGTCTTCAAATATTTCGGTTTCAAATTTTTACTTTTGAACAGTTTTGATATATTGCTTGAATGGAAATTAGGAACATTAATAGTCTCTAGCACTTCCATAAATTGATTTTTTTTCAGCAAGTGTTATCACATAAGAATCACATGGAACTTGCCATTTATTTTCACTGATACAGACAGGATGCAATTCTGGTCTGATCTCCCAATCTACCAAGTCACGTCGAGATCATAAATCATCTTTTGGATTCCCCCTATCATTTAGAAGAATCAAATGCAACATTTCACATATATTCTTTTCAATGTGCATTACATCTAAGAAATGACGTAACATGTTGGTTGACCAATATGAAAACTCAAAGAATATACTTTTCTACTTCAAATTGTAACAGGAATCATTGGAAACGTTTTTCCTCTTTTTTAGATTTCATTACACCCTTCTTAAAAGAATAACTGAAATCTTTCAAGTCATTAAGCACATTAGTTCCAGACATATGCTGAGGTTGATTTTCAGTCTCCATGGTATTGTAAAATCTTAAACGATTGTTTCTATATAGATGGTTCATTGGTAGGAATCATAGATGTCCCATAAAACTAAAACTACAATGATATTTCAGTATTCTCGATCGAGTATTCTTCATAAAAACAGGACATGACAATTTTCCTTTTGTGCTTCATCCAGAAATCATTAAATAAGCAGGAAAATCATTGATCATCCACATAAGTGCAACACACATCTAAAATGTGTCTTTCGAACATGCATCGTATGTGGGCACACCCATATCCCAAAGAAGTTTCAACTCTTTTATTAAAGGTTTCATGTATACATCTATATCATTGTCAGGATCAGAAGGGCCAGATATCAGCGTACTCAAGAAAGTGTAAGGCTTTTCAAACAAAACCATGGGGGGAGGTTATAAATTTGTATGAAAACCGGCCATGTGCAGTGCGAAGTAAGAATCTGCCCAAATGGATTAAAACTGTCACATGAGAGAACCAGTCTCACATTGCGTACATCAACTGAAAATTCATGATATTGAGAACCAAATCTCTGCCATGAAAATCCATCTGTAGGGTGAACCAACTCTTCATTATTATTTTTTCTCTCAGTGTCATGGCATTACATTTTTACTAATATTTCATCAGACATGAAAAGGTTTTGGAATTTGGGGATCAATGTAAAGTTCCAAAATACTTTTTGTGGAACACGAGATGGTGTTCCATCATCTTTTGTCTTCAATTGGGAGGTTCCACATTTGATACAATCATTTGTTTCAGCAGTTTTCTCCAAAAATAGGCTGCAATCAATCGGGCAAGCTTTTTTTTGAGAATCCAAGTTCATCAACTAACTTCCATGCCATATAGTGGTATGAGGGAATATCTACATCATCTGGAAGTATGTCTTTCAAGAATGTAAGTGTGTAATTGATTGCAATATTTTAAATCCCATACATAGTTTTCCCATGAAACAATCAGATTAAAAATTCCAGCTTATTCATTTTACCACATTGCTGATATACTGGGGTCGTCGCAGCATCATTAAATTTTTTTCACCCTATCAACATCATCATTTTCATTGGATGTATCATGTGTGCTTGTATCGAAATCTTTTTAGCTGGACATCCTTTCCTTCTCATGATGTCGAATTAATGGAAACTGATCATATATCAAACTCTCCAATTTATTCCTATCATTTGGATGATCAACATTATGAGATTCTATTTTATCTCTATTGTGATACCACACATAATAGTTTGTTTGGAAACGATATTTGGTTATATGACAGATAACTACTTCACGACTCTACCAAGGTCTTCCAACACAATTAGAACATGGGCAGTGAATGTGACCACTATCTAAAGCCTTGTCAAATGCAAAATCTTAAAATCTATTCAAATTATTTTGAAAATCGGTTTAAATCCAATCAGTTTCGTACATCCAACTTGTATCCATTCTATAAAAACATTAAATAAGTCATTTCAAAGCAATTCAATAATATTGATGTTCAATCAAAAAATATTTAGGTAAATGACAATTGTTTACTTTATATAAACTTATAAATGAAAAATTACTCTATATGAAAATAATATTAAGAAACACAACAAAATATATTGTATATAAGAAAATATGATACATAATTTCTAATGCCTATAGTCAAGGATTTCCCAATAAGATTTTGGAAGTGGATCAAGGAATAGATAATCCTTAAGGGTCTTCTGGGGAGTATATGAGTTTTATACATTAACTTCTTCAGGGAGATCATGTTGAGGAGTAGGATGAGAATCACATCAAAAATAGTTATTTCCTCATCTAGTTTCACCTTAAACATGGATTAAAGGATCCTAGGTTTGGGACCCTAGATCATAGTTTGGTAAAGTGTATTCATTGAATCATGTCCCAATTGATTTTAGAAAGGGACATTCAATAGTTATAGGTATGGATTTGATTAGAAACATATATAAAAAGGATATCTTGGAAGTGTGACATCCCAAACCAGGATGCCACTCATTAGTGACCCGAACCCAAATGGCCACATGGACTCAAACACATCTACCAAAATTCCAAATGTTATTGACTAATAGTGAGAGCCTTTGGTGTGTCTGGGGGAGACTATTCCCTCATTACCAATGTTTCACAATTTTAATATTATTAGTTAAAAAGTAGAAGAAAAGTAACAATGGTAAAGTATTGGAAATTGTTTAAAATAACCAAATATGTAATACCAACTAATTACAGAATCATAAACCGAATGATGGTCATGTATGTCATGTATCTAGAAGAAAAACAAATTTACAACTAGTAGGAAGTAGTACTATACAAGAGGCTCAATAAATTCTGAAATTTGACATATCTTCTTGAGCTACAACCCACTAATATGCTACATTCTCCATCCTATGTCATGTGAGTAGTCATGCATCTAGAAATTGGAGATTCCCCTTTTCTAGACTTATAATCATGTAGTTTATCTGGGTACCCAATGACATCTCGAACAATGTGTGAGATAAAATTCATATAGGTGACCACCGAGAGGTCTATAACTATCCAGTATATTTATATAACATTTTAATATAATGATAATATAAATTAAAGTGACAAATATAAAATCAAAAAGGGTTTTCTATGGTTCTGGATAAAAAATATAAAAGGGTTTTATAGGTTAAATAAAAACATAAAAAAAACAGATACACATCAAAATCAAAACAGAAGCTGAAATATTAGATAGATAACAAGAAAAATAAGGTACCACTTAAGAAAATACCTAATTTGGGATGGTTCGGATGAAGATTCACCATCTTAGATAGGTGAAGCTGATATTCCAACCGTTTGGATGGATGAATCGAGATGAACCCGAGATAGGAGATTTCCGAATGGGGGAGAGGTGCATTGATCATGGGGGAGAGGTGCTCTCCGAATGGAGGAGAGGTGCTCAATCATGGTGGACATGTTAATTAGGGTTTTGTCTTAATGGGGGAGAGGATAAGGGTCACGTGGGGTTGTTGGGGAAATCCTATACCAACGGTTTTCAAGAACTGTTGGTAAAGGGGAGGAATTT
This sequence comes from Viscum album, assembly GCA_963277665.1. Classification (NCBI taxonomy): domain Eukaryota; kingdom Viridiplantae; phylum Streptophyta; class Magnoliopsida; order Santalales; family Viscaceae; genus Viscum; species Viscum album. The sequence continues at coordinate 908,117,730 of OY728145.1, forward strand.
AGATCCCTTTACCAATGGTTCACTAGAACCATTGGTAAAGGGTGTCCTGCACCCAGTTTTACCAATGTTTTAAGAAAACCGTTGGTAAAACTCTTATATACTAACAGTTTAAGAAAATAGTTGGTATATAATCATTAGGAAAAACCCATATTCCACTAGTGTGAAAAACACCCAACCATTAATAACTCTCTTGTATGAACCATGAGGATATGAAGATGTATTTGGACATAATACACGAACCATCTCAGATATATCAAAAAAAGTATATAGTTTATTCATAAAACATTTCCGCTGTGTATTATCATTAACCGGACCCAAGCTTATGCAGTGTTTTAGGTGATCACACAACCATGTACTTAGTTGTTACATGGCTATTATGTTGCTACATGCAACAACCAGGCACACATCTCGTGTATAGGAGTACACAACATGTACTAAAAAATACTCATTTTTTACTTTTTCCAAAAAAACAACCCCAAAAAAAGATTTGTACCTAAAATGAAGATATGGGTTCTTAAAAATTCCACCATTAAATCAATTTATCTCCAAATTTCATTTCCAAGGTTGGTGAAGAAGAATCTGTGACAAAATGCATCCACTGTGATAAAACATCGACCTCCCTCTCCAAAGTCTCTTATTATACTCTCCTATGATACTAAAAAACTCATACCAGTGGAGCAGACTGACCACAAATAATCTTCGTGATGCAATACACAATCCGAATAAGATTCTTCTTGAAAGACACATCCACCTCCAACTCAACTCCTCCGGTTGAATTAACATGAGACATGTCTAAAAAGTAACATCATAGCTAAGAAACATGATTGAATTCATGTATATCCTGACACCTATGAGGTAGCTAAAACAAATATAAAACTAGCATGACCCACTTAAAAAACACAAACAGTCCAATATATGTCGGTGAAAGCTTCCACTATATCCTAATCCTCTAGCATACTATTCTCATTGTGACATGTAATAAAACCTAATATCTGACCTTGAACTCTAGAGGGAATCTCTATATATCAACATAATATTTTTGGAGATACTGAGTAGTATCTATCTTCTTATTAATCAACTCAACCTAATAAATGGTCTCTGAGACAAGACGAGGTCCCAACATAGCTGCCACTCATACCTACATCCAACATAGGGATTATCGGCATAGCCAACCATACAAAGCCTCATAATGTTCCATCTAAATTGTTTCCTTAAAATTATTATTCTAGTAAAAGTCCACTTTCCGTATGGGTCTCTCCCAGGATCCCCAAAACCTAGGACGCATTCTCGAATAATGTCCTTTAAAACATGAATCATGAGCTCGGACTGGCCATATGTGTGGGAATGGTAAGCTATGCTCAGAAATACCTACATAACCAAAGCCCTTTATATCCCTTCCAGATAGATGAAGTAAACCAATCATCCCACTCTGAAATGATAGAGTTTGTAACCCCATTCAAACATATTTTCTCTCGTATATACAACTTTCCATGACCATCCACACTAAATGATTATTTGATCAGAAGTAAATGTGCAACCATCATGGGTTTGTGAACAACAAACCATACATCATCATTTACTCATGGTGACCTTGGTAAATCCGTCAAAAAATCCATCATGACATCATTACACTTCAACTCAATAATTGTAAACTATTGTAATAGCTCTATCGGTCACTATTTCTAGAACTTCACCTAGTGACAAGTAGAACATATCATAACAAAACTGGATACATCTCTCTTAATTCTGAGCCACCAAAACTAATAATTTAGCTCTTGATGCCTCATAGTTACACTAGGATGAACTACCCACATAGAGGCATGACAATCCGACAATAGATCCTCATGTATGTATGCTGACACCCATACAAGCCCAAGAAAATGAAAAACCTCATCCTCACCTATGGTCCAAATAGGAGTCGGTTTCTCACCAGACACACTCTCATGTAGGAATTTTCCTTTGTAATATGATTGTTTCCTCGTCATCAATTGATATATTAGAGTAGATGTAACAAATATAGTAGAAAGAAATGTATTCCCATATTTTTCATGCACCTTCAAATGCGTCTCACAGAATAGAGCCACAATCTGCCACTCACTGCTAGCCTCCTAAACTACTTGTATATGAGTTCTCATACTCAATGAATCCGCCTCTACATTGTCATTCCCAAGAATGTAGTCAAGATCAAAGTGAAAATAATAATGTTTTTTAACCCACCATCATTGTCTCAAATTCATATCTTGCTGTGTAATGATATACTTGAGTATTTTATGGTTAGTGAATAACAAAAAATTCTCTCCCAAAATATAATGACTCCAACATCATAAGAAATGAACAACTATAGACATCTCAAGATCATGGATCAGATAATTCCTCTCTAGTGTCCTCAATTAACATGACCCGTATGCAATGAATCCTTCCCCCTGTAACACCCCAAGCTTCTACGGTACGCTTCTCTATGAATAATGTGATAGCGTGTGTTGTACGCAACACCGAGTTCTAACACACCATAACCAATCAAACTAGCCATTTTGAATAGTAATACCTACTTTTTGAAATTAAATATATTTTATTTTTTAAAATGGACTTCATTTTTGGATTCTTAATATCGAATTTAACCTAAGGTGAAATTTTGGTACTTTTCGAATAACTTTAATATTTTGATGAATAATGAAAATTACTAAATTTTAATTAAAAACTTTTTTAATCAAAATAATTAATAGTGATAAATTTTGAATTTTATTGGTTTTAAAGTATACATAGAATATATTTTTACCATTTAATATAATTTTGGTCATTGGAAATAATTTTACAATTAAACCGGACATAAACAAGTGTCAATCTTTTGATAGTTATTATCTCTTAAAAACACGCTTTTTATTTTAACAACGGGAATTAATTTTAAATTAATTTCTACCACTTCTATGTTTTGAACATGGAAAAATGGATTCAATATTTGTAATCAGGATGTTAAAATTTTGTAAATAGGTAACTTTTATTTTTAGACATTTTGAATAATTACTGCGGTAAATATTTTATTTACCATGGTTAAGGGCAAATCCGGTAAATAAGGGTTAAAACAAAATATTATAATAATACTAAATTACCCTAAAACGTGTCCTAGCATTATTGGTTGATACATGTTCGACCATAGACATCTTTGGGTCTATTTTGGGACCCCATGGAGCAACATGTAGGTGATAGGGACACTTTATTTTAATTAAGTTAAAATGAATACAAAAATGACACAAGCATATATCTTTTATAACAACAATTTTTACATAGGGTTATATATGTTGGATTTTCGACTATAAATATTCCTTAGAAAGATAAAAAGAGTTCCTACATAATGATAGTTTATTTAGAATTTTTAAAAATTACATAATTTAATTTCATTATGACACAATGATGATGTAGTAATTTCCATAATAGTCAAAATTTAAAATAATTGATATTATAAATACCCAAATAAATATAATTTGAGACTTTTAATGAATTAAAATAATTTTATAGGATAATATTACATATTATTATTGATTTAATTAACTTTTTTCGAAGTAATAATTCTGTTATGAGTTTCACAAAAACAAACTATTGAATATTGTCAAAATTGACATAAAAGAGTTTTTAAAACATATATTATATTATTAATTGATATTAAATTTCTAAAAATCTAAGGTTCGGAAAAGAGACTTATATAATGATAGGTTTATCATTAATGGACCACTTTGGGGTCTATTGTATGTATATAGTATGTTCATTAACCATATAATATAAAAATAAAAAGAGACATTGTAAAAGTGAAACTAATTAACTTAGAGTTAATACTTAAAGATAAGGTTAATATAAGTACCCAAACCTGTCTAAATTCTATTGGTTGAGTAGTTTTCGACCTATCCCCACCTTAAAATTTAAATAATCAACTTTGGATCCATCATAAACCGAATATGAATTTATTATAAATTAATATTTCTAGCTTTTCCAAAGGTGCCCCTCACCCCTCTCATAAAAGGCCACTCCTCCTTCTCATTTATTCACACCTTCAAAGCCTTTTGGTTCAGCCAAACTCTTCCCAAATGCTCTCCCAACTTCCCTATATACAACCTAGAGGCCTTATTTTGATCCAAAATCCAACCTATGGAGCCATTTTGATCAAATCAAAAGGAAGAACCAGAAGAAGAGGTAATGATTTCACCACCCATTTCCAAGTTCCTTTCTTCTTCCACTTCTTCTTCCTTTGTTATTACCATTATAAAATAATAACTCCAGTATTATATATATACTGTGATGTTATTATAAATATGGTACAACCATATTCAGTATTCTATCCACCCTTTTGAATAACATGTCACCATACGTGCGTACGTACGGCTTACCGTCTCCACGTCATGGTGTAATTGTTATTCAATATATTATTATTTGGATGGGTATAATAATGATGTGTAACTCATGAAAATAATAAATATAACATGTTAAGGATTCTTTATATATGATATACCATCCATTTAAATATTATTTTAATATCAAAAGAATGATATTGTCGCTCATGCGTACGTACGGAGTACCGTCTCAACGAACACGATAAGATTCATTCTCCATCGCATCCCTTCAAGTATAATTATCAATTGGTGATTTAAAAATAATGTTTAAGGACTTGATATCATTCTGGATATGAATAAGACACCACATATACATTACAAACATGGCTTACATAACAAAACATATAAAATAAAATGAGTAAGTTAACATCCGAAACAACGATAATTCTAAGATATTATTAACAAAGCAATGTTAAAAGATCATATATGATATCATATTAATATATATGATTCTTGTATAATTTAATAACAATTATTTCACCATTATATAGGAGGTTAACCTACCCCAACCAAGGAAAAGTACAAGGTAAGGGTTATTTCACAATCTCTTCATTATCCGAGGTTATTTTTATGTAATTATCTACTGGGATCTTTTTAACATCCACATCCATGTTTCTTCAAAATGTATTTCAAAATATTTTCACCATTTACAAGAATATGGTTTAAAGTCATTTATACCCTTGTTGGACTTTTTATAAGAGTTTTTTAAAGGAATCTTTCTGTCATCTTCCAAACAAGGTGCTTTTTAACCTTTTCGACAGAATTAATGTAAGAATGTTTTTTTAAACTTATACGGTGGGTGCGGTTATTTTCCGCCTTTATAAAATTGTCAAAGCTTCCCTTAAAATATTATAAGAATATTTTCAAAGAAAAAGTTTTATTTTATATGGCTCTTAAATGATTTCAAAATAAAAAGAGATATTTCTCTAAAAAGAGTTTTGATTTCATCTATGTCAACATCTTTTGATGGATTTTACGCTTATGTGAAATTAATTTATTATGATACAAAACTTATATGTTGTATTTAAGGTTTTGTGGTATGTTGGACTGTGGATGTGCTATTTTTATATCATTCATGGTTTATGGTGAAAGTATTGAAATTTCGTATGCTAGTTTTAATATGAATGTTTATATTATGTTTAAACCTTTTCATATGGGAATGCAATGGACTTAATATGTGATGGGTGGAACCCGCTATAGCTCCTCGATGCATCGGTAGGTGTCACGAGACAAACTAGTGTCTTGGAACAAGGCCTTGACAAAAACTTATTTGTAGTCTTGGCACGAGGCCTTGGCTATGTGGTTCTGATAGTCTGGCATTATGCATTCCATCATTATGAAAGTGGTTATTGATATTGCTTGTGATTATTCGATTAGTAGAATATCCATGTGAATAAGTAAATGGAATTATTTCATTTTATTTTTTCCATACTATGTTGAAGTTCAAGTTTAAAAGGCCTTTGTTTTAGTTATACACTGCCTTAAATGTTTATTCTAATTTATGAAAGTTTCCGCTATTTTGTTATCCTTACTGGGCATTTTAGCTCAACCCTTTTCTATGTTTTATTTTCCCAGGATGTGAAGAAGTAAATTATGAATGACCTGCAGGGATATTATGAGGGGTTAATAGTGTGGGATATTGAGACAATATGTTCTTGTAGTAGTTTTTCACTTTATGATGTAATGTAAAACTCTATGAATACATCTAGTGTTTCCAAGGCTACTAAACCAATCGGTCTTTCAAGAATTGATCTTTCTTCTGATCATTCCAATGTTATGTAATAATGCACCAACTCTAGGTAACTAGGGTTAGGGTGTTACAGTTGGTATCAGAGAATGTTTAGTACAAACCTTGGAAGCTAGATTTAGATAAACTCTGATTAGAGCACATATACCTAAGATGAACTTTGTGGATTAGTATAGAAGAACTTCCTAGAATTTTGGTATTGTAGAGATTTTGTGAGTTTTCCAAGCAATATATCCTTGTCTGGATACGAGTAGGTAGAGGCGGCTCTGGCACAGATGTACCTAGGGGTAAAACCCGAAAACACTGCTTTTAGCTAGACTCGAACAGGAACTGGTGCACGACAACGGGCCTTGCTGCACTCTTGGTTACGACACTCCCGGGGGATATGCTTAGGATAACTCTCATTTTCTTTAAAAATCATTATGAAGGGTTTATGAGTATATACTTCCTCAGAGAAAACATTTTTATGATTATGGATTATATCCATAAATAGTTCAATTTATGTTAAGTGTTTTATAAGTATGGGATTATGTATTTTGATTCATAAACTGATCTAGTTTATGCCATTGTTTAGAAATGGTGCCTAGTGGAAGAAATGGAAACTGTATCAATGCACGCACTCCATGTAGGGATTTACCTCCTTCTCAAGATAATTATAGTGGAGCTGGTGATGCAACTGGTGTCGATCAGCTAATCACCATACTGGGACAACTCACTCCGGTTATGAATAATAAACTTACCCGTATGGAGCAGCCTGGTCCGCTGCACGGAGGATCAATGTTAGATCGATTCATGAGGCAGCAACCACCAATGTTCAATGGGAGTACAAATCCCTTAGTAGCTGAGCAATTGATATTTTCCCTAGAGAAAATATTTCAGGCTTTGGGGAGTAATGAAAGGGAAAAAGTTATCATGGCAGTTTACAGCCTCACTAGAGATGCTGATCAATGGTGGTCATTGATTAAAAATACGAAGGAAGATGATGAAGTATCAAATATGGAATGGAGGGAGTTCAATGATCTGTTTTTATAAAAATACATTGCTCGCGACCATAGAGCAGATATGGAAAGGCAATTTCTAAGTTTGAGACAAAAGGAGGATGAGAATGTCACAAAGTATGAGGCTAGCTTTACAAGGTTAGCAAGGTATGCTGGTGATTATATACGTAACCCAAGAAGTAAGATTGATCATTTCTTTGATGGGTTAAAACCATTTCTCAGTCTAGCATTAGTCTCACAATCCTTCTCGTCTTACGAAGACATTTTCTCATGTGCTATCAAGACTGAAAAAGAATTCTCTAAGTCTTATGACTTTAAAGAAAAGTAAGAGAAGAAGAGGCCTGCTGATCAATATGGGAATGGAAATAAGGGGAAGAAAGGAAAGGTTGAATATCCATCCTGTGGTAAATGTGGGAAGAAACACCCTGGTACTTGCTTGAAGGGAATGGTCGTCTGTTAGAAATGTGGTGAAAAAGGCCACCAAGCTTGTGATTGCAAAGGGAAGAAGGAAGCTACCAATGTTAAGTGCTACAATTGCAGGGAGATGGGACATTATGCAAATGAATTTCCTAAGCGTCAGGAGAACATACCTCAGAAAAGGCCAAGAGATCAAGGCCAAGCTTATGTTATCACTACTGCTGAGGTAGAAGCTCCGAAAGACGTGGTGGCAGGTAATTAAATGGTTTTCTCAAGTTTAGCAAATGCATTATTTGATTCTGGATCATCACATTGTTTCATATCTTCCCAGTTTGCTACGAAAATAAGATATTTCCAATTTGATTTAATAAGTGAGTTGTCAGTTAAAACTCCTAAGGGAAGTATCATTGCAACAATGTTTTGTGAATCAGTCCCCATTAGAGCACATAAATGTTCTTTATATGCTGATCTCATCGTCATACCTATGATTGAGTTTGATATAATCTTTGGTATGAACTGGCTTTCAGACTATGATGCGAAGATTTATTGTAAGAAGAAAGAGGTTACGATTCATGATGATAATGATAAGGAACACCTTATCTTTAGAGTAGAATCTTCACCACCTAATTCTTATTTAGATCCACCCCCAGTAGCTCAACTAAATTCAATTATTGGGGAGGAAGAGAATGAAATAACTGTTGGTGAGGAAAGGAATGTTCAAATAGAGGATGTACCTATTGTGAAAGAATTTGCAGATGTATTTCCGGAAGATTTACCTGGACATCCTCCAGAATGAGAAGTTGAGTTTTCCATTGATTAAATTCCTAGATCAAGGCCTATATCAAAGACCCCTTATAGAATGGCCACTATAGAATTAGTTGAACTAAAGAAACAACTAGAAGAATAGATTAATAAGGGATTTATTCGCCCTAGTGTTTCTCTATGGGGAGCCCTTATTCTTTTTGTTAAAAAGAAAGTCAGATCTATGAGGTTATGTATCAACTACAGGGAGATTAATGCTATAACAATAAAGAACAAGTATCCCCGACCTCATATTGATGATTTATTTGACCAACTGCATGGAGCTCAATACTTTTCAAAGAATGAACTTCGATCTGGATACCATCAGTTGTGTGTGAAGAAGGAAGACATTCCAAAGACAGCATTTCGAACCAGGTACGGGCATTACGAGTTTACTGTAATGCCGTTTGGATTGACTAATGGACCCTCTGTATTCATGGATCTGATGAATAGAGATTTCAAGGAGTATCTTGATGAATTTGTGGTGGTATTTATTGATGATATCTTGGTATACTCCAAAAGCTACGAAGATGATGAAAATCACTTGCACATTATCCTGAAGACTCTGAGAAGACATGAAGTCTATGGAAAGTCTAGCAAGTGTGAATTCTGGCTTCATGAGATTTCTTTTCCTGGCCACATTGTCTCTAAAGATTGAATCTCTGTTGATCCTTCTTAGACCAAGGAAATCCAAGAATGGCCATCACCTATGAGTATAAATGAGGTACATAGTTTTATTGGTTTGGTGGGTTATTATCGACGTTTCGTCCAGATTTTTGCCCGATTGGCTAACCCATTAACGAAGCTCACATGTAAAGGGGTTAAATTTGATTGGAAAAAAGAGTGTGAAGAATTTTTCAAAGAACAGAAGAGAATATTAGTCAATGCTCCTATATTGACTCTACCATCGGGGAATGATGGGTTCGTTATTTATAGTGATGCATCGAAGAAAGGACTTGGTTGTGTCCTTTTGCAGAATGATAGAGTTATTGCCTATGCATCACGAAAGTTGAAAATTCATGAACAAAACTATCCTACTCATGATCTCGAGTTAGCAGCTATGATCTTTTCTTTGATGATATGGAGGCACTACCTCTATGGTGAAAAATGTGAGATTTATACTGATCACAAGAGTTTGAAGTATATTTTCTCACAAAAAGAACTCAACATGAGGCAAAGGAGATAGCTTGAATTACTCAAAAATTATGATTGTACGATACACTACCACCCGGGGAAAGCAAACAAGGTGGCAGATGCTTTGAGTAGAAAAGACCATGGAGTTTTGAACGCGATGAAAATTGAAAGGGAACCAATTTTCATGGATCTAGTGAAGATGGACATGAGAATAACCAGGGAAGGAGAAACATCAATTCTTTTTCAAATGGTTTCCAAACCATCTTTACTAGAAAGGATTAAGAGTTCTCAGACCGATGATGAAGAATTTAAAAAGATGATTAAAGCTGTGAATGATGGGAGATTGAGAGACTTTGTATGTGAAGATGGAATTTTGAAATTCGGGAAGAGACTTTGTGTTCCCGATATACCTGATCTAAAAAGGGAATTGCTGGATGATGATCATAGTTCCAATTTCTCTATACACCCTGGGAGCACCAAAATGTATGGAGATTTGAAGGAACATTTTTTGTGGGACAATATAAAGAGGGAGATTGATGATTTTGTGTCAAGATGTATGGTTTGTCAACAAGTGAAAGCTGGAAGGCAACAGCCTAGAGGAGTCATGCAACCTATTCCCATACAGGAGTGCAAATGGGACAATATTACGATGGAATTTGTCATGGGGCTACCAAAGACTCTTAGAAGGAACGATGCAATATGGGTATTGTTGATCGTCTTACCAAGTCATCACATTTTCTTGCTATAAGAGAATATCTACCCCTGGAACGTCTAGCAAGACTATATATTAATGAAGTTGGGAGAATTCATGGAGTAACCCTATCGATTGTTTCTGATCGTGATCCCCATTTTACTTCAAGATTCTGGAAAAGTCTTCAGAAATCCCTGGATACTGAACTTCATTTGAGCACTGCTTACCACCCTCAGACAGACGGACAATCAGAACGGAATATTCAAACCTTAGAAGACATGTTGAGATCTTTCTCACTTGACTTTCATGGTATGTGGGATCAATATTTACCTCTGGTAGAATTTTCCTATAACAATAGCTTCCATTCGAGTATTCAGATGGCACCATATGAAGCATTATATAGAAAGAGATTTCGTACACCAACCTGTTGGGATGACGTTGGTGAAAGACAACTTGTAGGCCCAGAACTGGTGGAGGAAACGGTGGAAAAGGTGAAGGTAATCCAAAATCATATCAAAGCAGCTCAAAGTAGGTAGAAGAGCTGTGCCGATAATCGAAGGAAGGATTTGGAATTTCAAGTCGGTGATCATGTTTTCCTGAAGGTATCTCCATGGAAGGGAGTCATACGTTTTGGTAAGAAAGGTAAATTGAGTCCCAGGTACATCGGACCCTTCGAAATTCTAGAACAAATTGGGGCAGTAGCTTACCGATTGGAAATGCCGCCAAGTCTCTCCAAAGTTCAAAATGTGTTCCACGTATCTCTGTTGAGGAAATAAATGCCTGACCCAACGCATGTACTCACTTACGAGGAATTAGAACTGGAACATGATCTGTCTTATTGCGAAGAGCCCGTCAGGATTCTTTATACAAGAGAACAAGTACTGAGAAACCAGACGATGCGTCTGGTAAATGTTTTGTGGGGAAACCATAAGATGGAAGAGGCAACGTGGGAACCTGAGGAACTTATGATGAAGTACCACCTGAGTCTTTTCATGTGATAAGTATTCTAGAAATTTTGAGCATGAAATTATTTGAAGGAGGGGAGAATGTAACACCCCAAGCTTCTACAGTACGCTTCTCTTTGAATAATGTGATAGCGTGTGTTGTACGCAACATCGAGTTCTAACACACCATAACCAATCAAACTAGCCATTTTGAATAGTAATACCTACTTTTTGAAATTATATATATTTTATTTTGTAAAATGGACTTCATTTTTGGATTCGTAATATCGAATTTAGCCTAAGGTGAAATTTTGGTACTTTTCGGATAACTTTAATATTTTTATGAATAGTGAAAATTAATAAATTTTAATTAAAAACAACTTTTTTAATCAAAATAATTAATAGTGATAAATTATGAATTTTATTGTTTTTAAAGTATACTTAGAATATATTTTTACCATTTAATATAATGTTGGTCATTGGACATAATTTTACAATTAAACCAGACATAAACAAGTGTCAATCTTTTGATAGTTATTATCTCTTAAAAACCCGATTTTTGTTTTAACAACGGGAATTAATTTTAAAATTAATTTCTGCCACTTCTGTGTTTTGAATTTGGAAAAATGGATTCCATATTTGGAATCAGGATGTTCAATTTGTGTAAATAGGTAACTTTTATTTTTAGATATTTTGAATAATTACTACGGTAAATATTTTATTTACCATGGTTAAGGGTAAATTCGGTAAATAAGGGTTAAAAAAATTATAATAATACCGAATTACCCTAAAACGTGTCCTAGACTTATTGGTTGATACATGTTCGACCATAGGCATCTTTGGGTCGATTTTGGGACCCCATGGAGCCACTTGTAGGTGATAGGGACACTTTATTTTAATTAAGTTAAAATGAATACAAAAATGACACAAGCATATATCTTTTAGAAAAACAATTTTTACATAGGGTTATATATGTTGGATTTTCGACTATAAATATTCATTAGAAAGATACAATGACTTAATACATAAGGATAATTTATTTATAATTTTTAGATATTACATAATTTAATTTATTTATGACACAATGATGATGCAGTAATTACCATAATAGTGAAAATTTAAAATAATTGATATTATAAATACCCAAATAAATATAATTTGAGACTTTTAATGAATTACAATAATTTTTTAGGATAATATGACATATTAGGATTGATTTAATTAAATTTTTTCGAAGTAATCATTCTGTTATGAGTTTCACAAAAATCAACTATTGAATAGTGTCAAAATTGACATAAAAGAGTTTTTAAAACACATATTATATTATTAATTGATATTAAATTCATAAAAAACTAAGGTTCGGACAACAGACTTATATAATGATAGGTGTATCATTACTAGACCACTTGGGGGGTCTCTTGTATGTATATAGTACGTTTATTAACCATATAATATAAAAATACAAAGAGACATTGTAAAAGTGAAACTAATTAACTTAGAGTTAATACTTAAGGATAAGGTTAATATAAGTACCCAAACCTGTCTAAATTATATTGGTTGAGTGGTTTTAGAACTATACCCACCTTAAGATTTAAATAATAAACTTTTGAGCCATTATAAACCGAATATGAATTTATTATAAATTAATATTTCTAGCTTTTCTAAAGGTTCCCCTCACCCCTCTTATAAAAGGGCACTACTACTTCTCATTTCTTCAGTCCTTCAAAGCACATTGGTTCAACTAAACTCTGCCCAAATACTCTCCCAACTTCCCTAAATACAACCTAGAGGCCTAAGTTTGATCAGAAAGCCAACCTAAGGAGCCATTTTGATCAAATCAAAAGGAAGAACCCGAAGAAGAGGTAATGATTTCACCACCCTTTTCCAAGTTCCTTTCTTCTTCCACATCTTCTTCCATTGTTATTACCATTCTAAAATAATAACTCCAGTATCATATATATACTGTGATGTTATTATAAATATGGTACAACCATATTCAGTATTCTATCCACCCTTTTGAATAACATGTCACCATACATGCGTACGTACGGCTTACCGTCTCCACGTCGTGGTGTAATTGTTATTCAACATATTATTATTTGGATGGGTATAATAATGATTTTTAAATCATGTAAATAATAAATATAACATTTTAATGATTCTGTATATATGATATACCATCCATTTATATATTATTTTAATATCAAAAGAATGATATTGTCGCTCGTGCGTACGTACGGACTACCGTCTCCACGAACACGATAAGATTCATTCTCCGTGGTATCCCTTCAATTATAATTATCACTTGATGATTTAAAAATAATGTTTAAGGACTTTATATCATTCTGGATATGAATAAGATACAACATATACATGACAAACATGGCTTATTTAACAAAACATATAAAAGAAAATGAGTAAGTTAACACCCGAAACAACGATAATTCTAAGATATTATTAACAAAGCAATGTTAAAAGATCATATATGATATCATATTAATATATATGATTATTGTATAATTTAATACAAATTATCTCACCATTATACAGGAGGTTAACCTACCCCAACCAAGCAAAAGTACAAGGTAAGTGTTATTTCACAATCTCTTCATTATCCGAGGTTTTTTTTACGTAATTATCTACTGGGATCTCTTTAACATCCATATCCATGTTTCTTCAAAATGTATTTCAAAATATTTTCACCATTTACAAGAATATGGGTTAAAGTCATTTATACCCTTGTTTTACTTTTTATAAGAGTTTTATAAAGGAATCTTTCTGTTGTCTTCCAAACAAGGTGACTTTTAACCTTTTCGACAGAATTAAGGTAAGAATGTTTTTTAACTTATACGGCGGGTGCGGTTATTTTCCGCCGTTATAAAATTGTCGAAGCTTCCCTTACAAGATTATAAGAATATTTTCAAAGAAAAAGTTTTATTTTATATGGCTCTTAAATTATTTCAAAATAAAAAGATATATTTCTCTAAAAAGAGTTTTGATTTCATCTATGTCAACATCCTTTGATGGATTTTACGCTTATATGAAATTAATTTATTATGATACAAAACTTCTATGTTGTATTTAAGGTTTTGTGGTATGTTTGACTGTGGATGTGCTATTTTTATACCATTCATGGTTTATGGTGAAATTATTGACATTTCCTATTCTAGTTTTAATACGAATTTTTATATTATGTTTAAACCTTTTCATATGGGAATGCATTGGACTTAATATGTGACGGGTGGAGCCCGCTATAGCTCCTCGATGAATCAGTAGGTCTCATGAGACAAACTAGTGTCTTGGCACAAGGCCTTGACAAAATCCTATTTTTAGTCTTGGCACGAGGCCTTGGCTATGTGGTTATGATAGTCTGGCATTATGCATTTCATCATTATGAAAGTGGTTATTGATATTGCACGTGGTTATTCGATTAGTAGAATATCCATGTGAATAAGTAAATGGCATTATTTCATTTTATTTTTTCCATACTATGTTTACGTTCAAGTTTAAAAGGATTTTGTTTTAGTTATACACTGCCTTAAATGTTTATTCTAATTTATGAAAGTTTCCGCTATTTTGTTATCCTTACTGGGCATTTGAGCTCAACCCTTTTCTATGTTTCATTTTCCCAGGATGTGAAGAAGTAAATTATGAATGACCTGCAAGGATATTATGAGGGGTTAATGGTGTTGGATATGGAGACAATATGTTCTTGTAGTAGTTTTCACTTTATGTTGTAATGTAAAACTCTATGAATATATCTTGTGTTTCCAAGGCTACTAAACCAATAGGTCTTTCGAGAATTGATCTTTCTTGTGATCATGCCAGTGTTGTGTAATAATGCACCGACTCTAGGTAACTAGGGTCAGGACGTTACACCCCCAACATAAGAACTGCTCATAGCCAGATGCCTAATACATCGCAGAAAATGGTGTAACTCATGGCCAGCTGCAAAAAAATCCGTACTGGTGCTGAATTAAATTGATCTTTTATCTCATAAAATGTTTAATCATTTGAAATTTTCCACAATTACATTTCACCCTTCTTATTCAGGATTTCAGTGGTGCTTCTAAGAATAGATATTTTTGAATAAAGATCTTGTAGTAACCTGTTATCCCCAGAATACTTTGTACGTCCAAGACATTCATTAGCTACTCCCATGAAACTACTTCTCCCAGATTCATTGGGTCTACTAATTCTCATGTATATATGATAACATGACCCATGAAATGAACCTGGTCAATCCAAAATTTTCATTTTCACAGCTTAGCATATAACTAATGATATCTTAGTGTAATCAATATAATATCAATATGAATTTCATGTTCGTCTCAAGAGTGAGAGTACACTAAGATATAATCCAAAAATATTACCACAAAAGAATCCAAGTAAGGTTGAAAAAATTGGTTCATCAATTCCATGAAGATTGTCAGCATGTTCGTGAGACCGAATGGCATAACTAAATACCCATATGGACCATACCTTATTAAAAATACTATAAGAGGTATATCCAATGGTATAACGTGAAACTGATGGTAACCGAATCTAAAGAAGATCATGGAGAAAAGTCAAGGTCCTCAAAGCTGATCATAGAGATCATCAATCCTTAGTAAGGGATAAAGGTTCGTGATTTTCAACAAGTTCAACCTATGAAAATCCACAAAATGTATTAGGGTACCATCTTCCTTCTTCATAAAAGGGACAGGGGAACCCCAAGAATAAGTACTAGGTCAAATGATACCCTTTTCCTAAACACATCCAACTTCTTTTTGAGACCCTGTAAGTCTAGTGTAGTCTTCTTATAAAGAGGAATGGATATCAGTGCCATTCCTGGAACAATATCAATAGAGATATCTCTCTCTCTCCCCAAAGATAAACCTGAAAATTCCTCTAGAAAGACATCTGTTAAATGATCCACCACTAGAGGAAAGTCCACATGTAAATTCCACTAGTCATCTAGATATAAACTAATAATCTAGGCTATTATTCATTCCAACCCTTGATGTTGGAGACTCTCTCTTCTCTCTAGGATATCCCATTCACCTTTGTGTTGAAAAGATCCACCCTATTGTGATGTGAAACTTAACCTACGATAATAGCAGTCAAAAAAGACTGATTAGAGACCAAACAGTCCATTCTAGGAATTAATTCTATGTGTGTCATGTCTAAGACATAGGGGTCCCATAATTAGTGACACACACCAAAAAAAGGGGAACTCCTTCAACTCATATAAAATAGTCTCTATAATCCCCAACGGGGTGTCTATCATCATAACATCCTCAAAATGAATGATACAGAGCCCAAGGATATCTACAATGGAAACATATATAAAATTATGGGAAGCCCCTATACCAAAATGAATAGAAGCTAATACTGAGGGAACAATAATCATAACTCCAACCGTAGATGGTCTTGGATCCTTCTCTTGTTTGGTGTAATCCATCACAAAATTCTGACATGTACCATGGCCCTATGACCATTACTATATACCCTAAGGTGATCCAACCTGTATTCACTGAAAATATGTCTTCAGACTACTATAGTCAAGACCACCTCCTCATCCTGATGAACCACAATTCTCTAACTAATGAGAAACTGGTGCTCCTTATCCCCAACGTGGAGTTATAATAGATCCTCTATCACTCACTGATGGTGAGAAATTCCTACAAAAAAACTGACTGAGGCCCATCCTACCACAATATCGGCATGACGTGAGGATCTTATTGTAGTCCCGCATCTAAAATTTTTGGGGTCTGATCTCCACCATATACATGACATATAAAAGGAAGAAATATTGCTAGCATGAATCTACAAGGTCAAAAACAATCCTCAATTCAACATTATCAAGGAAAACAAAATAGAATTTATAGAATTGAATAGGTTAAGGAAATAATTCATGTTTTACAAAAGTTGGTTACAAAGTGTGTAGAACCACTACACAATGTGTTCCCTTTAGCCTTAACATGGGTGTGAACCTCTTGCAACCTAGTCATATAACTTCCCATAAACATGGTGTGTTCCCCGTGATATATGATGTTTACATTTATATCCCGTCATACCCAAGTACTCTTACAATGCTAGAACAACATGGATCTAATGGTGTAACACTACATGGCATGTTAACCCTAGACACAACGAGTACTCAAATGTAATATTCACCCATGTCATTAGTCACATGGCCAGACACACGATATAATATATCACAGTGTGTACTCCAAATAAATGATGTGTTCTACCAATATTTTACCAACCATGTGTCTCTGCTCACATGGTCATGTCACACGGTCAACCACTACACGACATGTATATATAGTACATGGTGTGTACTTAAGAAAATTCAATTCTTCCAGAACAAAAGAATATATGGCTTGTGTACATAATAACACATTCCATGTTATCTAGGTTTTGGGACAAAATGCCTCTGAAACATCTCCAGAACCCCCAAAATAAAAAAAAATATCCATGGAATGTCATTTTCCAATTTGTGAGAGTACATGCTCCCAACAAATCAATGTTTGGCATTTTTTTTCATCATATGTCTTAATATAATTCATTAAAAGTTCAAACTTGATCCACCAAATTATGATCCATGAGGGATTATAACACCTCAAAGACCAAAGATTGGCATCCATACAAGTGAAAATTTACATATAATAACACCCTAACAAAAATAGCAAGTATTTTTATCATGAAATCTATCACAATATAATTCCTATCTAGAACAACATCTATCAAAAAAACATGAAATCATAAATTCACCCTATATGGTATTAAAAAAATGTATGACATGCGATCTATAGAAAATTTATATATGATACATGAGTTGGCATACCCTCATATCATCGGTTTTCAATATAAATTGAATGATAATGATAGCAATCATAACATCAGAAAATAAGTGAATCACCTTATGGTGAAATAAAATCAACTATAACTATTTCAAAGCTACAAAATTTTCAATATTTAAGGTAACATAGATTTTCCATGTACATGGGTTGGCAAGTCCCAAGAAAAACATATTACCAACTACCTATGTCTTCATATCCCAGTATATTGGCTCCAAATAGTAAGGTAAATAAGAGAAGAAACCCACCTCTGATACCACTTTTTAATATCCTAGATATGGGTGCCGCCCAAAGGTACCCTAAACTCGGTTGGTCACGTGACCTCAAGAACATTTCCCCAAACACAAGAGGATGATAACTATAACAGATGGAAAAGGTGTGATATTGGGGAAACTATGACCTCATTAGCTGAGTATTCATAGTAGAAAAAAAGAAAACAATACCTGAAGTAATAATAACAAATAGAAATAAATACCAGAATACTAAAAGTATATAGATGAAAAGGTAAAATATTTATAAATGTTGAACTCCATATGTATATATGAAAAAATAAATAAATTTCACATTGCTGGAATGAAATAAAGGAAAAAAGTACAAAAGAAACGATAAACTCCAGCATCATCCCAAAACTCAGTTGGGTCCCATGCTCACTAGCTCCAACAACAATAAAGTACCTAATGAAGAATGGTGCTTTCCCTTATCTTATCCTGAAACAATATAATCTATTTCTTTATAAATTCAAGACCCAAATAGGGTGTGAGGAAAATTCTAGTAGGAATAATCCAAAATATCTCTTCCTAACTATCGATGAATATATATTGCAAGTAATATGAAAAATGAATCAATAGACTAGAAAGTACTGAAAAATAAATAGTCTTATTGTTTTCAATTACAATCATTTAAAATAATCCATTATTAAATCCCTTGAAGCATGTAATCTTGGAATATAGCCTAAAATCTATATCCCCCTGTGTAATGGTAACAAAACCGATGTCTCAAAAAGCTATTTAAAAAATCAAGTAAGGTTGATCCCAAGATTGTTCTTGGGCTTGTAAGACTCATAAAAATAATTAAATCATTTACAAACAACCCTCTGGGAAATCTTTCATGGTCATACCCATTTGGTTTAACATATGACCAATTAATTAAATAATGACCCTATGAAAATCTATCACGATATGTCCCCTTTTGTCTAAAATATAACTAATCATTTAAAAATGACTACCTAGGAATATGTTAGGGTCTAACCCATAGGTCAAAATGGAATAAATAAATTATAAACAACCTTCGTGGTAGCTCTCATGGTCAATACATAAATACCCACTTTTCAAGCTCTCACAAACCAATCTACACGGTTAACATTCAAAATTCATATCACATGCATTCCATATAATCAATAATTTCATCCTAACAAAACATGGAATGGAAAACAAGGCAATCCTAAAAGTCACCCCAGGACAAACAACCATAAATAATAAAATAAGGGAAACACACCCATGGGGTGTCTCGTAACAAGATATCTAGCCTTTCGCATAAGGAACAACCATTTGTCAATCAATAAAACCATAAAAAGTAATAAAGATGGTTAAATTCCAAATCAAGTAATACTCAAAATCATGGGTATGCAGCACATTTATCATATAAAATACAATGAAAAACAATGAAATTCCCAAGCCACCTAACCAGATGTCTTGCGATCGATATACAAGAACATCATCCCTTGAATCAGCCTAGATCAGTATAGATCTACGAAATGGTTATAAGCACCAAACATTGAATATCTCATTAGAGAGGAGGAACAAGGAATAATTGCACAAGTGGATTCAAGAACTCATCAGTGGGATTCCAACACACCTATCACTGTCTCAATCAGAGATCAGATGGAGAATCAAGAGGGGATTAGAGTTCATCGGTAATTATGTTGCTCTCTTGTACAAACCAAGGTGAGAAAAAGATGAATATGGACATAATACACGATCCTACAGAGATATATCAAAAAAACATAATTACATGGCATGTTCATTAAAATTACACACCATGTGGTATCCTTAACTTTCCCCTAAAATTAGTAGTCTGTCAGGTCATCACACAAACTTGTACTAAGCCATTACACAGCCAGTATGCAGTTCTACATGGACACTGGGTAAAGGATGTCTAAAAGGAAGTACATGGAATGTACTAAAAAAACCTCCTTTCTTCATTTTTCATAAAAAACAAAAAACAAGATCTATACATAAAATTAATATCTAGTTTCTTTCAAGTTTTATAGGTTGTACCATTATAAATGGAAAATTCAGTTGGGAATATCTGCACCTGACTACGGTTGTCAAATTTTAGTTGGAAAATCTAGAAAATGTTGATTTATATTTTTTAAATCTCATATGGAAGTAGAAAATGTTGATCTCTTCAATCTTGTGGATTGTTTGTTTTTGGATTCTATTGATTTTGGGATATTTTTGGATAATATATTTTGGACCTTGGTTTGAGTTATTTTTGGATTTATAATGTAATAATGATATTTTTTATTGATATCTTGTTGGATGTTTGATGGTGCCCTATTATTTTGATATATTGGTTAGAACACAATTTTGATATGTTTGATTATCTACCTTATGAGAGTTTAGTGTCATGATGGGAACTGATAAGGATGTTTAAGATCTTTCAATTTGGGCATGGTTAGACCATGGAAATGTATATAGGTAACTATAATGGTGTGTATTTTCGATATAATAGTTTCCTGGTAGTGATGGAATTTTATTTGATGGTCTCAGCAAGTTATGGTGAGTTGTTTTGAATAAATCCAATGATACCAATGAGTACATACCAAGGGTATAAATCCTTTTAGATTATTAAACTTTTTTGGATTCTTGGTATTATATGTTTCTCTATAGAATATAGTTTATGTCACTTTCATGGGTATAGTGGATGTGGTTTTCTTATGTTTAACAATTTTATTGAAAATTTAAATAATGGGGAGACCTATTCTAGGTCTTTATTATTTCTTTGGTTTTAAAATATGCAATGTTCAAGGTGTGCTGATATTGGAAATATGGGTATGTTTTCATGTTTTGGGTGAGTTATTATTCTATTTTTGAGACCTATAACCTCAAAAAACTACTGATTGAAGGATTATTTTTTAATCTTGATCTTACATTCGGACAGGATGAATTATAGGGAAAAATATTCCACTGGTGGGGAAAATGTAACATATTTTTACCTTTTTATGTATATTAAAAAAAATTGAGTTCCCAATGATTGGATCTCTTCAGGTTTTTTTATTGTATTGTGGAAATATTCGAAGGTTTACATGGCTTTTCAAAGTTTATACATGATTTTGCAATAGATTGGAATAGTTTATAACCTGGACAGAGGGGGTTTCTTGGTTTTCAATTATTTAAAAAATTTGTTCATCCAAACCGTGAAACACAACTAGTGGATCTCTTTTGAGTGCATGGTTAGTTGTATGATTAGTACTAACGGTTCCCCTAAACCCTAGAAATCATGAATATGTTAATCAAATCCTCCGAAATAAAAAATATAGTCTAAATAATCCCCTTAAATAACCCAAAACACCACCCACTCATACATAAATTAATTATTTGTCTTTTGGGAACTATATGGAGCCATTTTTTCTATAGAAATCTCATATCTTAGAAGAATGAAGAACCAATGAAGAAAGGATCATATTTCATTGAGTTATTTTATTCACGGTCATCGATATTTCTTATTTTATTTATTCCTTCTCTATAGACAGTATGATTTACTTTTGAATTAGGATTGATTGATGTAGAAGTGTATATCTAGGATATCTTCTCTCTTATTTCTAGATATAGCTTCTTAGATATAGTTTTTTCCAACAATAAAATCACATCTCATATTATTTTTGTTTGATTCCAAATATTCAATGTAGGTGTTTCTATGATATTACTTTTTTTAATTCATTAATAATTGAAAAATTCATATATGTGGGTTTCTTAGTTTCTAACACTCTGTAGTGACTTGTTTTGGTCCTGTCAAACTTTGGAATATTCCTACGATGAATTCCAGAGCTAGGAGGGGAGACCACATTCAATTTCAAGGACCGATGTTCCCAATGTAAATTTTATAAAAAATATTATGTGTTATTATTATATGCACGTGGCCTAAACAAGTTATCTCTCAAATTATTTCTCAGATCTCAAATATGAGGGCACAATTACGTCCAGAGCATGTCGTTTACCCTAGGTGGGGTATAACATTTGTGGGGTCATTCCTACAGAAGAAAAATTTATCGAGGGAATTTTCTTAAATAATTAAATTAATTTAATTATAGACGCCAGCTCAAATTACATCTAAATGGAGCCTCATATCAAAATTTGATGACCATAGTTGACTTCAAAATGTTTTGTTTACCCTAGGGTGTCATAATTTTTTCTATGTCGGGAGTTAAGATTGGGGGTGTAAAATTGTTGTTTAATTAAGTTATTATCTAAACCTAAAACTATTACCAGTATCCCTCACCTCCTTGAAGCATACACAGGAGGATCCCTCCTCCTTTCACTCTCCCTTCGACAAATTAACCAAGGAGCCGCCAGCAGTATGTTTTCACATTGATTTTCAGTAGATCAAGCATCAGTGGGCTGCTTGCGTTGTTCTACACCCGAAGCTTCATCATTTCTCCCATGAGGTAAAACGTTTGAGTCTTAAATAACCGGATCTCAATTTTGAGTTTTTTGTCGAATATATTTTATTTATTTGTAGATCAGGTCCTGAGATTTACAATACATGTTTTGGATTTGAATTTGGAGCACCAGGGTACTCATGGTGGTCCGTGGAAGCTTCATTGGTGATTTTCGGCATGGCATGGTGGTTTCTAATGAGGAAGGGAGCCCTATATGTGATCTGAGAGGTGGCATGGTTGTCCAGTTAGGCAACGACGGTGGTTTATGGTGAGGTGATAGTGGTTTTTGGAGAGGCAGCGGTGGTCAGACTATGATTTTCCAACATTTCTTTAAACCCCTATAAAATGAAAAAAAGGTGCCTAAATTTACAACTATCAGTGGAGACATAAACCTTGCGTTGAGACAGACCTTTTGAGGTTTGTTTTAGATTTTGAATGATCATTATCGTGGATCTAGGCCACTAAACAAATAAAATAATAATATAATTTTATTATTATTCAGATTTGGCATATAAAAACATTTGGTTGGTGCCACTTATTGATGTGTCATTAGTGGATTTGTGACCCTGACGGTGAGGCTGATGTTTTAAGAAAAAGTTTAAGAGCATAATCCAAGATGAGGGTGTGGGACCCATGAGGCCCATTTGGGGCGGTTCCGCTGAAATGTGAATTTTCATCGGGCTCTCATTTTATTTAAATGAGTAGTCAATATCATGTGTATCTATGATAAGATCACAACAACACAATCCATTTTATGTGTTCAGTAATCGAGGCATGGACCCCACGATGACCCATTCGGGCTTATTTTAATGAATAGTATGCTTTTCCCAGTTGTTTGTTTTTGATGTATGGGCTATAGATCTATTGAGTTTTTTCAGATGGGATTTCAATTGTACAATCTTTAGGATGTGTTTCGGAACAGGGGCTAGGCCCCCATGGGTCATCGTTACATCATTTTATGACATTTTCATCAGTTCCCATTTCAAGAAATTGAATGATATATCATGTGTATTTTTTTGATTAGAACATGATGGTGGCCATGGATTGGTCCTAGGAGGTGCACCATGTGGTGATGTTGTGGGTCTCTTGGGTTAGCGATGTTTGGACCAACTAACGATTAGTGAACTACCTTAGTTACTTCCTATGAGGGTTCATGTTCCATTAGAACCCCAATATAGGTTTTTGATCCCCATGATGGGATGCATTAGGATAGAGTTGTTGCATCCCTCTGGTGAGGCCGAGGCATGATTTTCTAGCTTTACGTCCCCAGATCATGTTATCGGTATCATTTTTGCCAACACTAGAGGGGTGATGACCCCCTATCTAGGAGGAAAACCCTATAGGGTTTGTCGTATCATTGGTGATATGATCCCCAACAAAGTGGTTTTTAATTTAAGGGGTGTGGTATCTTTAGGTATATGACCCCCTACTCGGTGTGTGTTTTTTCATAGGGTTGTGGTATCATCAGTAATGTGATACCTAACTATTTTTTTGGTTTTGGTAGGGTTTTTGGTATCATTGATTCAATCCCATAATTCTAAAGTTATACTAGATGGGGTTTTTAGTATCCTCGTAACCACTATTACATGGTTGAAGATCCTTTATATGAGTGATATGACTAGTGGAATGTCAGATCTAGTTGTGGTATCCCCCAGCAGATCCTGGGATTGATCCCCTATCTATAAGATCTTTGTTTTACCAATGTGGGTTTTGGTTTCCACTATGGGGCCCAAGGAGTGATCCCCTATCCATGGAGTTTGATGCTCCCTTGTTTCAAAATGATGTCCTCATTGATGATATCTTACGAGTGAGGTTTCTCAGATGGTCATGAAGGGATGGCGTTGTAAGCCAATGGAGTGTATCTATTAGACGAGTTTCATTTTGGATGAAAGAGTTCATGGAGTTATTTCTCCTTGTTATGTGTTTCTTTAGAGCCACTAGTAGAATCTGACACTAGTTTTGGGGTCAGAACCACATGAGGCTTGGTGCCTAAGATGAGTTTATCTGGGTGTTTACTATGTATCCTTGTGTTGTTGAAACATATTTGATGATAAAACCTATATTTGAGTTGTCTAGTCATGTTTAGACATAGATGGTCTTGAGATGTAGTTTCTCTCTCATTTGGGTTACCTCTGGCTAGGACGAGATAATTGTTTCCTTTCAGTTTCTCTCTTTTATTTTGTGGGTTTCGGGATGCCTGGTGAGTATTTTTATACTCACCCCTACCTGGGCTTGGCAAGTACATGTCTTGTGTATTTTGTAGAAAATTGGATTTTCTACGGAGTCCCAGGAGGACCAATGTGGGATGAGTTTAACTAAGGAGTTTTTATATGTGTACTTTTGACAGCGATCACCCCCTTTTGAGTAGGTTGGACGATTTTGAAATTTTCTTTTTGTGGGAAAATTATTTTCCCTTTTTGTTATTATATTGCACTCTAAATTTTGATAGATGTATGCAAGCGTTTTGTTTTTAGTTTTTATATGTCTCTGATCTCTTTCATTGAAGAGTTTGTGGGTGTGGGTGTACAGGTATGATAGGCTAAATCCTCCCATGTGTGTATTATCCTATTCGATGCTGAATGCCAACCCCTTTCCTATTGGAGGTGATTTTATGATGTTGTAGCTCATGACGCATTGGTTTGGGTCATGACAGAGTGGTATCAGATGTTGTTCCACCTTTGGGTCCATATAGTATTGTTGGTCTAGCTGTGAGCATGATTTTTGTTTCATAGCTACAGTGTTAGGATGTTTTGAGTCCATATTCTAGACCAGGGACTCCAACGTTGTTGTGACGGATCATGTATCCATTCACATGGACTTTGATAACCTACCATTCGAGATGGGGCATTATGAAATTGGTCACATGGAAAAAATGGTGCAGGCCATATATAGGAATGGGTTTTGGTTTTCTTTTCCTCTCCTTGTCCTTCTTGAATAAGTTCCCCAAATATATTATTTAAACATGGTATATCATGACATATTTCAAGATTCCTCCTTGATAACAGCCAGATGGGGTCCCTTGGCCGGATAGTGGGAAGGATTCACCTTGATTAGATTCTTTGGATCACATCCTACGATTTGAGGCTATACATCCTAGTGGTTCACCCAGGGATATACCAACAGTCTAGAAGCTAGTTGTTCCGGCTGTATAAGATGATGATTCATGTATGCTGAGTGAAATGCACGAGTTCTAAAGGCAGTGACCTATGAGGTTTCGGGGTGACCTAGACCCCTAGGAAGATGACGATTGGTATGCAGTAGTCACTTGTGTTTTCCAAATAGTAAGGACACATCCATATTAGATAATTCTTGAAGTGGTGATACTTTTTCATGGTTTGGTCAGGGACATGTGGAGTCTTGTGACCTAGACCCATGATGGGGAAACTATCTCTTGGAAAGAGTTTGAGATTCTCTTCAGAGAGGAGTTATATTCACCCACGCAGAGGTCGGTGTGTATCCCAGATCTTTGGCAGCTACGAAATGTGATAATAACCATGGTGGAATGATCTACCAAGTTTAATAGCCTGTCAAGTTACTCCATAGATATGGTTAGAGATCTATTCTTCCAAGAATAGACTTTCAAGTAGGGTTTGCGACAGGAGATCACAACATCTGTGGTGCCTCTATGCATTTCCACCAATGATAGTGTATTGGAGAAAGCCTTGGTGGTGGATTGCTTTCTAGATGTGAAAATTTTGACTATCAATGCTGGGAATGCAGGAGATGATACCTCGAAATCTAGTTCAATAGATGGTAGCAGACGAAAGCTTCAGGGGTCAATTCGTGCTCTACGTTTCCAGAGGCAACCCACTAGATAAAGGATCTATGGATCGGGACTCTCAAGGCTCCGAGTCTGGTTTTGGTCGATCATAGGGGAGGCGTTGTTACACTTACGAGGGTTGGAGACTTATTATTATATATTTTCTTACCTGACGTGATGATGAGTGGGAGCCGATCGATAAGCTAACTTGGTAGACGAAGCATCTTGAGTATGGAGGTCCGTAGGGTGGCAGAAGTGGTAACAGAGCTAGTTCAATAGTGGGAGGTGGCAGGCGGAATGAATTTCCACCATCACCACCCCAAGTGGATAATTTCATTCTCAGGGATCTAGAATATGGGGGTGAGGACAAATTTAGGACTAAAAGGTTATTGACCCAGAGGCTCTGCCGATGGAATGAAGTACAATTTGTGTCCTTTATAATTTATGCATTATTTTTTATTGATATTTTTATGTAGAACCCTTTCCTTTCTGTTTCTTGCTCGAGGTTTTTTAGGGAGTTGGTAAGACCTTGTGTTGGTGTTGTTCAATATGCTTCAAATATAGGAGGAAGCTGAATCCTTCCCCCAACTGATACATGTTTTGATGATGCAATTAAAATCATGTGGGTGATTTAGTGATTCCCAAAGAGGATTTTTTTGAGGTTTGGTGGATGAGTCCCTCTGAATTGTGTGTTCGGGACAGGGTTGTGTGTTGGGAGTTTGTGAAAAAGTCCTTGTGTTCCTGAGTGTGTGTTCTAGTTGGAAGAACTAGAACCCTCGGTGGATTTTTACTATTTTGGTGAACACACTGGTGTGGGGGACCTAGTTGAGAGTTTAGTTAGATTTCATTGTGTGTAGACATTGTATTTTTGGGGAAGAAAAGTCTTAAGGTGGGGATGATGTAGTGACTCGGGTTTGGCCCTATGAGAGTTTGGAATAATGCTATGAAGAAATTTAGTGCTAGGTGTAGCGACAGCGTGTGATTCTGTGTCCCAGTGTGCTCAGAATAAAATTTATAAAATTATTCATTGATTTTATTCTATAAACATAAAGAAAATGTGTTGTCTCTCTAAAAGAAGCTTGGATTTGATATATGAGGGAATTGTTGTGGTTGAAGCATGTTGTTTAACTTTGGTGTGGTATAACCATTGAGGGCGCAGGCCTCCAGAAGAAAAGGTTACCGAGGGTGTCATTCATAAATAAATAAAATATTTTGTTTATGGAATTCAGATTGACTAACTTATGAATGGCGTATTAGATCGGAATTCTGAGACCACAGTTGAGTTTAGAATGACGTTTTTACCCTATGGGTGACATAATGTTGTCAATGTCAGTAGGTTTGATTAGGGGCGTTTATGGTGGTTTAATTATGTAATTTAATAATATATTAATTAAACCTAAAAAACTTACCTTTCTATATCATTGAAGAATACGCAGGAGGAAACCACCAACTTCCATCACCCTTCGACGAAAGAACCAAGGAGCCTCCAATAACTGGTTTCAATGTCGTTTTCCCATAGATCAAGAACCTATGCATCAAGAGTGTCATTATTCACCCGAAGGATTGGTGATTCTTATGATAGGTAGGTGGTTGGAGTTTTAAAATCCTCGATCCAATTTATGTGTTGTTTTTGTTCAAATCATCGTCATTGCTCTGTATACTGGATCTCGAGCTTTCAGAAACTTGTTTCAGATCGGAATTTGGAGCAATTGGGTGCTTCCAGTGGTCTGTTGAAGATTTGCAGGTGTTCCTGCATGGAACAGTGGTATTTGGTGAGGTAGGTGGCTTTGGCTGCAGTCCATAAGGTAGTGTGTAGGTCCGGTAGGCAGTGTCAACAGTTTCAGTGAGATAGAGGGGGTTTATAGCGCGACAGCAGTGGCTCAGCCAGGATTTTTGGGGGATTCTTTAAACCCCCATAAAATGAAAACCGAGAGTCCAAATTCCGACCTATCATTGGGGATGAGACCGTTGCATCGATACATTCCTTTTGTGGATGGTTTTGGAATTTAAATAATTTAGGTTCATGGATCGGGGCCACTAAATGTTGAAAATAATATAAATATTTTTTATTATTCAACTTTGACCCCTTATAATGTTTTGTCGGAGCATCCGATTAATGCACCATCAGTGGAATTGTGACCCTAATGGTGAGGCATATGTTTCAAGATAAATTTAGATAGTTTAAATCTAGATCAGGGTGTGGGCCTTATGAGGCATGTTTTGTGCTGTTGCGCTGAATTGTGATCTTTTCATCGGGAGTCCATTTTTGAGGAATGAGTTATCAATCCCATGTGTTTTCCAAGATGATCGAAGAGGAGTGATATTTTTGATGTGTTCTGGGATCGAGGCATGGACCCCCTAATGATCGATTCGGTATTGTTGCGGCGAATAGTATAATTTTTCAATAGGTGTCCATTTTTAACGTTCATGTAGTCGATCCCATCATTTTTTGTAACAATATTACAAATGTGAAATCCGATTGATGAGTTTTGTAATGAATGGATGGGACCCATGTGGTGAATTTACATCATTTTATAACTCATGCATCAGATTCCAATTTGAGGCATGTGAAAAATAGATCATGGGTGTTTTTTCTACATATAATGTGATGGTGCCTCAGTTTGGACCTAGGAGGTGCACTGTTTGGTAATGTTGGGGGTCACTTGGTTTAGAGACGTTTAGACCAGAAGCAGTTGAGTGAACTCATTTGAATCATTCTAATGATGGTTTTTCTTGCATTGTTATCTCTATATTGGTTTTTCATCCCCTCGACATGATGAGTTTAGATAGAGTTGTGGTATCCCTCTAGAGAGGTTTGGTTTGGATCCTCTACCTTCTCTTACCAAGATCGGGTTCTAGATATTGGTGCGGCTAACACTACACAGGTGATGCTCTCCTATCTAGAAGGAAAACCTTGTAGTGTTTTTGGAATCATCAAAAATATGAACCCCTACGTAGTGGGCCATTTTATTAGGGTTGTAGTATCGTCAGGTAAACAATCCCATACTCACCATGTTGTTTTTCATAGTGTAATCGTATCATGAGTAATGAAATCCCCTATTTTGTGTGTTGTTTTGGTAGGGTTTTGTGGTATCATCAGTTTGATACCCTCCATCAAAAGTTATTTCAGATCTGGTTTCCAGAATAATCATGACCACATGTACATGGGAGAAGATTCTTTAATTTAGTGATTTGATCTGTGGAATGTCAGACCGGGTTATTGTATCCCTCAGCAGATCATGGGAGTGATCTCATATCTGTAAGATATTTGATTTTCCAGGGTGGGTTTTGGAATACCATAGTGGACCCTAGGAGTTATCCACTATCTAAGGTGTTTGAAATTCCACTGTTTCAGCCTGACCTTCTTA
The DNA here is from genome assembly GCA_963277665.1 of Viscum album. NCBI lineage: Eukaryota > Viridiplantae > Streptophyta > Magnoliopsida > Santalales > Viscaceae > Viscum > Viscum album. Next base: position 908,147,474 of record OY728145.1, read on the forward strand.
GAGACGATATCTGACGAGCGTGTTCTCTCATATAGGACATCAAGGATGCTGGTGTAAATCGATGGTGTGTATCTCACAAATAAGTGTCATCTTGGATGACAAAGCTAATGGAGTTAGTTCTTCTAGTTATGTGTTATCTTAGATCATTGATTAGAATCTGACACTGGCTTTGAGGTCAGAACCACATGAGGGTTGGTACCTAGGATGACTATTTTAGGGTGATTTCTTAATTCATTGTGGTGTTGAAACATCTTATATGACACACCCTGGGTTTGATATGTCTAGTTTTCTTTATCCAAGGTTGGTATTGAGATGGATTTTCTCCCTTTTTTGGGTTGTCTCTATAAGGGATGTTCTAATTATTTCCTTTCATTTTCTCCCTTTTCTTTTGAGGGTTTTGGAGAGCCTACTTAGTATTTTTATCCTCACCCATGAATGAGATCTTCCTAAACATGTCTTGTGTGTTTTGTGGACCAAAATCCTTTCGACAGAGTCCCATAGGACATAGATTTGGTGAAGATTATCCAAGGAGTTTCCTTCTGGGTACTTATGATAGTTATTACCTCCTTCTAAGTAGTTTGGATGCATTTTCAATTTTGTTTTTGTGGGCCCTATATATTTTTTTACTTCTATTGAACTCTGGTTTGGGATAGATATATTCATGGATTTGTTTTTCAGTTTTTACATATCTCAGTACTGTTTCATTGAGGTTTTTGTGGGTGTGTGTGTACACGTATGATAGGATAAGGCCTCACATGTGTTTGATATCCAACTCAACGATGGAGACCAACCCCTGGCCTATTCAAGGAAGGCATGGGGAGTTGTGGCTTGATTCCCAATGGGACGGGTTGTGAGACACTTATTATACATAATTTTCCTTTGAAACATCTCATAAAATATTTGTTGACCAATTTTCTATTTATGTGAACATGATTAGAATTTAATGGATATAATCATGATCTTTCTCTACTTGTTGTGAATTTTTCAACCCCATGTTTGTGTTGATGTTTTTTAGATAGCATTAAAAAGTTTTTTTGGTGGAATTTTGTGATTTAGACTAGGTTTTGATTTATAAAATTAAATTCAATAATTTGAATTTAATGAATAGAAATATTTCATTTCTTATAATAGTTTCAAATTCATGAATTTATTAAATGACAATGAAAACTCTTTGATTGGTTTTACCTTTAATTTGAAATGATTTATCTATGGTGTTTGGAAAGAAATGATATATTCACATTGAAAGAGGGTGTAAACAAATGTTTTGAAATGTATTAAATCAATTTAAAATTTCAATACTTCCATTAAATTCATTAGTGATTATTTGAAGTAAATGATTGTTTTAAAGAATCAATTTTCAATAAAATGATGAATTTGGAATAAAATATAGTATCGTTACTCTTCTGGAATGATAAATTTATTTAAAAGGATTTGATTTGAAATAACGATTTGTGAATTCGTAATTGGAACTTTATGATGATATAGTTTTTTAATAATCCCTTAATGTAACTGCCTTGGTTCATGAACATCCCATCATTGGTTGTTGAAAAATGGATTAATTTCATTGAGGAAATTGGGGGGAGTGAGATATGATATTAGGTCTATTTCTTGTGATTGATATGGTCCCCATGTGATCATCATAACATGATTATATCACTAACATATTTTGACTATTCATGGGATATTGGATAGTATGATGGAATGAACTAGATATATGGTTGAGTATAAGTCTCACTCCAACCTATTGGATCCATAGAGAATGTGAATATTTTAGGCTAGGGATGTGTTGGTAAGAAAGAAGGTGTACATGGATCTTGTTTTCTTGAGATATGTGAGACATGATGTAATATTATAAATTAGTCATGTTGTAATTTGATTATCTCTTTTGAGAAGGACTCACAATAATACCTAGGTCATACCCATGAAATCCATATACATGATAATAGTTACATTGTAGTGCTTGTTGTCAAAATTTGGCACTGTTGTTTCCTTCCTTAATTTGTTTATTTTTTCTATGCACATTGACTCTATTATATTGAGACTTGTCCATCTTTATATATCATCTAAATATTTTCATGTTTTATTTATTAGATGATTGTTGTATTTAAATTGATTATAAATGTTTTTCTAAAAAATGTATTGTTTTTAAATGAAATAATGGAATGTTTAACATATTTATTTAGATAGATGATTTTTATATTTCAAAAATATATTTTTTAACTAATACTCATACTATATTATTAGTACTCATCTCATATCATATTTAAATTAACTTATGATATAACTTCATAGAATATTTGGTAGAATCTTACAGGTATCATTAGATCACACATGAATCTTACCTTTTTGTTTTTTCATCCCTTAATTATCGTATAAGAGGAATTCATGATTTCTTCTGCAATTTCCAGTTCATTCATGGGTGACCAAGGGTGGGTCACAAGGGGCATGGTGGGTGTTCATGGACCACCAATAGGTGGGTTTTGGATATAATGTTCTATTTTTAGTTTTCATAGTGTCTATTTGTACATTGTTATGTATGTATTTAATTATATATATGATTATTTTTCTATAGTGTACTCTATTATTGTAATATTTGTTTTGGAAAAATCATTCCCCTGAAAATTATATTATTTCCTAGGTTATTATCATTGGTCTTTGCAGATCATGAATTCACTTCAAGTTATTAGAGAATCATCTTAGTTATCAGTTTAGATGGTATTCTGAGTTTCTTCTTCATAGATAATGCATTATTGAGTTCCCATTTTTGGTAAATGAAATATGTTATTATCCGTTAGATAGTGTAATGATTTTATATGTTTGGAGTATTTTCTATAATTATAGGGTTATTAAAACTCCATGGAGTGTCCATTTCAGATATTAATGTTATATGTTGGTCGGAGTAGAGTACTCAAGAGGGGGGGGGGGTGTGAATTGAGTATCTATAAAAAAATTTAAAATAATTCTTAAAATGGTTCCCCAATAATGTTAAATACAAGCCTGTAAATCAAGGATATATGATTATGAATGTTTGAATATTTATATAACTTCTTAGAAGATTGATTAATTCTTAGTAATCTTAATATCAATTATTAACATTAGTTTTGAAGATATTCTAATAATAAAAAACCATTATAACTTGTTTCCAATATTAACTATCATTATAAATTTAGTGATTTTTGAATTAAATAGTAAAATAGATAAAACTAAAATAAACAACACATCAGATATAAAACAAGTGGTTCGGTATCAAGCTGAGACCAAATCCACTCCACTTGGCAATCTCCTACTACCATGAATTTTATATAAATAACCATGATTCACTCCCTGGATAGGGATTAACAATAGTACACAAAAATGTCAAGGTCACACGACCTCTTGCATAGTTCTTCATGGGTCTAAACTAATAGGTCACACATGGACCTCTTCCACACATATATGTAGGAATACAGTAGTGTAAAAATATGTAAGATAAAGGATATCTTGTATCCATCCATTAGATGCTAGAGACAATGTGTGTTTTTAAACAGACACACAGACTGCTCGAATGATAAAAATATTACACAACAGAGCATAAATAATGAGATAAGGTAAGAAGTGCTCTGAGTGTTAGTCTATGCAGCTCTGCACTTCTAGGATGAAGCAGATGCCGAAATTGAGTCCTCTCACTGAAAACAGAGTCTTGTAAGTCAACTAGATCAGGATCACATTCTTCATGGAGTTGATAGTGAGAAAATGTTCTCGACTCTAGGATTTTAGTATGATTTGTGTGTTCTTTAGTAGTGTCGGGTTTTATGAAAGATCATGATTCTTTGTTATCATGCACACACTTGTTTTTTTATTGCTGTTATCGTCACATGTCACCACGGTCATGCTATTTTTTATTCATGGAATTGATATGTTGGAGATGACAGTAGGCATGCATTGTTCACCTCGTACGTCTTACTATTGGGTGATATGTCTACAATGAAACATTAATTATGTCATTTCATTTAAAAGCATCAAATATGACCGTTATAAATTAAATTAAAAAACTAAGAAACATATAATGAAACAGTTTCACCTTCTGTCTATAAATAGTGTCTCCATGAAATGGTGAATCTTTGAAACATTGTTGTAAATAATGTCTAGATGGTCACGGTGTCTGGATGGTCATGATTTCTAAAGGGTCATGGTGTCTGGGTGGTCATGGTTTCTGGATAGTCACGGTGTCTAGATGGTCACGCTATTTTGATGGTCATGGTTTCTAGATTTCCACAAAGTCTGGATGGTTATGGTGTCTGGATAGTCAAAGTGTCTAGATGGCTACGGTGTCTGGATGGTCATGGTGTCTGGATGGTTTTCCAAAAAAACACAACCAGTGGCAGACTCATGGTTTCTCAGACTTTTCCAAATATCAGTATACATACATAAACAATTATTCTCATAGAATGGATTAGAATTATATATTCATCAAAGAAATCATTATAAAGTAAATAAAATACTGTACAATTATCAAATTTAATTTATAACTATTATGAACACAGGTAGTTTTATTTTAAAAAAATATATTAATCATTTGTACACATGATTTGAGATAGATTACCAAGGATTAACAAGATGTATAGAATGTAAATGACTTGAGATCATTAAAACCTGATTAAAACATGTGGATTCCAATAATATCCCCCTTTTGATGATCACAAATCATGTGAGTGAGAGATTTATAATAAGGTAACGTGTATCTTTTTTAATGTGCCTGTATTGCATATAGAATACATATTTCACACCCTTTTGGGATTATCAAAAAGAGTAAATAAGAAGTAGAAAATAAAAGTGCACAATGGATTATATGGTTAAAAGGTGTCATTACAAATAGTATAGAAGAAGACTACATAAAAAATCCCTATCAAAAGATAATAGCCACTATTCTTTAGCATTGTATTATCTTCTATTTTCCCTAATTAGTAGCATCATAAGAAGAAGCCATAGGAGAAGAGGTACAAGTAGTAGAAGGGAGTGATCAAGTGGAGAGAGAAGGTAAAGGGAGTCTGCCAAAAATAGATTGGGGCAAGGTGGGTGTTGTTGAAGTCTGAGTAAATTGTTGATCAAGGATAACCAACATGACCTGACTCAAAGCCTGAGAGATAGACATAGAGGAAAAGGAAAGGGCATAGGATGAGAAGGTAGGAAAACCAGATCTTAGGGGTGTAGCTTCAGGAGTGACAATGGCAGTACTTGGGATAGGAAGGTAAGGCCTCAAAAGCTTGTTGAAGTCAGCAATGATCTCTCCACCATACTGTAAGGCTATCTCAAAGTCATCCTTTTTCTCCATAAATGTATCCAACAATGGAGTGAAATATTTGTGGTTTTGGACTTGTGTGTTGAAGGCCTGAATTAAAGGAGTGATCCTCAAATTCTCTAAAATGTATTGAAGTGGTTCATCATGTCGTTCATAGAGAATATCTCATTGAAGTAGAAGACCAATTTAATTGATATTTCTTGTTGAGAATCATTGTAAATCTTGTAATTAATTCTCACCAAATCAAGAACACTACAACTATTCATGATATCTTCATATAGTGATTCCTTATTAAATCCACTAGGCACATATTGAAGTTTTTCATTGACAATTTCTCAGAGAATATCACTTTATAATGAAGGATAAGATGATTTTCCAGAAGTATGAGAAGTAGTTACAACCGAGGTGAGGTATTTTAGTTGGTTTAGAACATTTTGGAGGCAACCCTTATTCTCATCTGTTGACTTGTTAAGACCAATAACAAGCTCACTCATCTCTTGAACAATATTCTTGTTTCTTTTAGATACCTTTTCATCTAAGGAAGGCATATAAGGTTGAGTTTGTGAGGCTACTTCATATGGTGTCTAACTAACAATATCCTTAATATGATAAGAAACATGTTATGGTCTTGAGGTTATCACTCTCTACATTTCTTCAACCATACCACTGAAAATTTTTACTTTATCATTGAGCTGTTTGTTCTCGACTCTGAAATCTTGAATCTAATAAAGCATCTTGGGATCAATCTGCCAAATGACTTTTTCCATCAACAAGGCAGAATCTCTCTCACTTGAATTGGTTATAGGAGCTAGTCGGGTATTCATGAGTTTCTCAAATCCAGCCAATAAGGTACTTTTAAATGCTTTCACATCATTTTTATTCACAAAGTTTGGAGGTTCATGTGAATTTTCAAGAATATATGTTGGGATAGGATTAGGTACCTTGTTAGAGATAGCTTCAGGAGAATATGATAATTTCAAATGAAACATAGTAGACAAATAAATTCCATTAATTGAGACTTCCTGGGAATCAATCACTTCAAATAACTAGGAAATTTATACCATGTATCAAATGAGATTGGATCAATTAGATTAGGGACTTCAATAGATTTCAGATTTTTGGGCTGATCCCCCTCAACAAGTGAATCTTTATCAAAATGGAGTGATTTATATCCTTGATATATTTCTAGGATTTAAATGCTAATTTCCTCAGCCATTTTCATTCAAGCTGACTAAAAGTCATGCTCCATTCTCTCTTTATCTGAGGGAATAATTTCAGGAACATATTATTCTTCTGGGTGTTATTCAAGGTAATGTTCTTGTACAATATAATTATCTTCTTCCATATTATCTTCCATGACATTCTTTTCACATACCTTAACAACAAATTATTCTTTTGATACAATATTTTTGTCCACATCTACAACATCGTCAGTAATTGGAATGTCCTTCTCAAATAAGACATGAGTAGAAGATTCACTATCTTCCTCAACTAGAACAGTTTCTCTTGGAGGTAAAACAACCACTTCTTCTTCCTCATCAGAATATTAAACAAGTTCATCTAGTTCCATACCAGGATTATAAATTTCCTTATGTATTGGAGGGTCTTCTAATAAATTAATCTTTTCATTAAATATGTCAATATTTTCCACCCAATATTTTCTCCATTGATTCTAATTGATTTTAATTAATTTTACAATGATTTTATAAGGAAAGAATTCATAATACTTAATGTATTCTTCATCTTGTTCAACCAATCCCTTTGCATGAATCATAGATTGCATAAGCCTTGAATAAAACTGGAAGGTAGAATTGGAGGTTGTTTTGGTCAAATCACACATACGGTGTATAATATACTTTCCTAGGTTGAAAATATGTCCATTTTTCATGAGATGTATCAAAAATACATCCTGGTACTTGAGTATAGAAATATAAATTTTTTTTGGTCTAATAAAATTCTAATCAAACATAAACAAGAGTCTGGTTTCTCCATCTAGCTCTGCAGCTATGGGTCTTCTCTTAGTTTCATATCCAGTTAATATTCTCAAATCTTATTCCAAAATAACGAACTCACTCGGAGGTAGAGTATCACTCTAGTTGTCCTAAAAATACCCTCATGAGGTATCCTAAAGAATTCATCCCATATCCTTAATGAAAAGGTACAAATATTACCATTGATCCAAAATCACAAAATAGAACCATATTCTGAATGAAAAGTTATTTGAACAAACTGATAAAACTGTGCAACTAGATTTAGGTAAATAGGATGATCCTCTATTGTGAACCAGTCCATCCATTATTTCCCTATTATCACTTTCAATACCAAGTACTTACTTGACAAAAGCCACTTAGGGTATATCTCTTTTTCAGGTACCAATACTCTGTTCACTAGATTCAAAATCTGGGGGCCTTCGAGAGCTAACTTTGGTGTGATTTTAAACTTCTTCTATGAACTTCTCTTTTAAGGAGTTTATGATGATGGGTATTTATTCCTGGGAATGCACCGAAGGTTCAAGTGAGAGAAGGGTTGAAGGTGGGGTTATGGTTTGAGATAAGAGAGCTCGAGTGAAAAACGAGTGAAACTTCTTTTATTTTATCACATAGGGATATGAAGTGTTGCGGGATCAAATGTCACCGGATAAATTGTGCGAGAAAGTAAAAGAGAATAAAATAATGAATTACTGTGATATAGGTTATAATTTATATATAATACTATAAAGAATATTTATGGTGAGACCATAACAAGCCTTCACGGTGAGACCGTAACAAGTCTTCATGGTGAGACCGTAACAATGTGATTTCTAAATTGTGCAACTGTATTGTTTGAGACAGTATGTTCTAGATAGTAACCAAGAAATAGTAATTGTAAGACCATCAACAGGAAACATAAACTCTTAATGTTGTAAAAAAATTGAACCGTTTGAGTAAGATAGTAATATCAAGACACTAACTTGTGAAACCATAAATTGAGAAACATTATACTTACTACTAATGATTTATCTTTCCCAATTCATGTATGATGTAATATATTCTTTCAGAATTTAATGGATTGGTGAATATATTAGTAAGCTGATATTCAGTTCCATTGACATCCAAACTTATGTCAACTTCATGATAATGATCTCTCAAAAAGTAATGTCTTACATCAATATGTTTTGTCCTAGAGTGTGAGACATTATTTTTTGAGATGTTAATAGCACTTGTATTGTCACTATTTATATGTACATGCATGAATTGATATCCATAATCTAGTCATGTGTGTTTAATCAAAAAAATTTGTGCACAAAAACTACTAGTAGCTATGTATTCAACTTCTGCAGTAAACAATGCAACATAGTTTGATTTCTTAATACACCATTATTCTAGTGGCTTGCTTAAAAAGTGACATGTTCTAGATGAAATTTTTCTATCTGACTTATAACCACCAAAATCAGAATTAGAATAGCTCACTAACCCAAATGAATTTCCTCTGGGATAGAATAGTCTTAGATTGGGTGTATGCTTGAGGTATTATTAAATTCTCTTAACAACATTTAAATGAGATTCCATAGGATTTTCTTGAAAACAAGCATACATACACACACTAAACATAATGTCAGGTTAGTTATCACTTAAGTGGAGTAAGCTTCCAATCATTCCTCTTTAAGTGGTTTTATCAACATATTTTCCATCTTCATCAAGATCCAACTTACAATTAGTGATCATTGGAGTGTCACTACATTTAGTGTTATCCAATCCAAAGCATTTTATAAGATCCCTAGTATATTTAATATGATTTAAAATAATACCATCATTATTTTGAATGATTTATAATCCAAGAATGAATTTGAGTTTACCCATTAAAATCATTTCAAATTCATTTGGTATCATTTTAAAAAATTCAATACATAAGGATTTCTATAAAATCTAATGATAAAGTCATCTACATAGATTTAAACTACTAAAACATCATTGAAACATAGTTTAATAAAATGTTTGGATCATCTATTCCTTTTGTAAAACATTTTTAAATAATAAATGTACTTAATCTATCATACCACACTCTTGGTTCTTGTTTCAAATAGTATAATGCTTTTGATAATTTAAAAATATGATTTGGAAAATGAGGGATTTTAAAACTATGGGGTTTCTCAAAAAAGAAATCCTCATATATATATATATATACCCATATAGAAATTCACTTTTGACATCCATTTGATATCGTTTGAAATTTTGATGTGCCGCATAAGCAAGTAAAATTCTTAGTGCTTCAAGTCTAGCTACTGGTGTAATGGTCTCTTCATAGTCAATTCCTAATTTTTGACTGTAGACTTGTGCAACAAATCTAGCCCTATTTCTAACTACATTAAGAGATTCATCTAACTTATTTCTAAAGACCCATTTAGTGCCTACGATGAATGGGTCTTTCAGTCTGTCAACAAGTTTCCAAACATTATACCTTTCAAACTGATTAACCTCTTCTTGCATAGACATCACCCAAAATTCATCATTTATAGCATAATTAATGTTATTAGGTTAATGTTGTGACAAGAATACTTGATGTTCATCCTGCTTTCTATAAGAAGGTTAGTTCCAGTTCCTTTGTCTATGTCTCCTACAACAGCATCTAAAGGATTGTTCTTTAGAGTTCTAACAGCTCTAGAAAAATAAGGACTGGTGATATCAGGTTCTTCAACATGGTTTGGTTCATTGTGACTTGAATCTAAGAAATTTCAAGAACATGAATTTTTCACAGATTCCATTATAGGATGGGTAGAGGATTTTGACTTAATGTCCGGATTTTATGCATCACCCTCCAGGTTCTCTAGAGTGGTCTTAGGCTCCTGTGGATATGTTTCATCAAATTTGACCAGGACAGATTTGTCCACACATTTAGTTATTTTATTAAACACTCTATAGACTTTACTAGAAATTGAATATCCCAAAAAGATTATTTCATCACTTTTTGATGAAAACTTTTCTTTATTTCCCTTAGTATTAAGGATATAGAATTTGCAACCAAATAAATTGAAGTAGCTAACATTGGGTTTTTTTATTGTTCCACAAATCAAATGGATTTCTTGTAAGGATATGTCTAATAAACACTCTAGTGATAATATAACAAACTGTATTTACATATATTGCCCAATATTTAATAGGTAAGTCTTGTTCACTAAACATGGTTCTATAAATCTCTTGAATGGTTCTTTTTCATCATTCTACAACTCCATTTCATTGAGGTGTTCAATGGGAAAAGAAATTAAAACAATTTAAATTTCGTGAGAAAACAGATCAAAATTTATGATTTCCAAACATGCGTCCATGATCACTTCTTAAGGATTTAATTATAAGTTCAGTAAGATTTTTTACACATTTGTAATATTTTGTAAAATGAGAGAATAATTCACTTTTATGATCCAAAAATAATGTCCAAGTATATCTAGAAAAGACATCAACCAAAACATAAACAACGTGCTTCCCATTTAAACTAGAAACTATAGATGCTCCAAACAAATACATGTGAACCAATTCAAGAGTTTAATAAGTTAACACTTCTTTCTTTGGTTTTAAAGAAATTTTTTGTTGCATTCCCTTTTGACAAGGATTACACGCTTTATAATTTCGAAATTCATTTTTTGGTAGGTCTTTCTCTATGATTTTTCTAGTTAACTTTCTATGGGCATGAGTGTTACAATGTCTTAGTATCTTATTCCAAATACAACAATAATTGTGAAACACACTTAATCATGAAGCATGTTGAGAAGAAAAATAATGTATGTTAATAGAATATATAGTTTCATTTCTTAATTAAAAAAACACTAATTCATTTTTAAAATTAAAAACAGTGAAAGAATCATTTTTAAATTTTACATAAAATCCATCATCACATAATTTTGAAATACTAATCAGTTTATATTTCAATCCACCAACAAAAACTACTTTTGAAATCAAAACTGAGTTAGAGTTACCGATTTGGCCAAGGCCAATAATTTTTCCTTTGGCATTGTCATCAAAGGTGACGTGCCCTCCATCAATTTTTATTAAGTTATTGAAGAATGAATTGTCTCCTGTCATGTGTCTCGAACACCCACTATCCATGTACAATAAGCTTTTACAAGAACACTTTAAGAAAAATTCCTAGAAAATATTAATATAAAAATTGATTTCGGTGCCCATACTTGTTTGGGTCTAGTAATATTAGTGACTAGTGCCTTTGGAACCCATATCTTCCTCATAGGTTTCATATAAGAATTATGTAATGTACTTGAAAAATAAAATCTATTTGGTCTAGAAAATATTGAAACAATTGAGAGTGTATCATAAATTGAACTAACTGAATGTTTTCTCGAACTGGGAGTAAAGATGTATGTCCTAGATTTAGAAACAAAATTAGTTCTTCCAAAATTTATTTTACCTGGTAGATAGCCAGTGCCAGTAGTATATTCTAGAGCAATATGTGTACCTATACTTTGTAACAATGTATATTTACCAATAGCAATCCTTTCAAGATCCTTTTTAATTTCTCATTATATAGTTTTAGTTCATTATTCTCTTTGAGAAATTGATCATTTTTCTACCTATCTATAGAGATTTTAGTTTTAACAATTGAGGAAAGAGCATGTATTTTGTTTAAAGACTTGTATTTATTTTTTAGTTCATTTCATGTCTCTTAAATCATATTATTCTACTCAAACATATCTTTATTAGAAATATTTTCAAAGTCACTCTCATCTCCAAAATAATAAGAATTGTGTACAGGAGATTCTAGAGTAACCTCTGATATTTTTGTCAGAAAACTCATATTGGATTTGTTAGCTTGTTCATAACGTGACGATTCTTAGTCACTTCAACTATCCTCAAAATAACTCCATGTTTCTTTAATTTACTTTTTATACTTTCAATATTTGTCCTCATATTTCTTTTTTTAATTGATCTTGGGATAGTCAGGCTTCATATGTCCCTTTCGTTTATATTCATAGCAGACAATCTCATCAGACATGTCACTTCTTTTCCAATCTTTCTTACAACTTCCTTTTTGATCATATCTTCCTTTGAAGTTAGGCTTTGTGAAAAAGTTTGTCTTCTTGAAAAATATATTGAACGTTCCAGGTATTTGACCCGTCTCCTCATCATTTTCAGGTGATGATTGTTCACTTCTGGAACTTTCAAAAAAAACATCTAGTTACCCTTTTTCATTTTGATTAGTGGTGGTGGTTTTGAATGAAAAAGACTTTCTTTTGGGTTCAACCTCTTCTTCCTGGTTGAATTTATGCTCCTCATCATACATCATCCATTTTCCAATGAGTTTTTTTACATTTATCTTGATGATGTTGCATGACTCTCTAATAGAGACAGTGTTTTTCTCCATATTTCATGTAAGCATATGAGAATCCTAAGGATTTATTCTTTGGTAGTGACTTCTCTCCCAAGAGAAATAATTTTGTTGAAAATATCATTGAACCAGATATACATGTCATAAATAGGCTCATCAAGATTCATTTTAATGTTATCATATTTAATAGTATAATTATTATGTCTTATTTTTTCAAACTAAAAGTTCTTTCATGTGAAACAGGCAAGGTATCCCAAATTTCATGGGCAGTTTTACATGCATAGATTCTATAAAATTAATCTTCTCCTAAATAGTAGTATAAATCATTCATAGATTTTCAATTTTTTCTGTAGGTATTTTGGGGAGGTTCATCACATGTTATTCTATCAGTAGTAGGAATATTATATTTATCTATAATTGAAGACCCAATTTCAAAGCTCCTATTTTCTAAATGCATTTTCATTTTAATTTTCCATCGATCATAATTGTTTCCATTAAATAATGGTTGTATATTTGTTGAAGCACATTCCAATCTATTATCCATAATAATTAAATAATTTAAAGGAGCTTTAAATTTAAAATTAACAGAAATTTTTCTGATCTTTAATGTTCAACTACAATCACAGTTGAATAAGGATAAAAATAGATTCTTAAAACATACCTTTGATACCAAATGTTGGTCGGAGTAGAGTAATCAAGAGGGGGTAGGGGGGAGGGGTGAATTGAGTATCTATAAAAATTTCTGTTTAAAAAATATTCTTAAAAAGGTTACCCAATAAAGTTAAATGTATCCTAGTCAATTATGGTTATATGGTTATGAATGTTTAACTGTTTAAATAACTTTTTAGAAGATATATTATTTCTCATTAATCATAATATTATTTATTTCCATTACTTTTTAAGCTATTATATTAAGGAAAAACAATTAAAACTTATTTCAAAGATTAAGTATCAATGTAGATTTAGTGATTTCTGAATTAAACAGTAAAATGAAGAAAACTATGATAAACAACACAGTGGATATAAAACAAGTTGTTCAGTCTTAAGCTGAGACCTAATCCACTCCACTTGGTGATCACCTACCACCAAGAAGTTTATATAAATAAACATGATCCACACCCTGGATCAGGGTTAAAAACAGTACACAAGGCTGACCAGGTGACACGACCTCTTCCACTGTTCTTCGTGCGTATGAACTAATAGGTCACATAGGGACCTATTCCACACTTATCTGTGGGAATAAACAAGTGTAAAATTATATAAGATAATGGATATCTAGTATCATTCCATTTAAAGTAGGAGTCAGCGTGTGTTTTTTAGAGAAACACACACAACTCAAAATGTAAAAATAATACAAAATAGAGAAGAAATAATGAGATATGGTAGAAGTGCTCTGAGTGTTAGTCTATACATCTATGGACTTCTTGGATGATGCATATATATAAATTGTGTCCTCTAGCTGAAAAGAAAGTATCAAAAGTCATTTAGATCTTTCTCAAGTTCTTCATGGAGTTGATAGTTCGGAAGTGTTCTTAACTCTAGGATTCGAGTTTTCTTCATGTGTTCTTCAGCATTTTCGGGTTTCATGAAAGCTCGTGTGTCTTTATTATCTCACACACACTTGTTTTTCTGTTGTCGTTATCGTCACATGTCACTATGGTCACACTATTTTTTTATTCATGGAATACATATGTATGAACTGGAAGGATGCAGGTATATATCACATCATACCACATAATGTCAGGTGATAGGTATACAAAGATACATTAATTATTTTAGAGTTTTTAAAAGCATCAAATATGACTGTTAGAAATTAAATTACAAAACGAAAAAACATATAAAAAAAGGTTTCACAGTATGTCTGTAAACGGCATCACCATGAATCAGTGTCTCATTGAAATGGTGTTGTGAACGGTGTCGGGATGGTCATAGTGTCTGGATGGTCATAGTGTGTGGATGTTCACGATTTCTGGATGGTAATGGTGTCTCGATGGTTATAGTGACTGGATGTTCATTATGTTTAGATGGGCACGATGTTTGGATGGTCACATAGACTGGATGGTCACAGTGTCTGGATGGTCACGATGTCTAGATAGTCCCGGTGTCTGGAAAATCATGATGTTTGGATGGTTATAGTGTTGGGATGGACATGGTGTCTGGATGGTTTTCCAGAAAAACACAACCAGTGTCATACTCATGGTTTCTCACACATAGAAAAATATCTATATTCAAATGTAAACAGTGATATTCAATGAATGGATTAAACATAATTATTCATCAAAGAAATCATTATAATGTTAAAAAAATGTTGTAAAATGATCTAATGTAATGTATAACAATTATGAACTTCGATTGGTTTATTTATATCACGAGGATACTAATCATATGTACACATGATATGAGATAGATTACACATGATTAAAAATTTGTACAGAATGTAAAGTATTTGTGATCTTTAAAACATGATTAACACATGAGGAGTACAACATTATAGATATTAATTATTCATTTTTAATTTTAATCTATAGAACTTATGTTTTTTTAATGTTTTTGAATATATAAGATTTTAAATCCAAAGGAATAATTAGAAGATCATGTAGTTTTCACTCAGTTGATGAACAAATAACTAATTATATAAATTATTTAAATATATGAGATTATCATCCTCATACAGATCTTTATTATTGATTTATATGGTGATCTCATTTCAGTTTTATGTTATGATTTTTATATATAAAATAGTTTATATGAATAATATGAGATAACAAATTCTGTATAAATTATGTGTGATTCATTAGATTCAAAAATCTTTTTTTAAAAAAGTGACAAGGATAAATGTGATATATCCTAGTTATAGAATTTATCCTATTATTATTTAAATATGAGGTAATATGTTCCTTATACATTGTGTATTATATATTGAAGAAAAATTTTATTCTCTGAATTTTTTTATCAAAATACATTGAATATAGTACATGATATGGAAATAGTATTTTATATTTGAAATATTCCTACTAAAAATAAAGAATAGTTTTTACTAAAAAACAAAGGCGTATTTGTGTATTAGAATGTTATTCTGAAGATAATAATGTGTTCAATAGGAAAGTCTGTTTATATTTGATCATAGAGGAATGAAAAGAGGATATATAATATATTATAAAATCTAAAATTAATTTATTTCTACATAATATCATTTATATATTTGGAAATATGGTGGTGGGAAAAATTTAATGTGTTCCATTTTGGAACAATGAAAAAATGGGTATAACTATATTCTAAAGTGGCATTCTAGTCCGAATAAAAATTGAATTAAACTATATAACGTAACAACTAAAATTTAATTATCATAACAAAGGGATTTCGACATTATCTAAAAATACATTAGGATATTTTAAAAAATAATCATGTGATGTTTAATGTAATTTAGTAATATATTTAAAGGTATAGGATTATTAGAATAAGTTCCAATGATTATGTTAATATACATATAAAATTTTAATGTAGACAAAAGAAGTTACTATCATATTATCATTTCAATTTATAGAGTTCAAGAGATTAAATATATTGATGGAGTTCAATATAAGGAATATGATTCCTTAATATCACAATTATTAGATCATTGATTCTAAGAAGAAGATGAACAAAAGATCTTTTAGTGGGAGGTTTTTATGATATGATACCATAAAAATGAGGAATGAATTTCATGTAAATATAATGATTTAACAAAACACTATGTAGTGTAGAAAACATAAATTTGATTTAGTAGTTTTTTTATATAGGATATGATACACGTGTTCATTTGTAAAATTTTATTACATATTTTTATGTTTTTTAAATGTATAAAATGTATCATATAAAATAAAATCTCTATATTATTATTATTTCATATTGGTTGTATATATTGATTTATATTTCATGAAATGTGGTGTTAATTTACCTATAAATTATAAAGACCTGGAAATTTCAAGGAATGTTTTTTCTTAAATGCTTTGTAATTTTTTGAGTCTGCGGTTTCTGACGTCGCCTGATTTCGAGGTTCGGTGTGTCCGGAATCAATTTCTGAAATTTAGTTCTGGTACGTTCAGTAAACGTACCTGCCAGTTTTTCTATCTTCTGAACCGGTTCTCGGAATTGAAATCTGAGGACATCGATGAACTCGCAGTGCCAGTATTCTTTTAAGGAGACGTTTACCGTAGTTTTATTTTCTCAGGAGGAGAAGATAATTTTTGGAGATTCTTTAAAAAAAATTATGTGTACTTAATTTTTATTTGATGGTGGTTAATTCCTCCAAAGAGGAGTTGGAAGTTGGGCCCACACCCCACATAACATCCCATGGGAGGATAATGGTGGAGGGGCCCACACGATCCTAACCCCTTCTACTCCTCTCATTAACTCTCTTTAACCCTCTCTTAACTCTCCACCTCTACACTTTATTTCTAACTCTCCACCTCCCTCCGTTAAATTTTTCCATCTCACTTTTTAATTAATAGATTGATCCACAATTAATTAATTAATTAAATTTATTGTTTTATTTTTAAAAATTCATGTTTGGAATAAAATAATAGCTTGGGATATTATTTTTTGGGTTGGCTTTTGTTGTGTTGGGGAGGCTCTGAAGATTTGGAAGAACGTATCCTCCAACGAAGAACGCGAAGATGCCGCCGCCGACGCTTCTTCCTCAGAACCCCCTTCCGACGCGGGACTTCTCAGACGACTCTTTTATCTTCCTCTTCATCGACAAAGGACCGACGCATGAGCTCGGAAGAGGAAGCGTATGGTGAAAGACGACAACCTCATCATCCCCCGCGACGAACGAATGCCTGACAGTTAAAAAGATAGGGTGATTTTGTATATTTTCATATATGTGATTTATGCCCTTGAACATGGGCGTTTATTTGTTGGGTGATTATTTAAACCACTAACAAGGTGGGTACGGGATAAAAAACAAGTCCGGACCCACCACCAACTTGTTCGTGATGCACGGAATGTTTGGAGATAGATGAACGGATGGGAAATATTGATTTGAGGCCGTTATAGTGAAGAGCGGAACCCGAAAAGTACGTAGGCGCAGACGGAAGCTAATACGGACCACCGGAATGACACCGGTGGCCCACGGAAGGTTCTGACGGTGCCGATGACCAGAGGTAGCCATGGTGCCCCAGCGCGCTGCCGGTGGAAGATCCTCAGCCGCACCAGCCGCAGCGGCGAAGGAGCGGATCCCGCACCGCGCGAGATCCTGGGAGCATGGGCGGCGGCAGGATGGCGCCGCCGTTAAAAAAAACGGGGAGCCACCCCCCCATGATAGGCCAGGCTGGCCGAGCCATGGCCGGCCGTGGGCCGGACCCGGACTTGGGTTGAGTCGACCCGGTTCGGGCCGACCCAGGGTGGGTTGGGCCGGGTCGGACCGGGCCCAGACCCCCCCTATTCGGACTCCTTTTTATTATTTCACCCATAACATGATCTATGAACCTCCGATAGACGCACCGTCAGTTGTATAATAGTCCATGGATCGAGACAGTTGTTTCGGTATATTACACTCAAGATTTTGGAGAAGTTTGGGAATGGCTGGGTTGGTTCGAACCCAAAACGAACCGGACCCTCGGAGCGGAAACGCCTATAACTGAAGGACCGGACATCCGATTTACGCGTCGTCAACTAAGTTGGTTTCCTATTGCTGAGACAATTCTTTTGGAATACTCCACTTGAGGTTTGGACATAGTTAGATTATAGTCAGGTTGGTTTAAGCTTAAAAACCAACCAGGCCCCTAGAATGGAAAAGCCAATAACTCTCAGACCGGACGTCCGTTTGACGAACCGTCGACGGTGTTGGTAATTTCATTGTGAAATGGTCCCTTTGAGTATAACCCATGAGAGTTTGGTGTAAAGTTGAAATATGGATGGGTTTCTTTGTACACGAAACCAACAGGGCCCTAGGGACAAAAAGGCTAATAACTCGCTGACCGAGCTTCTGATTAAGGCTTCGTCTATTGCGTTACGACCCCTATGACATGGCGGACCTTTGAGATACTTCTTCGTGGGACTTCTTTACACTTGGAGTATCAACCAATATCTTGTGGAGCAGATCCTCCTGGAGACGAGCATTCGGAGTACGGAGACCTAGTAGCTGGCTGGGACCTGAAGAAAGCTTGTCTGATTCGTTTCAGAGTGACTTGACTAGACTAGTGGGGAGAACTACTATGTGAGGTGGCATAACCATGGCAGAGGAGCACTACTATGTGAGGAGGCATACCCGCGGTACTCCACAGAAGGAGTACCTCTATTGGCTATCAGGGGGAGCGCTACTGTGTGAGGCGGCATACCCATGGCGGGGAGCACTACTAAGTGTGGCGGCTGACCAGCAATACTCGATAGGAGGAATACCTCAGTAGTCTAAATTTATTGAGTGGCACCTCGGAGTTGTGACAAGACTACTGTGCTCGAAAGAGAAGGAGTTCTGCTACAGCCGTGTTTTTGACATCATGAATAAGAATCCTGGTTTCCGCTGAGTCAATGACCCTTGTGTTCTCCTCATGATTGGGTTGGGTTACTTGATAACATAGGTATATGTATGGGAATGTACCCATGTAATGGTTATCCGTTGATTTCATACTTTGGGGTTTATCCTAGTTGGATTTTGTGAGACCTTAAGGGTCTCAGGGGCCCTATTGAGTATCATTATACTCACCCCTGCACGGGCTATGCCCGCACCTCGTTGTGTTGGATGCAGATGACGAACAACGCTGACCGAGGCAGAGTGTACGAGGGCTGGACGGTACCCAAAGGTGGACACATGGCATGATGGAATACAGAGCAGACCGATAGACGTGTAGTGGTGAGGAGGAAATTTGAACCTACCCTTCCGGAAGGAACCCAGAGGATTATCGAGGAGCTGCTTCACCATTCAGCGGTTTGTCTTTTCAGCTATACTTTCATTCAGTTGTAGTTTTACCTTTCAGTTGGGATTCTATTTCCGGCCCATTTTTACTTTCAACACACTTTTTATAATACTTTACTTAGTGTTTTCTTCTACTTGTACTCCGGTTGTGTGTTTTTAGGTTTTATAAAGGCAATTCCTTCCCTGTTTTTAGGGATTTACTACTTTGGTGGTAGTCTCCAGCCCCTGGCATATAGAAGGCATGCTTAGGGTAGTCATGATATGGGCCTTGGGGGACAGGTCGTGAAAAATTGGTATAAGAGGACATTGGTTCTACCCCAGAACTTAAGACTCTGATATTTTCTTTCTGTAAAGCAATAGTGTTAAGGGTACTAAGTGTGGTTTTCCGTCCAGGGAGTCCAATGTTGGTGCGGGCGGCCAATGTATCCATACAGTAGGACCTTGACATCTGATTTCCGACTCAGTGCATGAAAAAACTGATTGCGTGTGTGTTTTCAACGGTTTTATTTAAGTCACCTCAAACCAGGTCAGCTCAACAGGTATAGTCTTTGATCGTGTTGCATCTTTTTCTTTCAGGATGCCTCCCTGCGGATGACCAGCTAGGTCTCCGAGGGTCATACGTACTGACAGGCCGCCGAGTGATGAGACCTCAATACATGGCCCTCTTCTAGTTGAGGCACCCGCGGAGGCACCAGCGGTACCACTTCCCTATGGGCCACCGATTCCACCATCCCCAGCAGCAGGCGATGCACGCCACTTGAGCATGCTACATGAGTTCCAACGCTAGAGGCCACCTAGGTTCCAGGGAGAGACATACCTGCAGGTGGCTGAGGATTGGCTGGAGGTTGTGGCGAGAGTCTTTCGGAAAGTAGGGATGCCAGCAGACATTATGGTGATCCTTGCATCCAGCCTCCTTCAGGAAACAGTAGGCAGATTATGGAGCCTGATTCTCCAGATGCATGATGAGGAGACACTTCTATGGGAAGACTTCGAGAGCCTTTTTCAAGAGGAGTTTGTACCAGCCACCCTTCAAGCGGTGCAGATATAGGAGCTACTGCATGTATAGTAGGGTAGCATGATGGTGTCGTAGTACTTAGCGAGGTTCACTAAGCTCTCGCGCTACTCTACAGATATAGTAAGAGACCCTTTATTCAGGGCTCGGACCTTTGAGCAGGGGATCAAGAGAGAGATTAGAGCTTCAGTTGTTTCTCATAGCATCCCGATACAGACAGGGGTGTTGGAGCGAGCCCTCATAGTGGAGAGTTTCCTTGTTGAGCAGTCTCTTGTAGTGGGACCCACCACTAGCTGGCATGCATCATAGTCTTATATAGTTGGCAGTAGACAGATGACTCAGAGGTCCAAGAGGACCATACCAACAGGTGGTCGACCTCATGACTCAGGGTCAGTAGGTTGGGGCACCAAGGTTCGAGACAGAGCCAGACCTGCCATTCTGTGTTACTCATGTGGTATATAGGGTCACATGGCTCGTGATTGTCTGACCCGCCACTCGGATGATCAACAGGTAGATGAAGGACCTCCCAGGTAGAGGTAGAGGTTCGATCATGAAAGACCGCAAGGAGAAGAAGACCGTGGAAGAGGAGCCGGTCATGCAGATGGTGGTGGACGACGCTTCTAGGTGTTGCCACCACCACCACCAGGAGGTCCACCCCGACCGTAGGGAACATGTGGATAGGCGAGATCACAGCTTAAGGCAGCTGAAGCATATGACTATGGAGCTCTGAAACTAGATGTACAGGAGCAGGACTAGTTCCAGAAATGAAGCCCTTTGTTCTTGGTGCTTCTAAATTCCTTGTTTTTGTTGTTAGTTGTTGTTATGTGCCTTTGTACTTAGAGTTGCAGTAATAAAAGACACGTGTCCTTGTGATGTTTGTTTCCCTTACTTTTTGTGTGGTTAGTACTAAGAGGTTCCAGTTTAAACTGTTGACTTGACCTTCACTTTTGTGATTTCTACTGGAGGAGACCCAGTAACCACACACTGATGCCGACAGTGTGACTCAACCTTTGGAGGTGAGAGTAACAGTTGTATCTCTTGGTAGTAGCTTCGAGGCATTATGATGTCATCCATGACATGAATTAGTATCATTCATGTCAATATTGACTATATTAGGCAAAGGATGTGGTTCATCCAAGGGATGAGACTGGGTTTTCCTATCTGGCAAAGGATAAATATTAGCAGGTCTTGCAGAACGTAGGAGAAGAAGGGTGAAGTCGAGTTCTTACAATTGGCTAGTCTCACCCATAGTTCGTCGAGAAAATGGTTTACTCTTATCTCAATAGTCATAGGTGTATCTTCTCATAGAAGGACCTGAAACTCAGACAGTGGTGATGGCCTGAGTTTCTCCAGGACTATGAATTCTTGATAGTGTATACTCCTGGGAAGGGGAACATAGTAGCAAATGAAATCAGCAAGAGATCAGGCATTCACCTGCTAGGAGAGGCGATGAAGCAGCTGGACGCATTGCTGATATCCTTTGTGGATAGAGATGGTGCAGTTTATCTAGATTCACTCCTCCAATTCTTCAGCAGAGTAGGCAAGGTGGCCTACCTATTGGCCCTTCCACCTCAATTGCACCAGGTGTATGACATTTTCAATGTATCTCAACTAAGAATATGTGTGCACAACACATCCCACATCTTCGACCAAGGTGAGCGGGACATCGAAGATAGGGATACATTCACGGAGGTTCCAATTGAGATTGAGGATCGAATAGAAGGTGTCCCACGTGGACGGTTGATTCCTCTTTTTTTGCATTCACTAGAAGCACGAGAACCTCCAGGAGAGCTCATAGGAGCGGGAGACTCAGATGCGTGCTCAGTACCACTTTAGTTTTCCTAGTGTGTGTTGTATCTTTACGGGTACGTAAAGCCTTTAGGTGGGGGTAATTTAAAGACCCTAAAATTTCAAGGAATATTTTTTCTAAAATACATTGAAATTTTACGAGTTCACAGTTTCTTACGGTGCCTAATTCGGAGGTTCGGTCTGATCGGAATCAATTTTTTAAGATTAGTTCTAATACATTCAGAAAACGTACGTGTGGGTTTTTCTATCTTTTGAACTGGTGCTCAGAATTGAAATCTGAGGACACCGATGAACTCGCAGTACCGGTATTCACTTAAAGAGACCTTTACCGCAGTTGTGTTTTCTTGGGAGGATAATTTAATTTTTAAAGATTCATTAAAATTAATAATAAAATTATGTGTACATAATTTTTATTTGATGGAGGTTAATTCTTACAAAGAGGAGTTGAAGGTAAGGCCCACACCCCACATAACCTCCGATGGGAGGATAATGGTGGAGGGGCCGACACGAGCCCTAACCCCTTCAACCCCCCACATTAACTCCCTTTAACCCTCT
Source organism: Viscum album (assembly GCA_963277665.1). Classification (NCBI taxonomy): domain Eukaryota; kingdom Viridiplantae; phylum Streptophyta; class Magnoliopsida; order Santalales; family Viscaceae; genus Viscum; species Viscum album. Next base: position 908,170,334 of record OY728145.1, read on the forward strand.
CTTAACTCTCCACCTCCCCACTTTATTTCTAACTCTCCGCCTCCATCCATTTAATTTTTCCAACACCCTTTTTAATTAATTGATTGATCCACGTTAATTAATCAATTAAATTTTTTATTTTATATTTGAAAATTCATGTTGGGAATAAAAAAATAGCTTGGGTTATTATTTTGGGGGTTGGATTTTGTTGTGTTGGGGAGGCGCTGAAGATTTGGAAGAATGTATCCTCCAACGAAGAACGCGAAGACACCGGAGATGATACTTCTTCCTCGGAACCCCCTTCCGACGTGGGACTTCTCCTATGACTCTTCTATCTTCCACTTCGTCGTCAACGGACCGACACAAGAGCTCGGAAGAGAGAGCATACGATGGACGATGACAACCTCGTCTTCCCCCATGACGAACGAATGCCCAACAGTTACAAATGTAGGAGGATTTTGTATATTTTTATATATGTGATTTATACCCTAGAACATGGGCGTTTATTTGTTGGGTGATTATTTGAACCACTAACGCGGTGGGTACGGGATAACAAACAAGACCAGACCCACCGCCAACTTGTTAATGATGCACTGAATGTTTGGAGATGGATGAACAAAATGTAAATGTTGATTTGAGGCCTTTTCAGTGAAGATCGGAACTTGAGAAGCCCGTAGGCGCAGACGGGAGTTAAAACGGACCACCCGAATGACTCTGGTGGCCCGCCGAAGGTTCCAGTGATGCAGGGCGCCGGCGCAGCAGTTTCGGAAACCGGAGGTGCCGACCGGCTACCTGGAGGCAGTGGCACCACAGTGCGTCACCGGCGGAAGATCCGCCGTAGCACCAGCCACGACGGCGGAGGAGCAGATCCCGCGCTGTGTGGGATCCGGGGAGCATGGTCAGCACCAGGTTGGCACGCCATTACAAAATAACGGGGGAGCCCACCCCCCCGCTTTCCCGGGATGGATAAGCCGCGGCCGGCCGCGGGCCCTGCTTGACCCGGTCCCGGGTCGGGTTGACCCGGTTCGGGCCGCCCTAGGGTTGGTTGGGCTCGGTCGGACCGGGCCCTGATCCCCCCTCTTCGGATCCCTTTTTAGTGTTTCTCCTATAACATGAGACACAGACCTCTGATCGATGCATCGTCAGTTGGGTAGGAATCCTTTGATCGAGGCGGTCATTTTGGTATATTACACTCAACATTTTTGTAAATTTTGTGTACGGCCAGGTTGGTTCGAACCCGAAACCAACCGAACCCTCGGAGCGGAAACACTTATAACGTAAGGAACATATGTTTGATTGATGCACCGTCAATTATGTTGGTTTACTTTTTATGATAAGGTTCTTTTGTAATACTCCACTTGAGGTTTGGACGTAGTTGGAGTACGATCAAGTTGGTTTTAGTTTAAAAACTCACCGTGCTCCTAGAGCGGGAAAGTCAATAACTCTCAGATCGGCCGTCCGTTTGACGAACCGTCGATGGTGTTGGAAATTTAATAGAGAAGCCGTCCCATTGAGTATACCCCATGGGATTTCGAGGTATAGTTGATATATGGGCTAGTTGGTTCATACATGAAACAAACCGGGCCCCTAGGACAAAATGGATAATAACTCACAAACCGGGCGTCCGATTGAAGCACCTTCTGTTGCGTTGAGGCCCCTATGACGTGGTGGACCATTCATATACTTATTTTTGGTACTTAATGACACTTGGAGTGTCATACAGTATCTCGTGGACTAGATCCTCTTGGAGACGAGCATACAGAGTACAGATACCTAGTAGCTGGCTGAGACCAGATGACTGCTTGTCTGATTCATTTCGGAGTGACTTGACTAGCCTAGTGGGGAGAACTACTATGTGAGGTGGCAGATCCATGGAAGAAGAGCACTACTATGTGAGGTGGAACACCCGTGGTACATCACAGAAGGAGTACCTCTGCTGGATATCAGGGGGAGCGCTACTGTATGAGGTGGCAGACCCATGGCGGGGAGCACTATTGAGTGAGGCGGCAGACCCGCAGTACTCGACATGAGGAGTACCTTGGCAGTATAAGGTTAGTGAGTGGAATCTCAGAGTCGTGACATGGATACTACACTCGATAGAGGAATAGTTCTCCAGGAGCTGTGTTTTTGACATCATGAATAAAAATCTTGGTTTGAGAAGAGTCAATTACCTTTGGGTTCTCCTCAGTATTGAGATGGGTTACATGATAACTTAGGTATATTTATGGGCATATACCTATGTAATGGATATCCGTTGATTTCATACTTTTTGGTTTATCCATGTTAGATTTTGTGAGACCTTGAGGGCCTCGGGGTCCCTAGTGTGTATAGTTATACTCACCCCTGCACGGGCTATGCCCGTACCTCATTGTGATGGATGCAGACGACGAACAGCGTTGACCGAGACAGAGTGTACAAGGGATGGACGGTACCCGGACGTGGACACTCAGCATGACAGCATAGGAAGAAGACCGATAGACGCTGAGTGCTGAGGAGGACATTTGTACCTACCCTTCAGGTAGGAACCCGGAGGATGATCCAGGAGCTGCTTCACCATTCAAAAATTTGTCTTTTCAGTTGTACATTCATTCAGTTGTAGCTGTACCTTTCTGTTGGGCTTGTATTTCCGGCCCCTTTGTACTTTCAGCACACTTGTTATATTGCTTTACTTATTGTTTGCTTCCTCTTGTACTTTGGTTGTGTGTGTTTACATTTTATAAAGGCAATGCCATCCCAGTTTTTAGGGAGTTACGCCTTTGGTGCTAGTCCCCATCCCCTGTCCTATGGAAGGCAAGCTTGGGGTAGTCACGATACGGGCCCCGGGGGATAGGTTGTGGCATAAATATATAACATTGAGTTCTCCATATATGATGTTTTCATGGAGTATTATATGTAATGTATAAATATTATGGTATGTTTAAGTGATAGTCATGTATATATATAAAATATATTATAATGAGTCATAAAAGGTGTTTTTGTCCATTAGATCACCCACTAAGTACAAAACATGATGTCTTATACGCAATTTTTTTAGTATACTTGGGTCCATGAATCATATTTATAGTCCCAAATATATAAGTATAGTGAGATATATAAGTTGAAAACATTTACAAATAGATTCCTTTCGTTCATATACCATGTTTCGTAGCTATTATATTGGTGGTGGGGTGTTCTGATCATTTTATCTACCAGAGGACACATAATTTGTTTTTTTCCTCTAATATGATGATAATAAGACATGGGTACTCAATTGAGAATTATTAAGGATTGCGAAACATCACATAGATAATATATATTAATCTCTTATCTCTTTGGATGATGGAAATGTGAGGTGTTCATCCATAAAGACAAATGAAATGTTATATATTCATAATATCGATTAGTATAAATTTAGAGAATTTTGAATGTGTATGTTTTCACTATGACATTAACGTACATTGTTTCCCATGATCACTCATAGTAATGGGAAAATGAATATATGATAATTTTTTATTTCATCTGATGAGACTAGTGGATATTTTTTTATAGATACCTTTTTATAGAGTTTACACTAGATCCCTTTGTATCATGAGTATCATTGAGGAATTTATAGTGGATATTTTTTACTTACCTTTATGTATCTACAGATTTATATTTATTTTAAATGATAAAAATTCATGTAGGGGAATACTTTATGGTAGACTTAATGGAGATTGACTATGTCTTATAGATATACTCTTAATGTTTTTTATAGTTAATCCAAAAAGAATTTTGTATGTGAATTCACAATTTATTTCATATGATTTAATACATGGATAATTTTATTATAGATTTCCAATATAGTTTTGGATGATATTTAAAATATTTCATTATATGATTTCATAAGGTACCATATATGATTTGATATAAGGTGAAATAGAATAGTGTCTTTAAGGCTGTAATGAAAATTGTAGATTGAATGAGATACCCTCTAATGAATATATATATGTGTGTGACGTATATAAGGTATATCATATTATAATATCTAAAAAATCATGTAATATTACACGGATGATATAAATTAATTATTATAATGTGTTTATAGTATAAAATATTTTAGGACAATGATATATTGTATTGAATGGAATGCGATTTCATTCCACTGCTTATTTTTGTCACGAGATACGATTATATTTTATCATAAGACACTCCTTATGACAGTCATCGAGTATGATAGGGTGTATCATAAGAAATATGGTATAATATCATTATTCTATCATCAATATTAATTTAGGAAGTATTATAACATTTCTAATTAATTTTTTTCATCTATATTGGAAAATAAGTAATGGTTTTTTTAAATAAGATGTATTTCATAGGAGATTATTCAAGTTATAGACCCTGAATTGGACTAGTCATTTACTCTTGTGATATAAATAATTAGTAAATTCATGAACAGTCAAGGATAATCATTTATATTCTAATAAATCCAACTACCATGTGATCATGTATGTGTGTCTCTTGTTCACAATTGAAATATACAACCTTAAACTTAAATATCACTATCTTATTCCACCAATGAACTATAAGGTTCTAGCATGTTATGCAGGGAAGATGAATCTTTTGAAAATATTTCAGGACTTAATAGTCTATGGATACCTCTATACATGGGATGTCATTTGGGATCAACAACTATTATCTTTATCAAGATTGGTTTTCGAGTGATGATGCCAAATGCACTAGGAAAAAGTACATTTATTTTATTATTTCTATATTTTTAGATGACATATGGTATTATTTATCTTTTAGGGTGATGTTGGATTATTTTTTTGAATTAAATCCTTTATGTCTAACAACATTTCGTAGATGACACTGAAACCCAAAAATGATCAATAATAATTCCCTCGAAAACCTCTCAAATTGATTACTAGAGATCAATTGGATTGAAGTGATACGTTATGTAATATAATTATATAGTTAGTTAAATTCAATTAACCATGAAAAACAACTCAATAATGATCATTCAATTCAATACCTATATGAAATCATGTCTATAAGAAACATGATCCCAAAATACTCAAACTATATTTTCCGATAAAGGTTGGGTCTCACTTTCTTATAATCAATGATTATTATAATGTATTAATCCAATGGTAAATAATAGGAATTCAATTTCCAATCATAGAATTTTATCTATTATATGTCTTACGACATCTCAATAAATCCCTTTTTAGAGTCTCAAATAAACCATAAATCACCTTGTTTAATTTCAATAAATAAAAATATAAAATATTATGGGAAATAATAATGGTATTAACAACTAAATCCATAGGAAGTAAAAGATTCATTCACAGTCACATGAAATGTAAAAATGCAACCAAAACCAACAATTAAATTCAAATAGTGGAAAATAATAAATCAACTAAAATACAATCTCGTGATAAACCAAATTGCAAACCAAAATAATGAGGCTCAAATGAATAAAATAGCAGTCTAAACACTCGTCTTTAAATCCATATAATCCCGATCATCCATTCAAATTCAATTTTCTAGAGTACACATAAATCACCACCAATAATAAATTTTATCGCATGTATTCACATGAAATGAGTCCCACTATATATAGTAGAGCCCTATGACAACACACCAGTCCATAAATTCACATATCGATTTTATGATCTTCAAAAAAGGTCTATATTGGCTTCAGTCTTTCCACACTGGGGAAATATAGAAGTAAACTCACCATAATGGTAAACAATTTTACATTCAAAAATGAAATACCCTAAATTAATAATGTTTAATTGACCACCATATCACATCCAATCACAGATGGGGAATCTACCAAATTAGAGATTCATAATCAACAATGAGGCATATCATTAGTGAAAAAAATAACCCATGTAATACAGAATTTCTCTTCAAGAAAGATGTAAATCTCTTAAGTCATCCACGATATCACCAACCAGTAGATTAGTATAAAAAATGAAGGATACTATCATAAAAACTATCCGAAATTAATGATTATTTTCATAGTCATATTTTCTAAATAAATCTAAAACCAACATCATGAATGTTTAACACACTCACCACCAAAAAAATACTAATGTGGGAACTCACTCACCTTTTATTGATACATATTTATCTACCATAATGATCACCATAGTACAAGTCCTACATCCCTATAATAAAGTCAATTCCCCCAATTGGAATAGTAAATATACTATCTCTCCCTTTCATCATTAGGATCAAATAAGAAAAATAATCCCATAAAATATTTTGGGGGATAAGTCACTGATCCTGAATTTTATGTAATTTACAACATTAGTGGAGAGTAGTCCCAATAAAATCTAGATACATTTATGTGTCTCAAAATAATACTAATGGCCACTAAAATTTTATATCCCAACCTTCATCTATGAAACCAACCAACTACCCATAGGATACCTCAACTCACTCTAAATATTTAGAGTAAATCAAGAGTCTTAAACTCGATCACTATAGAAAAAAATAACATCTATGTTTTTTGGAAAATATCTCATCATAAAATCACACTAGACACTATATACCATCACCCAATGGAATGTTTTATAATTAGATCTAACGTTACCATATATAATTAGTTAAAAATTAATAATATGAAAGGATACAAAATTTAAAAGGGATCACACAATCATTAATGCATTGGATAAACATTAAATATCCACATGATCAAAAATGAACCAAAATATTTGAAAAGTCATCCTCCCTTTACAATCATATGAAAAAAAATCCAAATCCTTTTTCTGAACCATTTGGAATTATATTGACAATTATAATTTTTTGAAACAAGTCCTTTCATTGTGATGTTAGTGAAACACCACTTTGGGATACCAAAAACATATTTTAATTACCATTTCATTACCCACCTTTTCATGTGTGAAATTACAATTTTTTTCAATTTATATAAATCAATAAAAAGAAAATCAATGAAAAATTGAATTGGGAATATTTGACCCAATTTTTTATTTTTATTTCATATTTTAGAAGGGATAAATTATTACCCTTGTGAAGGAATTTTCCAAATCCAACCCATACCACAAATTAGTCAATAAAAATAAATATTAAACTTAGAAGATATAACACAAAAATTAACAAGCTATGTTAACTATATTTAATGTTTAAATTAATCAACTACATCTCATTTATGAAAAAAATAAATTTTAAACAAAATTTTATTAGATAATAAAAATTATAATAGGAATACCATGAACATTAAATAACTGGAAGATTCTACATAGAAGAATGATAATTACATATTATTAAAAAGATAAAAGCACTAATATTACATGAATTTTATAATACATAACTCACAGTAAGTAAATTATACTCCAATAAGAACTTGTATAATAAAAAATGACCAAATCACAAATCGATAAAAAATTAAAAGAAAAATAATAAAATAGAATAAGTAAGGATAAAATAACTTTGTGGTGCAAGGTCATTAAAACTATGATTAATGAGGCATGTCCCACTCTTGATGAACACATGATCATTTGATAATTATAATACCTAATATAAAATTAATTATAAATGGTAAATTTCTCCAAAATCACTTAAGGAAATAAATATATCTTTTGGGTTACATAATTCATGATAATTGGGGTAAAATTATTAGAGCTGAACCTTCATGATTCTCATATATACACCAGAAATAATATAAATATATTTGTGAATAAATTCCACCATAAATTGATGAAATAACATATAAATTCATAATAAAAAAAGAGAAATCAAACTAATTAGAAAGATAAATATAATAATTAATAAGGGATAAGATCTTCTTTAATTTTGATTTTAAAAATAGTTAGAATATATGGCATAAATTGAAAGAAAATGTTGAGTGGGAGGGGAGAAAAAGTAGGATACCCCTTATTAATTTCACAATCGTGAATGATGATATAGTAAGTAGGTTATAATTTATTACCACTTCAAAATACCAATATATCAATTTAAAAAAGTGATTTTATGGTCACCCAAGAGCCTAGTAGACTAGAAATGGGTACCATGTTGCTCACTATATAATTTTAAGAATCCAACAAAACACTCAGTTGAAAAATATAATGGTTAAAAAAACTGTTTGTTACATTCGGTACTCAACGACACTAGAATAGAAAAATTGTTGCTAAAAAAATCACCTCACTATCAAATTTAAACTAATATACCTCTAAAAACATATTTTATATATTCTTTTTCTATCATTATTTCTTTTAAACATTAAATTAAAAAATTATAAATATGAATAAATGTTTCATCTATTAATCTAAAAAAATAAAATTCACCATTGTATCATGTCAATGAGAGTATGAAATTCATTCCAGTTCATCGATACACAATAGAACAAGTATTGAAATTGATATTTAATTACAATATATCTAGGTTCAAATACCCTAACTAATGGATTAATGTTTTTGACTAATGAATAAAAGCACTAAAACAACCTAAATAGTTCATAATGATTTTTCATTTAATTAATTGATGATTAATTCATGTTTATGGTTTATAAATTTTTATTTAACTAATATATAGATTAAAATATAATGTCAACATTTTTCATGTACAACGATAGTAAATTAGGAATGTTTATTATAATAAATTTTTTTCTAATATTTTAGGTGTGTATTGATATACTTTCATTGTTAGTAAATTATGTGAATTAATAATGAAAAGATACTACCTTAAAATGGATATATTGCGTGGTTACCCTACTTATGCAATAAAGATTTCACATTAACAATGAATTTCAAAAAATTGTCTCTAAAATATAATATTTAACTCCAAATTGAACCAATATCTAACAAGGACAAGCATAACAAAATTTGGGTGTCACGATAGTATACAAAGAAAAAACATATGAAATCGTGGCCAAACCTTATAGAAGATATTGAATTTGTAAGGAAATAGATAAATCAATGGAAAAAATCCAACCCTAATCTACAAAAAATACATTATATTTTGACATGGTCATGAATATTTATTTTATAAATGTTTTTCATGGTTTATTGAAGAGAATAAGAATAATGATAATTTTTTATTTATATTTCAATAAAATTTCATATAATAGTTTATTTAATTGTAGATTAGATATCTAGTATTTTTCAATGTGGATATTTTAAAAATAATTTTCCCTTTGGTACTGATGAAATAATGTGACATTCATATAATCTCGATGAAGTCTTGTATAATGGAATACTTTCATTAAAATGGTATTCCATTTACCACTATAGTAAAAAATGGATATTTTATTACCAGTTTTGTTATCTTTAGCCATTATGATGGTGTAAATACATATTCTTAATATTTTAGGTCAACTATTCCAATGTATATAATAGATTGAAAAGGGGTGGAGAATATACCGTAATATATAAGGGTTAATAATCTAGATGATGATTCAAGATTTATTCTATATAGAATGAACTATAAATTAATTAGTGTGGTCTAAGGGTTGGGGGATCTGAGGACCTTCTATCTCTCTATAATAAAAATATTCCTGGATATCCAACATCCCCCAATACTATTTTACATGAATTAGAAACAAGACCATTTTGAGTAAATTTTATGGTAATGGGTATCAAAATGGGTCATTCAATAGTCTTTCCTCAAAATATCATTAATTTTATTGGTTTATTTGATTGAAATAAAATATTATTTAAATTATTAGAAATATTTCATTTCAAAATGGTATAATAAACAATATCATTGTTAGATATTAATTTTTTAATAAACGATGCGACTTTATGGTATGAGGGTAAATACAATTTGACTACCAATGTTGCATTTATACCTCATAGACATCCTCATATTTTAATAGTACATAGAGGTAGCTGATTATTACTCCATCAGAATGATGATTAAAAAAATTGATGCTTTAGTTCACAAAATTATCCAATCAATAATGGGAGGAAAACCTTGTTAATGATGCAATACTCCATCCCGCTAAGACCAATGGTCATCAAATCAGTGTGGAAACAATTTTTTGCACTAATGTGTGATAGATATCAAAGAAAAAAGTATTATAAATCCATAGAACCATCCATGAACAATTAATAATTTCTATAATTATCCAGGAAGTGTGGATGATGTAATAATGATAATAAAAATTTCATTTCAAAACTCATATGGATTCTAGGAATAGGGTCCAAATATAGAAAAAATAGAGGATCGAGTACCTACATCAGTATTGTAGATTATTAAACACTAAATGGGTAAAATGGAGGTATATGTAGTAAAAATTATGGAATCATTTTATGAGACATAAAAAATGAATGAAAGATAACTGAAGGATGAAACCAATAATGAAAAAAGTCTCGATATAAATTATAAAGTTCGAATTCTGATTTTCGGCATCAATTATGGAAATATTAGTATGGATGAGTTTGTAAATACAGTGGAAGAAATGGCCCACTCGATTAAAATCATGGTTAAAGATGAGTCATAAATGAAAGAGTCAATGATTGATAATATCTTACATAAGGTTAATTTCCCAAATTAAGTTAAATTTTATAGGAATTATGTGCTTATTTCATTAGAAGTTTCATTATTTTGTTTGGTTGTGTTTGGTTCAAGTTCTAACTCAAAAATTTAATGGATATTTAACTAAATAAAAATTAATTTTTTGTCAATATTTATATTTCATTATAATTGGTTAAGGGTGATATACTCCTATAAAATATTATAATTATATATATATGATTTTAAGAAATTATATAGAGCCTTTAGTGATACTAATCATAAGAAATATATATACACCTGCATTAGAACTGTACCATGTAAAAATAACAAATGAAAATGGATTTCTATATATGTATTTGTTTCATATTTTTGAGGAATATAAATCAAAATAAATGAGGGTGAATAGTTTATATTGATTAAAAAATTATTTAGGGAAAATAAAAAAAAAATATGGATGGAACCATATTAGTGTCTCATTCATATCCAATATCAAAAAAACATATGGTACATGAGAATACACATTTCCCCAATCAATCCATTAATATTATTTTAAAAAAATCTGTTATTTTTTCTAAATTTTATGGAGATCATTTACTCTGTGAGATGCAATATAATTTAAACTATTAATAGTGAAAATTATCATATAATAAAAATAAATTGCATCCATTATTTTCATTTTTTAGATTTTATGTTAATAAGTGTTCTTATATTATTATAATTATATTGTTTTTATTTGAATAAATGATAATAAATTAGAGAAGTATATAAATGAAAAAATAATATATTGGCATTCTAATCTAAAAAAGAACGAAAAATTAATGTTCATAACGAATGATAACATGATTTAGGATAAATTAGACCATATCCTTTAAGAAAATAAAATTGTAGTGGATGTAATGATAAAAATATGGTGAGAAATTTTTAAAGATTTTGGAATAAACAAAATCGATTAAATTGATGAATTATTCACTAAAATAATTCATATTTTTTATACTATTGAAGGATTTGTTAATGGTTTCAAGACTCAATTATGGTGGAGAATTTCTTTACATTACTTTATAATAATTTTCATAAAAATGTTTTATCACATAATGGTAGATATTGTTTTTCTAAATTTACCTTTTATTATCCCCTAAATACTTTTATCGCTTATAAAATGATAAAATATTCTATGTTCAATATTGATTTAAATTAAGAGAATGATATATCAAGTATATATTTAATTAATTGGAAACTAAAATAGAAATATAAATAATTCAACATGGAATTTATTGATTAAAATTTAAATTTATTTTTTGATCAAATAATGTTTCTGATATAAAATTTTTTTAGATATAATGTGATATTGACCTTACAAATATTGTGTTATTTTGGAGTTGGAAAATTATCCACTATATATCAATGAAATAAATATGTTGATTATAAGGGGGATGCTGAAGATAATCCTCTATTGATAAATAAATTTTATATTAAAAAAAATATAAAAATAAAAAACAATCTTCATAAATAAAAATAAATTTTTCATTACAAAACATATTTGGTATAATGTCAAAGTAGAAAATAATTTTAAAGAAAATATGAGATCAATGAAAAATTAAAAACAATTAATTTCCATTTTCATGTTCATAAAAACATAATATTTTATGGAATATAAATAAAATCTCTACAACTAATGATAAAGGTGGAGAGACATATATGTATATTTTATTAGATTTTTATATGGAATTATGCATTGATCAAAATACCATGATTGAAAAGTACATTATGATTTTTGAAAAGTAAGATGAGATTAAGTAATATGGGGAATACTTTTTTCATGAAAATTTAATTTAATATGTGGTTGAAATTAGTATTATAAATGATTATATCATTGAAAATGATAAAATTAATGAAAATTGTGAAATTGAAGTTGATGACTTGGAGAAAAAGATATTGAATATCCGAATCAGTGTAGTCATGTTTAGAATATTGTTTTGACTTCTAAAATAAATTTAAAGTGAAAAATATATTATATATATAATCATCATAACCTTTTGATAAGGAATATTTTTATACTAAAAAAATAATTAAGTTCTTTATTTTCAATGATCATGTTCGGTGGTAATGTAAGAGTTAACATATTCTTGACATTGATTTTTTTATAAAAACTTGTAATAAGTTTTATTATTTTTATAATTTGATTAGTTTTTTGAATAAAAATATATGCATAAATTAATGAATATTTCATACTATAATATGTGAAATATATTGATTAATATAAAAAATAGATATGTTTTAGGATATATATAAAAATAAAGTTATTGGATATGAATAAATCAGTATTTTTAAATTTTGTGGGAGAGTTTTATACCTATAATACTAAGACACCGTATGTGTGGTTGAATTTGGGTGTCATGTTTTTCTCATAATATTTTACTCATTCCCATATTCATAAGTGAATCATGAATATGTTAATAATAAATAAGAATCCATGGCATAAAAATATGAAAATAAATGGTAAATATATGAAAATTTTACATGGTTTAATGAAAAAGGATATATCTAAGGAGTATACACTAGGCATGTGTCAATGTTTCAAGAAAATCACAATGAATTGTTGTGATTATTACATTTCTTGTGTGGATAAATACTACAAAAAGTGTCTCTCCCTGAAACTACATATCTATCAACTATATTAAGATATAGTTTTCAATAATATTTTTAATATTGTACCCTCATAAAAAATTTCAATAGAATATTCAAAACATTATGAAAATAATGATTTTTTCTTTTTTTGGATGAAAAATTAAAATTAATTTCCTTAATTAATTAATTTGTAGTATGTTTTGTCTTCAAAAACCATATTATGTGGCAATAATGTTTCTCAATATAATATATTATTTCCTCATATTTATCCTATAATCATCATCCTTCAATAATTTCAATTTTTCTCCCAAAACATTCTTACATAAAATTATAAAATTCACTACATATTTTGTTTCTAAAAATATCCACCATAATAAATCCATAACTCACCAAAAGTGTCATATATCATTATAAATTCAAATTCAATCAAATAAAAAATATAATTTGAAATCAGAAAAAGAATGACATGTACCTGTTAAACGTGACAATGTTTCATTGTTCAAATAATTTACTCTAAAAACTAAAAACATAAATTAAATATAATGCATTAAATTGACTGATTTACGTGTTTCAATATTCGTATCTAGTTTGCAACATTTCATGATATTCATTAAAAAACAATGTGTTTTCTTCAAAACTATAGAAATAATCTTTTAAAAACAACAAACAACCTTGTAATCACCGTGGTTGTATCAATATATTCATTAATAATAGAAGCTAAAATGCCAACAATTTCCTTTAAAAGTAATTTTATATAAAACATCACCAATTTTAGTTATTTGAAATCAATACACACATTACCTAATAATTTATATATGAGGGTTATCTTTATTATATTCATGATTTCATAATTAGAAACATGGCATAGCATAAAACACATTCACCGGATTAAAAACCAACAATAATTTATTTAATTTATATGTTATCCTATGAATGGAAGATAAATAAATTCCATTATATTGATAGTATTTAAATGGAAAAAATAAAATTAAAAAACTATAACATGAAAATGTGTATCATTGTGGTCTATTCAAATTATTGCTATAATGAATAATATTAAAAAGGAAAATAAATGTTAAAAAAAATTATATTTTAAAATACTGAGGGAACCATGGATGAAAATCATGTGAATGATTAATAATGGAAACATGCGTTATTTATGGGAAGTATTTAAGTAATATGATCATTGGAATAGTAACATTTCAATTAGGGATTATAACCAGACCATGAGAAATTTAGCCGTACAAATACATTAGTAAAATAAATTTTAAGCTATTTTTTTATATAAAATATGTAATTATTAATTTTGAAGTGTTATAAACAAAACATTAAAATTATAAATCTGAATAGAAAGTATAAGTGAATTGTTAATATATAATATTCTATCATATTTTTCTCAATATTATATATTATATTAAAATCTAAAAATATTAGAAAATTATTCTACAGAAAATGTTTTAGTTTTTGAAATCATGGCTTTTAATTCATCCATGAGATTTTTCTGAAATTTTTTTCAAAAAATGTATTTTTAGAGGAATAAGGAAAATTCAAATTTCTTAAGATAAAATATTTAAATAAAAATGAATGAATTAATCCTAATATTTAAAAAAAATATTTAATAAGTTAAATAAATTTTAAAATAGTCATGAAACAAATTTTAAATCATAGAATGTAATTTCACATGTTTAAAAATATAAATTTTCATAAAAAGATTCATTCTTTATTCTCTATAATTTCATCAAATAATAAATTAGTTTCTGAAATGGTTTAAAATAGATAAAATCATTGAATTTTAAAAAAAATCATAATATGACCGCTATTTCAAATTTTATACTGGTAAAATTACTTTATATAATATTATAACATAAAAATTACCCTCATAATATGTATAAATATCCCATCCCACTACACTTTATATATCACTTCATAAGAACTTAACATTGATAAATATATAAACAAATACATATTTCATTGTATACTTATCACCCTATGAAAGTTATGATATTTTAATACTCTAATTCTCTTAGTTGTTAAGGTCATAGAAGAGTTACAAATTCAATGGCTCGTCCACATCTTTATTGTTTCCATTCATTTTAATTATTTTCAGTCGTTTTTCAATTCTTGTAAATCACATTAAAAAACAAAATAAGATTAATTTAGTCATTAAAATAATATTTATAAATGATATTAAGGTATTGGAATATTTTATATTTATTATATATATAATATGTGACTTTCTATCCCCCATTGACAACTCAAGTTATTGGTATTTTCTATCCATGTATGATGTTGTTTCCAATTATATAATAATAACCTCCTTCATGGTTGGTTATCATGAATTATTTATAATTTATAAATTTTTAATGTTATTTCTAACAATCTCTTATGGTTTATTTCACTAAAAAAATAAAAGAACAATTAGTTGACATTAAAAAATATTAAAACATGTTTATTCAATGTCCAAATCTATTTTTTTAATATTTTAAAAATACAACATTAATGCTTAGTGGAAACCAAACATTTCTAAAATGAAAATAAAAAATAAAAAATACAACCCCTTGAATAATAAACTGTAACAACTTCCCCCAAGAAAAAAATTCACATTCAAACATGAATTTAAAATTGATAAAAACACATTGATTCATGAACCATAAAATCTAATCATGCTGTGAGATACCAAAAAATGTTACCCCTTGAGTTATGTGCCCTCACTATAAGGCCCCAGCCTTAAACCATACTTAATCTTGAGTTATTACAAGATTACACAATGAGGATCTTTTCAGGTTTAGAGTTTTGGAGAATTAGAACATAAAAATTCCATTACATTCCACATATAAACAAAGTGGTTACATAAAGATAGTATTCAATTTTCCCATCAATGGAAACATATTTAAAATAAGACATGGATTCATTCTTGACACTTCCTTGACACTATCATCATATCATGTACCTTTCCCTAGACATGTGAAAAACATTTCAAAAAAAAACATGGGATGAGCATAAAAAGCTCAGTATGGGTTATAAAAATATAGAAAGGAAACATAAGTTCATATATACATAAGAATGAAATCATACATTACCCATAAAACATAAGCACTTTAACATACCTCATCAAATCATGAATAAATCATAGAAATCATAAGACATAAAGGTAACTTGCGGCATTCATAACATTCTTACGTAGGGAGTAACCCTCTTGGTTATGTTTGGAATACCCATCACAGTATATTCCCTAAATCTATTCAGAGAAACCTTAACGTTTCAATCCTTCACGTTACCCAATGCATTGGAGAGCTATATCGGGCACACCCTCCCTTAGTTTATCACGGAACCACCCGTCTTCATAATAATTCCCTAGAACCTAAACATAATCGTATCACATAAAACATGCATAAAGGAAACATAACATTTCCACCTTTCAATCACAAGATATCAATACAACACATTGATATAAAAACATTATTAAAACCATTTTCAATACCAAAATAAAATAAAAGTAAAACATGGTATTTATTTTTCTTTTAAAAAAAAGTATGGCTTGTAGAGGAAGCCAAAACTCAAATAATGGCCACGACGGTAGAGAAGTCGTTGTCGCCGCATACGTACGACAAAAACATTCCGTTTTGTTGTTTAGTAAAGAGCTTCCTATAAAAAACATTCCTTTTGGATAAATGTAAAAGTCAAAGGGTTTTATACACCATTTAAAAGAAGGTTGTGTATAAAACAAAATATGCCTCAATGAAAGGAGATTGAGACAAAGTCCCATACCTCGGGTCCGACTTGCCTCGGTCGTTCTTTAATCCCCTGAATAATAAACTTGAGTTAATTTCTACTTGTTTAAGAAATTTTCTCAAGTTCATTATTCCTTTTATATCAATTATTTCCATGTCATTAACACTATGTAATTATTTAAGTTAATAACGGTCGTTTTAACGATCATTGGTACTTGAGTCAAAAATAAAACCTTTATAATTACAAGTTGTTCAGGTATCCATTATATCTAGAATTATAATTATGATTTATATATCATATATATCATATATATCCAGTATATACATGCATTTATAATATTAAATAATCATTTAGAGGTAAGAAATGAAATGCATTGTTCATGGAGACGGTAAGCCGTACGTACGCATGAATGCTACTTTCATTTCAATTTCGTATTTTATAGAATGGAATCATAATTATATAAAGGTATATTATAATTCCAGTGTAATATCATATATAATATCATAACTACATCCTTTATACATCCCACATGTTGTATTTAATGAATCAAATCACTATGAGGGGGCGGTTGTCCGCACTTCCTTAAATGAAGATATCGCGTTTACCCATAATGGAAACCATAAAGGAATACCCAAAATGAAAAATACAGAATCTTATGGAAAACATAAACATATTATCTATCATATATAAATATAGTGTCATATTACTGGCCACCTTTGAAGGTGTTAAAAAAATGTTGAACAATCATCGTTTCGGGAGGCCGAAATCACTACAAAAAAACCGCCTATTAGCGGAGGTTTACAGAAACCGCCGCTAAACTTGGCGTCGGAAATATATTAGCGGCGGTTTTATGCATTTCATGGCGGTCAAAGAAAAGCGTCATAGTACCTCATTTAGCAGCGGTTTTTGGTATATTTAGCGGCGGTTTTAAAGGATATTTAATTAGCGGTGACTATAATCACCGCGAAATTCAGGCGTTCCAGGCTCCTTCTTAGCAGCGGTTAAAACCACCGGTAATTCTGGCGTGATTGCGTGGCAGTTTTAACCGTCGTTAAGCAGTCTTCTGAATATATATCATGGTGGTTTAAACCGCTGCTAAATGTATAAGAGGTAAAACATTAGCGGTGGTTAAAACCGCCGCGAAATGCTGACCCGGAAAAAAAATAGAATTTCTGTTTATACTCCACCACTGCCTTGGAAAACAAACCAAACCACACATACAAAATATATATAATAAGGAGAAAATTTATACACCACCTACGCACTATTCATAAACACCCTTTCATTTAATGTTGATGAAAAAGTTGATCTAATTCAATAAGAATACCTAAAGCATACAAAATACCTAAAATTATGGATTTAGAATGAAACACAAGATAACATCAAATGAAACAAGAGATTGGGGGTCACATGGATTTATACTTATAGTTTACAGATGATCAAAATTGAAAATATTTGATTCCATAAAGGATTAAAGTGTATGGATCAAAATGTGCCAAAGAAGAGTGGGGAGGGATCACTACTAGCCGTTTTTCCTATAAGGATGAGGAACGAGGATTAAATGGGTTGATTTTCAGTCAGAATAAGAACCTTTAAAACATTATTATTATAAAATACTTTATATCGATGATTGACATTATGGTTCCAAGAAATAAGGTCTCTCATGTCTACCACATAAGAAGACAAATGAGAAATATAGGGCATATTTAAATAGACTAGAGAATATATTAGAAGATATGTAACCATTAAGAGAGAATCAGTTGTGCTAATCAAACAAAATAAGTGCATAACATGGAAAACATTACGTGGACCACATGATCCATTCTAGGTCACGAGAATCACATAACCCATAAAACATCTTTTGATCACATGATTTTTCTTCATACATATAATCATGTTACCATGTGAAGGTCACATGAATCACATAAAGATTAGTAGAACATGAAAAAATCCTCAAGAGACAACCGAATCACATAAGATAGACTAATGGCCAAGGGTGTGCATCAAAGTTCTAATAAATTACCATTAATTAGTTCATGGATTGATTAAGTGAGATATTTAGACAAGGTGATCACACAAAGAGGTCAAGTGAAATGATCACATGATTAGGTCTCTAGTATGGTTCTTGTGATGAGGTCCTGCTATAAGGCCCCATCCTTAAACATTACTTAATCATGAGATAATACAAGATTACACATTGAGGATCATTTCAGGTTTAGAGTTTTAGAGAATTAGATCATAAAACTTTCATTACATTCCACATCTAAACGAAGTGGTTACATAAAAGACAATATTCATTCTTCCCATCAACAGAAACATATTTAAAATAAAACACGGATTATTTCTTGACACATCCTTGACACTATCATCACATCATGTACCTTTCCCTTGACCTGTGAAAAACATTTCAAAAACTTGGGATGAGCATAAAAAAGCACAGTAAGGGATATAAAAATATGGAAAGGAAACATGAGTTCAAATATACATAAGAATGAAATCATACTTTACCCATAAAACTTAGGCACTTTAATATACCTCATCAAACCATGAATAAATCATAGAAATCATAAGGCATAAAGGTAACTTGAGGAATTCATAACATTCTTACGTAGGGAGTAACCCTCTTGGTTACGTTTGGAATACCCATCAAATTATATTCCCAAAATCTCTTTGGAGAAACCTTAACATTTCACTCCTTCGCATTACCCAATGAATTGGAGAGCTATATTGGGATCACCTGCCCTTAGTTTATCACGGAACCACCCGTCTTCATAATAATGCCCAAGAACCTCAACATAATCGTATCACATAAAACATGCATAAAGGAAACATAACATTTCCACCTTTAAATCACAAGATATCAATACAACACATTGATATAAAAACATTATGAAAACCATTTTTAATACCAAAATAAAAGAAAATTAAAACTTGGTATTTATTTTTCTTTTAAAAAGAAGGTATGGCTTGTAGAGGAAGACGAAACTCAAATAACGGTCACGGCGGCGGAGAAGTCGTTGTCGCCGCATACGTAGGACAAAGACATTCCCTTTTGTAATTTAGTAAAACGCTTCGTATAAAAAAGATTCCTTTTGGATAAACGTAAATGTCAAAGGGGTTTATACACCGAATAAAAGAGGGTTGTGTATAAAACAAAATATTCCTCAATGAAAGGATATTGAGACGAAGTCCCATACAAATACGGTATCCTTTGATTAAGGATAAATCAGTTACATAACTATGTGTGACAAATGAATACACGAAATATAAGTGGGTATTAAGTGTAATACAATTAGAGGACATTCACACATAATCATAGAAATACATATTCAATGTGTACAAGTTTATCCCAAAGAATCAAAATTGGGTTATGAAGTTCCCTTGCAATAATTAGACAGCCTAACAGCGTCACTTCAAAATTCAGAAAAAGAGTTGATGAGAGATAAAAAGGGTATCTCATCACTTGCACATAAAATTTACATCAATAAGGATATATAAGAACATATCCCAAAATAATATTATGTGAATTAAAAGACATAACAAAATAAGTCTTTTAAAAAGAGGAGGGTGAAAGGTTCCCTTACTGACATGGGTATCTTTCGAAACATACGCCCCGTGAAAGAAGGACAATACAACATTGATGTAAATATTCAGAAATGAAACAATATTACACAGTGAGTAAAATAGTGGTCAGTACATACACCACTAAAAGGAAATTGTGGCAAATGTAGCATAAATCTCACGGGAATAAAAGTGATATGAAAAATCGCTTATGAAAACTGGGCAGCCTAACGACGCCACTTAAAACTTCCAAAAATGGATTGATGAGATCAAATAGGTTATCTCATTACATTAAAATAAAATTTACAGCAAGAGTAATATAAAATAACATCCCACATCATAACAAAGAGGAGCTTAAAATAAGTGACATAAAGGATAGTACTTAAAGAGAAAGAGAGAGGTTAGATCTCTTACGAAAATTCGGTAGCCTAACGGCACCACTCAAAACTTCCAAAATGGATTGATGAGAGAGAATATAGTCTCTAATCATATGAACATAAAAATTATAGTAAGAGTAATATAAAATAACATCCCAATAACAAGAAATATGAGATTATAAGGAATGACATAAAAGAGTGTACTTAAAAAGAAATAGAGGAGTAGGATCCCTTACCTCGGGTCCGATTTGACTCGATCGTTCTTTAATGTCCTGAATAATAAACTTGATTTAATTTCCACTTTATTAATAACCTTTTTCTAGTTCATTATTCCTTTTAGATCACTTATTGCCATGTTATAAGCATTATGTAATCATTTATGTTAGTAATGTTTGTTTTGTCGATATTTGGTTCTTAAGTCGAAAGTGGACTTCTTACAATTACATGTTGTTCGTGTGGTCAAATGTTCATTGTATCCAGAATTATATTCATGATTTGGATATCATATATTTCATATATATCCATAATATTCATGTATTTATAATATTACATAATCATTTAGAGGTATGAAATGAAATGCACCGTTCATGGAGACGGTAATCCGTACGTACGCATGAACGCTACTTTCATTTCTATGACATATTAATGGAATTAAAAATAAATGAGAGGTATTATATTTTAATTACAGAATTATATTCATCATTTAGATTTATCATTCATCATATATATCCATTATATACATGTACTTATAATAGTACATTACATTTGGGGATAAGAAATGAAATGCACCGTTCATGGAGACGGTAAGCCGTATGTACGCATGAACGCTACTTTCATATCTATTTCATATTTTTATGGAATGGAATAATAATTATATAGAGGTGTATTATAATTCCAGTATAATATCATATATAATATCTTTAAATCCATCCTTTATACGTCCAACATATGGCATTAACGAATCACATCACTTTGAGGGGGCAGTAGTCCGCACTTACTTAAATAAAGATATCACGTTTACCCATAATGGAAACCATAAAGGTATGCCCAAAATGAAAAATACATAAGCTTAAAGAAAACATAAATATATTATATATCATATATAAATATAGTGTCATATTAATGGCCACCTTTGAAGGTGTTAAAATAATGTTGAACAATCATCGTTTCGAGAGGCCGAAATTCGCCATCCACGGAAACAATATGTTCATTAACCATTAGATGTAGGTGTGTGAAAGTGTAGCTCAAATCATTATTATAACAACATCCTAGTATATTTATGATACTGGATTTGTTACAAAAGAAATGAATAAAAATATTTTAGGGGGTTGGAGAAGCAAAATAAAACAAAAGGACTCATGTGAAGACATTACCTTAAAATCGGGTAAGTTCCTTTGGTTTGAGTGCAAAGGCTTCCTTGAGAAGACATCTTCCCAACGCGAGGCTTCAAGGAGTATGATAGTGAAGTGGAGAGACAAAATGGGCAGATTTTGGCCGAGCCAAAGGCTTTGGGAGTGTGGGTAAGGAGGTAGAGGTGGGGGCCTTTTATAAGAGGAGAGGAGGGGCACTATTGGAAAGTAAGCAAATTTTAATTTATTGGAAAATGTTATTATGATTTAAGAGGTCCCAAATAGATTTGTTTCGAGGATAAGGTGATAAAGGTTCTAAATACACTCATACAATAGGTTTTGTACATGTGTAGGTCTTATATATTACATTATCTTTCCATTTTATTTAAATCGTTAAATAATGAGGTCATCGCTGCATCATCATGATGTCATAAATAATTTAATTTATTTAATGTCTAAATATTATAATAAAACTACTATGATGTAGTAAATATCTTTAGCATTCCAATGAATATTTATAGTCAAAAATTCGATTTGTATAACCCCATGTAAAAATTGTTTTAGTAAAACATTTCATGTTTGTCTCATTTTTACTTTAGCTTTAAATAAAAAGATATTAATGTCATTTTCCAACCAATGTGGCTTCATGGGGTCCCCAAGTATACCCATGGGTTGTCTTGGTCGTCCATGACACATCCAATGATATTAGGACATGTGTAAAGTTCATTTCATATTATTAAAACATTATTTTTACCTTAAACTACACTAATTACCTCTAATCGCAATTAAAAACTTAATAAGTTACTATTCACCAAAAAATTGTTTTTATCCCATTGAACCACATTTTACTTCCTAATTACAACCATGAATGTCGTATTTTTGAAATTCAAAACACAAAGATGGAAAAATTTCATTTAAACAGAAAAATCAGTTTTTATAAGTACCACTTAGTGGTTTCACTATTCATCAAAAATTGAAGTTTTTCAGAAAAATCCCAAAAACTCACCCTAAGCTATATTTGATATTCCGAATTCAAAAATGAAGTATATTTTACAAAATTCAAAACATATTAGTCACATTAATTAATTTTATAATTAATTCCCGCTGTCAGAGAAAATAGCGTGTTTTTATGAAACAATAAGTATCAAAAGATTGACACTAGTTTAAGTCTGATTTCAAAGTGAAATTAATTACAATGACCACTATTGGATTTAATGGTAAAAATATATTCTAATTTCAAATTAAACCAATTCAAAAGATAATCTAATAATATAAATAAATTATATTAAAATGAGGTTTTGAATTAAAATACAACATTTTACACTATTCATTAAAAAAATGAACTTTATCAGAAAGATACCAAAAATTTACACAAATTAAATTTTGATGTCCCAATTCTTAAGAAGAGTTTTATTTGGTCCAAAAGGATGTATAAGAGTGAACAAAACTATATTTAATGATGGTTCTCCATCAAAAGGAGAAAAGTGAACCTTTAGTGAAAACTAGGTCATATATGCCTAAAATTGAATTCTTTCCTTATTTTATGCCTTTATCTTTTATTGGATAAATGTATAAACATTTAAAAACATATATAATCATATTTTAGTTATTTCTATCCATTACCACCAATACAACGGCTACATGTTAACTACAATTTAAAATAATATTATTTTATTATTAGAGTGCAACGTAAGATTCCCAAGAAACTCGTTGTTGGGTGTTGGGTACGCCATCGAGCATAGTGTCCCCTTTAAAGTCATATTAATATTTTATTCACAAATATGGATAAATATGAAAATTTCATATTCTTTATTTACCTGGGGTGTTACATCCTTCCTCCCTTTTGGGAATTGCATCCTCGCAATTTTTAAAATTGAGCTTGGAAACATCTTTGAAAGTTCCACATTGGAACAAGAGTCGGTAAAACAATCACTTTAAAATAAAGAAAGATAAGTACAGTGGTCACCCGAGTTAACCCATACTAGGATTCCATGTAGGAAAACATGGACATGGAGGAGAAAACATAGGGTCATGTTCTGATGGAGAGTGATAGAAAACATGTTTAGGAGAAAGTTGAACACAAGAAAATCACAAACTTGTGATGGGTTAAACGGTATTCGATTCCCCAGTAGGAAAAGTTAATAGAACAAATTTTTGTTTTAAGTTACTTTTTATTGAGGAATTTATTCATAAGGAAACATAATCACTTATCATGTTGACTTTCAACTTTTATTATATTCCTTACACAAACTCATATTTTCTCCAAAAGACGAGTATTTAGGAAGACTTGTTCACATTAAGAGTACTATAATCAACTTCATGAGAATCACATAATCCAACAAAGAGAACTATATAAATCCCATGTCTTTAGGCTTTAACCAAAACCAAAACCAAAAAGGTTAGTACAAGGTCAGATAATCCAGAAAAGCATAACCCATTAAAAAGCAAATCTCTGCTTAATCTCCAAAATTTGTCCAACAAAACCCAAAGTTCAATGAGGGCCATCCGATAAACAATTTGTCCATAAAATTATTCAAATTAAACCAGTCTATGATTGAAACCCAAATATTTGAAGGATTTAGTCACATAGTCTTTCAAGTTAAATCGTAACATTATCTCCTAACAACATCAGTTGCTCCTAAAGTCTCGTATTGAAAAGTAATTAACCTAATCACATATCCTCCATGATAGGTTAATCGTTTTCATAAATAACCCAAAATCAATTTACTATTAATTCATAAAATCATATAACTAAAAAGAATCAATCAAACTAACCAGGGACTTCACGTAGTCCAGTGGTAGGCGATAAATACCAGTCGCACTTTGGTTGTGGGTTCGATTCCCGCAGCTTTGTCCGACGCGACAGGTTGTCACATGGCCTGCGTGTTGACCTTTTTCCAAAACTATATAATTCTTAAATAATTCCCCAAAAAGAGATAAAATGATCAAAAATGATCATAACATATTTTAACCTCAAGTTTATCTCAAGCCTTTCATTTTCCATCATATCATATAATAACCCATAATTACCTCAAAAGTAAGGATCATATAAACTCTAGTGGTTACCTTTATAATTATTACCTGAACTCCCACATCGATTGGTCATCTCGTACATGATGCATTACAGAACATACCAAGGTTCAAGTGGTTGATCATGACTCCTTGATATTTGGTTTAGAACAACCACGAGTTTCCTCATTGAATCCTCCATTTTATCTAGTATCTTAATCAAATAACCACCACCGTTTCCTTCAAACCTGTTGTCTCTTTGGTGCCTTCTAGATCTATCCATTCACTAAAAACAGAAATGTCGGTGTGAGTATATCAACAAAACCATCATGTACTAATGAGGAAGGTAAAAATTAAGATATACTTACTCATTCACTTTATCTAAAACTAGGACTCTTTCTGAAATCCTAACCATTATGGTAATTTCACTTATGCTTAAAGAATACCCTAACCTCTAAAGTTATCTAAAACGACCTTTGATACCAACTATAAGGCCCCAGCCTTAAACCTTACTTAATTTTGAGATAATACAAGATTACACATTGAGGATCTTTTCAGGTTTAGAGTTTTAGAGAATTAGATCATAAAACTTGCATTACATTCCACATCTAAACAAAGTGGTTACATAAAAGACAATATTCATTCTTCGCGTCAACAGAAACATATTTAAAATAAAACACGGATTCTTTCTTGAGACTTCCTTGACACTATCATCACATCATGTACCCTTCCCTTGACCTGTGAAAAACATTTCAAAAACTTGGGATGAGCATAAAAAATCACAGTAAGGGATATAAAAATATGGAAAGGAAACATGAGTTCATATATACATAAGAATGAAATCATACTTTACCCATAAAACATAGGAACTTTAACATACCTCATCAAACCATGAATAAATCATAGAAATCATAAGACATAAAGGTAACTTGAGGCATTCATAACATTCTTACGTAGGGAGTAACCCTATTTGTTACGTTTGGAATACCCATCACAATATATTCCCTAAATCTCTTCAAAGAAACCTTAACGTTTCACTCCTTCGCGTTACCCAATGCATTGAACGGCTATATCGGGCTCACCCGCCCTTTGTTTATCACAGAACCACCCGTCTTCATAATAATGCCCAAGAACCTCAACATAATCGTATCACATAAAACATGCATAAAGGAAACATAACATTTCCACCTTTCAATCACAAGATATCAATACAACACATTGATATAAAAACATTATGAAAAACATTTTCAATACCAAAATAAAAGAAAATTAAAACTTGGTATTTATTTTTCTTTTAAAAAGAAGGAATGTCTTGTAGAGGAAGCCGGAACTCAAATAACGGTCTCGTCGGTAGAGAAGTCGTTGTCGCCGGATACGTAGTACAAAGACATTCCCTTTTGACGTTTAGTAAAATGCTTCGTATAAAAAAGATTCCTTTTGGATAAAAATATAAGTCAAAGGGGTTTCTACACCATATAAAAGAAGGTTGTGTATAAAACAAAAATATGCCTCAATGAAAGGAGATTGAGACGAATTCCCATACAAAGACGGTATCCTTGGATTAAGGAAAAATCAGTTACATAACTATGTGTGACAAAAGAATACACGAAATAGAAGTGGGTATTAAGTGTAAAACAATAATAGGACATTCACACATAATCATATAACGACATATTCAAGGTGTACAAGTTTATCCTAAAGAATTGAAATTGGGTTAAGAAGTTCCCTTGCAATAATTAGACAGGCTAACGGCGTCACTTCAAAATTCAGAAAAAGAGTTGTTGAGAGATAAAAAGGGTATCTCATCACTTGGACATAAAATTTACATCAATAAGTATATATAAAAACATATCCCAAAATAATATTATGTGAATTAAAATACATAACAAAATAAGTCTTTTAAAAAGAGGAGGGTGAAGGGTTCCCTTACCGACATGGGTATCTTTCGAAACATACGCCCCGTGAAATAAGGACAATACAACATTGATGTAAATACTCATAAATGAAAGAATATTACACAGTGAGTAAAATAGTGGTCAGTACATACACCACTCAAAGAAAATTGTGGCAAATGTAGCATAAATCTCACGGGAATAAAAGTGAGATTAAAAATCGCTTACGAAAACTCAGCAGCCTAACAGCGCCAATTAAAACTTCCAAAAATGGATTGATGAGATCAAATAGGGTATATCATCACATTACAATAAAATTTACAGATAGAGGAATATAAAAGAACATCCCCTATCATAACAAATAGGAGCTTAAAAGAAGTGACATAAAGGAGAGTACTTAAAGAGAAAGAGAGAGGTTAGATCTCTTACGAAAATTTGGCAGCCTAACGGCGCCACTCAAAACTTCCAAAATTGATTGATGAGAGAGAATAGAGTCTCTCATCATATGAACATCAAAATTACAGTAAGAGTAATATAAATGAACATCCCAATAACAAGAAAGATGATATTAGAAGGAATGACATGAAAGAGTGTTCTTAAAAATAAAGAGAGGAGTAGGATCCCTTACCTCAAGTCCGATTTGACTCGATCGTTCTTTAACGTCCTGAATAATAAACATGAGTTAATTTCCACTTTATTAAGAACATTTTTCTAGTTCATTATTCTTTTTAGATCACTTATTGCCATGTTATAAGCATTATGTAATCATTTATGTTAATAATGTTTGTTTTGTCGATATTTGGTTCTTAAGTTGAAAGTGGACTTCTTATAATTACATGTTGTTCGTGTGGTCAAATTTTCATTGTATCCAGAATTATATTCATGATTTGGATATCATATATATCATATATATCCAGAATATACATGTATTTATAATATTACATAAACATTTAGAGGTAAGAAATGAAATGCACCGTTCATGGAGACGGTAATCCGTACGTACGCATGAACGCAACTTTCATTTCTATGTCATATTAATGGAATTAAAAATAAATGAGAGGTATGTATATTTTAATTACATAATTATATTAATCATTTAGATTTATCATTCATCATATATATCTGTAACACCCCAAGATTCCACTGTACGTTTCCCTTCGAATAATGCAATAGCGTGTGTTGTACGCAACCCCGAGCTCTAACACACACCACAACTAACTAAACTAGCCGTTTTGAATAGTAATACATACTTTTTGAAATTTTATAAATTTTATTTATCAAAATGGACTTCATTTTTGGATTCGGAATATTTAAATTAGCCTATGTTGAATTTTTGGTATTTTTCTGAAAACTTTTAAATTGTTATGAATAGTGAAAAATACTTAAAAACAACTTTTTTAATCAAAATAATTTATAGTGATAAATTATAATATTTAGTGGTTTTAAAGTATAATTAGAATATATTTTTACTATTTTATCCAATGGTGGTCATTGGAATTAATTTAACATTGAAATTGGACATAAACAATTGCCAATCTTTTGATATAAATTGTTTCTTAAAAACACGTTATTTGTTGTAACAGTGGGAATTAATTATAAAATTAATTAATACAACTTATATGTTTGGAATTTTGTAAAATAGACATCATTTTTGAATTTGGAATATCAATTATAGCTTAGGGTGAAATTTTGGCCTTATTCTGAAAAACTTCAATTTTTGATGAATAGTGAAACCACTAAGTGGTTGTTAAAAACTGATTTTTCGTTAAAATGAAATATTACCACTTCTGTGATTTGATTTTCAAAAATCCGACATACATGGTCGTCATTAAGAAGTAAAATGTGGTTCAATGAGATTAAAATAATTTTTTGGTGAATAGTAACTTTTAAGTTCTTAATCGCGATTAGAGGTGATTAGTGTAGATTAAGATAAAAATAATGTTTTAATAATATGAGATGAGCTTGAAACATGTCCGACTCCTGTTGGATGAGTCATGGACGACCAAGACAACCCATGGGTCAACTTGGGGACCCCATGGAGCCACTTTAGTTGGAAAATGACATTAATATATATTTATTTAATGTTAAAATTAAATTGACACAAACATGAGTTGTTTTACTAAAACAGTTTTTAAGTGGGGTTACACAGATCCAAATATTGACTATAAATATTCATTAGAATGATAAAAATATTTCCTACATCATAATATTTATTTATAATTTTTAGACATTAATTAAATTAAATTATTTATGACATCATTATGATGCAGCGATGACCTCATTTTTTAACGATTTAAATAAAATGAGAAGATAATGCAAAATCCAAGGCTTACACTTGTCCAAAGCCTATTGGATGAGGAGATTTCGAACCCTTATCACCTTATCCACTAAATATATAAGTGTGGGACCTTTAGAATCCGAAAAGCATTGTATAATAATGTAACATTTCAATCTTTCCAAAAGAGCCCCTCCTCTCCTCTTATAAAAGGCCCCCACCTATACCACCTTATTCACACTTCCAAGCCTTTTGGTTCGGCCAAACTCTTCCCAAATACTCTCCCAACTTCTCTCCCTTCATCCTAGAAGCTTTACTTTAGTCATAAAGCCATCCTAAGGAGTCCTTTTGATCAAATCAAAAGGAAGAACCCGAAGAAGAGGTAACATTTTCATCACCCTCTTTCAAGTTTCTTTCTTCTTCCACCCCCTCTTTGTTTATTATTTCAATTCTAAAATTATAACTCCAGTATCTTCTATATACTGTGATGTTATTATAAATATGGAACAACCATATTCAGTATTCTACCAATCATTTTAATGACATGTCACCATACGTGCGTACGTACGACTTACCGTCTCCACGTCGTGGTGTAATTGTTATTCAATATATTATTATTTAGATGGGTATAATAATGATATGTAATTCATTTAAATAATAAATATAACATGATAATGATTCTGTATATATGATATACTATCCAATTATATATTATTTTAATATCAAAATAATGATATTGTCGCTCGTGCGTACGTACGGACTACCGTCTCCACGAACGCGCTGAGATTCATTCTCCGCCGTATCCATTCAAGTATAATTATCATTTGATGATTTAAAAATAATGTTTAAGGACATGATATCATTCTGTATATGAATAATATACAACCTATCCATGAAAAACACTACTTACGTAACAAAACATATAAAAGAAAACGAGTAAGTTAACACCCGAAACAACGATAAATCTAAGATATTGTTAACAAAGCAATGTTAAAAGATCATATATGATATCATATGAATATATATGATTCTTGTATAATTTAATAACAATTATTTCACCATTATATAGGAGGTTAACCTATGCCAACCAAGGAAAAGTACAAGGTAAGGGTTTACTTCACAACCTCTTCATTATCCAAGGTTGTTTATACATAATTATCTACTGGGACCTCGTTATCATCCACATCCATGTTTCTTAAAAATGTCTTTCAAAACATTTTTACTATTAGATGGAAAATGTGTTAAAGTCATTTACACCCTTAAACATTTTTGAAAGTAATCTTACCGTCGTTTTCCAAACAATGTACTTTTTGACCTCTTTGACAAATTTAAGGTAAGAATGTTTTTTTAACTTATACGGCGGGTGCGGCTATTTTCCGCCATTATAACTTCGTCGAAGCTTCCCTAACAAGCTTATAAGAATATCTTCAAAGTAAATGTATTATTTTATAATTATGGGACTTTTAAATGATTTCAAAAAGGAGAGATATTACTCTCAAATAGCTTTGATTTCATCCATGTCAACATCCTTTGATGGGTTTTAAGTTTAATTGAAATTGATTTATGATACAAAACTTCCATTGAACATTTTGTGAAATATTTGACTGTGGATGTGTTATTTTTATACCATCCATAGCTTATGGAGAAATTGTTCACATTTCGTTTTCTAGTTTTAATACGAATATTTATGCTATGTTTAAACCTATTCATATGAGGAATGTATTGGACTTAGTATGTGACGGGTGGAGCCCGCTATAGCTCCTCGATGCATCGGTAGGTCTCATGAGACAACTAGACGTGGAATTGGACGAGGCCCTTTCCCAATTTGATTTATGGTTTTGGCCGAGGCCTTAATCATTTTAGACGTCTTGGCCGAGGCCTTGACAAAGTGTTTCAGAATGTCTGGCATTATACATTCCCTCATTATGAATGTGGTTATTGATATTTCATGTGATTATTCGACTAGTAGAATATCCATGAGAGTATGTAATGGCATTATTTTATTTTACTTTTTCCATATTATGCTGAAGTTCAAGTTCAATAAGGCTTTTGTTTTAGTTATACATTGCCTTAAATGCTTATGTTTTCTTATAAAAGCTTCCGCAATATTGTTATCCTTACTGAGCATCTGAGCTCACCCCTTTCAATGTTTTAATATTTTCCAGGATGTGAAGAAGTGTATTATGACTGACCTGCAAGAATAGTCAGTGAGGATATGAGTGTGGACTATGAAGACCATGTTATTGTAGTTTGTTTACTTTTTTATGTAATGAAAGAATTATGAATGTATCTAGTGTTTCCAAGGCTACTAAACTAATCGGTCTTTCGAGACTTGATCTTTTGTGATCATGCCAATGTTACGAAGTAATGAACCGACTCTGGGTAGCTGGGGTCGGGGCGTTACAGTTGGTATCAGAGGCAGTTTAGTACTAACCATGGAAGCTAGATTTAGATAAACTCTGATTAGAGCACATATCCCGAAGATAGACTTTGAGGATTAGTATAGAAGAACTTCCTAGAATTTTGGTATTGTAGAGATGTTGTGAGTTTTCCGAGCAATACATCCCTGTCTGGATACGAGCAGGTAGAGGCGGCTCTGGCACAGATGTACCTAGGGGTAAAACCCGAAAACACCACTTTGTGCTAGACTCGAACGGGAACTGGTGCACGACAACGGGCCTTGCTGCACTCTTGGTTACGACACTCCCGGGGGATATGCTTTGTATAATTCCCATTTTCTTTACAAACCACTATGAAGGGTTACGAGTATATACTTCCTCAAAGAAAACATTTTTATAATTATGGATTATATCCATAATTAGTTCAATTTATGTTAAGTGTTTTACAAGTATGGAATTATGTATTTTGATTCATGAACTAATCTAGTTTATGCCATTATTTAGAAATGGCGCCTAGTGGAAGGAATGGAAACCGTATCAATGAATGCACTCCGTGTAGGGATTTCCCTCCTGCTCAGGATAATTATGGTGGAGCTAGTGATACAACTGGTGCCGATCAGCTTCTCACCGTACTGGGACAACTCACGCAGGTTATGAATAACAACCTTACTCGTATGGAGCACCCTGATCCGCAACGTGGAGGATCAATGCTAGACCGTTTAATGAGGAAACAACCGCCAACCTTCAATGGGAGTACAAATCCTATAGTAGCTGAGCAATGGATAAATTCCTTAGAGAAAATATTCCATGCCTTGGGGAGTAGTGAAAGGGAGAATGTTGTCATGGCAGTTTACCGCCTCACTGGAGATGCCGATCAATGGTGGTCACTAATTCAAAACACAAAGGAAGATGATGAATTAACAAACATGGAATGGTAGGAGTTCAAAGAGTTGTTCTAAGAAAAATACTTTCCTCGAGACCATCGAGCGGATATGGAAAGGAAATTTGTGAGTCTGAGGCAGAAGGAGGATGAGAATGTCACAAAGTATGAGGCTAACTTTACAAGGTTAGAAAGGTATGCTACAGATTACATACGTAACCCAAGAAGTAAGACTGATCGTTTCTTTGATGGGTTGAAACCATTTCTCCGTCGAGCTTTAGTATCACAAACCTTCTCCTCATACGAAGGTATTGTCTCGTGCGCTATCAAGACAGAAAAGGAATTCTCTAAGTCTTATGACTTTAAATCAAAGCAAGATAAGAAGAGATCCGCTGAAAACACTGGGAAAGGAAATAAGGAAACAGGGAAGAAGGGTAGAAATGAATTTCCACCCTGTGATAATTGCGGTAGGAAGCACCCTGGTGCCTGTCTAAAAGGGAAAGGAGTATGTTACAAGTGTGGTGAAAAAGGCCACCAAGCTCATGAATGCAAGGGAAAGAAAGCAGCTGTCAACGTGGAATGCTATAATTGTAGAGAGAAGGGACATTATGCAAATGAATGTCCTAAGCGTCAGGGGAACTTACCTCAGAAGAGGCCAAGGGATCAAGGCCAGGCTTATGCTATCACTACTGCTGAGGTGGAAGCTCCGAAAGACGTGGTGGCAGGTAATTTAATGGTTTCCTCAAGTTTAGAAAATGCTTTATTTGATTCTGGATCATCGAATTGTTTCATATCTTCCCAGTTTGCTAAGAAAATTAGATATTTCCAATTTGATTTAACAAGGGAGTTGTCGGTCAAAACCCCTAAGGTAAGTATTGTTGCAACAAAGTTTTGTCGATTAGTTCCCATTAGAGCACCTAAATGTTCTTTACCTGCTGATCTAATCGTCATACCCATGATTGAATTTGATATAATCCTCGGTATGGATTGGCTTTCGGACCATGATGAAAAAATTTATTGTAAGAAGAAAGAGGTTACGATTCTTGATGATGATGATAAGGAACACCTTATCTTTAGAGTCGAATCGTCGCCACATAATTCTTATCTAGATCCACCCCCAGTAGCTCAACTGAATTCAATTATTGGGGAGGAAGAGAAGGAAATTACCGAGGGTGAGGAAAGGAATATTCAAATAGAGGATGTACCTATTGTGAGAGAATATATTGATGTGTTTCCGAAAGATTTACCTGGACATCCTCCAGAACGAGAAGTTGAGTTTTCCATTGATTTAATTCCTGGATCAAGGCCCATATCGAAGACCCCTTATAGAATGGCCACTATGGAAGTAGTTTAACTAAAGAAACAACTAGAGGAATTGAGTAATAAGGGATTTATTCTCCCTAGTGTTTCTCCTTGGGGAGCCCCTGTTCTTTTTGTTAAGAAGAAAGATGGATCTATGAGGTTGTGCATTGACTATAGGGAGATCAATGCTATAACAATAAAGAACAAGTATCCCCTACCTCGCATTGATGATTTGTTTGACCAACTGCATGGAGATCAATACTTCTCAAAGATTGACCTTCGGTCTAGATACCATCAGTTGTGTGTGAAGAAGGAAGACGTTCCAAAGACAGCATTTCGAACAAGGTACGGGCATTACGAGTTTACAGTAATGCCTTTTGGATTGACTAATGCACCCTCTGTTTTCATGGATCTAATGAATAGAGTTTTCAAGGAATATCTTGATGACTTTGTAGTGGTATTTATTGATGATATCTTGGTATACTCCAAAAGCCACAAAGATCATGAAAATCACTTACGCATTATCCTGAAGACTCTTAGAAGACATGAATTATATGAGAAATTTAGCAAGTGTGAATTCTGGCTTCATGATATTTCTTTTCTTGGCCATATTGTCTCTAAGGATGGAATTTTCGTTGATCCTTCTAAAACCAAGGCAATCCAAGAATGGCCAGCACCGACAAGTATAACTGAGGTACGCAGTTTTATTGGTTTAGCAGGTTATTATCGACGTTTCGTCCAGAATTTTGCCAGATTGGCTAACCCATTGACAAAGCTCACACGTAAAGGGATTAAATTTGTCTGGACAAAAGAGTGTGAAGAATGTTTTGAAGAACTAAAGAGAAGATTAGTCAATGCCCCTGTATTGACTCTACCATCGGGGAATGATGGGTTTGTTATTTATAGTGATGCATCGAAGAAAGGACTCGGTTGTGTCCTTATGCAGAATGATAAGGTCATTGCCTATGCATCACGACAGCTAAAAATCCATGAGCAAAACTATCCTACTCATGATCTTGAGTTAGCAGCTGTGATCTTTTCTTTAAAGATATGGAGACATTACCTCTATGGTGAAAAATGTGAGATTTATACTGATCACAAGAGTTTGAAGTATATTTTCACACAAAAAGAACTCAACATGAGGCAAAGGCGATGGCTTGAACTACTCAAGGATTATGATTGCACGATACATTACCACCCGGGGAAGGAAAACAGGGTGGCAGATGCTTTGAGTAGAAAAGACCATGGAGTTTTGAATGTGATGAGAATTGAAAGGGATCCAATTTTCTTGGATCTAGTGAATATGGACATGGGAATAACTAGAGAAGGTTAAACATCAATGCTTTTTCAAATGGTTGCCAAACCATCATTACTAGAAAGGATTAAGAGTTCTCAGACCAATGATGAAGAATTTCAGAAGAAGATTAAAGGTGTGAATGATGGAAGATTGAGGGACTTTGTGTATAAGGATGGAATTTTGAAATTCGGGAAGAGACTTTGTGTTCCCGATATACCTGATCTAAAAAGGGAATTTTCTGGATGATGCTCATAGTTAAA
This sequence comes from Viscum album, assembly GCA_963277665.1. Taxonomy (NCBI): domain Eukaryota; kingdom Viridiplantae; phylum Streptophyta; class Magnoliopsida; order Santalales; family Viscaceae; genus Viscum; species Viscum album. Next base: position 908,205,717 of record OY728145.1, read on the forward strand.
ACTTCTCTATACACCCTGGGAGTACCAAAATGTATAGTGATTTGAAGGAACATTTTTGGTGGGACAATATGAAGAGGGAGATTTCTGATTTTGTGTCGAGGTGTATGGTTTGTCAACAAGTGAAAGCTGGAAGGCAACATCATGGTGGAGTATTGCAACCTCTTCCCATACCTGAGTGGAAATGGGATAATATTACGATGGACTTTTTCATGGGACTACCAAAGACTCCTAGAAGGAATGATGCAATATGGGTCATTGTTGATCGACTTACTAAGTCAGCACATTTTCTGGCTATACGGGAGGATCTACCACTTGAACGTCTAGAAAGAATATATATTAATGAAGTTGTAAGACTTCATGGAGTACCCCTATCGATTGTTTCTGATCGTGATCCTCGTTTTACTTCAAGATTCTGGAAAAGTATTCAAAAGGCCTTGGATACTGAACTTCGTTTGAGCACTGCCTATCACCCTCAAACAGATGGACAATCAGAACGGACTATTCAAACCTTAGAAGACATGTTGAGATCATGCTCTCTTGACTTTCAGGGTATGTGGGATCAATACTTACCACTGGTATAATTTTCCTATAACAATAGCTTCCATTCGAGTATTCAGATGGCACCATATGAAGCATTATACGGAAAGAGATGTCGTACACCAACCTGTTGGGATGACGTTGGTGAAAGAAAACTTGTAGGCCCAGAAATTGTGGAGGAAACGGTGGAATAGGTGAAAGTAATCCAAAATCACATCAAAGCAGCTCAAAGTATGCAGAAGAGCTATGCTGATAATCGAAGGAAGGATTTGGAATTTCAAGTCGGTGATCATGTTTTCCTGAAGGTATATCCATGGAAGGGAGTCATACGTTTTGGTAAGAAAGGTAAATTGAGTCCCAGGTACATCGGACCTTTCGAAATTCTAGAACGAATTGGGGCTGTAGCTTACCGATTGGCAATGCCGCCAAGCCTCTCCAAAGTTCACGATGTGTTCCATGTATCTCTGTTGAGGAAATACATGCCTGACCCAACGCATGTACTCACCTATGAGGAATTAGAACTGGAACCTGATCTTTCCTATTGTGAAGAGCCCGTCAGGATTCTTGATGTGAGGGAGCAGGTGCTGAGAAACCAGACGACTCGTCTGGTGAAGGTTTTGTGGAGAAATCATAAAATGGAAGAGGCAACGTGGGAACCTGAGGAATTTATGATGAAAAACCACCCGAGTCTTTTTATGCAATAATACCCTAGAAATTGCGAGGACACAATTATTTGAAGGAGGGGAGAATGTAACACCCCAAGCTTCCACTGTACGTTTCCCTTCGAATAATGCAATAGCGTGTGTTGTATGCAACCTCGAGCTCTAACACACACCACAACTAACTAAACTAGCCGCTGTGAATAGTAATACCTACTTTTTGAAATTTTATAAATTTTATTTATCAAAATGGACTTCATTTTTGGATTCTGAATATTGAAATTAGCCTATGTTGAATTTTTGGTATTTTTCTGAGAACTTCTAAATTTTTATGAATAGAGAAAAATACTTAAAAACAACTTTTTTAATCAAAATAATTTATAGTGATAAATTATAATATTTTGTGGTTTTAAAGTATAATTAGAATATATTTTTACCATTTTATCCAATGGTGGTCATTGAAATTAATTTAACATTGAAATTGGACATAAACAATTGCCAATCTTTTGATATAAATTGTTTCTTAAAAACACGCTATTTGTTGTAACAGCGGGAATTAATTATAAAATTAATTAATACAACTTATATGTTTGTAATTTTGTAAAATAGACATCATTTTTGAATTCGGAATATCAATTATAGCTTAGGGTGAAATTTTGGCCTTATTCTGAAAAACATCAATTTTTGATGAATAGTGAAACCACTAAGTGGTTGTTAAAAACTAATTTTTCATTAAAATGAAATATTACCACTTCTGTGATTTGATTTTCAAAAATCCGACATACATGGTCGTCATTAAGAAGTAAAATGTGGTTCAATGAGATGAAAATATTTTTTTGGTGAATAGTAACTTTTAAGTTCTTAATCGCGATTAGAGGTGATTAGTGTAGTTTAAGGTAAAAATAATGTTTTAATAATATGAGATGAGCTTGACACTTGTCCTACTCCTATTGGATGAGTCATGGCCGACCACTACAACCCATGGTCCAACTTGGGGACCCCATGGAGCCACTTTAGTTGGAAAATGACATTAATATATATTTATTTAATGTTAAAATTAAATTGACACAAACATGAGTTGTTTTACTAAAACTGTTTTTAAGTGGGGTTACACAGATCCAAATATTGACTATAAATATTAATTAGAAATATAAAAAGATTTCCTACATCATAAAATTTTTTTATAATTTTTAGACATTAAATAAATTAAATTATGTATGACATCATTATGTTGCAGCGATGACATCATTATTTAACGATTTAAATAAAATGAGAAGATAATGCAAAATACAAGGCTTACACTTGTCCAAAGCCTATTGGATGAGGAGATTTCGAACCCTTATCACCTTAGCCACTAATTATATAAGTGTGGGACCTTTAGAATCCGAAAAGCATTGTATAATAATGTAACATTTCAATCTTTCCAAAAGAGCCCCTCCTCTCCTCTTATAAAAGGCCCCCACCTCTACCACCTTATTCACACTTCCAAGCCTTTTGGTTCGGCCAACCTCCGCCCAAATACTCTCCCAACTTCTCTCCCTTCATCCTAGAAGCTTTACTTTAGTCAGAAAGCCATCCTAAGGAGTCCTTTTGATCAAATCAAAAGGAAGAACCCGGAGAAGAGGTAACATTTTCATCACCCTCTTTCAAGTTTCTTTCTTCTTCCACCCCCTCTTTGTTTATTATTTCAATTCTAAAATTATAACTCCAGTATCTTCTATATACTGTGATGTTATTATAAATATGGAACAACCATATTCAGTATTCTACCCATCATTTGAATGACATGTCACCATACGTGCGTACGTACGGCTTACCGTCTCCACGTCGTGGTGTAATTGTTATTCAATATATTATTATTTAGATGGGTATAATAATTTTATGTAATTCATGTAAATAATAAATATAACATGATAAGGATTCTGTATATATGATATACTATCCAATTATATATTATTTTAATATCAAAATAATGATATTGTCGCTCGTGCGTACGTACGGACTGCCGTCTCCACGAACGCGATGAGATTCATTCTCCGTCGTATCCATTCAAGTATAATTATCATTTGATGATTTAAAAATAATGTTTAAGGACATTATATCATTATGGATATGAATAAGATACAACCTATCCATGAAAAACACGACTTACGTAACAAAACATATAAAAGAAAACGAGTAAGTTAACACCCGAAATAATGATATATCTAAGATATTGTTAACAAAGCAATGTTAAAAGATCATATATGATATCATATGAATATATATGATTCTTGTATAATTTAATAACAATTATTTCACCATTATACAGGAGGTTAACCTACCCCAACCACGGAAAAGTACAAGGTAAGGGTTTACTTCACAACCTCTTCATTATCCAAGGTTGTTTATACATAATTATCTACTGGGACCTCGTTATCATCCACATCCATGTTTCTTAAAAATGTCTTTCAAAACATTTTTACTATTAAATGGAAAATGTGTTAAAGTCATTTACACCCTTATACATTTTTTGAAAGGAATCTTACCGCCGTTTTCCAAACAATGTACTTTTTGACCTCTTTGACAAATTTAAGGTAAGAATGTTTTTTTAACTTATACGGCGGGTGCGGCTATTTTCCGCCATTATAACTTCGTCGAAGCTTCCCTAACAATCTTTTAAGAATATATTCAAAGTAAATGTATTATTTTATAATTATGGGACTTTTAAATGATTTCAAAAAGATAGATATTACTCTCAAATATCTTTGATTTCATCCATGTCAACATCCTTTGATGGGTTTTAAGTTTAATTGAAATTGATTTATGATACAAAACTTCCATTGAAAATTTTGTGAAATATTTGACTGTGGATGTGTTATTTTTATACCATCCATAGCTTATGGAGTAATTGTTTACATTTCGTATGCTAGTTTTAATACGAATATTTATGCTATGTTTAGAACCTATTCATATGAGGAATGTATTGGACTTAGTATGTGACGGGTGGAGCCCGCTATAACTCCTCGATGCATCGGTAGGTCTCATGAGACAACTAGACGTGGAATTGGCAGAGGCCCTTTCCCAATTTGATTTATGGTTTTGGCCGAGGCCTTAATCATTTTAGACGTCTTGGCCGATGCCTTGACAAAGTGTTTCAGAATGTCTGGCATTATACATTCCCTCATTATGAAAGTGGTTATTGATATTTCATGTGATTATTCGTCTAGTAGAATATCCATGAGAGTAAGTAATGGCATTATTTTATTTTACTTTTGCCATATTATGCTGAAGTTCAAGTTCAATAAGGCTTTTGTTTTAGTTATACATTGCCTTAAATGCTTATGTTTTCTTATAAAAGCTTCCGCAATATTGTTATCCTTACTGAGCATCTGAGCTCACCCCTTTCAATGTTTTAATATTTTCTAGGATGTGAAGAAGTGTATTATGAATGACTTTCAAGAATAGTCAGTGAGGATATGAGTGTGGACTATGAAGACCATGTTATTGTAGTTTGTTTACTTTTTGATGTGATGAAAGAATTATGAATGTATCTAGTGTTTCCAAGGATACTAAACTAATCGGTCTTTCGAGACTTGATATTTTGTGATCATGCCAATGTTACAAAGTAATGCACTGACTCTGGGTAGCTGGGGTCAGGGTGTTACAATATCCATTATATACATGTACTTATAATAGTACATTACATTTGGCAATAAGAAATGAAATGCACCGTTCATGGAGAGGGTAAGCCGTACGTACGCATGAACGCTACTTTCATTTTTATTTCATATTTTTATGGAATGGAATAATAATGATATAGAGGTGTATTAAAATTCCAGTATAACATCATATATAATAACATTAAATCCATACTTTATACGTCCCACATATGGCATTAACGAATCACATCACTTTGAGGGGGCAGTAGTCCGCACTTCCTTAAATGAAGATATCACGTTTACCCATAATGGAAACCATAAAGGTATGCCCAAAATGAAAAATACATAAGCTTAAAGAAAACATAAACATATTATATATCATATATAAATATATTGTCATCTTAATGTCCACCTTTGAAGGTGTTAAAACAATTTTGAACAATCATCGTTTCGGGAGGCCGAAATTCGGCATCCACGGAAATAGTATGTTCTTTAACCATTAGATGTAGGTGTGTGAAAGTGTAGCTCGAATCCTTCTTATAACAACATCCTAGTATATTTATGATACTTTAGTTGTTACAAAAGATATTAATAAAAAGATTTTAGGGGGTTGGAGAAGCAAAATAAAACAAAAGGACACAAGTGAGGACATTACCTTAAAATTGGGTAACTCCCTTTGGTTTGAGCTCAAAGGCTTCCTTGGGAAGACTTATTCCCAAAGTGAGGCTTCAAGGAGTAAGAGAGGGAAGTGAAGAGACAAAATTGGAAGATGTTTGACGAGCCAAAGGCTTTGGGAGTGTGGGTATGGAGGTAGAGTTGGGGGCCTTTTATAGGAGGAGAGGAGGGGCACTCTTGGAAAGCAAGCAAAGTTTACTTTATTTGAAAATGGTATTCGGATTTAAGAAGTCCCACATTGATGTGTTTCGCGGATAAGGTGATAAGGGTTCTATATACACTCATCCAATAGGTTTTGGACATGTTTAGGTCTTAGATATTACATTATCCTTCCATTTTATTTAAATCGTTAAATAATGAGGTCATCGCTGCATCGTCATGATGTCATAAATAATTTAATTTATTTAATGTCTAAAAATTATAATAAAAATACTATGATGTAGGAAATATCTTTATCTTTCTAATTAATATTTATAGTCAAACATCTGATTTGTATAACCCCATGTAAAAATTGTTTTAGTAAAACATTTCATGTTTGTCTCATTTTTACTTTAACTTTAAATAAAAAGATATTAATGTCATTTTCCAACCAAAGTAGCTTAATGGGGTCCAAAAGGTGACCCATGGGTTTTCTTGGTCGTCCATGACACATCCAATGAGGTTAGGACATGTGTCATGTTCATTTCATATTATTAAAACATTATTTTTACCTTAAACTACACTAATTACCTCTAATCGCGATTAAAAACTTAATAAGTTACTATTCACCAAAAAATTATTTTTATCCCATTGAACCATATTTTACTTATTATTGTCAACCATGTATGTTGAATTTTTGAAATTCAAAACACAAAGATGACAAAATTTTATTTAAACGGAAAAATCAGTTTTTATAAGTACCACTTAGTGGTTTCACTATTCATCGAAAATTGATGTTTTTCAGAAAAATCCCAAAAACTCACCCTAAGCTATATTTGATATTCCAAATTCAAAAATTAAGTATATTTTAAAAAATTCAAAACATATTAGTCACATTAATTAATTTAATAATTAATTCCCGATGTCAGAGCAAATAGCATGTTTTTATGAAACAATAAGTATTAAAAGATTGACACTAGTTTAAGTCTGATTTCAAAGTGAAATTAATTCCAATGACCACTATTGGATTTAATGGTAAAAATATATTCTAATTTAACTTTACAACCAATTCCAAAGATAATATAATCATATAAATAAATTATATTAAAAATAGGTTTTGAATTATAATACAACATTTTACACTATTCATTAAAAAAATGAACTTTATCAGAAAGATACCAAAAATTTACACAAAGTAAATTTTGATGTCCCAATTCTTAAGAAGAGTTTTATTTGGTCCAAAAGGATGTATAAGAGTAAACAAAACTATATTTAATGACGGTTCTCCATCAAAAGGCGATAAGTGAACCTTTAGTGAAAACTAGGGCATATACACCTAAAATTGAATTCTTTTCGTATTTGATGCCTTTATCTTTTATTGGATAAATGTAAAATCATTTAAAAATGTATATAATCATATTTTAGTTATTTCTATCCATTCCCTCCAATACAACGGCTACATGTTAACTACAATTTAAAATAATATTATTTTATTATTAGAGTGCAACGTTAGATTCCCAAGAAACTCGTTATTGCGTGTTGGGTACGCCATCGACCATAGCGTCCCCTTTAAAGACATATTAATATTTTATTCACAAATATGGATAAATATGAAAATTTCATATTCTTTATTTACCTGGGGTGTTACACCTGCAAATTTGTCTTGCAAAACAAACGCACGAGAGATAGGGTTTTGAGAGCTATGGAGCTTCATGTCACCGGTCAAATGACCAGCCTCTCGCCCCTATTTATAGGGAACCTCAAGGAATATGAATGGACTTATAGAATACAAAAAGGTATTTTTAATTCCAACCAGAGAAAGCATAAGAGACTCATGAAGTCATTTCCTACCTCATAACTGAGTCCTTGTTCCTTCAAAAATCACTTTTGTGGGGGGGGGGGCATTTTTTGACGCTAGCCAAATGAGCATTGTATATTTTAGGAAAAAATAAATACCCGAAGCCTAGGTATTAATATATACCCAAAGGAAAGAAAATTCTATCATGTATACATATAGATTAATCACCTAGGTCACAAGGACCATGTGAACTTCAATGAGGCTCATGATCACATGACCCTAGGAACATCATGCAAAGGGGTTATGCAAATCATGTGATCTGTTCCTGATCATGTGAAGCCCCATAAAATAGCCCAATTAATCATGTAAAACCCCTATGATTATTCTTTTTTATCATATGACATGTCATCTAACAATCTCCCAATATGTTCATAAAATAAAAGTTAGAAAAGAGGGAAGCTTCATGGGAAGGGAGTGGCATTGGTTTTCATGTGATGTGGTTATGTGCCTCATAATAACTATTAATGATCATGAAAATCACCTCATAAAACCATCTTGATCTAGTGATATCCATTCAACATGGCTGTTTGGACATGCAACACCCTAATGAGTCAAATTCCCAATGCTGAATTTACAATAGAAACATCAAAGAGCCTATTACCATAAATCATCTAACCAATGAAACAAACACATCATTCTCTTTACCACCTGAGGTTATTGTGATCATTCAAGGTTAGCCACTGAAGATCCTCCAAGACCAATGGTTTTTTAAAGGTTCCATACACCACACATGTTATATATACAAACCAACCTTTCCCATATATGTTCAACACAACAACAATACTACTCATGGTCCGATGATGCATCGTCACCCTCTCCACCTTCATCTCCTGCTGCCACCTGTAAGAACATTATACTGAAAATTAAATATTGTTGCATATTTATAATTAAACATAAAACCAATAAAAGTTTTAAAACTAAATGATTGTGATTTTTTGTGATTTACCTACTCACCACCACTCGGTGCACTACCACTGGGGGCATATCTGCTCATCTGCAAATATAAACCAGTCAACACTTTATGCATAGTGGATATCTGAGCCCCTTGGTCTTGAACTGTGGCTCATAGAGAAGAAATCTCCCTCTGAGCATCTTCAGGTATGGGATGACCATAACTAGGAGTAGATGCGGCTGGAATCCCTGATGGCCTGCTAAAGACCTTAGAAGATACGGGTCCCAAACCCATCCCGCACACTCTACCAGGATGCTCCTTCCCAAGGACTTGAGCAACCGGGTCATCCTGGGAGACTGAGTAGGACTGCCCAGGACTGGCATCCAATAGTTCTTTAATTTTTACCTATAAATCAAATATCAATACATATTAACACAGTAAAAACTGATAATAAGTTATTATAATAAAAATTTGACTTCATACCCCAACTTCTTTGGTAGGCTCATTAGCAAAAGAGCCATCTGATTTTCTGTGAACATCCAACCACAGTTCAGTCTGGGAGGCTTCGTGCCCTAAATTCTGTGACTTCATTAAGAAAAGATAAATAAAAAATTAAATATATTAAATAGATAATATTTTATTATAAATATTTAAACTATTTAAAATATTACCAATGACATTTGGCTTCTAGAAAAGCTTTTGGAGCCCACCGTGTGAGGGAAGACTTGCTTCGCCCTATTTAATGCATTCTGTCGTGATTGATCCTGAAATAAATAAAATGAAATTTAACAGTAATGTATCCAATGTCATATACTCTTCATATACATGTATTAATGTAAAGTGTGGATAAAATAATAATATATATTTCAATACCATCCTCTTCTCATCACGATGTCTGTCAACAAAAACATTCCACTGCTCTTTCAGTACCCCACTGGGTAGCTTGTCATACATTTGTTCCAAGGTCAACGAAGTATCATTGACATCACACCACAATCTCCATTTGAAATCGTTCAATTTTTTACCGAGATTTTTCAAAGTCCACTTCCGTGCTATCACATCAGCAACTGTGAAGTGGAAGAACATCTGTATACAGAAATTTGTTTTGATCATATTAGTAACATGACATTAAATTAAACCATAATGTAATAAAATTACCTTTATTTGAGAATCGAAAACTTTATTTTTTCAGTTTGGAGGCATATGTCTCCAATCATCATATGAAATGGGAAGGGAAATGGGCTCTGCTGGCAACTGAACTATAATCCGGCCAAATAACCCCGCGACATCATCCTTAGGGACCCCATAAGAATCAAATGGCACAAATATCCTTTCGCCATTCAAGTTCCAAACATATGAGATTTTTAAGTGTTTCTCCACGGTTTTATTTTTGTCATCTTCAATGAGAAAACAATTAGTATAAACAAAATGAAATAAATTTATTTAATTAAAATTTATACCTATGAATGTGACCCTCCAGTGTGTCCAGGATGAACTGGAAGGGGTCTATCACTGCCCAACTGATGAGGCACCTGTAGGGGGAGTCGACGACTCATCCTCTAATGGGAGGCTCTCTGATGGTGTGAGAGATGGTGCAGGGGGAGATGGTGTGGGGGTGTAGGCAGATGGTGCCTCAGATATCTTGGGGAGTGACCCAGATGGATCAGCATCCGTCGGAGAACTAGAAGAAACAGTATATTGCTTCCTCTTTGGCATTCCTGTCATTTAATCAAATAAAATTACGTTCAGAATATATATTTCAAAAAAAATTTTCAGAAAAAAATTAAAAATGATAATAGATTCCCAGTACTAACAAACAAAATATATATATCAATGATATTGAATGACTGCAGAAATGAAACAAGTGGTTGCTGCATGAATGAATAATTGAACATACAATCATTTCCCCTTCAATAATGTCGGTTTCCTGCTCCATTTACTCATCCACTTCATTCATCCTTGCAAGGATAATATTTTCAATATCATGATGGAAAAATAATTCTTCTTCCTGTTGCTGATGACATTCAACTTCAGATGTAAAATCTTCCACTTTATCACCCATATCATCCAAATCTCTTTGTATTACGTGAGTAACTACACTCCACCCTTCATCCACAACATCATTCACATAATATACCATTTTTTCATGCGATGCTAAGATATATGGATCATGCATTTCACGATCACCAACATCCATCAAGTGAGAGAAGTTCACAGAAGTAAATTGCAATGAATCTATTTTAACACCTCTGATAATATCGACCCATTTGGATTTGAATAAAACAACAGAAAAATGTACATGGTAGTTTAATTAAATAATATCATGGGGCTTTCCATAGTATCCCACTTCAGTAAATGTAAATATACCACTATTTTGTGTTTTCAAACCCACTTCTTGATCAAATGTACGAAATCTAAAGCCATTCACATGATAAGCATCGAGCTTTCTAACTTGATTTATAGGACCTCTATCAAGAGACTTCAAATCTTCTGACAAGTCTGATCGAGTATTAGTATTCACGATCTGAAAAAAGAAATATAATTTAATATATTTACAAATTTTATGTGTCAAACTAATATTCTTATTTATTGCAATATTTATGAACTTACACGTCGTGCAAACAATTCTACAAGCTCTTTATTCACAACATTCGTTATATCTTTCTCATTTCATGTTTGGCCTCTTATTCATCTCTTTTTTTGTATCCTCAACTCTTCAATAAATGGATATGAAATTTCACTATTCATAAGCACATATCTATGTGCCTGTAATAATTCCAATTCTGTCAGTGTCACATTTGAGGTCCTCCCAACTGATCGGAAAATAACAGGAAATATTTTTTATTTCTGATGCATTTCAGATTGAGTTGATGTGTCTTCAACACGTCCAACTCGATTAAATATTGTCTCAATATCATCTAAATACTTGGAACAAAAGGTAAGACATTCCTCGGCCAAATAGCCTTCAGCAATAGAGCCTTCTGGTTGAGCATTATTTCTCACGTATGATTTCAAATGCCCAAGCTATCTATAAAATAAAATAATAATATTATGCATTTATTTAAATGTCAAAAATTGTTTACTTTACTGGAAAACATATAAATAAAATACCTCTCAATTGGATACATCCATCAATAATGAACGGGGCCTCCTAATTTAGCTTCTTCAACCAAATGCACAGTTAAATGCATCATGATAGTAAAAAACGATGGAGGAAAGATCATATCCATTGCACAAAGAGTCAATACAAACCTCTCCTAGAGGTTGTCAACCTGAAATGCATGTACAAAATTCTCACATAATTTCCTGAAAAATGTGCAGAATTGGAGTTAAACAGTAGTAACTTTTTCAGGTAATAATGTACGCAATGCCAATGGTAGTAACTGCTGTAACAAAATATGTGAATTGTGACCTTTCAATCCATGTAACTTACGATTCTTCAAGTCAACATACCACGAGATGTTACTCGAATACCAATCAGATACCTTCACATTCTTTAAAATTCTAAGGAACGTATCTTTATCCCTATTTTTCATTGTGAAAATGGCCAGAGCATACTTTTCATTCACATCTGGCCAAAGATTGCATTTTATGTTCATTACTTGTAAGTCTTTGCGAGCATTAAGATGATCCTTCGACTTTCCATGCTCATTAAGTAATGTGAAAATAAAATTATCACAGACATTCTTCTCAATATGCATCACATCAAGATTGTGGCGCAACAAATTAAATTCCCAATATGAAAGTTTAAAGAATATACTTTTTTTCTTCCATTGTTGCGTCCTGATTTCACTTGACGATGCACTTCGGACCCATTTTCCGCTATCATTCAAATGATGAACCTTCCCTAATTCTGTTTCAACATTTTCAAGTTGTGTCAATATTTCAGAACTGGTTAACAACTTTGGAGGTGGTCTACGATCAATGAAACCATTAAATTTTTATTTGTTCAGCCAAAATCTATGAGATGTATCGAGAAATCTTCGATGGCATAAGAAGCACCATTTTCTACTGCGAGGTAGCCGTTTGGGCTCAAAATCAAAGTTACAAACAAGACAATCCAAAATCGTATAAGTGTTCCAACCAGATAAATTCCCAAGCCCAGGGAAGTCACTAATGGTCCACAGTAAAGGAGTATGCATTTTGAACATTGTTTTAGAAGAAAAATCAAATGTCTCAACACTGTTACTCCATAACTCCTGCAACTCTTCAATCAATGGCTGCAAGTATACATCAATATCATTTCCAGGCATTTGTTTTCCAGGAATAATCATTGATATAATAAAAGATGATTGTTGTATACACATCCACGGAGGCAGACTATAAGGGATCAAAACAACTGGCCAAATGCTATAACTTGTACTCAAAGTCCCAAATGGGTTGAATCCATCGGCAGCCAATCCCAATCGAACATTCCTAGGATCAGCTGAGATATCTGGATGTAATGAATCAAATGTCTTCCATGATTTGGAATCTCGTGGATGTCTCATTAACCCATCATTGTTATTATCTATAGAATTCCACTTCATGTGTTCGGCGGTTTTTGATGACATGAATAATCTTTGCAATCGCGGCTTCAAAGGAAAGTAACGCAAAACCTTTGCAGGTGTGTTCATTTTTTTCTTCTTCATGAAATTATGTTCAGTCAGACTTCCAAAATCACCCTTTGACTACAATCTAGAAGAATAACATTTCTTGCAATTCTGTCTACTGGAATCCTCTCCCCAATAAAGCATACAATCAATGAGACACACAAGTATTTTTTTATAATTCAGACCAAGCTTGTTAACAACTTTTTTCATATCATAAAAAGATTCTGGGATTTTTTTTTCACGAAATGCATCCTGAATCAATTCCAATATCATGGAAATTGCCTTATTTGTAATTCCACATAGACATTTGATATGGTACAACTTCAGCAAAAATGAAAGCTTTAAATATTTCAAAAACCCACAATACAACTCTTGATTTCCATCATCAACTAAATCATGAAACACATTTTTCTCAGTGAAGTTTTCCATTTCATTTGGCTCTACAGATACAAGAGGAGGATCCAATGATATGTTCCAATCTTGATCTACTTGTGTTACTGTCTCAAAAACATCACTTGTCACGTTGCAATTTGTAGCACCCTCTTCTGGTTGTTCTGATATGTTTTGATGTTGATAGTGGTGTCTTGCAGTGCCGAATGAATCATTTGTGAGGTTTTTCATTTCATTTTCCTTTGTCGACGAACATGGGACCTCATTCTGTGGATTAACATCAGTGCTCAATCATTCTGTATTTTTCGATTCTCCAAGCCAATTCCAACACAAATATTGACCAGGGAATTTCTTCTGTATTAAATGTTCATAAACTTCATCTCTCTTAAACCATGTTCTAAATTTACATTTAGGACATGGACATCTTTTTCTCCCTTCAACGTATCGATTAGAAATTGCAAAATCTAAAAACTCATTCAAACCCTTAACATACTGAGGTGTGTTCCTCGGTAATGTGATTTATCTTTTATCCATGTATATCACAATGTGCCTACAAAAAATATATGATAGTGTAAGATTTCAGAATCATAATATAATAAAGATGACCCATTGATCATAAAGTATGCATAATATAATAAATATGATTCATTGATCATAATATAATAAAGATGACCCATTGATCATAAAGTATGCATAATATAATAAAGATGACCCATTGATCATAAAGTATGCATAATATAATAAAGATGATTCATTGATCACATTTAAAATAGGCGAGTGGCTATTTTGGTTTCGGTTCTTTTCTCCAGGCCCTTGGATCCCTACCTAGAGATCTTCTTGGGATTTTTGGGAGACTATGCTCCATCTAGATTGATCCATTCAAATTGGATCTTTCATTATAGTTGTGGCGCATCTCTCTGGGTAAGAAATATTTCTGATTCTTCGTTTCTCTTGATAATGGTGTCACCATAGGGTAACATTATCAGATCTTGTGGCCTAAGTTTTTGAATCTTTGTGTATTCTTCTAGATCCTTTGGGAGATCTCATTATAGAGGCCATTCCTTGGTTAGTTGTGGTGCGGCAGATGTCTTTTCTTGAGGTATTTTGTGTTTTCCATTTCCACCAACCCCTTCTTTTCTAATTTATATCAATATTAATATTTTTATTATATTCTAGGGCCTTCGTTTTCATCATTGGGTTTTCATTGTTGGTGGATCTCATTACGGGAATGTGTGACTTGAGCTTTGAGGTAGGTGGTTCCATCTCTAGCCTATGATAATTAGCCTAATTTCTCTTAATTTATAAGTTGATATATCAAATTGGAATGACTGTTTTCATTTGTTTATGAAGGGGTTTTTGAGAGAAATGTTTTCCATGATTTTTGATACATGAAAATGAAATGGGTATGTTATCATAAATATGGGTTAGTGTTCAACCACTGATTGTGATCATAAATGTAAGAATAAAATTATGTATTATTTTTTTAACCTTACCTATTTTTGGTAAATCTATTTTATTAGTTATGTAAATAGAGATAAATTTATAAAAAAATACCTATAATATCTATTGTGTTTTAATAAGATCATGATATCAAATTCATGACTCAAATATTACCATAAATTCACTACCATTATTTCCATTGGATCAACTGACACCCAATGATTCTATTCTAGATACAATATGAATTTGTCTAATACTCAAAAAATGTGTAGGTCCAATTTCTCTTATATTTAAAGGGATCTATAGGAGTCTAACCCTGATGAGGGTATGGAGGCTGATATGGGGATAAATACCGATTAACTAGACTAGGTAGTAGATCTTGAGGGGGTGGTGCTGACTCGTTCTACAGTGGTTGATGTATAGCCTGAGGCTGAGTAAGATGTTGATTCCTTAGTGAGGCTATAAAGTCTGATCTACTGGTAAAAATTCTAGTAGGCTAGGGGACTCAACCTGTGAAACAATATCAATGTATAACATAGATTCTCTTTTCATAGGATACCTGAGTGAAAAAATTAACACCTTCTTAGCATGTTGGATGTATTTCTCCTGGAGATGAGTCCTATTAGAGAATTTTTTGAATCCACCTATAATGTTTGGAGTGATGGGGGAGGGAACCATTTTAGCCTTACCATTCACCATGCACATCATCAGTAGATATTTGTGAGTTAATGACTTTTCAAGTGAATTCATCAGGCCCTTCCACCTAGTGACAATGTCAATGACTCAGTCATCTGGTCATTGTTTTCAAATAATGTAGTCAGATGTTCTGGTATTTCCCATGGTGGTGATAAACTGAAAAATAAATTGATTATGATGGTCTTCCCAACAAGCTATAGACCTAATGGATATCTAGATGTACCAGAAAAACTCTGGACCTTCTAATGTCAGCACAAAACATAGTGCTTTGTGTCTTCCTACTATGATAGAGTTCACAATATAGGGCCACACATTGAAATAAAATGGGCTAGAAGTTGTAGCAGATTACATATCCCATTGAAGGGGGGAATTGTTGGATTCTCAAATTCTATTGGTGCTGACATATCATAAACTGATGCATTTTATGACATTCCATCAAGTGGTATTTCCACCTATCACTTCTCCAGGGCCTCAAAGGATACGATGATGTTTTCCATTGTGTCCTCTAGGAAAGGATTCCATTCTGGTCCAGGATCAATGACAACTAATGAATTTCTAATATCATCAACATGGTAGGTAGGCTAAACCACCCATGAAGTGATAGGTATAACAACTGGGCGAATTCCATAAGATAATACTAGGGGAATTACTATATCCAGGTCTTGAAGGAGATTCTCATTCAATTTTGGTGGATTAGGCAATAAACAGTGTGATCACTTGTCATAGGCTCCTAAATTTACCGAATTGAGAGGAAATTGATTTTCCAGATTAAAGGGAATTATTTTCTTAATTAATTTTGGATTCCCCTAATTTTCTAGTTGATATAGGACAAGATTATATCATATATCACCATATTGGAGAAACTAATTAGCATGGAGCTCGTTAATGGGAATCTTCTTTTCAGAAAGATGCTGAAACATAGAAGTCATACCAGGATCAACTATATTCTACATTGAACTAGATGAGTCATAGGGATTAGCAGTCCTGGTCGGTCCTTTACCCTGTTTGGGGTCTTGGTGTAAGGGTAATTACTTAGAGTAATCTGAAAGGCCATGCGTCTTTCTTTGATGGTGGGTGTCAACACTTGGTGTGTCCAGTAGATGTTGTGCTACAGCAAAGGGTGGGTCCTCTTACTCAGAATTTAATTTAGTTTATCACTCCCTAACTGTAACAATCTCATCTATATTCAAGGTGACTATGCACAGAGGCACATTATTGACGTCATTTGGCAGATTTGGATTTCATAGGATGGGATTGAAGTGGAGAGAAACATAATTCCCTACGATGCAAATCTATACTGGTGGGGACACTTCCTTAATAATTATATGGATTAGAAAAATGTTCTGAAGACATCATTGTAGATGGTACTGGAGGTATCTTATTGATGTGGGTGGATACGACACGAGAAGCCCTGCTAAATAAACCATGTAACGTTAATGTAAAATGTCATCCCAATGCTCTTGGATATTATATAATTCAAAATAAGGTTCAAGAGGCAGAAATGTGTCTCCCAAATGGTTTGAAAAAAAAAACCCTATCATGATTGAGTGACCCCAGAATTATGATGTAGGAAGTAGTGATCATCCTCAATATATCAGAAAACTAATCAGTGGATATAGTTTCATATCATATTCTCCACTCAGAAGTGCAGTTTAACTCTTCATTTCCACATTATTATACTTTGGGTGGCTTAGGAACTTGAAAAAATGGTTATGTATACCATTTTGGTAGTGGACTATCTGGTGGGGATAATGATGCATGATATGATAGTCCACAACCTACTAGATTGTATCTCAAAGATGGTACATACAACTTCACCATTTTCTTATAGGACAGAGTATATTCCACATATTCATGTGAAAGGGAAGAGGTTGTCAGTTGAGAATCTTGTGCGTGATATCCACCAATCATACCCAGAACAACTCTCTGTGATATCATGTTGAGGATTATAATGAGTCTGTAAACTAAACAAAAGATTGCAATGTGATATTCTGGAAGGCATCCAAATCCTCTTCTCCTTTGTTGTATGTATGAAGGGATTTAAGGATCTGGTACATCTCATCTTATGAAATGAATAAACTCACAAACTAGGTTCATTCCCCAAACTCTAATGTAGAGGGTCGAGGTTAGGACACCATCAGTGGGACCCACTTATCTTCAGAATCAGATAAGTGGACATGATTTACAATAATTTAACAATTCTCATAATTATTCTTTTAGTGGTGATGATTCTTGCATATTCTCCAGGGTGGTTCATTGGAATAGGAAAAATCTTTATCATGGGGAGGACCCTTTTTTAGGTTGGAACTAGAGTGGGGAGTACACCCTAAGGAGCTAGCCATTAAAATAGAGGGCCTTCATATCATTTGTCATGGGATTGGGGATGGACTCCTCTCTAGTGATCCAGGGTGTGAGGACCACACGTGTGTCTATCTAGAGGAACATGAGGAAGATCATTTTGTATTCTAATAAATTCATTGGGAGGACCTTCAAGGTTTGGGAGTGTTGGAGTGCAGAAGACCTTTGTTGGAGTTTGCGAGAAAATTTGGATGAACTCCATGTCTATTGAAAGTTGTAGAATGAGGAGGGAATTAATACTAGTCAAACTGGACATGAGGAGGACATCAATGTATGTCAATAAAGTGTGGATGTACTCCTTTATAATTGAACATGGAGTGGGGAGACATCCCCTAAAGCTAGTGAAAACATGGGGAGGACCACCATGCTGACGGGGGGGGGGGGGGGGGGTGGAGCAAGGGGGACCTTCACTCTAGTCAATGTTGTTTTGGGGAGGACATCTACTTGAGCTGGGAATGACGCGAGGAGGAGCTCTTTGATGATGATTTGAGACACTGGGAGTAACTCTATATCTAGAATTATAATCATGTGGATGACATAAATTATGAATATCAACTATATGGGGTTTACCTCCACTTGTATTGATTCACGTGACATAAGGATGACACCTGTGATGAGTGAAATAGAGGGGAGGACCTCCACTCTGTCCGATGATGATAAGGGGAGGACATCCATAATATATATCATAATCATTAGTTTTCCCACGATGGCTAATAATTGTACTGATGACTGAAAGATTCATCCAAGACTACTGGTGTGGTGGCTGAGTTCTCAATCCATTTCGGGTGTTGTAGATCCCCTACTATATAGTAGTAGGGAACTGGTAGTATATGTTGGCGGTGGAACGGGCCGCTGGAGCTGTATAAGATCATTAACCATGATATAAATCTCTTTAATCATGGGATTTCATGCTATTGTCAAATTATCTTGACCAGGGACGACATGAAATTGGTGTATACCACTTGTTATTCAATATAAGGGGTGGGTGGGGTAGTGCTTACAATGACTGGTGGGATCCCTCCCTGGAGGCTCACGAGTGGTTGTTATAGCTGGGATAAATCAGATATCCCTTACATGATCGACATATGGGTGTGAGTCATAATATCACTCCATTGAAAGACTCCATATGTAGTTGAACATTGGACTGGGAGTTAAAACTCCCAGTGCAGCCCTTAGGGAGACAGGGATTAAGATTCACTAAAGCCTTCAAATACATGTGTGACTTGTACCTCATAGGAATGAACCCTATTTATCTTATCGACAAACATGGGTGTCTATCAACCTTATTTAGATTATTACAGATGGGGATATGGTGGTGGGAACCTGATAGATATTGTTAGGGATGAATTTGTTGATGTGGCGGAGTCATGTCGTATTTCCACATTGTTATTCCTTCTTACCCAGCTTCTTGAGTAGGGGTGATTGGATTCCTATAGCTAGGATCCTTCAATGAAGGAAGATTTAGCTGTTAATATGGATACATGGTAAGAAATTCTCAATTACACAATGCAATCTAATCATTTATGACATTACAGAGATATCACCACCAATGATTTCATAGTTCAGAATTATGAATGATTAACTACCCAAATTCTGGTGAGTTTCACACCAAGACCACTATTTTCTTTGCATGAACTAGTGTCAGAAATATGGATTTGATGGAATAATAATCTACTGATTTATCAAGTTTTAATGATAATATATTGCAGATAAGTGTTCATGTTGGGTTAATTTACACTATAAAGACTGGTCTTGAAACCAGTGTGGGTTGATTAGTATAGGTAAACCCCAATGAGGGGGACAACAAGGTTTATAATTAGTAGGGATTGAACAAACAACATAACTAGTAATCACCTAGTAATTTGGTCGCCGTAGATGGAGGTCGTGGGGTCGCCGGAGATGGAGGTCGTGGGGTCGCCGGAGGTCGCGGGTCACCGGAGGTCGTGGGTCGCCAGAGGTCGCGGGTCGCCGGAGGTTGCGGGTCGCCGGAGGTCGTGGGTCGCCGGAGGTCGAGGGTCGAGGATTGCGGGTCGCCGGGGGGGTAGTGGAAGAAGGGAGGGCGTGAGGTCTTGGGGAACGATCGGGGTGGGGGAATAATGGTTGGGATTGTGAAAATGAATTTTGGGTTTTGCGGCGGTTTTGTGAACCACCGCCACAAAACCACCGCTAAACACGGTTTTTGTTGTAGTGAATTCGCCATCCACGAAAACAGTATGTTCTTTAACCATTAGATGTTTGTGTGTGTAAGTGTAGCTCGAATCCTTCTTATAACAACATCCTAGTATTTTCAAGATACTGGATTTGTTACAAAATAAATGAATAAAAAGAGTTTAGGGTGTTGGAGAAGCTAAATAAAACAAAAGGACTCAAGTGAATACATTACCTTAAAATTGGGTAACTCCCTTTAGTTTGAGCTCAAAGTCTTCCTTGGGACGACTTCTGCCCAAAGTGAGGCTTCAAGGAGTAATAGAGGGAAGTGGAGAGACAAAATGGGCAGGGGTTGGCCGAGCCAAAGGCTTTGGAAGTGTGGGTAAGGAGGTAGAGTTGGGGACCTTTTATAAGAGGAGAGGAGGGGCACTCTTGGAAAGTAAAGAAATGTTACTTTATTCTAAAATGATTTTTGGATTCAAAAGGTCCCACATTGATATAATTCGAGTTTAATGTGATAAGGGTTCTAAATCCACCCATACAATAGGTTTTGTACATGTGTAGTTCATAGATTTTACATTATCATTTCATTTTATTTAAATCCTTAATTAATGAGGTAATCGCTGCATCATCATGATGTCATAAATAATTTAATTTATTTAATGTATAAAAATTATAAAAAAAATACTATGATGTAGGAAATCGTTTTTTCTTTCCAATGAATATTTATAATCAAAATTATGAATTGTATAACCCCATGTAAAAATTGTTTTATTAAAACAACTCATGTTTGTGTCAATTTTTACTTTAACATTAAATAAAAAGTTATTTATGTCATTTCCCAACCAAAGTGGCTCCATTGTGTCCCCAAGGTGGCCCATAGATTTTCTTGGTCGACCATGACACATCCAATGAGGGTAGGACATGTGTAAAGCTCATCTCATATTATTAAAACATTATTTTTACCTTAAACTACACTAATTACCTCTAAGCACGATTAAGAACTTAAAAGTTACTATTTACTAAAAAATTATTTTAATCTCATTGAACCAAATTTTACTTCTTAATGAAAACTATGTATGTCGGATTTTTGAAAATAAAATCACAGATGTGGAAAAGTTTCATTTAAACGAAAAATCAGTTCCTTTAACTACCACTTAGTGGTTTCACGATTCATCAAAAATTGAAGTTTTTCAGAAAAATTCCAAAACATCACCCTAAGCTACATTTGATATTCTGAATTAAAAAATGATGTCTATTTTACAAAATTCAAAACATATAAAATGCATTAATTAATTTAATAATTAATTCCCGCTGTCATGGCAAATATCGTGTTTTTATGAAACAATAAGTATCAAAAGATTGACACTAGTTTATGTCCAGTTTCAAAGTGAAATTGATTCCAATGACCACCATTAGATTAAATGGTAAAAATATATTCTAATTTAACTTTAAAACCAATTCAAAAGATAATCTAATCATACAAATAAATTAGATTAAAAAGAGGTTTTGAATTAAAATACAACATTTTCACTATTCATTAAAAAATGAACTTTATCAGAAAAATACAAAAAATTCACAAAAAGTAAATTTTGATGTCCCAATCATAAATAATAAGTTTATTTTAACAAACATAGCTTATAAAATTGCCAAAATATAGATTTAAAAATGGTTTTCCATTAAAAGTCAATAAGACAATCTTTTAAAAATATTAGTGTATTCCATTCTTAAGATTGGATTTATTTTAATTTTAAGCCTATAAAACACTATCTAATTCATTAATAGGCATAGATAAAAATATCTATTATTAATTACTTACTTGGGATGTTACATCCTGACCCCTTTATAAAATTTCATCCCTGCAATTTATTTACTTATCGAATAAATGGGGGTACTTATCGCTCATTGCATTTTCAGATTCCCATGTTTCCTCATCCATCATGTGGTTTTCCATAAAACCTTTACCCGATTAATCACCTTCTTCTGTATCACTTTCTCCTTGTGGTGAAGAATCTAGACCGGTTGTTCCTCATAAGATAGGTTCTCTTCCAGCTGAACTACCTCTGGACTCAAAATATGAGATGGATCTGGCATGTACTTTCTCAACATCGAAACATGAAAAACATTGTGTACCTGAGATAAACTCAGAGGTAAAGCCACTCGGTAAGCAACTGATCCAACTCTCTCCAGAATTTCATATGGTCCAATGAACCTTGGACTCAGATTTCCTTTCTTACTAAATCGCATCACACTTTTCCATGGTGAGACTTTGAGAAAAACATGATCACCAACCTCGAAAGATAGATCCTTCCTCTTGTTATCCACATAACTCTTCTGCCTGCTCTGAGATGTTGTAATGTGTTTCTGTATCAGCTGAACTTTTTATGCCAAATCTTCTACCAATTCTGGTTCCATCAACTTCATTTCACCCACTTCATCCTAGAAAGCTGGAGTTCGACACCGCTTCCCATATAATGATTGAAATGGTGCCATTTGTATACTAGAATGAAAACTGTTATTATATGAAAATTCAACCAAAAAAGATGTTGGTCCCAACTTCCCTGATAATCCTTCAAACAAGATCGTAGCATATCCTCCAAGCTCTGAATCGTTCATTCTGACTGCCCATCAGATTGAGGATGAAAAGCTGTACTAAAATTTAATTCAGTACCCAACGACTTCTGAAGGTCTTTCCAAAAGTTAGAAGTGAACCTGGGATCACGGTCAGATACAATGGAGAGAGGAACTCCATGTAACCTGACTATCTCTTTAAGATACAAATGGGAAAGTTGATCTAGAGAGAAAGTATCTCGTATAGCAAGGAAATGAGCAGATTTAGTCAAGCGATCAACAATAACCTAGATTGCATTATTACCTCGAGGGGTCTTCGGCAATCCCACAACGAAGTCCATGGATATATTCTCCCATTTCCACTCTGGCACTGGTAAAGGCTGAAGCATCCCTTTCGGTAACTACCGCTCGGCTTTAACCTGTTGACAAGTCAATCACTTCACAGTAAAATCAGCAATATCTCTTTTCATTCCATCTCACCAGTAATACTCCCGCAGATCTCTGTACATCTTAGTACTACCAGGATGAACTGAAAATGGAGAACTATGAGCTTCAAATAACAACTCTCTCTTCAACTATGAATCACAAGGCACACACAATATCTTCCCAAATTTCAAAACACAATCATTATCAATGTTGAATTCAGGGAACATACCTTTCTAAAACTGCTCTACCTTTTTCTCCAACTCACTGTCTTACTTCTGTGCTTGCTTGATTCTGTCTGATAGAGAATATTTCACTAATACCTAAAACAAAACAGAAGAACATCCTGCACCAACAACATCTATTCCAAAGTTCATCAAATCCTTAACCAAAGGATCACGTTCCAACTGCAATATTGCTAATGAAGTATTACTTTTTCGACTCAAAGCATCATCCACTTTACTTGCTTTTCCCTGATGGTAATGAATTGTAAAATCCTAATCCTTGATTAATTCTAGCCATCTCCTCTGTCTCATGTTCAACTCTTTCTGAGTGAATATATACTTTAAACTTTTTTGATCAGTATATATTTCACACTTTACTATATACAAATGATGCCTCAGAATTTTTAAAGCGAAAACAACAGTAGCTAATTCCAAATCATGTGTAGAGTAATTTACCTCATGAGTTTTCAAATGTCATGAAGCATAAGAATTTACTTGATCATTCTGCATTAGGACACAACCAAGTCCTTTCAATGAAGCATCACTGCAGATAACAAACTCATCATTCCTGGAAGGTAGTGCCAAAATACGACCATTCACCAATCTTTTTTTCTATTCCTGAAAACAATCATCACATTATTTTGTCCAGATAAACTTAACACCCTTCCGAGTTAGCTTCGTCATTGATCTAGATAACCGTGAAAAATTTCTAACAAACCTTCGGTAATAGCCTTCCAAACTATGGATGCTACAAATCTCTGTTACATTTGTGGGTGTTGGCCATTCTTCAACAACCTTTGTTTTTGTAGGATCAACGATTATCCCATCTTTAGAAACAATGTGACCAAGGAAAGAAAGTTGTTGCAACCAAAACTCACTTTTTCTGAATTTCCCATACAATTTCTTTTCTTTTAAGGGTTTCAAAATAACCCTTAAATGTATTTTATGCTCCTCTTTACTTTTAGAAAACACCAAAATATCATCAATGAAAACAACCAGCATTTTTCACCTGATTCAACTGAGCCATCACTGTCGTAAACTGCTCAATTCTGATTCTGACCATCTCAGTATGCTGATTTGGAAGGTCATTTCCCTCAGTATGCCTTCCCAAAAAAGCTTCTCTGTTTCTTCTACGAAAAACCATTCTTAACACTGAAATACCTTAAGTGAAGCAACATGGTAATCTTTAAATGCTGTTCATTTCAAAAAAATATATTTTTGGATAATCATTTAATAGAATTATAACTCCTAATGTCATCTAAACCAACCTATGATACCAACTATAAGGCCCCAGCCTTAAACCTTACTTAATCATGAGTTATTACAATACTACACATTGATGATCTTTTCAGGTTTAGAGTTTTAGAAAATTAGAATATAAAACATGCATTACATTCCACATATAAACAAAGTGGTTACATAAAGATAATATTCATTTTTCCCATCAATGGAAATATATTTAAAATAAGACATGGATTCATTCTTGACACTTCCTTGACACTATCATCATATCATGTACCTTTCCCTTGACCTGTGAAAAACATCTCAAAAAAACTTAGTATGAGCATAAAAAGCTTAGTATGGGTTATAAAAATATGGAAAGGAAACATAAGTTCATATATACATAAGAATGAAATCATACATTACCTATAAAACATAATCACATTAACATACCTCATCAAATCATGAATAAATCATAGAAATCATAAGACATAAAGGTAACTTGAGGAATTCATAACATTCTTACGTAGGGAGTAACCCTCTTGGTTACGTTTGGAATACCCATCATAGTAAATTCCCTAAATCTATTCGGAGAAACCTTAACGTTTCACTCCTTCGTGTTACCCAATTCATTGGAGAGCTATATCGGGCCCACCCGCCCATAGTTTATCACGGAACCACCCGTCTTCATAATAATGCCCAAGATCCTCCACATAATCGTATCACATAAAACATGCATAAAAGAAACATAAAATTTCCACCTTTCAATCACAAGATATCAATAAAACACATTGATATAAAAACATTATGAAAACCATTATCAATAAAAAAATAAAAGAAAAGTAAAACATGGTATTTATTTTTCTTTTAAAAAAAGTATGGCTTGTAGAGGAAGCCGAAACTCAAATAATGGCCACGACGGTAGAGAAGTCGTTGTCGCCGCATACGTACGACAAAAACATTCCCTTTTTTCTTTTAGTAAAACACTTTGTATAAAAAAGATTCCTTTTGGATAAACGGAATAGTCAAAGGGGTTTATACACCGTATAAAAGAAGTTTGTGTATAAAACAAAATATTCCTCAATGAAAGGAGATTGAGACGAAGTCCCATACCTCGGGTCCGACTTGACTCGGTCGTTCTTTAATATCCTGAATAATAACTTGAGTTAATTTCTACTTGTTTAAGAACTTTTTTCACGTTCATTATTCCTTTTATATCACTTATTTCCATGTCATGAACACTATGTAATTATTTAAGTTAATAACGGACGTTTTAACGATCATTGGTACTTGAGTCAAAAATAAACCCTTTATAATTACAAGTTTTTCATGTATCCATTATATCCAGAATTATAATCACAATGTATATATCATATATATCATATATATCCAGTATATACATGCATTTATAATATTACATAATCATTTAGGGGTAAGAAATGAAATGCACCGTTCATGGAGACGGTAAGCCGTACGTACGCATGAATGCTACTTTCATTTCTATTTCGTATTTTATAGAATGGAATCATAATGATATAAAGGTATATTACAATTCCAGTGTAATATCATATATAATATCATAACTCCATCCTTTATACGTCCCACATATAGTATTTAACAAATCAAATCACTTTGAGGGGGCGGTAGTCCGCACATCCTTAAATGAAGATATCGCGTTTACCCATAATGGAAACCATAACGGTATTCCAAAAATAAAAAATACAGAAGCTTAAGGAAAACATAAACATATTATATATTATATATAAATATAGTGTCATCTTAATGGCCACCTTTGAAGGTGTTAAAAGAATGTTGAACAATCATCGTTTCGGGAGGTGGAAATTCGCCATCCACGGAAACAGTATGTTCTTTAACCATTAGATGTAGGTGTGTATAAGTGTAGCTCAATTCCTTCTTATAAAAACATCCTAGTATATTTATTATACTAGAGTTGTTACAAAATAAATGAATAAAAAGATTTTAGGGTGTTGGAGAAGCTAAATAAAACAAAAGGACTCAAGTGAAGACATTACCTTAAAATCGGGTAACTCCCTTTGGTTTGAGCTCAAAGGCTTCCTTGGGAAGACTTCTGCCCAAAGTGAGGCTTCAAGGAGTAAGAGAGGGAAGTTCAGAGACAAAATGGGCAGGGGTTGGCCGAGACAAAGGCTTTAGAAGTGTGGGTAAGGAGGTAGAGTTGGGGGCCTTTTATAAGAGGAGAGGAGGGGCACTCTTGGAAAGTAAAGAAATGTTACTTTATTCTAAAATGATTTTCGGATTCAAAAGGACCCAAATTGATATAATTCAAGGGTAAGGTGATAAGGGTTCTAAATACATCCATCCAAAAGGTTTTGTACATGTGTAGGTCATAGATTTTGCATTATCATTTCATTTTATTTAAATCCTTTATTAATGAGGTAATCGATGCATCATCATGATGTCATAAATAATTTAATTTATTTAATGTATAAAAATTATAAAAAAAATACTATGATGTATAAAATATTTTTATATTTCCAATGAATGTTTATAATAAAATATATGGCTAGTATAACCCCATGTAAAAATTGTTTTAGTAAAACAACTCATGTTTGTGTCATTTTTACTTTAACATTAAATAAAAAGTTATTTATGTCATTTCCCAACCAAAGTGGCTCCATGGGGTCCCCAAGTTGACCCATGGATTTTATTGGTCGTCCATGACACCTACAATGAGGTAAGTACATGTGTCATGCTCATCTCATATTATTAAAACATTATTTTTACCTTAAACTACACTAATTACCTCTAATTGCGATTAAGAACCTAAAAGTTACTATTCACCCAAAAATTATTTTAATCACATTGAACCAAATTTTACTTCTCAATGACAACCAAGTATGTCGGATTTTTAAAAATCAAATCACAGAGGTGGCAAATTTTCATTTAAACGAAAAATTAGTTCCTTTAACTACCACTTAGTGGTTTCACTATTCATCAAAAATTGAAGTTTTTCAGAAAAAATTCCAAAACTTCACCCTAAGCTATATTTGATATTATGAATTCAAAAATAATTTCTATTTTAAAAAATTCAAAACAAATAAGATTCATTAATTAATTTAATAATTAATTCCCACTTTCATGGCAAATAGGGTGTTTTTATGAAACAATAAGCATCAAAAGATTCACACTAGTTTAAGTCCAATTTCAAAGTGAAATTGATTCCAATTACCACCATTGGATTCAATGGTAAAAATATATTCTAATTTTACTTTAAAATAAATTCAAAAGATAATCTAATCATATAAATAAATTAGATTAAAAAGAGGTTTTGAATTAAAATACAACATTTTTCACTATTCATTAAAAAAAATGAACTTTATCGGAAAAATACCAAAAATTCACACAAAGTAAATTTTGATGTCCCAATCATAAAGAATAAGTTTATTTTGACAAACATAGCTTATAAAATTTTCAAAAGATATATTTAAAAATGGTTTGCCATTAAAAGGCAGTAAAACAATCTTTTAAAAATATTAGTGTATTCCATGCTTAAGATTGGATTTATTTTCATTTTCAGCCTCTAAAACACTATATAATTCATTAATAGGCATAGATAAAAATGTCTATTATTCATTAATTACTTGGGATGTTACACTCACACTGGAACAAATAACTTATCTAGAGAGATTTCATTTGTCATCCTTATATGAAAGAATACACCCATTATTAGCATGAAATATGTTATTTATGGCACCAATGAGAACTCAAAATCATAGATATCAATAGAAGATAACATTTTCAATACCAATGACCACCATCACCATCCCAACATCACCCGAGAAAAACAAATCCCCACCATTTACTAAACAACCATCACCACATTGTGAAAATAAAAAACCAAAAACAAAAATAAATTTAGAATCAAAAAAATGATGAACCATAACCAAAACATGTTTATTTAATGACACATATCATAAAATAATAAATTATTGTAAATAAATAATGATGAATATAATTATTAAATAAAAAATTATATAAATATTAATCTCTAATGAATTCATGTTTTTATTAATATAATTTGGTTATTAAGGTGGAGGAACTCTTATGAAACATGGGACCTAAAGTAAGGAGACTCTCAAACATAACTCTTATTTTTTATGCCTCGTCCCTTCAACTATTATTTCTCTATGCTTAATATCACACATCCTAAAAATTATTATTAGCCTAAAGGGATGGATTTAAATTAGGGTATGATAGATTAAAACTCTATTCTATTTGGATCCAACTTCATCATTAAAAACAATTCTCTATCTATCCCTTTGCAATGAACTTGGATAGATATAAAAATTCCCAATAAAAATCGATTTGAATTAGTTCTCCCTTATGTGGGATATTATAAAAATAATAAAAGGAAAATGTTTTCATGATAAAATATATTATAGTTTATCATTATTATAATTTTAATGAAAACTCATTTTGCATCTTGGAAGAACACCAGTCACACATTTAAAGCATACTTCTCTCTCAATAGAAGTGAAATCACTACTTCATCGGAAGATTATTCTACTAATTTCGTGAATTAAATTTTATATAACCATTTTTTATTTTCTGAACCTCTATATTAAACCACAACATGAATGTAAAATTACCCTAGAATTTCTGTAATGGTCATTAATGTTCTAAAACATATCACTTTCATGAAACCATTAAAGTTTCAAGCTATTTTCGAACATTAATAGAAATCTTCAGTTTCATAGAATATTCAAAAACTTCGTCAATCATTTAATTTTTCAAGATACATCAATATTTCACACATATTTTGTGACTACACAAAAATCATTTTTCATATAGACATAATAACATTTTAATAATTCAATTGATGTTTACATACCTGTTATATAAATGAAATTTATTCACATAACTCTTATAAGATTTTATAGCCCTAATAATTCATAGACGTTTGAACAATCAAATGAGGGGGTTTTAGTCTATATATATTAATTTCTAACACTTTAATATTTTTTTCCAAGGACATTATTCTAATCCTTCTTGGTTCGGAAAACATATAATATTGGTTGTTTTAATTTTTTTGAAACTCACCACCATCACGAAACTTTTTTATTTATGTCATCCATTCTCACACATTTATAATTTTCTTAAAACACAGACTTTCATAAAAATGTTAAAGTTTTGTTAAATAGTTTCCTTTTCCGTATTAGTTTTGGTGATATAAAATTATCACATTCAAGAATCTTTATAATATTCTTTCACTTGATTGAAAATATGTTCACTTGTGGTAAAATCATTCAATTTTTTGTAAATAAATATCACATTCATCAGAATTTTAAACACTAAAAATTTGGAAAACATTGGGAACCATCATTAACATATACACTCAAATTACTAAACACCTACACTAGATTTCAAACATTGATTCACCTATTTCATAGAAATATTTGACCGATCTATCAATATATATTATTTGAATATTTACTAGTGTAAACCATACCAAAATTTTGTCAATTTAGTTTATTAATAACCATATAGAAACATGACAATTGACATTACTTAATTTTTTTTTTCCACAAACCCAACCGAGCCCAAAACATTTCAATGTCAGATTGAGGGATTTTTTACCAAAAATATCCTAGTTTAGTTTTTTGAAAACAATTCATTATTAGATACCTATATAATCATTATTTTTCTATATCAATGATAAAACATTAAACTCATGCTTATTTAACCAAATGTCAAATTATTTTACTCCTAATAACGTTCAATGATTTACTCAAAAAACAAACTAAAATTATATTATCCTTGATCTATATGAGAGACATGAAAATCATGAAGATTTCATCAACGAAAACCATATTTCTCAATACAAACATTTTTTACCATCAATAATCTCGCAAATATAAATTGTTTGAATATTTATTCATAGAGTGATCATCTAAGGGAGAAAAATTATTTAATACCAATGGGAAAGTTATTACATCCTAGATCCATAGTTTAAACATTAATTATATTTCTACATTGAATGAGCATGTTTGAAATCATCTGATTTTAAAAAAATTCATCTAATTATTTTGTTCCAAATTCATAATCATGACTTCTCCATGATTTTCAATAAAACCAATTTTCAACCCTTTTCAAACTACCAAATTGTATAGAACACATATTAGAAAATTGTAAAAATCATAGTATACTATCATGATAGGGGGTTCCCTATCCACATTGATTATGTTTGGGGGTTCAAAAAGACTATGAGATCCATTATTTGTCATTCAAATGATTCCATAGTTAAAATCATTTTCTTAATTTCAATAACTTAATGTTATATATGAATATACTTCAATATAAAAAAATATTCTTTATTAAATTATACAATATTTCATTGTGAATCTCCCATTAATGATAAAAATTTATTATAATTTTCATAGGACATGAATTATAGAAACTCAATTTCATCATATATTTTACATAAAATCTCAAATTGTTTTGTTTCTAATTCATCACCAATAACAACATATATGTTTGATTCCACAAAATATATTCAGTATTTGTGTTACTCAGTGAAATGAACTCATATTTCCTTAAAATAAAAAAAATACAAAATACATCATGATTAAAAATAATACATGATAGTGACTTCCTATATTCCACTAAAGAAACACAATTTTTGTTTTTTTAACCAAAAAAATCTTGTTCAAACCTTTTATTTCAATGAATAAAAATAATCCAATATTATTTTGATATATAATATTATTCCCTACACTATAACCATGTGTATTTGTTTGATTTCATTGATATTGTTATATTTGGATTACAGAATAAACAATATCATAATTTTTTCATATTAACCAAAATACGGATCAAAATATTTTCTATATTATGTGGCATTGAATTTATTTCTATCATCATCCCTTGATAATTTAAACTTAGAAACAACTCAGGTCAGAAAATCCATTTATTTTCCAATTCTTAATATTCTTATACCCTCAATAGGAAATCAAGAGTGAAAAAATTGATATATCATCCTTTCATCACCTGTAAATCTTGAAACAATTATATCTTATAAATCATTATAATTTCCAAATCATATTTTTTTAAGTCTTCAAACTAATTTCATTGTTATTAAATATACCAAATATTATTCAATTTATATACAGTGTTACCATCATAATTATATTACCCTCTTTTCAAAGGTATATATTTTAATAAAAATCACCTAGTTAGAAATAGACCATCTTGAAATACTAATCATGTTTTGAATATCATGAACTAAGTGCCTTATTAAAACCATATAACACTTTTCTAGATAAAAAATTTTTGTATCATATTCAAGGATATAAAAATAATCTTGATATTCAATGTACACCTCTTCCTCTGTAACACTATACAAAAATTCAAATATTAAATCCATCAGAAAAACCATTATTTTCCTTTTAATTTATATAAATAATAAAAACCAAATAGTCTCCATTTTTACAACATGTTCAAATTCCTCATCTATATCGATTACTATGATCATATATTATCTATTTAAAACCATTCTGTATTTTTTTGAATAACCATATCATATTAATAGTGTTCATTTTGAAAAAAACAATTTGGTTTTGATGAAATTTTGATCCATTGGCCTAAAAAATGCACTTGGTCTCTATCTTTTAGATGTTATTCATATATCCATCCATTTCACATCCCAATTTTCTATCTTTTAGTTTATCTAAAACACTTTGGATATACCTATGATTGGAATGTTGGTTTTTGTTTAGACATTAATCCCAATATCTTCATTGGTTCTGTATAATCAATGATTAAGTTATTTCAATCAATTTCATCCAATATCTTAGAATTTTATATCGATACATGTCATATAGTAACCCAATCATAACATATGGGTATATTACATCATTTTTTATGAATATTCAGAGATGTTCAAAAGTACAATCTTGATGAACATAATATTTTTGTATATTGGGAAACATGGAACAAAATACAATAACATGGTGAAATATCTTCAGTGTTTCCCACAAAGATTATCGCATATACTATATCAACTTTAAACCAATCTACATATCCTCGGGTAGGGAATCCCAACAAAGGGGTGGGCACAAATGCTCAGTAAGGGTAAACTAAAAAATATATAAGCATGACATGAGCATAATTTTATGAGAACATAAGAATAAAATTTCCTGATCATACCCAATATATCAAAGGTCATATATAGGATTCATGAAATAAAGAGTGTCAGATCATAAGACAATAATAATAAGGAAATCAAGAGCATAACGCATGAAACCATAACATTTGGAATAAATAATTGAATGGTGGTAGATACATAAGAATGTTAAATGATTTTCATAGTAGTCAATGAATTAATGCCAATGGCATATTAGTAGTATGGGTTCTATCACTATATTATCATGGTGGTTATGGTTCATACACATGGACATATTAGTATTCAAGGTTCACTCATAGGACCATCTGAGAATGAAAATTCCTTTACTAATCCAAGTTCACTCCCCATTCCATCCATATCTATCACTTGAAATATTAACCATAAAATAATGCATTGGAGGGGGATATAAGTCTAACCAATATCATAATTAAATCATACAGAATTTTTCCACAAGATAATAAAAAATCATATCCAAACTCATGAAATGAAATGGGTATCATAAAAAGGAATCATATCATAACATTTAGATAATCTATAGGTTTTATAATTATTTCATCAATGAATAACCCGTGAATATTAGTGGGTTTCATAATTATATAACACATCTTTTTCGAAAGGGATTCATAAATAAATAAACCATGAATGGGAAATAGGTTTGATAAACATATAACCTATGAAAGATAAACATATTTCATAAATGTCATGTTATCAAAACATAAACCATTCACAAAAATAATATGAATGGAAACTTAGGATCAATTCACTAGAAAAGAATGGGTAACACCAACAGATGTCGTCTTATATGGAATATAATATTGAATGATCCTTTTAAGAAATTTGTTGTGGAAAATATCCTTTCATCCATTAAAATATATTTTTCAAAAAAATTGAGAACATTTTATTTTAAAATATAATTGGAAATATATAATAATTATTAAAAAAAATAAAACATTTTATGATAAAACATATAAATGAAGCACAAAAACCATTTTTAAAACCATTTTTTGTTTAAAATATGTTTGAGATCTTATAGAATAAGTTTTGAAAACATTTTTAAAACATTTTTCTTAGAAAAAGTAATGGTAGATTGAAATACATAATATAATTTAAATCATTATCCCATGAATTGTTTTTTAAAGATCATTTCAAAATATTTTTTATGAAATTTTTAAAAATATATTTTGTATAAAATATTTTTCTGATAGAAAAGGGAAATGATACCATACTCTCTTGAAAACACATTAATAATTAGATTTTGTATGAAAAATAAAAAAAATTATTGATTAATTAAGAAATAATGAACAAACATAAGAGAATAAAATACATAACTGTTTATGGGAGATGTATTATAAAATATATTAATGGAAGAAAAACCCTAAAAAATCTCGATAAATGATGAGATTTTTGAAATAAATTGTTACCACTTAGTAACATGGAATCATACTCCCCATGTATGAAAAAGAAAATCAAAAAAAAGAATAAAATATCATAAAAAGATATATATTTATTATATATCTTGTGAAATGGTTGTATATACACTTACAAAAATAATATAGGTGTATAAAAAATATATATCTTAGAGAAGGTAAATTCATAAAACATTTCTAAACCAATTTGGTAACTTTTAAAAATAAACTCCATGAATGAGATAGAATAAAGTGAAAATGTAAATTCCCATAATGATAATGTTATGATTCACATAATATATTTGTGGCTGTCAAATAAAACACACCAAATAAATGAGTGGTGAATAAGGCATAAATATCATTGAAATAAAAGTCAGATAAGAAACTCCTTGTGTTATGTATTGACTCTCATCATACTCATAGAAAATATCATTTATTCAAAAAATAATTTTATCATAAATTTATTATAGAAACATATTAATATATCTAATACCATATATTATTTGGGTACAGAATTATATTACGCATTTATTAAAAACTCCACATTATATTTATTATTCATATAATACAGGCATTGTATTTCATAGTAGTTTGGACTTGTTATTCTTGATCCTCTTACGTAGATCATGATTTAATTATTTCCAGAATGTAAAAAATGAAATAAAAATAATATATAAATTCATTATATATTAATTAATGTTAATTAAAAAAATAATTCATAGTGAAATGGAATACTCTGTTCTTGGAGATGATTGGTTGCATGCATGAATGAATAGTATTTCCATTTTATTGTCATATTTAATGAAATAAAGTAGTTAATATATATATAACATAATTAAATTTTTATTATTATTTCAGATTTTTCATATAATATCAATAAATCCATCCTAAATACATTATATGTAATGTGTGAACGAAACAAATCACCTTGAGGAGGTCGTAGTCCACACTTCCACAAACGATGCTATCATATTTACAAAAACTGGTAAGCCTGAAGGTATGTATTTTATAATAATTATTTAAGAATAAATACGTCATAAATATCACATATATATATATATATATATATATATTTAAAATCATAATTCCTAACCATCAGACTTGGTAAAGGAAAAATTAATAATATCAGTTTGTGAAGTTGTAGTTTATCGTACACAAAAATAGTAAGTTTGTTACTCGTTTGATGGATTTGTGTATAAGTGTAGGTTGAAACAATATAATAAAAATATATATGTATTTTTAGGATAATATTTTTATTATAATATCATTTCATTATAAGAGATGAGGTGTTGTTGAATGAAAATAAAACAAATGAGCTTGATGAAGGATGTTCCTCTTTTTGTGTAACTCCTCTTGGTTTTCACCAAAGGGATTCTTGGAATGTATTTTTTACCAAAGGGATGAATCTAGTTTTAATTGAGGGATGTTGGGAAGGTATCTCGGTAGGCTTTTCATGATTCAAATTTCCTAGAGAGGTGTATTTAATTTGGGGAGGTGAGTGCCCTTTTATAGTGGAAGAGATGTTTCATTCATGTTAATATAAAAATGTAGACACTATTGAGAGGAACACCTTAAATAATGTGACTCAAATAATGTTAATATTTAGAACTAATATGGTAATCGTTAAATAAATGTCAATAAAATTTATTTTATTACATGTTTATAGTTCATTTTGTTTCTTAT
Source organism: Viscum album (assembly GCA_963277665.1). Taxonomy (NCBI): domain Eukaryota; kingdom Viridiplantae; phylum Streptophyta; class Magnoliopsida; order Santalales; family Viscaceae; genus Viscum; species Viscum album. The sequence continues at coordinate 908,241,430 of OY728145.1, forward strand.
TCATAAGATTTATTACTTTGTTATGATAATTGTTCTCTTAATCGCAATATTTAATTTTAATTACATTCACTAATACTTTTCTTCCGAATATATGACATCCTTATTATAAATTATATATTATTATTATTCCAAATATTTAAATCATTGTTCAATATTCTACTTTCATATGTGGTACAAATAAATAAATTGTTAACCACATAGATAAGATAATAAAGTGGAGTTTTAAAGATAAAAAGTTGAAACGTTGGTTATGTCTTTATATCTAAATTTATTGTGAATTTTTTTCCAATGATATAAATTGTATTAAATAATTTAAATATGTTTTAATTATTCTTAAAATAAAATTAATAAAATTATTCTAATATATAAATAAGTTGGTTGAAACATCACTTTTGAAACAAACTCTTGTATTATTAACTATTCATCAAAAAATGGAACATCTTAGAAAAATAGGTAAAATTACCCAATGTAAATATTTATATTATTCATTAAAAAGGATATTTACTTTTTAAAATAATAATTTTAAAATTTTTAAAAACTAATCTTTTAAATTGGTTATCAATTATAATGATTAAAATGTCATTTTATAAAAATACATCTTTTTTTCCTAAAATATTATTAATTATTAACTTATACATATAAAACATATAGGATTAGTATAAATAATGTTTAATGAATATATAATATATTAATGTTACTGAAAAATAAATATAAAATGGGTTTTTTAAATTATTGAGATAAAATTGTGTTTCTACATAAAAAATATTTTCCTTCAAAATATAATTTCACTATTATAAAATAGTTCTTTTATTCACATATTCAAATTAATAACCAATGGATTAACATGTGAATCATAATTTAAAAATATATTTAATATTTTTCATAATGTCCATTCCAAATGTTTATGGTAGTTATAATATTATTTTATTAATCATATTAATAGTATATTTCAGTTCAGTAAAACATCGACCTTGCCTGTAACATATGAAATCAACGGTACATGAAATTGTGTGTAAAACAATCCTAACTTAGTTTTTTCATGAACCCAAAATTAATAAATGTGTTTAATGTTGTGAAATGTTATTATTTTTGTATATAACACAATTCAAACATATTTATTTTATATAAATAAATATTATTGGGTTTAATTTCCCTGAAAAATATAAAAAAATATAATTTTATTGAAAATTATATTTCCAAAAATTTTGGGGTGTTAAATTATTCTCCCATTAAAATTAAATTCCATATTATTTTTTTGGGTTTATCAAAGTCTTAATACTTTAATATTACTTTCATTTAAACCCACATAAAAAATTAACACTGAATCTTCTATTAATAAGGGAATGTTAGAATCATAATGGATATACATAGTAACACATAAATTGGTTTCTATATAGAATAAAATTGGTGGAAAGTAAAAACATGTACCAGGAAGAGGAATCTAAGTATGAAGTTATGATGGGGAGTGATAGAGAATTTGATTAGGATGATTTTTTCAATCACAACTCTATAACACAAAGGGACAATAAAAGTTTCATCTATATCATTAAAAATGATCATAACATGGGAATATTATTTTTCAGGAACCTTTTGCATGTTACTGAAGAATTTTTTTAGTAATATATTCTTACATGATTTCAGAATAACAATACCCATTTTTGTTCCATGATAAACTTCTACATCATCTCTCATTCCAATAAATTGTGTTAAATCTTCCATTACCAAAGAACTAGAAGATCATGAGCTCTATAAATATAATGATAAGTCAATCCAACTGTATATAGTTATCATCACAATAAAATGGTTAGAATGTGTTATAAAATATGCATAAATCCTCATATTGGGAGATGATACATTTTTTTATAAAACCTCACTTGGGGTGTAGTAAAAACCATTAAATTAATGGATAACCATGTCACTATTTCAAAAGGTGGGAGTCCAAAACAGCCGAAATGTCGTAACTAAATTTTTAAAAATTCTGTTAACCTTGATCGACCTTATATCATAATGTTTATCTTAGTTTATGTATTCCATACTTGTTAATACCATCATCATGTATTTTCCATAAAAATTATATTAACCAAAATTACCATAAATACTTATTGAAAACGTGAATAATTTATTAGGGATAAAATATTTAAATCCTAAAAACTGTAAAAATACATTCATGAGAACATAGACCATTTTTTCAATAATTCTATAGTCAGTTCTAAGGTAATTATTATCATCTAATTTATCTTATTCCAATCTAAAATATCATTATCCAAATATCATCATCTCAACATTAAAATCATATCAAGGATTATCTTCCATTTAATATTTAATTCTCTATTAATATCACATTTACGATAAATCACTTTTCTCGTAAATTAGAACCATTTTCCATATTCTTGTAAACATGTTTCCAAAAATATTCACTAAACTATCCTTATATATTTCACAATTAATGTTTTTTTAATAAAAAAGCATACACACATTAATTATTCCTACTCATCCTTAAAAAATTAAAACTCCTTAATCATCTTATTCAATAATTCATCTTTCCTTGAATTTGAAATACGAATCATGTCTTAACCTTATTCAGACTCAATTTAATCATTGCAATCATCAATAAATTTTTATCATCACATACTTTTCATCTGTTTTTAATGGCCTCTTCATCAATGGAATCTAAACCATTACTTGTACCACCATGATGATTATCTTTATGGGATTCCCACATGGGAGATTAATTGGATTAATTTAAATGTATTCTATACAAAATGAATTTAACCTCTGATGATGCATTTTGGAGGACAATATTACTGTAAATTTCCATAACATAACCATTCATTTTTACTTATTATTAACATCCATTATTTCCATATTTTCCATAGACAAAAAAAATATTTTTTTCATTTAATTCATTTACTGAGTGTTTCTTTTGACATTCTTGACATAATGGAAGCTGAATCAACTTTCCTTGATGGTCTCCATTACCTGAACTCTCAGTGATCTATTTATTTCTATTATTTAGTTAGTCTGGGAGATATTTATAGAACACATTGTTAGTAATGTTCCATATAAATTTATTAGGCATGATTACAACATCCTTCACTCTTTTGATCATAAAATTTCAGTTCTCATTAGTAAATTTTTGGTCACATTATATGTTAATCTTCTTCATTCTAGTTCCCACAATTGAGAACATCTATAATCCATAGTGTTAGAAATAATTATCATATTTTAAACCTTATATAAATTAAAATCCTCTTATAGGATGAATAAATCACAACACCTACATTTAAATCTATGAAAAACATATATTATCTATAGATACACCCTTAAACATTCCTGTAAAATTATTCATAGAGAACTCACTATGGATTTCTTATCATAGTTTCCATAGGGTGACTAAACCTCTCAATTGATATGAAATACAGGAACCCAATATTAATATAAAAGAATATTACATCATTTTAATGAATATTCAGAACATATATATAGTAAATGCCCAAGGATTGAAATATTTTAGTTTCATTGGAAACATATAACAAGATATTATAAGTTGGTGAAAGATCTTATATGTTTCTCTCAACGATTTACCTCTTTTTTCATTATACATAAAACCATTCTTCATAAACTATGTAATAGAAACATAAGAAATAGTTGAGAACAGATGTAATATGAGGGTAAAAAAGGGGATACATAAGAATAACATGATTATAAGGGTATGATAACATAAGGATAACATTTGGAGATCATACCCCACTTATCAAAGATCATATACATGAGTCATGGAATAATTATTAATAGTTCGCAAAACATGTATCAAAAGGGAATCAATAGAAAAAGCCTTGAAAGCGTTATATAATAATAAAGACTAAAATTTTATAAGACAGTTAAAAATATAAAATTATTTTTGTAGTGGTCAATGAATCATTACCATGGCCATTTTAGTAGTGTGGGTTCACTCTCCATGCCATATTGGTAGTCATGGGTCACTCTCACGATCATATTAGTAGTCCAGGTTCACTCCAACCACTATTTTTTCAAACAATGTCATTTATTAACTAAGTTCACTTCTCATTCCAACTATTTCTATACCATGATACATAAATATTCACCCATTTAATTATACGGAGATATCAGTCCCACCAACCTCATAATTAAATCATTCACATGTGTTCCACATGATCATAATCAATCATGTCACAACCAAAGAAATGAAATGGGTATCATAAATATTTAATCATATTAGAACATGTGGAAAAGTAATGGGATTCATAATAATGTCATTAAATAATAAATCCTAAAATAATTCAGGATTCTTTTAAAATAACCTAAAAAAGTGAAAGGGGTTTCATAAACCTATTACCCATGAAAGAGAAACATTTTCATAAACATATAACATGTGAAAGATAAAAAATATTCATAAAAATCATTCCATCAAAACATACACTTTTCAAAGAATGAATATTAATTGAACCACTATATCATATCACCATAAAGGAATAAAAATAAGGAATAGATTTCATCTTATATGAAAAATGATTTCCAAGGATCCCTTAATGACATTCATGAGGAATGTATCCTTTCTTCATTGGAAAATGTTTTTCAATATAAATATATTCAAAAAACATTTTCATTGAAAACAACATTTAAAAAATATAAAAAATAATTAAAAACATTTTTAACACCTTTTTCATTGAAAAAATATATTGAAAGCTTGAAATATTTTTTAAAAACTTATGAATTTGAAAATATATTTGAAATATTACAAATAGTGAATTCGAAATTTTTTGAAAAACATTATGTTTGGAAACAAGTAAAGGAAGATGAAAAATCATATATTTTTTAAATATTTTTCCAATAAAATGATATTAAATGATTATTTTAATTAATTTTTTATCAATGTTTTGAAAATATTTTTTTGAATAAAACATATTTTCAGCTGAAAAGGGAAATCAAGTAAGTTTCTATTAAATATTGGTTCCTAATAATCTTGAGAAAACATTATTGGAAAATGGTACTAATAATTGAACACATCATAGATAACAATAGTATAATATAATATATTAGTTTTCATTAGATATAGATCCTGATATTACATCAATGGAAGCAAAATCATATGAATTCCCAATAAAAATTGCAATTTTAGAAATAAACTCTTACCCCTTAGTAACATTGAAGCACACTCCACATGTAGGAAAATTAAATTTAATGAAGAATTAAATATCATGAAAATAATTATATTCATCCTATAACACGTAAAATGGAATTATATAGACCACTTAAAGTAATATAGGTTCATAACAAAGTATGTGTCCTAAACTATGTAAAATTGAGACAAATTTACAAAACCGAATTGGAAACATTTTAAACCCAACTCCGATGATAGAGGGAAACCAATATTAATATTTAAATAACCATTAATTTTATTATATTATACAAATAATATATTTTTGGGAAATATAAACCCCACAAAAATTAAATTATTGGTGAATAATGCATAAATATCACAAAAATAAAATGTGCCTAGAAAACCATTCCTTTATTAATTAACACTCATCATACTCATAAAAACATATTGAATAATAAATATATGTTCATTATAAATGTATTAAGGAATAATATTATTATATATAATACCATTTATTATTTAGTTTTCCAATTATTTTTCCCATTTCTAACAACTCTATGTTAATGTTATGTCTCTTATAATATCATTTTTTTTTATACATGTTTTGACATGTTATTCTTGATCTTATTAGACATATCATTATTTATAAATTTTCATATTATAAAACATGATATAAATATCTTATATTTTAATTATATATTTATTATTAATAATATATAAAATATATAATCAGGAAAAGGAATAAATGTTTCATAGAGATGGTTGGACGTAGATAATCATGAACGTTATTTCCGTTTTATTGTCATATGGAATAAAATAATTGAAATAAAATATGTGTTTATATATAACATCATTAATGTAAAATTATTGTGTCATATATATCATATAATTTCACTAAACACATCCTTATTACATTCCATTTAATGTGTGAAAGAATCACATTGCATTGAAAAGGCGGTAGTCCACACTTCAACAAACAGAGCTACTGTGTTTTCACAAAATCGAATCAATTAAGTTAAGTTATATATATAATATAATATTCATAAACACATCACTAATACCATATATATTATATAAAAATATATTGTATATCACAATTATAAAAACTTAAAGTTTGTAATGGAAATAAAAAATGACATTATTTTGGGTAGTAGTAGTTCACCGTATACCCAAATGGTAAGTTCATTACCCATTAGTTATAAGTTTGTGTAATATTAGGTTAAAAAAATAAATAAACTATTTATATTAAGGATACATATTTTTCTATATATGAATGAATTAATAACAATATAGTTGGTGGAGAATGAGAATAAAACAAAGGATATTGAAGAAGAATGTTACCTCTTGTGTGGGTAACTCCTCCTAGTTTTTACCAAAGGGATTTCAAGGTTGGTTTTATCCCTAGAGGTAAGATTATTGGAAGTAGGTTTGGATGTTTTGAGGATATTTTGGAATATTTTGGCAGTTCCAAGGTGTCTTCAGAAATGTAAGTAAATGAGGGGATGAACTTTCATTTTATAGTGGAGGTAGAGTGGTATTATTATAAATATAAAAACATAAACAATATTAAGAGGTGTCCCTTACATCATATGTCTCTAATAATTGTCATATTTCAAGAAAAATATGTTAATTAGTCAAAATACATACATAAAATGTATTTTAAAATATATTATTTTTATTTTGGGCATAATGTTTAAGGTTTTGTCCTTTATTAAGCTATTTTTATCTTAATCGATGTAAGTAATTTTAATTTCATTTACATTACATTTTTTTAAAAAAATATATTGAATTTATTAGAAATAATAAATTATGATAACTATATGTATATAACCCATTTTTAAAATTCTCATCACATAAGTGGAATCAATTAATTTAAAGGTAATCCCGTAGACGAGATTACAATGTTGGGGTTTAATGTAAATATGATAAAATGTTTGCTATGTTTTTATATCTAAATTTTTAGTGAAATTGAATCCAATTATCTATATTGTTATAAATGATATAAAATTGATCTAATTATAATAATTATCTAATAAAGATTATATAAATATATAAATATATAAATATATTGGGAATAAATATATTTTTTAAAAACATTTAGTATTATTACTCTTCATAAAAAAATGAAACATCTTGGAAATATATAAAAAATTTAACCAATGTAAATTTTGACCATCCTTTTAAAATAATTATGTTTATTTTTTAAAATAAATATCATAAATGTTTTAAAAATAATATTTAATATGAGTTAAACATTAAAATAGGGTAATATTAACTTTTCAAAAACTACAGCTTTTTATTCATAAAATTTGATTTATTCTTATCTTATAATTATAATGTATATTATAAGATTATAAATAATATTGATTAATATAATAATATATATTTTTTATTTGAAACATTAATCAAAATTATTTTTTTTAAATTATTTAGATAATATTGTGTTTCTATATAAAAAAAGTGTTTTCATAGAAATATACTTCCATTATTTTAAAATATTCCATTCTTTCAATTATAATTTTTGTTCACAAAAAACACTCATGTGTAAATCATATTTTTACTATTTCATTTATCTTATTAATAACATCCATTATATTGTATAAGTGTTAGCTATAATAGTATTTTAATAAAAATATAAATAGTATATTTTAGTTTGATAAAAACTCGGCCTTGTGTGTAACACAAGATATCGAAGGGGCGTTGTATTATGTGTAATATATGACAAACAATTTTTTTCTTGTACGAAAAGCTAATCTATGTTTTATATGTATTGAAATGATAATTGTATTCAATTTAATGCAATCCAATATTATTTATCTTATTTGAAAAACTCAATTCAGTGTAGTGTGAATCGAAAAATATGAGATAGATTAAATTAATTTGAAAAATAAAAACATTTCAAAAAGTCATGTGTTGTTACAAGTCTAACATCAAACTTCTCATCGTAAATATGATTCTGATTCATCCTTTTTAAATATTACTCCCTCGGAGATAGTCATCTCTTCATCACTATCCACCTAGTATTATTCTCTTATTTTCTAATGATTCATCTTATTCTACATCACAATAATATCAATACTCTCCAAACCCTTTCCTATCCACTCATTGAAGAGTTCATATGCTTTGATTTTTTTCTGAGATGCTATGAAATATCCATTAATATCAATGGGATTAAAAATCCCTATTATTCTCTATATTTAAAATGAAACACACCCATCTAATTTCTAAAAAGTACTTATACGTATTATTCTTTTTTGATCACATCTCTTTTTTAATATTATATTCCCTCAATAATAAAATTGATAGGTTAGAAGTGTATTCCATTTCAAAACTACTTCCTTTATAAAATTTAAAGAAGGTATTTATTAATATAATGTTTATATAAATGGTTTTTATAACCATGATTCTCCTCTCAACAACACGATTTAATTGATGCGTTCTCATTGTTGACATTTGGTTCTATATTCCATGTTGATCAATGTAATCTTTCCCATAGATGTTTATAAAATATGTACCATTATTGGTTCAAAACATTTTAATATTCTCTGTATACATCCTTTAAAACCACTATCAAGTATTATATTACAAAACAACACCTCTAAATTGTGGGTAACTAAGAATATTAATTTCATATTTGTATAATCATTAATTAAAATGTCATAATATATCTTTTCATAAATAGATATTATCAGCATAGGAAAAAACACATCAATATAAACTAATTCAAGTACTCATGATTACATTTCTTCTATTCCCATATAAGCATATGGTGTTATATTATGTTGTTATATAGTATCACATGTGTGGGTACAATCATGCGATGTCATAGAGATATCATGAGATCAATCACATTTCAATATATCTTCAAATGATTTTTCCCATATAAATACGATTTTTATGCCACAACCTATTATAATCATCACTTGATATAAATATTATATATTATTCTTAGCTCAATTGGTGATATTCCCCTTCATATTCATCCCAAACACCACTAATATACCATTTATTCTAATTAATATATAGAATTTCATGGAAATATTGTTGCATATCCTGATTCACATATATGATTGAAGATATGTATATTGTGACTGAGACCTTAAATAACTAATACATATAAATGTCTCATATCATTTCCCACAATCATATATTTTGGTAAGAAAATAATATTCAAGAAATAATTATTTACAAATACAAAGAAACATTTCTTGTCATACTTGATACATATGACAAGATATTTATTTCCTTTTATATGGGATGTGTATCCATTTTCAAGGATCTATAAAGAAGACTGATCTAATAATTTTAAGGAAATATCTAAATTTTTTCCTTCTAATTAATTTTCCTTAAATATATTTCATTTTCAACATATATGATGTTGATTGGTATTAATAATATACCTTATTATATGATATACAAACATAATATTTTAATCGGAACATTATTTCTCTTTTTCATTTCATTTGATGACTCCAGAGGTGACTATGTACAATTACATTGGTTCCCCTTTAGACCAATCCTCTATGTTGCTAGTGAGAAATATATGTTCCTATGTCTGAATCATCCACAGAAAAAATGATACCATTAATATAATTACAAGAATATTTTACACTATTTTTATACCTCTATTACTCTTAGTCGCTTCAACACCTCTTGGTTAATTAATATTTTTAGAAAAATACCACCATTCGAATATAAGAACACCTAATAGGAGGTGCATTAATGTAAGTAATATTATAAAATAGGTAGTCCTTTTGATTATTTTAATTTTATTATTTTAATTTATACCTCAATAAATACAATAATTTAGAGTGGGGTCTTATTTCATGCGACCAATAATTAATACATCATGTTTTTGATTAAGCAATATACAAGTTGTTTAAATCTAAAGCGTCATTTGGATCCCTTAAAAATTATTAAACTCTTTTTATAGATAATAATTATCTATTTTAGCATTTCATTTCACCACTATGTCCTAATATCACGATTTAATACCATTTTTCTTGATTTTTTATTAATATTTTACATTTATTTATAGGATAAAAATTCATCCTCTTGTTTTTTTATTTGATTGACTCCATATTTCACAGTGTCATTTAACATATAGGTAATTCTATTATGTTTTTAAAATTTTATCATATACTTAATGACTATATCTGTGTTCTATTTAATTTCAATTAAATTTTTTTAAATTTCTACCATTATATCGAATTCCTAATCCAATTTATTTTACATTTAAATAATTCATCACAAACCAATCTATTGGATTTTTTCATTTTGAATATTAAAAATATTTTCTCCTCATGATATGCATCTAATCCATCCTAGTGAAAAACTATTCTTTTAATTTATCATAAATCAATATCATCATTTTATAATTTCTAGTAATTTTCCACAACTACAACTATATTATTTTTTCTAGGATTATTTTAGTTTTGAATTTCATTTGATTTCAAATTTTATTATTAATACAGGTTCATATTCTTGAATAAATTTCATATAGATCTTTTCATTCCTATCAAATTTTATGAATACTATATCATTGAACATTAATCATCATCTTCAAACATATTGGGACACTTTATTGAATTTGACCAACCATTCCACTTTGAAATCATGTGAGTGGATGTTTTTCCTATAAAAATTATTTTTCAAGTTTACAATTTTTAGGATAATAATGAGATATCCTCGTAAAATTTATCTTTTTTTAGACTATCCTCTATAATGAAATAATTTATTATAAGTAATTGAACCACATTATATTTCCTCTCTTTTTCACACTCATTATTGTTGTTTCACATCTCATATGTGAAATGTGTACTGTAAAAATATCAAATTTCATCAAATATGGATTTTTATCCATAGGAACAGAGAAATTCATAATTAATTTATGTGGAAATATTCTTGGGAATAATTTTAAAATTATAATTTAATTGAGGAATTATCCAATAGTGCACATTTCTTATAAATTAATATTTACTCAATCAAAGATTACATTTGTATATTTTTTAGGTGGAATATTTAGATCCTTATATTTTTTCTAATAAACGTGAAGAATATATTCCCGAAATTTTGAATCATATTTTTCGGTATCTATAAAAACATTAAACATGGAATATGATGGTTTAAATGAAATTAATTTGATATATATAGTGTTTGATAGGGATCACATTGAATTAATTATTCCTCTAGAAGTTATTTCGAGTTCTCTTCATTCATAATCTAATAAAACACTCAAATGAACTCTCATCGATATCACAATAATATTATATATATTCTCACTTATAACTAAATATTGATAGTGATTTGTTTTCTGATTCATCAAAATTTGGAAATGTTCCCTTAAAAATCATAATCCCCTTGTGAATAACATCTATCATGGATTCAACATTGAGAGAAATGTTAATTTTAACCTTTCCCTAGAATTCCAAATTTTGTCCCCACTATGTTTAATACCCTATTAAGAGATATATTGAGGGTAAAAGATTTGTTCTATCCCTCATTTGGATATATTAGTTATAAAATAACTCTTATATCTAATTACCATTTATTTTTTTAAAAAAATAAAATCTAAATGAGGTAAAACAATTATATGGATCACCCTTAACCAATATTCAAAGGACCATGAATATTCAATATGTTAATACATCAAATTAAATGTTTCACATTTTTGTTAAAATTTTATTTGAAAATTCATTATCCATCATGTTTTTGTATTGTCACCTTTTGAAATATCCAAACTCTTTGATGTCAATTGATCACATTAGTCATCCAAAATATTCCTTTATTGATTTTCTAAATCAATTTTGTTTAAATAGAATTGTTTCTTTTATCAAGGTGAAATTTCAACTAGATGATGAAAACCAATTTAACATAGTATATCTTGGAAATTATTTATTATTTATGAAAATTAAATTTCTTAGAACCTTTTCGAAACATTAATTTAACTCCAAAACTTTTTATTTTTTCATTTATCTCCAATATTTATTGAAACTATTAATTTTTCCCTATAAATATATTATTTTGTAAAACATTTTTTCCCTTAAACTCACATAGATATAATTAAACAAGTCCCTATAAATTATAAAATATATTTTCATTGAATTTTATCATGTGAGAAATTCATTCAAATAACTCTTATAGGATTTAAAATAATTGATATTTTAAAAAGGTAAGATAGTTCAATTGAGGTGGTAGAGGCATATTTGTAGGTATGACTAAACATTAATGTAACTACATTTTGCACCACCAACATTGTAAAAAACATTCCTATTTCAAAAAAAACTACTGATTTGACAATATAATTTTCATGAAACAAAACATTTTTTTTGAAATTAATAAATTTATTTCCAAAGTACAGGAAACCATGTTTGAATTTATCAAAAGATTTTTTTTGACTTATAAACATTCATGAAACACTTTCTTTCATTTTTTTTAAAATAAATCTTAAAATTTTAAGATTACTACATATTTTTGTAAATATTTCTCATATCCTTGTAACTATTTCAGTTATGATAAAATATTTTTTTCCATCCTAAAAACAATAGTCCCCATCCGACAATACATTGCATTTTCATAGAAAATCTATTATAAACATCATCTCCATCTTCAATACCTCCATGTTTCTATTTATCAGATAGAATCATCCCATATATCATTATAGATGCTTCAAGATCATATAGGCCTCAACCATCATGGATCATTTTCAATATACATTTGATAGAACTGTGATACAAATTCACAACTAATCTTTTAAAGTAGCTTTTTCAACAAAAAAATCTAACCCAAAAACTCCACATTGTCAATATGATGGATTTTTTTTCCAAAACATATAAAACGAAATCTAAATTAATTATATTAAAATATAATTTTTCTTCCCTATATATATAAACATGTTCATTTAATTAGGTTTTATTCAAATAAACCATCATAATTTTGATTTGGACATTTTATTTAAGCCTCTTATTTGACCATATTTTGTATATTATTTTCCTCAACATAAAATTGGATCTTTTTTAATTCGTACTATCCTTGAGTATAAAAATATATTTTATTCCATTATTATTTTTAATATATCTCAATTTATACTCCTTTATATTATTCAAAATTCTACAAAAAATCTCTTCCATTTTTCCTGGGTTTATTTCATTTATATGATTGATATATGTTCTCTTTTTATATTGAATTTATAGAATTGATAATATTATGATGTATACGGTAAGAAAAAAAATCATTTTTCCTTATAAATTGTTGGTTAAAGTAATATATTTGAGGAGATTATATATTTTATATATAAACATCATACATTATTTTTTTCACATTATATGCATTGTATTATTACTCATAGGTTGTATTTGAACACGATTATAGATTTTTTTGTGTTATATGTTTCATATTTCTCTACAATTATATATTTTTTTAATGTACTTTTCCATTTTATAGGTCACCAAAAATGATTTCTTCATTCTTATAATGATAGATCTATGTTTATGATATGATAATAAAGATCATGCTCTCACTTTAATTGGTTTGTGTGATATGTTCCATCCTTGAAATTTTTCTATATAGTAAAATGTTACCGCACCCTTTATTTTTTGTATTTCCTCTAGTAATTTCACGTATTAAAAATACTATGGAATATTTTAGTAGGATATTGGTAATGTATTTAAATAATTTCTATATTTTCATATGAAATAAAATTTTGTAGATATGATTTAATCATGAAAATGAAAATTTTGATTTTGGAATGTATTATTGTTATTTATGTTACCTAAAAAATTATTTTTTAATAATTTATTTGAGACGTAGGCCACTGTATATGGAATCATAGAATTATTTAATTAATTACGAAATTAATTTTAAAAAAATACATCATAGGATAAACTACGGAACAACATATTTTAATACTGTGGAACGAAATTACAATTTGAATAAGTAATTTACCCTCTATATACTAAATTATTCATTATTATAACCATTTTTATAATATAAAATTATTTTAAAGAAACTAAATGATATAAAAAGTTTATTTGTGTCTCTCCTAATGAAAATGGATATTGATTTTGAAACCTCATTGTGTTAATTAACAACTTTTTTCTAGAAAATAATTAAAAACATGAACCATGATGAATTCCCCCTTCTTACAATATAATTTAAATAGATATCTAATCCTTTAGGTGACATTTAAAATATAGATTTTTTAAAGACATGACCTTTAAAATTACATTTTTTAGTTATTTAGAAACAAGAAATCAGTTAATTTTATCAAATATATTTTAGATTTAGAGTTTTAGAGAATTAGAAAAACTCTTACTTAGTAATCCCATATATTAAAAGTTGAGATATGTACTGAAATCACATTTTTTGACAAAATAAAACGTTTTAAAATATATCATGGATTATGTTTCCTGAAAAATATTCATAACATTTAACATGACTAACTTATTTATCTTACCCAACCTTATAACCTGTGAAAAATCTCTAAAAGATTAGATTTTCATAAAAATATCAGTAAGGGACACAAAAATAAATAATGAAACCTTTATTACATGATTACTTATATAACCTTGAAAAAAATTTCAATATGTTATAATTTACATCAATGACATAGAATCTCTATAACCTAGGTCTTTAAATCATAAAATTCTTTGAAAAATTCAAACCGATCAAAAAAAAGTAATGTAACTAGTGGCATCATTTACACATTCATGTTACATTTAATATATATATATATATATAATAGTTACATGGAGTGTAATAATTATGGTAACATTAATAATAACCACTGAAATATATTCACTTAATATCTTACAAGTACTCATAAAATTTATCTCCATAACATTACTCAATTCATTGGAGGGAAATAATGGAGTCACCCACCATAGGATTATCATGTAAGCACATGCACTCATAAACAATTCTCCAGAAACAAAACATAATCATAACACATAAATCGTTCATAAAATAAAAATAACATTTCCACATTGAAATCAGTTTTCATTATTTTTTAAAAATTAATTCACTCATAAATGAAAACAAATTATTTGAAAATAAAATTGGAAACATGTAAACCAATCCTCAAAACATTTAATTTACATTAAATAACATACTTAAATTTTTATTAATATTTTAAAAAACATTCATTTTATATTTCATAAAAATAGATGAATCATTGACAATAAAAGTGGTTTTTAAAAGTAAGTCCCTTACATTATAACATAAAATTATTCATTTTAAAAATGTTTCAGATAATTAAAAAATTATACTTTTAAAACATTTACGTTCATATAAATTCATTTATAAACACAATCTTTTAATCATGTATAGTAAATATAAATATTTAGGAGAACAAATAATTAAAACATTTAAAATGATGTTTTAGTTAAAGAGCCCTTACCTTGTGTCTAACTCATCATGTAAAATATTTACCATCCTAGATAATAATATTTGGTTAAGTATATACTTTCTTGAGAACCTTACTAAATAAAATTTTGCCTTTTTTTATTACTTATTATATTTTTATTAAATTTACTTAATTATTTATTTTCATGTTGGTCGTTATGATTATATTCAGTACTAGAGTTCAAAATGACTTTTGTATGATTTCTATATTCAATGTGGTCATTAGTCCATCATCTTCAGAAACAAAATTCATCAAAAATAATTACCTTTGTGCATAAATAATATTCTTAAATTAAAATTTTATGTATTTTTATAAAAAAATGGACTACGTTATAATCCTTGAAATGATAGGTCGTACATATGCGTGAATAACATTCCCATTTTTCAATGATCATTATGTGAAGAAGTTAATTATAGTTTTATCATTACAATATGGTCATACAATTATATTTATAATTTATATATACTTATATTTTTCATCCATATTATGTGGTGATGAAATATTATTCACATCTCTTTGTGGAGGTGATAGTTTACACGTACGCAAAAATGACATTATCATTTTAATGTGAACTGAATTGTAAGAACATAAGTGGTTTATTATTCATTTAATAATGATATATATGACATGAATATAATATTTAGAAATTAATTTTATCAATATAACCAGTCTATAGAGATAGTGATGAAAAACAAATTTTATCATTTCATAAAGGGGATAGCTCAAACGTACGTACGAACAATGTTTTTATCCATTTGATGAAAAATGAGATGGATAAAGGTTATTATATTAAAATAAAAACATATCATCATGTTTATGATACAAGAATTATTATTTTATAATTATTTATGAATATTTTATTGATGTGGATGAAGAAATAATTTATAATCACTTAATTAAAAACAATATATCTTATTCGAATGATTTTTTTTATTAACATCTTAAAACCTCTAAGATGATTTTTCTGCCTAAAATAAGAGATCCAAAATGTGGTGTTGGATTTTATTAAGGGATATTCTAATATATTGGTTATAGAAAATATTTTTGGAAGTGTTATGAAAAGAGAAGAATGATATCCCATTCATATGAAAAGAGATGGGCACTTTCGGAAATCCCAAAAATATGAAAATATAATGAGGCTATTAAATTTTTTCATATTATTTATTTTATATTTCTGTTAGTTAAACAATTACTGGATCATCATTTTATAATACTTTAATTTAATTATTTTTCTCTAAATAATTAAAAATAAATTCCCAATGATGAAGATAAAAATATTATATTACTAAATACTATTTAAATTTGACAATATCCCCTATATGACCCTGTTTAAAAAATATAACACTCTATAAAAAAGTGTGACCAAATTGTCTTTTCATTGTAGAAAATAGTTTTAATGGATTAAAGTAATCCAATTTTCTAAAAGTGATAAAATAATTACTACAAGGATGATTTTGGTCGATAATATCTCTTCCAATAAAATTTTGACAAGTATTGGGATAATTAAATAATATTTATACTATTATTTTTAAACTAAATTACCTGATTTACCCTTAACCGTGGTAATAAAAATTAACAATGTTTCAAATCATATTATTTCCAAAAAAGAACCTATTTACTATAATTCTACCATTTTATTCAAAATATGGTATCAATTTTTATTGGTTTAAAATAATGATTTTATAGCAAATAATTTAAATTTAATCATATTGACGGAATGATAAAACGAGTTTTTATGGTGAAAAGGTTCAAATGAAGGAAACGTTTTTATAACCAAATTCAATGTGAAATTGAATATGTTTTCATGAATTGTATTAAATTATAAAATATTGATAAAATTGTACTTTCAAATTGTTAAATAAAATATTTAAAAACTACAAATTATTTTTATGAAAATA
The DNA here is from genome assembly GCA_963277665.1 of Viscum album. Taxonomy (NCBI): domain Eukaryota; kingdom Viridiplantae; phylum Streptophyta; class Magnoliopsida; order Santalales; family Viscaceae; genus Viscum; species Viscum album. The sequence goes on from OY728145.1 coordinate 908,258,852, forward strand.
CATATGTTAAGTAAAATGTAGTGCTTTTAAATAATTATTATAAAAAAAACTTATCAGAAATATTCCCAAAAATCAAACAAAGTAAATTATTATACTACACATTAATGTAATATTTTTATTTAGTAAAGTAGAATATAAAAGTGTCCAAAACAAGATTTAGTACTAGTGCATTAACGAAAGGAGTTAAAACCTCTTTTCTTGAAAACTAACACTATTATTCATAAAATTGGGTTTTTTTGATATATCATGTCTAGAAATCAAATAAGATATATTATAAACGTTTTGTTTAATAATAATATATATATATCATTAATAATATTAAAACAATACTATTTTTTCTTTATTGGTATAAAACACACTTCTGAACATTTAAAAAGTTTACTTGAAAACCATTAACTTTTCATATTAAAATGGTGTTATATTGATTTATAATTAATTTTCCACCATATAATTAATTATATATACAATTTTAAACTCTATTTTTACAATTTAGTTAATACTGTTTATACACACCATTCTAACAAATATGTTTCAAGGATAACATTTTAATAATAATATTCAGTTATTCTTTTATGATTGTTGTGGTGTATGATGTACGCTATTGAAATTTTTTTTAACAAGGGATGTTACCTTCTCCCATATATTTGGAAATTTCATCTCCATCATTTTTTCTGAATTGATAATTAAGGTTTGACTTTAAAAATACTGTTATTGAAATACAACATCAGAGAAAGGATTAATAAAAATTACACTTTAAATGAAATAAAGGGAAGTATGTATCTCACTATGGAAAACACAAAATATTTCTCTATGTTGGAAAACAAAGAAACAGAAAATAAAACAAACCATCAATCTATGATAGAGAGTAAAAATAATAGAATGCTGAGAATGTTTACTATAAAAAATCATAACCTGTGATGGGTTAAAATAGATCATATTTTATATAATAAAAAGAAAATTAATATTGTTTGTGTATTATGATATTTTTCATATATTTGGAAGAAACCACAATTATATAATTTCCTTATTCTATTAGGCGTAACCCAACCATTTAAACCCATATCATTACCTAATCAAATTTGATCTACAATGGGCTCACCCACCATAGGTTTATCACAGATCCACCTATACTCATAATATATTACCATGAATAGAAACATACGAATAATATATAAATCATATATAAATAAATAATGTCTTTTACACTTTCAAATCACATTTCATCAATTTTTTTTAAAAAAAATCTACTCACTCAAAAATTAAAAACATATATTTGAATATAAAATTTTAAACTAGGTAAGTAATCATACAAACATTAAAGTTACCTAAAATAATGTTGTTTAATATATTTTTTGTATATTAAAAAACATTCCTTTGGGATTTTGTAAAAATATTTGAAAGAGTTACTTTAAATACGATTTTTAATAGAAATTCCCTTACATAAAACCTTAACAAGATTCCATTTTGTAAAAAATTAAGGGAATTTGGAAATTAAAATTTTAAAAAATTCTTGTACATATAAATGAATTCTTATAAACCATTTTTAAATCATGGAAAATAAAGACAAATATTTACAACAATAAATATTTAAAACATTTAAAACGGGGTTTTAGTTAAATAATACCTTACAATGAGTCTGAATTATCATGTACAATCATTATCATATTGAATAATAAAATTATATAATTATATACTTTACTTATAAACTTTTTAAAAGTAATTATTCCTTTTATATCATTTATTATATTTTTATGATAATTAAATAATCATTTATGTTCATACAATATGTATTGATGATATTCGATACTTGAGTCTAAAATGACTTTGGTATAATATCTCTAGTAGAAGGTTCCATTATTCCATAATCTATATAATGATATTAATGATATAATAATACATTTAATCATCAATTTTACTTTTATGTCAAACCATTATGCATGTTTATGAAAAATAAAGAATGTTATAATCATGGATATGGTATGCCGTTCAAACTCAAGACTAATATTTCCATTATTCAATGATCATCACTGAAAGAATATAATTATAATTTTATATTTATAAGATTTTAATAATATAATTGATATAATATTAATAATATAAATATTATTATATATATCATCCTTATGATGTGGTGGTGAAAAATGAATCAGATCTGTTCAAATAGGCGATAGTTCACTTGTACGCATGGACGACATTATCATTTTAATGTCTATGGAAAGGTATAAATGTAAATGATTTATTATTATTTTAATAATTATATATATTTCTTGAAAATAATATATAGACATTAATTTCATAATTATATCTTGTATTGAGAGATGGTGATGAGAAATATTATATTGGTTCATGGAGGTGATAGTCCACACGTACACCCAAATGTATTTTTATTTTTCCATTTTACAGAAAAGGGGATGGATATAAGAGATCAAATTAACATAATAAAATATCAGTATATTTAGGATACATGAGTTATTTTTCATCATGTTTGAATGATATATGAAGGAAGTGGAAGAAGAAATAAAATATAAAATCTTTATTAGAAACAATACCCATTCTTCAAATAATTTCATTGGATTAACACATTATCACCTCTAACGGGAGGGTTATATCTAAATTATGATATAAAGAATGTGTATGGGGATTATATGAAGTTATACATGTAGTGATTTTCAGAACAAAATATGCTTTTTGGAGTGAATAAAATGGAACAATTTGTTCAATTTTATAGGATATGGTAGGTGCACTTTTAGAAATCCAAAAAATATTAAACTTTAATAAGGTTATTATAGAACCAAAGACTTATAAATGGTATATATATTAATATGGGAAGATATTTTAGACCATATATTATCACTCATTCATCTATTTAACATTTTGTGATTTTTAAATAATTTAATAATATATTGATTTGATAAAATATCATTATTGTCAAATTTGATAATATTTCTTAAATGTGTCATCAAATAAATCATTACTAAGTGGAATTTGAATCTAATGATTTAAAACAACTCTAAAACATCTAATAAATCATTGAAATTAATCATTTTCATTAAATCATCCAATATATATAAGAATGTATATTTTTAATATAAATTGATATTTTTTAATGTTAATTAAATAAATAATGGTTTAGCATTAAAGATTAATTTATAGTAATTATATAATTTAATAAAATTAAAAATAATATTATAAAATTAAATTTATTTCCTTATTATCTATATATACATTTATATTTATTTATCTGTGGATTGTTTCCATATATTGACATATATAATATATTAAATACAAATAGAGTGATATTTTGTAACTATCTATTACTCAGATAATATAAAGTTATTTTCATTGAAAAAAAATCCATTAAAACATAATTTAGATAATAATCTGAGAAGGGTAGAATTATCTTCCTAATAAATTTTTAGATATGTTTTGATCACGTTCCCAAACTTATCATTTCTTTTTATCTCTTATTCAAACTCTTTAACTCTTACTGTGAAAACATGTGTTTTTAATCGTTGATGTATTATATAGTTACATCAAAATAAAAAAATTACCATAAATGTGTAATGGAGGAAATTTTAGGCAATATATAAATCATTTTTCCATATTTTCATGTTGTAGGTATTTTATTTCATTTAATATAATATTATTTATTTCAAAATAACATTAATGCCAGCTTTGACAATATTCATTATGTTATCTTATATAAAAATTAAAAAACAATATAAATTGGAATAAATATTTTTTCCGGATATGATGATTGCTTCAATGTATTCTTCTATGGCTTCTAGAGCTCGATCAGACACTTAGTTTCCCACCGGTGGTCTTCACGATAATGGTGATAGGCGGGGAGTTCCTGCTCTGCCTCTTGGTATGAATTCTACTCTTATAACTTTTGATCCGCTTTTGGTGAAATCAAAGGAGGTTTTGAAGGCCTCGACTGGAAGTGGTAATTTGAAAGTCCCCACTAGAACATAGGATTAATTAGTGGAACCTTTTTTTTGCATCATTCTTTGACACTGGATCTATAAGGATTCTCCGCAAGGGGTCATCAGCCCATGTTGAGGCTAATCCTCCTGTGTTTGCTGAATGGATTGCAATTGGGAAGAGCTCTCTTATTTCGTGCCTTGTTTTACTGATGGGTGAGAGGTCCTAGAGGTTTGAGGATCTAGTAATACAGATCTCATTTTTTGGGGCGCCTCCGATTGGAGATGTGTTTCTCTTGGTCGTGGCTTATTTCATTGTATCTTCCCTTCGAATGATTTCAAAATAAATGCATGGAGCATCGGATCTTAGTCTCTGAAACCTAGATGGCTTCACCTACATTAATGGTCCCTATACATTAATTCCTTGCATGCAAGGAATTCCTTTACTTAGGTTTGGGTTTGTTTTTATGGAATTAATTGGGTCCTTTAGCACCGAAAAATATTTCATGACATTAGCATGGTATAGAATCCCGCTTTTTTGTCACATAAACATTCATTACATTACAAAAAACTGAGGATCTTCAAGGTTTAGTGTCTTGGAAACCAGGAACATAATACATGAAAACAACATGAAACATTCTTATTAAACACTTGAAAGGCTTCTCCTTAAGTTCATCCTAGGTTCATTACTGTATCTCATAACCTAGGGACATAAATCAAAAGAAAGGGTGAGAAGAAGGCCCAGTAAGGGAAACAAGATAAACATTTAACATGGGAACATGAGATACATCAACTATGTCATGAAAAAAAACTTTAAGGCATGAGAAAGAAATCATGTGGAATATCATAATAAAAATAATATTTTTCATAACTTTGAGATGTGGCTACATCATTTAACATAGAAAATCATGAACATATCACCAAGGTCCATCCCCAAGGTGTCATTTGAAAATTACCACGGTTATTCACCAAGATATTGTGAAAATTGTAATCTCTAGTGGTTACATCATTACCCAATGCATTGGAGCACTATCAGGGCGCAACCTTAAATTTGCCTTTGTTATCATGTGAGACACATATATAATCATCAATCATTTCATAAACAACCCATATATCATAAAAGAAATGGGTTTCATTTCATAATCATAACGTTTTAAAACTGCTTTAAATACATGATCTTTATGTCACTTTAAAACCCACATAAAAGGAAGGTGGGTATCATGTATGTAAATAACAGAATTTAAAATAGAATGTTTTGTTATATATGTAAATACCCCTTTATAATAAAGATCTTTGAGTATTCACTTAATAAAATAAAAGAAATTTAGAAAAAGATAGAGACATTTTGAGACGGAAATTCTGCAGCATAACAGCTATGTTACGAGGTTTTTGAAAACATTGAAAAGAGAGGGGACATGGGTCAACCACTCATAAATGATCCATAAAATAGTATAGGGAAAGAATATGAAGGATATATGGACATGGTGATGAAATTTGAATGATGTACCATATGAAATGAAGAACAAGAAAGGAGGACAAAAATAAGATTTCTCTTATGAAAATTCGGCAGCCTAACGACGCCACTTAAACTTCAAAAAATGAGTTGATGAGATAAAATAGGGTTTCTCATCATATTAACATAAAATATCAGTATGATAGATATAGAGATCATACCCCAACATAATAAAAAAGAACTTGAAAGACTTTACATGAAAGTATAACTTTGAAAAATGAGAAAGGTGAACAAATCCCTTAAAAATTCGGCAGCCTAACAGCGCCACATAAACATCAAAATACTGAATTGAAGAGATAAAATGGGGTCTCCCATAATATTATCATAAAAGATCAGTATGATAGATATAGAGATCATACCCCAAAATAATAAAATAGAACTTGAAAGACTTGACATGAAAGTAGAACTTCAAAAATGATAAGGGTGAAAGAACCACTTAAAAATTTGGCAGTCTAACGGCGCCACTTAAAACTTAAAAATACTGAATTGAAGAGATCAAATGGTGTATCTCATCATATGATCATAAAATATCAGTATTATAGATATAGAGATCATACCCCAAAATAATAAAAAGGAACTTCAAAGACTTGATAAGAAAATAGAACATGAAAATGAGAAGGGTGAAAGAATCCGTTACAAATATTTCGGCAGCCTAACAGCGCCACTTAAACGTTCATAAAATGAAATTATAAGAGTAATAAGGGGTCTCTAATAATATTAAAATTAAAAGGAAAGTATAATTAATATAAAATAACATCCTCCAACATAATAACATGGAGCATAAAAGAAATGACATAAAAGAGATCACTTGAAAAGAAAGAGAGGGGGTCAGATCCCTTACCTTAAAACGTAACTCTTAAAACTCAATGTTTGGGACCTTGAGGGATTGGGGGCACCTTGGGAGGACTCCTTGGGAGGTAATGGGACCAGATATTCATTGGGGGGGAGTGGTGAGTCTAATGGATGATAGGATTGCTTGGTATTTATAGGGAAAGTGAGGGGACAAGGCATTAATGGCCAAGGGACACCTCATTGGTTGTTTTGGAAAAACCATGGGCTTGCCCATGGTATTTGCCCATGGTATTGGAAAAATCGGTCCCCAATACAATAATTCATCACCTTTGTTCAGCCAACACTTAAAATATCTCATTACTTCATCATGACATAGTTATGGTGTAATTAAACATACCGAAACCCTAAAACTGTATTTTCACTTTTCATCGAAAATTCGACTTTCTCATAAAAATCCCAAAATATCACCTTAACCAAATATCAATGCTCTGATTTCAAAAATGAACTCCATTTTATAAAAATAATTTTCTAAATAGTTTTAGTTTATTTTTTTAAATCAATACACTATTCATCGAAAATTCAATTTTTTTTCAGAAAAATCCCCAAAAATTACCATAACATAATATCGATGCTCTGAGTTCAAAAAAGAAATCCATTTTATAAAAATATTTTTCTAAATATTTTTAATTTAATTTTTATTTAAAAAACACTATTCACCCGAAAAAACTAATACATGAATAATAAATTATGAAACCGTTATTTAACCCTTTTATTGAATCACATTACTTAATCAAGGTGCCTAGATTATATTAATACTTTCTTTAAGTGAGATTACTAATAAATTTGGACACATTACTAATCCTAATCATAAAATCACTATTCATAATTTACTATTCATCAAAAATCAAGTTGATCTTATTAGACTCTAAATTTTGTACTGAACATAATTGTAGAAGGCCATTTTTTTAAAATAATTACACATTTTTAATTATTTAACTTTTACCTAAACATTTTTAAAATATCTTTTTTCTAAAATTCATAAAAAATGTGCATACTATATTTATCCGAACATTTGAAAATTCATAAACTTCATCATAAGAAGAAATAAATTTTTTTATTTAAAACAAAGGGTTACACAAGGTAGTTACGGTCTCCTTACATAGACCCTTATCAAACCGGCATAGGACCTAAGTATAATGTGTGCTAAGGTGAGGGAATCTTAGGGAGGATCAGCCAATATCGCACGAGTAGTAATTTCTATCAGTTGGAACTTCTCGCGAAGGTGATTCCGTTCTAGCTTCACACGATGAAGTTCAGCTTGGGTTTTTTCCAGAGCAAAGCCCAGTGGTGATACCTCCTTCCCAAGTACTGTTAGATGGGCTTCGATCGGTCCAAGACTACTGGGTGAGGCCATCAAATCTCTTTTCTATATTAATTAACCAAGGTCACTTGTATTTAGAGACAAATATCGAAATGTTTAGTTTCTAGCGGTCATATTGACCGATGGTCATATAACAGTCAAAACCCAATTTCCTCATTTTAATTATACTCACGTTATCAAATGAAACAGTTTTGTTGAGTATCAAAAATAAAATAATGCACAAAATTTGGAAACAAGATTTATTCAAAATTTCGGGTCGTTACAATCTTCCACCCTTATGAAATTGTGTCCTCGCAATTTTTTTAAAAAATTAGGTTTTGAAATTTCATTTAAAGTCCCATATAGGAAAAGGAGTCAGTAAAACTATTACTTTAAAAATAATGGAAGGGATGTACAAAGATCACTTGAGTGAACCCATACTAGGATTCCATGGTGGAAAACATGGATTTAGAAGAAAAAACAAAGGGTCAGGTTCTGGGGGAGAGTGATAAAAACATGATTAGGAGAAATTTAACCATAAGAAAATCCCAAACATATGATGTGTGTAAACGGTCTTTGATTACCTAGTAGGAAACGAAAACCAAAAACATTTTGGTTTTACATTCATTTTCATAATTTTTAGGAATTCATTTACTATATAGAACAAAAACATAAGAAAATATACCTACCTTCAAGTAGAGTTTCATCCTTTAATAAGTCTCTACCAAAACTAATCTTTTCTCCAAATGGTGAGAATTCAAAAAACACATGGTCTCATCAAAATCACAAGAATCATCTTCTAGAGAATCACATAATCCACAAAAGATTAACTATCTGTTTCTTCTATCTTTAAACATTATCCTAAAAACAGAAAGGGTAAGGTAAAACAACTCTTCAAAAAGAAAGAATCCCATAGGAATGGAAACTACTTTTAAATCTTCAAAGTTCCATGGTTCTACCCAAAGTTCATCATTGACCATTCCATAAATAACGGTTCTTAAAATTCCTTAAAATAAACCAAACTAAGATTGAAACCCGAAAACAAGAAGGATTTGATAACATAGTCTTCCAAAATAAGCTTCATTGTTCATCTCCAAACAACATCAACCACTCCTAACATCTTATAACAAAGTAGATAACCTAATCATATTTTACCCAAGATAGGTTAATAATTTCCATAAGTAACCTAAATTACTATAAGTTCGCCTTAAATTCAATGATTCTTCAAAATATAAGTCAACCTTTACTCCTCAATTAAAATACCGTAGTAATTTATTTACCTTGATAAAATAGGGTTCCCAAAATAGTGAACATATTCCAAAATAATAATAATCTTTTAATCCCCTAATAATCTCTGTCATATTAATACGGCAGTCGTCACATTTCCTATCTCATTGGTTGCTAGGACATGTTCTTCCATTTCCCGCCATTAACTATGAAAATAAAGTATAATTATGGGCCTAAATATATAGCCAATAATCATGAAAAGGATATTAAAGCATAGAAGGATAACTTATAGAAGACAAGTATACCCTAACTTGTGATCCCATAGGATCCAAACTAGGTTATCCATGATCATATATTCTTATGGGAATCTTTATTTTATTTTATCTTTGTTCCTTTAATAACGGTTCATACTAAGCTTATGAATTTACCAAGGCATATCCCCCGGGAGTGTCGTAACCAAGAGTGCAGCAAGGCCCGTTGTTGTGTACTAGTTTCCGTTCGAGTCTATCTCAAAGTGGTGTTTTCAGGTTTTACCCCTATGTACATCTGTGCCAGAGCTACCTCTACCTACTCATATCCAGACAGGGATGTATTTTCTTGGAAACCCCTTACTCAATACTCACCAAAATACCATGAATATTTCCTATATGTAAACATTTTATAGGGTTCTTCCTGGAGTTTTCATATCCTAATTTCCACAAATAACTAAATCATCCTTTCATACCAACTATAGAATCCAGCTTTTTTGTCACATAAACATTCATTACATTACACAAAACTGAGTATCTTTAAGGTTTAATGTCTTGGAAACCAGGAACATAATACATGAAAACAACATAAAAAATTATTCTTAAACACTTGAAAGGCTTCTCTTTAAGTTCATCCTAGGTTCATTACTGCATCCCATAACCTGGGGACATACATCAAAAGAAAGGGTGAGCAGAAGTCCTAGTAAGGGAAACAAGATAAACATTTAACATGGGAACATGAGATACATCAACTATGTCATGAAAAAGAACTTTAAGGCATGAGAAAGAAATCATGTGGCATATCATAATAAAAATAACATTTTTCATAAATTAAACATGTGGGTACATCATTTAACATAGACAATCATGAACATATAACCAAGGTCTATCCCCAAGGTGTCATTTGAAAATTACCACGGTTATTCACCAAGATATCTTGAAAATTGTAATCTCTAGTGGTTACATCATTACCCAATGCATTGGAGCGCTATCAGGGTGCACCCATAAATTTTCATTTGTTATCATGTGAGCCACATATATAATCATCAATAATTTCATAAACATCCCATGTAGCATAAAATAAATGGGCTTCATTTCATAATCATAACGTTTTAAAACTGGTTTAAATACAAGATCTTTATGTAACTTTAAAACCCACAGAAAAGGAAGGTGAGTCTCATGTATATAAATCCCATAATTTAAAATAGAAAATTTTGGTATATATGTGAATACCCCTTTAGAAGAACTATCTTTGAGTATTCACTTAATAAAAAAACTTTAGAAAAAGAGAGAGACATTTTGAGACGGAAATTCTGCAGCATAACAGCTATGTTACGGGGTTTTTGAAAACGTTGAAAAGAGAGGGGACATGGGTCACCCACTCATAAATGATCCATAAAACACTATAGGGACAGAATATGAAGGATATATGAACATGGTAATGAAATTTGAAATATGTACCATATTAAATGATGATCATGAAAGGAAGACAAAAATAAGATTTCTCTTATGAAAATTCGGCAGCCTAACGGTGTCATTTAAACTTCAAAAAATGAATTGACAAGATCAAATAGGGTATATCATCATATGAACATAAAATATCAGTATGATAGATATAGAGATCATAACCAAACCTAATAAAAAGGAACTTTAAGGACTTTACATGAAAGTAGAACTTTGAAAAATGATAATGGTGAATGAATCCCTTAAAAATTCGGCAGCCTAACGGTGCCACTTAAACTTCAAAATACTGAAATGAAGAGATAAAATGGGGTCTATCATCATATGATCATAAAAGATAAGTATTATAGATTCAGAGATCATACACCAACATAAAAAAAAGGAACATGAAAGACATTACATGAAAGTAGAACTTCCAAAATGAGAAGGGTGAAAGAACCACATAAAAATTTTGCAGCCTAACGGCGCCACTTAAAACTTCAAAATACTAAATTGAAGAGCTCAAATGGGGTATCTAATGATATGATAATAAAATATCAGTATGATAGATATAGATATCATACCCCAACATAATAAAAAGGAACATGAAAGACTTGACAAGAAAATAGAACATGAAAATGAGAAGGGTGAAAGAATCTGTTACAAATATTTCGGCAGCCTAACGACGCCACTTAAACATTCATAAAATGAAATGTTGAGAGTAAGAGGGGGTATCTTATAATATGAACATAAAAGGACAGTATAATTAATATAAAAGAACATCCTCCAACATAATAACATTGAGCATAATAGAAATGACATAAAAGAGATCACATGAAAAGAAAGATTGGTGGTCAGATCCCTTACCTTAAAACGTAACTCTTAATACTCAATGGTTGGGACCTTGAGGGCATGGGGGAACCTTGGGAGGACTCCTTGGGAGGTAATGAGACCCAAAATTCATTGGGGGAGAGTGGGGAGTCGAATGGATGAGAGTATTGCTTGGTATTTATAGGGAAAGTGAGGGGACAAGGCATTAATGGCCAAGGGACACCTCATTGGTGGTTTTGGAAAAACCATGGGCTTTCCCATGGTATTTGACCATGGTATTGGCCACATGGGTCAACCATACTATAATTCATCACCTTTGGTCGGCCAACCCTTAATATATCTCATGACATCATCATGACATAGTTATGATGTTATTAAACATACCGAAACCCTAAAACTGTATTTTCACTTTTCATCGAAAATTCAACTTTCTCAGAAAAATCCCAAAATTTTACCTTAACCAAATATCAATGCTCTGATTTCAAAAATGAACTCCATTTTATAAAAATAATTTTCTAAATATTTGTAATTTATTTTTTTTAAATAATTACACTATTCATCAAAAATTCATTTTTTCAGAAAAATCCCCAAAAATTACCATAACATAATATCGATGCTCTGAGTTCAAAAATGAAATCCATTTTAGAAAAATAATTTTATAAATATTTTTAATTTAATTTTTAATTAAAAAACACTATTCACCCGGAAAAACTAATACTTGAATAAAAATTTATGAAACCGTTATTTAACCATTTTATTGAATCACATTACTTAATCAAGGTGCCTAGATTATATTAATACTTTCTTTAAGTGAGATTATTAATCCATTTGGACAAATTACTAATCCAAATCATAAAATCACTATTCATCAGTTACTATTCATCAAAAATCAAGTTGATCTTATTAGACTCTAAATTTCGTACTGAACATAATTGTAGAAGACCATTTTTTGAAAATCATTACACATTTTTAATTATTTAAGTTTTACCTAAACATTTTTAAAATATCCTTTTTCTAAAATTTATAAAAAATATGCATACTATATTTATCCGGACATTTGAAAATTCATAAACTTCATCATAAGAAGAAATCAAAATTTTTATTTAAAACAAAGGGTTACACAAGGCAGTTACGGTCTCCTTACATAGCCCCTTATCACACCGGCATAGGATCTAAGTGTAAGGTGTGCTAAGGTGAGGGAATATGAGGTAGGCTCGGCCAACATCGCACGAGTAGTAATTTCTATCAGTTGGAACTTCTCGCGAAGGTGATTCCATTCTAGCTTCACACGATGAAGTTGAGCTTGGGTTTGGTCCAGAGCAAAGCCCAGTGGTGCTACCTTCTTCCCATGTTCTGTTAGGTGGGTTTCAATTGGTCCAAGACTACTGGGTGAGGCCATCGAATCTCCTTTCTATATTAATTAACCAAGGTCACTTGTATTTAGAGACAAATATCGAAATGTTTAGTTTCTAGCGGTCATATTGACTGATGGTCATATAACAGTCAAAACCCAACAGTCTCATTTTAATTATACTCATGTTATCAAATGAAATAGTTTTGTTGAGTATCAAAAATAAAATAACACACAAAATTAGGAAACAAGATTTATTCAAAATTTCAGGTCATTACACATGGCAATTGGGACTCTTATACGCCATGACAAGGAAACTGAGGTTGTGCGTTTTGAACACTTTGCCAGAATGTTGGTGAAGATTGATCTGAGCTTTACTTTGATTGATAAGGTAACTCTCTCTACTCCTTCTGATAATATTCATATTGATTTTTATTATTAAAGGAAGCCCCTTTTTTGTACCGAAGGTATTGTTGCTAGGCATTCTTTGGTGTTTTGTTGAAGGTTTACTTCATGCGAGAAATGTGGGATGAAGGGTCATCCAGCTATCCTCTATAGAAGGAAATCTGATAGGAAGCATGCAGCTCTTCCAAAGTCTCTTTATCATGATGAGGATGTTCCCAAAAAATCAATTTCCAATAAGGTTGATATGCTGGATGTAGATAAATCTATCTCCAATGTGCCTATTTTGAATGGAAAAGCCTGTTTGGTGGATAAGACTCCGATGAGTGGCCCCTCTACTGCTCGGGCTGGATTTGTTAATGAGAATCCATCCAATGATGGTGGTGTTATTTCTCCCATTGGATAAGTTGATACTAGAGATAATTCTTGCCCCACTATTTTTGGGCCTCTTACATGCACTGAAACTTCAAATACTATCATGATTGATTGTCCTGGTGTAATCCTGACACGTGATGGGATAGGTGTGCCTGACCCTAGCTTGGAAGATCAATATGGGATTCCTCAACCTATTGATTGTCACCATGAAATTCAGATTTCATTGAACTCTTCTAGGGTTTTTGAGAAGTGGGGAGACATCTCTGATGCAGAAGGGGTGAAAGCAGGAAGTAGTGATCCTTCCTCTTTTAAGGATGCACTCTTATCTGGAAAAGGAAGGACATATGACACTCATGCTTCCTTGAAGAGTAGGTCTAGGAAGGATTACTCTAACACACCTCGCACTGTTTCTACCCAATCATCTTCGAAGTTGTCATGTAAGTTCAATTCTGATATTTTTAAGATCTTAAACCAAGGTAAGACTCAATTTGAATTGGAAACAGGTGATGATTCTGACTATGGTAATGATATGTCTTATTATGATCTATAATTTATCACTTGAAGGATGAGCGAAAGTTCCCATGTTTGACCCCAATGGTCTCCTTTGTACTTTTTCTTTTTTTTTAATAAATGGTCAGAATCTTGGCTTCTGGCTGAAGTTGCTAGTTATATCATAAAATAATATTTTTACAATTTTTAGTGTTATTTTATATTATTTATAATATTATTTTTACCCTTAATTACACGATTTTCCCTTAACCATGATAAAAAAAATTTAGGACGTTACTTTTCATATTTTATAAAAAAATAAAAAGAATTTATTTAAAAAATTTCCACATTATGAATCTTAATATAGAATTAAATTTTCAAAATTTTAAATATATTAGTTTATATAATTAATATATATTTAATATCGTTTTGAGAATGAGAAAACAAGTATTTACATTAAAAATCGTTCAAAATATTGAAATATTTTTATATAAACATTTTATCTCAAATTGATTACAATGAACTAAATTTGGTTAAATTATGATATATTTATCAAATTATACCATAAAACTACAAAATACATTTTGGAACTCTATAAATAAATTTATTTAAAAAGTAGTTTTCAATTAAAATGTAGTTTTGTTCATTATTCATTATAACATGAAACTTATCAGAAAAATACCGATAATTCAACAAATATAATTATTGATACCAATATTCCAAATAGGAGGTTTATATTTTTAAATAAAATTTATAAAAGTGTAAAATAATATTTTTAAAAATAGATATCCATCAAATGTTGGTAAAACTACCTTTTTTGAAAAATACTTCATTTATGTCTAAAATTGGATTTTCTTTATTCTTTCAAATATTGAAAACACATAATATGAATGTTATACATGATATTACAGATATTGTCTGTATATATATATATAATTAATAAATTCATATAATCGTGATTATATTATATGATCTAATAAATCACACTTTTTCACATGTATGTTTATTAATCAGAAAATATTACACTTTTTTTAAAAGGGTTTTACATTAATTTATAACTAACTTGTCCCCATATAATAAATTAAATATACATGTTTAAACACTTTTTTCATAATTAATTTAATAATATGTATATATTCTGTTTTAATAGTTATATTATACCGATATCATTTACATATTAATTTTTAGTTATTCATTTAATAATGATGTGAAATACCACAAAAAAATCAAAAATAATATTTCTATTTTTGTCATTACGATGTTGTAGATTTAATAGTTATTATGATCCATTAATTATGGAATAATAATTCCTCTCCATGAAAGTGTTTTTTATGATTCATTTTTTAGATGGATATAGCTACTATGTCTACCTATAGTTTTGATGAAAAATAAGAAAAATAATTGAAAATGATGAAGAATTTTAATCCGAATGATTAAATTGTGACATTTTGTGGGAAGAAATTAAGAAAATAATTTTTTATAGCTATTTAACTTGTACTATTAATACTAATATAGAGAGATATTATCTTTATTATAATAAAAATGAATTTAATATATAGCAAACGATGAGGTAAATTTACCTAGGATTCCAAATTATATCGCTAGTTTGGTAATAAATTATTTTATAAATTTTTTTATATTATTTAGTTGGTAAGAAAATTATATCTATAAATAAAAATTATTACTATAGTTTATTAGTTATAAATAATTAGTTTTGGGTTCTCTCAATGTTGAGATTCAGTAAACTGAATATCCCCATGGACAGGGGGACAATTAATTAATGATGGAGAGTCAAACTAGAGGATCAATTTTTAATGGAAGAAATAATATCCAACAACCCATAAGTAAACTATGATTAAATAAGAACCATATATATTAAATTATAGTAATTATGAAAGGATATATTTTTTAAAAATAATGGTATCAAGAACATAAATGTCAAGGGAACATCAAATTTCAACATCATGAAATACAGCAATGCAATACACTCACTAATACAAAACTAAGGGATCATTTATCTAACAAAAAGAATTATGGTAAATATGAATAATAGTGAAATATATTAAGGATATTTAAGGGGAATGTAAATCCATAAACCAATATGTCACATGGAATGAAAAATATTAACAGATTAATACTTATTAAGTGGAGAAAGAAAATTATGTATGCAAAGTTACACATACTCTTCATTCAATAATAGAAATTCTTTTATTTGATTTGGTCTCAATACATTCCTTCATATCATTTATATTTTATAGAATTATTGAGTCATCTCCCTACCATCTGGATGTATATTTATATATGGAAAAACCTAGTACTTACTTAATTGATGTCCATGTTTTTTAATATTAGCCTACTGGATTATGTGTGAAGATTATATCTATAAATATAATATTACTTATTTTACAATAACGTCATTATATAGTGTACATAGATTTTATATCATTATGCATAACTGACAACATCATCTACTAGTAAAATAAAATAAATTTATTTATCCCTAACCATCTCATTCTCCTATAAAAATTAAATAATGATTACAAATCTCATTATGAAATTCCTAAAATGTTTTTGGTGGTTAAACACAATAAAGAATAATATCTCGAAAAAATATATTATATGACGGAAATAATCTGTCATTACAACATTCCGATTACAAGGGAATATTATAATATATTCCCATAATGACTTTTTTGTCATTCTCTTGTATCATGAGTTAGTTTTCATAGTTGAAATATCATCTATTTTAAAAACTATATCTATTATTTCCTATAAGATGGTCCTAATATAACTTGAGGAGTTAAGGATAAAACTACAAGATCATTTGGGAAAACGGGTATCTTTCCCAAATTCATCATCATGTGATGCAAATGTTCTATTTATTATGAAGAAGAATAGGCTAATGTGGATTTCCATTAACATTTAAGATATCAATAATATCTATATAATGAAAAAATTTCTACTACCAAAGACGAATGGTTGGTTTAAATTAATTCATGAGGACTAATACTTCCTAAAAGGTGATATTAATTCAATATATCAGTATCATGAGGTGAGGAGATAAGATATTAAAATCATATATATTCAAAAAAAATTAGAAAAACTATTATTTCATAGTGAAGAAATTTGGAATTAAAATTTATCAAGATATGTTCTAATACATGATGGATAATGTATTTAAGTAAAACTCAAAATAATTATTGGTATTATATAATTATATTTTAAAATACATAATGTCAAAGATGAATATCTAGATGTAATAATGTGAAAATACAAATACATTGATCAAGACGAGGCTAATTATTGAAAATGTACATGAAATAATCAAATATGGAGATGATTTTGTTATATACAGTGATTATTTAAACAATGTATTGCATTGTATACTAATGAATTAAATAATGTGATATTAATTCCTTAATAATAATTATTATCTAAGAAAACTACCATACATATGATATGGAGTTAAAAATTATGATCGTTACATTTACTATTTAGGTGCACTATATATATGGATAGATGTGTGAAATATTCACAGATCATAAATATTTACAATATATAATAAAAAATTATATAAACACGAATTAGTGATGATGTTTGGTGTTAATCGAGGATTTTGATTTTACAATTCAATACCAACTCAAAAATGTGAAAAAGGTTGTTGATTCTCTTATCTAAAAAGAACTGATTACAATATCAATTATGATGATTGAGAAATGACCATTAATGGATATATAAAGGATATATATGGAATACATAATTTTTTTGAATTCATATTACCCGTCATAATTGGTTTCCATACAATATATCATATATTAAATCAAGTAGGCAATACTGTAATATTTAGAGATTCAAAATAACAATAAAGAAAAAATGTATGGGTTGAATCATTATTTTAACAATAAAAAATATATAATTTGCTTCTACGGAACTAGAATCTATGTTCCATAATCCATATTGGTGTTGAAATATATATTGGATGATGAAAAAATCTCATTTTTATCTATAATCCTATGAAGTTCCATGATATAATGAGATCATTTAAGGAATTTATGAAGGTATAATATATAGAATTACATTTATTAGTACACCTTAACATATCATATATATAAGTAAGATAATTTATGGCTCAAATAACACCGTAAATAATGTAAACATTTTCTATACCAATATAAAAAATCAATAACATCACTATAGAAATTCTCATGAATCATCCAAATAAAAAAATTGGGAATAATATAATGTGGTTGTATTAGATCATGTCATCTTGATTCCTCACTTAATCACTATTCTTGAGAATTTCTCACTCATCAAATAATCCATGATATATGTCATGGAATTAGTGAGGCTTTATATAACACAATTTTTATCAAATAGAATTAAGATATAAGATTCACCTCTAAATTTGGGAGGATTCATTAAGAAATATGAAATAAAAAATTGAGATTAATTAAATTTTACCACATAAATAATGAATTAAAATATAAATATACCATTTATAAACTTCATTAAATATTGATATATTTCTTGATGAACATCTATGAGGGAAAGAAAAACATATTCCAACGGTTGATTTCTCATACAATGTTATTTCCACTCATGTAGTCAATTGTATTTTTATGAATCTCAATATTGGAATCTATATAGAAATCCAACATAATGGTTTGATGCAATTGAACATTAGAAATTATGTCCCAATCTTGTTAATGAGATGAAGGAAAATGTTCATGTAATTCAACAATGCATTAATCCTATTTAGAGCTGACAAAAGAGTGATTCTCAATAACATTAAGTAGAATATGGAATTAAAATAAGAGATAGTGTGTCCCTCATAATATCCCACTTGGAGAGTGTTATTCTTATTTAAATGCATGGAGTTCTCATAAATAAAAATATTTACCCCACTGAGATCCTAGATCATATAGGTCCTTATCCCATCTACTACCTCATCAAATAATACAATCTTAGTTTTATTAAGGGTTCCTTATATAAATCCCAAGTTAGTATGTACCTAATTATTAACATTTTTAGAATATAATGTTGGTAAAAATTGAGAGAAACAACCTTTAAGTGGATAAATTAATCCAGATTAGGGACTATAAAGAAAATTTTCAATGAAAAAATATAACTCACCTTCTCAAATCACGTGGGAAAAACATTAAATATGATTTGGAAGCATGGGAACATGTGGATGTGATAATAAATAATTTCATCTATTTTCAACCAAGTATATGAGTTTATATTTAATCTATTGTATTCTAATGCTTGGATAAAAGTAATTTCATGAACCAGCCTATGTACCCTGGTAACCCGGTAGTCGAACCAATCATGACATATCCTATAGGGAATTACTGATCCCCATGTATCGGAGACTAGAACCTGGAATCATACAAAATGAATGTTGAATTGATGTTTCCACAAACAATGACGAATTATAATAAACTAGTATATAATGCATACAAAGTAAACTCCACTAGGAGACCTATACCAAAAGTCAAACTGGAAAACACAACCCAATTTACAAGAACCAAGTACCAAAAATAGGAAAAATGATCATATCCCAAAGGATATATCTCGCCAAGTCCATGGATCAACAGTTGGAACCACCTAAGTGGTGCTTTACCCCTCCATTAATTGGGATGGAAATGACATTAAAAATGAAAGAACATGTAAGGTGTATGATAAAAATTCTATAATGGTCTCACTAAGGATTCAATAACATATGCCAATATTAGTTTTAAAAATTAAATCTTTTAATTTAAAACAAACTAGTTTGGTATTTCAAAAGCATAATTAAAACAATTTATTCTTTACATTTCAAAATATTCATGAACATTGAGAAAAGGATTTACATTTCAATTGATGCAATAATTCTAAAAAAGGACTTTTCAAATATGGCTAATGTAAACAAATTTATATAAAATATTTTTTATTAATTAGAATACATGTAAAATATATTACAATAATGGAATAAATTCAATGGAAATATGAACAAGGGAGCAACATGGTCTTATTCTAAAGACGGTATTATAGTTCTGAGATATCGGGACTCCACACTCAAGGATACATGATACAATGTATTTGAGTCCCATTGAACACAAGACAAATACGAGTCATCATCATCACCTATAGGATGTGACAAGATGTTTTTATGTAATAGAACATTGTAAATAATAATTTTTCATTGAAATAACAAACAAACTACCTAAGGATTCCATGATATATATTAAAATACCATTATTAGAAATGTATTGCAGGAAAAAATAAATAAATTAATCCCATTATCTATTTCAAATAATATAATTTTAGTTTAAAACCATAACATGGGTTTGAAACAAAAAAATTCCTTTTCCAAAATTGATCGCAAAGGGTCATATCAAAAACATTTTACCAATTTTAACACTATTATATGTTGAAATAAAATATAAATCCAATTTCATATTTAAAAATAGAAAAATCAACAATTTGATTTTACACAAGAGTCCATCGATTTCAAAATAATCCCCCAATTCATTAGAATTATAATTTTTCACATTTTTCTATCAAATCTATTTCCCCAATTAAATTCAATATTTAAATTGAAAAATTTTCCATCTAGGATGTTGTATATATTAATGAAGTTAAACTTTAAAAATTTCAATTGATAGACCCCAATTTAATGTAATTGGGGGGTTTTCCTATTTGAAGCCAAAAAGCCATTTTCAACACTCCAATTCATTGGAAATGATCATTTCTGTAGTAAATATTTTGAAATAAATTTAATTAAAATCATGATATTTAATTTAATTCTGATTAATTGAAATTAAATAAATCAATTTAGGTCTATTATAAATTGAGCATCATAATGGAATCACCTACTTCAAGGTCAACAGATTTCCCAACACCAAACCCTAATAGTGATTTTTCAATGAAGATTGAGGATCAAGGAATATAATAAACCTGAATCAAACATGGATAAGATCAAAATAAATTACTCAACCTTTGATCCACTTTTTTGATGGAGTCAGATAGATAAAAACATTTCTTCGGAGCTCAAAGGAAGGGATAAATCCACTATGGGTCATACCGATCCTTCAGTAATGAAAAAGGGTGGTTTATGAACTTTTTGTAGAAGATTGGATTACTAAAAACAAGGTCATAGGGTTTCATGGGAATAAGATCATAATTTAAACAATGCATGAACCTTTTTTAAATGGGCCACACATTTCCTTTTTAAAGTGTACATGGTTTTTAAATCTGGCACCAACCATGCAAAATCCCACTTCATTCGGTTGAACGGTTTTCTCCAAAAGGGCGCACAGTTAGGAGAACTATGCACCAACTGTGCACTAGCCAAAATACAACCAAAATTTTAAGAATTCAGTTTGATAAAACCCCAAAAAAATCCCATCACAAGATTGGTAAAAATAAGTGGTTTAGGAATTACTTAATACATTCACAATATGTTACAACCTCCCATACATATGATCATTCTATATCTAGAATAATTATGAATTTGTTTCAATGCCAAAAAGATTATTCCACTACTCACTCATCAATGTATCCCTCTCCCATGACTCTTGAGAATAAGAACTATGCTGCCATAGAACACATACCAAGGGTATCTTCCTCATATTAAGTAACATGGTTTCTCAATAAACTATTTTCACTAGTCATTTAGTCACAAAATATTTAAGTTCAACCTATGGGTCACTCCTTCTAAGAACATGGGATTGATGGGTTTAATACTTACTCATATGCATTACAGAGAACAAGTTATGTATAAATTTCAGCTTTGGTGGTAGTTATAAATGGTAATAAACTTTCCCCACTTGCTTAGTAACCTAGAAATCCCCCCACAAAATGAGGAAAAACATTCTCTTACCTCCAATGTCCTCAATGGCCCAACGAGTTTGAAATTTTCAAGAACACCAAGTCTCCATCTGGTAATTCCAATGGTATATGGAGATGATCAACATAAGACTTATATTAGCTCTGTGACATCAACATCCTATAATGAATCAATTGAGACTTTTCTATTATCTATTTTACCAGGCATAGTCCAACCAAAAAATATTCATCAATCCCCAGCCAACATAATAGAGATATGAATGGGTGGCCATATAATTCATCAAAAGTGTAACGCCCCGACCCCAGTTACCCAGAGTCGGTGCATTAATTACATTACATTGGCATGATCACAAGAAAGATCAAATCTCGAAAGACCGATTGGTTTAGTAGCCTTGGAAACACTAGATATATTCATAAGTTTTACATTACATCATAAAAAGAAAAACTACTACAACAAAATAATGTTTCCACAGTCTACACTATAATCCCCTCATAATATCCCTGCAGGTCATTCATAACTTACATCTTCACATCCTGGGAAAAATAAAACATAGAAAAGAGGTGAGCTCAAATGCCCAGTAAGGATAACAATATAGCGGAACATTCAAAAATAAGCATAAACATTTAAGGCAATGAATTGCTAAAACAAAAGCCTTTTAAACTTGAACTTAAACATAGTATGGAAAAAGTAAAACGAAATAATTCCATTTACTTGTTCACATGGATATTCTACTAATCGAATAATCACATGCAATATCAATAACCACTTTCATAATGTTGGAATGCATAATGCCAGACTATCATAACCACATAGCCAAGGCCTCGTGCCAAGACTACAAATAAGATTTTGCCAAGGCCTTATGCCAAGACACTAGTTTGTCTCATGAGACCTACCGATGCATCGAGGAGCTATAGCGGGCTCCACCCATCACATATTAAGTCCAATGCATTCCCATATAAAAAGGTTTAAACATAACATAAACATTCGTATTAAAACTAGAATACGAAATGTCAATAATTTCACCATAAACTATGAATGGTATAAAAATAGCACATCCACAGTCAAACATATCACAAAACCATCAATACAATATAGAAGTTTTGTATCATAATAAATCAACTTCAAATAAGCGTAAAATCCATCAAAGGATGTTGACATAGATGAAATCAAAACACTTTTTAGAGAAATGCCTCTTTCTATTTTTGAAATCATTTAAGAGCCATATAAAATAAAACATTTTCTTTGAAAATAATCTTATAAGTTTGTAAGGAATTCTTTGAATATTTTATAACGGCGGAAAATAACCGCACCCGCCGTATAAGTTAAAAAAAACATTCTTACCTCAATTCTGTCGAAAAGGTTAAAAATGACCTTGTTTTGAAAACAACGGTAAGATTCCTCTTATAAAAAGCCAAAAAGGGTATAAATAACTTTAACCCATATTATTGTAAATAATAAAAATGTTTTGAAATAAATTTTAAAGAAACATGGATGTGGATGATAACGAGGTCCCAGTAGATAATTATGTATAAAAACCTTGGATAATGAAGAGGTTGTGAAGTAAACCCTTACCTCGTACTTTTCCTTTGTTGGGGTAGGTTAACCTCCTGTATAATGGTGAAATAATTGTTATTAAATTATACAAGAATCATATACATTAATATGATATCATATATGATCTTTTAACATTGCTTTATTAATAATATCTTAGTATTATCGTCGTTTCGGGTGATAATCGATCCGTTCTTCTTAAATGTTTGGTTATGTAAGACATGTTTGTAATGGATAGATTATATCTTATTCATAATCACAATGATATTAACATTATTTTTAACCCTAAAATGAGAATAAGACTTGAATGGATACGATGGAGAATGAATCTCATTGCGTTCGTGGAGACGGTAGTCCGTACGTACGCACGAACGCTACTTCCATTTAATTTTTATTTTAAAAGAATCGAATCCAAATGATACATAGGTATATTACTATTCCAGTATAATATAATATTGTATATATGTTACTTAAGTTCATTAACACCATCATTTATACGTTCCATGTGTGGTATGAACGAGTCATATCATTTTAAGGGGGCGGTAGTCCGCACTTTCTCAAATGAAATTATCGTATGTATATACAACATGAAACGAATAATGGTATGAAATAAAATGGAATTACAGAAGCTTATATAAAAAATATATATCATTAATATAATATTTAATTACAGTTCCATCATAATGGCCACCATGAGAGGCGGTAAGATGTATTTGAACAATCATCGTTTCGTGAGGCGTTAGTTTTCCATCCACAGAAACATTATGTTCATCATCCATTGGATGGAGTTGTGTGTATGAGTAATTTGAATCCTTCTTATAACAACATCCTAGTATATTGTGGATACTGGTGTTTTTACAAAAGAAAGGAAATGAAAAGAGTTTGGGGGTTGGAGAAGCAAAATAAATGAAAATAATTTAAGAGAAATCGTTACCTTTAATTTAGGTAACTCACTTTGGTTGGAACCAAAGGACTTCTTGAAATGCTTTCTGCCTAAGGGGAAGCTTCCAGTAGGAGGAGAGGGATGTGGGGAGCTTATTTGGGCAGGTTTTGGACGAGCCAAGTGGCTTGATAGGTGTGAGGAATGAGTAGAAGTGGTCTCCTTTTATAAGGGAGAGGAGGGGCTCTTTATGAAAGGGTGAAAGTATTACTTTATAATATAATTATATTCAGTTTATAACGGTCCAAAAATCATTGAGGTCGTAGCTAAGATGACTCATATTCTAAATAACATCAACCAATAAGAATTGGACAGGTTTTAGATAATATTTTAATCATTATAATCTTATTTATTTAAATGATTTATTAATGAGGTAAACATTGCATCATTATTGTGTCATTAATAATTTAAATTATTTGATGTTTAAAAATTATAAATAAAATATCATTATGTAGGAAATCGTTTTAGCTTTCTAATGGATATTTATAATCGAAAATCCAACATGTATAGTCCTATGTAAAAATTGTTCTTCTAAAAGATGTAAGCTTATGCCATTTTTATTTTTATTTTATCTTTATTAATATAATGTGTCCCTACAACATACAAGTGGCTCCAAGGGGTCCCCAAATCGACCCAAGGATGCACATGGTCGGGTATGTGTCCACCAATAAGGTTAGGACACGTTTTAGGGTAATTTTGTATTATTATAATATTATTTTTTAACCCTTATTTACCGGATTTACCCTTTAACCATGGTAAATAAAATATTTACCGCAGTAATTATTCAAAATGTGTAAAAATAAAAGTTACCTATTTACATAATTTGGACATCCTGATTCCAAATATGTAATCCATTTTTTCAAATTCAAATCACAGAAGTTGCAGAAATTAATTTAAAATTAATTCCCGTTGTTAAAATAAAAAGCGTGTTTTTAAGAGATAATAACTATCAAAAGATTGACTCTTGTTTATGTCTGGTTTAATTGTGAAATTATGTCCAATGACAAACATTAAATTAAATGGTAAAAATATATTCTAAATATACTTTAAAACCACTCAAATTCATAATTTATCAATATTAATTATTATGATTAAAAAAGTTGTTTTTAATTAAAATTTAGTAATTTTCACTATTCATCAAAATATAAAAGTTATCCGAAAAGTACCAAAATTTCACATTAGGCTAAATTAGATATTCCGAATCCAAAAATGAAGTCCATTTTGAAATATAAAATATATATAATTTTAAAAAATTAGGTATTACTATTCATAACGGTTAGTTTGATTGGTTGTTAGAACTCCGTGTTGCGTACAACACACGCTATCGCATTATTTGAAGGGAAACGTACCGTGGAATCTTGGGGTGTTACATTCTCCCCTCCTTCAAATAATTTCCTCCTCGCAATTTCTAGGGTATTACTGCATAAAAAGACTCGAGTGGTTCTTCATCATATGTTCCTCGTGTTCCCACGTTGCCTCTTCCATCTTATGATTTCTCCACAAAACTTTTACCAGACGCGTCGTCTGGTTTCTCAGTACTTGTTCTCTTGTATCAAGAATCCTGACAGGCTCTTCACAATAAGACAGATCAGGTTCCAGTTCTAATTCCTCATAGGTGAGTACATGCGTTGGATCAAGCATGTATTTCCTCAACTGAGATACGTGGAACACATCGTGAACTTTGAAGAGACTTGGCGGCATTGCCAATCGGTAAGCTATAGCCCCAATTCGTTCTAGAATTTCGAAAGGTCCGATGTACCTGGGACTCAATTTACCTTTCTTACCAAAACGTATGACTCCCTTCCACAGAGATACCTTCAGAAAAACATGATCACCGACTTGAAATTCCAAATCCTTCCTTCGATTATCGGCATAGCTCTTCTGCCTACTTTGAGCTGCTTTGATGTGATTTGGGATTACTTTCACCTTTTCCACCGTTTCCTCCACCAGTTCTGGGCCTACAAGTTTTCTTTCACCAACGTCATCCCAACAGGTTGGTGTACGACATCTCTTTCTGTATAACGCTTCATATGGTGCCATCTGAATACTCGAATGGAAGCTATTGTTATAGGAAAATTCTACAAGAGGTAAGTATTGATCCCACATACCCTGAAAGTCAAGTGAGAAAGATCTCAACATGTCTTCTAGGGTTTGAATAGTCCGTTTTGATTGTCCATCTGTCTGAGGGTGGTAAGCAGTGCTCAAATGATGTTCAGTATCCAGGGATTTCTGAAGACTTTTCCAAAATCTTGAAGTAAAACGGGGATCACGATCAGAAACAATCGATAGGGGTAATCGATGAAGTCTTACAACTTCATTAATGTATAGTCTTGCTAGACGTTCTAGGGGTTGATCTTCTCTTATAGCAAGAAAATGTGCTGACTTGGTAAGATGATCAACAATAACCCATATTGCATCGTTCCTTCTAGGAGTCTTTGGTAGCCCCATGATATAGTCCATCGTAATATTGTCCCATTTCCACTCCGGTATGGGAAGAGGTTGCATGACTCCTCCAGGCTGTTGCCTTCCAGCTTTAACATGTTGACAAACCATACATCTTGACACAAAATCAGCAATATCTCTCTTCATGTTGTCCCACCAAAAATGTTCCTTCAAATCTCTATACATTTTGGTGCTCCCAGGGTGTATAGAGAAATTGGAACTATGAGCATCATCTAGCAATTCCCTTTTCAGATCAGGTAAATCGGGAACACAAAGTCTCTTCCCGAATTTCAAAATTCCATCCTCATACACAAAGTCTCTCAATCTCCCATCATTCACAGCTTTAATCTTCTTCTGAAATTCTTCATCATCGGTCTGAGAACTCTTAATCCTTTCTAGTAAAGATGGTTTGGAAACCATTTGAAAAAGCATTGATGTTTCACCTTCCCTGGTTATTCCCATGTCCATATTCACTAGATCCATGAAAATTGGATCCCTTTCAATTCTCATATTGTTCAAAACTCCATGGTCTTTTCTACTCAAAGCATCTTCCACCTTGTTTGCCTTCCCCGGGTGGTAGTGTATCGTACAATCATAATCCTTGAGTAATTCAAGCCATCTCCTTTACCTCATGTTGAGTTCTTTTTGTGAGAAAATATACTTCAAACTCTTGTGATCGGTATAAATCTCACATTTTTCACCATAGAGGTAGTGTCTCCATATCTTCAAAGCAAAGATCACAGCTGCCAACTCAAGATCATGAGTAGGATAGTTTTGTTCATGAATTTTTAACTGTCGTGATGCATAGGCAATAACTCTATCATTCTGCATAAGGACACAACCAAGTCCTTTCTTTGATGCATCACTATAAATAACGAACCCATCATTCCCCAATGGTAGAGTCAATATAGGATCATTGACTAATCTTCTCTTCAGTTCTTCGAAACATTCTTCACACTCTTTTGTCCAAACAAATTTAACCCCTTTACGTGTGAGCTTCGTTAATGGGTTAGCCAATCGGGAAAAATTCTGGACGAAACGTCGATAATAACCTGCCAAACCAATAAAACTGCATACCTCAGTTATACTCAGAGGTGCTAGCCATTATTGGATTGCCTTGGTCTTAGAAGGATCAACAGAGATTCCATCTTTAGAGACAATATGGCCAAGAAAAGAAATCTCCTGAAGCCAGAATTCACACTTGCTAAACTTCCTATATAATTCATGCCTCCTCAGAGTCTTCAAGATAATGCACAAGTGATTTTCATGATCTTCGTTGGTTTTGGATTATACCAAGATATCATCAATAAATACCACCAAAAATTCATCGAGATACTCCTTGAAAACTCTATTCATCAGATCCATGAATACAGAGGGTGCATTAGTCAATCCAAACGGCATTACGGTAAACTCGTAATGCCCATACCTGGTTCGAAATGCTGTTTTCGGAATGTCTTCCTTCTTCAAACACAACTGATGGTATCCAGATCGAAGGTCAATCTTTGAAAAGTATTGAGCTCCTTGCAGTTGGTCAAATAAATCATCAATACGAGGTAGGGGATACTTGTTCTTTATCGTTATAGCATTGATCTCCCTGTAGTCGATACATAACCTCATAGATCCATCTTTCCTTTTAACAAAAAGAACAGGGGCTCCCCATGGAGAAAAACTAGGGAGAATAAATCCTTTATTACTCAATTCCTCTAGTTGTTTCTTTAGTTCGACTAACTCTACAGTAGCCATTCTATAAGGGGTCCTCGATATAGGCCTTGATCCAGGAATCAAATCAATGGAAAACTCAACTTCTCAATCTGGAGGATGTCCAGGTAAATCTTCCGGAAATACATCTACAAATTCTTTCACAACAGGTACATCCTCTATTTGAACATTCCTTTCCTCACCGACAGTTATTTCATTCTCTTCCTCCCCAATAATTGAATTAAGTTGAGCTACTGGGGGTGGATCTAAATAAGAATTAGGTGGTGATGATTCTGCTCTAAAGATAAGGTGTTCCTTATCATTATCATCAAGAATCGTAACCTCTTTCTTCTTACAATAAATCTTCGCATCATAGTCCGAAAGCCAGTCCATACCGAGGATTATATCAAACTCAATCATATGTATGACGATGAGATCAGCCGATAAAGAAAATTTATGTGCTCTAATGGGGACTGATTCACAAAACTTTGTTGCAATGATACTTCCCTTAGGAGTTTTAACTGGAAACTCCCTTATTAAATCAAATTGGAAATATCTAATTTTCTTAGCAAACTGGGAAGATATGAAACAATGCGATGATCCAGAATCAAATAATGCATTTGCTAAACTTGAGGAAACCATTAAATTACCTGCCACCACGTCTTTCGGAGCGTCTACCTCAGCAGTAGTGATAGCATAAGCCTGGCCTTGATCCCTTGGCCTTTTTTGAGGTATGTTATCCTGACGCTTAGGACATTCATTTGCATAATGTCCCATCTCCCTGCAGTTGTAGCACTGAACGTTGGTAGCTTCCTTCTTCCCCTTGCAATCACGAGCTTGGTGGCCTTTTTCACCACACTTGTAACAGACTCCCATTCCCTTCAAGCAAGTACCAGGATGTTTCTTCCCGCATTTACCACAAGATGGATATTCAACCATTCCCTTCTTCCCCTTATTTCCATTCCCAGATTGATCAGAAGGTCTCTTCTTCTATTTCTTTGCTTTAAAGTCATAAGACTAAGAGAATTCCTTTTCGGTCTTGATAGCACATGAGACAATGTCTTCGTACGATGAAAAGGATTGTGAGACTAATGCTCGACGGAGAAATGGTTTTAACCCATCAAAGAAACGATCAATCTTACTTCTTTGGTTACGTATATAATCACCAGCGTACCTTGCTAACCTTGTAAAGTTAGCCCCATACTTTGTGATATTCTCATCCTCCTTCTGTCTCAGACTTAGAAATTTCCTTTCCATATCTGCTCGATGGTCGCGAGGGAAGTATTTTTCTAAAAACAGATCTTTGAACTCCCTCCATTCCATATTTGATACTTCATCATCTTCCTTCATGTTTTGAATCAATGACCACCATTGATCAGCATCTCCAGTGAGGCGGTAAACTGCCATGATAACTTTTTCCCTTTCACTGCTCCGCAAAGCCTGAAATATTTTCTCTAGGGAAAATATCCATTGCTCAGCTACTAAGGGATTTGTATTCCCATTGAACGTTGGTGGTTGTTTCCTCATGAATCGATCTAACATTGATCCTCCACGCTGCGGATCAGGGTGCTCCATACGGGTAAGGTTATTATTCATAACCTGAGTAAGTTGTCCCAGAATGGTGATTAGCTGATCGGCACCAGTTGCATCACCAGCCCCACTATAATTATCTTGAGCAGGAGGGCAATCCCTACATGGAGTACGTGCATTGATACGGTTTCCATTTCTTCCACTAAGCGCCATTTCTAAACAATGGCATAAACTAGATCAGTTTATGAATCAAAATACATAATCCCATACTTATAAAACACTTAACATAAATTGAACTATTTATGGATATAATCCATAATCATAAAAATGTTTTCTTTGAGGAAGTATATACTCATAAACCCTTCATAATGATTTGTAAAGAAAATGAGAGTTATCCTAAGCATATCCCCCGGGAGTGTCGTAACCAAGAGTGCAGCAAGGCCCGTTGTCGTGAACCAGTTCCCATTCGAGTCTAGCTCAAAGAGGTGTTTTCGGGTTTTACCCCTAGGTACATCTGTGCCAGAGCCGCCTCTACCTGCTCGTATCCAGACAAGGATGTATTGCTCGGAAAACTCACAAAATATCTACAATACCAAAATTCTAGGAAGTTCTTCTATACTAATCCTCAAAGTTCATCTTAGGTCTACGTGCTCTAATCAGAGTTTATCTAAATCTAGCTTCCAAGGTTTGTACTAAACTTCCTCTGATACCAACTGTAACGCCCCGACCCCAGTTACCCAGAGTCGGTGCATTAATTACATAACATTGGCATGATCACAAGAAAGATCAAATCTCGAAAGACCGATTGTTTTAGTAGCCTTGGAAACACTAGATATATTCATAAGTTTTACATTATATCATAAAAAGGAAAACTACTACAACAACATAATGTTTCCACATTCCACACTATAATCCCCTCATAATATCCCTGCAGGTCATTCATAACTTACATCTTCACATCCTGGGAAAAATAAAACATAGAAAAGGGGTGAGCTCAAATGCCCAGTAAGGATAACAATATAGCGGAACATTCAAAAATAAGCATAAACATTTAAGGCAATGAATTGCTAAAACAAAAGACTTTTAAACTTGAACTTCAACATAGTATGGCAAAAGTAAAATTAAATAATGCCATTTACTTGTTCACATGGATATTCTACTAATCGAATAATCACATGCAATATCAATAACCACTTTCATAATGTTGGAATGCATAATGCCAGACTATCATAACCACATAGCCAAGGCCTCGTGCCAAGACTACAAATAAGATTTTTCCAAGGCCTTGTGCCAAGACACTAGTTTGCCTCATGAGACCTACCGATGCATCGAGGAGCTATAACGGGCTCCACCCGTCACATATTAAGTCCAATGCATTCCCATATGAAAAGGTTTAAACATAACATAAACATTCGTATTAAAACTAGCATACGAAATGTCAATAATTTCACCATAAACTATGAATGGTATAAAAATAGCACATCCACAGTCAAACATATCACAAAACCATCAATACAGTATAGATGTTTTGTATCATAATAAATCAACTTCAAATAAGCGTAAAATCCATCAAATGATGTTGACATAGATGAAATCAAAACACTTTTTAGAGAAATATCTCTTTCTATTTTTGAAATCATTTAAGAGCCATATAAAAAAAACATATTCTTGGAAAATATTCTTATAAGCTTGTAAGGAAATCTTTAATGATTTTATAACGGCGGAAAATAACCTCACCCGCCGTATAAGTTAAAAAAACATTCTTACCTCAATTCTGTCGAAAAGGTTAAAAAGGACCTTGTTTTGAAAACAACGGAATGATTCCTCTTATAAAAAGCCAAAAAGGGTATAAATGACTTTAACCCATATTCTTGTAAATAATAAAAATGTTTTGAAATACATTTTGAAGAAACATGGATGTGGATGATAACGAGGTCCCAGTAGATAATTATGTATAAACAACCTTGGATAATGAAGAGGTTGTGAAGTAAACCCTTACCTCGTAATTTTCCTTTGTTGGGGTAGGTTAACCTCCTGTATAATGGTGAAATAATTGTTATTAAATTATACAAGAATCATATACATTAATATGATATCATATATGATCTTTTAACATTGCTTTATTAAAAATATCTTAGTATTATCGTCATTTCGGGTGATAATCGATTCGTTCTTCTTAAATGTTTGGTTACATAAGACATGTTTGTAATGGATAGATTATATCTTACTCATAATCATAATGATATTAACATTATTTTTAACCATAAAATGAGAATAAGACTTGAATGGATACGATGGAGAATGAATCTCATTGCGTTCGTGGAGACGGTAGTCCATACGTACGCACGAACGCTACTTCCATTTAATTTTTATTTTAAAAGAATCGAATCCAAATGATACATAGGTATATTACTATTCCAGTATAATATAATATTTTATATATGTTACTTAAGTTCATTAACACCATCCTTTATGCGTTCCATGTGTGGTATGAACGAGTCATATCATTTTAAGGGGGCGGTAGTCCGCACTTCCTCAAATGAAATTATCGTATGTATATACAACATGAAACGAATAATGGTATGAAATAAAATGGAATTACAGAAGATTATATATAAAATATATATCATTTATATCATATTTAACTACAGTGCCATCATAATGGCCACCATGAGAGGCGGTAAGATGTATTTGAACAATCATCATTTCGCGAGGCGTTAGTTTTCCATCCACAGAAACATTATGTTCATCATCCATTAGATGGAGTTGTGTGTATGTGTAATTTGAATCCTTCTTATAACAACATCCTAGTATATTGTGGATACTGGTGTTGTTACAAAAGAAAGGAAATAAAAAGAGTTTGGGGGTTGGAGAAGCAAAATAAATGAAAATAATTTAAGAGAAATCGTTACCTTTAATTTAGGTAACTCACTTTGGTTGGAACCAAAGGACTTCTTGAAATACTTTCTGCCTAAGGGGAAGCTTCAAGGAGGAGTAGAGGGATGTGGGGAGATTATTTGGGTAGGGTTTGGACGAGCTAAGTGGCTTGAGAGGTGTGAGGAATGATTAGAAGTGGTCTCCTTTTATAAGGGAGAGGAGGGGCTCTTTAGGAAAGAGTGAAAGTATTACATTATAATATAATTATATTCGGTTTATAATGGTCCAAAAATCATTGAGGTCGAATATAAGATGACTCTTATTCTAAATAACATTAGCCAATAAGAATTGGACAGGTTTTAGATAATATTTTAATCATTATAATCTTATTTATTTAAATGATTTATTAATGAGGTCAACATTTCATCATTATTGTGTCATTAATAATTTAAATTATTTGATGTCTAAAAAT
Source organism: Viscum album (assembly GCA_963277665.1). Classification (NCBI taxonomy): domain Eukaryota; kingdom Viridiplantae; phylum Streptophyta; class Magnoliopsida; order Santalales; family Viscaceae; genus Viscum; species Viscum album. The sequence goes on from OY728145.1 coordinate 908,292,144, forward strand.
CATAAATAAAATATCTTTATGTAGGAAATCTTTTTAGCTTTCTAATGGATATTTATAATCGAAAATCCAACATGTATAGCCCTATGTAAAAATTGTTCTTCTAAACGATGTAAGCTTATGCCATTTTTATTTTTATTTTAACTTTATTAATATAATGTGTCCCTACCACATACAAGTGGCTCCAAGGGGTCCCCAAATCGACCCAAGGATGCCCATGGTCGGGTATGTGTCCACCAATAAGGTTAGGACACGTTTTAGGGTAATTTTGTATTATTATAATATTATTTTTTAACCCTTATTTACCAGATTTACCCTTTAACCATGGTAAATAAAATATTTACCGCAGTAATTATTCAAAATGAGTCAAAATAAAAGTTACCTATTTACATAATTTGGACTTCCTGATTCCAAATATGTAATCCATTTTTCCAAATTAAAAACACATAAGTGGCAGAAATTAATTTAAAATTAATTCCCGTTGTTAAAATAAAAAGCGTGTTTTTAAGAGATAATAACTATCAAAAGATTGACTCTTGTTTATGTATGGTTTAATTGTGAAATTATGTCCAATGACAAACATTAAATTAAATGGTAAAAATATATTATAAATATACTTTAAAACCACTCAAATTCATAATTTATCAATATTAATTATTTTGATTAAAAAAGTTGTTTTTAATTAAAATTTAGTAATTTTCACTATTCATCAAAATATAAAAGTTATCCGAAAAGTACCAAAATTTCACCTTAGGCTAAATTAGATATTCCGAATCCAAAAATGAAGTCCATTTTAAAATATAAAATATATATAATTTTAAAAAATTAGGTATTACTATTCATAACGGCTAGTTTGATTGGTTGTTAGAACTCAGTGTTGCGTACAACACACGCTATCGCATTATTTGAAGGGAAACGTACCGTGGAAGCTTGGGGTGTTACAAAAAGGTTACATTCTGATCAAGTATAAATAACTATTATTATAATAAAAATCAACTATCCTCAAAATTATTATCTCATTCGCCACCAATCCATAGAACACAAGTGAAAAGCATATCATCACAAATCAGAATATCTCTTTCTATCTAACAATCTCACTATTGTAAAAATTTCGTGCTCCAAAGGATGTGAGATCAATGTTTCTCATGGAGGCCTCTCCAAAAATGATAAGGGAAATAAGGTTCCCAATTAGAATATATAGAATATGTAACTCTATGAAAATGATAAATATTTTTCACATAGAGATTTCCCATCTCCCGGACTTTGGTTTTATCACGTATGGGTACAATGTGAGCTAACATGGACAACCTATCAATCACAACACATAACACATTATTATTTATCTAGGTACCGAGAAACCCTACCACAACTTCCATAGAGAACTCATCCCACTTCAATGTAGGAACTGGAAGTTGTAGAAGCAAACGTGAAGGCTTCTGGTGCACATTCTTAACTGGTTGGGGAATATAACAATGACAGAAAAACACAACAATGTCACATCTCATACCTGTCCACCATAACTACCACTACATATCATAGAACATCTTCATGGTATATGGGTGAATTTTCCACTGGGAACTATGGATATCCCCAATCGCATCTTTCCTTACCGATGTTGGTACTACGAATCAGATCCAAATTCCTAGAATTACCTCCTTGGAGAACGACCAATCAAGAATGGTCTCCCAACAAATTATAGTCTCTCTAATGCTACAAAACTCATCGTCAAGATATTTTTCATGATAAATCAATTTGATAATAGATGATGTAAAATAAAAATAGGATAATCAATCCTTAACCCCTCATTCTCAAACTCCAATATGCATCTATACAATGATTGCAACCTATTTCCACTCTTCTGATGAATATTTCAATTATTGGGTAGTATTTTTCAATATCAAATCATTTTAAATGAAATTCCATTTAACCTAGTTAATGGAGTTATTGATTTTTAATGATTTAATGTGTTCTATAAAACACCTCTATTGAATATTATAATGTTATTGGTAAATGATATAAATCAATTATTTGTGTTCTGAAAACTTGGTAAACTATTATCATTAGAGTTAATGCTACAAAATATTAAAAACATGCATCATAGATTATTTTTTAAAGTTTATTGTGGGATAATTCTTCTTGTGTGGCCTAATATGATAAAATCCATTTGCAATGTATTGTTTACCCTTTATTAGAACACAACAAAAAATAAAAAATATCCATAACCGACCTCTTAAAGATTCAACACTGGTGTTGTATTCCAAATACATTTATACTAAATAAAAGTTTTCCAAAATTTATCATACCAAGGAAATATTACCCCCTTATGAGTTTGAGAAGCCATTGAATAATATAACTTTGAGAAGTACATAACAAATTGGTTGTAATACCCAATAATACCCACTAATACCTGGATCTCAAAATCATTTTTTGGTTTTCCCCATGTCATGCCATCTTTCATATTTTATAGATTAATGGACTTAACCGCTTATAAAACCTTGTGTCCCAATAATTTCACTTCCTAAAAGAATAAATCACTTTTTTAAATCTTGGAATAATGTGGGTAATTTCTCAACAATATCAAAACTATTCTAAAAATATTCATATGATCATCTTAGAACATTGATTAAACAAGGTAATTATCCAAAAGAATACCATGATAGTGTCAAGATATTTGAATAAAATTCTATAAAAAATCCATAAAACTATAATATATTTTGGTATACCAAAGGTCATAAAACGTTACACATAATGACTATACCTTCTCCAAAAGGAGGTTTTCAAAATATCGATTTCTTTTATCCCCACTCCGGGCCACCTCCGAGAAAAAACCCTAGTGCGAGAGAGATATTGGGGAGATGTTTCTAAGAGGATATTGCGCGGTCCTATGACATCGTCTCCCCCGATCCTTATCCTTATCTACTTGATATATTTCCCCTTTTTGATGTCAGCGGTGGTCTCTACACTTGCTCAGGTGAGGATTTTTTGATTTTTGCATCGTCATCAACAATGGTTGTTGATGTCAAGTCCTCGACCCATCATTCCCTGATCTGACCTCTTGTACCTCAGTGTCTCTCCAAGTCGGAGCTGATGTAGTGGTGTCATAGAGGTTTTGGGTTCTGCGGTTTGGTGGTCAAAGGATTCCAGGATCTTCAAGAGTTTGGTTTGATCATAGTTTTCTGCCTCGATGAAGGTGATGGTTCTTGGAACCCTCAGACAGGCTCTCCCTACTATGGTCTCAATTTCTACTGTGCCCCTCCAAGGTGTATTGGGAGTAGTGGCAACGAGGAGATTTTGGGATGTGCGAATGGAGGTCGTCGGCGTTCCAGGTGTGGCTCTTCGACGATGGAGTTTTTCTGGTGCATCAGAAATGTATTTTTTTCCCATGTCATCAGTGTTTTTTTGGTTTTTTCTGCATTTTTGTTTGGTGGGATTCTGATTTGTTCTTCGGTGATAGTGGTTTGATGGAGCGTGGAGTTATTATGGTAGCAGATGTTGGCCATTTGACCGTCATGGTTTCGATTATGTGGTTTTGTTTCTTATTCTCCGTTTGTTTGGTGTTTCTTCCTCATAACTATCATTTAGGTGATAATAGAGCGACATTGTTGGTGATGGCCTTCGGATGGAGAAGACAATGAGTTGGAATATGGACGACGACAAGGCTGGTGGGATTTTTCAGTATCTATATTTGAAAATGCGACATCGATGGCCGGTGGGTACTCTCCTGTGATATCTGACGAAGGAGATGAAGTTGACAACGAGGTGGTTCAATGTCATGGGCGTAGCTTGAGGAGGCTCTCTAATCGAGGATCTGAGTCCCGAGGCATCGCGTCACAGTTGATTGAATTTTTAATCAAATGTGTTTTTTCGTTTAAGAGGTTATCTGAATTTGGCATTTCAGTAATTTCATGTTGCTCCAGTTCCCGCTCACCCAAAAAGAGGATTTCAAAAATCAAATAAAAATTTATTTTTCAGTCAGTCCATCCTCAACTAATGGTATCCAAAGTGAAATTTGATCAAGGAGGTCCACATAAACCCTTTTAGCTGATTAAACTGATCATAAATCATTTTTAATTGATAATTTTTATTTATCACACTTCTATTGTGCATTCGGCTATCAAAATATATGGAGGGTGAACCATCAAGCTTCGTATCAAAGAGAATCATGGTCACCCATGATCACAAACGCAGATGTAAAATTAATTTCTCAAGAAGATTTTATATCTAGGACATTAGGTTTGTCATTTTAGCTATATCAATGAGGTAATAGGGAATAAAAAATTGTAAAGTACTAGAAAATAAATCAATATGAAAATCTACCTCCCATATCGTTGGTAGACCACGACGATAGAAAAGAACATGTGAGGAAAATTGATGAAAAATGGAGGGAGATAACCATTAAAATATTATTGATCCATATATAAATAAAAACCATATATCACATTCCCCATATATGGAAAAGAAGGTTCAGATCTAATCCACCATTGGTCACATTCTCCAATAACGATTTAGAACACACCATCGGGTGTAGTGAACGAGACATTTTGAAGATAAAACTCAATATAAATATTACTCAAAATGATACCATACATTCCAAATATGATATAAAAAGGATTCATGTTGAGAATAAAAAACTCCAAGAATGATCTACATAATATATAGAGAGAAAACACAAGAAGGGATATAGAGACCCTTATATCTCTTTGTAACATGGGGTGCAGTAATATCGATTTCACAGGGTAAAATCTTCATAGTAATATTAAAAAGATTAATAATTCAGGTTGAAATAAATAAATGACATTCACCAGAATTTAATAGAAAAATAACTAATGATGAATAAATAGTAATGGCACCTCTCACAGTTTTTGCACTTGTATCTACATCCCCTATAGACTCTTCCATGATGTGAAGAAGCTTCATTCCGAATAACTGTGGATAGAACCATTTTTCATGTGACTCATCTCATCTCACCACAATCATAGAAGGCGATTATGATATCGTACCACTACACAGATCCGAATAAACATGAATGAATATTTTAAAGTAACCCAAGATTCTATCAAATCCAAAATTCTTGGGTTCCATGTTGAAAACCCTCTTTGAGTGTCTCGACATTCAACAATGGTAACAAACTAAAAGAAATCATTGATGTACTACATGTTGTCTAGAATTTCCATGATTTCAAGTGAAGCCACATGAATCATCACCCTTACTCTTTCTCTTAGTGGAATGCACACTTCCACTATTAGAGAAAGAAACTCTTGATATCTGTGACATTCCAGTGAGTTTCTTCTCAACCATGAACACTGAGTCCAATTCATTAGCATATGAAGGAAGTTTTTAAAAGAAAATCGAAGAATGAATATTTGGATGAAGTCCCAACTCTATCCTTCATTACTTAATATTTTCATTGGATATAATATTAGGATTGAAATTCAAGAGCTCAACAAAATTATTTTCATATTATGTCAAGTCCTTTTAGCCTTCTCATGTTTGAAAAAATTAGTGGACAATGAAATAACATCCACTCTAGATATAAAGATTCAGTGAAAATGAAAATTGAGTTATTTCCAATATAGGTCTAAACAACAACATTATCCATCATTCCAAAACAATATTGGGTTACACATAGTGTGATATAAAGAGATAAATAAAAGGATAATGGATAAGGTCAACGAATTTTCTAGATATATTAAAATATGGGAAATATAATATTTCACAAAATTGATATGAATCATCCAAATCAATATTGTGTGTTGGAAAATATGGGGTTTCACATGATGGGATATATAGTAGGAGAAGCAATAATAAGTTAAAATATCATTTCAATATTGGGATTTGAAACTAAAATTCAATATATCTAAGGATGAAAAGTCTCATGTGGGTGATGAACAAAAAGAAACTAAATATCAAATCACATAATGTCCCAAAACTCTAAGTTGATCTATTCTGTATGAAAATTTATAGGGCTGAAATTTATGATTTCAGAAAAAATGGAAGTGAATATAGTGAACCATGATGTCAATATTTAGTGGGATCTAAACTCATGGATTGAATGAACTAAAGAAAAATAACCACTACTGAATGAGAACTGGGAGACGTTGGAATTTGAAGAGGGGGAGGAGGGAGAATTGGGATCATTATGTGACTTAGGAGCTAGTATATATCTAGTGTTCAATTTTTTCAAAATATATTATATATGGTTTTAATATGAAATTATTATTTTATCATTGATATTACTTATTTCAACCACCATTCCAAAAGACATTCTAAAGGGGGATGTATTAGGGTACCATATTATTCACATCAAATAGAAATTATAACTTTTTTGAAAAGATATTTTCAAAATATAAATACCACTAAACAATTATTATTACTAAAATTTTACATTTAAAAAACAATAAATGGATTCTTATAATCTTTTCACTGTTAATGGTTATATCTAAAAATATATGATATATCAATGTACTAAGAAAATCATCATACATAATTACAATTAAGTTCCTTTTAAAGGATCACTAATAAATAGAAAATCATACCCCCATTCACCTATATGTTATAATATATATGGGAGTGTTTGTCAATATATTCAAAAATTAGGTTTAATAAAAATAATATCAAAATAATATTAAAAAAACATGACCACAAGGGTATTTCCTTTTATCCCTATCCAAAAAAAATTCAACAATGAAGTCCATAATTGCAGTGACCCTTCTAAAAACACTATATAAAAAAATATTTTCCCTTAAAATGATTTACTATTATCTCATTCAAATCATCTAATCATTATACATTAATCTACACAATTTTTAACCTATAATTAATATTTAGTAAATACTAGTTGATACCACATCATTTAACACTATGGTAATTAATATTGGTCATTTCATAATAACTAATAAGATTCACATTTCACAATAAATTCGAATTAAATAAAATAATCTGTATATATTGATATTTCAAAAATCCATGGAATATTCTAGTATAATATTTATTAGTTTCAGTAGTCAATGTCTCAATCCCAAAAATATTAAACTTAAAATTCATATTATTATATAAATTCATGTTTCTTATATTTAAATATTTATATTTGGCATGATCCATGATGTGATTTATCTTGAAAAAAATAAAATATTTTTTACATCACAATTGCTAAAATCATATTCAAAAACATTTTCCTGTCAATACTCAATTTCATTATGAACCCACTATTTTAAATAAAATTAATCAATACAACCATATTTTCCCTTTTATCACATTTTTCAACAAATATATATTTCTCAGTTAATTATAATGAATACCAAAAATATATAGTTGTTTTTTTCTCCCTATCTTACAATGAACAATGAGATAAGACACATATTTTTAACCACTCACAATTATTAAAATGTTTTCTTAATATATTACTTTTATCATATTATAGTTTGTAATACACAATAGAGTTTCATTATAAATAACAATATTAATTGATGAATTTTCTATTTATCTTCATCTCATCACATGTTATTTTATTCAATAATCGACATCCCCAAATTCTCTTTGAATTATGATGGTATTATGATAACATAAATGTCAAAGTTCCATAAAACTGTTGTAGTTTATCTACAATAAAAACATTAAAACCCTTTAACAGGTCAACAAAACACATATATCGGTTTAAAAAAATTTTATATTGTATCAATAAATTTTAAATAATTCAATGACTACTAATATGTAAAATAATACATGGCCATAATCGAGGATCTAGCTACTATATTCCCACATAGATCATAGAAATATTAATGAATAATTCTATAGATTTTCGATTCTATTGATGCAGGAAACCAAGATAATAGATGATCAAATGTTATTATATATTATATATTAAATGTATTGATTTAATATTTATAAGGTTGTCAATTTATCATAAAAATAACTGATAAATTTTATTTTAAAAAATATGTAATTTGTGACAAAAAATAGTTACGTAGAAATTTACAAATATAATGTAAAAAATTGATAATGATTTATCAAATTGGAATGCTAAAATTGGCATTATGAAATTTATAGATTTCAATCATTTGGAATTTGGTACAACAGAACCATCAAGAGAAGATAAAATTAGATAAAAAAGTAAATGGATTTTAACTGTTAAATATAAGGCCTAATATGTATGAAAAATGGTTTATAGAAAATATGGAATTAAAAGTAATACACAAGAAGTGAGTTCCTTAATCAATTATATGTGATATGTTGTCAAAATTTTCACAATCCATTTTGTATTCATATAATTATTCCAACACACCCTTAAAATTAACGTTATTCAATCTATAATTAGGGAGTATGAAGAAATAAAATTTTTGTGTTGGTTGAAGTTACTTAACATACATTTCACTTGGATAATTCCGCATTGAATCATAACAATTCTTAATAAAAATTATTATATAAGTTAACAAAATATTACATAGAATAAAAAAAATCCTCACTTTAATGAATAAAAAATATATATATTCTAGTATTATTAATAAAATAATTCTATCAAAGTTGTTTTATAAAAATTAATGATAATATGTTGAACATGACACCATGAACCTCAATGATATAAAGCTAGTAATAGTTAACTATATTGTAATTATATTACATGATTGTTTAAAAATTATGTAATAATTATTAACCTTAAAAGCATAATTACTTTTATATACTTTGCATTAGCTAAAAAATACATTCTCAAAATAAATATGATTTGTCGTTAATTTATCCTTTTAGATAATCTTATATAATATTCTCTTTGATTCCTTGGGGAAATAGGAATAAATGGAATAGTGTGATCATAGAATCTCATTATAGTATAACATATAAAAATATATACATAACCATGGAATATATATTATAGAATTAAAATATAATAAAATATATGAGAATATCACAATTAAAATATATTGATCAGTAATATAATAAAATTAATACAGTCTTCATCACGTCCTAAAAATTTCATCAACAATATATATCAATAAATTCTATATAATGGATAATTATTCATATATTACCCCATTTTAGTTTTATTATGTGTTGAATTAGGGTTCCAATTTGATATTTTACTCAAGGACCTCCACATCATATTTATTATCCACTTTATTCCAATGCATTATAAAATTTCATAAATAATACTTGAAAAGTGTATAATAGTTAATTTCACATAAATACAAGGAATACTATTCAACAAGGATATGATTATAACTAATTTACCAAACCAAGTAATATATAAATTTTTTAATAATCTTTCTATTCATATTTATGTATCCAGGAATTAGTTTTACCACTGAGAAGGGATGGTGAATGAGAGGAAAATATATTAAAATTTAATTTATTGAAATAAAACGTCATGGATGGTGTGGATTTTATCCACAAAAATATTACTTCTCATAATTTTTTAAATGAAATATAAACAAAAAGAACAAGAAAACACAATATTTTCAAATATTTTCCACAAAATGTGTTTAATTGTACCCTTTTCTATGATTGGTTCTAATATGAGTCACCTATTTTACACTAATTTCAAATATTATTACATGTAGTTTTTGGAAAGTATCACAATGACCCTAATCGTTTTTAACACACATTTTCTCATTATATAATGTTAAACTAGATCACACCAATTGATAAAATAAATCCACTGTAATTGTGGTCATCATTTTCATACGAACACCAGGATATCACAACATCACCAGATGAGAACACCATATTCCACTTATAAGACTTTGATGATGATGACATATTTTAAATGATTACATGAATGATGGACATATAATTCTTATATAAAGAGATTTTTTTTACTCTTCTTCAATATTTTATAATGTTTTCTTATCATGATATTGTTTCTCTTCCTTTGATATTCTCAACATAATACTCTTAATAATAGTATAAAATTTCCTTCATAATTTTTTTAAAACAAATACAACCTATATATTTAAAATATATCTTCTTGAATATTGAACTTTTATTTCTTAGCAAATTTTTTAATAATCATTTAATCCTTAAGAATTACGAAAAAAATTTCCCTTAGAACTCTATGGTTTGAAGATAAAACCTACAATGAAAATGTTTATATATGAAGGAATTCCTCATGAAATCTTTGTAATGGACTTTTCAATGGACGAGTCATCATTACTCTATTCAAGACATGTCATAGTTCAACATCTCATTAAAATAGAGAAACATCTATTCACAAACTGATATAATGTATTAACACTCTCCTATGACATTCTTTATTTCCACAGATGCCAATTTGACACAATCTATATTTATGGTTCTCGATTACCATCATGTATCCCTTATTACCATGATATATTTTTTATCTCAAATACCATATCAAAAATTATATAGTCATTCTATCTTATAATCCATAATGATATTATCATCTTCTTTATGGCATGATACCATATAACATTCTACAAACTACATCATAAAAATTATTGAATCCAGAAAACACCTGAACATATAATAAGAATCATCTTATTTTAAATTTTTTTTAGTATCATATATAATTTTTTAAAATTTAATGATTTCAAAGAATAACCCCCCCCCCCGTAAGAGTAAAAAACACTATCATTATTGAAAATTCCATCCTTTTTCTAGTTATTCACTTCAAATTATGTCTATTATTTACTCTAGAAATAACTATAATACTTTTATACTTCCCCCTAAAAATGGTTATGTGAGAGTCAATATATTTTTTTTATTTTAATTTATCGTTAATAATGTTCTATATTTTATCTAGACGTTAAAACTATTTTTATATAATCCTTGAATGCATTATATATAATATAGACTTTGTTAAATTTATTTTGATCTTCAAGAGTATTTTTTTATTTATACCTAAAAATAAAATTTATGCATCAAGGAATTCACTAACTTTATATGTTCTCATTGAGATAAACTTTTCATAATGATAAAAATTAATTTTATGTATATATAGTGTCTTAGATGGAATAGTAAAATTTGGATTCCCTATATAAAATTGCACTCACATACTAGTGGATTTATAATTATGATATCACTACTTGGATGAATTTCATCAGGGCTCTACAACTCATAATTTATGAATAAATTCCTAAAGTATTTATCAAAACTTACGTATAAAACAATGATCATATGAAAACATCTGGAAAAAATATGTGTGAATTTATTCCATTATTTTTCCTGAATGATGGAAAAAATAAAAAACATTACAAATTCCACTGTGTTTCTTTAGCACCCCCAATGGATTTTTGTCAACATTATGAACTAACATAAAAATTCATTAATTCCTATCCTTTCTCAAAATAAAAATTATTTACTCTTCACATCAGGATAATAAATGTTGTCCAATGAGTTCTATAACTCAATGATAAGAAAATAATTTCTAGTGAAGTTGATAATCCCCCCTAAATATATACACTCAAAAATGTCCTCACCTTTTATTAAATAACAATATATTTATCTTGACAATTGATAAGGAATGAGTTGTGTAACATTCTAAACCATATATAAAAAATTGAAAATATCAATTGGGACTTACCACATATCCTGATGAATGTGGGTAATGATTAACATAATATATTATCCTTAACTCATGAAATCTCCCACATGGAGTAGATTTTTGATACTAGGTAAACAACAAATTAATTATGGGGATATACTGAATCCTCACCTTCATAATTTCTATATTACCATTAATGAAATGAAATTTTATAAACATATATTTGGATATTAAATTTTTTATATAATTATAATATTGATCAATGAAAGTTTAATTATCACAAGAAATTATTATTGAATTCTAGCACCGACATTCAAATCATTTAGCTATGCATTCCTCTATATAATTCATGTAAATCATATATTGAAATTATACATTTATCCTCTACAAAACAAAAATTTACAAAAATATAATTCTTATAATGATATCCCATGTATTTTTCATCTAATAATCATATTCCACATGAAATATATTTTTAGCATTGAAATTAGTATCCCAATCAGTATCCATGAATCCCAACTAATTAATTTCATCTGTTCTTTTATACATTATACCATAGATCCATGTAAGACTGATTTACCTTAGTATTACCTCAGTATAAAGAATGTGTGGACCCCCTAGATTACTTTCATATCATACATATATATTCAGATGATATACAATATTTAATAATGACGTTTTAATTTGCAGTAAGCATCCAATAGTCCTCCTTTGATTAATACAACATTTTTCCATGTCGTTTGTCAATTACATAAAAATGTCTATGGGTGTTGATAATTCCATTGAATATTAATTTCCTAATCTCTTCAAAAAAAAATCTAGTATATATTTATAGGAACAATATGATGTGGTGATCCATTTTCATAACTTATAATAATATAAATTAAATTTTTTCACTAAGTACTAATATTTAAAAATACATCCCCATTGATGTTTCTAATTCATAATAGGAATTGTAGATGGTACATTAAAAATATATATAATCAATGTAAACTATTACTACATGAGTATATATTTTTATCTCCATTACGTTTATGTTATGGTCTACATTTTCTTTTATAAAAGATTATTTTCTTTAGAAACCTATCATGTTTTGTGTAATAGGATATATTTGACATTTCAAATTAATAAAATAATTTTACTAATATTTATAAAAATCATTAGTCGAATACAAGTAAAAAATCCATCATATTTTTCAATAAAGCCCTGTTCTTTTAGGAGTCCATTCTAAAAAAGTAAATTTCACATCCATTTGATGAACCTTGTATTCAATGTCTAATGAAACTTACATAAATATTCTAATATCCACAACTATATAAACATGTGAAAACACACTACTATAAAAACATGATTTATCAGCGCTCAAAATGGGCTTTAATAGTGATACTAAAGCGCTATAATGACTAGAACATATAAAGTGGGGGTCCCATTTATTAGAAGTAAAAAAGAACTAATAAAGGTCACCTTTATCATCACTAAAAAGGTGCTGATAAAGGGATTATTTATCAGCACTAAAAAGTCACTAATAAAGGGATTGTTTATCAATGCTAAAAAAGAGGTGATAAATGCCCTGCCTACTGTAACCTAAAATTTTGTAGCATTACACCCAAACAAGAACGGCAAAAAATATTCATATCTATAAGAATAACCAAATAAAATTAAGACACAATTCATAAGGTAATTATAGTAAGAATACACATACAAAATTTATACCCGTACAACAAGAATACGCATACACCATTAATAGATAATTCATTTGTTAATTAACTACATAATGAAAATCAATTTAAAATTCTGTGGGATGGGGGGATGGTCAGGGGTTTGGGGTGGCTGTCCAAGGGGGTAGGGTTTTCCAGGGGGTGGGGTGTCTAGGGGGAAGGAGGTGTCTAGGGGGTGGGGGGATATCCAGGGCGGGGGTGGCTCTATCCATGGTGGTGTCCAGGAGGGGTGGTGTGGTCTCCAGGGGGTTGGGGGATTTCAAGGGGGTGGGGGTATGCAGGGGGTGGGGGAAGTCCATGAGGTTGGGGGATGTCCATGGTGGGTGGGGTGGTGTTCAGGGGGTGGGGGAGGTTCTCCATGGGGGTGGGAGTGTCTATGGAGTGGGGGCCATCCAGGGGGTTTGGGGTCTCCAGGGGGTGAGGGGTGGGTGTCTAGGGGGTGGGGAGGCCTTATCGAAGGTGGGGTGTCTAGGGGGTGGGGGTTTCCAGGGGGTGGGGTGGTGTCTAAGGCAGTGGGTGGGAGGGGGCAGTGTCCAGGGGGTGGGGTGGTGTCAAGGGTGGGGGGTGGGGTTGTCCAAGAGGCTGGGGCTGCCCAAGGGGGTGGGTGTTGTCCAGGGGTGGGGGTGGCTGTCCATGGGGGTGGGGGTGTCCAGGGGTGGGGGTGTCTAGGTGTTGGGGTGGTTTCTAGGTGGGGTGGGGGCCGTCCAGGGGATGGGGACTGTCCATGGGGTTAGGGGTGTCCAGGGGGACTGTCCAGGTTGGTGGGGGGAGGGGATGCCAATGGGGGTGTCCAGGGGGATGGGGTTGTATCTAGGGTGTTGTGGGGTATTTTATTGGGGTGGGGGAGTCTAGGGGGTAGCGTGTCTAGTGGGTGGGGGTGTCCTGGGGTGGGGTCATTTCCAAGGGTGTGGGGGCAGTCTAGGGGGTTTGGGGCTATCTATGGCGGTGGGATGGAGTCCAGGGATGAGGGGGTGGCTGTCCATGGGGGTGGGTGGTGTTCAGGTGGTGGGGTGGTGTCTAGGAGTGGTGGGGCCATCCAGGGGGTGGGGGCGTCTAGGGGGTTGGGGGTGTCCCGGGGGTGGGGGCTGTCCAGGGTGGTGGGGGGTTGTCCATGGGGGTGTCCAGGGGGTGGGGTGGTGTCTAGGGGGCGGGGTGGTGTCAAGGGGGCGGGGGAATTAATGGTTTTAATGGAATGAATTTGATGGATTTTAAGATCATTGGTATTTTTAAAATATTTTTGGAATAGTATTTATTTCAATAATAAATGTTTCATAGGAAAAAAATGAATTATTTTTGTGTGTATGGTTGGAAGGAGGATTTCCGTATGTCAGTTCTATTTTTCACTTAAAATTGTGTCTATTTTAAACAAAAGAGTGACACTTTGAGTGATACCATCCACACCATGCCTCAGATTGAAGATTGGTTGACTCGTACATGTCAACAATGACACATGGATCATTCTCCTAAAGTTTCAACACAATATGAATGCATTTGGTCAGTTTTCTGTATGACAGTTATTGTTTTCACTTAAAGTTTTGTCCATTTTAAACAAAAGATAAAAAATTTGAGTGATACTGGCCACACCATGCCTCTGATTGAGGTGAGGTTAACTATTACACATCATAAATGACCCATGGATTGTTCTCTTAATGTATCAACAATATATGAATTCATTTGTTCAGTTTTCCGTACGTCAGTTTTTGTTTCGACATAAAATTCTGTCCATTTTAAACAAAAGAGAGACACATTGAGTGATATCGGCCACACCGTGACTCTGATTAAGGCTGGGATAACTCTTTCATGTCATACATGACCCATATATATTTCTCATAACGTATCAACACAATCTGATTGTGTTTGGTTGGTTTTTTGTATGTCAAATGATGTTTTCACATAAAACTCTATCAATTTTAAATTAAACATGGACACTTTTAGTGATACAAGACACACCTTGCCTTGAATTGAGGTGTGGATAATTCTTAAATTTCATAAATGACCCATGGATCATTCTCCTATAGTATCAATAGAATCCAAATGTGTTTGATCGGATTTTCGTACGTTAGTTGTTGTTTTCACTTAAAATTCAGTCCATTTTAAACAAAAGAGAGACACTTTGAGTAATACCGGCCACACCATGCCTCATATCAAGGTGGGGTTGACTCTTACACATCCAAAATGACCCATAGATCATTATAATAATGCATAAACACAATCTGAATGCATTTAGTCAGTTTTCCATACGTCAGTTGTTGTTTTCACTTAAAATTTTGTCAATTTTAAACAAAATATGGACACTTTGAGTGATACCAGTCAAACCATACATCGGATTAACGTAGGGTGGACTCTTACATTTCTCACATGACCCATGGATCATTATACTAATGTATAAAAAATCTGAATGTTTTTGGTTGGTTTTTTGTATGTTAGTTGTTGTTTTCACATAGAATTTTTTCCATTTTAAATAAAAGAGAGAAAGTTTTAGTGATAACCGCCCCACCGTGCCTTCGATTGAGGCAGGGTAGACTTTTACACATCAAAATTTACCAATGGACCATTCTTCTAAGTCATCAACACAATCAGAATGCATTTGGTCTATTTTCAGTACGTCAATCGTTGTTTTAACTTAAAGTTCAGTCCATTTTAAACAAAAGAGAGAATCTTTGAGTGATACAGGCCACCCCATGCCTTGGATTGAGGCAAGTTTTACTAGTACACATCACAAATGAACCATAGATATTTCTCCTAATTTATCAACAAAATCTGAATTTGTTTGGTCAGATACGAAGATATTTTGTATATTTTACTGTTTTTTCTTATCCAAATCCCAATGAAAAGAGGTTCATCATTCTTGCATGTTGCTGGTGTATTTCATCTATTAAAATTGAAAATTGAATCATTGGAGAAAGGATTTTTTATTTAATAACATTTAAAATTTTCCTAAGAACATTTACATTAAACAATGTTTCATCTTTTGATCTCCTTAACCCCTCTCAAAAATGGCTACCAATTGTACACGACCCCATGTCAGATCTTAAGGATATCTGTGTACAATCTTCCATCAGGTATGCGTCCCACTTTTTTCTGGACAAATCTATATTTTATTGTGACTATGAGGATTTTCAAAAGATAGAGTAGTTCTATAAAATATATAAATAATGAATTAATAAATAATTTAAATGTAATAGTAGTTTTTTTTAAAATACCTCTTTAGGGAAGCATGTTTGTAGATGGAAAACGATCTCTCTCATAAATATAAAACATAATAACTGAAATCATTATCGTTTATTTGTTTTAGACACTGAAAAAACATTAATCATTATTAGAATAAGTATATTGTTTTGATATGTGTTTGGATGGTGAAATTTTATTATATATACCCTAATACTAGTCCAAATGTAGTATTTTCTCACCTCCTTATGCTTAGCCCCTATCCTCATTACTTGTTTTAGACGATATTGATACACCACCATATCATAATATAATCCTCAGTAAAAGATAATACAAATTAAATAACTTGATTTTTTGACCTAAAACATAGGATGTAGTGTCTTACAGATTCACAAACTCCATCATGTGTGGTCTATTTGTTTGATATCCTTTCATTGAATCCAGAAAATAAATCTTTGCAGTATCCAAGTTCACTGCAATTAGTGGCCAATGTTTCCTAAAAAAATAATGGTAATAAGTAATAAAATAAGTGAAAATATAATTGATATTCTTTAATTGTAGTGTTTTACCTCTACATGATTGTTATTAGGAAGAGTCTATCATTCGTAATCTTGTTTTCAAATGTTTTCAACAATCCTTTCACCATTTCATCATTTTTTATGGATCTAATTTCGTTAGTCGTATTGATGTGGTATGAGGACTAACGGGTCTGAATTTTACCTCATGGGAAAATCCCTTCAACTATTTTTCATATATACGCCTGCCAATAATATAAAATGCATTTAGTCATAATTAGCAAATTTTACCATCTTTCAGAAAATAAATTCATGAAAACATACCTCATATATAAATTTACAACTATGGCGCCTATCCAACCATATTCAAGGATCTCATTTACATTTTAAGCAGCAACTATATCAGGAATTTCCTCTCTGTATATATTCTTTTCAAAAACAACTATATGACTACTACCATTTTTTAGTATCATATTCACTTTAGTATTAAATGCTAGTAAATGTGAATAGAGAACATGTAGTGTTATTGTGATTTTAGTGGCTCTTTGGGATCTTTTGGTCGATCTTTTAGATGCTTTTGAGCCCACATTTCTTGTCACCCCTACCCTTTCTTCTACTATAATAACATTCATTAGATCATGACTTTTTTTCATTAATTATTAATGGATTATCTTGAAAAAAAATTAAATAAATACCTCTTTGTCCACATGTATTTTTACAAGTTGTGACCACCATGCAATGAATGTCCCAATAGAATTTTTGACCACATGAATATCATCGTCATAAAGTGCAATAGGTTGATCTGCATTAGGCACATGATCTACAGTAATCATCAATTTCAAATAATCTTTTTGAAGTGGTCTATTATGCAGCATGTCCTCTGGATTGTCTGATTCAAATTTCATGGGAAAATTTTTTAAATTATTTATTACCATAGATACGACAACACTTTGAGGGGAATGGCTCACCACAACGATGGTCAGGGGTGGGTCAGGATCTCCATGCACAGGTTGTTATTAAGTTGTGTCTTCTCCTTGCTTCTCACCCATAAAGGATTCTAGAAACTCTCCCTTCCATTGAAATTGTTCTTAAAGTGTTTCTAGTCTTCCACTCAGTCATTTAATTTCTTCATCTAAATCATCTGTTTGTTTTTTTCCTCAAAATATACTCGGGGTGTCACCTGAAACCCCTCACCTCTAACATGATTGTATTCTTCTGGCCACTTCAAAGCCATTGATAATAGGTTTGCATCCACTACAGGAGTAGCTGATTCCCGTGACTATTGGATATAGGAAAATAAGAAATTATTATTATGTAATATCAATTTAAAACAAAAAAATTTCTCAAGTCATACTTAAACATATTTCCAACACTTTTTTGTGATTGGATCTAAAGCATCCCTTCCTTATTCACCGGTGTTTCATTCTATAGAACATGAGGTGTGATAGAAGTGTCTTTGGCTTTAGACTCATTAATCTAAATATAAATATGGAAATATAATTATGATGTTGTTTCTTCTCACCTAAAAAATATTAATGTAAATTTAAAATAGGTACCATTTTCTTTTCTAGTGAAGCGTTTCCCATCCATTCTTTATGATAGGGGTATGTTGGATTTGATGCACGTTCATTATTATCATTACTGAGTTGCAGTTTCATAAATGAAATATTGAAAATAAAAGTGATTAATATATGTATCCTCAAAAAATATATTTTCATCCACCATATACATGAAACTTCTCATCCCCAGGACGAACAATAAATGCATCCCATGATTATTGGGATATCATGTGACCGTAGACAAGGGGTGGGTGTAGATTTATTTTACCTTTGGAATCTTTCATGTCAAATTTTGTTAAAATAGTGCAAAAACATCGATTAATCCTTCCTGCAAGCCTTAGTATATAATTATTTTGTGAATCATCAACTATAAAGGTAATCTCCAAGAGATTGAGAAGATCAATACACTATTTAATTATATTATTTGCTAGTAAATTAAAGAAATAATATCATAATGATACCACAATTTTGTCACAGATCACTGCCTTCAGCCTGAACACAACATAATGCCTTGAATCTATGTCAATCGGTATGCGTTTCTGAGTGACAATTCCATTGTTTCTACTAAAAATATCCTTGTTGGGATTCAGATGTTGGCCTCGTGAATTCCATATGACTTCAAATATGATGATTCTGCATTTCACCTTAAGAACATTGGCAGACACTATCAAACTACAGCGCACCTGTGTTTTCTGGGATGTCGGTTCTTCATCCCCGGCCATTTCATCAATATCAAAATACTTTATATGTTCATCTGAAATGGTAGAAATGGAATGTGCTGATGTTTTTTGGTCCTCAACATGAGGAGAAACAATAGGTTCATAAACTTTTTGTCTCTATGCACTGTTAGTAGCAACAACAACAACAATAGCTTGAGAGACTTGTTCAGCCTCGAGGTTAGGGCACTAGAACGTGCAGAAGTCATTATCTACAAAATTGGTTGAATAATTAATATAGATTACCTAAATTCAGTAATGATTAGAAAATAAAATGTTATAACAATATCTACAATACAAACAAAATATAACATGTTTATTGAACTCTCTTTCTTTTTTTCAAAGGATGAAGAGATTTGAGACATCTCTCGATTATTCAAATCCCGTCATTATGGTCTCCTCTAACATACATAACATCATATTAATTGGGTCCACTTCCAAATTATTGTTACGTAATACTGAAAGGAGCATCCTCAACTAAATTTTTATCAGACCCTTCAATAGTTTTGGACGATAATAGAACAATCGACCACTATCCGATTGCGGGGTTTGGAATATAAAATACTTATACCACTTATGATGCCATTATAAAATGTTCGTCTTGGTACCCTTATTTACTAAAATTAACATTCAAAAATACCAATTAATCTATTTTAACACCACTATTTTTATCATAAAATTTTAATTGAAAAATCAGCCATTAGAATGTCGTATAATCCAACTCCCATATTTTTTTGATAATGCCAATGTGTGACATATTAGTATAAATTGGATTTCTGTCATTACTACCAGAAACATGCATCACTTCATCCAAAAGTTTAACTCAACTATTTTTCATAGTACAATCTTAATCATGTTTATATGTATAGAATGTATAACTAGTAATTATATAACCATTGTAAGATATAATATACACACTTGGTCTGACAACTATCCATCAAAGTCATTCTAAAATTGAAGTCGGATTATCAGCTAAGTCCTTAATTAAATAGTCCCGAAACCATCCTATAAACCGGTGATTATGTTTATTTCTTATCCATTTTTCTTCCTTTGATGGATTCAACTTTTTAAGAATTTCTTTTTGGTTTCAATATATAGAGGAACCTCCAAAATATTATGAAAAACAAAAAGGTGGGCTTTCCCTCGATCTCAAATATTGATTGTCACAAAATCTCTTCTAGAAATTACCTCACCCTCAATGTGTCTAGTGTGATGAGATTTCTAGAGACCAATGATTTCCACATCAGATAAGTATTCAGTACATAATTAAATGGCTTCCTCAACAATATATCTCTCCACAACACAACCCTTAGGATGACTTCGATTTTTGACCTAACTGTTCAAAATCATAATATACCATTCAACATGGTACATCCATCTATAGTGAACATGACCACAAAGTCAAATCTCTCTCACTAAGTGAACCATAAAATAAACCATCATAACAAAGAATGATGTCAAGAAAAACCTTTCTAATTAAAATAATATGATGAAAATTTCTCTTTCCATAGAATTTCGCCAGGTCTATAACTTTTCTACATATAGATTTGAAAAAGAGACAAAGTTTTGTTAATGTATGAAGAACATTATTGGGAAAAAATCAATGAAAGATATGTGAATTAAATATTGAATGAAATCATGGAAGTCATGTGATTTACAACTTTTTATCTTCAAATCAATCATTGAAAAAATGTTCATGATATTTGATGAATACCCCTTTGGAACCTGTATATCATTGATGAATTTTTAAAACTGATATCTATCCTCCCTGAAAAGAGTGTAAATAGTTGGAGGAATAAACATCCTATTTTCACCCTTCACGAGAGCCAAGTCTTCTCGTATTCCCATGTCAACCATTTACAAACGTTCCTTAATTCAATCCTTTGTTTTTCCAAGGGAATTTAGAAATGTTCTGATAACACTATCACATACATTTTTTTCCACAAGAATTACATCAAGAAATTGTATGAGGTGTAGACAATTCATGTATGGTAATTTTAAAAAACTACACTATTTTTTCAATCAATTTTCATAAGGTTTTTCACAAAATGTTTACCAAAACAATGTTCACATATTTTAATTTCTAAAACAACTGATCACTTATTAGTGGAGATAGTGTTGTGCATTTTTCTAAACTTCTAGTGAATGATGTCGTCTAAGATCGATACTTATGCCGATGAGGTAGAGATATATGTTGTCCTAGAAACACATATTTAGATGAATGATTCAACATAATTGATTTTATATCTTCTTCTCACATGGGAAACCCTTGAGTTACTTTAATGCTATAGCCTAACAAATTTCTATAAGCATGGTAATCATTTATCATCCCATACAACATCACTCTCAATGTGATGTATTCACTTTTATAAAAATCATATGACATAACACATGAATCTTACAATAACTTCAAATCCACTATAAAATGTGAAAAATAAACATCAATATCATTATCTGGTTCTTTTGGTCATGATATAAGCATAGATAACATGATTAATTGTAGTTTAATGCATAACTAGGGTGGAAAGTTATAATTTACCAACATAACAGGTCATGTGCTATGAGTGATGGTTTGAAAACCCAAAGTATTCAATCCATCTATAGATAACACAAGATGAAGGTTTCTCGGCTCCTTTCAAAATCCAGTATACTCATGATCAATTCATTTCCATTGAGGAGAGTCATTCGGGTGACGTAATTTACCTTTTCATCTTTTCTCTAAATTCCATGACAATTGCCTTGAAGTTTCTTCACTTACATATAGATGCCTAAACCTTGGAATGATTGGAATGTACCATAAAACTTTGATAGGGATGAATTCATCTTTATTTTATCGGGAAGCACCTCACTTTGGGTATTCTGTAAGTTATTTGTTCTCCTTGATAAAAAATATACAGTCTTTTAGGAAGGCATGTATTCTTTCAGAAATAATACCAATCAAGTGTAGCATTCGTTTAGCTTTATCTGAATGGTATGGTACATCATTATCTTCTGGGATCATGTCATTCAAGAGAGCAAGTAGTTCTGTAAAACTATAATCACTCCATCTGTTTCCTGCTTTCAATTTATACAACTTCAGTATAGAGGAAAATGTTGTATATTTAGTACAACCATCATAAAATGGCATCATTGCACAACTCTTTATCTTTTTAACAATTTTGAGCAATCACTATGTTCATCTTAAACTCTCCCTTTTATTTCTTCAATACGATCTTCATCATCATTGAAATCTCTAATCACATACTCAATACGGTCTTCTTTATTATCCATCTTTGTAATTATTGATGATCAATAAAACAATGTTTTTTCCTAGCCAGTAGCTACATTCACTTTTTCTCCGTTTTTATTCCAATATTTATAACTCTGATATATTCTATGACATATAAAATATTCTTTCTACTCCAATGGAGTAATTATTCAGGAATAACTACAACTTAAACACAAAAAAAAGATTTGAGATGGATCCTTTCTGTGATACTTTGTAAACTTGATGAACTCTTTTACTCCATTCTGATACTCTATTGTCAGAGGATTAGCATCCATCTAATATTTGTTAATCTCCATCCTTTTTTAATCTCAAATAATAGTACTTATGATTCAAATACAAAAAATAAGACTTCCAAATATAGTATAAGAGAACCTATTCCTTATAAAAATAGAGATTAATAGAGCCTAACCATTTCCAATAATGTTTTTAAAATCAACAGAACTATCATTGACCCCCATTAAAATCAACACACCTTCCAGCCCCCTTACCAATAGTTCTACCACCCACCACCCTTGCAGCAAAACATTAAACATCCTTTTAACCACCCCTACAAGCCACCTCATTCATAATAAAATAATCACATTAAACAGCCCAAAAATAGTGACCAAACTCAAATAAAATGAAAACAAAGATACAATTTTGATGACAAAACTAATATAGTAGATACATTTCCAAACACAAAGGGGTTCACGGGGGAGACAAAAACCTAGGTTTATCCAAAATTACTATGTAATATCCTAGGTTTTATTACCCAAATTAACATAAGAAATAGAAAATTGAGGTTAGTGAACTTAATTCTATAATGAACATCTAAAAGACCTGAAATAACTCTCCCTCAGCTTCCCGAAACTCGTACCTAGAACCGCACATGAAGCCTCTATGGGATCCTATTTCTTGGAATACACCCTTTTCATTTCACACTAGTTCCCTAAAAATTGGTATTTCCATGACACCTATGCACATAAAAGGGCCTCAAACAGACAATTAAAAGGACACCATATACAACACCTACATAATAACCCCTTTAGGAGTCACTAACGTGCCCCCATGTTTTTTGGATCACCTCCTAAGAACACATCTAGATGGGGGAATTGTTCATCTTCCTTGCAAGTCCAAATTCATACCAAACATAACTAACATGGGGATCTACCAAAGCCTACCATATACTTAGAAAATAATTGAAAATATTATGTAAAATAGTGTCTTGTACCTATTTCTAATAGTACTACATGAAAAGTATAATGAACATAGATTGTACCTCCAAACACTCTTGGAGCCTCCTGGTAAAATGTGTCTAGTGACTAAAACTATCAATGATTATAACCACTAACATCCCAATATATATGTGGTCTACATATGGGGTAGTATTAGTAGAATCAAACCAAAGTTCCATTGACCTTATCCATGTCCCTGATCTCCCGCAACACTATAGTGCTATACAAACCTCCTTTCTCTAGTTCCTTCCTATGCCTAGGCTATTCATTGACTGACTCTCTGACTGTAGCATGAATATTAAGAAAATCCAATGTGTTATGTCTATACTGATCAAAATCAAATTAAATTACTTGGAGTAATGGGATATCCTTGAGGTACCTATGAATAACAGTGCCTCCTAATATGAGACTTGCATCAGATACCTATTATGGGTGGGTGCTGCTAACCTTACGTCCCAAAAGATCACATACTTAAAAGATTATGATATAAACTCAAACCATATGCATACTCATATAACACAAATATATCCATCCAAATATTAGTATTACATGTTGAATTCCCCCAAACAACTAGAGGTCAGTCTATGAATTGAACAACATAAATTAATGGATTTATTAAAAAGAGCTGAAATACAATCCAACCAAAAATGGAAAATAATGTATGACCTACATAGAAGGAGGGGCAGATGTTAATTCAACATTTTCATACACCTTTGTCTTTTTATCCCAAACTTATCTCTACCATATCATAGTCCAGCAAGGACTCTGTGAAATTTTCCATCATTTGTATAAGACATGACCTGAATGGAAAGATCCCTTGTAGGTATGAGTATTAAAATACCCAATAGGACACCCCAAAACACCATACATAATGCATAGAGAGTATTCATGTCACTAAACACAGGTATTCCAAACAATATATGAGACATAATGATAACCAAGGATTTACCAAATATACTCATAAAAGACTCTGAGTCAAAAAAATGTCTCAACCACTTATAGTTGTAGATCCTTTCAGTGTTTCAAGGTAACACTCCTTTGAGAGGAAATTATACCCAATCTATAATTCAAATGATGAAAATCATCATAGAGGTCGCAGTCATCCGATATAGTGAAGAACAATCACATAGGAAACTGAGAGTGTTCATTCGAGATATCAACTCCCTTAGACTAATACCCCAACAGAAATATCTTCTCATGATATAAATATAGGGGGTCAACGCCTAAGGATTGATGGTGGGATACTAGAGTCTATTACAACAATTATCCGTGATAGGGGATATACACTTGTGTATGTGTTGTTCATTCCAATTCAACAAACCCAACATAGGGAAAACTCATTGGAAATAAGGTTTGCTTTAGGCCTCTCGGAGGGATACAAGCTCTAGGCCACTAAGTGACCTATGGTCCATTACTAAGGATCATATTCCATACTAAACCCCATAAAAGTGAACTGAGACCACTCACTATAGAATAATTATATTGAAAATTGAGAGGGTTCATCTGAGATACACGCTCCATCGGACTAATACACCATTTAAAAGATCATATCTCTATACAAATTGAGGGGGTTAATTACTAAGGCATGCTGGGGGACATTTGACCCTACTTGAAACATCCTCTAATATAGGGGATCAATGCCCATATAAGTGTTGGTGATTACAATTCTACAAACCTAATATAGGAACAACATGAATGAAATGGGGATTGCTCTGGGTAACTTGAATTGATACATGTTCCATGTCACTGTGGGATATGAGTTCTAATGAACAAGACCTAATTCCATAATAAATCTCATATAAGTGGGCTAAGAAAACTCAATCAAGAATAATAGAACTCACCAACAATACCCTGATCATTATGAAGATATCAAGGGTCCAACATCCTTGGATGAGGTCATGAAGCAGCATCAAGCCCTAATCGGAATGGACCAAGGGAAAACAATCCACCAATAATAGCCCTTGGAAGCTCAAAAATATCACAACAAAACTAAAATAAATTGAAATACAACTCAACACTGTCCTCAAAGGAGGGCATGATGTCTCTCTAGGGGTGTATGGAGTGTCTAAAAAAGACTAGCACTACCCATGTCTCATTTTTATATGGAGTAATCATGATTCCAACTATGGAATGTGAAATGACCATTCAACAATTATTCATTGAATTATTGGCCAAATGAGAATTAAAATGATGAACACATGTAGAGTAGGGAGAGAAATTGCAAAAAATAAACCTAAAAGGAGAAGTGGGTGACTTACCTAGAGTAGATCGCACTCATGATGGAGGGAGAGAAGAAGCATCGACCAGTCAGGGAACCTTCTCCGCTACGTCGGGAGGAGAAGGCACGAACGCCAGAGGGGGAGGTGCACGAGAGGAGCCACCAACTATTGATAAATGGTGGAGTAGCATTTTCATGATGTAGGGTCCAATAGGGAGGAGAATAAGTAGGGTTCTTGGGGAGGAGGATCAGAGGAAGGGGTTTGAGTGGGAGGATAAGAAGTAGAGCTAGCAGTGGTGTAGGGATAGCAGCAGAGGTACAAAAATGAGATGATCGGGGGAGGGAATTTGTCGCAGGGGTACGGTACCACAAGAGCTTGAGGGTGTGATAAACAGAAGATTTTGTGCACAAGATTTTATAAAATGGGACTATGGTTTTATCAGCGCTAGAAAAGCACTGATAAAGGTACCATTTATCAGCACTAAAATATTAGTGCTGATAAAGGGATTCATTATAAGCACATTAAATAGTGCTGATAAAGACACCCTTTATCAGAGCTTTTCTAGCACTGATAAAGAATCATTTTATCAACACTTTTAATTAGCGCTGATAAAGATTTTCCTTTATTAGAGTTTTTTTCTTAGTGCTAGAAAAAGGTGGCGCTTCACTTACCTATTTTTTTTAGTAGTGAAATTTCATCAATGTTTATTACTTCCACAATATAAAACCCTATTAGTATCAATATTTCCACTTTCATAGAAATATTATCTTTATTGCTATATTTATTTCTAAAAAACCACATGGAAACAAATTAATTTTCCCTCTTAATATTTTAATGTGTTCTCAAGTGGAATTCATTTCCATACAAATAAGATCTTTATTCATTTACTTTTCAAATTCCATTTATTCGATAACAACAACAGCTACTTTTTATTCTACATATTCTATTAATCTGCATTGGAGCATCTTAAATACTAGTTATATTTTCTATTCTACCTGGTTATTTAATATATGATGTTTTATTTTACTAAATTTTTCAACTTCGTCAACATAACATATTTTACTAGATTCGAAATCAATATATTTTAGATCAATATTATATTTTTCTTCAATTTCATTACTTTAAATGCACATTCATTAAATTTTAGTAATTCTAAAATAATCTTCATTTTCCACACTATGTTTGGATGATTTTATAAAATAATAACAAATTATAAATCCACTTACATTTGTGAAATTTTATTCAATTATTAGAGACTTTTCTATTAGATAGATCTCCCATTAATTTCTTTTCTCCAACATTGTTGTTAAATTTTCATAGATTTGAATTTCTAATAATCATGAATAATGGAATACAAAACACATTAAATCACATTCCTAAAATATATATTTTTTATAAAATTTTAGATGAAGTCTTGTATGAATTATGTTTTCTCAGTTAGTTATTCAAAATATACATATCGTAGACATTTATTCCCTCAATAATATGTTTTATCGTTTATGTTTATGAAGATTTTTTCTCCCAATTTTAACCAATATCATATAACTTCTCATAGATAATCCATTTTTTTGTTGAGTATAAGGAGTAATCTATTGATATCTTAACCTAACCTAGTATGTATAGTGTTTAAAAGAGTTAAATGAAAATTTATTTCATTTATCAGTCTCCATTATTTTGAAATAAACTCCCATCACTTTCCCATCCAATCTTCTATCAATAATTAACAATTATGTTTCATCTAATTTATTTCCCATAAACACAAAAAGCGATGATATGGTTGAAATCATTAATATTGTTATAAATTAAAGGTCACCTCAGGAATATTTATGTCTTATAACTACCAATAATTCATTATATATTAGTTTAAGTGGAATGGTGGATCATAATTCTACAATTTCATGAGTTCCCTTAACTATCAACAGCTTCTAACATGTTTCCTAAAAATTATCTCCCACTCCCACTCTGGTTAGTGTAGAACACTCAACACATTATTCATTGAGATTTTACTAATTCATCATTATCTAACATGTCCATGCCTTCTATATAAAAAAATTCATTCATTTATGGAACTTAGATAATATTTTTTAAAAGGATTACCAATTTAAAATAAGTTACCACTTATTATTTTCAATTTATTGATAATTATCATATATTTTGATCACTTAATGATGTATTTAATTTCAAAAAGAAACTTCAATTAAACATTTCATAATTTGGCAACACTCAATATATTTATTTTATGTCATTTAATAAAAATAACACATATGGATGTTAGACAATGAGCTTTAATATCATTTATTCTAACTCCTCTAATTTTTAAAATCATGATTTCCAAATATTATTTCCCCACCATAATTTTAATTATTGTTTCTAAATAGTTTTTATCATCTCTTAGATAATAGAAATTGACTCTACTAAAAATATATGTATTACTTTTTTTATTCATTTAAACTAGTCAAAACAAGGAATTAATTTTCAATATTATTCATTTTTTGAATTGCCAATATTTTCATTATAGGATATCTAAAAAGAAGATTATTTGTACACAGCTCACTACAATGGTCATGTAGATCACATAGTAGACTCACCACTTAAAAAATCATATCTATTTTGATTTGATAAATTTTATGGGTTTTACATCATTAATGTTTCATTCCAAAATGATTCATTATCATCCTAGAGTTTCTTATTTTACATTAATTGTTACTCCCTATAAACTCATCTATGATCCAAGGAGGTGACACATTATACTATCTTGAATAATATTTCTCTTCAAAACTTCCACAAATACTATAATATCCTATGAGAATTTTTCTTCATGTTTTTAATCAGGACTACAAATGTTGTTGGTTATTTCATTTACTCTTTTGAAGTAATATTCAATGGATTTATTGTAAACTATTATCACACCCTCAAACATACATACACACATATATATATATATATATTCTAAAACATTATCTTTTATCCTTCACATTTTTTATTAGTAAAATATTATATTTCCAAAATCTTTTTTGTTTTTTGAAGTCACGTTATATTATTGTACACAATGTCTAGTAAAGACATATGAATTTAATTTCTTATCTTTCCAAATACCAAAATGCTTCTTCTTTTAGTAAAATACATGGTTGTATCATTATCAATTTTTGGGATTCCCAAAATAGAAGTATCTATGACTTCTAAGTCTTTGGGAAAAATGTTTTTGATACTACTATTATTTTATCCATGATAAATTGTTCCATAAAACGTTAAAATAATTAAACAATTAAAAAAATGTATATTACTCTTCACTAAAATATTTTTTATCATATATAGTGAACTTTCATTCACTCAGTCAATCTGAAGATCCTAGGAATTGGTTGTATCACTAATAAGGGAGGTGTTGAATCATTTTTAATAAATTTAAATATTCATTTCCTAAAATAATAATTTGATATTAATTAGAGTCTGATCTTATAAAATAATATTCCACAATATTACACAAATGAAATATAAATTAATTACATATGGTATATAAAATTATTACAAGTTTATCACACAATATGGCTAACTATGAACTTTCTTTTATCAGGTAATGATTGAGTAATAAAATATGAAATAATATCAAAGATGATTACTAATGGTTTTTGTAAATTTTCATCCTAAACCCAATAGTATATCCCAAAACTACCACTTTGGAGTAAAAATTATTCAAGTTACCCCCAATTAAAAGATTAAATCCCCTAATATAGTGATAAATACCTTTACACGAACTCCATTATGTCACAAAAACATCATATATGATATTCTATTTCAACTTATAATACATTTACTATTATGATATATTAAAAATTAATATATAAACATTATAAATATAATTATTTAAAAAATTGGGAGTTTTTATTTTTCATTTAGGTTTTATTAGGTTGCCATATAAATGAATAACTTATCTCTCATTGATATTCCCAATATTTTATAGAGAATTTATTAATCAAATTAACATTATTATTTCTATTTATTCGATACTTAGAAAATTTTGAAAAAGATATGTCAAAAATATTGGATTTAATATTGATAATATATCTTCTTGATCTCCCTAAATAAGATTGTATATATTCCAAGAAACATTTAAAATAACTTCTTTAACTTTCAACCCCACATCAGCATGGAAAAAGGAACAACAATCATTTCACTCTATGTAGTACCACTCATAATAATGAATCTCGCAGGGTTTCAATTGTTAAAATATGGACTCTCTAATCAAATAATTCTAGAGTTCATCATATCATTTTAGTTTTAAGACTAACTTTCAAATTATAATATCACAATATGAAAATATCTCATGATATTCTTCTTTATCACACACCGTAGTGTCAAACTCTCTATCGTCATATTTCTTATTCACCAAAATGTGACCCCTGTCCCCATAACATGCTTGTATCTGAAATAAAAAATTCAACTTCACCTCATTCTTTTTCTTCATAAGCCATCATAGAATATTAATCTTATCCTTGATTTTCTTTTAACCCAACTTCTTCTGAATTAATCATCTTATTGATTGAATCATTAAAGTAAAAATAGTCAGGATATTTAAAACACTATATATTAAAATAATCACTGTGAGATTGAAATTTCTGAAGTATCATTTGAATATCTAGACACATTTCAATTTTAAATAATAATACATACATAAAATTAAATGATATTTACGTCTCTCTATAGATTTATTAATTTGAAAATTATTACCTTTAAATAATATAAATTTTGACCACAATGGATCTCAAAGAGAACTTCCAATATCTCCCTGAATGATCTATATAAATGATTTGAGTAACTATTAGTAAAAAAATTGGTTCTACATTAGTTATTGAAAATTATAGTTCAATGTATAAAGTATATTTACGTATGACTATAATGTATATAATATTTTTTATAATTAGTAGAATTTCAAGATTTCTACCTAATTGGATTGTGAATAATCATCAGAATGAATTTTATTCATCTATTACATTCCCATATTTATTATTAATACTCAATATAAACATTATATATTGACAAAATATCCTTTATTTATGAAATTTATAATTTATTATAGAGAATATTTTTATTAGTATACTTATATTGACTATATATTACAAGAAGAGTCACATTTATTCATGTAATATGTAGTAAATGTTATTCAATATTACACAAATAATAATTTATATTGATTTTCTCCAGGAACTTCTGAAAATAGCGATAGTAAACACATTTAATCTCTAAAACATTCTTTGATATTACAGAAACGTTCTAAAAAATTCATGGTTCTTAATCACAGTTCAAAAACAATACAGAATGATATTAATTCGATTGGGTTCTTTATGTTTTAATTGATATTGATATTTATATGAATAAAATTCAATAAAAATAATAAATTATAATCTATTAATAGTTCATTGAATGCGATAAAATTAATCTCTAGAATAATACTTTTATAAATAAAACTCTAAAATGGATTCACAAGGTTTCAATTGAATGCATAATTATATATAGATAAATAAATTTACTATATCTAAAATAGATCATGATAATAATTCCAAATACAAGTAATCTTTATCATGAAATACACAGAGACCAAGTCAACCCCTCTAATATAAAACTTTATGTTTTACAAAAAATTCAAATTTTACAGCCATATCATGATTAAATTATTGTGTTAAATATCAATTATTCTTATGAATGTTTTATAAGGAAAGGGTATTAGATAAATGTGACTATAAGACATCAAAAATATAATTTTAAAATTATTATACAAAAATAATTCAAAAAAAATTAAATTTCTAGAGGACTTTTATCATGATAGGGAAGTGGGACTATTATATAGATTAAGCTTGATAGAATTGACCTGAAAAGAGATAATATTAATTAAAAAAATGAAAATAGGTTTATAGGAAATGCACTGTGAGAGATATAATATGATATAAATGGATACATTAATGAGAATAAATGGTAGTAACATTGTGATTTTTTATGTGTGGTAAGTTGATTTCTTTAGTAAATAATTTAATTATATATATATATATATATATTATCATTATCTAAAGATCTCCTCTATACCCCATAATTATATTGCACAATTTAATAATCCAAAATTAGTCCAATATCTCTAAAAAAGCCAAATATTGCTAATTTAGGGGGACCTATGCTATGTTTTAAATTTTAGGATTTCATATTTATCATATAAATTAATATTTCATAAATTTTTAAAATATTTCAAATTTATAAAATATATATATATTTTTTTATAACATATATAATTACAATATAATATTTATATTCTTATCATTATAAATTTACCTTTTTCAAAAAAAGATGAAAATTTTCAAAATAATATTCTTTATAAGAAAGTGAAAATTTATTATTAAAATAACTTATGAATAAATGTTACATTAGTACCATGATAAAAAATCACTTATTACATCATAATAATATTTGGAGTAAGGAATAGACATGTGGTACATTTATGTGAAGGTTTAACAAATATTAATTGCACACTATATTTTACCATATCACCCCCATATTTTTGGTATGATATCATTCTATGCATTTTCATTCATGCTTTGAATACCTTGAATTTTTTTTTGGAATTTATAGAGGATAAAAGGTAATGGAAACCTCAATATAAATATAAAAAATATTAAAATCATGAATGGGGAATTCTTGACATGAATAACAATATAGACTATTGTCATTAAACTGATCATAGTGTGAATATGTTTCATCAAGTTAATTCATGATATGAAATAAAATCTTTATGTTAGATGTTTTTTGTTAAATAAAACTGATGTGAAATTTGTTTTGGATTAACTAGGAACTATAGACATAAATTACCAATTCGCATTGTGAATTAGTCCACGCCTACAAATATCATTGTAATTAGTGGTTGAAATCTCTCATTCCGTTCCTATTATATCTCTCACAAATTCCAAAGATTCCCTAGTTGATTTCTAATGAATATTGAAATCTAGAATCAAATTCTAAAGGATCATAAAACAATTTATTTCATAAAACATCGTTAGTATCCTTCTCTCCTTATCATATTGGCTCTCAATTTGATATCTCATATAGTAACATATATCAGTTTTGAAATACATAGATATAAGGGTTGGAATTTCTATTTATGAGGCATTTGTTTGTTTTTATTTATGAAATTAAAAAGAATGTTTGGTCCATGGAATCATTTCATATTCTTTTTCAAAGTTATTTGATGTGTGGGGCCTTTCACCCACTAGACAATTATTAACATGTTGGCTTGAATCATGATAAAGAATTATAATGATTCGAATGTGTATTATCTATGGAAAATAGATTTTTTAATGTTTTTCAATATTTCTGGTTTTAAATATTCTCATTATATTTTTATTTATATGTTTCTAAAGGAATTGGTTATTAGAATACATGTTTAGTGTTGAAAAATATTTGATATGAATCATTCTCTTTTAAAAAATGGCGGTGTGTGTACATATTGAGTTTTATGAGTGTTTTTTAATGTGAATGGAAGATTGAAGCTGGTTTAAAATGAAAAAGGTCATATAATATAAAAAATACATAGTGAATGATGGAATTATACTGATGATATGAAGGAATTTATTTCAAAATGAATGTGTTTTTTTGGGTTTGGAACATTGATTACATGTGCCAAGTGGAAAGTGAATTTAAAGATAAAATAATGAATAACGTGTCTGGTCAAATTTCTTTTTTAATATCTTCCATTTTTTAATTATATTTATTATCCAACTATTGATTTTATATAACCTTTATTAATATGTTCTTATCATAATTGCATGTGTGATATTTTTTTGACAAATTATAAAAACTGATATAATCATTCGTGTATGGGAAACATTGTTCATTTTTAGATTCAATCAATAAAAATAAATATGAGGATCATGTTTCAAACTTATAAATTGTTGATCCATAATTTCATGGTTTTTTTTCTTAATCTAGATTCGGGGAGTATCTGAATCTGGGTATGGGATGGTAAAACATTGGTACATATGCATTTGTATTTGAATTATTATCTATTCAACATTATTTCCACTTCTATTATTACTTTAATATTGTCCTATATTAGAATTTCATTGAGTTATTTAGTTTATTATCATGCATAATATTGTATGTATTTATTATTTTTCATTTCATGAAATGTTGTATGGGTTTATTGGGAAAAGAATCTCCAAATTTCCTCTTAAGTCACCAATATTTATTGTCAACATTTTGTGTCTTGGTGATATCACCCAGGGTTATTAATACCTCTACCACTTCCCAAGACAATATAAAGAGGAAGGATGGTAAAAATGGTATCATTTTTCCGATCCCTGAGTTGGGTTGGTAGAAAAAATATTAGAGTGTTTGAATTTGAACTTGATGTTTGAAATTGATATATATATATATAATAATTATATTCAACTATATGTTTCAAGGTATCTAGGTAAAAGAGTTGTATGAGTCACTTATAGTGGTTACTTCATCTCATTATCATGAATTTAGATGATGATTCTTTCATAATATACATTAGTATAAATAAGTCCCACTTAGACTACATTATTTATCTAATTTTTCAAGATTTGTTTTTAAATAAGATTATGAATATTAGAAAGGATATCCAATAAATTATGGTTTACCTAGTTGTTTATCTTTGTAATTATAATTTTTCATTATGTTCCCTGATTTATTCAATCCTTCGGTTCCATGAGTTATATAGTCAATATGGTTTATTTTTTCTAATTATAGAAAGTAGATGAAGGAATATTCCTTTGGAAGCATAAGGATGATGATTCTGAAAATGTGGTTTCACCTCATCCATAGGTGAACTGAAAACATTCGAAGAGTATTCTAAAAGTATTTCTAGACACTAAAAGTGGAAATAAAGTTCATGAATTGAGTCAAGAAGATCATTTGGTACATTTTTTGAAATATAATACACCTTTTTTCAAGAGGATTTTGATCCGAAGGAATTTAATTAATGTATTAACTGAATGAATTAAATAATTCACTTCCTTTATACACTATTTGGATGGAATATTAAGATAACATTATTTATATTGGAATTTTATTATTTATAATGGTATGATTTATCCATCCAAGGTAATATAAACCATGTATGTATGTAGGAGTATTTAGAGGAATTTCTCAACAAATATTATTACCCCCTCACATTCACAATAGCAAGAACAACAGATTTATTCATCATAAAGTAAGAAATACTCTTAGTAACAAAGTATGCATCAAATTTTCTGAACATAATTCATTTCACCCCATTATTATTTTCTTCTTTTTCTTTTATGGTGTGTATCTTTGACCTATGAATTTGACAAGAGATTAGAACCATGATAATTTTTCTCTATATTAATTTTTTAATATTTATGGTTAATAGGGAAATAGTGGAAGAAAATGACCTTTTTGGGAATCCTTTTTTAGGCCATTTGTTCGATCCCATGGTGTTAGGTTTCTGGTATAGTGTTGAAAATTATAGAATAAAATATTTATTTCACTCATAGAGGGGATGTGAAAAAAAACAAAACTACCAAATAGGTTAATTTTCCTTTATAAATTGAGGACAAACTAGGTTGTTTTTAGTGCACATTGTTAATTAATAGGATGATAGAATATATTATAACACCATGTAATTTAAACCACTATGGTAATATAGAAAATATTATGATGTTTTGTATAAAACAACATATATAAATAGGTGTAATAGGCTCGAATCATCATCAGTTTTCTAATAATTGTTTAGAAAAGTCCCTTTAGACTAGTTCGCATCGACATACACATGTGAACAAAAATGTTTCCATAAAATTTTTTATTTAATTGAAAACTAAATTTTGAGGAAATTAATATCATAAGGTAATTAAAAAATAGTTATATAGAGAAAATATTCTATTAAAAGATAGAAACCATTTCCCATTATGATGCCAGGTACAATTTTTCTGAACTCCACTCTAATGCATGTCCTATTACATATGAGTGCATCATATTATATCATTTATTCATCTATAGTTAAACAATTGGGACTACATATCATAATGGTTCCTCATGTTATGAGTTTAAAGACACCCATTGTATAAAAAATGTTGAAAATGTAAATTTATATCATGTTATATTACAATTGATGTTGTGCAGTTTTTTTGGGATTTTTTAGTCTAATATATCTATATTTTTTATTAAATATTTTGTATTGACTGTATGTTTCTATCTAAATCCCATATCGACTATTATGATTACTATATAATATTCACATATCTGGATAGAAACACTTACCTTCTTAAGGAGGATTAATAAATCAATTTTGGGAGATTAAGAATGTCAATAAATGATAAAGGAACCATATCTTTCCAATTATCTATAATGACCATGAGAAAAAAATGAAATTGCGATTGGGATTCATCCTATATTAGTGGATCGATACCTTGATTTTTTTCCAAATGATTTCTCAAGGTAGTGATATAAAATGAAATTAAAATTTATTATTAAAATACTACTATGAAAATGACATATTAAACTACTTTATTATATATTGGATCTAAATGAGATATGTTAATTAAATTATTAGCAATAAGAATTGGAAAATAATGGTTTCATTAGGCATAGAACATAACTTTGGGAAACACCGTATTTATTTATAAAGTATGTAGAAAATAAAATGTACTTATGTTCTGATTACCTTATATTTAGTTCAGTATTGATTAAAAATCAATTACATCATCCATGAATAGAATATATTTTTATCAATTAATGGTAACCAAGTGGTTCAATAAAATTGTTCTTCACTCAAGATATTATCAACTTTGATTCATAAGAGTGGATATTATGAGGATTGAATTATTTAGTAACTATGGCCATTAATATTATATCGTCATGCCTTTTAGTGTGGGGAATCCACTCTCTATTTTCGCAAATCTGATGAACCATATCATCCATAAATACTTAAAATATTTTTCTGTAATATTTTTTCTTGATATTATAATATATTATAAAAAAAAGAAAGACCATTAGGTGTACAAATACATTGTACATAATACAATGTGAGATAATTATTGGTAAAAAAATATATCAATGTTCAAAATATGCATCCATGAATTAGATTTCATAGAGGACATAATTTTAGAAAATTGAAAATTTATTGGCTCTAGTGTTATAGAAGAAATAGATCACTGAAAGACTCTTGAAAATGTTTTGCAGTTAAAAATATTATTTTATTGGAATGCTATTATTGTTTATTCAATTAAGATTCATGAATACTTAATTTTCCCATGGATCTTTAACTATAAGAGTTGTTCCTTTCATATAGAATGATGAATTTAAAAAACTATTTTTGGAATATCAAAATTATCACACCTCATCACTCATCATTATCATTTCTGATCCTAGAAACAAATATTTTTTATTTTTGGATGCATAATGATATAATATTGGTTGTGCTTCCATGTAGGGAGAACATGATTTTTCATATGGTTTGTGGCATGTTGGAATTCATGTGAATAATTATCCAATGTGTGGAATGGATGTAGTTGTTGTTTTCCATGACATAATTGAAATGATTCTTGACCTATTTGTAGTAAATAAAAAAATATTCACTGATAGTATGATTTTGAAAAACATATTATTTCAGTGAAACAAGGAATTGTGGAAATGAAGACTGATAGAGTATCTTTAGATGTTATATTTTGACTTTATATACACACCTGATAAAGGGAATTCTTTATCATATAAATTGATTCATAAGACATAAAATACAATTATCCAACCAGATCATTACCAATTGTAGTTAAGATGAATGATCACTAAAATATTGTTAAATTATATTGCATAGGGTGAGAATATTTTATTATTTTTAGTAAGATTCATTTAAGATTTGATAAGTTCAAAAAATAAGAATAAATGTAAAATACTGATTACACCAACATTTGGTGTTACCTAAATGGGGGGATACTAGTAATGACTCTACAGAAGATGAAACCTCTTTGTAAAGATATTAGAATAAAATTTAAGTTTGTTGATATTTTTAAGAAATACACCTTTATATATTACCCCAATTGATGTTGGATATGAATTCAAGTGTTCAAAAAATTTATAGTGTTATGAACGCACATTTCGGGTGGTAAGGTATCAAATGTACTATTTTAAACTATGTGATGATATTTATAACAAGTTAGAAGGTAACACTGACCATCTAGGACCACTAGGTATGATACATTCCATGACTAAACCTGTATGTATGTGTTTGGTAATTATGATGGATTTTTTCATAGGAAAACCATTAAGGTTATGGAAACATGATTACACCCGACAAATCTAGTCATATGAAAAAGCCTCTGACCATATATAAAATATAGGGAAAAAGTGTATCGTCATACAACCAACTATATCCAAATTCAGTGCCAAGAAGAACAGAGAAACTTCATATCATTGTAATCATAATCCTCACCCCATCCATAGTAATGTGCATCCTCTACCGTAGCTGATTCTCACTCTACATTCATTTCTTTTGATTCAATACCCTACAATACTTCCTTCTAAGCTCTAGTTGTTCTATATAGATTTTCCCCTTGCATGAATTATTGCATACATGACCATTCTTCGAATCAAGGACATCCCCTATTTCCCTCCTAGATGAGGACTTGTTGAATACCTGATTCAGAAAATATGAATAGTCTTTTATTGGCTTTCACTTTGGTGGAGTAGTCATTTCTCCTTCACTTTTAGACATCTTATTCCATCCACCTTGAACAATATCATTGTAATAAGGTCCTATGGAACATCTACCATTCTCTTTATCGCTATTGGAGATATTCCCCCATTTATTAGTGAGATTCACAGAGAAACAACTGTTGCACCAACATCTTTCTTCACCAAGTCAACTTCTGAGGTTGTCAGAGACTCTCCTATAATTATATTATGATAAATCTTAGAAATTAATTAAGTGGGAACCTCATTGACCAATCCACTAAGTGACCCCTTCCTTACAACATCCTCTACAACCTTTTCCTAACTGTTAGAACCTATTTGCAACTTCATGTCTTAAATTACTTGAGGACTAGCCATCACAATGGGTGGATCTTCCTACTCCAAGCCTTCAAATGTGTTACCAGATGTTACCTTTCAACCCTGGACATGATTAAATTTAGTCATTCCTCATTCATTACAGATCATATTGTCAGAATCTGGTTTGACATCAGCACCCTCTATCAATGGTCAATCCCCAACACCAAGATATCCTTTGATATGTTTAATGACCTACTTTCCGGTTGGATTTAGGGACTCACGCACCACCTCCATTGGACAAACATGCATTTTCATCACTATAGATTAATCCTACCACACATACAACTCCATGTTTTTACTATTCATTGCATCACTGATACAGGGAATCTCAACATGATCACCTTGCTTAGTAGAATCTCATGGTCTAGTACTCATAGCACACTCCGCAAGGCCACCCATTCCCCCGATCCCAATCTCTCGTGCTATCAATGTTTCCTTAGGATTTTCCATTACTATAATCTGATTCAATCCAGATACATCACTACTAACATTGCTTCTCATTTCCACCACCTGTGAAAATCCACTCAATCTTCTACTATGACAAAACGAATCAACCTGACCAAATAGAGAGTAGGCCACACAACATAACATCCATGACTCAAATAATAATTCATTTTTTCAAAAGAATACATTGCTATCCATGATCCAGAAACAATCTACTGGTGGCCTTGAGACGTCAACCTCTTCAAATATCCATGGAAAAATTGGGCAACACACAGCCTCAGTTTGGCGGTCAGAACATAGATATCGGCCGCTCATATTTCCATTTTCACATAGAATATAAGGATTTTGGGAATAAAGGGGTAATAGTGGGTAGACTTACCCATGTCGTGATTGTTGTTGGGTATCGCAACTTGTTAATATCATAACACTAATGAAACAGGTATAATGTAGGTCTGTTACAACTTTGAAAGGCTCTGGACCACGCAAAAATCAAATCATCCCATGACCCAAAACAGACCATTATATGTTTCTGGTCAAGAAGACCAACAACCACATGCTCTTGTAGATCCCAAAAAAACATACAAAGAACTCGAATTCATCAACCGAGGGACGCTGCGGACAAAACTGGAAACAAGGGTGATATTTCAAAGATCTGCAACACCATTAACCTCTACTGGGAGAAGGGAAATCTACGGTGCCTCCTAGAATAGATCTAGTACTATTGTGGAGAGGTGTATCCTTAGGAATGGTAGAAGCGAGTCAGGACTTGAGTGCGGTGAGAAGGGCACAACCTTCACATGTGGAAGGAGTCATGAAACTCCCCCTTCTGATCATGAGGGGGGAGCATAAGTCATCTATATCAGAACTAGATCATTTTCATGGGACGATTTGATGAACTGGGAGAGAGATCTTGTATATTTCAAAATGATGGAAACATAATTTTATGTAGATAGTATTGTATTTAAATACTAACTCATCATACATTATCCTTATTAGATAATTCAACCTAGAATAAGACCAAAAATATTGATATACCTGAGATGTGGTTAGTTTATATGGAGTTACAAATTAAATTGTATTTGATTGAGATCCCTGTCTAACTTCTTGATTTTGGAAAGTGTTACAACAGGTTACTAGAATTTAATGGACTATGAGAATAACATTTCATCAACATACATATGGGTACTCAAAATTAACTATTACAATGTTGGTAGAAATTCTTTAATATTGTGAGATGGGAATTAAAATTTATTTGGGGGATTATCTATATATGGATGAATTATTCTATAAAAACAATTCTTAGGTGACAATGAAGATGATTTTATTTGAGGCTTGGTATCACCATCCATTTTTTTCTATGTCTTATTTGGTGGGAATATAAGGGTAAACATGCTTATACTGAGTGTTTTAAATGATACTATGGGGAAAATATAAATGATATATAAGTGAAAGTCTACAAAAAGTCAGATAGAATACATTTGTATATACTCATTACTGACCATTATCTTTTGATAGCATTGACCAAATCTTCTATAAAGTTTTACTAAATCATGATCATCGACACTTATATAAACATGATATGTTATTTCCATGGTATATATTCAATGTGTTGGTACCAATTGGAACTATTACATACCAATTATCATCTACAATAATATTTAGAGTTGTTTATAATATCTTACATACTTATTAACATAAAAATTACCACAAAAATCTTTGTAATCAATTAGGATCATATAAATCGTTAGAAAGATAATAATTTTTTACAAAATCTGGTATGGGTAATAGACATATAAGAAAAGACCCTTTGAGGGAGATTTTTTTCTTCAGCGTGAGTACTATGATAGAATGTTTAAATTAAATTGAAAACATGGGAATGATAAATGTTTATATGGAAGAAATAGTCCTCCATGTTTAAGGGATATGTTGATATCCATATTCCCAAGGATGGAAATATCATTGGTGGGGAGAATGTATCACACATAGTCTGAGGAATGCCATGGATTTATTATTTTTATTTCATGTCTTCAATGTGGTTGTTAATGTTATTTTGGTTTTTATAGGATTAATGGTAGAAAACCTATAATATGTCTATATGGATTATCCACATTGCAAATTATTAATTATTTAAATAAAAAACATGTGACTATTTCTGTGAAATAATTATGTGAATTAATTACATTCCTTATCTTAGGTCATGATTTAAAACCTATTTACAACATGAGATGGTTTTTCATATAAATAAAACTAAATGGATAGGTTTTATCATCACAAGTGAACCGTTGATGAATTCATGTTTTGAATTCTTAATCCACTGTGTAAATTAATTCTTGTCTCGAAATTATTATTGACTGTGTGGTTGTGATCACTCATTTAGTTCATTTTGTGTCTCTCTAAAATTTGATGTCTACTATAGGTGATTTTTAGTGAACATATACATCCAAACTCAGATTCCAATGGATCTCTATGTGATTGATTTTGGAATTCAAGATTAGGAACATCCTCTTCTTTATCACTATGTATCATGTTGCATTGTATCATATAATACCATATTTAAATGTCACCTTTCAAATATCTATGGGGGTGTATTTTTCCTTATGTGGTTAATCTATTGGTTTTATTGAGGGAATGGAAGGTATTGGTTTGTATGGGTATTTGTTAAGATCATTTGGGAAAAAATAATTATTATAGGTTCTTCTCTCACACTCAATAGTTTTAGATCTTGTTGTATTAAATTGTGATAAATTATTCATGTGATACTATTGGAAATTTATAATGCAGTTTATGTGGAATAACTGTGTTAATATGGGATTTATAATGGTTAGTGTTTAAATATTCTCATGGGATGTTTGTTTAAATGTTTTCAAAGAAATTGGTTTTCACAAGATATTATTGGTGGTTAAAAAAATTTGGTATGGATGACAGTGTAGAAATATATGCTGGAAGCTGTACATATGACATTGTATGAGTTTTATTTTAAATCTAATTGGTTCTCAGTTCTGAATATAAATTCATAACACCATATCACCTAGTAAAGACTTCAGGAGTATAGGATTTATATACATGAGTGGTGGGACTATCTTTCAGTAGGCATGTGTGTGGGTGGGTAAGAAATATTGATTTTTTATTCCATGTGACAAGTTAATGTGAATTTTAATGAATGAATGGGCTTTATTGTTAAATTTCATACTTCAACAATTTTTATTATTCCCTATTTTATAATCTCACCAATGGTTTTATATAAAATTTAATAACTTGTTTATGTCCTTGTGGTTCAAGTGGGATGTTTTTGGGGAAATCCAAGTTAGTAATGACTCCCTAATTGGGATCCTTGGAGAATTTGATGATTCTTTTTACCAATATACAAGGAAGTCTCATGTTTCAAGCATTTCTAGTGGTTGATCCTTGAGATCATGGTTTGGTTTATTAAGATGAATATGATGCATTTTTTAACCTGGTTTGGGATTATAAATAGTTAATAGAAATTGATTTCTATATGGAATCTTATCCTTTCACATTTAATTATTTTTCTATTTTAATTCTCATATTGTTATATTTTAGAATTTATTTGAGTTTTGAGGTTTATTATCATGTATCATATTGTCTGTCTTGGATGTTATGCACTACATGGTAGGTTTAATGCATTCATAGGGAAAACCAACTACATGATTACTCATAACACATTAGTATTTATTTAAATATTTTGGTGTGTTGGGGATGTGATATATGTTTAATGTCACATCCACCTCTTACTATTCTAATGGGGAGGAAAAATATCTTATATTTACCAAATTTATCTTCTCCCTTATACGATTTAATTTGGACCATAATTTTCAATATTCATTTTGAACCAATTATAGATAAAACCCCATTAATTATATCTCATTCTGAACATTAGATAAATTTAAATTATCAGAAATAATCATACCAATTTAATGAATGTTTTTTCTATTTTTTATATATTAACATATATCAT
Organism: Viscum album; assembly: GCA_963277665.1. Taxonomy (NCBI): domain Eukaryota; kingdom Viridiplantae; phylum Streptophyta; class Magnoliopsida; order Santalales; family Viscaceae; genus Viscum; species Viscum album. The sequence goes on from OY728145.1 coordinate 908,335,497, forward strand.
TTCATTCTTTAATAATTATAGTTATCACTCACTTTTTAAATATTATTTTTCTAATCGTTATTACTCAATCCAGACAATAATATCCTCAATAATATATTTAATATATAAACTTATTACATCCAATAAATGTTTTCCTTACTAATTACAAAAATAACACTTCTCATTTCCATGTTGTTTCCACCCATAATGGAAAATCAATGGATTATACAATTTTCAATCATTATTTTGATATGGTAACAATAATATAAATTTTAGACCATTATCTTAGAGTTTTTAATATGTTACATGAATTATTATTATTTTTTGTTTTTCCTTACCATTATTAGATGTTTTAATGAATATGTATATTTAATTATTTTAAAAGTAAATTATAAAATATTTATTTTATTTTATAATTTATCAAGAATTACAATACTCCCTAAAAATTATTGCACTAGCAATATTTTCAATACATTCTTAAAATATTTTCACAAGTATTTTCTATTTTATCCTTAGGGTCCCACATTCCTTCTTCTAGGTAGTGTTTTTAACGAAATTAATAAATTGCGTAATATGATTTCATAACACATTTTAACTCATATAATGATTCTAAACTTGTTCATTTAATCCAATAATCTATATGAACATAAATTTAATAAGATTTAATAATAATTTATGGTATTTATTTATATATCCTTAAATGTTTCATATAGAAGAATTAATGTATGTGTGAATTGTATAGCGGAATTGGTAATAGATATGGCATTGAACTTATCCCCTTAATTATTACAATGATATGGTATACCATGATTAATGAAAAGTACATTTCAAATATAAAAACCACCTTTTATGGTTATTTTTCTTGAAAACATCACCCCATTAGGAATTCATGTTCATTCCATTTTTTGTTAGTATATGATTGTTCAAAATAACTTTCTATATATTCCTTCATATAGTGACTTTAAAATTTTTAAGTGGTAATTATTATTATTTAAAAATTACACCATAGGTAAATATTATTCCAAAATTCCATATAAGATGTGTAATCAAGATCATTACACATCCTATAATGATTGGATAGTCTATTCAATTTCAAATATCTTCAATGATGATAGGTTGTGATATAACTAGACTTACTATTTACATAATTTCCTGGACTCCCATTAAATTGTATCATGGAAAAAAATAATTATCCAATATGTTTGAGAAAGTTATACCATGAATTCATACAGAAACATTTAAAATAAAACTACCAAGGTAATCAAGAGGTAATTTCTTCTGAATTTCTACGAAATTTTGGAATGTTTATTGAAGATATACAATGAGAAATATATCATTATCCCTATATATTTCATAAGAATAAAAATAAAAAAGGCTATATTAATATTATCCCATTTTCACTCATGTATAGGTATTTGATGTACAACCACATTGCATAACTGTATTTTTTAATTCACTTATTTGAATAATAATCATCATACAATATTGTCTAAATTCATAAACATCAAATTTTTCTACCAAAAATGCTCTTGAATATCGCTAAATATATTAGTACATCATAGATATTTAGTGAAATTTAATCTATGATATTTATCTCATAGTTCTTTATTTTCCTCTTTTATTGATGGAACATGTCAACTTTTATAAACCATTATGTATCCATCTTTGGAAATGTTAAACATGTGAGGCCTCGAATTTCTCATATCTTTTATTTTCATTTTAAGGTCTCATCTGCTAGTTTAGCCTTGTTAATATTCATCAATTGAGAAAGTAAAGTGATTAAATTTAATATGTTTGATGTTATACATCCCAGTATAATTCCAGGGATCATCATTACTAAATCCTTATGAATTGGACCATAATATTACCTTATCATGTATAATATGTTATAGAACATGATATTTAATGTATCTAGAATAATGTTTCCAATTACAAATTTAGTATTTTAAACACACTAATAATCATTGAGTACTTATATCCATCTCATTTTCATTAATTTTAAATAATTCATCAAAAATACACATTTACGTTTTATTCGGTTGTTATATATACCATATTTCCGATGATATAATAAAATTAATAATATATTCAATAAAATATCATTGTTTACAAATATATTTGTTACTAGTATATTTTATTTCATGGGGTTTTAATAACAGATATACATTTACTACCACCCTATTATATATAATTATAATGAACTCAATATATTTCCTTGATTCATTACTATAAACAATAATACCTTCATTCTCTAATGGAAGAATAATTTTTTTCAATTAATAATATTATATTCTATTACTCACAGTCTAATTTTATTTTTATTGTCAATGTGAATTTGATAATCTAACAAGTTATCTAAGATAATGGATTATAAAATTTTGAATATAGTTCCATAAATTAAAGATAGTATATATCTAAATTAATATAACACCACATTATAATTTGGTTTGTGGTTCTTGTACATTTCATTAAAACAATAATTTTTAAAGGGTCCACAGAAATATAATTCATCGATAAAATATTTTCACAAAAATGGACATTATAAAATCAAATATCAAATTTACTAAAATTATTATTGAACACATTTTTAAAAATTCCAAAGAAAAGTTTATAAATGTCACGACCCGTCCTAGGGGCCCCTGCCGTGACTACCCCAAGCCCGCCTTCCATAGGCCAGGGGCTGACGACTAGCACCAAAGGCGTAAATCCTGATAAAAGGGAAGGCATTGCCTTTATATAAGAAAAACAATCACCATAGAGTACATAAGCTTAAGTAAACACTAAGTAAACTGAGTATAAAAGTAAGTGCTGGAAATTAATAGGGCCAGTATAAAAACCCAACCGAAAGTACAGTACAACTGAGGAAAGAAAGTACAACAGCTAAAAAGTAGATCAGCAACCACCAAGATGTCCTCCGGAACTCCCACCTGAAGGGTGAGTACAGATAGTCTCGTCGGCTCCTCGAGTCCAGTCGTCCACTCTGTGTACGTCCCGCCTGAAATTCAACCTCCGGGTATCGTCCCGCTCCACAAGCCTCAACCACGATCAGCGTTGTCCGTCGTCTACAACCAACACAATGTAGTGCAGGCATAACCCGTGTAGGGGTGAGTATACAATAATCAGTAGGGACCCCGAGACCCCCGAAGGTCTCCCAGAATCCATGAAGGATAAACCAAAAAGGAAATATAAAATCACAAAGTATCAACCAACTCTACTTAGGTATATTCCCATACATATACCTGTCATCAATTCCAGTTCTTCTCCAACTCACGTGCCCATGTTCAACCCAGTCCACACAGGAAAGTACAACCCAATACACATAGGAATGCACAGCCCAATCCACACAGGATAACAAGTCAATCATATTGAAGATAATGCTTGAAAGTCAAGACTCAGCTCACACAGGTATACTACTCATGAAGAGGGGTGGAGATGATTAGATGTTGCCTCTGAATCATCTCCTCTGCAGAACCCACGTAGGATCCAAGTACAGAAGTCGTCATTGCCGAACCCACGTAGGATCCAAGTACAGTAACCATCGCAGCCAAACCCACGTAGGATCCAAGTACAGTCATCATCCCTGCCGAACCCACGTAGGATCCAAGTACAGTCATCCTCGCGGCCGAACCCACATAGAATCCAAGTACAGTCACCATCGTCATCGCAATCGCAGCCAGCTCTAGGGTTCCCGCACACAGCACGCTCGATTCCAGGAGTGTCCGCTCCATGATCCAAGGGGTCGATACATCAACTTTCATGAAGTCTAGATTTTATGTATCACAATGTTACGTCTCTCCAATAGGAACTCAATGCGACAGACATCGCAACAATCGGATGCCCGGTCTGAGAGTTATTGGATTTTTCGTCGCAGGGGTTCGGTTGGTTTTAAAGCTAAAACCTTCCGGTTCGTACTCCAGCTGCATCCAAACCTTGAACGAAGTAATCTAAAAGAACTGTCTCACTAAGAGAAATCCAAAAAAGTCAACGACACGTCAATCAAACGTCTGGAGCTCAAGTTATAAGAGTTTTCGCTCTGAGGGCCCGGTTGGTTTTGTGTTCAGAATAACCCAGTCGTACCAAAAGTTCTCTGAAACCTTGAGTTTAATATAGCGAAACGACCATCTCGATCGAAATATCCCAACGCAACTAACTGTGCGTCGATCGGAGGTACGTAGCCCAAGATATGGGTGTTTAAAAGAAACTGCCCGTAAAATAGGGGGTTTGGGCCCGGTCTGACCCTGGTCGGGGTCCTGCCCAGTTTGGCATGGCCCGGCCTGTAGCGGGGCGCGGCCCGGCCCGGGGCAGGTCGCAGCCTACTGCCTGGCTCGGAGCCGGCCGCAGGGTGCGTTGAGGGGGGGGGGGGGGGTGCCCCCCCTTTCTTTTGAAATGGCGGCCCCCATTCTGGTGGGGTCTGCCCTAGACCAAATCGGGGTTTATGCCCCACAGTTTTACTCAGAAACGGCCGGCCATAATGGCCGGCCGGTGTGAGCTGCCGCGGGACCCGCTAGGGTCCCGCCTCCTTGTGTGCCGGTGGCCGGCCGAGCCGGCTGCCTTCTTTCTGAACCACAGCGGCCCGCCCCGGACGCGGCTCCACGGTGCTCAGGCGCGGCGCAACGGCGTTGCGCCCCTCCTTCGCGGCTCTCTCCTGCCCGCGGCCTCCTTCGGCCTCCCCAGCACTGCGCGATGGAGTCGTGCTCCACCTCCATGGCCCGCTCTGGTCGCAATCTTCATCATCCTTGCGCGGTGCAATGGCACCGCGTTGCCTTCATTTCAAGCCACTATGAAGTTCAACTATAAAAGGGGAGGAGGATCGGCCATGTTTGTGCGGTCTGATCTCCTCCCGTTATATTGATAAAAAATGACCAATCATTAAGAAGCGAAGATCGTTAAATAATACTTGAACAATGAATTAACCCCTACCTCAATAAATGTTGACATTTTCCGGTGACGCAGAACATGGCGTCGCGGTGTGGGGTTTCAAATACGGTGATGGAATGCATCCAAGGATGGAACGCCGTCTCACACTAGCTGCGGAGAGATAAAAGAATGGAATGTCGTCTCTACTTGCGGTGATGACGTTCTTCGTCGAAGGGTGTTGTTCTTCATAGGAGGATGAAGCTCTTCAATGGACTTAGAGATCTCCCAAAAACATAACACAACAAGCTGACCCTCTAAATAAAATAAGACTCATCTTATTTTATTTTACTTTTCCACGCATTTCAAAAATTAAATTCAAAACGCTTAGTTAATTAAAAGAAGAGGTTTAACCAATTAAATGATGTGTGTTGGCATATTAATGTGAGAGAGGAGTAGTCACAAAATTAACCACAATAGGGGTTAGAAGAGTTAAAGGAATGTGAAGGGGTGAGGCTCGTGTGGGCCCTAACTCACAAATATCCTAACAATAGTAGTTAGGAGCTAGTGGACCCCACCCCAACTCCCATACTTAGGATATAACCACTTAGTAAAAGAAAGAAATTTGTACCATAATTTTATTTACTTCACATGTAATCCTAAATTTTTAATAACTCCTCCTGAGAAAACGCACCTTCGGAAAAGGTCATCTTAATCAATTATCGGCCCTGCGGTTTCATCGGTGCCCCCAGAATTCAATTCCGAGCAGTGGTTCAAAATATTGAAAAACCCTCTCATTCGTTCATTGAACGTACCCGAGCTAATCTTCAGAAATTGATTCCGGGCTCACCGGGCCTCAGAATCATGTTTCGTCAGAAACTGCGTACCAATAAAATCCCAAAGAATTTAAGAAAAAAAATTTCCTCGAAATTTACAGGTCTTTACATTACTCCCACCTCAGGGATTTATGTCCCCGTAAAGCTACATCATAAACTAGGGAAACAAATGAGGGTACTGTGCACACATCTGAGCCTCCTGATCCAATGTGCACTCCTGGATGTTCTCGTGCTGCCACCTGATGCGCAATAGAGGAATCTACCATCCATGTAGGACCCGCTCCTATCGATATTTGATCTCCATAGGGACCTACGCAAATGTCTCCCCGTCATCGATGTACAGCTCCCCATGATCAATGATATGCATCGGGTCGTGCACGTATCTCCTCAGCTGAGATACATGGAAGACGTCATGCACCCGGTGCAACTGAGGTGGAAGAGCCAGACGATAAGCCACCTCGCCTATCCTGTTGAGAATCTGTAATGGTCCGATGAAGCGAGCACATAACATTACGCCCCAGCCAAATCTCCGTAATCCACACCAAGCTGAGACCTATAAGAAAAAATGGTCACCATCCTCGAACTCTAGTAGTCTCCGCCTCCTGTCAACATAGGAATTCTGTCGGCTCGGAGCAGTTCTCATCCACTCCTGGATGATCTGTACCTTCTCTGTGGTGTCCTGGACCATCTCTGGTCCTACAAGTGCTGACTCCCCAGGGTCTGTCTAGAAAAGAGGTGATCTGCAAGGTCGGTCGTACAATGCCTCGTATGGTGCCATCCCGACGGTGGAGTGGTGTCTGTTGTTGTACGCAAACTCCACCAAGGGTAGGTGATCGTCCCAGCTGTGACCAAAGTCGAGGACACATGCACGGAGCATGTCCTCGAGAGTCTGAATGGTCCTCTCCATCTGACCATCTGTCTGACGGTGAAAGGCGGTGCATAGTCGTAGCTACGTTCCAAATGCCTCTTGCATCCCTGTAGACGCCGGAAAAGTCCGTTGTTCCCAAACAAAGCTCCGGATGCAGAAAGAGAGGTCATATTTGGAGTCAGAAGCACGTTTCAGAGGGCCCGGAGGGCTTGCGCGGAATTTTGGAGACTCGCGCGCAAAGTTGCAGTAAGGCGCGCAAACCTCCCGGGATGCGCGCAATGCGCGGGGCTGGCGCGCAATTTTGCGCGTCCGTGGCCCGCGCGACTCCCTTGCGCGCCGGGACCTATTCCACGCCCGCGAAGGAAATTCCGCGCCCGTGTAACGAATTCCGCGCCCGGGGATGCCTATAAATATAAGGCGACCCCCGACGTTTTGAAGGTTGCCAGAATCCGAAGCGTCGCTCGTTCGCGCAATCCAACCCCCTCCGCGCGCAATGCCGATCTTCAGGTAACCTCCTTTCTTTCGTGCAATAAAGCCTCGGGATTCGCCTTCGCGTGCAATCCCTTTGGCTCCTTTCCTTTGAATAACTCTTCCCCCAAAGGCCTTCACGCGCAAAAGAAGCCTCCTGTGCGCAATTGCCCCCGGGTGCGCGCAATCCAACCCGATTGCGCGCACCCCCCCTTTTTAAAGTGGTCATTCGTTAAAGAATGAGCCGTTGCCCCCGCGCGCTATCCGAAGCCCGGTGCGCGCAATCTCAATCATCTGCGCGCAAAGCGCTGGCCCAATTGCGCGCCAGCCCGGCATTTTGCGCGCCGACCCGCGGTATTTCGCGCCAAACTCTTCTTTTGCGCGCAATCCGCCGTGGTCGCCCCCTTTGACCCCCTGAGGGTACCCGCCTGCGTGGCGCCCGATGATCTTCATCCCGGGTGCCCGCACCGTGCGTTGTCTTCCCGTGCGGCCCTCCAGGCTCGCGCGAAGTGACACAGACCCATCGGCGGCACTACTTCGTCCCAGCTACAAGACGTTAAACTGTACACTATTCATCCTGCACGACGTTAAACTGTAATCCGTCCTGCATGACGCTAAACTACACCACGTCCAAGCTGCACGACGTTAAATTTCCCAGCATATCGTCCACGCTGAAAGACGTTAAACTGCCAAGCATCTTCGTCCTCAACACATGACGTTAAACTGTACTTCGTCCGCGCTGCAAGACGTTAAACTGCCAAGCATCTACGTCCAAGCTGCACGACGTTAAACTGCCTAGCGTATCGTCCGCGCGGCAAGACGTTAAACTGCGAAGCATCTTCGTCCAACCTGACATTAAACTGTACTACGTCCAAGCTGCACGACGTTAAACTGCCTAGCATATCGTCCGTGCGGCAAGACGTTAAACCGTCCGCTTCGTCCTCAACACACGACGTTAAACTGTACTTCGTCCGGCAGGACGTTAAACCGTCTGCATCACCCGATCCCGTGCCCCGCACGCAGGGTCCTCCCGGTTTGGATGTGGCCCCCACCCGTTCGTCTCTGCAGGGATGATGGGATTGCCCCTCTTTAGGGACGATCCATGGAGTGGCCTTCGCCCACGGGGGTAGAGTGTTACAAACAGAACGAACTACGTGGACTTTGATCCCTGTCTCCTATACAGGGTACGTAGGAAGCCTCTCCGAGGTCCAAGCCCACCACCTGGTCATCCCGGTCGTATTCACGTCGGTTTGTCCATCAGTGGACCCCTCCCGGGTTCACACTTGCGTTGATTCACCTATGAATCCGCCCTTGTGGGGGACTGCACGTGTGTATCTCTCGCACAAGCCCGCCCATTTGCGCGCCGACCCGCGGTATTTCGCGCCAAGCTCCTCTTTTGCGCGCAATCCGCCGTGGTCGCCCCCTTTGACCCCCTGAGGGTACCCGCCTGCGTGGCGCCCGATGATCTTCATCCCGGGTGCCCGCACCGTGCGTTGTCTTCCCGTGCGACCCTCCAGGCTCGCGCGAAGTGACACGGACCCATCGGCGGCACTACTTCGTCCCAGCTACAAGATGTTAAACTGTACACTATTCGTCCTGCACGACGTTAAACTGTAATCCGTCCTGCATGATGCTAAACTACACCACGTCCAAGCTGCACGACGTTAAACTGCCCAGCATATCGTCCACGCTGCAAGACGTTAAACTGCCAAGCATCTTTGTCCTCAACACACGATGTTAAACTGTACTTCGTCCGCGCTGCAAGACGTTAAACTGCCAAGCATCTACGTCCAAGCTGCACGACGTTAAACTGCCTAGCATATCGTCCGCGCGGCAAGACGTTAAACTGCCAAGCATCTTTGTCCAACATGACATTAAACTGTACTACGTCCAAGCTGCACGACGTTAAACTGCCCAACATATCGTCCGTGCGGCAAGATGTTAAACCGTCCGCTTCGTCCTCAACACACGACGTTAAACTGTACTTCGTCCGGTAAGACGTTAAACCGTCCGCTTCGTCCTCAACACACGACGTTAAACTGTACTTCGTCCGGCAGGACGTTAAACCGTCCGCATCACCCGATCCCGTGCCCCGCACGCAGGGTCCTCCCGGTTTGGATGTGGCCCCCACCCGCTCGTCTCTGTAGGGATGACGGGATTGCCCCTCTTTAGGGGCGATCCATGGAGTGGCCTTTGCCCACGGGGGTAGAGTGTTACAAACAGAACGAACTACGTGGACTTTGATCCCTGTCTCCTATACAGGGTACGTAGGAAGCCTCTCTGAGGTCCAATCCCACCACCTGGTCGTCCCGGTCGTATTCACGTCGGTTCGTCCATCAGTAGACCCCTCCCGGGTTCACACTTGTGTCGATTCACCTATGAATCTGTCCTTGTGGGGGACTGCACGTGTGTATCTCCATTGTGCTTCCCCACCGCCTCGACCTCCTTGTGAGTCGGCTTTCCAGCGTCCAGCACGACGTGAAACTGTGATCCACCTGGCCGTTCCATCCCCCTCTGTGCGAGGTGGTTCGGTTCAATCCTCCGCCCGGCGGCCTCGACCTCTTCGTGAGTCGGCTTGCCGACGTCCATCATGACGTTAAACTGTATATTCGAACTACGCTGACTTTGATCCACGCTAACGCGTGGTACATAGGAAGCCCCTACCGGATCCAAGCTCTTCACTCCATCGTCCATCATGATCCTTACCCGGGCCGCCACATCCCGGTGGGGTCATGCCACTTCATTCAACTCCATTTCACTCGGGAAGCCGCCCATGTGCTGGCCCCAGCGTCGGAGGTTCCCCACAAGGGGTTCTATCATCTGATCCACTTCTCGTGTTGATCAGTCCGATGCCGTCCCCGCTGGACGTTAAACTCGCGGCATACCCCGTGTTAAACATGGGAAGCTGAGGAAAACCTCAGGTAACACAGTTCCCCGCACCCAGCGCGGGATGCCTCAGGCCATCACGCCTTCGAGAAGCCCTATTAGGGACAGAAGGCAGACATGCAGAGTCACAGTGTTAAGACACGCCCCCAACACCCAGAGCTACCCAGTCTCCTCACCGCAGGTTGCTGCCCCGACCAGACCCCTTGGAGCGTCCGGGTGGAAGCAGCGTAATTAACCGGTGTCCATGAAGATATGGCGCCGGGAACGAGATTCACGAACATTCTTAATCTATGAGGGAGACCCGGATTAGGCAAAGAGTTCCGAGGAGACGTCCACGGAAGGAGGAGCCGACATCCCATCATCCCGGTTTCGATCATAGAGAAGACGCCCCTGAATAAGGGACGAATGCCGCCCGCCCTTGGAAAGCGGGACTGCGGGGCCACAAGCCGCGCGCCCATCCCCTCGGGTCGACGGGTGCACGCGCGAACGCGTTCTGGCGGAACAGCGTCGGAACAGAAACCCGACGCACATCTGCACCGAAACAATCCCCTTCCAAAGTCAGGATGTAAAGCGAGCATCTTGATCAGAGACGATAGATGATGGCAAACCAGGAAGCCGTATGATCTCCTGAACGTAGAGGCGTCCCAAGCTATCCACTGATCCATGCTCTCTGATAGGTAAGAAGTGGGGCGACTTGGTGAGTCTGTCAACAATCTCCCAAATGGTGTCGTGACCTCTAGATGTACGTGGAAGCCCTATCATGAAATCCATAGATATCCAGAACCACTTCCAATCCGGGACCTCCAAATGTTGTACCAAGCCTGCTGGTACCTGGTGCTCCTCCTTCACCTACTGGCAGATGAAGCATCGTGAAACGAACTCTGCCACAACCTTCTTCATACCCGACCACCAGTGATGACGTCTGAGTTCCTGGTAAATAATTGCCACTCCTAGATGTACCACTAATGGTGATGTTTGAGACTCTCTCAGCACGCCCTCCTGTAATGAAACTGGTACCATGGTATGTCCTCTGAAAAAATGACATGCTCTCCTCCTATAGAGAATCCATCAGGTGCCTGTCCTCATGATATCTGTGCACGTCGCGTCTCACAGTCAAAATCCCCACGTTGTGCCTCTCTGACCTGCTGAAGTAGTGGAGGAGTGACTCTGAGTCACTGTATAAAGGCTGCCCCATCTCTATCCAAGAAGGATATCTGGAATGCAGATAGCTTCTCTGTCACCTCTCCAACTAGCTGGATGCCCGAACTCCTACTGAGAGCATCAGCTACTACGTTACCCTTCCCAGGAGTATATACTATCTCAAAGTCATAGTCCTGGAGGAACTCGAGCCATCGCCACTATCTCAAGTTCAGGTCCTTCTGTGAAAAGATGTACCTGAGACTCTGGTGGTCAAAATAGACTGTAAAGTGCTCGCCCATCAGATAGTGTCGCCACATCTTCAAGGAGAAGACCAGTACTCCTAACTCCAGGTCATGGGTAGTGTAGTTCTGCTCATTCTACCTCAACTGTCGTTAATCATAGCCGATCACTGCCTGCACCTGCATCCGAACACACCTGAGTCTGGTCCCAGATTCATCGTTGTAAACTACGTATCGTACACCCTCCTCTAGTAGCCTTAGGATGGGTGCACTGCTCAATCTCTGTCTCAGCTCCTGGAAGCTCTACTGACATCTATCCGACCACACGAAGGGTTTCCCCTTCTTTGTCAAAGCTGAGAGTGGTGCTGAAACTCTAGAGAATTTTGGCACAATCATCTGATAGTACCCAGCCAAACCTAAGAGCCACTGTACCTCCGTCATGCTCATGGGTGGATCCCAAGCTAGCACTACATCGATCTTCGCAGGGTCCACTACAACTCCCACCTCAAGGATGACGTGTCGCAAGAAGTGGACCTCTCGAATCTAGAACTGACACTTCAAGAGCTTACCATAAAGTTGGTGCTCTCGGAGTGCGTCCAGTACAACCCGCAAGTGGTAGGCGTGCTCCTCCTCAGTAGTCGAGTAAATCAATATTTAGTCGCTGAAGACTACGACAAATCGATTGAGGTAAGGCGAGATGATCAAGTTCATGAGACTCAAAAACACTAATGGAGCATTGGTTACACTGAATGGCATAACCAAGAACTCATAGTGGCCATACTGACACCAACAGGCCATCTTCTGCACATCCTCGTCTCGAACTCTAAGCTGGTGATAGCCTGACCTGAGGTCTATCTCCAAGAACCATCATGACCCCTTGAGCTGATCGAAGAGGTCATCAATCCTTAGAAGTGGATACTTGTTCTTCACGGTCACCTGGCTCAGGCGACTATAGTTGACACACAGTCGCAAGCTCCCGGTTGCCTTCTTGGTGAACAAGATCGGAGAAGCCCAGGGAGAAACACTGGGTCGGATGAATCCTTTGCCCAGCAAGTCCTCCAGTTGTACCTATAGCTCTCAAAGCTCAGCAGGAGCCATCTGATATACCGGAGTAGATATCAGGGTTGTCCTGGGGTACAGGTCAATATAGAAGTATACCTATCTACAAAGAGGTAGTCCTGGAACATCGTCAGGAAAAACGTCCGCATACTGATCCACCACAACAGGAAAACTCGGACTCTGCACATCATGTGCTCCTAGGATGAGACTAGCCAACTGATGGGTGATCGGTTGTCCTCTCCTCTACGTGAGCCCATCCTGCGCTGCAAAGGCTCCCATCTTGCCGGTGAAGGTGAACCTACTCCCATCAGTGCAGACACATTGTACCTTGTGCCTAATACAGTCGATCTGAGCATAGACCATAGATAACCAATCCATGCCCAAGATGACGTCATAAGGCCTCGACGCCGCTACAAGAAGATCCCATCCGAAGCTCTCACCTCCTAGAGTAAGGTCCCACTGCCGTCACCAGTGCGTAATCGTCTAGTATGCTCCCGTAGGAGTCTCTAGCTGTAAAAATCAAGGCAACGGCTCTGTCGGAATCTTCGAGCTCCGAACAAGAGCAGCGATAATGAAAGAATGACTCGCTCCTGTGTCTATAAGAACTACAGCAAGGGTGGAGTAGACATAGATAGTACCTATAATCATATTAGGGGCACCGTGGTCATAGGCCTCCAATATCTGAAGCTGAGCCTGCCTTTGTTCGCCAGTTCCCTGTGGTCGGGGTGGACCTCCTGGTGGTGGTGGTGGTAGAGCCTCAAAGCATCGCCCACCACACGCTGCCCAGCCATCTCCTCTGCCTCGTCCACCTTGTCCCTGTGGACTGCCACGGTCGAACCTATGCCTCTTCCTAGGTGGTCCCTCAATCGTATGTTTCTCCTCTGCATGGTGGGTCGGACAGTCCTGATCCATGTGGCCATGTCCGCCGCATGCATAACATTGTCTGCCTCTCGTATGACTATCTCTAATGCGTGTTCCCCACACCTCTGAACCAGTATCCTGAGGTCACCCACCTGATGGTCTGGTCCGCTTGGACCCATGCTACATCCATCGACTACCAACTTCAGAAGACTCCTCTATGTCCCGCCCTGCGGTAGGTCTCGCTACTGGTGTAGGCTCAGCAAGATAGATCTCTACAAGAAGGGATCGCTCCAGTACTCCAGCCTGTGTCAGAATGCTGAGGGAGATCATTGATGCCCTGATCTCATGTCTCAGTCCCTACTCGAAGGTCTAGGCCTGGAAGAATGGGTCATGTACCATGTCTGTGGAATAGCACGAGAGATCAGTAAATCTCATCGAGTACTAGGATACTGTCATGCTGCCCTGCCGCAGCTGTAGCAAATCCTGGATGCGCACCGCACAGAGGGTGGATAGAACTAAATCCAAGAGGGAGAGGCTCTCAAAGTCCGACCAAAGGAGTGATGCCTCTTCGTGCACCTAGAGCATCAGGCTCCACCATCTACCTGCTGTCGCGTGCAGGAGACTCGCCGCAAGGATCACCATGAGGTCTGCTGGTTTCCCTACCAACCTAAAGACTCGAACGACAACCTCTAGAAAATCTTCGGCTGCATGAGGGTCTATCTCTTTGCGGAACCTGGGTGGTCTCTAATGCTGAAACCCGTGCAGTGGACTCAGGTGATGTGAACTCTCAGCTGCTGGGGCTGCTGGTAGTGGTGGCTCGATGGGTAGATGTACCGCTGGTGCCTACGCTATAATGGGGCCCTACACCGACGCCTTGTCACTTGGTGGGTTGTCATCTCGCACAAAGCTCAGAACCCCGGCTAGTTGCAGTCTTGGGGCCATCTTGAAAGAAACAGGTGATCCACGCTTAATACAATATACCTGGTGAACTGACACAAAGTAATCACAAAGAAAACTTTTGAAACACACATGCAATCAATGTTTTCGTGCACTAAGTCGGAAATCAGAAGTCAGGGTCATGGTGTATAGATACATCGGCCGCCGCACTAGCACTGGACTCCTTGAACTGATAACCACACTCAATACCCTAAACACTATTTCTACACATAGAAGAAATTATCAGATTCCTGATTTCTATGGTAGAACTGACTCCTCTGATACCAATTTTTCATGACCAGTCCTCGGGGCCCATGCCATGACTACCCCAATCCCAACTTCCATAGGCCAAGGGCTGGTGACTAGCACCAAAGGCATAAATCCCGATAAAAGGGAAGGAATTGCCTTTAAATAAGAATAGCAATCACCACAGAGTACACAAGCTGAAGTAAACACTATGTAAACTGAGTACAAAAGTATGTTCTAGAATGTAAAAGGGTTAGTATAAAAACCCAACTAAAATTACAGTACAACTGAGGAAAGAAAGTAAAATAGCTAAAAAGTTGAGTGGCAACCACAAAGACATCCTCGGGAACTCCCACCTAAAGGGTGAGTACAGATAGTCTTGTCAGCTCCTCGGGTCCGACCATACACTCGGTGTATGTCCTTCCTGATAGTCCACCTCCGGGTAACGTACCGCACCACTAGCCTCAACCACGATCCGCGTTGTCCGTCGTCTGCAATCAACACAATGCAGTATGGGAATACCCCGTGCAGGGGTGAGTATACGATACTCAGTAGGGACGTTGAGACCCCCGAAGGTCTCCCATAATCCACGAAGGATAAACCACAAAGGAAAGATACAATCACGAAGTATCAACCAAATCTAGTTAGGTATCTACCCATACATATACCTAAGTCATCAATTCCAGTTCTGCTCCAACTCACGAGTCCGTGTTCAACCCAGTCCATACAGGAAAGTACAATCTAATCCACACAGGAAACCACAACCCAATCCACATAGGATAGAAAGTCAATCATATTGAAGATAATGAAGAGGGGTGGAGATGATTACATGTAGCCTACAAATCATCTCCTCTACCGAACCCACGTAGGATCCAAGTACAGAATTTGTCACTACCAAACCCATGTAGGATCCAAGTACAGTAACCATAGCTGCCGAACCCACGTAGGATTCAAGTACAGTCATCATAGTTTCTGAACCCACGTTACAGTCTTCCTCGCTGCCAAACCCACGTAGGATCCAATACAGTCACCATCGTCGTCTCAGTCGCGACCAGCTCTAGGGTTCCCGCACACAACACGCTCGATTCTGGGAGGGTCTGCTCCACGAGCCAAGCTGTCGATACATCAACTGTCATGATGTCCGGATTTAATGTATCACAAATTTCCATTTCGTCAATAGGAACTCAATGTGACAAATGGCGCGTCAATCTGACGCACGGTCCGAGAGTTATTGGCTTTTCCGTCGTAGGGGCTCGGATGGTTTTTAAGCTAAAACCAACCCATCCATACTCCAGCTGCATCCAAACCTCGAGTGAAGTAACCCAAAAGAACCGTCTCACAAAGAAGAATCCAAAAAAGTCAACGGCGCGTCAATCGAACGTCCGGAGCTCAAGTTATAAACGTTTCCGCTCCGAGGGCCTGGTTGGTTTCATGTTCGAACCAACCTAGTCGTTCTCAAAGTTCTCCAAAACCTTGATTTAGATATACCTAAAATACTTTCTTAATCCAAGGATCCCAACGCAACTGACGGTGCATCGATCGGAGGTCCGTAGCCCAATATATAGGCATTTGAACGAAACTGCATGAAAAATCGGGGGTTTGGGCCCGGTCCGACCTGGCCCAATACCCCCTGGGTCGGCCCGAATTGGGTCTACCCAACCTGGTTCCGGGTCTGGCCCAGTTGGGAACGGCCTACGGCCTGGCTCGGAGCCGGTCGCGGGGTGCGAGGGGGGGGGGGGGGGGGGCGCAACCCCCATTTGTTTTGAAACGGCGACCCCCCTTCTGGTGGGGTCCACCCTATACGAAACTGGGGTTACGCCCCCCGGTTTTACTCAGAAACGGCCAGCCATAATGGAGGGATAGTGTGAGCTACCGCGGGACCCACGAGGGTCCCGCCTCCTGGTGTACTGGGGGTCGGCCGAGCCCGACCACCTCCTGCTGAACCGCCGCGGCCTAAGGTTGCGGCTTCCGTCTGTCCGGCGCGGCGCGATGGCACCTCGCCCCACTGCCGTGGCTCGCTCCTGGCCGCGGACTCCTTTGGCCTCAGTGGCACGACACGATGGTGTCGTGCTCCACCGCCGCGGCCCGCTCCGGCCGCAGACTTCATTTTCCCTGCGCGGTGCAACGGCAGCGTGTCGCCTTTATTTCAAGCCACTATGAAGATCAAATATAAAAGGGGAGGAGGATCGGCCGTGTTTGTGCGGTCTGATCTCCTCCCGTTATATTGATAACAAACGTCCAATCTTTAAGCAACAAAGATCATTAAAAAATACTCGAATGATGAATTAACCCCCACCTTGATAAACGTTGATGTTTTCCAGCGATGTGGAAGATGGCGTCGCATGGTGGGGTTTCGAAGACGGTGTTGGCGTGCATCCAAGGATGGAACGGTGCCTCATAGTAGTTGCGGAGAGATGAAGGAACGACATATTGTCTCTCCTAGTGGTGACGACGTTCTTCGTCGAAGGGTGTTATTCTTCGCGGGAGGGTGAATCTCTTGAATGGACTTAAAGTTCTACCAAAAACATAACACAACAAGCTAACCCTCCAAAAAAAATAAGACTCATCTTATTTTATTATACTTTTCCAAGAATTTCAAAATTTAAATTCCAAATTCTTAGTTAATTAAAAGACGATGTTTAACTAATTAAATGATGTGTGTTGTCATGTTAAAGTGAGAGAGGAGTAGTCACAAAATTAAACACAAGGGGGTTAGAGGAGTTAAAGGAATGTGAAGTGGTGGGGCTCGTGTGGGCCCCACCTCACAAATATCCCAACAAGAGTAGTTAGGAGCTAGTGGACCCAACCCCAACTCCCATACTTAGGATATAACCACTTAGAAAAAGAAATAAAATTGTACCACAATTTTATTTAATTCACCTTTAGTCCTCAATTTTTAACAACTCCTCCCAAGAAAATGCACCTTCGGGAAAGGTCATATTAAGAAATTACCGGCACTGCGGTTTCAATGGTGGCCTCAGATTTCAATTCCGATCACCGGTTCAAAAGATAGGAAAACCCACTCATTCTTTCACTGAACGTACCTGAGCTAATATTTGGAAATTAATTCCGGGGACACCGGTCCTCAGAATTAGGTGCCGTCAGAAACTGCGTACTCGTAAAATCCCAAAGAATTTAGGAAGAAAAACTTCATTGAAATGTATGGTTCTTTACAATAAATGCATTTCAAAATCCCTATAACTCATAGATTATAAAATATTGTAACTTAAAAATAGTACTCCATGAATTTTTAACACATTCCTTTAAAAGTATCATTATTAAACCTATAAACTCTAAGATTTCTTCTATTAATAAAGATGGTATTACTATAAACCCATACGGATAATATTTCAAATGGAAAGTAAAATTTTGTGTATGATCTCTCTTAACCATTAACTATTAATTACCATGATCAATACTAATCCCAAAGAATTATTTATCACCATCAATTTTCTGAAAAGGATATTAATATATAGAAGACGATTATTTTTCCTTATATTAATTACATTTATTATTATATATTCAAGACATATATTTATTTAACCATCCTTCTTATTTACATTTATGATAGTAACTCCTTAATGTTATATTCATGGATAAATGAATAATTTACCCCATAAATCATGTCTTTTCATCATTTATTCATCTATTTCATCTTGACACAATTTATAAGGTGAACTATATATCTTATTTAACATTGGGATAAGGTCGATATAAAACATTGCTTCTCAATAATGGGTTAAACCATGTAACATAATATTTAATTATAGAATTCATAAATGAATTATTTTCATCTTATACCATGGAATTATAAATAAAATATAAGAACATACTTATTTCCCTATCATGGATTTTTCATGAGACCCATTATTCCATTAAGGGTATATATAATCCCATGCCCCACCAATCACATATATCATCTAATTTATTCCATTATTGAATTAAATCTCCTATATAATTCATGAAATACTATATAATAGTGAAAAAAATTATAAATACATGGAATAATATTAAATAATTATTTATATGAAAAGATTTTATGTATGGATTCATATATTTTTTTAATCATGTAGATATTTTTTTCCTCATAAATAGAATGGTATCGATATGTTGATTAATATTTTATAATAAAAAAACTTAAATTTAATGTATTATTTATGTATGGTACATGATATAAGTAATATCAATAATAATATTTCATAAATGGATCCTTCAAAAATGTTTTCAAGGTATCAACTAAATGTATCATTATGGATGTAGAATACAATTAAATAATATAATTGAAGATAAGGTAGATGTTTTACAATGATCATAAATCTATCTTCTAATAATCCTTCATTCTAATGGATGGTGTCTATGATGAACATATACCACAACATAGTCTATTTTTCATTAAAATTGATATTATGGGAGGGAAAATCAAACTATTGTGGATCATTCTAGATTTTGACTCTCTTTTCGATTAATATCTATTACTAAAATCATTGCAATTGAAAAATCCAATTACTATTGGTGTGAATGCGATTGGTTGATGGAAAAACATCATTGAGAACATGAATGACTATTTCATAATATTTTACCATAGTGTTTGATTATGTCGTACATTAAATAAAAATATTGGGAGATCCATAATTTACCTCCATAAAATGATGAAGTTGGTGTTTTGGAGTTAGGAACAAGACCATGAAAGGATCTTCTTATGTGTCCATATAAAGGGGATCATAACATTTTTATTTTAATTCCATCTAGTGAGTCATGTCATACCTTTAATGTTCAAGTGACAACAACTATTGTGGCTCATTTTATGGCCATAAATTAAATACCAATGATGTGTCATTAAATTTAAATCGATCATAATAAATATTTTTTTTAAAGATTCTATGACTATGATCCATTCCACGTAGTTAATATCTAGAGGGATTGATTTCAATTTGGAAAATTCTAATGATTATAAAAAAATTTCACAAAAAATATGTTAAACAATACATGATTTCATCCATGAATCAACTTCACAATTTTTAGCCATGTCTCATCCTTGTCGCTATTCATCCGTAAAACATTTGAGATATAACATCTCGACCCTATTTGCCCAAAGATGGTTAATTAGTACATAACATTAGAATGATCTCAAGGAATCTTGTATCAAAAGACCAATTAATTTTGTAGCCTTGGAATTACAAGATACATACATAAATTTTACATTACATCATGGAATAAATAAAAAAAATTGTGCCCCCTTTGAACACAATCATATATGTTGGCCTATCCCTACAAATTAATCATAATATACATTTCACATCCTGGGAAATGAAATCAAAAGAAAGGGGTGTGCTTAGATGGTCAGTAGGGATAACAATATAGCAGTAACTATCATAAATAATATTAAACATTTAAGGGAATGTATAAGACTAAAACACAATCCTTTTAAACATAAACGTCAGTATAGCATGGAAAAGATAAATAAAATAATGTCATATAATTATTCACATGGATATTCTACTAGAAGAATAATTACGTGAAATATCTATATCCAATTTCATAAGGATAGAATGCAGAATTCCAAACATCATAAACACATGGTCAAGGTCTCGTGCCAATACTAAAAATAAGATTTTGACTAGGCCTTGTGCCAAGACACTTTTTTGTCTCAAAAGAATAACCAATGCATCGAGGATCTATAGTGGGCTCCACCAGTCACATACTATGTCCAATGCATTCCTCATATGAAAAGGTTGAAACATAATATAGACATTCATATTAACACTTACTTACGAAATTTCGATATTTTAACCGCAAACTATGAATGGTAAAAACATATCACATCCACAGTCAAACATAATCCATTCAATACAATATGAAATATTGTATTATAATAAATTAATCTCAGTCGAGAATAAAGAAGGATATTTATATAGATGAAAATAATAATCAAAACTATTTGATGGAAAAATCCCCTTTTTTCGTGAGAACATTTAAAATTTTCCCTTATTTATCAATAAGCCGTTTAAAATTGAATTTTGAAAAAAGGTATCCCATACAAATTTGAAACATTTAAAAGGAATTTTAATTTTAATACATTAATGTACATATAAATAAATCCTTAAAACCGTTTTTAAAACGTGGACATTAATGATAATGATTTAGAAGAATAAATTTTTAAAAAATTTAAAATGATATTTTATTTAGAGTTCCTAACCAAATGAGTGATTCTTGAATACAAATAATTGAGGTAATAAAAACATTAAGATACCATAAGAATAAAAATATTCATGATATACTATGTCAAAGTATAGTATATACACCATATAAAAGTGATTTTTTGCATAATAAAAAATAAATCACAATGGAATGACAGATGTGATGAAATCCATTATAAAGACCATATCCTTAGGTTAATGATAAATCAAGGACATAATTATGTGTGAAAAATATAAATAAACTCAATATTGTTGGATATTCATTTTAGATCAATAAGAGGACATTCAAACATATTAATTATTCTAGATATATGATATATAATACAATTAACAAATAAATATTAGAAGATCGTATATGATATCATATTTATTTATTATTTACATCAATTTTACTCATTATTATACCCTTAGAAATAATAAAGTTTTGAATAACAAACTACATCATGATGTAGAGACGGTAAGCTGTACGTACTCACATATAGTGACTTTGTCATTCATAGGATGAATAGAATAATGAATTTAGTTGTACCATGTTTATAATAACATCATAGTATGTAAAAGGTATTGGAGTTATTATTTTGGTAAAAAAACAACAAAGAAAGCAGAAGTGGAAAAAGAAAAGAACTTTGAAAAGGGAGGTGAAATTATTACCTCTTCTTAAGGTGATTCCTTTTTATTTGAATAAAAGGGCTTCTTAAATTGTTTTTATGATCAAAGAAATTCATATAAGTTAATGTGAGGGTAGTTTTGAAGATATTTTAGAAGGGGTGGTCTGAGACAATTAAATTGGATGCATGAAATTAAGAGAAGAAGAAGTACCCTTTTATAAGAGAGGTGTGGGTTATTTTAGGAAAAGTTTGAAACATTATTTTATTATATAATTATTTTCGATTTATAATTGCTCCAAATGAATTAATATCGTGTCTATGGTGGTTATGAGTCTAAATACCTCAAAATAATAGGTTTTAGACAAGTTTAGGTCTTCATATTAACCACATCTTTTAGAATTAACTCTTTGTATATTAGTTTAACCTTTTCCATGTCTTCTTGTATTCTTACACTATACGGTTAATAAACATACTATAAACATCCAAGAGAAATTAAAGTGGTTCCTTAATGATATATCTATAAAAATATAATTCCTTATGCCGCCCAATATATTTTTTAGGAATATTAAAACTTTTAATAATATAATATTTGATTAAAAACACATCTATGTCAATTTTGTCATTATTTAGTATTTTTTGTTTTTCTGAAAGTCATAACAACATGATTTATTCAAAAAAAATTAATTGAATCAACCCTAACATGTCATATTAATCTAAAAAATACGTTTAAGGAATAAAAAGTATCAATTTACATTTATATTTATATTATAATATCAATTACTTAAATCTTTCATTAATAAGAAAATTACTTCATCATCATTGTGTCATAAATAAATTTAGTTATTTAATATCTAAAAATTATAAATAAAATACCATGATAAAGGAAATTTTTTTATATTTCTAATGAATATTTATAGTTGAATTTATCTTATGCATAACCCTTTATTAAAAAATTTTAGTCCTGAAAATTTGAATTTAACACTTTTTTACTCTTCTTTAAATGAAATAATTATAAATGTCCTAATCTAATCCAAGTGGGACAAAGAGGATCATATTTTATTATTAATGTGTATTTTGGTTGAAAAACACTTATCAAATAGAATTATAACATCTGTTAGCATAAATATAATATCATTTTTACATTTAATTACATTATTTACTTTTAATCGTGGAAAACAAAAGTCAAAAGTTAATATTCACCAATAATTATTTTCCTATTATTGAATCACATTTTACTTACCGTTTTCAACCATGTCTCCTGGATTTCTGAAATTTAATTCACAGAACCGGTAAAATTACTTTATATGCAAATTTGCTAACGTGCCTATGAGGTGGGTAAAAAACGTTTAAAAAAATAATTAAAATTTTATACATCTATTTTTATTATAAAATGACTCCAATAAATTACAATGAACTAATATAGATATTATGTGTCTATATTAACTTAAAATTAATTTAAATAAAATAAATAGTTTTTTAAATAAAAAGTCAGTTTTTAAACAATAATGCAGTGTTTTTCACTATTCATCAAAAAATTTAATGTTTTCAGAAAAATACCAAAAAATTAACCTAATCTAATTTTGATATTTAGAATCCAAAAATGATGTATATTTTACCAAATTAAAAACATAGAAGTTTAATTAATTAATTTAAAGTTAATTCATGATTTGAAAACGAGAAAGCGGGTCTTTGAGAAGTAAAACTATCAAAATATTGATATGTGTTTATATCTAATTTAAAAGTGAAATTACTTACAATGACCAAAATTGGATTAAATAATAAAAATATAATCTTATAATACTTAAAAACCATTCTAATGTATAATTTAAAACAATAAATTATTTTGATTAAAAAAGTTGTCTTCATTTAAAATTTAGAATCCTTCACTATTCATCAAAATATGATTGTTATCAGAAAAACACCCAAAATTTACCCAATGTAAATTTTTTATGCCCCACATCGAAAGAAGAATCGAGTATCCTAAAATTGAATATATAAAATTGTCAAATATTTGACTAGAAAGGGTTCTCCATTAAAAGGCTGAAAAACTGCATTTTTTGAAAAATACTTCTTTTATCAGAAAAATTTAATATGTACATATATTAGGTCTAATAAACACAAAATATGAATGTTAAAATTATATGAAATATATATAAGATTCAAAATTTAGTTATTATTATTAAAAAAAGATTTTTAAATGGCTAGTTTTACAGGTCGTGGTGCGCTGGAACTCGGTGTTGCATACATCCCACGCTATTGTATTATTCAAAGAGAAATGTACTATTGAAGCTTGGGGTGTTAAATTCTTCCCTCATTCAATAAATTGAATTATTGAAATTTGAAATTGTTCCTTGGAAATAAAAGGTTAAAATAATATAAAATACCTTTTTGGAAAACCCACATCAGAAATAGGGTTAATAAATTTTTGTTTTGATAAGAGGGAAAGGGAAATGAAAAACACACCCTAAATTAGGATTTTTAATAGGAGAACATTGGTGGCAATTATAATTTAGGGGAAAATGTAAATATTTATAAGGAGTGATTGAGGACATCAATCACAAACAAGTGAAAGAAAATTTGAGTGCCTCAAAGACATTAATCAATGATGTATAACGAAAGGTATTAGGATAGTAAATTTTTGAGTTTATGATCCTTTACCTAATGTTTCAGAATTAATTTTATCATAAAATAAAGAAAATAATTTATATGTACAGTTCTATACTTTAACTAATTTCTACTAAAAACTCATATTTCACACCAAATGATGAGTATTTAAGATGACTTGGTCACTGCTTAAGTGCTAGAATCAATTTACAGAGAATCACATAATCCACAAAAAATGTACTATATATTTACCCGGTCTTTAGAGATTAACCAAAACCAAAAAGATTATTACAAGATCAGATGACCCCCAAAAAGTATAATCCTTTAGTGAAAGAAATACTCTTCTTAATTTCTAAAATTAAACCAATAATACCCAAATTCCTATAAATACCATTCAATAAACAATTGTAATTAAAATCCTTCAATATAATCCAAACTAAGATTTAAAGTCAAAAATCAGAAGAATTTGATTATGTAGTCTTCCACGTGAAATTGTATCTCCAAATAACATCGACTACTCATAAAATCACATATATAAAATTAATTAACCTAATAACATATTATCTGAGATTGGTTAATAATTTCCATAAATAGCCAAAATTTCTATAAGTAAAAAATAAAAACAGAGAAAAAAACATATCATTATGCCTCAATTGAAAACCCATAGTATTATATTTTCCATAATAATATAGTGTTCCCAATAGAGTGAATGTCTTCGAAAATAATATTTTTCACCTAATCACCAAATCATTTTCCTATACTAAGGATATTGATTTGATGAACATAAGATCCAAAATACACTTATTATTGATCAAAAAATTAATTTAACTAAAATGAATTAGTCACACTAACTAGGGAGTTCACATAGTCCAGTGGTAGGAGATAACTCCTAGTCAAACTTTGGTTGTGAGTTTTATTCCCACAACTTTTTCCAACGTGATGGGTTGTTACACGGTCGGTGTGTGGTCCTTTTTTAAAAACTATATTTTATAGAATTCCCAAAATGATATAAATTCCTCAAAATAACCATAAATATAATAAAACTAAAAATTTTATCTCAATCCTCGAATTTTCATCCCAAAATTTAATAACATGTAATTGCCTTTGATTCCATGATCATATAAACCCAAATGGTTATTAATAACTATATCCACAATATAAAAGATAATTCTTCATAAAATAGAATTTTCACAGAACAAATTGTAGGGCTACACATACAAGAGAAAAGTCTTCCAAAGTAATCCCATAAACAAAGAGCACTAAACATTTTAAACATTTCCCCATCCTCTTATGTCAACCTAGGTTCTTCCATGACCAAAAGGTTATCCTATAGAATAGGTAATTCACTTGGTTAATTATCATGTCCCATGTATTTACAACAAATAACGTTAAATGGATTCTTGGGATCATTTTTTATTTTCTTCCATAGTACTCAACATTTTTCCCTAGCAATTCTTTATATTGTGTTATTATTTCCCACATGTAAATCATTTCTTTGTTCAATTATGACACATTCCTAGGTGTCTCCATCCACATTTTCAGCATGATAGAAATTGAGATATCATTTCTCCATGGTCTCCACAGTTGGAGATCTAATCATTCATCGCCTTTCTCTTCTTTGTTGACTCCGGAATTTGGTTAATATGTATGTGGTTGATCATATTTTTGGAAAACTGATCCGCCATGAACACTATATATTTTACGCCAATCAAACTTCCATTTTGTTTCACATTTCCACCACCGTTCCCACCATGTACATCAATTTCAATGTTACTATGACTTCCATGGAATCCATCTATTTACTAAAACCAGAAAGTATTGTGAGTGTAAAAATAGTCATAAAATCATTTAGATAATATCATGAAATGTTATTATCAATCTAAAACACCTTAGGATTAACCAAGGTTATTTATTCTCATATTATATTAAAATCCTTCAATTTTTTTTGTAATTAAAATGTGAATTATCATAATCATATCCCTTGGGAGTGTCGTAACCAAGAGTGCAACATGGCTCATTTTCGTGAAACAATTCTCATTCGAGTCTATCTCAAAGCAGTGTTTACGGATTTTACCCATAGGTACATCTATGCTTGATCCACCCATACCTGTGCGTATCCAGATAGGGATGTATTTTTTTGAAAACACACATAATATTTACATTACCAATTTTTTTTTATTTTCTTCTATACTATTCCCCAATGATTATCTTAGGGTAATGTTCTTTAATTAATGTTTTTCTAAATCCAGTTTCTAAGGATTGTACAAAACATCCTCTGATACCAATTGTATCACCCAGACCCTAGTTACCCGAAGTCGGTACATTAATATGTAACATTACCATGATCTCAAGAGATCAAGTCACGAAAGACCGATTAGTTTAGTAGCCTTCGAAGTACTAGATACATACATAAATTTTAGATTACATAATGAAATAAATAAAATAGACATTGTGCCCCCTTTGAACACACTCACATCCATTTGTGTATCCCTGCAGGTTAAACATAATATAAATCTTCACATCCTAGGAAAAGAAAACATAAGAAAGGGGTGAGATTAGATGCATCTAAGAGATAAAAATTTAGAAGGAACTATTAAAAATAATCACAAACATTTAAGGAAATGTATAATACAAAAACAAAACCCTTTTAAACATGAACTTTTAAATAATATGGCCAAGACATATAGAACAATTCCATTTACTTATTCACATGTATATTATAATAGTCTAATAATCCCATGCAATATCAATATCCAATTTCATAATGATAGAATTCATAATTTCGGACATCATAACCACATAGTCAAGGCTTTGTGCCAAGACTAAAAATAAGATTTTTTTCAAGGCCTTGTGCCAAGACCCTGGTTTGCCACATGAGACCTACTAGTGAATCGAGGCTCTATAGTGGGCTCCACCTATCACATACTAATACCAATTAATTTCTCATATGAAAATTAAAACACCCCAAGCTTCTACGTTACGCTTCTCTTTAAATAATACAGTAGCGTGTGTTGTACGCAACTTCGAGTTCTAACACACACCACGACCAATCAAAGTAGACGTTATGAATAGTAATATCCACTTTTTGAAATTTTATAAATTTTATTTCTCAAAATGGACTTCATTTTGGGATTCGTAATCTCAAAATTAGCCTTGGGTGTAATTTTGGTAATTTTCGGATAACTCTCATATTTTGATGAACAGTGAAAATTACTAAATTTTATTTAAAAACACATTTTTTAATCAAAATAAGAAATAGTGATAAATTATTAATTTTCGTGGTTTTAAATTATATTTAGAATATAGTTTTACCATTTAATCCAATGTTGGTCATTGGACATAATTTCATATTTAAACCGGACATAAACAAGAGTCAATCTTTTGATAGTTATTGTTTCTTAAAAACACGCATTTTGTTTTAACAGCGGGAATTAATTTTAAATTAATAAATGAAACTTCAATGTTTTGAATTTGGTAAAATATACTTCATTATTTAATTTTTAATATTGAAATTATCTTAGGGTAAATTTTTGGTATTTTTTTGAAAACGTTCCATTTTTGATAAATAGTGAAAAACACTGGGTTGCTGTTTAAAACCGGATATTTATTTAAATAATTATTTATATTATTTAAATTTATTTTAGGTCAAAATAGATAAATAATACCTATATAAATTCAATGTAATTCATTGGAGTCATTTTATAAGAATTTTAGATATATAAGAATTTTATTGAACTTTTTCACCGTCTTTTACCCACCTCCTAGGAGAATTTTTAAATTCACAGAAAACATAATTTTACTGCTTCTGGGTGTGGAATTTCGAAAATACGAGATACACGGTTAATTTCAAGGAGTAAGATTTGGTTCAATAAGATAAAAATAATTTTTGGTGAATAGTAACTTTTTACTTTTAATTACCACAGTAAAAAATAAATAGGGTAATTAAGGGTAAAAATGATATTATTATTACCCTAACACATGTCCTAATTCAATTGGATAAGTTTAATTCGACCAAAAAAAAGTTAGGAATAAAATATGACCCTTTTGGTTCACTTGTATTAGATTAGGACATTTATTATTATTTAATTCAAAGAAGAGTTAGAAGAGTTAAAATCAATGTTTATTTACTAAAACTTTTTTAATATAGAGTTATACATAAGATAAATTAGATTTTAAATATTCATTAGAAAGCTAAAAATATTTCCTACATAATGGTAGTTTATTTGTAATTTTTAGACATTAAATAATTTAATTTATTTATGACACAATGGGGATGCAGTAATTACATAATTAATGAAATATTAAAATATTGATATTATAAATATCAAAATAAATGTAATTTGAGACTTCTTATGAATTAAACTAATTTTATAGGTTCATATTACATATTAGTAGTGGTAATATAAATTTATTTCGAAGTAATAATGCTGTTATAAAATTATCAAAAACAAAATACCCAATAGTGTCAAAAGTGACATAAAAGTATTTTTTAAAAAAATATTATATTATTAATTGATATTAAATTCCTAAAATCTAAGGTTCTACCAAGAGATATATATCATGATACTTGTGTCATTAATAGACCACTTGGGAGTGTCTTGTAGGAATATAGTAAGAATATTAACTGTATAATATAAAAATACAAAGTGACATGGTAAGAGTCAAACTAATTAAATAAGAGTTAAAACTAAAAGATAAGGATAATATAATGACCCAAACCTATCTAAATTCTATTGGTTGAGTTGTTTTAGACCCATACCCACATTAAACATTAAATAATCTACTTTGGAGCCATTAGAAACCTAATATGAATTTATTATAAAATAATATTTTTAGATTTTCCAACGGTGCCCCTCTCCCCTCTTATAAAAGGGCACTCCACATTCTCACTAATTCACACATTCAAAGCCTCTTTCCTTGGCCAACACCTGCCCAAATACTCTCTCAACTTCCCTCACTACCACCTAGAGGACTTATTTCGATCAGAATGACAACTTAAGGAGCCCTTTTGATCAAATCAAAAGGAAGAACCCGAAGAAGAGGAGGCTAAAAGTACCCTCGACTAAGGGAAAGTGCAAGGTAAGGGGTTTTTATCTCACTCCTTATTCCCGTGAGATTCATTCCATATCGCCACTATTACCTTTTTGTGGTGTATGTACTGCCCATAATTGTACTCACTACATGATACACTTTAATTTATGTGTATTTACATATTCGTTGTATGATACCTCTTTCATGGGTTGTATGTTTCGTAAGTTACCAAATTGGTAAGGGTTAATTTCACAATTTCATTATTATACGAGGATGTTTTTACATAAGTATATATTGGGACATATTTATTATCCATGTCCATGTTTTATGAATGCTTTTTCAAAGGGATTATTTAATGGGACTTTTTACTAAAAAACATTTCAAATGTTTTAAATATTTATTCTTCTAAATCGTTATCATTAATGACTATGTATTCAAAATGGTTTTTTGAAGGACTTATTTATATGGGCATGAATGTTTTTAAAATTTTAATTCCTTTAAAAAGTTTCAATGTGGTATGGGACACATTGATTCAAAAATGTCTTTAAATTACTTCATTTCCAAATTGTGTGACTTTTAAATTATTTCAAAAAAAGATATATTTCTCTCCAATAGTTTTGATTTCATCTATTTCATTATCCTTTTATAAATATTTCACTTGTTTGAAGTTGATTTATTATGATAAAAATCTTCCATATTGTATTTAAGGTTTTGTGATATGTTTGACTATGGATGAGTCATTTTTATGCCATTAATGGTTTATGATTAATGTTTTGGTATTTCGTATGCTAGTTTTAATACGAATGTTTATGTTATATTTCATCCTATTCTTATGATGAATGTGTTGGACTAGTATGCTCCAGGTTCAGGTCCAGTTATTAGAGGCACTCTAGGTTGGTGTCCGGTTATTAGAGGCACTCAGGTTTGGTTTCCGGTTTTTAGAGGCACTCCGGGTTGGTGTCCAGTTATTAGAGGCACTCCGGGTTGGTGTCCGGTTATTAGAGGCACTCCGGGTTGGAGTCCAGTTACAAATGCTCTCCGGGTTGGGTTTCGGTTACAGTTATCCCTTAGGTCTTGGCATGAGGCCTTAACATAGAAATTAAAGTTCGGCATTATGAATGCCATCATTATGAAAGTGGTTAGTGACATTGAATGTGATTATTAGACTACTATAATATCCATGTGAATAAGTAAATGGCATTACTTCATTTTAGTTTTTCCATATTATGCTGAAGTTCAAGTTTAAAAGGCTATTGTTATAGTTATATATTTCTTTAAATGTTTATGCTTATTTAAGAATGTTTCCGCTGAATTGTTATCCTTACTGAGCATCTGAGCTCACCCCTTTCTATGTTTTATTTCTCCCAAGATTCCAAGAAGTGTATAGTGGTTGATATGTAGGGTTAAGACAAGGGAATAATGGCGTTCGTGAAAGATTATTTATGTTTTTTTGTATGTTATGAAGTCTAATGTAGCATTCATGTATGTAATCTATTTTCCAAGACTGCTAAATTGATCGGTCCTTTGGGACTTGATTCCTTGTAATCATGCCAATGTATTAAAATAATGCCCCGATTTTGGGTAACTAGGGTCGGGGCGTTACAGTTAGTATCAGAGGATGTTTAGAAATTACCTTGGAAACTAGATTTATATAAACTCTAATTAGAGAACATTACCCTAAGATAGACATTGAGTATTAGTATAGAAGAACAAACTAGAATTTTGGTAATGTAGAGATTTTGTGAGTTTTCTAAGAAAATACATCCTTGTCTAGATACGAGCAGGTAGAGGCCGCTCTGGAATAGATGTACCTAGGGGTAAAACCCGAAAACACCACTTTAAGCTAGACTCGAACTGAAACTGGTGAACGGAAATGGGCCTTGCTTCACTCTTGGTTATGACACTCCCCGGCGATATGCTTAGGATAATTCCCATTTTCTTTACAAACCGCTATGAAGGGTTTGTGAGTATATACCTCCTCAAATAAAACATTTTTGTGATTATGGATTATATCCATAATCTATTCAATTTATGTTAGGTATTTTACATGTTTGGAATTATTCATTGCAATTCATAAACCGGCCTAGTTTATGCCATTGTATAGAAA
Source organism: Viscum album (assembly GCA_963277665.1). Lineage (NCBI taxonomy): Eukaryota > Viridiplantae > Streptophyta > Magnoliopsida > Santalales > Viscaceae > Viscum > Viscum album. The sequence goes on from OY728145.1 coordinate 908,366,416, forward strand.
TAGCGCCCATTAGAAGGAATGTGAACTCCAGCAATACGTATGATCCAAAGAATAAGAAGGATCATATATTTCATTGTATTAAGACATCATTTAGATGGGAAATAGTCTCCCACGTATTATCATCATATGAATAAATAGTATAACGTGCTGATAAGATAAGTAATGAGTTCTCTGAGTCCTATAGATTTGAAGGGAATCAAGAGATGAAAAGGATGGAAGAGAGAAAGATGGATAAAGGGAAGAGGGAAAAAAAGAATTTTCCTATATGTGATAACAGTGGGAAGAAACACCCTGGAACTTGCATGAAGGGAATGGGAGTTTTTTATAAGTGTGGAGAAAAAGGACACCTTGTACGTGACTACAAGGGTAAGAAAAAGGATTCAACTGTACAATGCTTCATCTGCATGGAGTTGGGACACTATGTGAAACAATGTACCAGTCATAAGACTATGCCGCAAATGATGTTATTAGATAATAATCAAGTTATGATACTACCATAGATGAAGAGTAATGACTAGTGTTCTTATGTTTTTATTTTGGAATTATTTCATTGAAGTGTCATTTCAATGATGTATTGTAAATAAATAAGGAAGGATTTGATATTTTATGGTTCTAAGAAATGTGACTCTACAGTGAGTTAAAATTTTTGGAAAATATATGGTTGAAGGAAAGATAATCCTTAATACGATTCTAATATTGAGGTACTGATTTGGGAATATGATATGGTTTATTTGGGTAAATTATATTGGATATTCTTGTCTGCCTTGAAACTGATTAAATATTTTTATATTACATTATTGTTGGGGTTTACAACATTTTTGGATGGATGAAGTATATCAATTATTTTATAAGGAATAAGGGATCACGAATGTATACAATAATGTTTTATGATAATTCAGGATGTTTCAGTGTTTTAAAATAATACATGATGAAGGTATTGACATACTATAACGGGGTAAAAAGGATCTACATTATGTTTACCTGTCATATAAATTTTGGACTGAGAGTTTACAGAAGTATTTTGGATATGTCTAAAGGTTGGAAGGGATTTTGTTTGAAAGGTTATTTTTTGATTTTTATAAAAGGCCATCACACAGACCGTGTGACGACTCGTTGCGTTGGACAAAGATGCGGGAATCGAACCCACAACCATAGTACAATTGGGATTTATTTCCTACGACTGGACTACGTGAAGTTCCTTGATTGTATAATTTAGTTTTTAAGGGTCTGATATGTGAATTATAAATTCATTATATTTGGAAACCTATACAATTATGATAAATAGAGTATTTTTGAGTTGTATTCTGTTTTGGGGTGTAAGATGAGTTTGTGGTAGAAATTTGTTAATGGATGAAACTCTAATTAGAAAGTAAGTATATGTCCTTATGATCTTATCCAATCTCATAAATAAATTCCTCAAAATTAAGAAAATTAACAAGGAACAAAAATGTTGTCCTAGATGGTACCTTGGATCATCACAAATTTATAGCTTTGGGATTGTTGGCCTTTTCATATCCATGTTCTCTATTACTATCCATCATATATTAATGGTTTTATTTATCTTCCATATCCATATTTTCCTACATGGAACCCTAGTATGTGTTATTTTCGGTAACCTTCATACTTACCACCCTTTATTTTCAATAGAGGCCTCATTAATCCATTTTTCGATGTGGAATTTCAACTAATATATATTGAAATGTCAACCCCAAGTTTCCAATACCGAGTATAAATTGCGAGGACGCAATTTATTGAAGTATGGGAGAATGTAACACCCCAAGATTCTTCGGTACGCTTCTCTTTGAATAATACAATAGCGTGTTTTGTACGCAATTTTGAGTTCTAACACACACCACGACCTATCAAAGTATCTATTATAAATAGTAATACCCACTTTGTGAAATTTTATAAATTTTATCCGTCAAAATGGACTTCATTTTTGGATTCGGAATATCAAAATTATCCTAGGGTGAAATTTTGGTACTTTTCGGATAACTCTCATATTTTGATGAATAGTGAAAATCACTAAATTTTAATTAAAAACAACTTTTTTGATCGAAATAATTAATAGTGATAAATTATGAATTTCAGTGGTTTTAAATTATATTTAGAATATATTTTTACCATTTAATCCAATTTTGGTCATTGGAAATAATTTCAAATTTAAACCGGACATAATCATGTGTCAATCTTTTGATAGTTATTATTTCTTAAAAACACACATTTTGTTTTAACAGTGGGAATTATTTTTAAATTAATAACTAAAACTTCTATGTTTTTAATTTTGTAAAATAGGCTTCATTATTGAATTCGTAATATTAAAAATAGCTTAGGGTAATTTTTTGGTATTTTTCTGAAAACTTTCAATTTTTTGATGAATAGTGAAAACCACTAAGTTACTGTTTAAAACCAAATTTTTATATAAATAATTATTTATATTATTTAAATTTAATTTAGATCAAAATAGATACATAATACCTATATAAATTCTATGTAATTCATTGGAGTCGGTTTATAATAATTTTAGATATATAAACATTTTATTTAACTGTTTCACCGTCTTTTACCCACCTCCTAGGTGAATTTGTAAATCCACATAAAACATAATTTTACCGCTTCTGTGAGTGGAATTTAGAAAATTAGAGAGACACGGTTAAAATCAAAGAGTAAAATGTGGTTCAATAAGATAAAAATAATTTTTGGTGAATAGTAACTTATTACTTTTATTTACCATGGTAAAAAGTAAATATGGTAATTAAGGGTAAAAATGATATTATTATTATCCGAACACAAGTAATAATTCTATTGGATAAGTTTAATTTGACCAAAAACAACTTTAGGAATAAAATACGACCCTTTAGGTCCACATGGATTAGATTAGGACATTTATTATTATTTAATAAAAGAAGAGTTGAAAGAGTTAAAATCAATGTTTATTTACTAAAACATTTTTAATATAAGCTTATAAATAAGATAAATTAAATTATAAATATTCATTAGAAAGGTAAAACTATTTCCTACATAATGGTATTTTATTTATAAATTTTACACATTAAATAATTTAATTTATTTATGACACAATGGTGATGATGTAATTACCTAATTAATGAAATATTAAAATAATGGATATTATAAATATCAAAATAAATGTAATTTTAGACTTTTTATGAATTTCACTAATTTTTTAGGTTACTATGACATATTAGGATTGGTTATATAAATTTCTTTTTAAGTAATAATGATGTTATGAAGTTATCAATAACAAATTACCCAATATTGTCAAAATTGACATAAACGAGTTTTAAAAATAAATATTATATTATTAATTGATATTAAATTCCTAAAAATACAAGGATAGGACAAGAGACCTATATCATGATAGGTGTATCATTAATGGACCACTTGGGGGTCTCTTGGAGGTATATAGTATGTTTATTAACTATATAATATAAAAATACAAAGTGACATGGTAAGTGTCAAACTAATTAACTAAGAGTTAAAACTAAAAAGATAAGTTTAATATAATGACCCAAACCAGTCTGAATTATATTGGTTGAGTGTTTTCAACCCATAGCCACATTAGCCTTTAAATAATCCACTTTTTAGCCATTAGAAAATGAATACTAATTTATTATAAAATAATAGTTTTAGATTTTCTAAAGGTTCCCCTCACCCCTCTTATAAAAGGGAACCCCCCCTTCTCACTAATTCACACATTCAAAGCCTCTTGGCTCAGAAAACCCCTTCCCAAATACTCTCTCAACTTTCCTCCCTACAACCTAGAGTCCTTATTTTTATCATAAAGCCAACCTAGGGATCCCTTTTTATCAAATCAAAAGGAAGAACCCGAAGAAGAGGAGGCTAAACGTACCATCGACTAAAGGAAAGTGCAAGGTAAGAGGTTTTTATCTCACTCCTTATTCCCGTGAGATTCGTGCCATATCACCACTATTACCATTTTTTTTTGTATTTACTGTTCATAATTTTATTCTCTATCTAATACACTTTAATTTATGTGTATTTACATATTAATTGTATGATACCTCTTTCATGGGTTGTATGTTTCGTAAGTTACCAAATTGGTAAGTGTTAATTTCACAATCTCTTTATTATCCAAGGTTATTTTTTAGTTAGTATATACTGGAAAATATTTATTATCCATGTAATTGTTTTATGAAAGAGTTTTAAAAGGGATTATTTTAAGGTACTTTTTACTAAAACATCACTTCAAATGTTTTAAATATTTATCCTTCTAAATCTTTCTCATTAATGACCTTGTACTCAAAATGGTTTTTGAAAGATTTATTTATATGGACATGAATGTTTTTAAAATGTTAATTCCTTTCAAAAGTTTCAAAGTGGTATGGGACACTTTGATTCAAAAATTTCTTTAAATGACTTCTTTTCCAAATTGTGTGACTTTTAAATGATTTCAAAAAAAGAGATATTTCTCTAAAATAGTTTTGATTTCATCTATATCAACATCCTTTGATAAATTTTACACTTGTTTGAAGTTGATTTATAATGATACAAATAATTCATGTTGTATTTAAGGTTTTGTGATATGTTTGACTTTGGATGAGTTATTTTTATGCCATTATTGGTTTATGATTAATGTTTTGGCATTTTGTATACTAGTTTTAACACAAATTTTTATGTTATACTTCATCCTCTTCTTAAGATAAATGTGTTGGTGTAGTATGCTTCGGGTTGGGGTATAGTTATTAGAGGCACTCCGAGTTAGTGTCCGGTTATTAGAGGCACTCCGGGTTGGTGTCTGGTTATTAGAGGCACTCTGGTTTGGTGTCTGGTTATTAGAGGCACAACGGGTTGGTGTCCGGTTATGAGAGGCACTCTGGGTTGGAGTCTGGTTACAGAGGCTCTCTGGGTTGGGTTCCAGTTACATTTATCCCTTAGTTCTCGGCATGAGGCCTTGACATAGAAATTAATGATCGACATTATGCATTCCATCATTATGATAGTGCTTAGTGATATTGCATGTGATTATTCGACTAGTATAATATCCATTGAATAAGTAAATCAAATTACTTCATTTTATATTTTTCCATATTATGATTAAGTTCAAGTTTAAAAGGATTTTTTTAGTTATATGTTTCCTTAAATGTTTATTCTTATTTATGAATGTTTCCACTGTATTTTTATCCTTAATGAGCATCTGTGCTCACCCCTTTCTATGTTTTATTTTTCCCAGTATTCCAAGACGTGTATAGTGATTGATATGCAGGGTTAAGCCAAGGTAATAATGGTGTTCATGAAGGATTATTTAGGTTGTTTTGTATGTTATGAAGTGTAATGTAACATTCATGTATGTAATCTATTTTCCAAGACTACTAAACTGATCGGTACTTCAGGACTTGATTCCTTGTAATCATGCCAATGTATTAAAATAAAGCACCGACTCTGGGTAACTGGGGTCGGGGCGTTACAGTTGGTATAAGAGGATGTTTATCAATAACCTTGGACACTAGATTTAGATAAACTCTGATTAGAGCACATTACCCTAAGATAGACCATGAGGATTAGTATAGAAGAACTTCAAGAATTTTGGTAATATAGATATTTTGTGATTTTTCTAAGAAAATACATCTCTGTCTGGATACGAGCATGTAGAGGCGGCTCTGGCACAGATGTACATAGGGGTAATACCCGAAAACACCGCTTTGAGCTAGACTCGAATGGGAACTGGTGCATTACAACGGGCCATGTGGCACTCTTGGTTATGACACTCACGGGGGATATGCTTAGTATAATTCTCATTTTCTTTAAAACCTCTATGAAGGCTTAGTGAGTATATACCTCCTCAAAGAAAACATTTTTGTGATTATGGATTATATCCATAAACTATTCAATTTATGTTAGGTATTTTACATGTTTGGAATTATTCATTGAAATTCATAAACTGGCCTAGTTTATGCCATTGTATAGAAATGGCGCCCAATATAAGGAATGTGAACTCCAACAATACGTATGATCCAAAGAATAAGAAGGATCATATCTTTCATGTTATTAATCCATCATTTAGAATGGAAATAGTCTCTCACGTATTATCATCATATGAAGACATAGTATCAGGTGTTGATAAGATATGTGAATAGTTCTCTGAGTCCTATGGATTTGAAGGGAAGAAAGAGAAGAAAAGGATGGAAGAGAGAAAGACGGATAAAGGGAAAAGGGAAAAGAAGAATTTTCCCATAAGTGAGATCTGTGGGAAGAAACACCCTAGAACTTTCCTAAAGGGAATGTGAGTTTTTTATAAGTGTGGAGAAAAATGACACCTTGTACGTGACTTCAAGGGTAAGAAAAAAGTTTCAATTGTACAATGCTTAAACTGTAAGGAGTTGGGACACTACGTGAAACAATGTCCCAGTCATCAGACTTTGCCACAAATGACGCTATTAGATAATAATCAAGTTATGATACTACCACAGATGAAGAGGAATGACTAGTTTTCTTATGTTGTTATTTTGGAATTATTTCATTGAAGTGTCGTTTCAATGATGTACTGGAAATAAATAAGGATTTTACTGCAATACTATTTCATTGAGGATTTGAGATTTTATGGTACTAAGAAATGTGAATCTACAGAAAGTTATTTTTTTTAGAAATTACATGGTTGAAGGAAAGATAAACCTTAATATGGTTCTAATATTGAGGTACTGATTTTGGAATAAGATATGGTTGATTTGGGTAAATTATATTAGATATTCTTGACTGCCTTGAAACTGATTAAAGATTTGTATATTCCATTATTTTTGGGGTTTACAATATTTTTGGATGGATAATGTGTATCCATTATTCTATAAGGAATAAGGGATCATGAATGTAATCAATAAGGTTTTATGGTAATTCAGGATGTTTCAGTGTTTTAAAATAATACATGATGAAGGCATTCACATGCTATTATGGGGTAAAAATGATCTACATTATGTTTACCTGTCATATAAATTTTGGACTGAGAGTTTACAGAAGTATTTTGGATAAGTCTAGAGGTTGGAAGGGATTATGTTTGAAAGGTTATTTTTGGATTTTTATAAAAGGCCAACACACAGACCGTGTGACGACCCGTTGCATTGGACAATGATGCGGGAATCGAACCCACAACCATAGTGCAATTGGAATTTATTGCCTACCACTGGACTATTTGAAGTTCATGGATGGTATAACGTAGTTTTTTAAGGGTTTGATATGTGAATTATAAATTCATTATATTTAGAACCCTATACGATTAGGATAAATAGAGTATTTTTGAGTTGTATTATGTTTTGGGGAGAAAGATGAGTTTGTGGTAAAAATTTATTAATGGATAAATCTCTAATTATAATGTAAGTATATCTCCTTATGATCTTAGCCAATATCATAAATAAATTCCTCAACATGAAGAAAAGTAACTTAGAACAAAAATGTTGTCCTAGATGGTACCTTAGATCATCACAAATTTATGGCTTTGGGATTGTTGGCCTTTTCATAGCCATGTTCTCTACCACTCTCCATCAGATATTAATGGTTATATTTCTCTTCCATATCCATATTTTCTTTCATGGAACCATATTATGTGTTATTTTCGGTAACCTTCATACTTACCACTCCTTATTTTCAATAGAGGCCTCATTAATCCATTTTTTGATGTGGGAATTCAACTAAGATATTTTGAAATGTCAACCCAAGTTTCCAATACCGAGTATAAATTGAGAGGACACAATTTATTGAAGGAGGGAAGAATGTAACACCCCAAGCGTCTATGGAACGCTTATCTTTGAATAATACAGTAGCGTGTGTTGTATGCGACATCGTGTTCTAACACACACCACGACCAATCACAATAGCCGTTATGAATAGTAATACCCACTTTTTGAAATTTTATAAATTTTACCTCTCAAAATGGACTTCATTTTTGGATTTGGAATATCGAAATTATCCTAGGGTGAAATTTTGGTACTTTTCCGATAACTCTCATATTTTGATGAATAGTGAAAATTACTAAATCTTAATTAAAAACAACTTTTTTGATCGAAATAATTAATAGTGATAAATTATGAATTAGAGTTTTTTTAAGTTATATTTATAATATATTTTTACCATTTAATCCAATGTTGGTCATTGGACATAATTTTACATTTAAACCGGACATAAACAAGTGTCAATCTTTTGATAGGTATTATTTCTTAAAAACACGCATTTTGTTTTAACAGTGGGAATTGATTTTAAATTAATAAATGAAACTTCTATGTTTTGAATTTGGTAAAATATACTTCGTTATTGAATTCGTAATATTAATATTATCTTAGGGTAAATTTTTGGTATTTTTCTGAAAACATTCAATTTTTGAGGAATAGTGAAAAACACTCAGTTACTGTTTAAAACCGGATTTTTATTTAATTAATTATTTATATTATTTAAATTTATTTTAGGTCAAAATAGATACATAATACATATATAAATTCAATGTAATTCATTGGAGTCAGTTTAAAATAATTTTAGATATAGAAAAATGTTATTGATCTTTTTCATCGTCTTTGACCCAGCTCCTAGGAGAATTTTTAAATTCACATAAAACATAATTTTACCGCTTCTGTGAGTGGAATTTCAAAAATCTGAGATAAATGGATAATATATTGGAGTAAAATGTGGTTCAATAAGACAAAAATAATTTTTGGTGAATAGTAACTTTTAACTTTTATTTACCACGGTAAAAAGTAAATAGGGTAATTAAGGGTAAAAATGATATTATTATTACCCTAACACATGTCCTAATTATATTGGATAAGTTTAATTAGACCAAATACAACCTTAGGAATAAAATATTACCCTTTAGGTCAACTTGGATTAGATTAGGACATTTATTATTATTTAATTCAAAGAAGAGTTAAAAGATTTAAAATCAAAGGTTATTTACTAAAACATTTTTAATATAGGGTTATACATTAGATAAATTTTATTTTCAATATTAATTAGAAAGATAAAAATATTTCCTACATAATGATATTTTATTTATGATTTTTAGACATTAAATAATTTAATTTATTTATGACACAACGGTGATGCAGTAATTACCTAATTAATGAAATATTAAAATAATTGATATTATAAATATCAAAATAAATGTAATTTGAGACTTTTAATTAATTAAACTAATTTTATTTCTTAATATGACATATTAGGATTGTTTATATTAATTTTTTTTGAAGTTATAATGCATTTATAAAATTATGAAAAACAAAATACCCAATACTGTCAAAATTGACATAAAAGAGTTTTTAAAACAAATATTATATTATTAATTGATATTAAATTCCTAAAAATATCAGGTTCATCCTAGAGACTCATATCATGATAGGTGTATCATTAATGTACCACTTGGGGGTCTCTTGGAGGTATATAGTATGTTTATTAGCTATATAATATACAAATACAAAGTGACATGATAAGTGTCAAACTATTTAACTAATAGTTAAAACTAAAAGATTAGGTTAATTTAATGACCCAAACCTGTCTAAATTCTATTGGTTGAGTGTTTTTTGTCCCATACCCACATTAACATTTAAATAATTAACTTTTTATACATTAGAAACCGAATATGAATATCTTATAAAATAATGTTTTTACCTTTTCCGAAGGTTCCCCTCACCCCTCTTGTAAAAGGGCACTCCCCCTTCTCACTAATTCACACATTGAAAGACTCTTGGCTAGGCCAACCCCTTCCCATATACTCTCTCAACTTCCCTCACTAGAACCTAGAGGCCTTAGATTTATTAGAAAGCCAACCTACAAAGCCCTTTTGATCAAACCAAAAAGAAGAACCCGAAGAAGAGGAGGCTAAACGTACCCTCGACTAAAGGAAAGTGCAAGGTAAGGGGTTTTTATCTCACTCCTTATTCCCGTGTGATTCATGCAATATCGCCATAATTACCTTTTGTGTGGTGTATGTACTTCCCATAATAGTATTCTCTGTGTAATACAATTTAATGTATGTGTATTTACATATTCATTGTATGATACCTCTTTCATGGGTTCTATGTTTCGTAAGTTACCAAATTGGTAAGGGTTAATTTCACAATATATTTATTATCCGAGGTTGTTTTTACGTAAGTATCTACTGGGACATATTTATTATCCAGGTCCATGTTTTATAAATGTTTTTTCAAAGGGATTATTTTAAAGGACTTTTTACTAAAACATCATTTCAAATGATTTAAATATTTATTCTTATAAATCTTTCTCATTAATTTTAATGTATTCAAAATAGTTTTTTAAGGATTTATTTATATGGACATGAATGTTTTTAAAATTTTAATTCCTTTCAAATGTTTCAATGTGGTATGGGACACTTTGATTCAAAAATGTCTTTAAATGACTTCTTTTCCAAATTGTGTGACTTTTAAATGTTTTCAAAAGAAGGGATATTTCTCTCAAATTGTTTTGATTTCATCTATGTCAACATCCTTTGAAAAAATTTACGCTTGTTTGAAGTTGATTTATTGTGATACAAATCTTACATATTTTATTTATGGTTTTGTGATATGTGTGACTATGGATGAGCTATTTTTATTTCATTATTGGATTATGATTAATGTTTTGGAATTTTGTATGCTAGTTTTAATACGAATGTTTATGTTATATTTCATTCACTTCTTAAGATGAATGTGTTGAATAGTATGCTCTGGGTTGGGGTCCGGTTAGTAGAGGCACTCCGGGTTGGTGTCTGGTTATTTGATGCACTCCGGGTTGGTGTCCGGTTATTAGAGGCACTCAGGGTTGGTGTCTGATTATTAGAGGCACACCGGGTTGGTGTCCAGTTATTAGAGGCTCTCCCAGTTGGAGTCCAGTTACAGAGGATCTCTGAGTTGGGTTCTGGTTACAGTTATCCCTTAGGTCTTGGCACGTGGCCTTGACACAGAAATTAAAGTTCTTCATTATGCATTACATCATTATGAAAGTGGTTAGTGATATTTCATGTGATTATTCAACTAGTATAATATCAATGTGAATAAGTAAATTTCATTTCTTCATTTTATTTTTGCTATATTATGCTGAAGTTCAAGTTTAAAAGGCTTTTGTTTTAGTTATAAATTTTCTTAAATGTTTATTCTTATTTATGAATGTTTCTACTGTATTGTTATCCTTACTAAGCATCTGACCTCACCCCTTTCTATGTTTTATTTTTCCCAAGATTCCAAGAAGTGTATAGTGATTGACATGCAGGGTTAAGCCAAGGGAATAATGGTGTTCTTGAAGGATTATTTGTGTTGTTTTGTATGTTATGAAGTGTAATGTAACATTCATGTATGTAATCAATTTTCCAAGACTGCTAAACCGATCGGTACTTCGGGAAATGATTCCTTGTAATCATGCCAATGTACTAAAATAATGCACCGACTCTGGGTAACTGGGGTCGATGCATTACAAAAATATTGAAACATAATCTAAACATTCGTATTCAAACTAGCATACGAAATATCAATATTTTAACCCCAACCCATGAAAGGAATAAAAATTTCACATCCACAATCGAACATAAATCATTCAATACAGAATATAAGAATTTATTATAATAAATTCTCTTAAATTGATAATAATAAAGGATATTGGAAGAGATGAAAATAATCATCCAAAAAATTTGAGAGAAATATCCCCTTTTTCCTGAAAACATTTAAAAGTCTCTCTTATTTATCAAGAAGTCATTTAAAATATATTATGGAAACAAAGTGTCCCAGAAAACATTGAAACTTTTAAAATGAATTTTAATTTTAAAACATTAATGTCTATATAAATAAATCCTAAATACCATTTTTAAAACATTGACATAAACGGAAATGATTTAGAAGAATAAAATTTCAAAACATTTAAATTGATATTCTAGTTAGAGTTCTTAACCAAATGAGAGGTGCTTGAAAAAATAAATTGGGGTAATAAAAATAGTATAATATCATGATAATAAAGTGATTCATGATATACTATTTCAAAGTACAATATATACACCATATTAATGTGAATTCGGGCATAACACAAAAAAAGTCTCAGTGAAATGTAATTTGAGATGGAATCCCTTATAAAGAGCGTATCCTTTTGTTAAGGATAAATCAATGACATAATTATGTCTGAAAAATTTGAATAAACTCAAAATTATTGGATATTCTGTGTAAATCAATTAGAGGAAATTCACACATATTATTGTAAAAACAAAACCAACTACATGGATGTTTAACTCAATGAAAAAGAATTGAGATTAAATTACTCGTATCATGTTCATATCGATGAATTGAGGATTTATTAATGGAGTTATTATGTGTGTCAAAAGTATATCCTCACCAAGGGTAGTTTAAATTACAACATAATTAAATACAGAGTGATTTCAAACATAATCTTAGAGTAAAATAATCAATGAAGTTTTCATAAAACCAAATGAGTGGAAATTGAAATTTGAAATTCCCTTACCAATTTAGTGACATACGAAGCATACACCCCATGATAGAAGGATCATACAATGATGATAAAAAATACACTTAATTAAATTATATTAATAAAATAATACAATCATGGGTAGTACATACACCACACAAAAGGTAATATTGGCAAATATAACATGAATCTCATGGGAATATGAGTTAGATGAAAACCCCTTACCTTTTACATTTTCTTAGTATAGGGTAGGTTAAAATCCTGTATATTGGTTAAATCATGATTATTAAATTATACAATAACTAAATAAATAAATATTTTATCATATATGGTCTTATAATATTTCTTTGTTAATGATATTTCTGTAGTATTATTGTTTTAGGTGTTAATTGATTTGTTTTCATTTATGTGTTTTGTTATGTATGTCAAGTTTGTTATGTATAGGATGTATTTGATTCATATCCACAATGATATTTTGTTCTTAAAAATTATTTTTAAATCATAAAATGAAAATTATTCATGAATGGTTACTATAGGGAATGAATCTTATTGCTTTTGTTGAGACAGTAATACACACATATGCACGATCAACAATATCATTCAATCGATGGTAAAATAGTATGTAATTGTATAGTATATCATATATAAATAATAATTAACACGTTTTATTTTTTATTTACATCAATTTTATTCATTATTATACCCCTCAAAATAATGAATTGTTGAATAACAAAATACACCAGACGTGGAGACAGTAAGCCGTACGTACGAACATATGGTGACTTTTTCATTCATAGGATGGATAGAATAATGAATATTGTTATACCATATTTATAAATACAACACAGAATTAAAAACGTACTAGGGTTATTATTTTATTATGGAAACAAAATATAAAGTGGAAGTGAAAGAAGAAAATAACTTTGAAAGAGGCGGTGAAATTGTTACCTATTCTTCAGGTTCTTTCTTTTGATTTGATCAAAAGGGATCCTTAGGTTCGCCTTATACTCAAATTCAGGCCTATAGGTTTATGTGAGGGTAGTTGTGAGGATATTTGAGCTGATTTTGGTATAGAAAAATGGCTCTGGAGGTTTTAAATTAAGAGAAGGGAAAGTACCCTTTTATAAAGAGGTGAGAGTCACTTTTGGAAGAGCTTGGAATATTATTTTATTATATAATCATATTCTATTTATAATGGATCCATTTGGATTTATTTCAAGTATGATGTTTTTATGGGTCTAAATAATTTCCACCAATAAGTTTTAGACATATTAAGTTTACCATATAAACCTTATCTTTTAGAATTAACTATTAGTTCATTAGCTGAACTTTTACCATGCCTTCTTGTATTCTTACACTGTATGGTTAATAAACATACCATAAACTGACGAGAAAACCTCAAGTGGTTTATTAGTGATATTTATATCATTATATAATTCTTTTGGATGAACCATATAGTTTAAGGAATATTATATCATTTAATAATATAATAATTTTTTTTAAAACTCATTTATGTCAATTTTGACACTATTTAGTATTTCGTTTTTTTGAAAGTCATAACAACATGATTACTTAGAAAAAAATTCATTGAATAAACTCTAACATGTCATATTAATCTATAAAATTCGTGGAATTCATCAAAAGTATAAATTTTCATTTATTTTCAAATTTATAATATCAATTATTTTATTCATTCATTAATAAGGTAATTACTGCATCATCATTGTGTCATAAATAAATATAATTATTTAATATCTAAAAATTATAAATAAAATAACATGTTTTATGAAATGTTTTTAAATTTCTAATTAATTTTTATAGTTTAATTTATTTTATGTATAATTCATTATTAAAAATGTTTTAGCTATGAGACATTGAATTTAACACTTTTTTCTCTTCTTTAATTAAAATAATAATAAATTTCCTAATGTAATCCAAGTGGACCAAAGACGATCATAGTTTATTAAAAAGGATGTTTTTGGTTAATAAAAAATTATCTAAAGAATTAGGACATGATTTACTGTAATTATAATATCATTTTCCCCTTTAATTGCCTTATTTACTTTTAATCGTTGTAAATAAAAGTACAAAGATACTATTCAAAAAATTATTTTAATCTTATTGAAATAATATTAACTTATGTATGTCAACAAAATCTCTCAAATTTTTGAAATTCAATTCATAGAAGTTGTAAAATTACATTTTATTCAAATTTGCTTACATGCCTAGATGGTGGGTAAAAAATGTTAAAAAAAATTCAATAAAATTTTATATATCTAATTTTATTATAAAATGACTCAAATGAATTACATTTAAATAATATAGATATTATGTATCTATTTTTACTTAAAATTAATTTAAAGAGAATAAATAATTATTTAAATAACAAGTCAGTTTTTAAATAATAACGTATTGCTTTTCACTATTCATAAAAAATTGATTGTTTTCAGAAAAATACAAAACATTAAACCTAAGATACTTTTTATATTATGAATACAAAAATGATGTCTATTTTACCAAATTAAAAACATATATCTTTCTTTAATTAATTTAAAAATAATTCCTATTGTGAATACCATAATGTGGGTTTTTGAGAAGTAAAAACTATCAAAATATTGATATTTTTTTATGTCTAATTTAAAATTTAAATTACTTCCAATGTCCATAATTGGATTAAATGATAAAAATATAATCTAGTTATACTTAAAAACCATTCAAATTTATAATTTAACACTATGAATTATAATGATTAAAATTGTTTTTCTGAATTAAACTTTGGTATCATTCACTATTCATCCAAATATGAAAGTTATCAGAGAAAACCAAAAATTTATCCAAACTAAATTTTT
Organism: Viscum album; assembly: GCA_963277665.1. NCBI lineage: Eukaryota > Viridiplantae > Streptophyta > Magnoliopsida > Santalales > Viscaceae > Viscum > Viscum album. The sequence continues at coordinate 908,381,682 of OY728145.1, forward strand.
ATGTCCCGATTATAAATAATAAATTATTTTCATCAAATTAAATATATAAAAGTGTTAATTATTAGATTATTAATGGTTCTCAAATAGAAGGAGGAAATAAATTAATTTTTAAAAAATTCTTCTTTATCTGAAAAATTGAATTGTTTCCTTATATTATGTCTAAGAAACACGAAATATGAATGTTAAAATTATATGGGATATATATAAGATTCAAAATTTGGTTATTAATATTCATAACTACCTTTTAAATTTCTAGTTTGATTGGTGCTGGTACACTTGAACTCGATGTTGTGTATATCGCAGGTTGTTGTATTATTCAATGAGAAACTTACCGTGAATTCTTGGGGTATTACCTGAGAAAAATTTAACATGTTAGAGAAGAATATAAATTCTCTTAAGGGTCACAAATATTATTAAAAACAATTACAATGAAAAAAAATTTTAATCCATAATATAATTTCCATTATAAAATTATTCTTCGAGATTCTAGAATACAATATCTCCAGATAAAACACACAATTTTTTCTAAAATAAATATTTTAAATGAACTATTGATAATATATATATAACTTATTTGAAACATGGGTAATCAATTATATATCCTTAATGGTTACTAATGGAATAAGAATCATGGTTTTTGATCGACTACCCAACTCATTAAATTTATATAATCTTTTAGGAGAAACCTAAATGGTTAATGCCTTCCCATAATTTGAATAAACATTATAGTATATACCGTAATCTCTTAGGAGAAACCTTATCGGTTAGCTCCATCCATTTATATTATGCATTGGAGAGATATAACATTCTTACACATCAAAAATTTATCATGGAACCAAATATCCTAATAAAAAACACTAATGAATTATAATAAATAAAATATTGCATCATATAGACGTTCTATTAATATAATAAATATTCGATTTTGAAATCACATATTAAAATCTAAAAATTTTACACATATTAAAGGAATTATTTTAATTTAAAATAACTATGAATTATTGGGTGAGGTGATAACCTAATAGCCACTGAATGGTTCCCTATGCCGGTTGGCCACATACCCTCAAGAATGCATCCCCATGTGCCATACAGTGCCAACTAGTAGGGAGGGTCTAGTAAGTAAGTCTTGGGGAGACTATACCCTACATTATGAGAATAAAACAATAACAGAAGAAAACAACAATATCTATGTGTGGATGCTTATAAATAACCAGAACAACACCAAGGTGTATGGTAGTCCGAACTAGAAAAATAAAATAATCAACTAAAATGTAAAACATGATATGATAATGCATGTGTAATGTGTCTTCAATGCAACTAATAGTACAGACACAACGACTCCCAAGTGAGCCCCGAACCATGCTTGGTTCCCTATCATATGCTCCAATCCCAAATTTCAACCTATACTAGGTCCTTGAACATATCTTTTCATTAAACATAAAAGACTACTTGGGTACCAATCATGAAGCTTGAATAGGGTCTGAGTACAACTCAGCAAGCCCCCACCAATATTGTCTCAAATGACTCCAGTCAAAAGATAGTGCATGTAGTTCTATGAAGCAATAATGAAAATGTATAATTAAATAGTTATTACATTGTTATTTAACCATTAATCATCACATTAGGCCCAGTTTCAATTCACGTTTCCCATTTGGTACATCATTCATTATTATTAATCATTTGGTTTATGTCATCATTCATAGTACCCCAAATCTCAATAAGTGTAGGTCGTCATGCCCATCAATCTACATCTCATTCGATGTAGGTTGTTATTCCATGAACCCCGTAATATCATTAATTGCAGGTCTTCATACCTTAAACCCCATACTCTCATTAGGTGTAGGTTTTCATGCATATCACCCTATAGTCTCATTCCTGGATATGTATTTGGGAGAAATATTGTGTCCATTTTCCAGCTTCTAATTGGTCTAGATCTCCATTCTAACCACCACACAAATCTCCGCCATTTAATCATACATTAATTCACAAGAATTTTCCACATCATTCTATCACTAATGAAAAAATTAGTTAAACATTTCAAAGGCCATTAATTTACTCAAAAATTAACTAATAACATAACCCATTAATTGATTCATCAATTAATTCATCAATAAAAAAATATTCCATAAATAATTCTTCACAATTAATTGTCCATATCATATCTCCACTTGTCATAATTAATTGTCCCAATTAATTATCATTGATAACCATTTTGGAACATATATAATTTTCACAATTAATTATCTTTGGTCAATATCTTGGAACCAAATTAATTCTCACAATTAATTATCTTACATAGCCAAACATTATTTCATTATTAATTACCACCCAATTAATTATCTTAACACAATCTATTCAATATCTCAATTATAATATCTCAACCCATAACAGATCTCTAAAATATCAATTAGGAAAGCCCCCCTTCATTTGTCCTATGATATAATAATTAATTAATCACTAGGGAAATTTACATGTCAAATCCACATTCCTATGTACCCCAATTTAAGAAATCATTAATCACATGAAGCTAAAAATTCCATAAACTCACATACACATATCAATTAACAACTACGGGAGTTCGATTTAGACCACCTACCTCAGTTTATTGATGGATAGTAGCCCCCCAAAAATCCCCAATATCATAACGACACAACATCTTCTCTCAATTTTCTGGTTAACATCTCTATACCAAAATTATGATCAAAAGCATCATGTTATTTTAGATCGAGATCTAGATCCACAATCTTATATCTAGATGTCAACTCATAGGTTTAGATCCATGAAGCTGTTGGATATATTCCATGAAATGATCAAGGAAATATATAGTAAAGAATGTGAGAAGTGAAGGGATGAAATCCACTTAATGGGAAGAGAGAGGACCTTCAATCTAGGCTTTTGATATCTAAGAAAGATGTTTCAATCACATTAGAATTTGACTGGAAGGTTATAGGAACACCTAAAATTTGTCAACACCATCCCAAGGTCTAAATATTGAATTCTCGGGGTTTCAGGTGGTTTTAAAATGGATTTTTGGATATTATGTTTTGTGTAATGGTATCTTGAGTAGAGGCACACGATTTGGGAAAATCGTGGACCAACTGTGCAGTGTTACACTACCTGTACAGCTTGATGACACATAGTTAGAAAAACCTAGCACCAACTGTGTTGACCTCCAATGTCCACACAGTTTTCTTGAGAACGGTTTGGACAAACCATGCACAAACCGTGCACATCCCCATGACGTACCATGTTCCTTAAAACATCACATGCACAAACCCCAAGTTATACACCAAACCAAAGGTACCTAATAATAAGAATAAGGACCTGAAAAATGACAGAGATTGCTCCAGAAAAGGTCACGATCTTACTATCCCCCCAACTTATAATGTCTCATCCTTGAGATGAACTCAAGGAAATCTCTAAGATTCTAAGAAAAAAATATTTGTACATTGTGCCCTCATGTCTACTTCACTTTCCCATGTTTCCTATTGAACACATCTATGTTGTCCTAACACATGAACTAAAGGCACAGTCTTTCCCCATATCACTTTCTCACAGCGACCCAACACACGTACCTGATGCTCCTCAAAAGAAGCATCTATCTCAAGATCAAACTGTTCAACATAAATCACATGAGAATTTTTGGCATGATACCACTATAGTTGTGACACGTGGAAGACAACATGAATTGCACTGAATTTCAATGGAAGTGCTAATCGGTACACTAGTAGCCTGATTCTCTCCTGTACTTCAAATGGTCATATGAACCTATGCGCTAAAAATCTCATACCTCTATATCCTATGGTGACCCAATTTATGTGAAACCCAATGGAATACATGATCACCCTCTCTAAACACTAGGGGTCTTCTCTATCAATCATCACACTACTAATACCTACTCTGAACTGTAGCCTTATTTTTTGAATCAACTACACTCACTCTGATGTCCCCTAAATGAGACTCAGTCCTAGCAACACTAAGTCACCTGGCTCTATCCAACATAGTGGTGGACTACAAAGTCAACCATAAAGTTCCTCATATGGTGCGTTCTGTATAGTTTCATAATAACTATTATTATTGTAGAACATCACTAAATCTATGTGCTTCTCCTAGGAATAACCAAAGTCACGCACACATGCTTGCAACATATCCTCTAACACCTTTATAGTACACTCTGACTACCCATATGTGTATGGGTGGAAGTGTATACATAAAAAACATGTTTACCGAGTGCCTTATGTAAGCCCTTATAGAAGTGTGAAGTAATGTGTGATTCGTGATATGAATCTATAGTCCAAGGAACCCCATGAAAATGAACTATCTCTCTCACATACAGTTCTCCAAATTACTCAACTATAAAGGATTACCTAATAGTAAAGACATTTTCTAACTTCATTAGTCGATCTAAAAAGTCCCAAATAGAATCATTCTTCATAATATTCTATGGACGCCCTACCATGAAATCCATAGTCACATCATACCACTTCCATTCTGGAATATGTAAGAGTCGCAATAAGCCTCCATGTCATTGATGCTCTTCATCACCTGCTCACAGGTGAAACATCATTTTACAAACACTGATTTCTCCTTTTTCATGCATGGCCACCAAAACCGTCATTGTAGGTCATAGTACATTTTTGACACCCTAGGATGTACCACCCACCTTGAATCATGAAATTATTACATGAGTTCCTCCCACATAATCATAGGCACATCAACCCGATTTTTCACATAGATGATTTCATCCTTAAATATTATGTAATATGAAGGTGTCCCCCCCCCCATTAGAGGCATTCCCTTAAGAATAAACACTCTAAATCCTCTTACTCCTTGACCCTGATCTGTATCAAGAGTGTAGACTCCACTAGTATAGAAACAAGAGGCATATTTTATTGACACTCCTGAACTACCACATGAATTTCTTCCAGCAAAGTCTTCGTCTTCCAATCTGCACTTGACTAATGTACCAATTGAGTCTGAGTTTTATGGATTAAGGAATTAGACACAATATTACCCTTAACAAGTGTATATTCCAGTTCAAAATTGAAGGATTACAAATATTCTTCCCATAATAACTGTTGAATATTCAAGGAGACCTATCAAAAGATATACTTTATGCTTTAGTGAACCATAAAAAATGTAAACATTTCACCCAAAATATTGTGTCACCAACACGTAAGAGAATGAACAACTTTTGCAACTAGAGGTCCAAAAAAGTGAAATTTGATTCATGTGAATTCAACTGTCGATACTTATAAGCAATTATTATATTCCCTTGCATCAATAAAGCTATGAGTTCCATCCCAAAAGCATCACAAAGTCCCTACCCGATTCGGAAAGATGTTCTTGGTATATTGGAGGTCTAAACTCTCACATGAAGATACCCTACTCTCAGATCGATCGTTTAGATCACACAAGACCCTTCAGCTGGTCAAACGAATCCTTGATACACAAAAGGGGATATTAGTTCTTCATAGTAAATTTATTCAACTTCCAGTAATCGATACACAAGTGTAAAATCCAATCGGCAGTCATTGTAAACAAAATAGGTGATCCCCTAGGAAACGTACTTTGACAGATAAACCCTTTATCCTCTAACTCCTAAAACAATGTTTTGATCTCTTGAAGCTCAGTCGATGCATTTGTTTAAGGTGGAATAGATAGCAGCTCAACCCCCAACATGAGCTCAATAGTGACTTCCAAAAATCACTCTAGAGGAAACCTTGAAAAGTATCCATTAAATATATCAAGAATCAATTATACAAATTGTTTAGGGATGTCTTTCCCACCACTCCAATCAACCAAAAAAGACTAGCATCATGGGCTATTATCTCTGCCAGTTTCTGAGTAATATTCACTAATCTACCATCATAGATATCCCATTATCCATAATGAACATACTGGTAACCCTCAGGAGATACAATGGTCACCCAACTTTTCTACCAATCTATGTGGGCTCGATATGTGACTAGCCAGCCCATACCCATAATCAGGTCCAAGCCCTTTATTTTTAGGGCATAGATATCCCAAAGAAAACGATACTCTCTAATCTCATGCGATCATCCCTTGCATAAACTGATATCAGGAGACCTTGTTCGTAATGGGTTATCGATATTCATCACCCCACTTATGGACTCCACCTATAGGCTGATTCCATTAACAAGATTTTCAGATATAAAGGAATGTGTGGCACTAGTATAAAAAATGCACTAGCTAAAGTAGAATAAACTAAAATAGTGCTTCTCACCAACGATGGATCAGCCTCTCTCTCCAAAAGTGTAAGTCCCACTACATGGAAATATCATGCCCCCTTCCTTGTGGTGTCATGTGACTCCCATAAGTAGCACCACTCAGGTTGTATAGGCACTCATACCCTGAAGCACCATGCCCACTACCTCTACCGCCTCTAGTAGTAGAACTCAAACTACTAGACTTATATTGGGTAAAAGACCCCCTTCCCACACTCTGGACCATAGAAGATATTCCCTCATTGCCAGTATTCTACTTCTTCCTACATAACCTTTTTAGGTGCCCCATCTTCCCACAAAACTAGCACTCCCCTAGTGGTCGAGTAGAATGCGTATGACAGTTTCCCTACCTACCGCAATGGTAGCAATTAACATGTGTAGGATCTCGTTCAAATGTTCCTCATTACATTCCACCTTTCATTGCATTTTTCAGATTATGATTCTCATAATGGAAATTCCTACTCTCCGAAGGTATACTCTCTAATCGTCCATTGAAAGCTACATATCCAGTAATAGAATCCACCATTAGGTTCCCCTATGAAATTATGTTCTTATTATCCTCTTCTGATAATTTATTCATCCTAACAATATTCACATAGGAAATAATTGCACAACCAAGTCCATACTAAAGTCATTTTGGTGAAGAATCCTCAACTCCTCCCAAAATCCAGGGAAAACATTTTAAATCTGAGAAACGTTCAAAATTTTCCATTATGGACATGCTTATTTGGGTTTGATGCATAAAATCTAAAGCCTTATCTTGTCTCAATATGTCTGGATAGAAGTTATCCAAGAACATTTCAAGAAATTCCTTCCATAACATATCATCAGTATATCCATATCATACCTGAATATACCACTAGTGCTTCACTGAACCCCATAGCGTATAATCATCCAACTTGACCTTCCTCCCAGTGAAAGTCTCCAAATTACCAAGTATCGTCTCTATGGATTCTATCATGGATTCAGATCCCTCAGGACAACCCTCTCTAGTAAAATTAAGTGAGTTCTATAATTGAAACTCCCATGTCAACACATACATGATTCTCTAAACCCGCTTGGGTCTCTTTCTCATAATTTAATAAAATGAGTAATGTTCTATCCGAATTGTTCCACTTCGTCCTCATATTTCACCAATGGATCCTTAAGCACCCTATCTAGAAGTTTGTTTTAGGCCATACTCCTCGGTCTCTCCCTCAAAAATCAATGTCGATGAATATATCTACAAATCCTCAACTCCAACAACACAAAAGTTTTCATCTGATAAAGAGTCATCTAAATTGAAGAATAACAGTTTTGTATTTGTATCATGAACTCAACATCATGTTTATAGTGTATCATCACAACCTACTTAGGAGAAACATCAGGAAAATCCCCAGTCACTATGGGAACATCCAACATCTTAATTCATACTGATTCCACTATCATCTTATCAAAAAAATAAAATCATATGCTCTCTAGGATAACTACCCACATCACTGCTCAACTCACCAACGAAAACCATGCACCGACTACCCAAATCTAAAAACATGACTCTCCTCCAGAAGTAATCGATAACAACATACTTGTAATAAAACTAGATGCTGATAAGAATAAGGTTGTGTGGATCCATAAATAGTAAGAAGATATCCACATGAGAATGATGGGGTCCCATAATTAATCTATATCCCTATAACACATCAAATAAGCTGGTCTGGACTCTGATTGGAATACTCAAAACCAGGGGATCATGAAGACTCTATATGTATATCACTATATCATGGTCTGAAGTGGGTGAAACAAATGAGTGAGAATCTCCCAATTCAAATAATGAAAAATAAAGGGCACAAAAAAATGAACGTACCTCTAAAGATATATGGTCCATCTGGAGTTGCTGCCTCTACCGAGTGAAATTGACTAAGACCATTTCTTCTACCCTTTTATTGAAGACATACTCCATGACCATGCCTATAAAGAGGTTCATATGGGAAATCTTGATATTTTACCCTACGTACCCCATCAGAACATATTGGATCATGAGCCTGTTGTCTCTTCTAGTGAAACAACCAAATTGGAAACTACTGCTGAGGCTAGCACTAAACCCATCCACCACCACCATGCTGGGCTCAAACAGCCACTAGAGACTGATTATATAGATGATCACATACTCCACAGAAGTAACAACTCATCCCCAATCCTATAGAAAAATGAAATAGGACCAGATAGTCGAGAAGAAAGCTACTTGGGTCGAATCCTTACCAGTGAAAACCTCAAAGGTCCTAACACCAGAGATCTCCCACTACTAACCCTTCCTCTCAATGAACCCTGATGGCTCCCATATTCTAGTAAACCTCCTCAATAGTGAATCCTCTTGATCACCATCTCCTTTTTCTCGACCTCCATATATGTTAGAAACATAATGGGAGTAACCTTATACTAGATTGAAAGATGGAGCACCTTCTCTAGATGTCTCACATGAGACGCCTCATCTGGAAAAAGATCATGGAAAATGATGGAGATCCTTAAATATGATCCCCAACTCTTATAATGACATACTCCCCTAATGTAGGTAGAGTAACTCCTACATCTTTTCACCCTTCTTGGTCAATGAAATGAATTCTTCTCAGAACACATTCTAGAAATCAAAAAACATTACATTAGCCTCATTCCTATCTTCCATGTACAATGTCAGCAATTGATACATATCTCTCATCATATGACAATCCTAAAAAAGAACATTTTATTATCTCATGTCACATATCAAGTTGGTGGTGATCTCAACCTCCTAGATTCATCTCTTTATCTTCATGTGTGAAACACTAACATCATACATTCCTAAAGACTACCACTATAAAAAATGTAATGTTCTCTACAACTCGTCATCTTCCTCCACTAGATCAACCCTCTTCCAATCAACTGGATCATCATGAAAAAACCCACCTACCCTGGAAACACAAATACGATGACTGAGTGCAATAAATGAAATTTTAAAAAGTAATTAATAAGAATGAATAGTATTATTTTTTTTAATTTAGATTCATTTTAACACATTTTAACTTAAATCATGTCATTCATTCCAAATTTACCAAATTACCCAATTAAGACAAGAACAGAAGTCACTATGATGCATGTACTATTTTCAGGATCTCTACCCTGTAACTGGTGGAGCCTCAAATGGTCATTTGGTAGGCTCAAAGTACAATTATCAGACTATGGGGGACCTAAAATCTAGTTTCCTAGCTGGTATTCCATATACTATGTTTTTCCCTATGATTTCCAGACACTTTACAGCCTCGAGTAGGCCCCGAGAAGGTGAGTAGAACCAAGGGTATACAATCTCACAAAATGGGAGGTGTTCCCCTTTTTAGTAAAATAACATTAGGATATAACATGGTTCTTCCAAAAACTACTAATATATATATATATATATAAGAAATCAATCCATCGCACATGCATGATTTAAATAAAACTCTTATAATTGCAATAAAAAATCCAAAGTAATTACCAAAATCAAGCTAATGTAGTGACTCAACAACTGTCAAGATACGAGATACTGGCTTCAATCACACTGATTGAATTATAATGGGATACCTAAAAGGGATATTATATATATAGGCTTAATAAATATATATACGCCCTCAAAAAACGAATTTCTCTTCTGCACACACGAAAGGAAGCATACTAATTCAACTGTGTAAAAACTAAAAATCCAAAAATACCCTAAAAATATATAAAATCAGTCATATCCCTAACATGTAACACATGTAAAGTAAAGTAATATAGTAATCACATCTATGATTTAAGAACCATGTACCACTTCCCACATGTTTATCCACTCTTTCCTAATGCAAAATTTCATTGTGCTCCCACCTCTTCTGAAAGAACCACATCACAACCCACCCACAGACACCTGTGCCCCACACCCACAGCTCATCCCATCACCATGTCCAAGAGACACATCACATCCCACCCACATACATCTGGTCCCAATAAAACATAACATCCTAGTGGTAGATACCTAAGCCAAATACCACATCAGATCCCACCAATAGACACTTCGACCACACACCACAACACATTTTTCCCGAATACACCTTGTCCACAACCCATATTACATCACAAAGACACCATGTAAATAAAAACACATCTCATTCTGAAGACACCTCTGAAATAATATAACATATTATCCTTAATACACTTGGGAAAGAACAACTCACACGCACACACATAGGCCTCACAAACCAGAATATTTTCGAAGAATATTAGGCTATCACCACCTAAATGTGGGAGGATGGAAGAGTGGGTTTCCAGTCATTCCTCATCCCATCCTGCTGTATGGGAAAGAAAAATTTCCCCATTATTATGGGGGTGTTCAATATGTAGTTATCAACTAGGGAGGGGTGTGTATATAAATTGAAAGGGAAGATAAATGTATATAAATATATGATATCAAACACTCAAGCCCAACCTATGGGTTATCAACAAAAAACCACCTCACAATATTGCCAGCTTTATGGCTACCTCTAAATGCACAAAACCACACATCAAAATAGAACCTCCATCCAATTTCTATCCAACTTAATTCACCGTTACAATTTTTATCCACAACTCATTTATTCATTCTATTATCCAATCCAACCTAATACAGTTCCAAGCATTATTAACCAATTATTTGTTAATTTATTCCACTACTATATTAAAATTACCAACCCCAACAGTAAATAAAAAAACAATAACGCATCAACACATAGAATTATTACTACCCCATTGGTCCACACATCATAATAATTAATAAATATCTCAACCTGAGATTCCATTACAAGGTCAGGTTGATTTATCATCTATAGTTTCATCCACCAAAATTCCCAAACCAACCCAAATCACACACCTATGCTTCTAAAATGTACCACAATAAAAACCAAAGCATATACACCCATAAAAACATATCCATTTCCTATTCCATCTGTCCCACACACACAAACACAGTTATACAACACAAAGATTCATCACATAGACCAAATATTAACATAGTTCTAGATTTAATGAGGCATCCCTTATTTAATTCCACTTGATAATTCAAGGTACTTTATAGAAACTGGGTCATTTTGGGAAATATATTTATTATCCAAGTATAAATGGTTTAAAAATTACAATATACAAGTGTTTAACATGAATCAATAAACATGAAACTTTTTTAGTTTGACACCAATGAACACAAAAACCCATGGAATTCGGTAGGGTGTTTAACCCGTGTAGTTCACAACATCATAATAACATAAAATCTAGAAAAAAAGTGCTTCATAACCCTCTATCCCATTAAATTAATTTACCTAGTTCTTATTTTTGATTAGTGAGGAATAAATATGATCCGATGAAAAAAAGTATATCCCTCCCACATAAAGGAAAATAAATGAATAATGAAGGAAAACCCAAACCTGAAGAGGATTTTCAACTCATCCGTGAACTGAAGGTGGAATAAGAATGCCTACAAAAAAACACTACACCACTAGACACACAGATCAACCTATTCTGCCCCAAATTGTTATCAAAATGCTTCACAAACATCTCAATCAAGAAAACTCATACCACAACAATATATCATGGGGAAAGAATAAGAGGAAAGAAATTTGAACGTGGATTAAACTCATAATGGATCGATCATTGATCATTAATAATCATCCATTGGGATCGATGGGTCAAGGATGGAAAATTCGGAATCAATGGAATCCTCTAGGTGACTAGGGTTTGTCTGAAATGTGTGGAAAAAAATCACGAACAAATTAATCATGTTTGGATTGAAAAAAATTATTGAAACTGTAGATGATCGGGGTATTACAAGATGTGTAATACCATTTCACATCATGTAATACCTGGGCTTTAGTTGCTACTGAAAAAAACATAGCCATAATTTTTTTTCAAACTAAAAAAATACTATATTCCATGAAAAAAACAAGAAAATGTATGATGTATATTTTGACATTGTGTAATATAGATATACGGTGTGGAATCCCCCCTTTTCCATCCTTGAGTAACAAAACTCCTCCAAACTCTCTCTAAAACACCTCCAAACACATCCAATGATGAAACTTGTAATGTAATGGACAATGAAGGCATATTATGTTATTGTTAATTCCTTTTACTATATATTCAAATGAAAAACATTGGTACATCCATGTTCATTACACATGGATTACATATTTTGTATTCTTGATTCAGGATTTGTAATGATAAACTTTAATGTTTTTACTTCATTTAAACATTGGTTTTTGAATTCCTTATTCTTGGGACAAAACATCAACACTCATTGTATTATTTAATAAATAATAATTAATACTTAATGAAATATATCCAAAATTTATATATGAATTTATATTATCAAATTCCATCACACCTAAAAAATTTATTATTCTCAAGAAATATTCTTCTCAAAAGTGATTCAAAATGAAATTATTTTTAAATAGGAAGCATGCATTACAATTTGGAAAATTAAATAATGTGTTAGTGGAAGAAAAGAACTCTGTAATCAACCATAAAAATAAAATAATTCATTCCTCAAAGTTTTGTTCTTTACTTTGATTCTTCGTTCCTTTATATATTATTTTAAAACTATTAAATAGAAGTTATACCCATTTTACAACATGAAATATAAAAAAATTGTTACATAACTGAAAAGGTGTTGTTAGCATCATACCCAGAATATGTGTTCCATACGATAAGCATTCATTGTTTTTAATATATCCACTTCATAAATTCAAATACATAATTATTAATCAGGGATTGAGAAATATGATTAAAAAATCTCTTAGGATAGTATAGGTTGGAATATAGTAAAAATATATACAAAAAGGTTGATAGAAATTATAGGGTAATGCATGCTAATCATGAGTAATGTAATGAAGAAACTCCTCATAGACAAAAATGGTGTTTTAATGAGCCAAAATACTCAAACTAGTCTATAAATATGTAAATAAATCATAATTAATGTTTCTTATTACATTGTTTTTTCAATTTTATATATTTTTTATATTTAATGTCTAGGAAATATATCACATATATCCACAAACCAAATAGGATCCATCATAATATTCCTCAATCCTTTAATTGTTATTTTTTACCAACCGAATACAAACCCCATATATATATATATATGTATATATAATATTGAAATCAGAGAAATATATTAATGTTATTGTGAACCATGTCAAAAAAAATCTAGAGAAAGTGGAATTATACATCTCGTGAGTATCAACATCCCTTGTATGGTAGAGATAAAAAAACTCCACACTTTTTCAAAAGAAAATTTGGTATTCTAACAAGAGTGGGGTAGGAAGGGATAGTAGGATTGAAATTGATCCCACATAACAAGGTTATTCAATGATAATATTGGAAAATGGACTGATTTATAGTTGGGTATCTGGATAAAGGGCATAACTAATATTTTCTAAATCATTTAAAAACTATATTTGATCAATCATATACCTGATACGATTAAAATTAATCATCTGATAGGTTTATGTTCCACATGTATCACCCATGAATTATACTCAGATTATAATATTATAATGTTTTTCTGGAATCCTCTCAGGGAGGGAGTATATAATTTAACTAGAAATCACTCAGATTATAGTTACCATTTATAATTAAAGGATATGTAATTTAATGAATCTCTATTTAGAATGAAATTACTCAAATAAAAAATCATTCTAATGTTTATAAAAATAATATAATTGTATTTCAATAATATCAAAAAAAATAAAATCTTTTATTTAAAAGTTTTTAATTATATTTATTATTAAATAATGATTTTATTGAAAAAATGTCACCTTGAGTAAGAAAAATTAGAAATAATATGTGTGTATTGAAATAAGGATCAATAATGAATCCCCTAAACATAAAATGATATAGTGTTGGCACTGTTCTGGAGCATTAAATTAGAGAGGTATCATATATTGAATTGAAATAATTGAAATAGAAACTATGAATTGAAAATAGGTAATAAATATATCCCTATAAGGAAACTCATTCCATAGTGAAACTTTTAGGATGTGGAAGGGATATTATATTACTTAAAAAATTATTTGCATCAAAATTAAATCACTAGATAAACCATTAGCACACATTGGTTAATCAATATTTTGGGAAATAAATAGGCATGTTCACATAGTCAATGAATGGATAATAATGTCCAGATAAATTCATGAAGTTTCCATGATAATGTTATAGGTAACCTAAGATCATAAAATTATAGAAAAGGAAAAATGGTCTTATATAGAGAATGGAAATATAGAATAAGAAAAAATTTATTATCCGACAAAGATCTAACAATTACAACCTAATACAGATGTATGGAAAAAAGAATCATTCAGTGTTTTCTACCATATTAGGTTCCCTTTTTCTCCTTCAGGAACTGATACTGGTATCATTGAGTGCATGAGGTTTCATAATAAGATTAACCACCTTAGAACTGGGTCTCCCTAAATTCCCAAACAAAATTAGTAAATTCCTGGAATATTGTTGAGGTGGATATTTATGAGCATAGATATAAAGCTGGACCTCCTCGAACTATTTTTGTATGTTAGAAACATACCAATAACACTCTTGTGGGAGATGAGAGAGTGGAATGATAAACTTGTTAATGACCGTGGATGATGAAATAGAGGTTGACATGGCCAAGTGAATACATAAATGAAAATGATATAAATTAATCAAGTTATGAACTCAAAATTATATCCCACTGTATATATTATAGATTATATATTAATGAAAATGGAATACATAGTGTATAATATAAACTCGAGATAGAGTAAAGTAGGTGAGGGGAACAAGGATTCAACTAAACATCAATAGGAGACTCAACAATATCTACATCTGATTTCCCCTCTTATTAGGGGGTCTATGGATCTTCCCCCACACTATCTATGTCATCTATGGAAGTTGGGCCATTATTTTGATAACCATGGTTTTTGTTGTGTTTCCGACAGTGGGATTGGTCATGATAGGTGATAAATAGGTTTTCATGAATAATGGGGTTGTGTATATAGCATCTAGATCATTTAGAAGCACCTAATCGGTAAATAAAGGGGTGGTCCCTTTCTTCATGCCTACTCTTGTATAAAATCTTACAAGGTAGTGTGGTTCGTGAGCTCGGGAGGTAGCCCAACCTATCCTGGAGGAGGGGTAATAATGCATGATGAAGAATGGAATAAATTAGGCTGTCTGTGGATCGATATAGAGGATGGTGGTAGGTGAGGGTAGTGAAATCGGGCGAATCAGTGAATATGATATGTAAATATTGGTAAATGTTTCTCTAGGTATTAGGGTGAAACTAGAGAACTGAACATACATTGGATGAGAAAGAAGGTGTGGGTGAAGATGTGACTATGGTGGTGTTTCGGTGGTGGTGGGAGGTGAAGTGGAAGAGGTATGGGTAGTATGGTTAGGTGTGGTACATGGAGTGGTGGTGGGAAGAAGTCTAGGTGAAAGGGATCAGGTAGGTTTGGCTAGGGCTGGGGTAGGCTAAACTAGAGCCTCAAAAGGATCTTCAACATATGGATGGACACACTGTCGGTTCCCCTTGATATTCCGTAGGAGAACCATCTTGTGGAAAATGAGGAGTTATATGTACTCCAATGTTACAAAATAAGAAACATGCTAAGTGTAATTGATTAAAATGTGACTACATGAATGATGGGTGTTTAAAATTCCCCCAATTAGAGTAACATGAGCCTACATTACATGGTCTTGTAATGTTGTGAAAACACATAGGACATTGTGATGGTTAGTCCATCTATTGGTAAGGATAGGATTATGAACTCAATTTGGTTGATGAATCCATGTGAATATCCTTAGGCAAGCCAGGTATAATCCTAATACCAGTGTAAATCCATTGGGAGGTGCCCCATTACTAGGTGATCTTCACTCTATGTAGATCTTGAATTCTCTACTGATACTGGTTTATCAGTGGCCAACTCCTTACCAAATATATCATGGTTTTTACCATATTAATACTATAATGCATTAGGGAAGTGATGAAATCCCCAAAATTTATCCATCTCACATAGATTCATTAATTACACATGAGAATGTTTTAGAATATAATATATATTTCTAAAAAATACAGAGGTATATGGCATAGCATAATAGATTTATAGGGTTGACCTCACATATACATATTGTAGGAAGGAATCTTAATAGAAGGAATCCTTTGATAGGATTACTCACTATCACTCACTGATTCTAGTTTTCTAAAAAATCATGGATTGGAATTTAATTAAAAGAAATTAAGGGTTCATTATCTATTTCCAGGTTTTATGAAAAAGGATAGACTTAAATCAAAGTTTCGGTAGTCAAATGGATTATGCTGAAAATCAATGCAATAGTCACCAATTGTTCTCTGTCCATAAAATTGGATCTTTCTATTCTAGAACAACATCATAGTAAATAGATGGTCAAAAATAATAGTGGAAGAAGCTTATATGTTAGGGAGAATGTTTCCATTGATAATAGTCCTAGTTGGCCTAGAAAAATTAAGATCATTGTCATTCGATTGCACCTCATATATCTAGGGTTTTTTTAAAATGAATGATATTTCATTTTATTTTACTTATTTAGAATTCATATAGTTATAAAAAGTTAATTTATAAATTCATTTCATTAAATCAATCCCCTACTCTAGACCGCTAAACCTATGAATATTATCCATATTTAATGGTTTTTAATGTAATCAGGGAAACATATGGCATGATCTTCATAAAAAATAATTCAAAAAACCATTACACAATTTAGATCATGTAAAAAAATTAAAAACAAAATTTAATAAAGAAACAATTAATAATGGAGAAATAACTAATGTTAAATGGAAATTGGTAATGAAATTCAAATGTTGAAACAACAATGAACAAAAAAACGAGGATTGAAGCAGAAAGGCGTTACAAATGGATGAATAAAACGGTAAAAATAAATAATTAGGAACATGTTTAGAAGAAAAAGGGAATGGAATAGAGAATAAATTATGAAATTACTTCAAACACCCAATGCCCATATTGTGCGTAAATGTTCCTATATATATATAGAATTCAAATTTAATAAAACATATAAATGGTTCATGTTTTGTTTATTCTTTATGTGGTTTATTAATCGAGGATTTGACCTCATGTAATTATCATTAGAATCAAGTATATAAGATCAAAAATAATCTCAAAAAATAATGGATCTCAAGGATTTAAAGACATGTATCTTAGATATGATTCATAATTAAAAAATTTTACATCTTGAACAATGCTCACATTTTATATCTCATCGGGTATCAAATTTGAGACTTCCATAAAATTTATTAAAGATTCACATTGTTTTCATGTTTCACTCCTTATAAATTTGATTCAAATTATAGTCTATAGCTCATGCATGTTCTTTTAATGAGTAGTACACATAGTTTACATACAATTAACAACGTGTTATGTGAAATTTGGTGGTTTCCCTAACATTCCTGATGTAGGTCTTGATTTCATAATTCCTGTGAAAACACATCAAAACCATATGTATTATAAAATATACAATTATTATTCATTAATTAAATGTATAAATAATATGTAAATGAAATTTTCTTAGTATCAATATATTCTCATTGTCATATTGGAGAAACATGAATGGAAAAATCATTCCCATATTTGGAATAACCATCACAGTATATTCCATAACCTCTTAGGGAAAACCAAATTATATAGATCTATTATATTACCAAATTTAATGGTGACATTTAATGTGATAACCCATATTTTTTGTATTAATAAAGAACCAATCACTCTAATCAATTCCCAAGATCCAGAATAAATAAATCATTCAATCCTAAAAACATTATTTTAAAAAATAAACTTTGTATTTTTAAATAAGTACATAAAATATTAAAACTATGGAGACATTAAACATATTTTATTTAATTATAAATAACTATGATATATTATAATTTATTATTTAAATTATCTTGGAATAAAAAATATAGGATTATCCACTAATTTTCTAGAATTTATTTTATATCTTTCTTATAAAATTCTCAAAGTACATCATTTGAAAAATGAAAAAATATTCCATTAAAACCATTTTTTATAAAAAAACATGTGTAAAATATATTTAAAAATAATAGGACAATTTTAAAACGAGTATATAAACCATTAAAAAAATATTATGGTTAATGGGGGAAAATTATTGTTTTATATATAATCTAAAAAAATATGTTTTTAAAGAAAGTTCTTAGCATGAGTCTAAAATGTATCGTACATTTTTCATCATCATGAATAATAAAATTATGTTAATTAATTTAGTTTCTTGAGATCCTTTTTTATGTTTATTTTTTTATTAACTTATTAACCTATTATAACAACAGTGAAATTTTTTAGGTTCATGTCGTATTTTTTGATGATATTCGGTTGATAATCCCAAAATGAATTTGGTATAATTACTATGGTTAAAAAAGTTATTACTCCACCATATAATGAATGATAAAAATTTACTAATCATATATTTTATAAATCAATTAATCTTTTAAATCAAAATATTAAATATCATGATGCAAAATAACCTATGTTACAATCATGAAGACAAGAGTTTTGAACATTCTCATGAGTAGCGTTTCTATTTTTTAACAATCATTAGGGAAAGAAGTAATTAATATTTTAACTTTATAGAATTATAATAATATCAAAAATATCATATTAACTCTTGAAATATTTTTATATATATAATCAAAAGTGTTGTTGTGGTGAAAAATTAATCACATCACTTCATGGTGGTGGTAGTCCACATGTACACACGAATGGTTTTAATATTTTTTGTCTATGAAAAAATAAGGAAAAAATGACATATTATCATTTAATATATATAAATATTTTAATTATATCATATATAAATCTTAATACCATTATTGTTACAAGTTATAGTAGATAGTGATGGAAAATGAATTACATCAGTTTGTGAGGCGGCAGTACGCCATAGACATAAATGACAGTTTAATTTTCCTTTTGAGGGAAAGGGATATAGATATTTTTTATTTACATTAACCAAACAAAAAATAAGAATATATAATACATTTGAATTATTAGTTTATAATGTATGAATAAGGATTGAACTATTTGGAAGAAGATACAAATTTAAAACATGTAAAAAAACTATACGACTTTTTTTGGAGAACCACATTTTATTATACCATTAATACAACTTCTATTGATATTATACCTATAAAATAAAATTGGGGATACTTTTATGGTATTTTGAAAATATTTATACTAACCAAAAAGTTATTATGTGTTAATTAATAAATATAATAGGATCTATTTTATAAGAGATGAGAAATGCACTCGTTGTATTTTTGAATATATTAAATTAATATAAATTAATTTTCAATTAAAAAATTATCAAAAGTTCATTTTTTTGAATATAATATTATTGTGTTTTGAAATATCCACATTCAATAAAATCTAGACATTTTTGGAAAAAAATTGTACTTCTATCTTTTGGATTTAACAACTATTTATCATATTAAACTATTCTCATGTAAACATGGATTTTTAATCATTGAGGGTTAATATATTTATATTAAAAGAAAAAAATATATACTATTTTAGATATTCTAATCAATATAGTAATAACTTTGAAAATTAATTTTTTTTATAATTTTAAAACATTTAATAATATATTATTTATTATAAAATAACTATAATATTAATTTTTACAATTATTCATTATATAGAATTTAGTAATATAAGAAAAAATGTGTAATTTTTTTTAAAAAGATTTTATTATAGCCATTAAATTTTTTATTCATTAATAAAATTCATTGATTTCATTATTTATCTATGATTATTTTTATCTTAATATTTTTAATATGATTAACTTAATTATTCCATTACTTGAGTAATTATAGGATTAGTGTTGTGCAAGAATTTAAGATAAAAAATTTTAACTTCTAATTAAAAATGAATTTCCAGGATTGAGATTGAAAATTTTATTGCAAAATAATATTTATATTCAAACATATCCCTAAGATTAACTTATATTAAAAATAAAATGATTATTAAATATAATTCTGGTGCATGACTTAATTTTCAACAAATAAAATACATTAAATGTTCTAATCACATAAAAAAGTCTATAAAATGACAAACATCATAATATTAAATTTTTATAGAAAAATTTATATCTGCCAATAATTTTTTTTTATGTTTTGTGTCATTTTATACTTCATACCATTTTACTTTTTAACCCTTAATTACACCATTTACCCTTTTAAAATGCTAACAAAAAGCAGTAAG
Source organism: Viscum album (assembly GCA_963277665.1). NCBI lineage: Eukaryota > Viridiplantae > Streptophyta > Magnoliopsida > Santalales > Viscaceae > Viscum > Viscum album. The sequence goes on from OY728145.1 coordinate 908,402,212, forward strand.
GTTACTATTTATATCAAAACAACCTAATTACCAAATTTGGGCCCACTAATTCCAAACATGGAATCTTTTTTTCTGAAATAAAAAAAAATTAATTCAAAATAATGATGATAGAATTCATTGAAAATCATTTATTCTTTTTCAGAAAATTCCCATTTAAATATAAAATTTATATATAAAAAATTGAAGTAATAAATAAATTTCAAAGACTCGTAATTTAAATTATAAGTATTTAATGAAATTTTATAAAAAAATAGAATTTAACTTTTAAAATAAATTAAAATTATATATAGTTTTCATTTGAAATCAGTATTTTTCACTATTAATTAACAAAATAAATCTTCTTAAAAATTTCCCAAAATTTTAGAATAATATAAGTATTAGATGAGTATTTACAAAATAAAATTAATTTTTTCAAATATATTATTGTTATATTTAACATGTTAATTATAATATTAACTCTTAAGAAGAAGAAAAATTAACATCTGAAAATATAATTAAGAACAGATAGACTTTAATAAAAATTACACAATTATTTTATATGAATTATTCAATAAAATTCTATTTTGTATAAAATTTAGATTTATTTAGTAAATTAGTTTTTTATATTCGTACCCTTTAGTTTAATAACCATTTTCTGGTGATCACACATAAATAATAATATTTTCCTCCTCATTTAAGATCTATATTTTGAATCGTTTAAATTATTGAACATATCATTTTAATTTAAAAACATCATATATTAAAAAACATGTGTTCCTAATTACCAAATATTTTATATCGAGTGGATATATAGGATTCTCATATAAAATTTATTTTATGGATTTTTACTTAGACATGTGTGTTTCAATATAGTATTCAAAGTGATTGGAATTAATTGGCTAAAGCTTGGTAAGGTGAGATATTAATACAAATAACGAGTCTTATTTGGTTTTCTATAAAACTGGAATGCCTAGTTAAACAATATGGGTGAATAATGAAACCCATTTAGAATTATGGTTGAATGGGGGGCCAAAATTTTTAAATGGGAAAATGAGTCACCAAGGTAAGATCTATAATGATTGGGAACATCACATTGAGAAATGGTAACATTGTAAGAATACATAGATACACAAGGTAACTTGGGAAAACATGTTTCTTGATTGATGCCATGAAAGTAATTTTTGGGGCTCTTCTAATGGAACATCTAGGCATTGTGAGTCCCTACATTAGTTGTTGAGAATCTTCTCTTGGATTGGGTCCTTATACATAGTCTTGATGATGTACAAGGAGAGGTGGTAACAAAAAAAGGTTTCACCAATCACGATAAAAAATATCCCACATCATTTTTCTTTTCCCATAGGTTTTCTCCCCAAAATCAAATTTAGGGAAGCTTGGAATCCCTGGTAACTGAGTTATATTACATTGTATACTCTGATGGTTTCATCATATCTCTTCCAAAAATAGGATTCATGAGGGAGTATCATATAATAAATAGGTCTTCATTTACAATGTAACTAAATATATCTATCTCAAGGGGAAATTCTCATTAAATATACTGGAATGATTTTTATTGATAGGGAGAAAGGCTTCTGGCCTATGTCCCTAAAATTAGGATACATTTTCTTTGGTGCTTATTAACATGTAACATGAATTGGGTTCTTGTGAATAGGTACTATGGCCTTAATTTCGAGAAATATGGTATGATATTAGATATCTAAGAACATGGAATAATATAGGGAACCATAGTTTTGTTTAGTTTTTATATTATTGGATTTCATTGAAAGGATTTATGGGTTTCCATTTTCATCCCTTTTGAGTAATAATAAATTCTGCAATGAATGATGATCTATTAAGGTTAATAATGATATAATTAAGAGGAATACATGACATGAGAATGAACATGGATCTAACAGGGTCATGAAATATGGATGACATGACAATGCACACCGAACCCAGTATGGATAACCACCCATGTAGAGACATCAGTGCCTGATTAGGTTAGTAATAGTCATTGATTTGGGATAACAAGAACACCTGGTAATCATATATTAATAAAAGGGGAAAAATATTACTATGTATACAAACCACCAAGTTTATTTCTATAGACACATATATCCATTTTTTCCACTATCATGTTCTCTATACTTACTTGTTTGGGCACTAAATCACATTAGATTCATGCATGGATGGAATGGCGTTAATGAATGGGGATGAATTATTAGGCACACATACCTAGGTGGAAACACATAAATATAACAAACTACATTATAATTCATAATAAATGATATTTCAAACCTCTTCTTCTCAACCCATGGACTATATTTTCATCCACTTATACGTATTCATTTCTCTATGATTATTTTTTAACTCTATATAACATATTTAATATGAAATGTATAAACCTACAGAAAAAATTTAAAATGATTTTGCAGTACCTTGTACAATAAAAATGGTAAATGAAATTGGGTCATGTAATGTTTGATAGTTCGTGAATACATACAATATCTTGTATAGGGACTAATAGAGAATCTTTACAACTACCCCAAATTATAATTTCATCCTTTATATTGGTATGGAAATTTGAATGACATTTACATTTCTAATATAGATTATGTTCTTTTTAAATAATTTGGTACATTATGGATAACCCATATAATTATAAGAACTATCCACAACCATAGATACACCACTACACCCCCATCTATCGCTAGGGGAATGAAGATCAACATTAATGGTAGAAACCATTTAAAACATATCATTTAAGGGTTGATTCCTACAAGAGTGGATGTGGGAATATTAGTTTGGAAAAAAATATTTATATTTTAAACATCATAACAATGTTAATGGAGTATACAATGCTTTCAAGAAATTGTCGATACGAAAATAAAAGAATGAATATTATATTATATATCCTTTTAGCTGTTAGGGTTAGAAACTAATAAATTCCCTTCAATGGATCTATAACTATGAATAGGTTTGTATGATTCTTAAAATATCTATTTGGTACTGATCCTTGTTGAATATATGATAAATTTATCCCACCCATGGTTACTTCTAGAGATTCGGATTTAATAACATAAAAGGAATCTGTTTTATTGATTTTTGTTGGAGAATATATTAAGAAAGAATGTCACCCTTAAACTGAAATCAATTTCAAAACTATGGGTGAAAATTTTCCGGGTTTCACATCTTTGATTGAGTTTTCAAGGATTTTTTTTAATATTTGATCTTGAATTTATCCATTGTTTCCCTTGGGAATTTTTTGTGCAAATTGATAATTTTGGGCTGGTATATGGCGGTGCATGGTTGGAATATATTTTGGTGAAACCATGACCTCGTGACTAAGAAATTGTTCAAAAATAGTCATTGTTTACTACGGTGATGATACAGTAGGTGCATAATTGAGATAACCACGTGGGCTTATCGAGAGACATTCCCCTCTTGGATAGTGAGGGACACATGGTTTCCAAAAGGTATGAAAAAAATGTAGGCTAATAGTATGACATTAATAGGTCAATTAAATTAGAAAATTACCTTTCTTCCCTTTTGGATATTAACCCTAAATCACTTCCCATCTTCCCCAAATGGTAATTTTATTCATGGGAGCATCCTCTAAACTGTTATGGGCCTCGTTAACTCAAATATTTTACTAATTTGGTTTGGTAACATCAATGAATAATTAGGAATGAAATTTTCTCATGATTTCTCCATTCTTAAGGGGTTTATTTTACTTTCTTATTGAGTTCTTATTTAAATTATGTTTTCTTAACTAATTATGGTCTGATCGTGAGGTGTTGGGTTGAAAAATGGTGATTGTTTTTTATTTTTCTTTTGTACGGTCTTAGGATGGTGAATTTGGGGTTTCAGATTGATTTTTTGTAGTTTCCATGTGTGATCTAGGTGGTTACATTATTTTACATAATTAGATGAGATATCATTTTGATATTGTTTTTATAAATGCTTTATATAGATTACTTTTGTGGTGTGAAATATATTTTGCAATGGGTTTCAGATGTACATATGTTAAAAATGGATTTTAATGGAAAATGAGATGTTTCATGTTGTATTCATTTTGGTGCTTCATTAATTTATTTAATTCCTTGTGTAAATGTTGTGAAATGTGTTTTCAATGTTATTTAAAGGTTTGAATGCATGAAATGATGATTTTAAAAAATAAATATGTTTTTATTGCACATTGGATTCTTTATTGTTCACCTTAATTGCATCATTAAATTGTAAATTATAATTGAATCATGTTTTAAATTGAATTTGATGTGAGTATGATTTGAAAAGGGGAAATAAACATGTAAATGATTGTATTCTACATTTATTCATCTTTTTGTGTATCCAAATGGGTTACATGAAATATGAATGTTGTGTGAAATTTATTTCCAAAATTATTTGATGTGCATTAAAAATGGAAATTGGTTTTATTAATTGAAAATTGTGGTTTCCATGTGAGGTTTTGATCATCAGATAAATGTGAAAAATATGAAAGCGGTGATTTCTTAATGATATTTTGATTTTGGGAATTTGAATGTAAAATTTATAAATTATGTGAAGTGTTAAGATTAATTTAAAAACAAAGGGAATATTGTGAATCAATATGGGTTAACTATAACGGGTATACTAGATGACTCGGTTGTGGTGAGGCTCAAATTCATCTATAATAATCAACACTACAACACTAACTAAACATGCAAAATGATTGACGACTTCTAAAATTTTGGAACGTGTTTCCCTCTATTTTTTCATGAACTAGAACACTATTGGTATTGGATTATGATATATAGACTATTTTAATTTTGGGAGATGTACCCCTCTAGTGTCTCATGCACAAGAAATCTATTTATAGGTTAGTGGAGGATTTTTATCATCAAGGTATGACTTTCATAAAATCCTACTTATGCTAGTTATTTATATGTATTTTCCAACTATTCTCTCTTCTGATATGATGCTTATGTCATGTGGTGGTATCCATCTGTTAAAGGTAGACATTGTGTTCCTTTTCATTTAAATTAATTTTATTTCTGAAAAATGGTTTTCCTTGAAATGTGTATCTTGAGAATGTTTTCCCGAAAATGATTTCTTAGAAATGTGTTATCTATTCTTATGAAAAATTACATATTTATTTATCTTATAATGTTATGTAATGGAATCATTAATTTGGGTGACATCCTATTGGGAATGGATGACACCATAGATACACCATTGGTTGAATATATGCTTTGTTATGTATGCCCCAAGAGAAGAGAATAGGAATGTGGTGGTGATGGTAGATTTGGTTTCTATTTTTTCACTTCTTGTAGGTGTTTACAGTAGAGGCTTGATAGTGATTTTCCACTTATCAGATAGAGGTTTTTGGGATAGTTTTCTTTTTACCATTCTATTGTTGTAATTTTAGAATTTATAAAATTTATTATCTTGGAATATTAAAAATTATACTACGTCATTTGGTGATTATTATTAGTTATTCTAATGGTTGTTATTTTTGGTTTTCATGATTATAAAAATGGAGGAAATATTTCTAAAAGCACATTCTTAATAAATAGGGACCAGTTTCCGGCCCATGGGGTTCAGGTAGACCACTCAGGTAATTACATGAATTGGACAGGGTGTTGGGAAGGATGGAACCCCATTTTGGTTCATGAAAAATGATATTAGATGAAGTCACCCTATTTTTTGGTCAAGTTATTTTGGAGGATTCTTGATATACTAGAACTAGTATTGTTGAGTATTGAGGTCCTGGCTGCGAGTACGGTTTCTGGCCGACACACCTCATGACTGGACTCAGGTTGCCTTTGGTTGTAGGAATTTGGTTTGACGTTTCATCAAGGTGAGGGATACATACTAGAGACTGTATATGGACACTCAATATGGGTGGAGTTTATGGATTTCTATAGTCATTGAAATTAATTCACCTATTATTTTATTGATGAAATTGATTAAATTGTTTTTTCTAGCAATTTTCACAATGGTGGTATTGATGGTTTTTTATGGGCTTGTATCTTATTGTAGTATAATGCCTCTATGGAGAATTAATATGAAACCACTAGAAAAGGATGGATAGATTTAACCCTTACCAGTCAATCAAAGGTGAGTGGAAGTAGTGATTTGGGATTTCCAATCATTTGGTGAAGGAGTGGGCTTTAGTCATTCTATGGTTGGAGGATCTGAACCATGTTCGAGAATGGAAAATCCCAAGAGTTCCTCATGAACAAGACTCCATTTTTTGGTATCATTAAACCCCAAGAAGGAAAATATTTTCATGATATGATAGAAAGGATTTTCTCATTTCTTGATAATTCTGTGGAATTCAGAGTGAAATGTTATTCACTCTTGTTGGAAGGTACCATATGGAAGTTGTGAGAATAAGTGGTGAAATATTGAAAGAATTAGAAAATGGGTTGGAAATATATTAATGTAATGTTCAATGAGTAGTATTGTATTTCTATTTTGGATTTCCCCATGTCTTGATAATTTATAGACATTATCCTGGTAGAGAAGACTGTGATAGATTATTCCAACCCCATTGACGTATTTGTTCAATATACACCTGATATCATTTCTAATGTGACGTTGAAGGACTAGAAGGTAGTGATAGTAGATCTGATACCAAATATTCTTATTCAGGTTGTGGTTTTCTACTTAGTTTTTCAATATTTCTATGATGGTATAATTTGATGGTAAGGTAAATTACGATTTCTCTACTACATTTCCAATAGTGGTTAGCCATTTTCCATATGAGAAGAAGATGAAGCGGGGAAAACATGGGAATAAGGGACGTTATAGTTCATGAAAATATTAATGGCTATATTTGTATATGGATTATGATGATGGTTCCATTGTGTTTTTTTATGTGGGAAGAAAGTACACATGTGATATATGTTCCCATGCTATCCCAATACATTTAACTAGTGCACATATATGGGGAACTTACTACAATTTTATAGATTTATTCACCCATATCATAATGATATAGGATCTGCATCATTTAAAGGGATGTCAGCCCATTTGGAATAGTATAGAACAAAAATTTCTCATTTGGAGGTCGTTGTGGATTCCATGCATCTTCTTTTTGGAAAATTTAGTTTAAGGATGAGCCGCAGGACCATGGTCACTCTTCGGATCAGGTAGAGATAAGATGTATTCGTGCAATGCATCGAGTAGTAGTGGATTTAGATACAACAAATATGATATTTCTAAAAATCATTATTATTAAAAAATCATTATCTATTGTTATATTTTATACTGGAGACTTTTTTCATTCATTTATCCTCATCCCATCAATATATTAATGTTTCCAACTAATTTGATTCCTTATGTGATAGAATTGGTGATGTTGCATCAATATAATCGAGAGAAAGGTTATAGTTTTCTATCTTCAGCAAAAAACAAAGTCAAAGGTCAATATAGAATGGTATTTTCTGATTTTGGAAATGGACCAATTTTTCATAATAATTGGTATGGATTGGATGGTGATTATATAGATTTTCATTAATTGTTATAGGTGATGAGTGAGTTTTGGGGCACATGATAATAGTACACAACTTTTTCATGGTGAATGGGATCCTCGGCGAAGATGTGTTGTACCACCAAATCCTAAATGGGTAACTATTTTTTATGAGTTCGCTTCACTAATAATGGAGGATGGGGATGATGAACCTATGTGTGGATTACCTCTTATGGTGGGTGGGCTCCCAAAAGATTATCCAGATGATTTATCAGTTTTTAGCCCTGAGCAGGATGTGGAGTTCACCATTCATTTAGAATCGGGAACATAATTGATATCTATTCGATTGAACCATATAGATCCCACTGATTTTAGATTAATAAACACACAAATAGATTATTTGGAATTCGAAGGGCTCATTTTTTTAGTGTGTTTCCTAGGTTCATCCTTGTTTTCGTTTGCGAAAATGGATGATGTATCTCTCAATTTTTTCATAGATTATTGAAAGATGGATAATGTCTTGATTGAGAACAAGAACCATTTTACATGTGTTGATGAACTTTTTTATAATCCATGTGGGGAAAGGTGGTTTTCCTAAAATTATTTTATGTTTGGGAATCATCATGTCTGAGTTAGAAATGATGATGTTCTGAAAACATCCTCACAAAGAATGTATGTCCATTTTGAGTATTTATTTATCACATTCATGTTGAAAAATGCTCATGTGGTATTTATCAAACTCATGAATAATGTGTTCACCTGTATCTCGATTCCTTTTTCTTATATTTGTGGATAATATCTTGGACTATTTTGTAATTGATGAGGAGCATCATAGAAATTTTAGAATTGTGTTGGGGACCCTTTGGAATCATCACCTCTATGAGAGGATTTCTAAATGCACCTTATGATTATGGGAGGTGATTTTTTTGGCCAATGTAATCTCAGATTCTGGGGTTTTAGTGTATCATGTGTGGATTTGAGACATTATTTAATCAGAACGTCAAATGAATATTTCTGATATCATTAGATTTTTGGGCCTAATGGGGTATCTTGGGACGTTTTTTCATGATTTATCATATCATTCTTCATCAATGAAACTGCATACCAAGAAAGGGACAATGTTTGAGTGGATGCCAGAGTGTAATGAATCTATTCATGTGCTTAATTGATGGTTGACAATAGTCCTTCTTTATAACTTTGTATAATATGGAAAGGTATATGTGGTCAATTGTGATGCATCTAGAATGGATCTTGGGTGTGTGCTTATGTAGGATGACCATGTAGCATCTTATGGTTCATGGAATCACCGACCACATGAATTGACCTACCCCACCCATTAAATAGAGTTAGAAGAAATAAATCATTCTTCAAAGACATGAAATCATTATCTTTATTGGGGGAATTTTATAGTTTTTTTAATCATAAGATAATGGACAACATTTTATTCTCAAATGATCTGAATTTGAGGTAGCATTGTTGGGTTCAATACCTTTAGGGATTCAATTTTTATATCTTCAATACTATAGGAAAAGCTAATGTGGTGGGGTTAGATTTGATCAATAAATATCCAGTGTAGGAAATGAAACAATATAGTGACATGTGGACTTTAATGGGTCCTTGATCCTTGATCAACCTGGAGACCAAGGAATATATTTTAGGTGTGTTATTGGCATGTTTTCAGCTAACTCCTTTCGTTATAGAGATGGTTTAGCAAGATTAGTCATGTTTTGAGCTGTTTCAGTATTCTATGAAGTTTTATCAGGGTGGGTTGGTTTCATGTGAATGATTGTTCTCTCCTGAGAGATTCTTATGTTTCAATATTCACTTTCGGGTGATGTTATTAATTCACAGGCTGGTGATGCATGATAGAAACCAGTCCTAGTGGTTCATTCCTCCTTGAGCTACACAGATGTGATTTGATGTATGTCAGTTGTTCAAATGGAGAGGTTTGAGGTGATACAAATCTAACATCATATCTCTTAGTTATTCATCTATGTAGGATAAAAATGTGAACAAATAGACACCATGATTTCTTATGACAATACATATTTTTACCCATAAGTGGGATAAGTTCCCCATGGATTTTATTTTTATCCTGCCTTGTACACCTTGGTGGAGGGACATCATTTGTGTACTGATTAATCATCTAAAAAATAATTATATTTCTTTCTAATTAGGGATTCATCCAAAGTGGAAGAGTTGGGTCGTTTATATATTATGAAGATAGTTAGGATACATGGCAAGCCATCAATAATTATTTTTTAATGAGACTCTCATTTTATGTTATAGTTCTAGTAAGGCCAATAGAATTCAATAGGGTCATAGGTCATGTTGAGAAAAAAATACCAACCACAAATAGATGGTGAGACGGATTAGGATAATCAAATTTTGGAAGGAATTATCTAGGAATTGTTTTGGATATTGTAGGTTTTTCGGACAACCATTTGAGATTATTTGTGTTTAAATATAGAAATATTTAACAATATTCGATTTGAATGGAATATTTTTTGGTGATTTATGGTCAGACATATTTGAAGCCTTTGTGTGGGACTAAGGTGGGTGAGAACTCATTGTTTGGACTGAGCCTTGTCTAGGAATCATCTAACAACATCAAGTTGATCAGGAAGGGTTTTTAGATGGGGGTGAGTCTCTATATGACTAATTTTAATCAGAGGCCCTGATATTTGGTGTTTTCTATGGGTGATCTAGTATTCCAAAAAGTGACACCTCACTTGGGTGACTGTTGTTTGGCCTAGAAGGGGAGGATAATGATGAGGTGTCTCTGGCATTTTTAAATTAACATATGTATTGGTAAGGGGATATTGGTTATATATTCTATCATTGTTATACCAAATTTATGAAGTATTCCATGTGTGTATGAAAAAAATATATAACCCAGAATAGTGACTTGTTTTTAATTGGTAAGAATTTATATTAGAACATGATTTATCTATGTTTGAGCTGCTAGTAACGATTTTAGAATCTCAGTATAAAGTGAATCATGGGATGCCAGTTTCGTTGGTCTATGTTTTTTGGAAGCATGATAGTTATGTGACAGAGACATGGGAACATATTTCTTGGTTTTTGGAGTAGTATCTATTATTTTTCATTATCCAAGAAATAGAGTGACATCTTGAGGGTGGAAAGTTCTCATGGTGGTTAGAATTATCATAGTCATGATTTTTCTGTATTGTTGGTCATGTATATATCACTTGTTTCCCTTAATATTTATAGTGAAAATTATTATTTAGGGATTTGAAGAAGGTGGTGCTTGGTGGGCACATGATTAGGTGAAACTATGCATCCTCACCTAGGAAACCATGCAGAAAATTAAATCAGTAACAACACGATTGGTTTGTAGTTTAGAAAACCATACGACTATATCTTCATGGATAACGTGGGACTCCCAGTTGCATGATAGTTTGGAAACCCGTGTGGGTAACCTTATACCTCATGTAGATTGTTAAAAAGTGAATAATTACCTTTTTCTCTTCAAATTTAACGCAAAATGACCTCCTATCTTCCCCATACATGAATTTTCAGCCTTGGGTGCATCATCCAAGATTTAATAGTCTTCTTCATATCCTATATTTTGGTTTTTTTGTGTGGGAACTTCAAGGAATGGTCAAGTATTTCACTTTAATCATGATTTATCCCTTCTTTTAGGGATTATATTCCATCCTTCTCAAGTTATTATATTCTAGTGGGTTATTTGACCTAATGTGGTTATAACATTAAAATGTTTGGTGAAATCCTGATGATTATTATTCTATCATTATTTTATTGTTTCATGTGGTGGAGTGGTTGGGGTTTTAAACCAATTTCCATGATTTTCTATCTTTGAGGATGGTGGTTCCACACTTTTACTTTGTTGGATGACTTTGGCATGCATACATGAATTTTTAAATGTGCCCTAAGGTTTTTTTTGTGGTTTAAAATGTTTTCTACAATGGTTTTTACATGCACCTGTTTTGAAAATTTTATTTGTTAATGAAAATTGATATATTCCATGTGATCTTTATTATAGTGTTTCTTGGATGTATTTTATTCCTTCCATGAAAATATTTAATTATGTTTTCAAAAGTATTTAAAGGTCTCAATTATATAAAAGTGTGATTCTTGAATGAAATTTTTTTTCCTTAAATTTTGATTCTTTGTAATGCAGTTAAAATGTATATTTAAATTTTGAATGTGATTTGAAGCATGTTGTAAAATAAAATTGATGTTAGAATAAATTTCAAAGGGGGTTTCCCTTTAAATTGGGTTTATTAACTACATAATTTTCTTCTTGAGTTTCCAAATGGGTTTCATGAATTCTGAAAGTGGTGTGAAATGTTTTTCAAAATGGTTTTTTAATGCGTGCAAAAAGGAAATTGTTTTTATAGAAAATGATGGTTTCCATGTGATATTTTGATTGTTGGAAACATGTCAAATTTAAAAGTATAGATTTCCTTCTTTTCCTGTGATTCATTCCTTGTGTGTGTGAAATTTGTGATTTATATAATGTGTGATGTGGAATTTGAGAAAAAAGGTAATCTCGGGTATCTTGGAGGGAGAATTAGAACTAGTATTCTAGTTGACTTGTTAACTGAAATGACCTAATTCCCCAAATAGGATTGATTCTACAACACTGAGTAAACATATGATATGATCAGATAACACTCAAATTTTGTGATGGTATCCCCTCTATTGATGCATCTATGGAAATAATGTTAATACCGGATTATGATTTGGAGACTACATGAATCTTGTGAGGTTTCTTCCTCTAGTTATTTGTGTATAAGATCATTTTTGGTAATTTATTGGAGGATTTTGATCATCGAGGTATAAGGATTATAGGGTCCCACTTGTTCTAGTTACCTATAGATATTGTTATATCATTTTCTATTGTCACATGATTATTATGTGATGTTGTGCTATCCATAGGTACAAGGTAGACCTATTTACATTTTTATTTCATGAAATTTAATTTTTGAAAAAGTGTCTTCCCTGAGAATTACATGTTGAGAATGATTTCCATAAAATGTTTTATTAAAAAAGTCTCAAATATTAATAGGATATTTTTATTGTTGATTTTTCTTCTACTATTATAGCATTAAATATTTCTTTTTAGTGGTATCCTTTTGGTATTTGTCTCAAAACCTATATGCACATTTGGTGGTTTGTGTACTTTGTTGTGTATAAAATGAGAAAACAAATGGTGTATCATTTTGGGGACGGTGGAACTATTTTCTAGTGTTCCCATTTATAAAGTTATTTATGGTGGTGGATTGAGGGTGATGTCCCTCATATCACATGGAGGTTTTTGGGAATGTTTTTTGGTTCTCATTTTGTTGGTGTACTTTTGGTTTTGATTAATGTTGAAAATATTGAATATGAAAAATTGGTGTACCTCATTCAGTTGTGGTAATAAGTTATTGTGATTATTATAATTGTTGGTTGATTGTGATCATATAAATGGGATAAATAAATACCAAATTGTATTTTTGATACCCAATATCCTGTTTCTAGCCTATCAAGATTGGGAAACCCTTCATGCCATTCCATGAATCTGTCTAGGTGTCCGGTTCAATGGAACCCCCTCATGGTTATTGATAATGGTTATGCATGGGGAGTGAACAACTTCCCATCACCTGATGATGCACCCTACCATAACAAAGTGGGGGACCCTACACACTTAAATTCCCTAACTAAAGGATGTTCATTAGAAAAATTATGGATAAAATATCATCCTCAACATACATTCCCATATTAATATTTCTAATTTTTATCTATGTCTATTTATGGGTATATTTTGTTTGTCTATGATTTATGAAAAATAAAAAAACCATGTACAATTTTAGTACCAATGAGATAAGTACAAGTGAAGCCCGTGTGTTTCTCAGTGCCAGTGTTGGTAATGATATACTACTGACCACTACACATTTTCTAAGTAATGTTTCTTCTCAATATCTCTTGGTTGTTCAAGATTTTGTGGTATTGGATAGTGTGTGAATTCTACAAAATACATGAGACCCTGAGTTGATGATTTCATTTATATACATAATCTATCTTATGTGTTGAGGAATATCTGATCAATGGGACCATGATTATCCATAATTCACAGACACTATCAGAGTTTAAATCCATATTTTATGTTTTGGTCCCATCTAGAATGATCATAGATGATATACAGTGGGATAATTGTAGTGAAAATTAATAATATACCTATGGAATGTTTCTCCATAATTGTGGGTTTATTTTTTTTCATTAATGATATTTATGTTCCATGTTGTTTTACATGATAATTCATCTTTATAAATATAATTTTCCCAAAACCATTATCAAATAATAGGATGGAGTTGTTTTTTGTGGTTGCTAGGAATGATCTATAATGATAAAAAAATATTTCATTACCGTTCCTGGATACTATAATTAAGGTGAAATATGATAATGTTAATGTATAGGTATCATTTTATCATCATGATAGGATTTCAATTAATTAATCCATTGTTACTAGATTAAATGCTGTTAACAAGGTAACCCATGGTACTTAAAATCACATAATGGAATTTTGTATAATTTAATCATCAAATCATAAATCATGACTATTTGGATGGTCTTCTCAATAGAAAATAAATGTAGGAACAATGTATCATGGGTCCTGGGTGAGGATGTCTTTTGGGAGGTGATTGGACATTGCTCAAATAGAAGATCAAAGGAAGAGAATCCAATTAAAGATAAATGATACCAAGAAAATGCTCTGGTATAATTGAAGACATATTCACATCTCTTTATATTAAATGTACAACATGGATTATCAATTTTTATCTTTATTATAACGGTGTAAATATACTCAATGAATTATTGTCTATTCTTATAGGTGGTATGCATATTCCCAAAATCAAATATTTTAATCCCCTATGAAAATTAATCTCATGAATAACACAATTTGTTTCTTTAAATATCATGTGTACTAAATTATCATGAACACATATGAAAATAGGGTCCCTATACTAGGCCATATGAAAGAACCATTAGATCATAGGAATGGTGAAGGGGTGATTAATCAATCGATTGATAGAATGTAAGATATTATCATTATGGTAGGACTAAATTTTAATACAAGATTACACATTTAATAATATCAATTATACATAACATATCTTAGTTTTCATTTACAATAGTTAACTATGGTATTTAATAGACAACTATCTTTCCACAAATAATATTTGGCTGGATCCCCATATAGAAATATAGTGGAGTCAATAAACATGTTAGTATAAGAGAAATATTCTTGTAAAATATCAATAATGGATGTGGAGAGTAAAGATCAAGTATATACACTCCCAATTCTAGAATAGTCATAACCAAATTGAGGCTAGATAAAAAATAATTTCTGATTATGCAATAAAAAATACTGATATATTAATTGCACACATTATTAAAGATGATATGGGTTAACCAATAAATTAGATTCATTCATTTTCATTACTAATATTGTGCATATTTATGAATGGAGTGTCCAATTTTTTAGTTTAGGTTCCTTACATAATAAAAAGTTTTATTTTTTTGCAACATGTCATTTGTGATGAACTGGGAGTCCTTGGAACAATTTGATCAGGAATAATTTTTAACAAAATAATGTACCCATCTCGAACAATATTATTAGTTATTAATATCATTGATAGAAAATATTTTTAAAAAAAATCCTTGAGAAGAAGGGAATTTTTTTGAAGGAATGAACTAATAAAGAAATAAAGATAAATTTTATCTTAAATCATTTATGAGGGCTAAAAGCACATATAGTTGAAGTATACACTCCCTCACAAGTAGTATATATTTGCATTATAAAAAAATATTTTTTTTTTCAAATACACTCTATATAAACATTTTTATATGAAATTTAATTATTTCCATTGTACTATATCTATTGTAAATAATTTTCATAAATGGGAAAATTGTAACTACGGAGGAAACTATTAATGATTACTTCTTCATCCAAGAATAATAATCATTATAAGTAACCTTTTTTTGAAAAGTCCTATCATAAAAAATGATGAATATGAAAGAACAATTTCTACCCCTCCTCCAAGCAAAATTTCTATCTCATTATCTTAATCACTCCAATTTTTTTAAAGCTCCCCAAACCTATTGTGGTCGATGTCATTAACTAACATTTTGATGTTACATATTTTTTTACCAGTCAAATGTTAATATTCAAATATATTATATTTAAAATTTATTTTTTGCACATTTATTATTTAAAATAATTTTTTATTCTTTTTATTATTGTGTATATTAATACAATTAATTTAATCTTCCTTAATTTACAAAATATTAACAACTAAAAATTATTAAAACTATTAAAAAATAATTGATAGTTATTTACAAATTAATATTATATAAAATAAATTATATATTTATTATATAATGAACAATATTATTTTTGTTAATTTAACATCTTATTTTTGTTTTTATTTTATAATTTATTTTAAATAATTAGTTTGTTAATTTTTATAAAAAAAATTATAATACATTTATAAAAATACAAAATAAAATTATTTGATAATATTATATTAATATATTATTTTTGAATGAAAATTATTATTAATTAAAAATAATTAATTAAATGCAAGAAAATTTGAAAAAAAACCTAATTTTCCACTTATAAAAATTATAACTAAGAAATAATTAATATGAAAAATTAATTAAATTTTTTTAAATTAAAAAAAAAATTAATGTGCAAAGGTAAACAAAAAAATAAAGAAACAAACAAACAAATATTATTTTTTTAAGAAAACTGATTAAAAAATAGTAAAAATTAAATAACATTAATATTAAATAATTAATAAAATGAATACCATAATAAAGATTTAATTATAAAAAATATATTTTATTATATAATAAAAAATATAATTAAAAAATAAAATAAAAAATTTTATTATTAAATTAGTCATTTAATTCATTGAAAATTTTAATAATAACTAATTTGAGGAAAGAAAATTTTAAATTTTCAAAATGTTTTTTGGATAATTATTTTATTTAAAAAAAACAATATAAAAATATTCTCCAGTATATTAATTGAAACATATGAAATAAAAAAAATTATTTAAACAAAGGGAAACATTATAAGAGTTAACATAAATAGAATTAATAGTTAATAATAAATTAATACTAATGTTTTAAAAATATAATATTATTACATATTTAATTTCATTGATTAAATTCCATTTTTAATTAATAAATTATATAATTTATAATTATGGAAAAAATAAAAAAAATAATAAATAAAATTAGTTACTTAGAATATAAAATTTTCATAATTAATAAAAAAAATTAATTATTAAAAATCTGTACAATAGAGTTCCAAAAAAATATAACATTGAAAAGTACGAAAAATATTTAATTGTATTATTCTATTAATTCTTATGATTTGTGTAACAACCTGAACTTTTTAATTATATTTGTTTTTTAATTTTATATGTTATTTTCTTTTTTACTCAACCAAACTATATCCTTTAATTAATGAATTAGGTATAATAAAAATGAGACCATTGGGTTTCGACTGCTATATGACCGTTGGTCAATATGACTGTTGGAAACTATAATCTTAACGTTGTGTTTTTATAAATATAGTTATCTTGGTTAATTTATATAGAAAGAAGATTGAATGGCCTCATCCAGTAGACTCGAGCCATATGATACCCATCCGTCGGAGCCTGGGAAGGAGGTAGCATCACTGGGCTTTGTTATGGACCCAGCCCAAGCCGAACTTCAACGTATGAATCTTGAACAGAATCGCATGAGGGAGAAGTTCAAGCAGATAGAAATCACCACTCGGGCAATGTTGTCCAAGACACCAAAAGATTCTATCACTATAGCACAACTTACACTTAGATTATATGCTAGTGTTATAAGGGTCTATGTAACGAGACCTTAGCTTCTTTGTGTAATATTTTTATATAAATAAAATAGTTATTCTTTATTATGGCCATGTTTGTGAATTTCAAATATCCGGATAAATATAGGATGTGTATTATTGATGAATTTTGGAAAAAAAGTGTATTTTAAAATATTTTTTGTATTCTTTAAATAATTAATAATTTGAAATTATTTTCAATAAATGGTCGTCTACAGTTGTGTTCAGTAAGAAATTTAGATTCTAATAAGATCAACTTGGTTTTTTGTGATTAGTAAATTAGGAATAGTAACATACCCATATGAATAGTAATGAATAGTAAATTGATCCAAAAAATAGAAACATCACCCATAAATGTATAAATACATTTTAGACATCTTAAAAGTGAAAAAATGATCATAGTCTATGTTTTTTTATTTTTGTATGTCATAAATATTTTATTTACAATTTTATAATTAATTTAATAATATAAAATGAAAATGTATTTTTATAAAATCTAATCATAAATTGTGGCATTATTTTCTTTTAGTTATATGATAATTTTATGGGACGTTGATTAATTTTTTAAGGTGTTACAAAATAAGTTATAGTTTTAAAGTTGTATTTTTGGAATAAATAATGACTTTATGTAAAAATTAAATTCAAAAAATTTAGAAATTTATTTTCATAAAACTGAGTTCATTTTTGAAATCAGAGTGTTGATATTAGGTTAGGGTGAATTTTTGGGATCTTTCTAAAACATTTGAATTTTCGATGAATAATAAAAATGCAGTTTTGAGTTTCAACTATTTAATGACATCATTATTGATGTATTAATGATGTATGCTTTCTGGTTGACTTATGAATAGTGATATATTCTATGAGGTGTACCAAGTGGCCAATACCATGGGAAAATACCATGGGCAGGCCCATGGTTTTTTAAATACCACCGATGTGGTGTCCCTTGGAAAATAATAATTTATTCACTCACTTTTACAATAAATACCAAGACATTTCCCTCATTTATTTCATTCCAAAGTCATCCTCACCGAATTTCTGGTCTCCTTAACTCCCAAGAAGTCCTCCCAAGGTGCCCTCAAGAATCCCAAGGTCCTGACATTCAATATTTCAAAGTTACTTTTCAAGGTAAGGGATAAACCTTGGTGATATGTTCATGAATATCTAAATGAAATGTTGTAGAAACATATTCAAGTTATGATTCATGTTATCATTATTATGATATTCCTATTCTTCCATTGATCAAGCATTTATGACTTTTATCATGTTCTTATTAATATTGTTCAACATCACATGTCAACTATTTCACCTGTTTTCTTTACTGATCCTTCTACTCACCCTTTTCATTGATGTATGTATTTAGGATATGAGATGCAGTAATTTTACATAGGATGAACCTATGATAAATCCTTACAATTGGTTTAGAAGAATGTTTTATGTTGTTTTCATGTATTATGTTCCTGATTTCCAAGACACTAGACTTTAAAGATCCACTATTTGTAAAATGTAATGAAAGGTTATGTATGAAAGAGTAAGGATGGAATAGTTGGTATCGAAGGATATTTTAGTTATTTATTGAAATTAGGATATGAAAACATAAGGTAGAATCCTATATAAAATTTTAAATTTAGGAAATTTCCTGGTGTTTTGGTGAGTATTGAGTAAGTGGTTTATCAAGAAAAGACATCCCTGTCTATATACAAGCAGGTAGAGGAGGCTCTGGAACATATGTACCTAGGAGTGAAAACATTGACAAGGAGTTTTGGAAATAACCTGGGTATCCTGGTACACGATAATGGGCCTTGCTGAACTCTTGGTTACGATACTCCCGGGGGATAGGTTTGGTTAATCATAAGCTTTTTATGAATCATTATGAAGGATTTATAGAGAAATATAATCGTTTAAATATGTTTTAATAAATATATACATTATAGTTAAAATATTCTTAAATGTAATAAGTTTCTCACTAAGGTTTTATTCTATTAGAAATGGCGGGTAAAAGGAGGAACCATGCGAATGGTGACCACAATGGACCATGCGCTGATGGCCCTCCGATGGAAGCCAGAATGGAAATATTCATGCGAATGATGAACTAAATGACTAAAGTTATGGGAAATAACTTGAATGAAGACGAGAGACTGATATCACCACGAAGATAAAAACATTTTGTTGCATCCTTTATGCGTCAATTAGAACCAACCTTCAGTGGATTGACTGACCAATTGATTGCTGACCAGTGAACCATCTCTATCAAGAAGATATTTTCTATGCTCCATTATTCAGAGTAGGAAAATATCACCCTGGCTGTCTATCTCTTATAACGAGAAGTTGATTTGTGGTGGGAGCTGATTAAAAACATGAGGCAAGGAGTGGTGGTTGAAGCTATGGAATTGGAAGAGTTCAGAGGTATCTTCTTTATTAAGTATTTCCCTCGTTCCATGAAAACAAGAATGGAGAATGAGTTTCTTGAGATGAAGCAGAAGGAGAATGAATCTGTGGGAAGCTATGAGATGAACATTACAAGGCATTCACATTACTCCTATATCTTTTTCATGGATCCAAATGGAAAGGTAAATAGATTCTTCAGAGGACTGAGACATCATCTGTGGAAGAATCTATCCAACTGAGATTATGACAGCTATGAGGAGATTGTGTGAAGTTCTACGAATGACGAACTAGAGTTTGTTGAGACTCATTGGTCTCATAAATCCAATGACAAAATGATATTGATGGAGATATGCTTAGTTATAAGCTTTGATAAAAGAAGAAGAGGCAAGAAAGTGAACCATCCAAAGTGTAATAAATGTGGGAAGAAGAGTTCGGGGAACAACCTGCTCGGGGGCGGGAAATGTTACAAGTGTAGAATAGATGGCCATATTGCGGGGAATTGTCATATTTTGGTGAAACCTAAACTTACAAACACTAACGACAAGGGAAAGATGGTGCATGCCCTACCTAATGTCCAGTTCATTATGTGTGGAAAACTTGGGAACTTTTCCAATCACTTTTCAAATCTATGGGCAGTGGAGGGGAACCACCATCAGCCTAAGAAAAGGCCAAGGGAGTAGGGTCATTATTTTTCTATGATGACAACTGATGTTGAAGATCAATATGATGTGGTAGCAGGTACTCTTGTTTTTCTCTCAAAGCTAGGATGTACTTTGTTTGATTCTGGTTTAACATTGTCCTTTATTTCCTTCATTTTTGAAAAGAATTTAGAATCAAATCACGACTTTATAAAAGTAGAGTTATCAGGAAAGACTCCTATTGATATTATCCAAGCATCATCAATGTTTAGAAACAATAATTTTTACTTTGTTGATCACAATCTTATCACAAATCTAGTAGTCATTCCCATGCTGGAATTCGACATTATACTAGGGATGGACTGGCTATCAAATTATAATGCTAAGATCAAATTCATAAGTAAGGAAATCATAGTAGTCTTGAATGGAAAACCTAGAGTTATCTTCCAAGGAGAGATATCTCAACCTGATATTTGTCTAGAAGAACCTCATGTATCCTTCATTATAGAATTGATCAGTGAATAAGAATAAGGAAATGAGAGTTTGAGGATATAAAATGTACCCATCATCCTGGAATACATTGACATATTTCTTGAGGAGTTTCATGGACCTCCCTCGGAAAGAGAGGTAGAGTTCTCTATTTAACTCATACATGGATCTCATCCAATATCAAAGACCCTGTATAGGATGGAAAATGTGGAGCTGAAGCAATTAACAAAAAAATCCCAAGATCTTTTGTAGAAGGGGTTTATCCGACTGAGTATATCTCCTTGGGGAGCACCTATTCTCTATGTGAAGTAGAAGGATGGATCGATGCAGATATGCATTGATTATAAAGAACTGAAGGGGATCACAGTAAATAATGAATACCCTCTTCCAATAATTGATGAATTATTTGACCAACTTCTTGGGGATCAATTCTTTTCTAAGATTGATCTTCGGTATGGTTATCATCAATTGAGGGTGAAGAAATAAGATATTCCCAAAACTGCCTTCTGATCATGATATGAGAATTACGAGTTTGTTGTTATGCCTTTTGGACTGACTAATGCACCTGTTATTTTTATGAATTTTATTAATAGAGTCTTTAAGCAATACTTTGATAACATTGTGGTAGTATATATTGATGATATTTTGATATATTAAAAATGTCATGAGGAGCCTGAGGACTATCTAAGGGTTATTTTGAAAACTCTATGGAATGAATTTATTTTTGGATTGATCAGAAAATGTTAATTCTTGTTACAACAAGATGCTTTCTTGGGGAACATTGTTACCAATGAATGAATTACAGTTGACCCTGAAAAGACAAAAGTTTTAGAGGAGTGGCCTCATCCTACAAAAATAACTGATATTTGTATTTTCCTTGTATTAGCAGGATATTATAGGAGGTTTGTGAAAAACTTTTCATGACTTTCTAATCCATTAACCAAGTTAACTTGAAAAGGGGTCAAGTTCATCTGGAAAAAGGAGTGTGATGAATGTGTCCAAGAGCTAAATAAGAGGTTGGTTACTGTACCTATATTAACCCTTCCCTCATGTAGAGAAGGATTCGTTATTTTTGGCAATGCATCTATGAAAGGGCTTGGGTACATCCTCATGCAAATTGACAAGGTCATTGATTATGCATCTCGACAGTTGAAGACTCATGATCAGAACTACCCTATGCATGATCTGTAGATGGAAGCGATTGTTTTTGCTCTGATATTATGGAGGAACTATATTTATGGGGATAAATGTGATATATACCCAGACCATCAATGATTGAAGTATATTTTCACTGAAAAGGAATTGAACATGAGACAAATAAGATGGCTGGAACTCTTTAAAGACTATGATTGTTCAATTAATTATCATCCAGGAAGAACAAACTATGTCACTGATGAATTAAGAAAGAAAGACCCAGTTGTTCTGTCCATGATGAGGATTCAACGAGATCCTTTGATCAATGACATAGTAAAGCTGGACATGAAAATTATAAGGGATGGGACATCATCAACCCTAACCCAAATTATTTCTCAACCGTCACTACTAGAGAAGATCAAGAAAGCTCACGAAGAAGATACTTTGTTACAGAAGAAGATTGAGGCTATGAAGGATGAGAATTTTTCCGAGGTCAATAAAGATCACGAAGGTGTACTAAAATTTCGTACAGGAATATGTGTTCAATCTATTCCATAAATAAAGAAGGAGTTGATAAATGAATCTCATAACTCTACTTTCTCTATACAACCTGGTATTAAGAAAATGTATAGGGACCTTCATGATCATTATTGGTTGGATAATATGAAATGGGAGATTGCTGACTACACGTCAAGGTTCCTGGTATGTCAGCAAGTCAAGGCGGAGTGACAACTTCCTAAAGGGGCATTGAAACCAGTACCCATACCAGCATGGAAGTGGGACAATATCACTATGGACTTCATCACTGGTCTCCCACGAACTTTCAATGAAAATAATGCAATATGGTTTATTGTGGACCATCTCGCCAATACTACCCGTTTTATCTCCATTCGAGAATATTTCTCTCTTGATAAACTTTCCAGGATTTACACGAAGTGGTTAGGATACATGGAGTTCCACTTTCTATCATATCTGATCATGATCCAATGTTCACATCCAAATTCTGGAGAAATTGTTTACAATATCTTAGCACCGAATTGAATTTTAGTACGACCTATCACCCCCAAACTGATGGCCAATCTGAAAATACTCTTCAAACACTCGAGGACCTGTTGAGAACATTCTCAATAGAATTTAAAGGTTGATGGGATCAACCTCTCTCTTTAGTTGAGTTCTCTTACAACAATAGCTTCAACACAAGAATTCAAATTTCACCCTAAGAAGATATTTATGGGAAGCGATGTAGAACTATTACTTGTTGAGTTGAAGTTGGTGAGAGAATGATTTTTGAGACAGATCTTGTGCAAGAGATGACAAAAAAGGTCCATTCCATCCAAGAGCACATTAAGGATTTTCAGATTCGGCAAAAGATCTATGCTGAAAACCATTCAAGGGACTTGGAGTTTGATTTTGGTTACAAATTTCATTTGCATATTTCACCTAGGATGGGAGTCATGAGGTTTTAGAAGAAAGGGAATCTTATACCTAGGTACATTGGACCATATGAAATCCCTGATCGTGTGGGATAAGTGGCCTATCATCTTGCACTTCCTCCGAATCTAGCACAAGTTCATGATGTCTTCCATGTATCCCTCTTGAGGAAGTACATACCTGACCCTTCCCATGTACTAAATCAACAGGTGGTACAACGGGAACCTGAACTATCTTATGAGGAGCAGCTGGTGGAGATCTTGGATCATAGAGACAAGGTTCTACGCAACAAGACTGCCCACCTTGTTAAGGTGTTGTGGAGGAACCACAAATGTGAAGAAACCACATTATAACTAGAGGAGTCCATGAGATAGAAGTACCCACACCTTTTCCCACCACAGTGTACGAGATAAAATTTCAAGGGTGGAATTTTATAAGGGGAGAAGAATGTAACAACCCGAACTTTGAAATTATATTTGTTTCCTAATTTTGTGTGTTATTTTATTTTTTACTCAACAAAACTATATCATTTAATTAATGACGTGGGTATAATTAAAATGAGACCATTGGGATTCTAATTTTATATGACCATTTGTCAATATGACCATTAGAAACTATAATATTAACATAGTGTTTTTATAAATACGGTTATCTTGGTTAATTAATATAGAAAGAAGAATGAATGGCCTCATCTAGTAGACTCGAGCCACATGAAGCCCAACTGTCGATGCTTGGGAAGGAGGTAGCAACACTGGGCTTTTCTCTGGACCAAGCCCAAGATAAACTTCAACGTATGAAGCTTCAACAGAATAGACTAAGGGAGAAGTTCAAGCTGTTAGAAATCACCACTCGGGAAATGTTGTCTGAGCCACCCCAAGATTCTATCACTATAGCACAACTTATACTTAGGTTATATGGTGGTGTTATAAGGGGCTATATAACAAGACCTTGGTTGATTTGTGTAATCCATTTATATAAATAAATTAGTTATTTCATATTATGGCCATGTTTGTGAATTTTAAATATCTGGATAAATATAGGATGTGTATTATTGATGAATTAAGGAAAAAAGGTATTTTAAAATATTTTTCGTATTCTTTAAATAATTAATAATGTGAAATAATTTTCATAAATTCTCTTATATAGTTGTGTTCAGTAAGAAATTTAGAGTCTAATAAGATCAACTTGGTTTTTTGTGAATAGTAAAGTAAGAATAGTAACATACCCATATGAATAGTAATGAATAGTAAATTGACCAAAAAATAATGAAACTTCATAGAAGAATGTATAAATACCTTTTAGACATCTTAAAATTGAAAAAAAATCATAGTTTAAGTTTTGGTATTTTTGTACGTCATAAATATTTTATTTACAATTTTATAATTAATTTAATAATTTAAAATGGAAAAGTATTTTCATTAAATTTAATCATAAAATGTTACTTTATTTTCATATAGTTATACGATAATTTTATGGGACCTTGATTACTTTTTATGGTGTTACAAAATAAGTTATAGTTTTAAAGTTATATTTTTGGAATAAAAAATGATTTTATTTAATAATTAAATTAATAATATTTAAAAAATTATTTCCATAAAATGGAGTTCATTTTTTAAATCAGAGCATCGATATTAGGTAAGGGTGAAATTTTGGGATATTTTTCAAAGAGTTGAAGTTTCGTTGAATAGTAAAAATGCAGTTTTGAGTTTCTGGTGTTTAATGACATCATTAATGATGTAATAATGATGTAAGATTTCAGTTCGACTTATGAATAGTGATATATGATATGAGGTGTCCCATGTGGCCAATACCATGGGAAATACCATGGTAAATTCCATGGTTTTGCAAATACCACCGATGAGGTGTCCCTTGGAAATTAATAATTTATTCACTCACTTTTCCTATAAATACCATGCCATTTACCTCTTTAATTTCATCCCTAAATAATCCTCAATGAATTTATGGTCTCCATACTTCCCAATTAGTCCTCCCAAGGTTCCCTCAAGCCTCCCAAGGTCCTAAACTTCAAACTTTCGAGGTTACTCTTCAAGGTAAGGGATCCTTTCACCCTCCTCTTTTAAGTCATGACTTCCTTTATGTTCTGTCTTCTAATTTCCATCTCTTTATGTTGAGGGTATGTTTTTATATATTATCATTTCTTTCCATTTAATGTATAATTATTTATATACCATTTCCTCTCTAATAAATTTGTTTTCTAAATTTTTAAGTGACCCTGTTAGGATGCCGATTTTCTCGTAAAAGAAATCGCATCTTCTCTTTTCTTTCCTATTTCCTTTTCATGTGTTATGTCATTAAAATATCCATACCATGATATTATTCAGTACCCATACTATATTATGAATTATTTATGAGTGGGTGACCCTTGTCCCCTCTCTTTTCAAAGTTGTCTAAAAATATGTTATATAGTCGTAATGCTACAGGAATTTCATATCAAAATTTTTATCTCTTTCTCTCATTAAATTATATTATTTTATTTATTTGAATACCCATACCTATTTCGTTTATATGGGGGTTCATAGTTATAAAAAAATTATATAATTGATTCTATAATTGACATATGTATAACCCTCACTCCCATTCCATGGTTAATAAACGACTTTATGATATTATTTTAAGCCCTATTTAAACATAACTATTTTGACATGAAACCCATTTCATTGATTATATTTGTGTTATTTATGAAATGTCTGGAAATTATCTATTTGGATCAAATGAATGTAAATACATATTAAGGTTGTTCCCTAATTTCTCTCTAATGCATTGGGTAAAGAATTAATCCCTAGAGATGAAAAGTTTCATGATACCTTGGTGAATAACCATGGTAATTTTTATGACACCTCGAGGATAAACCTTGGTGATATGTTAATGAATGTATAAATGAAAATTTTTAGTCACATATTCATGTTATGATTCATGCTATTTTTATTATGATATTCTTTTTATCCATTCCTCATGCCTTTATGACTTTTATCATGTTCTTATTAATGTTGCTCAAGATCACATGTCAACTGTTTCACTTGTTTTCCTTACTGAGCCTTATGCTCACCCTTTTCATTGATATATGTCTCCACGATATGAGATGAAGTAATTTTACATAATATATACATATGATGAAGCCTTAAGAGTGGTTTAGAAGAATATTTTATGTTGTTTTTATGTATTATATTCCTGATTTCCAAGACACTAGACATTAAAGATCCTATGTTTGTAAAATGTAATGAACAGTTATGTATGAAAAAGGTAGGATGCCATTATTTGTTTGGTTTTTATGTTTTTTATTTAGTTATCAATTTTATTAATTGTACTTATCTATAGTTTATTGTGATTTTTTAACATTTAAATTTAAAAATGATTAATGTCTATATTCTTTGACAATAACATTTTCTGAAAAATTAAAATTTTCTTCACAAATAGTTATTTTGATAAATTCTCAATTTATATATATCTACTTTGGAATAATTTAATTGGTGATTAAATTGTCTATCCTTCACATATACTATTTTTTATGCATATAAACGATTCTAAATACTAAGACCTTGGGACTAAGAATTCCAATATAGTGTAAATATAATTAATTAAGATGAGGTTTTCCATGATAGGTTATTTGTGATGAATTCCCATCATAAAGAACTTTTGTCTAGGAATAAAACTCTCCAAAGAATACTGAAAATAGTTTAAAATTTTACAGTTTTCTAATCCACCAAAAAATGATTAAATTTTTTCATACTTTGTCTAATAGAGAAATAAACCCTCCTATTTAAAACTATACTCTCATCCACCACCTAATCCCATGCATTTTTGTTTTTTATGTAATTTCATTCATATCCTCATTTACTTATAATGCCTTATTCATCATCCAGAGATAACAATGAGTATGGGAACTATATTTATATAAACATCTAAGGTGGTAATGTAAAGGATTCAACTATTGGTGTGGAAATCTTAGTATCCCACGATAAATTTATAAAATTTTATAATGTGGTGTAAAATCACAATGTTGAGACCTGAGTGGTTTGGACATATTATCTTATAGATAGTAATAATCACTCAGTAAAATCTATGGGATATCTAATTATGAGATAAGATGTTCCAAAAACCAATTAAAACATTTGATCATGG
Organism: Viscum album; assembly: GCA_963277665.1. Taxonomy (NCBI): domain Eukaryota; kingdom Viridiplantae; phylum Streptophyta; class Magnoliopsida; order Santalales; family Viscaceae; genus Viscum; species Viscum album. The sequence goes on from OY728145.1 coordinate 908,429,762, forward strand.
TTGGGATATCACCGAGAATGAATTTTTCGTAACCCTAAAATTATTGATGGGAATAACAATTAATTTTGTTGTTAAATATCATAATAAATATTTATATAAACTATAATCAGATCTCCATGTTACCTCTAAAAAAGGTTCAAGATATGCATAACTATAGAAAAGTGTGTGGGAATTCCAAGAAATAGACACTTAATATAAATCACCATCTTTCTTGGAGTTTGGTGCTTTTAATGAATACCTCATATGACATGTCCTATTACTGAATCATCCTTTATCACTCTCCCATATTTCAAGTTGATATTTATATTGGGCTTGTACAACCCTATCTATGATCAATGTTCATAAACTGGTACTCTAAAGATATTTTTTATTTCATAAAACCTTCTGATCTGACTTATTTCACTCATAACCTAGGGTCATAAGAATACCTACAAGGATTATTAATGTGTATGTACCAAATGTGTAAAGTAAATTATATAAAAGATGATTTAATTTTTTTTAAATTAATAGGTAATGGAAGCTTGTCAAATCATCTTACTCACACAAATTGATGATTTGGATTGAAAAGTTGTGATAGATATGGCTGATACTCAAATTAGACTACTCATTAATGTTATAAAACTGAGAGAGATTGGAACCTCTAATGTAAGAGGTAAACATTAAAATTGTGGATTCATAACAATAACATTTTGATATTAAGGCCAATAATTTGTCATCCAACTAGTTATAGTAGTACCATCATTGAAGGTGTAGATATAACCATATAAGGTTTCCATACCATTTTCCCTAGTTCTAGAGGCATCATAAATATTTGAGATAATTTAGTTTCTTGGAGTGATTTCATATTAGATTATATATCAGACTCTTTGGTGAAAGTAAATTCATACTCTAACTCCATTTCACTTTAATTAAATATGATAAAACTATTTTTTTCTACACATCAGTAAGTTAAGTTTTGAAATTTCTATTGGTGAGTTTTTCTAAATTATATTAAGGAAATAGTACATGTTCATATCCCTCAAATATTGTGGTGTGGAATGTCATAAAATAAAATAATCCTTATAGTGAATTTTTTATTAAAAGAATCAGGGATAGAATAACTGGCATGACCATTCGAGAGTTGAAAATTAATTTTACCCTATAGATCTCAGGGATGAAGATCTATGATGAAATCCTCAAAAATCAACAACAAAGATTTAGAATAAATAATTTTATGCCAGTGAAATATAATTAGTGGGCCACATATGGCATGAGAAGCTTATGGTTAAGTAGAAGGTGAACATATCCCAAAATCATTATGAATATATAATAGAGTTTTAAGGCAATGATTTTATAAGGATTGAATAGATAAATTTTGACTAGGATACTGATCCTTGAGAATTGTATGGTTATCATTAAACATTCAATAAGGTTGAGCTATCACTGATCCAATTTCAATTATGAATAGAATTCACATTATAATAGTATTATTATTTCCATATTCTATCATTTTATATTGGTTGTTTTTGAGATAGTGAAATTTTCAACTATTACCTTAAAATTATAATGATATTAATAGAATATATATATATTTATTTATTTGAAAATATCATTATAGGGAAATCAAAATTTTCCCCTCAAAATATTTACTTTTGGTGACAAAAAATTGTAATTATAAATTTTAAAATAATTGAATCCATCTAAATATTGAATATATCCTTATTTCTAAAAAATAAATTCAAAATTATCATGTCACTAATTTTAATGATCTAATCGATATGTTATATTGAATGGGTTTTCTTTTAGATATTTCTTTGATGGGTTTGATACATATTGTAGGTTTAATGCCCATAAGACAATATCTCCTCTTGGATAAAATATATAAATTGTTTTATTTTCTCTTTGACATGTGTCATTTTAATTGATAAAATAAATATGTATACATGTTTCACATTAAATAATTGTAATCCATGGTTAACTGGTCCAGATATGATTGAGTGAGTGATATAATAAAATTGAAATCATGAATGTGGTATTTTATTATTTTGTTAATAATTAGAATGATGTCAAATACATAAAAATTTAATGATTTTAATACTAAATGAAACCATTAGAACAAATATTTTTAGAAAATGAATTCCCCCTATCTTTTAAATATTTTTATAGACTATACATTAAGTATCCTTTATTTTCATGTGTACTATTTTTATATTTTATATCGGTAAATTTGATACCAGGAACTGAGAAGATATGCAATTATGAGGCCTAGTGTGTCTGGAAGAAATGTTTGAATATTTTTAAAATATTAAATAATATATGTGGAATGATTTCCTGATAAAAGTGTAAAAAAATCTAAATGAGTTCTTAGATTACTAATCGGTGGGAACTATTCTATTCAAATCAATGGCTTTACCCAAGGTGCGGCCTAACAACAGTTGGGGCGGTTCAATGTTGAAAAGTAGTTTCTGGTATTTTTAAATAAATAAAATAAAATGAATATTTATTTTATTTATCCATTTTTTCAATCCAATAATGCATAATTTCAAATTATTTTATGGAAACCATCATACAATGATCCATGATTAGGCTCATAACCCAGAAATTCCCTGGAGGTTCTAGAGAGAAACACTATAGTATTCTCTCGACAGTGGTGCCAGAGAATTGGAACACATATCTTTCTTTATAGATCACACCTATAGATATCAATTTGTAATAGTTAACAATATAATTCATAAGTATGATTAATTTTTTAGATTTAATTCCCCATTTTTAGATTCAATAATGAACGCCGACTATCCAAGAAATAGGTTGATCTATGGTTCAATCTTAACCTTGCACAATGATTTTATTTTTGGGATTATTGGGGTTTGATTATTTGAGATTCTGTGATATTGTGATCATTCTTATGGGAATATATTGCGTTTTTAATGAAAAATTGTTTAGGATCATTCCTCATATTTGTTACTTTTGATTTTCTCTCCCTTATTTTCTACGTGTGTTCTTCGATCTTCATCTCAATATGAAAAAATGATCATTACTCCTTTTTTCATGAAAGAATGATATTAAAATGAATATCCAACATTAGTACGACCTACTGGATGTGTGACGATGATGGGGGAGGATGAATCAATGTTCTTTTCAAGTACCCATTTTTTGAGCGGTTTGCTTCGGAATATATTTAAATGGATTTTCAAGATGATTAATGGCCCAAAACACATCGATTCAGTGCTATATTGGGGGAAAACACTCGATCTGATGTATCGAGGCCAACAAACAACCAAAATGAGATCTATATCATCTAACGAGGTGTGTGGAGGAAGAAGGAGACTTTCTGGAAAAACCTGATGAACACAGTTAGTAACCCAGTGTTACACGGTGTATGGACCCCACTGATCAGTGGCTAGGGTTTCCGGATATATTTAAATGTCACATGTTATTTGACCCCTGTCCCAAGACATGTATCCCCTTCCCAATGACTCGGAATATATCTCAGGAGATACATGGACATGGAGTGGAGTACATGGGTTACCTACAAGTCTTGTATCCCACCACATTACATGGCATGAACCAAATACAAAGACTACCCCATGTACAAGTATGGCGGCAGAGGCACATAGTTTAACACTCTGTACTGGTTCACAACCGGGGCACATGTAGGGACCTCGGATGGTAGGAAATGTCATGTGACTACATCGACATGTCATGCAACCTGCTTTTACACTAAATTGTTTAAATGACTTGGGATTTTGTACCCGAGTAGTACATGGGGTCAAGGGACCAAACATGTGATCCTAATAAATTATGTGAATTACATTCTACATGGCTTGAACCACTTCCCCATCGTATAATTATCATTTTTTTATAGGTTCATTCCCTTATCATTTCCCTAAATGTCGGTATTAATCATTACCTACACATCATATTGTGATCCCTTATGTAGGAATTCTTGGACAGAGTTGTTGTAATCCACCCACCCCCGAGATCCCCTAAGAAGGATCCTCTATTTGTTCTTCATCCCCTATGTAGATTCCTTGGTATTGATATGAAAAACATTACTGGGCATCGATCCTCTATTCATGAGGTTATTTAATATGGATTTGTTGGTATGAACCTTTGGACCTTGCTATGATCCTCATATATGGTGTCACATTCCCGTAAGTTATATCAACATATCTCTCTCATGATGGTTCCCTATAAATATTACCTCTCAGACGGACATCATCGGTGTTATAGGACTTAGGAGTGTGTTCTCCAAGATGAGTTCTTTGTGGAATCATAGAGATGAATTCCTAGTGATGTTATACATTACCAATGATTTACCTCTACACGACATGTCTTTGATAGAGTATATTTTGATATTATTGTAAAATGAGATGTAAAAATGTACTTTTATAGAGATGATTGTATCTTTACTTTGTTTATTTCTTTGTTATTTCCAAGTGTCCTATTGAGTATTTCTATACTCACACTAGAATGAGCATCGACCAAAAATATCTTTTCGTGTACATATTGGAGGCCTTTTTGTTGAGTCCTAGGAGTAACAGGACTAGACATTGCATTGTGAGATCATGAAATCTAAGGTGTTCCTACCACTATAAATAGTAGACATAGTACATCTTCTTACTAGTTGGACTTGTGGTTATATAATTCATTTTGGTGGGCTTGTATTTTTCCTAGTTTCACATTACATTATATCAAAATCAATTGTCTGGGATATATTAGTATCCATGCATTGTGTTGTAGATTTATTTTACATTTCATCATTTTGTTGGCTTGGAGATATGTGCATTCGTAAAGGTACTCAAGAGATTCCTCCCCTATTAGTGATATACATACTCGGTGCAAGTCACCAGCCACTGTCCTATTGGATGCATGGTTGGGGAGTCAAGACACATGCCCCATTAGGATGGGTCCTGACAAAGTGGAATCAGAGGTTGTTGGTTCTAATTTAGGTCCAAGATTCTATGATATTGGTTTGGGAAAAAGTGTTAACTATTTCGTGTTTGGATTTCTAGAATAGGAATCTAGTTTTGGTGTGGTGGTAATTGAATCCATACAATAAGACTCTGATACCTTGTTTTTGACTTCGTACACAAGAACATTGGTTGTAGGGGAAAAGGTGAATTGATCATATATTAATGGGTTGTGGTTCCCATATCCTTCTTGGGTCGTCTCTCAAGATATAATAATTAACCATGGTACATATTATTTTCCATTAGGATTTTTATGTGATGAATACTAGATATAATTCAACAGTACAATCATGAGGATAAACACCTCAGTGACGAGGATTCAATACATGGACCAATTTCCACGATGTTACCTTCAGGTGGTGCACCGAACATACAACCAATTGTGGAGAAGCATGTGGTACCAACAGTAAAAGTAAATGTGGAGTATAGGATGAGATGAATTCACGATTTTCAAAGGTAGATACTCATCATGTTTTCAGGTCATCCAAACACTAAGGAGGCAGAGTAATGGATTTAGGTGGTGAACCATTTTTTCCATCTAGTCAGTATACCAGTTGATTAGATGGGGGTCCTAGAAGAGAACCTTCTTTATAGCTCTACTAGGTTATAGTGGTGTTTCATGACGTGATCTTATGATGAGGAGAAGCATTCATGGAAATTGTTTGAGGTCACTCTCAGAGATGATTTATCACCTTATAAGATAAGGGTTATTCATATACAGGAGCTCCTACAGCTCTGATAGGATGAAACGTTAGTATCTTAAACTTTATCGGGGAATACAAACCTCTCCAAGTACTCGATAGATATTATACATGATCAATACTACAGAGACCATACCTTTGAGTTAGGTCCACATAGAGACATCCAACCTAGTGTTATCACTCTGTGAATTCCTACTTATACTGGGGTGCTTGAGAATGTTTGGGTGTTCTAAATTTTCTATATCTAAAAAGATACAAACAATGATTATCATTTTTGGGAAAAAAATAATCCAATGTCAGTATCAGAAACCATGACATAAGATATTTAATAAGAGGAAGATCAATTACATAAGTTCGATAATCTATGGATCATGTGGTGGGTCTAGTCACCATTGGGAGGGGTGGAGCGATTCATGTGACAGTAGGGGAAATTAGGCTCAAAATTTTATAAATTGTCGAGCGACTGTCTAAGAGACTGGGGATAGACTGTCGAGGAAGATACAATGATTAGATCATGTAGATCTGTAGGGCAGTAGATGCGGTTTAGGATCTAGGAGAGCATTTAGAGGTGTTCGATGTTTCTACGTACTATAACCACCTCCCTTGGTGGTCCATGCCAAGCTCATGGAGCTGTATGGTAGGGGTAGGGACTACTATCTGTGGTCAAACCATATAACCTATGGGATATAAGAATGATTTTAGTTACGTTATGTGTCTTTTATGACATAAATTGTAGTAACGATAGATACATGTTATAGTAACTCCATTATCACCACATATATTATTCTTGACATAGAGAATCTAGTTGAACCATTGACTCCACCCTTAATCTTGGAGGCACCTATTGGAGGAGCCTCGATGAACACACATCTATGTAGACAGTGTGACATGACCCTTTAAGGTGAGAGTTTTGGTTGGTACTTCATTAAGGAATTTTATGGGTCTTATGAAGCCATTCTTTCTAATAATTGGTTATCTATAGTCCATGCCCAAATTGATTGTTTTAGGATAAGGGTTCAGTGTGCTCATAGAGAAGTAATGTAGATTTCGATTGTTGGTGAAATGGAAGCCTTGACATCAAATTATGGACTAATGCATTGAAATTTTAAATAGATTAATTATCAGTTGGAAAGACTAATTCTTGGTGTAGGAGATGTTACAAGCATCCAGTTTCCCAATGTGGTGGTGGAGTATGAGGACGTCTTTTCTGAAGATATTCCTGAATTACCTCCACACTATGAGGTACAATTATACATTGACCTACACTCAAGATGACATTAATATGAGTACTCTCATATCATATGTACTCCACAGTACTTCATGATAATAGGGTGCAGTTAGGGGACTTGTATAAGAATGGAATCATGAGACCCAATGTTTCACACTAGGAAGCATACGTTTTTTAAAACATTCTAGACAATAGATCTTGATTTTTGGACTACCAGTGCTTGAACCAAGTGACCATGAAGAACAAGTTTCTACTACAATGGATCAATGACATCCCTGATCATTTGATAGGGTAATATTGGTTAATGATGGTTCACCATAGGTATAATCTTTCAAAGGTTGAGTAATAGTTTGAGAAGTTCTCCAATCTTGAGATTTCCGGATGAAGGTGCCGAGTACAAAGTGTTTAGTGATGCATCAGGAACTGTGGTTTTTAGGGTTTTATGTAGAGGAAATTGGCGGTTTACCATGGTTGAAACTAGTTGAGATATAATGAGTAGAAATACAGGACCCATGACATTGAATTAGAGGTGGTATTCTTCGCACTGGACATGTGTTGATAGTAATATATGGGAGATTAGTTTATCATCATATCTAAACAAAAGAGTCTCAAGTATTTCTTCTATTAGAAGGATCAAAACATGATACAGTTGAGAAGAATAGAGTAACATTAGTCTTTGGTTTTGAGATTCTATATATTCCTAGAAAAGGTAACGTGGTGAAATATTCTTTGAGAAGGTGATCTAGTTTGTATTTTTCGAATGAGGAATTATAGCAGTTAGCCTCATTATAGTTATCCTTTGTGGATGGAGTTGGAGCATCATACCTCCAATTGATGGTTATTTACCCTTCATTATTACATTGATTAAGGGAGTCACAACATTGGGATACCAACTATGAGACACTATATTCTCATATATTCATAGGGAATTATCCATATTGATATTCAAAATGTTTGGACAACATTATTATTTTTATAGGATGCACAGTAGTACCAGTGATTTTGTGGATTGAGGTTTTGAGGGAGTTTCATAAGACCCCTTTAATGGTAAGTCTAAGAGTGAGGACGAATTAATAAGATCTACGATGTCAGTTTTGGTGGACAGGAATAAAGAAGAGAGTGGAAGAGTTTGTAACTTGATGCCTTACTAGTCAGCAATTGAAGGATGAACACCATGTTCTAGTAGGTTTAGCTCACCCCCGGAGGTTCTGAAATTTATTTTGATGGGATTATCAATATAATTCATTATGATATTTCCAATTATGTCAAGGGGACATGATTCCATTTGGGTGATCATTGAATGACTCACCAAGTCATCCCACATCCTAGCTATCCAAAAGTAATGTTCAGTAGAGTGCTTGGGATGCCATTATGTTTAGGAGATAGTTTAAATCCCTTGAGTCACATAGATGATAGTTTTAGATCATGATGCTCATTTTACATCCCAATAGATGAAAGGATTATAGAAGTTGTGTAGGACCCAAATATGCTTGAGAAACATATTTCACTCCCTATGGGATGGCCAGATAGAGCCAAAAATTCATGTTCTTGAGGACATTCTAGGATCATGCATGTTGGATATCAACATTTTTGGGAATATCACATATAACTAGTGGAGTTTTTATTCAACAAATTAAAACTTTACACCATTGGGTTAGAACCATTCAAGGTTTTTTATGGGTGGCCCTATTGGTCATGAATTTTCTAGATTGACACAGGAACTTCATATATCATTGTCCTAGAGATGGTTCGATCTAATATGAAGAAGTTTTAGATCATCCAGGACTATATAAAGTCTTTATAGATGCATCATAAGTCTTATGATGATAGGTGAAGGAGGCCTTTGGAGTTTTAGGAAGGAGACCACATGTTCTTATGGGGTTTCCCTCTCTATCAATTACATTGATTTGGACGGGGAGGAAAGTTATCTCTGAGGTTTATCGTCCCTTTTTAGACACTTCTTAGAGTTTTGAGGTGATATAGAACTTATCTATACCCCCAAATTTGGACATGGTAAATGATGTCTTCCATGTGTTAGAGTGTAGGAGGTACATGCATGACCCATCTCATGTCATCGACTGTGGAGAGATTTCCATCAAGAATGGAGATAAAAATTTATTGTACCAAATGGAGATCATGAATCAGATGGAGATGATCCTTATTGGGTGATAGATTCATTTGGTGTGTGTCCCGTGGTAGTACGGGATGCTCCGGGTGAGCACATGGGATCTATAGGCCCAGATTCATACAAAATACCCAAAAAAATTTGAGTTTCCTTTGTTTTTTATTTCAGACAAATATAGCCCCATAGTGGGTAGTATTTAGTGTCTTGGATATTCCATGTAATAGTTTTTAATATTATATGGGTTACTTTTGAGACTAGGATGTCAGAAAACATGTCATTGTGGGGCCCAGTGTCCCGGGAATAAATGTTTGAATAATATTAAAATATTAAATAACATATGAGTGATGTTTTATATAAAAATTGGAATAACTTATGAATAGGTTCCTAGATTATAAATCTATTGGAACCATTTCTTTAGTGAATTGACATTATCCTACGTGCAGCTTAACATCAGTCGGAATGGGTTGGCTGTGAAATGTAGTTCCTGGCGCTATTAAAATAAATAAAATAAATAGAAGATTTATTTTATTTCTCTATTTCTTTGACACAGTTACATTGTAATGATTATTAATTTATGTAAGGATTTACGTAGGGATATACAGTTAGGATAATAACCATATAATTCTTTACAGGCTATTGAGAGAACCATTATCAAAATCACTCAATAGCGACCATAGAGACATTGATCAGAGATAATTATTGATGGATATCACTAGTGACAGTCCATAATTAATAGATAATGATCCAATTCTCATGTAAGATGCTTTTTTAGATGTAATTCCCCATTTTTATTTTAAAAAATGACTAAAAACCAACCAACAAACAAGTTGACCCATTGTTCGATTGTAACCTTATAGGATGGATTTAATTGCTAGATTGTCATGGATTAATTATTTGAGAATTTTTTAGATTTTATCATCTTTCTTATGGGATTTTATGGAGTCCAAAATAGAAAACATTTTAGGTTTTCCCCTTGAATTTATTCCTTGTATATTTCTCTCCCTGATTTTCTATGTGGGTTCTTCATTATTCGTCATGTTTGTGAATTAATGATCATTTCACATTAATTTCTTGGAATAATGATCTGAAATTGATGATCAAAAATCAAGATGACCAAATAAATGTGTTCTAGTCAAGGCGACAGACGAATCAAATCGATTTAGATGAACTCGTTCTTTGAGCTATTTAGATCACGATGGATTTAAACCGAATTTTGAGCCGATTGAAGGACCATAACAAATTGATTTGGTGTTAGGGTGGAACAAAATATCCTAGACCTAATTTTTTTTATTTAAATAGACAATCAGACTGAGATCTAGTCAATTGGCCAATGCACGCTGATGAGGAATGTGATTTTCTAGAAAAACCCAATGAACACAACATATAACATGTGATTACAATGAATGTGGTCCACATTGAGTGGTGTTTTGGGTTTTAGTAGATATTTAAATGTCATCGGCTTGTGACCCCTATCAAAATGATTTTTTGAACTTCCTATAGACTCAACATGTTACTTGGGAGATACACCAACATATGGTGGAGTTCACAGGTTTCCAACATGTGTGTACCCCACCACACAACATGTACTGGACCATGTACACAGACTACACCATGTACTGGTACATATGTTGAGGCACATGGCTTGACACCACGTACTAAAACATGACTACCGCACATGAGCTGACCCCATATGATAGGACATAGAGTGTGACTCCATCTTCATTATGTGAACCCCTATTCAACATGACATGGTTTAAAAGACATGTTCCATTGTACATGAACTATACTCGAGGTCAAGAGACACATTTTGTGATGATACTACATGCCATGTACCACATTTTACATGTCTTATGTAAATAGTAAAATGTATCTTAAATAGGATTCATTATGGTTTTGATCCCTTATCATTTACCTAAAGGTAAGTACGAATCATTTCCAACTCATGGGATTATGATAACTTTAGAATGAATTCATGAGTTGAGTAGTTGAAACCCCCCCGGAGAGGCCCATAAGAGGATACTCTATTAATTATTCGTGCACTATGTAGATTCATTTGTATTGATGTGACCATCTTCATTAGGAATCATTCATCTACATAAAAGGATAATCCAGATAAAGTTGATGGTGTCACCCCATAGCCCGGATTGTGATCCTCATCTGTGGTATCATATTCCCTTTATATCTAGTAGAATATCTCTCACATGATGATTCCTAATTAAAAGTACCTATCAAATAGAATTAATCATTTCTATTGGAATTGTGAGTGGATTGTCCCATATGAGTGTTTCATAGAACTTTTGAGCGGACTTCCTAGTGCTAGTATATAGTAGTTGTGATTTACCTCTAGATTGTGTGTCTTGGATTGATTATATATAAATATTATTGTTATATATGATGTAGAAATATACTTTGTAGAGTTTACTGTATTGTTCCATTGTGTGTTTATTTGTGGTTTCTGGATTTCCTACTGAGTATTCTTATACACACCCTCACATGATCTTCACCCGCACGTGTCATGTCTTGTGCAGATGAGTGACCGTTTGATGAAGTCCTTGGTAGATCTTCACCAGATGGTTTATTGTGAGATCACGCAGGCCAAGGTATTCCTATGGATATAGACATGTGTCCCAATACATATTCATATAGGATTGACTTTATGTTGCAACATTGTTGCTGGTGGGATTGTATTTGAACTAGTTTCACATTGAATTCAGTAATACTTTATTGGTTAGGATAGAGTGGCATGCATGCATTGTTTTGATAGTGGTTTTTACAATTCATCATATTATTTTCTTAGAGATTTGTGTGTGAATACATGTAAATAGGTAATTCCTACCCCATTAATGATATGTCTTCTCAGTTTTAGTCACCCACCCCTAGTCTATTGGAGTTGGGCTTAGGGAGTCAGGGAATGGACCCCACTAGGATGGGTTGTAAAAGTACAAGCATAAACCGAATAAAATTATGGTTCAATGTTTCTTCCTATATGTTTTATGTCATTTTCGTTTTAGAATGATATAAAATTTACATAATCCATCAAAAACTATTTCACTATGAGTACAAACATTTATTTTTTCTATGAACCACAATAATATTCTCAACCAGCTATGTTTTGTTCCTAATTTTCATTTTTTACACATTATGTTTTTAATGTGTTGTGAAAGGGAAAATACCATTGATGAGAAACTAAAATATTAGTCAATATTTATTCTATGGGATTTAATCCCATATATTACCATGTCTGAAAAATTTCATAGTTTAAAGTCTTGAACATTGGACCAATGAGGGATGAAGTCTATAGACAATCAAAAATAAAAAAAATAATCCTAATGTTTAATGTCATAAAAATTTCATCAATTTATGGTGATGTATTTTATAAAATGATATAGTAGAGGCTAACCCAACATGAATTAAGATACAATCATTTTTGTTGATTTTTTTGGAGGATATATGTATACAGTTTAAGGGAATATAATTATAATCCAATTTTGGGGTTACATATGTAGCGATTGATGAATAATTATAAAATTACAAATTTACAAAAAATTAGAATACTCAAACCTGGTGGATTTTAAAAAATAATTGAAATCCCTAATTCTTGTAAAATGTGTTCTTTAAGAATTAGTTTCATTTTGAATCCTTTTTGGAATGCTATGAAATGTGTTGTTTTTAGTCAATTGATATTTCTAAAACATGAAAATTGGATATGGAAATAGATATTAGAGAACAATATTTGACCATATTATAATGATGTTTCCAACTATATATCATTAAATAGGTAAATTGAGGATGGGTGTGGACTATGACTGATTGATGAGTTCCCTAAAAATGATGATCATGGAATTTGGGATCATGGTATCCTCAACTTTGGGTAAGGGAAATTCCCTTTGTCGGTTATTTAAATACAATATATGAAATAGATATACCATCACTATGTTGAGGGATGCCTTTTATTAGTATAATTAATAATTATGTCTATGTAATGTTTTCTACAATTTAATCATTCGATATATAATGTGTTGAATACGAAGAAGGATTCTTCAAATGGTGTATTGTACACTACGATTCAAAAACTTCTAGAATTGGATAAAATATTTTTTATTGGTTTAGGATATATTAGTTAGGAATCAATAAATATAATATAATAACTAGATTCATGCCACATTCACATCATGGTAGAAATTTTGGAAACCCATTATAGATTAAGATATATGGAACTGACTATGAGTTAAGAGATCATTCACTAGGAGGTTTTACATGGAAATTTATTTTTTGTCTCAAAACATCATAGAAGATTGAATAATCCCTATGTATTGTTCCCACAAGGGTCTTAGGTGATTGAAACCATATGTTCATGATGATTCATGGTAGGTAATCTATTAAAAATTTACCATTGTTCCATAAATTTCTCACATCCCTATGTGATACTAAAAACATTATTTTATCGGTATATACTTTCTTCTATTTTGTTAATGTTAATATTTTTATTATATATATTATCTATATATTTTAAAATATTTTATATTGTGATTTATTTATTTCACAATAGAGATTTTTATATTTAAAGAATTGATAGAGATAAAAATCACATCAAACATTGAGTATGTTTACTTAGTTCATTTAAATGGGAAAATCTAAGTATCATTTGATAAATAACGTGTTGATGAACCAAAACTATATAAATTCACTTATTATAAAAAGGTATTTGGATTTGACAAGGGTAACTCCCCATAAAATGCACAAGAAATGGCCAAATAACTATTCAGATTATATGGGATGGTGAGATTTCTTTGGGTTCTTCCTATTTAAATGGAGTCATAGGTTTCACAATTATCATGAATTCATGCTAATGTATAATAAAATAAATGGTGTTGTATCATTTTAATGACATGATCATTTCTAATAACTAAAGTGTCTTAGTGATTTGTATTCCAGAATCAAACTACCACTAAAGTGACCAATCATTTATTCCCATTTACATAGTAGGTGATTTTTTTCTTTGTATAGTCATCACCAATCTACGAACCCCACATATGATCCTTCCTCCAACACACAACGAAACACTACCCTTGAATTTCCACTTGTTATTAATTTGTGTTTAATACCTCTTCATATCCAAATAATTCCCTAGCATAGCTATATTTGAGATGCAATACTACCCACTTCAAGATAGATTCCTAATTCCGATATGGTACATTAATGAAACCTATTTTTTAAATCATTTATCAAATAATCTACACATAGATATTACCAAGGAACTATTCACAATTCCTCATAATTGAACAAAGACTTATATGTGGGTATAAATTTTCTAAATATAGACATTTATCATCCATTGAGGGAACCCATATACAAATGATGTTGAGTCTGTGATGGGATCAACTGTAGTCCATACTTTTTTAAATATTTAATTATATCCACATACTCAAATACATTTTTCCATCAACTAATCATACTATCTCTTCATGATGAATCACCTGCATTACTTAATTTTATAGCTAAATTATAAAGAATTTCATTCATTGAAAACTCACCCTTATCATTTATACATAGAAACAATCCGTAAAAATATCGTACGAATAACAGATATTTAAATATCTACAACATCAATCATGAAATCTAATATTATCCCCTTCTAATATACAACATATTTTCAATAAAAAATGTATTTTAAATAATTAAACATAAAACAATGAGGTTACAACTATATCACCAATTGAATTTTCTGGACAATATGGCCTCAAATAAAATTTCACAATGTAATCTTACCTAAACATATCTAATAATTCTTATAAATATAAAAATTAGTGTGTAATTAAGGTGATATATTTTTGTGCCTTATTAGGAATGAAATAAAAAGGTCCTATTTCATCCATATTCTACTTGTAATTTTTCTCACTTTCATAAAAAATTGTATCATCAACTTTTATCTTCAAACACATATTGATTAAATAAATACCTCATTTTGACATTAGTACATGAAAATATTTCCCCCATAATCAAAAAAATTAACATAATAATTCTGATGGTTGAGACAACTAATTTGAATATTGAGGTAAAAAATCCTCTAACCCTATTTATCAATGGCTTGAAGTTGATAAAAGAGATTATGTTAACTAACTTAAATTTATCCATGTACCTGAATTAAATCCCATTAAACACCAGCAACTAAAAACCATCCACTTTCTCCAACAAAACATAATATTCAGTCTCAATTAAATTCTCATAAATAAAATTATTTTATAATATTTAAAACATGATAGATTATTATATACCACTTATTGTTTATCAATTATTAGCTTAATGGATACCAATTATTAATAATAAACCAGTGATACCAAAAGAATCCAAATTTTATCATTTCCTCAAAAGAATATTTTATATCTATATTAGACTTTTTATTCTTTATGAATTCTCTTTTAACTCCACAAGAAATTCAATATCCTTTATATTGATGTTTTTTTCAATTCAGGGACACTAAATTTGCGAATAATTCCTTTAATTAAATATCTTTTAGTATTCTATGAAAATAAATATTTTATTCCAATTTTTATAGAATTAGTTGGTTAATAAAAGATTCATCATTTATATAACCTCTCATGTATTTCTCTCTTTAATTTGACTAGCTCCACTAACTCCATATACTAAAATCAAAATGTAAAAAACAAGAATAAGTAATATAATTCTAGTGAAATTAGATTTATACTAATATAACTTGTTATATATCAAATCTCTTTTCTATTTAAACTAATTTTTTTTAATTCCAGATTGAGTATGATACTACTTGATGAAAAATTATCCTGATATATCTTTATGTTATATAAAACATATGGTTATATACCACTTAATTTAGATCTAGGTATATTCTCTAATACTCCATTTGTTTCAATTGTTGTATTAAATATTCTAGATCTAGTTAGATATGAATATAATTTAATGCAAATTTTTATCACATTTATCCCATGAATTATATCTCCACCTTAATACTACCACAAAAAAAATCAATCTGTTACAAAAAAATAAATCACAACGGGAGAGGGGTAATTTATCATTCCTTATGTTGAGGAAGATGGTTTGTTAATACAATCCACCATTTTTTCCAATTCCATTGTGTATGGATTCAATTTTCATATTAAAAGTTTTTATAATGGAATGAAACTCCACTTATTCTTCGATTTGTTTTTTATTTTCTATATAACCCCCAAAAATAGACACATTATATATGATAAAATACTTCTATTCTCCTGAAAATAAATTATTTTTTCTCCAAAACTTTACACGACAGAAAATTTTTATGGATGATTTTTTTTTTAATTTTAAAAACATAACATTTATTTGTATAAAATTATAAAATAATATTTTTTAGAATTAGAAACTTGTGAATGTACCCCTTTCCTCTGAATACTACCTTTGTATTTCAATTGAATTTTTGGTCCCTCAATAGTTTTATAAAAATTTTCTAGTTATTTTTTGTATAAATTCCCTACTATATTTAATTTTGAAATATATTTTATGAAGGAACTATTTTTTAGATATATAGAATAATTTTCCATGTTTTATTTATATATTTAAAAATCATAAAATTCTTAATGGAGACATGATTTCAATGGAATATTTATTTTAATTATAACCATACAATATTTTATTTTCTTATTATCTCAACATTCCACACATTATACCAGCATCATATCAATTATTGTATTAGACTAATTTAAAAAACAAAAACTATTTTAATGAATCCAATAATTGCATCACATATCACCATACCTTAATATTAGATATATATAGTTTTTCTTGCATTTGGTAACATCCCTATTTAGTGTATTCCCACCATTTCCCCTTTTCTTGTGAATAATCACATGTTCTTTATTTTCATGTTTTGTGGAAGTACAAACATTTACATGGATGTGTTTTCACAAATAACATGTATATGGTTGATAAAAGTCCCCTCGTGATTTTCCTCTATATTATAAAGCATTCTCTTAAAGTCATTATCTCTTATTAAATGATAATTTAAAGACAAATAAATATAATATTTGAGTTTAGACTTACCCATGTCTTTATATTGTTGCATATATATCCTAACTGAGAATTAATCAATTAAAAACCGATGGATCTTCATAGTCATTTCTTTAAGATTATTCTTTATATATTTCTTTATTGTATTTCCAATTGACATATCATCCACTAATGCATGGGAATGGTTTTAGAACATGCCCCCCTACTATACATCTTCCTATTATCTTGAGAAATATATCCTTTAATGTATTACTTATTTATTATAGACATATTGTATCTTTATCCAATTGTGAATGTTGTGAAACCCACTCTTCATTAATGTTCATTAATATTTATTGTTTTTTATCTTAGATATTCTAATTATAATCAACATTTAATTTTTCAATATCTATAGGTAACATATCCAATTACATATCCATGATTCAAACACTTCCATTCAATCAACATCCACTTCAATAAGTATTCTATTTAGTCCATTCAATTATTTAACCACAATATTCAGAATGATGATACTAATATATTTATAATTATATTCATTTTTAACCTCATAATTTACTAAAAAAGTTTTTGATCAATATATTCAGATAAATGAACATAACCATCATTTATACTCTTTGGTATCTATTAGTCAATAGTTTCTTCAACCACTTATGGAATATTAATTTTTTCAATCATACTAAAAATTTGATCAAATTAATAAATTTAAAATAAAATTAATCTATACATTCATTGAGTATTCACTCATTATCTAATCTCATTAATAGTCATTCTATAAACAAACTCATATCATGGTGTCAATATTATTCTTCAAAAATATTTCTTTTTGGATGAATGAAAATTATTGAAAGGGAATCTCAAACAAAAACATTAAAAACCAAATTGTATTAGGTGAATGAAAATAAAATCTAGTTAATAAGTAAAAAAATTAAATTATGCCACATGGGAGGATCATAAAACACTTAGGTGGGGAATTTACTGAGAGGGGGGGAATCAGTTTTTATATATTTTCCAAATAAAACACTTTCCATTAATTTTATAATATACCTATGTGTTGTTGAACTCTTTATTAGAATAATCTCTAATGTTTCCTATTCTATTAAGGTTTATCTAGTTAGTATCTTTCTTTAATTTTTTACAACATCATTTTATCTATTGATGTATTTATCCCAACATATTATTCTTTGTTTTTGAATGTTTGGAATGAAAAAGAACAAAGGATTTAATTGATTTTTACATACCTCTATAAAATTGGATAGTATAAGGATAATGTGAATGATAATCTATCATTAAAAAAATACTAACTACAATAATTAAAAGTGTAACGCACTGACCCCAATTACCCATATTCTGTGCATTATTACATAAAATTGGCATGATGCAAGGAATCATATCCAAAAGACCAGTCAGTTTAGTATCCTTGGAAGTACTAGATACATACATAAGTTTTACATTACTTCATGAAAAAACAACAATATTGTGTCCCCTTTGAAAACTCTTATATCCCGTAGCCTATTCCTGTATGTTAATCGTAATATATTTCTTCGCATCCTGTGAAATATAAAACATAATAAAGGGGTGAGCCTAGGTTCTTCGTAAGGATAACAATATAGTGAAAACTTTAATAAATTAGTATAAACATTTAAGGAAATGTATAAGACTAAAGTATAAGAATTTTAAACGTAAAATTCAAAATAATATTTCAAATATAAATCCAATAAATCCATTTCATTATGCACATGTTTATTCTACTATTTGAATAATTACATGCAATATCAATAGCTAATTTCATTTTGATGGAATGCATAATGCCAGATTTCATAACAACATAGTCATGGCCTCGTTCCATGAATAAAAATATGATTCTTTCAAGACCTTATGCAAAGAAACTAGTATGTATCACGATACCTACCGACAAATCGAGGATCTATAGCAGGATCGAACCATCACTTACTAAGACTAATGCAATCCTCATATGTAAAGGAAGAAACATAACATAAACATTCGTATCAAACCTAGCATATGAAATGTCAATACTTTACCCATAAACCTTGAATGGTATAAAAAATTTACATCAATGGTCAAATATATCACAAAACCATAAATACAATGTGTAATATTGTATCATAATAAATCATCTTCAAACTAGTGTAAAATCCATCAAAGGATGTTGACATAGATGAAATCAAAACGATTTGAGAGAAATATCCATTTCTATTTTAAAATAATTTAAAAGTCCTATAATTTTAATGTGAAATGTTTATTTTGAAAATATTCTTATAATATTTTAAGGGAATATTTGAAGGTGTTATAATGGCGGAAAATATCCACACTTTCTGTATAAGTTAAAAAAACATTCATTCTATAATTTTGTCGAAAAGGTCCTAAAGATTGTTTTTTGGAAAACAGTGGAATTATTCCATTATAAAGATCTCATAAAAATTAAAACAAAGGTATAAATGAATTTAACCTATATTCTAGGAAATATTAAAGCTTTTTGGAAATATATTTTCATGAAATAAAAATGTGGATAATAAATATTTCCCAGTAGATACTCACGTATAAACAACCTCAGATAATGAACTGATTGTAGAATTAACCCTTAAGTTTTACTTTTCCTTGATCGAGGGTATGTTAAAATCCTATATAATAGTAACATAATTTTTATTAAATTATAAAAAAACCACATACATAAATATGATATCATATACTATCTTTAAATATTGCTTTGTTAATATTATTTCAGTAATATCATTGTTTCAGGTGTTAACAGATTTGTTTTCCTTTATATGCTTGGTTACATAATCCATGTTTGTTTTGGATAGGATTTATATGATTAGTATACAGAATTATATTAAGTTCTCAAACATTATTTTTAATCATAAAATGAAAATTATTCTCGAATGGTTATGATGGGGAATGAATTTCATCCCATTCGTGGAGACGGTAATTCGTATGTACGCACGAGTGACAATAATATTCTATTTATGGTGAAATAATATGTAATTGGATAGTATATAATATATATATATAATCATTAAAATGTTATATTTATTATTTACATCGGTTATACTCATTATTATACCCATCTAAATAATGATGTGTTTGAATAACAAACTACACCACGATGTGGAGATGATAAGTCATACATATGCACGTATGGTGACTGGACATCCATAGGATGAATAGAATAATTAATATGGTTGTACCATATTTATAATAACATAATAATTTGTATAAGGTACTGGAGTTATTATTTTGGTATGGAAACAACAAAGAAAAAGGAAGTGGAATAAGAAAAGAACTTTGAAAGAGGTGGTGAAATTATTAAGTCTTCCTCGGGTGTTTCCTTTTAAGTTGATCAAATGGGAACCTTAGGATGGATCTATTCCCAATGTAAGGCCTCAAGGTCATAGTGAGGGTAGTTGGGAGAATATTTCAGTAGGGTTTGGCCGATCCAAATGGCTTCCGAGGTGTGATTTTGAGAGAAGGTGAAGTACCCTTTTATAAGAGATATGAGAGTAACTTAAGAAAAATTTTGATATATTATTTTATAATACCATCATATTATTTTAATAATGGCTCAAAAATGATTTATTTTAAGGCCAATTTGGGGATTGGTCGAAAACCTCTCAACCAATAGGTTTTAGACAGCTTTAGGTCACTATATTAACCTGATCATTTATATTTAAATCTTAGTTAAATTGTTTAACTTTTACCATGTATTCTTGTATAATTATAATAAAAAGTTAATATACATACTAAACAAATTCAAGGAAACACCAAGTAGTTATTTATTAATATATTTAACCTTATATAAGTGATTTTTTATAACCTTATACTTTAAGTAATATTATATCAATTAATAATATAGTCTTTGTTTTAAATATACATTTATGTCAATTTTGACACAATTTGGTATTTTGTTGTTCTGAAAGTTATAAAAACTTTGTAACTTCGAAAAAAATTATTTATTAAACCATAACATGTAATATTAATCTAGAAAATTAGTGGAATTCATCAAAAGTATCAATTTACATTTATTTGGATATTTATAATATCATTTATTTTAAGCATTCATTAATAAGGTAATTATTTCATCATCATTGTGTAATAAATAAATTTAATTATATAATGTCTAAAAATTATAAATAAAATACCATTACATAGGAAATATTTTTATATTTTGAGTAAATCTTTATAGTCGAATTTATCTTATGTATAACCCTATATTAAAAATGTTTTAGTTATTAAACATTGAATTTAACACTTTTAACTTTTCATTAAATAAAATAATTATAAATATCAAAATATATTCCAAGTGGACCAAAAGAAACATATTTTATTTATAAGGTTGCTTTTGGTCAAAAAACACTTATCCAATAGAATTAGTACATATTTTTGGGTAATTATAATATCATTTTAACCGTTAATTAACATATTTACTTTTAACCGTGATAAATAAAAGTCAAAAGATACTATTCACAAAAATTATTTTCAACTTATTGAACCAAATTTTGCATACTGATATCAGCCTTTTCTCTCAAAATTTTGAAATTAAATTCACAGAAGTGGTAAAATTACGGTTTATGCAAATTTTCAAATGCGCCCAGATGGTTGGAAAGAGACGGTAAAACGATCACTAAAATTTTATATATCTAATATTATTATAAAATGACTCCAATTAATTACAATGAAAATATATAGATATTATGTATCTATTTTTTTATAATATAAATATAAAACAAATAACAAATTATTTAAATAAAAATTCTGTTTTAACTAATAACGTAGTGTTTTTCACTATTCGTTAAAAATTGAATGTTTTTAGAAAAATACCAAAAATTCACCCTATGGTAATTTTGATATTATAAATCCAAAAATGAAGCCCATTTTGAAAAATAAATTTACAAAAATTTCAAAAATTCAGTTTTACTATTCATGAAGTTTAGTTTGATTGGTTGTGGTGTGTTAAAATTCCAAGTTGCATACAACACAACCTATTGCTTTATTCAAAGGGAAACATACCGTGGAAGCCTGGGGTGTTATAACTAGTAGGTTTTAGTGTATGAACATGTTCAAATCCCATGTAATGGTTTTATATTGCATCACTACCACACATGCTCACATCCTCACACTCCCATTGTCTCTTATGTCTTTGATGGGAAAACTAACTAGCATACATGAAAAACTGAATAGTCTAACTACTATTGAATTTAGTCGAATATATATCAGTTTTCTATGATATATATGTTTCTCATACATAGAAAAACTATTAATCACTTAATAAAAATATATAATATTTGATGATTTGTCATTGAACTCATTTTCATCCATCTATCTTCCATTTATTTTGAGACTATAATTTCAACATATTTCTAGTGGTGAAGTTAGAATATAATCACCTTGTTATACTATAATTTATCCATTCTTATCAATATACTATTAATGGAAGTAAATCATATATTTATTATTTTAGTTCAAAAACCCTCTGTCACATCTTCATATAGTTTCTTTCGTGAATGTTTGGGTTGATGCCTTATCTTTTATCCATTAAGTTGTTCTTCTAGAATTCTATAACTACATAAAATATCACTTTTCATACTTTTTAAAAAAATAATCAATTAAAATTCATTATCATGACTAGAAATAAATTATTTTAAATATATACTTTCCTCGTTCCATCGAATTTATTAAACTTAATATAATATATTCAATAATATTAATCATAGAAAACCTGGTAACACAACATCGAGAAAGACTCTATTTAACTTAGGAAATAATTTATGGAACTCTTAAAAAATTATGGATTCTAAAACATCAGGAAAAACTAGTTTAACTTAAATCTTTTAATTATTCATAAATTAGTTAAAAATAATTATAAAATTCTGGCATCTGAAAACCCATTCATGTTTTCTATGATTATTCATACTAAAATATATCCTCATGAAAAATATTTCAAAATCTTCAATATTTATAATTATCCTTATTCACATAACAATAAAAAATTCTTCATTATTCTCATCAATTTAACAGTGGTAAACATTATTTTGAAATCATTTACCATTATTCAAAAATCATAATCATCATTATGATGAACCAATTTTCAGCCGTATGAATATAATCATAATTCAACACTTTGATGTATGTTCAGTTAATTCGCATTGATTCAACATTGGAGTCTTCATACGACATTATTTTCTTCAAAATTATGAATATATTTATGTGGATTTCTCTAATTCCAATAGTCTTATTCGTATCACGAGCATCATACATATATGTGTCATATGAATTAATAAGTTTGATAGGAAAGTGTCATATTATTTAAATTCTATATTAATTTTTAATACATGAATATTCATGTGAATCAGAGTCCCATATTTTACTCTATATTTGGGGAGTGATCCTTTATAACAATTCATGTGGAAGACCATTTGTTTCTCTCGTCATGTTACTACTCAAGACTACACCCATCTACTATTGATATCTCCCCAAATTGGCACTATTACACATCAATAAAACATGATATTAATGTATATACAACACATTAGAATATCTATAACCACCAAATATAATAGAATTTCAACAATTGTAATTTACTTCTTTGATGAAGCCATCTTTTTAGCTTCTCTCCATAGTTGGAACCAATTTTCTTATCACCTTTTCAAATACTAATCTCACCGATGTATCTATATACTGATACGATGATATTCATCTGACACAAATGACCCAGATATTGGAAGTATTTTTCAATATAAATAGGCTATATTCACCTGGTGGATATAATAATAAGATTATATTGAATCTGGGAATTACTCAAACATAGTCCAAGATTTTCCAAAAACTCATAAATTTGCACATAATTATATAAATTTTCAATTCAACTAACCAAAAAACCTTATATGGATGAATCTCCTAAATTATTTTCAACAACATATTTCATGTAATGTATGATATGAATTCCAAATCACCAATATGATTTCTATATGGATGATTTCATAAAGGTCCTCCATATAACCAGTTTTTGTAATAGATACCTTATCATGCATGACATATGGTTATAACTCATTTTAATATAAAAAGAATTGTATAAAAAAATATTTTCAATACATCCAAGATAAACCATGATGTATATAGTATTAAATTTCTTATGAAAGTGGGAATCATTCCACATGTGGTTCTTTTATGTGGGAAAAAATCCTTACACTGGCCTTGATTAATAAAAATTATTAATGTGTCCTGTTAAGAACAATTGAAATGATGGATGGAGGATGAGGTAAATGTTAAATATGTAGGTTTACTGGTGAAAAATAATCTGTATGTCACTGTGTATACTATAATAATTCGAATAATTCCATTTATAGTAAAAGGAAAAGGTCACAACATTGAAATGCCGCACGAACATTGGGAATGGAATGTTTTGAAAGCAGACCCTAGTGAGAGTAAAACATATGAAGGATAAAATAAATTGGATTTAATTTTAGTACTAGGTAAAAGTGAGTAATGAAATTTATTTGATGGATTTATTCAGGGCCTAGAATAGAAGATATGTGTCTCACTACATATTATAAGGAAATATGAATGAAATCGTACATGAAACCAAAATATGTAATGTTTTATTACCTGAGTGTAGGGTTTTTGAAGAAAATTTCAAATGGACGTGGAGATAATACACAAGGAACACATACATTGGTCATACCCTTAGGAGAATATATTTAGTTTCTTTCAAAAGATAACTCAATGTAGTTTAGTGTTTATGAGGGATGGGTCTTTTATCGTGTGGTTTAACATCATTCACTAATAACATTTTGATATGAAACATAGATATATATAGTTATAAAATTATTTAAATCAATTTATATTCATAATGAATTGTAATATTTGAATCCCATGTATTGTAATAGAAATAATTTCTTGTGAAACCATTAATTTCTGAGAGGCATGAAGATATATTCATCTATTATCACAAGGTAGTAGTCAACATTAGTGGAAACCATGTTCAAATAATGATTTCATTCCAAAAAGGAATTCCTAAATTTGGAAATTTTTATATGGATCAGTAGATTTCTCAGGTCCAATATCAATTCCACTTCTATGAATTATCAAAGATGAGCTTTTTTTAAAATTCATGACCTTGTTGTTATTTAGGGTGTCTAATTGTTTCTTATCATGTTGAGCCAACTCATCAAGATGGAATTGGGAAAATGAATGTTTAGTTAATCGATAAGAAATATCCATGTGAAGTGAAGGAAAATTAACATAAATTTGAAATATTTATTTCTTCCCATACCCCAGTAAATGATATTTCAATTTTGTAAAAGAATGAGTTCTATAATAATAAATCCAATGTCATGAATGAGTATATCAGCATAATTATTTTTATCTATATCCTTAATTTTAGGAATGATATTTCATAATGTGATATGATATTTTTTATCTAATAATATTCCTTCATAAAAGTTTTGGAAGATTTAATGGAATGAATAGTACATGTTTATTTTATATTATTCATATCAAATGAATTGTAATTATTGTTATTTTCTACCATGATTTTGTGAGTAATAGAATATAATTTAGTGATACTGAATTTATAAATATGGTTATAGTGTATGGTCCACCCTATTTTAAGGGTATTTATTAGACCATTTTGAAACTTATTCCAACAAATATGCATGAAAATGAACTATCTGGTAGATCTTGGAAGGTTAAGACCCATAAAATATATTCCTCGAAATGAATGTGATCTAAATTACCTGGTTAAATGTGACAACTGTGGGGCTTGCTGGATAAAATAAGTATTTATCTCGTAGTCATGGCAACATTTTATGAATTCCATAGAATCATATAACAGAGAGTACTTTAATAACCCAAGTCACATAATTTTGTTGTTGATATTGGTTTTAATTTTCTGGGTATATCATGTACTAGTTTAGTCTTCGTGCGTGATAGTGGCAAACACTCCTTATTCATTTCATATGAAGAGGACCCCCATCAAGGACTCATTTTTAGTAGAATTTATATGGGACTGGTTATTCATAAAGGATATAATTGTATAACCATCAATTAATTCAATCCTTTTTAGTTTTATCTTCAAAATATGTTCATTCTAGTTGTATTCCTCTCTAGGAAACCTCCATGTGGTTATTGAGTTAGCTATAAAAAAATACTCGCATTGACTAGAGATGATGTGAAGATCATATCCTTCTTATAAAAATGTTCAAAAAAATAGTGTGAGCACTATTTAGTGTGTAATACATATAACTATCTCATCCTAATTTGGATCTTCAAGGGGGTGGTTATATTATATAGTCAATCAACCTGATAATTTTATGATCATGGAAAGTTGGATTGAAAAGGTTATAAGGGATATTATGACATCAATTCATAAATAATAAACATGCAGTGGTATCAATTCTAAATTATTGTAGAATAATATCAATTTTATTAACTCATAACCATCTCCAAATCAGATGTGATATTTAGTTGGAAATAGTTATCTACAAGGATAATTATGAACATTTATTGATTACTTCATACTCATCCTAATTAATAGGACAGCACTCCAACAATGATTAAATAATGGTGATAGAGTTCAATTTTTTGTGAAATGAATATAATACCTAATATGAAACATTTGAGTCTATGTCCCTCTATTCTTTTCAAAGTCAAATTTTTTCAGGAACCGTGAGGTTACATTTTCATTATCTAAAAAATTTTATGGATGGATAAAATCACTTTACTAGGGATTATTATGTCCACAGGGGACTCCCACACATATATTTGTTCCTCTATGAAATCTATTAATTCTTGTACAATGATATTTTTTAGATAAAATCAGTGTCCATATAATTTTGAATGAAAATCAAAATCAATAATAATCTAATTTATAGAAGATTCAAAAAATATGTATTTAACATGATCCATGTGACAAGACAAGTAGATCTCATTATATTTCATATAATGGGGGAACATTTGTAATTTAAAGATTAGTTCCAGGTAATTTTTTTCAATATCATTATTTTAGTGTTCAGTTTCCTTTATTTTTCAAATGAGATAGTATTTAATATTCACCTTCTAGAAGCATTCATCAAGTAAATGAGAGAACCAAAATATTATTTCAATTTATCCTTGAATAGAATAATAGTGATTCCATCTATATATGGTATCAAAATATAATCACTCAGAATATTTATCTTGATAATGTAAAAATACTTTAGTGTATTCTCATACCACTAATAATGTTATCCTTTGTTCATAAATTTTGTGATGGGAAACCATTTTTCAGTGGGTTGGAGTTTGAAATAAAATATTTTATGTATTATATGTTCACTTGATGTCCCAAAAAATCTCAATGGTTCTAAAGTGGTGGAATATCATTTGTTTTCCAGATTTTATTGGGATCAAATTTCATATCTTAATGAAAAACCATGAAGCCAAGAAATATTTATATTGTATCCATGAAGGCATAATGATGTGGATTTACATTCATGATGTGTGATCGAAGCATGGGGAAGATAAAAGCTATGTTAGTGAAATTATTATTTCAATGAACTGGCCGAAAAATCATATCATCTAATACATTCTATATATTTACCAAGGAGATTATTAAACATTTGATTCATCACCCTACAGTAAGTGGACCAATCATTTTCTATGATAATGGAAACAATTTATTGAAATATAGTTCCTTTTTAAACAATGTATATAGATATTTCATTCGGAAGTGCATTAAAATTTTAATATATCTTGAGTACCCATATATCAAGAAGATATCTCAAATAATTATCTTCACATAAATAAGTATTTCAATGTATTGTATTAGGATGTTTGCTTTTTTTATGATGAATGTTTAACTCCATGAAATTCATGTATAGAATGTTTTTATATTATTCTCTATCATAGTGCTAATATTGGAATGAAAACTGGGAATTTGGGAATATAGGATAAAATTCACATATATAAACTTATCAACCTTGACTAGGGCCATGTATTTATGTATTGATCCAACCTAGGTTGACTATACATGTCACCTAATCAGGATCGCCATATGGCATCAAACATGCCACCATTAATGTTATTGGATATAGTCTAGTGAAAAAACTATTAATAAATATAGTGAGGATACAATAACATCAAATTAAAGATTTATAATAGTGGAAATAAACAATAACATCCATATTCAAAATTAGCAGAGTACATATCATATCAACTAAATAAAAAAACTTTTATAATAAATTATATATGAATTATGGGAATATAGAATCTCATCAGGATAACATCAAAAAACTAATCCATCATCTAGTCGAACACATAAACATAATTAATAAATGATATAAAATACACAAGTCGCAACATACAACAATGATTTAAGCATTGATCCCAGTCTTAAAAGATTTAAATGTTACTCTAACCTGATCACTTGTCTCTATAAGATTTGTACCACCTGATCATGCAACACAAGTTCTCTTCCACATCTATTATGCATCCAGTGTTCAACACTAAATAACACATATGGCTATGCACAAACACCAATGTTTAGGTAAAATAGTGAGATATGAATCTTATTTGGACACCCCCAATAGTGAACCAATAACATCGGGTGTCATAATATTTGAATTAAATAATTATACATCTATCCTAGACATATAAATACCACTTTAATAGTAAAAAACTAATGATAAATCCTTAATGAACCTCAGTTCATAATGGGCTACATGATATCGACGAAAATAGCTTAATCTTGTTATAAAAAATCCTGAATGTGTGTATAACAATCCCATGAAACAAATAAAATACATCCACCAGATAATAAGGAAACTACCAAACATATACGTAGGACACAAGCACAAAGGATAGATGCTACGGAATAAAAATAGGCATCCAAGGCCCCAACACAACACTATCAATCTCTCAGACTCTAATAGATTGATTTGAAATGGTGATAAGAAATATACTCATAGTGAGAGAACCTATAAAAAAGTAAACAATCTGGGTAACAGATCAACATGAATCCCTAATCCCTCCAAAACATCTGGGCCCACAGAAAAAGTACTCTAGTTAGTGAAAAATTGTAACTATATGGTCTGAAATAATTCATGTAATTAAATGTCGCCACAAGCTCACCAAATAATAACCACTTAACAAATGAGATAATAAGATGAATCTCATAAAAAATCCATGATCTAATAATATCTCCTAGGTATCCAATAATATTAACAACATGATTTATTATAACATCTAATATTACAAGAATACTCAACAAAATGATATATTGATAAATTATAAACGGAAAAAATAAAAAATGGTCATAATGGTCTCCAATTACTGATCTGTATGTTCTAAGGTGACACCCAAAGTCTCTAATTCCGAAACCATCACAAACTCTCTAAATGTAAACAAAACATGGGTTTCAAAAAATTTACAATGGCCCTTGAATAAAAAACTACATTAAATGAATGGAAAAGATTCCTCATATAGTGATTTTGACACACAACCCGTCCATGACCATTACCTCACAAATAAGGTAATCCGTAAGAAACTCCAAACACATAATGCCATTTTAATTGTCACCAGGACCTCATTAAAATAGGATACCCTATAAGGGAATAATCAACTAATATCTATGAATCACACCCATCCTCATTCACCTTCATGCCAGTAAGGGATTATTATAGGGTCCGTTATACCCTTCTTCGCATATATGAAATGGAATATAATTTCAACCACCACTGAAAAACAATAATCCATCATGGAGGCTACAAATGTATATATAATCAAGCGATTTATTTTAAACTGGAAAAATTATACTGAAAATCAACTTATCCTGAAATCCATGGACCACCCAAGGAACGTAATACTAAACCACTTAGCATCCCAAAATCTAGTCAATATTAGATATTTAATTTTGTTTATCATTCAAAGAACCTAAAACTACTCCCTTAAGAGTTATGTGGACTATGTTTTCATATAATTTCTTGACCCTCAACTTTGTCTCAAGCAACATCTCTCATAAATAAAATCATAAAATAAAACGTACTAAAAACCCTATTAATAACCTCACCAAACCAAAAAAATATGACCAATGACATTTTGATGTCATAAAATACTCACAATGGAAATATGTGCCAAAAAACAGCCATAATTGATGAATCAAAAGTCCCTTTCTTACTCTAGGTTGATAAAATAATAAAAAACACATACAAGGTGGTGCATATAGCATGTATGGGATGTACACTGAATATACCTCCAGCAGACCACCATGTACAGGTTTTGAAATCCACTCATCCTTCACTTACCACAAATACATGACATGTACTAGACACACATGTAATTTTTCCCAAAAGTGGTATCTTGATATTTAACCCAAACGTTTTCATGCTATGTACTCTATGTGGTTATTATCTATTTCCCACACAAATGGTTTGGTTGTGTGTCCTACATGACCTTGCAGCTCACCTTGTGTTATATTTTCCTGTACTTAGAAATACCCTGAGTTGACCCTATGAGGACTATCAAATGGAAAAACATTTCATGTAATTTATTATTCTTTCATGGCCCCAAAATAATAAATCTAAATATTTTTTCATTGGACTACATGTTTTGGGATTACGATTTATCAAATAAAATTCCATAAAAGCGGCACAAAACACCTAATTCACCCCCAAAACACAATATAGTAACTCACCAGGTATCCCCAACAGTGCATATAAATTAAAAAACCTGAATCCATATGACGATTGAGATAAATATAATAAATTAAACAAACCTATATGGGTAAAATATTGAATATTTTCTTCATGGTTCGCACCACAACTCCATTATAGCCCAATAAAAAAATAAAACGTGATCCCCCAATCTCTCGTGTATCAAACCGGACCCGAACAACCACCCAAACTATGCTAAAAAAGTCAGGAGTTACAACATTAGGTGCACCTTTCCGAACACCAAAGGCTGTTGATTAGCAGTGAGTGTCATTATAGGTATTGTGTGGAGGATATATCCTATCGGAGGATAATAATTGTACTGGTCTGAGTATAATAATAAAGATGCAGTGGAATAAACGACTCAGTATACTTGAACCAGACCCAAAACTCAGAAGCACATTCATTATCAATAAATAGTGGAAGAAATAAATATAAACAAAGGAGTGGAAAGAAAACAAAACAACATGATGATCACTTGTAACTACCACTGAAAAATAAACATGCATACAATGTAGTTCATACATATCCATATGTAAAGACTCCTCAAATAACGGTGAGCCTCTTCCCCCAAATTGATAGCATCAATGTTATCCCCTAAAGGATCCTCACCTTCCACATGGCTTCCAACGGCAAGCACCCCCAAACCAAAAGTACCTAAACCGCAACTAATATGGGCCTCTACCCACACAAGTGGTCAAACCACCTCATCATAGAGTCTCTCTGTGTGCACACTACTCATAGTTCTGGGTGGGTGGTAATCACCAAAATATTACCCAAGCGACAACATCTCTGACACCTCGTGCTCCTAAGACAATGTTGCTCAAGTCTGATGGCCCTGTCATCCATGTAACCTGGGTCATGCCAAAACTAACAGTCCCACTTCCTTAAGCTGAGGTCCCTGAAGCCCAATCTCATGGTAAGAACCATCCAACGTAACCAGGGCCAAGCCCAACCTATGATCAGCATCACTCACAAATATTCGTGCCATTCCCAACACATCCCAAAGGTTACATCATATGAAATTCACCAATTAAATATAAAACACATTTAAACATGACAGATAAACAGGAAAAAAATCTAAACAGTTGAATTGCACAAGCCCAACTGTTATCAAACAGCAGTAACGGGGTCTTGAATTCACTAACAATTCATCTAAAGGGTCAATAAACTAAAATCAACAGTTTAATCAGACAAAAATAATTATAACCATTTTGGTATTCCCTAGACAAAATTACCTGATGAACAACGACCACTCGCCCAGCCTTTCCCAAGAAAAATCGTCGACTGGGCATACCCAAGGACATCCAATAGGTAAGATAACAATTAAATAGGCAGTAACAGGTAATACTAGGTTGCGCTCAAAATACCCGAAAACAGACCAAAGGTTACGCCACTAAAAAGTCTGCAAAAATAGGAAAGAAGTTATGCATCCCCTACCTGATACTCGTAAACGTAGGCACGTCTGATATCGAAATCCAAGTTTATGCAGATACTCATAGTTCTACGTTTCCGTCAAATCCCTAAAATTCAACTCAGATGGAAACTAGGACATGTGAGGCATGGAATCTAGAACAAAACAAGTTTCGTAGGTTTGGCCTCGCTATAGTTATCTCATAGCCACTGACAGATTGAATAACTGACTCCGAATGAAGATTCTAGGTCTAGGTATGTTCTTTGGGTTTTTGGAATAGGACTGTTCCGATATTGGGGAAGAAGAAGATGATTTTTAGAGATAAGATGTGACCCCCTTTCATTTAAGTGAATAAAAAAAGTACACATCATTTCTTCATAGACTACACTCCATGTAGTGCCCCTTTTCATACTCCGACTTAAGTAGAGATAGACACACAGCTTAGGAACTCCACATGGGTTAGCACACGGCTTGAACCTAGCTCGTACGCAGAATGGGGGATACAAGGCATGTAACTATGGTACATGGCATGTACCACTTTATCCGGTCGACATCCCCAAAATTCCATGTATATTACCATACACAGCCCCTCTTCACGGAATGTAAAAATAGTACATGATTTGTACCTCCATGTTTTACATCCACACAGTCAAGGGTAGACGAAGTATCTATAACTACACACTGTGTAGTAAAAAATTCTTACACAATCATCACATGACATATACTCAGAGAGCACATGACCGATACTCACCCAACCCATCCATGGTGTATACTATAGAGTACATGGTATGTAGTCTGGAAATTTTGAGAACATCCCAGATTTTCCCAGTTTTCTCAGGGACAAGTAAAAAAATCAAACAATGTTGGGATTTTGACCCATTCTAAAAACCCAAGTTCTTACAATCTACCCAACTTAATATAGCTCATCCCCGAGCTATCAAACAAAACTCAGATATAGCACAGAACATAACACCCCGATCAAAGTAACTTGGTCTTCCCTGGTCTCAAAGGTTCTGGCTAAATTCCTTAAGGGTCTCCCCAACATAGGAATTTCCTAGCTTGGTCTCAACCTCACAAAACTCAAAACAAGCAAAGGTTTGCTGACCTATTATCCAAGTGCATGGTCCTATCATGAATCATAGTTACCTATGCGCCTCATTGGTGTTAAAATTTCATTTCGAACACCCAACGTATTCCACATCGCATCGATGTCTTCCTCCACAAGGTCTTATATCCCATAGAAGCTCAAAATAAAACCTGATGCCATGCACCTCATTTAACCTACATCCTCAATGCCCCAATGCCCAAGGCACCTCAAGTAACCTGCATCCTTGATGAACTGATTCCCACAACACCTCATGTAACCCTCATCCTCGATGCCCCGGATGCAACACATCTCATACATATATATAAATATTTCACTCACTTGATATGTCTCCAACCCCACTAACTATAATCTAGTCAATCCACACAAATATTTTTCCTCATGTGTACTCAAAGCTAACATGGATCTACAGGTCATTCAAAAAGGAAAACATGGAAATCACAACCACAGCTGTGGTGCACCTCTATCCATCATCGGCTCACAAATTCGCTCAGCATATGGCAGCTCCACGACATGAACCTAGACTGAAGTACAATTGTCTAATGTCTGACCTCCCTGTAGTGACACTCCAGCCACCAGCCATTGACCCCTTAGTTGGATCCTGCTATCTCTGTCATGTCCTAGGCATGCAGTTGAACCTCAGCTACCCTCTCCTAGTACCAAACCTGAACCAACTCCAGAAGCCACCTTTTGTCTCGTCCCTGCCTGCTGGATATTTGAGAAGGATGTTTGTAGAACCTCTCAAGATGGATAACCTGTCCACATGCTCAAAACTCCATTGGAGGCCTATCGCACTGAGTCCAAACATTTCATGGCTATCCACACTGAAAGAAATCCATTGAAGAACCACTACGAGGTGGTATTTAAGTATTTTTCCTGAATTCCCTGCTTGAACTCATCTGTCCTCGCTTCTTGCTGTCCAAACCATAACCTGAAGCTGTCGACCTGCCAACCTGGTGCTTATCCCTCTTATTTCACTCCTCTATGAGCACCTAATTCACCTCCGCTAAAAAAGAACCCAGCCCAAAGATATCCACCTAGATCCAAATGGCGTGTCATAGGCCATCCTCGAAGCACCTCACCGTGCCGCGTTATCACTTACCATATCAGGTGAAAAGCGGGACAACTCAGTGAAAGTAGCTGCATAGTCTATAAATGAAATGTCTTCTTGCTGATGTCTCAAGACCTCATGAGCTCTCTCTATCCTCAGTTTCTATGGGTAAAAGTGCTCAAAGAAACTTTCCCTGACGCCCTTCCATGCTATCCATTTGTTCCTGCGAGCCTGAACCTGCACATCCCACCAACGCTTCACTGGTCTTCTCAGAATGTACGTCGCCAACTTCACCCTCAGCCATGGATGTGTCTCGAGCTACTCAAATATCACCTGAATGCTCTCCATCCAATTCTCAACCACCTATGGACCACCCTCACACTGAAAAATCGGCGGGTGCAACAATTCGAACTCCTGCATAGGATATTTCATAGATGGTTCTGTACCCTGCCTGCCTCTTTCAATCCCCTGCAAGACACATACCAGGCTTGCTCGGAGCTGCTCGTCAATCCATAATCCGAACACTACCAAACCGGACTGTTGTCCTGTCTACACTGGATCCTAAACCTAATCTTGTCCCTGAGTATGTGCCTGCGTCTCCTACTCTTCCAGTACTGGATCCTGATCCTAATCCTGCACTTGCGGCACTGTATCATCACCCACCTGACGTTCCATCAATACGTATAAGAGGATCCCACTGAATACCATAAATGGTCATACAACCCATATATATAAATAGCAATATATGTTCAACACAGATAATGAAAGCGGTAAAAGGCAGCACAAAACTACCTCTTTACTCTCCCCCACTACAAGCATGCCCCACGACATCCCGGCCTCATGGCCTCCTTACTCACTTCCAACAGAGCCATGTATCAAAAGTACCTTTGGCCATTCCCATCCTGATAACCAACGTTGCCTAAAAGCTACGACATAATCGCTGAATCCTGGTGATCAAAATCACTACAACCCATGTACCTCCAATTCACATGCAATTCTACAAAAGTATAAAGCATGGCATAACACATTGCAACCAACAAGCAATTCTATTAGGAATTTTACCTTTTCACATTTCAATGAATACAAATCATGGTAATTGATATCATTAACATGGAATTATGGCATCACAAATCATACATGTAGTTATGAAATTGAAATGCCCTAAAAATGTGCCTATCAAAATCCAAGCAAAGAAGCCTTGCATTACCGAGCCAAGGTCCAATTATCCCTTACCGCATCGAGTCAAGGTTTACATATCAAAATCATTAAAATCACACACAATGTGAGATACCATGGTGGAAATCATATAAAATGTAATCCGAGCAAAAAGAAAATAGAAATTCCCACCAATGGAATCATGGTCCATCCCTCGTACCTAGGGCTGTAGGAACCGAAGCACAAGATAGAAACCCATTTCCAGTAACAGCCTATCTCTAGTCTACCATATCCCAAATAGTAAAACCAGTATAAATAAAAGTGAATCCTCAATCTCATTAGTATCCAGAAAAACACCACGACTAAATCCCTACCAAATACCACTCTGATATAACTTTGTAACAACCTAGACCCGAATAGCCACCTGAACAGTGCTAAATGGGTCGGGTGTTACTACCTTTGGTGAACCACCCTGATTGCCAGAGGCTACGAACTAGCAGAAAGGGTCTTTATAGTTATAGTGGGGATCCTATACCCTATCAAAGGATAATAATGGTACTGGTATAATTTTAATAATAACTATGCAGTAGAATCAACAACTCAGTATACTTGAACAAGACCCGTATAGCATAAGCACATTCAATATCGATAAATAGTGGAAGCAATAAATATAAACAACAGGAGTGGAAAGTAAACACAACAACATGCTGATCACTTGTAACTACCAATGAACAACCAACATGCATCCAATGAAGTTCATACATATTCATATGTAAAGGTGTCAATGGATAACCAACTATAGCTACAAGAAAAGTAAGCATGCTAATACAGAAAAGTAAGAAAAACAAGGAAACTCTAGCTAGGAAAGTCCTCAAGTTCCATACTATTTGCATGAAACAACTAATACAGCCCATCTCCTAAAGCTGGCCTCTTTCCTACATGTAAATCCCTAAAGTCACCACGCGTCCTTAAGGGCCCGTCCAGGGTGTGAGATGAATCTCTGTAGGATACCACCCAATGGTGTGTACCTAATATAAGTGCTTAATAAGGAATAAATTTTACAAGGAAAACATTAAAAAATAGGATGCACAAATAAACACAAACTCCACTGGTGCTCTGCAACAATCATGGAGTGTCACCTTCTTCGGCCAATGCTGAAATTTCTTTCATGTAACCTGACA
The DNA here is from genome assembly GCA_963277665.1 of Viscum album. Taxonomy (NCBI): domain Eukaryota; kingdom Viridiplantae; phylum Streptophyta; class Magnoliopsida; order Santalales; family Viscaceae; genus Viscum; species Viscum album. Next base: position 908,466,390 of record OY728145.1, read on the forward strand.
CCATGTGCCCCCTGTAACCGTGTGTCTCAAGTACCAACGTCAAGACTACATGCCCAAGATATAGTAACCCAGAGAAACAACGATGCCTATCCTTAAATAAGTAACCGGATGGATAGTGATGTCTTCCCTTAAATAAAGTAGCCGTAGGGATAGAGATGTTTTCCCTCAAATAATGGTGATCCTTTTCCCACACCTGATAGCCTCAATTCTATCCCTTGAAGGCTTCTCACCTTCCACATGGAATCGTACGACATGCACCCTCAAACCAAAAGTACCTAACTCGCAACTAACGGGGGTCTCTACCCACATTAGTCGTAAAAACCACCTCATCCTGGAGTCTCTATGTGTGAACACTCCTCATAGTTCTAGGTGAGCTGGAATCACCCAAATAGTACACAAGTGACAAAATCACTGACACCTCATGCCCCTATGACCATGTTGCTGAAGTCTGATGGCCCTTCCATCCTTGTAACTTGGGCCATGCCAAACCTGACATTGTTGCAATTATATTTCCCTTAGGAGTATTGACTGAAAAATCCCTTGTTAAATCAAATTGGAAATTTCTAATTTTCATATAAAAATGGGAAGATATGAAACAATGCGATGATCCAACATCAAATAAAGCATTGGCTAAACTTGAGGAAACCATTAAATTACATACCACCACATCTTTCAAGGATTCAACCTCAACAGTAGGGATCACATATGATTGGCCTTGATCCCTTAGCCTTTTCTGAGGTACGTTTCTTTGATGCTCATGACATTCTTTTTCATAATGTCCCATCTCTCTACAGTTGTAGCATTGAACATTGGTAGTGTCTTTCATTCAATTACATTCACTAGAAATATGGCCTTTCTGTCCACATTTTTAGCATACTTCTTTTCCATTTAGATTGGAACCAGGGTGATTCCTTCCACAATTATCACATGGTTGAAATTCAATTATTCCCTTCCTCCCTATTTCCTTATTTCCTTTCCCATAGTGTTCAATAGAGATCTTATTCTCTTGGTTTTCTTAAAGTCATAAGAATTAGATAATTCCTTTTCTGTCTTGATTTCACATGAGACAATATCTGCATATGATGAGAAAGATTGTGATTCTAATACTCAACGGACAAATGGTTTTAACCCTTCAAAGAAACAGTCAATCTTACTTCTTGGGTTACATATATAATATGTAGTATTCCTTGCTAACATTGTAAATTTATCTTTATAATTTGTGACATTTTCATCCTCCTTTTTCCTCAGACTCAGAAATTTACTTTCCATATCTACTCAATGGTCACGGGGGAAGTATTTTTTATAAAAAGATCTTTAAAATCCATCCATTCCATATTTGATACTTCATCATCATCAATTGTTTTTTGATTCAATGACCTTTAAAGGCCCATAAAATTCAAGGGAAATTTTTTCTTAACATTCATTGGGATTTTACAAGAACGCAGTTTCAAATGGAACATGATTATGAGGCCTGGTGTGCCCGGAATTTCTATCCGAAGTTTAGCTCGGGTACGTTCAGTGAACAAACGAGCGAGAATTCCTATCTCTTGAACTGGTGCTTGGAATCGAATTCTGAGGGCACCGATTGAACCACAACGCCTGTAATTGCTTAGGAACATCTTTTCTGGAGTTGCGTTTGCTCATTATGAGTTGTTTAAATTTGTGGATTAAGTGTCAGTGAAATGAAATTTTCGTTAAGAATTTTATTTCACTTCTCCATGAGTTAGAACCTAAGTGTAGGAGTTAGGGTGGGACCCACTATTTGTTAGGTTCTCTTGAGTGGATTAAAGGTGAGGTGGGGCCCACATGAGCCCCCACATTTTTAATTCCCTTAACTCCCTAACTCCTATTAACCCCCCACTTAAGTTGTGTAACTCATATAACCTTTCAACTTCCCTTTAATTGGGTGACAATACCTCTCCTCTCTTTAAGTATGCCAACACCCAATTCAATTAATTAATTTCAGTTTTAAATTTTTGAATTGTGGCTTGAGTTAATAAAATAATGGTGCACCTTATTTTGTTTTGGTTGGATGTTGTGTGTGGACAATTGAGGAGAGGGCTCTTCATCTTCATCACGATGAACACCAAGACTTCGATGAAGAACACCAAGACTTCAACGAAGAACGTTGTCACTGTAAGAAGAGATCGACGTGCCGTCTCTTCTTTTCCCCGTAGCTGGTGTGTGACACATTTTCCAAGGATCGACAATGCACCCTCTTTCGATCTTCTTCCCGTGTCATAGAAAAGGAGACACCACTTCCTCCTCGGACGTTAACTGTCAACATACGAAGCTTCAACTCGCGACGTCGTTTTCCGCGGCGAACCCCCGTTCTAGCTACACTCAAGGTAGGGGTTACTTAATTATTTCGTTCGTGAATTCTACTTTGTCGTCCTTCGTGAATTTACGACCAGTTGCTATCAATTAACGAGAGGGGGCCGGATCGCACAAACACGGACGACCCTCCTCAAATTTGAATGTTGTTTCTAATTTGGTTGGGATGGAATGGCGTGGTGCCGTCGCACCACGTGAGATCGTACGACAAGTAATGCATGGCGCCGTCACGTCGTGCCGTGATGTTGAACAAGGACGCGATGCCATCGCGCCGCGTCGAAGAAATCCGAAGATACCGTAGCCGGAGCGGGGCCATGGCGGAGGGGCGCGATGTTGTCACACAGTGTCGGATGAACCAAGCCGCGACCGGTTCCGGGTCGTGGCGGATCAGGGTGACCGACTGCCGGTTTCGGGCCGCCGGTGTCGACGAAGGAGGAAGGACCGGCTGTCGCCGGTCCTTGTTGGCAGCACCGGCCGACCGGTGCGGGCCGGCCGACCGGTACGGGCCGGCCAGACAAAGGGAAAACTGGGGGAATTAATTCCCCCAGCCAGCCAAGCAAGCGGCCCCATTAATGGGGCCGCGGTTATAGGAAAACCGGGGGGGCAGCCCCCCCCCCCCGCAAGCCGGAACAGCTCGGCTGCTTGGCCGAGCCGGCTGGCGCCAGCGTGCCGGGTCGCCGGCCAGGCCAGGCCACGCTGAGCCGGCCCGCGCCACGCCGGGTCGGGCCGGGCCGACCCGGTTCGGGCCGACCAGGGGGTCTCGAGCCGGGTCGGTCCGGGCCCGAAACCCCCATTTTCAGACCGTCTTCGGTCTTTTGCCCATAACATGGGCTACGGACCTCCGATCGATGCACCATCAATTGCAATGCGATCCATGAATTTAGACGGTCGTTTAGGTATATTGCACTCTGGGTTTTGGAATACTTTGGGTTTGGCCGAGTTGGTTCGTACACGAAACCAACCGGGCCCTCAGAGCGGAAACCCTCATAAAATGAGCTTCGGACGTCCGATTGACGTTCCATCGACTTTGTTAGATTCCTCTTAGAGAGATAGATCATTTGGATTACTCCGCCCGAGGTTTAGATGCAGGTGGAGTACCGTCGGGTTGGTTTTTCCTTAAAACCCAACTGGGCCCCCTGGAACAAAAAAGCTAATAACTCTCAGACTGGGCGTCCAATTGACGCGCCGTCTACGACATTGAGATCATGTTGACGATACGAAAATTTAGAATACATCAACTCTAGTCTTTGTGTCAGTTGTTGTATCAGCCTCTCGTCTTGTGGAGCGGACCCTCCCAAACGAGCTTGCTGTGTGCAGGAACCCTAGTGCTGGCTACGTTTGCGTCTGTGACGATGACGACGACTGTACAGAAATCCTCAGTGGATTCGACGGCGAATACTACAACACTCATCGATCCTACGTGGATTAGTGCTACCGATCCTATGTGGGTCTGATCCTGTGTGGGTCAGCGCTCAGCGGTTCTGTGTGAGCCAGCGCATACAAATCCTATGTGGGTCTGATCCTGTGTGGGTCTTTGCGGGGGCTAGTTACCTATCGATCCTTTGTAGGTCAGATCCTATGTGGGTCATTGTGGGGGTTAGTTACCTATCGATCATGTGTGGGTCAGATCCTTTGTGGGTCATTGCGGGGGTTAGTACATATCGATCCTTTGTGGGTCCGACGACTTAGATGAATCAGTGGCAATATCTGATCATCTCTATCATTATACGAAGAAGTATACCTGTGTGAGCGTAATCCTGTTTTACATTCCTATGTGGATTGTGTCGTGCTATCCTAAGTGGATTTACGTTTTGTTTTCCTGTGTGGGTTTGGTTGTACTTGGGCTCGGATGTTGGAGCCGAACGAGAATTGATGACTTAGGAATATGTATGGGCATATACCTAAGTACTGTCGGATGTTACTTCGTGATTTGTCTTTCCTTTGTGGTTTATCCTTTGTGGATACTGGGAGACCTTCGGGGGTCTCGAGGTCCCTACTAAGTAGCTTATACTCACCCCTGCACGGGCTATGCCCGCACTATGTTGTGTTGGTTGCAAATGACAGACATCGTTGATCGTGGTTGAGGCTTGTAGAAGAGGATGATACCTGGAGGTGGACCACTGGGCGGGACATACTCGGAGCGGACGGCGGGACCCGAGGAGTAGTGGAGCTATCTGTACCCACCCTTCAGGTGGGATTTCCAGTAGATAGCTCGGCGTTGCGGCTTTACTTTTCAGTTGTTGTTTTCCCTTTCCAATTGTACTTTACTTTGAGTTTTGGTTTGTATACTGGCCCACTTAATTTTTCGTACTTACTATTGTACTCAGTTTTACATAGTGTTTACTTCTTATGTTTCTTACTCTGTGTTGTTTGTTTACTTTACAAAGGAAATGCCTTCCGTTTTTACAGGGATTTACGCCTTGGTGCTAGTCGCCAGCCCCTGGCCTATAGAAGGAGAGCTTAGGGTAGTCACAACACGGGCCCCGAGGACGGGTCGTGACAAATTGGTATCAGAGGAGTTCGGTTCTACCGCAGAACTTGGACTCTGATCTTTTTCTATGTGAAGTAATAATGTTAGGCATATTGAGTGTGGTTATCAGTCCAGGGAGTCCAGTGTTGGTGCGGCGGCTGACATATCCGTACACCAGGACTTTGACTTCTGATTTCCGACATAATGCACGATAACATTGATTGCATGTGTGTTTCAAGTTTTCTTTGTGATTAATTTGTATTAGCTCACCAGGTATACTGTTCTGACCGTGGCGTGCTTGTTTCCTTTTTAGTATGGCCCCACGATGGTAGCCAGCTAGGTTCTTGAGAGTTGAGTGTGACGACAGCCTACTGAGCGACGAGGCCTCGGTGCAGGGCCCTTTGTTAGCAGTGGCACCGGGGGTACCTCTACCCACCGAGCCACCGATGCTTCCAGCACCAGCCGCTGACCATGCACGTCGCCTCAGTGCACTGCATAAGTTCCAGTGCCAGAGACCGCCCAGGTTCCACTGCGAGACGGACCCCCCAGGCAGCCGAGGACTGGATGGAGGCAGTGGTGAGAGTTTTCAGGTTAGTGAGGACACCAGCATACCACATGGTGATCCTCGCAGTGAGCCTACTGCACGCGGCAGCAGGCCGATGGTGGAGCTTGATGCTCCAGGTGCACGATGAGGCATCTCTTCTCTAGGATGATTTTGAGAGCCTCTTCCACTCAGATTTTGTCCCAGCCACCCTCCGTGCGATGCGCATCTAGGAGCTTATTCAGCTGCGGTAGGGCAGCATGACAGTCGCTCAGTACTCGGTGAGATTTACCGATCTCTCGCACTACTCCACATACATGGTACGTGACCCATTCATCCGGGCCCAGACCATTGAGCAGGGATTGAGATATTAGATTAGGGCATCGTTGATCTCCCTCAGCATTCCGACTCAGACAGGAGAACTGGAGCGAGCCCTTTTGATTGAGAGCCTTCTTGCTGAGTCTACACCTGCGCCGAGACCCACCGCAGGGCGGTATGTAGCAGAGTCTTCTGTAGCAGGCAGTCGATGGATTACTCATGGGTGCAGGTAGACCAGACCCTCAGGAAGACGACCTCAGGACACTGGCTTAGCAGTGCGGGGCACACAGCATGGAGCCAGTCTTTCGAGAGGCAGGCAGTGGTACTCATGTGGCGGACAGGGCCACATGGCTCGTGACTGCCCGACCCGCCTTGCCGAGGAGCAGCAGAGGGTTGAGGAACCACCTAGGTAGAGGCAGAGGTTCGACCGTGGTGGTCCGCAGGGAGCAGGCGAACGAGGCAGAGGAGCTGGCCGAGCAGCAGGTGGTGGACGACGTTTTAAGGCTCTACCACCACCACCACCAGGAGGTCCACCCCGACCTGAGGGAAGAGGACAGCTTCAGGAAACTGAAGCTTACGATCATGGAGCTCCGGAAGTAGGTGGACTAGTGCGGCACTAGCTCCAGGCATAGAGTCCTTTTCCCATAATGCCTCTAGCTTCATAGTTTGTGTTGCCTTGTGTACTTGTACTTTGAGTTAAAGTAATAAAATACACTTGCATTGGTGACTTTCGCTTTCTTGTCTTTTGTTTGTTATTACTAAGAGGTGCCGGTTAAAAACTGTTGACTTGAACCTCACTTGCGAGATTCTTACTAGAGGAGACCCAGTGACCACACACTGATGCCGACAGTGTGACTCAACCCTTGGAGGCGAGAGTAACGGTTGTATCTCTTGGTAGCAGCGTCGAGGCCTTACGACATCATCCATGCCATTAATTAACTAATCATGACGGGATTGACTGTATTAGGCAAGGAATGTGGTTCATCCAGGGGAAGAGACCAGATTTTTCCTTTTCATCAAAGGAGAAATCTTTGTAGGTTTGTAGAACGTTAAGGAGGAAGGGGAAACCCTTCGTGTGGTCATACAGATGTCAGCAGAGCTTCCAGGAGCTGAGACAGAGTTTGAACAACGCCCCTAGAGGCGTGGATAGAGATGGAGCAGCTTTCCTTCAGTCACTCACAATCTTTACTCCACTACTACAGTGGGTCAGAGAGGCATAGCGTAGGGATGCTGACTGTGAGACGCGGCGTGCGCATATATCCTCAGGGCATGCACCTGATGGTTTCTCCTTTGGAGAAGAGCACAATATCCTTTTCAAAGGACGTACCTTGGTACTAGTTTCCTTACGGGAGGAGGTGCTGAGAGAGTTTCACACTTCTCCTTTGGCGGTGCATCCAGGAGTGGTGAAGATGTACCAGGATCTTAGACGACAACACTGGTGGTAGGGCATGAAGAAGGCTGTGGCGGAGTTCGTTTCTTGATGCCTCACCTGCCATTAGGTGAAGGTAGAGCCCCAGGTACCAGTAGGCTTGGTACAGTCCATGGAGGTCCCAGAGTGGAAGTGGGACGAGATATCTATGGACTTCGTGACTGGACATCCACGCACTTCCAGAGGTCACGACTCCATCTGGGTGATTGTAGACCGACTCACCAAGTTGTCTCACTTCTTACCCATCAGAGAGCAGGGCTCATTGGAGAGATTGCGACGTCTCTACATTCAGGAGATTGTATGGCTTCACGATGTGCCGTCATCTATCGTCTTTGATCGAGATGCTCTCATTACTTCCCAGCTTTGGAAGGGGTTGCAGGAGGCGTTCGGGACGCGGCTATGTCTGAGCACCACCTTTCACCCTCAGACGAATGGTCAGATGGAGAGGACCATTTAGACTCTCAAGGACATGCTCCGTGCATGTGTCCTCGTCTTTGGTCGTAGCTGGGAGGACCACCTACCCTTGGTGGAGATCGCGTACATCAATAGCTACCAATCCACCATCGGGATGGCACCATACGAGGTGTTGTACGACCGACCATGTAGATCACATTTGTGCTGGACATACCCTGGGGAGTTAGCACTTATGGGACCAGAGATGGTCCAGGCCACGACAGAGAAGGTCCAGGTCATCCAGGAGCGGATGAGGATAGCTCAGAGCCGGCAGAAGTCATATGCTGACAGGAGGCGGAGGCCACTAGAGTTCGAGTATGGAGACCACGTCTTCTTGCATGTCTCACCGCGACATGGAATACAGAGATTTAGCCGAGGCGGCAAGTCCTCTCCATGCTTCATCGGACCCTTCCCTCAGCAGGATTGGTGAGGTGGCTTATCATCTGGCTCTACCACCTCAGTTGCACCGGGTGCACGACGTCTTCCACATATCTCAGCTGAGGAGATACGTGCACGACCCGACGCATATCATTGGCCATGGGGAGATTGACGTCGATGATGGGGTGACTTTTGCGGAGGTTCCAGTGGAGATCGAGGATCGACAAGAGCGGGCCCTATGAGGAAGGTAGATTCCTCTAGTACGCATCAGATGGCAGCACGGAAACCTCCAAGAGGGCACTTAGGAGAGGGAGCTCAGATGCATGCTCAGTACCCACATTTTTTCCCCTAGTTTTCGATGTATCTTTACGGGGAAGTAAAGCCCTGAGGTGGGAGTAATGTAAAGACCCATAAAATTGAAGGGAAATTTTTTCTTAATTTTCTTTGGGATTTTACAAGAACGCAGTTTCAGACGACACTTGATTCCGAGGCCTGGTGTGCCAGGAATTTCTATCCGAAGTTTAGCTCGGGTACATTAAGTGAACGAAGGAGCAGGAATTCCTATCTTTTGAACCGGTGCTCGGAATCTAATTCTGAGGGCACCGATGGAACCATAGCACCGGTAATTTCTTAGGAACGCCTTTTCTGGAGTTTCATTTTCTCGTTATGAGTTGTTTAAATTTTTGGATTAAGTGTTGGTGAAATAAAATTTTTGTTAAGAATTTTATTTTACTTCTCCATGAGTTAGAACCTATGTGTAGGAGTTAGGGTGGGACCCACTGTTTGTTAGGTTCTCTTGAGTGTATTAAAGGTGAGGTGGGGCCCACACGAGCCCCCACCTTTTTAATTCCCTTAACTCCCTAAATCCTCTTAACCCCCCACTTAAGTTGTGTAACTCTTATGACATTTTAACTTCTCTTTAATTGGGTGAATTTACCTCTCCTCTCTTTAAGTATGCCAACACCCAATTCAATTAATTAATTTATGTTTTGAATTTTTGAATTGTGGCTTGAGTTAATAAAATAATGGTGAGCCTTATTTTATTTTGGTTGGATTTTGTGTGTGGACAATTGAGGAGAGTGCTCTTCATCTTCATCACGAAGAACACCAAGACTTCGACGAAGAACACCAAGACTTCAACGAAGAACACCGTCACCGTAAGAAGAGATCGACGTGTCATCTCTTCTTTTCCCCACAGCCAGTGTGTGACCTTTTTTTCGAGGTTCGACGATGCACCCTCTTTCGATATTCTTCCCGTGTCAAAGAAAAGGAGATGCCACTTCATCCTCGAACGTTCACTGTTAACATACGGAGCATCACCTCACGACGTCATTTTCCGCAGCGAACCCCCATTCCTGCTAAGCTTAAGGTAGGGGTTATTTAATTATTTTGTTCGTGAATTATACTTTTTTGTCCTTCATGAATTTACGACCTGTTGCTATCAATTAACAAGAGGGGGCCAGACCGCACAAACACGGCTGACCTTCCTCCAATTTGAATGTTGATTCTAATTTGGTTGGGACGGAATGGCGTGGTGTCGTTGCACTACGCGAGATCGTACGAAAAGTAATGCACGTAGCCATCGCACCGCATCATGAATTTGAACAAGGATGTGACGCTATCGTGTCGCGTCAAAGAAAACCGAAGACACCGCTCCCGGAGCGGGGTCGCGGTGTCGTCGCACCGCGCCGGATGAAACAAGCTGCGCCCGGTTCCGGGCCGCGGCAGAGAAGGGTCACCAGAGGCCGGTTTCGGGCCGCCGGTGTCGACGAAGTAGAAAGGACCGTCCGTCGCCGGACCTTGTTTCCAGCACCGGCCGGCTGGTGCGGACTGGCCGGAGAAAGGGAAAACCGGGGGAATTAATTCCCCCGGCTGGCCAAGCAAGTGGCCCCATTAATTGGGCCACGGTTACAGGAAAACCGGGGGGGGGGGCATCGCCCCCCCCCCCCCCCCCCCGTGAGCTGGAACGGCTCGCCCGCTTGGCCGAGCCAGCTGGCGCCAGCGCGCCGGGCCGGGTCGGTCCGGGCCCAAAACCCCTATTTTCGGACCGTCTTCGGTCTTTTTCTCATAATGTGGGCTACGGACCTCCAATCGACGCACCGTCAGTTGCGAGGCGATCCTTGAATCGAGATGGTCGTTTAGGTATATCACACTCAAGGTTTTGGAATACTTTGGGTTTGGCCGAGTTGGTTCGTACACAAAACCAACCGGGCCCTCGGAGCAGAAACAGTCATAACTGGAGGTTCGGACGTCCGATTGACGTGCCGTCGACTTTGTTAGATTCCTCTTAGTGAGACGGATCTTTTGGCTTACTCCGCCCGAGGTTTGGGTGCATGTGGAGTACGGTCGGGTTGGTTTTTCCTTAAAAACCAACCAGGCCCCTGGAACGAAAAAGCCAATAACTCTCAGACCGGGCTTCCGATTGATCCGCCGTCTGCGACGTTGAGTTCATGTAGACGATACAGATCTTTTGGATACATCAACTCTGGACTATGTGTTAGTTGATATATCAGCCTCTCGGCTCGTGGAGCGGACGCTCCCGAACGAGCTTGTTGTGTGCGGGAACCCTAGTGCTGGCTGCGTTTGCGTCTGTGACGACGACAACTGTACAGAAATCCTCAGTGGATTCGAGAGCGACGACTACAACACTCAGCGATCCTACGTGGATCAGTGCTACCGATCATGTGTGGGTCAGCGCTCAGTGGTTCTGTGTGGGCCAGCGCCTACAGATCCTATGTGGGTCCGATCCTGTGTGGGTCTTTGTGGGGGTTAGTTACCTATCGATCCTTTGTGGGTCAGATACTATGTGGGCCATTTCGGGGGTTAGTTACCTATTGATCCTATGTGGGTCATATCCTTTGTGGGTCATAGCGGGGGTTAATACCTATCGATCCATTGTGGGTCCAATGGCTTAGATGAATCAGTGGCAACATCTAATCATCTCTATCATCATACGAAGAAGTATACCTGTGTGAGCTAAATCCTATTTTACTTTCCTACATGGATTATGTTTTGCTATCCTGTGTGGATTTATGTTTTTCTTTCCTGTGTCGATTAGGTTGTACTTGGGCTCAGATTTTGGAGCCGAACGAGAATTGATGACTTAGGTATATGTATGGGCATATACCTAAGCAGTGTTGGATGTTACTTCGTGATTTACCTTTCCTTTGTGGTTTATCCTTTGTGGATACTGGGAGACCATCGGGGGTCTCGGGATCTCTACTGAGTAGCTTATACTCACCCCTGCATGGGCTATGCCCGCACTACGTTGTGTTGGTTGAAGACGACAGAAAACGTTGATCGTGGTTGAGGCTTGCAGAGCAGGACGGTACCTGGAGGTGGACCACTGGGCGGGACATACTCGGAGCGGACGACGGGACCCGAGGAGCAGTGGAGCTATCTGTACCCACCCTTCAGGTGGGATTTCTAGTGGACAGCTCGACGTTGCGGCTTTACTTTTCAGTTGTTGTTTTCCCTTTCCAGTTGTACTTTACTTTCAGTTTGGGTTTGTATACTGGGCCACTTACTTTTCTTCACTTACTGTTGTATGTTGTTTTACTTAGTGTTTACTTCTTCTGTTGCTCAATCTATGGTGTTTTTTTACTTTACAAAGGTAATGCCTTCCCTTTTTACCGGGATTTACACCTTGGTGCTAGTCGCCAGCCCCTGGCCTATGGAAGGCGGGCTTGGGGTAGTCACGACACGGGCCCCGAGGATGGGTCGTGACATGACCACCATTGATTAGCTTCTCCAATGAGGCGGTAAACTATCATTACAACCTTTTCCCTTTCACTACTCCCCAAGGCATGAAATATATTCTCTAAAGAATTTATCCATTGCTCAGCTACTAATGGAATTTTACTCCCATTTAATGTGGGTGGTTGTTGCCTTATGAGGTGATCTAACATCGATCCTCTGCATTGTGGATCAGGGTGCTCCATACAAGTAAGGTTATTATTCATAACATGTGTGAGACGTCCCATTATGGCGACAAGTTGATCAACACTAGTTATATCAAGAGCACCACTATAATTATCTTGAGCATGAGGGAAATCCCTACATTGAGTGCGTTCATTGATACAGTTTCCATTCCATCCACTAGGCGCCATTTCTAAACAATGGCATACACTAGATTAGTTTATAAATCACAATACATATAACCAAACTTATAAAACACTTAAAATAAATTGAACAGTTTGGGGATTTAATCCATAATCATAAAAATGTTTTCTTGGATAAACTATATAATCATAAAACCTTTATAATGGTTTGTCAATAAAATGTGAATGATCCTAAGCATATACCCCAGGAGTGTCATAACCCAGAGTGTAGCAAGGACCATTGTCATGCACCAGTTCCCATTCATGTCTAGCTCAAAGAAGTGTTTTCGGGTTTTACCCCTAGGTACATCTGTTCCAGAGCCGCCTCAACCATCTCGTATCCAAACATGGATTTATTGTGTGGAAAAATCACAAAATATCTAAAATACAAAAATTCTAAGAAGTTCTACTATACTAATCCTAAAAGTCTTTCTTAGGGATATGTGCTCTAATAAGAGTTTATCCAAATCTAGTCTCCAAGGTTTTTACTATACTTCCTCGGATACCAACTACAACTCCCTAACCCTAGTTACCCAGAGTCAGTGAATTGCTACATAACATTAGAATGATCACAAGGAAATAATGCCTCGAAAGACCCATCAGTTCGGTATTATTGGAACCAAGATTCAAACATAAGTTCTACTTTAAATCATGAAAAGAAATACAACACGAATTAATACCATTATAAAATTCCAAGCCACTTATATTCTTCATGCATGTCACTAATATCTAACTTGTTAATATCCTGGGAAACCGAAACATAAGAAAGAGGTGAGATCAAATGCTCAGTAAGGTAATCAATATAGCGGAAGATAACATAAATATTATGAATGGTGAATAATTGAAACCCCATTCCCTTATCCATAATAAACATGAATTATTTTATGGAAGGAATATGAGCTGAGTAAATAATGCCATAATAAAACATAATCATGGTTATTCTACTAGTTGAATGACCACATGAACCATCAATATTATTTTCAAAATGAGGGAATGTATAATTCTAGACATTCTAAAACATTTTTTCAAGGCGTCGGCCAAGGCGTCTAAAATTGATTAAGGCCTTAGCCAAAACAAAATATCAAATTGGGAAAAGCCTTGACCAATTCCATGTCTAGTTGTCTAAGGAGACCTACCGATGCATTGAGGAGCTATGGAGGGCTCCACCCGTCACTTACTAAGTCTAATAAATTCCTCGTATAAAAGGTTGAAATATAACATAAATATTTGTATTAAAACTAGAATATGAAATGTCAATAATTTAACTATAAAACATGAATGGTATAAAAATAGCTCATCCACAGTAAAAGATATCACGAAAACTTCAATTCAATATGGTATTTTTGTATAGAAACAATTTAACTTTAAATAAACTTAAAATCCATTAAACGATGTTGACATAGATTAAATAAAAACCTTTTTTAATAAAATATCTCTTTCTATTTTGAAATCATTTAAGAGTCACATAATTATAAAGAAAACATTTATTTTGAAAATATTCTTATAAGATTGTAAGTTAATCTTCGAAGATGTTATAACAACAGAAAATATCCGCACCCGCCGTATAAGTTGAAAAAACATTCTTACCTTAATTTATTTGAAAATTTCATAAAGTACCTTGTTTGGAAAACGATGGAATGATCCCTTTCAAACCATTTTATAAAAATCTTAATAAGAGTATAAATGACTCTAACCCATAGTCTAGTAAATAGTAAAATTGTTTTGAAATACATTTTTAAGAAGCATGGATGTGGATAATAAAGAGGTCCTAGAAGATAATTACGTAAAAAAATCTCGGATAATGAAGAGATTGTGAAATTAACCCTTACCTTGTAATTTTACTTTGTCAAGGGTAAGTTAAACTACTGAATAATTGTGAAATAATTGTTATTAAATTATTCAAGAATGATATACATTAATATGATATCATATATGATATTTTAATATTGCTTTGTTAATAATATCTTAGTATTATCGTCGTTTCAGGAGTTAAGTGATTCGTTTTCTGTTGTATGATTTGTTACATAAGTAATGTTTGTTATGGATAGGATGTATATTATTCATATTCAGAATAATATTATGTCTTTATACATTATTTTTATTCATCTATTGAAAATTAGTCTTGAATGGATTGCGATGGTGAATGAATCTCATCACGTTCGTGGAGACGGTAATCCGTGCATACGCACAAGTGACAATATCATTCATTTGAATTTAAAATAATATATAATAGGGCGATATATCATATATAAATAATAATTATCTTGTTTACATAAATTACACATCATTATTATACCCATCCAAATAATAATGTATTGAATAAAAATTACACCACGATGTGAAGACGGTAAGCCGTACATACGCACCTATGATGTCATGTCATTCAAAGGATGGATAGAATAATGAATATGGTTGTACCATTTTTATAATAAATTCAAAGTATATAGAAGATACAAGATATATTATTTTAGAATGAAAACAACAAAGAAAGAGGAAGTGGAAGAAGAAAAGATCTTGAAATAAGTGATGAAATATTTACCTCTTCTTTGGGTTCTTCCTTTTGATTTGATCAAAAAGGTTGTTTGTGTTGGATTTATGACTAATGGAAGGCCACTAGGATGAAGGGAGGACAGTTTATAGGGTATTTTTGCATATTTTGGCCAACCCAAATGGCTTTGATGTTGTGAATGTTAGGGAAGGGGGAGTGCCCTTTTATAAGAGGGGTGAGGGGCACCTTAGGAAAAGCCAGAAATATTAATTTATAATAAAATAATTTTCAGTTTATAATGGCTCCAAAATTATGTATTTAAATTATATGGAGGTTATGGGTTGAAAAAAACTCAACCAATAGATTTTAGAAAGGTTTGGGTCACTATATTAACCTTATCTTATATATTTAACTATTAGTTGAATAGTTTTACATATTCCATGCCTCTTTGTATTTTTATATTATATGGTTAATAAACATACTATATACTTCCAAAGGAACTCCAAGTGGTTAATTAATGATACAAATATCATTAAATAGGTATTTTGTCTGAAAAGTATTATTTTTTGAATAGAATATCAATTAATAAGATAATATATGTTTTAAAAACGCTTTTATGTCAATTTTGACACTATTTGGTATTTTGTTTTTGATAAATTTATAATTGAATTATTACTTTGAAGAAAATTCATATAACCAACAATAATATGTCATATTAACCTATAAAATTAGTTTAATTCATAAAAAGTCTCAAATTACATTTATTTGGATATTTATAATATCAATTATTTTAATCATTCATCAATACTGTAATTACTGCATCAACATTGTGTCCTAAATAACTATAATTATTTAATGTCTAAAAAATAAAAATAAAATATCATTATGTAGGAAATATTTTTATATTTATAATTAATATTTATATTCGAATTTATCTTATGATTACCCCTATATTAAAAATGCTTTAGTTATTAAACATTAAATTTAACACTTTTAACTCTTCTTTGAATTAAATAATAATAAATGTCCTAATCTAATCGAAGTGGGCCTAAAGGATACTTTTTTATTCCTAAGGTTGTTTTGGGTCGAATTACACTTATCCAATGGAATTGAGACATTTATTATGGTAATAATAATATCATTTTCTCCCTTAATTACTCTAATTACTTTTAACCATGGTAAATAAAAGTAAAAAGTTACTATTCACCAAAACAATTCATCTTATTGAACCAAATTTTACATACCGATATCAACCATGTCTCTCGGAGTTATGATATTCAACTCATAGAAGTGATAAAATTATGTTTTATGTAAATTTGCAAATGCTCATAGGAGGTTGGTAAAAGACGGTAAAAAATTCAATAAAATTTTTATATATCTAAAATTATTATAAACTGACTCCAATAAATTACATTTCAATTATATAGGTATTATGTATCTATTTTTACCAAAAACAATTTTAAATAAACAAATTAATTATTTAAATAAAAATTCGGTTTTAAAGTATAACTCAGTGTTTTTCACTATTCATAAAAAATTGAAAGTTTTCAGAAAAATACCAAAAATTCACCCTAATCTAATTTCCATATTCTGAATCCATAAATGAAGTCCAATTTGAATGATAAAATTTATCAAATATCAAAAATTGTGTATTAATATTCATAACGGCTAGTTTGATTGGTTGTGGTGTGTTAGAACTCGAAGTTGCGTACAACACACACTATTGTATTATTCAAAGAGAAGCGTATCGTGGAAGCATGAGGTGTTACAAATATTGAAATGATTCAATATGTAATAAGAATGGAATGTGAATTTATGATCATATCCAATATCCCATAGGATCCTATAAGATCCCTAGTATGCGATTGTCACTTTTCTTATTAATAAAATGGTTAAAATCATAATCCATATTATTCCACTGAATAATAAATCCTATATAAAATACATAAGGGTTATCGATTGGTGTAGTATCATGCACAAAAAGGATACTCCTCCTCATATGTCAATTCATCTATATTTATATAGAAGAATGATGAAATTTCCACTATAAATTAACCAAAATTTATCATAAATGATGTATTTTATAAAATATAGGTTTGAAGAAGGAATTTCTACATGACTGTTGAAATATATAATTCCTAATAGAACGATAATGAATTTTTAACTTAGAACCACCATAAAATGATAATTTAATAAATTTTCCAAAAAGTGAGTTTCCATTCTAATTTTTTTAATAGGATTTTGTTTAATATAATAAAAAAACAATATGTAAAATCTAGAGGCGACAACATAACTATCAGAAGGACTGGATTTGGATGATATTAATTTGAAATAATTTTCCACTAGGTTTTAGTTAATTATAAAATCATGATGTTTTTAGACATTTATGTGTATGGTGTGACCTTGTATGGTTTCACCCAAATCCATATAATTAATTTATATGAATGTGCGGAATTTAATGGAATGATTTGTAGATGATTTATTTTAGTAGTGACCAAATCATCTGAAAATATTTTAGGAACTAAAAGAGATTGAGTGAGCTTATCTTTATGTTAGTTTTAAATATTAACTATATCTAGTATTGAAAGACTTATTATACAAATGGGGTGATGCTTCAAAAGGTCATATTTTATAGATAAATGCTTAAAAAATATCTATATAGATATTACATGACATGAGGTTTATTAAATTTATTTCTTCATGCTGATTTATATTCTCTACAAATTATAATTATAGTTACTTTTTGTATAAAATTATATTGATTCGGAATTTCTAATATCTTCAATATACCCAATGCTCATTTATTTACTCTCTGATCCATTTTTGTATTTATATAGAAATGATTCATTGATGATTCCTGATCAGTCTAATAATTGTAATGATAACACAGAAGATACTAATAATATAACATTATAGAGTTATCTTTGGTGTTGGTTTCACAATGATGACCACAATTATCACATCTATATACTTCCTTGTCTATGATGACGATGTATGCTAAAATTTGGATTTGGATCACTAAAGATAATTTTACAACCCCTTTAGTCCCCAAAAAATTTCATGGAAACCATCGGGTTATTTCATAGGAATGAGTTCTTTTGGATGTCATCATGATAAGTATCTATAAATATCCATAATAACTATTCTTATATGGATTTAATTTCCTAAAAAATTAAACCCTTACTCCTATAGTTGAAGCCAATAATACTCTCATTTTCTTTCTTACATGATATTTTAGAGGTCATGGAAGATTATATATCTCGGTGTTAAGATTAATTCATAGAGGAATATTTATCATAGAGATTACATGTTATGAATGAATATATATACCAAATTATGTTATTGTGAAATTATAAGGTCATATATTTTCTAAAAAATCCAATTAATTTCATTGATTTTTACTACTTAGATGACCAAAAATTAGATCACACAATGTATGAAATGTTTATACAGGGGTGTGTTTGATATTATATGGAATTTAATAATGAAAATTTATAATTTCAAAATTTCATTTTTTGAATTATCATGGACACCCAATAATGGTTTTTTACCACTAAATCTAAATATTTTATGATATCCTTCTATTTTTTATTCGAATAACAAGAAAATCACGAGGCTCTTTCAAAACTATCATTTCAGTTAGTGTCTGAGTGCATAAATTTACCAAGGATTGATATCATTGGTTGGTTTATAAATGTAATATTCCTTGTATGACATTGATTGTTTCCATAGTGGTGGTAATTTTTTACAATAAATTAATTATTGAATCAGGATAAAGTAATTTTTTGACTATAGGTTTTCTAGATAGTTTAACATTTAACTTTTCATTCAACAAAAATCCCACTATTGAATAGAGTCATCCTAAGGTGTTCTAACTTTTTCAAACATATAATTACACTCAATGGGTATGTTTACCATGAGTAGTTCTCCATTAAACGATTTTCTTTTATTATTCTAAATAGTTGAAAATTTTATCTTTACAATAGAAGTATTCCACGCCATCAAGTGGTGGGTGGGTACTGTATATATTCCACACATTCGATATTTTAACTGATAATAGATATCTAAGTGGGAGTCAATTTTATGATATGTAAAGATCCCAACACTCTATATATACTTTAATTTTATTAATTTGAAACTTATTCTCTTAATAAAATGTGATTTCCTTTATGAATTAATATATCATTTTTTCTATACCCCTTTGCACTAGTTTGTTTTCTATTAAATGTCAAATGGGTGTGCATACATGATGTTTTAAATATTTTCATGTCTTATTATTAACTCCATTTACTGAATTTATATGAATTATGAATAATTTGTGTGAAATATTAATGTTTTAGTACTAAGTATAATTTTTGAGAATTTTTAGAAGTAGTCCAATTGATTCAGTTTACTATTTTATTTATAACTCCCACCCCGATGATCAATATTGTTTGGTTCCTGTTTAGTAGGATTCCTAGTACAATATAAAACATTTAATTATAAGGGATAATGTGACAATTCGGCCATTTGAAGGGTCATATAGACCACACAAGAAGGCCCAATGAATATGTGAACAAACTAGAGCAGCCTTGAAGATTGATTTACTGGGCTCAATAAAGATGTCCAAAAACATTAATTATCCACAATAATTCATTGGACACTACAGTTCATCTTGGATAAAAATATCATGACCCAAATTGAAGTACAAGGTGCCCAACTAATTCATTTAAACTCATCCCACCATTCTGGTCGGGAATTGAAATCAGCACAAAAATGATGAATTTTCTCCTGATTTAGACATGCATGAAAGATGAGATTTTTGAGTGTGAATTCCAAGATATAAGAGGCCAAAATTTTTGAAGAAATTATTTTTATTTGAGGACATCATACTATGCAAAAACCCATTCACATTTCGGCCATTGAAAAGTCTGGATTGAAATAGACAGAATGAGATTATTTATTACAACCACCATAACTATGGAAACAAAGTCTATAGGAGGCCAAATTTTTAGTGTGGTCATAAGAAATCCATATCTATATATTTAAATAAGACAAAAGATCATGATTCATCTATCTATATTGGTAAATCTGTTGATCATATAGAGGGACAGTTTTGGAATGCAAAGAGCCCACAACCTTGGGATATAAATACACACCCTCCTCTCATTCCAAGAGGTTGGCACTTCATCACTTAAAGAGGAGGTTTGGAATTATGAGAACCATGAAAAGGTTATGGGAGTATATTATTTGATCTTGTTTCAACAAAAGATACCTCTCCTCCACTTCTCTTTCATGTTTGTTTATGTTTTCTTTCAATTGTAATTGTGTAACTATGTTTTCATTTCAATAAAAGTTTACTGCTTGTTTCTTCTCCAATACCTCTTATTATTCTCTACCATATGTATTATAATATTAATGGTCTTAAAATAGTTTGAATCATTTTAAATTACCATCCCTTATTTTTCTTCCTCATTCAATCGAAATTCCATTTTGATTCTCAAAATCTTCCGTGTGTGTGTTCGGCACACTACTCTTTTCTTATCCCTTTATTTTTCTAATATTTTTGAATCGTCACCATAAAAATTAAACCTAGATTATCAAAAATCCTAATGGATGAGTAAATATACCATTTGGGTGAGTTATAATTTGGGGATTTAAAGTGATTGAGAGATTTTTCTCAATGAGTACTCTTTAAATTAATATTGTGTATGTTAAACTTAATATGTCATGGAATAATGATATGTTTTGTTTAACAAGTGGTTTTCATGGATTATTGGAACCATAGATAAAATACCATAAACAAATTTTGATTGAGATTAGAACCCTAAGTTATGTTAATCCTTGGATTAAAGTCTTAACACTTAGGAATTCTAATCAACGTCAACTTATTACATGGGTATTAATTTAATGCAATACAAATCAAGGCTCAAGGATATCACAAGCTTGACTCCCCAATAATGAACCCACCCCAATCTTCATATATTTATTAAATCAAGAAAAAACTATAAATCATTTCAATTTAGCTCTGCAAACAAACCCCAATAATCAAAATTCAATCAACTAAAAACAAACCACTATTAAAATGTATCATCGCCAAGGTTCGACCCGAGTGCCGCTATACACAATAACAGAGCACCGGAACCTTGACCGGTCGATTGGTGACAATCGGCCATGCATTTCAAATGGAGTCATTTTCGGGGATGATGCTTTAAGTAGTCATTAGTTTATGGTTATTGTATAAAAACCCATAAAACAAAATTTAAAAAAAAATTGAAAAAAACACAAAGAAAAACCCATCCTCCTCTTAAAAATCATACACTGAAAAAAATAAAAAGAAAAACCCATCTTCCTATTTCTTCAAAAATCTCTCGGAATGCCTCATAGCCTTCCAAAAAATCCCTCTGATTTTTTTCCCATTAAATTGAGCGAACACTTCGCCAAATTTTGAGAAACATAAGAGAATATCAAATAATTCAAGATCCAATCTTTTTCCAACCAATTGAATTTAATATGGACAATCCTAGGGAACAAACACTTAAAGAACTTGCTACCCCTGATATGAATTACCAACCTCTTGGTATTCAATATCCAAACATATAGGCTGAATTCGAACTCAAATCGGGTTTGATTCATCTTCTTCCTCATTTCCACGGGTTAACCGGTGAGGATCCACATCTCCACCTTAAAGAGTTCCAAGTAGTGTTCTCTACCATGAAGCCTCAAGGGGTTTCTGAACAACAAATAAAAATTTGAGCATTCCCTTTCTCCCTAAATGACACTATTAAGTCATGGATTTACTACCTACCTCGTGGTTCCTTAACAACATGGAATTATATTAAGAGACTCTTCTTAGAGAAATTATTTCCTACTTCTTGTACAGCTTCTATTCGAATGGAAATAAGTGGTATATGTCAATTCCCAAGAGCATCACTCCATGAGTACTTTGAGAGGTTCAAAATTCTTATGGCAACCTATCCACACCATCAAATCCCTGACCGACTCTTGATCCAATACTTCTATGAGGGGTTATTGGCCATGGAGGGAACTCTCGTAGATGCCGCAAGTGGCGGTGCTCTTTTTGATAAAACTCCAACAGTAGCAAGGGATCTCATAAGTAACATGGGTGAAAACACACTAAAATTACATACTCAAGCACATGCTCAATTCGAAAAATCCCATGATAATCAATCAATTGATCTGAACAAGATGAACAAGTGGATGAGTGACCTTACAGGTCTTGTGTGACAACTACCAGTGGCTACCAAATTCCCAACCTCGTCTTCTCCACAATCAATGTTTCCTAGGCCTGTCAAAAACTGTGGAATCTGCAACTCTCCATCTCATCCAACTGACACATTTCCACCACATCAAGAGGATCAATCCAATTCATCTAGACCAATGGAGCTCAATGCAGCATATGCTCAGCGGAACACCAATCCTCAACTATCAGGTCAGTTTGTTAAAAACATCAATCAACCTCACACTAAGCCCTTCTCTTCTTCCTATAACCAAGTCCATAGGTATGGTAATCTCATATATCATCCTCCTAAATTACCTCCTCAAAACCCAAACCAGATTCAATATAGTCAAGGTGTTGGTAACTTCCAACAACCTTATTCTTTTATACCTCAACCTCAACGGAACAATCCTTCTCCTAGATTCCATTATCATAGTGATCCTTCCCAATTCTAAAACCAATACAATAAATTTCCCAAGAAGAAAAATCTAGGTAATCTCAATACGGGACAAGTCTCTTCTTCTATGCAACCATGGGAAAGTGCAGTGGATGATCTTGCCACTTTCACCCTTTCAAGGCTCAAGAACATTTAAACCCAAATTAGTCAACTTGAATCCCACCTTAGTGAGCAGCAACCATCCAATTCATCCCAACTCCCAGCTCAACCATTACCCAACCCCAAGGGTAATATAATTGCAATTGCACTTAGATCAAGAAAAAAAATTGCTATGCCTCAAGACAAGTCCTCCAACCGTCCTTTGAATTTTGACCTAAAAAATGAAAAGAAAAAGAAACATGAAAAGGAACCTGAAACCATTCCCTCACCTCCTTAAAATCCACTTAGGAATCCGATTCCTTTTCCCCAAGATATTTCTAAACCAAGGAAGTCCTTTGAAACTGATCCTGAAATGCTCGACATGTGTAGATGTGTTGAAGTCAACATTTCCCTCTTAGATGCCATAAAACAAATTCCTATGTATTCCAAGTTTCTCAAGGAGTTGTGTACCCTTAAGAGGAAACTTAGGACCTTGGAAAATGTTTCAACCCAAGAGTCCACACCAATTAAGTGCAATGATTCAGGGACCTTTACGGTTCCATGCCATATTGGATGTTCAATCTTTGATGATGCACTCATAAACCTAGGAGCCTCAATTAATGTCATGCCCAAATCCATATTCTCCATCCTTGGTCTCGGTACCTTAAATATAATGAGTGTTGTCATTCAATTGGCCAATCGATGCACAGCTAGTCCCGATGGAATAATTGAGGATTTCCTTGTCTGAGTCAATGATCTTTTCTTTCCTGCTAATTTCTATGTACTTGACATGGAAGGTGAGGCGAACTCTTCTCGATCTACCCTAATTCGAGGAAGACCATTCCTCATGACTGCGAGAACCAAGATTCATGTCCATTCAGGTATCTTATCCATGGAATGTGGTGACAAACTAGTCATGTTCGACATTTTCCAAGCCTTGCGATACCCATCAGAGGATCACTCTGTATTCTCAATCCATTCTTCTGAGGGAACTTCTGAGAGTCAATTGAACCACATTCCATCATGTTCATCATGTTCTGAAGAGATAAGATCTTGTGAAATCTGCACTAGGGTTAACCATGTCATAAAAGGCAAAGTTGATGTTGATATTTCATTCATAGACTCCATCAATTTAGAGGATCTTGAAAACTCTCTTGAATCACATCTCAACTCTGATAAAAAATGCTCCACCTTGTAAAGTATTGGAAAAAATGAATCTGAAGCAACTGCAGTCCAATCCTCCATTTCTGAGTTTCTTAACCCAAAAATGAATGGTGAGACTTATCTGAAACCCCTTCTTGTACACCTGAAATATGCATTCCTCTTCCATGATTACTCATATCCTTTCATTATCTCTGCCACACTTACTGAAACTGAGGAGTCCAAAATGTTCAAGTGTTAGAGGAAAACAAAAAGGCATTAGTTTGGACCCTAGATGACATACCAGGCATCAACCCAGCCCTTTGTATGCATCATATCTATCTTGAGGAGTCATCCAAACCAATTAGACAACCACCAAGAAGACTCAATCCACTCATACTTGAGGTAGTTAGTGAAGAGATAACCAAGCTTCTCCAAGATGTTATTATCTACCCAAATTCGGATAGTGAATGGGTTAGTCCAATTCAAGTTGTACCTAAGAAGGGTGGGATAACTGTTGTCACAAATGAACATGGGGTAGTATTCACAACTCTAGTGAAGAACAAATGGCATGTGTGCATCGACTATAGAAAATTGAATGTTGAAACCCAAAATGATCAGTACCCTCTTCCATTCATTGATCAAATGCTAGAACAGTTAGCTGTAAAGTCACACGATTGCTTTCTTGATAGACACATTGGCTACTTCCAAATCCCAATTGCACCTCAGGACCGAGAAAAGACTACTCTCACATGCCCATTTGGAACGTATGCATATAGAAGAATTCCTTTTGGCCTTTGTAATTATACTGCAACATTCTAGAGGTGTATGATGAGTATCTTTTCAGAATTCATTGAACACTGCATGGAAGTCATCATGGATGACTTCACCATTTATGGTGATTCATTTGAGTCATGTTTGAATTCACTCTATCTAGTCCTCCAAAAGTGTTTCAAGTGTAAGCACATAGTTTCAAGAGATGGTATTTAAGTTGATCCAACCAAAATTGAACTTATCCAATCACTTCCTGAATCAAACTTTTTTTGAGACATCCGTTCATTCCTCGGTCATGCTGGTTTCTATCGGCGATTCATCCATAACTTCAGTAAAATTTCCCTCCCACTCACTCTTTTTCTCCAAAATGTTGTCACTTTCCATTTTGATGAGGATTCCATGAGAGCCTTCATTGAACACAAAACTGTTCTTACATCTGCCCTAATAATCCAACCTCCAGATTGGTCCTTACCCTTTGAATTGATGTGGGATGATTTTGATAGAGCTATTGGGGATCTTCTTGCTCAAAGAAGAGAAAATATTCCTCATGTCATCTATTATGCCTCAAAAACCTTTGATGTAACTCAATCTCACTACACTATCATTGAAAAAAACTTTTAGTAGTGGTTTTTTCCATAGATAAATTCCGGCCCTACCTCTTAGCTGCCAAAATCATCATCTTCACAGACCATTCTACAATAAAGTTCCTACTCAAGAAAAGTGATTCCAAACTGAGGCTAATAAGATGGATCCTAATTCTCTAAGATTTTGAACCTGAAATAAAAGATAGACCATGAAAAGAAAACCATATGGCTGATCATTTGAGTAGAGTTTCTAATTATTTTCATTATGAAATCATTGATCCTAAATTCCCCACTGAGCACCTTTTATCTCTCACTCCAAAGTTACCATGGTATGCCCAATTTGTAAATTACATGGATTCTGGTGTTTTTCCTGAAAATGTTTCAAAAGAATAGAAAATGTAGTTGAAAAGTGATTCAAAACACTATTTTTGGGAAGAAAATAAATGTTGGAAAACTTGGTTAGAAATGGTAATTATGAGATGTGTTGATAAAGATGAACATTCCTCTATTTTAGAATTATGTCACTCAATGACTAGTGGTGGCCACATTGGACCACAAAGGACCTTTTGAAAGGTCCTGGACTCTGGATTCTTCTGGCCTTCACTCTTCAAAGACTCACATGAGTTCTGTCAATCATGTCCCACTTTCCAAAAGTTTGGCACAATTTCCAAGAGCAATGAAATGATCTAAAAGCCTATAATTTTCTGCGAGATCTTCGATGTTTGGGGCATCGATTTCATGGGACCATTTCCCCCTTCTAATGGATTATCATACATCATTATTTCTGTTATACTTATTATTAGTTTTCATTTTTTAATATTTTCACAGATATTAATTAGATATTATTGAGGATTTTTATGGCTAGTTAGAATGTTTTTCTAGATTTATTGATAAATATCAGGTTCAAATAATGAGGTTCTATGAACAAGTGTTGATGTATTGAAATATAAAACATGGCTACGTCTAGAGTTTTTATGTGCTGAAAATTATCTATTTTTGGTGTTTCCCTAAGACATATAATATTTCATAAGACATTGTGTTCAATTTTTAATTACATAATGTATAATGTGTGAATTATATATATATATATATATATATATATATATTTAATGAGTTTAGATATTTTTTAAGTCTTTTGAAATTGGAGTGTACGAATTCATTCCATACTAATTCAAACATTTTGTGGAACTAAAATTTCAGATAATTTTACTATGAGTGTGTTTTCATATAACTTTATTGATTTCATATAACATAAAATTCATATAAAATGAATTATTCCCTTAAAAAATAGTGAATATTTAGTGCAGAACACTATATAAAATCAACTAGTTTCTAGAATTTTAATATTATAATAAACTAGAATATTGATAATATAAAGATAATCATAAAATATTAGAATATTACTTAAAAAATGTAATTTATTATGTTTCTAGTATTAAATAAATAATATTAAACCTTGTGCATATGTTTTTGTATTACCTGGTTGAGTTCATATATAATTTATTTATTATTTTCATTTTTTTTTTGTTGAATAAGGATCACTATAAAATAATTCAGGTATTTAAGTGTGATAATGATTTTCTAGTAGGTAGTTTTTTAATCACCTTATTATAGTTTTGAAATGATTCTTACTAAGATTTCAATTTAATGTTTCAAAATATTGAGTTAAAATATAGAGGGTTACTATATAATTGAAGATATTATAAAAGGTGATTTTATGTTGTTTTAAGGAAAATAAAAATATGAAATCTATATGAAATTCAAAAATTCCTTTAACTATGGTGTATAATTTTATTGTAATCGAAGATAAAGAAGTTTATTCAATGGGTTTTATTGATCAACTGAATGAGAATAATAGTAGATATTTAATTTCAATAGAGATGTAAAGATAATTAAAGGATAATGGATTCTAGATATCATTGTGTATGAAATTGAGTTTAACTAGATGTTGAAAAAGTGATAAAAGTGTATAGTTATTCTAACATTAGAATCTATATTTTTGAGACTGAAATTATATTTCCATAATTTTTCCTATTTCGTGAAAATTAGGGTGACATAATTTTTTTTATAATTTGAAGCGAGAAAGTGTTTTGGTGAATGTTTAATAATATATAAAATTACATATAAGTGAATAAGAGTGTAACATTAATGATGTTCAAAAATATTCATATAAATCTATTTGAGTTTGAGCATCAAGAAGGATAAAAATAGAGTTGGAGTATCAAGGAGAATATAATCATATAAATCTTCATTTAGAGAGAATGATATTCTTAATTTTCATAGAGGATAGTTATGGAATATCTTCATTTACTATTGTTGAAGAATGAAATCCCTAAAAGAGATCTTTCGAATTTTGGTTATAATAAATCAATGTTAGCAGTGTGAAACTTCCTAACCTAATGTAAATTTGGACAGAAATAATGTGATTTTATCCCATTTCTATAATTTTTTGAACTATTGTTCTCATACTGAATAATATTTTGATGAAGAGACACACTATCCATGATAAATTTTAGGTTTTCACTAACGATCCAAACATGTAAAAATACTAATTTTTACGTTTATTTTATATTTTATATACATGATTTAGGTTGATAATTCGAATCTGAGTTGCTAAAACATTATAATTATTCTGAGGTTGATTGAAAATAGAATAAATTAATGAACTAGTATCCACATATTAATCCACCCTTCATTTCTTATTAATATAATCATAGACACGTCCATTGGTATCAAATTCTCGATTCCCTAGATAAATTGACTTCAGTGATTATTATGGATAATCTGGATTCTGTGAATAGTAAAGGTGATCCTATATTTTATGGAAAATATAATCATAGCTTAATGAATATTATGTTTCAATTTATACTACCCCTTATATTGAATTTTTTAATATTATATTTTTTAGTTTTCGATTATTTAATGGAATTATACAATTATTATTAATTATAAAATAAATATAGAGGATAATGGAAAGGAAAAAAATATATTCTAATGATTTCTTTTGAAAATGATTACACAAAAGTGTTGGCACTTCAATCTTCCAATGAAATATGGGATATGATGGAAAGTAACAATGAAGGGAATAATACATTCATGAAGGGAAAATTAATAATTTTATTAATCCCATTTGAAAGTGTATTGAATAACAAGGAATATAACATTGATTATTATTTCACAAGGGTTAATTAAATTGAAAAAAACAAGGATTTGGTGATATTTTGTAACGATTCAACTATTTTCAAAATGATTATGAGAAACATTCTGGATATTCAAAACCCTATGATTTCATCTATTTAAGATAAATAATACCACACACATGCTGAATTGTATAATATTATCAAAGATTTTGAGATAAACAATTCTAATTGGAAAGAAAAAATTTATATATTAAATGGACTTTGTGGCCATGATAAAGTTAAAAATCAAAAAAAAATATTTATACAGATTCCTATTAATGGGAAAATTAAAGGGAATATAGAGTCTATTAAATAATCAGTGATCTTATTTCAAAGAGGAAAAAATGTGGAAAGAATATGACCAAATGAAATTTCCTATTTATATTCTATAAATGTAATGTAAATTGACATATTTTCCATTAACAATATTAATAAATATGGGAGATTATTTTGAATAATAAATTTATTAGAATAATTATAAAAATTGTTGTGTTATAATTTCAATGTAATTCTCCAATGTTATAAGAATAAAGAATATATTTTTATAAATAAAATAATACATTAGAGGACTAAAGAAAAAGTAACAGATCGTATGAAACTCCATAATTTGAAATTGAATCTAATGATAAATTTACAAATTTATGTGTTTTTTGTTAACAATTATTTGAATATTCATGTAATGAATATGATGATTAAGAAGATATTAATCTAGAACACATTTTAATGGATTCTCTTTAAGATTATATTGAAAAAATACCATTATGAAATATATAAAATACGGTGAAAAATAAGAAATTTACTAATGAAAAGAATGAGTTGAAAATAATAAAGCCTCTATTATTGAAGAGATAGAAAAGATTAGATTTAAATACATTTAACAAGAGAATATTATAAAATACCGTGGAGAGAACTTTTCATTGAATGAAGAAGAATGATCAAATATGTAGTCTCAATGTCTTATGTGTGAGATTGAACTAATGAATTTAATGGGTTAATTGTAAAATTACATTTAATCAAGTGTTGAATCCACTATGTTAAAAGGGAAAAAAATAATAAAATGTCACAATAAATCTATAGTATATGAATATATTTTTAAATATATTTTATAAAAAATAAAGGGCCAATGTCAAAATATAATAAATTATCAAAAAACAAAAATTTCTAGAAATATTCAAATATATCAAAAGATGGATGGAATATATATAAAAACCCACTAACTCCCATATATAAGAGAATTATGAAAAAATTTTAAAAAGAAAAAAATATGGACATTATTTTGAAAATAATTTGTTTATCCTATAAGAAATAGAATCCAATGATACAACTGGTGCTACGAAGTGTTTGCACACAATACCTCAAAATACTCCAATAATATGTCACTAAATGGAATGATACATGATGTCATGGGGGAATTCAAAGGATATTGACTCTGGTTTGTTGATAAGACATCCCTTTAATACAAGTACATTTTATTTTTTAACACATAAAAAATATGACTCTCTTGAGAATATATATATATAACAGGTGTCAGATATATTTTTATAGTGTAATGGTGTGAATATAAAAAAGATTAGGGAATATTTTCTATACTAAGAATGAAAATTTTATTCAAAGTCTCACAGATAAAAATATTATATATCAAAAATTTCATTGATTCCTAGAAAAAATAATTTCTCATGGGTTTTATATAGTGTATTCTCTCTCTAAAATCAAGCTGATTTAAATATTATAAAGCATATTTTGAAATATTATGTTGAAATAATCTAATTTTTGGATGATTTGTTGTTAAAAATCATGTCAAAATGTAAAACTGAATTTAAATATCAAAATGTCGAATTGAATGGTGTATTTTACATGGATTGGATAATAAATTGTCTTTTGAGTGTTATTCAACTCTGTGTTTTTGGGCATGAGGTTTTTTTGATAAAGGAGTCGTGTATCATTAAAATTCTAATGGTTATAAGGATCATGAGAAAAAATATGAATAAATGTATATAAATATTTTTTAAATTATTGATCCAACAAATGTCATATATTTATGTGCAAGAGA
The DNA here is from genome assembly GCA_963277665.1 of Viscum album. Taxonomy (NCBI): domain Eukaryota; kingdom Viridiplantae; phylum Streptophyta; class Magnoliopsida; order Santalales; family Viscaceae; genus Viscum; species Viscum album. Next base: position 908,496,382 of record OY728145.1, read on the forward strand.
TCGTATTATGTTATGACATAGCATGCTTGATCATATTGGCCAATGAATACTATGAAAAACATAAATGCTTTGTTTTTGGAATGATATCCATAATTTGAAAAGAAAACATAATGTTTTTTTGAATGTTTCAGAAATGGATGATGACTCATTAAAACCACACAAAGGTATATATTATTTATTCAAGAACACCAAATCACATTAAAACTAATTTATGTGGTCCCATGTGAAAAAAATAAAATAGTTGGATTATATTTATTTACATACATTAATTAATATAGTCGAATAATGTATGTGATGTTCATCAATAACATATTATATTCCATTGAATTGTTTATTATTTTATAGATACATATTGAATAGTGTTGGGAATTATCTAAAAAAAATTAATATTTTATAATGGAAAATAATATATATGCGATCTTTCTAAAATATATCATTTAAAAAATTTAATTATGCATCAATTTAAAATTACCATATACTACCCAACAAAATGGTGTTACATAATGGATGAATAAAATCATTTTAAATATGATTATAATAGTGAAAAGTGAACATAAAATCTCCATGAATTTTTAGAGAGAATCTATATTTATTTTTTTATACATTTAGAACTAATTATTTCTTAGAACTAAGACACATTCCACTCCTTAGAATTGATAAAATAATAATCCAACTAATACACATACATGTTATTTGTATGCCATGATTTATAAAAATTAAAAATAACAACCTATAAAACAATTAAGATAAAGATGATTTAAGATACATTATGAGATAATTCTATAATGATCATGTGTATAAGGGATATAAATTGAGGATTTATAATTTACTGAACTATGTTTAAGTTTTAATATATAAATTTCATCGTATATAAAATATATTTACCATTAATCACGGTGGGGAAACACAAGTTGAATAGATGTAAAATTTTATAATATATATTCTTCCAATGGCATAATTTGAGAATAATATCATTGATATTGACTCAAATAAAACAAATGATGATATGTATTCTATTTTACATGGTTTAATACATCAATGGTTGAAAACTAAAATTGTTATAGTGAATATAATATTAAATATAGAGTATCTACATCATTTTTTAAGAACAATGAGAATTGGAAGAAAAACAACTATTACATAAAAATTTCAACTGAGAATTGGGTATGACACATATAACAATGAAATGTGGTAAAAAAATGAATGAGGAGATGAATGAGATTGATAAAAACGACACTCAAGAGATTACCCAAGGACAAAAGACAAAAAAATAATGGATCCAAGTGCGTGTTTAGGAATAATATGATGTATAAGGGTGCTTCTACACAAATAAATGATTGATTTATCTATAAGGGGTATTGTCTATTGAATGGTATGGACATTGTGGAAACCATGTACTTATTTAATTGATTATAAACTAAAATTGTTTTCATCAATGTGGAATGAAACATGCATTACAAATTATACAAAAATGGAAATGAACAAATCCCTTTTTAATGGAGGAGTTGTATAATAAGTTTTTTCTGAGAAACCAGTGGCTTTCCTTATAAATAATGATGGAATATTGATTTTTTGATTGATAATATCATTCTATGGTTTTGAAAGATAATCATAGATCCTAGTATTCATAATTTAATAGATATATTAATCAACAAGATCTTTTTGAATCGAAATATAACATAAATTTATATATTAAGAAGAATTCCGTAGGTATAGTTCTTGTCATAGTGTATATTGTCGATATAATTTTAACTAATGATAATTTGTATCTTTTGGATGTGTTTATTGAAAATAAGAACAATTAGTTTGAGATATATTTTTAGAGAAGTGAAATACACAAATGTATTGAAATAGTTCCCCCTTCTATTTAGACATATTTTTACAAGATTTTAAGCATAATTATCCATTAAGTATAAACCAGGTACTGAATAACCTAGCTTCATTAGACGACTAGGTACAAAATTTAAAAAACTAAATTAGAATAAAAACTAATTTTATTAATCATCATGTTTAGATATAAAATCCCTTTTAGATCATTTAACTTTATAGGATAAACATGGAAATACATTGATAAAAGCAGTGATCTAAAGGCCCAGTAAGGGATAATCATGGAGATAATGGAGAAGACATTAGTTATATAAAATAAAATAATAACAAAGATGGAATGGATCTTGAAAAAAAATAAAATTAAATTACATAGAGAACATGGAATTATGTTTACATGGAAATTTATGAATATGGGATCAATATATATAATGGTATAAACCTGAGTCAAGGATAACTACCTAGATGACATAAATTGGTTGAAAGAGTCCCATAATATATTAGATTTACTCCTTAATCCCATACATAACATCTCATGGCACAATAAATTACCCAATAAATTGGTGAGGTATATAGGAATTCCCATCATAATGAGTAAATTTAAATTTGTACCACATAAAGAAGCCAAATAAAAGTAATAAACAACATGGTTACCCATGGAACAATATGTGTTTCATTATCAAGTCATCATGCATAACCAATGGGTGTATCATGGTAATATCCATGAAATAATGGATTAAAACATTATGGTATAATAATAAAGGTAAAAATAAAAATATATCATAATTAATGATGTTGTTTTGGAAACTTTCACCATGGTCAAAAAAACGTGCACATTTTTGCTTCTCTGCATTCCACATTCCATAATCTAGAGTCAATCTTCACATTCATCGACAATGTCTTATAATTGATCAAAACTATAATATTGGATGTTATTAAAAACCTCCTTGGATTCCTCCTTTGATATAATTTCATAATCAGGGTCTCCCTCATAGATTTAAGTCATGTTGGTGGAACTCATTCCCAGTGACATCTCATGGTGGATTCGAGTTGATTATGAGTATTCTCTATCGATAGCGTATAAACCTTCTGTTATGAGAGTAGTGATGTTGGGAATATTTGGGAATTTATGTACATTGGATATATTGGGAACTCATGAATTATTATTCCTTCAAGGGAATCCCTTATGAGGAATTTGGGCATGGATCCTAAGGCATCCCATGATGAATATGAGGTAACTAATTCCAGGGATTAATTCTTCCAAGGATTTTTAACTTAGGCGTACTGTGATTATCATGGGGTATGTATTGTGTATTTTATTTAAGGGAATGAAATTTCAAACTTTTAAAGACAGCTAAAGGGGTAACATCATATCATGTCAAGTTGGAAATACACTTTACATCATTTAGGGATAAGTTAGTAACACAATTACTATCTTGTGGGGATGAGTAAGGATACCAGAATACAATCATGGGGAAAATCAGTAATGTTGTTCAAAATTCACCTTAAGGAATATTGATAAGGTGCTCCCCAAGGTGGGATGATTTCATACCTAGTTTTACCTATGTAATTTTCCAGTATTCACTTTGAGGATGATGAGGAAAGTTAGTCATAACTCTCCTTGAGGTGAATCTTGGATGTGTCTCCCTATGATGTAAGACATCACACATGAGTTATCGAATAAAATCGATCCAAAATCACTGTGAGAAATGTCACATAAGTTGATTAGACCATCCATCTAGGAGGATTAGGGAGGTGTGTACTTATTAGGAATGATTTCAAACCATCAATTACCGATGTAATGGATCAAAAGGTTCCTTAAGGTGGATCTCAAAGTATGGTCATATTTTCCCTTGAGGTGGATCAGTGAGGTGTCCTAGAGAGGGATGATGTCCCACATGGGGTTACCAATGTTGAGATTTTACCATATAAAGATATCCTATATACTCTGTTTAAGATACTTGTATCAAATCCCATGTAGATTAATTCCGTAGTTTATGGTCATGATTCATGACTGAGCAATGCAGTTTAACTTCATGCAGTAAGGATGCAACTGTTGTGTAAAAAGTGTAGATGAGGGATGGTGTTGGGATTACACATAGATGCTACCCTCAATGAGTGTCTTACACACAATTCTGGGAGAGTATGGAATCCCATGATGATCTTATATGTGGAATCCAATGTATGTTACAATGAGTAAGACTATAGTTTTCTACCATGTGTTGAGAATGCTATTGTTTAATTCAACATCAGATGAAATAGATGTGTAGATGGAAGTTTTTTATCATTCAACTTGGACATTGGTAAATTAACTCCTCAATTGGAACCACATCAGGTTGAGAATAAGGTTATTCATAAGTAATCCCCAGTGATACTGGTGAAAAATTTCCCAAGAAGAATCCACCCGATGACTATTTTTAAAATCATCCATATTATTTTGGGGGAGACATGGAACTGCCATGTAAGAGTGTTCAATCAGGAGTTCAACATTCAGGTCACGGTTCATAAAAGAAACATACATTAGGGTAATTATTATTAAAAGTAACTAATAGGGTAATGGTTACACTAGAGTCACCTGAAACATCAGTTAGGGGACTTTGATGTTACTGTGAAAAAAAAATTGAATTAAAAATAAGTGTTACACAAGAAATATTATCTTTCATAGGGAAAGATTATGGATTAAAGAGGATTGGTTTTGTGAAGGAGTGTCAGTTCCACACATGACAATGTAGTGTGTGTTCCATCTGGGCACACCTGACTATCAATAAGACATGTTTCATGATGATCACTCGACTATAGGACTAGTAATTTTTAGCTTCAATCGAGGCCTATCATAAAAATTATTAACTATTAAGGTAGAATTATTCATAGTGTTTCCTGTAGTTGTGGAATAATTGGACTTTCACATTATAGAGAGTCATCTCGTATTCCATATAGCCTCTGAAGGGCTGGTTGTGGGATTTATATTTATAAAAAAAATACTTTCTTAGCATGCCACACCTCGGGTGCAAAACATGAGTTATGAATTTCTCAATCATTTTTCAATGTGAGAGACCCATGAAACATGTCCTGTTTAATTGCACTATCATCCCACAATTTGATTATTTTTTTATGGTTTTGTCTGAAATTTTTAATTCATGTGTGTAATGTTTCACTATTGTGCATATGGGCCTTGGGTGCACCAGAATCCTTCTGAGTATTCGTATAAATATATTTTGAATTCGGAATGAAATTCATATTCCCACATAACTTTATATCAATTTTAAATCAATTTATTTTTTGTGAAACCGATCCATCTTCCCCATAACATTTTTGGGGGAATTTTAATGCTTGGCTTATAAAAAAGAATCCATTTGTGTTCCTAGATCATATTTCAACACCATAAAATGCCCCTAGATTCTAAGCTTATATGGGAATAGAAGGTCAGGTTCTATGTGAAAAATTGATGTGTGATCCCTATCACTACATGTAACATTCTTCTTAGGTTGTGCAACTGTAGTTCCACACTGCATGTAAGAAGACATCTTTGCATATAAGTTAATAAGGGGTTCTTTTATATGGAACTGCACCACCCACATGATAAGAATATTCTCCCTTGTGTTGAACTCCCTTTTCAATGAAATGTTTAGACAAAGCCACATATTTCATGCAATTAAATCTTTCATACAACAGGTTTCATGACCAATGAGGACATATGTGCGCAGTTATCCAAATTTGTATAATATATCAGACATTACATTTCCAGAGCCTACCTTTAGACACATATTCATTAGAACTCATAACCATTTCGGAAATGGTTAACCAACGAAACTAGGTTGAGAACAAATATATCATTTCTACATCATAGATAGTCAGAATTGAAGGAATCTCTAAGATCCCTAAAAATAAAGAGGGAAGTTATTTAAAACCATGAATGGTTAAGAATGATGACTAGGGATTAAAGGGACTATCTGTTGATTGAATGCCTTTTATTTTATAAATTGATTTGATGGATTAGGTGGACAACCCCAAAATTGAAGTCAACATGATATACACTTTGTTCACATGTCATGATGAGCTCAATCGCTAGAACATCACTTTACCTCATCACTCTTCTTGGGAGTATCAGGAAATCACTATCCACACAATTAATGGTTGAAAAATTATAGCTATAGGGTACCAAAAAGAGGATGAGTAATTGTCTACCTGATATTCCATTATAATCCATAGCTGTACATAATAAAACAAAAAGAGATGTCATAATGACTTTGACATGACTAATGGATCCAATTTAACTAATGAATGGGAATGGAATACAGGGTACACTACACATATCTAGACTATGCTGTAAAAATATGATTTTTTCGGTTTATATGTGGTCATGTGGATGCCCAAATTATATACCTACCATTAACATGAGCTATTTCCAAAGCTCATCATCCATTTTTTTCTATATACCAACATGTTCCACCTTTTTCGTGCAATGGTCAGCATAAACATCTGGTATATGCACAATATAGGTTGAATTCCACTAAGAGGATTCCAATATGATGGGGTTCTCTAGGAGTCAAATGCATTTGGTGACATGTGAATGATTACCTTGTTGACACATCCCCATTTGGATGAATTGACTTGAGTACTAAAACATCATCCACCTTCCACAAGGATATAACATTCATGTTTTGGATATGAATGAGAAGTGTGGTAATGTTATCATAGAGAACATGCATCCATTGGTCATATAAACCATATTCATCAGGGAATTCCTCAATTGTTTTATGATTCAACTTATATAAACTCTCATGGGAAAATATGTAGATAAAATGGTGGTGGAAGTGATTATATATTCCGACAATAAGGTGTAGCTGGGATTCCTTTTGCTGTCATGACACTGTAGTCAAGTAGGACATGGGGTGGGGGGTAAAGGATTATGAGGATTTTTGGACCATTAGAGTTTCTTCAGGAACTGTTTAAGGAATTCATCAAATGATAAAGATTTTTGAATTCCATCATCTCACTAAATTTTGTTCTATGATACAGTCTTATAAACAATTTTGCAGTTCATCCAGTAACACTTCAAAATTCCACATTAACACTTGACATTCATAATAATGAAAACATGAACTTACACAATATTTTCAACTAGAGATGGAATGATAGTGGAAATAATTAAGGGGAAGTTAGAAATGAGGGAGTACATGGATTCCTATATGGGCATATTATTGGTAGCTATAATTGCAATAAACAACCATTGGAATCCATACAAGTCATCTTGGTTCACCCAGAAGTTTAGATGCACCTGTCGTCCGACAATGATACTGTACAAGGTGGTGCGTGAATAGTGGAATCCATCTCTCCTTCATCAACTATGGGGTATTATTAATTGTGAGGGGTAAGGGGATAACATCATGAAATCGTTGACCAATGTGAATTATTGTATATCTCAAGAATATTCCTACAACTGATGGTAGATTACCCAATTTCGATCAAGAATCAACGCTTAAGGGTGATCACGTATGTGAGTGAGGTACCATATTAGGAAGTAGGTAGGTAGTATTCCTTTTGAGGGATGATAGATGTGTCACAATAAGCTCAAAATGGAGTGGAATTAGTTGTTGTGATGGGAACTATTACACCCCCTCCTCTTGGATGTGAGGGCTCTGTGAAGTGGTCAGGGGAGAAAGAAGGTGTCACTAAATTTAGAAGTAGTAGATCAAAGGAGGATACAATAATGAACTATAATAATTTACTCTAAATACCCACATATACTCCATTACTAACATATTATCTATCATATGGGATTCCAAGTATATCATGACTATAGACAAGTCACAATGAATGGTGACTTGAGACGCAATCATGATGCATGTGGTGGGGAATTCGTGGATCATGACCATAGTGACCTACCAAGAGAGATTCTAATTCATGGAACCATAAATTTAATCATGTACCAGTTAGGGGAGCCTATTTTTCATTGTGTAATAGTGCATGTGATGTTAGACACTATGTTAGAATGTGAGTAGACCATGTATGCTAAATAATCATCTAAGAAGGATTCAAATGGTGATAGAACACATGAAATTTATGGCGGAGAATCATATAAATCAACCACTTAGCCTCTGTGATCTTAGAAACCCATCAATATATCTCTATCAAATGACATTGACATGGTCATGCCCCTTGATGTAAGAATGGTAAATCACTCATCACTTCTAGTATTTTCCCTTTTTTGTTCAATGGTTCTAACTTGTATTTTTTCTTGTGAAGATAAGATCTCATGATAGAAAAAGGTCTCCCATGGGAATGTGTAACGCCCCGACCCCAGTTACCCAGAGTCAGTGCATTATTACATAACATTGGCATGATCACAAGAAAGATCAAATCTCGAAAGACCGATTGGTTTAGTAGCCTTGGAAACACTAGATATATTCATAAGTTTTACATTACATCATAAAATGAAAAACTACTACAACAACATAATGTTTCCAACGTCCACACTATAATCCCCTCATAATATCCCTTCAAGTCAATCATAATTTACTTCTTCACTACCTGGGAAAAATAAAACATAGAAAAGGGGTGAGCTCAAATGCCCAGTAAGGATAACAATATAGCGGAACATTCAAAATAAGCATAAACATTTAAGGCAATGAATTACTAAAACAAAAGCCTTTTAAAATTGAACTTCAACATAGTATGGAAAAAGTAAAATGAAATAATGCCATTTACCTGTTCACATAGATATTCTACTAATCGAATAATCACATGTAATATCAATAACCACTTTCATAATGTTGGAATGCATAATGCCAGACTATCATAACCACATAGCCAAGGCCTCGTGCCAAGACTACAAATAAGATTCTGTCAAGGCCTTGTGCCAAGACACTAGTTTGTCTCATGAGACCTACCGATGCATCGAGGAGCTATAGCGGGCTCCACCCGTCACTTAATAAGTCCAATGCATTCCCATATGAAAAGGTTTAAACATAACATAAACATTCGTATTAAAACTAGCATACGAAATGTCAATAATTTCACCATACACTATGAATGGTATAAAAATAGCACATCCACAGTCAAACATATCACAAAACCTTCAATACAATATAGAAGTTTTGTATCATAATAAATCAACTTCAAATAATCTTAAAATCCATCAAAGGATGTTGACATAGATGAAATCAAAATTCTTTTTAAAGAAGTATATCCTTTTATTTTGAAATCATTTAAGATCCATATAATATAAAACATTTTCTTTGAAAATATCCTTATAAGCTTTTATGGAAAGCTTCGATGATTTTATAATGGCGGAAAATAACCGCACCCTCCGTATAAGTTAAAAAAACATTCTTATCTTAATTCTGTCGAAAAGGTTAAAAAGGACCTTGTTTTGAAAACGACGGAAAGATTCCTTTATAAACCTCTTACAAAAAGTCAAACAAGGGTATAAATTAATTTAAACCATATTCTTGTAAATAATAAATATTTTTTGAAATACATTTCGAAGAAACATGGATGTGGATGATAAAGAAATCCCAGTAGATTATTACGTATAAACAACCTCGGATAATGAAGAGGTTGTAAAGTAAACCCTTACCTTGTACTTTTCCTTGGTTGGGGTAGGTTAACCTCCTGTATAATGGTGAAATAGTTGTTATTAAATTATACAAGAATCATATATATTAATATGATATCATATATGATCTTTTAACATTGATTTGTTAATAATATCTTAGAATTATCGTCGTTTCGGGAGTTAACTTACTCATTTTCTTTTATATGTTTTGTTACATAAGCCATGGTTGTTGTATATTATTCATATCCAGAATGATATACAGTCCTTAAACATCATTTTTAAATCATCAAATGATAATTATACTTGAATGGATACGATGGAGAATGAATCTCATCGCGTTCGTGGAGACGGTAGTCCGTACGTACGCACGAGCGACAATATCATTCTTTTGATATTAAAATAATATATAAATGGATGGCATATCATATATAAAGAATCATTAACATGTTATATTTATTATTTAAATGAGTTACACATCATTATTATACCCATCCAAATAATATTATATTGAATAACAATTACACCACGACGTGGAGACGGTAAGCCGTACGTACGCACGTATGGTGACATGTTATTCAAAGGGTGGATAGAATACTGAATATGGTTGTACCATACTTATAATAACATCACAGTATATGTGAGATACTGGAGTTATTATTTTAGAATGGTAAGAACAAAGGAAGAAGAAGTGGAAGAAGAAATGAACATAGAAAAGGGTGGTGAAATCATTACCTCTTCTTCGGGTTCTTCCTTTTGATTTGATCAAAAGGGCTCCTTAGGTTGGCTTTCTGATCAAACTAAGGCCTCTAGGTTGTATTGAGGGATGTTGGGAGATTATTTGGGCAGAGTGTGGCCGAACCAAAAGGCTTTGAAGGTGTGAAGAAATGAGAAGGAGGAGTGCCTTTTTATAAGAGGGGTGAGGGGCACCTTTGGAAAAGCTAGAAATATTAATTTATAATAAATTCATATTCGGTTTCTAATGGCTCCAAAGCTTATTATTCAAAGGTTAAGGTGGGGATAGGTCGAAAACCACTCAACCAATAGAATTTAGACAGGTTTGGGAACTTATATTAACCTTATCTTTAAGTATTAACTCTAAGTTAATTAGTTTCACTTTTAAAATGTCTCTTTGTATTTTTATATAATATGGTTAATAAACTTACTATATACATCCAAGCGACCCCCAAGTGGTCCATTAATGTTTAACCTATCATAATATAAGTCTCTTGGCCGAACCTTATATTTTTAGGAATTTAATATCAATTAATAATATAATATTTGTTTTAAGAACTCTTTTATGTCAATTTTGACACTATTCAATAGTTGATTTTTGTGAAACTCATAACAGATTGATTACTTCGAACAAAGTCCATTAAATCAATCCTAATATATCATATTAGCCTAGAAAATTAGTTTAATTCATTAAAAGTTTCATATTATATTTATTTGGGTATTTATAATATCAATTATTTTAATTTTTCACTATTATAGTAATTACTGCATCATCATTGTGTCATAAATAAAATAAATTATTTAATGTCTAAAAATTATAAATAAAATATCATTATGTAGGAAATCATTTTATCTTTCTAATTAATATTTATAATCGAAAATCCAACATGTATAACCCTATGTAAAAATTGTTCTTCTAAAAGATGTCAGCTTATGCCATTGTTTTTTTTATTTTAACTTTATTAATATAATGTGTCCCTACCACATACAAGTGGCTCCAAGGGGTCCCCAAATTGACCCAAGGATGCCCATGGTCGGGTATGTGTCCACCAATAAGGTTAGGACACGTTCTAGGGTAATTTTGTATTATTATAATATTATTTTTTAACCCTTATTTACCGGATTTACCCTTTAACCATGGTAAATAAAATATTTACCGCAGTAATTATTCAAAATGTGTAAAAATAAAAGTTACCTATTTACACAATTTGAACATCCTGATTCCAAATATGGAATCCATTTTCCTAAATTCAAAACACAGAAGTGGCAGAAATTAATTAATTCCCGCTGTCAAAACAAAAAGCGTGTTTTTAAGAGATAATAACTATCAAAAGATTGACACTTGTTTATGTTCGGTTTAATTGTAAAATTATGTCCAATGATAAACATTAAATTGAATGGTAAAAATATATTCTAAATATACTTTAAAACCACTAAAATTCATAATTTATCACTATTAATTATTTTGATTAAAAAAGTTGTTTTTAATTAAAATTTAGAAATTTTCACTATTCATCAAAATATGAAAGTTATCCGAAATGTACCAAAATTTCACCCTAGGCTAATTTTGATATTCCGAATCCAAAAATGAAGTCCATTTTGAAATATAGAATATATATGATTTCAAAAAGTAGGTATTACTATTCACAACGGCTAGTTTAATTAGTTGTGGTGTGTGTTAGAACTCGAGGTTGCGTACAACACACGCTATCGCATTATTCGAAGGGAAACGTACCGTAGAAGCTTGGGGTGTTACATTCTCCCCTCCTTCAAATAATTGCGTCCTCGCAATTTCTAGGGTATTACTGCATAAAAAGACTCGGGTGGTTCTTCATCATAAGTTCCTCGGGTTCCCACGTTGCCTCTTCCATCTTATGATTTCTCCACAAAACTTTTACCAGACGCGTCGTCCGGTTTCTCAGTACTTGTTCTCTTGTATCAAGAATCCTGACGGGCTCTTCGCAAAAAGACAGATCGGGTTCCAGTTCTAATTCCTCATAGGTGAGTACATGCGTCGGATCAGGCATGTATTTCCTCAATAGAGATACGTGGAACACATCGTGAACTTTGGAGAGACTTGGCGGCATTGCCAATCGGTAAGCTACAACCCCAATTCGTTCTAGAATTTCGAAAGGTCCGATGTACCTGGGACTCAATTTACCTTTCTTACAAAAACGTATGACTCCCTTCCACGGAGATACCTTCAGAAAAACATGATCACCGACTTGAAATTCCAAATCCTTCCTTCGATTATCGGCATAGCTCTTCTGCCTACTTTGAGCTGCTTTAATGTGATTTTGGATTACCTTCACCTTTTCCACCGTTTCCTCCACCAGTTCTGGGCCTACAAGTTTTCTTTCACCAACGTCATCCCAACAGGTTGGTGTACGACATCTCTTTCCGTATAACGCTTCATATGGTGCCATCTGAATACTCGAATGGAAGCTATTGTTATAGGAAAATTCTACTAGTGGTAAATATTGATCCCACATACCCTGAAAATCAAGTGAGCAAGATCTCAACATGTCTTCTAAGGTCTGAATAGTCCGTTCTGATTGTCCGTCTGTCTGAGGGTGGTAAGAAGTGCTCAAATGAAGTTCAGTATCCAGGGATTTCTGAAGACTTTTCCAAAATCTTGAAGTAAAACGGGGATCACGATCAGAAACAATCGATAGGGGTACTCCATGAAGTCTCACAACTTCATTAATGTATAGTCTTGCTAGACGTTCCAGGGGTAGATCTTCTCTTATAGCAAGAAAATGTGCTGACTTGGTAAGACGATCAACAATAACCCATATTGCATCGTTCCTTCTAGGAGTCTTTGGTAGCCCCATGACAAAGTCCATTGTAATATTGTCCCATTTCCAGTCCGGTATGGGAAGAGGTTGCATGACTCCTCCAGGCTGTTGCCTTCCAGCTTTCACTTGTTGACAAACCATACATCTTGACACAAAATCAGCAATCTCCCTCTTCATGTTGTCCCACCAAAAATGTTCCTTCAAATCTCTATACATTTTGGTGCTCCCAGGGTGTATAGAGAAATTGGAACTATGAGCATCATCCAGCAATTCCCTTTTTAGATCAGGTATATTGGGAACACAAAGTCTCTTCCCGAATTTCAAAATTCCATCTTCATACACAAAGTCTCTCAATCTCCCATCATTCACAGCTTTAATCTTCTTTTGGAATTCGTCATCATCGGTCTGAGAACTCTTAATCCTTTCTAGTAAAGATGGTTTGGCAACCATTTGAAAAAGCATTGATGTTTCACCTTCCCTGGTTATTCCCATGTCCATTTTCACTAGATCCATGAAAATTGGATCCCTTTCAATTCTCATATTGTTCAAAACTCCATGGTCTTTTCTACTCAAAGCATCTGCCACCTTGTTTGCCTTCCCTGGGTGGTAGTGTATCGTGCAATCATAATCCTTGAGTAATTCAAGCCATCTCCTTTGCCTCATGTTGAGTTCTTTTTGTGAGAAAATATACTTCAAACTCTTGTGATCTGTATAAATCTCACATTTTTCACTATAGAGGTAGTGCCTCCATATCTTCAAAGCAAAGATCACAGCTGCTAACTCAAGATCATGAGTAGGATAGTTTTGTTCATGAATTTTCAACTGTCGTGATGCATAGGCAATAACTCTATCATTCTGCATAAGGACATAGCCAAGTCCTTTCTTTGATGCATCACTATAAATAACGAACCCATCATTCCCCGATGGTAGAGTCAATATAGGAGCATTGACTAATCTTCTCTTCAGTTCTTCGAAGCATTCTTCACACTCTTTTGTCCAAACAAATTTAACCCCTTTACGTGTGAGCTTCGTTAATGGGTTAGCCAATCGGGCAAAATTCTGGACGAAACGTCGATAATAACCTGCCAAACCAATAAAACTACGTACCTCAGTTATACTCGTAGGTGCTGGCCATTCTTGGATTGCTTTGGTCTTAGAAGGATCAACAGAGATTCCATCTTTAGAGACAATATGGCCAAGAAAAGAAATCTCCTGAAGCTAGAATTCACACTTGCTAAACTTCCCATATAATTCATGCCTCCTCAGACTCTTCAAGATAATGCGCAAGTGATTTTCATGATCTTCATAGGTTTTGGAGTATACCAATATATCATCAATAAATACTACCACAAATTCATCGAGATACTCCTTGAAAACTCTATTCATCAGATCCATGAATACAGATGGTGCATTAGTCAATCCAAACGGCATTACAGTAAACTCGTAATGCCCATACCTGGTTCGAAATGCTGTTTTCGGAATGTCTTCCTTCTTCACACACAACTGATGGTATCCAGATCGAAGGTCAATCTTTGAAAAGTATTGAGCTCCATGCAGTTGGTCAAATAAATCATCAATACGAGGTAGGGGATACTTGTTCTTTATCGTTATAGCATTGATCTCCCTGTAGTCGATACATAACCTCATAGATCCATCTTTCTTTTTAACAAAAAGAACAGGGGCTCCCCATGGAGAAACACTAGGGCGAATAAATCCCTTATTACTCAATTCCTCTAGTTGTTTCTTTAGTTCGACTAACTCTACAGTGGCCATTCTATAAGGGGTCTTCGATATAGGCCTTGATCCAGGAATCAAATCAATAGAAAACTCAACTTCTCGTTCTGGAGGATGTCCAGGTAAATCTTCTGGAAATACATCTACAAATTCTTTCACAACAGGTACATCCTCTATTTGAACATTCCTTTCCTCACCCGCATTTATTTCATTCTCTTCCTCCCCAATAATTGAATTTAGTTGAGCTATTGAGGGTGGATCTAAATAAGAATTAGGTGGTGACGATTCTGCTCTAAAAATAAGGTGTTCCTTATCATTATCATCAAGAATCGTAACCTCTTTCTTCTTACAATAAATCTTCGCATCATAGTCTGAAAGCCAGTCCATACCGAGGATTATATCAAACTCGATCATAGGTATGACGATGAGATCAGCAGATAAAGAAAATTTATGTGCTCTAATGGGGACTGATTCACAAAACTTTGTTGCAACGATACTTCCCTTAGGAGTTTTAACTGACAACTCCCTTATTAAATCAAATTGGAAATATCTAATTTTCTTAGCAAACTGGGAAGATATGAAACAATGCGATGATCCAGAATCAAATAATGCATTTGCTAAACTTGACGAAACCATTAAATTACCTGCCACCACGTCTTTCGGAGCTTCTACCTCAGCAGTAGTGATAGCATAAGCCTGGCCTTGATCCCTTGGCCTTTTATGAGGTAAGTTCTCCTGACGCTTAGGACATGCATTTGCATAATGCCCCATCTCCCTGCAATTGTAGCACTGAACGTTGGTAGCTTCCTTCTTCCCCTTGCAATCATGAGCTTGGTGGCCTTTTTCACCACACTTGTAACAGACTCCCATTCCCTTCAAGCAAGTACCAGGATGTTTCTTCCCGCATTTACCACAAGATGGATATTCAACCTTTCCCTTCTTCCCCTTATTTCCATTCCCAGATTGATCAGCAGGTCTCTTCTTCTCTTGCTTTGCTTTAAAGTCATAAGACTTAGAGAATTCCTTTTCGGTCTTTATAGCACATGAGACAATGTCTTCGTACGATGAAAAGGATTGTGAGACTAATGCTCGACGGAGAAATGGTTTTAACCCATCAAAGAAACGATCAATCTTACTTCTTGGGTTGCGAATATAATCTCCAGCATACCTTGCTAACCTTGTAAAGTTAGCCTCATACTTTGTGACATTCTCATCCTCCTTTTGTCTCAGACTCAGAAATTGTCTTTCCATATCCGCTCGATGGTCGCGAGGGAAGTATTTTTCTAAAAACAGATCTTTGAATTCCCTCCATTCCATATTTGATACTTCATCATCTTCCTTCGTATTTTGAATCAATGACCACCATTGATCAGCATCTCCAGTGAGGCGGTAAACTGCCATGATAACTTGTTCCCTTTCACTGCTCCCCAAAGCCTGAAATATTTTCTCTAGGGAAAATATCCATTGCTCAGCTACTAAGGGATTTGTATTCCCATTGAACGTTGGTGGTTGTTGCCTCATGAATCGATCTAACATTGATCCTCCACGCTGCGGATCAGGGTGTTCCATACGGGTAAGGTTATTATTCATAACCTGAGTAAGTTGTCCCAGTATGGTGATTAGCTGATCAGCACCAGTTGCATCACCAGCCCCACTATAATTATCTTGAGCAGGAGGGCAATCCTTACATGGAGTGCGTGCATTGATACGGTTTCCATTTCTTCCATTAGGCGCCATTTCTAAACAATGGCATAAACTAGATCAGTTTATGAATCAAAATACATAATCCCATACTTATAAAACACTTAACATAAATTGAACTATTTATGGATATAATCCATAATCATAAAAATGTTTTCTTTGAGGAAGTATATACTCATAAACCCTTCATAATGATTTGTAAAGATAATGAGAGTTATCCTAAGCATATCCCCCGGGAGTGTCGTAACCAAGAGTGCAGCAAGGCCCGTTGTCGTGCACCAGTTCCCGTTCGAGTCTAGCTCAAAGCGGTGTTTTCGGGTTTTACCCCTAGGTACATCTGTGCCAGAGCCGCCTCTACCTGCTCGTATCCAGACAGGGATGTATTGCTCGGAAAACTCACAAAATCTCTACAATACCAAAATTCTAGGAAGTTCTTCTATACTAATCCTCAAAGTTCATCTTAGGTCTATGTGCTCTAATCAGAGTTTATCTAAATCTAGTTTCCAAGGTTTGTACTAAACTTCCTCTGATACCAACTGTAACGCCCCGACCCCAGTTACCCAGAGTCGGTGCATTATTACATAACATTGGCATGATCACAAGAAAGATCAAATCTCGAAAGACCGATTGGTTTAGTAGCCTTGGAAACACTAGATATATTCATAAGTTTTACATTACATCATAAAATGAAAAACTACTACAACAACATAATGTTTACAACGTCCACACTATAATCCCCTCATAATATCCCTTCAAGTCAATCATAATTTACTTCATCACTACCTGGGAAAAATAAAACATAGAAAAGGGGTGAGCTCAAATGCCCAGTAAGGATAACAATATAGCGGAACATTAAAAATAAGCATAAACATTTAAGGCAATGAATTACTAAAACAAAAGCCTTTTAAAATTGAACTTCAACATAGTATGGAAAAAGTAAAATGAAATAATTCCATTTACTTGTTCACATAGATATTCTACTAATCGAATAATCACATGCAATATCAATAACCACTTTCATAATGTTGGAATGCATAATGCCAGACTATCATAACCACATAGCCAAGGCCTCGTGCCAAGACTACAAATAAGATTTTGTCAAGGCCTTGTGCCAAGACACTAGTTTGTCTCATGAGACCTACCGATGCATCGAGGAGCTATAGCGGGCTCCACCCGTCACTTAATAAGTCCAATGCATTCCCATATGAAAAGGTTTAAACATAACATAAACATTCGTATTAAAACTAGCATACGAAATGTCAATAATTTCACCATACACTATGAATGGTATAAAAATAGCACATCCACAGTCAAACATATCACAAAACCTTCAATACAATATAGAAGTTTTGTATCATAATAAATCAACTTCAAATAATCTTAAAATCCATCAAAGGATGTTGACATAGATGAAATCAAAATTCTTTTTAAAGAAGTATATCCTTTTATTTTGAAATCATTTAAGATCCATATAATATAAAACATTTTCTTTGAAAATATCCTTATAAGCTTGTATGGAAAGCTTCGACGATTTTATAATGGCGGAAAATAACCGCACCCGCCGTATAAGTTAAAAAAACATTCTTATCTTAATTCTGTCGAAAAGGTTAAAAAGGACCTTGTTTTGAAAACGACGGAAAGATTCCTTTATAAACCTCTTAAAAAAAGTCAAACAAGGGTATAAATTAATTTAAACCATATTCTTGTAAATAATAAATATGTTTTGAAATACATTTCGAAGAAACATGGATGTGGATGATAAAGAAATCCCAGTAGATTATTACGTATAAACAACCTCGGATAATGAAGAGGTTGTAAAGTAAACCCTTACCTTGTACTTTTCCTTGGTTGGGGTAGGTTAACCTCCTGTATAATGGTGAAATAGTTGTTATTAAATTATACAAGAATCATATATATTAATATGATATCATATATGATCTTTTAACATTGATTTGTTAATAATATCTTAGAATTATCGTCGTTTCGAGAGTTAACTTACTCATTTTCTTTTATATGTTTTGTTACATAAGCCATGGTTGTTGTATATTATTCATATCCAGAATGATATACAGTCCTTAAACATCATTTTTAAATCATCAAATGATAATTATACTTGAATGGATACGATGGAGAATGAATCTCATCGCGTTCGTGGAGACGGTAGTCCGTACGTACGCACGAGCGACAATATCATTCTTTTGATATTAAAATAATATATAAATGGATGGTATATCATATATACAGAATCATTAACATGTTATATTTATTATTTACATGAGTTACACATCATTATTATACCCATCCAAATAATATTATATTGAATAACAATTACACCACGACGTGGAGACGGTAAGCCGTACGTACGCACGTATGGTGACATGTTATTCAAAGGGTGGATAGAATACTGAATATGGTTGTACCATACTTATAATAACATCACAGTATATGTGAGATACTGGAGTTATTATTTTAGAATGGTAAGAACAAAGGAAGAAGAAGTGGAAGAAGAAATGAACATAGAAAAGGGTGGTGAAATCATTACCTCTTCTTCGGGTTCTTCCTTTTGATTTGATCAAAAGGGCTCCTTAGGTTGGCTTTCTGATCAAACTAAGGCCTCTAGGTTGTATTGAGGGATGTTGGGAGATTATTTGGGCAGAGTTTGGCCGAACCAAAAGGCTTTGAAGGTGTGAAGAAATGAGAAGGAGGAGTGCCTTTTTATAAGAGGGGTGAGGGGCACCTTTGAAAAAGCTAGAAATATTAATTTATAATAAATTCATATTCGGTTTCTAATGGCTCCAAAGCTTATTATTCAAAGGTTAAGGTGGGGATAGGTCGAAAACCACTCAACCAATAGAATTTAGACAGGTTTGGGTACTTATATTAACCTTATCTTTAAGTATTAACTCTAAGTTAATTAGTTTCACTTTTACAATGTCTCTTTGTATTTTTATATAATATGGTTAATAAACTTACTATATACATCCAAGCGACCCCCAAGTGGTCCATTAATTATTAACATATCATAATATAAGTCTCTTGGCCGAACCTTATATTTTTAGGAATTTAATATCAATTAATAATATAATATTGGTTTTAAGAACTCTTTTATGTCAATTTTGACACTATTCAATAGTTGATTTTTGTGAAACTCATAACAGATTGATTACTTCGAAAAAAGTCCATTAAATCAATCCTAATATATCATATTATCCTAGAAAATTAGTTTAATTCATTAAAAGTTTCATATTATATTTATTTGGGTATTTATAATATCAATTATTTTAATTTTTCACTATTATAGTAATTACTGCATCATCATTGTGTCATAAATAAAATAAATTATTTAATGTCTAAAAATTATAAATAACATATCATTATGTAGGAAATAATTTTAGCTTTCTAATGAATATTTATAATCGAAAATCCAACATGTATAACCCTATGTAAAAATTGTTCTTCTAAAAGATGTCAGCTTATGCCATTTTTATTTTTATTTTAACTTTATTAATATAATGTGTCCCTACCACATACAAGTGGCTCCAAGGGGTCCCCAAATTGACCCAAGGATGCCCATGGTCGGGTATGTGTCCACCAATAAGGTTAGGACACGTTCTAGGGTAATTTTGTATTATTATAATATTATTTTTTAATCCTTATTTACCGGATTTACCCTTTAACCACGGTAAATAAAATATTTACCGCAGTAATTATTCAAAATGTGTAAAAATAAAAGTTACCTATTTACACAATTTGAACATCCTGATTCAAAATATGGAATCCATTTTCCTAAATTCAAAACACAGAAGTGGCAGAAATTAATTAATTCCCGCTGTCAAAACAAAAAGCATGTTTTTAAGAGATAATAACTATCAAAAGATTGACACTTGTTTATGTTCGGTTTAATTGTAAAATTATGTCCAATGATAAACATTAAATTGAATGGTAAAAATATATTCTAAATATACTTTAAAACCACTCAAATTCATAATTTATCACTATTAATTATTTTGATTAAAAAAGTTGTTTTTAATTAAAATTTAGAAATTTCCACTATTCATCAAAATATGAAAGTTATCCGAAATGTACCAAAATTTCACCCTAGGCTAATTTTGATATTCCGAATCCAAAAATGAAGTCCATTTTGAAATATAGAATATATATGATTTCAAAAAGTAGGTATTACTATTCACAACGGCTAGTTTAATTAGTTGTGGTGTGTGTTAGAACTCGAGGTTGCGTACAACACACGCTATCGCATTATTCGAAGGGAAACGTACCGTAGAAGCTTGGGGTGTTACAGAATGAATGATGGTTCTCCTATAGGTACTGGAGAGCATGATCTTTAAATTGTTCTTGATATTTCCAAAGTCGGAGGGCTTGTCAAGGAGGACAAAAATATAGCCTCAGAACCTCCAATCCTCCAAATCATCTATGAGGGACCATTCCCAAGAATCAAAACGGTGGAATCTGCAACAGGTTAGGTCAGTAACCATGTGATTATAATCATTTAAATATATCTACCACATTTTAATATCAAATATCCACCCACCTGGTCCTTTTTAAAGAATCATGGCGTTGTGTTTCAATATTTTTTCTTGTGTGGCATCTACTAAACCAATAATAGGGGTCAAGTGCTAGATATTGAAGTGTTAACCAACAATGAGGGTCTCATGTAGTATAAATTCATGTTGAGGTTCAAGAACTATATATTTAGATGCCCAGTCTCCATATGTTTTTTCCTCTCACATGGAACTTTTTTGCAACATGTCATTACCGATAAAATTTACCAACGTTCTCTTTTTTTAAGAAGTTCCCAAAATGGTGTTAACCTAGAAAGTGGATATGTTGGAGTCCCCAGGGACCCTTCTCCAAGGGTTATGACAGCTCCTGAGAGGGATTTATTTCATGCTGACCAATCCTTATTCCCAAGAGAGAATATGATTGTGGTTTAGGGTGATACAACTGGACTATAAGAGATCGAGGAAATAG
Organism: Viscum album; assembly: GCA_963277665.1. Taxonomy (NCBI): domain Eukaryota; kingdom Viridiplantae; phylum Streptophyta; class Magnoliopsida; order Santalales; family Viscaceae; genus Viscum; species Viscum album. The sequence goes on from OY728145.1 coordinate 908,517,718, forward strand.
AGGAAATGATCAAATGGATGGTCCAGATGAAGATTAATTTCTTCATAACATAGAGAAAAACACAAATAAAAGGATAATAAAGGAAGACCCTATAACTATTTTCCTTTTAGATTTCACAAAATATATCCCTACATTACTCATGGAGTGAGTAGACTATGGTCCTGTTGTCACTGAAGAGAACTACAATTCAATAGAAGGATATAGAGGATGGTGCAACATTTTATCAATGAGATGATGGACCTGAACATGGTGAGTAATATGGGGTCCCATCACCTTTGGGTATGTAACCGAAGCACCTACATTTCATAAACCCACACTCTTTATGCATTGGTTTGAGAATACATTTTGGAGTTAGTGTGTGTGGATGCACTTCATCTAGACATCGCATGACCCGAGGATAAATATGAAAGAACCTAAATGATCTATGAGCATAATAAATAAATTCAACATATTTCAGAGAAAGTGAATTAGTGAAAATTCATCCAGAATACTCACAAAGATGTCATAAACCAATTAGAGGCTCATGTAGTGTTGGACGAGGATCAATAAAAAAAAGAAAGTTTCACAAAATTGTCAGCCCCGAGATGAGTAGGACAGAGTCAGGATCAGGGATTATGTGGTTCATAGTATTGTTGAGGAGGGGGATGTAGTGATATAAAGGCTAAACCAGACCCTAGAGGACACACGCCAGAGGCTGACTGGGCTAGAGCACAAAATTGTAGGGGAAATCCACATGGGACATTTTTCAAGTTAAAATAGAGGATCTAAATTGTGGATGGACCTAAAAACAACCAATAATTATTTTTTAATTCTTCTTGTATTCATTGACATATGTTTTATTAATATTTTAATATTGTAATATAATCATTATAATGAGAAAACCAATGAACTATGCCTATGTTCCAGTGAGTTGTGATGTGTGTGCGAAACAATGAATAATAATGTGAATGCTCATATATTTGAGTGTTTAAAAAAATCATCAATCAATGTATTAATTTTTTGATTGACCACTAGAATTATTTAGGCTGAGAGAGGTTATGAGTGGAGAATTAGGAACTCTGAATAGTCTACATTATTTATCAACATGTGTTAGTGTAGGAATTACGTAACATAATTGGTATTGAATTATACCAGAATTGTGTGTAACAGAGAGCATGAATCATAATTCCATGAATTTGGAACATAATAAGGGTGGTATGATGATAGAGGATAATCTATGGACATGTTCAAAACACAAACTAAATTATTATTATTTTTGCGGATGGGGAAATTTTTTTATCAACCACTGCCCATATTCAAAATGATGAAATTATCTAAAAATAACATCCAAATAATTCTGGAAAATGTACCTTGGATAGTAGCTAATCAATTATTCCCTGGAACCATTTTAAATAATAGGGAATGTTCGAATGTGGAGGATGATGTATATCAATATGAGTGGATTCACAATGTGTGGTGTTTATGTGAAAGAATTTACAAATTGTTTTAAAACCTTTGTGAATTACGCCATTGTAGATTTTATAACAGTAGAGTAGGATTACCATTATGAAAAATGGTCAAAATCATCTTCCATGGGAGAATCATCTCAAATGTCGGGTGAAGGTCAAAGAACATGAATGATGATTTAGGTCAACGAAACTGAATGATCTCATAAGGAAAGTGCCTAATATGACTTCTAGTTATACATCATGTAATGAATATGAGACCCACATATTTTAACATCATATGGTATAGATGTGTGAAACATAGTTTAACATTATAAGGATGGGATGATGTTCTTCACATGTTTACGTCAGGGGATTGGGACTTGGTGTTTGGGGATTATGAACCAAACTTCCTTAAATTTATTTCACATGTACGGTCAAGGGTTCATCCCATTTCAATTTCATGTGATAGGGTTACACTTTAACTTTATATGAATGGAAATTTTTGCTGATATGAATGAAACCCACCATTCCCTTGTGCTAAAGTTCATTGGGGGTAGCAAGATGAAGGAATTGTGTGGAGGTTCCTATAAGTCAATATTATATTGGATCACTCTTCACAAAAAGAATTGATATATGGTAAGACACACATAGTTTATATCATGATACATGGACTATTGTTTGGTTATCTGAAAAGGGACATGTTAAACATGGAAAAGTAACAACTTGACAAGGATGATGGACCTTATTGGCCTATAAACCAAAAATAATTTTCCTAGAGAGGCTTCTATAATATTTAGAGTCATGAGGAAAGGAATTGGGATCCTAGTTTAAATACATACAATTTATAAAATGATATTTTTTTCTATGTTTATGTTCATATATTTTGGACCAATATTCATCCTAATTTGTATTACATGGAACAAAAGAACTATAACCCGATATGAAAGGAGGTCCAAGAAGAAATGTTCCACAAGAAATGTAAGGGGTGGATTGGAAATTCATTAAAGTTATAATGTTGGGACACACGATCTATGTTTATTATATTGTCATAGAGTTTTGAACATGGTAGGCATGTCTTGACTAAAAATTCATGGCATTAAAATAATGTGACCCAACATGAATGGAAGGGCCCCGGAGGCCACCCAATGTCATAAAAATGTCCCAGAAACAACTTTCACACAGATTATGTTCCTAATTATGAAACAATAGAATCTAGATTATAGTAATTAGGATGAGTATTAAGGGATTGGATACCATTAAAGTACATGTGTGGTGTGGGAGAGTGATAAAACAACATGAATAAGGGTCCCAGGATGCCCTTACTCTAGAAAAAATAGTTCAATAGTCACCCAAACATAGTTAAAGGTCATGATCGTTGGACATGGGATCCATGATTAAGGTCATAGACCTCGTACACATGGATTGAATCTCCCATATCAACCTTCAATCAAGAAAACCTTCCAAAAAATCATAAGCCTATGTTATCAATGCTCAGTGTGAGAAACAAGGAGTAGTATAGAGTTCATGTTTCTTATAGGGGCGGAGAAAATGAGAGTAGGAAATGAAAAACCAATCTAATAAGGGAGATTGTGATTTATTATACCCATAGTGTGAGATAGAGGACTAATTGATAGATGGGAAATAGTTATTGACTAGTTTCAATGAAAATTATTAAATACCCACGTCTTTTAGAGATGGGATGAACAAATTTAGGTTATACCATTAATCAATCTCAACACATAATCCATTGTTTCCTACTGAATATCCTTAACTTATTGATCCCAAGTTGGTAGATGAGAATTTTTTTCGTGAAATCATTTAGTTAGGGAGAAATTTTTGGAAAAACGGGATGATAATATTCCAAATCAGAGAATGCATGAAGCACATTGGTAGAAATGGGGCATGTACACCCATTTATTCAATGAAAGGTTTGGGTCTGAGGTGAAATGTATAAGAATCACTAATTATTTTATGAGTTTAGTAATAATGTTGAATATGTTCTAGGATGTATCATGGAATGAGTTTTACATCGGTAGAGTGACACCCGATCTGGTGAGGGCACATAATAATTCCATATTAGAATTTTAGGCATCCTGATTTTATACAGGGTGTTTTTTCACATCTAATACATTATGTATGAGGATAAATGTATTTTTTAAATAGTGTAAGGATTTATTTTAATATCATGTTTTAAGGAATTTGGTTGTGGTAGTTTAAAGTCAAACATCTCGTACTATGAATTCATTTTGAATAAATTCAATGAGCTCAGACTGTAGGGTATGTTTATTATAGAAGGTCACATGAAAAAGATATTAAGTGATCATTATTTTTCACAATGGAGTTATTGTGGATTAAGAGAGTGATAAACCAACTTGGATGGAGGGTTAAAGGAATCCTATACCACAAAAAACATAGAGTAATGTACCATGGGTTGATTACATGACATTTGAGAACTAATTTCCAAACAGCTTCTGTCCATGGTGGGGTTGGTTCAGGATGAGATATTCAGGCATCACAACATGTCCCATAAGGATAATAATCAAGTCAATAGTGGACTTGGAACATGACATAATAGGATAATGTCACCAAAAGGGGATTCTATCTCAAATGAGGATATTGATGCTTCTCATATTGGGATTTTTGGAATAAATAAATTATATGGGCGAATATCATCTCTCATTAAGAGGGACCCCGATCTTATATGGGGTAAAAAAATTGAGTAACATTGTGTTTTAGGGATTTTTTAAATACCATATTATTCATATGGTGCATCCGGTTATTATGTGAGGTTAACTATATCACAAAAAAGACATACTAGTTTATACAGGGTAAAATCACATTTTCCCATTGTGAACTATGGACTTCATAGGTGATCTCAAATCGAAATAATTGTTATTTCCACCATAATATTTTTCTATGTGGGAATATCATACCACATATTGGGCCACAAAAATTAACGGACCTTAGACCATAGCCAAGAAAGAGGGCCACAAGTACATTTTGGGTTTATTACACCATAGGTAATGGATTGATTAACTATGTGGTTGGGTCTATTGAAAACATTCATTGTGTACAAAAATTTATTGCACCAAGGAATCAATGCATCACATGACTAAATCGCAAAGAAGATTATACACAATTTATGGTTATGAAATGTTGACCATTAAAAATGGTTTAATGTCATACTGTTTTGACTATTAGGAAGGGAAATAAATTAAATTCATGATTCTTGTACTTGGAAAAAAATTTATATTTCAATGGTATTTTCATGGCACATTATAAGTAGTACCTGATGTTAATGGAGGGAATATTGGAAAATGTACCTACAAAGTACCAAGAATCAACATACACATAGGTAAAAGTATGAATTCATGAAACATTTAAAGGGTGTAAAATAGTTCAATTCCCTAATTCATATACTAGTATGATGTTTATCTCAATGTTATTTTTGCTTCATGGAAGACATGTGACCCTATATGAATGAATTCATGGTCGATCATGTACATCATTCAAACCTCAAGACAAACCACACACTGTTTAGGGTCATTATTCATTGGCGAGAAATACTACCAAGGGGATGAAGGGTAGGTAAATTTGTGGTTGGTACTTGATATGAGAGTTATATGCATCACTATATATTCCATGAGGATCCGAATCAAGAAATACATAGTTCAATGAAATAATGTTGTATGAAACCAACATTAGATGTTGGGGGAAATCCTCTATGGCGAGGTAATCAAGGAATCATATGATTTTCGTGGGGCATCTTGTGTTCATGGAATGCTATAACAATATATTTTAACAATGTAAACAATATATGTCGTGTTTGGTTTATCTCATAATATATGTTGGATAGCCAGGTGGGTTACTGGACATCCTTAAATAAGTTAGATTTTGACAATCTTATCACCCTCATCCTCAACCATAGAACAATGAGAGTGGTGAAACTTTTTGAGAGGATACACGAATCAATGTTGACTCCCTAGGAGGATTAGATTGATAAGTATAACATTAGGGTATGGACTTGGTATCTCATCATAGGTCTATGGAAAAATATAAAGCTGATGTCTTACGAAGGCCACATTATCTACTTACTCTTTTGGAGACATCCCTACACTAATCATTATAGGCTTAGGTTTTCCTCGATTCCAAATTTCTATTAGGTTAGCACATCAAGGGTGTTGTAGACACCATCTTAAAATATTGGAATGACATCCTATAAATCAATATCTTTTTTAGTGTTAAGATAATCATTGGGGAGGGGAATATTATCTAGTACAACCAAATAACTGTTAGAAATATTTCTAGATTGGGAGGACAGAAAATATTCACTAAGGGTTCCTTCCATTCTTAAATGTTGTAAATAGATGCTTTCGAGCCAATTCTATATGAACACCAACCACGAGGTCCATAAATGATTTCAAATAAATAGTTGTGACAGAACTTTATTCAATTCACACATACACCACAAAATAAATGGAACAACTAGTGATAATTTTTAAGTGCTATAACCTCTTTATAAATTATATGAGGATGAGATTTTCATTTCACCCAGGCATTTCCATTGTAAAAGTGTTAGTTAAACTACACGAAATAATTTTTTTTTGTGACACCAAAACCCTTTTAATTGGATACAACAAAAAATCCTACTAGGTCCTGTATTGTAGCCTCTAACCTTTGAATTGTGATAAAAAAGGAAAAATTCAGTTAAGAACATTGGTTGACTACAATATCTATCAAATCATTTTGAGATTTTATGCCATCAACCTCATTTGTCTAAAACTACGTCCCTTTTCTCTTATTTTATCTAAAATACAAATAGAAGACTTCACGGGTATAAAAGTGTGATGAATCACCCATGAGTTCCCCTACATAACCATTAAAGGAAGTATTTGATGAACTAGTGATATGAGGAATGGATGACTTTGTAACAGCCTGAGATTTTCTTATATACATTTTTCTTCAAAAATTATAATGTTTCAAAAAATTTCAATTCACATCACATTAAATGTAGTATTTTATATGATAGAACTGCATTTTTTCCATTTTAAACAACACCATGTTGAGATTTCTCTATGTTTCTCTTGTGTTACACACAATTCCATGCTCTTTTGAGGACATGCATGACCGAGAAGACCTAGTATTATCTCACTACAATGTACTATTAATATTATTATTAGAAAAATATTATAGTTTCCAACTATAAATTGGAATGTTGGTTATGAATAATATTAATTAATAACGATAATATGGATTAAAAATGTATATAAGAAGAATTATTTAGAAACCAATTAACTATAAATGAAAATAAAACCCTTTTGAAATATAAGATATTTTTTTCAGAAGAAAATATTTATGAATCCACACACTTATTACCTCTATAATTTAGTTAAAACACTTTTTATAAATGGTTTAACGAAATATATGTATTTATATATATATTATATCTAGTTAATAAATTTTTTTTCATATTACATGTTTTCCAAACAAGTGTTAAGAATAAAATGAATTTTATTCATAGAGATTTATATTTCTAAAATGTGATTTTACCTCTATTAATGATATTTATATTATAAATATAAATTTTAACACTTTTATAAATTATTTTTTATAAATATTATTCAATTATTAAATAATAACAAAAAAATTATCTTAGGGGGAATATTCTATATTTTTCTAAGATGTTTCATTTTTTGAAAGAATAATGAAATTTACGAAATTGTAATTCCAAAATGAAAATTTAAATTATTTTTTATATAGTTGAATAATATTTTAAATTTTTAATGATATATATTTAGATAATTTATAAATATATGAATATTTTTTATTAATTTTAAACAATTTCATGTTGAAATTAGATATAAAAACATTTCAATCTATGAATCATTTTCACTTTAAAAACGAGTTGTCTCATGCGATCAATGAGATTAATTTTAAATTATTCCTTTCCACATATATGTTATGAATTATGAAAAAGTGAATTGATTTTTGGAATCATCATATATTCTATTTTATATTAAGGAAATCATAGTTTTCACCCAAACATATTTTTGATTGTAACTAAAATTAATTAGAGTGATTAATGTAAAAACGTGTTTACTTAGTGGCTAAATACTATATTATGGGTGAAAATAAACTACATACACGTAAAAAATCCATTTTAAGATATATTTATATCATATAATACCTTTTATAGAACATGAAATATTACTATAGGCACATGATATATGAGGTACCTTGAAATAGTGTTTTTCTTTTTATAATTACAAGAATTCCACTCCACCTCCACTATAAAATAAAACACTCCCCACTCACTTAATAAGACATATCAAGACATTTGATCATATAATACCATCCAAAATAACTTTAAAAAATATCTAATATCATCATTAAATCCACACTTTGGGCAGGAAGAAAACCATGTTATGCCTTTTGTGCAATCCTAATGGAATTACCCAAAGAATAGGTAACATCATTCAACAAAAACATTTGATTTATTTATTTCTACAACCTAATTTTTTTTATTAATCCATGGTTATATAATAAATTCATTATATTAAATATTATTATATATTTTAATGTCATTTTGTATAACTACACATTCACAAAACTAAATAAAATGTGATACATAATAATCGTTTGTGTGTACAATAGAGTACCTTCTCACGAACCCATGTCATTCATTATTCCATTACACCTTTAATATTTTTTAATTTTATTAGACTTAAATTTTTATGATATTTATTATTTATTTAGGATTCTAGAATATTTATATAACACAAAACTTCTTGTTTCAATTTTTTGGGGAATATTATAACATCATTTGTGGATGTGTGGACTGCCGCATCCCCAATGCTATGTGATTCATTCAAACATTAAAATGAATATATCAAGGATGGGTATTGTTAAAATATATGATATATATGAAATAAATAAAATATTATAAGGATAATATAAATATGTATCTTTAATTTAAATTCATTCTTGGAATATGATAAGTAAATGGGAATAACATTGATGCTTGTGTATGACCTACCGTCTCTATGAACGGTGTATTCTAATTCCCATAGATATATATATATTCATGATTATGGTAAATATATATATAATACATATATAAAATATATATCATTTTTTATATTTGGTAGATAAGTAATCCATGATCTTTATAAGAGGATCAACAATAACTATTAAAAAAATATAAGAAAAAAGCAGTTATTACCAAAACACAACTTTAACATGAAATTATTATTAAATGGGTAATATAAAATCATAATAAGAAAACATATTGCATGATATATAATAATATTTTTATATTTAATATTTATAATAATATTATATTTATTATATAAGTGATTTAAACATGCATGAAGAATTAAAAGTCTTGTGGTAATGGGTTTTTTATCTCACTTTTATTTTTCTGAGATATATTCTATATTCACAACATATTATTGTTGTGTGATATATATAACTCCCTATTACATGATTTATCATTGAATTAATTTATTTAAGGATATTAAACGTTTCTATTTCTGTTATTATATCATATATCCATATATTTTAATGTTATACAAGTAGTAGGTGATTTCTCGCCTCACTTTTATTTCTGCAAGGATTTTTTCATATACACCAATCATTTATTTTTTTGTGCTATATATATCCCACAAATTTATTAAAATATTATTATATATAATTTTACGTGTATTTAAATATCCATTTTATGTTCTTTATTTAATGAGGTTCCTGTTCCAAATGATATCTAATCAGCAAAGTATTTTTTTCTCAATTATCCTTCTTTGAGACACATGTCATGTGTGACCATATATTATTTTACAAGTTGTATATACTGACCCTTTGAAATTGTATATTACAAGAATCCTTATATTTATGATATTTTACTCAACATTTAATATTATTATTTCATGGGGATTATGATTCAATGTTACCAAATTGGGAAGTACTTATTTTTAAATTTCATAATATCTTCAGATTGTTTATGATTATGATTCTATTAATGAAATATTATGATCGATTTCTAAAGAATTATCATGAATTTCATTATCCAACTATTATTATCGATATTTTAATTTAATAATAAAATATTTCCACTCTTTTTTTATTTTGATAATTATGAAAATATATATAAGAAAATATGAATATATTTCTCAATTTTTTTAGAAATATGATTTCCCTGAAAGCATGTTTAATAAAAATGTCTTAGTATGATTTTCAAAAGTTATTTTTTCACATTTTTTTCATCATAATCAATAATGGTTTTAAAATTAATCAACATATTATTCTCAGATAAAGGAAATTTTAAAAACTTATTACTGTACAAAAGGACTGTTTTTTAGGTTAGGATTTACCCACTCTTCTAAACATCATTTTCTTGAAACATCCTTTAAAATATTTAATTTTTTTTTGGAGAAATTTTTTCATAAGATTATTTTAATTTTATTTTAATTTTTTTTCAATGATTTTTTTAAAATGCTTTATAATTAAACGTTTTTAATGATTTATAATTTTACATTTATCAGTTTTCTATGTTATTTTTAAATATTAATGTTTAAAAAAATTATTATTTAAAAATTGTTTTCCAAATATGAGGTGATATTTTACCATGAAAGTTATTTAATTATTTTTAAAATATTTCGTTATAGTATTTTCAATGTGGATTTTAATGAAAATTATTTCTAAAATATTTCATGTTTTAAATAGTGATTTTTAAAGGAACATTATTTTCCTTAAGAAATGATCCACGTGATCATTAAAATTGCTTCTAAATATTGGATGATATAATTTGATATAGATTATGATTTACTGGGTATAAGATCCATGGAAATAATTCTTATTATTTTTTGAATGGTCTATGATTATGATGACATGTTATTGATGAAACTTGTTTACCTTGCACATGTTATACCATCATGAATCCCAATTCCTTTCATGGGTTATTCTTCGATGAATCGGTTGCAAAACCTATCACTTTTCTCTTTGTTTATATTTTATTAAATATTTATAATACACAATTAAATTCATTTTTATGATAATATTTTTATGAAACCCATATATTCTTATGGTTCATGATATGCCGAGTGTTTTAATATCTTGTGGAACACTTATGTTTCATTTAATTATATGACTGGAGGGACCAATATCTCAATCCAGATTGGGTAATAGTAAATGTTATATGAGACAAAGATACATGGGAGGGAATCACACACCCATAAGAATATTTTGTATGGATATAATCCAAATACTATACTAATATCATATATGGGAAGGCATATTAATCCCATAACAAGATGGTGTATGAGAGAGAGTCCCAATCCCGTAACAAGGGTGTCTATGTGAGGGGATCCAAATCCCATAATAAGGGGGTACATACAAGGGAATACCAACACCAAAGAAATAATTTACATAGGAGGGAATACTAATCCCATAACAAGGGATACATGGTAGGGTATACCAATCCTTAAATTGGATTGTTTTTTGGAGGTAACCCCAATCATGAAGAAGGCACACCAGTGATTAGACCTAACCAATCATATTATGATGGTCTTGGTTGGTTGACTAGATATATGAATTTCTATTCCTATGTGTATTAAAAAATTATATTTCTTATTCATATGCTATAATCTTATAGATTATTCTATTGATTACCCTATCGTTCGAGTCTTTTGAACATCCAATTAACATTCCCAACCACTTTATTATGATATTCGATATACATGGTATGATCTTCAAATGGTATGCTCATATTCCCATGAACATTTTCTCATGTTATAAATATGTATCTCCATTAATAAGCCTTTCTAGTTATCTGATATAACCCCTTTCCTATTATCACTATCCCAAGGTTTTGATGACTAGTTTTAATGAGGATTACTGAAGGGAAAGATCATCAAGGGATACATTTAGGAAATTTCACATGGATTGATGATTTTGATTCTATATTTTCATTGGCAGTAAAATATTTGTATTATTAGTTATGTACTTTTTAATTTTATTAATATTGATATAAAATTATTTAATATCCATGTATGTTATGCCTAGGTAGCTATAGTTGGTATCATTGGAATGTATTTTTTATACTTTAGAAAATAAAATGGGATAAAATTAGTGATCTCACTATAGATATTTACATGGATATGTATTAGGATTTTACTATGGGAGAACCTAATGATTCATATATTTAAATTTATCTGTCAAGATTTTGGCATCAAATTATTAATTTTTCAATATTACATGGTTTTGTTCTGTAATAAGTTTTTCTTGCAGTATATTTTTTTTCATTAATCATTTTCTTGAGCTTGAAGGAACAATGTTAAAATGGAATGTATCTAATGTTTAAAGTATGGAGAATATAAAAATCTATGTCCAAATTTTAAATATCATGAAGAGAATAAATATGTGGTCATTAGTTTTTTGTAACATTTTTGAAGATAATGACACAGAAAATGACATCTGAAAGGTAGGGGTTGTTCGAACTATATTTTTTATATTAATTTTTATAATAATTATTATATTGAGGTTCAGTAACATTAACAAGTGATTGATATTTCATATTCTAAGAAAGGTGTATTAGAAAATAATGTAATGAATGTAATGTACTTGTTTTTGAATAATTTTTGACAATTAATATGTATATGTATTGCAATTTAAGAATTAAGTTATATGAATCTTGAATGATATATTTTCAAAAAATTATTTCCAAATATTTATTGAATATTTATGATGAACTAAAAATCGATTTGATGGAAATGTTATATTTTTATTTGGAAGGTAACCCTTAATATATCTTAAATGTTGAAAAAAGTTTGTTTAGCTTGGATAAAGAGGTTGTTAATATGGATAAATTAAATTTCATAGTATTTATTACCCTCGAACTAATTGTTGATTTGTTGGAAAGGTGTTATATTTTATCATGGATTATGTTTATAACATTTTTTGGATTTATGGAATATATCCAATATTATTTTTAATAAAACATATTGCATGTTTTCAATACGGATTTATGGAAATCCAGGATATTACATTGTTTCAATAGAATACATTACAAAGGTACTCACATGGTTTGAATGTGAAAACCAAGAGCTATATTTTGAAATATATGGATAAATTTTATGATCAATTTGATAAATTTTATGAACTTATTTCTATTTTTTTTATTTTCAAAATTTTTAAGTGTTACAAGTTTGACCATTTAAAGACTATTTTAATTTAATTATCAGATAAGGTTTAAGATATTAAAGTATTAAATCATCAAATGATGATTTTTGAATATTGGATGACATGTGATAACAAATTTAGCTATGATGTTAAAAGATGATATATGGAATGAATAATCATTCTATTTATGGTTCTCATGACCTATATGTTCTTTAAGAATAAAAAAATCATCATCATTTCCTTGAGTATGAGATGGTATAAGAATTGATTGAGCCACAACCAATGGGTGTGACAGTCCATATAGAATGGAATGAAGTCAAGTATCTAAGCCTTGTTCAAAAAAATAATTCAATTACCATAAAATTATTTTGAAAAATATTAATCCTAACACCATCATTTGTATTAAATGGATGGTCTTACACATCATCATAGATTTCTGGTTTTTTATCCATTAACATTTGATTGACCAGTCACTATCTATTATTATTTACTCTTTTATTTAATGTCTAATATTTACATACCAAATATATAATCCCATGTAGAAACCTAATAATGAGTTAAATTAGGTATTCATTTTTTTCCAACAATCTTTTTTAAAAGAATATTTTGTATTAATTTTTATAATGTTGGTTTCTATGAAACGTAATAATAATTAATAATCCAATGGTAACCCATATGAATTTAAAGGAAGAAATTAATTTTAAGGAGGCAATAATACAAAACCACTACATTTTGTAATGTATATATATATATATTCATTTTTTTAATCTTTTTGATATTTTCCATTTCATGCCACACTGAATATAGATTCTATTATTTAAACGAAATATGTTATTCTTTATTGGTTCAAAAAGAGTCACAGTTGTTCTATATTTAACACATATATTATACATCGGTAAAAAAACAAAATATTTTCTTCCGTTGCACACAATTCTAGGTTCCATCAATATCATTTGTGACCATCATGACATAGTTTTACCAAAAAATAATTTATTATTATTAATATCACTAAAATAGTATTATAGTTGTCACCTAACTACTGCAGTGTAGGTTATGAGAAAAATTAATAAAATTATGAAAATATTATAAACACAAGAATGTCGAAAGAATAATTTAGTGACCGATTAAATAGAAAAAAATAGAACTCTTTTGGAAATATAGGAAATATTTTACTAGAGAAATGTATTTATATGATCAAAGGAATTTTTTCGAAATAAAATAATAAAATGATTTTTGGATAAATTATTTTAATGAAATATGTATTTTTTATATAAATTTAAAAAATTATTTTTTCAATTTAAATATATTTTTGGAAAAAAATCAGAATAAAACAGATTTTACAGATAATGATATAAATTTTTCTAAAATGAAATTCTATCACATTTTAATGGATCGCATATTTTAAATATAAATTTTGGAAATATAATTAATTTGTTTTTTATAATATAAAAATAATATTTGAAATGGTATCATCAATATTAGTATAGGATTAATTTTTGGTGTATTTCTTAAAAGGTTAAATTTTTTGTAAATATTGAAAAATACTTAATTTAATTAAAACGACATTTTTGTCAGGTTTTTTTTATAGCTAAATTATAATTTGAATTTTAATTAAATAATATTTAGATAAATTATTAATATATAAATACAATACATATTATTAAAATAAATTTCAAATTTTAATTATATATAAAAACATTTAAAACTTTTGATAATTTTCACTTTAAAAAAATTGTTCTCTCATTATGTCTGGTTGATTAATTTTAAAATAATTTTTTCCATATATGTGTATATAATTCAGAAAAAATAGATTTTATCTTTTTGATAATAATTTTTTATAATTTCACATAATGCATACATAGGTTTTTACTAATAATATTTGTGAATGTAATTCATATTAATTATATTGATTATGGTAAAGAAGAGTTTACTTAGTGGTTAAACATTATCTTAAGGAGAAAATTAACCTATAGACAAGTAGAAAAAATATTTTATAGTAATTATTTGATTATATATTACCATTCATCTAATTTAAGTCATTACCTTCAACACATTATGGATAGGATACCTCTCAATTGTGTTTTTCTTTTTGTAATTACACAAATGTAACTCTTACTCCACTATAAAACGTCCCTGGACCTCACAATTTTTCAAAAATATCATGTCCCATGGATTTCCTAAAAACACCCCATAAAAGATATCAAAATCCATACTATAATTCTATAAACCATTATTTGGGATGAAAGAAAACCTAATTAGTCCTTCGGTTCAAACTAAAAAATAAATACCAAAACAAGATGTAACATCCATCAAAAATTACTTTCGATTAATTTCGTTCTCAACCACATAAATGCTTCCTATTAATGATTATATAATAAACACTGTATGAATAATATAATTAAATGTTTTAATTTTAATTTTTTGACCAAAACCGTCACACACTTCCATCAAATTGGATACATAATCATTTTTCGTGTGTACAATAGACTACTGCCTCAAAAACCCATGTCATTCTCTCTTCCATTGCCACCTTCAAATGATGGGAATAATGATCTAAAGAATATTTTAATATTATATATTTTATATTATTTATTTATTTATTATTATATCATTTTTTAGAGAACATACCTTTACACTTTCCATTTTGTAAGAATACGATAACTTCGTTTGTGGATGTATGGATTACCACTTCCTCAAAGCTATGTGATTCATTCACACATTACATATAACATATAAATGATGGGTTCCGTATAAATAAATAATATATATGAATTATTATTTCTACCAGAATGATAATATATATATACTATTTAAAATATTACTTTTAATATGGCAAGAAAATGGAAATAGCATTAATGCGTACATACTTTCTACCGTCTCTATGAACTGTGTATGCAATTTTATATTAATATCCTTACTAGATTATTATAAATAATTATATAATAAATATATATGATATTAATTTCATTTTATAAATTCTGGATAATTTAGACTATGTTCTATGTGAGAATATCAAGAACAAAAATTCAAAACATATATAGAAAAAGAATGCATTTATTACCCAAAAATGTATCATTAATATTAAAATTATTAATAAATGATTAATATAATGTCTTAATAAAAAAACATATGTTATTATATATAATAATATGTCTATGTAGTATAGTTATTATAAAATATTTTATATATTATACAAGATTATTGAACATGTATGAAAAAATTCAAGAGTTAAGGTATGGGTTTTTTCGGCTCACTTTTATTTTGATAATATATATGATATATTCACTACTTATTATTTTTTGGTGTATATTAATTAAAATTAAAATTTATAAGATTAATTTAATTTTTAATTATATTAAATGGTACTATTGATTTTTTTTCATTCATGGATCTCATGATTTGAAAGTAACTCTAGTAGCAAGGGGATTACTATTCTAACAATTATTTATGTTAGGCTTATTCCATATTCACCACACATTTATTTTGTGTAGTGTATATAATTCCCATAAATAAATTACATTTTTCATATAATTAAATTTTTTGTTATTTAAAAATTCATATTATCATAATTCTAACATGGAATTTACTGTTAAAAAGTTACCAACTCAGTAATGTATTTCTGTCTCAATTATCGTTATTTGAGACACATGTTACATCCAGAACCTATATTATATCACAATGTGTATATAATACACATTTGAAATGTTATATCATGAGTAAAATTATTTTACAAATATTATTTTCTTTATATAATCTTATTCATTCATATGGATTAGATTGAATTTTACCAATGTGGTAAGATTTTGTTGCAACAATCTCATTATTCATCATGTTTTTATGATTATACTTGTATTTGTGAAATATTATGATCCATCAAAAAATAATTCTCATGATTTTTATTATTTTTAGTGATAGATTATATATTCATATAATATCAATATTTTCTACACATTTTTTGTTATGAAAATTAATAAAATGTCATGAATAAAATATATCATTATTTCTCTTTTCGATCAGAAAACTATTTTCCCCTAAAATCATAATCCAGAAAAAAAATCAAAATTTTTATACTATGATTTTTAAACGAATTTTATAATAATGTTTTGACTTATAAATAAAAAGTAGTTATAAAATTAATATTATTTTATCTTTTTAATCAAGGTACTTTTCTAAACATTTTATGGTGAAAAGAAATGATTTCCTTGTATAAAATTAACATTCATCATGACCATCATTTCAATTAATATTACATTAAATGATTACAAGGTTATTTTTAATGAAAAATGTTTCTCCTAATATATAGTAAATTAATTTATTTAATGTGGTTTTCAAACATCTTTTAAATGATTTATTTTTGTAAAGTATTTTAAATGGTTAAAATTTTTCCATTATAGGGTTTCATTGGTAATTTCATATAAAAAGGTTTTAAAAATGATTCAATATTTAAAAAGTTTATTTAATTTCATAAATGATATTTTCTAAAGAAATTGGTTAATTTATTTTCAAAATATTCCATTATAATATTTTCAAAGTGTTTTTTATGAAAAGGTTTTTAAAAATTTTTCATGTATTACATAGTGATTTTCAATGAATGGTTATTTTTCATAAGAAATTTTAAATTTCATATTTAAAAATTCATCTATATTGAAGATAACATGTTTTGATATAGTTTATGATTTACTAGGTATATGATCTATAGAAACCATTATTATTATTCCTTTAATGGTTTATGATTATGATGAAAAGTTATCTATGAAACCCATTACCATTCGATGAGTTACATCATGATGAAACCCACATCCTCTCTTGGGTTATGATATGAAATATTTGTTATAAAACCTATAAAAATTCACTAGGATATATTGTTATGTAGAATTTATAATACCCATTTCCTTTCATGGGATATTATGTGATGTTTATGAAACCCATAACATTTTATGGATCACGGTATTTTGAGTGTCTGGTTATATTTTTGACAATTATTTTCAATTTCATTATGTGACAGGAGGGACCTATATCTCCCTCCAATGCGTTGGGTTATGGTAAATGTTGTTTGAGATCAAAGGGTTGATGGGAGGTCATCCAAATCCCATATCAAGAGGTTATATAGGGAGAATCCCATGAACATAACAAGAGGGTATAGGGAATGGCATCCCATACCCGTATAAAGAAGTTCGATGGGAGGGCATCCATATACCGTAATAAGAGGGTACATGGGGGGAATCCCAAGATAGGAATAAGAGTATAAAAGGAAGTGAATTTTAACACAATAACAATAGGTTACATTTTAGGGAATCACAATACTATAACAAGATGGTACATGTTAGGGTATCCCAATTCCAATTCAAGATGGTATAGGGAGTTCATTCCAAACATAATGAAGGTATACATATAATTATCTAATCCCTATCATATTATGGGGTCTTGGTAGGTATCATTATCATCATATTTTTTATGTATATATGTATTCAAAAATTCCATCCCTTATTCCTATTTTATAATCTCATGGATTATTTTTTCAACCCCCTATGATTATTTTCTTAGGAACAACAAATCATTATGCTAGATTCTTTATTATGTTATTTATCAAGTTGGGTATGATATTTTAGTGCTATGATTGTGTTCCCATACCCTTCAACTAATTTCATGCTTACATATATCCTTTTTTACCCTTTTTGAGCAATTGATCTCACCCATTTAATATTTTTTCTTTTCCTTAGGTTATGAATAATGGTTTTCAGTAGGATTACTAAATAATAATATATTTAATGGAGATTTTGAATATCTTTCGCCATGTTTGAAATTTTTGTTTCAATGTCTCAAAGACAATACACTATTAGGGTCCTCAGGTATGTACTTATGTAATATTAGTAATATTAATATGCAATAATATAATATCCATGTATGATAATCCTTTTTCACTATAATATATGTCAAAATGAATCTAGGTCCTACTATAGAGTCAATTTTATGTGGTGTCCTATGAGAGTACCATTATCTCAGCGATTGATATAAAACAAGAAAATTATTTCATTAGCCAAACCTTACCACTATGTTTTTACCCCACATCTCAAAAACCTAAAATTTCCTGATTGGAGGGATACATATCTCTTTCTATTACTCACATATTGTGGAGTTTCCGAGTGAGGAATAGCTATCTTTTTTAATAATATTCCAACAATAATGGGTGGAACACCACACCATTGAACAAACATATTACGTATATCAAGTGTATGATCGCCACATTATAACACCATATTATACTCTTAATAATATGATGATGTCTCAAAATTGGACTTTTTTGTCCTCTTCTTCATAATATGACACATTGGCACAAACATATGCTTCATACTAGATGGAGATTTTCAATTCTTATTAGAGGGAGTCAAAAATTTATATAGAGAATATTATGATCTTAAGGATTGAAATACTGATGGGTATTCTAGTGATTTTATTCTACACATCACACTTTTTTTCTAAGGATATATTCATTATAGTGAATGGTCTCAAATAAAAAGGGGGTACATGAAATGATTTTACTTGAACTACAAGGTTATGACCACCTTTGATAATGGATTTCCACCCTCTAGATTTACTTCTCTAGAAAACAACCTAAGGACTAGTTTTAGATAAGGATTGTATCTGGCTAGATGTGGATGATAACAGTGTATTCTAAACCGAGATTCTAGAGTAACTACCATAGTGTGAAACACAATTATATGCAGAGGAGTACCTATTAGAGTGAAATACAAGGAAAAGTCTATTTTAAATACATGAAAAACTTTTTTTCTAGTCTCAGTGGAATGAATGGTGTAACACCCCAAGTTTCCACGGAATGTTTCCCTTTGAATAATGCAATAGGGTCTGTTGTACACAACTTCGAGTTCTAACACACACCACAACCAATCCAATTACCCGTTATGAATAGTAAAACCAACTTTTTTAAATTTTATAAATTTTATCATTAAAAATAGACTTCATTTTTTGATTCAGAATATCGAAATTTTCATAGAGTGAATTTTTGGTATTTTTCTGAAATATTTCAATTTTTGATGAATAGTGAAAACAATGAGTTATAGTTTAAAACTAATTTTTTATTTAAATAATTTTTTATTTTATTTAAATTTATTTAGGTCAAAATAGACACATAATACCTATATATGTTCAATGTAATTCATTGGAGTTAGTTTAGAATAATTTTATATATATAAAAAGTTTATTTAACTTTTCACCGTCTTTTACCCACCTCCTAGGAGAATTTGGAAATTCACATAAAACATAATTTTACCACTTATGTGAGTGGAATTTCAAAAATCCAAGAGACATGGTAAACATGAAGGAGTAAAATTTGGATCAACGAGATGAAAATAATTTTTGGGAATGGTAACTTTTTACTTTTATTTACCACGGTTAAAAGTAAATTGGGCAATTAATGGTAAAAATGAAATTAATATTACCCTAACACATGTCCTAATTCTATTAGAAAAGTTTATCCCGACCAAAAACAACCTTAGGAATAAAATATTATCATTTAGGTCCACTTGTATTAGATTATGAAATTTATTATTATTTAATTGAAAGAAGAATTAAAAGAGATAAAATCAATGTTTAATAACTAAAACATTTTTAAAATAGGGTTATACATAAGATAAATTTGATTATAAATATTAATTAGAAATATAAAATTATTACCTACCTAATGGTATTTTATTTATAATTTTTATACATTAAATAAATTTATTTAATTATGACACAATGGTGATGCAGTAATTACCTAATTAATGAAATATTATAATAATTGATATTATAAATATCAAAATAAATTTAATTTGAGACTTTTTATGAATTAAACTAATTTTATAGTCTAATATGACATATTATGATTTTTTATATAAATTTATTTTGATGTAATAATGCTGTTATGAAATTATCAAAAACAAAATACCCAATAGTTTTAAAATGTACATAAAAGAGTTTTAAAAAAATATATTATATTATTAATTGATATTCTATTCCTCAAAATATACGGTTCGGAAAAAGGAATTATATAATGATAGGTGTATCATTAATGGACCACTTGGGGGTCTCTTTGAGGTATATAGTATGTTTATTAACTATATAATATCAAAATACAAAGAAACATGGAAAATGTCAAACTATTTAACTAAGGGTTAAATATAAATGATAAGGTTAATATAGTGACCCAAACCTGTCTAAAATCTATTGTTTGAAATTTTTTCGACACATACCAACCTTAACCTTTAAATAATCCCATTTGTATCCATTAAAAACCGAATATTAATTTATTATAACATAATATTTTAAGTTTTTCTTAAGGCGCCCCTCACCCCTCTTATAAATGGGAACTCCACCTTCTCTCAAATTAATACCTTCAAAGACTTTTGGTTCACCAAACCCTGCCCAAATATCCTCTCAACTTCCCTAACTTCATCATAGAGCCCATCCTTTGGTCATAAAGACTACTTATGGAGCCCTTTTTATCAAATCAAAAAGAATAACCTGAAAAAGAGGTAATGATTTCACCACCCTCTTTCAAGTTCCTTTCTTCTTCCACATCTTATTTCTTTGTTATTTCAATTCTAAAATAATAAATCCAGTATCTTATATATATTGTGATGTTGTTATAAATATTGTACAACCATATTCAGTATTTTATCCATCATTTGAATGACATGTCACATAGATGCGTATGTACGACCTACCGTCTCCACGTTGTGGTGTAATTGTTATTCAATATATTATTATTTGGATGAAAATAATAATGATGTGTAATTCATGTAAATAATAAGTATAACATGATAATGATTTTTTATATATATGATATACCATCCAGTTATATATTATTTTAAAATCAAAAGTGTCACGAACCAACCCGGGTCGACCCCGAACCGGTCACCCGAGTCGGTCCGCGGCATGGCCCGAGAGGCGTTCCCGATCCTCCCGGGCTGGCGACAAGCGCCAGGGAATCAATAGAGGACAAGTGGGAACGATTTCGCCCAACAAAAAGTAAATAAAAAAAGCAGCGGAAGGAAAATAAATGACACGAAAAAGGAAGAACGACAAACAAAAACACACTAACCTGGTCTCGGCCAAAAACTCCTCGTGACTCTGAGAGTCGCTCGCCAGACCACAACCAACTCTCGCCCACGGCGAGCAAACTCGAGCCATCCTGCAACAAAACTAAAAATAGGAATACACTATAGGCGTGAGTATTAAAACTCAGTAGGCGTGCCCAAGAAACTATTCCCAATGCACTACCTCTAAAAGAAGAATTTACCAATTACAGGTTTGAACTAAATATACAAAAATATTGGTTTTCACAGACACACACACTTTAATTTCTAAAACAAGTATCAGTCCATTGCCCTTTTTAATTTTAAAACAAGTTTAGTGTTTGAATGCAATAAGTACTTTTCATTTTTAAAACATTTTTCTACGAACAATTTAGAAATCTAGACTTTAGTTATTAACCAAAAAGGAAAACCACGCATAGCACACATAACACACAGCACATACCAAGGGCAATGGGAAAAGTGGCGCACATATGCCAGCAACCGAACTTGACCTCTCGATCGTCCGCCACACACAAATACACAATAATGGAAACATGGGTCGAACCTAGGAGATCGTGAACAATCCAGAACATACTATACATCTGACTCATCCTGAACGCATGCCCTAACTCGATGACGTCATAATGCCCTAACGCCCGGCATAGCCCTGCATGGCCTAACCAAGGTGCCCAATCCCCATAGTAGCAATAACTCAGTATTCCCCTGCTATGGGGCCACTAGCCAGTGCGTAATCTAAACTAGTGCAGCAATCGTTCTCAGAAAATTCACTCAATATGCCAGGTTCCCATGTCATCACAAGCAATAAAAAGGGGGTGCGTCACAATGTAAATTAAGCAGTCACGATGCACCAACATCACATACAGCTCACGAAAACAACTCACACCAAAGATTACCCCCCGAGTGGGTTTCCCAAAATAATCTATTTTTATTAAAGTGCCAAACGAGCCTTCGCCAATTTTAAAGTAAAACTTCATTTCTCAAAAAGCTCATAACACTTGTTCAGAAGAAGTCATTTATCTTCAAATCTAGAAGTACATTTGAAATGCTGTGAATTATGTTTTAAGGCCAAACATGCATTCTTTCAAAACTGGGTGTCCGCCCGTCAAGAAAATATTTCAAGAGACGTGTATAAAATAAACGGCTCTTTTTTACATTGAACAATCATTTAAAAATTAAATATCTTATATTATTTATCATTCATTAAAATTAATAAAATGAAAAGCAATTAATAAATTCTCAATTTAAAAGTAAGTGCAGTGGGGGACCTACCTCGACTCGCAGTTCGATTACGACGATGACGCGGTGCGTCTCACACTCGCGCACAAGTACGTGCAAGCCGACGACTACAGTACCGCGGAAAAATGTCGCCAAAGAGCTGCAACACCCACAAAAATAAATAAAAACACAAACTCACAATAAACCAATGAAGAAGCATAAAAAAACGTCACCTCGTCGCGGAGCCGTGCGTGACCAACAGGGTCGCACGAAAGGGTGAATGGTCGAGTGTGGTGCGCAAGAAAGGTCACCGACGTCGTCAACGGTGACGCGAAGACTAGCGTGGCTGACGGAGGACCTGTGGGGGCTGGCCAGACAGCGGGGGCGAACAGGGGCACACTTGAGGGTGCTGATGCTAGGGGCATCGGCTGGACAGTGGGTGCGAGGTGGGGGTGCGCTGGACGGTGCACCGCTCGTCAGCCCGCACTGGTGATGATGTTTGCGCAGGCTGACGGCCACGACCTACTCGGTTGGTGGCCGGAACAAAGAGGTGGAGAGCGGACATGAGGCGGACAGCGGAGCAAACAAGGGGCTTGCAGCGGTTCTGCTGACGCTGCAAAGGAGGGAGAGTCCGAAGCTAGTGCGCAGGAGGACTCCAGTAGGAGGGAAACAAGCAGCCGGTATGGAGACTGAAGGCGGCTGTTAGGCACTGAAACAGGGGGCGATGTTGGTAGTGGAGTGCGGTGAGGGGTCCGGGGTCGCGGCTGAGCCGCGTGGTTACGCGTTGGCTACGCACTGAGGAGCTGCTTACTACGCCTGACGTAAGCGGCCGATAGGAGGGCAATGTGAAGTTCACAACAGACCGCTAGATCCGAAGGGGAGGCGCACCAGGATAGGGGCGCTGGTGGCTGGCTTTCGCGCTGAGGAGGCGGATTCGGAGCGGGGAGCAGGGTTGCGGCGCGAGGTCGACGGGCAGCTGCAAAAGTGAGGGAGCTCTGGAGAACGATCAGGGATCCGGGGCGGCCACGGTAGGCTGTTGCGCTGAAGGAGAGTGAGCAGGAGGGGGAAGCTGGGAGACCAGCGGGCTGCTGGATGCAGCAGCGGACAAAAAACAAAAAAAAAAAGAAGGTACCTGGGGCCTGCGCGTGGGATGGATGGGTGCACTGAAGGGGCGGAGGGGCTTCGCAGGTTGCAGCGGCGGAGCGCTGCTAAGGGAAGGAGAGTCGGGTCTGTAGGGGCATGCGCATGCAGGGGAGGAGCCGGCTGCTGGAGGAGAGGAGAACCGGGTCTGCGGGTTGCTACGGGAAGAATAAGGGTAGGAGAGGAGGCCGAACAACCAAATATGCAGGGGCGCACCAGCGGAAGAGGTGTTGCTGTTGTGTAGCTGAAGCCGGAGGAGGGCAGCGGCGCATCCAGGGGAGAGAGAGAGAGAGATCTGGGGCGGGTTTCGTGCGGACTGGCCGAGCAGGGCGAGGGCGGTGCTGTGCGGGTCGGAGGCTGTGCGGGTGGCGGGCTACCAGTGGCGCGGGTCAGGAGAGCTGCGGGTGGCATGCGGCGGTGCACTGCGGCGGACGGAGGGATTGGGGGCGCTGGGTGTGTGTCGACCGAAGGCAGCAGGACGGGGCACCGTGCAGCGGTGTAGCGCAGCGGACAAGAGGAAGGAGAAGTCTGCGGGAGGAAGGAGAAAAGAAAAAAAAGAAAAGAAGAAAAAAAACAAGGAGACAGTCGTGTGGAAGAAGGGGGAAACAAAGAAAAAGAAAGAAGAAAAAAAGAATAGGAAAACACAAAAAAAAAATAAAGTAATAAAATAAAAAGAATAATAATAATATCATTATTATTAATAATAAATTTAATCTATATTAACAATATTAATATTAATATCAACAATAATAATAATATTTATATTAATAATAATAATAATAATAATCTTAATTATAACAAATTTAATAATTAAAATTAATAATCGTAACCATAATAAAATACAAATCATATTAATTTTAAATTTTTTTTTCGAAGACCGACGAACAATGTCGTTGCATGGGCGAAGCCGCGCGGCGTCGCGCTCCGTCCGTGCGTTCAATGGCGTCGAACCCAAAACATGCATTTTTTTGACAAAGCACAAAAATCTGGTTCTGGAATAAAAGCAACCAATAGGTCGGGGTGTGACAATTCTCCCCACCATAACGCTTCCCGTCCCCGGGAAGCCACAACAAGACCTAGACCATAGAAGAAACTCCTTAAGTGTCAATCACCCCCAAAAGTTTAAGCACCTCCAGTTGATTGATCCAAGTAGACACCGAAAACCCATGACACACAACTTATCCTCAAAACACGAACACTTTATACACCACCCAAAACGATACCCGAGAAGAAACTCTGATACTGACACGGGAAGGCCCGAACGGACTCCCCACCATAGGAAACAAGCCAACTGAATTCAATGAGACCCATGATCATTCTCCCAACCATAAGTAATGACTAGGGTAACCGAGCTTGAAGATTTTCCACACAGTCCAAAAACCCCCCACCACAAGGGGGAGAAGGGAAGGGGCCTACGGGTAGAGCATCGAAACTACCGTCACCGTCACTCCAACGATGTCACACCCTCAGAAGAACACAAACCATACCACACTAATGATGAATATTAAACTAAGGCCCTTATTTACCGCTGGGGTTCACCTGACTACGCGCTAGCTTCACTCCGGGACCTATGGCTGGAGCTCTGATGTTTAAAGCATCTTCTGCCTCGCAGTCAGGCTTCAAAATTCCCAATCATAACACACGAACAAGAATTTTACCAAACACACATCCATTAAAACAAAGGTTTAAAAAAGGTTCAGCCACAACCATTCTTACAACTGAAAGAAAAAGAAACACTACAAAACAGTACAGCTGACGACTACTACATCCAAGAAACACTATAAAGAGAAAACCCCAAAATGATCTCCAAACAGCATCCTACTCCTGCGGACGGGCTGAGGTGACATTCAACGATCCAGGTATGGATTTAGCACGCTTCTTGAAAACATCTCGACAGAATCGCTGTAAGTGGCCCAGACGTCCACAGGTGTGGCAGGGTTTCGGAGCATTCGGGCACATTGGCCTCTTGTGCCCCCGCTTACCGCACTGGTGACAGATCAAGGCATTGTCCTGTGAGGAAGACGACTGAAGGTCCAAAGGCCTCTTGATTCCTCTAGTAGTTCCACCACCATCATGTCGCTTATCTTTCTTCTTATCGCTATCTTCTGCACTGTTTCCCAAAGTCGGAGGAGGATTCGTCACCTCATGTCCTCCTGCTAACTCACCTTCGACGAGGAAAGCTTGTCTCACCACATCAGGGAAAGTGATCACGTTGAATTCTCCCACCTTCGACTGCAGCTCAGGATGTAATCCAAGCTCAAAATGCCAAGCTTTCACAGGATCATTTCCAACATACCCCGGTTCATACAGAGCCAGGTCCAAGAAACGACGAAAGAATTCAAACACCGATCCGACACCTTGCTGGAGACCACACAACTCCATCCTCTTCCTCACCTTTTTCACTTCAGAGAAGTACTGTTGAATGAATGATGACTTGAAGAACTCCCAAGTGAGATCTTTCCGAGGTTTATTCTGAGACACGGACTTCCACCATTTCCAGGTTGGACCTTCAAGCATTAAGGTAGCCAACTTCACCTTTAACGACTCAAGCAACCCAATGAAACTGAACTTCCTCTCAATCTTCCGTAACCACTCCTCTGCCTCTAGAGGATCTATCTGCCCATAAAAGAGGGGAGGGTTCAACTTCCGAAACTCGAGGACGTAGTCTTTAAGATGATCAACTGGAGGATTTTCTAAGGATGCACCACCTGAAGCTGCACCTTGGGCATCCATCGAACATTCGTGGGGAAAACACTAAGGAACAAGAAAACAAAAAGATGGGTCAAACATGGTCATTGTCATTTCAAATACCAAAATAACACTTTTCGCAACGATTTTTTTTTCAGAAATAAGGAAAATCCAGAAGAATCACTAGAGGGAAACTAGTGATGATGGGTGACTCGACCATATGGTTGGTGGCCATACGGCAATCACACCACCGTCACTGAGAGAATTATAGGGTAAAGTCTCAGGCACCACATGGCTTCCCAAACCATGTGAGCTCCCAGTGGTCACTTGCCCAACTCTCATTTCATTTCCCGATACCAAACAAACCATAAGAATCAAAAGACATCGACAACCCAAACATCTGATGGTAACCCGAGGTTCGGAACAAGCAAGGGTTCATGACGTCCTTCTCGTCCGTGTGAGTCGAGTCCCGATAATCATACACCTTCTACTATGAAAACCCCAGATAACAATGGGCACTATGAAAAACAAGGTCCGCTCAGGAGCTGACCCCCCTCTGATACCATTTTGTCACGAACCAACCCGGGCGACCCCGAACCGGTCACCCGAGTCGGTCCGCGGCATGGCCCGAGAGGCGTTCCCGATCCTCCCGGGCTGGCGACAAGCACCAGGGCATCAATAGAGGACAAGTGGGAACGATTTTGCCCAGCAAAAAGTAAATAAACAAAGCAGCGGAAGGAAAATAAATGACACGAAAAAGGGAGAACGACCAACAAAAACACACTAACCTGGTCTCGGCCAAAAACTCCTCGCGACTCTGAGAGTCGCTCGCCAGACCACAACCAACTCTCGCCCACGGCGAGCAAACTCGAGCCAGCCTGCAACAAAACTAAAAATAGGAAAACACTATAGGCGTGAGTATTAAAACTCAGTAGGCGTGCCCAACAAACTATTCCCAATGCACTACCTCTAAAAGAAGAAATTACCAATTACAGGTTTGAACTAAATATACAAAAATATTGGTTTTCACACACACACACACTTTAATTTCTAAAACAAGTATCAGTCCATTGTGCTTTTTAATTTTAAAACAAGTTTAGTGTTTGAAAGAAATAAGTACATTTCATTTTTAAAACATTTTTCTACGAACAATTTAGAAATCTAGACTTTAGTTATTAACCAAAAAGGAAAACCACGCATAGCACACATAACACACAACACATACCAAGGGCAATGGGAAAAGTGGCGCACATAGGCCAACAACCGAACTTTACCTCTCGATCGTCCGCCACACACAAATACACAATAATGGAAACATGGGTCGAACCTAGGAGATCGTGAACAATCCAGAACGTACTATACATCTGACTCATCCTGAAGGCATGCCCTAACTCGATGACGTCATAACGCCCTAACACCCGGCATAGCCCTGCATGGCCTAACCGAGGGGCCCAATCCCCATAGCAGCAATAACTCAGTATTCCCCTACTATGGGGCCACTAGCCAGTGCGTAATCTAAACTAGTGCAGCAATCGTTCTCAGAAAATTCACTCAATATGCCAGGTTCCCATGTCATCAAAAGCAATAAAAAGGGGGTGCGTGACAATGTAAATTAAGCAGTCACTATGCACCAACATCACATACAGCTCACGAAAACAACTCACACCAAAGATCACCCCCCGAGTGGGTTTTCCAAAATAATCTATTTTTATTAAAGTGCCAAACGGGCCTTCGCCAATTTTAAAGTAAAACTTCATTTCTCAAAAAGCTCAAAACACTTGTTCAGAAGAAGTAATTTATCTTCAAATCTAGAAGTACATTTGAAATGCCGTGAATTATGTTTTAAGGCCAAACATGCATTCTTTCAAAACTGGGTGTCCGCCCGTCAAGAAAATATTTCAAGAGACGTGTATAAAATAAACGGCTCTTTTTTACATTGAACAATCATTTAAAAATTATTTATCTTATATTATTTATCATTCATTAAAATTAATAAAATGACAAGCAATTAATAAATTCTCAATTTAAAAGTAAGTGCAGTGGGGGACCTACCTCGACTCGCAGTTCGATTACGACGATGACGCGGTGCGTCTCACACTCGCGCACAAGTACGTGCAAGCCGACGACTACAGTACCGCGGAAAAACGTTGCCAAAGAGCTGAAACACCCGCAAAAATAAATAAAAACACAAACTCGCAATTAACCAATGAAGAAGCATAAAAAAAACTTCACCTCGTTGCGGAGCCGTGCGTGACCAACAGGGTCGCACGAAAGGGTGAATGGTCGAGTGCGGTGCGCAAGAAAGGTCACCGACGTCGTCAACGGTGACGCGAAGACTAGCGTGGCTGACGGAGGACCTGTGGGGGCTGGCCAGACAGCGGGGGCGAACAGGGGCACACTTGAGGGTGCTGATGCTAGGGGCATCGGGTGGACAGTGGGTGCGAGGTGTGGGTGCGCTGGAAGGTGCACCGCTCGTCAGCCCGCACTGGTGATGATGTTTGCGCAGGCTGACGGCCACGACCTACTCGGTTGCTGGCCGGAACAAAGAGGTGGAGAGCGGACAGGAGGCGGACAGCGGAGCAAACAAGGGGCTTGCAGCGGTTCTGCTTGCGCTGCAAAGGAGGGAGAGTCCGAAGCTAGTGAGCAGGAGGACACCAGTAGGAGGGAAACAAGCAGCCGGTATGGAGACTGAAGGTGGCTGTTAGGCACTGAAACAGGGGGTGCAATGTTGGTAGTGGAGTGCGGTGAGGGGTCCGGGGTCGCGACTGAGCCGCGTGGTTACGCGTTGGCTGCGCACTGAGGAGCTGCTTACTACGCCTGACGTAAGCGTCCGACAGGAGGGCTAGGTGAAGTGCACAATAGACCGCTAGATCCGAAGGGGAGGTGCACCAGGATAGGGGCGCTGGTGGCTGGCTTTCGCGCTGAGGAGGCGGATCCGGAGTGGGGAGCAGGGTTTCGGCGCGAGGTCGACAGGCAGCTGCAAAAGTGAGGGAGCTCTGGAGAATGAGAAGGGATCCGGGGCGGCCACGGTAGGCTATTGCGCTGAAGGAGAGTGAGCAGGAGGGGGAAGCTGGGAGACCAGCGGGCTGCTGGGTGCAGCAGCGGACAAAAAACAAAAAAAAAAGAAGGTACCCGGGGCCTGCGCGTGGGCTGGATGGGTGCACCGAAGGGGCGGAGGGGCTTCGCAGGTTGCAGCGGCGGAGTGCTGCTAAGGGAAGGAGAGCCAGGTCTGTAGGGGCATGCGCATGCAGGGGAGGAGCCGGCTGCTGGAGGAGAGGAGAACCGGGTCTGCGGGTTGCTACGGGAAGAATAAGGGGAGGAGAGGAGGTCGAACAACCTGCTATGCAGGGGCGCACCAGCGGAAGAGGTGCTGCTGCTGTGTAGCTGAAGCCGGAGGAGGGCAGTGACGCATCTAGGGGAGAGAGAGAGAGATCTGGGGCGGGTTTCGTGCGGACTGGCCGAGCAGGGCGAGGGCGGTGCTGTGCGGGGAGGAGGCTGTGCGGGTGGCGGGCTACCAGTGGCGCGGGTCAGGAGAGCCGCGAGTGGCATGCAGCGGTTCACTGCGGCGGACGGAGGGATTGGGGGCGCTGGGTGTGTGTCGACCGAAGGCAGCAGGACAGGGCACCATGGAGCGGTGTAGCGCAGCGAACAAGAGGAAGGAGAAGTCTGCGGGAGGAAGGAGAAAAGAAAAAAATGAAAAGAAGAAAAAAAAACAAGGAGACAGCCGTGTGGAAGAAGGGGGAAACAAAGAAAAAGAAAGAAGAAAAAAAGAAGAAGAAAACACTCAAAAAAAATAAAGTAATAAAATAAAAAGAATAATAATATTATCATTATTATTAATAATAAATTTAATCTATATTAACAATATTAATATTAATATCAACAATAATAATAATATTTATATTAATAATAATAATAATAATAACCTTAATTATAACAAATGTAATAATTAAAATTAATAATCGTAACCATAATAAAATACAAAACATATTAATTTTAATTTTTTTTTCGAAGACCGACGGACAATGTCGTTGAACGGGCGAAGCCGCGCGGCGTCGCGCTCCGCCCGTGCGTTCAATGGCGTCGAACCCAAAAAATTCATTTTTTTGACAAAGCACAAAAATCTGGTTCTGGAATAAAAGCAACCAATAGGTCGGGGTGTGAGAAAAAGACTTATATTATCGCTCGTTCGTACGTACGAACTACCGTCTCCATGAACGCGATGAGATTCCGTCCCCATCGTATCCATACAAGTATAATTATCATTTAATGATTAAAAATAATTTTTATGGACTTAATATAATTATGTATATGAATAACATACATCCCATCCATAACAAACACTACTAATGTAACAAAACACATAAAAGAAAACGAGTAAGTTAACACCCAAAATGATGATAATACTAAGATATTATTAACAAAGAAATGTTAAAAGATCATATATGATATCATATTAACGTATATGATTCTTGTATAATTCAATAAAATTTATTTCAACATTATACATGATTCTAACCTACCCTCACCCAAGAAAAATTACAATGTAAGGGGTTTCTTATCTCACTTTTAATGCCGAGAGATTTCCATTATTCACAACTTATTTATTGATGTGGTGTGTTTACTTCCCATGTTTGTATTAATTGTGTAATATACATTAATTCATATATATTTACATCATCATTTTATGATCCTTCTTTTATGGGTGTATGTTTCATAAGTTACCAAATCGATAAGGGAATTTGAAATTTAAATTTCCACTCATTCGGATTTACGCATACTTCATTGATTATTTTACTCCATGATTATGTGTGGAATCACTATTAATTTTCTTATGTCATAATTTCCACTCCCCTTTCAATGGATATAATTTTGATACACATAATCACTCCATTGATAAATTCTCAAGTCATCGATATGAACTTGATAAGAGTAATTTTAACTCAATGTCCATTTATTGAGTTAAACATATAATTCATTGGTG
Source organism: Viscum album (assembly GCA_963277665.1). Lineage (NCBI taxonomy): Eukaryota > Viridiplantae > Streptophyta > Magnoliopsida > Santalales > Viscaceae > Viscum > Viscum album. The sequence goes on from OY728145.1 coordinate 908,549,439, forward strand.
TTGTTTTTAAAAGCATATGTGTGAATGTCCTTTGATTGTTTTACCCTGAATATCCAATTATATTTATTGTATTTAAATTTATCACACATAATTATGTCATTGATTTTTCCTTAACCCATGTATACAACCTCTATGAGATATTTCATAATAATTTACATTCCATTGGGACTCCTTTGTTGTTATACACCAAATCACTTTTATATGGTGTATATAATGCACTTTGTCATAGTATATCATGAATCCATTTATTCTAATGATATTACAATGTTTATATTACCTCAATTATTTTTATTCAAGTTTCTCTCTTTTGGTTAGGAACTCTAAATAAAATATCATTTTAAATGTTTTAATGATTTATTATTCTAAATATTTCTCATTAATGTCCATGTTTTAAAAATGGTTTTAAGAAATTATTTATATGGACGATAAAGGTTTAAAATTAAATTTCCTTTTAAATGTATCAATGTGGTATGGGACACTTTGATTCAAAAAGTTATTTTTAAATTGCTTCTTGAAAAATAGTGTGTCTTTTAAATGATTTCAAGAAAAAGGGGATATTTCTCTCAAATAATTATGATGATTATTTTCATCTATGTCAATATCCTTCATTATTCTCAATTGAGGTTAATCTATTACAATAGAATATTTCATATTGTATTGAGTGCGTTATGTTTGACTGTGGAAGTGTTATTTTTATACCATTCATGGTTTTTGGATAATGTATTGACATTTCTTATGCTAGTTTCAATATGAATGTTTTTTTTAGGTTTAAAAATTTTCATATGAGGAATGCATTAGACTTAGAAACTGACGGGTGGAGCCCGCTATAGCTCCTCGATGCAGAGGTAGGTCTCATTAGACAAACTAGTGTCTTGGCATGAGGCCTTGAAAAAATCTTATATGTAGTCTTGGAACGACGACTTGGGTATGTGGTTATGATAGTTTGGCATTATGCATTCCATCATTATAAAATTGGTTATTGATATTGCATGTCGTTATTCGACTGGAAGAATATCCATGTGAATAAGTAAACAACATTATTTCATTTTAGTTTTTCTATATTATGCTGAAGTTAAAGTTTAAAAGGCGTTTGTTTTAGTTATACACTCTCTTAAATGTTTATGATTATCTATGAAAGTTTCTGCTATATTTTTATCCTTACTGAGCATATGATCTAACCCCTTTCAATGTTTTAATTTTTCCCAAGATGTGAAGATGTAATTTATGAATGACCTGCAGGGATTGTATGAGGGGATATGAAGACAAGATGTTGTTGTAGTTTTTTTATTTTATGATGCAATGTAAGACTTATGAATATATATAGTGTTTCCAAGACTACTAAACAAATCGGTCTTTTGAGAACTGATATTTTGTGATCATGGATATGTTATGTAATAATGCACCGACTCTCGGTAACTAAGGTCGAGGCGTTACAATTGGTATCATAGGAAGTTTTGTACAAAACATGGAAGCTAGATTTAGATAAACTCTTATTAGAGCACATGTCCCTAAGAAAGACTTTGAGGATTAGTATAGAAGAACATCCTAGAATTTTGGTATTGTATAGATTTTGTGAGTTTTCCAAGCAATACATCCATGTCTGGATACGAGCAGGTAGAGGCAGCTCTGGCATAGATGTACCTAGGGGTAAAACCTGAAAACTCCTCTTTGAGCTAGACTCGAATGGGAACTGGTGGATGACAACGAGCCTTTCTGCACTCTTGGTTACGACACTCCCAGGGGAAATACTTAGGATAATTTACATTTTATTTACAAACTGATTTGAAGTATTATGAGAGTAAATGTCCTTGGTTAATCCTAATGTGTTTCAAATTGATAATATGGTGACATTATATTCTCTAAATGATTTTATGACTACTGTTACTCACACAATGCTTTCTGGTTTTAGTCAATGGCTGGATTCCAAGGAAGTCATAATGGCATTGAGAATGATGTACATGGAGGGAACGGTGGTGGAAATGAGCCCAAAATGGAATGTTGATTGGCGTAAAAGATATCATCTTCATTCCAAATCAATTTTCCACAAATATGATCAACAATATATATATTAACCAATTCCCAGACTCAATAAAGAAGATAAAGGTGATTAATTATAAGAGCTCCACTAGTGGAGACCATAGAGAAAATAATCCTTAATTTCCATCATGCAGGAAATGTGGAAGGAGACACCCAGAAAAGTGACTCAATGGAACAAAGAAATTCTTTATGTGTTGGAAGGAAGGACATAAAGTGAATAATTGCCGAGGAAAAATGAAGAGTACTATGGATGAAAATAAAAATGGTCCCAATATTCCAATTATGGTCATTTGTCGTAAATTTAAGGGACCTTGGAATCAGCCATGTCAATGCCCTATTATATTGGATAACCTCTTAGTCAAGGAAGAACCTATGTGGAAATAAATGGATGGAAAAATATTTAAAGGTATTAGTGATCTTTGTTTTTGAGATTACTTTGGGTGAATTTTCTCTTATATGTGTAACCCTGAAATTTATCATGTGAGAATGATATTTGATGAACACTTGTCCTTTATCTTGTGGACATAGTTATAAATAACCATTTTATTTTATATGATCATTCGGTCTGTGGTAATTACAAGTTATTATATTTTGTGATGAAAATTCAAGGTATCAGATAACATTTGTGGTTAAATTATGTTATGGTTATTTTGAGGAATTTATGTCATTTTGGTAATGTTATAAAATATAGTTTTTGAAAAAGGACAACACACAGACCATGTGACAACCCGTCGCGTCAGACAAAGCTGTGAGAATCGAACCCACAACCAAAGTGTGATAGGGATTTATTGCCTACCACTGGACTACGTGAAGTCCCTGGTTAGTGTGACTAATTATTTTTAGTTAAATTATTTTATTGATTAGTAATAAGTTGATTTGGGATATTATGTCTTATCAAGTGGATACCCTTAGTATATAAAAATTATTTGGTGATTTAGAGATAAATGTTATTTTGGAAGATGTTTTCTTTGTTGGGAACACTATATGCCCATGGAAAATATAATACTATGGGATTTCATTTGAGGAGTAATGATCGATTTTATCTATGTTTTTATTGTGTATTTATAGTAATTTGGGTTATTTATGGAAATTATTATCCTATAATAGAGAATATGTGATTAGGTAAATTACTTTTAAGTATGTGACTTTAAGAGTAGTTGATGTCATTTGGAGATATAATTTAACGTGGAAGACTACATAACCAAATTCTTCTATGTTTTGGGATTCAATATTAGTTTGGATTATATTGAAGGATTTTAATGACAATTGTTTATTGAATGGTATTTCTTTATCTTTGTGGTATTGTTGGTTTAATTTTAGAAATTAAGATTAGTGTTTCTTTCTCTAATAGAATATCCTTTTGGGGGATCGTAAGATCTTGTACTAACCATTTTGGTTTTTATTAATCTCTAAAGACAATGTAAATATATAGTTTATCCTTAGAGGATCATGTGATTCTATAAGAAGATTATTCTATCTCTTCTAGTGTGACCTAGTCTTCTTGAATAATCATCGTTTAATAATGAGTTAGTAGTTGGAATTTATTAAATAATGAAACATTACATAAAAATTTGTAAATATCTTTATGTTCATAGTCAATCTCAGAAATGAATTTCTCACCTTTATGTAGTGAAACTTAAAACAAAAAAATGTTGTGTGTTTACTTTTTCTGCTGGGAAACTAATGAACATTTTTCCCATAAAAAGTATGTGGTTTTCTTGTTGTTAACTTTATTGTGATCATGTTCTCTATCCCTCTACATCAGAACTTGACACTTAGTTTATCATCCATATCTATGTTTTTCGGCATGGAATCCTAGTATAGGTTATCTCTGGTGACCTTTTTCTTCTCTTTCTTTCTTTTAAAGTGATATTTTTTTTGACTCTTTTTCCGATGTGTGAATTTACATTATATTCCCATGCCCAATTTTAAAAATTTCTAGGACACAATTTAATGAATGTGGTGAATGTAACACCACATGCATCCACGGTACGTTTCCATGTGAATAATGAAATAACGCATGTTGTACGCAACTTCGAGTTTTACCACACACCACAACCAATCAAACTAGCCCTTATGAAGAGTAATACTCACTTTTTGAAATTTTAAAAAATTTATCATTCAAAATACACTTCATTTTTGGATTCTTAATATCGAAATTATCTTAGGGTGAATTTTTGGTATTTTTCTGAAAACTTTTAATTTTTGATGAATAGTGAAAAATTCCGAGTTATAGTTTAAAATAGAATTTTTATTTAAATAATTATTTCTTTTATTTAAATTTAATTAGGGTCATAATAGATACATATTACCTATATAATTTCAATTTAATTCATTCGAGTTAGTTTATAATAATTTTAGATATATGAAAGTTTTATTGAACTTTTCACCGTCTTTTACCCAACTCCTAGGAGAATTTAGATATTCACATAAAACGTAATTTTACCTATTATGTGAGTGTAATTTAGAAAATCCAATATACACGGTTAATATGAACGAGTAAAATGTGTTTCAATGAGATGAAAATAATTTTTGGTGAATAGTAACTTTTTACTTTTATTTACCATGGTTAAAAGTAAATTGGCAAATTAGGGGTAAAGATGAAATTAATATTACCCTAAAACATGTCCTAATTCTATAGGAAAAGTGTATCTCGACTGAAAACAATCTTAGGAATAAAATATTATCATTTAGGTCCACTTGGATTAGATTAGGACATTTATTATTATTTAATTCAAAGAAGAGTTAAAAGAGATAATATCAATGTTTAATAACTAAAACCTTTGTAATATAGTGTTATAAATAAGATAAATTAGATTATAAATATTCATTAGAAAGCTAAACAGATTTCCTACATAAGGGTATTTTATTTATAAATTTTATACATTAAATAATTTAATTTATTTTGGACACAATGGTGATGCAGTAATTACCTAATTAATGAAATATTATAATAATTGATATTATAAATATCAAAATAAATTTAATTTTAGACTTTTAATGAATTACAGTAATTTTATAGGTTAATATGACATATTAGGATTGGTTATAAAGATTTATTTAGAAGTAATAATGGTTTTAGGAAATTATAAAAAACAAAATACCCAATAGTGTTAAAATTGACATAAAAGAGTTTTAAAACAAATATTATATTATGAATTCATATTCTATTCCTAAAAATCTTTTTTTCGGACAAAGGACTTTTATAATGATAGGTTTATGATTAATGGACCACTTGGGTGTCTCTTGGAGGTATATAGTATGCTTATTAACTATATAATATAAAAATACAAATGAACATGGTAAATGTAAAACTATTTAACTAAGAGTTAGATATAAATGATAAGGTTAATATAGTGACCCAAACCTATATAAAATCTATTTTTTGAAAGGATTTCGACCCATACCCATATTAAACTTTAAATAATCCACTTTGGATCTATTATTAACCTAATATAAATTTATTATAAAATAATATTTTAAGTTTTTCTTTAGGTGCCCCTCACCCCTCTTATAAAAGAGCACTCCCCCTTCTCTCAAATTCATACCTTCAAAGACTTTTGGTTCTACCAAAACCTACCCAAATATCCTATCAACTTCCCTGACTTCATCTTAGAGGCCCTCCTTTTTTTAGAAAGCCAACTTAAGGAGCCCTTTTGATCAAATCAAAAGAATGAACCCGAAGAAGAGGTAATGATTTCACCACCATCTTTCAAGTTCCATTCTTTTTTCACTTCTTCTTTATTTGATATTTCCATTATAAAATAATAAATCCAATATTTTCTATATATTTTTATTTTATTATAAATATTTTACAACCATATCCAGTATTTTATCCATCTTTTGAATGACATGTCACCATACGTGCGTATGTATGGCCTACCGTCTCCACGTCGTGGTGTAATTGTTATTCAATATATTCTTATTTGGATGGGTATAAAAATGATGTGTAATTAATTTAAACAATAAGTATAACATGATAATTATTCTGTATATATTATATACCATCCAATTATATATGATTTTAATATCAAAGGAATGATATTATCGCTCGTGCGTACATACGGACTACCGTCTCAACGAACGCGATGAGATTCATTCCCCATCGTATCCATACAAGTATAATTCTCATTTAATTACTAATAATAATGTCTAAATACTTAATATAATTATGTATATGAATATGATACAACCTATCCATAACGAACAAGGTTTATATAATAAAACATATAAAAGCAAACAAGTAATTTAACACCCGGAACGATGATAATACTAAGATATTATTAACAAAAAAATGTTAAAAGATCATATATGATATCATAATAATGTATATGATTATTGTATAATTCAATAACAATTATTTTAAAATTATACAGGAGGCTAACTTACCCTCGACCAAGGAAAAATTAAAAAGTAAGGGGTTTTTATCTCACTTTTAATTCCGTGAGATTTCCATTATTCACCACTTATTTTTTTTCATGTGGTGTATGTACTTCCCATGTTTGTATTCATTGTGTAATATACTTTAATTACTTTTTATTTATTTCATAATTGTATTATCCTTATTTCATTGGTGTATTTTTCAGAGTTACCAAACCGATAAGGGAATTTGAAATTTCAATTTTCACTCATTTTCCTTTATGCATACTTCATTATTTATTTTACTCCAAGATTATGTGTGGAATCACTATTAATTTTATTATGTCATAAATTCCACTCCCCTTTCTGTGGACATATTTTTTATACACATAATCACTCCATTTATAAATTCTTAAGTCATCGATAGGAACTTAATAAGAGTATTTTTAACTCAATCTCCATTTATTGAGTTAAACATCTAATTCATTGGTGTTGTTTTTACATGAATATGTGTGAATGTCCTTTGATTGTTTTACACTGAATATCCAATAATATTGAGTGTATTTATATTTTTCACACATAATTATGTCATTGATTTGTCCTTAACCCAAGGATACAAACTTTATGAGATATTTCATCTCAATTTACATTCCTTTGAGACTCCTTTGTTGTTATACACCAAATCACTTTTATATGGTCTATATAATGTACATTGTCATAGAATATCATGAATCCCTTTATTCACATGATATTAAAATGTTTTTATTACCTAGATTATTTTTATTCAAGTGTCTCTCTTTTGGTTAGGAACTCTAAATAAAATATCATTTTAAATGTTTTAATGATTTATTATTCTTAAATCTTTCTCATTAATGTCCATGTTTTAAAAATGGTTTTAAAAAATTATTTATATGGACATTAATGTTTTAAAATTAAAATTCCTTTTAAAAGTTTCAATGTTATGTGGGAAACTTTGATTAAAAAATATATTTTTAAATAGCTTCTTGACCAATAGTGTGACTTTTAAATGATTTCAAGAAAAAGGGGATATTTCTCTCAAATAGTTTTAATGATTATTTTCATCTATGTCAATATCATGAATTATTATCTATTGAGGTTAATGTGTTAAAATAAATTATTCCATATTGTATTGAATGAGTTATGTTTGACTGTGGATGTGTTATTTTTATACCATTCATGGTTTGTGGATAATGTATTGACATTTCTTATGTTAGTTTCAATACGAATGTTTTTGTTATGTTTCAAAATTTTCATATGAGGAATGCATTGGACTTAATAAGTGACGGGTGGAGCCCACTATAGATCCTCGATGCATCGGTAGGTCTCATGAGACAAACTAGTGTCTTGGCATGAGGCCTTGACAAAATATTATTTGTAGTCTTGGTATGAGGCCTTGGATACGTGGTTATGTTAGTCTGGCATTATGCATTCCATCATTATGAAAGTGGTTATTGATATTGCATGTGGTTATTCGACTAGTAGAATATCCATGTGAATAAGTAAATGGAATTATTTCATTTTATGTTTGCCATATTATGATGAAGTTCAATTTTTAATGGCTTTTGTTTTATTTATACATTGACTTAAATGTTTATTCTTATCTATGAATGTTTCTACTATATTGTTATCCTTACGGAGCATCTGAGATATCCCCTTTCAATGTTTTCATTTCTTCTAGGATTTGAAGAAGTAATTTATGAATGACCTATAGGGATAGTATGAGGGGATATGAAGACAAGATGTTGTTGTAGTTTTTTTACTTTATGATGTAATGTAAAACTTATGAATATATCTAGTATTTCCAAGACTATTAAACTAATCGGTCATTCGAGACTTGATCTTTTGTGATCATTCCAATGTTATGTAATAATGCACTAACTCTGGGTAACTGGGGTCAGGGCATTACAAATGGTCCGGTTTAGGTTGTTGAATTAAAAATTATGGTAAATTTCATTCCATCTTCCCCATCTTAGAAGGTATCAGATGGAGGCACCCTAGAGTTTTTCATGAAAATCCTCACTATCTGATGTCAGATAGTGGTCGAATAGATCAATAACTATCATAGAGTCATACTTGTACTCAATATAATTGGAATGGTCCAGAACAATATTTACATTGTGTGAATCTACTAACTCACGAAGAAATAATATTCTTCGAGTGTGGCATGTAATCATAACTAGTAAGGGAATATATATTCCCTTTCTCCATTGGAATTTATTATTCCAGGACTTCAAATTATGAAATGTTTATATGTAGGAAGCAACCGGAGGAGTCAGTACAACCAATGGAGGATTATGATTTCTAAAAAAGTCACAAATGATACAGTGAGTTCGAGAAAAAACCTTTCAATCCAATCTTTTTCATATTTCTGCATCTAGTGGCTATAATCCTACATCCATTTCCAAGATCATGCACTATTTCTATCACGGTTAGTGGAAGCATGGTTCACATGTGATAGAATGTCTCCCAACATAGAAAAACAACATTTCACATAGACCTAGAGCCAATATTTTAACACATATAATTATTTAATGGTGTGTCGAACGATTCTATGGTATGGTCAACACATGGGGTGGCTAGTAAATATATCCTCCAATGGAATATTTTATTGTATTAGATTTAAAATTCTATTCTCTAGAGAAACAATTACGTATCTTAACACTCAAAATTTTTTAATAAATAGTTCTAGTTTATTCTTCTTGGAAATTGTTGTCTAAAATCCATACTTTAGTGGGGGGAGCTACATAATCTAATCGAGGAAGATGTGTTTGGTGATGTAGTGGTTGATGGTTCTATATTTGGTAAGGATACACTTGTTAGGGTTACTGTAATCAGTGAGGATCTTCTTGAAAAGGGGATATCAACCCAACTATATAGGGGTCCTCTACATGGAAATTCACTATAGTCCCATTTTAAAGGCGTTCTTGCAAGATATGAAAGAGGAAATATAAATAACTATTTTCATGACAACTATAAATATTTTATTATGCATGAACCCTTTTTAGATAACTCCTAGAATCTACCTAGGTTGATCTGGGTGATGAGGGTAGAAACCAACTCCCTCTTCATATTAACTATTCACAACATGAATAGATGATCCTGAGAGAGTGACATATCAAGATAATACATGATATTTTTCCTCTAAGTGAAAAATTACACAACTCACTCATCGGGATTCTAATTTCACTTGATGAGGTCAGTAATATTAGTCTTCCACATGGTGTAGCTAAAGAGGTAGATGAACTACCTATAAAGGTCCTCCCAATGAGCAATGGACTATATGCATAGATGGCTGTACATACCAAACATAGGTCCATTTAGTGACTGGAAGAAATATCTAATAATGGTAGCCTCCTTCAGTTTTTTGTTACCCAACATATCTCCACACCATTAAATAAAGATGGAAAAATACTATAGTGGTTCACTCATCCTGTTTAATGGGGGATTATAAAATTTCTAAACTTCAAGGGTTCTCATATATTCTCCACCCTTACTGGGTAAGACTTTCCGTTTGGTGGTAATTCAGTATATAATATTTCTTGGGAAACTGGGAGAGTGGTGAGAGAAGCTATCATGTCATATTGGCAATGATATATGGACAAAAATGCATTGAAAAACTCATCAACTAAGTATAATGTTTCATCAAATTAGATATAAGTATAACCTAGATTCTAAGGACTATAATCACATTGCTTGGGAAGATTTGGATATTCAAACCAAAATTTCTTCACCTATCACCTAGCCTTTACCCATAGGGGTTGTAGTTGGCCACCAAGAGTGATATAGAGAATCTAGGAAAAGGAGTAATTTTTCACCATGGGAGGAGATATTTCATCTATTTGGGAATTCAATCATAGATCATTGTTGAGATCAATTATGATCCACTTACACCCTTCAAGTTGCTGGAGAAAGTAGGTAACCACAGGTTCTATCTCTTCTTCTGGGTCTTCCATGGATAGGTCAGAGGGATCGTTAGGTCCTTTGAACTTTTTTACATGATGATAGTTATAAATCAATGCCTCAATAGATGTATCTCTATTTCCACATTTCTACCTCTATGAATGGGTGAGGAATCCCAATAGAGTCTCTCTAAGGTACTATATCTCCCCTTGATGCAGATCTTCCCTCTACATCCCATTGATGATTCTAAATCCCTCTAGTCATATAGAAGGTTAGGAATAACTACATTTACCCTAGAAATATCCAAAGGATAATTTTCTTCATCAGTAGATAGTCCATACAACAATATGATATATGAAAAATATATAGTGACAAACAATCTCCATCCTCTGATCTGTATGTGTGGATATACTTCTTTTATATCATAATAGACCGTCGTACAAATCTTGAAATTGTTATTTTGAATGATATAGAAGTAACCCTATGAAGAGGGGTGCTAATCCTCTGGGAGGGTTATCATTTGAATCTTCTTCACTACTACCTAATAGTGTTGAGGTGTTCTAGTAGTTTTGGGTAATCCAATTGATAGTCATGGAGGTGGTGAAACATCGCCAATTTAATCTAGTGGAAGAAAACGTCGAGGTCCTCTACAAAATAATAAAGGATTTCAATGTTTGTAATTAAACGTGGCCAAAATAGTACTAATTTTTGTTCCATGGAAAATACCACCCCCCCCCCACATGACCTATTGTTCATATGAATGTTCCAATACTTTGTATACCCATTCACCAATTACTGTTAGCCAATACATGGGCTGTAGAGCTGATACAGACTAGTTCATTTGTTGGTTTACAAGGAGGGAACTCTATTCTCGATTCAATCAACTGATGGATACTAGAACATCTCTATGGGGTGGTACCAACCACATCATCAAATCCCTATAGGATTGGTTGTTTAGAACATCCTGTTTTGGATGGGTAGAAACATATATTTATGGCTCGTCAACATCCTCTCATCGTGCGGTTTCCTTAACATCCTCAGTGTCTTCCATCGTTTCTTTCTCCTTGCTCTAGCTTCAGATCTGGCTAGTTTTTTGAGGAGGCGTGATGATGGTCTAGGGTGCAGGTTATTGGTTCTTCGATATGGGGTTTCTTTTGTGTTACGAGACAGATGTTCGGGTTTTGGGTAGATCTGGTCTATGAGTGCAGTTATGAAGGCGGTGATGGGTTTTTATCCAAGTCTTTGTTGTCTTGTGTTGGTTGTGCTATTGAATCAGTTTAGGTTTGTGGTAGTGTTTTAGTGTTTCTTCTAGTGGTGGCGAGCTTGGTGATGGTTTGGACCAGATGTTGTCGACGGGGGGTTTCTGACGAGGATTGGTTACAATTGATTGTTTTGTGGTGATGAATATGGTGTTTTTGTGGTTTCTCATTCTCTGTTTATCTCGACGGGTGTTCGTCCTATTGTTTCTCGCGGTGTGCCGGTAATGCTTATGTGATGTGCTGAGGGTTTCTGCCTCATTTAATTCGATGAAGTGGGTGTTGGTGGGATGTCAAAGGGATGACATGCTGTTTTCCGGTGAGGGGTCCCGCCGACATTCTAGTTTGGCGTCATTGCAGGTTTGGAGGAAATGTATCTGGGTTTTGTGGTTTTGGCTGCAGTGATGAGGGCCGGTGGTTGATCTCCAGTGATTCAGAAGTATTTCTAGTGATACCAACGGCATGGCTCAAGGTGGTTCACTAATCGAGACACCTTGGTCATCGTTTCTATGATGATGAGTTTGGTTTTTGATTTTGAAATTTGAATATGTTGTTGTTGTGATTTTCATTCTGGTTGGTGGGTTCCACGACTGTCGTTTTATGTTGGATCTGTGTCTGTATGGTTACGGGTAGCTCATAAACCGGCTTTGAGAAAAAGAAAAAAAATGGATTGCAGGAAGGCCCCGAAGGCCAAGGTTTTCTACATTTTATTGAATCACATATATTAAAAACATTTACACATTTATAAATTTTATTTTTCATGAAATCATTATTTTTTAATGTAGAAAGTCAAAAATATTTGAGTGTGAATTTTTTGTATTTTCTATGAAGTATTATTTTTTGATGAATAGTAAATAATACAATATTCTTGTTGAAAAATAACTTTGTTAAAGTTAATATAAATTTTATATTATATTATACATTTGTTTTAAATTAAAAATATATAAATCATATATCTTCTAATCTATTTATGATCAATGGATTCGTTTATATATTTTTTTGATACAAAATTCTAAATAACATTAAAACATTTTCATAATAAAAACACACATTACAATCATGTTTGTGGGATTTTAATTAAATTAAAATTTTCTACTTCTATGAATTTAATTTGTAAAAATGTATATACAATGTTAGAATCAGTTTAATATTTATTTTATAATAAGATAAAATTAGTTTTAAACAAAAATATTAGTGAACATCGTTAAATTTAATTATAGTGAATAAGGTGAAAACGAGCATTCATAAAGATTAATCATAGAATGTATGGTGTATAAATGGACCAACTGTTTTCTAACCCCCATTGGCTAGACATATTTTAACCCTTATGATCTAGGGATATAATTTATGTTTTATTTGGAAATATGTTCCTAAAATTTACTAATATAATATGTTTAGTATGGGAAAAATAAAATAAAGGAAAATTAATTCCATTTAATATTTATAAAGCCTGGATATATGGAAAAAATATATTTTCAGTTATACATATCCTTTTGAAAAATAAATGATTTATTTTCCTCATAATGTTTTGTAGTCAATTTTTTTATATTAATTATACACATAAAATACTTATTAAACATAAACACAATGATTATTTAGTTAGTAATTAAATAAAATGAATGATACAAAAAATAAGAAAATTTATGAAAATAAAATGATTTAATGTGTTAATTTATTTTTTAGATGATTTTTTTAAAAATTAATATATTTTAATTCCTTAATTTTCAAGAAATTTTTTTAATTTAAATTATAAAAATAATGTCAAAATTAACATTAATGTTATTTTATAATAAATGGTGTTTTATTAAAATAATTAAAATTACAATAAAAACCTATATTCTATTAATTTATTTTTAAATGTAAATAAATATTAATATTTTCTATTATTAGAATAATACAACTTTTGTAATTAACATATTGACCCCTAAATAGTAAAAGCATTATTAGCACAGTTCTAGTTAATAAAGTGTTTTTGTGCGTTAAATAAATTTTTGTTAAAATTAATTTTCACCATACCTAATATTTTAATTTTTTAAATAAGATATAATATTTAAAATTATCTTGGTATAAATTTCATAATAATTCCCAATTTAGTTTAGTATTAATTGATGAATTATATAGGACATAATATGACTTTACAAAATGAAAAACCAAAATGAAAAATATAATGAATCATAACGAGTAAGGAACAAAATTATAAAAATGAACCAACTATTATGTGGTAGATATTTTGATCGAAAAAATTTCAATTTACTGAAATAGTTTCCAATTTTATAGGTACATGAGGAATGAATCCATCCCAGTTGATTTAACCTTTTGGTTTTTACAAGAATTCCACTCATCCTCCACTATAAAAAAGGCATTCACAATCACACATTATAACGCCGAACAACAGATAGTTTCTCATTTAAAACCTTCCCAAATAATATAAAATAATTCGTACACTCATCCTACAAGATTCAAATTTTCCAAAAAATTCCATGAAAGTGCTTTGGTGAAAAAAAGAAGTTTCATGAGAAAGAGGTAACATTCCTCAATGATCACATTTGATTTAATTCATTCTAAAACCTTTAAATTTTTGTTATTAAAAAATTATATAATAAATTCTTTATCCAAAATATTATAATAATTTTTATACTAATGTTTACACATAATCTTCCATGTGCATCCATAAATGTTTTATACAGAATTAGCGATCGTGTGTGTGGCGATCTACTGCCTCACGAACAGATGTTGTTCGTTCGTCCATTACCACATTTCACAGCTGGAATAGTGATGGATTTATTGTTTATATATGATATATATAAATATATGATATTTTATATTTCTTTACTGTTATTTAATTTTTTAATAACACATATATTAGTTATTTACATTTTCGGGAATATGAAAACGTAGTTTGTGGACATGTGGAATACCGACTCCTCTGAGCAATGTGATTCATTCTCACATTACATAGATTGTGTTAAGAATGTTTTTAATAAATATATGTCACAAATATAAGATAAATATTATAAAAAAATATAATATACATATATATCATTTACTGCTAATTATTTCAATACTACTATGAAATGCATGCATCATTCATATGTATGTATGACCTACCATCTCAATGAATGGAGCATTTTATATTAAAACTCAAAATATTATGGATTTCTCTAAGTTAATATAACCTGAATATATAATGGTCAAACCATGTTTTACATCAGGAATACTTTTAAATAATTATATACCTATGATGATAGACAATAACATGTCAAAACATACTTGAAAAAGTAAGCAATTAATACCCGAAATAGTGAAAATAATAAATGATTGTAAACGAATGGGAAATAAGATATTATAAGAACATAATATATAATTTAATAAATTTCGTTGGAGTTATGGTATAAGTTAGTAACATTATTATAAATATTATATATATGTTTCAAGGATACTCATAGTAAAGAAAAGACAAGGTATGTGATTTCACCTCATGTTACATTCCCTTGAGACTTATTTGTTGTTATGATACAATTCACATCAATGTGGTGTATATACTACCACTTAATCATGCTATATCATGATTCTATCAATATTCAAGGTCTGTTATGTTTCACATTTAATTACCTCACCCATTGGATTTATCAAGAAAACTACAATGATGTAAAATTTATTTTTTAGTCTCACTCCCTTTTGAGGTAATAGACATTCACTATAAAACATCACTATATTGTATTCATTTTTCATTTATATTTACATAAATATACACATTCTTGGGTGATATATATTACTATTTATAAAACTATATACCATCTATACATATGGTGTTAACATTGAATTTTATGTAAATATTGATGAATACATATTATTTATTCAACATGGTTATTTGATAAAGAATATTATTTATTAATTAAATTGATAAATAAAAATGAGAAATGTTCTGTAAAAAAAATTGGGAGGGGAAAAGACATTTTATATCCTCTCAATGCATCAACAGGTTCTCATAATACAAATATTTTTTTGAATTAAATAGGTTTATTACCATAGTTTTAAACTATGTTCTGAAAGGTCATGATTGTATTGGTTTTCGTGTGCCTCAGTTATAACATCAAAAAATTAAAAACATTATTTTTAAATGGTTTAGTTGTTATTTTTCTTATCCCTGATAAATTATATGATAAAATATATATATTCATTTCATTTTCATTATATTGATAAAATGTATTGTGTTTCTGTTATTTATCATTCCATATTGATTATACATTATCTAGTTATTTAAATGACTTTTGATCTTAATTATTTAAATTTCAATATTTATTCATTATTTCATCTACTTTACATACCCTCACTTTTCATTTGATATCACCCTTATTTTGTTTACATTACCCATTATATGAAGAGGAACTCATTGAATGAGATCCATTGTATATGTGATTTGAAATTTTTTATGATTTATTTTATTTTACCAATGTATTATTGGTATATTATAAGTAATTTGTTTTTCAAAAATTATTAAACTATTTGGTCCTTTGGAATATGATTCCTTATAAAAATACCTATGTAATATAGTATTTCACTAGCTCCAGCCTTCTGGGGTTGAGACATTACAGTTGGAAGTAGCATAAGTTTCGTAGAATCCAAAGAAACTAGATTTTGGAAAACATATACTATAAAACACGACCCTGTAAGATATTTTTAAGAAAATCTTAGAATAATATACGATAATTTTGTTATAGTATAGATTATAGTGGTATTAATAAAAATAAATCTCTATCTAGATACTAACAAGGGACATGGTTCTAGAAATGATGTAACAAGTGGTAATAACTCCCAAAAGAAGCGTTCATCCTAAATTGAGCATAACCAAGTACATGAAAATGAGCCTTAATGTGCACATAGTTTTACTCTCTTAGAGAATATTCATACGCAAACTCACATTTAACAACAAAATATTATGAAATATTTTAGTTTAATGATATCCCCCAAAAACAATGATTATTATCATGAAATTCGATACACATAAATATTTCCATTAATGTTGATTATTTATCTAATTTTGAGATTATACATTATGTAACAAAATGTTGTGATATAATCTTTAATAATAAAAAATTTAGGAACGGATCTTGGAAAGATGAATGGTATCAATATTCGTTGATAATGTAGAGGTTACCCTAATGATTAAGAGAATATAACTAGTATTGGAAATGAGAAAATTATAGAAATATTTGGGAAACCTTATAATATTAGAAAACATAACCATTATTATATAGAGAAACCAATTACCAAATTATATTCTTTGATGTTTGATATATTTATCTAATGGACACCCCCATAATTTATTAGGAATATTGGACTAATGGTGTAAAATTAATGGATTAAGTATTTGGAGAATACATTCATGATATTGAGAAGTGGTGAAAAAAATCCATACACACTGTGTATTGTCTCAAAGGAATTTTTGATTTATGGTGGTAATTAATATATAATACAAGAGAAGAATATAAAATAGAACTCATAGATTTTAATTATTTTAAGGAATCATTTTTTTGATAAATATTTCCTTCATGAGAAATAAAAATATATGAAGATAATATTCCTTAGTTTAATGATATAAGAGATAGATTGTGTTATGTATTATGAAACAACCATTACAAGGTTGTCTTGGTATGAAATAGATTATATAAAAAACATGAACTACATGATTGAACTATTATTCTTAGGTATAAATCCTGATCACTAATTGGTGCTGGTTTCATTGAATTATTCATCATATGAAGTTTTAGTTTTGTGGTCCATCAAATAAGAGATGGAATTATCATGATCCTCTATCTTCAAAAGAATCCAAGAGAATAATATTTCTTATGGACACTATGAAAAATTTAATGGGTCAAATAATAAGAAGAGGGAGAATTATTTTTATAACATGTGATAAATGTGGATGGAATCATCCCAAGAAATGCCTGAATAGATGGAATGTTTTTATAAGTATGGAGAAAGGGTTCACCAAGAAAAATAATGAAAGGGTCGGAAGGTAAATGATTCTATTTAGTGATACATGTGCTTGGATGTGGGCCAGTATGCAATGAAATTTCTTAATCATCCAGAAAATATACATCAGAATAAGATATGTGATCTTGGTGAAGCAGATGATGTTCACACAACAGAAGAGTAATGGTTAATGTTATTATGTATATAGATCTAATAAAAAAGTCGTAAAATTATTTTATTAATTTTTATCTCATGATATTTATTCAGAATTAAATATGTATTTTAATAGAACATATTTTTATTATAAATTAAATATCATGTGTTGAATAATAACGGTAAAATTGAATTGGTATCATGTTACACTTTTCTGGAAATTACATGGTTGATAGAAATTTTACCCTTAATATGTTTTGGATGTTGAGATAGTGATGTTAGGATAATGTGAGGATTAGTATGTATAGTTCAAATTGAATACTAATAACTTCCATGTAACTAATTATAATGTGTTGGATAATATTATTTTAGAATGGATAATGATTTAAGAAAAGGTTTATAGTGATTTATGGATGATGTTATAGAGATAATTATATTACATAATCAAATGATGGAACCTATGCTATATAAATAATTATAAATAGTTCACCGAAAGACCAATGCCATGAAATGATCTTATATAAATGTATCAAGTAACTATATTTACTTTTATTCTTATATAATTATATAATTCCCTAACTTCAGGAAAAAATGATATTGATACAATTATTTATCCATATTAGCATAAATATTCATGACATTAATGAAAATAATACACACCTCTAGTTTCTAGTTTTGTGTTCCATGATTTTCTCATGAGCATATTCTCTATCACACTCTTTTTTTGAACATGATAGTAATATTTATCTTCTATATCCATGTTTTCAGTAATGTTCTTCTATTCAAAATTCAATTTTGTGATGAAATTCACATTTAATTTTCCTTATAATTATGATGATATGATATTAACATTATTTACTATGTGGGGTTTTTAAAAATATTATTCTCAAATATCAATCCATAAATTACAGAGATCATGTTTGTGAGGATTTGATTTAATTGTCATGGAAAGAATTTAACACCCTAAAACATTAAAAATACTTTAATTTTTGATTAAAATAATTTTTATCTCTGTATTTATTTATAAGTACGTCCTTACTATGATTTGGATACACATAAGGTTGAGTTCACATACGTTACATGAAAGACCAAAAAGAAAGTATAAATGATCAATCATTTTTCCACAACCCATTGAATAGAAATATTTTGACCCTTATGATATTGGGTTCTAATTGAATGTGTGAGTGGGATATATATTCATGAATGTGAGACATATATTAATCTATTTATGGAGAGAAAAATAACTTCCTTACCTTTAATATTTATAAGTCCATGAGATATTAAAAAATTATTGTCAGTTTTATATATCCATTTGAACTTTGAATGAGGTTTTTATCATAATTACTTATAATTAATTTTTTAAATGATTTAGTTAAATGAAAATATTAAAAATCACAAATTCAATGATTTTTTAGTTAGAAAATAAATAAAATGAATGATACTAAAAATATAAGTACTGTAGATAGTTGAATGCATTTTTGTATTTCCTTATTTTTTAAATAAATATATCGTACAAAATATATTATAAATTAATATATTTGAATTCCGTTATTGTCTTGATATTTAAAAATTTAAATTAATTAAATAATTTCAAAATTTAAAATAATTCTAATTATTAATAAATAATATTTTTTAAAAATAATTAAAAAATTCTTAAGTTCGGCCAATTTATTTTAAAATTTAACTTAATATTAAATATTTTCTATTAATGGAATAATTTATCTTTTATAATTAAAATATTGACCTATTAATAGTAAAAACATTGTTAGCATGGTTGGAGTTAATGTTGTGTTATTGTATATTACAAGTAGTTCTGTTATAATTAATTTTTAACTCACATGATTTTTTTAATTTCTAAATTATATAAAATATTTGAATTTATGTGGGTATAAATTTTATAATATCACTCACTTTAATTTACCCTTAATGAAAGTGTTTAATACGTCATAAAACTAGTTACCTAAATGAAAAGGAAAATGAAAAATAAATGAAAATATAAAGTCTACAGAAAACAATTATACAAATGTACTTCCTTTTGTGTGGGGGATATTTTTATATGTCCTAATATGACATTAATCCATTATTTTACCATTATCTTATGAATATGAGGTAAGGGGTACCTAAAAATTGTGTTTACCATTTTTTATTTACAATTAGGCCTCTCATCCTGTAATATAAAAAGGTATTCACTCACCCACTTCCTAATTCCACTCGAAAATCATTGGTTCATCAACAAACATCCCAAATATGAAACCAAAATCTGTAATATCATCATATAAGCCTCATATTGGGAATAGATAAATCCATTAAAGTACTTTGGTGGAAAAAATATGTTACCTAAAAAGGATGTATCATTCTTCAATGATCACTTTTGTTTTAGTTCTTTGTTCATCCATTCAATTATTTTTTCCCTAGATTATATAATAACTTAAGTATATAAAATATAATGATATTTTTTATTCTAAGAGTTATACATAATTTTTCATAGGAATCTATCTAGTAGGATACACAATCATCATTCATGTGTACGTCGAAAAACTACATCATGAACTCATGTCGTTCATTCCCCACTACCACCGATCATTGTTATGATAATTATGTATTTATAAATTATATATTGGATTAATGATATTAATGAATAATTTATTTATATTTAGTTTTAATATGACACAGTACATTATTCATTACATTTTTTGGAATATGATAACACCATTTGTGGATGTGTGGACTACCACCTCCTCAAAGTGATGAGATTAGTTCACACATTACATAGAATGTATTAAGAATTTTTTAATAAAACATATGTGAAATATATGAAATAAATATTAAACATGGATTATAATATATATTTCGATAATTTTTTATTCATTATTTCATTATAGAAAAAAATAATCATTTATTCGTACGTACGACCTACCATCTTTATGAACAATGCATTTCATTTCCTATCTCAAAATATTACGGTTTACTCAAATAATTTATGTGGAATATATATGATATTTAAATTTCGGTTTATATTTTGGATATAATGAAAACACATTCTAAATAGGAACTGAAAAAATAACAAATCAAAACATACTCGAAAAAGAGGGAAATGAACACACGAAATAGTGAAAATAATTATATATTGTTAAACAAAGGGTGATAATATGTTATAATAATTTAATAGAATAAGAAAATAAATATTATAATAAATATGATAAATTTTCTATTATAATTTAGTAAAATTATTAAAACCAATATACATGCGGTTAAAGGAGGTTCACATAAATGAAAACATATGGTAAGAGAGTTCATCTCAATTTGAATTCCATTGAGTAATATTTATTTTTTGAAAACAATTGTATTAATGTGGTGTATATACTACCCCTTTATCGTTTAATATCTTGATTCATTCATTCATCATGGTATATTATGTTTAATTATGAAATAAATGACCCAAGGGGTTTATCTAGAAAATTACAAAGTAGTATGAAGATATCTATGCAATCTCAATTTCTTTGGTGATTAGAAAGTTTATATTAAGATAAAAAATTTATTTTAATCATTATTCATTTCAAATATCCATTAAAATTCCTATTATTGGTTTGTGGATATTATTATTTACAAAACTGTATACCATTTTTACAAATGGTTCTAACATTGAAATTTATTTTATTTTTTGGAAAAAAACGTGTAAATATGTATTCACTATTAACTGTGAATATTTGATAAGTATTATTGTTTATTAATTATTTTTCACACATTATATGAAGAATTATCTGGAAAACTAGTGATTGGTGGACCCTAAATATTATATATCCTCTCTATACATCAATAGGTTTTCATGAGTCAAATATAGAGTCCAATTTAAATTAGATTATACCCACATATTTAAACACGCTTGTGAATGATCTTGATGGTATATGTTTTGATGTGACTCAGTCATGACATCAAATAAATAAGTATTTCTTTAAATTATTATTGTAATTATCGATTACTTTTTTCATATAATAAAATATATTTATTCATTTGATTATTAATTTCTTTATTAAATTTCATGTGGTTTAGTTTTTTACATTTCAATATTGATTATTACTTATCCATTTATTTAAATGGAATGCATTTACAGTTATATACCTAACCATGTTGACTTATTTATATTAATTCATTATTTATTAATCTTTACACACTCGTACTAAGCATATTATATCACACTTATTATGTTTCCTTTCACTGGGTAATGGTGTTCAACCCTTTGAATGAGTTTCAAAGATACTATGATTTTACCTACTTGATGAATTATTTTATTTTCCCGATGTATTATTGTTATCATGTATGTAATAAAATTATCCAAAATTTCTACACTATCTCAAATTTTGGGAGATTATTCCTTGTAGTCATTCCAATTTAATAAATTAATAAATATAATGTAGACTTTAGGGTTCAAGGATTTATATTATATATAGAGAGTAGGGATACTGGTAGAGATGAAAAAGGGTGCATTCCAAGCTCCAAGAATGGTACCTAAATGACCTCCACCAACATGTGAATGGGGTAGGATATGGGAATCTTATAGAACAAGGTTTCTAGGACTGAAAATCTCAATTTTCATGCCCCTAACCTAGACTCTCGAATCTGGGTTAAAGTCTTCAAAATCATGTAATCTATCATGTTGGTAATGGAGAGGTCAACAAAGTCAACGATGTCCAAGGGTTTTCTTGGAATCCATTCGTTGATGGGTACTCTCCCTTTTACCATGGTATGGTTCTGATGGAATGGCTATGACATTAACATGGGGATTACCTCCAAATTAGTTTGTGTTCATGTTGGTAGGACATCCTTATTTTTTTTGTTGCATATAGAAGAGCACAACACTAAACAATGAGAGAAAAGGGAGGACCTTTGTGTGGAGCATTAGGGACATTAAAAAGACCTCCACACTAATTAATTATATTTTAGTTTGTCCCATTACAATTGTCACTTTTTCTAGTGATTGAGAGAGTAAAACTAAACATGGTATGAATTTGCTGGTGACTTGATCAAAATCAGAGAAAGACAATCACACATTCACATGTTGTTGGAATTTGGAAGTATACACTGGTGGGGGTATGGTCCATATGATCCATAGAGATTCCCCAATGATAGGGAATATTTTGGGAATCCCATGACATTGGAATTTACTATGTCATACTAGGGCCGAAAGATCATGGTTGACATCCCTATAATATTTAGCTTGTGGTGATGGTCATTTCCAGTGTCAATGAGGCCTCATTTGATATCTCCATTATGGCTCCCATGTGGTAGTATTTACAGAAGCGGGACATGAATCCACAACCTCATAGTTTAGGTGAGTGAGTCATTTTATTTCTCATGGGATAGAATCCAAAATGAGTTTATTGTTAGAACGGTTGGTGGTTTCCCGCTAAGAGGGCCTTGGGATGGAAGTGTTAGTGAGGCATCGATCCCTCAAGTTCCTTGAAGGATGTATCCTATGTAAGTATGACCCCCTTCCTTCATAAACCAGAGATCAAGGGAGTCAATAACCCTCAAATAAATAGAAATAGAAAGTGATATGGGGGCATGAGTGTGTAGTTGTCTCAGAGGTGGTGGAATCCGTATGTGAGTTATAATTGTGTGGGATCACTACATCAATGTTTCCCCAACACTAGTGCCTATGATCACTTTGTTTCTGGTTTTTTGAAGATTTAGTCCTATAAAAAAATGGATTAATCGATTATTATGGGTATAGAAAAATGAATTCCAAATTCCCTTGTGTTTTCATATATTTGGAAGACTAATGTTTATTTACAAAAATGTTGTCACATGAAGTGGACACTCAATGCTAACATCATTAGTTCGCAGGAGAGTTTGATGTTTGGAAAAATATTTTTAAGGTGGAAATTGTTTAGAATGTTTTAATTTATTGAAATTATAATCTATGGAATTCTGGTACACTACTAGCCCTCATGGTTCCAACTAGCTTGTACCCGAGCAGCCAAGGCTCCTTCGTGACATCCAAGAGACACTTGGTGAAATATTGATGGGGGTGCATTTATAGGGTAATTTAGTAGATACATGACCAGGTATTGTTCTGTAATGTACCATCAAAAACTATTCACAAAATTTGGGCATTTGGTCTACTGATTTTGTAACACCCTAATATTTCCTAGTACGTTATTTCATCAAAAAATAATTCAATAACATACACTACACGCAAACACCGAGTTCAAGCGCACCACGACTTACCAAAGAGCCGTTCAAAAGCGGTTATGAATAGTATTAACAAAATTTTGATCTTTATAAGGCCCTTATAATTTTACAATCCATATTAGGAGTTTCTTAGACATGAGTAATGGTAAATTCATTTTATTCAGATAAAAAAATTATTTTTCAAAAAGTAAAATTTAAAACCTTTTAATGGTGAACCCTTTTTGAATCAAATATTTGAAACTTTTATATATTAAATTTGAGAAAATAAACATATTGTTTAGGATAGGTGCATATGAATTTAGTTTCAATAAATTTTTGATGTTTTTCTGATAACTTTCATATTTTGGTGAATAGTGAAATATATATATTTTAACAGAAAATAATTTTTTTAATCTAAATAATTTATAGTGTTCATCTATACACATGAATGGTTTTGATGTATAATTAGATTATATATTTACCATTTAATCCAATGTTGGTCCTTATATGTAATTTCACTTTCAAATTGGACATAAACAAGTGTCAATATTTTGGTAATTATTATTTCTTAAAAATACGCTTTTTGGTTTTGACAAGGGGAATTAATTTTAAATTAATAAATGCAATTTATATGTTTTGAATTTGGTTAAATAGACTTAATTTTTGAATTCAGAATATCAAAATTAGCTTAGGATTATTTTTTGGTATGTGTCTAAAAACTTTTAATTTTTGATGAATAGTGAAAAACACTGAGTTATAGTTTAAAACCGAATTTTTATTTAAATAAGTTTTTATTTTATTTAAATTTATTTTAGGTAATAATAGTTAAATAATACCTTTATAAGTTATATGTAATTCATTGGAGTCATTTTTATAATAATTTTAGATATATAAAAATTTTATTGATCTTTTAACCGTCTTTTACCCACCTCCTAGGAGCATTAGGAAATCTGAATAAAACATAATTTTACCACTTTTGTGAGTTGAATTTCAAAAAATCCGAGAGACACAGTTTATATCAGTAAGTATAATGTGGTTCAATAAGATGAAAATAATTTTTGGTGAATAGTAACTTTTTACTTTTATTTACCACGGTTATAAGAAAATAGGATAATTAAGGGTAAAATGATATTATTAATACCCTAACACATGTCCTAATTCTACTGGATAAGTATAAATCAACCAAAAACAACCTTATGAATAAAATATTAACCTATTTGGTCCACATGGATTACATTTGGACATTTTTTATTATTTAATACAAAGAAGAGTTAAAAGAATTTAAATCAATGTTTAATAAATACAACATTTTTAATATAGGGCAACACATAAGATAAATTGGACTATAAAAATTAATTAGAAAGATAAAAATATTTCGTATATATTGGTAGTTTATTTTTATTTTTTAGACGTTAAATAATTTAATTTATTAATGATGCCATGATGATGTAGTAGTTACCTAATTAATGAAATATTAAAACAATCGATAGTATAAATATCCAAATAAATGTCATTTAAGACTTTTTATGAATTAAACAAATCTATTAGGTTAATATGATATATTACGGTTTGTTAGATGAATTTTTTTCGAAGTACTAATTCTGTTATAAATTTAGCAAAAACAAAATACCAAATATTGTCAAAATTCAGATAAAAGAGTTTTTAAAACAAATATTATATTATTAATTGATATGCTTTTCCTAAAAATATAATGTTTGGAGAAAAGATTAAGATAATGATAGGTGTATCATTAATGAACCACTTGGGGTTCTCTTGGATGTATATAGTAAGTTTATTAACCATATAATATAAATATACAAAGAGACGTTGTAAATGTCAAACTATTTAACTAAGAGTTAAATCTAAAAGAAAACGTTAATATATGCACCCAAACATGTCTAAAACCTATTGGTTGAGTGGTTGTTGACCCATACCCACCATAGCATTTAAATAATCCATTTTTGATCCATTATAAACCGAAAATAATTTTATTATAAAATTATATTTCTACCTTTTACTAAGGTGCCCCTCACCCCTCCTATAAAATGGCTCTCCCCCTTCCCTCAAATTCACAACATCAAAGTCTTTTATCTCGCCCAAACTCGGCCCAAATACCCTCTAAAACCTACTCCATTCATCATAGAGGCATTACTTTAGTCATAAATCCAACCTAAAATCCATTTTGATCAAATCAAAATGAAGAACCCGAAGAAGAGGTAAATATTTCATCACCTCTTTCAAGTTTAATTCTTCATCCACTTACTCTTTCCTTGTTGTTTCAATTATAAAATAATAACTCCAGTATATTCTATATACTGTGATTTTATTATAAATATGGTACAACCATATTCATTATTCTATCCATCCTTTGAATGACATGTCACCATACGTGCGTACGTACGACTTACCGTCACCACGTCGTGGTGTATTTGTTATTCAATACATTATTATTTGGATGGGTATAATAATGGTGTGTAATTTATGTAAATAATAAATATAAAATGATAATAATTCTGTATATATGATACAACATCAAATAATATATTATTTTAATATCAAAAGAATGATATTTTCGCTCCTGCGTATGTACGGATTACCCTCTCCATGAACGCGATGAGATTCATTCCCCATCTTAATCAATTGAAGAAAAATTTTCATTAGATTATAAGAATAATGTTTATGGACTTAATATCATGGTTAATATTAATAAGTTACATCCAATTAATAACAAACACTACTTATGAAACAAAGCATATAAAGTAAAACAAATTAGTTAACTCCTGAAACGACGATAATACTAAACTTTTATTAACAAAGCAATATTAAAAGATTATATATAGTATCCTATTAATGTATATGATTCTTGTATAATTTAATAACAATTATTTCACCAATATAAAATAGTTTAACCAACCCTCATCCTAGGAAAATTAAAACATAAGGGGTTTCTTATCTCACTTTTAATTCCTTGAGATTTCCATTGTTTTCAACTTATTTATTAAATGTGGTGTATTGTGTACTGTCATTTGATACATATATTATCATGATTCTCTTTATATTCATGTAATTATGTTATTAATTTGGTCATTATTAAATTTTTGCCATACGACTCAATTTATTACAACGAAGTAAGGGTTTTCATCCCACTTTCTATTTTCAGGTGATTCATTCCATACTGCCTCTATTTCCTTTTTTGGTGTATGTACTACCCAATGATTGTATGCATTGTGTAATATACTTTAATTTATGAGTAATTACATATTTATTTTATGACCTGTCTCTCATGGGATGTATGTTTCGTATGTTACCATATTGGCAAGGGAATTTTAAATTTCAATTTCCACGCATTCAGCTTTACACACTGTAGAGACCCGTAGCCTGACTTACATGGACTTTACATTACTTTTGCGGAATACTTAGTACATAACAAAAACACACACACAAGGATCGTAATAGTTTAGTGTCTTTGGAAACTCGGAACGTAATCTTCTAATCCTGGTGAAAGATCTTCAAAATCTCCCACAAAGATCTTCCTTTTTTTTTACCTAAAACCTTTCTTTATATCCTGGGGAAAAGAAAACATAAAAGGGTGAGCTCAAATGCTTAGTAAGGGTAAACAAAAGAAATATCAATCACATAATTTTCATAAGAACATAACATTTTTGGAAATCTTAACCTGCAAAAGAGAGCATAATTTCATAACATGGGATAAATCATAGTAGTGAAAATGAAACCATAACTTAAAACATTACTCATTGTGGCATACACACATAATCATAGAGAATCATTTCTTGTTAGTCAAGACTCATTGCCAAGACTATCTTAGTGGACAAAGTCCCTTTCTGAATCGAGTAATCCTCGTTTCAGTCCTGTTTCACTAAACCGGTATAACCTACCATTCCAGCCATGTCTATCTCATGAGATATGAAATCTTTACCCAATGCATTGGAGGGAGATATAGGTCCCACCCATCTCTTAATTAATCCTTTCTTATGTGTGCCACAAAATCATAAATCATAAATCATTGCATAACCCATGTAATAAAAATGGGATTCTTAAACAACATGACATCATAAAACCATTCATATAAGATAAAGGAATTCATAAACATAATTCCATCACAACATAGTCAAATCAATGTAATAATATGGATAGAAACAGAACCCTTTATTATTTTATATGGAAAATAATTTTGATAAAACACGTGAATTGAATTCTTGAGGAAAATATCCTTTCTTCTTCAAAATCAATTTCTTTTCACAAAACATCATGCAATTTTTAAAGAAAGAGATTTTATTGAAAATAGTCATGAAATCATTTAGAGGAAGCTTCATGAAAATAAGGCTTTATAAAACAGTATAAATCTGTTCGTGCCGTATAAGTTAAAAAAAACATTCTTCGTACTTTTGTCGGAAAAGTCAAAAAGTACCTCGTACGGAAAAACGACAAAAGATTCCTTTCATATTCTTTACTAAAAACTCACCTAAGGGAAAAATTGGATTTAAACTATTTTAAGTGGATGGAAATAAAATTACATATTTATGAAAAATGGATGTGGATGATAAAATACACCCCAGTAAATACTTACGAATAAACAATCTCGGATAAAAATGAGATTGTGATATTTCCCTTACCTTAGGTCCGACTTGCTTTGTAAGTGTCCGAACCTCCTGTATAATGATTTAAATCATGTTATTGACTTATTACAGAATCATATTCATTGTTATGATATCATATATGGTTCACTTATGACATTATATAACCCGTTCTTTTGTAAATTCCATGTTAAAGAAGCGTTTTGGGTAAAATCGTTTCATTTATCGTAGGTGTTTTGACTTGTTGTTCTTGACATCATTATTACTTATATCATGATTTACTTACTTCCAGAATATAAAATATGATTTATATATCATATATATTCAGTATATATATATATATAATAGGTAGATAAATAAAATGAAAAACACCGTTCATGGAGACGATAGTCCGTACGTACGCATGAACGCTGTTTTCCTTTCCTTATTGTCTTGAAATGGAAGTAAGTAGATGACATACATATGTATATATATAAATAAATCCAGTAGCTTTATAATGTCATATATTTCATTATTATTTCTTATATATACATTATAATCATTCTTAAATGGTTAACATGGAGAATGAATCTCATCACGTCGTGGAGACGGTATTCCGTACGTACGCACGAGCGATGATATCATTTATATAAATATTGAATTGAATTGGAGTGTATTATACAATATATCAGAATCAATATGATGTTGTAATAACTATGTATAGTTATTCTTTACACCATTATACCCATCCATGTAAGGTGGTGGTGGAAAATAGATTACACCACGGTGTGGAGACGGTATTCCGTACGTACGCACGCGCGGTGATTTCTTTTTCCGTAGGATGGATAGATGGTGAAATAGGGTTGTTTCATACTTATAATAACATATCAGTATATGAGTGATACTGATTTTATTACTTCATAATGAAACAACCTAAGAAGAAGAAGTGGAAGAAGAAATAAAGATGAAAGAATTGGTAACGGTAATTACCTCTTCTTTGAAGTGCCTCTTTGAGACCTCCTCTTAGGGCACTAAAATTGGTCTTTGAGGAAGACCAGAACCTCTAGGATGTTTCTAGGGAAGTGGAGAGGATAAATTGGCAGGGGTTGGCCGAGCTTGAGTGCTCAAATTGGTGTGAGGAGGAGGGGGAGGAGGTGTCCTTTTATAGGGGAGGAGAGGGGCACCTTAGGAATATCTCAAAATATTATTTTATATTAAAGTCAAAATCGGTTTATAATGCTTCCAAAGGGTCTTCTTTCGAAGATAAAGTGGGGATGGGTCGAAATCCTATCAACCAATAGGATTTAGACATGTTTAGGGTATTATTTTAACCTTATCAATTAGATTTAACTCTAAGTTAAATAATTTAACTTTTACCGTGTCTTTTTGTTTTCTTTCACTATATGGTTAATAAACTTACTATAACATGCCAAAAGAACCTCAAATTGTATATTATTAATACATGTATCCTTATCTAAGTCATTTGGCTGAACCTTAGATTTTTAGGAATAAAATAAAAATTAATAATATAATATTTGATTTAAAAACTATTTTGTGTCAATTTGGACACTATTTGATATATGATTTTTGTGAAAGTCATAACAGAATTATATGTTCTAACCAAGTTTATTAAATCAACACTAATATATCATAGTAACCTAGAAAATTAGTGGAATTCATAAAAAGTCTTAAATTACATTTATTTTGGTATTTATAGTATCAATTATGTCAATATTTCATTAATAAGATAATTACTGCATCATTTTTGTGTCATAAATAAATTATATTATTTGATGTCTAAAAATTACAAATAAAATACCATCATGTAGGAAATCTTTTTATCTTTCTAATGAATATTTATAGTCGAATTTATCTTATGTATAACCCCATATTAAAAATGATTTACTTATTAAACTTTGATTTTAACTATTTTAACCCTTCTTTAAATAAATTAATAATAAATGTCCTAATCTAATCCAAGTGGGCCTAAATGGTCATATTTTATTCCTAAGTTTGTTTTTGGTAGAATTACATTTGTCCAATAGAATTAGGACATGTGTTAGGGTAATATTAATATCATATTTACCCTTAGTTACCCTATTTACTATTAACCGCGGTAAAAAAGTAAAAAGTTACTATTCACCAAAAAATTATTTTCATCTAATTGAACCACATTTTAGTCCTTGATATTAACCGTGTCTCTCGGATTTTCGAAATTCCATTCACAGAAGCGGCAAAATTAAGTTTTATGAAAAATTCAGTTTTTTTAACTACCACTTAGTATTTTCACTATTCATCAAAAATTGATGTTTTTCAGAACAATGCCAAAATTTCATCCTAAGCTATATTTCATATTCCGAATTCAAAAATGAAATCTATTTTACCAAATTCATAACATAGAAGTTGCATTAATTAATTTTATATTTAAATCCCGCTGTTAAAATAAATAGCGTGTTTTTAGGAAACAATATATATCAAAAGATTGACACTTGATTATGTCTAGTTTAAATGTGAAATTACAACCAATGACCAACATTGTATTAAATTGTAAAAATATATTCTAAATATACTTTAAAACCACTCAAATTAATAATTTATCACTATTAATTATTTCGATTAAAAAAGTTGTTTTTAATTATAATTTAGTAATTTTCACTATTCATCAGAATATGAAAGTTATCCGAAAAGTACCAAAATTTCAACTTAGGCTAAATTCGATACTCCGAATCCAAGAATGAAGTTCATTTTGAAAAATAAGATTTACTGGATTTCAAAAAGTGGTTATTACTATTCATAACAGCTAGTTTTAATAATATTTTTATAGCATATCGTTGTTTAGTGAAACTCGGTATTGCGTACTACACACGCTATCGAGGAAGGTCGCGATTGCGTGTAATGCAAGTTAAGTCAAGGATGTGTGTTGTGCAAGCTCCTTTTGGTGTAGCGTACAACACAAGACATTAATAAAATTAAATAGAATATTTTTTTTATAAAATCTTGGGCTGTTACACACACACTTCATTGATTGTATTACTCCATGACTATAACACCCCAAGCTTCCTCGGTACGCTTCTCTTTGAAAAATTGAATAGCATCTGTGGTGCGCAACTTCAAGATTCTAACACTTCACGACCAATCAAACTAGCCGTTATGAATAGTAATAAACACCTGTTGGAATCTTATAAATTTTTTCTTTCACAATGGACTTCATTTTTAGATTCAGAATATCGAAATTAGCTTAGGGTGAATTTTTGATAATTTTCTGAAAACATTCAATTTTTGATGAATAGTGAAAAACACTTAGTTAATGTTTAAAACAGAATTTTTATTTAAATAAATTTTTATTTTATTTGACTTTATTTTAGGTCAAAATAGATACATAATACCTATATAATTTAAATTTAATTCATTGGGGTCAGTTTACAATAATTTTTGATATATAAAAATTTTATTGAACTTTTCAACGTCTTTTACCCACCTCCTATGAGAATTTGAAAATTCATATGAAACATAATTTTTCTACATCTATGGGTGGAATTTCTAAAATACAAGAGACACTGTTGATATAATTATGAAATATGTGGTCCAATAAGATGAAAATAAATTTTGGTGAATAGTAACTTTTTACTTTTATTTACCACGGTTAAATGTAAATAGTGTAATAAAGGGTAAAAATGACATTATTATGACCCTAATACATGTACTAATTCTTTTGTATAATTATAATTCGACCAAAAACAACATTAAGAATAAAATATGAACCTCTTTGGTCTACTTTGATTATATTAGGACTCTTATTATTATTTTATTTAAAGAAGGGTTAAAAGAGTTAAATTCATAGTTTGATAACTAAAACTTTTTTAATATTGGGTATTAAATAAAATAAATTCGACTATAAATATTCATTAGAAAGATAAAAATATTTCCTACACAATGGTATTTTATTTATATTTTTTAGACATTATAAAATTTATCTCATTTGTGACACAATAATGATGCAGTAATTACCTAAATATTGAAATATTAAAATAATTGATATTATAAATATCCAAATAAATGAAATTTGAGACTTTTTATGAATTAAACTAATTTTATAGTTTAATATGACATGTTAGGGTTGGTTATATGATTTTTTTGAAGTAATAATGCTGTTCTAAATTAAAAAAAAACAAAATACCAAATAGTGTCAAAATTGAAAAAAAGAGTTTTTAAAATGAATACTATATTATTAATTGATATTCTATTCCTAAAAATCTACGGTTCGGCCAAAAGAATTAAATAGTGGTTGGTATATAATTAATGAACCACTTGGGGTTTTCTTGGATGTATATACTAACTTTATTGACTATGTTATATAAAAATACCACGAGACATGGTAAATGCCAAACTTTTTAACTAAGAGTTATATCTAAAAGATAATGTTAATATAGTGACCCAAACCTGTCTAAAACCTATTGGTTGAGTGGTTTTAGACCAATACCCACCTTATACTTTAAATAATACAATTTTTAGATATTAGAAACAGAAAATTATTTTATTATAAAATAACATTTCTAGCTTTTCCTAAGGTGCCCCTCACCCCTCTTATAAAAGGTCACTCCCCCTTCTCTCTAATTCACACCTTCAAAGTCCTTTGGATCGACTAAAATCTTCCCAAATACCCTCTCAAATATCCTCTTTTCATCCTAGAGTCCTTACATTAGTCATAAATCCATCCTAAAGAGTGATTTTGATCAAATCAAAAGAAATAGCCCGAAGAAGAGGTAAATATTTCATCACCTCTTTCAAGTTCATTTCTTCTTCCACTTCTTTTTTCTTTGTTGTTTCCATTATAAAATAATAACTCTAGTATATTATATATAATATGATGTTATTATAAATATGGTACAACCAAATTCATTATTCTATCCATCCTTTTAATGACATGTCACCATACGTGTGTACGTACGACTTACCGTCTCCTCATCGTGATGTAATTATTATTCAATACATTATTATTTGGATGGTATAATAATGATTTGTAATTGATGAAAATAATGAATATAAAATGATAATGATTCTGTATATATTATATACCATCCAATTATATATTATTTTAATATCAAAAAAATGATATTTTAACTCGTGTGTACGTACGGATTACTGTCTCCATGAACGCAATGGGATTCATTCCCCGTCATATCCGTTCAAGAATAATTTTCATTAGATGATTAAAAATAATATCATTCTGTATATTAATAAGTTACAACCCATACATAACAAATATGACTCACATAACAAATAATATAAAGGAAAACAAATCTGTTAAGACCCGAAATGATGATAATAATAAGATATTATTAATAAAGCAATGTTAAAATGTCCTATATGATATGATATTAATTTATACGATTCTTGTATAATTTAATAACAATTATTTCTCTATTATACAGGAGGTTAACCTACCCTCGACCAACGAAAAGTAAAAGTTAAGGGTTAATTCTACAATCTCTTCATTATCTGAGGTTGTTTATACATAATTATCTACTGGGACTTCTTTATCATCCACTTCCAAGTTTCATAAAAAGGTATTTAAAAAAAATTACTAATTAATAGACTATATGTTAAAGTCATTTATACCCTTTTTTGACATTTATAAGATGTTTATAAAGGAATCTTTCTATCGTTTTCCAAAAAAGGTCTTTTATGACCATTTCGATGAAATTAAGGTAAGAATGTTTTTTAACTTATACGGCAGGTGTGGCTATTTTCTGAAGTTATAACATTATCAAAGCTTCCCTTACAATCTTATAAGAATAGTTTTAAACTAAATGTTTTCTTTATAAATTATGTTACTCTTAAATGATTTCTATATAGAAATAGATATTTCTCTAAAAAATGGTTTTTATTTCATCTATGACAACATCCTTTGATGGATTTTAAGATTATTTGAAGTTGATTTATTATGAAACCAAACTTCTATCTTGTGTTGAAGATTTTGTGATATTTTTTACTATGGATCTGTTATTTTTAAACCATTCATGGTTTATAGATAATTTATTGACATTTTGTATGATAGTTTTAATATGAATTTTTATGTTATCTTTAAACATTTTAGTATGAGGAATGCAGTGGACTTAGTAGGTGATGGGTGGAGCCTACTATAACTCCTCGATGCATCTATAGGTATCATGAGACTAAATAGTGTCTTGGCACAAGGCCTTGACAAAATCTTATTTGTAGTCTTGGCACAAGGCCTTGACTGTGTGGTTATGAAAGTTTGGCATTATGCATTGTATCATTATGAAAGTGGATATTGATATTGCATGTGATTATTCGATTAGTAGAATATCCATGTGAGTATGTAAATGGAATTATTTGATTTTATCATTGTCATATTATGCTGAAGTTCTAGTTTAAAAGGATTTGTTTAGTTTTATAAATTTCATTAAATGTTTATTCTTATTTATGAAAGTATATGCTATATTTTTATCCTTACTGAGCATCTGAGCTCACCCATTTCTACTTTTTATTTTTTCCCAAGATGTGAAGAAGTATATTATGACTGACCTTCAGGAATAGTCTATGGGATATCAGTGTTCTATATGGAAACAAATTTGTTGTAGTTTTCCATGTTATGATGTAATGTAAACCTTATGAATGTATCTAGTACTTTCAAGGCTACTAAACCAATCGATCATTCGTGATATAATCTTTTGTGATTGTGCTAATGATACGTAATAATGCACCGACTCTGGGTAACTGGGGTTGGGGTGTTATAGTTCCAATCATAGGATGTTTAGTACAAACCTTGGAATCTAGATTTAGATTAACTCTTATTAGATCATATTAACTTAAGATATAATTTTAGGATTAGTATAGAATAACTACCTTGAATATTGGTATTGTATAGATTTTGTGAGTTTTTCAAGCAATAAATCCCTGTCTGGATACGAGCTAGTAGCGGCGACTTTGGCACAGATGTACCTATAGGTAAAACCCGAAAACACTGCTCTGAGCTAGACTCGAACGGGAATTGGTGCACGAAAACGGGCCTTACTGCACTCTTGGTTACGACACTCTCGAGGGATATGTTTAGAATAATTCTCATTTTCTTTACAAACCATTATAAATGGTTTATGAGTATATACTTCCTTAACGAAAACATTTATTTATAATTATGGATTATATCCCTATACTATTCAATTTAGGTTAACTGTTTTACAAGTTAGGAATTATGTATATTGATTCAAAAACTAATCTAGTTTATGCCATTTTTTAGAAAAGGCGCCTAGTGGATGGAATGGAAACCGTATCAATGCATGCACTCCATGTAAGGATTTCCCTTATGCTCAAGGTAATTATAGTTGAGCTAGTGATACAACTGGTTCTGATTAGCTTATCACTATACTAGGACAACTCATCAAAGTTATGAATAATAACCATACCCATATGGATCACCCTAATCCACAACGTGGAGGATCAATGTTTGATCACTTCTTGAGGCAAAAACCCCCAACGTTCAATGGGATTAAAAATCCATTAGTAGTTGAGCAATGGATAAATTCTTTAGAGAAAATATTTCATGCCTTAGGGAGTAGTAAAAGGGAAAATGTTTTCATGGTAGTTTACCGCCTCATTGGAGATGTTGATCAATGGTGGTCATTGATTCAAAACAAAATGGAAGATGAAGAAGTATCAAATATGTAATGGAGGGAGTTTAAAGATATTTTCTTAGAAAAATACTTTCATCGTGACCATCAAGAAGATATAGAAAGGAAATTTCTGAGTTTGAGGCAAAAGGAGGATGGGAATGTCGCATAGTTTGAAGCTAACTTTACAAGGTTAGAAAGGCATGCTGTAGATTATATATGTAACCCAAGAAGTATGATTGATCATTATTTTGATGGGTTAAAACCATTTCTTCATCAAGCATTAGTCTCACAATCCTTCCCATCATACGAATTTATTGTCTCATGTGATATAAAGATAGAAAAGGAATTCTCTATGTCTTATGAATTTAATCCAAAGTATGATAAGAATAAATCTACTGAACACTCTGTAAATGGAAATATTTGGAAGAAGGTAAAAGTTGAATATCTATCCTGTAGTAAATGTGGGAAGATACACCCTAGTACTAGTCTGAAGGGAATGTGAGTCTTTTACAAGTGTGGTGAAAAAGGCCACCAAGATCGTGATTGCATGGGGAAGAAAGAGGTTGTCGATGTTGAATGCTACAATTGTAGAGAAAAGGGGAATTATGCAAATGAATTTCATAATCATCAGGGGAAATTACCTCAGAAAAGTCCAAGGGATCAAGGCCAAGCTTATGCTATCACTACTACTGAGGTTGAATCACTGAAAGAGGTGGTGGCAGATAATTTAACGGATTCCTCAAGTTTAGAAATTGCTTTATTTGATTCTGGATTATAGCATTGTTTCATATCTTCTCATTTTGATAAGAAAATTATATATTTTCAATTTGATTTAACAAGGGAGTTCCCAGTCAAACCTCTTAAGGGAAGTATCATTGCAACAATGTTTTGTGAATCAGTCCCCATTAGAGCACATAAATGTCCTTTACCTGCTGATCTCATCGTCGTACCCATGATTGAATTTGATATAATCTGTGGTATGGATTGGCTTTCAGACCATGAGGCAAAAATTTATTGTAATAAGAATGAGGTTATGATTTTTGATGATTATGATAAAAACACCTTCTCTTTAGAGCAGAATCATCACCACCTAATTCTTATCTAGATCCACCCCCAATTGCTCAACTAAATTAAATTATTAGGGATTAATAGAATGAAAGAACTGTTTGTGAGGAAAATAATGTTCAAATAGAGTATGTACGTATTTTGAAATAATATGTTGATGTGTTTTTAGAAGATTTTCCAAGACATCAACCATAATGAGAAATTGAGTTTTCCATTGATTTAATCCCAGGATCAAGGCCCATATCAAAGACCCCTTATAGAATGGCCACTGTCAAATTAGTGTAACTAAAGAAACAGCTAGAGGATTTGAGTAATAAGGTATTTATTCACCCTAGTGTTTCTCCATGGGGATACCCTATCCTTTTTGATAACAAGATAGATGTATCTATGAGGTTAGGCATTGAATATAGTGAGGTCGATTATATAACAATAAAGAAGAAGTATCCCCTACCTCACATTGATGATTTATTCAAAAAAAATCATGGACCTCAATAGTTTTCAAATATTGACCTTCGATCTGGATACCATCAGTTGTGCATGGAGAAGGAAGACATTCCAAAGACAACATTTCAATCTAGGTATGGGCATTACGAGTTTACTGTAATGCCTTTTGGATTGACTAATGCACCCTCTGTCTTCATGGATTTAATGAGTAGTGTTTTCATGAAATATATCCAAGGTTTTGTAGTGTAATTTATTGATGATATCATTGTATACTCCAAAATATACAAAGATCAATAGAATCTCTTGTGCATTATCCTGAAGACTCTTAGATGGCATGAATTATATGGGAGGTTTGGAATGTGTGAATTCTCGAATCAGGAGATTTCTTTTCTTGGCCATATTGTCTCCAAGGATAGAATCTCCGTTGATCCTTCTAAGATAAGAGTGATCCAAGAATGGATAGCACAGACAAGTATAACTGAGGTATGCTGTTTTATTGTCTTAGCAGGTTATTATCAGCATTTCATCCATAATTTTTTCTGATTGGCTAACCCATTAACCTAGCTAACACGTAAAGGGGTAAAAATATTTTAGACAAAAGAGTGTGAATAATGTTTTGAACAACCGAAGATAATATTAGTCAATGATCCTATATTGAATCTACCATCGGGGAATGATGGGTTTGTTATTTATAGTGATGCTTCAAAGAAAGAAATGGTTGTGTCCTTATAAAGAATGATAATTTTATTGCCTATGAATCACATAAGTTAAAAATTAATGATCAAAACTATCATACTCATGATGTTGTGTTAGTAGCTGTAATCCTTTCATTAATTATTTGGAGACACTCTCTCTATGGATAAATATGTGAGACATGTACTCATCACAAGAGTTTGAAGTATATTTTATCATAGAATGAACTCAACATTAGGAAAATGAGATGGATTGAACTACTCAAGGATTATGATTGCACTATACACTACCACCCAGGGAAGGAATACAAAGTGCAGATGCTTTGAGTAGAAAGGATCATGGAGTTTTGATGAAGATAAGAGTTGAAAGGGGTCCAATATACATGCATCTAGTAAAGATGGATATAGGAATCACCCTAGAAGGTGAAACATTAATACTTTTTAAAATGGTTTCCAAACCATATTTACTAGAAATGATAAAGAGTCCTCAGATCGATGATGAAGAGTTTTGAAAGAAGAATAAAGCTTGGAATGATGGTAGATTGACTGATGTTGTGTATGATAATGGAATTTTGAAATTTGGGAAGAGGCTTTGTGTTCCTGATATACCTGATCTAAAATGGTAATTGTTGGATGTGAATCATAGTTACAATTTCTTTATACCCCATGGTAGAACCAAAATGTTTAGATATTTGAAGGAATATTTTTGGTGGGACCACATGAAGAAAGAGATTTCTGATTTTGTGTCAAGATGTATGGATTTTCATCAAGTGAAAGACGGAAGGCAACATCCTGGAGGAGTCTTGAAACATCTTCCCATACCGAAGAGGCAATGGGATAATATTACAATGGACTTTGTCACGGGACTACCAAAAACTCCTAGAAGGAACGATGCAATATGGTTTATTGTTGATAATCTTACCAAGTCAGCACATTTTCTTGATATAAGATAAGATTTACCAATTGAACATTTAGCAAGACTATATATTAATGACATTTTAAGACTTCATGGAGTACCCATATCGATTGTTTTTTATCGGGATCCATGTTTTACATCCGGATTCTAGAAAGGCCTTCAAAAATCCATGGATACTGAACTTCGTTTGAGAACTTCATACCACCCTCAAACTGATGGAAATTTATAATAGACTATTCAATCTTTAGAAGACATGTTAAGATCATGCTCACATGTCTTTCTAGGTATGTGGGATCAATATTTACCTCTGGTAGAATTTTTCAATAACATTAGCATCCATTCAAGTATTCAGATGGCACTATATGAAGCATTTTACGGAAAGAGATGCTGCACACCAACCTGTTGGGATGATGTTGGTTAAAGAAATCTCCTAGGCCCAGAACTGGTGGAGGAAACGATGGAAAAGGTGAAGCTAATCCAAAACCACATCAAAGCATCTCAAAGTAGGAAGAAGATCTATGCCGATAACCTAAGGAAGGATTTGGAGTATGAGGTAGGATATCATGTTTTCTTGAAGGTATCTTCATTGAAGGGTGTCATACGTTTCGGTAAGAAGGAAAAATTTATCCCCAGGTACATTGGACCTTTTAAAATTCTAGAACGAATTGGGGATGTAGCTTATCGTTTGGAAATGCTGCCAAGTCTCTCCAAAGATCACGATGTATTCCATGTATCACTGTTGAGGAAATACATGCCTGACCCAAAACATGTACTAACCTATGAGGAATTACAACTGGAACATGATCTATTTTATTATGAAGAGACTTTCAAGATGCATGATACAAGATAAGAAGTGTTGAGAAACTAGATGACTTGTCTGAAAAAGTTCTATGGAGAAACCAAAAGATAAAAGAAGAAACGTGGCAACCCGAGGAACTTATGATGAAGAACAACCCGAGTCTTTTTATGCAGTAATATTCAAGAAATTTCAAGAATGAAATTATTTGTAGGGGAGAATGTAACACCCTAAGCATCCACTATACGTTCCTATTAGAATAATTCAATAGTGTGTGTTTTACGCAACTTCAAGAATCTAACAGCTCACAACAAATCAAATTATCCATTATGAATAATAATACCCACTTTTTGAAAATTTTTAAATTTTATCTTTTAAAATGGAATTCATTTTTGGATTTGGAATATCGAAATTAGCTTAGGGTGAATTTTTTGTATTTTTCTGAAAAAATTCAATTTTTGATGAAAAGTGAAAAACACCAAGTTATATTTTAAAACCAAATTTTTATTTAAAAAATTATGTATTTTTTTAATTTATTTTAGGTCAAAATAGATACATAATACCTATATATGTTCAATTTAATTCATTGGAGTCAGTTTATAATAATTTTTGATAAATAAAAATTTTATTGAACTTTTCAATGTCTTTTATGCACCTCCTAGGAGAATTTTCAAATTCACAGAAAACATAATTTTACCACTTCTATGAGTGGAATTTCAAAAATCCAAGAGACACGGTTGATATCAGTAAAAAAAATTTGGTTCAATAAGATGAATTTTTTATGAATAATAACTTTTTACTTTTATTTACGATAGTTAAAAGTAAATAGGGTAATTAAGGGTAAAAATGAAATTATCATTACCTTGACACATGTCCTAATTCTATTAGATAAGTATAATTTGACCAAAAACAACATTGGGAATTAAATATGAACCTCATTGGTCCACGTGGAATAGATTAGAAAACTTATTATTATTTTATTTAAGGAAGATTTAAAAGAGTTAAAATCAAAGTGTAATAACTATAAAATAATTAAGATAGGTTATTACATAATATTTCCTACATAATGGTATTTTATTTATATTTTTTAGACATTAAATAATTTAATTTATTAATGACACAATAATGATGCAGTAATTACATGATTAACTAAATATTAAAATAATTGATATTATACATATCAAAATAAATGTAATTTGACACATTTTATGAATTTCACTAATTTTATAGGTTTATATGACATGTTAGGCATAGTTAGATGAATTGTTTTCAATGAAATAATGCTGTTATGAATTTATCAAAAACAAAATACCAAATAGAGTCAAAAATGACAGAAAAGAGTTTTTAAAACAAATATTATATTATTAATTGATATTCTTTTCCTAAAAATCTATGGTTCGGAAAAAAGACTTATATAATGATAGGCTTATTATTAATGAACCACATGGGGTTCTCATGGAAGTATTTAGTATGTTTATTAACTATATAATTTTAAAATACAAAGTGACATGGTGAATGTCAAACTATTTAAATAAGATTTAAATCTAAAATATAATGTTAATATAGTAACCCAAACCTGTATAAAACCTTTCGGTTGATTGGTTTGCGACCCATAACCAACTTATAGTTTAATTAAACCATTTTTTAGCCATTAGAATCCGAAAATGATTGTATTTTAAAATAACATTTCTCGCTTTTCTTAAGGTTCCCATCACCCCTATTATAAAAGGGAACTATCCCTTCTCTCTAATTCACACTTTCAAATCCATTTGGAATGGTGAAACTCTTCCCATGAACCCTCTAAAATATCCTCCATTCTTCTTAGAGGCCTTCCTTTAGTTGGGAATCCATCTTATGGAGCCCCTTTTATCAAATCAAAAGGAAGAACCCGAAGAAGATGTAAATATTTCATCACCTATTTCAAGTTCCTTTCTTATTCCACTTCCTTTTTCATTATTGTTTCCATTATAAAATAATAAATCCATTATATTATATATACTGTGATGTTATTATAAATATGGTACAACCAAATTTATTATTCTATCCACCCTTTTAATGACATGTCACCATACGTGCGTACGTACGGCTTACCGTCTCCACATCGTGGTGTAATTGTTATTAAATACATTATTATTTGGATTGATATAATAATGATGTATAATTGATGTAAATAATAAATATAACATGATAAGTATTCTTTATATATGATAAACCA
The DNA here is from genome assembly GCA_963277665.1 of Viscum album. NCBI lineage: Eukaryota > Viridiplantae > Streptophyta > Magnoliopsida > Santalales > Viscaceae > Viscum > Viscum album. Next base: position 908,591,648 of record OY728145.1, read on the forward strand.
CCCAACAATATATTATTTTAATATCAAATGAATGATATTGTTGCTCGTGCGTACATAAGGATTACCATCTCCACGAACGTGATGAGATTCATTCACCATCATATCCTTTCAAGACTAATTTTAATTAGATGATTAAAAATAATATCATTCTGGATATGAATAAGTTACATCTCATACATATTAAATATGACTCACATGAAAAATAATATAATGGAAAACGAATCCGTTAACACCCAAAATGATGATAATACTTAGATATTATTAACAATGCAATGTTAAAAGATAATATATGATATCATATTAATGTATATGATTATTGAATAATTTAATAACAATTATTCACCATTATATAGAAGGTTAACCTACCCTTGTCCAATGAAAAGTATACATCAATGGTTAATTCTACAATCTCTTCATTATCCGAGGTCATTTATACGTAATTATCTACAAGGACCTCTTTATCATCCACATCCATGTTTTTAAAAATGTATTTCAAAACATTATTACAATTTACTAGACCATGGGTTAATGTAATTTATACCTTTGTTTTACTTTTATAATATGTTTATAAAGGAATCATTCGGTCATTTTCTAAATAAGGTCCTTTATAACAATTTTGACTAAATTATAGTAACTATGATTTTTTAACTTATACAGCAGGTGTGGCTATTTTTCGCCGTTATAACATCGTCGAAGCTTCCCTTACAAGCTTATAAGAATAATTTCAAAATAAATGTTTTCTTTATAAATTATGTGACTATTAAATTATTTCAAAATAAAAAATATATATTTCTCTAAAAAAAAGGTTTTGATTTCATTTATGTCAACATCATTTGATGGATTTTAAGCTTATTTGAATTTAATTAATTATGATAAAAAACATCCATATTGTATTGATGGTTTTGTGATTTTTTTGTACTATAGATGTGTTATTTTTATATCATTCAAGGTTTATGGATAAAGTATTTATATTTCATATACTAGTTTTATAATGAATGTTTTTGTTATGTTTAAACGTTTTGTTATGAGGAATGAATTGGACTTAGTAAGTGACGGGTGGAGCCCGCTATAGCTCCTCGATGCATCAGTAGGTCTCATAAGACAAATTAGTGTCTTGGAACAAGGCCTTGACAAAATATTATTTTTAGTCTTGGCACAAGGCCTTGACTATGTGGTCATGAATGTCTGGAATTATGCATTCCATCATTATGAAAGTGGCTATTGATATTGCTTGTGATTATTTGACTAGTAGAATATCCAAGTGAGTAAGTAAATGGAATTATTTGATTTTATGATTTCCATATTATGATGAAGTTCATGTTTAAAAGGATTTTGCTTTAGTTTTTTACACGGCCTTAAATGTTTATGCGTATTTATGAATGTTTCCACTACATTGTTATCCTTACTGAGAATCTGAGCTCACCCTATTCAATGTTTTATTTTTTCCCAGGATGTGAAAAAGTATATTATGACTGACATACAGAGATAGTCTATGGGATATCAGTGTTGTCTATGGAAACAACGTTTTTGTAGTTTTCTATTTCACGATGTAATGTAAACCTTATGAATGTATCAAGAACTTCCAATGCTACTAAACTAATCGATCATTCCATATTTGATCTTTTGTGATCATGCCAAGGATACGTAATAATACACCGACTCTGGGTAGCTGGGGTCAGAGAATTGCATTGATTATGTGTGGAATCAGTATTTTTTATTTGTATAGTAATTTCCACTCCCATTTCTGTGGATATACTTTTGATACAGATAAACACTCCATTGATAAATTCTCAAGTCATCGATATGAACTTGATAAGAGTAATTTTAACTCAATCTCCTTTTATTGAGTTAAACATCCAATTCCTTGGTGTGGTATTTACAAGAATATGTTTTAATGTCCTCTGATTTATTTACACTGAATATCCAATAATATTTAGTGTATTTATATTTGTCACACAAAGTTATGTCAATGATTTATTTTTAACCTAAGTATACAGTCTTTATAAGAGATTTCATCTCAATTTACATTCCTTTGAGACTTCTTTCTAGTTATACACAAATTCACTTTTATATGGTATATATAACCCACATTGACCTAATATATCATGAATCCCTTTATTCTCATGTACTATAAAGTTTTTATTACCTCAATTATTTTAATTCAAGTGTCTCAAATTTGGTTAGAAACTCTAACTAAAATATCCTTTTAAAATGTTTTAAAGATTTATTATTCTAAATATTTGTCAATATTGCCCATGTTTTTAAAATGGTTTAAATGATTTATTTATATAGACATTAAAGTTTTAAAATAATAATTTCTTTTAAATTTTTCAAAGTGGTATGAGAAATATTGATTAAAAAATCTATTTTAAATGACTTCTTGATAAATAGTGAGACTTTTAAATTTTTTCAAGAAAATGGGGATATTTCTATCAAATTGTCTTGATAATTATTTTCATCTATGTCAATATCATCCATTATTAATTATTGATGTTGTCCTTTTATAATACAATCTTCCATATTGTATTTAGTGAGTTATGTTTGACTGTGGATGTGCTATTTTTATACAATTCAGGGTTTGTGGATAAAATATTGACATTTTTTATGCTAGTTTTAAAACCAATGTTCAGATTTTGTTTCAACCTTTTCATATGAGAAATGAATTGGACTTAGTAAGTGACAGGTGGATCCCACTATTGCTCTTTGATGCATCAGTAGGTCTCATGAGACAAACTAGTGTCTTAGCACAAGGCCTTGACAAAATCTTATTTGTAGTCTTGGCACAAGGCCTTGACTATCTTGTTACGAAAGTCTGGAATTATGCATTCCATCATTATGAAAGTGGCTATTGATATTACATGTGATTATTCAACTAGTATAAAATCCATGTGAATAAGTAAATGGAATTTTTTGATTTTATCTTTTCCATGTTATACTGAATTTCATGTTTAAAATACTTTTGATTTAGTCTTATACATTGCCTTAACTATTTATGCTTATTTATGAAACATTCCACTATAATGTTATCCTTACTGAGTATCGGATCTCACCCCTTTATATGTTTTATATTTCCCAAGATGCAAAGAAGTATATTATTACTGACCTGTAGGGATATTCTATGGGATCTCAGTGTTTTCTATTGAAACAATGTTGTTGTAGTTTTCCATTGTATTATGTAATGTAAACCTTGTGAATGTATCTAGTACTTCCAAGGCTACTAAACTAATCGAACATTAGAGACTTGATCTTTTATGATCATTCCAATGATATGAAATAATTCACTGACTATGGGATTCTGGGTTCGGGGCATTACAGTTCGTATCAGAGGATTTTTAGTACAAACCTTGAAAACTATATTTAGATAAACTCTAATTAAAGCATATAGTCCTAAGATAAAATTTGTGAATTAGTATAGAAGATATTTCTAAAATTTTGGTATTGTAGATATTTTGTGAGTCTTCCAAGCAATACATCCCTGTCTGGATACGAGTAGGTTGAGGCGGCTCTGGCACATATGTTCTTAGGAGTAAAACCCGAAAACACCGCATTGAGCTAGACTCAAATGAGAACTGGTGCACGACAATGGGCATTGCTGCACTCTTGGTTACGACAGTCCCGTGGGATATGCTTAGGATAATTTACATTTTCTTTACAAAACTTTTTAGTGTATTTTAAAAATAAGATGAGAATAAATGAGCATGGTTAATCCTAAGGTGTTTCAAATTGAAAATATGGTTTCATGATATTCTCTAAATGATTTTATGACTACTGTTACTCACACAATGATTTATAGTTTTAGTCAATGGATGGATTCCCAGGAAGTGATAGTAAATTTGAGAATAATGTACAAGGTGGGAACAGTGGAGGAAATGAGCAACAAAATAGAATGTTGATAGGTGTAAAAGATTTTGTGTTCATGCCAAATCTGTTTTCCAAAAATATGATCAACAACATATATATTAACCAACTCCCGAACTCATCAAATAAAAGAAAGGTTATAAATGATAAGAGCTCCTATAGTGGAAACCATGGAGAAAAGAATCCTCAATTTCCATCATGTAGGAAAGGTAGAAGGAGACACCCAGGAAAGTGTCTCAATGGAACAAAGAAATTCATTACATGTGGGAAAGAAGGACATAAAGTGAAAAATTGATGAGGAAAAATGAAGTGTACTATAGAAGAAAATAAAAATGGTTGTAACAATACATTTACGGTCATTTTCCTTAAATATAGGGGACTGGGCCATTATCGAAGTGAATTCCCTATTCTATAGGATATTTTCTTGGTCAATGAAGATGCTATGTGGAAATAAATGGTTGGAGAAATGTTTAAATTTATTAGTGCTCCTTGTTGATGGGATTAGTTTGGAATAATTTTCTCATGTATTTGTAACCTTCTAGTTTGTCATATAAAAATGATATTTGAGTAAGAATTCTATTTTCTCATGTAGATATAGTTATAAATAACCATTTGGTTTTATATGATAATTGGGTTTGGGGAAAATACATGTTATAATATTTTGGGATGAAAATGCAAGGTATGAGATAATATTTGTTGTTAAATTATGTTATCATTATTTTGAGGAATTTATCTCATTTTGGTAATGTTATAAAATATTGTTTTTGAGAAAGGAAAACAGGAAGACCGTGTGACAACCAGTCGCGTCGGAAAAAGATGTGGGAACCGAACCCACAACCAGAGTGCGATTGGGATTTATCGCCTACCCCTAGACTATGTGAAGTCCCTGGTTAGTGTGACTAATTATTTTTTTCTAAATGATTTTATTGATAAATATTAAGATGATTTTGGATTTATGTCATATCAAATGAATACCCTTAGTATAGGAAAATTATTTAGTGATTAAGCGATCAATGTTATTTTAGAAGACATTCACTTTGTTAGGAACACTATATGCCCATTGAAAATATAATGCTATGGGATTTCATTTGAAGAGTAATGGTGGATTTTTATCTATGTTTTTATAGTGTATTTATAGTGATTTGGGTTATTTATGAAAATGATTAACCTATAATAGATAATATGTGATTATTTTAATTACATTTAATTATGTGACTTTAAGAGCAGTCAATGTCATTTGGAGTTACAATTTAACATAGAAGACTAAATAACCAAATTCTTCTAACTTTTGGGTTTCAATATTAGTTTGGATTTTATTGAAGGATTTTAAGGACAATTATTTATTGAATGGTTTTTATTTCAATTTGGGTTATTGTTTGTTTAATTTTAGAAATTAAGATTAGTGTTTCTTTCTCTAAAGGAATATCCTTTTGGGGGATCATCGATCTTGTACTAACTGTTTTGGTTTTGATGAATCTCTAAAGACAACATAAATATATAGTTTATACTTTTTGGATCATGTGATTCTCTAGAAGTTTATTCTAGCTCTTTCAATGTGACCAAGTCTTCTTGAATACTCATGTCTGAAAAAAAAAATGAGTCAGTGGTAGAAATTTATTAAATAATGAAAATCTACTTAAAAAGTAAGTATATCTCTTTATGTTCTTAGTCAATCTCATTAATAAATTTCTCATCTTTATGAAATGTAACTTAAAACAAAAAAATGTTGTCCGTTTAATTTTCCTACTAGGAAACTAATGACCGTTTGTCCCATCAAATGTTTATGGTTTTATTTTTGTTAATTTTCTCCTGATAATGTTTTCTACCCCTCTCCATTAGAACTTAAAAATTAGTTTATCTTTTATATCAATGTTTTCTTACATGGAATCTGAGTATGTGTTATCTTGGGTGACCTTTGTACTTCTCTTTATTTCTTTTAAAGTGACAGTTTTATTTACTCCATTTATGATGTGGGAATTTCAATTATATTCCCATGCCCAATTTTAAAAATTTCGAGGATGCAATTTATTAAAGGAGTGAAAAACATAACACTCTAGTATTTCATAGTACATTATTTCTTCAAAGTAATTCAATAACTTACACTATACGCAACACCGAGTTCATGCGCACCACAACTTACCAAAATAGCCGTTCAAAAGCGGTTATGAGTAGTATTTACAGAATTTAGAACTTTATATTACCCTTGTAATTTTAGAATCTGTATAATGATTTTCTTAGATATAATGCAAGGACAAATTCATTTTTTTAGATAAAATAAGTATTAAAAAAAATGAAATTTTAATTCCTTTTAATGGCGAACCCATTTTAAAGCAAACATTTTAAAATATTATATATTAAATTTGACAAAATAAACTTCTTCTTTAGGATCAGGACATAATAATTTAGTTTCAATAAATTTTTGATGTTTTTCTGATGAATTTCATATTTGGGTGAATAGTGAAAAATAATATATTTTAACTGAAAACAACTTTTTTAATCAAGATATTTTATAGTGTTCAACTATACATATGAGTGGTTTGGATGTATAATTTTATTATTTATTTACCATTTAATCCAATGTTGGTTATTGGAAGTAAATTCACTTTGAAATTGAACATAAACAAGTGTAAATCTTTTTGTAGTTATTATTTCTTAAAAATATGCTTTTTGGGTTTGACAATGGGAATTAATTTTAAATTAATAAATGAAATTTATATGTTTTGAATTTGGTAAAATAGAATTCATTTTTGAATTCATAATATCAAAATTATCTTAGTGTGAATACTTGGTATGTTTCTGAAAACTTTTAATTTTTATTAAATAGTGAAAAACACTGAGTTATAGTTTAAAACTAAATTTTTATTTAAATAATTATTTATTTTATTTACATTTATCTTAGTTCAAAATTGATACATAATATCTATATAAGTTCAATGTAATTCATTGGAGTCTGTTTATAATAATTTTAGATATATAAAAATTTTATTAAACTTTTAACCGTCTTTTACCCACCTCTTATGAGCATTTGCAAATTTGATTAAAAAATATTTCACGTCTTCTATGAGTAGAATATCAAAAAATCTGAGATAAGCGGTTGATATCAGTATGTAAAATTTGGTTAAATAACATGAAAATAATTTTTAGTGAATAATAAATTTTTTACATTTATTTACCACGGTTAAAAGTAGATTGGGTAATTAAGGGTAAAAATGATATTATAATTACACTAAAACATGTCTTCATTCTATTGGATAAGTATAATTCGACCAAAAAACCTTAGGAATAAAATAGGAACCTATTTTGTCCACCTGGATTAGATTAGGACATTTATTATTATTTAATTCAAAGAAGAGTTAAAAGTAATAAAATCAATGTTTAATAACTAAAACATTTTAAATATAGGGTCAAACATTAGTTAAATTAGACTATAAATATTAATTAGAAATATGAAATGATTTCCTACATAATGGTAGTTTATTTAAATTTTTATACCTTATATAATTTAATTTATTAATGACACAATGACGATGTAGTATTTACATAATTAATGAAATATTAAACTAATTGATACAATAAATTTTCTATATAAAAGTAATTTGATAATTTTTATGAATTAAAATAATTTTCTAGGTTAATATGAAATATTATGTCTGGTTAGATTAATTTTTTTCGAAGTACTAATTCTGTTATGAATTTAGAAAAAACAAAATACCAAATAGTGTCAAAATTGACAAAAAAAACGTTTTTAAAACAAATATTATATTATTAATTGATATTATATTCCTAAAAATATAAGGATCATCCAAAAGACTTATATAATGATAGGTGTATCATTACTGAACCACTTGGAGATTTCTTGGAAGTATATAGTAAGTTTATTAACCATATAATATAAAAATACATAGAGACATGGTAAATGTCAAACAATTTAACTAAGAGTTAAATCTAAAAGATTAAGTTAATATAGGGACCCTAACCTGTCTAAAACCTATTGGTAGAGTGGTGTTCGACCCATAAACACATTATCATTTAAATAATCCATTTTTTACACATTATAAAACGACAAGTATTTTATTATAAAATTATATTTCTACCTTTTCCTGAGGTGCCCCTCACCCCTCTTATAAAAGGGCACTCCCCCTTCCCTCAAATTCACACCTTCGAAGCCTTTTGTATCAACCATAATCTACCCAAATACCCTCTAAAATTTCCTCCCTTCATCTTAGTGGAATTAAATTAGTATGAAATCCAACCTAAGGATCCCTTTTGATCAAATCAAAAGGAAGAATCTGAAGAAGAGGTAATTTTTTCATCACCTCTTTCAAGTTTCTTTCATCTTCCACTTACTCTTTCATTATTGTTTCCATTATAAAATAATAACTCCAGTATCTTCTATATACTATGATGTTTTTATAAATATGGTACAACCATATTCATTATTCTATCCATCCTTGGAATGACATGTCACCATACGTTCATACATATGTCTTACCGTCTCCACGTCGCGAGGTAATTGTTATTCAATAAATTATTATTTGGATGGGTATAATAATGATGTGTAATTGATGTAAATAGTAAACATAACATTAAAATGATTCTTTATATATGATATAAATTCTAATTATATATTATTTTAATATCAAAATAATGATATTTTCACTCGTGCATACGTACGGATTACCGTCTCCACGAACGCGATGAGATTCATTCCCCATCGTAATCCGTTCAAGACTAATTTTAATTAAATGATTAAAAATAATTTTTAAAGACTTATTATCATTATTAATATGAATAAGATACATCCTGTTCATAAAAAACACTACTTACGAAACAAACAATTTAATTGAAAACAAATCAGTTAACACCCGAAACGACGATAATACTAAAATATTATTAACAATGACATATTAAAATTTCATATATGATATGATATTAATGTATATTATTCTTGTATAGTTTAATAACAATTATTTCACCATTATGCAGGAGGTTACTCAAACCAAGACAGAGGAAAAGTACATATTAAGGGGTTTCTTATCTCACTTTTAATTAAGTGAGATTTTCATTGTTCGCCACTTATTTATTAAATGTGGTGTATTATGTAATATCATTAGATATATATATTCTCATTATTGTCTTTATAATCATGGTATTATGTGATGCATTTGGTTGTTATTAACTTTTGGCCATACGACTTGATTGATTACAACGAAGTAAGGGTTTTCATCTCACTTCATATTTCTGTGAGATTCATGCCATACTGCCACTATTTCCTTTTCTATGGTGTATGTACTTCCCAATGATTGTATTATTTGTGTAATATACTTTAATTTATGAGTAATAACATCTTAATTTTATGACCCATCTTTCATGGGATCTATGTTTCGTAAGTTACCAAATTGGTAAGGGAATTTCAATTTTCAATTTCCACTCATTCAACTTTATGCATACTTCATTGTTTATTTTACTCCAGGATTATGTATGGAATCACTATTTATTATTTGTGTAGTAATTTACACTCCCATTTCTATGGATATACTTTTGATATATAGAATCACGCAATTGTTAAATTCTCAATTCATCAATATGAACTTGAAAAGAGTAATTTTAACTCAATCTCTTTTTATTGAGTTAAACATCCAATTCATTGGTGTGGTTTTTACAAGAATATGTGTGAATGTCCTCAAATTGATTTACACAAAATATCCAATAATATTTAGTGTATTTATATTTTTCATACATAATTATGTCATTGACTTATCCTTAACCTAAGGATACGGTCTTTATAAGAGATTTTATCTCAATTTACACTCCATTGAGACTTCATTGTTGTTATACGCCAATTCACTATTATATGGTGTATATGAAATAAATTGACATAGTATATCATGAATACCAGTATTCTCATGATATTATAATCTTTTGATTACCTCAAATATTTGTATTCAAGTGTCTCTCTTTTGGTTATGAACTCTAACTAAAATATCATTTTATAATGTTTTAAAAATTTATATTCTAAATCTTTCTCATTAATGTCCATGTTTTAAAAATGTTTTTAATGATTTACTTATAAGGAAATTAATTTTTTAAAATTAAAATTCTTTTTTAAAAGTTTCAAAGTGGTATGAGACACTTTGATTCAAAAATATATTTTAAACGGCTTCTTGATAAATAGTGAGACTTTTAAATGATTTCAGGAAAAAGGGGGATGTTTCTCTCAAATAGTTTTGATGATTATATTCATCTATGTAAATATAATTCATTATTCTCTATTGAGGTTGATCTATTATAAAACAATCTTCCATATTGTATTGACTGAGTTATGTTTGACTGTGGATGTACTATTTTTATACCATTCAAGGTTTGTGGTTTAAATATTGACTTTTCGTATGCTAGTTTTAAAACGAATGTTAAGATTATGTTTCAACCTTTTCATATGAGGAATGAATTGGACATAGTAAGTGACAGGTGGGGCCCGCTATATCTCATCGAGGCATCGATTGGTCTCATGAGACAAACTAGTGTCTTGGCACAAGGCCTTGACAAAATATTATTTGTAGTTTTAGCACAAGGACTTGACTATGTGGTTATGAAATTCTCGCAATATGCATTCAATTATTATGAAAGTGGATATTGATATTTCATTTGATTATTTGACTAGTAGAATATCCATGTTAATAAGTAAATGTCATTTTCTGATTTTACCTTTTCCATATTACGATGATTTTCATGTTTAAAAGTCTTTTTTTTAAGTCTTATATATTACCTAAATTGTTTATGCTTATTTATAAAATTTTCTACTATATTGTTATCCTTACTGAACATCTAATATCACCCCTTTCTATGATTTATTTATCCCAGGATGAAAAGAAGTACATTATGACTGAACTGTAGGGATAATCTATGGGATCTCAGTGTTGTTTATCGAAACAATGTTGGTGTAGTTTTCCATTTCATGATGTAATGTTAAACTTATGAATGTGTCTAGTATATCCAAGGCTACTAAATTACTCAGTATTTAGAGAATTGATCTTTTATGATCAAGTCCACGATATGTAATAATGCACTGACTCTGGGCTTCTAGGGTCGGGGCGTTACAGATTTGGTCCTACAGGTCTTAGGGACTTCGGGCCACCAAAGGCCTTCAGGAGGCAAGGCCACCTGGTTATAGGGCCATCAAGCCACCAATGTCATGTATTCCACAAGGAGTTCATGCAATAGAAAAATCCAATATGTTCAAGTAGACCACATATGTGAAGGCCCAAACATGGATTCAGTGAAAAATAGAAACAACCATAGTAGAGCTAACTGTAATGGAATAATGAGATGGTATAGAAACTACCATTAGAACCTGGCACCATGCTGCTCCACACGGGCCAATGATAGAGAATTAGCCATGCGATGTGAGGATCTAGTCACGTTTAATATGATGATGTTGGGGAGGGGATGTTTCATGTGTGTCAGGTCTTGGGCCTTTATGGTCATGTATTGTGTTGTGTGTGGGCCTTGTAGCATTGGCCTATAGGTCATGTAAGGGTTCCTCTTCAACCCTTAAATTGTGGATTATCCAAAAATAAATAAAAAATAAGGCCTTCGGTCTATTCAGGTGTTGTATTCATCGTTGATGTTGAGAATATTTTCACATCAGAAGCAAAATTTGTATTTCTGATTTTTCTTTCTAGGAAATTGGGATGGCACATTGTTATTTACCATCATTCCCACATTCCAAATGGGGGGTACATTCATCACTTTCATTGGAGATGTATTTTACTTGATCTTAATAGTATGATGGATTTTAGTTCCTTCCTTTGTGGATTCCTCCTTCCAGCTCATTCATTACTTTTTTTCTTCCTCATATATTTAAGAAATTTTCATGTAATTCAATAAAGATGACATATTTTTATAGTTCCATTTAAATAAAATTTTTGGACTTGATATGGAAGAAACCTTCATCAAATACAGTCTTAATTATTGAATCTATGGTAATGTCTATATATTTGGTATATTGTTATCCTATGAATCATTCAACCTTGTAGGACATATTTTATGGCACATCTTGGGCATGGATCCCAAGGAATCCTATAGTTATCATGAGGTAATTAACACCAATAAAGTAATAATTCCATTGAATTTTACCTCATGTATCAAATGTTTATCCAGGGGTATGTATTATTTATTATGGGTTAAGGAATTATTTTAACATATTGTGGAGATGAGAATAGGGTTAACATCTGATAGAAACATATTGATCATATGTTTAATGTCGTATGGGGGAAATTTGGATGCTGGTTTAACGTATTGTGATCAAATGTTGGGATCAAGTTTATCATCGTTCATAGACAAGTTGGGAGATCAGAATGCATATTAAAGGTGGATCTATAAAGCTTTCTAAAATGTTCCGTGAGGAGGATATTGATAGTTTATCATAATTCCACTAGATGAGGATCCGGGAGGTGTTCCAATAATAGGGAAGATGTATCACATGATATTACTAATGGAAGGGATAAGAATTCCCATTAAGGATGATCTGAATGTTTGATATGATTTTACATTGTGTAGGATCATTTAGGTCTGTACCTATGACGGATGATGCCACAAATGGGTATAATGAAGTAATGTACTAAAAATCCCCTTTAGGGGGATCATAGAGATTGATCATAATTCCCCATGATGTAGATTATGGATATTTATCCATATAATTGAAGATGTCACACTTGGATTTACTAATGGAATGGATCATAATACTCCATGAGGTAGATTAGTGTGTTATGTCCATATAAGAAATGTTCCACACCCGTGTTTACAAATGTAATATATCAGAATTCCCCGTGAATAATATTTAGAATCTTGATTAGAACAAACTATGTGGTAAATCTGGGAGGCGTGTCCTTATGAGGGATGTCTTCACACACGGGTTTTCTAATGTCAGGATTAAACTTATTGGAGGAGTCTTATGTACCCTGTTTAGGATATTGGTATTCAAAACCACATAGTTTGATGCCTCTATTTAAGGTTATGTGACAATTATAATATATTAATATTATCATCATGTGATAAAGACTCTCATGGAATGGATGGATCTCTAACGAGGGAAGGTATGGGAAATAAACATAACTGATTCCCTATGGTATTGTCTTGTACTCCATGGTGGGAGAGGGAGGCATCCCATTATGACCTTACAGAGGGAATCATGTGATTTTTTACACATGGTAAGACTAATATATTATGTCATGTGGTGTGGAAAATGTAATGATGTTTCATTTCCTATGACTAGGATGTAGAGAAATGTATTTTTACATCATCCATCTGGGGCATTAGTGGACTCAATCCACACTGGGAACAGTTTCAAGGAAGAAATAAGATTATTATATAGAAAAATATTTGGATAAAGGTGCATGGTTTCCCTTGAAAATTTCACCAAAAGTTATTACATGACCACTACATATGTTCCATTGTTATGGAAATTGAGTTTTAACAATAGCGGAGGATGGGTAAATTCATAGGTTATTATTAGGGTTCCTATTCATTGAAGAAACTGGCCTTAGGTCGCCTATTCATAGAAGGAATATGTAGTTTAATGGATGAAATTGGGGCATAAGGAATGTTAGGTAGGGTATTGGGAAGTTATTGTGGGAATTGTTTTTGTGTTTTTCAAAATAATTTCACAAGTAAGGGGACATAGAAAAAGGAAAACTGATGGATTCAATATGCAAATTTGCTCATGAGTTAAAGAGTTACCCACATATCACAGTTGGGAAAATGATCCTTCGCTTTGTGCAATCTCATCTAGACATAGGTGGAGTTTCTAAAGGATCGCAATACCATAGAAAAAGTCATATTTGGGCCCATAGATGTTTTCATGAAATTTATCAACCATTTTTGGTCTATGATTACTCATCTTTAATGATATTGTGGATGAATGGGAGCTGTGTGTTGTAGAGAATTGTTTTCTCATCCAGATATCCAATCTAGGGGTGTTGGTGATATTCTAGTTATAATTTAAATTCTTATCTATTGGAACACAACTCCATGGGAATAGATCTTGAGTTGTTTTCTAATCCCTCATTTCCCACTGGGGGATGATATCACAACAAATCTTGTTTGTCATATCATTTGGATCACAATAGGATGGTTGCAAGATGGTTTTACTAAAAACTAATACTTATTTTGAAAAATTAATCATGCATGCATGAAGGGTCATAGCTGAGTCATCGTCCATGGGGGTATTTGTGGAACTATACATCACTATTAGTGAGAAAGTAATTTATACACCTAACCTTATCATTGTACACACACACCAAATCTTGTACGAAACATGTACAATTTCCATATTATTTTCCATCAAGGTGTATCACCTCCTCATTTACCAAAAACATGTTTTTAGGTCCCAAATAAGATTTCATCATTACAATATGACCAAGTGAAGAAAAAAATGAAAAATATAATTAAGTCACTATAGAAAAGTTATACTTTGGTGCAATTTTTGGAAAAATAATAATGTGTCCTTAATGAATAAAACAGAAAAAATATTTCCACAAAACAAATAATGAACTAATTTTTTTTTCAATCATAAATGAGAGATTATAAAAAATAATGATTTCTTTAAACACTTTATGGATTGTAATTGAAAAATGGTAACAAACATAGATGTTTCCTTTAATCTAGATTTTATATCAAGAGGAATAGAGAATGAAACATTTTTAAAACGTGTATTTTCAATAAAAAATGTTAATTACGCTACATATTTATGTGTGGGGAATATATAAATAAATTTGAAGAATTATATAAGAATAATGAATATATAAATTTAGGAAACGTCAGTTAAATCATCACTGAAATGAATTATGTTTTCTCATAGAGATCAGTTACCTTATATTGGAATGAATTCTTCCATTTATCTAAATTTATTTGATAATAAATTATATTCCATAATTACTTAATAAAAATAATCTACAAATTAGATTCCTTAATTAATTTATTCTTCGGATTGAATATCTTCTTATTAACATTTGTTTTATCTCTAAATCATTGTTTAGGAGTGCAGTCATTCTGGTGAATAGTGCTTTTTCAAATTATCCAATTCTTATTTTATTGTTTTCTATTTTTTGTCTCGATGTAATATTTTTCATTATTATAGGTTAATTTGATGACTATTATAAAATAATTAATATACTATAATAATTGTTTTGGTTTCTCTTTGTTATTTTTGTTCTTTACATAACATGAAATAATTATAATAAAGAAATATTCACCTGATAAAATTCTAGTTCCATAAATTCATCCAAATTTATGAACATTCACCCAAAAATTCTTTTACTTTTAAAGATGAAAACATGTAAGGGTACTTCTCCTTAATCAATTCATTTGGTTCCAATATCACATATTCGAAATTATTGATTCTGATTAAAAAATTGACCTGGTGTGTGGTTATGTTGTGTTTAACTTTATCTATACAATCCCAGATCTTCAGAGGATGGTCTTCATAAGACAGATCATTTTTTATTTGTACCATAAATGAAATCAGTACATTTGAGTGATCTAGTATGTACTTCTTGAAGTGGAATAAATGAATACATGATGTTATTTTGACATGTTCAAGGTACATGTTAGTCGAGAGGCCACAACATTGATGTGCTAAATAATATCAAAGGGGATGATATAACTATTACATAACATTCCCTTCTTCTTAAAACAAATAAATATCTTCCATGGAGATATGTGGAGGAATAACTTTTCCCAAATATCAAATTCCATGTTCCATTAATGATTTTCTACATATATCATCTATAAACATTTGATAGTCTTCATCTTCTGCTGAATGGTCTTCACATTTTCTGCCATTTCCACCACCATAACAAGTCTCATAATCTTTTTCTCACCCATTTTATGCCACCATGCATGTTTTCTGCATCGTTTCCCATTTAGGGTCTGAAATAGGGAATTCTGAATAATAGAATTGAAACTATTATTTTTTTTAGAATTTGAATATATGTAGATGTTTCTCTCATCCTTTTTTGAATTCCATGAAGCATGTTTTCAATATGATTTCAAATTTTTGAATTTTATGCTAATACTAAGAAGCTTTCTAGGGGTTAAAATATTTTTTGATGTTTAGATTAGTGTTTATAAAATGATGGATAATTTTTTATAACATGGATGAAAATATTTGACCATGATCAGATATAATTGATAATGATACTCCATGTAGCCTCACCACATCATTGATGTATATCTATGTAATTTTATCCTTTGATAATTATTTCTAATTTCAATATATTTAGTTGTATTTATAAGGTGATACATAACAACCCTTATTACATTATTTTCACTAGATTTGTTCGGATATCTAGTTTCAATATCCATAGTGATGTTTTCCTAGGTAAATGATGGTGTGGTTAATGTTTCCATTATCCAAATATAATTTTACTCTCATCATTTAGATTATAAAATTCAAGACAGTTTTAAGAAAATTTAATGTTCTTCTTATTCATATTTTCCCAGAAATAGCACTCTCAAAGATATCGATACATCATTGTGCAACATGGGTGGATGGAAAAGGTGGAGATATGTACATCATTAAAAATATCCAACTTTATTGTATAATTTTATGGTGCATATACTCATGAACCATATCTTATAACTCCTTCATCATTAATTTTTAACTCTTAATATTTTCAATTTATGATTGTTTCCACCTTCTAAATTTCCACATTATATATTTGAGTATACATTATTTTATATAAAAGTGATAGTTGAAAAATCAATTGGTAAATTAATGATGGTTGTTATTACATTATGATTATAATTTCCATACATTAGATTTTATGAATATTGGATCATTCTCAATTATTATCATTGATAATGTTACTAGATCCTTTCTACATAGATAAACTAACACTTTATTTACATTATGAGGATGATATAGTATTGATATATAATAGTCCTTGATGGGATCTAACAATATTTTCTTGAACATATTAAGATTATTATATTTTAATTTGAAATTTTAGATCGCTTTTAACTTTATTGATATCATACTTATCTCTATATAGATAATGATTTTATATTTCTAATGTGGTGAACTATGATGGAGACATTAGATCAGGAATGGTATTATTTTTCTCATAAAAATTTATCTTCTTTGTGGAATAGGCTATCACTTTATCATCTTGCAATAGTACACATATTAATTCCCTAAATAACACATGGTTGTATACCATGAACAGTTCCCCACTTGAGGGTTCTGGGTGTTTTGGTGCAGTGAGAAGAATATTTTTCAACTATTTGAAGAATTCTTTACATTTACTTGTTTAGAAAAATTGTATTTCATTTCTAGTGATCATGGTTAGTAAGTCTAAAAATCAAGATAATTTCCCCAATGATATTTGGTAATACCATGATTGACCAAGGAATCTATGGATCTCCATTACGTATGTTGGGCTACGACACTACTCAATTTCATTATTCGTAGAATGGTCCATAAATGTCTTTTTTTGGTTATAAAATTCCCAAATAATAATACATCCACCATAAATATCTCAACTTTAATGAACATTGCATATAGTTTCTTCTTATATAATTTCATTAGAATAGAATTGAAATGCTTCTCATGATCCTCCTTAATCATAGTGTATATTCGAATATCATCTATAAAGACTTCAAAAAATTATCAAGGAAATATATAAAAACTCTTTTTATAATTTCCAGGATAATTATATGTCTATTAGTGAGTCTTAAGGGAATAAATTCAAACTCATAGTGTTCATACCTCATTCAAACAGAATTATTGGAAATATCTTTATTCATAACTATTAATTGGTAATATCGTGAACAATGTTCCACCTTAGAGAAATACATAGCCCTAAGTATTTGATAAAACAATTTATCTATCTTTGGAATTTGATACCTCTTCATTATAGTTATTTTGATGGGATAATGATAATAAATAATGAGGAACGTTGGTACATCCTTATTCTTGATAATTATAACTAATAAACCCAATGATGAAGATCTTATTCATATAAGGCCTTGTTCTAGATTCTCTAAAAAATTATTCATTAGTTCTTCCACCTCAATGGTGTCCATCTAATAAGGAGAATTTTATATGGTCAAAAGAATGGTATACATTCAATTTATAACTCAAACTCTATGTCTAGATGGAGACTGAGAAAGTATTTATGAAACACACTAGTGTACTCTCTCACAATAAGCATGTGTTCAAGGATGACCCTCACCATTTTATCGATCATTTTATCTAGATATTCTTTATCATAAGGAAATAGTATTCATGTTTATTTGGAATATTCTGAGGGATTTTTATCCATCTCCTTAAATTTATATAGAGTTGGTGTATGCCTTGGGATGTGAAGATCTATATCCCATTCCCGAAAATTGATGTTCAATTTATATAAAAATATCCAATCCATCCCAATATAGAATGAAACTATACCAAATGAAGTGTGATAAGGATTTCTAGGAGGTTGATTTCACTAAACATTGATCAAGGAGGATTTATATTCTTTATATGAAATAATTACCCCAATTTCTATTCTCATGGATCAAAAAAACTCAACACATTAATGTGGTTAATGAATAGTTATACTACGAAAAAAATATAGGAAATAATGAATTAAATCAGAATAAAGAAAGAAAGTTTGTAATTTTCTGATGAATAAATGGAGTAGATATCATGATATAATTGATAGCAACTAACTTAGCATCATTAATAGAATATTGCCTTCTATTTCTTATATGTAGGTTGTTTTTCATTTAGTTTCTCTAACAACCCTTAGATTTGGGCATTGGATCACATAATTATCATGTTCCATTGTGTTGAAATATTTTACGTTTAGTAATGTTTTCATCTAAAAATTCATTTAGTCATCCAAATTATTAGGCATATTTATATTCCTTCCACAATGATTAACTTGATTCCCCACTTTTCCAGATTTTATGAATCTCTATATTCACTTTAAAATGTTATCATAATGCTTCATCGCATGCTTTTGACACATTTGATTTTAGTATTTCCACAATCAATGGGATTTATCAAATATCCTCACATATTAAAATCCATTTTTATTCTTTAAACATTGATCCCTTGAGAGAATTGAGTTTCTAATATCTATATAAACACCAAGGGATCATTAAAAAGTCTCCAAATAGTTGTAAAATTTTAAATTCATTAATTATTATCAAATACATAGACTTATTCAACTAGTGATGCGATCCACTATTATTTTTGAGTTTACAAAAAAACCAGAGGTGTATAATGCATGCTTTGTCATGTATTCCTCATATACACTAATATAATCACGTTTCTATTATATAAATAAAAACACCCCTCTCTATATTAATATAGATGAATCAAGGAAATTTTTTAATAAATATTATATTATTGAATCCCTCAAATTTCATGGAATCACATTCCAATTTTGACTTCATGTTCATTTTCAGTGTCCCCAACGGATCATATTCATCATCAGTACAATTGAACACCCTAACCACTATCTATTCTTCTGAGAACTATGAGATAGATAATATCTTCTCAGTGTGGTTAATCCACTTTTCGATGATGTGGGGATCATATTATCTAATTTAAAAAGGAGGGATTTTGTCAAATATTTAATTTGATAACAAATTTATCATTCTTATGAGAAGTCGGATATTCCATATGATTAATTTTATTATTTATAATGTGAACTAGTCAATCCAATTATATATTAATGTTTTGAAATACCAATTCCATCAATTTTAGAATTTAAATAGAGAATTCATTACATTTTTATCACATTGGAATTTGGAATATGTTCTTATATTTCCTACCATTAACTAAAAAATTAAGATTAAATTGGGGGGTAGAATACATATCTAGTGATAATAGAGATAAAAAAACTATTAACATTTTTTGATTTACATACTAACAAAATGTATGTCCTTATATAATTATCATTGTGGTTCACAAGAATGTTTTATAGTT
The DNA here is from genome assembly GCA_963277665.1 of Viscum album. NCBI lineage: Eukaryota > Viridiplantae > Streptophyta > Magnoliopsida > Santalales > Viscaceae > Viscum > Viscum album. Next base: position 908,611,485 of record OY728145.1, read on the forward strand.
CTAATCCACACAAATAACTATATTTTCATCTGATACAAACTATATTGGCATAATTAATTTACATATATTATTAAATAATCATAATAATAATAATCCAATAAATAGAAACAAGGATATGAAATCCTATTTTTATTAAAAGACTAGGACCATAATTAGAAAACATGAAACTAAAATAAAAAATATTTTTACTATTATTTATAATGATATAATAACTATTACAGAGCTCCTATAACAAAATAGGATAACCTGGGAAACACATTGACCAATATGGTGAGTTAAGGAACCCTATAATAGAATAGTTATGGAAATGTAGCATAACACCAGAGTTGGAGGGACTAAAACGATTACATAAAATCCATAGTTCATGAATAATAAAATATAGATGTAACATATTAAACCTACAATCATATGATCATGGAAGTATTGGAATGTTCTGGTATCATATATCGTGAAATAAAAATCAGTCAAGTCTAATTGCTAAAATTATATCACATAGTGTACAAAGTCCCATAATATGTTCGGTTTAATTACCAATCTCATATATATATTCTCAGGAGAAAAATAATTTCCCATGGACATGAGTGCTATCTGGGATCACCCATAAAAACATGTACATGAATATGTGTGTCAAATAAAGAAATAAAACAATTGGAATAGATGAATGTGTGACACATGGAAATAAATAGGTTTTGTAATCAAGTTATAATGAAGAACCAATATGGGTATCATAAGGATATCTATAAAAGAAGTTATTAAATATTTTTTTGTCATTAATATATTAAAAACTAATAATAGTTCATAAAAAATGATTTCCAGCTCATGTGGAAATAAATAAAACGTGTGTTTTGGAAACATTAATGATATGAAACTATTTTCAGTTGAGGGAAAATAGTAAATAGTATCTGAAGCTAGTAAAGGAATATTTATACCCATAAAACCTGAAATGAACTATAATATTTTTTAATTTTTAAATGAATTATTTTATTAAAAATGGGTGGACTAAAATAGTTTATTGAGTGTAGTTTAAAATTGGTAAGAATTAAAGAATCTCCATGTAGTAAAGATTTTTTTGTTAAGACGAATTAAGAAAGGAACCTTTTTAAAACATGTATTTTCCAAGAAAGAATGATTAATTGTGCTATATAAATATTAGGATGATATATAATTTTTTTAATTAACAATAAAATAATAAATGTGAGATAATTTTTGGAAAAGAGAGGTAACATATTGTAGAAAGGAAATATAGAGGTTAAGATACATCTCTTACCTTATGTATTGATGATTTTTTCACTTGTAATAAATATCATAGATAATCCAAATATACTCATTAATTACATAATTCAGAACCTATTAAACATATATTATATATATTATAATATTTTATCATTATTTAGTTCCATTTAATGATTTATAGTGTAAAATGTCGCTATTTTTAGAGCATTTATTTCAATGTTTCATTGTCAGCTCACTTGGTATAATTAGAGAATTACTTGTTAGATAGAAAGACAACTCCATAAGTGATATGAAATGGTATTCATGAAAATACGGATGAATAAATGGTTGGATATATCATTTTTTTTGAAATGTGGAAGAGCTGATTAATAAAATGTCAATGATAAATAATTAGTTTGTTTTGGAGCTTTTCAGATGATCTCAAAACAGGATTCACTTTATTTAATTTTAAATATATATATTAGGTCCAGAACATGAAATAAGTTATAATATACTTATTATAATATTATTTAGCCATAATAAGTGTTTTATTATATTCCTTTCAAGAAATAATGTAAAATGAAAACTAATTTTTCATAGAGACAGTTGATATCCATAATATGGATAATACATTAGTTTCTTTGACATTGAGGAGATGATAAAAGTGAAAAACTACATATTATATTATAAATATTATAATCTTATATATAAATTATTGGCTATTTATAATTATTTGACGGATTAATGAGGTGAAAAGATGGTAGATGAAATAAATTTAATGTGGTAGTTTGAGAATGTGACCTCTTTAATATCACCTTCTTAAATAACACCATAAGGAACATTGAATTGATAAATATCATTTTAAATAAAATCATTCTTTATTTCAAAAATTCTATCTTTAAAATTATAATCACTTTTTTGACACTTTGAAAATATATTTTGGGTCTTAAAAATTTATTTCAGCATAATAATACAACATACTATTAATTTATGATGCAATTTTATGTAAATAATATTTATTTTAAATCATTATATTAATTAATTTTTTTTGATAAAAGTATTCAGGTTTTTATGAGAAAAACACTTATTTTATCATTTTTAAATTGCCTAGTTTCTTGTATTGTGGTTTAAATATATTAAATTTTCATTATATATTATTAATAGATAACATTCTACATTTACATACGTGAGGATAAAATTCTAATAGACAATTAAAATTTCTAATGGTAATATTACAATTCCAACATTTAAGTTAATATTCCAACAATAACATACCAATAATGTATGACACAATCAAATTAATTTATGTTTTAGATTCCCTGTGATACACATAAGTCTAAGTCTTTCTGTTGTTACACGTAATATCGAGCTTTACCGAATGGTAATATACTAATAATATTATAATGATAGTCCTCATCAAGACATCATAAATAAGGCTATGAATTGTATTTTCTAACATATTAAAATATATATTTTAAAAAATTTATTATTTTCTTATTGATCATAATAAAATATGGGTCACTTAAAAGAAAAAGAATTGATTTCTAAAAAACTGTTTTTTTAAAAGATGGATAAAAAGGATTAACTAAAAAAGTTTGAAATTAATTTTTACCACATTCTACAAATTAATTAAAAAAAATTAATATTTTGAAATTTTAATATCAAAATTATGTTATGGTGAATTATTGGGATTTTTTAAAATGCTTCCTTTTTTGAATAATAATTAAAAATACATAATTTTATTTGAATATTACCTTCCCATTTATATAATTTATAATGTTATTTTTTTAATTTTTTTTCAATATATTTCAATTCAATGTCAATTAATTAATTTTGGGTCATTATAATCATTTTTATATTGAATTTTTATATAAAAACATTCAACACTTTTGAACACTTCTACATTAAAATCCTTCTTTCTCATCAAGTCTATGGGACTAATTTTCAATTTTATTTTTCAACTTTTGTTAATTCAATATTAATAAATGTAATATATATTTAGAATTATAATAATTTATATTTCCAAACAAGGAAAACCTAATTTTTTTACCAAAATGAATAGTGTAAATATTAATAATTTTTTACTAAATTTAATGTAAAAAATAGTTTACCATGGTATCCAATGAAATAATAAGGGTTAATATGACCTTTAAATGTTTCCAACACCAATTGTAAGGAAATATTTTAACCCTTATGGCTGTATGCTTATTTTTATGAGTTTGTGGGATATTTTTCCTAAGCATTGACCTGTATAATATGTAATGTAATAAAAAATACAAATAACAACATTCATTACATTTAATATCTATAAATATTTTAGACTGGGACACAAGAGACATATATTTAGTTAGAAATATTATTTTCATATATATAAATGATTTTTTATCCAGAATTTTTTATATATATATTTTGAGGTGAAATAATTATATTAAATTCTTATGAAATGCCATAAGAATAATTAATTAGTAAATAATTAAATAAATGAAACTAAAAATATTAAATATTATGTAAATTGATTAAATAATTATAGTAAATTGATTTTTTATATTAATATATCATTTTATATAATCGTGAAAATAATCTATTTTAATTTCATCGTTTTATTGTGGTTTTTTAAAATTACAAATAAATGAGTCATATAAAAATGGAAATTAATTTTATTTTGTAAATAATAATATTTATAAAATGATATAAAATTAATATAAATACTATCTAATTTAATGTGATTTTTAAATTTTAATAAATTCATATATTTTCTATTAATGGAAAAAAATTCTTTTGTAATGAATATATTGGCCCCAAAATATCAAAAAACTCAGTAAGCATGGTTATGGTTAAAATAGTATTTTAAAAATATATACACTTATCTCAAAATAAAATTTCAAAATACATATGATTTTCATTAAAGTGTAATGGTTATCTAATAATGATCAAATTAATTTTTTTAAAGGATAAACTATTGAGGTTAGAAAACTAGTTACTGTAGTGAAATAATCAAAATGGTAAAAGTAGGGAAAAACTTAAGATAACGATTTTTTTAAAACATGTGTTTTATAATTTAGTGGAGTATATTATCAACTATATCATCCTAATACTCTATTAAACATTAATTTTGGACCTACATGATTTGTGGTTGACCTCAAATTTTGAATACTTTTATGTATTTACAAAACATTCTTCCCATATTCATTTAAAAAAGTGAACTAACTCCCCTCACATCTTCACACCCATAAAACCATTTGTAATAGCCAATACCTATCCAAATCATATACGAAAATCCATAACATTATCTTATATTTATTATTTTAGACCAAAATATTTACTATAATTGATACTAGTGAAAACCTAAATGGGATACCTCAAGAAGAGGTAATGTTCATCATCAAGAAAGTTTGTTTTATTACTTCTGTCACCCATTTAAATTTTATTTATTCTGTGAATATATAATAACCATAGTATATTCCATATATCAAGATTTTTTTTATGTTATGGGAATGACCTACATCCATAAACACTACTATCCAAGGAGTTATGAAATCGTTGTTTGTGTGTTTGGTAGACTACCACCTCATGAACCAATGTCATTAATTTTTACAATTCTACCACCCACGGTTGGAAATAAGGATGGATTTTTTAAAAATAATTATCATATTTATTATTTCGTTATTATTTTTGAATTATTATATCATTCATATCATCATACTCTATTTATTTGGGAATATGATAATGTCTTTCATGTGTATGGTGGACTTCCACCTCACGAACTAATGTGATTCGTTCTCACTATACAAGGAAGCTATTAAGGAAAAATTTAATTAAAATATGTTATATATATATATATATGATTTTATCATGATTATTTAGTGGAAAAAATATTCATGCATACATATGTCCTACTATCTCTATTAACAGTGTATTTCATTATATATCACTATGATTTATAGATTACTATTAATACATATATAATGAATAAATATAATAATTTTATCACGGTTATATGTCATATTTTTATTAAATCATGATCAAATAAAGAGTTATATATAAATAAAAATTCCAAAAATTCAAGAATAAATAAACATTAATTGCCCAAAACATGATTTTAACATGGAAATGTTAATAAATTTGTAATAAAAGATTGTAATAAAACTATATATTCTATGGTATATATGAATATGGTTCTATAATAAATTTATTATAAAAATATATTTATTATAATTTGTATTGAATTTTTATGATTGAGTTTAAGACTTAAGGTAAGGTATTCCTATCTCATGTTTTACTTATTTAAGACCCTGGTATTTTTCATCACATATTTATTTTATTAGGTGTATATAAATACCATTAATGTTTATTGTGTTTCTTATCATGAAAATTATTGGTTTTACATATACATTTTAGGATAGTTAATTCATGTGTTCTACAATTCAAATGTTAACAACTCATTAAGATATTTTTGTCTCAACATTTATTTTTTGATATGTATTTATTTTATACATCAATATTATATCATTAGTTGTATATATAATACATATTATTTATAATATATAAATTCTATTCTTCCTCATGATATTTTATGTTTCAATTTTTTATTCCCCCATGGGTATTATGCGTCAATATTAACAAAGTGGTAAATATTTCATATTATAATCACTAAATTCAATATGATTATTTATTATTATCATTCATATGATAAAATACTATGATAAATATCATAATTAAATAATTAATTTTATTCTCATGTGTTTATTAATGACATTTTAGTGCAATAATGCTATTGTTCCACTATTTTTTACATAAAATAACTGTGAAAATGGTTTTAAGAAATCCATTGTTTATTTATCTCTATAATTGGAAAAAAAATTATATGAAACCCATGATTTCATAAAAAATAAAATTTTGTTATATATTTTTTAGAATTTTATTTTAAAAATGACTTATTGTAATACTCATGCATTTTTCAAACAATTATGCTTTGTTTTTTTCTGAAAATATGGAATGAACCATTATTTTTAACATGAATGACATGAATAGTATTTTCCATTATAATGATCGATAACTGATTTAAAATATCCCCTTTATATTTTCACATATATAATCAAATATAATATTTTCCTCATGTATTTGATAAATTTATCAATTGTAAACTAATAACTTCAAATTTTAAATGATTAGAAAATTTTTGTTGTTTTAAAATGTTTTTTAATTAATAAAGGATATTTTCCCCCATGAAATGTTTTAAATGATGAAAAAAAGAATACATTATAAGTTTCTAAACTTATTTTGAAATTTATATATATAAAAAGTAGTATTATTTACTTTTTTTCATTCAACAGTTTAATTTCTTTTTTAAATGTTTTAAATGATTGATCAAAATTATTTTCCATATATGATGACATCTATTATTGATGAATATGACTTAAATGTTATATGATACAAATAGGACATTGGTATTTTTTTTCTCTAAATGGATTGTGTTTATAAATTATTTTTGTGGAACCTATTTATTTTTCATGGGTTATATGATGAGGAAATACTTATGAAAACCACATAATTTCATGGGTTATATGATTATGAAACACATATCATTCACATATGATATTATGTGATGAAATTTTATTGATTCCCATTTCATTTAAAGGTCTATGATATGATTATTGTTTTATAGTGTGACATAGATACAAATAATTTTTTAATGTGAATGTAGTGACCTATATATCTCTAACTGCATTTGGTATATATTTATATAACGTGATATAGAAAGGAATATAATGGGGAGTGAATCCATTTCAATATGAGATTAATGGAAAATGAAGGATATAAGTTCATTAATACAATATTGGAATGGTGTGTGATATTATATCAAAAAAACCATTCCAGAACATGGATTGAACACGGTCTAGTAAGGGAATTTTTCTTCTATTCTGGTCATTGGAGTAAACCTAGAATATAATGGTGTATTGGTATGTGAATACATTATCATATGATATCCATGGTAGCAATACTTTCTTATTATGGAAACAATTTTTTATTCATATTTTTATGCCAAAAAAACCATTCATATTCCAATGTTATGCTCCAATGGATCATGTTATTCGATAACCTCATGATTCATTAAATATTAAATTCCAATCATTATTATATGATTCAAAATTAAGATCTTTTATATGACAGTTATAGTTTTAAATATTAATATTGATGTCCATATTCCATTCTGAACATGTTATGCTTATATATCTCCCTTTTTACCCAAAATGATCATTTGAGCTCACCCTTTCTCAAGATTCATGTCTATGGGATATAAAGAAATGAATTATGTAAGATATGTTTAATAAGGGTTCTAGTTATGAGTAATATAGTTGGAGAATATTTATCTCTCTTATGGATCAGTATTTATGTTTCCATATTTCTAAAGGAACTAAAATATTATGATCCTCATGTGTGTGTTTGTATGTAATGAATATTTTTAAAACAATATATTATATCAATGTATGATAAGCCACTATAATTATTCTAATAGTCATAATATTATTACAATGGATATATTTATAATAGACATTTGGGTTTCTATGTTACTATAAATACCAATTATTCTATTCAATCTTCATTCACTTAAGCTTTATCTCATATTTATATAAACATTTATCCACATAAAGAATATTTTTTTTAATTCTCTACATTTTTTCATGAGTTAAATAAATATTTTGGACATAACATGTCCACATTATCCTATTGTTTTTCTATTCTAATCTATTTATTATCTTGCTATCATATTATGGGTGCAACTAAAATTATTTTCTCACTAATTTATTATACTTCATTTATAAGAATAGTGTGTTTATGGTTTTTTTATGTGATGTAAGTGATTTACATTACATGAAATAATTATAAGAATGGAAATTTCATTTATTAAAATCTAGGACTTTATAATAATTTGTCAGTACAAATATGATTGCATCATTTTATTCCACGGAAAACATTCTTGGGAGTTATTCAATGATATTGTAAAATAATAGTGAACGAAAGTTGCATATATATGGGATTGTTTTTTAAATAGAAAACATCAGGACATGAAATAAAGTATGATGTGACATATCATGCTACATTTTAGACTGACCTAAGGGAGTCAGACATTCTTAAAAAAAGGTTCTAAGACATGTTAATGAAACAATGACCTGTAGGATGATATATATATTTATATTATATTTTAGCATTATTAGATTCATATATATGTATATTGGAATGGTAATTTTATAGATTTATGTTCTACAACTAATAAGAGACTATTTACTGATGAGGTTCATGTGATATATGATAGTAATAATCAACATTCAATGAAACATAGAACATCAATGAAAAAGAATATAGCCACTACACAGATATATACTTGGGAATTTTAGATTACTATATAGTTAGAATATTTTAGTATTAAAAATAAAATTTCAACATCCGAGAAATATAGTATAAAATGATAATATTCTCAATATATTTCATTACATGCAACAACAAGCACTATTAAAATTGAAAATATGTATTTATATTTAATTATGGCCATTATAACATAATCATTGATTTCATGTCCATTAATATGGTTAATAATATTATGAAATATATATATATATATAATATACATATTCAACAAATCTTTTTGTATTAATGATTATGAAATAAGAACCAATTTTTTTGTAAATTTGTTTTTGAATATACAATTCCTTTTCATCAAAAAATGGGATTCATTTTTTATTATGTTTAATTATTATAATCAATTACTATAAATTTTTATAATTTTATATTAGAAAATATTACTTGTTTTAAAATAATAATGTAAAAATTTACATATTGTAATAATTTTTTATATTAATGAAATGATTTATTTTTAAAAAAAATAGTGAGATATATAGATTTTTCAAATATTATAACTCCTTTTCATTAAATTAATTAATATAAAAGTACCATTATAGTTTTTTATTTGGATTTAATATAAAATTTTATTCAATTTATCGATAATAATCTAATTAATTCCATTTTAATCACATATGATAATCATTTTGATATTATATAAATATTTGACATAAAAACGCATTTCCCTACAATTGTTTATTTCTATATGGTTCATGAACACATATTAAAATTAATTTCATAAACATATATAAATCGAATTTGAAAATGCTGATTAAATTTTTGAATTTGGAAGTGAATATTTGGAAAATAAGACACTTTCAATTTGTTCATTATGATTATCAACCATGATAAACATTTGTCACCTTGGTATGGGTAAAATGGGTAAAATCATTTTAAACATTGGGATAAGAAATGAAAATAACACTAACACATTAATTTAATATATTTTATTAGTTTTTAACGACTATCCTCATCCTTGAAATTATTTTATGTCAGTTTGGATCATTTTTATAATAATAAATTATATATTATTTTAAGCAAATAAAAATACAAAATATCACCCTCTTTTCTATAAAAATTTTCTACTTTTTCATGTTTATAAAAACTATATTATGGATTGTTTCGATTTTTTATTTTTAATATAAAAAACATTATTTTTATGATTTTAATTTATTTATATTTTTTACTGATGGTTTAATTACCTACAATTCTTACATAACACTAACAAAGTGATTCAGTTTGTAGAATAAAAATTTAATAATTTTTTTTAAAAAAATCAAACAAATAATTTTTTTTATTAAATGTTGGTTTACATTGATTTATGAGTATTTATTATGTATATGATATTTTTAATATATCTATATTAGAAATTCATTGTTGATTTTTTTAAATTAAATTCAACTAAATTGAATAGTCCTAAAAATTTCATCAATGATATTTTAATTTATTGAATTTTTTATAAAAGGATTATAAAATTATAATAATTATGAAATAGGGGAAATAGTATGATATATAGTTTAATTTTTCATCCATTTTCCATTTTTTCAAATATTTACATTAGAAATAAATTTAGACCCCGTAATTGTTGAAAAAATTATTACAATGAAAAGTATAAAATGTGTTAACGGTGGATTAATCTAAATATAACCGGATTAAAACGACCTAAATAAATACCTAGATGAAAATAGATAAATTTATTTAAAGTAAATGTCAAATTTAATAAAAAATTAATCTAATTTGAAATCAATTTTCATAAAATGTGGCTTTAAAATATTATAATGATTTGAAAAATTAAAATAGTATTCTTTCCCTCCATTATAAAAGGACACTCATAATTTATATTCACTATAGTATATTAAGGGTCCAATATCAACCAAGAACTAGAAAATTCTATTCTAAAAATTTATATCCATTTTGTCAATGTGATGGTATTTTTAATATGGTACTTAGAAATAGATCCTATGGTGGTTTACCGAAAAAGAGGTAATTATCCATCGAAAAAATAATCATTATATTTATTATTATACCTCTTATAAATATGTGGTATCCATAATAAACTAAAAATTTAAATATCCAAAATATAATTATATTTTATTATGATTATGTAACAACTCTTTTCAACCATCTTTTCCAAAATATTTGAAATCAACGTATCAAGTGTGTGTACATGTTCACTACCGCATCAACAAAGAAATGTAATTAGTTTTTCATCCCCATTATTTATGGATGGTTATCATTATTAACTTAATGTTTATATATGATATTTATGATATAATTATGGACATGTAATTATAAAATTTTATTTATATTTCACTAATTATTTTCGGGAAAAAATTAAAATTAAGTTCTTAAATGCAAACAAATTAACATCTCCGTGAATGGTGTAATGCTTTTTATATATATAGGAAATTTGTGTGACTATAAATATGATATAGTAAATATATATATATATTATCATTATCACATTATTTAGATGAATTAAAAGAAATCAATGTACATGGAATGTAACTGTCAAACCCAACCATTCAGGAAAAATGAACATTTAACAACAAAAAATGATTGTTTTAATAAATAACTATTAATAAATTGTTTTCAATTTCTTATAATTGGATCATATAATATATCATATATTTTAATATGGGTTTTTATATAAATACAAAAAAATTTATCATATATATGTTATGGAACTTATGTAACATGTCGAATTTGAAGTAATTATTTCTCATCAAACATTTCATTTCATGACTTATATATAATTGGATCATATAATATATCATATTTATGATAATGGTTCAATTATATAATTACAATAAATATTATCTTATTATATATGAGTTTGAGTTCTTATTAAACTATACATTATTGAGGTAATTGTTTCTCGTCTCACATATCTCCTAGTGATATATATATCAAATCCACCAATTTATTTTATATGTTGGATACTTGTACTACCCATTATTTTATTGTATTATTATTTTAATTAATAATATGTGGATTTGAAAATTTACATAATGTTGTCACTTTAAGGTGGTTTTTATTCAGATACCTCCAATTTTGTAAGTTTGTTATGTTGTAATCACTTTTTTACTAGGATTATATGTGCTTTATTTTATGATAATGAAAATTTATGACTAATATATCCTAAATAACATATGATTTAGTCTAATATAGTTATAACATTTTCCCTATAATTCATCTTTTTAACTTCTATTGATATTAAATAAATATCTGTAATGAAAACTATCTTATTTTATTATTTGTACATGAATATTTTTCATCTATTAAAATGTTTTATGTAATAATTTTTAAATAATAATTATAAAAATCAAATTATATTTTTTAAAAAATATTTACATATTTTTTAAATTCGAAAAAAATAATTGGAATCTTTTTCTAATTTTCCCTAATAGTTACTCTTGACATTTTATAAAAAAAGTGAAAAGAATATTTTTTTCACATACATAGAATGAATGTAATAATAGACAATAATTAATTTTAAATTTGTTGAAGTTTATATTAAATCCTTTTAACTTCTAAATCAATGAAAAAAAATTAAGTAATAATTTTCAAGTATTTAGTTTAAAAAAAATTTCAAATTGAAATGTTTCTTTTACTCAAAAAATATTACAGTGACCTTTTAAAAGAATTTTAAATATATGATTTAATACTTTATTCTTACTTATCCTTTATTGGGTATATTATCCAATAATACAATCCTTGTTCATTATATTTATGGTTTATGATTATGATAAATAAATGTTTACAAAACACATTTATTTTCTAAGGTTTTAGGTATGATGTTATGGATAATTATTTATGATCTTGTGGTACATATAGTAATGGATTTATAATTAAAATATTGTAGGGACTCGAATTATACATCCATTAGATACATTGGGTAAAATTTAAGGTTTTCTAACATTAAGTGGTACATGGAAGTTTATCACATGCCTAAAATAGGGTATACATGAGGTTATTGCATGTCAAAATATAGTACATTTGATGTTATCCCAATCTCAAGATAGGAAACATGTGTGGTCATCCCATGAACAATTTAAGTACATGGGAATTTTGAAAAATCCTAACATGTGATGAATTTTTATAGGGTATCCTTGGAATAATATTTTATATGTGTTTCGTTCTTGTTTTCTCACCCACGAAACTCCCAAAGGCTCCATATCCAATGATTGATGGACCTGCTTTCCAAAGGAAGGTGTTTGCCAGATGGTCTGACCAGCGACTCTTAAGAACTCACATTGGTCGAGAGGATGGGAATTCGGGCTCTTCACACCCTTTTGGGGGGGGGGGGAATTATTGTCTGTTCCGGGACTCTCTTATAGATTTAAAACGTATTCATATTTTTGCGAATATTTGGTTTGTACCCAAACATAATATCCACGGATTCAACCTTGGTGGGTAATGTTAAACTGGGCCTAGGGGTTCAGAATCATTTATGCCCAAGGTTTACCATCCCTCATTGGATTAATGACCCCAAAGGGTTGAAATTCGCTTGAGGCAGCACTAGGAGTGGCCAGGTGAACCGATGTGGAGATGATCAGATCGACTGGCTGTTGGGCATGAACCTCAGGGAGGCTTCCTACATACCATGCCTTTACATGGATCAAATTCCACGTAGTTCACATATACATTTTAACGTCATGCTGGCCAAAGGGGGGAACTCGACGTGAAGAAACAACCGAGTGGTGGGCTTGAACCTAGTGGAGGCTTCCTACGTAGTATGATTTCACATGGATCAAAGTCCCAGTAGTTCTCTTTGTGGGGATTACGCTCTAAGGTGGCCCATAAGAGGATGTCATGGTCGATGCTTACTATAAGCCCACGTGAGTCATGCTCGGTGTGAGAAACAAGAGGAAGCAAGGACCAGACGATCACGTAGCGAAAGGTGCGTCCGTGAGAAGTGGAGTGAGGATTACGCCTAGAGCAGCCCATGGTGATGAATTGGGGCTTACACTCTGAGGAGGCCCAAAAGGTCAGGGCTTACTATGAGATGGATGCCCGGGGTGATAAAGCACAGTGGGAGAGAGAAAGGGGGTGCTCCTATACCCATCTCCTCTCTTGTAGTGCACCAGGGCTTCCTTCTGATGGCTATTTTACCATCTCTGAGGAACCCTCAACAAGTGGAGGGGAAAAAATAGGATTCCCGAGCTCAGAATCCATATTACCGTGGGAATGTAAAACCAGGAATTCTTCGAGAATCTGCTCAAGGGTCGGGGAAACCTCTTTGCCCCAGTTTACCGTGCGTATGTGAAGCCAAAATGGCGCGCTGATACGCCGATCTGGTGGAGGCCTTGGATCAGGGCTAATGAATAAGCCAATTAAGGAGTTGTGGAGGACCTGGATGGATCGGAAGTATTTTACCGGTCTCGAGAAATGAGAACACCGATGTATTTGGCGAGCCACCGAGAGGTATGGGTGGTGGCGCCCTTCACATGGGGATGTACCACGCGGCTGGAGAAGCCGTCCACGAACTAGGGTGGTCCGGGGACTGATTGGAATCCCACAAACCAGGGTGGTTCGCAGCGTCAGGTTCAATCCACGAACCAGGGTGGTTAACGACTTCGGGTTCAATCCGCCAACCAGGGTGGTTTGCGGATGGTTCCAAGCAGGAAGCGGCGGCCAAGGGCAGTGCCGATCAGAGGCTCGTCGGTCGGGGTTTCTCCCACAGAGGAGGGTGCTACGCGGTACGACGGATGGGAAAAGAGGAATAAAATCCCTGGTCTGCGGGGAAGTCATCTGCGGAAGGGGTATTGTTTGTGGTTCTCCTTTTTTTGGTTATTTTAGGTTCACGGTTCACCAAATTATTATGCATTTTTTAATTCCTTGTTAATTTTTATCCCTACTGTGGTTCGCGGATGGGAATTTAACTTTATGTGAAATATGAATCCTTCTTTCATCCGATCTCCTTTTGAATCTCCAATCCCTCTAATTCCGATTCGAGTTCTCTAATCCTCTCTTCCTTCCCCCTTGGTCTCCTTTTATAGAGTGGGGAAAGGAATGTATCTGTGGCCACGCGATGCCTTTTGCAGAGTCCCATAACGAAATACCTGGTTTATAGCTGACTTGGTCAATCCACGATTTGTGGTGTGTATTTAATGCCCCCCCTCCTCCGCGAGGTGAACTCAGGGAGTGCTCTGCGGCTGCGGAGGGTTCTGCCTCTATTCTGCGAACGACAACAGGTGCGGATCAAACCAGTCGACGCGGTCTGCGGTTTTGGGCGGTTCGTAATGGTGAACCGAACTGGCACCCATCCTTCCTCCTGACCGCGGAGGCTCTCCTCCCCTATTTTGTGAACGACAATGGTTCGCGAAGGGGGTGCCTCGCGGTGCCTGGCCACGTTGCACTTCCATGGACCAGTTCACGGACCGGTCCTTTTTGTGTCTCTTCTTTGATTATTTTCCGCAACTCTTTGGGGGATTTGGGTAAAATTTCCTTTGTAGATTTTTCAGGACCCTACAATATGTATATGATCATTCCATAATTAATTAAAATATTATATGTTATGATCTTATTCCAATCTTATTCTTCCATGTATCATATTTTTATTTCATTATGATTCATTCCTTATTAACTATTATGATTTATTGTATGGCACAACATTTTGATCTATGAATTTCTAGGTACAGTTTTCAATGTTTAATATCTTGTTTGAATAACCATATGCTCATGTCCTTTTTAAGGGTCAATTGTATTTCCCTTCTATACTCTTAATAGGTATATTATATCACTCATAATTGTTTTTCCTATTACCTATGATAGAAGTAAAATTTTTATGTGTGATATGTCTATGAATAATATTATTTATGAAGAAATAATTGGAATACAATGTGGATATTATTTATTCCAATTTTTTATGCATCTAGGTTTCCAAAGAAAATAAATAAATACAGTTTAATAAATGATCATGGATTTATGTAATTAATATTTTTATAATAATATTTAATAATTATGTATAAACTGTATCGGAAACTGTAGTTGGTAATGGAAAATGGTTTGTTATTTTTCAAGACAAGCATGAGAAAACATTAGTGAGAATCCATAGGATAAGATTCATAATTGAAGAACATCTTAGGTTATGATAATGAAAGGAGTGTGATTTTTATATAAAATCATTCCATTTATATATATTATAATGTAGATGTGGCTTTAGAATATATGCACCTAGGGGTGATAACTCTTAATTGTGAAGATTTAGAATTAACTCGATCACCACTAACATATAATGAGTTGTCTTAGGACTATACGACTATCCAGAAACTCATTGGTGATATGTTTATGTTAATTCAAAATATTTTTATGAGGAATTATAAAATTTGATAATAGACATTAATCATGGATGTATTATGTTAGTTCTAGTGTTTCAATTATTAGAAAGAAGGTTTTATGATTTTTAATCCGATGAATTTGTAATATTTATTATATGGTTCCTTACAATGTTTTTTATCACAATAATAATTTTTATATAAAATAGATGGAACCCAATCGAATAATGTTAATACTATAAGTAATTGACAATAAAATGACTTTACTAATGAGGAAGAAAATTAAATTGGAGATGAAATGTGATTTTTTTTATTATTCCCCCCAAAAAATATACATTATATTTTTCAAAAACTCAACATTGGTGTTCTTATTTATATAGATAATTACTATAAAATTGGCTTTTATAGGATTTCATTTGTTAGATATGAAAAATTAAAATTTATTCCACTTTATAAATTTCATGAATATTGGTAGAATCATAGGGTAAATGTCTCAAAATAATAGGAATAAATTTAATGTGTGGAAAATAATGTCATATATTGTGTAATTGATGAGGAAAAGTTTAAGGAATGATGGAGATAAATAATTAATACCCTAAAGTACCAATAGTAATTCAATGTGATATATGTGATAAAAAATGTCATTATTTGTTTTAATTCGATAATCGGGGAAATGATTACATTTATTAACAGTGTTCTTACCTCGGTGCATATGCATATTCTTTCTAGAATCAAAATACTAAAAGGGACCATTACAAAGCTAGAGATGATAATTAATGAGATTCTTATAAGAAAATCAGAATGGTAAATGACCCTAGGTGTCATGGGTCTATCTTTCCAAACAAATTAGTGATTGAGACATTAACATGTTGACTGTATTAAAAACCATAAATTACATGAAAGAGAATGTTCCATGAAAAATCATAGTGGGGAAATCTTTAAGGGACCATTTTTTGAGAGACAAATAAAAATTTAATTGGGAGGAATGGTCACACATAACTAGAGGTTTCTCTGGTTTATCTCACCACATGGTTAAACCCATTTATGATATAGCGATCAAGGTCAGATGGGTGATCGGGTGTATAGAATTCAATTTCATCCAGGAATTATGTGTAGGGGAAGATCTTTTTTCTCGGTTTCCTTGTCCATAAACACTTATACTCAGAGACCACTAGACACATTATTTTATTCATGTTGTTTTTAGTAATCATTATAAGAAAACCAATATGAAAAAAATGTTGGATAAACTGGACATGTGTGTCTTTACTTATTCATCATAAAGTCTTTTCAATGCAAGGATTATAGTAAAATAATTTATATTTGAAATAGATATGATTTCTTTATAATTATGCTTTATTGATAGAAGATTAATAGAAAAATGGATTTTCCTTTTTTAAGAAAAAGGAATGGAACTCATTCAAGGGATTAAAACATTGAATATTTGGGACTGTAGTTGGCATCAAGATGTTAGTGTTGTGTTCCTTGACAACAAGAATCCTCATGGAACATATTTTCCAAAGGAGATTGGGTTAGTTAGATATGCTGTTATTTGTGGAATATCATAACAATTTTTGGGGGAGGGGAGTCTATGAGACTGATATTTAATTCTAATTTTTTAGGCTTCTCTAAATAGAAGGAGACAAAGGTTAGATATTTTATTTTTTCTACAATTTTTTAGTCTATCTGTGAGGAGTGATATATATCTAGAGAGGGAAGGAAGGTGTCCCTTGTTTTCCTCCTCATTCACATCATGATGTGGCTGAGAGAGATGGGTATTCTAATCAAAATAAAATTAGATTCTACTACCTTATAATGAATGCTCCTAAGACACTATTCAAATTTTGAAGAAAACAAAATGAATCATGGTTGATGGATCAAATAGAAATCCCCAATACAAGGAGAAAGTTAAATGTGGATGGATCTTATGTGGAAGGGGTAACACATAGAGGTGGTCTGGTGAGAGACAATAATGGTTAAGTGTTCTTTTTATGTAGTGCATTATATGGGGAACGTAATTCCACTAAAGTAAATGTGATATATTTTATTACCAAATATCAACCTATTTATACTATATGGATAAAATATAAAATGTTTGAATATGCCTCATCTTTATAGGTTGTCTTTTTAAAATTAAAGGTCAGTTGCCTATTAGATATTTTTTAAATTGTCATAAAATTTAAAAATGCCTCTCGATTAGGATATTTGAGTTATGATCACTTGGATGGAAGTGAATTTTGTAAAGGATTATATTTATAGTAAATAGAGTCCAGGTGAATTGCTTATTTTATACAATTAGTTGGTGTATCGTTCCAATTATTGTTAAATTAATATACAGATTGATTCTCTTGCCCTTTATAGTTTCATCCCATTGTGAGTGGGGTGTTCTACGGGATTCCTTTTTTCATTTAATATTAAAAAATATAAAATTCTTGTATATGGATAAACTAAAATAACTAGGATGGTCATATATTAGTATAATCATTATTGTTTAGTGATTAAAGTGTTTATGTATTGAGATTCTAAATTTTTTTTGTGAATTATTTATATCAATGATATTTTTTATATGAATCATAAAAAATTTCTGGATATTTATGTAGTGGTTTTTGGTAATGATTATAAATTATATGTTGAATTGTATCGATAAACTATAATAGTTATTTACCAGTAATGGAATATTTTCAAAAAACAAATATCTAAGGGATATATAACCCTTAATAGGTTTGGATGTTGAGAAAATAATGTTTAGTTGGGTTCATTTGATGATTGTTATTAATAATCTTAATTTTTATAGTATTTGTGACCTTAAAATTATTAGTGATTTTATAAAAAAGGGATTTACAATGAATTTTTTTCCAGGAATAGATATAATGAAAATTTTTAGAATTATATTCGCTTCAATTTATTTTTTATTTTTTTAGGTTATTAGACTATTTGTGTATACTAT
This sequence comes from Viscum album, assembly GCA_963277665.1. Classification (NCBI taxonomy): domain Eukaryota; kingdom Viridiplantae; phylum Streptophyta; class Magnoliopsida; order Santalales; family Viscaceae; genus Viscum; species Viscum album. The sequence continues at coordinate 908,630,319 of OY728145.1, forward strand.
GGGATCAAGGAATACATATTTATGGTATGTGACATTATAATCCACATTATGTGGTTTGGGATAAATGTTATTGTTCATCTTAGAATCCAATATGTGATAAATTATTTTATATTGTTTGGTTTTAAAATTTTTCATACATATTATGGGGGATGTTACATATTTACCATTTATGGAATGCCTTAATTTTGACTTTGGGGTTTTTAATGAGGTTTTATAGATTACTTAAATATATTTATATATATTAGATAACATATGTTTTCAATTTTGGATTTGTTAAATATTTTTTTTTGCAGAAGTAATGACACATCATTCTTTAATTTATAATAGAGTATATGAAATATTTTTTTATTGAATAAAGTGGGAAAAATACACTATTAATATTCATTTCATGGAGTAACATGTTAAGTTTATGTTTATTTAATCACTTCTAAATGATGAAATTATTCTTCCGAAATGGAAACATTTCATGTTGTTCTATTTTCTCATTTTCTCTATCATGGTAGTAAAGGAATACATGACAATTTATAAAAGGATATATAAATACAAATAATTTTGTTTTAAAATAAATTATAATGATTTTATGTTATTTTAACCCATCATTGATTAATTGTTTAGTACTCATTAACATTATTATGATCATGTTCTCTATCAGAATCTATTACTCATGGTACATTATTATTCTGATCCAACTATCTAATTTTTCATCCATACATTGATCTTATTATATGGGAAACAAAATATATATAACCAAATTTTGTGTTATAATTATTTTTATATAATGATAAAATATCATTAAACAATCATTCATTAAAAACATTATGAAATTAAAATAGTTTTGATGTATATATATGAACTACCCTCAATATGTATAATGTAATTTATTCTAATATCTATATCCTTTATAGAAAATTAAAAAATTTATTATAATAAAAATATATGAAATTTATATCATGATTAAAAACTTTTAGATGATGGAACTATATTCAAGGATCAATGACTAGAATTGTCAAACCAAAACATTAAGGAAAAATTAAAATTTTACTATAGGGAAAAGAGATTTTATTAATGTTTTCTAAACAAATTGGTGTTGATATTTATTAATTATAATGAATTAAAATTTATAATAAAGGATTTCATTGTTCTTATAATGAATGTGGTGCATGATGTTGGTGTTTCTTGAAACACTTTTATTTCCATGATACATATGTTATATTCCCCACTTATTTCCTGTGTGTTGGGTATATACATCCCATTATTTTATTTTTTAGTGATTTTAATTAAAATTATATTTATATAAAATTATACATAACTACATAACATTCACGAACTTTATATTCATTAATTACCAAATATGTAAGGGTTTTATATTATAATGTAGGTCTAAGAGAGTTTATTTTTGCGTGAGATTTCAATGTAAAAATATTTATGATACATATCTAAAAAACATCATGAATTATCTATCATATGGTTATTTCAAGATAATACATTTTTTCATTTAATTTTCCCCTCCTTATGTTCTATATATATAGAAGGTATGTTTTTAATGAAAATTGAATTGTTATTACCGATATTGTAGGAATAAATTTCATTCATGTCCTTGTTTTCATTAAAATCCAACCAATGTAGTTGGGGTTTGGTTTAGTGGTAAGAACCATGTAATCCTACTGGAAAAATGGGGGTTCAAAACCCATGGGGCATAGGGACTGTAGCAGTACTACACTGGTATTATAGCAGGGGTGATACTGTTGATCGGCTGGTACTGTAGTGGTGACTGGATATTGTAGTGGTGGCAGGCACTGTAGTAGTAGTTGGAACTATAACAGTCGGGTTACTATTCACAGAATGGGCCTTAGCAAAAAAATTTGGCCTACGGGCTATGTATTGGGAAACAATCCCACTGGGCCTTCGGACTATGTAATGGGTCTCCCTCTACCCAGTTAAAAGAGGTATTTTCTTTGCTTTAATAAGAAAAAGAGGTTTCGGCCCCAACCTTTTAAAAAAGCTAAAATTCACCCAAAATTTTTTTCCCTATTAATTTATTTTTTATTTTATTAATATTTACCAATGTTTTAATTTTAAAAAATAAATAATATTCTTATTCTTATTCTATTATGAATTAGGTACATTTGATGTTTTAATAGAAAATCTAAAAGAAGTCATTATTTTATAATACACTTCATGAATTGGATTTTCCACCATTATGACCACTCGATTATTTGAAGAATCATTTAAAAGATTCAAGGGATCATTTAAAAAAATATTTTTCAATATTTTATGAGAACATTTATATTTGATATGATTGGTTTAAAATTGAAAATGTTATCTTCCTCAAAAAATATTTCAGTGATATTTTAAATACATTTTTAATCTATGAAATCATCATTTGATGTTAAATGTGATTTACTAGGTATATGATTCACTGAAACCATCATTATTCATGGTCTATATTCCTATAATATTGATATTTGATTGAATAAGTTTATTTTTTATTTTTAATGTTTTGATAATATGGTGATTATTTATATTTTCTTATCCAATACAAATAAAGGGATTTATGATTTCTTGTTCTGTATGCCAATAATTATATACCCCTGAAATTAATTGGTTAAATTTTAATGGTTTTTTTGAAATAAAATGGTATATTTTACTTTATTCCAAGTCTAATTGGGGTTCAAATAGGTTAATCTTAATCCTGAATGTGGGTTCACAAAAGATTATCTCAAACCTTAAAGTGGTTAAACATGAGGTTACCCCAAGACCAAATAAAGTTCATGGGTGGTTATCCCATGATTAACATGTGATTATCATCATGGTGGGTAGACATTGAAAAAAATAGTTTCTATGATTATAATAATGCCTCACTTTATTCCAATCTTATATGACATGAGATTATACTAAGATTATTCTCATGTAGACCAGTTCATTGATTCCTTTATGATAATTCTATTATCAAATCCCGCTAATTATTTCATAACTCAGGACTATGATATATGAATTTTTTGGTATGGGTTTGAATGGTTAATATCTTTTTCTCATACCCTTGTTATTTTTGTGTTAATATATAATCATTTAAATCTACTATTTTTACCCTTATAAAGAATTAAGATCCACCATTTATTAGGTTTTATTATATCTAGCATATGGAGAATTATTTTATGTATGATATGTCTAGGAATAAACGTAGTAGTGAAAACATTAGTGGGAGATGATTTAGATCATTTATATACTAGTATTTTAGGTATAAAAGATTCCATATACATTAAACATAATTTTTTTTGGAATATATTAAAATGTTATATAATGAATACATTCTAATGAGATGAAATATTCATGTTTTAAAATAATGAGAAAATCTATAATGTTCATTAAAGTAACTCTGTGAAAATTATAGTGTAATATAACTATTGATTAATACTATGGGGATCCCTATATCCAAAATAATTGACATCAGGTCTCATTCAATTAATGGAAGAGAAGAACATAGCGTTATCAATTTGAAATAAGTTTTTACCCCAAATATTGAAAATATTTTCAAAAAATATTTATCAAGAGATAAGGTATCTTATTTTAGGATAAAGAATTATATATATACATATCCCCTCACTTGAAGGTGTGTTAAAATAAACTCCACTTATCATGGTATTGTGTTTATAATGGGGGTTAAATGGTGACTCAAATCATTACCAAGCGGGTGCGGGGAAATATAGGTTAGAGTGTTCACTACTTGTTGAACATGAAGTTTTCGTTAATTCATATTGGGTGATATTTTTTAAAGTGATAATGGATATATGAATTTAGGGCGATTTAATTTAAAAAAAATTAATAAAATTATATTCCATTGATTTATGTATTTCTCTGAAAATTATTATCATTTCTGATTATGTGAATAATGATTCATATTTTAGGATATACATTATGATTTGATTATTCTAAAGATATTTTTTGAATCCAAAATAGGTTAAAATTATTTTTAAATAATTTAGTGATCTTCATGATGTTTCTAACCATAGTATATGTTCTAATATGGGTTAATCCTGACTCATAAAATATTAAATTTGATTGATCATTCATATATTTTATAATAAATTTTTTTTTGGAAAATTAATCTCTCCAAATGTAATATTGAGAAGAAATGTCCCGGAACCAATAAGACACTGTTTCATAATAAATTTATATGTAACCAAATCAAATTATAAAAATATTACCTCATAATTGAGATAACAATTCATATTGTATGAATATTATCTAAAACCATTTATTGTTAATCGTATGTTCATGTTACAAGACTCAACTAGAATATGAATTTAGTGGTGGTCCACACATTCTCCTATGATATAAAATGGACATCACTAAATCATTGTGTTCTTGCACGGTCTATTGAAGATATCTATTTTTTCATATTGATTTCTTCATATTTATCTAGCCTTGATGAAATTCTATTGAATTTCCCATTCATGAGGGTATGTGAAAAGCAACATGAAAACTATAGATACTAATATATCTACACAATTATTCTCAAATTTTATTTCTCCTAGAATTTATAAGAGGTATATATATAGACCTTGGGCTTGTGTTTTAATCTCAATTAATTTCCTAGGTTACCTTAATAATATGTTTAAATCATGTATGGCCCTATTTTTTTTATTAAGATATAATATTTATTGTTAAATACATGTGATAAATAGGCCATTAATAAGCAATATTTTCCCAACTTGAAATTTAATATTTATCATCAGACACAATTTAGTTTATCTCATCCTCATTTTAATTGATAAAATTCCCAAATAAATATTTCATGATATATTTATTCAAAAAATAAATATTCTATTCAATGTATATCAAATATATGTTTAAGTAAAACTCAAAAAGTAAAATATAAATATATTTAGAGTCAGGAGAATATATATATATATTAAATAATTGTGATTAATAATTAGGAATAAAATTATTCCTTCATCTTGAGAATAATATTCATTAGACTAATTAAATTCAAATATAATATAATGGAGATCAATAAAAACACTTAGTTTGTGAACCTCTTAGTATATTTCTTATTTTCATTAACAGAACCTTCCTAATGTCCAAGATTACTATTCCAAATTTGAAAAAGTAAAACCAAGAGAAACAAGTTAAAGTCCCAGAATCGACAACCACATGTGAGTACTCATTGGTTAATATAGTATCGTTATCACAATATATCATCAAATAGGTTTTACACCTGTGTCATTAACCTTTTGGCTTCATACACTTTTCATTGACTATATGAAATAAACATTTCATTACACCATGGACATAGAATATAATTAAATATTTTTTTTCAATAAAAAGGATATGATATCAACATCCATTAACATTGGATGTACAATTCCATTATCAAATTATTTATAATCATCAAATAATTCAAAATTCCTCCAACACGCCCAACATTACAATTAAATGTCATTATCATGGTTTACAGAAACAATCTATGTGATAGAGTCTTGCAATGAATTAATAATAATATTAATGTCCAAGGACCATTATACGCACTCACATATTGAAATATCTGATCACACATAAATATGTATAATTCTAATAGGAAGGTATATTCTCATGACCTTTTCTCTTGGATAATACCATGTGAGGACTTCATGATATGATGTCTCATTTTCATATGAGAACTTACACCTAAAAATAAAAATACGACATACCCAATAATATAAGGTTATCCCAAAAAAGAACTGGTTTTAATAATATCTCAATAGAATTTTATTTTACTATTATAACTCGAAATTGTTGGTCTTTGTAAGTTAAATAGATACCCTAGGACCTTGTTAAATTTAAGTAATTAGTAAATATTAATGATATATACTAAAATATATAATTTAATAATTAGTTCTATGAATATACATGTAATCCAAAACATAATCATCTAATTACAGAAAACTATATTCAACAAAATTCATCACAGACTATAGCCATCAAACCAACACTTTTGTCATGCTAGACCTCGCATTATGATCATGTTTCTAAGGAGTTTATGATTGATTTAATGGGTACACAACATTTTATTCCATGTATACTCTCCTCACAAAGACTTCTCTCATCGATAAAAAATATCTAAATAGATAAAAAATTTGATGTATCATCATTGTTTCTTAATGTAAATATAGATCAATTTCACGGCCCATCACTGTTGGGTTAACATAATAGTGTGTTATATGATGTTTAATCATTGGAATCCTATAAATATTTGGAATGTTATGAATCCAAAATTCTTATTTTGCAGACATTAATGACACAATATACACCCAATCATTTATATAATCTATAACCATTACTTTTTGAATCTATTTTACTCACAACATGTACAATGATAGTAATTATATATTCTATAAACAATAATAGATCATAATGATCTATATGGAAACTACAGTATATAAATCCTCAGATGACTATCTCAATATCCCCTATATAGAACATGAAAATATACTTTTTTTTCATTTCAGATTCATAAGAATAATCTGGACATACATCCAATGGTGGTCATCTAGGATAGCTTTATATCATCGTAAAACACGTAAGGAAATGGAGACATAATGCCTATTAAATATTGAGAAACCATTTGTATTGATCATAAAAAATCTTGATCCAATTAATTATGTTGTTCCAACTATGTCCTTCATGGAGAAGGGTGTCATCAATATAAACTATTAGGAAGTGTACTACCTTCCAACTAACCCACAAACAAACACAAGATTCAAATTCATTATATATGAAATAAATTATGTTTTCACTTAATGAAATATAATTTTATGTAATAATTTTTTTTATTAATCAAAAAATGGATCCTTGAATTTTTTATACATCATTGCAATCCTTTGGAGTCACAAACCATTACAGTTGTGTCATAAAGAAACCTTCATAAATGATATAACTATGGAAGATTGTTTTGAAATTGTTTTACCAAGCCACTTTGACATGGTATTCAACAATGAAAAGCATAAACCTAATGAATTTTTGTATACAAAAAGTTGATAAGGATTCATCATAGTTTATTCCTTGAAAAATTTTAAACCCTTTTGCAACAAGTCATTCTATATAAGTATAACCATGTCTAGTTTCTTTGAGAATAAAATTTCCTACCAACATGATTTATATTAAATGGATGGTATACCAAATTACAGGCTTAGCGATAGTACATGGAATCCATTACATATCTCATATATTCCTTCTATTTCTCATTAATTTTTTTACTTACTAATTCATTATACGTTAAAGGATAATTATTGTAAACTAATAATTTTTCAACATCATAAATGACTAGAAAACCATATCATTCATGCACTTTATGCTATCTTGTACTCATACAAAAACTTTGTTTCTCCAAAACTAATTCTCCCATGTGACATTGTGAAATAATTTCCTTTATAAAATAATGTATATCTTGAGACTATATTTCATCATTGTCTATCTCACTACTATTATATCATTCAAGGATATGACCCTCATTAATGAATTTGGGACCATTTATATATATTATCAATATATTCAAATGGTTGTATATGTAGTATCCCCATGATTCCTTAAAAGATACTATAATTTATAATTATTTTTATAATCATATGTAATTTAAAATGGGATTTAATTTATTATTTTTTGGATGAGACGAATTATAGACCAATCCTAAGAATGTGAATCCATTATTTGGAACACTAATGTGGGGTTTTAGATGGTTCTGTTGAATGAGAACTATATTTCATGTTATGTTTGTTTTGAGAGCATTATACCTTAATAGCTAAGATTTTGAAAAGCTAATGTTTACTTCATGGTTAACACATAGTTATTACTAACCATTCCCCTTATATGTATGGACATAGAGGGTGTTACATGGTTCTCCTAAAAATGAAATCCAAGATGCATATCCTGGTAAGGCATCTGTAGGAAATGGAGAATCCCAACCACACGTGTTGCACGCAGTTATAAATATTGTGCACTAAGCTTGAACAGTTAGTGAAATATAGGAAAGAGAGTTATATTGTCAGAAAATAGTTTGTAAAATCCATAAGGAAAAAATATAAACCTCATTAAATGGGTGACATTACTATTCTACACCTATTTTATTTGATCCTTTTATCTCCCTTTATTTTATATAGTTAGTCATCAAAGCCTTCCAAGTGTATATTTCACCCCCAATACATAATGGAATGATGAAATCACCTATATATGATCAAATAATCACTCACCATTGGCCACGTCGGAATCCCCATGGTGATTATATGATTCCACATTCCTTATTTATTTGGTTGTCATTGTGTATTGACTATCATTTCAACGTGACATAATATTCCCTCCATTTTTGTAATTTTACTATATCATAATTTTAGCTCAAAATATCTTGAATCAAACACTAATAGTGGATGAGTGATGCATCCTAATCACATGATAAGTTGTGTATATTTTTTTTTATTAATGTCATGTTTTTTATACAATATGTTATTATGTTGCATGCCATGTTCTATGTTTAATAGTCCTAAAATGTAAAATAACATAAAATAATTTTCAATATTGGAGAATATAACAATTATTAGACCAATTAATATTGTGGGATATTCTTGACCTCAACAATTTCCATCCCTTTGGGTGTGTCCAATTAATTACCCTTATTGGTCATTATTTTCAATTGTACCTAGAGTGAGATTTGATTGATTAAATTTAAATGAAACATTTAAATTAGAAATGGCTGTGTACATTCATGGTCCGTGATAATATAGGAATTATTCTTGGGCTTCAAAGGGATAATATAATGGAGTTACTATAAATGATAAGTTGAATATAACTTTATGTGGCCATCTTAATTAAATATAAATTTAATTAAAATAATTGTATTTAGGAAATGTGATATTCCATGTTTATCCACATTATATTCATTTTTTTACTTATACTTTAATTTAATTGAATGAAAATGGAATGTGAATTTTTTTTGTATGAGTATATAATAGGTATTATTCCTAAAAATAAAATACAAATTTCTATTTATATTATAATTTATGATACTTGGACACGACTTCCCTTATACATTAATATCAATCATGGAATCCCATGAACATGATACTCTGGAATGGTATCCCTTACCCATAATACTCATGTATGGAATCCCTTGCACATGATACTCAATAATGGATTCCCTTACACATGATACACTAGAATGAAATTCCATATATATGATAATCAAACCTAGAATCCATTATTATTCTTGAGTCATGTGGGCATAGTGAGCCTTACCTGAATTATGGGTCTCTTATGGTTATGTGTTGATCCCTAAGTTCCACCTCATGTATGGGATAATATTATATATCTACATGTATGTGTTTAAGTTACTATTTATATTTTCCATATAAATAAAAACATATATGTATATTTATATATATATGCCGAAACATGTTCATAGGTTTTCTAGATAAGGAAAAATCAGTTTTAGTTGGCATGGTGTCCAGGGGAATCTGGATCCCAACATGGTTATATTTATTTCATACATACTTATTCATTATACCTTAACACTATTGTATTTTTTATTCATATAATGGATAACATTAAGAATTATTTTGGGTGGCCTAATGAGTTTATCTCACACTGTGTTTGGGTTTCCATTTGGTACCCAAGTAGACACCATGGTTTCAAGTTTAGTATATTTAATTATACATGTCTTGTACCTGTGGATATGAGATCATAATAGAAAAATAATGATCTAATGATCTGGATACATATGACGATTTTCATTTGTTTTTAGACCCATTTTTTGTGTCGTAACATTATGTATTACCTTTCATATTGTAGCATCACATGGAAAATTATGGTTGTCTTTATTTGTGTCATTGGATATTTTATCATTTATTTTAATAATCTGATACTATGTTATCATTTTTTCCCTTAACTGTATATATTTATATTACTATACTACTTTGATCAAGATGGTATATTCTCTGAACCATACCACCTTTAGACCCTTTTTGTTAGTTGTTACCATCATGCTTACAGGGAGGTATTATTCGGCTATGTGACCAATAATCTTGGGGATCCATTTTAGTGGTTTCTAGGTCAAGAAGTAACATATAAACACACCCTTATCATGTCAAGTAGTAATTTTCAGTCCTGAAATATCCTTAACATAGGCTTCACATAACTAAACTTGTAAATGTGATAAAAATGTTTTATTTCTATACCAAGGTTCATATATAAAAAGATTTATTATTTAGTTGGAACTTTGTCTATAATGCATGTTATTGTTTGTAATTCATATCCCTAGAATGATAATGAAATAATTACATGAAATTTAATTTATTTGACCTTTTAAAAAAAATGTAGTTCCTTATTTCAATTATAAAATTCTACTATGGTGTATAAGGAGGAATAACTTTATAAATAATTGACAAAAATGGCTCATAATAAATGAGAACCTGATTAAAATATTCTCCACCACAGTAAAATTAGAGTTTCATAATTTTGTTACCATGTTGGTTCTCCCCTTTCATATTATATTCCATAAACTACTTAAATAAATATGTCTTATACCTTATTAATTATACATATCTATATCTACTAAAATCCACAGTAAAAGTAACATAGTGAAATGACCCAATGTTGTGTCAATGAAATTCCCTTATTAAAATTATTCCTTATAGTATAATCAGTTTATTAACCACGATGACATATAATGATACTAAAACTATTGATTATTAAACATAATGTTTTCACTTTTGTGTTTTGAATTTTTAAAATCTGACATGTACGGTTGAGTCAATGATGATTTTGGGGGTGTGACGGAGAAAATATATTGTTTTTGGTGAATAGTGACATACCCTTATGAATTGCAACATACCCAAATGAATATCATCCCTCAATGTTATTGTATATATATATATTATTTAAGTGAATGTATGATATACATATATTGTGGAGTTAGTAAATAAATGATTTAGAATTGGTATTTTTTGAATAAACTAATATTTTATTAAAAAAATTAATTTAACATATTTAGAAACTAATTTTTAAAAAATTGATTTCATTTTTGTATTCTACATGTCAAAAACGCTTAGGGAAAAATTGTAGGATTTTTTGAAATACATGATATTTTGGTGAATAGTGGAATTCAATAATATACAAATTATGCTAAATAAATGAATTTCTATATCATTATTGAGTCGATGATGATGTAAATGGTCATTGATTCAAAATCACATACACGTATTACTATTCTTGGTCTTATAAACATAACTATTACTTGACTTGTGGCGATATAATAAATTAATGAATATAATAATGAGAAAGCCCCTCTCCCCTCCACTATAAATACAACCCTTCACACCATCATTTACTCACACCTCTCAAGATTAGAGACTAGTATAAACTATTACAAAATAACATAAATATCTCCTCCCTATTATCCAAGAGCTCCTGGTCTCATAAAAATTTGAAAACTAGGTTCTTTATGGAATATCTCAAGAAGATGATTCAAGAGGTAATTCCTCTCTCATTTCCTTTAATTTCCTTTCAATTTCGTGTTCTTTTCTTATTCTCTACCCACCAATTCTCATCCACATGGTATGGTATCTCTAGTATCATATATATAATATAATTTTATGAATATAATGGGGTAATATATCATACAACCAACTTCTCCTCTTCTTTTTATATTAGAATGTAAAATGTTGTTCGTGAGGTGTTAATTTATCACCTTCAAGAATGAAATGTTCTCATTTTCCTTTACTTCCTTATAATATAGTCATGAATCAATTTTTATATTTGAACCATATTATTTTATCTTTATTTTTTCCTATTTAATGTTTTGGAATAAAGGTACTTATATATTACTGAATGATTAAACAAAAAAAGTTTTTAGTATTTGAAAAACCACACAAATTAACCCAAATGATCTTTATTAAATTCATATCTAATGATTCATTCTAATGGTATATTAATAAATTATTTATAATATAATTTCATATTTTGTAAAATCATAAATAACAAATAATTACAATTCTGTATTTTAATACGTTTTTTAAATGAACTTCCAATTATGAAAACAAGTGAACTCTTCAAGAAAACTATAAAAACAGATGTTCTCAAATAATGAATTTAGAAACTGTAACACATCCAAAGGAATATAAATGAACATAAAAAAACCTTAGTTATTATTAATAATTTATAATAGTTTCTTTATTTATTAATTTTTTATTCTAATGCGGTTATAAAGGGAAATAGTGTGATGAAGGCATTCACATACAAGGTAAGGGAAAGTCTCGAACCCAACTCTCATACTTTGGGTTTTCCATATATCAACAAATTTATAGTAAGGATAATCCTTAAGAATCATTTATTCACCCTCATATTACCTATTCTGGGATATTTATATTTTCTATTTTTAATTAATGAACTCTTTGTATAAATAAACACCCTCTTTTTAACCCTAAAAGATTATTTCTTCTTCACTCATCATTGAATGTTCAATGTAAAGAATGTTATCCTCTCATTATTTTGGGAGACAAATGTTTTTGAATTAATTCATTATTATGTGAAACAAATTTATTTATGTTCGTTATTTTCTGTTCAATTTTGACATATTCTCTCTATTGAATTCATGATAATGTAAATGTTATGGAGTAACCGGTGCGCCAATAATTATATAGTGCAATATGAATGTTAGGATATAACGGGTGTGCCTGAAATTATACAGCCCTCCAATGCATTGGGTAAAGTGATGAATCTCATGAGTTAAATGGAAATGGTTTGTGAACATGATTCTAGAATTTTTAAAAACGATGTGTTTTACTTAACCACTATGACATGTTGTTTCATTTCTATGCATTTCCAAATTTCATGTATTTTATTAAGGCTTCCTCAAATATTCATGATCCATTTCATTTGTTATGATTGTGCTACCCCATTGTTATATTTCTCATATTTATCTTCTTACTGGGGCTTTTTTACACCCCTTTTGATGTATTTTTTAGGTGATTATGTGTACTAAGGAGTTTTCAAGGGATAATAAGAAGCTAGAGAAGAAGGGATTAAATAAATATTTTTGGTTTATGTTATAAATGTTATGTATGGCCATAGTTTTCACAACAAAATAAACATTCATATCCTTAATGTGTAATAATATTATGTTGTGTATCTTTATAATGATCTAATAGTAATGTAAGAAATGGCAGGGACACTACAGTTGGTATTAGATGAAAGGTTCAGTTAATTTGGGAATTAGGATTAGTGAACTTTAGAGAAAACCTCAAGTATAAGACTGAGTAAAAATAAGAACCCATGAATATTTTTTATACATAGGGAGAAAATAAGATATTATTTTATTTTAAATTTCACAAATTAATAATTCAATAATGACTCATTCAGTTATGTTTTGGTCTAACCTTTTCTAATTTAGAAAATGGGTGGAACCTGGAGAAAAAACGCCAACAACCCATGTGAGGGACAATGTATCGATTTCTCGAACGATATCTCCAATTCCATGGGAGGTGGAGTTTAAAACGTCATGGTGATGTTTACATTGCTGTCTCAGGTTATATATACTAAATTGAATAATGGGGAATTTCCTCTTTCTCCTAAGAGGGAGTAGCTAGCTATCAAGTGTTTTATGTGGAAACAACCACCAATGATTAGTGGATCTACTAATCCACTAGTTACAGAACAATGGATCCACTCCATGTATAAGATCTTTTCTATGCTTACCTGTTTTTAGATAAAGTATGTGGCATTATAAAATTATCTTCTATAGGTAAAGTCTATTAAATGGTGGGTTTTGATTAAGAACACAAGATAATAGATGAAATTTAAAATATGGAATGCAAATACTTAATGATCATGTTTCTTAAAAAGTATTTCCCACGAACTCTTCATACGATGATGGAGAGAGAATTCACAGAGCTTAGGAAAATGGATATAGAATATTTTACAACCTAAAAATCTATTTTTACATTGATTTCAAGGTACCCTCAGTGTTTTTTGTCAACAATGATTGAAAAATTAATAGGTTATTTATTATATTAAATGAACAACTTCAAAAGGCTCTTGAAATTTGAGAAATTGGGAGATATAAAGAAGTTTCTCGATGTTCTCTAAATGTGGATATAGAGTTTGTAGAAGGTAACAGGTATGTTGATAGGAAAAAAAGATGGAGTTTCATGATGGAGGATCTAATGATAATGTTAGGAAGAAAACTCAATGACCCATAAGACAAAATGTGGGAAGATGCATCATGGACACTAACTCAATATGATGAGGAAATGATTCAATTATTGGAAAGAAGGCCATCATGCTCAAGAGTGTCGAAAAGATATGAGAAGGAAATAGAATGAGCTGGAATAAAGGAGAGAACCACCCAAGGTCCAATTCTATAGTTGTAGGGTGCAAGGGACCTATGAAATCTAGTTCATTAAACCTCTATTTCTCGAGTGTAATCAGTGTCAAGATCAACTAATTCCAAAGGAAAGAAGGAATGGATTATTTCATCACTAATGTGAAAGTGGATCAATATAATGAAGTCATACAAGGTACACATCCTATTCAATCAAGAATGGATAAATTCTTATTTGATTATAGTTCTATGAATTCAATTATATATTACATGTTTGATAGAACCATAGAATCGAATCCCCAAAACCCTGAATTATATTTATCGTTAACAACACCAAGTGGTTCAATCATTGCAACCTATGTGTTTGAATCTTCTATTGTTGGCATATATGGGAAGATTATTCTAGAGAATCCCCTGATACTTCACTTGGTGGAATTTGATGCTATAATGGGAATGGATAGGCTCTCATTATATAGAGCACATATCAGCTATTGGGAGAAGGAAATATATTTTCATATTATGAACCATCCCATTCTATTATAAAAATTAAAGGATGGTCATAAATCTCCTACAAAAATCCATCAATGTTGTGGGTTTTGATTCCCTATGAATAAGCATACCTTTCCCAAATGGATGATTCAAAATATTATTCCAACCATGAAGAAATTTCCATCATCAGGGAATATAGTGATGTGTTTACCAACGTTTTACCCAGACATCCCCCTTAATGTGAGGTAGTGTTCTCTAAAAAACTCATACTCATAGCTAATCTTATCTAAATGTGTATTTATAAGATTTATCCTATCAAACGGAAGGTGTTAAATAAGTAGCCACAATTGCATTAGGGAAAAGGGTTTATATGCAATAGTGAATCACCTTGGGGGTGAGCCAGAGTTATTTATGATGAAGAAGGATGGATCAATGTAATTGTGTATTGATTATCGAGAAACTCAACAATATCACCATAAAAAACAAGTATCATATTTAAAGGATTGCATACTTTTCTGGTCTATTAATAGGAACTCAATACTTTTCAAAGTTGTATCTTCATTTTGGATATCATCAGTTAATGGTGAAGAAGGAAGACGTTTAGAAGACTTCCATCCATAAAAGGTATGAGCACTATGAGTTTCTGGTAGTCCACTTCATACATAGTAATGAACCTACTATATTCATGGATTTAATTAAGTAAATATTTAGACATTACATAGACAAATATTTGGTAGTTTTTATTGATGATATTCTCATATACTCCGAGAGAAAGGTGGAACATAATGAAAATATAATACTTTTGTTGGAGACATTGAGACAGGATTAGTAGAATGGAATGTTCAGAAAGTGTTACTTTTGGATGAAACAAGTCGCGGTCTTGGGAAACACGATCACAAGTGAGAGAATTTATATGGATCCTTCAAAAACATAGGTGATTTAATAATGTCCCATACCCTATAGTGTCATACAAATCTATAGTTTTCGCTGATTAGATGGGTATTGCTGATGTTTTTGGAGAAATTTCTCATTATATTCAAGACCACAATCAAAGTTAACATGGAAAGGGGTAAAGAAAGTATAGATAGAAGAATATGAGGAATGCTTCATGGAGCTAAATAAAAGGCTGATCACTACAAATGTATTCACATTACTAAAAATCGAGAATTTTTTTGTGATATATAGTGATGCTACATAGAATGGTTTTGGGTTGTTTACTCATGAAAAATGATAATGTGATATCTCACACCCCATGGAATTTGATTATCCATGAGCAGAACTACCCAAAACTACTGGAAAAGGGATCTTTCCCCATGCATCTATCCCCACAGTTTTTCAAAACAATGGGGATATCTTTTTTTATTATCTATTCCCACAGTTTTAATAAAACCATGGTAAACCAATACTCAATTCCAAAAATTCTATTATAGTACTCCTCAATCTTCAATCGTGCTCATCCTCTCTTCCATCGCGTTCTTCCTTTTCCTCAATTACATCTCCCTCTTCTATCGCATTCTTCCCAACTTCCCCAACACCTGGACCTCTCTTCCCCTCCTCGACCATCGCCTACCAGTCATCCAACCTCTACCGCTCGTCCCTCTCCTCCCCATGTCAAACTCCACCTCTCGTCCATCCGACCACCATGTCCCGGCCATCACCTCCCCTCCCTAGCCTCCACCTCTGCTCCTGACCACCCTCCCAGCCTTCACCACAACCTCGATGGCCAAGCCTTCACCTCCCTACCCCCATATCCAGTGATGTCCACCCTCTTGGCTCCCTCTCCTCCCCTTCATGGAATCTGCCTCAACCTCCCCCAACACCAACAATGTCCCATCCTGGACTCTACCTCCCTACCCCCAACTCTAGCATCTAGGTATGAAATTTCATCTCCTTGTTTTTCCTGTGGTTGCGATATCTCTTGTTGAGTTGGTTTTTTGAGATATCATCTCCCAAACGTATCCTTCATTCAATATAAATATTATGAAAGACATCAACATATGTGTTTGATCAACAAGTTAACCTAGAGTGAGGTTTGGAGTAAAAAGGTGATGCTATGGAGAATTATGCCCCACTCTTTTTCTATTAGATGAGTGGATGTAGAGGAATTTAGGGTTGTTTGGTCTCATGTATTTCATGCTTTTCAGCCTCTATATTATTTTCTGACGTATTGGAATCTAGTGATTCATGAATTGAAATGTATACCATGTTATTTTTTTTATTTATATCCCTAGAATTCAGCTCTATTTCAAGAATTTCAGAGTTCTTATGCATTTTGGTGATGCATTCAGGGTGTTATTATAGGCTAATTAGTTGGAAATGACAAGGAAGCAACCCATTCAGGCTAGATTATGTATTTAATCAAGACTACATCAAACTCTCCTAGATTTTGTTTAGTTTAGTTTTGATTATGGTACTAGTCTTATCCCAACGATTGTTTATGAAGGTAATACTATGTATTTTAATCACTTTTAACATGTGGGTTTCCCTTTCACTTTTTGTCTCATGTAAGTTATATTGATTTTTCAGTTGATCATTTATTTATATCCTACTAGTGTTTTAAAGATATGTTTCTATTATAGGTTTTATAGGATATGTATTCCCATATTATGATATATTCCTAATCAGTTATAATAACTATCCCCTGGCCTATTAGAATCCGGCATTAGGTGAAACTTCCGACTTACTGATGGATTGGGTAGTGCCTTGATGGTTCATGTCATGTCAGGAGGCCTCGGTCTTTAGAAACAATCCTAAGGATTGTTTGATGACTATTAGGATAATGATAAGGAATAATGGAAAGTGGTGGAACACAGAAAGAAGAAGAAAAATTAATTTGTAGAAGGCTAAGTTCTAGATCATGTTTGGGTGGGGAAGCAAGATATTAAAAGATTCCCTTCTCACGAGGCTAACTTAGGTAATGAAAACAGTTCACTGATGTAGTTTTATTATGAAGAATAAATGTAATTTCAATAAAAATAACTCATCAAATGTTAGCAATGTATAAATAAGGGAAGAACATATGGAGGTGTAAGGATTATTATGTTTTCCAAAACCTGTAGTAATAATATAAATGGGAACATTTACTAGCAATAAGAGGATAGAGAAATAATCCCTTGAGCCTAGTCACCATATTTTAAGTGATGTTCTTAAGGAAGATTCAGTGGCCATAGAAGATAAAATCCAAACTGATAATGAAGGGAGAATATGTAGGTAGGATAATATATATGTTTACCTAACTCTAATTGTCGAAGACAATAACAAAAATATAACATAAACCTGAAATCTTATATAAGGGAAAGCATTCTACTATAGTAAACATGTGTAATGGTTTTTTGTTAGACCATAGATGAAAATATGGAACAGATCCAAAATATAATTTTTATCTTATTATATACTCTATGGAATAGATAGATACATTGACCATCAATCCTTCACCAGATGATATTGATAGAATATAAAATCTAATGACATAATTTGATACATATGAGGAATAAAAATAGTGGATCCAGAAACAATATCAATTTTCTTCCTTTAGTATTTAATGAAGGGAATATTAACATGGAAGAATTTATCAATATGAAAATATGGTAAATTTCATTGAGGACCTCATTAAAGATGATCGAACAAATAGGGTAATTTATATTACATATAGATTATATAGGGTGCAAGAATCCAATATTTTAATTTTTTAGACAGGTATAATGATGCCCTATATAATTTAATTTAATGTTTGGATATATCTTTTTACGTGGGTTAACACCAAAACCATAAATGTGGTATTCCTAAAAATAAAAAAATATTTAATTTATGGTTGAATGAAGGGGAATAATATGAGAAAATAAATATTAGTTAATTAAGGAATTATTTTATTAATAATGTTTGTTATGAAATTACTATAAAAATGATAATTTGAGATTTCAAAGAATTTTATAAACCATTATTATTTTATTTAAGATGTTCATTATTTATTAAATTATTTTAGTTGATTTACCATGTCAATATTTGACTATAATAAATGGGTAGATATTAATAAAATTAAAATGATGAAAAGGGATATAAGATTTTGAATTATGGATTGTTAATTATTTTAGTTACATGAACAAAGATATTTGAAGGATAAATATAGAATTCTCTCTCTATAAAACTCATAGGTGAGCCTTTCCATTCTTCATAATCCATTCTTCTAGTCTAAACTCAAGTAAACATCAACGACATTTAGAAGAATGGTAGTATTATAACCCATATCTTATGATGGAGGTATTCCAACCAAATAGATCAAGTATAATACAGTTAACTAATTGTTAATAATTAAATGAGGCTACGCCATAAGAATCCAAAACAATAATCGATGAAATTTGATACGAAAGACATTACCTAAATCCCAATGAAGATTACCCTGGTAATTTCTCTTTAATTTCCCTCATTTTTATTTCTTATGAGTACCCTAATCACAGTATGTGTAAAATTTAGTTTTTAATATAAATCTAATAACATGTATTTTATTTTTCAATTGATTTTTAATTAATTTTTTTACCAAAACGACCTTTTCCTTTTTAAGAGTCTTTTTGTGACTTGTTCTACTTTGTACGCAATAGGTGTTTCTAGGTAATTATTTTATTAAAATAATTCCTAAATTGATTTAGTTCATTAAATACATATTCTTTTATATTTATACCAATATTTGATATCCATGATAGTTTTATATAAATTATCTAAATTATTATCATCAATTCATGTAGATTAAGTGGTTTTCTTTAAAATAATTTCCCTCTTTGAATTAATGTTTTACCCATGGAAAATATTAAATTACGTGAATATTGGGATCGTTTAAAATATTTTTGATAATTGATGAATATTATTATCTCTCCCATGCTTTTTAAATGAAATAACCCATGTTTAAGGGTGTGTTTTGATGTTAAAATTTCATTTTTTTTATTTTACTCCAAAGGAGGACACACTTTTTTGTCTCTCCATTAGTTCAACTACAGTGACACATTCCACCCTATCATAGACATGAAACCTTTCTTAGACCATTATGGTTTACCTTTTTATCATCCCTTTATAGGATAGAGGTATCAATTTTATCTCTCATACTGAAAGGGTTGAAATTGGTTATAAAAATTAAGACACATGCAATACAAATGTGAATTAACTATTATGCTTTTTTATTCTAATAGTTTTATATTCTATAGTAAATATATTTTTTAGTTATGGTTTAAATTGTTTACTTTAAGATAACATATATTTTTATTGTTATATAATGGATAGAAGTTGGATGTATCGTACCGATAGGATTTCAACCACGTTTCAAAATAATTTGGAAAATTTGTTAGATTTTTCATTTGAAAATGCTTCCGATAGAGGTTGTCTACAATTTCAATGATATAAATGTATTGGAAGATCATGGTTAATCTAGGAAGAAGTTATATTCCAATTTACAAAATTTGGATTTCAATCAAACTATTTTGTTTGGTATCGCTATGGTTATACGAGTCAATGTTCTACTACTCACGAAACAAATAAAAGTAGTGGAATGGAGAATTTGATATTAGATCAGTTTCCATTTTTCCATCATCACAAGAGAGATAGTTTTCCAGTGTAAGAATACAATGACATTAATAAACATGAGGAAAATACTAAAGATGATGATGATAGAGTGAAAATTTTATTGGATGATTCCAAAACACCAGTATATCAGGAATGTACTAAAATGACCATGTTGGAATTTTTAATGTGGTTATATCATGGAAATAACATGCATAGAATTTCTAATACCACTATTGATTACGATATTACATTTTTGAAGGACTTGATTTAGGATGGTGTTGATATTCCCTCAAATCAATAGAAGTCATGAGGTGAATTAAGCTTCTAGGATTTGATACTAATAAAATTCATGCTTGTCCGAAAGATTAGTATTTATTTTGGGAGGAAACAACTGACCATAATGACTATAAAGAATGTGTTACATCTCTATGGAAGACAAATGTAGATGGAACACCATCTCGTGTGGCATAAAAAGTCATGTGAAACTTTCTACTGATTCCTAGACTTCAAAATCTATTTATTTTTTCAGAAATATCATCCAATAAGCAAGGGCATGATGCTGAAAGAATTAAAGGAAATGATGAGTTGGTTCATCACGCAGATGGATTAGCATGTCAGACATTTGATTCCCAACATTTTGATTTTGTAGAAGAGGTGTGTAATGTCAGGTTGGGTCTATCCTTTGATGGTTTTAATCTGTTTGGTCAGATGCTTACCTCTCACAGCACATGGCCAGTTTTTATTTGTGTTTATAATCATACTCTGTGGATGTGTATGAAAAAACCATTCACTTTCTTGAGTTTAATGATATCTAGACCTTATGATCCAGGTAATGATATGGATTTATACTTTCATCCTTTAATAAGAGAGTTGAACATCTTTGGTATTTGGGTGTGCGGACATTCAATGCTTCTACAAAGATTATGTTTCAGATGTGTGTCGCCCTTCCATGGAAAATAAATGATTCCCCTACTTATGAAATGATTTCTGGGTGGAGCATGAATGGAAAACTATGATGTCCTGTTTTATGAAGAATACATGATCGAGAAGGCTTAAATATTGTCTTAGTTTCAATTTCATGGTAATCAACAATTCTTTCCAATGAATCATCAATACATGACGAATCGTCGGAGGTTTGATAATACCGTTGAGACTGAACAACAAACTTAATGTATGTCAGGAAGTGATGTGCTTAATTAATTAACAGATTTCAGTTATTCATTAGGTAAAGGTCAATTGAAATATAAAAATTGTAAGAATGTTGAATATGAAACCAGTTATAATTAGAAAAAGAGAAGTATTTTTTTTGAATTTCTATATTGTTCTACCAATTTGTTACATCATTGATTAGACGTAATGCATATTGAGAAAAATATACATGAAATAATTCTTGGAATTATTCTGAATATCAAGGGAAGACAAAATAAGTCATTCGATCTTGTCGATACCTGTTGGATTTGGGTATTCGACCAGAACTGCATCATGTGTGTATCGGTGAAAACAAATGAAAATTTCATTATGCTTTTTAAGTGATGACACAGTCAGAGAAAGATATATTTCTAGCAGTATGAGAGAATTTCATGGTTCTTGATGGCTATTCTAGCAACATATCTAAACGAGTCAATAGAGGAGATGTGAAACTAAAATATTTGAAAACTCATTATTATCACATCCTTCTTCATGAATTGATTCCAATATCAATTCGGCATTTTCAATCCAATAATTTAAGGGTGACAGTGATTCTCTTGTGCCATTTTTTTATATACCATTTTTCTAAAAGGTTATTCATGTCATTCATGAAAAAAAATGCAGTAGGAGGTGCCATTAATTTTATGTGATATGGAAAAAAAATTCCTCCATCCTTTTTTCACTTGATTGTTTTATTTAATGATTCATATTCTAACTGATGAACTTCTTGGGAGACCATTTTCTTTTTCGTGGATGTATCCTTCTAAAAGAAATTTGTGAAAAATGAAATCATATATTCAAAAAAATAATTATCTTTAAGTTTCGACTGTGAGAGGTTATCTAGATCAAGAATTTATGTATTTTGGTTAAATTTATTTCCCTGATGTCAGCACAAGAAATAATCGGACAATGAGAAATGAAGATGACTAGTATGGGGAAATTTATCTCTCTTTTCCATCTCTACCCCAAATAGGAGGAATTGTTGGTTCTTAAACATTGGCTACATTTTCCCCTAAAGAGTGGGAGATGGCCCATCACACAGTTTTGTTCAACCGTTGTTTGTTCAATGAATATATCAATTACATAATTTGGATATTTATATGTTATCTCATATTATGAAATTTCACATATACCTTCCACTTTTCTTATCATTTTATGTATGTAACATAAACCAATTGTAAGTATAGTTCATCGATCTTTTTCTTTGAGAAGGAGAGAGGCTTTTCATACCCTAGAGTTTCCTGCTTGGTTGAAATCAAAGGTATTACCATTTCTTTAATTAGATTAAAAACTATATATTGATTTAATTGTATTATTCATATATATTTCAGGTGTTGAGTTTAACTATTGATTCTATTTCTCAAGAATTGAGATCTTTGGCTCTTGGTCCTAATTCATTGATTTGTGAATGTAAACATTTGATAATCAAAGGGTATAAATTTCTTACAACGAATCGAGTGGTGAAAATTAGAACAAAACATTATGGAATTTAACTGCTACAACAGATTTTTATTCCATTGTATCATATAGTCGGTCTCGATATGAAGATGTGTATTATTATGTGCTAGTTGATAAAATATTATTACTGGATTACTACTCTCATGTTAGAGTCAGTAAAATGAATCATTAATGGTTTGATTCAATGAGACATCATGGTACATTTATTGATGACTATGGATTCAGAGTTCTTGATATGAGCCATTTCCTGAGTACCAATGAACCATACATTCGGGCATCAAAGGATAAACAAGTGTTTTATGTGAAAGATCATCTGAGACCTGATTATGATTTCATTAATGACATAATCCCAGGACATATTTTTTATGATGTTGGTGATGAAATTTACACCATGGACATCCCCATTGGTGTTGGTCAAAATATTGAATATGATTAATCAAATTGTCCCATTGTGAGAGTTGATGTTAAACCTGAAGTAGTGTTCAGTAATATATATATATGCAACAATATATGTTCACTGTTAATTCAGTTTATATTGACATGAATTTCTCATGTTTGTATTCATGTAATTACATTAATTAGGATTTAGTTTGGAATAAAATATTTTTTTTGTATTTTCTGGTGTTCATTCATTAAATCAGATTTATTTTAATTTAAAAAAGTTGGGTTAAATCATGTTTTTAAAAAATGTATAACCTAGTAATTTAATTTTAAAAACACTGTTTGTCATTTCCTCATAATCATTTGTACAATTAGTAATTAAAATAAGTCAAATTGGTTCCTCTCATGAATTGCTAAAAGATGTAAGTTGTCTGTATGATTTGTAAAAACTATTTCTAAAAAATTTAAATTTAATTCTTTTGTAGATTATGCCAAATACTACAGAAGGTCAAAGGAAGAGACTATTTGATCACGATTGACCAGGGCATGTGCGTGCATTGCCTCCGATTCAATCAGTGAGTATTATAATTTTACTGTTTTTCTACATTACATATAATTTCATGTTAATATTATTTATTAACTTTTTAGGGACATTCATTTCCACCAGATTTGACTCATAATTTGGTTAGCATGGGTATGAGTGGGGATGCTCCTAGACCTAGATGGAGCACCCGTCATACCCATTTCCACACTGGCCTACCATCAGACACCCTGTCCACCACACCTTCTCATCATCCTCTTGAGTCTTCGGGGATGTTTTTATCCATGCCTCCATCATCATCTTAACTACCCTCTTATTCCCATGCCATATCTTTACCGCCTTCAGGGATGATCCCACTGATGCCTCCATCATCTCATTTTGCCTCTTCTTCCCATACGATGACTACACCGCCTCCATAAGTGTTTCCACCTTTACCATATCCATATTTAATGATGTATCCCCCATCATACTACCCATATGATGCCATGTCTACACTGCCCCCAATTCCTACCATCCAGTCAGTATCTAATGAGTCTATTCCATTAGATTCCACTCCATTGCAGGAAGGTCACCCAGAGAATGCACTGAAATAGACACTTCCTGCAGAGGTTTCTATGTTAGGAAAACCCATAGATCCAACACAGTATATTGAGAAATCTGTGGACAGTTTTTGTTATTATAATTTGTTCAAATTATTTCACTTTATTTTTGTCATGTTATACCATGACTTAATTATTCATTCCCCCTATTTTTCTTATTCAGTGTGATATTCTTCTAGGTGATGTGGGAACTCTCAGAGGAAGGAAGTTATGAATTGATATAAACAGCTAATGGTGGATTACAATCTACAAAATCAGATGTTAGTTCCAACTACATCGCAGTGTATAAGCTTCATGGACACTTTGGCCAAGTATTGCGATATCATTCCAATGGAATTGGTGTCATGGAGATGTATCAGAAAAGAGATTAAGGACAAATCAAGGGAGAAAATATGGATTAGAAAATTATATAAAGTCATATCTATTTTATTGGTGTAATGTAATGAAATAACATGTTTATTGTAGATTTGGTTAAACTTTCCTGACAGAGAATCTGCTAAGACAGCAAGGTTGATGAATGTTGGGGAATTCTAGCACTCATACAAGAATGATTTTTTTGGTTTTTGGAATAGCAGGGTTGGTACTAACATAGAGGGGGTACCCATATTCCCCGACTGTCCAAAAAGTCAATATGAAAAAAATATTGCACAATGGAAGACTGCTATGTTTAAGGTAATCTCAATATTTAATGGTTGAGAAATAAAATATAATTATTATTACTTTTGTTAGAATTTTTTAGAATTTTTTATAGAAAAATAAAAATAATAAGGATTAAATGACATATTTGCACACATTGGGGCATACTACAATGCCCATTCATTAAAAGCACCATGTACTTTAACCGGGTATTGTGATGTTATACAAGATGTTATACTAAAAATATTATTGAATATAAATAGGTTATATTTGTGCATTTCTCATATATATTACTAATATATATTTGTGTATTTCTCATTTGCAGTAAGCAAAATTGGGCATAGAAGGTCTTGTACCTCGTGCCAAATTATTTTTCTCCAGTAGAAAGAAAAAGGATTTAAGTGAAGTAAATGCACAGACATAGGATAAAATTGTATGTTTTTCTATTTATATTCTTAATATTTATATGAAATTAAGAATTTAATATTTTTATTATTTCAACAGTCTGTCTTGGATGCCCTCGATGGTAAGGAAGATGACAACTTCGGGCCACATGATCATTAAAGTCAGGTATTAGGTAAGGAGCACCCGGGGAGAGTACGATGTCGACCAGGGAAAACATCATCCCCTCTAAGTATTAGTAATCATCGGGCTCCTCTCAGGTCTCCCAGACCTATGGTCATGAAATATATCATGCTAAAGTAACTGAGGAATGGAAAATAGTTTTAGAGGAGCATGAAATAAGTAAGCGGATTAATGAATATTTCATGAAAACTATCGCATTTTTGAGTCAGTTGCATCAAGAAGAGGTTGTTGATACTTTTGAATCATATATGTCATCAATTCACTCTTTAAATGATGTGTCGGGTGATTCCAATGAGGTTCGTAGTGGAAACGAAGGCAGTGAGGATAGAGCTATTGGTAGTGAGGATGTTGCTGATACTGCTGTTGGTGATGAGGCTGATGATGATGTTGTAGATGATGATGATGGGCAAAGACATGGGGATAGGGATTTCTGTGATGGGAGATATTAATCCAATCCATTTTTGACATACTTGGGATACTTATGTATGTACTTTAAGAACATGAATTGGATTTTTGTATGGATGAGAATGGTTAATTTGTTTTCTTCAGAAAAGTTATGCATAAATTTTTGAATGCGTTTACATAAAGATAACATTAGAATCTTTAGTCATGCATATGGGTAAGATATTACCTTACTACCATAGAATAATTAGCTCTAAATGATATCCCATGTAGTGACATTGGATTCCATTTATTATCTCTTTATTGTTGATAAATTATTTAATTGAAAAGTCTAAATTAATGTAGGTAAAAAAAGAATATATCCCTCTATCATTATTTCTAAAATTTGCATTTTGTGATATCTTTAGTTGTTATATTGATTGAACCAGTTGGGTTTTTTGAGATCCCACGTCCCTGAATGATATGGTACATTCTATATATTTTTTGGGTTTATAATTACCTTTGTTATAAGGGTTCATGGGGGGCTGGGTGCAGGGGGTGGGATTGGTGTTGGGGGTGGGACTAGGTGCAGGGGGAGGGGGAGGGGGATGGCTTTTGGGGGTGGGGCTGGGTGTAGGTGGAGGCGGAGGGGGGGGGGGGGGTGGGTGCTGGGGGGTCGGGCTGGGTGATGGGGGGGGGGGGGGGGTAGTGGGTTTCCCACTTCTAGGAGATTCAATGAGAAAGGCGATCAAAATATTTCTGGTGAAAATCAGGTAATCCAAATTTACATTTTTCTATCAATTTTTGTATAGATGTATTTTTTTCTTAATTGTGAATTTCTGAGCTACTTGAGCATTCATTAATTTTTTGTCTGTATGCCCCTCTTATCCACCCACTCACTACATTTGTGTTCTATTTAAATGGTAATAAAAAAATTAGGCCATGTTTGTATGTTTTCATTGAATGTGATAGAATGATCATCAATGTAACTTTATTTAATTAAATTACACGTAAATAAATTGAAATGAATTCTCAATTGTATGGTAGTTTCATGATATAATGGATTGGCCTTAAATGATCATTATATAAAATTTATCATAATGTAAAATTTAGAACATGTTATATGATTCCATTATTATCCTTCCAATTTGATTTTATTTTCTCCACCTTTCCAATATACAGATTATTTTAATTTCATATTGGTACGAGCATATAAGTGATCCTAGTGCCTAACATGGAAGGTGTTATGCACCAAATGGTTTTGCATTGTATTCCAATGCTTTAGGAGGGGAAATAATAGAAAAATATTACATATCAGACACATTATAAATTATTATTCTTGGCTTAAACATAAAGCATGTTTGGTTTTACAACCCTTTTATCAATAATAATAATGGTAGGCCTGCTCACTGCATTATTTCATGTACTTATGAATTTGTTTTACTCTTCATTGGGTTTTTTTCATGTTTTATGAGGTTACCCAAGATATAGTTTAAAATAATTTAGGATCAGCCGTAATTCCACACTTTTTGTAAAACATGGAACATTTTATATGTTGTCATTGATACAAAGATAATCATGTCTTTCGTTTGTTTATCATTTAAGAAAAAAATTCAATGAATTTTCAGGATGTTTGAAATATTGTGACAGTTCATTTGATCTTGTCAAAACCCTGAAACATGATGTTCGGGATGGAAAACAAAGCTTCAGAGGAAAAAAAAATTCAAGTTAATTCTTTTTATACAGCCATGGTTTATTTCTTTCATTTTGGTGTTTGTTGTCCATGCAACTTAGTGTTCTTGGAAATATTATAATATCCTGTATAACTGGAGCTTTGAATGTGTTTGGTTTCATGGTGTTATTGGCAGCTAGGGTGTAGGTATGTAATTCTATGGATCTTGTCTTTCCTGAAGTTATGTTTCATTAAGGTGTGTTTTTTACGTTTGTGTTCAATGAATTATCATGGATTTTTTCTGTCTTTGATTGTATTTATTAAGCTATGTGTGTATATTTTTTAAAATTCAATTAATATTACATTCAAACTGCTCATATCACAATAAAAGAAACACCTTTTAATTTTTATTCAAATGATAGTTTTTTCATAATGATCTCTACAACCAGTTTAAATTATGTATATGAATTATACATAGAGTATAAACACCTTTAAATTTGTATTTGAATCATATTAATTATATTATGTACATGTGTTGGGAAACAAGATGAAAAGGGTGTGTTAATATCAACATATATGACTATGTCATTCAAGATTTTATTAGAAAATAAAAAAGAAGACCATGGAATTAATTTCTATAGAATGATGACTAAAAGTAGATTTATCAAAGGTAGTATTACTTTTAATAATATTATTAAATGTCTCTAAAAACTGAATCAAATTGTAGCGGTGTCAGAGTTCCTTCTTCTGCTTCTATCCATGGGTCCAAAGATTAAATTTTATTTCGTTTACTCTATTGATTTCTACTTACTACTATGAAGGAATGCTGGATGAGGCTCTCGTGTATTGTCTTTGAATTCATTTTTCGACGGAGTGAGCATTTATGAACTATGAATAAGAGTGGTCTATGGTTCTCATTGCATGGTATGATTCTAGAAAAACAGTACCAATCGGCAATTTTTTTTGATTCTTTTTTAATGACTATTAATCTATATTCTATTTTATGAGCCTCCTTTTAAAGCTTCTCCTTCATTGAATTGGTAGTCTACTCTCTCAAAAAGTCATTTTTTTCTACTTCCAAGGTTTTTGAGAGGGATTCCATTGTTTCATCTAAAGTTATTATAATGAAGATGTGAGGGTTCTTATTAATGATCACACATTATATAAATAGAGACCATGGTCATTAGTGTGATATATTTTATATAATCTTTTCAATTCTGGTCACTAATTGTGAATTTGATGTTTTTGTGTAATAAAAATTACCTATGAAATCACATGAACTGTGATAAAAAGTAAACCATAAAGTCTTCTAGAAACAAAAGAGTATTCCAGTGATGAAGCAGATACAGATATCTATGATGATGATTGTTATATGCTAGTGAGTACGAAAGATTTTATCTTTATCGCTACTAATATATCATTTAATGAAATCATTCGCATAATTATTGTGCTTTTATGAAATGGATGTTTAAGGTGTGTTTTTATGAGAGATAAAACATTAGGTAGTTATTTCTCCTATATTATTTAATATTTTAATTTCTATAACATAAAACATCTAATAATTTTCCCAATCCTATTATGCAAGTTCTGTTATTTTTATTAGCATCATTATACGCAAGGAAATTGATGATCAATCCCAATATTCCAATATTTTTCACAAACAAAAACAGGTTTGAATACATATTTACATTTTATCACTAGAATAAGACTATCAGTGGTTAAGTATAATTTCTTACATTATCACATCTTCTACAGTAACCTTTATATTAGGAGTGCTTACACTAGTATACCATACTAACAAAAATATTTACACTGGAAAAGTTTACAAATTTTCACTTTTGGCTTCATTTGTAGTAACATTACAGAAGAATCTCTTACAAGATTAGTACTCACAATTACAATGTTTTTACTAACATCATTACATTAGTAGTTTTTACATTATTAGTTCTTAGACTAGCAATGCAAACACTGGAACTGTTCGTAGCAACCTTACCTATAAAAACACATTTTCATAATGCATATGTCTGGGAAATAAAAGGGTGACAAATTTGGGAAACATGGGGAGAATCATGCTAAAGCTCTGTTTGAAATGACATGAGTAGCACACTCACTAGTGCTAGGGAAGAGGATAGGGGGGTGTGCCAGGGAGGGGGGGTTGGTGCTGGGGAAGAGGGCTGGGGTGTGGGTTGTGGG
Organism: Viscum album; assembly: GCA_963277665.1. NCBI lineage: Eukaryota > Viridiplantae > Streptophyta > Magnoliopsida > Santalales > Viscaceae > Viscum > Viscum album. The sequence continues at coordinate 908,660,333 of OY728145.1, forward strand.
AAGGGGGTGAGGGGGGAGGGAGTGTGCTGGTTGGGGGGGGGGGTTACAAGTATTAAGGGGGTGATGGGGAAGAGAGAAGGGAGAGGGTTATGGGGAAGAGTGCAGGGGTGTGTGTAGAGGGTGGGTGTGGGAGGGGGCAGGGGTGTGGGGTGTAGGGGTAGGGGCTATCCATGAGTGTGCAGGGGGCATGGAGGGGATAATCCAAGAGTGTGAAGGGAGGGGGTAGGGTGTAGGGGGAGGGGGTATATCCCGGAGAGGGGTTCAAGGGGGGGGGGGGGTTGAAAGTGGTTATGTCCAGAGTGGGAGTGGGGGGGTGTGAAAAGTGGGATGGGATGTGCTCGGGGGGTCTGTCCATGGGGAATAGGGTGCTGGGGTGGGGGGGGTTACAAGTATTTAGGGTGGGTTGGTGCTTGGGAAGAGGGCATGACATGTGCAATGGGGAGGGGGTGTGCTGGAGGTCTGTCTAGGGGGAAGGACCTATGAGGCATTGAAACTCAAGACAAACTTATTATATACCTGTAACAGGAAGACTGATTCTTCATTAATAGGACTCTACTATTTGACAATATCATTTTGAAGCTTGGATCTGTTTCCCCCTTGCTTGTAAGAACATGATTTGACCCATGAGGCGTTGTGGTTCTTATATATAGGTCAGTGACATAATTAATCATAGGAGATAGGTATTTTTTAGTTGAGTTTGTGTTTTATTTTCTTTATTGCATCGGCCACTTAGGCATTTTAACACTTTCTATGGACGGAGGGAACTTATATTTTGTGAAGGGGGCTAGAAGGGCACTGGAGGTGGGTATGTGGTTTTCTTTGTAGGGGAGGGAGATCGGGGTAGTTGAGGGATTGATAGTGTGTTTCATTTATAGAAACTTTTACTATGTTTCTTCTCATTATTTTATTTTTCTTCAGCATAGATTTCCGACATATGGATGGGTCATGCTGAATTTTTATTTATTTTATTCCACAATTTAATTAATTAATTTTGGTGGAAATTGTTCCCGAGTAGTGATTCTTTGATGACCGAACACTTGTTCCTACCCATGGGAATATCCAATCCAACATTTTCCACCATAGTATTCATGTATCAGAGTTTATGTCTGAACCATGGGAAGGCCTACGAAACGAGGATAATGAGGGAGAGATGGAGAATGCCTATAAATGAATTGTGAATTCCCATGAAAAAGGATCAAGTACATTGAAAATTATAATGAGATGATATTGGAGACTATGAAATATATTTTTTTTATGAAAATGATTTCGGTATAAAACGTGGTGAAATGATAATATGTTGGGTTTAATAAATGGAAATTCACATATGTAACCAATTTGATAATGTAATATCAGATCATGAGCTACTAAACATTGTTGGAGTTGATGATTAGAATCCATCCCAATGAAACTATAGAAATACCATAGTTCCAAAAATACTATCTCATACACTAGATAGTTTGGTTTGAAATTCTCAGTAAAACCTTCATTAACCTCATGGAAAGGCTCAGAATTTGTTTGCAGATCACAACTGGGGCCAAGACAGTTATTCCCTTATCACATACCATGAGTGGAGTGAAACACAAACCTTAATAAAACAATATCCCCAAAAAATACCTAATATTTTCTGAATCTACCTTCATTCTCTGATACAATGTTAGGAATAGAATGAATCTTACCACCAGTTCTTCTATGAATATTTAGTTCATTCTTAGAGCCACCCCACACAGTTTGGTTTATCTAGGGAGTTCCACTCATCTGGAAAAGGACAGGTAAATTCCACATGATAATTGTGTTCTCTAGATTGACTTGTCAATATTTGTAGGAAAAAACTAAATTCCTCATATAAGACTTTCAACTTTCAAACATACCATGCCCAAAATTAGGGTGATTAATCCCTTGTTAGAGACACCAAACACATATCAATATCTCCAAACCATGAATGTCATTTCATTATGAAATTATTCCAGGCATACCTTCACCCTCGGTCCCCTTCCTGGACTTCTTCTTTATGTTAACACATCGAATACAATCTTCATATATAAATTTTCAATATATATTCATGAAATAGATCTTCATTCCATAATCTTGACAAACCCCATGCCTCTTTAATAAAACATAACACATTCATACCTCATATATTTTCCACAAATCCATCCAATATAGCCTTGGTATCAATATTCCACCCCTTTTAATGATACCATTTTTGAATTAGTTTCCTCTGGTAGAGAGGTTAGTGGTCCTATTCCTCTCATTGAAGAGAAGTTGAAAAATATTATTTTATGGGATGCTACAATAGCTGTGTCTCATCCATACTATGAGGTGATCTCTTTTAAGGATGCTATATAAAGGGTCATCTCTAATGAACATCTTGGAGAAGAATCCAAGAATAGTCCCCCGACCATAAATTATGGTTACTGTCACAACCCAATTCTGGTTACTGTAGAAACCCAATTCGGGTTACTGTAGAAACCCAATTCGGGTTACTATTACAACCCAATGCATCAAGGATGTATTTTTTTCATCCTCTATCAGACTTTGTCTGGCTTGAATAAGAGATATATGATTATGATGCTTTGTAATTAAAAAATTATTTAAGACTTTTCTGATAAGAACTTTTCTCTTTTTTGAACACTTTTTCCAGCTCTGCATATGTTTTAACTGGTGAAAACAATGCATTGTGGTTCTATTGTTTTTGCATTATGGTTTGCATTATTTTATAGTTGGTTCACAGGGGGTGGGGGCTTGGTGTAAGGAGGGGGGATGGGTGCTGGGGGGCTGGGGGCTGGGGGGCTAGGTGAAAGTGTTCGTGGGGGGGGGGGGAGCTGGGGGATGGGGGGCTGGGTGCAGGGGGTGGTTAACCTTGGTGAAGGGGTAGTGGGGGGATAGGGGGCTTTTCGTCAGGGGTAGTGGGGCCTGAGTTCAGGGGGTAGTGTGGGGGATGGTGCAGGGGGTAGTAGGGCTGGGTGTAGGGGGGTTCTGGGTGCAGGTGGTACTCTGGGTGTATGGGGTTGTCTAGAGGAGGCAGTGGGGGTGAATGGGGAAGGGGGTGTAGGGGGAGGGGGCGTCCACGAGGTTTCCAGGGGGTCCATGGGGGGGGGGGTTCCAGGGGTGTCAAGTTGGGGGGTGTAAGGGGGTTCTCTCCAGAGGGGAGAGTGGGGGTGTGCTGGGGGTGTCCAAGGGAAGAGGGTGGGGCAGCAGGGGGTCTTTCACTGGGGGGTGCAGGGGGTGTCCAAGGGTGGTCCAAAGTGGTGTCTAGGGGGGTCCTGGGGGTGTCTAGTGGGGGTGTCCAGGGGTGTGAGGTGGTTTCATGGGGGTTCTATCCATAGGGAGTGGGGGTGTGTAATGGGGGATGGGATATGCTAGGGGGTCTGTCCAAGGGGGGAGGGAGGGGATACTGAGGGTCTGTCCAGCGGGGTAGCTTCTATTTTTGAGAAAACAATACATAACCACGGTTTGAAAACTGTGGTCAAATATGCTGCTATAGAACCCTCTATACCCATTGTTTTTAAATCGTGGGTAAATATTCTGTCGTAGAACCCTCTATACCAATTATTTACTTAACTGTGGGTATCTAATTTATTTTGTAAAAATTTACACCCATGGTTCTGTAAACCATGGGCTTATATATTTACCCACATTTCACAAGAACCGTGGGTAAGTTTAAATTTTAGTGGGATATACACACAGTTTCTTTAAAACCAATGGTATAGGGAAATCCCAATGCCTCAGGAGCCCACGATTAATCAAACATTGGGTATAGCCTATACCCATGGATTAATGGTCTATTCCCATGGTTTCAAACTACGGATATAAGGCACGTTTCCAGTGGTGTGACACATGATCTGGAGCTAGCAGTTGTGATTTTTTCCTTGAAAATATTTTGTTACTACCATTATGGTGAGGAATGTGACATATATATAGATTACAAGATGGTAATGTATATATTCACATTGAATTATCTCAACATGAATCAAATAATATGGTTAGAGCTAATCAAGGACATTGATTTCACTATTCACCATCATCCTTGTGAGGCGAACAATGTAGCTGATGGTCTATGTTGAAAAGAACCTCCTACTCTATCCATGTAGTGGATTGAGAAAGACCATAACATCATAGATATTCAATGGATATATTTGAAAATCATAATGGTAGGGGATAAATCATACCTTTCATAAATGATTGTGCCACCACTAATCCAAGAGATGATTAAGGAGGCACAAAAGGATGATTTGGAGATACAAAAGAATGAAAATGTAGTAATGGAATGGAATCTTAATGACATATATATCAAAGATGATGGTGTGATTAGGTTTCAAACATGGCTTTATATGCCTTCATCACTCTGTATAAATAAGGAGCTATTAACAATGAACATAGATCAACATTCAAAATCCATCCTAGTAGTCCCATGATGTATTGAGATATCCATGGACACTTCTTGTGGAATAACATGGAGAAGAAAATTGCGGAATATATCCCAAGGTTCTTAGTATGTCAGTAAGTTAAAGAAGAGTAACCAAAGTCCAAAAGGATGATGAAACCATTGACTATACCCACATAGAAATGGAAGAATGTCACTATGGACTTTATAACAAGTCTCCTAAATACATCTAAGGGAAATAAAAAGATATGTGTGGTGCATGAATGACTTTCCAAGACAACCCATTTTATCACTATTCTAGAAGATATATCACTTAAATAACGTAAAAAGATAAATGTGAAGGATGTGGTGACACTATAAGGTGTTCTAGTATCAATTATATTTGATCATGATCCATGTTTCACATCTAAATTCTTGAGGAGTCTTCAACATGCTTTGAGTATTGAGTTAAATTTTAGCAAGGATTATCACCCACAAACTGATGGAAAACTGAAAGGACTTTTTAGACACTCGAAGACATGCTACGATCCTTCACTTAAGAATTCAAAGGTGCATGGGTTTAAAATCTACCATTGGTTGAGTTATCATACAAAAATATCTTCTGCTTGAGTATTCATATGAATTAATATGAATCTCTGTATGGAAAGTGATGTAGAACTCCAACATGTTGGGATGAGGATGGAGAAAAAAAAGTTGTATCGACCTGATCTAGTGCATGAGATGACAGAGAAGGTTCATGTAATCTAGAATCATATCAAATATTCTTAAAGATTAGAAAATATATATGCTAACAACCATATAAGGGACATGGAGTTCGATGTTGGGGAAAATTTCAAACATCAAATATCACCATGGAAGAGAGTCATGTGATTTGGAAAAAATGGAAGCTAATCCAATGGTTAATTATCCCCTTTGAGATCCTCCACCACATAGGAGATGTGGACTATCTTATTTTACTTCCACCGAATATGTCTCTTGTTCATGATGTGCTTTATGTATCATTCCAAAGGAAGTACATACCAGATCCCTCACATGTACTGAACTCAGAGGTGGTACAATGGGAAGATGAGGTCCTTATTGAGGAGCAGCTTGTAAAGATTATGGACAGAAGATATAAGGTTCTACACAACAAGAAAACCCACATTTTCAATGTGTTTTAGGAGAACCATAAGTTTGAAGAAGAAACATGGGAAAAATAGGAGGCGATGAAGTAGAAATACCCTCACATGTTTATGTCAAATGAAACTTCTTGGGAGAAATTTCATAAGGAGGGAAGAAAATAATGACCCAATATTTTCTCAAAGGAATTCCGTTCATATAATTATTCTTTATTGTATAATTAAAATTTGTAGAGCAGTTAATTATAATGATACAAAATAATATGTTACCATTAAACATAATTTTTCTACATCAATGTTTTGAATTTCAAAAATATGACATACACGGTTTCGTCCATGATGATTTTTGGGGTCTGATGGAAGAAAAGTAATTTTTGATGGATATTTACCTACCCTTATACATATTAACCTACTATATTTAAAATTAACCGTACATATGATAGTATATATATATATATATTACATAAGGGAAAGTATGATATACCTATATCTTGGAGTAATTAAATAAATGAGTTTAAATTTATATTTTGTGAAGAAACTATTATTTTGATAAAAATATTTAATTTAACATATTTAGAAATGTATTTTTAAAAAATGGAGTCCATTTTGGGATTATAGATGTCAAAAATGGTTAGAGTGATATTTTTTGATTTTTTTTAAATACATGAAATTTTGGTGAATTGTTAAATTCAATAATTTACAAAATATGATAAATAAATTAATTTATACATCATGATTGAGTCATGGATGATGTAAATAGTAATTGATTTAAACTCACAAGCATATATTACTATTCAGGTTCATGGAATCTTCACTATTATTTTTAATTGGAGAAATTACTAATTAATGAATATAATTTTAAGAAAACCCCTCTCCCCTCCACTTTAAATATCACCCTTCACACCCTCATTTTCTCACACCTATCAAGATTTAATGAATTTTTAAACTCTTCAAAAACATCTTAACTAGCCCCTCCCCCGTGGCCCAGAGCTTCTTGTCTTATTAAAATTCCAAGCCTTTGTTACATATGGAGGATCCCAAGAAGAGGATTCAAGAGGTAATTTATCTCTCTCTTTTCCCATGAGTTCCTTCCAATTGTAAGTTATTTACATAATATCTTCCCACCTATCCTCATACACTTGGTACGGTAACTAGAGTACATTAAATATACTACAATGTTATGATTATAATGGTGTAATATACCATCCAGCGCCCTTCTCCTCTTATTTTTATTTTAGAATAGAAAACGTTGGTCGTGAGGTGTTAATTTAGCACCTTCATTAATGACATGTTTTCATTTTACATTACCGTATTTAGATTTTTATATAATCTATTTTCTTGTTTGAACCTTATTATGTTATATGTATTATATTCTATTTGATTTTCTGAAAATAACTTATTTACATATTACTAAACGATCAAACAAAACATGTTTTTTGTGATAAAAAAATCACAAAACTACCCAAATGATAATCCTTAAAATATTATCTAATGATTCATTCACTTTGTATATAAAAACATTTTTTATAAATAATTTAATGTTATGTGACATTATAAATAAAATATAATTAAAATTATGGATTTTTATCCATGTTGTTAATGAACATCCATTCATGAATACAAGTGAACCGTTAAAGAAAACTATATAAATGATCGTTCTTGAAAAATTAATTTAAACTATATAACCCATCCAAAGAACCATAGTAGACCTTTATAAAAACACAATAAATATTAATAATTTATAAAAGGTTCAATAATTTTTAATTAATGATTATAATGTTGTTATACATGACATTATAGTGAATAAAATGTTCAGATACAAGGTAAAGGGAAATTCTCAAACCCAACTCTCATACTTTGTGCTTTCCCAATTTCAACCCATTTTCAATATGTATAGGCCTTAAGAATCATTTATTCATACTCATATTACCTATTAGGGGATATAATTTTTTTATATTATTTCCCAAATGAACTATTGTTACAAATAGACACCCTCTTTTTTACTTCTGAATGATTTTTTCTACATCACTCGTCATTGATTTTTCTATGTCAAGAATGTTGTACCCTCATTATTTTTCGAGCCAAATTTTTAGGAAGGTATTATCTATTATGTGAAACACATTGATTTTTATGTGTTCCTTTTTTATGTTTTTCATATGTTCTTTGTGGAATTCATGATAATGTAAATGTTATGGTGTGATGGGTGTGCCTGGAATTATATAGCGTAATATGAATGTTATGATGTGACAGCTGCACCCAAAATATTACAGTGCTCAAATGAATTGGGTTAAGTGGTGAACCTTTGGAGTTAAATGTAAATGATGTGTGAACATGATTTTATCCTTGTTCACAACTATGTGTGGTATTTAACCACTAGGCCATGCTGTTTTATTTTTATGCATTATCACATTTCCAGTCTTCTATTAATGATTATTTTCATGTTTATGATCCATTGGTTATGTTATGATTGTCCCCACCCCTTATTATATTTTTCAATTTTATCTGATTACTAGGATTTTAGCTCACCCATTTTTATGTATATCTATAGGAGTTTATGTGTACTAAGGAGTTCTCAAGTGATAATAAAAAACTTGTGAAAATTGAATAAAGAAATGTTTGAGTTTTATGTTTTAAATGTTATCTATAGTACTAGTTGTTCCAACACACTAAACCTTAGGTAACTCTATGTTTAGTAATATTATGTTCTGTATCCTTAAAATGTTGGAATTGTAATTTTTGAAAAGTTGGGGACATTATAAATTGTATGAGTACCAACCCATTTCATTATCTAGAAATTTCCCACCCACATCTGTATGAACTGATTCAAGAAGATCATTTTCCAAAAAATGGGTAACTATTTTTTCACTTGTAAAAAAGTGTGACATTCATCAAGTGGTTTTGGTTTAATGGAATACACATATATATCATGTTGTAATTTGGTCAAATGATTCTTGTTTAAATGTCATAGATAGTGATATCATAATTGGGTGATGTATGATCCATGTGAATTTGTTTTTTTATTGATTTCCTTTATTTTTTTTTGTGTTATCCAACCCAAAACGACCCTTATTTAAATATAACATAACATAAAATATTATTGTTTTATAAAATAAACCACATTTATTCAGGAATATCAAAATAAATCCATATGTATCAAGTATTAATAATGAAAGAATTATTTTTCTAGCTATCATCACATAATAAAATCCCTTTAGAAATAAAACCATTCCCATTAGAAACATGAGGTGGTTATATACAATAGTCTCAATAGTAATTATATCTCCCTTTTTTCTTATAGATCGATCCTCCACATGTTATATTTTTTAAAATATATCATTTCGAATATTTTAATACACAAGTGAGAAAAACTTTCTTTAATTAATACCCAATTAGTAGAAATATTTAAATTTCAATCAAAAATTAATTCACCTAAATATTCTCCTTTCATATTTTCCTCAGTGAAATTATTTCTTCTAGTGGCCCATGTTACCACTTAAAAACAACACGAAATCATGTTATCTAGATTCCCCTCGTATATTCCTCTTCATGGAAGGGGTTCGTGACGATTCTATGGACCTATAGATCATATTGATACATTTCATATTAATCACCAAAAAGAAAAATTATTTTTTCACATCATATCATTATTAACTTCTAAAAGTATAGTGAAATTTTCTAGGATAGTATTATGTATTTAATTTATGATAAAATTTATAGTGATGTTGTATAACCTATGATGTAGTGATAAAAGAATGTGATTGGTGATTAGATCATTACTTAGTTCAATCCCCATAACATTTAGGTTCATGTTATACCCAATGGATTTGACTATGAGAGGAATAAATTATCTAAAATATCTAATTTTTATTTAAAATATCTCCTTATATGTCTCAAACCATTCATACCTATCTCTATAGATAACAAATATTCATGATAATGAAATTATTTTCCATGTCTTCTTGTGAATACATGAGTTAATTTGACATGTATAAATGTATTAAAAATGAATATTGACCAATTATCTCAGTATTTTATCATAAAAAGTGAAATATGAATCACTTTTCAAAATATTAGGAAGTTAAATAATTCAGGATTCTTGAATATAATATTTCTATTTCTGCTTCTATGGAAACCATAGGACTCTGAACCATTCCTTAATGTTACATCTATTATGTAGATAGGGATTCTAAGAAATTGATCATATATATTATTTATTTTATTAAAATTCCATTATAATATAGTTTTAACATGTTATATTATGTGTATTTCACTTTATTACAGTTTATATGATACAAAATAATAAAATTAACTTTATTATGTCTCTAAATATTCAATAAAGTCCAAACAACTGTCACCATTGAACTGAGAATGTCCCAGTAACATAGAAATTCTATCTAAATTATCTATTTTTACCTTTTTATAATCAATATGAAGGCTATTAAAATTAATATAATCTATTATAGTTGGTGGTCTTGATAATTTAAAACTAGTACATCCTTTTACCATTGATTGAAATCAAAAATCCAGAAACTCTAATTCATATTTCCTCAACACTGGGATCTAGGTTTTTATTAGATAGAGTGGTTACATTAAACCCAATATATATTTAGTTAAGTCAAAACACAACCTTATTTCAGGCTTTCTTGAAAATTGAATGTCCCCTCACAGGATGCTTTATATACAATTTAACAATCTATTAATATTAATTCAGTTGTTGGAAGGCTTAATGAAATAATATTAACATAAGTTATTTAGTTTTTTTTGTTTAATTTTTTATATTTTAGATTTAATGTGAATATTAAATATAATATAGGTTATACATTAGGGATTAACTATGTTCTAATAAAAAATAATTCATAACCTATATATTTTTTCCATCATTACATAATAATTCTTTTATATATGTGATCATAGTCATACATCCAGAAAATAAATAATGAATATGAAAAAAAAGAAATATATGTCTTGTTCATTTGATTTGTTTAGTTTTTTATCTACTATAAAAATAATAAACCAACCTATAACCCTTGGGATAATCTCTTAATGTCAGTCATTGCATGATTTGGCGTATCCCATATTGTAAAGTCATGTATCTCCCATGTTGTTTTCATCTTAAATCCATATTGATCCGCCTATGACATCACACCATCATGAAAAAACCATGAACCTTCATACAGTCCGATTATTATATATGATTTAAAAATCACATTTAGGTTATGGAGAATAATGGTTTGGTTTAAGATAATTACATAAAACAACCTATGATAGACAAGACCTATGTAATAAAAAATTGAGGGATGACTGGTATAGAAATATATTTAAATTAATAATAGTTTATTTCAAGGCATGAAATAATATTAAATTAAATTAAACCAACCCAAATATTGTTCTATCCAAGCTCATGATCGATACTACACATGAATAAATTATTCAAATAAATTTTTTTTCTAAAATTCATTTTAGTTTGTTCTTATATAAGATAAAAAATTTGATAAATAGTATGATTAATTATCTGGTTAAACAATTAAATAATTTTACCTCATATTAATTAATCATACTGATATTCAATTATTATGTTATTTTAGCTAAAATATATTTTTATATTTTCCAAAAAAATCAATAAAAATAGTACCGAACATTTTCATTGTAAATAAATCACTAATTACCAATCTAATATATTCATTATGTATTAAATTTTAAAAAATTCACACACATGACAAATAGTATACCTAGAATACCTCATAATTTCATGTCGTAAATTTTCAATTTTATTTCACATAGAAAAGTATATTTTTTTGGATCCAATATAGTTTAATGAATTGAACCACTATAATATAATAACAATAAAGTATTTATCATTTCAAAAATTACCTGGATGTAATTTAGAATTTACTAAAATATAAAACAAAACAAAGGGTGTGTAATTGTTACTTAATGAATCCTAGAATATTGTATAATGATGTTTAATTGATTAATTCAATAAATTTAATGTTTTCACATAAATAGGTCATGTACACAACATGTGCAACCTATCACATGATGTTTACCTTCCGATACAAGATATCAACAGTACACGCTGAGGGACTTGATGTTTACTTATCAAGGACATCAATGATTCACATGATATGTATAGAGGATACATATAATGTAATTCAATTTACCTAGATTCCTACATATACAAGTTGAGTATTAAATACTCTTAATGAATTAATTACATGTAAAGACCAATTATTGATGTACACGTAAATTAAACTACTTTTTCAGAATATATAATACATTAAAAAAATATACTCCCAAAGACCATATTAGTTTTGTGTCTTTAGAAACCTGGAGAAAAATCATCTAACTTGGTGAACGATCATCAACACCTACCATAAATATTTTCACCATTTGTTTTCCTACCTAAAACCATTATCCATATCAGGGGGAAAAGAAAATATAAAAAGGGTGATCTCAAATTCTTAGTAAGGGTAAAAATTGAGAACATAAAACAAACCATAAACAAAATAATTTAAAAACATGAACATAAATATTAAATTTCAAAATCATGAGTCATGAAATAAATCTTGGTTGTACATAAGGAATTGAACATATAGGAAAATTAACCATGATAAAATTGATATGGTATAAAACATGGATTTTTTACAAAAAAAGAAGAAAATAATATGCTTTCCAGAGTACCTAATGAATTTATTCCCATACCATCATAGTGGATAATGTCTATTACTATGTTTGGTTTACATGTCATTCCATCTATGCATTATTGAACTAGATTTACAAGTCATTCCATCCCTGTATTACAGAACCAGATTTACATTCCATTCCAATAAATTCTACCTCATGAGATATAAATCATTAACCAATTAATTGGAGGGATATAAAGGTATCGACCATATCATAATGATATTGTTCTGACATGTTCCACAAAATCACAAACCATTCATCATATAATAACCCAAGGAACAAAAAATGTGTTCCTTAAACACCATTATATCATAACATAATCCATATAAAATATCATTACATCATTAAAAATATCACATCATGTTAGTAATTGGGATTGAAACATAACCCTATTTAAAGATCATCATATTAGAAGGAAAATATTTGTTATAAAACATGTGAACATAATTCTTGTGGAAAATATCCTTTCCTCTTCAAAAAAGTGTTTTCGTTTCTCAAAATTCAATTCAATTTTAAAAGAACATAATATTGTTGAAAATATACTAGAAATAATGTAAATGATTCATCCTAGAAATAAGGCATTATTAAGGCATAAAAATCCTTTCATTCGGTATATGTTAAAAGAATATTCGTCTCGTACTCTTGCTCGAAATGTCAAAAAGTACCTCATATGGAAAAGAAAATAAAGATTTATTTCATACCATATAAAAAATCATCAATGGGAAAAATTTACATTAAAAAATAGTATAATAATATAAATTTTATTATATATATTTTGGAAACATGGAAAATGACTATAAATATACCCCATTAAATACTTATGTATAAACAATCTCAAATAATAATTATATTGAAAAACTATCCTTTAACATAGATTTGATTTCTTCTGTATTTGTCTTAAAAACTTGTATAGTGGGTGTAAATATATTATTTTCTAGTAATAGAACCATTATAATATTTTTTATATCATTTATTATTAAACTATTACTTTATGTTACCCATTCTTTTCAATTCCATTGTACAGCAATATTTTGTGTAATAATCGTTTTAATTATCATAAGTGTTTTGACATGTAATTATTGATCTTTTTTGTTAGATAATGATTCACATAATTAAATATTGTAAACAATGATTTATACATCATATATATTCACAATATAAATATATTTAATAGATAGATAATTGAAATGGAATACACCGTTCATGGAGACGGTAGACCATACCTACTAATGAACCTTGTTTCTGTTTCCTTTTTGAATTAAATAGAAGAAAATAAATGATATATATATACATACATAAACCTAGTGAAATTATTATTTCATATATTTTATGGATATTTATTACATATAATTTATAATTATTCTTGAATGGTTAACGTGGAGAATGAATCTCAATGTTTCATGGAGATAGTAGGCAATACATATGCACGAGGGACGATATCATTCACATAATGGTTAAATGGATTTGAATTGGATGGAATAATAATTATTCAGAATAATTACCATGTTATATAAATTAAATATTTCAATCATACTCATCATTATACCAATCCAAATTATGTATTGTTGAATAACAACTTCCACCACGACAAGGAGATGATAAGTTCTATGCACACATGCACGCATCGAGATATTGTTATTCTTTTGATGGATAAAAGGAGGTATAAGGTTGTAAAATAATTATAATAACATCATATAATGTATAATATACTGGATTTATTAATTTATTATTTAAAAAACAAAAGAATATTAAGTATAAGAAGAATAGAATTTTGAATGAGGTGATAAAACAATTACCTCTTTATTAAGTATCCCCATTTTATTTGCACAAAAGGTCTCTATAGGATAGATTTTAAAAAATATTTTCCCCTAAGATGAAGTTATGGATGTTGGTAGGAGTTTTGCGCATAGTTTGGCTGATGAAAAGGTGTTTTGTGGTTTTAATAAAATATTAGGAGAGTACCCTTTTATAGGAGAGGTGTGGGACGCTTTTAGAACGTCTTTAAATATTAATTTATTATAATTTAATTTTCAGTTTCTAATCATTCCAAAAAAATTGAATTAAATGATAATATGTGGATGATTATAAATAATCTCAAACAATAGATTTTAGAAAATTTTATGAAACAAAATTAACATTATCTTTTAGTGTTAACCCTTAGTTAAAACCATTAACAATTATCATGTCTTCTTATATTTTCAATATATATGGTTACTATTACTACTATAAAATTTCAAGAGAACCACAAGTGGATCATTAATGTCATTTTTAACATTATATATGTGATTTTTATGAATATTATATTTTTAGGACTATTATATCATTTAATAAAATTGTATTTGTTTTTAGAAAGTTATAAATTTAAAATTTGACATTGTTTAGCAATTGATTTTTGTTAAAGTCATAACAATTTGATTAACTAAAAAAGGAATTAAATCATCTTTATAATGTAAATTTTACCCAAAAATTTCTTTTATCGCATAAAACTGTTCTATTTTCATATATTTTAACATTTATATTATTTATTATTTGAATATGTCATTAATAATGTAATCACTACATCATCATTGTGTCATAAATAAATTTGTTTTATTAATATCAAAATTTAAAATTATAATACAATTATGTAGTAATTTTTTTTTCTAATTACTATTTATATTATAAGAGATCGTTTATATAAAAAACAATTTACTAAAAAATATATTTTTATCATAAATTTCACTTTAATTTAAATTAATTATGGTAAAAGGTCATTGACATGCCCAAGTAGATCCTTTGGGTCATAAAATCTACCCAAGGATGATCATAGTTGGCCATATATCATCCAATATGATTTGGAAACATATTTGTGTAATTTTATATTATTAAAATATTATTTTTTATCCTTATTTATCTGATTTAGTCTTTAATCATGGTAAATTAAAATAATTACAAAGGTTTTTATTCATAAAATAAAAATTTATTATGTAACTCTTAAAAAAATTGGATTTGATTATTTGAAATTTGGAATCAATATTTCTAAACTAAAAGCACATAATTGGAAGAATTTATTTTAAAAATAATTCTCGTCCAAACTAGAGAGCGGGGTTTTAAAATGTAAAAACTATAAAAAGATTAAAATTTGTTCATATCAAATTTCAATGTTAAATTACATTAAATGACCAACATTTGATTAAATTATATAATAATTATTAAACTAAAAATTAAAACAATTTAAAAAGAAAATCTAACTATATAAATAAATGTGATGAAATTACTTTTTTGAATTAAATTGTAGTATTTTAACTAGTCATTAAAATATGAATTTTATCAGAAAAAATACCAAAAATTAATCCAACGTAAATTTTGATGTCCCAAATCCATTGAATACGTTTATTTGGACAAATAAAATATATTAATGTGTTAAAAAATATATTTAAAATGGGTCTTCCATTAAAAGGTGAAAAACAGTATTTTTTTAAAAAAATAATTTAACCAAAAAATTGATTCTGTTCTTTTATCCTATCTAGAAAATACATTAGATGAATTATATTATTTTAAAAAAATAAAAATGATTTCAATAGTATTCATAATGGATTTATTATATCCCATTAAACAATAATATTTAAATAATATATCGTTGTGTAGTAAAACTCAGTATTGCGTACAATGAAAGCTATCGAGGATGGTCAGTCTTGTGTTTAACTCAATACATGTTAGTTTTTTTGTAGTGATTTCTTCCATTGTTGTTACATATAACATAATTCAAAACATATTTCATTTAAAATGTGTCCAAAATATATATTCAGGGATGTGGGTATAGTACACCAACTCGGTGTTTAGTGTGAGATATAACTAGTTGGTTTAGTGTGAAAGAAATGTCTAATTTAGCTGATTTCTAGATATAAAATAAAATTTTAATTTATTATAAAATAAACGAACTCTAAAAACATGGGGTGTTACAGTATACACCCCATAAAATTAATTTCACCCTTGAAATTCATTAGGGTAAAATTATTTCAACTTGAAAGATTCATTCATGGATGACCACATCCTAAAAAGGAATATTAAACCTTCATTTTAAAAAGAAATGATTGAAACATAACAGTTAGCCAATGTAACTCATCACTGGGTTTCCACATAAGAGAATAAATGTGGGAAGTGAAAACAATGATACGGAAGAAAAATATAATAAATATGTAATAATTGATAGTGATTGATAAGAAGGTCCGAGAAAGTTAACAATGATAATTCCATAAACCATTGATGATTTATAGGACCATATGATTCATCAGATATAAGGGAACTATGATAAATTTATTAGTTTCAATATCTGCTTCCTAAAATTCATGAACATGAGATAAAATACTAAATTGATTATGGTATAATATCACTGTTGTTCATTCATTGAAAAAGTTATACTAAATCTATTATTCAATGAAATGAAGTTGAAATTTTCATTCGTGAAGTGTTAGAAGATCATGTGATAAAATGATAGGCCATTAAATCTTTCTCAACAAAAATGGTAAGCACATGTAATCAAATATTCATATGCCCACCTATAGTGATATAATATATTAATCTAACAAAATTCAAAGGAAATATAACTTATACTATCCATAAATGGATAACCATACTATCCATCCAATAAACTGAAAACTAAAAAATTATAAATAAGTGAACTAAATCGCCTCAAACTTTTATTTCCCATATATCATACGGTATATCTAGATGGTCACATTTTGTATTCTCTTGAGCCACAAAAACAACCTAAATTATCATATATCCTTATTTAAAACATTAATGTTTCATAATTCCAAATCTTATTGGATATATTAATTATGTCCCAAAAAAAATTAATATTCATCCATGATAGCATACCCCTATTATAGAAAATCAATAATTAGTTCTCAAGAAATCAGCATTATCCTATTTACTTATTCAAATCCAACATATCTTTACCCAAACATTTCCATATTATAATAAGGGAAATATTATGGGTTATTACTATCTTAATTATATGGTCTCCAAGTATTTGACCTTACCCATAAATAAATTTTTCCCGCCCTATAACTATTCAAAAAAATCCTTTCAAATCCGTAATGAAAAACTTATTACAAAATCACTTATATATTTCATGATTAATATTCCATAATATTTTAATTCTGAAACATATACAACACAATCATTCAAAATTATTCTTAAACCATGAATCATGATCCATCATCTTTGTCTTTTCTAAAATATGAATCATGTATTAAGGTTTATAAACCACAATTTTATTAGAATTAATCCAAACAATACTAGAATAACATCTCATACATGTCACATGTCATTTATAATATCATTATTCTTAGCAGTATGACCTATACTCGTACCATCATTAGAATCCTCTTCATGAAATTTCCACTTAGGAAATCAATATTAATAATTCGCATACATTCCACCTATGAAACATTCATTGTTTTACTATGTGATATGTATTTTGGGTTATTGACTAAGATTATAAATCAATTTTTTGGAAATAAATTTCATAGATTAGAAACAAATAAGTAAGGTAAATTACATATAGTATTTTAATATGTGATATCATCCGTTTAACCCTAAGATAGTCATGATCATCAGAAAACCCCTATGATTATAACTTATACTAATAATTATCCTTAAGAAATCCCAAGACATATCGTTATAAATATCTCTAGGGATATCACTAAATTTTTTACATTCCAAATTCCAAATGTTAAAAAAAAATTTCTCTGATACCAGCTGTAAATACCTAATCTAGACATACATAGACATTAATTTTCCTTAGAGTATTACATAATATATTATAAAAATATACACCCAAAGACAGTATTAGTTTAGTTCCTTTGGAATCTTGGAACAAAATATTCAATCTTTTTGAAAGATCATCAATATCTCTCCTAAAGATCATCCACTTTGGTTTTCAAACATAAAATCATTCATTATATCATGTGGAAACGTAAACATAAAAAGGGTGAGATAAAAAAGATTAGTATGTTTAAATATTGAGAACATAAAACAAACACCACACATAAGGATGTAAAAACAGGAACATAATGTTTAAATATCACAATCATGGGTCATGAAATAAATCTTAGTAGTACGTAAGGCATAAATCATAAAGTAAAATTAACCATGGTAAAATGGAATTGAAATAAAACATGTAATTATGGAAAACAAAAAAGCACATAATATTATTTCCATAGTATTCAATGAATTTCTTCACATCCCATAGTAGTGGAAAAATTCCATTACTGAACTTGATTTACATGCCATTCCATCGAGGAATTACTGAACTAGATTTACTCGTCGTTCCAGCCCTGTAATACTGAACTAGATTTAGTTGTTGTTCCATTAATTTCTATATCATGATATATAAAAAATTTAAAAAATTTATTGGATGGATATTTAGGTATCGTGCATCTCATAATGAAATCATTCTTACATGTTCCACAAAAACACAAACCATTCATAATATCATAACCCAAGAAAGAAAAATTGTGTGTCTTAAACATAATTATATCATAAAAAAAGCCATATAAAACATCATTACATCATTAACTTAACAAATTCATTGTAATGATATGGATTTAAACATAACCCTATTTAAATATCATCATATTAGTTGGGAAATAATTTTGATAAAACACGGGAGCATAATTAAGGAGAAAAATATCCTTTCTTCTTCGAAAAGCATTTTCTTTTCTCAAAATGCCACGCAATTTTAAAATAAACTATTTAGAAGAAAAATAATTAAATAAAGTAAAGATATATTCATAAAAATAATTCATTATTAATATGTAACAATCTATTCATTGTTTAAAATTTTAAAAACGTTTTTCTCATACTCTTGCTGGAAAATTCAAAAAGTTTCTCATATGGAATACGAATGATAGATTCCTCCCATACCATTTAATAAAAATTCACCATTAGTTAAATTAGATATTAAAAATATTATAAAAATATAAATAATATTATAGATATATTTGAAACATGGACATAGATTATAAATATACCCCAGTAAATACTTAAATATAAACAATCTCAGATAATAATGAGATTATGAAATTATCCCATACCATAGGTCCGATTTCTTCCATATGGATCCATAACTCCTGTATAGTGAGTTTAATAATATTTTTAACTTGTTACATAACCGTTATAATATTTTTGATATCATATATGATTCACTTATGAATTTATATTATCTGTTTCTTTATCGATTCCATGGTAAAACAGTGTTTTCGGTAACAATCGGTTTATTTATCATACATGATTTCACTTGGTATTCTTGATATTATTGCATAGATCATGATTTATTAACATCAATAATGTATACATGATTTATATATCATGAATATTCAGTATATAAATATATATAATATATAGATAAATGAAATGTAATACACCGTTCATGGAGACGGTAGGTCGTACATACGCATGACCGTTGTTTCTGTTTCCTTATTTAATTGAATTGAAGAAAGTAAATGAAACACACACACATATATATAATGTAGAATTATTATTTAATATATTTATTATTATTTATTATGTATACATTATAACCATTCTTGAATGGTTAATGCATATAATGAATCTCATCGCATCATGGAGACGGTAGGTCGTACGTAAGTACGAGCAACAATATCATTCACATAATGGTTAAATGATATATAATTGGATGGAATATTAATAAAAAATAATAATAATCATGTTATATTAAATATTTAAATCCATTATAATCATCATTATACACATCGAGATTATGTATTGTTGAATAAAAAACATACACCATGGCGTGGAGACGGTAAGTTGTACGTACGCACACATTGTGATAATGTTATTCTTAGGATTTCTAAAAGGAGTTATAAGGAGGTACCATAATTATAATAAAATATCAGAATGTATTAGGTATTGAATTTAATACTTTAGTATTGAAGAAACATAATAAGAATAAGTATAGGAAGAAAACAATTTTGAAAGAGTTGATAAAACAATTACCTCTTTTTTGAGTATCCCCTTTTGATTTATAGAAATAGTCTCCATAGGATTGCTTCATGACTAAATTGTGGAATCTAAAATGTATTTAAGGATATTTTTTGTAGATTTTTGAAGGCTTTTTCTGATACAATGGTCTTTAGGGGGTGGATAAAATATAAGGAGAAGTACCATTTTATATGAGATGTGAGGGTCACTTTAGGGAAGTATTTAAATATTAATTTATTATAAATTGATTTCCTACTTCTATTGGTCCCATAATAATTTATTTAAAATATATGATGAGGATCAGTCAATATACTCTCAACCAATAGGTTTTAGACAAGTTATGTTACAAAATTAACATTATATTTTAGTTTTAAACTGTAGTTAAAAATATTAACTCTTACGTGGTCTTCTTGTATTTTGAAAATATATGGTTATAATTGATACCTTAAAATTAAAGTCAAACAAAAAGTGGATAAATAATAAACATTTAACATTATAATATTTATTTTTATGAATCTAATATTTTTAGGACAATTATATAATTTAATAAAATAGTTTTTATTTAAAAAACTAATTTATGTCATTTTGGACACTATTTAGTAATTGATTTTTGATAAAGTCATAACAACTTGAACTTGAATCCTTAGAAAAAAGGAATTATATCATCCCTGACATGCCAATTGCATCCAAAAAATTAATGTATGGAATAAAATTGTTCAAATTAGATTTTTTATACTGATAATATCATTTATTTGAATATTTACTTAATATGGTAATCACCGCATCATCATTGTTTCATAAATAAATTAATTTATTTAATGTCTAAAAATTATAAATAAAATACTATTATGTAAAAAAAATTAGCTTTAAAATTAATATTAATAGTCTAATGAATCATTTTTATCAACCAAAATAATTGGTTTTTAGTAAAAATATACATGTTTATGTAACATTTCACTTTACTTTAAATTAATTATTATAAAATACCATTATCAAACCCAAGTGGCTCCAAGGGGTCCTAAGTTCATCCCAAGGATATAGATGGTCATCTATATATTATCTAATAGTATTTGTACATGGGTTAATATAGTTTTATATTATTATAATATTATTTGTTACCCTAATTTACCCGATTTACCCTTTAACTATGGAATATAAAAATAATTTCTGAAGTTACTATTCATAATATCTAAAAAATATACATATTTGCACAATTTAAACCTTATGAATCTATATATGGAATCCATTTTTCTAAATTCAAAACAAATAATAGGGAAAAAATAATTTAAAATTATATCTCATTGTCAAAACCAGTGAGAAGGTTTTTAAGAAGTAAAAACTATAAAAATATTGAAACGTATTTATTACGAATTTAAATGTGAAATTAAATTTAATGACCATAATTGGATTAATTTTTTAAATCATAATCCACTAAAACATTAAAATCAATTAAAAAGATAATATAACTATATCAATAAATTAAATGAAAATGTTGATTTGATTTAAAATGCAATATTTTTCACTATTCATTAAAATATGAATTTTTTCAGAAACAATTAAGCCAAAGTAAATATTTATTTCATTAACCCATGTATGTAGTTTATTTTTTCAAATAGAATATATATATAATTGTTGAAAACTATATTTAAAATGTGTGTTCAGTCAAAAAGGATGCAAAATTTCATTTTTTAGAAATTCATCTTTTATTCAATAAAATGAATTTGTTGTTATTTCATGTCTATAAAATACATTAGATTGATTTTAATGATATAAAAAATCCATAATGTGGTTAATAATATTCATAATGGCTATGCTATATCCCATTAAATAATAACATTTTAATAAAATATAGTTTTTTAGTGAAACTCGGTATTGTGTAGAACAAAATATATTAAGGAAGCTTGATCTTGTGTGTAACACAAGACAACTCAGTGTTTCATATAGTACAAGCTTCTATTGTGGTTACATATAACATAATCCATACATAGTTCTTTTATACATTGAACAAAGCCAATACTCAGTGTTGCATGTATGGTATACCAACTCAAAGTTGCATGAAACATATAAAAATTGGTTTAGTGTGAAAGGAATGCTTGAATTTGTTCATTCCCAGATATAAATGAATATTTTAATTTTCTATAAAAAAATGGTATATAAAAACATGTGGTGTTATAATACACACTGCAGTTTATCATTGTGTTATCCATTTCGAAAGCATATAGACTACATGATATGTAGTCAATATAAACACAATGTAATCTGAAAAAATTCATATGCCACCCAAGATAGTATAAATGTAGTGTATTTATTTCATATGGAAAGTAAGAATTACACAGTGACCAGATGTTTACCTGGGAATCCTTGTGTAGTCAACCAGGACACATGGTGTGTAATAAGAGAGAATCTGATGTGAACTTTTGTGTTATATGTCCATAATTCTTGGATCTTCCGAAATGGTTCTTTAGATATGTTAATAATTTAATTAATAACCCATATTTGATAAAATGATCCATAATATATGATGAGGAAAAAGATATTTTGATAACAAAACAATAAAAAATATAGTCATTAAATGAATTATATCTTTTTAGTGAATAATAATAAAAAAATAAAATAAATATGTGTAAAATAGAACATAATCCCTATAATACCATTTATTTTTTACTTCCACAACATAAGGGCATATTATGTGAAACCCCAACTCCAAAAATGTGGGATTAGAAGGACCATTCAATTATTTTACAAGACCTAAACCTTATAGTCATTGAAAATTTTCAAATCCAATATTGACAATAAATGTACCTGGTCTCTAAGGAGATATTTTTATGTTATATTTGTAATTAATATAATTGAATGACATAAATCATTTCATAATTATTTACATAAATATTTATAATTTATATTAATGAAGTGAATAAAATATTTAATACTCCTTCATTGTACTTGTATGCAATTGTTGAATCCCTCTTGTGGTGACACATAAAAGATTATAAAGTCTCTGTAAAACACTGATTATCCATCTTGATCTAGAATATTCAATTTTTTATGTTTTCTTGTTCACATTGATTACTTCAAGTTTCATTAGTCATGAAGAAATATCCATTACCATATTGTTCATGAGATTATTTGAGGAAGGATATGATAATTATAAGGTAAAATCTATAATTAATAATGATTTGATTTCTTTCATATATGTTTTAGTGTTCTACATATAGTCAACCGGTTTATGTTAGAACATTAGTTAATTTCATATTATCTCATAAAAAAATGATAGACACATTACTGACCCCACTCTGTGTATTAAAATAATAAAATTATTTGTTTCTTCATTTTGGGATATGTAGATAATTAATAAATATTATTTTAATGAATTAAAAATTAATATTTTTCACCAGAAACTATCTTCTTCCAAATATCCCGATTTTTATTTATTGAATATAAAAATACATAATCCATAAAATATTTATTAAAAAATTAAATGTTTTACTCAATGTCCAAAGATTATTTGTTTATCAAATATTTGATAAATAAAATAAATATTATATTCACTATTTGGAGAATAAATATTTATTAAATTTTCTACAATAAATATTCTTGGAAATAAATGTATCCTTGTTCATGTGGATAATATTTATTTCAATAAATAAATTCAAATTGAATTTTTTAAGATCAATAGAAGCATATAATGTCTAACCTTCTAGGAATCTCCCTCATTAGCAGTAGGTGGGATTCCCTAATGCCTAGGATTATTGTCTACCAAGGGGTCAAGAAACCCATAATAATGAGAAGAATGTTGGAATATTGATTACCTCCTACGAGTATTCATTATGTAACATAATTTATTTATCACAATATATTTTAAAGAATGTTTTACCCCAATGCCATCAACTTATATGATTTATATGTAGAGACCCAAACTTGATGTACATAGACATTACATTACTTTTTTGGAATACTTAATACATTACAAAAACATACTCCCAATGACCGTATTAGTTTATTGTCTTTGGAAACTCAGAACAAAATATTTTAATCATGGTGTAAGATCTTCAGCATCTCCCACAAATATCTTCCCCTTTTGTTTTCTTACCTAAAACCATTATTTATATCCTGTGGAAAAAAACATAAAAAGGGTGAGATTAAATTCTCAGTAAGGGTAAACATGGAGAACATAAAAACAATACATAAACATTTTAATGTAAAAACATGAATATAAAACATCAAAATCGTGAGCAATGAAATAATTCATGGCAGTACATAAGGCATAGATCATAAAGGAACATTAATCATGATAAAATATCATGGTAAAAAAAATTTAATTGTGGAAAACCATTAAGCACATGTTATTATTTCCTTAATAGCCCAGGTATTGTTGCAAATATCATCTTAGTGGACAAAGTCCATTACTGAACCGGGTTTAATTGCTATTCCAGCCTTGTATTACTGAACTAGATTCACTTTTCATTCCCACCGTGTCTATCTCATGAGATATAAATATTTACCCAATGCATTGAAGGGAGATATAGGTCCCACCCATCTCATATTGAAATCATACTTATGTGTGCCACAACACAATCATAAATCATGCGTCATAACCCAAAGATAAAATGGGTTTCATAAACATCATCCCATCTTAACATAATCCATATAAAAAATGGATATCATTTCATCTTAAGAAAAATCAAACCATGATAATTATAGAGACATTATACTAGAAACATAATCATACTAAATGAATTCATTTTAGATAGGAAATATTTTTGAATAAACACTTGAAATTAATTCTTGAGGAAAATATCCTTTCTTCTTCAAAATCATTTTCTTTTCTCCAAATTCCATGGAATTTTAAAAGAAAATAATTTTGTTGAAAATAATCATGAAATCTTGTAGAATAAAATTCATGGAAATAAGGTGTTATGAAATCATAAAAATCCATTCATGCTGTATAAGTTAAAAAAACATTCTCCTCGTACTTTTTACCAGAAAAGTCAAAAAGTACATTAACTCGTAAACAAAGGAGCGATTCATTCCATACAATGTGGTAACAGTCAAAAAGTGTAAAAATGAGTTTAAAAATACATGGAATCATAATAAAAATTTTTTGAATTTTTTTTAGAAAACATGGACATGGATGATAAACGTAACCCCAGTAAACACTTACAAATAATCAATCTTAGATAAGAATGAGATTGGTATAATTATACCCTACCTTATGTCCATTTTATTTTGTATGTGTCTGAGACTCCTATATAGTGGGTTTAAAAATATTATTAACTTGTAACAGAACAATAATAATATTTATGATATCATATATGATTCCATTAAGACTTTATATTACCCGTTCATTAGTCAATTCTATGTTAAAGCAGTGTTTTGGGTAAAATCTATTCATTTCTCATCTGTGTTTTGACTTTTAATTATTCATATGATTAATATTATTATTATTACTTACTTCCAGAATGTAAAACATTATTTATATATAATATCGATTTATAATATACATATATATAAATGATCAATAAATGGAAAGAAATACAATGTTCATGGATACGGTATGTCGTACGTACGCATGAACGCTGTTTTCATTTCCTTATTAAATTGAATGGAAGTATGTAAATAACATATAAATAAATATATTATTATTAATATTTCATATATTTCATGATTATTTAATATATATACTTTATTATCATTCTTGAATGGTTAACTTGGAGAATGAATCTCATCGCGTCGTGGAGACGGTAATATGTACATACACAAGAGCGATGATATCATTCCCATAATAATTGAATGGAATTAGAGTGGATGATATAATATCTCATAATTAGTATCATGTTATAATAACCACATATAGTTATTATTTACACCATTATACCAATCCAAGTAAGGTGGTGGTGGAAAAATAGATTACACCACGGCGTGGAGACGGTATTCTGTACGCACGCACACAAGGTGATTTCATTTTCCATTGGATGGAAAGAAGATGAAATAGTGTTGGTTCATATTTATAATAACATATAAGTATATGAGTGATACTTATGTTATTACTTTATTATGAAACAAAAAAATAACAGGAAGTAGAAGAAGAAACGATCTTGAATCAATCGGTAAAGGATATTACCTCTTCTTCTACGCGCCTCTTCTAAACCTCTTCTTAGGGAATTAATGTTAGCCTTGGAAGAAGACCAGGACCTCTATTATGTTTCTCAGAAAGTGGAGAAGATAAATGGTCAGGTTGTTTCCGAGATTTTAGGGTCAATGTGGTGTGATAAAGAAAGGGAGGATGTATCCTTTTATAAGAGATGAGAGGGGCACTTTTGGAAACCTCTAAATATTAATTTATAATTAACTCAATCCCTACTTGAAAATGACCAAAAATGACTCCAATATGAAGATTATATGACATAGGGTTGTAATATCATCAACCAATAATATTTATACATGATGGTAATTATAAGGCCCCAGCCTTAAACCTTACTTAATCTTGAGTTATTACAAGATTACACATTGAGGATCTTTTCGGGTTTAGAGTTTTAGAGAATTAGATCATAAAACTTGAATTACATTCCACATATAAACAAAGTGGTTACATAAAGATATTATTCTTCATTCCCATCAATGGAATCACATTTAAAATAAAACATGGATTATTTCTTGACACATCCTTGACTCTATCATCTTATCATGTACCTTTCCCTTGACCTGTGAAAAACATTTCAAAAACTTGGGATGAGCATAAAAACTCAGTATGGGTTATAAAAAAAACATGGAAAGGAAACATGAGTTCATATATACATAAGAATGAAATCATACTTTACCCATAAAACATAGGCACTTTAACATACCTCATAAAATCATGAATAAATCATAGAAATCATAAGACATAAAGGTAACTTGAGGCATTCATAACATTCTTACGTAGGGAGTAACCCTCTTGGTTACATTTGGAATACCCATCACAGTATATTCCCTAAAATCTCTTCGGAGAAACCTTAACGTTTCACTCCTTCACGTTACCCAATGCATTGGAGATCTATAACGGGCTCACCCGCCCTTAGTTTATCACGGAACCACCTGTCTTCATAATAATGCCCAAGAACCATAACATAATCATATCACATAAAACATGCATAAAGGAAACATAACATTTCCACATTTCAATCACGAGATATCAATACAACACATTGATATAATAAAAACAATATGAAAGCCATTTTCAATACCAAAGTAAAACATGGTATTTATTTTTCGTTTAAAAAAAAGGTATGGCTTGTAGAGGAAGCCGAAACTCAAATAACGGTCACGACGGTGGAGAAGTCGTTGTCGCCGCATACGTACGACAAAAACATTCCCTTTTGTATTTTAGTAAATTCTTTGTATATAAAAGAGTCCTTTTGAATAAAAGTAAATGTCAAAGGGGTTTATACACCGTATAAAAGAAAGTTGTGTATAAAATAAAATATGCCTCAATGAAAGGAGATTGAGACGAAGTCCCATACCTCGTATCCGACTTGACCCGACCGTTCTTTAATCTCCTGAATAATAAACTTGAGATAATATCTACTTTCTTATGAATCTTTTTCAAGTTCATTATTCCTTTTATACCATGTTATGAACATCATGTAATCAGTTAAGTTAATAATGTTCATTTTGTCGGTATTTGGTTCTTAAGTCGAAAATAGACTTCTTACACTTACATGTTGTTAATTTGGTCAAAGGTTCATTATATCCAGAATGGTATTCATGATGTAGATATCATATATGTCATATATATCCAGTACATTCATGCATTTATAATATTACATAATCATTTAGAGGTAAGAAATGAAATGAACCGTTCATGGAGACGGTAAGCCGTACGTACGCATGAACGCTACTTCCATTTCTATTTCATATTTTATGGAATGGAATCATAATGATATAAGATTATATTGTAATTCCAGTATAAAAACATATATAATATCATAGTTCCATCCTTTATATGTCCCACATATGGTATTTAATGAATCAAATCACTTTCAGGGGGCGGTAGTCCGCACTTCCTAAAATGAAGATATCGTGTTTACCCATAATGGAAACCACAAAGGTATGCCCAAAATGAAAAAAAAACAGAAGCTTAAGGAAAACATAAACATATTATATATCATATATAAAAATAGTGACATCATAATGGCCACCTTTGAATGTGTTAAATGAGTATTGAACAATCATCGTTTCGGGAGGCAGAATTTCGCCATCCACGGAAACCGTATGTTCTTTAACCATTTGATGTAGTTGTGTGAGTGTGTAGCTAAAATATATCTTATAACAACATCCTAGTATATTGAAGATACTGGTGTTGTTACAAAAGAAGTAAATAAAATGAGTTTAGGGGGTTGGAGAAGCAAAATAAAACAAATGAACATGAGAGAATGAATTACCTTAAAAAGTGTAACTCCTTTTGATTTGAGCCTAAAGGATTCCTTTGAAAGGATTCTGCCCAAAGGGAATCCTCTAGGATGAGAAGTGGGATGTGGAGAGAGTAAATGGTCAGGGTTTGGCCGAGCCAAAGTCTTGAGTAGTGTGTGAAATGAGGTAGAGGTGGGGGCCTTTTATAAGAGGAGAGGAGAGGCACTTTTGGAAAGTAAAGAAATATTACTTTATTTGAAAATGTTTTTCGGTTTCAAAAGGTCCCACATTGATATAATTCGTGGATAAGGTGATAAGGGTTCTAAATCCACTCATCCAATTGGTTTTGGAAATGTTTAGTTCATATATGTTATATTATCCTTCCATTTTATTTAAATCGTCAAATAATGATGTCATCACTGCATCATTATTATGTCATAAATAATTTAATTTATTTAATGTCTAAAAATAAAAAAAAAATACTATGATTTAGGAAATATTTTTTGATTTCCAATTACTATTTATAATAAAAAATCTGATCTTTATAACCCCATGTAAAAATTGTTTTCGTAAAACATCTCTTGTTTGTGTCATTTTTTACTTTAACATCAAATAAAAAGTTATTTATGTCATTTCCAAACCAATGTGTCTCCATGGGGTCCCCAAGTTGACCCATGGCTTGTATTGGTCGGCCATGACACAAAAAATAAGGTTGGGACATGTGTCTAGGTCATTTCCTATTATTAAAGCATTATTTATACCTTAAACTACCCTAATTACAACTAATCGCGATTAAGAACTTAATAAGTTACTATTCACCAAAAAAATATTTTAATCTCATTGAACCACATTTTACTTCTTAATGACAACCATGTATGTAGGATTTTCAAAATTCAATACACATTAGTGGTAAACTTTCATTTAACTGAAAAATCAGTTTGCTTGATTACCACTTAGTGGTTTCACTATTCATCAAAAATTGAAGTTTTTCAGAAAATTACCAAAATTTCACCCTAAGCTATATTTGATATTCCGAATTCAAAAATGAATTCTATTTTACAAAATTCAAATCATATAAGTCACATTAATTAATTTAATAATTAATTCCCGCTGCCAGAGCAAACAGCGTGTTTTTACAAAACAATAAGTATCAAAAGATTGACACCAGTTTAATTCTAATTTCAAAGTGAAATTGATTCCAATGACCACCATTGGTTAAAATGGTAAAAATATATTCTAATTTCACTTCAAAACCAATTCAAAACATAATCTAATCATATAAATAAATTAGGTTAAAAATCAGTTTTGATGTAAAATGCAGTATTTTTCACTATTCATTAAAAAAATGAACATTGTCAGAAAAATACCAAAAATTCACACAAGGTAAATTTTGATGTCCCAATCATAAAGAATAAGTTTATTTTGACAAACATAGTTCATAAAATTGTCAAAATATAGATTCAAAAATGGTTTTCCATTAAAAGGCAGTAAAACAATCTTTTAAGAATATTAGTGTATTCCATGCATAAGATTGTATTTATTCTCATTTTAAGCCTCTATAACACTATCTTAATCATTAATAGACATAGATAAAAATATATATTATTCATTACATACTTGGGATGTTACATCCTTCCCCCCTTTAGAAAATTGTGTCCCTGCAATTTATTTACTTATCGAATAAATGGGGGTACTTATCCCTCATTGCATTTTCAGATTCCCATGTTGCCTCTTCAATCATGTGGTTTTTCCACAAAACCTTTACCTGGTGAATCACCTTATTCCGTAACACTTGCTCCCTGTGGTCAAGAATCTGGACCGGTTGTTCCTCATAAGATAGGTTCTCTTCCAGCTGAACTACCTCTGGACTCAAAACATGAGATGGATCTGACATATACTTTCTCAACATCGAAACGTGAAAAACATTGTGTACCTGAGATAAACTTGGAGGTAAAGCCACTCGGTATGCAACTGATCCAACTCTCTCCAGAATTTTGTATGGTCCAACAAACCTTGGACTCAACTTTCCTTTCTTACCAAATCTCATAACACTTTTCCAAGGAGAAACCTTGAGAAAAACATGATCACCTACCTCTAAAGATAGATCCTTCCTCCAGTTATCCGCATAACTCTTCTTCCTGCTCTGAGCTATTCTCATGTGTTTCTGAATCAGCTGAACTTTTTCTGCCATCTCTTCTACCAATTCTGGTCCCATCAACTTCCTTTCACCCACTTCATCCCAGAAAGCTGGAGTTCGACACCGCTTCCCATATAATGCCTGAAATGGTGCCATCTGTATACTGGAATGAAAACTGTTATTATATGAAAACTCAACCAAAGAAAGATGTTGGTCCCAACTTCCCTGATAATCCATAGAACAAGCTCGTAGCATATCCTCCAATGTCTGAATTGTTCGTTCTGACTGCCCATCTGATTGAGGATGAAAAGCTGTACTAAAATTTAATTCAGTACCCAACGAATTCTGAAGGCCTTTCCAAAAGTTATAAGTAAACCTGGGATCACGATCCGATACAAGGGAGAGAGAAACTCCATGTAACCTGACTATCTCGTTAAGATACAAACGGGAAAGTTGATCAAGAGAGAAAGTATCTCGTATAGTAAGGAAATAAGCAGATTTGGTCAAGCGATCAACAATAACGCAGATTGCATTATTACCTCGAGATGTCTTCGGTAATCCAACAAAAAAGTCCATGGATATATTCTCCCATTTCCACTCTGGCACTGGTAAAGGCCGAAGCATCCATTTCGGTAACTGCCGCTCTGCTTTAACCTGCTGACAAGTCAAACACTTCACAGTAAAATCAGCAATATCTCTTTTCATTCCATCCCACCAGTAATACTCCCGCAGATCTCTATACATCTTAGTACTGCCCAGATGAACTAAAAACAGAGAACTATGAGCTTCACATAACAACTCTATCTTCAACTGTGAATCACAAGGCGCACACAATCTCTTCCCAAATCTTAAAACACAATCACTATCAATGTTGAAATCAGGTAACTTACCTTTCTGAACCAGCTCTACCTTTTTCTGCAACTCACTATCTTGCTTCTGTGCTTGCTTGATTCTATCTGATAGAGAAGATCTCACTGATACTTGAAACAAAATAGAAGGACTTCCTACACCAACAACTTCTATGCCAAAGTTCATCAAATCGTTAACCAAAGGATCACGTTCCAACCGCAACATTGTTAATGAAGCATTACTTTTTCTACTCAAAGCATCAGCCACTTTATTTTCTTTTCCCGGATGGTAATGAATTGTACAATCATAATCCCTGATTAATTCTAGCCATCTCCTCTGTCTCATGTTTAACTCTTTCTGAGTGAATATATAATTTAAACTTTTGTGATCAGTATATATTTCACACTTTACTCCATACAAATGATGCCTCCAAATTTTTAAAGCAAAAACAACAGCAGCTAATTCCAAATCACACGTAGGGTAATTTACCTCATGAGTTTTCAACTGTCGTGAAGCATAAGAAATTACCTGATCATTCTGCATTAGGACGCAACCAAGTCCTTTCAATGAAGCATCACTGTATATAACAAACTCACCATTCCTGGAAGGTAGTTCCAAAACTGGAGCATTCACCAATCTTCTTTTCAATTCCTGAAACAAATCATCACATTATTTTGTACAGATAAACTGAATACCCTTACGAGTTAGCTTAGTCATTGGACTAGATAACCGTGAAAAATTTCTAACAAACCTTCGGTAATAGCCCGCCAAACCAAGGAAGCTATGAATCTCGGTTACATTTGGGGGTCTTGGCCATTCTTCCACAACTTTTGTTTTTGCAGGATCAACAGTTATTCCATCTTTAGAAACAATGTGACCAAGGAAAGAAATTTGTTGCAATCAAAACTCACACTTGCTGAATTTCCCATACAGTTTCTTTTCTTTTAGGGTTTGCAAGATAACCCTTAAATGTTTTTCATGCTCCTCTTTACTTTTTGAAAACACCAAAATATCATCAATGAAAACCACCACAAACTTATCCAAGAACTCATGGAAAATTCTATTCATTAAGTCCATGAATACAGCAGGTGCATTGGTTAGCCCAAAAGGCATTACTACAAATTCATAATGGCCATATCTCGTACGGAACACGGTCTTCAGAATATCTGCCTCCTTTACCTTCAGCTGATGGCACCCCGTTCTCAAGTCAATCTTTGAAAAAAACTGAGCTCCCTGGAGCTGATCAAACAAATCATCGATATGAGGCAAAGGATATTTTTTCTTAACAGTGATATTATTCAAGGCTCTATAATCAATGAAAAGTCTCATAGAACCATCTTTCTTTTTAACAAATAAAACAGGAGCACCCCATGGTGATGTGCTAGGTCTAATGAAACCTTTCTCTAATAAATCTTTCAATTCCTCCTTCAACTCTAAAAGTTCAATTTGTGCCATTCGATAAGGGGGTTTTGAAATTGGCTTAGCATCAAGAACTAAGTCAACAGTAAACTGAACTTCCCGATCTGGTATTATTCCAGGCAACTCACTAGGAAAAACATCAGGATACTCATTTACCACTGGCACATCATTAATCTGAACAGTTCCTTTATTTTCAACGACGTGTGCAAGGTAACATTCATTTCCATCTTTTACAAGTTTCTTGGCCTCTTGATATGTTATCAAAAGTAAGGGTTCATTCTTGTAAACAAACTGAAAGTCTTTCTGAAAAGAAACTTCTTTAGCTCTACAGTCAATCTTAGCATGGTAAATAGAGATCCAATCCATACCCAGGATAACATCAAACTCTACTAGACGTAAAACAATAAGGTTTGCAAGTAGGTTCTTTCCACATATAAGGATAGGAAGATTCTTATAAATTCATTTTTGCCTCAACATTTCCCCCAGGTGTTTTTACCAAAAGTTCAGGAGTCATTTCTTGAGATGGTATTCCCATTTTACTAGAAAAGGTTTCAGAGATCAAAGAATGTGTAGACCCCGAATCAAACAACACACTGGAATAATCTGAAAAAACAAACAAAGTACCTGATACAACTTCATTTGATGGCCCGACATCTGCTAAAGTAGTTGCAAAGGATTTCACCACCCCTTTCTGCTTGTAGTCTAACTGCTTCCCATCACTCAAGCTCCTTGTCGGACACTCGTTTGCATAGTGACCCATCTCATTGCACTTATAACATTTCACTAACTGTAAATCAAATTTGTTCTTACCTTCACCTTGATCCTTTTCAGTGCAATCACGAGCCTTATGTCCCATCTTACCACATCGGTAGCACTTCCCAGAATTCAGAAGACATTCCCCAGCATGCCTTTTGCCACATTTATCACAAACTGGAAACTTAGTTCTCTTACCATCAGACTTTTTTGAAGAATTCTTACCTTTCTCCTGCCACCTCGGTCTCTTCTTCTGCTGGTTGTTATAGAACACTTGGTCATCAGCAAACACTATTTCCACCTTCTCAGCACATCGAACAAGCTTTTCATAACTTTGAAACTCACGAGAATCTAATGCCCTTCGATACTTTGGCTTTAATCCTGAGTAAAAACGATTGATTTTTCTATCAAGGTCCCGGATAAAATTTGGAGCATACCTTGCCAATCGAGTGAACCTTTCTTCATTGGAAGCCACTGAGTCTTCCTCTTGCCTCAATTCCAAGAATTGCTTTTCCATCCTAAGTCGAACAGCCTTAGGAAAATACTTCTCAAGAAACATACCTTTGAATTCATCCCATCCAAGAGCATCAATCTCATCGGCGTCCCTGATATTTTTAACCATAGACTACCACTGATCTGCTTCACCCTCCAAATGGTAAATAGCAAGACTAACCTTTTGATTGTCTAAACACCGCATGACATCAAAAATCTTCTCCAGTGCTTTAATCCACCCTTCAGCTAGCACAGGGTCAGATGATCCTCTGAATGATGGTGGATGTTGCCTCATGAAATGTTCCACCACTGACATGTTCCTCTGCGGTTGATCTAGCTGATCTCGTGCATGGATACCACCACCATTTATCGCTTGAGTCAACTGCGCCATAACTGCAACAAACTGTTCAGTTCCAATTCCGACCATTTCTGGATGCTGATTCGGAAGGTTATTTCCTTCTGTATGCCTTCCTAGCACTGCTTCCCTGTTTCCTCTGCGGAAAACCATTCTGAAAAAACATGTCTTAGATGAAGCAACATGGTAATCTTTAAATGATATATCATTTCGAAAAAAAATATTTCTGGATAATCATTTAATAGAATTCTAACTCCTAAAGTTATCTAAACTGACCTTTGATACCAACTATAAGGCCCCAGCCTTAAACCTTACTTAATCTTGAGTTATTACAAGATTACACATTGAGGATCTTTTCGGGTTTAGAGTTTTAGAGAATTAGATCATAAAACTTGCATTACATTCCACATATAAACAAAGTGGTTACATAAATATAGTATTCTTCATTCCCATCAATGGAAACACATTTAAAATAAAACATGGATTATTTCTTGACACATCCTTGACTCTATCATCTTATCATGTACCTTTCCCTTGACCTGTGAAAAACATTTCAAAAAAGTGGGATGAGCATAAAAACTCAGTATGGGTTATAAAAAAACATGGAAAGGAAACATGAGTTCATATATACATAAGAATGAAATCATACTTTACCCATAAAACATAGGCACTTTAACATACCTCATAAAATCATGAATAAATCATAAAAATCATAAGACATAAAGGTAACTTGAGGCATTCATAACATTCTTACGTAGGGAGTAACCCTCTTGGTTACGTTTGGAATACCCATCACAGTATATTCCCTAAAATATCTTCAGTGACACCTTAAAGTTTCCCTCCTTCGCGTTACCCAATGCATTGGAGAGCTATAACGGGCTCACCCGCCCTTAGTTTATCACGGAACCACCCGTCTTCATAATAATGCCCAAGAACCATAACATAATCATATCACATAAAACATGAATAAAGGAAACATAACATTTCCACATTTCAATAACGAGATATCAATACAACACATTGATATAATAAAAACATTATGAAAGCCATTTTCAATACCAATGTAAAACATGGTATTTATTTTTCGTTTTAAAAAAATGGTATGGCTTGTAGAGGAATCCGAAACTCAAATAACGGTCACGACGGCAGAGAAGTCGTTGTCGCCGCATACGTATGACAAAAACATTCCCTTTTGTCGTTTAGTAAACGCTTTGTATAAAAAATATTCCTTTTGAATAAACGTAAATGTCAAAGGGGTTTATACACCGTATAAAAGAAAGTTGTGTATAAAATAAAATATGCCTCAATGAAAGGAGATTGAGACGAAGTCCCATACCTCGTATCCGACTTGAACCGACCATTCTTTAATCTCCTGAATAATAAACTTGAGTTATTCTCTACTTTCTTATGAATCTTTTCAAGTCCATTATTCCTTTTATACCATGTTATGAACATCATGTAATCAGTTAAGTTAATAATGTTCATTTTGTCGGTATTTGGTTCTTAAGTCGAAAATAGACTTCTTACACTTACATGTTGTTAATTTGGTCAAAGGTTCATTATATAAAGAATGGTATTCATGATGTAGATATCATATATGTCATATATATCCATTACATTCATGCATTTATAATAT
This sequence comes from Viscum album, assembly GCA_963277665.1. Taxonomy (NCBI): domain Eukaryota; kingdom Viridiplantae; phylum Streptophyta; class Magnoliopsida; order Santalales; family Viscaceae; genus Viscum; species Viscum album. The sequence goes on from OY728145.1 coordinate 908,696,537, forward strand.
TACATAATCATTTAGAGGTAAGAAATGAAATGCACCGTTCATGGAGATGGTAAGCCGTACGTACGCATGAACGCTACTTCCATTTCTATTTCATATTTTCTGGAATGGAATCATAATGATATAAGCGTATATTGTAATTATAGTATAATAACATATATAATATCATAGTTCCATCCTTTATATGTCCCACGTATGGTATTTAACGAATCAAATCACTTTCAGGGGGCGGTAGTCCGCACTTCCTAAAATGAAGATATCGTGTTTACCCATAATGGAAACCATAAAGGTATGCCCAAAATGAAAAAAAAACAGAAGCTTAAGGAAAACATAAACATATTATATATCATATATAAAAATAGTGACATCATAATGGCCACCTTTGAAGGTGTTAAATGAGTATTGAACAATCATCGTTTCGGGAGGCAGAATTTCGCCATCCACGGAAACCGTATGTTCTTTAATCATTTGATGTAGTTGTGTGAGCGTGTAGCTAAAATATATCTTATAAAAACATCCTAGTATATTGAAGATACTGGTGTTGTTACAAAAGAAGTAAATAAAAAGATTTTAGGGGGTTAGAGAAGCAAAATAAAACAAATGAACATGAGAGAATGAATTACCTTAAAAAGTGTAACTCCTTTTGATTTGATCCTAAAGGCTTCCTTTGAAAGGATTCTTCCCAAAGGGAATACTCTAGGATGAGTAGAGGGATGTGGAGAGAGTAAATGGGCAGGGTTTGGCCGAGCAAAAGGCTTCAGTAGTGTGTGAAATGAGGTAGAGGTGGGGGCCTTTTATAAGAGGAGAGGAGGGGAACTTTTGGAAAGTAAAGAAATATTACTTTATTTGAAAATGTGTTTCGGTTTCAAAAGGTCCCACATTGATATACATAGTGGATAAGGTGATAAGGGTTCAAAATCCACTCATCCAATTGGTTTTGGACATGTTTAGTTCATAGATTTTATATTATCTTTCCATTTTATTTAAATCGTCAAATAATGATGTCATCGCTGCATCATTATTATGTCATAAATAATTTAATTTATTTAATGTCTAAAAATCATAAAAAAATACTATGATGTAGGAAATCTTTTTAGATTTCCAATGACTATTTATAATCAAAAATCTGATCTTTATAACCCCATGTAAAAACTGTTTTTGTAAAACATCTCTTGTTTGTGTCATTTTTACTTTAACATCTAATAAAACGTTATTTATGTCATTTCCAAACCAAACTGTCTCCATGGGGTCCCCAAGTTGACCCATGGCTTGTCTTGGTCGGCCATGACACAACCAATAAGGTTGGGACATGTGTCTAGGTCATTTCCTATTATTAAAGCATTATTTATACCTTAAACTACCCTAATTACCGCTAATCGCGATTAAGAACTTAATAAGTTACTATTCACCAAAAAATTATTTTAATCTCATTGAACCACATTTTACTTCTTAATGACAACCATGTATGTCAGATTTTCAAAATTCAATACACATTAGTGGTAAACTTTCATTTAACTGACAAATCAGTTTGCTTGATTACCACTTAGTGGTTTCACTATTCATCAAAAATTAAAGTTTTTCAGAAAATTACCAAAAATTCACCCTAAGCTATATTTGATATTCCGAATTAAAAAATGAATTCTATTTTACAAAATTCATATCATATAAGTCACATTAATTAATTTAATAATTAATTCCCGCTTCCAGAGCAAATAGCGTGTTTTTACAAAACATTAAGTATCAAAAGATTGACACCAGTTTAAGTCTAATTTCAAAGTGAAATTGATTCCAATGACCACCATTGGATAAAATGGTAAAAATATATTCTAATTTAACTTCAAAACCAATTAAAAACATAATCTAATCATATAAATAAATTAGGTTAAAAATCAGTTTTGATGTAAAATGCAGTATTTTTCACTATTCATTAAAAAAATGAACATTGTCAGAAAAATACCAAAAATTCACACAAGGTAAATTTTGATATCCCAATCATAAATAATAAGTTTATTTTGACAAACATAGTTTATAAAATTGTCAAAATATAGATTCAAAAATGGTTTGCCATCAAAAGGCAGTAAAACAATTTTTTAAGAATATTAGTGTATTCCATGCATAAGATTATATTTATTTTCATTTTAAACCTCTATAACACTATATTAATCATTAATAGACATAGATAAAAATATATATTATTCATTACTTACTTGGGATGTTACTGTAATTTATTTTAATCCTTATCAATATGATTTTTCCATATTTAATCTATTTAATTTTATTTGTGGTAATAATATTCTAAATTTTAAATTGTCATAAATAATTACTTATATGTTGTGAATTATCCATAATTGGGTAATTTATGTCATTTTAGAACATATTAATTTCAATTTATAATTTTTATATATTTTTTTGATTTTAGAACAATTTAATAATATATTATTTTTATAAAATAACAGTTGTGTTTATTTTGACACTCTTTATTTATTTGAATTTAATTAAAATCCACATAGAGGATATATTAGAAAAAAATATACAATATATTCAAAACATGTCATATTCATCTAGATATTTTATGTGTAACATTAATTAGTTCATATAATATTTATTTTAATATTTATAATACCATTTATTTGATAGTTCTCTTAATAAATAAATTACTACATCATTTTTGTATAATCATTTAAAATACATATTAGTTTCATAAAAATTAAAAAAATATTATAATGATGTTAAATCTAATATCTTTAAAAATAATAATTTTAAATGAATTTATCATCGTAAAATCACAACCTGTTAATTGTTATATCTATTAAATTATGAAGGTGACAACATTAACATCATTTAAAATAAAATAATATAAGTGTCATAATCGCTTTTATACATCTAAAATGGCCAGAAATTTGACCATTGGATGGTTATGGTTTATATATAGACTACCAATAATTTTTGGTTAGGTGTTTGGGCATTTTAATGGTTATTATTATTTTAATAAAAACTATATTACGGATATTTCACTAAATAAATTATTTCTGCATCATTAATGTATAAGCTATTAATGTAATGAAATATCTCTTAACAATTACAAATAAATTTCCATAAAAAAGAAAAACATTTTATCTTTAATATTAGTGTTTATAATCTAATTTATATTCAGCATAACATTATATTAAAAATACAATAATTATTAACATTTGAGTGAGACATATTTCACGTTCTTTAAAATAAAACAAATTAAAGTACTTAATTACATCCAAGTGGGTGTCAATGGATTCCATTTCGACCCAAATATTCCTTATCAGGAAATATAATCATCCAATTATATTATGACAAGTGTTATGGTAATTATATAATATTATATTTACCCTTAATTACCTGATTTACCTTTAACGATGGTAAATAAAATTTATCGTAGTTACTATTCAGAGTGCCCAAAAATAAAAAGTAGCATGTTAAAATAATTTGGACATACTAATTCCAAATATGGAATCCGTTTTTCCAGATTCCAAACATATATATTGCAGAAATTAATTTAAATTTAATCCTATTGTTAAGAAAACGAGTTTCAAAAGAAAAAACATTGCAAAAAATTGAAATGATTTAACATGTTAAATCAATTTAAAGTCAATGATAATTACATAAATAATATAAAATGGTAAAAATATATTCTATTTATACTTTAAAACCATTCAATACTATAATTTAACCATATAAATTATTATGATGAAAAAAGCTCTTTTAATTAAAATATAGCGTGTTTTTACTATTCATTAAAATATGAAAGTTATCAGAATAATATGAAAAATTTATCCAAAGTAAATTTTTATATCCTGATTCCAAATAAGAATTTCATTTTGTCAAATTGAACTTATAAACTTGTCAATAAATAGATTTAATGTGGGTGCGCCATCAAAAGGTGGTGAAAAGACATTTTTTTTAAAAAATACTTATTTTACCTGAATTTTTTTTTCTCATACCATATTCTAGATAATTTATAAGATTAATAATAATGTTATAAAATTCAAAATTTAGTTAATAATATTCATAACGGCTAGTGAATAATAATATTATAACAATATATCGTTGTTTAGTGAAACCCAGTATTGTGTACTACACACGAAATCGAGGAAGGTCATGATTGCGTGTAATGCAAGCCAAGTCAGGGATGCATGTAGTGAAATCTCCAGTTGGTGTTTTGTATAAGATAATAAAAACTTATTTCATTTATACATTAAATAAAATCTATACTTAATGTTTTGTAGAATAATTTCTACAAAATGTACTTGAAATTGTGTGTAACACGAGCCAAGAATATTGTTACGTATACAACAAGATAAAACGGTGTTGTGTATGGTACAAGCTAATTCTTAGTGTAGTGTACAATAGAAGACATCAAAGAAATTAAAAAGAATATATGTCATAAAATCTCAGGGTTTTACATTCTACCCCCTTAAAATGAACATCGCCAATGAAATTCGTCGGGGTTATAAATAGTTTACTACATTAAAGTTTCATTCATAGAAACCCACATTGTAAAAAGGCATACTAAAACATAATTTTAAAAACTGAAGTATGAAACAATAATGTTACCCAAATTAACTCATCATTGGGTTTCCATGTAGGAGAACATATATGAAAATATTGATATGGAAGAGAAATATATGCATCAACTTCTAATGAAGTGTGGTAGAGGGCATGGCTATGAAAAATCAGAAAATCAAAAATCCATAAATATGTGATGATCTTAGGTACCATCTGATTCATCATATTTGAGGGCACTAGGACAACATTTTTGGTTTTCAATATCATTTCCCAAAATTTTGATGAATTTTTTAATTAAAAGATATACTTAATTGATTTTGGTACAATCTTACCATTGCCTGTGCCTTGAATAATTTCCACTTCATCTCTTAATGAAATGAAGTTGAATTTGTATTTTCCAAAGTGTTAGAAGATCATTTGATAGAATGATAGGTCATTCCATCTTTCTCAAACATAAGGTTAGCAAAATTAACATACATAAGTCCATCTATGGTGAGATTAATCGTATATGGTTCTAAAAATGGACTTATACATCATCTACCATCCTTCTTAATAAAATAAAACTAGTTTTTACTAACCAGAGACTTCCTGTAGGCTAGTGGTATGTGATAAAGGCCTATCACACTTTGGTTTTGGGTTTGATTCTCGCAACCTTGTCCGACGAGACGGGTTGTCGCTCATCCTACAGGTTTTCCTTTTCCTAAAACTACACTATTATACCATTACAGAAATAATATCAAAAAAAAAATTCATGCCTTAAACAATACTATCTGATTTCCAACGTAATCCATTCCAATCTTTAGGCTTATCCAAAATACATCTGTCCAATCTCATATAATAAAGAAAAGGATTACTTGAAAGGTCACATAACAAGCACGTGTATACCATCATTTATCCCCCATTTATCATAAGATATATCGTGTTGATCGCATTCCAAAAATATGAATCCCATAATAATGTATCCTATTGAAACATGGATTACCATAGAACCTTAGTGAAAACATGAATGTTGTAAAACTTTAACTCTTTCAACATACCAAAACCCCAAAATATCGATATACTCACACTATGATATCACTTTGTCCTTATATTAGTCATGAGCTCATGAATAATATCATACATATTATTTTCTCCTTAACCCGTCATTATGCGCATTTCATATCCTTTCAAACAATATTTCCATCACTTTTTATGGTTACTGGTACCATAAAATTATTGAAAACCACAATAGAACAATACATAAATATTCTAATATTCCAAGATACTATTACAACATTATTTTGGAATCTCGTTACATAAATAAATAATCATTCCACCACATCATTTTTATATTCAACATCGCCAATAGTGATCGCATGTGACTTCCAATTGTCCTTTTACTTAATAGGTTGTTGATGTCGATCATTATTAACCCTTGGATTAGGGAATTGATTTGCATAATGCCCCATTTCCTTGCACTTGTAGCATTGAAGTTTTGGTGGTGCATTCTCTGTAGTCTTTTCTCTATTCCCATCATTAGCTACCCTTTTCCATTAATTTGACACTCAACAACTCGATGACCTTATTTTCCAAACATAAAAAATTTTCTAGTCCCCTTAATACAATTTCCACCATTCTTCTTTCCACACATTGGGCATAAAGTAATATTTTTCATCTTTTCATCATTATTTTGAGATTTTTCCTTGAACTCCATCATTCTTTTCTTGTCAAAACCATGAGATGGATATGTAACACCAACATTCAGTTCTACATTGATATCACAACGCACAATATCTTCATAACTACAGATGTCTCTTATATCAAATGCTCTTTGAAGACATTGTTTTAAGCCATTGAAGAATCTATCAACTTTACTTTCAGGTTGGATGATAAATCCAAATTCATCCCTTGTATGCCTTGTAAAATCCACCTCATATATACTAATATATTGATTATCATTTTTCGTAAGATCAAGGAACTACTTTTCCATCTTTTTTCGAAGAATACGAGGGAAGTACTTATTGAAAAACATGTTTCTGAACTCATCCAATTCCAGGGATTCAATTTCACCTTGGGGCCTTGTATTCTAAATTAGAGTCCACCACTGGTCTGCTTCACCTTATAAATGGTAAACATCCATAATGACTTTTTCATGTTCCAAACATCAATGTATGGAAAATATCTTTTCAATGGCAATGATCCATTGTTCAAAAACAAGTGGATCAGAATACACACTGAAAGAAGGTGTACGTTGCCTCATTAAGGACTCAATAGAATATTGTTCCCTTCTCTGCTCATTCAGAAGTCCAGAATGATTCATAGCTTGTGTAAGTATATAAATATTATTTTTCACTCCATCTCCTATAACATTGGTTTGTTCAGGAGTACAATCATTGAATTTCCCATTACATTAATCAACATGGTTCCTTCAGGTACCTGTCATCGTTTAAAACCCAAAAATAATTGTGTAAGAGGCCAAAATCATTCTAGTAAAACAACATAATAAAGTGGGAGTACTTTAAATATCTAACTTCTTAGGTATAATTCAATGACTATTACTGTAATCCTAGGACTATATCTTATACTTATACTTAACCTTAGGGACATCCCTAGACATACCTTTGATATATCTCTAGGGATCTCACTAATGCTTTCACATCATAGTTTCCAAAGGATGAATAAAACATCTCTATGATACCAACCGTAGAGACGTAAACATGACGTACATAGACATTACATTACTTTTTTGGAATAATTAATACATTATAAAAACAGAATCCCATAGACCGTATTAGTTTACTCTCTTTGGAAACTCGGAACATAATCTTCTAATAATGGTGAAAGATCTTCAACATCTCCCAAAAATATCTTCTCCTTTTTTTTTCCTACCTAAAACCTTTATTTATATACTGGGGAAAAGAAGACATAAAAAGGGTTATCTCAAATTCTATGTAAGGGTAAACATGGAGAACATAAAAACAATGCATAAACCTTTTAACATTTAAACATGAACATAAAACATATATATCTTGAGAAATGACAGAAATATTGGCTGTACATAAGGAATTGATCACAAAGGAACATTAATCATGAAACAATTGCATCGGAATAAAGCATGTAATTATGGAAAACCATTAAGCACATAATAATGATTTACATAGTATCCAAGGCATTGTTTCCAAGACCATCATAGTGGAAAAAGTCCGTTACTGAACCGGGTTTACTTTCTATTCTAGCCCTGTATTACTGAACCAGGATCACTTGTTGTTCCAGCCATGTCTATCTCATGAGATATAAATCATTACCCAATGAATTGGAGGGAGACATAGGTCCCACCCTTCTCATATTGAAATAATTCTTACGTGTGTCACAACACAATAATAAGTCATGCATCATAACCCAAAGAATAAAATGGGTTTCATAAACTTCTTCCCATCTTAAAATAATCCATATAAAACAAATGGATATAAATTCATCTTAATAAAAATAAAACCAAGAAAACAATAAAGACATTATACTTGAAACATAATCATACTAAATAATTTAATCTTAGATGGGAAATAATTTTGAATAAACACTTGAAATGGATTCTATAGGAAAATATCCTTTCTTCTTAAAAATCATTTTATTTTCTCCAAATACCGTGCAATTTTAAAAGAAAAGAATTTTGTTGAAAATAATCATGAAATCTTGTAAAATAAGCTTCATGTAAATAAGCTGTTATAAAACCCAAAAAATATGTTCACACCATATAAGTTAAAAAACCATTCTCCTCATACATTTTACCGGAAAAGTCAAAAAGTACCTTATATGGTAAACAACGGAACGATTCCTTCCATACAATGTGGTAAAAGTCAAAAAAGGGTAAAAATGTTGTTAAAAATACATGGAAGAATAATAAAATTTTTATGAAAACATTTTTCGAAAAAATGGACGTGGATGATAAACATAACCCCAGTAAACACTTGCGAATAAATAATCTCGGATAAGAATGAGATTGGTATAATTATCCCCTACCTATGTCCAATTTCTTCTTTATGTGTCTGAGACTCCTGTATCGTGGGTTTAAACATATTATTAACTTGTAACAGAACAATAATATTATTTATGATATCATATAATATTCACTTACGACTTTATATTACCCGTTCATTTTTCAATTCCATGTTAAAACAGCATTTTGGGTAAAATCGGTTGATTTATCATCCGTGTATTGACAAGTAATTATTCATTTGATCAAATAGTTCATGATTACTTACTTAAGGAATGTAAAACATGATACATATAATATATATTTATAATATATTTATATATATATAATAGATAGATAAATGGAAAGCAATACACCATTCATGGAGACGGTAGGTCGTATGTACGCATGAACGCAGTTTTTGTTTCCTTGTTAAATTAAATGGAAGTAAGTAAATAACATATATATAAATACAGTATCATAAATACTTCATATATTTCATGATTATTTAATATATATACTTTATAATCATTTTTTTAATGGTTGACTTGGAAAATTAATCTCATCGCGTCGTGGAGACGGTAATCCCTACATACGCACGAGCGATGATATTGTTCCCATAATTATTTAATGGAATTAGAGTGGATGATATAATATCTCAGAATTAGTATCATGTTATAATAACCATATATAGTTATTCTTTATACCATTATACCCATCCAAGTATGGTGGTGGTGGAAAAATAGATTACAACACACCGTGGAGACGATATTCCGTACGTACGCACGCGCAGTGATTTCATTTTTCGTAGGATGGATAAAAGGCGAAATATTTTTGGTTCATATTTATAATGACATATCATTATATTAGTGATATTTATGTTATTAATTTATTAAGAAACAACAAAACAAGATGAAGTAGAAGAAGAAACGAACTTGAAATAATCGGTTAAGGATATTACCTCTTCTTCAACGCGCCTCTTCTTAACCTACTCTTCAGGCACTAAAGTTGGTATTTGAAGAAGTCCATGACCTCTAATATGTAGCTAATAAAGTGGAGAAGATAAATTATCAAGGTTTGGAAGAGAATTAAGGCTTAATGTGGTCTGAGGTGGAGTGGGAGGAGGTGCCCTTTTTTAAAAGAGGAGAGGGGCACTTTTCGAAACCTCTAAAATATTAATTTATAATAAACTCCAAATCCACATAAAAACCTCCACAAATGACTCCAATCCGATTATTAGATGATATAGGGTTGTAATATATTTATCTAATAAGATTTAGACATGTTGGTAATTAAATTTAATCCTTATCAACATGATTTATCCGTAATTAATCTATTTAATTTTTTTGTTGTAATAATATTCTAAATTTTAAATTGTTATAAATAATTACTTATGTGTTGTGAATTATCCATAATTACGTACATTATGAAATTTTAGACCATAAAAATTTCAAATAATAATTTTTATCTATTTTTGTGATTTTAAAACAATTTTATAATATGTTATTTTTATAAAATAACAATACTGTTAATTTTGAAAATATTCATTTATTTGAATTTAATTAAAATCTACACAGATGATATATTCGAACCAGAATGTTTAATAGATTACTAACATGTAATAATAATCTTGAATTTTTTTGGAGAAAATTAATTAATTAATCATATTTAATTTAATATTTATAAAACCATTTATTTTATATTTCTCTTAATAAAACAATTAATACATCATTTTTGTATAATCATTTAATATACTTATTAGTTGCATAAAAATTAATAATAAAATACTATGATGATGGAAAATCTAATATATTTTAAAAAATTACTTTTAATCGAATTTATCATCATAAAATCACAATATGTAAATTGTTATATTTATTAAATTATGAAGGTGACAACTTTGACATCATTTAAAATAAAATAATATAAGTGTTATAATCACTTTTATAAAGCTTTAAATGGTCAAAGAGTCGACTATTGTATGGTTATGGTTTATATATATACGAAAAATAATATTTGGTCAGGTTTCTGGGGCTTTTAATGGGTATTATTATTTTAATAAAAACTATATTACTGTTTTTTCACTAAAAAAATAATTTCTGCATTATTATTGTATAATATATTAATGTAATTAAATATCTCTTAAAAATTAAAAATAAATTACCATAACAAATAAAAACATTTTAAATTTTAAATGATTATTTATAATCGAATTTTATTCTCTATAACCTTATATTAAAAATACATTAATTAATAATGTTTGAGTAAGACATATTTCACTTTCTTTAAAATAAAATAAATCAAAGGTCTTAATCACATCCAAGTGGGTTCCAATGGATTCCATTTCGACCCCGATATGCCTTAGGACGAATTATAATCGTCCAATTATATTAATACAAGTGTTAGGGTAATTTTATAATATTATATTTACCCTTAATTACCCAATTTAACTTTAACTAAGGTAAATAAAATTTACCATAGTTACTATTCATAGTGCCCAAAAATAAAACATAGACTATTAACATAATTTGGACCTACAGATTACAAATATGGTATCAATTTTTCCAAATTCAAAACACAGAAGTTGCAGAAATTAATTTAAATTTAATCCTGTTGTTAGGAAAACGAGTTTCAAAATTTCAAACATTGCAAAAGATTGAAATGATTTTACCTATGAATTCAATGTAAAATCAATTCTAATGACATACATTATATTAATTGGTGAAAAATAAATTCTATTTGTACTTTAAAACGATTCAATATTATAATTTAACCATATAAATTATTACGATGAAAACAGTTTTTTTTAATTAAAATATACCATGTTTTTACTTTTCATTAAAATATGATAGTTATCAGAATGATATGAAAACATTATCCAAAGTAAATTTTTATATCTTTTTTATAAATAATAATTTAATTATGTCAAATTAAACTTATAAACATGTCAAAAACTAGATTAAAAGTGTGTGCGCAATCAAAAGGCCGCAAAACTGCATTTTTTTTTAAAATACTAATTTTACCCAAAAAAAATTAGTTTGTTCTCATACCATGATCTAGAAAATGTGTAAGATGAATAATAATTTTATAATTTTAAAAACATTGTAAATTATATTCATAACAAATATTTCATAATAATATTATAATAATATATCGTCGTTTAGTGAAACCCGGTATTGCGTACTACACACGCTATCGAGGAAGGTCGTGATTGCCTGTTATGTAAGCCAAGTCAGGGCTATGTGTAGTGAAAGATCCCTTTGGGGTTGTGTAGAACATAATAAATACTTATTTCATTTATACATTAATCAAAATATATACTTAATGTTGCGTAGAATAATTTCTATAAAACGAATTTGAAATTGAGTGTAACATGAGCCAAGAATAGTGTTGTGTATACTGTAAGCTAATACGGTGTTGCGTATAGTACAAGATAATTCTTGGTGTAGTGTATAATAGAATAAATCAAAGAAATTAAAAATAATATATCTCATAAAATCTCATGGGGTTACATTATATGTTATTTTTTTATATACAAATTAACCATTCCATGGCCATGGAATTTAATGTGATAGTTTTATTTCCCAAAAAGTTATGAGATATAAGATTCCATTGATATAAAATTGAAAAATAATTCCTCATATTATTCATTAAATTAATGTTTTCATGATGCACCAAACATTCCCAAAATCATCATGAAATATTATATTGATGAAATCCAGCAATAAATCTAAATGAAAAACTCATGAAATACATTAGTAAACATATTAACATCTATTGACTATTACACGTGATCATAGACAATAATATTTGATGACACATAAATAATAAGAATTAATAATGATGTGTTTGGTCTTTGGATCTCCCCTTATAGAGATTAGCAAGTGTGAATATCATGAGATTATGTGTCATCCACATACAAGTACTCCCACGTGAGAGTAAAAATAATATGTACTCCATCATTGATGGTTAACTGACCTTAGATATATATTTAAGGATTTCATGATCACATTCCCAGGATATTAGTCGAGAACCAAAATTCTATTTTAATGTGAATTATATTCAGGGAAACTGTTATATTAAATTCACAAAGAACTGTGAAGGATATGTAGAAAAATATTTATATTCATAAAAAGTTATTTGAATATAAATGTACACTAATGTATAATCAGATTATTCTACAACATCAACTCAAAAAAATTCCCACAATAACCAATTAGAGACATTGATGTTAACTAAGAGTTTTTGGTTTTTATTTATTATAAATCAATATTGATAACTATTAATGTTTTTGAGATTTTTTTAACATGATCCAATGTTTTTCAGATGTTTTGAGAGGTTTATTGTTTTAATTAACTAGTTTAGTGAATATATATCAATGTTAGTAATTTTTATGTTTGTCTACATTTGGATTTTTGAAGTGGTTAAATTCAAATAATTCTATTGTTTTTATAAAAATTACATTGTTTAATATAAACCTTACTAGAATATAATATGACCACATGTATCACATTTAACATCTCATTATATTTTTATGCATCCAACAATTTCTTAAGAGTTCTAAAATTAGGGCTAGTAATTATTTTTTTATTAACACATTTAATTGAACATTTAAATTCAAACATATGACTTTGGGGTATTTTTGTATTAATTTACTTATTTTTAGGACTTCAATGTCATATAACATATTGATATGCCTCATTAAATAGAAAATTTAATAATGATTTTAGTATGAAATTATATGTTTCTATAATTTGAATATTTCGAAGAAATCAACATTAAAGTTTTTAAAACTGAAAATCAAAAAATATACCATCATATTAAAATTCAGATTTTGGTGTTTTCTAGTAAGAATTTGGAAAAGGTAATACTAGTGAAAATTATTTTGTATTTTCAATATGAGTTCATCTAGTATATTATTATGGTATTAAAATATTATTTTTATAAAGAATATTCAACATAAAATCATTCTAATATTTTATATTTTATTATTATTATTTGGCATTTATTTCCATTAATCACTTATTAATATTAATGAAGTAATTCTTATAGAAATTTTGTGTTTGGTTTTTCAAACTGCAGAGTTACATTGTGGTGATTTATTTTGATCATATAATTATTTAGAATATAATATTATATTTTTTCATCCAAATTAATCTTATATAATCAAAATAAATGCACAAATTCTTTTATTATTTATTTATTTATTAATTTTCCTCATTGAAATATATGTTTAGCGAATCGATTTTTTTGGGATATCAAATGAGAAAAAGGGTAGAAGCTGAATAACACTAAATATATATTGTTTATGAAAGGGGAGAATATTATTGAGATCATTTTGAATTAAATAAAGTCTATCCAAATAAATAAAATAATAGACAATTATTTATGGTTTTTTGTAGAAGAATGATGAATTTTTATGTTTAAATTTGTGATTAAATTTTTTTATTCTAAGAATTTATGGAGCAAAAAATTTATTATCATTTTAAGATAGAGAAATTTGTAGCGAATATAGATAAATATATTAAATAACTCATTATTTTAGTTTGAATCAATTTCTAGAATATAAGGATTACAGAGCATCGAATGTTCAAGAAATATATTTTTATTTACTTAAATTTTGATAAGTGATAGGTTTTGGGAAATTTTCCAAATCAATAGTTTATCTATCTAGTGACATTAGGATCATAAGATATTCATATCATAATTTGAAAATAGTGGAAATCAAAAAATATTAGAGAACACTCAAAATAAAATTATTTATAATGAAAAATATATATATTGTAATGGGGACAATTAGTTGTGTTCAATAATTTTATGAGTCATCAATGATAAAAATCAATTTGGAAGATTCTCCCTGTTTATAGTAAGGGAGTGTAATAAGAACTATAAATTTTAATTTCCTATAATCATATGTGAGGAATTATCATAAATATATAAATAAAAATCCTTTTATACATATTAATAAAAATTTTTACTAGAAAATATAAAAACACATCCAAATGACCAAGAGACCTATTTCCTTTGTATAACATAGTATATAAAACCACGACAGGAAAATAAAATAAATAATTTTTATTTTAATCAACATAATGTTATTATAAAACCCTTTAAGATCCAAAATCACTATACACTCCTAAAACAAAATCATATAACCTGGGGAATACATAAAATAAATTGGTCAGGTAAAAGAAGACTAAGTTAATCAACATGATAAGGAATTACAGAAAGCATTTATAATTAGATAACATGTAGAATAAAATTTACGACTAGTAAATAATAAAATTGGAGAAAAATTTAATAAAAAATTTATCATATTATCATTGGAGAATAAAATAGTGATAGAAACATAAAACATAAAACAATTATAAGTCAATTTATAATTCCACGAAAACATCACATGGTGGATACATTCCCATCATGGATTAGGTTCACTCCCAAATCCCATTCATTATCATTTAATGGGGATGAAAATTAACCAATGCATTTAATAATATCTTGGGATGAATATAATAAAATTTAAATTTCTGTGCCCTATAAAAAAATTTATAAGTAATAATTATAATAATTTCCCATGGAAATAAATGGGTTTCATAACCATTACCAATATCCTAATGAAAAAGATATTTCATAGAGAATCCACTTAGAAATGAATGTAAGGGACATATTACCACATAAATGGATGGGAGAATAAGTTATGTATATATATATATGAGAGATATATATATATATATACATAAAATTTAGAATAATACATTTCATAAAATTAACAAATATAAGGATTTAGAATGAGAAAGATTATAACCAATAGAAAAAGTGAGGTTTGAAGAGATTCCTTGACTTACCTTCCTAAATTATTTTGTGGCTATACATAATATCCATTTTATTCAAATTAAATAAATTAATTACTTAATTTAGAAAATTTTCTTTATATATTTTATTTAGTATAGTGTTATTGTGTTCATTTATTAAAATTTCATTGACCTATAAGGTTTAATTTCACATTTATGAGGGAATTCTATTTGTGGTTCCAATGTTGGATCACTGAGTGTTCATTGTTCATGTTCCTTTAAAATTCTAATAAAACTAAAAATGTATGTTTGAATTATATTAAGGACCTTAAGGATATTTGAATTGTTAGAATTATTAATTTTTTTCTATCTAGGGAGAAATCATTAATTAGGAATGTCAATGTTATATGGTTAGTCCATTTAGATTGTTTTCTAATTCATCATGAACTAAATTAATTGTATTTTATATTATAATAAAATATTAATTTGGAAACATGAAATATGTAAAAATATATTTATTATAATTTTATTTAACCGTAATTATAATTTAATAACTAACATTGGAGTTGGTGGAGGAAAACTAAGTGCATTGTATATGGAGGCGATGAACCAACCATATTTTAAACAATGATTTTAGTTTAAAAATGAATGAATGGAGGGTTTAAAATAGATATTCAACCAAAATAATAAAATATCATTATATTTAGGATACTTATGTTACTAATTTTAGTAGTATGAAGATTATATAGGATGTGAGAATGATAATAAAATTTAACAAGATTAGTACTGAATAATTCATATTCCCTTAACTACCTCTTATTAAGCTAGCCAATAAGTATCATTAAAATGTTATTTGGATGAGTACAGAAGCACTATAGAGTTGGGGAGAGGTGTGGGAATATATATGAGATGAAATTTCAGAAGATATAAGGCTTAAATTCTGAGAATAAAAGAGATGGTGATGGGTGGTATTTAAAAATGGAGGAAAGAGAAGTTTTATTGAATATTATATTCATTAGTTCCTAATTTAGGCTAAAAAATACCAATAATATTAATTCATATAAAAATATAAAGTTTATTTTGTATGAGAATTTGGAAAAATGGGTTCTTATACTATCTATGACAAGACAATTCACCAATATATTCTATAATGTTAAATATTATATTTTATTGTATATCATAATTGTTAAAAAAAATTATTTATTTTTTAAAAATAAAAATAATTAACCCAAAATATTTTTCATGGTGAATATAAAAAAAATAAATCGTTTTTTTGAAAATATTATTTAATAATGAGAATTTTATATTTTAAATAAAATCCATATTTATTCTAAAAAATACCAAGTTTAATATTATGATTTATTTTCTGACTCATTGAAACAAAATTTGTCAAATAAAATTATTTTATTATTATAATAATACATAATATTATCATAAAAATCCCATTTCAGTTATAATTTTCTTTTAATCATTTAATTTATTAGAAAAGTTTAATAAAAATAGTCATGTTTTAAAAAAATGAAACCACTGAATTTATAATTTTTAATTAATTTTCTATCTATACAGTGATATAAATATCTTATATATTTATTTTTGATGATAACATAATATTATTTTTCTATAAAATATTATAGGATACTATTATAAAATGTAGTTCAATATTTATAATGGTTGTAATAATATTCTAATAGTCATGTTACTATTTCAACTGTCAGATTACCATTATAATGGATAGATTTATTATATTTATATGAGTTCCTTAAATTCTATAAATTCTTCATATTTCATTAAATCATTATTAGGATATATCTTCTCCCAATCTTATATAATTATCATTTTAAAAAATAATATTTCATTAAAAAAATCCTGTTTCATTTGTATAATTTTTTTATTATGTAAATTATTCTAAGAGATAGAATAAATCCAAATTTTCCTATTATTTTCATAATATTTTCTATAATTTCCCAAATTATTATAAAATCAATTATTATGGAAAATTTTATTCTAAAAATTTAATATTCAAATTAATATAATAAATTGATGTGGGTTCTTTCATGTGATGTGTGTACTTCAATAAATCAGAAAAATTTATATAATATTATGGAAAATTACAATGATTGAATTCTAGTTCCATACATTCTTCCCCCATTAATACATTTCACCCTCAAAATTTTAGTTTACATAATATGGTGAAAATTTATGGGTGTACTTCTACATCATAGCTTTTTATGCTTCCCTTGTTTCCTCCCCATACTTATGGTTTCTTTATAGAAACATTATAATGTGATTGTTCATTTTGAATAAAACATTATCTATATAGAACAATATCTTCACTAACTACTCACCATAAAAGAGATCATTTTTTAGATTCACCACCTGGGAATTCATTATATGTGATTGATTTGGTATATAATTCCTGAAGAGGGATATATGGAATATATAATTCAATTGAAAATGGGTTTGTGGGAGTTATAGTTGAGAGGACATTACTCCAATTAAATCATGAATATTAAAAGGGAAGATATATCCAAAGAATATCTTACCCAATTTTAAAAATTCTCATGACTATATTTCATTCTGACATGTATAGATACATTTCAACTCAAACCTCAATCACTAGGTCTCATCAATGATTTTTTTTCATAGAACATTTTTTGACGTCGAGCATACATAATGTGATGGTAAATTATCTCGACATTTTCTACCATTTCCTCATCCATTTTAGTTCCCAATAACATTTATTCAGTAACATCCTTATTTCATTAGGGTCTTATAAATTTCATTCCATAATAGGATTTATGTAGAGAAATATTGATGCATTAGTGAAATCCTTTATTAGATGAGAAATCAACCGTAGGAATATGTTGATTACATCCCCCATTGAAGTCCATTGAGAATTCTCTAAATGTGTCATCTTGTGTTTCAGTATTCTTTATGGATTGGCCATCATGTTGGGGTGGTAATTCATATTGATGTTACAGTCAATGTATTGAGAATTTTGGAGGATTTTTATAACATATTGAAAAACATCATAAATCATTCAGATATAATATATAGTGGTTTATAATGAAATACCACCATTTTAGTTACATATTTATTTATATGGAAATCATGTGAAAATTTATCACCAATTACAGTTATGTAATAATCCTTCCTAAGAAGGTTCACTATATGCTATATAGCATTATTTTTCCATTATTTATTCATATGGACAATAGAAAATAACATGGTGATGTATTCTCATTCCCATGTCGGTGTGAGTAATGCTTAAATCATCCACATGTAATTTTACATTTTAATATTCTCATATTGAAACATTAAGAATTTTGATATGTATATATGGTGATATCCTTCATTATATTGTCCCACTAATAGTTCTCCTTGAGATCATTGTACAAATTTGTACTCCAATTGTTTATTGGGACGGGCTAGCTATTTAAATCATTCCACAAATCATTAATTATGTCATGATTTAATGATATAAATAGTCGTGACCCAAATCATATAACTCATTCTTCATAAATTTTTAATTCCAATGATATGACTTTCCAAATAGATTCCACCTATTATATTTTAACATAATCACTTCTAAAATCATTTATATTATTCATATTTGATGGTTGATATATCATTTGATAATGTAATTGTGATTTTAATTCCTATATTACCTCCAATTCCAACCATTATATATATAATATGATTTTATACTTCACAATTCCCATCATTGATTTGGCCATCAGATCTCTTCTATAAAGATAATATATTACTTTATTGTATTTCCTAGGATGGTGGGTGATTAAGTATTCCAAAACCTAAATCAAATCTAACCATCAATGTCGAACCATATTATGCTAATTCAACGTTAATATATATTTGAGGCTTTTATGATCGATATATATTTCACACTTCTCAAAATACAGGTAATGAAATAAGATAATCATCAAAATGACCACTACAACCATGTCCAGATCATGGTCTAGATATTTCCATTCATAAACATTAAAATTCCTTGAGGAATAGGTTTTAACTCTAACACTCTTCTTTAGGAAACATCTCAATACATACTTTTATGCATCATTTTAGAACTCCAAAATTTCCGTGTATGAGGGAAGTGTCAGTACTAGTGCATTGATAGTCCTATTTTTCGATTCCCTGAAGCCATCTTCACATTAATAAGTCCAGATAAACATTACACCCTTTTGATTCATCTAGGATAGTGTGTTCAAAAATCAAATGATGATTATCAAAAATAATTTTTAATACCTAGCTATTTATAGGAATATATGGATATTCATTATAGATATTAGTATCAGATACTCCTCAACTTCATTTTCCATTAAAGGGCCTACAATTATCCCTTTACTTGTGATGACAAGACCCATGTATGAATCTTCCTACATCTAGAACTCTCATTTACTATACTTACAATAAATCATAACTTCAATCAAATTATAATAAATTTTTAAAAATATCCTAATTCTATTATGATCATTTATTGTATTTCAAAATATCATCTATCAAGACAACCCAATATTTTTTTAGGTAATCTCTGAAGACTCTACTCATTATGTCTATAATTATTACAATATCATTATTGATTAAAAAGATAAATACTATAAAATAAAAATTTCTATACCTATTTTGAAAGGTAGTGTGGTGGATATCAACATTTATTACGTTTAATGACTCATATCAAGAAACAAATTCCACCGTAGAGAAATAATGGGCCCCATATAGTTGTTTGAAAAATTAAACTATCAATTTATGGGGATCCTTGTTAATTATCATTATTTTGTGAAGTTAAATATAATTAATTCATAGGGGAATTTACCCATCCTTCATCTTGATAATGACAAATGGTGCACCCCATAATAAAGAACTCCGGTATATATACCCATTTAAATATTATCTTGTAACTTCTTCCTTAGTATGTCTGACATAATGTTTTCCATTAAATATGGATTCTTGAATATGACCAACTATTGTGGCATATATTCTATTCACAATTCAACCTCTCAGTATGGATGAAGAAAAGTAATCTCTTTTGGGAATACATCAGTATAATACATCATAATGTGAATCTATTTAAGTATAGTGATATTATTTTATTGAATAATTAGTAATATATGGTATGTAATAAGTAAATAATATCCAAAATTGGCGTGAATATTCCAATAGAGATTCATCCTCTAAACTACACTTTTATAGGATTATAGGGAAACTCAAGATGTGAAGGGGGATATCCCTATCATGATATGTGATGTTTTATTTATATAAGGACATCCAATCCATTCCCTATATTGAATCAAACTCTTTAAAGGAAGTTGGATAAATTTTTTTTTATGTTTCAATTAAAATAAAATATTCTTGGAATAGATATATACTTGTAATATATAAGAGATCTATCTTTTATACTCACAAGTTGACCAGCGTCTATGTTTTGAAGAGGTATTAGAGTCATTATACAAAAATAACACGATATGAAATAATGTGTTGAACCGAAATAGAAGAGTACATTATATACTATTGAATGAATAGGAAACATACATGTCATCATATGATTATTGTGATCCACCTCAATAGTAATGATATAATATACAATTCATTTCACTATAGTACTTTGAGGATGTTATCTATGATTTTATATGAGAACATATGTATTAGGAAATTGATCCATATAATTCACCTATTTCTTGAATTTGAAATATTGTACCATAGGTTGAGTGATGATATTATCATTATTTTATAATATTTAATTTTGGGGCTAATTAATATCCCATTGACAATGATTATTTAGATTCTCCTCTTTTCCAAAGAGTAAGAATCTTTTAGTTCCCATGAGATAGATTTCAGGATACATCTTCCTATTTTTTAACCTGTTGAAATTTGATATTTATTCTCTCTATGATGTGTAGTCATTGATCCTCACAAATAATACATTAGTATACCATTTTTGTCTCCAAGACCATAAGACCACTGAGATTCATTGATATCTATCCCAACATTGACCAAATAATGAATAGTGTAGTAATAGATGTTAACATCTCAAAAATCATAATATTTCCATATAAGTTTCTTTAAGAACCTAATTAAACAGTCCACCATAAATTTTTAATTAATGAAAATTATATAGATGTATCATGGGAGACATTTTTATTTTTCTTCATACTCCCCAATATATTCATCTTCCATTAACATTAGTCCAACAAACACTAACATAATATTACGTTAGAGAGTACCGGAAAAATATTTATTGAAAAATATTTTCATGAATTTAAATCATTCTATGTAATCAATCTCATCATTGAACAATCACTTTCATGATTAATTTCTACCACTTAATGACTTGAAATTCAAGATGATAAACCTCAAGAATGAATTTCTCATCTTTCAATAATAATAGGATATTGATTGAAATATCAGTGGATTAAATCCACTATTTTGTGATGATATGATTAGAAGATCCACTAGATGTAGGATTCCTTTATCACATAAAATAATACACCACAACATGGTTTTATTATTTTAGGGATGTTGTTCACATTAATCATGTTATTCTTAATATAACGTCATAGTTTTGGAAGCCACCCAGAGGCGCCGTGTACCCGGTTGATCACATGGCCTCAAGAACATTTCCTTGAATGCCAGATGCTTCTGACTAGCAGCGAGGGCCTTGGGTGTGATAGTGGGGAAACTATTCCCTCATTGGAGGAGTAACACAGCGGAAGTAAACAAATAGAAAAAACTAAAGTATGAATAACCCTTACAAAAGTAAAGAGTGGAAGTCTGAAGAAAGAAACAACTAGAGTATATATATATATAAATTACGTTTGGTACAAATGTCTAGGAAAATTTCCAAACCCATCAAAATGTAGAAATACATAATAGTACTAAGAAAAAGTACAAAAGAAAATAGATAAAAAGTTCCTCAGCATCACAAGCCTCGGCTTGGTACCGTGCTCTCCAGCTCCACAACATTTCAAGTACCTAAAGTAGAAGGGATCTTTCCCTTATCTATATCTGCAACAATATAATTTGTTTGGTCCCAAATGCATATTCCAAACAGGGTGTGAGACTAAATCCTAGTAGGCAATCACCAAAATATTTGAGCCTAAATGTCAGTGAATATATGTCAATTGATAAACAAATGGAAGCAGTAAACAGGGAAGTACTCAGTAGTAACTAGTTCTACCGTTTCAATGCTACCAGTTCCATATATCAACAATAGAAAAACAATAAGGTAACCCTTCGGGTAGTTCTCTCATCCTAACCCCTCTGGTTCAATCAAACAAGGATACAACAAATTCTCTCTGAGGAAGCTCTCTCAGTCAATTCCCATTATAGTCCCAAACGTTTGAAGACTCTCTGAGGAAGCTCACATGGTCAATTACCCTTATAGTCTAAGGTATTCAATGACTCTATGAGAAATCTCACATGGTCAATTCCCCTTATTTCCCCAAGTGTACAATGACTCTCTGAGGAAGCTCTTTCAGTCAATTCCCCTTATAGCCTAAAGTGCTCAAAGACTCTATGAGGAAGCTCACTCGGTCAATTCACCTTATAGTCTTCTACAATAGGTTCTCAGGGCCCTATGTTATTCAACAAGTATAGAAATGAATTACCGATAAATTAAACCTCAAGAACTACTTGGCTAATCAGTCTACATCATATCAATCATGTAAGGAAAAAACACTCCACCCTACAACACTAGGCATAGTAAAACAGGAAAGGCGGACAAAAAGGCTAAGCCCAACCAAATGGTCATAAATAGAACATTCATGTGGAACCACATCCAATACATATCAATCAACCATATTCATATCCAAATAACCAATACATAATCCTACATGTATGACATCCTATTAAAAGGTGTAAAACAGTCAAAACACAATATCCCGATTAAGGGTATTGTACAAAATTGCACATATAACTCAAAGACTTTCAACAGGAAGGCACAAACCACCTACCACAGTGTTGGGATATCTATATACTCCGACGTCGGCCCTTTGATTGACCTAAAACATGGTAGATCTACAAAAAAATCTAAAACTTTTAAACCCATGATATCTCACGAGAGTGGAGAAATTAGAATATGTTGCGCTAGAAGAAAAGAGAACACACCGATGTGATTCCAATGAAAATGATGGTGATCAATTCATAGGAATGATCCTTTCTTGGGGGTTTGTAGAATATCTATGGCCGTACAATGATCCTGGTTGATACATCAAAAGAAGGGGTGTTTCCGTTGATTATACATGACCCCGGTGCATTTAATGAAATAAAATTAAATACATAGTGTGTACTTTTGAAGTACATTGTGTGAACTATCCATTTCCACACTCTTATTTAAGAGGCCTCCATGTAACCCACACATTGTCATTTTCATGTCAACTAAAAGCCGGGTACTCATAAATTACACGGCGTGTACTAATAAAGTACACGGAGTGTACTTCGAAATTTCTAGAAATTTCTCTTTTTTTTACAAACAACCATAAAAGGAAAACATATCTGATAAAGATTATCTGGGTTCTTACAAACTTCCTCCCTAAAACACATTCGTCCCTGAATTTACCTAGCTAGCTGGCACAGAAGAAGAAACCCTAAAAATCTCTGGCCACTGCAATCATGCATATTTCTCCCTCCTAAGTCTTGTTATGTACTCACATATGCTGCCATAAAACTAGTACCAGAGGAATAGATCATCCATGCAGAACCATCTTCCTTCCATCAACGATCAAGATAGGATGCTCCTTGAATGATGCATCCACTTCCAACTAAACCTCCTTGGGTTGGAAGACATGAGATGGGTCTGAGAAGTAATGTTGAAGCTGAAAAATATGGAAGACTTCGTGCATATCTCGGTACCTCTAAGGCAACTGAAACTGATAGGGAACCAGAACAACTCTCTCAAAAACCTCAAACGGCCCGACGTACCTTGTTGAAAGCTTACCATATCGCCTAATCCTCATATGCCCCATCTTTGGTGTGACACGCAGGAAAACATGATCCTCAACCTAGAACTCTAGAAGTTGTCTTCGCTATTCAGCATAAGACTTCTATCGAGACTATGCAGTAGCCATCCTTTTCCGAATCAAAACTATCTGCTCTGTGGTCTCTTGAACAAAACAAGGTCCTAGAATAGCTGCCTTTCCTGCCTCTATGAAACATAAGGGTGATCGGCATGACCTACCATACAAAGCCTCATAGGGTTCCATCTGAATAGTCTATTGAAAACTATTGTTATAGGAAAAGTCCAGAAGATGTATATGCTTATCCCAAGAACCTCCAAAATCCAGGATGCATGCACGAAGCATGTACTCATGCACCTGAATCGTACGCTCAGACTGGCCATCTGTATGGGGATGTTAAGTTGTACTCTAAAGAACATGTGTACCCAAAGATTTCTTAAGCCCCTTCCAAACTTGAGAAGTAAAACGGGCATCCCTGTCTAAAACGATGGAGTGTAGAACCTCATATAGACGTACAATATTTGGGATGTACAACTGTCCCAACTCATCAACATTGATGGAATCCTTGAATGGAACGAAGTGAGAATCCACTGTGAGGCTGTCAATTACTACCCAAACAACTTCATTCCCTCATGGAGACCTCGACAAACCTTTCTCTAAATCTATCGCAACATCATTCCACTTCCACTTGGGAATTTGTAACTGCTGAAAAATCCATGCTGGTCGCTGATGCTCCGACTTCACCTGCTGATAGGTGGAACACTTAATGACAAAACTAGCAACATATATCTCTATACCTGGTCACCAATACTGATAGTGCAGATCACGATACATCTTGGTGACAATATGATGACCTTCCAAAACTGTAGAATGAAAGTCCCGCATCATGTCCTTGCGTATGTTTCCTAGCACCCATACACGCCCCTAGAAACGAAAGATCTCATCCCCGCCTATGGTCCATCCTGGAATAGGGTCCTCTCCTGACATGCTCTCCCATAGGACTAGGCCTTTTGAATCTGAGATCTACCTCATTCGCAATCAATATAGAAAAGTATAGGTAACTCCCATAAAAGAAATAAAAGTCTCCCCCTATCTATCATGCACCTTAGAATGCATCTCAGAGAATAGCTCCATAAGCTGCCTCTCACTGCTGGCCTCTTGAACTGCCTATATCTGAGTCCTCCTATTCAATGCATCAGCCACTGCGTTGCCTTTCCTAGGCATATAGGCAATCTCATAGTCAAAGGACTAAAGGTACTCAACCCACCTTCACTGTCTCAAATTCAGATCATGTTGAGTGAAGTTGTACTAGAGACTATTGTGGTCCATGAAATCCACAAAATTCCCTCTCAAAAGATAATGTCTCCAACAACACAAGTCATGAACAACTGCAGCCAACTCGAGATCATGCATCGGGTAATTTCTCTCATGTGGACTCAACTGCCGAGACCCGTACACAATGACTCCTTCTCCCTGCATAAGCACTGCTCCCAGCCCAATACATGAAGAATCACAGTACACATTATAGATCTTTCCCAACTATGGAAAAATTAGTATCGATGCTGAATTCAACCTCCCATTCATCTCTTGAATGGAAAAATCACAAGAATCAGACCACAAAAACATCACACCCTTCTTAGTCAGACCCATCAGTGGGGCTGCTCAGTCTGAAAATTCATGTATGAAACATCTATAGTATCCAACCAGCCCTATAAAACTCCATACCTCAAAGACATTCTTCAGCTGCTCCCAGGAAACTGATGGTTTAGCATTCTCTGGGATTACTGATAATTCTGTCTTCGAGATAACATGGCCCAAGAAGTGATTCTGGTCCATCCAAAAGTGGAATTTTGAGAGTGTAGCATATAACTGATGATATCCCAGTGTACTCAAAACAATCTCAAGATGTGGGATGTGGACGTGTAAAGTGTGAGAGCACAACCACCCCGCAATAACATGGTCGTTGGTCCTGGCCTACCAGGTTCCTCTAGTTTCCCCGACAGACACATGGTCCCCACCCAGGGGCCCACCCACGTGCCCGAACGAGTCATCTGACTAATGATTTTCCCCAAAGCCCAACACAAGTCCTTTACAGTGTGCTATGTCCTCACTCACAGACACCCTTGGAATATTCCCAGAAGGTCACCCATCCTTATCACTACTCCAGGCTAAGCACACTCAATTGTGGATTTCTAAACATGTAGGCTCTCGAAAAGAGAGGTGCCCCTTGTTGACATGAGTCATATCATTATGTTATTTAACCCTTTATCATTTGGGGGTGTTAAATTCACACCCCCACCCTAGATAACAACGTCCACACTGTGGGCCCTACATCTCAACCTAGGAAGTGCACCACACTTAAGGTAGGGTACCACCTCTAATACCAAATTGTAACTTCCTGCTTCCAGAAGCCACCCAGAGGTTCCCCGTACCTGGTTGGTCACATGGCCTCAAGAGCATTTCACCGAACACCAGAGGCTGATGACTAGCGGCGAGGGCCTTGGGTCTGATTGTGGGGAAACTCTGCCCTAATTGGAAGAGTAACACAACAGATGTAAACAAATGGAAAAACTGGAAGCTAGGATAATCTATACAAAAGTAAATAATGGATGTCTGAAGAAAGAAAAAACTGGAGTATATATATATATATATAAATGATTCATGGTACAAATGTCTAGAAAAATAGCCAAACACATCACAATGCTTGAATACAGAATAGTACTAAGCCAAAGTACAAAAGAAAATAGATAAACAACTCCTCATCATCACAAGCCTCATCTTGGTCCCATGCTCTCATGTTCTACCACATATCAATTACCTGATGTAGAAGGGATCATTCCCTTATCTATACCTGCAACAATATTATCTGTTTGGGACCAAATGCATATCCAAAACTAGGCGTGAGACTAAATCCCAGTAGGAAATCACCACAATATCTATGGCTAATGGTCAGTGAATATATGGAAAGTGATAAAAAAGGAAGTAGTAAACGAGGAATATTTCAGTAGTAACCAATCCTATAGATTCAATGCAATCAGTTCTATATATCAACAACAGCAAAACAAGAAGGTAACCCTCAGGGTAGTTATCTTAGCATAATCCCTCTGGTTCAATCAAACAAGGATACTGAAAAAACTCTATAAGGAATTTATCTTAGTCAGTTTCACTTATATTCCAAAGCGTTTAAAGACTCTTTGGGGAAGATCACATGGTCATTTCCACTTATATTCTAAGGTACTCAAGGAATTTCTTAGGAAGATCACACAGTCAATTCCCCTTATAGCCCCAATTGGTAAAAGACTCTCTAAGGAAGCTCTCTCGGTCAATTCCACTTATATCCTAAAGTGATCAATGAATCTCTGTGAAAGATCACTCTGTCAATTTCCCTTATAGTCTAAAATGGTTTAAGACTCTCTGAAGAATCTCACTTTGTCAATTCCCCTTATAGTATTCAACACCAGTTTCTCATGGCCATGTGTAAGTCAATGAGTATAGAAATACTATACGGCCAAAGTAAACCTTAATAACTACTTGGATAATCAGTATATAATATATCAAGCATGTTATAAATCCACACTCCACCCTACATCACTAGGCATGGGAAAACTAGAAAGGCATCCAAAAAGGCTATGCCGGACCAAACAGTCATAAAAAAAACATGCATGGGAAACCAAATCCTAAACACAACAATCAACCATATTCATATCCAAACAAACTCTACTCAAGCATAAAAGAATGGCATGCAATTAACAGGGGTAGAATTGTGAACGAACAAGACCCCAATTAAGGGTATTAGCCCAAAATGCGCTTATAACTTAAAGACATTCAACGGGAAGGCACAAACCACTTACCTCGGTGTTGGGAGATCGATATACTCCAACGTTGGCCCTTGGATCGACCTAGTATGTGGTAGATCAACAAAAACATCTAAAAATTTCAAACCCATGATATCTGATGAGATAGGAGAAGTCAGAATATGGAACTAAAGGAGAAAATATAACTCACTGATGCGATTCCAACACAACTGACGATGTTCGATTCAAAGGATGGATGCTTGTTCAGGGGTTTGTAGAAGATATGTGGTCGTGTGGCACTCTTGGTCAAGATGATAGAAGAAGGGGGCGGGGGTTTATGTCAAATAGACGCAACCCTTGTGCGTTTAATGAAAAACAGAAAACACACAACATGTACTTTTGAAGTACACGACATGTACTTACCGTTTTCGCACGCTGCTTTAAGTGGCCTCCTGGGCACCCCCACATGGCCGTGTGCATGGCCACTACACGACCAGTACATGGCTACCTGCGGTAACCAATTACATATCATATATTCATAAAGTACACGACGTGTACTTCAATAATTTCTAGAAATTCTTCTTTTTCTCAAAAACGATCAGAAAATGAAAACATACATGAGAAAGAAGATCTGGGTTCTTAAAATTAATAGCATGAGTTAACTGAGAATATACTTCTATAGAGATCCCAAATATCACTCTTATGGTGTTATTCGTATTATTTAGGTAGTCAGCACATAGTCTACCACATTGGGTATTGGTACTGTTCCTTCTATTTATATAAAAAATAGAAATATAGGAAAATGGGATGAGAATACATTAACTTGTAAAACTATTAAATTGAATCTACGAAAATAGAAGTAATAAATTATAAATTAAATTTTAATCATTATTTCAAGTCTCTATGTTTTAATCTGGGTTATTCATGGTTATTTTAATGTTATTAAATCTATAAAAACAATATATTTAATTACAAGTTATTATTAGTGAATAGATTCAAAATTTTATAAAACTATATCCCTGAAAAGTGTCATCCCAGCTGTTCAGTTAAGAATCATTCTCATTAATCAATGATGATGACCAATTTTAACCTAACTAACCCTATTCTAGGTAATTATTCCAAGATGCATCTAATAAAAACCACAACCACTTATAGTATTCATAAAGGGGTTTATATTTGCAGAAACCAGTTTCTATATATTTTACGAAACCTTTAGTATATTTTTTTATATACATAGAAATATAAATGATGATATTTGTAAAGTGTTATATTTATCATTATAAATAACTAGATATTAATTTGATACTAAATATTTTAACCCAATCCATTTACATCGATTATTACATACTTTTTCTTATTATAGAGACCTAATGAAAATAGTCAAAGGATAATGGGGCCTAGTATAATTGGATATCTAGGTATATAATACCACATGAAACTAAATCAAAATATTTGAATTTTTATATCTAGAATAATAATCTAATCTCCTAAAATAATATAGGATAACATGAATAATGTATAAATTAAATAAATGAGATAAACATAGAGTAAATTAGTTTACATTATAACGAGTCATAACATGTGAGTTTAGTGACATAAATTGATATCATAAAAGACTTGGATTATTCATAATCACATGGGATCATATAAAAATAAACTTGTTATAATATGATCATATAAACATAAGATTGTTAAAACTATATAAAAAATTTCGTTGGAATAAGTTAAGGCTAAATACAATATCATATGGTTAAAAGAGTCCCACCCTGAAATATGTTCACTCTTTAATCCCATTTATTACATTACATGAGTTAAAAAATTAACCATTAAATTAGATATCCATTATGGTGAAACCTTAAAAAATGACCATTTTTATGTATTCCAAATAAGGCATAAACATAAGAATTGATCGAGGGATGAAATGGGTTCCATATTCCTACCTCATATAATAATCAAATGCAATTTCACATAGATGGAATTTTATAAATGAACATAATGAATGTATTTACTCATCAAAGGAAAGGATAATAAGATCAGTATATATGTGTGGGACATATATATATATATATATTTAATTAAGAAAAATTACATAACATAAAATAAATATATAATGTGAGTTATAGAGATAAAGGTCATAAACTAAAGAGAAATGTTGTATCAGAGAGATCCCTTAACATATTATCTAGAATCATTCCATGATTACTATTAATGTCATGTATAATCAAATTACATTAAATAATTTCATAATTCATAACATGTTTCATAAAAAATTTATATAATATATTTTTTTATGTTCATTTATAACAATTTATATGTGATATATGGATTAATTTCACTTTTGCTAAGGGTGTTCAACTAATTTTTCCACGGTTGGATCACTCGTGGATAATTTTGAAGTCATTTATAAGTGGGGATATCCAAATATAATTGAGGTGAAATGGTGTTCTTATCATTAATAATATTAATATAGGTGAACATATCAACAATTAATCTATCCTAGGGATAAATCATTAACATAAATTATAAGCATTACATGCTTTGTTCATTTAGGTAGGTTAACCCACTGTTAGAAAATAGATTCATTTTAATTAATATAATTGAAGTATATTTAATATATAAAATTAAATAAGTTGTAATATACTTATTATAATATTATTTAAAAATAAAAATAATTTTGTGACTCACCTTGATGGTGGTGCAGGAAAATGAAATGTGTTGTTAATGGAGCCAGTGAACGAACATTATTGTGACAAAGCACTTTTGTTTAATATATTTATGAATGGAGTGTTAATGATATAAATACCATAATAATAATAACATATAATTGTATTTAGGATACTAATGTTTCTATATTTAGGTGTATAGTTCTATATGGTGTGGTATAGTACCAATAAAATTGAAAGGGATTAGTAAAGAATCAAACTTATTATTTTAGTTTCCTCTTCCTATACTACATGATAAGGTTCCTTGAAAAGATATTTAGATAATATTAATATAAATAGAAAATAGATTATGGTTTTTTAATGAGATATGGGAATAATTATTCCATGATTCATGTCATAGAAGTTATTAGTTGATAATGTTGAGAGGCATGTAATTTATAAGGGGGGTATGGATATTTTGAATATTATATTCACTTGTTTCT
Organism: Viscum album; assembly: GCA_963277665.1. Taxonomy (NCBI): domain Eukaryota; kingdom Viridiplantae; phylum Streptophyta; class Magnoliopsida; order Santalales; family Viscaceae; genus Viscum; species Viscum album. The sequence continues at coordinate 908,727,721 of OY728145.1, forward strand.
TATTTTTTCTCATGAAAACCATTAGTATTGATTATTATGATTATATACAGTAAAAAATCATGTTTTTTAAAATTAATGGGTTATTACATCTTCCATGATCCAAATAGGTATTCATTTACTTTATAATGTGAAATACAATATTTAACCATATCTCCCTATTCAGAAAAAATTCAACCATTTTAGAAAATTAATAAAAATCACCATGGAATTATTTTAGTGTATTGATTCATAAAATATGTCAATTATATGAAAATAAATTACTTATGAAAAATATAATTTTTATTTAAAATCAACATTTATTTGAAAAATTCCAATTTTTATATAATCGTCGATTTCTATCTAATTGAAAAATTACATATAGTATCATAAAGTAATAATGTAACTATACTAACACATAATATTAATTTAAAAATACATTTAATGAAAATAAAATTTCTTTTAAATACTTATATTAATTAAAAAACTGAAATTAAACCATTTATGTTTTTCAAAAATGAAAAAATTTTAATTTATCATTTTTATAGCATTTGTGAACATGTAACATGATATCAACATATCATATTTTCATTTCATAATACACCTAAATATTATTATTTTATCATAGAATATGTGATAATATTATTCTACTAGTCATGTTACTATTCATACCAGTTATATTACTTTCTTAATGGTCAGTTTACTATTCCATTAGTAAGATTTTGATTACAATGATCATATTTGAATTGGGAACATGGGTTCCCTAATTTTTATAAATAAATCATATTTCATTCATTTTGAATTAACATATAATTTTTCACATGATTAAATATAATTTCATTTTAAAAACTCATATTTCATTAATGACGTTCTGTTTCACTACTATAATAATGTTTATTACTACTATTATTAAATGGGATTAAACATATTTAAATTTTCTTATTATTGTTATATTATTTTATTTTTTCCCCATTATAATATTTTCATTTTTTATAACCATTTTTATTATCTATATTTATCATTAAATTTAGTATAACAAAATTATATTTGTTCTATCATGTGGTGTATTAGGTTAACTAAATATGAAAAAAATTATGATAAAAAAGAAATTTTGATTTCTATAATTTTGGGTCATTATATTGAAACTTTATCTAAGTATGAAATTTTTAATCAAATTCATTTACAAAGTTGAATTATAATTTATAGTTTATTAATTAATTATATGTGTTTATTTATTTCATAATGAATCATAATGATGATTTTTTTATATCACGTAATCAATATATTTCCTAATTTAGTTAGATTTCATTAGGCGGAATAAATGATTCATATATTTAGTTTTTAAAATATGCTAATCCTCTTAATGAATATTTTATGGATCAATGAGAATGGTGTTTTGAGGATTTTACAAGTAGATCATGTGGTCATGTTTTATAGTTGGTTCTATTCGAATTTATTTCCCCAACCAGTGGTATCAAAGGAATGTTTTTGTGTTTGTATGTTCAAATCATTATAATTAAAATAGTAATGTAACCCGGTTATGGAATGATATTAATAAAAATATTTTATAGAATTAAATTTTGATTATAGAAAATTTTGATTGAAGTTCAATTACTTTAGAAGGATTTGGATGCGTAATTACCCATGTAAATGTAGGTTTTATTGTAGAATGTTGAATGGGAACACATTAATATGAAATATTTTTTATCCATAATAATGACTCTAGCACGAAATATTTCTTCCGGTGTGTGAGAGGAGATAAAAATAATTACATTTCCAAATTAAGACTTTAACAGTGCTAGTAAAAGGAATTTATTAGTTCCATAGAAGCACAGATAATGTATGTGATATTAAAGGGATATATTTAATAGTGATAATAAAAATTTGTCTTAAAGGTTTCCTTTAACAGTTTTAAAAATAATTGATTAAGGACCCACTGCTAAAGTGAATAATTTTTTTCACACCACCATATCATTGCTCACCCCACCTTTAACAAATCTTCCCCTGTCCTTTATTAGAGATTATCCCACCCCTTTATCAGTGCTTCAAAAAAACTCACACCCAGTATGTGCCCCTACCTATAGCTAGTGTCGATCCTAAGGCCTCCATCTTATACATCACTAACTTTTCGACTCCACTATACAATTTTTGACATTTTATGATATATCAATATATGTATATATTTTTATTTTTATTTTTTAGCCATATATTTTTATTTTATATATATATAGATATATATATATATATATTAAAAAATGATATTTACACTAAAACCCCTTAAATCTTAAGAAACATTGAAATCCCAAAAACCACTAAAACCCATAAAAGGATAAAAACATGTGATACGAGATTAATTTTTAGCTCTTCAAATAGTGAAATCTATGCTCATGAAGTAATATTCGGTATGAAATTTGGTACAAGTAAAACAGGAACCCAAATCAGATGTTATAGCCATTTAATTTTTATGAAACCAGTGTCGACGACAAAAAAAACCCAATTTTGGAGGCCTTATAGGACATCTTGTGGTTTACAAAATATATATATATTAACTTCCTTTTATACCAGATATATCTTATATCTCATCCCATGATTCAATTTGAAATGAGGTAGATCCCAAACAGACACCCAGATCAAAAATTTTGTCTGTTTGAAATTCAAGTACGATTTATGATTTTTGTGTTACTATAATATATTTTATTAATTTTAATGTCAAATGATTTATATCTAATGTTTGTTTATCACATTTCATATTCAATTATTTTTCTAGTGGTGGATCTCAAATAGATTATTAGATAAAAAATACATGACATTTTCAGTGTTTCTCATGTTTTTAGGGGGGTTTGTGGGTTTAAAGCGTTTTTCACATTCGATGGCATTTCAAATTGCCATAACATCAATACTGAGGGTTTGTTTGGCCTATAAAACATATCAAATAGAATCTTACGATGATATATATGTTGAGATGACCCACATAAACACTTAATCACCTCTATTGAGGAAAAAAATGCCTCCAATCGGCAATAACTTCTACTACGGGTGTCCATTAATGTAATATATATTTTCTAAAACTACCTTTATTCAGTGCTGGTAAAAAAGACCTAATATAGGGGTATTTATTATAACTAATAAATATTTTCTGAAAAATAACACCCATTTATATGTGATTTTTTTTGAGTCCCTAATAATGATTCCCTTTAACATCTCTTTTTTAGAAGGGATGATAAATTCACATTTTATCAGCATTTTTTTACTTTCACTGATAATACAGAGGGAATTTATTCACACATTTATATAAGAACTGATAATTTCCCACTTTAACAACAATTTTTACACTATTAAAGACCCCATTTAGCATATTATTTCTATCATTTAGAAAGATGGTTTCAAACATTTATTTTAGTTAGTGTTGTTAAAACCCAAGCACTAGATAAGTGTTTTATTGTAGTAGTGAATAGATGTTTTTAAGGCCCTAGTGGATGTATTTGAAAAAAAAATAGACAAAAAAAAGATTTATCATTTTGTAATGGTTTTTTGGAATAAGGATTTTTGGATGAGAGACAAGTATAATAAAAATTTACATAATTCAGCATGATTGGTGGAATGATCTAATTATAAAAAAAAATTCATTAGATATTGAATTGTAATTACTTCTACTATCATCACATAAAGTGAGTCAGATACTATAAATATTGTATTTAATAACTCCTGTTTTAAAACTAATAAAGAATTTATTGACTACTAAAATATAGTAATGAATGAAGAACTAAGGTGGTAGGTGTTCATCTACCTACATAATGTTCTAGTAGTATAAATGAAAGAGCAAGGTCACCCCATTCTAAAAAAGATCACATGAAAAGATCAAGGGACAAAACGTCTCAAAAAAGTGGAAGAAGTATTTTGGCTAGTCCTGGTCCCAATTTTAGGAATATATGGAGGAAATGAAAAAAAATAAAAACAATATAATTAATGATAAAGTGAACATCATAAAGGATTCAAAAAATGGAATTTTAAATTTTCGTAACTTAATAGACGAAATAAAATGTTATTTATTGAGTCTCAACACTTCTATAGAAGACTCGGTGACTGAATCTAGAGAATACAATCACTTAATGAGTCAATATATAAGTATAGGAAATGATGTATTTGTGTAATTTTGGAAATATCACATTGTTTATAGTGAAGTACAATAAGACCTATAAAAATTAGAGGTATAAAATTGAATAGTGAATATGTGATTATAAACCTTTATTTAGGTTCATCATATTCCATATGTCAGATAAATCAAAATTTGTGTTAGATTTATTGATGATTCGGGATATGGGATGAGATTGTATGATATTACTTGAATGTTAACTGATGATCAATGATAGTTTCAATAGGAGTTTTATAAGGGACCTAATACATGACTGTAAATTTTTGGTGGGATAATGATTTTTACAAATAAAATTTCAAATTATCTAACAATGTGGAACTATAAACTCAATAACATAAATTAAAATCCATAATAGTTATAATATAAAAGGTAATATGGAATTTCCATCACATAGAAATTGTAATGTGTTAATATCATGAAGAGGGAAATCAAAAAAAGTGTCTCTCTCAACAGATATGGTAATATTCATAAAAATCAAAAGTTAAAGACTATTTAAATAATTATTTTTGGTTCTTATCAAATTGATTCATATGTTAGTTTCCAATAAATTCTTACCTATATGAATTGTGCGACATGGAATGTATATATATAATTCTTGATGAATAATTTTGATATATTTTCGGTAAGTTCTCAATATAAATAATTGAAAAAATAGAAATGTGTATGAATGTTGATGTGAATTTAGAAGGACATATGTTGTTTGTCCACCAGATGAAATTTTAGAAACATGAACGTGAATTAAGGACTATAACATGTCAGAATAATTACCAAATTATCATAATAAAACAATGAATCTAAGAGAATGAATTGGAATTTGTAATAGAGATATTAACATATGATATTTCACCTGGTAATGGCTTAGGTTTTTTAGGAAGAGACACTTGACACAACTTCATTTCTCATCAATATAAAACTATAATCTTTAGTGGGGTGATAACATCTAGAAGACAGATGGTCTATAAAATGACTGAAATTTCATCAACTTAATGTATTCAGTAGTCCATAATTTTTACTTTTCAATTATTGGGATCATGATAAACATGAAAAAAAGTCCAAAATATTTTCTCCCTTGGCTGTGGATATATATATTTTGGGTTTCAGATAACGGGGTTTGAATGGAAACAAGTCATAATAAAAAAATTATGTCTTCATCAATTAAAATATTATATCGAATGAATATAATTTTGAAAAATAGTATGTTTGGGGGAAATTTATTTGTTGATTTCCCAGTTAATCGGTGTACTAGTTTTGTGAAAATGAAAAAGAACATAGATATGGCTGCTAATTGTAGTGGAAATCAAAGAGTAAGACAATTAGAACTCCGAGAATGTTCAATGCTATTTGATGCTTGGGTGGGACCCCTATAAGTATGTGCTTAAAATTTAAGGATACATGTGGTTTTTGTACTAGTAGAAATAATAGAGAGAATCATTTGAGTTTAGCTGATTCAATTCGGCAGATCAACTATAACTTGAAGATCAACGTAGAGGTTTGGAAATGATTTTAATGCTTTAATCACAATGAAATAAGATAAAATTGAAAATATAAATTATGTGACTTCACTTAGAGACATGAAAGAATGAGAGTTGTCAATGAATGTAGATATAGGGACAATTATGTTCAATAAAACATTAGATATAACTGAACATCCAGGGAGTAAAATGGTTTAGGAAAATTAGTGTGATTTTTAGATTATGTAAGAGGAAGATGGAATGAAATTGTAAAAAAAACTATCTAGTAATAAAGTGGTTTTATATAGGGAAGGTGTATATTTATCATAATTGTTTTCATATATAGTTAAAAATTCAATCATCTGAATTGTTAATGGCATGGCTTTAATGAATGATTTATATCCAAAATAGATGGATGTGAAGACATATTTATTTCATGGTGATTTGGGGTAAGAAATAAACATGAATTAGGATATTGGTGTAGTATAATATTTGGACTAATATCTGTTTTTTATAATGGAGAAAATAATGTATGGATTAAAATATGGGATGTGACACTGAAAACAAAATCTCAGATCATTTATCAAAAAAGATTCGTTTTGTGTAATGATGATCATTTTTTAGGATAAGAGAATAAATTTTCTAAATTTAATAATTTTTATATTTTATATCAATGAATTGTTTTCTTTTTGGAATAGATGATTAAAATATTTGGAATCTAGAAAATAATGTTGTTGTTTATTTCATGAAAAATGATCTCAAGAGGTCAAAGATATATTTACAATGAGGGTAGAAAGGGATTGGAATACTATAACATTTGTTCTATCTCAGATGGATTATATTTATAAAATAATTTAATTGTTTGTAATTTATTAATGTAAACAGGAATTCACTCCTATAATTTTAAACATAATATTTTTTATTGAATAATTACTTTCAAAGAAAGTTCAAAATCACTATATAGGGAATGTACATTATACATCAGTTTTTAAAAGTATACTATATAAAATTCTTTATAAATGAATGGATATTAAATTTTAATAGAGATTTGTAATAATAATTGTGTGTCACCCTTAAAAATAATATGGGTATGTCACTATGGTGATCCTTCGACATATATAATGAATATAAAATCATTCCCTTTTAGGGAGGAGTAATTTTTTAAAATGATTTGTTGATTTTATCTTTTTTGAAGATTTATATAGTTGTATGAGCACAATATGATTCATATTTACATATAAATAACTAGTAATTATGTGTGTGTCATGAATGAATATTTTTCTTCAATTTTGTATTATATGAGATGTATATAGGAGAGTCTTATGTTGGAAAATGATGGTTTACTTGAAGCAATTTTAGTGAGAATAAAGAAGAATTAGTTATAGAGGGAGTCTTTTCAATGATATATATATTTAAATAAATATAGATTATAATATTTACTTCCATGCATTGAAAATAACATTATTGTAAAGTATAAATTCATCAAAAGTATTCTGGATTGAGAAAGTGTTAAATTTATGAAAGATCAATGGATGCCTAAATTTTGAGGCATTTTTTACTATGACATTATCTCAAGAATTTATAAGGAAACATCATACCATAGTTTATAATTTTTAAATAAAATTAAAAAATCTATAGAAAAAAATATTATATAGATAGTAGTATATTTAATAGTTGATGGTTTTCAAGGCTTTCCCTACAACAAAAAATTATATAGGAAATTTTCAGGATGGGAATCATTATTGAGGCCACTGAAACATCGGAGCACTAGACGTTTGAGCATAATAATTATGTTTACCATATTATTGATCATTGGTAGTTGGTCAGGATTATTGATGAGAAAGTAATATTTCATCACATTGGTAGAAGTAAAATCATCATATGTTCATATATTTCAATTAATTCATGTTCAAATACAAATGTGGTAAAAACACTCATGCAAGAAATCTATTGAAAGAATAATATTGAATTGTTTACCAGAGAATGTGGTAAAAGTAAAAATTGTTATGTTTGATCAACAGTAACATACCATTTGTAGTATCATTTATAAATAGGATAAGGTTTTGTAAATAGAATTATGGTTTGATGGTTCCCATAAAAGGTTGTTGGTACTAACCCTAGACAATGTACATTAGTGTGGAAAAATAAATTCAACGCATAGAAAGTGTACTAGTGGAATTAAAAGTACATAAATGTTTTATAGAGTGATAATCCTTATATAATGAATCTTATTTAGGGATTTTTTCCCTTCCTGAAATTATTTTACTTTTGATAATATAAATTATTAACAGTGGTTCCTCCCTTAAAGGTAGGAAAATATTTTGAAGCTTATTAATATTCTATGTTATATTACTTCATTTTTTATTTTGTTTCATGCATTGTCATTACATGTGTTCTAATTAATATATATTATGTTTTGAGGTGTTTTAATGGTTTAAATATAGTGATTGTTAGGGAAAATTAATTTTCAATTACAATGAACTTATTTAAGGGGAACTGATGTATTTGTGGTTTATTTTGTCCTATATGCTGATTTGTATAATGGATTTCATGTCGATGGAAAATTATGTTGTTTTAGTTGATTTACTATAAGTTTAGAAAAATAATTATTTATGTTGATTCCATTACGTTTTTACTTTCACCGAAAAAATCAGACAATATGAGTGTTTGGTTCTTGAATTTCATAATCCGACATCAATATCTATTTCTGCTCAAGTATCTCAAAAAAATCAAAATTGTTCTTTAGTTTTTAAGATAATACCATCTTCTAGTTATTTATTGAGAAAAATATGTTTTAAAATATCATAGAGGCATATTAATGAAGATCTTCATCTACTATTTCTGAATAAATAGGAACCTCAAAAGGATATTTCTCATTTTATTTATAATTTTTATATGTTAGCTGTGTGAAACTATGCAGTCTAGTGTGACTCCAGAAAAATTATATGTGATTATATGATAATTTTATAAGACTATGAATGCTTATGAATATATTGATGAATATTAATTTTGGGTGACAAAATATCCATAAACAATAGTAGTTTTTCAATGAAGGGGATCAATACCTCAATAATCACTATTTTAATTTTATTTTTATTTTCGGACCACATGAGTGAAATAGATACTTTAAAAAGATATTAAATGATTTTAAAGCATGTGGATTATTATTATAAATAGAGAATATGGGAATTATATATGGAAATAAATACCATAGTGTATATAATTTATATTTATAAAATAATTATTCTACAATACCTATATATGAGTTTGAAAATTAACGATATGATAAGAGAGGAACTTAAAATAAGGGAAAGGGGGAGAGAGTGATAGAGAGAGAATAAAAAATATTAGTAGTAGAACCCAAGCCTCGCGAAATAGTCTTAGCATATATCAATCCCTTTTAACTTCTATGACATTTTAAAATTAAATAAAAATATATATTCGAGACTCTATTATGAAAGCATAAATAGAAAAATTGAGATTTGGGTGAGGTAAAATTGGAAGAATGGTGAATATTTATTTTCTAGGTTTGTGGAATTGTTGGACTAATTTATTGAACATTTTATTTTATCATTATATGAAGTTATCCACTACACCATACAATGACCCACTATATTCTTTAGTGATCCTATATATGTTGCATTTTAAATTAATTACATTTGAGAATATCTTTGTACTGTTTAAAAATTTATTATTTCAGGGTTTTATATAATACTTATTTTAATATTTTTTCATTAGATTTTACTTTTTCATAAAAAAATATAACATTTCAACTCGTTCAATATTTTTTAATCTTTATTTAAAATATATAAACCAATTTATTGAATTCATTATTTTTTTATCAGGAATTTATCTTTTTAATAATGTGAGATAAATTTTACAAAAACATTTATTACTGTGTAAATTGACATATTATTATTATTATTGTCCCATAATAGTACATTAACTCAAATTTAATGAAAATATAAAATTAGAATATTACAGATGAATGATTAGTGAAATTTTGAACTTTCATGCTATGCATCATATTAAAATGAACATGTAGTAATTTTTATAAGAATACAATTCGTTAATAAGGGATTTTGTTTGAACCTCAACTATTTATGTTCCTAATGAATAATGTTAAAGAACACACCTAGTCATTCTATATCATTTTCAATAATGGTAACATTTTCTTCCCATGGAATGTAACCATTACATAAAATTAATGTCCTCCCCCCTCTAGATAATTTTAATTTTAACAATACCTTATTATATATACATCAATAGTAATAGTTACATTAAAATGGTTATATTTAAAATTTTTGAAATACCCTATGGTCATAATTATTATATATCACAAAATGGATTATTATCTTCATTAAATATTAAATGTTTCTTTCATACTAACCCCTAAAATTAAACCTCTCAATCTAAAGATTAGATCTCCATTAATTTACATTCTATGGATTGTGTTGTTATAATTTTATGTTGTGCATAATCATAGATCTAGTTATAGAATCTTATCCATGAGGAGTTTACATAAGAACAATATTATTAATAATTTAATTTATGTATTATTAGATACATTTAGTTTTAGTAAAATATAATTTTCATTACATCATTATAAAATAATAATTTCATAAGTATAGTTCATCAAGTGTTACAATGAGGGTTGGTAATAACCTGATGATAAAATTGAATGAAATTTATAAAAATGGTTTCATTCTATGAAACACCACAAATAAAGAGATTCATAATCCCAATATAATATATAGAGATTATGTTTTGTAATTATATGTAACTATTATGTTTTTAAACTCAAATACCACTCCCATTGAATGGAGTACATTTAAGATGGCCCTCAATCCTCCAAGAAATGATTTCTATAAATATAAATATATAAAGGAGAGAAATATTAAGATATTAACGTATCAAAATGTAGGAGGAATTATTGTCAAAACAAAAATAATATTATATCACTAAATTACTATTTCATTCAAGTATGTTTAATTTTTATAATAATTATTTGTTAAAAATATTATTACAGTAATTGTATGATTTTAATTATCCAATATATTAGGTCCTTAATATAAAATATCATATGGAACAGTAAGAGTGATATTCTAGAAGAAAATTTTGATATATTAAAAAATATATCAATTTTTTTACGAATATTTTTCACATTTAAGATTAAATATTTGATGTTTATTTCATTAAGTTATTTATTAAAAATAATTTTCTAAAATATGGATATATAATAACATAATAAAATTTATTGGAATTTAAAATCATCTGGGGGAGAATAGAGTAATATACCGAAATAATATTTATGAATATGACATTTTATTTCCGTTACATAGGTTAATGATATTGAAATAAATGTTCAAAATGGGGCATAAAAATACTCATGGAATTTTTCATAAATATTTTTGGTCAATGTTATTTAATCGCAACATAAAATTAATTATCATCTATATGATTGATAGTTATTTGGATGAAGAAAATAATTCTCAAATATAAAATATCTTATAGGTTGTTTAAAATTAATAAGTTATTGAGAATAATATAATGTGGTCATGGATAAAAAAGGTTTTGTGATCATGGGTATGATAAGATTGTAATGATTGGATGTATATAATTATTGATTGTGGGATGCAGTTTTAAAGTGTACGTCATGTAGTTATAGATTATATATAAAATAGAAATGAAAATAGATAGTAGTTTATGATGTAAATGTTTCAATTATATTATAATAAGTTATAAAATATATGAAATATATATAAAAAATAGTTTAGGGTTTCGCGACATATAGAGTTTCATGGGATAAAGTTGATGAAGTTAAACAAATTACTATTTTTTAAGACATAGAGTAATTGATTTATATTAACATAACTAATTTTATATGATGAAAACACAATTTTTAATAATCATGTCACATGAAATCAACATGAAATAACTCTTACGTGTTACTTTTATAAAATCCATGAATGACGAAATAAGATTTTCCTTTAAAAAATATTGATGGTATTATTAATAAATTGATAATATTGATTTTTTGAAGGGTAATTAATGATTTAGTGATTCGATATCATCATAAGATGATAGTAAATATGATTCAAATATAACTATTTGATTTATTTTAAATATACCACATTATAACATGTTTATAATACTATTTACATCTATCATAAACATTATCAAAACAAATGTTGTGGTCGCATGACCATACAAAATGATTTGGCTAATGATTATTCATATCAAGGATAGAGAAAAATTAAGTATAAATAATTAATGATGGTTGTTAAAATAATTAATGGAATAATGATAAGGCCTATAATGTTTTATAGATTCTCATGAAGAGTAGAGAAGATGCATGGACATCATCGTGAAGGAAATCACTCTAATATTTTTGCAGAGATAATCATAATTCAATTAATGTTTAATAAAAAGTGTTAAATTTAAATTGAAATTAATGATGTATTATTAAGAAATCATCAAACCAAAATTTAATATGTTATACTTGATAATGAAGAATAAAGTAATAGTGTAAAAACATATTACTCTATAAAATATTTTGGAGGTATCTTTATTTATTCATTGAGTCTTAAATATTATATAACATATAAATTATGATTTAAATGTTATGATGACATTATACCAAAATAACATACCAATAGTTTTGTAATGTTTACAATACTTTAAGGAGTAATTATTTACAGAAATACGCATTTAAAGAAATTATTTTAATTTAATGATGCTAAAATTTCAAGTGTTATAGTTTTATATCATTAATTATTCTAAAATAATCATGAAATAAAAAATATATATATTTTGAAGATGAATGGTATTGGAATCACATCATATTTTATTTTTTCACAACATTGATAACAAAACTATGTTATAATATTTGAAATTAATTGAAGAAAATATTGATGTGTCTTATAGATATGAGGTTGGAGTTATCATTCCCTAATAATTTCATATTGTATATTAATGAGTTAATTTTTTGCATAATTAATTATATTAGGTTTCATTTTTAAAATATTATTTAAAACGAATATTACATTCTGATCTGATAAAATATTTTATATTACAAAATTTCAATATATGAATGGTTTTGACGAATATTGATGATGTTTTAAAATTTTTATTTGGAAAAATAAAATGAAATTTTAGAATTTAATTTGAATGTAGATTTCACAGTAATATATGTTATCATGAGATAATTTGTTTCATGAGAAAAGACATATTTGAGAATTCATTCATTTTGAGAATATTAATGGATTTTAAGTTGGAAATTTTGGAATTGTAAAAGGTGACAATGAATAATGATGATCTAGAAATGCCATATGGACTATGATAATAACATATAAGATTCATATATTGGTCATTCCCATTTATGTATTTTTAGATATAAGAAATACCATTCTTCATTGATCATTTTAATATATTAAAATAGAGTGTCTTATATAGAAACATGATAACTTATTCCCTTTATAAAGCCAAAATAGGGTAATGAAAAATATATAATATTGATAGTATAATGGTATATAAAAATTTTATTTTGTCCCATGTACTTGAGGATGGTGTAGGGAGATCACATGCACTATAATGATTTAATTTTTTAAAGAAAAATACCTGTAAATTAGTGTCAGGATTCATGACGATTGAAAATACATCATGAAATAAATTGAATAAATTGAATAAATGGTGGTAATGTGTTGATATATATTTTGAAATTGTAAATATTGAATTGATATTGAATAATAGAGTTATACAATTCTCAAAACATCATTTTACCTGGTATTATATTGCACATCAAACATCCACATTTATACAAAGTTATCATTCATTTTTTTAATTCATTAAATTTATGATTTCTAAGATTATTACAATTTGAATTTATCATCAATATTTAGATTAATGAGTTTGATGGTTTTTTTGATGAATGTACTGAAAAATGAATGAATATTCCTTAAGAAAGAGGAAACTATTATGTGAATGAGTTCGAATATCATCATGATTTTTTGAAAAAATTATTAGTTTACTCACACATAAAATTAAAATTTTAAAATCAAGTTACCATGTTCTGATGAGTTTTATATGAATATTCACTTGACAGGAATCATGCCATTATAAAACACAATGATATTTATTAGAATGTTTTCCCATTAGAGTTAAAGACTACAACACTATAAGTGTATTCTCACATCATAGTATAGAGGTTTACTATGTAAAGAAGCAAGATGTTAATGATATACAACTATAATAATTGGTATATAAAGATACTACTAAAATAAATTAATACATAATATAATAGATGTGATATTTTTAAAAAGAGTTGACTCACCTTGTGGAAAATATGATATACCATTTAGATAACAATATACAAAAATAAATGGAATGTTATATGAAATATTTTGATATAATTGAGGAAGATAACAAGGATAAAAGGTTCATATGAATATTTAGTATCACATGATAAGGATACATGGGATCTGTAAATTTCTATTACTCATCAATATCATTTATATACATAGATTTGAGGACCATTATATTTGGAACACTTATTTTGTTCCAACATATCCCTGTATTTCAAATGATTTGATGCCCATATAATTCATATTTATTACATATGATTTTTTGTTATGTAATTTTATGTAAATAATATATATTAAACTATATATTATTTTATTTTAATTATTTAGATTATTTGATGATTTTTTTGTGAACGTTTTTTATTTGAAAACATTCTATAAACATATAAATAACTTACGACCTATTAAAAAAATGATTTATATAACAAAGGAATTATCCAACAGACCAAAATTATCTAATTAGATTACTCTTAATTTGATTTTTTTCAAAAATCCAATACCATACATGAGTCTCGAATAATATAATTATCATAGGAAAAAATGTCAAATTATAATGAGAAGGGAAATATCCTATGAGAATTATCATATTAAGATAGAATGCCTTAAGAGTCAGATATGTGTTATAGTAAAATATCATATGAAATAGGATTCTAATATTCACTTGATTCAATAATATATTTTTTGGAATAAAGATCAAATATCACATGCATAGCACAAATATCAAAAATTATCCAAGTAATCATATTGAACATGGATTCTAATTATTTTCTTAGTTCAAATTTATTACAACAAAGAATGTTATATAACTCTGCGGATTTATTTCAATGGAATTAATTAATACATGACTAAATATTTCTTTATAAATTGAAATTCTAATATAACGATGATTCATAATTTTCATATGTCCCAAGACATACAAATAGTAAAGGGAGTCAAAAAATCAAAAATCATGAAAAGGAATGTCATACAATGTTTAAAATAAATGATTATGTGTATTTTCAAATATTAAATTTTATTATGAAATAATTTTTTTTGATTTTATTATTTCAAGAAATGTCCACACCCACATTTATGATTTTAAAAAGTGGTCATGTTAAATGGGGAAATATATATTTAAATATTGTCTCTATTTCAATGAATAAATATAGTAACTAAATAAACCAATGCTATAATCAATAATAAACTCGATATTTTCTATTATTATAGAAGAGGGAAGCATATTATTTAAGGGAACATTTTTTAATATTACCTTACTTCTCTCTCCAAATTTAATTTATAAAATTTATTCTAATTAAACTATAAACATAGCTTCTATTATGATTTGAGTTTTTATTTTGTTAAATACATACTCTATTTTTTAATATGTATTATTGTTGTGAGACTACAAATGAACCTTTACTTTTTTTAAATTCAAGATTATTTTTTATAGTCAACGATCCTATAGAAATATTCATTGATGTTATATTTCATATATTTTTAAAATTTTCATCACATTTCAGTAACTTCATTGAATTGTGGATAAACACATAATTTTTTATTCATTTACATTAATTTGATTCTAAAATACAATTTTATATGTGGTATAATGTTGTGGATAACTATTTAGAATGAAAAAACCAAGTAAAATATCTTATTGACATTTTTACAACGTTCAATTGCTTGTACTCAATTGTTGACCTCCCTAGTAAAAGGACAAACATAGTGAAAATCACAGAGCTCATTGAGAGATTGATTGGTGTAGTTGACTAGGGGGCCTTTATGCCCAAAATCACTATAAATATGATGTTTTATATTTATCATCATTTTTTCAATATTATATATTTTCATTTTAGGGTGACGGGAAAACCCCATATGTACTTAAATTTAGTGGTTTTAAGTAAGTGAATATTTTGGGAACCTATTCACCACCTCTTGTGTAATTGTCCAAAACCTAACAGACCAATAATTAGCATGAGAGCCTCTGAATTTTATGTTCTAAACATATATCAGGTTAAGTATAATGATATCTTCCATTTTTTTTTAATTTTCAGTTCTATTGAATTGGTGTTTTTGATTTTTTCTATAATAACCTAGGTACTTAAACAATAATTTGTTTCATTGTTAATTTAAATAGTAAAATAAATTATAAATTTATAATGAAATAATTAGAATTTATAGATATTAATAAATATATACTAATTTAATAGTGAACTCGTCTATGAAAATATCCATAAAATTAATGTATCTTAAATGCAAAAATCTGATATATTTATATCATGGAATACGTAAATAAATGTTTTGAATGTGATCGGGGTTGGTATTTTTGTGAAACAACAATGTTTATTTATAATTTTGTATTCACTCTTAATGACTTAAGAGAAAAATAATTTTAATAAAATTTATTAATAAATTAATATTTTTTTATCCTATGATTATAATATAATTTTTTTCAAACCTTAATTAACTTTATGATCGTTTATAAAATTTGTTATTATTTTAATATTGGGGTTTTAAAATAAAATATGATATAAATAAAAAATTATATTTCTCATATTTGTAATAAAATAATAACATGGAGTTCATTTTTTAATTCTACATGTAAAAAAATGTTTAGGATTAAATTTTGGGATTTTTCGAAAATACATAAATTTTTGGTGAATTGTAAAATAAAGTAATTTACAGAATATATAAAATATAAGTTAAATACACTATTTGTAGAGAAATTTCTGATTTGATCACTATAATATCTAAATTTACCTCACTATTTCAATATATTTAGTTATAAAGAACAAAATACTCATAGTGTTGAGAACAAATAAGAAATTAAAGATTAAAATTATAAAAAAACCTCTTCTCAACCACTATAAACACCACCCATAAACACATCTTATCCACACACATTACAACCTTGTAAGTTGTTTAAATTATGACTAATTCTCGTTACAATAATCTTCTTTATGTCCATGACATACTAGTCTCACCAAATTATTAAAACCATTTTCTTTAAGGAGGCTCTCAATGAGATGAATACAAGAGTTAAAATCCACCTCGATTTTGTTTTATTTTCATTTTAATTTCTTTTCATTCGTTTATTATTGTCTCTTCACCTCCCCTTATCCATGAGGAATGAAAAATAAATTTGATTATTTTTACTTGAATGTTTTCATGTTTAAGAAAAAATTCATCATCAAACTCTTTCTCCTCTCCCTTTTATTCAAAAAATGAGAACATTGTCTGTGATGGGTTGATTTACCGCTATCATGGATGATGCACATTAATTTTCTATTACCACATTCAATGCTGGTTTTAAACCATTATTATGGTAAAATAATATTTAATTATACATTTTTTAATTTTCATAATGTTCTAGAACCAATATATAAACATGATATAAACTAAAATGACCTAAGTTCATGATGGTCATAAAAATTACAAAAATAAATCAAATCATTTTCATTAATCTTTTAACTAATAAATAATCCTCATATACAAGAAATTATTTATGGTATAATTTAAAAATTTTATAACATATTAACACCATTTCATTACACGTATAGAGTTTTTCTTTAATTCAACAAGAAAATTCATCACAGACTGATCATGGAAACCATTAAAGAATACTCCTAAAATAATGGAAATAACAATATATTATTAATAAATTGGTAGAATGTTGTTATAATATTGTTATATAAGTAAGTATATACATTATTTTAGTTCATTAAAATACAAACAACACACTTTAATACATTTTAGTTGAGGTTTGAACATGTTTTAAGTTAAATGAACCCATGGTAAAGAACTTCTCTTAAATAATACACTTTTAAATTTCTATTCTTACAAAATTAAAAAGAAGTTTTTTTATGATGACATTATTCATGTTTTATGATTATATTATTTTAGTTTTATTTTTTATTATTAATGGTGGGACCTTTATCTCCCTCCAATCATTAGTTATGATTATGTTGGAGGTGGACGGTATGGTTACTCTATATGTAAGCATGATGGTTAAACTATAATATAGTCATGAGGGTTACATGATAAGGTCTTCATGAGGTTTACATCATAAGGCATCCATTAGGGTTACAAATAATATGGTATCTATATGGTTTAAAATATTATGTAATTAATTCTTCATGTTACCTTTTTGTATTTATTTATGTTTTCTATGTTTTAGGGAAATCTCATATTTTCACAATTTTACTATATGATACTTACAGGGTGAGAAGTATGTATTTTTGAAAATGATATTATATGTTTATAATTATTCAAATAATAAAATTTTCAATCCTTTATTTTATTTACCATTGTCAAAAAAAATTTCACTCATCACACTTTTTGAGATGTTTTCCACGACATTTTAGGATGGTTAAGAGAAAAGAATAAGCAAATAGAATGTTGTAAGGAATTCATGTTTTATTATAAAAATTATTACGGAATAAATGGATACTATTTTTTAGTATCCAAATTGAATGATTGTGTATTTCCATTTATGTTTTATGACCTCATTCTCTAAAATTAAATACTGTAGATATATTTGGGAATGTAATAAGTGTATTCTAGTTGAAATAACTAGATTATTTAATGATTAAGTGTAGGTACTTATAGTTGGTGTCAGATCATAGTTTATATATCATTAGGGGTTAGGATGATATTAATATAATAGCATAAATTATTTTACTCTATGGTTAAGTTGAAATGATATATAATTTTAATATTACCATGATGCTTCATTTATGATCTTTTGTTTAGAATGGTATTTAATAGACGTAATAGGAAAGATGAAGTAGGAACGCATTGAAAGGAAGATATAAATCTAAATCTGAAACCTAGAATTTTTGGAATGGAACTGAGTAGTTTTTTATAGTTATGTATTATCTTATTTAGGCTATAAATGATGGTGGAATCAATACAAGAGAATAACCATATCTACCACAATGGAACATGACCATATTGGAACATTTAATGATGAAACTCCCTCCTTCATTTAGTGGATATTTAGACCTAGTGGTGACTAAATGGTGGTTTAAATCCCATGAATATATATTTTTTCATTGGGGTTTCGAATAATAAAAAGGTTAGTAATTATTTGAATCATTTTTAAGGTGAATATTACCAGTGGTGGTTAATTTTCAATAATATCAGATACATCAATGAGATTATTTCAATATAATGGGATTAATTTTAGAATATTTTCCTCGAAAAAAAAATTTCTTGAGTTTTTTCTACTTGGGATAGAAAATAGGTTCCTATAATTGAATGAAAAAGAATAAGAATCAGTGTCCTTGATGAAGAAAATATAACATTATTTGGAATGTGTTCTCTAAATATTATTTGGGATCTCATTAGTAAAATCAATCATTTTTCTCTAGATTGATTCAATGATAATGAAGGGCTTTAACCTCTTGTTAAATTAAAGGTTTTGAGAATCTTGTTCTATGTGTTAATAGGGTAGATATATAGTTTTCGGATTACATTTACTTTGAAAAAAAGCATAAGAAGAGGTACATGTGGAAAAAAAGTGTAATAGTTAATAATATAAATTTTAAGGTAATAAAATTCAGTTTCTAGTTTGTGGTATGTGTGGTAAAGACCATCCACGAGAATTCCTTAAAAAATATAGGATGTTTTTTTGATGTGTAATTTTTGGACACATGGCCTGATATTTCATTGAAAAAGATCATATTATTGGAAATTTTAATTCTGATAATAGTACAATAAAGTGTTTCAGATGTGTTGAGATTGGGAATTTTATAGCCAATGAAAGATCTGAATGATATAATAATGACATATTATAAGTAGAAAGGTGCAGTAAAATGAATTATGAATACGTCAGTATATTTTGGTCCATCCAATGAAGTGGTATCATGTAATTTTTTTCTCATATATTTATGATTTCATCTTTGATATGGGGTTTACACATTGTTTTATAGATGAGGTGAAGATCGTAATCATTAATTAATATTGAGATATGTCAATAGTTTGAATTTAATTTACATATAGGATCTTTTTACCTATAGAGATTAAGAGAATTAGGTCATAACTCAAACTTAACAAGTTAAATTTCATAAGTAGACACATCTACTCTCTATCATATTTTTTCATAAAACAGTAACTTTTAAAAAAAGACATGGTTCATTTCATAGAATAACATTTCTTTGATCACATCCTTGATACTATTTGTCCTTATGTCCATTTAAAAACATTTAAAAACTTGGGATGAGAATAAAAATCTTAGTGAGAGATACACAAAGATTGAAAATTATTTGTCTTTGGAAAACGTATATACAATGATTACATTTTTAAAATGTAATACTTTTCATCTTTATGACGAAGTAAATACAATTCACTAAATATAACCTCATTGGTTACCATTTTTGTTACCAAAATTGTTAAATAATTCCTTATAAATAAACTATAATATATAAATGTGTCTTGGGATATAAACATACATAAATGAATTAACCATACAGTTAACTTCCACACATATCACTAAATGGAATACCCATACGACCGACTCTCATAAAAAATGAAATAGTGAATATAACGTAACCACCCATCCATAGTTTATCATTAAAACACCTATCTTATGTTTATAACATAACAAACCATTTTTGGTTTATCAAATAACCACCTATTGAATGTCCAAGTACCATTATATAATCATAATACATAAATATTTCAATTATCACCATTTCACTCTTACAATTTAATTTTCAATCACAAGAAACCATTACAAGGCATTAAATAGTAAATCCACTCTCCAAAATACTTTCAATACCAAAACACTCAAAATGGGAAAATATATTTTTTAACATCTAATAACATTAAATCATATATAGTAAGTGAATTATCAAATAGTGGTTATTATAGAATAGAATTCGTTGTCGTCTCATATGTTTAAAAACATTCATTTTTTTTAGTAAAATTCTTCATAGAAAAAATATTCCTTTTGAAAACCATTGAATGAAATTAAAATTTCAAAGGGATTTATTATACACAGTTTAAAATAAGGTGGTGTATATTATCAATATACTTCTCAATGAATGGAGTTTGAGACAATGTTCATTACCTTGAGTCTGACTCGTCATGTACAATCATTATGTTCGCGAATAATAAACCTAGTTTAATTTCTTATTTCCTGAGACTATTTTTTATGTCTATTATTCCTTTTATATCACTTTTTATAATGTTATAAAAATTGAACAATTATTTATGTTCATATCATATATTTTGTCGATGTTCATTATATGAGTCAAAAATGAACTTGTTTTGATGTAAATTGTTCATGTGGTCAAAATTCCATCATCTATAAAATATTATTAATGATTTAAATATTATATACAACTATTATATATTTATTTAGAATAATATTTCATATTTTGAGATAAAAAAAGAAATGTATCGTTCATGGTGACGGTAGGTCGTACCTATGCATGAACGCTACTTTCATTTATTTTTCATATTAAAATAAAAATAATTAAATGATATAAATTTATATTATAGTACCATTATTATAATAATGTCATATGTGTCTCATATGTTAAATAAAACCATTATTTATACGTTCCATGTATAGCATGAACAAGTCATATTTCTTTTAGCGGGTGGTAGTCCACACTTCATCAATTTAAATTATCGTATTTACCGAACATGGAATGTATAAACATATGTTCTAAATTATTATTTCACAATCATATAGAAAAATAAATAAAATATACATCATATGTAAAATAGTTTCGATTATAATGGACTCTATGATAGGTGGTAGTGGAAATTGAACAATAATCATTTCATGAGGCAGTAGTTTATCGTATAAAGAAATAGTATGTTCGTTACCCATTAAAACGAGGTGTCTGAATGTGTATAATGAAAACAAAAAATTAAAAAATTCAAGTATATTTGGGATAATTTTTTTTAGGAAATCATAGAATAAGATAATTTTAGTGTGTGGAGATGGAAATAAAACTAAAAGGAATGATAGAAGGGGTTACCTCTTAATCAGGTAACTTACATTGGTTTAAAACACAAGGCATCCTTGTAAGGCCTTTTCCCTATGGGAGGAAACTAGGATTAATGGAGGTATTCTAATAAGATTTTTAGGCAAGTCTTGGCTGATATAAATGGTTAATGATGTGTGAGTATTAGAGAAGAGAGGGTACCTTTTTATAGGAGAGGGAAGGTTCACCGTTGCAAAATATTATATTATTAAATTAATAAAAATTATTTTTTTACTTCAATAGGCCCTAACTTGAGATATATTGATACTAATATAAGGATATGTCAAAATCCACTCATCCAATAATTTTTAAAATGTATTGATTTTATTTTGGACCTTATGTTTTCTATTTATCCGTAATTATTCTGTTATAATTTTAATTGTGGTAATAACATTTTAATTATTAATAAGATATTAATTTTACTTATATGGGATAAGTTTCCAACAATAGGATACTCAACGGACATTTCAATTTTATTATAGTAACTTTGTAATTTTTAAATGATTTTTCTGATTTCTAAATAAATTAATAAAATTATATTTTATGAAACTTCAATTATGTCAATTTTTACACAATTCATTTTATTGAATTTTAATAATATCCATAAATATTGATAACTTTGAACCAAATCATTGAATAGTATTCTCACATGTCATATTCACCTAAAAAATAATGTATAAAATAAATTATTTCATATAACATTTATTTTAATATTTATAATCTCATTTATTTAATATTTCTCTGAATATAATAATTTGTGTATCATTATTGTGTAAATATTTATGGTAATTATTTAATCTCCAAAAATTTAAATAAATTTAGATGATGTTAATAATTTTATTATAAGAGGTAAATATTATTCATTAAATATACCCTCATTGCTTACCCTTTTTTTAAACAAAATTGATAATAAACCCATAAAAAGAATCATATAACCTATAAATATATATTTGGAAATAAACATAATTAAATGTAATAACCATAAGGTCAACTTACACACATTTAAATAAATGGAATATCCATACCACTGACTCCCATAACCAATACATTAGAGGTTATAATGTATCCAAACATCCTTGGATTATCACAGAACCACCTGTATTTGGTTTATCATGTAACCACTAATCTTTGGTTTATCATGTAACCACCTGTCAAATTTCCAAATACCATTATATATTCATAACACATTAAGATTTCCATTATTAATATTTCACTCCTAACATTTAATTTTTAATCAAAAAAATTATTTCAAGGTATTGAAATATAGAATCCACTCTCAAAACCATTTTCAATACAAAAACAACAAAAAAATGGAATAAGGGATTTATTTTACTTCTAAAACAATAATACTTATATAGGAATCCAAATATAAAATAATGTTAATGGTAGTAGAGATGTTGTTGTCACTACATACATTTAAAAAGGTTCTTTGGTGTTTTAGTAAAATGATTTATAGAAAAAAGAGTTCAACTGAAAACCATTGAATGTAATAAAAAATACAAAGGGGTTTTTTAAACAACGTATAAAAGAAGGTGGTGTAAATTATCAAAATATGTCCCAATAGAAAGATATTGGGATGTAGTCCCTTACCTAGAAACAAATATCCTTCTTTCGGTCATTCACATAACTTTTCTATCTACTCTATGCTGTCTACATATGTTTCTAAATCAACTGAAATTTTTCTACCATATCTTCTTTCAATTCTATCCCCATAAACATTCTTTCACCTACTTCATCCTAAAAAATTTGAGTTCATCACCACATACCATATAATACTTCAAATGGTTTCATATGTATTGTAGAATTAATAATTTTATTAGAATAAAACTCAAACAATGAAACGTGTTGATCCACACTTCCCTGGTAATCCATTGAACAAGCACATAGAATATCCACTATGGTTTTAATTTTCTGTTCTGACATCCCATTTTATTGAGGATGAAAATATTTACTAAAATTTAATTCCGTTACAAAAGACTTCCGAAGGCATTTCCAAAAGTTATTAGTGATCCTAGGATCACAATAAGAAACAATGGCGATAGGAACACCATATAACTAGATTATATCCTCAATTTACAACCTAGAAAGATGATCTAGAGAAAGAGAGTCTTGAAAAGGAATAAAATGAGATTATTTAGTCGATCAATCATCAATAACCTAGAGTGCATTGTTACATCAAGATGTATTTGATAATACCACAAAAACATCCATGGATATTTGTTCAAATTTCCACTCTAGTACTGGAAAAGGATGATGTATCAATTTAATTAACTATCATTCGGATTTAAACTATTCACAGGAGAAACACTTCACAACAATGTCAGTAATACCCCTTTTCACTCCATCCCACTAGTAATACTCTTGAAGATCTTTATACATCTTCATACTTCCAAGATGAAATGTAAATGGAGAACTATGAGATTCACATAAAAAATCTCTCTTCAAAATTTCAATTACAAGGAACAAAAAATCTCTTCCCAAACCTCAAAATGCTTTCATTATCAATGTTAAATTTATGTAACTTACAATTCCGAACCAATTCTACATTTTTCTACAACTTATTTTCTTTTATCTATTCTTGTTTAATTATTCCATGATAGGTATAATTTCATTGATACATAAAAAATTAGAGGAATATTTTTCACCATTAACATCCATGAAAAACTTCATCCAATCATTAACCAAAGGATATGGTTCCAAATGTAGAATGGTTAAGTTTTTATTAATTTTTCAAATCAATGAATCATCCACTCTATTTTCTTTTCCCAGAAGGTAATGAATCATGCAATCATAATCCCTGATTGATTCCAAACATCTCCTTTGTATCATGTTCAATTATTTCTGAGTGAATATATAATTCAAACGTTTTTATTAGAATATATTTCACACTTTATGATATACAAATGATGCCTCCAAATATTTTATTAAATAACAACATCAACTAATTTCAAATCATGTGTGTGTAAAGTTATATAATGAGGTTTCAACTAACTTAAAGAAAAATATATTTATATAACCTTCTTTATTTGGTCATAACAAATTACATTCAAATAAGCATCACTATATATAAAAAATTCACCATTCCTGGAATGTAGGTCCAAAACTGGAGCTTTTACTAATCTTATTTTCTATTCCTGAAAAAAAACCTCACATTATTTTGTCTAGATAAACATAACTACAATATATTTTATCAAAGTTAGTACACCAAATAACTAATATAATATTTCAACAAACCTTCGATAATAACCCAATTATCTAAGACAAATACCAATCACTGGGATATTGTTAGTCATTGGCTACATATCAACAAATTTTATTTTATATGGGACAATATTTGTACTCTCGTTATAAATAATATGACTAGGGAATGAGATTTGCTTCCACAAAAAATTACACTTACTAATCATTCCATAAATTTTATTTTATGTTATGATTTAATAAAAAATCCTTAATTGACATTCGTGTTCCTTCTAGGTTTTAGAATATACAAAAATATCATCATTAAATACAACTGCAAATTGATCCAAAAAAATTTGAAACACACCATTCATGAAATTCATAAATATTATAGAGGATTTTGATAAACAAAATAGAATTACAAAAAACCCATAATGACCATATCTCATTAGGAATTCTATCTCTAGAATATCATCTTTTTTCAGCTTTAGTTTTTGGTAGTGGAACCTGAAATCAATATTTAAAGAATACTGAGCTCCTTGGAGCTGATAAAAAAATCATTGTCATGAGGAAAAAAATGTTTGTTCCTAAGAGTGGTGTTATTCAAGGATTTATTATCAATATAAAGTCCCATATATGCATAATTCATTTTCAAAAATAAAATAGGATCACCCAACAGTGAAGTTATAGGTTGGATGAATTCTTTATCAAGAAATTATTCCAACTATTATTTCAATTCCACTAGTTCAACTTGATCCATTCGATATGGGTGTATTAAAATATTCGTATCATCTGTTAAAAAATCAATGGTAAATTCAACCTCTCTATTAGGAATAATACAAGACAATTCATCAAGAAAAATATCTGTGAATTCATTCACCACTAGAATGCCACTAATCAAAACTACATCTTACTTATCAAAAAAATGAGATACATAACATTCACTAACATATTTAATAAACCACTCAGCTTATTGGTATGTTATCAAAGGTAT
The DNA here is from genome assembly GCA_963277665.1 of Viscum album. NCBI lineage: Eukaryota > Viridiplantae > Streptophyta > Magnoliopsida > Santalales > Viscaceae > Viscum > Viscum album. The sequence goes on from OY728145.1 coordinate 908,753,808, forward strand.
GAAATCATTGAAAAAAACATTTATTGATTTAAAATATCTTTTATCATGATAAACTAAAATCCAATCCATACACAAAATGATATCAAATTCCATTATGGTAACTTCGACATTATTTGTAGAAAAGACTATCCCAATAATGAAAATATGAATATTTCTATAAATATTGGTTGCTTTAATACATCCACCTAATGTTTTTATAAAAATTTATATATCGCATTCATGAGGTTTTATTTCCAATTTACTAGGAAACATCATGGAAATGAAATAATTTAAAGATTTAGAGTCAAATATAATATTGGAATATTTTGAAACATCATATGAAATTACTATTTGAAATTCATTTTATGGTGCCACATCAACCCTAGTAGTAGAAAATAAATTTTTCATGCCCATATTATTTTGATCATGATAATTTTAACCATTGGTAATCAACTTTGGTCACAAATTTGCATAATTTCCTATCTCATTGCAACTAAAACATCGTACCTCCATTTTTTTATTTCCATCCCAATCATGTCCCATACATTTATAACCAATATGACCAGTATTACCACACCATAAGAACTTCCCATACATTGAGATACATTCTTCAAGATTCTTTTTACCAAAATTCTCACAAGTTTGAAATTTAGTTTTCTTACCTCCATAATTCATTGATGAATTATTTTCCATTTCCTGCCAACTAGATTGCTTCTTTTTATTACTCTTATAGAACACATTATCACCAGAAAACTCCATTTCTACCTTCTTATCAAATCACGCAACATTATCATAACTTTTTAACTCATGAAAAGAAAACACCCTTTGATATTTTAGCTTCAATCGAATGAGAAATCAATTTATCTTACTATCAATATCCTAGATAAAATTTTGGACATACCATGATAAACAGGGTGATTGTTCAATCATATATAGCCCAAAACTTTTCCTCTTTTTGTCTCAATTCATTGAATTGATTTTTTATCCTATGTTGAACAAAATTAGTAAAATATCTCATAAGAATTATATTTTTAAATTCATCCCAATCCATGGTGTCACTCTCTGCACTTCCTCTGATTTTTTAAATAATTGACCACTATCGATCGAATTCACCTTCAAAATTATAAACAACAGGACTAAATATTTGATTGTCTGAACACCACATTACATAAAAAACAATTACTAGTGATTTAGTCAACCCTTAAGCATGAACATGGTTAGATGATCCTCCCAATGATGGGGGAAATTGCCTAATGGAATGCTCCACAACCATCATATTACTCTATGGTTGGTCTGGTTAATCGCATGCACGGACACCACCACAATTTATTTTCTATGTTAACAAATCCATCATGGTAGAAAACTATTCAGTTCCATTTTTGACCACTCAAGATGCTGATTTGGAAGGTTGTTTACCTATGTATGTTGTCCTAGCAAAACTCCCATGTTTCCTCTGCAGAAAACCACTCTTAACAGACATATCTTTGATGATGCAACATGGTAATCTTCCAATGCTATTTCAATTTGACCAAAAAGTTAAAAATAATTTATGGATATTCCATTAACAACATCATAACCAATATAGTTATCTAAATTGAGTTCTAATACCAATTATAATGTCCGGACATTAAACATTACATAATCATGAGATAATTCAATAATATGAAATTAATTCACATATAGGATATTTTTAGGTTTAGAACATTAAATAATTACATCATAACTTATACATAACACCTTAGATAATACAAGTAGAATTCTATACTCATTATCCATTTTTTAATAATACAAAAACTTTTAAAAAGAGTCACAGTTTCATTTAATAGAATAACATTTCCTTGATCCCATCCTTGACTATTCTCTTCTGTTTTCCAATAAATAACATTTCAACATTTGGGATGAGAATAAAGAGATGAGTAAGGGATACCCAATGAAGTAAAATTGTTAGTATTGGAAGAATAATTAATCCTTGAATACTTTATCATAAAGTAATAAATTTCCCATATATGATGTAGTAAATACTCTTCACTGAATATAATCCCATTGATTACCCTTTTTGTAACAAAAATATTACCATAATCTCATATAATGAAATATATAATATATAAAGGAATCGTGTGAAATAAACATATATAAATAGAAAAACAATATGGTTGATATCCTCACATATCACTAAATGTAAGAGCCATACAGTCAAATAACGTACCCAATGCATTCAATGTTATGATGTTACCACCTGTCCTTGTTATATCACGGTACCACCTGTCATTGGTTTATAACATAACCAACCATATTTGTTTTATCAAATAACCACCATTAAAGTGTCCAAAACCCCATTATATAATCTAACAGATAAATATTTCAATTATCAACATTTCATTCATAATAATTCATTTGAAATCACAAGAAATCATTTGATGGTATTGAAATAGTAAATCCACTCTTAAAATAATTTTTAATTACAAAACACCCAAAAAGGGAATAACAGATTTATTTTCCTTCTAAAACATTATTTCTTATAGATGAAACCGAATATCAAATAACGGTTATGGCAGTAGAGAAGTCATTTTCACCGCATAAGTTTAAAAACATTTGTTTTTTCATTTAGTAAAACTATTTATAGAAATAAGATTCCATTTGAAAACCATTGAATGAAATAAAAAGTTAAAGGGGTTTATTATACACTATATAAAATAAGGTTATTTTTATTATCAACATATTCTTCCATTATACAATATTGAGACAATTTTTCTTACCTTGAGTCTGACTCATCATTTACAATTTTGATGTTGCTAAATAAAAAAATTAGTTTAATTTATTCATTCATGAGAACATTTTTCAAGTTTATTATCCTTTAATATCACTTATTACCATGTTATTAAAATTACATAATTAATGAAGTTCAAATTGGATGTTTTGTTGTTGTTCGTTACTTCAGTCGAAAATGAACATGTTTTGATATAAATTGTCCATATTATCAAAATTACATCATTAAACAAATATTATTAAAAATTTAAATATAATATATATAAATTATATAATTTTATTGAATAATATCTAATATTTAGAGATAAGAAATTAAATGCATGTTTCATAGAGACGGTAGGCCTTACGTATGCATGAACACTACATGAACTTTCTGTCATATTAAAAGAATAATAATAAAATGATATAAATATATAGTATAATACAAGTATTATATTAATTTAATTTATGTATAATAGGTTTAATAAATCCATACAGTAAATGTTCCATGTATAGCTATAATAAGTCATATCTCTTTGAGGGAGCGGCATTCCACACTTCCTTAAAATAAATAATCATATTTACACAAAAATGGATAACTTAAAGGTGTGTTCTAAATAAAAAGTGAAGAATAATAGAGAAAATATGAATAATATATAAATAATATTCAAAATAGTGTCCATAATAATGTCAATCAAGTGAGGTCGTGGCAAAAATTGAACAATCATTGTTTCGTGAGGCAGTAGTTCACCATACACAGAAATAGTATGTTCGTTACCCATTAAATGGAGGTTTCTATAAGTGTTGATTGAAAAAATATCATAAAGAAAATAATAGTATATTTAGGATATTGTTTTTTATGTAATTATAGAATAATAAATTTATATGGAGTGTTAAAAGGGGATGTAACTAAAAATCATGAGATAAGGTGTTACCTCTTAATCGGGTAACTACCATTGATTAAAACCAAAAGGATTTCTTGGCAGAATTCCTTCTCTATTGGATGCTTCTAGGATGAGTGGAGGGATTATTTGAATATTTTTGGATGGGATTTTCTAAGACCATGGGTTCTTTAAGTGTGAGTATTTGATACGAGATTGTACATTTTTATGGGAGTGTGAAGGGGCACCCTTAAAAACACTTAAATTATAAAATTAATATGAATTAATTTTTAATTAAAAAGTATCCCAATTGAAATATATCAAAGATGAGATGAAAATAGTTTGAAATACTCTCATACTATAATTTTATACATGTATGGATTATATTTAAACCTTATCTTTTCGATTTACCCTTAATTATTCTCTTTTAATTTTAATTATAGTACTAACAATTTAATTATTAATAGGTTAATAAATTTACTTATATTGGGTAAATGTCCCCTAACTGATAAGTTAATGAAACTTTAGACATTATTATTTTAACTTTGTGATATTAAAATATTTTTATTATTTTTAAATAATTTAATAATTTACTACTCTTATTAAAGATAAATTATGTCAATTTTTACACTATTCATTTTATTGAAGTTAAATAAAATCCAAAAAGAGAGATAACTATGAACTAAATAATTTAGTAGTATTATATCATGTTATATCCATATATAAAAATCATTGATGACATATATTATTTCATATAATATTTATTTTAATACAAATAATCCCAATTATATGATATTTCTTTTAATAAAATGATTAGTGTATCACAATTGAGTCAATATTTATTGTAATTATTTAATAATTAAAAATTATAAATATATTCACCTAATTTAGATAATTTAATTACTTTTTTAGAGACTACATATGTTCATAGTTTCATCATGTTTACCACTACATTAATGTTTTATACTAATATGAGATAAGGGGTGACATGTTATCACATTATATTTTTAATAATATTTATTTATCATTCAAGGGAAAAGTCCATTAAACTAATAAATTTTGATCTTCAGGGGTTAAGGGTTGAATTTTATTTATCGAATTGTTTTTTTAGTTTTTAGGGTAATTTTATTATCCTTATCATATTATTTGTTACCCTAATTTACCTCATTTACCTTCAACTATGGTAAATAAAATTACCAAAGTTTATAATCTGAATTCCCTAAAATAAAATATATCTATTTAAATAAATTATACCTTTTGATTCAATATATGGAATTAATTTATTCATATTTAAAACACATTGGTTAAAATAATTAATTTAAAATTAATTCTAAATGTCAAAACGAGAAAATGGATTTTTTAAAAGTAAAAAGCATCAAAAGATTGACATGTGTTTATATCAAATTTCAATATGAAATTACTTCTAATGACCAAAGATATATTAAATAATAAAAACATAATCCAATTACACATTAAATCCAATTAAAGGGAAAATATAACTATTTTAATAAATTGGATGGAAGGTCTGTTTGGGATTAAAGTGTAGTGTTTTTCACTTTTCAATAAAATGTGAATTTTATTAGAAACAAAATAAAAATTTCAACCATATTAAATTTTGATATCCCTATTACAAATATTTTTTTTTCAAATATAACTTATCAAAAATTCAAAAACTATACTTAAAAAGGGTTCACAATCAAAAGGTGGCAAAACTGCCCTTTAAAATTTATTAGAGTGTTTTATGCTTATAATATGATTTATTCTCAATTTAGGTCTCTAAAATTTATCAGAAGAGTTTCAAAAAATTTAACAAACATTTTTACACATAATATAGTCAGTAATGTTCATTCCATCCAATAAAATGACTACACATTAACTACTTTTTAAAATAATAATATTAATAATGTATTATTTTTTTGGTTTAAAAAAGTTTTGTATGAAACTTATGATTACAGATAAACTCGTTTTTGCTTGTTTATTACGATATCAGACATAGAGTATACTCTAACATAAAATTAATACCTTATTTATAAATATAAATAGATATGAGAATCTTGTATTTGATAAACACATGCGATGTTAAATTATTTCTTTAGAATCTTCGTGTAAATTTGAAATTTCTACTAATGAAATGAAATAAAAACCCAGGGTAAATAACATGGGGGATATTTAGGAAACATGTAATGATATGAATCTTGCTGTTGTTTTATTTGGAAAGAAATTAAATGAAAATTTTTTATTTTACCCATAGTAGTGTTTTATGTTATTCTATTTGTGGATTTTATATCAATTTACCATGATAAAATTGAATACATAGTGAAAGAACTTGTTTTGAAAAATTATTTTGGATTTTCTTACACGAATCAACCCAAACCATTTATTACAAATCCCAAATGTAAAGAAACTACTAAAATATGGTTATTAAAGATATCCGGTACATATTTTTAAAAAAATGGAACTATTCAAGTTAATTATTTTCAAATGATAAATGAATGACTATATGTTTTTTATGAATATAAAAATGTGACATTTTATTAGAAAGTTAAAATTACAATTTAATTAGTTCTTGATTTGAAGACAATTTCAAAAACCCCTTATCAAATGGATTTATTGGAACATATTGAATCGAAATAGCATTTGCAAGATTTTTTGATAAAGGAATCATTTGTCCTAGAAAATCACTATGGGGTGATCATATTTTGTTGATTAAAAAACAAGTTTTCATGATACGTTTCATTGATTATATAGTTTTTAATAAAATTACTTTTAAGAATAAGTATATGTTTCCACATATCGATGAATTCTTTAATCATCTCTAAGGAGCTCAATATTTTTCCAATATTTAATTAATATCCAGGTACCATCAGCTTATGGTGAATGTTTATGACATTATAAAATCAAAATTTCATAATAGATATGAGAATTATGATTTTATTCTAATGATTTTTGTTTTAAAAAATACCCCTAATTAATTTAGGATAAAATAAATAAAATATTCCAATAAATCTTGGATTAGGATTTTTTATTATATTTTTGTTTAATTAAAAAATTTATAAGGATCATGAAAATTTTATAAATATTTTTTTAAAAACACTTAATGAATATTAGTTTTATGATAAATTTAGAAAGTGTTCTTTTTTTGAATGATTTTTTCATGGAAAAAATTTAAATAAGGATGGAAAATAGTTGATTCCACTAAAAAACATGTTTATGGATTTCCTAGAACAACAAATGTTGTATAGATTCAAAGTTTTCTTAGATTAGTTGGTTGTTTCTGATAGTTTTTAACAACATAGCATGGTTATATTTCCAACTATTTATGTTAACATGAAAAAGAATTAAAATAATTTGGATTTAATACTATGATGTTTGTTGTGAGGAGCTGAATATAAGGATGGAGAATGATCCACGTTTATCACTGATTATAATAAATTAATTTTTTTTACAATGATGCTTCATTGTAAGGAATTGGTTGTGTTCTGATAAAGTGTGATTAGTTAGTTTCTTATGCATTATAAAAACATAAACCCTATTAGTTAAATTATCCCACACTTGATATATAATTAAAATATGTTTTTATCTCTTTAAAAATTTTGATGAATCATTTTTATGTAGGAAAATGTGAATTATATACAGACCATATATTTTTAAGTTATATATTCACTTATAAGGAATTGGACAAAAAAAATGAATATGGAATGAACTGATAATGAATTATGATTTCATGATCAATTACTATACTGGAAAATAAACAACATCAGAGATTAATCGAGTAGAAAACATTATGCTAAATAAACCAGGTTACATTTTGAACATGATCCCTTAGTTAATTATTTGATGAATTTTTTCTAGGAAGTTATTTTTATAGCAAATTCATTTGTTTTTTTAAATTGATAGTGTATTCGTATCTATATAGATGAATTTGTAAAAAAATAAGCAGAAACATGAGTTAAAAAAAGATTGAATTGGGAAAAAACTGTAAATTTACTAAATTAAATGTTGATAATGATTTCTTATTGTTGTTTAGAAAGAAATTATGTGTGACTTGTGATTCTCAACTAATGAATTATTTGTTATTTGTTGCTCACAGTTACCTATTTTCAGATCATCCTTCCATTACTATTCTGTAAATATAACTTTGGGAAAATTACTGCTGGGATAGAATAAAATGAGATATTATAGATTTCACCATGAAATGTTTGACATGTCAACATGTTAAATAAGATAAACAACTACCAAAGAAGAAACTTTGGACTTTTCCAATGATAGTGTGGAAATGAAAATATATATTCATAGACTTCATGGTGGGAATACAAATAAAATCCCTAGGTAAAAATGAAATCTTGGATATTGTTGACAAAATCACTAAATAATATATGTTAATTCGTATTCAAGATACACTTTCTATCGATCGGATTTCTAAACTATAACTTAATGATATTTTTTGGTTACTTGGAGTTCCTCCATACATTATATCTGAATGTTATCCCTAGTTCACATCTAACGTTTTGAAAATGCCTTCATATGTCATTAGGAACTGAATTAAATTTCATCATAGCCATTCATCCACAATTAGATGGATAGTTAGATTAAAAAATTCAAACATTATAGGATATTCTTCAATATTTTTTTAAGGATTACCATTGAATTTTGGATCAGAATAATTCTTAAACTAATTTTTATTATAATAATATTTTTCATTCCATTAAAAAGCTTTCTTCTGAGTCAATATATGTATTGAGGTGCAAACCACAATAATTTTTGGGTAAATTAGGGGAAATGAAGATGATGGGTCCAAAATTAGTAGAGGAGGTGACTTAGAATTTATAGATGATCATGAAACAAATGAGGACCGATCAAATAATGTTGAAATTTCATGTAGATAATATTAGGAAATACCTTTCTTTTGAGGTAGGTGATCTTGTTTTCTATAAAATATCTCCTTGTAAAAGTGGTGTGATTTTTGGTTGGAAATGAAAACTAATTTCAGAGTTCATTGGAATTTATGAAATAATTGAGAATGCTAAACTCATCTCCTACCAAGTATCATTACTTCAATGTTTATCTCGGGTAATAAAATCATCATTCATTTTTGAGAATGTACGTTCGAGATTCATATCACGTTTTGAGCCAAAAATTAATTATGTTAGAATAAAAATTTTCTTAAAAAAAGAAATAAATTCAGACTCTTGATTGAAAAGATCATGTATTGCAGAATAAGGTAATTCACTAGGTTATGATTTTTTGGAGAAACAATGTGGTTCAATAATCAACCTGGGAATCTATAAATTCTATGAGGGAAAGGTATCCTCAATTTTTTAATAAGTAAATAAAAATTGATAGGATTGAATTTCGATAATGTGGGGAGAATTTAATAACCTAGGAAATTATAAAATAATTTTTCTATACAATAAATTAATATTGAAATTCATTATAAATGTATAATGATATAATAGGTATTTATAGAAATTAAATAATATGTAATAATATAATTGTAACCTCACCAACAAAAATAAAAATAAAATTCATGTAACATAAAAGTTTAAATATGATATATTTATATAATCTAATAAGTAATTAAATATTTTGAAATTATTAGCATAGGTGTTTCTATTATTGTGAAAAATAAATGTTTATTTATACTTTTTTAATTAATTTAATTATTTAAAATAAAATAATTCTAGAAACAAGAATAATAAATTAATATTTTAGTTTCTTATGATTAAAATATTATCTTATGAGAGCTTAATAAAATTTTAAAATTATTATAAAATCATTTATAATTTTAAAATTATATTTTTTGAATAAATGAAGTCTTTAAATTAAAATTTAATTGATCATATTTTTGAAATTATGTTCATAAAATGGAGTTAATTTTTTAATTATACACATTAATAAATGTTTATGATGAATTCATGGGATTTTTCTAAAATACTTGAATTTTTACTGAATTGAAAAATACAGTAATTTATTATATATATATTAGAATAAATATAAACTATTCCTTGATTCATTACTAATGTATTCATCTTAATATATAAATTAACTTCATTATTTTAATATATTTATTGTTACAACTCAAACTATTCATAGTCTAGTTCCAAAATAATAAACTATTGAATAATATAATCAAAAAACACACTTCTGTTCCACTCTAATTACCACCCATCACCACCTATTCTCCTAACATATAAAAGCCTTATGGATTATATATTATTCCCAATTTAATACCAATTCCTCTTACCTACATTGAATACCAGGTGGTCTCAACTAAATTCAAATTCCATGTTCCAAAAGTAGGTTCTCATTGAGAATAATTCAAGAGGTATAATCCTCTTTCATTTTATTTTATTTTATTTTTAATTTATTTTCAATTATTTTCATATTATATTATCACATCACCTTATCAAATTTGAATTAAAACTCTATTATATTATATATACTATTATTTTATCAGGGGTATGGAAACATTCATCATCAAACTCCTCCTCTCTCTTATATTATAAAAATGGGAACATCACAAATGATGTGTCAATTTACCACCATCATGGACAATACAATTTTATTATCCATTATTGAATTCAAGGATAATAATCAAACCATTATTATAGTTATATAAGATTTTATTATATATATTATACATTATATAATTTTTTGGGATAAATGTATTAACAGGATATTAAATAAAATTATATGAGTTTGTGATGGTCATAATAAAAACTACCAAAATAAACCATATGATTTTATGATTTTATCTAATAAATCATCATTATATATGAAAAAATTGATATGTTGTATCCTTTAAAGTTATAGAAAAATAATAATACCATTTCATCCAACTTATATAGTTTTTATTCCATTCCACAAGAATGTCCAGTATGAACCGGTCATGGAAACCACGTAAAGATTAACCCTAAAACCATTGAAATTGAAAATATTATAGATAAATGGATGAAAAATAATTTATAATATATTCATAAAAGGTAGTATGAACTTCATTAGAGTTCTATTATATATTAATAAAACACTTTAAACCATTATAATGATGTTTTGAAAATGGTTGAAGTCAGAAGTACCAGAGGTAAGGGGATTTATTTTAAATACTCTTTTAAATTTATATTCATAGAAAATTAAAAAGAATATTTTTTAGGATAAAATTATTAATATTTAATGATTATATTCTAGTTCTTAGGAATTTTTTATGATGAATTATGGGACTTATATCTCCTACCAAAAAACTAGGTATGTTTATATTGGAGGTCGGTTGTATGGATAATATAAGTGTAACTGTGATGGTTACAATATAAGGTAACGATGAGTGTTACATCATAAGGTATCTATTATGTTCCATTTGTAATATATCTGTGAGGGTTAAAAATCATATGTTTTATATGAGGGATTCAATCATAAGTATGTAATTCACAATGTTACCATTGTTTTTTTCTATGTGTTTGGGAAATCTCATGTTTTTAAAATGGAAAAATATGACAATTAGTGGGTGGGAATAATTCCATTATGATGGGTATTTACTATTAGTTATATGAATTCACTGAATAATGGATTCTATACTCTTTTATGTCATTTATTGGGATTATTTCACTATTCCAATGTTTTATTTTTTTTCACCCGATTTACTGATGGGTATGAGAAATGATGAACTAATTTTAGATATTGTAAAAAATTCAGGTTATATTAACATTTTTTTATAGAATATATAGATAGTCCTTTTGTTGTATCCACTATGTACGACTGTGTGTTCTCATGTATATTTTTGGAAATAATTAAATAGAACACTAATAATTATAGATATTTGGGAATGTAATAGGTCTATTCTAGTTTTACTAACTAAGTAATGTAATATATAAGGGTGGGTCCTTAAAATTTTGGTATAATTAAATAGCTAAAATTATGGTTGCGGGAAATATGGAATGATAATATTTCTAAAAACCCATTGATTAAAGGTCTACTTTATATCCATAAATCCCTATAAAATTTTAAAGGGTGGACCAATGACTTGGTATTCTATGGCCAAAAATGAAAATGATCACAACTCCAAAGATATGAATGAAATTATATGTATACTACTTCATGATGATTTTAATCTGGTTCAAAATTTGGTATGCCTCATGAAATTTGTACTACCATTTTAGTTTCATATATATTTACTTATATTTATAAATAATTAACCTAAAACATAGATATGAGTTAATTTGATACTTTATAAGTGAGAGAATTCAAAAATCACTCAAATGAATGCCATAATTATGGAGTAAGTAAATGATGGGGAATCTTTATGAACTCGTGTTGATCAAAAAGATCATGAACTGGATGTTCTATGTGTATTAATATTTGAATTGAATGAAATATCGATTAAGATCAGATAATAAAATATTATCGTGGATCAAATGATATATGATATGAATGAAACTCAGAAGATGTATAAGGTACAGATAAAGGAATAATCTAATGGCCAAAAGTTAAAAAGGAAGAATGATAAATTAAATGGTTTGACATATAAGTTTGAGATAAATGATTAATGAAAATTATTCTCAAACTCATAAAATGAATGGAAATCATGGGGCATAGAATCTGATAGAAAAATATCTAGTGTTTCAAAAAAATAAAAACTATTTTACATGAAAAGAATAAGATTAAAAAAAATACATTAAAAATTATATTTTATAAGGAAACTAAAAGGAATAATGATTTTATGAATGTAATTATTATAGTAATATTAATTATGAGTGTCCTTATCCAGAGGAGAAGATGAAATAAGAAAATAAGTTTCTAAGTAAATATTATAAAAAGAGAAAACATTTCTATGAAGGCCACACTAGGTGATTATATAGATTTAGATGTCATTTAAGTTATTATTTAGGATCTATAAAATCTAATAAAAAGGTTAAAATACTCTTCATCGATTATATGGAATAGGTTAAAACTATTTATTACTCTACTTTTTAATTTGAATTTGAAATAGAAAAATATTCTAATGGAAAATTAAATAGGTGATATATAATGTTATATGATGACAATGAGTCCTTGTAGAAAAATAAAAAACACTAAATAAATCATAAAATATTTACACTAATTAAAAATTTGTATATCCGATTATATTTATAAATTAAAATATAAAATATATGAGGATACTTGTAGTTATGAAATCTACAAAATATATATATATATATATATAATAATTAAGGTATCTTGTAAATGATATAAAAGATGGTTTCAGTCATTTTATTATGTGAAGGAATTATCTCCTTTATATCCTTAGTACGAATAAAGATAATAAATATAATCAAGTAATATGTTGTGATATAGAGTTATCTATGATAAATAAGATTTAATTTTTTACATGGTTATAAAAATTGAAACATGTCCAATAATCTACGATTCCACTTTAGAATAGAAATCCATTACATTAATTATTTTAATCTAAGACAACCACATAGTTGTGGCGGTAAGAATTTATCCATTTCATCAAACATATAAAATATTAATTTATTGAAATTAATATATACTTAAGTATCCAAATATTTTATAGATGATAATACTAGACACAAGATTCATTTCGAATAAATGAACTTTTTTATTTAAGTTTTTCTTGGTTTGAAAAAAACTATAGGTAAAAAATAGAAAATTGTTTATATATAGATCTTATTCTATTCACATGAATGAATATTTTTATATATTACCCTCACCATTTAATATTTATAGAGGATTATTCACCTTTTGTGTTAATAAATAATGAACAACTAATTGGTTTTGGTTTATTTGGTGGTCCAAATTCATTTTTGATCAACGATGTTCGATATGTTAAATAATTGACACAGTATTCAGTAAGTATATCTCAACACTATGATGATAGCTCATCATTTTATTTATATAAAAACCCATTTTTTATATTAAAGGATAAATTACACAAGCATAAACCATCAATAAATGTGAATTTTTACTAAATAAATCTACATTCCCTATATTAATAAAATATAAACAAATTAAATGTTAACATTAATAAATAATTTATATGGAATTTATGATTTGGAATGTTTTAATTAAATTTATTGAGAAAATAATTTATGAAAAACAATATTTCTATTTGAATAAACATTTATTGGACAAAATTTATATGATTGATGGAAAATAGGAAAGCAAAATAAGCCATCCTACAATCATAATAAAGAGGTTCCATGTTTTTTACCATTATAAGTTATTTATATGCATTTATTTGCTTCTTCTAGATATGTGATTATTGGATTGAAATGTTAGAATTGGAAAATAGAAAATTATGTTTCCTAGAAATCCTAGATTCTTGAAAATGAGTCTTTTGGGACCATCGTAAGAAACCCCGATGAACGATTTATGACATGAATGTGTGTTAAGAACCATGATGAATTTTCTTTATTTTTATGACTGGATGAACTAAAATCTATAGAAAAATATTTTTATTATAAGTTAATGTGATTAGATACAAAAAAAATTAATCTTATCGAAGAGTAACTATTTATATTAAGCATTTGATCAACCCTCTGATTATCTAGTAATTATAAAATGTTATTTTTTGAAATAAACATGTTAATAAATGTGGGATAATTATAAATAATGAAATATTGGACAACAAAAGATATTATCCTAAGGAAGAGACAGATTAATAGGAAATCATTCTTCTTTAGCTATATTATATGCCATAGAAATCATTTTATCATATACTTATAATATCAATTTTAAATTATTTTCAATAGATATAATATCTAATTTTTTAAATTTCTCTCTTAGTGATGATTTTTACAATGAACAATTATTTTTTTAGAAAATATGATTTTTAAAAACATTATTTTTAGAATTAAAAAAGTATTATACGGTATTAAAAAATTATCAAGAGTTTTTTATGAAAGATTATTTTCATTTACTATATAAAACAGTTTCATTATTAGATTTTTTATACCCTATTACCTTCATTATAACCTCATAAAAATATATTATTGAAATTATATATCTATATGCGATGCAGCTTTATGTTTGGAAAATAAAAAAACTGTGTAATTTTTTTCCAATTTCTATAAAGAATGAATTTGAAATGAGTATATTTAGAGAAATGAATTTATTTCATTAAAATTCATAAAATACATAAATTTATTAAAAAAAATTGAAATCCAAAAAATCAAGACATATTTAAATCATATTATTTACAATATAATTTTTCATTTTCATAAATATAGTAAATAGGATTAAAATAAGCTCTGTTGATGAATAATTGGAAGCATTTTTTATTTAACTGAAATTAAATCAAATATCATGTTTCCAGTACTTATGTGTTCCTTGTTTCACTAAAAATCAAAATAATATCACTTGATCATCTCGTGAATATTTAAAATATATTTAAAATGAAGTAATTTTTTTTGCTTTGGCAATACTAACAAAATATAATTTTTATTTAATTTCACATTTTGGTGATGACTTTTGGTTGGGTTATATAAGATAAAATGAGTACATTATGAACATAACATATTCTAATAATTTTTTTCTTTGTATAATATGAAGAAACACAGTTTTTCCCAATCAAATAATGATGTTAAACATATAATACCAAGAAATTATATTTATATGAATTATATTTGAAAAAAACATAGTAGACTTCAGAATCTATTTTTAACATGTTACAATTAAATTTGATATCATTTCTACTATCAACATTACTAATAATTTGATATGTCATTCTAGAATGAAAAATATATATTTATTAAATCATATCATTATTGATCATTCACAAAAGGGGGATATAACTTTATAAGTATTAAGTACATAATTTCTACTGGTAGATATATATAAAATTCCTTTAGAAACTAATTTATTTTATATTATAAAAAATGAATTTTTTGATTTTTTTTTATATAATTTTTATTATATTTGATAATTATATGTATCTTAAAAATAGTCATAATTTATATTATTCTTTAATATATGTAGTTTTCAGTTGTTATATTGGTAGCTATTAGTACTTTATTTGGAATATTATTTACTTTCACATCAAGTGACTTCAAATCTGATCTTTTTAGAAAAAATACATATTTTAATTTTACATATTTATTGTAATTGAATATTTATATTATATATAATGGATATTACTATTCTTGGAATGAATATTTGAAATCATTTATACCCACTTTCCCTCCCTAATGAGGCTCACTAATAATATGAATTTTGAAAAAGTTTTGAAGATAGGAATTTCAAAAAGGTTTTGAAGATAGGAATTTCAAACCACATCACACTCAATAACAAAAAGAATTTCGAAAAATAGTTTAAGACAGTTATTTCATGATATTAAATGAGATAGTTGGTTTTTATAAGGACTTATGTGGCAGTGCTATTGATATTTATAGGATGGGTCATACAAATAGCTTCTTGAATAATTCATTAAACATAAAATGATAGAATTTTGTATTTTATAGGAAAATGAATCAATTATTATCCTAAATCAATGTTTGATAATTCTATAAAAATAATGAGTTCATTATTTGTAAAAATGAAAATTTCATGATCTCAATTATAAACATTGATATCATCAGTATATTGACAACAATATTATCTTCATTATTTCACTAACCACATGGTTGATACCATGAGATTAACCCATCGCTTTTTAGTATAGAATATGTTTGACATATTGAGATAATGATTGTCTACTCTTGATATCCATCTGTAAGAATGAATCTAATAAATTGTTTTAATTATTAGAGAAATGTTCTTGAAATGTTAACTCAGATATATATTTTCTACGATGTGAATCTGAAAAGGTTTTATTTCCTAACTTCTATCCAATGTACATCATATTGTTCAGGAAGGATTTTAATATTCCTTATTACATTATGGGACAATTTTATAAAGGAATAAAAACATATAAATTCTATCCCTTTAAAAATTTACTTTTATTCTATTAAAAAAATTAAACTTTGAGAAAATATAATTAATGGGGTCTATGTTTCAAGGGTTTAACACTTTTGTAGTTATAATTCCGAAGATGATTTTTTATATAACTTCCCATTAATTAATTTAATTCCCTTTTATAATGGAGAATAATAAAAACCAATTCCTACCCAATATGTAAGGATGAATTTCATTGGGTATATAGTTATTTCTAGAAGAGGTGGAGTTTTAACCTCTGATGTTCCACTTAGAGATTTCATAGAGGATGATACTGACAAAAATCCTCATGTTGAAATAAGTAATAGAATGTAATTAACATCTAATAAGATTCAATCAACTATTGTGGAATATTTTGTGGTTTAAGAATAACCAATTATTTCATATAATGTAAATGGATATGAAGTATATAATCAAGGGGATAAAATAGTTTTTGATTAGAAAATAATAAAATTACTCGCTAGTGATGTGGTTTAACCGTGTGTATATAAACAATGGATGCTCGCTACTGATGCCAGAGAGAATTGTGAGGTAGTATCTCCAGTTGATTTTACAAGGTTTCGTGTCATAAAAATACTTTTCTCTACAGATAGTGATGTATATATGACCCTTGATTTTTTGAATAAGGTATTTAATCATGTTGATATTCAAAAGGATAGAAAACTACTGATATACCCTCCAAATTTGATGTAAGAGTTAATGTTGTGAAAGATTGTATTTATGAAAAATTATGTTGTTTTGGAACCAAAAATAAATGAACATCATCGTTTTGAGAATAACGGTTTTTTATAAACAACAACATGAATAATAAAAAAGTAAATAAAGAAATAGGCACATGGTACCCATTTTCTCAAGGGTCCAAAATCACAATGTTGGATAAATAACATTACAAATCAATAAAAATAATGGGGTTTTAAATATATTTCTTATGATCCATTATTAGTGTTTTTGGGGGGAAATTTCAATACTTGTAGAATAAAATCGACCCTTTGTTAGAGTTATCTTATATAATGAAAATGATGTATCTTGAATTCGAAATGATTCAGATTATTCATGTTCTAAATTCTGAGGAATTTTCTTCTATCACAGATGAGACAATTGCTCTTAAATATATTATTTATATGTATTTTTATATTTTTATGAAAATTAAGACATCTCAATTTGATTATATTAATAATATACTATTTTTACAATCCATCCTATAAAAAACTATTCGTGTATATTCTCTAGGACCTTCTTTTGAATTAGGATTAACAGAGGCTTTGTCAGTGGGTGTTTCATCATCTAAAAGTGATGTAACAAAAATTATATCCAATATTTAATTTTATTTCAATATATAGACACATTTTAGGATGTTATAAAGGCTCCCAATTCTATGTTCATGTAATTTGAGAAATTATTACAGAAGAATCTCATATAATCATGAAATATCTCTAGTATTTTATTGTATTTTTTAAGGATAAATTGATATGTTCGAAGGAGAATAAATAAATACCTTTATATATCATAGTTCTAGGTAGGTGTAATATAAAAAATGGCTCCTCCCTTTGATTTGAATTTATTGATATCTGATTTTAAGATTAATATACTATTACAGACCCTAGAGACTTCTCTCACATTTGATTTTGAGGACTCTATTGAAGAGGCTACTAAGATAGATGTTCATGTTCCAAAAAACATTTGATGGGAATTGATGTGGTTTTTAAAGTAAACAATATCCAATTTGATGTCTTTGGTTCGCTCATTGTAATTTTTATAATTTCAATTAGATGTTTTGAGCACACTTGTAAAAAGGTGTGCTCATAAGACAGACATATATAATTTCAGAGGAGTGATTAGTAAAAATCTAGGAAATGGTTATACAATAATCTTATACATTTATAAAAATATATATATCATAAGGATATATTAATCTAATAATACACTATATAACATTAGAACTAGATAAATTCTAGGTCATTCAATTCCAAAATTATTTTATGCCACCAAGAAAAAGATACAAGCTATCGTTGATCCATCTACTCGCTACTAGAAAGAACTTCATATAGGTGTTGATCAAAATATGACAAAATATTTTCATAAATATTCTTCAAATTTCCTTTCCCTTTAATTTTTAAGCATGATAATGGAAAAGATAAGGAATCAAAATACAAAATCATTACTCTTATATGTATAAATTTTTGTCACACAAAGTTGGGATTATGTACACATAAGTTTAATTATACCCCTTTGTGATGTACACAATCCAGATCCTTCAGACATAACTATACATCCACCAAATATATATTTTAATTTTTAATTCATAAAACCACAACCCAAAACCAATCCAACTGAGTATATTGAAAATTAGAAAACATGAAATATATCATTGTACTCATTGTTTTATGTATGAGTGAAATTTTATATATTATAAAATTTAGTTTAATTTCTTACATCTCAATTTTCTCAAATGATTAAAATTATTTATTGATTTATTATTGTTTTATAATTTAATAATTTTTATGAAATTGAATTTCATACCTCTATTCATTACAATCATTAATATTCTCACAATTTACTATTTCAATGTTGTATATTTATAATGTTTTATTTATAATCATATAATTTATTTTTGATATAAAATGAGGGAGTTGATATAAGTACACCCAAAATTTTATCTAAATTGGATAATTATATTTCCTTACCATTTAATATTTATCTATTATGGGATTTGTGATCAATAAAAATACCAAAATATTGTGTCAAACATATCATTATCAAACATATCCCAATATTCTGTATCGATTAATATTACAAAAATCCTCATTTATTTTAAAGATGAATTTATATTAAGTTATATTAAGAGAATAATTTATATTTATATAACTATTATTTCAGTTTGATGATTTAGATTAATTTTTTAACATTCATGTGTCGGGAATAAAATTTCTATGGAAAATATCATATGAGAATGTCAATATTACATGAGAGGTAAAGATTAAAGATTCATCATGAAAAAATATCTTACAAACTAAAATTAACTAACTAGAATATTATAAATATCAGAGAAATGAAAAATTAACTTCCTTAAATGACACTTCTATAAGATAATATTATTATAAACATTGGAAAAAATACTATAATAACAAAAATATCCTATATGAATTATCCAATGAATACAAAAAGTCTTATGTTATAGATATGTGTTAATGTAAAATATCATACAAGCTAAAAATTTCTAACAGAATATGTTTCGAAAAATAAATTTACCATATCAATATGAAATATCGTATGTGCATATAAATTTTTTTATGACCATCCAAATTATCTTAGTAAATACTGTTTCAATTAATTTTAAAAAATTCTCATATCTAATGATATATAATATCATATGAGAAAAATGATTTCTTTCAAAGGAAGGAATTGTTATGATTCTTAGTATTTATTTCTAATTTGAAATTATCATATGAGGTAGAATTATTTCTCTACTAAGTCAAATGTATGAAGAAAAATAAATAATGTCATATGATCAAATCATTTATAAAGATGAAAATATATAACAATTAATATTTTTTAATATTTAAAATATATTATCAGTGAATTTATTATCATATAGTATTTCCAGAAAATTCATCACTTATATTCAGTGTTGTTAAAAGTGGAAAAACCAATTGTGGAAAAGTATATATAAATATTGAATCTATTTTTATGAACACATATATATTCAACTAGAAAAAATCTGTAGTCACCAACTACTTTAATCATCTATTTTTAGAGAAGAAGGTCACATTTGATTTATAATCCATTATTTTAATATAAAATTCAATCATATCATGGTTATTAATGTAGAACTAATTCTGAATTCAAATACAAGTATATGATTCATTTATATTTTGAGATATCTCTCCTGAGAACCATTTTCATTGTCTTCTCATGAATATTCTTGTTATTTGAATGGAAATGATCATTTACATCTATTTTCTAAAAAAATGTTTTTTATTATATCTGAATAACATCTATTTATACACTTTGATGGTTTATATCACATTTATAGATGTTTCTAAATATATTTTTATATTATTATTGAACTTTATATTCTAGAATAGATATGACATTAATCTATTTTGTTATACTCTTTACACTCATTATTTTAATAATTTTAATGGTCAAAGATATGTCCAGAGAATTAGATATCCTAGTAATAAAATATTCCGAAATATTAAACAATTTTAATTGTCATGCTCAAAAATATCATGACCCTTATGAAAATGAAATTCATATTTAAATTTTGTGTTCTCAATGAGTGAGTTATTGGTGGATTGGACTGGTGATCGCATAGTGATTTACTATTCAATCCACCATTACACTGCAGTTTTAAACTAGTTTTGTTAGGAATATTCAAAATATAATAATAAATTTCACTTCATGTTTTATTAAATGAATAAATTTTAATCACTATTGAAAAGTGAAATTTTACCAATTTTGATATTTTCATTGCAGGTGGAGGTGATTTGGAGGCCCGGAGATCATCCCGAAAAATATGGGCCAATCTTCATGTCATCCCATGGACATTTGTCCACTATTTTGAACATTTGAAATATTATGTGAATCCAAATAGGCTAAAACATTGTGAGACATTCCAAAACATCATGTGATAAATCTCTTATGTAAGAACTAAAGACAGATTCATCCATCTGGTGTCCAATTCTAACGATTCACTCTAGGGGATAAAATCTTCCTGAAGTCAATGGTTTGATTCAGTATTTTAACAATATCTCCCAATAGAGTTGTCTAATAGCCTCCAAGATTTACAGGGAGACATTAAAGTGTCTATACAACAACTCTTCTCATTTTTTCAATTTGTGGTATGGCTTTATACTATTCCCCAACCGAGACACAAATAGTATCTCAAAAACAGGGTGCCCAAAACCATCTCCCATTTTGGCTATAAAAAGGCACCAATGAACAACATTTGTATGTTCGGCCAAGAGGCAATTCTATGGTATTATGGAGAACTATAGTAGTCCTCTCATCATCCAAATAGTTCTAGAGGCCCCTATCATCATAGTGGGGTCAAGGATGAAGTTGAAGATCCACCCGAGCATCCACCTCCTCCCGAGGTCGAGCTAAATGGTGGATAGTCATTTCGAGGGAGCTACACACACTTGGGAGGGAGTTCCATCACTTTTTATTCTACTAGTTTTGTGTAATTTGTTTTATAAATATTTCACTTACTTCTTATCCTGACATGATTCTCCTATGATTTCATTTCTATTGTAATAATTTAGTGAATCTCTTTTTATTTCAACACTGATTAGGGTTGAGATTTCAAGTGGGAAAATTTGGTTGTTCTAATTGGACAATATAAGATTCCTATTTATCTCACACATACATAAAATTTCATTATTATTTGGAAGAAGTTCTTATCTATACTTGATACCCAATCCTTGACAACACGATTATTGTGTCATGTGGTGGTTCTTTGAGAATCTTTTAAGAGGAAATGGGGATATTGAGATCTTGACAACCCTCATCCAAAGGATTCCATTTAACCATGTGTAATTTTCAGAATTATGAACTCATCAAGAAGTGTGGTGAACTTTAAATGATCTCCTTATCACAAAATTCTTAAAACATCACCTTTATATATCAACTACTAAGCTGTTTAAATCAAGTTATTTTCCCAAAATTGTTTTCAAAATCACCTTCATGTTTAGTACTTTTTATTAAAAATGCATACTCTAAACCTATCAAAGCTCCTTGATAGATGACCTCGGATCCTCTATAGACTATATATGAACGTTAAAAATATAATCAATTTTACGTGTCATGAAAATGTGGTCAAATTTTGGCATCGTTGATGGGGAGCTCTTTGGTTTTTAGTGCGTGTTTTTGATATGATTTTTGTAAATTATGTGAATAATTATTTGTTTTATATTATACCTTTCCCAATATTTTTTTGTTATTATTTATTTCTTGTGTATTTTTTCCTCATGAATCATTCTAATCTGAGAGATTTACCACCTTTCGAACCTGATCTAGGGAGGATCTTACGTTAGTGACCCCGAGGCACACAAGAGAACCCTTTGAAGGACGACACACAAGACAACAATACTCTTCATGATCCTCAATCTTCTTCTTCTAGAACCAATATAAAAACTAAAATAAACATGAATAAAATATATTAACAGATCCAGACATTAAAAAACTAACCTTGCCTGATGTTGATATCCAACCCACAAACATTCAAATGCAAGGTGTGGCACCCAATTTTGAACTAAAATCCAGTCTAATTCAATTATTACCAAGATTCCATGGACTTGATAGAAAATATCAAAACCAGAATTTAAATGAACTTTTTATTGTTAGTTCAACATTAAAACCTTATAATTTGGATGAAGAACAAGTAAATTATAGATCATTCCCCTTTTCTTTAGAATATATAGAAAAAATTGGTTATATTATGTTAATTCCCCAATAAGTGGTTGGGCGAACATGAAATGCTGTTTTCATGAAAAATATTTCCCAGCCTCTCAAATTGCAAAAATTTAGAATGAAATTTTTGGTATAAGAAAATCTTAAGGGGAAACACTTCATGAATATTGGGAATGCTCTAAAAGGTTTGGTTTAAGCAATCCATGAAACCAAATAAGTGATCAACATTCAATTTAGTATTTTTATGAAGGTTTAATTTTTATTGAATAAAATATGATTGATGTTGTTTCAGGTGGTGTTCCTGTTGATAAAACCCCAATAGTTGTAAGGAAATTAATTGAGAACATGACATAGAACACTCAACAATTCAGTTCAAGGTCTAATGTACCCATTCAAGGTGTCCATGAGGTGAAAAGTTCTGAATTCAAGAGGAAGGTGGACACAAAGTTCAAATAGGTAGGCACCCTTCTTCGACACTATGATATTTCCTAAAGGAAATCACAATATCCTCCTCCCATCCATTGTGCCATATGTTATTTTGACACCCACTACTCTGATCAATTCCCCCAACTGAGTGGAAATTCTGAGAGTTGTGCGGCAATATTTCCAGGCCACCTGTATAACAAACCCTTTATAAAAGAACAATATTATCCATACAATAAATGGTGGAAAGAAACCCAATCCTATAGTCAAGGGGATGTTCAAACCAACCTCAACAACCATGGAACCAACCGGGGCAGAGTAGTCTACCACCACCACCCATAAATCCTCAACCACAACAAAGGCCTATACAACCACCCCCTCCCAAACCCGAGCCTATCCTTGAAGATATGATGAAACAAATGGATTCCAAAACTCTCCAATTCAAACAAACTCCCAAGATTCCATACAAGACCTTAAAACCCAATTAAGCCAACTAGAAAACTTGGTGGGGGAAATTCAAAGGCTGGGTCATTTAAACTAACCTCTATACAAGTAGTTAACCCTAGGGGTAGAGGAAATGTAAGTGAAATCACCCTTATGAGTGGAAATCATCTTCAAATCCAAATGTCCCATCCAATAGAGTCATCCCTTATTGAGGAATCAACCATCCCAAACACTACTAAAAATGATCCAAGAGAAAAACTTTCTTGTCCATAGAGAAGTCCTTCCAATGGAATGTTTTTGTATATCAATGAGTCTCATATCCCAACCATTCTACTTCCATTTCCCCAAAGTACCACCCAACCTAGAAAACATAAGAAAATTGAACATGATAAAGAAATATTTGAAACATTAAAAAATGTGCATATTAACATTCATTTGATTGATGTTGTAGAGAAAATTCCAATATACTCCATGTTTTTTAAAGGAGATGTGTACACGCAAATGGAGACCTAGAGGTGATTAGAAGGTAATCTTGGAGAGGAATATATCACCATTTATAGAGCCTTAATTTCCCACAAAGTGAAACAGTCTTTGGATATTCTCGATTCTATGCACCATAGGGGAGTATTCATTTCCCAGTGTCATTATTGATTTAGGTGCTACAATAAATGTGATTCCTCGCTATATTTAATCTACATTATAGTCTATGGAACTGAATATCACATGAATGTTTGTTCAACTAGCCAACCAAAGTACTGCACACCCTTCTGGAGTGTTAGACGATGTTCTTGTAAGGGTGAAAATTTCAATTTTTCCTGCATATTTTTATGTGCAAAAAATGGAAGATGATAGGATGAATGGACATGCCCCAATTATATTGGGGAGACCTTTCTTGAAATCCATCAAATACATAATTAATGTCCATAATGGTACATTATCTATGGAATTTATTGTTTACATAGTCCATTTCAACATCCTTGATTCCATGAAGCACCCCTCAGAAGAACATTCCTCTCTCTCTCTGTTAATTCAATTGATGTACTCTCTTCCTAGGAAAAACAACTTTTCTTTCCCCAAACCATATTTATGAGTTTTCTTCATTGATTGAAATTATAAGTAATGAATCATGCATTGATTATTGTAGTGGTATAGAAAACTGTCGTGCATGATTATTAATTGATAATTTCTTGACCACTAAGGATCCAATGACCATCTATGATACTACTTTCCTTGTAAAAGATCATTCCTCATCTAAGTATGATATAATTGAGTAGTTAGATGAGATCGGTGACCTATCACTTTCACATGCACCCCCATAAATCCAAAATCCACTTAAATTAGAACAAAAACAACTGACATAAGATTTAAAATATTCATATCTTGAGAATCGAAACAAGTTTCCCATCATCATTGCTAGTTCACTCTCTCCTGAGCATGAATTGAAACTGGTGGAACTTTTGAGTGAGTATAAACAATAATTGAGATGGAAACTAGCTGACATTCCTAGTATTAGACCATAAATTTGTACACATAATATTTTAATAAATAATGAGGCTATAACAGTGAGGTAGGAACAATGTCGACTGAACCCAAATCTCCGAGAAGTTCGTAAAAAAGGAGGTAACAAAATTATTGGCTAGTGGAATCATTTACCACATCTCTGACAGCCAATGGGCCTGTCACATTAAAGTAGTACCTAAAGAATTTAGCCTTACAGTAATCAAAAATGAAAAAAATTAGTTTTTTTCCAACTCATGTGTAGAATAGTTAGTGTGTCTGCATTGACTATCGCCGACAAAAACAACACACTAGTAAGGGCCATTT
Organism: Viscum album; assembly: GCA_963277665.1. Taxonomy (NCBI): domain Eukaryota; kingdom Viridiplantae; phylum Streptophyta; class Magnoliopsida; order Santalales; family Viscaceae; genus Viscum; species Viscum album. Next base: position 908,779,442 of record OY728145.1, read on the forward strand.
CCCTTTTCAATTCATTTACCAAATACTAGAGAGGATAGCATGTATGTCCCACTAATGTTTCCTTTATTGGTATTATAGATAGTTTCATATCTATATTTCCCCCAAGGATTAGGAAAAGACAACCTTCACTTATACCTTTGGAACATTTGCCTACATAAGGACGACATTGGGTCTATGCAATGCTTTGGGTACTTTCCAGCATTGTATGGTTAGTATTTTTTTCAGATTACCATGAGAATTGCATAGAAGTATTCATGGATGATTTCACTATTTATGTATCCTCTTTCTGTGAATGTTTAAGTAGTTTTGGTCTAGTCCTACATCAATATATTAAAAATAATCTTGTATTAAATAATGAGAAATGTCATTTCATGGTGTGATAGGGTATAGTTTCAGGAAATGTCATTTATAGGGATGGTATCCAAGTAGATAAATCAAATGTGGATTTCATTTCTTCCCTAGAATTCCTCAAAAATGTATCGGATGTGGTGTCTCCCTTAGTTCAGGATGTATTTTACCATCGTTTCAATAGTGGCTTTAATAAAATTGCACCCCCCCCCCCGCCTGATTACTCCCAAAAGAAAGGGAATATGTTTTTGATAATGAATGTGAGTAATCTTTTAATATATTAAAATGCAGTCTCATGTCACCCCCAGTAATCCGACCACCTCAATGGGATCTACCATTCAGGATCATGTGTGATGCCTCTAACAATGCATTTGGGGCAGTCTTGTCACAAAGGATTGATTGAGCTCCACATGCCATTGCCTATGCCTCACACACATTGGACCCTTCCCATGAAAACTACATGACAACTAAAAAATAATATATTTCCATTGTGTTTTCCTTGGATAAATTTAGTTCATATATTTTAGGGTCTAAATTCATTGTGTTCTCAGAACATTCTCCCCTTCGGTATCTCCTTATGAAACTAGAATCTATACCACATCTCATTTGTTGTATGCGCCTCCTTTAGGAATTCAATTTCAAAATTAGAGATAAAAAAGGAGTAGAGAATATTGTGGATGGACATATCAGTAGGATTCAAACAACCTCAGATGTTGACTCATCACCTATATTCACACAAATAAAATTTTTCCTGATGTGAAACTATACCGAGTGAAAGATGTTTTTCCTCGATATGCGGAAATTGTAAATTATTTGGTAGAATCTTGCATTCCTACAGATTGCAACCAAAACGAGGATGACCCTCTAAAACATTAGTCTCTTTGATACATTTGGGATGTTACATACCTATAGCACACATGTATTGATCATTTCCTTAGGAGTTGTGTCCCTGATAGCGAGTTTTGGTTCGTCCTTTGATTATTCCACACTCTTGCTTCCGGGGGCCACTTGGGTCCCGAACGTACTGCTCGCAAAATCCTTGATTTTGGTCTCTTTCGGCCAACAATTTTTTAGGATGCCCATGATTTTTTAAAATCATGTCCTCATGGTCAATGAATTGGTAATTTCTCTAAAATATATAAAATTCTACAACAACCATTTCTCTTTCATGACATTATTGATGTTTGGGGTATTAACTTTATGGGGCCAATTCCCAATTCATTTGGCAACTAGTACATTCTTATTATAGTTGATTATGTGTAAAAATGTGTAGAGGCATGAGCCATAAGAACTGTAGATTCTAAGGTAGTTGTAAATTTTTGAGAACCCAAATCTTCTTGTAGGTTAGGCTTACCAAGGTTCATCATCACTGACCAGGGTTCTCATTTCTGCAACGGAACAATGCTATCCCTTTTTCATAAGTATGGGGTCGGTCATAGATTGTCTATTTCATATCACCCATAGGCCAATGGTCAAGTTGAGGTGTCATATATATATGTAAAACATATTCTTGAAAAAATATTATAACCCAATAGAAAATATTGGAGTCTTCGACTTGATGATTCAATATGGGGCTATCTTACTGCTTTCAAAACTCCCATTGGAATGTCACCCTATTAGCTTGTGTTTGGAAAGAGTTGTCACCTTACTATTGAGATTGAGCACTAGTTATACTATCCCATCAAACAATGAAACTCTAATATTTCTTGTATAGGTGATCAAAGGAAGCTGAAAATTCAGGAGATGGAGGAAATGAGAAGAGATACATATAAGAACTCCATGATTTATAAGGTGCATACCAAGGAATCCCACGACCATTTCATCCTTAATTTTCAGTTCCAAATTAGGTATAAGGTCATCATTCATAATGAAAGGCTGAATTTTCATCCATGTAAGACTTGTTCCTTCTGGTTTTTCCCTTAAAAAATTATTAATGTATCTCAATTTTGTGTTGTTCGGGTTCAAAATGAAGAAACCAAGAAAACCTTCACTGTCAATGGGAAGTGGCTGAAGCACCTCCATGAATCCCTTTAGGAGTTCCCAATGGTGTAACTCTATATTCAAGAAGCAACATACCAGTGAAACACACCTGGTTTTATCCTTCCATCTAACATTATCAATTATTACAAGGGGGACACTGCACATTCTAGGTGTGTGGGTTGGTTATACTCCTAGGTTAGTTAGGAATTTTCATCATCTTTCTTCTTTCTTCTGTTTTTCACCTTCATTATGGTATTTTCACTTTCCCCCATCTTTCTAGGTGCATTTATATTTTCATTTCTTTCTTCTTTCTTCTCTTTTTCACCTTCTTTATTTTATTTTTACTCCCCCCTTATGGTCAGAAAATCATGGAACATACAGAAAATTCATGTTGAAATTTTTCATTCCATGAAGATTTAACTTTTGATAAAAAAACATTTCATTGTTTTTCATTGAATGTTTGAATGAATTTACCATCAGGGAGTGATTTTTAGTGAATTGTTTTTCTATGAATGATATAAAGGGTTGTATCACTGTGAAACATTTGAGATGATTGATTCCTCATGTGTGAGTAGTTTTTGGGAAAAAAATGTCACTAATATCTCAAAAAAAAATTCACTGGACCACAAAGTGTAAATATTTCTTATATAGTATAAGGTAAATATAAGTTAGGTTAATATTTTCAGCTTTAAATGATATTTCCATACGTTCGTTCCTTATATGTTTTATTTTATTACTACACCAGATTGAACTATGTGTGTGTACCTAATGTTCGACAATTGTATACAATCAAAAAAATGGTTTGTGTCTTAGTTAGGTAAAAAACCACTCCTTCTTAACCTGTGATCTTGTTATACCTATTTCAATTAGTTTCACGAGGAGATCAAACAAGGGTTGAGAGATGTGTGTGTGATTAGTTCCAAATGAAAAATTTAAAAAAATAAATGAGGGGAGTGATGAAATGTGCCACATATGGGAACATCTAGGTTTACAGCTTATGGTTTGAATTTTGGTAATACTTAAGTGAGTGGGTCATTAAATAAGATTGCAAAGGATGTAGGGAAGGTTCGGTGAAAAAATATTTTAATGTTGAATAATGTTAAAAAAACTATATTTAATGGATATAAAGTGGAATAAATATAATGAAATTGTTTTCACAGACATTCATGGAAGGTTAGTGGAATGTTTGACTTTTTAATTCCTTTCTCAATTTGTTTTCATGAATCTCTTTGAATTTCACAGTGATATTATTTAGGGGAAATCGTTTTCTATTTTCATTTGGAAGAACTCCTTGGTATGGTTCATGCATTGATCACATTACATTAATGAATTAAAATTTCAAAAAATGTTTAATATTCATCATGTTAGGAATATGTACAACCATAATTTTTTTTATATGTGACTTTTCTCTAGAGTGAAAATGTTTAGGTGTGGGGGTGTGATCACATAGCAATTCACTATTCAATTCCACCTTTATACCACTGTATTAAACTTGTTTTGTAATGAATATTAAAAATATAATAACAAATTTCACTTCATTTTTTATTAAATCAATTAATGTTTATCACTTTTAAAAAGGGAAATTTTACTTTTTTATATATTTTCATTGAAGTTGGAGGTGATTTGGAGGCCCAAAGATCATCAAGATGAAAAATTGGCCAAATTGGATGGAATCCCATAGACATCTATCCACTGTTGTGAACTGTATGAATATTATATGCATCCAAATAGGTGGAAAATTTGTGGGCCTCTCCAAAACATCATGGCCTACAACACCAATTATGAAACTGAATCAGAATTTGGCAATCTGTTGGCCCATAAAAACCATTCTATCTAGGGAACATAATCATCTCAAATTCATGATCTTGTTTCGGTATTTTTCCATATATCTGAATCTATTTGTCTACTGGCCTCCAAATTCTCTAGGGAAATAGTCAAGAGGCACGCCAAAAACTCATCTCTTTTGTTCAAGTCTTGATATGGATTTCTACTATTCTAAAACTGAGACACAAGTGGTATCTCAAAAACAGGGTTCCCAAAACCACATCCCATATTGGTAATAAAAAGGCACCATGGGAACCTCATTTTTATGATTGTCTAGGAGGCAAAAATCTTTTATTTTGGACACCCAAAAGAGTCGTCTCATCATACAAGGAATTCTGGAGGCCCCTATCCTCATATGGGGATCAAGGATGAAGGTGAACTTCCACCTGAACTTCCTCCACCTCCCGATGTCGAGCTAAATGGTGGGCAATCATTTTGATGGAGCTACACACACATTAGAAGGAGGTCCAGCACCAGTTCTTTAGCTGGTTTTGTGTAATTTGGGTGCTAAATATTTCACTTACTTCTTATCCAAATATTATTCTCCTCTTATTTCATTTCTATTGTTATAATTATTTTAAATTCTTTTTATTTCAACACCGATTGAGTTGAGATTTCTATTGGGAATATTCTGTTGTTCTGATTGGACAAGACAAGAGTCCTATTTATCTCACACATAAATAAGATTTCAGTATGCCTTTCTAGAATTTATTATCTATTATTGATGCCAAAACCTTGACAACACGATTTTTGTGTCAACGGGTGGTTCTTTGAGCATCGTTTAAGAGGAAAGAGGGTATTTGAGAACTTGACAACCTTTAACCAAATGATTATATTAAACCATGTGTATTTTTCGGAGTGATGAACTCACCAAGAAGTGTAGTGAACTTGGAATGATCTCCTTATCTCATAATTCTTAAATCAAAACCTTTATCTATCAAATATAAATCTCTTTAAATCATATTATATTCATATAATTGTTTTCAAAATTATCCCCATGTTTAGTACTTAAAAAAACTCATACTCTAAACCGATCAACGCTCCTTGAAAGAAAAACTAGGGTATACCTTATACTATAAATAAACCTTAGTAACATAATCAATCTGACCTGTCATGGCAATGTGGTCAACTGGGGGGGGGGGTTCTCACCAAAACCACTATATACATCATGTATTCCTATCATTCTTGTTTTATTAATACTCTATTTCTTAGATCATTAAGAGTTAAGGATATAATTGTGAATGTATTTAACGATAATTGTTTTATTTTGGGGAAAATTGTCACACCCCGACCTCACGGACCTTCTATTATTAATCACTTTAATTATTACTTTGGGTTCTAGACAATTTTCCACTGTTGCATGATCACACCGCGTGGTTAGAAGTAACAGCGCGGTGCCTGCACGGACTTCCAGGTGTGTCAGAGTTATGGCACGCGACTCACGCGCAATTTCTAGAACCGCGCGGTAAACACATGACATGACCCTGCAAGCGAGTAGTGTCGGGTGGTACGGTCTGAGCGTGGTTTGCTCAAATGCGCGCTCAGCGACACACGAGCCGTGCAATTGGCCAACTTTTAAAACGAATGAATTTGGTTTTTATTATTCACACTTGTTACTATTATCCTTTATATGTTAATATTTATATTATTTATATTTTTATTTATATTACTATTATAATCATTATTAATATTATATTATTATCATTTATATTATCATCATTATTATTGTATGTTTATTTAGGATATTAAAGATTTTAATGACATTAGTATTATTAATGAATTATTAGTGTTTTTATTATTATTATTATCTTAATTTTTCTTTTGTTGTAATTTATATTATTATTATTATGGTATATTATTGTTATTATTATCTTATTGCTATTTTTAGTATTTAACTATTATATTATTATAATGAAATGAAAAAAAAAGAAGAAAAAAAAACCTTCAAACCCTAATGTCCGCCGCGGTCCGCCCCCCCCCCCCCCCTGTTCTCTGCGCGAACCGCCTCCCTCACCCACCTTTCCAGCGCCCCCTAGTTTGCGGCCTCCCCTGCCGAGCTCTCTCCACCTCTCCTCGCCGCGCCAACCTCCTGTTCCAGCAACCGCCGCCCGAACCAGCCCTCCTCTCCACCTCTCCTCGCCGCGCCGCCCTGCCCCTCTGGCACCCCGCCGTGACGGCCTCCTGCTTCGGCGAATCAGCCACCCCGAGCCGCCTCCTCACTGAGTCGAGCAGACTTCACCCCGCCGAGATCCGCCGACTCCCCTCCTTGTTCACTGCCCAGCCAGCTCCTCCCTCACCCGCCACTGCTCACGCTCCAGCCTCGCCTCTCTTTCCGGCCATACCTGCGATCCCGGACATCCGCTGTCCGGTGGTGTTCCAGTGTAAATCACAGCACCTCCACCTTCTCCCCGGTTGGCAGTTTCATCTCCGTCGGTGCTAATTCCTTGTGATTGTGCGTTTTTATCACTCAATTTGATAGAACGTAAATCTTGAAGCTGGTAATTTGTTTGACTTGCTCTTTGTCTAGGGTGCGCGTTTGATCCATGGGTCATTGCTTTTACTTCCATTGATGTTTGTCACGCTCGCTCTGCTTTGAGGTAGGCTAATCCGCTTACTCCTTTCCAAATAAGTCCATATGATGCTTTCATGTCTTTAATTAATTCATTTGCTTGATTCGTTCCTTTGCAAGTTAATTGGTCAATATGTTTTGATGATTTCAAGTTTGTTTAAATCTAAAATTGTGTTCTTTGTTTTTATTTTGTGGTGCGTTAGATGTTTTAAAGTGGTTTGGGTTTCTCTTTGTAAAATCGTTTTATAAATTTTAGTGTTTTGGGAAATACTGTAGATGGTGTGTTTTTCATTCTGGTCTTGTTTTGGTTACTTTATAGAAGTGTGTAATCATTTTGTTATTGGGTGTGAATTATATTTTTAAGGTGGTGAACATGTGTAAGTGCTGCGAACATTTCTTTTGAAAGCGGTGATGTTTTGTGTGTGCAAATGGGTGCGTTGTTTTATAAAATGTTTTATGGGTTGGTTGTTAGGTGTTGAGTCATGTTTTGGTGTGAAAATGTTGTGTGTTTTATTTTAAAGTGCTTTCTTATGTGAAATTGAGTATGATTTGATGCGAACCTTGGTTTCACCATCCGCAAATGTTTTATAAGTTATTCAAATGGTTTATTGTTTAAATCATGTGGTGTGTATGATATTTGAAAAGTGGTTAGTGTGTCTAAAGGTCGCGATTAGATTCAAATATAGAGTTTGGTTCTGTTTTTATACGTGCTTTGGATGGGATATTTTCCAAACGTGTCTAGCTGGTTATTTTGCGTTGTTTGTTCATTTGGATTGTTTTAAGTCGGTGTTTACGTATTTCGGTTATCTTTGCGGTTGCAGCGTGTTGGCAAGGTCTTTCCACACTCATTCGATCGTCATCTGGCGCGCACGCTTGCGCGCCCATGCGAGGGGCGTTGCGCCGTTGTGTTTGGACAGCGAGTCGAGGTAGGTCCCCCATTGCACTTATCTTTAAATTTAGAATTTATTAATTGCTTGATGTTTTTCTAATTTTAATGAATGATAAATAATATTAGATAATAGAATCTTAAATGATTATTTAGTTTGAAAAGTGCCGTTTATTTTATACCGAACAATTGAAACATTTTCTTGACGGGCGGACACCCAGTTTTGAAAGAGTGCCCGTTTGGCCTTTAAACATAATTCACGGAACTTCAAATGTGCTTCTAGTTTTAAAGATAAATAATTTTTTCTGAACAAGTGTTTTGAGCTTTTTGAGAAAAGAGGTTTTACTTTAAAATTGGTGAAGGCCCGTTTGGCACTTTAATGAAATGGATTATTTTGGAAAACCCACTCGGGGGTGATCTTTGGTGTGAGTTGTTTTCATGAGCTGTATGTGATGTTGGTGCATCGTGACTGATTAATTTACATTGTAGACGCACCCCCTTTTTATTGCTTGTGATGACATGGGAACCTGGCATATTGAGTGAATTTTCTGAGAACGATTGCTGCACTAGTTTAGACCACGCACTGGCTAGTGGCCCCATAGCAGGGGAATACTGAGTTATTGCTGCTATGGGGATTGGGCCCCTCGGTTAGGCCATGCAGGGCTATGCCGGGTAGTATTATGGGCGTTATGACGTCATCGAGTTATGGCATGCCTCAGGATGAGTCACACGTATAGTACGTTCTGGATTGTTCACGATCTCCTAGGTTCGACCCATGTTTCTTTTAGTGTTTATTTGTGTGTGGCGGATGATTGAGAGGTCGAGTTCGGTTGCTGACCCTTTTTGTGCCACTTTACCATTGCCCTTAGTGTGTGTTGTGTGTGATTCTCATTTTGACTAACAATTAAAGCTTGATTTCTAAATTGCTCATAAAATGTTTTGAAAATGCAATGCACCCGTTCATTCAACATTAAACTTGTTCTAAATTAAAAAGGGCAATGGACTGTTACTTGTTTTAGAAATGAAAGTGTGTGGAAAACCTAATTTTATATAATTTAGTTCAAACCTGGAATTGATAAATTCTTTATTTATTGGTATGTGCATTGGGAATAGAAATAGTCGGGCCTACCTACTGAGTTTTAATACTCACGCCTATAGTGTTTTCTTGTTTTTAGTTCTATTGCAGGTTCCAGCTTTAGTTGTTCGCCTTGAGCGACGTCGTTTGTGTTATTGGAGAGTGACCCATGGGGTTACCTGGAGTTTGGATCGTGGTCAGGTTAGTAGTGTTGTTGGTTGCTCTTTCTTTATTCATTTTTGTTCTATTTTATTTTCCGCTGTTTAGTTTATTTTCTTTTGGGCCAAATCGTTCCCACCTGTTTACTTTTGATGCCCGGCACTAGTTGCCAGCCCGTGGGGATCGGGAACGCCCCTCGGGCCATGTCGCGGGCCGGCTCGGGTGACCGGTTCAGGGTCGACCCGGGTTGGTTCGTGACAAAATGGTATCAGAGGTGGTCCTTGTTATTTGGGATGCCCGGTAGATGGAGATTAGGTGTGTCGGGACTTGAGAGGTAGGTACGGGAAGGACGTCATGACCCCTCGCCCGTTCCGCACCTCGAGTCGCCAGGGATAGTTCGAGGATTGAGTCCTTGTTTCGTTCTGGTTTGTTTTGGATTGAGGGATGACAACGGAGGTAAACCGATGTTACATCGTGATCTCGCATGGAGTAGTGACCCATGTGGAGATGTCTGGGTACACGGTTTGAATTCCTCCTAGTGGTTGACGCTTACTTGGGGCGTGACCCACTATCATGTCGCCATGTTAAGTGTGACCGCTGGTCCCTCACCCTGATGGTTTGATACGAGTTGAGTGTCGTTTTCGTTTTGGATAGTGTAAGTGCGTTTTTGGAAGTGAAAAAAAGGGGTTTTTGGAAATGAGATTGATTTCTTTTAAAGTACATTAAATTTATGAAATGAGTTTTAAAACTGAAGGCCTTTGGTTTGGAAAAACTGGTTTTTTTTTTCTTGGAAATTGGTCGAGAATGGTTTGGGGTGAAACCGCAGGTACCCCTTATGAACGTTTGCATATGTGAGAGAATGCCTAGAATTGCATGTTGGTGCATGTATGAATGGAATGTGGATAATGACATGTGCAACGGGTCATGAGATTACCTGGTTGTTTATTTGAAATTAAAGGCTTGACCATGTTTTTCTAAATTGGCTTTTAAAGAGGAAAATGGTTTTAGAAAGTGATTTTGGTTTGAAAGGGGTTTGGTATTTGGAAACTGGTCTTGAAGCGAGAATTTAAAAAAAAAATGGTGGTTTTGGAATCTAAAATGAAACGGGAATTTTGGACAGATAATTTTGGGTTATGTTTGCGGTTGTTTGTTTCATTTGAGTTGGTTGTTTTGGATGAAGCCACTTTCTTTGATGTTGCTTCGATTGATATTCGTTTCGGCTTGGTGATATATATACTGTTCAGAAATGCCGCCCAGAAAGGTCCCCAGAGTTGATGATTCATGCCCAGTTTTTGGTCCTTCTCGAACGTTGTTTGTCCTTCATGGTGATCAGAGTCTGTTAGATATAGTGCACTGGATTGAAGAAGTCGAGCGCGTCTTCAGGGTATTGGGAACTCCCAAAGCGATTAGAGTGCGTGTTGTTTTGGGTCTATTTGAAGGTCCAACTCTGGACGAGTAGGAGTTGTTTGCCCCGCCTCTACTGCAAGTTGGAATGATGTGGTATGTCTTTATAGCCGTCTTCGTCCAATGGTATACACTTGTGGAGGTGAAGACGAAGAAAAATGGAAGATCTCATGTGTGTTCAACATGGCCAGCAGATGGTGAGAGTGTATGTTGACCATTTCAAGGATCTTGTGTCTCTTTTTCTGGGGATAGTGTCGCAGGACTGGGTGAAGGCTTCTCCCTTCATCAGGGGTCTTCGTCTAGAGATCAATGAGTGAGTCCTCCTTTTTTGGGAGCATCACTTTTGAGAAGTGGGTGCATGAGGTGTTCTTAGTTGAGTTGGTCTCCGGAGCGCAAACAATTGACAATCCACTGTACCCAGTTGCCCGTGAAGGTATCCTATCTGACGAGCAGAGCATGTTAGGTAAATTTGTTTCTAAAGAGTTCTTTGCAGTGGCTCTAACTTCTAGTTCGTCGGACTGTCTAATGGTGTGCCGTCAGTGTGGACGTTTAGGGCACGCAAAGCCATAATGTCACACCCCACCGAGGACGTGCCATTATTGTAGATGTCTAGGTCATCTAGAGAAGCTTTGCAGGAAGCGTCGTCTAAGGAAGACACCGTGACCTGAAGGATTCCAGTGCCTGACTGTGAGGCAGGAGATGCTTCAGCCATCAGAGCCCCAGCCATAGGTCTTGGGGTGAAGCTCGCGCGCAGTCAGGAGTTGTCGGGGGTGTGATGCCTCAGTTCGGGTTTCGCGTTCCATGTTGGCAACAGAACATTTAAGGTCTTCGGTTCTCGTCCTTCCACTGTTAAAGTTTTGGTGTTATTATAGGTTCATTGTGTCGTTGTAAGGTTGGGGATAAACGTGTTCGTTTGTAATCCAAACAGTCTTGTTTGTCGGATTATGGTGTTCTGGGTAATGCGTTTTCTTTTTCTTAAAAGTATGTTTGGACCTTGCATGGGTTAATCTTGGTTTAGCGGTATTCGTTTGGATATATAAATGGTTGTGGAGGGGTACAGGTTTGCGGTAATGCTCGAATTTACTTCATGGGTTAAGTTTATCTCAGAGGTTTCTTTCTTGTGTTCAGGATTTTGGTCTATGTCTAGAGTTCCAAGTTTTAGCAGAGGTGTTATTTTGCTCGTGCTATAAAGGTTAGTTTGGGAGTTCCCGCTTCGCCCCCCCCCCTTTTCTGAGGTGGTATGGTCGAGTGTTAATTTTCACACTAGTTGAGTTCTTGTGGTGGGGAGATCCCTCTCGTGTTCTCATATTCTTTTATGTTGTGGTTTCTCTTGATTTTATTTGGGCATGAATTCTTGTTTGGTCTATCGTTTGACTGTGTGACTTTCTGGGGGCAGAAAGTGTCTGTGGTGGGGAGAATTGTCACACCCCGACCTCACGGACCTTCTATTATTAATCACTTTAATTATTACTTTGGGTTCTAGACAATTTTCCACTGTTGCATGATCACACCGCGTGGTTAGAAGTAACAGCGCGGTGCCTGCACGGACTTCCAGGTGTGTCAGAGTTATGGCACGCGACTCACGCGCAATTTCTAGAACCGCGCGGTAAACACATGACATGACCCTGCAAGCGAGTAGTGTCGGGTGGTACGGTCTGAGCGTGGTTTGCTCAAATGCGCGCTCAGCGACACACGAGCCGTGCAATTGGCCAACTTTTAAAACGAATGAATTTGGTTTTTATTATTCACACTTGTTACTATTATCCTTTATATGTTAATATTTATATTATTTATATTGTTATTTATATTACTATTATAATCATTATTAATATTATATTATTATCATTTATATTATCATCATTATTATTGTATGTTTATTTAGGATATTAAAGACTTTAATGACATTAGTATTATTAATGAATTATTAGTGTTTTTATTATTATTATTATCTTAATTTTTCTTTTGTTGTAATTTATATTATTATTATTATGGTATATTATTGTTATTATTATCTTATTGCTATTTTTAGTATTTAACTATTATATTATTATAATGAAATGAAAAAAAAAGAAGAAAAAAAAACCTTCAAACCCTAATGTCCGCCGCGGGCCGCACCCCCCTGTTCTCTGCGCGAACCGCCTCCCTCACCCACCTTTCCAGCGCCCCCTGGTTTGCGGCCTCCCCTGCCGAGCTCTCTCCACCTCTCCTCGCCGCGCCAACCTCCTGTTCCAGCAACCGCCGCCCGAACCAGCCCTCCTCTCCACCTCTCCTCGCCGCGCCGCCCTGCCCCTCTGGCACCCCGCCGTGACGGCCTCCTGCTTCGGCGAATCAGCCACCCCGAGCCGCCTCCTCACTGAGTCGAGCAGACTTCACCCCGCCGAGATCCGCCGACTCCCCTCCTTGTTCACTGCCCAGCCAGCTCCTCCCTCACCCGCCACTGCTCACGCTCCAGCCTCGCCTCTCTTTCCGGCCATACCTGCGATCCCGGACATCCGCTGTCCGGTGGTGTTCTAGTGTAAATCACAGCACCTCCACCTTCTCCCCGGCTGGCAGTTTCATCTCCGTCGGTGCTAATTCCTTGTGATTGTGCGTTTTTATCTCTCAATTTGATAGAACGTAAATCTTGAAGCTGGTAATTTGTTTGACTTTCTCTTTGTCTAGGGTGCGCGTTTGATCCATGGGTCATTGCTTTTACTTCCATTGATGTTTGTCACGCTCGCTCTGCTTTGAGGTAGGATAATCCGCTTACTCCTTTCCAAATAAGTCCATATGATGCTTTCATGTCTTTAATTAATTCATTTGCTTGATTCGTGCCTTTGCAAGTTAATTGGTCAATATGTTTTGATGATTTCAAGTTTGTTTAAATCTAAAATTGTGTTCTTTGTTTTTATTTTGTGGTGCGTTAGATGTTTTAAAGTGGTTTGGGTTTCTCTTTGTAAAATCGTTTTATAAATTTTAGTGTTTTGGGAAATACTGTAGATGGTGTGTTTTTCATTCTGGTCTTGTTTTGGTTACTTTATAGAAGTGTGTAATCATTTTGTTATTGGGTGTGAATTATATTTTTAAGGTGGTGAACATGTGTAAGTGCTGCGAACATTTCTTTTGAAAGCGGTGATGTTTTGTGTGTGCAAATGGGTGCGTTGTTTTATAAAATGTTTTATGGGTTGGTTGTTAGGTGTTGAGTCATGTTTTGGTGTGAAAATGTTGTGTGTTTTATTTTAAAGTGCTTTCTTATGTGAAATTGAGTATGATTTGATGCGAACCTTGGTTTCACCATCCGCAAATGTTTTATAAGTTATTCAAATGGTTTATTGTTTAAATCATGTGGTGTGTATGATATTTGAAAAGTGGTTAGTGTGTCTAAAGGTCGCGATTAGATTCAAATATAGAGTTTGGTTCTGTTTTTATACGTGCTTTGGATGGGATATTTTCCAAACGTGTCTAGCTGGTTATTTTGCGTTGTTTGTTCATTTGGATTGTTTTAAGTCGGTGTTTACGTATTTCGGTTATCTTTGCGGTTGCAGCGTGTTGGCAAGGTCTTTCCACACTCATTCGATCGTCATCTGGCGCGCACGCTTGCGCGCCCATGCGAGGGGCGTTGCGCCGTTGTGTTTGGACAGCGAGTCGAGGTAGGTCCCCCATTGCACTTATCTTTAAATTTAGAATTTATTAATTGCTTGATGTTTTTCTAATTTTAATGAATGATAAATAATATTAGATAATAGAATCTTAAATGATTATTTAGTTTGAAATGTGCCGTTTATTTTATACCGAACAATTGAAACATTTTCTTGACGGGCGGACACCCAGTTTTGAAAGAGTGCCCGTTTGGCCTTTAAACATAATTCACGGAACTTCAAATGTGCTTCTAGTTTTAAAGATAAATAATTTTTTCTGAACAAGTGTTTTGAGCTTTTTGAGAAAAGAGGTTTTACTTTAAAATTGGTGAAGGCCCGTTTGGCACTTTAATGAAATGGATTATTTTGGAAAACCCACTCGGGGGTGATCTTTGGTGTGAGTTGTTTTCATGAGCTGTATGTGATGTTGGTGCATCGTGACTGATTAATTTACATTGTAGACGCACCCCCTTTTTATTGCTTGTGATGACATGGGAACCTGGCATATTGAGTGAATTTTCTGAGAACGATTGCTGCACTAGTTTAGACCACGCACTGGCTAGTGGCCCCATAGCAGGGGAATACTGAGTTATTGCTGCTATGGGGATTGGGCCCCTCGGTTAGGCCATGCAGGGCTATGCCGGGTAGTATTATGGAAGTTATGACGTCATCGAGTTATGGCATGCCTCAGGATGAGTCACACGTATAGTACGTTCTGGATTGTTCACGATCTCCTAGGTTCGACCCATGTTTCTTTTAGTGTTTATTTGTGTGTGGCGGATGATTGAGAGGTCGAGTTCGGTTGCTGACCCTTTTTGTGCCACTTTACCATTTCCCTTAGTGTGTGTTGTGTGTGATTCTCATTTTGACTAACAATTAAAGCTTGATTTCTAAATTGCTCATAAAATGTTTTGAAAATGCAATGCACCCGTTCCTTCAACATTAAACTTGTTCTAAATTAAAAAGGGCAATGGACTGTTACTTGTTTTAGAAATGAAAGTGTGTGGAAAACCTAATTTTATATAATTTAGTTCAAACCTGGAATTGATAAATTCTTTATTTATTGGTATGTGCATTGGGAATAGAAATAGTCGGGCCTACCTACTGAGTTTTAATACTCACGCCTATAGTGTTTTCTTGTTTTTAGTTCTATTGCAGGTTCCAGCTTTAGTTGTTCGCCTTGAGCGACGTCGTTTGTGTTATTGGAGAGTGACCCATGGGGTTACCTGGAGTTTGGATCGTGGTCAGGTTAGTAGTGTTGTTGGTTGCTCTTTCTTTATTCATTTTTGTTCTATTTTATTTTCCGCTGTTTAGTTTATTTTCTTTTGGGCCAAATCATTCCCACCTGTTTACTTTTGATGCCCGGCACTAGTTGCCAGCCCGTGGGGATCGGGAACGCCCCTCGGGCCATGTCGCGGGCCGGCTCGGGTGACCGGTTCAGGGTCGACCCGGGTTGGTTCGTGACAAAAATATTATGAACAAAATTACCCATATTGAGGAATTATGAAACACATATCCATATCATCCATTATACTACACATAAACCATATTCATATTTAAATAATATAATAATTTATATTGAAATATTGAAACTATTGTACACTAAGTATTACCCCATTATAACTTGATTGAGTTGTCCTTATAAACAATGTTTAGTCAAGTGATTTATATGAAACACCATATCATGTCAATAATTTCCATCATTGGTAATCCTATGTAAAAATAATACATGATTAAAAAATTATAGAGTCAATATTTTGTGACCATTAATTCATCTAGTGGTTTTATACCCTTCATTGAGGCCACATAATCGTTCTTAAAGCTTAGTAAATCTTGATGATTTTGAAACCATTTTTTAAAAATTGACATAAAGAAAAGATTTATATGAATAGAATAAATTCTTGGTATTTCCAAGGATCCATCATTTTTTGGAAATTTGTATCATCTTTTGTTCAAGTTGGTCTATATAATGAATGAATACCATCAAAAGAAAGAAATTATTATATTTTATGAGAATAGATTCTATTTATTGAGATATAATTTTATATATATATTATTTACCTTCACCAAAACATACTTAATATAACAAAATTGATCTATATCTACCCAATGTTGGGAAAATGTATATTTTTATAGATAAATTGATTATTTGATATAATTAGAGAGTTCAAAATTTGTTAATATCATCCACCGTGGGGAAGGATTTGGTATGGATTTTTGTCAAAAAAAAAAGGAAATGGATATTATATGGAAAAATATGATTACCTATTGGATATAATATGGTAAAAAAGGCATGAATATACACTTTTCATGTTCAATTTCATGATATTCTATAACACCCCAAGACTTTAGATTATTTTCATTTGAGAAATAATTTTTTTTGGTTCCTATCATGATTTTTATACTACATAAAGTTAATCATATGATACATAAAATATTGAGATGTTATGTGAAAATTAATTTTTAGATGTATCTACATGGAACACCAAGGATAGATTTTGTAACACACAATAATGACTTTTTTAATGGTGTGCATTCAACATTAGGCCATGTTTTTCCAAACTACAATATACTGTTAAAGTATTATTTTTTAATATAATATTATATAACCAATCCTTCACATTGGAATTTATTAATTGGATTGTATAACATATAATTATGTGGTTGAATTATTTATTTAATAATTAACTATACATTAATATTAAATTTAATTGAATTCAAGGATTTTTTTTATAAAAACCCAATATTTATGTGCAAAAAATATTTATCATAACAAAATATTTTAATTACTATTAGTGTCTAATTTTAATAAATTTATATGTTATTAAAAAAATAAAATATTTATGAAATTCATCCAAAAATTAGGATAGACGGAAAATAATAATAAATCAAATATTTTGCATAAAAAGTGATATTTTTATAATAGATGTTTTGCCTCCTTTTAATGGGGCACCTATTATAAATTCAAATTTAGAAAAAATTATAAATTTCATATTTCAAAATAAAATGTATTTTTTAAATCATATATTCAAAATTTGGTTGGGCTAACTTCTTTTAATTTTTCCGAGAAATCACATTTTTAATGATTAATGAAAAATACTTTATTTTAGATGAAAACTAACTATTCATATCAATAATGTATAAGAATACATTACATTTTATAAGTTTTTCATGTAAAATTATATCAAATAAAGATAAATTATTCCAATTTTTTCATTTGAATCCATTTCACTTTGAAATGTAAAATAAACACATAGAAAACATATGAAATGTTTCACTTTTAAAAAAATGTATTGTCGTCTCATTCTTTGGATTGATATTAAATTAATTTCTATCACATCTATGATTGGAATTTGAAAAAATATATTAAAAAAGATGAATAATCATAATTAATAATTTCCAAAAAATTCAACTTAGTTTTTGACCAAAAAATATTTTTAATTTAGTTAAAAATTATTATAGAGAAAAAGGTAAAATGAAGATTAAAAATTGATTAAACAATAAATATTTTAGAAAAAAATTACAAATTAAAATGCCAAAAATTAATATTAATTCTATATTTAGATCCTATTTTTTTTAATTATATTTATATTCATTTGAGGCATATTATGTAAGGTACACCTCTCAATAGTGTTTAACATTTTATATTTACAAGTATGTCACTCCTCCTCCACTATAAAAAGGCACTCACCCATAAAATTTATCCACACCACTCAATATGTATTGGATCATCCCACAATCCCCAAATAATATCTTAACATTACTCACCTCATCATTTAATCCTAAATTTTAGATTAAATAAATTCTAGGAATTCTTTTTGTATAAAGTTAAAGGAGTTACCAAATTAATAGGTAACATACTTAGATGATATCTTTGTTTCAATTGTTTATCCACAACATCAATTATTGTAATATCTTTATTAAATAATAAAATAAGTATACAAAATTAACATTAGTTTTCTTAAAAAAAAATACAAAGAATGTAAAAATACATCTATCAATTAGGAGACACAATCTTCATTCATTTATACGACAGACTACGACCTCACGATATAATGTAGATAATTCTTCCATTACAACCTTTTACGGATGGATTAATGATGTATTTATTGTTAATGTTTTATATTATATATATATATGATTTAATTTTTAATATTTAATTATTATATACCAAATATGATTAAGATTTCCATTTTTTAGAATATGACTACATTTTTTGGATGTCTGGATGATTGCCTCCTCGAGGAGATGTGATCCAGTCGCAATATAAATGGAATTTATTGAATATGGTTTCAATAAAAAAAATTGTAAAATATATGAAATTAATATTATAATTTAATGATAATACACACATCCATATAACTATTTTACATTTTAAAATATGATAATAAATTGAAGTGGTATTCATGCATACATACGACCTAATGTCTCCATGAACAATACATTTGATTTCCTATATCCAAATTTTATGATTTATTATAAATACATAAATAAATAATATATATGATATATAATTATTATTTTAAATACTTGAGATGATTCAATCCTGAATTTGGTATAAATAACAATAATAACAAGTCAAAACACACTCAAAAAACTAGGCACTTACCACCCAAAATAGTGAAAATAATGAAATATTTTTACAAAGTGGAATTAAAATATTATAAAATGACATTATATGATATTATAATTATTATTTGGGTTATAGAAAAAGTAAATAGAGTTATTAATACCAATATAATGTAATTTAATGAATGTTCAACAAAATTGGAAATGCAAGGTAATGGATTTTCATCTTACTTTGTACATGTGTGAGATAAATATCATTTTCACCCCCAACATCATATTTGTTATATATCAACAGAAAATTATGATATATTATATTTTGAATCATTTTATATTCACAGTATATAAAATTTTCGTTAAAATTATCTCATCTAATGTGTTTTTTTGTAGAAAATTACGAAGTTGAAAAAGTTATCATTTCAATCTAACATTCTTTTTTGACTGTTAACAATATATGGAAACCATATATTACATATAAAAATTATAAATTGGACATCACATTTATTTTAGATACCCAAAATCTAATCTGAGGGTTATATTTATTTCCAAAACCATTTATGAGTTTTCCATACAATGTATACATGACAGTTATTTAATTAATTGAGGAAATATGTTTTAATACATATCTTTTACTGAATATAAATATTTTATAAGGCACATTGTTCATGAATTAAATTGATTATTTAGTATATGTATATTTATATGGATAAGATTTATAGGGTTGGGGACTGATTATAGATATCCCCTTGATTTATCAATAGTGTCACAAGATGAATCATTTGGACAATTAGATTGGATTTTACGAGATATATTGCAAATTATTTTATGAATGGTCTTGAAGGTAATGGTCTTTAGTACATAGGAAACATTACATCAAATAATTATGAATTTTTTTCATTCATATTTTGTTATAATTTATCCCAGAGATTCTCGATTTAACATTATCTATAAATATATTTCATTATATTATTATTGATTAAATATAATTTGTTTTAGTTACACACCCTGAATATATATTATGCCTTATCTAGTTGTTTTAATGGACTTTTTTCATAAAATTACTTATTAATAATGATTATTATTATTATTGATTTATGATTACATCCATTTTACGCTTACCCTAAATGAGAATTCAGGCACGCACTTATTTTTCTATTTTTCCCATTATGTAATGATATATTCATTGAATGAATTTTAAGGATGTGATTTATTTCCCTTTATTATATGATTTATTCTTTATTTACCTATATAATATGGGTATCATGATATAATTGGGTTTTCTAAAACTGAAAAATGATTAAACATTTGGGATTTGATTCCATTTACTTATTCCAATTCAAAAAAGTAATGCACAAAATATGGACTTCTAGGGCTGGGTTGTTATAGTTGGTATCAAATGATGTTTAGTAGAATTCTTGGAAACTATATTTAAAAAATATTTGTTATGATAGGAATTAAGAATAAGTATAGAAGGTCATCTTAATGAAACTAAATTTATGATCATGGGATTAAATCCAAAATAAATTTTTATTTTATGAAACGTATTTCCTTTGTTATGGGATCAATTATATGTTATATAATTTTATAATCTAATCTGGTGTATATAATTTTTTATAAATTCCATCAAGACAGAATATGTATATCAATACTTGTGAAAATTGTAGAAGATTCCTTAATGATCAATACAATATTGATGGTACTTCAATTGAGAATGTTATATATATTTTAGGGATGCTTAACAAGGTTTTTACAAAAAAACATTCCTTAATGGATAAATATGCTACAAAGTGAGAATCTCCAATGCTAGATGTCATTATGCAACATGATCCCAATCCATTTAGTTTGACTCTGAATCCTCTTGTATTCGTGAAATGTATTATGATTCTTGATAGTATATTAATGGAATTGGGATTCAGTGAAATGGAATTGTTTATACATTTAATATATTGTCTCAAAGACGATGTCAATTAATGGTGGTAATTAATCCATAATACTAGGGGATACAAATAAATAGAACTCATAGGATATAGAATATTTATGGAGACAATATTTGATAAAAACATACCCCATGATCAACAAATTAATAAGAAGATAATTCTCATTAGCGTAAAAAAATTTAAGAAGATAGTGTTGCATATTATAAAGATACCTTTACAAGGTTATCCAGGTATCCTAAAAATATGCAACATAAAAGGAATGATTGAAATCATTATTTATGGTCTTAAGAAAATCTCTAAAGAGACATTTATTATTAAAATATTTCATCATATGTAGAAATATTTTTATGGGACATAAAAATATATGGAGTTTTCTAGAAATAATATATTCAAGGGGAATCAAGATAAGAAGAAAAAAATTCCATTCAATGTTACAACTACACTGAAATAAGAAATTGTGCAAATGAATTTGTTAATTTCCCAGAGAATACATCTCATAAGAACTATGGAATCAAGGTCAATTATATTTTATTAACATAACCAAAATTTAGTTACTATTGTACTTATATATTTGGATCTATGAAGTATGTTGTAAAAGTATATTATTGATTATTTTATGAAATATATAAGGTCTTTAATGGAGTTCTTTATCATAATAGATATTAGATCATATGTTAAATGGTACCAGTAAAAGTAATTTAGTGGAATGATGATTTGTTTAGAGACCACATGGTTAAGGGAAAGATAATCCTTAATAAGTTTCTAATATTGAGGTAATGATGTTTGTAAAAATATATGATTTATTTGGTTAATGTAAATTTGATATGTTCTGAATAACATGGTATTGATTAATGATTTTACAACCCACTGGTTCATTCTATCATTTATGGAGTTTAATATTTTTTTTGATTAAAAAAATATATCGAACAACATGGGTTTTACATAAGGAATAAGGAACAATTCATGTTTGCAATAGTTGTTTTTTGGTAATTTAGGTTATTACCATTTTTCAAGAAAATACATGATAATTTTATTCACATGATTAGAAGGTAACAAATATTAGATGTTTCATGTTGGTTAATTATAAAAAATATGTTTGAAAACTCGGTAACCAACTTTAATTAGTGTGAGATCATAATATTTTGTAAATGTCCATAATTTATGAAATGGGTTAATTTGAACTGTGGAAGTGGTTATAGATATTTATATAATAAATCACCAAATAAGGAAACATCTTCTATGAAATGAAGTTGATATAGTTATTATAATATCCAATGGATAAGATAATTTTTTGGGACAAGTAACATATATTTACTTATATTCTAATTAGTTTGAAGAAATTGTACAACTCTAGAATTTTTTTAAAAAAATTGTCTTATTATCATCATTTCTGATAATATAATTAACATATTTCATAACTCCAATTTACAGATTTGTGGTAATCATATTTCCACATAACATTATCTCTTTCAATATCCATTAGAAAATGATAGTTATATTTATCTTCATTGTCCATGTTTTCAGTAATGGTCTCAAATTCGAAATCCATTTTCTCCCTCACCTTCACATTCATGTTTCCCTATTTTTTAAAATATGTGCTACTATCACTTTGTTTGTTTTGGGGTTCTCAAAAACAATACCTAAAATTATAAAACCAAATAATTTTTATATCATGTTTAAATTTTTAGTACACAATTCCATTAAGGTGGATATATTGAAACACACCATGACTTTATAATATTTTTCTTTTGGAATAAATTTAATTTTGTTGCTATAATTATTTATATTCTACACCAAGTTAATATTACACTAATTGAAACATATATAATTTAAACACAATATATTTTTCATCTTTATCTACATGTAACACCATGGATATATTATGTTATATGCAATGATGAATTTCTTCAATAGATTTTGTAAGTTGTGAGACCTTGTTTTACCGAACAACAATATATTATTAACATATTATTATTTAATATAATAATATATTACCTATATAACTATATTTGAAGTTATTAATAAGATTAGATAACATTTAAATATATATTTTTTATTAATTTGATACTAATTAAATGTAAATTGATATGAAGTTCAATTGAATACAAAAGAATGGTTTTTATAAAAAAAATATTTTTTTATTTTCCAAAAGTGTTTTATTTTAATAAATTAAATTAATTAATATTTGTGTTTCATTTTAATAAAATCTATATATTATATATTCAACAATTAGTTTACATTCATCTAATAGATTTTATATACAAAAGATCATAATAATCCCAATATTGCACAAAACCCTATATTTTTATAAAGGTAGTTTTTTTCGACATTTGACAGTGCACATATTTTAAACCTAAAATTTTGATAATTTTATAAATTATATATGTAAATGTTATTTTACTTTTTTAACTTTTATCATCAAAATTAGGTAAGGGTGAATATTTTTTATTTTTCAAGTACATTTCATTTTTTGATGTATAGTGAAAAATACTGGATATTAATTGAAAATTGACATTTTGTGTCAATAAATTATACATTTTAATTATATGTTAAGTTAGATTTAAGATAAAATTAAATCAATAATACATAAATTAATCCAAATTATTTTATTGGAATCAATTTTACATTGAAATTGGGTATAAAAACATAACGACGTGTTGTACATTTTCAATTTAAAAAACCCTCTTTATCATCCCATTTGAGGAATTAATTTTAAATTTATCTCTTCCACTTAAATTATTTTAGTTTTTAAATACTATATTATATATTTATAATAATAATTATTTATAATGACTATTGAGGTCAACTTAGTTTTAAACCAAAAATATTAGGGAATGGAGTTAAAATTAATTAATGCCATTAAGGTAAATTAAAGTTTAATAAGGGACTAAACCATAATCTTAAGTGCACAAATGAACTAGAAACATGTAAAAATCATATTTTATGGATATATTTTTCACCTAAATTGAATTGTATTTAACACATATCATTATTTAAGGAATATTAGTTATAATAGACCTCTTAATAGTGTTTACATTTTTTATATTTTCAAGAATGACCCTCCTCTAATATAAAAATTCATAATACCCTCTGATTTATTAAAACCTCTCAAGATATTTTGACACTACAAAAACAAAACCAAATAACCCCCCAAATATCATACCTCATATCGTAATCATCACTTTGTGCTGAAATCCATCCGAAGAAGTGTCTATGTATTAACTAAAAGGAGTTACATAAAAAATAATTAATATTCTTGAACGAGGCATTTTGTTTTATTTCACTATCCACCACATTGATTATTATAATATAATTAATTGGAAATAAAATAAATATCATAAATATTCTATATTTTTGTATGTCATGGTTATGACCTAAACTAGGACACACTTCCATCAAATGGGATACCTAATCATTGCTCGTGAGCATGGCGGACTACCGCCTCACAAACTGATGAAAATTTCTATTATATTACCACCATTAATGGTTGGAATAATGAGGTATTTATAGTTTATATATTATATTTATGATATTTAGGATTATATAATTTTTATATAACCCAAACCTTTATGCTTTGTAATTTGTTTGTAATATGATAACGTCATTTCTGGAAGTGTGGACTACCACCACCTCAAAGCGATGTAATTCGAACACAATATACATGAAAAGTATTTAGGTTTTTAAAAATTAAAATATATGAAATTTATAAAATTTATAAAATAAATTTGATATATTAATAATTAAATATATATATATATATAACCTACACATATAAATATTACATTAAATTGTTGTTGCGTTATTTTATATGTATGACCTGCCATGTCCATGAATAGGGTATTGCATTTTATATCACCAAATATTATTTGTCTCAATAATGAAATATTTAATTATTATATATGATACTTAAATACTTTTTTTTAATCTTGGGGATGATGAAATTTTGGATGATGTAAGATGAACAAAAAATATATATCAAAACACACTCGAACAACTAGGTGATCAACACTTGAAATTGTGGTAATAATGAATAATTATTAATAATATGTTATTTAGATATTTTAAGATGACAAAATATGACACTATATATATCATTATGGTACTATTATAATTAAATATAATTGTTCAAAACATTATATAAAGGGTTAAAGGCTTTTTACCCAAAAAGAACACAAATGATAACGGATTTTTATATCAAATTTTACATATATGAGATGAATGTAATATTTACCACTTACATTATTTGTGCGGTGTGACTAAAAAAAATTTTCATATATTATATCATTAATACTTTTATATTAATTTTTTTTACTTTGAATTAACTCATCCAAGGGGTTTTTACTAAGAATGTATGATGTTGTAAAATTTATCTTTGCAATCTCACAGTCCTTCATGATTGTAAAATATTAATTGAAACAATCACATCATTATAATAATTTTACATTAGAAATAAATTTTTTTATATATCCATCCTGTAATTTTATGTGTATAAATATTTCATAATCTATATTCCATTTTTATATTTGGTGTTTAGTTTCTAATCATTTGATTTACATCATTAATATTGGTAAATATGTATCATTTACCATGTGTGGATATTTTATAAGGAACATTGTTCATTGAATAAATATATTAATCTATATATGAGTATTTTTATGGAAAGGTATGACATGAGTGGGTCCTGGTCATAGATATCCACTGGATGGATCATTGGTCTCATGAGACTCACTTGGCCATCCAATTTGATTTTACCTAATATGTTATAAACCATCTTGTAAAACGTCTTGATGAAAGAGGTACCATGTATCTAGGAAACATGGAATCTATTAATTTAAGATTTCATTCCTTATTATTCAATTATTATTTATTTGGGACATTTTTTTATATGAAATATATATATATATAGTCCATTTTCAGTTTGTTGATTAAATGTATTTTAATTTTATACCTTTTCATATTGATAATTGCTTATCTAGTTAGTTAAATGGAATGTGTGTTCAGTTAATTAAATTTTCATATTTAATTTCATATTTCTTTATTATTACTTATTTATTAAATATACCCTTAGATTTCATATGAGATCACTATTATTTTATTTCTTTTCCCCAGGATATGGAGATGAATTTATGGATTGAGTTTCACGTATATTGTTTTTTATTTTTTTTATTTATTATTATACATTTCACCATGTAATATTCCAATCATGTATGTAATATGGTTTTCTAAAATTTATAAATTGAGTGGTGCTTTGGGATTTCATTCCTTGTAATCATTCCATTGTAATAAATTAAGGCATCGATTCTTGGAAAATGGGGTGGGGGCGTTATATATTTGAATTGTATAATATGAATTGATGTATGGGTTATCTAATTTAGTGATTATTTCTATCTCAGTTTGAATTTTAAATTAAGTTATCATTGATTCAACCATGGTGAAATGGATTATGAGGATTCACAGAAATATGTATCATTAGAACTTTTTTTAAATTGAGGATAAAAACATATATTTTTTGTCCACTAATAAGATTAACATTGTACTGATATACAATGAGATTAAGGATAGGTTGTCCTTATGTAGAAAAAGAAATTAAAAAGTGGTAACTTCATTTAATGATTCCAATGTTTCTAAATATATTAAATCTAAGAGGCCTCTTGAATAGAATATGTTGATGATGAAGAATACATTAATTTCCCAGAATTCATTTGGCCAATTTAAATAATTTCAATAATTTCATTCATTTAATCATTCATACAAGGAATAAAATATATGTACAAGGTAAAGTTTACATTAATGTGTTTTAATTATGGAATTATTAGAAATATATATAGTATTTCTAAGAAGGATAAAAAACCTGATGAGTTTGATCAACCTAAAATATCATATATGAGAAACGATATAGAAATAGGTCATTATATTTGACTTTCTACGAAGGAAACTATAAAGGGAAACATATCAAATAAAAATCACTTTATCTATAATCATTATGCCTAATCTTATAATGAAACAATTTAAAAGGATTATTCATACATTGATGACAAAATTTCTATATAATTTATTTCATACTTAGAACATTTTAAAGATCCCTCTATTTATGGAGAGTTTAATAATAATGGTGAATCAATTGATAATACTACACCAAAGTTGTTTTAGTTATAGATAGATATATTTGTGTGCAAAAAATTAAAAATGAAAAATGTGAAAAAAAATAAATAGCTGAAAATTTAAAATTACATAAAAAATAAATAATCTAATGAATTATATAACTAAAGATATTTATGAGATCAATATAGTGCTTAAAAAGATTTGATATCTCAATTACATCCTTGATTATTAAAAACGTATAAGTCACATATCATTATAGGAGATATTAATTGATACCAAAAATTTATTGAAATAATTATAGTAAATAAATTTACAAAAATCTATCAATGTAATTGATTTTACTAAAATATATTTGAAATATTTTAATTATACCATCTTATGTTAATGACCCAATGGTGACACCAACTATTTTTAGACACTTTAAGTTGCATAAAATTTTGCGCAATTATTGAAAATAAAGGTAATAAAATATTTTTTCAAAAAAAAATAATGAGATTTAATCTATTGATACTTAATGTGATAGTTATAAAAATAAATAATATAATGAGGCAGTTTAGAAGGATAAAACTATGGAAAATGAAATGGTAGAATATAATGCAATAGAGATAATTCCAAAGAGGATAAAATTGAACAATAGTTATGGATCCCAAATAAAAATGAATCTCAATGATATTATTTTAAAGGAAATTTATTTCTTAACAATGATATACCATTTAGAACAATAATATTTAATTGAAATGTACTTGAGGAAAATTAAATGTAAGGGTATTATTTACAAAATTCTAAATTTTAAAAAGTCCATGAACTGATAGGAATTAAATCTAAAATTTCCAGTATTATTAGATAAATAAAATACGAAAGTGATGATAAAATTGAATAACAATTCTGAATCTCTTTAGGAATATTATTGGAAGTGTTAAAACCCGAATAACACTACTAATAAGTTTCTCATAATAATAGTATATAAATTTAAGTATAATTTTAATGTTAAATCAATCAGGAAAAGGGCTAATAAAATATCATTAGTGGTTGAAGTGGAATATAATGAAATTAAATGAAGATAGACATTGATACAATAAATAATTTTATTATCACACATGATTATTGATAAGTCATCATTATATAAATATAATTTTATAATGGGTGAGATTTCACATTTTGTAACTGTGGATCATTTAATGTGAATGGATTTTAAGGAATCATAATTAATGAGAAGAAAATTGATTATAAATATGGTCCCTATATCAATGGATTTAGATTAATATCATGAGTATATCTCATCATTATAAAAATTTATATATTTTATATTTTAAAATAATGGATGTGTTATAGGATGATTAAAGGACAAAAAATCATCATGTTACTACTTGAACTATTTTAAATGAAGTTTCCCTTTGTTATTTAATTAAATGTCTTATTGTGTAATATGGTTATAGAAATAAAATACACATCGTGGTTATATATTTGGATTTAATTTACCATTATAATATTATTATTTTTTAATATAGAAGTTAAAATTTATCACCTGACTATTATAAATATTGGTCTTTTAATGAATCCAATTGACTAAGGAAAAGGAAGTGATTTCCTCAAATGGTTGAATAATACCGTATGAATCCCATTTATCACATATTCTGACGGAAAGAAAATATATGGGATTTTTCTTTTTTTGAAGCACATGATGTGATCCAAATACTTAAGCATGAGAAAAACCATTTATAGAAGAATTACCAGATCATCAAGATCATGACCCGAACCATGTTCGTTGAACACCCCTACAAAAGTCTCACCAACACAAGACTAAATATTAGAGTCTATGCCTGTGTAATAATGGGATATGCATCATGACCTTTACAATATGAATATGTATATCAGATATAATAATGTATTTATTTTAATTTTTTTTTGTTACTTTATATATTATTTTTATTTGGAATCAATTATACCCAAATTATAATTACATTTAATATCCAATTTAAATTAAGGGATTTTTTAGGAATTATTGGATTTGTTTGGAAATAAATAGTATTTTAATAAAATATTATTATTAAATAAGTTTTATTAATTATTAATGGATATATTATTTTTATGAAATTGAATGTACTTTTCAATAGGGTTCAAAAAACTATTATTACAAAAACCAGTCATTTTTAATAAATGTCGGTATTATTTTAAAAATGTTACAATGCACATATTTATATGATTATTTAGATAAAATGGATATATTTTTTAATAATATTTTTAATATTATAAAATTTTTATTTTAAAAAAACTATTACAAAATTTTTAGGTAGAAATTATATACCGTATAAACATACATTGGGGTTTTTGACAACACAATGACCAAAAAATATTGTAATAAATACTTTAATTGGTATAATAAAAAAATATATTTTCCATTAAAATAATTTGATTTTATGTTTATTTGATTATTTTTAATAAGCCTTTATGAATCCTCCAAATCCATTAAAATATTTTAATGTTTTAAATTCATTTATATAAAAGTGGGACGCACGTCCACATAAGAAAGTGTATTAATTTAATAAGTTCATCCCATTTCAAAATAAAATAATTAAAATCACTTATATTTTTAATATACCAGGGAAAAAAACATGGTATGGTCTATGGTTTTTAATATTTTATTATATAGAGTCCAAAAACAATGGTTGTGAAATATTAATGAATTCTCGTCTCATTTACTATATAAACAAAGAAACTATCATTTATGTTATTTAAACATATAAGGATCACGTAATTACACATCCATAATATCTCTATAATCCTCCCAAGATTCCCCAATATCAACATAATCCCCTTTTCAAGCTTTTTGAACTACACATTCATGTAAGGTTTCTTTCCTTTCACATCCTTTTCAATTATTACTATTATTTTTATGGCCTTTTATTTTAAATAACATATTAATGTGAATGTTTTCTCTCCTCCACCATAATTCCATTATTATATATAATGTATGAGAGACCCCTTTATCCATAATTAAACCCTCCCATGTACACCCATTACCATGTCAAAATTTCATAAGCATCATTTCATTTCTCTTTTTTGTCAACCATATTTATTATTGTATAACATATTTTTAAAATTCTAGAAGTGTGGAATTGTCCTTCCAGGTACATATTACATTCTATATCATTTGAAAATTATCATAGAACCATTTCTTTCTCATTAACCCATTTGATGAATTTTTATGTTTCACCTTTATGCTTCTAAAAGTTTACCACGATTTTCCATGCCAAACTAATTGTGTAGTGCATTCCATACCAATTTCTTATAAATGGTGTACACTTTTATTCACATATAAATTTTTATTAGGTTTTTAAATGAATTTAATACAAATTAATTGATCATGGAATAAATTATAATGATTAATGAATACATATTTTATGATCTATGTGGCTCACTTAAGCATGATAATGAAAGAAAAGTGACTTGTGCACCTGAAATTAAATAGTCCTTCAATGCATTGGGTAATGTTTATTATTATGATACATCATGTTTAGAAAGGGGTGTACTTGATTCATTTATTAAAATTGTTTCACTATGAAGGCATTGTAGTTTATCCGTTACCTATGTTTGTGATGCAATGTTTTATGTTGTCTCCACATTTCCAATATTGTGATTATCATGCGATATCATGCTTTATTATTAATTTTATTTTATGAATCATTGATATTACTTGTCTAAAATATATCAATATCATCATTTTATTCCATGTTTATTTCTTTAATGGGCTTTATGGCTCACCCATTTCTAATGTATTTCCCCAGGTTATCCAATGCAGTTTTAAAATCACACATGGTAAAGGAGTTCTCAATTTATATGTTGTAATTCATTTTTAAAGTTGTAATCAAATATAACTAATTCCAAAATACACTACACATCTTGATCTTTTTTGTTATGTGAATTGTAATTTTTTGTAATTAAATCATGTATTAATCTGTAATAATGATAGAGTGAGTTATGTATTATGAATTTATAAAATACATATAGTAATATATTTCAAATATATAGTGAAAGAATATTTTTTCTAGTGTTGGAAAGTATGATAATGATATTTTCTATAATATACATGAATATTTGGTTCAAATTAACAGGTATGATCTTATTAAATATGGATATATTATGATCCTAGGTAAGATCAGTCATGAAAGGGTTAAAAATACGCACACATGTCTTAAGGGAAAGACGACGAACAACAGTTGCAAGAAGTTACATATTAAAACTATGAACACTCTTGTGATGATTATTTAGATGTTCGTGGTCTGATTTAACTAAAATAAGATACAAATTTAATTAATTCTTTAATTTTTATAATTATTATACACATATTGGTTTCTTTATTTTATATTCATTAATTTTTAATAACTTGAGTTATTTTTTGAACCTTTTGAAGTATTTCGAAATTAAATTTGTATATGTCATTAAAATATTTTGGTCTAAAAATAAATACGAATAAATGAAAACATAATTTTTGGAATTTCATGAGAAGTGTGGAATAAAGAAGGAATAAAATTATGCATAAAATTATAAAATAACTGAATTACTAAAAGAAATTAACTATCTTTATTGGTTGTAAGATGAAATATGGTTTCATATCATAGAATATCAAAACAAACATTGATACATTCCCCCATATGGGGTTTAGAAAACTTATGTAGGTGTTAAATTCTAAAATATTTACTAGATACACCATATGAGATGGGGTTTAAGAATAAAAATATGGTAATTATAAAGGTAATTGGTATCCCATGTTATAAAAAATCTAATAGAATACATTTCAAAATGTTTGATGTGAGATATAATGTGGAAATATTCCTTTTATTTACACCTACTAGATAAAGTTACCTATATTTCAATAAGAATCCATAGAAGATCATTGATAACTATAATTTTTTTTTAGAAAATTAAAATTCATTAAAAATTATTTTCTTAATGATGATGGAATTACAGAAACTAAGAAAGGAATACATTTTATTGAATGTGGTGTATTTGAATGTTTCAACATGTTTTTATAATTACCATGATGACTTTGAAATTTCAATAATTGTGAATAAAGAATCACAAGGATGATCTAAGTTACAATGATTTAGAAAACAATTTAATGATAAAAATACTCTTGTATAAAGGTAAAAATATGTTCAATTTGGTATAAATCTAAAAAAAATTAATAAAATATTATTTATTTTTCATGATGAATAGAAAAGTGTTATAGATTAATTATATAATGGGGACTAGATATGAGTGATAGAATAATAGAAAATCTAATTATGATTAATGAAAAAAGGGATTGGTGTAATATCAAAATGATAAGAATATTATAGTGATAAAGTGGATTTTTGTATGTAATATTAACGATCACAAACAAGTAAAATAGATCTATTATTTTATTTTATATCAAAAATAATCTAAAATGTCATGTTTATACTTCAATTTGACATTTTATCTAATCGTAAGGATTCAACTGATAATAGCATCTTGTTAAATATGTTTTCAAAAAAAAGTTATAATATATTAAAAATAGATATAATGTCAAATTTCTAAAATTTTGAACATGACTAAGATGTCCATATTTAAAAAACATTAAGTTGTTATCCATTCTGATTATGGTTCATGAGTTTTTAATATTAATATATTACTTTATGTTCTTATATAAATTTGAAGATAAAAATCATCTTAAAGGGCCTATATTTCATGAAAGTCGATGACTATTATAATATTTATGTTAATGAAGATGATAAAAAATCATTCATTATGATTATTTAAATTGATTAAATTGTTATTTACTAAAATAAAGGAAAAATAGTGTGATGGAATTTGTATCGAAAAATAAAAAAATTATGTTACTTCTCCTGGGGAAATATTATTCCAGATTGATATTCATGTTTTTAATTACATATATTTTTATTTTAACCACTAACTACTTGGGCAATTAATATAGAAAATATTAGGTTAACCTATAAAAATAATTAATCAAAATCCTTAAAATCCTAGATAAAAAATCAATATGATATAATAATTTCCTTGAAAAGGAACTATAAAATGAAATTTGATAAATTTAATAATAAATATGCATCGATCTATTAAAATTTCTGGATATGTGAAAATTTAAATTTGAATGGTTTTAATTAGTGAATAAGTGTTTTCAGAATGTGATCTATGAAAATCCATGGTCAAGTATTTTCTCTTCAATAATTAAAAAAATATTTTCTTAAGATCATGTACATTGATTTATTTAGTGGTTTTTTGAAAATGAAAATAACATTAAAATAGTGTATCATAAGATTGGTATACATTCATGAATGATTTAATGGGAATTTTTCATGTATATAAAAGAAATTAATCAATAATTAAACAACTTTCATGCATAAATAATGTTGAAATCATGTAGAATAATGATCAATCATATAATCCAAAATATAAATTTTATTAAAAATAAAATAAATCAACTATTCAATCTCTTATCTTTAAAAAAATAAACACCAAGTCATTACACACTCATGATTCCCATTGAACCAAATGTATGACCCAAATTATACATTCAATAGTATGTAAATATTCGTAAAAAAAATAACCACAGCATTCATGCTCTAAAAACATAATCTATTGATTGATCCAATAAAAGATAAATTCCCTAAATCCAAGACATGTCCTCCATTTATAAACAAAAATATATCCAAGTATCTATTTATATATTCCATATGTATTCCTATAATATCATATAACAATCCATCTCATATTTTAAATTAAAACCCAAATGGGATATTTCGTTAATCTTGATAAAAAATATCTTTATGTTTCCAAAATTTTAATGATATCAGACATTTCATATTTTTATAACATTCCATAATAATGGTGTAATTGTATGTTTCACTCCATAATGAGCGTCTCTCCCCAGATCATGCCATATTAATTGATAATTTTAGTTAAGATATCATGTTTTATATTACATTCCAATAATATCTATAGTATAATGATCACATCATTATGATGTAGAATTGGTGTGATGGTTTGTCTCATATATTAATCCCTTGTTGCAGCACATATAAAAAGTTCATGACACATTTAATAATGTCATGAAGTAATATCTTCCCTAAAAAGGTGGATTTAATTTTTTCTACCTCACTATAGGGTAACACAATTGGTAATTTTTAAAATATTCTATTCCTTTTTGACATTATATTTATATTTCTATAAAAGTGTTCTGTGACTTTTATGGCACCGATTTTTCTCATTTATTACTTAGTGTCACCAAAACTCTTATAGTGTTATCCTCCTATAAAATAATACCACAAAAATGTAAAATCATATTAAATTGTAAATATTAAACCTTAAATAAGTCAAATCATGTATACATTTTAGTTAACAATATATCTCAGACATCAATTCTTACTAATCTTGAGACATAAGTCTCAATATATTCACAATTAAATAATGTCATATGAATTAATTGAATATCATATTCAATAAAATAAAATAGATATCAAATATGATTGAATAATGAAGTATCATATCAAAAAACCATTCAACTCCTCGCATTTTATGAAGTCTTACAAATGATATATTTTAATTTTCTATTAAAATTGTCTATACTAATATTCCCTTCCATTCCAAATGTTCAACATATTATTATTATTTATAAACACTTGTTATCTACCATATCAGAGAAATGTTCACTCATCAGTCCTGATCATTAAATTTTATGTATACTCAATATCATGTATATTATCTCTATGAATATGATTTAAAGATATATAAATATCTATTTATAAAGTATACCATTATAATCAATAAGATATTATATATAGATATTATTTCTCTAAGGTTAATTCTCATTTTGTATTTATGTAAAAAATAAATGATAAAAAAATTTCTTAAATCTTATGTATAATTAATGAGATATGATTAAAAGATCATTCAAAAAACATCCTTCAAATGATAAAACCAATTAATTAATTCCATAAATTCTAGGGAACACAACTGTTAACAGTGTATCCAATGAAATATTTTACCAATATTTAAAATATATTTCACTATTTTAGAGATTAACCATGAAAGAATAATGAAAGGTAATTTAAATTTTTTTCCCTAAACAAATGAGAAATAATTGTATTACCCATTTTTAATATATTTCATCACAATAAACATCATTAAACTTTTCTATCACTATATATATTTCAGGATAAATCATTTTATATACTAATATTATGGTTGGGTGTAAGGATAATCATATATTGTATTCTACATATCATAAAAGTCATATAATCTATGAATTAGTAAGAGATGATTTATAAGGTAGCAATATAAAGTTAAGAAGGATAAAATAACCACTCAATGACCTCAATCGTCTAAATATTGTTCTATATTTTGAAGAAGATCAGAATGAAA
Source organism: Viscum album (assembly GCA_963277665.1). Classification (NCBI taxonomy): domain Eukaryota; kingdom Viridiplantae; phylum Streptophyta; class Magnoliopsida; order Santalales; family Viscaceae; genus Viscum; species Viscum album. The sequence continues at coordinate 908,814,312 of OY728145.1, forward strand.
GTACTATTAGTGATGTGTACCATAGGAATCTCTCAATAAATGGAGACTAAAAAATATGACAATGAAATTTATGTGAAATTTTTTAAATATTAATTTAAAAATATTTGAATCACTCATGGGATGAATAAAATTAATCATTTAATTGAATGCAACTATAAAATTAGAGAATAAATGAATCTATGAACATTTGTTTATATAAATAGAATAATATTTTAAATCATTATTCATTATATCAATATTCTCATTATTTTATATTATCAATATCCTAAAATATTCCTTTTCATCATATTCCAACTATGATAACCCCACATGATCCTATAGTGATGTGAGAATGACCCCTAAGTGCCTCCTCTAAATAACCCTAGTTTAAAAAAAACAAGTATATAGTGTATATAAATTGGTATCATTACCATCATAAAACCTGTGATTATGGAAAAAAATTAGTTAATACTATAGTATAAATAAAAAATGTCCATAATAAATCAATATATGCAAGAATAAGATTATATAAAATATAGAATACTAATAATTCTCTTCATTAACTCCGCTAAAACCCAAGTGCAATGATACTGAAATCCAACACATTCACTGGAATCACTAATAAAAAATTAAGTTACCTAATACTACTTCCCCAATGATTTTCCACTATAGTCCCTAATATTATACCTAATGTGCTCACTCCATCAAACATATTAGGTTGGTTGGGCTACAACCCAACAAACCCCATCCACCTCTAGGGTCTAACATCTTATTTTATCATCGAGTTATAAATATCGTAACAACTACCATTCCAAAATCTATAACCACATAATCTTTATAATACCATATCAAAAACCACACATCACATATCCATTGATGTTTTTTATTTGTAATATGAATGGCATTGACCTCTTGCACTCATCTTACCATGAATAACCCACAACATATATCATGAAACTATGAATAGATCAAGTCTACTATATATCAAAAGATAAGGATATAATAAAAGGGGAAATATCCATGTATCCATCCTCAATAATTTGGATGTTGTGGAAAAAATATTATACCTAAAATATTTGGGCACTAGTAAGGTTATATTAATCGGGTGGGGTGTGTAATAGAATCAAATGTAAAAACCCATATATATATATATATATCACCAAAAAAGTAACTCAGATGGTCCAGACCAATGTATCTTGATTATGCCCCATACGCATCAACATAATAATTCCATGCAACATGATATCTCTTATACCCTTTATAATGACAACCAACCTTACAATACAACATGTAATAGACATAATAAAATTCCATATTCCCATTTCATTGAATAATTTAACTCATATAAAATTTAATGTTAACTATTTATGAATATTATGCTATTTAATTTCCTACCTTGTCAAATAACACTCCAACTCAAAACCTGCATAAATTATATCCATTACATTAATACCAGTTATATTTACCTACTATAGAGAAACTACAAATCAAGTCCAAATAAAATTTCAAAATCTCCCCACAATAACCATTATAATCACAAGAAGCAGAAAGAATATTTCCTATTAGTCAACATGCACAAACCATCAAATAATCACTTCCACACACACACACTAAATATTAGATGTTATTTGAGAAAATTCAATTCATACTAATCACACCCCAATTGGGTAATATACTCTAACTTCCTAACTGATATCACATCAAAATCTCTCACAACCCATCCATCATATTGAACAACAACAACTAGAATACCTATAAAACATCACATCACCATACCAAAAGTATATTCACCACCCCATAATGCTCAAATACCCTATAATCATAATAAACCTTAAAATGGAAGGAATAAAATTGAAAACCTACAAAATGACACATTCAAAAATTTAAATCTTCTTTTATTTTCATATTATATTAATTTTAATTACATGAAAAGACACAAAAAAATTATTAACACATAGTCTTAAATTATAAACATCGTTAACTATTTATTCTTTTAAAAAAGAATGATTCCAGTAGCTCAGTTTTAGAAAGAAAAATATTTATCATATAAAAAATTATGACTTCTCAATAAAGGAAACACTCATTATATAATCTTTAGGCTATACTAAAAAGTATGTAAATCATATACAAAAATCATCGCTTCCAATTAAATTTTTTTAGTTTGATTCTATTTCATTAATTGACATAAATACTTAAATAAAAAAGTAAGAAATAAAAATGGAACATCAATAATTTTAAAAAATAATGGAGTATTCTCAAATATATTACATCAATAAAAAGAATTCAAGGAATTACCACACAAAAATTTATGAATTATAAGTAAATACATGATGAAAATTCATGTAATCTACTCTAGAACTTAACCAAATCAATCCACTATCAATTGTTGACTAAGAATTACAAAAAACCAATGGAAAATCCCATATAATCATTCAAAGAGATGTATAATAATATTGGAGTGTAGGGGGGGGAAATAAATACATTAAATGATGTATGGTTGATCCCAATGAACATGTATTTTATAATTCATAAGGATGATTTGTTGGAACCAAATGGATATGGGGTCTCCATTATTCAAAGATGGACAATTATTGTAAAACCAAAGTGATCGAACACCTTTTTTATAGGTAAATGTGAACATACCTCCCCAATAGGATGAAATCCATAAAAATGATAAAATTGAACCAAAAATAGATATCGTATTTTCCAGGTATTTTATATGACTTTCCCTCCATTATTAATGAACCATAGAAATATATTTTAATTGAACAGTTCCTAAATCACACCGTTCACCATAGTGAAGGAAAATCCATTTCAACTCCCAAAATGACCACCACAACATTCACCATGGGAAAAGGTAAATAGCCTCTCTATTTTGACTTACAACACCCAATACTATTGCTTGATCATATCTATATCAACATCTACACATCTTCCTAAGATAGATCAACTCCCCTTGACTTAACACTCAACCATATCAAGTGAAATGCCTTTTTTTCCTGATAATTTACCATAGGAAAAATTTCCAAAATCCCAAGATGCACTAGACCTTCCACCATTGTATAGAGACCATGCCTATTCCTATTAGGGAAACAATTCAAGAAAAATTCCATCATCCATAATTGTATTATAACCGATTATGCTCCTTAATCAAAAACAACTAGCTCACTTGGCCTAATGTTTTTATTCACCATCCCATACAACTATGAACAAGTTTTTTTATGTCCACCGCCACACATAATACCATGGTATGGTGGACCTTTATATGACCAATACTAAAATATGAAATCTAAAATACATCAAACCCTATTTTGACAAACAAAAACACCAAAAATAACAATGATATGGGTTAGGAAGTTCTAATACATTCCCTTACTTGTCTCAAAAATAATTTTAATCCTACTGAATTAAATTCAAATCCCTCTTGAAAAAAACCTATAACATTAGCTAATAAATTACTATATAATACCTCTAATATTATGCCAACAATATGTAGAATGAAATAATAAAATAAATAAGGGATCACCCATGTTTACCATTAAGGTGAAAGAAACATCCATATACCTAATCAATATCATCTTAAATATCATATCGAAAAAATATGAAAAATATTCAGATAACAAGTACACATCAATTAATCATATTCCTATGTACACTCCTCTATATCACCATGTTGACACAAAAAACATAACAAGGGAATGGTTTTCCCATGAATCTCCTTCTCCGGATAATCCTAGATCTCACAGGGTCACTCTATGAACATATCATCGAACTAGATATTTAGTTCCTGATAATAGATTAAATGAGAATAATCATAATGATACTGATGAAAATACAAAATTAAGAAGATATCACAAATCATATCAAACTAGGGTGGGGGCTCCAATAGATACACCAGCTCAAAAACCCATTGTATCACCATGAATGGAAAGATAAATTGGGGAGAAGTCATAATTTTATATCCAAACCTATGTTTCCCATATTGAGGACAAACCATAAGATCCCATGGGTTATAATATAAAACTCCAACATCATCATGGTTTGATACACATATAAATTATGATGGTCCAATTCCACATTAATTTTTTCTTATATTATCAAAATTGTATTTCTTGTCCTCTATATTACATCTGGACCAAGGATTGTTGCTTCCCCAACCTCGATCCATCACAACAATGTACAAAAAATAAACTATAACAAAACTTATAATATATAAACGTAAATGGAATTTTTTTAATATAATATTATATGAAAAATAAACCAAATGTAATTGATTTATCCATGATCCACCAAATTAAATGATATTTTCCCACAAAATATCATTCAGTAATTTAATTGCCTGGTCTATTTTCCCAACCTTCTGGGGATGGATGGCTATTCCAAGGCATAATAGGGAGACTAATTCATGTAATAATCAATTCTATATATAGTAATCTAAAAAATTCTCACATAATATTAAATTATTTTTAATATAAATATCCATTAATGAATCTCATAGAACATGATTCTTAGTATCTTGTAATTATTAGGCTCATAATACATCACAATGACATAAAACAAGGAATTGTTATTTTATTCTGCATTATGATATTTAAAATATATGTGAGATCATAATAAAACATGGGATAACCATGGAATTTCCTAACAAAATTTGGTGTAATAAAAATCTATGTATGTGAACAAACATGATATGCAAATATAACATGTGAGTTAACGGTATGGCATGATATCAAAAAAGACAATGTATGTAAGTAATTAACCAAATAACAACATAAATTGAATGGTATCATATAATCATTTAAAAATATGATTTTCAAAACAACATATAGCATGACATAAAATTAATTCATTGATAACTGCTGAGACAACATCACATGGTAGATACAGTCCCATAATTTATTAGGTTCAATGCTTAATTCCATATATGACTTATCAAGATATTAAAGAATTTCCCAATGAATAAAATGGATATTAAATTTAAGAAAAATTAGTCACATTAATTTCATGTTAATGAATGTGTGTTCCACATATGGATTGAAATCTAAATCCATAAACATAAAAATTATCAATAAAAATAAATGGGATTCATATTCTTGTCTCATAACATATTCAAACGAGATTAATTATAGAATGACTTGGAAATATGGATATAAGTAATTTATTACCATATAAAAATATATAATTCCAATATTAGGATACATGTGACAGATGTATATAAGGATTTTATAACCATTCCATAACTTTGAAGAGTGATAATATGATTTATGGAGAGAATGGGAACAATAGAAATAATAGGATGGGTGAGAAAGACCCCATACATTGAGCCTGATTTTTCACATGTGTCCTTACCTCCCTGAATAATAAAAATAAGTTAATTTTTTAATTTTGTTGAAAAAATTTTAATGATTTTAATCTATTTAATTTATTCATTACCATGTCATATTAAATTTTCTTAATAATATTGGTTCATGATAGATATTTTGATGATCTCTAGGCCATATGTCCATAATCAGTTCAGTAAATTTATAATGGTCAAATAATTACTAATTATTAATATAACTAATTTAAAACACAAAATAAATATCATTTTAAAAACTAAATTATATTTTTAAAACAAATAATTAAATAATGTTATGAAAGATGAGATACACTTCAATCTTGGACCTGGAAGGACATATTTTCACATGAGTAGTGCTTAAACCTTTCAACAAACATGATAGAATTGAAGTAAATGATATTCTATATTTTTAGAATTATATTTATTTTCTTATGTATCATATTATATCTTTAAATAAATATACATATACCATCCATGTGATGGAGTAATAATCATATCTATTCGCATGTCGGTAGTCCACCACACACACAAATGACGCTGAAATTTTCAATGGATGGTGAGGTAAAAAAGTATATGAAATATTACATTCTATAATAGTTAATATTTAATTGAAATAATTTATAAAAATTAAATTAAACCTTATTAACTTAAACTTAATTATTATTTTAGTAAAGAAACCCATTATTTCGTGAGGCGAATGTCTACTGAAGACATCAGTGATGTTATGGTGTTCCTTAGGAAATAGAAAGTATGAAGAATTTTTGATTTTAAATTATAGAAGTAAAATTATATCACATATATCATATATAAACATTAAATACTTTATTATATATGTCTATGATAAATGTGGATGGAAAATGAGTTGTGATTGTTCGTAAGACTGTAGTTCATTGTATAGATGATCAATAGTTTGGTATCCCATTTAAGAGTGGGAGGGATATTTGTTGGTCCTGAACATATATAATAATATGATTATATTTAATATAATTATGTTATTAAACAATAATTGTATAATAAGTGTTGAATTGGTTAGAAATATATATAAAATAAAATGTTTTGGTATGGATGATATCACTTCTTAGTGAACTTATTTAGGATTACACGAAAAGCCTTCCTATGTTGGAATTATTATAAAAAAAGTCATCAATGATGATATTAAAATATTATGTATGTTATTGGGGTATATAATAGCTAATCCAATGTTTTTTTAAGTGTGTAAATGAGATGTGAGGGGTGTCTATTAATAATTGAGTGAGTGGATCCCTTTTTAAATTTTAAATGTTTGTCAAAATATTCCATGTCCATTTATTGGAAATAATTCTAAAAATGATGAATTATTGATCCAAGGAAGATTTAATGTATACAGATGTCCATACAATATTAATTGGATATGTTTCGTGTCATTTTTATAAATTATAATTTTAGTATAACCCCCCTTTAAACATGATTTTACATTAACCGCATTTAATAATTTTAATTGTTTTCACTGTTTGTTATGGTACAGAATTTTGTTGACCATGTAATATAGAGTAAATTATTATTATTAAAATTATAGAAACGATTTTTTCTATTTAACCACAAATAATTGAAATAATTTTATTGAAAATTAATTATTCATACATGTCGTAATAATTTATTTTCATGAAATACATTTTTTGGAAAATATGATATCAAATTGAAAAAAATGACAGTTAATAATATTTATATTAATTTAAATTAATATTTATAGATATATAATCTATAAATTTATCTTAAATTAATCCTCATAACAGAATAATTTAACTCTTTAAAATGTTGAAACATTATACAATATAATAAATATTTTAAAACAATTGGTTCAATGCTTATAAATAAACATATACTAAAATATATTATAATGATAATGTAAAAATAATTAAATGAAAATAATATAACTAAATGAAACTTATTTTAAATTTTAAAAAATATTAAACAAATGTCCAAAATATAAAAAAACACAATTTATTAAAAATTAATTATAGTTTTTTCAAAAATTAAGATTTTCAATATTAAATTAATAATGTAATATTTAATGAAAAATTTCAAAATGTCACCCTTAGTGAAAAAAATATTTTGATTTTAAACATTATTTCCAGTTTAACAAATAAAATTTCTAAAATTGAAATAATTACTATATCATTTTAGTGAAAAAATAAGTAAAAATCATTTATTGAATAGAATATTTTTATGAGAAATGAAATTAATTTTATTATATTAGAATTAATATTTATTTATAATTTATAATTAATTTTTATTATTTAGAACCTTAAATATATATATTTCATAAATTTTAAATCCTATTAATACCCCCCAATTTAACAGTTAAGACAAAAAGATGATATTTAAATAACAATATTTTAATAATTTGTTATAGTTCATTGAAACTCAGTGTTCTGTGATAAATATCCTATCAAAAATTATGTTCTTTGAAATTATTTGGATGTTACATTCTATCACCTTACATATATTTAATCCTATCCATTTATACTTGTGCTCTGTAATCAAGGGTTTTAGATTTCAAAATTTCTGTGTGGAAAAAACCATGTTGTAAAAATGGTAAATTATACATCCACATTAAAGCGGTGAACTATATATGACGGTCTTCTGAAATAACATAGATATAGGGTTGTAATTTGGAGAGAATTAGTGGGATTTAATAATATTGAAACAAAATAAAATCATAATTAATTATACAGAGTAATTGAGGTTGTTTATAATTATAAACTAAATGATCATGAGTAATTTAATGACCACAAATCCATAAATATATAATGAATTAATATACTATTAATTAGTACGATCTAATGGTAGTAGTCTAATATTTTATTTTCAATATCATTTTCTTTGAGATAATGGATTATTTAATTAAAAAGATAGTTATCATTAAAAAATATACATTCATGTTATCTTTTTATTCCATTAAAACAATTTCATTCCTTATTTTTTTATTTGATCACTTTCCACATAACCTATTAGTCTTGGGAATGAATGTTGAATGTGAAATTTTTATTCTAGACACACTAAAATTAAATTTTAACACATGATGATAAAAATACAATAGTAACAAGGTATTACTCATATCATTAATAGTGCCAAAATGGTTAACACAAAGTATAATAATAAAAAATTTGATATGAATATATTGATCTCGAAAATTAAAAAATTGAAAATGATGGTTTTATACATATCATTATTTATATAAATAACTCTTTTTTATAAAGAACCTTAAAAACAAAAACATGAAAGAATTTTATAAACTAAAATTTTATCTCATGACTGTTAATTTCTATCTCCAAGAACATAATTTTAATTTTCCTAAATAATCATTTATTTTAAACCTAAATGACATATATATCTCATACCAATAATGGTTTTCCCAAAATATGATGGACATCTTAAAATCTACATCAATCCACAAAACTATTTTTTCCACTAAATTATTCTACACAACATATTTTTTCCTCCAATTCATATAATCTTGATTGAATATAACTGTCAAAACCTTAAACACATCCCCAAGATTATATTTTCCTCAATTTTTTGTTTTACATGTAGTTTTTACATACAATTAAATTATATTTCGATTTCTTTTTTACCATTCAACACTTTCTTTAAAAGAATTATTGAACAACTATTTGTGAATTATAATTACGAGTTTCATGATTCCTTTTACCAACATAACATTAATAAATATACATCAACAAAATAATTATGGGATCCCATAGAAAAATAATAAACCTCATTTATAATTTTAACACAGTTTATTCCTTACATTAGTGTCTAAGCCATAGTATAGGGAGTTAACTTGTATAATTCACATCTACCCTAAAACTAATACGTTGAATTACTTGGAAATTTGTTTCTCTTTTCCCATTATTTTCATATAGTAAACATATTTACCTAAAATTGAAATAATATTATTGGTGATTATTCCTGTATTATTTCAAAAATGGAAATTTAATATTCATTTCATTATTATATTTAAGAATATATTTTTTTATGATGGAAACATTATATAATTTTATGGGTTTAGAAATTCAACTATATTCTAATTATTAATCATAGTTTTTGATTACAAATTTATCCAGATCAATTGATATAAAAATTTCATTCCAATTAGTTTATTAATCTTATTTGGTAAATATTTACATTTTTCAACATTTTGGTGGTTGGAATTATTTTTCACATTTCCCATTACTAAATAATAAAATAATATAATTAGATGAAAACACATTAACTAATAAATGTCCATGTGGGAAATAAATAATCACGGGAGGAATAACCTATAAATGAAAAATCTATCCTAAAATATGAGTAAATTTATTTAAATCTAACTTATAAATATTTATTTCACTATTATATTTTATAGATAAAAAATTACAATAAGTAATTTATAATGGAACATAATGTGTTTTTTAATTTCCAAAGCATATCCCCATGGAGTGTAAAACAATTTTTTGCAGTAAGGCCTGATTTAGTGCCGCAGTTGACGATTGATTCCATATTAATTCCTACATTTGGTGTAATTATACCTAGGTAAAACATCACCATAAAAACAAACTCCTATAGTATCCAAAAAAGGTGTAATTTAATGGAATCTACCTGCTCTAAAATACACCTAAATTGCATTATATTTTCCTATACATTGAATTATCCTTATAAATATCTCTAGGATTATCACATGTTGGTTCTCATATTAGTTTAAAAAAATTTAAAATTTTTATATAATAAAAATTATACATACCCAATACTTTTATAAATAATATTACATATTTTTAACATAAATATCACTTAATACAACCCATTGATCATAAGGACTAGTGTCTTTGGATAACAAGGTTCATAATGCATCAAAATAAACTATAAAATTGATTAATTGTTTTATTCTAAATATATAGATACTAACTACATTTGATCAAATAAGACTACATGGAATCACTAGGGGAATATATGAAATAATTAGTTGAGATAAAAAACATAGTAATGGAATAAACAAGATTAGGAAATATAACATGTGAGTAAAAGGCATAAAATTATATAGAAAAAGAGAGTGTACATGATAATTTAATTGAAGCATAAAAAAGATCATGGTATCATTTTAACATGGAAATAATGGAATTTGGAAAAATTATATATCAGTACATAAACCTAAGTCAATGATAATATATGATAAAATATAACAAGGTGGAAAAAGTCCCATATTAGATTAAGTTCACTAACTAATCCCATTTATTACATCTCATGAAATTAAAATAATAACCCAATTAATTGGGGGGGTTTATAATTCTAGGAACACTGGTAACATTTCTTTAATATAAATTTATATGCATACTATATAAGGATATCAATAATAAGTGAAAAAATAATACTTATCAATGGAAATAAAGGGGTATCATAATCTTGTATCATAACATAATAGAAAGATATTTCCTAAATATAAGAATTTTATAGATTGTAATATGGAATTTAATCCCACATAAAATGGTGGTAGAGTAATTTTGGTATATATTTTGGAGTTTTAAATATATAATTATTTTTAATTTTATAACTTTAAAGATATAAAAATTCATCTATAGTGATAATTGTCATAACACAGATGAAATGGTGTCTTAGAAAGATCTGTTACATTGAGACTGATTCATCTTTTCCATTATTTATCTCGCATAATAATAAAATTTAGTTAATTATATAGTTAATTATTAACTTTTTTTAATATTATTATTCATTTTAATACATTAACTTGTCATTTAAATTACATAATAATTTTGGTTCATGTTGGTTTTTAGCATAATGTTCAGCTCATATACCCCAAATCACATTCCTAACTTGATTATCTTCAATGAGTTTACTAATTAATCATAACTAGAGTGGTAATGTTTAAAATTATATAATTTTTATTCATCTGTTATACTTTTATATCCATCTATGATGTATAATTGGGAAAATTGTACTACATTAGAGTCATTGAGACCATAGGTTGTATGTTCAAATTAGTAACATCTAAGCATTTTATAAAACAATGTTGAAAGAAGGAATGTATTATTTTATCATTTTATACAGTTAATTATTTCTTAAATATTATATAATTTATTTAAATACCATTAATTGTACAATCCATGTCATGATATAATAAATAAAAGAATCAGACTGTTTCATGAGGGGGTAGTCTGCCAAACACATGAATGATATTATCAATTTTCATGGATGGTAAGGTATGAAATTATATGATATATTACTTTCTATAAATGTTTAATATGTAATTATTACCATATATAAATATTAAATTAATCCATTTTACCTTACATGTAAATATTAAGTGAAAAAATAATTCACATAGCTTTTTGAGGCGGTAATCTTTCGTATAAATTAGGGACGTTATCATATTCCAAATGGAATTGAAATAAAAATTATGCAATTTTATGAATATTTAAATATAATTATAACATATATATCACATAAAAACATTATATAATTCATTATATCTATCTTAGAGAAGTAGTTCAGGAAAATGAGTTACATCTATTTTCGAGGTGGTAGTCCGCATACACACGATCAACACATCTGTTTCCCATTTGAGGGAGGCAGAGCTCATTGTAGATCATCACCATAACAAAAAAATACTATATACATGAAACTATAGTTATTATATAATCATGTTTATATAGGTTTTGATGGATTTGGTATAAGAAATAAAATAAATTTCTCAATTAAGGATGTTACGTATTCTTCCTCAACTTTATTGGGATTTCAAAAAATGCCTTATTGTGAAGGAACAATGATAAAAAAGTATTATTAGATTAAATAATGGAATTAAAGAAGTTATTTATCTATCAATATTTTGAAAAAAGTATATTTTTGATATTTAGAAAGGTGAGGGGAGCTGTGACATTTTACAAATCTAGTGATTCTCAAACTATAATTTTCGATGTTTCTCAAAAATTCCATGTCACTTTTTTAAACATAAGGATCAAAAATAAGAAATTTCCAGTATGTGGAATATAAATGGTCAAAATATGGTATTAAAATAGTAGTTAATAAATTTGGGGCCATTTCTAACGCTTGTGATTTTAGTTTAACCACTCGATAAACTTGATTTACCTTTATTGTGGTAATTAATTTTTAATGATTTCACTTTTAATTATGGTAAATAATAATTTATAATTATTATATAATATAAATTATAATAATTTAAACCATTTAATCCATTTTTCCAGTTCATATTTCATAAGTTTCAGAGTTAAATTTTATATTATACTCATAGATGTGTCAAAAAAACAAGTTTTCAAGAAATGTAATTTTTAAGAAAAATATTATCTGATATATATAATATGACGAGTAATAATTATTAGAAAAACCTAAATTCCTATATAAATATATATAATATATAAATATAATTTAAATAATTCTTTTTAAGGGACATTTTACAAATTTTAAATGGAGAAACATTAAGCGCTTTAAAATAGTTTTCCGAAAAAATGTGTCTTAAATCATATAAAAATAGTTACACTAAAATCTCGTTTTATTATTTTTTTAATATAATTAATTGGATGGAATATAAATTATTAATAATTATGGAAAATTTTAATCATATTAAAGGAGTAATGTGACATTTTTGTTTCTTATTTAAAAAAATTATAAGTTATCCAAAAATATGTATTTTTCACTATTCTTGGAAATAAGTAATATTCTCTAAAAAATAACAAAATATAAACCTATATTAATTTCAATACACTGATATATATAATTATTATCTTTTTATTAAAATAATTTTATAAAATAGTTAAAATTTAATTATATTATTTTGTCACAGGGATAAGTAATAATTATTTTTTGAAGAGAAGGTATTTTCATGGAATAAAATGACTTGGCTTAAATTTGAGTGGCTAGTTAATAATAATTTATAAATTAATTTATATTAACTTCTAAACTAAAATATATATTTCAAAAATTAGTATTTTATATTCATTTTCAAAAATATAACATATTGGTCAGAGTGACTATATTTAAATAATAATATTTTAATAATTTGACGCAGTTCATTTAGACCCAGTTTTCATTTTTCAATACACAATAAAGAATTAGTTAATTTTAAAATATAGTGATGTTAGACTATATTAATGGGATTAAATGATGATATTTTTCAGAATTATTGGTCTTTAGTGCCCCTCGAACCACTGCAACCTCATCAACATACAACTTTTCAATGACCTACATCGAACCCGACTCTCTAATAACTAGGAAATGATCTAACACAATAAATTCATCATTTATCACCAAAATATAATTGAATCATTCTTCATATCATGGTGGACCAATGATTAAATTAATTAATATTTAATCTGATATCTACTCTAGGACATCCAATGGATTGAACCACACACAACATAGATGGTTCTCCACCTTCACTTACTGATAGACCAAGCACCATGGTATGATTTTATAAAAAGAATTATTTGTCAATAGATACCAAATGTTACCACTAAAGGCATTAAAAATCATGGTCATTCCATAATTAAAAACAACGCTAGGGTTATGTAACTTTTGAGAAAACAATTCATGTATTAATAAATAAAATAAAAAACCTCTCCTAAAACATCACTTGACATCATTCATCATCTGACCATTCCTATTGATAATCGTCATGAATTTCATAGTAAATCATCAAATCTGTCATTGAGTATAATCCCACTTATTATCATCTAGCTACTCCAGCATGGAATATTTCATTATTATCAAAAAATAATTCACTACTAATAACATATTTTGATTTAAGATTCAACACTACATGGTCCTCCACTCCTCTCTACAAATATCTAGATTATTGAAGAAAATATCCAAAAAACATCCTACATAGTAGATATACAACTACATTAACATTTCATTGGTTGTAGACGATCTTGAATTCATAATCCTAAAGTAACATCATCCACCTAAATTTCTATATATATTTACATCATTTGAAAAAAAATACATCTTCCATTTATGGTCTATTAAGAATAGATAATTCTTCCCAATGACATAATTTCAACAAAGATTCAGAGAAAACCCATAACAACCAACATGAAATCTTGGGTGTAATAATTACAGTCATGGGAATGAAACTGAATAATCGTAGATGATATCAAAACAATTTTATTTCAATATGATCCATATTAGGCTAAAATAAAAAATCATCAATGAAATCTTAAAACATCAAAACATCCTATAGCATCCAATGTATGGGGGAGAAATTAAACCCCTACCCCTTCTGGTAGTCGATTACATCTTATTAATTATTATTTCATAAAAGGTCTCTTTTATCCTAGTTATGGATGTTAATTGGGACATGTCCAGAGAAAATTCAGTTATGGATCTCGAATAATAGATCATGAGAACAAGGAATATATATAACTATTCACATTATTATTTGATCCCTAAGGAATATCATCCATATTATTGATTATATTCACTACCAATAAATTTGGAGAAAAAAAATTCATGTTCAGCATATTGTTAGATCAAATTATTATACATGGACATCTTTCCACAAATAGAGTGTTGATTAAGTACATATAGAGTGTCACTAATATTATCAATGTACTCCAAATTGAATCTCAAGTATATGAGGTGGTATTCGATGAAATAATCCTCATAATGAATTAGGAACTCATCAAACATTGATTTCATGAGTTAAATGATCATGTTTTTGGTATTTATGACATTGAAAGGAATAAAAAATAACAAGAACATCCTATATCATCATCTAAAAGTGTCTTCTGGATATCATCCTCTTTCACCCCTCATATGATTTTATCTTGACCAAATATAAATATTCCAACGACAAATGAATCCATTAAACTATTTTAAAAGGTCATTGATCCTAAAAATATGTTAATGCTTCATTTATTTCACATGATCTAACCAATATTTTCCTATAAATAAACATATACCATCATATTATCTCTTAGAGAATAAAAACGTATCACCTAGACATGTCACATTAAGCCAGATAATGCCTTTTTGTATGATTACATCAACCTAAATCCTCAATTCCAACATCTCTAAATGCATAATAAGATATTATCCACTAAAATTAAAGAGGTACCTTGATAAAACTTTATCATGAAAATGATATAATGTCGAGGGGATAAATCCACATCCTCCATAGGGAAAACATCAGAAAAATATTTCATAACTCTAAGAAACTCCAATGAATTTGACTCTACTAGTACTAATGATATATTTTCTAACTAATATTGAAATTGATCATAAAAACTATGAAATATTTCATTATTTTACTCATTATAAAACTATATATAGAAGCCCTTGTCAATATAGAACACAATCCTCCTTTGGAGTCAATTGATAACAACACAATGTAAAACAAGTTGATGTTAAAAATTATATTTTTTGTTGTATCATATGAAAAAATAAATCCATATAGGATGAATGATTTTCTATAATTCTCTAATAAATATAGCACACATAATGTATATTCATATGACTATGAAACTGTGTATTCAATTCTAGTGACACTATAAGACTCCCCACCTTGAGTCTCAATTGACTTACTATGGTGTGTGTAATAAAAGAGTATGATTATCTAGAAAAATAACCATAAGTCACAATATAAGAAAAAAATGGTTCCTCAGATAAATATTTTCCCCATCAATGTCATAACATCCATAGAATGAAGTTTTAAAATTTTTATTACCATGACTTACTGCTAACAACCACCTATACATTCATGCTCAACTATATTTCATCAATGATGAGGTATATCATTGGGTTGATTTGTACAAGATCCAAATACACTAAATGGAAAAATGTCTAACTACGCCTATGGTTAATACAAACTCAATGGAAAAATCTACTTATATAGTTGGAAATACAAATATAATATCATATCATATTGAGAACCAAGAATTGTTTCTGATTAATAATGTTAATGTTTTTTACCTCCACATGAAATACATTATGTGGAAAATGTCTCAAAGGGGGGACATGAACTATTATACCATGTGAAATGAGAGGAATAATATTTTTGACAATGACTATCATCCTATTGAATCATCAATTACACCATCACTTAAAGTCCACCACCCAAATCCATAATTACCAAGGATCACTAATGGATCACATTTCATAACGACCCCAACCAAGTATTCAATATCTCGATTATCATAGCCTTACTTTATACATCCATGTATAGAGGTATCATAAATGAGGATATTGCATATATGATTATATGATGCAGTACATCTTTTAAGAACCATGATTTAGACTCCTCATTCAAAAATATATCAGGTTTTAAAAAATACAACAATTTCATGATCTCACTCACTTTGAATATCTTATTGACTGGGGATATGATCATTTTTCTTCATCCCCATTATCATTAATGGTTGAAAATCAGGGTGAATATAATTTTGAAATTCATCCTAAGAGAAAAATTACATATTTATTTTCCCAACATACATTTTCCACCACTTCTAAACTAATCCTCAAATATGAACAGAAACCAAAAGAACAAGATACTCTGCCTTACCTTGAATTAAACTGAATGAGATCCTACAATCCTATAGCTAGCACCATGTATCTAAATTATCAATGATAAGAAAAAACATATATGAACCATATTTTCATAACTCACACAACATCTTCTTCCACACCTCATCTTCTTATTTCGGGTCATCCATCCTACTATCGACCAAGTTGTCCTACTGAACCTCAGAAGCCTAAACCACAAATTGGTGATGTGTAACACCCCAATCATCCATGGTACGCTCCTCTTTGAATAATAGAGCATCGTGTGTTATACGCAACCTCGAGTTCTAACACACCGCGACCAATAAAAGTAACAGTTATGAATAGTAATACCCACTGTTTGAAATTATATAAATTTTATATTTCAAAATGGACTTCATTTTTGGATTTAGAATATTGAAATTAGCCTATGTTGAATTTTAGGTATTTTTCTGAGAACATCCAATTTTTGATGAATAGTGAAAATATTTAAAAACAACTTTTTTAATAAAAATAATTTATATTGATAAATTATAATATTGAGTGGTTTTAAAGTATAATTAGAATATATTTTTACCATTTTATCCAATGGTGGTCATTAAAATTAATCTCATTTTGAAATTGGACATAAACAATTGTCAATATTTTGATATATATTGTTTCTTAAAAACATGCTATTTGTTGTGAAAGCGGGAATTCATTATAAAATTAATTAATGAAACTTATATGTTTTGAATTTTGTAAAATATACATCATTTTTGAATTCAGAATATCAAATATATATTAGGGTGAGTTTTTGATATTTTTCTGAAAAACTTCAATTTTTGATGAATAGTGAAACCACTAAGTGGTAGTTTACAAACTAATTTTTCATGAAAATGAAACATTACCACTTCTTTGTATTGAATTGAAAAAATCCTACATACATGGTTATCATTATGAAGTAAAATTTGGTTCAATGGGATTAAAATAATTTTTGGTGAATAGTAACTTTTAAGTTCTATTGATCGCGATTAAAGGTAATTAGTAAAATTTAAGGTAAAAATGATGTTATACTAATATGAAATTACCTTGAAACAAGTCCTACCCTTATTGGATGACTCATGGACGACCAATACAATCCACGGGTCAACTTGGGGACCCCATGGAGCCACATGGGTAAGAAAACGACATTAATAACTCTTTATTTAAAGTAAAAATAAAATTGTCACAAACATGTGTTGTTTTACTAAAACAATTATTACATTGGGTTATATAAGTTACATTTTCGACTATAAATATTCATTGGAAATTTAAAAATATTTCTTACATCATGATAGTTTTTATATAATTTTTATACATTAAATAAATTAAAATTTTTATGTCACCATGATGATGCAGCGATTACCTCATTAATTAACAATTTAAAAAAATGAAAAGATAATGTAAACTCTAAGACATAAACATGTAAAAAACCTATTTTATGAGTATATTTAGAACCCTTATCACCTTATCATCGAAATATATCATTTTTGGAACTTTAAAATCCGAAAATCATATCACAATAATGTAACATTTCATGACTTTCCAAGAGTGCCCCTCTTCTCCTCTTATAAAAGGCCCCCACCACTACCACCTTATTCATAGAATCAATCCATTTGGTTCGGCCAACCTCTACACAAATACTCTCTCAACTTACCTCTATGTCTCCTAGAAGCCTCACTTTGGGCATAAGTCTTCCCAAGGAAGCCCTTGTCTCAAATCAAAAAGAGTTACCCGATTTTAAGGTAATGTCTTCTCTTATGTTATTTTGTTTTATTTTGCTTCTCCAACCACTTAAACTCTCTGTATTCCATTATTTTTAAACAAAACCAGTATATTCCATATACTAGGATGTTTTTATGGGAAGGATTTGATTTAAAATTACACATACCTTTGTCTAATGGTTAAAGAACATACTGTTTCACTGGTTGGCGAATTTATGCCTCACGAAACGATGATTGTTCAATTTTCTTTTAACACCTCTCATGGTGGCCATTAATATTTCATTATATTTATATATGATATATATTATGTTTATGTTTTCCTTATGCTTCTTTATTTATCATTTATGGCATACCTTTATGATTTCCATTATGGGTAAACGCGATAATTTCATTTTAGGAAGTGCGGACTACCGCCCCCTCAAAGTGATTTGAATCGTTAATGCCATATGTGGGATGTATAAAGGATAGATTAAATGATATTATATATGATATTATAATGGAAATATAATATACCTATATATAATTATGATTTCATTCCATTAAATACAAAATAGAAAAGAAAGTAGCATTCATGCGTACGTACGGCTTACCGTCTCCATGAGCGGTGCATTTCATTTCATACCTCTAAATGTTACGTAATATTATGAATGAATGTATATAATGGATATATATGATATATATGATATCTACGTCATGAATATAATTCTGGATATAATTTATATTTTACCACATGAACGACTTGTAATTATAAGATGTTTATTTTTGACTCAAGTACCAAAGATCGACAAAACGACCATTATTAACATAAATAATTACATAATGTTAATAACATGGTAATAAGTGATATAAAAGGAATAATTAACTTTAAAAAGGTTCTTGAGTAATTATAAATTAACTCTAGTTTATTATTCAGGAGGTTAAAGAATCGTCGAGTCAAGTCGAATACGAGGTAAGGGAACTTCTTAACCCAATTTCCATTCGTTGGGTTAATCTCTTCCTTTCAAATTATGTCATGATATTATTATATCCTATCTTGTATTTGTAATTTCATTATGTGTAATTATAGTTAATACACATAATAGATCTATTTTATTTAAAAAATATTCTTTGTAATGGACTTCGTCTCAATCTCCTTTCATTGAGGCATATTTTGTTTTATACACAACTTTCTTTTATAAGGTGTATAAACCCCTTTGACATTTACATTTATTCAAAAGGAAACCTTTTTATAAGAATCGTTCTACTAAATGACAAAAGATAATGTTTTTTTTTCGTATGTATTCGGCGACAAAGACCTCTCTACCACGATTATCGTTATTTTATTTTTGACTTCCTCTACAAGCCATAACTTTTTTTTAAATGAAAAATAAAAACAATGTTTTAATTTTCTTTTATTTTGGTATTGAAAATGGTTTTGATAATGTTTTATTATATCAATGTGTTGTATTGATATCTTTTGATTGAAATATTGAAATGATATATTTCCTTTATGCATGTTTTATGTGATACGATTATGTTATGGTTTATGATATGTTTAAACCTATTCATATGAGGAATGAATTTGACTTAATAAGTGATGGGTGGAGCCCGCTATAGCTCCTCGATGCATCGGAAGGTCTCATGAGAAAAACTAGTGTCTTGGCACAAGGCCTTGAAAAAATCTTATTTGTATTTTTGGCATGAAGCCTTGGCTACGTGGTGATGATAGTCTGGAATTATGCATTCTATCATTATGAAAGTGGTTATTGATATTGCATGTGATTATTCGACTTATAGAATAACCATGTGAATAATTAAATGGCATTATTTCATTTTACTTTTTCCATATTATTCTGAAGTTCAAGTTTAAAAGGCTTTTGTTTAGTTATACATTTCCTTAAATCTTTAGGTTTATTTATGAAAGCTTCCGCTATTTTGTAATCCTTACTGAGCATCTGATCTCACCCCTTTCAATGGTTTAATTTTTCCAGGATGTGAAGAAGTATTTCATGAATGACCTGAAGGGATAATATGAGGGGATATGAAGACAATATGTTTTTGTAGTTTTTTATTACTTTATGATGTAATGTACATCTTATGAATGTATCTAGTGTTTCAAGGCTACTAAACTAATCGGTCTTTCAAGACTTGATCTTTGTGATCATGCCAATGTTATGTAATAATGCACTGACTCTGGGTAACTAGGTTCCAGGCGTTTACAGTTGGTATCAGAGGCAGTTTAGTACTAACCTTGGAATCTAGATTTATAAAAACTCTAATTAGACCACATAGACCTAAGATAGACTTTGAGGATTAGTATAGAAGAACTTCCTAGAATTTTGGAACTATAGAGATTTTTTCAGTTTTCTGAGCAATACATCCCTATCTGGTACGAGCAGGTAGTGGCGGCTCTGGCACAAATGTACCTAGGGGTAAACCCAAAAACACCGCTTTGAGATAGACTCGAACGGGAACTGGTGCATGACAACGAGCCTTTCTTCACTCATGGTTATGAGACTCCAAGGCGATATGCTTAGGATAATTCTCATTTTCAGTACAAACCACTATAATGGTTTATGAGTATATACTTCCTCAAAGAAAACATTTTTTTGATTATGGAATATATCGATAAATAGTTCAATTTATGTTAAGTGTTTGGTAAGATTGTAATTATGTATTTTGATTCATAAACAAATCTAGTTTATGCCATTGTTTAGAAATGGCGCCTAGTGGGAGGAATGGAAACTGTATCAATGCACGCACTCCATGTAGGGATTTCCCTCATGCTCAAGATAAATATAGTGGAGCTGGAGATACAACTGGTGATGCTAAACTTATCACCATACTCGGACAACTCACTCAGGTTATGAATGGTAACCTTACTCGTATAGAGCACCCTGATCCGCAACGTGGAGGATCAATGTTAGACCGCTTCATGAGGAAACAACCGCCAATATTTAATGGGCGTAAAAATCCATTAGTAGGTGAGCAATGGATAAACTCCTTAGATAAAATATTCCATGCCTTGGGGTGTAGTGAAAGGGAGAAGGTTGTCATGGAAGTTTACCGCCTCACTGGAGATTCCGATCAATGGTGGTCACTGATTCAAAACACAAAGGAAGATGGAGAAGTATCAATTATGGAATGGAGGGATTTTAAAGAAATTTTCATAGAAAAATACATTCCACATGACCATTGAGTAGATATGGAAAAGAAATTTCTGAGTCTGAGGTAGAAGGAGGATGAGAATGTCGCAACGTATGAGGCCGACATTACAAGGTTAGAAAGACATGTTGCAGATTATATATGTAACCCAAGAAGTAATATTGATCGTTTCATTGATGGGTTAAAACCATTTCCCCATCGAGCTTTAGTATTACAATCTTTCTCAACATACGAAGATATAGTCTCGTGTGCTATCAAGACGTAAAAGGAATTCTCTAAGTATTATGACAACAAAGTAAAGTAAGAGAAGAAGAGAATGGTGGAACAAGAGAAAGATAAAAGAAAAAATGGAAAGAAGGATTTTCCATTATGCGATAATTTTGGGAAGAATCACCCTAGTACTTGCCTAAAAGGAATGGGAGTTTGTTATAAATGTGGATAAAAAGTTCACCAGGCTCGTGATTGCAAGGTAAAGAAAGAGGCTATCAATGTTGAATTCTACAATTGTAGGGAAATGAGGCATTATGAAAATTAATGTTTTAATCGTCAGGGAAAATTACCTTAGAAAAGGCCCAGGGATCAAGGACAATCTTATGATGTTACTATAGTTGAAGTGGAATAATTAATGTATTGGTGATTTTGGACTCAAGGATTATATTCTGGTTATAAGAATAATGTGATATATATAAGGATTATACTACCGTACTTTTTGTTTTCATTAATGTTTTAATATTATTAAAGTAATCATATTTTTATATGTGACAATAAGAGAAGCTTTACTTTGTTTGAGGAATCTGATGATATAATTGATTTTGGAATTTATAGACCTTTTAGAGAAAGTCTGGACTGAGGTATTTTGGATAAAGATAAAAGTTGGAATGGATTAGGTTGAACTTTGGATGGTATTGTTTAAGGTTAAAACATTTATGAATATTATTTTTGGAATATTATAATACTATAGTTTTAGGAAAAGGACAACCTTCAGGTTTGGGGATAAACCGTCACGTCGGACAAAGCTGTAGGAATCAAACCCACAACCATAGTGCGACATGCCTTTATTACCTACCACTAGCCTACATGAAGTCCCTGGTTGTTACAAAAAAGTTTTCCTAATCTAAATGGTATGTGTTAATATTTGGAACCTTATACAATTATGATAAATAGAATATTTTTGAGTTCTATTACCTTTTGGAGTGAATGATGGGTTTGTGGTATAAATTTATTAAATAATGAATGTCTACATGAAAAGTATGTATATTTCCTTACGTTCTTAGTAAATCTCCTAAATAAATTCCTCAACTTTATGAAAGGTAACTTAAAACAAAAATTTTGTCGGTTAACTTTTCCAATTGGGGAATCAATGACCGTTTAACCAATCATAAGTTTGTGATTTTCTTGTAGTTAACTTTCTCCTTATCATGTTTTATACAACTCTCCATCAGACCTTGATGGTTTTTTTCCTTCATATCTATGTTTTCATAGAATCCTAGTATTTCCTATCTTGGGTGACCTTTTTACTTTAGTTTCTTTCTTTTAAAGTTATATTTTTATTAACCCTATTTCTGATGTGGGTTTTCCACAAAGGTATTTTCTATTTTCAACCTTTTATTTTCAAAGAAACATATTAAATTGTGAGGATGCAATTTATTGAAGTAGGGTAGAGTGTAACACCCCAAGCTTCCATGGTACACTCCTCTTTGAATAATAAAGCAGTGTGTGTTGTACGCAACCTCGAGTTCTAACGCACCCCAACCAATAAAAGTATCAGTTATAAATAGTAATACCATGTTTTTGAAATTATATAAATTTTATATTTCAAAATGGACTTCATTTTTGGATTTGGAATATCAAAATTACCCTATGTTTAATTTTTGGTATTTTTCTGAGAACTTCCAATTTTTGATGAATAGTGAAATATACTTAACAACAACTTTTTTAATCAAAAAAATTTATAGTGATAAATTATATAATTGAGTGGTTTTAAAGTATAATTATAATATATTTCTACCATTTTATCCAATGGTGGTCATTAAAATTAATTTCACTTTGAAATTTGACATAAACAATTGTCAATCTTTTGATATATATTATTTCTTAAAAACATGCTATTCGCTGTGAAAGCAGGAATTAATTATAAAATTAATTAATGAAAATTATATGTTTTTAATTTTTTAAAATATAAATAATTTTTGAATTCGGAATATCAAATATAGCATAGGGTGAATTTTTGGTATTTTTCTGAAAAAAATCAATTTTTGATGAATAGTGAAACCACTAAGTGGTAGTTTAAAAACTAATTTTTCATTTAAATGAATCATTACCACTTCTATGTATTTAATTTCAAAAATCGTACATACATGGTTGTCATTAGGAAGTAAAATTTGGTTCAATGGGATTAAAATAATTTTTGGTGAATAGTAACTTTTAAGTTATATTAATCACGATTAAAGGTAATTAGTGAAATTTAAGGTAAAAATGATGATATAATAATATGAAATTACATTGACATATATCCTAACCTTATTGGATGACTCATGGACGACCAAGAAAATCCATGGGTCAACTTGGGGACCCCATAGAGCCACTTGTGTAAGAAAACGACACTAATAACGTTTTATTTAAAGTAAAAATAAAATTGTCACAAACATGTGTTGTTTTACTAAAACAATTATCACATGGGGTTATATAAGTTATCGTTTCGACTATAAATATTCATTGGAAAGGTAAAAACTATTTCCTACAACATGATAGTTTTTATATAATTTTTAGACCTTAAATATATTTAAATGTTTATGACACCATGATGATGGAGCGATTACCTCATTAATTAATGATTTAAAAAAATGAAAATATAACGTAACATCTAAGACTTAAACTTCTCAAAAACCTATTTTATGAGTATATGTCGAACCCTTATAACCTTATCCTCTATATATATCATTTTGGGACCTTTAAAATCCGAAAATCATTTCATAATAATATAAAATTTCATGACTTTCCAAAAGTGCCCCTCTTCTCCTCTTATAAAAGGCCCCCACCACTACCACCTTATTCACACCTTCAAGCCATTTGGCTCGGCCAACCTCTGACCAAATACTCTCTCAACCTCCCTATATTACTCATATAAGCCTCACTTTAGGCATAATTCTACCCATGTAAGCCTTTGTCTCAAATCAAAAAGAGTTACCCAATTTTAAGGTAATGTCTTCTCTTATGTTATTTTGTTTTATTTTTCTTCTACAACCCCTTAAACTCTCTTTATTACATTATTTCTTAACAACACCAGTATATTAAATATAATAGGATGTTGTTATGAGAATTATTTGATTTACACTTACACACACATTTTTCTAATGGTTAAAGAACATACTGTTTCTTTGGTTGGCGAATTTCTGCCTCACGAAACGATGATTGTTCAATCTTCTTTTAACACCTCTCGTGGTGGCCATTAAGATGTCACTATATTTATATGTGATATATATTATGTTTATTTTTTCCTTATTCTTCTTTATTTTTCATTTATGGAAAACTTTTATGATTTTCATTATGGGTAAACGCGATAATTTCATTTTAGGAAGTGGGGACTACCGCCCCCTCAAAGTGATTTGAATCGTTAATGTCATATGTGGGATGTATAAAGGATGGAGTAAATGATATTACATATTATATTATACTAGAATTATAATATACCTTTTTATCATTATTATTTCATTCCATTAAATATGAAATAGAAATGAAAGTAACGTTCATGCGTACGTACGGCTTACCATCTCCATGAGCGGTGCATTTCATTTCTTACCAATAAATGTTACGTAATATTATGAATGAATGTATATAATGGATATATATGATATATATGATATCTACATCATGAATTTAATTCTGTATATAAGGGATATTTTACCACATGAACAACTTGTAATTATAAGAAGTTTATTTTTGACACAAGTACCAAAGATCGACCAAACGACCGTTATTAACATAAATAATTACATAATGTTAATAACATTGTAATAATTGATATAAAAGGAATAATAAACTTGAAAAAGGTTCTTAAGAAATTATAAATTAACTCTAGTTTATTATTCATGAGGTTAAATAATGCACGAGTCATGTCGGACACGAGGTAAGGGAACTTCTTAACCCAATTTCCATTCATTGGGTTAATCTCCTACTTTCAAATTATGTCATGATATTATTATGTCCTATCTTGTATTTGTAATTAATTTATGTTTACTTATAGTGAATACACATAATAGATCTATTTTATTTTAAAATGTTCTTTGTAAGGGACTTCGTCTCAATCTCCTTTCATTGAGGAATATTTTGTTTTATACACAACATTCTTTTATACGGTGTATAAAACCCATTGACATTTACATTTATTCAAAAGTAATCTTTTTTATATGAATCGTTTTAATAAACAAAAAAAAGGGAATGTTTTTTTCGTACGTATTCGGCGACAACAACTTCTCCCGCGCCGTTACCATTATTTGAGTTTCGGATTCTATACAAGCCATAACTTTATTTTAAATGAAAAATAAAAACAAAATTTTAATTTTCTTTTATTTTGGTATTGAAAATGGTTTTGATAATGTTTTATTATATCAATGTTTTGTATTGATATCTTGTGATTGAAATGTTGAAATGATATGTTTCCTTTATGCATGTTTTATGTGATACGATTATGTTATAGTTTATGTTATGTTTGAACCTGTTCATATGAGGAATGCATTGGACTTAATAAGTTACGGGTGGAGCCCACTATAGCTCCTCACTGTATCAGCATGTCTCATGAGACAAACTAGTGTCTTGGCATGAGGCCTTGAAAAAATCTTATTTGTATTATGGGAACGAGGCCTTGGCTACGTGGTTATGATAGTCTGGCATTATGCATTCCATCCTTATGAAAGTAGTTATTGATATTTCATGTGATTATTCAACTAGTAGAATAACCATGTGAATATGTAAATGACATTATTTCATTTTACTTTTTCCATATTACACTAATGTTAATGTTTAAAAGGCTTTTGTTTAGTTGTACATTTCCTCAAATTTTTTTGTTTATTTATGAAAGCTTCTGCTATTTTGTTATCCTTATTGAGCATCTGAGCTCACCCCTTTCAATGTTTTAATTTACCAGGGTGTGAATAAGTATTTTATGAATGACCTAAAGGGATAATATGAGGGGATATGAATACAAGATGTTGTTGTATTTTTTTTACTACATTATGATGTAATGTAAAACTTATGAATGTATCTAGTGTTTCAATGCTACTAAACTAATTAGTCTTTTGAGACTTGATCATTGAGATCATGCCAATGTTATGAAATAATGCACCGACTCTAGGTAACTTGGGTCGGGGCGTTTACATGATGACCATCCATAATAAGTGAAATAAAGTTTAATATATACCTCTCCTTGGAATCTACCCTGAAAAAATTGATACATCACATGGTCATTCGATAAATGTAGTTTATTTTCATAAGATATTTTGTTTCCTTAATTCCTATGTCTAAGATTTTATACCTGGTATATGATATGAATTTAGATCAGATAATATTGTTTCACTACCAAATAATGAAATCCTCCCTAGTGAATAACAAAAATATTATTCCAATCTCAAAACCAAAAATCTATAATACTACTATATCAAAACCCACCCAACTAATATCCACTCTTGGTATTTTAGTAAAGGTGATAGTGACCTTTCAGGCCCACATACAGATGGACCTAGGTTTTCAAATAGCTAAAAGGGAATAAAATATACAAATTATAGTAAGTTGCCATATAAAAACTAATAATATAGTAACAATTTCTCAAAAACCCATAATACTTATAAACCAACATCCATATTAATCTAACCAATTTATTAATATTGTCAAAAAATTCAAATGCTGAATAAAATAAAAAATATATCATTGGTAGTGACTTAATAACTACCCAAGATATATGATAGAACTATCCATTTTGGTCACCAAACCCAATATAGAAAACTATATATATATATATATATTAATTGTAAAAAAATATATAATTAGCATGACCATACATAGGACCTCTCTTAAAGCCTAACCATTTCAAGAGGGTGTGTTCAAGTCCTTGTATCTATAGAATGTGATAGAATTTATCATTAAATATTTTTTTAATCCATCAGTAGTCATCCCCTGAATTTAAATTAATATGGTCACAATATAATCTTTATTCCACTTGATGTTATATAGTTTATAGGTTTATTGTTGATGTGTCTGCCTTTTTGGGGGGGTTGTGGAATAATGTAAAATGTTTCTTCTCCCACTATATTTTCGGTTATGTGATATTGTATGAATGATAAAAATTTAAATTAATGAGATGCTAAATATATTCCACAGTCTAAACATTCATCCAAAAAATATGAATATTGAAATATTAAAAGGAAAATTCAATTGAATTATATGATTGTACCTTAAAATGGATGAATGTTACCCAATATGAGTGAAATGAATGGTTCCTCAATATCTCCTTGATCCTTTCCTTCTAGTATCTATGAGTTCTTATTCTATTATCAACCTATATAAACATTACTCTTTTTATCACTTCATATTCTGAAACATGATATTATGTATCTCGCAATTCATTTCACTCGTTTTTTCATTAATTTATGAAATAGTGTTTCGAGTCCCCGAAATAGTTTCTTAATTTGTTATGTTTATATTCATATTTTAAAATTTCCCATTAAATATAATCATATCCATGTAATTATTTTCATAATAATAGTTCAGTTGTTATACTTTGGAATAATTACAAATGAGTTTTGAAAATGATCTTCATTTGGGATGATTTAGTTATCGGACTCCCTCACCCTTGAATATTTGTAGTGATAGATCTAAGATGTATCCATGTGGTTGTAAGGATTCCCCCTCTATTGGAGCTTTAAACTCTTTCAAATACATATCCTTTCATGTGGAATAGTTCATGGACCATTATATATACAAGGTGATGGAAGTTATCATCCATTCATGTCCAATCCATTAGTATAAAACTTGTCTATTTAAATTAATATTTTCTTAATTCAAAATTTTTCATAATTTCCAAACGATCATCGAAAGAACCATATTCCACATCACGTCATATAGTTTCAAATTTTAATGTGTTTTTATAGACGTTTTTAGTGGTTAGGTAATAGGGGAAATTTTCTATAGATGTCTTGGTGTTGTAATGTTGATCCTTTTATGAAACTAGAAAATTGTCACTTGTCTGTTTTTCAACTTTAACTACAACCAATATATCTAATATATTATATTATGTTTTATAATATAATTTTATTTTTGGATGGATGATTTTGAAGGCAAATAATTATGTTTTTTATTAGTAAATTATTTTCTAAGATCACAAAAAAGATAATATTGGTTAGCCCACCCCATATTATTTGCACACTTTTAAGGTCTGATATCACTGAAAACATGTGATCTCCGACTATCAATTGACATATAATTCATTTTATCTCCATGTTTTTCAATTTCAGAACATATTCATAGAACATGATCTTATCTTGTATAATGGAAATGTGATGAATAATTTACAATAATTGGTATATGGTATCACCTTAATGGTTTCATATTTTAACAAAAAACAAAGAAAAATGACCAAATCCCTATTTTAACAGTATGTTACTCCTCCATAGGTTTATGTTCCATGGGAATATTGATTTTGATTTTTCAATAAATTATTCACTTTATTACATTTCAGCCTATTATATTTACAATTTATTTAGACAAAAGGTTACATCATTTGAAGGAATTTTCATATCTTATACTCTTTTAACATATGTAGATGTGTCATTCTCACTTGACATTTACATCATTCTTATTCGAGTTACCAATTTAAAAATATAAATCATCCTAATAAATTTTTGACAAACTATAAGGTTAGATGTTAATGAACTATTTTAACATGATTCAATGTCACTCTCAGTGCAATGTTTATTATATAGTCTAGATCCTAGGTATTTATTATGTAAATTAAATGGATGAAATTATTTTTCTACCCATGGAATTAATGATAATGATATAGTTTCTATTACAGTATCCTCATTTTATTATTGGTAGTGGGAGAGTCATTTCCATCAATTTTTTCAAGAAAATATTAATGCATAAGTGTATCTTATCATTATTTTTGGTATGTAACTACACTTCTATAAACTATTCTATCTCCATGATTGCACCAAATTAGGTTTTTTTCATTATTTATTCCACAATATTTCGATTTCTTATCCTGATGCCAGTATACTTTATTAGATATCTCAGTGTTTCAAATTAAACAGATTAGGTACATGGATTTTTTTATATTAAATTCCATTCATATTGAATTATAAATTGGTTAATGTAAACATTTTTAGTATTCCATCACATATATAAACATATTATTTTCTTGGGGTACTATTATATCAAATTTAAATACATAATCTCATAAAATATTTAATTTTAGTACTTTCAAATGTTTAGATACTAAAATCATATTATAAAACTCATGGAGTATGATTTAATATAATATCATTACACAGTACCTTGAATGGAATTAGACTAATGATAGTCTATAAACTAGATATTATGATTACAATATAGGGACCTTTACATTTTTAGAATAATTAAATTGGATGATATTATTAGAAAATAAATGACACGTCTATTGTAATATTTAAGATCAGGATTTTTTTTATTGTTTTTATTGGATTTTTTGAAAATCATAGCACTGTTAAACTATGTAATTTTGATGAATTTATATAAATATAAGAACCATAAAAACAAATTTCTGATCTTCTTAAAATTTTTAGTGTTATATGAATAATTCATAGCTCATGTTTCCATTTATTCATGTTGTTTTTAGCTAATGCATATTTTATTCTATATAAGTAAAACACGATTAAAATAAAGTTGTTATTCCAAATTGGGTATAAAATAAGTTTTTATAAATAACTATTGTCAAATTTTCCAATCCCTGATATGAAATTCCTAAATTCCTCAAGGAATTCATTTATGAGGAGGACAGAATGGTTGATCGGTGAAAAAATTCAGGATTCATTGAGGGGTTTTCACATCCTATTCATGCATTTCATGATGTTCATCCTATACTAATGGAGGGAGGAAAAACATCAACCTATTAATAGGAATCCTCTAGACCATAGACTTCCTATCACACTAATAACACTAATGAAAAATCAATTAAATCCAATAAAATAATAGAAAACTATAACATTGATGATCATCAACATTAAAAAATCATGATGTTAAATCTAATAGATTTTTACTTTTGTATTTATGATTATTCAAAATAGTAAATTTTGATGGAGATAACACATACTCAAGGTGTTTCTATTGTGTTTTTAAAGAACCACATTTTAAAAATATACCACAACTATGATTTATGAAAAAATAACAATAAATTAGATGGTTATTTTCTATTTAATAGTGGTTAAACAATTACTTCATTTAATAGATGATATTCATCAATTGAGAACATAAATTGCATGGGGATCACGATTCGCCAAGTGTTGTTCCATGAGTCATTGATGATGAAAAAATACAATATATGTAATAAGATAACATAGAATATTTATGTGGTTTCATGAATTTAATTTTTATACATAAGGAGAGAGAAAATCACTATAGAACTCGATAATTATATGTTTATGGATACCCCAAATATTACAACCATAAATTTGGTTTTGGTTTGAATGTTTATGTTTATGAGTAGCTTTAATATAAATTCTTCTAATTTACATTTTCATGGATTCAGATTTTAGGGTCTTTTGGGAACCTAAAATCATGTAATCATGTGTTGTATATGAGTTTAGTTCCATTTATGTTATTTTTTGAAAAAGGTCGATTCTCTAGTTTCTTAAATTTATTCAGGTAAAGAAGCGGAATGCCTTGTGATTCACTAGAATGAAAAGGAATATGGAAGTGGATGAATGATTTCACCATCAAGTATAATGATATATTGGAATCCTAATTTCTCGGGGAATAAATTATGGGAATCCCCTTTATGGGTACCTCACCTCGCAATAATTTTATTATTTCTTATCTACTACCTTCTATTTCACTCTATTTCTTCTCATCAACACTTATTATTATTTAGTGTTATTTTCAATGTACAAGTACATTCCAAATCATAATCTCCAATAATCAAGAAAATTTTATTTTAATATCCTGAAAACATATATATATTCCCCTTGAAATGATGTATTATTATTAGGGTTATATTTTTACATGAATATAAAATGCAGTTGGTGACGATTAAAATTTATGAATTGGATGGGTGAAAATGGTGTCTAACACAATTGTGGGAATTATCCTGGAGTATAATGTGACCCTAAATACCCACAATTTTTTGGGTGGAGAGAAATTTGTATATGTGTCCTAAATACCCAATATATGACGTGAAATCATTTAGGGACCAAAATTCAGTCTGTTTTCCCAATAGTTGACTGTTGAGATTTCCATAGTGAACTTGGAATTTGTTTTCATTGAAGCACACTATGATCATGAATGATGGTAGGGATGATATTTTTTTTTCTGAAATCATATTAAAATAATGTTATGAAAAAATATGGTGCTATATCAAAATAGTCATATACATAATTTTTTCCCTACATTGCATAGAAAAATCAATTTATTTAATAGGTATCTAAATCAATCATTTTTTCTAAATCTAGTATTTATTGAGATTTATTTTTAAGTCATATAGGATCTTTCTATTTCCATTTCACTAATATTTATTTCTAGTTATATGTTTCATTACTTAAATCCATGTTTACATTGATTTACTCAGATTAATTCATTTCATATATCAATATTGGTTCCAACAAACAGATCCTCTTTCTTTCCATTAGTGCAGTTGGTTGATTCTTACACATGAGAATATGTATGATGTAGGAGGATAATAATGATAATTTATTATATAATTGTATCATTGGTTTTATTGTGTTAGTATCCTAGGTGGGACTACCTAATTATATATACATGACATTTTTCTCTTGGGATTCCCTAATAATTTATTTATATATTTATACCATATAATATATATGTTTATTGGAATACGTTCATTGCACTGTTTTTTCAATCACTTCTATGCAAGTTGTGACCAGTAACCCTTTTATCGGCATCATATTTCCTATCATGAGATTAACCACATAAAAATATTTGTTCAAATATGAACCAAATTTGCTATTATCAAATCAAAATAAGTTATAATCATTCATTTAATTGTTTTTTAATCATAATGATATTAAAATTATAAAATCAAATGAAGGTATCATAATTGTGTTCAATGTTTTAGGATGTCCATGTAAATTTCGAAAAATAATTTGGAATTCAATTCAATAAATACACAAATTCCCCCATTTGGATTTCAATTCAATAAAACCCACCCTCCATTGGATGATATTCAATATAGTGGTGGTTGTTAATTTTATTTACATTACCTTCATTTATAGTAACATTCTTATAAATTTATGAAATCCAAAAAAAATCATGATTTATTTTATTATTATTCATATACATTTTATGAAATTTTAAATTGGTCTAGAATTATTAATATCAAGGACTTATTTTTTTGAGGTGTTTTCATACAAGGAGTCCCTAAAAATCATAGATATTAAAAAATTTCAAAATGTGCATATCATAGGAGATGATGTATTAATCCATATGTATCAAAATATTAAATTAATTAAGGGCTTCTTACATAATATTTCTCCCAATTCAAAGTATAATTTCTTTATAATTTATAATAATAAACATAAATTTTTTTAATACATGTATTTTATGTATTTGTGTTAATATTTTTTTTACTACATAAAAAATATAATAGATTTGGTTTTGAACTGATATGAAATATATTGAACTAATATATATTAATTGTTACTAAAATTTATTGATTAGAATAATATTTTATGGATCCATAAATTTATAAAGTATTACATTATCATTAGGAACAATAATAGTTTGGTAATGGTGTATTGTAAAAATATTAATTTATTGAATTTTTGACATACATTTCATGTTGGAATAGCTTAAACCTATATTCTCCTAAATATTAATGGAAACTAAAAATGATTGATAATGATATATCAATATATACTTTCCTTTATGAAAAAAAATATAAAATTTATATCAACAATTAATTTAGAAGTAAGAGTGTTTACCTGTGTAATTGAATGATTATCCCGAGAAAATGGATGGCTTGGGTAATATATGCCAAGGATGATTTTTAAGGGGCTATTCTCATTAATATATTTATTTATTTTATTAGTTTTTGATTCGTAGGTGACCATATGTATGTTTAATGATTTAGTTCAATCTATTTGAGGAAATTTGTCTTTATGATAAACTATTTCATCAATATTGTGGTGGTACTAAATGAATACCAAAAATAAATTCATTAAATGTGAAATGATAATAGAATTAGTAAAACAATTCATGGTAATTATTGAATTATTAGAACTTCCATGATAATAAATAAAAGATAAATTATAGTGAATAAGGAACATGATAATAAGGATTAATGTATTTATCAATGAAATAAAAATAGTATTATTTTGAACTGTTTCTTATTAATTGATTCATTATAGTGAAAATTTGATAAAAGATTTCATGAATGAGACCAATAACATTGTTGTGTATTTTTTAGTCATATTACCGAATAATGATCTTTTTATTACACATTTCATCGCCACTAATTATCTATATAGCAAAATAATTTTATTTATATTTCAATATACAAAGTCAGATATGCGCATATTTTCTTGAATGCATTGCTAGTTTTCACTTGTAGAAAATAAGTTTGACATGACTATTGAATGAATCCCTATATGAAATGATTATCCACTAGGATTATCTACATGAAATTATGTAGAATATAATTACATTATTGTAGGAACTTTCTTCCATGAATTCGTGTTTTAAAAATCCTAATTATGTGTAAGAGAATGTAAAATTGAATTACCATTCCATGAAAATTGATGGGTTGGGTACTAGTATATATATATATATATAACTATTTGAGGTGTAAAAATTTTATAATCAGCCAGATTATACTCAAGGCCTCTCTTGAAAACGTGGAAGGAACTTATTAATGATATCATTGAAAAATAGAAGTTGGAACCAGCAAATTGCGAGTCAGCTACCACCCTTCCATCCTAAAGTTCAATTGCCATGTATAACACCCATGTATAATAACATAATATCAATAGTAAAAAATTAAGAACCACACAAAAAATTCCCCATTAATTTTACACTCCCATTGCCAAATGTCAATTGTCATGAGTTCACACCCTTTAACATCATATGTGTGTTGGGAGGTATCACAACCTACACCAACCTCCCTTAGTGGCCAACATACTACGTTGGAATCCTTCAATTCATTGTATGACCACATAAATTCAACAAGAAACAACGATATCATTCCAATCACCCAATATATATTCAAAATCATCCCATATCTAATGTAGGCTAGTATCATAAACCTAATGGAAAACAACATCATTCCATCCTCCTACTATGAATGACCACTATCATATCTCACCCCGCCACCTACAGAACCAATATAATTTTATACGCCTAGTAGAGAGAGAGATGAAGAGGTGGTAGTCATCCATTCTTCCTCATCTACATAGATATTAAGGAAAATAAAATGATCCAAAAATATTTTTTCATTGATAAGGTTATCCTATTGGATTGATGTGAATAAATGAATGACAAGAAAATTCTATATATATATGTATTTATATATCCAAAAAATTATCAACCAAGAGTGGGAACATTAAAAAACCCTTCAAATACCACAACTATCACCAAAAATCATCCCGGCACATACTACCACCACTTCTATCTACAAGTAAAAACTTTCTCCATACAAGTATATAAACCAACCATAATATATATTATGATTCCCATTTGAACCCTCCATTTAACCATTCCATATATAACATTAAACCAATTATGTTTATTTATCTTTTTTAATTTCATATATAATGTACAACCACTTATAAAAAATATCCATGTGAATTCCATCCATTTTGTTATTAAAAATTACATTCCATTACTACCTCATAATAAAAAATGAGGACCATAATGATTAACCATGTCATCATCCCATAGTAACCTTTAAATTATTTATATGCTTAAAAGTGATTCCTCACTAAAACATAAACTCTTACCATCATATCTACAATTAAAAATACCAAAAAAACCCATTGTAATCCCACCACAAAAACATATTCCAATAAATCATGGCCTTGTCATGAAATCAACTGAAACAGTACACTGGATCAAAAATAAAAAACTATCATAGCCCAACCATCGTAATTAAAAACCACAATAATCCTAACCAACGCATACCCCTTCCCTAACCTGATAAGATAATTACAACCCTATCATCCTTAATGTATGAGGATTTAATAACCATCATCGAAAATTGTAACAAAAAAGATTCAAAATCTATATATATCTTGTTAAAAAAATTTATTTTTTATTTTTATATACCATTAATAAAAAAATAAATTACATGAGTATCCATAAAGAAATTTCTATATCACACACATATAATTTACTAACATCATTATTTCAATTGTCTTCTTTTATGAAGGGTGATTTCAGAAGCGTAGTTTTATTAAGAAACATGTTCATCGTAGAAAAAAATTATTATTTCTAGTTAGATTAAATAAAAATTTCCTAATCGTAGGAAAAAATTAACTATAAAATAATGTATTAAAATATCACCAACCATTTCAATTTACATTATTTTGATTCATTTTACATCATCAAATGAAAATTCATCACCGTCTCAAAGGTAACAAAGTAAAAAACATCAAAAATTCTAAAACTAATAAGAGAGTTTTCTTGTATCCCCTCCACTGATAACAAGAATTTATATAATAAATTAACATGAATATGTGAATCGAGGATCAAATATCACCAAAATTAAAAGAAACTACTTTGGAACCTAATAAAATCAAAACACTAAAAAAATTCATAAAACTCCACCCAACACCTAAATAACTCCCCACAATAGCCTTTAGAGAGGGGAGGAATGAGAATGGAGAGGGGGATATAAAGAATGAACACTTTTTATCAAGTTTGATCATTCATAATAAAACAAAATGTTAAATTCCTAAAGAAGCACAATTGAGGTATTATAAATGTTTCTAGTTTTATAAATTGTTTATGAAAGGAAAATAATATCCTATCCAAGGAGATAAAAACACCAAATTTATAGTGGAAGCGAAAAAAACATTACTATAACATGAAATAAATCTAAAAACGTAGTTTATTTTCACAAAATGAGATTTTTTTCCAAAATTTTAAACTTTCATACCACCTAAACATACATCTCCGTTAAAAATATTAAAAAGCATTATTAGAACCAAACAATGATCCAAAAAATAAGTTTTACAATTTTATCTCCCAAGAGAGAAACCACGAACTCTACCATATCATAGGAAAAACCCCTCTATATTTTAAATCTACATAACTAGGGTTGCAGAACTATGGGCTTAAACATTCTTTCTACACATCCTCTTTACACATATCAAGTATCCATGGGTTTTCACACTACCATACCCAGTGCATGGAATTATTCATCTTCATTTCCCAATAAGGACATTGTAAAAAATCACTTGATATACCATTCACTCCAAAATGTAATGATATTCAGCCACATTTAAAATTGGTAAATCCTTTAACCAAATTAAATCTATCATGGGTGTTTCAGATGCAGTGGAGCACTATAATTCATATCATCTATGTCCCTTAGCCTCATTTACAATTGTCTAATGAACCATGCCATGTATACCCAAACAATATTCACCGTGATCACCACCATACATTAAACCATGATGTGTTGATCATTTATTTATCCAAAACATATATATTATATCCAAGACACCTCTATGCACTCTCTCAACACCCCCAACACTAAAAAATAACAATGGAACAGGATAGGGTGGTGAGATCCATTATTTTACTCATATAATCCTAATAACAATTACATTTAAATCTATTTATGAGAGTATTCATAAGAAAATATGTATTTCATAGATCAAAAATATATCAATGAGATTACATGTGTCTATAAATTACAAATAAAAATAATAAATGAATATATGGTAATTTTAGTGATTTAATTATATTCAAAATTTAAAATAATACTACCTTATACAGTAAATAACTTTATATATTCTATTTCTTACCTTTTACATCGTATACCATCATCATGGACCTAAAAAATCAAAAAAAATTAGTGATATTAAAATTTAAATTACATTATTATATAAAATCACATAACTGATATCATTTATTACTACACAAAAATTTCATAGACTAATAATAAAAACCAATTCCAAAATATAATAAAACATTTAAGATCACTTTTATTGGATCTTCATATAATAACTTTTAGCTATAAAATACTTTATCATATCAAGTAATTAATAAATGAAATGATGTTACCAAATATAGATAATTGATTGGTCAATGTTGAGATTCCTCATAAAATATGGGTCTTTAGAAAATCTATAAAATTAAATAAACTCTCCTCTTAGGTATAAATTTATCCACATCCAATGGTATAATAAACCAAATTTTAATTAATTATAAAAAATAAAATTCTAATTCATGAATGATAAAAAAAATATTTCACTTATTGTTTTATTATTTCCATTAAAAAAATTTCCACATCACAAATACTCTTAGTCATCCAAATTTTTTTCGACTATTTCATCATATATATTTTTATCCTTTTACCAAGGGTAGAAATTTCCTCAAATTATATCCTTTTTAATCACTCAAACCCACATCATCTTCAAAAAAAAGGTTCATCATTGAAAGGACATTGAACATAATTTTATCACTAATAACTCCCAAATGTAACTCCCCAGATTGATAATCCATTAGTACCATTCTCACTTCTAGAAATAAACATCTATCTATAGGGGTTATTTTTTATTAATCAATCTCAAGCATAAAAATGTACTATAAAGTAATATTTATCCACCCTATCCAAAACAGCATCACTAAAACTTCATGGATATATCAATTTTTCCCCTAATTAAAGAAAAACATTTTGGGACATTTTTCTTTAATCCTAATAATTAATATATTTATTATTAATCAATGTACACACTAACACCTAAAAAATAAAAATCTTTTCTAAAAAAAGATGATCAAATATTAATAAGAATATAAAAACTACCATGAGGTTATTAGATATTTTTTAAATTCTTAGATACCATGGATAAAAAATTATATTTTGAGTGATATTAAAACCATATTCTTAATACTCCACCTATTTGAAACAAAATATATAATAAACCATTCATATATAATAATATTAACTTAATTGTCTATAAAATAAATTTCAATATGATGTTTACTATAAAAATGTGTTTGAATAACCATTGATTCATCAATTTTATAAAGTTTACACATTCATATAATAGTGTTGGGGTTTTGTAAGTTTGTGGAGCTTTATTTGTAACTTCCTTGTCTTCTTCATTTTCATTCACCATTAATTTTTCATTATTTTTCTTATCCTTTTTTGGAAAATCAATTTTTTTTCTCCTCCATTGTTAAATACATTCCTCAATAATTATTCAAAACAAAATCAAAAATAGGCTTTAACTCTCAATATGTGTTAATATTTATATCACATGGATACACTCATATTAGTCTATCCATAATAATATTTCTAATTATTTCATTTGAAAACTCATGAATTATCATGTAATATCTTTATTTATTTAACTCATCTTTTTTATTCATGTATCTCACCCCCCATACATATCATGAATGTTTACAAAGTTTATTTAACGAACATATATGGCTTTAATGTAATTTATGTTGTTGGTGTGGTTGAAACCATTTTAATTAATATTGAAATCTCATCAGTAAATAGTGTCATACTGATTAATATTAGTGTATTTCACATATTATATGCAATGAATGTGTTTTTTTCTTATGGCTATCATTGTATCCACTAAATTCATAAAAATATCTAAATTTGAAACTTCCAATCCATTATAATCAATAATGTGAACTCATTTTACATTTTTATCCTATTCATTCCATGTGAAACTATTCCTTTAAATTTAGTCTAATATGTTATACCTCTATTTTTCTAGAATCAATATCAATGTTCTGAAAATAGTTGTTTAAATATCTGAATTTTTTTCTTGAAATATCCACTAATAAATGATTTAATGATTAAATACTTCTCATTTCCATGATGGGAATACTTTCATACCAATAATTCAAATCAATCCCAATAAAAAGGAAGTAATTTTATTTCAAATATTTTAATTTTTTAATATTTAATTTTTTATAAATTTTAATTTATTAGGGGACTGAAATTAATTAATTTGTGTATCTTTATTTATTTCCATATTATGATTAAATTTGGTGACATAATTACATTCAATCTATATTATTTTCTGAAAAATAAAAAAAATAATAACCAGCATCTTATCATGTCATTAGAAACACTATTAAATTTGAATGTATTTGAAATTTCAAGGAAAAATCGTAGTAGTTAGTTTTGAAAATCATATTTTTGAATATTAAATTAAATATAATTTGAGAAAAAATGATCATCATCATTATTTGAATGTGATATTTCATAACCTATTAAACTAGTATTCTAGAATATACGTATACACATGATGATAATTTATAATCCATTAATGGTTTTTTACTTTTTTTTCCTGGAAGAATATATTTATACATTTATTTTACATGATCAAATAAAGAAAATTTCATTCCTTTGTATGATTTAAAACTCTTATATAATTCAGGATCCTACTAGAAAATATATTTTTAATATTTATAAGCATTTCATATGATTAATAATTTATTCATAAGTTATAACCTAAAAATATCTACACAAAGTTACCAAATTTGTTAAGAAAAATATAGGTAAAAAATTGGTTGATAAATTATTATTTTTTCTTTGAAACTCGAGCTTCTACTATGTAACACCATGAGATTTTATGAAAAATGTTATTTTAATTTCATTAATGTCTTGTTTTGTATGCTACACCCAGATTACCTTGCACTATACACAACACCGTATTAGCTTGCAGTATACGCAACACTATTCATGGATCGTGTTACACACAATTTTGATAATAGTTATTCTACGCAACATTGAGTATATATATATATATTTATATTCAATGTATAAATTAAATATGGATGGATTATGTTATACGAAACAACTAAGGATTCTTGCGCAACACGTAACCCTGACTTGGCTTGCATTACATGTAATCGTGACCTTCCTCGATAGCGTGTGTTGTACGCAATACCGAGTTTTACTAAACAATGATATATTATTATAATATTATTATGAACTATCCTTTATGAATACTATTAACTAAATTTTGAATTTTATAACATTATTATTTATCTTAAACATTTTCTATAACATGGTATAAGAACAAAATAAATATTTCGGGTAAAATAAGTATTTTTCAAAAAATGCAGTTTTTCCGCCTTTTGATGGCGCACCCACTTTAAATATAGTTTTTGACATTTTTATAAGTTCAATTTGAAAAAATAAAATTATTATTTGGAATGAAGAAATAAAAATTTACTTTGGATAAATTTTTCATGTTATTCTGGTAACTTTCATATTTTGATGAATAGTAAAAACACGCTATATTTTAATTAAAAACAACTTTTTTCATCGCAATAATTTATATGGTTAAATTATAATATTGAATGGTTTTTAAGTATAAATAGAATATATTCTTACCATTTAATATAATTTATGTCATTAGCATTGATTTTACATTAAATTCTTAGGTTAAATCAATTCAAACTTTTGTAATGTTTTAAAGAAAAACCCGTTTTCTTTCGACAACGGGATTTATTTTAATTTAATTTCTGAAACTCTTTTGTATTGAATTTGGAAAAATGGATTCCATATTTGGAATCAGTGGGTCCAAATTATGTAAATAAGCTACTTTATATATTTGGGAATTATAAATAGTAACTACGGTAAATTTTATTTACCATAGTTAAAGGTAAATCGGGTAATTAAGGGTAAATATAATATTATAAAATTACCCTAACACATTCCAAAATTCTATTGGATGAATAAAAGTATACCCCTATAACCTAAGGGTCGGATTAGATTCATTTTATGGCCTTTGGACCATGAAAATAATTTAATTATTATTAAAACCAAAGAAAGTGACAACATGTCACTCTCTTAAATCTTATATGTATATCAATTTCAATTTAGTGATAAACATCATAAAACTAAGAACATGAATAGTTTCCAGAAATATAATAAATGTATCTACATCATGATAATTTATTTATAATTTTTATGGATTAAATAATTGTCATTAATGGTGATACATTATGGATACAGAAATTATTTATTAAGTGGAAAATAAATAATATAGTTTTTATTGAAATAATAATACCCATTAAAAGGACCAAAAACCGGACCACACCTTATTTGTAGTGTATATATACACCTTAATCATCCAATTACCTAATATATAACCGTTTGGAGCCTTTTAAAAGTGATTATGACACTTATATTATTTTATTTTAAATGATGCCAAATTTTTCACCTTCACAATTTAATAAATATAACAATTTAAATATTGTCATTTTAAGATGATAAATTCTATTAAAAGTATTATTGTTAAATTTATTAGATTTATATTCATCATATGATTTTATTTTTAATTTTTATGCAATAAATCAGTATATTAAATAATTATAAAAAATGTTGTAGTAATGTTTTTATTAAGAGATAAACCAAATAAATGGTTTTAAAAATAGTAAAATAAATATTATATGAACTATTTAATGTGGTCCACTAATTTTATAGATACATATGACCTTTTATTAATCTAATAAAGCTTTTAGTTCGAACATATCTTATTTATATATTTTATTTAAATTCAAATATATGAATAGTGTCAAGATTGACACTATTGTTATTTTAAAAAAATAACATATTATAAAATTGTTTAAAAATCACAAAAATATTTAAAAATTATAAATTTAAATTTAAATGGTCTATAATGTAATAAAGTAAACAATTATGGAAAATTCACCACAAATAAGTAATTATTTGTTATAATTTAAAATTTAGAATTTTATTACCACAAATAAACTTAAATAGATTAAATAAGGATAAGTCAAAATGATAAGGATTAAAATAAGATCCAAAAATGTCTAAATTTGATTGGTTGATGCGATTACAAACCTATATAATCTAATATTCGAATATGAGTCATTTTTGGAGGTTTTTAAGTGGGGTAAGATTTATTATAATTTAATATTTTTAAGAATTCCAGAGGTGCCCCTCTCCTCCCTTATAAAAGGGCACCTCTTCCCTCTCGTCCAAACACCACTTTGAGCCTTCATGCTCGACCAAACCCTTCCCAATTCTCTTCTCCACTTCGCTAGAAACATCCTAGAGGTCCTGGTTTTCTTAAAAGACCAATGTTACTGCCCTAGGAGGAGGTCTCAAAGAGGCGCTTCAAAGAAGAGGTAATTTTCGTTACCGATTCTTTCACCTTTATTTCTTCTTCCACTTATTCTTCGTAGGTTATTTCATTATGAAGTAATAACATCAGTATCACTCATATACGGATATGTTGTTATAAGAATGAAACAACCCTATTTCACCATCTATCCATCCTACAGAAAACGAAATCACCGCGCGTGCGTACGTATGGAATATCGTCTCCACGCCGTGGTGTAATCAATTTTCCACCACCTCCTTACTTGGATGGGTATAATGGTGTAAATAATAACTATATATGAATATTTTAAAGTTATATTGATTCTGTAATAGTATACATACACTCAAAAAAATTTCACGATCATGGGAACAATATCATCGCTCGTGCGTACGTACGGAATACCGTCTCCACGACGCGATGAGATTCATTCTCAATGATTAACCATTCATAAATGATTATAAAGTATATATAATAAGTAATCATGAAATATATGACATAATAATGATACTGGATTTATGTATATGTATATATGTATGTCATCCAATTAATTCCATTCAATCAATGAGGAAACGAAAACAACGTTCATGCGTACGTACGACCTACCATCTCCATGAATGGTGTATTAATTTCCATTTATCGATCTATTATATATATGTATATTCTAAATATATATTATATATAAATCATGTTTTACATTATGCATGTAATTAATCATGATCTAAGTAATCATATGAATAATTACAAGTCAAAACACGGACGACAAATGAAACGATTTTACCCAAAACGCTCTTTAACATTGAATTTACAATAGAACGGGTAATATAAAGTCATAAGTGAACAATATATGATATCATAACAATTAATATGATTCTGTAATAAGTCAATAACATTATTTAAATCTTTATACAGGAGGTTCGGATACATACGAATCATATCGGACCAAAGGTAAGGGATAATTTTCCAAATCTCATTTTTATCTGAGATTGCTTATTTGTAAGTATTTACTGGGGTTATATTTATAATCCATGTCCAAATTTTATAAAAATGTTTTCATGAATTTTTAAAGTCCTTTTTACCCATTTTTTTACTTTTACTACATGGTATCTAAGGAATCTTTCTTTTGTTTACGTTACGAGGTACTTTTTGACTTTTCCGGCAAAAGTACAAGAAGAATGTTTTTTTAACTTATACGGACCGGAAGGATTTTTATTGTTTTATAAAGCCTTATACTCATGAATCTTCCTCCAAAATATTTCATGACTATTTTAAAAAAAAATCCTATTCTTTTAAAATTTTATGACATTTTTTGAAAAGAAAATGATTTTGAAGAACAAAGGATATTTTCCTCAAGAATTCATTTC
Organism: Viscum album; assembly: GCA_963277665.1. Taxonomy (NCBI): domain Eukaryota; kingdom Viridiplantae; phylum Streptophyta; class Magnoliopsida; order Santalales; family Viscaceae; genus Viscum; species Viscum album. Next base: position 908,858,926 of record OY728145.1, read on the forward strand.
AAGTGTTTTATCAAAACCATTTTCCATCTAAGATGACATTATTTCATATGTGTATGTTATAAGTTTAATTTCTCTATGATTTACATGGTTTCAATTTTCTTATGATGAAATGTCCATTTGTTTTTTATGGATTATGAGATGATGAGATGATGTTTATAAAACCAATTTTATTCTTTAGGTTATGATGAATGTTTTAAGTTTATTTTATGGAAAAAGTAAGAACGATTTCATTATGAGATGGGTGGGGCCTATATCTCCCTCCAATGCATTGGGTAAAGATTTATATCTCATGATATATACATGGCTGGAATGGAAAGTTAAACCGGATCAGTAATACAGGACTGGAATGAGGAGTGAACTCGATTCAGAAAGGGACTTTGTCCACTAAGATTGTCTTAGAAGCAATGCCTTGGCTACTATGGAAATCATATCATGTGCTTAATGGTTTCCACAATAACATGTTTTATTCCCATGCTATTTTATCATGTTTTATATTCCAATATGATCTATTCCTTATGGAATTCCATGTTTTATGTCATTGCTCATGATTTTGATGTTTAAACATTGTGTTCATGTTTTTAAGTTCAAATGTATATGGTATGTTTTATTTTATCCATGATTACCCTTACTGAGCATTTGAGCTCACACTTTTTGTGTTTTCTTTTCCACTGGATATAAAGAAAGGTTTTAGGCAAAAAAATGGGGAAGATCTTTATGGGAGATGTTGAAGATCTTTCACCACCATTAGAAGATTACGTTCCAAGTTTCCAAAGACACTAAACTATTACGTTCCTTTTGTGTTTTGTTTTTGTTATGTATTAAGTATTTCGGTAAAGTAATGTAATGCCCATGTACGTCAATATTTGGGTCTCTATAGTTGGTATCAGAGGAAAGGTTTAGTCAACCTTTGGAAACTAGGATGAGAAAACATTAGTGAGATCCCTAGAGATATTTCTAAGGTATGTCTAGGGATGTCCCTAAGGATAAGTATACATATAGGATACAGTCCTAGAACTATGGTAATGATCATAGAATTTAACCTAAGATGTTAGATATTGAGGATACTCCCCCTTTACTATTTTGTTTTCCCTAGCATGATGTTTGCCTCTCACACTATTATTTTTGGGTTTTAGAAAATGGCTGGAAACATGAAGATTCACGATAATGGAGGATATGGTAGACAATGGAATGATTTTATTCATGAGAAGCCAAATGAAATGGGATCTGGAAGTCCAAACATCGTTATTATGCCTAATCAGCAATCTCATAATATGATCAATAATCTCAACTTTGGTAAGTTTCCCGACTCATATAATAAGAGAAAGATGGAGTTTCATGATGATCATAGAGGAAAGAAAGTTCAATTTCCCTCATGTAAATCATGTGGGAAGAGGCATCAAGGAGATTGTTTCAAAGGAACTGGAAGATGCTTTGGGTGTGGAAAAGAAGGACACAAAGCCAGTAAGTGCAAAGGAAAAGGTTTAGTTAACACCATGGACAGGGATAATGGTATTTCTACAACATCAACAATGATTAGATGTTTTAAATGTGGAATGTACGAGCATTATGCAAACCAAGTCCCTAATGGAAAATCTCATGAAGAGAATCAGCATGGTCATATGGGTAGTATTTATGCGGATGATGATGAGGAGACTACAAATGAGATATCAGATGAAAGAAGTGTTGAAGCTCAGTCGGTTGTTTTAGAAGGTAGTGGAATGATTGTATGTTTATCGAGAGTTATGTTGTATAGTTAATGGTACTATGGAATAAAGAATCATCTAAGGATTGTTACACTATTGTTTTTCCTAAAATTATGTGAAAGTATATGTTGAATGGTACCAGTAACCATGGAAGGTTATTCAGATATTTTTGTAAATTAGATGATATGCGCATAATGAAGGAATAAAGAAGATAATGAGATGTCTGATTGTATTCATGAGCTCATGATTGATATAAGGACTAAGTGATATCATGGTTTGAGTATATAGAATTTTGAGGATTTTGGTATGTGGAAAGTGTTAACTTTTAACTTCATTCATGATTTTACTAAGGTTCAATGGGTATTCATTTTTCAAGATAATACATGATTAAGGCATTCGAATGTTTGGAATGTGACCAACAAGACATATCTTATGATATATGGGGATCAACGATGGTATTAAATCTCTTGTAATCATTTTCACTATATTATGAGAGTGGACTGCAGTATTATGGATAAGCCTAAAGATTGGAATGGATTATGTTGGACATAATTTAGTATTGTTTAAGGATATAAGTTTTTTCGATATTATTGATGGGATGTTATAGTAACATAGTTTTAGAAAAGGAAAACCTGCTGGACGGGCGACAGCCCATCACGTCGGATAAGGCTATGGAAATTGAACCCACAACCGAAGTGTGACTGGCCTTTATCGCCTACCACTGGCCAACAGGAAGTCCCTGGTTAGTAGAAACTAATTTTATTTTATTAAGCGGTATGATATATGAAGTATAAGTTCATTTTTGGAACCATATACGATTAATCTAACCATAAGATGGACTTATAACTTTTGTTAACCTTTTGTTTGAAAGAGATGGAATGACCCATCATTTTATCACATGATCTGCTAACACATCACGAATAACACATTAAACTTCATTTCTTTAAGGTATGAAGTGGAAATTGTTCAATTCACGAACAACAGTGAGATTGTACCAAAATCATGCAAGTATTTCTTTTAATTAATCATCTTTAGGGAAATGATCTTGAAAACCAAAAATGTTGTCCTAGTTCCTTTATATCCGATGAATCTGACGGTACCTTAGATCATCACAAATCAATAGCTTTGTGATTATTGGCTTTTTCATAGCCATGTTCTCTACCACTCTACATCAGAACGTGATGGATAGATTTTCCTTCCATATCCATATTTTCACCTATGATCTCCTACGTGGAAACCCAGTGATGAGTTAATTTGGGTAACCATTACATTTCATACTTTAGTTTTTAAAATCCATGTTTTGGTATTCCTTTTTACGATGTGGGTTTCTATTAAACAAACTTTCGAGTAGTAAACCATTTATAACCCCGACGAATTTCAAGGGCGAAATTCATTTTAAGGGGGGTAGAATGTAACACCCTGAGATTTTATGAAAAATATTCTTTTAATTTAATTAATTTCTTGTCTTTTATGCTACACCAAGATTACCTTGCGCTATACACAACACTGTATTAGCTTGCAGTATACGCAACACTCTTCTTGGATTGTGTTACACACAATTTTGATAATAGTTATTCTACCTAACATTGAGTATATATATATATATATTAAATGTATAAATGAAATATGGTTGTATTATGTTATAATAAACAACGAAGGATTCTTGCACAACATGTAACCCTGACTTGGCTTGCATTACACGCAATCGCAACCTTCCTCGATAGTGTGTGTTGTACGCAATACCATGTTTTACTAAATAACGATATATTATTATAATATTATTATGAACCCGCCGTTATGAATAGTATTAACTAAATTTTGAATTTTATAAAATTATTAATCATCTTACACATTTTCTAGAACATTGTATAAAAACAAAATAAATTTTTCGGGTAAAATAAGTATTTTTCAAAAAATGCAGTTTTGCAGCCTTTTGATGGCACACCCACATTAAATCTAGTTTTTGACATGTTTATAAATTCAATTTGACAAAATAAAATTTTTCTTTGGAATCATGAAATAAAATTTTACTTTGGATAAAATTTTCATATTATTCTGGTAACTTTCATATTGTGATGAATAGTACAAACATGCTATATTTTAATTAAAAACAAATTTTTTCATCACAATAATTTATATGGTTAAATTATAATATTGAATGGTTTTTAAGTATAAATAGAATATATTTTTACCATTTAATATAATTTATGTCATTAGAATTGATTTTACATTAAATTCGTAGGTTAAATTAATTCATTCTTTTGCAATGTTTTAAAGAAAACCCGTTTTATTTCGACAACGGGATTAATATTAATTTAATTTCTGTAACTTTTGTGTATTTAATTTGGAAAAATTGGTTCCATATTTGGAATTAGTGGTTCCAAATTATGTTAATAAGCTACATCTTATTTTTGGGAATTATGAATAGTAACTTGGTAAATTTTATTTACCATAGTTAAAGGTAAATCGGGTAATTAAGGGTAAATATAATATTATAAAATTACCCTAACACGTGCCAAAATTCTATTGGATGGCTAAAAGTAGACTCAAATAACCTAAGGTTCGGATTAGATTCATTTTATGGACTTTGGACCATGAAAATAATTTAATTATTATTAAAACCAAAGAAAGTGACAACATGTCACTCTCTTAAATCTTATAAGTATAATAATTTTAACTTAGTGATAAACATCATAGAAATGAGAAATTTAATAGTCTCAAAAAATATAATAAAAGTATCTACATCAGGATAATTTATTTAGAATTTTTAGGGATTAAATAATTGTCATTAATGGTGATACATTAATGATACATAAATTATTTATTAAGTGGAAAATAAGTAATATAGTTTTTATTGAAATAATGATACCTATTAAAAGGCCCAAAAACCTGACCAAAACTTATTGGTAGTGTATATCGACACCTTAATCATCCAATGACCTTATATATAACCGTTTTGAGCCTTATAAATGTGATTATGACTCTTATATTATTTTATTTTAAATGATGCCATAGTTTTCACCTTCATAATTTAATAAATATAACAATTTAAATATTGTGATTTTAAGATGATAAATTTGAGTAAAAGTATTATTGTAAAATTTAATGGATTTATCTTCATCATAGGATTTTATTTTTAATTTTTATGCAACAAATCAGTATATTATATAATTATAAAAAAATGTTGTAATAATTATTTTATTAAGAGATAAACCAAATAAATGGTTTTAACAATAATAAAATAAATATTATATGAACTATTTAATGTGATCCACGAATTTTATAGATACATATGACCTTTTATGAATCTATTAACGCTTTTATTTCGAACATATCTTCTGTATATATTTTATTTAAATTCAAATAAATGAATAGTGTCAAGATTGATACTATTGTTATTTTATAAAAATAACATTTTATAAAATTGTTTAAAAATCACAAAAATATTTAAAAATTATAAATTTAATTTTCTATGTTCTATAATGTTATAAATTAAACAATTATGGAAAATTCACATCAAATAAGTAATTATTTGTTATAATTTAAAATTTAGAATTTTATTACCACAAATAAACTTAAATATATTAAATAAGGATAAATCAAAATGATAAGGTTTAAAATAAGATCCAAACATGTCTAAATTTAATTGGTTGATTTGATTACAACCCTATATCATCTAATATTCGAATATGAGTCATTTTGGGAGGTTTTTAAGTGGGGTTAGATTTATTATAAATTAACATTTTTATGAATTCCAAAGGTGCCCCTCCCATCCCTTATAAAAGGGCACCTCCTCCCTCTCTTCCACACACCACATTGAGCCTTCATGCTCGGCCAAACCCTGACCAATTCTATTATCCACTTACCTAGAAACATCTTAGAGGTCCTGGTATTCTTCAAAGACCAATTTTAGTTCCCTAAGAGGAGGTCTCAAAGAGGCGCTTCAAAGAAGAGGTAATTTCCGTTACCGATTATTTCACCTTTATTTCTTCTTCCACTTATTCTTCTTAGGTTGTTTCATTATGAAGTAATAGAATAAGTATCAATCATATACTGATATGTTATTATAAGTATGAAACAACCCTATTTCATCATCTATCCATCCTATGGAAAATGAAATCACCGCGCATGCGTACGTACGAAATACCGTCTCCACGCCATAGTGTAATCTATTTTCCACCACCACCTTACTGGGATGGGTATAATGGTGTAAATAAAAACTATATATGATTATTGTAAAGTTATATTGATTCTGTAATAGTATACATACACTCCAATAAAATTCAATGATCATGGGAACGATATCATCGCTCGTGCGTACGTACGGAATACCGTCTCCATGAAGCGATGAGATTCATTCTCAATGATTAACCATTCATAAATGATTATAAAGTATATATAATAAGTAATGATTAAATATATGACATAATAATTATAATGGATTTATATATATATATATATATATATATGTATTTCATCCAATTAATTCCATTCAATTCAATGAGGAAATGAAAACAACGTTCATGCGTACGTATGGCCTACCGTCTCCATGAACGATGGATTTCATTCCATTTATCAATCTATTATATATATGTATATTATGAATATATATTATATATAAATAATGTTTTACATTCTGGATGTAAGTAATCATTATCTAAGTAATCATATGAATAATTACAAGTCAAAACACGGACGACAAATGAAACGATTTTACCCAAAACGCTCTTTAACATGGAATTTACAAAAGAACGGGTAATATAAAGTCATAAGTGAACCACATATGATATCATAACAATTAATATGATTCTGTAATAAGTAAATAACATTATTTAAATCATTATACAGGAGTTTCGGATACGTACGAAGTATATCGGACCAAAGGTAATGGATAATTTTTCAAATCTCATTTTTATCCGAGATTGCTTATTCGTAAGTATTTACTGGGGTAATATTTATCAGCCATGTCCAAATTTTATAAAAATGTTTTCATTAATGTTTAAAGTCATTTTTACCCATTTTTTTACATTCAATACATGGTATGTAATGAATCTTTCTTTTGATTACGTTACGAGGTGCTTTTTTACTTTTCCGTCAAAAGTACGAGAAGAAAGTTTTTTTTAACTTATACTGCACGAAAGGATTTTTATGGTTTTATAAACCTTATTTTCAAGAAGATTCCTCCAAAATATTCCATGACTATTTTAAACAAAATACTATTCGTTTAAAATTTCATGACATTTTGTGAAAAGAAAATGATTTTGAAGAAGGAAGGATATTTTCCTCAAGAATTCATTTCAAGTGTTTTATCAAAACCATTTTCCATCTAAGATGAAATTATTTCATATGTGTATGTTTTAAGTTTAATTTCTCTATGATTTACATGGTTTCACTTTTCTTATGATGAAATATCCATTTGTTTTATATGGATTATGAGATGATGAGATGATGATTATGAACCCCATTTTATTCTTTGGGTTATGATTAATGTTTTAAGTTTATTTTGTGGCATGAGTAAGAATGATTTCATTATTAGATGGGTGGGACCTATATCTCCGTCCAATGCATTGGGTAAATATTTATATCTCATGAGATAGACATGGATGGAATGGAAAGTTAAACCGGTTCAGTAATACAGGACTGGAACGAGGAGTGAACTCGATTTAGAAATAGACTCTGTCCACTAAGATGGTCTTGGAAGCAATGCCTTGTTTACTATGGAAATCATATCATGTGATTAATGGATTCCACAATTACATGTTTTATTCCCGTTCTATTATATCATGGTTTATGTTCCAATATGATCTATGCCTTATGTACTTCCATGTTTTATGTCGTTGCTCAAGATTTTGCTGTTTAAACATTGTGTTCATGTTTTTAAGTTCAAATGTATATGGTATGTTTTATTTTATCCATTCTTACCCTTAATGAGCATTTGAGCTCACCCTTTTTATGTTTTCTTTTCCCCAGGATATAAAGAATGGTTTTAGGTTAAAAAAGGGGGAAGATCTTAATGGGAGATGTTGAAGATCTTTCACCACGATTAGAAGATTACGTTCAAAGTTTCCAAAGACACTAAACTATTACAGTCCTTGTGCATCTGTTTTTGTTATGTATTAAGTATTCCACAAAAGTAAAGTTATGTCCATGTACGTCAAGCTTTGGGTCCCAACATACTAATATGGAAGGTCCCTAAAGTCTTTTTTTAAAACTCTAGGATCCTAGGAGGATCCATCAATATTAAATTATAATAATCTTTATACATTATTATTTATATAATTCTTATTATTAATTACCATCGAATTTTATATGTCCATTTCATGGATTAAAATATAATCACTAGTAATCGCATTCATGTAACCATAGTTCATATTTCAATATAGTCAATTGATTTGATTAGAAAATAAATATAAAACTAAATTAAAAAAATTAAAATGATGAATGCGTAATATGTTTTTTTGTTCAAGTTCATGTGAAAAATTAATTTCTAATGTTCATAATGTTTTCCAATGTTTTTATAAAATTTAAAATAAATAAAAAAATTATAATTCATTTAATCTTGAATAATTTCAATCATCCTTATTATGGTAGATTACATTAATTTAATTACAAATTATGTGATTTTAAAAATTATTTAAACATGGAGGCTTAAACATGGGTTTTAGAGAAAATGAAATTAAAGAGACTAGATCATCCATTGAATGTAATTTCATCAATAATAAAACCTTATTTATCAATAAAAAATTATTAAAAGATGTATAATAATAAATGAATGCATAAATAATAAAAAAAATATTTGATTTAAAGAAACCATCTCTCAAATAAAAACCATTAAATTTTTTGGGAAGAATGTGATTATACCATCATGTATTCACATGAATATAGGGTTTGATACATATTAGACATGAGATAATGGAAGATAAATTAAATTAATAACTAACCATAGACTTCAGGATTTAAAAAATATAGTAATCTATTAATATAATGCAATTTTAATTCGATTTAATCTGTATAAGGTAACATTTTATATATAAAGATCCATATAGTTATAAATTTATAACTTTTAAATTTAATTACATTATTTTTTTCAAAACAACTCAAATTATTCATTATAACTGAATGGGTTTATCCAAGTTTCTACCAAAAATATTTCATCATTTCTTGAATTAAATAAAGATACAAAATATTCCACATTTTCAGTTCTTTACATTATCAAAAAAATGGTATGTGTCAAAACACAATGATTAAATATCAATGAATTATGCCACTACCTCATATATTTCCCACCATAGTATCAAATTTTAAATATATCTATAAAAGTAGTCTATTCTTAATGGTAACTTCATTTGGACAAGGAATTATGCGGTAAATATGTCTCCTCTATTATTCCATTATGTCATTGCAATGAAAAATGTTATGACACAACACTTCATGTCTTACTGAAATATATCTCAGAACGAATAGAATTATTATATCTTTCTGGTCACAACATAGTACATGTTTCCATAACTGAACTCTTTTATTTTTCCTCAACTATAATTTGATAAATATTTTTTTGATGTGATTTGAAACTTGTTACACTATTATATTATTCTTTTTTTTCATCAACATTTAACCTAATTTATCTAATTTCATTTTCATGTTAGATACTACCATATAAATAAAAAATTGTGTATTCGAAAATATTAATTTATTTATAAATATTTATCATTTAAAAATAATCAATAAATTTTACATATGAATATTTCAATTATTATATATATGAAATTATTATCAGGATTTTAAGACATCTAACTGATGAATTGATATAGTTCTATATTATTTAAGCACATTGTACCTTGTTATCCCCAAATGAATAAGGAATGTGTATTGATCTAATGGATAATAAATGAATCATTAGATGGATAAGGTATTTGAAAACATATATAGTGGTTATTATGTTAGAAATTAATCATTGATAAATATTCTATAGTAGACATAAGGTATCTTATTTTATCATAATGTACTATATTTTAAGCTATATAGGAATTATTTATTAAGGATTATGGATTGATAAAAATTCACATTCCTAAATTTATATATATTCTAATACATATTAGTATGGTTACTATGGTTAATGAAATTAGTTCTCATAGGATAAATATTATATAAAAATAATATGTGTTCCTTGACTTTTATATAAGATAAATTTAGTCACCATTATCATGGTGGAATTTTATTTTGATGTCTATAAGAAGTCACTTTATAAACTATGTGGATGATTTCATAGATAAATTTCATGGGTGTCATTTTTTCATACCCATTGATTAATGAGTATTTATATAAATTTATAATACAAATAGGATATAATTTGGTATAACTTTCAGGAAATAAAAATATTTATATGAGGAAAAATTTATTAATGATATGTTATAACATTTATAGATTTCATTAAAATATCTTTGAAAAGGGATAAAATTTAAATATCTTTAAAAAAAATAAAGGAAACATTTTTATGAATAAGAGTTATATTTTATGTGAATTTTCTCTCAAAATCATATTAATCCCATTGTATTATCTTCTATCTTTCAATACTTTTCATTTTTTATCAAAGGGGTAGAAAATGAGATCTTTGTGAAAAACTGATGTGACTCTGTTTCTTTTATACAGATGCAGGTCAAGTGGGATAGATGAAAGGAATTTGAATTGAATGGGGATAAATGATGTGTTATGGATAAATCATATTTCAAATATCATATGTTTTTTAAATCACCAAATGTAATAGGGGATATTGAGTAGAACTTTATTATCAAAGTGTTAAGTATTGGAATTTAAAATTCCACCATGAAGTGAATTGATCAAGGGTGTTTTATTTTTATATCACTTTATATTTGTTCAATATAATTTTTATCTTGACACTAAGAGTATTGTAACTTATAAAAACATCAATCTATCATATTGTGTGTCATGTAAATATCATATATATTGATATAATTTTAATATCTTTTTAATGAGGAAATTAATTGATGTTTTTTTAATGTGGTTTTATGTTTTATTTTATTGAAAAATAATAATAGACGAGTTCAATTTTTTTAGTTCTGAGTGGTGTAAAAATTAATGATAATTTATTGAGTTGTAATAATTAATGGTTTCAAGGAGTTCACATTACATCATTTTTTTAACAAATATTTTACACATATAAAAAAATACTTATATGGACTCTAGGTTTTATGGAATGATGATTTTATATGAGGATTCATAATGTTCACCTCATAAAGTAATGTAAATCTGTGATATTTTTATAGGTTAATTTATAATGGATCTCAATAAAATTATAGTGTAAGTTGAAATGTTTGATTTAATAGAGGGGTTTATTTTGTAAAAATTTAGAAATAAAATATTTGTGTGTGGATCTTACCAAGAAGATAATATCGCAAAGACATATACCATGTGATTATTCCATGATGTTGATACAAATATTAAGAATATATTCTTTAATTGTAAATACATATAATCCAAAAAATTCAAATATAAATATCATGATACTATAATTACCATTACACAATGAAGCATCTGAGAACATCTAAAAGAAGTGAATCACCATGAGAATAATTTGAAAAATCATTAAGATATATGCTCATATATTCAAGAAAAAATTAAAAGTAACATTTTCTAGCGTAATTGAAGAAAAATAAAAATGAACACTTTAACCAAACTCTGATGGAACCTTTGAAGTCTATTTTATATTAGCTGGTCAGTTGATGATCATTTATATATTTTTTACATCATATTAAGTAATTTTATTCTAAATCCATTAAATATTATTCCAAATAATAGGACAGGAAAATAGATAGTGTGATCTCAACCATTGGAATCTAATGAATATCGACATGATACAAATATTCAATGGGACTTATAATAATTATTGTCTTCTGTGTGTTATATCTATCACAATATCACATCACCACTTTTTTCCTTCATTATCATGCATAATTACTAGTGACAAGACAATAGTTTTAATGGGTTATAATTTTAGTAATAAATTATTCACCCTTTCCATTTTAGTGGTCATATACTCTCACATAGGTCCTCATAATAATCTATGTCACATAGAGTATCATTAATATAGTATTATGAGTTAGGGACCATATTCTATCTATAACCACTAAATTATCATTCATTTAAAATAATATAAGAATGTATAATTTGGGATTACAACCATCTAAAAACTAGGATATTTTTATAATATAAGGAGAGTTTGTGAACCTTGTATTCCCATGTGTCAATAGAATTTAGTTTCGGGTACTTCATACCACATCAAAATCTATAAAAATTCATTAATGATTTTATATCCATTTTATAAATAAAATTATGTTTATAGTGTTTGGATAAAGGGAAAATAAAGGGTATGTTCATATTGTACATCGACAACTAATCCACGTCACCCACCTAAGTTGTTAGGAATCTCTAAATTATGGCTCTTACTTAGTATCATAACAATTATTTACCTTCAAGATCTTCCAATCATTTTTTTAAAATATTAATTAATTAACATTTCACAATTAATGATATACTATGTATTCTTTCAAAAATAATTATTTTTTTATAATAATTGAAAATTATCTTAGTAATAAATCTATATTTAGACCATTGTAATATTTTTTGATATTTTCATTCACCTAAGTAGTTGTTAATACCTCAATCATGTTGATTAATTTCATTAAGTTGTGTTATGATCATAGTTTTATTTATCCTATTATTTTTTATTTGATTGATTTATTTATATATTTTTATTTATATTTAAATTTCAATCATTTTATTATTAAGGGTTATTTATTTTATACTTATTATAAAAATATCAATTTTAAGGAGTTCTTTATGATCTTCCACCAAAATATTCAAACAAAAAATTAATCTATGTGAATAAGCTAATGAATGAATTGATAAAAAGGGGGGAGATATATTTAGTAGAACATTAAATATTTTTAACAATTATCAAGTTTACATTTTATAAAATTCTCTAGATATTAACGATAAATAAACAATCTATTTAAAACAATGTTTTTATTATTAAATTTTAGTATGAAGTGGGTAAGAAAATATTTCATGATTATATTTGGATCATATATTTTAGATGAATACTATTTATATTAATATTATTTTATTAGTCATTAATAGATCACATAAGGTTTATAGGGTGATTATATACAGATTATAGTGAGTTTGTAAAAAATTATTAAAATAAGGTACAAATGAGGGAAATCTAAATTCGTAGTGAGTGATGGAATGATTTATGATTTTTTTTGTCCCATGAAAAATATTTTTTCATTTTTTATGAAAGAGTTTTTGAGAAATTTTATATAATATAAGATAGTTTTACACTGATAGGTATTACCAAAAGACCTATAAATGATGTAATTAAATTATTTATAAATGTGGATCTTGAATGCCTACATTGATTATTAAGAATAGTGGAAAATATATTCAGAATAGTAAAAGAGGTTGAAATCCATACATATGAATGAATAATAACATCAATGGTGAATTGGTTATTAATAAAGTGAAATCATGTTTTAGAGGACGCAATAACATCAATCGTGATTATTCAAAAACTGAGATTTTCAAACAAAAACATCCTACTAATGTAGGATGGAACACAATGTTGGGGAGAGTCTCCTATATTTATAATAAGATAATAAATTCCTTTATAAATAGATAGTATATAGTTTTATTCGTATGATATATAATTGGAAAAAAACATTGATATATAAGGAGAGTATATATTCTCTTGAAGATTTAGAGGCTTATGCATGATTCCTTAATTTTGAATTCATTGGTTATAATGCAAAGAACTTATTGTATAATATTATTGTAATGATCGATAAGAATAATTATTATGTGTAATAGTCATGAAAAAATTATGAAGTGTTTACCAGTCATTATGCACTTAAGGATAATTTTAAATGGGGTAATCAATCCAATAATTTTACAAAACCGAGGTCACGTAGATTCTATATTAGAAAATGTCATGTGTATTTTGAATTATTATAAAATATGGAGCTATAAATATATCATATATTGGTTGTCAGTGAATAAAAATAGAATAATTTCAAAAACATAATTAATAATATAAAGAAGAATGTGTTGGTCAAAAATTGTGTTATTGAAATTTATTTTAAAATTAAAAATATAATTTTCATTTTAATGATTTTGTAGTTTTTTCTACTGTAGGTCAATCTATAAAATTCAAATGTTAATTTTTATTAAAACAATTAATTGATTCATCAGAACCTCAAAAATCTAAAAGGGATTATGTTGTAATTTTAATTTTTATTTGGGAACACATACATCAATAATATGAATGGTACATCAATTATTTTGGAAAAAAAATAAATAATTACACACATAAAAATAATAAATATGTTTAGTATCATTGGAAATTATGCTTATACAATATTAATGCATATAAAATATTAATACATAGTTTAACAATAGTATCATATCCCCATTATAGAATTTCATGATATTTTTAATAAATGGTATCACATGGGATATACATCAATGAAACTGCGAGATAAAATCCATATAATATAAGGTATAATATGAATAAAAGTGTAACACATATTAATATGACTACATGAGTGATAATTATAATAATTTTATATTAATAAGGATAAGAATATAACACTAAAATGTTAGTAATTATTCAAATAATACATGGAATATGGATCATTCATAATGATAATAAATGATAAACAATATGGATTCTTACATTCAAGACAATATACCACCATGTAAAAAGATAAATTCATCATTTATATATACAAATCAGTGATTAAATATATCTTAATCATGATAATAGGTAATGACATCATGATGTATAAAGCATTATATAATTCATTGGTAGACTATATAAAATCAAAATAACTCCACACATCATATTATCTCAACATATTGTTTTCTATATATAATTGACATTTTATGATACTCATATATTAATCAATATTTATATCAAAGATAAAAAATGATGAAAATGATATTTTTCGTAAAGATAACTAATATCATGTAATATAATTGATATTAAGGGAAATTTTATAAATATTTTTATGTGACCTATAATGGAATGAGAGTAGATTAAGGGTATCTCATTTTTATAAATGATATAAGAAATTTATCTATAAATATAAAAATATTGTATCCAAAGTTGATATGGGAGGAAATCAAGTACATAAAGGGGATGTTTCTATCAAAAGCATCATATTATTTAGTTATTTAATAAATAATTATAAAAAAAATAAGTACAGGAATAACCATAGAAAATAATAATAATAAAACTAAATAAATCATGTCATTCTGTTAATTCATATTAAGAAAAATAAATTGTTATTAATGATTGATTTTTTTTTCTTATTATGTGGAAAAAAAATTGGATTGTGAGGTGAAGCATATTTCAAAAAGAGAGAATAAATCTATAAGTACACATTCACTGGGTTGAATGAAAACCAATAATGAATAAATGTTATAAATAATAATTTCAAACTTGATAAATATATATTTGATTCGTAATCCCCTTGTTGTGGTTATAATTTTTCATTAATATGATTACATGAAATATAACCAACATAAATTTTATAAAAATTTAATGTAGAATTATATTATATTAATTTACATTATTAATTATAATTTGTTTTTGATATTTATTTATTAAATTTGATTAATGATAAAATAATTTGATGAGATTTTTTTAAATTACATCATTTTCATTCTAATATTATGGTCTTGATCAATATTATTTATCCACTAGTTTAATAACATTAAAAACATAATTATAATATATATATATATATATAAATTCATGCAAAAAAACATAAAAACACACACATGTGTGTGTTTGTGTGTTCTACACTAACCAAGCATGGAGGTGGTGAAAAATTAGTAATTAACAATTCCATCATGGGTTTAAAAACATTAACATAGAATTTCAAAATAGATAGAGATATAAAAAATATGTATATATATAAATAATTTATAACAATTATCTAGTAGAATAGTATCATTTAATTGTCTTATATTTTATCAATTATTTTTTTGGGGAGGTTAACATAGAAGTGATTATTGAATAATATAAGAATAAAAATTAAAATGAAGATAAAATAAGGTTACCACTTCCTTGAAATTACTTTAAAAGAATTATTCAAATAAAAACTTCAAACTTTTGTGGGATTAACAGTAACATCGTATATAATTTTTGACAGAAATATCAAAAAATTGAGGATGATAATAATATGAGAACTATTATCAATGAAAAATGGATTCATATTTCTATTATATATGCTAATTATAGGCATCATGAATGATTTTTTCTAACACATCATTTATTCAAAGAAGATCAATATACTAAAGTTTCTTTTCATGGTTAGATGTAGGAATAAAAAATTGTACTTCAACCTATGTGGATAAAATTAAATTTCACTATATAAAATATATGAATAATTAATATAAAGTTATTTTGGATCAAACATACATAGAAGGAAATTTGGTTTCATATGAAATAAATATTTTTTCTTGAGGGTTTTGATACACACCATAGGAAAAGATAATTTTTTATTCTAATATACTCCATATTTAGTTAATGAAATAATGGAAACTCCCATGTATATATGGATTACATAATCCATGATAGGCTACAAGTTTCATGAATTAGGTAAACAAAAACACTTATTTTTTGATAATTAATTACATAATAATTCGGACAACATGTGGACATTGATAATGATATAAGTGTCAACTCAGATTCCTATTAATCTTTTAAAGGTGATACTCTTTTACACATAGACATTTTTTAGGAATAGAATGATGAATACCTTAATGAGTTGACTATAAGAGAAACATACTTAGATCATATTAATATACTAGAATGTATATGTGTCCATGTAAGGTATGGGGATAAATCTATATATTATGTCTCAGTTATACACCTTGGCACATAGAATGGTGGAGAACATAATAATCTTATGGTCTTAAACTCATAAAATATAATGAACTAGTTTGACTAAATTACATTTAAAATAATTAGGATACTCATATACAATAAAATAATATAATTACAACAATTACACCTTCTTTGATTCCTATTTATCTCGGTCCAAATCTAGAGTTAGTGGATGTGGGTTCTACAACTAATCAATAGTAGTAATGTATTCCCACAATGATCATACTAATATTTTAAATTATTCATGTATCCATTCGTCCAATGTATTTTTTATTATTATGATGTCATCTAAGGGGACGAATTCCCCTAATTCTATTTAATGAAAAAAATTAGATCTCATCTCTGCTAGATTTATGATCTTATACAACCTAAGTGTCTAATAATGGTATTAATGTTTTTATCCTATTAAAGTCTTGTTGGTTTGTTAGGTTTCAAATTACAATTCTTATTATACAATTAATCATTATATAAAAAATTTGATTATTGGAAAACGATATTGGGTTGCAGTGTTCTTTACTAATCAATGTGACTAGAAGGGACACAATGGATTATGAAATCATGTAGTAGATGATGGAAAGTTAGATGTTTAGAAGTCATCCTTGTGGTCATGGAGGTCCGTAATCCCATCATAAGAGGAGTATTCTTTCTTAGGATGATATTATAGAGAAATTATTTATTTTAATCTCATAATGAGATCGTTTGAATAAATTTATGTTTGGATTAGTTTATATTCTCCATTTTAATGAGGGTATATACACTTTTTTAGTCTCCATCCTCTAGTTATTTTCATACTTCTTAATAAAGAGCCTCTGAGACTATCATTTATTATTGATTATTAATTATTTTATTTATTATTTTTTATTTATTTAATATTATGTATTTTAAATTATTTATTAAAATTTACTATTTAATACACACAATTATTTATTTCATATTACTACTACAAACCATTATTTTTTTATTTATATACAAAATCAAAAATCATAATATACCATTACTGACTATTTATTGTTTTTATTAAATAGTGTAATGTTTTTATGGATATATTTTTGGACTATATATTTTAGTGGGGATGTTTTTCATGTTTTAAAGGGATTTTAGAGTGACTCTCTATGCAAAATAGTGTAGGTGTACATTTCCTCTAAAATATAAATCAGACATGTGTTTTTCATGCATGGATATTATGAAAAAATGTATACAAATTTATTCTTTATGTAATTTATCCATGTTCAAGTATTCCCACATTCTATCATGTAGGGGGTCAGATAAGTCACTTGAAAAAAATAGGTTCATATTGGACAATTATCATTTTCGGGATGTAGGGTGCTATATAGCAGGTTGTGTGTCATAATTTCTAGCACATTCCACTATAAATTTTTGTGGGGGACAATTAAAATTATTATTTTGATTAAATGAAAATATTATTAAGGATTTTTATTATTTGGGTGGCTACCAAGAAAGAAAACCATTGATCTTGGATATAGCCAATGATGAGGATATTTTCAATGGTTGGGGATGTAACTAAAAATACTTTGATGGTCTAGTTTTTCATTACCATTAAAATGGTATTCAATCCAATGAATTGTAATCATAGGAAACTCCTTAAACAATTTTATATCCCTTATAGTATCACCAATAGAGAAATAAATGAACATATCCCTATATCCAACGAATAAAGGAACACTACTGAACTATGTAAATCATTCATGTACTTTAATTTTTATCTATTTGTTTGTGTGTTTTTTATAGAATTGAACTTTTTCTATAAGAAACATGACATCAAATGATTTATTTTAAAAACGTAAATAGTTCAAATATGTTTTCTAGTGACCATAAAATTGAAGGTTTATAGAATCTATTTTTCAATCCAGATTAAGGAAGATCTCATCGAGATGATTCTAATGGTGTAAATGATATAAAAAATTGGAGTAGAAATGAATTTTTAGAGGTATTCAATGATTCAGTTCAATATGGGGTGGTAAAATTAACCTTTTCAATAGAATATTATTTAATTCCAAATGGTGGAGAAATTCCAGTGACTACCCTAGTGAACCCCATTAGCACCACCCCATCTATCTATCTAGACTATTGAAATAGTTTTGATAATATATTGTCTAATCAAAGTCCTTTTTCAAAAATATAAGATTCATTTTGAACAATTTAAATCATTATTGACACATAAATACCATTATATATTTGTGATTCTAATTTACTAAATAAAATAATATACCAGAAAAAACATTAACCTTATGTATTTCAATTATTACTTCTAGAAAAAAATGATTATCCTTGGTAAATTAAAGATTTTGGGAATACAATAGTTGAGGATACTAAACTTATTACCAATTCATAATAGAAACCTATAAATAGTAGTTAATTCTCTGATAATAAGTATACAAAAAAACCATCTAGTGGATATGAACTGTTTAAATATCAATAAGAAGTTAACTAGCAAAATTATGCATCATATTAACAAGAGTATCTTCAAAATGTTTTCCAATGAACATAGATCTTATATTCTATGGAAAAATCATATAATATTTATGTATGGACAACCATATTGAATAATAAAAACCTGATAAATCAACTATTAAATATTAATTACTATGTTTTGAACAGTATATCAGAGGACATAAGAATGATCTAAGGAATAGTTCATCAATTGAACTCCATTAAAATATTTTTAATGATAATTTTTAGGTATTCTTGATGTTTAGTAATTTAATGAAGGTGTGGGACACACTTATTGTGTGGGTTATAAATTTACCTTAGTATAGAAGCCTCATTGTGGAGATAGTGAAAAAATAACATTTAATAAATATTCCAAAAAAAATGACAAGTTATGTACACCTAAATCTGAGTCTCTTATAATTGAATGATCATGTGGAAAAAATTAAAATGATTGTGCAGAAGAAGAGAACCTCGTAAAGAAATTCTATAATTATTAAGTGATTGAAATATTTATTGAAATATAAAATAATGAGATACAATTGGGGAAACCCCATATATTTTATATGGGAGTGGATGAAGCTAACAGTGGAAAAAAATTACTTAGAAGGAAACACACACAAAATGATGTTTTAACAATAAATGAGAGAATATAATTTTGAATGAAAATAACCATCTAAATAATGGAATCCAAGACAGTACATGGGTGATTGATTTGGGATCCTCATTTTATATCACCACTAAAAGATATTTTTTATCATATGAGGCTTTTGGGTGTTCCAGATACATGATGTTGATAAATGATGGATCATAAAAAATCACTCTAATTATTACAATTTTTTTGGAAAAAATATTTGTATGAGGCTGATATACAAGTATATTAGGCATTTCACTAATATTATCCTCAATATTATATTCACTAGGATTCATATTGTGATGAATATTTTTGTTCCATTAGTGATAAGAAATGGAATCTTACCAAATATATTAAGATAACTAGTAATTCTAGGTATATTCTGTCTCCTTATCTCATCTATGCCATACCATGTAGAGGAGAAGTCAATATTGATAGAAATGATATTATGTTTCATGTTTATAATAGTATTATAGGTCATATTAGTGAAATAGGAATCTAAATTAACTCCATATATAATCTCTTACCATGAATAATAGGTGGAAATTTCAATACATGTATTGATTTTATTAGCCGAAATTAATGTAAAGTTTAACATCATGGTTATTTAGCATCTAGAAAAGAAATTTTTTTATTTGACTCACACTAAAGTCGACATTAAGTGAAGTATGTTAGTGGTTGGTGATGTTTATTTTGATACATTCATTGATGATCATTAAAAAAGGTTTTTTTCATTTCGTTGAAAATTAAATATCAAGTGTATGGTGTTTTGAGGAGGATTCATCTAATGGTTGAAAGTGAAACATGTAGCCTATTAATGTGTGTTAGTGAATAATTGTAGGAGAGTATTGTAGACTCTTTGAGGATTTTTGTATGAGTTTTAACATCTTGATGGATAAATTATTACCAAATACACTTCAATATAATGGTTTTGTGAAGAAGGTTAATGGAATATTTTTAGTGAGTCTATAGAGAATGATCCCAAAAGATAATCTACCTAATAACTTTTATAGGGAGACAATGATGACTGTGAATCTCCATACCCATGTTTTATATCTAAATCTAAAAATGATGTATATAAATTTTTATAAATGTAACATAAAAATATAAATCTAGTTACTTATAAGAAAAATTTTGGGTCTAGTATTTGATAGGAAAGTAAAATTCTTAAAAATTATAAAAGATAAAAAAATAATTAAAAATGAAGTTATTTAACTTTTCTATATCAATATTTTTATTGAAATTAAACACAATAAAACCATTAAATGGCCATACAAAATTCTTAAACAAATAGAGGATATGAAAAAATGACCAGTAAGGGCTTTTTTAAAATTCCTATGAAATTTGATTTGAAAATACTTATAACATTTGAAAATATCGTTGAAAATATGTATGAATCTAAATTTTAAAATACAAATATCTTAAAAACAAATAAAAATCCTTGGAAAATACATAGAATTTTTTAAACAGAATTTTGAAATCACTTTCCAAAATATAGTATACTTTTTAAAAATCATTTGAAAATACATTGATAACAGTATAAGTGAAATGAAATTAAAAATCTTTAGACCATTGAAAATAGTATAATACTTTTGAAAATGTTTATTATTTGGAGAATTGAAATTAATACGTTGAAAATACATATTTTTTAAAGAAATTATAATTATTCTTGAATATGAATAACCAACTAAAAAACATTAAAATATTCTCATAATTTTGCATGAAATGTTAAGAATTATTTTAAAAAACTACCATTGGCCCACATCAAACTATAAGGGCTATCTAGGCCTACCAACATTCCATAGGGATGGGTTTATTCCCTACTTACATTTATTCTTTACAAATTCAATGTTCAAAATAATTATTAAAAAAATTTGATCATGTCTTTCCTATATAAATATCACATTATTTTTTATTTTTTAAAACAAAACTATGAATTTTTTAATATGCATAATTATATTTACAAAAATATATATGAATTTTTTTTGGAAATCACTTGTAAGATTTGGTACAACCAATAATCATGTAAATTATCCTCTTCATTTTATATTAATAATAAATTAATTAACATCCATTTATTTAAATATTGATTTATAAAATAAATTACACATAAAATATTAGTTTAAATATATTAAACCCTCACTCAAAATTATAACATTTGTAAATTTTTGTTAAAATAAAATAATAGATATAAAATTTTTTTTTCTTAAAAAAATCATAATCCAAATAGAAAACACATAAAATTATAGAAATTGAAATTTTTATGTAAAATATTCCATTCATGTATATATTGACACATATTAGTAAAAATATTATAAAAATATAAGAATACTTTTTTTGTAACATAATATATAAAGTGGATTAAATGAAATCCCTCATGTTATAAAATTTTTTATAACGAATTTATACATTATTATATTAGATATATATTAAAAAATGCTTTCATTCATAATTATGACACTTGAAAAATTATTTTATAAATATATATATTTGAATTTATTAATAATATATACACAAATAAATTTATATGCATGATGAATAAAAATTGATACTTTTTTGAAAATAATATTATACATATACATCGATAATTAAATAAACTTAGGTAAGAAAATTATTATATCAATGGAAGAGTTATAACTAATAACATTGGTGTTTGAACACCTATAAATATATAAAGTGGAATTTAAAAATAATTTATAAACGTAATAGATTTATATAAAATTAATCATATTTACCTACTAGAAAATGAATATTATTCCTTATATTAAAGAGGGTTCGTGAACTATAGGTAGTAGCTTCTTTCTACTCTAGGGAAACTTGAACTAATAGAAGAATAATAGGAAAATCTTGGCTCGATTGGGTCTCTACTTTAAATTGAAAGAATGAGGTTTGTAGGTGTAAGATGAAGCTTATTTGTATATACATATACATGTATCATATGAACATTTCATCTCGATCCATGTAAATATTGATAAATTGAGGTGAGTACTCACTTTATAATAGTCTACTACACTACCTCAGTCATGGTGCTCAAGTCACTATTTTTTATTATTTTATGTGATAGTATAAGGGGTAGAAGAAAATAATTTTAATTTTGAAATGATGACACCATATTCTTTTGTAGAAGTTTCATATGAATTTAGGCATGTTGTATGACCAATTATTAATAATAAGCAATCATGGAAACAAATGGGTCAAAGAAAATATTGGATAAACACTTTTAATAGATTGATCCTTAGATATTAAGTCTTATTTTTTTACTATGGGAAATCAATATTGGAGTATTTTATTGTGCCCAGGTTGATCTTGATTTTGATTTATTTTAGAAAAAGTAGGAGAAGATGAATAAAATAGAGTTGGTGGTTAATTTAGTCATTGTGTGATGTAGAAGCTGAATGAATATTTATGGGATTGGATGGATCATCATGAGGGAAAATATGACCAAGAGTTTTATCATACGGTTGAGGCATTCTAATCCAACCACTATGTTTTAAGTAAGGTATTAAAATGATGGAATGTAACCTCATTTTGGTATTATATAGTAATAGAATGTTGATTCCAACTTCGATATAAACCATTATATTACATTTTATCACTATAAAAATGGAGCTTATACACCAGACCATTTAGGCTTAGGCTAAACATTTCATGCATGGTGTGAAGCACACAATACCCATACAGTCTTGTTACTGTCTGGGTCTATTTTTCCTACACAAGGATCCCTAGTGATCTTTCAAAAAATTGGATAGACACATTCGAGGCTTCCAACTATGATTGAATTCTATTGTTTCTCACAATTTTGGTCGAGGACTCCCATGGTTCATCCCTTGGTTACAGGTGACATACGTATCTTTACAAAAATATATTTTATATTATATTGTTTTGAACTCATTCATTGTTGATAAATTTCTATTGCTATATTTTTTCTCATAGTAATTTATTTGATTAATTTTCAATACAATAATATCAAAATTACACTTTAAAAATATTTAAATTTAATAATATGACACTTTCTGTGAATATTCCTATAAATTTGAATTATATACTAAGATTGGTAAGGGCTATATAGACATTATAAAAAGGTTTCCAATCATAATATTCTTAATTTAATATTTTTAAAATTTTTCTTTTGTTTTAAATAATTATTGATTATATAACAATAACCCTAATAATTTTGTTTATAAATATTCTACATAGAATTTTTTTGAAAAAATTACTGGACATTGCATTGGAAAATTATTTCATTAAATGATGGCCTTTTTCTTCCCATTAATATTTTATATTAATATCATTTTCATTGAAGGGCTCATACTCATGGTGGATTTAAATGAGTAACACTATGGTTAGGTTATCCAAATGATTATTGTAGTTTGTACTCTTTTATTACAAATGGATCATACAATCTTAATTTCATCTTAATTAGATGGAAGAATTTTTAATTATATTTTCATGTATCCCAGTATGATTTTGTATCTTATTCTTGATAAAATATTCATTATTATAATTTTTTATGAGTTTCCAAGACTTGTTTTATTTAGCTAAATGTAAACTACTCACCAAAAAAACATGTTTTCATGTCATAAATACCATATTATATGTTATCATATTTATCCATCATTTAAATAAATTAATAAATTGTTTAAATTGTTTGGATAGTTCAATATGATTCATATAAACACCTGAAAGTATTTGGAATCATTGAATTTGTTGAAATCTTTATATATAATAAGGAAAAGATTGATGTAAATAGAATGTAGTGAATATTTTTGGTATATGATCCTTAATAGTATGGATATTGATATAAGAATATTATCAGTAAGAGAATAATTATAAGTAAATATATAGTGTTTCTTTAGGACCATAAAATTTATATTTGGATAATACACAAAATGTAGAGAATCTTGGGTCTTTCAAAATTCAATTAAAAAAGAATAAATCTCATCAGTTATAGCAAGTGAAAGAGAGATATATGAAACAAATGATATATAAATACCATGTAATATATCATTATTTTGTTGATATTTCAACATCATATGACATTCTAGAATAGATCCCCCCAAATCATAGTTGATGATATCCACTAGAGAATGGGAGCTAAATCGTAGATACTCAACATATGAGTATGTGTGCAAACTAATGGTGTAGATATAGATAGTTATTATGATAAAATCTTGGGTCAATATATGGTAGAGTAAAAAAAGGACATAATAGAGGATATGAGATCCTTTTACAAGAAATTTATATTTGATATGGTATATTTATAACATTTAAAAATGATACCCAACAATAAATGGGTGTACAAGATTAATGGAGATGATGGGAGCTCAAAATAGTTGTGCAAATCTAGAATGGTTATTAAATGATTCGATCAGATGTAAGGTAAATAAAGGATGCATATAAGCATAGAATTTTTTTATGGTATGAAACTGGACTAGAGGAAATGGTATAGGATGTTTGAATCATTTGTAGAGAAAAATGAGTACTTGAGGATAACTAATTTTCACCATATTTTTATTAAGCCATTTTATATTACTGATTTCATTATCTTGTTTCATTATGTTGATGGTGTGATCATTTTGGTGGAGATACGGAAACGATTTTTTAGATGAATAAGGTTATGAACAAGTACGTAGAAGTGAATATCTTGGTAGTTGCAGCTCAGATTCATGGAATGATGATTACTCAAGACAAAAGGTATTAATCGATCATGCTATGTGAGGGAAGTTACATTAAAAAGTTTCAGGAATGGTACAACATGAAAAATTTGAAATATCTTAGTACTATATATTTTATTCCATTAAGGACCATGAAAAATTAAAGACAATCAACTAAGGTGGAGAAATAAGAAATGGATAAAATCTCCTTGTCAATTAGCAGTTGTATTTCTCATGTATTATATGGTCTTAAACATACAAATTTTTTTCCATATAGTGGTTATTGTGATTATATTCTTAGAAAATCATAAAAAGTATCTAAATATATCTATAAAATGGAAATTGAGGTATATATAAGGTACATCAGATAATTGATCATGATTTTTTGATAATAAGTTTTTTTTGGAATGATACACATACACTGATATGGATAGAGATGTTGACAAATAGAAATATATATCGAAGTATAAAATATAATTTTAGGGGGATAAGTCTTATAGAAGTACTAAAATTAGAAGGTTTTTCCCTTGAATACTATATAATAAGGGTATATTATTATCATTTTAGGCTATACTGATACATTGTGGATGAATAAGTTTTTATCAAAGATAGGTTAGAGTTAGAAGAAATACATTCTCTAATGTTATAAAAAAGCACTATTCAAATCAATATTATCCCAAAATTTTATTGTAGGTCAAAAAACATTGATGTGAAATACCAATGGATCCTAAATTTCATGGATGAAATAGTTTTGAATGTTGTTAAAATATACCATATTGATAATGAGGATGATATTATGAAAGAGAGTCTACAAAAATAGAAGAGGAAATATTTCAAGGAGATTTCATGTATAAATTGTACACCAAATTTGTAAATACTAGGATTGTTTTGAGAGTAACTCCTAATTTTAGATTTTATTTATAGTAAAAATTTTCATCATGCCTATTTTTTATTAGGTAGTAACCAAGCATTCCAATCATGGATATCCGAAGAATCTGGCGATGGAAAGTATTTTAAGGGAAGATGATCTACAAAAATAACAGTTGAAAAAGAAGAATTTCATTCCTTATTGAAATGAGATTAAATACATGAATTATAATTATAAGAAACTCTATATCACACTTTTATATCAAAATAAAATTCATTTGGAGATGTAAAAATTAATAGGTCCCCTTTCTCCCATGGATATTGGCACATTACCAAACCATTTATTTAATTTTTTTAATGTATGTTTCTTTCATTTTTTTTCAATTATTTCATCAAATATAAATTCAACTTCCCCAAAAAAATTATAATGGGTAGATGAAAACATAATTAAGATATTTTCCATTGACCACATTCCATCATAATTATTCAATGGGACAAATAGGTGGGCATGGAATAGTGATTTAGTATAAGAAAAAAATGTAAATATATGTTTTTCCCATTAAAAATGATATAATATAAATAAAAACTAAATATTATAAGTAATTAAATGATCAAGTATTTTAGTTTCTAAGATCATACCACAAAGAAAACTAAATTTTATTAGCTAAATGTATTGTATGATTTTTTTCCATTTTGAGTCATTATTTTCCATATATTTTGTTGGGGTTCTTATCTTTGATTTTATATTCAATAAATCTCAGAAAAAATAAACTAACTATAATTAAATTTTATAGAATTGGTAGTTTTTAGAATCTATTTTATGTCATGTTCCATTGGGAAACATCATAGGTTAGTAGTGATATATGGGTGGCCTCCCATACCTAAATCCCACAGGAAAGGGAATTTTGACTATAAAATAATGGGAATGAAATGAATCAGAGGCCCAATGTATAGTATGTTTTTTCACCCACATAAATTTCTACATGATATAATTTATATATAAAAGAATAAATTGAAACATTTAATGTATAAAGAATTCATCTAACAAACACTAAGAAAGAATCAATGTACAAAAACATTATAAAAAATGTTTTAAGGGTAGAAACAGATTCCCAGGAATAAATGATTTACCGAACTGACAACTACTTGGAAAATTTGAAAGAAGAAAGAGACCCGGTATATTAGCCTACAAGAAATAATTTCAAACATGGACATATTTATTCTGTACAAATATGCCTTTCTGAAACCTGGTAAACCACGGTCACCACTGATCAGTATGTTATCGGCATAGGAAGAAACACTTATGTGAGAATCCCATACAGGGATGAGTATATACATACCCAGTAGGAAATCACAAAAAATAAAGGATTATTAATGTACATATAAATAGTTATATCATCCCATAAAATTAGAGAGTAAATGAAAACACAACATATAAGCTCATAAATAAACAATTCAATATAGAAATGAGATATTTATCTCTCAAAACCAACTAAGAATGATGAGTTTACCTATAGCTACCAATGTTCCGTATCATATTATGGAACCATACTTAACTACAATAGAATCCATTTCAAGGGCCCATATCTCAACATTATGCTCCACATCTAAAGGACACTATTTCTTGTAAAGGACATGCTCTCAATAATATTTTAAATATTAGGTGTCTCACTCTATATATATAGGGATCATGCCCTAAATAGTATGGTGGTGATTACTCTACCACGTAATGAATACATGACACCAGATCCTTAGTACAATGGGGGGGTACTAATCCTATCATCTCTCTGATGATAAACAATGATCACTATTATTTCCTAGAATACCCTAAAATATTATTCCCACTTGAAACACATAAAGCCATTCCTTTAAGTCCAAAATGAGGGCTATCATCACATCTTTCATAGAAAATCTCTTAGGATAGGCTACTCTTGAGACAAAATATAATTCTTCATGTAGCAAATACTTAAGGAGCGGTTATAATTGAAAAGTATATTGTGTTTATATGGTATACATGGTGTGTCTTGGATAACCTAGGTATTATTATGGATTTTGGCCCATGTTTGTGCCATTTATCCCATGTTTGTGTACTCTGGTCATGCTTATGTACCATGATCTTTCCATACACCCAGGTTGAATCTTGGTACATGGTTGTTCTCATGAATTATGGGAATACTTGTATACCATTTTATTACATTTTTACCAATCCACACTCATTCCTATATACTCTACGATACATATTCATTCACATGAACAACGTCTAATGATGTGTATGTGTAATGCACAATTTATGATATTTAATTTAGTTTGACAAACTATATAACATAATTATGGGACTATTAATCATGTGTTCTTCGACTACATACCTTATATGTCTGGATATTCATTAAATTAATTAACTCATCATGTGTTAGTCCAACTGAACTATTTACACAAAATCTACTGCACAATCTATTGATGAGAATATATGTAAAGAATATAGAGCCTGAAATTTCATAAATGGCCAAATTTTTTTCACCAAAAATATTTGAGAGTCATCTCATCATATTTGGACACTACGTAACCTCACCCATTAATGGAAAACCACTATATGTCCTATGATACATCACAAAAACATCCAAACCATTATTTTTATCATGATTCCATCACAAGAATCTGATCTAATACTAATTCACACATACAATTTCAATCATGGGATTTATTCATTCATGAATCTAGTCTGATAATGTTAAACCACAACCCCTTTGGGAAACGATGAAGATCATTTAGAAAATTTGGGGAAATCAAAAGAACAAAGTGAAATACTAATATCAGATTTTGTGATTCCATCCAACTATCAAAAATAATTTATAATCCATTGAAAAACTATTAAAAAGGATAAAAATTGTAGTATATAACAATACGATCCTTCAGTTTTGATTGACGTATAATGTAGAATGGGAATATTTCATTATTTTTGGTGTGGCTGGCAATCTTATTTGGTGATTAAGTATACTTTAAAATTAATATGATGCTCCATGATTTATTTTTTTAATCAAAGATACCCTCCATGTTTTCACTAATATCCATGTGTTATACATCTAAACATATGAATTCATCATGAGTTTGAATTTATATAGTATGGTTAGTGTTTGGGTTGTTAAAATAATTTAAATGAATTAAATAATTATTTTTCTAAACACAACCTCTAATTATCTCACTCAAATTAATGCCAATCATCGACAAACTCTACATTGATCATACGGAAAAACTGTTTTTATGAATAGAACCATGGAATGATATTTCCAATATGAGGTCCCAATACCATGGAAAACTATTTATTCTTGAAAAATAATGAATGACTTAATATATATTAATATTTTTACTGTATTAATTATGGGAACCATCCACTCCCCAATAGAGTTCCAACTCTATGGAAACATCCTAAGATATATTTAAAAATATTCAAAGGAATACACCAAATAAGATAGAGTAATTACATTATCCCCTCATTTATGGATTTTCAGCCAAAATAGAATAATCTACAATAAATGGATGGTGTACTGGGCCAATATATGGTTCTCAAACTACTAGGATCTCACTTTCAAATTAAAATTCATAAATATAACTCAAATTGAATAGATGGTCTATCCATTATGGATCCTTTACTACCATTATTGGATCACAAATGGGTAATCTTGGAAGATTGGTCTATCCTTGATGTCCATCTACCCATGTAAATAAGGTTCAAATGGTCATGTCAGTGTCTTATTAGCGATACCACTTGAAATGTTTCATTCAATTCATTCATCATTGTGGGAAAGGCCAAGTGGTCTTAAACAACACTAATCTTCCATCGAATATAGAATGGATCAAAGAAAATTGGTGATAGATTTCTTCTCTATACACATCTCTACAATTATCATTGTGCATTGACACTATGAAACATATGGTAACCCTACATGAACTCCAATTTTATATAAAAACAATCCACGTAGTATTTTAGTCATCTCTAGGGCACCATCATATGTTAATTGATCTGAAAGTATTTCACTATTGTGGTCTGCTCTATGTCTTGACCAAAATGATATGTATTTAAAAGAACAATTTATCACAACGAAAAGTGTTCCTCCCAACATCAGTCGAGGTCTAACACATAAAATCTCAGTGTATCCTTCAATACTTATACGATTCACTCGATATTCCCAATCGTCCAAGGGTAAAACTCTATGATCATCCGTAATAGCATCCCAAAAGCCTCTTTTAAACCCATGCAAAAAATGTGATTTAAAAAAACATGATGGTCATAAATTATCATCGAGGGAACCCAAATTAATAAGATTATCTTTGAAACATACAACTACATTAAACACTCAATCAAACTCTACTATTGGATGCAATGATAGTGTCTATAATTTTTGAGTCAATAAAAACCCCATATTGTATTGTAGACTCTCTCTCCATTTGGAATCCCCTTATCCAAATCCATCAATACATCATTCCATGTCCATTCTAGTAACGAAATTTGCTGAGCAGTCCTTTAGAACCTTATGTATAGCATTTTTGTACTGACATTTAAGATAACAAGAGAGTATCTTGGAGATCCTTCACATCATATCATCACAAAAAATTTAGGTTAATTTCCCTTATACATATTTTCAATATATAGATGTACAACCAAGGGGGTATTATGGATTTCTATCAAATACCTTTCGTACAAAAGGACTATAACTATCATCCATCTCTACAAAAGGATGACATTCTCACAACATTCATAAAATCCATCCATATCTCCCTATGTTACCTGCTCACACAAAAAATCATAGTATAAATTTTCTAATAGAACATAAATAACATGATAATGAAGTGGTAGAGTGAAAACCATTAATTATAGATATGTTCCCCCATTATCCTCTATCATGGTCATCTATAATGAATCCAAATACTGAAATGCCACCTATTTTATTAGAGAGGCAGATTTTTTATGATTTTCACATTCGTATACATTTCCCTTCTAGGTATTTTTGGGTATATAAAATTTCTAGTTCATAAAGAACTCCAAACAATTCCTCTTTCTCAGGTTTAGATCTATCTGAGTGAAGATGTACCTAAGTCTCTAATGATCTGATTAAACAATGAATCATTCTCCACTAAGATAATTCCTTCACAGATTAATTTTGAGAACTATAAATATAAACCATAACTTAGGAGTTTCATAGTTCTTATCATGGAGTCCCAATATACTCATACCATAAGAGATCACTAACTACCTATGCATCAATACACAAATGACTCCATCTCATGAGGTATCACAAATCATCATGTACTCAATTCCCTCATTTCGTATCCTAAAAATAGGATATATTTTTAACCTCTACCTCATCTCCTTCAAGGATCCCTAACACTACTCAGTCTAATTAATTTCTTCACATTAATTATTTAGTCGGATAAATGGGAATCTATCTCTACTGTAAAATCAAAAATTAACACGATTGTTGCTAATTTTTAACATAATTGTTTTTCAAAATGACAATGGAAAATTAATAATTATTTAATTAAAAAATTGGTTCAATTTATAATTTCTATGAATCTAGATGATAAAAATTCCATACATATATTTACCTAAAATTACTACAGAAAAATAGGAATATAAAGAGAACTTGGAAATTTGTTTTTATAAAAATGAAATTGAAAGACATTATGTTAATCATTTAAAGGATTCTGACATTTATTTTTTTTAAACAGATGAGGAAATCAAATTTATTTTAAATATGGTATTGATTTTGGATTTTAAAATTTATCAAAACCCAACATTCAAGACTCATTATATTGAATATATAGTTTTCATGGCTCTCAGTTTTCAATTAAAACTAATGAAAAAGTACAGAAATTTTTATTTAACATTTTTTTATAAAATAAAAAGATGTGGAAATTCCTTATCCAACCTAGGCGGACCCAGAACCAATTACATGATCTAGTCTACGACATACCATGAAGGGTGTTATGGATCCCCATGGGCTAAAAAATACTATCTGGAATCCAGGTAAACCATTGGGAATGATTTGTCCACTCAAAAAAGTTAAATAAATAAATGAAAATAAAATTGAAAAATATAAAATAAATGATCATAGTAGAAATAATGGAATTGATACATTTACCTCCATGTGACATCATTGTCCCCACCAATCACCAAACAAATCTCTCTTTAAGAGGGAGGAAATACTGGGAAAACATAAAACAGAAAATATTAAGTAGGCATCAACACTGAACTTCTCTGTAGGAAATAACCAAATGATACATGTATTTTCCTTTCCAAAAAATATTCCATGAACACTCATTTAAAAATACTGTTAAAAATGGGGTTTTTAGATATTATGTAGAAAACATATTCTTTCCCATTTTAAAAACCAAATCATTAGACATTTAATTTTAAAAATAAATTATTTTTTCTGATTCCAACAACTAGAAAAAATACATAATCAAAAAAATATATGGATCTACTAAAAATAAGTATATAAATTATGCAGAATTAAAACTAAAAGTAATGGAATGTAAAAAAGATTAAATAATAGAGTAACCATAGTCTATCCTAAATATCTATAGAATACCCATTGACGTACTCAGTTAAGAGGCACATATTGGTGTATGGGAAACCCCTAAGTTTTTAACCAACTGGCCTCTCTCAACTATCCAATCCATTGGAACATCCCACATAGTCGATGCACAATTCAAGGGTACCAACACATCTAATAAGTGTTGATCAGTAAGAATCACTCATTCCTATAAATGACTCCCATGAAACCATGGAAAATATACCTAAACTATGTAAGTGGTAAGCCCTCACATGCATGTCTCAAAATACCTACGATCACCACACTTTTCTACCACGAACATGGACACCCTATACGATAACCCATAATGGAAAATACCTCTTATAGTGGTTCCCACTGTATATATAATATATATATATATATATATCGGTATCACTTCATACAAGGTTCCAACCATACCGTCACTTCAATTTTATATTTAAATCATTTCTTTAAAAACATGATATTTTCCAACCGTGCCTTCATATTTACACAACCCAATGCATTTACAAAAATCATTTGCAAACTATTTCCAAAAAACACAAAATTTCACTACAATATTTGTGAATTGAAACATGACATTAGGTTCCAAAAACACTCACAAAGCATGTTTCCAAATAAAATTGGCCATGATTTTTGGAATATATTGAAAATAAAAATCTCAAACCACTTGAGGAGAAATAATACCATTGGGAAGTACAT
Source organism: Viscum album (assembly GCA_963277665.1). Lineage (NCBI taxonomy): Eukaryota > Viridiplantae > Streptophyta > Magnoliopsida > Santalales > Viscaceae > Viscum > Viscum album. The sequence continues at coordinate 908,892,474 of OY728145.1, forward strand.
TGGACCATTTAATGAAATGGGGGGAGGATAGATAGGAATCATTTATAGGAAAAAAATTAAGAGTTCCATATTTTCATAAACAAATATAAATGTGTACACCTAGTGTACCCGTTGATGTGTCATCATCCAATGTCACCCTCATAAATTCTATGAAGGATCAAAGCCCATTTTTAAAACTAACACATTCTTTTTCAAACCAAACCAATAAATACCACTTAATTTTAGAAAGTTCCAAATAGAATTTTAGAAACCAAGAAAACATTCAAAAAACATACAATTCATGCCACCAAATCATTATATTACACAGAAATGCCCAAATAATTATTAAATAAGTTTAACACAATAATTATAATAGAAAAAACCAAAACAAACAACTAATTAAACTATTAAATGAAGAATTAAATTTAATAAAAAAAACTTCTAGGTGTGTATTCCGGAATAATCAAAGATTAAACTCAAATTATTTATTAAAAAATTTATATTACTATATAAAATCTAAAATAGGGTATCCAAAATAATTATCAAAGTTTAAATCATATATAAAAATTCATTGAAAAAATGGGCATTTAATTAAACACATTTAGCGTTGACACAAATATGTATAAACCAAGAATCATCTCAAAAACTATTGTTAAGAAATTATACCAACATGATAATACCATATTAAACTATATAACTATATTATGAAGGTGAGAATCATATTTAATAATTAATTTTAAACATCCAATAATTAAGGGTATTCTTTGGAAAGAAAAAAAAGAATATGGATACCTTACTAGTTTGTGAACACTACAGAACACTAGGATAAAAAATATTAGAACCACATAAATGATCCACTGCCTTAGAAGCCAAGAAAAACACATCAAGCTTAAAACTGTGAAATATGGTTTTCTATGGGATTAAATCCCTACAAATGAGACCAAGGAAGCTCACCGGTGGGAGTGTAGGTCACATGAGAGTGGAGATTCTATCACTTGAGAAGGCGTAGCTACTGGAGGAGGGTGGCACACTAGAGGTGGTGGCGTTCTTGAGGGGGGTCATGGAAGTGGAAGCCACGCGAATGGTGGGGTGCTTTTATATAGAGATTTGGAGGGATTTGCAGCCATTAGAGGAAGTTTCGACTAGAGGGGGGTCTCTAGAGTGGAGGGAGCACCGGCCGAAGGGAGGATTGGGTTGTCGCTTTGGGAAAGGGAAGGGGGAGAGAGAGTCATTTGGTGATGGTAGGGGAAATAGGGAAACTCCTGGGGGTTTAAATAAATAATAATAAAAATAATAATAATAAAAATAAACATTATAAACATAATATGAATGAGAATAAATTCTAATAATTATAATAACATTATCTGTAATAATAATATGTTTTTATTATTATAAAAAAATTATTATTTTTTATTTATTTTTTCTAATTAAATTTTATGTGTTTTTATAACTAGTCAACAACTTGGTTTAGACCGTGTGTTAGCCTCTACCTAGGAATGGAACACCCCCCCCCCACCACCACCACCATAGTTACATGCAAGAAGACACGCAGTTGAGAAACCATGCTCTAAGAGTGCCAAATAGCATTGTCCCGATAATAGACTATCATGAAGGGTTTCCACATAGTAACTCCTAACCAAGAGAAATAGGTCTAAAGTACCCATCCATGCTTGAAATTTTTATATTTCAACCCATATAATCTCTAAATTGAAAATGAGGGTAGAAATAATAATAAATATTAAAATAATTAAATTTTTTAGGACAATGTGAGAAAATTATCCCCACAAAAAAAACATTTTACCACAAGAAAGCCACTCAACCAAAAGTTACCCAATACATAATTCCATGGACCATTGAAACCAAAGGAAACAAGAACCTCGAGTTGAACATTCACTCCACAATTCGCACCTGACAGATCTAGGGAAATAACATCACAAGAGAACGGGAGAACAAAATAAGTTTTTCCCAAAAAAGGAGACTCAACATACAGGGAAATTAAAATCTAAACACACCGCCCATGTGAGAGGGAAAATGTGGGAACTCTCAAAATATTCAAACCTGCATCCAAAGAATAGGTGAAACAAATACACCGTTAAAAATATCATATTTTTACAAACCAAATGGACCCCCAATATTAGATGAAAATCATAAAAATAATATCTAACTAAACAAAAGAATAGAATCAAAATTCACCTATTTCATAAAACCCAAACATCTCCAAATGAGCACCACTAAACTGAATACTTCACATAAAAGACACAAACACAATGTAATAAAAAAGAAAGATTCAAAAAACCATATTTAGAGTAGATTCAACTACTTGGTTTGTGATAGAGAGAGTATAACACACTATTAAAATAAGAGTTAAACTTAAAATTGAAAGGGAATAATTATAAGGAAAAAATAAATTTTTTTATTCCAAAATGAATGATAAAGAACCATGTGAAGGTCTCACATACCCATGGAAACTCTAACTGTGCATGAGATTTACCACAAAACCTGTGGATACAGCTCTATTGGTTAAAACATATTATGCCTCATAGCCAGGTATGAGAATCCCTCGGTCACAACCCATTCATCAGGAAAATCTTCATGTTGAACTTATCCAGGTGAACTAAATGGTCACAACTATAGTAGGTCATTGAAGGGATGCAACAAGATTTATTTGAATTCCGGAACCACCTACACTAGTGGCACACACAAGGTTGGATTAATGAAACCACAACCAGAATCATTGAAGGAGACTCTGTAGAAATAGGTTCCTCTGGTATATACTTCCTCATAAATGGGGAACCTTCCGTACTAGTAAGAGATGGCAGATTACCAAAAGCCTTCATTCCGGAATCCAACTCAGCTAGGAATGATTCATCTACCAACATCTTAAAAAAATGGTTCATATAAGAGATGACTCACTCCATGATCACTATATGGAGACCACAAAGGTAATGATAAGCCTTCATCAGATTTTTTGACACCGCATGCATAGAAAATGAATCCAACTCCTTGAAACGGTCAACATAGGTCCTCACTGTTCATTGGCCTTATTGAATACATATGATCGCTTCCCTTACCTTCGTCTACACCTCTTTAGGTATGAACATTCAGACCAATATGGATATAAATACATACTATGTCTCCATATATTTCTTTGATTGCAGGGTGAACAACTCCCATTCAACTAGAGCAGGACCTTCAAACAGACCCGAAATGACATTCACTCTGACAGCTTTGGGAATTCCTAATACCTGTAATACACACTCTACCTCTTCAAGAAACATAAAGGCCTCTAATGGACCTCAATATCCTTGAAGAACATGAAACATATGAGAATGACCAAAAATTGGTCATGACGCATTGGAAAATTTGGAGACCTTTATGGGTGGAATTATTTAAACAACACAGTAGAATAAACCAAAACTAACATAAAATCAGAAAACATTCAAAGGAAACACCATAAGCCATGAACAACCAGTTAAAAATCCAAACCAATAAAAAATAAATAAAAACACGCCTTTTTAAATCATTTTTTATTTAAATTTCAAAAGATCCTTTTTTAAGGTGAAAACCAGTACTCACAAACAAAACCCACCATATAAAATGAAATCTGATTTCCAAACCCTTCAGATTCTCAATCATCACCCATGGAATATTACGATCCATCACATGTGTTTCCATCTATTCCACTCATGTCCTCTATATAATATTTCCCCCACACACATTCTGTACATAACCTACTCACATGTGTCCTTCCATAGAGAGTACCAAGGGTCACATATATCTTTTTCATATCAAATCTAAACATGCACCAGAATTTAAAACCAGAAAAAATATCTTCTAAAACCCATTTTACCAATTTTAAACCCTCATGTAATAAATCATTTTCCAATACAAAATAAATTTTCCTTTCAAGAGCCACATTTATAATTTGACAACTCTCTATAGAATGAATTTTCATTCCAAAACCGGTTAAATTTTGAAATTACATTCACGCCAACTAGAACCAAATAGGGCACAACCTACAATGAACCACCAGAATGAGGAACTAAAAATGATTCTAAACCCAAAAACCTGGTAGTGATCCCTATCTCAAGTAGAAATTGACAAATACAAGGTTTCTAAACCGCCAATGTAGACTCCACATGGATCACTAGTCAATGTAAAATAATGACATTATAATAGATTGCCTATGTTTTCATCCCTCAATCTATAACAATGAAAAGAAGGAACATGATTCATTTACCGAAATACCACTATAAACATAGGATTCATCACAAGTGGTGGTGATTAGGAACCATCCAATGACATACCTCCTAAGACCTGAAAACTCCAATATCCAACTACCAAGCCCCCCCAAATAACAAGAAATTGGATCTGATTCCATTTTTTCCAGAATAATCCTGGCTAGACCCCAAACTGGTTGCCTGAGCCAGCCTGCAACATGGCCCGAAGGGTGTTCCCAATCCCCATGTGATGGAATATATTACTGAGAATCAAGATAAACTGTTATGGAAATATTTCTCTTGTGAAAAAACAAACTAGGAATTATCACCAAAATTCATTGTTGAAAATCACCAAAGAATCCATGTACTTTCCATTACCAAAATCACTCCATTAACACAAGTTTAAAAATTTAATTAAAAAATTAGAGTATTCACATTTTACTTATCAATGTTAAGATTTCCCATTTTAAAAACAAACATGCACTAGATTTCATTATTAAAATAGATTATCCTTTGCATATAAAAACATTGACCAAAAACTAAATAAAAAAATATAGGTCCACAATGAAAATAAAAAAAGAAATAAATATTTCATGATAAAAAATAAAAGTAAGAGAATGTAAGAAAGCATAAACAATATAGTAATCAAGGAATTGCCTAAATATCCCTAGAAGAACCCTGGATAAACATTGTTCGAAACCACCTGTAAGTGTTTGGTGAGGCCCCTATGTCTATAAAAAAAACTGGATTCCACACCTGGAATATCATAAATGTAGTGGGTACCAACCCATCTATTCGAGGATGATGATAAATGATCACTCGATTCTCTAAAATACACCTTGGAACCCATGGTAAATATACATAAACTATGTCAGTAAGAGGCCCTCACTTGCATGACTCACATTACCTACCATCACCACACTTGTGTACCACAAATGCAGACACCCTATATGATAACCCACTATGTAAAATCCCTCCTATAGAATTTCCCACTATATAAAATATACATATAGTTTTATCACTTCATAAAAGGTTCCAACTCGACCATCACTTCATTTAGACATTTAAATAATATCATTGAAAGCATGAGGGTTGCCAACCAGGCCCTTTCCATTACATATCCCAATGCATTTACAATAAACATTATAAAATTATTTCAAGAACAACACCAAATACCACTATTATATTTGTGGTGATTAGTCGACCTTTAATTTCATAAACACTTACCAAGAATTTTTTAAAGCCAAATGTTCCTAGACTTGTTTAATATATTTAAAATCAAAATATTGAACCAGTTAAAGCGAAAAATTACCATTTGGAAATATATGGGACCATTTCAAGAAAAGGGGGAGGTAGGGGAGATAAGAATATTATAGAGGAAAATTGTATAAGAGTGTCATCTTCACATGAATGCACATCCATGTGTTCACATGGTGCACCTATGGATGTTCCATCATGCAATGACACCCTCTAAATTCCATGAATGTCCCAAAACCACTTTTAAAACTAACACTTTCATTTCAAACCAACCTTGTAAATCCCACCTAATTTCCCAAAGTTCAAAAGAGCATTTTAGAAACAAAGACAACATTCCAAAATAACATTCAAGTAATTCCACAAAATCATTTTTTCCACATAAAATCTCAAATCATAATTAAACAATTTTAACACAAAAATTCTAATGTAAAACACCACAAAAATAAAAAAATTAACTATTAAAAATAAAATGTCATTTAATAAAACTTTTGCGTGTGTCCATATGTAGGAATAATTGAAGACTACCCTCAAATTTTTTTTAACAAATTATATTACAATCAAATCATCAAAAATGGTACCCATGAGAATTATTAAGTTCTGAATCATATATAAAAATTTATTGATGCAAAATTGTTCAATTAATCATACACATTTTCCAATGACACAAATACGTAAAACCCAAGAATCGTGTCAAAGTGAATTTCTAAAAAAATTAACAACATGAACGTACCATAATAAATTAACTATATATAGTATGAAGATGATAATAAATATTAAGAAAGTTAATTTTGAACATACAAAAATTAAGGATTTTCATCAGAAAGGAAAAAAGATTGAATCACTTACCTTTCTATGTGTAAATATGATAGAACTCTTGGGGAAGGAAGATTGGGTCACGTAGTTGATCTACAACCAAAAAACATAGGGAAAATGCACCAATAATAAACCTAGGAATCTAGGATCGACAGTGGAAATAAATCCCTAAAAATGACTATGGAAGCTCAATAGAGGGGTAGTCGGCCGTGCGAGAGAGGCATCGCCGCCCCCGGAGAAGGGGCGACTAATAGAGGAGGGTGGTGCACTAGAGGGGGTGGTGTGCATGATGTGGGTTGGCATGGGTGGTCACATGAGAGTAGTCCACTTGAGGGAGGGGCACCATAAGAGGGAGAGATGGAGGGAGGAGGAGCCTCCAGAGGAAGCCCCGCGTGTAGGGTAGTCAAGGAGGGGATGGATCGTAGGCCCAAGGGGGGACGAGGCACACGTGGAGAGGGAATGGGGGAAGAGAGTGTTTCATAGAGAGGGTAGGGGAAAGGGATAGACCCCTTTTGGGTTTCTAAAAAAATAATACAATTAAAATATTAAAATTAGTAATAATAATAATAATAATAAACCAATTAAGAATTATAATAAACTCCAATAATAATATTGTCATTATAATTATTATGAATAAATTTTTATCCTTTTAGTTTTATTTAATTTAATTTAATTTATCATTTTACTTTTCATATAATTATAGTTATTTTGAAAACTATGCAACTATAGAGTTCAGATTGTGTGTTGGACACTACCTATTAAAATATTCCTCACACATTTACCTACAAGATGATCTTTGGTTGAGAAATCTAATATAAATGTGAAATATGGCATTGTTTGGATGACTTACCCTTATTCATAGTTTCTGCATGGTTACTCTTAACCATTTCCAACACATGCACATGACTCCACCTTGCTTGAAATTTTTAAATTTCAACCCAGACCACCCGGAAATTAAAAATGAGGGTAGAAATAAATAAAAAAAATTAAAATAAATATATTTTTTTGGGTAGGAAATGAGAAGAAAAGTTTCAATATTTTAGAAGAAAATATATTATAAAACAGTTTCCAAATATATTTAAAAACAAGTAGGAAGAAATAGAATACACTAATATATTTTTTTAAAAAACCATGTAATGTCAAGAACAATATTCAAACTTAAAGTGGAAATTAATTGTATAAATACCCATTTAGTCATATTTAATTGAAATAAGCTGATGAAAAATATTTTAAATGATTATAAAAATATATATACTACCATTTAGAGAAATTGAATTCAGAATTAGTAAATTTTTAATCTTTAAAAAATACTCATACATTATAATTTAAAAAATAACCCAACATAAAAAAATATTTTTCAAAAAAGTACCTATAAAAACATAAAGACTAAAAACATTATAAAAAATTATTATATAATGTCTCATTTGTAAACATTTATTATATGTTTCGTTTTATATAATTTTATATTTAAATATATATATATATATATATATATATATATATTACAAACATACTTTGAATATGGACATGATCCTTATTTGAAGAACCCATGTAATCATTGAAAATTTATAATAACAGAGAATGTTATAAAAATAAAAATAATGTTATCTTTATATAAAACCATAAATATTTTATATATCTATGCTTATCAAAATCATTCATAATCTCAGTTGTGACTCTCTCTCAATCCTGAATCAGAAAACATAATAACGACATTCCAACCTACCTTTTTGAAAATTAAACTACTTTTTTGAAATATTATATTGAAAATAACAAACAAAAAATCATCTACAAAAGACAAAATATTTATTATCTAATATAAAATATATTTACATTTAATTTCACATAGTTTATTTAATTTCAAATCATTATATATAATTATTCAGTGTTATACTATTTCTATTACATGTATTTTCATATATCAATAATTAAAATAAATATAATAAAAATTATAATGAATAATGAACTCATAAAGAAGAATAAAATTATTCTTTTCATAATTTTCCGAAATATTTGTGTACTCTAAAAAATACACTTATATAATGAAATGAAAAAACCATGTAAACCAAATATTATAATCTAAGAAAGGGTACTAATATAACTATATAAATACTAATTTCATTAAAATTATCTAAAAGAGACAAGCCAAAAACATCATAAACACATGGAAATAGACAGAATATTACAACTTTAAGAAATGAATTCCCTTCTTATTACTCATTTTTATACATTAAAAAAATATGAATGCCTAAAAATTTAAAACATTACAATTTATAAAAACAATTAAAAACAATAGTCTTTTAGATATTAGAATTAACCATCTTTAATAAAAACAGTTTTCAATTTATTCATTATTTAAATATATATTAAAATATATTTACATTATAATTTAAAATTAATCACAACACAGAAAATAGTTTACAAAAAAACCTTCAATGATGGTTATGTTTATAATTCGTATAGAAATAAATATCACTAAAAATATACATTAAAATGAATATTTTAAGATTTAAATTTTAATAGTTGGATATAAAATAGAAAATAATTAGTATAACAAACTTTACCAAATTCTATAATCATTATAGTTGTGATTATCTCAAACATGATTCTTAAAATAAAAAAATACTACATTTTAACCTTCTATTTTGATTATAACTCTTTGTTCATGAAATATTATCCTGAAAATAAAAAAAACTTATATATATATATAATGGAACAAATATTATCCAATATTCAAAATATTTTTCATTATTTTAACATAGTATATTTTTTATAAAAATTTTACTAAGAATTAATCAATAATAAACAATTTTTACAACATTTATTTTCATATATCATTTATCAAAACATGTATAAAAATTAATATTTAAGAATGAATAATTTATAATAAACCAACTTGTATAAAAAATTACTGAATAATTTATGAACTCCCCCAAATAAATATAAAATTCAATATAAGGTGAAATGATTTGGGAAAAATATTTTTAACAACCAATGACCAATACAGTATAAAAAGTAAAAAAAATAATATCGTTATAATAAATATTATTTCATCATTATATAAATATTTATACCAGTCATGGAATGGGAAAAACTAGGACCCAATATCAATCATTTCAAAAATGTAGAATATATATGTAACTTTATGATAATTATTCATATATTTTGAATTAATATCATGTGTAGATAGGTAATTATATTAGTAATATAGTAAGTCACATGAACGTGTCATTATATAATAATGGAAACTAAAACATTGATTTAATTTAATGGAAAAAAACCATATCACGTGTCTACTAGGGTTATAAAAAAGTACAATATATATTATATATTTATAAAATATTCTCAATGATTACCTTATTCTATATATATCATACCTCTCATAAGACTCATAAATGTTATCCAAGAATGAATAAATTTGGCATAATATTTTGAAACAATCAAAAATATCATATGTATGAAACTTTATTGGTTCTCTAACAAATGTGTTATTTTGAAAAAAAATTATTTTTATTTTTTATATAAATATAAATATAAATTTCATAAATAATAATTAGTATTTTTAAATAAAATTTATTTTATATTTTAAAAAATTGGGTAACTCTATGCAAGATGATGAAGAAAGATATTCATCAAATGTTAAAAATTATACACACAATCTTAAACTCTTCAAAACTCCTCTATTGAAATGGAAGTAGAACATTTGGATCAATAAGATTATGTAGTGATACTCTTACCTAACACAACTACATAGTATGTTAATATAAAAAATCCCCTAAAACATTTACAAATATGCATTCGACAATAGGTATACATAGATCACTAAAATATAACTCATTGTATAAGGTTGGGTCTGAATAAGGAGGTGAAGTATATGCGTACGTAGGCTACATAGACTACACTGGATGTAAAGGAAATATTGGTAATGATTGTATCATAATTTTTTAAAACATATCCTTCCTAACTAATTAAATATTATCACCCCTAGACTTTTCTATATTGTAAAATATATCTTTTAAATCATTTATATCTGGGTCTCTTGATTTATTTCTTTGTTGACTGAAATCATTCTTAATACTAACACATTCCTCATATCCACTAATGTGGATGGTGTGTTCCTATATTCCTAAATCAATAGATAGGGTGTTCATCCTACCCTCAAGGGTAAATGTAACATAGAAAAAATTCTTTTAATTTTCATAAAAAATGATAAATTATAATTTTATATTATTATTATTAATTTTAAAAATGAATAAAGGAAACAAAATTTATAATTCCACATGCCACGTATATTGTTATTTGTGATACATTTATTTTTTTCTCCCTTTTTCCTTTTCTCATGGAACGTGTGGGAGTTGGTCGACCAAACTAGTTATCTTATAAAGCACTACATAATTTAGATTAAAATGAATTAAAACGTAATAAAATCATTACCACCTCTAGTAAATGATACCCTCCATGTGATAAAGTATAAAGGTATATATTTTGCACATAGATCTCTTGTTATGATCTCTTGGAGGCATGTTATATGAAAATAAACTAAGAATTATTTTAGTAATATTAATTTTATATTATAATATTTAATAAATATAAAATTAATTATTCTTTATCATGTAATTTGGAAAAAGAATAGTCTATTATCTTCATATAAGTACCCATACATGTGTTGGGTTTTTATTGTATATGGGTCCCAATACATAATTCATTGTCAATTTTTTAAAAAATATCATTAATTAACAAACTATAAATATCGATATCATTTCTTAATTTTCATTATCTCACAAAATTTTAATTTCATATGTAAATGAATACATTAAATATTAGTCATATTAAATATATTATGTTTATATAATTAGATAAAAATATATTGATTTAGATATTTATTTCATTATGGACTCTATGATATGATCTTTCTCTATCTTTTTGAAGAACTTCTATTCCGGATATAAATTACAAATCCAGTAATGTATTTCCTAGTAGATATAACTCATAATCAACATTCTATTTGAGCTGGTTGGGTTATTGGAATTAGTAAAATTAATATTTATCCTCTACTAACCAAAGTAAATGGATTATTTGGTAGTTTTTTAATCCAATTTTTATCATCTATTTGAATTCAACTATATTTTAAAAAATAATACACTATAGACGGATCTCGTGTAGTCCTATAAATAATTTTTGTAAAATAAAAAATTACATTCATTAAATAATCATATTATATAATATGTAGTAATATAAAAAAATACATTAGTAGGTGTTCCTCTGTTTATGGGTCTATCATTGTAATGTGATAGTGTATTCAAAATTTTTTAATTGAAAATTATTATAAAATTGAATATTTTAATAACTGATAAAAAATCATATAAATAGGAAAATAGTTTCCCATATGTTTATGTTTCAATATAAATGAATATGTAATGCTTCATAGCAAAAAAATATGAAACATAAAAAATTAACATTTATTCAAAATTTATGGAAATTGCCATATTTTATAAATTTTCATATCACAGTCATAAAAATATACTTTTATATCAGTATATTTAACAAAAAGATATTGATATATGATGGGTGTTTCAATCAAAACAATTCCAAAATATAACTATTCAACATATAAATAAACACAAAAATCATATAAATAATAAATATATATAAATATATAATTAAAAATTAAAATAAAAAACTGTGTTTTTATAAATGTAAATTTTAAAAAATAAATACAATATAAATATTTAATTCTATAATTAAGAGAGTAATTTAGAAGTTTCTTATAACCCTTTAATATGATAATTTCATACAATAAGGATTATATCTGTATTATAGAAATTGGAATCATCTAAAAGTCTTGAAATAGATAAATAACCCTCACGTAAATATATAACATTATGATCGTACTCATCAACCTAATGAATTATTTTCCCTTGAAAAATAACAAAACACTTTTCATTCCATGGATCAAAAACATAAATTTTTTTCTTTTCATGTCTGACCATGATTAATGGTTTTTATCTGTAAACAAATATTTTTAATCAACCACTATTAATTCATTATCATCATGATTCACCCCATAAGAATTACCATCCATGTTGCACTTATGAACTGTTACTCAAAATCTAGTAAAATCAGTTTTCCAAATATAATCTAGACCTCCAATATATTTCATCGATTCTGAAAATTGTGGTTTATCAATTTCTCCCAAAAAATAAAGTGCATTAGTGATAACCATTACACTACTATTTTAAACAATTATATTTTCATTCATATTTTTAATTTAAAATTTTTAGCTATAAATATTAAAACTAGTCCATATGATCAGATTAAGAGATAATATCCCTACAAATCATTTCAATGTTTTTGATATAGATATATATCTATTTATTTTCATTTTAAACAATGAAATAAATGAGTATTTATATTCAATAATCATCCAATTTTCATTTATATTCGTATTTTATTCCATTAATACAAAAAAATATGATGATATATATGGTTTAACATCATCTATGTTACTCAAAATGTATAAATATTCCTACATCAAATCAAGATGTTGAATTAACATTAAAATTAATCCAGAAATCGATGTAATTCAATATTAATAGTCAAATTTTAGGAAATAAGGATTCCAATATGATCCAATTCCAACAATTAATCAGTTCATTACACAATCATCTATTTTTGTATATATTTTAATAAAATTTTAGTCTTATGAAGAAAAATATTATTAACATATCCTACCAAAATTTTCATATAACATAAAAAAGATAAATATAACATAAATAAATTTTCCCACATATTCTCATCACATAAACCCAATTTAAAACCTAATAAACCATTTTGTCATGAAACATATCTGGTAAATACATTTCTAGTTGAAAAAGTATAAGTGAAACATTGTTATCCAAAAATTCTAGACAATTTAGATAAACTATTTTTCTATATTTGTATTAAAAAAAATATTGTACCCTAATGGATGTATTTCAAAAAATTGTTCTCAATATATCATGTTTTTTTGAATAGTTTCATTTGTTGCGTTAATAAGTTAAAATCATGATATTTAATTCGTCTCAATTTGAAATCCTTCAATAAAAAAAATTATTCACATTTGACAAATATACACTATTTAATTTATTGGAGTGTAGAAACTAAAAAAATCACCTTCTCATTTTTGGAAATGTGTGAAAAGAATGAGAAAAACATATCTAGTATTCGTTCATTGTGGGAGAATACTCCAAAAATAAACCCATGGATATCAAGTCTAATCTATCATGAATGACATGTTATTTCATTTCTATTATAAATAAAAAAATATCCAATAAAAAGATCACATATCTTTCTCAAAAAGCATAATTTCAATGTTATGTTTTATCTATGTAAATATCTAATAAGGTAGTAGAATAAGATTAAATATTTCATCTAAATGTTTCTTTGCGGACCAGAACATCATTTCCTTCCAAATGTGGATTTAATATTATTCACCATATTTTAATTTTATCCATCTAAAAATGGTTTTGGGGGGATATTATATTTGTATACAAAGTTGTATGATTTTTTCATTATTTTATAAGAATAAAACATTTTCAAAAAAAAGGTGTCCCATCTACATTGTATTTCTTTCATTAAGTAATATAAAATTTGAGGTATCCTTTTCAAAATTTGGACATGTTTTATGTTTCTTTCGTTTGTATCAAGATACATATAAATATATCAGATAATCATTTCTATTAAACTTTATCAGTGCATGAAAAATAATTTATTCATTTTGAGACATAAATTTTTTTAACACATTCCCCTCATAAAAGAGTCAAATAATTAAAAAATAGAGAATGATACATATCAATGTTGTTTTATTGTTTCTTTAGTCCCTAAATCATCAATATCATCACCGAATTTGTTTTCTATAAACATAATTATGGGAATTTATTAAACTATTCAGGCTCTATAGTCTCATTTTGATATTTCTAAATTCAGTTCCAAAATCACTATTTTTTTTCAAATCACATCCAGTATCATGAATCATCTGGATGATGTAAGTTACAATCATAGATTCACCCTTTTTATGGAATCCTACCCATTTTATATTATTTAAATTTCTAAATAGACACTTAAAATGAAGAACTATTGGAAGGTAAAAAACAACTTGCATGATTTGTGATTCCAATACCTAAGAATAAAATGAAGATGAATTATAGGAATTAATAGAAAGTAAAAAATTTCTTCAGAATGTGGTTTTTTGTAGTAACCTGAGAGTGAATAGGATTTAAATTTTTTTCATCTTATATCATGATGTCCTGTGTTTACAAAAATATTATAATCATTCATATTTCATTATATTGAACACAAACCCATTTTAGGAAGAATGTATCTTTTTATACACCAATCCCATTGTTCCTCGTAACTTATTTACCTTACAGTTGAAATATAGAATCTGGTTTCCATATATAAGTAGTGCTTTTAAATGTCTAAGAAATTGGCTGAATCTCTTATCACACCAACATTTTCCTTATTTCTAGTTACTTTATCATAAAATTACTCATATCAATGTATATTGTGGGTAACCTAGGATTACTGATTACTATGAATAGATATAAAATTCATCAAAACGTTCAGTTTTTCTATCATTCTAACACCAACATCATGAATTAATTCATCAAAATGATCCATTTCATAATTCTTAATATCTTCATCAACATTAGAAATTTAATTTTCCATTCATTCACCATGCTATATCATATTTCTATAATTATAGATAAAACCATAAAAATGAGTTGATTATTGATTTTTCTAGAATTTAATATTCTCATATTTTAACACTTAATGCCTATATATATAATCAAATATATCATAGGATGATTTTGATTAAATATTCATAAAAACAATCAACATAGTTTTCATGTTCATTTGTGGTGCTCTATAAATTTACCAAATTATGATGCATTAAGTATATAAGATCAAAATAAAAATGGTGAATATATTTAATCATATTCAAATTTAAAAATATATATGAACATATAAATTTAAAACATAAGAACATAAAATAAAAAAAATCATTTATTGATAACCATTTGACCATAACAAATAATAATACATAATGATCATAATTAATCAATGAAAATTTTACGAAAATGAGATTAATCAAATATTAAAATAGATACATTTCTCATGTCTAAAATATTGAACAATATTTTAAAATTAAAATAATCTAAAAATGAAAATGAACTTTCAGGAAAAAAATTTAACCCAAAGTTACCTTATTTTAGAAAAAAATGTAAATGAAACAATAAATTAAATAAAAATTGATTAAGGTTGAAAAAATTCATAATGATAAAAAAAATTAAATAGAACAAATTATAAATGCTAACAGTTTCAAACAAACTAAAAATGAAAACCTGATAATATTAATAATAATTATATTATTATATAGATATTAAAATTTGAGAAAAAAATATTATAATGGATAATCAAATGAATGAAAAACTAAATGAATGAATAAAAATATAAACAAATAGAAAATCAACTTATCTTCAAAACACATTCAAAATATTGATGTTGATATTACAACATACTTACTTAATATTGAAATGATCACGTGAATTCTTTGGAAATAAGGTGAATTATCCATGATTGAAGAAAAATGATTGACAAAACTAATGTAGATAAAATATAAAATAAGTACTACCAAATGAGGTTTTTGGTAGAAAAAAATATGATTTAGATGAAATAAATAATATAAAGGATTATTAAAAAACATTAAGGATGGATGATCAATGAGAAATAAAGTGAAAATGTTTTGAAAATAAAATAAAAATGTAATATTTTTCATCGGGTAGTGTTAGGAGTCTTATCATTCTCATGGTAGGTCAAGATAGTAAGAGTTTTTGAAGGAAAATAAAATAAGGGTTTCATGTTATGCTATTTTTTAAAAGACATTTACAGTCATGATTCCTAAAAAGTCAATGTTAATGGTTTTTTTACTTCTTGTGTCAATTTTTTTAATATCTAATATTCAGTGTTTTTTCTTATATACTTTTTACATTTCTTTTATAAAACTAACATTAAAATTTTTCACAGGGACCTTTTGATGTATATTTTATATAAAAATGATTTTATGGGTTCTATACTAGACATTTATACATCAGGTTTTTAATGGACCAGCACTAAAGGTTCCCTCGAATCACCTTTAACATCAGTTTCGAAGAAACTAATAGTGAAACCTCATAGTTGAAGTCGCTTTTTATACTAATGTATACTGGAAGATTCTAGCACAATCCCATAGTAGTAACCTACAAAATTATATAATCTCTAAACATTTAATATGCTATTTGGTGGGTCCTAGGAATGTACTGCATCAATCATCACTAGAACCAATGATAAACAATTATGAAAGTTTACATTCCACATGAATTATAAATCAGCGATCCAAAATTAACACTTTGAGAACATTCCCAATTAATGGTTTCCTGGAATTAATGATAGATTCATCCACATATGCTCTACACTATCTTACTCTTATGTAGATTATGTGATTCTTTCATCAATGAAGTAAACCATTAATGAACTTATGGATGGTTATATGATCTAATTTATAAGATCCATGGACATAATGGAGGCAATAGTCACACCGACGGGCATCACTAGGAACTCATAGTTTCAATAGCTCCATAATCATTTTTTTCTTTAAAATATCATCATTGAGAACCATAAAATGATTATATATAGTCTCGGGATCAATATTTGAAAACCAACTAACACCTTTCACTTTGAGAAAGATCTCACCAATCCCTAATATTGTGTATAATTTTCATCACGAACTGATTTAGGTGATGATAATTAAAAAAATCCACTAACTACATTCTTCCATTTTCACAAATTAAACTATTATGCATATGGTTACACACATAATCTAATCAAAATATTCTCTTGATATTTTTCTACATTTAACTTGTAATCCCTAGTCTATTGATTTGACATTTGATATTCTGTAAAAGAAACATGTGAAGTCGTGGGGTGCATATAAATATAGAATTAAATCACTCTCTTTAGGGTTAGTCCCCCAAAATAGTCCTGAATGAAGTAAATATATAATAGAACAATCATTATAATCTAAATATATAATGATCCAATGAAAAAGGGGTTAAAAAATAAATCATTTATGATTGTTAAGTTAATTTTCATCACAATCCCCAATTTCTTTGTTATCTGATTTCTCTCTCCTATGTATGATAATATCATTCCATCAGTAAGAAGGCATCTATATATCCTGAGATAACAATCTATTGGGAATGAACTATGGATGTATAGTCCATATCAAAGATGATTTCATATGGTTTCATTCCAACTACCATCATGTAACATAAGAAAATCTCTCCTCCAAACACTGACACTCATTTCCACCATATGTGAGACATTGAAGAATATTTCCATGTATAAACTATTATCTATAATATATTTGATAAATAATCATGTAGAATCTATATTTATCACATAATATATAGAATGATAATTAAATAAATCATGTATATATCTATAATTACTGGTGTGAGTGTAGATAATACATTGACCATACATCAAATCATCTCATAATCTACCAGATCACATCCCTCTATAGCCTGCAATAGATCCTGAGCTCAACTGCAAGCCATATAAGCCTAGAATGGGCCACATGGTGGTGGTTTTGGGAGTATTTTCTATAATCATGAAAATAAGAGACTCCCTCCAGAGAACCAATTTATCCTATTTCACTACTAGCTCCATGGGGGATTCTCTGACTTGGATTTAGAGATCATTTATCACAATGATACCTCTACCAACAAGGTATATCCACCACCTTAAAACCTTTGTCCACATGTTTGGTTATAATACCATGATCCAAGTTTACTCACTCATCAATAGAATTTAATTTTATATCACATGGTTGGTTTTACCCTCTACTGAAAGAATATTTCATATGTCTATATGTCTGAGTTTGAGAACATGGATGTCCCCTACACTAAGACCCTAATGAGTCATGCATATTCAGGCTACAGACGACACATCCACATGATGTCTACAATTGGATCCCAACACTATATACCCCTATTTTAGGAGTATATATATAAAAATCCCTCTAAAACAATCCAAAATAAGTGGGTCTACATAATGAAACCATACTGATAGATGTTTC
Source organism: Viscum album (assembly GCA_963277665.1). NCBI lineage: Eukaryota > Viridiplantae > Streptophyta > Magnoliopsida > Santalales > Viscaceae > Viscum > Viscum album. The sequence goes on from OY728145.1 coordinate 908,910,900, forward strand.
ATTAAATTATCGGGTCAATCATCCACACCCAGATGTATGCATCTGGCAACATATAGAGATAGTAACATGTGAAGCCATTAAACCACATGAAATACCTATAAATTAATATATCACCATGTTTCATCTTGGAAAGATCCTCAATTTATTCACAGTGAAAGATACAATGGAATTACTCATTGTTAGATTGCTCATGGAAGTCTAAAAATGAGAGTTTCATCTCATCACGAGTCCAGGTAATCAATCTCTTCCAGTTCCTTGTATATCATTGAATAAGACTTGAATCAAGAATGACCATCTGATCATAAGAGGTTTTTAAAAACAAGAAATCATATACCCCATCCTCAATCCAATACATTAATACTTGAGGGTCTGGCATGCCAAAAAACCATAGTGGTAGTTGTCTATTGAAATCAAATGCATTCATCAAAGACCATAACATATAGAGCTATAGACTTCCAAACATGAATTTGAATATCTAACTAGGACATTAGTGGTGGATCCATATACAATATAATTTTTGGAATCAATAATCTTTGTCTGCATGAAGGAAACATGACCTGAATAGGTTATAGAAATGAGGAATCATTTCTCAAATGATCGCTAAAATCATTTTTTCTCAACATCATAGATTAAAATCATTATATAGGAAACCCAAAATATATAATACATATGATCATTATATTATCATATCATGGGAGTTGAATCAAGAAGAACCTGAAATTAAAATGACCTAATATAATATGTTTCATGTTCAATTAGTTCCCTTCAACCAGTTTCACAGAATTTTGGGTTGAAAATAAGGTAGTTAGAGTCCTGGTGTATGGATACATCAGTCAATGCACCATAAATATATTCTATAATTTTAGATCCAAACGTGACACTCTAAAACCATTTATTTATGTTCCAAAAATACTCACAAAATGGTCTAACTCTAAACATCAACCTAGGGATGAGCACATTTGATACCACTCTATCATTACCTAACCCACAAGGACCAATCTTCATCTTGGAGGTTTTTTTAAGGTGACACCATTTGTCTACCACTAATATGGTATGGGATGGTGACTAGAACAGAGTAGTAATAACACTATAGGAAAGTTCTTAGCCAATGTACCCAAATGTGTTGAGACAAACAACACCATGAAACATTATAGATATAAAAGAATAAACTGAATCATAAGATTATAACCCATGTATGTACCTACCTATAGGAAATCATCAAAGTAAAATAACATAATAAAAAATTTATAAATGGGAAAATAAGTTACAAACCAGTTATGAGGTCCCAACAAACAAAAACATAGATACAATAGAAATACTGAATAGATATTGACAAATGATCTCTATGAATGACTACCAAACATGGTTATCCCTTCTATGTAGAACATTGGTCCTCCGAAACATGGTCAACTAAGGCCACCCCAAATCCACCGGTTGTCTACATAATACCCAATATATGTGGTTGAAACCAAGAAAAATGTATGTATATATATACCCTTTTGAACTTCCTAAAAATTAAAAAGCGATTAATAGGAATATCAATAGTCATATCTACCTATAAATAGTGATTTTAAGAATAACCCAACATATATTCTCCTAAAAACCCCAATAAAGAGAGAAAGGGGGAATCTATCTCCATATCCTAACTATGATGAGGTGATAAGTTCAAGCTAGGACCAACATATCATTAGGGGATGATCATGGACACTATTTTTCCTAATGTGTTTCCTTTAATATGAAACAAAATTTTACTCATGTTAAGGATTTATCATTTATTATGAAAACAAAACATTCAAAAATCCATTGGATTACATTCATTTATAAGTTTCACTAAATAAAGTATAATTCCATAGCCTTAAACATTACATAATCTTGAATTATGTTAATAATTCACATAGTGAATATTTTCAAGTTTAGAGATTTAGAGAACTACCTCATAAATTATACATAATAGCTTGAATATTAACAGAAGCCACTTCATCTAACTATTAATTTTTTTCATAAAAAACTCTTAAAAACATGTCTACATCCTTGTTTTAGACAGCTTGACTTTTCCTTGTTCCCATCCGTGGCACTATCCATCTGTAATTCCTATAAAAAACATTTCAAAACATCAGATGTGCATAAAAGTATAACTAAGGGAAACATAAAGAATGAAAGCTATTATTTTTTTAAAATAACCTGTAAACCATTAATACTTTATCATAATGTAATACTTTTCACCTTAAAAAGTATCAAAAACACTTCACTGAATATAAACTCCGGGGTTACCCTTTTGTAGCCCGACGATTACGATAAAGCCCTTAGAAAACAATGTATTTAATATAAAGGTTTCTTGGCACATAAAAATTCTTAAAAGGAATAACCATATGGTCGACTTCCACAGATTTCACTAAATGGAATATCCATATCGCCAACTTCCAGACCCAATGCATTGGGGGTAATAACGTAACCACCTGTCCCTGGTTTATCATCGAACCACCTGTCAATTAGTTTATCACTTAACCACCGTCCTTATTTTATCACGTAACCTCTTGTAAAATGTCAAAGAAACATTTTATAATCATAAAAAATAAATTATTTCAAACAACAACATTTCACTAATAACATTTCATTTGAAATCTCAAGAAATCATTTCAATATATTGAAATAATAAATCCATTCAACAAACCATTTTCTATACAAAAACACCTAAAAAAATTATTGTATTTATTTTACTTTCAAAAAGATCAAGGCAAATAGAGTAATACAAATAACTATTATGATGTTGGATAGGTCATTGTTGCCTCAAACACTAAATACAATCCTTTTTTCATTTAGTAAAAATCTTTATACGTAATTGATTCCCTTTGAATTAAAAGTAAAAGTAAAATGTTATTATTATACACCATATAAAAAATGAGGTATATATTATCAAAATATTCCACAATTAAATGATATTGATATGAAGTCACTAACATCGTGTCTGACTTGACTCGTTCATTCATTATTTTCCTCTTAAAGTGGGTAACTCCCATTGATTTGAGCCACAATAATTCTTGAGTTGTCTTATGGCTGAGGTAAGGATTCTATGAGAAAGAGAGGGATGTTCGGGACTTATTATAGAAAATTTTGGATGACCCATGGGTCTTGGTAGGTGTGAGTAAGGGGTTAGAGGTGATGTCCTTTTATAAAAGGGAGGAGGGGTACTTTAAGAATGTCTTGAAATATTATTTTATTATAAACTGAATTTCGATTTTCAAAAGGTCCAAAAATCCTAAAATTAGAATATAAGATGAAGATTGTTCAAAATCCTCTCAACCAATTGGTTTTTGAAAAGTTTTGGATTCAAATTTAACCATATGATTTACCTTTAACACTAAGTTAACTAACTTATCTATTACCATGTCTTCTTATTTATTCATATTATATTATTAATATAGTTATGATAAAATTGCAATCAATCCTAAAGTTGTTCATTAATGAAATTTACAACATTATCTAAGTCATTGGGATGAATATTATATTTTTGGGAATATTATATCATTTAATAAAATAGTATTTGTTTTAAAAACTCATTTATGTCAATTTTTATACTAATCATTCAATGAATTTTTTAAAATTATGTAACTTGATTCCTTCGAACAACCTTCATTAATTAAAATATAAAAAGTTATATTTATCACTAATATTTGTGGATGGCATTAAATGTTTTAAAATAAATTTATTTTAGTATTTATAATATCATTTATTTAAATATTTCATTGATAAGGTAATCATTATATCTTCATTGTGTCATAAATATATTAATTTATTTAATGTCTAAAAAGTATAAATAAAATACCATGATATAGGTAATATTTTTAGAACTATAATTACTATTTCTAGTCAAAAGGATAACTTATATAACTCCATATAAAAATTATTTAATTAAAAGATACATTTTTAGGTTATATTTTCCTTAACATTAAATTAAAAGTAATTAAATGCCATTTTTACACACAAGTGGCTCCATGGTGTCTTATAATCGACCCAAGGATGTCTATGGTCATACATATATCATCCACTAGGATTGTAACACGTTTTAATGTAATTCAATATTAATATAATATTATTTTTTTACCCTTATTTATAAAACATACATATATCATCCACTAGGATTAGAAAACATGTTAGGGTAATTCAATATTATTATTATATTATTTTTTACCCCTATCTACAAAAATTACCCTTTAACCATGGTAAAAAGTATATATAATGAAGTTACGATTCATAATGTATAAAAATAAAAGGTACCTATTTATACTATTTGGACCTCATGATTCCAATTATGGAACCCATTTTTATTAATTAAAAACAAATGAGTGGAATAAATTAATTTAAAAATAATTCTCATTGTCGAATACAAATGGTGTTATTAAGAAGTAAATATACCAGAATATTGACAGGTGTTTTTGTCCAATTTCAAAGAGAAATTACATCCAACTTCCAAAATTGGATTAAAATAGAAAATCATAATCTAATTAAACTTTAAAACAAATTAAACCCATAGCCTAACTATATTAATATATTAGATTAAAAGGTATTTTTGAATTAGAGTGCATTATTTTTCACTACTCATTAAAAAACAACTTTATGAAAAAAATAAAAACAAATGTTGCCAAAGTAAATTTTTATTTCCCACATCTAAAGAAGATGTTTATTTTGTCAAATGGAAGATATAAAAGTGAAAAAACTATATTTAAAAAGGATTCTCCATAAAAAGGTGGTAAAATGACCTTTTAAAAATATTAGAGTATTTGATGCTTAAAATCATATTCATTCTTATTTTAAGCCTCTAAAATTTATTGGATAAATATAAAATTATTTAATAAACATGTATAATCATAATACGAGTATTTTTTTATTCCAGCTAATTCAAAGTCTAGGAATTAACTACAATTAAAAATAACAATATTATATTATTTTTTTAGTATAACTCAACATTGTGTGCAATGTACGATTTCAGAGAGATCTGTTGTTGCATGTTGAGTATGATCTCAGATAAAGAATCCCATTTAACATAAAATTAATATATTATTCATAAGTATTAATATAACTCACAAGTATTATTATATAAATACCTTGTTCATTAAATCCTTCCCCCCTTTTGGGAATTGTGACCCCTCTGTTCTATTCTCTTATCAAATAAATCGAAGTTTTTATCCCCCATAGAATTTTTAGATTCCCATGTGTTCCTATTCAACCATGTGGATTTTCCACAAAACCTTAACCTGATGAATCAGATTATTCCGCAACACTTTCTCTCTATGGACAAGAATTTAGACCGGTTGTCCCTCATAAGAAATATTCTTTTCTAACTAAACTACTTTTGGACTCAAAAACTGAGATGGATTAGACATATACTTTCTCAACATTAAAACATGAAAAACATTGTGTAACTGGGATAAATTTTGAGGTAAATACACTCTGTAAGAAATTTATCCAACTTTCTCTAAAATTTCAGAAGGTCCAATTAATCATGGACTCAACTTCCCCTTCTTACCAAAGCACATCACAATTTTCCATGGTGAATGTTTGAAAAAGATAATATCACCTACCACAAGATAAAGATCCTTCCTTCAGTTATCCATATATCGTTTCTAACTATTTTGAGATGTTCTCATGTGTTTCTAAATTAACTGAACATTTTATGTCTTCTCTTCCACAAATTTTGATACCATCAGTTTCCTTTCAACTAATTCATCCTAAAATCTAGAGTTTGACACCACTTCCCATATAATTCCTCAAATGGATCCATCTGTATACTATAATGAAAACTGTTATTATAAGAAAAATCAACCAAAGAAAGATGTTGGTACCAAATTCCCTTGAAATCCATTGAATAATTACGTAGCATATCTTCCAAGGTTTAATTGTTCATTCTTACTTACAATCTGATTAAGGATTAAAACATGTACTGAAATTTAATTCAGTACCAAACGCCTTCTAAAGGCATTTCCAAAAGTAAGAACTAAACATGGGATCATGATCGGATACAATGGAGAGGGGAAATCAATAAAACCTGACTATATCATTATTAAGCAACTAAGAAATTTTATTTAAAGACAATTGTTTTTGAATAGGAACGAAATGAGAATATTTAGTTAATCAATAAATAATAATCGAGATTTCATTTTTACCTTGAGATGTCTTCGTTAATCCCACAACAAATTCCATGGATATAAATTCCAATTTTCACTCTGGCACTAGTTAAGGCTGAAGCATCCCATTCGGTAAATGCCTCTCTGATTTAACCTATTGATAAGTCAAACACTTCACAGTAAAGTCAACAATATCTCTTTTTATTTCATACCACCAATATTACTCCCAAATATCTTTTTACATCATATAAATGTAAAGATTAATTGAAAAGGAAGAACTATGAGCTTCACATAGCAAAACATTCTTCAACTGTGTATCATAAGGCACACATACTCTATTCCCAAATCTAAAAATATGATCATTATCAATTTAAAATTCATAAAACATACCCTTCTGAAAAAAATATATCTTTTTCAGAAAGTCACTTTATTCCTTCAACACTTTCTGAAATTGGTTTGATAGAGATGATTTCACTATCACCTGAAAATAATAGGGTAATTTCCTATAAAAAAAACTTATATTCTAATGTCCATAAAATCATTAATAAAATGATCTTATCCCAAACATAACATGACTATTGTAGAATTACTTTTTCAACTCAAAGCATCGGCCATTTTATTTTCTTTCCATGGGTGTTAATGAATTGTGCAATCTTAATCATTGATTAATTCCAGCAATATCCTCTGTGTCATGTTCAATTATTTCTAACTAAATATATACTTTAATCTATTGTGATCAGGATATATTTCACACATTACACTATAAAAATTATGCCTCCAAATTTTTAAACCAAATACAACACCAGATAATTCCAAATCATGTGTAGGGTATTTTATCTCGTGAGTTTTCAACAGACGTGAAGCATAAGTAATTACCTAATTTTTCTATATTAGTACACAACCATGTCCTTTCAATGAAACATCATTGTGGATTACAAACTCACCATTTATGGAAGCTAATTACAAAACTAGAGTATTTAGCAATATTATTTTAAATTTTTAAAAGCAATCATCACATTGTTTTATCTATATAAATTTAACACCTTTTCATTTTAACCTAATCAGTGGGCTAGATAACTGTGAATAATTTTCAAAAAACCTTCTATAATAGCCTTCCAAACCAAGAAAACTATGGATCTCTATTATATTTGTAGGTTTTATACACTCTTCAACAATTGTTTTTAGAAGGGTGAGTAGTTATTCCATATTTAGAAACAATATGACAATGGAATTAAATTTTCTAAAACCAAAAATCACACTATCTAAATTTCCCATACAATTTCTTTTCTTTAATGGTTTGCAAGACAACCCTTAAATGACTTTCTTGTTCCTATTTACTTTTCGAATATACCAAAATATCAACAATATACACAAAAAAACATATCCAATAACTCACGGAAAATTATATTTATAAGATCCATGAATACAACAGGTGCATTGGTTAACCCAAAAGGAATAACTATAAATTCATAATGGCCATATCGAGTATGAAACATGGTCTTTGGAACATATGTATTCTTTACATTCAATTGACGGTAACCCGACCTCAAGTCAATCTTCAAAAAATTCAATGCTCCCTAGAGATGATCAAACAAATCATTGATATGAGTCTAAGGATACTTGTTCTTAATACTGATATTTTTCAAGGATCTTTAATAAATGAAAAGTCTTAGTGAACCATATTTCTTTCTAACAAACAAGATATAGTCACCCCAAAGTTTTGTTCTTGGTCAAATGAAACCATTATCTAATAACAACTGCAATTTCTTCTTTAACACTAAAAGTTCAATTAGAACCATTCGATAAGGGGGTTTTAAAATTGTCTTATCATCAGGATCTAAGTAAACAATAAATTCAACTTCTGGATTAGGTATAATACAGGGCAACTCATTCAAAAAAGCATAAAGATACTCATTTACTACTTGCACATCAGTAATCTAAATAGTTCCATTATTTCATGAAATATGTGCAAGGTAACATTCATTTTCATCTTTTACTAGTTTCTAAGCTTCCAAATATGTTATCAAAAGTATAGGTTCATTCTTGTATACAAACTAAAATTCCTTCTGAAAAAAATCTCTTTAGCTCTATAGTCAATATTAGCATGATAAACATAAAGAATAAACATACCCAAAATAACATCAAAATATACTAGAGACAAAACAATAAGGTTTGTAGGTATATTATTTTCTCACATAAGGACATGAAGGTTCTTATAATTTCTTTTTTTCTCAACAAATCTTCTAGGTGTTTCTTCCACAAGTTTGGGATTCATATCATGAGATAGAATTCCCAATTTACTAGAAACTCCCTTGAAAATGAAAGTATTTGTAGACCCTAAATCAAACAACTCATTGGAATAATCTGAAAAAACAAACGAAGTACCAGATACCACTTCATATGATGGTCTCACATCAACTGTAGTAGTAGTAAAATATTTATCCACACCCTTCTTCTTTTGATCCCTCTGGTTTCCACTCTTGGTAATCAAATTTGGACACACATTGACATAATATCAAAACTCACTGCAACTAAAACATTTTAATGTTGGATTTTCATTGCATACTTGATCATATTCCTTACAATTACGATCAATATGACTAGTTTTACCATAGTATAAGCACTTTCCAGATTTTGAGATACATTCTACATGATGATTTTTACCACACTTCTCACATGATGGAAATTTAATTTTCTTACCTCTAGACTTCATTGATGAAAGATTACCTTTTTCCTACCTACTAGACCTCTACTTTTCCCTGATCTCATAGAACACCTAATCATCAGAAAACTCCATTTGAACTTTCTCAGCACATATTACAAGTTTTTCATAGATTTTGAATTCACGATAGGCTAATGCCTTTTGATATCATATCTTCAGTGCTAAGTAAAATTAATTTACCTAACTATCAGGATCTAAGAAGAAATTGGGATAATATCTTTCCAATTGAGTGAACATTTATTTATAAGCACCCACTGATTCATCATCCTTCCTCAACTATATTAATTGTTTTTCCATCCTCAGTTGAACCACCTAAAAAGTACTTCTCAAGAAACATACCTTTGAATTCCTCCCAATAGAGAGCATCGATCTTCTCACAACCATGGATATTTTTAACCATCAACCATCATTGATCGGCTTCTCCTTCAAAACGGTAAACAACATGGAAATCTTTTTATTATATTTACACCTCATCGCATCAAAAATATTTTCTAGTACCTTGATCCACTCTTCATATTTCATAGGGTCAAATGATCCTTTGAATTTTGGGGGATGTTCCCTCATGAAATGCTCCACTACAGACATGTTCCTTTGTGGATGATCTGGTTGAACTCATGCATGGACCCCACCACCATTTATCACCCGAGTCCATTAATACATTACTATAATAAAACTATTTAGTTCTTATTCTGACCATCTCAGGATGTAGATTTGGAAAGTCATTCTCCTTTTTATTCCTTTCTAACATATCTTCCTTGTTTCCTTTTTGGAAAACCATTCTGAATAATCACATATCAGACAAAGCAACCTGGTAATCATTAAATTCTATATAATTTCAATTTGACCATAATATAAAATTTATTTAAGAATATTCAATTAACAAAATCCTAACTCCTAATGTTATCTAAAAATACCTATAATACAAACTATAATTCCATATCCTTAAAAATTTCATAATCTTGAATTAAGATAGTAATTCACATTGAGGATCTTTTCAGGTTTACCGATTTAGATTATTAGGTAATAAAATATACATAACAACTTGAATATTATAAGTATACACTTATATTCACTACCAATTTTTTTCAAAAAACAAAAACACATAAAAAGGTAACATATCTAGCTTCATGTTTTAGATAGGATGACATTTCCTTGATCTCATCCTTAACCCTATTCATCTTTGTATTTGGTGAAAAAAATTTCAAAACTAGGGATGAGAAAAAAAAATATCAGAAAGGGATACATAAAGAAGGGATTTTTTTAAAACAATATGTAAACCTTGAATTATTTATCATAAAGTAATAATTTTCACCTTAAAGAAGTAGATAAAACTCTTCACTAAAAATTAAATCATGGCTTACCATTTTGTAATGAAAGGAATTACCATAAATCCCATATAAAAAATGTATAGCATATAATGGTAACTTGGGAAATAAACATACTTAAATAAAATAAACATCAGGTTGACATATACACATATCACTAAATGGAATATATATATGGCCAACATCCATACCCAATGCATTGGAGGTTATAACGTTACCACCCATCCTTTATTTATCACAGAACTGCCCGTCATTTGGTTTATCACATAACTAGCCATCATTGGATTGTAACGTAACCACCCGTCAAATTTCCACGTACCATTATATAATCATAAAACAAAAAATATTTCAAATATCACCATTTCATTAATATCATTTCATTTTCAATCAAAAGAAACCATATCAAGATATTGAAATAATCAATCCATTTCAAAAAAAAATCAATAAAAATACAATCAAAAAATGAATAAGTTATTTATTTTATTTTTAAAAACATTATGTCTTATAGAGGATTTCAAATATTGATTATAGCGGTGGAGAGGTCATTGTCACCACAAATGTTAAAAACATTCCTTTTGTCGTTTAGTAAAACACTATGTTGATAAGAGATTCCATTTGAATGAAAGTAAAATTCAAAGGGGTTTATTATAAACCATATAAAACAATGAGGTATATATTATCCAAATATGACTCAATGAAATGGTATTGAGATGAGGTCCCTTACATTGTGTCAGACTTGAATTGTTTATTCATTAATTTCTTCTTAAAAAGGGTAACTCCCTTTGATCTGAGCCAAAATGCTTTCTTGAATTGCCTTATGCATAATGTAAGGATTCTAGGATGATGAGAGGGATGTTGAGAACTTTTTGGAGTATATTTATAATTATCCAAGTGTATTGAGAGGTGTGAGTAAGTGGTTATAGGTGATTCCCATTTATAATAGGTAGGAGGGGTAATTAGGAATACCTTGAATGATTATTATATTATAAAATGAATTTCAATTTTCAAAAGGTCCAATACTCATTTTATTCGAATATAATATTATAATTGTTTGACATTCTCAGAAAAATAGTTTCTAGACATGTTTTGGTTTCAAATTTACCCATATCATTTAGCTCTAACCATTATTTAACTAATTTAACTATTATCATGTATTCTTCTATATTCATACAATATGGTTAATATAGTTACCATAAATTACCAATATAATCTCAAGTGGTTCCTTAATTAAATTTCCAAAATTATATATCTCATTTGGAAGAATATTTCATTTTTAGGACTATTATATCATTTAATAATATAGTATTTGTTTTAAAAACTCATTTATGTTAATTTTTATACTATTTATACCATGACTTTTTAAAAAATAAATAAAAGTTTGATTCCTTTTAATAATCTTAATTAATTCAAAGATAAAAAGTCATATATGTTCCTAAAATTCATGTATGTCATAAAAATGTTTCGAAATAAATTTATTTTAATATTTATAATCTCATTTATTTAAATATTTCATTAATAGGGTAATCACTACATCATCATTGTGTCATAAATATATTTATTTATTTGATGTCTAAAAAATATAATTAAAATACCATGATTTAGGAAATATTTTTATCATTTGAATAACTATTTATAGTCTAAATGATAACTTATATAACCCCATATTAAAATTGTTTTACTAAAAGATACATTTTTAGGTTATATTTTCCTAAACATTAAATTAAAAGTAATTAAATGTCATTTTCACACAAAAGATGCACCATGAGGTCCTAAAATAGACCAAAGGATTCCCATGGTCAATCATATATCATCAAATAGGATTAAGAAACCCGTTAGGGTAATTTTTAATTATTATTATATTATTTTTTACTATTTTTTACCAAATTTACCCTTTTACCATGGTAAAAAAAATATTTATTGAAGTTACTATTCATAGTATATAAAAATAAAATCTACCTATTTACCTAATTTTGACCTCCTGACTCCAAATATAGAATCCATTTCTCCAAATTCAAAACAAATAAGTGGTATAAATTTATTTAAAATTAATTCCTATTGTCAAAACCCAAAAGCGAGTTTTTAAGAAGTAAAAACTACAAAAAGATTGACATAAGTTTACGTCCAATTTCAAAGTGAAATTACTTGAAATAACCAAAATTAGATTAAATGATAAAATAATAATCCAATTAAAAATTAAAACCAATTGTAATTAAAATATTACTATACAAATAAATTAGATTAAAAGGTGGTTTTGAATTAAAAATCAATTTTTTCAATATTCATTAAAAAAATAACATTACCATAAATATACTAAAAATTTACCCAAACTAAATTTTAATGTCCCAATTCTAAATAATAAGGTTATTTTTTCAAATTTAACATATAAAAGTGACAAAAAATAAACTAAAAAAAGAGTTTTCCATCAGAAGGTGGTAAAATGACCTTTTAAAGAATATTAGAGTATTTCATGATTAAAATCATGTTCATTCTTATTTTATGACACTAAAATATATTGGATAAATATAAAGACATTTAAACAAAATGTATAATCATAATGAGGTTTTTCCTATTCATTCATGCTAATATATTTGTTAGGTGTTAACATCCATCTAAAATAATAATATTACATTATTATTTTTTAGTATAACTCTACTTTGTGTACAATGTATGATTTCTTAGAAATTTGTTATTTCATTTTCAGAAAGCTATCAAAAAAAGAGTAAGCTTTAACATAAAATTAAAATCATGTTCATAAGTACTAATAGAAACCAAAAGTATTATTCTACAAATTTCTTGTTCGTTACAAAAATATTAGCTAGACCAATGGTATGGTATGGAAGCAATCTAAAAACACACAATACACAATAAATGATTCCTATTGTTTGGATATAATCATGTATTATATACCCTTACACTTTTAAACTAAAATGATCTACACAATAGTGGATGTGATTCTTTTAAAAATGTTGTAATACATGTTTATGTAATATGTTAAGAAATGTTCACTAGTTACTTCCAAACATGTTACTATGCTTCATTATCAACATTCAATTTTGTTGACTATCCAATTTTTTCTTAACATACCTACCCATAAATAGGTAATAACTTCTCTTAAAATTGTAATGAAACTCAATCATATGGTTTAGTACAATTCCTCAGTTCAATTATTTAGTCCATAAAACATAAGTATATAAGAGCATCACAAAAAAATTGACCCACATTCATGATTTTTAAGGAAAACATTGACTAATTTATATATCCTACCGGGTAAATAATGATTATGATCTTCCTTCATATTGTTTTTGAAAAATATTCTATGGAAAACAATTTTTGAAAATTATTTCTATAATACATTAAACAATTCTCCCTCTTTTTCTACACATGAACAATATTCTGATCCATTTGAATTTTCATTATACTTGCATCATTATATATATATATTAAAGTTGTTTGGGTGGGAAATTTAAAATTCCTTCATGCCTAATCCCAATTTCTTGAAACATGAAATTACCCTTCATTTCAACTTTATATTTAACTTCTTCAAATCTTATTGAGTCTTCTCAAAACGTCTCAAATATTCTCACAACTTTATCTGGATTAAAAAATTTAAACCATTCTTCAATAAAATTCCAAATATCATTCCAATGTCATCGTTACGATGATACAAATGTACAAACTAATATTTTTCATTACGCTACACCATACCAACTGATTTTATGAATTGAAAATGACTTCTCACTATGAATATTTATAGTAGTTGAAAACTAATTTCTCATTATGATGTTATATACCTATTTTTAGACATAAAACATAGAAACCATTCTTCCATAAACATTATTGATACTATTCTAGACATAAGTTTCCTTTTTTCATAAACATATATGAAAACACTTAACATGTCAACAATTTGAAATAAAATTGAAAACATATTCAAAGATATATTTGACTAAAACATCCACATGAATCTTTAAAAAATTGTATTTTCCATAGACCAATAATCATGGGTCTGATGAAGTTATTTTAATCAACATCTGTCTTATAGATCAATATCTTCTTCACATTGAGGGATCAGTGTCAGCCCTAATTTGATGAGTAGGAAACACCTCTTGTACAATGACTGTTAACCCGGTTATAAATATAATGGATCTCTTCTTTCATTCAAAACCAAATTTACACACAATTTAACCTTATGAAAAAGTTTGAATACATTATCGATCATCATATAATTGAGCAGTCCCAGTAGCTCCCTATTAGATTTTCATAAGTCTCAACAATCATTGCATAAAATAATTGTAGTTCAATAAACGTTTTTTTATCAATATTCCTCAAATGTATTAGTGACGCACTGCATCTGATGTGGTGATATTAGAAATTTATTTCCTTTTTGACTATGGTAAAAACAAACCACTTCTAATAATGATTTGTATCATATAAATGATTAGGGTGACTAAAAACTAGAATCTTCATCATCTCACATTTCAAAAACAAACATTGCATATTTTAAACAATTATATGTATCGTGATATATCCCTGGTATACTATGAACGTAAGATATTTTCTTCAAACCTTCTTCATCCAAAATCTACTTATATCAGAAAGTATTCATGACTTTGAGGACATTAGGATCTTTATATCATTATCCAACTATACTTAGAAGATATTTTAACTTATCATCATTACATAACTTTCTAATATCCAATCATAACTCTAATCGATTATCAACACTCATTATCTTCCATTCTTTTATATGAATTTCATCACTAACCATCTCGAAAACATATGATTTATGAGATATCAGATATTATAAATGTATAAATACATTTATATTGGATACATTTATACTCTAATATGTCTTCTCCTATTGAATCATAAATTCATTTGAGACCCATGGTGATTCCAATTATCAACATCACATGAAAAACATATCCTTCAGATAAAATCAAAACGAAGAATCTTTCTTTTGAAAAGTGTGTCTAATAATCTTATTATTATTCATATTTGTGTAATTATAATATAATCACCATATATTACAAATTTAGTTTATTTATATTTATTTCCCAATCGTTTTATCCCTAAAACTTACAAAGTTAGTTGATTTCTTTTTCTTGGAAAAAATATACAACACAAGGTAAAAAAATCAGCACTAACATATTTCAACTTCATAAAATAATCACAACCAACATGGTCCTAATAATATCACATTATGATTTTAATGTCAACCAATTTTCATATATCAGTTTACTCTGTAGCCTCAGGTAGTATATTTGTTATCAACAATTATTATCCTTTGTGATCTAACTCATTGTAGGAAACAAGAAACATTGAGAGTGAAACCATGGTGTCCAATGTAGTGCCTCCGGAATCATCATCAGTTATCAAACATTCTTTCACATCCTTCACCACTTCTTCCACATTCCTATAATTACATGTTTCATACAACCACTCAAAAAAATTAGCATAGTTCACAAAATTACATGATGATTTCATAGATTACCCACAAACCAAGAAACATTTATGATTTCTTGAGATAATTTTCACATATAAGTGGATAGATTTATATAAAATCCACACCACCTTGAAAACAATATACAAATATTTTATGTAAGAGGTGAAGGAAAAACATAACATAACCATGATGAGAAAGTGGTCAGTCGCCCATGTTAATCCTCAGAATGAAAAAAGTTCCGTTTACTAAAGGATTTATGAATAATTAAGAAAATATTTAATGATAATGTTTCACTTGATGAAATACTTTTTTATATTAGAACATACACCTGTTTAAATTAATTCTTCTCCACACAATATTTTATTATATAATATTTTATATCAATTTGTTTTTAATGATAATGTTTCACTAGAATTATATTAACGTTTATGGAACTCTGATAATAAATACCGAAGAGGAATGGTAACATTACTTGAAAAAGTATGTCTTATAATTGAGTATTCATCCACATATGTTAGGTGACAACTTGAGTGGTAGAAACCTAAATATCTTTTTCAATTATAATAGTTACCTAATTTTATTTATTTTCAGTCAAACTAACTAAAATTTTTCCCATAATGAAGTTTCCACCAGATATGGATCTTCCATCATCAACATTTCCATCCTAATAAGCATCTGAATAAGAAAACAAGTCAATACATTATGAGCTATCATACCTGATTCTGATCTCTATTATGCCTTTAATATATCTAAACAAATTTACACCCAATTGTTGTGATTATTTTTGAGAAATTCAAAATATTTATCATTACGTAACAACATAAACAATTTCTGGTCTCCAGGATGTGAATTATGACAAGCTTAAAATCATACTCCAAAATTAATTAAGGTGAACTTATTTTACTTCTTTATCATTATTCTAGTTTTTTTCCATTGGAATTAGTGTAATTTTTTTTTAAAATTTCCTATTCAAAACTCTTTATGAAGTTACTTTGCATATGTTTCATAAGAATTAAATATGTGTTTCTTTTTTGTGAAATATTTAACCCACAAAAGTAATTATTTTAACCCATAATGTAAATTTAAAAACTATCTATCATTTCTCGAGAAAACAATTAAAATTTTCATTCATCATTCCCAGGAAATATTATATCACCAACATATAAAATTACAATGAGGTAAATTCAATGATGTTTATTGATATACTGATTACTCTCAACCCTTTCATTTTCAAGTTCCATATTCTTTTAGAAGGTATCCATTATCATATACCATGTTCTCAGATATATATTTAGACCATACAATGATTTATTCAATATAAACACATAAAAGTAATAAATATCCACAAAAAACCCATATTATTGTCCAATATAAACTTTTCTATAATGTTCTACATTTAGAAATGATGACATTATTTCAATCTAATGTTTTTTAACTTCACTATGAATTAATAATAAAAAGATTATAATTTTTCACAACCATGAATCTTATAAAAAACCTCATCAATTTAAATTCCATTAACCTATGACAGAACTTTGAAAATTTTCCTTGGGTTACTTCTTATAACTTCACCAACTTCATTAAAAAAGTTTTTGAACACACTGTTTTTTAAAATACAATTTCTGTATTTTGGTTAAGGAGGATGTTCCCAAGTGTCATTTTTATTAACCGATTATAACTCTTCTTTCCTATACTAAACCAATTCTATATTATCACATTATTCTTTTACATCTTTCGTTTCAACTTATGAATTTAAAGAAGTATATGTAATAACTTCTTTTGTGGTTTTTTCATGAACCTTTTTATGTAGATCATCAATTATTTTATTATATTCCAATTTTTTCTTAATATTATGATGATATTTTATAGAAAATTCCTCATCACTAGAAAAAACTGAGTCTTATTCATATTCATGGGTAGGATTACATTTTTTTATATCCTTATCAAAACTCATATAAAACATTATTTCATCCTATTCACCTTTCATATATACATAAATTTGATTACCGTCTTCCCCCAACACTTTAATACACTTTACATCAACAGATTCAACGAATGTTCCAATCTATTTTATGAAAGAAAAATAACCTATCCCTTCTGGATCATATTGGGGAAAAACTATACCTTCGCCTCTCTACTCAATATTTCTAGTGTTTCCACCTTTTGTATTTATGATTCATGGAATTCCAAAAACTCTTCAGTTTTTCATTAATGGATTTTTGTAATTTAACATTTGATAAGGACTCATATCTGATCTAAACCTGTAGAAAAATCATCTTGACATATAAACAGTATTGGTCGTGTCTTTCCTCCAAAGGTAATGAGTGTGATCATTTTCAAGTAACATAGATTTCCCTATTTCAACTAGACTTATATTCATTCCTCCAGAAAACCACTATGTTGATGAGTGTATGGTATGCTGAACTCATGTATAATTCCATGCTTCACGTGATAACTTTCATATTCATCATACTGGTATTCACCACTATTTTCATTTATCACCCTCTTGACTGAATACACATATTTCATTTCAGATTTTCTAATTAAAATTGTATACATTTTCAAAGAATTTTAAATTTGTCCCATATTCATAAAACAAGTTATGTTATTAATGTAATTAATGAAATTAATAAAGTATATATCTTCAAGAGTTTATATATTTTACAATGGGAAATAGATATTAGAATGAATACATCATAAGGGATTTTTGAACAAATTTTAAATTTATTATGTATAACATTTTCAATATTTTAATTGTAAAAATTTTTGGAAGACCAATATATTCTTCTTAAAATATAAAAAAGTTTAGGATCACTATATCTTATTGACAACATGATCTTATTTCTATAATAATTAGGTCCTTGAACTTTATTCCACAACTGATTATCTTCCATCATTATTATGTAACAAGTGTTTTTAACATCATCAACATGGAATAAGATTTCTTTTTTATATTGGCCTCCTGTAACTATCTTTCCATTATAATATTTTCTTTTAAAAATCACTTTTTATAAAAATAACACGGTTTCTTTCATTACAATGTTGTGAAACAAATGTAATGTTATGTTTTATCCAATCAAAAAATAAATATTTTTTAGATTTCTACTTTTCATTTCAATAATTGTTGATCCAACACCTTTAATTATGTGAGATTCATCACGTCCAAATTTTATCATTCCTTCCATGAAATCATTCACATTATTCAAAATATTTATGTTTCTTTTGAAATGAGAATAACATCCACTATCTAGGATCGATAGTCATTCTACCCTTGAATCATTGAGTGTGATTTTAATAACAAGATCGTTCACTTTTCCTCTATCTTTCTCTATATTAGACTTATAAAAATTGTTTATAACCATATTTTGTTACCGATAATAATAAAATGAATAATTTTGAAAGATGTACAAGTTTTTCACATGTTTCAATAATAGTTTTCAGTAGTTTGAACCTACTTTCAACTTTCAAAAAAACATTCTCAAATTTATTCCATTGGGAGGATGGACTCACCATTGACCTCTTCCTTCTATAATTTATTGAATATTTTTAATGATTTTGACTAAAAAACATTTGTTTCATATTTCCAAGTCAACCGCAATTCAAGTATTACCCATAGTATTAATAACTTCCTATATATTGAATATCTTGTTTGAAGTGATTAATATATTTCTTAGAAAAAATCTTTTTATTAAAATTAGAACATTTTGTAGCCCTAAACATTATTATCTCACCTACAAACTTCTTCTTCATCTTCGTTTTCATTCAATACAATCAGAAACATAAGTTTTATAATATTTTTTAGGGTCAATCTTTTTAGTATCTTATGAATTATCTACTGTTTAATTTTTTTCATGTATATAATATTCTCAAATTTCATCTTCTTGGGAACAATTCCAAATTTTTTCCAAACATTAATGGTAACATTTTTTGATCATTATTAGCTATATAATTTCCAGACCATTCACTAACATCTTTAATGGGTTAATAGAATAATGTAACTCTATTTTAGTCCTTATAATGTTTGTGTAGAACAATTTTCAATTTTTATACCTTTCTGCTCCACTTAGCTTCAATATTTTTACTCAATTTTTTTTTCTCAAAATATTTCAATATGTTATCAATTTATTATAGTAGTATAGTGTTTTCATTATGAAAAAATTCATGATTTTTTTTTGAGAAACATTGATTATTTTAATTTCGTAATTTATATATCTAGACTTTCAATCATTATAATACATTCATTAAATTATTTTACAATATGAAATTCTTGATATGTTTCATCTTCTTCTTCTGAACAGATACATCTGAACACTTCATTGATAACCATTTCAATAAAAATATTCTCTCTATGATTCTTGATAGACATTTTTATTTTAGCTTCATTATCTTCTTATTTGTAATCATCAGTAAAAAAACATATCCTTTTGGATTTGGATATCATTTTATCTTCCAATTTAAATTAATATTTATCCTTATCACACTATTTATTCCATTACCTTCTCAACCATCATTAATCTTCATCACATTCCATTTCATAATTTCATTGAGGAAAATTAGAACTACAGTTTCCTAAAGGTCTGAATTTGTTACTTTTCAAAGGAAGTTTCCCTATATATTTACATGTACTTATTTTCAAAAAATTTAGAATACAAGGATAAAAAATTCATCACAGTTTTTTCATACCTTATTTGAGAATTAAAATCTATAAAATTTTCTCCATCAAGAATATTCTTAAACAGTTTTTACTAGTCAAACTTGAAAGATAATTTTTTATTAGTTTTCTTTCTTATCATAACATCACCCAACTCATTTCATATGTAATGAGAGTAGTATGAAAATAATATTCGGATATTTTTTTTGGATACAAATCTCCCAATGAAGAAACTATGGATTCAAAAGTGTCTAGAAAAATTCTCAAGATCTATTAAACAATAGTAGAAATGTATAACATTTCTCCATGACATCAAAATTTACTAAAAATTACCTTCACCTTAGTAAAAAATTCACTAATGGATTCATACTCATAGATTTTGATATTTTCATTCTTCAATATCCATATTTTTAGCTTTTCCATATATAATTTAGTATTGCCTTCATAATAATTCTTTATTTTATTCCATATATTTTTTATAATGTAAAACATATCCACTCATAGAAAATTAATTTAATAATGTGACGAGAGTAATGAATTTATATCCATTCCATCATTCTCATGATTATCCTTATCGAAACCTATAAAATGAGTACTTTCAACATGATGGGGAAATTCAACTATAGCCACTTCTAGACCATGGTACCTCTATGAGACATAAAATAGGTAAACATTCTATATTTACATATATGATAGTTCATACCATTGATGATTGGAATTCCCTTACTGTCACAACCTGACCCAACGGGGCTCAAGTCGTGAATCCTCAAGCCCGCCTCCATTAGGCTAGGGGATGGCATCTTGTACTGAGTAGGCTATCGCACACATGGGAGGAATTATCCTAAGGTACTTGTACACACACACCCACATACACCTCCATGAAACAATGCAGAGATATATATAAAAAATGGAAAGAAAATGGATGAATACCTCTATCTCAAACTAGAGTACAAATAAAAGTACAAAAGGTTAAAACAGGTCCCTCCAAATGAAAACTGTAAATACGTCCAACCTGCTCAGGAGGAGAGGATGACTTTCAAAAGGACCCACTAGCATGATCCTCAGCATAGCTCCGGTAAGACTCCATGGTCAGACCCACTCACTCAACTCCGCCTGCTCTGGGTCCTCCTAGGACTCTGTCGAAAGGAATGTGGTCTGCACAAGACACAAACCCGTGCGGGCAAAGCCAGTTCAGGGGAGAATATAAAAATACTTAGTAAGCACCCCAAAAACCCAAAACAAACGAGAGATAATGAAAGGAAACAGTCCAATCAACCAAGCCAGAGGGAACCCAGATGACTGAGAAAATTCATCTCGTGACCATCCTCAGCAAAACACAACTAGTCAGCTCAATCTAGGAGTATGGTCGTACATACACCTTGAACATCAAGATATATTCAGCTCACGCACCAAGCCACATGAGGTACCGACCTCATCACCAGTATTGTTTCACAACCAGGAAAACACACTCCATGGTCACTGTCATCATAGATGTCACCCATACGAGAGATACACTCTATCAGTTTCCACACAAATATCTTAGACGCTCACCTGAGAGATCACGCTTGTCGGATACCTTTACTGAGAAAACCTCAGTGAAAAAGCATAACCACCAAACTCCTTGCGTAGGGGATCGCTCCTAGGGTATACTAGGGGATACCAGAACCCACACTGGTATACGAAGATCTCTTATATAGTGGATCACTCACAGGGTCCGCTGGGGGATACCACAACCCAATCTGGCATTCGTAGATCTCACAGATAGGGGATCACTCCCAGGATACGTTTGGGGATATCACAACCCGATCTGGCGCTCGACAGAAGCATGTCACTCAGATAGAGGATCGTCACCCATGTCATGACAGTCACAATGATACTGAAACCCTATCTGGTACATCTCATGTTGTAGGGGATCGAACTGACAATGCTGTAACCCTACCGACACTATGCGCTGAGTAGGGGATCATATAATCAGCGATACCGCAACCCTATAATAATCCTCATGCTGAGTAGGGGATCATATACCCAATGATACCACAACCCTATCGAGCACGACCAACGGCGTAAAAGTTCATATTCTCGATGATGCCACAAACCCTATTGGGTTAACCCGCAAGATAGGGGATCATCGCTCGTGGGTAAGTGGTCAAAGAGATACCCAGAACCCGATCTAGGGAAACGATGCAAGAGGATCCAGCTCCGGGCCCACCGGAGGGATGACACAAATCCAACAGATTAAACATCCAAATAGGGAGGATCACAAACCCATAATAAGGTTGTGATGACGCGCGATCCCTCATAGGAATGAAGCAAGGGAGTACCATCAACCACTGCTGGTCCAAATGTCGCTAACCCGAATAAACCTTCACAACGCCACCTCGTGAACCTCCAAGGCCGATACCGAGTCCACCATCGAGATCCCCATGGAAAAAAACACAGGATAGCCTATTTACTCACCCGAAATGGCCAACCAGTGGAAAAGGCACTATTCACTACAGCTAGCCCATGCGGGGCCCACACAACGGTCCCGAAACTCATTAAGCAGATCATACAACTATGATCCCCTTGAAAACAATACACAGGATCCACTACTCATTCATCCAAAACGGACCCTCGGTGAAAAAAGCACTATTCACCGAAGCTAACTCGAGTGGGTCCATGCCCTGATCCCGAAACTCATCAAACGGATCACATCATTTTGATCCTCTTAAAAAAACACATAGGATCGACTACTCGTTCATCCCAAACAGACCCCTGGTGAAAAAGGCACTATTCACCGAAGCCAACTTGGGTGGGGCCCATGCCTGGATCCCGAAACTCATCGAACGAATCACACCATTGCGATACTCTTGAAAAACACACAGGATCGACTATTCATCCGCCAAAATCGTAGTCCTGGTGAAAAAGTTGTGTTTTCCGTAAATGCCCAAACCCTGCCTCATGGTCCCCACAACCTGTTCTTTGTCCCAACACCCGGAAACTATCTTGAAAATTCCTCCTTACCATAAGGAGCTCAGCGCCACTGACAGCACATCATTTGGACACTCCGTGCAGGAGTTATGGTGGGTCGAAGATGAATAATAATAAAATATTATTATTATTTCATCTTTTCGTAGCCCCGGGCCATGAACCCAACTCATAAAATTCCCAAAGTAAACCCAAAAGGTCTGTCTCGACTGAAGGAACATGTTTCCACAAATGGATCATGATTTGGACTCCTGATATGCATTTTATGGGGGTTTAAAGAGCTCCCAGAATATTCTGGCCGCAGCACCGCTGGCTCGCCGGAAAACTGACCGGACCGCCGCGCCGACCATGCTGAACAACCGTGTCGTCGCGCCGCCATCCGGATTCCGCCACGCCACCGCTGTGCCACCTCCGCCCTCACCGAATTTCTTCATGGCCGCCGTTTGAATCCGGTTTTTCTGCCGGAAAATTTCTGGGAACCCCTGGGAGCACCCTGGTGCTCCAAAATCATATTCGAAATATGTTTCGGAAACCTCGGGACCCGAACTATACAACCCTTATGACGGTTTGAAAAAAACACATAAATGAGTTATGGGATTTTGAAACTGAGTCTGCTTTCCTCATGGGTGAAACGCCGATGTTCTGGCTTAGATCCGTGCTCAAAAGCTTCCGTTGCACGATCCTGGAGCGTCTGTCATCAGAATATGCGTTTGAAGGTACCTTATTTATTTGATTCCGGCCATCCATCGCTTGAAGAGAAAAAGGAGGAGATGATCCTCTTTCATGCATAGGAAACAGGTGGGGGAGGGTGATTAATATTTTTTTAATTTAATTAACGAAAATATCAACCTAACACCCCGGTCCGACTAGCCTCCGACCTCGCGCCCAGGTTGGACAATGTTTAGGGCGGTCTTATGGTAAACACGACATTCTGAATGCAACGACAGACTCAGATTTTCAATCCAAGACTCTGTTCAGAAGTTATTTGATCTAACGCTCGTAACTAAACTTTTCTATTTATTTACGAAAACTCCCCTAGTGAATTTTCTCACAGCAGGCCCTCACTCGAAATGTTTACACCCCTCCTCCCCCCAGGGTAAACAACACGTTCCAGACACAATTGTTCCCTCAGATTCCCGTTCTGTGATACCATTTAGGAGATAAAACACCCCCACCACGTTCATAGTATAAAAATAATTAATATTTCTATAAAATTCATTTCGGGCACACTGGGCCTCGGAATCGCACGCCTTATTCGCTCCTAGCTCTATAATTATTCATAGGAATATTCCGAAGACGAATAGGGCCAAAACTCGAGTCGCTACATACTCCCCACCTTAGAATTTTTCGTCACTAAAAATACATGATCAAAATGATAGCGACTGTACTCTCAACTCGGTCTCTCGTGCCAGCAAGTTCGCAAAAAAACACCCATGCACGAACACCTAATTCAGAGGAACTCATCCACCACACCTCAACACTATCCACATTGGGCGGCACTGACTTTCTTGCACGGT
Organism: Viscum album; assembly: GCA_963277665.1. NCBI lineage: Eukaryota > Viridiplantae > Streptophyta > Magnoliopsida > Santalales > Viscaceae > Viscum > Viscum album. Next base: position 908,935,650 of record OY728145.1, read on the forward strand.
TTTGATCGCATCACAAAAACGCGTCTCAGTGAGGGTAGGATACCTCTTCCTTACACATTCAAAGAACGTCAAACAACACACACACAGGGTCTTACCAATGCCCTTAACAAAACCCGAGCAAGGAACATAATGGAAAGAGTACCGATAAACAGTGTCTATCAAACTACGGTAGAAAGAATAAAAGACATAAGGCGTACCTCTATCCATCTACGTAGCCTTTGGGTCAAAATCCCCAAGGGCAAACAGCTGACCTCTCCCTCAGGCACCAGCTCCCTAAGCTTGGCGTGGACCACCTGGGGGTGGGGGTTGTGGCAACTGATACCGCCCACCACCTCCTACTGTTGCACCAGCTCCGTCGCCACGTCTGCCATCTTATGGACCTCCGTGCTCGAGACGCTGCTTCTGCCAAGGCGGTCTATCAACCGACTCCCTCTCAACAGCACGACGAGTCAAACAGTCTCTAGCAAGATGTCCCTGATTGTTGCAAGCATAATACCACCTCTCTTGGGGCTGACCAAAAATGGCATGCGAGCCCTATGTGCCCTAAGCCTCAGATCCTCCATCATGGGGTTGCCTCCAAACATGTCACCCACGTCTAGGCCACTGAGTCTGTCGTCGGATACCAGATGTCGATCTGGCTAACGAAGTCTCAGCTCTCGCATGTACAGCACTAACAGGCGGGATCTGCTCGGCTAGAAATCTCTCCACCACCAAGGCTCGCTCCAGCACTCCAGCATAGGTGGGCAGATACATGGAAATCACACCTTCCCGGATGTCCCTACGTTGGATCTTCTCAAAGGTTCAAGCCCTAAAGAATGGGTCCCGAACCATATCCAGGGAGTAGTGTGACAGGTCTGTAAACCTCTATGAGTACTCCAACACAGTCATGCCCTCATACGGAAGCTGCAGAAGCTCCTGAATCCGCATTGACCTCAGTGTCACCGGATAGAACTCTTCTGTGAAGAGCCACTCAAACTCTATCCACGTGATCATCTACTCCTTGTGGTACTGCGTCACTAAACTCCACCATCGCTTCACCGAACCATGTAGAAGGATATCCACAAGGACCACCATCTGATCTGGAGGTGTCCTCACTAGGCGGAAAACTCAGGTGACTGCTTCGAGCTAGTCATCAGCTGCCTGAGGGTCTAGATCACCCCAGAACCTCAGAGGTCACTGCCTCTGCAACTCGTGCAGTGCACTCAACCTACGCACAACCACATCCTGTACTACCCGCACAAATAGCAGCTCAGCAGGTGGTGGCTCAACTGGCGGACCACCAGGTGAACCAGCCTCAGAACCTGCACCCTGGTCCACAGCCTTTAGATGGGGCAGATCGTCACCACAATCCCACTGCGAAACCCTCGCTGGCTGTCGCCGTGGAGGCATCCTAAAATACAATCAAGACGCACCATGGACAAAGAGTATATCTGTAGATCTGACTCAATAAGGACAAAGAAATACCCAAAACCCAGTCCAATATGATGCATGTCCCATGATTTTCCCCTACGGCTAGTGCACTAATGTCCCAAGTCGAAAAGTAGGTTGTCGAAGTCCTGGTGAATGGATATGTCAGCCGTCGCACCAACACTAGAGTCGCTGGCATAAAAGCCGAACTCAAAACACCCTAACCCTACCATTATGCAACCCAAACCAAACTCACAACTAGACCAGCTTGGCTCTGAGATCCCAAAGGTAGAACCTCCTCTGATACCACTCTGTCATGATCCCACAAAAATGGGGCTCGAGCCGTAACTCCCCAAGACTACCTCCAACAGGCCAGGGGCTGGTGTCTAGTGCTGAGTAAGCTATCACACACATGGGAGGCATTTTCATAAGGTAGCTATACACACACACTCACATACACCTCCATGAAACTATGCAGAGATATATATAAAAACTGGAAATAAAATTCATGGATACATCTATCCCAAAGTACAACAGAAGTAAAAAAGTGAAAAATAGGGCCCACCAAAAGAAAATAGTAAAAACGTCTAACCTGTTCAAGAGGAGAGGATCGTTGTCAAAAGGACCCGTCGGTAAGCTTCTCGGCACAGTTCTGGTAAGACTCCACGGCCAGACCCGCTCACTCAACTCCGCTTGCTCTGGGTCCTCTTGGGACTCCGTCGAAAGGCATGTGGTCTACACAAGACACAAACACATGTGGGCAATGCCCGTGCAGGGGTGAGTATAAAAATGCTCAGTTGGCACCCCAAGAACCAAAAACAAAAGAGAGAAAATGAAAGGCAATAGTACACTCATCTCAGCTAGAGGGAACCCAGACGAGAGAGAAACATCATCTTGTGACCATCCCCATATAAACACAACTAGTCAGCTTAATCCAGCAGTATGCACCTACATACACCATGAACATCCAGATATAATCAACTCATGCACCAAGATACATCAGGTACCGACCTCATCACCAGCAACGGTTCACAAAAAGGAGAAAACACTCCACGATTGCTGTCATCCCAGATGACACCTGCCCGAGAGATACACTCCATCGGGTCCCACAAAAATATGTCAGTCGCTCACCCAGGAGATCACGCTCGTTGAATACCGTCACTAAGGAAACCTCGATGAAAAAACTTAAACACCAATCACCTCAGATAGAGGATCTCTCCTATGTTCCGCTAGGGGATATCAGAACCCACACCAGTATATGAAGATCTCTTAGATAGGGGATCACTCACAGGGTCTACTGGGGGATACCACAACCCGATCTGGAACTCGATAGAAGCATGTCACTCAGATAGAGGATCATCACCCATATCACGACTATCATGACAATACTGAAACCCTATCTGGTACATCTCACGATGTAGGGGATCGAAATGATGATACCACAACTCTACTGACACTACGTGCTGAGTAGGGGATCGTATAACCAATGATAATGCAACCCTACTATAATTATCATGTTGAGTAGGGGATCGTACACCCGACGATGCCACAACCCTAATGTGCATGGCCCACAACGTAGGAGATCATATTCCCGATGATGCCACAAACCCTACTGGGTTAACCCGCTAGATAGGGGATCACCACCTGTGGGTAAACGGTCACATCAATACCAAGAACCCGATCTAGGGAGACGATGCTAGAGGACCCCGCTCCAAGCCCACCAGAGCGATGCCACAACTCCAACAGATTAAATATCCCATCGAGAGGATCAAAAAACCATAATAAGATTATGATGTTGCATGCACCCTCGTAGGAACGAACAAAGGGAGTACCCTCAACCACTGCTGGTCCGAACATCGCTATCCTGAGAAACCTTCCACAACGCCACCTCGCGCATCTCTAAGGCCTATACCAAGGCCACCAGAAGGATCCACGTTGAAAAATAAGCAGGATAGGTTGGTTACTCTCCCGAAATGGCCAACCAGTGTAAAAGGCACTATTCACCACAGTTATCCCATGCGGGGCCCACACAACGATCCTAAAACTCATCAAGTGGATCATACCATTATGATCCCCTCAAAAAATCTCACGGAATCCACTACATATTCATTCCAAACGGACCCATGGTTAAAAAGGCACTATTCAATGAAGTAAACTCAGGTAGAGACCACACCTCGATCCCGAAACTCATCGAACTGATCGCATCATTGCGATCCTCTAGAAAAAACACACAGGATCGACTACTCTTTCGTCCCAAACAGACCCTCGGTAAAAAAGAACTATTCACTGAAGCCAACTCGGGTGGGGCAGATGCCTCTATCCTGAAACCCATCGAACGAATTGCACCATTGCGATCCTCTCGGAAAAACACACAGGATCGACTATTCATCCACAAAAATCGAACACCTGGTGAGAAAGTTGTGTTTCCCCGTAAACACCCAAACCCGGCCTCATGGGGCCCACACCCTATTCTCAGTCCCAACACCTGGAAACTATCTTTAAATGTCTGCCATACCATCAGGGTCTCAGCACCACTGACGACACGTCATTTGGACACTCCGTGCAGGAGTTATGTTGGGTCGAAGCTGAATAATAATAAAATATTATTATTATTTCAACGTTTTGTCGCCCCATTCCATGAACCCAACTGATATATTTTTCAAATTAAACCCCAAAATTTCCATCTTGATGCAAGGAATGCATCGCCGCAAACGGCATGTGATTTGGACTCCCGATATGCATTTTACGGTGGTTTAAAGAGCTCCCAAAATATACTGGTTGGACCACCGCTGGCTCGCCAGAAAACTGACCGAACCGCCACGCCGACGTTTCCGAACCACTGCGCCAGGGCCACCTTCGTTGGATTCCACCATGGATGCTGTCAAAATCTAGGTTTTCTATAGTAAAACTTCCGGGAACCCCCGGGAGCACCCCAGTCCTCCAAAATCATATCTGAAACATGTTTTGGAAACCTCAGGACCCGAACTGTGCAACCTTTATGCCGATTTGAAGAAAAACAACACATAAATGAGGTCCATGATTTTAAAACTTGAACTGTCAACCTTGCAGGCGAAATACCAACATTATGGCTTAGATTCGTGCTCCAAAGCTTCCGTTGCACGATCCCGGAGTTTCTCCCGTCGGAATCTAAGTTTGACGGTACCTTATTTTTCGATTCCGGCCATTCGCCGCATGAAGAGAAAGAGGAGGAGATGATCCTCCATCATGCGTAGCAAACAGGTGGATTAGGGTGATTAATATTTGTTTTAATTTAATTAATACAAATATCAACTTAACACTCCATCCTGACTAGCCTCTGACCTCGAACCCATCGCGGAAAAGGTTTAGGGTGCTCCTAGGGTAAACACAAAATTTTGAATGCAATGGAGGAATAAGATTTTAGAACTGAGACTCCATTCAGAACTTATTCGATCCGACGCTCGTAACTAAACTTTTCCATTTATTTACGAAAATTCCTCTGGTGGCTTTTCTCACAACTATCCCGCACCCGCAAAGTTTACAGCCCCCCCAGGGTAAATGGAATGTTCCAGACGCAACTGTGCCCTTAGATTCCCATTCAGATATACCGTTTAGGAGACAACACACCCCCACCATGTTCATAGTATAACAATACTTAATATTTTAATAAAATTAATTTCAGGCACACCGGGCCTCGGAATCGCACGCCATCTTCACACCTAGTTCTGTAATTATTCATAGGAATATTCCAAAATATAATAGGGCCAAAACCCAAGTCGCTACACTTACTGTTCACATAATTCAAATTAACAATAATAACATCCCCTAAAATAAAAATTTAGCAAAGAGAAAATCACAATACACTAAGTTTCTAATATAAATTGATAATGCCCAGCCAGGATCTATGTATCAGTAGGGGTGAATCAATTAAACCATTTTTCTTTTTTAGTACCATTTTATTTTTAAAATAATTTTCCTTACATTAATGATTTATCACTTTTCTAAAAACAAAATATTCACACATCCAAAGTAAAATAGTTATTTACATGGATCAATACAAAACAAGTGTTTCTCCATCCTTGGTATGGTACATAAAAAATCATATAGCACCAAATTAACTACCAAAAAAACCATTTATAAAGATACAAACAAGTAGGATATACCCTTATAGTAGTGTAGAATTGTGATCAATATAGCAGTGAATGTGATTCTTCATGAAAAAATGATGTAATAAACGTTTTTGTTACAATTTAATAATATCTTAATAGATGCTTCAAAAAAATTTACTATGTTTCTTTATCAACATTAACTTTTCATGACTCTCTAGACAATTCCTCACTTTCATACAAAGATGTAGGTAAGAACTTATCTAGAATTTTTTTTATCATAATCTATTTGGTGGATAAGCCTGATTCCATCATCTGATTGCTTAGCTTAAATATTATGTGTCTTCAAAAATAGATCTGAAACAATTCTAAACCACCTTCAAGATATGTCCATAAAAAATGTATGATTTCTTGGTCTAATATAATAACTACTAAATACAAAATTTATTCTTCTACATCTATCTAGAAAAAAACTTGTCCAAAAAACATTTTTGATAAATTTCTCTCACTATGACTCTCAACACTTCTCCCTTTATTTTCACACATGAACTATGTTATGATATGTCGAAATGTACAATGTATGACTATCCTTTTATAGGTCCACCAAATATTTTTTGGGAATCTAAAAAAATTCCCCCACTTAACCAAATTTTCCAAAAGATGAATTCCACCATTAATTTTGACATCATAATTCAATTCATCAATTCTTCCTATTACCTTTCAAAACTTCTTGAATCGTTAGAAAACATCACATAGATTAAAATTTTATATTCATTATTGGATCTGATTCCAATTTTCATTAAAATATCTTCATTATAAATTATAAATGTGTATGAAAAAAAAATTTCATTACATTTCTCCATTCCAACTGATTTTATTAAATTAAAATAACTTATCACTACAATTCTCCATACCAACTGAAAACATATACTGATTCTAATGATCCATACCATATTTTTTAAATATAAATTTGAAACCATTATTTCATAAACATTTTTGATATTTCCTTAGACTTCATATTCATTTTTTATTTCCATATACATAGCTTCAAAATATAATTATATCAACTGTTCTTGAAGGCACACTTGCAACATCTTCAAAACTACCTTTGTCTAACACTTCTATAAAACTATTCGATCAATTCATATTTTCTTTGTTTCCATACACTAATGATCTTGTTTCCATAAATTTTACCATTATCAAATTGTTTCTAATAGACCGGTCTCTGCCTCACTATGATGGAGTAGTGTTATCCCTAGTCTGATGAGTCAGAACCACTTTATATTTGGTGTATCTTGATGTAATTGTAAATATGTCAGAGTTATTCATTCATTGTTAACCCAATTGGGAAACAATACAACCTGATGAAAATGTTTGATGACATCGTTGATCATAATTTGATTGATCAGTCCCAATAACTCGCAATGAAAATTTCACAGGCCTCATCAATTTGTACATTGAACAATTTTACTTCTTCAAAATTTATTTACCAATCTACCTATGTTGGATTTGTGAAACACCACATCCTATGGATTGGTATTAGAAACTTTTCACCTTTTCTTATTATGGTACAAAACAAATTATTTATCTGATCATTTGAATCTTGTGACTTATTGGTCTAACTGAAATCTATAACCATTGTCATATCATGTTTTGAAAAAAACATTTCAACCTTTAAACATTTTTTTGCAATGATACCACAATGATAAAGTGATATCAGAACATGTTTTCTTCAATCCTTATTATTCCAAATACTCCTTATTATGTCATGAATTTGAGTAATTTAGTATCAGTATAGAATTATCTTAATAACATCGGAATATATTATAATGCTTTATCCTTCCATCACATCCTTAATTATAATAAAACCTCAATCTGATTTTTAGAACTTGTTCATGTCCTTTCCTTCATAAGCCTTGGAAGAATAGTTTTCTAGTCGAATTGTGATTTATACGAACTCCAATATTATAAAATAATGTTCATATTTATATTGGATACTTTGTGACTCCAATAAATATTCTCATACCAATTCACAAATACATTTTGGGTTGAAGGTGAGTCTTTTGATCAAATTCACATGAAAAAAATATCCATAACATAAATATAGAAATAAAGAATATATATTATTTAAAGTGTTTCCAATAATCTAATTATGATTTATTTTTATTTCCCTATAATCTGGTCACCAAATAATTGAAATTGAGGTGATTGAGCCTTATTTACCTATCATGTAATCACTAAATCTGACACAGTGTGGTTATTTTTTATTCATTACAACAAAATAATTAGCACCATGTTATTTCAGCTTCCAAAAAATATTTCCATCTAAAATGGTACCAACATGATGAGTCTACGTGAATCTATAAAATGTATAAATAGTATTCACAACACCACATGAATCTAAAAAAGATATAGGTTGGAGGGTCCATACCTTTCCACTGCACTCCATATCCAAGGGGTAACTATCTCTAGTGAAGCAAACTCACCCCATCAGTGTGTGATGAATGTCCTTCCAATGAATAGATAGAGTAATTGTTCCCATTTTTTTATAGGGTGTTAGGGAACCAAATCTACCTATGTAATGGTTAAGGGGACATATTCTCTTGTGAAATAGGTTGCTCCTAACCCCGGAATCTCTCATATGATGAAACTCGATTACTGCCATCAACCATGCATCTTTGAAAGAATCTTCCCTCTTATAAAATATCATGTAATCAAATTAATTTCAAAATGAAATACTCAATGACATCTTATAAGGATAACCAGTCATTAAATTATTTTATTGTGCACAAATATAAGTCCTAAAGATGTATATAACAAGGTGGACATCTTATACAAAATTAAAAGGCATGTATAGGGTATGCATGACTTGTCTTGGATACACCATGTATGTTTATTTCTTCTAAACCATGTCCATTAACATCAACACTTTCCCATGTACTCTTCCTGTGAATGTCTACCTAGCCTTCTCTAGGTACTCTGGTTGTGTTTGATTACATGTCCATCCTCATGTTCCGTGGTCGTTCCCATGTACATGGTCATGCTAATGTACCCGGTTATGTTAGTGCCCATGTCTTCTAGGGTATATGTTTAGCCACCAGCATTGGGTCACATGGTTTGTATGGGTTATACATATAGATTCATATTTTAATTGTCCTGAAAACTATGAATCCTTTATAGGGGTACTGAATAATTATGTTCTTCGACTATAAGAAGTGTATGTCGGGATTATCTACAAATAAATGAAAGATTATCGTGTCACACATTCACCACTATCCCCACTAGAGTTACTAAAAATATATTGGGGAGAATTGATAATACTTTTGAGGAGCCCATCATCTCATTAGTACCTATATTTCTTCCACCGTAACTTTGTGTTGATCATCCCATCGCATTGTTTCTTCATGTCACCTCACCTGTGGATGGAAACCAACATCCTAAAATTAGATTTATGCCTCCAACAATCACATCACACATTATATAATTTAAATCATAATACACTGATCATCAACACGTTAAATCATCCACTATTAATTTTGGGGATTGAACGCTCTTGAATCGGGCTCAATAATGTCAAGCTACATCCTTGTTGGACCAAGATATAGAATGTGATGAAAAGTGGGATAAAATCAAAATAATTAAGTGAAATAACAATTTTGGAAAGTGAAATTATATTAAATTATTATTTAATATATATCAAGGTTAAAATCAAGGGTTTGTATGATATAAACGAAAGTGTTCAAGAATTCAATTTAAAATCATGAGCATGTGAAGAACCCAAATCACCAGTAATCAATAGTACATGAAATTCCATTCTTGGATAATTATAATAAGGTAGAAAATACATCAAATAATATGAGATTACTCATGATTGGATTGATTTATAATGAATAACAGTTCTTTTTTGTTATCATTGGTGGTATGGGGGAATATAATTGCTAAATAAAATTCATTTGAAAAATGATCACTACTCCATGCTTCATTCTCAATATCCAATGACACTTCTACCCAGCTCATAAAATCTAAGAGGTTAATGTTGATAAACCTAGGTTTTTATCATAATGATGTATTAAAATATGAAATTTTGATTTTGGGTTATTAAATAAAAAAGAAAATTAATTAATTAATTTAATTAGCATAGTTATGAATGGTATCCCTCAACTGAATGAATAATGATGATGATTATTTCATACCAAGGGTAAATCCCACATCCCAAAATATATTGTGGTCATAGATTTTCTATTGGATTTCATAATTAGTCGGAAACCCATTTATTCTATAATTTGTTTCTTATGTGGTTTAAGAAATATTAATATTTTTAATATATAAATTACATGACCCTTTGAAACTGAAACATAGCTTCGACATTGAGGAAAAATATTAACATATATATAGAAATATTAAAATTACCATACTAGAAAAACCAAATTCATTACATGAGGATCACTCGATCCACTGTGAAAAATAAAATAACAATTATAAACGAATTTGTGGAATATTTTTATGTTGGGTTTTTAGTGGTGGGTTATATTAACCACAACAACAAAAATCAAATAAATTTTTGTTTAAAAAGTTATACATATATATACTAAAATAATAAATTAAAACTAAATATTTATTTAATAAAAAAATATTATAATATAAATTACACATATATAAAAAATAAATATAAATATACACCCAATACATATATATATAAATATTAGCAATAATAATTGTAATCATATACATATAAAATAAGTCAAACTTCAACTCTCAACCTAGTCAATATCTACCTTTTATGTGTAAGCCCCTATCCACTACAACCATATCACCACCTCTACTATATATGACCACCTCTATAGCTAGGATCCAAAAATGTGAAACCTATTGTATCAACATTATATCAACTAAAATACAAAAATACAAAAAATTTAATTGAAAATATAAATAAAATTTATAATATAATAATTTAGACTTTTTAACTATACCATAAGAACTATAAACTAATGTAACATCCTTTTGAAGATAGCAGTGAATCTAAATGATCATCCTCCTTCATACATCCAAAAAACTATCACCAGTAATACATAAAATAAAACATATGGAAAGGAATAATAAATAGGCACATAATATATTTATAATTTTTTATATAATTTTTAAATTCAATTAATTAAATATATATATAAAATTTTGTCATAGAAAAATGAAAAATCATCCTAGATATCACATATAAAATTATTGAATGAATATTATCCACGTAATTTGGGCTCAAAACTCACCCTAAACACTTTGAATCCTCAAAATTTACTTTTTATGATATGTTTAAACTCATGGTAGTTAAAATGGATGATTTTATAATATCCAAATTAGTTGTAATGTGGGTTTACATATGATTTAATGTCAATTTGGGGATGAAATATAAGGTTCTCACCATTATATTCATTTTTAGAGTTCTAAAATACCAAAAATGCATTTGAAAACAACTACACCAAACTACTAGATATATAGATTTGATTCTATTACCAATATTTCACCAATAAGTATAATGTGGTTGTCTTATAATTTGATTGAAATTAGAATGACTTTTCTTGGTTTATCCCTATAACTAATGTTTTTAAATACATTTATATAATTGAATAAATTTATTTATTCATTTTGAATAGGCCGCACATTACTGACATTTTTTTATATACATGTTATAAAAGATCCAATGAACTTTTATGATGATTTCAAACCAATCTAAGGTTTTTCTCTATTTTTTTGACCATTAAACATATGTTTTATAGTTTCAAAACACAAAAAACTCATTCATGGATGTCTAGAGTAAAAAAACGTGGATTTTTGTGGACTTAGTTCTTAAATTATACAATCCTATCTAAGATCATTGTACTATGATTTAATGAATATCCATGATTTTATTGATGGTTTTAACATAATAATTCATGTTTTCAAATACTTTTATTTAATTAAAAAATTATTATTTTGTAATATCAATCACACCAAAGTCATTTTACTATTTCCAATTCCATTATGAAAAAATAATAACCCGCTTATTTTTTCAAATTATTTTATGAAAATAAAGGTTGTTCCAAATATTTTCTGCCATTACATGCATGTTTTTGAATTTCAAAATACTTAAAATTCATTTAGGGATATCCGAATAACATCATTAGACATTTTTGTGTGTGTTGAGCTTCTATAGTACATTTATTAATCTATGATAATTATCTAATGATTTTAAGGAAATTGGGTCCTATTTTTTGTTTTTGAACCCTTGATTCATTTTTTAATTACTTTGGTATCATTAAAAATAAATTATCATATCACTCCAAGAACACCACATATTATATTGATGTGATGTCTACCCATACAGATAAAAAACACATAAATAATTCTCATTCTATATCAAAACAATATGAGGTCCTTCTAATTGTTTTTTACTATTAATCATTAGCTTTATTGTCATAAAATAATAAAATCATGTTTACATGAATATTAGGACCGCTATTGGGATTGGAGATGCATCAGTTCGTATATTTCAAAAATTAGTTTCTGGTTATTTTCATATTATTTTATGGAAATGTAGGTTTTTTATTTCTTATTTCACCCTATTAACTATTTATTAAAACTTTTATATTATTTTTAATAATTTTTAACTTATTTTGAGCACATAATACATCAAATTTACTTTACAACTACTCATACATTGAAATTGCTTCAAAAATTCTTTTACCAGGATTTGACCCCCATCATTAGTATATTCGCTCTGATTTTGAACTTCATAGACATTTTTTAGTTTGAATCGCTAAAAATTAATTTATAGACAACCAAGTAAAACTAAAACTCTGATTGGTGTGGAGTTAGTTCCAAAATTTCAAATATAATTCTATGGTCATTTCCTTATGATTAAACTATAATGAATTTTACTTAGATTTTTTTTATACTCAAATAAATTAACTTCAAAGAGTTCTATATAATTAAATACTTTTATTTAAATAATTTCATAAATAACACATGTTGTATTGGAATTTTATATACTTATAAACATCACAAATGATTAAAAAAAGTAATTCCATTATTTCCCAATAATCAAAAAATGCTCTATATAGTTTTAATTCATAAACACATGTTATATAGCTTTAAAGATATAAAAATTTATTTACGGACATATCGGTAATGCAAATAGTGTTTTTTTTGTGAAACCAATTGATAAATTTCCAAAATAAATTTAAATTATTTCTTATATGAATTCAAAATAATTGTAGGTCATTTTCAATGTAGTTGACCCCTAGACTCAAATTTTTTATGATTTACATATCATTAGAAGTTATATATTTAGTCATATAAAGAAAACTACACATTTTTTTCCTTTTCATCACTTTCACATGTAAAAAATAATTCAAAATATTTTTTCCACAATTTTATAGAAATTAGAGGCTTTTCCCTATTTGTTTCCCCACCATACACTTGTTTTATAGTTTCAAAACACATAAAATGTTTTTATTAGTGTCACGAACCGAATATGGTTTCCACCAATACCAGCACCAAACCCCGTCTGTAACAAGGCCCGAAGAGCATTCCATATCCCCACTGGCAGGAAAAAGTGCCCTGGTATCATTAATTTAGTTTTGCGAACGATTTACCTGAGTATGAAAGCATAAAACATTAAAAACATTCCATAATATAAATCTGAAATTTTGGAGCCAAACAAGTCTTAATAAAAAACCTGAACTGAATACCCTGGTTTAAAAACAATAAATGTGGTCCAAATACAAATAAAGAAAATAGTAAGACATCCCCAAGGACTCCACTCGACAAGGGGTCATCACCCACAAGCCATCTCCACAACTCCGCACCAAGGATAAGAACTAACACCCTGAACCGCCATCACCCATTGCCTTCCCTTTACCTGAGTAAGGAATAATAAATTCTACTTACACCCAAGGGGTGTAAGTAGGGTGTGATCCTAATAAAAAAATAATACCACCCAATGATTCTAAAGAGCATGCAATACAATGTGAAAAAAAGCAATTTTAATATGCAAAGAAAAGCAGTTATAAAATTCAAAAAATGAGACTTTTAATTGAAAACAATTTTCAAGATAAAATATTTAGAATGTTATAAAATTTAAATAGACATGTTATATAATGTAAATTACTTCCAAAAAACCCCAATACAAGTTCAAATAACACAATCACAATGCGCACAAAAATCGGGATCACCCCTAGGCACTAGACAGTCTCGGGCCCCATGTACCTTATACCTCAGTGTAAAGTAGCCTTAGTAAAATACGTTCTTATTAATGATCCACTAGTATTGAATATAAACATAACCAATTTTCCCCAATCATCACCCACATAGTTTATTTAGTGTATTAGTTATCCAAATTCTTGGTGAAACATGGACAAAACCTATCTGGTTCACTAGTCGTACCGGTACACATCCGCCCAACCTAGGTACCCAAGCATCCCAATTTGTGCTAAATAAATTTCATCATTCAAAACATATCCATTTTCACATAAAACACCACTACTAGTCACATACACCTATTAAAGTAGATACACACATTTTATTCAATTTAGAACACACATCAAAACACTTTGAGTTTCAATCAAAAAAACATCTCCATGTCTTTCCTTGTTTTGCACCCAAAACTCTATTAGAACCCCACATTAACACCATGTGCATACTCACATTAACCAAAATAGAATATAAAACACCTTAAACATTTCGTTAAACCCATTACTTGAGTTATAAAACTTCCCCCAAGAAGCATAACATAGAATAGCCATGTAAAGAACATAATTCAACACCAAATTGATACTCAAAAATAATTTTCATAACAAATGTGACTCAAAACCAATTTCTCAGAAATAAAATAGAAGAATAACATTGAAAAAATTATTTTCAGCCCTAAAACAGTTCAATAAAATAATGTAAATAAAACTAGGTTTTCCCTTAATGAACCAACATAAGATTTATATGAAAACCCCCAAATTTCACATGAAATTGGCCTTGAAATTTAACTTGCAATACAAACACCTCTAAAACTCATATTTATAACTTTAATAAAATTAAATAGGAATTAAAATATCATAAACACACCATGATAATCACAGATATTTCATAAACATTGGAACACCTACCAAAGTTATGAAATCCCTTGAATCACCGTGCAAAAATCAAGTCGCACCACCTCCGCACCAAGAGGGACTTAGAACAATCCTAAAACACTAGAATTGACCAGGAAAACCCATGAATAAACCCTAGGTTAGAGAACCTACCCCTACTTTATTTGTTACTTCATGATAAAAGGAAGAATACCTAAAAAGTTAATGTAACCCTAATCAATATGAAATAGGAATGAAATCGACTAACTTACTTGAGGGATCTTGAAGGAATCTTCCAAATTACACCAGTATATGAAATTGAAAATATTCAAAATTCAAGGGTGGTTCGAACAAGGATGAGGAGGTCATTTAGGAACTGTAATGGTGGGAAAATAGTATGAATTGAGAGAGCTTTGATGGAATGAATTTACCTCCTCAAATATGGATGATTTTAGAAACCATAAGATGTTTTGCATTCATTCGCATTTGATATGAGCTCCAAAGTGGGTGGGATGATACTGGGAATGCATCTGGGTTTAATGGGATTGGGTGAGGCATTGATTCATCGAAAAATATTTAAAATTGAATATTTTATTAATTAAAACAATTTGATTTTTAAAACTGGAATTGGGCTTCTGGGTTGGCCCAATCCCTTAAATAAAAAACCCATATACACCTTGGTTATGGATTTCTAAAGGCTCCAAATTGAAATGGTGGTGTTAATATATCAAGGGAGGCCATTTAGGAATTAAAATAGATGAAAATTATTTAAAAATTGAAATTTTATGAAAGGAAATAAATCTATTATTAAATCTAGAATTGGGCTCACGGTTTGGCCCAATTCATGAAAACTCACATATTATTCCATAAAAACATAGGAAACCACAAACCAAATCATGAATGGAAATAAAAAATAATCTTGTTAAAATATGTCATGTATGTGACAAATCTCCCGAACCTGAAATCTTTCCATCCCAGGAAATCCACATAAGGTCCAGATACAAAAACCAAACTCAACCGATAAACTATGATGTACTTATTTGCTAAGCTTCGTCCCCATGGTCCAAAACAACTCGAGTGATCAATTAAGGAAGGATTAATCTCACAACCCAAAATTTCACCACATTTCTATACTAATCAATCACATTCATACTTTATCCCAAAAAAACTCCTCAAACACTATCCGAACAAGACTCAAACAATTCACCCAAACGAACAACAACATTAAACAAGGTTACACTTACCTTACTTTAACTAACCATTGGGATCTCTTCAATTCTAATGTTTACTCCGTGAAAATGTTGGTACATAGATATTTAATAATGAGACTACCTACCACCAAGCCAAGACCATGGAAAAATATGAGATATTTGTATGGGGGGACACAAATAGGCACCCCACCATAAGAGGTAACCTATATTTATTTCCGAGATGAAATCAAGACACTAACAGAGGGAGGCCTGAACGAACTCCACAGTAAAAAGGGTAGAATTACATTAAATGTTTATGAGGTAATGTACATGAGAATTATAGTTGGTCTCCCCACCATAAGAACCAACCATCTTAACCAACTAGTATGGGCCAACACCAAAAGAACAATTTTTTAAGATTTGGGAAGGATGCAGGGTTAGTCCGCAGATTTTTGGAAACTGTGCACTAACTGTGCATATCATTATTTTTTTATGGCTTCCTAGGACATGGTCGCTATTATTCATTCACAAACTGTGTCCTTAGAACGTCTATCCATGTTTCCAACCATTCTCTAATGACTCAAAGAACCCAAAGGGGGAGCGAATGACATTAGGTGATGACATGGGTACAAGGCCCTCAACCTATATCCCCCGAATGGGAACAACAGATGAAATATGATGACACGAGTGGTTTAAACTCTTACTATATTTCATAATGATGATAATACATTGTACAAGGGTTTAAACGACCCTAGGATTTCCCCAGAATACGAGCCAGATTCTCTCCGAGACCTATGGTTAGAGCTCAAATGATTGAATTATCATCGACCTCGCAGTTAGGAATTGCAAACCACTTGAATGAGATTTCTTCTTTAGGTGCCACCAACAACTATACTGAAATCCCTGATAAGATTCCCAAGATATAACACATTCCAAACTCACTTTACCCTAACTCTATATTTAACTAAAACAAGGGCTTAGAAAAATCACACACATTACACCTTGTTTCTTCAAGTGAGAATCTATAGAAGTAAATAACACCTATAATCACCTTCCTCTAAAATGCAATATTTTAATGTTTTTTCAAGGGAGACATTCTCCCAACATAAATAGATTCTCAGCGGATTGAATGACCTTCACATTTACAATCAATCGAGTGTATAAAATCACAAGGAGTCACTGAATAATACCATTGCGACTGGTATAAACAATGCATGGAGTGGGACCTTATACAACATCCCCATTCAACACACAATTCTAGAAAGTGGCCAAAATATTATATCGTTACCAGATTTCCCACACGGGTAGTTTAACATGAACTCCTTCTATGAAGAGACTATGAATGACCGAGAGGACCTCTTAGACACCATCCAGATACCCATCCATGTTAACAACCCCAGACTACTTCCACCTTCTTCAAATCAAGAAACTTAAGAGGATAAGGTATCTTTCATCCTTCCATGATCACTCTCCCACAACAAGAGGATACAAAAAACCAAGACAGGAAAGGGTGTAGACTCATTCTAAAAAGTTCAAGAAAAAGATTCCTTATATTGACCAACTGGAGGGTCTTCAAAAGGTGAAACAATCCGGGTTTCACTTCAGTTGTGCACTAACCCTTAATGGGGCGTACGTTATCCAACGATTTGACAGAAGGACCCAACCAAGATGGTCTATTGGTCTCGATATACCAAAAAACTGATCCAAACACATGAAATGAACCACCATAAAATCATCTGAAAACATTTCTCAGAAGAGACCACTAACCGGCCCTTCAACACCGCTTACGGACCAAAAACAACCCCAAAACACAATACAAATAGGAGGGGTTCATGGACTCAAAACATCCCACAACATCAACATTTAAAAAAACACATAATACACACCATTCCAAACAAGTCATAAATACATCATGTTTCTCATTTAAAATCATCTTTTTGACAATAAACGGTTCAGCGGTTAGCGTATCCACCAATGGTACCCCATGGGCCTCAGACATGCATGTTTCTATGACACACCGGGAAAACTCCTCATATCCATCCCGAAACTCATCCATCCATAGAATCAACCATCCATCATCCCATATAAAACCATTCATGTGGTCTCTCATTGAAATACCAAAGGTTAAAACAAAAATAATTCTTTCTAATTTTCAAAACCAAAACAGTCAACCAATACCTCCTTTTTCTCAAAACTGATAACCACGAAATCAAAACCAAATTACATCATAACTTGATTTTATGAAAGGAACAATAGTTTTAATGAAAACTCACTTTCATGTCATACATATTAATTTAAAAACATCCCATACCATTAAAACACATTTCAATAGTTTATAAAATTCTATTGGAGACACTTCTTCAAAAACAACCTTCACAGAGTTCATGCTTTAAAAAAGGTGAAAACACACTATTTTCCATTCTAATACAATTATGAAAATTCAGTTCTCTATTTTAAAAAATATAACCATCCCTATTTATTTG
Organism: Viscum album; assembly: GCA_963277665.1. Lineage (NCBI taxonomy): Eukaryota > Viridiplantae > Streptophyta > Magnoliopsida > Santalales > Viscaceae > Viscum > Viscum album. Next base: position 908,953,907 of record OY728145.1, read on the forward strand.
ATAATCATTTCAAAAAAACATTATGCTTCTTAAAACCAAGTCACTTTAAATCCAATGTTCCATGATTTGAAATATAAAGAACACAAGAAAATGCAATAGGAAACTAGTTTGAGTGGAAAACATAGATATATGGTTGGAGGCCGTATTCCAATCCATTAACCATCATAGAGAATGTTCTTGTGAATATCCCCAGCACTAAAAGGATGGCCAGACCCTGCGAGCTCACCGAGACCATTAACCCAACTCTCTTTTCATTTCCCCTAATCATCATCAATCCAAAAAATCCAAAGGGCTCATATAAATCCCAACATCCCTGGGAGACTTGAATCTTGTCGTGAGGTTTAGTGATCAGGCACACTACCCATAACCGAAATACCAAGTCCCAACAATCCTAAATCCAGACTATCCTGACTGTTCCCCAAATAACGTGGCCCAAAGAGTTATCCAGAACCTCCTCTAATACCATTTTGTCACAAACTGAATCTGGTCGCCACCAATATTGGCACCAAACCCATCCCATGACAAGGAACAAAAGGAGTTCTCTATCCCCAAGGGTTGGCACAGGTTCCTGGGTATCATTAATTTAGGTTTGGAAACGATTTTCCTAAGTATGAAAGCATAAATCAACAAAAACATTCCATAATATAAATATGAAATTTTCGAGCCAAACAAGTCTTAAGGAAATACCATAACTGAATACATTGGTTTAAAAAAAATATAAGTGGTACAAATTCAAATAAATACAATATCTAGACATCCCCAAGGAATCCACATGATAAGGGGTCATCACCCACAAGCCATCTCCACAACTCCGCACCAAGGACGAGAACTAACACCGCGAACCGCCATCACCCATAGCATTCTCATTACCTACGTCAAGAAAAATAAATTCTACTTACTCCCAAAGGGTTTAAGTAGGGTGTGAGACTAATCCCAATAGGATACCACCCAATGATTCGAAAGAGCATGCAATAAAATGTGAAAGAGCAAGAAATTTTAATATGCAATGAAAATAAGTTATAAAATCCAAGAAATGAAAATTTCAATTGAAAATAGTTTTCAAGGTAAAATTTTTAGAATGATCAAAAATTAAAATAGGCATGTTAGATACTGTAAATTACAACCAAAAACACCCAATACAAGTTAAAATACCACAAACACAATGAGCAGCAAAATCGGGAACACCCATAGGCACTAGATAGTCTCGGGCCCCATGTACCTCATACCTCGGTATAATATAACCATAGTAAAATCCATTCTCGTGCATGATCCACAAGTAGGAAACATACCCATAACCTAGGGGTCCCTAATAATCATACATATAGTATTTTTAGAGTTTTCTCTATCCAAATGCTAGGTGAAACAGGTTCAAAACCCATCCGGTCCACTTGCCGTACTATTACTAATCTGCCCCACCTAGGTACACGGGATTCCCCCTTTGTGTTCAAAAAATTAAATCATTCAACACATATACATTTTCATGTAAAACTTGTATACTGGTCACATACACCATGTAAAGTCACTATAGAAATTATATACCATTTACAACACACATCAAAACACTTGGAGTTTCAATAAAAACAACTTTTCCAAATATTTCCTTGTTTTCCACCCAAAACTCTTTGAAACCCCCACTTTAACACCATGTTCATACTCACATTAAGAAAAACATAGTTTACAGTACCTTAAAATATTATTTAACCCCATTACATGAGTTATAAAACAACCCCCAATAAGAATCACATAGAATAGCCATGTAAAAAACCTAATTCAACACCAAATTGCTACCCAAAAATCATTTTCCTAACAAAATTGACCCAAAACCAATTTCGCAGAAATCAGCAAAGAAGAATAACATTTAAAACAATATTTTAATCCCTAATAAAGATCAATAAAATCAACTAAATAAAAATAGGTAAGCCCTTAATGAACCAATATAAGATTTATATGAACCCCCCCCCCCCAATTTGACATGAAATTAGCATTAAAAGTTCACTTTCAATACAAACACCACTAAAACTCATTTTCTTAGAATTAGTAAAATTACATAGGCATGAAAATATCATAAATACACCATGATAATCACATAGATTTCATAAAAAATTGAATCACCTACCAAAGTAAGTAAAACCCTTGAATCATCGTGTGAAAATCCAATCGCACCACCGTAACACCAAGAGGGACTTAGAAAAAACCTAAAACCAAAATAATTAAACAATAAAACCCTTGGATAAACCCTAAGATTGAAACCCTACACTCTGGTAATTTGGTACTTTAAGAAAATGGGAAGAAGCCCTAATAAAATTGAATGAAACCTTATGCGATTTGAAAGTCGAATGAAACGGACTAACTTACTTGATAGATCATGAATGAATCTCCCAAATTACACCAGTAGATGAAATTGAAAAAATCCAAAATTCAGGGGTGGTTAATACAAGGATGTTTAGGTCATTTATGAACTATATTGGAGGAAAAACAGTATTAATTGAGATATTTATGATGGAAAAAACTTACCTTCTCAAATCTGGACGATTTTAGAAACCCTAAGATGTTATGCACTCAATCTTGTTGGATGTGAGCTCCAAAGTGGGTGGTATGGTACTGGGCGCACGGCTGGGTTTAATCGGATTGGGTGAGGCTTAAAATCACCAAAAAAGCTTTAAAATTGAATATGTTATTAAATAAACAAATTTTATTTTTAAAACTTGATTTGGGCTATCGGGAAGGCCCAATGCCTTATATAAAAACCCATATACACCTTGGTTATGGGTTTCTAAAGGCCCCAAATTTCAATGGTGGGGTTAATAGATCAGGGGAGGACATTTAGGAATTGGAATGGATGAAAAATATTAAAAAATAAAATATTTATAAAAGAATCAAAATTTATTTTTAAATCTGGAATTGGGCTCACGGTTTGGCCCAATTCATGAAAACTCACCCATTTGTCCATAAAAACATGGGAACCCCCAAAAACAAAGCATGAATGCAAATAAAAATATACCGTTAAAATATGTCAAGAATGTGAAAATTCTCCCCACCATGAAATCTTTCTATCTCTAGAAATCCACAGAGAGTCTAGATAACAAAACCAAACTCAACCGATAAACCAAGATGTACTTCATTGCCAAGCATTTCCCGCAAGGTCCAAAACACCTATAGTGATCAATTAAGGAAGGATTAATCTCACAACCCCAAATTTCCACACTTTCCTGAAACTCTCAATCACATTAATATTTTATCACAAAATAAAACTCTTCAAACACTATTCGAACTAGACTTAGGCAATTCACCCAAACAAACAACAACATCGAACAAAGTTACACTTACCTTACATTTACTAAACCAATGGGAGCTCTCCAATCCCAATTTCTACTCAAGTAATATGTTAGTAGATAGATAGTTTCGAATGAGACTACCTACCACTAATCCACGACCATGAATAAATCTGAGCTATTAGATTGGGGGGACACAAATAGGCACCCCACCATTAGAGGCAACCTATATTTTTTCCCGAGACAAAATCAAGACACTAACAGGGGGAGGCTTGAACGAACTCCCTAGTACAAAGGGTAGAATTCCATTCAATGTTTATGAAGAAATGTACATGAGAATCATAGTTGGTGTCCCCATCATAAGAACAAACCATCTTAAAAGACCTACATGGGCCAACATAAAAAGACCCGATTTGTTTTTAATGATTTGGGAAGGGCGTAGGGTCATCCCACACAGTTGGGGAAAATTTTCACTAACTGTGCATATCATTATTTCTGCATGGATTCCTTGAACATGATCACTATTAATCATGCACAACCTGTGTCCTCAGCACGTCTATCCAAATTTCTAAGAATTATCTAATGACTCAATGGAAACCAAAGGGGGATGGAATGACATTAGGTGATAACATGGGTACAAGGCCCTCAACCTATTTCCACTGAATGGGAACAATGAATGAAAGATGATGACACTAGAGGTTTAAACTCTTCCTATCATTCATACTGAGGATAATATGTTTTACATAGTTTTAAATGACCCTGGGATTTCCCCTGACAGCAGGTCAGCTTCTCTCCGTGACCTATGGCTAGAGCTCAAATGATTGAAGCATCTTCGACCTTGCAGTTTGGATTTGGAAACTGCTTGAATTAGAATTCTTCTTTTGGTGCCACCAATAACTATACTGAAATTCCATATAATATTTCCAGGTCATAACACATTCCAAACTCACTTTACCCTAAATCAATATTTCACTGAAACAAGGGCTTAGAAAAAGCACACACATCACACCTTGTTTCTTCAAATGAGAAACTATAGAAGTAAATAACATCTATAATCAGCTTCCTTTGAAATATAATATTTTGATGATTTTACAAGGGAGAAATTCTATCAACATAAAGAGATTCTCAGAGGATTGCATGACTTTTACCTTTACAATCAATCGAGTGCATGAAATCAAAAGGTGTCACCGAACATGACCATTGGGACTAATATAAACAATACATGGAGTGTGACCTTATACAACATCCCCATACAATAAACAATTCTAGAAAGTGGCCACAATATCCTCTCGGGACCATATTTCTTACACTGGTAGTTTAACGTGAACTCCTCCTATGAAGAGACTACGAAGAACCGATAGTACCTCTTAGAAACCATCTAGATACTCATCCATGCTACCAACCCCAGACCACTTCCACCTCTTGCAAATAAACAAACATAAGAGGCTAAGGTCTCCTTCAACCTTCCATGATAAATCTCCCACTACAAGAGGATACAAAAAACCAAGAATGGAAATGGTGTAGACTCAATCTAAAAATCTCAAGAAAAAGATTCCTTATATTTATTAACAGGTGGGTCTTCAAAAGGAGAAACAATCTGGGTTTCACTTCAGTTGTTCACTAACCATTAATGGGGTGTATGTTATCGAAGAATTTAACCCAAGGACCCAACCAATATGGTCCATTGGTCTAGATATACCACAAACCGAATCCAAACACATGAAAGAAACCACATTAAAAGCATCCCAAAACATTTTCAGAAGAGACAACTAACCAGCCATTCAACACCGCTTACCGACCAAACACAAACCCTAAACACAACACAAATAGGAGGGATTATTGGACTCCAAACATCCCACAACATCAAAATTTAAAAAATTCACATATACCAACAATCCCAAACTAGTCATCAATATATAAATTTTCTCATTTAAAATCATCTTGTTGAAAATAAACGGTTCAGCTGTTAGCGTATCCACAAATGGTACCACATGGGCCTCACACATCCATGTTTCTGTGCCACACTAGGAAACCTCTTCATATCCATCTTGGAACTCACCCAGCCATGCCATCGACCATCCATCATCCCATATAACCCCATGTATGTGGTCTCTTGTGGAAATACCTAAGGTTAAAATAAAAAATTTCTTTCCAATTTTCAAAACCAAAATAGTCAATTAATAACTCCTTTTTCTCAAAACTGATAACCACGAAATAAAAACCAAATTATGTATTACCATGATTTTCAGAAAGGAACAATCATTTAAATGAATACTCACTTTCAGGTCATACACCGTAATTTCAAAATATCTCATCCCATTAAAACACTATACAATATATTAGAAAAATCTATTGGAAACACTTTTTCAAAACCAACATTCACATAGTTCATGCCTTCAAAAAAGGTGCAAACACACTATTTTCCATTCCAATACAATTCTTAAAATTCAGTTCTACATTTTCAAAAATCTAACCATCCCCTATTTATTAGATAATCATTTCACGAAAACATTATGCTTCTTAAAACCAAGTCACTTTAAATCCAATGTTCAAAGATTTCAAAACTAAAGAACACATGACAATGCTAGAGGAAACTAGTTTCAGGGGGAGACATAGACATATGGTTGGAGGCCATATTTCAATCACTTCACCATCATAGAGAGTGTTCTGGTTAATATCCCCTGCTCCGCATGGTCGGCCAGACCCTGCAAGCTCACTGAGACCATTAACCCAACTCTCTTTTTATTTTCCCTAATTATCATCAATCCATGAAATCCAAAGGACTCATATAAATACCAACATCCCCAAGTGACTCGAATCGCAACATTAGGTGTGGTTATCTAAAACACTACCCATAACTGAAATAACATGTTCCAACAATCCTAACTCTAGACTATCCCGAATGTTCCCCAAATAATGTCACCCAAAGAGTTAACCAGAACCTCCTTTGGTACCATTTTGTCACGAACTGAATCTGGTCGCCACCAATACCAGCACCAAAACCAGTTTGTGACAAGGCCGGAAGGGCGTTCTCTGTCCCCATGGCCTGGAACAAGTGCCTGGGTATCATTAATTTATGTTTGGGAATGATTTACCCTAGTATGAAATCATAAAACATGAAAAACGTTCCATAATATAAATCTGAAATTTTTGAGCAAAACATGCCTTAAGCAAAAACCAGAACTGAATATGTTGGTTTAAAAACAATAAATGTGTTCTAAATAAAAATAATGACAATATCAAAACTTCCCAAAGGACTCCACATGACAAGGGGTCATCACCCATCCATCTCCACAACTCCGCACCAAGGATGAGAACTAACACCCTGAACCGTCATCACCCATAGCCTTCCCTTTAACTAAGTCAAGAAAAATAAAGTCCACTTACACCCAATGGGTGTAAGTAGGGTGTTATACTAAGACCAATATGATACCACCAAATTACTCGAATGATCATTCTATACAATGTGAAAAAGCAATAAATTTTAATATGCAAAGAAATGTAGTTATAAAATCCATAAAATGAAACTTTCAATTGAAAACAGTTTTCAAGCTAAAATTTTCATAATTTTAACACATTTAAATAGGCATGTTATCTACTGTAAATTAATTCCAAAAACACCAAAAATACAAGTTAAAATACTATAAACACAATGAGAAAAAACTACGATTTACCATCAAAAGTACCAATGGATATTTATGTGACCCTGAGAGGGTGGGTGATTTAAGGGTGACCAACTTATTAATAATTACGTTTAATTTTAATTATTCCCTTATTAATGTTGTTTGAAGACATACAATAATTTTGGATGTATATATATTTAGAAATTCTCCATCACCACATTCCTATTATAGTATGAGTATAATGTAATATGAAAAACACATAGATATTTTTTGTATACTTGTAAAAAAGGCCCCACTCCTTTCTATATTCATTATACACAGCAAAAAAATAATTCTTTGTTACTATATTTTTCAGGACTAAAAAGGTAGAAGAAAAACCCCGTTATAAAACTCATTACATGATCCCCTAATTAACCATGTTTCTACACCCCAGCCATCATCCAATCATCCATAGTTATTTAGACACCAAAAAATTATTTCTTGTCCTCTAATTCATTGACTATTCATACAGATTATTCCTTAATACAAATTATTAACTTGTTATAAACCCTTTTTATAAGTGGCTCCCTTTCATTATGCTGACCTGTTTGTTAATATTTATATTTTTTCATTATAAATATCTTCCTCCATGAGCATGTAGGATTATTTTTTCTCATGTAATATATCATGATTTTAAATAGCTTCATTGATCAAGTTTATTTCTTATAAAATTTAATCAAATAAGTTCTAGAATAATCTTATTTTACTCCAAAACTAATCATTTATTATATATATTTGTAAAAATTATTCTTCTAAAACATATTATTCTAGAAAGATTACATTCAAGATTTCACCTTCCATAACAATAATCATCCAATTTCATAAAAATCCTTCATCTAAAATATACTTCTTATATACTATCATTGTAAACTATATTTATTCTACTCCTCTTCTCTACTAATATCAATATCTCTTTCATATTCATTTTCTTATATTTTAAACTCAAGTTGGATTCTCCCTTTAAATAGGATAATTTCTTCCAATTGACATATTCAATTTATGGGTATAAATTATAACTTGTTATTATATTAGTTATTCAAATTGACTGACATTAATATCATTAATAAAATATCTCTATTTTTCTTCTCCAAATATTTTAGAAAACAATGAGTAAAATATATTCAACTCATTTTATAATATTAACATGAAAAATGATATATCCTTTCATGAATATCGTAAAATGAACATCCATCTCAACATCATATGAATTTTTCATTACAAATATATAATAAAATTATAAAATTAGTCTAGAGCATGTTCACCCAATTAAATTATTCTCATTACTATGTTTCCATTTCCTTAACATAAAATTTTTCTTCCTTTGATACATAAAAAATTCTTTGGCCTCATTCATGTAATTTAGGTGTCTCCATACGATATTGCTTCATATAGTTTTAACATAGGATTAAAGGTTATTATTAATATTGTTCTCATGCTTCTCATGTTATCCCCAATACATAGCTAAATGCAACTCATCATCTAGATTTATTTTCTTCTTTCAATTACTGTAACCCTTGATCTATATTCAAATAAAATTCAAGCATCTTCTTCTAATTACTTCTTCATATTATTGTTAACTATGAACCACCTCATTATTTTTTTCATTTTCAAATTAATCATATTTCATTAACTTCAAAACTCAATTTTTCTTTACAGGTTTATTAAATATTCTATGTGTTATCATTTTCAAATTCATCCAATTTTGGATCACTGTTTTCCTTTCCTGCGATTTATGTACTTATGATTATAGAATAATTTAGAATCATTATTATCTTATTAAAAAACCATCAATGGATGAATTTTATTTTCCCATTATTCCAAAACATTTTAGTGTTTCATAACAACTACTATAATGTGTGTCATTAGTGAACATCATGAAACCCCAACTGAAATTGGATTATAGAAATTTATTCACACTCTTATTCTCCCTCTGGATTTCCATTCATAAATTTTGTTTCCAGAAACACATATTTTAAATTCTACCTAAAACTCACTTCTCACCTTATGTTGGAATATCATATATTTTGTCAAATGATATTGAAATATTGGAATCAAATTCAACAAAATAATTTGGGAAATAAATATTCCCCTTTGTGTTTATTTTTAATATCACTACTTATAATCAATGTCCTTATAGGAGAACATTTAATTATCCCCATTATTAAAAATACAATTCAAACCTTCTCCTTTGTGGTATTTATTTTCTAATCCTATTAATGATATAAATTTGAATCCTCCTTATTGGCATGTTGCAGTTATAGAGGAATTATTTTTAAAAATTTATTATTTTCCCTGATTGAATTAAATGTAAGACTAAATTTCATGAATGAAGGACAACATTTAATTCATAAGATAAATAATACAAAAATTGATGATCAAGGTGTATATGTGGTCTATTCATATTGTATAGAACTAGAATTATTACCCATGATATAAAATATTTCTATAAAAATATTATGTGAACCAAATTTTATAAACACTTCATTCAGTAATAGGTATATAATAGTCTAATTCATATGACATTCATTTATCCATCTCAGAAATCAAATCAAGAACACTCAATAATTTAGGGAATTTTTCTCCACCACTATAGGATAATGATTTCATTTTCATCAATAAATAAATTTCATAATTTTATTTTCAAAATGATTTTTTATATGAATATGTGAAAATACTGACAATTTAATTGCACTATGTAAAATATTTCTCTCTCTAGATCATTAATTTATTTGTAACATCATCATAAAAGGGAGATTATGCCTCTATGAAATTCGACTTTACATTAGAGATCCCCTTGAAGAACATAACCTTAAATTACCATGATGATGTAAGTACCATAAAACATATGGTATAATAAAGAAGTTATTTCATTAACATAAGTATGAGAACAAGTACTGTGAATTTTTTTTAAACATCTCATTACATTAAATATACGTTCTTTCATTCCATTACACCTAATATTCCAGTAATAAAACTGATTATGTTTCTCGGTCTTCTTATAGTTAATTTTTCATTTAAATTTTTTTTTGTGGTTTCATCCAATTTTTATCTAGAATGGATTACGAATATTTTTTATTTTCTTTTGATTTAATCTTTATTTATTTCTTCAAATTATTTTTCCATTAAACCATGAAAACCTTCTGAATATGATTAACATTGTAATGAGATTTATTTACAGAACCACCATTTTATATTTTGAACCTAGTATACATTTATTTTAATATTTCTCTTGTCCTAATAATATTTTCAAACTATTTATAGGAGTTAGGAAAAACAAATTTTACATTACATATATATTCTTATCTTTTATTTAAGTTACTCTTCTAAGGTAACATTATTTGGTTATCGCTTTTTTATGAGATATGTTTTTCACCATTCTAATCTTTGTGTGTCCTTCTAATATTGTAATATTTTATTTGTTAATAATTGTTTTTTTAACTTCAAAATTAATAGAGTGTATACATGTACCCATAAAATTTTTTTATCATCTACAGATGCAACATATTTTCATGAGAGTAAAATCATATTAATCGTTATTCTAAAGTGAAATAATATTTTTATCTTTTGATTATTTTCACCTAGAGGAACACTTATTTTCTTTCTTATTTTTTTCTCCTTAAGATTTTATGGCCTCTTTCATTATACTTAATGGAGTAGTGGTTGGTACATGTACAACATTATTCACTATGATCAGTTATTATGAAAATTTCATTGATATTTTCATGGTATTTAATTACAATAAATGTTAATAGTTTTTTCATTTTCTTTAAGGATTGGTTGTACTTAGTTGTGTTTCCCACAACATTTCTTTTATTCCCCCATAATGTTATCCTTATTAATTTTCCATATTTTTGGTAGTGATTTCCACATTGAGCTATAATGAACACCTTTTGGAGAACAAAATACATAATCTGACTCAACGTACCATCCTAAGACACCAAAGGAAGGTGCACGTAATATATGGAACATGATTTCAAAGAGAAATTACATGTGCAATTACTTTAAATTCCCAATTAAATTTAAACCGACATCTTCTTCTTAATAATCCATAAATACTCAAGGCATATGTGTGAACGATGAATTCCCCATGTGTAAAGATGTTGACTCAATCAAGAACCTATTAAATACCTAATGTAGAATCAGTGATTTCATCTATTCCTGCTACACTTGTGTATTCTATAGAATATTTTTTCTATATATAAAAGAGTACCCACTCCTTTAGGGTAATCACTCAGAAGAAGATGCATCACTCTACCATGCTCAAGACATCCTCTTCTATGAAAGTGTGTATAAAAGGACCCCAATGGTACAAGATCGTGCATGAAAGGACCTCTATGGGTCCCCCCTCACGTTGGTCTAAATGATCTGGAACGTCTCTCACATTATATCATCATAAGTCAAGTGTGCGTACGAGGATTTCATACTAAGAAATGTGCATGAAAAATAACCCTCTTTTGTGCACTATATCACCTTGCACACACCCCGTATTCTCATTCAACCCTCTTTCCTTGTGTGAAATCCTCCAATACTATGTGCAATCATCCATTTTTGAACCATGAGTTTCATTTACATTAAAGAACCATGTCTGAGCCCCTTTTTTGTGAACCTTTATATATTTTGGGCACCTCACCTACTCATCCCTCTATGCTCATGTGTTCTGATTTCATGGTCCCTTATGGGTTTTACACTTTCATTCTATAATACTTCTTGATTTTCATCATATCCATGCTAATGGTTCTTGCTTTCCAGAATATCCATGATAACGTGGACCCCATGATTGACCATTACTCCAAAACATTGTACACAAGAATTGTTGATGCCTTCAGTCGTAAAAGTGTAGTTGGTTATTAGTTATGTAAATCTAGAGGGCGAGGAGTGATTCCTTCTTCTAACACTATAGGGCGTTAAACTGCCTAACACCATTGTCCTCAATACATGACACTAAATTGTGATCAAACCATGAATAGAAATACTCTTTAGGTTATAGAGGGTATGGTCAAGAAGAAACTATTACTTCCTAATGTCTCAATCAACCATCCCTCTAACTCTAGGCTTTGTCACCATATACGCCTTGGGCATTCCCAATGAACATTCATTTCAATAGGGGTGAGATATTCCTCACATGTAATTATATCTTCTTAATTTTGGATGATATTCTCCATGGGGAGCTCCTATGTGTAATCCTAATACCTCCTTAAATGCATGAATCTTTCATGACATGACTATCGGGTTTTCTGGTTCCTTTGTATCTCAAAACGATAATGACTCATGTGGTCTTATAGGTTAGTAGTGTACAAGACACATAGCCTATCGTAAAAAACAACTAGATTTATGATTCCAATCATGATAAGGATACATAGGATTCCCTTAAAGGGCATGAGTTCCATGGGCCTCTAACTATGCATAAGCCCAATGATGTTGAACTACATGGAATATGATTCCCAACCAGTTAGGATTCATAGGAAGCCTCAATGAGGTTCAAGCACACCACCCACCACCATCCATTAACATCTTGGTATCACCCTCAAGTTTATATATCTCAAGAAGATAATTCCATGACTCAAGGTCACATTGACTTAAGGTACCCATGAGAGGGTAACAATGCATAAGAGCAACTATTCCCAACATCAATAGGTTTTCTCATTATGTATAAGTCATGATTTCCCATATTGAACTATGTGGGTTTTCATCTATATCCTCTAAATATGGTACATAGTATGTTTCCATGATATCTAATACCATCCAATTATAATCATTGGTGTGCCCTTACTAGGGGTAAATCATCTCGGTCCAGCCTTAGTGTTTTGATCAACCCTACTACTTCCCTCAAAGGGATGCAACCCCCACAGTGTGAATTTTTTCTTTTATGGGACAAACCACCTAGGGTCTTCTCTCTTTGGATGTATAGATCCATCCATCACATTATCCTTGGTATATTGCTTCTAGGGATTCTTCCCTTTATAGTGTGACATCGTCCTTCTGTGGGACACACAACCTAGGGTCCACTGTCATTGGGAATTCTAATCAATACAAATTGTAAACCATGGTACTTCCATCCTAAAGATGTACCCCTTTATGGTTTGACAGTTTAACCTTATTGGACACACCACCCAAGTTTCGATCTAATTGGGAATTCAGATCCATCCATCTGGTAAACATTTAAGGAATTCTCTCAGAGGGATGCATCATCTACAGTCCACCTCTACAAGGAATTCTGATCATTCCCGCTCCATTTCTATAAGATGTTAAACTCGCAACCGGTGACTACTACCCTAGAATAAACACATGATGTCTGTTTAAAATCTCATAAGACATTCTTATGGCATAAGATTCCACGTGAAAATCATGGAATTCCTCATGCTCCACGTCATTAAGAACCCCTCATGTGAGGATGAATATAGGTACCCAATCGACAAGGGTTACAATATTATATTAATTCCATACATGAATACTCCCCTGACCGAAGATTACCTAGCTTTTGAAACCAAATGGATTGTATAAATATAAGAAGTGTAATTAATTGGAATCCTCAATTACATAGCACCAGGAATTAGTTTCATGAACAATTTCATAATCTATGAGTGAGACCATTACTTGGAGATAAATTCCAAGGGTGAATCCATGGAAGTAGGTACCTACATACCATCATCCCATTTTAATCAATGAGAACACATCACCGAGAAAGAGATGAATTTAATAATCCTTTGGAATGTGGGAATGTGGTGTGTAATGTAATGTCAGCAAACAACGACACACAAGGTAGATCTCCATGGAGAAAGTTTCACAAACACATACCTTGTAATATTATTTTATCCATAGTTGTACATGTTTCCACACATTATAAAGTACCAATATTATGAAATATAACTTTTATTATTTCATTATGTTATATTTTAGATGGTGGATATCTATTCTGGTATTTATTTATTTTAGATATTAACATGGTTATGTTGAAAATTATGTAGCTAAACCATTCCTTTTTATTTTCATACATCCACCTCCTTAAAAGGGATGGGTTTCGCAAAACCATTTTTCACCCATTTTTACCCAGAACTAAAACTAGAACAATTAATATTATGGGATTTAGTGTATATAGATTCCTTATAATGAATAGATTCCTTTTTAATCAATGTATTAGAATATGGAACTTTTAATGTTCCCATATTCTTCCAAGAACAATATTATGTCGTTATGAAAGTAAAACATTCTCTTGTAGTTTTAATATTGGCTATTTTATCATATTACTATGATTGTTAAACATTGGTAGCTTCTATGATTTTCAATATTAATAAATTAAAAAGGGATATTAATTTTATTGTGTTCTTTTGTACCTCAAGACCCACAAGTTTATCATCACATTAAAAATTAATAAATTTTACCATTTTTATGTGAAACATACTTAGTTGATTCAAGGGATTTTTATGTAACATTTCTCAATTTTCTATGATATCTAACTTCTTAATTTTAATATTATAAATTTCCCTATGATTATATTTTAGTGTATGAATATTTTCCTTAACAACATATTTTTAAAATGCATTCTCACATAAAAAATTCCAATTCATCTTCTACAAAGTTGGAATTTTCTTAAGAATTTAATACCTTTTATCATTTTCATTAGTGAGTCTATGGATTGTTTTACAATCTCAATTAATTTTTTTAAAATCACTCCACATATCATCATGTTTTCATTTCTAGTGAGGATTTTTCTTCATATAATCTCTTATTTAATGCAAGTATATATGTGAAAATGTCAAAAGTAAATACATCCAGAAAATCTTTAATTTATTGTAAAATCAATGAATGAACTAAACAACCTAATGCATTTGAAATATTGAATATGTTTCATTTTAAGGATAAATAACATCACATTTTAATTAATTCTTACCATGAAATTAATCATTTAGTAGTTTTGGATCATTCTTCTATTTCTTTTGGGAGGTTAACTTCTAGTACTTATGCGCTTCATTAATTTTATAGTTTTTCAATGTTTTGTTAAAACCCACTATATTCCAATTAAAATTGATAATATCCATTTAATTTATCTTAGTATTAACAATCTAATCATCATAAGGATATATTCCTTTAACAACTGAAAAACAAAACATCAAGTAAAATAGTTATGAAAAACGGAAAAAAACATTAAATCCAAATTGAAATAACATTCTATATGATACAGATAGGTATTCTAAAGAGATATGGTGGCCACCCTTGGAGGTTTTGGGTGAATCAAGGTTGAAAATTTTTGTACTTATTATGTTTAAATTACCTTTTTTCTCTAATGATGAGAAATACTATACTATTAGTTAAGTTGTATGTATCTTTTTAAATTATCCCTCACTACATCTCCTATATTTTGTGTAAATAATTCTACAAAAACCCATGTATTTTCATTAGGTTTGTTATTATTTCATAGTAATTTACATTTTAATTATACCACCTACATGTATTATTTAATACTATCTTCTTTAGGATTAAAAATATTACACAAAAATTATTTATGCACCCCCATACATGATCCTCTAATTGTCCGTCATTAATCATCCAAACCACTCACACTTCTACTATAGATGGTTAGACAACCAAAATTTATTTCTCCTCCTAGAACTCCTAAATTAGATACACACCATAGTACTTATGCCTATACCTCAACTGGTTATACATGACTATTTTATGGTCATCATCTTCGTTGTACTAATCTTGTATTTGAACGTTTCATCTCTTCTTTCGATTGATCTTCCAACATGAGACAATAAAATTTTTCTTTCTTGCCAAATCAATAAATAAAATCAATGAATTATTTAAAAAGGTCTATTGGTCTTGTAAATTACTAAAACTATATCTATAATGATAATTATTTATTAAAAACACAACCTTATTGAACATTTTATCTAAACATATTCTTCTATAACTTCTTCTGTTGGAAAATTATTCTATCGATGCATCCTTTTATCTAAAATTATGATTTTTGTTTCTTATACATCCTTGAAAACAAATTTAATATTCATAAATGTTTGATAAATACCCCTATTTTTCAAATCATCTTCTAAAAACCTCTTAATATCAAATTTAATGTTTTTATTTTTTTTAAATAACATTTTTCCACATCATAAAATAAGATTTTATATGATAGATATGGAGAACTATAATCTACAATTTCATCTTTCCTATATATAAACTCTCTAAAATTGATCATAATTAATATATTTACAGTGATATTGGGATTTTACAATATCAATTATTATCAAAAATTAAAAATAAGTTGTTCTCGGCTCATAATAAAATATAAAATTGATTCATGAATTCTCCATCCATAGCATCATAATTTTAACGTATATATCACCATATATGAATGTTTTTATTTTCAATAATGGGGGCGCGATGTAGCTCTCAGGAGAGCTTCTTTGGGTGACTAGGGTTTCTTTCGCCGCATCGCCCCCCGCCCCCTGTAACTGTTTCTTCCTCCGTCGGCGCCGTCTTTCTTGGGAGACCTGTCAACGATGCTTCTCCATTTCTCAGCCTCCTCGGACAGCGTACATGACCACCATTTTCTCTCCACCATGATATGCGTTGTCTGCTGGCTTCTTCTCCAGTTCACGTCTCCGAATCGGCATCAGTGTCGAAGGATCATGTGGGTTTTGGAAATCAGAGGTGATGTGTTGGGATCAATGCTTGATCGCATGGGATTTCATCTGGATTTAGAATTTATGGGGTTGTTTTGATTTTTGCATAGTCAAGTTGGAATCCTCTGGATCACACAGGATCATCGCATGGATGTTTTCGGGCATCCACGATGCGGAATACTCACTGGCGCATTCACAAATGACGGCAGTTCGACCTAGGCTGAGTTCATGGAACCATCTCGTCCTACTCCTCTCATGAGGTTTTTTGGTTTTCCCAGGGATTTTTTTGGTGTGGATAGTTGGGTTTCATGTGTGTTGGATCGTGGTAGAGTCGTCTTCGACTACTAGGCCACTACGCAGTTGCAGATGGTGCATGCAGGAATGCTCAGTGTCGATGGTGTTTCTCCTCGCCAATTGGATTCTCCTTCCCTTCTGGTTTTTTCTGTGTTTTTTCCTTTTGTTGAGCCTGGATGGTCGTGATTCTCCTTGGTTTCCTCTGCCATTTCCTCATCCTCCTTCATGCACGACCCCATCTTGGTTGGGTGAGATGGATTTCATGATGTATTGGATCGTGTTGGTGGCTTTGGTGAAGTTGGATCTATTGTGGTGCTATTTTGGCTTCATGGCATGGTTCTCGATGGCTCTGACAGTCCCATGGTTCTTCAACAGGTCTGGTCCTGAGTGCTGCGTCCATGGCATTTGGCGATTCGGTTTGGCCGACCGTTTTCTCTGGTTCTCAAAGATATTTTGGTTTGTGTTGTTTGGTTTCTCTGTTGGGTAGGTCTGGACATGGGCGTGGTTTCAAACCCGTCTTGCTTATGGTTCATTTCTCTTGTTCTTACCTTTGCTTGTTTAGTTCTCACTAACCCAAAATTGACTTATTTGAAAAATAAAAATAAAAAATAAGTTTCAGTAGTATTTACAATTATGTAAATTCAATCTATATTTATTATAGTACTTTTTCTTATAATTTAATTATTATCATTCTAGTTTTTATATAATATAAAAATACTATTTTATAGCCTTTGAAGTTTGAATCATTATCCAACATGTTTCATGTGATTCTGATGGTCTCCAACCAATGCCCAATTATTTATTTCAAACATTGGATCCCAACATCTTCTTAACATCATCATTCATCTTTATATGATATTACTTCCACTTATTTGGACTCAAATCATATTTTGTATTCAATGATTTCTTCCAATAATTACAAACATTGATCATAAATTAGATCAATTCTAACATCATCATTTTATTCCACATTCTATATATCATTCTTCCAAATATTCATCATTAAGAATCTCTGAATTCTTCCTGATCATTTCCATTTCTCTATATCAAGATAAATTTAAAAATCTATGATTAATTATATATATCCTTAACATTTACTATGTAAAACATTTTTTATTCAACTTTTCTTGGATCAATGTTGGTATTTCACCAATTTTTTGTTCGTCCAATGACATAACATAATAGAATTGTCTAACTACTTATTCTAAAATATTCATCATATCATGTTTCATATCTCATGATTCTAAAACATTTCATCTTTTCGGTACAACTTTTGTAGTTTATATCTTCATTTAACATCATTAATCCCCTTCCAGAATATTCTGGTAGAAATTCCTTCTAAATTATATCATCCTCCAATATTTACACATATTGAAATTTATTATTGAATCTAATATTTCTCCTACTTTAAGAACATCTTTTATCATCTCATTTCAAAACATCATATTTTAACTTCAATAACATATATTGATATTGAAAAAAATTCAACCAAACTAGATTGTGAACAACATTATTTATGGTTTTAAAACATAAAATATGTTTATGAGTTATAAAACACATCAAATACATTTATATGGCAACTAAAAAAACCATCACAATGATTAACATGGATTAAATTTATACATTTATAAAATCAACATTGAACCCCTTATATGTAATTTTGGAAAAACATGATGTTATTTTCAATTTTCTAATTCCCTGTTTAATTTTTAAACATATTCATATCATTTAAAATAGATTATTTTGTCATTATGTTCCCACAAAACATTATCTATATACAATGTATACTACCACACATAAACAATTATTTAATGACACTATTATATGATTCCTTTTCGTATAAATTTTCATTTTCTATAGTTTCAACCATTAAACTACAATTTAAATGTTTTAAAATATAAATAATGCTTTCAACGACATTGGGAGAAAATAATATCATGGATTGATGTAGGATTAGTCCCTATATTTCAAAAATATTTTTAAATCAATTTTCCAATTTTTTTTCAATAAAGTACGAGGAGAAATTCTTTATTTTAAGCCTTTTATCCATACCGTTGATGAAATTTATGTCATTAAAAATGATTATTCAATAACATTGAGTGAAGATCAAGTCAAATTGATGTTTATTATATCCATGAATTTAATCAATTATTAAACCAAACATTCCCCAAACTTTTTATCTTATTCGGGGTCATTACCAATGGTTTTATGCATTATATGAATGTTTTAGAGTTTTAAAACAAGAAAAATGTTTTTTTTCTAGGGAAAATTGACACTCCATTTTATGCAGAATCAATTCACAAATATCAAAAATCAATCGAAAGTAATTGTCTTATTATTTTATAGTAAAATGTTGTTGTTTATTTGGGTTTTGACCACTTGATGCATGTTTTTTATGATTTTCATTCCATAATAATCTAATTATTTTCTCATTCAAAACATATATCATCTTGGATTGAAATTTTATTTTTACATACATATAATAAATGATTCTACAAGAGTCTCCAAAATATTTCACAAAAAAATGGAATTATCTATGATTCTAATTATTACCCACATGTTCTAGAGTATTTAATTTCATATAATATATATACAGATATCCTAAGAAAAATGACACTCATTTTGATGTTTCATCAGTTTATAGATTTATATGATAATTTTCCCAATATTTTACAAAAACACTCCCATGTAATTCAAATAAAACTCTCATCTCGCATTATCTAAATTCCCTCTTATAGAAACATCTCTAGTTGAATGTAATCTCATTATAGAAATAATGAAAATAATTTTTTATTTTATTTCATAGATATAGTATTTAATTTAGATCTATAAGATGAGGTAAAATCTTGCAATTTCCATAACAATTATGCCTATAATACAATTGAATATATAAAATATGACACTTTCCATTTCCAACCCATAATGATCCTTTGTTTCATAATAGGAGTCTTTTTTCATATTTTCTTTCAGCATCAAAATTTCCCTCAATATATTATTACTAATTATCTTTCTTGATCCCCACTAGAAGTCACGTTAGTCAACAATGATAGTGGTTTACCAATAATATATAACTGATTAGGACAATAAAATATCCCTTATACATGCATGTGATGAACACACCAAAATATTATTATAATTAAATAATTCTCGGAAATGTATGAAGACTGTCTGTTGCCTATATACCAGAATTATTGAATATTAAAATGTTATTAAAATAATATTCATTTTTCTCTATATGATCTAAAATCCATAATATTATCTAGTTAATTTATTTTTCATTATTATTCTTTTATGTTAAAATTTTAAAATTAAAATTTAATAAATAATTATTACTATAATTTCACTGGAATATTAATTAATGATTCTAATATCAGTTATTTTCTAAACATTTGGGCACATATTCATTCATCCAATTAGGTGACCTAAATTATGACCCTTTACAAAAAACAAATATCAAATTATAAAAAACAATTTTGTATAATAAGTAATATAAATAATAATTAATATAATACATACAATATTATTCTTTTTCTAGAAAAGAATAATAACTCAGTTATATGAGCTATATCATACTTTCACAATTCATTGTACTTTTTAGAAATTTATTTGATAAAATAGAAAAATTCAAAAAAATATATACTTTTCTTATTTTTTAGTATTAAGATAATATAAAAATTGAGAAAATGAATTTGTTAAATGTATTTTAATATCATCAAAAAATCCATTACCCATGATACATGTCGTTAGGAAGTATTTCATACATCTATTGATACGTCAACCACGTTTCATTGAACTCATTCCGCAACATCATCATTGATTTTTTCAATATAAGTCACAAATTTTTCTTGGTCAATGGGTGGAAAATACAGAAAAGGAAACTAAAATTAAAAACACATTCAAATAAATAATTATACCATTCTTTTTTTATAAGACATCAAAATATATATTGAAATGTTTTCAGAGTTTGGTGATGATATGGTGTACAATTTTGAGGCTGGATGTTCTAAAATTTTATTTTATACAAATATTAAATATATATTATGTCATGTACACATTATATCTTAAACGAAATGGGATAACCCTTAAAATATTTCTCAAATATAAATTCCAAGACAAAAGATGAGTCCAACTGGAAAGGTTAACCATTAGCATGACCAAACAAAGGTTGGTGTTGGGTGTTCAGATAAATCTGCTCATGGCATGGGGTGTTTGGATAAAGAAGTAAATAATTTCATTTATTTTATTAAATAGTATAGATTTTAATTTCCCTTAAAAATATGTTTTTATGTAAATATCTCTAGTGTTAGTTTCATAACCCTTGGGATTTTCTAAAGGAGGATCTTTCACAAGTCATTAGTGCATCGGAATCAAATGACCCTGAAACCTTAGAACTAGGTTGATTAAGAAATAGCAGGAGAAACAAATCACCTTCTTCATTAGGTAAATTTATGTATTCTCACCATACTAATTAAAAATTTGAGCATTATCATATTCTTTATATTACCTTCATTAAATTAAATAATTTGAATGAGCTCTGTGCCAATTTAAATTTTATTAAACGGGTTTCTCACCCCTAGACATCCTAATTTGTGTGCATTGACAAAGAAATCATGTCCAAAGAATGATAAAACTTTTTAGATTCATTTATCACAATAACTCTTCTCATTCATCCTCATTTTAGTTTCACGATTCTAATTTTTCAAGTTGGACCAAGCACAATCAGACACTCATATTCATGAAAATTTTATTTGAGATTAATGGATTGGTGATCAAGGATATATTTTAGATAATTTTATGTGTTTGGGTGAATTAATTAGTGATCTAGGATCCAAATTGAAGACAATGTAAATTGCAGATGCACGTGAGGCATAAAAAGAACCAATTGATGAATTGAACATCCATTTTCAATCCAAAAGAAGGATAGAATCAGTGATCCAAGGCTTCCCGGTTTTTTTCAAGTAAGAATAATGAATGGATCGAAGTGGGGGTGGTGTATCTAGTAAACCAGTGAAAATATATTACATTAATAAAAAATGATGACTATATTACATGTACTGGGATAAACACATGATGTGTAATACTCCATTTGATGCAGCACTAGGGGTTTTATAATGTTAAAGATGAAATCCCATGTGTTTGGGCCACATTCCATTTGTCCCTCCCAAGATAATCAAGCTATGTGGAAGCAGTATACAAGTTAGATGGACCTGTTGCGAGAGAACATTCCTTGTACCAATGTACATAGACATGTCCAATGAAACCCGATCACAGCCATGAGAACATTTAGGAACCTAGATGCCTGAGACACTCCATGTTTTCATCTTATATAGTGTGTAGTGATACATATTAATTAATATGTGTTCTATAAGGGACATGAAGAGGTAGTGGAGTGGGATCACCTGCAATGTACCAGTACATTTCATTTTTGGAAAATTCAACATCTCATATATCCTTTGTTTGGAATAAGAATTTGGTCATTTAGTAGACAATCATTATTATTTTATATCATAGAATTTAATTGTGTCCTAAGTAGTGGTAATTACATATAATGGGATATTTTCTAGGCATAAATTTTAATTTTTTCAATGCTCAACTACTACATTGATCATGAAGAATCACCAGATGAACGAGATTGGAACCCTCCTACTAGTATAGGGAATGGGTCATATATATATATATATATTGTCACCCACCTACAGAGAAGGGTTTAGTTCCTCTCTCTACCAAGTGAGTGGGACCCTCATACTAGTCATTACATGGGTCCTCAATCAACTATTAATGTGGCACCCTTCCGGAAGGGTAAGAAACGGTATGTCTACCACTACACTAGAGTGGAACCCTCCACAATAGAAGAACGCGAGTTCTAAATCTACTTTCCATGACGAACACTCTTGTGGTATTAGGGAATGGGTTCTCAACTTCTGGAGTGGTCCCCCTACTAGTATGGGTATGGGGACTCTACTAAATACATGATTTGAACACTCCTGTAGAGTCAAGGCATGGGTCCTCGAACATTAGAGTGTCACCCTCCTATCCATACCGGGAATGGGACCCAGAGTTATCTACTAAGTGAATCCCCATTGTTATATTAGTACATGGATAATCTGACAAGGTTATTGTGGCCCCTTGGGTATGTTGAATAGTATAGAGGCATAGCTAGACATGGATGTTTATTTGGACCGACCCCTAAAATGATCGGAATAATTAATGGACCTTATAGAATGTGTTCCACTCTTCCATAGTTGGGATGTGAGATGGAGATCCCACTCTCTCTCAGTTTTTCCTTATTTTTTATTATGTATATATATATGTATATATACATATGCTTTAATGTTCTTATATTTTGTTACTCTCTATATTTGGGTTGAGCTATCTCTTTATTTCGTTTTATTTCTCTTATATCTCCCCCTTTATCTTTTTATGTGACCTACTAGGTATGTATATACTTTCCCATTCATGGAATCTTCCTGCACCATATGTGTCCAATAAATAAGATATATAGGTAAATGATGATTATATAATATATTATTGATACATTGAACATTTTATTTTGTACAGTGGTTAGAGAAAATATTCTTATAGATGGGCTCTCTCAGAGATTATTTTTCATCCTTTTAGTTTAGGACATCTGTCTTTTTGGGTATTTATTTCTCCCAATTAATGTTTCATTTTTTTTACACTATGTATCTCTAAATGTTTTGTATGGATGGATAATAATCATTTATTTTTTATCTTTTTCATTGTTCCTCTACACATTTACATTAATAAGGATGAGTGTGTTCATATAGGCACATTAGAAAAACTGATCCTATAGTAGTCATGCCTTTTGGTTCTTGTCACAAGCCTTTTTCCAATGGGAGTTTTCATGGGGTAGTTACACCTCAGGCCCAGTTAGGTAGGGTTGTGATAGATTAGTATTATAGGGGATTTACTAAATCATCTACCACTAAAGGTGAATAAAATGGAGATATTCCAACAATATTTGGTAATATGGTATCTTGATAAATGTTTATTCTATTTAGGAAGCACTCAGATCCACTTTAGGTGATGGAAGAGTTGGTGTGCTTTGAGTTGATCATAAACTAGTATATCCAAATTTTTTGTTCTCAATATTTTAAAATTTCAAATTCCATTGAATATAATCTTTGTAAATATAGTAATATTATCTGAAAATGAAAAAAAAATATTTTAGAAATTTATAATTATTTTCAATAATAAGGATTTTTAATATGAATATAAAAAATTCATTTTACATAATGATTTATGATTTTTCTTATTTAGGAATAAATAAATACTAAATATTGATTTATTGGAATAAAAAATTATTAGTTAAATTCATCACAAAAATTTAATTTTAGTCAACTTATTTTATAATTAAAAAAATAACAAGTTACAAAATTTAAAACATCATTATATAAAACTATAATAATTAATAAAGAAAATATATATTAATATTTGGAAATTAATAGTAATAAATAATGAAAATAATGACTAATTTAATACATAAACCCATTGTAATGTATTGTTATGAATATATATTAATTTCCAATAAATACATAGGTTATTGTTTTAGGATAATACTTTCCATATATGATATTTTTTTGGTAGAGCACTTTTCCAGGGCTCACTCAACATTTCTTTAACCAAATTAGGTATTTTATTTTAAAAAACATAAATGATGAAAAAATTATGATAAAATAAAATTTAAAATTTAAAAAATGAAAAAATAAACATGAAAAATGAAAAAAAAATAGCTTGAATAAATGGGGTGAGATATCGTAATAGAAGTCTAGAGAGTCAAGGGGTTGGTGGCTGGTGAGGAGAGGGTGGTGACAAATGTAGATGAATAAATTGTGATATATATGATGTAAGAATATTATAATGACTAGGTGTTTAAGAATCTGGATTGAAGCGTAGAGGGAAAGAGGGGGATGGGGGTAAAGGTTTCATATAGAATGGGAGAGGGTGGTTTGGGGATTGGGAATGAGTAAGAGGAGAAAGGCATAAGATTGGGGTTGGAGTTTAGGGGTAGAGGTTTAGGCGAAGGATGATGTGGGGGATAGGGTTTCAAGTTGAGCATCATAAGGATGGAAAGAAATAACGGGGTCAAGGTAAATTAAGGTTAAATTTACCAATTTTTTGAATAATACCACCACTAAAACTGGGAATATTTATAAGAATATAGTGGGTGTTTCTATAAAGCACTTTTATATTTCAATAAAAAAATATTATGGGATTAATTGATGAAACTATCTTCATGAAATTTCTTAGTCCCATTGATTCATTACATTATTTTATAATGTGAATTAAAAAATTGTTTTATTAAATAAAACTATGATTTATATTTCATGGTGAAAAAAAGAAATAAAAAGGATTATATGAAATAAAGTCGATATAAAATTTTATTTAGATTGAATTGATCCTACATTTATGTAGAAAAAACCCAATAGGAAATATTTAATAAAAAATAATCAAACAGGTTGATATAGTACTCAATATCAAGAAATAAAACAATATAATTTTTTTTGATGAGGTTGACAATATTTAATCTGGTGGCCATCATACACACTATCATGGGGAGTCAACACCATCCACTCATAGAAATAATCATGTTCATACAAATTTGAAAGTATATTGAAAAAAATATAAAAAAAAATTGAAATTGATTATGGATTAGGATTTATCCATTTAAAATATATTATTAAATAGAATAATACACACTAAAACATTCAATCCTAATATGATGTGTTTTTTTATAATATTACACTGATGTATCCACTGAATTATTATTTTTTGGATATCTATTTCATATTTTCATCACTAACTCTTTTTGGGAGATACTAGAAAGTCGGATCCTCTACTTTTATTCTTCCTCTCAAACTCTCTATGAGAAACATCAGTGTTTTAATTATCTCACAAAAAGAACCAAATAAAGTTAATGAGGAATATCAATAAAATAGTGATGGAGAATCCAATAATTTAATGATGTTATATCCACGAATAGATGGGATAAATAGCTTTGGGAGATGGATGAATTCTATGTGGAAGGACAAGACAAAAATGACAGTTTGACTAAAATAAGTAGATAAATTGAAAATGGTAATGTGACATGACTATATAAGTCATGAATGAAATGTATATTTTGAAAAAGTTTGATTTGATGTCAAAAACATAACCAATATGAACACCAATGCCAAAATAAGGTATTCCAATCAAGACAATCTATAGTCCACATAATAATTAAACCCACTATAATATATGGATAAATATTAAAAAAAATGAAATTGAGTTCAAGATAATTTAAAATATAAAAAATCAACGTGTATTACCCCTGAAAATCCACAAGATCATAATAAAGTTGAGTATACATAATAGGGGAAAACTACGTATAAACAATCATGAATATATAACTCCATATTAATTAAATTGAAACCTATATATATATATATATATATATATTCTTGAATAAATAACTACCTTGAAATTAAAATTATTTAAATTACTAATGGATTTCTTGTACCTTAATCAATTGAACAATTACCAAATTCATAATTTGTAAACAATGATTAAATTTATACAATGACACAAATTTAATCAATCTATAATCTATTTTTTATCCTCAATGTGTATTTGTGTGACATAAACTATACATTATTAATTAAATTCCATAACCCAATGGTACCTAACGTCTATATTCAATGATATCCTTTTGAGAATCGAAGTTCTAACATGGGGTGAAAGAGATTAGTTATAAAAGTAGCCTAAAATTATATAATTGTATAAAGATAATTTTTTAATAAATCATTTTGACTATAAACCTTTTTAATCTCATATATATATGTTATACATACTACCTTAGTGCGAGATTATAAAATAAAATATTTAATGTTACACTACCTGGATATATGACCTCATTTTTTTGAGGAATCATTTTAGAGCATTCCAGTGAGTTTTCCCATGTATCCCCATTATCTTAGTCAGTATACACTTGAAAAAAATAAATTTATGGTCTTGGATAAACTATTTCATACATAAAACATGAAAAAAAATACTAGAATATGGAATCTTGACCATGAAATATAACATGGATTCACTAATAGGACATTGATTACAGAAAATTTATAATGTTACTCTAAATTCATGATGATCGGTTCAATGAATACCAAAATAATTGTTTTAAAACATTAATAATATAATTATTCTATGAAAATACATGATTATATCATTCCTATTTCTAATTATTTCCCATGAATTTTTTTTTACATTAACCAAATACTTCATTTAAAAAACATACTTATGTTCGAAAATTTTATGATTAATCATGCTCAGTTTTATATATTTAATAAATATTTCGTAATCATATAATAATGTTTTGATCCATTCATGTTCAACATTTTTATAATAAACAAATACAAAAATCATACATTAAATAAAATTATTACTAATCATAAATGAATAAAAATATTTTTATAACTATTTTAATAATTTTTAATTCCATATAAATAATTTTGTAAAAGGAAGACATGATTCATATTTAAATAGTTTTAATTTACTCTTGAGGAATAATATAAATTATATAGGTTTAATATGGAAATAATTCTTAATAGCAAAGGATAAAAAATCCAAATTGATGAAGGTTTAACAACATGTTAAAAATATCATCATAGTGAAATCCTTTATATAAGAGTAATGTCATAGTAATAAACCTAGACTTGAATTTTATTTTTATCACCTAAGTGTTACACTCTTTATTGTTGAGGATCCATTTGGAATGAATAATTCTCTAATTTTATTGTGTGTCTATAACTATCATGGTAGTTTTCTTCATAATATAATTCATTTCAGCATTGAAAGTATATAACCACTAACTATATTACATAGATTTTATGTCATTCTTAATAGATTGGGGTTTATCACTATATAAATATTGAGAAACTTTAAAATAATAAAAAACTAAAGTTGTGATGATAAATTGAGTAGGGAACCTGATATCTCTCCAAAATATATCATGGGTTAATTGATAATATTTAATATTATATTCCTTTTCATCCAAAATTTATAATAGGAATAAGAAAAACAAATATATTATCCCATAGGAGATGATTGATAAATACTTCCTTGGGTGGACATCAATCTAGAGACTCTGGATTAACTTTTACACCCATAGGTTGGGATGAAACAATGTCACTATACAAGATAGCCTTTCATTTTAAAAGGATAGCCTCATAAAACATAACACAGTAAATAATATTAAATATTTTATATCCTTTTTTATATCCATATTTTTTAATCCTTTAAACCCTAGGAATAACCAATGAAGATACATTTCATATCCGAAGGTTTTATCCAATCACTCTTGGTATGTGCATAAATTGTTATTAAAAACATTTGAGGTGTCATAGATAAAGTTTCTTACATACCCATAGTTAGGAAAGGGTTATAAATGTATTAGATTAATATGTGAATTTGTTAATTAATAAAAATAACATTGTGGTAATATTATCCCAGAAATACTATAGTAATCTAGATGGTAAAATATCCATCCAATCTAATTTAGAATGGGTTTATTTATCTTATCTTATTTTTCATTCTATAATGGGGTCTCCAAAATTAATATTTTTTAGATTTATAGATTATGAGATACAAAATTTTATAAATTAATTTGATAGATATTAAAATCTTTTACTAGTTATAAAGTCATTATACCTCAAACAATATTCATTATCTACCCATGTTTTTTAATCATTGAATTCTTGAAATATAATAGTCATGTGTGTCTAAATGTATATCAATTGATTTTTGAGTAATTACTAAAAAACATAAAAAAGTAATTGATCCTACCACGGTAGGTATTCCTCAAATTACCAAATATATAATAATGGACAATATTAAAGAGATTCATTGATTTTTATGACTAATTGCAATAGATCCATCTAGAGTTACAATAAACACAATATTTGTGGAAATGAAGGCTAGTAGGATTAAAATATGACAAAAAATATTATTTCTTATATTATTCCATACAATTTTCACTCATGTTCTATAGTCTCATATTCATAATGTAGTATTATAACAATGTTAGAAATAATATATGTCAATCTGTTTCATGTGAGTATTAATTTCGGACAAATAAAATTCCTTTAGAAGAATCCCTCTTATCATATTGAGGGAACTATAAGATATTCTTAATCTAATAGACACATATTTTAATATATTACCCTTATAATATATGATTAAAAAGTAAATGATTTTTATTTTATTATTTGGTTCCCATATAACTTCTTATATAGTCTTAATCATCCCTTATTTAGGTTCTAGTGAAAGAGAAATAATACCTATAATACAAAAACTCTTATATTTCCTCAGTGTAAATCACCAAATTTATTCTCCCAAAACTATGTGGCATACTCCAGATTAGAATGTAAATAGAAGAAGCATCTTAAATCTAGGAACCACTCAATAAAGATAGAATGATCATTGACATTCATCCCAATAGTCGTGTAGAAATCGTGTTCAAATAATGAAGGAAAATCACTAATATTTTTATTATACTATTTAGTCTTTTTAGTTTGATTTAATTTTATAGGATTTAGTTTCTTATATCAGATTAATTTAAACACTTTATTCATATATTAATTAATATTATATTTAAATATATTATTACTAGACTCACTCTTCTATCATCACTTATATTTATGTTCACTCTTTCCCCTAATTCTCAATCACATTACCTATCCATTAAGACAACCTTTCTTTTGAAATTATTTCTCTTACCCACAATAATATAAATTATCATCATATATAGTAAATGTATCCCTATCATACATCATAAAGTCATTAATAGAGGTAAAACATATTTAATTAATTTAATAGATTAATCTCTTAGTCTTCTTCACTAATTTCAATATAACTTTTCAAAATTACTAATAAGATTTTATTTAAAACATTAGGATAATCCCCAAAAATAGTTAGACATTGAATTGTGATTGTATAAATGATATTTTCTTACATAATCCTCTAACAAAAGATTTATTTTTTAATTTATATTTTATTTTATTTTAAATTACAATGGATTAGACTTAAAGGAAACCTACCATATAAATTTGTATTCTAATGGTAATTAAATAAGAATTTATGATTTTTAAAAAACTTCACTAGGGGCATCAACATGTGTAAAAATAGTCTATTATTCAGTGGAAGGAGTACTGAACATCTTTATAATTTTTTTATAGAAAAAATATTTATCCTAATATTACAAAGAATAAAATCATCCCTAAATTGAAATTATTTTAAATGAAAAAAATTGATCATATATTAAATTGATCGGATGGCATCGATACTAATTTCTGAGGGTAGTGATGATGCAACTTAACTCATCAATTGGATAAGAAAAAAGTATTTGGTTATGATGACTTAAAACGTGATTAGAAAAATTATTTTACTAAATGAAATAATATTCTCAATTAATTAATGAACACTTATTTTAATTCTAGAAAAGGAAGTAAGGAAAAGACCTAATGACATAACATGATTCAAATCATATTTAGAATATGTGAATGGGGAGAGCACCATCCCATGAAAATATTTATCTTGAAAATAAATTAGTAGGTAGATTCAATTCCTGAAAAAAAATTGAGAACCATATAAGTTATCTCTTGTGAATATCCTTAATAAACCTAGTTACACTCATTAACTCTTTCATGAGAATCTATCATTTTCCACTCCTATATAAACCCTTCGATGCATATACAAGAAATGATACTATAGTGATAAAAAGAAAAATTGAAATGAGTTACAAATTTAAATTTATCCATTGAAAACAAGTTATGATCCAGAATTAAAGATGTTGAAACCTCTTTTATGAATATGTTTAGTATCCATCTCTGATATCAAAAAAAATTATTTTATAAATCTCTATAATATGATATGTACATATTCAAGTAAGAGAAATGTCAAGGTCATGGATATAACAGCAATATGGAGCCTCTCCCCACCTCTTCCTTTTGAAATATTTCTAGGAAACACTGGAGACTTTATATTTACTCTCTATCTCTAAAAAAAAATATAATGAATGAGAAAAATAAATTGTAAATTTATATATAAACTTAGTGGTAAATGATGATTTTTAGATTAAAGGATGTTAAATATAATCATGGATCAAAATAAATTCATCATAGACATCCCATATGTAAATGGGTTTTTGACATAGAGACATATAGAAACGTGATTGAGGTATAAAAAAAATATAGTATATTAAGTAAAGTCATTGGTTAATTCCTATACATGATTGGTAGAAACCATGGAAAATAAGAACATTAAATCCAAGTAATGGAATTTTCATTAAGGAGATTGATGTACCACGTAAATATGTATCCCACTATTATATAATAGTAAATATAAATGATCAAAATCTACATTGAATATAGAATAATTAAAAGGAATAAAATAACACATGTAATAACTATTAAAATTTTGTTCAGACATAAACAAGTTGAGTATACAATGATGGATATGGTGGGGAAGAATGATAATTTTTAGTACCTGATTAACTTTTATTCAATGTTAATGTCATTTTCTTATAATATTGTTATTCTCCATTATATAAAATATTTAAATGATCGTTTCCTAAGAATAAATGTTGTACTAAAAGGATTTGGTCGTTCCCTGCTATGATGAGAACTTAGAGGTTCCACAAAATTATTATTGAATCTTATTTTATAGATGGATGATATTGTCTGAGGATCCATAGAAAATATTGTCAATTCAGTGTAGGAAGAACATAATACATTGATACACCTTATCCTAGTTTTATACCTTGTTAATCTCCAAGATAAGAGGTTGTTCGAATATATCCATTAAATAAGAAGTCCACATGAACCTGTGCAATTAGACATTAATATATGTGTAATTTTATATTAATTCCTGGAATTTAATGTTATCATTAATGGATATAATGACTCATAGAATATGATTTGTTTATGAAAACAATGACGAATATTATTCATGGTGACATTTTGTACATTGGATGAGTTATGGGTAATATTCTACTAATAGATAATACAATAATGGATTTATAAATTCTAACATGGGTATTAAGTCGATGTCTCATACTCTTTGATGGAATTTTATTTTCTAAATAAATCCATGGACATGGTGTCCAGTCGATGACCAGAATTAGGAAAATTTAGAAAAATAAACATCAATCATATAAGTTGATGGAACTGGCATGCAGCCTACCTGATTTGTGAAATCATGATAAATGGGTTATATTACATGGTAAATGTTCATAGGAGGTTGGAATTCATTATGAAATTAAATTTTTACTCTATATGTGGCATGATGTATTTTCAGATTTCAACCTTGAAATTTAGGCATATATGCCTAATGCCACTACGAAAGGGTCTGAGTGGATCACACACTATATGTAAATATTATTTAAATTCTATTATTGAATTCATCATGATTGAATAAATTACATTTATTCAGTGTTTACTGATCTTTATAATTTAATCACATGGTATAAAAATTAAAAAGTGAGTTAAATCATAGTAATGAAAATTTATATACATGTTTTTAGAATATTATATTTATTATAGAATAAATAAGTGACATCGATTGAATTAATTATTCATTATGCGTTGATCGATAAATGTAGATGATGGAATATCAACCATTCTTATTGATCATTATTGTATAAATGATATTTCTATATATTCCTATTGTGTTTTACATGTAATGTAGTTAATAATAATGTTGTTAACAGTATTATTGTAAATGTGATGAATTATGACTTAAAAGGATGGGATGGGTTTAGTGTTCAATTTCCCAACCCTAAACCTTGCCATAATAAATATCTAAATATATATATTTCCCAAAACATATATGTTGTGCACAATAGAATGAGATATATCTAGAGATCTATAGTCGCATCTCTTCCTTATATCTCCATACCTTGATAGAAAACCATGGGTTATCTATCATTTGTCAATAATACTCCTGTAATTAAACATACAAAACACAATAGATCACGATTGAATATAATAGAACATGATGTTTCAATGGTGTTGATCAGAGATTATAATGAATTTCTAGATCACCTATAGAGGGATTATGAACATGAATCCTAAAGTGATACAATGGTGAAACAAATTATATTACATTGTTTCAACAAAAAATATGAAATTATAATATGATATAATTTAATATCCTCTCATAAATTACATATATGTTATAAGTGGATATCCTCTACCTCTGTTTCCAAAATATAGATATAGTATATTAATATATTATTTTTCAATGGATACAGTCTCATGATAATCTAAATCAATTATAACACATTATTTTGGACTAAGAGATTAGTTATTTATACCATTAAGGGACATTTACAATGTTTCCAGCACCGAAAAGTTGCATTAGAGTGTTCACGTGTTTAATTTATAATTATTTAATATTTATTAACTAGTTTCATGTGTTAAATTTTATTTTACATAAAAATTAATATCTTTAATATATGTATGTCATCTTCACATCATTTTAAAATTATTTACAACATTATTAGTGGACTATTAATGTTTAAAAATGATGAATCATAACATTAATAAAATTTAAGGGTGATAATGGTTCTACTAGGAGAAAAACAGTGTACACTATATACTTCAAGAGTAAACACCACCTATATTTTCATAATGGAGCCAAATTTCATGATATCATTGAATAAATAAGATCTAATCAAATAAAATATCTGACAAGAATTGATTTCAATTATTATACAAATAGGATGTCACATGATTTGATGAATTAAATGTAATTTAAATACTATAGAAAACATGTATTACCATAAGTCTCATAGCCAAGAAGATGTGGTTTCCCAAGAAAGCAGTATATTGGATACATGGTATGGGTAATACCCTACTAGGAAATCCATGATATCACTTTTTCTATTCCCATCATAGTTCTTGGGCTTAAAAAACATCCATGATTGGAAACATGGATAAAAACAAGGGATGATCTATAGACATGAGTAGAAGTCTAGTATATGTCAAGTAATTTTTTATATGTTTTTTAGTCTTCAACCAATAATGTTCTCAATTTTTTTTAGGAAAAATAATTTAATTGATATTTAAACCTATTGATTTTATCTTCCATACATTGTTTATTTGAAAATATACTCTTAATAATAAGATAACAAATTATAAATTAAGTTAATTTTAATGTTATTTTTTAATTCACTAGTTTTCCACCATTTAAAGTTATGTACAAAATTAATTAAAAAAACTAACTTTGATTGATATTATATATGATGGTGATTTAATAATTTTTGGATGAAATTAATATAAAATATAATTAATTGGACTAATCAATCTCCAATTATCATAATTGCAGAATGAAACAAAGTGATTGTAAATGAGACACCAAATGTATGTGCATTGCATGGCATGCAGATGTTCAGGACATTAGGAAAAAAAAATTCTGTAATTATTTTATTTGAATATATTTTTAGAAAATAAAAAATATTTTCTATGATTCACACACTCCCCTTTATTGTGTATGGGTCCGGGTGATAATATTTTCATTTATTTAAACCCTCATTATCAAATCCATTTAATCCCCTCATATCTATGTCAGTAAAATATTATAAGAGGGATATCCTAGTGTAGAGTAGATGGTCTGTGTCAAGGATTAAAGATGAATCCTATTAATGTGATACCTAGGATAAAATGTGGGATTCAATAACACAAACCAGGTTTGGGAATATATTGTGTTTTCCCTAATGGTCGAGGGTTAGTTGATCATCATATAGATAAACATACTATTTAAGAATCTCATGATCATGCCACTTATGTTTTATTTTGGTTAGTGTCATGTATAATTATTTATTTATGATGTTATTTTTCAAATACATAATAAAATAATTAACATTCATGCATGATGGGAGAAAAATAAATCTGATTATGCATAATTGATTTATAATACCTAATAAATAACTTAATAAAAATAAGCATAATATTAACATGGCATATAAAATGATTAAATTTTAATTACACATAAGGATACAAACCCATTAAAATACAATATTAACTTCAAATTTTCTTCCATTATGTTAGTTAGAAATAACCAAATAGTTCATAGTATTATGAAACATATTTTGGGGTGCTTTCAATTATCATAAAAAAAATTCAGTATGTTTTGGGTTAACATAGCCTAGTTTTTAGTAATGGTTGACTTCCTTCGAAGGATATAGTGTAACTAATAGGAAAAGGTTGAGGAGATATTTAAATTTATTTTTAGGATGGGGGAGTCCACACAATGGGTCAATGAACTATGTGTTAATATATTCAGAAAGTTGTGACTTCCTAAAAACCCTTCAAATACAAGGTCTAGCATAAGTCAAGGATATGATAATGGAAATATGGATCCTAGAAAATATATTCTCTAAGGTAAATAGTATTTTTAAATTGATGGTGAAAGATATGAGTTTTGAAAAAATATAAAGTGGATAATGGAATTTAATTAAATTTTAATTTTTTAATCTCATTTTTAATCAAAACAAGTACAAATTATCATATCTACAACTGTAGAAATGTAAAATCATAAGTCACCCACTATATCATAGAGATCCATAATAGAGAAGGATAACCTCCTCATTAGTGAGAATTTTGGAGATTAGGTGTTTTACTACTCCATGAAATGAAATTTTACATGATGGAAACACCACATCCTAAGTTCATTTCTGAATATATTTTTTGAATAACAAGTATCTCTATTTAAAAGTAGTATATGGATCTATTGATGTCAATTTATTTATGATATTTTCCATTTATAATGTGATTCTAAATCAATTTTATGTGGTATATTAAAATAACATAGTTTCTCACGTTACAGATCTATATTAGGAGAAGGTGATATGAGAGGGATATTAGATCGCCAATCTGTTGTTCATGTGTATTAATGGGGATTCATTGTTAGTTGGGGAACAAATTGGTATGATGATTGTCTATATTGAGAAATTGGAACTCATTTTTTATGAACCTAGACGAGCCTCACAAATATCTCATTCTGTATTCATTACCTAAAAAATCACTATGTTTATAGTGAATTATAATATTTGAAATAAAGAGAAGTCCCTATTAGGATTCCTTACCCCTAATCTACATTTCAATAAATACATGGTTCAAGTTAATCCAAAATTCATTATTATAAATTTTACTTGGATGAAAATGGAAAATTTTCTAAAGAGTTATCCCTAAGATAAGGATAAAAAACATCTTCCTTCCAATAAGAATAAGATCCAGTGGGATGGAAATGTGCAATATTTTCATTATTTTGCATTTAGAATAAGGTCAACTGGAATTATACCCTCCAAAAGAATTAAGATAAATCTTATGGTTCATCTTCTATTGTGTTCAATCTTTCGATATCAACATGCTGGTTATTAGGTACTTCGCGTGGTGATGGAACAATTATCCATAAATATGGATAAATTATATTTTTCAAGATTTAAATATATCAGGTGGATATATTGGATACCAATTTAGTGAGGGTACCTTCTTATTCAATTATATACTACCTTCATAGACTTTTTATAGGGTTAATATTTATTTTCAAGAGTTTTTTATTTTCCTAGTGATAATAAGAACAATATTTTTGTTTTCAGTATAAGTATATATGGATTTTTTTTATATTGGGGAATAATGGTAGATAATTTTGTTAGTAAATAATATATTATGGAATGAAACAATTGACTAAAGTTATTTATGTATTATATTAAAAAAATCCATATTTTAGAAATTGATAAAAAAAATATACATGATTCATTTCAGACAATGATGACCGAACCATCTTTGTCATGTAAATGAGAAACTATTGACAATTCTCTATACAGAGGGTAATTTAGACTCATTTAACAAAAATTCAATTGAAATATGTTAAACATTTTTTATAAGTTATCATTAATATATAATTATTTGATAGTCAATGTGAAATGGATATAGATCTTCTAGAATTGGTACACACTACTGTGTATAAATATTTTCATGTATAATATATAGGCATACATGAATAATTCTTTACTTATTCTTATATCTTTAGTGAGTGTGGTTGTATCTACTTAATTATGAAGACGTCTTAATCATTTAATGTGTTTTTAGAGTTAAATAATGATGTTGGGAATCTTTTTGTTATGAAGATATAGTAACTTTGATCAAATTTATGCGGTTAATATCTTAACCAATACATCATTGTCATTCCATGGGAGTATGGTATTTTATGTCAAATTACTACACCATATATACTATTTTTGAACAGCGTTATTGAAATGAGGGATTGTTACATTTGGATAGGGTAATATTATGAGGAGTCACATAATTTTCCATTATCCTTTTGGGGATATTCATTAGAAAAGG
Organism: Viscum album; assembly: GCA_963277665.1. Lineage (NCBI taxonomy): Eukaryota > Viridiplantae > Streptophyta > Magnoliopsida > Santalales > Viscaceae > Viscum > Viscum album. The sequence goes on from OY728145.1 coordinate 908,991,160, forward strand.
AATTTTACATACTAAACTAAGTACAATAAAAATAAGGAATCAATATTCCATTAAACAAATAATGTGTAAAGAAACTCATTTCTTAGCATGTTCTTTCATTGCATTTCATCCTGCTAGTTATGTCCATCTCAAGAAACAAACTAGAACCCCTTGGCAATAAGTGTATATTTATTGGGTATCCAAATGGAACAAGGGGATACTATATATATAACCCTTTAGGTAGGAGACATAAAATTTCAAAATGTTCTATTTTTTATTGATAACTATAATATCCTCCCAAAAAAGAGTTGGATAAGGATTGAATTCATTAAATTTAATTATTAAGATATGCAAGTGTTGGTATAGTAACTTATTCCATAAATGCCTATAGAATATGATAGTCCAAAAATCCGAGTACTTCGTATTAGTGTAATATATATTGTAGAATTATATTGATTTCGATTTCTAGTCATCGTTGACGGTGACACACTGTTGTTCAAAAATTATGATCCTATGTCCTATAAAGAGGCTATAGGGTGCTTAGAATCCATTTGATGGTAGTAAGATATGAATTTTGATATGGATTCTACGTATCAAAACCATGGTTGGGTCTTGATCAATCCTCCATTTGATGAAAACCCTTTTGGGTGAAAAAGAAAATTCAATAGAAATATAAAAGTGTAAAGTAATTTAAATACATATAAATAACTAAAAGTGGAAAAACAAATTAGACAATGTCGAGGAAATGAATACAATTGAACACTTCCTCAATTTTTTATAAAAAATTCATAAGAATGTTTTTAGTAAAGTAGCATACCATGACTATGGGAGTTAGAAAATGGATGTCAAAATGAATTCATCAATAGGAACCATTAGAAATATATGTATATGACACATCCATATTCTTCGGTGACAATTCTAAATTCCAAATATGTATTCAAGTTGTAGAGATAGCTTTCTGGATTAATGAAAGAATCCACATGGTGGAAAATTTTACTCAATTATTCCATAAATGAATTTTTTTTTAATTATGAATGAATGTGAGCTATATTTTTATGGTAGTTTCAATGGGAGTGTGATTTCTATAATAGTAGTATATATTTATGGAATATTACCAGTGGTAAATGATAAAATAACAGTACAATAGGTTAAGTAATGGTCGACAGAGTGATTCTCCATGAAGGTTTTAGGTGAATCATACTATAATCTAAGGATACAGATAATGCGTTATTGACCCGAGATACTAAATGAACTCACATAAGGTATTCACATTATTTATTTTCTGAAGGGGTTTAGTGTGGTACAATATCATATGGTATTGTTTCCATTGTCATATGGTAAATATCATTCAAAAAAATGTGTCCTCAGATATAAGAAGAAAGATATATAATGAGTAAGATCACATACAAATAAATAATTATGCTATCATATATTCCATGTTATGTACAATAATTATTGTTTCCAACTCATTGTTCATGGTATATAGATATCAATAATATCCAAGTGAACAACATTGGACTATTATTAAAATTATCCATATGTATCTAAAAATTGAGTATATAGTCTTGGTATAAAGAAGAGATAAATAACTATTCATCATGGTTTATAAACATGCTAGATTTCAGACATATCAGAATGATCTGAAGTCATAGTATGAATTTTTTTTCTCAACAGAAGATCTATAATATGGAGGAGCACTAAGAAGCTGATTATAACTAATTATATAGTGTACTTAGAGTGTATTGTCACATCTGATATTGGAAAAATGTTGTATGGAATCAAAAATATTTTCCAAGAGATTAATTGGATAATAATGAAAAATTATCGATCAAATTTTAAATTGATAACACTATAGGGGTAGCTCTCACTATGTAGACAAGGTCACACCAAAGTAAAAACACATAAATTAGATTTTTCAGCTACTGAGGATTTCTATTTAATGAGTTACAATTGAGGTTAGGTGATTGTCGATGGAAGAAAATGTGTAAAACCACATGACCAATTCATTATCTAAGCATAGTCATGATTATTATGTGATATATATAGGAATGAAAGATAATTTAATTGGTACTATTTAATGTGGGTGTTTATTGGAGTTGGTTATAAAAAACTAAACTATTTAGTATATGATATGTTTTATTCATTTTCAAGGATGTTTTTTTATCAGATTATTATTATTCCTCTACATGATGTTTAAATGTAATAATTTCCTAGGAAAAATGCTACATGAATGGTTATAGGAGTTCCACACTATGATTAAATTCTAGAGGTTACATAGAAATATTCATGAATATTGGTCTATGGAAGGATGATTATGTCTATCTAAACACACAAAAAATACAATCTAATAGGTGTAAGAGTCTCATAATTTAATGTGTCAACTTCTCACTGTGTTCTCCATTGAAATATCCAAGATATGAGGTTTTGATAACTCACCCATCAAATAGAATATCTATATTTTCATGTGTCATCAGGTATTCCTATTTGTAGATGTCTGTAGTGATCCTTGGAATTTAAGAAGGTTATAATGTGATACAATTACTCAATAGCTTTTATATATTGATAAATGTTGTGAAGAAATTTGTTCTTTAATATGTACGGTATGTTGGGTGTTTCAAAAGTTATATTTTATTAATGTGTAATGTATTAAAATATTTTTCACTTTTTTCATATGATAAAAGTTGAAATTTAATTTTCTTTGACTAAATTAAATTTCCAAAATAAATCAATGCAAATTTGGGTCAGTGGTAATGTTCATTTATATAAAGACAATGAAATGGATATCAATCATTTTATCCGATGGAATCATCATGAATCCTACTTGATTTGAGATATCATAAAAATAGATTATAGTATATGGTAAATGCTTCAAGAAATTCTATTTCAGTTGTGATTTTATATTTTTTTCTCTATGAATGTTTTATCATGTTACAATATATTAACAATGAACTTCACGTGGTTGTGCCTAATACCACTCAGATTGAGTCCTATATGATATAATAATAGATGTATTTGTAATATCATTTATGTTATAGTATTTAATTGAATATGATATAATAAATAATATTTATCTAAGTTTGGTTGATTTTAATAATTCAATCACAGTTTATCCAAAATAAAAATTGTTTTAAATTATAGTGTTAAATATTTATTTTCTTGTCAATTGAATATATTATTTATTATTTTTATTTTATAATAATTCAGTGACAATTATTTAATTAAATAGTCGTTATTTGAATATTGATAAATTTCAATAAGAAAAATATTGGTGAACTTTTTTCCTAGAGTAGTTTAAATGATATTCATTTATATTCATAATGAGTTGTGAATATCAATTAGTTAATATCATTATCATTATTATTATTATTATTATTATTATTGGACATTGGACATTGGGAAATTTAATAATTACATGGATGGAAGGGGTTTAGTTTGGAATATTCTAACCTAAACATGTAACCCCTCAAGATTTCAGAGTACGTTATTTCTTCAAAATAATTCAATAACTTACTCTACATGCAACACCGAGTTCAAGCGCACCACGACTTACCAAACTAACCATTCAGAAGCGGTTATGAATAGTATTAAAATAATATTGATCTTTATATAACCCTTATAATTTTAGAATCCATATTATGACTTTCTTAGACATAATGTAAGGACAAATTCATTTTTTTCAGATAAAATAATTATTTTCCAAGAAATGCTATTTTACATCCTTTTAATGGAGAACCTTTTTTAAATCCAATATTAGAAACCTTTATATTTTCAATTTGACAGAATAATTATATTCTTTAGGATTGGGATATAATAATTTAGTTTAGGCAATTTTTTGGTGTTTTTCTGACAACTTTCATATTTTGGCGAATAGTGAAAAATAAAATATTTTAACTAAAAACAACTTTTTTAATCAAAATAATTTATAGTTTTAAACTATACATATGAATGGTTTGGATATATAATTAAATTATATTTTTACCATTTAATCCAATGTTGGTCATTGGAAGTAATTTCACATTGAAATTGGACATAAACAAGTGTCAATCTTTTGGTAGTTATTATTTTTTAAAAATATTCTTGTTGGTTTTGAAAACAGGAATTAATTTTAAATAAATAAATTAAATTTATATGTTTTGAATTAGGTAAAATATAATTAATTTTTGAATTAAGAATATCAAAATTATCTTAGGGTGAATTTTTTGTATGTTTCTGAAAACTTTTAATTTTTGATTAATAGTAAAAAACACTCAGTTATAGTTTAAAACCGAATTTTTATTTAAATAATTATTTATTTTATATAAATTTTTTTATTTCAAAATAGATACATAATACCTATATAAGTTCAATTTAATTAATTGGAGTCAGTTTATAATAATTTTAGATATCTAAAAATTTTATTGAACTTTTAATCGTCTTTTACTCATCTCCTAGGAGAATTTGAAAATTTGAATAAAAATTAATTTTACCACTTCTGTGAGTAGAATTTCAAAACACCGAGAGACGCGGTTGATATCAGTATGTAAAATGTGGTTTAATAAGATTCAAATAATTTTTTTTGTGAATAGTAGTTTTTTATTTTTATTTACCACAGTTAAGAGTAAATAGGGTAATTAAGGACAGAAATGATATTATTATTACCCTAACACATGTCCTAATTCTATTAGATAATTATAATTCGACCCAAAACAACCTTAGGAATAAAATATGAACCTCTTTGGTCCAATTTTATTAGATTGGGACATTTATTATTATTTAATTCAAAGAAGAGTTATAAGAGTTTAAATCAAAGTTTAAAAACTAAAACATTTTTAATAAAGGATTACACATAAGATAAATTTAACTATAAATTTAAATTAGAAATATAAAAACATTTCCTAAATAATTTTATTTTATTTCTATTTTTTAGACATTAAATAATTTAATTTATTTCTAACATAATGATGATTCAGTAATTACCTAATTAATGAAATATTTTACTAATTGATACTATAAAAACCAAAATAAATGTAATTTGAGAATTTTTATAAATTAAGCTAATTTTATAGGTTAATATGAAATATTAGGGTTGGTTATATTATTTTTTTCTAAGTAATAATGCTGTTATTAATTTAGAAAAAAACAAATACCAAATAGTGTCAAAATTGACATAAAAGAGTTTTTTAAAAAAATATTATAATATTAATTTATATTCTATTCCTAAAAATATATGGTTCAGAAAAAAGTCTTATATAATGATAGTTGTATCTTTAATGAACCACTTGGGGTACCCTTATAATTATATAATAAAACTATTAACCATATAATATAAAAATACAAAGAGACATGGTAAATGTCAAACTATTTAACTAAGAGTTAAATCTAAAAGATAATGTCAATATAGGGGCCCAAACCTATCTAAAACCTATTGGTTGAGTGTGTTTCAACCCATACCCAACATAGAATTTAAATAATCCATTTTGGATCCATTAGAAACCGAAAAATATTTTATTATAGAATAATATTTCTACCCTTTTATAAGGTGCCCCTCACCCCTCTTATAAATGGGCACTCTCCCTTCCATCAAATTCACACCTTCAAAGATTTTTTTCTCAGCCAACCCCTACCCAAATACCCTCTATACAGTCCTCCCTTTATCCTAGAGGTCTTCCTTTTTTCATAAATCCAACCTAATGATCCCTTTTGATCAAATCAAAAGGAAAAACGCGAAGAAGATGTGAATATTTCATCACCTCTTTCAAGTTCCTTTATTCTTCCACATACTCATTCTTTTTTGTTTCCCTTATGAAATAATAACTTCAGTATCTTACGTATACTATGATTTTTTTATAAATATGGTAAAACCATATTCATTATTCTATCCATCCTTGGAATGACATGTCACCATACGTGCGTACATACGGTTTACCGTCTCCACATCGTGGTGCAATTGTAAATCAATACATTATTATTTGGATGGGTATAATAATGATGTGTAATTGATGTAAATAATAAATATAACATGATAATGATTCTGTATATATGATATACTATCCAAATATATATTATTTTAATATCAAAAGAATGGTATTGTCACTTGTGCATACGTACGGATTACCGTCTCCAAGAACACGATGAGATTCATTCTCCATCGTAATCCATTCAAGACTAATTTTCATTATATGATTAAAAATAATGCATAAGGACTTAATATAATTCTTACTATGAATAAGATACATCCTATTCATAACAAACACTACTTACTAAACAAATCATGTAAAGGAAAACAAATCAGTTAACACCCAAAACGACGATAATACTAGAATATTATTAAAAAAACAATTTTAAAAGATCATATATGATATCATATTAATATATGTGATTATTTTATAATTTAATGAGAATTATTTCACCATTATACAGGAGTTTAAACTACCCTTGACCAAGGAAAAGTACAAAGGAATGGGATTCTTATTCCACTTTTATTTCCATGAGATTTCCATTGTTCGCCACTTATTTATTAAATGTGGTGTATTGTGTACTGTCATTTGATATATATATTATCATGATTGTCTTTATATTCATGGTATTTTGTCATTAATTTTGTTGTTATTAACTTTTTTCCATATGACTCGATTGATTACGACGACGCAAGGGTTTTCATCTCAATTCCTATTTCTGTGAGATTCATACCATACTACCCTTATTTCCTTTTGTGTGGTGTATGTACTTCCCATTGATTGTATTCTTTGTGTAATATACTTTAATATATAAGTAATTGAATCTTAATTTTATGACCCATCATTCATGGGATTTATTTTTCGTATTTTAAAAAATTGGTAAGGGAATTTCAAATTTAAATTTCCACTCATTCGGCTTTACGCATACATCATTGATTATTTTACTCCATGATTGTGTGTGGAGACACTATTTATTTTTTCTGTGGTAATTTCCACTCCTTATTATGTGGATATACATTTGATACACATAATCACCCCATTTCTAAATTCTCAAGTCATCGATATGAACTTGATAAGAGTAAATTTAACTCAATCTCATTTTATTGAGTTAAACATCCAATTCATTAGTGTGGTTTTTACAAGAATACGTGTGAATGTCCTTTGATTAATTGACACTGAATATCCAATCATATTTAGTGTATTTATATTTTTCACACATAATTATGTCATTGATTTATCCTTAACCTAATGATATGGTCTTTATAAGAGATTTCATCCCATTTACATTCCATTGAGACTTCATTGTTGTTATACACCAATTCACTTTTATATGGTGTATATAACATACATTGACATAGTATATCTTGAATCCCATTATTCTCATGATATTATAATGTTTTGATTATCTCAATTATTTTTATTCAAGTTTCTATACATTGGTTAGGAACTCTAACAAAAATATCATTATAAAATGTTTTAAAGGTTTATTATACTAAATCGTTCTCATTAATGTCCATGTTTTAAAAATGGTTTTAAGGATTTATTTATATGGAAGTTTAAGTTTTAAAATTAAAATTACTTTTAAATGTTTCAAATTGGTATGTGACACTTTGATTAAAAAATCTATTTTAAATTGATTCTTGATAAATAGTGATTCTTTAAAATGTTTTCATGAAAATGTATGATATTTCTCTCAAATAGTTTTGATGATTATTTTCATATTTATCAATATCATTCATTATTATCTATTTAGGTTGATCAATTATAATACAATCTTTAATATTGTATTGGATGAGTTATGTGTGAATGTGGATGTGGTATTTTTATACCATTCATGGTTTGTGGTTAAAATATTGACATTTTGTATGGTAGTTTAAATACAAATGTTCAGATAATGTTTCAACAATTTCATATGATGAATCAATTAGACATAGTATGTGATGGGTGGAGCCCACTATAGCTCCTCGATGCATTGGTAGGTCTCATGAAGACAAACTAGTGTCTTGGCACAAGGCCTTTACAAAATCTTATTTGTATTCTTGGCACAAGGCCTCGAGTATATGGTTATGAAAGTCCTCCATTATGCATTCCATCATTCAGAAAGAGGATATTGATATTGCATGTGATTATTCTACTAGTATAATATCTGTGTGAATAAGTAAATGGAATTATTTGATTTTATCTTTGCCATATTCTGTTGAAGTTCATGTTTAAAAGAGTTTTGTTTTAGTCTTATACATTGACTTAATTGTTTATACTTATTTATGAATGTTTCTGCTATAATGTTATCCTTACTGAACATCTGATCTCACCTCTTTCTATGGTTTATTTTTCCCAGGATGAAATGAAGTATATTATGACTGACCTGTAGGGATAGTCTATGAGATCTTAGTGATTTCTATGGAAACAATAGTGTTTTAGTTTTCCATTTTAGGATGTAATTTAAACCTTATGAATTTATATAGTACTTACAAGGCTACTAAACTAATCTTCCTTTTGAGACCTGATCATTTATGATCATGCCAATGATACGAAATAATGCACCGACTCTAGGATTCGGGGGTCGGGGTGTTACAGCTGGTATTAGAGGAAGTTTAATTCAATACTTGGAAACTAGATTAGATAAACTCTGATTAGATCACATATCCCTAAGATAGAATTTGAGGATGTGTATAGAGAAACATCCTAAAATTTTGGTATTATAGAGATTTTGTGAGTTTTCTAAGAAATACATGCCTTTCTGGATATGAGCAAGTAGAGGCGGCACTGGAACATATGTACCTATGGTAAAACCCGAAAACACCGCTTTGAGATAAACTGGAATGAGAACTGGGTCATTAAAATGGGGCTTGCTACACTCTTGGTTATAACACTCTTGGGGGATATGCTTAGGATAATTTACATTTTCTTTACAAACCGATTTGAATTATTTTAATATAAGATGAGAATAAATGACCTTGGTTAATCCGATGGTGTTTCAAATTGAAAATATGGTGTCATGATATTCTCTAAATGATTTTACGACTAATGTTACTCACAAAATGATTTCTGGTTTTAGTAAATGGATGGATTCCAGGGAAATCATAGTAACATTGAGAATGATGTACAAGGAGGGAACAGTGGTGGAAATGAGCAACAAAATGGAATGTTGATAGGCGTAAAAGTTATCATGTTCATGCCAAATCAGTTTTCCAGAAATATGATCAACAAAATATATATTAACCAACCCTCGGACTCATGAAAGAAGAGAAAGGTGATGAATGATAAGATCTCTAGAAGTGGAGACCATGGAGAAAAGAATCCTCAATTTCAATCATGTAGGAAATGTGGAAGGAGACACCCAGAAATGTTTCTCAATGAAACAAATAAATGCTCTACATGTGGGAAATAAGGACATAAAGTAAATAATTTCTGGGGAAAATGAAGAGTACTATGGAAGAATATAAAAATGGACCGAAGAATCCATTTACAGTCATTTGCCGTAAATGTAAAGGACCTGGCCATTACCCGAGGGAATACCCTATTCTATAGGATATTATCTTGGTCAAAGAATAAGCTATGGGGAAATAAATGGTTGGAAAATGTTTAAAAGTATTAGTACTCCTTGTTGATGAGATTACTTTCGAATAAGTTTTTCTTGTATTTTTAACCCTGCCGTTTTTTAGGTGAAAATGATATTTGAGGTAGAATTATATTTTCTCTTGTGGATATATTCATAAATAACCATTTGGTTTCATATGATCATTGGGTTTGAGGAAATTACAAGTTATTATATTTTTGGTTGAAGATGAAATGTATGAGATAACATTTGTGGTTAAATTATGTTATGGTTATTTGTAGGAATTTATCTCATTTTAGTAATATTCTAAAATATAGATTTTAAAAAAGGACAACATGCAGACTGTGTGGCAACCCGTCGAGTACGGCAAAGCTGTGGGACTCGAACCCACAACCAGAGTGCGATTGGGATTTATTTCCTACCATTGGACTACTTGAAGTCCCTAGATTGGGTGACTAATTATTATTAGTTAAATTATTTTATTGATTAATAATAAGTTGAATTGGGATCTTATGTCTTATCAAATGAATACCATTAGTATTGGAAAATGATTTGCTGATTAAGTGATAAATTTTATTTTGGAAGATGTTCTCTTTGTTGGGAACACTACAAGCCCAAGGAAAATAGAATCATATGTGAATTCATTTGAGGAGTAATGGTGGATTTTTATCTATGTTTTTATTGTGTATTTATAGTGATTTGGGTTATTTATGGAAATGATTAACCTATAATAGAAAATATGTGATTAGGTTAATTTATTTTAATTATGTGACTTTAACAGTAGTCGATGTCATTTGGAGATACAATTTAACATGGAAGACTACATAACCAAATTCTTCTATGTTTTGGGTTTCAATATTAGTTTGGATTATATTAACAGATTTTAAGGACAATTGTTTATTAAATGGTATTTATTTAACATTGGGTTATTTTTGGTTTAATTTTATAAATTTAGATTAGTGTTTCTTTCTCTAAAAGAATAACCTTTTGGGGGATTATCATATATTTTCCTAACCGTTTTGGTTTTGATTAATCTCTAAAGGCAAGGTAAATATATAGTTTATCCTTTGTGGATCATGTGATTATCTAGAAGTTTATTCTAGCTCTTCCGGTAATACCAAGTCTTCTTGAATACTCATCGTTTGAAAAAAATGAGTTAGTGGTAGAAATTTACTAAAGAATGAAACTCTACTTAAAAAGTAAGTATATCTCTTTATGTTCTTAGTCAATCTCATAAATCAATTTCTCATATTTATGAAATGTAACATAAAATAAACAAAAAATGTTTTCCTTTTACATTTCCTTCTGGGAAACTAATGACTATTTTTCCCATCACAAGTTTGTGGTTTTCTTATTGTTAACTTTCTCCTGATCATGTTGTCTACCCATCTCCATCTGAATGTGACACTTAGTTTATCTTCCGTATCCGTGTTTTCCTACATGGAATCCTAGTATGGGTTATCTTGGGTGACCTTTGTACTTCCCTTTCTTTCTTTTAAAATGATAGTTTTGTTGACTATTTTTATGATGTTGGACTTTAAATTATGTTCCCAAGCCCAATTTTAAAAATTGAGAGGACACAATTTATTGAAGGACAGAAGAATGTAACACCCAAAGATTTCATATTACATTATTAATTCAATGTAATTCAATAACTTACACTACACGCAACACCAAGTTCAAGTGCACCACGATTTACCGAACTAGCCGTTCAAAAGTGGTTATGAATAATATTAATATAATTTTGAACTTTATATAACCCTTATAATTTTAGAATCCATATTATGAGTTTCTTAGACATAATGTAAGGACAAATTCATTTTTTTCATATAAATGAAGTATTATTTTAAAAATGCAATTTTACTGCCTTTTAATGGAGAACCCTTTTTAAATCCAATATTTGAAACTTTTATATTTTAAATCTCACAAAATAAAAATCATTTTTAGTATTGGAACATAATAATTTAGTTTCAATAAATATTTGGTTTTTTTCTGGTGACTTTCATATTTGGGTGTATAGTGAAAAATAATATATTTTAACTGAAAAAATTTTTTTTGATCAAAATAATTTATAGTGTTCAACAATACATATGAATTGTTTGGATGTATAATTATATTATATTTTTACCATTTAATCAAAAAAAATCATTAGAAGTAATTTCTCTTTGAAATTGAACATAAATAAGTGTCAATCTTTTTGTATTTATTATTTCTTAAAAATACGCTTTTTGGTTTCGACAACACGAATTAATTTTAAATTAATAAATTCAATTTATATGTTTGTAATTTAGTAAAATAGACTTAATTTTTGAATTCAGAATATCAAAATTATCATAGGGTGAATTTTTGGTATGTTTCTCAAAACATTTATTTTCTGATGAATTGTGAAAAACACTGAGTTATAGTTTAAAACCGAATTTTTATTTAAATAATTATTTATTTTATTTAAATTTATTTTAGTTAATAATATATACATAATACCTAATTATGTTCAATTTAATTCATTGGATTCGGTTTATAATCATTTTAGATATATAAAAAGTTTATTGAACGTTTAACTGTCTTTTACCCACCTCCTTAGAGCATTTGAAAATTTTAATAAAAGTTAATTTTACCGCTTCTGTGAGTTGAATATCAAAAATCCGAGAGAAAATATTGATATTAGTAAGTTAAATGTGGTTCAATAAGATGAAAATAATTTTTGGTGAATAGTTACTTTTTACTTTTATTTACCACGGTTAAAAGTAAATAGGGTAATTAAGGGTAAAAATAATATTATTATAACCCTAACACTTGTGATAATTCTATTGGATAAGTATAATTCAACCAAAAACATCCTTAGGAATAAAATATGAACCTATTTGGTCCACATGGATTCGATTAGGACATTTATTATTATTTAATTCAAAGAAGAGTTAAAATAGTTTAAATCAATGTTTAATAACTAAAACATTTTTAATATAGGGTTACACATAAGATAAATTTGACTATAAATATTATTTATAAAGAAAAAAAGGTTTAATACATAATGTTATTTTATTTATATTTTTTAGACGTTAAATAATTTAATTTGTTAATGACACAATGATGATGTAGTAATTACCTAATTAATGAAATATGAAACCAATTGATACAATAAATATCCAAATAAATGTAATTTGAGACTTTTTATGAATTGAACTAATTTTCTTGGATAATATGATATATTAGAGTTGGTTAGATGAATTGTTTTTGAAGTAATAATGCTGTTATGAATTTAGAAAAAACAAAATACCAAATAGTATCAAAATTGACATAAAAGAGTTTTTAAAACAAATATTATATTTTTAATTGATATTTTATTCCTAAAAATCTAAGGATTGGCCAAAAGACTTGTATAATGATAGTAGTATCATAAATGAACCACATGGGTTTCACATGGAAGTATATATTAATTTCATTAACCATATAATATAAAAATACAGAGAGACATGGTAAATGTCAAACTATTTAACAAAGAGTTAAATCTAAAAGATAAAGTTAATATAGGAACCCAAACCTGTCTAAAACCAATTGTTTGTGTGGTTTTAGACCCATAACCACCTTATACTATATATAATCCTTTTTGGATCCATTATAATCTGAAAAGTAATTTATTATAAAATAATATTGCTACCATTTCATAAGGTTCCCTCACCCCTCCTATAAAAGGGCACTCGCCCTTCACTCAAATTCACACATTCAAATCTTTTTTTCGTAGCCAACCTCTGCCCAAATACCCTCGCAACTGTCTTACCTTAATCATAGAGTCATTTTTTAGTCATAAAGTCATCCTATGGATCCCTTTTGATCAAATGAAAAGGAAGAACCCGAAGAAGAGGTAAATATTCCATAACCTCTTTCTTGTTCTTTTCTTTTTCCAATTAATATTTATTTGTTGTTTCCAATATAAAATAATAACTCCAGTATCTTCTATATTGTGATTTTATTGTAAATATGGTACAACCATATTCATTATTCTATCCATCCTTTGAATGACATGTCACCATACGTGTGTACGTACGACTTACCGTCTCCACGTCGTGGTGTAATTGTTATTCAATAAATTATTATTTGGATGGGTATAATAATGATGTGCAATTGATTTAAATAATAAATATATCATGATAATTATTCTGTATATATTATATACCAAGCAATTATATATTATTTTAATATCAAAATAATGATGTTGTCGCTAGTGCGTACGTATTGGTTACCGTCTCCACGAACGCAATGAGATTCCTTCCCCATCGTAATCCATTCAAGAATAATTTTAATTATATGATTAACAATAATTTTTAAATACTTAATATCATTATGAGTATGAATAAGATGCATCATATTAATAACTAACACTACTTCTGAAACAAATCATATAAAGGAAAACAAATCAGTTAACACCCAAAACGACAATAATACTAAAATATTATTAAAAAAGAAATATTAAAAGATCATATATGATATCATATTAATGTATATGATTATTTTATAATTTAATAAAAATTATTTCTAAATTATACAGTAGGTTAACCAACCCTCGACCACGGAAATGTACAAAGTAAGCGGTTTCTTATCACACTTTTAATTCCGTGAGATTTCCATTGATCGCCACTTATTTATTAAATGTGGTGTATTTTGTACTATTATATATATATATATATTATCATGATTCTATATATATTCATTTTATTATGTTATAAATTTTTTTGTTATTTACTTTTGGCCATACGACTCGATTGATTACAACAAAGTAAGGGTTGTTTTCTCACTCTCTATTTTAATGAGATTCATGCCATACTGCCAATATTTCCTTTTGTGTAGTGTATGTACTGCCCAATGATTGTATTCTTTGTGTAATATACTTTAACTTATGAGTAATTACATCTTCATTTTATGTCCCATCATTCATGGTATGTTTGTTTCGTATGTTACCATATTGGTAAGGGACTTTCAAATTTCAATTTCCACTCATTCGACAATACACATACTTCATTGATTATTTTACTCCATGATTATGTATGGAATCACTATTTATTATTTGTGTAGTAATTTTCACTCCCCTTTATATGGATATACTTTTGATACACATAATCACTCCATTGATAAATTATCAAGTCATCGATATGAACTTGATAAGAGTAATTTTAACTCAATCTCTTTCTATTGAGTTAAACATCCAATTTATTGGTGTGGTTTTTACAAGAATATGTGTGAATGTCCTCTATTTGATTTACAGTGAATATCCAATCATATTTAGTGTATTTATATTTTTCACACATAATTATGTCTTTGATTTATCCTTAACCTAACGATATGGTCTTTATTAGAGATTTCATCTCAATTTACATTCCATTGAGACTTATTTGTTTTTATATGCCAATTCACTTTTATATAGTGTGTATAATGTACATTGATATAGTATATCATGAGTCCATTTTTTCTCATGATATTATAAAGTTTTGATTACCTCAATTATTTTTATTCAAGTGTCACTCTTTTGTTTAGGAACTCTAACTAAAATATCATTTTAAAATGTTTTAAATATTTATTATTCTAAATCCTTCTCATTAATGTACATGGTTTAAAAATGGTTTTAAGGATTTATTTATATGGACATTAATGCTTTAAAATTAAAATTCCTTTTCAATGTTTCAATGTTTTATGTTACACTTTGATTAAAAAATCTTTTTTAAATGGATTCTTGATAAATAGTGAGACATTTAAATGTTTTCATGAAAAAGGGGGGATATTTCTGTCAAATAGTTTTGATGATTATTTTCATCTATGTTAATATCATTAATTATTCTCTATTAAGGTTGATCTATTGTAATTAAATCTATTATATTGTATTTAATGAGTTATTTTTGACTGTGGATGTGCTATTTTTATACCATTCAGGGTTATTAGTTAAAATATTGACATTTCATATGCTAGTTTTAATATGAATGTTCATATTATGTTTCAACCTTTTCATATGAAGAATTAATTATACTTAGTAAGTGATGGGTGGATCCCTCTATAGCTCCTCGATGCATCAGTAGGTCTCATGAGACAAACTAGTGTCTTAACAGAAGACCTTGACAAAATATTATTTGTATTCTTGGCACAAGGCCTTGACTATGTGGTTATGAAAGTATGGTATTATGCATTTCATCATTATGAAAGTGGATATTGATATTGCAGGTGATTATTTGACTAGTAGAATGTCAGTGTGAATAATTAAATGGAATTATTTGATTTTATTGTTTCCATATTGTTTTGAAGTTCAATTTGAAAAGGATATTGTTTTAGTCTTGTACATTGCCTTAAATATTTATGCTTATTTATGAAATTTTCTTCTATAATGTTATCTTTATAGGGAATCTGATCTCATCCCATTCTATGTTTTATATTTCCCAGGATGCAAAGAAGTATATTATGACTGACCTGCAGGGATAGCCTATGGGATCTCAGTGTTGAATATGGAAAAAATGATATTGTAGTTTTCTATTTTATGATGTAATGTAAACCTTATGAATGTATCTAGTACTTATAAAGATACTAAACTAATCGGTCTTTAGAGACTTGATCTTTTATAATCATTCCAATGATACGTAATAAGGCACCGACTCTGGGCTTCTGGGGTAGGTGTGTTATAAAACCCACCCCAATATTTATGTCATTATATCTCTTTGCTAAAAAATCTATTTGTCAACATATAGAGAGATATATGGAGATCAAGAGAGCTATCGCATCATCCTACTTTAATCCATTGAGAGAATACTTGTAGTTATTTACCCTTCAAAAAAATACTATTGAGATCAACCATAAACAAAAGAAGTGATCCGGACTATTCAAGAAAGAACCCATTGTTTCTATGAAATTTGTAAGAGATTATGGTTAATGTGTAGATCACTGATAGTTAGATTCACTACTTGAAACCTATAGTGCAACAAATGTGATATAAATTATATTCCCTCATACCATAGATGAATGAATAATTATAAGTTGAGTTAATTCTATATCTACACATAAATCATTTATAAATGAAATTTTAGTTCCCTCTCCCAACGGTTTTTTGAATTAATAAAATATTTTTTATTATTGCAATTTAATGATTATGTAAAGTAATGATAATCCATTATTTAGAACTAAACACTGAGTTGTTCATACTATCAAAGGATACATCAACAACTCCTGAACGATATATAAATTAAACAACTAAACCATTCATTAACATTCATTCATATAGAACTCAAAATAAATTAAAATGAAACATAAATACAATAGTACATTATTCAACCCAGAAATATGTTATAATTTAGAAGTGGATATTGAAACCTCTATTTAAAACCCCACTATTAACACATATTTTTTTAGTGGGGGAAATATAATTGGGTGATAATAAGGTTTATTTAATTATAGTTGATGGAAGAAATTGTTTTATTCTTTTAATAGGTGAAAAAAACATATAAACACATTCACAATGATGACCGGGTTCAATCATTGATTTAAGGGTGAACACTTAGTTCCCGTTTACATGGGTGGTCAAATGAACAGTGATGTTTTCACTGAAAAGTTTCATTCACTAAGATGAGTTTCTCATGTTGAATATGTTAATTAATGGGAATTCCAAATTAATGGTGGTTATCATGGTTGTGAATGTGTGTATGAAAGCATTTGGTAGAGGTGATAAAAAAAATTTCATTGTAATAGTCGAGTCAAACATGGGAAATGTGAGGTAGTGATCATGTGATGGAAACATATATATGAGTACATTGAGTGAGGGAAGGAGTAAAATTATCATTTAACATGTGGATATAGGGAAACAAAACTTAATAATTTTAGCAAAAAATATATATAAAAATTGTTAGTTTAGTAAAGACTAATCAGGGCACTAATCTTCATTATGGGTTGTCCTTAGAAGAAAAAATATTGTCCTCTATGTTAGTGGAATTAGTATGTTCATAAACTATGTGAATAAATGTCTTTTAGACCATTTGATTTTGGGTCTTAGATCCAAAAAAAATTTTCCAACAAGTTACAGAAAAAATAACGGGCCAAAAATTGAGTGGTTTAACCCTTATAGGCTGATATTGCTTAGCCTTCCCAAGAATAGGGGTGTGTGAGTCAGGGTGTTCAAATATTACTTCAATGAACATAAATTAATTCTTATTTATTTATTATTAATTATATAATACAAAATTTTTATTATAGATCATTTATTATATTCCACTTTATACAAATTATTTATTTTTTATTTTTTATTATTTTTATAATCCCATGTACCTAAATTTATATTACTATTAATTTTTTATAATTTATTATTTCATATTTCATATTTCTTCTTTATTAAATAATATGTATTGTCTATTGTTTATTATTTATTAATTAAATTTTGTTTATTGATTATGTGTTATTTAAGGTTGAGATGAAGGTTGAGGGGGAGATTAGCTTGGGTGATTCCATGGTGATAATAATTAACATATCATGATATTAGCTTCGATTGATTTAGAATATTCTAAAAAATAAGCCACTGAAAATGTATTCTAATGGGTAATGTGGTTTAACTTATTTTGGTGGATTCAGAATTGAATTACATATATTTTTAGAGTAAGGAACATATCTCTTTAGATAATTCTATACTTTGAAATCACATCTCATATGTTAATACTATGATCAGTCATTAAATTAAAATTTATTATATGGTTCGGGTTAAACCATTGCTCCATGTTAAAGCTACTCTCTTAGATCCTTGAGTAGTCTGAGATCTTAATCGTTCATTAAATTACCATTCAATTTATGGGATTCAAATAGAGTCCTCCAAATTTTCTCGGTAGACCAATATGAATGGGGAAATTTTCCCTCCAATGAAAAAACTAAATATTAAAAATCAATATAATAATTGTGAGAATCCTCTTATTTACCTACTATCGATAAATTCTAAATAACAATAGTTGAGTCTATTGAATATTAAAAAAAGAATCAATAAATTAGGGGGATTTTAAAAATCATATATGTTCACTTTAGTGAAGGTTTTTTACAATTTTGTGTTCTCTAACATGGATTATATATCAAAATTATTGGTGTATAGAGTTATAAATTTGAAGTTTTATTTCTTGTTAATTATTTATTAGTATCCATATTTTACTTAAATTAATTCTAAAAAATCAATTACAAAATATTTGATCCAAATCTGGGTTTTGAGTTGGTTCATTGGTCATCTTAATACCCAATGGGAATATACCTCAATAGTTAGTGTACCAATTATTATAGATAGAGAAAAAAGTTATAGATTAGGTTTACTTACGTGGATATAGGTATAAGATGATATTAGGCGCACATTATTAATGACCATTATACATTCAGTCAGCTAAATTAATCGATATTTATTTATTGACTTCGAAAACGTTACAAATTCTCATATGTGAGGTTACTATATAAGAAATTCTATGAGAATTTTTATTTGGGATATATTTTTAATTTATTTGGGATGAAATTTCAAATAAATTACAAGTAAAATAGGATGGTACAAGTGGAAAATTACTCAAAAGGGATACCCCACTACGACACTCAATGATATTTAATTTTTAATAATATTTCTTTTCTTCCTATAGTAGAAATACAGTTATGGAATCTAGGAGAATACCGATAATATGGATTTTGAATGGATTATTCACACTAGGGATGTATAGAAATATTAATAATCACATAATTCTAAAAATGATAAATCACTGATTAATGATAAAGATGGTTTAGTCCTCCATTCTATAATTTTAATTATAAATTACACTATAAATGTGATATGGTCCTCTAAATGTGATACTGCTCTTGAATCAACTCACCTATAAAAAGATATTTTCCGCATATTTTGTGATAACATATTTAAAAATAATTTACTAAGTAATAAATTTCATTCAATCATATTCTCATGTAAAATTTTAAAATATTCTAAGCATTTTTAAATTTTCTTACTCAGTTTTCCAACATAATGAAAATTTTAACAAAAAACTGGGAAATTACAAATATGAAGTTAATATGGATATAAAATGAATAGAAATTGGTACTTTTTAAGGTGTTTTTTAATTATGAATTATAGGTTATTTCATTACTAATATTGTTGGTGTTTTTGTTTCCCTTCGTAAAAAATGTGCCAATGGTCTAGCTATCAACCCAGAACGCATCCCTCCACATAGAAAGACCCATATGGGACCAATATCCAAGCCACCCAATAGAGATATATCAACATATATATAGATCTTACCATAGATAGAACATGATCATTCTAGTGTTTGGTTGTCCAGTCCACAAGATGGTAGGAGGAAGGATTCATCAAAAATAGATGCGGAGTAGTAGAATCATGGGGATACTGGGCCCTATCTAACATAAAGAGACCAAAGATGAATAGATGTCAATATTATAAAGATCCCAAAAAACCTACAAAAATTTATTTGGGATGGGTTTTATGTAGATAAATTTCACAAAATGAAAAAATGGTTTCATTTCACCAGGGATTCACTCTGGTATTTCTCGTTTAAAAGTGGGGTAAAAACCATGAATTGTTGGATGAAGGTGATGTGAAAAAAATTCTAAGCACTTCAGTTTATTTTCATCTGAAGTTTTCATATCCCACGTTTCTTTTAAATGGTTTTTAGTATTTTAATCATGGATTTGTTTGAATACTATTGTGTTATCGATTTATTATTAGAATTAATTCTTTCCATCATTATGATTTATTATATCTATCCAATTATTTTTAAACAATGTCAATTTATTGATATTGAATTAGATGTAGAGTGATTAGTGATTACTAAACATGTGGGGATGAAATAGTGTTATGATTTGGATATATGGTTTTTTCATCACCTCATTTGGTATATCCCATGAAACAAAAATAATTATCATTATTCCATTGTAACATTGTAATTTGAATAATACAAACAAGAAAATTATAAGTATAATTCTCATTTTCAGCAAACATGATCAGACATGAAAATATGCAAGAAATTTTGGAACTATTTATTTATTCAACATAATAATATTGGAGATTTTTTTTGAAAATTAAATGATAGAATTGAAAAAAGAAAAACCAAACCTATACCCAAATCACTTGCGTATCAAATTATTTTATATATGATCATTCCTCTGTTTGGTAGTCCAAAAAATACAGCTCCGTTAATCAATTTTTCTCTATGAAAATAATAATTAAGAACTTATCCATGGATTTTACATTGGATACTGTTAAAAATAAACCCTTAATTGGATTTAATTTTCTTTTTACAAACCCTAGAATAGGTGTGAATCTATACATTTTATTATTTTAATGGATTAGTTGCAAATATAACCAAAAAACATTCATAACTAGAACTCTAACGAAGGATTATTAAATTTTAATCCTAATATGGAGAGGACATTTTTAAGGAACAATGGAAATTTATCAAATTTATAAAAATAAATTAATAATACTTTATTTAATATGTTATTTATCACTCTAATATATAAATCATGGAAATAAACCCATAATAGACTATATGGGACCATTATGCCCTATAAATTTCTGACTAAAGAAAATAGTTATCCATTCCTCCTCAAAATAAGGAATTAGAATCACATGTTAATATGATTATAGTGATACCTAAATTCCATGTCCATTTAGGTAAATATCCAAACCAAAATCTTCAATAGTTTGGATTTTTATGTTCATACATAATGCTGAGTGGTGTAGCTAAGGATAAAGTAAAGTATAGAGAATTTACCTTGTCACATAAGGGAGATATCATGGAGTGGTTTTATATCCTACAAACTTAATGGATCCTTAACTAAGATGATATATAATGAAAATTCATGAACTTACTCCTCTCATTTTCTAACTGAACAACACTTGGAGGGAGATCTACATCATCCGAGAAGAATCTTTAGAAACCCCTTGTGAATAATTTGAAATATTCAAGAAGTCATGTAAAAGATATCCTCAAAAATATATGTAATCCCAAAAAAATTTAAATTTATTCTAAAAAGTAATATTGTACAATTTTTTAATCCTCTTTCATGCATCATCTAGATGAGAATTGATTGAAATATCACCCATGGAAATTGGGATCCTCTTTGAGAAGTTAAAACAAAATCCCCAGTAGTTATGAATAATAAGTATAAGTGATATAGTTTTTCATAAGGTAAGGGATTAGGATTCTTAACCCTTAATTAAAAATATACTGGATGAATTGACATGTTTAGTGAGAGGTAAGGCTCTAATTAATGTTAATTAAAATCATTCCCTACCTCGGGATTATGGCTTGTGTTCATCGCTAAACCATTTTATTGAGTAATGTGCTAAGATATTGGTATTATAGAGTTTTGAAGCTGTATTCCTTACAATTAAATTTCAAAAAGAGAAATCATGAGGATGAGAAAACCCACAATAGGGATTTAGTAGCCAATAAACATAGGGTAGACCTTTTATCTCTAACAAATACCCAAATTATCCCCCTTATGGTCGAAACTCTAGAACCCATCCTCATTCTAACATTAATAAATATATTCATTCGAAAATAACATTTTAAACGCTCTATTTCAATAGAAATATTTTGGGACAACCTCAACTAGTGAACTACTGGTTGAGTGTTGATATGGAATAACGATTGAGGTGATAAAAAATATATTAAATGATTTTTCAAATAAATTTGAGAGCCTCATGGAAATGATGTATAGAAACTTGTAACGGTTTAAAACCTATAAAATTAAAAACCCAAATGAGAGTGTGATTATATTCATCAAAAGTACTAAATATAATATTGAGCCACAAAAACACAGTTACATTCAAGATATACAAGAATAAGCTATTTTGGAAATTATGTATATATTCTAGTTGAATAATCTACTTAGCCAAAATAATCTAATAAAAATATGGATAAAAATTTGAAGATAACGTTTAGAATGGAATGACCAGAAACTACATTAAAAATGAAAAAACAGATGAAAATGTCAATTATTTTTACATCCCCTTCCAGTTCTACAGGGTTAAAACAATGTAGATAAAGAGAAACATAAAAAATATATCCAATAGGCTTTTTAGAATGTTAGTGTTTACATACGTTGCATGTAAAGCATCTAAAAAATTCCCAACTATGATATTTTTCTCATTTAGATTTATACCAAATTAGGATGTCTTGATGGGAATTAGAGAATCATACAAAGTTGTAGTGTTTCATCCATGATCACACCACCATTTCCCAAAATTTTCTAATATATAAGGAGATCTTTTATTCCATGAACTATTGGTTATTTGAAATTGACTAATGATTTGTGTAAAAATGGTTCAAATCTAATTTCAATGTCTCATTATTTAATTTAAAAATGAAAATAGGTTATTTGAATCCATCAATAGTGGTTTTACTCCTAGAATAAAAATCAATTATTATTATGGTAGGATTTTTATAGGTTATTCTTATAGGATTGAATGACTAATTTTTTACCAGACCACTATGTGCTAGCCATGGAGGAGGATTATATTCCATGACATTCACACATTATATTGGGATTACCATTATTAATGATGTCTAGAGCAGTCATCTATGTTCATTAAGAAACCCTTTCCATGAATCTTGGAGATAGCAAAGGGCATTTCAATATTCATGGCTCTAAGACAAATCCATCACAAAATCATTCCCTCTTAGAAATCTAGAATTAATAAGGAACTAATCCCTTTAAAGACTTAAGCATGATCTAATAATTATTATAATTTTTTGATCACATTTTTTATGAAAATACCATGAAAAATTTGAATACACAAAAACTATAAATCCAATTTTAGGAATTTTAAGATGATGTATCCTCTGATTGCTTTGATAATTTTTTATAATAGGTTAAAAAAATTTCTATTAAATAAGAAAATCATGATTTGGAAAGGGGATATTTAATTATATATCATCTCTATATCAAACCCCAAATAAATAATTTAAACATCTCTCATGTGATATAAATTAAGGGTATCTTTTATGGGGAGAAAACTTTCCAATAATTACAAATAAAAATATATACAAAGAACATGACAAATCATTGGTCCATATGTTTAAATGAAACAATAAATAAATATGATAGAACCTAAAATAATTACCTATAAGTAACCCCAAAACATTATAACATAGAATTTTTCTACAAGATGATTATTTAACTATTTTATATCATCAAGGTAGGGTAAACCTCTGAATCTTTGAGGAGGTTAATAAAATAAGGAACTATCATGGAGCTGATATTATTTAACCAAATTCTGAGTCACAATATTCCAATCTAATATAATTTCTTCCAGATAGAATTAGTTTAATAATTATGAAACTAATAATATTGAAGGATCTTCCATGGAGATGACATTATTTACCCAACTTCCAACTCACAATGTTCCATTCCCATATAATTTTTCCGAGATAAAATTAGTTTAATAATTATGAAAACTAAGAATAATGAATTAATTCCTTTGAGAGCTTAGAATATTTGGAGAGTGTGTACTGATTCACGGAAGTTGAAATAAGTAATTTGAATAGAAAAAATTTATATCACATTAATTTAGCTAATTTTAGAAATTTTAGAAAGGACAGTACATTATTGTTTTTTTGATGATTTTTATCAGATTCTTCTAGGTAACCATTTCACCAGAAGGCCAAGACAAGACTTCCAAAGAATGTCTTTTTTTATTTGTTTCATATAGGGGGATTCCTTAAGAGATATGAAATTTCCATTTTATATATTTTTAGGTACAAGGTTATTATATTTTAATATCATATTGAGGATTGTACTGAGGTATTTATCAATCAATTCACCAT
This sequence comes from Viscum album, assembly GCA_963277665.1. Taxonomy (NCBI): domain Eukaryota; kingdom Viridiplantae; phylum Streptophyta; class Magnoliopsida; order Santalales; family Viscaceae; genus Viscum; species Viscum album. The sequence continues at coordinate 909,015,450 of OY728145.1, forward strand.
TTTCATAGATTCATTTTATCATTGTTTATAAAATAAAAAAAACAATAAATATTCATTAAGAAAAATTGGTTTTCAAATATTGAGAAGTGACATATTATGGTTTATAAAGGGGGTGTTGGGGAACATAATATTAGAGAGAGGGGTTGAGGTAGAAAATTCAAAGGTTGACATAAAAATTCATTGATATATCCCACTTGCATGAGACACATTAGATCGTTCTTGATAAATGACCCCTTTTATCAGCGCTTTTTTAGTTATAATAAAAGTCAAAAAAATTAAAATTTTAAAAAAAATAAAATGCACGTGGAATATTTTAACTGTGCTTGTCCCCCATTTTATCAGCTCTAGGCAGACCCCCTCCCACTCTACGACACGTTGCACTTGCTCCCGCAACCCCCCTTGTCCGCTTAGCCCTGCCTGCTTCCACTAGAACTCGAACTTGCAACCTCCCCCTTGCAAGCCTACACCTTTACCACTAATCCATTTTGTTTTTCTCTCCATTTTATTATATATCTATTTATATATACATATATATATAGTTATATTTATTCATATATTAATATAGATTCATATTAATATCAATATTTTTAGTTATATTAGTACATATATATTTATTCATATATATATATATATATATATATATTCATATAATAATTTTTTTTTATATTTTTATATAAATATATAGTTATATTTATTCGTATATTAATATATATTCATATTTATATAAATATATTTAGTTATATTAATATATATATATTTATTCATATATTAGTATATATTTATATATATATATTTATTCGTATATTAATATATATTTATATTTATATTTATATTTAGTTATAATTTTTTATTTGTGTATTTATTTGTATATTAATATATATTTATAAGATTAGTTTTAAATAAATTTATAAAATATGTTTTTATGTGTGTTTATAAATTAATACATACATATATACATATATATAAACAAGACACACACACACACATAGACACACAAACACACACACACACAAACACATATATACGAGTAAATATATATGTGTGTGTGTATCTAAAAAGCCATGGAATGTTAAAATGACCATAACTTCTAATCCAGAAGTTCATTTCAACTCAACAAATAGTCAAATCGAAGCCAATGAAACAATATTAGATATGATATGTGGTACAGTCTAGGAAGACATTCAGATTAGAAGTTATACCTTTTTGAATGATAAAAAATCGGGCTATTCCGACTAAAAAATCAATTTTGCAGGCCTTCTAGGCATTGTTGAGCCACAAAAAATGTGACAGAAGGTTCCCTTGAGTCACTATCTCATAGATATCAGAACAATATTTTATTTGATATGATGCAGATCTCAAACAGATACTTGGATCATTATTTATGGTTGTTTGAAGTTTGAGTTACATTTTTAACTTATTTTAGATGTTTTATTAATTTTTTTTAATTTTTTGCGTCTTAAATAGTTATTAAATTGTTATTAATCAATGATAATTAGAAAATTACTACTTAGTAATATTTTTAAAAATATTTTGAAGCCATTTTCACTAAATTTTATTATATATAAAATGTAATAGTCTATTTATATTTATCTAAAACATATTTAAAAATATATATTATATTTATATAAATAACAATATACTTATATAACAATATATTATTTTTCTTGAATTTATCAGTGCTATTTATAAAAGTGTTGATAAAGGGGTCCTCTTTATCTGCACTAAAAAATGCTCATAAAGGGGGGGGGGGCTTTATTAGCACTATTTTTAGTGTTGTCAAAGGGTGGCACTGCGGAAACTCAGTTTTGTGGTAGTGAGGCTGAGAAATTATTATAGAATGATTTCTATCCTTCATTAAATATTTATTTGAAAATATGTAAAATTTATTTTACTTGTGAATGTAGAAAATCGTGGAACCTAATTAGCTCTATTAAAAAACCATTGATCATAATTATCTAAATAAAATCCATTGAAAAGGACTTCCTTGATGTTATTTTTTTAATAAATAAATATAGATCATATTTAATTGGGAATAAAGTGGTTCTATTTTCTGATAATTCAAAATTTAGATAAATTATAATGAATTTTAATTCCAAGACAATGTTGGAATGATGTATGCTACTCATATATGAAATTAACTAAGATATAATGGAAGAAAGGGGATCTGAAAACTATATAGAAGGCCACCTTAATAGACCTCCTAACACCACTAAAACATAAAATCCCATATTGAACCCTCTCAATGATCACATACCTAGATAGAAACTCAACGTCATGGAAGGTGAAGTACTATGGTGTGCCAATATAGAAAATTGCATGGCAACATCAGCATTACCACATCACCTTAACTCTCAAAAAGACCTTAAAATCGAGGCTAAATGTAGATTCTATATTTTGTGGGATCCATGTTTTTCTAAAAAAATTAATGACCAAGTAATAAGAAGGTTCTTAACAAAAAACGAAATTGATTTTTTATTTTCAATTCTTCTTACACTTTATTTTTGAAGAAACCTAGGACCTCAAAGGACCGCATGAATACTATCAGAATATTGAAATCGCTATCTGTATCTTGGAATCAGAAATCGATTGTCATTTTGAGATCTTTTCTATACAAGCCAAAAATATTCAGGGGAAATATGAAGATGAATAAGTGATTTTTCCTAGTCTTGATCTGGATATCTCCCTAGTTATATAGGATTTGATTTTATATCAATATCATATGGCCTATTGCTTGGGGGTTTCAAAAGATCGAGGTGGATGGTGATGACTATATGCCGGAGCGGCCCGATAAATTCTGTTTCCCAAGACTACATATGAAATTTTTCCCTAAAATTCATTAAGAGATACAGTGAAATGGTGACATTTTTTCCCTTACCTCTGTATTGTTTTTCTTTTCTTGCATGTTTCTCTAGCCCAGGTGCTCATGGGGCTTTCCCTAGGGCTGACCCTAACTGTGGGTGGTGAAGTAGGGGACCCAGGAGGTAGCCATGGTGTTTGGTTCTCACTTGAGTGTCAGTGACTATGCGATGTGAATGGTGCAGCCTTTGGAGGATGAGCTCGATGGTGGAAAAAAAGGTGGTGGAGACATGGAATCCCGAAAATGGGGCACAACTGCTAGAAAGTGGGGTAGCAGATTTGGGGCAGGTTAGATCTAGTCTCGGGCCTACCAATCCTGTGAGTGTGGGATCCTAGTGGGACGCCTCGATAGCAAGGTCCCCCGATTATGCCAATGGCTGGTAATGTCATAGGATTAGTTCCCAATGGTGACATTATTACGAGTGACTGATGGCATCATCAGGCCGATGACGTCATCACATTGGATAGTAGGCTGTCTTCATTAGTATGGAGATGTGGGAGAATTTGGTGGAAATTTGATGGAAATAGCACAGTATGCGACTAAATGGATGACTGACGACAACCTGTCCTTGATTTTGGGCAGATGTGTTTTACTACATGATGGTTATCAGGATGCGGGAGAAGTCTTCAGGGATCATTATTTCATGGCTTGGGATGCAGGTATGGATTTCTCTTTATTACTATCTATTGAGGGATGTTCCAAAAGACTCATAGGACTTTGATCCATTTTCTTATGTGACATCATTTATGATGGGTTTTGTGACATTTTATTTAGGCCAATAGGCCATGCACATGGTGTTCCAGCCTTTTGTGTGTGAAGTTTTTTCCTCTATTTTTTTCGATGTCTACCATTATTGTTTTTCGGGATAATTTGTATTTTAGATGATATGTGATTTTTTATTGTTCTAGTTTTATTTTATATAATACAATTTTAGGACCAGGATTTTTCTCGGCTCGGGACCTTTCTAGTAAGTGTGATAACATCCAATTTTCTAGAAATATTTCAAAATGAAATGAAATACTTCAAAACAAGCCACTCTTTTTGAATTATTTTATGTATTAGTAATTGATTATATGGGAACCCATCTCATGTCGTTGAGAAGGTATTATGTTCTACATTTTGATTATGTCTCAAAATAGTTTGATGATAAATTCCCCAAGACTTATAATGCCAATGTTTTGTGTGATATATTTAAATCAATCATCTATTATAGGTTTTGAATTCCAAGGACCGTCATTCATGATTAGGGGACTCATTTTTTAAATATATAAATATATGATATGAATAAATATTATGGGGTACATCAAAAGATATATACACCTTACAATCCCAATACAAATATCCAAGCCTATGTGTCCAACATTGGGATTAGTGGTACTTTGGAGAGAATAGTAAATCCTAACAAGAAGAATTGATTCAAAAGGATTGAAGACACATTATGGGAACATCTTATAGCATACATGACACCTATACTAATGATCCCCTAAGAGTTGATTAATTGATTATTTTTTCATATATTATTGGAGTTGGAAAACTAAGCTTATTGAGCTATCAAAAAAGATTAATTTTGTTTTGGAGAGTATTGGAAAAAAGTAAAGAGCTTCAATTACCAAATATAAGTGAAATCCAAGGAGTGGAATTTTCGAAATTCAACAATTTACAAATAAATTACCTAAGTGTCACATTAATTACTCATTAATCCAAATACTTTTCAACAAATATTTTATGATGTTCTATATAATTATAGATTGAAGTTAATTTTGGGTAAGATTCGTTCTTGGTGGTAAGAAAATTTTATTTTCAGTCACATTTTTATTTTTGGATCCATTCAAATAAATAATGAATAAGAAGGATTTCCCTTCATTATTTATGAGAATAGGGTGAAATTTATTAATGGGAATCTACCACAAGAGTGGGTGGTGGGGATCAAACAATTCCATACCATCTATGGATTTCTTATCATGATTTTAGGTCAAGCTGAAAATGATAAAAAAAATTCTTATAGGATTAAACCCAATTTTAAATGTTTTCTAGTTATATATTATATAGTTACCTATTCCATATACCCCTTTTCAGATTTAATGAAATGTTCTCACACTATTATGAGTTGTGTTGTTTCAATAGGACCATCATGATGTTTTTCTCTAGAAAGCCGATAGATGATGGGGATTTAAGGAATAAAAATTCACAATAAATGGGACCTTTTAATTCAAATATGTGTATATTAATCTCCAGGGAAAATTATTAAAATCATTTTTAGACAAATTTTTTTAGTCGTGAGTAACTATAAATTTCATTGGCATAATATAATTTTTTTTATTTACATGACCGAACGGGGATGCTTCAATATTTTAAGAATCCTTCGTTTCCATGTTCATTACATTAATGAGAATGAGGTTTAATGAGTAATATTGAGAATTGATTTATTATATTGACACACGGATGTTAAATTAATGGATCATTATTTGGAGGAATTGGTTGATTCTTGTACTTGAAATTTCCCTTCTATTTTTCCTATATCAAATTATTTAAATACATATTAATTTATTTTTTAATATTTTTCATTCCATGATTGGATTTCCTAATCATTTATTCCACTATTGAGAGGATTTATAGACTAAATACTTTTTATTATATCTTGATTATATTTTCTGGGTGATATTGGGGCATTCGCCCTCAAGATCTTTATTTGGAACTTATAAAACTATGCTTGGAAAAAAACCCATGAAACGTTATTAATTTATTTTTCATGAAAAAAACATAATCCTTTAGAAAAAGTTTTACATTGATCATTTTTTAAAATATAGAGAACATGAATTAACTAGTTAGAAATTAGACACATTTCCTTTCATTTATATCCATTCATACCATCTTGTCCATAATTTTCATCGTATTTATATGTTGTAGTGTATGAGTGAGGGATTTCATGTTGAAAGGGATGAAATATTTTATAATGGAAAATTTTTGGGGAATTATTACCATGAATTGATAATTTATTGAGATTTATTCGTTGTAATTTTATTGTATTCCAGTGAAAAAAAGAAAAAAATATTAACCGAATGTTACATGGAAAAATAAGAATCCACATTAATAAACATTTTATTTTTATCTTATCTGTTTAGGTTATATATATCAGGTTTATTAAAATCATGATTTCCAAAAAAAATAAATTAAAAAATCTGTTTTGAAAAATAATATATAATAAATATAATTGTAAATAAAATTTATTAAGTTGTAAATATTTCATTATGATTACATTGATCATTACTTATACATGAGTTTTGGATGTGGTAGTGTCAATTTGAAAGGATAATTATCATTGAGATTGTAATTTTAATATCAAGATTTATACTTTAGAGATAAACCTTATCCTTTGAGCCTTAATTTTAAAAATAATTCCCTTAAATTAATAAGTCTCAGAATCACAAGATACATAATTGAAAATTACTCATGAATTTATGTTAATACTATAAGTTAAATGTGGATAATGTAGTTTCATTTCATGATTATGGAGTGATATAGGAATTCATTATATGATCATAACTGTATTACAATTTTTACATTTAGTGAAGATATAAAAAATTGTGAATGTGAGGTAGATAATGACATGTAATGTTTAATAATAATGAATTTAGAAGATTTAATTTATTAAAGGATATGTTCTAATAATTTCTACTAGAGAAATTAAAATTCATGTATTGATTATTTCTTTAATAAATGAGATGTTAAATTGATATTTCATATGGAAAATTGATATTTTCTTTAACAATAATAGTTACTTGGTTTTTTCATTGGAGTTTTATATAGTGGTAACATGGTGTTCCTATTTTTTTCAAAGTTGAGATTTTATGATTAAGTAAAATCGGAGTTCATGGGTCGAGGTAATTGATACCCTTAAATTCTCATAAAATGTTTTTAACAAATTTCTCATATTTGAAATATTTTTCACTTAATTTTTTGATGTAAATAAACATTTTATTAAAAAGTGGGAGAATAGAAATTAAAAATTAATATTCATTTAAAGTGGATATAAATGTTCAATTTGTAAGTTGTATTTTAATAGTGAATTCTTTGTTAAATCATTCGTTATTTGTTTATTGTTTTTATAATCCCACGATAAAAAGTGCTAGTGGACAATATTTAAACCCATAGAGAGACCCACCATATAGAACCCCCAAAAGATAGACCCACCAACCAAGGCACCTTATACGGAGATCCCTACACATAGTTGGAGAGGAGTATATTTATTATGGGATAACACCAACATTTGTTGGTAATGTCCACACAATTGTTAGATAAATGCTTCACCAACATGGGGCATGGAATAGTGGTGTTTGGGGACCTCTATCTCCCATATTAATTTAATATCAATAAGTGAATGAATTCACTTATATAGTTGAGGTATAATGCCTAAGAAAAAGATTTGGGATTTTATATATATGGGAGATATTAAAAACAATCAGAATTGGCATTGTTCCTTCATGGTTCCTCTCCCTCATTCATCTAACACAAATCATTAGTATTATATGTCTTTTTCACTACACAATGTTGCTTCAATAATCTACCAATCACCTAAAACTAACATGGCCACCAGAATGAAGGAAGAACCAAAAATAGATTTGGGATGGTAGTACCTACCAGCATGTTCCAGCAATAGATTTTTATAACATGAACCAATGAGATGGTAGATAATGGCTATAATAGATACAGTTGGTAGTAATATAGAGAATAGAATTAGTAGATGATGAAAATGAAGTTATGTTCTACCATAGAAAGAGTATTTCCACTCTATAGTGAATAGTTTCACTAGATGTAATATTATTAAGGAATAATAAATGTGCAATGGGGGAGCATAGTATGGTATTGTATTTTCAACCATGATTTTAGAATTATCCACATGAAGATCAAAGAATAACCATATATGAGATCTTATGAATACATCTAGATACATGAAGGATAATATGAACAAATATATCACATTACATAGTAAACTAATATATGTAGAGAAGAAGGGTCAACTATGTGATATAGAGAAAATACAATCAACATGTTACTTACTCTTTTTCTGATTTTGGAATCAAGCAGGTTTGTTCTTTCATTTATGGTAGTAATATTTATCAGGATCGAAGAACTCTTTGGGCTGAAATTGGTTCTCTCAAACAAATGTTTCAATGATCCTTGGATCATTCTTGGGGACGTTAATTCAATTATCAATCTGGATGAAAAAATGGGTCCTATGAACAATTCTATTTATTTTAGGGAATTCAGGGATTGTGTTGAAAAAAATGATTTTATTGAAGTGAATCTTGTTGGGGAAATGTTTACTTGGTATTGACATCAACTCAATGTTATAGTGGCTAGTAAAATCAACATGGATTTTGTTAATGAATTTTATTTCTGTTCATGGGATTACATTTCATGTATGTCTTTATCTTGGTTTAAATCTGATCATCACCCAATTATTATAGGCCTCTCAGGAAAGGGTATTAAATCTCTTTTCCCCTTTATATTCAACACATCTTGGGTTATTAATCCTGAATGTGATAAACTTGTTCGATAAGTTTGGTGTTCGGTAGGTAAAATGAGTAATGCCTTTTCATTTATTCTTAAACTAAATATTCTCAAGGGAAATATTAATATTTTGATTAGGCATAGGTTCAGTCATATTGACATAGACATTTACAATCTTGAAGCCTCTCATTGGTCATTCCAGGAGTAGTGTACCCTTTTTCTAGTGGTGTTTCATTGGAATCTAAGATGACTCTTAAACATAAAAATTTTCTCAATATTAAAGATGCTATAAAAAAATCCTCATTAAAAGATAATTGGTTCAAGTATTGGGATAGAAATACCAAATTCTTTAACAACATTCAATGAGTTCGGGAAATATCCAGGCCTTTTTCTTTGCTAAAAGGAGGAGATCAAATTCTGGACAATAAAAAGGACCTTTTAGAGCATATTATTTCTTATTAGGAAGATCTCTTTAATGGATCATCTACCATTTCCCCCAGTAGATGATATTATACCCAAATTGGTAAATCAGGAGGATAGTACTAGACTTGTCTTCATTCCTTTGGAACCAAAAATCAAGGCTGTGGTTTTCAGTCTTAGGCCGGAAAGTTCCCTGAGTCCTGATGGCTTTTGTAATTTCATTTTTCAGAATTATTAGGAGAACATTGGTGATGATGTTTGCAACCATTTTCATAATTTCTTTCAAAGGGGACCATCCTCATCAAGGCTTAAATTATCAATTAATTTATCTAATTCCAAATATGGAAAATTCTAATGAGATACACTTATTCAAGATGGTTTCTCTGATCAACAATTTATACAAAGTTATTACAAATATCCTTGATAGTATACATGCTCTCATCACAAATAAAATTGTGTCCTCTAATAAATTTGTCTTCCTCAAAGGAAGGTCCATTCAAGATTTTCTTGTTACAGCTTCAGAGTTTGTCAATCTTCTTAAAAATATTATTCAAGGTGGGAACACTACCCTTAAATTAGACATTAAAAAGGATTTTGATACATTGTATTGGGGTTTTATATTTAAAATTCTTTTTATGTTTTGTTTTGAGGAAACTTTCATTAATTGGATTAAGATTATTTTTTCATCTACTCGTATCTCAGTTCTTGTGAATGGATCCCTAGAGGTATACTTATCTTATTCTATATGAGTTAGGTAAGGTGATCCTCGTTTTGATATTATATTTTGTATTTCATAAGATTATCTTAGTAGATTGTTTTCCCTCATGGATAAGAATGGAAATATGAAGGATATTGGTGCTGGTTGTCGTTCCTTTTCTCCTACTCATCATCTTTATGTTGATGATATTATTATCTTCACTCGAGGGGAAAAACTAAATTTTAAGAATTTCAAAAAAGGTCTTCTTCATTATGATCAATTTTCTAGGAAATAGGTTAGTTGGAATTAGTCCTTTGTCTACATTGGTAAAAATGTATCACAAATTAAGAAATCAGAATTCATCACTGATTTGGAAATTAGGGAAGGTTTTCTCCATTTTACTTATCATGGTGTTCTCATGTTCTGAGGTTGACCGAAGGATTGTTATTTTTCAGGGATTATTTGTAATATTATAAATCAGCTTGCTGCTTGGAAAGTAAAACCCCTTTCAATGGAAGGTATTGTTTTTTTGGTTAAAGATGTTATTGATTCTAAATTTGTTTATTTCTTTATGGTTTATAAATTTCTTGCTTCTGTTATCAAATAAATTAATGTGTACATCGAAAACTTTATTTATACTAGTAGTATTTTGGAAATAATATTGGTAATTATGCCTTGGAACACCTACTAAAAATCATTTTAGAGAGGGGCCTTGGTATAGAAAATCTCAGCCTTTTTAATCAATACCTTCCAGATTCATTTTTTTGGAAATGGGTAAATGAAAAATCAAAAGCTACTGCTTTCTTGGGGACCAGATTCCTTATTAAAATCAAAAGTGGAAACAAAAATTACATGGATTCCTCTGTTTGGTCTACTTTTAAATATTCATTTTCTCTTATTGATGTTGATGTAAGATGGTTTGTCTCTCAGGATTCTTCTCTCAAGTTTTGGAAAGATAATTGGACTTGTGCTCCTTTCATTAATTCTACTAGTCATGATGCTTCAAACTTGGATCTGCATGTTTCTATTAAGGATCAAATTTATGATATTTCTGTTGTCCTTAAACATGTTAAGCCAATTATTAATAATTTTTGTTTTCCATTGTTGGTGATTTCTGGATCTGGGAATAGAAGCCTTCTTTCATTCTCACCTATAAAAACTTCTGCAATAATTCCAATACTATTGTGTTAGGTTTATATTGGATTTTAAAGTTTAATAGGTGAATCATTTCTCTTTCTCGGCTCACTTTTTGTAGAGACTGGCACATGGAAAAGTCCCTATTGACTCCTATTTATAGGTCTATGGTATTTCTGTTTATTCTATTTGTATTCTTTATCATCATCATAGGGAGGAATTGGATCACCTATTTTTGAGTTTCATTATAGAAGCCTCTATGTGGAATCCACCTTATGATATCTTTGAGGTTCAAATGCAGAAGTTTTCTACTGTTCAAGAAATTCTTGAAGGTATGTTTTACATTCCTTTATCACCTATGTTGTTTGATATTTTCTAGGTTTCTTCTGTTGACCTTGTTCACTCCCTATGGATGGTGAGAAACAAGGGACTTCATGATGGTGTTGGATTTAATTCTTAGGCCTACCTTGCTGTAATTTTTCAGTTCTGGAAAATGTAAAGCTTCCTTGCAAATCTTATTGTCACAACTCGGTGCATGATTTTTTATTTCTTAGGTGTATCAAGGTAAAATTTACTTTTCATCCTCTTTTGGGAACAATGGAAGTTTTTTGGTGACCTCATTTTTTGGGTTGGATTAAAATTAATATAGATGGATATTCCAGAGGAAATCTAGGTCCTTCAGGTTATGGTATTGTTTTCAAGAACAAATTTGGCGATGTTTTGGGTTTCTCCTTCGGATCTTGTGGTATTTACTCCCCTATTGAGGCTGAGAAGCTAAGAGTTATTTCTACACTGGATATTTCTATTTATAGGGGTTTTAATAGGATATGTTTGGAGTTTTATTCTAACATGGTTTTTCATGCATTCAGAATATCTTCTACACATATCCTTTAGATGCTTATGAATATATGTGTTAATTTTTTATAGTTTCTGTCATCTATTAACTTCATTATTACCCATGTTTTCATGGAGGGAAATGCTCTGGCTGATAGTCTGGCTAAAAAAGGAGCAGATGGGGTGAACCATTCTTGGTCTGATCAAATTCTAGAGGGTTTTATCCCTATTTTCCAAAAGGATAAATGTAGTTTTCCTTCAATTAGACTGGTTTGACTTGTTGACCTATTTGATAATAGTGATCCACATGTCACTTTCATGTTCATGATGATATTCTTCCTTTTCAAAAAAGGTTTTGTGAAATATCTCCCTTGTATAGTCTTCTTTATGTTTACTCTTATTTTTTAATAAAGGATCCTTGATTTTGGGAATGGTCCCATTTTTTCCTTTAAGATGGTAGCTGAATAATATGGGAGATACTTGTCATAGCATTTCTTATTATGGACCGGTATGTTTTTCTATTTTGAGTGGAGTTATGTTGGTTGGTTTTATTTTCTTTCTGGATAGTTTTTACAGGTTCTTTTTTTTTACTTCTTATTTATCTCTCATCATTTCTTGTTGTTTTGATTATATTAATGTTTTTATGTATCATTGTTGAAGTTTACCTTGGTTATTTCTCATGGATTGCCTCAAATAATTGGTTTCAATCTTCTTTATGACTCAACATTAGATTGGATGGGTTGGGAAGGCTTGGTTCTTGCAGTAATGTTACTTGGAGTCATAACAGAGAGATGTTGCTTGGAGTCACAATAGAGGCATGGATTCATCAACTGGTTTATCTCTATTCGTGTTAGGTGGACCTATGGCGTCTTCGAGCCGATGCGGGGGAAAAAATATCTGTGGTCAGAAGATATAGGACTCCTTTTACCATCACTCACCACCCCCATGCTAGTGAGGTTTTCCTCCCACAGTCATGTGGTCTTGATTAGCATGTGACTATGCACTCCCTCAGGCCTCCGTTCAGCTTTGCATTGCTTATCCACATGCCTATTTACTATTTATGGTTTGGGTGGTGGGGTGTTTTTTCTTGGGTATTGTTTTTATTGGTTTTGGGACATTGTGATTTTTGGTGTTTAATGTTAAGGCATTTTGTGCCCTGGGTATGTGGTTTTTTTTAGGTTCTCCCCTTACTCATTTCCTAAAAAAGGGGTTTCTGCTTTTTCCTACATATTAAAGGGGTTTTCGGCATCTTTTAAAAAAAGGAAACGTTGAAAATTAAATTACAACAGATTGACATAAATAATTGGAGGATTTCAAACTCTATAATCAAGAGGGTTTTTTCCAAAAAGATGAATAAGGATGTATTAGTAACAGAGGATCAAATAAAAGAATTTTCTACTAATTCTAAAATTCAAATGCATTTATTTCATTCTCTATTTTTATTTTAGAATTTCATTACCTCTCATACAACCAATTTATCTAGTTTAATTGAGGGATATAAATATTCAGTTGTTAGATAAAGAGAGACCCAAATTGTAAATTTTTTATTCATGTTTCATCTAAATTTTTTTGAATTATTACCTCTATTAAAGGGTTTTTATATTTAAATATATAAAAAATTTCTGAATAAAATTGGGTGTGTAATTAATTATACGACTTAATGATTTCTTTAGATAAGAATTCTTTTATCCATAAAATTAATCTTAAACCATGTAGACTGGTTTATTTGGAATTTGGTGGGAGTGTTTTGTGATTACTAGACACATGAGAAATAAATAGTTACTTGATTTTCATACTTAGGGATTTCATTATTAGATTTTTAATTTCCCTAGAAACTTAAACAAATTTAATTTTTTATTTCTAACACATTTCAAGGAGAAAAATCTATTCAAAGAAATTATATGGATAATTCTCATTTTCATCAATATTGAAAAGGTGTGAAAAATGGGAAGTGATTGTGGAACCATTTGTTTAATAAATTAACAAATGTAAGGGATTTATTATATGAATTCCATGATATAATTTCAAAATGTGTAGCTAAACCTATACCCAAATCACTTATCTCTCATCTTATTTTCAAAATATTAATTATTTTGTTTATAAGTTCAAGAAATAATGTTCCATTATTTTATTTTACAGTGTTAAAACTAAATTTAGAAAGTAATCATTTTTATACGACTTCATTTACTACTATAATAACACCCTTAGTTGAATTGTTATTTCTTTTTCCACACACCATAATAGGTTTCATTCAAAATTAAATATTCAAATAAAGATTAGTTAATGTAGAAAAAGAAAGAAAATATCTATGTAATATTAGTTTAACCTGTATAATTGGTTTGATTTGGTAAAAAAAATATAAATAAAATATAACCTCCATTTAAAAGGATAAACATGATGATAATATTTTCAATAATAATTCTATGATGTCTATTTTATTGTACCCACTAGACAATATGAATTTTGTTATTGGGTAACTTGATTCCACACTATATAAATGTCTAGTTTAACTCAAATTGAAGTTGAAAGTGAAAATAATGATAATAGAATTAGAATAATAAAAAAACACATTGAATATTAAGGGATAAAAATAATTGTGGAATTATTTGAAATCCCCAGTTAAAAGGTTTCCTAACATCACAATATATACCCTATTTTGGTATATGTGGAACTCTATTATGGCCAATATAGTATTTTGTGGCACCAAATGAACCTATAGACACCCATGGGATGATATAGTGGTCTTAGGGGTCTAATTTAAGTACTTGTGGAAGTGTGTGAATTGATCACACCACATTACATGTTTATTATATAGGCTAATTTATGTAGATGGTTCCTAATTTAATCAATTTTTAATGTGAGGGATGTCTCAATCAATTGGTATATATATTATAGAAATATTCATCATTATACTTATTACTACTTGTGATTAATTGGTCAAGAAAATTAATCCCTTATAATGTATTTATCTATAACGATATAAAAATATAATCATTTAAAAAAATGTAGAATGAATCCACTTAGTATGATGGTGGTGGCGACATAGAACTCCATTGATTTGATTTATTTTTCTACTTATGGGAGTGTTTATTCCTCATTTGATTATAATAAGACTAAATATGTTATGTTTCCAAAATATAATAGGTTGATACTTGATGATAATAAAGGAGAGATGGTAATACCTTGAATATATCTAGTAGAGATACCTCTGCCATCACTGAGGAACATCTGAAGCAGTTTAGGTTTAATAATATACAAAAGGACGCCACTCCTCTTACGAGTGGAATTGGTTATTTTATGCATTATCTTCTATATAGGGTACAATTTTGATGAAAAATAATATAAATTGATAATTTTTTTAGGAATTAGATAGAATCATATCATAAGATTTCTCAATGAAATAGGAACCATCCTAAATCTCTAAAATTCAAATTAAAATATTCAATAAAATAGAATACAAAAGAAGATGATTTGAGAGTAGTGGGGGTAGTAGAAAATAATACTATGTCTTTAAAAACATAAAATTATTCCTAGAAGAGCGGTAAGATGGACAAGTTATGATGATGTATATGTGGTAGAGGTGACCCTCATGATTGGGTAGTAAGTGCTTCCCACCAAATTAGTGTCTGTTTTCAAGCAACTAATTTTGACACGTATGGTTTATTGGTTGGTTTCTCTAACATAGTGTTACATTTTAGTGCAAAGGTAATTTCCTTCCACGTGAGAGCCCAACTTCTTATATTATGGAACATTATTTTCTATAATAAATGTAACAAGTCAATTTTTCTCTTCCCTATTCCAATTCTGAATATTATTTATTACTTTATAATTAATATAAATTATTTATTATTGAGTTTCATTTAATTTTTATTAGTTGATATTCATTACATAATTATTATAATATAACATTATTTTTTTATTTTTTATTTGTTTACTATTCATTATTTATTATAATTTAATTTAACTCATTATTTGTGTCATAATATTAATGATGATTATAATTATGATGAGTTTAGTGGTCTAGTGTTTCCCTGAAGATTGTGATAAAAAATAGTGTTTAATGTGCACTTTGGATTCTAATATTATTGATTCAATGTTGGTGGATGGGGAAGATATTATCTCTTTGAGCCTAGTTGAATTTTTTTAAAGCAGTATTTTATTTGAAGAGTAAAGAATCTATAAATATATTATACTAATTCTTCATGGGGAACCTTTCAATGAATGGTTACATAAGGTTTCTCATGTTTTTTATGACTTATATGTCAATTCCATGAATATAAATCATATTTTGTAGATATAACATGTCTTATTTCTATGGATTGAATACATATTGATATTGGATTTAAAATTTAATATACTCAATATATATCATGTTTATTTAGGCCAGTGATTTTAGTGAATTCAAATGAATAGGTGAGGGAATATTATTTTTACAATATCTCCCATAGTTCTATCGTAACCATCCATGATTTGGAAATAAACACGAATCAAATATAATTCCATGGATTTGTGAGTGTATTTAAATTTTCAACTCAATAGATTGAAAAAAAGGAGACACAATCATTTATATGTAACATACAGTACTACAAATACGGCCTTTATCATTGCTAGAAAAGGGAATTAATAGTGCTAGAAATCGTAGTTAATCGAGGTGAAGATAAAGGGGGTCCCCTTTATCAGCGCTAAGAAAAAGCGCTGATAAAGGGGTCCTTTATCAGTTATATTTTAGCACTGATAAAAGGACCCTTTTATCAGTGCTTTTGTTGAGTGCTGATAAAATTTAAAAATCATTAAAAAAATAAAAATAAATTTGCAATTCAGGAGGCTTCAACAGCGCCCCCTTCCCCCTTTAACAGTGCCCCGACCACCACACCACACACCCCCTACCACCATACTCTCCCACACTCTTTAACAGCACTCCCACCCCCCCTTTAACAATGCTATTTGTTATTCCACCCACATGTGCAACCTGCATCCCCCTGTATTCGAACTCGAGAGTTTTTTCTTGCGCACCCTAATCCTTTACCACTCCACCATATTGGTTTTCTCTTCATTAGTTAATATATCTATTTATATATATATAGTTATATTTTCTCATATATATATATATATATTATCATATACATATTTAGTTTTATTAATATATATATATCCATACAAATAAATATATATATATTAATATTAATATATATATATTCATAGTTATATTAATATATATATATATCCATATATTAATATATATATATATATAGTATATTTATACATTAATATATTTATTCATGTATTATATTTATTTTTAAGATCGGTTTTGAATGCATTTATAAAATATTCATTCTATGTTTGTTTATAAATAAATAAATACATATATACAACACATATACACAAACATATATATTATTTTTATATCTGTATGTATAATTATACATATTTATATACATTTTCCAATATTAAATATTAATATGTATATAAATATGTTTAGAATATATAGACAATATATATTAGTTAGTCAATATAGGTACACAAATATATATATATATATATATACACACCCACGTACACATTATATGGGTAAAAATGGAGAAACCCTCAAAAACCGTAAATACAATCAGAAAGTCAAATAAACCCTAAACGTAAGGTAACGATGAAAAATTTTGATCCAAGAGTCCATTCCATCTCGGTGGCCAGTCAAATCAAAGATCATAAAACAACATTTTATTTGATAAGTGGTGGAGTCCGAACAGATAGGTAGATCATAAGTTACAGCTGTTTGAAAAAATAGCAGACAAAGCAAATGTTCTAGAAATGGGGGCTTGAAAATCATATCAAATGTAGAGTAAATAAAATAGGTATAACTTTTTCTTTGGGGGTCCATTTCAGCTCATTGAATATTAAACTGAATGACTTGGAACAAACTATGATATAACTAGTTTCAAAGGCCAATCTTATACAAGCATCTAGAGTATTGACCATTTTAAGAAATATTTAACAGTGGTCCGGACATGAAAACTGAGATTTGGAGGCCTTTTAGTAGTTTTTTGGGATTATGGGGTTCAAATATTGATTGGAAGTATGATAGAGTCATCTTTATTCATAGATATTTTTGCTTCCATTGATTTGATATGTGGTAGAGCCCAAACGGACACCTGGATCAAAAGTTATGGCCATTTGAAGTTGGAGTTTTTTTGGAGTTGTATAACTGATATATCGTCTGTTCCTTTTATCTTCTCATGGTTTCGACTAGATGTGGTTGTCACTAATTTCATGAGATTCAATTTTAACAGTTTTAGAGCTTAAATGGACACCCAGATCAGAAGTTATATCCATTTTAGTGAGTTGTGAGTTTCTTAGGTTCTTAGGTGCTGCAAGGGTTGCAAAATTTAAAATGACAATAACTTTTGATCCGAGTTTTTTTTGACTCTACTACAGATCAAATCGAATCTTGAGAAACTTTAAAAACTCTGGTGTCCAATGGAACCCCATCTCACATTCTTCAAGTCCCAAAAAGTCCCAAAATCCCTCTGGACGGTCATAAGTTGGGCTCCGGGAGTCCGTTTTTCCATAACATCTACTCCGAGTGTCCGTTTTTCCTCAACCACATATCAAATGGAATCTTATGACTATAACTACTCTACTGTGACCACTATAACCCCTTCTCTTATTCTTCATGGAACGAAAAGGTCCTTAATCCTTCCAAATGGCCATAATTTCTGCTCCAGGTGTCCATTTTGCATCGAACACATATCAAATCGATATAAACCTTATTTAAAATATATTTATTATATTTATATCAATATAAATATAATTATATGTCAATATATTATTTTTTAGGAGATACAAATTTTTTTAAGTATACACTTTATCAGCGTTAGGAAAAAACAGATGATAAATCCCCCCTGTTATCAGCGCTACTAAAAAGGTGTTGATAAAGGGGGACCCTTTAACAGAACTAATAAAAAGCACTAATAAAGGGGAGGGGGAATTATCAGTGCTAAAAAAAGTGCTTCTAAAGGGTAACTTTTAACAGTTCTCTTTTAATGATGTTAAAATATCCCTTTATCAGGGATTTTTTAGCACTGATAAAGGTCCCCCTTTATCGGTGCTTTTTGTTTTGGCATTTCTAAAGGGTGGCACTGCGGTAACCCTGTTTTGTGGTAGTGAAATTTAATCATTGAAAAAAAATTAAATAATGTAATCACTACATATAATTTTTCACATTAATAACTGAATTCTAATCAAAACTGATGGATCCTTATTGATCTAATAAAAGATTTGATTTTTTTTGGGATTTTATAGATAAAATGTCCCACCCCAAGGTAATGGTTTCTTACATATATTCTTTCAATAGATTCTATGATATCCAATTATTGGGGGTATGATCCTCTAAATTTTGAACATAGACTTCCAAACATTAAAGACTTGTATCCCTCATTTAATTACCTGAATTAGAAAAAAATAATTATTTATATTTTATTTTGAATATGAGGTATAATTTGGCTCTTTTGGGACCCAAAAATTAAATAGATAATTCTCTCTTCCATTGAAGTCACTATAATGATTGAAAATGAAAAAAAATGGATGATATGGTCATTTTTCATCAATGTCTAGTAATGTTTATCTTTCTTGTCCACTGATAAGATTGACGATGTTGATTAAAAAATAATATCAGTTTGACTTTATAGTTAAAAATGAGAAAATTAATAAAAAAAAATGTAGAGGATTAATTATATAGGGAACAATTATAAAAAATTATTATAATATGATCTAGTATCTTGTGTGGGTTTAATTGAAATATTACTAATAAATTAAATATTATTATGGATTAATTAACAAAATAGGATCATGCAAGGATATAAAAAACATGTGGGGGGATGAAACATGATATATGGATCCATTTTAATCCTGGATAAAGTTTCCAATTTTAGTTTGATTTAGAGTAGGGTCCCACTATTTTTAAACCTTATAGAAATGAATTGAGTATCTATATTTCTGATTTAGGGTAGTTTTACATTAGATTCAATTGGTAAATCTTTAATATTACTCATATAAGGTTAAATTAAGTGAGTGACCAAGAAACTAGACTAGACAATAATATGGTCATTACTGAGTATATAAAATATAATAACACTAACCTTCCTTTGATTTTGTAGAGATACAATGATGGAGAATTGTTTTATCCATATCTCCCTAAATGTATGATTATTTTTGGATCATTAGACTATATACATTTCATAGTTAAAAACAAAAAAAAAACTTTGGGGTTATAAATGAACTCTCTATGGATTGTGAGAAATATGATTTCATCCCTATTTATTATTGGGAAGAGAATTACACATGTTCTATGATTATGGGGGAGTGTTATGTTTCCCTATAGACTATTGAATCATAGGTGGTGATTTGTCAAGTGGGATGGAGCACCCCTATACAAATGATGGCTCTGGTGAAGCCTAATTAACTATATCCAAATGATATCAAAGTCATGAAAAATGTAAACTTTTAGACCATCGATTCAAGTATTACTATAAAATACCATATTGGTCATATAAATACTGGAAATATAGGTATGGAAGGGATTGTGGTCACCAAGGTGACCATGATATATAGTGTCCTGAATCTCTTTGGGATAATCAAGAATCCAGTTGGGGATAAAAACACGAGACCATGGAATCTTCTATGAGAAACTTACAGTAGTGGCTAAAATGGTCCAAATGTAGGAACTATTAATGATTAATTTCTAGATTACCATATGTATATCCTCTCATAAAATGACCATATACTTGGAAGCATGATGGGATTGATTTAGTTACATGGGGTGGTGATGGACAGTAGTGAATATAATGATAAGGTGGCTAGTTGAGAAATGATATGAAGATGGTAGAAGTTTCTTCTAAAATAGTCTAGGATTCCATTAGACATTGGGTTTGTATCTAATGTATATGTTCTTTTGGGACTTGTATCTTGTAAAATGTTCTTATGATTCATGTAAGGGATACCACTCAACAAAGTTAAAAATTTGATGATCCAAAAGTAAAATATAAAATGGAATTAAAGAAAAATGTATCCATTTGGGACCCTCAAGGTTTATATATTTTTGGAAACCATGAATTGTTGATATAAAATCATATTGGGTATTTCCATCATTATATGTAGGAATAGAAACAATTTAGTATTAATCTAAAATCTCTAATATAGATTGGGGAATCAGTTATCATCACCGTTATTGATTTTCCTTAGATATAACCGTTTACATCGATTATGTTTTTTTGACGATTACTACAACAACAAAAAATACACAAGGTAGCCCAATATATTTACAAGGTTCACCTATTAATGTGATATGAATAGTTCATAGTGTGATATGGATTTATATGGGATCATATTACCAACTATAATAATCATGATATTATATCCATCATGGTATAACCTTGAAACAAACATTCTTTGTGTCCCCCCACTATGATTTGGGGAAAACCACACAAAAGTTTACCGTGCATTTTAAAATAATAATAATTTGAAAACAAATTATGAGTCTTAAACTAAATAGACTTCCTATAATTCATTATGTATTATGAATTCTTCTACATCTACTCATCTTTTGGTATACAAAATAACGAACAATTCTCCCCCAATCATGATAAGGATCAAGTTGAAACTTCTCCTTTTTCACAAAAAAAATGAACACAACATATTTTATCTTAATCATATTATACTTTTATTTTTATTTTTATAATAATATAATCTACAATATTATTCACATATCCTATGTTTTTCTTCTCTCTTTTTTCTTTCTCTAATATATTCAATATTTACACTTTTTGTTTCCAATTCTTCTTAAAAATGCATTATAAACCACTTCTCCACTAGAAGAAATAAAAATTGAATATGAATTTAAAATTAAAATAACCTAAATTAATCATGAATATTATATTATATATCATATTAATCTTGACGATCAAATTTTAATTAGAAGTTATAAAAGTTTAAAATAACTACTAAAATATGAAGATGAATTCAAGTCACCATGGTTGTTCAAACATATCATATTTCCCAAATAATTCACGTTCTTGAAGTAGCCTCATTCATTAAGATGAGGGTATATAGTTTAATAAAAATATTTTTATAACTTTATGGACCTTCTATAAAATGGGTATATATTGCAATGTGGATTTATTCAAAATTATTGTGTCACTAAAGCTATAATAATCAAACTTTCGTAATGATACATGAACTACATAATGGTAATCTATATTTTCTCATGATTACCACATGGAATACAAGTTGCGGTGTGGTGGTCCTAAATTCCAAAAATCACCTAAATTCCAAATTTCCATGAATTATTCCATGGAGCTTTTATATGATTCAAGTACCTCATTTCTCTTCTTTATACGACCTATCTTGTAATCCATGTCATGGAGGTCATGAAATTTGTAAGCCCACAAACTTCCAAAAATTAAAGCACAACAGCACAGGTAGCTTCATTATGAAATTTTCCAACATGATGTTAGCTAGATATGGAATGGAAATAAATTAAAAGGTATAACATCTTGAAGAATAAAATTTAACAGTGTAATACCATTATTTAAGGTATGTAACTCCTTCCGTGACTCATTTAATTTTAATAGAAGAAAAAAAGCCTTCTCATGATGTATAATCAATTTTTAACAACTTAAAAATCATCTGAGTTAGTTAATAAAAAATATACTTACATAAAGATTGAGTTTGAACATTACAAATGAATTAAAAATAATGCCCAGCACGAAGAATCATGTACACTCCAAAATCATTCTCCGACATCATATAAAAACTCCTTAACACAATTTCTTTTCAAAAATCAATTCCTTTTTTTCAACCATGAAAAAAAATCACTTCAAAAATATCAATATATTATAAATTGATCTATATTAAATAACTAAAATACAAAATAATAGACTACTATAATGGAAATAATAATTTTGAATAAATAATACTTTGTTTTAAAAAACACAGTAGTGATCTATAACTATAAAACCTAACTATCTTCACCATTCATGGAAATCAATTATTTCAAAAAAATATACATTTATATAAAAATAGTTTTAAAACAATTAAAACAAATATATAAATGATGAAATCATAGCATCCTCTTTTGAAAACACACCCAAAATATATCCTACCTTATGTAAAACACATATAGATTGGTGCACCACTTATATATATTTCCATGTATTTTAAAAACATCATGGAGATAGATATAAATGAAGATTTATGTTTTCGTTAATCTCACACTTTGACTAGAATGTTTAATGAAATGAAGGGAGAGGGAAAATCATTCCTTACTCATGGTAATGATGAGGTGAAAATCCCAACATTATCTATAGATACTAAAAATCATCCTCTAGGAATATATTGGTGAACACACAAAAAAATTGTTTCATTTTAGAAAAACTACACTTTTAATTAATTTATCTCCCAAATTTAGATGATGAAATGTTATTTAATATCAAGGTTATTACATCTTAAATGTTGAAATGGAATTATTATTAAATTTATAGTAATTTGATTATCACATCCTAAGAGTATATTCAACTTCACTTCAACCTTCAAGTCATCCAAATGTGTCTATATCCATGTTAACCAAGTAACATAATGAGTTATATTAATAAATCATTCTTCATTATATATTAATTCCAAGTAACTTTTATTTATATAGTACCAAAAAATACACCAATATGTATGATAGAAAACTCCACCAAATGTTGACCTCATATCCTCAACACATACTTCCCAATCTATGTATGTGTAATCATATTTTTCAATCCTTAACTTGCTATCATATTTTAGCAAATAATATTTTGTGCCATTTATATAACTTACAATACTTCTTCCAACCACCAAATGAGAATCATATAGTTTATTTTGATACCGATCAAAATGTGTAACCAGATACACATAATCTGGAATTATTGATGTGAGATACAATCGACTTCCAAAAAACATTTTATATTATCTAGGACTGACAATTGTTCCATATTAATCATTTAAAAACATTGTTCCCAATGAAATGGGTATGGATATTAACTTTAAATCCTCTATATCCTTCAATTTGAAGAGTTCTTTAACATACTCCTCTTAAGGAAATACAATGTTCAATTTTGTTTGATAATTTTAATGTTAAAAACGATGTTATCTCTCCAAGAATAGACATTAAAAATTTATACAGAAACTTCATTGGAAACATAAAAAAATTTATTTATCATTTGTATTTAATATTAATTTTCTTCAAAAATAATAATAAAAATAATAAATTTTTACTTATTTGATGAATAAATTTTTTTTATTCTATATTTTTAAAAAATAAACTTCTTCAAGTCAATATCCACATCTAAATATTAATCACTTGGGGATTGAATCATCCCATATAAATCTTTTTTAACCTACATATAAAATTTATATTTATTTTATAAACAAAAACATATTGTTACATAATATCTACAACATTTTGGAACACATTAGTGATGAAAGAAAAATTTACATACTTCTATAATATTATATATTTACCTTGATCTAATCTTTAAAATATATGCCTTAAACGGTTTTATGACTTAAAATTAATGAAATGTTATAATCAAAATCAAATCCTTGAATATGAGAATATTCTATTCAAATCAATCACTACTTATCCCTTTTAATTAATTTAAATTTAGAACCCACACTCTTCTATAATAAAATTATTTTCTTTAGGCATTGGTTTCAACACCCAATTTAATTTATTCTATACTGGATCTAGTACTTCTTTAATAACATAAAACAATTATTAATAATTATTTTCTTTTTAAACAAATATAATTTTAGCTTTATTATATAATGGGGAATGTGTTTATATCCTTATTATTATCGTAGTCTATAGCATATATCTATAATCCCGCTTTATTATCCATTGATCTGTTGAGTGATATTTTTACATATCACTTGATATGGTTGAATATTATTTACTAAACAGTAAATTTTCAACACATTCAACTTTGTATGAAATTTCATCATTTTTTTAATAGTTAAAACATAATCATAACATCTGAAACAGACTTTATCATGTGTTACTTATTTCTCTAATTTCCCTAACCCTTTTACCTCCTCAAAATCTATAATTTTTCTACTTTATTTTTTAATAAATTATATCCTCTTCTATTTAGAGTATATTGAAGAAATATACCATTATCACCTTTATTATCAAGCATTTTAATATTTGAACCTTTCACCTTGATAATATAAGGAAATCCAAATATACAAAGATACTTCCATTGTAGATTTTTTTATTCATTTCTTAAGGTGATATATACAAATTAAACTACTAAAAACACATGTTTTTTATATAAACCATATATCGATATCTTGTATTCAAAAAATAACATGAATTATAAACATTATGAAACATTGTTTTATATATATCCATCAAACACTCTTTCTTTATTTCTAACACATTATTTGTATAGGTGTACATACTACTCAATGTTCATGTCAAATTCCATGTTTCTCTAGATACGATTAAAAAATTTCATAGTCTAAGTTACATTATCTATTTGAATAAGCTTGTGGAAAAAATCACAAACTTTTTATGAACTTACTCATAAATTTTTAAACCATTTTACGGCCTCCAAATTATGTTTCCAAAACAAAATAAAATTATTTTTTCATAATTTTTCAATGAAGTAAATAGAATACTTACCACCATTGGTTGATTTCTTACATTTTTGTTTATAGATTTTTGAAGGAATGAACATAAAGGGTTTAGTATATTCATTCCCCAGATTCTTTTATGAAGTGATTAAAATATTCCGCATTTTTTATCTTGAGCACATCTAACCTATTTCTTGTCTTATAAAATGAACATACAAAATATTGTCTCTTAATGTTATGAAATTCATCTAATTTTGGAAAATATAGTGAAGTATTCAATGGAATAATTTATTTTAATTTTTTATTCATAGATAAAAAGAGTATCTATATTCACCTAATTGAAATAAATTTCATCCCATTCATTTTCCTCTTACCCCAACTTATCCATCTTAATGATTTATAAAGAAAAGATAAATTTTATAAAAAAACATTATTTCCTAAATCACAATTCTAAAAAATACATAAAAAGTTATTTTTTTAATTTATATACATATAATGTGTTTTTAGATTATATCTTTCCTTTTCAAAAAGAACATTTATCCAGCTCCCTTGATCTTCAGGGGCCCATTATATAAAAAATTTATTAATTCATAAATATAATTTTCAAAAAAAAATATTACTTCTAAATAACTAGTCAGGTGAGATGATAGTACATTGTACATGTTATATATTATTTTCCATTTGTTTTCTTCAAGTTCAACTTATATAAAAAATATATATCATTTCTTTTGATCATAATCTTATAAGGACATTATGTACTAAAAATAATATTTTTTTAGGATGGTATAATTGTAAGGAAATAAATATCATGATGAAAAGGATGATCATACCCTCCATTTACCACTTCATGTATATAAACATTATTCAATAGTTTATGACTAGAGTTATTTAATAGTTTCTGAACATTTTTCACTCGACTTTACTTACTCCCCCACAATGCTTTACAATCAAACATTAATTTCAAATAGTGATATTGGTAAAGAAACTAACACATATTTACTATGTCCCCAAAGCCTTGAAAATTCTATTAATTACCTTAAAAGGCATATTGATCTTTGAAAGTAAAGTGATGTAATTTTTTATGACTAAATATCACCATTTTTATAGTCACCAATTTTAACTCATTGTTATGAAATTGAATTTTGGTAGCCTATCAACTCATTTATTTTAAAATAACCCTTTTTAACTAATTTAGAAACACTACATGATGTATATTTTTTCTCTAATAGTGTTTATATTAAAGTTTCTTAATTTTGGAAGATCATTTAGTTTACCAAAAATATTTTTATTGTAGAATATTTTCTTCTTGACTTATTTTTTACTTATATTTTATGTATTCTCCTTATCCTTAACATAATTATTTCTACTGGCCTTCATTTGTTTAAATAACATTGAAATTACCTACTATCTAAAATAAAATTCTAAATTTTAGATTACTCTTTTTTAGATTTTATTCTATTATAATCATGTTATATATTTTAAATCATTAGACTCGTTTTTTTCTACTTAATGTTTTCTTCCAACAAGATGTTAATCATATTATCATCATCGAGAAGCTTCTACAATTCCTAGATTATTCAAGAATATTTAAAATTTATTCAATAGTGGATTATACATTCTTTTGTTTAATATATCCTCTTTCCACATTTTTCTAATATCTTTTTCTTGTTTCAAAATATTTTAGGGATATTATTTTAATTCTACCTTCTACATGAATTCGATCTCAAAATCATATTTTTCTTAAATTTTAGAACAAAATTGATAATTCATATTAGTACTGAGTAATTTTTCAGAATCATCAGTGTCATATGAAAACTCAATTTTATATTCATAGACTTTGTCTATATATTTTTTAGACAAAAAGGTTCTCATGTTATATTTAGTGAAATTTTTACCTTTATAATTATTAGAAACAATTAGCGTACTATGTTTCATCATTGAAAATCATTAAAGAATAACATATTTCCCTTCATCAGCTTCATTGGTTTTAGAGTTTTGAAAAATCTTAATATATTCCCGAATAGGTACACACTTGAAACATTTTAAGGGATGATTTTTCTTATGCATTCCCTTACCTCTTCTTGGGTTTCATGATATTTGATACATGGACATATAAAACCTATAAACTAACTCATCTTCTGAATCTATACAATATGATTCATATTAAACATCAATCTAGTTCATTAACTAATCATTCATTTTATAAGGCCCCAGCCTTAAACCTTACTTAATCTTGAGTTAATACAATATTACACCTTGAGGATCTTTTCAGGTTTAGAGTTTTAGAGAATTAGATCATAAAACTTGCATTACATTCCACATTTAATCAAAGTGGTTACATAAAAGACAAGATTCATTCTTCCCATAAACGGAAACATATTTAAAATAAAACTTGGATTCTTTCTTGACACATCCTTGACACTATCACCACATCACGTACCTTTCCCTTGACCTGTGAAAAAACTTTCAAAAACATGGGATGAGCATAAAAAGCTCAGTAAGGGATACAAAAATATGGATAGGAAACATGAGTTCATATATACATAAGAATAAAATCATACTTTACCCATAAAACATAGGCACTTTAACATACCTCATCAAATCATGAATAAATCATAGAAATCATAAGACATAAAAGGTAACTTGAGGCATTCATAACATTCTTACGTAGGGAGTAACCATCTTGGTTACGTTTTGGAATACCCATCACAGTATATTCCATAAATCTCTTCGGAGAAACCTTAACGTTTCACTCCTTCACGTTAACCAATGCATTGGAGAGCTATATCGGGCTCACCCGCCCTTATTTTATCACGGAACCACCCGTCTTCATAATAATGCCCAAGAACCATAACATAATCTTATCATATAAAACATGCATAAAATAAACATAACATTTCCACCTTTCAATAACAAGATATCAATACAACACATTGATATAAATAAATTATGAAAACCATTTTCAATACCAAAATAAAAGAAAAGTAAAACATGGTATTTATTTTTCTTTTAAAAAGATTGTATGGATTGTAGAGGAAGCCGAAACTCAAATAATGGTCACGGCGGCGGAGAAGTTTTTGTCGCCACATACGTACGACAAAAAAATTCCCTTTTTTCATTTAATAAACACTTCGTATAAAAAATATTCCTTTCGAATAAACGTAAAAGTCAAAGGGGTTTATACACCGTATAAAAGAAGGTTGTGTATAAAACAGAATATGCCTCAATGAAAGGAGATTGAGACGAAGTCCCTTACAAAGACTGTATCCTTGGTTTAAGGATAAATCAATTACATAATTATGTGTGACAAACAAATACAACAAATATAAGTGGAAATTAATTGTAAAATAATCAAAGGTCGTTCACACATATTCAAAGGATGACATATTCAATAACTACATGTTGAACCCAAAGAAACCGAAATTGGGTTAAGTAGTTCCCTTGACAGCCTAACGGCGTCACATCAAAATGAGTTGATGAGAGATAAAAAATGATATCTCATCACATGGACATAAAATTTACATCAATAAGGATATATGAGAACATATCCCAACATAACAATATGTAAAATAAAATACCCAACAAAAGAAGTCTTTTAAAAAGAGGAGGGTGAAAAGTTCCCTTACTGACATGGGTATCTTTCGAAACATACGCCCCGTGAAAGAAGTACAATACAAAATTGATGTAAATACTCATAAATGAAATAATATTACACAATGAGTAAAATAATGGTCAGTACATAGACCACTCGAAGGAAATTGTGGCCAATGTAGCATAAATCTCACAGGAATAAAAGTGAGATGAAAAATCCCTTACGAAAACTCGGCAGCCTAACGGCGCCACTTAAAACTACCAAAAATGGATTGATGAGGTAAAATAGGGTATCTCATCACATTACAATAAAATTTACAGAAAGAGGAATATAAAATAATATCCCAATCATAAGAAATATGAGCTTAAAAGGAATGACATAAAAGAGTGTACTTAAAAAGAAAGAGAGGTGTATGATCCCTTACCTCAAGTCCAACTTGTCTTGTTCGTTTCTTTATATTCCTGAATAATAAACTTATGTCAATTAATAATTGCCTAATTACCTCCTTTAGAGATTATTATTCAGTTCATATCACATATTATGATGTTATAATAATTGTTTAATAATGTTAGTTCATATCAGACCTTTTTGTCGATGTTTGGTACATGAGTCAAAAATGAACTTGTTTGAAAACGATTGCCCATGTAGTTATAAGTAAATAATTTCCAGAATATAATTAATGATTAAAATATCATATATATCCAGTAAATATTCATTTTATACTATTCCATATCATTTGGAGACAAAAAAATGAAAAGCCCCGTTCATGGAGATGGTAGGTCGTACGTACGCATGAACACTACTTTCATTTTGTTGTCATATTAATTGAATTAAAACAAAATGAGAGAGATATATATATGTTATAATTCCAGAATGATATCCATGATTTAGATGTAATATATTACATATATATCCATTATATATATGTACTTATAAAATTATATAACATTTTGAGATAAGAAATGAAATGTACCGTTCATGGAGACGGTAAGTCGTACGTATGCATGAACGCTACTTCCATTTCTATTTCATATTTAATGGAATTAAAACATAATAATACATAATAGTATTTTAATTCCAGTATGGTATCATATATAATATCATTAAATATATCCTTTATACGTACCACATTTGGTATTAACGAATCAAATCACATTGAGGGGGCGGTAGTCCGCACTTCCTTAAATGAAGATATCGCATTTACCCATAATGGAAACCATAAAGGTACACCATAAATGAAAAATAAAGAAGATTAAGTAAAACATGAACATATTATATATCATATATAAATATATTGTCCTCTTAATGTCCACCTTTTAAGGTGTTAGAAGAATGTTGAACAATCATCATTTCGGGAGGCAGAAATTCACCATCCACGGAAACTGTATGTTCTTTAACCATTAGATGTAGGTGTGTGTAATTTTAGCTCGAATCCTTCATATAAAAACATCCTAGTATATTTGAGATACTGTATTTGTTACAAAATAAATGAATAAAAAGAGTTTAGGGGGTTGGAGAAGCAAAATAAAACAAAAGGACACAAGTGAAGACATTACCTTAAAATCGGGTAACTCCCATTGGTTTGAGCTCAAAGGCTTCCTTGGGAAGACTTCTGCCCAAATTTAGGCTTCAAGGAGTAATATAGGGAAGTGTAGAGACAAAATGGGCAGGGTTTGGCTGAGCCAAAGGCTTTGAGATTGTGGGTAAGGAGGTAGAGGTGGGTGCCTTTTATAAGAGGAGAGGAGGGGCACTCTTGTAAAGTTACAAAATGTTACATTATTTTCAAAAGCGTTTCGGATTTTAAAGGTCCCACATTGATTTATTTCTAGGATAAGGTGATAAAGGCTCAAAATACATTCATCAAATAGGCTTTGGACATGTTTAGGTCTTATATATTATATTATCTTTCCATTTTATTTAAATCGTTAAATAATGAGGTCATCGCTGCATCATCATGATGTCATAAATAATTTAATTTATTTAATGTGTAAAAATTATTAAACAAATACTATGATGTAAGAAATCTTTTTATATTTCAAATTAATATTTATAGTCAAAAATCTGATTTGTATAACCCCATGTACAAATTGTTTTAGTAAAACATCTCATGTTTGTCTCATTTTTACTTTAACTTTAAATAAAAAGATATTAATGTCATTTTCCAACTAAAGTGGCTTCATGGGGTCCCCAAGTTGACCCATGGGTTGTCTTGGTCGGCCATGACACATCCAATGTGGTTAGGACATGTGTAAAGTTCATTTCATATTATTAAAACATTATTTTTACCTTAAACTACACTAATTACCTCTAATCGTGATTAAGAAATTAAAAGTTACTATTCAACAAAAAATTATTTTAATATCATTGAACCAAATTTTACTTCTTAATGACAACCATGTATTTCGGATTTTTGAAATTCAAAACACAAATATGGAAATATTTCATTTAAACGGAAAATCAGTTTTTATAAGTACCACTTAGTGGTTTCACTGTTCATCAAAATTGATGTTTTTCAAAAAATTACCAAAAAATCACCCTAAGATATATTTAATATTCCGAATTCAAAAATGAATTGTATTTTAAAAAATTCATAACATATAGGTTTCATTTATTAATTTAATAATTAATTCCCGTTGTCAGAGCAAATAGCATGTTTTTATGAAACAATAAGTATCAAAAGATTGACACTAGTTTAAGTCTGGTTTCAAAGAGAAATTAATTCCAACGACCACTATTGGATTTAATGGTAAAAATATATTCTAATTTCACTTTAAAACCAATTCAAAAGATAATCTAATCATATAAATAAATTATATTAAAAAGAGGTTTTGAATTAAAATACAACATTTTACACTATTCATTAAAAAATGAACTTTATCGGAAAGATACCAAAAATTTACACAAAGTAAATTTTGATGTCTCGATTCTAAAGAAGAGTTATATTTGGTCCAATAGAATGTATAAGAGTGAACAAAAATATATTTAATGATGGTTCTCCATCAAAAGGTGATAAGTGAACCTTTAGTGAAAACTAGGGCATATACGCCTAAAATTGAATTCTTTCCGTATTTTAAGCCATTATCTTTTATTTGATAATTGTAAAAACATTTAAAAACATATATAATAATATTTTAGTTATTTCTATCCATTACCGCCAATACAATGGCCAAATGTTAACTACCTTTTAAAATAATAATATTTTATTATTAGAGTGCAACGTAAGATTCCTAAGAAACTCGTTGTTGCGTGTTGGGTACGCCATCGAGCATAGAGTCCCCTTTAAAGTCATATTAATATTTTATTCACAAATATGGATAAATATGAAAATGTCATATTCTTTATTTACCTGGGGTGTTATATCCTTCCCCCCTTTTGGGAATTGCGTCCTCGTAATTTTTAAAATTGGGCTTGGAAACATCCTTGAAAGTCCCACATCAGAACAAGAGTCGGTAAAACAATCAATTTAAAATAAAGAAATATAAGTACAAAGGTCACCCGAGTTAACCCATACTAGGATTCCAAGTATGAAAATATGGACATGGAGGAAAAAACAAAGGGTCATATTCTGATGGAGAGTGATAGTAAACATATCTAGGAGAATGATAACCATAAGAAAATCACAAACTTGTGATGGGTTAAACGGTATTCGATTCCCCGGAAGGAAAAGTTATTAGACAACATTTTTGTTTTAAGTTACTTTTTATTGAGGAATTTATTCATAAGGAAACATAATCACTTATCATGTTGACTTTCAACTTTTACTAGATTCCTTAATCAAACTCATATTTTTTCCAAAAGACGAGTATTTAGGGAGACTTGTTCACATTAAGAGTACTATAATCAACTTCTAGAGAGTCACCTAATCCACAAAAGAGAACTATATACTTCCCATGTCTTTAGACTTTAACCAAAACCAAAAACAAAAAGGTTAGTACAAGATCAGATAATCCAAAAAAGGATAACCCTTTATAAAAAGAAAATCTACTCTTAACCTCAAGAATTTGTCCAACAAAACCCAAAGTACAAAGAGGACCATTCGATAATAAATTGTCCATAAAATTCTTCAAAGTAAACCAAACTAAGATTGAAACCCAAATATATGAAGGATTTAATCACACATTCTTCCAAGTTAAATCATAAAATTTATCTCCAAACAACATCATTTGCTCTTAAAGTCTCATATTGAAAAGTAATTAACCTAATCACATATCCTCCATGATAGGTTAATCATTTTCATAAATAACCCAAAATCATCTTAATCTTAATTCATAAAATCATATAACTAAAAACAATCAGTCGAACTAACCTGGGGCTTCACGTAGTCCAGTGGTAGACGATAAATACCAGTCGCACTTTGGTTGTGGGTTCGATTCCCGCAGATTTGTCCGACGCGATGGGTAGTCACACGGTCTGTGTGTTGTCCTTTTTCCAAAACTAAATAATTCTTAAATCATTCCCCAAAATGGGATAAAATCATCGAAAATAACCATAACATAATTTAACCTCAATTTTATCTCATTCCTTTCACTTCAATCATAACATATAGTAACCCATAATTACCTCAAATGTAAGGATCATATAAACCCAAATGGTTCTTTATAACTATGTACACAAAACAAAACTAACTATTCATTGAATAAAATTTGCATATATTAAACATCAGGGTTACACATAATATAAAAAGTCCTCTAATGTAACCCCATCATCAAAAGAGACTTAGTACTCTTAAGAATTTCACCATAACTCTTGAAGCCCTTATATGTTGACATCTTACTCATTCAACATTCTTCATGATCCATTAACCATTCCTTTCCAACTTATTCCAAAATACCTCTTTCCTACCAACAAAATCATGAATCATATCCTAAGATTCCAAAATAGGAAAACAATAGTCATGAAATAATACATACCTTTGATTGGTCATTGTCAGTTTCTCCATCCTCAATCGGAATGGAATTAGGTATTGGTAAACGAACATTTGTATGCTCTTGGTGATCCCATTCACGAAAATTCTTCATAAGACATGTGTTTGCATAATGACCATGCACACCACATTTAAAACATTAAATTGATCCCTCAGAAAGAACTTCTTTCCCTTTCCTCGATTCAACTGGATGCTTCCTTTTTCCATGGCAGTTTCTTGCTTTATGACCTTCATTTCTACATCTATAGAATATTTCTGTCCCTTTGAAACATTTTCCTAGGTGTTTCTTTCCACATCGTTGACACATAGGTTTTTGAACACACTTAACTTTTTGATTATTACCTGTACTTCCATAGGGATTTGTTTCTCGCATATATGATGCCTTAGAGAAATCACCAAGGTTTAGGTGGTCAATCATGACTCCAGATAGTTGGTTGAGGATAATCACAAGAGTTCTCATTGCAGCTCCCATATAATTCAGCTGCTTGCTCAAAAAACTATCACAGTTTCCTTCGCATCCACTGTTACTTTGGTGCCTGCCACATCCAGCCATTTACTAAAACCAAAAAGGTCAGTGTGAGTATATCAAAAAAACCATCATGTACTAATCAGTAAGATAAACACTAAGATATACTTACTCATTCACTTTATCTAAAACTATGACTCTTTCTAAAATCTTAACCATTATGGTAATGTCACTTATTCTTAAAGAATACCCTAACCTCTAAAGTTATCTAAACCAACCTTTGATACCAACTATATGGCCCCAGCCTTAAACCTTACTTAATCATGAGTTAATACAAGATTACACATTGAGGATCTTTTCAGGTTTAGAGTTTTAGAGAATTAGATCACAAAACTTGCATTATATTCTACATTTAAACAAAGTGGTTACATAAAAGACAAGATTCATTCTTCCCATCAATGGAATCATATTTAAAATAAAACTTGTATTCTTTCTTGACACATCCTTGACACTATCATCACATCACGTACGTTTCCCTTGACCTTTGAAAAACATTTCAAAAACTTGGGATGAGCATAAAAAGCTCAGTAAGGGATACAAAAATATGGAAAGGAAACATGAGTTCATATATACATAAGAATGAAATCATACTTTACCCATAAAACATAGGAACTTTAACATACCTCATCAAATCATGAATAAATCATAGAAATCATAATACATAAAAGGGTACTTGAGGCATTCATAACATTCTTACGTAGGGAGTAACCCTCTTGGTTACGTTTTGGAATACCTATCACAGTATATTCCATAAATATCTTCGGATAAACCTTCACATTTCACTCCTTCGTGTTACCCAATGCATTGGAGAGCTATATCGGGCTCACCCACCCTTAGTTTATCACGGATCCACCCGTCTTCCTAACAATGCCCAAGAACCATAACATAATCTTATCACATAAAACATGCATTAAGGAAACATAACATTTCCACCTTTAAATGACAAGATATCAATACAACACATTGATATAAATACATTATGAAAACCATTTTCAATACAAAAATAAAATAAAAGTAAAACATGGTATTTATTTTTCTTTTAAAAATATGGAATGTCTTATAGAGGAAGCCGAAACTCAAATAATGGTCACGGCGGTGGAGAAGTCGTTGTCGCCGCATACGTACGACAAAAACATTCCATTTTGTCATTTAATAAACACTTCGTATAAAAAATATTCCTTTTGAATAAACGTAAAAGTCAAAGGGGTTTATACACCGTATAAAATAAGTTTGTGTATAAAACAGAATATGCCTCAATGAAAGGAGATTGAGACGAAGTCCCTTACAAAGATGGTATCCTTGGTTTAAGGATAAATCAATTACATAATTATGTGTGACAAACGAATACACCAAATATAAGTGGAAATTAAGTGTAAAATAATCAAAGGTCATTCACACATATTCAAAGGATGACATATTCAATAACTACATGTTGAACCCAAAGAAATCGAAATTGGGTTAAGAAGTTCCCATGACAGCCTAACGGCGTCACATCAAAATGAGTTGATGAGAGATAAAAAAATGATATCTCATCACTTGGACATAAAATTTACATCAATAAGGATATATGAGAACATATCCCAACATAACAATACGTAAAAAAATACCCAACAAAAGAAGTCTTTTAAAAAGAGGAGGGTGAAAGGTTCCCTTACCGACATGGGTATCTTTCGAAACATACGCCCCATGAAAGAAGGACAATACAACATTGATGTAAATACTCATAAATGAAAGAATATTACACAATGAGTAAAATAATGGTCAGTACATACACCACTCAAAGGAAATTGTGGCCAATGTAGCATAAATCTCACAGGAATAAAAGTGAGATGAAAAATCCCTTACAAAAACTCGACAGCCTAACGGCGCCACTTAAAACTTCCAAAAATGGACTGATGAGATCAAATAGGGTATCTAATAACATTACAATAAAATGTACAGAAATAGGAATATAAAAGAACATCCCAATCATAAGAAAGAAGAGCTTAAAAGGAATGACATAAAAGAGTGTACTTAAAAAGAAAGAGAGATGTAGGATCCCTAACCTCAAGTCAAACTTGTCTTGTTCGTTTCATTATATTCCTGAATAATAAACTTTGGTCAATTAATAATTTCCTAATTACCTCCTTTAGATATTATTATTCAGTTCATATCACATATTATAATGTTATAATAATTGTTTAATAATGTTAGTTCATATCAGACGTTTTTGCCGATGTTTGGTACATGAGTCAAAAATGAACTTGTTTGAGAAAAGATTGCCCATGTAGTTATAAGTAAATAATTTCCAGAATAGTATTAATGATTAAAATATCATATATATCCAGTAAATATTCATTTTATACTATTCCATATCATTTTGAGATAAAAAAACGAAAAGCACCGTTCATGGAGACGGTAGGCCGTACGTACGCATGAACGCTACTTTCATTTTTTTGTCATATTAATTGAATTAAAACAAAATGAGAGATATATATATGTTATAATTCCAGATTGATAACCATGATTTAGATGTCATATATTACATATATATCCATTATATATATGTACTTATAATATTACATAACATTTTGAGATAAGAAATTAAATGTACCGTTCATGGAGACGGTAAGTCGTGCATACGCATGAATGCTACGTCCATTTCTATTTCATATTTAATGGAATTAAAAAATAATAATATATAATAGTATTTTAATTCCAGTATGGTATCATATATAATATTATTAAATATATCCTTTATACGTACCACATATGTTATTAACGAATCAAGTCACTTTGAGGGGGCGGTAGTCCGCACTTCCTTAAATGAAGATATCGCGTTTACCCATAATGGAAACCATAAAGGTATGCCATAAATGAAAAATACAGAAGCTTAAGTAAAAAATAAACATATTAGATATCATATATAAATATAGTGTAATCTTAATGGCCACCTTTGAAAGTGTTAGAAGAATGTTGAACAATCAACGTTTCGGGAGGCAGAAATTCGCAATCCACGAAAACAGTATGTTCTTTAACCATTAGATATAGGTGTGTGTAAGTGTAGCTAGAATCCTTATTATAAAAACATCCTAATATATTTAAGATATTGGATTTGTTACAAAATAAATGAATAAAAAGAGTTTAGGGGGTTGGAGAAGAAAAATAAAACAAAAGGACACAAGTGAAGACATTACCTTAAAATCGGGTAACTCCCATGGGTTTGAGCTCAAAGGCTTCCTTGGGAAGACTTCTGCCCAAAGTGAGGCTTCAAGGGGTAATAGAGGGGAGTGGAGAGACAAAATTGGAAGGGGTTGGCCGATCCAAAGGCTTTGGCAGTGTGGTTAAGGAGGATGAGTTGGGGGCCTTTTATAAGAGGAGAGGAGGGGCACTCTTGTAAAGTTACAAAATGTTACTTTATTTTCAAAAGCGTTTCGGATTTTAAAGGTCCCACATTGATGTATTACTAGGATAAGGTGATAAGGGTTCAAACTCCACTCATCCAATAGGTTTTGGACATGTTTAGGTCTTACATATTACATTATATTTCCATTTTATTTAAATCGTTAAATAATGAGGTCATCGCTGCATCATCATGATGTCATAAATAATTTAATTTATTTAATGTGTAAAAATTATTAAAAAAAATACTATGATTTAGGAAAAAAATTTATATTTTCAATTAATATTTATAGTCAAAAATCTGATTTGTATAACCCCATGTACAAATTGTTTTAGTAAAACATCTCATGTTTGTCTCATTTTTACTTTAACTTTAAATAAAAAGATATTAATGTCATTTTCCAACCAAAGTGGCTTCATGGGGTCCCTAAGTTGACCCATGGGTTTTCATGGTCGGCCATGACACATCCAATGAGGTTAGGACATGTGTCACATTCGTTTCATATTATTAAAACATTAATTTTACCTTAAACTACACTAATTACCTCTAATCGCGATTAAGAACATAAAAGTTACTATTCACCAAAAAATTATTTTAAACTCATTGAACCACATTTTACTTATTAATGACAACCATGTATGTCGGATTTTTGAAATTCAAAACAGAATGATGGCAAAATTTCATTTAAACGGAAAATCAGTTTTTATAAGTACCAATTAGTGGTTTCACTATTCATCAAAATTGAAGTTTTTCAGAAAATTAACAAAAATTCACCCTAAGATATATATGATATTATGAATTCAAAAATGAAGTATATTTTAAAAAATTCAAAACATATAGGTTGAATTAATTAATTTAACAATTAATTCCCGATGTCAGAGCAAATAGCGTGTTTTTATGAAACAATAAGTATCAAAAGATTGACACTAGTTTAAGTCTGATTTCAAAGTGAAATTAATTCCAACGACCACTATTGGATTTAATGGTAAAAATATATTCTAATTTCACTTTAAAACCAATTCAAAATATAATCTAATCATATAAATAAATTAGATTAAAAAGAGGTTTTGAATTAAAATACAACATTTTACACTATTCATTAAAAAATGAACTTTATCGAAAAGATACCAAAAATTTACACAAAGTAAATTTTGATGTCCCGATTCTAAAGAAGAGTTTTATTTGGTCCAATAGAATGTATAAGAGTGAACAAAAATATATTTAATGATGGTTCACCATCAAAAGGCAATAAGTGAACCTTTAGTGAAAACTAGGGCATATACGCCTAAAATTCAATTCTTTCCATATTTTCAGCCTTTATCTTTTATTGGATAAATCTAAAAACATTTAAAAACATATATAATCATATTTTAGTTATTTCTATCCATTCTCGCCAATACAACGGCTAAATGTTAACTACCTTTTAAAATAATATTATTTTATTATTAGAGTACAACGTAAGATTCCCAAGAAACTCATTGTTGCGTGTTGGGTACGCCATCGAGCATAGCGTCCCATTTAAAGTCATATTAATATTTTATTCACAAATATGGATAAATATGAAAATGTCATATTCTTTATTTACCTGGGGTGTTACACATTTTGTTTGTAAAATCTATTTATTTTTCGCAATTCACCTTTTTATTGGCATAATTACATATGATATTAAAATACTATACAAATCACTAAGAAGAATATCTCTTGGATCCTTTTCATACAGTACATAGACTTCCAAATCAATCTTATTTGTTGAGAAATGAAAAATATATTTTATAGTATCAGTGTATTCTAACTTATCACCGTAACTGATAATTTTTCTATCAATATCATTCACCTCTGTAATCAAAATTATTAGATTGATATATATGCATCTAGAGATATCTATACATTTGTTTCAAAAAAAAATTAATTTAGATCACTTCACATCGGTCATTCCTTCATATATATTGTGAACATTATACCATATATATGTATATATATATATATATATATTCGGGTTTCAAGTCATTTGAAATTTAAAATATAAATTTATAAGAGTGATGATAGAATAAAATTATTCTCATTAAAATATTTTCTAAGTTCCACTTTTCTATTAATCATAGAAACATCTTCATCTCAAGGAATAAACCCATCATTTATAACATCCAAAATACCATAACTAATAGATAAAAAGTATGGAATCATTATATATATCAATATATGATATATTATTCCATAAAAATTAATAATTCAATAACCATTCAGTGAATTTGAATTATCCATTACAAACAATAAAATTACATGACTTCCACTTCATCTTGAGGAGAGATAAATCAAATGTAAATCCCAAAAGAAGGTAACCTGATTTTTTATTCAACAAAGAGAATCACCTCATGATCAATATAAGAGAACAAGGGAGGTAAATCAATGAAAACTATTTTTTCTTTTTTAAAAATAATCTTCAAAAATTAATATTATTTTGGTATTATTATTTAAACTAACCCAAAAAGACACCCACAAAAGGGAAACTAGTAGATTTACTAGGATAACTTCTCAATGTGAGAATGTTGTTAAGATATGAAATCCTCTATTTTCATTGTACCCACTAAAAAATCTTGTGAGTACAATGACTATGATATAACCATAAAACATTCATTTTCCAGTCTCATCACTTTGATTTAGGGAATCACAAAAAAAATTTCATCCAGTACATTACAATTATAACTATTTTAAAATCAACTAAAGATATTTCATCCAAATTCACATCTTATAATTTCTTGGGTTTGATAAATTATTACATATATATTGTAATTGAACTATGGGAAACAATAACAAATATTCCATCATTTATACACATGACCATGGAGACTGATAGTTTTTTATTCACATTATATACAAATAACCACATTAATCTTCTTCACATTATTACTATATTATTTTACTAATAATAACTAATTATTAATTATGTTTCATATATCCAAAACATCATCTTAATCTCTATATTTTATTCTTTTGATCTAAATAATGATTAAACAATTTTTTCACACATTTCAAAAACAATACAATATACAACTTCACTAACAAAAAAATATAGATGAAATATAATTTGAAATTAAAATCCCCTTAATAGATCACAACCATTTTATTATGTACCATATTTATCAAAAAAAATTCCAAATTTTATTTATAATATGTTAAAATAACCATAAAATTTTATATATGTGGACTACTCATCATAGTTGTTCAGTGTTCTAGTATTTTACAAGTAATAAACATTCATGGTGTAGCCTCATCCATTATAGTGTGAGGTGGTTGTATAATAAAATTATTATTTTTTACTATCTATAAATTGTATGAATTGAACCTAGGATAAAGTGTGT
Organism: Viscum album; assembly: GCA_963277665.1. Taxonomy (NCBI): domain Eukaryota; kingdom Viridiplantae; phylum Streptophyta; class Magnoliopsida; order Santalales; family Viscaceae; genus Viscum; species Viscum album. The sequence continues at coordinate 909,056,336 of OY728145.1, forward strand.
AGGTCATTAATTTAAATTGAAAAATCCCATTTAATGAATTTCCAAACTGACCCATCCACTGCAACATGGTCGTCCAAGTTTTCAAAATATTTTTGTGTTGAATATGAGTTGGAGATTGGAGGTCCAAAATTATCAAGAGGAATTGAATTATAGAACTCATTTTATTTTGGAATATACCATTATGGTATAACCAGTAACTCGCTTCTCTTCTTCTTGAAGTGTAACCATTAATCCTCGACATGTAGTTCCTCAAATTTCCAGGTCCAGAAAAATCCTCAAAAACAAGAAACATGATGTGGAAACATCTATAGTGACATGTACCAACTTTTGGTGTAATGGATGCATCATGGACTTAAAATTAAGTTCTCAAAATTTAACCGATAAACATTTATTTAATAATAACATGCTTTGTGTAATGAAAGACTTTTATTTATCCTTTCAATATTCTATCATCATGACCTCTTAAAATGATATTTGATCAATTTACACCATTATAAGAATAATTTGAATTGATTTTAAAACACCATAAAATAACATGAATCTAGATTTTGAATATTATTTATTCATTGAAAAAATCAGACTTCTAGAATCAAATCCACTCCAACCAATTTCACCAATTTCAAAAAAAAACATCTCAAGAGCTCTTTGTGTGAACAATAGAGATTAAGATGCCCCCACTCACTATGGACACATAAAAGGAGTCATTAGGTTTTTTTAAACTGATTTACTTATACTAATCCATGAATATTATTTATGGAATCTTTATAAAGGCATTGAAAAAGTAATGGGATGATCTTATGGTGTAAAACTCATACTTCAACCAATGGAGTTTTTGTAAGAGGTTATTCCTTAGAGACTCAGTGATTCTTATGAAGACTTGATAAAATCACAAGTTATAACAACCTATACCACTGTAGCCTGAATCTGGTACCTTACATTTAATACTAGAATATATATAATAATCGAATCCCAAAGGACTGATCTATTTTATACTCTTGAAAAATATATTAAATTAAAGAAATATATTTTTCAATTAAAAACATCTAGTAAACAATATATGATCTTTTGAAAATCAGGAATATCAGAGCTTTACCCTACATATCAGTCATTATAAACACATCTTGGCATCCTAAGAAAATAAAACATTGTAAAGGGGTGATGTTAGATGCTCACTAAAGGTAAGAGTATATAGGAATCTATCATAAACAATCATAACATCTTTAAAAAAATTATAAATTAATAAAAATAATTTTAAACATAATCTTGAACATAATATTTAATGAATAAATAATAACATATAAAATAATTGCATGATCTTGAAAGCCTTACCATTAATATCCATTAGTTTTAAAATCACAAGGAATATCAATAACTAATGTCATAATGATGGAATATATGATGTTGGAAATCTTAACAATCATTATCTATTCTCAAAATAGTCACTATCCTGATATTTCATCAAGATAGTTTAATTATATGGGTAGAAACCTATCTGATTTGTGTCAAGATCTACCCTCCTGGAAGTTTTAAACTGGATGGAAATAAATGCAAAGGTATTTCATCAAATGATTTTGTATCATGAGACCTACCAATAATTGGAGGGGATATTTAGTGCCCCTCCCTTCATGTAGTAATTCAAATTCATTCCTTATTTAAAAATGGTTAAATATAAACAATATAAGAATTCATATTAAAAAAATTCCATATGAAAAGATAATACATTAACCGTAAACCAGGAATGACCTTAAAGTTACACATCCATTGTCAAAGTAATCATATTCCTTTTAATAAAATATGAAAGATTAAATCACATGAAATAAACCACAATAAAATATAAGATCCATAAAAAGATATATAAATAGATGAAAATACTATAATAAAATTGTGAGAAATTTCTTTAGAGAAATATCCCTTTTTTCTTCAAAATAATTTATTCAAAAGCCATGAAAATTAAAAAGAAAAAATTTCCATTTAAAATAACATTTTATGATGAAAATTTATTCTAAAAATGTTAAGGAATCATTAAGGGGTGAAAATCCTTTCACGTGTCATAATATAGAAAAAGACATTTCATCTGTATTTTTGTTGAAAAAGTCAAAAAGTACCTCGTTTGGAAAATGAAAAAAGATTCCCTTCAAAATATTTTATAAAAAGTAAAATTTTTGAAAAATAATTATAATTTTTTTAGTATAACAATAAAAATATTTTGAAAAAAATAATTATGTACATGGACGATAATAATTTAAAATATTTCTTTCAAAAATTCAAGAGGATAATTCTATTTAGACATTCAAAAATGTCCCAAACCACTTTGAATCAATGGAAATATAATTAACATTAAATAAATAAAATAATTAAGATTATTATATCATGAGAATTAGTTGATTTATGATATAAAATATCAACTGATTATTAATATAATATGTGTTTTATAAGGCATATCTCTCATAGAAGTAATGGTGACACGAGAAACCCCTACCTTAGGTATGATTCCCTCCATATGTTTCTCAAACTCACATATAGTGATTTTAAACATAATATTAAATTATAAGTGAATCATAATAATATTTATGATATCAAAATTATTTATTTTTTTACTTTATATTTCTTTTTTAAACAATTACTAAGATAAAGTAACATTTCAGGAAATAACTACTTTCTTTATCATACAAGTTTTGACTTGACTTTATTGATCTTATTAGATAAATCATTATTTACTTACATTAAATAACTTAAAACATGATTTATATATAAAAATTATTTAGAAAATATATATATATATATATATATATATATAACATATGAAATTGAATACACTATTCATAGAGATGGTTGATCGTACGTACGCATAAATGTTGTTTCTGTTTTCTTATCCTATTGAATAGAAATATTAATATGAAAAATATGAATATATATTATTCAGTTAGAATTATTTTTTCATATGTTACATATTTATTCATTATATATGTTTTTATATTAATTCTAGAATGGTTAACGTAGAAGATAAATTTCATTGTATCATAGAGACAGTGAGCCGTACATGTACTCGAGCGACAATAACATTAAAAAATGGTAAAATGGTAAAGAATTAGATTGTATATAAATTATAAAGAATCAATATCATGACATATTTATTTTTTAAATTCATTATATTCATATTTATACCCATAAAAGTAATATAGTGATGAAAAAAAATTACACCCTAGTGTGGACATGATAAGTCATACATATGCATACATAATGATATTGTTTTCCTTAGGATGGATAAAAGGATGAATATGTTTGAGCAATAATAATTATAATATCTTTGAATGTATATGATACTGGAGTTATTACATTAGTATTTATAGACTATAGGATGATGAAGTAGAAGAAGAAAGAAACTTGAATGAGTTGGTAACACAATTACCTCTTATTCGGTTTTCTCGTCTTCATTTGAACTAAATGACTTGTTTGGATAGCTTTCTATATAATGTATGAAATCTATATTTATTTGAGGTATGTTTTTAGAATAAATAGGTAGGTTTTTAAAAAAAAATGGGCTTTATTGGTGAGAATAATAGATAATTAGATGTTCCTTTTTATAATAGTGTTGAGAGGAACATTAGGAAACTTTCAAAATATTAAATTAATATAAATTAATTTTATATTTCATACTGATAAAAAGTAATTTATTTCAAATTTAATATGTATATATGTCCAAATACTCTCATACATTCATTTTTAGACACATTTAGGTCATATTCATACCCTTATCATTTGGATATAACCCTTACCCAAACCCTTTAACTATTACATGGCAACTTATCATTTTACACATTTAGGTTTTATATAGTTACAAAATAATGATAAAATAAACCAAAATGGATAATTTGTTACATATTTACCATTATAATAGTTATTTTGATGAAGTAATTATTTTTTATGATTGTTATATAATTTAATTTTTTTTTTAATTTATCATTTATGTCAATTTTGATAGTATTCATTATTTGTATTTTAAAAATATACTTCAAACAAGATAAAATATAAAAATACATCTAATATATCACTAACATGTCTATTGTATCTGTTAAATTCATTTATTTCATTAAATATGTAAAATTATATTTATTTTTTTTATTTTAATATAATTTATTTGATATTTCCATTGATACAAAAACTACTACATCTTTATTATGGAAGCCTTTAATTAAATTATTTATTATTTAAAAATAAAAAATCAATTATCTAGATTGATATAATTTTATTATATTTAAATTCACTATATGTAAAATAATTTATAATTTGTATAATACTATATTAAAAACAATTTCCTTATTAAATGTTTGAGAATTACATTATAAAATTATCATTAAATAAAATATAATAATTTTTATATTCATACCCTAGTGAATTTAAAAGGTTTTAATTTCTGAAAAAAGTTTATTAGGATGAAAACCCACTCATTGAATTAAATTTGAACAAGTGTTATGGTAATTTTATAATATTATAATTTATTTTTACCTCTAATTACCCTATTTACTCTTAACTATGGTAAATAATAATTTTCTAAAGATTCTATTAAAAACATAAAAAATAAAATTTAATTTTAACATGTTATAATATAAATATTTTTATGATTTTAAATGTGTATTTTTTTTAAAATTAAATTCACAGAAGTGGCAAAATTATGTTTAAAGCTAATCCCTTGGATTTGGTGAGAAAGTGTATAAAAGAGACTTCTAAAAGATCAATTTAAATAAATATAATATACAAATTATTCCAATGACATAAATTTCTTTAATATATGTATTATATATCTATTATAACATTGAAGTACTTTTAATAAATAATTTTTCACTAATTATTATTTAGATGAAGATGCAGTTTTTAACTAAAATGATGTATTATTCATTGTTCATAAAAATGATACTTTTCAGAATAATACCAAAAATTCAACCTATACTAATTTTGAGATCACATATTCAAATTTAATGTTTATTTTGAAAAATATAATTTATAAAATTTCCCAAATGTAGTTTTAAAATATGTGTTCCATTTAATGGTTGTAAAAATGATTTTATAAAAATATAAGTTTTTATGTGTAATATTTGGATTGTTCATATCATGTTTTTATAAAATATATTTTATAATGTTTTCAATATTTTATAATATATAAATTTCATAATTAGGTTAATACTGTTAATTCCCATTGATATAATGACTATGTTATAATGATCGTGATAATATAATGATATTTAATTGTATATCATTGTTCATTTTAACATGGGTTTGTGTTCAATGTAAGATATCTAAAAGATTAAATTTAAATAGATAAATACCATAAAATTTTGTGTGTTACAAATGTTTATCATATTTTTAATGAAATAATTCCTTATCTATTTTTCTATAAACACTAAATCGTATTCTTTGAATTGATATCCTCTAACATAAAAGTGAATGTCCAATCCAAACTAGAGCAGGACATTTGGGCGTTATCATGGAAATAATGTACCCACAAAGCTTTGGAAATAAATATTTAATCTATTAAGGAGGTGAATAAAACATCTAAAATGGCAGATTATATATCATTAATCATTGATGTCTCAAACAACCCTTGGTGGAAGCTTATATTTTAAAAGACATGTCAACATATTCATGGTACTGTTAGGCTATAGAAAATGTGAAAAAAAATTAATCTTCTTCTTTAGACTACTCATGATTTCATATCACATGGAGAGTTCTCACTCTGGTTTGTTTGAATTTGGTGGTATTTCTTACCACATACACTATCATATGAACACCTTCTGATAGATTACAATTTTTAGTAAATGGATCTTGATCTTTGTTAATTGGGATCACGGTATTGACTATTTCAAATTTCATAATATGGATTATTCATTATTGATTATTGATTATTCCTTATTCATTACATAATATTATTTATTATTTACTATCTATTGGTATTTATTATTTAGTAAATATTTTTATTTATTATTTCATATTATGTATATATTAATAGGTTTTATTTTATACTCATATAATTTTTTTTAATGATTTGTTTTTTACTACTTATAAAAAAACTTTATTCCTAATTTTTAATTGTTATGGGGTATGAAGTGTGATCCCTGATAATCCAATGGGTGGATGTGTGTGTTTATATTATTTTTTAAAATCAAAAGTACAACATAATTATTTAATTATTTGTTCTTTTTTATAAGTTATTTTTATTTGTTAATTTTAATTTCATATTTTTTTTCTTGTTATTTTTTATTAATATTTTTTATTATTTATTCATTAATTAAATATTACTATTTATTATTGTTTATTATTTTATTTATAACCTATTTTTACTTAATATTTTATATTTATATTTTATTTATTTATTATTATTATTATTGTTATTAATATTGTTATTATTATTATTTAATTATTATATTTTATTTATCATGTAATAGTGATAAAATTTTCTTCATATTTATTATTTTATAAATAATATTTATTATTTATTACTTATGTATCTGGGGTGTTACATAAGTTGTAAATCACCCCTTAATTCATTTTATGACCACATTTTAAATCATATCGGCATCCCTATGGGAGGATTTCAAGGACATTTACTGAAGTTAATTTAGATAGGGGTTTTAAAGAAGGTGGATGTTGTCTCAACACATGTGTTACGTAAGTGGACATCGGGATAGGATGAAGTGGCCTTAGGACCATGAAATAACCATATAAAATTAAATTATAATAGACTAGAATTTGTGTTGGTTGACCCTAAGAAGTGTTGTGATCAATCCATACTGACCTAGGGGTGTGTTGTTTCATTTCATATAACCTTCAAGACTCAAAAATAATTATTTATTGCATAAAATTGACTACTTGTTATTTATTATTTATTAGTTATTTTTTTATTATTAATAATTGATAATTAATGATTTATTATTGATGACATATCATTGATTATTTATTATTTTTTATTGATGTGTGATGGTTTATTTGTTTGTTTTTTTGTTTTTAATAATTAAAAATTAATAATTAGTTTTTGTTTTTGTTTTTTATTATTTATTACTTCTTATTTATTACTAATTATTTTTTCATTTATTATTTATCAATTTATATTTATTCATTATTTATTATAATTCATTTATTTGTTGTTAATTTTTTATTATTGAATATCCTATTAATATTGATCTAATCCAATCTAAAAATAAGGCATCTGATTAAAATTTTTATGGGGAGGTATCACTCACAATCATTGAGGCTACGTATTACGAAGGGGTTCGAATGAATTAATTGAAATGATTATGATATTATCATTGTATTGGGATTTAGGTACATAAACACAACATTAGTCATCATTCTTATGATATCATCTTAATGGTCCATAGCCGTTAATTCCATTAATTTTTCATCTTTATGACGATTCATGGGTTCTTATGTTCTCTATTTTTCGACCTTTTTCTTGGATTGAGGATATGGATTCATTACATGAGTCATTTCCCCTATTTTTAACTTAACTATTTTTATAATAAAGCAATTTTACCATGGAATGTTTCAATTATTCTTTATTGGTTATTATTTATTATTTAATATTTATTATTTATTAATATATATTTTGGTAAGCCCATGTATAAGGAATGCGAAGAGGAAATGTGTAAACACTTCATTCACCCAATCCCACGGGATAGTCATAAACATGAGGGGTTTACCATAGGCCCATGTTATGTAATCATAAACTGGATTGAAACAAAAGTTCTGTGTAGGATTGAAAAAATGGAACTTGGGATCATCATCTTTGAATACTATATAAGACTCTTTGATTTTATATATTCCAGTATTGTGGATAATATTTTATCTAAACTAGATATGGATATTCATGGTTTCTCATGGAAATAGCATTCCCATAGAGAATATATCATGGTAGGGAAGTTGGATGATTTAACTAAGAAATAAATTACTCTTCTCATAGAGGCGAAAATGAATGAAACATATAGAACTACTCTTGAATATTCTAGAAAGGTGATGGTTAATGGTGTCAGTACCTAGGATTTCTCGAGTGGAACTATGTTTTACATGTATGGCTTCAACAAACCTATGTGGAATGATATATAATTTGAGATAGGTTGGACTCGATGATGTATTGGTGGACCATGGAACATTTTCCAAAGGTATGTTATTTTTGTAGGTTACTCATTCTTGGAAGGTTATTGGAGAGTGTTTCTCATTCTAACTAAATGGTGAATTTATTATTGTATAGTTGTTTATATGGATTTTTAGGCCACTTCATTTCAACACTGAAACCCTCTATATCATATTAATTTTTCAATAAATGGATCATGGGGTTGGTTATACGAGCTCATGGTTCAAGTAATTTTAGAAAAAGTTTTACTAATTATTATTAGTATTTAATTTTTATTATTTATTATTTACTATTATTTATTTATTTATATATTAGTTATAATTTAATAGTCTTCATTTATTAATTAATATTTTGTATGTAATATAAAATATTTTTTATTATTTATTATTTTTTTTCATTATTCATAATTTATTAATTATTGTTATTTATTAGTTATAATATATTTCTTATCATTTATTTTTATTATTTTTGAGTAATTATTTATTATTAATTATTAGTTTTGAAACAACCTAAAGTCAAATCCCCTTCATCAACAAAATAAAAAATAGAGTACATGGGATGGATGAGATTAAACATAACATTCCTATACTCATTCCAAAACCACACAATAAAAAACAACAAGATTTCACATGAGAATATAATCATCGAAACCAACTGAAAAAAATGAGACATGTAAGCCAATTCCCTACACAATGTTATTGGTTCTCATAAATATGATTCTTAAAGTGAGAATATATACTATTTATTTTGGTCTCAACATATATAGTATTAAGATCATCAAGAATATCCTAACCTTCTACTACCGAGGTTTCTTGATAAAAATGCATATTATGTAATCCAATCATATAAAAATATGTTTACATGGGTCCAGACACTCAAAACAAACTTATTGCAGCTATACTATAATTTGACTCTATTCTAGAGGTGATACGAGAACTTGCGGTATTAGGTTTTCTCAAAGAGACATCCTCAATTACATTGATGGCTATGTCAATATAGGCCTAAATAATATGTTTATTATAATTCTTAAATTCGTACCATCGATCAAAGACATACAAACTCCCCAAAATCATGAAACTATACATCCTCAATGAATTATCAATCTAGTACCTCTTCAAATTTATATTAAAAATCCATTTATGTTTAGAGAAAAATAATAAGGCTCTGCAAATTATAATCTACTAATAGGCCCCATTATAATGGACCTGTGTTATTCCCTACCCTCAATAGTATTTTGAAAAAGGGTAGAATTATTATAATCAATTTCATATTGATTTTGATCCGATTTCATGGAGAAATAATGTAGCGACCCAATATTTTTGAGTAGTATATTAACTTACTCATAATGATTTAATAAGATGTTAATGGTTAATGCAGAAAGAGGATTCGATGGCTTCATCCAGTAGACTCGACCCTTATAAAGCCCACTTATCAGAGCTTGGGAAGGAGGTAGCATCTGTGGGCTTCGCTTTGGACCAAGCCCAAGCCGAACTCCAGCGTGTCAAGCTTGAACGGAAACGCCTACGGGAGAAGTTCAAGTTAGTAGAGATTACTACTAGGGAAATGTTATCTGAGCCTCCCTCAGATTCTCTCACCATAGCACACCTTACACTTAGGTCTTATGCCAGTGTTATAAGGGGATATGTGATGAGACCCTAGTTTCCTTGTGTAATCCTTTCGGGTGAATAAATTGAGATATCATCCTTTAGTGATGTTTATGGATTTTCTTTTGTCCGGATAATTTTAGGATATATTTTATTGATGAATTTTTGAAAAAGGGATATTTGAAAACATTTATGTAAACCCTAAATAACTAATGATGTGTAATGATTTTCAAAAAAATGGTCTTCTACAAAAGTGTTTAGTAAGGAATTTGGAGTCTAATAAGATCAACATAATTTTTGATGAATAGTAAATTATGAATAGTGATTTTATGCTTAGGATTAGTAATGTGACCAAATGGATTAGTAATTTCACTCAAAGAAAGTTTTAATATAATTTGGACACCTAGATTAAGTAATGTGATTCAATAAAATGGGTAAATAACGGTTTCATAAATTGTTAGTCAAGTATTAGTTTTTCCAGATGAATAGTGTTTTTTAATTAAAAATTTAATTAAAAATTATTAGAAAATTATTTTTATAAAAAGGGCATTATTTTTGACTTAGAGCATCGATATTATGTTAAGGTAATTTTTGGGGATTTTTCTGAAAAAAATGGATTTTCGATGAATAGTGTTTTTATTTAAAAATTAAATTAAAAATATTTAGAAAATTATTTTTATAAAATGGATTTCATTTTTGAAATCAGAGCATTGATATTTGGTTAAGATGAAATTTTGGGATTATTCTGAAAAAGTTGGATTTTTGATGAATAGTGAAAATATAGTTTTTAAGTTATGGGTGTTTAATGACATCATTAAATGATGTATTAAGTATATATTAAACATGTTCAAAATATGAATAGTATGATATGGTATGAGGTGTCCCAAGTGGCCAATACCATGGGCAAATACCATGGGTAAGCCCATGGTTTTGACAAAACCACTAGTGAGGTGTCCCTTGGCCATTATTGCCTTGTCCCCTCACATTCCCTATAAATACTCACCCTTTCCTCCTTTAGTTTTCACTCCCAACTCTCCCCCAACGATGTTCTGGTCTCCTTACCTCCCAAAGAGTCCTCCCAAGGTGCCCCCAAGCCCTCAAGGTCCAAACCTTTGAGTTTCAAGAGTCACGTTTTAAGGTAAGGGATCCGACCTCTCTCTTTCTTTTCATGTAATCCTTTTTATGTCATTCCTTTTATGCTCCATGTTCTTATGTGAGAGGTTGTTCTTTTATATTCCTCTTACTGCCCTTGTTATGTTTATATGATGAGAGACCCCCTCTTACTCTCATCATTTTGTTTTATAAATGTTTAAGTGACGTCGTTAGGCTGCCGAATTTTTAAGGGATTCTTTCACCCTTCTCATTTTTCAAGTTCGATTTTCATTTCAAGTCTTTAAAGTTCCTTTTTTCTTATGGGTTATGATCTCAATATCTATCATACTGATCTCTTATGATAATATGATGAGGGACCCTATTTGATCTTGTCAATTCTTTTTATTGAAGTTTAAGTGACGCCGTTAGGCTGCCAAATTTTCATAAGAGAAATCTAATTTTTGTCTTCCTTCCATGTTTTTCATTTCAAATTTTATGTCCTTCAAATTTCATTACCATGTCCATATATCCTTCTTATTATGTCCCCTTACTTTTTTATGGATCATTTATGAGTGTGTGACCCATGTCCCCTCCCTTTTCAATATTTTCTAAAACCCCGAAACATAGCCGTTATGCTGCAGAATTTTCGTCTCAAAATGCCTCTCTCTCTTTTCTCAAAATTATTTTATGTTATAAATTGAATAATCAAAGATCTTATTTCTACAAGGGTATTCACATATATATCAAAATGTTCTATTTTAAATTCTGGTATTTACATACATGAGACCCACTTTCCCTTCCGTGGGTTTAAAGTGCCGTAAAGATCATGTCTTTAAAGAAGTTTTTAAAACGTTATGATTATGAAATGAAACCCATTTATTTTATTCTATGTGGGTTATTTATGAAATTTTTGATGATTATATATGTGGCTCACATGATAATAAAGGAAAATTTAAGGGTGCGCCCTGATAGCACTCCAATGCATTGTGTAATGATGTAACCACTAGAGATTACAATTTTCACGATACCTTGGTGAATAACCTTGGTAATTTTCAATTGACACCTTGGGGATGGACCTTGGTGATATGTTCATGATTGTCTATGTTAAATGATGTAGCCACATCTTCAAGTTATGGGAAATGTTATTTTTATTATGAAATGCCTCATGATTTCTTTCTCATTCCTTAAAGTTCTTTTCATGTCCTTATTGAAGTATCTCAAGTTCACATGTAAAATGTTCCTCTTGTTTCCCTTACTGGGCCTTCTGATCACCCTTTCTTTTGATGTATGTTCCCAGGTTATGAGATGTAGTAATGAACCTAGGATGAACTTAAGTAGAAGACTTTCAAGTGTTTAAGAAGAATGTATTATGTTGTTTTCATGTATTATGTTCCTGGTTTCCAAGAAACGAGACCTTAAAGATCCTCAGTTTTTTGTAATCTAATGAAAGTTTATGTTATAAAATGGCAGGATGCTATAGTTGGTATCAAATGATGGTTTAGTTATTTATGTAAATTAGGATATAAAAACTTTAGGAAGAGCCCTATAGAAAAGTTTAAAAATAGGAAAACTTTCTGGTATTTTGGTAAGTATTGAGTAAGTGGTTTATCAAACAAATACATCCCTGTCTGGATACGAGCAGGTAGAGGCGGCTCTAGCACAGATGTACATAGGGGTAAAACCCGAAAACACAGCTTTGATCTAGACTCGAACGGGAACTGGTGCATGATAACGGGCCTTGCTTCACTCTTGGTTACGACACTCCCGAGGGATATGTTTGGTTAATCACAAGCTTTTTATGAATCATTATGAAGGAATTATAGAAAAGTGTAATTTTCTAAGCATGAAGTCTTATTTAAAAGATCCATAAATGAAATAAGTTTCTCACTAAGGTTTTATTCTTTTAGAAAATGGCGGGAAATAGGAGGAACAGTGCCGATGGTGACCACAATGCACCATGTGCTGACGGCCCTCCGATGGAAGCCGAAATGGAAACATTCATGCGAATGATGAACCAACTGACTCAAGTTATGAGTAATAACTTGAATCAAGCTGAGAGGCCGACCTCACCACGAAGGGAACAACTTTCTGTTGAGCCCTTCATGCGTCAACGACCACCAACATTCAGTGGATCTACTGACCCATTGGTTTTGGAACAATGGATAAGCTCCATTGAAAATATCTTTTCTGTACTTCATTGTTCGGAACAAGAAAAAGTCACACTTGCTGTTTACCGCCTAGAGGGAGAAGCTGATCAGTGGTGGTCACTGATCAAAAACATGAAGCCATGAGGAGAGATGGAAGCTATGGAGTGGGAAGAGTTTCGGGGAATATTCTTTAATAAGTATTTCCCTCGTTCGATGAGAACGAGAATGGAGAAAGAATTTCTCGAGCTGAAGCAAAAGGAGAATGAATCAGTTGGAACCTATGAGATGAACTTCACAAGGCTTTCTCGTTATACCTCAAGCTTTGTCATGGACCCTAATGGGAAGGTTGATAGATTCTTTGGTGGACTACGACCTCATCTGCGGAAGAATCTAGCCAACAGGGACTATGATAGCTATGAAGAAATAGTTCGAAGTGCCATGAAAGTTGAACTAGAGTTTGGGGAGACACAGTGGTCTCAAAAATCTAATGAGAAGAAGATAACTCTAGAACCAAGCCTGGGAAGAAGTTTTGATCAGGAAAGAGGTGGAAAGCACATGCAACATGCCACATGCAATAAATGTGGGAAGAAGCATTCGGGGAACTGCTTGATCGGAAGTGGTAAGTGCTATAGATGTGGAAAAGAAGGCCATATTTCTCGGAATTGTCGTAGTGATGTGAAGCCTCAATTTCCCAACACTAACGACAGAGGAAAGATGGTTCTGGCCCTACCCGAAGTCAGATGCTTCAAGTGTGGATAGCTTGGGCACTTTGCTAATCAATGTCTAAATCCAAGGGCGGTGGAGGGGAATCACCATCAACCTCAGCAGAGGCCAAGGGAGCAAGGTTGTGCTTTCGCTATCACAACAACTGAAGTTGAAGTTCCGAACGATGTGGTAGCAGGTACTCTTGTTGTCCTCTCAAAACTAGCAAGATATTTATTTGATTATGGTTCTATGCATTCCTTTATTTCCTCCAAGTTTTCAAGGAATATAGAATCAATCCGCGAACTTCTAGAGGTAGAGTTTTCAGTCAAAAATCCAAGTGGGATTATCCATGCATCAACAGTGTTTAGAGACTCTAGTGTTTACTTTAGTGAGCACAATCTTATCGCAAATCTTGTAGTCATTCCCATGTTGGAATTCGACGTTATACTAGGGATGGACTGGCTCTCAAAGTATAATGCTAAGATCAAATGCAGAAGTAAGGAAATCTCAGTAGTCTTGAATAAACGACCTACAGTTATCTTCCAAGGAGAGATATCCCGAACTGATCCCTATCTAGAAGCACCTCCCATAGCTTTCTTTATGGAGTTAATCGGTGATGATGAAGAAGGAAAATGGAGCATACAAATAGAAGATGTTCCGATTTTTTAGGAATACATGGATGTATTTCCTGAGGAGTTACCTGGACCTCCCCTAGAAAGAGAGGTAGAGTTCTCCATTGAACTTGTACCTGGGTGTCAACCGATATCAAAGACTCCATATAGAATGGAAAATGTGGAGCTAGAAGAGTTAAAGAAACAACTCCCAGACTTGTTGGATAAGGGGTTTATCTAACCGAGTGTGTCTCCTTGGGGGGAACCAGTTCTCTTTGTGAAGAAGAAGGATGGATCAATGTGGCTATGCATTGATTATAGAGAACTGAACGGGATCACAATGAAGAACAGATACCCTCTTCCAAGAATTGATGATTTATTTGACCAACTTCGTGGGGCTCAATTCTTCTCTAAGATTGACCTTCGGTCAGGTTATCATCAACTGAGGGTGAAGAAGGAAGATATTCCAAAGACTGCCTTCCGATCAAGATATGGGCATTATGAGTTTACTGTTATGCCTTTCGTCTTGACTAATGCTCCTTCTATTTTCATGGATTTGATGAATAGAGTCTTTAAGGACTACCTTGATAACTTTGTGGTAGTTTTTATTGATGATATTTTGATATATTCAAAAAATCGTGAGGAGCATGAAGATCATCTAAGGGTTATATTGAAAACTCTGCGGAAGGAGAGGCTCTTTGGGAAGTTCAGCAAGTGTGAGTTTTGGTTACAGCAAGTGGCTTTCTTGGGGCACAACGTAAGCAATGAAGGAATCTCGGTTGACCCTGGAAAGACAATGGTTGTGGAGGAGTGGCCTCAACCCACAACAGTAACTGAGATTCGTAGTTTCCTTGGTTTAGCAGGATATTATAGGAGGTTTGTGAAAAACTTTTCACGACTTTCTATTCCACTAACCAAGTTGACTCGAAAAGGGGTTAAGTTCATCTGGACAAAGGAATGCGAGGAAAGTTTCCAAGAGCTAAAGAAGAGATTGGTTACTGCACCTTTGTTAACACTACCCTCTATCGGAGAAGGATTTGTTATTTTTAGCGATGCATCTCTGAAAGGGCTTGGGTGCGTCCTCATGCACAATGACAAGGTAATTGCTTATGCATCTCGACAGTTGAAGATTCATAAGCAGAATTATCCTACGCATGATCTAGAGATGGTGGCAGTTTTTTTTCTCTAAAGATATGAAGGCACTATCTTTATGGGGAGAAATGTGATATATACACTGACCACCAAAGTCTAAAGTATATTTTCACTCAGAAAGATTTGAACATGAGACAAAGGATATGGTTGGAGATTATTAAAGACTATGATTGTTCAATTCAATATCACCCTAGAAGAGAAAACAAAGTCGCGGATGCGTTAAGCAGGAAAGATCCTATTGTTCTGGAAACAATGAGGATCCTAGGGGATCCCTTGACTAAAGATCTAGTAAAATTGGACATGGGAATTATAAGGAAAGGGACATCATCAACCCTATCCCAAATTATTTCTCAACCTTCATTACTAGAGAAGATCAAGAAGGATAAAAAAGAAGATCCTTTGCTGCAGGAGAAGTTGGAGGCTGTACAGGATGGGAAGTTCCCTGATTTCAGTATTGATCAAGAAGGTGTATTGAAATTTCATACAAGACTATGTGTTCCATCTATTCCAGAGATAAAAAAAGAACTGATGGATGAAGCTCATAGCTCTACTTTCTCTATACATCCGGGAATCACTAAGATGTATAGAGACCTTCGTGATCATTATTGGTGGGATAACATGAAGAGGGAGATTGATGATTACACTACAAGGTGCCTGGTGTGTCAGCAAGTAAAGGAAGAACGACAACTTCCTAAGGGGGTATTACAACCGCTACCCATACCAGTATGGAATTGGGATAATATCACTATGGACTTTGCAACAGGTCTCCCGAAAACATCTAAAGGAAACAATGCGATATGGGTTATTGTGGACCGTCTCACCAAGACAGCCCATTTTATCTCTATTTGGGAAGATTTTTCTCTGGATCATCTTACCAAGATATACATGAAGGAAGTGGTAAGGCTTCATGGGGTACCACTATCCATCGTATCTGATCGTGACCAAAGATTCACATCAAAATTCTGGAGAAGTCTTCAACATGCTCTGAATACTGAATTGAATTTTAGTACGGCCTATCATCCTCAAACTGATAGCCAATCTGAAAGGACTATTCAGACACTCGAAGACATGTTGAGATTATGCTCAATGGAATTTAAGGGTGGATGGGATCAACACCTCCCATTAGTGGAGTTCTCCTATAACAACAGCTTCCATGCGAGTATTCAGATGGCACCCTATGAAGCTTTGTATGGAAAGCGGTGTAGAACTCCTACTTGTTGGGATGACACTGGTGAGAGGATGCTTCTTGGGCCTGATCTCGTGCAAGAGATGACGGAACATGTTCATGCCATCCAACAACACATAAAGGCAGCTCAGGGTCGGCAGAAGAGCTATGCTGACAATCATCGAAGGGACTTGGAGTTTGATGTTGGTGACAAAGTCTTCCTTCGAATTTCTCCATGGAAGAGAGTCATGCAGTTTGGGAAGAAAGGGAAGCTCATCCCTAGGTACATTGGCCCCTATGAAATCCTTGATCTCATAGGAGCAGTGTCCTATCGTCTAGCACTTCCACCGAACCTAGCTCAAGTTCATGATGTCTTCCATGTATCTCTCTTGAGGAAGTACATACCCGACCCTTCGCATGTACTGAACCCCGAGGTGGTACAACTGGAACATGACCTCTCTTATGAGGAGAAACCAGTGGAGATCTTGGACAGTAGAGACAAGGTCCTACGAAACAAGACTACCCACCTTGTGAAAGTGTTGTGGAGTAATCATAAATATGACTAAGCGACTTGGGAGCCTGAGGAAACAATGAAGCAAAAGTACCCTCACCTTTTCGACTAGGCCTCAAGTGTAAATTTCAGGGACGAAATTTTTTAAGGGGGGAAGAATGTAACGACCCAATATTTTTGAGTAGTATATTAACTTACTCTTAATGATTTAATAAGATGTTAATGGTTAATTCAGAAAGAGGAGTCGATGGCTTCATCTAGTAGACTCGACCCTTATGAAGCCCACTTATCAGAGCTTGGGAAGGAGGTAGCATCTATGGGCTTCGCTTTGGACCAAGCACAAGCCGAACTCCAGCGTGTCATGCTTGAACGGAAACGCCTACGGGAGAAGTTCAAGTTAGTAGAGATTACTACTAGGGAAATGATATCTGAGCCTCCCTCAAATTCTCTCACCATAGCACACCTTACACTTAGGTCTTATGCCGGCGTTATAAGGGTCTATGTGATGAGACCCTAGCTTCCTTGTGTAATCCTTTCGGGTGAATAAATTGAGATATCATCCTTTAGTGATGTTTGTGGATTTTCTTTTGTCCGGATAATTTTAGGATATATTTTATTGATGAATTTTTGAAAAAGGGATATTTTAAAACATTTATGTAAACCCTAAATAACTAATGATGTGTAATGATTTTCAAAAAATGGTCTTCTACAAAAGTGTTCAGTAAGGAATTTGGAGTCTAATAAGATCAACTTAATTTTTGATGAATAGTAAATTATGAATAGTGATTTTACGCTTAGGATTAGTAATGTGACCAAATGGATTAGTAATTTCACTCAAAGAAAGTTTTAATATAATTTGGACACCTAGATTAAGTAATGTGATTCAATAAAATGGGTAAATAACGGTTTCATAAATTGTTAGTCAAGTATTAGTTTTTCCAGATGAATAGTGTTTTTAATTAAAAATTTAATTAAAAATTATTAGAAAATTATTTTTATAAAAAAGACTTTATTTTAGAACTCAGAGCATCGATATTATGTTAAGGTAATTTTTGGGGATTTTTCTGAAAAAAATAAATTTTCGATGAATAGTGTTTTTATTTAAAAATTAAATTAAAAATTTTTAGAAAATTATTTTTATAAAATGGATTTCTTTTTTGAAATCAGAGCTTTGATATTTGGTTAAGGTGAAATTTTGGGATTATTCTGAGAAAGTTGGATTTTTGATGAATAGTGAAAATATAGTTTTTAAGTTATGGGTGTTTAATGACATCATTTAATGATGTATTAAGTATATATTAAATATGGTCGAATTATGAATAGTAAGATAAGGTATGAGGTGTCCCATGTGGCCAATACCATGGGCAAATACCATGGGCAAGCACATGGTTTTTCCAAAACCACTAGTGAGGTGTCCCTTGGCCATTATTGCCTTGTCCCCTCACTTTCCCTATAAATACCCACCCTTTCCTCCTTTAGTTTTCACTCCCAACTCTCCCCCAAAGAAGTTATGGTCTCCTTACCTCCCAAGGAGTCCTCCCAAGGTGCCCCCAAGCCCTCAAGGTCCAAACCTTTGAGTTTCAAGAGTCACGTTTTAAGGTAAGGGATCCGACCTCTCTCTTTCTTTTCATGTGATCCTTTTTATGTCATTCCTTTTATGCTCCATGTTATTATGTGAGAGGATGTTCTTTTATATTCCTCTTACTTCCCTTTTCATGTTTATATGATGATAGATCCCCTCTTACTCTCATCATTTCTTTTTATGAATGTTTAAGTGACGTCGTTAGGCTGCCGAATTTTTATGGGATTTTTTCACCCTTCTCATTTTTCAAGTTCGATTTTCATTTCAAGTCTTTCAAGTTCCTTTTTTATGATGGGTTATGATCTCTATATCTATCATACTGATCTCTTATGATCATATTATGATTGACCCTATTTGATCTTTTCAATTCTTTTTATTGAAGTTTAAGTGACGCCGTTAGGCTGCCGAATTTTCACAAGAGAAATCTAATTTTTGTCTTCCTTCCATGTTTTTCATTTCAAATGGTATGTCCTTAAAATTTCATTACCATGTCCATATATCCTTCTAATTCTGTCCCCGTACTGTTTTATGGATCATTTATGAGTGGGTGACCCATGTCACCCCTCTTTTCAATATTTTCTAAAACCCAGAAACATAGCCATTATGCTGCAGAATTTTCGTCTCAAAATGCCTCTCTCTCTTTTCTCAAAATTATTTTATTGTATAAAGTGAATACTCAAAGCTCTTATTTCTACAAGGGTGTTCACATATATATCAAAATGTTCTATTTTAAATTCTGGGATTTACATACATGATACCCACTTTCCCTTTCGTGGGTTTAAAGTGCCATAAAGATCATGTCTTTAAAGCAGTTTTTAGAACGTTATGATTATGAAATGAAACCCATTTATTTTATGCCATGTGGGTTATTTATGAAATGTTTGATGATGATATATGTGGCTCACATGATAATAAAGGCAAATTTAAGGGTGCGCCCTGATAGCGCTCCAATGCATTGGGTAATGATGTAACCACTAGAGATTACAATTTTCACGATACCTTGGTGAATAACCTTGGTAATTTTCAAATGACACCTTGGGGATGGACCTTGGTGATGTGTTCATGATTGTCTATGTTAAATGATGTACCCACATCTTCATGTTATGGAAAATGTTATTTTTATTATGAAATGCCTCATGATTTCTTTCTCATTCCTTAAAGTTCTTTTCATGTCCTTATTGAAGTATCTCAAGTTCACATGTAAAATGTTCCTCTTATTTCCCTTACTGGGCCTTCTGCTCACTCTTTATTTTGATGTATGTTCCCAGGTTATGAGATGCAGTAATGAACCTAGGATGAAATTAAGTAGAAGCCTTTAAAGTGTTTAAGAAGAATGTTTTATGTTGTTTTCATGTATTATGTTCTTGGTTTCCAAGACACTAGACCTTAAAGATCCTCAGTTTTGTGTAATGTAATGAAAGTTTATGTTATAAAATGGAGGGATGCTATAAATAAACCCATCGTTACCAACATTATCCTTCACTTTCTCTAAACGATCATCATTCTTCAATATGAAATCAAATCCCATAGTAAGAGCACCCCCTTGTGATTAAATCTAGATGGAGTCTCAACATCTATATTGTTTCCCTTGTGGGACCTAGAATATATCATTTTCTATTATTATATAATTAAGGATCAAAAAACTCTTGAACATTGACATCAAAATCAAACAGTACAGAATTTTCAACATGAATTATATCTATAATATCATTCTTACCTACAACCAGTTAATGAGACAGAAAAGCAGTATCAACCTCATATTACCATTTTCCTCCATTCCTTCTAAATATTATGATTAAGTATGTTTGTTACTACTTACGATACGATATCTTAGTAGATAATCATAAAATAAGATCCCTAAATGACATCCCAATATATTCATTAATTGTCTATAGATATTCGTACCCATTGAATCAACTTGTCTCTACCCATAGGTATATACGACAAATATCCCATATCCTAGGACCATTAATAAATTGATACTTTTCCCTAAAAAAATTATCAACTTTATTATTATAACCCCAATCCATACATCCAAAATTATCAATTACATATTAATCAACTAAATCCAGATTCAACTGTAAAGACCCATCTACTAAATCAATAATACCATACACATGTAGTGAGTCATTATATATTATAAAAAAACTCAAATTTGTTTCATGTCCCAGTATACCCCATAAAGAAACTTGTGAAATATGTGGGACATAATATTATTTATTCATCCTCCTACAATACTGAAAAAATCCACCAGCATAGAGCGTACATCACATTTTGAGAGACTTATATCATTTATATATTGTGTGTCACATGAAATTAAAAGCCTCACAAAACAATTAAAATTTCACATATTGAATATTCAAATTGATTTAATCATTCTAAATTGATACATAACAATAACAATAAGTATACTATTGAGATAAAATAATATATATACCCTATAAGTCCCTATAGTTTAATAGTTTTCTTTCTGTATCCCTTGGAATGGAAACTAAAACTATGAATATAGTGTTTTTGGATTCTATAAGATCCATTAAAATCAATAAATTCTAATACAAACACTTGTAAAAGTGTTCATAATAGGGAAAGGGGAATTTTCTAATGGAAATACATGGATGTGTAATTAAATCAGGTTCCAATTAAATTACTCAAGTCCCCTAGAATTATCAAAAAACTCACTAGATTTAATCAGTCAATGAATTAATCTTAGAAAAATTATGATACATTTATAGTTTCTAATAATATAAACCAATGAAACATCATTAACTGGATAATCTAAACAAATAGAATTATCTATCATTGGAAATATAAGTAAATCATTAAGATAAAATTTCTTCATGTCCAATATTTTGGTAACCACATCAGAATTTTTCAAAACCTGAATAGTTGAACATTTCTAGAAGATTCATTATATAACCTAATCTCTTAATGATGCTATGGGATGGGATCCAAGAACCCTAAATCCAGATTCTCTATTTTATCCTTCTAAATGAGCTTATGATTCTCAATCATGAACATAATAATCCCATTTTTATAATTCAAGGACAACATAAGGATCCAAAGCAAATTTATGAGGAAACACAATCTGAAGAGAATTTCAATTAGAAAAACAACTACGATTCTAGTCACCATAAATCCTTATTCCTATGAGCTATCCTTCACCTATTAATATTATTATTTATTATTTATTATTTATAAATTATAAATTATTATATATTATTTATTATTCTAGAAATGTATGGATAGATCTAATTTCTTAAAAAGTATAGAAAAAGGAATGTGGATGGGGCCATACAAGAAATCACACCCTGATTTCAAGAAAACCCAAAGAAAAAGTTCATAGTTCATATTCTTTGTGATAAGAAGAATCATAATCACCATACCAATTAGAGTCATATTCTGTCACCCCATCAAACCTAGTAACCATAGTTGTTTTCAAATATGAATAATCTTTCATATGACTTGTTTTATTAGATGGATAATGTTTAAGACCCTCATCATCCACAATAAAAAAATCATTTGGAAAAAGATTTATTATAGGATGTTTATTTAGGAGATTCATGCTAAATACCATCCCATCTAAAATGGATTTCATATGATTTCCTTAATTAAATAATTTCTTCCTGAATCCTTGAGAGATTCATGACATCAGTCATAATTTATTCAATTTCAATAGTAGTATTCGGCTGCTATATTCCCAAAGTCACACCTTGTTTCAAGCATCCTTTATCTGGATCATTCACACCATACTCAGGAACCAAATAAGGGACATCCAGGACCAAGATCCAGACAACGAAGAACCACCTTCCATTATTCTATGATCTTGGAAATTATCCTTAGATGACTGAGTCACTTGTATCACTTCTTGATAATCCTTTTCCACTACTTGCAGAACACCAGTACTAACATGATCCTTACCCCTACCAAAAGGGGATTTACTTCCAACATCAGAAGCCTCATTTTTTTAGTCTTCCTTAATTAATTCTTATAGGATGCCTATTGATTCCATTTTTAATAAGATAAGGAGTATTCACAAATTTTAGATAACTTATCCTTAACATATCCAATTACTTGACATGCTTGATAGAAATTAGGTAATCTCTGGTATTCCACTTTTAAATATATATCATCATACAATAAGGAAAAAATTTATTACGAATTAGGAAAAAACATAGATCAACATCCAATATGACCCTAGAAGAATGACCAAATTTCACAGCCTCAGTGTTCCAATCAATTTTAATTGTAATTAAAATAGAAAAATCAATGTCAAAAATAATTTTAAGATTATATAAGATCCATTAAAGATAAAAAAAATTATACATACCTATGACCTGGTATTTTAAATAGAAAAAGGGATGAAACAAAAGTCCAATTATTGAAAAAAAATACATGTATTTAAGAGAATTAATCTGATACCCCATACTCTTCCCTTCAAATCATCAGACAAGAAAACAATGTGAATGTAACCTCATCCCATAGGAATACATATCTAGTCAGAAAACCCCCAGATAGAGGTTAGGTTTTGAAAAAAATAATCTACCTTCAAGAATTTTCATCCACTAGGAAGAAACAATTTAAAAATAATAAAGTGTTCACAGAGCTTGAATCTGTCAAGTATCACCTCCATGTTAGAAATCAAATGAAGAGTGTCACCCTTTCTCATAATTTTCTTAGTAGAACTATCACTCATATAATTGAAGTTCCATCGACTAATGTTCCAATCCATTTACATGACAAACCTATTAGAGCATCCAGTAGCTGTAAAATTAATAGATGAATATACTATAGTGGAAATACAATGAAAAATCCAACCCTGCGTCCATAGTGGCATCATTAGATGTGGTGTTAGATCTCACATCTTCTTCATCTACTAAGATATAGTTTTCAATTGCCTTATAAATGGTAGTCTTGGGTAGACCCTCTTCATCTACAGTACCCTCCCATATTGGTTGGCATGATGCCTCAAAATTAGCCATAATACATCCCACCATAGTCCGAGGAACTCCCTGCTCAGATTCAAATATAAGATTTAACTAATTTTAGTCATCAAGAACCATTAGGAAATGAAAAAATAACCATTATCCTCTATGGACAAATCATCCTTCAAGGACCTACTAGATCCATCAATTCCAAGGACCACCATCATGAACATCCATCGCCCATGGGCATGGAAAGCACCAACGTCTGTAACCTCCATTATCTAATCTCTACAGGATATCACAAAATCTATAGCTACCCTAAAGTTGTAGCGATTTGAGATGGTGATGTTGTCATAAGGCGTCGCTCAAGGATACTCTATAGGAGCCTCGCCTCCAGTGAGATGGGTGGAACCAAAGTTATGTCACATGATCAAGCCTTAATCTCACTGACCAGAGATGGCATGATCACGATCGGGGATAACATCATAGGACCTCACCTGTTGTACTCACTCTATCTATGTAAAATTATTATTCAATATTTTTATTTTTATCATTTATCCTTATTTAATATTTATTATTTATTATTTTAATGTTGTAAATTATTTTTATTTATTTTTTATTACACAATACTTATTATTTTTTAAATTTTATATTTATTATTTACTAATTATTATTTGTTTTTTATTGAAAATTAATAATTTATTTCCATGAAGAAGAGTTGTCAAATATTTAAAAAAGTGTGAAAAAAATATATAATAAATTTCAATGCGGAAAAAAGGGGAACCCACCCTATGCATGGTGGGCCAACAAACATAAATTAAAAAATTGAATTTATATAGATATAAAACATGATAAATAAAGTTTGATTACTGGTGGGAAAACTAAAGGGATTTTTTTATAAAAAAAGCAATACGTATGGGTTGAACTTCAACCACTAATAGAAACACAATGATTGGATGACAGTACACGTCTAAGGTAATGAACTAATTATGTGAATAAGAATAACACCTGATGCAACTCCTATGATGTTCTTCTAAAATGAAAATAATAGTTTTATGTTTTTTATGTCATGGGCCATTAGGATTATAATTTTATTGTATTTTAGGCCTCTATATATGGACATTCAGGCCATAAAATTGAAATAAAATATGTCCTATATGTGGTTGTCATTCCATATGGGGATGAATGAGTCGTACCCTAGAAGGGTTCCTTGGATGAATGTGTTCTTTAGTAAAATAATCCCCTCAACTATTAATAAAAAACAAATAATTTATTAAGGTAATTTATGTTATAAGGAATGAAAATAACACATGCATTCTTGGGCCAGCAAGGGAACCCCCCCCCCCCCAATACAAGGGTCGACTCACTTCATAACTAGTGCATTACAATTTATTAGAAACAAGGAACCTACATCATTGACTAATAACCCTAGTTATTTTAGATCATTTATCATCCCTCTATAAAATTCTTATAAAGAAACCACTTGACCAGTTTTACAATATATTTACATATCAATGTACCTTAATATGGATGTAGTGATGGCCTCCATGATTGTAGAATATATTCCCCTCAATGAGATTACTGGAAAGTCTAATTTAGTATGAATTCATTATTTTCGAGTCCCCATATTTCTTCTACACCCCCCACACTAGCACATGTTTCCTCTTTCCTGATATCTCAGACATGGCACTAGATACACCACTTAAAAATGCACCACATCATTACTATAGTCATCATGATTATTTTAGCACATTGTTACCTCTTTCAGAAACCATAGAAACATATTTCCTTCAAATATTACATTGTAAGAAACCCATTAATCAAATATTATAGATCTATTAGGATAGTGGTATAATGATAGGTACCAACTCACTCATCTCTATTTCGATCCACCCACATGGAAACACTTAATTTCACCTTGTTTCATTGGCTACCTATTAGACCATGTTGTTAATTTTGCCACTGTGAGTTACTTAATACCTACTATTTTGTTTCCCAAAGGCCCAATAGTTTTATTTCATAATGGTTTAGTAGCCTAAAATCATATTTCCAGCCTAAAGGACCCTTTTATGAATATTACCACTATAGTTATAGCGTCTTTACATTACACGAAACAATACTAATTATTGTTTTAATGACTTATATAGTACCTAAAATAATTCCAACTTATTAGGTGACATTGTGGTTTTACGCTCTAGCCTTAATGAATGATTATTGTGTTTTTTACCACAAATCAATACCATAATGTTTTCATCGTGGGGTTAAAATATGTTCCTCCCCTTTCAGAGGGATATACCAACAAATTAATAGATGATAAAGGGGAACACACTTTGAGCATGAAAATTGAATTGTAGTTAGTGTCCAAGGAAGAAAAGTGAATGGCTTGGTGTAATAGGTAGGTGATGAAACATAGTGAGACACATGAAGTGATATGTCTGTGGATTCGAATGTGGGATGGGATTGCTAGCACTTATCAACCAAGAATTAGTACTAATGAAATTCTATAGGTGGATTGATGGGTTCCTTTCCTAATTATATACAATACTATGGGATGGGTAAGAAGTAATGTATTGATTGGTAGGAGCTACAGAAATGTGTAACAAATGAATCATCATGTGGGAGGATTCAATGGGAGAGGGGTTTATCGACCCCAATAAATAAACCATATTTCCACAGTAATCCTTGATGTGGGAGAGTGGGATTCTTTACCATTTTTGGTTGGAGGGAATATAGATTCAATGATTCCTAGTGGGAAGGAACACATTTTTAGACTGGTTTCATGGTATAATGACTAAAAATATAGGGAAATGTGACAAAATATTGGTTACACAATATGATGAAAGATTTTATTTTGGGAATTTGGTTCATCCTTCTCACGGTCATTTCAACTACATTCAGCTGAGGTTTCTGGCCATTAAATAACGTAGTCCCTAAAGCAATTACTATGTAATAAAATAACTCTAGTGGGAACTTTTTATAGATTATAATGTGGGATGATTGTTCTAACGTTAGGGCACATAGGTGTATGTTTTTCATGTGGATTTTAATCCTATTTAACTAATATAAATAAATTATTTTAATTATTTTACCTTTTTATTTATTATTTAATATTTATTTGTTGATTTTTTATTTTTGATGATTTTTATAATTCAATTTTTATTTTAGTTTTAGATATTTGACATTTTAACTGGGTTGTAGAGTTAACCTTACAAGACATGAATACAATTGAATACATTATTTGATGAACCTGAGGAGCATAGGCCTCATAATATATGGTCCATGGACATACGTGAAGGTTTTAGATTTATAGAAAGTTATTTGTGGGTGAATAACCATTAATGTTCTTTTATCAAATTTGATGAATCATTCACCAATTATACAGGATCTAAATTTCAAAAACATTGAATTTTTTCCACTGAATATTGAAATATAAATACTAAAACCAATGTGTGTGTTATGGAAATTAAATTTACAATTTAATCAATCAGATCATAAAAATTGTATAATTATATTACGATACTTAATCAATGATTTTAATGATAATCTAAAACCCCATTTGTAGATTATCATCATTGTATTGGGAGTACGCAAAGTAGACCCTAAGTATTAGTGAACCATATTTGGTCCTCTGATCCCCAAACAACACCGATTATTTTTAGGTTCCAAAATGATGTATTTTTAATCGTTGAATGTTTTTATGGATCACATAGAGATACCTTTGGGTTAAAGGAGTTCTTATTTTTCTTGATAAAATGAAAGAATGGTGAATCTTGATACAAGTATGTTGTCTGAAAAAAATCTCAATTAACCCTACACAATATGCATTGAAATATACTACATGAGTTATAGTTTATGTAAAAATATTATTTAATTTAACAATAAACCTTAAATAATATAATAAACCATATATTACCTCAGTTAATATGGTAATATTATTGATTTATGGTATGTTCTAAAGAGTGCGACAAAAAAATATTATTTTCTCAGCTTGTATGTTAATATTTATTATCAGACCAAATCATGGTATGATCAACATCATTGGAATTTACTGAATACCCAAATAAATATTAAATGAAATAATTATTAAAAAATAAAATTTCAATTCAAAGTATAGAGGAAAATATTTATTAAATATTCAATAAATAAATAAAATATTTTATTCAATGATTGGAGATTAAGTATTGATTAAATATTTATGATCAATAATACCTAAATAAATTTATTGATTCATCTTAATAATAGTATTTACTCCAACAATTTAATTTAAATATAATTTAATTGAGATTAATGGAAACATTTAATGTGTGATCCTTTCAGAATCATTCGTATTGAAATTTGAAGGTCTTGCCTAAAGTCTAAGATTACTATATATAAACAGAACAAAGAATCCCAGATATATATGTTTCAAGGATATTTATGCAAATAAAAAATGAATTATTATTGTGTAGTACAATAATATTATCAAAATGTATAACAAAAAATTTCTCATACGTTTCATCTACATATGTTTTGGATACATATTTATTTGACATTATAAAATAAAGTCATTATTACACCATAACCATGAAATTTAATTTGATGGATCATTTTCAATCAATGGGATATGATATTTAATTCCTTAAAGATGGAGGGGAAAATACTTACTCAAATTATCATTAATAATATGTCATTGATTATGCACCCAACATACCCTACTTCCCATGAATATATGGTGTCATAAATTTTTTCTGTAAATTTAATTTTTAAATTCATGAACCATTAAAATAATTATAATAAAAATTTCTAAGGACCATTTAACACACTCAATGATACGAATATCGGATGACACATAAATACGTGGAATTCCTACTTGAGGGTCTATTATAATAATCTCTCATCTAAGGGATTAACATGATTGGACATCATGAGAAGAAGTCTTAACTTCTTAAAATTCCATACATCTAAATATCAACATTAAATGTGTCCCATTATAGCATGTTATTGGACTATAGAACAATATTTATGAATATTTTCATTCCATTTTATAGTTCTCATCATAATAAGAAAATTCAATTCCCTTTTAAATGCATCAAATACTCTAGGATATTATTATATTAATTAAATGGAGTGGAAAAGATAGTTGGCAATAAAATATTTTTTTAATATTCACTTCTTTTATGATACATGTAATATAATGTATGAATATTTAGTTATAGAATACTAACTCATATAAACTCCCCCATTAACTCAATCCAACAACCTATTAATTTCAATCCACTAGACCTCACATGATGATCATTTTTACTCCAAGTTAATTATTAATTCAAGGGATCCACCAGAATTTATTCTATATATAGTTTATTTTCTAAACATTACCAGAGTGAGAAATATTCCTCAAGAGATAATATTTTGAATTATGCGATTTGTTTACTTATGTGGAATTGACTCCTATGCAAGGGAAATTAATTTATTATTATTACAATTGTGTGTGATACTATATTTATGGATATGTTCCACAAAAAGCTATTGGTTGAAATTTAATATCAAAATTACTTCTTTGGTAGCCTCAGAATATATAATATACATGGAATACTGAGTATATTCTACAACCAAAACTTTATTTATGATCCACTAGATCACGATATCTCCATTGAGAGTGAATAAATACGGCATCTATGATTGTAGATCATATTGAACTATTTTTAAAAAATAGTCATTATATCCTTTGATAACTAGTACCTTATCTCTTCTATAAACCAGAAACATATCCTTTGTATGCCTCATATTCTTAAGTATTGTCTTAACTACCATTTAACTAAAGTCAAATATTTCATCACGTTATCTCCCTAAAACAATCAAGACCTATGTGACATCTATCCTATCACAGAAAATAACATATATGACTTACCCAATCATAGACACATATATTGTTCTGACCATCCTATTTCATTCTATATATGTCATAGGGAACCTTTTCCTATATATGTGAATGCAAGGTGATTATGGATAAAATTTCATCTTAGATAATACTATATTGGATATCTTCAGGATATTTTCAATATATATACTTTTACATTAAACATTAAGCCTCTTAAATGTATCAAGATGGATGTTGGTCCCACGAATATATATTTTTTCAATGATGTCCATTATAAGGATATATTTATTTAAGAAATATTTAAAAGACTGTATTATCAGTATCGAATTTCAAATATTTAGTAAGTCACGGACATAAAAAAATTAGAAAATTACCACTGTCGTACTAAATAATTTATAGAGATAAATCTATCATTCATTATTTATTTTACAAAATTCTATTATGTATTCATCAAATTGAATGATTTACCACCTAGATGATTTCTATAATAAATAAATGGACCATTTTAATTTTAATTCTGAACAGGAATCCATTAGAATAACAAACACTTCAGGTTGTATAATATAAACAACTTTATGAATGATCCAATTGAGGAAGGTAGTTTTTCTATCAATTTTCAAAAAAAAATCAAATAATTATTGTATGTTTTAATGGAATGTTAAATTTTGATGGATATCACTATAAAAACTCGAGAAATGTTTTCATCAATCTCTATTTTATGAAAATTTTTGAACCCTATTTAAACCAATACTAATTTATAAGTACTAAATTATCCATCAATTTATAGCTTCTCCTTGAATATCCATTAACAAACAATGGGATTCACATCCAATAAGGGATATTAGAATATAAATAATTTGTTTTTCAAATAGAATCAATTTTAGAGTTAATTTATTCATTCCAATTGAAAAAAACTGTTCTAATTACTTATTCTGTATAGGTTATGAGATCATTGTTATCAACTAATAATGATTCACTATCATTTTTCACTATAAAAACACAAATTTCTTCATATAGAACCTCTTATAAACTTTTTCACAATACATGTGACTTTATAACATTTCTACCAATGTTCATTATGGAATTTGTTCATATGATAACTCTTGTGTACATAGAAAATATAAATTATAAAATTCTATATTTCTCCCACAATATATTTTAGTTATATCCTTCATTTCATGTTATATGACATGTATTTACACTATTTTCATTTTAGAGGGGTCTAATATGTAACATTTATTTTTTTAAATGGAGTATCATATAAAATCACACTTCATTCCCTGGGGTGCAATTTGTTTTCATATAGAGGACCAAAAAAATCTTCGAAACCCCACACATGTATGTATGTCTAGAATGATTTATTTAAACTTTAACTTTTTCATGGAATATCATTATTCACATTAGTTGGAACCTAGTTTTTTATTTTTGATACTATTATCAACACATCTCCTTAAAATTATAATTTAAGACTCACATGAATCGTTATCAATATCACCATTTCAAACAAGGTCTGGTTCCTCCTATTTATTACACTATTCATCTTTTATTTATATAGAGGTGTGTTTTTGAATTTAATTATAATTTTAATGAAATACATAATTGTGACTTCATTTTGATATTCTCCACCATGATCTCAATGGAGCTTTTAAATATTCCTACCATGCAAGGTATGAACATTATTCATAAATTCATTGAATCTTTCAAAATAATTAGACTTATAACTAACTAAATAGGCACATACATATATTCGAAAATCATTACTTAATTTTTTGAAGTAAGATTACATACCAATTCCTTTAACTATTAATGGTCCACAAACATTCATATCATCTATTTTAAAAAACTCTTTTCCTCATTCACCTTTTAAACCAAATGGGTATTTTGTTCATTTTCCTTATAATCATGTATAACATACACAAAGTGGTTTTAATAAAAAGGAATATGAATATCCGTAATTATGTAATTTATCCATTTTTTCAATATCCTAGTCAGGGATTCCATAATCAGGTGTGGTATGATTCACGTGAATTATTTCTGTCATTGATTTCAATTACTTGGTTTGTATAATACAACACATAAAGTCTATTATTTAAATGTTCTTTACCATAACCAATTATATCCATATAAAAAAGAATCATTTATTCTCAAATATGAATTTTAATTCATCTTTATCATGTCTTGATATTAAGTTAATAATTTTGTTAATAAATATAGAATTAATAATAATCATTTAAAACCATGATCATTCATGATATAAATTTATGGGGGTACTCCTCAATATCCATGGAAAACATCAACCTCCATTGGATGCTTTTATATCTATCTCCCCTTAACGAATCATTAAAAATATAATTGGTTCTTATATTTGAATACATATGTTAGAACCATAATCTATATTGAATACATAGTTTTTACAAATATGATGATTACACTCGATAACAAATGCACCCAACTCTTCCCCTTGTTTCCTTGAATGGGTAATGTTATTCTTCTAGTGGACCTTATGGACACATGAAAAAAGGTAACATGTTATACCTATTCATTATGGTAGTAGTTTCTATTCCAATAATGGAGTTTAAAGATGATTTTTTTACTTAGATATATTTTATCGTCCTTCCATATGATAACTATAAAATAGGAAGGATATTTATACATCATATCCTTATCAACATTGTGAATTTATGTTGTAGTATCTGGAGGAGAATTATCTTTTTTGTTCATTTCTAATTAATGATAAAATAGTATAATCTTTATGTGACTGAAAATATAATGATATAAGTGAATAGTTTACTAAGTAGTCAAATCCTTGGATTATTTGAGAATTCAATATTTCCAATGAGTATTATTGTGTAAAGCACAATTGTGGAACCTTCTCCCTGATTACATTTAAAGAGTGCATTGGATATCTCAATGCAATCCTATCTATGTATCTTTAAATATAGATCATTGAGGTTTTTTTCTGTAATCATCCATGTCTTTATGTGACTTCATGTGTTTAACAGAAATGGATGAAAGCATTCAATACTGAACATTGACTACATTTCTCAAGTAGTTATCATTGAAAAAAAACACTTCATCACTTGTATCCTTCTAGAAATATCATTCATTGAGGATTACATCTTGTAAGACTTCTATTTGTGGTGTAATAGAATCCATAGGAGACTTATCCATCAATGGAAGATATTACTAGAACATTTATGGAACATCAACAAAACTAATTATAGGGATAATTTAATTAATGAAGATTCCAATTATTCTATATTTAATGAAATATACTATTATTAAAGATTTTTTTATTATAATTTATGTGATACATAATTAATATTAATTTTATTTAGAATAAAATTATTATTTCAAGTCCAAATAGCCACACCAATTGACCTAGAATGTCTAGTTCTCTAGAAACCCTAGTAGAAAATATCCATTTTTCTTTCTCAAAGCTCAACTGGGGGATCCATCAATTAAATGAAATTATTAAGGTAGGAATGGAATTGCTAACGGTGGGCTTGTGTCTCCTTGATCCATTGATCGGACAACCCAATCCAAAAACCATTAGCATAATATCCTCAATATGCACCTCCATGATACATCATGTATATTAACGGATACTTGTATTAATATAAATGGGTAATGTAAATCAAAAAAATTGTAATAACTCCATAATACAATTATTTTTACCAAAGAGATTTTATCAAACACATAGTTTTATGACCTTCATTCCTAATCAAGTAATGAAAGGAAATCTCTCACTTAATACTAAGTTGATATATTTTACTTATTATGTGTAAATAGTTTTTATCTTATCCTTTACATAAATAAATAATATTAGTGAATTTTACATTAACTATGTTTCTAGAAATAATTTCTACGTAATCAATTTATTTATATTCCATCATTTCATATAAATTGATTTGTTTTTGTGATCACAATCTTGAATATATAATCAATGTAGTGAATTAGAAGGAACTAAAAAAATTAAAAACAACCCAATTATGAGCTTATCTAATATTTTATTTTTTTGATAAGAATGTAAATAAATAGATTACTCATGGGTAATACTCATTAAGTTGATCATGGAATGAGTTTATACATTACACTTTTACACATATGTATCACTAGAGTGGGTTTCTTCTCAGTCTCATATTAAACAACCTATACACACCTTGGGATACTGATTTTATTGCATATTTTTATATTTCCCACAATGTTGAGTGGAAACTAAAGGATTAGAGATGGGTAATTGCATAAAAAACTATGGACATACATTCCCTACATAATAAAAGCGGTATGGATGACACATAATCTGTTATATTTTATTTATTAACAAATAATTTCATACCCGTGAAATTAAATTAAATTAAATTAATATATCTTAATGAAAAGTCTATTCAAACATCATGAACAATCATAGACATGGAAATAAAATGAAAAATTAAATTTGATATAATTGACTCCAATTATCTCTTTATTATTTTGATAAACATGATTATGTGAAATAATATGTTAATTCCCCTTATCTTATTGACAATCAAATGTCTCTTATAGATACACATCATAGATTTATTTTTGAAAAATAAGATAGAATAACAAATAATTTAAAACTATTATATTAATATATATTGATAAATTATAAAATTTTCATAACCATTATTAATTAGTCAAACATATCCGGTTCGAAAAGTTTAATTAGTCTCTAATATTGTAAAAAATTATATTTAATATAATTTAATTATGTCGATGATTTAGAGAATAAACAATGTGTAATTATGAGTTACAAATTTTATTCTTCTATTTTTGTGTATCTAATATAAACAAAAGTAGCCTAATTGTTTATATTGTTTATACTATATGATATGTACTAATGAGCTTCATAATTTTTGGTCTATTTTCCATGCACCCACATAAACCAATGACTGTATTAGTGTTATATGGATTGGAATATCACATTGTGTACATTGGCTACACATCTAGTGATCCTATTGTTTTGAGTTCTTTCGTAACTCACATATTTACATGGTGTGTACTTTAGATGTGTGAATTAATTTGATAAATGATGTATGCACCTACTCCATGTTGTTTGTACCATTAATTATGTAGGATTTTAATATTAACAAGTAAGAAACAATGTATTTGGGAACACATTTTATGTGAATTATTCTAAAAAATTATATATAGTACATGAAAAGTACATAATGTACTTGTCATGTAATATAAAAAATTATATTCCAGGTTACCCCACTCTAAATATAGTGTGAAAAAAATTCCATGTATGTAATAGATACTCAGTGTGTCGTCTATCCCATAGAACATCATAATGTATTGAACTTGTGATTATGTTGTGTACTTGAAAGGATAAAAAAGGGTGATAAAAACATAGACGAATCAGTTTTTAATATTAAAAAAACTCTTTCCACTCTCATATGTATTCAACACCCATTATATCAAGATACATACTATTTTTGAAAAATAAATTGACACAAAAAAATTTCAATGAGGTTCATCTACTTAAAGGACTTTTATGTAGTGTGTCATGGTTTAATCCTACAAAACAAATATAAATTTATTATTAAGAATAATATGGGAAATGAAATAACCTTGGACCCATAGTAATGAATTTTAAAAAAAATTAAAATATGTAAATAATGATGTTTAAATGTAATTTAATTCATTATATTCCTAAATACCGCTATATTTAACTTGTTTTAATCTTCCTTTATTATATTATTCATAATAAGAAAACCCATTCTATGGGATCAAAAAAGATCATATATGGGTCTGCCATGAATTTGTTTTCCCAACATTTTCTCTCATATGAAATATTGTCAATTATATTTTTCATGTATTGTGTGTGGAAACTATATCCACATTTTTAGTATCATAAACACATTTAATGTTGAATTTTGACACATTCAAAGACATAATATCTTATATGTTTCTCAAAAATTCCAAACATGGGTTTAGTGTCTAATTTTTTTATATCACACAACACTATGAATCACAACATATTCACAGAATCTTCCTTTAGGGGAATAGAATCACGAGCATGTGATCTTATCATCTCATGCATGAATATATACTCAATTTCAAACTTCATGTATCTGGTCTATAAAAAACCAAACAAAATCCACATCCAATATATTTTATCATGGCATACTCTTCTGAACTATTATCATTTATTCGTAAATTGATTGAGGTAAAATTAAATTTATTATGACATAGTAATTATTCCAATGTGTAGAAATTATACTATTGTGACATAGTGATTCATCCATGGGAATTGCTCTCCAATTTTATAGAACCATAGAAAAAAAACATTTTTAAGTGTTGTCCCATGAAATTAATAATATCCAACTATAATATAGAACTATCCTGAAATATTCTCCTCTATTAAATAAATTCCTTCCATGCTGCAGGTCAAATCTATGACATGGAAATTTAGAATTATATGGAAATATGTTGTGACAAACTTTTCTATAGTGTATTAGATAGTTCTGAGATGGATTTTATGGTAAAAAAATGTTTAATATGATGTTGTATTGGACTAGATGATGAATATTATTCTAATTGAAAATTTAATATTATTTTCATATGTTTTAATCATTGAAAAATAACACGTATAACACTTCCCCCACATTGAAAAATGCTTTAGTTGGTAATTGCATTATAATTAACTCCATGTCGTTGAGATTCCAAGTAAGAAATGTTTTCATCACCCATAACACCTTTCCCAAATTTCCTCATTGGGCCACACCACACATTTTCAATCCACCTATGAACCCTTCAGGTTTTATTCACCCTCTAATCCTCATTCTATAGAAATACACTCTCGGAAGGCAATATACATCCTCCCTATGCCACATGCAGGTGTCCATTTTGAACCTATCGCACATTTTGGATCCTTGTGACCCATATATCTTGTTGAGGGGGTCATCAGATGTCCACTATCGAGAATATTTTTTCATAATACAATTGTTACTATGTTTGGAATTACCTTAAAAACTGCATGAATCCTTTATGAAAAAATATAAATGAATCCCTTTTGTTTTTTATCATTGCATTGAATATTCTTCATGAAAATAAATATTTTTATGATCTTATACTCATGGGTGTCTTCTATAATATTTCACTAAACATCTACATACATCATACAATAAGGAAACACCGTTGGATGGATCTTATTCTTTATTTATTGTGGTAAACAATGTACTATCACTATAAACCAATAAAACCTTTCCTTTTAAATTATGATTCGCTCAATAATAATCAAACTTATCTTAAATTGAAAGAAAATACAACATCATCCTCACATAGTTTCAAAAATCTCCCCCTTTTGATTCTTTTTGAATACATCATCAATCAATATTTCCCTATATTAACAACAAAACAAAAATAAATGAATAAAATAAAGACCCTTTCAAGAGCAATGATCAATGAATAATATTTATGTCTACTTCCGATAAATTTATGTCGAAAATAAGAGTGAATAATAATGTCATAAATGATATAGCTAATATCATATCAAATTAACTCTTCTTCCTAGTCATCCAGAAGATTAACTAGTGATAGATTTAAAACCTTTATTCTACACCACATAATACACACACTAAAAACATTCAAAACTTAGTGAACCAAATTCCTCCCCTAAAATGTGACATATCATAAATAATTTAAACACTAATTAATATAGGATAAAACTAAACAAAAAAATTATTTGTGGGAATTTGGATTAACTCTAATTCAAAACATTTACATATTAATTCACAACATTAACTTATCAAAGGAATCTATTAACTATGGTTTGGTAAGGATATCTTTAATTGGTTCATTATATGGGACAAATTCTGATTCTATGATACTGTTATCCACCTTCTCTTTTTTGAATTGATACATGATATAATTTTGTTTGGATCTATATTAGTAAACCGGATTCTTTTATAGAATGATAGTAATTTAATTATCACGTTCAATGATTATATGATATTTAACTTTATCACTAAAATACTTATAATGTGTATTCATATGCAATATCTAAGAATATTCAACCGATACAACCACATATTCATAAGTAGTTGAACTAAATTTTACTAATGTTTTTTATGTTATATGAATTGCATATTCTTCTAATAAGGAATGATCTATAAAAAATTTATTTTTATTCTCCAATATCAACTGAATAGTTAATATCTATAAATTGTTTTAAATCATTATCCATCTTATTATTATAAATCAATCTACTGTTTTTTGTATTTGAGATGTGTCCATTACTATATTTTCCTATAAACTATTTTATTATTTTGTATTTTATTTTTATTTATCATAGATATTGATATAATATACACATCAGAATTTATTATTGTTATATACAATAGAATACCTATAAAACACCTAATTTTTTCCATTAATATATTTTGGTTCATCATCCTTTATTAGTTTCATTTCAACATGGATGAGAGCATACAAACCACTAAATCCATAAATGTAATACTAATTCAATAACACCATTGAATATGTCAATTATGATTTGTAAATATAATAATATTCATAAGTAATTGTAGATCCATAAAAATTGTAAACTCAAAAATCATTGAAATTTAAATTCACTATTTTACATGTGATGAAACAACTTCACACAAATTTTCATTATCATTAGAAAAAAAATTACGTCGTCAATGTATAAAACCACAAAAAGTGATGTAGTGTTGTTATTAGTGGTATCTGGATTTCCATCAACACATGCCTTCTTCAATTACACGATTTTAAGAAATTAATTAGGATTGAAATATCAAACACATTGATGTATATTTAACCCATAAAGTAATTTCTTATGGTTACATTCCCTATTGTTATATAAATTTATCATGAATCCCCCTAGTTGTCTCATGTAGACTTCTTTAGTGATATTACCATCCAAAAATAAAGAATTAATATCCATTTGAAATAATATGAAACTTATTTAAGCTACTATAGGTTTAGAAATTTAAATGGATTTACATATGACCACCATAGAAATGATTTAATCCCTTTAATTTTTTTGAATATATTATAATCTAGTTCAAAATTATTTCAAGCCAATTGAATATTTAAAAAAATTATTCATGAAGACCCACTTTTCTAAAGTTACATTTTTTTATGGTTCTAAGAGAAAGTTCCTAGGTTTCATTCTTCAAATTTTGTCAATATCATCATTCATATTTTTAACCTACTATATTTTACTAAAATATTACTCAACTATTTGATTTTAAATCATTAATAACAATCTGGTATAGATGATCACCATAATTCTCATTCTGGTTTTTACTCTGTGATTTTTATTCACATTAATATTATGAATATAAATATACTTCTTCAATTAGGTGTTAACACCTTTTTTATTTTTCATTTTCATCATTATCACTATTTTATAATGAATCACTATTATCTATCTTATTTTGTATTCCTTATCTAATTTCATTAATATAACAACCCTAGCCATATTATCTTGGAGGCGATGTCTTACATTATTGTATTCGAAAATATAAAATAGATCACATATAGTATGATAAAATAGTTTAGTAGTTTTGGAAAAAATATATTTAAATTATATGGATTATATTAAGGGAAAATAAAATATACCATAACAACAGAAATAACACATACTC
The DNA here is from genome assembly GCA_963277665.1 of Viscum album. Classification (NCBI taxonomy): domain Eukaryota; kingdom Viridiplantae; phylum Streptophyta; class Magnoliopsida; order Santalales; family Viscaceae; genus Viscum; species Viscum album. The sequence goes on from OY728145.1 coordinate 909,095,447, forward strand.
CTTGAAACTCATTACAAGAATTGATTTTCATATCACAAGGAAATGAATGAAAATAAGGGAGATATCAAATACTCAATAAGAGTTTAATATAGAGAAAGTTATCATGAATTAGTAAGGATAATAAACCTGAAAATTAAGATACAAATTCCATTTATATAACTTGACTATCATGGTAAAATAAAGAATACATAATATGGAAATTTAACTAACTAAAATCAAAACCCATTTAAATAATAAATTTTTAATGAAATGGATCCATATAAAATGTCACAAAAAATATCATGTATGAAAATAATAAATTAACTATAAATTATGGAATTTTTTATTTATTGTATGTTAGGTTTACAAGCCACATGAAACCATTTATATCAATCTATATCCTAAGGACAATTTAAAACATACTTGGTAAAAACCCATATGATTTGGAAAACACATTTATCTTATATGACAACATATGCATTGAGAGAATCTCTATAAATAGTCCATATCCCATATTTTTAATTTTTAATTTATTCCTAATGTGTAAAAGAATTATGTTATTTCATGAATAATATGACTTATATAAAAAATCAATATTGAGTAAATGATATAGTTCTATCCATTTTACCCAGTAAATAAAATATATTTCATAGAATAACATCATTTTTAAAAATGGAATATTATTATGAAAATAATCATATCCATAACATATGACTTTTTATATGTATGATGACTGTATTTTTTTTAATTAAAAAATAAAATAATAAAATGTCATTGGATAAATAGATAGTTTATAGTAACGAAGAATGATATATTATTCAACAACCTACTATGTTGGAAAATTCATGTCAAATTCATTCAAATAAAATATATCAATGTGAGAAATATAATAACATGATTCATAAATGAATTGTGATATTAAATTTAAAAGGGGTATTATATACAAAACATAAAATTAAATTGGTGAGAAATGAAAAATAATTCTCAATGGGAAGTAAATTGAGGTAAAATCCATTACGTCATGATTTCATTCATTGAAAGTTCTAAAACTAAAGTATAGTGAATTTAATCATGTTATTAACATATTAATTTTCCATATTAATACATATATATATATAATCATATATGATTCTTTAATAATATCTTATCACCTAGTCGTTAATAATCATTCATTATTCTCAATGTCTCAGGTGTCACTAGACTTTTTTCTCATGTTTTATTATTAGAGATCTGGATCATAGAAATAATATAGAGGTGCATCATCTTCATTATAATTATCATGAAATAATTATCATACTTATAAATCATTTATAATTTTAAAATAAATCATGAATCCTAGTTATGGAAAATGAAGTATGTTACGATCCTGGAGACGGTAGGTCACATCTATGCATTAGTAACACTTCCATTTAAGATCATTAGAGAAATAATTTTCGTACTTTTTTAATATTTATATAACTATAATAATAACATATATACCTTATTATATACATATACATATCAACCATGTGGTGTGTTGATGAAAAAAGTGACACATCGCTTCACAAAGGTGGTAGTCCGCGTGTACAGGAACAATATTATCATCTTTACGTGATTGAAAATAATGAAATAAAAATATTATTTATTATCATAACATATTTATTAATATGTGACTAATACCATAATTATTTCATTTATATAAAATATAATAAATAAAATTATCTATATCACCTTCCAATTTAAGTGTTAGTGAAAGATGAATCACATCTCTTTGAGAGGCTGCAGTCTGTCTTATGCATGATCAACATTATCACATATCCAATAGAATGTGTGGAAAATTTATATATATTATATAGTTAAAAAATGATATAAATATTTTATAAATATCATATATATACTATAGATCCATCATCAGAAAAAATGAATGACATCAATTTGCAAGGCGGTATTCCAAAGTGCAGACTAATGATTATTTCATGACCCATTTCATATAAGTGGATATATTTTAGGTCACTAAATTGTTAAATACAATCCTAGTATGTTTGATATAAATATTTTATTATATAATAATGTTTAAAAATAAATTAATGAGGTGGGGAAATAAGTAATATAATGATGCTCGTTCATGAATAATACCCCATCATTGTGTATACTCTTTAGTATGCACTGAAGACTTCAATAGTTGGATTTATTTCCTAAAGATGTCTTCTAGGATTAGGGTGAGGAAATTAGAAAGTGTTTTAGGTAGAAAATTTATAATACAAAGAGGTTTTAATTTGTGATAAAGTGTGGAGAGGTGTTTCCCTTTTAAAAGATGGAGAGAGCAGACATATGATATTTTTGAAAATAGTAGTGTGATCGCTAATTTTTCTTTGTTATAAGGTTACAAAATGGTTTATTGTAGAATCATATAGTATTATTGGTATAAATTTTGTTAAAATATTTTTTTTAAAAATTTAATGGTCCATTTTTACACTTATATTTATAGTTTAACCACTTAGTAAACCGATTTGTACATTGACCATGGAAATAAATATTTACTAAAGACACTATTAATTCCCAAAAAAAAACAAATCATACTCTATTAGAAATAATAATGTATTATGATTATAAATATGGAATCAATTTTTCCAAATTAAATTCATAAAAGTGAAAAAAAAGTAAGATAAGATTAATCCCAAGGTTGAGATGAGAACTCAGGTTTCTAAAGAAAAAATGTGGAAAAGTTTATAAATTTTTTCTATCTAAATTAAATATAAAATTTATTCCAATTTAATAAATTTGAATAATTATTATACAATTTAATAATATTACACCTTTTAAAAAAATTCAAAAAATATTTTATCATGATAAATTATTTAAATGAAATGGAGCTTTTTATTAAAATTCAGTATTTTCACTATTCAAAAAAATTGAACTTTTTAGAAAATTACACAAAATTATCCTTAATCTAATTTAGTGTTTATAATTTAAAATATTATTCTTATATTTTTATATAAATTTTACAATTTTTTTAGAATCTAATTTTAAATCACTTGTGAAATATTTGACAATGTAATGTTTTGTTTGAACCCAGTATCCATCGCAAGCGATCGATGAAATTAAATTTATTAAAAAATATATATTGTGTCTTTTTGAGAAGTGAAATTAATCCCTTAAATTTATAATTAAAACATGAAATTTTCATTGATATTACCATCTCTACACATGAGGTTATTTATTCTACATGTTATCCTCTAGTTTTCATGATACTTACTCTATTTTAGGATTTCTACAAATTACCTTTATCAAACATGTCATCGGAATCCTCAATACATGGTCTATAGTGCCAATACTTTTTATGGGTTATATATATTAAGATATATCACCTCTAATTATATTTCATCATATGTGAAAACATGTGTTGGTTGCGGAATTTACATCCTTAATAATGATATGTGGAACACATCATGTACTTTTGAAATATTTACGATAATCATCAAATGATAAGAAAAAACTAAAATTATTTAAATGATTTGAAAGGGTATGATATACTTGTGCCTATTTTACCATTATTAATAAACCATATTATATCCATCTATGTAGACACATTCAGTTCAAGAAGGTCTCACAATTTTAATTCCAGTTGATTCCTCCAATTATCGGCATAATGCTTTTTCCATCATTGAGATTATTTAATGTGAGCCTAAATAACCTGTAACTTTGTTTTGGTATCTTCATAATTTTTTATGGATATGAGTTTCCTTTTAGTATCTTCATCATATAAAGTTGTATTACTAAATCACATCCCATATAATGCTTCATATGGTGTCATTTGAATACATCAATAAATGCTATTGTTATAAGAAAAGTATACCAAAGGTAAATACTCTTAAAAAATAACATGAAATATAGGAGATAAATTCATAAATATTTCTTAATTTTATTGAATATTACATTATGAATATCAATTACTTTTATAATGGAAGGATGTTCTCAGACAAATCTCTGTATAAATAACCTTCAGAACACTCTTTCGGAATTTTTATGTAAAACGGGGATCTCGATCAAACTTGATTGATAGTGGTGAACCATTAAGTCTTAAAAATTAATTATTTTGTATCCTTTAGAGTCACTAATGTATTAAATCTCTTATTATTGAATTTAAATTTCATATATGGATAGGAAATCTATAATAATCCATATTTCGTCAATCATTCAAGGAGTCATTTGTAGTACATTGAAAATGTCTATCATATTTTCATCCCATTTATAGATAAAAATGGTAATATGTTTCGTGAATTATCTTGAATGTTGGCTCAAATAATTCACTTGTTGAAAACCCAAACATATTGAGACATAGTATTCAATTATCCAGCTGCACATTATCACACTAGAAATGTTCCCTCATATCCCAATACATCGTACGTATACTAATGTTTATAGAGAAATGTTAGCAATGAATGCAATACAAAAATTCCATTTTATGTTATGGAATAGATGGAACACATAATAACTTTATAAATAATAGAATAACATCATCACACTCAAAGTAGGCTAATTTATCACCATTTATAGGTTACATATTCTTTTATATGTAATAATCATTATATCGAGAAATTTTTATTTTTATAATAAATATGGTTTCACAATCATTTGAAAAATGATTGATCTACCCCTTGAATAATTATTTCCATATCAACATTTACTATATACATGATGTAATGGACCAACCTATCTGGTCCATTTCATTGTGGTAATATGGTGATTGAGGTGTTCTAGAGGGACTAGGGGGATCATTTCAAAATGTTTCATGTTTTCCAATTTTCCAACAGTGTCTCATCCAAATGGTGTCTCACCTTGAAGTTTCTTACTGACAGTGGTTGTCGGTTCATCTAAGTGAAGACTTGTCAAAATATGATTCATTAAACAGTTACTCATCAATAGGATCCTCATCAAATGGTGAATTGTTGAGAAATGCCACATCGAACAGTGACTCACCTAGCAGTTACTCACTGAGTGGTGACTTGTCGAATGGCCACTCATCTAACGATGAATCATTGAGTAGTGCGTCTTGAGCAGTGACCCATCTAATAGTAGTTTGTTTAAAATGATTCCATCTTATTCTATTTTTCCCCTTTGATGTTTATGTTGTTGTAAAACTCTTTTAATAACCTTTTTGAATGTATTTGAGACTAATTCAATGACCATAACTCATATCATAAATTTCATAAGAGTCTAGAGGGATTTACTTGGTGACAACACATGGTCTTGACCACATCTATTGTTTATGTAAAATCAAAAATGTATTTAAACTAGTTACTATATTTAGATATTTCTGCAGTGGAGATAACTTTCCCCGTTTATTCTTCCTTCTTGAATTCTATTTGTATGAGATACCCAAAACCATTCTTCCCATAGTATTTGTTCGATCAAGATACAGCCTTCTATTCCTATTTTCCCAAGTATTTTTCTTACTCAATGGGTGTCACAGATCTATTGCAACCAAGAAGAGCCAATCATCCATTCTTTCATTAGTTTTTCCTCTATCTTTCTTAATTATACATCATACTGTATATGTATATAGATTTTTTCATTTGTGAAGGTGGTTGTTTCCATATTAATAATTATATTTGAACTTTCATATGATTAATACAAAGTTCTTAAGAATGTGATGCACGTTTCGACCCCATATTATTTCTTCTATTGATATTGTTATTTGTATAGGCTAACTACATACTAAATATCATAGTCATTGGAGGACCTTGTATTTTCATTAGGTAATTATTTCAAGAATTCATGTGATTTGGTTCCTATTTAACACATATTAAGGAATTAGTTAAACACGTATATTCAGTGACTAAAATTTATACCCTAGGATCTCATGTCTTCTGTGATAACACCCTTAATTAAATAAGTGATATTTAATAATGGACTCTTTTCTAATTTCAATGTTGTGTTCAATTCTAGTTCTGTGCTATCAGTTTTCTTGGGCCGTGTTTTGGATGACCCTATAGAAGATGCATTAGAATGGTGGTGTAATGTAATCTTAGGTTGAGAGACTGATTGATTATGGAATGGGTGAAATGTTTTGTGCATAGGGGATATGGTTTGGGTTGTGTTGTAGTGTGTTTTTGGGTTGTGATTTAAAGTTGGGTATTTTTTCTATTGACATGGTGGACTAGGAAAAATGACAAATAAGAAGGATAATATTGATTTTTATGGGTGGTTCGTCCTATGTTTAACCATTACTAGCATGCATAAAGATTCACCTGTACTTCGGAAGATGGTTTGAGTGTTTCCTCAAGAATGGGTGTTAATGTATAAAGAATTTGAATCTGCATTAGTTAATCAAAGATCTTCACTTTCCAAAATTACTTTTACTGTATTGTTTGTCATTTTTGTTATGGTAGTTTTCTAGTAGGTGTGAATGATAAATGAATAATTACTAATGGAATGGGTTGAAATGACAAATAATATATAATGTGGCTAAGTGATAACTAAATATTGAAAATGAATTTTTTATTGTGTCCTGGTTGTGTGGATTTGTGAATTTAGAGGTAGTAGTAAAGTGGGAATAATTTTGTGTTGGTTAGTATATTTGATATAACCAATAGGGTGGGTTTCTATTATTTTCCTTATATATATATATATTTGTGTGTGTGTGTATCTTCCTTGTTATTTTTACATGCATCCCACCATAGTGGAGAACCATGTGCCAACATCAATGTTTTTATAGGGGAGGGTGCCATTACCAAGAATCTCGAAGGGACTATTGGTTGATAGCCACCATGTCTTCCCGGCTCCCTCATCCCGGTGATGATAGTGCAAGATTCCTGGGGCAGTTTGTAGTGATACATGGAGCCCTAGTGTGTGTGGGTGAGTTGTGATATGATTTCCCAAGTTTCTTTGGGATGAGAAGTGAAACATGTCCTAAGTTTCATTAGGATGGGATTTTTTTGATGTGCCTAGTGCCTTTAGGATGAGATGTGATGTGGTTTCTAGACTAGTTGTGTGCGGGTGAGATGTGATGTGGTTGGTAGCCCATGTGTGTGTGGGGAAAGATGTGATGTGGTTCTGGCCAAACTTTGTGAAGGCAGGATCTGTTGTTGTATGTGAACCAGGTATCGGTGGGTGGGATATGATGTGGTGCTTTCAGAAGAGGTGGAAGAGTGGGGATGTTTTCCATTAGGAAATAGAGAGGACCTAGTGGTAAAGTTGTGTGGGGTACCCTATAATTAGTTTTCATTGAATTATATTTTATGACATGGTTTTAGTTATTTGGTGATCATGCCTTGGTGAATATGGTATGGTTATTATACCCTTATAGATAATGTTTGCTGCTATATTTGTTTTTTGAATTTAATCTAGAGACATTGTTATTATTTGTTCGATTTGTTCATTCTTATGGGATGGATTTAAGATAATATGTATTGTAGTTATGGTTTTATTCATGACTGATTCATCCTATCTCATGATCATATTTCCATAAAAAAGGGCAATGCCTCCCATTTTGTGATATCGATATACACTTGGTTTTAGTCTCCACTCTATATACTACTAGAGGCAGGACTCGGGGGTTTATATTCTCCCTTTATTAACATCCATCCATGGAGAGGTATCATTGTAGTGAAGGCGTCATGATAGAATGGTATCAGAATAGATGGTTGAGATAAATGATGGGGTTTGGAGTTAGTCACTTTGAGGAATGCATGGGTTGGTATAGAAATAATCATAGTTTTTCTTTTCTACGTCACATTATCCTAGGAAACCAACTAAGACATAGGATTTACCCCCCCCCCCCCCCCCATGATCCAGTGCAGGAACTATAAGATTATTGAATTACAAAGTGATATGATCCTTCTTGTAGAGTAGAGATATATAAAAGGTACATGCATCCTGATGACATGGGTTCATGTTTGAATCGGTCTGTTTTGGGAAGGATAAACATAATGAAGTGAAGAACTTATTAAATTAAAATTAATTTTGATAGAAATCCACAGTACTAGGCATATGAAATTCTTGTTGGCCATTTCAGCTATTGATTTTGGTCATCTTCCATGTGTGCCTAAGCAAGTGGAGGATCAATAAGATGATCCATCATATTATTTAATGGTTGACCTAGTTGCTGCGGGTAACCAATAAGAGATGATGTTATGTTCCTTTCTATAGTAGGCCTAGGAAATATATGAGGGTAGTGTTATAGACATGGAGAGAGAGAGAGTAGTCTAGGGGATATGTAGATCTCCCTCAGCCTGATTTGGGGCCCTATAGAGTACAATGTCCAAATATAGGTTAGTCAAATGATATTAGAAACATGTTAGTTATGGATGTTGTACCTTGATGAGTGATAGGTAGAGGATGTATCTTGGGTAAATTTGCAGAAGGCATTTCCGAGCAGAGTTCCATTACTCGACCATGAAGGATCCGAAGATGCAATAGATACTCTCCCTTCAGTAGGGGAGTATTTATATGAGATGTTTTGGAAACTAGATCAAGATACTTCTATGTTTTTCATCAGATCATTTTCTTGATGAGGAGTTCCATTAGAGGCATCTTGAGGAGGTGCTCCACCATTCGATCTAGTTTTCAGTTACTCCTCATACATTGTAGGTGCATGTGGAGGTTCATAATAAAAAATATGTGGCTGATGCAGATGTACTCATGAGTATATTTACCATAGTTGGGGAACTGGAAGGGTTCCTCTTGAGGGAAAAGTTATCGGTACTATCATGTAGCAGGTACTAGGACCTCCGAGGATCTAACTGATAGGGATTCCACCCTCCTAGCCTCCCATTAGACCTAGTGGATTCCATGATTTTCTTAAGAGGTTGGGGATGATGTGTTTGTATTGTGGTGTTCATGACCATCTTCGAGACCAGTTCCAAGTGGATTCTCAAGTTCAGTTTGGTGGAGGTGGAAAGGTTCAGTGCCCTCATAATTAGCAGTTTTTAGTGAGGCTGTTTCTGTAGTATGGGAAACAGGGTTTTTCTCCACTGAGTGGAGATGGATCATGTAGATTCTAACCTGAGGATGTTCCTAGAGTTTAGGAACCTCGAACTGAGAACAATCATGGTAGTAGTTAATGTTATAGAGGAAGAGAATTTGGGTGTGGTTAGTTTAATGTATCAAAGGCAGCAGTCCCATCAAGGATAGGGATCATCAATGAAATGATTATTTTGTTTAGTTTTCCTTTTTGTTATTTGATTGAATTTAGAGATTCACGCTCAATTGTTTTAACCGCTCTTTCCCATTCTCAGGGAATTAATGTAGAAAGGATTCCTATTCCCCTGGTGTTGACTACGCTATTCATTGGCCAAAATTGCTTCTCTAATGTGTGTCAGGGGTGTAGATTGATAATGGGGCTTCATCAGTACTATAGAGAAATTTTATATTTATAGATTAATATATACATTTTCATCATTATCATCGACTAGTTGTATTTTTTTGGTGATGTTATTGAATGTATTTGTAGTAGAGCTGTGTTTACATACGTGGATAGTCAGAGTGTGGTTTTATATGGTGACCAAATTAGTCATCCATCCAATCAGAATATAGAGACCCTTCTCTACATATTGGATGAAACATTAGTGGAATCCATATATGATATAGTGGTAGATGTTCCCAGGGTCATTAGATAGTTTTTAGGTGTTTTCCCCAAATGGGATTTGATGATACCCCCTTGACGAGATGTTGGGTTTGGGATTGATAATTAAATCAATACTTATCTAATTTAATGTCTCCTAATATTTTGGAACCTTTATATTTGTGATAGTTGAAGATTTAGATTGATTTTCTGATGCAAAAGGATTCTATCAGGTCCAACACATCATTATGGGGTACTCCAGAGTAGTTTTCCAAGTAGGATGACAGTTGTTTGAGGTAGTATATAGATTAATTGAGGTTTAATCAACCGATAGTGAAGAAATATTACCCTATCCAAAGTAAATATGATCTTGCCGACCATATAAGAGGATCAAGTTAGATTTCCATGATTGTTCAACGGTCTTGATATCACCAGTTGCGGGTTAATGAGGTTGATATTCTAAATACTACCTTCATATTAAGTTATGATCACTTTGAGTACATGTTTCTTCCATTTGTTGATATAAATGCACCAAACATATTAGTAGGTCATATGAAATATGTGTTTCATGAGTTCCTATATTGGTTCTTTATTGTATTTATCAATGAAATCTTGATCTACTCAAAGACACACAAGGATAATGTAGAATATATCTGAACTATCTTTCATGTTATTCGATCCCACCAACTATATGGAAGGTTGTCCAATTTTATGTTCTGGACACAAGAGGCCAATTTCCATAGACATCTGGTTTCTCAGTATTGTTGCAATCGACACATAAAAGGATAAATCAGTTTTTTCTTGGGAGTACCATATATTTTGGAAGAAGTTCATATCTTTCTTGGTTTCACATGCTATTATTGATGGTTTGTACCCAATTTCTCTTGAGTTTAGGCCTTGTTGATAATTCTAATCAGAAATGATCAGGATTTATTGTGGAGTGATCATTTTCAGGTAGATTTTGGTTACCTGAAGGGGAGGTTAGTCAATACTCTAGTGCTCCAGTTCACCGGTTTCCTAAGGAAGAAGTGATGTTTGAGGTGTTTTTTTGAAACATCCTATTTTTTCATGGTAACGGTCTTGATGCAGAAGAAGGTAGTGATCTCTTATGGGTATATCCATTTACATCCACACAAGTGTATCTATGCCACCCCTGATCTAGATCAAGTAGTGGATGTGTTTGTACGGATGTAGTGGTAGTATAAACTTATTGGTGAGGGATTTTTTGTCTTAATGAATCATAAGAGATGGAGGTGTATATTTATCTAGCATGACCTGAAATTTAGGTGGTGAAGGGGGGTGGTATTTCTTCAAGATTATGATTTCAAGATATCCTACAACTTAATAAAGAGTAATATTGTGTCCAATTCATTGAGAATGAAGTTATAGAAGGTTGTTTTTTAGGTGTTTAAGGATTATTAGAGAGAGATGGATGAGTTGGAATCCTTGAACATTGATGCAAGGGTGTATGGTGGTAGGGGTTATTTGTTTCAGGTGATGGTATAGTCTACTCTAATGTAACAGGTGGTGGAGTCTCTATGGTGAGACTCATAGATAATGGTGATGCATGATCATGTTATCCATTGTGATACTCTATAGGGATTTTCATAGAATGTCCTGAACTAGATGTTGATTCAAGGAAATTTGTTTGGTCTGATAGTGATGAACAAGGGAGACCTATTTGAGTTTCATAGATCACCCTTTAATATAAAACTATGATTTTCCAAGAAGTATTGTTTCATAAGGATTAAGTTATTGTGGCCTAGGATGAAATGAGTAGTGGTGGAGTTTATAGAGAAGTGGTTGGTTTTCCAGTAGGAAAAGTCTGAGAAATGTACTCCTGGTGGTTTATTACAGCCCTTGGATATTCCCAAGTGGAAATGGGATGACATCTCAATGGATATTTTCATGGGTTTACCCAAATCAATGGAAAATTGTGATGTTATATGGGTGATAGTGGACAGGTACACGAAGTCATCCCACTTCATAGTGGTCAAGGATTCTATAAGAGTGGATACCTTGGTTGGGATGTATGATGAGGAAGTGGTTTATTTTCATGGAGTTATGATTTCCATTGTCTTAGATCATTATTGATGTTTTACCCCATGAGTCTAGACGAGATTGTAGCAATATTTTTTCACTCAATTATGCCACAAAAATACATTCCATCCTCATAAATATTAGTAAATAAAACTAACTATACAGACATAGGAGGATATGGTGAGAGAATCCATCTAGGACTTTGGTGGATTTTGGGAATGACACCAGCATTTGGTTGGGTCTACTTAAAATAATAAAATTCACTCATCAATTGGCAATATCTCATTTAAGTCCTTCAATGAATGATCATGCCATTCTCTATTTTACTAGACAGATGATGGGGAGACAATTTTCTCTGTCCCAATGTGGTGCATAACATGATAGAGAAGCTTAAACGTTTTTATGAGAGGATGAAGGAAGAATATAACTAGAAGCAGTCTTATGCCAATTACAGGAGGATGCCCTTGGAATCTGATATTATGGACTACATGTGCATGAAGGCTTCCCCTTGATGTTGGAAATAGAGGGTTGGAAGGAGAGTAAGATTTTCTAAGGTTTGTTAGACCCCTTGATGTGATGGGAAGAGTTGATGTGTTGGCGTATCATTTGGAATTACCTTTGTGGTTGGGGAGGTTCCATGAGAATTTTTGGTAATCTCATAATTTTTTGTATTTTCATGATTTCTACCATGTTATTAACTTGGGAGAGATACATATCGATGAATACATGACATTTGTGGTGTGGCCTATAGAAATCCAATATCATCCAGAGAAGGTGTGGTGTGGATGGACCTTTCCATTCTCTTGTGTGTTTATTGAGGCATGGTATCCAGGAGGAGAGTACTTGGAAGAATGAAACATATATGTTTTCTTCGTACCCAGAGTTGTTTTGATTTTTCTATTTCCTTGTTTTACACTATGATATAATGTTTGGACCTTGTTCTATGAAATAAGTTGTATCCCATGATTTTGATGTGTTGGGTGTGTTTTTTGATAATATCTTGACATATGAAATGAGACGACCTAATTCCTAATCAAGAAGAATTAAATATGATGTGATTAAACCTGTTAGAGTGAGTAGTTCCACACATAGTAGATAATATCTTAACATGGAGGAAATAATTCCTTGATTCATGTGACAAGGGTCCTTTGGTTTGTTGGTTGTGTAGTGGTTTTGTGGCTGTGTGAAAAAAGATATCTTGTGGATATGTAAATTTTTTTGGGTTTTTTAGGAATAAAGGTATCCACTTAATCTTTTGAGTAACTCATGATGGTTTATCATTTAACCATGGTGTGTTTAATAGTGCTCCATGTGTAGTAAGATCCTTGAGATGTATCATGATGAGAGGTTGTTCAGAACCCTCCTCTCTTTCCCTTCCAAGATTTTTTTAATTCTTAAGGGTGATAATAGTTTTAGAGATATCTGATATAATGTCATGGACCTATATGGTACCCAAATATGTGGAAATATGTTGTTTTCAATGTTTTGGGAGGACATGATAGATCATTTCAACACTTTAACGGTTTTCCATTTTTCTAATAGTGTCTCTTCCCAAAGGTGTCTCACTCTGGTGGTGACTCGGTGGTGGTAGGTATCCCTTGTAGTGATTCATGCATGATGGTATGTTATTCTTGGAGGTAAATAATCCGCCAATGACTCTTATGGTAGTGCCTCACCCAATATTGTCTCAATGATGGTGGTAGTCAGTTCATCTGAGTGGTGAATCTTCAAATGATGACTCATAGAATGGAGAATCGTCGAGGGGTGCCTCGTCGAATGATGACACATCGAATGGAGACTCGTCATCTGGTAAATCACCTAATGGAGACACGTCAAGTGGAAAATCACCAAGAACTGACTTTTAGAATGGTGACTCCCCTAATAGTGAATCTTTGAGTGCTGCCTCATGAGTAGGGACTCATCTAATTGTGGCTCATATATATTTTCTCAAGATTCTTCTTATTTTCCCCCTTTGATGTCATCTTTAACATAAAAATCAATATTGCCTTTTTTGAAAGGAATTGAGATAGATTAAAATCCCATAACTCATATCTTAAATTTTTTATGAGTTTAGGTGGGGGTATTTACTTGGTCAAAATGCATGTCCAGTTCAACATCCTCCTTGAATAGAAAATCAAAAATGTATGTAAATCATTTTCTCTGTTTGGATATTTCCACATCGAAGATACTTATTCCACTTTGTTTTTTATTCTTTCTTTCTCTAGTTATGAGATTTTTTAAACCTTTATTCTCATAGGAGTCGTGTGGTCATTCTTTAGCCTTCTATTTATATTTTTCCCTAGAATTTTCCAGCTTCATGTGCACCCTAGTTTTGGTGAAACTATGAAGATTCGATCATCCATTTCATAGGTTGGGTTTCCTTTGCCTTTATTAATTGTGAATCATGCGGGATAGGTATACATATGTTTTTATTTGTGAAGGTTATTGTTTCTAGATTAATAATTATAATTGAACCAGATTAAGATTAGTATGAATTTATGGGGAAAGTGACACATGTTTTGATGCTTTAGTTTTTTTCTTCTGGTGATATTGTGATTTCTATTGGATAACAACCTACTAAAAATCCTGGTAGTTGGTTGTCCTTTTTTTCTCACTGGGTAATGATTTTTGGAATTCATGTTGTTTGTTTTTTTAACACCTAAGAAGTATTCTTTTAACAACTTATATTTGGTGAAAAAAATAGATACCCAAGGATCTCATTACTTTTGTATAACAACCTTAATTAAATATTTGAAATTTAATAATGAGTACTTTGATGAATTTTATGATTTGTTCTATTATGGTTTTCTGTTATGGGTTTTCATGGGCTGTGTTTTGGATAAACTTGTAGACGATACTTTTGTAAGGTCGTATAATTAAATATCATGTTGCGTGATTAATTGATTGTGGAATGTATGAGATATTTTTTTGTGGGGCTTAAGTGTGGGTTGTGTTGTAGTGTGTTGTTTTATTGTAATTATGGGTTGGGGATTTGTTTTTTAGACATGGTGGATTAGGATGGATTACTTTTAAGGAGGAGAGTATTTATTTTTAAGGCTGGTTCGTCAGGAGTTCCCCCTAAGTAGCACTCATAAATCATCACTCATACTTCGGGGGACTATTTTTGTGCTTCCATGTGAATGGGTGTTAATGGCGGGGGAATGTGAAGCTACATTAGTTAATTAGGATCTTCACCTTCCAAAATGATGTTTGATGTGATGTTTTCTTGTTTTGTGTTGTGGTATTTTTCTGGTATATTTGGTTGATAAATGAAGAAATAATAAGGGAATGAGTTTAAATGGTATATAATCTAGAAAGTGTTCATGTGATAACTATATATTTAAAATGAATCATGGATTGTGTTATAGTTTTGTAGATTTCTGCATTTAGATGTGGTAGAAATGTGGGGAAAATGTGAGTTCATTAGTATTTTTATTGTATCCCATAAGTTGGTCTTATGCAAGTTCATTATATATAAAAATTTATGTAATTTTATTGTGATTTCTATATACACCCACCCTAGTTGTGAATCGCATGGCATCACCCCCCCCCCATTTTCACCGGGGACTGTGTCTTTCCCAAACATCCTAGTAGGAGGATGGATGGATGACCACCTGATCTTCCTTACTCCATATTCTAGGTGATGATAGCCCAAGATTCTTCTGCCAGGTTTTGGTGAGATGCAATGCATAGGTGTGTGAGGGAGAGAGAGCGTTGGGATATTCATTATCCGGCGTATTTGGAATGAGTTTTGATATGTGTCCCATGTGTCTTAGGATGATATGTGTTATGATGTCCCAATTTTATTCTTGATGAGATATAATGTGGTTTATGTCCCAGGTGTGTGAGTGCAGGAAGTGATACAGTTTGTGGGCAATGTATCTACAAGTAGGATGTTATAAGGTTTTGGACAATGTTTTTTTATTCAAGATGTGTTTTCATTTGTGTCTGAGGTGTGTGTGGGCAGGATGTGATGTGGTATGTTTGGAAGGGGAGGAAGTGGGAGGACATTTGTTGTTAGAAAAGAGCAGCTAACCAAAGGGAATGTGGTATGGGGTACCCTATAATTGAATTGTTTTACATTATATTATATTACTTTGTTTTCATTATTTTATCAGTGTTCCTTGGTGGGGATGTTCTGGTTAGTATACCCTTGTAGTTGTTATGTCATCACTTATCTTTGTTTTTAGTATTTACTTTGGAGACTATGGATGTATTTGTTTTATTTTTTCATGCATGTGGGATTGATTTTGGGTTATTTATATTGTACATATAGTTTTTTTCATGGTTGATTAATCTTGTTTCTTGATCTTGTTTCTTTAAAAAATTATAATGCACCCAATTTTGTGATTTTGGTAAACCCTTGGAACTATTCGCCACTCTGAGGAAAACTGGAGGTGGGACTCTAGGGTCATTATCTCCCTTTCTTTACTACTAGACAAGGAGGGGTATCTTTGGATGGAGGGTATACTAGATCATACATTAAATTCATATATATTGCATCAAAAGTGAATAATATTCTCTACATAACATAATAAAATCATTCTAGAACCGTATAGGTTTACTATCTTTAGAAACTATAAAACATAAACACCTGGTTCATACAATGACTATGTTATCTTATAATTATTCCTTCATATCTCAAACAACTTTTCAACGCATCTTACTTTATACCCGTCATCGTATCCTTGGGAAAAGAAACATAAAAGGGGTGATATCAAATTCCCAATAAGGGTAAAAAAGGTAAAAGTGTTAGAATTATAATGAATATAGGATAGAAGATCATACCATGCTTATATAGGATCATAAACAGAAATCATTGAATAAATATTGTAAATTTATAGAAACTGAATCATAAGAAAATAATAAAATCATTACATAGGAATAATACATGGAATTTGTGGAAAGCATACAAGCATATAATATTATTTCTAAAGTGCTCAATCCATTTCAACAAATACCATATTTGTATTATGGGTTCACTCCCCATACCATATTTGGTGTCATGGTTCACTTCAATGGCCATATTAGTAGTCAAGGTTCACTCCCAATAACATCTTATTCTATCTCATGAGATACAAATATTTAACCAATGACTTAGAAGGAGATACTTATCCCAACATTTACCGAATGAAATCCTGTATGCATGCTTCACAAGAGTAGCAATCATTAATCATAGCACATCCCAATGAATAAAATAGGTTTCTTAAACATCATTCCATCATAACATAATCCATGTAAAAGAAATGGATTTCTTAAATAGCATTACTTCATAAAAATAATCAAACCGTAGGAATAATCGGTATAGTATAATTGAAACATTAGCCTGATAATGAATTCCATATTATATGGTAAATAATTTTGATTGAACACTTGAAATTTATTTTTTAAGTAAATATCCTTTCTTCTTTAAAAGTGATTTATTTTCTTAAAATGACACAAAATATTAAAAGAAAACATTTCCATCTAAAATAACCCTACAATATTGTAAGGTATTCCTCATGTAAATAATTTATTAAGAATGTGTAAAAATATATATTGATTCTGTATAAGATAAAATAAAACATTCTTCTCATACATTTTTTAGATATGTCAAAAAAACTACATCGTAAATAAAATTAAAAATTATTGCATTCATAAAATTTAGAAAAAATTAATAAATGGGTAGAATTTAATTTAAACCATTTTAGAAGAATATAACAAATAATATTGAATTAATTTTTAGGAAACATATATTTGGATGATAAATACACCCAAGTATGTACTTCCAATCATTCTTGAATGAAAAATAAAATTGAAAAATTATACCATACCATAGGTATGATATCCTTTGTATGTGTTTGAAACACTTATCTAATGATTTAAATAATATCATTGACTTATTATAGAACCATATTTATTTTATGAAAAAATATATTATCATATTATCACCAATTTAATAATTTTACATTTTTATTATTCATTCGGTGTTAATTGGTTCATTTTTTAGCATGTTTAATCATATAAAAAAATATATTTTTCATAGTTTTTGTTTATATATTTTAAATAAAAATATTAATGTTGTATATATCTAATTTATTCATTATATGCATATATATAGTCATTTATGAATGGATAATAAGGAAAATGAATCTCATCACACCCTAGAGATTGTAGTCTTTACGTACGCACAAATTATGGTATCATTTCCTAAAGAGTAATCATTATGGAAGTCAATTGTATATATATTGTTATAGAATTAATATCATGTTATAATAATTATTTATGTCTATTAATTCCATCATTATACCCATCAAAATAATGTTGTAATTAAAAAAATATTATACCATGGCCTGGAGATATTAGGTCGTACGTACGAACACATGGTGATTACATTTTTCATAGGACGGAAAAATGGGGGGAATATAGTTATTCCAATTTCATAATAAAATCTCAAAATATTATTAATATTGGAGTAATTATATTATAATATAATAAACATAATAAGAGGAAGTGTGAGAATAAATTGTTCGGAAAGAGTTGGTAAGAATGTTACCTCTTCTTTGATGATCTCTCTCTAGATCCCCTCTTAATAACCCTAAATGTGTCATTTTAAGAACACATGAACCTCTATACTGTTTATAGGGATGATAATAAGGTAAATGGGAAGAGGTTTTCTGAGAACCAATGCCCAAATGGGTGTGAAAAAATGATGGAGAAGGTGCCCTTTAATAATTGAGGTGAGGGGCACTTTTTGAATCTCCAAGTATTTTAATTTATAATAAACTCATACCCCATGAAAAGACCTCAGAATGTTCATGCTTTTAAATATGAGATGAGATAAGGTTGTAATCTGAACATAATATAAATTTTTTAGATTTTTGGAAGTAATTTGAAACCTTATCTTTTCTATTATTCTTTAATTATCATATTTTAAATTTTCGAAGGTAAAAAGTTTTCTAATATTAAAAAGTTTTACATTTTAGTTAGTTGAGGCCAATTTGACAAAAAATGAGTAATTTACAATATTTTAAACCATTTTATTATTATTTTGTATTTTCAAATATGTATTATGAATTTTATATAATTTAATAAAACACTATTTTGATTATATATCAATAGTTTCAATTTGATAATAATAATATGTTTGATTTTTATAAATCTATATAGGAAAATATATCTTCAAAAAAAATTATTATATCCCTATGATGTCATGGTAGTATATAAAATTCATTGGATAGTTTAATTATTACTATTTATATTTTTCTTTGATATTTTTAATAACATTTATTTCACATTTCAATTACAAAAAATAATCACTACATCAAACTTGTGTAACTAATTAATATATTTATTTATTTTAAAAAAGTTTAAAATAAAATTCATTGATTATTATAAGGAGTATAGAATTATGAATAAAATTTATATTCTAATTTATCTAATGCAAAACCGTATTTTTAGAATGATATATTTATTAAAAATTGAATGCAGCATCTTTAATATTCTAATTAATATAGCTTTATAAATATCATAATATTAACCTAGTTTCCCAAAACATCAAATAAAATATCAATAAAATATTTTACATAAGTTAAAAAATTTGGTATATATTTGGTAATAAATTAATTTTTTCCCCACATAAACACTTAATGAAAATAAAGACAAAGAAAATCATGTTCTATTTCTTTCTTTGAATTAAATTGTATTTAATCCATTTTCATGCTAAACTGTCCATTAATGACTAAATTTATAGAATTATGTGTTAATGGTATAATTATATTCATCTAATAAATATTTTATCTTTTTGGAGTCATTTTATAGTCTTTATAATTATATTTTTAACCTAGATTTCCTGATTTACCTTTTATCATGGTTAAAAAAACTTCCATGGTTACTACTCATATTACACAAAAACAAAAGGGTACTACTTAAGAAATTTGGTCCTTAAAAATCAAAACAATACATCCATTTTATTAATTCAAAAAATAGAATTTGGAGAACTAAAAAAATATTAAACCGCTAAAATTTATTGAAAAAACAATTTTTGGAAAATACCCTTTTAAAATGTAATCTATTTTTATAATAATTTCATGTGTAAAATGTTTTTCAGAGAGAATAATTGGATCATTTTTTATAAAAATGAACAAATTAAAATTTAAAACTAATCTCAAACATATTTCGACCTTGTAATAAAAAATAAGTTTTTCAATAAAAACTAGTATTTTTATTTTTCCCTACATTTTTTTTAGAAATTAATTTTAAGATAAATTCATATTGACTTTTATATTTATATTTATTTCATAATTTAGTAATTGCTATTTATTTTCTCAAATTTAACTCTAGGATATAATTGTAATTTTTATTCTAATAGTGTCTTGTGGTTCATTTAAACTCACAATTGTGTGAAATGCAAGACATTAAATAATTAAAATAAGTGAGAAATATTAAATTAAATATTTGGGCAATACATTCTTCAAAAATTAAAATTAATTTCACCCTTTATATTTTCCACCTAGATACAAACACATGAAAATTCCTCTGCCTCATCACATCATCAGGTTCCCATGAAACTTCCTCAGATTATTGGTTCGGCCTTAAAAAATTAACCAACCAGTGGTTTTGTTCCCTATAACATTATCTCTACGATATATAATTTCTATTGGTTATTGTTAATATGAATGTTATTTATCTATATGTGTGAATTCAGCGTTTAGTACATGTTAGTTATCAGGTATGTACTTTTTCATGATAGATAAATGGAACACAACTAGAACTTGAGTGATATTTGATGGAAGCTCTAATCAATAAACTACAAACCCAACATAATCTATAATTTCTAAAGGACTGATACAACTAGGGATTATCATTCCATTATTTTAAATTATCTTCACTCTCTTCTATGGAGATATTTATAGAAACACCTTGTCACACACTTCAAACTCTAGGACATTTCATCGATTATCAAGATAACCCTTTCCTCATCATTGAGATGCTCTTATGTGTTTTTTAATAGATCTAACCTTATCTTCCATCTCTTCAACAATCTCATGTACCCATAGATTTATTTCCCCAACATCATTCCAATAGATAAGAGTTCTAAAATATATTCCATATGGTTCTTCAAAATAACAAATCATAATACTCGCATGAATGCTATTATTAGAATAAAATTTATTTAAAGGTTGATGTTGATCCCATCCTCCTTTGAAGTCCATAGATCATGTTCATTACATTTATTCTATAGTTTTAATTTTCTACTCATATTGACCATCTATCATAGGATGATAAGGAGTGATAAAACATGACATTGTATCCAGATCCTATTGAAGACTCTACCAAAACATTGAGTTAATCCTCAGATAAATATCAGATATATTGGAAAGTGGTAGTCCAAGGAATCTCACCATATCCTTAATATATATTCTGGAAAGCTGATCAAGTGACAAATCATCTATAATAGAAATTAATTGTTCTAATTTCCTAAGGAAATAAAAAATAACCCATATATAATTATGTCCTTTATATATTTTTTCAAGAATGACAACAAATTCCATTTTTTGTTTTTGAATTTTCATTATAGTATCAATAATGGTTGTAACATCCACATAGACTTATGTCTCTAATCCTTAACTTGATGAAAAACCTTGCACCGTGAAACATATTCTGTAATATATATCTTCATTCCATCCAACTAGAAAAACTCTTTTAGGGTATTATACATCATTGTGATTTCATGATGTATTGAGAATGCAGATATATGATCCTCATCAAATTGATACTTATTTATTTCCAGTATGAGAGGAATAAAAAAACTATTCTTGGAAATTATTATTCCACCATAATCAAGGTTGAACTCATGAATATTTCTCACCTTAATTTGTAGTTCCACATATTCCTTATGATCCTCCATAATCATAAATTGTATATATGGCCAAAATTAAATTTAGAATGGTATTTTTCTCCATTTCCATTAAAATTATAGAATACATCCTCTAAATATCCAAAAATATTGGATCTTTTGTGATCCACATCATAGATAGGAAAGCATGGTTCATTTAAAGGAAATCATCCTCCACATTATTCTCTTCCCTAGAATGATAATGTATCATGTAGTCATAATATTTAATCAACTACAACCATCTCCTTTATTTCATGTTCAGCTCCTTTTCTGTGAATATATACTGTAAATTTTTTTCATCGGTATATATATCACACCTTTCTCCATTGAGGTAATTCCTACATATTTTTCATGTAAAGATTACACAGCTAACTCCGACTCATGAGTTAGGTAATTTTTCTAATGGATTTTCAATTATCACAGGGCATAAGCTATCACCATTTCATTTCTCCTGAGAATACATCTCGTCCCATTCATGGTTGCATTACTACAGATCACAAACCATTCTCCACTAAAAGGAATTGTACACATAGGTGCATTGGATATCCTTATTTTTAACTCTTTGAAACAATCTACACAGTCCTCCATCCCAAGCAACATAAATCCATTCAATGTAAATTTGGTGTGTTGGTTAGATAATCGTGAAAAATATTTCACAAAACATCGATAATATCCTGATAAACCAAGAAAACTTTATATCATAGTTATCGTTGTTGGTATAGGACAATGTTCAATAACTTTTGTGTTTGATGGATCCATAAATATCCCCTCTCTTGAGATTATCTTACCCAAAAATGAAACTTTTTGAAGTAAAAATGCACACATGGTAAGTTTTTAATAAATCTTATCCTTTCTCAGGGTATTTAGTAAACTTCTCAAATAATATTCTAGTCTTTCCTTCCCCTTTGACTAAACAAGAATATCATCTATAATAGATACTAGAAATTGATCAAGATAATCACTAATGACTCAATTCATTAGATCCATGAATTTCATGGGGGCATTAGTATGAAAAAAAGGAATCCCTATAAATTGATATTGACCATACCTTGTATGGAATTTTTTTCTATGGTATATATTCCTTCTTAAACCTTAATTGATGATATCCTCAATGAAGACCAGTCATGGAAATGTATTGATCTCTATGTAGTTGGTCAAATAAATTATTAATACGGAGAAGCTGACATTTTTTCTTGACAGTGACCTTGTTATGTTCTTGAAAGTCAATGCAGAGTATCATTGATCTGTCTTTATTCATAATAAATAGGATAGGTGAACCCCAAGGTGATCACTAGGGCATATAAATCTCTTTTAAAGATTCTCTTGAAGTTTCTACTTCAAATATGGAAACTAAATTGGGGCCATTCTATAATGAGTCTCGAAAATAGGAATAGAACCCAGTATGAGTTCTATTGAAAAATAAACTTCTAGATTTTATGGAAGAGATATAAAGTCTAATGAAGATAAATTAATGAATTCCTAAACAATAGGTGTGCCCATAATTGTGAGTTACTACCCAACCATATGAGATAGATATCTTTCATTAATATGAACCAAGACTCGTCATATGGAATAAATTTCCACTATAATTTTATATTCATCCTTGCATCAATATATTATCATTTATTCATTCAGAATATGAAATGTAACTTCCCTTTAATGGAAATTAATATGAGCTCTATACTAAGAAAGACACTACATTCCATGAATCACATAAAATTCAACTAAAGAAAGGATAACGATATTTTACAGAAAAAATTCCCAAAAAAATAAACTAGATAAGACATATAAAAATGTGACATGACTTTTGTTTCATTGGGAGTTTTCATAGATAAATCAATATCTAATTTTTTAGGTAATACAATGATTCTCATAATAAATTCTTCATAAATGAATGAGTGGGTGGGTACATAATAAAATAATACATTTTAAACTTTATAGTGGAATATATGTTTACCATTCACCACTTCATTATTTTACTGCATATCACTGATACAGATTGCATGATATTTTTCTTTGTACTTGGCCTGAAGAGGTTACTGACATTGATCATCATTGATAACTTTTTGGATTGGGGAATTGGCTAGTATAATTCCCCATTTCATTTCACATGTAGCATTGATGTGTGAGAGGTTAAATATGTTTATCCTTTTCATCATTATCTATATTTTTTCCATCACATTAGTAGTTAATTCCTCAATGACCTTATTTTCCACATTTAATACATTTATTAGACACCTGAATAAAATTTTCTACATGATTCTTCCCACACTATTAGCATAAAATAAATCTCATCTTCTTCTCGCTATGGTTATTATGTTTACCCTTGAATTAATTTTTTTCCTTCTTATCAAACCCATAAAACTAATGGAAAACATAAATCTCTATCTCAACCTTAAGGTAACATCGAATGATTTTATTATAGCTATTAAATCCAATAATGGTTAACACCCTTTAGATATTTGGTTATATTCCCCTAAAAATTATCAATCTTACTCTCATGTTGGATAATAATTCTAGAATAAT
This sequence comes from Viscum album, assembly GCA_963277665.1. Taxonomy (NCBI): domain Eukaryota; kingdom Viridiplantae; phylum Streptophyta; class Magnoliopsida; order Santalales; family Viscaceae; genus Viscum; species Viscum album. Next base: position 909,119,413 of record OY728145.1, read on the forward strand.
ACATTTCATGTCTAGTGGAATTTTATTTATAGGTACCAACAGATCCATTGCCCTATTGTTTATGATCAATAAACTTATTTTCTATCTTTGTTCTAAGAATATGGGGAATGTAAATATGGAAAAAAATAAACTTATTTTATATCATTGTTCTGGATAAGTTTATAGCATTTATCATCTTCACCTTCTAAATAATAGACTTCCCAAAATAAGTTATCATGCTTGGCACATTTGGAGAACTGATAATATATTTTAAGTGGTACTAATCCATTGTTCAAATATTAATATATTGGAATACCCATTGAAAGAAGGTGGATTTATCCTCATATAGGATTCAATAGAATTTCGTTACCTCCTTCTATCATTTGGAAATCCTACATGGTTCATAACATGAGAATGTTGGGTGATAATGGAAACAATACATTACATTCCACCTCCCATAACATTCGACTGATCAGGTGTCTATTGTTTCCTTACCCATCACATTCAGTATTATTTGGATTACTTCAGGATCCAAAAATTGGATAAAACCAAGAATAATAGTGTGAGAAACACTGCCCATAACGGGAAAAACACATAATAAAGGGAAAATAAATATAAAATATGAATTGAATACACCTTCCATTTTGTCCAAAGATATTTAAAATCATTAAATAAACTCTACAATTGTATCCTACAATTATATATATCTATGGGATTCTTTCTAATGTTTTATCATCATAGTTTCCAAATGTTAAATATACCTTTTATCTGATCTTAAATATAATGGACCATAGGTAACATTTATAGTTATTGCATTAAAATTTAATAATCCTCATTACACAACATAATAAAAACAAGCTAAAACTATATAGGTATTTTTTTAGAATAAGGAAACATAAACAACTGGTTCATGAAATTTCTATGTCATCTTATGTTCATTCATTCATATCTAGAACACCATTTTGACACATATTTCTTAATACCCTTCTTTATATCGTAGGGAAAAGAATCATAAATGGGGGGTGAGATCGAAGGCTTAGTATTGTTAAATAAGGGAAACATGTTAACATAATCCTGAGTATAGGATATAATTGCATACCCTTCATATCAATGTTCATAAACTGAAATCATGGGAAAAATATTTCTAGTTCATAGGACATGAATCAAAATATTATTATGTAATAATAACATAATAAAAATACATGGAATTTTTTGAAAGAACACAAGTGTATAATATGATTACCATATTAGTGAAGGAATTTCATCAAAGACCATCTTGGTAGTATGGGTTCACATCCCATACCACCTTTGTAGTAATGGATAACTCCCATGGCCATCATGGTAGTCAAGATTCACTCCCATGACCATCCTACTCTATCTCATAATATATAAATCATTACCCATTGCATTATAGGGAGATATATGTCTCACCAGTCACATAATTAATTATACATGAATGTTCCACAAGATCATAAATCATTCATCATAACATAACCCATTGAATAACATGGGTTTCATTAACATCATTCCATCATAAAATAATCTATGTAAAACAAATGGATTTCATAAATATAATCCAATAATAAACGTAATCAAATCATGTGAATAATCGTTATAGTTTACTTAGAATAATACCCTATTAATTAATTCTATCTTAAATGGAAAATAATTTTAATATAATGATTATAATTTATTCTTTAGGAAAATATCCATTCTTCAAAAAAATCATTATTTTCTTAAAATTGTGTGCAATACTAAAAGAATAAATTATCAAAAATAACCATACAATATTAAAAGAGAAGAATTATATAAATATGGAATTATGAATGCATAAAAATATATTCATTCCATATAAGTTAAAAACATTATTCTTGTACTTTTTTTGGATTATTCAAAAAGTACCTCATAAAGAAAATAACAAAATATTTCTTTTATACCATTGATTAAAAATTCATAAATGGGAAAATTTTAATTTAAACCATGGTATAATAATAGAAAGAATATTTTGTAATTAATTTTTAGGAAACATGCATGTGGATTATAAATACACCCATATAAATACTTACTTATAAATAATGTCGAATAAAAATGAAGTTGAAAAATTATCCATTACCTTAGGTCTGATATCCTTTGAATATAACAAAAAAAACTCTATAATTATTTTAATAATGTTGTTGAATTATTTAATAATCATATCCATTTTTATGATATCATATATGATTATATTATCCCCAGTTTAATAATATTACATTATTAATCTTCTTTTGGTGTTAATTGTTTCATTTTTTAAGCATGTTTTATCGTATAAATATAATATAATATTTATTTTTCATAATTATAAAATTTCTAGAGTAGTATTAAGGTTTTATATATCATATTTACTCGTTATATTAATTTATGTAATCATTCTTAAATGTTTAATATGTAAAATGAATCCCATCACATCGTGGAGACGGTAGTCCGTACGTACGTAAAAACAATGGTATCATTTACTTAATAATAATTATTATTGATGTAAATGGTATATATGTTGTTAAATAATTAATATCATGTTATAATAATTATTTAATTCTATTAATTCCACCATTATTCCCATCCAAATAAAGTGGTAATGAAAAATACTACACTACACTGTGGAGGCAATAGGTCGTACATACGAACGCATGGCGATTTTATTTTTCGTAGGATGGGTATATTTTGTAATATGGTTGTTAGAAATACATAATAATATCTTAGTATATTTTTAATTAAAAAGTTATTTTATTATAAGGGATTCAACATAAGAATATTAAGTAGAAGAAGAGTTTATTTTGAAATAGTAAATAAGGAAGTTACCTCTCCTTCAACGGTCTCACTTTATATTTCCTCTTATGGACCTGAATGTTGGTATTTTGAGAAGAAACTAACCTATAGAATGTGTCTAGGGATTTTGAAATGATAAATGGGTAGAGTTTGGTTGATATTCATGGATAAAATTTGTGAATGGAAATTATGGAGAAGGTTTTCCTTTATAATTGATGTGGGAGGTGCATTTGGAATTTCCAAATATATTAATTTATTATAAATTAAAACACCACACAAAACCTAAAAAAATGTCATAATTTATAATAACAGAAGAGATAAGGTTGAAATCTCATCAACCAATAAATATTTTAGAATATTGGATGTATTTTTAAACCTTGTATTCTTAATTAAGAATTAATTATTATTTATTCATTTTTACTATGGTAACACATTTTAGAAAATTCAAAAAATTTAAATTTTAATTATTTGAGGTCAATTTGACCATAAATTAGTAATTTAGAAAATTTTAAAACATATTAATATAATTTTTATGAATATTTTTTAGGATTTTTAAATAATATAATAAAACATTATTGATGAAATATCTATAGTGTCAATTTGATAATACTCATATAATTGATTTTTTAAAATATCAATAAAATAAGATATCTTCAAAAAAACATATTTTATTATATGATTAATAGGTGGAGTTAATCTAAAAACTTCATTGGATATTTAAATTATTCCAATTTTTATTTTTTATTATTTTTAATAACATTTATTTGATATTTATATTAATAAAACTATTAATACATTGAACATGTGTAATTAATTAATATAATAATTTCTTCACTAAAAAGTATCTTAATGAATTTATATCTTCTATATTTTAGAATGGAATTTATAATAAAATTTATCTAATCCATAACCCTATTTGAAAATGATATATTTATTAAACCATGAATGTACCATATTTAAAATTCTAAGTAATAAAACTTTTTAAATTTCATAATATTAACCAAGTGGCCCAAAAATCAAAATAAAATCCATATCAAGAAATTAGTTTTTCTAAGATAAAATTTTATTTTTTTATTCTTTCATAACATTATTTTTTCCCCATGAGGGAATATTAGAAAAATAAAGACTACGAAAATGGAATTTTGTATCTTTTTTTGATTTAATGAATATTTATGCCATTTTCATCGAAAAGATTCCATTAAATGACTTAATATAAATATTTAATTTTTAAGGGTATAATTTTATTCATCTAATAAAATTGATGAATTTTCTAGAGTCATTTTATAGTCTTTTAAATTTTATATTTACCATAGATTAGCCAATTTACCCTTTACCATGGTAACAAAATTTACCATGGTTACTAATCATGTTGGAAAAAAATAAAAATGTCCTACTTAATTAATTTAGACCTTATAAATCCAAACCTGACATCCATTTGTATGATTAAAAATATAGATGTTTCATAGTGAAATTTAAAATTAAACTGGTAAATTGTTATGAAAAAATAAATTTTTATAAAAAAACCTTTTAAAAAATTAAATAGTTTCATAAAAAATTCATGTATAAAATCATTTTCAAATACAATAATTGTATTACTTTAAATAAAAATGAACTAATTAATATTTAAAACTATAATAAAACATAATTCTACCTTGTAATTGAAAATTCATTATTCAATAAAAACTAGTAATTTCACAATTCTAATAGTTTTTTAAAATAAATTTAAGGTAAATTCATATTCATTCGGATCATTATATTTACTTCAATTTTCAGTTGTTAATACTAATTCACAACAATGTAATGGATTAGATAAAATAGTCATTTTAACAATTTCTATATCGTGGTTCATTTAAACTCATGATTGCGTGCAATTCCATCCATTGAAGAATTACAATTGAAGAGAAATTTTTATAAAAATATAATGGAATTACTGAGGAGTTCGTGGCACATGAATATATTATACCACTCATTCCACACGAATATATTATCCCCACCTTTCCACAATTAAGTAATTACTCCATGATCTTTTTGACTTATTGTATAGGAAACATTGTTTTATATCCCTTGGTGGTAGTGAATTACGAAATTAGAATCCTTGCGTAGCTTGAGTAATCATCATTGTCTCATTTTGAGATCTTTTTATGTCAAGTTGTAATTTAGGTTTCTAAGATCTGGGTAAATCTCAGATAATTCACCATCGATATAATGTCTCCATATCTAAAAAGAAAATATTACTTCTTCATACTCAAGATCAAGAGTGGTAAAGTTATTTTCATGAGCCCAAGATATCATTAATTCATCAGCAATATCATTGTCATTTTAATTAAGAAATAAATGAGTTGCTCCATTAGTTTTTCACTATATATCACAACCACATGAATTTAATATAGTGGATTCTAAATCAATGCATTGAAAATTATACTCTTTAGTTTGTAAACCCGTTCATAACATTCCTTTATTCAAACAAATGTAGCACCAATTTATGTATAAATTTTTAATGGGATAAACAATTGATAAAAATTATGAATTAATCTTTGGTAGTACCCTGAAAATATAATGAAACTATATACCTTGGCTATATTCATTGGTATAGGCTATTATATAAATAATTTTTTTATTCACAAGATAAACCTAGATTCCATCATTGGAGATAATATTTCCAGAAAAAGGAACTTCTTAAAGATATAAAACATACTCACTAAATTTCTCATATAAATATTTAATTATAGCATTGCCAATAGTAATATGTAGGCTATTATCTTGGTCACCATAGCATTTATAATACAAATTATTATCATCAATGGATACCAAAATAAAATTTTCAATATATTTCATGTATACCTTATTCATTAGATCCATAAAAGATGTGGGTGCATTAGACAATCCAAATGGAATTGACTGTAAAATGATAATGTGTAAAAACATTTAAAAATAAAAAATTATCTGTAATGTATTCCATCATTAATTTCAACTAATGATACCCTGAATAGTGGTAAATATGTAATAATATTCCTCTTTGTGGTGTTTATGAATAATTTATCAATCTAAGTTAGGGAATACATGTTATTTAAAATAATATAATTGATCTCCATAAATCTACACACAAACTCATGGATCAATCTTTCTTCCTAACTAATTGAATAGGGGATCCAAAGGAAATGAATTAGGTATAACAAATCCCTTTTAAATCATGTCCTTTAGTTGTTTTCTAAACTCAACAAATTCTACATTGGCCATTATATAGTGAATATTTAAAATTACTCTTGAATCAATGATTAAAAAATGCATAACTGAACATAATTCTCTAGGTTTAACCATGTAATTCTTCAAGAAATACAAAAAATTATTCATATTCAATAGGTTCATCCTTAATTTGAATATTACCTACTTAATCCTTAGAATTTTCTACTCTTCTTCCTCAAGAATCTCATTCAATTGGCTATTAGGGGTGGACTTAGATAAGAATCAAATGATGAAGTATCCACTATAAGGTTGGGGAATTCGATATGGAGACATTATTATCATAATGGCAACTATCTAACACATCATCTTTTAATAATACATAACTTCATATTTTTGAATGAAAAAATAAATTTTAAAATTAAAAGGAAAATGAATAGTTTTAATGTAACACTAGGTAGATATATAGAAGTTTGAAGATACATAATCAAATAAATCATTAGAGAAATTTGAAAATCATAATAATATACCTTTCACCACATCATTTGGTAATTACACATTAGCTGTAGTGATGACTTATTTCTGGGCATCTTGTTGGGATTATTCTAGAGTATGTTAACATGATGTTTTGGGAATTTTATTTCATTTCTTCCAATCTCCTTACAGATAAAATAATAAATAGTAGTGTTTTTATTCTTCTCCATGATATCTTTAACCAGATGATCTTCTTCTCTACACCTATAAAAAATCCCCACCACTTTATTCATTTCCTAGGGTGATTATATCCATAATTCTAACAATGGGAAAAAATTCCACATTTTAATCTTCTTCATTGACACATTCATGTTATCTTTGTGATTAGATGAGATCTTTTTATATTGAACCCCCTTGAATATGTAAACATCTAGATAATTTTTTCATTGTTTTTATTCAATAAAAAACTATTAAATTATATGTATAAAATGATTCAGACACCAGAGCCCTTCAAACACTTGGATTAAGCTCATAAAAAATAAAAAATCATGAAAATCATTATTTTTATATAATTCTTAGTGTTCCTATATTACCATGTAAACGTATCTTTATACTCATTAACATGTTATTATTCATTTTTCATTATGATATTGATGTTTCTATTCATTTAAATTTATTTCTCCTGAGGTAAATAGTTGTCAAAAATGTATCATTAGAATATTTAAATTCAAGGAGTTCCATTTACTCTTCATTCGTAGTTTTTCGTATCAATGACCACGTTTTTCCTCATCATCTTTTAGACAATACAATGAAATTTTAAAAATTTATTTTCCACTACATCCCAACATTATAAATATCTTCTCCAGATATTTATTCATTTTCTTAGCTGAAATTGGATTGGTATTCTAACTAAATATTGGTGGATTATATAACACAATGTGGCCATTAATTGAATAATATCACTACAAAACAAGGTTCTCCATCTAATCAAGGTTATTTTTCATAACATGATTACACTACCACAAAATAGCCATAATTTTATTTGTTTTTTCATTAACAACCATATTGGAATCTTTAGTTAAGAAATTCCCTACATTCTCCATTATAATAGATACAATTTTTTACTATTTTAAATTTCCTAACAATGGAGTAATCTATATTAGATCATACATAATTCATAATTCTAACTATATTGTAATGCCTAGAATAAATTATAATTTATACATTGATTGTCTCAGAATAATAGACTTTGGTTTCTTCACGGATATTATTATTTTTGATTCCATAGTAATGGTTTATAAATTAAATGGAAATTATTAGATGCATATCCCTAGTATTTCCATATAAAGTTCATAGTATGGCCTTTTTCTTGCATAATGTAATGAGTGGGATTATCACATTGTTTCTTTTTTGGATTTATTTTATAGATACCCTTCTTTTTCATAAATTAATATTGAATCTTTTAAATGTTAAACTACAGAATATAATTACAAATATAGGATCAATTGGTATAGTTTCTTACTAAAATTAGCAACATACATAACTTTAATAGAATAAAAAAATTAATTTTTTTTCATTACCTTCTTAGTCGCTCACAACTTATCCTTATTACAAGTATTCACCTATGAATATACAACAAAAGATAGCATGATCTAAAATCCCAGTAAGTGGATAGATAAGAAAAATGATCAATATAGCATGCGGTGAGAATAATCATCATTATAATATAAGAATCATATCCATTAGATGAATTCATTATAATGTCATGGAATGTGGTAATACTTAAAAATTAAGCATTATGTCTTAATTGTCAACAACCAAACATAGTTGTGAACAAAGCTAGAATCATGCTAAAAAATATTTAACATTATCTCATAATATTATTCACATTGAAGAACACAATGAAGTGTTATATAATTCTGGGTGCACCCATAATATCATAACATTCATATGTGAAAAATAATTCCTAGCGCAACCTGTCACATCATAACATTTGTATAGTATTTCATGACACATAGTACATTGAAAAATATTGGAAATAAAATAACCAATGGAATAGAATGGGTTTAAATTTATAGATCATAAATTATTGAATAACCATTGGGGTTTCCAAAATAATTACGTAATATAATACTTGATATAAGTATCATCATTCTTGACTAATGAAGTAACAATCTCAATAGGGTGGGTTTTTTTAGAATAAAGTGTTCTATTAGAAAATATTGGGTTTAAAATAATCATAAGTAGAATTAATGTATTTATGTGAAAATATATATGATAATGATAATGAAATAATATTTAAGAACCATTAATTGAATATCCATACAAAAAATGGGGCGAAAGAGGGAAACCCCAACAAAATAGGGTGGGTTCAAGAATTCCCCTTACCTTATGTCTAATTTCTTCCTTCACAATAATATCATGTATCATCTAATTAAATTCATTAATTAATAAATAAAAAAAATAATTTACATTTATTGGATTAGTTTTAGATTTATTATGTTCATTTATGTATATTATGATTACTTATAGAGTTTAATTTCATCATTAATGTGCGTTCATTTTTCATGGATTTCACAATCAGTTCACTTGTATACATGAGTGGGTGTTCATTTAAAATATGGATAAATAAAAATAAACTTTATTATATATTATTGATGATATTTAATATGTTTAAATGATCTTTAAATAATATGTTTCTATGAAATGTGGATCAATAATTAGATAAAATTTTATGATGATTGTTTTAGGTTAATTTTGGAGGGTTTTTTATCCCATCAAACTCATTTTGTTTTATTATTTTGTATTATGTATATATGTCAGATCTAGAATAGAAATAGGGTTTCAAAATATATATTACAATATTTTTTCATCCATTATATTGGTTATATTAACATCCTTTAATCCATTAAATGAAAATGAATGTGCATCACCCACGATGTTGGTAAATTGACACTTTAGGGGAGATGATTTCATTTTTTAGAAGAATTGAAAGAGGGGGAGGATTTTAATGATGGAACATCAATTAAAATTATATAATTATTTTATATGTTATTGGATGGAATGGACCTCTTTTTTCATCTCTTTCAAAATATCTGGTCCAGGTAGCTTTTGTTCTACAACCACATCCCAACAGATTAGAGTTCTACATCACTTTACATAGAGAGCTTCATATAGAACCATCTGAATACTCGAGTGGAAGATATTGTTGTATGAGAACTCAACCAAAGGGAGATGATGATCACATTCATCTTTGAATTATAATGAGCTGTATCTTAACATTTCTTCATCTTTCTAAATAGTCGTTTAAGATTAGCCATCAGTTTGGGTGTGATAGGTCGTGCTAAAATTTAATTCCATACTGAAATCATATTGAAGACACCTCCAAAATTTTGATGTCAACATGGGAACATGATGAAAGACCATAATAAGTGGAACCCCATTCATTCTCACTGCTTGCTTAAAATATATCATTGCATGTTATTCAATAGTGAGATCTCCCCGAATAGAGAAAAATTCTATAGTATTGGTGAGTCGGTCCACCATAACCCATATCACATTCTATCCTTTGGATTTATTTGAGGGTCCCATGAAAAATACCAAAGTTAAATTATTTAATTTTCACATTAGTATAGAAAATGGTTTCATAATTAATTTCTATTATTTCACTTTTCTTCAACTTGCTAACATATTAATCACCTTAAGACACACTCTGCAATCTCTTTCTTCATGTTATCCCACCAAAACTATTCTTAATGATAACGGTAAATATTATTACTCATGGGATGGATACACAATAATGATTTATGTGCATTATCCAATAGATAATTATTTATCCCTAGTGATGATGGCACCAAAAGACTCATTCCGAACCAAATCACACCATCATCATCGATATGGAACTCTAAAAGATTTTCTTTTTATTATTGTGGTCACCTTATTTTGTAACTTTAGATCATAAATTTTTTCCTCATTAATTTTCTCATGGATACATTGTTGGGAAATAATTTCAGAACAACATGATTTATTCCCCTCTATTACGACTTCCAAATCCATCCTTTTTATATCCATAAATATTGCATCATTCTGAATCCGCAACATAGACAGAGTAGCTGGTTTTTTCTACTAAGAGCATTAGCTAATTTGGTTTCCTTTCAGGGATTATAGTGAATAGAGAAATTTTAGTTTTTTTTTCTTTAACCATATTCTTTATCATATTTTGACCTTATTTAGTGTGAATATATACTTTAGGATATTTTGATCGATGAATATGTCATACATCACACCATAGAGGTAGTGTTTCTTGATTTTGAATAAAAAAAACCACAGATTCTATATCAAGATCATGTTTTGGGAGTTCTGGTCATGGATATTCTACAACCATTTCATATAGGATATCACATTCTCATATTTCATTAGAAAAAAACTCAATACTTTCATTAAATCATCACTATATTTCACAATAATATCTATATATTTTGGTTGATTGAGTAAATTTGTATTAGGGAATTCATTCGAACAATCACCACATTTTCCATCACATGGGGGGTTTTCCCTTATTTCTCCTTATTCCAACCATTTTAAATAGTTTAAATGGTTAGAACAATACATAATTCAATAATCCTTGAATAAAAAATTTATTCCATAGTGAAAATAACTCTAAAGTAATATCGTATAGGATCCATATGTTTAGAAGTTTTCTAAAACAATAAATCATGTTTTCTTAATTATACGTATTTTCATGATATGTGTTTTCACTAAGGTTTTCTAATCCTAATTTCCAAATTTACTATATCGTGCATTTACACTAACTATAATGACCATACATTTTCTAGCATTACTATAACATCATTTAAAATTTAATGAACGTAATAGTGTTACAAATCCTAGATCATGTAGTACATTGTCCTGGGAAAATTAGGACCATACATATCTCTTAAAAAATAAAACATAAAAAAAATTATTCAATCCCTTATTTAGATTCATATTGGCCCACATGTTCCCCTCATTATAAGTATTCACCTGTGGAAATACATCAAAAGAAGGGCTGATCTAAAATCCCAATAAGAGTATAAATCTCAAAATGGATCAATATAAAATTGAGTGAGAATAATAATAATCATATCGTATTCATAATAATAATGAAAGGAATTAAATATAACGTAATTTAATGTGGTAATACATAAAAATGAAACATCATGCCTGTATAGTGAACTACCACACATAGTTATGAACAAAGATAACATCATGTTAAATTGTATTTCACATTATATCATGAGATTCATCATATGAAACAATTCATTGGATTTATATATAATTCCAAGCACACCCATCACATAATAAAATTCCTATGTGCTATATAATTCATGTTTCAACCCAATAAATCATAACATTTACATATTCATGCACACCACATAGAATGTATATCAATATTAGACAAAAAAATAAATCCTATAATGGGTTTAAATTAATATATAATTCGTTAATATATTACCATTGGGGTTCCCAAAATAATGTTGGAATCTCATACACAATATAAGATTCATCATTCTTTACTAATGAAGAAACAATCTCAAAAGTATCAATTTTTTAAAGGAGTTGTTCATTTGAAAAACCATTATGTTTAACAAAAACTCATATATTAGAAATTTATATCATAGAAAACACAATAAAATGATTTAGAAAATATATTTAAGGACCGCTAAAGTAATATCCATACAAAAAAATTAGTTACAGAGGGAAAACCCAAATAAAGAGAGTTGGGTTGGAGAATTCCCCTTACACTATGTCTAATTACTCCCATCAATTTAATATCATAAATAAAAATATATATTTATTTATTGATTAATAAATACCCACTTTTATATTTATTTAACCTATTTTAACATTATTGTGTTCATTTATGGCCATTATGATGAGTTATAGTGTTTAAGTTCATCGTTCGAGTACCCTGAGATTTCACAATCGGTTCACATGTAAACATGAATGGAAGTTTGTTACAATATGGATAAATATCCAGCATTGTTATTATATTTATTTAATAATATTATAGAAGTTTAAATTATCCTATATAGATTTTTGTTATATAATATGAGGATGAATCATTAGGTAAATGTTTATGATGATTATTTTAAGTTAATTTTGGAAGTTCTTCAATCACATCAAACTTAGATTTTTTTCATTTAGTATTATGTATATATGTAAGTGAGAGAACATAAAGAGGGTTGTAAATACATTTTACAATATTTTTCACACATTATATTTGTTTTATTAAAATCATTGAAGGTGATAAATGAAAATCAACTTGCATCACCCATGATGTCGGTAAATTGACACAACATGGGTGATGATTTCATTTTTAGAATAACCGAGAGAGAGAGAGTTGGAGGAGTTTAATGATAGATCTGACATTAAATTGACATAATTATAGTATATGTAAGTTACTGGAGGTATGATTACATTTTTATAAGGGTATGTGATTTTAGAATAATGAAATAAAATAGCTTGAAAATAAAGTATAATAAAGGGAAGAGGTTATTAACTCTTCAATTTTCATACTTGGGAACCTCTTTAAGGCACCAAGGTTTTGTGTTTTGTTGAGATAAGAACCTCCTGGACGTGGATAAGGGTCTAGGTAAGATAATTTAGTATAATGTAGGAAAATATCAACGCTCAAGATTTGTGAGGAAAAAAGGTTGTGAGGGTTGGTATTTATTGTGGGGGGGAGTTGTGTTTTATCATAATGGTTTTCAATAGTTTATTATTTGTTATCAAGAGAAGAGTTAATAATTATTGCATGGAAAAATATATTAAATAATTATGAGAAGTTCAATATTGTAGTTATTACATATCCAAAGACTTTAGGAATATTTTTTTTTATTTATAATGTATTTAGACAGCAAATTACTATATTTTATTATTCACTAAAAATTAATGTATTTTAGAAAAATACAAAAAAAATCTCCCTAAAATTTTTTCAATTTGTTGAATTAAAAAATTAACTCATTTGTGTGAATTTTTTTTGTATACATGAGTAATATAATTTTTAATTATAATCATCATTAACATGATACATACATATTATATAATTATAACTGAATTTAAAACACTTTCAAACATTACTCAAGTTCTCAAAAAAATATAGATATAATAAGATACAAAAACATTAATTTATGAATAATTTTTATGAAAATAAAGCTTATTAAATTATTAATTAGTCATAATATTTTAATTAAGTATTTTTGACTTATATAAATACTGAAACATAATTAATAATTTTTATAACATTTATTTACATAAACTCTTATATAATTATGACATATTATCTTTAATTAGATGCTTAAATTTTATTTATACATCTATGGGTGAGGTTCCTATTTAGTTTGCATGTTTATTATTCAAAAGGGTCATGTTACTCTTCCTAATGTCACGTTATTATTTCATTAGTATTTTTTCTTTAACTTCTAAAAGTACTTTTATTTCAATTATTCAGAACTTATAATTTTTTTTATTATGTTCTATAAGTGATTTTATTTTAATAAAACTATATTAAATAATTATAATAAGGGAATTTACTTTGATTAAGGTTTTGGGTCTTACATATTTCCCCTAGTTTCCTCTGTGAATGAACCACATCCAATTGATGCATTGAGACAGTAATGTATTACTAGGAACACCACATAATCTCTTCCATAAAAATTCTTTAGGATTTTTATCAATACTATAATCAAATTATATCATAGGGTTTTGTTCCCTAATTTATTTTCCCCTTAATCTAGTACCCATGATTTCTACTAAACAACCTATGATAACACATGTTACATTCCTAATCGAAGTATCCCAAAATAAGTGTTTTACATTATTATATTAGCATTGATACAAGGAATAGCATACTCAAGGGTTGAAAAGTCTAGAATTTGGTTGAATCTAAATATATACCTGGTACCTATTATACATTGAAAAAAAGAAAATAAAAAAATAGAAAAAGTAAAAACTTAGAATCCTGGAAACTCATTCCATTAATTTATCTTTATATCCTAGGGAATTAAAAAAAATATGAGTAGTATCAAATTCCTATTAAAGTAAATTTATAGAAGAATCTATTAATAAGGAATAAAAATAATCAACACTTAATGGTAGATACAAATTACACTTAAGTTACATTAATATCATGGTAATATATGGAAGAAATAATATTTAATGTTATAAATAAAAGACACATGTCATTGAATCAATACACCAGGAATAAAATGAATCCCTAGATAATTTTATAGATAAAATCTCATGGATATTAATAATAGCTAAACTTTCAAAGATGTAATAGCTAAATTATTAGATTTCACGGTTCCCTGTAACATGATACCTTTACCATCAAGATATGTCCTCAAAACAGTTTAAAACATACTTGGTAAAAACCCATCTGATTTGGACAACTCATTCACCTCTTAATAACACTTATGAATCAAGGTGATTCATTCAAATAGTCCCCAACCTTTTAATTTAATTTAATAAGAGTTCCCCATATTTTAAATAATTTATTTAATTCTTGAATAAAATTCCTTATTATCAAATATATGTATTGGTTAAGGATATAGATTATTAATATTTACCCAATAAATAATATAAATTTCAATGAAAAACACTATATGTAATAATGAAATATGTTTTATAAAACCATAATATCAATCCTAAAATAATTTCTATATTTAATATAAAAGTAATTTCTAATGAAAAATGACTTCAAGAAAGTGATTATTTTAATAGAAAGTTAACAAATCAGAAAGTAAAAAAGAAATTATTTGTAGAACCAAGACCCTAGTTACCCAGAGTCAATGCATTATAATATAACATTAGAATAATCAAAAGCAATGAAATCCTGAAAGTCTGATCAGTTTAGTAGCCCTGGAAGTACCAGATACATACATAAGTTTTACATTACATCGTGAAATAAAAACAACAAGAACAACAACATTTGGTCTCTATTGACCACATTCATATCCCTTAGCCTATCCCTACAGGTCATCCATAAAATACTTCTTTACATCCTAGGAAAAATAAAACATAGAAAGGGGTGAGCTCAGATTCTCAGTCAGAATAAAAATATAGCAGAAACTTTCATAAATAAATATAATCTTTTAAAGAAATGTATAAAACTAAAAGAAAGAACTTTTAAACATAAAATTCAGCATAATATGGAAAGGGTAAATCAAATTATTCATTTTACTTATTCACATGGATATTCTACTAGTCGAATAATAACATGTAATATCAATAGCTAATTTCATAAGGATGGAATGAATAATGTCAGACATCATAACTACATAGTCAAGGCCTCATGCCAAGACAACAAATAATATTTTTTCAAGGCCATGTGCCAAGACACTAGTTTGTCTTATAAGATCAATTGATGCATCTAGGAGCTATATCGGGCTCCACCTATCACTTACTAAGTGCAATGTATTCCTCATATGAAAGGGTTGAAACCTAACAAAAACATTCTTATTAAAACCAGCATAGGAAATGTTCATACATTATCCATAAACCATGAATGGTATAAAAATAACACATCCATGGTCAAACATATCACAAAACCTTCAATACTATATGAAATATTTGTATCATAATAAATCAACTTCAAACAAATATAAATCTATCAAAGGATGTTGACATAGATGAAATCAAAACTATTTGAGCGAAATATCTCTTTCTATTTTGAAATCATTTAAAAGTCATGTATTTATAAAAAACATTTATTTTTAAAGTAATATTATAAGATTTTAATGGAATATTAAAAGGTGTTATATTGGTGGAGAATAACTGCACCCACTGTATAAGTTGAAAAAAACATCCTTACCTTAATTTGTTGAAATGGTCAAAAAGTACCTTGTTTGGAAAACGACGGAAAGATTCCTTTCAAACCATTTTATAAAAAGTCAAAAAATGGTATAAATTAATTCAAACCATAGTCTAGTAAATAGTAAAAAGTGTTTGAAATACATTTTTTGGAATCATGGATGTGGATGAAAAAGAGGTCATAGTGGACACTTACGTAAAAACATCCTGAGATAGTAAAGAGATTGTGAAATTAACCCTTACCTGGTGCTTTTCCTTGGTTGAGGGTACGTTAACCTCATATATAATATTAAAATCATGGTTATTAAATTACACAGGAACAAAATACATAAATATGATATCATATATGATCTTCTAATATTTCTTCGTTAATAATATTTTAATAGTATCATTGTTTCGGGTGTTAACTGATTCGTTTTCCTTTATATGTTTTGTTACATAAGTCATGTTTTTTTATTAATTGGATGTATTTGATTCATATCATGAATGATATAATGTTCTTAAAAATTATTTTTAATAATCAAAATAAAATTATTCTTGAATGGTTACGATGGAGAATGAATCTCATCGTTTTTCTGGAGACGGTAATCCGTACGTACGCACGAACGCTACATTCATTTCATTTTTTTATTTTAAAAGAAAATAAAGGTAAATGATACATAGGTATATTATTATTAAAGAATAATATAATATTTTATATACATTATGTATGTTCAATAACACCATCCTTTATATGTTCCATGTATTGTATAAACGAGTCATATCACTTTGAGGGGCGGTTGTCTGTACTTCCTCAAATGAAATTATCAAATATATACAACATGAAAAGATTAAAGGTGTGTTATAAAATATAATTATATAATATTTTAGATAAAATAAAAATCATAAAAATCATATATAATTACATATCCATCATAATGGCCACCATAAGAGGTTGTGGTAGAATATTGAACAATCATTGTTTCGTGAGGTAGTAGTTCGTCGTCCACAGAAACATTACGTTCTATACCCATTAAATGGAGGTGTGTGTAAGTGTAGCTTGAATAATTCTCATAAGAAACCTAGTATATTTAGGATACTATTGTTGTTATAAAATAATGTATTAAATATAGTTTAGGGGGTTGGAGTAGTAAAATAAAAGAAAAGAACATAAGAGGAGATGTTACCTTTAAATCTGGTAACACCCTTTGGTTTGAACCAAAAGGCTTCCTTGAAGTGCCTTATTCCTAAAGTAAGGCTTCTA
Source organism: Viscum album (assembly GCA_963277665.1). Lineage (NCBI taxonomy): Eukaryota > Viridiplantae > Streptophyta > Magnoliopsida > Santalales > Viscaceae > Viscum > Viscum album. Next base: position 909,136,943 of record OY728145.1, read on the forward strand.
AGAGTAATAGTGGGATGTAGGGATCCTAATTGGGTAGAGTTTGGATGAGCCAAGGGTCTTGAGAGATGTGATAAATGGGTTAGAGGTTAGGGATTTTTATAAGGGGGTGGAGGGGGTCTTTACGAATGTTGGAAAATATTATTTTATTATATAATTATTTTTGGTTTCTAAATTTCCAAAACTCATTAAAGTTGAAGATAATATGTATAATTTTTGAGATAATGTCATCCAATTAGAATTGGACTTGTTTTAAATATTGATTTAATTTTTATTATCTCATTTATTTAAATCATTCTTTAATGAGGTAAACACTGCATCATTATTGTGTCATAAATAATTTTATTTATTTAATGTCTAAAATTATAAAAAAATGACCATGATGTAGGAAAAATTTAATATTTTAAATTAATATTTATAGTTGAATTTATAACTTATATAACCCCATGTAAAAATTGTTTTACTAAATTATATATGTTTATGTCACCTTTGTTTTTACTTTAAATTAATTAATATAAAGTGTAATTATCATTCTCGAGTGGCTACATGGGGACCCAAAATCAACTCAAGGATTCACATGGTCGGAAATGTATCAAAATATAGGAATAGGACACATGTTAGTGTAAGTTAATATATTATAATAATATTTGTTTACCCTTATTTACCAGATTTACCCTTTAACCATTGTAAATAAAATATTTACTGAATTAAATATTTATAATGTCTAAAAGTAAAAGTTAAATATTTAAAAAATTTAGACCTAAGGATTCCAAATATGGAATCCATTTTTCCAAATTCGAAACAAAAAAGTGGCAGAAATTAATTTAAAATTCATTCCTGTTGTTAAAACAAAAATCTTGTTCTTATGAAATAATAACTATCAAAAGTTTAAATCTTATTTATGTGCAGTTTAAATGTGAAATTTCAACCAATGACCAAAATTATATTAAATTGTAAAACTATAATTTAATGATACTTTAAAACCACTAAAATTTATAATTTAACACTAAAAATTATTTTTATTAAAAAAGTTATTTATAATTAAAATTTAGTATTTTTCACTATTCGTCAAAAATTGAATGTTTTTAGAAGAGTACAAAAAATTCACCATAAGATAATTTTGATATTTCAAATCCTAAAATGAACACCATTTTGAAAAAAATATAAATTTTTAAAAAGTGTGTATTATTATTTATAATGGCTAGTTTGATTGGTAGTGGTGTGTTAGAATCTTGAAATTGCATACATTGCAAGATATTGCATTATTCAAAGGGAAACGTACTGTGAAAGCTTGTGGTGTTAAATTCTTCCCTCCTTCAAAGAATTTCATCATTGAAATTTCTAGAATATTACTACATATAAAGATTCAGGTGGTTCTACATCATAAGTTTCTTGGGTCCCCATGTTACATCTTCCATCTTATAGTTTTTCCATAGAACTTTCAACAGAAGAGTAATCCGGTTTCTCAACACTTGTTCTCTGGTATCAAGATTACTAATAAGCTATTTAAAATAAGACATATTAGGTTCTAGTTCTATTTCATCATAGGTGAGTACATGCATTGGGTCAGGCATTTATTTTCTGAACAGTGATACGTGGAACACATCATGAACTTTGGAGAGACTTAGCGACATTTCCAAACGATAAGCTACAACTGCAATTTGTTCTCGAATTTTGAATGTTCTGATATACCTTGGACTTAATTTACCCTTCTTATCAAATTGTATAACACCCTTACATGGAGATACCTTTAAGAAAACATGATCACCTATTTGAAATTCCAAATACTTCCTTCAGTTATCGCCATAGCTCTTTAGCGTACTTCGAGCTTCTTTGATGTGGGCTTGGTTAATCATCACCTTTTTCATTGTTTCCTCAACAAGTTCTGGGCCTACAAGTTTTCTTTCACCAACATCATCCCAACAAGTTGGTTTGTGACATCTCTTTCTATATAATGCTTCATATAGTGCAATCCGAATACTTGAATGGAAGCTATTGTTATAAGAAAACTATACCATTGGTAATTACTAATCCCACATACCTTGAAAATCATGTGATTAATATGTCAAAATGTCTTATAAGGATTTAATAGTCTGTTCTTATTGTCCATCAGTTTGAGGGTGGTAGGCAGTGCTCAAACAATGTTCAGTATCCAAGGCCTTCTGAAGACTTTTCCAAAATCCTGATTTAAAATGGGGATCATGATCAGAAACAATCGATAGGGGTACTCCATGAAGTCTTACAACATCATTAATATATATTCTTGTTAAAAGTTAAAGTGGTAAAGCTTCTCTTATATCAATAAAATGAGCTGACTTGGTATGAAGATTAACAATGACCCATATTGCTTCATTCCATCTAGGATAATTTGGTAGCTCCATGACAAATTCCATCATAATATCATCCCATGTCCATTCAGGTATAGTAAGAGGTTGCATGACTCCTCTAGGATTTTGTCTTCATGTTTTAACATGTTGAAAATCCATACATCTTGACACATAATCCGCAATCTCTCTCTTTATGTTGTCCCACCAAAAATGCTTCTTCAAATCTCTATACATCTTATTGCTAATAGGGTGTATAGAGAAATTGGAGCTATGAGCACCATCCAATAATTCATTTTTTAGATCAGGTATGTCAAGAACACAATGCATCTTCCAAAATTTCAAAATCCCATCTTCATATATGCATTTTATTAATCTCCAATCATTCATGGCTTTAATTTTCTTTTGAAACTCCTCATCATCATTCTAAGAACATTTTATATTTTCTAGTAAAGATGGTTTGGAAACCATTTGAAAAAGTTTTGATGTTTCACCTTCCATGATTACTCCCATATCCATATTTACTAGATCCATGATCATAAGATCCCTTTCAACTCTCATCTTGTTCAAAACTCCGTGATACTTTCTGCTCAAAGCATCTGCCACCTTATTTTCCTTCCCCAGGTGGTAGTGTATGGGGAAATCATAATCCTTGAGTAGTTCCATCCATCTTCTTCGCCTTATATTGAGTTCTTTTTGGTATAAAATATACTTCAAACTCTTGTGATCAATATAAATCTCACATTTTCACCATAGAGATAGTGTCTCCATATCTTCAAATCAAATATTACAACTACTAACTCATGATCATGATTAGGATAGTTTTGTTCATGAATTTTTAGTAGTCATGTTGCATAGGCAATAACCCTATCATTATGTATAAGGACACAAAAAAATTATATCTTTATTGCATCACTGTAAATAACAATCCCATCTAAAAATCAATCAATATTACTCCTTGGGTTATGTATATAATCTGCTGCATTCCTTGTTAACCTTGTAAAGTTTGTCTCATACTTTGTGACATTCACATCCTCCTTTTTCCTCAGACTCAGAAATTATCTTTCCATATTCACTCGATGGTCACAATGAAATTATTTTTCTAAGAAAATATCTTTAAACTCCCTCCATTCCATATTTGATACTTATTTATCTTCCTTTGTGTTTTAAATTAATTACCACCATTGATCTCCATCTCTTGTGAGGCAATAAACTGCAATGACAACATTTTCCCTTTCGCTACTCCCTAAAGAATGAAATATTTTCTCTAAGGAACTTATCCATTGATCAGCTAAAAATGGATTTTTAGACCCATTTAATGTTGGGGGCTGTTACCTCATGAATAAGTTAATATTTATCCTCCGCATTGTGGATCAGGGTGCTCCATATAGGTAAGGTTCTTATTTATAACCTGAGGGAGTTTTCCAAGTATGGTGATAAGCTGATCAACACAATTTGTATCACCAGATCCACTACAATTATCTTGAGTAGGAGGGAAATCCCTACGTGGATTACGTGCATTGATACGATTCTCATTGCTTCCACTAGACACCATTTCTAAATAATGGCATACACTACATTAGTTTATGAATCACAATACATAATTCCAAACTTATAAAACACATAACATATATTGAATAGTATGTGGATGTAATCCATAATCATAAAAATGTTTTCATTGAGGAGGTATATACTCATAAATCCTTTATAATGGTTGGTAAAGAAAATGTGAATTATCCCAAGCATATCCCCCAGGAGTGTCATAACCAAGAATGCAGCAAGGCCTATTGCCGTGTTCCATGATACCCTGGGTCAAGCCAGAAACTCCTTGTCAGAGTTTTCACTCCTAGGAACATCTATGACAGAGCCGCCTATAACTGATCTTATCCAGATAGGGATGTATTTTTTGGAAAGTGCACAAAATCTCTATGTTACCAAAATTCTAAGAAGTTATTCTATAATAATCCTCAAATCCTATGTTAGGTTAATTTTCTCTAATCAGAGTTTATCTAAATCTAGTTTCCAAGATTTGTACTAAACATCTTCTGATACCAACTGTAAAGCCCTGACCCCAATTACCCAGATTTGGTGCATTATTACATAACATTTTCATGATCACAAGTGATTAAATCCTGAAATACTGATCCATTTAGTATCCTTGGAAGTACTAGATACATACATAAGTTTTACATTACATCATGAAATAAAAAAACATTTTGTCTCTATTAACCACATTCATATACCTTATCCAATATCTGCAGTTCAACCATAAAATAATTTTTCACATCTTGGAAAAAATAAAACATTGAAAGGGGTGAGATCGGATTCTCAGTATGGATAAAAGTGTAGAAAAAACCATTATAAAAAAACATAAACATTGAAGGCAATGTATTAAACTAAAACAATATCCTTTTAATCATAAACTTCAACAAAATATGGAAATGATAAATCAAATAATTCCATTTACTTATTTACATGGATATTCTACTAGTCAAATAATTAGATGTAATATCAATAGCTAATTTCATAATAATGGAATGCATAATGTCAGACATCAAAACCACATAGTCAAGGCCACGTACCAGTAATACCAAAAATATTTTGTCAAAACCTTGTTCTAAGACACTATTTTGTCTCATGATACCTACTGATGCATATAATGGCTATAGAGGGCTCCACCCATCACTTACTAAGTCCAATGCATTTACCAAATGAAATGGTTGAAACATAACATAAACATTTGTATTAAAAATAGAATAAAAAAAGTTAATACAATAACCATAAACCATTAATGGTATAAAAATTACACATCCATAGTCAAACATATCAAACAAACCTTAAATAAAATATGGAACATTATTATCATAATAAATCAACTGAAAACAAGTATAAAATCCATTAAAGAATATTGACATACATGAAATCAAAACTATTTGAGAAAAATATCTCTTTCTATTTTGAAATCTTTTAAAAGTCATGTAATTATAAAAGAAAAAATTTATTTTGAAAATATTTTTATAATCTTGTAAGGGAAGCTTAAAAGGTGTTATAACGGCATAGAATAACTGCACCCGCCGTATAAGTTAAAAAAACATTCTTACCTTAATTTTTCGAAAAGGTCATAAAGTACCTTGTTTGGAAAACTATGGAAAGATTCCTTTAAAACCCTTTTATAAAAAGTAAAACAGGGGTTTAAATCACATTAACCCATAGTCTAGAAAATAGTAAAAAAAATTGAAAAACATATTTCAGAAACACATATGTGGATGATTAAGAGGTCCCAGTAGACACTTACATTAAAACAACCTCAGATAATAAAGAGATTGTGAAATTAACCCTTACCTTGTACTTTTCCATGGTCAAGGGTATGTCAACATCCTATATAACAGTCAAATAATTGTTATTGAATTATACAATAACCACAAATATAAATATGATATCATATATGATCTTCTAATATTGCTTTGTAATAATATTTTAGTAGTATCATTGTTTCGGGTGTCAACTGATTCGTTTTCCTTTATATGTTTTGTTACATAAGTCATGTTTGTGATGGATACGATGTATTTGATTAATATAAACAATGATATAATGTTCTTAAACATAATTTTTAATAATCAAATGAAAATTATTCTTCATTGGTTATGATGGGGAATGAATCTCTTCACTTTCGTGGAGACGGTAATCCGTATATACACACAATGATACCTCCATTTCATTTTTTTATTTTAAAATGAAAGAAAACAAAATGATACATATGTATATTATTATTCAAGTATAATATAATATTTCATTTATGTTATGTAAGTTCATAAACACTATCCATTAAATGTTCCATGTATGCTATGATCGAGTTATATTATTTTGAGGGGGCGGTAGTTCACAATTCCTCAAATGAAATTATCATATATATACATCATGAAAAGAATGAAGGTATGATATAAATACAATTAAAGAAGATTATAGATAAAATAAATATCATAAATATCATATATAATTACATATCCATCCTAATGGTCACCATGAGAGGTGGTATTAGAATATTGAACAATCATCGTTTCGTGAAAAAATAGTTTGTCATCAATAGAAACATTATGTTCCATACCCATTAAATGGATGTGTGTGTAAGTGTAGTTCAAATAAATATCATAATAAAAACATAGTATGTTTAAGATATTGGTTTTGTTATAAAATAAAGTAATAAAAAGATTTTATGGGGTTGGATAAGTAAAATAAAAGAAAAGAACTAAAGAGGAGATGTTACATTTAAATCAGGTAACTCCCTTTGGTTTGAACCAAAAGGATTCATTGAAATTCCTTATGCCTAAGTTATGACATCTAGGAGGAATAGTTGGATGTAGAGAGCCTAACTGGTCAGTGGTTGGACAAGCCAAGGGGCTTGAGAGGTGTGAGAAATGGGTTAGAGGTGGGGGATTTTTAAAAGGTGGGGGAGGGGCTCTTTAAGAAATTTTGAAAATATAATTTTAATATATAATGATTTTCGGTTTCTAAATTTCCAAAACCCATTAAAGTAGAAGATAATATGACTAATGTTCAAATTAAAATCATACCATAATAATTGGATAGGTTTTGGATAATATTTTAATTTTTATGATCTCATTTATTTAAATCATTCTTTAATGAGGTAAACACTACATCATTATTATGTCAAAAAATAATTTAAATTATTTGATGTCTAAAAATTATATAAAACATACCATAATGTAGGAAATATTTTTAGATTTAAAATTTATATTTATAGTCAAATATAAAAATTATATAACCTCATTTAAAAATTGTTTTACTAACAGATATATGTTTATGTCATTTTTGTCATTACTTTAAATTAATTATTATAAAGTGACATTATCACTCTCAAGTGGATCCAAGGGGTCCCAAAATAGACCCAAGGATACCCCTGGTCAGACATATATCAATAAATAGGAATAGGACACATGTTATCATAATTTAATATTATTATAATAATATTTGTTTACCCTTATTTACCAGATTTACCCTTTAACCATGATAAATGAAATATTTACTAAAGTAAATATTCATAATGTAGAAAAATAAAAGCTAACTATATACACAATTTGGAAAACTGGATTCAAAATATGGAATCCATTTTTCCAAATTCAAAACAAAAAAGTGCCAGAAATTAATTTAAAATTAATTCATGTTGTTAAAACAAATAAACATGCTTTTATGAAATAATAACTATCAAAAGTTTGAATCTTGTCTATGTACAGTTAAAATGTGAAATTAAATCCAATGACCTAAATTATATTAAATGATAAAAATATAATCTAATGATAGTTTAAAACCACTAAAATTTATAATTTAACACTATAAATTATTTCTATTAAAAAAGTTGTTTTAAATTAAAATTTAGTATTATTCATTATTCATCAAAAATTAAAAGTTTTCAGAAAAGTGCCAAAAACTCACACTAAACTAATTTTGATATTCCAAATCGAAAAATGAAGTCCATTTTGAATAAAAATTATTAAATTTCAAAATGTGGGTGTTACTATTCATAATGGCTTGTTTGATTGGTTGTGGTGTGTTAGAAACTTGATGTTGCTTATAGTGCAAGCTATTGCATTATTCAAAGGGAAATGTATCATGGAAGCTTGGGGTGTTATATTGTTCAATAACATACCACTTATTGAATATCAATTCAAAAAAATTTGGATGATATAATTCAAATTGAAACCTAGAATACCAAGAATCATGAATGAATCATGACATTATCTATCAATAGGGGAATAATATACTCTATAAATTTTAATTGGATAAAAATAACAAATTCCCTTTAATGGGGTCAAAATTGAGACAAATCCCTTACCTCACACATTATTTTATGGAATGTTATTTTACATTCAATATTTTGGTTATTAAAATGTTATTAACTTATTCTAGAAACATATTAATATTTATAATATCATTCAATATCCTTTTATAACATCTTATGAGATGTCCATTAATAATCTTTCATTATTTTGATTGTTTAGATGTTAATTGCCTTATTTTATTTAGTGTGTTTTGTTATTTAACGTTTCTTTATTGTACATATTAAAGAGTTTCATCATATCCATAATAGTGATAATGAAATAATTATACTATCTAAACCACATAATTACTTTTAAAACCAATCATGAATAATGGTTATGAAAATGAAGTATTTTACAATCATAGAGATGGTAGGTCATATGTTCACATAATTAACACTTCAATTTTTCAAATATCAATATGTAATGAAGGTATGTAATGTTTTATATTTCCTTAGTTATTATAATATCATATATAACATGTAATATAATTTTATATACCATCCACATGGTGTGGTTATGAAAAGAGAGTCTCATAACTTCATGATGGTGGCATTGCCCATGAACACAAATGGGGTTTACATAACTATGTGAGTGAAAAGGTAAAAAATAAAATGATATATATTATATTTAATGAATAATAATAATATCATTAATATAATTATTAGTTCATGTATATACAATATAATAATTAATTTTATCCTTACTACCTTCCATGTGAATCATTATTGAAAGATGAATCACATCACTTCGTGAAGTGGTACGTCTTTATACACATGATCAACATTATTTTATATCCTATTGAATGTAAGTTAAAATGATATATATGATATTTTGAGTCCATATTTATGACAATTTTTTCAATATCACATGTATAATTTAGATATGTAATGACCCTAACCACAGTATACTGGCGCCATTGTCTTAAATTGTTACTTTTGTATAGATATAAAGAATCACATCATAAATTACAAAAAATTATAGATGTTTTGGAAAGATATATAAATAAATGATATAAATTTTACACTGAGAAAACAAATAAATCATACGAAAATAAAAAAATTATGTTCCTTAAAATTCATTCTAAGAATTCTTCCTCACATTCTGGGGAAAGTAATCAATGTTATTATAACATAAAATTCGTATAAATTGTCAAGTAAAAAAAGATATCACTAATCCATAAGTATAATAAATATAAAATGTAGATAATTGAATACACATGACACTTTAAAAACAGGATAAAGAATTTTCAATATGGGAATGAAAATATCTGAAAACACATTCCATTTAATCAATAAAGAAACAATGAAATGAATCCCTAGATAATATCATTATGAAAATATCATGTATAATAATAACTAAATTATTAATGATAGTGAATTCATAATAATATAATGACATGTTTCCTTGGAAAATGTTACTAATACTTTCTAGACATTTCACAAGCTGATTTAAAACATACAAAGTAAAATGACTATCGAGTTTGGCTAACTAATTAACATCATGAAACCACTAATGCATCGATGGGACTTTTATAAAAGGTATCTAACACATGTAATCCTTTTCTAAGTTATTTATCAAATATCAAATAATTCATAAATTTTATATAAAATGTACTTATTATCAAATATCCATACAGAGTAAAGAATACAGATTTATCAATATTTCCAAGATAAAAAATATCATTGAATGTAAAAATAGTATGTTAAAATGGTATACAGTTTCGGAAATAAGAATATAAATTTTAAGTAATATTTATATTTAAGATAGATTTAATGTCAAATGATCATAAGAAATTTAATATTTTAATGCGAAGTAAATGACTACAAAATGATCTAAGGAATTTAATTTCAATAGTATACTTGGTTATACAAATTATAAACCATATAGTGTATGAAGAAGGATAATATCAAAAAATTACTCATTTTAGTAAGAATAAAGGGTTTTTTCATTAAGGAATCACAATACAAAACTATTATAAAAACATCCTTGAGGAAAATTTCATTTCCAATTTTAAAATAATTTTGAAAATAATATTCATTTAAAATAGCATTTGAAAACATATTCATTAAAAATATCACTGTAATATTGAAAATAAATCTTCAATGAAATGATGTTCATGATGTAAGTTAATTGTGTACATGTTTTAAAAGTTAAAAGAACGTTTCTTTTTCATAATAAAAAAGTTAGGAATGTTCTTAGTTCAGAAAAAAAACAATATGATTCCTTTCACATTTCTGGTTAAATTAAAATTAGATTTATTTTGAAAATGTCATCTGATTAATTTGAAGTAATTTAATATAAATTAAAAATCTGTTAAATTCCTTTTATAAATAAATTTAAAATTGATAAAAGAATTTTTAAATACATTATTTTAAAATGTTGTTTTAGATGAAAATAGATTTCCAATTGAAGAGATAGTTGAATTCATTTTTTATTAAAAATATTTCTCTGTTAATTTATTTGAAGGATGGATAAAAATTTGTACTATTACCTGAAAATTTCATGAATAACTATAGGGGAATAAAATGAAATGTGTATATTATGAAATAGTTAAATAATTCCCTTCAAGTAAAAATAATTGACAATAAATCTTACTTAAAGTGATATTGTGAAGTAAACCCTTAACAATATTATAAAATTGGTGTGAGAACCATCCAATGGATATATTATGCTTACAAAATATGAATACACATAAATCAATTCGAAATAAAACATAAGATAATCAATGTATTTATAAACATTGTAACCGAAAATTAACAATAATGATGAAGTTGTACAACCCAATGAAGGGGAATTTAGTTATGAATTTTTTACCACTTCATAACTCTTAATTCAAATACACATGGATGTAATAAGTTAAATTAAGACTCATTATACCATTAATTATTAAGAAAAAATGAAACTTCATTATTTAGGATGCTTTCATTGGGTCGTGATTGCCTCACATTCTTGATGCACATTAACATTGAGTTTTGTTACCCCATGTTCCTATATTCCAAAGTAATAATGCATTCATCACATTCAACAGTGATTTCATTCCTTGATAAATATGGAATTATGAGATGATAGTCCCTCTTTCCATTGTTTTATCCTTATAAGTGGTCTCAATGTCCGGGTCTCCATCCTATAGTCAATTCATGTTCACAGAACTCATTCTCTTTTACATATCTTTGTGAATGTTGGTTAATTACACTAGTTTTTTATAGACATTTCAAGGGGTCTTGATAGGGAAGAACCCTTTAGTAATGAGATTTTTCACATTGGGCATTGCTGGCATGTATGGATTCTAGGAACATTGGTCATCGTTATTATTGTTCATTGAGGTGAATCACATCATGTTGTCTTGGGAGAAAAACCTAATCCATCCCATGTTAGTCATGTGGTAACTGATGCCAAAGGCATATCATCTAGGGATTTATCCTTAGTCATCCCTTGTCTATAATGACCTACCTGACATTGTAGGTATGAGGCCCCATCTAATATAATCTTGAGTCATATCAAGAATTCACCTTGAGTATCTTATCATGTTTATAGATTTAAAGGATTAAGCCATAAATATTACATATCAACTTGAATATTACATGTAGACACTACTACTAAATATCATTTTTTTCATAAAATAAAAATTCTTAAAAATAAACAAGCCTAATTCCATGTTTTAGATAGCATGACTTTTCCTTGATCCCATCCTTGACCCTAATCCACTTTATGCCATGTGAAAACCATTTCAAAAACATGGGATGGAAAGAAAAGCTCATTAAGGGATAAAAAAAGGAAAACTATTAGTTTTTCAAAACAACAAGTAAAAAATGAATACTTTATCATGATTAATACTTTTTACCTTTATGAAGTAGTAAATACTCTTCACTGAATAAAAGATCATTGTGTACCCTTTTATAACCAAAATATTACCATAAAACCCAAAGAAAGCACACATAACATATAAACGTAACTTGGAGCATAAACATATTTTGATGTAATTAACATATGGTTGACTTCAACACATATCACTAAATGTAATATCTATATGGCTGACTTCCATACATAATGCATTAAAGGTTATAACATAACCACCTGTCCTGGTTTATCACGGCACCACTGTCATTTGGTTTATCACATAACCACTCGTCAAATGTCCAAGTACCATTATAAAATCATAACAAAAAAATATTGAAAATATAAACATATCACTAATAACATTTCATTTTCAATCACAAGAAAACATTTCTAGATATTGACAAAATTAATGCTTTATCAAATCATTTTCAAAACCATTTAAAACATTTAATAAAGATATTTTTGAATCAAAGTGTCCCATACTACTTTGAAACTTTCAAAGGAATTGAAATTTTTGAACATTAATGACCATATAAATAAATCCTTAAAACTATTTTGAAAACATGGTCATTAATGAGAAATATTTAGAATAACAAATCATTAAAACCTTTAAAACAATGTTTTAGTTAAAGAGTCTTGTAACACTTGTGAACCACTTGACTAAACAAAACTAAAGAATAAAATAAAAAAACTTATAATATTAGAAAATAATGATATCCATGATATAATATTTCAAAGGGTATTATATACACCATATAAAATTGAATTTGTTCATAACAACAAATAAGTCTCAATTGAATGTAAATTGAGACGAAATCCCTTAAAAGATTGTACCATTAGATTTAAGGATAAATCAATGACATAATTATGTGTGAAAAATATAAATAAACCTAATATAAGTGAATATTAAGTGTAAAACAATCATATTTCATTCACCCATATTTATAGCATGACATAATCAATAAATATAAGTTTAACCCAAATAATTGAAATTGGTTTAGGAAGTTCCCCTACATAAATTCGACAGCCTAACGATGTCACATTAAAATAATGAAATTGAGCTGATGAGAGAGAAAAACAGTCTCTCGTCACATGGGAATACAATTTATAGCAATAAGGATATATAAGAACATATTCCATCATTAAAAAATCGAAATTTAAAAGACATAACATAAAATAAGTCTTTGAATAGAAGAGGAGAGTGAAAGTTTCCCTTACGGATTTGGTAACATAAGAAACATACACCACATGAAAGAAGGATCATAAAATGAAGATTTAATTTCTCCATAAATTAAATTATATTACTAGAATTATATAATCATGGTCATTACATACACCACAAAAAAGGAAACAGTTGAAAATGTGGCTTGAATCTCATGAGAATAAAAAGTGTGATGAAAACCCCTTACCATGTTGTAATCAATTAAGTCGTAAGACCAAAAGTTAAGAACCACCAAATGAATAAAATAATACCATGAATATAAAGATAATCATGATAATATATTTAAAATGGAAGTATACAATACACGACATGCAATAAATAAGTGGCAAATAATGGAAATATCACAGAATTAAAAGTGAGAAAAAAACCCCTTACCTCAAGTCCGACTTGTCATCCATGATCTTTTTTCTTCCTGAATAATAAAAATAAGTTAATTTAAACATTATTAAAACCCTTTTTCAAGTTTTATTATTATTTTTATATCACTTATTATCTTTCTATAACAATCAGTTAATTATTTCATTTCATATCAGACATTTTGTCGATGTTCAGAACTTGAGTCAAAAATGAACTAGTTATAATTACAAATTTTCCATGTGGTCGAAATTATATTATCTCTAGAATCATATTCATGATTTAAATATCATATATATCATATATATATATATATATCCAGTATATATATGTATTTATAATATTACATAACATTTGGAGATAAGAAATGAAATGCACCGTTCATAGAGACGGTAAGTTGTATGTATGCATAAACACTACTCTCATTTATATTTCGTATTTTAATGGATTTTAAAATAAATGATAAATAGGTAATTATAATTCTAGTATAATATTATAAATAATTTAATTAACTCCATAATTTATACATCACACGTATGTCATGAACGAGTCATGTCACTTTGAGGGGGCGGTAGTCCGTACTTCCTCATATGAAATTATCGTATTTACCCATTATGGAGACCATAAAGGTAAGCTATAAATTAAAAATACAAAAGTAAGGAGGAAATATAAATATAATATATATCACATATATATACATTTCCCTTATAATGGCCACTATGAGAGGCCGTTGGAGATATTTGAACAATCATCGTTTCGTGAGGCAGTAGTTCACCATCCATAGAAACAGTATGTTTTTATCCATTATATGGTGGTTTGTGGAAGTGTAGTTCTAATAATTCTCATAAAAACAACCTATTATATTTTTTATATGGTTTTTCTATAAATTAAATGAATAAATAGTGTTCATGGGGTTGGATAAGTAAAATAATAGTAAAGAAATTAAGAGAAGACCTTACCTTTAAATCGGGTAACTCCCTTTGGTTTGAACCAAAAGGATTTCATGAAGTGCCTTATGCATAAGGTAAGTCTTATAGAAGAACGATATGGCTATTAAGAGATTATTTGGGTATAGTTTGGATGATCCAATAGGATTTAGATGTATGAGTAATGGGTTAGAGGTGAGGACTTTTTATAAGGGGGGGAGGGTCTCTTTAAGATTGTTTAAAACAATTATTTTATCATATAATTATTCTGAGTTTATAAAAGTACCAAACTAATTAAATGGAAATATAATATGAATAATGTTCTAAATAAAATCATTAAATGATACTTGGAATTGTTTTGGATATTTTTTAAATTTTTATATTCATATTTATCTAAATCATTCATTAATGAGGTAAACACTGCATCATTATTATGTCATAAGTATTTTTATTTATTGGATTTCTAAAAATTATAAAAAAAATATCATTATGTAGGAAATAGTTTTATCTTTCTAATTAATATATATATTCTAAGATATAACTTATATAACCCCATTTAAAAATTAATTTACTAAAATATATATGTTTATGTCATTTTTGTCTTTACATTAACTTAATTAATATAAAGTGTCATTATCACTATTAAGTGGATCCATGTGGACCCAAAATTGACCCAAGGATTCCCATGGTCAGACATGTATCATTCAATTTGATTAGAACATGTGTTTGGGTAATTTATTGTTATTATAATATTATTTTTTTTAAACTTATTTACCATATTTACCCTTTAACCAAGGTAAATAAAATATTTACTAAAGTAAATATTCATAATGTCTAAAAATAAAAGTTACCTATTTATATAATTTGGACCTCCATATTCAAAATATTGAATCCATTTTTCCAAATTCAAAACACAGAAATGGCAGAAATTAATTTAAAATTAACTGTCATTATCAAAACAAAAAGCTTGTTTTTAATAAATAATAATTATTTAAAGATTGACACTTGTTTATGTCCAATTTCAAAGTGAAATTACTTCCAATGAACAAAATTGGTTTAAATGGTAAAAATTTAATATAATTAAACTTTAAAACCATTTTAAAAGATAATCTAACCATATAAATAAATTAGATTAAAAGGCAGTTTGGAATTAAAATACAGTATTTTTCACTATTCAATAAAAATGAACTTTATCAGAAAAATAACAAACAATTACCAAAAGTGAATAATTTTTTTCCAAATCTAAAGAATAATTTTATTTTTTCAAATATAACATATACATGTTACAAAAATATATTTAAAAGGTTTCACCATTAAAAGGTTTTAAATCGACCTTTTAAAGAATATTAGTGTATTTATTCTTAAAATTGGAATCATTAAAATTTTGAGCCTCTAAAATTTATTGGATAAATGTAAAAACGTTTAAAATACATATTTAATCATATTTTAGTTATTTCTATTCATTACCACCAATAAAATTACTAGGCATTAACTACCATTTAAATTAATAATATTATTATATTATTTTTCAGTATAACGCAACGTTGTGTGCAATGTAAGTTTTCAAAGAAAACCATTATTTCTTATCCGGTATTCCATAAAAAATTTCATACCCTTTAAAGTAAAATTAATATGTAATTTAAAAATATTAATAAATATGATAGAATTTTCATATTCATTATTTACCTCGGATGTTACAATAGGCAAATATGTTCCAAGGCTTTCACCCCAGGCATTCTATGTTCAGAATGTGGTATCTATATAGATTTAAGATTTTAACATCTAATGGATATTTAATTGATTTATTAGGACAATTTTAGTGTATGGATCAATGAGTAATATCCCAATGAAGGGAAGCCTATTAGGTTTACCTATGGATAGATCAGAAAGCCAAGTGAAGATGGATTTCAGGGGTGTGTCCCTTAAAGGGATGATATCACACAATAAAGTTTTATTAGAAAGTTTCATTCACATATGTATTTATATTGGTTTTATTGTGTGTGAATTATTAAATTTTAGCTACTCTAGTAATGCTATGAGTAGTGATGATTTGGATGGAATGGAACAGTATTACTGAGATGTAATGACATGAGGTAAACCATCATAGATCGTGGATGAAGTGTTTGGTTGATAGGGTGGATGGAGTGTATGGAGTGTTAGGTTTTGACATTATATATGATTATTATAATTCCAATTTGGTAGGTAATCAAATAAAATGTAGTTTGAAGGAATGGGACCTCAAGGAGGTGGAGTAACCCATATATCTAAAATGATCACATCATGATGTGGTAGATCGAACAAATATCGAAAATAGAATGCATTAAGTGTTGGGATTAAACCTTAGAGAGGCTTCCTACATATCCTAGTTTATTGGGAATCAAAGACAATATACTTTGGAATGGATATGGGACTTATACCTAAAGATGTGGCATGTAGAAGTGCATTATATCATTGGGGATTAAGCATGGAATCTTCCCATTGAGGGGGTATTATTGGTTGTAACTTATGTATGAAAGTATCCCATCGGTATGAAGGTTAGGTCGTACTCTAGTAGGCATGCCCATTTGGTAAGGGCTTATGCATATGAGTAGTTTTTTGAATGAATATCGTATGGACTTATGCATAGGAGTAACCCATCAATGAATGTTATGTCATACATATAGGAGTGGACCATGGACTAAATATGGTTTCAGATTATGAATAGAAGTTGTATATGGGGGTTTTTATCATGTATATGACATTATCACTTCCATCCTATAAACCCATGTGATACTTTACCGGTGTTAGGAACAAGAGGCTGAAATATATGATGATCACACAATCTATTTTGGCCCATTTTAGGACATAAAGACAAAGACCAATGGAATAGGGATAGGATTATGAGTGTGACAAACCCCCTCACTCATTGTGACGTCATTGGGAGGTGAAGAAATGTAAGAGTGATACCTCTTAAAAGAAAGTCTGGGAGGGCTTACTCCAAGAGGGATGCCCAATGTGGATTTCATTCCCTATGGAGAGTATTTCGTCCCATATGTTGTAGATCTAATTCCATGTAAGTATGGTAGGTGTGGAGACCATCCATTCACCCTCATACATGAATAATCATATATAAATTTTATATGGTAAGGAAACAATTTAACATCATGTTCCTTAGATGATGGTTCTATGGAATTTTATGTGGTGCAACTCATACATTGGGGAGTCACTCCTTACCCATTTCACTTAAATAATTGCAACTCATACACCTGTGGGTGGGGCAAGGCTTGAGAAATTCCAGGATTCAATGGTGGGCATGAGTGTTAGATCATAACGTCCATGTCATAATTCCTATGATGAGAAAAAAAGGAATTATCACAACTATGATGATAAGAAAAATGTTAATGTAAGTATCAAGCCACACTTGAAATGGAGTGTGCCAGTGTAAGGACTGGAACATATGGAATTGTGACATGAATTGTTTTTGGACCAATCCTAGATGGGTATAGAGTCTTTGGTCACTATACCTTTGTGGAGGGATTTCAGAAGAAGGAAGGGAACAATTTGAGGTCCATGATAAAGTATTCACCAAGTATAGGTCCTTATATAGGGGTTCTTCAAAAAGAACAGTGACTTTGAAAACGACTATGATTCATGAAACATGGAACCCCTGACTTTGTAAAAAGTTCTACCATGTGAAAGGAGTGATTCACATAGGCTTAATTATTAGCAAAGGCTCAATTTCCATGGAATGCCTCATTCCTCCATGAAGGGCTTAGGACTTCATGAAAGAAATACCCAACTATGGTAGAGGTATTTATTAATGAAAAAATGTGGTTTTGCAAAGCACTAATACCTTGGGTGATCCATATTGGCATGGTTCGTGATGCACTAGTTCTTCATAAATTAATAGAAATTAAAATGTTTAATGGTTAGAAGAAATATCATATAAAGTTAACATGAGCCATTTATTTATATGGAATGTTTTTACCTGATGTTGGTACATATTTTACAAAGAAATAGAGGGATTCTCATATGGTCCTGGATTCATTGGGAAAACAAATCCTAGCATCAACCCTTGGCGTAGTCGTGAAGGACCATTAGAATCTCAAAGTGTTCCATCAGGTCCGCACGAGTTCACATGGGATGGGGTATTCACAAAAGGGATTGATAAAGTACACCCTTAAGAGAGTTTTTTAGGTTGTTTTGCTTTTATTTTCCCCAAATTAACTATAACATCCTCAACTAATCATGTGGAATGAATTTCCATTCCAACAAATCCCCCCCCCCTCTATTGGGGTTGATGGAAAAATAAGGTTCATAATCTAAGGTATAATCACAAAATTTTGACGATATCAACTTTTTCATGAAGCTTATTCGTGATGCTAACTCATGATAGGTGACTCCTTGGGAAAGTTCATGAAGCCCATCACAATGCCTAGGATAGCCACACGTATATGAATAGTGACCTTGGGATCTCACATAGTAAAAATCTTCCATTAAAAGAACTGATTATGGTCCCTTTTTATGAAGCTACAATCCTCTGAAATTGCTACGATGGATAATTGGACTTGTCGAATCCATTTCTCCCTGAATGCTACTAAAAAACTAGGAATTTCAAACCACTATTTATTCATGAAGAGAGAATAGAGACCCCAAGACTCATGAAAAATTATCTATGAATGAACATTAGGAACAATCTTCATGAAATAGAACAAATATTTTTCTTATGTCCCTAATTTGGTTGCCTCTCAAGGAGTTTCTTCAGAATCCATTGAAGGGAGGAAATAGAAAACAATATAATGCTTGGGGAGTGAGTCTGATGCCATTCAGGCCCTGAATCAATTATTGATATATTTTCTAAGACTCCAATGAATTATCCTCTAGGAAAGAGTTTTCTGCCATATGGATTATGCTTGTGCTATGACATATAAATCCCTTTGGCAAGTACGGATAAACCGGTGTGCCGGTTCGGGTGAATACCAGGTCCATACTTATGGTATGTGGGTACCACTATCCATATCAATTAGGATCATGCATCCATCATTCCCAAATTATTCTATAACCACAACAACAGTATCAACTATGAGATGCTAGGGTTTAATATATATTTACCATAGTATCATAAAATTATTAAGGTTATCCTGGGAAACTCAATGAAGTTATGGAATCATGACTAGGATTTGCGCCAAGGTGGCAACTTCACTGATGAATGGTTTTGTTCTCACTAGGAATGTACATCGTGAACCAAATTTTTGAAACAGATGAGGAGGGAGAGAATCTATGAAATATCATAGGATTATTAGTTACTTGTCTACTAGATGCAGGAGATCATGCTGAAGTTATTTATAAGTGGTCACCAAGGACCAAAACATTCAATTTTCATCATGGGGAGGTTAGCATCAGCCTCTTATACCTTCATCAGATCATAAGAATATATTTCATGGGGGAAATTTATGGAAAGTTTCTTCCTTCATAGAATGACTGGGATAATCGAGAAAAGCTGATAATTTTGGAAATAGAGCTTGTGGTCTTGGTACTAAGCACTTATGAATAGAAGATGAGAATGAGGGACACCAATTTCAATCAATGGTTCTGCAATTTCATAAAATTCTTGATAAAAGTGCCAAGATATAGAAAAAATAAAAAATAGAGATTTCCAACAATGACTCTCACATTATTTACAAGGGTCCAATGGGGCAAGGAGGGCTCCTAGAGGTGGACCCTATAAGTGATCCAGTGGCAGTTATGGGTTTAAAACCTCAAAATAGAGCCTCAAACCATTATCTAGTTGAATATATTCATTTGGAGTCTTATCTGTGGATGGATGCTCCAAGGGAAGTATGTTAATATGGGGATGTGTCCAAGAACCTTCATCGTGGTTGTGATATTGGCAATGGGGTAATGTTTCAACATCAGGATCCCAGTGCTGTTAAAGTTTTAAAAGATACAATAGAAAATTAGTGAGGGCATGAAACCCTTAAATATGTGTGGGTCATTCCACTTCCTATAAAATTACGTATCCTCACACATAAGATTCTACGAGTATACTAACCTGATCTATCCTTTTCAAAAAAACATCAATGCAGTAATTTTGAACATCCCAAGAAGTTTCCCATTTGGGCCTTACAAATGTGTTGAACAAGGCCGAGCTAGTAGATCACTTCACCTTTCACCCATTTCTTATACCAATAGGAATGATTAATAATGATGGTATAATAAATATGGTGCATAAATAATATCTTATATACTAACAAGGAGGTTTTCAATTGTCTATGTTTGATTTTGAGTTGGTATTCAAGTTGTATAACCCTCAACGATATGAGAGGCAGTTCAGGTGTCTGTAAAGATTAACTTTGAAGGTGTAGTCATAGGTGAATCATGAGTTCCGCCCTATGTTAATAAGGAATATCTATCTTATGTTCACACATTTTTATTGGAAAATGTTGAAAGATATGCCTTTATCCACAACCTCATTGAGGATAACCCACGACTAGGTGGAAAGCTGGGTGATCACTAATTTGACAATAACTCAAAGGTAACAAACAATCTAGGACATTGAAAGAGGTTACCATATACCTCGGGGATGCGATTGAATGGTGGTAATATACAATAAAGGATATAGATTCACGGTGAGTCGTGGTGGAATATTAGAAACAATGAATCCAACTATTCCGGGGCGGACACAACCAATGGTTAATTGGATCCCACAAGAAAGAGGGAAAAAGGAGGATTAGAACCATGCCCATGAATCTTGGGTATGCAAACTCAGCAATAAGGGGAGCCATTAAAGGTGTTCCATGTAATGTTTTAAAAACCTCCTAGAAATATGAAACATCATGTAGACATTCCCAGTGATTCTTTCTTTCTTAAGGATTGGGAAAACTAGGACATCTACATGCAGTTCATCAATCATTGCATAATTTGTAAGTGCCTTAATAGGTATAGGATTATCCTTACCAGGATAGATCATGTGATAGAAAATTTTCTCATGCATAGGGATGAGGGTAAATGGTACATATAATATATGTTAGAGCTAATGAATTATCGAGGTGTTTCACATCCATTGAGTGACCATGTGAGGGTGTTGCTGAATATGAAATCTCCTCCACAACTACTAGAAATAAAACTATCTATGCATACTTCATTTATTAATGGATTATATGAGTCTTAAGGAGATGATTCCTATCAATGTTAACCTTTTAGGGAAATCATTGTTATTGATCAAGTAAATATTCAGATCCTATATATCTCAAATATAACATTACCCATAGAACTGTTGACTAACTCTCTAATCAAATGGGTAGGGATGAAAGAAGTGAAAGAAGTGGTATATGATGGAACTATAAATTAATTTATAAGTATCTCACCCCATGAAAGGGTTAGTCTAGTGACCCATCCCAATGAAACATCCATGAGTAGTCAAACATCGACACCTGATGTTGAGGTGGAGGCTAGAAAAGGAACCCTACATAGGGAACTATTAGTGAATCATTAGTAACTCCTTATTGGGGTATAAAATTCATGTAATATAATTTCTCTTATATCCCTCTAACTATTCGTTTTATCATCTTATAGATATGACTCACTGAAATCTTCTTGAATGGTAGTTTGAATGGTGTTCAGGTCTCAACCACTGGTGTTAACACTTTCATTGGTGGATCCAAAATGCGAAGTGACAATGGGAGATGATTCTCCTCAAGTGTATAGGGATGGAGAAGTTATGTTGGTCAGAACAGCTAATGAGGTTCCATTAGTGGATACATTCAATACCACACCCTTTGAAAATGGGATCGAGATGAGGCCCGTGAAAAAGATAACTAACAGTACTACGGCAGTCAATCATGTGGTAGCAGCACCACCAGAAGTGGTGGTCAGGGATGAAATTATGATGGATTAAGTGGTGAGTGTGTCAATAGATTAAGTGACATAGAGGGCCGTATCAATCCCATATAATTTATATTTTCCACTATATCCAACCATGAGAGACAAAACTAATTTTTTTCAACCATTAGGAGGATCCAAAGAAGCTATGGCAACAACGTCCACTTCTATAATACCCCAAAGTGAAGTAGATACATTTTCTGTATTTTAAGGGGATGATGAGGATATATTCATGAGTATTTTCATTTAGCCACTAAAGTTTGAGAAATTTCATCTATATGAACTTGATGAGAGTATATTGACAGTATTTCCCCCCATGATGTTATACATCCTGAATACTTTTAGGACTCTGATGTGAATGTTTCAAGGGATAACCATTCCATCCATCACATGGTGTGGTGGAATGTGTGGAAATCTATCACTAATGTGAATATAGATGATATTCCACAATGGGTGGGATCTCTCCTCCATTGGTTTGTTCATATAGGGTCAAGTGCGGAGGATTCAAGTACCTCCCATTCATTTTAATGAGACTTTCTCATCCAGCAGGCATGTACATAATGTCATGAACATGAATTATTTTGGAGAATACATAGGGTTGAGGGATCCCTAGCACATTAGATGGATGAATAAAAAATTTCACATCTATAGGAGATGGTGTTAGAGTTTACAGTGGGAACTATTACTTAGGATAAAATCACTAATAGTATGAGGGTTTAGCAGGTAGTTTTGGAGGCCAAGGGGGATGAAATCAAGAATTAAAAACTGAGTTCCAAGGGGATTAGCATTTGTAAAAAATAAGGTAAAATGATGTTCTCTCTATGTATGATTAGGATAGGGATAACCAATATGTGTGTAAATAGGCCCTCGATATCGCTCAATAGATCCCAGATGAGTTCAATATATCAATCAATGGGATAGATCTATATAGGAATAATTTACCATGGTGAGTCTCTTATATGTGTATGACCTAGTTGAAACTATGGTTCTTCCTACTTTAACACTATAATACATTTACTTTTATTAATATCATGCCTCAATAATACATCAAAAATAACTGATGACCAATCCCTATTCTTAAATGGGTAATTCCCTTCCCATGTTTCTTCACATTGTATGAGACTTTTGTTTAATGGTTGAACATTAATGGTCTACTAATTTTGATTATCCCCCAAAAGTTTTCAGGATGAGATGCACTACGGTTAGGGAATAAGGCTCTTAGGATAGCCAAATTTCTTATTCCAACATTCTCATTCACAAGGACAAGATAACTCTAGGGTTGTGTAATTTGACATGGATAATGGAGAATGGGAAGTGTGAATCAAAATGACCTAAATTTGGATGACAAGGAAGGCTGTATAGGAACACATGATAACAATTGACCATATTTAAAACAAAATATATTTACTATTTTCCAAATATAGGCAAAAATTGGGGTTCATCCACTAACCATGTTCGAAACCTAAACCCAATCTAAAAAGGTCATTTAATTCTCTCTAGAACATTGTCCCATGATAGTAGGTTGGACAAAATGAAATGAGAAAAAACTATTAGGGGGTCCATTCCGATGTGGTTGAGGATGAGGATCCAAATCAGGGGCACACAATCCTTTAAAATGGAATGATGGAATGTTTGAATAGACTCCAACACTATTGGAACACCGCCACCATGGATTTGGTCACATAAGTGGAGGATCATTGGTCTAAAAAATTATTTTAATAATATTCCAATGGAACGTCATCTCATATGTCAAAGAACTTCTGGAAATGTGAAAAATTTGGTAAATGACCTGCAATGGAAAAGAGGGCCATCATGGTCTAGGATCTCAAATGCCTTAATGTTTTACTTCATGAAAGGTGTAAGATATGTGCACATTTTTTATCATATAATGAGGATGTATGAAAAGAAGTTTAACTTCATATGATAATTATGGAGAATAATTAGGTTAGTTTCTTATGGTAAGGGAGATGCATTTTATTGTTTAACATCATATGATTAGGATGTTTCATATAGTTTAGAGTTCTATAGTATGTACGGTATTCTTCATATATTGATATGTTAAAGGGAAAAATGTTGTGTGGTGGGGTAAAAACCCAATGTGAATGAGGCCCAATGAAACACAAATACAAAACCATATTTTCTTAGGTATGTAACACTCATTCATTTTAAAGTCACGACACTTAGAAAATGGAAACTAGTTCGATGTCATGGTATATAGACTATTAAAGTATATGTTCCATGTATATTGGTGGGGTTTGGATGAAATAAAACCATTGTTTGATGTGGTACATGTTCTAGGACATGGTAAGGACACACCCTTATACATCTTGACAGCATCAGAACACGCACTACAAGAACTCATATCCCCAAGTGAGCCATGCTTGGTGTTGGAATTAAAGAACTGTAACAAGTTTCCAAAAATATGAAAGTGTAAATAGGGACTAACACTAAAGAGGAGTGTAAAAAAGGTAAATCAGGACTATCATGATCAATAAAAGGGGTGATAGATAGTTATGGATTGACTATTGACCAAGTTCAAAATGTAAGGAACAAAACCATACTAATCAAGAATATAGAAGACAACTGTAGTATATTCTATTGACAACATTTGAAACATAGGATCCTATTTTTTCTGCTATAGATCCATTATGTCTTTGGCCCATGATAGAAGGTGAACCAAAAATGACATGAGAATATTATTGTTAGGGGTTTCATCTATATTTTAAGAGTGATAGAAATACAAAGGAAAAAAGTCTCAAAGTGTGGAATGGGTTTCATAGAATGAGTTCTCAACCTAGGTGAGGACACACATAAACTATATATTTATGATTCTTTGGTAATAGTAAACACATTAAAGTCATGTTGCTTGGACAATGGAAAAAGTATAAATTTTTGTTTCTTAGACCACATAAAATAGAATAAAGTCATGTTTCCTAGACTATGGTGGAACATAGTTTAACATCTTGTGTTAAGTACATTAGGCTATGCATATTAATGTCATTGATCATGGACTATTGGATTGATTAAAATTATATGGTCAAGATGGTTGGACCTATTGCAAATATTTTAGGGTCATGACTTATCGAAAACGGTCTCTAATTCTAAATTCATGGCCTTTAGACCATGGGAGAGGGGATTCATGAAATTGATAAGGTAATACGAGGGAGTACAAAATCTATAATAAAGATGTACAAAGGGGCCTAATTACATAGCATACATTCCCAATAATGCATGAATGTAGTTTAAAATTATCATGATTATACGATAATTTAGGCCAAACTGACCAAAATTTTGATAAAAGTGATGATAGGCATGAAGACAATTTTTATGGTAGCCCCATAAATATCCCATGGGTATGGAAATCATGACACACATAGTTCTAAAACATAGAACAATTAGAGACCAACACTAGTGTACTCAAATCCTCTCTAGGGAGGGTTCCAAATCATTTTATTATCATTTTCCACCACAAAATTGTTCATGGAATGATCTCGGTTTAATTTTTTTAATTGAGGAAGTTATCTAATATTTTAACATCATAATGTTTTGACCAATGAGTGGAAAATTTTTTTATTGGGTATGTGAAGTGTGGTTTTAGGAAACAAAAATTGTGAATGAGGACCAAGGAGGCCCCAAACCACACAACATGCCCATAAAACATTTTAAGTTCCTGTTTTACTAACCTACATTTCCTTTTTAATGGTTATAGAGATTAGACGAAGCATCCCCTGAATGAGAATATGTGGTATCGATGACTAACAAGGTTGGAATGGATTAGGAATAAGGAATCCAACATCACACATAAAATCTCAGAGTGGACTTTTCATCTTGGACCCATATGAAACTTCAAAGATCATTGAGAAGAAATTCCCTAGGTTATAGGGGTTGTGTAGGCCTAGAGAACAAAAAATGGGGCTTGATGGTGATTAGGGTTTGATGATTTTTTTTTGACCCAAAGACAAATTGTCTAGGTGTCACTATGTATCTCACGAAGGAAATAATCATGCCACACATAATTATATATGACTATATCCCTATGTAGATCTGACCATGCACATAAAGGGGACTTATGACTTTTTTTTTATTTTTCTAGACCATGATGTACAAATATAATCATCGTTATACATTCTATAATGATAGGAAATAATCCATACATAGTTCTTTAACATATCATGGTAGATTATTGGTTCTAATGGAGATGTTCTCCCTCGAGAGGACATCATGGTGTTGTGCAGTTTATAGTCATATGACCATGTTGATGGTGTCTTAGTTTGAGGTCATGTGATTGGACATGTCCATGAAATTTAACATCATACCATATGTATGATCCTGGTGTGTAGTTTAAATTCATGCAGTTAGGAAGATTTTTGTAATTTATTCTTTAATCATAAAACCTGGATGTTTTGAAGAGAGGTGTTTCAAGGGAGATGCACATAAAATGATAGCTATACCCGATTATAATGAGGCCCACTAAGGTCCTTGTCATAAAAACACTCATCAGAATGCCATCATATAGATTATATACATGATCTGTTGCCTCAAACTTCTAGTTTAATGTCATTATTCGTGGAACATGGAATCTTTTTAACATCCTGTGTCTAGGACAGAAATGTCATAGATTAAGTTCATATGACAGGACCTATACCTTCAGTTTAATTTCATTCAAAAAATATTTTCATGCTATTTTGTTTAAGGTTTTTTAGCTGGAATTTTATACCACGTAGTTTAATTTCATTTGGTTAGGATGATACACCAACAAGTTTAACATCATGCAACCAGGATGATGAACCATTTAGTTTAACATCAAGTGATCTGGTTGATGCGGCATGCTACTTAACACCATGCGATTAGTAAAATACTCAATACAGTTTAACATCATCTAATCAATAAGATTCAACATGTCGTTTAACATTATGTGATCAAGATGATGCATAATAAAATTTAACAACATGGGATCAAGATAATTTATGGTCACCTCACACAATTTATTTCTTGAGAAAATTAGCCCTAGTAAGATTAGTAATGCGTTCTGAAATCATTAGATATCATAGTGAATGATTCTTTTTGACAGACCTTAGGGATTATATAGGGTCCCTCTCATATGGGATCAAAATTTGGTGGTTGTTTCCAAAGTATCATTGGAATTTTGAGAGAAAATACCATGTCCCCTTAGAATATTGAGTGAAGGCAAACCTTCTTGTTGAACCCTCTTGTTATGTTCCTTGGGTACCTCTCTAGATTGTGTAAGATATAGAGCCTACTATTCTCAAAGGATCATAACATAGATAGATCAACTTTAGCCATTTTTTCTAGGCTTCTAGTCATAGAGATATGTTCTTAGTGATGGAATCTGAATCTCAATGAGCAGGACTACTTTTGTCTGATACACTTGGGGATACATAGTCACCAAGGTAGTATTGCGGGTCATCTTCTTGTAAGACCAAATATCTTTTGGAAGATCTTCTGGAAAAATCATCTTGTGTTGTCCGGAAATATTCTATGTAATGATGGAGAAGGTTTTATTAATGCCTCAATCTATCCATTTTCTTGATCATGATAATGGGATGTGTTGTTGGACCGGACGTTGTACTTGGTGTCTAATTTCTTCAGCTGAACCTCCTCATAAGTTAATATCAGTCTTGGTGAGGATGGTGTGTTGAACATAAAATCTAGGTATGATATTATAGCTCATAAATTCATGAACTGATTGGGCATTTACTTCCATAATAGGAGTCCCTTTTTACCCCATGGAAAATAAATCAATCACGATCAAAATGAACCTCCCCTAGCGAGTTGTTGCTGGTGGATAGGGTCCCACCACATCGAATCCCCATACTAGGAAGGGAAAAAGAATATTAGGTATTAAGGATGGGCTCCATTGGTTAATTAATTATGTTAAAATGGATCTAAAAGTTTTAGAACCTCTTAGAGAACCTAGTGTAATCATGGATCAAAGTGGGCCATAAATAGCCTTGCCTTAGAATCTGGTTGGATAGCTTCAACCCTGCATGATAAGCACCACAAGACCCTACATTAATTTCCTAAAAAGATAATTAAAATCATATTCTTTAATAAAATGGTGGATAATTCCATAAAAAACACATTTTTATAGTATCTGATTATGGTTGGGACAAATATGGAGGGTGAACTATGCTTCACACCATCATATTTCTGATGTTCATCTCAGTTTGGTGAGAAGACAACATGATATAGATACACAATGAAATGATTTGTCCAATCAGAGGACTCTTAAACTAGGTGGTGAGGTCTAGAGGTCCTGATGTGGAGGAACTAGCAGTCATTTGTTCTTCCTACTGTCTATTTTCATCACCATGTGTGGCAACAGGAGCGATAACTCTCCGATGTTCCACATTAATGGATAGGTCTTCTTGGTCAGTATTTGCAAGAGATGTGACCAGGATGGCTAAGGAATCACATTATATGACTAGGGAACATGATTCACCTCTAATTTAGAATGGATCGTTTCCATTAACTATAAATTGAATTCAAGTAATGGAAAATGTTTTGGCTCTCTGATGATGTTGTCACCATTGATTGTTTTGATGATTAACTCATAGTCTCCCTTCATATGAAAGTGGGAAACTCCAATCCTGAGATCCAACGTAAGGACAGTAATGGGTGTTTCATACCCTTCCTCATTATTAATGCATCCTTATGACAAGGGGAAAAAATTGGGTACAATGACATATGTTGGGGATATGAAGATGATCCCCAAATCTACTTTATTGAGTCTGGGATTGTTGATCCTTCTACCAGGTAGTCTTCTGGAAGACTAGTCAAAATGAATATACTACCAAGGAATATCTTGATCAGCTAAAATGATGGCATCATTTAAGAAATTGACATCCCAAGGTTACTCTTCTAAATCTACAACAGAGGGTAGAAAAACTTCTTGCACCTAACCATTGATCAATTTCTATGGGACAAACCTGATGTATAATTTCTAATGAATCAATTTTTAGCATGTAAATTTTTTGGTCAATATCTAGAGGTTCAAGATATACCATATTTGATCCATGTTATTCACCAGCTATATCTCATGACGATAAAGATAATCTTTAAACTTCAGTATTATGAATACTAGTGTAAGGTGTATATTCTCCATATGAGAGTATCTTGACCGTATTTTCATGATCAAGTGAAAACAATCGTATAAACTGAAATATGTACCTTCATTGTTTATCTGGGTGAGAATGGGGTCATGGGATCATTCCAGGGATGTCACATATAGAAACAAAGCATTCACTGGGAAGGGTGGTATTAGAAGTAATGGTTTCATCTGACACTGATTTATTTTCTCAAAAGCATCCTAGAAATATTAATCCCACTGGTAGCTGACAGCCTTCTTATTGAGCCTTGAAAAGGAATTACACTTACAGGATAGATTCTCAATTAATTGGTGTTTATTGGATATGTGTCTGAGGAAGCCTCAAATCTCTCGATGGTATCTTGGCGGAGGCATCAAGATGATGGCCTTGATCTTCTCTTGGTAAATATCAATGCCACTGTGTCTAAATATGAAGTAAACAAACATTCCACATGTATTCATGATGGTTCAATTCAAGGGTTTTACTTTAATATGGTGGGAAGAGAGGAATCCAAACTCTTTCTCAATATCTTGTAGATAGTCCTAAATCTGGTAGGATTTGACCACCATGTCATCTATGTGGAAATCCACTAGAATCTCAAGGATCAGCCTTAGTATATGGTACATGGGTCATTCATAAGTGGATCCCTCATTATTCAAACTGATGGGAATTACATAGTATAATAAGGTCCCTTTTGGTTCATTGATGTTAGTAGAAACTGCATCATAAAGGTCCATCAACATCTCAATATAAAATTAGTATCCATCATGGAAGGATATAAATTGGAACTCAGTTATGAAATCATTCAACAGCTCTGTTATCAGAAGGGGAAATACATCCTTCAACCTATCATGGTTGGGATCTCATAATTTGATGAAAAATATGATTTTCCCACTCTTATTCCTTTCTAGAATAATTTTTTCGAGACACTTGGGTTATTGAGCATCTTTGACACAGATGGATTTGATAAGATTATCATGTTTTTACTCAACCATGGAACTATGAGTGGGGTGAATTTTTAAATGCATATTCTTGAACCCACAATGTTTCATTGGTATAAATAGATGGTGGAAGATAACCTGAGGGTATAGTCATGGTATCTTGTCATAACTCATAGAAAATACATCTGGTTGTTGCTTTAGGAAACCCTTGTACAACTAATTTTCCTTTGGAAGCATACCCTCACTGATAAGTGTAAACCTCATATTTTCCTCAGTACCAAGGTTCACCTATATCATCTCATCGATTGTGATGGAGAGATCATATTCAAATGCGGGAAGAGTGTGTCCCAAATCATATTAATCTTCTATGTTATGGTATTTAGTGTGAATATATGGTTCTCTCAGGCTGACTAATATTGGGGGGGTCATAGGTACCGTATTTGGATGATGTGAAATCCTTATCGAGATACTTTTTTTCCAACTAAAACCCTGGAAAAAAAGGACATCGATATGATTCCATCGGCTATTAGGTGATATTTTCATTATTAATGTCAATGTAATGGTGGAAGTTTAGTTTTTGTTAGTTCAATATGGCTCTGGGAAACATGTGGGTGTGGTCCACATTTATATCCATGGGGAGAACATCTCGATATATCACATGGGTAGAGTGTTCTGGTATGACCAAAGCTATGCCTGTGTAAGATTGCAATGTAATCTTCCAACATTCCTTATGCCTATGAACACAACATCCATTCTTCCTAGAAATGAAATAAAATGTTTCCCAATTTCAGCATCGTTGCCCCCAATCAGTGAATTTAGAGTAGGAATGTGTCATCCAACACTTTCCATGGACTAGATGCAACGGTGGAGTTATAATCTACATTGGTCTGAACATGATTTCCCTTAACATTATAATATTAAGAATCTAAGTAGAGAGCCTCACCAGAGTCAATGGTAGATGCATCACCATGGAGAATTCCTACTGGAACATTAATGGAGTACTTAAGGCTTTGGTGATACTGTGAAGGAACAACTTCATGCAGATGGATCCAATTCATACCCAACAATTCATTCTATGTGGTACCCTACAAGACGACTATGAATTTAATGTTTTCTATGAAACTAATGATTTTTTTATTCAACTAGATTCTAAAACATATCCTCTTTTCCATTTTATCATAAACCAAGACTCTATGGTCATAGGGAGTGAGATTTGATTTATTCATTCCCTTCTTCCAGAGTATTAAATTTGGGATGAGTTTGATATTTTAAATTGTGTCGACCAAATAGTGAAGAACAACCAAACCATTGAACCGGTCGGTGATGTGTACCAGGCATATGTTTCCCTCCTTGAGGGATCTTCTCTCTTCTCCTAAGAAATATATGATGGTTTAATATTATACTCTCTCTACCTCCTTGGTATAGAAGGCATCTATATATGCTACATTTATTTCAATCTATAGGGGTCTTTTTACTACCTCTATGAGAGCATCAGGAATAACATATAAAATACAAATGGATTAATAAATAATGATATTTGATGGAATGTTTTAAAGGATCTTTAAAACATTTTATTTTTATTCCAAGCACACATTTCGGGCAATATGGGGTTTCTCATTAGTGGTATATTTGAATATCAATGCTGGTTTCACTAAGGGATAATGACTAGTGCTTCAATTATCATTGTTATCATCAAAAAAATTCCAAAATACTAATACTAGCTGACTATCAACTTCATGAGTTTTGACTTGAATTGTAGGTTCCTAATATTTCTGTTGTTATAGCCATTCTGGTAAGTCATCAATCATGGTAAACTGTTCTTGTGTGTATGATGAATCATTTTGAGAGGATTGTGACTGATGATCTCTAAGAAAAATCTACTATCTAGTTTTGATATCATGATCAACATGTCTTCAGGAACCATCCTATGTATTTCAAAAAAAATCCACCAATTTCCTCTCTGCTCGCATTGACCAGAGGTAATCAAAGGAATTTTTAGTAACTCTTATTCATCTAGGGCCATTCAGTGATCTACCCATTCGATGTCATTCATGGAGGAATACTCTCAACTCCCATTATATGATTCTTCCAATATAATCCTGACCCCGAGTGAATTCCCTATCCTTAGAGGCATAAAATCACTAAGACTTTTGAACGGATTCGGCACTTGAGGGGGATATTTTATTTCCCTTGCGTCAACGCCACCTACTGTTTCCTGAGGGGGATGGAAGAGATGTGGAAGAAGATGTGGAATATGTTGAAGTGGTGGAGGCTTAGGAAGTTCATGTTGTCCAAAATTGGCATGGATTATTCCATGTGTTCCAATTACTACTCGATGACACAACCAAACCTCATAAATTTTATTCTCCTAGATGAAGACTATCTTCAATTCACTGAAACCTTCACTATCATTCTTAGTCACGATAGAGATGTGTTCCTCCTATTCTAAGACATGACTCAGCTTAACAAATATACTATCCACATGGTCCTACATCCAATAATTTAATATATAATATGGATGTATGTTATGTGTAAGGATCCTATTGTAATTTAAATGGTTTGGGTGATCAGTGAGATCAGTTTCATGGGGTTTCATGTACTCTGGAATTTTCATAATCCAAAGTTCCAAGGTGTTGTAGATGTAACTAGAGACTACTCCCTACTCAAACGAATATGTTCGTTTTATCTTGTCTTAGAAGTAAACATTGTGGTCATATCCCTAAGGGAGGTTGGAAGCATGATAAGGAGGTATATCCCCATTCTCTCTCCAATTTAGCTATTCTTGGAGATTCTATGTTGGGAATTGTAGTGCCTATTGATGATGCCACCCCCAACAGGGTTTCTCGTGGTGAGGCTCTACTGGAAAAAACTATAGCATCATTGGGGCCTTAACATGTACAATGATAGGAATATCTTCCCTGGTGGTTCTTCTAATAGAAAAGTGATGATGTAGTGGGAATGCTTACATAACATGTTTCAAGGCTTCCTCTAGGTGCTCATTATTGTAAAAAAGTCTTGGGACCCACATGGTATGTTCTAAGTGATGATGGCAGGGACCAGTTCCGTCACAATATTCCCCATTAAATTTTTTAAGAGATTATCATGAGATATAGGGATGTCGAGTGAATATGTGAGGCCCTTCTACTGGATGATGAAGCCTATGACAAGTTAATCAAGAAATTTCTGGAATTTTCATAGGATGCTAATACTTATTTTGTGTGTGATGGAGCATAATTGGTATAGAAAATGTATTTTTAGGTCTTGACAACTAGTTATGGAACCAATTGGTAGCTGGCTATACCAAATGAATGTAGGCTCTTCAAATTTCATCAAAAAACACCAGAGCTTGGTGAATTCTTATTTTTGTAGATTCCTCGTAATGGGTCCACACCTTCAGATGAAGTGGTTCAGATTTTGTATTGATTCACCCATCCTATTGAAATTGGAGAAACTAGGGTTCCCAAAGATTGCGAGCACTTTCATGTCACCCAAACATTATGAATACGAATTTTCACTTGGAGGTATTTCTACCTATTAGGTATTGAGGGATTCAAGGTGAGTGGATAGAGCTCTAATCAGGTCATCTTTCTGATTGTTCCTATATTGATGGGGATCCCTAACCACCAGTGCATTTATTGGATCTTCAGCCTTATAGTTGGATCAATGGATCATGGAATAGCCTTCTCTTGGTCCTATGGAAGATTATCATTATTTTCGGATGGATTTGGTGACTCATATAATTTTCATCTCCCATTTAGAAAAACATATTCTCTATCTGGATGCATATGATCAACCGGATCAATTGGGAGTAACTAGATGAGAATGACTTACAACTTACCATACTACCCCAATGGTGGAGGGACATGATATGGTCAAGTAGTGCGGTAATCTAGGAACCACAAGGCAATGAGATCATTGATGATCCAGTGTTGATCTATGACATAAATATGTAATTAAACCACTACAGGATCAGTCTCTCTCTTATATGCATCATCAGATGGGTTGAAGGGATCAAGGGGACCATCATCCATGATCATGTTTTTTCTGATAGGAAATTACATGGGTTTATCACCGAGTCTGAACTCCGGCCTTTGTAGGTGAGTTCAGAAACAAGTTAGATGGTCCACATAATATTGTGATGCCTCAAGGGGATGATTCTCTCTATCAGATCCTTTTTCTATGTTCTTATTCATTGATGTCTTGGTAAAAAAAATATTTTAAAAAACAACATATGTAAGAATATCCTCAATATCCTTGGATAATTCGATGAAGACATGGGATTGGAATAAAATTGAGTATTGCTTATAATCCAAATTCATGGATCTGCACATCTGGGGATGCCTCTTGAATGATTTTTTGGTGTAGAATAATGATATGAACACATATTCATTTAAGGGTCTACTGATACCTAGAAGTTGAAAGGTTCTATGATATATTTTTGAAAAATTAACCATGAAAAACTTCCTAACAAGTTCTTTGTAATTATCTTTGGCTCATGGGTAGACCATCTTATGACTATGGAGGTGGAAAAGAATCACCCAAAGTGTTCGATAGAAAACATAGACCTAGTCCTCAGTAAGGGACTTTGAGATATCAATGATGGTGGTTTCCTTATGCTAATAAGAAATGTGCAATTCTCTTGGATTCCTAGGTATATATAATTATGACTTTGAAGGCATAAAAGTGTCCCCCAAAGTGTTTAGTAGATGGAAAATACCCAGTAATTAGTAAGGTACTTTGAAATAACAGACATAAACCTCATTAAGTGACTTTTAGATATAGAAGTTGTTTGTATCCTTAGGCCAGAACACATTAGAAAACCGGTATGTGGCCAGGGACACCCATAGACTCGGTTTCTTAGAATATGGGTCCTCATCTTGGTTGGTAGAAGCTTCTAAAAATGTTGTATGTAAGGATGGTAGTGGAATTGATATGGATCTGTGTGGTGGATTCCAGGATTACAGAGAAGTAACTACATGAGTTGGATGGTCTCCACAAGCTAGATAATCCCTTCTGGAAGCACCAACCACACCATGTGTCCTTATAGGAATGAGAGTTCACCACGGCATAATATACAATGGAAATGTTGCTCACTGGTGACTAAATTGGGTATCCCTATTCTATTTCACTCCAAAATTACTCTACATGATCTTCATTAATGGTTGATAGATAATCTCATTATAAATTTGATGAATACACTATGATCCCATAGATGGGTGCAAGATCTTCATCTACAAAAATGTATTTGTGGAGGGATTCGGGAAGTCGATGGACCTCAACTTTTAGCATGAAAAGATTCAACTTCTAGACTCATACCCATGATTATTATGTAGATGACTATGGTGAAGATAACATCATCAAGTAACATTACCCCTTGGAATCTGGTAGGTGAATGTAATTGGTGATGATTGGACACTTCCCATAATTTTTCCATTAGTGATGGTGGTTCTCTCTTCTACCCTAGGGAGTTTTGTTAGGTCAGGGTAATTTTTTAGAATGGGGTGGACCACCATGCTAACTATTAATGGTAGTGTTATATGGAGGTTGTAAATATAATTATCCATTGAAGCAGGGTGTAACAACACTATGATCACTTGCATTGTATGAAGGACCTCTACATTGTTCTATGGGAGCATAGGGAGGATGTCCATGTGGAACGCTGATGTTAGCATTGGGAGGACCACTATACTGTTGAGATAGAGCATGAGGAGGACCATTGAACTATTTGTAATAGTCATGTGGAGGACATACATTTCAATATTAATATGTATAGGAAGGGACTCTATAATGAATGGCGGTGAAGTGGGTAGGACCCCTTCTTTTGCTAGTGTCAGTATGGGGGGTGAATCCATGCTGACTTGTGGTGATGGTATGGGGAGAAACTTCATACTGATCATCTATGTGGGTAGATACTCTTATTTAACTAGAAGCAGTGTGAGGAGGACCATCGTTCCACACTGAATGGACATGGGGAGGACCATTGTGGTGATTTCTATTACCCAGGGAGGGCCTCTATGATTACTAGGAAAGGGATCGGTATGGGGAGCACCTCTGAACTAGTTTTCAATGTTGGTCAAATTTATACATGATCTAGGAACGATATGGGGAGGACCTTCATGTTAGTTGGAGTAGAAATAGGGAGGACCTATATGGTGACTATTGAAAATAGTATGGTGATAAACTTTGTACTAGTTATCAAAGTGAGTAGGACATTCACATTGATTTATGGGAGCATGGGAAAGTCATCCATATTGGTTGAAGGAGTGGGGAGGATGTTTTCTTCAGTCAATGATGGTGTAGAGATGACCTCTAAAATTAATTTCATTAACATTGGTCAATACATTATGGTTTATATTGATCATGATGATCAGAAGTGTCATCCCATCCTACTCATTAAGAGGCTGAGGTATCAATCCCAATTACGTATTTATGGGTACATATTCATTGGTGTTAGGGACCTCACGGAATCTGATAATAGTGACTAGGGCCACTAGATCAGTGGTAGATGATTCCCTAGAAGATAAATTCTCTGATTCATGTGCATAAAACTGGCGTAAGGTGGTTTAGAATGGGGATGATAGAGAATGTATCATCCACCATATCCAATTACTAATAGATCGAACACTATTTTCATTAATAGGGCCTGGTGGGAGCCCTCCTTGATGGCTCCCACACGTTAATTGTGGCGAAGACAACGTGAGAATCCCTCAATACCTTAACGTAGGGGATAAAATAACATGATCACTACACAAGAGGATATTTTAGTGGTTTATCATTGGATTGGGGGGAATCAGCTCCCAGTTCAGGCCTTAGGGGTGGTGCTATTAATGACGTACTAAGAACTGCATGTCTTGGAGTGCTATATACCTAGTGAGAATGACCTCATCCCACTCATATCATCATATGACTTCTTCAATCACCCACCACTGGATGAGTTTAGAGTTATATATGTGGGATGAGATCCACAATTTCTATGTTCATGGTCTAAGTCATGGCAGAGGTCACATTGTTCGAGATTTTCACATCACCATTCCTTATTCCACAGTGTCTGTAGGCAAAAGGTGGTTGATTCCCTATATTATGAGTCTTTTAAAGTATGAAGATACAAATGTCAGTATGGATACAATGATAGAATTTTCTAATACCCCATCATCATCCAATATTCTATGTTTGGAGAGGAATATAGATCCATACTGCATATTTCAAAGAACCAAATGACCAACATTTTACTACACCATTCTCTAGTGAATTACATGCTAGACCTAATATTTTCTTTTTGGGTCCTAGAACTAGATACCTGGATCTAGTGACATGATAATCTACTGATTCCATGAAAAATACTAGTCCCAATTTTGAGGAGAATTGTTTTACATATGGTTCACCATTTAGATTCTTGATTATTTGTCCAGGGAGTGTCCACCTCACGTGATTGATGTCCACTGACATCGCACTCTATTTCCCCACATTACTTCTTTCCAAAGGGGGGAATATTTCACCACTATTAATGATGATGGATTCTCCTTTATCAAAAAGTAATAATGCTATTTCAATCCCTCCTTCCTTGGATTCTTCCTTAGAAGTCATCACCTTGTCTGGGCCTACCACATAAAGTTATGTCATGTTACTGTAACTTATTTCTGATTCCATCACTTTTTTTATTATAGTTAATTACACTACAACAATATGGACATTCTATGGGGTCCTGAAAAGTTATAAACATACTATTGGAAGATTAGTCACATTGGTAATCCAATGTATGTCTAGACACTATGAACATTGGTCACCTATAATCTTCCTCATTGGAGGAAATCTCTTTGAGATGTATAAAGGGGTGGAACTCGAGGAATCCTGTATCATTCATGGGGTATCTAATGACAAAGGAATATCCTAAAATTATTTAATCTTAGGTACCCCTTGTCTATCATGAGGTAGATGACACCACATGAAAATATATTCAAAGGATTTGACCCCAGGAATCTTGTGTTTTGCACGAGATACCTATATAGGGTCACAAGTTTAACATATTGTGGATATAGAATTTAATGTCCACAATTCACTATATAGATGGATCAAGGAGGTAAAGCCCTAGGATAGAGAACAAAGTAAGATTACCAATGGATGGATTAGAATTCTTGGTGAAGAAGGATCCGAGAGGTGTTTCCCATAAATGGATGATTTAACATTGTGAAGGTTGATCCAAATGGTGAACCCCTATGAGGGGGGACCAAGATTTACCATTGGTTGGGATTGAACCTCCAGTGATGCATCAAACGTACCATTTTAAAAGATAAGTATCAAAACCCACATATTTTGATGGGTTTTAGGAGACATAAGAATGGTTAGACACCCTTTTAAGAGGATTTATCTTCATTGAATTTTTTGCGGCTTATTCATGGTTATCTTCCCTTCTGTTTCTTGGACAAATGATGTTGTGGATGGAATGGCATGATCATGCCGATATGTGGTGGCCAGGGGTAATCCATGATTGAGGATTTGAGGTTTTTTCATGGATGGATTGGATGGAGTGTTCAGTGTGCTGGTTTTGGACCTTATAGAGGATTCATACGTATCCCAATTGGTTGAAAATTGAAGTCCAAGTAGTTCAAAAGGGGAATGGGAGCTGAAGGAGAAGTAGTCTCTTAGGTGGCTGGAATTATCTCACATGGATGTGGTGGACCTGGTAAAGAAAATTATGGGTATTGGATAATGTTTTGGGCCTTAACTTTAGAGAGGCTTGTTATTTATCCCAGTTAATTTGGAATCATTTTTAATGAAGTTAGGAAATGACATGGGTCTTATGTAGAAGGAGGGTTCCCTAGTAGTGTATCATATGGTTGGGGATTACGCATGGAAGAACCCCAATTCATGTGAATAGAATTGGTTAGGTTTTATATGTTAAAATGTCCCATCAATATAAGTTTGGATCTTACTCTAGGAGGGACTCTCATCTGGATGGGGCTTATTCATATGAGCAGCCCATGGAATGAATATAGTTGGGGCGTATGTACAGAAGCATACCATTAATGAATGTTAGGGATTACAGAAGGGAGTGTACCATGTATTTAATATGGTTGATGATTACGAATAGGATTAACCAATAGATGTTTGTGATCATGCAGATGTCTTGATAACCTCCAAACTCTTGGCACACATGATTCATGCTCAGTGTGAGTAACAAGATGTTGTAGTAAATTTGATTATAGAATTATCCACTATGTCCCAATAGAGGACATGGGGATAAATCCAAAATATATCGCGTTAAGGTTTTTTGTTTTTATTCACCCTCACTTTTCATGATGATAATGGGAGGTGAAGAGGAGAAAAAAGTACAACCTATGGAAAGAGGGGTTAGGGTGATTAGTCCGAGAGGGATCCCTAATGAGAATGTCATTCCCTATGTGAAGGATATCATTCCATGTGTGGAAGACATAATTCCATGTGAGGATGGGAGGTTTTGAAACCATACCCAATAAGTCATACACATAGAATCATGTATCTATCACATATGGTAAGGCAAAAATTTAATGTCTTGGGTGATGGTCGATGATGTTAATCAGTTTAACAACAAGTATCTCAGATTTAGGGAAATCCCTATTTACACCTGCGGCTTACCTAAGTGAATATCATGCACCTCTAGGTGGGGTATGGCTATAAAAATTCTACAATTCAAATATATGGGAGATTGGTCGATCACTGGGTCCACATTAACATGATTATTCTTAGAAGAAAAAGGGTTTTTCATGCCTATGGTGAGAATAAAATTGTTATTTAATGTCTTGTTCCACACATTTAGTGGTGTGGGCGAAAGGAAGGGGAGGAACAGGTCACATGGGGACTTGATGTGTGGATGGAAAAATCTTAGATGAGTGTAATGGCTTTGATCACTGATACATCATCATGGGATTTCAACTAAAGGGAGGAAATATGGTGAGTCCTGAGAGAAGATATTTTCAAATAAAAGGGTCTCATAGAGATGTGCTATGGAAATCTCATTTACTTCATGAAAGTGATGGGCATCACAAGTAAATTGTATTTTCAAAAAATAGTGCCCTTTCAATATGATTAAGTGCTAGATTAGGAAATAGTGCTTCATAAAGGATCTATGTTTCATGAATCCTCAAGTACCCCAAATGGATTTCTTTTTTAAAGAAGGGCATAGGAATTCAAAAAAGGAATCCCCACCTTAAGTAGAGGTACATATGAATACACGAAAGGGGGTTTTGTGAATCTACAGTACCTTGGGTGATCCATATTTTCCTAGTTCACATTGCTCATGTTCTTCACGAATTGAGAGTAATTTGGATGTAAAACGGTCAGGGGAACAGTCATTTGATGTCAACATGAGAAGAGTATTTATAGGAAATGAGGTTTTGTGATGTTGGGACGTAGTTCATGGTGGAAATGAGGGATTTATAGATGATTGTGTCTTTGTTAGACTCATGATTCTTTGTTTCAACCCATGGTGTAGTTGTGGAGCACCATCGGAATCATGGAGCATTTTGTCAAGGCCTCGCATGTTCATAGAGAATGAGGGCTTCGTGATTTAGATTCACGAAGTAAATCCTTATGAGGGGTTTTGGGCTTTTTCCCTTGGATTTCCCTTGAACTAGATGTGACTTCCTTGAATAATCTCATGAATGAAATATTGTCCCCAATATATTTGTTAATGGGGATATATATACACTAGTTAAGATAAAATTGGTGAATAATGTTACAATATTCCTCAATTAAATTAAATTGACATGAAATCCCTTACCTCACGATTCCTTTTGATTGAATGTTCGTTAACCTCATGTATAACATTTTTAAACATGATATTAACTTATAATCGAACCATTTAAATATTTATAATGTTATATATGATCCTTTTATATCGTATTATTACATATTTTTTAATATTATGTTATTGTTTTATTTTTTTTAGTGTTAATTGCCTTACTTTATAATGAATGTTTCATCATGAGTAATTCAGTTCATGCTCAATTTATATAGTTCTATCATCTCCATAATAAATATCATGATATAATTATAAAATTCTTACATAATTTATACTTTTAAAACCAATCATGAATTATTTTTATGAAAAATGGAATGAGTTAAGATCATATAGATGGTAGGTCATACGTACGGACGAGTAACATTTTTTTCAGCGATCTATAAGGAAAGTATGTAAACAACATATTATTATTAAATAATGATCATAATATCAGATATAACATATTATATACTTATATATATCATCCATGTTGTGCGGTGATAAAAATAGAGTCACATCTCTTTGTGAAGGCAATCGTCCACACATACATGAATGATATTATTATCTTTATGTGAGTGAAATGATAAGAATGATATGACTATATATTATCATTCCATAATGATAAATATATAATTATCATAAAAATAATTTCATTTATATACTATTTGATAATAATATTTATCCTTATTATCATCAATGTGAAACTCTAGTGAAAGACGAATCACATCACTTCATAAGGATGTAGTCCTCCATACACACAAGTGGCATTATCATGTCTTCTATGGAATAGAATGTTAAAATATATATATAATAAAATAACTGTATAGATATAATAATATATAAATATAATATATATATATATATATTATATCCATCATCATACCCAACTTTTAATGGTGTTAATGTAAGTAAAAATGACATTAGTTCATGAGGTGGTAGTCCACCATATACATGGACGAGGATATCGTTACTCATTTGATTAAAGTATATATTGTTTTAGGTCATGATTTTTTTTAAGAAAAACCTTCTATTTTTAATTTAATGATAAAATTATATCAAAATAATTTAATAAAAATTTATGTAGTTTTGGAAAGAATTAAAACAATGACGATCGTTGAAGAAAATTACATCTTATTTTGGTATCCTCCTTACATTTACTCAAATTCCTTAAAAGGATAAATTTATTCCCATAATAATGATTAATGTATGAGTTTAGGGATTTTTTAAGTTATTTGGGATGTTCTTTGATAAACCAAATAGGTTTTAAGTTGTTAATTATAGAGGAGAAGATAATCCTTTTATAATTTGCGGAGAGGACAGACATGAAATTTCTGAAAAGAATTGAGGGCTCCAAAATATTTCATGAGTCATATGTGTGAAAAATGAACCATTAAAGATCCTTATAGGTTTAATGATATAAATATATATATAAAATATCATTTAAACAATTTTATATTCCTATTATAGCTTGATGATATTTAGTTTGACCCCTGGTAAAATATTTTGAGCTTAATAGTAATAATTAATTCTTACTACATTGACCATGAATTTTGGTAAAAATTTTATTAGAAATTATTAGAAATTTTAAATTAATCCAATAAAAAATAATGAATCCATTTTCAAAAATTAAATTCACAGAAGTGAAAATATATAATTTAAAATTAATCACATAGACGCCATGTGAAATCTAGTTTTCAAATGGAAACTTTTCAAAAGATTACAAAATCTTCATATATAAATTTAATATGAAAATAATACCAATGAGATAAATTATATTTATTTAATTATAAATTAACTAATTATTAATTAAAACCAATTAAAAATATATGTTTTCAGTATAAATTCTTTAAATGAGATGTATGTTATCAATTAAAATTCATTATTTCCATTCTTCATCCAAAAATGATTGTTTTTAGAATAATAAAAAATATTACCACAAAATAATTTTTTCCATTATTTTATAAATAAATTTTATTCATATTAATTTTCAATATGTGGAAAAAATTAATTTAAAATTTTATATTTATATCAATATTATTACACCTTTAAGAAAAATATAGTTTTTCAAAAAAAATCTTTTTCTTTTATGTTTTTTCTCTTTTATTAATAATCCAAATATAACCAAATTGTGAATATTTTATTAGTAATATTCACACCCAAATTTCTAACGTCATGGATATAACTATTATGTTAAATAATAATATTTTAATAATATCTCACATTTCTTCTAAACCTGTTTTTTGCGTGTAATGTTGGAAAAACTATGTGTTTCATGTAATAAAGAATAAAATAGTGTTGTGTGTAATGAAAGCTATTAAAGATATTGAATTTATTTAAAAACAGATATTCCATAATTTCCCAGGCTATTATATTTCTTTCTAATTTTTTTTATTCTCTACATTCTATCAAATAAAATTTTTAGATTCTAGATATTCTGGGTGTTAAATTATCCCCACATTAAATAAATTCAATCATCTCAATTTAAACATGAACATTCTAATCCA
The DNA here is from genome assembly GCA_963277665.1 of Viscum album. NCBI lineage: Eukaryota > Viridiplantae > Streptophyta > Magnoliopsida > Santalales > Viscaceae > Viscum > Viscum album. The sequence goes on from OY728145.1 coordinate 909,180,610, forward strand.
GGGATTGATATTTGAAATATCCTTTTTTGGAAACCCACATCAAAAAACTATTAAAAAACAACACCTTAATAAGAGAGAAAAGTGGGGTATATGAAATAGAACATCACTAGGTTTATATGTTCGTGAACATCAGTTTCATGTGAAGATGTGGACATCTATGAAAAAAATAAATGATTATAGAATGTAAAAAAACTCATCGATCAAAATATGTTATTGATAAAGTAATGTTAAGGGGCACAAAACCATAAATATGTGATGATATAAAATATAATATGATTTAATGGATATGAATGTAAATAGAAAACATTTTATTTCAAGAACATTTTCATAAAGATGAGGAATTATTTTATTGTCTATGAATGTAATGAAATATAATTACACGATATGATTCTATATCATAATCAAACATTCATCTTTGGTTCTTATTTGACCAATTACCAATTAATCCATTAATCTGAGAAATAAATTTCCAAAAATGATTTTTGATGCCTGATTCACTATAAATAACATTTAATGGATCATAAGATACATAATATAACAATTATTGATTACTTTTATTCATATTTATTATTATAAATAAATGGGTTGTTTAGGTTTTCTAATATGAATAAATCTTTTTATGGTTAAGTAATACATTAATATCTTAATCCTCATCTAATTTTTGAACTTGAACAATATCATAAATGGTCAACCTTGTGGAACTTACAAAATATTATGATCCATAAAATAAGAATTAAGGTCACAGAATTTCAAAAATTATATTATCTTCAATCCCAAAAACAAATCAATGTAGATCTTACTCATCGCATAGGAAACATGTGAATTCCTTGATCGTGCATTCCCTTTAAGCATGTTAAACCCCTAAATTACCATAATAACTTTTTGAAAACATGAACAATACCTCATTACATCAAATCCTCCTAGATTATTAGATATATTAATAAAATAAAAAAATCAACTCCATCAGTGATATCATAAACCATTTTTTTAAGGAATCATTAATCATTTACATGGTAATTAGTAGTATAAAATTTACTTTAACCGTATCAATCACATATTCATACCAACATTATTATCCAAACATCAGGAAAAAATTAAAGGTTATGTTTCATTAAATGATTTATTATCAAAGGAGTTGACCATTCCACTGAATAATGTTTCTTATCCTAATAATTTTTTAACCTATTCTCCGAAATACATAATAAAATAATACTATTGTAAAACCTTTGAATATTTTTATTATGATGAGAATATAATCTAGAAAATAAATTTACATCATTTCTATCACATCCAAATACAAATGAACATTAATCTTTCCACATCATGTGTATCAATAGAGTAAGCCTAACATTGATCCATTCAGATATTCAGAGGTATATTCCCTTTAATCTTTGGGGAAATAATTGTGTAGTTCCTAATTAACATATAGTTAAAACATTGTACATAGAAAAAAAATTATTACCCTTTCAGTCACAATCATGGTGTTCTTTAACTGAACACATAAATCAAACTACTATTCCTTTTTGCAAGTACCAGGGTCTTTCTTTCAAAATTTATCACGTGCTAAAAATACTTATTTCTCTTATTTCATTTATCCATCAATTTCTCGTTCATCCTCTTATTCTCGAGAAACACTCCAAAGCCATAATACATAGATAATTTGTTCTCTATCTTTTTATCTAAGTATTACACATCCTCATATGATGAGAATGTTTCAGAGACTATTTAATTCTAAATATTGGATTAAACCCATCATAAAAATGATCATTATTACACTTTGGCATTTGTAAAATGATGAAGTCTGCATTCCTTATACTATGTACCATTAATAAATAATAGAACACATTATATTAGATAATGACATTATGAAACATAATGTATTTTCCCAAAACTAGTGAAATAATGTCTGTAACAGAACAAGTTTATTCATAAATAATCTCCAAATTATAAACACTATTTCTTTAAGGATATATATTTCTCAAATAATTATTAATTGTTTGTAATGAAAATGTGTGTTATCCTAAGAATATCCCCTCAAAGTCTCAAACTATGTGCATTGTATGGCCCATTTTTATACACCTGATAATGAACAAGTCAATCCTTATGCACCCTTTTCATTTTTTGACTCCTAGATACATCTATTATAGAACAAAATACACTTATAGTAACTACATAGTGATTTATTTCATGAAAAAACAATAGAATCTCTACCCTACCAAAATATTATTATGTTATAATATATTTATCCGAAAAAAGCTATCATATGGTTACGATGCCTAAAATATGTTTTCCTACATCTATTTACCATGTTTTCTCCAAAAGATCATTTATTACCACCTATAACAATTCAGACATGAGTAACCCAGATTTGGTGTCTTACTTTACCAAATTTTCATTTATAAAATGAGTTACATCCCAATGACCTGAAAATTTTAGCATTCTATGAAACCAAGATGCAAGCATGATGCCAATTTTAAATTGGTAAATTGAAATAATGCATAACATAAGTAAAAAATATGCATCCTTGAAACTCAATCTGATAATTCAACATCATATACTAGGAAAATGATAAAAAATAAGGTTGAAGTCAAATTATTTGTAATGGGTATGTATAGGTGAATCAACCATATATCAGAAAGAACAATTAATATAGAAATATTGATAATATAACACACAGTTTAATTAAAAAAGGATAATGAATAATCTATAGGATAAGGTAAATATTTGAAATCGTATGAAATTTACACAATACAATGTAAAGGAAATGAATCCAAATATAATATTAATGTGGAAATATCCTAGATAATAATAAAAGAATGTTGAATGAGGTTAAATGATTAATTATTAAATTTTATGTTTTCTAGGAACACAATACCCTTAATATCAGGACCATTCATATAACGTTTTAAGATATACTACATAAAAACCAATCTGATTTGACCAACTGGTTCATCTCATGAGAATATTTATGGATCAAGCTTTATTTTATAAGTGAACCCATCACATTTATTAGATGTCTAAAGTAATAAACATAAATCATATAATCAAATTAATTCATAACCATAATACCTTTTCATCAAATATCCATATCAAGTAATGAATATGGATTTATCAAAATTTACAACATTAAAAAATTACTTTCAATGTAAACATATTATGTTAAAGTATTTAATGGACCGATAAATAAGATTATAAATAAAATATAATACCAATATTTAGGTTAATTTTAATGTCTACTTATCATAGGAATGTGAATATTTCAATTAGAAGTTAATAAATACAAAACGAAACAGAGTAGTGAATGTCAATACTATCATTGGTAAAAAATAAGAAATTATGTAGAGGAGGAATATGTATTATTGAAAAATATAAAAATTAGATTAAGAATAAAATTTTTTTTCATTGAAAAATATATAAAAAATAAAAATATAATTATAAATATTATTGACAAAATATCTTTTTAATTTTGGGAAACAGTTTGAAAACCCTTCTTTTTTAAAATCATTTTTAAAAACATTTTTTTTAAATATCCCCAAGAAATTAAAAGGGAATATTTAATGAAATTATCTTATTGAAGAGGTTAAATTCCATAAATTATGTAAAATAACAAATAACATTTTTTTTCATTAATAAGAATGTTTGGGAAGTGCTTTGTTTTGAAAATGAAAAGAAGGCTTCCTTAAAATTTTCATTAAAACAAAAAAAATTGATTTGATTTGGAAATAAAATAATATTAAATCTGAAAGAAATTTTATAGAGTAGAAATGAGTTGAAATTTCATTCAAAAATAAATTTAAAAGGTGAAACGTTTTTTCAATAAAATAAAAAAACTTGGTTTTGGAATAAATAAATTATCGATTGAAGATATAAATGAAGTTATATATTCATAAAACATTTCATTTTGTAATTTAAGGTAAAATAGTATAAAAATATTACTATTAATTCATCATATCATGAATGGCTAGAGGATATTAAAATTAAATGGTATTATTAGTAAATGGTAAAATAATTTCCTTCAATATAAATTCAATAATTAAAAATCTCGATTAAAGTAAGAATGTGAAGTAAGCCCTTAAAAACATCATAGGGTTGATGAGAGAATCATCCCATAAATTGGTTGTGTGTATCAACTAGAAATATTCTTAAAAATGTAAAATAAAAACACACAATAATAAAAAATTAATTATACGCATAATCTTATAAAATTAGTGACAATGAGAATTTCATATAATACAATAAAAAGGAATTGAGTTATGAAATTCTTTACCAATTGTTGGTCTTAATTAAATTAAGATTCATTGTAATAATTAAAATATAGATTCAATATGAAAATTAATTATTATATATTGAGGATATTACATGTAAATGGTGAATTATATACATCCTATAAAAAATTTTGTGCATAATATTACAAAATCCCTTAATTAAATAATGTTGAGATGAAATTCCTTGCAGCATGTTTCCTGTTGATTAAATTTTCGTTAAAATCCTTTATAGTGTACTTAAAAATTTTATTAAATAATATTTTAACCATATTAAACGTTAAAATATTTTATATGATCCTTTCATAACATATAATTACCAGTTCATTAATAATGATTCATTATTTTCATTATTTCAGGTGTTTATTCCATTATTTTTTCATGTCTCTTTGATAATGAACAATATGGTTATTGTGCATATTATATGTTTATATCACATATATATATATATGAATAATTATTATTTTATTATCATTTTTACATAAATATTAATATTAAAACCAATCATGAATGATAGTTATAAAAAATTATTTATTTTGTGATCATTGTGACAGTATGTCGTACTTAGGCTTGAGTAAAATTTTCATTTTTCAGTGATCATTATGGAATGGTGGTAATAAATATCACAACATTAAATAATGATAATAATATCATTGATAACATAATATACACTAATATAAACTATCCTTATGGTCTGGTGATGAAATAAGAGTCACATCGATTCATGAATGTGGTAGTCCGCATGTACACAAAAGATTTTATCACATTTGAATATGTTAAAAGTAAAGTAAGGTAATTCAATATATTATCTTTAAATAATTACTAAAATTTAATTAATATAATATTTATGTTATATATATGACATATAATCATGAACATTATCCTTATTACCATCAATATGAATTCTTAGTGAAAGATGGATCACATGGCCACGTGACGTGATAGTTCACTGTCCAAACGAGATACGTTATCATATCTCCAATGGAATGGAATGTAAAAATATATATATAATATAATTAATATAGAGTTATAAATATGTTACAAATTTCATATATATGATTTAGATTCATCGTCATACCCAACCATGAATTTTTGTGATGGAATAATGAATGACATTAGTTCTAGAGATGATAGTCACTCATAAACATGAAAAATGTTTTTTCTACCCATTTGATAGAGTGGATAGGGGTTTTGGTCATGAAAACATTATAATTAAATCTATGTATATTTAATATAATAATTGTTTTATATCAAAATGGATTAAAAAATAAATAAGGAGGTTTGGAAAGAAGTAGAATAAATATTCTCATGGAAGAACATTACCTCTTTATGAGGTATCATTCTAAGGATTTCACTAAAGCCTTAAAAGGTTAGACTTATTACTAAAATAAGGATTATAAGATTAGGGGGGAGATATTTAAAGTTAGTTTAGTAGTTATTGGATGAATCAAATAAGTTGAATGATTTGATTAATATAGGATAGGGTTAATTGATTTTTTTGCATCATGTATTCATTTTGGTCATAACCTAATTTGAAACTATTAGATGCTATAAATAATTTTTAATCTAAACAAGTAATAAATTTTTATAATTACAGTTAGTATATGTATTAAATTTTAATTTAAAATTAATCACATAGACACAAAAAGAAAGTTTGTTTTTAATGGTAAAATGCTCAAAGTTTTAAAAGTTATTATAACTAAATTAAATAATCAAATGATTACAATAACATAAATTGGGTTAAATAGTATAAAATTGAACTACTATAACATTTAAAAAATAAAAATATAATTTATTTACATAAATTATTTAAATGAAATGGTTGTTTTAAAAAAATAAGTTTTTTACTATTCACAGTGAAATGAAACATTTCAGAAAAATCCCAAAAATTTACCCTAAGATAATTTTAGGACTACAATTTCAATAATTAACATTATTTTTAAAATAAATATTATTATAGTGGTGATAATTATTTTAAAATTACATGTGAAATGTGCTACTAATCCATAATTTTGAAAAAGAATGTTTTTCATATAACTTTTCTTTCTTTATTAAGTGATAATTTTTTATTAATAATAAATAGATACAAGTATTTTTCATTATTTTATTTTTACTATTCATAATTGTGAATTTAACTGGTATGTTATAAATATTATATTAAAAAATAATAATTTATAAAAAAAATTCACATTTCATTTAAACCCATAGCTTTCATGTAACACAAACTAAACTGAGTGTGGCTTGTAATGAATGATAAACTAACTTTTGTGTTTAATTAAAACTATTAATGTATTTGAATTTTTTTAGAAAATATATATCATAAAGTTTGAGGGAATTATATTTCCTTTTAATATTGGTTCTTTATGTCATACAAAATATCAAATATATTATTTATTCTATAATTTCAAGGTGTTATAGGATTCATCATCATACCAAACAATTAGTGGTGGAAATATAAGAAACAAATTGTTATGGTTCACGTAGAAATAGTCCATTATACACTCGAACAATGATTTCATTACCTATTTCATGTATTTTTATCTGGTTTTAGTTCATTAACATATTATAAGAAGATTTGAGTATATGGATTGTACTTAGGATATTATATTAGAATGATTTAAAAGAAATTGAAGGGGTAGAGAAATTAGTAAAATAAAGATGCTCATTGAAGAATATTACACATTCGTTGAGTTTCCTCTATATTTTTTCAATAAATCCTTCAGTAGTTGGGTTTTTTTCCAAGTTATGGCTTCTATAATGAGGTAAGGGATGCTAGGAATTCAATAGTGTTTGGATTGGTTGATAAAAATAAGATTTAAGGTTCGAATAATATAGGAATGTGGGTAGCCTTTTATAAGTGTGTGAGAGGACACACTTGGTATTTTCTAATAGAAACATGTGCTCCCACATTTTTCAATTTCCATAATTGCCCAAAATAGTTCATTATCAAAATTTTAGGTGTATTTATTGATATATGATCAACAAATTGGAAAATTTATTGTCCATTTTACCATTATCTACTTAGTTTATCCCTTGGGAAAACCAATTTTACCTTAATCACAATAATTCTTTTTTATTATTTTGACTAGTAATTTTCTATAAAAATTAAATTTATAAAATTAAAAATTATAAACTATTTTCATAAAAAATTTGGAATCGATATTTCATAATTTAATTAAAATAATTGAAAATTTTCAATTTGAAATTAATCTATCATACCTGATGACAAAGCGAGTTTTGATTGATAAAATTCCCAAAAATTTGTAATTTTTTCATAACTAAATTAATTGAAAAAATTATTACAATTCCCTAAATAAGACTAATTGATATAAAATTCAATTGATTTTACTATAAAACCAATCAAAAATATAATTTAACCAAATATATTTTTAAAAAGAAATGGTAGTTTACAATTAGAATTAAATATTATTCAATGTTCATCAAAGGGTGAAACATTTAAGAAAAATAAAAACAAATCCTCAATATGATAATTTTGAAATGACGATTTCAAATATAAGGTTTCTTTATTGAAATAAATTTTAAACAAGTTTTAAAATTAAATATTAAATTTAATGTGAAGTGTGTGCCTAAATTTTGTTTTGTTTAAACCCAATGTGTATCACAATCTATCGATGAAGTTAATTTTATCCTAAAATAAATATATTATACCATATTTGGGTGTTATAATTAATGGGTTATGAATTGGAAGAATAGTAATAAACATCAAAAAGGATTTCGTTCTTGATTTCTTCATTTTTTCTGAAAACTGTGAAATCATCAATATATATCAAAAATCCTACATTTTATGTTTTGATATTCTATGTAACTTCCTTTTAGTTTATAAATAAAGAAACTCACTTCTTTTTATTTTTTATCGAAATTTCCCCAAATATTATTTTTATTCTTTATCAAAAAAGGACTCCTAGAAATGATAAAGGGTTTAACATTTTGAATTTTATTGAAACCCATTTCATAAGGAGGAATATCTGAATTTACTATTAAACACCCCTATTGTGAATTACTCTATCAGCTTTAATGGAATATAAATTGTAGTATCTTGATTTTTCATGCTTTGGTAGAATAGTACATTCCATAAAAATATGTTTGTTTTCTTAATTTTACCCACATAATTTTTTTGTGGAGTAATAGGTCACTATACTCTTATTATATACCATATTTATCAAGATATTAAGTAAAATATATGTTATAAAACTCATTGTAATTATATGATCTTATCTTTATCAAGAAGAATATTATTTTATTCTCTATAATTCTTCAAAAAAATATGTACGTATCCATGGCCTATATATTTTGTGGAATGAACATGATACACAAAAACATAGTGAAATAATCACTGAATGCAATAAAATAATTGTCTTAACTTGTTGAATTTTTTCCCACAGGTCCACAAACATCTGAGTGGATTATATTAAGAGGTCTGGATGTTTTAATTTCAGTACCTTTGTGGATTTTTTAACTATTTTTTCCTTTTTATAATTTATACTTATACTGGTAGAATAAAGTTTAAAAATATGAAAATTCCAAAAAACATCTTCTTTTATAAAATTCTACATATCCTTTTGACCAAAATGGCCAAGTCTTCTGTGACACAAATTATTTTTCTTCTTGTTGGATTAAATTACAATCAATAATATCTTCTTTAACATAATAAAAATTAAATATGGTTATAAAAAATCATCTATAACAACCCCATCATTTAGTAACTTCATAAAAAACCATATTTTTCTAAAGATATATTCATTTCTAACATTAAAGTGTTGTGATACACTCAACCGATGTTTCATTAATTCATTAAAAAATATGATAGCGTTCAAAATTATTTGATTCTTACCAATTTTTTCGTTCAATCTCTTTTTATTGGTAGAGGTATTTCATACCCAAATTCCAAAAATACTCTTTCATACTACCAAATATTTTTCATATTTTTTTGATATTTCTTCATTTGTGATGCATTACTATTGTCCATGATATATGGTTTTTTAGTTTTATGATTCATTAATTTCACTTCCACATAATTGGATTGGTGTTTTGACAGATTCTATTTCTTTGTATCGAAGTATTTTAAATAAATGAAATTGATTAGGAATAAAATAAACACACACATCTAATGAATGTTCTATTTTATCGCATCATCAACAGAACCTCTAACACAATTTTTAAACGACCCAGTCTATTATAAATACAATTCCCATTGTGATTTAATTTAATAACTTATTATATATTATTTTTATATAAAACACATGAACTTATTCTATTTTATTATATAATTTTTTATTAAAATGAATGTTATGAATCATTACTTCCAATAATATATTCGTCGAACAATGATCACATAGTTAGTATAAATTAAGGGTTTTAATTAATCCAATTGTCACGGAAAAAGGAAGTCATGGCCTGAACCAGCAGGATCATACCCAGTGAAACCCATATATCATATAATCTAAGGGTGATAAAATCTAAGGTATTTTCCCTAGACTAATCACATGGTGATATCCAACAACATAAGCATGAGAGAATATATTTACAAGAGAAGTAAAAGCTATTCGATGTCATGAACCAGACCAGGTATGTTAAACCACTACATATAAGTCTCACCATCATGCATCTTACTTTTAGGTAATTTTAGAGTGTTTTAAAGGGATATGTATCAATACCCTAGGAATTAGAGTACATACATTATTTTTTATATAATAATGAATATATTTTCATCCTATTACTATTAGTTTTTAAATAATATTTATTTTGATACAATAAAACAATAAAACTATTTTTTGGGTAATTATGAAATTCAATTATGTAATTTATTTTGATTAATTAATGTATTTGTTTCAATAAATTATATTTAATTAAATATAAATGATAATATAATTTTTATAATGTAAAATTTAATATTTTATTAGGGTTTCAAAATTATTATTGTCAAAAACCCAACATTTGTTAATAAATATTAAATTAATTTTAAAATGTTAATATTCACTTATTTATAATAATATTTATATATGATTAATATCATTTTTGGAATCATAACATTGAAATTATCTAATGGTGAATTTTTCAAAATTTTATAAGGCAGTTGAATTTTTAGGTAAAGATTAAATTCTGTAAAAATATACTTTGTGTACTATGACATCATAATGGCCAAAAATAGATATAATAAAAACTATAAAAGTTATTAAATAAAAAATATTTGTTTTATATTCAAAATAATTAGATTTTATGTTTATTTGATTAATTTTAAAAAACCATTATGAACCATCCAAAATAATTAATTTAATTTAGGGTTTTAAAATCATGTATTTAAGAGTATGACTCACCTCCACAAAAACAAGGGAATTATTTTATTAAGATAGAACCTTGGACTTATTTAATAATATAATATAATAAATTTTGTATAAACTATTGGAAAACTTATGGGAAGGTATTTTTTCTGTTATTTTATTTTATAGATTCTAGAAACAATGTTGGGGAAATATTAAAATATCACCTCTTTTTTCCAATATAAACCTAATAAATATCCCATTTATCTTCACTAAAAATACACTTATAATTTCCTTACTCTTTCATACCCTCTCTAAATTACTCTCATATGATACCAATTCTCCCATGATGCTCCACCCAAACATTTGGAGACACACACTCAAGTGTGGGATCCTCACATTCTCTTCGTTATTCAAATTTCATTATTATCTTATGACTGCTATTTAAAATTTTGGGAGATGTCATTCCATATACCTATTAAATCAAATTTTTTGTATAAATTATGAGATAACCCTTTCTCTATTATCAATTGAATTTATTATTTTTATGTGATTCCATTATGTGGCTGAGATTTCTTGACAATTTTCAATTCCAAAAAAAATTGTACTGAATTCCATACACATTTCCAATCAAGGGTATTAATCTTTATACACTGATAATTAATTGAATTGGGACTTACATGTATTTATTATAAATTTTTTGATCATGGAATGAAATATAAAAATGAATGAATCCATGGTTTATGATCTATGTGGACCAGTTATGCATGAGAATAAAATGAAATTGATTGGTGAGCCCTAATTTATATAGTGATCCAATGCATTGGTTAATGTTTATTCTTAGGAGGCATCAGATTGGGATAGGTAGTAAACTAGATTATTTTATTGTTTTTTTTATCATTTTGTCTTGGAAGTTATCCTTGACCTATTTTTATGATATAGTGTTGTATATTGATGCCACATTTCCTATTTTACCTTTATTATTATCATGATATATCATGCCACATTGTACATGTTTATTATTATAAAACCATTATGCCTATTCTGTATCATGTATTAATTTAATCATATTATTCCTGGTATGTTCCCTTAAAATTATTTATATCTCACCCCATTCATATTTATTTCCCTATGTTATTTCATATAGTTTTAAGTTTGATGGAATTGTTTGATCATGTTAAGGATGTTTTCATTAAAGAAGTTTTTTATTATTTTAAATTCATATATAATGATCCTAATTCAAAAAAGAAAATAGACTTATCCTTGTGACATTTTTTATTATGTTTAATTTTATGTATTAATTCATTAATTAATTTTCAATAAATAGAATTGTTATTATTTTTGGTATCAAAGGAAATATTTAGATATTTTTGGGATTATGATTAAAAAACTACATAGAAATACTTAAGGATATGAATTAGTTAAGAAATTGTCCCTATATTTTGGTAAATATATAATAATTCATTGATCAAGAAAATACATCCATATCTGGATACTATAAGTGGATGTGGTTCTGGAACAGATATATTTAGGGGTAACAACTCGGACAAGGTGCGCCAATCCTAACTCAGTGTAACCTGGTATAAGACAACGAGATGTACTGCACACTTGGTTTGAAACTCTTGGAGAATATTCTTTGGTAAAATATATATTCTCATTACAAACCACTATTAAGGGAGGAAAAAATACCCCTAAAAATATATGTTAGGAAATAGATCGTGGATAAAAAATATTAAAGCATAGAAATTCATATATTAAGGAAATAAATGTTTTTTATCTTATATACCTTTAATTTCATTAAATTTACATATATTTTATTAATATTTTAAAAATAATCATCCATAATTTTTCATTTAATCTAGATAATTCCAAAAAAATATGTTGAATTGGGTAAACAAACAATCTGAAGGGAATTGTGATGATTTTCCCATCGATATAACAAACCCAAGGGAAGTAGAAATAATGAACTTTATAATGATACCCTAGCAGATGACTCGGGTTTTGAATTTAATCTTAGATTATGAGGATTTTACAAATTTCCTTAAGAAATATCAAGTCATAATTGTGTCTTTTATATAATAAAGGAATATGGAATTCAATGGATCATATAATCCCACAATCATGAAACAATGGATAAACATTGTTGAGAATATATTCTCCATACTTGAATATTCCAAACAAGATAAGTTTCTACTGGATATTTATCATATGGAGTGAGAAGATAATTAGTGGTGGATATTGATCTGGAATATGAATCTTAAGGAATATATTTAATTTATGGGGTGGCATGAATTTTGGAAATTGTTTTTGAATTAATATTTTCCTTTGACTCTTTGAATTAAAAATTTAAACTGATTTCCTTTACCTAAAAAAAGAGGGGATGAATCTATCAAGGTGTATTATTAAAACATTACAAGACATGAAAAATATACCACTTGAGTTGTTTTTAACCCCTAATTCATGTTTCACAAAATATTTGGTGGGATAAATCCTAGTCGATGAAATTCTACAGTGATCTGAGACATTAATAGGTATGGGGAAATGGTATGATGTGCCCTCAATGTAGAAATGGAGATCGGAGAAACACAATGGTGTATGGGGATAATAAGTATAAATTGTAGTTTAATTTTAGTGTTCTGATATAGAAATCTAACGGTTCCATGAAATTTCATCGTCCCACTTGTCAAAGGTGTGTAATGAAGCACCTCGTAAATTGCATAAGGGTGACGACAAAAAAAATTTAGAGAAGGAAGGACACATTGATAATGATTTCTGACATGAAAATTCCACTAATTTGTTGAAGGAAAGTAAAAAATCATTCAACCCTCAGTGAATTTTTCATTTCTATGACAATAAGGAACCAGAGAACTTTTCAAACCAATGAACTATGTCTATGGTTTTTTTAGACAACTATCAAACTCCACAATAGTAAGGTTGAGATTTTTCAATCATAACCACTAAAGTGGATCCTAAAAATTAATTAGTGATACACATGATTGTTATTAATAATAGTTAATATACATTTTAATAATTTTTCTATGCATTCCTTTATATCAATAAAGTTAGTATAACTATTCAAACACTACAAAAAAAACTTGGAAGTTGAGCTGTTAGTGAACACTGAATATATGGAAATTATTTCATCCCACGTATATAAGTCTTCCTATATAACAATTTTTAGGAAGAACATCCTAGTGAACCTTGTAATATTCCCATTAGTGGAATTTTATGCAATTTGGGGTATGTATTAGGCTTCCCTATATCGAAAAAACACAAATTATGGTGAGAAGGAAATCAATATTCATATTTCAAGTCATCCTTAGATTCTATACAAGTGAAAGGAGGAGGAGGAATGTTATTTGGAACCAGAATCTCAATAATGGATATTATTTTCCTATAACCAAGAATATCAAGAAAAATTTATTGACTCTGTGGAAGGAACCATCCTCAAAGCATGCCTGTTGTGAGGGAATATCCTGATTTGTTTTTTGATAAATTTTCTAGACTTCCTCCAACCCGAGAGGTTGAGTCTTCAATCAAACTTATACCAGGGGCATTTTTATTATACAAGTTATTGTATGGAATGGATGTTAATGAAAATTTGTAACTAATGAAACAAATACATTACAATTTCTCTAAAAGGTTAAAATGCCCATGTGCTTCACCATATTGTGCACCAATCCTCTTAATCAAGAATAGGGATGGTCTAATGCACCATTGCATTGATTATCATTATCTCAATAAGATCAAAATAAAGAAAACTTATCCCATTCCATAAACTTATGAATTTTTTTATCAGTTATATGGATAAAAATACTTATCCAAAGTGGATTTGTGGCTGGTATATTTCCAATATAGTGTGAAGAAGGAGGATATCCCCATGACTGCATTTCTTATGAGTTAAGAGCATAATGAGTTCATTGTAATACCATTTAGACTCAAACATTCTCCATAAATCTTCATATACTTGATGAATATGGTCTTTATAGATTACCTCAACAAATTTGTAGTATTATTTATAGATTATACTCTAATATACTCCAAAACCAAGCAATATCATGAGGATAATCTGAGCATGGTGCAAATAAACCTACAAAAGGAGAATCTTTATTCCATGAATTGAAAATATGATTTTTTGTAGAAGTATGTATCTTTCATGTGTAATATAAACATACCCTTTAAAGACAAAAGTATTCAAAGGATTGTAGATTCCAACATCTATGATATAAATTTATAGTTTATTTAGATTAGCTGGGTATTATCATCAATTTATAAGAAACTACCCACGATTAAAAATCCCTATAATCTTGTAAACTTGAAAGGGAGTCAATTATTATTTGATTGATGACTAAAAATGGAAATTCAAGTATTTAAATAGGATTATTATCATATCCCCTTTGATAAAACTACCGAAAAGTGGAGAAATTTTAATAGTATTCATCAATGATTCAAAATAAATAGGTAGTGTATTAATGGAGAATGACAATGTCATAGATGATTTTTTAAGAAAATTTAAATGTCATGAACTAAAATATCAAAAACATGATCTGGAGTTGGATTCAGTGATTTTATCTTTGAAAAATAAGGGAATTATCTATTTTGGGAGTTGATTCAAATATATACATATTAGAAAATCCTCAGGTATATATTCACATAGAAATAGCTAAATATGTGCTATGAAGATTGTTAGAGATGATCAGGCACTCTTACTTCTCAATTCACTACTATACTAGAAAATAAAATAAAGTGGAATATGGTTTATGAAGAAAGGATCCAGTAATTATATCATTAATGAGAATTGAGAGGGATATGATCTTCTCATATTTAGGAAGGATTTATATGGGAATCATAATGGAAGGAACATCATTAATACTTTCACAAATTTTTGATCAACCATACCTTCAAGATAGGTTGAAGGATTCTCAAATAGATGATGTGGGAATGAAGATGAATTTTGAAACATTAAGAAAAAAATCCCCTATGTTAGATGTTAATGAAGAAGGTGTTATGAGATTTGGGTCAAGACAATGTACACCATAAAGTCTCTAGTTAAAGAAAGAGATGTTGGATAATTCACATAGCTCGGCCTTCTCTATCAACCCATGAAGAAACAAATATGTGTCAAGATCTTCTTGAAAAATATTGGTTGGACAATATGAAGATGGATATCACAGAATATACTTCAAGATGTCTTTTATGTCTGAACATGAAATAAAAATGTACAAATTCTAGTGTATTATGAAACGACTACCCATAGCTATATGGAAATAGAAAAACATCACCATGGAATTTTTACTAGTCTTCTAAAGAAATCAAGATTTAATAACACTATCTGGTTTGTGGTGGATCATATTACAAAGAATGAACACTTCATTACAATTCGAGTGTATTTATAACTAGATAAAATTTCATGAATATATATTAGAGAAGTGGTGAGAGTTCATGGGTTAAAATAAAAAAATATATATTTGATCGAGATATGAGAGTCACATCCAAATTTAGGAATAGACTCTAACTTTATATTTACACTCATCTAAACTTCATCACGTATTATCACCCTTAAAATAATTCCCAATCTAAGTAGATAATCCATACACATTAGAACATGTTGATAGTATACTAAATTGACTTCAAAGGTGGATTGGATCAACGTCTTCCTATAGTTCAGCTCTCTTACAAAAAATGTTTCCACTGAGTCATCCAAATGGATCCCTATGATTTCGTTTATGGGAAGAGGTACAAAATACCTGCATGCTTGGATGAAGATCAAGAACAAAAGCTATTAAGTCCTGAAATGGTTGGGAAAATGGTGGAAAATGTTATGACCATTTACAAGAAAACAAGGCTTCTCATAGTCGATATAATAGAAACGTTGACAATCATCGATGAGACATAAAATTTGATTTTATATACATGGTATTCCTATATAAGTATTCATGGAAAAAAGTGATGGGATTTTCTAAAAGGGTGAGATATATCAAAAATACATTGTCCCATTTGAGATCATTGATCACATTAGATCAGTGACCAATTGAATATCACTCCCACTAAACTGATCTAAAGTACATAATGTATTCCATGTATCACTCTTGAGAAAGTATATACCATACCCCTCAAATGCACTTCTTCGGTAAGTGGTACCCTTGGAGAATGATCTCCCTTATGAGGACAAGCTATTGAAGATCATTGATAGTAGAGACAAAGTTCTATGAAATATGAAAATTAAAGAAGTAAATGTTTTTTTGGAGGAATTAAATGTTTCAATAAGAAATGTGGGAACAAAAGGAGGTGTTGAAAAAGAGTTACCCACATCTGTTTTAATGTGGCAACAAAAAATTATGAGGGTTTTGTTTCTAAATTGTGGAATATTGTTTTGATCTAAACTATTATAAATAATATTCCACACATTATATAATTAAATATAATATTTTGAATTATGGTTATATAAAAAATTCACTTATTTGGTTTTCTTATATACTTTTTATTTAAAATATTGTTAAGAATCATCATTATTGATAATATATATGTTTAATAGTGATCACATGATCAGTATTAATATAGTGTTTTAATAAATCTAATTGACACGGAAACAGGAAGTGATGGAATCAACAAGTTGGAGCGTACCCTATGAATCCCATTTATCAAATATTTTTAGGGAGATTGAATCTTTTGGGTTTTCCCTTGACCAATCCCAATATGGGATAAAACATCATCAGCCCAAGTGATACCATTTATGGGAGATATTTAAGCTTATCAAGATGCAAACCAAAACCATGTATGACAAACCACCCCATGAAAGAATCATCATCTCACACCTTATTCTTAGGGTTTTTGCGGGGTTATTAAAGGGATTGGTAACAAGGACCTAGAATTATGAGAATGTAAATTATTTTTTATAAAATAATGAATATATTTTTATGAAATTATTATTACTTTATAAATGATTTTTATTTTCATAAAATAAAGCAAAAAATTTATTTTTTTGTAATATTAAAATTATATTAAGGAATTTTTTTGGAATTAATTTCATATTGAAATAAATAATATTTTTATTAAATATAAATGATAATATAATTTTTATGAATTCAAATTTAATTTTTTATATGGATTCAAAAATTGTTATTGTCAAAAAACACAACATTTATTAATAAATGTCGATACTAATTGAGGAAGTTATAATTCCCATATTTATAGAAATATTTAGATTAAATGAATATTATATTTTGAATCATAACATAAAAATTATACGATAGTGAAATTTTCACAAGTTTCTGAGACAATCAAAATTTCAGGTAAAAATAAAATATCATATAAATTTAGATTAAATGAATATTATATTTTAGTTTTTTTGATTAACTTTATAAATCCTCTATAAACCCTCCAAATGGTTTATTATATTTTTAGGTTTTAAAATCATTTCTTTAAGAGTATGACTCGCCTACACAAAAGAAAGGGAATTATTTTTTTTAATATTGGTCCTTGGAATTATAAATTAATAAAATAAAGTACCATTTTTAGGAACACATGGTAAAAAACCATGGTATGATTTGTGGTTTTGGTTATTTTATTATACAGAGTCCAAAACCTATGTTGGTGAAATATTAAATCAATTCCAATTATTTTCCTATATAACCCCACCCTTGATACAATTTATATTAACTAAAACTATATGGATCATGTCCTTACACTTTCCTAACATCTTAATAGTACTCATAAGGTTCTCTTGAGATCGTAAAAATCACTTTCCAAGAATTTAGATGCACACACTCAAGTAAGGGATCATCACATTCTCTTTTTTATTCATGTTTTTTTTGTTGTCATGTTCCTTATATTTCTTGGGTTGAGACATCTATTTAAAAATCAATACCGGTACGCATATTATGTTAAAATTATTAGGTAATTATTCACTCTAATCAAACCATTATTTTAATTTTTATGTGATGTCGTTATGGTGCCGAATTTTCACTGTGATTTTCAATTCTAAAAAAATTGGGTAATGGGTACTATATCAATTTACATCAATGATATTAATCCTTGTACACTAATAATTCATTGAATTGGGACATATATATATATATATATATATATATTGCATAATAATATATTTTTGAATGATATATGATGATGAATGAATCCATGTATTATTATCAATATGGAACACTTAAGAATGACAATAAAATGGATGTGACCAATGCGCCCAGAATAGTATAGTGATCCAATGAATTGGGTACCGTTTAGTTTCATGAGGAAACATATTGGGATAATAAGTGATATTTATTCCTTTATGGGACTTTTTATATCATTATTTCTTGGATTTTATCCATGAAATATTATTATGATGTAGTTTTGAAAGTTGTTTTCACATTTCCCATGTGGTCTTTTTTATTATCATGACATATCATGCCTCATTATTCATGTTTATTATTAACACTCCATTATTCCTATTGTCTAACATATATTTATTCCACAATATTATTCTTTTTTTATTCCATTACAAGGATTTATATCACACCCCTTTATTTTTTATTTCCCGGGGTTATCTCATGTAGTTTTATGTTAGATATAATTTTGTTTTCATGTTAAGCAATTTTCCATTAAATAAGATTTAATTCATTATTTTAAATTTTTATATAATGTGACCAATTCCCAAATAGATAACACTTATCAATATTTGAAGTTGTATTGTGTAAAATTTTAGAAATAAATCAACAATTAATTTGTAATAAAGAGAATTGTGGTTTTAATTTCAAAACTATTTCCCACTTTAGTTTTCTTATGATGTACTTATTTCTTATATTGGTTTATTATATGATTCTATCATCTAACCATTGAATAATACTCATTTCTAAATCCCAGTAAATACATGTTGAACCAAAATTCAAATTATTTATGGAAAAATAACACCACCCCAATAATAACCTTGAATCATTCCTCTTTATATTTTTTATACTAAAAAATCTATTGTATTACTCTATTTTAAACACTCAATTATTTTTTTCAAATTTATTTTTCATATTAATACACTAATTGAACATATGTGACTGATGTTTACTATTTTTTAGAATACATATTATTCTAAATATTATATATTCTTTCTATTCCATCTTTATTTCTTGTTGTCTCATTATTTGTACTTTTGATAGACTTTTTTTGCAACAATATATTTATTATAAAGAAAAATAAAAAGAATATGGTCATCATTATTTTATGAATTATGATTAATATTTATTTTTATATCCTATTTTTTATAACATTCTACACTTATTATATATCCCCATTTAAATCAAAAATCAAATTTTCTTTCAATTTATCTGTTTTAACTCTCTTTTCCACATCTTGTTAAACTCTTCATTACCATGAACAATACTATAAGTCTTGTGTTCCATTCTTAATCCCTTCCAGTCAATTTTAAGATCTATCTTATCAATTTAATTAACAAATATACCCTCCTAAACATGGTTTTTATTATTCATTTAAGGGGTTTCATTGAGAATGTTTTTTAAATTTATATTTCATTCTATATCCATAAAGAACATTTTAATTTTTATTATCATTATGCATTATTAAGAAGTGTCACAAACCTTTATAGAATATTGACTATTTTATTAAGAACCATCATATTTATATTTCATTCTCCTACTTCCTATTCCATAAGAACTATTTGTGATTTCCATGAGAATTTTTATTCATCTTCACTAATTTCTTCACAATTAGAAACACCCTCTTGCAACTGATAGAAAAAATATTCTAAAATATCAAGGTGATTTCTTCCCTTTCACTAATTTTCCATTACTTAACCACTATAATTGATTATCTTTCTATAGGTTTCAATATATTCATTCTACTAACTGACTCTCATTGGAAAATATATATTAAAATATCAATCCATTACATAATTAATAAAATTAATTTAATCTTACCATTATACATACCTCTCAAAAGTATGAATCTTATTTTAATTTGAGAAAATACTCTTACTAATGGATTAAAATTTTTAATATTCATTATTAAATTTCTCATCCTCTTTTATTTTCAAAAAAATTGAACTTTAAAGGAAATCAATTTTTTAACATTTTATATAGTGTTTAAATCTTATTCTCATTTCATAATTGATGAGTGTGATGTGAAATTAATCCAAAATGAAATCATAGAGTTATCCTTCATCTAGTGTTGAGGTTTTGGCATACAAATTATTCATAATTATTCTCACCATCTTCTTTATAATCATTGAGTCATTAAAATATCTATGAATACTATTATAATTATAGAAATATGAATATTACATTTTAAGTAATCATAAAAAAAATCTTCTTCTTATATTTTGATATATTACTTTTTTGGTCTACTTTTCTGAAGAATGAATTCTTTCACGTTATTTTTTCCTTCAAAAATTCTATGAAGTTTTTTTCTAAATTTAATTTTTTTTCAAATTCCCAAAACATTTCTGTATCATTTTCATATAATGAATATGATAATTCATATCTTTATATTATATCACATTAATTATTCTTCCTATCAGTAAAATAATAATCTTACTTATCAATTGGCACTATAATTCCTTTTTGAGACTAATCAACTACATCATTCCCAATATATATGAGGTGAGGTTCATTTCAATATTTATATTTATGTAAACATTTTCCATCAAATGTTGGTTTATTAGTGTTGTTAAACAAATTATGTGGATCTATATGATCCATTAGAGGGAAACAATAGAAGTACCCTTTTTTCAATACAAATCAAAAGGATCACTAAAAGGGTCATAAGCACTGACTTGGGGATGGGATGGGGGTTAAACTATTTTTATCAATTTCTTATAAGCATATTATAATATTTTTCTTATTCAACAAATGTTCAATAAAGATACGTAATAATGAATACAGGTAAAGGAAAAAATGACTATATTAATGTGGTTCCTCTCTTTTATGGACTAGTCCACGATGTGTCAGCAATTTTGGCCCATGAAAAATATATATGTTTTATTATGAAGAATAATTCAGGAAATGAAATAACCATCGACCCGTTGTAATTTCTACTATAAATAATTAAAACATAAAACAAATGATTGTCAATATCCATTATATTCATGATAATCCACTGAACCTCCAAATGTATCTTCTTTACTTATTCATATATATTATTCTACATCATATGTTAATATCTATATACATATCATGAAATACTTTTCATTTATCGGTTATACCAAGATATTATCATCACCACATTCTATTTCTTACATTAAGTGGTTTATTCTACTATTCCAATATATTTTTTGATCCTTTCCCAAAATATTAAAACTTATATCTATATTTTCTGATATGTATAAACTCGTTAAAATATAAGAATATATCAATTATTTACTAAATATTTATAGTCGGTATTTACTCCTTATTTTTTTGATATCACATGAGGATAAGAATCATAACATATTCACAAAATTATCCTTTATGAGTTCAAATGAATTATCATTTTATAATATCATATCATGGGTGAATATAAACCCCATAGTGTAATGAATTTCCTTGTTTCATGATAAAGTCACCCATAAATTTTTCTTCCAAAATATTGTGGTGTGATATACTCTTATGTGTAATTTTTAATTATTCATTTGCTCATTGTAATGTAGTGACATTTTCTATGGTCTAGTAATTTATTCAATGTTTGGAAATGAAACCTTAGAGGACCAGTAAATATTCCCTGGTGGAACACTCTCAAATCTTCAAAAATAATTAAAATACACAAACACCCTCTAATGGGGAAATCCCATGGATTATGAAAAATCCCACAATAGGATAGGGATTTAAAAAAATATCCACCTCTCTTAAAAAAATGTATTACATGACACAATGTGATGTTGTGGCATTGGAATATTTACTTCAAAGTGATCAAAGAGATCCAAGCCTTCCTATAACATAGTAGAAAACTCTGAGATATCTAGTAGGGTAAATTATAGTAGAAGGAGATGTGGGCATGGATCATTTTGTGAATATTAATCATATTGATTTGTGAAAATTATTTATGTATGTTTTTAACATGGGAATTATAACTTGTGAAGTGCCTGTCTCACATTGGATAACGCTTCTATTGATATCCAATTTATAATTATCTCTATGGTCAATAATTAAAGATGACACCAAGGTTCAACACCTATAACACCTTACATTCACACTCTCGCTACAAAATTCTGCACTAGAACATTTCACTTAGTATCCCTGTTGGTATAATTATCTGTATGATACTCATGTTATATTTTTTTCCTTGTGGGTACAAATCAACCTCACTCTTCCACTGTCATTTAGCCATATCTTCTCTATACAACATGGTTGACTCATGGGTCCCACATAATTGGTTTATATTTTCCTGGGTTATCTAATCAGTAGCCTATATTTTCTATTCATATTCTTAGTAATTTCAATGAATGAATTTCTTAATCCAACTAAATTCTTCCTTCATATAGAAATATAAATTCATCCCTTTTTCATGCAATTTAAATTTTATCGTGACAATAAAAATAATATTGATCTTATACTTTTGACCATCTTTAGAACATTTCCCCAAACTTCCTTAAAAATTATACAATTAGGAAACACCATTGGATGTATCATATTTATTCTTCATTATTGTATACTTTTTTTCTCCATAAACTAATAAAAATAGTCCTTGGAAATTATGTTCAACTCAAAAACCATCACACTTATATTGTATTGAAAACAAATACAAAATTAACCCCACATAGGTTCAATAGTACTGTGGCTACACACTGTGAAACATTATCAACTGGAATGAATCATCTCCACCTCTCTTTAATGTCTAAAATCATTAATCATGTATTATTATTCATTAAGAATAGTTTAATCTAGAATAAATTATAAAAAAATAATCAAATCATGTTAATTAATCTTCCTATAAAAGAAATAATAATAAAAAAATTAAAATATAAACATTATTTCACATGATCCATTAACAATAAAATGGAAAATTATAAATTTAAATGCGATTTCTCTAATTCTATATGACTATTCTAGAATCAATGTAATTGACTATTTTGTGAATAAAAGATATGGTTTCTATCATATTTTTTGTATTATTCTACAATTATATATAATTTAAATGTCATGACTAATGGATTTTCTCCATAAAATATTTATGTAGTAATACTAAACCCCATAGTGGTTATTATCTATATTAGGTTTTTGTAATTAATTTAATCAGATCATATAAAAAATATATAATCATAATATCTTAGATCGATGATATTATTGATCTTTATAAGTACCTTTTTCTGTATTAATGTCATTGCATATAGAAGACCCAATGTTTTGTACCTCTATCGATGATTCATATATAGTCCTTTTATCTTTCATATACATCTATTTATTTTCAGGTGAATGCATGATGGGTCGAGCATCTTGATAAATTCATCTCGGTCACTTCAAAATCCATTAGTCTTGAAGGATATATGAAAATTTTGAGTAGTGGAGAGGATGAATCCTAATATATCTCCACTGTGCACAATGATTATTAATCCTTGATTAACCCTACATAATAGACATAAAAATCCAGTTATAGAGGATGATTTTATTTTAAAATGTTATTTAATTACACAAGGAACCTTAGGTAATATAATAATACTTATCTGACCCCATCCCATATATTATTAATAATAATATTATAATTTTTAACCATGTTCCAACTAATGGGAGGGTACATCTTATTTTACCATCTTTAAATTTAATATCTATCAATATAAATGATCTTGTTCCACACATCCTCTATGGATTTTATCAAATACATAAATATATATTTCATAAAATATTTATTTATATATATATATATATATTCTATTTTAAGTTTGGATATTAATTATTTATTAAATATTAATTAAATAGAATAAACATTCTATCCAGATTCTAAAAAATATGTATTTATTTAACAGTTTTTATCAATAAAACATGATTAAATTATTCTTCACAGTTTATAATATTATTTATTCAAATAAATAAATTATAATATAATATAATTGAGATCAATGGAAACTTATAGTTTTTTAAACCACTTTGATTAATTATTGTTGAAATTATATGAATCTACATAAAGTATAAGACAAATTTTGTGTAATAGGTATATAAACTGAAAGGAATGATGTAAATGTCACAATGTTAATAATTACGCAATAATTCTTACATTGTAATATATTCCCATGGTATAAATATCTCATCCAGAAGTTTGAATACATGTAACCCTAACCAAAATTATTGATATTTCATTCATTTAGAATATAAAATGAACTCATTATTACCCCATATCCATGTAATTTAATCCAAATATTTCACTTCTATCAAAGGGAAAATATACCAATATCAATAAATATGTATGGGACAAATACTTTCTTGACTTTTATTAACATGTCATTTGTGAGGCAACCAACATACCTTATTTCCCGTAAACATATGGAAACACAATATTGGTTATTAAATATAAGTACATAAGTCATGACATGCATTAATAATAATATTATTTTTTAATCAACATTACACACACTCATATAAATGAATTTTTTAAGATAAATAAATAAGTAAAATCCCCCTGATGATTTTGTTCCCATAATATATCATCATTGACATTTCCATTTGAGAACATCAGGAGAATAATTCTCACTTATTATTGAGTACATTCACATGAAAATTAACATACTTTATTTCCCATCATAATATCATATCAAACTATAAAACTATATTATATAATATTTTAATAAAATTTCATGTTTCTCATAATAGTGCATAACTACTATGCCCATTTTAACTCGAAATATATAAAAGGTAATTATTATATTAAAACCATGAACAATAATGAAATGTGTGTAATGAGATTATTTATTAATATTCACTTCATTAAATATACATGAAATATAAGGTACAAATAGTTTGTTCTAGAACACCAATCACTATCAAGAGAAAATGTAGAAATAGGATGAAGAATGTTTTATTTTATTCCTATAGTCTACTAATCCTTATTTGACATTTCCTGAAAAACCTCATCTCTACCCCACACTATATCATGAATCCAAACATTTATAATTGAATCTAGTTTCTACATGAATGGGTTCACATTTTATCATCTTGAACTGCATTTATACCAACCACAAAATTCTATCTATTATATAAAATGATTAGAATATTATCTAGCCCAGCAGGTGATCTTGAATGGTGGACTAGAGGCCCTTGTGTGGATTAACCAGAGGCCTGGTGGATGAGGCCCCCAGATA
Source organism: Viscum album (assembly GCA_963277665.1). NCBI lineage: Eukaryota > Viridiplantae > Streptophyta > Magnoliopsida > Santalales > Viscaceae > Viscum > Viscum album. Next base: position 909,206,415 of record OY728145.1, read on the forward strand.
TATATACCAAAAAACCAAATTTGGGTGAATTATACAACATATATAGTACGCCCAATATGGTACCATCTATTATTGGTGCACTGCTACAATACAATATTTCATTATTGTAACATGAAAATTTCCTTTTGCCTAGATTTATTCCTAGGTATTTGATGTATAATCACAAGCCTTCTACAACTAAACTAAGCCAAAACTTCATTTGTTAATTAATAATTTTTACTTTCTACTAGTTACAAAATATTTATAATTTATTATAGTTATTATTATTTTGAAGAGGGTGTAAATTAATAATCACACATGACCATACACACACATAAGGTTCATCTGAGTAAGATCCACCCTATAGACATTAATCACCCCTTACCTCCTAAGCATCAATCTCACACAAAACTAACTGAGAACAGTGTACGGTGTGGGGACTTGATGTCTTAATTAAATATTTAATAACACATTCATTATAAATCTCAAATGATTTTTTCTTTTAATGTATCACTTCCTCACTATATACCACTTTAAATATTTTTATAATTTTAATTCCACCACCTTTCATATATTTCTTCTATATGAGTGCTAGTATATATCCTTAATGAAACCCATATGAATTCCATGTTCTCATAGTACATAGATACATGAGATTATGTGACTATGCATCAACATTTTTTACATAAATTCATTGTGATGACCTCTAGTTTCTCCCCTATGCATGGGTATATCTTACCTCAATGAGAAGTTATATGTGCATTTTTTTCATTGTGATGCTTATACACCCAACATTTGTGTGTAAGTAATGTATCACGCTTAGATATAGTTTCCACGTGATTTTTATCATCATTCTACCTATTAGACATGTATTCTATATAATTTTCACTCTATCATGGAAACGATCATCCAAGGATAATAATTCATGGAATATTCCATCTCTAATCCTATGTTTCATAAACTACACACAACCCTAGGTTTTATTGATGGAAGATAAAAAATTCAATTACCTAAAATTCTAACCCCACCTTGCTCTTCCACAAATAAATTTGACCACACTGACACCCCTACCATTATATTAAAAATATGGATTCATTACTTCAATTTAGATACAACATTCTATCCCTAACCACTAAATCATGTCATAATCATTAGTTATGAATTTTCACAAATAATTGTTCATTATTTTTAATAGCTGCATAATATTTATTTCTTATCGATTAATCATTGTTTATGAATTCTTATTAAATATTTATTATTTATTATATTTTATAATTTATTTATGTCCACTTAAGATTTATTAAGTGGTATATTTAATGTGACTACTCCCCAATATATAAGAAATGATGTTGGTCTGATTATTTTCACACAAATATTTAATTGAAGGTAGATGGTTCATATGGTCATTGGTAAGGTCCAAAATAAGTGTTTTGTGCTGCCTACCAATAACCTCATTACCCACACACTTTTTTGTGGCCATGTTCCCAACTGAGTGGTACAAAACCATGACACTATATCTAGTTGGGACTAAGGGTAGGGATTTTTTAACACATAAAATAGAAAAAATATTTAATTTAGAAAACTAGTCCCAATATAAGGTATATATGATAAAAGTAAATCATAAAATATAAATGATCATTTTTTTAAAATAATTTGAATACTAAATTGTTGATTCCTCTATTATTACTTGCCCTTCATCTGATGTGGTTGAAATTTATCTCAAATTATTAAAAAGAACCCATCCTACCTTTAATGGTTTCCATAAGATCATATAAATCAAACATATATATGTGTGTGATTATCCGTTATCCACAATGTGATAGAATCTCATGTCTAAAATGAGGTAGGATAAATATTGGATATAGTACTATAGATCATCGACCAAAAACTATGATATTGGAATATTATTTTAATTTAATTCCTATGATATATATATTTATTAAATGATTCTGAACAAAATAATTCAATAATTTATTACAATTGAATTAATTTATTTTTCAATTAATGTAGTATATAAATTTATGTGTCAAAATGTATGAATTAATACACCACTCAATGAAATAGTTTATATTCATTTACATTAAATCATATGCCATGATAAGTTAATAAGATATACAGCCTGAGACAAATCCATAAATTATAATATTTATCATTAGGGTTCAAGGAAATTCATCAAAAATAGTTTATAAAAAATAATTATTATAAAAGAAATATAAAATTTAGGTTATATTCATTTCAATACCCAACTTATACTTATGTTTAAAATGTTGTGTCATTTCATAATACTTATATCATATGCATTAACTTGTGAAATCATACCCAATGTTTTTTATTATCATACAAAACACTAATTTTAAATCAATAATTAACTTCTCCTTTTATTAAATTATATATAATACCTTTTTAATACCCATCCAAAACCCTTTTTGGGTAAACTATGAAAAAATAATTATAGTAATACATTGAGTCAAACTCAGTCTCCATTCACTAATACACAACATATGATCACTGGGGCCTTTGTAGCATTGGAAAAAATATAGATCATTTGATACATATATATATATATATATGAAAATATTATACTCTATAAAATAATCCATGACACCTATGATACAAATGGTTCTACTATGATCACTACTAAACACATACATATTAACACCCATGTCTATAAATTTGTATAATATAAGAATGTACCTTATCAAATTTTACCTTTTCTTATGATAATGAGTGAAAATAGGACACATATTATGTCAATACCAAATAACTCACTGAAATTATGTTACATCAAATAGTATATAATTTCTATGTCAATGAATACATCTCCTATCATTCACTATTTGTAGATGAGAACTTTAGATTCCCCTTTTCCAAATTAATAAGAAAATCATGTTGGCTTTATAGGTTTGGAAATAAAAATCATAGTCTATATCAATTAAAAGACCATATGTCATAAAACTCATGTTATAGGATAAATAACTACTTTATATACACTAATTGAGGACATTATCGACATCATACCCAACCACCCTTAATAATCTAGGTTTATATTTTTACTTTTTCAATGTACAGAGTCAAAGTTGGATGTTATCATGTGAGGTATCTTGCAATACATAGGTATTGGGTACCCATATTTGATCTATTAACCCCAAGTATATCATGTTCATTGTTTAGTAAGCTCAATTTGGTATGAAAATTTGGTCATTAAATTCACAAAAAATAACTTTTTGTTCATCTTGAGTATCACTACTTCAAATTGGGCCTTTAGCATCACTAGTAAAATAGATTTATTAGTGATATTGAAGAAACAATAATGTATAAAATTCTAATGGTTTATCTATAAGATCAGTCATAAAAAGTGATAATAAAGGCCCACTTTAACATTTCTAAAAAAGAGCTAATAATAGGGGTCTTTATCAGAACATATTTTTCACTATTAAAGGGTCCATTATTAGTCCATTTTTTTGCAATGTTAAAGTCCCCCTATATCTGTGCATTTTTTGTGATTATATTGGAACCTCTTATAAAGGTTATAATTTTTTTCCATGCCCCCAACCCTAGGATCCCTTGATTACTGCTTCCAACCCCATCCCCCCTTTATCATAATTTCTCAAACCCCTTTATTATTGACTTAGATAACCCCACAATACTATGAAAACCCCTTCCTCTAGTGAGTTTTGAAACTAATACCTATAGCTCATACATCATTGCCTTTTCCACTCCCCTATATGGTTTTCATTTGAATTTTATGATATATCAATATATTTATATATATTTCATTATATTTTGTTTCCCATATATTTATATATTTTTATGTATTTAATTATATATTTTTTTCAATATTATTTGTAAATAAATAATTATTTTTATATATTATCTAAAATGGATACTAACTAAAAAACCCAATAAACACATAAAAATGTTAGGAAACTTTAAAATCCTAAAAACCCCGAAAAACCATGAAATGACTAACATCTGATCCTAGAGTACATATTATTTGTATAACTAGAGTAATCAAAGATCATTTTATGATCTTCAATATGATATGTCGTATAGGCTGAACATACACTTGGATCAAATTTTATGGCCATTTAAATTTTAAGAAATTGCGGTGGATGAAAAAAAAATTAGTTTTGGAGGCCTTTTTGCATTTCTAGTGGTTAAAAACTAGAAAGGTCATTAGGAAATCTAATTGAGACACTTCATGCCATATAGTTCTTCACAAGCATCGATTTGATATATGTTAGGGCCCAAAAAATCACTCAGATCAAAAGTTATGGTCATTTGAAGTTCAAGTATTGTTTTTGACTTTATTTGGATCTTTAATTAATTTTTTTATTTTTTTATGATCAATTTTTTTTAAATGACTATTAATCAATAATAATTAGAAAATTATTAATTAAATTTTTTAAATTAATTTATAAGATATTTTTGAAAAATATCATATATATATATATTATTTAAATGCTAATATAGCCTTATATAAATCATATTTAAAAATATATATATTTTATTTATATCAATATATATATATATTAGCAAATTATTTTAAATTTAATATAATAGTTTTTGAAATATAACTCTTATAGGAACTAATAAAAAAGAACTAATAAAGGGGGAGGGGGTTTATCTACGCTTTTTTACTATCGTTGATAAAGGACCACCATTATCAGTGCTTTTTTAGAAGAACTGATAAGATACCCTTTTTATCTGTTATTTTTTACAATCAATCATAAATAAGGGCCTTTATCAATACTTTTTTACAAGTTCTAATAATGGTCCCCCTTTAATAGAACTTTTTTATCATTGATAATGGTGGTTTTTGATAGAGCTTATAGAAAGTTCTATTAAAACCCCGGTGCTGGATAAACACAATTTTGAGTAGAGTATATTATGCATCTTCGTATAAGAATCCTACTCACACTAACCTTATCGTTTATTCAAAATATTTAATATTTTATGATAAAAATAAAATAGGGATAACAAAAATCCTCAATTTGAGAGGTCAATTATCATTACATTTCATGAAATGTATATCTATATATATTAATGTAAAACCCAAATATTTAAGTAAAAATAATGTTGTTTCTGATGGAGTACAGGACATGAAACACCAAGACTAAATGAATTTTGATATATTATTTATAAAGTAATATTATAACCAAGTCATTAAAATTGGAGATATAAAGGGCAATACAACTATTTAAAATGAAATATTTTAAATAAGTCAAATATATTGTTAAATAGTGACTCAATATCTGGTAATGTACAAACTTGCTTCAAAAATATATTTTACATAATATTTTTATATATTTTTATCAAAAAAAATTATTATTAATTTTTACCAATTTAATATATTTTATTTTTAAAAAAGTAAATTAATATTTTAAATCAGCATGTGAAAATAAATTTCTGCTGAAATTTTGGGATTTTTCTAAAATGTGTCATTTTTTATATTATTTAATAAAATTCATCTTTTTTGTAAAAATATAATTCAATTTCAACAAATTGTGTGATTTAAAACTACCAATAATCATTTAATATGATTTAAAAGTTTCATAAGTATTAATTAATCATAATTATTCAAATTAAATAATTTTGAATCATCCTTAATCCCAATTTTGGTATTAGTTTAATTTTAGGAATAAAAAGAATTCTTTTGAAAACTATTTTCAAGTGCATAATGATCCTCCATTTTAATTAATTCAAATAAAATATAATAGGGAATTATTTAAGTAGAAAAATTATATTATATATATATATATACTAATTGAATATTATATTTTTTTTTATTCATAGATTCAGTTTATGTTCATTGAAAAATATAATTCTTGAAAATCCAATTTTCAATCATGCTTTAAGGGACACCTATAACATGAATTTCATAATGTCATAGAGAAAAAATTTATTAAAATGTATTAAATATTTATAATCATAATAATTTACAATATTCAAAATGGAAAACTGAATTCATGTTAATAATTAATAGTAAAAATAGTTAAACTTTGTCACCATTATAAAATGATAATTGTGTTAACCTAGTATAAATCATTGTGAAAATGATTAAAAATTTTATATTAATTATTTTTTTAATTAATTTAGAACCTCAAAACATTAGTTTCTATATTCAATTATTTATGGGACCATTTTCCTTGAAATTGAACTATATAAAAATCTAAGAAAATAGAAAGACAAAATGTCACTCACTTTCATTTAAATATCTATTATATTTTCACATAGAGATAAAAATAAGTGTTGAATAATTATTAAATTTTATTTTTATTGTAATGAATTTATTTTAATGATGTTAATTTTATTTTATTTTTTAGCTATTATTTAGTTACCTTGAAAGTTTATATAGTGTTGACACATCATTTGTGTAAATAGAGTAAAATTGAAGATAATTGAATTTAAAAACATTAAATGTATTTTATTTGGGATTATTTCTTGTTTCAAAATATTTCCATATTTAATAAATAATTTTTACTAATTTTAAAGGGATTATATTCTAAATTAATTATTATCTTCATGTCTTTAATGAGAAATTAAATGAATAGTTTCAAAAATGAAATAAATTATATTTTATGTTAAATAATATTTCATTAGAATATTTAAAAATACCTAATATCATGAAATAGATAAACTATGATTATAAATAGACTAATATTTCATTCATTTTTGATTTATGATACAATTTTTACCTTCTATGTAAAATTATAAACCATTCAATTTGAAAACGTTTTTACTACGGTTGTGGTTAAAACAGGTTTACCTGATATTAAACAATAGATAAGGGTTAGTTTCTAATTAAACATTTATAAATAATATATTATGTCTAAATTTCAACCTTATAATATAAAAAAATTTAATCCCTAACTATTTTTTAGTATTTTACTTGAATATACCCTTATTATATTTTAATATTTTTAAACATTCAAAATGTGCCCCTCCCCACACATATAAAAGGAAATCTTATCTCCATTTTTCTTCGCACATAAAGAAAAATATGGCTCAAAAAATATTTTACCAAATACCTTCCTTAATTATTTCCCAAAATCTTATAGGATTTGGTTTTAACAGAAATCTAATCTAGGATATCTTTAGGTATAATCCTAAAGAGGATTTCTGAAGTAGTGTTATCATTCATAACTGAGGGTTTCTGTATAATTTCATTTTCCAACACCATAAAGACTTATTATACAAATAAAAAAATAATAACATAAATATCTTCTATATAATGATATGTTTTCATGTTAATGGAATACCATATATCTTTTTCCTCTTCCATAAAGTTGAAAAACAAATCGTTGTTTGTGTGTAATTTAGACAACCACTGCACTAACCATTGTAATTTGTTTTCAACCTTTTAGGGATGTTTATAATTATGGATTTAATATATATATATATATATATATATATAATATTAGTGATATAATTATATTTATAAAAATAAAAAATGTCACATAATTTATTACCTTTCGATTAAATATGTAGTTCCCTTGTCCAGGTTTACCAGTGATAGGGGAGGGGGAATCCTCAATCACTTTTTATGAATTCCATTTTATTAGATTCCATCCTGAAAAAGATGATAAGGTTCTTAATACACTAAATATTTTCTATCAATATCACCTCATGTGTATGAGTAATAATTAAGAGATTATCACATAGTATTAACTTGGTTTGGATGAAAGGCCCACCCCTTTCTATATTGGTAAACCCCCCAACATGAATTCACTACTAAAATATCATTATCAATTAAAATTGATGATAATGAATCAGAAGACATCTCTTGAAAACCCTCATATGATTTTCCTTATGCATCATCCAATAGTTTTTCTAAAATTTATACTAACATGATCCTATATCCATATATGATACTAATTATTTTCCATCTCCAATCAAGATACTTAATTTACTTTTAATCACAATCGAAAGTATTTAGTTGCTCCTAGCTTGTACTAAGAGACTTCCCCATCCCCCAGTTCTAACCAAGATAAATATATAGTTCTTAAAGGATGACATACTATAATATGATATTTTTATATTCCTTTATGATCATTCTTAGTAAAACCTTCTCGTGTAAATGTTTATGTACATTTTCATCTTGTTAGTATTACCTTGATATCTCTAATATCAAGCAATTGTTCAATTAAATCTATGCAGACCTACTCATAAAATTCATCCTTTTTCAAAATTCCTAGTCTATATCTATGTGTTAAATTGGTACATAACTTTTATTGAAAATTTTATGAAATATATAACTTGAATAATTTCAATGAAATTTCTTCATGAAATCTGTACTCAAGTATGATTTTTTCACATACTACATGGGAATAAAATGGTATAAACCATAGCACATGAAATTATTTTATCTTATAAATTTATGTACTTATCAAAATTCGGTTTCAGTTATCAATGGATGTGTACCTTTTTTATAATCATATATAGGTTATTCCATTCATGAACCTTCTTCCTTACACAAACACAAATTGGTGTAAGTGTATTATTTGTGATCACCAATTTTCATGTGTGAATGCAAGTGAACATGCATTGCTTATTCATTTTTATACTATGCACATGTCTGAATAATATATATTATGATAGTGTAGTTTATTTTCCCTTGTTTCTTCCTCACGTGCATACATTCTTGCACATAGGTTTTCACAATACCTTCACAAAAACCTTTCATTAAACAATCTTTTTTAATGTATAAGAAGGAATATGTTATGTCATGTTTCTTATTTTTATAAACATAGTGATGTATAAGAACTAGTTCAAAATATCCAATATAATCATGTAAACTAGTGAGGTTATGTGTGATTCTATGAGACATTATTGAATGACATTGTGGATTTTTTTAAGCCTTTATGTTGAAGATTTACATGTTAGGAAGGTCGCGACATATTCTTCTTTGTGAAAGTAAGAGATTTACCATAACTCTTTCCTCCATATAGTGGAAGAATAAAGAGATAATATAATTAATGATATCTCACAAATATGAATGATAGTATAATTCTCTACCTTGGAACCTCTAATTTTATATGTGGGGATCATCATGGCTTTATAAAACTCTCTTATCATTTTTTTGTGATCTCATAGATCTGAGGAAAATAACGTGTCATAATTTTCATAAACAATCATGAATTTATTGAATATATTTCTCAAAAATGATAGAACCTTACCTTATTAATGTTTTTATCCTCTATAATGTCCATGTTATATATTTGTTGAACCTCCTCTTTAATGATTGAACAATATTCATGTTCAAATTATCTTACTGAACTCGATCATATTACACACTATATCTCCTCAAATTAATCATTGTTAAGTAGTGAAAATTAAGTTACATGATGTTTTAATGATATTAATATATCTAGTACAGCAAATTTCCTCTTGAATTAATTGATTTATCATCCTAAAATCATTTCATAAAGAACACTAGTGTAAAAAAACACTTCAATGTCACTCGATGAAGAATACAATCCTGGTGATAATTGGGTAGCTCAGATTAAGTGGATCAGATGGTCCATGAAATAACTATATCTTTTTTAGAGGAGGAATAGTTTCCACATCAATGTTATCCCAAATTTATTACTTGTTCAATTTAACTATCCTTAATAAATGATTATAAACTATGAGTTGATGTAACAAGGTAGTGGGGGATAAAAAACTATAACATGACTCATAGACATGAACCACATGAACCATATTCCCAATCAGAAAAATTGGTCCATCATTATGCAGAGTCACACATGGACATGATCTTATGGGACTATAAATTTCCAACTCTCGTTATCTTTCCTCATTTCCAGATTTTTAGGTCAGATCTTCCTTGTGGTTGACTAATGATTCCCTCACGTATGGTTGAGGGTATGTCCCTTTTCGGCTTACAATTATTTTCCTTGTTTTACAATCAAATATCCCATAATGAATTTAGTATATTTTTTTAACATAAATTTACTATGTACTATAAATACGAAATATTCAACAACACCTCCAAAATTATTAATGTAAAAAGTAAATTCATTTTCAATTTTTCCCTTCAATTATTATTCTTTTCAGTGTTTTGAAAAATTTGTGCTCTTTTACACATGTCTTTCACATAGAATTGTCAGTCCAAAAATCATCACATTTATAAATGGATAATTTTATAAGAATGATAACCAATATCAATAATTCAATCCATATTATGCGTCTAATATTCACTACATTATCCAAATACATATTGAAACATAAATTAAAACAAATGAAACAATTTAACCAATAATCTATCCCTTTGTATTTTGATTTCAAAACCACACAACATGTGATAAAGTCAATATTTATGATAAAAAATTACCTCAATTGTTTAAAATTAAATGAAAAGGATAAATAAGGTATTATCATCTCATTATTCTTCTCAAAACCATTATCATCACCCTAATATAAAAATTTTCGGACAACTTCTTAGAGAGGGAATATCACATATGGTTATCATGGATTTGATCCTTTGGTAAATAATCTATATGAATATATTTGAAAACAGAGTTTATAAAACAAGGGTGATGCAACCAAGGTTATATAATATGTCTATAATATACCATTCATGTGAAATCATTATTAGAAATCCAAAATTCTCATTTAATGTGATGTAAGTAAGAAGACATATGAATATAATTATAAATCCTACAAACACATCAATAGCCATACCTGAAAGTTCATAGGAAAAATATATATCTCACCCTTTTTTTCATTAATTACTCAACCAATAAATCCACAATAACATATATTATTAGTAAAATTAATAATGATGTGTGAAAGTGTGATTGGAATACCACATATTTTAGTTTTTAAGAGATGTTCAGAAATCCCATAGTCAATATGTGGTGAAATTTTAACAAATTCAATTTATAAATGATCTCCCACAAGAGATATAACTACCTTATGAAATTAGCTACATGTGAGTAAAAAGGAAATAATATATATTTATATATATATATTGGAGTAACGAGGGACCTTCAAATTTTTCATGAGTAACAATCATGTTTATAAATACCTCTCGATCATATTATTATTTTCTCCCAATCATAGTTGACTTCTCATAAACTTTTAATTGAATAATAATTTCCACAATTTTTTATATAATTTAATTATTTTAATTATACTTAACAAAAAAATTATCCTCCTTAAATATTTTACCCCATATCTATTTGATTAGTTGAATAACTAGGAATTCCTTGTTGGAATTTTCTATCTCCTCATAATCTCAATATAGCATGACACTATTTTTCTATTGAATCCCCTTCCATTTATAAGCATTAGTAATATCTCCTAGAAATATTTTTATGTGATTATCATCTTTTTTACCATTATACTTAAATATACCACAAAATTCATCAAACCATTTTTATATGTTGTGAATTAGAAACTTGGATGAATCTCTAGTCATATTACTCATTCTATAAGAAATATTTTCCACATATTCACCATAGGATACCATTGATTCATGCCTATTTTAAAGTAATGAAATGTCATAACATCAACAGTACACTTTTTACCCTTAACCATCACAACATCAAAAAAACAAGATCTTGGATCTCCCAGCTTGATTTTAATTCTATATATACAACTTTTATTATTGTAATTCATTGAATTGAGACTTATTTTGATTAGAAAGTGGTGATTATCTTGAATCACTTATATCCCCATTTCATGTAGGAGATGATCTCTTTATTTTTTTTAAAAAAATAGTTCCCTTAATGGTCTTCATGTTCTATCACATACCAAAGACATACTTATCACCTTTTTCCTATAGATTTCACTTATGTGGTATAATTCTTCTCTTACCATCAACCATTCAAATTATAAATGTATGAAATCTTTCATTTTCAAAAATTTTCATGTTATTACAACAATTTCATGACTTTTCCCCTAAATTTCATCAACAAAAAAATATTCTATTAGCTGTTATTTATTATTTTGTGGTCTAAATTGTTTTGATTTTATAGATTGTGAAATATTACTACTTTTTATTGGAATGTAACAACCCTGAACCCAATAGCCTAGAGTCAGCACCATAATTTAATAAATTCCTATGATTACAATGAATCAAATCCTAAAGGTATGAATAGATTATTACTTTTTTATAACCATAATAAATACGTGATACTAATAATACATTGGGAAAATAAAATTATGTATAAAAAAATAAATGTTCATCATTATTGAAACTCATTCCATGAATTCTTCTTCATATACTAGTGAAAGGAAACAATATAAGGGTGATAAAAAATGTTCAGTAAGGTTTGTATATAGTTGAAGTAATAAATAATCAATGAGTATAATCAATATATAAAGGTAATTAACTGAACATACATTCCATTAAATTATTAAATTTAGAAGGAAGTATGTAATAAACATGGCATGGTACATAACTATACATACACACTATTTAATCAAAAAAAAATTGTTTGAAATGAATCCTTAAAATTTTATCATACTGAAAATATCATCGATAAGAATAATTATATCTGAATGATGGATATTATTAATTATTGGACAAATTTTTTCCTCAGAATAATATACCTTTAACAGTTAGATCAATCATAATTTAGATTAAAATATAATGGTTGAAAACCCACTTAGGATATAAAACTGAATCATCTATTGAAAATATCAATGCATCGAGTGGAAACCATTAACCACGACCCACTCAAGTTATACCAGTCCAAATTGTTCATCATATATGAAATAATTTATTTAATTCAAAAATAATATGCCTTATCAAATATTCATATTGTGTAAAAGATATTAATTTATAAATATTTACCTAGATAATCAAATAACTATCAAGTACACACCATATGTAAAAATGGTATATATTTGAGGAAATAATAGTATTCATGATAAATTATATGGATACTTATGGGAAATTTAATTTTAAATGGTGATAGGACAATGAATAATTAAAGGAAAAGTTAGTGACAACAAAATTGATTCAAAGAAGTCAATTCAGTGCACTCAATGGTAAAAATAATCATAATACATCCAAATAATAAATATTGATTATATGAACATAATGTATACAAATTGGAGTTATAAAAATGGTTTGTTTCCTTGATTAAATTAAAAATATTTATAAACATTGTTGGCAAAAATATACATTTAATTTTGAAAAAAATGAAAATCCTTTTCATAGAAATTAAATTTAAAAATAATCGTTCAAAATAACCTTTTCAAATTTTAAGTACTATTCAAAGAAATGATGGTGGGTAATTATATTCATGTCGAACAAGGTAAATAGAATATTTATATTGAATCAAATAAAGGATATAAATATTCTTTATTTAGAAAGAAATAAGATAATTAACTTAAACCCATTTTTTTAAAGAAAAACTAGGTAAATATTAGTTTAATAAAAAATATTTAAATGGTTAAATAATTAATTTATTTTCTAAAAATGGTTTTGATAAAAAAACTATTTTCTATCGAATAGATAACTAATGTAATGTTTTTTTAAAAACATTTTCTAAAACATTTTGAGTACCAAAGTGTAGGAAAATTGAACTATTACTTGAAAAATATACTCAATACCCATAGGATAAAAAATTAATGGATTTTTTAAATACGAATCCAATAATTTACTTTAATGTAAATTCAAGAATAAGAAATATCGATTATATTGAGATTGTGAAATAAACCCTTAATATGATCATAACATCAATGTAATAATTTTTAATTGAATACATTTTTTATTAACTAAAAATCCACATAAAATAATTGTAAATATACGAATTTATTTTAATATTCTTTATATAAATAATAATATAGTATTAAAAATAACATGGAAGTAATATAAACCAATGAAAATGAATTGAGTTATAAAATTTCATTAAAACTTGGTAACATTAAGTTCAAATGATGTTATATGAAATAATTCAAATTATAACTCTAAAAAACATGAATAATGAATTATTCATGATATTCAAGGTTAATGTGGGATGTTTATAAAGTATTTAAAATTAATTATTGGCATAACATTGTGTTATTCCTCAGTGAAATTAAATTGAGAAGAAATCACTTACCTTGAACTTCTTTTAGTCATACTTACATTACACTATTGTAAAATGGTTGTAAGATTATTATTAAAATATAACAAAACCATATCAATATTTATTATATTATATAATATATTTTTACAAAATATTATTACCCATTCATTAATAATCATTCATTATTTGTTTAGGTAAGAACTTGATTTTTTTGAGTTTGTTTTGACTTTTTATTTTTCGATAATATTACATTGATAATAATTTAATCATCTCCAAAATTTAATTCATTATTTAAATAAGATATATATTAATTATTTATGAATTTATTGTAATTAATATTTTTTTATAGTAAATTAAATACATCATTCATGGAGATGGTAGGTCGTTCATGCGCATTGGTGCTGCTTCAATTTTCTTTGAATATTAAACATGGAAAATTAAATGATATATATTATCATTTCATTATAATATTTAGTTTATATCTATCAAATATTATTATTTAATAAATCCTTAATACATTCCATGTAAATCATGATTGAATCATATTTCTTTGAGGAGACGGTTTTCCACACATCCACAAATGATGTTATTATATTCCCACATGTTTTAAAGAATGAATTTATTTGTTATATAATAAATAAATAAGAATAAATTCAAAATAAATATATTATATATCATATATGAACTAAAAATCAACCATTATTCCCTTCCTTGAAAGGTAGAAATAGAAAAACGAACGACATCAGTTCACGAGGTGGTGGTCTATCATACAGAAAAACGATGATTGTGTGTCCCATTTTATGGGTGTGGTTGTGTGTGTATTTCATACCATTACATTAAAAATAACTCATTATATTTATTATAATGAGTTTATTATATAATAATTATATAAAATCAATTTAATTATTGAGGAAAGATAGAAAAGAAAAGTTCACGTTGAATAATGTTATCTCTTCTTCATGTAACTCTTTTATATTTTCAACAAAGGAAATCCTTGGATTTATCCATTACCATTATTTATAATCTATGATAACATGAGTTATTTAGGGAGTATATTTAAGAGGTTTTTGGATGATATAAAATGTTATGGGTGTGAACATGTAAGGGGAGTGAGTGCCTTTTTATAGTGGAGAAGGTGTGAAATTATTGTAAATACCAAAAGCCAAACACTATTGGGAGGTATCCATTATATAATCTACATCAAATAAATAAATATATTCTATATAATTGGTTATATGGTATAAATATTTATAGACAATGGTTTTTGGAAAATTTTCTTGTTCATTTTTCTCCTTAATAGTAATGTTTTACTACTAAGTAAACTAATTCTTACCTTAATAACTATAATTAATTTTTGTTGCTCCCACAATTATTTTTGGAAAAAAATCATTGAACATACTAAAAATTATAAATTATTCTGATTCAAAATATGGAATTTATTTCTTGCAAATTAAAATCACAAAATTGGTAGATATTAACATAAAATTAACCTAGTAGATAGGAAACAAAAGCTGGTTTTTAAAATTAAAATGTTCAAAATATTACTCTGTTTATATATCTAAATTAAATATAATAATGATTAAAATGACTTAAATAAGATTTATATATGTATAAATGATCTAATATTACCTTAAAAATAATTTAAAATACAATTTTTCCTTATAAATTATTTAGAAAAAAAATCAGTTTATAATTAAAAATGAATATTTTTCCCTATTGTTCAAAAAATGAAACCTCTTAGAAAAATATCAAAAATTCCACCATATAAAATTTTTACATTACTCACTAAAAATTTCAGTTCCTTTTTAGAATCAAAAATTTATAAATGTGATAATATTTGGTTTTAAAAAATTCTTTCATTAAAAGTTAAGAAAACTACTATTAGAAAAATATAGCTTTTATGTGTAAAATCAGATTTGATCTTATCTTCTACCTATATTGTCTATTGGATGAGTGTAAATTTATTTTAACATATAAATTATAATTTTAATGAATATAATTCGCTCGTATTAATTTATTAATTTAGTAGGATATAAATCTATTGGGTTCCTAAAAATAATTATTAATAAATAGATTAACATTATATTAAATTGGTTGTTATATTCAATTATAATTAATAGTAAAAAATTAATTTAGGAATATATTTTTTTATGTATGTTAACCATACTCATAACCGTAAATTTATTATCTATTTTATATGTTATTATAAATAATAATAATATTTTAATAATATATTATTGTTCACTAAAACTCAGTATTGCAGGTAATGCAAGCTATCGAAGAAGGTCGTTATTTCATTTAATGCAACCTAAGATAGTTTTTTTATACATTTAAATCTATATAGTATATTAAAATAGAAAATATATAAAAATGTTTTAGAATGTTATATTCCTTTTTATGCTTTATTTTTTTGTGTTATACGTGATATCGAGTATGATGTTCATATTTTTAACATTCAGGATGTAACATTCTACTCACCTTAAAAAAATTGTGTCCTCAGAATATAAACATGTTCTTAGTAATATAGGGTTTGGTGTTTAAATAAACAATTTTTGAAAAAACAACATTATAAAATAGTTATTCCAATACCCTCTTAATAAGAGAGAAAGAGATGTTCATAGGTCATATAGAATAACATTTAACTAGGCTTAAACATAAGATAACATGATCGTAAAGAAAATATATTAACTTTGATAAAAGTTTAAATAATTATATGGAATTATTGAGGTTTATTATCACAAAATATAGAATTATCATTGGAATATTTTGGTCCTCAAATCCATAAATCTGTTATTATTTAAATGAAAATCTATTCAATAAAAATTATGGTAATATGATAACAATTTTTTTAAAGATCATTTTATAAGTGTTGAAGAATACTTTTATATTACCCTAATATAAGGGAATATACATACATAAAACATTAATATTTCATAAACACTATTTCATCATTTTTTTAATTTAATCAATTTCTAATTCATATCTTACTCCACAAAATGAAACTTTTAGGAAATGAATTTTTTATGCCTGAATGACTAAAAATTTTTTTTAACAGATCATAAAATCAATAAAAAAGTGAAAAATATTTCATTATACCTTTATTTATTTTCTTAAAACAATATGGTTAATCCCTTAATCTATAAACCTCACATTTAATACTATTGGATTATCATTATTTTTTATTCATAAAATATTTAACTAAAAACATTGCTACATTTACTTGGAATCAAATTGGAATGTGGTAGATGTGAAACTCTTATCATCCTTCTATATAACTGCATGATTTTCTGGTATATATCTTCTTAAAAAAATTCTTTTGATAGCTTATGTTTCAAACAACACCAATCTTAAAAAAAAATAGTGATATATTATTAATTATTAACTTGACCGGTGGAATAGTGATATGAGCATTAGGAAATAGTAATTTGTATAATAGAATTTTAACATCACCTATGAATGTATAAATAAAATTTATTAATCATATAAATGAAAATATTATGTAATTATACTATAGAATAAGTAAATAAATGTTTTAAATATGACAAATTAATGGTTGGTATTTTTATAAAACCTAAATGTCTATTAAAAATTATATAATGTAATGATTTCGAAGAAATTTTAGTTTCATAAAATAAAGTTATCATTTAATATTTTGTTGTCTTATTATTAGAATATAATTTTATGAGACTTTAATTAATTTTTCGATGTGTCATAAATGGAGTTATAATATTAAAATTGGTATTTTTTCATAAATTATTATTTTAAATAAAACATAAATTTCTCATATTTGGTAATTTATTTTCCAAATATTTATTCCATTATTGAATTCTACATGTAAAAAAATAGTTTGGGTTAATTTTTGGGATTTTTTCTAAATTGTTGAATTTTGTGAATAGTGAAATATGGTAATTTAGAGTATTCAAAATTATAAGTTAAATACACTATTTATTGATTAATTTATTATGTAATAACCATATTACATAAATGTACATCATTATTTACTATATTAAGTGATATTTTTCAATACTGTTGAAATTAATTAGCAAATATAATAAATTAATAAATAAAATAATAAAAAAATACCCCACTTTTCCAATATAGATACCACCCCACTTTATCATTTTTCCTTAACAAAAATCTATACCCAAGTTCCATAAAGAGGTTCTGGGGGAGAATTAATTCAAGATGTAAAACCCTCAATCCCTCTATTTCAATTTCTTTTAATTTCATTTATTATCCTCTCCTCACATCCCCTTATACAAGTGGAATTATAACTCTATTATATTATATATAATGTAATTTTATTATCATATTTTATTATAAATTGTCAAATCCCTTATCCTCTCAAGTTTTTTTAAAAAAAATAAGACATTATCTCTAATGTGTTGATTTAACAAAATTGTGAACAATGTGTTTGCATTTTCCATTACCCACTTCATGGATGGTAATGAAAATATTATAATTTTTAAAACATATTGAAAATTTTATATTCAATATTTTATGATGTTCTAAACCTAATATATATATATATAAATATATATATATTATTCAAACAATAAAACAAAAATGGTTCTTGATTATCATAATACCTCAAATATAAACAAATCATTTTATATTATCATTTTATCTAATAAATCATTCTCATATTAAAAATATATGGGGAAATTTAAAACTAGAGAAGTTTATTAATACCATATCACTCAACTTCTAGTGTTTCTCTTCCATTTCACAAGAATAAAAAATATTAAATTCAATGGAACCAATCATAAAATTATAAAATAAATTCTCCAAGAAAATTGAAATTGAATCTTTACAGTCATTAGAATGATTATAAATGAAAGGAATAAAATTATAATAAATCAAATATATGTTTTATTGGATTTTGATTAAGTATTTAACTAATATTATTTGATTAACGAAGACATTAATTACATGTTCATAACCCTTTCAGACATATGGTGAGGTATTTCTGAACTCAATTTCTATTCATTAGGTTAAACTTCTATGTAATGTATTATTTTATTCCAATAATATGCATCATATGGACCCCTAATTTTTTTAAAGTTATTTCTAAATTTTATTTTTTTATTTAAATTTTTCTCACGTAATTATTTCATTGATTTTCCCTCACTCCAATGATACGATCATTGTAATGAGTTTCTCATATCACTATTATTTATGTGAGATTTTCTTTATTCACCATTTATTTTATGTATATGGGGAATCTATATTGACCTTTTGATATATAATAAAATTAGTCTCATTATCTCCATAGTATTAAATATTTCATTGTAAGATTATGAACTTTATGGTGGATACGTTTCAAATGATTACAATGTTGTAAGGGATTCTCTCCAAACATTAATTTATTCTTTGAGTTCCACTTTCTATATATTTACCCCAATGAAATTATTAATTATTCTTATTTACACCCTCTAAATTTGTTTTATTTGTTCTAATCATAAGTAACAATTAAATTTCTTCTTTAATTGATATATAAAGACATATTATATAATGATCCCTTTTAAATTCCTCCAGATAAGCCAGCCCAATTAAAGGGTACATCCAAATTTATTACCCATTTTTATGTACACATCCTATTATATTATGTTCCACCATTATTTTTCTAAAATACCTCATTTTATTATGAAACATTTTATTAGTTCCTTTCAAAATTTATAAATAAATTATTCTTTTCTTATGTTCAATGACTCTTTCATATTTTCCCATTAAACTGCACTAAAGTGGCTCTTTGAAAATATTCCAAAACAATATTTTTACATTTTTTAACTTAATTGGGACAAAATTTATATTTATATTTGTCTATTTTCCCCTTTTAATCCATTATTTGATGGATATTATTATTTTCTATTCTATATACCATTTTTTATATAGTATTAAATTTATTTCTATTTGATTATATAAGGAAATATTGATAAATATATATCTTCTATTTATTATGGATCTGTGAAGATAAGTCGCATTATTTATTTATTAAATTAATACCTGAGTGATCCTTTTGAATATTATAAAATGGGTTGGGGACTGATTAATGCAATCCCCTCGATGCATCAGTAGTAACATGAGATAAAATTAGTTGGAGACAAACCCTTTGTGGTTATTTTATTAGAAAAATCAGATAGCTTAGTACCCACATACATAAACTATCATGATGGTAAAATGATTCATGATCTATATTAATGAATTAATATAATTAAATATTTCCTTAATTTATAATTATGTTATTATTATTGAGAGGATTTCAACTAAATAAAAATATATAGATGCATTTTAATTCTCAATTTACTGATTGTAATATTAATTGCAGTTATTTACTTTTAAATATTTATTATACTTTTCTATCTAAGTTTTTTTATAATATATCTAACCCTTACTAATTACTTCATCTCGCTATTTTTTTATTCCTTCCTCGGGTTATATAGATGATATTGTTGAAAAAGTTTCATAGAAGAAGTTTATTTTCCTCTTTTGTTATATGTTCAATTACCTATATAATAAGAGAACCATGTATATATCCAGTTCATTGGGACTACTGAACTAATCAATCCTTGGTGATATGATCTCTTGTATCTATATCATTGTAATATTATAACCACCAACTATGGGCTAATTTCTTTGTAGTTGTTATTGTTGGTATCAAATATTGCTTAGTAGATACATTTGGAATTAGATTTAGTAAGTCCTATATTAGGTAACATAACACTAGGACAGACATTGAGGATAACTGTGGAAGAAAATCATAAACAAACCATGTTTTTGAGATTAGTTATGGATAAATTTTTAAATTTATGTTACCTATTTCTCTAGTTTTTGGATTGTATATTTTGTTTCATAATAATGTGATCTATTCTAGGGTAGAAAATAATTTATAAATGGAACCTTATTGAAGGAACAAGAACCTCACTAATGCAGATGATAAAAATTGTAAGAAGGATTATGTATTTTATGGTCTTATTCCAATATTTTAAAGGGAGAATGTATCATAAACATTATTATAATTTGAAGACATAGTATCATGACCTAACGAGGAAAAAAATGAGTTCTCAATGTATTATTGATTCACAGGGAAGAATGAGAGCAAGAGTACAAATAATAATAATTTAGACAAATAAATAAAGAGAAATAATTATATTCATATGTGAGAATATTTTAAAGAACAAACCATTTCATACTTTAAAATAATGGGAGTTTTCTACAAGTGTGGATAGAAAGGTCACTGTTCTTATGATTTCAAGGATAAGAGAATGTTTTTCAATTAACAATACATCAACAACATGGAGAGGGGACTGTTTCCAAAGTAATTTAGTGCCTCATGACTATATTGTCTTTCAAAACTGTTTCAAATGAGTTTGTTCATTGAACCAGAAATACCAAATGGTTTTACAACCATGTGGAACTGCTTTCTAACTATAGGTGATTCTCAGGGTTTTTGACTGACGATGCCTGAGAATGCACTTTGGTCGAGAGGATGGGATGTCAGGCTCATCACACCCTTTTAGGGGTGGGGGATTTTTTGTAATCTAGGATGCTCTTATATATTTAAGATATGTTAATGAATAATTTATTAATTACCAAGTATGACGTCAAAAAATATTTTGTTAACAATAAATTATTAGCATATGTAGGAAATAATAATTATCTTTATGTACATGATGTTCTTCATTATTAGAGGAAATATATATATACTCGATGTTCTCCATCAATGATATCCTCTTACATATAGATTAAAGAATATTTGATCATTAATACAATGATTCTGGTTTTCTAAACACTCAGTGGGGGCACAATGAAGTGATTCTTTATATAGGGAGATGTAATAAAACCAATGAACAACATTCCTACATATACCAATGAGAGGACTTAGAACCCACGTAGTTTGATGGTACTTAATAGGTCACATCATAGCTTTTATGGTCATGTGATAAGTACAAAACCATATAGTTTATCTTCATGTGGCAAGGATTTCTAGGTGGAAGGTACCTTTCCATGCTTGGTGAGGTACTTCTGCCAAAGTATACAAGGGGAACATAGATGGATTATCGATTCCCAGGTTGAATGAGGCCCAACTGGGAATGTGACCTAGAATATATGATCAATTTAGGCTGTTAGGTTTGGAACTCAATGATGCATTCAATGCATCCCATTTGGGAGGGGAATAAAAGACCACATAGTTTGATAATGAGTATTCTTGCCTATATAGATCCTCAGAAGATTTTCTTATAGGGGAGTATGGTCCTTTAAGGGAACTAATTTGGAGATTTTTCCTATGGGGGATGACAATAATATGGGATTGAATATGGGGCTTAAATCTATGGAGAATGCCCATTCGAATGTAATTAGTGCTTATAATTTAGAGGATTCCCATTTGAAATAATGTTGGGAATTACACTTTCTATGAGGCCCACTAGAGTTTTTAGTTTGATAATATGTCCTGATCATCAACAATATCTAAGCCTGTGTGAGTCATGTTCAGTTTAAGAAACAAGATATAATAATAGATCTAAAGAAGTCATAATCCACTTTTTTCACTCGTTTTTACTATATCTACTCCCATAGATAGTGGGATAGGGTGTTGAGTGAACTCATGTCCTATAAACCTTTTCTATTGAAAGAATATGAGGGGATGAGGGAGGAACTAAAATGAACCATTCATCTCTTCACATGACTAGTTATGAATGAAGGTGAAGGATGTGGGGCTTGCTCGAAATAGATATGGGCTTACTCTATATGGGATGCCTAAAAACAGGTTTCACAATAGGAGAGGAGGATCTCATTCCATGTCAATGGGAAAATATTGTGTGATCCTTACCCTCCCTGATGGGAACCAGAGGCTCCGGTTCTTAGAGATGAAAAGGGATGGACATGTGCCATATAATTCAAACCCTAATCCTTTAGACCAGGAACTCCCCAACCCTATCTCTAAGGTTGTTATCCTTATGAATGTAGATATAAAAATCCACCGAAACTGTGAGTATCTTTTCACTCTGGTAGGAAAATTGTAGTAATCCTATGACTATAGACATGTAAAACCAAAAGGAAGACACGATGAAATGCATTTCCGCAAGGTTCTACAAGTTGAGAGGTCTTGGGGGAGGTTTCATCATGGACTCTTTCAAACAAGAGATCAAAGAAAGAAGGGACCCTTACATGAATGACTTTGAAGAGGGAAAATAAGGTTAATCATTAAGGTATTGGGTGTGGGTATACTACATAGGTATGGCACACATTTCTACTGTGCATGGCCGAGAAGGAACTGAAATGTGGTTCACACATCGGGTACAGGCCTATGAGATCACGGAAAATCTCTTGAAATGGATTAATGTGATTATAAAACTAAGGTGGGGCCTTATACTAAGTACCCTGGGTTCCCTCTGATGTCTCAGTAAGTGTAACACCCTAATATTCCATGGTACGCTTCTTTTGGAATAATACAGTAGCATTTGTTGTACGCAACTTTGAGTTCTAACACACCACAACCAATCAAACTAGCTGTTATGCATAGTATTACCTACTTTTTGAAATTTTATAAATTTTTTCATTCAAAATGGACTTCATTTTTGGATTTGAAATATCGAAATTATATTAGGGTGAATTTTTGGTATTTTTCTGAAAACATTCAAATTTTTTTATGAATAGTGAAAAACACTGAGTTATAGTTTAAAACTGATTTTTTATTTAAAAAAGTATTTATTTATTTAAATTGAATTTAGGTAAAAATAGACACATAATACCTATATAAGTTCAATTTAATTCATTGGATTCAATTTATATTAATTTTAGATATATAAAAATTTCATAGAACATTTCATCGTCTTTTACCCATCTCCGAGGAGAATTTGCAAATTCACATAAAACATAATTTTACCACTTCTATGAGTGGAATTTCAAAAATCCAAGAGACATGATTGATATCAGTAAGTAAAATGTTGCTCAATGAGATTAAAATAAATTTTGGTGAATAGTAACTTTTTTACTTTTATTTACCACGGTTAAAAGTAAATAGGGTAATTAAGGGTAAAAATGATATTAATATTACCCTAACACATGTCGTAACTCTATAGGAAAAATGTATCTCGACCAAAAACAACCTTATGAATAAAATATGAACCTTTTTAGTCCACTTGGATTAGATTAGGACATTTATTATTATTTAATTCAAAGAAGAGTTAAATGAGTTAAAATCAATGTTTAATTACTAAAACATTTTTACTATAGGGTTATACATCAGATAAATTAGATTGTAAATATTCATTAGAAATATAAAAATATTTCCTGGATAATGGTATTTTATTTATAATTTTTAGACATTAAATAATTTAATTTATTTATGACATAATGGTGATGTAGTAATTACCTAATTAATGAAATATTAAAATAATTGATATTATAAATATCCAATTAAATGTAATTTGAGACTTTTTATGAATTCCAATAATCTTATAGGTTAATCTGACATATTAGGATTTGTTATATGAATTTGTTTTGATGTGTAATTCTATTAAGAATATATCAGAAACAATATACCTAATAGTGTCAAAATTGACATAAGAGTGTTTTTAAAACAAATATTATATTATTAATTGATATTCTATTGCTAAAAAACTAAGGTTCAGTAAAAGTACTTATATCATGATAGGTGTATCATTAATTGACTACTTTGGGGTCGCTTGGAATTATATTGTAAGTTTATTAGCTATATAATATAAAAATACAAAGAGACATGATAAATGTCAAACTATTTAACTAAGAGTTAAATAAAAAATATAAAGTTAATATAGTGACCCAAACCTATCTAAAACCTATTGGTTTAGTGGATTTTGACCCATACCCACCTTATCCTCGAAAGAAATCAATTTGGAGCCATTAGAAACCTAATATGAATTTATTATGAATTAATATTTCTATCTTTTCTTAAGGTTCCCCTCACCCCTCATATAATAGGGCTCTCTCCCTTATCACTAATTCACACCTTCAAATCCATTTGGCTTGGCCAAACTCTTCCCAAATACCCTATCGACTATTATACCTTCATCCTATAGGCCTTATTTTAGTCAGAAAGACATCCTAAGAATCCCTTTTGATCAAAAACAAAAGGAAGAACCCGAAGAAGAGGTAATGATTTCACCACCCTCTTTCAAGTTCCTTTCTTCTTCCACTTCTTCCACTTCTTCTTTATTTGTTATTTCAATTATAAAATAATAACTCCAGTGTCTTCCATATACTTTGATGTTATTATAATTATGGTACACCAAAATTAATTCTTTTATCCACCCTTTGAATGACATGTCACCATACGTGCGTACGTACGGCTTACGGTCTCCACGTCATGATGTAATTGTTATTCGAAACATTATTATTTGGATGGGTATGGTAATGATGTATAATTGAAGTAAATAATAAATATAAAATTATAATGATTCTGTATATATGTTATACCATCCAATTATATTTTATTTTAATATCAAAAAAATGATATTGTCGCTCATGCGTACGTACGGACTACAGTCTCCCTGAACACGATGAGATTCATTCCCCATCGTATCCATTCAAGAATAATTATCATTTGATGATTAAAAATAATTTTTAAGGACTTGATATCATTATTGATTTGAATAAGATACAACCTATCCACAACAAACACAGCTTATGTAACAAAACATATAAAAGCAAACGAGTAAATTAACACCTGAAACAACGATAATACTAAGATATTATTAACAAAAAAATGTTAAAAGATCATATATGATATCATATTAATGTATTTGATTCTTATATAATTTAATAACTATTATTTCACTATTATACAGTAGGTTAACCTACCCTTTTCAAAGTAAAAGTACAAGTTAAGGGTTAATTCGACTATCTTTTCATTATTTGAGGTTGTCAATACATAATTATCTACTAGGACCTCTTTATCATCCACATCCATGTTTCTTAAAAATGTATTTCAAAACATTCTTACTATTTTATAGACTATGGTTTAAAGTCATTTATACCCATTTTTTACTTCTTATAAGATGTTTATAAAGGAATCTTTCCGTCGTTTTCCAAACAAGGTCCTTTTTAACCTTTTCGACAAAATTAAGGTAAGAATGTCTTTTTTAACTTATACAGCGTGTGCAGCTATTTTCCACCATAATAAAATCGTCGAAGCTTCCCTTACAAGATTATAAGAATATTTTCAAATTAAATGTTTTTTTATAATTATGTGACTTTTAAATGATTTAAAAAAAGATATATTTCTCTCAAATAGTTTTGATTTCATCTATATCAACATCCTTTCATAGATTTTAAGCTTATTTGAAGTTGAGTCATTATTATACAAAACTTCCATATTTTATTTAAGGTTTTTTGATATTTTTGAATGTGTATGTGTTATTTTTATACCATCCATGGTTTATATAGAAATAATTGACATTTTTTATGCTAGTTTCAATACGAATGTTTGTGATATGTTTAAACATGTTCATATGTGGAATGAATTGGACTTAATAAGTGACGGGTGGAGCCCGCTATAGCTCCTTGATGCATCGGTAGGTCTCATGAGACAAACTAGTGTCTTGGCACAAGGTCTTGACAAAATATTATTTGTAGTCTTGGAAAAAGTCCTTGACTATGTGGTTATGATAGTCTGGAATTATGCATTCCATCATTATGAAAGTGGTTATTGATATTGCATGTGATTATTCGACTAGTAGAATATCCATGTGAATAAGTAAATGGAATTATTTCATTTTATTTCTATCATATTATGTTGAATTTCAAGTATAAAAGTCTTTTTTTAGTTATACACTACATTAAATGTTTATGCTTATTTACGAATGTTTCCTCTATATTGTTATCCATATTGAGAATCTGAGCTCACCCCTTTCTATGTTTTATTTTTCCCAGGATGTGAAAAGTATTTTATGAATGACCCGCAGGGATAGTATGAGGGGATATGAGTGTGGCCTATAGAGAAAAGATGGTGTTTTAGTTTTTCACTTTATTATGTTATGTAAACATTATGAATGTATCTAGTGATTTCAAGGCTACTAAACTAATCGGTCTTTCGAGATTTGACCTTTTGGGATCATGCCAATGTTATGTAATAATGAACCGACTCTGGGTAACTGGGGTTGGGGCTTCACAGTTGGTATTAGTAGAAATTTAGTACAAACCTTAGAGGCCATATTTAGATAAAATCTTATTAGAGCACATAGACCTAAGATGGAATTTGACGATTAGTATAGAAGAACATCCTAGAATTTTGGTATTGTAGACATTTTGTGAGTTTTCTGAGAAATACATCCCTGTCTAGATACGAGCAGGTAGAGGCGGCTCTAGAACAGATGTACCTAAGGGTAAAACCCTAAAACACCGCTTTGAGCTAGACTCAAACGGGAACTGGTGGACGACAATGGGCTTTGCTGCACTCTTGGTTAGGACACTCCCGGGGGATATGATTAGGATAATTATCATTTTATTTACAAACGATTATGAAGGGTTTATGAGTATATACTTCCTCAAAGAAATTTTTTTTATGATTATGGATTATATCCATAAACTGTTCAATTTACGTTAGGTATTTTACCAGTATGGAATTATGTATTTTGATTCATATACTAATCCAGTTTATGCCATTGTTTAGAAATGGTGCCTAGTTTAAGGAATGGAAATCATATCAATGCACATACTCCATGTAGGGATTTCTCTTATACTCAAGAAAATTATAGTGGAGCTGGTGATACGACTGGTGCTGATAAGCTTATCACCATACTAGGACAACTCACTCAGGTTATGAATAATAACCTTACCCTAATGGAGAACCATGATCCACAACGTGGAGGATCAATGTTAGATCGCTTCATGAGGAAACAACCACCAACATTAAATGGGTATATAAATCCATTGGTAGGTGAGCAATGGATAGTTCCCTAGAGAAAATATTTTAGGATTTGGGGAGTAGTGAAAGGGAAAAAGTTGTCATGGCAGTTTACCGCCTCACTGTAGATGCTGATCAATGGTGTTCATTGATTCAAAACAAAAAAAAAGATGACAAAGTATCAAATATGGAATGGGGGGAGTTTAAAGATATTTTCTTAGAAAAATACTTTCCGTGTGACCATCGAATAGATATGAAAAGGCAATTTCTGAGTCTGAGGAAAAAGGAGGATGAGAATGTCGCAAAGTATGAGGCTAACATTACAAGGTTAGAAAGGCATGCTAAAGATTATATATGTAACCCTAGATGTAAGATTGATCGTTTTTTTTATTGGTTAAAACTGTTTCTCCGTCGAGCATTAGTCTCACAATCCTTCTCGTCATACGAAGATATTGTCTAATGTGCTATCAAGACAAAAAAAATTATCTAAATCTTATGACAATAAAGTAAAGCAAGAGAAGAAGAGAACGGTGGATCAAGAGACAAATAATGGTAAAAGGAGAATGATGCATTTTCCATTATCTGATAATTGTGGGAAGAAACACCCTGGTACATGCCTAAAAAGAATGGGAGTCTATTACAAGTGTGGTGAAAAGGGCCATAAAGTTCATGATTGCAAGGGAAATAAAGTTGATGTCAATGTGGAATGCTATAATTGTAGAGAAATGGGTAATTATGCAAATAAATTTCCTAAGCGCCAATGAAACTTACCTCAGAAAAGGCCACGGGAGAAAGGACAAGATTATGTTGTTACTACAGTAGAAGTTGAATAATTATTATATTTGTGTTTTTGGATTCAAGAACTATATTCTAGTTATAATAATAATGTGATATATATAAGGATTGTACTACAGTACTTATTGTTTTCATTAAGGTTTTAATATTACTAAGGTAATCATATTTTCAGTATGTGGTAATAAGAGAAACTTAACTTTGTTTGGGGAATCTGATGTTACAATTGATTTGGGAATTTAGATACCTTTTACAGACTGTCTGGACAGAGGTATTTTGGATAACAATAATGTTTGTAATGGATTAAGATGAAATTTGGATATTATTGTTTAAGGTAAAACATTTCTTATGATTATTATTGGAATATTATAATACTATATTCTTGGGAAAATGACAACCTGCGAGTCGGGCGATAACCTGTCGCATCGGACAAAGCTGCATAAATCAAACCCATAATCATAGTGCGACATGACTTTATTACCTACCAATAGCCTAAAGGAAGTCCCATGATGTTATAATATAATTTTCATCATTTAAATGGTGTATGTTTATATTTTGAACCCTATACGATTATGATAAATAGAGTATTTTTGAGTTGTATTATGTTTTAGAGTGAAAGATGAGTTTGTGGTAGAAATTAGTTAAAGGATGGAACTCTACTTGTCAATTATATGTATTTATTCTTCTCTTATTATATGAAGAAATTAATTCTTATACTTTATTAAAGGGATCTTAAAACCAAAAATGTGTTATCCTAATACCTTATGTTTTGTTGAACCGATGGTATTTTAAATCATCATAGATTGATGAATTTAAGGCCTCAATTTTACACTTTTTTGTGATTGATGACATCAATGACTACCTATAAATATTTATGTTTTTCCTCCAATTATATGTATCTAATTTCCACCAATGTTCTTCTAATTGAGATCATAATTTGGTGGTGACCCTTTCATTTCTCTTTTCCTATTATTAAGACTAGATTTTAATAACCTAATTTCCGATGTGGGTTTTCCCAATGGTATTGTCTATTTTCAACCTTTTATTTTCGAAAGACAATTTCAAATTGCAAGGACACAATTTATTGAAGGAAGGGAGAATGTAACACCCCAAGAATCTATGGTACCTTTCTCTTTGAATAATACAGTAGTGTGTGTTGTACGCAACTTCGAGTTCTAACACACCACAAACAAATCATACTAGCCGTTATGAATAGTAATACACACTTTTTGAAATTTTATAAATTTTATCATTCAAAATGGACTTCATTTTTTGATTTTTAATATCGAAATTATTTTAGGGTGAATTTGTGGTATTTTTTTGTAAACATTCAATTTTTGATGAATAGTGAAAAACACTGAGTTATTGTTTAAAACCGAATTTTTATTTAAATTTTTATTTTTTTATTTAAATTTAATTTAGGTCAAAATATAAACATAATACCTATATAAGTTCAATGTAATTCATTAGAGTAAATTTATAATAATTTTAGATATAAAAAAAATTCTTAGAACTTTTCACCGTCTTTTACCCATCTCTTAGGAGAAATTGCAAATTCACATAAAACATAATTTTACCGCTCTTGTGAGTGGAATTTCAAAAATTCAAGAGAAATGGTTGATATCAGTAAGTAAAATTTGGTTCAATGAGATGAAAATAATTTTTGGTGAATAGTAACTTTTTTACTTTTATTTTCCACGGTTAAAAGTAAATTGGGTAATTAAGGGTAAAAATGATATTTATATTACCCTAAAACATGTCCTAATTCTATTGGAAAATTGTATCTCGACCAAAAACAACTTAGGAATAAAATATGAACCTTTTTGGTCCACTTGGATAAGATTAGGACATTTATTATTATTTAATTCAAAGAAGAGTTAAAAGAGTTAAAATCAAAGTTTAATTACTAAAATATTATAAATATAGGGTTATACATAAGATAAGTTCGATTATAAATATTCATTAGAAATATAAAAGGATTTCATACATAATGGAATTTTATTTATAATTTTTAGACATTAAATAATAAGTTTTATTTGTGACACAATGGTGATTTAGTAATTACCTAATTAATGAACTATTAAAATGAGTAATATTATAAATATCCAAATAAATGTAATTCGAGACTTTTTATGAATTCCAATAATTTTCTAGGTTAATATGACATATTAGGATTGGTTATATGAATTTTTTTCGAAGTAATAATTTTGTTATTAATTTATTAAAAACAAAATACCCAATAGTGTCCAAATTGACATAAAAGAGTTTTTAAAATAAATATTATATTATTAATTGATATTATATTCCTAAAAAACTAAGGTTTGGAAACAAGGACTTATATAATGATAGGTGTATCATTAATGGACCACTTGGGGGTCTCTTGGAGTATATAGTAAGTTTATTAACTATATAATATAAAAATACAAAGTGACATGGTAAATGTCAAACTATTTAACTAAGAGTAAAATCAAAAAGATAAAGTTAATATAGTGACCCAAACCTGTCTAAAACCTAATGGTTGAGTGGATTTTGACCCATACCCACCTTCTACTCGAACTAAATCAATTTTGAGACATTAGAAACCGAATATGATTTTATTATAAAATAATATTTCTAGCTTTTCCTGAGGTGCCCCTCACCCCTCTTATAAAAGGGCACTCCCCCTTCTCATTAATTCACACATTCAAAGCCATTTTTCTCAGCAAACCTCTACCCAAATACCCTATTAATTGTACTCTCTTCATCCTAGAGGCATTATTTTAGTGTGAAATCCAACCTATGGAGCCCTTTTGATCAAATCAAAAGGAAGAACCCGAAGAAGAGTTAATAATTTCACCACCCTCTTTCAAGTTCCTTTCCTCTTCCACTTCTTCTTTTTTTGTTATTTCCATTATAAAATAATAAATCCAGTATATTATAAATATTTTGATGTTATTATAATTATGGTACAACCAAATTCATTATTCTATCCACCCTTTAAATGACATGTCACCATACATGCGTACGTACGGCTTACCGTCTCCACGTCGTGGTGTAATTGTTATTCAAAACATTATTATTTGGATGAGTATGATAATGATGTGTAATTGAAGTAAATAATAAATATAAAATTATAATTATTCTGTATAAATGATATACCATCCAATTATATAAGATTTTAATATCAAAAGAATGATATTGTCGCTTGTGCGTACGTACGGTCTACAGTCTCCACGAACGCGATGAGATTCATTCCCCATCGTATCCATTCACGAATAATTATCATTTTATAATTAAAAATAATATTTATGGACTTGATATTATTATGGATATTAATCAGATACAAACTATCCATAAAAAACACGGCTTATGTAACAAAACATATAAAATAAAATGAATAATTTAACACCTGAAACGACGATAATACTTTGATATTATTAACAAAACAATGTTAAAAGATCATATATGATATCATATTTATGTATATGATTATTGTATAATTTAATAAAAATTATTTCACCATTATAATGAAGTTTAACCTACCCTCGACCAAGGAAAAGTAAAAGGTAAGGGTTAATTCTACAATCTCTTTATTATCGGAGGTAGTTTATATGTAATTATCTACTGGGACCTCTTTATCATCCACATCCATGTTTCTTAAAAATGAATTTAAAAACATTCTGAATATTTTATAGACTATGGGTTAAAGTCCTTTATACCCTTGTTTGACTTTTTTTGAGATGTTGATAAAGGAATATTTCCATCATTTTCCAAACAAGGTCCTTTTTAACCATTTTGACAAAATTAAGGAAAGAATGTCATTTTTAACATATATGGAGAGTGCGGCTATTTTCCACCATTATAAATTTTAAGAAGCTTAACTTACAATCATATAAGAATATTTTCAAAGTAAATGTTTTTTTATAATTATGTGACTTTTAAATGATTTCAAAAAAAGAGATATTTCTCTCGAATAGTTTTGATTTCATCTATGTCAACATCCCTTGATGCATTTTAAGCTTATTTGATGTTGATTTATTATGATACAAAACTTCCATATTTTATTGAAGTTATTGTGATATGTTTGACTGTGGATGTGTTATTTTTATACCATTCATGTTTTATAGATAAAGTATGGACATTTCTTATGCTAGTTTTAATAAGGATGTTTATGTTATGTTTAAACCTGCTCATGTGAGGAATGAATTGGAATTAATAAGTGATGGATGGAGCCTGCTATAGATCATTGATTCATCGGTAGGTCTCATGAGACAAACTAGTTTCTTGGCACAAGGCCTTGAAAAAATCTTATTTGTAGTCTTGGCACAAGGCCTTGACTATGTGGTTATGATAGTCTGGCATTATGCATTCCATCATTATGAAAGTGGTTATGGATATTGCATGTGATTATTTGACTATTAGAATATCCACATTGAATAAATAAATTGAATTATTCCATTTTATTTATTCCATATTATACTGAAGTTCAAGTTTAAAAGTATTTTGTTTTATTTATACACTGCCTTAAATGTTTATGCTTATTTACTAAAGTTTCCGCTATATTGTTATCCTTACTGAGCATCTGAGCTCACCCCTTTCTATGTTTTATTTTTCCTAGGATGTGAAGAAGTATTTTATGAATTACCTGTAGGGATAGTATTAGGGGATATGAGTGTAGTCTATGGAGAAAAGATATTGTTGTAGTTTTTCACTTTATGATGTTATATAAACTTTATGGATGTATCTAGTGATTTCAAGGCTACTAAACTAATCGGCCTTTTGAGATTTGATCTTTTGTGATCATGCCAATATTTTGTAACAATGCACCGACTCTGGGTAACTGCGGTTGGGGCGTTACAGTAAGGGTCTCATGCATGTCCCTAGTGAGGGATAAGAACATGTCGTAGATGGTTTTTCCATGAGGGAAAATTGCCCTTGTATAGGTTTCTATTTTTTAGACCACTAATGGATTTTAATCTTTCTTATCCCATTCAATTTTCTATTCTATTGTGTTTTAGAGAGCTACCTAATAAATTTCAGGGGACCGTGGTGAATGGGTTTCATGATGATATCTCATATGATTCTTCTAAATTTTTGAGTTCATTTAATGATTTTCCAAAGGTCCATATTTATAGGAAAACAGGGGACCCTGGTTAAGGGATCATGTTCGTGTATATTCTCGGCATAGGAACACGGTGTTGGTCACTCGCACAGTGGTGTCTTGCTCTTTGGTTGTTGCACAAGGTAGTTGAATGGCTTAATCAAGGGGTAGGTACCTATAAATATAGGTCAATTTGGATAACCCCTTGGGTTTCTTTAGGAGTTTTTAGCATTTTACAATGACAAAAGGTGCCTTAATAATATTTTGACTCTTCCTTAAATGGGAGTGTCAACGAAATCCCCCCCTCAGGATACGATCAGAATGAAAGTGGATGGTCGAGTCTTGATGTAAAGAAATGGGGAAATGATTATGAAGTGGTTGATGCAAGATGTAGGAAAACATTCATGTGGATCCTTCATGTAGGTTGTCTGTGCATGTCCTGATACACATGTTTTGGGAATTAGAAGTCTGCATAGAGGTTTTGAGAAGACCATATGCCTCAATAAATAACACCCATGCCTTTTTCTTTTTCATCACATTTGGAGTTCTTAAATTTTTCTCTCACTAAGAAGGTATTTCATTTAGCTATGTTATGATGTGCTTCCACAATTCTCTCATAAAAATTATCCCATGGTACAGACCCCTGAGTTATGGTACTACATAGAGTTACCCTAGGTGATGAGTCTTGCATTGAGGCTTATCATCGAGGAATCTATGTGGGAACCCTTATCGGGGGACATGTAGCGACCCAATGTATAATCAATGGATATTCCCTTATTATAATCTTTTCATATAGTAAAATAACATAAAACCAGAACAAAATTATGTGTCATGCTTTAATGAACAACTAAATACTATGGAACCTTTAAAAAAAGTTTTCCAACTTCTATGATTTGAATTTCGAAAATATAACATACACGGTTGTGATGGGTAAGATTTTTGGAGTCCGATAAGACAAACATAATATTAGGTGATTAGTAAAAAGCCCTTATGAATAGTAATAACACACTTATGAATAGTAATATGACTCTTATGAATAGTAAATAATCCATGTGAATATTAACCTTACAAATAAAAGTATAAATAGAATTTATCCAACTTATAAGTGATAATGTGATAGTGTTGGTATTTTTGGTAGGTCGTAAATATTTAATTACAATTTCTTTAATATTTTAATATTTCAAAAAAATATTTTTGTAAAATGTATTTATAAACTACTCTTGATTTGTTATAATTATATGATATTTTTATAAAGCCTTAGTTAATTTTTCAAAGTGTTATAAGATCATTTATAATTTGAAAAATTAAATTTCTCAAATATAGAAAATTGTTTTCATAAAATATTGTAAATTTTTTGATTCTGCACATTGAAAAATGTTTATAGAAATGTTTTGGGATTTTTCTGAAATAATTGAATTTTTAGTGAATAGTGAAATTAGATAATTTATGAAATATTATAAATAAATTAATTTTTCATCTTTATTGAGTCATAGATGATCAAAATGGACATTGGTTCAAAATGACATGCAATTATTACTATTTTTGGTTACATTAATCAACACTATTGTTTTTCCTAAGAAAAATGATAAACTAATGAATTAAATATTGAGAAAACACCCATCTCCTCCACTATAAAAACCACTCCTCACCAACTATTCTCCTCACGTCTCTCAAGACTTTTGTTTGGCCCAAATTATACTCAAATATCTCACTAATCCCATATCTCACATCTAGGAGCTCTTTGTCAAATCACAATTCCAAAACATATTCCCTAAGGAAGTTTTCAATAGGAAAGAATCAAGAGGTAAAACCCTCTTCTGTTTTCTTTAAATTTCATTTAAAGCTCAATTGTGTTCTTTTCTATACTCACTCCACCGTATTAAAATAGTTTGATAAGTCCATTTACTTACCTAAAACAGAATTTTTTTATGATAATAGAATAATTCATCATCATCTCTCCTTTCCCCTCCTTATATTCTTGAAATAGAGACACCATTTGGGATGTGTTAATTTATTACATTCAAGAATTTCTATTATAGTCTTCAATTATGGTCATGAAACCATTTTTATGGTTTAACTATATTATTATGTATGTATTATATATAATTTAATGTTCTTGAATCATTTTGGTCAAATGGTATTAATTTATAAAACAAAATGAGTTTTTTGTGATAAAAACTACCATTTTATCCAAACGACTATCATTAATGATTTTTATAATTATTTTTCATCAATAAAAATACTCAAATGAATTCTATAACCATTTAATATTATGGATTTTATATAATAACATATGTCTTAAATTCGGTAAAACTATCCTCATCATACATGATTATGGGAACATGTATACAATTAAACCGATCATGAAAATTTGGTAAACAATCACTCCCAAACAATTAAATTGAACTTATTAACCCATCATAATGGATATGAATAAACATAATAAGGTTATAATAAATTAATTACATGTATAATAATTTATTTAATTATTAATTAATGAATCTAATATGATTATCCATAACATTAACAACAACTGAAGAACACTTTCGGACTTAAGGTAAGGGATTCTACCCAAACCTCCATTATTCCTTCAGGTTCCTCTATCATTCATTTTACCAAAATGATAATGCCTTTTCATTTTATTTACATATTATTAATTATTTTTATGTGTTTCAAACTCATGTTGGAAGATCCATTTGTCAATATATTTAAGGTATAGACATGTTTTTTAAGTGGTACCCTTCCCAATTCTTCCCTATAAGCAATCCCATTTTAAGGGAACTTCCAAAATTCTTACCCAATTTCAAATGAACTATATCATATTTTTCAAGAAATTATTGTTTTGAAAAAAGCATTATAGTTATTATGAATACCTTATTAGTTCTCTTCTAATTTCATTTAAAATATTATTCCCTTTCCTATTTTAAATGATATTTACTATTTTATTTAAAAGTGCACTATAATCAATTAATGATAAAATTTCTTAAATACTCTTAGTTCTTTTTATAAATTCTTTTTGACATCACTTACCATGATATATTTATATTTTTCCTTATTAATGTACATGTATTTTTTAATTTATTTCTTTCATGGAAACTTTTATGTTGCGATCATTTATCATGATTTATGACATGATTATAAAACCCATTTATTTTCATGGGTACCCTTATGTTTATGTATAATTGATTATGTAAGATTATTTATGTGTAAAAACATTCATGAACATGTGATTATTAGTGCGAACAGAAAGCACTTTAATGAATTGGGTACTTTTTTTATCTTGAGATGTTATGTGAATCAATCTTGGTGGCTAGCCATGACCCATGCTCCGTGTGCAACGGTCTTGGTTACTAAACTTGACTTATTATGGTTTATGTGCTATGAGTTAGACTCATTCTATAGTCATATTTTACATTTCCTCCACATTCATATGGTTATCTGATCATATTATCCCATATTCTATATTTTATTATTCCTTATGTTTAATCATGTGTTATGTCCCTTTATATAATTATTTTATTCCTTCTAACCCATGTGTTAATCCTTACTCATATATTTATTACCTTACTAGGATTTTTATCTCATACCTTTATTCATGTTTTCCCTAGGTTATCCTATGAAGATGTATGACCATAATAAGATTTATGATCCCATTATGGATACATAAAAAATTTCTTCTATGATGTTTAATTATGTAAATATTATTCCAAGACACAATAATTTATGATCCATAGATTATAATTTGATGTTAACTTATGCATAAAAACATGTAATGATATGTATAATGATATGGGGCCTCTACAGTTGTTATTAGAGGATGTTCTAGTTATTTTTTGATAATAAGAATATGCCACCTTATTAATACCCTTTTGGATAATAATAAGTCGAAAAAAGAATCCCAAAATTGTGCTTAGAATAGAGGAAGTGTTTTATTAAGAAAATGTATCCCTATTTTAATAATACAAGTAGAAATGGATATAATATAGGTTTAACTGGGAGTAAAAACTACAATAAGGTGTTCTGAGCCTGACTCGGGGTAGCCTGGTACACAACAATGGGCCTTACTGCTCACCTAGTTTAACACTCCTGGTGTATATTCTTTGGTAAATTCATAATCTCCTTATGAATTATTATTAAGGGAATAAAAAAATGAGTCCATAAGAATATTTGTTCGGAAAAATATCAAGGATAACATATATTTAAACCTAGGTAATCACAAGTTACGCTATACTTTTCCATTATAAGTTTATACATTTTTGTTAAAATTTTCCTTTTATGCTTATTATCTTAGTATTCTAGACCTCTGATTTCACATTATTTTCTGATTTAATGGTAAGAAATAGAATAACGTGTTCCATAAATCATTGTGATAGAGAATTAGAAGATTTACCAAATGATATGCCAAATATGATGGGAATGGGGTCTCAAAACACCATGATAGTACTTTCCCAACTAACTCAATTTATAAATAATAACGTGAATAATATGGAATACCCTCCTCCTATAAGTAATGTGAAAGTTTCCATTGAATCCTTCATAAGACAATGGACTCCCATTTTTAGTAGATATTTCAATCCCTACCTTGCAGAACATTGGATTAACTATACAGAAAATATATTCTCTATAATCATGTTCTCAGTAGAGTAGAAATTCATGCTAGTGGTCAATCATTTGGATGGGTAATCTCATCAGTGGTGGAAACTGATCATGAATAAGAAGTCCAAGGATGAAATTGATTCCATGGATTGGGTGGAATTCATGAAAATGTTTTCCAATAATTATTTTCCATGAACCCTCTTTCTCAAAATGGAAAGAGAGTTCCTTGGACTTAAGAAGAAGGAATATAAGTCTATCATTGTGTATGAATCAAACTTTGCAAAGCTATAAAGGTATGGTTTGGGATATGTCATTAACACTGAAATCTAGGTGTATTGCTTCTTTAGTGGACTAAAGATGAGCCTATGAAAATCATTGGTTATTCATAACATTGACTATTATGAGGATATTCTCCATTGTTCCCTCAAGGTTGATATGGAGATTAAATACTCTCAATAATGTCATGGTCCTAGTGAAAAAAAGTGGAAATGGACTATAATATTGGTAGTTCGTATAATAAATCCCATGATAGATAGAATAATGCACATCCCACATGTAAAAATTATGGGAAGAGGCCTCTTGGAAAATATCTAAAGGGAACCGAGAATTGATTCAAATCTAAAAGAATTGGACATATGGATATGAACTATCATAGGAATATGAATAATTCCACTAATGTGGAAGAAGAAAGGAAGGTTCATATCAACACTCAGCATATAGTTCAGTGTTACAAATTCAAGAAGCATGGGAATTATTCAAACAATTTCCCAACGCCAAGGTTTGTTATAGGAAATCAAAAAACATCGAAGGAAACAGGTAAGGTATTATGTTCTCGCTACTACTGAGGTGGATGTAGATAATGATGTGGTGACAGGTACGTTAGTTATTAATTCAAGAATAATGAAAGTACAATTTGATTCTAGTTCTACACAATATTTCAGGTCATGAATGATTATTATAACTATTAAAACACCACCTCAAAATTTAGAGGTTGATTTATCTATTAGAATAATAAATGTGAAAATTATTAAATCTAAGGTTTATAACTCCTCAATAAATGATTTTCAACTGAACCACCATGCAAATCTTATCATACTTCCTCAGATGGAGCTTGAGGTATTTTAGGGCATGGATTGGCTATATTTATATAAATCAAACATTCAGTATCAGGAAAGGGAGATCACTCTTTATATCCCATAGTATCCTCTAATCATGTTCCAGTGTAAGGAGATAGATGAGTCTATTTCGGAATCATCATCTCACATGTTGATAATGTTTCTTTTTGAATAGGCATATCTTTCTCAGATTATTGAGACAATATATATAATACTTCTAAAATATATGCCCATCATGAGGGATTACACTAATGTGTTACCTGAATAATTTCATATTCTTTCTCCTGATAGAGAGTTTGAGTTATAAATTGAACTTATTTCTTGATCTTTACCTATATCAAAAAATATCATATAGAGTGAAAACTATAGAGTTGGAACAACCGAAAAAGATAATTTAGGAGAATCTAGAGAAGGGTTTTATATGCCTGAGGGAATCACCAAGGGGTGTGCTAGTACTCTTCGTAAAGAAGACGAATGGATCAATGTACCTCTATATTGATTATAATAAACATAATAAAATCATGATAAAGGACATGTTTCCCCTAAAATTGATAAATAACTTTTTCAATCAAATTTGTGGGGCTAGTTATTTCCCTAAGGTAGACCTCTAGTTGGGATATCACCAATTAAAGGTGATGAAGAAGATA
Organism: Viscum album; assembly: GCA_963277665.1. Classification (NCBI taxonomy): domain Eukaryota; kingdom Viridiplantae; phylum Streptophyta; class Magnoliopsida; order Santalales; family Viscaceae; genus Viscum; species Viscum album. The sequence continues at coordinate 909,246,536 of OY728145.1, forward strand.
TTCCCAAGACCACCTTTCAGATGAAGTATGGACACTATGAGTTTATAGTGATTCCCTTTTAAATCACAAATTCTTTAGAAATTTTTATAGATTTAATGAATATAGTCTTTAGTGATTATCTTAACAAATTTGTGGCAGTATTTTTTGATGATATTCTGATATACAACTAGAGTAATGAGAAACATATAGAGAATTTGAATAATATGATGAATAATTTGAGAAAGGAGAAACTATATGTAATGTACAGTAAATGTGAGTTTAAAATAGAGGAATTATCATTCTTGGGGAATACTAACACTAGAAAATTAATATCTGTGTACCCTTCCAAAACAAAGGGCAATCAAAGAGTAGCCCATTAAAACATTTATAATGGAGATCCATAGCATTCTGGGTCTACTTGAGTATTATCAACGATTTTTTAATCACTTCTCATGATTTTCAAACTAAATGTCCAAAATGATATGGAAGGGAGTTCTTTTTTATGGAATAAATAATGTAAGTAAATATTTAAGTAGCTCAAAAAGATGTGTATCACTACACTAGTACTCACGTTCTTAATAAGTAGACAACAATTTGTTGTGTACAATGATGCTTCAAAGAAGGGATTAGGGTATGTGCTAATTCAAAATGATAAAGTGATATCATGAATCTCAAGGTAGTTTAAAATCCATCAGTAAAAATATCCTGTACATGATCTAGAGTTTGAAGTTGTGATCTTTTCATTGAAAATGTGGCAGTATCATCTCTAAGGGGTGAAGTGAGAGATATATAATGATCATAAGAGTTTTAAATATTTATTCACATAGAAGGATCCTAATATGAATAGAGAATATTGTTAGACCTCATCAAGGATTATGACTTCTCAATCCACTACCATCGAGGTAAGGAAGATAAGGTGGAGGATTCTCTAAGTAGAAAGGATCATGAATATTTATTAAAGATGATAATTTTAATGGATCCAATCATCTTAGATTTGTATAGGACGGGCATGGGAATAATTAAAGGAGGAACATCATCAATCCATTTTAGAATGATTCTCAAACCATCCCTCATAGAGAAAAAAATGATTCTCAACGAAATGATGTGGAAATTTAAGAAAGGGTAGAAGCTATCGGAATTGGGAAATACCTTGAGTTCAAGATTGACATGGGTGGAGTCGTATGATTTGGGTTATGATTATATGTACCATATAATCCATAGATAAAGAAGGATCTTCTAAATGACGCACATATCTCAACCTTATATATTCACCTAGGGAGCACCAAGATGTATCAAGATTTCTTGGAGAATTATTGGTCGAACATTATGAAGAATGAGATTTCTGAGTATACATAAAAGTTACTTGTATGTTATCAAGTGAATTATGAAAGGAAAAGTTCAAAGGGGATGATTCAACCACTACCTAGATGAACATGAAAGTAAGAGAACATCTCCATGGACTTTATCACTGGACTCACAAGGATATCCGGAGTAAACAATTCTATATGGGTCATTGTTGATCGTCTTACAAAGAAAACTCACATTATCGCAATTTAAGTAGAATTTTCATTGGATAAACCTGAACATATATATATATCAAATAGGTGGTAATCATATGTGGTGTACAACTATCTATTGTATCTGATATAGATCCAAGATTCAGATCGTTGTTATGGAAAAGTTTACAACATGCTCTCAGCACTAAACCGAACATCAGTATGTCCTATAATTCTCAAAATAATGGCTAATATGAGCTAACTATTCAAACACTATAAGTCATGTTGAGAGCATGTTCTATGTAATTCAAAGGAGGATGGGACCAACATCTTCCACAGGTTGAATTCTCCTACAAAAATAGTCTCCACTCTATCATCCATATGGATCCATATGAAGACCATTATGTGAAAAGGTGTAAAACACTGACATGGTGGGATGAATTCAGTGAGCGTAAGCTTCTATAAAACTGAAATGGTCAATGAATTGGTGGAAAAAGTAAAAACCATTCAGTAGAACATCAATTAAGCCCAACCTCGACAAAATAACTATGCATACAATCGTCAATAAGACCTTGGGTTAAAGGTTGAATATATGGTATTCCTCCACATATATTTAGGGAAGAAGGTCTTAAGATTTGGAAATAAAGGAAAGATAAGTACCATGTATATAAGCCTCTTTTAGATTCTTGATCGTGTAGGAGCTATGTCCCATCAACTAGAACTTTCACATACCATTTGTAATTGACATGATGTATTCCATGTATCCCTCTTAAGGATGTACATTCTAAATCCTTCACATGTACTCTCTTCTAAAGTGGTACGTCTGGATAATGATCTTTCGTATGAGGATCATCTAGTGAAGATATTTAATTGTAGATATAAAGTTCTATGTAACAAGAAAATTAACCTGGTATATGTATTATAGAGAAACCATATGTAAACAGTGGCAACATAGGAACTAGAGGAGGTGATGAAGGAAAATTACCCACACCTGTTTCCAACATAGAATGTAATATAAAATTTAAAGTGAGAAATCTCATAAGGGGGGAAGAATGTAATGACACAAGGTTTTGTCAATGTAAATTCCCTTCTTATGATTTCATATTATAGTATAATAACATAAAATCACAACCTAATGACACATCATGCTTCAATGAACTATTAAATACTATGTGTCCTTTAAATATACTTTGTCTACTTCTGTGATTTGAATTTCAAAAATGTGACATACACATTTGCGATCAATAAGATGTTTGGATTCAATGAGGAAAAACATAATTTTTGGTGAGTAGTAACTTAACCTTATGAATAGTATTGTGTAACACCCTGACCCCATAATCCCTAAGCTGGTGCATTATTACATTAAATTGGAATTTTTACAAGGAAGGAAATCCCGAAGGGCCATACAGTTTATTAGTATTGGAAATACAAATTACATACATAATACCCATAATACAATTCAAAAATAGAATAAAATATTATACATAATAAACTAAAATCAAATACACCCATTAAAGCTTATTCAAATTCATCTTCATCATAACCTTGGAACAAAAACATAATAAGGGTGAGCTCAAATTCTCAGTAAGGGTAAGTACAACAGAAGAAATAAATAATGAATCTATATGTAAAGGTAAATAACTAAGTACACATTATATAAAAATAATTAGATAAGGCATAAATAATTTGGCAAGTAAAAAATTGAAACACATGTCATAAATTAAAAAATTGAGAATGAACTACGTCCATAGATATGTAGACCCAAAATATCATCGAAACAAATAATTGGAACTAAATGAGGGAAATTTATTTCTTATCGGATGTCATATATTAGGTATATGAGAACAAATTACCATCAATAAATTTCATAATATGGTTTAAAATAATAATAGAAATCCGTTTAATTTTTACATCATCTTTTTCTCATGAGAACTTGTGGATTCACTGGGGAGCTATATAATGTCTGATCTCCAACCATAATTACCATTCCAAATAATTCCTCATATTTAATAAAAAATAACTAATATTACTTACCACATAATCATATTGAATGAGAAAAACACATTTATCAATAATTACTCTATCAATCAAATTATTGTCAAAGTAACCACCATATGAATAATGGTAAACAGTTTCAGCAATACCATTATCCATTCAATGATAGTTTGGGTATTCTGATAAAACTTAAATAAAAAATTATTAAAATAAGTGAGTAATTCAAGGTAAAGTTAATAATTGAAAAAGGACATGAGATTAAGATCATTCTTGGGGAGAATAAACATTAAATATTCCAATGTTTCTCATACAACCTTGAAACATTTAAATCATAATCACTAGAAAAAAATGGCATTAAATGAATCTAATAATATAAGGGAAATTAGAGGATTCATGATATAATATATAAAAATTTACAGTAGGTTTGGAACACAAAATAATTAATTAGTGAATTCAAAATTAATCTCATAGATTTAAAAAGTAAGATGAAAATCCCTTACACTAACCTTCCTTTTGTTGTGTTCTCTTTAACCTCCTCTTAATTGTGTAACCTATTTTTGGTTTATTCCAAAAGGCTTTATTGGAAATATTTCTACACAAATATATGCTTCTATGTCAAGGTTAGGGATGTTGTGTGACTATTTGAGGAGATCTTGGCCGAGCTAAGGTGGTTTTAGAGGTGTTAGGAATGGGAAGAGGTTGTGGCCTTTTATAGGGATGGGGGAGTGGCACTTTTGTAAATACCAAATGGTATTCAATAATCGGTGGTCTATAAAACATATTTTCCCTCCAAAATGGTAAAATAAGGGTGTAAAGAAGAACCATGGTCTTTTAAAACCTCATCCATGAAAAAATATGTTCATTTTAATATTTTGGTTCCTTAACTTCTATGAATCCCCAATTTCATCATTTTGGTTTTTATTAAAGAATCTAGTTTTATAATATAAATACATTAACCATTAAGTATATATTAGTGTTTAATTTATTATAGAATATAGATAAAACTAATTATTAATAATGTATATAATTTATAGAAAACATTTACACTATGTTTTGTAAATTAATTTTAAAACTAGCGCATGTGACGCACTAAAACGCTACTTGAACCGGGACCATGTTGACAGCATATTTACATAAAATTGGTCAATATATTAATAATAAAAGTTTTATTATTCCATTAAAACACCATATTTATTATTTATTAACACTTACAAATCACTTGGAATAATATTGGATTTTTTTAACTTTAAATCATTTAATAAGATTCATTTATTTTAAATTAAAAATAATATCAATTTTGAAATTATTTATTTAATGTTAGTATTAATATATAATTAATATATGTTATTAAAATATATTAATTTTTCATGTGTGTAACATGATATATTAATGAAAAAAAATAAAGACAATAGTTCAATCAATTGACTTCACTTTTAATATTTATAATATCATTTATTTAAGTTAATTATAACTAAATAATCACTATATAGACATTTCTTAAGAATGTTAAGTACCTAAACTATATCTAATAATTATTGAGAATTTATTATGATAAAAATAACGCATATAACATTAAAAATTATATCCATAACATAATGTATGATGTTTTTTACATATCTAAATGTTTTATAAATAATAAATGCAAGGAAAGTTCTCTTTTGTCTTTTTCCATACATAATAATTTATGTAGGGAATATTCAACTAATAATTTCCCAATAACCATATATTTAAAAAAAAAGTGGATAAATTTTCAAATTATTGGAATCAAATGGCTTTAGGAAAAGTGTCCATGTCATTTTGGTCCTTAATATTAAGGTTTAGTCCCTTATTAAACATAATCATATTTTAATCAATGTTATAAATCTTAATCACATTCACTAATCATTTCGGTAAAATAATAAAGTTTATATTATTAGACCAAAAATATCATACTAATTACATATGTGTAGGTCAGATTTTAAAAATTAAAATCACTGTAAAAATTATGATTAGCGTTAATCATAGAGACGGAGTGAAATAACAGGTTTTTATAGTAGAAAAATGTTCAAAACATTGTTAACTTTTTATATTCTATTTGAATGTAAAATTAATTATAATTATCTTAAATGTATAAATTTATGTATAATTGATCTAACGTGACACTAAAACAACTCTAAATTATAATTTCTCATTAATAATTATTTAAACCAAATGCTATTTTTATCTATATTGTAGTAATTTTCACGATTCACCAAAAAATTTATGTTTCTCAAAAAAATACAAAATATTCACCCGAAACTAATTTTAATATTCTTAATTAAAAATTGATTTATATTTTTAATAATAAAATTCATAAAATTCATAAGATTTTCAAATTTTTGTTTTTAAATTAGTTCTCCCTTAAAATGTTGTACAACTCAATTTCGCATGTAACAAAAGCTAATTAATTGTCATATGAGGTGTATATTTAACATTGTGTATAAAGTATTCAAAAAAATGATTATTTTTATTCTGAAAGGAAACTATTTTAAATTATTTGGGTGGAACATTCTCCCCCACCTTAATTAAATTTCATTCTCTCAATTTAAACTCAACCCTAGTAATCTTGGGTTTGAAAATAAAATATTTTTTAAATACCCACATCCTAAAAAGGGAAAATATAATATTTTATTAATAATAGATAAAGAAAAGTAAAAAATTTCATGTATATAGGTTCTCTAGTAGGAGAAAATAGGTGGAAAATGGAAACATAGATATAGAAGAAAAATATAACCATCATGTTTTGATCGAGATTGTTAGAGAACATGTTCAAACGAAAGTTGTTTACCACAAAAGCATAAAACATATGTGTGAATAATGTTCATTGATATCATAAAAAATGATGATAATATGACAAATGTTTTTCTTCAAACCCAATTTTTATATAGTTATGGGATTATTTCACTGAATAAGAATATAAGAAAATATACGTTTCTATTAACATAATTTTTTCTATTGATTACACGTTTAACTTTTTCTACTTCATATCTTAGCACAATATTCAACATATATTGAAGTATTAAATTACCCAATAAATTTTAATCCAATGATAAAAATAAACCATTTTATATGTATTAATATTTTCCCATGGATTATGATCCAATCACTTCTAAATGAAAGTAAAAAAACTTCCAAAGTGAACTTTTCACTATCCTATAATAAACATGAAGCAGCTTTTAATTTTGACATTCCAAAAATGTGAATAATTTCATCATGTATCCTTTTGAAATATGGTAATAACTCAAATTTCTATAAAACCTTATTTGATACATGCATTCTTCTTTTTTCAATAAGTAAGACACTTGTTATTGGATATATTCATTAAACCTAAAAGTGTTGTAAACTCCATCAATGATATCATATACCACATGTCCATAAGTTATTAACCTATCCCATGTTAATTATCACTCATCTAGTAAATCATTTATTCATCATTATCTTAAAATAATGAATATATTAAGGGTTTTGTTTCCCTCAATAATGTGTTTTCTGAAAATTGTAACTTTCAATTGAATAACGTTTCTTGGTGCCATTCAGCAGATGATCTGAAATCCTTAATGAAAACTTATTGCAGTAAAATATTTATATATTCCATAATTAGTGTAACGAGAACATTTCTGATAAAATATTTAACTGAAATAATTATTTAACAAGCATATTATTCATTCCACTTTATCTGTGGTAGTATCATGACTTCATCACCATCCAACAACATCATCTCAGGTATATTCCATGGACTCTGGGGACATTGATCTGCATAGTGTCTCTTCTCCTTGTAGTGGAAGAACTAAACATTGAAAACCATTTTATTACAATTGAAATCATGAAATTAGTGACCTTTTTTACCACACTTATAAAAAACTCCCATTTCATTCAATCTTTTTCCTAGGGGATTCTTTCCATAGTTATCACATGTGGGAAAACCTTTCTTTCCCTTCTCCCCTTTATCTATACTTTCCCTTCCACCCTTTTCTCCCCTTCAAATTCATAGGACTCAAAGAATTATTTTCTTATCTTTTTAACACATGATACTATTTTCTCATATGATGAGATTACATGGGAGGCTATCTCTTTTAGAAATGATGGCTTACAACTATAAAAAATATTGTCCTTATTACCCTTTACATCACATACACTAGATGAGTTATCATTTCTTCTACTTGGCGTCATTTCTAAACAATAGAATATACTGTATTAGATTATAATCTTATGAACATTGTATAACTCAAAATATTATATAACACATAAAATAAATTTATGCATCATAAATCCATAAAACCAAAATATTGGGCTACTATTGGGAAATCATTACATTTAAATTCTTTATAATGGTAGGAAAAAAATATGAATTACCTAATACATATCCCCCAAGAGGGTAAAACCATGTTTTTATTAAGGAAAGTTGTCATGTACCAGGTTACCCCGAGTAAATCCAAAAACACTATATTAAAGTTTTCACTCCTAGGTACATCTGTTTCAGAACCACGTCCACTTGTAGTATCTAGAAAAGGATTTATTTCTTGGTATACTCAAGTAATATCTACCTTTCCAAAATTCAAGTATGTTATTTTATATTTATCCTCAATTTCTATCTTAGGTTTTTTCTCAAAAATATAATTTTTCTAAATATAGTTTCCATGGTTGTTCCTAAACTTCCTTTGATAACAATTGTAACACCCAAAAACAAGAAGCCTGGAGCCGGTGTATTATTGCATTAAATTGGAATTATTACATGGATGAAATTCCCAAAGGACCATATATTTTGGAAGTCTTGGAAATATAGATTACATACATAATACCCATAAAACATTTTTAAAATATAATAAAACATTATAGAATTTAAATTGAAATAAAATATATCATTTAAATATTATTCCAATTTCTTTTCTTTATAACCTCAGGATAGAAACATAATAAAGTAAAGCTCAAATGCTCAGTAAGGGTGAGTATAACATTAGAAATAATAAAACAATATATATGGAAGGATAAATAATTGAGTACACATTCCATAAAAATAACAAGATAAGGCATAAATAATTTAGAAGGGAAAAATTGAATGAAATTCTATAAATATATAAACTAATAATGAATTACGTCCATAGATATTTCGACGCAAAATATCATGGAAAAACAATAACTGATACTAAATGAGTTAAATTTATTTCTAATCTAAATACATGTCTCAAGAAAATGAAAACCTATTACAATAAATACCTTTCACAAAATGGTTTAGAAAACAGATAGAATCCCGTTTAATTTGGCCAACTTCTTTGTCTCATGAAAACCTGTCAATGCATTAATGAGCATTATAAATAACGGGATCCACCTGTCATTGCTAGTTCAAATCATTCCTAATATGGAATAATCAAAATTACATGCCATATAAAATAATTTTATTGAATTATAAATATGTATTTATCAATAATTCCCCTATTAATCAAATAATTTTCTAAGTAATGACTATATGAATAATGGTATACGGTTTATAAAATACCAATATACATTGTATGAGAGTACAGATATTCAATTAGATTTTCAATGAAAAATGATTACAATAAATTTATTGCTTAATGGGAAAGTTAAAAAACACAAAAGTAATTGATATTACAAATATTCATGTGGATAATAATATTTAAACATTCTGAAGTGTCACATACATCTTTGGAACATTAAAATCATAATCTTCATAAAGGTGTGAAATTAAATTAATATTATAATATCAAAAGAATTATAGGATTAATGATATAATATATGATAATGGGATGTATGTATGTAAAAAAGGTTGTATGTAGTGAATATGACATTAATATTACATATTTAAAATGTGAGATGAAAAACCCTTACCATAACTTTCCTTTTGTTGTGTGGTCTTTTACCTCCTCTTAATCATGTAACTTCTTTTAGTTTTTACCAAAATGATTTCTTGGAAAGATTTCATCCCAAAGGGATGATTATAGTTCTAGGGTAGGGATATTGGGAGACTATTTGGGTAGGTCCTAGCTAAATATAGGTGGTTTTAGATGTGTTATGAATGGGGAGATATGGTGTCCTTTTATATGGAAGTTGGAGAAGGACTGTTTTAAATACCAAATGACATTCATTAATCAGTGGACTATATTACCTAAAAATCCAAAAAAATGGAAAAATAATGGATTGAAAGAGATTTATGGTTGTGTAAAACCTCATCCACAGAAAAATATGCACATTTTAATAATTTGGTTCCTTAACATTTATATTTCCCTAATTTTATCATTTTTTTCTTTAAGCATCTAGTTTTCAAATTTAATTAATTAACCATTAAAACTATTTTAAAGTGATAATTATTATACACTAAATATCCATTTATTTATTAATATTATATATAATTTATAGAATAAAATTACAATGTTTTTTGGAAATTAATTTTAAAACTAGTGCATGTGACACACTGAAACGCGATTTGAACCCAAATCGTGTAAACAATGTATTTACATAATATGGGTAAATGTTTTATTTATAAAAGATTAATTATTTTATTAATATACAAAATTTAATATTTATTAACACATAAAAATCACTTTGATGAATATAGTAAGTTTATTAATTTTAAATCATTTAATAATATTCATTTATTGTAAAATAACAATAATATCAATTTTTATATTTTTTATTTAATGTTAATTTTAAAATATAAATATTATATTGTAATTAAACATTGTTGGGTTTACATGTGTGTAACCAGATATATTCATATACAATAACAAATTATGAAAATAATTCAATCAATTAACTTAAATTTTAATATTTATGGTATAATTTATTTTAGTTAATTATTAACTAAATAATCACTATATTGCCATTTCTTAAGCATTTTAAGTACCAAAACGATATCAAAAAATTATTGATAATTTATTATGATACCAATAAACCATATATATTTAAAAATGATATGCATAACCGAAATTATGGTGTTTTGTATAGATCTAAATGTTTTATAAATGTTAATGGTAAGGAAAGTTCTTTTTCTGTCTTTTACCTTAGTTAAACTTTTATATAGGGAACATTCATTTAATTATTTCCCAAGAACCATAAATTTCATTTCAAGTGGGGAAATGGTCAAATTATTGGAATTTAATGGATTTTGGACAACTTTCAATGTCATTTTGTTCTTTAATATTAAGATTTAGTCTCTTATTATACTTTATCATACCTTAGTCAATGTCATTAATCTTAATCACATTTACTAATCATTTAGGTCAGAAAATTATGTTGATATTATTAGACCCCAAATATCATACTAATTAAATCATTGTATCTCTGCTTTTTAAAATTTTAATCACAGTAGTGGGAAAATTATGATTAACGTTAATACGGCAGATGGGACGAAATAACCTGTTTTTTTAGTAGAAAAATGTTCAAATGTTTTTTATGTTTTTATATTCATTTATAATGTTAAAATAATTATAATGAAAATAACTGTATAAATTGATTCATAATTGATCTAAATTGACTCTAAAAGAAATATAAAATATAATTTATCACAAATGATTTTTTAAACGAAAAGGTTATTTTTAACTAAATTGCAGTATTTTTCACTATTCAACAAAAAATCAAGTTTGTCAGAAAAATAAAAAAAAATACTCTAAGATAATTTTAATATTCTAAATTAAAAAAATATGTTTATTTATTAAAAGAAAAATTTATAAAATTGAAAAAATATAGTTTTAAAATAGGTTTTTTATTAAAAGGTAGTAAAGCATAGTCTCTCATGTAACAAAAACTAATTCAATGTCATATGTTGCGTAAGATTAACATTGTGTATAAGTAATTCCAACAACAATGTTATATTTATTCTAAAATGAATTTATGAAAAATTATTAGGGTGTCACATAATTTCACCCTTAGAAATAGTTATATGCCATTTGTGAATAATAAATCATAGAAGTGAATAGTAACCTTACAAATGAAAGTATAAATAAACGTTATCCATCTTATAAGTGAAAATATGATTATATTGGTATATTATGTTAAGTCATAAATATTGAATAAAAATTTTGTTAATAATTTCATATTATTAAAAGAGAATTTATTTTCATTAAATGTATTCATAAACATTTATTTTGATATCTTTTGATTATATGATAATTTTATGAGACCTTTTTTATTTTTTGAATGTGTTATAAAATTTGTTATAATTTTAAAACATGTATCATTTAAGTAAATTATGATTTAAATGAAAAATTAAATTGATCATATTTAGAAAATTATTTTCATAAAATAAAATTCAATTTTTGATTCTAAACATCAAAAAATGGTTATGAAATTTTTTTGGGATTTTTATGAAATACTTGAATTTTTTATTAATAGTGAAATTAGATATTTTACCAATTATGATAAATAAATAAAATTTTTCATCATTTTAGAGTCATTAATGATGTAAATGTACATTTTTTGGAACTCACATTTAATTATTACTATTCTTGGTCTCAAGAATCAGCACTATTTTTTGCGTTGAGAAAAATGATAAACTAATGAATTAAATATTGAGAAAACTCCCATCTCATCCACTATAAAAACCCCACCCTCACCACCTCTTCTAATTACAATGATCAAGCAATTCTTCTTATACAAATTCCACTCAAAATCTTAATAATCCCCTCTACCATATCTATGATCTCTTGGTCTCATAAAAAGACCAAAAACTCTTCCCTAAGGAAGTTCTCAAGAGGAAAGAATCAAGCGGTAAAACCCACTTCAGTTCTCTTTCAATTTCTTTTCTAGTTCCTTTTTATTTTTTGGTCATCACCTCTCCCCATCCAAATAGTGTGATAACTCCATTACCTTACATGTACAATAATTAATTTATTCTAATGGAATAATTAATTAACATATCTCATTTCCCCTCTTTTTATACTAAAGTGTAAACACTATTTGAGATTTGTTAATTTATCACATTCAAGGATGAGGGGGCTTCAATTTCTATTATGGTATTGAATTCTGGAAATGGAACCATTTATATTGTTTAACTATGATATTATTTATGTAATAAGTCCTATAAAAGTTTATGGAATCGTTTTTCAAAACAGTTATTCATTTATAAAAAAATGTGTTTGCTGTGATCAAAAAACCGTCAATTAACTCAAATGGTTATCATTAATGTTTTATATAATAGTTCATACTCACTCCAAATAACCAAATTAATTTTATAAAGATTTAATCTTATGGATTTTCTATAATAACTTATAACTTAAATTTTGGAAAACTATCTTCCTCTTACATGATTATCAATACATGTATATAAGTAAACTGATCATTAAAACCAAAGAAACAAACACTCCCAAACAATGAAATTGAACATCTTAACCCATATAAAAGTCCATTAATGAACTTAATATGGTTATAAAAAATCTATTACATGTAAAATAGGTTTTTTAATTATTAATTAATGAATCTAATTTTATTATCCAGGACATTAAGATCATGTGAAAAACACCATCGTATTTATGATAAGGGATTCATCTTGAACCTCCATTATTCCTTCAGGTAGATCTATATTTCTTTTTACCCAAATTATGTTATCTTTTATTTTTAAGTAAATATTCTAAATTATGTTTATATATTACAAACTCATGTATCAATATCCATTCATCAATCTCTTTTGCGGATATACATAATTTTATGTGGTACCCCCTCTCAATTCATCGCGATAACCAAGCCCATTTAAAGGGAACCTCCTGAATTCATACTCAATTTCAAATTCACTCTATCATCTATTTTAAAACACCAATGATTTTATAAAATCACTATTATTATTATGAAAAAAAATTGGTTAAAATCTGTTATTATATAAAATATTATTCTCTTTTTTATTTAAAATTATATTTTGTATTTTTGTTAAAACCGAACTAAAAATTTTTAATGCTAAAATTTATTAAATACTCTTATTACATGTTATCACATCAGTTTGATATCACTTACCATGATTTAGGCCTATTATCCCTTATTAATGAACATGTTTGTTTTAATTCCTTTCATTCATGAATAATTGTATGGTACACCAATTTATTATGCTTTATGACATGATTATGATACCCATTTATTTCCATGGGTACCCTTATGATTATGTATGATTTATTATTTATGATTATTTATTTGGAAACAAAATTCATGGATATGTTAATATGGGTTAAACCAGATATAGCACCAATTAATTGTGTAATGTTTAGTCTTATGAGATGTTATATGCAACGGTCTTGGCGGTTATCCTTGACTCATTCTCTAGGTGCAATAGTCTTTGTGGTTGACATTAAATTGTACTCCTCTATGTGAAAAGAGTTGGTATTGTGCTAAATTCATGTTTTATATTGCCGCCACATTCCAATGATTCTATGATTATACGATCCCTTGTTCTAAATTTTATGATTCCATTTTTTAATCATGTATATCATGCCTATTTATATCATTATATAATGCCTTATAACCCATTTGCTAAGCTTTATTTTTTTTCTTACTGGGATTTTTAGCTCATCCCTTTGTTCTTGTTATCCCTGAGTTATCCTATGTTGATGAATGAGCATAGTGGAAGATAGGATCTCAATATCCATATTTAATAAAATTTTCTTTTATGATGTTTAATTATGTACCTAGTCATCCGAGACACTAGAAATTATGATCTATGGCTTGTAATTTTATGTTTACTTATGCATAAAAACATGTAATGATATATGTAAACAGTTGGGGTTTATATAGGATCTTTGTGGGAAACCTTGTCAAGGGAGATTCATGAGGACCATTGTCAAGGTAGATGTGTGAGAATGTTCCTTTACCATTTTTTGGATTTAAAAAGTGAATCGTTATTGGGTCTAAACTTTCAACTTAATGAAATAATTAAGTGTATTCTTGCAGTTTTGCCTTTATTATATGCCTCAAATATATCAAATAAGAAATCCACCACACATCAAACTGTAATGATCAGAGTCATTAGGATTCATTATTATTATATCATTGAAATTAATCTTATCTATTTGGAAATGTGTTTGATACCATATCAATACAAGTACCTTGAAAAGGACTATCCTTGTCTATATGGTAATGAGCTTATGAGGAATGTTCATATTGTAGCATATAAGAATTATTTCCCTAAGTTTTCTGTTTCTCAAACATAGAACCACCCCTACTACAAACATTTCTTCCAAGGGTATTTATAATAAGTAAGGAACTATCCATGTTGGTTGTTTTCTAAATCATAGTGGATGAACCAAAAATATGAATCTGCACATATAAGATACAAGACCTCATTATTACGATTCGACTTTTCATGATTTAAAGAGAGATCAATCTCAAGGCTATAAAGGACATTGGGGCTTCCACCATAGAGTGGGAGTCATGCTTGAGTGTGTATGATTGTTCTGGGTGGGTTAAATATTTATGAAATTCAAGAAGGAGTTCTAGGATGTTGACATTTATGAGGCTCTCTGGGTAGTCCAGACTTATGTTTACGATAATTCACCTGTTATTCCCAAATTATTTAGTTGTTTGAGTCCACAAATGAATTCCTTTCACTTGATTAATGGTGAGGTTGTCATTAGATTGTGGAATATCTATCGAATCTAAGTGGTCCCTATTCTTGGTGAAATATATGATGAATTTATCCAACCAATAACCCTATGGGATGATACTGATAGAATACCACCATGGTCTATATATCTATTAGAGATAGAGAAGAAGGTTCAAAAAGAAAACAAATCCTCATCCTAGGGCTGAAGTCCATGATGAAGCATGGATGGGGACTTTATTATAGTTGGTATGAGATGATCATGTTTTTTATATGGCCTTATGTTTGACCTACTACAATGAATCGAGGTGCTTTGGGCATCTTATTTGTGATAAGATGACCATAATAAATGTATTGGTATATTTTTATGTCATAAATAATTAATTAGAATTAATTATTTATTTTTAAATAAAATTAATTTTCTTAAAAAAATTTCATAAATTATCAATTTTATGTCTTCTAGTTTTAAGATAATTTAATAAGACTATATTTAGTTTTTGAAAACATTTTAAAATCAATTATAGTTTTGAAATCAGTATTTTTGAAGTAAATAAATAATTCAAATAAAAATTAAATTAATCCTATGTAGAAAAATATTTTACTAAAATTATGTTATTTTTGGATTATATATATATATAAATGTTTGTGTTTAATATTTGGGTTTTTTCTAAAATACATGCATTTTTGGTGAATAGTAAAATATTATAATTTACGATAAATGAATAATAAATAATCTTTTGCATCAGGATTGACTCAAGGATGAAGTATATGGCCATTGGTTTAAAATCACATGCACATATTAATATTTATTTCTACATGAATCATTACAATTTCTTTTCTTATGGAAAATCAATAAACTATTGATTAAATTATTACGAAAACCCTCTTCCCCTCCACTATAAAAACCACCCACACTACCTTCATCTCTTCACTCCTCTAAACCCTTCTTCCTTGGAATAATTATATTCAAATATCTCTATATACCCCTGTTATACATCTATAATCCCTTGGTCACTTCAAAAGACCAAATTTTCTCCCCTAAATAGGTTATCAAGGAAGTTATATTCAAGAGGTAAACTCCTCTTTCCATTACTTTTACTTTACTTTCAAGTTACTTTATTTTCATTTCTATCCATACCTCTACTCATCCAAATGTTATGAAAACTCCAGTACCTTATATATACTATAATTTTGTTATGGTAATGGAATAATTTATTATCATATATCCTTTACCCTTATTTTACACTAGTAGTAAAAATGTCATCTGAGATGTTTTAATTTACCACATTCAAGGATGATGATTTTTCAATTTGCTTTACCATATTCAATTCTGGTCATGAAACCATTCTTATGGTTGAACCAGACTATAATATATGTATTTTTTCTCATCTATGGTTCTGGAATATTATTTTACACATGTTTTTGATTTATAAATCAAAACGTGTTCGTAGTGATCAAAAACTGCTAATTAACCCAAAAGTTTATCACTAAAGATTAATATAATGATTCAACATCGCTCTAAGTAAAAAAAATTAAATTTAAAACCACCTAACCTTATGAATGTTCAATAATAAATTATAACTCTAATTATGGATAATTATTCTCATTTTACATGATTATTTGTTCATGTATATAAGTAAACAGAATATGATACAAGCAGACCCGAACAATGATATTGAACCTCATAACCGATCAAAAAGGTTATGAAGGAACTGAAAAAGGATATACAAAATCAATTATATGTAAAAGATTGGTTTTAGACTTATTAATTAATTAACTTAAATTTACAATTTGGGAAATTAATATCAACTGGAGTACACTATTTAACATAAGGTAAGGGATACTCTCTTTCTCACTTTTATTCAAGCATATCCTCTATGGTTATGCCTTTTTATTTTTAATACCTAATGATGGCGTATGATTTTGTACCTCACCCATACAACACTAATGATTTATAAATTATGATAGACCAATTTATCTCTCATTAATCCCTTCTAAGAACTCATATTACCATACTGAGGTTTCATAAGGGATTCTACCCGTACCTCTATTATTCCTTCGGGTTGCACTATATTTCATTATACCCAAATGATGATATATTTTTATTTTTATCTACATATTAAAAATTATATTTATATTCTAAAAAAACATGTATTAATATCCAGTAATAATTCTCTTTCAGTGATATACATGTTTTTAAATGATTCACTCCTTAGTACTTCCCGATAAGAAAACTTGTTTTAAAGGAACCACTTGAATTTTTACCCAATTTCAAGTGAAATATATAATATATTTTAATCCACAATTGCTTTTATTAAATAATAAATTTAATTATGAAAACATTATTGGTTCAATTCTAGTTTTATACAAATTATTATGCCCTTTTTATTTTTAGAGGCTCTTTAGTATTTTCCTTAAAACCACACTAAAATATCTTAAAATTAAAATTTATTAAACACTCTTCTTACATATTGTCTATTATATTTGAAAATAATTACCATTATATATTACTATTTTTCCTTATCAATTTTGAGTTTATGATTTAATTCCTTTCTTTAATGGACAATTGTATCATACACTCATCTATTATTCTTTATGACATGATTATGATACCAATTCCATTCCATGGGTACCATAATGTTTATGTATTATTGATTATGTAAGCTATTGTAATTGGAAAGCATATTCATGAACATGTTAAGATGGGTGTTCCCATATAGTTCTCCAATTCATTTGATACTGTTGAGTCTCATGCGACTTTATATGAAATTTTCTTGACTGTTAGCCTTGACATCTGCTACTATGTTCAATGGACTTAGCGGTTATCCTTGACTAGTGCTACTATGTGAAACGATCTTGGTGGTTAAACATGAATTGTTCTCCTCTAAGTAAAATGAGTCTTGATTCATGCTAATTTCATGTTTTATATTACCTTCACATAAATATGATTCCATGTTTATATGATCCCAAGATATACATGTTATGGATCCATATGTTCTATTATGTTTTCTACCTTTTTATATCATTATGTAGTGCTTTCTGACCAATGTGCTAAATCTTTATTCTTATGCTTAATACCTTAAGGGGATTTTTTGTTCCACCATTGTTCATGTTATCCTTAGGTTTCTATATGAATATTTATAACCAAAATGGAAGTTAGGATATCTTTATGGTGATTAAATAATGAGATGTTTTATTTAGTCTGGTGTTTTCATTTTTATGTGTCTTGCCTTCCAAGAAACAATACTTTATGATCCTTGTATTGTAATATGATGTTTTATTATTCTTAAAATTATGTAATGTAATGTGTAAAACTATAGGGTCACTATAGTTGGTATCAGAGCATGGTTTATTTATTTTTGGAGATTAGGACTAGAGAACATTAGTTCGAACCCTAAGGAAGATACTAAGTATAAGAAAACACACCTAAATTTTGTTAAGTATTGATTAAGTTTTTTATCAATAAAATACATCCGTTACTCGATACAACCAGGTTGAGGTGTCTCTAGATTTATGTATCTAGGATTATAACCTAAAAACACCATATTAAGATAGACTCGAATGGTAACTGGTGCCCGAAAATGGGTGTTGTTGCACTCTTAGTTTGACACTCCCTCGGAGTTGCTTTGGTAAATTCATAAGATTAGTATGAACCACTATTAAGGGAAAAAAATAAACAATCCAATAAGAAGATATGTCAGGAAAAAAATCATGGATAACCTAGATTGAATTTTAGGGAATCACAAGTTTGGATATACTCTTCCTTCAAGAGCTTATCCTTTTATGTTTAATGTTTTTTTATTCTTATCAGCAAAGTATTCAAACCCTCACCTGTTTTACCTTAGTATGTAAAAAAATTGAGGGTAAAATTTCATAAGGGGGAAGAATGTAACTTCCCAATTATTTATCAATTGAAATTCCCTTCTTATAATTATGTCACATAATCACATTAATTCACAACTTCATGAACTAATAAGTTCTATCCTACCATTAAACATAATATTATCACATCCGTGACTTGAATTTGGAAAATCTGATATACCTGATTGCGATTAGTAAGATGAATGGATTCTGATAATACAAAGATAATTTTTTTAGAATAGTAACATGCCCTTACGAATATTAAATAGTCTAAAATAATATTAACCTCACCCTTGAATGTAAAAAAAATAGGCATGTTATGAGAAAAAATATGACCATAGTAAAAGTATTAGTATTTTTTATTTCAAAGATAATTAATTACAATTAATTAATTAATTAAAAATAAAATTTATTTTCCAAAAATGAGTTCATAAATTAAAAGTTTTGTGTCTTCCAGATTTAAGATTATTTTATAAGACATTTTGTAGTTTTTGAAAACATTATAAAATCAATTTTAGTTTTAAAATGTTTATTTTTCATGTAATTTATGATTTAAATTAAAAGTAAAATTCCTAATATTTAGAAAATTATATTTATAAAATGGTGTTCATTTTTTGATTCTATATATCATGAAAATTTTAGGGTGAATTTTTTAGTTTTTTAAAAATGCATGAATTTTTTTTGAATAGTAAGATATTATAATTTACGAGAAATGAAAATAAATTAATTTTTGCATCATTCCTGACTCATGAATTATGTAAATGGCCATTTTTTTAAACTCATAAGCACATATTACAATTTTTTCTTCATAATAATCTTTAGTATTTCTTTTCTTATGCAATAATAATAAACTAATGATTAAAATATTAAGAAATCCCTCCGCCCCTCCACTATAAAAACCACCAACAATCCCCTCTTCTCTTAACTCCTATAAATCCCTGTTAATAGGATAAATTCTACTAAAATATCTTCTTATTCCCCTATCCCATGTCTATTATACTTTGGTCTCTTCAAAAGTCCAAATCCTCTCCCCTAAAGGGGTTCTTGAGGAATTTATATTCAAGAGGTAAGCTCCTCTTTTCATTTTGTTCACTCTCCTTCCAAGTTCCTTTTTTTTTCTTTTATATCCTTAACTATCCTCATCCAAATGTTATGACAACTTCAACACCTTATATGTATTGTAGTTTATTTATGATAATGTAATATTTTATTATCATCTCTCTTTTACACTTCATTTATACTAGTAGTAAAAACATCATCCGGGATGTGCTAATTTACCACATTCAAGGATGATTGGTTTTAAATTTTCATTACCATATTCTATTATATTCATGTAACCATTATAATGGTTGAACCAGACTATAATAAATGTATTATTACTCATCTATGGTTGTGGAATCTTTTTATACACATGGTTTTGATTTATAAATCAAAATGTGTTTATTGTGATAAAAACCCACCAAATAACACAAAAGGTTATCAGTAATGTTTTATATAATGATTCAACTTCCCTCAAAGTAACCATATTAAATTTAAAACCATGTAACCTTATGCATGTTCAGTGATAAAATATAACTCCAATTATAGACAACTATTCTCATTTTACTAGATTATCCATTCATGTATATAAGTAAACTGAACATGAATCAAACGGACTGTAACAATAAAATGAAGCACATAAGAAATCGAAAAGGTTATAAAAGAATGTAAAAAGATTATAAAAAATCAACTGAATATATAAAAAAATTTCTTGATTTATTAATTAATGAAACTAATTTTGTTACTCATTTCATTAATATCAGGTGGAGTACACCATTGCGCTTATGGTAAGGGATCCTCTCTTTATCACTTTTATTCACGAATCTCCTATATTTTATGACCTTTTATTTTTAATACCTATGGATGTGGTATGTTTTCACACCTCCCCCATTCCACCCTCATGATATATAAATTAGTATAGACACCTGTTTCTCTCATTATTCCATCCTAATTACTACTGTTGCAATGCCAATGATTTATAATGGGTTTTACCTGAACCTCCCTTATTACTTAGAGTTGATATATATTTCATTCTAACCAAATGATGATATATTTTATCCAAACTTCGGTATAAATATCCATTCATCATTATCTTTAGGGTATATACATGTTTTTAAATGATTCCCTCCTCAATACTTCTCGATAAGAAAACACGTTTTAAGGGAACTTCCCGAATTCTTACCCAATTTCAAATGAACTATATAGTCTGTTTTAATCTATAATTTTTTATGAAATTAGGATTTATATTATGAAAACCTCCATGGTTCATTTCTGTTTTTATACCAAATATTATTCACTTTTCAATTTTAAAGACTCTTTAGTATTTTCCATCAATCCGCACAAAAATGTTGTAATGATAAAATTTCCTAAATACTCATCCTACATGTTGTCACTTATATATGACATCACATACCATGATATATTCCTATTTTACCATATCAATGTCCATTTGTGTTTTAGTTGTTTTTTTCCTGGACACTTTTATGTTACACCTTTCTATTATGATTTAATACTTGATTATGATACCCATTCCTTTCCATGGGT
Source organism: Viscum album (assembly GCA_963277665.1). NCBI lineage: Eukaryota > Viridiplantae > Streptophyta > Magnoliopsida > Santalales > Viscaceae > Viscum > Viscum album. The sequence goes on from OY728145.1 coordinate 909,268,001, forward strand.
ACCATAACGTTTATCTATGATTGTTTATGTAATATTATATAAGTGGAATTAATATTCATGAACATGTTAAGAAGGGTTATCCGAGATATACCTCCAATTAATTGGATAAATTTTAGTCTCACGATAATTTTTTTGCAACGGTCTTGGTGGTTAGCCTTGACTTGTGCTACCATGTGAAATGGTTTTGGTGGTTAACCTTGACTTGTTCTCCTCTAAGTGTAAAGATACTTGACTCATGATAAAGTCATTTTTTCTATTACATCAACATTAAAATGATTCAATTTTTATATGATCCCAAGTTATACATGCTATGGTTCTATATGTTCAATCGTGTTTTCTGCCTTTTTATATCATTAGTTTTAGGTACCTAGTCTTCCAAGACACGAGACTTCATATATCCTTAGCATGTAATATGATATTTTATTATTGTTAAAATTATGTAATGATATGTGTAAAAGGATAGGGTCTCTATATAAATTAGTTTTGATTCTCCTTTGATAAAAAATTCTATCTATTCATGTTTAATTTATACAATAGAAGGCCCCATTCAGAATTCCAGGAACATTGCATGTGTTGTGGGCCTAGATTACATCAAATTCAACTCATATTTAGTGTTGAATTCAATTAAGATTTTTTGAAGCCTTTTTTCCACATTTTTTTAGAATGTATATGGGATCTAGACATTTAACCAGAAACCTGTCAAAGTATTGAAGAAGTTGACTATATACAGAGAGTTTAATTTCATTCTATACAGTAACCCACCAACTCTAATGTTTACTAATGATGGTGAGGACCATAATTATGAGAAAAGGGTGTATATGGTGGAATTTAGAAAAATAATATTTATATCCCATATTAATAGTGAGGTTATCTATGATTCTTATTCTCTTTATTAGTTTTCTCTCCAATTAAAATGTATTCATAATTCAAGCACTTCCCACTACACATGTTCGGAAGGAGAAAAATAAAATGGTAGCATGACAGTTACGGGTCCTTGTGGATATGGAGGTTTCAATTATGTTGATTACATTACCTATGGTAGAGGCATCAATTGGAATAGAGGATGGGTATGAAAAAGCATGGATATTTTTTACCCATTTGGGGAATTAACAAAGTTACCCTATCATGTGATGTCCACAATGACGGTTGGTTATGGTATGAGTGGAAAGAAGGACTCACAAAATGATGATTTGGAGGCTCCAGATCCTTTAAAATGTTCCTGAAAAATGACCACCATGTAGGCTGGGGTTGAGAAGATAACAACTCAAACTCCAATTTGATATATTCTCTATTATTGGGATGAGCCTCATATCCCATTTTCTCATTCTCTTGAAAGAGGAAGGAGGTCTGAAGTGGCTTCCCCACCAGAGCATGACGAATGTTCCCCACAACCAGCCACACTGAAACCAATATATGTGTAACTCATTGAAATAAAATTTTGGGAGGTAATAACACCTGATATTAGGAATGTGTCGAAGTTTCTCCAGGATGTCCAATGAATTTTGAAGTTGGGTGATATTAGAGCACCCTATGACCTTCATCCCATGAATAATTTGTCTAAAGTAACATAGTATCTCCAGGAGAAAAAGGATTTCATATATTAAAGTGATGATTGGGTCCCGACCTTGAAGCGAGTATCTGATATTCTAGACTTAGGAGTGCTTGATGGGGTAATTTCCCATCATGAGAGGAATGAGACATTTACATTAACTTTGATGATGTATTTATATTTTCTTCTTTCCCATTCTTTATCTTTCACCCAACACCATTAATTTTGAGGGGGGGTAATTCTATAGTTGGAGAAGAAGGAGGATAAGTAGTAGAGGATAATATTACATCAAAATATGGTCCCACAGGCACTCCTATTGAGGAAGTGAATAAAGACCTTGGGTCCCAAGATATTTCTCTTGGTCAAAATACTATAATTTAGATAATAATGGTAGGGAATCCTCGATCTCCCCCTAAGATCTTTATTACTAGTAAGAGTGGTACAATATCATATCTATCTCATTAGAGGAAGAGAAAGAGATTGTTAATGTTTTTTTTCTGAATATTCCATAGTTAGTATTTGTGTTATCATCTAATATAAAAACTTGTTCATTGTACCCTTTTTTTACTACGGTTATAATATGCATGTTTTGTATCACTTTCATCTCTTAAGGGATAGGGTACAGATCCTTTGAGAATTGAGAATAATATTATAGGGGAGGAAAAGAATCATGATGATGAATCCATTAACCACACAAATGAGTCATCAAAATATAATAATACACATTTTCTTACCTCTATAGTGAACGGAGGAAGTTATGGTAATTTCATATGCATTAATTTATGTGTTTCACATTGTTATTGACCATCGTTTTTGATATTTCATATCATCCATCGATTCTAGAATACCCTATGGTAGTTAGGGGTGATTGCATTTTTTTTGTAAGGGGATGACATTGATAATGGATGATTAAAGGAAGGTTTTCTTGCCAAACTTTTCTCTTAAAGGTATTATGAAGTTATTATTATGAGAAAATAGAGGAGGTGATCATTCATAGATCCAATTTCTGTTCTGAGAAACATGATATGGATACCATTATTGGTGAAAAATCTCTAAGGTTTAACACAATTATTCATTAAATGTGGGTTTTAATCAATCTAATGATTCATATTCCAAGTTCCCTTAAGGAATTTAATGATTTTTGTAAGGAATAGTAAGGATGTAAGTTTTATCATTCATGAACGTTTCTAACACAATAGACTTTTATCCACATGTTGTTTCATATCAAGGTTCATCTTATGGAGCTTCATCTATAGAGAATGTTGAAAGGTCACTACAAGAATTTGTTATTCAAATCCAACATACTCTCACTGTCAGATGATTAATGGTTGAGAATCCCCAAGTTTGGGATTCGAGGGGGTCTTTGAATCTTGTTACTAAGTAGACTTAGTACGAGGATCCTCAACCAGAGATCTCGACCAATAGAGATAATTCCTGGGTGATAAAGAAGTACCTTTTTCAACAGTTAATCAAATTATGGGTATGTTCCAGAAATCCTTTCAATTTTATCAATAACCTTTCTACATTTTGATCATATAATGTTAAAAAAGAGTGTCATCTCCTATTTAGTTTTTTAACTTTGATGACTGATCATAATGTGGGGACTTCTAATCTACTCCAACAGTATTGAGAGGTGGGGCTGGATCTACTTTTGAGGGAGCAGATCAATATGAATTATTACGTTCACTGATTCCAAATTATTTCTCTCCATCCTAATGTGGTTTTGATTATGATTTAAAAATAGAGTAAGATTTTCTCCCTACATGCCTCATTTTTTGGTGAGTTATTTGGAAGACAATTCATAAGATTCCTCTTGATGATATTCCATCGCAACATCACCAACTACTTTTCATGATTTATATATTGGAATATAGAAGGTTTTTATCATGAAATATATGTTATGGTGAATATAATCATTTATAGAAGGGAGAAATAGTAGAGTTTGCAGTGCTCTGAGGTGCAACATGAAGACCAATTTGAGAAACTTAGAGCTACTATGATCCAAGATGATATTAGCCACTCCAAAAATGTGAAGGAAATCTAGGATTTCCTCAAAGTGATGTAATTCCAAAATATAGTTCCTTGAAAATTAATTACATGTTGTAAAGTATGATGTAGTTAAACTTCAAATTTTGTTGAAATAGGCTTCTACACAATGGAGAGAGGATGTCAATGTTGAGAAATAACAACTTCATGAAGAAGAGTAGCTTTTTCTATGTAAAGGGATGAGATTCATGATATTTTTAAATATTCCTGAGGTTTAATTAAACTTCTCAAATATTATATTGAATGGAAATTTTTATATTTGGTAGAGAGGATCTTACATTTACAAGTTCCACAGTGTTTAAAAATTCAAATGAAAAGGGATTTTTTTCTTCCAAATCACTTTTGTCGTTATCCAAGATCCGTTTATGTTATTATATCAAAATACTAAAACCAATTTTCATAACAAATCATATTTCCACTAGTATTTTGTAACCATAATTAAAAGGATGGGGAAAAATGCCCGGATTTTTACCTAGGCCAAGGGGCCTAGTGAGAATAGTTTGACTATTTTTAGTGTCATATGGATAACCCTGAAAAAATTATTTCTATTTATTCACTACACAAAAAGTTTCCTAATATCAATATATAGGAAACTTAGGGGTGATTCTTGGCTTTTACTTGGGATTTCATTTTTGAATTTTCAGCCTAATAGGATTATTGCCTTTTATATTTCTAGATAATTTAATTACATGAAAATCCAACTAAAAATATTGTTTTTTAGGTCAAATATCATAGACTGTAGATTTATTAAATAATGCCTCCAAAAATTCTTTTAGTGTAAGAAACCTACAACATTATTTAAATTCATCTAAGGGGAATCATTGAACCATAATTTTATGGTACCTGAAGCATAAAACATGATAATCAAGAATAGAGGTGGTCTATATTGAGAATGAAGATACCACCGATTGACTATCCCATTATGAGGACTATCTTATGCAGGCCCAACTGGGGCACATATGGTTTAGTCAAATAGTGGTACCAATTGGCTGACAGGCCCCTTTTGGGGTGACTTATGAAAGCCTAATGGGGGAACTTACAACATAGTATAGTAATGAAGTTCCAACTAATTATGATATTATATTACTAAAAGTTGATGGAAGCTTATTGGGACTTGGATTTTTCTAGGCATGGTGTTTGGTTTTTGAATGGAAGGTACTTGTACATGGAAGGATAATTCCAAGTAAAAATTTCTAAAGAACTAAGATAAAATATGTGATCTATGAAGATCTGGCCCAAACGTAGGAAATATGATTTCTATAGTTTTAGGTCATTTTACTATGACCATAGAATTATGGAAACAACATGTGATATGTTTCTTTATCAGACCAAGGACATTCCAGCATACTTTGGATGTGAGGGAGGAAATTTTAAACAATTGTCTTGGGGGTTATTAGATAAAGGGAAAGAAAATTGAAAAAATATTAAGGATAATTGCAATCTATTTTGAGTCATGGATTCCATAATCATGTAATTAATGCTTACAAAGACATAAGAGGCTTCTACTGAGTGTGAATTTACCACTGGATGATGAAACTATTATGGGGGATGTTTTATTCAAGGCCAATTGGGGCATGTATTACAAATACAAATAGTGGAATATTTTTCCTAACAAACCTATTATTTGAGTTGTTTTATAAAAATCTATATGGGGCATATTATAGCATATTCCAGCAAAGGAACCTTTAGGTAGTATACATTCTATCACTTGGAGCTAGAGATTGATTTTTAAGAGTTAAAAGTTTCTAACATTAGGAGTATAAAATACTGAAGTGATATTGTCCAATTGAAAAAACGGAGGGTTTGGAGTTATATTAGACAAGATTTTTATAGCCTCGTACATATATTTGACTCATATGTGGAATAGAAATTTATGTTTCCTTGGATGAAAACCTATTGAGGGGATTATAGACAACATGATTCCACATAAATCATTGTTTGTATGTAGGAGGGGGTGTCTTTCATTGCTTTGTGACTAGGTTTGGGATTGAAGATAAAAAATTCACTATATATATCATAGGGATGAGAATTAATCCATATATATTTATAGACCTAAATGTCCACATACTGAGGGATTCATGTGTATAGGACATGGTTGGTTTTTGGGTTGGTTGTAGCTGTACCAAAGATAAAATATATGGGCATCACTTCATACATCATTAGAATGAGAAACATTTCACACATAGTTCTTGAGGTCCCATGATGTTTAACATCACATGGTAAGGAAGATTATGAACTGACGTGAAAATAGATAGAAGTGTGTTTAAAGTTAGGATCCAAGATGGAAACTGAAGCATCGACATATATTTGGTAATGGTGAAACTTTGGCCACATTTAGTTCAATGAAAACGACTCCCCACTCATATTTGAGCTCATGCACAAGGATTAATGAGGCTTATTTTTACTCATTCACTACTGGACCTATGAAAGGAGATCCAACAATCACTACATATCCCATTAGAATGAGAATCAAGCCACACTTATTATATATAATTTTTGGCTGAATGTCCTGCTATAAACATAGTGGCTTGTGCAGTTTCATGTCTTTAAACCAGGACCTAGACCATTCCGATTACTATTGGGTTTCCTTATATGTGGAATTCAGTATTCTACTAATTATCCTAAGCTCATGTGAGATATTCTTGGTGTGAGAATCAATGATTAGTTTAATATTCTTTTACGATGCAAGGGAAACACTAGTTAATGATAAGGGAACTTCGTTTTGTAGTGGTAGGGCCATGAAATAGAATACATGCATCACTATGTATCTTAATATGATTAGAATCAAACCATTCGTAGTTATTGAGAGAATTATTATCTATATCAATGTGTTGTTATGTAGAGAAAATGGGCATTAATGTTTTCCAGAATGGTTTTTGGGTCTAAAAACACAAGGAAAAGATGTGACTTCATATCTCATTGGGATGATAATCAAGACATGAATAGTTCTAGAAGAGGACTTAATTTTCAAGTTTGAACTTGTATATAGGGATTAAAAAGGTGTATTCATGGTTTGGCCAAATATTGGATATCTATGTGTCAATAAGTATCTCACTAGAATGAGAATCAAGCCATAAATAGTTTTGGATATGATCACCCATCCATTCTTCCTCATCTCTTTTCTGGAGGGATTATTGACCTGATGAGAGGTTAGTGGATTGTGAGAAGTATTACCTCATAGAATTTTGGGGTTTATTAACATAGAATCAAGGGGATGTTTTCCATTCATTTTTAATGTCATGTTGCGATGAGTATAATATGTTTCGTGCACAGTTCTGACTCATACATAGGGAATGTTAGTATTCTTCACCATTACATGACCCATGATTAGATATATGGGGGTCACTACATAAATTATTAGGAGGAAAATTAATTTTTTTCATAGTTCATGAAATCCCATGCAGATTAACATTAGTCAGTTATGATGATGATGATTGTTACACAATTTAATGTCTTGAAACTAGGACGATTTCTGTAAAGTTTTATGTCATGTTGTCAGGACAAGGATACATTTCACATGAAATATTTATTCATGAAACAGGCATTGTTCAGAGTCATAATGATTTCTCCATCCAATGTGATCTATGAATAAGCTCCATGTGTGTAGACCTTATGTATGGAATAAGGTCCCTCCCACATTGGATCACGTTTTGGAGGATTCTTCCCTAGTATCATTGGAGTCCAAATGACCATCACAAGTTCTCCTTAGAGAAATTAAAGGAGGTGAATATTTTTTTTAAACAATCACATGAACAATTTTTGATAATATTATAGGTGATTAAGAGTGTTAAACCACATTTCATCTAGTCATTCTAGTTAATCAAGTTGTTTCTAGGATTAATCACTTGTAGACAGCTGGTCACAAATAGAAAAATAGGTAAATGGGAACTGAACTTCAAGGGATAGATTTACTTCTATTCAATATAAAATTCAGTACGAGGTTTCATGTGTGTCAGTATTAGTCATGGTTCGATAGTCCCAAAAATAATAGAAGAAAATGATAGGTTTAGAATTTGTATATTTTTACACCATTTTATAGAGTGTGTCAGATAAGGACTTGTTAAAGGCCCCTATCTATCAATTATTTGGTGCATTATAGCGAGATGAATGGTATGACTTGATATTTTATTCTTGATACATATTCATTACTTAATTGGAATAGAATTTGGAGCCATTTTTCATTGATATTTTATTGGGGACACTAAATCGGGTGATAATGTTAGCATTGACTATGTTAACAATGATTTTGGATACAAATTACTTTAAAGGTATTTCCTCTCCCCATTTGGAAAAGGAATCGATAACAATTAGGATGTATTTAAACTACATGTCTATGGCTAGAGGGTATGTTCCAAAACTTCCTTTACCCTTATAGAAAATGGTAAAGAGAACATGGTTGTATGTAGAAACTTCTAGTTTTTAAAAATGAAGTAGATATGAACTTGAAAAGAATGGAATTTATTGGTGAAATTCATTCAATCTTGTGTCATAGTCATCCAATATTACCCAAGCCTTCAGATTTGATTGGAAATCTAGTATCCTGACTGGTGGGTACTATTATATTCTGAGTGTATTTCTTTTATTATGACAACAATCTATTCTCCATCGACGCATCTAAGAAGGACTCCATCAAAGACACATTTCTAAAGGACTTTCGTGTTATTTGAGCCATCATAAAGGGTGATGTTATCTTCTCTCCATTAGTTTTTTTATTTTCCATCTCTATCTAGTGCGATCAATCCATATTGGATGTTTTCCCTGATAGGGATCATCTATCCAGTGGTATGGCTATGTGGCTCAGGGATGGGACAAGTTTAATTAATTTCATTTATTCTAATCTGAACAAAAGATAATTCCATTTGATGGTGGGAAATATTTATGACTAGTTCATCCTAGTTTGGATCTTCTAGAGTTGTGGCTGCATTTTCCAATTCATAAGACTTTATGTTTAGTGATCACAGGATGTGATTCAATGTTACATCTGAAGGGGATTCTACCATTAACCCTGAAACACAATAAAAGCATGGGGGTTACCTCTTCTTTCCAGATTGCATAATCACTATTGACATGTTTAATAAGCAACATCGAGTCACCTTTAATTTAGAAATGGTATATGGGTATCAAGAGTTCCAATTCAAGGCCTACTGTGAGGGCTTTTTATTATTCCTCATTATGAAACCTTTTGATAAGAGGAAGGAGTATAGTAACACGACCTCTTTTTTAGAGATAATATCCTTTCCTAACTTGACATTATTGATCTTGGGGTCTTTAATTTTTCCCTGTTGAGATTCTAGATACACTGTTGAAATACATTTCCCATGTTTGGGTACCATCTTGAATAGAAAAGAAATATTCATCTAGAAATATAGGATTTAACTGCATTGCTTCAATAGACAATTATTCTACAAGGAAATTTTCCTGGTCATGGCCTTTTATCTCCTTATAAGAAATGTGTTGTATATAGAACTATTCCAGAATAACTTCCCACCATGAAAGATGTCCCAACAACATAAAATTAGTGTAGATAAATTTGAGTGGTTTATTATGAGAGACTAATTGGACCTCGTGAATCTACAGGTAATGGAACTATTTTTGGACTACAAATATGAATTCCAAATAGCTCTTATTGATATTAGAGTAATGAGTCTCACCATCAGTCATGGTCTGATTGAGATAATAGATGTTGTTTCCATTTCTAGAATTGTTCTTTTGGGAAATAAAAACACCTAGTGGTCTTTCTAGGTATTTCACATATAAGATGAGTGAAATTCCACTAATAAGAGGAATTAATATCAGTGGGATGATAATATATAACTTGAGGTTATCAAATGATTGCTGATAGTTATTAGTCCACTTATACGTGACTCCCTTCTTCATTAATTTGGTGAAGGGAAAATATTTGTTGTCAAGATTATCTATGAAGAATTCCATATAAGCTAAAGTCCTTGATTTCCTCTCAATTCATTAAGGGTTTGAGGATTCTACATGTTTATGATAATTTTTTTATCTCAGGATCGAATACATTACCACGATGGTGTACAAAAAAGCTATGAAACATTCCATCGGTTACCCCAAAATAACATTCCAAGGGGTTGATTTTTATATTATACTATCAAAGCTTGTTTAATATGGTTTCCAAGTCAGATAGATGATCAAAATTATTTCATGACTTAAATACAAAATCACCAATATTGAATTTTCTAAAATACCCTACGAAGATTTTGATGTTGTGATTCATTTCATATTGGGTTGTGGTGCTTGCATTCTTTAGTAAAAAGGGCATTAACTGATAGAAAAATACTCCCTAATGGGATTTGAAGGTGGTGGATTATTCATCTTGTGGGTCCATATAAATTTGGTTGTACTTGGAGTACCCATCCATGAATGAGAGGGCTTAGTAACCAATCGTCACATCAATCAAGAGTTTTGTACTTGGAACCGAAATTTCATATTTTGGAAAATTCCAATTAAGATCTCTGAAGTCAATGTAAAATCTGATCTACCCATTCTTCTTCATTACTATTATGATATTTTCTAACCACTTTGGATACTCTACCAATCTAATTATATTATCCTTAATGATATTATCCACATCAGCCTCAATTTTGGTTGTGTGAGTTAGCTATGTCTATCTAGCTAGATATTTAAATCCCATGTTGACTTCTAGTATACCCAAATTATGGTTATCCACCAAGGGATCAAGACCTAGAATCTCCAAGAAGTTATTGTAAAATAATCCACAGTATTTCTTTAGGAATGAATCATACACTTCTTTTTCATCAGATTTCATGGTCGCACTAATCAGAGGGGGTCACATATCTTTATATGTACCCTATTTTATCTCCTTGAGAACATCCACGGTAGTGGATACTCCATCCTCAATTACTGGAGGAGCGTCTCGGAGGTTTTCATATTCTTCATCTTTTACATTATTTACCTCTTCTACTGATACATGTGAGGATAACAATACATAATACTCTTCATGATCATTGGTGGAGTCATTTTCTTGGAATTCAGAAGATGAAGAAACCATTTTTTGACTCGACTAGTGGTGAGAGACCCATTCAAATCCCCATAGGGGAGATAAGAGGCTGACAATGATTGACTTTATTTTCTCATGATGAAATAATATCTTCCTCCACATTGGTTTATAGAGTATATATTGGTTGATGTTATGTTGTGTGAATGAAGAAACATTCATCTAGGTTTCTCTAACTGTTCAAAGAACTATCTACTTGTTCATAATTTTCATGTTCGGTCACTATTCTTGACATCAATGAAGTTACCAGATTCATTTTCAATCATGGATCAACACATTTTTTTATTGTTGGGAAGCACATACTCTTTACCAAGCTGACTAAATGGGTTGAATGGGATCATTTCTAGAACATTCAGGGAAATGATGTGAATGAAATTAATGTTGATAGGTTGTTTCCCTTCTTTATAATAGAATTACACATAGATGTACTGTGTCCCACAAGATTCAAATGGGTCCTAGTCAACATAAAATGTACCAATTTGACTATAGGAATTGTAATTGAGGAATTGATGGTATGAAAAAGGAATAAAAACATGCTAGAGAACCCATGGTTTCATGAATAAAACATTGAAGGTCGAATCTTTCCAAACAACCATGAATTATGGGATAGAAATGAGGTCCCAAAACTATTTTCTAAGTGTAATATCGTTAAGAGGATTTTTCTAAATCTTTTTATAGACTTATAACATTAGAATGGAGGGGGACAAGTGAGATTCATCGAGGCCCAACCAACTATGTGTCTGGACAGGGATGAGGTTGACTCATGATCCATTTTCATAGAAGTATCATCTGATATCGACATCATTCATACTACTAGTTATATACAATGTTCTAAGATGTCCCTGTACAAAAGAATCCTCATCTTGGTTGGTGAAATATATGACTACATTACATTATTTTGGATCACTTTTTCCCCGATATAAATCAAGATTAGCCACTTCCACCTCAAAATCTTGAGGTCTTGACAACGCCTCTATGAGTGCATCCCGGATTTTTTTTGACAGACTCATGGAATCCATGATTGATAGCTTGGCTGGAAGTAAGGATGGTTGTTTCAAAACATCGAATTAATGGTCTAGTGGAAGGCTCTATCCAGCATTGATATTCCCTTTTGTGGGTACCTTAGGAGATAAATGTGTTGATAGAATACCCTTAGGAAATGAAGGTGGTGAAAATCCTACCCTTGGTGAGTTTGGTTGACTTGGTTTGTCTGTATGTTGGGGTTGATTAGGCAATGACATAACTTCTAACTGATCAACTAGGATGATTGTGTTAGAGTGGACTCCTTCATAGTTAGGGGAAGTTCCTAGGTCTTTTTAAGGTCACTAAAGGGATTTCCCATGGGTTTTAGTTACGTATACAGTTCTGGTAGGGACATGGTTATAGTATTGAATTTTGGAATGACTATATCTTCCTTTGTATCCCTTTCCTCGATAGAACCATTCTCCCTATCCCCCAATAAATTGTGAGGACCTCGCGATCATAGTAATACATATCACTTGAGAAGGGATTAATCCAATTTATGACATTAAATGATCTAAATAATAATTCATCTTCTAATAAAGAATCTATTTGGAGGACTGACTCTCTTTTTACCATTTGGTGGGGTGGCACCCGTGCTTTAGAGACTCTAGGCATGAAGTAAAATATAGTGGAAAACAACTGTAACACCCGTGACTTTTATGAGAAATATATTGTTTTTATGTTATATAAATCATCAAAGGAATCTTTCACTACACACAACACTAGCTTGGCTTGCTTTACACGCAACCGCGGACTTCCTCGATAGCTTCCGTCGTACGCAATACTGAGTTTCACTAAACAACGATATGCTATTAAAATATTATTAAAACTAGACATTATGAATAGTAATAACTGAATTTTAAATTGTATAACATTTTAATTCAACTTATCCATTTTCTAGAATGAGGTATAAAATCAAAATCAGTTTTTTTTTATAAAAGAAATATTTTTCGAAAAATACAGTTTTGCCGCCTTTTGATGGTGCACCCACATTAAATATAGTTTTTGACATGTTTATAAGTTAAATTTGACAAAATAAAATTCTTTTTTTGAATCAGGGTATAAAAATTTACTTTGGATAAATTTTTGATATTTTTCTGATAACTTTCATATTTTGATGAATAGTAAAAATATTCTAATTTTTAATTAAAAACAACTTTTTTCATTGAGATAATTTATATGGATAAATTATAATATTAAATGGTTTTAAAGTATAAATAGAATATATTTTTACCATTTAATATAATGTATTTCATTATCATTAATTTCACATTGAATTCATTGGTAAAAACATTTCAATCTTTGGAAATGTTTTAACTTCTAAAACCCATTTTCTTAACAACGAGGTTTATTTTAAATTAATTACTGCAAATTATATATTTTGAATTTTGAAAAATGGATTCCTTATTCAGAATAAGTGGTTCCAAATTATGGTAATAGACTACTTTTAATTTTTGGGCATTATGAATAGTAACTATGGTAAATTTTATTTACCGTAGTTAAAGGTAAATCGGGTAATTAATGGTAAATATAAGATTATAAAATTACCCTAACACCTTCCAAAATCCTATTTGATGAATAAAAGTCGACCCATATCACCTAAGGGTCTTATTAGATTCATTTAATAAACTTTGTTCCATGAAAATAATTTAATTATTATTAAAACCAAAGAATGTGACAACATGTCACTTTCTTAAATCTTATAAGTATAATAATTTTAATTTGGTGATAAACTTAATTAAACTTAGAACATGAATAGTCTCCAGAAAGATAATACAATTATCTACATCATAAGTATTTATTTAGAATTTTTAGGGATTAAATAAGTATCATTAATTATGATACAATAGTGATGTTGAAATTATTTTATTAATTAAAATATCAAATCAATTGTTTTAAAATTTTAAAATAAATATTATATGAACTATTTAATGTGATAAACTAATTTTATAGATACATATTAAATTTTATGAATCTATTTAAGCTTTTAGTTTGAACATATATTCTATATATATTTTATTTAAATTCAAATAAATGAATAGTGTCAAAATTGACACTATTGTTATTTAATAAAAATAACATCTTATAAAATTGTTTAAAAATCACAAAAATATTTAAAAATTATAAATTAAAATTTATATGGTCTAAAATGTCATAAATTGTCAAATTATGGATAATTCACAAAACATATGTAATTATTTATAATAATTTAAAATTTAGAGTATTATTACCACAAATAAAATTAAATTGATAAATAAGGATAAATCAAGTTGATAATGATTAAACTAAATTCCTAAAATGTCTAAATTTTATTTCATGATTATATTACAACCCTATCTCATATAATATTCGGATATGAGTCATTTTGAAAGTTTTTAAGTGGGTTTGGGATTTAATATAAACTAATATTTCTTATATTTCCAAAGGTGCCCCTCTCCTCCCTTATAAAAGGGAACCTCCTCCCTCTCTTCCTCACACCAATTTGAGCCTTCAATCTCAGCCAACCCCTGCCCATTTCACTTCCCTATTTCCTTATAAACCTACTAGAGGTACTGGTCTTATCAAAATACCAAATCTACTGCCTTAAGAGAAAGTTTAAAGGAGGCACTTCGAGAAAGAGGTAATACCTTCTACCGTTTTCTTCAAGTTCCATTCTTCTTCTACTACCTCTTATTTAGTTGTTTCATTTTGAGGTAATAACATAAGTATCATATATATACTAATATGTTATTATAAATATGAAACAACCCTATTTCACCTCTTATCCATCCTATGGAAAACGAAATCACCGCGCATGAGTACGTACGGAATACCGTCTCCACGCCATGGTGTAATCTATTTTCCACCACCACCATACTTGGATGGGTATAAGGGTGAAATTAATGAATATATATGATTATTGTAAAGTGTTAGTGATTATGAAATAGTATACATACACTCCAATAAAATTTCCACGATCATGGGAACGATATCATCGCTCGTGCGTACGTACGGAATACCGTCTCCACGATGTGATGTGATTCGTTCCACATTATCTTCATTGAATAATGATTATATAAATGAATTGAATGAATTAATATTATATATATTACACTAATACAATTCTGGAAATGAGGTATCTATAACTTAAAAAGAAGAATAAGAATTTATTCAACAAAACACGCATAAAAACAAAAAGTAATAAACACCTGAATAACAAGTAGTAATGAAATATTACTAACAAGAAGCTAGGAATATGACCATATATGATATAATAACAATAAGTATGACTATGTAATAAGTCAATAACATTATTTAAATCATTATACAGGAGGTTCGGACACTTACCAAGAAAATCGGACCTAAGGTAAGGGAAATATCACAATCTCATTTTTATCCGAGATTGTTTATACTTTGGTTTTTACTGGGGTGTATTTTATCATCCACATACATGTTTCCTCAATATGTAATATTATTTCCATCCACCTACAATTTTTTAAATCCAATTTTTCCCTTTCAGTAAGTTTTTAGTAAAATATATGAAAGGAATCTGTTGTCGCTTTTCGTACGAGGTACTTTTTGACTTTTCCGAAAAAAGTACGAAGAATGTTTTTTTAACTTATATGGCATGAATGGATTTTTAAAAAATTATTTCCAAGAAGCTTCCTTTACAAGTTTTCAAGTTTATTTTTAATCAACTTATTTTAGTTTAGAATTGTATAACATGTTAAGAAAGGAAAAGTGATTTTAATGTATAAAGGATATTTTCCTCAAGAATGAAGTTCAAGTGTTTTATCAGAATTATTTTCCATCTAAGATAAAATAGAGTTCTATTTATATCCCTATTATTACATTGATTTGGTTATGTTGTGATGGAATTATTTTTATGAATTCTTTTATCTTATATGAATTTTTTTATGATGTCATTTTGTTTAAGAATCCCATTTTAATTACATGAGTTATGCTATGATGTATGGTTTATGATTTTGTGGCACACATAAGAATGGTATAATTATGAGATGGGTGGGACCTATATATCCCTCCAATGCATTGGGTAAAGTTTTTATATCTCATGAGATAGACATGGCTGGAATGGTAGGTTAAACCAGTTCAGTGAAACAGGACTTAAACGAGGAGTGACTCTGTTCAGAAATGGACTTTTTCCACTAAGATAGTATTGGAAATGAGTCTTGACTAATAAGAAAAGATTCTCTATGATTATGTGTGTATGACACAAAGTATCATGTTTTAAGTTATGATTATTGGGATTTAATTTCACTACTATGATTTATCCCATGTTATGAAATTATGCTCTCTTTTGCAGGTTAAGATTTCCAAAATGTTATGTTCTTATGAATATGATGTGATTGATATTTCTTTTGTTTACCCTTACTGAGCATTTGAGCTCACAATTTTGTATGTTTTCTTTCCCCAGGTCAGGAAGAAGGTTATTAAGTAAGATATGCCAAAAGGGATTATAGATATGATTAATTAAATGGGAGACAGTGTAGATGCTTTATGAACCAGTTGTTTATGTTTCCCAGTTTCTAAAGACACTATACCTATATGGTCCTTTCATGGTTTTTTATATGTTGTAATAAGTATGCTTCAATTTTTAATTAATAACAATGTATGTAAAGTATGGGTCTTTATAGTTGGTATCAGAGGAAAGGTATAGTCAACCTTTGGAAACTAGTATGTGAAAGCCTTAGTAAGAACCCTAAGGAAAAGTCTAAGCATAGAACACAATATTAGTGTTTTAGAAATGACCATGAATAACCTAGGATAAGACCATAAGTGTGAAATTTTATTCTTGATTATGTGGTTTTCCTATTATAATTAGTGTTGCTCACACTATTCTTCTTGGTTTTAGTCAATGGCTGGAACCCGAAGGAACCGTGTTAATGCGGAATGCGACGGGCAATGAAATGATTGTCCCCCTGAGCAACCAAAAGTTATGGGAGATGGAATGAAAAATCTTGTAGCCTTGCTCACACAACTTTCTCAAGCTATGAATCATGCAGGACTTCCAAACGAGCAAAGGAAGAAGCAACATTCTGTTGAATCCTTCATGAGGTAGCGTCCACCTTCATTCAGCGGGTCTACTAATCCATTAATTGCTGAACAATGGATTAGTACTACTGAAAAGATATTTTCAGTTCATTATTATGAACATGATAAAGTCATCCTAGTAGTGTATTGTTTGGAAGGAGATTCTGATCAATGGTGGAATCTTATTAAGAATACGAGGCAAATGGATGAAATTGAGTCCATGGAATGGGATGAGTTTGAGAACTTATTTTTCAATAAGTACTTCCCTCGTATTCTCTGAACAATGATGGATAAAGAGTTTCTTGAACTGAAGAAAAAGGATGATGAATCTGTTGGTACCTATGAAGAAAATTTTACAGGACTTTCAAGGTACGCTTCTGGTATTATTATCCAACCTGGGAGTAAGATCGATCAATTCTTTAGTGGCTTAAAACCAAGTCTTTGAAGGGAGTTATCCATAAGGGACTTCAATAGATACAAGGAAATCGTTCGATGTGCTCTAAAAGTCAAGATGGAGATTGGAGTAACCCATCAGTAATATGGGTTTGATAAGAAGAGGAAAATGGAATTCAAAGGAAAATCTAAAGAGCACACTGAAAAGAAGATGAGCTTTCCCTTATGCTCAAAGTGTGGAAAGAAACATGGAGGGAGTTGTCTTAAAGGGATAAGTAAATGTTTCAAATGTGGAAAGGAAGGTCATCGAGCATTTGAATGCCGCAATGATGGGAAGAAGATGTCTAATGATGTAAACAAAGGAAGGGACACACAGAATGAACCTAATACACTACAATGTTTCAAGTGCAAGGAGATGGGGCATTATTCCAATCAATGCCCAAATCCAAGGGTTGATGATGATGGTCGACGTCAACAAACTCTTAAGGCCAAAGACAAAGGAAAGTCACATGCAATTTCTATCAGCGATGTGGAGTACAATAACGATGTGGTAAAAGGTACACTTACCATACACTCTAAAGTAGAAAATGTTTTATTTGATTCTGGATCCACCCACTCTTTTATTTCTGAAGATTTTTCTAAGGGTATCACTGTATTACCTCAACAATAAGATGTTGAGTTAGCTGTGACAACACCTAATGGCACAATAGTGGCATCAAAAGTTTATAATTCTTCCTCGATTGAAGTTTGTGGGAAAGTGCTTCCTACAAATCTTTTGATCCTTCCTATAGTGGAATTTGATGTGATTCTTGGCATGGATTGGCTTTCTTTATATGGATCTCATATAAATTTCCAAAGAAGGGAAGTCAGATTTCATATTCCAGATCAATCTATGATCGTCTATCAATGCAAGGATGAACATAACCTTACAGTGGAAATTTATTCCATCTTATGGGTCTTGATTCCACTTAATGAAGGTTATTTATCTCAAATGGTTGGTGAGAAACTCACAATTAATAATATTCCCATTGTATGGGAGTTTGATGATGTCTTTCCGGAGGAATTTCCAGGTCTTCCACCAAATCGTGAAGTTGAGTTTTCAATAGAACTCGTACCAGGTGCTTTGCCTATTTCAAAGACACCTTATAGAATGGCCCCAATTGAGTTGCAGGAATTGAAGAAGAAACTCCAAGAGAATCTTGATAAGGGATTCATACACCCTAGTGCGTCACCTTGGGGAGAACATGTTCTTTTTGTTAAGAAGAAATATGGATCAATGAAACTCTCTATTGATTATCGAGAACTTAACAAGATCACTATCAAGAACAAATATCCTCTCCCACGAATTGATGACCTATTTGACCAACTACGCAGAGCTCAATACTTTTCCAAGATTGATCTTCGTTCAGGGTAGCATCAATTAAGGGTCAAAAGGGAGTATATACCAAAGATGGCTTTCCGTACAAGGTATGGACACTATGAATTTATAGTGATGCCATTTGGTCTTACTAATTCCCATGTTATCTTCATGGATCTGATGAATAGATTCTTTAGAGACTATCTTGATCATTTTGTGGTAGTCTTTATAGACAATATTATGGTTTATTCAAAGAGAAAGGAAGAACATGAAGATCACTTGAGAATTATATTTAAGACCCTGAGAAAGGAGAATCTTTATGCCAAATTTACCAAGTGTAAATTTTGGCTTCAAAAAGTTGCATTTTTGGGTCACATAATCTCAAAAGAGGGGATATCTTTGGATCCAGCAAAAACAGAGGTTATCGAAAGATGCTCGAGACCAACAAAAGTAACTGAGATCCGAAGTTTTCTTGGTTTAGCTGGATATTATCGACGTTTTGTGAAAGATTTTTCACGATTATCTAATCCAATCACCACGTTGACTCGGAAAGGAGTTAAGTTTGTCTGGACAGAGGAATGTGAAGAGAATTTCAAGGAGTTGAAAAGAAGGTTATACAGTGCACCTGTGCTCACACTACCTTGTAGTGGAGAAAGGTTTGTGATCTACAGTGATGCATCCAAGAAGGGATTGAGGTGTGTTCTTATGCAAAATCATATGGTGATAGCTTATGCCTCACGACAGTTGAAAATACATGAGCAAAATTACCCAACTCATGATTTGGAGTTAGCTGCGGTAATCTTTGCATTAAAGATTTGGAGGCATTATATTTATAGAGAAAGGTGTTACATTTATACTGATCATAAAAGTTTAAAGTTTATTTTCACACAAAAGGAGATGAATATGCGCCAAAGAAGATGGTTGGATCTGATTAAGGATTACAACTCCTCAAGCCATCAAGACCATCCAGTTTATCCATGATGAGGATCACAAAAGATCCAATATTTATGGATTTACAAAGGATTGATCTTGAAATTATAATGGAAAGGGAAAATTTTTATCTTTCTCAAATGAATGTTCAACCATCTATACATGTGAAGCATAAATAGGCATAGAAAGAAGATGTTGAGTTACAAAAGAAGGTGATAAATGTTCCTGAATTCAACCTTGATTGTGATGGGATAATAAAGTTCAGGAATCAGGTTTGTGTTCCTCCCATCCCCGAATTAAAGAAGGAGCTGCTGGATGAGGCACATATTTCTTCATTATCTATTCATCAGAGAAGCACGAAGATGTATAGGGACCTGAAAGAGTACTTCTGTTGGGATGGCATGAAAAGAGATGTTGCTGAATATGTCTCTCGATGCTTGGTTTGTCCGCAAGTTAAAGCTGAGAGATAGAAGTCTAAGGGGATGTTACAACCATTACCCATACCCGAATGGAAATGGGAAAACAACACTATGGACTTTTTCACAGGACTTCCTAAAACATCCAAAGGCAATAATGCTATCTGGGTCATAGTTGATCGTCTTACAAAGTCTGCACACTTCATTACTATTAGAGAGGATTTCTCTCTGGATCATCTTGTCAGGATATATGTAAAGGAAGTGGTAATATTGCATGGAGTACCACTTTCTATTATATCTGATCGGGATCCGAGATTTACCTCGAAGTTCTGGCCAAGTCTTAGTATACTTTGGATATAGAGTTGAGTTTCAGCACTGCTTATCATCCTCAGACAGACGGTTATCCTGAGAGAACAATTCAAACTCTAGAAGATATGTTGAGAGCTTGCTCTATGGATTTCAACAGTGGTTGGGATCAACAGCTACCTTTGGTGGAATTTTCTTATAATAATAGCTTTCACTTCAGTATTTAGATGGATCCTTATGAAGCTCTCTATGGAAAGAAATGCAGGACTCCAACTTGTTGGGATGCAGTTCGGGAAAGATAGATATTAGGACCTGATCTCATTGATGAAATGGCAGAAAAGGTCATATCTATTCAACAACACATAAGAGCAGCTCAGAGTCGACAGAAAAGTTATGCCGACAACCGAAGAAAAGACCTAGAGTTTGAAGTGGGTGATAAAGTGTTCTTACGAATATCTCCCTAGAAGAGGGTCATGAGATTTGGAAAGAATGGGAAGTTGAGCCCTAGATATATCGGTCCGTTCGAAATACTGGATCGTGTCGGGAAGGTAGCATACTGATTGTCTCTTCCACCGAATCTCTCTCAAGTACACATTGTGTTCCATGTATCTATCCTGATAAAGTACATACCTGATCTTTCACATGTACTCAGCTCAGAAGTTGTACCGCTGGAGTAAGATCTTTCTTATGAAGAACAGCCGATAGAGATTCGGGATCGTAGAGAAAAATTCCTACGAAACAAGAGCACTCGCTTGGTGAAAGTTTTATGGAGTAACCACGAATTAGAATAAGCTACATGGGAGCTTGAGGATATGATTAGGGAGAGGTATCCTCATCTGTTTGTTACAAAGTGACGAATTTCGAGGGAAAATTTCATTTTAAGGGGGGTAGAATGTAACACCCGAGACTTTTATGAGAAATATTTTGTTTTTATGTTATATAAATCATCAAATAAATCTTTCACTGCACACAACACTAGCTTGGCTTGCTTTACACGCAACCGCGGCCTTCCTCGATAGCTTGCGTCGTACGCAATACCGAGTTTCACTAAACAATGATATGCTATTAAAATATTATTAAAACTAGCCGTTATGAATAGTACTAACTAAATTTTTAATTTTATAACATTTTAATTCAACTTATACATTTTATAGAATGAGGTATAAAAGAAAAATTAGTTTTTTTATAAAAGAAAGATTTTCCAAAAAATACAGTTTTGTCGCCTTTTGATGGTGCACCCACATTAAATATAGTTTTTGACATGTTTATAAGATCAATTTGAAAAAATAAAATTATTCTTTTGAATCAGGGTATAAAAATTTACTTTGGATAAATTTTTGATATTTTTCTAATAACTTTTATATTTTGATGAATTGTAAAAATACGCTATTTTTTAATTAAAAAATACGCTATTTTTTAATTAAAAAATACTTTTTTCATTAAGATAATTTATATGGATAAATTATAATATTGAATGGTTTTAAAGTATAAATAGAATATATTTTTACCATTTAATATAATGTATGTCATTAGCATTAATTTCACATTGAATTCATAGGTAAAAACATTTCAATCTTTGGCAATGTTTTAACTTCTAAAACCTGTTTTCTTAACAACGAGATTTATTTTAAATTAATTACTACAAATTATATGTTTTGAATTTTGAAAAATGGATTCCATATTCAGAATCAGTGGGTCTAAATTATGTTAATAGACTACTTTTTATTTTTGGGCATTATGGATAGTAACTATGGTAAATTTTATTTACCATAGTTAAAGGTAAATCAGGTAATTAAGGGTAAATATAAGATTATAAAATTACCCTAACACCTGCCAAAATCCTATTGGATGACTAAAAGTCGACCCATATCACCTAAGGGTCGTATTAGATTCATTTAATGGACTTTTGTCTATGAAAATAATTTAATTATTTTTAAAACCAAAGAATGTGACAACATGTCACTTTCTTAAATATTATAAGTATAATAATTTTAATTTGGTGATAAACTTAATGAAACATCGTACATGAACAGTCTACAGAAATATAATACAATTATATATATCATAGGAATTTATTTAGAATTTTTATGGATTAAATAATTATCATTAATTATGACACAATAGTGATGTTGAAATTATTTTATTAATTAAAATATCAAATAAATTGTTTTAAAAATATTAAAATAAATATTATATGAACTATTTAATGTGATACACTAATTTTATAGATACATATGACATTTTATGAATCTATTAAAGCTTTTAGTTCGGACATATCTTCTATATATATTTTATTTAAATTCAAATAAATGAATAGTGTCAAAATTGACACTATTGTTATTTTATAAAAATAACATATTATAAAATTATTTAAAAATCACAAAAATATTTAAAAATTATAAATTAAAATTTAAATGGTCGAAAATGTCATAAAGTTTCAAATTATGGAAAATTCACAACACATATGTAATTATTTATAATAATTTAAAATTTAGAATATTATTACCACAAATAAAATTAAATTGATAAATAAGGATAAATCAAGTTGATAATGTTTAAAATAATTTCCTAAAATGTCTAAATTTTATTTTATGATGATCTTACAACCCTATCTCATCTAAGCTTTGGCTATGAGTCATTTTGGAGGTTTTTAAGTGGGGTTGGGATTTAATATAAACTAATATTTCTTATATTTCCAAAGGTGCCCCTCTCCTCCCTTATAAAAGGGCACCTCCTCCCTCTCTTCCTCACACAAATTTGAGCCTTCAAACTCGGCCAACCCCTGACCATTTCACATCCTCACTTCCTTAGAAACCTACTAGAGGTACTGGTCTTATCAAAAGACCAACTCTAGTGCCTTAAGAGAAAGTTTAAAGGAGGTACTTTGAGAAAGAGGTAATACCTTCTGCCATTTTCTTCAAGTTCCATTCTTCTTCTAGTGCCTCTTATTTAGTTGTTTCATTATGAGGTAATAAAATCAGTATCAATTTTATACTTATATGTTATTATAAATATGAAACAACCATATTTCACCTCTTATCCATCCTACGGAAAACGAAATCACTGCGCCTGCGTACGTACGGAATACCGTCTCCACACCGTGGTGTAATCTATTTTCCACCACCACATTACTTGGGTGGGTATAAGGGTGAAAGTAATAAATATATATGATTATTTTAAAGTGGTATTGATTTTGAAATAGTTTACATACACTTCAATACAATTCCATGATCATGGGAACGATATCATCGCTTGTGCGTACGTACGGAATACCGTCTCCACGATGTGATGCGATTCGTTCTACATGATCTTCATTGCATAATGATTATATAAATGAATTGAATAAATTAATATTATATATATTACACTAATACTATTCTGTAAATTAGGTATCTATAACCTAAAAAGAAGAATAAGAATTTATTCGACAAAACACGCAAAAGAACAAAAAGTAATAAACACCCAAATAACAAGTAGTAATGAAATAGCACTAATAAGAAGCTATGAATATGACCATATATGATATCATAACAATAATTATGATTCTTGAATAAGTCAATAACATTATTTAAATCATTATACAGGAGGTTTGGACACTTACGAAGAAAATCGGACCTTAGGTAAGGGAAATATCACAATCTCATTTTTATCCGAGATTGTTTATACTTTGGTTTTTACTGGGGTGTATTTTATCATCCACATCTATGTTTCCTCAATATGTAATATTATTTCCATCCACCTACAATTTTTTAAATCCAATTTTACCCTTTGGTGAGTTTTTAGTAAAATATATGAAAGGAATCTTTTGTCGTTTTTCGTATGATGTACTTTTTGACTTTTCCGACAAAAGTACGAAGAATGTTTTTTTTTAACTTATACGACATGAATGGATTTTTAAAACATTATTTCCAAGAATCTTCCTTTTCAAGTTTTCAAGTTTATTTTTAATCAACTTATTTTAGTTTATAATTGTATGACATGTTAAGAAAAAAAAGTTTTTTTCAAGTAGAAGGGATATTTTCCTTAAGAATGAAGTTCAAGTGTTTTATCAAAATTATTTTCCATCTAAGATAACATAGGGTTCTGTTTCTATCCCTACTATTACATTGATTTGGTTATGCTGTGATGGAATTATTTTTATGAATTCTTTTATCTTATATGAATTGTTTTATGATGTCACGTTGTTTAAGAATCCCATTTTTATTACATGAGTTATGCTATGATGTATGGTTTATGATTTTGTGGAACACATAAGAATGGTATCATTATGAAATGGGTGGGACCTATATCTCCCTCCAATGCATTGGGTAAATATTTTATATCTCATGAGATATACATGGATGGAACGGTAGGTTAAACCGGTTCAGTGAAACAGGACTGAAATGAGGAGTGACTCGGTTCAGAAATGGACATTGTCCACTAAGATAGTCTTGGAAATGAGTCTTGACTAATAAGAAATGATTCTCTATGATTATTTGTGTATGCCACAAAGTTTCATGTTTTATGTTATGATTATTGGGATTTCATTTCACTACTATGATTTATCCCATGTTATGAAATTATGCTCTCTTTTGCAGGTTAAGATTTCCAAAATGTTATGTCCTTATGAATATGTTGTGATTGATATTTCTTTTGTTTACCATTACTAAGCATTTGAGCTCACCCTTTTGTATGTTTTCTTTCCCCAGGTCCGGAAGAAGGTTATTAAGTAAGATTTCCCAAAAGAGACTATAGATATGATGAAATAAATGGGAGACAGTGTAGACTCTTTATGAACCAGTTGTTTATGTTTCCCAGTTTCTAAAGACACGATAACTATACGGTCCTTTCATGGTTTTGTTATATATTGTAATAAGTATGCTTCAATTTTGAAGTAATAACAATGTATGTAAAGTATGGGTCGTTATAACAACAATGTTTTGGAAAATGTCTAATCTTATTTTTTATGCTTCTTGTTACTCTTTCCGGGTTTCTTCCTAGAAGGCGGTATTCAAATTATTTTTATGTTGATGAAGTCAGTAGAGATATAGGAGTGGTAAAGGGGGAAATTGTCTATTTAAACTATTCATGAAGGGTAACATTAGATTGATTGATTTTTTTAATAGACATTCATTCACCAATAATCTACACACTCTTTTTCATGATATATTTCCATCGATTCAATTCATCTAGTTTTATAGCAGAAACAAATGTTATCTAAGCCTATGAATTATTTAGCTTAACTTTCCAAGATTCCACTTTAATTTCATGGATTTCTTTAAAAACAATACAATCCTTGATGTTGTGTCCCAATTATTAGTGGAAGGAATAATAGATTTATATATATTTTTCTCTTTCCATCTAAGTATTCTTAGGCATTGTCAACTTAACTATATTGTGCTCCAATTCCTAAATGAATTAGCCAGGAACATAGTCATTCTGAAAGGAAAAGACCATGTTTTTCATCTCCATAAATGATTTTCACCTATATTCTCTCTATTCATCTTGATGAGGTGGCCTTTATTGTAGACACACAAGAGGTGGAGCCACATGGTTTGATGTGGAATTTGAAGTTGAAAGGGGTACATGGGCCTACTCAAGTGTAACTAAAAAGGCCTCTTATTTACTCACTCTCCTTCTCTGACTCAAGGTGATTACTTGTTACATTGATTTAGTTTTTTAAATTGAGTCTTCTACTTATTGATAAATAGTTTAAAGGTATCGAAACCCATCTGTATGTTTTATAGAGACAAAAGGAGTCTCTAACTCATCATGAAGATTTTATATAAAAATGTTTAACACCTATTCTTATGGGATATGTATTCTTAGAGAATATTCTAGTACATTACAAAAAATAATAATGTATAAAACCATTTCATTCTCCCATTTCTTACTATTTTTGAGATCAATGACTATCCTTTTTTTTTGCAATGATTTACTAAACTAGAGGAGAAATTTCTAATGTTGGACATTCTACCCCATAATTGACTAGGATGGTAGGTAAGTGTACCCTAAAAAGGATGTTCCCTCCAATGATTGAACAAAACACATAATTTTTCCCATTTCATATTCTCTATGTATCCCTATCATGGGGTTTTAGGGAGAAATAAAAAGTTTTAGGGGTTCCTTTGGGTTACCTAATCCATTGAAAATTGGAAATGTAGCATTCCAAGTTTTAGCATGGGAGGAGTCGGGTATAACCATTTTGGGTAGACCTTCTTTTCTAGTTGTAAAGGTATCTTACATCCACCCATAGCTTCCAACTGGGTGGTTAGAGACTCAATGGTGTTCATACGCACTCTAGGAATATCTGACTGAGTTAGAACCTGAATAATTGTGGAAGCTAGAGCCTAAGCAGGTGAGACAATCGATAAGACCACTAGTGGAAGAACCACTGTTATCTTCCATAGATAACAAATATGGATGGTCTTGTGAGGATGTTCCTAACCATGTTTTGGTTGTGTAGAAAAAGGAGGTAATTCAAAGTACACTACTGCGAGATCCAAGAATATGGTCAATTAATACCCCACATTGAGTAGGTGTTCTCTATCAACTTCATCTACTGCAGAAAACTCTCTTTGTTGAGGTATGAAAAATTTAAGTACAAGTTGAGGATTTACAAGTGGGGAATACTTATCAAGATATCCATTTCATAGTAACTCTTCATTTAGTATTGTAAACTCTTTCATCTCATCCTTCTACTAGAAAAATTATCCTCTAGTTAAAGGTACCATCCCTCTTTGAAAGTGAGGTGTGGAGTAGTCTTGCATTTTCTTATTTTCTTCTTTTAATGAGTTAAATAATGATTAATTGACGAGATTCCCATATTTTGGGATAGTATCTGATTTCTACTAGGATTACATCCTTCATTTAATTAAATGTGGAATAGATTATTTACTGGTATTTCCTATTTTGATTCTTCATAATTGGTCCCATTTTCTATAAGATCATTAATGAAAGTATTGATAACATTCATAGATGTGAAATTTTTTGCAGGTAGTCTATTGGTAGAAATTTTTTTCCATGTCCTTCTCGAGGCATTATCTTCTTCTTCATTAATTCCATATGTGTTTTTTGGGGGATAGTAACTCAAATAGAATCTCTAGAATGTTCAATGGTACGTGTTCCATATAAATGTTTGGGATCATGGGATGTGATGTACTGAGAAGACTCATTTTGTAGCATCTTCCCTAATTAAGAGAAAAGTGATCACCGTTGAAGAGAATATTATTGAGGTAAAAAATATCCTATACCTATGGACTAGGGATTCTCCAATTCTGTATTCAGAATGCTTTGGGACTGGTATGATAGTCCTGAGGGTTGGGTTAAAAAATCCCCCATCCCTATGTGTTGGGGTTTCTCCCAGACACTCATGGATGATATTACCACATCTTCTCTTCTATTTTTATGATGTTATATTCAAACATGGGCTAGGTGCATCATTTTAAATCCACTTAAGTCACTCATTTCTGAATATTATTTCACTTTTTCTTACATTTGTGCTATCGTATGATTGACATCCTCTAAATAGGGTGCATGTTCAATGTCCTCATATACATGATGTGAAAGTCTTTCAATAGCCTTCTTTATTTACAGAAAATTTTGTTGAGAGTTAGATGGAGTCTTATCATGTGAAGTGTATCCTTGTTTATTAACAAACTACGTTTGATGAGTCTAACCTAGGGGTATGGCGTTGCGTGATACAAGCTTTGGCGAGATTTTAAGGTTGGGGAATATGGTAAAATTTACTGCTCCATGTACACCCCCATCCTATGATGCAAACACTAGATGGGGTATCTGTGATCAGTTTTTATAGTTTTTTACATAAATAAGGCATTCACTTTGAAGGGATCTCTGCAACTTTTCCTATTTTGTGTATTGTGCATCTTATAGGTCAGCGGCATCAAACTTTCTATGAAACCTTTCTATTACTGTGGCATGATCTTAGTATTTATCATAAAGAAATACCTTTTATTTTTATATAAAAAATAGTATTCTATAAATTGAGGTGGATTTCGTGTGTACAATCACCGAACAATGTATTTGTAATTCTATATTAAGTAGTTGATAAAGGTCAAAACGTGAATGGTATGTCATCTTTAGCCAACTGTTTTCACATTTTCATCAAATCTTATTTATTGTTTTCTTATAGTCCACATACTTGATCTAACTAAAGTGTACATTTTCATATAATTTTATCATAGGCAGTAAGATCAGTAGGTATTCCCTATATATAACTGGAAGGTAAATGGACCAAGGGTGGTTTAAATAATGGGTTCCACCATGGATTTTCACCAATTGAAAAATTATTTCACCTACCGGTGAAAAGGAATCAAAAATGAATGTGCTATGTTTTCAAAATAACATCGCGATATGAGGGATTCCTCATTACTACATTTCTAATTAAATAATTTTCTTGAAAATGTGAAACACTACGTTAAGGATATCTTTCACAGTTAATTCCATCATGGGGATGAAAAACAGGATGGGTATCAGCAAGGGGAGGATTAGCTTGTTGCTTGATCTTCTATCCATACAAAGGGTTTTGATGACTCTCATCAATAGATGAGATCTTGAGATTTAAAAAATCATGTTCATAAATCAAAAGTTCATTATGAAGTTCATTAGAAGGTCATTTATAATTATTGTTATAACTCTCGTGATTTGGTAGTGGGAGGGTAGGATCATAACCAACTAAAAATAAATGACTTAGGGCTTCAAGACCTCCGATGTTAATGGGAGAGGAATTAAAGATCAACTCTTCAAATTTTATTTTCCTTTGGTGGGGATTTCTATTTGATTCTATCTAATGAAAAACTGGAGCCGCTTGCTGGGGGGCGTGGTTATCCTAGGCACCCCACTTAGGAGCACCCACTAATATTGGTTGGTTCCCTCTAATTTGAATAAATCTATATCTCCACCCTGATTGTCCATATATCACAAGGTATTTGGCCCCGTGATGACCCTCCTTGATGATAGAATAGGTATTATTTTACTATGGGGTGATTGGAATAGTGGGAGTAGAGTGTTAGTTATGATCCCCATTTGTCATGTGGAATCTCTAGATGACTTTTCTGGAAAATTCTAGACATGACTACTAGAATTCCTAATGAATACATGAAGGTGTGCATGCATGTGGGTTATTTACTATGAAACAAGGTTCATAGGATTCTATGAATGCTATTGGATGAGTCTATCGGCACTCTTGATAAGAAAAAGATGGTGTATGTCCCAGAATGCAGTACTCTTCCAGATTTGAAATTCAGGTATTCTTGGGAATGGCCTGATGATTTTGTCGACCATTTGTATTGGGGTGAGTGAGTGTATGTTTTTTTCCACTGATTACTTCAATATTTGAATATTTTCCATATCTAGTGGGTAAAGGGGTATGACCATGATCTCATGTTTTTGTTTTCAATCCTCCGAGGACCTACTTGAATACCTAGGTTTGAATAATCTAAGTTTGTCGGCTAAGGATAATGCCCTCATCATGTTGAGTGATAACTGTCATCTATCATTTTTAGTGGTGATTACTAGAAGGTTCCCATGAAAATATATAATGTGCCTCCTAGATTAGGTCATAGGTGTCTTATTTATCCACCTCACAAAATGATTGGATAGACTATTTATGGAATTTTAGGGATAGAGTCACCAAACATTTGAAGATGATAGTCGGTCCCATGTACATTAGTACCACTAACTATCATTGGATAGATTATTGGTCAGACATGGTGGATTGGATCGCCTATCAAGCATCCTCTAGGGTCGGGATGGTACTATGTTGATCGTACTCACAAAACAATGAGTTTGTGAAGTTCCCAATCAGGATCCAAGTATCACTAAGAGGGGGAGGGGGTGAATCAGTGATATCTTGTTATTTTTAAGTTTCATTATTTATGAAACAACCTTATCTTCCTATTAAAGAGTTTCTTCCCTTCTGAACACACACAACCACAGGAACACAATATTTACAAGGTTCACTACTCAATAAGAGTAGCTACATCCTTGGTATGGTACGTAAATAATCCAGTACCACACAATCCACTAGAAAACAATCCTTTGATGTGGAATACAACAAGTAGGATATACCCTTACACTCGTGTAGCACTTTGAAAACAATAAAATAGTGTGTGTGCTCCCTCTTCACAAAAATAGGGTAATGAAAAAATTCTGTTCTTCTTGATGACCTTTCCCAGATCAAATCTTTCAAAACAACTCTTCACTTTCCTACCCAGAATCTGGTAGAAACCTCCTGGAGAAAACAGCTTGCGCGCCTCCTTCCACTTGCACGCCTCCTTCCCACTTACGCACCTCCTTCCACTTGCGCGCCTCCTTTATGGACACCACAACACTTGCGTGCCCTATACTTGCGTGAAAAGACTTGCACGACAGACTTGCGTGACAGACTTGCGTGTCAGACTTGCATGGAAGACTTGCGCGGCAACACTTGCGCGACAGACTTGCGGGGAAACACTTGCACGGAAGACTTGCACGGAAACACTTGTGCGGCAGACTTCTTAGACTTGCGTGATCAAAGCTCAAAATATTTATCTAGGTCTCAATCCTTAAAAATGAGGAGGCGGGTCGTCTATTTATAGGCATTTTTGTGACTTGCGCGACCTAGACTTGCGTGCCACCACTTGCACGCCACCACTTGCGCGCCACCACTTGCGCGACACACTTGCGCGCCAAATACTTGCACGCCATTCTTGACATGCGTTCCACTTTATTTCCTTTTCCATATTTCTGAAATAATTCTCTTTTGAAATATGACTTGCGCGCCTCTACATACTTGCACGCCTACTACATAATTGCACGCCTACTTCTTTCCTTTTCCATATTTTTGATATGATGATATTTGTGATATGAATTTTCCAAAAACACTTCTTTGTCACTCCCTTTCCTTCATAAGGCTTGCATCACAAGTTCTTCAATCTTATGATATTTGTGAAATACAAATCAGGAAAGAATCGTCTGGTTTTCCAAGTCTTTTACAAAGTGAACTGATTTAGCTTATTTTTCAACAAAAGACAACACTTTATAAGAGCAAACTTTTCTTACTTCCTTATCTGTTCAACTTGGTCCCAACAATCTCCCCCTTTCGATTTTGTTAACAACCATGATTCATAAATCACTGATCTTTTTAACCTTACGCAATGGATTGCTTATCAACAATTCTAATCCTATGTGAGCTAACTCATTGTAGGAAACAAGAACTATTCACAGCCAAAACCATGCTGTCCAAAAGCAGTGAATAAGAAATCTCATGAGCGTACCTCGTCAGCCTTCTTTAGAACATCTTTTATGCTTAGACTTCAGCATTCTTCACTTCCTCAACTTTCTTGGAAAACAAAATGGTTTCCTACAACCACTCCAACAAATAGTTAGACTAGTTCACACACATACATGTTGGATTCACAGCTTACCCACAACTCCCCCTTTATGCATGCATCTATAAGGATAGATTTATGAAACAATTCTCCCCCTTGACAACACTATCCAAAGTCAAGATGAGAGAGGGGACAGAAACATGTACCTTAACCTTGATGAGAAGGACATTGGACACCCATGTTCAACCTCAATTTTGCAAATGGTTCTTTCGGTAAGGGTTTGGTGAATATATCAGCAACTTGTTCAGATGTAGAAACATACTACAACCTTAATTCATTCTTCTATACCTTCTCTTTGATGAACTGGTACTTTATATCAATGTGTTTTGAAAGAGAATGTTGTATAGGATTTCTTGTAAGATTGATTGCACTCTGATTATCACAACCCAAGAGCAATGGTAGCTTTACTTCAACAAGTAGATCTTCCACCTGGGTCTTCATCCAAATTAGTTGAGTTGCAGCCTGAGTTGCAGCAACATACTCAGCTTGAGCTATGCTAAGAGTTACTGAATTCTGTTTCTTGTCATTATAACTAACACAACTTTTTCCCAGAAAGAAAACTCCACCGGATGTGGATCTTCGATCGTCAACATTTCCTGTCCAATCAGAATCAGAATACCCGAATAGATCAATATTTCCTGAGCCATCATACCTGATTCCAAAATTTGTTTTTCCTTTGACATATTTGATAATTCTTTTTCCAGCAATCAGATGTGATTCTTTAGGAGCACTTTGAAATCTTGCACATAAGGTGACATCATAGACAATGTCAGGTCTTGAGTCAGTCAAATACAACCGACTTCCAATTAGCTTTCGAAACTCTTTCTGATCAACTTCCTTGCCTTCTCCATCTTTAGAAAACTTTGTGACAACTGAGATAGGTGTGGACACCAGTTTCTAATTCTCCATGCCAAACTTCTTCAGAAGTTCCTTAGCATATTTTTCTTGAGACAGAAACATATGATTCCTTTTCTGTGAGATTTGTAACCCACGAAAGTATTTCATTTCACCCAGCATAGACATCTCAAATAACTTCTTCATCTCCTTAGAAAATCTTTCACATGATCTTTCATCATTCCCAGTAAATATGATGTCATCAACATAAACAATAACAATCAGTGAAAACTCCTGGCCCTCCTTGATTTAAAGATTGTTATCAACTCTTCCTTTCTTAAAATTAATCTTCTTCATGAAAGTATCCAATTTATAATATCATGCCCTTGGGGCCTGTTTTAGCCCATACAAATCCTTCTTCAATCTGCACACATAGCTTTCATCCTTTCCAATAACAAATCCACAAGGTTGATCAATGTAAACTTCCTCATCAAGGTCACCATTCAAGAATGCGGATTTGACATCCATTTGAAAGATTTTGTAACCTCGTTGTGCAGAAATGGCAAGAAAGATTCTGATTGTTTCTAATCCTACTACCGGAGAAAAGGTTTCATCAAAATCAATGCCTTCAATTTGGGAATACCCTTTGCAAACCAATCTTTCTTTGTTTCTTATTACTTCACCTTCTTCATTCATCTTGTTCCGAAAAACCCACTTTGTGCCAATAATGTTCTTGTTGTCCGGCTTGGGTACAATTTCCCAAGTATTATTTTTATCTATCTGATCAAGCTCTTAGTTCATAGAATGAACCCATTCTAAATGCTCAAATTCTTCATTTACATTATTCAGTTCAATTTTCGAATAAAGAGAAGTATGTGATATAGCATTTGTCGTTCTTCTTGTTTGAACCCTCTGGTATTTATCTCTAATAATGTTTTGAGCCTCCACTTGCTTCCTCAATCTAGGATGAGTTGTTTGAACTTCTTCATCATCACTCGAGATCTCTGAGTCAGATTCCTCTTCTTGAGTAGGATTAACACAGTCTGCAACATTATCATAATTATTAACAAAAACTTCTTTATCCTGCTCAACTTCCACATCAACATATGACTGCTTTTCTTTCTCAACATTTTCAACAACTTTTACATCTGAAGAATCAACAATTCTTCCTATTTATTTATTGAGTCATCTATAACCTCTTACTTCGGGAGTATAGCCAAGAAAAATTCCATTGTCTCCTCTTTTCTCAAACTTCCCAGTTTTCCACCTTTTTTCTTTATAATGCATGGACTCCCAAAGACTCTCAAGTGTTTCAGACTTGGAGATTTTTCATAGAACATTTCATATGGAGTCATATCTGAGTTTGGCCTGTAGAAACATCAGTTCTGAATATGAACTGCAGTGCTCATGGCTTGCCTCCAATAATAATGAGAAAGACTAAATTCAAGTAATATAGTTCTCCCCATTTCCACCAGACTTCGATTCTTTCTTTCAGCAACCCCATTTTTTTGAGGTGTGTATGGTGAACTGAACTCATTCCGAATTCCATGTTTGTTAAGGTATCTTGCAAACTCCTCATTCTTATACTCTCCACTATTATCAGTTCTCAACTTTTTCACTGAATACTCACATTCCTTCTATGCTTTCCTCCTGAAACTCTTAAACATTTTCAGAGCATCTGACTTATGTCTTATGTACATAACACAAGTAATGCGAGTAAATTCGTCAATGAAAGTAATGAAGTACTTATCTCCATTTGTAGATTTCTTGCTCATTGGTCCATAGATATCAGAGTGTATGATTTCCAATGTCCTTTTTGAGTGAATTTCAACTCTCTTATGAATAGAGTTTGTAATCTTCCCTTTCTCACAAATGGTGCAACACCAATCTCTTTTTCTTGATAAATCAGGCATATCTTGGACATTGTCTCTCTTTGATAACTTGCACATATTTATCTAACACATATGTCCCAGCCTTTTATGCCATAACTGATTTTCATCCACTACACCCATGTAGCAAGAGCTCTGCACTTCACCAACTTGAAACAAATTCCCTTTTGTGTGTTGGCCTCTCGTAACTATATTTCCACCATTTTCACTTTTAACAATAAATCCATCTTTTCTGAAGATAACTTTGTTTCCTTCATCACAGAGTTGTGAAACACTAAGCAGGTTATGTTTCAGTCCATCAACATATAATGTTTTCCTAGATTTCATCTTTTCTTTTCCAATGACGGCCGATCCAACACCCTTGATCCTTAGAGATTCATCATTTCCAAATATCACTGTTCCTTATTTGAAGTCTTTCACATTCTTCAGCAGCTTTAAGTATCTTGTCATATGAGATGAACATCCACTATCAATAATCCATGGATGTTCTCCTTTTATAGTTTTCAAAGCAGTTTCAATAACAAGATATTTTATTTCTTCCTTTTCTTTATTCACCTCCGGCTTCTGAGAATTGTTAACGAGATTTTGTTGTGTTGGTAACAAAATAAGGAATCCTTTTGCAAGATGTCCAGGTTGTTCACATCTTTCACAAATAGTTTCCAGGGGTTGGAACCTATTTTTAATCTTTACTCCAATATTCTCAGGTTTCTTTACAACCACCTTTTTTGACTTCTTTCTTTGAGGAGATTGACTCCCCCTCAAACCCTGTCTTTCATAACCTGTGGAATAATAGTAATGTTGTTGGTTGAACCAACACATATTTGCAGTATGACTGAATCCACCATAATACCAGCAGTATCCATAGAAAGAGTATTTACCTCTGAAACTACCACACTGACTAGAATTGAGAACAAATTTCTCTGCCACCTTACTGTCTTTCTTTTCTGAGCCACCAGCCTTTCTGTTATAAATCAAAGTATTTCTTTCGATTTCAGTTCTATCAAAACCAGATGTTTTGGAAACTTTCCCAGATTCAGAATGTCTTGAATCATTTTTGAACTCAAGGTTCTTTGAAACATCTAAATTCCAAATTTTGTTGGTCTTTTTAACGTACATAACTTTCCCAGTATTCTTCATTTCAGAAACACTTTTACTTTCCTTTTCATCCTTTGAAGGCAACCCTTTTTTATCCTTCTTAGGTTCCTCTGTCAATGAATAATCACCAACTTTAGAGATAGAGTTTTTGAAACTGATACTCATTTCTTTTTCTTTATAAAGTTTTTGTTGGATAGCTTCCAAATCTTATTCTTTTGTCTTCATCTTTACTTCAAGATGATCATTGCGATTCTTTGCATTCTCAAGAGAATTCTTCAGATCATCAATCTCTTTTTTCATATTGATTTTCTCATCAGTAAAACCTTTTTGATTGTTTATTGCATAATTTTCATTTTTCAACTTCTTGTTTTCCTTCTCAAGCCTTTTGATCTTTCTCAAACAATCCTTAAACTCTTCTTTCAGATAGGATTCAAGTTGAGTTTCTTCTTCTACAGAACTACTACTCTCATAATCATCATTTTTCACAGTTGCAACAAAGGTCTTTTCTCTAGATTTATCAGCAACTGAATTTTTAGATCCAGTCTCACTATCATCTTCTTCTCTACTTTTCGAAAACAAGTTTCTTCTTTTTGATTTGAAGAACTTCGTGTCCTTACCTCTTCCAGAAGAACTATCTTTTCCACCCTGGGTCTTCCAAGACCTTCTTGGTCTTCTGTCTTCTTCATCACTGCCTTCAAATTTCTTCTTTTTAGGAAAATTATCCGCAAAGTGACCAATAGCTCCACATTCAAAACATTTCAAGGGAAGTTTCCCTTTATATTTTCATGTACCTCTTCTCACATTTTTAGAAAACAAGGATAAAATTTCATCAAAGTTTTCACATACCTCATTTTCAGAGTCAGAGCCAACAAAATCATATTCCTCATGAGCCTTCTTAGATATTTCTCTCCTGGCAGCTTTAAAAGACATTTCTCTATCAACTTTGGTTTTATTCTTCATAGTCATCTCAATTCTCATTTCATAAGTGATAAGAGTCCTATGCAAATCATCCAGAGATAATTCTTCAGGGTCTCTATCCTCCAATGAAGAAACTTTTGCATCAAATTTGTCAGGAATAATTCATAATATCTTTTCAATGAATGTAGAATCCTCCAGTTTTTCACCAAGGCATCTGATAGTGCTGACAATGTCATTTACCTTGGTAAAGAAGTCCCCAACAGATTCAGCTTCTCCCATTTTCAAGTGTTCATACTTTAGTCTCCAGATTTGTAGCTTAGACTTCTTCAATTTAATATTTCCTTCCTAGATGTTCTTCAGTTTGTCCCAGATTCCTTTAGCTGTAGAAACACCTTTCACTCTTAAAAATTCACTCTCAGACAGAGATGAGAGTGACGCATTTTTTTCTCTTCCATCATTCTCAAGATTCTTCTTATCGACAGGAGTAAGAGGAATCTTGTCATCAATAGCAGGAAATCCATCTATTGTAGTTTCAATAACTTCATATCTAAGAGACATAAGATAAGGCATCATTCTGTCCTTCCAGATGTGATAATTCTTTCCGTCAAATATCGGAATCCCCTTATTGTTCATGTAGTTAAGATTTTCCATCACAACTTCTCTTCCACTACTTCAGCAAAGTATAAACGAAGGAAACCTCACTTTGATACCAATTGAAGTTCCCAATTAGGATCCAAGTATCACTGAGAGGGGGAGGGGGTGAATCAGTGATATCTTGTTCTTTTTATGTTTCCTTCTTTATGAAACAACCTTCGCCTCCTGTTAAAGAGTTTATTCCCTGCTGAACACACACAACCACAGGAACACAAGATTTACAAGGTTCACTACTCAATACGAGTAGTTATGTCCTTGGTATGGTACGGAAATAATCCAGTACCACACAATCCACTAGAAAACAATCCTTTGATGTGGAATACAACGAGTAGGATATACCCTTACACTCGTGTAGCACTTTGAAAACAATCCAATAGTGTGTGTTCTACCTCTTAGCACAAATAGGGTAATGAAATAATTTTGTGCTTCTTGATGACCTTTCCCAGATCAAATCTTTCAAAAACAACTCTTTACTTTCCTACGCAGAAGCTGGTAGAAACCTCCTGGAGAAAACAGCTTGTGCGCCTCCTTCCACTTGCGCGCCTCCTTCCCACTTGTGCGCCTCCTTCCACTTGTGTGCCTCCTTTATGGATACCACAACACTTGCGCACCCTGTACTTTCGCAAAAAGACTTGCGTGGCAGACTTGCGTGGCAGACTTGCGTGACAACACTTGCGCGACAGACCTGTGGGGCAATACTTGCACGGCAGACTTGCGCGGCAACACTTGTGCGGAAAACTTCTTCAACTTGTGCGCTCAGAGCTCAAAATATTTCTCTAAGTATCGAGCCTTAAAAAATGAGGAGGTGAGTCGTCTATTTATAGGAATTTTTGTGACTTGCGCGACCTAGAATTGCACGCCACCACTTGTGCGCCACCACTTGCACGCCACCACTTGTGTGACACACTTGCGCTCCAAATACTTGTGCATCATTCTTGACTTGCGTGCCACTTTATTTCCATTTCCATATTTCTGAAATAATGTTCTTTTGAAATATGACTTGCGCTCCTCTACATACTTGCGCGCCTACTGCATACTTGCACGCCTACTTCTTTCCTTTGCCATATTTTTGATCTGATGATATTTGTGATATGACTTTGCCAAAAACACTTCTTTGTCACTCCCTTTCCTTTATAAGGCTTTCTTCACAAGTTCTTCAAACATATTATATTTGTGAAATAAAAATCATCAAAGCATCGTCTGGTTTTCCAAGTCTTTTACAGAGTGAATTGATTTAGCTTCTTTGTCAACAAAAGAAAACACTTTATAATAGCAAACTTTTATTACATCCTTATTCGTTCAACTTGGTACCAACAGTTTCAGTCCTATAATTTATGACTCTAGGTTGGTGAATGCATCATTCATGTAGACAACGATCTATCCGGAGTAGTAGTCGGTCCATTCATTAGAGAAAATGTGAAGGAATCCATTGGATTAAAGGTAGTTCGATGTAGTAGTTCATGGAAATGTGAACAACTTATAAAACCATATTAAATCCTCATCTCATCAAATATTTACATGTATAATTGATTTTCTATCTAGGCCCTCATTCTTTGGGGGGACATAATAGATATGTGATATTATCATCTTGGTTAAGGATTCACATCGGGTTCTCTATTGATGTTTCCCATGGAATTTAGCACCTCATGATTAATTTTTATTTCCATGGGGTTTCCAATGGGTTTCTTCATTGAACTAGAAAACACAATGGTTCTACATCCGTATAGAAATTATTTCCAAAGACAGGAAGTCATCCGGGTTTTTGGACGATGATGCTTAAGAATGCACATTGGTCGATATGATTGGAGTTTGAGATCATCAAAAACATTTGGGTGGAATTATTTCTTACATCAAGGCTCTCCTACAGATATAAAATATTTTCACAAATCCATTTATAATCCCCAACTATTATGTATAACACTCTTGAGTTAAGTATCAATTATTATCGTGTGTATGATTTCAGAATCATCAATATATATTCGAGGTTCTCAATCGATGGTGGACATATGTATGTACCCAAGGTTATCCATTAATGATATACTCTTACATTCTGATTAATGATTCTTTGTTCGTTATTTTTATGATACTGGATTTCTGTACACTCAGTGTGGCACTCTAGAGTGTGTCATCATCCAGGGAGACAATAGTTATTTTCACATTGGGATCATACCCATGAACTACCTTCCTATGTAACCTTTTGAAAGGAATCAGAACCCATGTAGTTTGGTTCCACATAATAGGTAACATAATTCCTTTTAATTTCATGGGATAAGGACCAAACCATACATTTTAATGTCATGTGGAATGGACCTCTAGGTGGAATTTGCCTAGAAAATATTAGTGAAGGATTAATGCCAAGGTGGCCCGGGGGAATTTGGAAGGTGTATGGTTTCCCATGTTGAATGGGGACCTATAGGGAATGTGGACTAAGGGTTGGGTTCAATTTTGGATATTGGGTTTGGACCTTAGGCAGGCTTCCTACTTATCCCATTAGGAGGGGAATCAAATCCCACATAGTTCAATAATGATAATTCCTTGATATGGAGATCCTCTAATGATTTGTCTCACAGGGGATTATGGACCAATAAGATGATTTAGTTGGGGATTATTCCTGAGGATGATTCACATGATCTGTGACTGAATATGGAGATTATATATATTAATAGGGAAAATTTTAATGGAGTTGGGGAATAAACTATAGAGGACCCCATTTGTACTGAAGTAGGGACTTACACTTTAGAGAATGACCATTGGGGATTTGTGATTGATAAGATGTTATGATCATAAAAAATATCTAATCCCACTTAATTTATGCTCAGTGTGAGAAAAAAGAGATATAAATAGATCTGAAGACCGTATAATCCACTTTCGTCCACTGGTGTCAATCAAGAAAAATTGCACAGGGAGTGAGATAAGGTATTGAGTTCTCCAATTTCCTTTAAACCTTCTTCACTGAAATAATGGGAGGGGGATGATAGTGGATGAGGGTGTGCCTATGATGAACATTCCCTCTCTTCACTTTATTAAGATGGAATGAAGGTTAAGGATGTGGGTCCCACTTAAAAGTATATGGGATTACTATAGGTCAGATTCCCAAAAATCAATTCTGTAGTATGATAGGAGGATCTCATTCCATGTTGAAGGAAAAATCATGTGTGGTCCTTACACTACCTATTAGAATCTTAAGGCTCTAGGTCTTAGAGATGAAATGGGATAGATATGGGTCATATGATCCAAACCCTAATCCCCGGATAGGGAACTCCCCAACACTGTCTTTGGGGTATATATTCTCAAAACTATAGGTATAAAAATACATAGACACTATGAGTATCCTAACCCTCTAGTAGGAAAAGTGTAGAAAACCACTGACTATAGACATACAATTCCAGATGGGAGACTTGCTGATGTGCCTGTCTACAAGGTTCTATAAGTTAGGAGTTCTTGGTGGAGGTTTCAACTTGTTCTTTTTTAGAAAATAGATCCAAAAAATAAGGGGCCCTACAATGGATGGATTTTAAAAGGGCCCGGTAGGTGACTCATGATGGTCTTGGGTGAAGGTCTACTATGAAGGTATGGTGTGAAATTCTACTATGTAAGGAAAGACAGGAACTGAAAAGTGGTTTTCATATGGGGGGTATAGGACTACATGATCTTGGAAAATCTAAGTCAATGGGTTTTTATAATGAAGAAACTAAGGTGAGTCCTTTTCCTAGTCACCCTGGGTTTTCCCGGTGTCTTGGGAAGGGTCTCGTATAGGTCCCTTGGGAGGGAGAAGGATCTCGCATAGATAGTTTCTCTACATAAGTAAATATTCATCATGTTGGTGTCATAGTTTTTAGACCCTAAAGGTATTTTAATCGTTATTATACTCTTCAAGTATACCTTCCCTCATGTTTTAGTGAGCTAACTTATAAATTTTCAGGGATCTAGGTGAAGGGTTAACATGACAATATCTTTGAGGATTCGTTGAAATTTTTTAGTTCCTTAAATGAGGTGCCCAAGGGACCTATTTATAGGAAACCCAGAGACCTTGGTTGAAGGATCATTTTCACAAAGATGCTCAGTGTAGGTACTCGACATATGTTACCCATGTGGGGGAGTATTTCCATGTTGGCTTACGCAGGGCAACTTTGTGTTTTAATCAACGTATAGGTACCTATGCACATAGGTCCAATTGTAAAACCAACTTGGGTTTCTTTAGGATTATATAGAATTATTGAATACCAAAAGGTTCCTTCATAATATTTTTCATATTCCATTATATTGAGTTTCAATAGGGAAACTTTTCAAATAAATGTGTCAAGCATCAATGAAATATACTCCAAAAGAGGATAATTGATCATGGTCATGATTATGCTACTACCACATATGAATATGGATGATTAATATTCTTGTTTTTTTATTCTTGAATTGTGTTCTTTGATTATTTTATGTATAATTCTATGCTTATAATTATCAGGATATGTAAAGGATATTGTTAAAGTACTTCATATTTAATAAATTAGAAGCAATTCATTAATAGAAAAAATAATCAATAGAAGTGATTTTGTTGTATGTTGATCATTTTAAAAACACATGACTTTGTAAAGATAACCCTAAATATGATCTGGATGTTAAGATAATAATATATAGTTGTTTATGTGATGGTATGGGTGGTCATAAAGGTGGTTAGTGATCATCCATGATATGTTATACTAGAATAATTTGATTCTTTCATTTAAGAAACATATTTAACAACCCGATATTTTTACTATTGGAAGCATGCATGTTTCATAAAGTTTTAAAGGAGATTAAGGTATTAATATATTTGGTATGTAAAAATAAGATCTAAATTATTTGGGGAAATCTTATTTAAGTTGTTTTTGTAAATTTAGTGACCTTCCCTCTTAATGTTTGGGCTTTGATTTTATAGATACATATTTTGGATGAGTCTTATGATTAACTACTTATAGAATGGGTTATGGAATTTGTAATTATGATTAAAGAATTATTTATAATATCAGATATCCTTTTCAATCCATTTTTGTTTTAGTAATCATTTAAAGGATGAATGAATGGCTTTTTAAACTTATGATTCATAAAATTTCTTCAGGCATAAACATTTTTATTGAGTAACCATGTCATGATTAATAAATGAAGTGGAGATAGATCAAAGCACAACCAAATGATGAGATAAAAACAGGGTAAGAAATCAATTAATTTTACTTTCTAGTTTTCTTATTAGGATAGTAAAAAAACCTTAAATCTGGGAAAAGGTTTTTTAATAAAGAATGTAATCCCTTTTCATTTCTTACTAAGAAATCAATGGTATTTTAAATAATAAAAAATTCCCAGATTTGTGGTGGTAGTCTTTCTAATAACCATTTCTCTATCACACTCCAATAGAACATCATAGTCTGATTTTTCTTTCATTCCAACGTTTTTAATTACCAATAATTTTCTCCTATCGGAAATCATTGTTTTGGGGTGACCTTCTCATCTTTCAATCCCTCTTATTAAGAGGTGTTTTATTAACCCTATATATAATGTGGGTTTCCCAAAAAGAAATTATGTATCGACCTTTTATTTTCAAAAGTGTAATATCTAAATTATGAGGATGAAATTTATTTATGTAGGGATGAATATAATACCCCATGATTGTACAATATGAATATTCTTAAATTAATTCATTCAATAGGTTACATCTCACACAACACCGATCATAAATGAATATTGATACACTATTAAATATTGACTTCACAGTTGGAGTAGTAATAAGACCATTATGAATAGAAATCATATCAATATAATAGTAACCTCACTTATAAAATTATAAATAAAATTTAGGCATCATATATATGAAAATATGATATAATTATATCATATTATAAGTAAATAAATGTTTTAAAAATTATAAATTAATTGTTGGTATATTTGAAAAACATAAATATTTATTTTTAATTGTATCATTAATATAATGATTTAAGAAAAATTATTTTCATTAAATAGATTCATAAATTAATATTCTTTTCTCTTATGATTATAAGATAGTATTTTGAGAACTTAAATAATTTTTCAAAGCGTCATTAAATTAGTTATAAAATAAAAATTGGTATTTTTCGAATAAATTTTGTCTTAAATATAAAATTAATTTCTTAAATTTGGAAAATTATATTCATCAAATAGAGTTTAATTTTTATTTCTATACCTTGAAAAATGGATAGGGATACTTTTTGTGTTTTTTCTAAAATAGTTGAATTTTGTGAATAGTGAAATATTGTAATTTACAGTATATAACATTATAAGTTAAATATACTATTTTTAAAGTCATTTTATATGTAAAAACCATACTTTTGACATATCCTTCATTATTTAATATATTTATTGATAATGTTAAATTCCATTGATATTCATGAGGAAGAATAATAAACTAATGAAAATAATAATTAAGAAACCCCATCTCTCACAATATAAATGCCTCCCCTTCTCTTCACACCTTATAAAACCTGAATATTATCCAAATTCTTCCCAAAACACTTCACAAGATCCTAAAACATGTACATAATCACCGTTTTCCAAAAAACTACAAAACCCAATTTCCTTAAGGATTCTTTTAAGGA
This sequence comes from Viscum album, assembly GCA_963277665.1. Lineage (NCBI taxonomy): Eukaryota > Viridiplantae > Streptophyta > Magnoliopsida > Santalales > Viscaceae > Viscum > Viscum album. The sequence goes on from OY728145.1 coordinate 909,311,449, forward strand.
AAATAAATTCAAGAGGTAAAACCTTCAATCCTTCTATTTCAATTTCATTTAATTTATTTTCTTATCCTCCCCTCACCTCCCATAAAATAACTATCCTGAAAATCACAATATATTATATATATATAATAATTTATTTATGTTAATGTAATACCCCTCATCAAAACCGTCTTCCTTTCCATGTTATTCTAAAAATGATAACATTGTCCATGATGTGTCAATTTACCACCATCATGGATGATTCATTTTCGTTTCCCATTACCACCATCAAGGATGGTCATAAAAAATTATTATCTATAAACCAAATTATTATTTTATTACTATATCTTGCTTTATTATATGTAGTTAATATATATACAAAATATTAAATAATCAAACAAAATAAGTTTTTGATGATAAAAAAACCTCTGAAAGAAACTAATCATTTTTCATTAATGTATTATATAATGAATCATTAACATATTTGAAGTTAATGATATAGGGGAACATTTAAAATTATTGAGGAATATCAATTCCATTTCATTCCGCTTTTGGTTTTTTTTCTTCCATTTGGAAGGAACTCGCATAATTAAAATCAGGGTAACGGATCATAGATTCATGAAATGAACACTCTCGAAATGATGAAATTGAATATTATAAATCATTAGAATGGAAAGATTGAATTAAAAAATTATAATAAATAAATCATATGTTCAATAAGTTTTTAATTAAGTTATTATTGAATCTAATTTATTATGTAGGACATTAACTGCAAGTGTAGAACGCTTTCAGTTATATGGTAAGAAATTTCTTAACTCAATTTCCATTCATTGAGTTAAAATTCTTTCCCATTGGTTAAATTATTCAAGTAATATGTGTAATATCACCTATTAATGTTTTATAATTTATTCGAGATTTTTCTCATGTGGATTTACATTTTTCACACATAATTACATCATTGATTTATCCTCTCTCAAATGATCTGGTCCCTGTAAGAGGTTTTATGTCTCACATTTATTTCTATGATATTTTCCTTATTCACTGCATATTTCTTGTGTGTGGTGTATGTATACTACTATTTTGATATATCATGTCCTAAATATATTTATCTTTATGGAATTGAATCTATTATTTTATTATTCTTAATTTTATGTGGCATACATTTTTATTGACTACAAGGTGGTAAGGAACTGTCTCTGAACCATCCTTTTTTTCTTTGGGTTACACTTTCTCTCTCTTTAACCTAATTTAATTCTTCATTATTCTTATTTACACATTATAAAATCTATATTTATGTTCCAATAATATGTAAATATTCTAATTATTCATTATTTAATGGGTAAATACATATTTGTAAGGTTCCCCTTTCAATTTCTCCCAATAAACAATCCTCATTAAACGGAACTTCCCAATTTATTACCCATTTTAAAGTAAACTCCATAATATGTTTTAAAAACCATTATTATACTAAAATCTATAATTTTATCCAGAAAAAATATATTATTTTATTTTTTTTATTAAAAAATTAGAGGTTTTATCCTCTTTAAATACTCTTTAATATTTTCTCTTAATCTGTATTGAGTGGCTCATTTATAATTTTTTCTAAACATTAATTTTACATGTTTTCAATTCAATTAGAGATAAGTTTTTCTGATATATTCTTATTTACACTTTTTATCCCATTACTTCTTGGATATAATTATTTTATAATCTATATAAAATTTTTATATATTCTTTTTTACCTTGATAGTTAATTAATTTTATAGATAATTATTGATAAATCTGTACCTTTTATTTATTATGGATACTTGATGATAAGAAAAGTTTTTTATTTATTAAATTGATATATGAGGACTTTTTTACTAGTGTTACATGGGTTGGTGATTATTTAATGCAGTATATATGGGTAGGGGACTGGTTAATGTAATTTCCTCGAGGTATCGACAATCTCTTATGATGAATTTAGTTAGAAAAACCATTTGTGTTTGTTTCCATAAAGAATCCAAATGGTTTATACCCACAAGGTTATACCATCATGAAGGAATAATGGTTCAGGTCTTAGATACATGGTTTCCAATTATTAAGCATTTCCTTAATTTAGAATTCAGTTATTATTATCTAGAGGGTTTTCTCTATGAAAAACTATTTGGATGCATTTTAATTCTTAGTTTATTGATTGGAATGTTTTTATCCAATATTTACATTTCAATATTGATTATTCAAGTTATTTTATATTTTATCTATCCTTTATTAATAATCTGATATCATGCTTTTTTTCCTTCCCTAGGTTATGATGATGAAATATTTGAATAATTGTTAAGGAAATAGTTTATTTTCCATTTTTTTGATCGATGTTTAATTACCAATGAAATAAGGGAACCATGTATGTATCTAGTTCTTAAAAAATATTAAAATGACTAATCCTTGTTGATTTGATGACTATTATATATGATATTGTAATAAAATAACAATACACTATGGGCTATTTGTGTCATGGTTGTTACACATTTAGTCAATGGTTAATGCCCCACCTCTTTTCTAGATGTGATGGGTTGTCACACTATATGTGGGTTGTCCATTATATAAACTATATTCATATAATTCATATATTTTTATCAAAAATATGATTGAAATCCTTGAAATTTAATTATAAAATATCTTTTTTCTTATGATTTTCAAGACAAGTTATTTTTTCCACATCGTCTAATAATCTTTTTTGTATATTGTTGATTCCCTTAAAATGGGAATCAAAAAATAAAAAAAAAGAATAAATACCTAAATATAGGATTCATTTTCCTTACAATGGAAAAGTATAAAGAAGGTGGCCATGTCTCGCAGATCACAGAATCCTCTAAGAGGCCCATGATCATGTGGCTAGCATTGGGTCACACAAAAGGCTCCACATAATGGGCATAGCCTTCAAGGGATCCCATAAAGACTCTTTCAAAAATCCCTCATACTCTTACAAAGGATCTCCGTATATGCAATATCTTGAAGGTGGTATCTGATCTGGATCCCCCAAGCCATGTGGTTTTTCATTGGAATTCCCTATATAAACCATATGAAAATCCTTTTAAAATAAAATGATAACTTCCAAATGAGCGATCCTCTTTTATTCATAAAGAACGCATGATGCATCACTTATGAGAAGGGTAACCATACTTGAAAACATCTGAATAAACTCACAAGAACTCCAAGCCTTTTGTGCAATGAAAAAAAATATAAAGGTGAGGAGGTTGAATCCACTTTATGTCACTAAAATTCATGTGTCATTCCCCTATAAATCATCAAGACACTGCGAGAACCTGGAGACATGTTTGCCTCATCTTGTGAAAGTCTATTAGCATGTCATCCTCATTATACGAAGAGAATCAGGTATGTCTATTTGACCTCATGCTCCCCCTTGGGTTTCTTCAAGACATGAATATGTATTTTTCAATAAAATTATCATGCCTCTCAAAAGAAACATTAATTCTTATGTGACACATCACCCAAAAATAGAGTAATTTTCCAGTAAAATACTCACGAGACTTCTCATAATCCCTATACTTTGTAAAATAATCAATGGAAATAAAAAAATTAGGTTGTGAAGGATTTTGTGTCCATGAAATTCTTGTGACTCACTATGTAAATCTATACAATTGTCTCATTATACTCCCGTACAAGCAACACTTATCTCTCAGAAATACTTAGAGAAGTCACTGAAGATCATGAGAAGACCTTTTAAGAGGAACCCTATTCTCAAGGAGTCCCTTAGACAAGTCAAAAAGACAATATGGGAATCCATCAGTGTAACCACGTGATTAAAAAAATACACTTATATTTCAAATAATACAATAAATAAAGATTTTATGGGAAGGGCTCATGGTTTATAAAAATCAATAGACTCCCTCTGAGAGATCATCACTAAATGCTCATGAAGACGAGTTGGGTTAGACCCCTTCGTCGACTCCAACTTGGATCTTCTTGAGATACTCCATGAAAAGTGGAAAAATATTAGGGTGGTGAGGACCATAAATCCCCCACCTCAGCATATTAAATGATTTTTCATAGATGAATATCATGAGCATGAGGAAACACTACTCTTGGTGAACGGATGAACCCTCAGGGCATCACATTGGTGCTAGAGAGGATATCTCAGAGTGGTGGATATCCTGAATATTAATTCTTTAATCAAGTAATATACTGTAGAACTATGAGGGATATCATACCCCATGAATAATTCACATAACATGATCCATATAAGGTCACACAAAGGACATCTAACAATATATGCACAGAACATCCCACAAGTGTCCTAGATCATGAGAGATTTAAAGACAAACAACACATAACATATCTAAGAAATTCCAAAATATGTAGGATAGAAAAATTACTAAATATGTATTACTTAATCTATAATTATATATGATGATCTGTATGTTCTTATCATGACCCATCCAAGGCATGTGATAGCTTCGGGATACATCACTAAGGCTATTAGACACTCTTTTAGAATACTGTCTAGATAGTGTGAAGTCTTCATGTAATTTTCCAAGAATATAATATGGTGCTTCCAGAAATGCCTTACATGTCTCACAAAACCTTCTAGGTTTTCCATTTTAGTCTTATATTTCTATTCAGATGTGTATCCTAACCCATATGGATGGGTCAGTTCATGTCTGTCATAGTGTCGCAGTAGCACGAGGGCATGTCAACTGGAACTCGCAATGCCCACCCTGTAGGATAACTAAATATCTTGATTCCATCCAAACATGTCATATTTGGAATGAAACACTAACCAATTCATGTTTTATTGACACTCAAGGTTCCCTTTAATCATTTCATTCAACTCTTGTGATGACACCAAGGCAAGTTGATCGGATCCTGCGACCCCCTCCAGACAAGTCATCCATATAAGGAGATGGCCCCTAGGGTCAAATATTCCAATCTTGAGATGTCCTCTAGACATGTAATTCGTGTTCATGTGACAACCCCATGACATAACATCCATGATATGTTATTTCCTTTGGAAAAGTTCATTGGATCATGTGATTCCTTTGAGACACATCGAGAATACACTCTCTAACATGTCAAGAAGGAAAAAAACATGTTGAAAATAAAAATATATGTATTAAAGGAAGGAAAGAATTCTGGGTATCATAGGAACCCAATAACTTGATCAATTTGTTTATCCACAGTTTTTCATCCTTGATCAACCAAACTACAATGACTCGGATGCGTTCCATAACCAGGACACGTAGGATATCACCCAGAGGTTCGATCTCCAAATCAAATATCTATGGAATTCATGGTGAATAAGTCCCATATTCCAGATGAATGAAATAATTTACCTATCATCCCATATTTATAAAAAGGATCATAGATAACAGGGTCTTAGTAAGGTGAAATAATTATACCATTTAAACCAAAAGTCTGCACCAACAAGGGAAACCTCATTGTGTAAGCTTTGATAAACCGAACTATGAGAACTATGCTTCCTTCATTAACCATGACTTGTAGGATTCCTTACATAGACACAATATAAAAAAACATACATTCCAATGTAAAACCTATGTCAATTCCATTTCAACCATTTGGACACAATCTTTATTATTGGCTGACCAGTCAACCTCATCCACTAGTGGACTGAGAAATAATTGAACTACGATGACTCTGATTATTTTAATTACTAGGATTTGTAAGATGACCTCCCAATGCCCGATCTCAAATGTAAATCTAATTCGATGTATTTCCATTAATATCTTCAAACATTTTGACCATTGGTACCCCATTATTCCCATGGGATGATCATTCAACCTTAAACCCCCCCCCCCCCCAATGGGATTGGGGAGGAAGTGAACTACAAAAACTCTGATTCCTTCCATAATCAAGAAATTGAGGACACCTTTATAAGGCCCGATATCCATTCCAAATCACCAATAGGTAGTCCTAGTACATTTTTTCCTACAGCATAATCAATGAAAAAGGGTAATTTTCCATCCATTGTTTCTCACACTGATCCAGGATCACGTGAGATTAGGGAGCCGCAATAATAATCTCATATGCACCATTAGTCTCTAAAATGACATGGGAAACCTCAATGTATTAGACACAAATAACTAAACTATGTAAACTCTAATTCTCACCATAATTGGGGTACGTAGAAAATCCATCCTGGACTCGAGTTTAAAAACATGGTCTCCCAATACACCTCTATAATTCCCCTCTATATGGAGTTATACTTGATGGCCCTGATGAACTACCTAGGTTTTGAATTCTATAGTAACCAAGATACATATGATTCCTCATAATGGATCAATCCCCTCCTCAATTTATTAACTACCTCCCTACATGGAAACAATTTCTGATGTATTTGGTTATATGGATTCTTCATATAAAGAATCTACCCATTACATGGAAACTAATGAAGAACCATGGATACATACATATGGATTCACTAACAATATCCCATTTAATGTTTTCATAAAATGAGATCTCATTTCTTTTGTACAAAAGGATGATTAACCCATGATGATTTAAATAGGGTAGTCGGTCAGGTATCAGGATTAGTAATAGATTCATGAACTTATCAATGATTTGTAAGAGAGTCCCATAGTAGGCAACAATTCCCCCAAAAAAGTATGTTATGATCCCGACAATCCATCATCTCGACCAATATATGTCCCTATGAGTCACTAGTCCTAAAAACCTAGATAACCACTATACATTGGAAATAGGTTCTATACCATGTTATAGATGGGGGCCATTGGGAGTTTCTATGGGAAATTGAATGAATGACTCAATACCATTCCAATACAGTCCACAAAAAATATTGATGAAACAAAAATGGGGAATCTATTGTGAATATGTCTAATAGAATATTATTTAATTGATTATAGATTGATCCATTTCATTTTTCCACTATACACAAAAAATAGTGAACCCATCATGAATCACTTGTATATAATGGTGATGGGTTAATCATGCATCAAAACACTATGTTGTGATGTCCTAAAAAAATCACTAAGATCAGTATTAATCCTACAACTCATCCCCTATAATTAAGGATTCTATAATTCCATTCTTGTTTTGACAAGTCCATACTAGTAGAATGGATGGGTTGGGAAATTTTGAGAATTGTGTTAACCATTCATATTAGATTGATAGGATCGGTCCTATGATATTGTACTGATCGGTAACTATTTCCCTTATTGTTTTCAATTCTATAGATACTTATCTCATCGATAGCATCACAACCTAAAAAATGTATTCATCTCTAGTATTCACTCTTTTAAATAATTTGTGTTTGAAACTCCTGTGATTCACAATGTAATCTCACATACTCAATGAATCCATCATCAGGTGTATAACACGATGGTTAGGGAGTACCACTGGTGTGGTATGATCCCCACCATAGAGGTTGTACGTTATTTTCACCAAGCACGACAACTAGAAAGTCAACATATACATGGGAAGGCTTCTGCTAAGATAGTATCCCTTTTCATTACAACCAACCACTTCAAGAACTTATCCTCGAGGTGAAATAACTACCACCTTCAATCTATCATAAAGGTGGATCAAGAAGAAAAATACAACTCCCTTATAGTTTGGGTGCCATCAAGGAGGGAACCTATCAACTTCTTTCGGTAACACCATCCCACTCATACCCACCAGTCGCCTGCTTAGTGTACCGCTAGACATGATTCTACCTATAATGACAATGAATGGGAAATAAGGAAGGCTTATTGGAGGATAAAGGAATTGGATATCTTGAAGAAGGATCATATAACCATTCTTTCTAAATTTTCCTACTAACTTATTCTATTAGGAACCAGTGAGGAGGCACATATCACTACTAGCTCAGAATAAGTCTATGGGAAGATTCCTAAAGAAACCCTTGTAAAGGCACTTATACCTACTACCACTCATGAATACCATAGACATATTCATATGGAACAATGAGGAAATAAGTGGGTGCAGATCCCCACTTCGATTAAAGACATCTACCCATGTGTAATGTAGACTGAAAAAGTTTAGGTTTATTTCCTTATTCACACATTGTTAAAAATCCATTATAAGTTACCAAAAACTAAAGAACTACATAGGAATATTTATCTATTGTTGTAGATAAAGGGATAGGTGCATACTAATATCCCTATAGAAAATATAGAACAACACTTCGATCATCATGACAAAGTGGTTTTACCAGAGCAAGCTCACATTCATGCTCTCATCTGGGAAGATTATTGGCATATTCTGATAATGGACAAGGCATCGGACTATTCTCATATTAAAATTCCAATCAGGGCTCCATAGGTGAAGGTGGAACATGCCTAGCCATAGGGGCACATGCCTATCGATGAAGTTTAGTATAATATTCTAAAGACCCGTGTTTATGCTCATATCCCCATTTTGGTTGGGCCTCACCACATGAGAGGGTAATAATTCTAGGTACATGCTCATATTCTTGTTGGAGAAGTCCAAATACATACTCTAAATGTCCATGATTTGGAATATATCAATTTTCTAGGTGAGGCATACCAACTGAGAATAGAACAAGCCTTGGGACATGCTCATGTTTCTATCTGTGAATTTGCATGGCATATTCTAGTGGTTCATGAAAGATGAATGAATACTCATAATTATGTGGATTAATGAATCGAAAAACATCATTAAAAGGAAATATAGTAGGAGGATCATATCTATTCTCCCATTATGGTGGACAATATGCTTATTTTAGTGGGGAATGAATATTCAGACTAGGAACATATTCATATTACAACTGAGGTTCACCATGTGAGAGTGGAACATGCCCTGTGGAAGGCTTATATAATTTCCAAGAAAGACAAAAAACATATCATAGAGTATTAGGATCATGATCATAATCCCTTCTTTATTGAGGCTCACCATGTGATATTGGCACATTCCTAAGGAAAAGGTAATATTCTTTTCAATAATGAGACTATTTATTACACATTCCAAAAGCTTCTCATCTGAGGGTTCATTTTCGCACAGAACATGACTGTTATAATAATGTTCCAACAACGTTAATACATCATGCTCATATCCTTTCACAATTCTAAAAGGAATGTTGGAATATTTAGACCTTGATATAGAACATGGCATGTATTCCTAATTTACTTAATGCCAATGTCCTTGAGGTCATTCAAGAAGCATTCTCAACATCATGAGGTTCTAACGACTCATATATCGATGTGGAAGCAAAGGATATTAATTAACATGATAGTCCTTTTCATAGTAGTGTGGAGATGGATTGAAAGTAATCTACTCCTAACATCCAGCATTCCCAACCTCCCCCCTGGTGATATCCCCATGGACAATAAAATCCTCCCCTTTTCTAGCCATATAAGTATAGATATGGGTTCAAAACCCTAAAAACATCATATAGAGAGGTGATAATAACATTGAGGAAATCTGTATATGGTCCCCCCCCCCATAAAAATCTAGTAGAACACACTCTCATAAGCATGCAACCTTCAGAATCATCTTTTATGGTCTTACTGGATGGAGGCATGAAGTTTCCAGAATAGGAGGTCGACATCAACATATAGAGATAGTAATCCAAAAACAACCTTTCCATCATGTTTTCCCCCTCGCTACATCCATCTATGAGATCCAAGATCAGCTATAAAAGAATTTCATGGATTATTTATGCCAAAGTATGTGGGAAACACATCAGAAACTGGTGAATAAACACCTACCTTATATAGGATATGAGTTTCACATTCAGACCATCATGAATCTCTATTGTCAGCTATACCTGGCTTCTAGAACCATGGTCCGGGATCCAAAACAAGAAATGCACAACAAAAATCTACAAAACTATTTCCTACATAGTATTATGACTCCTCAAATGTTGATATTTGAATCCATTCCATGCATCTGTATTCGATGATGGGGATATTTTGGAGACTTACACATTTCTGCACCCTTGGAATAGTAGAACCCCTCAGATACGTCATCCTATAATTTCATAGCCTCCAAAAAAATAGATTTTTGGGAAACACTCATGCAATTTGGTCACTAATGTAACACCCCAAGGTTTCATAGTACAATGTCTCTTTAAAGTAATTCAATATCTTTCACCTCACACAACATCAAGTTCAACTGCACGACGACTTACAAAACTACTCGTTCAAAAGTAGTTATGAATAGTATTAATTGAATTTTGAATTTTATAAATTCCATATAATTTTAACATCCATATTATGTGTTTCTTATACATAATATAATAACAAATTCATTTTTTCAGATAAAGGAAGTATTTTTCAAAATATGCAATTTTATCGCCTTTTAATGGAAAACCCTTTTTAAATCCAATATTTGACACTTTTATATATTCAATTTGAAAAAATAAAATTCTTATTAAGAATCAAGCCATAAAATTTTAAATTTGATAAATTATTTGTGTATTTCTGATAACATTCATATATGGGTGAATAGTGAAAAATACTAAATTTTAATTGAAAACAACTTTTTTAGTCAAAATAATTTATACTGTTAAATTATACATTTTAATGGTTTTGATGTATAATTAGAATATATTTTTTTCCATTTAATCTAATTTTGTTCATTGAAATTAATTTCCCTTTGAAAATATACATAAACAAGTGTCAATCTTTTTATAGTTACTGTTTCTTAAAAACACGCTATTTGTTTTGACAGTGGAAATTAATTTTAAATTAATTAATGAAAATTATATGTTTTTAATTTGGTAAAATAGAAATAATTTTTAAATTCATAATATCAAATATATATTAGGATCAATTTTTGGTATTTTTCTGAAAAACTTCAATTTTTGATGAATAGTAAAACCACTTAGTAGTAGTTAAAAACTGACTTTTCATTTAAATGAAATTTTAAAACTACTATAAATTGAATTTCAAAAATCCTACATACATGGTTGTTATTATTAAGTAAAATTTTATTCAATAAGATGAAAATAATTTTTGTAGAATATTAACGTTTTACTTTTATTTACCACAGTTAAAGGTAAATATGGTAATTCAAGGTAAAAATAATATTATAATAATACAAAATTAACTTAACACTTGTCCTAACCTTATTTTATGAGTCATGGCCGACCATGGTCATCCTTGGGTCGATTTTGGGACCTCATGGATCCACTTAAAAGTGATAATGACACTATATTTGAATTAACATAAAGTAAAGACAAAAATGATATTAACAAATATCTTTTAGTATATAAATTTTTACATGGGGTTATATAAGTCATATTTTTGACTATAAAAATTAATTGGAAAGATAAAAATATTTACTACATTATGGTATTTTTTTATAATTTTTAGGCATAAAATAAATTAAATTAACTATGACACAATAATGATGTAGTATTTACCTCATTAATAAATGATTTAAATAAATAAGATTATTAATATTAAAAAATATCCAAACCCAGTCCAATTATTATTGGATTATTTTATTTCGACCATGAGTAATATTATCTTCATCTTTAATTAATTTTGGACCTTTAGAAACCAAATATCACTATATAATAAAATATTATTTTCACACTTTCCTAAAGAGCCCCTCCTCCCCCTTATAAAAGGACACCAGTTATAACCCATTCCACACACCTCTCAAGCCCCTTGTCTCATCCAACCCATGATAAAATAAGATATCAAGATACCTATATTACACCTATAATCCATACCTTAGGTATAGGTCACTTCAAGAAGTCCTTTTGGTTCAAACCAATGGACGTTACCCAAATTAAAGGTAACGGTTTCTCTTAAATTCTTTTGTTTTATTTTGTTTTATTTTACTTCTCCAACCCCCCTAAACTCTTTTTATTCCCTTATTTTATAACAACACAATTATCCTCAATATACTAGGATGTTTTTATGATAATTACTCAAACTACACTTACATAGACCTCCATCTAATGGGTGAAGAACGTACTCTTTCTATGGTTGGCAAACCAACGCCTCACGAAACGATGATTGTTCGATTATATCATACCACCTCTCATGGTGGACATTAATATGGAACTGTATATATATAAGACATATATTATGTTTATTTTTTCTTTGTGCTTCTGTATTTTACATTTATATCATACGTTTATGGTTTCCATTATGGGTAAAACGCGATAATTTCATTTGAGGAAGTGCGGACTACCACCCCCTCAAAGTGATAAGACTCATTAATGACTTGTGTGGGATGTATAAAGTATAGAGTTAATGATATTATATATGATATTATACTGTAATTATAATATACCTATGTATCATTATGTTTTAATTCCATTAAAATATAAAATAGAAATGAAAGTAACATTCATGTGTACGTACGGCTTATCGTATCCATTAACGATGCATTTCATTTCTTATCTCTAAATGTTATGTACTATTATAAATACATATATATACTGAATATATAATATATATATATATATATGATATCCAAATCATGTATATAATTTTGGAGATAATGGAATTTTGACCACATGGAAAAATTGTAATTATAACAAGTTCATTTTTTACTCAAGTTCTGAACTTCGATAAAATATCCAATATGACCTCAAATAATTTACCAATTGTTACATCAAGGTAATAAGTGATATAAAAGGAATAATAAATATTAAAAATTTTCTTAATCAAGTACAAATTAAATTACATTTATTATTCCGGAAGAACAAGTAGCATACAAGACAAGTCGGACTTGAAGTAAGGGGTTTCTTATCTCACTTTTAATTCTATGATATTTATATTGTTTTCCACTTATTTATTTCATGTGGTGTATTTTGTACTGACATTTGATATATATATTATCATTATTATCTTTATATTAATGGTATTATTTGATTTACTTTTTGTTTATTAACTTTTGATCATATGACTCGATTGATTACAATGAAGTAAGGGTTTTTCATCTCAATTTTATTCCCATTAGATTCATGCTATATTTCCCACTATTTCCTTTTGTGTGTAGTATGTACTACCCATGATTATATTCATTTTGTAATATAATTTAATTTATGGGTATTTATATCTTTATTGTTTGATACTTCTTTCATGGGGTGTATTTTTCATAAGTTACCAAATTCGTAAGGGAACTTCAAATTTCAATTTCCACTCATTCAGCTTTACGCATTCTTCATTGATTATTTTACTTCATGATTATGTATGGAATCACTATTTATTATTTGTGTAGTAATTTACACTCCCCTTTATGTGGATATACTTTTGATACACATAATCACTCCATTGATAAATTCTCAAGTCATCGATATGAACTTGATAAGAGTTATTTTAACTCAATCTCCATTTATTGAGTTAAACATCCAATTCATTAGTGTTGTTTTTATAAGAATATGTGTGAATGTCTATTGATTGATTTACACTAAATATAAAATAATATTGAGTGTATTTATTTTTGTCACACATAGTTATTTCATTGATTTATCCTCAACCTAAGGATACTATCATTATAAGATATTTCATCTCAATTTACATTCCTTTGAGACTTATTTGTTGTTATATGCCAATTCCCTTTTATATGGTGTATATAATGTAATTTTACATAGTATATCATGTATCCATTTATTCTCATCATATTATAAATTTTTTATTACCTCAATTATTTGTATTTAAGTGTCTCTTTTTTGGTTAGTAACTCTAACTAAAATATCATTTTAAATGTTTTAAAGATTTATTATTCTAAATCTTTCTCATTAATGTCAATGTTTTAAATATTGTTTTAAGGATTTATTTATTTGAACATTATATTTTTAAAATTAAAATTCCTTTTAAAGGTTTCAAAGTGGTATGGGACACTTTGATTCATAAATCTATTTGGCTTTTTGATAAATAGTGAGACTTTTGAATGTTTTCAAGAAAAATGGGGATATTTATCTCAAATAGTTTTGATGATTATTATCATCTATGTCAATATCCTTAATTATTATCTATTGAGGTTGATCTATTATAATATAATCTTCCATATTGTATTGAATGAGTTATGTTTGACTGTGGATGTTCTATTTTTATGCCATTCATGGTTTGTGGTTAAAATATTGACATTTCGTATGCTAGTTTTAATACGAATGTTCAGATTATGTTTCAATCTTTTCACATAAGGAATGAATTGGACATATTAAGTGACAGGTGGAGCCTGCTATAGCTCCTTGATGCATCGGTAGGTCTCATGAGACAACTAGATGTGGAATTGGTCGAGGCCTTTCCCAATTTTTGATATATGGTTTTTGCTGAGACCTTAATCATTTTTAGATGTCTTGGACGAGGGCTTGACAAAATGTTTCCAAATGTCCCACATTATGCATTACATCATTATGAGATTAGATATTTATATTTCATGTGGTTATTCTACTAGTAGAACACCAATGACTATGTTTTATTATGGCATTATTTACTCAGCTCATATTCCTTCCATAAAGTGTTCATGTTAATTATTTGTAAAGGCATGTGTTTTCAATTATTCACCATGCCTAATGTTTATGTTATCTTACACTGTATTTCTTACTCTTACTGAGCATTTGAGCTCACCCCTTTCTTATGTCTCATTTTCCTAAGATATGAAGAAGTTAGTTATGAGTGACTTTTAGGAATAATCTAGGAATCTTCGATGTTTCAAATGGACTAATTTAGTGTTTTTTACTTTTCAAGTTGTAATGTTGAAATTATGTATGTATCTTGTTTCCAAGACTACTAAAATGATCGGTCCTTTGGGAATTGATTCCTTGTAATCATTCCAATGTATTAAAATAATGCACCGGCTCCTGGATTCTGGGGTCGGGGCATTGCAACTAAAATGGAATACCATTGCTTCAGTGATTCCTAGCCATCATTAACAAATGGAGGGTATAGTCAACAAGACTTCAAATTGGTCCACTAAAATATATAGAAATTCATTAAAAACATAGAGTCAGATGTTGCGGTCATCTAGTAAATTTCTCATAAATAATGGTTATCATTATGTCCTACTTCACATCTAGATCCTACACAAGAATATCTACACCACATCAAATAGGCCACATTATCAGCTGTTATAGTATCTTTATAGGAGAGGACTCAAACCCCTAGTCTAGGAGAGTATCTACCACCTTCTCCACCCCTAAAATTGTAAATTATCAACAGGATTGATCCCACATCCCCAACATCTAAAAGACAAGCCCCATTCCATTGGGTTGAGGGAATTTATATCTAAATCTGCATCAGTAGGTTCATCACCCCCGATAGGGTCCTAGGGATAGAAACAATGAAAAAATATCAACCCCAGCACACCGGGTTGGGGGAATTAATATCATCATGTCTATCATATGAGTCATAAAATAGATGATAGAAATCACTGGATCTTCAAAACCAGAACCAATCAGTACCAATTTCGGTCTTTTATGTCCCTCACCCCATATGTTTGGTTCATGTTCATCATCATCACCATGAAAAAAATGAATTATTCTCCTTTAGTATGGGAGTTAAAAATCATAATTTTACATCTTATTCATTCATATCACCGAAAGATGAGATTATTTTATTTAGGTACCATTTGGAAACCATGATTGGAAACTCCCTAGTGGCCACCATTCATAAACCATGGGAAGAGAAAAATATAAAAAAGGTGATTATATCCCTTTGAGGAGGCAAGATGAAATGGACCAATATGTCCAGGGGTTCAAACAATGATCTAGATAAAATCTTTACAAAATCTTCTTGTTTCATAGAAAATAATCACACAAAACCCATTTCCAAATATGCCTCTATAAATTTCATCTCTTTAAACATGAAATACATTGATCAAGATGAAAATATAGAGGGCTGCAACATGTAAAATTCACCCCCAATGGAGGGTGATTTGATTCACCAAATGAGGCTTCATGTACCTATAACCAATGAAAGATCCAAAATATGGAGCTTCCAGATATCACATTTCCACCTCCTTGAAGAAAAATTTCTAAAGATAAAGGTACATATACATCCCAATCACTGCCTAGAATAATTGAAGTTCCTTCTCCAAAGGAAAAATTATCACAATATGAGAGCATGATATGAGCTCTTAGGAAACTCATTGAGGAGTTACTCAGGGAAAAAATTCCATCATTGTATTTTATTTATGAAGAGATGAATATTTTCCCTCCCATAGCTGATCCACATGCATGTGAAGTATCCAAGAATCAGATCAGATCAGGATCTGAAAAGCTTGACTATGTAAATGATAAAGTCCAAAATTATCATGACTTCCCTACATTGTGATGATATCCTATCCCTCATCAGGAAATCATTCATTCATATGATTAATTGGGAATCAATGGGAAATAAAGGTGGGACCACCTCATCAGACTATTATTGATCCCTCTGTATGGGAGATGACTCAGATATTAGTGACCCCATAGTTACATAATGACATCTAGTCCATGGATACTCAAAAGGATTCCACGTACGAGAGACGCACACTTGTGAAACCATAGAGTAAGCCATATCATGAATGTGTGGAAGACACTCCACTGCTACCCGTCTCTGGAAATCCTACCATCTCTACCTTTGGTGGTGTTGGAAACCCTGAGAAATATCTCAACCCCATCATATCCTAATGTTGGCCTATGATGGGACCTATATATAAAAAAGAGGTTACAAAGGTGATGTGTTTCATATAGACTCCGACTGGGCCATCCATTGTTTGGTATAACATCCTACTAACAGGATTTGTTATAGCATGTGAAGACCTTCAACTTCAGTTCCTTTAAAAATTCAGTTCCACATTGAGTAAAATAAAAATTGAAAGACTAAAAACATTAACAATCTAACGATGATAGGGTTTCAAATTTCATAGCTAAGTGAAAAAGATTAAAATATTTTCTCAGCATCCTTATCTCACAAGAGATACTCCTGTAACTCTATGCTAAAAAATATCTGAGATGAGTTGCTAACATCTCCGATCCCCATGAAGTATCTATGTGGATTCCTTGAGTTTTTTGAAATATTACACCATCTGGATGATTCCATTCAATGATGCCAATCCAATACTCTACTCAAGCCCACATCATAGGGGAAAAGTACAAGAAATGATGAAGTTGAATATTTCACTATAAATCTAGTAGTAGCACCCAACTAGTCTCCTCGGCATGTCTTGAACTGCCATTTTCCTATTATCAAGCAGCAAAAACCACATAATCACCCTTGAATAGAGGCAAAGAGAAATCGGGGTCACACAGGATTCAATGAATTGATTCACAATGTCACATCCTTCTACAATTAACTAGTCCATGGTTATTTATTAGAATCCTTTGATGACAACATCCTCAAACTCTCACATCCATGAAATCTCAATGAGATCAACCTCACGGATCTTCTTGAATATTATCCTTTCCATAAATGGCTAGTTCATAATATCCTTGCAAACTTCATTATCATTTAAGTTCATTAAGGAATGATTTATTTCATGTAAGCGATATTAGAAAAATCCTTATAGTATGTGGCATATATAAGTGTTTCCCATCTAGAAGAATATTACGAATGGAGGAATTTTTCAACCATGTGTGAGAAGAAATTCTAAAACTATATGACTTGAAAAAAGTTGACCAAGACCATGCAACCTAGAGATCACAGTTTCGTAAACCCACACTAACTCCTCAACCAATGAAGTAGACCTCAAATATGCCTCCTAAATTTGGTCATGACCATCGAATGTTAAAAGTAACAGATGAAGTAGAATTATACATAGATCTAAAGAAAACCCTAACTCTTGTGGATTTCATCCCTGTGATATCTATATAATGGTTACTGACCCACCGAATGGGATTATCATTGTTTAAAGAGATAATATTTGGTTATATCAATATAATACACTTGGAATACCCCTTATCTTATAATGATAATATGCCCACAAATATAAAATTAAATCACATTACTGGGGAGAAAGAGGTTTCATGCACCAGAACCAAGGATAAAGGGTACAACATGGAAGTAGACAGACCCCATATTTCTCCCACATCACCACTGAGAACATATATAGAGAGAAGACTCGTGGAAAGGTGATACAGAAGGCTAAAAGGTGGTAGGAAGGTTCCCTATATCCCTCAAATAGTTGTATGAACCTAATTGTATTACATGACTGGTTATCATATCTTCAGTCACCCAATAAAACCAAGAAACTAGGTAGGACGACATGACCTACACCATTGGAATATGATATTTCTTTGACATCTGCATAGGAACCAGTATTATCAACCTAAAATTAATCTTCTATTGAACTACATTCCTAGGAGAAACCCCATATTCGTACGTGCCGGAATTTGGAAAAAAATTATGATGGTATCAAATAGATGCATATTATCCCAGCTAAGCTATCAATACTTGATACACTTCACCTTTCAAAATAACTTAAGGAAGTACTTTTTGAAGCCCTCTGGAGCCCACCAAATTTTGATACGTATGTTTGTATAGCTGAGGACTATATAGTGGAGACCATGTCATCTAAGTGACATATCTCCATCGTGTTTACCTATCATGATTCATAAGTTGTAATTCAAGGACACATCAAGCCCCTGTATTTTTTGGGCAGACACAATAATTTCAACATCTAGAGGTCCCTATTTAATAATTTTTCTTGGATCAATCTCATCCGGATTCACACCCTTTAACGTTTGTGATATGGTGAAGGGGACCTATATCCCAAAAATAAGAACATTCAAGCGTATAATAAGAATGAGTAATAACAAATTATGAAGATCAAACTCGAAGCTCAGTTTGGGGAACTCACATCTAGCAATATGTTTGTGGTTATCTAGAAACATACCATATATAGTGTCCTACTCAGAATTCCCTAGATCAATAGTCACTTTGAGGTACCTTCATCATTCCATCAGTATCTAAAGTACCAAATAAATGAAATGGTCGGCATACTATATAGTGAAGTGACCCCTTGGAGGCCTGTGGAGCCCCATATGCTGAGGAATATTTCCAAAAAATCGATGTAACCTAAGAATGGTGGATGAGGATATATAGGTTGTATCCCCCAATGGATGGGGGAATTCCCCTATGAATCCCTTGATTATGCATTATGACAACAATGTACTACCCATAAATCTAGTATAGGTAATATATCTAGTCCCAAATGTCCAAGACCATACTATCCCCATTGACTATGAAAAAGGAAATCAGTTCTAGCATTTATATAAAATGAAATAGGCATAAAGGGATGATAATTTCTCTTATATTTCTCTCTCTCACCTCTATAGTGATAATTAATTCCCTAGAATTACATCTTGAATTAAAAATGTCTCCACAGACTCATGCATGGAAGAATATTAGGATGATCTTAGGAACTCCCTAAAGCATTCATGGAAGGTGCCTCCACCATAATATGTGAGCTTAGGAAAATAAATTTGGTAATGGAGGAAGACCGGTGACCAACTCTGATTAGTGTATCCATGCTCCTTAAAGAAAAAGAGATTTACATTGAATTTTAAAAGTAGCACTAATATGTGTTCACCTTGAATTATTCATAAATTTTCCGAATGAATCCATATGTGTTTATACACCTTCTCGGATTACCCAATTAGCATCGAGGATTCATGAATGTAGCTATGAGAATGTACCACTCTCATTCCACAAATGTAGAGGTATTGGTCAGAAAATTGATCAAATCCAATATTTTTTGAGAAATTCTATACCAATTATGGACTGCTAACAACATCCTTGTCAAGAAGATGAATGGGTAAATTAAGGACTTTATCTATTTCAGAGACCTTAATTGGAATTTCACAAAGGATTAATTCTATTTTCCAATCACAAAATTTTTGTTCGATGAAATTTATTACGTTGAATCTCATTCCATCACAGATGAGTATTCTAGGTACAATCAGATTGTGATGAACCTCAAAGACGAAGAAGAAACTACCTTCTGAGTACCCCAATGGATATCCTGCTATTAGGTTATGACATTTGGATTAATGATTGTTGGTCCAACATATCATCATTCTATGAAACATATCTTTAAGCCATTATAGGTAAGGATAACTGAGTATTTTTTTGACTAACCGGTTGTTAATTCATGACAGTGTTATAATCCCCTCACGGATCACTAAACAATCATCAATAAGATATGACTACATAGTTTAAATTTGAATCCACTGAAATTCACCTTTGTGTTAACATCAATAATGTTTCTTAGATTTTTTCTATGCCAATGTGGTATTGAGGATGATCTATATAAGACTAGTAATTTTCTAGCAATGTCACCCAAATAATCACAAAGAACATAGGAGACTCCATGAGAATCTTGTCTATATTTGGAGATTCATAGCCAACATGGATAGAAAATCTCCCTCTTTAAAAGGATAATGGAGAAGTTAAATGCCTATTAGCTTTCTGATGACTGTCAAAAAGCCTTTGAGAGTCTCAAGATGTACGTACAACACCAACTAGTCTGGATGCCTCCACTGGAAGGAAAGACAATCATCTTATATATGGCCACCATGGAACATTCACTAGGCACCCTCCACACATGGAAAATTATGTGAGGAGCGATAACAGTCTCTACTACCTATATCATATGATGCTTGGTACTGAGACTAGATATTTTGATGCTAAGAATAACTAACTTTCACTCATCTTCACAGTGAAAAACTGAGGCATTACATGAAATACCACGATGTCCATATGGTTTCTTGTATCGATATACTTAAGTATGTCCTTGGACACCCTATGTTGACAATGAACTTGGCCTGATGAGAGGTCATTCTATTGTGATATTACATTTAGTTCATATCAAAGAAGTTAGTGAAAGGTAAAGGCATAGCTAATTTATTCATATCACATCCTTCCCTAGAGAATGATCCATAAGACACTGAGCCTATATATAAAAAGGTATCATATTCAAATGACACTCCCTGAACATGGGAGATGTATTTCGATGGTATCTCCCGTAGTCCCATCCCCACGGGGTTGGAAAACCCAAAGCTCAATCAGTTTTGACTAGGAATTGTATTTGTCTCTACAAAAAAATAATTTTTCCCTAATTTTTATCACTATCTGAAGTCTTCACAAACATTGAGGATGAATATTAATCCCTCATCACTAGGTTGGAATTATCCCTACATATTCACATAGCCTACCTAAATATCAAAGGGGACTCATAATTTGTAATAATGAAAATTATTGAAGAATATTACATAAAAATGATGAAATGGCCCCCCCTCACTTGCTACATCATGGGACTGATGGAAGATTTACCTTTTGATCCCATTTTGAATCATGTTACCTGATCATAGGATTATCATGCTGATGTACGGGATAATACAGCAGCCATATAGGTCAACCCTGATCAAGGTGAAAAAATATTTTGTATTGAACATTGTAGAATTGTCTCATCCATTAGTGTATGTGAAATAGAAGAAATCAATTAGTTCACCACCAAAAAATTTATTTTTTTATTTTTCTAAAAAATTGTTTTAAGGGTTAGCGGTAACCATAATTTCAAAAAACAGAAACAAAAGACATAGATTTCACAATACATTTCAAAATTCAAAAATAAAAATTAGATCTCAACCAAACCGAAAATATGCATGAAA
This sequence comes from Viscum album, assembly GCA_963277665.1. Classification (NCBI taxonomy): domain Eukaryota; kingdom Viridiplantae; phylum Streptophyta; class Magnoliopsida; order Santalales; family Viscaceae; genus Viscum; species Viscum album. Next base: position 909,332,978 of record OY728145.1, read on the forward strand.
GTGACAATTCAAAATTCAATGTTTGACAAGAACTAGCATCGATAGCCTCGAGCCACTCGCATACTGCATGTCATCACATTGCTTTCCATTTTGATTCACCACCGTCACTACCATGCTTTATCCACTGATTTCATTACCATCCCATCATCATACTAGTCACCAGAGATAACTGACAATCGGAGTCACATCACCACCGGAGTCCATAAACACTACCATAGAACACCAAAATGAAACACCAAAAACCATTAGATCCACAAGACGTAGCTGCCTAGAAAACCCTACCGCTCACACAGATAAATCCCAAAACCATTCCAGATACTAACACACCTGACTGACCTTTGGATTTTCATACAAGAGCGGCTCGGGTGTACAAGAGAATGATGTCTTCTCCTCTCTACCGCTGAAGTCACTCCTGCAATGTCGATGCCATAAGTACCGAGGAAACGCCGCCACACTAGAAGGGAGTCATGCCGAAAGACCATTGAAGCCGCTGAAGCCTCTACCGTCTACACTTAACCGCCAACCTCAGCGACTCCCAGATGATATCCTAAGGCCTTGGAACCACAACTCGCCAAAGCCACCCCCATTGCCGGACCCTTCAACCCTGCCTTCCGCCCAACGCGACCAAGCCCTAGGGCGCTCCCGAGAGCAAGGAGCTCCCGAGAGTGCCTCTCCTTTTTGGTTCAATCACAACTCATCAATAAATTAGTTCAAAACCTCCCTAGAGTTTGATAAACCAATTAAAACCCCTAGATGGATGGATCCCATAATTGTTAATATCTAAAATGGAAATCTACCAATAGACTGTGCTGTAAGAGAACATGTTCGGCACCGGGAAAAAAATTTCACTATGTAGAATGGTCCAAATGAGATAAATTCCCTCTATAAATGAGGATTTGATGGAATCCTCCTTAGATGGATATAAAATGGAGAGATTCTCAAATATATGGAATAATTCAATGCAAGATCTTATGGAACCCATCATTTAATGACTCGGATTTCAAAGAAAATCAAGATGTTGGGATATTACTAGAAACCCATGGTACAAGAAATCAAGGATTTCACCATGAAATTTCACACATTACATATTCATGAAAACATCATCTATCGACCCCTTGAATTTATACACATGGATAAATTTTCTTAGTTGTTTATAGTTTGGGGAATAGATGTTGTGGGGACATATCCCCAACCATAGCTAGGCAATTTAGGTGCATCCTTACATTTATCGACTTATTTTCCAAATGGGTTGAGTCTATAACCCTCAAGGAAGTCAAGATGAAGAATATTATCAAAATAATAAAGTACAATATCATCACTAGGTTTAGATTCTCATCCAGGAAATTGATGGAAAACATCACCAACTTCTACTCTATAGTGTTGAAATACTATACTAGTATTGTAATATCATGTCTAATCACTCATCTCTCTATCATGCAACATCAAAAGGATAGATAGAGGCATTAAATACGACTCTATAAAATTTAACCCTAAATCTAATAAAAATAGATAAGTATTCTTTGTCATAAATGCTCCTCCATGATTTATAGGCCTACCATATAACCATTCATACTATCACACAGGAAACACCATACACATTGGTGTACTGGAAAGAGGTAGTATTACCCATTGGAGTCCTTCTTCCTTCACTCCGAATATCCATTTGTAGAAAACTCTCTGAAGATGAACAATAAAAAAAGTTGTTGGATGAATTAGAATAGATAAATGAGAATAGGTTACACACATTACATAACCTAGAGTTCCATCAGAATCTAATCACATGGTACTTAATAAAAATGTTCTCCTTCATTCATTCCTCCTAGAAGTATTGGTGATGGATCTCAGAGCACTAATGATACCGAGAAATAAGCCTCTAAAGCTGGAAACAAAATTCCAAAGGACCTTACATCATAAGTATAGCTTATCATAATAGAGCCTACTAATTGGCCACCATGTATAGGGAGCATTTTACACAACCCAACAGTGAATGGTTTATGTAGAAATAATTTTCATAGATATCATCATGATGCCCATCCAAATTAATTTTAGTCCTCTATTTCATCCTAAAAACATGACATTAAACAATATAAATTTCATCCTAACCACATGATGTTAAACATTTTAGTGTTTTTCTTGAAAATGTGACATTAAATTTCATGGTGTTCACCCTAACCAACTGATGCTAAACTGTACAGATTTTGTCCTGACAACATGACGTTAAACTATATAGAGTTTTTCCTTACCACATGAAATTAAATTGTATAGATTTTTTCCTTAGCACGTGATTATAAAACTATAAATATGTACTTACACACCATAATATGATTAACTACTTGTTATATTTCATTACTGTATGATGTAAAAGTACATGAATCAACAATGACACTACCTCTTCATGTAGGTTGACCCATGTCCTTAACGCATAACATTAAACTGCATAGTTACTCAAAAACTATATGTGTATTGATTCTTGTCATCCCAGAAAACATACTAATGCATGAACCTCCATATTGTGTCTAGAAACATTATTTCTCCACTTTCATTTAGATTCACCAACAACCGAACAGCATTCTGTTAAACTATACCAATGATGTTGTCATCACATGAAATTAAATTGCACGAGTTTCTAGAACTATGTATGGCTTGATTCTCATTCCAATCAGATACATTGGGATGCCTCCATCCTATATCTTGGTCTAACCACCATATAATTAAATGTATCTCTATTCTATACAATACTACCTCTCCTTTTTTATAGGGACCATTTCTATTCTTTGTTTTTCACACCATACAAATATCACGTGAGCTTAGGAGTCTCGGTAAGGGTTTACCCGCACAAACATAGCATGATAGGTTTTAGTCGTCCCATCTCATTCCTAGATGAAAGACCATAAAACATATACCATGATTCCTCGTTGGATGATGTTAAATTTCATAGTTCATCAAGAACAACATGTGGATTGATTCTCATTTTCATGAGATACTTATCAATAACCAAACATCCAGTCATGGTCCCAACCACAATGTTACCTCCTTTTTCACATGGTTCCATCCACGTACATGTTGCATAAAGATAAACTGCACGGTTCTATATGAACTATGTGTGGCTTGATTCTTATCATCAAAGGATACATAGTGAATCCTGTGTCTTAAATCTTAAGGCCAGTTATAATAATCAATAGAAATGACACCCACCATTACGTACGGGTCAGAAATATAAAGAGTGTTTCCCATTGGAGAACTATGTGTGACTTGATTCCAATCATTATGGGATAAGTTGTGATTCCTATATTTCAAACACTAGGCCCATTCAAAACAAATCAATATAAATATTTCCATATATTGTGTATGGGGAATACCTATGCTGACATCTTCATTAAGAACATTGTGTGGATTTATTCCCATCACCATGGGATATGTAATAATTACCATAATTCCATTCATGTTCCCAGATATAATACCACTACTTCATGTTATGAGACCCACTTCCACACCACGTGACCTTAAATAGAATAGTTCTTTAAGGACTACATGTGGTTTGATTCTTATTTTCATGATTTTTTTAGTGAATCTTGGACTTCCACCCATGGTCCCAACTTCAACATTACAATATTTTCACATAAGTTCCTACATCCATACCACATGACATTAAGATTCACAGGAATAAATCCTTACCGCGTGATATTAAAATTCATGGGAATACATCCTTACTTTATGATGATAAACTTCATAGAAGTACATCCTTATAGCATGACGTTAAACTAGAAGGAAAACTTCTTGGTCACATGAAATTAAAACCACAAAAAAATATGCCATCATTGCATGAAAAAAAAACTACATGGAAAATTTCTTTTCCACATGATGTTAAACTATATATAAAACATCCCCATGAAATGATGATGAACTGTGTATAGCATCACCTATTTCTCATTCCTCGTTAATGGACCACAAGATCCTTACCCTGGTTAACCTGATAACACGGAATTCTTCCATCATATGAATAAACACTGTAAATACACTACACTTCTTGTCTTGATCACCCATGGTTACCAGAAATATTTTATGTCCCATAGAATGGAAAAATAGATCTCTCAGTTTGGACAATCTATCGATCGAGGAAGGATTTAAACCGAACAACCAATGACATCATGGATCTGTAAGGAGGTATTTCTTATCCTTATGAGTCTGGTGAGACCAAGGAAGTATCAAACATAATAATGTGTTAAGGTAAATTCCCAACATGTCTTCCCTTTATCATTTCTCATTACTTGAGAAACTCAAGCTGTGATTTATAACATTTCCATCTCTCACTCAGAATGATGTTGAAGTGATCTTGACCATGGGTATCCTGATTAGGATCTTGTGTAACATATCTCATATTAGATCCATGTGAGTCATGACCATAATATACCTATACCCTAGTCATACGACCATAAAATCTATTCTAAGATGGTCTAAATCACAAGACCATAAAATACTAGTGAAAGTGACACAAAACTCATAAGGTAGAAAACCCAAAAAGGTTAGGTAGAGAAAAATTCAAGTCTTCACTAACTGAATTCTTCATATTGGGGCCCAAATAAATGAGGCATAAATCTAATATTGTCTACATTGTAGACCTCGTAAAATGAAATCCATGATTATTGGACCCTAGGGTCTCGTAAAATGTTATAGAAGTGATTTTTCATAACTACTCACCATGATAATATGTTCACTAGGTGGTGACACAAATTTTTGAGTGATCAAACCCTTCATGGATTTGAAATTTTCCCTAAAGCACACATCATGATTTTAATTTCCTTACATCATCTCAACTATTACATATCCCTAGCAAAATAATAGATATCTCTCTTATCAACCATGATATTGATGAATAAGGCTTTGAGAGCCACAAACTAGATAAATATTGGCCTAATATAATGTCTTTTTGATTCTTTTGAGCTTAGCGTATTTGCGGTGGAACTTATCACATTATAGTGTTTCATGATATCCTCGGTGTGACTACCCCATATCATTCTCATTACCCTATTACATTTTACTATAATTTAATATCTCCATAAAAAACAATTCACGTTGATTCAAAATCCACGATGTTATGTCACCTTGTTTAGTACCCTTTATCAAGGCTGAAATGTGATACTTCATTCCCAAACCTTTATGGGCCCATACCTTTTGATTAAAAACCAAATGGTTCAGGGCTCGGGATCCACAAATATAAGAGTTGCATTGCTATAGGGTACAAGAACCTAGCCAGCATTTCTTTTTTTCCATACATTGGACCAACACTTCACTCTTCAAAAATTGTTCATGGACCTTGAAAAAAATAGATATCTTAGTTCAGCCATGATTTTGACGCTGAAGCGATTGAGACCCATTGACTGATGACATCGTGGTCTAATATAAAGGTATTTGTAATCCTTGTGGTCCTTGAAAACACCACGATGGAACCTCACACATCAAATGTTTTATGGGACATACCCTATATGTCTCCCACGTCCCGTATTCATACACTCAACATTTGGGGTTATGAATTATATCACCCAAATTCCAACTATACAGGTGGAATGAGAATCCTCATATTTCACACTCAACAAATATTAATTCCATAAATCATCCATATCACTTTTAAAAGAGCGGATATTTTCATTTCATTGACATGTTATTGATGTGGAAGGGATTGAACCCACCAACGGAATGAATATCCAACATTCAATAAAGGAAAACCAATCCTCTTGATCCCTAGTAACACCACATTGAAAATCAACACCCAAGCATGATTGAGTCATCCCTAGTCTTCCAATTTCATATTCCATATACATAAAAATTCCAAGAATTACAACTCTAAACATCATAGCATCTCAATTTTCCAAACTAGAAGACCCTACACAACAGTACAATAATGGTATGAGCTAGAAGACCCTAAACAAAAGTACCTCAAAGATTCAAGAATGAATACTTTAACCACATCAATGCAAGGTCTGATCTATAAGACCCTAAATTACTATGATGGATGGTCCAAGATAGAAGACCCTAAACCATAGTGTAGTAGAATTATAGTCTATAGATATATTCAACCCAATTATACTTCTATAAGATATGTGATATCAAGATAACTAGAGTAGTTCATTAGTAGATAATATTAGGTTTGTGGTAATTCATGTGTTCTTATTGAGAAAAATCTATTATTAGTTTAATAGCCATAAATTGGCATTCATGTTTATTTATATCATGAAAAGGATGGACAATATTAGTGATTCACATTAATATCAGGACAACAAAAGGACATAAACATCAATAATTAAAGAGAAACTAGTGAACACATATAATGTTTAATAATCCTATTCATTGATACTATGAAAATAGTGGTAGGAATATCCACACATTTTGGAGTCTCTCAAAATTATTAGAAAAAATGGGTTTCACCAAAATGAACGACAAATGATAAAATTAGATTGGTTTAACTAGCTAGGTAGGAAATAGTCTAGTATTAAACATCAATGGAATGATGGATTTCCACTAATCCTTCATATTCTGTCTCTTCTCTAGAAATAAAACCCTCGAATAAAGTAATCTCCTCTTTGACCCTCTTTTGGGAAGTATCCAATGAGGATAATGTTTTTGAAATATCATACATCATATAGAAAATAATCTCCTTACATCTCCATATTTTAATATTCCAAGAAAAATATGAGTTTATAGTATAGATATCAACTCAAGACCCCAATATAGTGCCTATGATGCCTCCCTCATCTATTTACAAAAAGGATCATCATCTTTAAAATTATATAAATTTATTTCACTAGTGTATAGACCTCTCTGAGTCAAGATTATTTGCATCATGATGTCACATAATTTTTGGTGATCAAAACCACCTTGCCCAAAGTAATTAAACATATGATGAAGGAAATCCCCTTAGTCATGAAATGTTTCCTAGGGATTCCAAATAACCAAATACTGAATCTATTATAATATCATCCTATGTTGCAATGTAGCCTATGTGACTAATAAAGTAATAAAAATAGGGGTAGGAATAAATAATTGAGTCATTAGAAAAGTGGGAGAAGAATCCTCATGAGATATCCTACTGAAAATTAAGTCATTTGAAGCATGTGTTTGAGGAATAACCTCTTTAATGATCTATGATCCACTATCAGATTAATCATTACTGTAAATAGGTTACTTCAATGATGTCTCACCAATATATTAAATTAGTTTCATCATTTCCACATTCAATTGGGTTGGAAAATCTTATGAATTTTATACACAGTGGACCAGTCATTCTAGTAGGCTTACTAGATAATCTGATACCCAATACTAAAAATAATCCTTGGTAAGGTAGGTTAAGATACTGAAAAGTGGAGGAATGATATTATTATCATAATAATCATATTCCAATATCATCAAAAATTAGTGAATGACCTCAGGGTTTCTCTCACCCCATTCATTGTACATAGGAAGGGGAGATACCCTTTTGATACATCCAAAATAGAGAGTGAATCAGTAAGGTGATTGTATATTGAATGTAATAAGCATTTCCACCCTAGATGTAAGAACCCTATCTCAAAGAGAGATAATATAAAACCTTTTGTCAATAGAGATTCTACCATTGTAAGTAATTAGCCTAGCTGGTTCTTGGTAAGGGGTAAAATAAAAGATATATGATCGATGAATTGAGCATGTAACCTCATTCAAGCATATGAACATGGATTTAACCCTGGATATATGCATCAGTAAAGGATTTGATAAGGAATTTGGGACCCTAGTGCTGTTATAATAGTCATAATAGTATAAATTAACCCTTATCCTGTAAATTATATAATGGAAGGGTCCACTGATTTTGTAAGGGGTATTACCATATTGGATTTTTTTCAAGAGGATGAAAAATGAATTTAAGGATAGATAATTCCATATTAAGGTGTTTTCCCTTTGCCAATCATGCATCCATGAAAAATGTGCAATCTAAGATCCTTGAGTGTGTTTACCCAGCAAGGAAAATCCATCCATCAAAAAAACATTTCCATGAAACCTACCAATATATGGTCTAGGGAATGTTTTGAGTTCACTTGATATCCCCATGATGTATAGTCCCCATATTCCATGATTTCCCAATATGAGGCATCATTATCACAAACCTAATGGGAATGGAACTGATGAGGATATATCTTAGTCAGTCTAACCCCATTTCTAAAAATATTATCAATCCAAACCTTGAAAGATATTAGAAATTGTATATTCATATCCTTTATCAGCTTGTCCTTAAAAATAAATAACATGTCTGTCTCCAATATTGGATTTTTCAAGGGACCATCCTACACATCTATATCTAGGAGAAACTTGTCATACATCTCTCCATGGGGAGGAATCCAGCCCAACTGATAGGTTTCCCATAAGATGATACACACTTCACCTAGGGATAAGTGGAATGTGTAGGTACTAGGAAACCAATGGATAATACATTCCAAGATATTTTCTTTTTCACTATAGATGATAAATAATGAGATCCACACAGATTCGTAATGATGAAAAATGTATAGATCATTACTGAACTCTAAATAGCTTTACCTCACCCAAAAATGACATGCCCATTCATTTGAAAATTTTCCTCCTGGATAGATGTCCCATTTTATGTACCATAAAAACTCATATTATTTGGTGAATTATCAAATATACTCAAATAAATTTTATAAATATGTTTTCCAAGTAAACTCATGGTCAATCGAACCTAGGGGAGTGTTTTACAACAGATATAATAGACTCTGGGGTCAAGCTGTAACCATTCGACCATCTTCAACAATTATCATTTTGACATAGTTGAGAGAATATGATACCTGGCGAGATGGAATATTTAAATATGAAGGAGTAATTATTGCACCATCTAGTAAAATGAACCCGTACAGAGGTAGTTGGTGTGATAGGGGTAATCCCAATGTTTAGATGATAAAAAATTCTTAAAAACTCCATTATCTGAATTCAAGTTGTATCATAGATTATTATTCTTTTTTCTAGTGATCATAGACCATTGATGGACCATAGTATATCATTTAAGAGAAATATAATCCATTTCAAAAAAAAATATGTGGCATTTTTCATACATATACCATAATATCATCTAATAAACAAAGGCATAAAAGTTCTAGTTTCATCATGTGCATCACATGAATCTACAAATGCATTCCCAAATTATTGAAAGGGCTCATGAATCTCATAAAACCTTGTGGTAATGTGGGTTGCATAACCCCATAAAGAATAATCCAATAATATAACCCCTTGTAGACTCATTATCACATGACCTAGACATGTTTACACGAATTGCATGATATTCCTTCAATTGAATGATCAGGATAACAGATCATGTGGAACCCATAAGAAAATAACAATCTACATAACCAATGTTGGTCAAATTATTGATGTATGGTTTATGTTCAGACTAGATAGGTTCCTGGGAAAAGTTGTTATCTATGGAGTTCTCACAAAATGGTCACACAATGAAGGCTCATAAATAGGTATTGTAATCAAGACTTGAAAAATAGTCTTGTTGGAAGAACACGTGATAGTTGAAAATCCAAATACCTCTAAATAATGAGTATCCAATGAATAAATCCACCTTCTTATCACACACACAAACATATATATATAGGGAAATTTTTCTAATAAAAGCATCGCTCAGTAGACCAAAAATCTTTCAAGCTACTGGTTTTTTATACATCCAAGACTCATGTGCATATTTACATTCCTTAGAACCGAGCCCTTGTCACTATGGGAATTGATCGTGAGGGGGGGTGGCACCAACCAAATAATTATCATCAAATAAAAAAAGGAATAAGTACCTAAATAATATAATAATGTTCCCTATAATTTAAAATGAATAATAAGGTGGATAATTCCTACAGATCAGGAAACCCTTTAAGATATTTGTGATCACGTGACGATCATAAGGTCAGGCGAAAGGCTCCACATGCAACACATAGCCTGTAGTGGATCCCTTGAATCCTATTTTTGAAAATTCCCCTTACTCTTTTTATGTCTCTATAGACAAACAATGGTCACACGATGGTACCTGAGTAGGTTCCCCCATTCCTCATGGATTATCATTGGTGAGTTCCAGAAAATCCATTCGAAAATACATTGAATATAAGAGGAGGAATTCCAAATAAAGTGAGAATATTATGGTTGTAAATATCATGCAATGCATCATTAATGGGAAGGGTAATTATCCTTGAAATTATCTGAACAAACTCGATGGATCACCCCCCCCCCCCCCCAATACTTGTGGGGAATATAATAGAGGAAATAATGGGGAGGAGGCCAGAGCCTCTCCTAGTCACTGAAAGATAGAGGCCCACCCCTGGAAATCCAAAAGACACCACAAGACCCTTGATACATGCCTTCTTTATCTCATTAAAGTCCTCTATCATGTCATTCCCATCATGGGAATAACCTCTGGTATTTTTTAGGAGTCCTCATTCTCCCCCTTTGCCTCTTTGAGGACAAGTATATGGATTTTTCCATGAAATTATCACAAATCCCTATAAGACCATTCATGATCATGCGATGCATACCCAAAAAAATATAGTAGTTTTCCTTGAAAATACACAAAAAACATCACATAATCTCTAGACTTTTTAAAATAGTTAGAGGGAATAATAAAGGAGGAGACGAGACCTCTCATGATCATAAAATGATTGTGATTTTCTAAGTAAGTTCATAGTGTTGTCTCGTGGGACTCTTATACATGCCAACCGTGTCTCATGAAAGTCCCTAGAAAAGTCATCATAGATCATGCATAGGCCTTTCATCATGTTCTATGATCATTCATAGGACCCCGAACATGTCGTACTAGAAATATGGTAATACGTCGGTGTAATTGTATAATCAAGCAACTCCCCATAGATTGGAAATAGTCCAATAAAAGAGGCATTTATGGGAGGGACTCTCAGTCACTGAAAATTAAGAGACATCCTCAGAGTGATCCAAAAAAATAGGATAGTAAAGACTCGTGGTAAAATACAACTTCAATGTCTCCAACCTGGTTCAGCACGATATACGCCATTTAAAGAAGAAAAAAACTAGGGTGTAGTGGCCTATAAATCACCCACCCCATCAATGGAAAAACATGTTTTCCAGTTGAGTATTACAACCATGACCAAAACATATTATGTGTGAATAGATGAACCAATGTGACCTCACACGGATTCTATAGTGGTGGATCATGCTACTAGAAAGTCTTTCATCAATAAATATGTCAGAAAAGAATCGATTAGATCATGAACTATGCATAACAGACTTTGTGTGATCAATATAAGGTCTTGAAAAATACTTCTGGAAAGATATACCAAAAATAGTTCAGTTGTCTGTAAGATCATACGATACATAATAAAAATATCACCGAATAAATATAAGAAACATGAGAATATAAAGGCTATAATGAAGACTAAATATAGAAGAAATAATATAATGACTCAGGCCTACTCTTCTGGACTCAGTTCTTAAAAATGCTGCATAATTGTTTTCTTATAAAATAATAAGAACAATTACACAACACATTAAATAAAAGAGGACCTTTTACCGGTCTAGGTTATTAAGGATTAGACAAAACCATATATTTATCAGAGTTTAAATAATAATAAAACAACTATCCACTATGCTTCCACACGTGCTAATTCCTAAAGCGATGAAATTTTTAAATAATCTATTAAGATACATTTGAAAAATCATTGTAAAATAAAAGGGTGAGAATTCAATTACCCAGTAAGCAGTTTTAAAAACCATTGATAAATCCCATTAAAATATCCCTTGATAGTACATTCATAAAACTAAATTAGAAATACATTTGTAAAAAAACTTTAAAAAATACTATAATGCTTTGAAAAATAATTATACTTCGAAAACAATTTTAAACTAATCCAGTGATTTGGTTGAAAATATTAAGAAATATCTTAAAAAACAACTAAGGCCACTTGAATCTTTGAAGGCTATCTTGGGCCCACCCAATTAAGGGATTTCACTCTCCAATTCCCTATTGTATTTAAAAATTTTAGGTACCAGTTTTTTATAAAATCATTTTCCAGCTTGCTTTACATATATATACTTTATCACCAGAGTTTTAGTTTTAATCATATATAATCATACATGAAATAAATATGTTTACTTTTACTTATATATAAATATATAAATACTAGTATTCATTGAAAATAACATGTTCGACTTGGTATGATCAAATCTCATGATACATGACTTTGCATAATCACATGGAAGATTAATCAACATCCACGCACTTAAAAATTCATCCTTATTCCCATAAAAATACATTTTTATAAAGGTTTTTTAATTTCTCATGAATATATAAATGACAAAAAATCATCGATGTATAACGATAACCTTGATTTCTATATGACATGAACATGATAAAATTATGACATTCTTAATTTATAAATTCATATGTGAATTAATACTTGATTAATAATTTATTTAAAACAATTATATTCTTGAACATCATGCAAGTATATATATATATATTCTTCACATGCTTTTATATGATATGACCCTTCCAAAATAAATTTTAATTATAAAAACAAAATCATAAATTTAAAATAATTAAATTTTTCTAAAAATTTCAGAATAGTTTACTAAAACTTATCAAAATGTTTCAAAACTGTAAACATGTTGATTTTGATTTATGAAAACCATTAAATAAACTTATGAATAATAATTTTCCCATACCCAAAACCAAATAATAGAAACCATACTATTTAACATAAACATTCTCCCTTAATATAAAATAAAAATAAAAATAAAAATCCATTTATATGAGAATATAAAAGAATAGAGAATCTCCCTTACACACATACCCATAAAATTAAAATCATAATAAAAAAATTATTTCAAATAAATAAAATAAAAATAAGAATACCTTAAAATTGATCTTGAATAAATAAATGTTATCAAATAAATATTTATCCCTTACAATTAATCTTTAAAGAAGAGTGGTGTTTGAAAATAAAATTAATGTATCTCTTACAGAAAAAAGATTTCAAAAATAAATAAATATTGAAAATAAATATTTCACCCTTACATATTTTGAATAGTATTAGTCATCCTCTTAATGGAATAACACTCAAATACCTACTCTTACTCTATCTTTCTAAATTCCTCAGATTTGGAAGACAATGAAAATAGAGGATTTGTGTAGTCTGCCTTACCATTATCACAGACACACGGTGCCCCCAATGTATGAAGTCAATACTGCTTTATATAGCAGTCATATGACTTCCATGTTAAGAATATAATTAAATGTGATACTAAAGTTTCATATTTAATTTTCATTTTTTATAGAGTGGATGTTTGATAATTGGAAGAAAACATCATAAGGAGAGATTTTATTTGATCTGATTTAATTTAATACTTTTGTGATGTAACAATGAAACAAGATAAGGAAGCATCAAATATTGAATATTGATGAAAAATTTATTGATAAACATTGAAAATTAAGACATATTGAAGAAAATATGGAATCCATAATATACTGATATGATTTTATAGATAAATAAATCCATTAAAAATCACTCTAACTTGTAGAATAGGTCAACATAAGATAAGAAACTCAGAGTAGACGTCAATTTCCAAAGGAAAAATGAATAAATTAACAAAGCAGAACATATTACACCCTAAAACAAATCTGAAACAAGATCTGGGTAAAAATAAATTTAATAAACAAAACCTACTTTCGGTTTTAGACAAATTGGAGGTCATTTTCCACAAATCTCGTCCATGCGACTCAGATATAGATATGTATACCTCACTTGGCTTTAAATTATGTTTCAATCCAAATCATACTGCTCATATTTCAACCTCGATTCCCTGTGCCATTAAATATTTAAATCCCTCAGGTTCGATCGATCTCATGCTCGCCTCTTGACCTCACATCTGAAGGTGAACCACCAACCTGCATCAATCGCAACTCATCCCCCTAGATTCATGGTCTCAATTTCTTCTGATCAACCTTAAAATCATGTTTCTCCCCAAGTGAAACCCTCAAATCTTGATTCATCCCCATAGAAAACTAATTCTTTATTAACTCTTATTCATGTTTAATTTTTTTTATTTCGATTTATATTTTTATTTATTTATTTATTTCAAGAAAACAATTAATGGGTTATTATTATTATTATATAATTTAATTAATAAAATTACTTTCATATTTTATCCCTATAAAATTTAAATTTCATTTTTAATTAAACTTTGATAAAAAATAAAAATTATAATATTTTCATTTATAATTTATTTTTTTGTTTATAAAATAATTTGATAAATTTCATAATTTATAAATATTAATTTTCTCACATATATATATATATATATATATAGTGTTAATAAATTTTAAAATAATAATTAGCATATAATTTTTATATTCAGTTAAAATAAATTTATTTGATGATTATAAAATTATTTATTGCTAATTTTATAAAATAAAAACATAATTCATATTAGTTGATAATTTTATAAATATTCAAATTTTTATTTAATTTTATTAATGTTTATATTTCTTTTAAAATTATCAATGAAAACTGGAATTATATTGATTAAATCTGAAGGCAATTTTAAATGTGATTAATTTGTAAATATCATTATTCGATAAAATTAGCATGTGAAAACATATTTAATAAATTAATATTCATTTTAAATTATTATTAATAACATTTAATAGTTGTTTATTTAAAACAAAAACTAATAATATATTTAATAATTATTTTTTTCACAAATACTCAGGATGTTACATTCTCTCCCCTTAAATGAATTACACCCTCACAATTCTTTTGTAGAACATTAGAAATTTCTGAATTTCCATCTTCATAATTAAGGAATTTCTAAGGGGACATAATTACCCAATGAAAATTCTAATGTGTATAATTATTTTCTTAAAATGAAAATACTTAATCATCAAAGTTTTCTAGACCGTTATTCTGATACCAATTATAATTCCTTGAGCCCACTCTTCCAGATTTAGTTCTTAAAAATGTTGCGTTATTTTTTTTCTTATAAAATAAACTGAACTTTAAAAAAATGATATCCTTTTACCGGTCTAGGTTCTAGAAGATTTGACAAAAACTTATATTTAACAGAGTTGAAAAAATAATTAAACAACTTTCCACTATGCTTCCATGTTTTCTTACTCCAAAAGAGATGACATCTGTAAAAAATCTCTTAAGATACCTGTCAAATATCAGTTTAAAATAAAAGGGTGAGCATTCAATTTCCCAATAAGTATTTCTGAAAACCTTTTATAAATCCCATTAAAATATCTCTTTGATAATATATTCAAAAAAATCAATTATAAATACATTTGTAAAACAACCTTTAAAAAATACTATAATGCTTTGAAAAATAAATATACTTCAAAAACAATTTTAAACTAATCCAATGATTCGGATGAAAATATTAAGAAAGATCTTAAATATTAATAAAGATATTAAAAACAAAACAACTGAGGCCACTTGAATAATTGATGGCTATCTTGGTTTTACCCAATTGAGGGATGGATTCACTCTCGAATTACATATCATATTTACAAATTTTAAGTATTGGTTTTGTATAAAAATCATTTTCTAATCTTTTATTACATATATATACATTATCACTAGAGTTTTAGTTTTAATAATATATAACCATACATGAAATAATCATGTTCACTTTTATTTATATATAATTATATAAATACTAGTCTTTATTTAAAATTACATATTCGACTTGGTATGATCAAATCTCACGATACATGACTTTTCCTAATCACATGGAATATTAATCAACATCCACACACTTAAAATTTCATCATTATTCCTATAAAAATACATTTTTTATAGTTTATTGAATTTCTCATGCATATATAAACAACAACAAAAAATTATCAAGGTATAACCATATTCTAGATTTCTATATGACATGCACATGATAAAATTATGACATTTTTAATTTATAATTTCATATGTGAATTAATACATGATTAAAATTTTATTTCAAACAATTATATACTTTAAAATCATGTAAGTATATATTTATATATTTATATATTCTTCACATGATTTTATATGAGATAACCATTCCAAAATAAATTTGAATTATAAAAATAAAATCATAAATTTAAAATAATTAAACTGTTCTAAAAATTTCAGAATAGTTTACTAAAACTTCTAAAAAAATTTAAAACTGCAAACTTGATTATTTTTATTTGAAAAAAACATTGAAGAAACTTCTATAGAAATAATTTTCCCATACCCAAAACCACAAAATAGAAACCATACTATTTAACATAAACAGAATGCCTTAAAATAAAATAAAAATAATAATAATAATCCTTTTCTATGAGAATATAAAGGTATAGAAAATCTTCCTAACATAAAACCCATAAAATTAAAATTATAATAAAAAAACGTATTTCAAATAAAACAAATAATAATAATAATAATCTCTTACAAAAATATGATCTTAAATAAATAAATGTTTTGAAATAAATAGTATCCCTTAAAATTAAACTTTAAAGAAGATAGGTGTTTAAAAATAAAACTAAACCATCTCTCACAAAAAAAAGATTTCAAAATAAATAAATTTTAAAAATAGATATTTCACCTTTACTTATTTTGTAGAGTCTTATTCTTCCTCTTAATGGAATAAGACTCAAACACCTACTCTTACTCTATTTTTATAAATTTCCCGGATTTAGAAGACAAACAAAACAAAGGCTTTATGTAGACTGCCTCACTATTCTCACACACACATGGTTCCCCCAATGTATGAAGTCAATGCTTCTTTATATAACAGTCTTATGAATTCCACATTAAGAATATCATTAAATGTGATAATAAATATTTATATTTAATATTCATTATTGATATAGGGGAGGCTTGATAACTAGAATAAGACATCATAGAGAGAGATTTGATTTGATCCGATTTTCTTCAAGACATTCATAAAGAAATAATGAAACAAGATAAGGCAGTAGCAAACATTGACTATTGATACAATAATTATTGATAAACTGTGGCAACTAAGAAAGATTGAAGAAAATGATAACAATAATTTAATCCATTTGATACTGATAGGATTTTTTGGATAAATAAATCAATTAAAACTCACTCTAACTTATAGAGTACATCGACATCAGATAAGAAAATTAGAGAAGACATCTATTTCTAGAGGAAAAACAAATAAATTCATATATCGGAACTTTTTACACCCTAAAACGAATCTGAAAAAAGATTTAGATAAACATAAATTGAATAAAAAAACATACTACCAGTTTCAAACAAATCGGTGGTCGTCTTCCCCAAATATCATCCACACTACTCATATCTAGATCTGCATACCTCACTCGACATCAACTTTCATTTCGATCTGAACCATACTACTCATATTTCAACCTTGATTCCTTGCGTAATGAAAGATTTGAATCCCTCAGGTTCGATCGATCTCACACTTGCCTCTCGACCTAGCATCTGAAGGTGATCCACTGACCTAGATCGACCGCGACTCATCCCCCTCGACTCCAGGTCTCGATTTCTTTTTCTCAAGATTCAAATGGAATTTCACCCCCATATGAAACCCTCAAAACCTGATTTTTCCCTTGTAAAAACTGATTCTCCTTTAACAATTTTTCTTATTTCATTTTTTCCATTTCGATTTACATTTTTATTTATTTATTTATTTCATGAATAATATAAATGGGTTATTATTATTACTATAATATAATATAATTAATAATATTAATTTCATATTTCATTCCTGTAAAATTTAAATTTCATTTTTCAATTAAATGTTGATAAAAAATAATAATCATAATAATTTCATTTATAATTTATTTGTATATTTATAAAAAAATTTGATAAATTCCATAATTCAAAAATAATAATTTTCTCACACATATATATATCTTTATAATTATAATAATTTTGAAAAAAATAATTTGCATATAATTTCTATATTCAGTTAAAATAAATTTATTTTATGATTAAAACATTATTTATTGTTAATTTTATAAAATAATAACTTAATTCATATTAGAGTATAATTTTATAAATAATATCATTTTTAAGTAATTCTGTTAATGTTTATATTGGTTTTAAAATAATTAACGAAAACTAAAATTTTATTGATTAAATCAAAAGGTAATTGTAACTATGATTAATTTATAAATATCTTTATTGGATAAAATTATCCAGTAAAAACATATTTAATAAATTAATATTTATTTGTAATTATTATTAATCACATTGAATTATTATTTATTTAAAATAATAATAATATATTAAATAATTATTTTTTCACTAAAAATATGGATGTTACACATAATATATGACTATATATGTTGATCTATATGTTCTTTGCATGAACCATCCAAGTCACACGACATTGCTGTGATACGTTACATAGATCATGCAACACTCTATTGGTATACTTTTCAGATTCTGTGACGTCCTCCATGACATGTCAAAGAAAGTTAAATGGAACCTCCTATCATGTCATCCAAGTATATTGAATCCCTATGGGTTTTACATTTTAGTATTGTGGTGTGGTTTAAACTTATCTCCCAACCCCTATGGAATCATTAGTTCATTTCACCCTATTTCTCGCCGTAGAACCTGGTCATGTCAACTGGCTCTCACAACACCCTATGGGTACGCTATTTTGAACACAGGATTCAATCCATATATGCCAGGTATGACATGATCCCCCCTCTACGACATGTTGTATTGAAACTCATGAAACCCTCCAATCATGGCATTCATCTCTCGTGATGACACTAGGGAAGCACGATTGGATCATGCACTAACCTGAAGGCAAGTCTGCCAGGTAATGTGATGGATCCTATGGTTGATCGTGTGATGTGCTCCATATATTTCATCCTTGTTCATAAGATAACCCTATGACATAACATGCAGGATATGCAATGTACTATGCAAAAGTGGACTGGATCATGTGATTTCTTTTAAACACTCCTGGAAGACACTCTTTGACATGTCAAGAAGGAAATCAAAGCATGTCCAGGGGATAATAAACACATGTAAAGAAATAAATTAGGCCGATTATCATGTCATAAAGGGAATTAATCACCTAGTTTATCCTCAGTCTGTAAGAACCAATAAATATAACAATGATTAATCTGATTCCATGTTATAATTAGTCTATGTAGGACACCTCTTATAAGTTTGAGCTTTAAATAAACTATCCAGAGCAGTCATAGTGCATATGTCTCATATTAAAGAGAAATGACATTTATTACATTCCATCTCTTATTTCACACAATTAGAATAGCTCATATGGACTTAGGGAGATTCAAAAATCATATCATTCTACCCACAATTCCTCACTAGTAAGGGAAACTTCACTGTGTATTCCCCAATAAACTGATCTATGAGAACTATGATTCTTGCAATAACCAGGAATCATAGGTTGTGTTTCTAAATCTATATTTCAAATGAAAAACCATTTCAATGTAAACACTATGATAATTCCATTTCTCCCATTGATACCCAATCATTCCCAAGGACTGACAACTCTACTGTATCCTCTAGTAGACTAGGAAATAACCAAACTATGATGACTATAATTCTTAAAATAATCAAAATATTTAGGACACCATTGTAAGGACCGAGCACAAATGGGAATCAAATTTAGTTTATTTCCTTTCATATATTGTAACATATCAACCAGTGGGACCCCATAATTCCCATAGGATAGTCATTCTACATCAATCCCACTAATGGGTTTGGGGATAAAATGAACTATGAAAACTATGATTCCTTCTATAATCGGGTTACGTAGAACACCTTTATAAGGCCCGAGCCCCGTATCAAATATCTAAAGGGAGGTCCCAACACTTAATCTCACTTCATTAACAATGAAAAATGATCATTTTCCATCACATGATTCTCATACTGATCATGGCTCTTGTAGGCTTAGGGAGCTACATTAATCATGTCTTATTCACCATGATTCTCTATAATGATAAGAGAAACGTCAATGTATAATTCCCATGTAATTGAACTATGAAAACTCTGATTTTTTCAAAAATCAATATATGGAGGACATCCATCTAGGACTCAGGTTTGAACACATGGTGTCCTAGAGCACCCCTATAAGTTCTCTTCACCTAATGTTATACTATACTGGGCTAACGAACTATATGGGTTTTGAAACCTACAATAATCAAGATATTTAGGATGAATCATAATGAATCAATCCACTCCTCAGAAAATTAACTGCCTCCCTATATGGAAGAAAATTCATAAATATTTGGTTATATGGCTTCATCATAAATATTTGGTTATATTTGGCACTGTAGCAGTCTAGACTATTCCTTTGTTCAGACATTCGGGCCACAGATTTGGTCCTCGAGTCCTTTAAGTCCTTTGGAACACCCATGCCATTAGGACAGTAAGGCCTTCGGTCCACCTTAATGCCTTCGGGTCACTATAAGTGCAGATTGAAACCAGTCAACTTATAAGGAACAAACTCCAAAAGGAGGATGAGCAAGGAGCTTTCACTATTGAAAAAGCTAAATAGATTTCAAGAATGAGATGTTATAGCACCTACCATCGGGACAAGCCTATGAATTCATGGGAAATCCTAGTCGAATATCCATTCAAAGGTGGAGATCTGATTTCACAATGAAGATGATGGGATGGAGCAGTTCCAAGTTGTTAGTCTGGGTTGTTTGTAATGTTTGAATCCTATGGGAAATGAATTCCTCTAAGGCCTATGAGCCATTTAATTCTTATGACTATGGGCCTTGTAAGGGTTTCACCTCATCCCTTGAAAGGTGTATTATCAAAAATCAATAAAAATGAAGGCCTTCAGTCCATTGGATGAAATGAGTTATTTCAGAATTTGATCTTTTGGTCATCTTTAACTCATAATGAAATTATAGAATTCATAACTATTTAGCTAATGAATATATATTTGATTCCATAATATAACATGATCCTTATATGTATCAAAATTGTTATCGCCAAAATACCATCGGTATAAATAGTTATAAAATTTAATTCTTGATTCCTAATACATAAATACATTATTTATTTTATTTCCACATAGGTTTTTCTGTGGTTTAACATTTAACCTAGGTAATTCATCACCACTATCTATTAAAATAGTCCATTGTGGTTTTTAATGAAAATTCAAATAATCCTAAGCATGTCCCCTAAGAGTTTCATACTAGGTTCACAATTAGTCCAACTTTTGTGTACCATGTTATTCTCAACTCAAGATTTATTCTCCCTTTTCTGAGTTGTTACCCCAAGGTTTTTTATATTCTAGAACCATGTAAACATTTAGTATCTATGAAATGATGTTTTTCTTGGAAACCCTACAGAAAATATACATTATCAATGATCTGGGATATTATTTTATACTTATCCTCAATGTCTATCATTGGGTTATGTTCCCAAATCTATGTTTTCCAAAATCTAGTTTCCATGATTTCTATTAAACTTCCTTTGATAAAAACTATGAAAATTACAACCCCATCATCTAAGATATGGTGCCTTAATTTATTATATTTTTATGACTACACGGAATGAAATACTAAAGGATCAAATAGTTTTATATTTTTTGAGACCAAATGACATGTCTAATAGCCATATTATATAGGGAAAATTAAAAAAAAATATTAAAAACCCTCAAAATAATTCTATGAATTCATTTTCATATATTAGAGACTCGAAAAATTATATGGTTTATCTAAAATGATCATTAATGGTTAAATATAGTGGAAGTAACAATGATTCAATGAGGATATTAAATATGGAAAGGTAAATAACTAAACATGCATTTCATTAAATAAATAAATTGAGAAGGATAAGAATTAATAATATTCAATGGTAAATAACTAAAAACACATTCAATTTAATGAATAAAATTTGAATGTAATTCATTCGTAGATTATTTCATAGTGAAAATATCATATATAATAATAACTGAATCTTAATGATGGAAATGCTTAATTACTGGATTCCATGTTTCCATGTCAGATGATACATTTTCTGTCAAGACCATTCACAATATAGTTTAGATTATACTAAGTGAAAATATTACTAAGGATGTCCAAATAACTCTTCCCTTGACACTACTGATATATTGATGGGATATCATTATTAAATTCGCACCCATGTTGTACCAGTCCAAAGAATTCTTCATATATCGAATAATTGATTTAATTTATAAACATTGTTCCTTATAAATTATTGTGTTAAGCGCATGGATTTATAAATATTTCCCTCATTAATCAGATAACTATCATGTAACAAACATTTGTAAAAATGTTATATGGTTTTTCTAATAAACATATACATTATAAATGATATGGATATTTTGGTGAGATTTAATGTTCAATAACCACATAAAACTGCATAATTCAAGGGGAATTTGATGACTAAAAACAATTCAAGGAACTAAATGTAAATACAAACCATAGTCAAAATAATTATAATCTTTCATGAGAATTAATAAGTATTGTGTGAATAGAACATATATCCATTAATTTAAGATTAAGGGTTATTGTTGTTGATAAAATAAAATATCATTTAAAACATTCTCATGGAAAATTTATTTTTCATTTTAAAAATTCATTTAGTTTAAAATCAAATTTAATAATATTTTATTTAAAAATAACCTCATAAACCTATAATGGAAGCTCCAAAGAAATTATGGTCAGTAATTTTGTACATATCGTACAATGTAAAAAACAAAACTCCCTTTCTATAGTAAAAAGTTTAGAAAATTTCTTTGTTCAGAATGATACAAGAATATTCCAATAAAAAAATTAAAAGGAAAATGTGGTAGAAATTTATTTAATAATTCATTTTGAAACATATAAAACACTTATAATGTTTTTTTTATAAATTTTGGTTTTTACATAAAATATATTTTCATCCAGACAATTAAATAAAGTCATACTTTCATATAAAACATTTATAAAATATTTGACTACCAAAGAGTTAAAAT
The DNA here is from genome assembly GCA_963277665.1 of Viscum album. Lineage (NCBI taxonomy): Eukaryota > Viridiplantae > Streptophyta > Magnoliopsida > Santalales > Viscaceae > Viscum > Viscum album. The sequence continues at coordinate 909,355,970 of OY728145.1, forward strand.
GGTAATATTATATGAAGAAAATCTTGAATTATCAGAGGAGAATAAAATGAATACGTTTATTAAATAGTGATCAAATAACATCCTTTATTGGAAATTTAAAAATAAACCATCACATTTAGATTGATATTTTGAAATGAACCCGTTAAATTATCACAAAAACACATAGACAATTAGTCAATGAATATATTATCTTTATCAAATATAAATATTTATAATAAAATAGGAAATAAATCACCACATATTCAATGTTATTACATATATAATCATATAATAATAATAATAACGAGTAATTAATTGAACCTAATTAAAATTAATTGAGTTGTGAAATTGATTTACCACATTGTAACATTTTGTTTTATTCCCCATAGATTAAATAATTCAAATTAATACTCAATATAAAATGAATAATTAATAATTAATTATATAAAATGTCTAAATTTTAATATAAACACTCTATAAAAGTAATTAGGTGTATACCATTAAATTATGCATCAATTAAATGAAATTTAGATGAAATCCCTTACATAATACTTTACTTTTAGTCCTACAATATTTATGATCATGTATAATGGTATTTATAAAGGTTTAAACAAGTAAATGAACAATATTAATATGTTTGTTAAAATATATGATACTTTTCCAATATAATATTACCTGTTACTTAATAATATTGTATTATTTTCATTTTTTTGAGTAATAACATGCTTTGTTTCTTGAGTACATGTTGACTTTTTGTTTTTGTTCACATTTCATTGATCATGATTTATTCATCTTCATAATGTAAACCATGATTTAAAAATCTTATATATGAAATATTTTTTTATTTATTTTAATCCATGATATTTACATATAGGAAAGGAAATACACTATTTATGGAATTTTTAGGTCATACGTACACATGAACATTGCTCACATTTTCTTATCGTATTAGTGAAATAAAATAAAATTATAAATATATATAATAATTTTGGTATCATATTTTTGTTATATATATAACATATGTTTATCAAAACCATCCTTAATACATAACCTTTAAACTATGAATGAGTCACATCATTTTGAGGAGGCGATAGTCCACACTTCAAAAAACGATGCTATTATATTTCCCTAAAATTTAAATCATTAAGTTATGTATTATTTAAAAATTAAAGTATCTTAAATAAATTATAAATATCTTATATATCATATATTAACTATAAATCAATAATTATTTACAACCCTAAATGGTTTTAATGGTATAATCAATGACATCAGTTCACAAGGTGGTAGTCTTCCATTCACATGAACGATGACTTTGTATCCCATTTGATTGAAGTGTGTGGGGGGTATAGGTATTAACCATAACCCAAAAGGATATCAATATATTTAGGATACTGATATTATTATATTATAATGATATAAAAGGAATTTATAAGGTTGATAAATAAATACAAAAAATGTTTATGTTGAGGAATGTGGCTTATTCTTTGGGTAACTCCATTCATTTTGTACTGAAGGACTTCCTTGGTTTAATTTATGCCCAATGTGAGGATTATAGGATGATAAAATATAAATTTATAGATTATTCTAGATATAATTAGATGATCCAAATGGATTTATATGGGTGAATAAGTGAGTGGTGTGAGTGACTTTTTACAGTGGAGGTGGAGTGTCATTCATGTAAATACAAAACAAAAAACACTAATGGGATGTATTACTTATAAAATGTGCATAATATACTGAAATTCCTTTGATCCAAGAGATTATGAAGTCTAAATATATCCATCCAATGGGTTTTGGGAAAGATTCATGGTCATTTACCCCAAAATTAATATTAATGATTAATGATGGAGAAAATATTTTCATGATTTTTATATGTTTGTCAATGTCTTAATCCATGATAATTTATCAATTCAGATGTATTTTCATGAATTTTTTATTTTTATTGTGTTTTTTTCTAAAATTTGAAAATTACTTAAATATAGAATTTTTCTAGATTTTAATAACTTTTATATGATGGGAATAACTTTTTAAATATTCTTCCTATTTGAGTGATTAATTTTTTAGGATTCCTTGATTTATAGGATTCAAGTTTTTATTCTAGAAAATGTTATTATTAAATATCTAGGGGCCTGAAAAATTCAATCGTGTTGACAAAATTTTTGGGTGGACAAAGTGGACCACACCTCTGGGAATGAGGCATAACTTAGGTTATAAACCTCCAATTGAGGTTATTCTTATCTAAATTGAAATAGGAAACAATAGTTAGTTTTATAATTAAAATATACGATGTTATTCACTAATTAATGAATCCATTGAATTATCCACATTGAATAAAGAATTATGAAATCCTTGTAAAACAATACTCATACTCATTAATAATTCCACAAGACCATATTTTCAATATCAATTAATTTTAAATTTATAGGGAAGACATGAAACTAAATTTGGAAGAACCTATAAGAATAAACCTTTGGGAGATTTGAATATATAATGTTACAAATAAGAGAAACATTTTGGAGTATAGATTCATCTGGACAAAAAAATTTCATTTCATTCTCTTTTATATCATATTAATAGTTTTTTAATGAATCTTCTTAACCATTTGTCTCGATTACCCTTAAAATTGTGGGGTAATAATTTGACTTATTGGGTAAGGGTTGGTTTTCTATTATGTAACTGTTATGTTCTTGAACATCATTGAATAAAAATTATTTCTCTCTTCTCCAAGCTTGTTTTCAATTCAATATAGTGGTTTTTATTATCAAATGAAATCACATATAGTTTTGTATTCTATTATTGAGTTTTCCTTTATTCAAGGATCATTATCTCCATCCAATAGGTTCTGTTTTATATATGATGGAATAGACGAGGGCTTAGTGGTAAAGTACTCAATGATCTTTAGTACATGTCAGAGGGGTAATGGATTTTATTAATTTTTTGGGATAAAAAATACCTATTCAAGTATTTCACATGTCAATTGAGAATATTCACTGAAACTTTCACATATAAAAAATTAGAGAAGACCAAACTGAGATCTTCATAATGTGTTCCCTCAGCATCACTATTTGATTAAGGGGTGAAATGAAATGACTGTGGAATCTCATATTAATCGACTCAGTAGAATAGGTTTGAAATAAATATAACAAGGATAATATTACAGTTAGAAAATCGACCCTGACTTCATCACTCGTCTCATATCAAATTTATAAATCAATTGAGTTTCCAATTTCATTTTAATCATTTTTTTAATTTATTTCCTTTATTTTGTTTCATTAAAAACCAAAAAATTCCAAAAGCACTAAATTTTTCATCTAATTAAAATGTGAAAAATTGTTTTTTTTCACTAATCTTTGGATTACTACCTTGGTATAATCACTATAAAATACTTAGGTAACATAAAAACATTTCCCACACTCCATCACATCTATGCATCAAAACATGTTTTTGTTACCAGGGCGGTACTGAAACCTAATAAACCAAAACTGATTTCTCAAAACTGAAGGATCCATAATTCAACTGACCATGTAATTATATTTTTTCATTAAATTGAAAGAACACTAAACAAAATAAAGAAATAAAACTAAATTTTAGGAAATAAACCTCTCTAATTCAAGTGACACTCTTAATGTTCACTCTGAACCTGAAACCATGGATAGAAATACGAACCAAACCTTGGGTGATCTGTGTGAACCTAAACTTTGTACTGAAAATAACCAATTAATTTGGCATACTACCACAAATTATTTTTAATTTTATGGTAATATGATTCCTATTATTCTTAAATTACTTGGTATTGTAGGAGAAGACCCAAATTCGTACATGATATAATTTAGCTTCACATCCATAATCTTTCAACCAAGAGGAGCACCTGAAGTCCAATTTTAGTGTATGGAATTATCCATATCACTTGAAGGATTATATAATGAATTTTTAGAAATATAAAACCATATGAGATCAATGATTGATATCACATCTAGGAGCACCATCATCAAAATTAAGACTTATGTCTTGTGGTAATCAACTAGAGTTACCATCTATGAGTACTAGGAGAATTTGAAGAAGTTATGTGACAGATTCCAACATCAAGAAATTGAGTAACACTAATTCTTTGTGTTTTTCTACCAAGGACTTATCGAAATTGATGGAATGGGCTATATGACTCATCTGGAGGACCCTTGATTAATTAGTCACTTAAATATGATAGAGGTATAATTGATAAGATTTATTAAAACATGAAACAATTTCATACCATAGGTTCAAGCATTAGGGGAATCCATGAGGTGAGGATATCTAATTTGATAGATTTAATTTGAATGGAAATGGGTGAAATGACCCTACTGAACCATGTCAATGAACAATGAGGCTCAACTCAGGTATATGGTTTATTCTCTTCTTCTTATCATTACACTAATCAATTTATAAAAGTATAGGGGGATGAATGTTGTGTTGTTTCTAATAAGTAATGGAAATTTTATTTAAATCAAAAAATTAAATGTCATACCTAACCAGGATATGGATTCCAATTAAACTAGGATAGACCACCTTTTCAGAATCAATACCAAAATCAACTTGCATTCTAACAGCTCTAATACCCTAACCCTCCACTATTCCAACAAAACTATAAATTTCAATTCAAGTAGAATCCATATGAAAATCCCTGAATATTTCTCAGAAGAATCACTAAGAAATAGAGACTGAATGGATAATAATGATATTAAATAATTTATATAATAAATTAGATAGAATTATGGACATTATGAGAAAGAATCAAGGAAACCGTCCAATTAAAATAGTTCCAAATCCAATGTAAAAAAAACGAGCTTCATTAAAATATAAAATGAAAAAGATCTCACACTGCCAAAAGGAAGTGATGATGATGATTTTGAGAAACCTTCTAAATTTCAACGCATACATACAAAATAAGGACACCAAGTCAATGAAATAACCAGAACGAGGTTCAAAAAGATTAGTATAAAAACACCTATATAGTTGTAGATGGGGTAAAATAAGAAAAAACGATATTCATTCCCTTATTATTTAATTAAATCATCAAAATTTCAAGATGATCAACTGAATAAAGAAATTCTAGAGACGTTTTAGAGTGTTGAGATTAACATCCAACCCATAGATGAAATCCAAAAAATACCAAAATATATAATTTTTATGAATTAGTTACACACTAAAAGAAGGTGACTGGATAGAAATGAGAGAATCAACATGGGTTAAACCATCTCACCCATCATCACGCTATAAATTCCATATAAAATTCAAGTTCTAGAGAAATTATTTAATACATGTATTATAATATCCTTAAATTTAATTGATGATTTATGGGTTTTATATGCATCAATAAACATATAGCCTCACTATGTAATTATATATTTTTAAATTTGAAAATTGAATCCTAATAGAGTGGTGGTCCATCTTGAAAATGGATCCACCATTTTTTCAACATGTTTTTTAGAAGACATTTTTTGGGAAATTCAATGATCTATTGTTCCCATGTGGCTTTTACATGATGAAAATTGAAGAAGATAAGAGTTCATCACAATCACTCATCAACATGGGGGACTATTTTGAAAGACATTTAATATTGTCATCAACATGTATGAGGAAACACTTACAACAGAGCACAAAGATAGTCATGTTAACTTACATATACTCATATACATGAAGAATATACCAAGAAATAATTCACTAAATGAAATATCCCAGAAAGAATGTATAGAACCAATTGGGAAATCAAATGATACAATATTATAATTGTTTGATAGTTGTTCGAATAGGCTAAAGAATAAAACTTTGGAGAATATTTTGAGATCAATATGTATAAACTCAAAGAGGTTGAACATGAAAATATTATCACAAAGCTCCAGATGTAACTTGTTGTGAAGGAAGAAGATCTGGATAAGATGAATTTCATATGTCTCACAGTAAAACTCAAATTGAAAAATGTGAGTAAAAACTCTATTATGTATTTATAGGTAAGAGGAATATCTTCTCAAAACAATGAGAAGAGTGAATCATAATAAAAAGTTAAATCTGTGATCTATAAAACTCAAAATAGATTGGTTTTACATAGTAATAGAGATATCAAATCCAAAACTAATGTCATGTGGGTCAAGAAAATTGAGTTAAAATATATAATTAAAGGGAATATTAGGATAAATATAACAGAAACCTATAAGAAAAGAGAGAATCAGCCTACAATAAGACATAAAAAGGTATCCATACGGATTAGAAACTATCCTAGATGAACAAAATTTCATGGTTTTTTTGTTCTGTGGTAAGGATGGTCATAAAGCACATTATCGTTGGTTTAAAATATCTTTTCTAGGAACAAGGAAATAAAAAAGTGTTAAATTCAGTGAGGTGTACACCGAAAAGCTGGAAAGATGTGTTCCCATTTCTATGAAAGAAAATATGTTCTAAAATGAAGCTAGTTATGATAATTTCCATAAATAGTGCCTTATTTTATGGACTCGTCGATTGTGATTGGCTAAATATATATAGGAATATTAAGAATTTTTAACAACCAGTGGAAGATATTTCACTTTTTCAACCTGATTATCAATGAAGATCCACCTGGTGAACTCATTCCTTTACACTTGATTAAAATTAGTAATTCCATTTTATATACATACATGGAAAATAAATATAGATTTATCTAAGGAGACTACTGTAACATCCCAAGTAAGTAATGAATAATAGATATTTTTATCTATGCCTATTAATGAATTATATAGTGTTTTAGAGGATTAAAATGAAAATGAATCCAATCTTAATCCTAGAATACACTAATATTTTTAAAAGATTGTTTTACTACCTTTTAATGGAAAACCATTTTTAAATCTATCTTTTTAAAATTTTATAAGCTATTTTTGTCAAAATAAACTTATTCTTTATGATTGGGACATCAAAATTTACTTTGTGTGAATTTTTGGTATTTTTCCAATAAAGTTCATTTTTTAATGAATAGTGAAAAATGTTGTATCTTAATTCAAAACCTATTTTTAATATAATTTATTTATATGATTATATTATATTTTTAATTGGTTTTAAAGTTAAATTAGAATATATTTTTACCATTTAATCCAATGGTGGTCATTGGAATCAATTTCACTTTGTAATTGGACTTAAACTAGTGTCAATCTTTTGATACTTATTGATTCATAAAAACACGCTATTTGCTCTGACAGCGGGAATTAATTATTAAATTAATTAATACATCTTATATGTTTTGAATTTTGTAAAATAGACATCATTTTTGAATTCATAATATCAAATATAGCTTAGGGTGAAGTTTTGGAATTTTTCTGAAAGACTTCAATTTTTGATGAATAGTGAAACCAATAAGTGGTAGATAAAGAAACTGAATTTTCGTTTAAATGAAACTTTTCCACTTCTGTGATTTGAATTTCAAAAATCCGATATAAATGGTTTTCATTAAGAAGTAAAATGTGGTTCAATGGGATAAAAATAATTTTTTTGGTGAATAGTAACTTTTAAGTTCTTAATCGCGATTATAGGTAATTAGTGTAGTTTAAGGTAAAAATAATGTTTTAGTAATATGAGATGAGATTTAAACATGTCCTACCCTCATTGTATGTGTCATGACCGACCAATAAAATTCATGGGTCAACTTGGGGACCCCATGGAGCCACTTTGGTTGGTAAATGACATAAATAACTTTCTATTTAATGTTAAAGTAAAAATGACACAAACATGAGTTATTTTACTAAAACAATTTTTACATGGGGTTATAAAAGTCCGATTTTTTATTATAAATATTCATTGGAAATATAAAACTATTTCCTACATCATAGTATTTTTTTATAATTTTTTGACTTTAAATAAATTAAATTATTTATGACATCATGATGATACAGCGATTACCTCATTAATAAAGGATTTAAATAAAATGAAATGATAATGTAAAATATATGACCTCCACATGTACAAAACCTATTGTATGGGTGGATTTAGATCCCTTATCACCTTACCCTTGAATTATATCAATGTGGGACCTTTGGAATCCTAAACGCATTTTAAAATAAAGTAACATTTCTTTACTTCCCAAGAGTGCCCCTCCTCTCCTCTTATAAAAGGCCCCCACCTATACCTCCTTACCCACACTTCCAAAGCCTTTGGCTCGGAAGAAACCTTCCCATTTTTTCTCTCCACATCCCTCCCTTACTCCTTGAAGCCTCACTTTGGGCAGAAGTCTTCCCAAGTAAGCCTTTGAGCTCAAACCAAAGGGAGTTACTCGGTTTTAAGGTAATGTCTTCACTTGAGTCCTTTTGTTTTATTTTACTTCTCCAACCCCATAAACTCTTTTTATTCATTTATTTTGTAAAAACTACAGTATATTCAATATACTAGGATTTTTTTATAAGAAGGATTCGACCTACACCTACACACACCTACATCTAATGGTTAAAAAACATACTGTTTCCATGGATGGTGAATTTCTGCCTCCTGAAACGATGATTGTTCAACATTCTTTTAACACCTTAAAAGGTGGCCATTAAGATGACACTATATTTATATATGATATATAATATGTTTATGTTTTCCTTAAGCTTATGTATTTTTCATTTTGGTCATACCTTTATGGTTTCCATTATGGGTAAACACGATATCTTCATTTAAGGAAGTGCGGACTACCGCCCCCTCAAGGTGATTTGATTCATTAATACCATATGTGGGACGTATAAAGGATGGAGTTATGATATTATATATGATATTACACTGGAATTATAATATACCTTTATATCATTATGATTCCATTCTATGAAATACGAAAATAGAAATGAAAGTAGCGTTCATGTGTACGTATGGATTGTCGTCTCCATGAACGGTGCATTTCATTTCTTACCTCTAAATGATTATGTAATATTATAAATTCATGTATATACTGGATATATATGATATATATGATATATACATCATGATTATAATTCTGGATATAATGGATACATGAACAACTTGTAATTATAAAGGTTTTATTTTTTACTCAAGTACCAATGATCGTTAAAACGACCGTTTTTAACTTAAATAATTACAGAGTGTTCATGACATGGGAATAAGTGATATAAAAGTAATAATGAACTTTAAAAAGGTTCATAAACAAGTATAAATTAACTCAAGTTTATTATTCAGGAGATTAAAGAACGATCGAGTCAAGTCGGACCCGGGGTATGGGACTTCGTCTCAATCTCCTTTCATTGAGGCATATTTTGTTTTATACACAACCTCCATTTATACGGTGTATAAACCCCTTTGAATTTTACGTTTATCCAACATGAATCTTTTTTATACAAAGCATTTTACTAAATGTAAAAAGGGAATGTTTTTGTCGTACGTATGCGGCGACAACGACTTCTCCGCCGCTGTGACCATTATTTGAGTTTCGTCTTCCTCTACAATCCATACCTTTTTTTAAAAGAAAAATAAATACCATGTTTTACTTTTCTTTTATTTTGGTATTGAAAATGGTTTTCATAATGGTTCTATATCAATGTGTTGTATTGATAACTTGTGATTGAAAGGTGGGAATGTTATGTTTCGTTTATGCATGTTTTATGTGATACGATTATGTTGTGGTTCTTGGGAATTTTTATGAAGACGGGTGGTTCCGTAATAAAATAAGGGAGGGTGAGCCCGATATAGCTCTCCAATGCATTGGGTAACGTGAAGGGGTGAAACGTTAAGGTTTCTCCGAATAGATTTAGGGAATATACTGTGATGGGTATTCCAAACGTAACCAAGAGGGTTACTCCCTACGTAAGAATGTTATGAATGCCTCAAGTTACCTTTATGTCTTATGATTTCTATGATTTATTCATGATTTGATGAGGTATGTTAAAGTTCTTATGTTTTATGGGTAAAGTAGGATTTCATTCTTATGTATATATGAACTTATGTTTCCTTTCCATATTTTTTATAACCTATACTGAGCTTTTTATGCTCATCCCAAGTTTTTTTTTGAAATGTTTTTCATAGGTCAAGGGAAAGGTAGATGATATGATGATAGTGTCAATGAAGTGTCAAGAATGAATCCATGCCTTATTTTAAAAATGTTTCCATTGATGGGAAAAATGAATACTATCTTTATGTAACCACTTTGTTTATATGTGGAATGTAATGCAAGTTTTATATTCTAATTATCTAAAACTCTAAACCTGAAAAGATCCTCAATGTGTAATCATGTAATAACTCAAGATTAAGTAAGGTTTAAGGATGGGGCCTTATAGTTGGTACCAGAGGTCGGTTTAGATAACTTTAGGAGTTATAATTCTATTAAATGATTATCCTAAAATATTTTTTTTATGGTCAAATTGAAATGATATAGCATTTGAAGATTACCATGTTGATTCATCTAAGACATGTTTGTTCAGAATGGTTTTCCACAGAGGAAACAGGGATGCAGTCCTAGGAAGGCATACATAAGGAAATAACCTTCCGAATCAGCATCCTGAGATGGTCAGAATTGGAACTGAACAGTTCGTTGCAGTAATGGCGGAGTTGACTCAAGCAATAAATGGTGGTGGTATCCATGCACGAGATCAGCCAAATCAACCGCAGAGGAACATGTCAGTGGTGGAACATTTCATGAGGCAACATCCCCCATCATTCAGAGGATCATCTGACCCTGTGTTAGCTGAAGGGTGGATTAAATCACTGGAGAAGATTTTCGATGTCATGGGGTGTTCAGACAATCAAAAGGTTAGTCTTGCTATTTACCGTTTGGAGGGTGAAGCAGATCAGTGGTGGTCGGTGGTCAAAAATATTAGGTACGCCGATGAAATTGATGCTCTTGACTGGGATGAATTTGAAGGTATGTTTCTTGAAAAGTATTTTCCTAAGGCTCCTCGACTTAGGATGGAAAAACAATTCTTGGAATTGAGGAAAGAGGAAGACTCAGTGGCTACCTATGAAGAAAGGTTCACTCGATTGGAAAGGTATGCTCCAAATTTTATCTGAGACCTTGATAGTAAAATCAATCGTTTTTACTCAGGATTAAAGCCAAAATATCAAAGGGCATTAGCATCTCGTGAGTTTAAAAGCTATGAAAAGCTTGTTCGATGTGCTGAGAAGGTGGAAATGGAATTCGCCGATGATCAAGTGTTCTATAACAACCAACAGAAGAAGAGACTGAGGTGGCAGGAGAACCGGAATAATTCTTCAAAAATGTCTGATGGTAAGAAATCTAAGTTTCCAGTTTGTGATAAATGTGGCAAAAGGCATGCACGGGAATGTATTCTGAATTCTAGAAAGTGCTACTGATGTGGTAAGATGGGACATAAGGCTCGTGATTGCACTGAAAAAGATCAAGGTGATGGTAAGTGAAAATTTTATTTACAGTTAGTGAAATGTTTTAAGTGCAATAAGATGGGTCACTATGAAAACAAGTGTCCGACAAAGAGCTCGAGTGATGGGAAGCAGTTAGACTACAATCAGAAAGGGGTGGTGAAATCCTTTGCAACTACTTTAGCAGATGTCGGGCCATCAAATGAAGTTGTATCAGGTAATTTGTTTATTTTTTTCATATTATGCCAGTGTGTTGTTTGATTCGGGGTCTACACATTCTTTCATCTCTGAAACCTTTTCTAGTAAAATGGGAATAACATCTCAAGAAATGACTCCTTAACTTGTGGTAAAAACACATGGGGGAAATGTTGAGGCAAAAAGAATTTATAAGAATCTTCTTATCCTTATACGTGGAAAGAACCTACTTGCGAACCTTATTGTTTTACATCTATTAGAGTTTGATGTTATCCTGGGTATGGATTGGCTCTCTATTTACCATGCTAAGATTTACTGTAGAGCTAAAGAAGTTTCTTTTCAGAAAGACTTTCAGTTTGTGTACAAGAATGAACCCTTACTTTTGATAACTTATCAAGAGGCCGAGAAAACTTGTAAAAGATGGAAATGAATGTTACCTTGCACATATTGTGGAAAACAAGGGAAATTTTTAGATTAATGATGTGGCAGTGTTAAATGAGTATCCTGATGTTTTTCCTGATGAGTTGCCTGGAATAATACCATATCGGGAAGTTTAATTTACTATTGACTTAGTTCCTGATCATAAGCCAATTTCGAAACCCCCTTATCGAATGGCTCAAATTGAACTTTTAGAGTTGAAGGAGCAATTGCAAGATTTATTAGAGAAAGGTTTCATTCAACCTAGCACATCACAATGGGGTGCTCCGGTTTTATTTGTTAAAAAGAAAGATGGTTTTATGAGACTTTGCATTGATTATAGAGCCTTGAATAATATCACTGTTAAGAACAAATATCCTTTGCCTCATATCGATGATTTGTTTGATCAGCTCCAGGGAGCTCAGTATTTTTCGAAGATTGACTTGAGGTCGGGGTACCATTAGTTGAAAGTAAAAGAAGAAGATGTTCCGAAGACTGCGTTTCGTTCAAGATATGGCCATTATGAATTTGTAGTAATTCCTTTTGGGCTAACCAATTCTCTTGCTGTATTCATGTACTTAATGAATATAATTTTCCATGAGTTCTTGGATAAGTTTGTGGTGGTTTTCATTGATAATATTTTGGTGTTTTCTAAAAGTAAAGAGGAGCATGAAAGACATTTAAGGGTTATTTTGAAAACCTTAAAAGATAATAAATTGTATGGGAAATTTAGAAAGTGTGAGTTTTGGTTGCAACAAATTTCTTTCCTTGGTCACATTGTTTCTAAAGATGGGATAACTGTTGATCCTGCAAAAAAAAGGTTGTTGAAGAATGGCCAAGACCCACAAATGTAATAGAGATTTGTAGTTTCATTGGTTTGGCAGGCTATTACCGAAGGTTTGTTAGAAATTTCTCATGGTTATCTAGTCCAATGACTAAGCTAACTTGGAAGGGTGTTAAGTTCATCTGGACAAAATAATGTGATGATTGTTTTAGAGGCTTAAAATGAAAATACATCCAATCTTAAGCATGGAATACACTAATATTTTTAAAAGATTGTTTTACTACCTTTTAATGGAAAACCATTTTTAAATCTATCTTCTGAAAATTTTATAAGCTATTTTTGTCAAAATAAACTTATTCTTTATGATTGGGACATCAAAATTTACTTTGTGTGAATTTTTGGTGTTTTTCTGATAAAGTTCATTTTTTAATGAATAATGAAAAATGTTGTATTTTAATTCAAAACCACTTTTTAATATAATTTATTTCTATGATTAGATTATCTTTTGAATTGGTTTTAAAGTGAAATTAGAATATATTTTTACCATTTAATCCAATGGTGGTCATTGGAATCAATTTCACTTTGAAATTGGACTTAAACTAGTTTCAATCTTTTAATACTTATTCTTTCACAAAAACACGCTATTTGCTCTGACAGTGGGAATTAATTATTAAATTAATTAATGCATCTTATATGTTTTGAATTTTGTAAAATAGACATCATTTTTGAATTCAGAATATCAAATATAGCTTAGGGTGAAGTTTTGGAATTTTTCTGAAAAACTTCAATTTTGATTAATAGTGAAACCACTAAGTGGTAGTTAAAGAAACTGATTTTTCGTTTAAATGAAACTTCTCCACTTCTGTGATTTGAATTTCAAAAATCTGAAATACATGGTTGTTATTAAGAAGTAAAATATGGTTCAATGGGATTAAAATAATTTTTTTGCTGAATAGTAACTTTTATGTTCTTAATCGCGATTAGAGGTAATTAGTGTAGTTTAAGGTAAAAATAATGTTTCAACAATATGAGATGAGAATGACACATGTCCTAACCTCATTTTATGTGTCATGGCCGACCAATAAAATCCATGGGTCAAATTTCGGACCCCATGGATCCACTTTGGTTGGAAAATGACATAAATAACATTTTATTTAATGTTAAAGTAAAAAATGACACAAACATGAGTTATTTTACTAAACCAATTTTTACATGGGGTTATACAAGTCATATTTTTGATTATAAGTAGTAATTGGAAAGATAAAAAGGTTTCCTACATCATAGTATTTGTTTTATAATTTTTAGACTTTAAATATATTAAATTATTTATGACATCATGATGATGCAGTGATTACCTCATTAATAAAGGATTTAAATAAAATGAAATGATAATGTAAACTCTATGACCTACACATGTCCAAAACCTATTGGATGGGTGGATTTAGAACCCTTATCACCTTACCCTAGAATTATATCAATGTGGGACCTTTTGAATCCGATACTCATTTTAAAATAAAGTAACATTTCTTTACTTTCCAAGAGTGCCCCTCCTCTCCTCTTATAAAAGGCCCCCACCTCTACCTCCTTACCCACACTTCCAAAGCCTTTGGCTCGGCCAAAACCTACCCATTTTGTCTCTCCACATCCCTCTCTTACTCCTTGAAGCCTAAATATTGGCAGAAGTCTTCCCAAGGAATCCTTTGATCTCAAACCAAAGGGAGTTACCTGATTTTAAGGTAATGTCTTAACTTGAGTCCTTTTGTTTTATTTTACTTCTCCAACCCCCTAAACTCTTTTTATTCATTTCTTTTGTAACAACTCCAGTATCATAAATATAATAGGATTTTTTTATAAGAATTATTCTAGCTACACCTACACACACCTACATCTAATGGTTAAAGAACATACTGTTTCTATGGATGGCGAATTTCTGCCTCCTGAAACGATGATTGTTCAACATTCCTTTAACACCTTAAAAGTTGGACATTAAGATGACACTATATTTATATATGATATATAATATGTTTATGTTTTCCTTAAGCTTCTGTATTTTTCATTTTGGGCATACCTTTATGGTTTCCATTATGGGTAAACACAATATCTTCATTTAAGGAAGTGCGGACTACCGCCCCCTCAAGGTGATTTGATTCGTTAATACCATATGTGGGATGTACAAAGGATGGAGTTATGATATTATATATGATATTAAACTGGAATTATAATATAACTTTATATAATTATGATTCCATTCTTTGAAATATGAAAATAGAAATGAAAGTAGCGTTCATGCATACGTACGGCTTACCGTCTCCATGAACGGTGCATTTAATTTCTTACCTCTAAATGATTATGTAATGTTATAAATGCATTTATATACTGGATATATATGATATATATGACATATACATCATGATTATAATTCTGGATATAATGGATACATGAACAACTTGTAATTATAAAGGGTTTATTTTTGACTCAAGTACCAATGATCGTTAAAATGACCGTTATTAACTTAAATAATCACATAGTGTTCATGACATGGAAATAAGTGATATAAAAGGAATAATGAACTTTAAAAAGGTTCTTAAACAAGTAGAAATTAACTCAAGATTATTATTCAGGAGATTAAAGAACGACCGAGTCAAGTCGTACCTGAGGTATGGGACTTCATCTCAATCTTCTTTCATTGAGCCATATTTTGTTTTATACACAACCTTCATTTATATGCTATATAAACCCCTTTGACTTTTAAGTTTATCCAAAAGGAATCTTTTTTATACGAAGCGTTTTACTAAACGACAAAAGTGAATGTTTTTTTTGTACGTATGCGGCGACAAAGACTTCTCCGCCGCTATGACCATTATTTGAGTTTCGGCTTCCTCTACATGCCATACCTTTTTTTAAAAGAAAAATAAATACCATGTTTTACTTTTCTTTTATTTTGGTATTGAAAATGGTTTTCATAATGTTTCTATATCAATGTGTTGTATTGATATCTGGTGATTGAAAGGTGGAAATGTTATGTTTCCTTTATGCATGTTTTATGTGATACGATTATGTTGTGGTTCTTGGGCATTATTATGAAGATGGGTGGTTCCGTGATAAACTAAGGGCGGGTGAGCCCGATATAGCTCTCCAATGCAGTGGGTAACGCGAAGGAGTGAAACTTTAAGGTTTCTCCAAAGAGATTTAGGGAATATACTATGATGGGTATTCCAAACGTAACCAAGAGGGTTACTCCCTACGTAAGAATGTTATGAATGCCTCAAGTTACCTTTATGTCTTATGATTTCTATGATTTATTCATGATTTGATGAGGTATGTTAAAGTGCTTATGTTTTATGGGTAAAGTATGATTTAATTCTTATGTATATATGAACTTATGTTTCCTTTCCATATTTTTATAACCCATACTGAGATTTTTATTCTCATCCCAAGTTTTGTTTTTTGAAATGTTTTTCACAGGTCAATGGAAAGGTACATGATATGATGATAGTGTCAAGGAAGTGTCAAGAATGAATCCATGTCTTATTTTAAATATGTTTCCATTGATGGGAAAAATGAATACTATCTTTATGTAACTACTTTGTTTATATGTGGAATGTAATGCAAGTTTTGTGTTCTAATTCTCTAAAACTCTAAACCTGAAAAGATCCTTAATGTGTAATCTTGTAATAACTCAAGATTAAGTAAGGTTTAAGGCTGGGGCCTTATAACTACGTCATTAAGTGTGTGGGAAATAATCTTATGTTCTAGGGTTTTTAAAAAACTTTCAATTTTTGAGTTGAGCTAGAAAAATTATAAAAAAATCTTTCAGTAAGAAACTCTAATTTTCCCCGTTAGTCCACTCTTCACCTAGGTCATATTCTAGTATAATTAAACAATAATGCATTATCATTCCTCTTTATTCTTATATTTCAGGTTCTTTAACCAAAATTATTTAAGGTTGAAAATGGAAATAATTAATATAATACATGTCCTAAATGTTATGTAAAATAGAACTGAAGGAATATGGAATGAAACAATTGAATGAAGCATCATTTTTAATAGGAGTTTTATTTTACATTCAATATTATTTTTATTCCATGTATTTTTTATAAAAAATATAGTTTTTTTCTTTAAACTCATAACTTCATATCCATACATGAATTATTGTTTTACATTACAAAGATAAATTATATTCTTAGGAATCCTTTGATAACATGTTTTAGATTTCAATATTAATGAAATTTAATGAATAAAATGTATAACTGAATTATTAAATTGAATCATGGATATTTAAATGAAGATTCATAATAAGAGGGAATTGATTGATTAATTTAATTAAAATTTCCCAACCATTATCCATGTTTTTAGTTTTTAAAATTTATGTGAATGGATTTTTTATTATTAATAATTGCATGATTTTTTTCCAATATCGTATTTCCCATTCCTGAGATGATTTATGAACCAAATATTTCATATTTTTCATGAGAATGTTTTGTGAGTGATATTAAGACATGACACTCACCAGAACATTCATTTAAACTTTTCATTGATAATAATGTAAAAAAATGTATGAGGATAATTTTGAAAAATAAAACTATCTCAAAATACTACCTATACATCAATCCTTTTTTATTCCATAGAGACCATGAAGGACCAATATATGAATGAGTCATGTTTAAATCAATTTTTATCCATTTATACCTTCTTTATAGTATTTGGATGTTATTTTAAAATTGAAGTGTGGGGGTGATGGGAGTCTTGTATATGGGATGAAACACATTATAAGGAAGAAGTTTAGGGGTTGTATTGTGGGATTAATGAATGGTTTTTAATTTATTCAATGTAATTTTATGTTTTCCCTTCTTAAAAAAATTAAAAAATGGATGGGTTGTGACTTAGAAGAATCAAAAAACACCACCATTAGATCAATTATTTTTATCATATGTATTTAGGGGGTGTATGTCAACTTTATTCTAAGAATAACATTCAAAAAAGAAAAAAAAGAAAAAAAACTTCATTAAAAAAACTAATACGCATGATTCATTATTATTTCATAATTCATGGCCATTGTTTTGTGTTTTAGGTAAATGGGGTTGTTACATCGATGGGGAGAATTTCATTTCACATTTCATTTTGAAATCTTGAATTGTAATAAATAGATAATACTCCCCCTTGAGCTTTAATTTTTAAACATTTATTCCTACCAAAATTAATTCTCATAGTCATTTGAACATTTAATTAAATCCCTCATGATATTATATGACACTTTTTCTTTAATAATTGGCTAAATATTTTTATTTACAATCCAATGGATATGAATCATGTTCTCCTGTTATGAGAAAACCACTCTTTGAATTTTTTCATCAGTGATAAGGGAAAAGAATCAATTGTTAGGTAGATCATGATTTATTATATTTCATAATAATCAATTGAGGAACCTAAATAAATAAAATTAGAAGATCCGTCATTTTAAAAAAGTGGATAATGAATTTCCTGAATTGACTATTTCATTAAAAATGATAAATTAAATTTAAATTTTATGTTTATTTTTGAAAAATTGATTAACAAATAAAACTCTTTCATTTTATATCTTTAGAATTTAAATATTGGTAACATTGGTGCCCAATGATTTCCATGATGAGATTTAATGATTGAGGAAAAGAAAGGTATAAGTGTGCTGGAATTTATAGAGATAATATTTCTATATTTTTTATATATTTATTGATGATTTAATCTCGAAAAATTTATAAATTTTAGTGTACTTTCATGAATATTTTTTTTATTGTTTGTGATAAAATGTGAAAATAGATTAATTTGTTAATTTTAATAGATTTTATTCACTTGGGTAGTTTGGGAATAACATTTAAAGTATTATTAACATTTGATTTATTATTTTTTTAGAATTCTCTGATTTATGGGATTTAAGTATGTCTTCTAGAAAAAGTGTTTATTCGGATATATAGGGGCTTGAAAAAAATCAATAAAGATGAAAAATTATTCGGGATGACAGAATGGACCACACCTATAAAAATGATGAATTACATGGGCTACAAACCTCTATATGAGGTGATTATATATGTAATTGAAATAGAATTAAAAATTGTGTTTCCCTAATAAATTACATTGAGTTATTCACTAATTAAGGTAGCCACTGAATAATCAACATTCATGGAATAATTCTGGTATCTTTTGTTAGAAAAAAGAATATTAATTAATTGTTCCATAATATACTCTATTATGTCTAATTAATGTTAAATTATGAGGGGAGACATGAAAATCAGTTTGGAACAACCTATAGGAAGGGACCATGAAGTGATTTGATAATATGTGGTTCAAAATATGATAAAACATTCAATGGATAGATTATACAGGACATATTTTCTTCATTGATTTTTTCATTCTTTTATTCTTCAAAATATAGTAATGAATTATTCTTCCCAATTATTCTTTATTACCCATACCATGGTGGGTTAAAAAGATTAATGATTACCAAAGGGTTGTTTTTCTATTTTTTAAATCTTTTATTCTTTCACTTTATGGAATAAAATCACTTTCTTTGTTGTATAAATATGTTTTCAATTTCATATAGTAGTCTTTATTATCATGTTTAATCTTATTTGGTTTTTGATTCAATTACTAATTTTTTTATCAATGGTCATAATCTCTCTCTACTAGTTTCTAATTTATATATGGTGGAATAGCCCAGGTCAAAGGGGTGAATTACTCCACGATCATCAATACGTATGATATGGGTAATTGATATTCTGAATTATTTTGGATAAACATGATAAGATAGGGTATTTACCAGGTCAATTGAGTATATTCAATTAAAAATTCTCATAAAATGATGGGTGTTATATAAAATTGAGATCTTGGTAAATTTCCCTCTCACAATCACCATTTGATGAAAGGGGTGAGAGGAAAGGATCGTGGAATCTAACTTTAATCGAATTAGAAAAAGAGGATTGAATTAAATAAAAAAAGGATAGTATTGTAATTGAAAAAATTCACTCTACCAAATTTCCCTTCTCATATAATTTTCCATAATAACTTGAGATTAAAATTTCATTTAAATAAATTTTTAGTTGATTGCTTATATTTTTTCATTTAAACCAAAACAATTCCAAAAACACTACATTTTTTCTCTAATGAAAATGTAAAAAACTATTTTTTTATCCCTATGATTTAGTATAAAACCAAGGTTTAATCACTATTTTATACTTGGGTGTTATAAAAAATTATTTTTCCACACCATACAATATGTGTGCATCAGTTAACCACTAAATAAACTCATTTTACCTTAGTCACTATAATTAATTTTAATTTTTTCACAAATATTTTTGGTCAAAAATTAAGTTGAACATTATAGACTCCATAAATTATACTAATTCCAAATATGGATTCCATTTTTTCTAATTTAAATCATATAACTGGGAGAAGATAATTGAAAATAAATCTCATGGATGGGACATGAAAGAAGATTTTTATTGGGAAAATGTTCAATAATTTACTTTGTTTTTATATCACAATTATATATTAAAAATATTAAAATGATATAAATTGAATTAATATATGTATAATTGATATAATGTGGCTTTAAAACAAATTTAAATTATAATTTAAACTTCTAAATTATTTACACAAAATGTCAGTTTTTAATTAAAATTTAGTATTTCTCACTATTAATCAAAAAAATGATACTTCTCATTAAAATACCAAAATTTAACCCTAATATGATATAGGAATTAAACTGTAAAAAACATTATTATGAAAACTAATTATAATAAGAGTTTAAAATTCTATTTTTAAATCTAGTGCACCATTAAAAGGGTAAAACATTACCCTTATAAAAATATATCTTTTTAAGCATAAAATTGGATTTGTTGTTATCTTATGACTATAAAATCTTATATATGAATAAAATCAATTAGTTTAAGATTTAATATGTAAATTTCATTAATATAATTCACTAATAGAAATTAAAAAATTTATTATGATAAAAAAAATTGGGTTCATAAAAATAGATATTTTTATAGAAATAATTTCATTATATTCAATTAGTTTTTATTTTCATCTCTAAAAAAATAATAATCAATGAATTCAAAAATATATTTTCATAAGTTATTTAATAAAAATAATAAAATCCAATTTAATGTTAATTTTATATCTTATTATATTAAATAATAATATTTCAGTAATATGTTGTTGTTTATTAAAACTCAATCTTTTGTGTAACACAAGATATCAAAAAAATCATTCATGCATGTGATGCAAGATAAATAAGTTTTGCGTGAATTGAGAGATATATAATAGATTAAAATAGTAAATATATTTTAATGTCTCTATTTATTATATTATTTTATACACTTTATGTTGGGTTTCATATATGGTATCGAATATGATGTGCATGTTATGAATGTTTGGGGTGTTACATGGATCCACCCCTTTTTGGGAACTACCTTGGGAATAAAAATACAAGATTATTTTCACATCCACCATTGATGTGGTGGGTGAATAATCATATTTTACCATCTGTACTTTCCTAGTGTTTAATTTAAATACTATACCTAAACTTGTAGCATAATTGGTACAGAAGATAGTTTCTAGGTGGTGGGATACCTTATTCTTAGAATATTCTACCATTTTTATTTGAGAATTATCTCATGGTATTCTTGGATTCATTGTCCTCAATGAACAATGTTTTTCTAGAATTTCTTTTTCCAGCTACATGGGAAGTTCTGTCTTGTGGTTCTTAATGATTCCTAAATCTCACATCTAGCTCTAAACAAATCGTGTTGAGGGATGTTTTCTCATACTCAACTAAACTCAGCTAGTTTTACCAATCCTCCATTATCATCTTCATTTTTTGTTCATTAATGTTTATTTATTCATGTAATTAATTTTCAATATCTACTGACCTATTAGGATTATCACCCACTTGAGAAAATTTTACAACCACAAAAAATTTGTGATATTTTTCAAAGGCATGGAATGCTTCTATAAATATAATATCAAACATTTATTTCTCCTAAAAAATTCTTTTCAATTCATCATTAACTCCCTTAAACCATTCATTACACATAGAAAATGTTTCATCATTTATTTTCACATTTTTGTTTTAGTTTTTTATAATCCAACCCTTTTGTGTAATTATTCTTCCGTAGTATTAGAATCCTCTACCAGATGTAATTTTTCATCCCAAAGACCCCTGAGACCTCATACAATACGTTTACCAATTATTTTGTGGATTGCATTCAACTTTTATTCAAATATTTAATGAATGTCACCATGAGATCCATTGTAATCATGTCTTCACTAGGATATGTTAGAAGAATCATAATCGAAAATAATTATTGCAATATATACCACTTTTGTTCCATCAGTTTGTGGTTTATTTATATTTATTATTACAATATTCTACAACATAATTTCCTATATATTATTTCTATTATTCTGATTCATGGAAAAAAATATCCATTGGGGGTTGATAAATAATTTCAATAAATAGAAACATTATAATGAATCTGTTCAATCATTTGAGGGAACATGCTATGATACAACTGGTAGAGCCCTATGTTGGATTAACCACTAAGAGAAGAGGGTTGAATCTAAAGATTCATTTTATGAATTACATTTCATTATAAATTAACCACTAAAACTTCATATGGTTCTCAATACACTAAATATAATATCTTAATGTTACCTTATGTGTAGCATAAATAATATATATATAAGAACACAACATTTAAAAGTGTCAACTAAAATGATTTCTACTTTCCATGTTGGTTATACCCCACAACATGTAATCTCCACTATATTACTTTTATTAAGTACAATGGTTAATAAAAAATCATAGTGTATATATCATTAATCCTAATAAGAGGTTGTTTATATTATATCCCACATTGTTTCTAGAATCTATACAAGCTTATCCCTAAATATACATATGAGACATCTTTTTCTCTAACTCCAACTGAGAGAATCTATTTTCTTCTGATTCCATCTAAAAGGATTTAATTTCTCCCAAATCCTACTGAGAGGCTTCTTACAATCCTATCCCCAATAGATATATTTCTACCATTATTCACGGTTGATCTACTATATGATAATATGTTGATCTTCTTCAATTCCCTCATTGAAATACACTTTCTCATGTACCTAATCAAGTACCATTGCTATTTACTTGTCCTTCTCAAATATATATGATCACTTGTAATTAATTAGATGAATCAATGACACTCTAATCTAGAAATTATTTATTCTTATTATGTTTTGAGCTCAATCAATTTGTGGAATTATTTCGAACATGTACAATAATATTTTAAGAAATATTGAACATTTTAAATACCAATTTAATCCTTTATTGTAATCTCAATTCAAGAACAAATAATTCATGAACCTCATATAACTCTCATGGTAGAGACCATAACAGATGAAATAACTTCCTCTTATGATTTTTTGTGCTTCTAGAAATTATATTTCAGTTCTAAATGGATTTTCATGCACGTAAAAATCAGATACAATTGATTCCTTGAACAAACGTTTTGCCTGACACAAATACAAATTGGTGTTTGTGATTTACTGAAAATATTATATTATCACATGTGTATGAAATTATAGATGACCTCTTTTTAAAAATTTCTCCTTCACACAAGAAGGAATAGTTTATATCATATATGTTCAATATACTTCCCCTAATTTTATTCTTGAAAATACATTCATGCATATTTTTTTCTCACACCATTTTCATTCTCTCCATAAGTAAAATAATATTCTCTCAAGTATAACCAAGTATGGGTTATCACTAGTTTCATCATTTCCAAGAAATAGTGAATTATAATCACTCATTCATGGTTACTAGTATTTTCAAGAAGACAAATGAGGTTTCAGAAGATAGTATCATTAAATCCCAAATAGATTATAGAACCAATTCATTGGAATGAAAATGCATTCAAGATTGTAAATTCAAGAAGCTCATGACATATTCTTATTTGAAGAAATAGATTCTCATATATATCTTCCCTTTATGCAATGGATGTGCATATAGAATATATATTTCAGAATTTCTCATAAATATAAATGATAGCATCCATTTTCTTAGAAGAAATCGTTTTATAAATGAGGATCATCATGACTTAGATAGACTCTCAGAATAGTTTTTTATCGTGCCATTGCTCGGTGAAAAAATCTATTTCACTGCTTCTGTAAAAGTTAATGCTTTTTCATTCCGAAAAATTGTTAAGTATAAAATTATGGTTCATTATATTATTATTATTCATGTTTCTTCTCACATGCATGTGACATGGGTCACATGAACCTCCCCTTTGGATCTAAACAACCATCACATAAATATTCTTCTTTGTACATGGAACCAACTTGACAATATATCTCTTTTGATTTGTTTCTATTAGATCATGAAAATGATGTTCCACATGTATTTTATTCTATTTTTATTTCTATGATGACCATATATCACTCAATTTCAAGACTAGATCATATAAATGTCATTTCATGAAGAACACCAGTATATAGAATCACTCTAGTGTCACTTGAAGAAGAAGATGACCCCTCAGATGATTCATTATATTAGATGAAGTGGATTGGATAGCTCTAGAAATTTTAATATCAATATTAGTATAGAAACCATGTCTAATTCTCCACTATTTCACATTGACTATGTGGTTAGTTTTTCTATCATTAATAAATGACTCCTTGACGGTGAGTAAATATGATGGTGAATCAGGGGATCAAAACCTACAACACCTATCATATAAACGGTACACCTAAACCATATAGCAATCCATATTATTTTACCTATCCTCATTAATGGTCTGTAGAGTGCATAATCTTATAGGTATATACATGGATTACTTCCATACTCATACCTCAGGGCAGGCCTCCTGGGCCTGTTGGCCATAAGTTTCAATCAAGGATCCCTCATCTGGGATTGATGGGATGGCCCTTATTGGCTAGTAATGGTTCAGAATATTTTTTAGGAAAATTTCCCATAAAGTGTTTTTCTGATAATTCGGCATAAATTTAAAACTTATTCTAAATAAAAAATCCTAGTCCAATCTCAAAGATGTTTTATTTAAAATCTAAATAAATATTATATTGTCCTAATTTATTTCTTATTCCTTTCATTTTTTGTACAATTTGTTGTCCTTAATGCATGTCTTTGATATAGAAATATTAGTCCCAAAAATCATCACATTTATACAAGGACTATTTCTCAATTATTTCATCCAATATCATTCTATAAATCCATTAAATTATACAAGAATCACTAATTCCTCTAAAAACATATTGACACATTACTAAATAAAACTAAATAATAGGCCCAATAATCTCCTCTTTTTATTTTATTTTGATTTCCTCTTCATATGATAAAAATTTAATATACAGGATAAAACATACTCACCATTATTGAAATTATATGGATAGTATCAATGGGCACTTATCATCTCAAATTTCTTCGGAAAAATATGTTCTTATCCCTTATATGAAAATTTTATGATCAATTCTAATAAGGGGATGATCAAGACTTGTTATCTTTCATAGAGGAGTTATTTAATAAAATATATGTTTACATTGGCTTACCTGGTCTAGAAAACAATAGAGATAAAAACTTGGTGATCTAATACGTCCATAAAATACAATTTATTTCAATTCATTCTTTTAAATTCTCAATTCTAATTAAAGGGGATATAAATAATCTAATTTATCAACAGAATTATAATTTCTTCAGTCACTTAAACAATAAAAT
Source organism: Viscum album (assembly GCA_963277665.1). Classification (NCBI taxonomy): domain Eukaryota; kingdom Viridiplantae; phylum Streptophyta; class Magnoliopsida; order Santalales; family Viscaceae; genus Viscum; species Viscum album. Next base: position 909,381,415 of record OY728145.1, read on the forward strand.
AAAAAGTTTATTTAAAAATGATATAGATGTCACTTTCTCTTATCATATCATCAACCAATAAAATCCTTTTAATTTATATGATAAATAAAATTAAGAATGAGGGATGAAAGTATTACTTCCATACCTCATTATCAAATTTAATAAAACTGTTTAGAAAGCCCACATTCAGAATGTGGTGAATAGTTAATAGCTTCAAGTCATAAATGATTAAAATCAAGGGTTTCATCCATATTCTTCAATTATAGTAATGTATATATATATAATCACAAATATAGACATATATAGGAATATGTAGGGGACTTATTTTTTCATGAGTTTCATTTAGGTTGAAAACTATCCCTCAACCTAAACCATTATATTCTCTAAATCTTAGACAAATTCTCATCATCTTACTATGAAATTTGTATTTTCACAAAATATTATATAATAACTCATAACCATTAAGTTTTATATATCTTTTCATATTACTTCAATTTTTTATCCAATTTTAGTTGGTTTGTCCAAACAACTAGATAATTATTATTGAAATTTTATATAATCACAGAATCATTATATGACCAGCCATTATTTTTCTGTTGAAGACTCTTACCTTTATCATAAGAAGGAATATATCATTGCATTATTTTAAGGAATTTATCAACTTGGTGATACTTTAACATAAATATTCCACAAATAGCTTCTAAGACTTTAATTATATTATAAATTGGTAGTGTGAATGAATTTTTAGTCCCAATATTCTTTCCTTGAGTAATGTTATTCATATATTCACAAAGAGTTTCCCGTGATTGAAGATTTATTAACTTAAATAACATGTTTTACCTAAAATAGTAAGATTTGTTCCCATACCTTTCATATAACCAACAATAACTTTTAAACTTGGATATTTCACTCTTATTTGAATTTCATTTAGACACCTTTTGTTGGAGTACTTCTTCAACATGAGCATTATTTTTTCCAGAGGAAAGGGGTTTTATTTACATTTATCTTTATCCCTTTAATTTATCAAGGGATTTATCACCTTTATTATTGAATGTAGTTTGTTTAATGTTAATATTTTTTTTCACATACCAATGATTACTTTTCACCTCTCTTTTAGAATGGATTTATCTTCCTCAGTGCGCGTCTTGGGTTTTCTTTAACATTTAACCCTCTAAATTCAATACTTTTATTGTTTTATTGTGTTTTCAGGTTATTAAAATGTTCCATTTCCATTTACTGATACGTCTATCAACACCAAAAAAATCATATGATCCTTATTATCATCTTTGCCGTGTGGACTATTTAAATTTCACATATTATGAACATTGCTGCTTTTGAGTGGAACCATCACTGTTTTGGAAACATAATGGGGAAAATAATATTGTTTATTATTATACCCACCAATTTTGTGTTCAGTTTATCATCATCATTCAACATCCATTATTTCTCATATATTAGTTTAAAACCAATATAATTACTTGAAGAAACATTAGTAGACATGATATTTTTGGGGTTATAGGATACCATCGTCTAGGATAATGATTACAATTTATTTGAATGTGATATAATTCTATTCTAGGAGTCCTGATTCTCAATTTACACTTATGTGGAATCATGTATTTTCCATATAATTTGGAGGTTTCATCTTATGTTGATTTTTGATTCTTTAATCTCACCTTTATCACTAAATACATCATGTTGAAGAAGTTATTATCATCCTCAACTCATATCATCATTTCTTTAAAATCCTCCTAAAGGATCATAATTTTTTATTCATGCATGTTTTTTTATTCTTGAAAATAATATTCTAGTTCCATTAACCTATTATAATTATCATCTAGTTGTGAATATTAGAAAAATGTAGAAACATCATGCAATTTTTCAAGTTCATGGAAAGATTATTCAAATAAAATTTCAAATATCGGTTTCCCTAAATCATTTCCTTGAAATTATTCAATAATATCATCATCTAAATCATCACATGTAGAAATTATTTCAAAATTTTCTTTATTATGTTTTACAATAGTGTTGGATATGCCAACCCTTTCTTTAATGCTTCTTCCATAAAATTATCCTCCTCTTCCATGTGAAATTTTCTTGATGAGGACCCTTGAGATAATTAAAAATACATTTTACCACTTATTTGGGGAAGTTATTTAGATGTTGTTAAAATAAATAATGGAGATAATTAAGTGATATATCATCATCATAGATTGAACAATATTATTTAGAAGAATAATAATTAATATAATTATTGAAACATATACAACTTGTATTACAATTAGTTTATAGTTTATTTACCTTTGCAATAAATTTACTCTTTATCTTCACTGTCTATATATTAATTTTATTAATTTTATTATTGATATGAATATCCATTTTAGTTACCTCTTATATTTCCAAAAACTTGTACTTCATAATGACAGGATTTTATCTTTTTAGGGAGTGTGCTCTGATAAAACTTGTAGAGCCCCAGGCTTGAATGAGTACTGATAGGGGAGGTGTGATTTAGTAGTTTCTTTTTATAACTTAATTTCCATTCAAATTGAATATATAGAACTTTTTAATGTTCTTGATCTACTCAATATTATCTCTCAATATAACCTCATGTGTAGTAGTAATAATAGAGATAGAAACATTATTTATTTATAAGGTTTGGATGAAATACCTACACTTAACCGTATTGAGTATACCCTTCAATAAATATTATCTATGATAATATTTTTATCAATAAAAATGGTTGATAAAAAACATCATCATGTCTATTTGGAATCCTCATTGGATGTCCTTTATATGACATTCCATATTTTTACAAGATTCCACACTGGACTCATTCTCAATCTACACAAGAGACTTATTTTTCTCCAACTACAACTTAGTGAATCAGTTTGATTCTTGATCTATGTGAAATAATTTAATAGCTCCCAACTTCTACTAAGATTATTCTCTAGAACCCAACTCCAATTGAAAGATTTATACCTTTCCTCAGAACTAACCCACTATATGATGATTTGATGATCTTACTTTATGATATTTATGAACCAAACATTCTCATGTACATATTAATTTACCATTATATCATTTTAGTCATTATAAAATATCTATAATTATCTGCAATTGATTACATCCCTAAGTTCAAATATTCATATTATATTTATACTACTACAGAACTCAGGACCTCAAATTATGTGTGCATTTAGTGTAAACATGTTCTACAATATTTTATAAAATATAGAACTTGAAAAATATCATTTTAGTCCCTTATTTTAATCGCAAATAAATTATGCACCATGCTTGAATGGCATGGGTATCTCATGGCATAATTCTTTCACATGAAATAAATTTCTATTATTATTCTATTTTCTTATTAATTTTTAAATTTATCGATGGATGTGAATGTGTGTGGTAATCACAAGTAGATTCTTCCATTAACAAATAATCTACCTTATACAAACATAAATGGGTGTTATTTAATTTTTTAAGATATTTTGAATTCATTTATTCATAAATGTGTAAAAGAAAATCTTTAAAACTTTTCTTGTTCATGATAGTGGGAATAGTGTATATCTCACATGTGAACTATATTTTATATAGTCCTTATCAATGTACATATAAGCATTCTCATACATTTCCATTCATCCATCCCACAAACCATGAATGAAACAAGATTTACACAGGTATAAGAGAACTGGGTTATCTCATATATCTTATTTGAATAAAAAAGAGTAGTCTATTCTATATTTCATGGTAGCAAATATATTTTTGAAAACTAGTGAATATACATAGAAGAGTATTAAATAATATTGAATGGATTCAAGAAAACAATTCCTTACAAAGGCCCTAAGTGCATGATTCATAATTTAAAAAGCTCACTAATTATTCTTCTTTGTGAATTACGATATTTGAGGATCTCAGTTCCCTTCATTTTGTGAAAGTACTCATAGTTTATTTGTTTAATGAGATCTCACAACTATTAATGAAATCATAATTCATATAATCATAGGCTCTATTTTTAGAAATGAGGATCTTCGTGCCTTGCTTATGACCTGTTCAGGTTTTTATGCCATGTTATAGCCCAAAGAAAAACTTTATTCCAAAAAAATCATAAACAACAAATAATTTTTTTTATTTATCCAATATGTTACGACAAAAATGATAGAGCCTTCAATTATAATAGTTTTCATTTATTCTCACCTACATTAAATATGATATACATGGATATCCTCTTTCATGATTAAATAATATTCATGTTGGTATTCTCATTCGGTAGTGGATCCTTCTTCACATCATAACACATTTGATTTATCATATTTAATTCATGTAAATGTTGTTTCATGATGATTTAATGATATTATTATATCCAATATGATCAATTAGAACCTTAATTCTTAGATATATCATTCAGGTGACATTTCATGAAGAACACCACAGTGCAGAAACTCTCTAGCATTGATCAATGATAAATGTGATCCCTTAGATGGTCATGTAGCTCATATGAAATGGATTGAATTTCTCATGAAATAAATTTATCTTTTTAACATATGAACAATGTTTTCTTCTAAATTTCCCCATATTTACTATGAAATCACTTTCTCTCACAGTAAAAAATGATTTCATTCTAATTAGTGGATATTGCTGGTAAAGTAGGGTCTCAACCCACAATACCTCTCACACACTAGTGACTCATGGGCAATAAAATAAGCTAGTATTTATAATCCATTCTCATCCACACTTTCACTAGCCCAAACTTTTATGGATCTATACATTACACAATCACATTCTCCTTCAATTGTGCGGGATTCTTAGATATTCTCTCCAATGATGATGACCCACATGCTCCTCAACTTTGGATGATGGGATAACCATTTTGGGATTGTAATGGTGGGGAATATAATTTAAGAAATAATCCATTAAATAATTTTCAAAATTCTTCAACATTTATTGCCACGTATTCTAAAAAAAATCAATGTCAAAACAAATATACTTCACGTAAACTCTATTACTCTTCCTAAATCCCATGGATCACTATCCATGTGTCATCCTCCCAGCAACATATTTCCCTACCTCCTTCCATGACATAGGAATGCATTTTCACTCCATTCATATGATTCCCACACAAACCATATCCCAATTTGATTAATTATTCAACATTACTTCCAATCATATTCTCTAGGAATCATATTGTACATTCTTCTCCCATTACCCCTTCTGAAACACTCCCTAAATCTTTCCCCCTATTCTTCACCCTCATTGTTTTAGGTTCAACTGATCATTTTTCTACTCTCTATATCTCCGTTTTCATGGATTACGGAATCTCATCCTTATTTATTCACCATCATCATCATAGGTTTTACATGGAATCCATAATCTCTCTCTCTATGTTTTCACCACTCACTTAATCACACCCTATGGAAGTATCATATTCTTTATCATCACACAATATTCTCCCTAACATTGAATAAGAACCTCCTACATTCCCAATCATTTCATCAAAATTTATTATTCATTTCCCTTCACTTCACTGGTCACTATTTCCCATCCCATTGTCTCATAATCTCACTATTTCACCCTCACAATCCCTATTCGGTACCCCTTCCATCCCTTGGTCATTGTTTCCAACCATATGTACACAATTATATTGGTGTTCATAATATTTACATTTTATAATTTTCAATATCACTATTAGAGGGTGAGTTTCAATGTATTTTTTAGTACACACTTCCTCAATTTCGTAATTAAAACCACAGTTTGGGATTCTTCTCATTGCCAAACATTCTCCTTCATCGCAATGAATTTTTTTTGTTTAATTTAATTTCAAAATGTTCATTCATGTTTTTCGGTTCGGATTTCTTACCCTAGAATCCCTAAATTGTTGCTTCTTGAACAAATTTTTCGTATTTTGCAGTCTTAATGGTAATATTTTCTAATATCAAATAACTTTTATTTTATTTCCAGAAAAAAAATTTAATTACATTCATTAGGATGTTTTATTTTACATTTGCATGTGATTTGTATTTCAATTCATTCCCAATGACCAATGTAGGGTTTTAACTGGGTTGATTCAATTTATTTTAGTGATTTTTTATCTATTATATATATCTTCATCTTTATGAAATTATTCAAACATAGAAAACAACTCATGATTATTGAGATTTCATATTTCAATGTTTAAAAATGTCATCAAACATGTGAAAAAAATGCATTCACTATAATTTTTTACAGATGATGTTAATGAGATAAATTTTCATGACATCCTCTCCCAATAAGTGAGATAAATAATCCAATATTATTTATATTATTATTTTCTTAATTTAAAATAATAATGATAAAATTTATAGGATTAAAAAATCAAATGTAAATATCCATTACATAGAATAAATTTTTTTCACTACTTTTTACACATTATTTATAAAACTATTCCTACTCAATATTCCCAGAGTATATTCTATCAATATTATTGTGTAGGATGTATACTAGGTTGGATATTCAAGCAAAAAACAATTAAAAAGATTTACTATCTAACATGATCATATCCAGTGATTTTATATCGGTACAATATTCTATTTTCCATTGAAATTAGATGTTTCTTATTATTCAATAACATTTTAATGTAGGTTTACTTTATTTGGAAACTAAAATATAATGTATAAACATATATGGTGAATCCATTCCTTAATTATGATACATAATATATTTGCCAAATAATTTTCTAGAATATTTTGAACATCTAGAAGACCATGAGAGTGGAAGTGATGGAAGAAATATGGGGTGTGGGAGCCCACAAAACAATGATGTTCAATTTCAAATAGCAACTTCCTCTATTTTAAAGAAAACATTGTCTTAGAAATGAGACCGAATGTTTTCCATTTAGGTAATTTTTCAATATTAACCCACAATTAATTTAACTTTCATAAAATTAACACATTATTTATTTCATAATGTGAATTCAAAATATTATTTGTTTTCCACTATTCTATATCAAAATGTTAATTTAGTTTTCATTTTTATGTGTTATGATTTATTAATGGTTGTTTTGTTAGAATTTAACAAAACATTATGGTTAATTGAAGTTCAAAGTTCATCTTTTGACCCACTCTGAAGTAGATTGAAGTTTACTAAATACCTTATATGTATGTAATATAATATTTATTATTTAATTTCTTACTTGTAAGAGTGTATCTCTAATTTGTATATAGACATGGTATGTTCATCTTAGACATGTACATACTCATAAAAATCATTTAATGTTGAATGGATTTTAGTAATCATATTATATATATATTTGTACTACTCATTAAACATTGGTATGGATTTAAAATAAATATAAGATTATATGTGTATACATTTAACAATTAGTAAATATTAATACATATGTAAGTCTGTTAACTTTCAATATTGTAATGCACTATTCATTTATAAGATTTATTGATTCATAATATTAATTTATATTTTTTATAATATTTATTACTCTTACATTATGGATAGATTTGTAATATTCGTTATATTGTTGTAAATATTTAATGAATTTCTCAGAATTGTAAATAAATATAGATTTTCTTTACAAAGTTACCCAATTTTTAAAGTTTACTATATTTATAGGGATTTGTAAAAATAATTCATAAATTTTAAATATATTTAATGTACATATTTATAAAATTTTCAGTTTTAAATATTTAAAACTATAAATATTCATGGAATTCGAATATTTTTTTGTTATCCATTTTTTACTTATAAATTAGAACATTTTTTTAAATCTTATACATTTTTAACAATTTCATAGATTAGTAAAACTTTAATGATGCAATATTTTTCCATATTAAGTTTGAATATATGGTTTTGATCTTATAAATTAAAATTATTTGATACATATATTCATTCAAGTGTCTATGTATAGATTTAAAATTATACAAATCCAATCATTTCAAAATGTTTTTGTTAATAATTTTTACAACGATTATATTTTTTGGAATTCTATTTAAAAAATGTGTTATGATATTTTGTTCTATTAAATTTATAATAATTGTATAGTTTCTACAATGTCCCATATGATCTTAGAAGTATAATTTTCTTAATTTCTCAATTAGTTTAATAATCTAATGTTGTACACATTAGTAAGTAAACTTCGTATCATTTTATATTTTTACAACTGTAAGAATCATTCCTTTTTCCACAAGATATTATGGATAATAATATTATAAATACAAAATGTTCTCAATTTATACATTCTTAAAACACACTATAAGGATACATATAGAAAAACTGGTATAATTCACCATTGTAGATGTACTAATAAATTTATCATATTTATAATTTTAATCATGTGTTTCTAATTCTTGAAATTACTTTGACAACATTTCAAATTCCATACCAGAAAATGCATAATTGTTTCATGATCTTTAACCCTAGAATTATTATTTGACTTATTTGTGTTTTGTATCAAAATTCCCTTCATTTCTATTTACTATACTTCATTTTGACTGACTGAAACAACAAATTTCCAAGTAAATTATTTTAGAAATTCAAAGAACAATATTTTATTTTTTTACATATTCATTTTGGATGTAGATAAACAAAATGGAGTGGTTTATTTACCATGGCTGTCATTCAAGGTTAAAAAAATTTTAATTCCCATGGAATCAATAAGGATCATAGAAGGATTGAGACAATAAACTTATTATTTAAATTAAATACAGCCTATAGAATAATATTTTTCCTATCTTGGATAAGGTACTACCCACATTAATATTCATGAAATCATATATAATTTTACTTATTTCTATGTGACCTAATTTTTGTATTGTTGATTATGAGACTGGATGGTCAAAGATGATCAAGGATGACTTGAATGGCTAAATAGCTTCTCCATTGTACAAGTTATTGAATTCCTGGAAAGCAGGCTGTTTGGGAATTATATAAAATGTAATTTCTCAATGTTCCATTCTTTATACTTCTACACATCCATTTGACAGATTCAAAACCTTTTAATTCATTAATAATTTTAATAATTGATATCCTTATTTCATATTCATTTTAAATAATTTGTTTTAATTGTAATAATATATAAATTTTAGTTCAAATAAACTCAATATCATATTAGTGTATAAAATAACATATGGATCATATTATTCTTTTTTGGTTCGGTATAATGAAATGATGTTTTAAAAAAAATATTTATTATTCTTTATTGTATGTATTTCATATTGAGTATCAATGTTTAAAAAATATAGTTGAAAGAATGTGATTTTGTAAAATCTATTTTCATTTTATTCCATGTATTTTTATTTAATAACCAGTTTCAAGATGCCTTTCCATGAGGAAAATATTTTACATATAAAATGTTCATAAATGATTTCCTAACATTTTAATTAGTATTGTACTACCATTTTTCTTTATGTAAGATTACTTTAGAGTCATATTCATTGATTATAGATAATGAAATGTCAATTATTATTTTGTTTTACCTATTAATGAATTTTTTTAAATTTTATTTGAGTTTTAATTACTCAATGAATATTTCAATTATGATACACCTCAAATTGGTTTCTCCTATTAGAAAATGAATGTTTCATTTTTTTATTCTCCCATTTTCTTCAAAAAAAATCAAAATAGATTAAAACTATTTAAATTATTCATTATTATAGAAAATATCCATATTATATTTAGAAGTTAAATTTTCTATAACCATAATTAACAATTCTTTTGATTCTACTATTAGATTTTTTAAAACCAAGTCAATAATGAGGATCCATTCGATCGTGTTAATTAATTTAGTCCACATCGAGGCCAGTTCAACTCTTATAACATCCTATTAAATAACCCACAAGGAAGGAACACCATGATCATAGTATTCATATGTTTTTTACCATTCAAAACTACCAATACATACTATATTTTCACAAAATAATAATGTATTCCTCACCTATTCAACAAAATAAATCTAATTTAGTTTACATTTAATAATAGGTGTGTTATGAATTCATGTCTCGGAAACAATTATTATTAAAAAGTATCTTCTATAAATTCTCATTCTTTGCGTGGTGTGAATGCTCGTTTAAATACATTTTACCTCATATTCATTCTATTAGTCTTAATTTCATCATTTTTAAGAATGTGTACTCTTTATCACTTGTATTTTATATTAACAGATCAATCAAAATAATCATCACAATTATACAAGGAAAATTGCACAAGCATGAAATTTAATGTCATCAAGTGAATTCATAAACATTATCTAATAATAACCCCTTCATCCAAATAAATACTGACGTGTCATTGAAAAAAAATCATTTTTCCAAAACCCATAAAAATGATAATGTCACTCATGCGTTTGTTTGGGCCACCACCTAAACAAAGTGTTGTGATAATTTTTTTCAACACATAACATAGATAATTTACATAAGTATATTTAAAGTGAAAATATGATAATAAATATATGATTATCATTATGTAAGTATAAAACAATACATACTTTCTTTCTTTCTTTCATGATCATTAATAAAATGAAATATTAATCGTGCATATGTATAACCTTCTATATCCATGATCGTAATAGAGTAAAATTTTTATAACCATATAATTTTTTTTAAAAGTATATTTTATATATATAAATGTTAATAATATCATTATTATTATTCTTTAGATGATGGACTAACTACCTTATGGACCATAGTCAAACTACCTGATTCATATATGAACTGAATATCATCAAAACTTCTTATGTGAACTCAATTTATTATGTAATTAAATATAACAAATTAATAATTGAATGTTAATAATAAAAATTTTAAGAAATATTCATTTAAATAATTTACACTATTTTGTTATTTTGGAATATAATGTTTGTATGAGATGACTCAAACATGAGGTATAATATTTTCAATAAAGTTTCGACTCCCTCAAGGTATATACGGTATTAATCACCTTTTAACTTTTATGTGTCACATATAATACCCCCATTGAATTATTTTCTATGATTATAAAAATATTTATTTTGACTAATGGTTCAATTAAAGTTGCAATTTCAAGTGGTAAGATTAATGGAAAATTGGAGCATATTTATCATTTGGATTAGGTATATTTTACATCCATGCCACATTTTTCAAAATTTATGTACAAAGCCCGTTATATTTCATAAAATTATTTAATATGGAAATTTTATGTTATCTTTTAATTTTTACAATATATGAAAGGAATTTTTATAATATTTTCTTAAAAGGACATTTCCAAAAAAATTAGATAATTCAAAAGGAATTTTTTTACCTATATATCATTAAAATATTTTCCCACATCTGTAAAAATTTTATACTCTTTAACTCATCCTATAATTTTACAATAGTTTTGAAAATAATACTTTTAAATGAAATATTATTTTAATATTTTAAATCTATTTTCCCAAAGGCATAATTTTACTATGAAACCTATATTCTAAAGAATTTAAATATTACTTTCATTAATTTTTCGGGTAATTAAATTTATCATGAAATATTCATAATCTTGTGATGATTGGACACAACATTTAAATTAAATATCTATATTTTTGATTAATTTATATTATTATTTCCTAAACTATACACTCGTTTTGAATATTGTGTTTTTCAATGAATGTTAGTTGTCTAAATAGAGAAAATAATAAGAATTTGTATCCTTTACTAAATATGGATATTTATTGATAATAAATATTATTTATGAATTTAATTGATTATTAAATATATAAATAATTCATTGGAAATGAATTGATGGGTGACGACTGAAATTTTATTTCCCCTCAATGCAATAATGTGTCAAATGAGTCAAATAAGTTTGGAAAATTAAATGGTTCTTTACAGATATTAATAAAAAAAATTAGATTAATGTGTTGGTGGTATAGATATCATCATTTACGAGATAATGATTCCAAATATTAATAATATAATTAATTTAAATTTATTTATTATTATCATGAGTGTATTCCATTGTTTTTATACATGGATGCATTTCAGGATCAAGTTATTGATTAAATAGAATGTATCTTTAATAATTTAATAGTAAATGTTGATTTATAACTATTCATTAAAGATATATTCCATTTTATATAACCATAACTAAGAATATTTGATCATACTTATTCTATTTCATTTCCCTATTATATGAAAAAAGTCTGGTGAATGAGTTCAAGGGTTCATAACATTTATCTTCAATATGTTTTTTATTTTTTGTTTTCAAAATTTAATATGATATTTAAGTATATATCTTTCATACCAAGGATACTGAACTATTTGGTCCATTCGGATATGATTACTAGAATCTAGTTCCAATGTAATAATGTAAACATTAGATCTAGTCTACTCGAGTCAAGCTCCTTATAGCAGATGTCGTCAAAAGTATAGTAGAATCATTTGGAACATGATTTATGAATAAAATATTAGCTAACATAACATTGGGAATGGCATTGAGTATATGTATAAGTATTTTATAAAATCATAATGTTTTGGTAAGGTATTTATTGTGTAGTTTTCAATCCAATAAATTCTGTTTTGGAAACTATAGGTGGACGTGGTTTTGTAATAGATACATATATTCGTACAAACCCCAAATGATTTGTTCGGGTATATCTTGGCCATCATTATAGTTCATAGTTAGTTTCCCCTTACTACAAACCTATTTAGACACTCAAGAGGGATATGTTTGCATCAATTTCCATTTTTAGTATGAAAAATTAAGACGAATTATAAAATAGAACCTATTGAAACTTATGGTATTCTATAGTGATATGCGATAAATAAAATGTGCCCTGTGATGATATTCATATGCTTATAAATTTGTTTATGTGAATGGATACTACTTTTATAGTATTATGTGATAAGGTTTAAAAATTATTATTGATATTTCGGGAGACATTTATATTGAAATACCCTAGGTATTAGTATGTTTGTTACTAAAAAGATAATGTTGGGAAAGATGATTTAATATTTTATCGAAATAAGTTTTTAGGTATTATAAATATTTTGGTTATATATATTAACTGATGTAAATGTAATAGTAATAAATTAAAAATATTTAATTTTTTAAAAACAATATGTGTATAAAACTATAGTTGTTTAAAAGATATTTAATAATTAAATTTATTTCAAGGATGTTCATCATATTTTTTGGGAATTTAATAGAAATTATATAATTATATATTTCAAGAAATATATTAGCTTCATATCAGGAAAACACATTGCATTCCAAAAGGCCACAGGCGATAAACTATAACCATCAAGAAATAAGGGTGAAACAACAACCACTAGCCTAAGTGATTTCAGGATTAGTATGAAATAATTTTTTCTTTCTCCATTAGATGTATAAATATTATACTTATTTTTGATAACATAATACAGATCAATTTTTTAAAAGTTATTAGGTTTTTAGATGTGGTAAATGATCTATATCACACCTAATAACAATTTGGATATTATGTTTTCCTATATTTACATATATTAACATACCGCTAATGTTATCCTAATTGGAAGCAATGTTTTTTATTATTCTAGATAACCCACTTATTTTACTTTCCCACTTTTTAATATGAATTTTTATTAACCCTTTAGTGATGTGGTTTTTCCATAATGTAATTTTAAAATATAAATCCCTTTATTTTGATGATCATGATTAAATTTTAAGGATTTAATTTATTGAAAATTGGAAGAAAATAACATCTGATAATTTTAAAAGAATAATAATAATTTTTATTTTATAAAACGTAAAACATCGAGCATACATGGACAAAAATATATTATTTAAATGGAATGGTTATAACATAGATAATAATAATGGATGTATTAATATAAATAAACACTTTTAAAATTAAATATATTATATAAATAAAATATATTTGAAAATAAGGAATCAATTTTTAGTAATGAGTTTACATGCTTGAAAAATGGATTTTTCATCAAAAATGTTTTTGATGACCTTTCTCACAAAATAATATAATTAATTAATTCCATTTTTATAAATTTTATTATACTAAATTAAATTAATTTTTTATAAAGTATCATGTCAAAATCATCTTACTGTGATACTTTTGGATTTTCATATAGAGTGTAATATTTTAGAAAAAAGGTGAAAATATATCTTTTTGTAAAACTATAATTTATTTTCTATAAATTAAGGTAATTTAAAAGACTGATTATGTGTTGAATTTTATTTAAAATTAACATCATAAGTATTACTTGATCTGATTAAATCTAATTATTTACATTTGAATCATATTTATATGATATTTTAGGATAAGTTCATTTCTTAGCTTAAAACACATTATTTTGAAAACTATTTTTGAGTGCATAATGATTATTTATTTTATATAGATAAAATAACTCATAATGAGTAATGAATTAAATAAAATTTATAGATTATATATCTATATATATGTATATTGAAATTTAAATAATTCTTATTACTATTCATAGAGATAATGTAAGATCGTCTTATAATTGAAAAATACATTTAAGGAAAAATCACATTTTCATCACACTTTTTATGACACATATAAAGTTATATTCTTCCATATGCAAACATGTAATTTTTTATAGTGTATTAAATAATTTTAATAAGAATAAATTATATTATTTATAAATCCAAATTAATTTTTGGTCATAATTAATATTAAAAATGGTAAAAAAAAGTCTTCTGAGTAAAAGGGTAATCAGGTTAACATAGGTTAAAACTAAGCGATATGGACAACATAATTCATATTAATTATTATTGGGTATATGAATTTACACCCTTTTCACCTTAGGATGAATATTGAATTATTTATAGGAATATTGCCTATGAAAGTGACCAAAATAACGATTTAAGTAATAAAAAATCAAAATCTCACTCTCCTTCCCTTAAATACCTCTTATATGATCACATAAGGATAAAAATTAGTAAATAATTGATATTAATGTTTATTTTTAGTATAATGAGATTATTTTTATTATGATAATTTATTTTAATATTTTTTATTGATCATATTGTTTTATTCAAGTGAATTTATCTAATCCTATTTTGTTTGATTCTATATTATTTTATTTTTTTAAAATATCACAAACGCTTCTATCATTTTATGTGAAAATTTATATATAAAACATCTACATATTTTAATTATCACTTTAGTTTTTTTTAATTTGGATTTTTAATTATTATTCCATAAGAAATATAACGAATTTATCAAAATTTTATTAAACTACGATGAACTATAATTATTTCTCTTGATCTTTCTCATTTAATCCCAAATTGGATTCATTCTTTGGGACTCATGTTTTTTTTCTTTTTACACTACATTAATGATTTATTATGTAAATTAATTATAATTTGTACTATACTATTCAAATTATTTCAAAAAAAATTCCTATTTTGAAATCCAAATCATTTATATTAAGATAATTAGAATAAATGAACATCTGATTTTATATTTTTATGGGTGATTCATTTTTTTGAAGATATAGCCATATATATGAAATTGTGATTTTTCAAGAATTTAGAAACTATTTTGATTCTTTTATGTCACATTAATTTATAATTGGAATCTATCAGATTTTTTTGGATAGAAATATAAAAAAAAATTCTTCATTTCATTCAACTATATTAATTTATTAAATTATCATTTACATTCCTTAAAAATATTTTAATTACTATAATCAATTATGTAGTAATAAAAACATGATTTCACTATATTTTGATGATTTATCCATCAATAATTATCATAATTAATTGATTTTATATTCTTTATAATTATTAAAAATTTATATCCGTTTAAGTCTTCAAGACCAATATCTAATTCAATTATTTATATGGAATAAATATTGGTCGATGTTAGTGTGTTAAACTTTTACAATAAATGATGGATCACTATCCACCATATCCCACCTCAATCCTATTTATTACATGCATGATGAGTCATGCTTTATTTAATTCATATAATATCTCTGACTCCATTCTCTTCTTCCTTATATGGGTTATTCTTCAACAAAATCTCACTCTTAAGAGTATATGGTTCATTCTCTTTACACTGGTCAGTCACTTGCAATTATACCAAATAATGGGATTCTCCTATAACAACAACACTTATACATCCTATATAGAAGCGCTTTTGAAATTTTGGATAGTCTCCATCATTTTAATGGTGTGTTATTTCTTCTCTTTCTAAGGGTTAATTATTATATCATTCCAGCAATTGGTTGTTTTCTTCCTTCTATTGTGAGTCCTTTTATTTCTTCGGTAGTAATGGTGACTCAAATATAACCCCATTGGTGGATCTGAATTTCATCTATTTCTAATTAAGGATTAATTTTATCTAATGGAAACCCACTATTTCTTTATAAAATAGTAAATCAATATTATTTGGTTTTCACTGTAATATTATTTTTTATAATATAATTGTTGTGTAAAATATAAATCCAACGGTGGGTACGATCTAATTCTAATAGTGGGTTAAATTTAATTCAAATGGAGTGTTATTTTCATTGGTTGTTCACTTTCCAATGGTGTTTCATTTTTAAATGGAGGGTCATATTTAAATGTGGGGTCATTTATAAATGGGGGTTCATTTTTTTATGGTAAAAAATTTTCAAATATGCTTTCCACTTCAATGTATTTTTTATAAAACTAGTGAACGTTTCTAGATGCATTTTTTCATCTTTTTTTTACATTGATGATCTCTATGAATATTATTATTCTTTTAGGTGTTTTATTATTTTCTAAAATTATTATATATTATTTTTATTCCAAGTCAAGTATTTTAAATATTTTTGAAATCATTTTTAAATAATTTATTAATTTAATCATTATTCATCTGTATACTCACAATATATTTTAGAAATATTTATGTATGAATTTTTTGTGTTAATTCATTGATATATTTTTTATAAATAATTATTTAATCACATTTAATATATTCAAAAAAATTATACTACATAAATTGGTGTATTTATTTTCTAATTACACACTTCATTTATCTAAAATTTATTTGATACTTTTTTAATCAGTCATACAATTTATAATTGATTAATTTTAATTATTATTATCATTTAATGTGTTATTCAAAAAGAATTGAATAAATATTTTTGTTTAGAATTCAAACTATGTTTTACATTTATTTTGAAAGATATTTTTCTCTCTCCTAAAAGATTCATGCATCTTTTGAATTTTATTTCCTTTACCCAGAGATTGGTTTTATTAGTCATATATTACATATCATATTTTAAGGTTCCAGAAAATGTCAAGGATATAGGATTACTTCTTTGATATTATATTTTTTTCAAAATAAAAAGTTGACAATATTTGAATATGTTTTATGAATCAACTCCTCTATCATACTCTATTTCATCACCTATAAAATATTAGAATGGATGAATTGTTTTTCATTGATATTCACTTACTTGATAAGATTATATGATCTAATCCTTAAGAACCAATAACTATAATTTATTTATTTTTCTTCTCTTTCATCAATTTTATGAGTCTATAACACTATTTCTTATCTTTCACACACAGTATCAATTTTATTTTTATACTTTTTAATAAAAAAAATTATTCATATCTAATCTTTGAGTAATAAATCTTATAATATGAAGTCAGGACTATTTAGTTTGTGACTCCAATTGTTTAATGTCATGTCGTAACTGAGCTATGACTCCCTATACAAAATTAAATTTGATATTTATCCCTCCATTAGAAAAAGAAAATGTAATTAGGTTATGATTTTCCCTCCAAAATCTTTAATGTGATCATGTTTCTCTCATTGAATAGAAAAAAATAAGACTAGACTAGGTCCTCATTAGAAAAAATCACTATAAAAATATCTGTCTTCATTTCATTATTTATGATTCTAATTAAATATAATAATTAAAATTATAAATTAATTTCATGAATTAGTTAATTTTAATAAAATATTTAATGTGGTATATTCCCCCTCTATGATATCTTCTATTATTATAACTCACTTATCAATTAGTACGAAAGAACAACCTATGTAATGGATAGTTTAGATCTATCTTTCCTCATCACCCATTCCAATCTATTGGTTTTGAAGTTTGTTCCTTTTATAATTATTCAATCCCTCTATAGAGTATATTTTTTCTATTCTAACATATTCCTAGATATCATAATCTAAGGGAAACTATTCTACAAGTTGTAAGGATTGAACACAAATAATGGTTGGATTCCACATAATCCACCAGACATTAATGGTATTGATTATGGATATTATTGATCCCAAATGGAGTCATACCTCAAAAATTGAATATTAAGAATCGTTCAATCATGGAAAAATCAAACACTCAACTATAAGATAAATCATAGACACTTAATAGAGATGATACTACTATATATGATTTAAAATAAAAAAAATTAATATCTAATAATGTACTATTAACTTAAATTTTTTAGCATGTGTTTTCTTGTAAGACATCTTATGAAATTGGGAATATTCTACAATTAACTCACCTTAGACCTAACAAATGAATTTGACCAATGATTGGAATTATTCGAGAAGAGTACCAAGACTTCAAGAAGGGTGAAGATGAAACATGAAATAAAATGATCAACAGATTCACAAGTATTTTGAATTGGGAGAACCCACTAAGAGAATTTATGGAAACCCCAATAATTTTTGATAGTGACCTATAATAATTACTAATGAAATGGCAGAGTAAGAATTTTTTCATTGAGTAAATAGAGAACTTCAAATAGTAAACCCTTGACGAATTTATTGGATCACTACTTCATAATGAAATAGAACTAAAGAACATAGTTGATGAAGATATGTCAAAACGAAAAGGTTTGGAATTTAAATCTTTTAATATTTTAACTATTGGATCATTATATTTGGATTTATATGATAGTGAGAAAGAATATATTTTTCATATTATGATTGGGGTTTATAAAATAATGAAGAACTAAGGATTCAAGAATAAGTATATAATAAATTTTCAAAAATAACAACATATGGGATATAAGAAATGTGGTATCAATTAAAATTATTTAGATGTAACTTTATATATGTTTTGGAAGATATGATATATCAATCCAAACTTCCCTAATTTAAAGAATAAAAAAATAAAATAATATGGATAAAAATGCATTTATCACCAGTTGGAGTTATACAGAATAATCTGGTTCTGGTGAATAATCCTGAAATGAAATGGAAACTATTAAATTACCCTTCATGGAATCACAGTATAAGTTTATTGATTTTGTTTTTTATTCTATATGTTCTAATTCTAACTATGATTCAAAAATACAGAATGTTTTCAAAATAAAAAATGAAATTGAATTATTAATAAAAGATATTTTCAATGAATTTGATTAGTATAAAAAATTAAGGAAAATAATGAAAAAATTGTTTCTTAAAGTAATGTAATATTACAATAAAATGAAAAAATTAGAAATAATTTCTTATCTTATAATTTTATAGTCTATGAAAATATGAAATCTTCTAGAGAAATTTTATGAGAAATTTAAAAATTAAGTTGACTATCTTAAAAAATATTATCTTATTTCCTTGAGGATCATCATAAATATAATAAAATATTGTCTTTGAATAAACAATATAAATATAAAGATGGTTTTCACTTTGATGGAATATTAATATAGAAAGTTTAAATCCAATTTTATTAAAATTAATAATTCTTGTACTTCGACTAATACTGTTTTTAAATGCAACATGAAACGTCACTAGTAAAATGATTGTTCTCTTTGATTTAAAAAATATTTGGGATTTACAGAAAAAAAATATTTTTAAATCATCATTATATAATGTATCAAACAATAATTATTTAAATTATTTATAGGTACCTAAAAATTACATTACTAATATTATTGAACCCAAAGAATCTTGGGTACCAACATTTTCATGTAATTTATTTTTATAGGAAAAATTACTTGGATGTGTCAAGAATGAAGTATGGTACATAGATAGTGGATGCTCTAGGAATATGAATAGAGACCCATCAAATCTTCACACATAAAAAAATGTGGTGGAGGAATTTTCACATTTGGAAATAATTCAAAAGGAAAAGTAAAATGTTTTGGTAAGGTTGGAATTTACAATTCAACCTTTATTTATAATGTTTTATAAATTAAATAATTAAAACATAATTTAATTTTTATATTTAAATTTTGTGATGATGGAATGCAAGTTAAATTTTAAAATTATAAATTATTTTATTTTTAAAAGGATTCTTTATTATTTTATGCTAATAGAAAAGAAAATAGTTATACTAAAGAAGTTTCTGAACTAAATGTTCATCATATAATGTGTTTTAATGTTGTGTAGAGTGATAACATCCTTTGAAATCAAAATTTAGGTGATGTTAATATTATATGATCACATATTATCTATAAACATAAGAATGTGAGAAAACTTCTTACCTTGATAAAATAATAACATGATGTTTGTGATAGTTGCATCGACGTTTAGTGTTTTTTTATGTTCTAGATTCCATGATGATCGTAAAGATAGTCATATTAATGCTGAAAAAAGAATGATTAGATATGTTAATGGAACTATTGATTATGTTTTATTTTATCCTAAATATTACTATCTCAATTTACTAGTGCATTCAAAATATGATTTTTGATGTTATAGAATTGATATAAAAAGCACATGAGGTATGTTTCCTTTTTTGGGTAAAATATTAATTTCTTGGTCTTCTGTGAAAAAATATTTATTTCTTTATCTACATCTAAAGCTAGTTATAGCTCTTATTTTAGTAGTTGTGTTCATAGATTATGGATTAAGGAAACAGTATGTGATTTTAAAATTTATCTTAACAAACTGCCTATTTATTTTTATAATAATTCTGTAATTTAATTTTTTTTAAATCCCTTAAAACATTCTAGAACAAAGGTTATCAATCTTAGATTTCATTTTATTAGAGATCATGTGAATAAGAGAAATATTATTTTAGAGTTTTTCCGTATTAAAAATAATATAATAGAAATAGTTGATAATTATTTAGACCCATCTCTATTTGAAAAAA
Source organism: Viscum album (assembly GCA_963277665.1). Taxonomy (NCBI): domain Eukaryota; kingdom Viridiplantae; phylum Streptophyta; class Magnoliopsida; order Santalales; family Viscaceae; genus Viscum; species Viscum album. Next base: position 909,402,381 of record OY728145.1, read on the forward strand.
ATAATTTTCAACTTGGAATGTTATAAATTTATTTATTTTATATTTTAATTTGTTTATTTGGAGTTTTTTTTATTATTTCATTTATTTACAAAAGGGGTAGAAATTTTGTTTTAAAATTTTCAGTTTCTATAATAAAAAACATATAAGTTATTGTGTATGCATGTGTATGCATTTATTTCAATTTTTTTATTAAATTTTTTGTTTTTTTAAAATATCACAACCCCATTTCTCGTTTTATGTGAAAATTTGATTTTAAAACCACTCAGTATTTTAATTATAATATGATCTGTATTAATGGGAATTATATAGTTATTATTCCATATAATAAATAATATGTTATTCTATCTTTTATTAAAATTTTATGAAGTATAATTCATTCTATATAATTTTCACATTTAATCTCAAGCACGAGTAATAGTTTTGGTTTCAAGTAATATTTTCAATTCACATTGCATTAATGTTTTCTTATGTATTTCGATTTTAACATGATCTGTAATAATAGGATTATTTTTAAACATTTTATGTTTGAAATAAAACTCATTTATTTGCATTCTATTAGAATAAATTAATGTATGATTATATATTTTATGGGGGCTCAATTTTTCTGAATATATTTTAATATATCTACAATTCTGATTTCCCATAATTAAAAATATTCTTTGATTCATTGATATTTAATTCTTCTCAAATATAAATCACTCAAGGTTTATTTATTTATAAATAATAATTATTTCTACTCATTTAATTAAATGATATTAATTTTGAAATAATTATTTACATTCCATAAAAAATATCCTAATAATTTTAATTAATTATATAGAAATCAAAACATATTTTCACTGCATTTTGATTATATATCCTTCTATACACATCATAATTAAACGATTCATGATTTTTTTTGGAAAGTACATGAAATTATATTCATTTAAGTATTTATGAAAAACATATAATTCATTCATTTATAAGAATAAAAATTTCATCATATTTAATATGTTCATATTTTATATAAAATGGTGAATAATTATTCATTATCTCCTACCACTAACCTCTTTCCTCTATGGCTGATCACTCAAAACATTTTCACATTCAAATTATAGAATTTAAATCATCCTCATATTTATTTTATTGGTCCCCATTCAATATAATCTTTCTCTTAATATTATATGGGTCATTTTATTTTTAACAGTCAGTCACATGGATTTATACTCAACGATGGATTTTCTCTTCCAAAAGTAGCTATTATCCATCCTGAACAGTATCACTTTTGAAATAGTTTATTATATCCATATTTTTAATGGTGGATTATTTATTATATTTCCAATGGAGATTCATTATAATTTTATAATAGTGTGTTTTTTTCTTCCTTCAATGGTGACTCCTTTTCTTTCTTCAATAGTAATGGTTACTTAAATAAAAACCCAAATGTGGATCCTTCTTTCCTCTGTTTCTAACGGTGGATTCATTTGAAACAAAAAAAACTCATATTTTATCTTTTAAATTATGGATGAATATTATTTGGATTTCAATGGTATAACAATTATTACATCACCAATTATGGGTAAATTTTAAATCCAATAATGTTTAAAATTTAATTCTAATGTTGGGTAAAATTTAATTATAATAGTGGGCCAATTTCATTGGTGGATCATTTTCAATAGTTTTTTATTTTCCAATGGTGGATCATCTTCCATTGGTGGTTCATTTTTCAATGGTGGGTCATTTTTCAATGAAGGATATTTTTATCTTTCTTAAATAATTCATCTATTTTCGAATTTGAAAAATTATACCCAATGTTTAGTTTTCTTAGTATTTCATTATAGGTCGTATTTAAAGGTTCCAGGAAAAATCAAGAATATGTTATTACATCTTTATTAAAATATTTTTTCATAATAAAAAGCTTTTATGTTTTTCAACCAACTATAGGAGTCAAATCATGTTCCTTAATCTATTTCATCACTTGGGAAATATCTTAGGGAACAAAGTTCATCTTCTTTGACTTTTACTTCCAAAGAGAGATGAAAAAATCAAATCCTCAAAAACCAATACATGTTCTTTAATTATTTATCTTCTATATTTTCTGTTTTATTAGTCAATAACATAATTTTACATCTCTCACACACACTCTATATTTTATTTTTATTCTTTTTCACACACAAAAAATTATTTCTTCTTCTATTATCATTGGGTTGTGACTTCTGAATTATAAATTACGTATTTTTGGTCCATGGATCAAATTTTCAAAATTAATTCTTTTAGTAGGTTGTTAATCCCAATAAAAAACTTCTCTCCTATTTATCCCTCCACTAGAAAATGATTCTGTAATTGGGTTATGATTCCCCCTCAAAAATCAGTATACTATTTGATTATCTCTAACCTAGTAGAGAGGTATTATACTAGCCTCGGTCCACTTTGGCCTAATCCAGTATAAAAATCCATATGTTTATTTTTGTATTTTCCTTGATAATTATCTATGAAAATAAAATAAATAATTAATTTAATAAATCAAATTATTTGAATAAGATATTTATCTGACCTAAGCCCGCTCTAAACCGTCTTCCATTACCCTAACAGAACTGAAAATAGTTTTCCTAAATTCTTATAAAACGCTAACATGATACTTGTGGAAAAAGTTCAAAACTATAGGTAAATGGATTCAAAAAAACTAAAAGTAAATATTTTTGTATGAGTTATAGTTCAAAAATAAATTTACAGTTCATAATGATTTATTATTTATGGATAAAGAAATATATAAAAAATTTATTATTATTGATATGTATTTAATGTAAAATTAATTGAATAGTTTCATAAATTAAATTAATGATATTCTATGTTAAATAATATTTTACATAATTATTTAAAAATCATCAAAATAATTTAACCAGAAATTTAGGATGATACATGGTCTCCAATTTAATCCATTTTCCATTAATGATCTAATTGTTATCTTATAAGTGAAATTATAACCCTATCAGTTTGAAATAGTTGTTACCACGTTTAAGGTTAAAACATGTTTACCTAGGATAAACCAGGAGATAAGGGTCAGTGGATAATTAATATTGTCTGAATAATATTTTATTTCCATATTAAAACCTTATCATCTCAAAAATTATAATCTATAACCATTTTTAAGTATTTTATTTTAACATGACATTTTTATGATCTAATATATTTGGAAATTTCAAAAGTGCCCCTCCCCTCACTTATAAAGGGGAACCACCTATTTTCATTTGATTAAAATTAAGGATCCATTTGTTTTATAACATAACTAATAAAATATTGTCACTACTTACCCCCACATCCTAGAAGACATGTGTCTGTCAAAAATTAAAATTCTGATGGATTTATGTATAAACCCAAAGGGTTTGTTTAAAGAACATGTATCATTCATAATTGATATTTTTTAATTATTATTCCACATAATTAAAATTTTATTCAATAATTATAATATATTAATGTTAGTGTCTTAAATATAATAATGATTATTTATATTAATGGAATTCCCTATATCCATCTCCTCTTCTATCATATTGGAAACAATATTCTTGATTGTTTGTATGGAGGACTACCTCCTTGCAAATAAATAAAAATTTTATTCCATAACTACTCCTTATGGATGATTTTAATTATGTATTTTAATTATTTATATTATATTCATAGAAGATTTATAATTTTTAAAAGATGATATTATATTATACTTCTCACATTTTCATTCACTAGAAAATGATAACATCACTTCTATGTATGTATGGACTACCATATCTGAGAAGCGATGAGATTTATTTTTCATCACCATATCCCATAGATAATATATATATATATATAGAAATAATATGGTATTTATAGTTTAATTTTAGTAATTTATGGATAATATAATATTTATTTTCATTCTATCATGACTGTTAAAAATTGGAAACATTTTAAATTTTTAAGTAAATCCTACCATCTCTATGATTATAAAAATGTTAAATTCCCATAACCATAAAAATTGATTAGTTTTAAATTTATTAATTATTATTAGAATTTATAATTATGTAAGGGATATTAATCTACAGACTATGAAATAATTACCTCATAGACCGTAATCAACCAACCAAGGTCAATTTGGACATATAAAGTGAATATCATCAAAACGTATGATGTGAAATCAATTGGTCATGTGATTAAATATAACAGTGTAATATATAAAATATAATTAATAATAATCATGAAAAAGGCTCTCAGGAATGAAAAATAATTAACATAGGTGTATTATTCCAGAATATAAAGAACACATGAGATGATTTCGACCTAATAAAACGTATTTTCTTCACAATTTCAACACCATTAAGATATAATTGGTATTATAAAAAAATTACTTTTATTTGGATCATATAATTCTCCATTTATTCTTTTAAAAAAATATCTCTTTATTCATATTGATTAATGGTTCAATTCATATTAATATTTTGAATGGAATTTTTAAAAGATAAGCCTACCTTATTTATATTTTTGATAAGGTATATTTTTCTTCATTATCCATATAATTCAAAATTAAATAGAAAAGTATTTTTTATTTTCTAAAATTATTTATTAAGATGATTTTACCTTATTATTCAATTTTAAAAGGTATGAAAAGAATATTACTATTGTTTTCTTGATTGGTTATTTTTATATATTTTTTCAACATTTAGAAGGAATATTTTCTTATTGTGTATGGAATTATTGTATTCTCTTATAACTATAACTATTTTAGACTCAATATATTATCAATAATGTTTTCTATAGTATGTAAATGAAAATAAATAAATTAAAAATTATATTATTATTTCATTTATATTTTAAAAGATTACTTTTGTACTATGAAACATATATTTATGATTAATTTATAGTTATCTTTTATTAAATTTTAGGTTCATTAACATTATCATGAAAAAATAACTTTCTTATGATCATTATACACTAAATGTATCTTAAGTATCCATATTCATTATATCATTTGTATAATGTTTTCCTAACCCATATAACATTTTTATATATATATTGTTTTACCATGGAATTTATTTATTTGATAATGAAAAATATTAAAAATACATATCCTTTACTAAATATAAATATTTATTTATAAGTAATATTATTTATAAAGTTAATTTATCATTAAATATATGAAGAATGAATTATAAATGATGTAAAGAGTGTCCTTGATGCATTGGTAGGTCTCATGAGACAATTTAGTTCTCTAAATTTTATGGGTCTTCACACATAGTTTGAAATTAAATTCATGTATGGGATTGAAAGTATAATTAACATGATGTAAGATACAATGAAATCCAATATTTAGAATTTCATTCATTATGAATTCAATTGTCATTATCCAAGATATTTATATATTAATGTGATCAATATATGCATTTTATACTCAATTTATTGATTAAATGGAATGTATTTTAAATTATTAAAATTTCCATATTTTTTATTCCTTATTGATTCATTTTGGAATCCAATACATATAAAAATCACCAAGAATATGAGATCACCCATATTTTGTTTCCTTTCCCTGTGTTATGAAAAATGAACCTTGAACGAGTTTAAGGTTACAGAACATTTACATTCACTATGTTTTGTATTTTATATTTTCAAAGTAATGTGATATTTATGTATGTATATATTTTACAAAGACTATAATTCCAAGATCTAAATTACCTTAAATTTATTCTTTGATATGTTTTTTCAAAAGGTCTCATGCCCAAATCTCTATACGATGGAGGATGTTGACTAGAATTGAAGGCCTAAGGTTTATCCATGGAGAGACTATGCCCTCATATTAGAGAAGAAAAATTTAAAATATCCACATGCCATCAAAATAATAAAATAAATAGATTATATTGGAATTAAAAAACATTAGTAAAACATACTATAATAATAAATAATATGATATAAAAGATAAGACACCCACATAATTATTAAAACACTAATCACTCACTTGGTTGATCACATACACAAGAGTATGTAAAGTAAAAATAATAATAAAAGTTTGGGGCTCTCATACTAACTCAGGGATAAAAACAATCATAGACTTCAAGATATTAGCGAGCCACTCCATCCTGATCTGATAAATCGACATGAGAAGCTATGGTTGATCATGAAACTATAATCCATTTCTATAACCATAATATGTCTATTCTCAACATAAAAAATCGAATATAAATTTCTTAAACACCCTAACTTTCATGTACATGGTTAGGAAATAATCTCAGTAGGACACCCCAATAATGAACCTATAAATCTATTATCATACAGGAATTATCATGAAATATGATTAAACTAGTTGATACTCAAATAAAAAATATAATAAAATAGATAGCATGAAATTCCAGTCAATCCCTGTGTCTATGAGCTCAGTAGACTATGAAATGTGTCATCATGAATTTATATATCCATAAATATATATAGATATATACACACAAATTATGTGTATGTATTGGTATGAAAACAATGAAATAAATCAACAGAAAACAATTCTTGGTTAAATGAACCAGATCATCTAGGAATCCAATAAAAGGAGAATTGTGATGGATTTCATACAAATCAAGCCATTTATATTTGAGATGGCATTTGGGTCAGTAATCCTAATTGGAAATACCTTCATTTTACAACACCATGAATGTATCTCAGAATGCTATGTCATTATTGGGGCATACATGTTCTAACCCAAGGGTCACCTATACTAGCCTCCAATCACTATTATGAATGATGTCGTACACTGATGTACAATCCTTTAAATATGGAACAAAGATGAATGTAATTCCATTATCACCATGTAATTCCATTATAATGTGTGATCCCTATGGCCCAATCCATAGATGTTCCCGGAATTTTGACTTTGATAAATCATTATGTGGCTTACCCTTATGTGACCTTTAAATGGAATGATATCTATATCATAGTATTTTGTTGGAATCAATTGATATAGATAGTTCAATAACACCATACCTTGGAAGTACCTCTAGGTGATGTAGTAATGGCTTATCGACTCATCCCCATGGAGTATCCTAAGCACCGCTTGAGTAGATCGTAATCATCCACCAAGTTTATTTCACATTAATGGTGAGGATATCCATCTCTACCATCACAATCAAGTAATTTATCTAGGGTAACACAATCATCCACAATTATTTAGAGAGTATAATCATCAAATGTTATCCAATCACTTGGGACTTCATGCCTATATTTCATAAAGATTGGGACACCATATGTAACATACCAAGTAAGTAATGAATAATAGATATTTTTATCTATGTCTATTAATGAATTATATAGTGTTTTAGAGTCTTAAAATGAAAATAAATCCAATCTTAAGCATGGAATACACTAATATTCTTAAAAGATTGTTTTACTGCCTTTTTGATAGAAAACCCTTTTTAAATCAATATTTTGATAATTTTATAATCTATATTTGTCAAAATAAACATATTCATTATGATTGGGACATTGAATTTTACATTGGATAAATTTTAGGTATTTTTCTGACAATGTTCATTTTTTAATGAATAGTGATAAATACTGCATTTTACATCAAAACTGATTTTTAATCTAATTTATTTATATGATTAGATTATCTTTTTAATTGGTTTTGAAGTGGAATTAGAATATATTTTTACCATTTAATCCAATGGTGGTCATTGGAATCAATTTCACTTTGAAATTGGACTTAAATTGGTGTCAATCTTTTGATACTTATTGTTTCATAAAAACACGCTATTTGTCATTACAGTGAGAATTAATTATTAAATTAATTAATTTGACTTAAATGTTTTGAATTTTTTAAAATATACTTCATTTTTTCAGAATATCAAATATATCTTAGGGTTAATTTTTGGTAATTTTCTGAAAAACTTCAATTTTTGATGAATAGTGAAACCACTAAGTGGTACTTATAAAAACTGATTTTTTTGTTTAAATGAAATTTTTCCATCATTGTGTTTTGAATTTCAAAAATCAGACATACATGGTTGTCATTAAGAAGTAAAATGTGGTTCAATGAGATTAAAATAATTTTTTGGTGAATAGTAACTTATTAAGTTCTTAATCGCGATTAGTGGTAATTAGTGTAGTTTAAGGTAAAAATAATGTTTTAATAGTATGAGATGAGCTTGAAACATGTCCTACCCTCATTGTATGTGTCATGGCCGACCAAGAAAATCCATGGCTCAACTTGGGGACCCCATGGAGCCACTTTGGTTGGGAAATGACATAAATAACTTTTTATTTAATGTTAAAGTAAAAATGACACAAACATGAGTTATGTTACTAAAACAATTTTTATATGGGGTTATACAAGTCATATTTTTTACTATAAATATTAATTAGAAAGATAAAAAGATTTCCTACATCATAGTAGTTTTTTTATAATTTTTAGACATTAAATAAATTAAATGATTTATGACATCATGATGATGCAGTGATGACCTCATTATTTAATGATTTAAATAAAATGGAATGATAATGTGACATCTAAGACCTACACATTTCCAAAACCAATTGGATGAGTGTATTTAGAACCCTTATCACCTTATCCTCGAATTATATCAATGTGGGACCTTTTGAATCCGAAACTCATTTTAAAATAATGTAACTTATCTTTACTTTCCAAGAGTGCCCCTCCACTCCACTTATAAAAAGCCCCCACCTCTACCTCCTTACCCACACTCCCAAAGCCTTTGGCTCGGCCAACCCCGGACCATTTTGTCTCTCCACTTCCCTCTCTTACTCCTTGAAGCCTCACTTTGGGTATAAGTTTTCCCCAAGGAAGCCTTTGAGCTCAATCCAAAGGGAGTTACCCGATTTTAAGGTAATGTATTCTTTTTAGTCCTTTTGTTTTATTTTGCTTCTCCAACCCCCTAAACTCTTTTTATTCTTTTCTTTTGTAACAACTCCAGTATCCTCAATATACTAGGATGTTTTTATAATATGGATTCGATCTAGTCTTACACACACCTACATCTAATGGTTAACGAACATACTGTTTCCGTGGATGGTGAATTTATGCCTCCCGAAACGATGATTGTTCAACATTCTTTTAACACCTTCAAAGGTGGCCATTAAGATGTCACTATATTTATATATGATATATAATATGTTTATGTTTTCCTTAAGCTTCTGTTTTTTTCTTTTTGGTCATACATTTATGGTTTCCATTATGGGTAAATGCGATATCTTCATTTAAGGAAGTGCGGACTACCGCCCCCTCAAAGTGATTTGATTATTTTAATACCATATGTGGGACGTATAAAGGATGGAACTATGATATTATATATGATATTATACTGGAATTATAATATACCTTTATATCGTTATGATTCCATTCTATAACATACGAAATAGAAATGAATGTAGCGTTCATGCGTACGTACGGCTTACCGTCTCCATGAACGGTGCATTTCATTTCTTACCTCTAAATGATTATGTAATATTATAAATGCATGTATATACTGGATATATATGATATATATATATAATTATTATAATTTTGGATATAATGGATACATGAACAACATGTAATTATAAAGGGTTTATTTTTTACTCAAGTACCAATGATCGTTAAAACGACCGTTATTATCTTAAATAATTACTTAGTGTTCATGACATGGCAATAAGTGATATAAAAGGAATAATGCACTTGAAAAGGGTTCTTAAAAAAGTAGAAATTAACTTAAATAATTACTTAGTGTTCCACTTTCGTGACCGTTATTTGAGTTTCGGCTTCCTCTACAAGCCATACCTTCTTTTTAAATGTAAAATAAATACCATGTTTTAATTTTATTTTATTTTGGTATTGAAAATTGTTTTCACAATGTTTTTATATCAATGTTTTGTATTGATATCTTGTGATTGAAAGGTGGAAATGTTATGTTTCCTTTATATATGTTTTATGTGATACGATTATGTTGAGGTTCTTGGGCATTATTATGAAGACGGGTGGTTCCGTGATAGACTAAGGGCGGGTGAGCTCGATATAGCTCTCCAATGCATTGGGTAACGTGAAGGAGTGAAACGTTAAGGTTTCTCTGAAGAGATTTAGGAAATATATTGTGATGGGTATTCCAAACGTAACCAAGAGGGTTACTCCCTATGTAAGGATGTTATGAATGCCTCAAGTTACCTTTATGTCTTATGATTTCTATGATTTATTCATTATTTGATGATGTCTGTTAAAGTGCATATGTTTTATGGGTAAAGTATGATTTCATTCTTATGTATATATGTACCCATGTTTCCTTTCCATATTTTTATATCCCTTACTGAGCTTTTTATACTCATCCCAAGTTTTATTGAAATGTTTTTCACAGGTCAAGGGAAAGGTACATGATATGATGATAGTGTCATGGAAGTGTCAAGAAAGAATACATGTTTTATTTTAAATATGTTTCCATTGATGGGAAATAAGAATACTATCTTTATGTAACCACTTTGTTTATATGTGGAATCTAATGCATGTTTTATGATCTAATTCTCCAAAACTCTAAACCCGAAAACATCCTCAATGTGTAATCTTGTAATAACTCAAGATTAAGTAAGGTTTAAGGCTGGGGCCTTATAGTTGGTATCAGAGGTCGGTTTAGATAACTTTAAGAGTTATAATTATATTAAATGATTATCCAAAAATATTTTTTTTGAAATGATATAGCATTTGAAGATTACCGGTTTGCTTCACCTAAGGTATTTCTATGATAAGAATGGTTTTCCATAGAGGAAACAGAGCAGCTTTTCGGGGAAGGCATACTGAGGGAAATGACCTTCCAAATCCGAAACTCGAGATGGTCAGAGTCAGAATTGAACAGTTTGTTGCAGTGATGGCTCAGTTGATTCAGGTGATAAATGGTGGTTGTGTTTATGGATGATATTTTGGTGTTCTCTAAAAGTAAATAAAAGCATGAAAGACATTTAAGGGTTATATTTCAAACCTTAAAATAAAAGAAATTGTATGGGAAATTCAGCAAGTGTGAGTTTTGGTTGCAAAAAATTTCTTTCCTTGGTCACATTGTTTCTAAAGATGGGATAACTATTGATCCTGCAAAAACAAAAGTTGTGGAAGACTGGCCAAGACCCACAAATGTAACAGAAATTCGTAGCTTCCTTGGTTTGGTAGGCTATTACCGAAGGTTTGTTAGATATTTTTCACAGTTATCTAGTCCAATGACTAAGCTAACTCGGAAGGGTGTTAAGTTTTTCTGGACAAAAGAATGTGATGATTGTTTTCAGTAATTGAAAAGATGATTGGTGAATGCTCCAGTTTTGGCACTACCTTCCAGGAATGGTGAGTTTGTTATATACAGTGATGCTTCATTGAAAGGACTTGGTTGCATCCTAATGCAGAATGATCAGGTAATTGCTTATGCTTCATGACATTTGAAAACTCATGAGGTAAATTACCCTAAACATGATTTGGAATTAGCTGCTGTTGTTTTTGCTTTAAAAATTTGGAGGCATCATTTGTATGGAGTAAAGTGTGAAATATATACCAATCACAAAAGTTTAAAGTATATATTCACTCAGAAATAATTGAACATGAGACAGAGGAGATGGCTGTAATTAATCAAGGATTATGATTGTACAATTCATTACCATCCAAGAAAAGAAAATAAAGTGGCTGATACTTTAATTCAAAAAATTAATGCTTCATTAGGAATGTTGTGTTTGGAACGTGATCCTTTGGTTAAGGATTTGATGAAATTTGGTATAGAATTTGTTGGTGCAGGATGTTCTTCTCTTTTGTTTCAGGTATCAGTGAGATCATCTCTATCAGATAGAATCAAGCAAGCACAAAAGCAAGACATTGAGTTGCAGAAAAAGGTAGAGCTGGTTCAGAAAGGTAAGTTGCATGAATTCAACATTGATAATGATTTAATTTTGAGATTTGGGAAGAGATTGTGTGTGCCTTGTGATTCCCAGTTGAAGAGAGAGTTGTTATGTGAAGCTCATAGTTCTCCGTTTTCAGCTTATCCTGGCAGTACTAAGATGTATAGAGATCTGCGGGAGTATTACTGGTGCGATGGAATGAAAAGAGATATTGCTAATTTTACTGTGAAGTGTTTGACTTGTCAGTAGGTTAAAGCAGAGAGGCAGTTACCGAAAGGGATGCTTCAGCCTTTACCAGTGCCAGAGTGGAAATGGGAGAATATATCCATGGACTTTGTTATGGGATTACCGAAGAAATCTCGAGGTAATAATGCAATCTGGGTTATTGTTGATCGCTTGACTAAATCTAATCATTTCCTTGCTATACGAGATAATTTTTCCCTAGATCAACTTTCCCGTTTGTATCTTAAAGAGATAGTCAGGTTACATGGAGTTCCTCTCTCCATTGTTTCTGATCGTGATCCCAGGTTCACTTCTAACTTTTGGAAAGGCCTTCAGAAGTCGTTGGGTACTGAATTAAATTTTAGTACAGCTTTTCATCCTCAATCAGATGGGCAGTCAGAATGAACAATTAAGACATTGGAGGATATGCTACGTTCTTGTTCTATGGATTATCAGGGAAGTTAGGACCAACATCTTTCTTTGGTATAATTTTCATATAATAACATTTTTCATTCCAGTATACAGATGTCACCATTTCAGGCATTATATGGGAAGCGGTGTCGAACTCTAGATTTCTGGGATGAAGTGGGTGAAAGGAAGTTGATGGGACCAGAATTGGTAGAAGAGATGGCAGAAAAAGTTCTGCTGATTCAGAAGCACATGAGAACAGCTCAGAGCAGGCAGAAGAGTAATGCGGATAACCGGAGGAAGGATCTATCTTTCGAGGTAGGTGATCATGTTTTTCTAAAGGTTTCTCCTTGGAAAAGTGTGATGAGATTTGGTGAGAAAGGAAAGATGAGACCAAGTTTTATTAGACCATATGAAATTCTGGAGAGAGTTGGATCAGTTGCATACCGGGTGGCTTTACCTCCGAGTTTATCTCAGGTACACAATATTTTTCACGTTTCGATGTTGAGAAAGTATATGCCAGATCCATCTCATGTTTTGAGTCCAGAGGTAGTTCAACTGGAAGAGAACCTATCTTATGAGGAACAACCGGTCCAGATTCTTAACCACGGGGAGCAATTGTTACGGAATAAGGTGATTAATCAGGTAAAGGTTTTGTGGAAAAACCGCATGATGGAAGAGGAAACATGGGAATCTGAAAATTCAATGAGGGATAAGTACCCCCATTTATTTGATAAGTAAATAAATTGCAGGGACGCAATTTTCTAAAGGGGGGAAGGATGTAACATCCCAAGTAAGTAATTAATAATATATATTTTTATCTATGTCTATTAATAAAATATATAGTGTTTTAGAGGATTAAAATAAAAATAAATCCAATCTTAAGCATGGAATACACTAATATTCTTAAAAGATTGTTTTACTGCCTTTTTGATGGCAAACCCTTTTTAAATAAATCTTTTGACAATTTTATAATCTATATTTTTCAAAATAAACATATTCATTATGATTGGGAAATTGAATTTTACGTTGGATAAATTTTTTGTATTTTTCTGACAATGTTCATTTTTTAATGAATAGTGAAAAATACTGCATTTTACATCAAAACTGCTTTTTAATCTAATTTATTTATATGATTAGATTATCTTTTGAATTGGTTTTGAAGTGTAACTAGAATATATTTTTACCATTTAATCCAATGGTGGTCATTGGAATCAATTTCACTTTGAAATTAGACATAAACTGGTGTCAATCTTTTGATACTTATTATTTCATAAAAACACGCTATTTGTCATGACAGCGGGAATTAATTATTAAATTAATTAATGTGACTTATATGTTTTGAATTTTGTAAAACAGACTTCATTTTTTTGGAATATCAAATATATATTAGGGTAAATTTTTGGTAATTTTCTGAAAAACTTCAATTTTTGATGAATAGTGAAACCACTAAGTGGTACTTATAAAAACTGATTTTTCCGTTTAAATGAAATTTTGTCATCATTGTGTTTTGAATTTCAAAAATCCGACATACATGGTTGTCATTAAGAAGTAAAATGTGGTTCAATGGGATTAAAATAATTTTTTGGTGAATAGTAACATATTAAGTTCTTAATCGCGATTAGTGGTAATTAGTGTAGTTTAAGGTAAAAATAATGTTTTAATAGTATGAGATGAGCTTGAAACATGTCCTACCCTCATTGGATGTGTCATGGCCGACCAAGGCAAGCCATGGGTCAACTTGGGGACCCCATGGTGCCACTTTGGTTGGGAAATGGCATAAATAACTTTTTATTTAATGTTAAAGTAAAAATGACACAAACATGAGTTATGTTACTAAAACAATTTTTATATGGGGTTATACAAGTCATATGTTTGACTATAAATATTCATTAGAAAGATAAAACGATTTCCTACATCATAGTATTTGTTTTATAATTTTTAGACATTAAATAAATTAAGTTATTTATGACATCATGATGATGCAGTGATGAACTCATTATTTAACGATTTAAATAAAATGAAAAGATAATGTAAAATCTAAGACCTAAACATGGAAAAAACCAATTGGATGAGTGGATTTAGAACTCTTATCACCTTATCCTCGAATTATATCAATATGGTACCCTTTTAATCCGAAACTCATTTTAAAATAAAGTAACTTATATTTACTTTCCAAGAGTGCCCCTCCTCTCCTCTTATAAAAGGCCCCCACCTCTACCTCCTTACCCACACTCCCAAAGCCTTTGGCTCGTCCAACCCCTTCCCATTTTGTCTCTAAACTTCAATATCTTACTACTTTAAGCCTCACTTTGGGCAGAAGTCTTCCCAAGGATGCTTTTGAGCTCAAACCAAAGGGAGTTACCCGATTTTAAGGTAATGTCTTCTTTTGAGTCCTTTTGTTTTAGTTTGCTTATCCAACCCCCTAAACTCTTTTTATTCTTTTATATTGTAACAACTCCAGTATACTCAATATACTAGGATTTTTTTATGATATGTATTCGAGTTACACTTACACACACCTATATATATTGGTTAACGAACATACTGTTTCCGTGGATGGTGAATTTATGCCTCCCAAAACGATGATTGTTCAACATTATTTTAACACCTTCAAAGGTGGCCATTAAGATGTCACTATATTTATATATGATATATAATATTTTTATGTTTTCCTTAAGCTTCTGTTTTTTTTCTTTTTGGTCATACCTTTATGGTTTCCATTATGGGTAAACGTGATATCTTCATTTAAGGAAGTGCGGACTACCACCCCCTCAAAGTGATTTGATTTGTTTAATACCATATGTGGGACGTATAAAGGATGGAACTATGATATTATATATGATATTATACTGGAATTATAATATACCTTTATATAATTATGATTCCATTCTAAAAAATACAAAATAGAAATGAATGTAGCGTTCATGCGTACTTACGGCTTACCGTCTCCATGAACGGTGCATTTCATTTCTTACCTCTAAATGATTATGTAATATTATAAATGCATGTATATACTGGATATATATTATATATAAATAATTATTATAATTCTGGATATAATGGATACATGAACAACATGTAATTATAAAGGGTTTATTTTTTACTCAAGTACCAATGATCGTTAAAACGATCGTTATTAACTTAAATAATTACTTAGTGTTCATGACATGGAAATAAGTGATATAAAAGGAATAATGAACTTAAAAAAGGTTCTTAAACAAGTAGAAATTAACTCAAGTTTATTATTCAGGACATTAAAGAACGATCGAGTCAATTCGGACCCGAGGTATGGGACTTCGTCTCAATCTCCTTTCATTGAGGCATATTTTTTTTTATACACAACCTTCTTTTATATGGTGTATAAACCCCTTTGACTTTTACGTTTATCCAAAAGGAATATTTTTTATACGAATCATTTTACAAAACGATAAAAGGGAATGTTTTTGTCGTACCTATGCGGCGACAACGACTTCTCCGCCGCAGTGACCGTTATTTGAGTTTCGGCTTCCTCTAAAAGTCATACCTTCTTTTTAAAAGAAAAATAAATACCATGTTTTAATTTTCTTTTATTTTGGTATTGAAAATTGTTTTCACAATGTTTTTATATCAATGTGTTGTATTGATATCTTGTGATTAAAAGGTGGAAATGTTATGTTTCCTTTATGCATGTTTTATGTGATACGATTATGTTGAGGTTCTTGGGAATTATTATGAAGACGGGTGGTTCCGTGATAGACTAAGGGTGGGTGAGCCTGATATAGCTCTCCAATGCATTGGGTGACGCGAAGGAGTGAAACTTTAAGGTTTCTCCGAAGATATTTAGGGAATATACTGTGATGGGTATTCCAAACGTAACCAAGAGGGTTACTCCCAACATAAGGATGTTATGAATGCCTCAAGTTACCTTTATGTCTTATGATTTCTATGATTTATTCATGATTTGATGAGGTATGTTAAAGTGCATATGTTTTATGGGTAAAGTATGATTTCATTCTTATGTATATATGTACCCATGTTCCCTTTCCATATTTTTATATCCCTTACTGAGCTTTTTATGCTCATCCCAAGTTTTTTTGAAATGTTTTTCACAGGTCAAGGGAAAGGTACATGATATGATGATAGTGTCAAGGAAGTGTCAAGAAAGAATCCATGATTTATTTTAAATATGTTTCCATTGGTGGGAAAGAATAATACTATCTTTATGTAACCACTTTGATTATATGTGGAATGTAATGCAAGTTTTATGATCTAATTCTCTAAAACTCTAAACCCGAAAAGATCCTCAATGTGTAATCTTGTAATAACTCAAGATTAAGTAAGGTTTAAGGCTGGGACCTTATACCATACCTGAATATCATGAATAATAAGGCTCCCAATATGGATTCTAGGAAATATTTCTGAGCATCCCTGTAAAAATATAATAACAAATAAATTGATCTAAATCCAAATCCTTTTAAATACATCTTATAATAAGAAGAATCAAAAAATGAATATCCTACAAAACACGTCTTGGTATCCAAAAAATAAACAACACTTCCTGTCTAACTCATCCTACCTAAACTATGAAGAATCTCTGTAAATCATCACTACATATATAGTAAATAGGTGAATTTATAAATAATGACTGATGGTGGTTGACCACTAAAACACACCCCTACATTCATAGTCTCATGGTTTAATTTTTTTATAGGTTCTAATGTGAGATACACTAGAATCACCACCCAAACCTGATGTACTAGCTTAGGGTTGGTCAAACATTAAGGCACCCACTGGGTCCCTCGATTCAAAACATAGGAAAGGAATCCTATGTGGGAACCTTGATGTCTGCACATACGTGATGCCATCCTACTCAAGCTTTTAATATTTGAAAGTAAAAGGAGTAATCTAACATGGGATCCTTGATGATATATGTAAATAGATACATCCTACATGGGACCCTCAAAATAATATATAGGAAAATTCTTCCTATAGGGGAACCCAAAAATATAATATTTATAAGATGCACCCAACATGGGATGCTTGGAATTTTATATAGATGAAGGTATCATATATGGGATTACATGGGTCATCATATAATAAAATACATCCCACAAGGGACCCTTGGTACAATATTAAGATAGAGGCATCCTTTATGGGACCCTCAAAAATGACTAATCTCACAACCTCTTAAAACATAAGGGAACATCTTTCAGGGAGACATAATAAATGGAAGAGCTAAAAAAGCATCAGTCAAGAGTGATTTCTCATGGAATATCTCAGATCATGGGGTCTTACACTTAATAGATAGTTGGATTTGGTTATCACACGAAGAACCTATTCTTTTAGCAATACACATGAAATGCGCCCTATGAGTCATCAAACCACCTCAAGGGATTCAACTTCCTGATCTACACTAAATTATACTCAAAATGGAATACACATGTTTCCCTTTATAACACTTGAGCATAATGATATGAAAAACCCTAAAAATTGTAGAAAGGGGTAGTACACTGCGTGTATACACTAGTATATGGTGTGTACTCTCAACTCCCCACCTAGGAATTTACACTAGAAAAACATAGGGTGTAAGTGACGAAGTATATGGAGTGTTGATCATGTACATTCCATATACCCCACATGGGTTTCCTAACTATTTAACTCACATGTAATGGCCATGTACATAACTTTATTATGTACAACTACATCACGCACAATCCCAAAAGGTGTGGCTACGTACTCTACATGCCCATGTTCCCCCACATGAGTTTTCTAGATGATCTCTTGGATATAAATCTGTATCCTAGTACATGGATTGTACTACCCATACATAGAGTGTACTTCAAAAATTTCATCTTCTCTAGTCGGGAAGAAAACATGGCATGTGTTCTGGAATCTACACTCCTTTTGATCGGGATTTCTAAATATGAAACCTCTAAAAGTATCTAAATCCTCAATTTTCTCCTCAAAACCTATAAATTGACCCTCAAATGTACCTAATAATTCCTAAAAATGGTTTATATTAAAAAATGATAAATTGAGTTATATGTATGGGAAAATATAAAAATTTCTTACCTTTAGGTCGAATATGTCAAGTCATTACCTATTTCCATGATCCTCATATGTCACATAATGATTTGGATCCTACCATGCTCTACAGTATCACCTCCCTTCCCCTCCCTCTTTATCTATCTATCAAACCCCCGTTTTATCTCTTAGACATGCAAAGGTAAATCCCACAATGAGTATGTGAGATTACATGGGGAGGAGTTGAAAACAAAAGAACAAAATTAAATCAAAGAAAATAAAATGAAAAATAAAAGGAAACTAGGTCTGACCCTGGTTAATAACCTAAGTTTATACTTATCATAATGAAAACTCCCCTTTTAAGATAGAACAAAATAATGAGAATCTCAATACGATACTCCTTAAAAATGTTATAGTTGAAAAAATCCATGAAAAAAATTAATATTTGATTGATTAAATTTTAAATATCAATTATTCCAGAAAAATTAAAACTGTTTAGAATTCCACCAAACTCCCATCATAGGGTAAAAAACCTATTCTAGGACTAAATGATTGGTTAGAAAAATAATCCAAGATCGCATTCTAAGGAAAAATGAAAATTTTACACCTTAAAAATTTGAATGAAAAAAATTAAAATTTATTCTCAAAATTAAAGCCCTGAACAACATGGTTCCTCACAATATCCCCACCCTAAACCATTGAATCCCTAAGAATATGTGGGGATAAAAACATCAGTCATGATCTCATAAAATTAAATCTATAAAACTACACTATCTCAACTATCCAATAACCTATATCATAACATCAAAAAAATATCTTCCATGGTATATGTTTAACTAGGACCGATCTGATACTCTCCACTATAGGATTTCCCTTATCATTTTCTCACAAGTGAATATGAAGCTCAGCATCCCACAGAAAATTTCAAATTTCAACTAAATGAAATGGGGTCATGCTCAATAGGGAAATGGATCAATCCCCACCAAATGGATTACCTTATACTACTCCTCAAGAGAAACCTCAATAGATTCCATAATCAAACTATGAAGTATATATAAAATGAAAAATATCTATGTGTAGAGACAATTATCTCTTACCAATTTCAAGATGATGTTAAGATAGAGAATTATCATTTCTAACATGGAGTAAACTATGATTACAATGAAAGTTATATATACTTGTTATAGTTTCCTTTAATAAACACTCAATACCACATCTTCCAACAAAGAATGTTTTTGTCTAGACATGGGTAAAACATCCTTGATAGCGAATCCATTTTTGATGTCTCTCATTCCATGGATGGACATTAATCCTTTAACCATAGCTCCCTAAAAACCATGTCCTTGAAAATCCTAGAAGACATCAGTCCTCAACTTTCACACATCCAATTACGAATTTTTTTTTTAATGATAACATGTGCAATCAAAATGTACCTTTACCACATGAATCATGCTCTCATGTTTAGACCATCAGAAGGCTACATTGATTGGTCTACATAAAACATCACTTTAATTAATCTAGAAGAACCCTTGGAACCTTACTTAAAAAAATTACCTCAATCATGCCATGAATTATTCCATGACTACTCACCACAAAACATTTTTTAAGAGATGTAGGCATGAAATGTGAAACTACTTTTCAACTAGTATTGGCACCCAAATTGTCTTTCATGGTAGATCCAGTCTTAAAATAAATGAAACCAAGATGCATCAAAAAATTCCAATTTAGCCAGCATGACTATATCAACATACCCAAGCACTAACCAAGAATCAGTATCATAATAATAATATATCCTAGATCACTTCCAATAAAATTCATCTATAAACTTGGCCCAACCTTACTCACAGGTTTACCTTAATCAAATTGAACATCAATCAACATGGGTTTGTGTCAAAACTAATGGATATAGGCCTCCCACCAAGCACTACTAATCAAGTCTCCTAAATAGGGAATAAGGTCTAACCAACTAAACCAAAATATAATACCGATCCTACGAAGGTAAAGATAAAATTTTCTATGGGGTTAGTACTATCAAACATCAGCATACTAGGTCCCTAATTCTTTATAAGAATTCTCATAAGGGATTTCTCTTTAGAGGTAAGGATACTAGAATAGAAGTGATACTGAATAAAAACTCAATGACCATACATATATGGTAATACCACCTCAAGGTATAGTTCATGGTAAATTTCATTGTACATGTCATAATCATATTCATTGACCTTACAAGATAACCCTAAGAAAATAATAGTAAATTATTATTTCAATATTATCTATACAATAAAACATTGTATAAATTGTTACTAAAACATTAAATAATTGAACATGATGAAAAAAACACTATGAGGGGGTGAAATCATGGGTATCATGTACCCTATAGGCCAACTATGGTCACTGAACCTCTTATGAATGATTACATAGTCATCAGACTCACCAAAAAATATTTGAATGTAGATCCACATATCATATCATCATAAGGAAATATATATTAAAGTCAACCCAATTGAGTAGAATTACACCAAGAAAAATATACTAGAAAATACTATTTAGGTTTTTTATTAAAGTTTAAGAAATTATACCTTATTATCAATAATAATCATACACTACCATTCCAATAACATGTGATTCCAATATTCCAAATATGATGTATGATATGCCTCTTTCCTTTCCTATCAAAGAGTCAAAACCAATAACCGAAATCTTACTAATGGGACAATATAATTAAATCCATACTAAATCAACACATCCACACAACATGTGCATTGATAAAATTGGATGTCATATACAAATATAACATCATAAATCAAAAGATCAATCCTATATGCTTGTAAAACATGAATTCATAACAAAATAGTTTTTATCAACTCACCAGTCTAATATCAATCAGTAGTTATAACACATCCCAAATTATCCTATTTACAATATCCAAAATATCAATACAATTGTAAAGGAACAACTTTTAACACTTTGAAAAATCTTGATCTGTATTCTACTAAACTGGTTCCTAATGCCCATTAACTAAAATCTATTATACATTCCTATCTATACAGCATAGGATTTTGACTTATAATAAGGGAGTAAGATATGTCTATGAGGATAATTTTCCATCATATCATAGTTAAAAATAGTATAAATAACTAGATGTAATCTAAATACGTAAATAAATAGAGCACAGAATTAGTAAATAAATTTATGTAGAACATTCTCTAATAATAAATGATATTCTATAGAAGACCAAACAACCATGTCAAATATATAACACTGATTAGAAACTAGGATAATCACATATATATATATATATATGTGAGTATATAATGTGTATTTAAATAAATTTATAGGGTTATCCTTCTAACATTGAGGTATAACACATACCCAGTATCAAATGTAGTCTCATGTTTCTCTAACTGGATCTGATAAATCATCATGATCATCTTCTCTCAATGATGAAACTCTGGCACCATCCTTAACCATCATGTATCTTCTCCCAACATGAAAAGAATACATAAGTTCTACAAAAATACACTAATGTTCATGTACATGGGTGAAATTTTATCTCAATAGGACACCCCAAAGATGGACATATAGATCTTATATCATAATTTCATGATCATGAAATATGCTCAGCCTAGATGAGTCTCAATTGAAAAAGATAACAAAACAAATAACATGAAACCACAATTGATCCTTAGGTCTGTGATACCAGTGAACTAAGTAATGTGTTTTTATGTGTGTGTGTGTGTGTGTGTTTGTCTATGTGTGTATGTGAGTTCAAACACAAACACACACACATATATATATAACATTGAATATACATGTGTTTGGTGAATAATAACATAAATCAACATTAGACAATCCTTAGATAATTGATCTTTAACATATGAACATCCTATGAAATTGTAATTGATGTAGATTTCATGCCACTAATTTGGTGTATAATTAAATTTATCTCTACATTGGTAATTAGAATCATAAATAACTACTTCGTCCATTGTGAGAAATTTCTCTCAGAAAGCTATGTCACTGTTAGGGCGTACATGTCCTTTCCCTAGGTTCACCTGCATCCCATCACAATATTGAAAAATGTCCTATACTGAATGAAAGTCCCTTAAATATGGTATTTATATGAATGTAAAACCATTATTTCCATGTATGTATTTAATATTTTTTGAGAACTTGGCCCTGGTATATAGGTGATCACAACATTGTGACTTGAATTAATCACTAAAGGGATCACCCTTATTTGATATATAAAGTAACTCTCCCAAGATCCATGTAAATACTTAGCATATATTAATATAAATGTCTTAATACCTTTATCCTGAGGAAGAACCTCTGGCCAATGTAGTAATGGTGTATTCACTGGACTCAATATATAATCCTAGTCATCACTGCATGAGATCATAATCATTCATCATGAATTTTTCACATCAATGGTGAGGAGTTTCATCTCCACCACCTCGATCAAGTAATTGATTAGGGATATCATAATAATCCATATAGTGTGGGTTATCATAATCATCTATGAGTATCCAATAAATAGGTAATTCTTGAATGTATAAAATAATCATAGGAATTCCATGCCCGCATATCATAAGAAAATTATCAAAATCATGATTCATGGAAGTATATTTGAGAATCCCAACAATAAAATAAAAAATGTATTAGAAGAAGGATCCTATTAAATACATCTGGGAAACCCAAAAAATAAATATTATGGTTCACATTAAATATGTTTCATCATCCCAAATATAAATTTCATAATGTTTTAGGCTCATTATCGACAAACATAGAACCATATATGGTAAACATCATTGGATTAAAAATAAAATTAATGTATAAAAAAAGAGTGATAGTGGATGAACACAAAAACCAACCACTACTTCCTAAGCCTCAGGGATTAAAAACATGGTATATGTTCTAAGGTGAAAAACACAACCATCACTACCCACACCTGATATACTAGCTCAGTGTTGACCAGAAATAGGGTCACCCACTGGGTCCCTCAATTCAAAACTTGAGAGAGAAAACCTGTGTGAGATCCTAAAATTTTATACATAAGAAAAATATACTACTCAATATCCTCGTCTATGAAGTTAAATGTAGTAACACTACATGGAATCCATTAGGATATGTAAATATAGACAACCCACAATGGGATCCCCAGAATGATTCATAGGAAAAGGAATAGTACATGGTACCCTCAAAAGAAGTTTAATGAGAAGAGGTATCCTATATGGGATCCATGGAATGTATAAAAATAAAATTTCCTATATGGGATTACCTATATTATCATATAAGAAAAGGAATCCCTTATGGGATTTTCAGTAGAATAATAAGGTAGAGGCATCCTATATGTGACCCTAGAAAATGATTTATCTCATTGGATCTGAGGTCAAAAGAGAACATATCGCAAGGGGGACATCATCATAGGTTGATCTGTGAAATAATTTAACAAGAGAGTTAGATCAGGGACCATCTCCAATCAAGGGATCATACTCTTAAGAGATAGATGGATTCAATCACTATAGGAAGAAACTCTCTATTTAGTAATTATCCAAAAATGTCTCAAACGAGTCCTCAAACCACCTCAAGTGATTTACTATCACTATATATGTTACATCCCAGGTAAATAATGAGTAATGAATTTTCATATTTATTAATATTTGTGAATTAAATATTAATTTTACTTTAAATCGGATGCTATGATTCAATGGCATACCCGAGATGCAACAATGGGTTTCTTTGAAATATTACATTTCACCCAATGGTGAGTCATACTGAAAAATAATAATATATTATTATTATTTTAAATGGTAGTTAACGCCTAGCCATTGTAATGATGAGATTGAATAGAACTAACTAAAAAATGATTATAAATGTTTGTTAAATGTTTTTACATTTATCTAATAAATGTTAGGGGCTTAAAATATGAATGAATTTAATTTTAAGCATGAATACACTAATATTTAGTAGAAGGTTGAATTACTGCCTTTTGATGGAAAAACCTATTTAAATCTAGTTTTGGTCACTTTAATATGTTTTTTTGATAAAATAAAATTAATATTTAGAACCAGGGCATCAAAATTTACTTTGGATAAAATTTTTTGTATTTTTTTGATAAAATTCAGTTTTTTTGATGATTAATGAAAATACTATATTTTAATTCAAAAATAACTTTTAATATAATTTATTTATATGGTTATATTATCTTTTTAATTGGTTTTATAGTGTAATTAGATTATTTTTACCATTTAATCCAATGTTGATCATTGGAATTAATTTCACTTTGAAATTGGAAATAAACAAGTGTCAATCTTTTGATAGTTATTGTTTCTTAAAAACACGCTATTTGTTTTGACCACGTGAATTAATTTTAAATTAATTAATGAAACTTCCATGTTTCTAATTTTTTAAAATAGATATAATTTTTTAATTTTGAATATCAAATATAGGTTAGGCTGAATTTTTGATATTTTTTGGAAAAGCTTCAATTTTTTATGAATAGTGAAACCACTTGGTAGTATTTAAAAAAACTAACTTTTTCATTTAAATGAAATTTTACCTCTTTTGTGAATTGAATTTCGAAAATACAACATACATGGTTTATATTGGTAAGTAAAATGTGTTTCAATAAGATGAAAATAATTTTTGGTGAATGGTAACTTATGACTTTTGTTTACCATGGTTAAAGGTAAATAGGGTAATTCAAGGTAAAAAGAATATGATAATAATACCAAATTACCTTAACACTTGTCATAACCTTATTGGATGAGTCATTCCCTACCATGGGAATATTTGGGTTGATTTAGGGACCCCATGGAGCCACTAAGAGTGATAATGACACTATAGATTAATTAATTTAATGTAAAGGCAAAAATGACACAAACAAATATCTTTTAGTAAATTAATTTTTACATGGGGTTATATAAGTTATATTTTTGACTATAAATATTCATTGGAAATATAAAATGATTTCCTAAATCATGGTATTTTTTTAATTTTTAGACAATAAATAAATTAAATTATTTATTACACAATATTGATGTATTATATACATCATTAATAAATGATTTAAATAAATAAGATTATAAATATTAAAATAACATCCAAAACCTGTCCAATTATTATTGGATGATTTAATTTAGACCATCATCCATCTTATCTTAGACTTTAATTAGTTTTTTATCTTCATAAACCGAATATAATTATATAATAAAATAATATTTTCACACTTTCCTAAAGAGCCCCTCCTCCCCTTTATAAAAGGACACCACTTCTAACAAATTACTCACACCTCTCAAGCCTTTTGGCTCATCTAAACTCATCCCAATTAAGCTCCATACTTACCTCTCCTCCTCCTAGAATCATTACCTTAGTCATAAGAAACTTCAAGAAATCCTTTTGGTTAAAACCAAAGGAAGTTACCCAAATTAAAGGTAACAGTTACTCTTAACTTCTTTTCTTTTATTTTACATATCCAACCCCTAAAATCTTTTTATTCCTTTATTTTATAACAACACCAGTATCCTAAATATACTAGGATTTTTTTATGAGATGTATTTTAACTAAACTTACACACAGCTCCATATAATGGGTGAAGAACATGTTGTTTCTGTGGATGGAAAACTAACGCCTCATGAAATGATGATTGTTCAATTATCTCCTACCACCTCTCATGGTGGACATTAAGATGGAATTGAATATTTATATGATATATATTGTGTTTATATTTTCTTTATTCTTCTGTATTTTACATTTATATCCTACCTTTATGGTTTTCATAATGGGTAAACGCGATAATTTCATTTGAGGAAGCGCGGACTACCGCCCCCTCAAAGGGATATGACTCGTTAATGCCATATGTGGGATGTATAAAGGATAGTGCTAATAATATTATATATTATATTATACTTTAATTATAATATAACTATGTATAATTATGTTTTAATTCCTTTAAAATATGAAATAGATATGAAAGTAGCGTTCATGCGTACGTACGGCTTACCGTCTCCATGAACGGTGCATTTCATTTCTTATCTACAAAATGTTATGTACTATTATAAATACATATATGTACTGGATATATATGATTTATATGATATCTAAATCATGAATATCATTTTGGAGATAATGGACTATTGACCACATGGAAAACTTGTAATTATAAGGTGTTCATTTTTGACTCAAGTACCAAATATCGACCAAACGATCATTATTAACTTAAATGACTTCATAATGTTTATAACATGGTAATAAGTGATATAAAAAAAATAAACTTGAAAAATGTTCTTAATCAAGTAGATATTAACTTTATTTTATTATTCAGGAAGAACAAGGAACAAACGAGTCAGGTAGGACACGAGGTAAGGGATTTCTTATCTCACTTTTAATTCCGTGATATTTCCATTGTTCGCCACTTATTTATTGAATGTGGTGTAATTTATACTGCCATTTATATATATTACCATGATTCTATTTATATTCATGGTATTTTTTTATTCATTTGGTGGTTATTATATTTTGGTCATACGACTCGATTGATTACAACGAGGTAAGGGGTTTTATCTCACTTTTTATTCTCGTGAGATTCATGCTATATTTGTCCCTATTTACTTTGAGTGGTGTATGTAATGCCCATGATTATACTATTTATGTAATATAATTTCATTTATGGTTATTTACATCTACATTTTATTGTCCTTCTTTCATGTGGCATATGTTTTGTAAGTTACCAAATCGGTAAGGGAACCTTTCACCCTCCTCTTTTTAAAAGACTTCTTTTTGTTATGTATTTTAATTTACATATTTTTTATGTTGGGATATGTTCTTATATATCCTTATTGATGTAAATTTTATGTCCAAGTGATCAGATACAATTTTCTCTCTCATCAATTAATTTTATGAATTTTAAAGTGACGTCGTTAGGCTGTCGAATTTTACCAAGGGAACTTTTTAACCCAATTTCGATTTCTTTGGGTTCAACATGTAGTTATTGAATATGTCATACTTTGAATATGTGTTAATGAACTTTGATTGTTTTAAACTTAATATCCACTTATATTGGGTGTATTTATATTTGTCACACATAATTTTGAGATTGATTTATCCTTAATTTAAGGATACCGTCTTTATAAGGGATTTCATCTCAATTTACATTTCCATTGAGACTTCATTGTTTTTATGCACCAATTCACTCTTATATGGTGTATATACTCTCCTTTGTCATATTATATCATGAATCCCTTTAGTCTCATGATATTATAAAGTTCAGATTAAATGTTATTCCTTAATTATTTGTATTCAAGAGTCTATAATTTTGTTAAAAACTTATTAACTAAAATATCATTTTAAATGTTTTAAATATTTGTTATTATAAATCATTATCATTAATGTCCATGTTTTAGAAATTGTTTTGAGTATTTATTTATATGGACATTAATGTTTTAAAAATATAATTCCATTAAAATCTTCAAGTTGTTATCGGACACTTGGATTCAAAAATCTAATTCTAAATGGTTTATGAAAATGGAATGATTATTTCAATATATTGAAATTACTTATTGCGATTTAAAATGAAATGTTATTAGTGAAATGTTTATATTTAAAATATTTTATGTGTTATGATGGTACTTAGACATTTGACAGGTGGTTACATGATAATCCATATGACGGGTGGTGCCATGATAAACTAGGACGGGTGTTTATGTTATAACCTCAAATGAATTGGGTATAGAAGTTGGTCGTATGGCTATTCCATTTAGTGATATCTGTGTAAGTTGACCGTATGGTTATTCCACTTAGGAATTTTATGTCCCAATTTACCTTTATATGTTATGTGTTCTTTATATGGGTTTTATGTAAATATTTTTGTTTCAAAAGGTTAAGCAATGATATTTTATTCATTGAATATTATTTACTACTTCATAAAGGGGGAAAATATTACTTATGATAAAGTATTCATGGCTTACTTGTTGTTTTGAAAATATAACTGTTTTCCTTCTTTGTGTATCCCTTACTAATCTTTTTATGCTCATCCCAAGTTTTTGAAATGTTTTTCACAGGACATAAAGTGTAATAGGGTTGAGTATGGGATCAAGGAAAATTCATGTTGTCTAAAACATGGAACTATACATGTCTCATTTATTCCAGAGTTTTTATTTTATGAAAAAAAAATGGAAACTGAGTAGAAGATTCTACTTTGTAATTTTTGAGATGTCATGTAATTTTTATGCCTAATTCTCTAAAACTATAAACCTGAAAATATCTTCAATGTTAATTATTCATTTAATTCAAGATTATGTAATGTTTAAGGCTGGGTCGTTATAGTTGGTTCAGAGGTCGGTTTAGATAACTTTAGATTTTGGGATGTTATATAAGCATAAGTTACATAACCATAATGGTTATCATGTTAGAAAGATTCGTAGTTATTTTGAACAAGTTTAAGATAACATGAATCAGTATTTACCCTCCTCATAAGATATTATATGAAAATTTTACTGATATACTGACACTAACCTTTTTGGTTTTAGTAAATGGCTGGATCTAACAGGAACCAAAGTAACAGTGGATGTGAAGAAAACTATGATGGTTTTCTGAAAGAGAAACTGAATGAAATGAGAGCTATAATGAGAACTCTTGTGGTTATTATCAACCAACCATATGTATCCATGATTTACAACCTAAAACATGGTGATTTTTATAAGGCATCGTATATACGAGAAACAAATCCTTACAGAATTTAAGGTAATAATCATAAAGGTAAGTATGTTCAAAAACCTATCTATCAAGGATGTGGAAAGAAACGCCTAGGAAAATACTTCAAAGGTATGGGAATATGCTATAGATATGTGAATGAATGTCATAAAGAAAGAACCTTCCATGGAAAAAGGAAGCATCTAGTTGACTCTTGGAAAGGGAAAGAAGCTCTTTTTAAGGGATTAATTGAATGTTTTAAATGTGGTGTGCATGGTCATTATACAAACAGATGTTCTACGAAGATGTTTCGGGAATGGGATCCCCAGGATCATACAAATACATTTTTACCAATACCTAATGTCATTCCAATTGAGGATGAAGAAACTGACAATGACCAATGAAAGGTATGGATTATTTCTTAACATATGTTTTGACATTATTGAATCTTAGGATATGATTCATGATTTTGTTTGTAGGAAAGAATTATTTTATAATAAGTTGGTAAATAATGGTTAATAGATCATGAAGAATGTTGAATGATTAAAAAGTCAACATATAATGAATTCAAGAGTTATGGTATATTTTAGGATGGTAAAATGCTTAAAACTATTAAGGCTCTTTTGATGATGGGATTACATTAGAAGACTTTCTATAGTATGTGTGACCCTAAAGTTTGATATATGAAAATTTTATTCAAGGAATAATTATATTTTCTTTTATGGATATAGTTATAAAGAACCATTTGGGTTTATATGATCCTTGAATTTGAATCAATTATAGGTTAATACATGTTGGGATGAAAAAATGAATGTTATTAGATAACCTTTGTGGTTAAAATATGTCATGGTTATTTTTGATGAATTTATCTCTTTTTGGGAATGTTGTAAAATTATATAGTTTTTCAAAATGGAAAACACGCAGATCTCATGACAACACATCACGTCAGACAAAGCTGTGGGAATCGAACCCACAACCAAAGTGAGACTAGGATTTATCACCTACCACTGAACTACGTGAAGTCCCTGGTTAGTATGAGTAATTTTTTTTAGTTAGATGATCTTATGAATAATTTTATTCTATGTTATTTATGGAAATTATTAACCTATCATAAAGAATATGTGATTAGGTTAATTACACATTAGTATGATAATTTAAAAGTAGTCGATGTTATTTGGATATAAATGTTAAGATTTGCTGTAGAAGACTATGGGATTAAATTACTCTGAGTTTTGGTTTTCAATGTTAGTTTATATTATATTGAATAATTTTAAGGAATTTTGTTTATTGAATGGTCTTTGTTGAACTTAGGGTACTGTTTGTTGAATTTTGGAGATTAGTAATAGTATTTATTTTTATAAAGAATTATCCTTTTGGGGGATTATCTGATCTTATACTAACCTTTTTGGTTTTGGTTACGGTATAAAAACATGGGAAATATATAGTTCGTCTTATTTGGATTATGTGATTCTCTCGAAGTTGATTATAGTGCTTTTAATGTGAAAAGATTTATCCAAAATACTCATCGTTTGGAGAAAATATGAGCTTTTTTAGAAAGCTAGTAAAGGATGAAAGTCTATATGACAAGTATATCTGTTCCTTATGTTTTTAGTTAAGCTCATAAATAAATTCCTCAAATTTATGAAAATTAATTTAAAACAAAATAATTTACCGTTAATGTTTCCTACTAGGGAATCAAATACTGTTTAACCCATCACAATTTTGTGATTTTCTAGTGGTTAACTTTCTCCAAACCATGTTTTCTATCAAACTCTATCAGAACTTGATGGTTTGTTTTCTCTTACATATCCATGTTTTCCTACATGGAATCGTAATATGGGATTGTCTCAGGTGACCTTGGTACTTATCTTTCATTCTTTTAAAGTGATATATTTATTGACTCTTTTTCCTATGTGGGAATTTCAATGAAGTTTCTAAGCACAATTTTAAAATTGCGAGGACACAATTTCCAAAAAGGGGGGAAGGATGTAACATCCCAGGTAAATAATGAGTAAGACATTTTCATATTTATTAATATTTTTGAATTAAAAAATAATTTTACTTTAAAGGGTATGCTATGATTCGATGTCATACCCGATACGCAACAATGGGTTTCTTTGAAATCTTACATTGCACACAATGCTGTGTTATACTGAAAAGTAATAATATATCATTATTATTTTAAATGGTACTTAACGCCTAGCCATTGTAA
Source organism: Viscum album (assembly GCA_963277665.1). Lineage (NCBI taxonomy): Eukaryota > Viridiplantae > Streptophyta > Magnoliopsida > Santalales > Viscaceae > Viscum > Viscum album. The sequence continues at coordinate 909,433,756 of OY728145.1, forward strand.
TGATGGGAATGAATAGAGATAACTATATAATGATTATACATGTTTGTTAAATGTTTTTGTGTTTATCCAATAAATTTTAGGGGCTTAAATATGAATGAATCTAATTTTAAGAACGAATACTCTAAAATTGGGACATCAAAATTCACATTAGGTAAATTTTTCGTATTTTTCTGATAAAATTAGGTTTTGTGATGAATAGTAAAAATAGTGTATTTTAATTCAAAACTGCCTTTTAATATAATTTTTTTTATATGGTTAGATTATCTTTTTAATAGGTTTTAAAGTTTAATTAGATTATATTTTTACCATTTAGTCCAATGTTGTTCATTGGAATTAATTTCACTTTGAAATGGGACTTAAACAAGTGTCAATCTTTTGATAGTTATTGTTTCTTAAAAACACGCTATTTGTTTTAACAACGTGAATTAATTTTAAATTAATTAATGAAACTTATATGTTTTCAATTTGGTAAAATAGACATAATTTTTTAATTTGGAATATCAAATATATCTTAGGCTGAATTTTTGGTATTTTTCTGAAAACCTTCATTTTTTGATGAATAGTGAAACCACTTAGTGGTAGTTAAAAAAACTTACTTTTTCATTTAAATTAAATTTTACCGCTTCTTTGAATTGAATTTCGAAAATCTGACATACATGGTTTTTATTAGTAAATAAAATGTGGTTCAATAAGAAGAAAATAATTTTTGGTGAATGGTGACTTTTGACATGTATTTACCACAGTTAAAGGTAACTAGGGTAATTCAAGGTAAAAAAAATATGATAATAATACCAAATTACCTTAACACTTGTCCTAACCTTATTGGATGTGTCATGGCCGACCATGGGAATCTTTGGGTCGATTTGGGGACCCCATGGAGACATTTAAGATTGATAATGATACCTTAGATTAATTAATTTAATGTAAAGGAAAAAATGACACAAACAAATATCTTTTAGTAAAATAATTTTTACATGGGTTTAGATAAGTTATATTTTAGACTATAAATATTCATTAGAAAGATAAAACTATTTCCTACATCATGGTATTTTTTATAATTTTTAGACAACAAATAAATTAAATTCTTTATGACACAATATTGATGTAGTATATACCTCATTAATAAATGATTTAAATAAATAAGATTATAAATATTAAAATAACATCCAAAACCTATCCAATTATTATTGGATGATTTTATTTCTACCATTAGGCATATTAGATTCTACTTTAATTAGTTTTGGACCTTTAGAAACCGAATATCATTATATAATAAAATAATATTTTCACACTTTCCTAAAGAGCCCCTCCTCTCCCTTATAAAAGGACAACACTTCTAACAAATTTCTCACACCAATAAATCCTTTTGGATCATCCAACATATGCCCAATTAAGCTCCCTACTTCCCTATCCTCCTCCTAGAATCCTTACCTTAGACATAAGACACTTCAAGAAGTCTTTTTGGTTCAAACCAAAGGAATTTACCCAAATTAAAGGTAACGGTTCCTCTTAACTTCTTTTCTTTTATTTTACTTCTCCAACCCCTAAACTCTTTTAATTACTTTATTTTATAAGAACACCATTATACTCAATATAGTAGTATTTTTTTATGAGAAGGATTTTAACTTCACTTACACACAACTCTATCTAATGGGTGAAGAACATACTGTTTCTGTGGATGGAAAACTAACGCCTCACGAAGCGATGATTGTTCGATTATCTCCTACCGTCTCTCGTGGTGTCCATTGAGATGGAAGTGTATTTTTATATGATATATATTATGTTTATATTTTTTTATTCTTCTATATTTTACATTTATATCTTACCTTTATGGTTTCCATAATGGGTAAACATGATAATTCCATTTCAGGAAGGGCGGACTACCACCCCCTCAAAGTGATATGACTCGTTAATTCCATATGTGGGATGTATAAAGGATATATTTAATGATATTATATATGATATCATACTGTAATTATAATATACCTATGTATAATTGTGTTTTAATTCCATTAAAATACGAAATATAAATGAAATTTGCGTTCATGCATACGTACAACTTACTGTCTCCATGAACAGTGCATTTCATTTCTTATCTCCAAAATGTTATGTACTATTATAAATACATATATGTAATGGATATATATTATTTATATGATATATAAATCATTAATATAATTCTGGAGATAATTTACTCTTGACCACATGGACAACTTGTAATTATAAGGTGTTCATTTTGGACTCAAGTACCAAATATCGACCAAACAGTCATTATTAACTTAAATGATTGAATAATGTTTATAACAAGGTAATAAGTGATATGAAAAGGAAAATAAACTTGAAAATTTTTCTTAATAAATAAGAAATTAACTTTAGTTTATTATTCAGGAAGAACAAGGAACAAACGAGTCAAGTAGGACACGAGGTAAGGGATTTCTTATCTCACTTTTAATTCCATGAGATTTCCATTGTTCGCCACTTATTTATTGCATGTGGTGTAATGTATACTGCCATTGATATATATTATCATGATTCTCATTATATTCATGGTATTTTTTGATTCATTTTGTGGTTATTATCTTTTGGTCATACAACTCGATAGATTACAATGAGGTAAGGGGTTTTTATCTCACTTTTATTCCCATGAGATTCATACTATATTTATCACTATTTACATTGAGTGGTGTATGAAATTCCCATGATTATACTCTTTGTGTAATATACTTTCATTTATGGGTATTTAAATCTACATTTTCTGGTCCTTCTTTCATGTGGCATATGTTTTGTAAGTTACCAAATCGGTAACGGAACCTTTCAACCTCCTCTTTTTAAAAGACTTCTTTTTGTTATGTATTTTAATTTACATCTTATTATGTAAGGATATATTCTTCTATATCCTTATTGATGTAAATTTTATTTCCTAGTGATGATATACCCTTTTTATCTCATCAACACATTTTCTTAATTTTAAATTGATGTCGTTATGCTTTCGAATTCTTACAAGGGAACTTCTTAACCCAATTTCAATTCGTTGGGTTAAACTTGTACTTCATGAATATGTCATCCTATGAGTATTTTTTAATGACCTATAATTTTTTTACACTTAATATTCACTTATATTGGTTGTATTTATATTTTTCACACATAATTATTTGATTGATTTATCCTTAATTTAAGGATACTGTCTTTATAAGGGATTTCGTCTCAATTTAATTTTCCATTTAGACTTCATTGTTGTTATGCACCAATTTACTCTTATATGGTTTATATATTGTCCTTTTTCATATTATTTCATGAATCCCTTTATTCCCATGATATTATAAAGTTTAGATTAAATTTTATTCCTCAATTATTTGTATTCAAGAGTCTCTCATTTTGTTAAGAACTCTTTAACTAAAATATCATTTTAAATGTTTTAAAGATTTATTATTATAAATCATTATCTTTAATGTACATGATTTAAAAATGGTTTTGAGTATTTATTTTTATCGACATTAATGTTTAGAAATTATAATTACATTAAAATCTTCAAAGTGGTATGGGACATGTTGATTCAAAAATCTCTTTTTAAATGGTTTTTGAAAATGGAATGATTATTTTTATATCGTGAAATTACTTCTTGTGATTTCAAATGAAATTTTATTAGTGAAATGTTTATATTTAAAATATTTTATGTGTTATTATGGTAATTGGAAATTTTATGGGTGGTTATGTGATAAACCATATGATGGGTGGTGTCATGATAAACCAGGATGGGTGGTTATGTTATAACCTCCAATGCATTGGGTATGGAAGTCGGTCGTATGGATTTTCCGTTTAGTGATATTTTTTGAAGTCAACCATATGGTTATTCCACATAAGAATATTTATGTCTCAAGTTACCTTTATATGTTATGTGTTCTTTATATGGGTTTTATGGCAATCTTTTGGTTACAAAAGGTTAAGCAATGATTTTTATTCAGTGAAGAGTATTTACTACATCATAAAGGGGAAAATATTACTTATGATAAAGTATTCATGGATTACTTATTTTTTTGAAAGTCTAACAGTTTTTCTTCTTTGTGTATCCCTTACTGATCTTTTTATGCTCATCCCAAGTTTTTTAAATGTTTTTCATAGGACATAAACTGGAGTAGGATCAAGGATGAGATTAATGAAAATTCGTGTTGTCTAAAACATGGAACCAGACAAGTCTCATTTATCCAAGAGTTTTTATTTTATGAAAAAAAATTAAAACTGAGTAGAAGTGTCTAATTTTTAATTTTTGAGATGTAATTTAATTTTTATGCCTAATTCTCTAAAACTCTACACCTAAAAATATCCTCAATGTGAATTATTCATTTAATTCAAGATTATGTAATGTTTAAGGTCGAGTCCATATAATATACATGGAATTATACTCATAATGGAAAACACATCTGTCTAATTCTTATTTGTAGGAATAAATATATGAGAATACTAAAACGTTTGGTGAGGGTAAGTACATGGCATGCACATCCTATTACATGGAGTATACACACAAAACCCATATTGGGTGTGCAGTGCGATAAGAATTTTCATATAAATGAAAATGTATATGGCTTGTTGACAATGTAAAAATATCATACCCTATATGGGGTACAAATTTTTTTTACCTTAGAGGACATGATTGAGTACATCTACATAACATGAAACCTTGTGTGGTATGGCTGTTAATTCTATATGGCCATGTGCCCCTACACTGGCTATATGGATGGGTACTTGACAACATGTATAAGACCTAATACATGGAATGTGTAACCCATACACATTTTGTACTTATAAAAAGTTAATATTTCATAAATAAGAATAATTAATGGTGTGTGTTCCCTAATCTATATTTTTTTCATTGGGATTTTCGAATGGGAAACCCCTCAAATCATCCTGAATCCCCATTTTTCTCCACAAAAGATATATATAGACACTCTAGAGTTAAGTAGTAGTCATAAAATATGTTTGAAAATTTTAAATATTAAATAAATAGGGATATATAGAAAAAAATGGCTTACCTTTAGGTTGAACTTGTAGATGCTTCACCTATTTCTATAATCCACGGGTGTTGCGTGATGATTCTACTCCTTAAGAGCTCTACATTTGAACAAACCTTATTATCACTATTTATATATCTCTATAACTATATTTTTTATGTAGAAATATCATAATGTGTAATAAAACATGGTTTATGAGAAGACAAGAAAAGTTGAAAAAATGATGAAAAAAAAGAAATCGAAAAAGGTGTCTGGTTCTTGCCATAATTTATGACATGTGATTATACCTAGTATAAAAACACCTAATTTTGAAAACAAACAATGAAGGAATAAAAATATTTTGAACTATTTAAAATATATATCTCAACAAAAACATGATAGTTAATTGATATCTAAATAATTAAATTTTAAATATCAATTATTCTGAGAAAATTGAGACAGTTGATAATTCCACACAACTCCAATGCTAGGGTAAACACCCTATTTTTTGACCACTGAAGGCATTATAAAAATTATCAATGATAATATATTAGATTAAATGGACTAATTAAACACATAAAAGTAACTTAGAAAAAATTCATATTTCTTCTCAAAAATCCTATAGAGAAAAATATGTGGCCATTAAATAAATGCTATATTATTTAGTCCTTTCGGGTATGGTTCCTTCTATCTAACTCCACTGTTTTAAATAAACCACCATATATGATATTCTATGTTTGTGGTATTTTCATGTTATATCATAGGATGTTTAGTAGAAACCATGGGAAATGATTTTGGAAAACATATATTATGTAATATAACAATGTGACTAACTTTAAGGATTAGTCTATGTATAGAAAACATATGAAAGATTTGGTAAGGTATAGATTATGTAGTTATCCTAGAAGTTCTTTCCTAATAGGATTATACTATTGGATGTAGTTTTGGCGCAAACACATCTAAAGTTAATAACATCTAAAAGAGTTGGTAAAGTATATCTTATACATAATTCAGATTCATGGTGATTGTAACCGTACCGAGCACCTAGTTTGACACACTCAAGGTATATGTGTAGGTTAACTAACATTTTATCTATATATAATTATGATGAATTAAATAAGAGAAACTATGGAAACCTTCGATATTCCATAGTCGTATGGTAAAAAACTGAAGAGTATTGGGATGATATTTCTAGGGCTAATCATATGTTTAGAATTATAGATACTCCTTTTAAGGAATTATGTGTTTAGAGATTTAAATTATTATGGACATTTCGGAGAGAATTATATTAAAACAATCCTTTCTTTCATTATCTTTTTAGTTAATATTTATTTTAGGAATTAGGCTTCAATATTATATGGACATAATTTTAAAGGTATTGATCACCTTTAATTTTAATGTGATCATTAATGATAATTCAATACTAATATTATAATATAATATAATTTTGAGTCAAATAAATTTATAGAAGAAAATTGATTAAAAATTGATTTGATGATTAATTTTATTTCAAGGATGTTCATTATATTTCTTGTGAGATTATAAGAATTATAAAATTTATTAAAAAAATAGGAAAACTATATACCAAAAGGAAAAATGTGACATATGGAAATGAAGAGGGGATTGGTCCCACAAACAAAGAGAGATAAGGGTTCGATATGTATGAATTTTCAATTAGATTCACTAGTTAGCATGACAATGTTTTTACTTAAAAATTATGGATAAATATTATGTTTATGATGGTAAACATGTTATAAGATCCAATATATTTTAATTTTTTCAGATTTTGAGATGATCAATAATATTTTACACTCCTCATAATTATCAGGAAATTATACTTTTCACTATTTTTATAATTATATTTCCCACTAATGTTCTCCTTTTTTGAAATATAGTTTTTTATTCTTCAAGATGACCTTTATTTTTCCCTTTCCCTCTTTTTAAGTGGTTGTTTTATTAAATATTTCATAGTATGGGTTTCCCACAAAAGAATTTTCAAATGTCAACACATGGATTTCCATGAACAATTTCTTGTTGTGGGGATTCAATATATTTAATTTGGGATAATATTACACTTGTATATTTTAAAATAATAAAATTATTTTTGATAGTGTATAATACACACAACTCCAAGTTTAAATGAATAATGATATACTTTTTAAACATAATTTATATAAACTATACCTTAAAAAATTATATATAGGAATATAAAATTTCTGAAAATAAATATTTTATATTATGAAAATATAATGGTATATAAGGAATCAATATTTAGTAATATATTTACATATTTTAAAAAACTATTTTTCATCAAAAGGTTCATTATTTATTTTTTTGATAAAAAAATATATCTAATTTATTTCAATTTTAAAAAAATTATTATAAAAATTATCTCTATATGTGAAATTATCATGTAAAAAATTAACATACGGTAAAATTATGATATTTTTCTGACAAGGTTTATTTTTCAGTGAATAGTGAGAAATAATTTTTTGAAACTATCATTTCTTTTTAATAAATTTGGCAATGTAAAAGTTCCATTATTATTTTAATTTTATTTCTAATTTACAAGAAAATTAATTATTTATATTTAATATAATTAACTAAATTTTAATAATCTTTATATCATATTTTCTTATTGGTTTATTTTAATATTAAAACATATCTTTCTAAAAACTGTTTTCAACTAAATAATGAGTCTCCATTTTAGTTAATTATAATAAAAAAATTGAGGAATTATTTGAATGGAATTTATATATTATATATCTAAATATATTAATTTAACTTAATATAATAATTATTACATATTATAGAGCTAAGGTAAGATTATCTTATACATCGAAACTAAATTCCATGAAAAATCACTTTTTCGATAATGCAATATGGGATTTTTAGAAAATGATTTTTCTTAAAATTTTAGATATTTAATGTGATAAAAATGATTCCATATTTGAAATAATTTATATTATTTAATGATTTAAACTTAAGTTTTGGTCATAATTAATAGTAAAAATAATAAAAATATGTCACCATGGTAAAAGGGTAATTGGGTTATCCCAGGTCTAAACAATGTGATAAGGCCACCATGATTTATCTTAATTATTATAGAATGAATAAATTTCAAATAATATCACATTATGACCAATATTGAATTATCTATGGAATAATTTTCCATAAATGTGACCTGTATAAGAATTTAAGAAGGAAAAAAGAAAGAATGTTAGTCTCTTTCCTTTAAATATCTATTATATGTTCAGATAGGGATAAAAAATGATCAAAAATTAAAGTATACACTGGGATAATTAAATTATTTCCATGTTCTTAATTTATTTTTTTTAATGATTATATATTCACATTAATCACTTATTCAACACTGACACAATGCTAGTGAAAATAGTGTAAAAATCAAGGTAAATGATTTTAATAACATTAATAGTGATGTATTTGGGGTGATATCTGGTTAAAACAATACTTATATATATAATAATTATGTAATAGTGATTTTAAAATTTATTTTATTCTAAATTTATTATTATATTCATGTCTTTAATGAAGTATTAAATGAATACTCTCAAAATTGACCAAAATGATATTTAATGTGAAAAATATTTTTAAATATATTTAAAAATATTGATAATAATTCATGACAAAAATTAGGATGGTTATTTGAATAATGTTTCTTCCATTTTCTGTTTAAAATATTTATCTTATATGTGAAATTATAATTTTTTGATTTTGGAATAGTTTTTATCACTACTAAGGATAAAATGGGTTTATAGTGTGTTAAAATTAGAGATAAGGCTCAACTGATAATTAAACATTTTTTGTATCATATTTTATAGAAATGATTAAAAGTTTTACTGTCAAAAATTCTAATATAATTCCATTTATAAGTATTTTAATTGAATATAACCTTATTATAATTTTATATTTTATGAAATTCCAAAATTGACCCTCCCCTAATATATAAAAGGGAACCTCTTATCCTTTTTCACATATAAAAATCTTTTAGTCTAGAAAATAACTATAAAAATATTTTACTTACATCCAAACCTACATCCATCATTATTTTTTTAAATGATAAATCTATCATAGGATGTCTTTTGTTAAAATCTTATGTATATTTCCCAGAGAAGAGGGTTCATTCTTAATAGAGTGTTTTTATTTTATTATTCTTAATCCTCCTATGAATCATATTTTAACATGAAAATATAATAACATAGATATATTACATATATTTATATATCATTTTTTTATTTTTATACCATATATCCATCTCCTCTTCCATCATGTAATAAATGAAACCATTGGTCATGTATATGGCAGACTGCTGCTTCATGAACCTATGTATTTATTTTTCCATCACAACCCGTTAAGTCTGGTTGTGAGGATAGAATTAATATATATATATATATATATACTATATCCTTGAAATATTTATATTTATTAATTGATAATATATAATTTAATTTCATATCACTACATTACCTTCATTGAGAAATGACAATATCACTCGGGCATGCGTGTGGGCAATTGCCTCCACCAAACGGTGTGATCCTTTTTTCATTCCCACATAACATGGATGATATATATATATATGTGTTTATGTGTGTGTATTTGAATTAATAATATGATATGTATAATATAATAGTCATTATTTAATTATATAGTAATAATTACTTTATTTCTATCATGATCGTTAAAATTGGTAACGTTACCCATCTGTAAGTATAGCTCACCATCTCCATGGTATTAACATAGTTTATTTTTCATAATCATATTTAATGATTGAATATAATATTATAATTGATGTCTCAAAATAATAAATATTTTATTATTATTATTCAATATATTATGGAATAATTACATTATTGAACATATTTAACCTATAGAAATCATTTTGGACATATGAACCGAATATCATCAAAATATCTAATGTGAGCTCGATTGATTATGTAATTAAATATAACATGGTAACAAAATAATGAAAAAGGAAATATAAACATGAAAAATTATTTGATGAATGTATATAATTAAAATATTTTTAATATTCATGTTGTTAATGAATGTAAGAGAAAAGTGTGGCCTAAGGTAACATATTTTTTTCTCAATTCTCAATCCATTAAGACGTGTTTGGTATTATACACTTTAATACATTTATGTTTTTTATATACTGAAAAATTGATATATTTTACAATAATATGAATTTATTCATTATTATTAATGGCTCAATTAAATTAAATCAATCTAGATTAATTTTTAAAATAAAATCTGATCTTATTTCTCTTTTTGATCTGGTATTTTTTTCTTCCATATCAATATTTTTCATGATTTATTTACAAAGCCTATTTTAATTAAGAAAATTATTTCTTAAATAAATTATATTCTATCTTAGTCTTCTTACAAGGTATAAAATTAATATTTATAATATTTTTAAAAATATCTTTTTCAACTCTATTTAAAAAATTAAAAAATAAGGTTTTTTAATATAGATGGTGTTAATGGATTTTGACATCACTAAAACTATTTTATACTCCCTAGAATCTCAATATTATTTTAATAATTTTTCAAATAAACCCCTTTAATGAAATCTATTTTTTGATATTTCACTTCCATTTTCCAAAATACATAATTTTTCAATAAGACCTATATTTTTTATGAATTTAAAGTTAACATTCATTAATTTTTTAGGCATTTAACATTATCCTGAAACATTAAATTTCATGTGATAATTATAAAATAGATTTATTTTAAACATATGTATTATTTATAAAATGGATATGATAATTTCGCAAATCATATACCATTTTATTATTCAGTGTTTTTTCAGGAAAGGCATTTCACTGATTGAGTAAAATAATGATAAATCTATATCCTTCCAAAAATATGGATATATATCTATAAGGATATTTGTTATAAATTTTCCTGATCATTTAGTATATTAATAATTAATTGGGAATGTATTGATGGTTAGGACCCATGATTATATATCCCCTTGATGAATCTATTGGTATAATGAGACGAAGTACTTTGACAAATTAAATGTGTATTTTCCCACAGTTTTAAATAGTCTTGGCATATGATCTCAGTAGAATAGATATCCCGATATCCATGATAATGAGATATAATATTAAACATTTCCATCATTGATAATTCAGATATTATTATCCATGAGATTTATAAATTCATATTATCCATGGGTGTTTTTCATTATCATGTTATTGATTAAATGAAATTTGTTTTTAGTTATTTATTTTTCCTTGATTATGACTTATTGATTCATTATATCTTAAATTGTACATAGACCATACAGAGCATCTGATCTCACTCTTATTTTCTTCCATTCCCCATGATATGAAGAATGAATATTTATTTACTTCAAGGATAAATAACATTTACCTTTATTATGTTTTTTATTTTATGTTTTCAAATGTAATTTGAGATTTATTTATGTTTCTCGTTTAGAAAGACTACTAAAATATTTTGTCACTTAGGATATGATTCCATGTATCTACTATCAATATAATATTATAACCACTGGATCTAGGATATTATGTATAGGGTCTTTACAGGATGTTTTTAGAGAACATTTTAGAATGATAAAATAGATATTTCCTTTAATGTAATATGTTTTATGTTGCTAAAATATAATATGAATACATGAAAAAACAATATTATTTCTTATATATGAAATCATATATTATTTAAAACCAATGTATCCTTATATATTTTCTATTTTTAGGTATTTTTTATGTTATTAAATATATATACATATATATGAAATTCTTTCCAAATATCTATGTAACCATCTGATAAAATGCATAGATTAACATATTTTTGTGTAAAATATACAAGGAAATAATGTATGAATAATGGAGAGAATTATGAATTATATTAGTATTGTTTAAATCCTTGAACATATTAAAAACATTTTAATATCACCGCATAAAATTTCATGAGGTAAACATTTATTGTCTATATATAACTCTTTTTTATGTATCATCATCATCATTGGTATTCATTTCATTTAACTTTTCCACAAATTCTTCTCATAAAAATTGTAATATTTTATATTATTTTTCTAATACAACATTCTAAACAATTTTAGGACCAATATATGTTCACTCTATTACAATAAAAAATAGAAATCCTAGTATTCTTTTTTATCAGCATATCTTAAAAATAAATTTGATTAAGTGTAATTCACTTTATATTTTAATCAACATAATAATGATATTCAATATATTATAATAAATAAATATAACTATTTTTATTTTTACTTATCTTCAATTATGCTAAACATATTTGGATATTATGTGAAGAATAATTATAATCTTAAACTAGCATTATACATTAGAAATAGTAATATTCACTTGTTCAGAATAACTGAATGTAACTCTTTATATTTATCATTGTCATCAAATATTCTAAAAACAATTGTACATTAGGAGAAGAATCAGATTAATCTTTGACTAGCATAGTCCATTATATATTAAAATTGATTTTATCTATGTTAAAAAATATAGACACTGACATTTTAAAAACTATAATCTTTTCAAAATGCATCATGGTAATATTGAATATAAAATAATTTTTGTTATAAGAAATAATACTTATTCCATTTTTTTGTAAATAACTAATGAAAAATATATTATTTAAATATCATATATTGTATTGAATATAATTTGATCATTTTATCTTTTTCATGAAATTAATTTTTAAAATACATAATGGATTGTCATCTAGAACACATGTCCTTATGTTTTAACAAAAAATTGGTTGAAAACATTATCATTGATAAAGTTTTTTAAAAAATTTCTTCTTCTAGATGATGTTATAAAATTTAACTAATCATGAACTATTTTTATACAAATAATCTTATCAATTTATACTAAAAACCATTATTAATGAATAGATTATCTATTCAACTAAGAGAAGTAAGATAAATATATAGATCTTTCGATAAAATTCATATGAGTTTCATAATTGTTTTTGATAAATTTAAATATGTAATGTATGAATTTTTATATTCACCACATTAATACAAAATATAAGGAATTTAAATTCATCCCATTATTATGAAACTCTATATATTTATAAAGAATATAAATTATATAATCTGTTTCACATACCAATGGAAATTGACGATTAAATTAACATAAAACTTATTCAAGACATAGTAATTACATTTAGTTTTATAAACTCTAATGGGTATTCTGAACAATTACATCATATGGAATCATTATTCCTTCCTAATAACACCCTTAGGTTTCACAACCCAAATAGTTCATAAATGGATTTTTTTGGATAGTCCAAATTGATTTTTATATTTTGATTTGAACTTTTAAAAACTTATATTGACTATATAGAATGTAATCTTATAGATCATATTCATAATATATATATAAATATTTATTTATTTATTTATTGTAAACATTTTTATAACATCATATAAAAATTTTAGTAACCCATTAATAATGTCTAAAAATTTCCTTCAATGATTATAAGAAGATTTTTTAACCAAAAAGGCCATATGAAATTCAACAGTCTTACTTTTTAATTTTTATACTAAATATTTCTGATTATATGATGGGAGAATAAAATTTAAATGATTATTTTCCATCTAATTACTTTGTAAAAATGTGTGAATTACTCAATACGGCCATAAGTATAATGACCCATACTTTACATAAATTTTTATTACTTCAGAATTGAAGCATACTTATTACAACATATAACAAAACCATGATAGGACCGTATAGGTTTAGTGTCTTTTAAAACTGAAAAACTTAAACAACCGGTTCAAAAAGAATCTACATTGTCTCCCGTTTATTACATATTATCTAGAGTCCATTTTGGAATATCCTACTTAATACCCTTCTTCCTGACCTAGGGAAAATAAAACATACAAAAGGGTGAGATAAAATGCTCAATAAGGGTAAACAAAGGAAATATCAATCATATCATATTCATAAGAACATAACATTTTGAAAATATTAACATGAAAAAGAGATCATAGTATCATAACATGGGATAAATAATAGTAGTGAAATGTAATCCCAATAATCATAACATAAAACATGAAAATTTGTGGCATACACACATAATCATAGAAAATAATTTCATATTAGTCAAGACTCATTGCCAAGACTATCATAGTGGACAAAGTCCATTTCTGAACTGAGTTCACTCCACGTTTCAGCCCTATATCACCAAACCAAATTAACTTGTCGTTACATCCATATCTATCTCATGAGATATATATCTTTACCCAATGAATTAGAGGGAGATATAGGTCCCACCGATCTTATAATGAAACCATTCTTATGTGTTCCACAAAATCATAAATCATATATCATAGCATAACACATGTAATAAAAATGGGATTCTTAAACATCATGCCATCATAACATAATCCATATAAGATAAAAGGACTTCATAAAAATAATTCCATCATAACTTAATCAAATAAAAGTAAAAATAGTGATATAAAAATAAACCTATATTATCTTAGATGGAAAATTATTTTGAAAAAACACTTGAACTCCATTCTTGAGGAAAATATCCTTTCTACTTCAAAAACATTTTTCCTTTCTTAACATGTCTAACAATTTTTAACTAAAATAATTTAATTAAAAATAAACTTAAAAACTTTTAATGGAAGATTCATGGAAATAATGTTCTATGAAATCATAAAAATTCATTCATGTATTTTCAGTTAAAAAACATTCTTCTCGTACTTTGGCCGGAAAAGTCAAAATGTATCTCGTACTAAAAACAAAAAAATATTCCTTTCATATATTTTACTAAAAATTCACCAATAGGTAAAATTGGATTTAAAAAATCGTAGGAGGATAGAAATAATATTACATATTCAGTAAACATGGATGTGGATGATGAATATTCTCCAGTAGATTCTGAAGTATAAACAATCTCGGATAAAAATGAGATTGTGAGATTTTCCCTTACCTTAGGTCTGATATGCTTCGTATGTATCTGAAATTCCTGTATAATGATTTAAATAATGTCATTGACTTTTTAAATAATCATATTTGTTGTTATGATATCATATATGGTCATATTCTTATCTTTTTATTAGTAATATTTCATTGCTACTTGTTATTCGGGTGTTCATTGCTTTATGTTCTTATGCATGTTTTGTCGAATAAATTCTTATTCTTATTTTCAGGTTATAGATAACTCATTTACAGAATTGTATTAGTGTAATATATATCATATTTATTCATTAAATTCATTTATATAATCATTATTCAATTAAGATCATGTAGAACGAGTCGCATCACATTGTGGAGACGGTAGTCCGTACGTACGCACGAGCGATGATATCATTCTTTGGATATTAAAATCGTATATAATTGGATGGTATATCATATATAAAGAACAATAATAATGTTATATTTATTATTTTTATCATTTATACTCATTATCATACCCATCCAAATGATGAAATGTTTGAATAACAAACTACACCACAACGTGGAGATGGTAAGTTGTACGTAAGCACGTGTGGTGACTTTGTCATTCATGGGATGGATAAAATAACTAATATGGTTGTACCATTTTTATATTAACATCACAGTATATAGAATATACTGGAGTTATTATTTTATAATGGAAACAACAAAGAAGGAGGAACTGTAAGAAGAGAGGAACTTGAAATAGGGGGTGAGATATTTACCTCTTCCTCGGGTTCTTCCTTTTGATTTGATAAAAAGGGCCCCTTAGGTTGGCTTTCTGACTAAAGGAAGACCTCTAGGATGAAGGGAGGAAAGTTGAGAGGGTATTTTTGCAGGGTTTGGCTGAGCCAAATTGCTTTGGAGGTGTGAATTAGAGAGATGGGGGAGTGTCCTTTTATAAGAGTGGTGAGGGGAACCTTAAGAAAAACATAAAATATTATTTTATAATAAATTCATATTCGGTTTATAATGGCTCCAGAGTCACTTATTTAGAGGCTAGGGTTGGGATGGGTCTAAATACTTTCAGCCAATAGGTTTTAGACAAGTTTAGGTTTCCATTTTAACCTTATCATTTAGATTTTACTCCAAGTTAAATAATTTAACTTTTATCGTGTCTTCTTGTATTCTTACACTATATGGTTAATAAACTTACTATAAACTAACAATAGAACCCAAATTGGTTCATTAATGTCATATATATTATTATATAATTCTTTTGGACGAACCTTATATTTTTTGGAATAGAATATCAATTAATAATAAAATATTGGTTTTAAAAACTATTTTATGTCAATTTTGACACTATTTTGTATTTTGCTTTTGATAAATTCATAACAGCATTATTTCTTCTAACAAATTCATCTAACCAACCCTAATATTTTATAGTACCTATAAAATTATTGTAATTCATAAAAAGTCTCAAATTACATTTATTTGGGTATTTATAATATCAATTATGTTAATATTTCATTAATAAGTAAATTACTGCATCATCATTGTGTCATAAATAAATTAAATGATTTAATTTCTATAAATTATAAATAAAATACCATTATGTATGAAATTTTTTTAGATTTTTAATGAATATTTATAGTCGAATATATCTTATGTATAACCCTATAGTAAAAATATTTTACTTATTAAACGTTGATTTTAATTCTTTTAACTCTTCTCTGAAATTAAATAATAATAAATGTACTAATCTAATCCAAGTAGACCTAAATGGTCATATTTTATTCCTAAGGTTTTTTTGGTCTAATTACATTTATCCAATAGAATTAGAACATGTTTTAGGGTAATAATAATATCATTTTTACCCTTAATTACCCTATTTACTTTTAACTGTGGTAAATAAAAGTAAAAAGTTACTATTCACAAAAAATTATTTTTATCTTATTGAACCATATTTTATTTTCTGATATCAACTGTGTCTCTCATATTTTTGAAATTCCACTCACAGAAGTGGTAAAATTATGTTTTATGTAAATTTTCAAATTCTCCTAGGAGGTGGGTAAAAGACGGTAAAAAGTTCAATAAAATTTTTATATATATTAAATTGTTATAAAATGACTCCAATTAATTAAATTGAACTTATATATGTATTATGTATTTATTTTTACCTAAAATAAATTTAAATAAAATAAATAATTATTTAAATAAAAATTTTGTTTTAAACTATAACTCAGTATTTTTCACTATTCATCAAAAATTGAAAGTTTTCAGAAAAATACCAAAAATTCACCCTAAGATAATTTTGATATTATGAATCCAAAAATGAAGTACATTTTGAAAGGTAAAATTTATAACATTTCAAAAAGTGGGTATTACTCTTCATAATGGCTAGTTTATATAATATTTTAATAACATATCGTTGTTTAGTGAAACTCGGTATTGCGTACAACGCAAGCTATTGAGGAAGGTTTCTCTTGATTATAATGCAATCCAAGATAGTGTTGTGAATAGTGAAATATTCCTTTGCTGTTTCATATAATATAATACATAAAAACAAAATATTTATCATAAAATATCAGGGTGTTACATTCTACCCCCCTTAAAAAAGAATTTCACCCTCGAAATTCGTCACTTCGTAAAAAACAGATGAGGATACCTCTCCCTAATCATATCCTCAAGTTCCCATGTAGCTTCTTCTAATTGGTGGTTCCTCCATAAAACTATAAACAAGCGAGTTGTCCTGTTTCATAGAACTTTTTTTCTATGATCCAGAATCTCTATTGGATGTTCTTCATATGAAATATCTTTCTCCAGCGGTACAACTTATGGGCTTAGTACATGTGAAGGATCGGGTATGTAATTTCTCAGGAGAGATACATGGAACACATCATGAACTTGAGATAGATTCGTTGTAAGTGCCAATCGGTAAGCTACCATCCCAACATGATCCAGAATTTCAAAAGGACCAGTATACCTAGGGCTTAGCTTGCCCTTCTTTCCAAATCTCATTAATCTCTTCCAAGGAGATATTAATAAGAATACTTTATCACCCACTTCTAACTCTAGGTCTTTTCTTCGGTTGTCGGCATAATTTTTTTGTCAACTCTGAGCTCCTCTTATGCTTTGTTGAATAGATCTTACCTTTTCTTCCATCACATCAACAAGATCAGGTCCTAATAGATTTCTTTCCCCAACATCATCCCAACAAGTTGGAGTTCTGCATTTATTTCCATAGATAGCTTTATAAAGAGCTATCTGAATAATGGAGTGAAAGCTATTATTATATGAAAATTCCACCAAAGGTAGGTGTTGATCCCAACCACCTTTGAAATCCATAGAGAAAGATCTCAACAAGTCTTCTAGAGTTTGAATTGTCCTCTAAGACTGACCGTATGTCTGAGGATGATAAGCAGTGCTAAAACTCAACTCTGTAATAAGAGTATGCTAAATACTTATCCAAAACTTCAAGGTAAAACTCGGATCCCAATCAGATATAATTTAAAGTGGTACTCCATGCAATCTTACCACTTTCTTCACATATATCCTGGTAAGCTAATCAATAGATAAGTCTTCTCTAATAGTAATGAAGTGTGCCGACTTCGTAAGATGGTCAACTATAACCCAGATAGAATTATTTCCTTTGGATGTTTTCGGAAGTCCAGTGACAAAGTCCATAATGATGTTTTCCCATTTCCATTCTGGTATGGGTAATGGTTGAAACAACCCCATGTACTTCTGTCTCTCAGCTTTAACTTGCTGACAAACCAATCATCGAGAGACATATTCAGCAACATCTCTTTTCATGCCATCCCACCAGAAGTGCTTCTTTAGGTCCCTATACATATTCGTGCTTCCAGGGTGAATAGAGAATGAAGAACTATGAACTTCATCCAATATTTCCTTCTTTAATTCTGGGATGGGAGGAACACAAACCAGATTCCTGAACCTTATTATTTCATCACAATCAATGTGGAATTAAAGAACATTTCTCACCTTCTTTTGTAACTCTACATCTTATTTATGTGCCTCTTTAATCTTTACATGTATAGATGGTTGAACATTCATTTGAGAAAGATAAGATTTTTCCCCTTCCATTATAATTCCAAGATCCATCCTTTGTAAATCCATAAATATTGGATCTTTTTTGATCATCATCATGGATAAGCTAGCATGGTCTTGCTGACTTAATGCATCTACCACCTTGTTTGCTTTCCCAGGGTGGTAATGAATTGAGTAGTCGTGATCCTTAATCATCTCCAACCATCTTATTTGGCTCATATTCAGCTCCTTTTGTGTGAAAATATAATTTATACTTTTATGATCAGTATAAATATCACACCTTTCACCATAAAGATAATGCCTCCCAATCTTTAATGCAAAGATTACCGCAGCTAATTTCAAATCATGAGTTGGGTAATTTTTCTCATAGATTTTCAACTATCGTGGGGCATAAATTATCACCATATCATTTTGCATGATAACACACCCCAATCCCTTCTTCAATGCATCACTATAAATTAGAAACATTTCTCCACTACAAGACAGTATGAGCACAAGTGCACTGGATAAACTTCTTTTTAACTCCTTGAAATTCTCTTCACACTCCTCTGTCCAAACGAACTTAACTCCTTTTTAAGTCAACCTGGTGAGTGGATTAGATAATAATGAAAAATCTTTCACAAAACGTCGATAATATCCATCCAAACCAAGAAAACTTCAGATCTTAGTTACTGTTGTTGGTCTCGACCATCTTTTTATAACCTCTGCTTTTGCTAGATCCACGGATATCCCCTCTTTTGAGATTATGTAACCCAAAAATGAACCTTTTTGAAGCAAAAATTCACACTTGGTAAATTTGTCATAATGCTTCTCCTTTCTTAGGGTCTTTAATATAATTCTCAAGTGATATTCATGTTCTTCCTTGCTATTTGAATAGACAAGAATATCATCTATAAATACTACCACAAACATATCAAGATAGTCACTAAAGACTCTATTCATTAGATCCATGAAGATAACAGGGGCATTAGTAAGACCAAATGGCATCACTTTAAATTTATAGTGCCCATACCTTATACGGAAATCCATCTTTGGTATATCCTCCCTTTTGACCCTTAATTGATGATACCCTGAATGAATATCAATCTTAGAAAAGTATTAATCTCTGTGTAGTTGGTCAAATAAGACATCAATGTGTGGGAGAGGATATTGTTTCTTGATAGTGATCTTGTTAAGTTCTCGATAATCAATGCAGAGTCTCATTGATCCATCTTTCTTCTTAAAAAACGGAACATGAGCTCCCCAAGGTGATGCACTAGGGCGTATGAATCACTTATCAAGATTCTCTTGTAGTTTCTTCTTCAATTCCTGTAACTCAATTGGGCACATTTTATAAGGTTTTTTTGAAATGGGCATAGCACCCGGTATGAGTTCTATTGAAAACTCAACTTCACAATATGGTGGAAGACCTAAAAATTCCTCTAGAAAGACATCATAAAACTCCCGTAGAATGGGAATATTCTTAATTGTGAGTTTCTCTCTAACCATTTGAGATAAATAACCTTCATTTATTGGAATCAAGACCCATAAGATGGATTAAATTTCCACTGGAAGGTTATATTCATCCTTGCATCGATAGATAATCATATACTGATCGGGAATATGAAATGTGACTTCCCTTCTTTGGCAATCGATATGAGCTCCGTATAAGGAAATCTAATCCATGCCAAGAATCACATACAATTCCACTATAGAAAGGATCAAAAGATTTGTAGTAATCACTTTCGTAAAAACGTCAATTGGAGAAGAATTATAAACTTTTGATGAAACCATTGTGACATTAGGGGTTTTCACAGCTAACTCAACAGCTAATTGTTAAGGTAGTACGGCGATACCCTTAGAAAATTATTCAGAAATAAAAGAGTGGGTGGATCCAGAATCAAATAAAACATTTGCTACTTTAGATTGGATGGTAAGTGTACCTTTCACCACTTCGTTATTGTACTCCACATCGCCGATAGAAATTGCATGTGACTTTCCTTTGTCTTTGACCTTAAGAGTTTGTTGAAATCGATCATCATCAACAACCCTTGTATTAGGGCATTGATTAGAATAAATCCCCATTTCCTTGAACTTGTAACAATGAAGTGTAGAATGTGCATTCTGGGTAGCCTTTTCTATTTTTGCAATACTAGACATCTTTTTCCCATCATTTCAGCATTAAAATGCCCGATGACCTTCTTTTCCACATTTGAATCATTTACTTGTCCCTTTAAGACAATTCCCTCCATGTTTCTTTTTAGACTTTGAGCATAAGGGAGAACTCATCTTCTTTTCAGTGTGGTCTTTAGAATTCCCTTTGAATTCCATTTTCCTCTTCTTATCAAACCCATATAACTAATGGGTTACTCCAATATCCATCTCAACCTTGAGAGCACATCGAACAATTTCCTCGTATCTATTGAAGTCCCTTATGGCTAATGCCCTTTGAAGACTTGGTTTTAAGACACTAAAGAATCGATCGATATTACTCTCAATTTGGATAATAATTCTGGAAGCATACCTTGAAAGTCTTGTAAAATTTTCTTCGTAGGTACCAACAGATTCATCATCCTTTTTCTTTAGTTCAAGAAACTTTTTCTCCATCTTTTTTCGAAGAATACGAGGGAATTACTTATTGAAAAATATGTTCTTGAACTCGTCCCATTCCATGGACTCAATTTCATCTCTTTGAATCATATTCTTGATAAGATTCCACCATTGATCAGCTTCACCTTCCAAATGATATACTACTAAGATGACTTTATCATGTTCAGAACATTGAAAAACTGAAAATATCTTTTCAGTGGTACTGATCTATTGTTTATCCACAAATGGATCAGTAGACCCGCTGAATGAGGGTGGACGCTACCTCATGAAGGATTCAACAGAATGTTGCTCCTTATTTTTCTCGTTTGGAAGTCATGCATGATTCATAGCTTGATAAAGTTGTGTGATAATGGATGCATGATTTTTCATTCCAGCTCCCATAACGTTTAGTTGCTCAGAGGGATAATCATTTCATTTCCCGTCGCATTCAGCATTAACACGGTTCCTTCGGGTTCCATCCATTGACTAAAACCAATAAGAATAGTGTGAGAAACACTAATAATAATGGGAAAATCACATAATAAAGAATAAAATTTCACACTTAAGGTCTTCTCATAGGTTATTCGTGGCCATTTCTAAAACACTAATATTGTGTTCTATACTTAGACATATCCTTAGGGTTATTACTAACGCTTTCAAATCCTAGTTTCTAAAGGTTGACTATACCCTTCCTCGGATACCAACTATAACGACCCATAATTTACATACATTTTTATTAATTAAGCGTTAAAGAATACTTATTACAACATATAACAAAACCATGATAGGACCGTATAGGTATAGTGTCTTTAGAAACTGGGAAACATAAATAACTGGTTCATAAATCATCTGCATTATCTCACGTTTATTTCATAATATCTAGAGTCCCTTTTGTTATATCCAACTTAATACCCTTCTTCCTGACCTGGGGAAAATAAAACATACAAAAGGGTAAGCTCAAATGCTCAGTAAGGGTAAACAAAGAAAATATCAATCATATCGTATTCATAAGAACATAACATTTTGAAAATCTTAACCTGTAAAAGAGATCATAACATCATAACATGGGATAAATCATAGTAGTGAAATGTAATCCCAATAATCATAACATAAAACATCAGACATTTTTTAATACACACATAATCATAGAAAATTATTTCATATTAGTCAAGACTCATTTTCAAGACTATCATAGCCGACAAAGTCTATTTTTGAACTGTGTTCACTCCTCGTTCCAGTCCAATATCACTGAACCAGGTTAAATTACCATTCCAGCCCTATCTATCTCATGAGATATAAATCATTACCCAATTCATTTGAGGGAGATATAGGTCCCACCAATCTCATAATGAAACCATTATTATGTGTGCCACAAAATCATAAATCAAATATCATATCATAACCCATGTAATAAAAATGGGATTCTTAAACATCATGCCATCATAACAAAATCCATATAAGAAAAAAGGACTTAATAAAAATAATTCCATCATAACATAATCAAATAAATGTAAAAAATAGGGATAGAAACAGAACCCTATATTATCTTAGATGGAAAATAATTTTGATAAAACACTTGAACTCAATTCTTGAGGAAAATATCATTTCTACTTCAAAAAATATTTCCTTTCTTAACATGTCATAAAATTTTAAACTAAAAGAAGTTAATTAAAAATAAGCTTGAAAACTTATAAAGGATGATTCATGGAAATAATGCTCTAGGAAATCATAAAAATCCATTCATGTTGTATAAGTTAAAAAAACATTCTTATTGTACTTTTTCCAGAAAAGTCCAAAAGTATCTCGTTCTAAAAACGATAAAATATTCCTTTCATATATTTTAATAAAAATTCACCAATAGGTAAAATTTGATTTAAATAATTATAGTAGGATAGAAATAATATTACCTATTGAGGAATGATGGATGTGGATGATAAATATTCCCCAATAGATTCTTAAGTATAAACAATCTCGTATAAAAATGAGATTAAGATATTTTCCCTTACCTTAGGTCCAATATGATTCGTAAATATCTGAACCTCCTGTATAATGATTTAAATAATGTAATTTACTTATTAAAGAATCATATTCATTGTTATGATATCATATATGGTCATATTCTTATCTTCTTATTAGTAATATTTCATTGCTACTTGTTATTCGGGTAATCATTGCTATATGTTCTTATGCATGTTTTGTCAAATAAATTCTTATTCCTCTTTTTAGGAAATAGATAACTCATTTACAGAATGTTATTACTGTAATATATATCATATTTATTCATTCAATTCATCTATATAATAATTATTCAATGAAGATCATGTAGAATGAGTTGCATTACATCGGGGAGACGGTAGGCCGTACGTACGCACGAGCGATGATATCATTATTTTGATATTAAAATCATATATAATTGGATGGTATATAATATATACAGAATCAAAATAATTTTCTATTTATTATTTATATAATTTATACTCATTATCATACCCATCCAAATGATGAAATGTTTTAATAAAAAACTACACCACAACGTGGAGACGGTAAGCCGTATGTACGCAAGTGTGGTGACTTTTTCATTTATAGGATGGTAAAAATAACTAATATGGTTGTACCATTTTTATAATAACATAAAAGTATATATAAGATACTGGAGTTACTATTTTTGAATGTAAACAACAAAGTAGGAGGAAGTGGAAGAATAAAGGAACTTGAAATAGGTGGTGAGATATTTACCTCTTCCTCATGTTTTTTCCTTTTGATTTGATCAAAAGGGATCCTTAAGTTGTCTTTATGACTAAATTAAGGCCTCTAGGATGAAGGGAGGATAGTTGAGAGGGTATTTGGACAGGGTTTGGCCGAGCCAAATGGCTTTGGAGGTGTCAATTAGAGAGAAGGGCGAGTGCCCTTTTATAAGAGGGGTGAAGGGCCACCTTAGGAAAAACTTAAAATATTATTTTATAATAAATTCATATTCGGTATATAATGGCTCCAAAGTGACTTATTTCAGGGATAGAGTGTGTAGGGGTCTCAATCCTCTTAACCAATTGGTTTTATAAAAGTTTAGGTTACCATTTTAACCTTATCATTTAGATTTAACTCTAAGGTAAATAATTTAACTTTTACCGTGTCTTCTTGTATTCTTACACTATATTTTTAATAAACGTACTATAAAATGCCAATCAAACCCCAGTTGGTTCATTTAATTCATATATATTATTATATATGTATTTTGGCCTATCCTTGGATTTTTTGGAAAATAATATCAATTAATAATTTAATATTTGTTTTAAAAACTCTTTTATGTCAATTTTGACAATATTTGGTATTTTGTTTTTTCTAATTTTATAACAGCATTATTAATTAGAAAACAATTCATCTAACCGACCATAATATGTTTTATTAACCTATAAAATTAGTTTAATTCATAAAAAGTCTCAAATTACATTAATTTGGGTATTTTGAATATCAATTATGTTAATATTTCATTAATAAGGTAATTATTGCATCATTATTGTGTCATAAATAAATTAACTTATTTAGTGTCTAAAAATTATAAATAAAATAAAAATATGTATTAATTCTATTTATATATCTAATTAATATTTATAGTCTAATTTTTCTTATGTATAACTCTATATTAAAAATGTTTTACTTATTAATCTTTCATTTTAATTCTTTTAACTCGTCTTTGAATTAAATAATAATAAATGTCCTAATCAAATAAAAGTGCAACTAAATGGTCATATCTTATTCATAAGGTTGTTTTTGGTCGAATTAAACTTATCCAATAGAATTAGGACATGTGTTAGGGTAATAATAATATCATTTTTAACCTTAATTACCCTATTTACTTTTAATCGTGGTAAATAAAAGTAAAAAGTTACTATTCACCAAAATTATTTTTATCTTATTGAACCACATTTTACTTACTGATATCAATAGTGTCTCTCAAATTTTTGAAATTTCACTCACAGAAGCGGTGAAATTAAGTTTTATGTAAATTTGCAAATTCTCCCATGAGGTGGGTAAAAAACGGTAAAAAGTTCAATAAAGTTTTTATATATCTAAAATTATTATAAAATGACACCAATGAATTAAATTGAAATTATATAGGTATTATGTATCTATTCTGACCTAAAATAAATTTAAATAAAATAAATAATTATTTAAATAAAAATTCGGTTTTAAACTATAACTTAGAGTTTTTCACTATTCATAAAAAAATTAATGTTTTTAGAAAAATACCAAAAATTCACCCTAATCTAATTTAAATATTCTGAATCCATAAATGAAGTCCATTTTTAAATATAAAATTTATTTCATTTCAAAAAGTGGGTATTACTATTCATAACGGCTAGTTTATATAATATTTTAATAACATATCGTTGTTTAGTGAAACTCGATATTGCGTACAACACAAGCTATCGAGGAAGGTTTCTCTTGAGTATAACTCAATTCAAGACAGTTTTGTGTGTAGTGGAATATTATTTTGGTGTTGTGTATAACATAATACATAAAAACAAAAAATTTCTCATAAAATCTCAGGGTGTTACAATAAGTCTCTAGATTCACCTACTGAATATCTTTAAATATTATTTATTTAGGATTTTTTTCCTCTAACAAGTATAATTTTCACTATATAAGAATATTTGAAATGAATATTTCAAATGTTATGAGACTTAAGAGATTATATATAAATGTAATATTTTTTATTATTATTTTTAATATTTTATTATGAGTAAGATGATTCCATTATAATAATTACATGTGTTTATTAAAAGGTTATATTGTTTTATTATCATTTTAATATGAAATTATTTTATATAATATTCTACTGAAAATGAAGTCCCCATATAGATTCACCATACCATCCAAGATCTATATTTCTGGAAAAATGAGTCCTCTTTAGCATTCCTATCAACACATTGATAATTTTTTATTGCATCATCTCAATCATATCATTTTTCGCTCATGGATGGATTAGTTAACAAATCTTTATCCAATATATTATATTGATACACTCTACATAATTATCCAAGTATACATCCTAAGGGTTTCTCAAAAAATTGTAACCCAAATAAAATTCCAGTAATAGAATAAGATATGAAAATCAAAGATCACCAAACATTAGAAAAACCTATAGGAGGAGAACCAAATCCACATATATCTTTCTTTCCATACATAAGATAATTGAGAGGATCCTTTCTATGGAATAACCATCGTAGTTGGATGATCAAGGTCTTGAAAATTTCTATATTGAATGAAATCTAATAATTAGTATTTTGAATTGTATTTATTCTCTCTATATTATCTCATTTTATTCACATTATATATGAATTCATCATATCATATTGTTTTTAGAATCCTAATTCCATCCAAAATAATAACATTTTTCAACATAACAATAATGTGTATGTCATTAAACAACTCATCATAGGTGTTACTCACACAAAAATTAAATCCAATTATATTAATATATATGATAATGAAAAAAAACATGATGTTGATAAACTCTTCATGTAAATAAGCTGAGATATATGATATTTACAGTATCTACATTAGTAATCCCAGCAAAATAGATATCTAACCCCCATTAACATTCCTAAATAAGGTATAAACCTCTTATAAAGTGTGTAGTCTCATCCCATGTACCTCTCCCTATTTATTATTTAATCAAGATAGAATATAAATAATGATTTCTCCAACACTTAATGATCGAACAAGCTGAAGAGGGGGCAGGGGAGTGGGACGTGAGGGGAAAAATATCTCAAACACTTAATATTCATAAACATACCAAAAACTATATTTATGATAATAATTCCAATTAAAAACTAATATCAAGTAAGATGAGAAACAACTATATAGTTGTACTCAGAATTTAATACAGGGCTCTATCTCCAAGAAGTAGATTAATTTTTTAACTAAAATAAAAAAAATCATAATATAAACAATTTATATAAATGATAAAATAGTTAATAACCTTGAGATAAATGTTAATTTAAAATATTTAGATATCATATAACTAATTATGAATATTTAATGAATAAAATAACATTATAAAACCTTTCATAAATTATCTAAAATTATATATGTTCAAAAAAATTAATATTACTACATAGACATTGAAATTTATTATTATGAAAGTCATAATGAGGGAGAAAATACCTAGGAGGGTGGAATTGATGAATCCCAAGGGAATCCACTTATATGACTATAATATCGTTTATGGTTAGTGATCATATAGTTGAATGATAATTTATTTCATCTACTTTATCTCTTATGGGATTAAGGTGGTCGACATTGTTATTATAGTCATTCTATGTGTTAGGGCCAATAGTGGCCTATATACCCTGAGAGGGGGGGTGAATCAGGGTATGGATATTCTTTTTCAAAGTTCTTCCTACCCCACTGGATCTTGACCTCTTTATTACAAGGGTCACTTTGTTTGCTCTTGTGTGTAAACTATGATCATGTCTTTACTTCTTTATCTAATGATGATGCTTTGAATGCAATGCAGGGAAGCAAACAGGCAGACACAGAGATTTTTACTTGGTTCACCCTCACTGGGCTACGTCCAAGGAGCATACGCCGACAAGTTGCCGGTCGTACCAAATTCCACTAATCTTCACTAGCTGTGGATTACAAGGTTCGGGCTAGATCACTTCTAAACCCAGGCTCACTGCCTTTACAAGTTTAGGGTCAGCTCACTACTTTCCCAAGGGTCACTCTCTGTTTCTCTCTCTCTGGCTCACTGCCGGTGGAGAGGATCACCTTCTTCCTCTTCCTAAGCTCACTACTCTGGAAGGGAATCCACTCACATGTTTATAGACCTGTAGGTCTCTTCATTTGCATGAATGAATGCATCTTCCTCTGTGTGTAGATGCTCTGTTGAAGTACAAATTTCACCCGTAGATGAATATCTCTTTGCACCGAAGGTATCGGGCAACGTACCAGCTTCCACGCAGTCTGAGAAGCACCGCTGGAACAAAACCTTACTTGGTGCGCAAGTCAATCTCGGCGCGCAAGTATCGGCGCGCAAGTCACAACGGGCCTGCAAGTCCTCCTCAGACACTTGCGCGACTCAAGCTTCCTCAACTCCAAACTTGCGCGACTCTCTTCCTTTTACGCCCAAACCAATATTGGCACACAACTGCCAACCGGCGCGCAACTTCTAACACCAGCACACAACTTCAACTACTGGCGCGCAAATTCACCTGCGCGACCCACACTCACCACTTGCGCGACCACCACACCTGCACGACGGGAGCTCTGATTTCTCAAAGTGTTGAACTCTGGGGAAAAATGGGGAGGGGTAGTCCAGTATTTATAGGAAATCTGACCACCCTACGCGACAACGCGCAAGTCACCTGCGCGACCCAGTTTCGGCGCGCAAGTCTTCTGTCCTTTTGGACACTTGCGCGACCAACTCCCAAACTTGCGCGAACCTACTTCCTTTGCCATATTTTGATCTTCTGATCTTGAAAAACATATGGCACGCAAGTTTCCTATTCTCCAAGTCCTCGGCGCGCAAGTCCCTTTGCCAAAAACACTTTTCTTCATTTGCCGATTTTCAGGCCCAAAAATTTGGCAAACACTGGAAAACGGCGCCACCTTGTATTTTTTCTTTTGTACTGCCTCCAGATCATCCATTCCTTTTATCAACGTTCTTGAAACAAACATGGATCATTGACCTCAGCTCTTGAACTTGACATTCCACCATGAACTCCTCTTTGTCAACAAATTTGTATGTCATTGTTTTGCTTTGTCAACAATCACTACTCAGATGTCCACTTTGTCAACAAACACAATCACCTAAAAAATGATTCAGTGATACCTTGAGGGATTTTTTCCCAACAATCTCCCCCTTTGGGTTTGTTGAAAACTCTTCCAAAACAATGATTCGTCGATGATTCTTCATCCTCCATTCATCTCATCACAATTCTGATAGCGATCAAGGATTTACTCAACACATACTCTAAGCCCACATGAGCAATGCTCCACGTGAGAAACAAGAGTAAATGAAAAGTTCATCAATGAATCACTTTATCTCTGACATCCACTGTTGACACCAAACTGATACCAATTTGTACTAAACTGATACCAATTGTTGATGGATTTGTTGGAAGACCAATGTTTGGTTTGGAAATAGTCTTACCACTTTCCAACACCACTCTTATGCTTTTATCACGATCCTCAGCTGCCATGATATCTATTCTTTGATCGATCACTTCTAGCATCGTCAGATTTAATACACTCCCCCTTTCTCATTTCTCCCCCTTTTTGGCTGCTCCACCTGTCAGCTTCTCCCCATATCAATTATGATTTATCAAATCTCCGCACTATCTCCCCCTTGAACAATCACTATTTTCTCCTCCTTTAACAAACACTTTTCTCCCCCTTTGTCAACGAACCCAAAGGACACTCCTTTGTAGTCTGTAACATAGTAGAGAACACATATCAGCATAGTAGGGAAAAACACATCATACCTCGGGGAGAGGGGGGAGGGGGTCCCACATCCACACTATTTCAAGTGCGGGGAATCGACTAATCTCCCAGAGCCAGTCGATGCCTCTCAAAAGCTTCCTTGGGTAAGGCCTTTGTCAGAATGTCTGCAACCTATAGCTCTGTAGGCACATACTCCAACTTCACGATGCCCTTATCAACCTTCTCCTTGATGAAATGATACTTGATCTCAATGTGCTTTGTCCTGGAATGATGGACAGGATTTTTGCTAAGATTTATAGCACTTGAGTTGTCGCACTTGATTCTGATTGGAGACATCACTTCAACTCCCATATCATCAAGTTGTGGCTTCATCCACAATAACTGTGTGCATGCTTGAGTGGCCGCAATATACTCAGCTTCTGCGGTTCTCAATGAAATGCAATCTTGCTTCTTGCTTATCCAAGAAATACACAATCCACCAAGATAGAATGCACCACCTGACGTTGATTTTCTATCATCTACTGAACCGGCCCAGTCTGCATCAGTATATCCCAATAACTCTGTCTGAGATTTTTCAGTATATGCCAAACCGAAATCCACCATGCCCCTGATACACCAAACTATTCTTTTCACTATAATCATGTGGATTTCTTTGGTATTACTCTTATATCTCTCTACTTGTCATGTGGTGAAAACAATATCAGGCTTTGGTGCAGTCATGTATAGAAAACTGCTGATAATCTGCATATTTTCAGTGAGATTAACTGCCCTACCACTATTAGCTTTTGATGATTTCATCCAGGTAGAAACCGGAGTCATCATCTCCTTGGAATATTCCATTCCAAATCATTCCAAAGAATCCTTGGAATATTTGGATTGAGAAATGAATGTTTCATTCCTGCCTTGTGTAACGCTGAAAACCAAGCTTCTTCAAATACTGATATAGCCTTCAGTACAATTCTCTTGGTGCTTGTTTCAGCCCATATAACGCCTTCTTCAGCCTGAAAACTTTGTTCTCATCCTCATGAATGAGAAAACCATCTGGCTGCTCAATATACACCTCTTCTTCCAGAAACCCATTTAGAAATGCAGTCTTTACATCCATCTAGAACTCTTTGAACTTTCTTTGCCCTACAAAGGCTAGGAATAATCTGATTTTCTCCTGCCTTACAATCGATGCAAATGTCTCATCATCATTTATTCCCTCTATCTGGGAGTCTCCTTTGCACATCAATCGTGCTTTGTTCCGAATCACTGTTCCATATTCATTCATCTTGTCTTAATAGACCCATTTAGTCCTAATGACGTTTTTATCTGCTTGCCTCGAAACAATCTCCCACATCTGGTTCTTCACAATCTGATCAAGCATTTTATTCATAGCATGAACCCAGCTTTCAACGTCAGCTGCATCAGAAAAGCATTTCAGCTCTACTTGAGGTCAGAAATATGTCTGCTGCAGTGACTTCATTATTCTTGTTTTAACAGGAGCTGCCTGATCACCAATGATATTTTGTCTATCAATTTCATCTCAGCTCTTTGGCTTCCTTGTAGGCACAAACTAGACACTTTCTTGTTCATCATTGGTGTCTTCTTCTGAATCAGCATAAGCCACTTCTGCTCTCCCTGTGTTGCTTTCTTCCTCAACACTTCCATCAGGAAGTTGTTCACTGACTCATTTTTCAGTGGCTTTATTTCTTTCAGCTACGTTTCATAGAATTTTGTTGAGACGCCTTTGATTTTCTCTTGCAGCTTCTTGGTATCCTGAAAACAGTCAGCTGATACCATATTGTTAGAGCAAATAGATAAGCATAAAATGAATTGTTATTGCTGCTTCTCCCTGTGTTTCTTTCTTCCCTCAATAGGAAACACCTGAGCCGAGTCATCCAATTATTGCATTGATGGCTCTTGAATCTGATTTGGATATATAATTCTCCCCCTGTGTTATGCAACTCTTCCAGTTGTTAGGCCCAACAGTTTAGACTCATAACACGTCTTTTCCTCCTGCATCATTTGTTCTCATCTTCCACTCAGATTTGAGCCATTAACAAAATCTCTAAGCCTACTGAGTTGAAACTCATTGTAGGAAACAACAGATAAAGTTAATAACACAATCACTTCCTATTGTGCTTTGTTGCTCCCTTTCTTCTTAAAATCTAGTACCTGATTTGAATCAATTGAAACTCTAGAACATGTCACTTCTCCACTTCGCATCCTTAGATGCCACTACCCCATGGATCATATATCCCTAAAACCTGAAACACATGAATTACCAGTTAATAGCATTTATATATGTAGGGATAGGGGATATCTTTTGGGACTCCTCAAGATGAGGATTGTGGTTGATCCTGATGGGTCAACCCATTGATTCTTTCTTGGAGGGCATCACACTCTTTTCTTGCTTCCTCTAGCTGCCTTGCCAACTTCAACTGATCTGGCCATATGACTAAGCATTCTTTACCCATATTCGGAGCCTTTCTTTGATATGTAGATTCGACAGACTTAGCCTTTTTCACCATTTGGGGTTTAAACCCACTAGTACACATTTCTGTCATTGATGTTCCACCGAAATTCCATTTCCCTTGATTATTTCTCTGAACAGGAATCTTCTTGCTTTTCATCATCCCCTACTTCTTCCACCATTGCAAGGGTCTTTCACCTTCCTCCACTTTTTGTTGTGGAACACGACATGCGAATTTTTCAATACGTTCTTTCTTAGGGGGTGGTTGTGAGTGTGAAGGAGGAGGTGACTGATACACTTCTTGTTCAGCTCCATGTGATTCCCCTGAGGCTCTATGCCTATTTTCCAATTTACCACATTTTATTCCAGTGTACGATTTCTCATTAGACACCACTGGAGTGAGGAATCTCCTTTGACGTTCCTTTTCCTTCCCTGCCTTCTTCTTTCTACACTGTCTGGCCAAATTCCCATGATCTGAACATATGAAACATCTTCCATCAAAAAAATACCTCATTTCATCATTTCTATGTCAAGATGTTGATGCAGCTTGAGTTCTTCCTCTGAAATTGAGCTCCTGAGCTTCCTGACACATACTCATGGTGTGTCCCATTCTTCCACAGTAATAGCATTTAACAAATGCTTTCCTTTGAGAGACTCTTCTTTCTGATTTCTCATGACGCTTCATCTTATTCTCATATTTTGTACATTTTCTATTTTCACAATACGAAATGTATTCCTAAGCCTCTGGACAGAATCTTGATGTGTGGCCATGAATCCCACAGAAATAGAACATGTCGTCACTTCTTTTTGTAACTAACCTCTTAGGCCTATCTCCAGCACCTACAGGTTTTTCTCCACTCCTAGAACTGTTCATGGCTCTCTTCTTATCATGCATGGGAGGTGATATATCAAATCCAATACCAGCTTTTCTGAAACATGCTAGTATTTGAGCTGAGAAAATATTCTGTTGTTTCTCTTCAGAAATAACATATTTTCTTTTCATTTTATCATCACCTGTCGAAGGATGATCAAATAGCAAGTGCAGTACATCCTTCAATTTGGGCTTACCTTTGGATTTAGACTTCTCTATTTCCTGCTTGACTAATTCTAGCTCTTCTACCAAATTTTGAATCTTCATATCCCTTGATTCAAGTTGGACATCAAGTTCTTCCTTGAGAAGATTCCCTCTACTCACCTCATCTTCCAGTTCATACTTCAGCTTATCAACCATGTCATTTTTCTCCTTTACCTTCAATTTTTCTTGAGCGACAGAGTCAGAGAAATATGCATTTTCTTGTTGTATCCTTTGCTTATTCTGAACCTCTACAGACAACTGTGCTGCTAGATCATTATTTCTGGTTTTAAGATTTTGTGCTTCATCTGTCTTTTGACTCTCTTCATAATCACCATCCTTTTGTTTTCATTTCATTCTAGCCATCTTCTGCAGCTCTTCAGCATGTGAATCATTCTTCTCTTTTAGGTCAGTAACTATATCAATAAGCCTTTGATTTAATCCTTTTAGCTTGTTGACCTCAATCTCCAATCCCTTGATCCGGATATCTTCAGATTTGGATTCTTCAGTGTTTCCAACGTCACTTGGAATATTAGGTTCTTCGATGCTTTTGAATTGATCTTTCACTTTTCTATTCAAGCCATCGATCTCCCTTTTCTGTTCTTCAATCTTAATCTTATACTCACTAACTGATTCTGAGTTCTCTCGTGTTGATAACTTGAGTTTCTCAATTTCTTCCATCAACTCAGACTTCTCTTCTTCCTGCTGCTGCATATAGAGTTTGGCATTGTGAACAACTTTGTTGGATTTCTTTGTTTTTGATCTCCAAAAATCTATCTCCTCAAGAGAAGCCTCCAACTCAGCTCGCATATCTATTCTTCCTTCAATTTCTTCTTCTGTTTCAGCATCACTCGGATGCTCATGTACTTCACTCATTCCAACATCATGATTGAGTGAATCAATCCTTTCCCTGTCAGATTCATCCAGACCTTCCTTCAGTAAACTGTTGGATTCTTTTAATTGAATCACACTTTTTCCATACATACTTCCACACTGAGGAATACCACCTAACTTCTGCTTCTTCTTGGATGTTTTTCCCTTTGCCATGGCTCACCGAGATAAGAGCAGACAAATTCTTTAAACACACAAATCGACTGCACCAAGCTGGAGAAAACAAATCTGATAAAAGAAACATATCCCTTTGATACCAATTGTTAGGGCCAATAGGTTCCTATATACCCTGAGAGGGGGGGTGAATCAAGGTATGGATATTCTTTTTCAAAGTTCTTCATACCCCACTGGATCTTGATCTCTTTATTACAAGGGTCACTTTGTTTGCTCTTGTGTGTAAATTATGATCACGTCTTTACTTCTTTATCTAATGATGATGCTTTGAATGCAATGCAGGGAAGCAAACAGGCAGACACAGAGATTTTTACTTGGTTCACCCTCACTGGGCTACGTCCAAGGAGCATACGCCGACAAGTTGCCGGTCGTACCAAATTCCACTAATCTTCACTAGCTGTGGATTACAAGGTTCGGGCTAGATCACTTCTAAACCCAGGCTCACTACCTTTACAAGTTTACGGTCAGCTCATTGCTTTCCCAAGGGTCACTCCCTGTTTCTCTCTCTCTAGCTCACTGCCGGTGGAGAATATCACCTTCTTCCTCTTCCTAAGCTCACTACTCTGGAAGGGAATCCACTCACAATTTATAGACATGTAGGTCTCTTCATTTGCATGAATGAATGCATCTTCCTCTATGTGTAGATGCTCTGTTGAAGTAAAACTTTCACCCGTAGATGAATATCTCTTTGCACCGAAGGTATCGGGAAACGTACCAGCTTCCACGCAGTCCGAGAAGCACCGCTGGAACAAAACCTTACATGGCGCGCAAGTCAATCTCGGCACGCAAGTATCGGCGCGCAAGTCACAATGGGCGCGCAAGTCCTCCTCAGACACTTGCGTGACTCAAGCTTCCTCAACTCCAAACTTGCGTGACTCTCTTCCTTTTATGCCCAAACCAATATTGGCGCGCAACTTCCAACCGGCGCGCAACTTCTAACACCGGCGCACAACTTCAACTACTGGCGCGCAAATTCACCTGCGCGACCCACACTCACCACTTGCGCGACCACCACACCTGTGCGACGGTAGCTCTGATTTCTCAAAGTGTTGAACTCCGGTGAAAAATGAGGAGGGGTGGTCCAGTATTTATAGGCAATTTGACCACCCTACGCGACGGTGCGCAAGTCACCTGCGCGACCCAGTTTCGGCGCGCAAGTCTTTTGTCCTTTTGGACACTTGCGCGACCAACTCCCATACTTGCATGAACCTACTTCCTTTTCCATATTTCGATCTTCTGATCTTGAAAAACATATGGCGCGCAAGTTTCCTATTCTCCAAGTCCTCGGCACGCAAGTCCCTTTTCCAAAAACACTTTTCTTCATTTGCCGATTTTCAGGCCCAAAAATTTTGGCAAACACTGGAAAACGGCGCCACCTTGTATTTGTTCTTTTGTACTGCCTCCAGATCATCCATTCCTTTTATCGACGTTCTTGAAACAAACATGGATCTTTGACCCCAGATCTTGAACTCGACATTCCACAATGAACTCCTCTTTGTCAACAAATTTGTATGTCATTGTTTTTCTTTGTCAACAATCACTACTCAGATGTCCACTTTGTCAACAAATACAATCACCTCAAAAATGCTTCAGTGATACCTTGAGGGATTTTTGCCCAACACTATGTGTGAAAAAGCTTCAAATTATATTTGAGAATTCTATGGTCAGCCCTGATTATGTATGAAATGATCCAGTGTTCGTAACAGAGAATCAATATGAATTTGAAAAAAAATGATTGAATATACTTACAAACTTGAGAGACTAATATTATTTTATTTAGAGATATTTATTCTATTGAAAATTGTATGAACATATAACTGAATAAATATTCCCTCCAAAAATAAATAAAATAATTCTATAATTGCTACTCCCTAAAATTCTAAGATAATACAAACTCTAAACAAATTCCCTTGGACACGAGATCCATCTTTATTATATTTAAAACCCATCTATTTCCAGCACACTCAAGACTTATTATTTCCTTTATTAATCATGTTACTATAATTAGTATAATAGGGTGCTTCATTATATAGAGAATTTCATAGCATGAATTTCTAATATTGTGAACCAAGGAAAACAACTGGTTAGGGAAATTAATCTTTGAAGATGGGTTGGAATTGTTACAAATTCTTATGGTATAAAATATTATGTTATTCCAATATCACCAAACCATTTAAAAAATAATTCACCGGCCCTAGACATTAATATTGACCAATACATGTGAATAATGAAAATGACCCAAGACATTGTCAACAAAATCATATTCCTTGATGGATCAAAAGAATCATCCAAGATAAGTCAATATTAATCTCTCTAATGTTCTTCAACAAATAAGTAGAAAATTGATTCTTCTTTTTTTCACACAACACAAAACATTTGATGTGAGATAAAAATATGTCCATTGAATATCAATATCGAAGGAGATATCCATGTTTTTAGATTCCAAAAAATAATGTTATGTTAAATGGGTAGCTCTTGGGACTATAAATCATTATATGGGGAACCAATTTCCTATTGGGTGGGAATAAGAATCCTAAAATTAGATTTCATTATGTATCTATAAGGAGAATTAGTGAAAATATATAAATCAAGATAATTATTGAGCTATAATCTTGTTTTCATATAATTGTTTTAATTATTTAGAACATATTCTAAAAACATGGGATCATCAATGGCCAACATATAGTTATGGTTTGGGATAAGGAACACAATGAATGAGATAACCCTCCAAATTTTCTATATATATTTCATTATGACTATTCAAAATAATCCAACCTATTTTTTAAATATGATTTCATTGATATCGTGTATTTTATTCCAAATTTTTACATCACTAGGTCCTTTATAACAGTTAATGGGGGGTCCAGAATTTCATCTTGATAAAATATTCACATAATGATTCACCGTATATTTCCTCTCATTGTAATTTACCATACATGCATATAGAATTTTATTATATTCTAATAATATTTATAGCCTATTATTTAATTTTATTGGCTATTCTAGACCAACTAGACCAACTAGACCAATGATGACGACCTTCCCCAAAGGAGTCCAATATAAAATTATTCAATGTCTGGTAATGTTTTTTATGAAATACTAGAGATCTCTTCAATCAAATAGGATATGCATAGAATGCAAGAAATCATACTTTTGACAAGTGGGATCCGACCACCAAATGATATAAAGTGTCTATTAAAAGTATTGATCGTTCATATGACAATGTTATGAATTCATTGAAAATGATTTATTTCAATTATTCTACTCAATATTGGTGTAACCTGATAATCCATAAGGAAATTAATTTTATAGATTCCAAGCCTCTCCTCAATGATCATAGATTTTTTCCCATTCATGTATTAGAGATATCAATTTTAATTTTCAATAATGGATGTGTTATATATTCCTTATGCTATAGTTATTAAGAATTAATTTAAAATTATGAATTTAATTACTCTTACCATTAATGAAAATAACATTTCATATATAAATAATTAATTCGATATGCGTAGAAAACCATATCAACCTATAAATGGGTTAATCAACCCTCTTGAATTGATATAATTATGATTCATATTATGCACATCCTTAGATGGGATAAAGGGTCTCATAGATAAGGGATATCCTTTAAAAAGGATCCTAAATGACATGAAAAACATAAAAGTATACCACAAGATAGAAAATGTGAACAATGTTCAGTAGAGGCAGTTAATAAAATTTTCATAGATTGTGATGGCACACTCCAGTCCATCATCATGATATTGTTTATTTTGGGACTATCTTGAAAAAAATTTATTTTTCTAGGATCTATCCCTTAGGAACCCCCCAAGAGAATGTCTCATGATGGGAGGTGTCTCTACACAACCATATAATGGGGTGCTTAGTTCTCCTCCTCCTTCATTGTAGGATTTCCATAATACTACCCCTAGAAGGGCCTGAAATCCTTGATGGCACATCAAATTGACACTGGCTCTGATACTATTTGTGACATCCCCATCCAACCCATGATCATGATATTTTCTAATTTGGGCCTATCCAACATGGTTTCCCTTTCCCTGGTCTCTGGCCCTAACACATCCACCAGAAAGAGGCCTCATGATGGGAGAGATATCCACACCACCTTATAAATGGGTTCTTCCTTCTCTCTCTCCTCTAATGTGAGATTTCCACAATCCTCACCCTATAATAGATCAACCTCCTCATTGCCATGTCGAATGGACACTAGATCTAATACAATATATAGTGGCCCAATCCATCACATGATCATGATATTGTCTCCTTTGGGTTTATCCCACATAGGGTTTCTTTCCCTAGGCTCTAGCCCTTATTCATCCCCTAGGAAAAGGCCACATGATGGGAGAGGTATCCAAACCACCTTAAAAGGGAGTGATTCATGCTCCTCCTCCCTCTATGTGGGATTTCTATAACAAATAGATCCTATATTGAAGGAGGATAAGAATAATGAAACCCTTTATAATTCGGTGGGGATGCCTCTTCCATCATTTAGCCTTTTATTGGGGGGTTTTTAGGGCCTAGGGCCATGGGAAAGTAAAACCGTGTGGGAAAGTCCCAAAGCAGACAATATCATAATTGTGGGATGGATTGGGATGTCACAAATGGTATCAGAGATAGTGTCCATTCGATATGCTAGCAAGGAAGTTGGGCCCTTCTATAGAAGGAGGGATTATAGAAATCACACATTGAATGAGGAGGATCATGAAGCACCCTTTATAAGGTTGTTTGAATACCTCTCCAATCATGAGGCCTTTTCCTAGGGGATGAATGAGGGCCAAAGCCTAGGGAAAGAAAAACAATGCGGGCTAGGCCCAAAGATAACAATGTCATGATCGTGGGCTGGACTGGTCCATCATATAGACCCGACCAAATATTTTATAAATATGAAATTTTTCAAATTTAAACAAATAGAATTGAATTAATATTCTTTATTATATGTATTTTTATAATACAAAAATATTATATTATTTTTAATTACAATCAATTTTATTATAAAATATCATGTAAAAATTCCTAAATTGTAAAAATACCATATATATTATTATTTAAAATACTAAATTTTAAATCAAAACTATTTTGGATGTGGTTTACATAGGTTTACAATATAATTCTCCATTTAATTTAAACAATTTCAAATTAATTATTTATAAACAATTCATAATTTTAAATAAAAAACATTATATTATAGTATTAATTTATTATTTATAGCATTTATAAATTACCCCTTATGATTTTAAATATTTTTTTATTTATTCACAATAATTAATGACATATAATTTCATTATTTTTTTAAAAAAATATTAACATTAAATATTTATATAAAATTTCATTAGTAAATGTTTTGAAAACATTTATGTAATTAATTATAAATAATTTCTACTAATTGAAATTATAGACTTAATATAAATTAAAATATTCAAATAATAAATTTTTATGATTTTTAATCATTGTATAAACCATGAAAATTTTAAAAAGATATTCATATCAATAACTCTTTAATATCAATGGAATAATTATAATTATTATTTCAAAAAACAATTTATAAATTAACCATAATTGTTTAGAGGTAACTTTTTTAAAAAATATTTTTATAAATATAAAAAATAATCAAATTATATATTTCTCAATTATTTAAAAATTATCTAATTTAGTTTAAATTTGAAAAATAGAAAACTAAATATTTAAAAATAATTCCCTTATTTCTTCATTTTATAGAACACAGCACATTATATGTTATCATATAATCATAACTTCTGGGAATCTCTTGATATTATGTTAATTCCTGACATAGTTTCAGGATTTTGTTCTTCCTTTGAAGAAATGATTTCAGGGAATAAAAAACATAACAGATATAAAATAACTTTAGGGATTTATTAGGGTCAAATTATACATATTAAAGAAAATATAAGTGAATTATAAATATATTTCTAAGATCTTTATTGAATGATAAAATCAAATCATAAACTATAATAGAATAAATGATGTAAATAACGTATATATTTCATCATAGATTCAAAAATAATTCCTTTATATTTTTCAAAGGTGATTGATAAAGATCATAAAGTGGAATCAAAAAATACATACCACCTATAGAGTTATCAAAATAAAAATATAATTCACTCATCTCTATTAGTGGGATTGTCCATATGAGCATTAACTATGTATATGGAAATCCATATACTATTATTATCGCATGGTTATGGTCATTTTGTATTCCTGATGATATTACACCCATTGAGTCTAGAATTTATTACGCTTTAATTAATTCCATTTTCAATCTATAGATCATGTTAATTAATGAATTATTATACATGAATTAATGCCACTAAAAATGCATTAATTTATCTCCATTAACATTAAATAATATGTAACACTCTATTAATATGATAACCAATGTGGCATAAAATCATAAATTGATAACAGTTATCATTTATCATCCAAAAATGTATCGCATGTAGTTCATAACCACCAAAGATACGTAAAACAAAATATCAAATTTAGGTAATATTCTTTACAGATGGTTAAAATATGAGTCGTGCATCAATTTACACCACTTGGGTGATATGGTTTCTATTATTAGAGACATGTATTTGGGGATAGATGTTTTAAGGGGGAATGTTTTTTGTGGATGTTATTATGGTGGTATGTGTAGAGGTTATGGATGGTAGATTAGCCATGTGATTTGTATTTTTAATTTGAGGTGATGGGGAAGAAATTTTCAAATCATGTAATGAAATATAGTTATATCTTGGGAGAATATTGGTGAGGTGAATACATTATTGTGTACATGATGCATGGTAGTGGAACACATAAATTTAATGCATGTGGGTCTTTACTATTACGACTAGATCACATTCATGGAGATAATACCATGGGATTTTATGGAGGTTCTCTTAGTGTCACCTGAAAATAATGAGTAACCATATCAGTAATGGAGGATGACCCAATTATAGGTTAAATGAATAACCTTGACATCTGAGACATGTTGTCCTGTCAGTTGTGATGTGGGTGTTTTTCTTGGTTAGTATGTTTCATATTTTTGTGGTTTGACAAGGATTATTATGATGATAACTTCGATAAAAAAAATTCTATATGGCATGTGAGTTTATCGGATGTATGACATTTGGGGTAGAAATAAACAAAATTTATTCATTTTGGATAATGTCGTATTCTATTACAACTCATAAGATGGGAAACTTTAAATGTGGGTGGTTAACAGGTTCTGACATGTGGAATGGTTGTGAGTGACTTATGTCTTCTGTGTTGATAATCCCTCATGATCATGCATTCACATGCAATTGGATACTTTCAAATCGGTGGTCTGTATTTTTTAACACATATAGTCTGGGGTGTTGCACATGATTATAGGAAGTGGTTTTATTATTCCAAAAAATAATTGGTTGATGTGAATTAGATGGGTGACATTAATGAGGCTAGTTTTCTGGTTAAAAACACAAATTTCAATGATAAATTCATAGGTTAAGTAGAGAGTATTTTGATTCTTTAAAAATTTGGGGTAACATGCATGGAATGGGTGACTATACAAAAGGGTGATCAATATTGTCAAAAATGAATGGGATATTGAAACACATAATATGTAGGATGAAAGTGGGGGTGGCTTAATAATTATATAAAATGGAAATCATGACCTTTATGACTTGTCAGATTCAACCTAGAAAAAAATTGGTCACTTTCAGTGTCTTAAGACACTACTTTTCAGGCCTTCAAGATGAATAAATTGTATCCTTTGTTCTATAAATGATGGGAATTAATAATTCGACTAAAAATTAATTCATCTGTATATGTAACATATTGTACATATTGATCATTGATCAATACATATAAGGGACCCTAAAATGATAAAGGGTTAAATGGTTATTTGATATAACTAATGTTAACAAGGTGCACCTTTCATTTCAAAAGCCTCCCTGATTAGAAATCCATTATCAAGAATTATTTTCATGGAGTAATGATCGGGTGGGTGAGCTTTAGGGTTGTTTCCCATGGTGTTTATGAGTGAGGAAAAATAATGTAAAGAACATTTGTTGGCCTGTGGGTAAATCATTAGTCAGATGACCAATTCGGGCATGTGGGTGGGGCCTAGGGTGGGGCCCACATTTTTGCAGGACAACTGGTTGTACTTGCTCAGTTAGGATCTGGTGACCATGTTATGGGTGGATTCATGTTCCATTAGTGTGGTATAGATTTTAAATTCCTATTAGAGTAAGAACCCAACTATAAGTTTGGTGTAATGACAAGGTTGAGATGTAGGGTCCATAATGATGACATTGTGTTCTAGAGGGGGGAGAATGTAACACCGTAAAATGGTAAATGGATAAATGAATAAATGATATGGATCATGTCAATAAGGTGAACCATTCATTTTGGGAGCCTACCAGATTAGAAATTTATAGTAAAATGTGCTTGTCCTCAAGTAGTGATGAATATTTTTATCCTTCTGGGATGTTTCCCAGGGTGTGTGCGAGTGAGGAAAATTCATATTGGAAAGAAAATGTGTTGGAAAATGGGAAAATAAATTGTTAGATGACTCATTTGGGAACATGGGTGGGCCCCAAGGGGGGAAAAATTATGTAGGTCAATTGGTGGTAACTAGAGGGCGAGGGACTAACATCCCATTTTAGGTGGGAGGTATGTACTGTAAGTGGGATATAGATGTCCCAAACCTAACAGGTATTGGGGTGGGGTTGTGTATTTTTTTTCTTTGTAACACTTCTAAATAAATTAATTTTATCATTAATTAATTATTTATTTATTTATTATTTATAATTTATTACTTAATATTGATTATTTATTTTACAATATTCAAAAAAGATCGGTCCAGAATCACTTTCTTATAAAAACAAGAATGGGAGGAGGATATTTCCAAATAATGAAAATATACCAATCTAAAAACTAACACAATTACCCATGGAATAATATTGAAAAATAACATCATTTATTTTTCAAAATCATTAAGCACACA
This sequence comes from Viscum album, assembly GCA_963277665.1. Classification (NCBI taxonomy): domain Eukaryota; kingdom Viridiplantae; phylum Streptophyta; class Magnoliopsida; order Santalales; family Viscaceae; genus Viscum; species Viscum album. Next base: position 909,477,338 of record OY728145.1, read on the forward strand.
AAAAACAACTTCTGAATATAAAATCATATTTTTATAACCCACCTTAAATTTATATACCGTTGGGAGAAGAACCTTATTTACAATATTTTACGATTTTATAATGAACATTATAGTTCCTTTTCTCTGTACCCTTCCTCATAAACAACAATTAATTCCATAATAAAGAATTTTATTTCTATTTTTCAATCTCCAATGTGGTGTATGATTATTTATCTTCTTCTAGGATAGTGATTACATCTATTGTTATAGGAATAATTAACCCATTTCCCCTATTGTTGTTATCTTGAATAGAATTCAATATGAATATATCTCAATGATCTATACCATACAAGAAAAATTAACATTTTTTAAAGTCAATTTTATCAAAATAGTTTCAAGTTCTCACTGGATCATTCATCATACAATACACATGTGTTTTTTGATAATTCATTGGTCTTTTGATGTTTAGGCATTTCACTTAATTCTAAAGCACTCTTCACCATGGTATGTGCATAAGAATCCACTAGTAGATTAATGTTTTCGTGAACATAAATTTCTCAAAACTTATAAGTAACAATGTTAAAATATGTACTTGAGTCTATTGGAGTTTAATAAAACCTCTTCAATTTAGATAATTCTAGTTATCAGTTACAGTTTCTTTAGGAGTAATGTCTGCAACATTTATTCACAAAGGGGTATAGTCTGCTAAATTTTTCTTTTTAGAAAAATTTGTATAATCTCTATAATTTGAAATTTTGAGGAGTTACTACAATAGAATATACTTTTTAAAGTTTATAAATATATTTATCTAGATAGATAATGATAATCTAGTGCTCCCTCAGAGTTTCAAAAATCATGCTACAGATCCTTAAGCCATATATGATCACCTTCCTAGAAATGCATAAATTAATAATTCTTATTTAAATATGGTTGAGCAGTGTCTTTTATAATTACATTAATTATGGACACCTTACTAGACAATATACCTAGATTTTCATTGATTCAAATAATAATTAGGCCTAAATTTGTATAGGGTGTGATTTGAATCTCTTTCCTCTGCTATTTATACAATCCTTTACCACTCCACCCATTACTTCATGTGCCTACTGATATGAATTTAATAAACTTAGATATATATAGAGATAAATACATGTACATATAAATACATATGGATATATATGATCATAAATTATAAATACATATATATAAAAATATAATTACATATGAATTTATAAATACATAGTTATATATATTATTAAACATAAAAAAATTATATATAAATAATTATTAAGTTTTTATGAATATAAATAAATTTTCATAAATTTGTGTGCGTGTGTGTGTGTATAATTATATATATATATATATATATACACCGAGGGGGGGAGACTGGTTTTAGGGCTCTGGTTATCGATATCTCATGAAAATTGTTTATATGGATCATGTTTGATGGATTTTCCATTAGATTTCATAGTTGAATAATTTGATGGGGGTCCCCTCAAAGTATTAACAATAATGGGAATTTATTTGATTAAGGATAGGATATAGATTTTTCCTTATGTTAGAAACACTTCTAAATGAAATGTGTGTCATTGATGTTATTTATCATCACTAATGTATAGATCTATATATGAAATTATAATGAGAGGTAACACATTGAAGATTTTTGACAATAACTATTAATCCTATGACAAATTCAAAATTTAAAAATTATCAATTATTTTGAGAATGGTTTTTCCAATGGTAATTATGTTAGGGACTATTGAATACCTAGTCCATTAACTCTCACCCATATGGGATTTAATGGATTTTAAATGTGTCCATATGGTCAATTATTTTATCATATGGTGTTTTTATTTATAGATTTTATGAGGAAGGAATGGGTAATTTGTTCATTGTATCTAAATTCATGATTTCATTACATTCATAAATTGGTTCCTCAGTTTAAATAATTTTCTATTTATAATAATATAATTCATTTTTTGGTTCATGTTCCTTTTCTTTAATAAAGTCCTTTTGATTCATATAATTTTATAGGATATCTCTTCAACTATTGGGGTTCCCATTAAATTAGGTAGATCTATAAATGAGGTGATAATTGGGTATTTTAATAGATTTTATACTGAATTGAGTCTTTATTCCACTATTAAAGAGTATTTGATATGTTATACTGATGATGAGGTTTTTAATTTCTATATTTCTTATGAGGACCAACCTTCTATTTCAGTAATATCGATTTTACTAGAAATATCTACGAAGTCTTACGCTGATCGCCGCAAACGACCTTTGGAGTTCGTGGTCGGGGATTAGGTTTTCTTACGTGTTTCGCCGAGGCTGGGACACAAGCGGATCAGGAGATAGGGTAATCTTTCACTGAGGTATGTGGGGCCATTTGAGATTCTGGAGAGATTCGGGCTGGATTCCTATCGGTTGTAGTTACTGCAATGGTATCGAGCCTTGCACGACGTCTTCCACGTGTCTCAGTTGTGTCGCTACCATTCAGACCCATCTCACACTTTTCAGCCAGAGGAGGTTGAGCTTCAGCATGATGCGTCCTTTGAGGAGCATCTGATTTGTATCATTGATAGGAGCACAAAGTTTCTCCGAGGCCGGTCAGTTCCTCTCATACGGGTGTTATGGCAGCATGGCTGAGTGCAGGACGAGACCTGGGAGCGGGAGGCCAACGTACGTGCTCAGTGGCCAGAGCTGTTCTGAGCTTTATCTTCGCCACCCTTGGAAGGGCAATTCGGGGATGAATTGCTATAAGGGGGAGTTTGTAAGAAACCAGTTCTTATTTTAGAGTTACGGGCTTCTTCTTTTTCTTTTTCCTTAAGTGTTTTTGAGAAAATATGGAAAATGGGGAAAATGCTAAATTTCGAGACTACATGTCGTGTACCTTGTCCACACGTCGTGTACTTTTGGTCGTGTTGGGATGAGTACACGGGGCGTGTAGCCATGCCGGCAACGAAGGGTGTAGGAACCGACTACACGCCGTGTAGTGGTACCTTACACGTCGTGTAGTCAGTCAGCAGGCTTGAATAGTAAGGCAGTGGTGTCACCGCTATCTGGGCGACAGTACACGCCGTGTACTTGGGAGTACATGTCGTGTACTCATGTTAACGGATGAACAGTGTGGCGGTGCGGCCAAATGAACAGTTAAATGAAGGAATTACACGCTGTTTACCTAGAAATACACGTCGTGTACTTTGTTTTTTCAGATTAAAACATGCAGTAACCTCCTCATTTGGCAGAGGAGACACATGAACCGTTTTGGAGCCAAAGGAGGAGGCCTAATCTTTGAAGATCCACCGGACGTTCGTCTGGAATCCATTTCAGCTTTGGATGATTTTGTTGGAACTGCACAGGTGAGCCCTCTCCTATCATGGTATCGTTCTTACCCATTATTCTCCTAACATAAGTTATTTAAATTTGAATGGGTTTTGTTCTCCGTCAGATCTATGTCGTTATTGGCCGTTTCTGGAGTCGGCATTCGGGTATAACATTCGTTGGCGTATAAGGGAGGTGGATTTCTGTTTATTTTCCAACTGTCGTGCGTTTTTGTGTGTTTTTGTTCCACGAACCCATGTTGGGGTGTCATGTGGCAGAGGTCGTTGCTATATTTAATTCCTAGACTTGCATCAGTGATTAAATTGTGATAAAAAATTGCTGGTGGGGATCGTTGCTTGGATCTGGAACCACCCCAGGGGTGTGTTCCACTATTTAGCTGTTTGGATAGGATACCCGAGGGTATGCCTTTAAAATAGTAATTGTATAATTGCCTTGAGAGGAATTTCTTGTTACTGCTTATTACTGATGGGCATGGCCCGGTTACCTATTTAGCGTGAGGGCATTTTTTTATTTATCCTGAGGGCGTTGTTGTGATTAGCCTGAGGTCACTGCACTATTTGGCCCGAGGGCTATAGTTATTTCGCTTGAGGGCAACCTTTCATGCCTGGGGGCTTAACTTCTGTGCCTGAGGGCGACACTTACTACGCCTGAGGGAAATTTTTGTTACGCCTGAGGGCTATACCTACGAGTTGGATTCTACTTACCTGAGGGTAAGGTTTTTATTGTCTGAGGATGTGGACTATTTACTTAGAAATGCACAGTGGTGATTTCTTATATTAAATGGATTAAATGAATATTAAAAATGGAAATATAACTGGTAGTTGTTACTTTTGAGTACTGCTTACTTTATGGAAATTTATTATTACACACTAATGTTTCATGCTTACACGTAGTTGGGAATGGGCCTTTGGTGGGTGCCTATTGAGATATATTTCTCACACCCTGTTTGGGTCATGATTTTCGGCCCAAACAGATTACATTTCTACAGGTTTAGATAGGGGAAAGATTCCTTATATAGGTACTTGACTATTGCTGAGGAGTAGGAGGGCATGGGACCGAGCCTAGGCTCGCAATGCCGCTGCCATCTGTTTTGCTTGTTTTGTTGTACTTTGTGTCTTGTTGTACTATATTGATGTATGACATGTTCTGGTTGTTTTCATAGAACTTGAAACATGTAGCATCATCAATTACAAACTGTTGGTTATATCCACTACTGTGGTTTAGTTCAGTTGTGTATGTTTACAGCTTCTTCTATCGTTGTATGTTTTATTTTTTATTCCGTTGCGCTACACTTTGACAAATTAGGGCATAGTTTCCCCACTATCAGACCTGGGCCCTTGATGCTAGTCGACAGCCTCTGGCGTTTGCGGAAATGCGCTTGAGGTCATGTGGAGAACCGGGCTCGGGGCACCCGTTGTGTGGCACCCGGGTCCGGGACATTACAAAGTGGTATCAAAGGCATGTTCTTTTCTTTGACTTACTATTTGGAGCCGTAGTCAGGGATAGGAAAGAACGGTAGTTGGTAATAAGTTGTGCCCGAGCGTAGCTAACCCATGTATAGGGAAAAAGCCAGTCTACCTCGTATTTTTCATTCTTTTGATTTTGCAATTTTACGGTTGATATGTTTTCACCATTGGGTGATGCACTTTGAGATTGTGCAGTTTATATTTTATCTATGGGTTCTATTTAGTTCCAACCCAATGAGATGAGGGTATGCCGTCTCATTCATCATATAGGCACATGCTAGATATCACATGCCATGCATAGTTTCCATGCCATGTAGGTGCATTAGAATTTGCATGTGGTTGTGATAGTTTTTGTGCTAATAAATCATGTTTTTGTGATAGCTGCTTGATAAATACCTGCCTTGTAATATGGTATGTTTGTTTGAGCTTGTTTATAGAATGGACGCCAAACTTTGGTTTCTGGGGAGTATGGACCCCCATTGACCGGAATTTGGTGGATCATTGACTGTTTATTGGTTATAACACGGATAAGATGTCAAACATTGATTCTTGGGGAGTATGGGCCCTCACGGATCGGAATTTGACACTTAGGTGTTGGTTTTTAGTATTTTCTGGGTTCTGGGGAAGTTTCTGAGGCATACTGGCCGGAAAACCCAGAATACACGCTGTGTGTGTTCTTCTGTTTGGGTAGAAAAATGAACTCTTTGAGTACACGCCGTGTACCCTGAGTACACGCCGTGTAGTATCTTCCCGTGTCACAAACCGTGTGGGCGGCGACATGGGGTAGGGAAGGGCTTGGGTAAAACACGTCGTGTAGTTTTTGTGCACGTCCTGTAGTGTGACCCAGAGTCCGGCCGTGTAACGAACAACACGGGTCGGTGAACTCCTTGACAGAACACGTCGTGTCAATAATAGACACGTCGTGTAGTGTGACCTGGGGACTCGGCCATGTAGCTAACAACATGGGTCGGTGTCACCTCTCCTTGAACATGTTGTGTACCTGTAAGACACGCCGTGTAGTCTTGTTTGAGGACAGACCGTGTGGTGTTAACCGTGTGGCTGGGAAACGGGATGGTGTACACGCTGTGTGCGGGTGTAACACACTGTGTGGTGTAAAGCCGAGTAGTCGACCGTGTCACAGATGACACGGGCAGTTGGAAAATAACACTGTACATGCCGTGTAGATATTGTACATGCCATGTAAGTTTTTTTAGACGAAAGCCATGTGTCTTAGCCATGTAGAAGGACTCGGGCAGAAGAAGGGAAGTTATGTACACACCGTGTAGTCAGTTTGCACGCCATGTAGTCTTGTTTTGAAAATTTTGAATGCTTTCTTCCTCTTGTTTCCTTGTGGTTTCTTCGCTTTTCGGTCATAATAATCTATAATCTGAGGCATGCTTTTGACCTTGTAGTTTCATGCCGCCTAGACGACCGCGAGTTGTTCTCCAGGAGATCGGCGACGATTATACTCCCTAGATGGTGGGACATGGGCTACCAGTTGATCCACCAGTAGAGCCAGATGCGGTTCCAACTATTATACCGGACACAGGCATGGAGGTTCAGTTTCGTGAAGGCTTATTGCGGTTCATGCAGACCTTTCAGGGAGCACCGCAGACTGCCACATCTATGGCCGATCTGACGCTTATCTTTCAGCAGCAGCATCCGGCTACGTTTTCAGGGGATGGCGGACCCCAGGCTGCGGAGTCTTGGCTAGTATCAATGCAGACTATTTTTGAGCATCTTGAGATGCCTCCAGGGCGGAGGGTCAAGCTCGCGACTTACATGCTGCGTGATTCTTCCAAGAGGTGGTGGGATGTTACCACCCAGACAGAGCATCACAGGGACATGGCGTGGGAATATTTTCAAGCATTCTTCTATGAATTCTTATTTCTCGATACGCTGAGGGCAGATAGATCTTGAGAGTTCATGAATCTGCAGTATGTCTCTATGTCGGTGATGGACTATTCTACTCATTTTACAGAGCTTCAGCGTTTTGCACCCGTGCTAGTAGGTGATGAGACTTTGAGAGCTAGACGTTTTGATGATAGACTTCGATTTGAAATCTGAGCACTGTTGAATGTTTTCAGGTTGCCTATTGTACACGTGATCGTGAACCAGGCGCTGATTACAGAGAGTAACCTGCGGGAATCAAGTGGTGTGGGCCAAGATAGTTCAGCACAAGTTACTGGTATTATTTCTACTGGAAAGAGGAAGAGACAGATGGACTTCTCTCAGGGTGGCAGTACTAGCCATGCATCTTCTTCAGGTAGACCAGTCAGGTGCTACCAGTGTGGAAGAGAGGGGCATAAGAGACCTCAATGTCCACGAGACCTAGTGGAGTGCCGAGCTTGCAGCAAGATGGGTCATTTGCAGCACTTTTTCAGGGCATTTCTACCAGTGGCTAGTGAGAGGGTTTATGTGCAGACTCCGCGTGTGGGAGTAGGACTAGTGGCTTCTTACCAGTAAAGGAACTAGAATACGTCAGGACATGTAGGTAGAGATGGTGGTCATGGCCGTGGTAGCCAGACACCAGGATCGCAGAGGCAGCAGGGCGGGACAGCTCAGGGTAGCCAGGTTGTGTCACAGGGCCATGGAACTGGGAAAGAATATGCAGTGCAACAGACCTAGCAGGTGCAGGATCCCGGACCTTCTACAGTCATAGGTACTATTCTAGTAGCTTCTGTCTTGTCTTCAGTACTTTTTGATACGGGTGCTACTCATAGTTTCATATCTTTATCCATTGTGGAGAGACTTGGGCTCGGTGTTTCTACTTCTTCTGATATCATGATTCTAGACACTCTATTGGGGACTAGGACGGCTGGTGTGCGTTAGTGTAAGGAGTTCCCCCTTGTGGTTGGAGGGTGTCACTTCTTTTAGGACCTCTATGTCTTGGATATGACGAGATATGATTTAATTCTCAGGATGGACTGGTTGGTTCCTTTTCGATCCTATTTAGACTACTATCGTCGTAGGGTGCGTTTCACGTCACCAGAGGGTGGAGAGTTTATATACAAGGGTGAATGGGATGTTCAGGCGAGTCGAGCTGGACCAGAGCATCATGGGTGAGGTGGAGTCACAGCCCAGATTTCGATTTTATATCTGGATGATCAGGGGACTTGTCAGATGGATTTCCCTCCAGTTGTTGATCGTTTCTGGGATGTCTTCCCGGACGACTTTTCAGGTCTACCTCCGGAGCGTGAGGTGGATTTCTCTATTGAGCTAGTGCCAGGAGCAGCACCAGTGTCCATTCCTCCTTATAGGATGGCCATGCCTGAGTTGTAAGAGCTCAAGAGGTAGTTAGAGGAGCTACAGGTGAATGGTTTTATCTGACCCAATACTTCTCCTTGGGGTTCTCAGGTCCTTCTTGTGAAAAGACGGATGATACCCTTAGACTCTGTGTGGATTATCAGAAGTTGAACTAGTTGACGGTTAAGAACCGATATCCCTTGTCGAGGATAGATGATCTGTTTGATCAGCTTTATGGAGCACGATTGTTCTCAAAGATTGACTTGTGATACGGATATCATCAGTTGCACGTTAGACTATATGATATACCTCTCACAGCTTTCAGGAGTAGGTATGGTCTATATGAGTACACGGTTATGTCGTTCGGATTGACGAATGCACCAACAGTTTTCATGGCTCTGATGAATCGTGTGTTCCATCCGTATCTTGATTCCTTTGTAGTAGTATTCATGGGCGACATCTTGGTGTACTCTCACACTCAACACGACCATGCCACCCATCTTGATATCTTATTGAGTACACTAAGAGAGCATCGACTATATGCTAAGCTCTCAAAGTGCCACTTTTGGATGGACTAGATTCACTTCTTGGGTCACATTATCTCAGAGGCAGGAGTTGTAGTAGACCCAGAGAAGGTGAGATTGGTTGTTTCTTGGGAGAAGCCTAAGAATGTGTTTGAGAGACGGAGTTTCTTAGGGCAGTCTGGTTACTAAAGACACTTCATACAAGACTTCTCCTGCTTAGCAGCACTATTGACAGGTCTGACTAAGAAGGGTGTGAAGTTCTTTTGGTCAGAAGCTTTCGAGACATCTTTTCAAGACCTAAAGGGAAAGCTAACATCATCACCGATTCTGATACTCCCAGAGCAGGGGAAGAGCTATACAGTTTACTGTGATGCATCAGGGATTGGGCTGGGAGCCGTTTTGATGCAGGGAGACCGAGTTATTGCGTACGAGTCTCGGCATTTGAGGCCACATGAGAGAAATTACCCGACGCATGATCTTGATTTGGATACAGTTGTTCATGCATTGCATTGTTGGAGACATTATATGTTGGGATAACATTTTTTGGTTTTCACCGACTAAAAAAGTCTCAAGTATATCTTTACTCAGCGTGACCTGAATCTGAGGTAGAGAAGGTGGGTTGAGTATCTACAATCCTTCTATTTTGAGCTTGCCTATACACCTAGTAAAGGTAATGCAGTAGCTGATGCACTGATCAAGAATACTCAGATACAGGCAGTGCAGGAGGCCAGTGGTGAGTGGCAGATTATGGCTTTGTTCTCTGAGATTCATCTGGAGGTGCATAACAGTCAGGGGAAGACTTATCTTTCCTCGTTATCTGTGACTTCTACCCTCCTGTAGAGAGTGAGGGTGAGAAATCTATCGGATTTATAAGCCCTATTTTTACGGGAGTCGGTGGAAAGTGAGGACCCTCCTCCTAGTTGGATGATAGGTGATGATGAGGTCCTACATTTCCATGGACGAGTGTGGGTTCTAGGGGATATAAGTGAGGAGATGATGTGGGAGTTTCATGCTTCGGCTTGGGAAGTTCATCCCGGGGCTACCAAGATGTACCGTGACTTGAGGCGTCTATACTGGTGGTCGGGTATGAAAAGAGAGATAGCTGGTTTTGTTACGAGGTGTTCCACCTGTCAGTAGGTGAAGGCGGAGCACCAGAGGCCAGCTGGGCTGTTACAACAGTTTCCCATTCCAGAGTGGAAATGGGATGATGTCGTGATGGATTTTGTGACGGGATTGCCGAGGTCACCTCAGTGTAATGACGCCGTGTGGGTTGTCATGGACAAACTCATTAAGGTAGCTCACTTCTTTTCGATCAAGGAGACCTTCGGTTTGGATGAGCTTGGAAGGCTGTATATCCGAGAGATCGTATGTCTTCATGGGATCCCTCATTCTATCATTTCAGATAGGGACGCCTGCTTTACGTCTCGTTTCTGGTAGCTTTTCCAGAGGGCGTTGAGTACACAGGTGCTTCTGATCACAGCATACCACCCTCAGACAGATGGCCAGTCAGAGCGGATGATACAGGTGCTAGAGGACATGCTGCATCCATGTTTCCTATACTTTGGGGGCTCTTGGGAGAATCATATACCCTTAGTCAAGTTTTCCAATAACAATAGTTTTCAGGCGACTATTGAGATGGCACCATATGATGCTTTAAATGGTAGGCCATGCCGATCACCTTTGTGCTGGTTAGAGGCAGGTGAGCCAGCTTTACTAGAGCCACAGCTCGTATGGGAGACATCTGAGCAGGTCCAGTTGATTCGGAAGCGGATGGCTACCGCACAGTCTTTTCAAAAGTCTTACGCTGATCGCCGCAGACGACCTTTGGAGTTCGTGGTCGGGGATCAGGTTTTCTTACGTATTTCGCCGAGGCTGGGACACAAGTGGATTAGGAGACAGGGTAAGCTTTCACTGAGGTATGTGGGGCCATTTGAGATTCTGGAGAGAGTCAGGCTGGTTGCCTGTCGGTTGCAGTTACTGCAACGGTACCGAGCCTTGCACGACGTCTTCCACATGTCTCAGTTGCATCGCTACCATTCATACCCATCTCACTCCTTTCAGCCAGAGGAGGTTGAGCTTCAGCATGATGCGTCCTTTGAGGAGCATTTGATTCGTATCGTTGACAGGAGCACGAAGGTTCTCCGAGGCCGGTCAGTTCCTCTCATACATGTGTTATGGCAGCATGGCTGAGTGCAAGATGAGACCTGGGAGCGGGAGGCTGACGTACATGCTCAGTGGCCAGAGCTGTTCTGAGCTTTATCTTCTCCACCCTTGGAAGGGAAATTTGGGGACGAATTGCTATAAGAGGGGGAGTTTGTAAGAACCCGGTTCTTATTTTAGAGGTATGGGCTTCTTCTTTTTCCTTTTCCTTAAGTGTTTTTGAGAAAATATGGAAAATGGGGAAAATGCTAAATTTCAAAACTACACGCCATGTACCTTGTCTACACGCCGTGTACTTTTGGCCGTGTTGGGATGAGTACACGGGGCGTGTAGCCATGCCGGCGACGAAGGGTGTAGGAACCGACTACACGCCCTGTAGTCAGTCGGCAGGCTTGAATAGTAAGGCGGTGGTGTCGCCGCCATCTGGGCGATAGTACACACCGTGTACTTGGGAGTACATGTCGTGTACTCATGTCGACGGATGAACAGTGTTGCGGTGCCACAAAATGAACAGCTAAATGAATAAATTACACACCGTTTAATCAGAAGTACATGCCGTGTACTTTGTTTTTTCGGCTTAAAAAAGGTAGTAGCCTCCTCATTTGGTAGAGAAGACTCTTGAACCATTTTGGAGCCAAAGTAGGAGGCCGGATCTTTGAAGATCCACCGGGAGTTCTTTTGGAATCCGTTTCGACTTCGGACGATTTCGTTGGAACCGCACGGGTGAGCCCTCTCCTCTCCTGGTACCATTCTTACCAATTCTTCTCCTAACGTAAGTTACTTACATTTGAATGGGTTTTTTTCTTAGTCAGATCTACGCCGTTCTTGGGCGTTTCTAGAGTCTTCGTTCAGGTATAACGTTCGTTGGCGTATAAGTTAGGTGGCTTTGTGTTTATTTTCCAACTATCATGCGTTTTTGTGTGTTTTTGTGCCACGATCCCATGTTGGGGTGTCGTGTGGCTGAGGCCATTTCTATATTTAATGCCTATAATTTCATAGGTTATTAAATTGTGATAAAAAAATGCTGGTTGGGTTCGTTGCTTGGATCCGGAACCACCCCAGGGGTGTGTTCCACTGTTTATCCATTTGACCAGGATACCCAAGGGTATGCCTTTAAAGCAGTAATTGTAGAATTACCTTGAGAGGAATTGCTTGTTACTACTTGTTACTGATGGGCATGGCCCGGTTACCTGTTTAGCCTGAGGGCGTTTTTGTATTTAGCCTGAGGGTGTTGTTGTGATTAGCCTGAGGGCACTGCACTATTTGGCCCAAGGGATGTAGTTATTTTTCCTGAGGGCAACCTTTCGTGCCTGAGGGATTGACTTTTGTGCTTGAGGGAGACACTTTCTACGCCTGAGGTCAATTTCTGTTACGCCTGAGGGCTATACCTGCGAGTTGGATTCTGCTTACCTGAGGGTAAGGTTTTGCTTGTATGAGGATGTGGACTATTTACTTATAAATGCACTGTGGTGATTTCTTATATTAAATGGATTAAATGAATATTTAAAATGGAAATATTACTTGTAGTTTTTACTTTTGAGTACTGCTTACTTTATTGAAATTTATTACTGCACACTAATGTTGCATGCTTACACGTAGTTGGGCACGGGCCTTTGGTGGGTGCCTACTGAGATATATTTCTCACACCCTGTTTGGGTCATGCTTTTCGTCCCACAAATATTATGTTTCTGTAGGTTTAGATAGGGACAGGAGTCCCTATACAGGTACTTGACTATTGCTGAGGAGTAGGAGGGCATGGGACCGAGCCTAGGCTTGCGATGCCGCTGCCAGCTGTTTTGATTGTTTTGTTGTACTCTGTGTCTTGTTGAACCGTATTGATGTATAACATGTTCTGGCTGTTTTCTTAGAACTTGAAACATGTATCATCATCACTTACAAACTGTTGGTTATATCCAATACTGTGGTTTATTTCAGTTGTGCATGTTTAATGCTTCCGCTGTCGTTGTATGTTTTATTTTGTATTCCGCTACACTACACTTTGAGAAATGAGGGTATAGTTTCCCCACTATCAGACCTAGGCCCTCGCTGCTAGTCTGCAACCTCTTCTGTTTGGGGAAATGCACTTGAGGTCATGTGGTGAACTGGGCTCGGGGCACCCGTTGCGTGGCACTCGGGTCTGGGATGTTACAAGATCCATCTTTATTATATTTAAAAACCATCTATTTCCAGCACACTCAAGACTTATTATTTCCTTTATTAATCATGTTACTATAATTAGTATAATAGGGCGGTTCATTCTATAGAGAATGTCATAGCATGAATTTCCAATAATGTGAACCAATGAAAACAACTAGTTTGGGAAATCCATCTTTGAAGATGGGTTGGAATTGTTGCAAATTCTTATGGTATACAATATTATGTTATTCCAATATCACCAAACCATTTAAAAAATAATTCATCGGCCCTAGACATTAATATCGACCTATACATGTGTAGAATGAAAATGACCCAACACATTGCCAACAAAATCATATTCCTTGATAGATCATAAGAATCATCCAAGATAAGTCAATATTAATATCTCTAATGTTCTTCAACAAATAAATAGAAAATTTATTCTTCTTTTTTTCACACAACACAAAAAAATTGATGTGAGATAAAAATATGTCCATTGAATATCAATATCGAAGGGGATATCCATGTTTTTAGATTCCAAAAAATAATTTTATGTTAAAAGGGTAGCTCTTGGGACTCTAAATAATTATATGGGGAACCAAGTTCCTATTGGGTGTGAATAAGAATCCTAAAATTAGATTTCATTATGTCTTTATGAGGAGAATTAGTGGAAATATATAAATCAAGATAATTATTGAGTTATAATATTGTTTTCATATAATTGTTTAAATTATTTAGGACATCCTCTAAAAACATGGGATCATTAATGGCCAACATATAGTTATGGTTTGGGATAAGGAAAATAATGAATGAGATAACCCTCCAAATTTTCTATATATATTTCATTGTCACTATTCAAAATAATCCAACCTATTTTTTAAAGAGTATTTCATTGATATCGTATATTTTATTCCAAATTTTTATATCACTAGATCCTTTGTAACAGTTAATGGGGGGTCCAGAATTTCATCTTGATAAAATATTCCCATAATGATTCACCATAGATTTCCTCTCATTGAAATTTACCATACATTCATATAAAATTTTACTATATTCTCATAATATTGATAGCCTATTATTTAATGTTATTGGCTATTCTAGACCAAATAGACCAACTAGACCAATGATGATGACCTTCCCCAAAGGAGTCCAATATAAAATTATTCAATGTCTGATAAATGTTTTTTATGAAATACTAGAGATCTCTTCAAACAAATAGGATATGCATAGAATACAAGAAATCATACTTTTGACAAGTGGGATCCAACCACCAAATGATATAAATTGTCTATTGAAAGTATGGATCGTTCATATGACAATTTTATGAATTCATTGAAAATGATGTATTTTAATTATTGTACTCAATATTGGTGCAACCTGATAATCCATAAGAAAATTCATTTTAGATATTCCAAGCCTCTCCTCAATGATCATAGATTTTTTTCCCATTCATGTATTTGAGATATATTTTTTAATCTTTAATAATTGATGTGTTATATATTACTTACGCTATAGTTATTAAGAATTATTTTAAAATTATGAATTTAATTACTCTTACCATTAATTAAAATAACATTTCATATATAAATAATTAATGCGATATGCATAGAAAACCATATCAACCTATAAATGGTTTCATCAACCCTCTTGATTTGATATAATTATGATTCATATTATGCACATACTTAGATGGGATAAAGGGTCTCATAGATAAGGGATATCATTTACAAAGGTTCCTAAATGACATGAAAAACATAATACTATACCACAAGATAGAAAATGTGAACAATGTTCAGTAGAGGCAGTTAATAAAATTTTCATAGAGTGTGATGGCACACTTTAGTCCATCGTCATGATATTGTTTATTTTGGGACTATCTTGCACAATTTTTATTTTTCTAGACTCTATCCCTTAGGAACCCCCAGGAAAATGTCTCATGATGGGAGGTGTATCTACACAACCTTATAATGGGGTTCTTAGTTCTCCTCCTCCTTCATTGTAGAATTTCCATAATCCTACCCCTAGAAGGGTCTGACGTCCTTGATGGCACGTCAAATTGACACTGGCTCTGATACTATTTGTGGCAGCCCCATCCAACCCACAATCATGATATTTTCTAATTTGGGCCTATCCAACATGGTTTCCCTTTCCCTGGGCTCTAGCCCTCACACATCCACCAAAAAGAGGCCTCATGATGGGAGAGATATCCACACCACCTTATAAATGGGTTCTTCCTTCTCTCTCTCCTCTAATGTAGGATTTCCATAATCCTCACCCTATAATAGATCAACCTCCTCATTTCCATGTCGAATGGACACTAGATCTGATGCAATATATAGCGGCCCAATCCATCCCATGATCATGATATTGTCTCCTTTGGGTTTACCCCACCTAGGGTTTCTTTCCCTAGGCTCTAGCCCTTATTCAGCCCCAAGGAAAAGGCCACATAATGGGAGAGGTATCCAAAACACCTTAAAAGGGAGTGATTCATGCTCATCCTCCCTCTATGTGGGATTTCTATAACAAATAAATCCTATATTGAAGGAGGATAAGCATAATAAAACCCTTTATAATTCGGTGGGGATGCCTCTTCCATCATTTAGCCTTTTATTGGGGGGTTTTTAGGGCCTAGGGCCATGGGAAAGTAAAACTATGTGGGAAAGTCTCAAAGCAGACAATATCATAATTGTGGGATGTATTGGGATGTCACAAATGGTATCAGAGCTAGTGTCCATTAGATATGCTAGCGAGGAATTTGGGCCCTTCTATAGAAGGAGGGATTATGGAAATCACACATTGAATGAGGAGGAGCATGAAGCACCCTTTATAAGGTTGTGTGAATACCTCTCCAATCATGAGGCATTTTCCAAGGGGATGAATGAGGGCCAAAGCCTAGGGAAAGAAAAACAATGCGGGCTAGGCCCAAAGAGAATAATGTCATGATCGTGGGTTGGATTGGTCCATCACATAGACCCAACCAAATATTTTTTAAATATGAAAAATTTTCAAATTTAAACAAATAGAATTTCATTAATATTATTTATTATATGTATTTTTATAATATAGAAATATTATATTATTTTTAATTACAATCAATTTTATTATAAAATATCATTTAAAAATTCCTAAATTGTAAAAATACCATATATATATTATTATTTAAAATACTAAATTTTAAATAAAAACTATTTTGGATGTGGTTTACATAGTTTTAAAATATAATTCTCTATTTAATTTAAACAATTTCAAATTAATTATTTATAAAAAATTCATAATTTTAAATAAAAAACATTATATTATAGTCTTAATTTATTATTTATAACATTTATAAATTACCCCTTATGATTTTAAATATTTTTTTATTTATTCACCAAAATTAATGACATATAATTTCATTATTTTTTTAAAAAAATATTAACATCAAATATTTATATAAAATTTCATTAGTAAATGTTTTGAAAACATTTATGTAATTAATTATAAATAATTTCTATTGATTGAAATTATAGACTCCATATAAATTAATATATTCAAATAAAAAAATTATGATTTTTAATCATTGTATAAACCATGAAAATTTTAAAAAGTTATTCATATCATTAACTCTTTAATATCAATGGAATAATTAAAATTATTATTTAAAAAACAATTTATAAATTAACCATAATTGTTTAGAGGTAACTTTTTTAAAATATATTTTTATAAATATCAAAAATAATAAAATTATATATTTTTCAATTGTTTAAAAATTATCTAATTTAGTTCAAATTTGAAAAATAAAAAACTAAATATTTAAAAATAATTCCCTTATTTCTTCATTTTATAAAACACATCACATTATATGTTATCATATAATCATAACTTCTGGGAATCTCTTGATGTTATGTTAATGCCTGACATAGTTTCATGAGTTTGTTCATCCTTTGAAGAGATAATTTCAAGGAATAAAAAACATAACAGATCTAAAATAACTTTAGGGATTCATTAGGGTCAAATTAAACATATTAAAGAAAATATAAGTGAATTATAAATATATTTCTAAGATCTTTATTGAATAATAAAATCAAATCATAAACTATAATTGAATAAATGATGTAAATAACGTATATATTTCATCACAGATTAAAAAATAATTCCTTTATATTTTTCAAAGGTGATTGATAAAGATCATAAAGTAGAATCAAAAAAGACATACCACCTATAGAGTTATATGAATAAAAATATAATTCACTCATCTCTATTAGTGGGATTGTCCATATGAGCATTAACTATGTATATGGAAATCCATATACTATTATTATCACATGGTTATGGTCATTATGTATTCCTGATGATATTACACCCATTAAGTCTAGAATTTATTACACTTTAATTAATTCCATTTTCAATCTATAGATCATATTAATTAATGAATTATTATACATGAATTAATGACGCTAAAAATGCATTAATTTATCTCCATTAACATTAAATCATATGTAACACTCTATTAATATGATAACCAATGTGGAAGAAAATCATAAATTGATAACAGTTATCATTTATCATCCAAAATTGTATCGCATGTAGTTCATAACCACCAAAGATATGTAAAAAAATATCAAATTTGGGTAATATTCTTTATAGATGGTTAAAATATGAGTCGTGAATCAATTTACTCCACTTGGGGGATATGGTTTCCATTATGAGAGACTTGTATTTGGGGATAGATGTTTTAAGGGGGAATGTTTTTTATGGATGTTATTATGGTGGTATGTGTAGAGGTTATGGATGGTAGATTATCCATGTGATTTGTATTTTTAATTTGAGGTGTTGGGGAAGAAATTTTCATATCATGTAATGAAATATAGTTATATCTTGGGAGAATATGGGTGAGGTGAATACTTTATTATGTACATGATGAATGGTAGTGGAACACATAAATTTAAGGCATGTGGGTTTTTAATATTACGACTAGATCACATTCATGGAGATTATACCATGGGATTTTATGGAGGTTCTCTTAGTGTCACATGAAAATAATGAGTAACCATATCAGTAATGTAAGATGACCCAATTATAGGTTAAATGAATGACCTTGACATCTGAGACATGTTGTCCTATCAGTTGTGATGTGGGTTATTTTATTGGTTAGTATGTTTCATATTGTTGTGGTTTGAAAAGGTTTATTATGACGATAACTTTGATAAAAATAATTCTATATGGTATGTGAGTTTATCGGATGGATGAAATTTGGGGTAGAAATATAAAAAAATTATTCATTTTGGATAATGTCATATTCTATTACAATGCATACGATGGGAAACTTTAAATGTGGTTGGTTAACAGGTTCTGACATGTGGAATGGTTGTGAGTGACTTATGTCTTCTGTCTTGATAATCCCTCATGATCATGCATGCACATGCAGTTGGATACTTTCAAATCGGTGGTCTGTATTTTTTCACACATATAGTCTGGGGTGTTTCACATGATTATAGGAAGTGGTTTTATTATTCCAAAAAATAATTGGTTGATGTGCATTATATGGGTGACATTAATGGGGCTAGTTTTCTGGTTAAAAACACAAATTTAAATGATAAATTCATAGGTTAAGTAGATAGTATTTTTCTTCTTCAAAAATTTGGGGTAACACGCATGGAATGGGTGACTACAAAAAAGGGTGATCAATATTTGTCAAAAATTAATGGGAGATAGAAACACATAATATGTAGGATGAAAGTGGGGGTGGATTAATAATTATATAAAATGGAAAGCATGACCTTTATGACTTTTCATATTCAACCTAGTAAAAAATTGGTCACTTTCAGTATCTTAAGCCACTACTTTTCAGGCCTTCAAGATGAATAAATTTTATCCTTTGTTCTATAAATGATGGGAATTAATAATTCAACAAAAAATTAATTCATTAGTATATGTAACATATTGTACGTATTGATCATTGATCAATACATATAAGGGACCCTAAAATGATAAAGGGTTAAATAGTTTTTTGATATAACTAATGTTAACAAGGTGCACCTTTCATTTCAGAAGCCTACCTGATTAGAAATCCATTATCAAGAATTATTTTAATGGAGTAATGGTCGGGTGGGTGATCTTTAGGGTTTTTTCCCATGGTGTTTATGAGTGAGGAAAAATAAGGTAAAGATCATTTTTTGGCCTGTGGGGAAATCATTAGTCAGATGACCAATTCAGGCATGTGGGTGGGGCCTAGGGTGGGGCCCACATTTTTGCAGGACAACTGGTTGTACTTGGTCAGTTAGGATCTGGTGACCATGTTATGGGTGGATTCATGTTCTGTTAGTGTGGCATAGATTTTAAATTCCTATTAGAGTAAGAACCCAACCATAAGTTTGGAGTAATGATAAGGTTGAGATGTAGGGTCCATAATGATGACATTGTGTTCTAAAGGGGGGAGAATGTAACACCATAAAATGGTGAATGGATAAATGACTAAATGATATGGATCATGTAAATAAGGTGAACCATTCTTTTTGGGAGCCTACCAGATTATAAATTTATAGTAAGACATGCTTGGCCTCAAGTAGTGATGAATATTTTTGTCCTTCTGGGATGTTTCCCAAGGTGTGTGTGAGTGAGGAAAATTCATATTGGAAAGAACATGTGTTGGAAAATGGGGAAAATAAATTGTTATACGACTCATTTGGGCACACGGGTGGGCCCCAAGGGGGGACAAAAATTCTGCAGGTCAATTGGTGGTAACTAGCAGGCGAGGGACCAACATCCCATTTTAGGTGGGGGGGTATGTACTGTAAGTGGGACATAGATGTCCCAAACCTAATAGGTATTGGGGTGGGGTTGTGTATTTTTTTCTTTGTAACACTTCTAAATAAATTAATTTTATCATTAATTAATTATTTATTTATTTATTTATTTATTATTTATTATTTATTACCTAATATTGATTATTTATTTTACAATATTCAAAAAATATCGGTCCAGAATCACTTTCTTATAAAAACAAGAATGGGAGGAGGATATTGTCAAATAATGAAAATATACCAATCTAAAAACTAACACAATTACCCATGGAATAATATTGAAAAATAAAATCATTTATTTTTCAAAATCATTAAGCACACAAAAAAACTTCAGAATATAAAATCATATTTTTATAACCCACCTTAAATTTATTTACCATGGGGAGAAGAACCTTATTTACAATATTTTTCCATTTTATAATGAACATTATAGTTTCTTTTCTTTGTACCCTTCCTCATAAACAACAATCAATTCCATAATAAAGAATTTTATTTCTATTTTTCAATCTCCAATGTGGTGTATGATTATTTATCTTCATCTAGAATAGTGATTACATCTATTGTTATAGGAATAACTAACCCATTTCCCCTATTGTTGTTTTCTTGAATAGAATTGAATATGAATATATCTCAATGATCTATACCATCCAAGAAAAATTAACATTTTTTAAAGTCAATTTTATCAAAATAGTTTCAAGTTCTCACTAGACCATTCATTATACAATACACATGTGTTTTTTGATAATTAATTGGTATTTTGATGTTTAGGCATTTCACTTAATTATAAAGCACTCTTCACCATGGTATGTGCATAAGAATCCACTAGTAGATTAATGTTTTCATGAACATAAATTTCTCAAACCTTATAAGTAACAATGTTAAAATATGAACTTGAGTCTATGGAAGTGTAATAAAACCTCTTCAATTTAGATAATTCTAGTTGATTCTAGTTATCAGTTACAGTTT
The DNA here is from genome assembly GCA_963277665.1 of Viscum album. NCBI lineage: Eukaryota > Viridiplantae > Streptophyta > Magnoliopsida > Santalales > Viscaceae > Viscum > Viscum album. The sequence goes on from OY728145.1 coordinate 909,497,942, forward strand.
GTTTAGGAGTAATGTCAGCTACATTTATTCATAAAGGGGTACAGTTAGCTAAATTTTTCTTTTTAGAAAAATTTGTATAATCTCTATAATTTTTAATTTGGAGGAGTTACTAGAATAGAATATAATTTTTAAAGTTTATAAATATATTTATCTAGATAGATAATGATAATCTAGTGCTCCCTCAGAGTTTCAAAAATCATGCTACAGATCTTTAAGCCATATATGATCACCTTTTTAGAAATGCATAAATTAATAATTCTTATTTAAATATGGTTGAGCAGTGTCTTTTATAATTACATTAATTATGGACACCTTACTAAAAAATATACCTAGATTTTCAAATAATAATTAGGCCTAAATATGTATAGGGTGTGATTTGAATCTCTTTCCTCTGCTATTTATACAATCCTTTACCACTCCACCCATTACTTCATGTGTCTACTGATATGAATTTAATAAACTTAGATATATATAGAGATAAATACATGTACATATAAATATATATGGATATATATAATCATAAATTATAAATACATATGTATAAAAATATAATTACATATGAATTTATAAATACATAGTTATATATATTATTAAACATAAAAAAATTTATATATAAATAATTATTAAGTATTTATGAATATAAATAAATTTGCATAAATTTTTGTGCATGTGTGTGTGTATAATTATATATATATATATACACACCGAGGGGGGAGACTGGTTTTAGGTCTCTGTTTATCGATATCTCATGAAAATTGTTTATATGGATCATGTTTGATGGATTTTCCATTAGATTTTATATTTGAATAATTTGATGGGGGTACCCTCAAAGTATTAACAATATTGGGAATTTATTTGATTAAGGATAGGATATAGATTTTTCCTTATGTTGGAAACACTTCTAAATTAAATGTGTGTCATTGATGTTATTTATCATCACTAATGTATGGTTCTATATATGAAATTATCATGAGAGGTAACACATTGAAGATTTTTGACAATAACTATTAATCCTATGAAAAATTCAAAATTTAAAAATTTTCAATTATTTTGAGAATTGTTTTTCCAATGGTAATTATGTTAGGGAATATTGAATACCTAGTCCATTAACTCTCACCCATATGGGATTTAATGGATTTTAAATGTGTCCATATGGTCAATTATTTTATCATATGGTGTTTTTATTTATAGATTTTATGAGGAAGGAATGGGGAATTTTTTCATTGTATCTAAATTCATGATTTCATTACATTCATAAATTGGTTCCTCAGTTTAAATAATTTTCTATTTATAATAATATAATTAAGTTTTTGGTTCATGTTCCTTTTCTCTAATAAAGTCCTTTTGATTCATATAATTTTATAGGATAGCTCTTCAGTTATTGGGGTTCCCATTAAATTTTGTAGAGCTATAAATGAGGTGATAATTGGGTATTTTAATAGATTTTATACTGAATTGAGTCTTTATTCCACTATTAAAGAGTATTTTATATGTTCTACTGATGATGAGGTTTTTAATTTCTATATTTCTTAAGAGGACCAACCTTCTATTTCAGTAATATCAATTTTACTAGAAATATCTAAGAGAATTACCAGATATATTTTATTTGATATTCTTGTTCCTTAAATAGTAATAATATAGATAAGAATTTGATGAAATGTGGTAGGTTCATGTGACCCTAGAATGGGTCATTATGTTGCACATAGTGATGAGAAAAATAATGTTTTGTTTGGGAAGGATGGTTTATCTATGTCTGTGGATACCCAAAATCAATTTTCTGATTGTGGGGGTTTTACTTTGTATACTCCATGTAGTAGAGAGAAGTTTTTCAATTTAAAACTATTGAATTTTGGTTAGGTTTGATATTTTCTTATAAACATATGGTGCAAGGGGATCACTTTTATATATTTGAATGATTTTTTCCAAGATGTGTATGAGAATGGTATCTCAGATGGGAAACAATTTCCATAAATATAACATCAATTTTTGGATGCAATTTTCAAGATCATTGATATGAGGTATGTATCTAATCACTAGGAATCATAAAATTAATTTGATTCACCTAGTGGGGACCATAATAAGATAATGTAGTTGAATATTTTATTTGATTCATATGATCCCCATGGGATGAAAAATCATGAAGTTGCTATCATTCTTATAAAAAAATTGTAATGATCTTCCAATTCTCATTGGCTTGAGAGTACAACGAGTCATTACTAGGCCTTAAGCGACATACCCAAGGCGCCAAAGGTTGGAAATAAATTCCGAAGGGTTTCAAAACATGTGGGGGACGATTTACCCTTTTAGAACATACCAAATAACCAACAACCATAACCAAATTAATCAACTAAATGATGCATGATAACTGCTAAGACAACTCAGCCATTTATTTTATCATAAACCAACCAAGAGTACCACAGTGGAAACCAACACTAAATCAGAGTAAACAACGGAAAGAAAAACTAAAAGACTACAAGATGACAACCCAACTATATACTCCACAAGCTCTATGATCCAACATCACAAACCATCCCAAGTATCACGAAGTATTGCTATAATCATGTGACACTTTACCTTTGCCAACATCCCGGTATACGACATCTGCAAAAGCACCAACGTGCCAAAGCAGGGGTGAGTATAAAACTCAGTAGGTTTTCCCCAATGAATTCCTTACTCATGCCACTAGGATAGAAGAGTTATCCACATTTATATAAAAACATTTTATATAAAAGATTTTCTCAAAAGCAGTTTATAACTAAATATAAACAAGTTTCCAAAACCATTCATAACCAAGGAATTCCAAGAGTAATTTAAATCAATCTTCCAGAAAGTTATTTTTCCAAAAAAAAACAAACAAGATTTCAAACCATTTCACAAACATTCCTTTTTGGCATACCCAACCATTTCCCAACCCCTGCTACCAACCATGCATGCTTCATTTTGACAGTTCCATACTCATCAGCGGTCTCTCGTCGATCTACGAAGTCGTCACAATGTGATTGTTTCCCATGTTCCATTACACCTTTGGCACTAATCACAAGGTCATATTTCAACCAAGCCTCGTACATATATTTTCCATTGTGCCATTAAATGTTTGGCACCGAGCACAAGGTCATATTTCAACCAAGCCCCATACATGCAACATGAACACACACCGCATATTCCCAACAGTCATGCCAAAACACCCTTTCAATAAAAACACTTTTTTATTGAAAACCATTTCCATCAAAACCATTTCAATTCCAAACCATTTCAATAAAACTCCCATTTTATTAAAAACCCATTTTTTCATCAAACAATTTACAATTTCAGCAATCATAATTTAAAATTAACATTTTAAATTCAAGAAGCCAAATCACTTTGTACAAAAATTCACCAAGATTTAAAAATTACATTAAAACCAAAAATCATCACTAAAGAAGATTAATTCCATGATTTTCACAATAAAAACCATTCAAATAAGCCAATTTGAAACTAAACCAATCATTTCTAACAAGAGGAGGAAAGAGTGAAGCCACCTACCTCATCAAATTAGGAGAAACCAACTAATGGATGAAGAACGCTAACAAAACTGAGTCAACCACTCCCTGAAACATCTTTAGATTCCTTTCCCACTACTACAAATATGGTTTTTATCAGCGCTAAAAATGGCCTTTAACAACGCTAGAAAAATTCTATTATTCTCGGTGAAGATAAAGGGCGGTCCCCTTTATCAGCACTCCAAAACGTGCTGATAAAGACCCCTTTTATCAGCACTAAAACAAAGTGCTAATAAAAGGGTCCTTTATCCGTGCTTTCTTTTTATCACTGATAAAATACCCCTTTTATCAGTTCTTTTTTAAAGCGCTGACAAAAGTTAAAAAAATAAAAAATTTAAAAAAAAAATAAAAAAATCATGCCAATCAGGGAGATTTTATAGCGCTTGAGCCCCCATTTTACAGAACTTTTATGCCCCCCTCCAGCGCATGCACGCACCCCTCCACCCTTTATCATCACTATCCCCAGATTCACCCATGCGCGCGCATCCCTGCCTCCACCAGGATTTGATCTCGAGACCTCCCCCATGCGCGCATAAAGCCTTTGCCACTCCCCTATATTGATTTGTTCTCCTATTAGTGATATATCAATTTATTTATATATATATTTAGTTATATTTATTCGTATAGTAATATATATTTATATTAATATATATATATATATAGTTATATTAATATAAATATATAGTTATATTAATATAAATATATAGTTATATTAATATATATATGTAGTTATATTAATATATATATATATATAGTTAGATTAATATATAGGTATATAAATATTCATATATTTGTATTTTAAATAAAATGGATATTAGTTATTATTTAGTTAATGCTAATATATTTTATATGTAAATATATTTTATTATTTATATTTATAATTAAATTTTTATGTGCGAATATATAAAAAATATGTAGATATTGTTATATATTTGATTATAAATAGCAGTACATTATAAAAAACGATAAAATTTCAAAGACATAATATCAATTATAATGTAATACCTTCGAATAAATTCAGTCCCCATCAAAAAAAAGCCTCTAAAACCTCCTTAAATGAGGCTGAAAATCCAAAAAATGTTCAACAATCAAGGTACCCCGGCTTAAAACTTGGTTTTGGAGTCCTTCGGGCCCATTTTTTGGCCTCGAAATAACCTTTAATGTGATCCCCCTTGGTTATAGCGGTGTAGATCTCGTCACAGGCTTCGATTTGATATGTGGTAGAGCTCAAACGGACACTCGGATCAAAGGTTATGGTCGTTTGAAGTTCGAGTTGCGTTTTCAACATATTTTGGATCTTTTTTTTATTTTTTTTATTTTTTTAGTCTTCAAATTGTTATTAAATGACTATTAATCTATAATAATTAGCAAATTATTAATTAAAAATATTTTTTTAATTTTTTTATAATCCATTTTCACTAAATATCTTATATATTAAGTGTAACTGTATATTTATACTTATCTAAAATATATTTAAAATTATATTTAAAAAATATATATTATATTTATATCAATATAACTATATATATATATATATTTAAATATTAATATATTTTTTTTAATAAATTTTTTTTAGAAGTAGACCATTTATCAGCACTTTTAAAAAAAGCGCTGATAAAGACCCCCCCTTTATCAGCACTACTAAAAAAACGCTGAAAAAGGGGTACCCTTTAATAGCGCAAAAAAAGCGCTGCTTAAGGGGGTATCTTTATCAGTGCTAAAAAAGCACTGATAAAGGGGTACATTTATCAGCACTTTTTTGTTATCCCTGATAAAGGGTGGCGCTGGCCTTGCCCAGTTTTGTGGTAGTGCCCCTAGTACCAACAAAACCAAAACCCGACTTAAAAGTCATCCACTACCTTAGATCTACCCACCTTGGGTGTAGATCTAAGGATCCATAAAGATGGAAGAAGGAGATATATGAAAACTAAAGTAAACGAGACTTACCTCGATCAACCGGCCTCTAAATGCCAAGTAAAACCTCCGAATTACATCCAAAATTCCTGGTAAGTGTTCTCCCACCTTCACCAGAGAGAAATCCCGATTTAGGGCCGTCTAGGAGAAACAATCAGTGGTTTTAATGATTAAACAGATTAGATCCTTAAAAATAGGATCTATGTTGACCCCACGCACGGTTAGTCCACACAGTTAGGCAAATCGTGAGCTGACCGTGCGGTATTCACTGCTTGGAAGGGGCGCTCCACACGGCCTCCTCGCACAGTTTTCCCAAACTGTGCGCACACTGTGCGGTCTCCTCTGTCCAAAGTGACCACCACTTGCACGGCTTCTGCACGGTTTGGGCAACCCATGCGAATTCCATGCGTCACCACTTTTTTCACTTTAACACTTTAAAAGTCTCCAAACTTTCTGAACCATTTCTCATATGATTCTTGTACTTAAAAATCATGAAACAAGGGTTACTTACCAGAAACCGGGGGTACTAAATTCTCCCCACCATTGGCCTTTCCATCCCCGGAAAGTAGAAAACCATCACTTTCTTGAAAGAGGTATGGCCTCTGATCTTTCGTTTCTTTCTCGTGTTCTCGAGTCTCTTCCTGAATCTGACCATGTTGCCACAAAACCCGCACTAGACCGATGCTTTTTCCACGCAAGACTTTATCCTGCCTATCCAAAATCCCCACCAAATTATATACCAACGAAGCATTCGACTCTAGATCAACTTGATCCCATATAATCACATGGTCAGGATCAGGTTGATACTTCTTCAACTGAGATACATGGAACACATTATGCACTACACTGAACTATGGTGGTAATTCCAACTGATATTCCACCTCGCCAACCAGTTCTAGTATCTAAAAAGGGCCTATATATCGAGGAGATAATTTGCCATACTTCCTAAAACGACAATGTCCACGCCTTGGAGAGATTCTCAAAAAGACATGATCACTCACCACAAATGAAAAAGGTCTTCGGTGATGATCCGTATAAGATTTCTGATGACTCTGTGCCGCCTCCATTCTCTTTTTTATCAACTGAATTTTCTCCATTTTTTCTTGGACAAGGCTCGGCCCAATAAGTGAAGTCTCACCTGTTTCCACCCAATAAAGTGGAGAAGGACAAGGATGCCCATACAATGCTTTAAATGGAGCCATGTGTCTCGAGGCCTGATGATTATTGTTATATGAGAACTCCACTAAAGGCACATGCTCTTCCCACGAGCCACCAAAATCCATTACACAAGCCTGCAACATGTCTTCCAACGTCTGTATCATCCTTACAGATTTTCCATCCGTCTGAGAATGATACTCCATACTCATATTCAACTGAGTTCCCAGGGCTTTCTATAAGGATCTCCAGAAATGAGATGTGAACTTTAGATCTCTGTCTGACACGATTGAAACTGGTATGCCATGTCTCTTTACCACTTTTCTGATATATATTTTGGATAGATCCCCCACTATATTAGATTCACGAATATGGATGAAATGGGCCAACTTGGTAAGTCAATCCACTATCACCCATATGGAATCGTGCTTCAGAACCATTCTTGGGAGACCTGTAATGAAATAAATAGCTATCTTCTCCCATTTCCACACTAGAATTGGTAGAGACTGTAACATACCCGCTATCCACTGATGTTCTGCTTTAACTTGCTGACAAGTTAAACACCTTGAAACAAATTCAGCAACCTTCTGTTTCAGGCTGCTCCACCAAAATTGTGCCTTTATCACCTTATACATCTTCTATATTCCTGGATGAACATCCCATCTAGAATGGTGGTAAGCATGAAGGAGTTTTTCCTGAGCAATTGAAGGTACAACCATCCGATCTCAAAACCGCAAAACTGAACTCTCATCCAGCTTCCATCCCTCAATGGTCTCCCCACCATTGAGTTTTGAACTCATTGCAACATAATATACATCGAATTATCGTGCCTCCTTTACTATCTCCACCAAATCAGGAACAAGCACAACTGGAAATAAAACTATAACATCAGCTCGGTCTTCACATTCTATACACATGTCGGCTAGGACTGACATCAACTGCCACACATTTGAAGCTTCTTGCACCAACTGAGCATACGAATTTCTTCTTAATGCATCAGCCACCTAATTTCCCTTACCTGGTGTATACATCAAGTCAAATTCAAACATCTATAGATACTCCATACATCTCCTTTGCCTCAGATTCAAATATTGCTATGAGAAAATGTGTTTCAAGCTTTTTTTGTCCGTAAACACAGTGAATTTCTCACCAAAGAGATAATGTCTCCATGTTTTCAAAGCATGGACGACTGCAGGTAACTCCATATCATGTGTTGGGTAATTTTTCTCATTCACCCTCAACTACCTTGAGCCATAAGTAACCACATGGTCTCCTTGCATGAGAACACAACCCAACCCTATTCTCGAAGCATCATAATACACCACATACCCCTAACCTGATTCTGGAAAGATCAAGATAGGTTTTGATGTAAGGCAAACCTTCAGTTCTTGGAAAGACTTATGACATTCTTCTGTCCATTGTAATGAAGCATTCTTCTTTGTTAGAGCTATCATTGGTGACTCTATTCGTGATAAATCATAGACAAAGAATCGGTAGTAACCGGCTAGACCAAGAAAACATTGTATCTCAAACACATTCTTTGGTGGTTTCCAAGAGATAAAGTCTTCTTTCTTTTTAGGATCAACTGAAATTCCTTTCTCAGAAATGACATGGCCAAGGAAATGTACTTCCTGTATCCAAAAATCACACTTCGATAATTTGACATACAAACGATGATCTCTCCAGATTTGTAACACTATTTCTAGGTGCACCTCATGATCATCCCTTGTCATTGAATACACCAAGATATCATCCACAAACACCACAACAAAAGAATCCAGATATTGCTATAATATCCAATTCATCAAATATATGAATATCGTTGGTGCATTTGTTAGACCAAAATTCATGACTACATATTCGTAGTGTCCATATCTACTTCTAAAAGCTGCCTTTGGAATATGCACCTTCCGAACTCGCAATTGGTGATATCCTGATCACAATTCAATATTGGAGAACCACTGATCTCCACTTAATTGATCGAACATATCATCAATTTGTGGAAGTGGATATCAATTCTTTATCGTAATTTGGTTAAGCTTACGATAATCAACACACAGCCGAAGAGTTCCATCTGCCTTCTTCACAACAACACTGGTACTGCCCATGGAGAAGTACCTGGTCGAATGAAACCTTTTCTTTCCAGCTCCTCTAGTTGTACTTTCAATTCTTGTAACTTCGTTGATGCCCTCCTATAAGACGGAATGGAAATAGGACTAGTCCCTAGAAGGAGAACAATCGTAAACTCCACTTCCCTTAGAGGTGGCAACCCTGATAAGTTATTAGGAAAGACATCTGGAAATTGATCCACAACAGCTGGAAAACTATTTTCCTCAATTTCTTCCATTGATGCTAAAGTCAATGTTGTCAATTGGTAAGAGATCATTCCCACCACTGGTGCCAAAAATCTCTTTGCATCGTTCTTTACCATCCTCTCTCCTCTGAAGAGATGGTTGATGTCTTCCTCAGTCTTGAAACTAACTTTTCTCCTATAAAAGTCAATGTGAGCCTTAAACATTGTCAAAAAATCCATACCCAGGATTAAGTCATAGACATCATGTCCAACATCGAGAATTCCCATTTTAACTTAGCTCCATCAACAATTATAGCACATGATCTACACACAAAGGCTTGACATTCTCTTTCTCCAAGAGGAGTTTTCGGTTTCAAAAAAGAAGGGATTATTTTCAGTTCTAAACATAGAAAATAAACGACACAAGAAGCAATGAAGGAATGTGGAGCACCCATATCAAAAAAATCTTGCATCAATGTGGAAATTAAAATAACCATACCTTGCACTCTGGATGGTCCCGACTAATCATCCACTACAATTTTCTCATCTCCAATCAGATGCATGCTTTCCATGCTCTGCACTTTATTTCCATACTGACACATCCCTTTCTGAGGAGTTTCATTGTAGAGACCCAAAGCCTGACTTACATGGACATTACATTACTTTTGCGGAATACTTGGTACATAACAAAAACACACACACAAGGATCGTAATAGTTTAGTGTCTTTGGAAACTCGGAATGTAATCTTCTAATCGTGGTGAAAGATCTTCAATATCTCCCAAAAAGATCTTCCCTTTTTTTTACCTAAAAACTTTCTTTATATCCTGGGGAAAAGAAAACATAAAAGGGTGATCTCAAATGCTCAGCAAGGGCCAATAAAGGAAATAAAAATCATATCATATCTTTTTGAAAATCATAACCTGCAAAAGAGATCATAATATCTCAACATGGAACAAATCATAGAAGTGAAAATGAGATCCCCATAATCATAACATGAAACTTGAAACTTTGTGGCATGCACACATAATCATGTAAAATCATTTCTTGTTAGTCATGACTCATTGCCAATACTATCTTAGTGGACAAAGTCCCTTTCTGAACCGAGTCACCCTCGTTCCAGTCCTGTTTCACTGAACCGGTATAACCAACTGTTCCAGCCATGTCTATCTCATGAGATATAAAATCTTTACCCAATGCATTGGAGGGAGATATAGGTCCCACCCATCTTATAATGAATCCTTTCTTATGTGTGCCACATAATCATAAACCATACATCATAGCGTAACCCATGTAATAAAAATGGGATTCTTAAACAACATGACATCATAAAACGATTCATATAAGATAAATGAATTCATAAAAATAATTTCCTCAAAACATAATCAAATCAATGTAATAATAGGGATAAAAACAGAACCCTATATTATCTTAGATGGAAAATAATTTTGATAAAACATTTGAACTCCATTCTTGAGGAAAATATCCTTTCTACTTCAAAAACATTTTTCATTTCATAACATGTCATACAACTTTAAAATAAAAGAAGTTGATTAAAAATAAACTTGAAAACTTTTAAAGGAAGTTTCTTGGAAATAATGTTTTAAAAATCCATTCATGCCGTATAAGTTAAAAAAACATTCTTCGTACTTTTGTCGGAAAAGTCAAAAAGTACCTCGTACGAAAAACGACAAAAGATTCCTTTCATACATATTACTAAAAACTCACTGAAGGGTAAAAATGGATTTAAACAATTGTAGGCGGATGGAAATAATATTACATATTGATGAAACATGGATGTGGATGATAAAATACACCCCAGTAAATACTTACGAATAAACAATCTCGAATAAAAATGAGATTGTGATATTTTCCCTTACCTTAGGTCCGATTTTCTTTGTACGTGTCAGAAGCTCCTGTATAATGGTTTAAATAATGTTATTGACTTATTCCAGAATCATACATATTGATATGATATCATATATGGTTATATTCATAGCTTCTTGTTAGTAATATTTCATTGTTACTTGTTACTCGGGTCCTTATTGCCTTTTGTTCTTATGCGTGTTTTGCCGAATAAATTCTTATTCTTATTTTAAGGTTATAGATACCTTATATCCAGAATGGTATTAGTGTAAAATATATCATATTTATTCATTCAATTCATTTATATAATTACTATGTAATGATGATCATGTAGAACGAGTCGCATCACATCGTGGAGACGGTATTCCGTACGTACGCACGAGTGATGATATCGTTCCTATGATCATGGAATTGTATTTGAGTATATATATATTATTTAAGTATCAAAATTACATTATAATAATCATAAATATTTACTCATTACACCATTATACTCATCCTTGTAAGGTGATGGTGGAAAATAGATTACACCACGGCGTGGAGACGGTATTCCGTACGTACGCACGCGCGGTGATTTCATTTTTCCGTAGGATGGATAGAAGGTGAATTAGGGTTGTTTCATATTTATAATAACATATCAGTATGTAAGTAATACTGATGTTATTACTTTATAATTAAAAAACTAAATAAGAAGAAGTTGAAGAAGAAAGAAATTGAAAAGATCGGTAATGGATATTACCTCTTCTTTGGAATGCCTCTTTGAATCCTCCACTTAGGGAACTAAGATTGGTCTTTGAAGAAGACCAGGACCTCTAGGATTATTATAGGGAAGTGAAGAGGAGAAAATGGCAGGGGTTGTCTGAGCTTGAGTGCTCAAATTGGTGTGAGGAGGAGGGGGAGGAGGTGCCCTTTTATAAGGGAGGAGAGGGGCACCTTAGGAATATCTCAAAATATTATTTTATATTAAAGTCTAAATCGGTTTATAATGGTTCCAAAGGGTCTTATTTCGAAGCTAAAGTGGGGATGGGTCGAAATCCTATCATCCAATAGGATTTAGACAAGTTTAGGGTATTATTTTAACCTTATCAATTAGATTTAACTCTAAGTTAAATAATTTAACTTTTACCGTGTCTTTTTGTTTTCTTTCACTATATGGTTAATACACTTACTATAACATGCCAAACGAACCCCAAATTGTATATTATTAATACATATATCCTTATCTAAGTCATTTGGCCGAACCTTAGATTTTTAGGAATAAAATAACAATTAATAATACAATATTTGATTTAAAAACTATTTTGTGTCAATTTTGACACTATTTTATATATGATATTTTTGAAAGTCATAACAGAATTATATGTTCGAACCAAGTTGATTAAATCAACACTAATATATCATAGTAACCTATAAAATTAGTGTAATTCATAAAAAGTCTTAAATTACATTTATTTTGGTATTTATAACATCAATTATGTTAACATTTCCTTAAAAGGGTAATTACTGCATCATCGTTGTATCATAAATAAATTAATTTATTTAAAGTCTAAAAATTATAAATAAAATACCATTATGTAGGAAATCGTTTTAGCTTTCTAATAAATATTTACAATCGAATTTATCTTATGTACAACCCCTATATTAAAAAAATTTTTAGTAAATAAACTTTGATTTTAACTCTTTTAACTCTTCTTTGAATTAAATAATAAATGTCCTAATCTAATCCAAGTGGGCCTAAATGATAATATTTTACACTTAAGTAGTTTTTGGTCGAGATAAACTTGTCCAATAGAATTAGTACATGTGTTAGGGTAATATTAATATCATTCTTACCCTCAATTACCCTATTTACTTTTAACCGTGGTAAATAAAAGTAAAAAGTTACTATTCACCAAAAATTATTTTCATCTCATTGAACCACATTTTACTTACTGACATCAACCGTGTCTCTCGGATTTTTGAAATTCCATTCACAGAAGCGGTAAAATTAAGTTTTATGAAAAATTCAGTTTTTTAACTACCACTTAGTAGTTTCACTATTCATCAAAAATTGATGTTTTTCAGAACAATGCCAAAATTTTATCCTAAGATATATTTCATATTCCGAATTCAAAAATGAATTCTATTTTACCAAATTCATAACATATAAGTTTCATTAATTAATTTTATAATTAAATCCCGCTGTTAAAACAAATAGCGTGTTTTTAAGAAATAATATCTATCAAAAGATTGACACTTGATTATGTCTGGTTTAAATGTGAAATTACATCCAATGACCAACATTGTATTAAATTGTAAAAATATATTCTAAATATACTTTAAAACCACTCAAATTAATAATTTATCACTATTAATTATTTCAATTAAAAAAGTTGTTTTTAATTATAATTTAGTAATTTTCACTATTCATCAGAATATGAAAGTTATCCGAAAAGTACCAAAATTTCACCTTAGGCTAAATTCAATACTCCAAATCCAAAAATGAAGTCCATTTTTAGAGATAAAATTTCTAAAATTTAAAAAGTGGTTATTACTATTCATAACGACTAGTTTTAATAATATTTTAATAGAATATCGTTGTTTCATGAAACTCTATATTGCGTACTACACACGCTATCGAGGAAGGTTGTGATTGCGTGTAATGAAAGGCAATTCAAAGATGCGTGTTGTGCAAGCTCCTTTTGGTGTAGCGTACAACACAAGACATTAATAAAATTAAAAAGAATATTTTTCATAAAATCTCGGGCTGTTACATTCTACCACCCTTAAAATGAATTTCGCCCTCGAAATTCGTCGGGGATATAAATGGTTTACTATTCAAAAGTTTCTTTAATAGAATCCCACATCGTAAAAAGGAATATCAAAACCAACAAAAGTATGAAATGTAACGGTTACCCAAATAAACTAATCACCAGGTTTCCACATAGGTGAAAATATGGATATGGAAGAGAAATCTAACCATCATGTTCTGATCGAGAGTGGTAGAGAACATGGCTATGGAAAAGCCAGCAATCACAAAGCCATGAATTTTGTGACGATCTAAGGTACCATCTGATTCATCAGATATAAGATCACTAGGACAACATTTTTGGTTTTCAAGATCATTTCCCTAAAGTTAAAGAATTTGAATTAGAATAAATACTTACTTTATTTTGGTACAATCTCACTGTTGTTCATGCCTTTAACAATTTCCAATTCATCTCTTGAATTTGTTATTCGTGAAACGTTAGCAGATCATGTGATAGAATGACGGGTCATTCCATCTGTCTCAAAAACAATTATATACATAAGTCGATCTGTAGTGAGATTAATCATATATGGTTCCTAAAATGGACTTATACATCATTTTTCATACAGATTAATATAATAAAACTAGTTTATACTAAATAGGGACTTCCTGTAGGCTAGTGGTAGGCGATAAAGGCCAGTCGCACTTCTGTTGTGGGTTCGATTTCCACAACCTTGTCCGACGCGATGGGCTGTCGCCCGTCCTGTAGGTTGTCCTTTTTTTAAAACTATATTACTATAACATCCCATCAATAATATCGAGAAAACTTCTATCCTTAAATAATACTAACTTATGTCCAACATAATCCATTCCAATCTTTAGGCTTATCCATAATACTGCAGTCCACTCTCATAACATAGTGAAAACGATTACCAGAGATTTAACACCATCGTCGATCCCCATATATCCTAAGATATGTTTTTTTGGTCACATTCCAAACATTCAAAGTCCTTAATCATGTATTCTCTTGAATACCTTAGTGAAAACATGAATGTAGTTAAAATTTAACACTTTCCACATACCAAAATCCTCAAAATTCTATATACTCAAACAATGATATCACTTAGTCCTTATATCAATCATGAGCTCATGAATACTGTTAAACATTTCATTTTCTCATTTTCCCTTCATTATGCTCATATCATCTTATTTCCAAAAATATCTCAATCACTTTGAATACCACATTAGACCAATACATAAATATTCCAATACTTTATGATACAACATTATTTTGGAATCGCATTACATAAACACTTAATCATTCCAGCACATCGTTATCATATTCAACATCGCCAATGGTGATCGCATGTGACTTCCCTTTTTCCTTTGCCTTAAGCGGTTGCTCATGTCGATCATCACTAACCCTTGGATTAGGGCATTTATTAGCATAATGCCCCATTTCCTTGCACTTTAAGCATTGAAGTATTGGTGGTGCGTTCTCTGCAATGTTTGCTTTATTCACATCATTAGAATCCCTTTTTCCATTACTTTGACACTCAGCTGCTCGATGACCTTCTTTTCCACACTTAAAACACTTTCTAGTCCCTTTAAGACAATCTCCACCATGCGTCTTTCCACACTTTGAGCATAAGGAAACATTCATCTTCTTTTCACTATTATTCAGAGATTTCTCCTTGAACTCCATCTTTCGTTTCTTATCAAAACCATGAGATGGATATGTAACACCAACTTCCATTTCTACCTTGATAGCACAACGCACAATTTCTTCATAGCTACTAAAGTCTCTTATAGCTAATGCCCTTCGAAGACTTGGTTCTAAGCCACTGAAAAATCGATCAACTTTACTTTCAGGTTGGATGATAATGCCAGATGCATACCTTGCAAGTCTTGTAAAATTCGCTTCGTATATACCAACAGATTCATCATCCTTTTTCTTTAGTTCAAGAAACTCCTTCTCCATCTTTGTTCGAAGAATACGAGGGAAGTACTTATTGAAAAATAAGTTCTTGAACTCATCCCATTCCATGGACTCAATTTCATCTCTTGGCCTCGTATTCTTGATAAGATTCCACCATTGATCAGCTTCACCTTCCAAACGATATACTACTAAGATGACTTTATCATGTTCAGAACATTGAAGAACTGAAAATATCTTTTCAGTGGTACTGGTCCATTGTTCAGCAACTAGTGGATCAGAAGACCCACTAAAAGAAGGTGGACGTTGCCTCATGAAGGACTCAATAGAATATTGTTCCCTTCTCTGCTCATTTGGAAGTCCAGAATGATTCATAGCTTGTGTAAGTATAGCAATAAGATTTTTCACTCCATCTCCCATAACATTTGTTTTTTCAGGAGGGCAATCATTGCATTTTCCATTGCATTGATCAACACGGTTCCTTCGGGTTTCAGCCATCGTCTAAAACCCAAAAATAATAGTGTGAGAGGCAAAAATCATGCTAGGGAAAATAACATAATAAAGGGGGAGTACCTTCAATATCTAACATCTTAGGTTTAATTCTATGATCGTTAGCGTAATTCTAGTACTATAACCTATACGTATACTTAACCTTAGGGACATCCCTAGACATACCTTAGAAATATCTCTAGGGATCTCACTAAAGTTATCGCATCCTAGTTTCCAAAGGTTGAATAAACCTTTCCTATGATACCAACTGTAGAGACCCGAATCCTGACTTACATGGACATTACATTACTTTTGCGGAATACTTGGTACATAACAAAAAACACACACACAAGGATCGTAATAGTTTAGTGTCTTTGGAAACTTGGAATGTAATCTTCTAATCGTGGTGAAAGATCTTCAATATCTCCCAAAAATATCTTCCCTTTTTTTACCTAAAACCTTTCTTTATATCCTGGGTAAAAGAAAACATAAAAGGGTGAGCTCAAATGCTCAGCAAGGGCCAATAAAGGAAATAAAAATCATATCATATCTTTTTGAAAATCATAACCTGCAAAATAGATCATAATATCTCAACATGGAACAAATCATAGAAGTGAAAATGAGATCCCCATAATCATAACATGAAACTTGAAACTTTGTGGCATGCACACATAATCATGGAAAATCATTTCTTGTTAGTCATGACTCATTGCCAATACTATCTTAGTGGACAAAGTCCCTTTCTGAACCGAGTCACCCTCGTTCCAGTCCTGTTTCACTGAACCGGTAAAACCTACCGTTCCAGCCATGTCTATCTCATGAGATATAAAATCTTTACCCAATGCATTGTAGGGAGATATAGGTCCCACCCATCTTATAATGAATCCTTTCTTATGTGTGCCACCTAATCATAAACCATACATCATAGTGTAACCCATGTAATAAAAATGGGATTCTTAAACAACATGACATCATAAAACAATTCATATAAGATAAATGACTTCATAAAAATAATTTCCTCAAAACATAATCAAATCAATGTAATAATAGGGATAAAAACAGAACCCTATATTATCTTAGATGGAAAATAATTTTGATAAAACATTTGAACTCCATTCTTGAGGAAAATATCCTTTCTACTTCAAAAACATTTTTCCTTTCATAACATGTCATACGACTTTAAAATAAAAGAATTTGATTAAAAATAAACTTGAAAATTTTTAAAGGAAGTTTCTTGGAAATAATGTTTTAAAAATCCATTCATGTCGTATAAGTTAAAAAAAACATTCTTCGTACTTTTGTCGGAAAAGTCAAAAAGTACCTCGTACGAAAAACGACAAAAGATTCCTTTCATACATATTACTAAAAACTCACTGAAGGGTAAAAATGGATTTAAACAATTTTAGGTGGATGGAAATAATATTACATATTGATGAAACATGGATGTGGATGATAAAATACACCCCAGTAAATACTTACGAATAAACAATCTCAGATAAAAATGAGATTGTGATATTTTCCCTTACCTTAGGTCCGATTTGCTTTGTACGTGTCTGAAGCTCCTGTATAATGGTTTAAATAATGTTATTGACTTATTACAGAATCATACATATTGATATGATATCATATATGGTTATATTCTTAGCTTCTTGTTAGTAATATTTCATTGTTACTTGTTACTCGGGTCTTTATTTCCTTTTGTTCTTATGCGTGTTTTGCCGAATAAATTCTTATTCTTCTTTTAAGGTTATAGATGCCTTATATCCAGAATGGTATTAGTGTAACATATATCATATTTATTCATTCAATTCATTTATATAATTACTATGTAATGATGATCATGTAGAACGAGTCGCATCACATCGTGGAGACGGTATTCCGTACGTACGCACGAGTGATGATATCGTTCCTATGATCATGGAATTGTATTTGAGTATATATATATTATTTCAGTATCAAAATTACATTATAATAATCATAAATAGTTACTCATTACACCATTATACCCATCCTTGTAAGGTGATGGTGGGAAATAGATTACACCACGGCGTGGAGACGGTATTCCGTACGTACGCACGCGCGGTGATTTCATTTTTCCGTAGGATGGATAGAAGGTGAATTAGGGTTGTTTCATATTTATAATAACATATCATTATGTAAGTAATACTGATTTTATTACTTTATAATTAAAAAACTAAAGAAGAAGAAGTTGAAGAAGAAATAAATTGAAAAGATCGGTAATGGATATTACCTCTTCTTTGGAACGCCTCTTTGAATCCTCCACTTAGGGAACTAAGATTGGTATTTGAAGAAGACCAGGACCTCTAGGATTATTCTAGGGAAGTGGAGAGGAGAAAATGGCAGGGGTTGGCCGAGCTTGAGTGCTCAAATTGGTGTGAGGAGGAGGGGGAGGAGGTGCCCTTTTATAAGGGAGGAGAGGGGCACCTTTGGAATATCTCAAAATATTATTTTATATTAAAGTCTAAATCGGTTTATAATGGTTCCAAAGGGTCTTATTTAGAAGCTAAAGTGGGGATGGGTCTAAATCCTATCATCCAATAGGATTTAGACATGTTTAGGGTTTTATTTTAACCTTATCAATTAGATTTAACTCTAAGTTAAATAATTTAACTTTTACCGTGCCTTTTTGTTTTCTTTCACTATATGGTTAATACACTTACTATAACATGCCAAACGAACCCCAAATTGTATATTATTAATACATATATCCTTATCTAAGTCATTTAGCCGAACCTTAGATTTTTAGGAATAAAATAACAATTAATAATATAATATTTGATTTAAAAACTATTTTGTGTCAATTTTGACACTATTTGATATATGATTTTTGTGAAAGTCATAACATAATTATATGTTCGAACCAAGTTGATTAAATCAACACTAATATATCATAGTAACATAGAAAATTAGTTTAATTCATAAAAATTCTTAAATTACATTTATTTCGGTATTTATAACATCAATTATGTTAACATTTCCTTAAAAGGGTAATTACTGCATCATCGTTGTATCATAAATAAATTAATTTATTTAAAGTCTAAAAATTATAAATAAAATACCATTATGTAGGAAATCTTTTTAGCTTTCTAATAAATATTTAAAATAGAATATATCTTATGTACAACCCCTATATTAAAAATGTTTTAGTAAATAAACTTTGATTTTAACTCTTTTAACTCATCTTTGAATTAAATAATAAATGTCCTAATCTAATCCAAGTGGGCCTAAATGATAATATTTTACAGTTAAGGTTGTTTTTGGTCGAGATACACTTGTCCAATAGAATTAGGAAATGTGTTAGGGTAATATTAATATCATTCTTACCCTTAATTACCCTATTTACTTTTAACCGTGGTAAATAAAAGTAAAAAGTTACTATTCACCAAAAATTATTTTCATCTCATTGAACCACATTTTACTTACTGACATCAACTGTGTCTCTCGGATTTTTGAAATTCCATTCACAGAAGCGGTAAAATTAAGTTTTATGAAAAATTCAGTTTTTTAACTACCACTTAGTAGTTTCACTATTCATCAAAAATTGATGTTTTTCAGAACAATGCCAAAATTTCATCCTAAGCTATATTTCATATTCCGAATTCAAAAATGAAGTCTATTTTTCCAAATTCATAACATAGAAGTTTCATTAATTAATTTTATAATTAAATCCCGCTGTTAAAACAAATAGTGTGTTTTTAAGAAACAATATCTATCAAAAGATTGACACTTGATTATGTCTGGTTTAAATGTGAAATTACATCCAATGACCAAAATTGTATTAAATTGTAAAAATATATTCTAAATATACTTTAAAACCACTCAAATTAATAATTTATCACTATTAATTATTTCGATTAAAAAAGTTTTTTTTAATTATAATTTAGTAATTTTCACTATTCATCAGAATATGAAAGTTATCCGAAAAGTACCAAAATTTCACCTTAGGCTAAATTCGATACTCCGAATCCAAAAATGAAGTCCATTTTGAGAGCTAAAATTTCTAAAATTTAAAAAGTGGTTATTACTATTCATAACGGCTAGTTTTAATAATATTTTAATAGCATATCGTTGTTTCGTGAAACTCTGTATTGCGTACTACACACGTTATCGAGGAAGGTTGTGATTGCGTGTAATGAAAGGCAAGTCAAAGATGCGTGTTGTTCAAGCTCCTTTTGGTTTAGCGTAAAACACAAGACATTAATAAAATTAAAAAGAATATTTTTCATAAAATCTCGGGCTGTTACATTCATGAACATCCAACCTCATATCATTATATAAAAAGCACTGAATATGTCTCATATTGTTACAATTATGACATTTTTGAGGTTGTGCCTTACAATCCCGCTTGATGTGGCTCGTAGAGCCACACTGGAAACATCTCGGCTTACACTTGGGTCTCTGAGAAAGTTTTAACAATCTTGTTTTCCGATTATGATGTGTTCTTCCTCCTTGAGAAAAGGTGTCTGATTCCCTCTTTCTATTAGTGTTAGAGTTCTCATCTCCTCTAGTAAAGATAATTGTACTTACTCCACTTGGAGTTTCAGCAGTGACGAATATCGTAAACAAAGTATCTGGTTGTAGTCCCAATTCAACGGTTTTAAAAGCTTGAGTGATGCTTTGGACTAACTGTTGGTTCAGCTGTGGTTCAGGTGCAATCACATTCTCACTGGCCTCTTCCGACTGGTTTCTATAACGCCTAATGGGAGCCATTTTCTAAACCAACAACAAACTCCGTCAATCTCACTCGTTAGCAACTGATGGGTTAGCATTCAAATTTTATCACATCATCTATCACAACATTGTTTTTCCAAAAAAACCCTTTTTTCATGTTCAACCATTTTTCAATACATTCCACATACTTTTTGAAAATCAACCCACTCTCAAAATACACCCAATACCATGTTTTCAAAGTTCAATTGAAAACAATTTCTGCATTTTTCATAAATTGGCACCGTGCACAAAATCATTACTCATTCCTCACAATGAGATATGCAATCCTAGTGGGAATTCATTCCTCTACAATGCATGTCATGCTCCTCTCGTTGGCTAAACCCATGACAATGAGATTTCCAACATTCTATAAGTGTATCCAAAACACTTATGTACCCAACACCCTGGTAACTTGAAGTTCAGCATAAACGGGTTAGTTACGTCCTTTTATGCTATGTCTTTCAAGTTCCAACAATCCTACTCATGTATAATATTTCGACCCAAGGAATAGAAAAGAATGAATTTCAACTCCAAGACCAAGAACACTGATGACTACTTGTTAGGAAAGGACCGAACAAGATGATACCATTTGTAATGATCCGCCAATTCTCATTTTCTTGAGAGTACAACGAGTCATTACTAGGCCTTAAGAGACATCCCCAAGGGGCCAAAGGCTGGAAATAAATGCCGAAGGGTTTCAAAACAAGTGGGGGACGATTTAACCTTTTAGAATATACCAAAGAACCAACAACCATAACCAAATTAATCAACTAAATGATGCATGATAACTGTTAAGGAAACTCAACCATTTATTTTATCAGAAACCAATGAAGATTACCAAAGTGGAAACCAACACTAAATCAGAGTAAACAACGGAAAGAAAAACTAAAAGACTACAAGACGACAACCCAACTATATAATCCACAAGCTCCAAGCTCCAACATCACAAACCATCCCAAGTATCACGAAGTAGTGCTATAATCATGTGTCACTTTACCTTTTCCAACATCCCAGTATACAACATATACAAAAGCACCAATGTGCCAAAGCATGGGTGAGTATAAAACTCAGTAATTTTTCCCCAATGTCTTCCCTACTCATGCCACTATGATATAAGAGTTAGCCACATTTATATAAAAAAAATTTATATAAAACATTTTCTCAAAAGTAGTTTATAACTAAATATAAATAAGTCTCCAAAACCATTCATAACCAAAGGCATTCCAAGAGAAATTTAAATCAATTTTCCAGGAAGTTATTTTTCTATAAAAAATAACCAAACAAGATTTGGAAACATTTCACAAACATTCCTTTTTGGAATACCCAACCATTTCGCAACCCATGATACCAACCATTCATGCTTCGTTATGATAGTTACATACTCATGAGTGGTCTCTCGTCGATCTACCAAGTCGTCACAAGGTAATTGTTTCCCATGTGCCATTAAACCTTTGGAACCGAGGACAATGTCATATTTCAACAAAGCCTCGTAAATATAGTTACCATTGTGCGATTAAACGTTTGGCACCGAACACAATGTCATATTTCAACCAAGCCCCATACATTCAACAAAAACGCATGCCACATATTCCCAACGGTCATGCCCAAACACCCTTTCAATAAAAACACTTTTTCATTGAAAACCATTTCCATCAAAACCATTTCAATTCCAAACCATTTCAATAAAACTTCCTTTTTATTGAAAATCCATTTTTTCGTCAAACCATTTACAATTTCAGAAATCGTAATTTAAAATCAATATTTTAAATTCAAGAAGTCAAATCACTTTTCACAACAATTCACCAAGATTTCACAATTACATCAAAACCATAAATCATCACTAAAGAAGATTTATTCTATGATTTTCACAATCAAAACCATTCAAATAATCCAATTTGAAACTAAACCAATCAATTATAATAAGAGGAGTCAAGAGTGAAGCCACCTACCTCAACAAATTAGTCGAAAACAACCAACGGACGAAGAACGCCAATAAAACCGAGTCAACCACTCCCCGAAACCTCCTTAGATTCCTACCCCTAGTACCCAAAAAAACAAAACCCGACTTAAAAGTCATCCACTACCTTATATCTACCCACATTGGGCATAGATCTAAGGATCCATCAATAGGGAAGAAGGAGATCTAAGAAAACTAAAGGAAACGAGACTTGCCTCGATCAAACGGCCTCTAAACGCTAAGGCAAACCTCTGGATCGCTTCCAAAACTCCTGTTAAGTGTTCTCCCACCTTTACTAGAGAGAAATACCGAGTTAGGGCCATCTAGGAGCAAAAATGAGTGGTATTAATGATAAAATAGATTATATCCTTAAAAATAGGATCTAAGTTGACCCCGCGCACGGTTACTTCGCACGGTAAGGCAAATCGTGCGCTAACCGTGCGGTAGTCACTACTTGGAAGGGGTGCTCTGCACGGCCTCCTCGCATGGTTTTCTCAAACCTTGTGCACACTGTGCGGTCTCCTCTATCCAAAGTGACCACCACCTGCACGGCTTCCGCATGGTTTGGGCAACCCGTGTGAAGCCCGTGCATCACCACTTTTTTCCCTTTAACACTTTAAAAGTCTCCAGACTTTCCCAACAATTTATCATATGCTTCATGTACTTAAAAAGCATAAAACAAGGGTTACTTAACAGAAACCGGAGGTACTAAATAAATCCACAAAAGCCTCTGATTAAAGATGAATATTTCAGATAGATTTCATGGAATATTTTTAAAATAGGCTTCTTAAAAGGCAGGTTGTAAATTGTTGTATGTTTATTCTATGAAGGACTTTTCTAATAAAGATATGGCCTCTAATGCCTCTACACATTTTTAGAAGATGAACCAAGGGGTAATTTTCTAGTTAGTTTTTAAAATATTACTAAATTTAATGTTTTTTATACTTTATTAATGTGTTTAGGTTTTATGATATTGATATTACCACTTCAATTGTAATAGACCATGTCTCTACAATTTTGAGAAGGAATAGGGTCATGTTTCCCCTAATATTGAGGTAGTGGTAAAGATTTTACTTTTAGAGATACTAATAAAGGCACAGTGGTTGTTAATTATAGATCTTTTGAAATACTGGATGATTATATAGAGTACTACCAAACTATGACTAATCTTTAGGATAAGAAGGGTGTAAAAAATACTGTTGATGAAGTGGTGTTCCTGGGGAAATATTTTGATGATTCTAATAATTCTTCTGAGAAAGATGAAACGTAGATACAGGGAAAATGTTATCATGGTCGTTGATGTAGAAGATCCTATCAAAATAATTCTCTATTCACATGTAGGGTATTTGTAGATTTTAGTACATTGAAGCTTATTATGAGATTATTTCTTCATTTTCATTATTTAAGTTTTTTTAATTTGGTAAATTTTACTTTATCAAACTCATCCCCCTTTTTTCATTTTTTTCTCTCATTTTATTAAAAGGGATTCTAACCAAGATTTTTTCAACATGTACTAACATAATGTGTATATAAACATATATATTTTTAAATGTATATAATGATAAATAAATAAATATATGTATGTATGTATTTAATATATAACAAAAATTTAGAAAAATTTAAATAAATAGAAACAGATATATATATTTATAAATTTTTATAATTATATATAAACTAAAACACACCCACGCACATATATAATTAAATATAATTATAAATTCACATATACATATGGATATATATGAATATAACCACATAATATATATATATATATATTAAATTATGAATATATTTAAAAATATATATAAATATACAAATATGAATATATAGATATATATATATATCCCCAAAATATATAAAAGAGTCTGGGTTTACATCCATTTTTATAATAGAAAAATAACTTTTGTATTTTGTTGAGAGGGAACCATTACTTGAACTAAAATATATAATAATTATATGGCCCGAAGGCCTAAAAGATAACTACCTGAAATACTAATTTAATATGGGCCAAAGGACCAAACAGAACATGATAATAGATATGTAGAGAGAAACACATCATGATGCAACCATCTAATTCACATCATACCACACCCTATGTCAATTCATGCCATCAGAAAAATATTCAAGAATTTACCACACCATATTTTCTACACATGCACCTATGCGCCTTGATTACATCCTCTGTCACAACATTCCACATCTATCACACAATGATAGAACATCCATGTATCCCACATTAGAAACCATGTTGGTGGTGGGTCAATAGATGATTTCCAGGACACCCATTACTCATCAAAACTACTTCCCTCCCAATAGTGCTGACACGTCTCTGCACAACTCTACACCTATCACACCACATTTTTTACCAGAGTCACACTACCAATCATATAACCTAATTTATCATTCAATATCCTATCCTTAATATATGATACCCTTAGGGCCCAATGACCTGATTTTTCATATTGAACTATGTTTATGGTGGCCCGTATGCTCAAATATATGGGCTAAAGGCCAAAATATGATAACTAATAATGATTATGTAATGAACACACTACTAAATATTTGCATTTCATATTTAGTGTTAAGCTGATTATTCCCCCCTTGGATTTTGTAGTATTGTTTTGTTGAAAATGGAAAAGGATTCTAGAACACAGATACCATCCCAACATCATAATATAATTAAACACACATGTACACACAAATATATATTCCCAAATAATATAAGTAAATATATATAAAATATATATAAAACATATTAAAATTTATAAATATACATAGCTATAAATGAATTTTCTAAAATATTTATAAATTCATATAAAGATATATATATATATAGTTATACATATATATATATAATTTATTGATGATGTGATGCTTAAGAGGTACAACCCCCTTATTGGAATCCATGAGAATAAGGGTTCAACCCATGACCATGGCTGAACAAGGCGAGTTTCTGTAGGTACAATAGTAATGTAGAATGTGATGTTTATGATGGGTACTCTAGGAGGTTATTGATTGTGTGTGTGTACATGTGTCTATGTGTCTGTGTGTGTATTATACGATGATTGGGGGATTACAAACAATAAACACACACAAAGACACACACACCCTTGGAACCCTAGTTGGTCAAGCCTCATCCCCCTATAGGATTGGAAACCATCCTTTTGGACCTATTTTAAAACATATTTATGTGACCTGATGGCTAATGTTCCATGATTTCCAATTTAAGTACCTTTTCTGCTGTATTTTTTGGGCCTAGGGGGTACTAAATGAGATGACTATGAATCCTAAATGTGAATCCCGATTCATGTTTTTTCATTAATTGAGCACATCACATCCCATTTTTAGTTGTCATTGCACCATAAAACGAGTCAGAATGGTGCTCCACTCCCCTTCCAAGAATAAAGCCATCATGACTCCCTCAAAAGAAACATAGAAGGGCACCCCACTATACCACCTATTAAAACCATGTTGGAAAAATAATAGATGACAAGTTACATCACACAATGGACTCTATTAAGAAACCCACCCAGTGATGACTATATGGTACCCCACCACACTACCTGCCTATTTCATAACACCACATGACCGATACAAATTTTTTTGATCGGAAAAACATGTTCCACTTCTTCTTCTAATAAGTATTAAAGGATGCATTATAGGCACAAACTTTCCTATCCCTCATCAAAGGCCTACAACCTGGCCATGCCTACCTTTAATTATGATAATCTATCAACTTGATGTGTTTATCCTTTAGCTTATTCATATCAAGAGTATTATTTTAATTCCTATATGGTGGGGGAAAATTTTATCCCACTATTGAGTGGGGACTCACTACCATCTGAAATGTAGGGAAAAATTTATTATGTTGCAAATAATGTCTAACAATCATAACTCCTCCCCCCACCACCACACACAAAAGAGAATAAGGGAATCTATATTCCTACATCCCACATTTCTGAGATTCCAATCATTCCCTTCTAGTAACATTACAAATGAAAATGTGTAAATAAATATCCTTATCAATTTGAGATGGATGCTAACAATAGGGGTTGATCTATCAACCCCTACTTCACATGTGGCACAGGTAGTTTTGATTGACCACTTTTTCACAACCCTATTACTCAGTGATTTCATACCTACAAAATTAGAATATACTCCTAGAATTTATCCAGTCCAAGAACATTCCACAAATGATAAACAATAGTTTGCTTCTGTGAAAATATGAAGTCTTTCGAATCATTACACTATACTCACTGATGAGGAACACCCTAACCCACCCTCAGGAACCTCTAGCCAACTCCATCGAAGGACGAGAACGTTCCACGATAATAGGAAGGACGCCCGAGCTAGTTCTCTCAAGGAGGTTGTTCATGAAACTAAGTCCAAATTATAAACCTTTCATAGGGTTCAGTAGGTACAACCCTCCTAGGTTTCTCTGTAGAGGAATCATCCACAACCGACTATATTGGTTGACCAGGTAACTAAACTACAATAGTATCAAGTCATCCATGGCCATCCAGGGCCCAACCTTAGTTATTGAGTGCTTAATAAAAATCAACTGGTAAATGGAGGAATATAACCAATACATGTAACACCCCAAGATTTTATGGTATTTCTCTTTTAAAATTTAACTTCTTCAATATCTTACGTTACACAAAACATCAAACTTAAACAAATGATTAAATATTATTATTTAATTATAATAGTTATCACCTAGCCATTAGAATGGCAGGAATTAATAACATAAATTACATTATAAAAATATAATTTACTCATGTTTATAAAATGCATTTATTGGTTACCAATTAATTATAAACGAAAATAAAAACAAATTTAACATAAAGGATTTGTTTTTATATAAAGCTATTTTTATGACCACAATGGAATTTTATATTAATATCTTAAATTAATTACTATTAGTGAAATATATTAATTAAATTTATATGTTACATATAAAATAAAATGTTTTTAAATTCAAACAATAATTTTTATATGCTTAAGATAATAACAAATCCAATTTTAAACATAAAAATATATATATATTCTAAAAGACAATTTTACGGCCTTTTATTGGCATATTTGTTTTTAATCTAAATTTTGACACTAATAATTTATATCTGAAAAAATAAACTTCATTTTTAAAATAATAATTCCAAATTTATCTTAGGGTGAATTTTGTTTTATTTTCTGGAAATATTTATTTTCTAGTGAATAGTGAAAAATATCTATTTTTATAAAATTGTCAATTTCTCTATTCTAAAAGTAAATTTATTATTTTAATTTAATATCAATGTAACTTAAATACTATTTACCTATAAATAATCTAATTTATTGTATTTTAATCATAATTATACCTTATTTTTTTATAAGTACATTATTGGCCTTAAAAATATACTTTCTAATAAAACTTTTTTTTTAAGTTTTGCAAGATGAACTTTAAATTAATTTATGAAAATTATGTGTTTTAAATATTTAAAAATGGATTTCATATTTGAATTTATAATGTACAAATTTATTAAATATGTATATTTTCTTTTTGACCAATATGAATAGCAACCTTAGTAATTTTTGTTACCACAGTAAAGGGTAAACTGAGTAATTTAGGTTAAAAATAAAATGATAAGAACAAGAAAATTATCCTAAAACATTCCCAAAAATTATTTTATGATTTATATTCTACCATTGACACCTAAGGTTTTAATTTTAGTTATTTAATGGACACTTGTACATGAAAATAACTTTGATATTATTTAAAATAAATAAAATCATGAAAATGTCATGTAACACCCCAATCTTCCACGGTATGTTTCCCTTTGAATAATGAAATATCTTGTATTGTACGCAACGTAGAGTTTTAACACACCACTACAAATCAAACTGGTCATTATGAATAGTAATACCCACTTTTTGAAATTAGATAAACTATTTTTTTCAAAATGGATTTCATTTTTGGATTTGGAATATCAAAATTATCTTTGGGTGAATTTTTGGTATTTTCCTAAAAACTTTCAATTTTTGAAGAATAGTGAAAAACGGTGTGTTATTATTTAAAATAGGCCTTTTATTTAAATAATTAGTTATTTTATTTAAATTTATATTAAGTAAAAATAGATACATAATACCTATAGATGTTCAATGTAAGTCATTGGAATTATGTTATAATAATATTATATATATATATATATAATTTTATTGAATTTTTTACCGTCCTTTACCCACCTTCTAGGCGCATTTGAAAATTTGCATAAAACGTAATTTTACCACATATATGAATTTAATTTCAAAAAACCAGGAGACACAATTGAAATCAATAAGTAAAATGTCGTTCAATAAGATGAAAATAATTTTTGGTGAATAGTAACTTTTGACTTTTATTTACCACGGTTAAAAGTAAATAGGGTAATTAAACGTAAAAATGATATTATAATTACCCTAAAACATGTACTAATTCTATTGGATAAATGTATTTCGACCAAAATCTACCTTAGTAATAAAATATGATACTTTTGGTCCACTTGGATAATATTAGGTCATTTATTATTATTTTATTTAAAGAAGAGTTAAAATTGTTAAATTCAAAGTTTAATAACTAAACCATTTTTAATATAGGGTTATACATAAGATGAATTAGACTATAAATATTAATTATAAATATTAAAAAAATTCTTACATAACGGTATTTTATTTATAATTTTTATACATTAAATAATTACATTTATTGATGATACTATGATGATACAGTAATTACCTTATTAATGAAAGATTAAAATAATTGATATTATAAATATCCAAAAAAATGTAAAATGAGACTTCTGATTAATTCCACGAATTTTCTAGTTTAATATGACATTTGAGTGTTTATTAAATAAATTTTTTTAGAATTGATACTATTTTTATGACATTCACAAAAACAAAATACCAAATAGTATCAAAATTGACATAAATGAGTTTTTTTAAAAAAATACTATATTATTAATTGATATAATAATCCTAAAAATATAAGGTTCATACAAAGGAATTAGATAAGGTTATTTATATTAATAATGAACCACTTGGGGTTCTCTTGGATATTTATAGTAATTTTATTAACCATTTATTATAATAATACAAGAATACATGGTAAAAGTTAAACTATTTAACTAAGAGTTCTAAAATACAAGGTTAATATGGTGACATAAACTTGTCTAAAACCTATTGGGTGATATGTTTTCGACCCAACCCCACCATAGCCTCGAAATAAATCATTTTAGATCCATTATAAACCAAATATGACTGTATAATAAAATAATATTTCAGGCTTTTCCAAAAGTGACCCTCACCTCTCTTATAAAATGGTACTTCACCTTCTCTCAAAATCGCACCTCCAAAGACATTTGGAAAATCCGAAACCTACTAAAATATTCTCCCAACTACCCTCAATTTGACCTAGAGTCATTACTTTGATCATAAAGCCAAACTATGTGTCCCTTTTTATCAACTCAAAAAGGAAACACATGAAGAAGAGGTAATAATGTCACCACCTTTTTTAAAGTACTTTTCTTCTTCCACTTCATCTTTATTTGTTGTTTCCATACCAAAATAATAACATTGGTACCTTATACATAATTTTATGTTATTATAATTATGGTACAACCATATTCATTATTTTATACATCCTATTAATGACAAGTCACCATACGTGCGTACGTACAGCTTACTGTCTCCTCGTCGTGGTGTAGTTTGTTATTCAAACACTTAATTATTTAGATGGGTATAATAATGAGTATAACTGATGTAAATAATAAATATAAAATTATAAAGATTTTTTATATATGATTTACCATCCAATTACATACGATTTTACCATCAATAGAATGATATTTTCGCTCGTACGTATGTACGGATTACCGTCTCCTCGAACGCGATGAAATTCATTCCCCATCATAACCATTCAAGAATAATTTTCATTTTATGATTAAAAATAATTTGTAAAAACTTAATTTAATTCTATATATGTATCAAATACATTATATCCATAACAAACATGGCTTACATAACCAAGCATATAAAGGGAAACGAATCAGTTAACACCCGAAATGATGATACTACTGAGAAATTATTAACAAAGAAATATTAGAAGATCATATAGGATATCATATTTATTTATGTGTTTATTGTATAATTTAATAAAAATTATTTAACTATTATACAGTAGGTTAATTTACCCTCGATCAAGGAAAAGTACAAGGTAAGGGTTAATTCTACAATCTCTTGATTATCCGAGGTTGTTTATAAGTGAGTATCTACTAGGACCTCTTTATCATCCACATCCATGTTTCTCAAAAATGTATTTCAAAAAAAATTAATATTTACTAGACTATGGGTTAAAGTAATTTATACCCTTGTTTAACTTTTTATAAAATTTCTATAAAGTAATATTTCTATCATTTTCCAAACACGATCCTTTGCGACCTTTTCGACAAAATTATGGAAAGAATGCTTTTTTAACTTATACGGAGAGTACGGTTATTTTCCACTGTTATAACATATTTTAAGATTCCATTATAATATTATAATAATATTTTCAAAATAAATGTTTTATTTTATAATTATGTGACTTTTAGATTATTTCAAAATAAAAAAGCGATATTTCTCTCAAATAGTTTTGATTTCATCTATGTCAACATCCTTTGATGGATTTTACACTTGTTTGAAGTTGACTTATTATGATACAAATCTTCCATATTTTATTGAAGATTTTGTGATGTGTTTGACTATGAATGTGTTATTTTTATACCATTAATGGTTTATGGATAAAGTATTGACATTTTTTATACTAGTTTTAATACAAATGTTTATGTTATGTTTCAACCTTTTCATATGAGGAATGCATTGGACTTAGTAAGTGATGGGTGGAGCCCACTATAGCTCATCGATGCATCGGTAGGTCTCATGAGACAAACTAGTGTCTTGGCACATGGCCTTGAAAAAAATCTTATTTGTAGTCTTTTAATGAGGCCTTGACTATGTGGTTATGAAGTCTGGCATTATGCATTCCATCAATATGAAATTTGATATTGATATTTAATATGATTATTGAACTAGTAGAATATCTATGTGAATAAGTAAATAGAATTATTTGTTTTATATTTTCCATATTATGATGAAATTTAAGTTTAAAAGTCTTATGTTTTATTCTTATATATTTCCTTAAATGTATATGCTGATTTATAAATGTTTCTGTTATATTGTTATCCTTACTGAGCATCTTAGCTCGTCCCTTTCTATATTTTATTTTTCCTAGGATGTGAAAAGGTATATTATGACTGACCTGCAGGGATAGTATATGGGAGATGAATGTTTTAAAAGGAGACACAATGTTTTTATTTCATTTCATAATGTAATATAAAAATTATTTATGTATCTAGTACTTCCAGGGCTACTAAACTGATTGGTATTTTAGGAAATGATTCCTTGTATAATGCCAATGTTATGTAATATTGCACCGACTCTGGGTAACTAGGGCCGGGGTGTTACAAGTCACATTCATATTTTTAATCAGTATATTATTTTTAAAATGGTTTTATTAAGAAGATATATTAAACTATATATATTTTATTTAAATATAAAATATTTATATACATCATTGTATTTTATTTTTAATTTTTAATGAAGAAGTATTTACTGTAAATAATTATTCAATGATGATGCGGTAATTATTTTATTAATGAAACTATCAAATAAATGATGATTTTAATTAAAAATTAATTTTATCATATTAATAGAATTATTTTCATAAAATGGATTCAATTTTTTAAATCTAAACATAAAAAAATGGTTATGGTGTTTTTTTGGTTTTTTCTAAAATCATTGAATTTTTTTGAATATTGAAATACTGTAATTTAGAGTATTAAACATTAAAAGTAAATAAATTACTTCTTGAGTAATGGGTGATATAATTGGCCATTATATTGAAATTATATTATACATTTAATATACTTAGTCACAATAATCAACAGTATTGATAGTCTTAAGCCAAAATAACTAACAAATGAATAAAATAATCAAAAAACACCCCTGCCCTCCCCTATAAATATCACCCTCACCACATATTCTCCTCACACATTCTAAGACATTTATGTTTATTATATTATATCTAATTCATATCCCAAACATATTTTCAATGTTATGGTCTTTTTGTTCTAACCAAAAGACCATTTCCAAGTTCCAAAAAGAGGTTCTCAAGGAGACAACACTCAAGAGGTAAAACTCTCCCTCTTTCTCTTTTAGTTTCTTTTCTTTTATTATAATTCCCTCACCCACCCTATACAAAGTAAAATGATAAATATATTATAATATATATACTATAATTTTATTTTTTAATGGAATATCCATCATCAAATCTCTTTTTCATTCCATTTGTTTTAAAAATGAAAATATCAACTGTGAGCTGTCGATTCACCGCCTTCTTGGACGATGAGTTTTGTTTTTCATTACCACATAAAAGGATGGTCATAGAACCCTTTTTATAGTTAAGAAAATTATAATATGTGTATTATAACTTTATTAATGTTCTATAACTAGTATATAAACATATTATTAAATAAAATTATACTAGTTCGTGTCAGTTATAAAAACAGCCAAAATAAACTATTCATTTTTCATTAAACTTTTATATAATTAATCTTATTCATACCATATAGAAAAATTATATATGGGGATAATTTAAAATAATATTGGTGTATTAATTACATTCCACTTCACTACTAGAGTTTTACTTCTATTTTGAAAAGAACTCCCATAAGTATACACAAGGGGAACTGACCATAAAATCCTGAAATGAATTCTCCTAGAACAATGAAATTAAATATTTTAACCCATATAAATGGACATAAATGAACTTAATAAAATAATAATAAATAAAATTTATTTTGAATATGTTATTAATTAATTAATTAATTAAACGGATTTGATTATCTATGACATTAATTACAAGTGCAGAATGCCTTCAGACATCAGTTAAAGGTTTCTCATCCCACTTTTATTTTTCGGTGATATGTCTTATTCACCAATTATTTATTTTTCATAGTGTATATATACTGACATTTGATATATAATATCATTAATCTCTTTATCTTCATTGTATTCAAGGTTTCATTTTATGATCATTAATTTTATGGGGCATACAGCTCAATTGTTTCCATAGTGGTAAGGGAATTCTTAACCCAATTTCCATTATTTGGGATGAACTTATACTCAATTTATTATGTAATTATATGATTATTTTTTAAATTAATTTTCATTATATTATTTTTTATTTACACTTTTTTATTTGTATTTACATTTAATACACATAATCAATTTATTTGGTTAATGCACGCACTTTATTTTAAAAATACTCTTATAATGTTTTTTCCAAAATTCAAAAGGAATGTTTTTTACTTATACCGAATGATCTTATTTTCCTAATTTGATAACATGTTAATGTTTTTAATAATCTTGTAAAAGTTTAAAAGGTTATTTTCAAATAAAACCTTTTTCTTTTATAATTTTGCATCTTTTCAAATAAATAATTCCAAAGTAAAAAAAGGTATTTCTATCAAGAAAATTTCGATGATTTTGTTGGAGTATTGTCATATATGTCAACACCATCTATATAATATTATGATTAATTGAGGTTTATATATTATGATACCATATACCATAGTTTATTTAATAACTTATGATTATTTTGATTAATGATGTATTATCTTGATATCATTCACCATACTACTCTAGATAGTTTATGATTATATTTACTGATTGGGAAAATTATTTACATTTCATATGATAGATTCAATATGAAGGTATATGTTTATTATGTTTAACCCATTTCATATGAGGAATTAATTGGACTTAGTAAGTTTCATTTGAGGCCAGCTATATTCCCTCAGTGCATTAATAGGTCTCATGAGACAAACTAGACTAGGTTTTGGATGAGACCTTACCCATTTGTGTAGACGTCTTTGTTGACTCTATGGAGGTATGTTTTTAGCCATCCCTCATTATGAGATTAGTTATTAAAAATACATGTTATTATTTGAATATTATAATATCCATGGTTAATTTCATTCTCATGTGATTGTTTATACGGAATTATTGGACCATATTTTATTCCTACTATATTATGCTCAAGATTATGTTTTAATGACGTGTGTTTTTAGTTATTCACCTTGACTTATTGTTCATATTTATTTGTAAAATATTCCTTTGTATTCTTTCCCTTACAGATCATCCTATCTCACCCCTTTATTATATTTGATTTTTCACTAGGATGTTAAAATGTATATTATCATTGACATGCAGGGATAATATAGGAGAATAATGGGGCTCTAAAAGGATTTAATATGTTGAAATTTATTTTTTTAAATGTAATGTAAGATTCATTTATGCTTATATTTTACCAATAATACTAAACTATTTGGTCCTTCTATAAGTTATTCCTTGTTTATTAGGATAATATATTAAATTAAGGCACCAAATTCGGCCTACTAGGTTTGGGACCTTTATAGTTGGTATTAGAGGAGGTTCAGTAGAAACCATAGGAACTTGATTTAGGAAAACATAGATAAGGGAATATAACCCTATGATATACTTTGAGTATAAATATAATAACCCAGTCTTGAAATACATTAACATTACATCACTTTTTTGGAATACTTAAAACATAATACAAACAGACGCCCAAAGACCATACTAGTCTAGTGCCCTTGGAAACATAGAAACATAAACACAGGTACATAATCGAGCTACATTATCTCCCACTACATTCTTATTGACTATAACTCTTCTTATAAACATAAAACATAATACAAATATTCATAACCTATGGAAGGAAACATAAAAAGGGATGAGATCAGATGCTCTATAAGGGTAAATAAGGGAGACATATAAGCATAAACATGATCATAGGTGTATGCTAATTTGATAAAAATATTTAATTATCAAACCTTGTATGTCAAATATCATAAACATGTATCATGTAATAAATATTGACAATTCATAAGGTAAGAATAATAAGTAAATAAATAACATAATCCATAAAATCATAACATAGCAATAAAACATGGAATTGTGGAAAATGCATAAGAATATAATATTATTTTCATATTATCCAAGGAATCACTTCCAAGACCATCTTAGTAGTATAGGTTCACTCCCCATACCATATTGGTAGTCATGGTTAACTCCCATGGAAATTTTAGTATCATTATTTCACTCCTCATACTATCTAGGTAGTCATGGTTCAATCCCAAGACCATCTTTGTTAATCTTAGGAGATATAAATCTTTACCCAATGCATTGGAGGGAGATATAGGTCTTAGCCATCTCATATTGAAATCACACATATATGTGATACAAAATCATAAACAATCATATCTTAACCCATGAAATTAAATGGGTATCATAACCATGTAGACATATTATAACCTATGGAAAAATATACAGGTTTCATAATTATTTCATCAAAATCATAACACGTGAAAGAAAAACAAATTCCATAAACATATAAAATATAAAATATAAATACTTTACATAAATACCATTACACTAAGAATAAACCATTAAGACAAATAATATTATTGGAACATTTATATCATTTCCAAGGAAGGAATGAGTAACATAAATAGATGTCACCTTAGATGTAAAATAATTCTAAAATATCTTTTAAAAACATTTCTTGAGGAAATTGTCATTTCTTATTTGAAAAAGTATTTTTAAAAACATAAAACCTTTTGAAACCCATTTTCCTAGTAATAAAAATTATAGAGAAACTTTCAAAATAATGATCATCCATTTTACTTGAAAATTTATCAAAGAACCTTGAAAATAATTTGAAAACCATTTTCCATGAAAACTTATAAAAAATATTGAAAACGTTTTGAAAAAAATTTCTTTGAAAATAATTTCCAAACTTATAAATGAGGATTTAAATAATTTTGAAAACTTTTTTTCTATGAAAACTTATAAAAGAAACTTGAAAATATTTTGGAAACAATTTTACTTGAAAACTTATAAAATAATATTGAAAACATTTTGAAAACCATTTCATTGAAAATATATTTTAAAATATTTTCTTAAAAATTAATCTTTAAACATGGAAATAAATATTTAAAGGATTTATGGAAGATAAATCAGTACATTTCATATGAGGTAAAACGAACATTACTTTTGTGTAATAAAAAGGTTATAAAAATGCCTCTTTCAGAAAGCAAAAATAATATTCCTCTGAAAACATAAGTAAAATAAAAAAAGGGGTAAAATTTTCATTTAATTATCATTGGATATTAGTATAATGTTATTTGAAACCTTTTTAGAGAACATGGTTATGAAGGAACACAAATTTCTGACACAAAAGAAAGGTAAGGTCATATTTTATTAAAAAAAATTCTTAATTTTCTTAAGTATCAAAGAGTGGAAAATTTGTATGAATAAATCAAGACTAACCATAAGAGAATAAAATTAAATATTATTCTTGAAATATGGATAATATTATTTCATTAATGAAAATGTGATGATAAATAATTTTGATAAATGGTGATATTTTTTCAATAAAATCTTACCATATGGTAACTTTGAATCATACTCACCATGTAGAAAAATAAAATTACATAGAGAATTAAAATATCATTAAATAATTTAGATTCATTATATAACATGTAAAATTCATTTTATACACTACATATAAAAATATAGGTGTATAACGTGTCATGTGTCTCAAATAAGGAAAATTGAGAAAAATTACTTTACTGATTTGGTAACTTTTGAAACATAAACCCTGTGATATAAAGATCATAAAATGTTTATTTAAATACCCATATATTTAAGTATAATAGGAATAGAATAAATTAATGATCAGTATATACACTAAACAAAAGAAGTGAGTGGTGAATAAGGAATATATCTCACAAAAATAAAGAGTGAGATCAAATTCCCTTTCCACGTGTCTTGAATCTCGTCTTACTCATTCAAACCTCCAGTATAATAAATATAATTTTATTATAAATATATCAAAGAACAATATTACTACATCTAATTTCATATACAATTTTATTATGGATTTATATTACCTGTTTGTTAACAATTATATGTTAAGGTTTCACTTCGGGTAATATCTGCTTTGTTTCTTGCATGTGTCTTAATTTGTTATATCTTTGGTCTTTATATTTTTTTCATGATTTCCAGAATATAAAATCTGATTTAAAAATAATTTATATTAATTTTATATTTATTATAATAATTCATATGATATATAAGTATGAAATGGAATACATCATTCATGGAGATGGTAGGTATACGTAGGCATGAATGCTATTTTCCTTTAATTATAGTGTTGAAAGAAAGTAAAAGTCATATATGTCTGTATATATATATATTTGTATATATATAATTATTAAAGTATATTTATTTTATCCCATATATAATATATATTCACTAAACTCATCCTTAATAAATTCCATGTATTTTATGAATTAATCACATCGATTTGAGGAGGCGGTAGTCCACACTTCCTCTTACAAAATTATCGTATTAACATAAAATGAAAATTATTAATATATGTGTTGTAAAATAATTACATATGCTTAAATACATAATAAATATAATATATAAGATATATAAATATAGTTTCCATTATAATGTCTACTATGAAATGTGGTAAATGAAAAATGAAAAATCAACGTTTAGTGAGGCGGTAGTTCATCATACACGTAAATAGTATGTTTGTTACACATTATATAGAAGTGTTTGTAAGTGTAGGTCCAAAAAATAACCTAAAACAATAATAGAATATTTATGATACTAGTTTTTTTATTCTATAATTTAATAATAATATTTCATGGAGTGGATAAAGAAAATAAAATAAAGAAGTTTGAGGGAGGGTCTTACCCCTTAATTGGGTAACTCCTTTTGGTTTGCACTAAAGGGATTCCTTGGAAGGATATATAAACAAAGTGAGGATTCAAGGAGGAAGGTAGGGATTTTTTAAGTTAATTGGGTAGATATTTTTGGATCCAAAGTGTCTTGATAGGTGTCAGGAAGTGGGAGGAGAGGAGGTCATTTATAATGGAGGAGGAGTGGCACTCTTGTGGTATTTTGGAAAAGGGAAACCTCACCCACATTTGTTTATTGAAAATGGATACATTAATGATCCAAAGTATATAAAAGGTAGTATAGTGTATAAATATTTCCATAAAATGTATTTTGTACAAGTTTATAGTTCGTTTTGGTCCTCAAGGTTATGGTTTAGTCCCTTATTAAGCTTAATTTAACCTTAATCATTATAATTAACTTTAATTACATTCACTAATAATTTTGGTCAACAACTAAGTTCACCTTATTAGACATTATAAATTGTGGTTATTTAAAATATTTAATCTGTTTTTCCAAAATTCCAAACACATAAGTGGAAGAAATTAATTTAAATATAATCCCATAGACGAAAATACAGCGCATGTTTTTAAAGTAAAAATGTTCAAAAGTTTACTATATTTGTATAGTAAATTTCAAATTAATATTGATTCCAATGACCTAATTTTAATTTATTGATAAAATATTATCCAAATTAAACTTAAAAAAATTAAAATATAATTTATCTATAAAAATAAATTAGATGAAAAAGTAGTTTTGAATTGTAATTCAGTATTTTTAGTTATTCATAAAAAAATAAAGCATGAAAGAAAAATAAAAAAACAAATACCCATAACCTATATTTTATGATTGAATTTAAAATAGGAAGTTTATTTTAACATAAAATATTTATAAAAGTTCCAAAAATTATATTTAAAATATTTTATCCATTAAAAGACTGTAAAATTTCCTAAATAAAATATCGGGTTTTATGTGTTTAATTTCGTTTATTCTTATCTTAGGCCTATAAAATCTAGGGGATGAATATCAAAAATATTTCCTTAGATATATAACATATATATTATATTAAATTTTCTTTGTAATTGTAATTAATTTAATTCAATAGGATTAAAAAAAATTGAGCATAAGAATAGTTTTCTATAAAAAATAATTCCTTTATATTCAATTGGTTCTTATATTCATAATAATTTGTAAAAAATTAATTAATTTTATATTCTATGAAAAAATATATTTTTTTTATAATTTTATAATAGTATTCATAAAATCTAATTTAACTTCTAAGTTATATATTATTATATTAAATATAAATATATTTCATAATATATTATTGTTCGATAACACTCGGTCTTATATGTTGCGTAAGACATTGAAGAAATTCAGCCTTGTATAAAACAAAATCTTACATCAGTATTCCCTATAGAGAAATCTAACCTTTATATTATGTGTAGTTAATGATTAACTTTTCATTGCGTATAATTAAAGATAAACTTAATGATTTAATATATATATAAAATAACTATTTTCAGTGTTGCGTTAAATGAAAAATATCAAAAAGAATATATTAATTAAAAATAATAATTCAAAAAATCTCAGGGTGTTACATTCTACGCCCTTAAAATTAATTTCTTCCTCAAAATTTTCCTGGGTTATTAATGGTTTAATACTTAAAAGTTCTTTTCATATAAACCCATGTCATAAAAATTAATACTAAAACATCCATTACAAAAATAAAGTTAGAACCATAATAGTTACCCAATGAAACCCATAAATATATTACCACATAGGATAACATAGGTGGGAAGTGAAAACATGGACATGGATGATAAATCTAACCATAAAGTTCTGATAGAGAGTGATATATAATAAGGTTAAGAGAAATTTTACAATCCAAGAACCATAATTATGTGATGATCTAGGGACCATATGATCCATCAAAAACAAAGTTACTAGGTTATGATTTTATTTATATATCATTTTCTTAAAGATGAAGAATTTTATTGAAATGATATACTTGGAGTATTTTAGGAAAACCTCACCCTTTGTTGTTACTCTATCCACTTCACATGTTTCTCCAAAAAGGAAGTTGAATTTTTCAGTATTGAAGCACTAAAAGATCATGAGATCCACAAAAATTCATCCCATACCTCTTCATCTAACATCAACAAAAAATTGTTAGAGTGGGTTTTCTCATATGCATGAATCTTCATGTGGTGAGATAATACTTTAATCTCAAAAACATAATCTAAAGTTTTACTTAAGCATTCTATAAATGGTTAACCTTATAACCCTTTTTAATTATGAAGATTAAAAAAATTATAAATAATGTCACAAAATCTTCTTAACATTGATCCCCCATATATAACAAATTTTATCTTGGTTTTCAAATGCCAAACATGTGAATACCCTAACCGTATATTCCCTTGAAATAGGGTAATAACCTGAATTATAATAAATCCTTTTTGGAAAACATTCATGCTTCCTTATTCCGATGATTATGGGGTATATTATTTAAATCCAATAAATTTTAAACTTCATCCTTGATAAAATGGACCACTTTTTCCATAATCAGTTCTAATGTAATCAGTGTTCTCTAATTTACTTTAT
The DNA here is from genome assembly GCA_963277665.1 of Viscum album. Lineage (NCBI taxonomy): Eukaryota > Viridiplantae > Streptophyta > Magnoliopsida > Santalales > Viscaceae > Viscum > Viscum album. The sequence goes on from OY728145.1 coordinate 909,539,043, forward strand.
CCAAATCGATCATTTATTTATCCAAGAAAAACTTATCAACATATTGATCACATTAAGGGTTACCTTCCATTAAAAAAATACCACTTTTATAAGTCTTCACCATCATTAAACATATCTTTTTAAATCCTTAATGACAACTTATACTTAAAATACTTATATATTTAATGATTTATATAACATAATCTTTTAATTCCAAAACATAAGTACAACATTCCTCAAACATTATTCTTAAACCATTACATAGGTTTCATCAACTTATTATTTAATACATATTTCCTAGAATATAAAATATGAATCATTAATTAGGGTTCTTCAACCTCAATCTAATCATGATTATTATGATTAATGTAAACAATACTAGAAGAAAATCCCATACCTTTCACATGTAGTTTGTGGTCTCTTTATGTTTAGAAGTATAACCAGTACTCATACCACCTTCATGATTCTCTTTATGAGATTACACTTGTGAAATCAGTTTTCATAATACCCATACCTTCCACATATGAAACATTAAATGTTAACCATGGTCCTTTTAGTTCTCTCTGTTGACAAAAACCAGAAAGAATGGGTTTAGAAATACATATCATAGAAAAAACCACATAATGATGAAATATTACACATAGGATGTCAAAATAATGACATATACATTTTAATTGATGACACATTAGGTTTATCCTAGGTTATTAATAGTCATATTATATTCAAATCCTTTATAATGGTTTATTAAGAGTTTGTGAATTTCTAAACCATATCCCCTGGGAGTGTCAAACGAGGTGTGCAGAAAGGCCCGTTGTCACATATCAAATTACCCTGAGTCAGACCCGGGACATCTTGTCAGATTTTTTACCCCTAGTTTCATCTCTTCCAGATACACATATACTTGTATTATCTAGACAATTATTTATTTCTAGGAAACCACTCACTCTATCCATTACAAAAATTCACAGACATTTTTCTTTACTTTTCCTTATCCTTAGGCTTATTTTTAGACATGAACTTAGAGTTCTCACAATGTTTTTTTCATCCTGGTTTCAAATGGTTACCAAACCATCACATTTATACCAACTATAATAAACTGGTATTTACAAACATTAACATTAAATCACTTTTTTAGAATAATTAAAAAATAATACAAACAGACGCCCAAAAACCGTACTAGTCTAGTGGCTTTGGAAACATATAAACATAAACACTAGTATGTAAGAAATATACATTATCTCCCACTAGGTTATTCATGACTATAACCCTTCCTAGACACATAAAACATAATACATATATTCATAAACTGTATAAGGAAACACAAAAAGGTGTGAGCTTAGATACTCAGTAAGGGCAAATAGGGATACATGTAAGCATAAACATGATAATAAGGGTATGATAACATGGTAAAAAGATTTTAAGATCATACCTTACATATCAGTGATCATAAACATGTATCATGTAATAAATCTTGATAGTTTATAAGGCATGAATTATAAGAAAGTAATGAACATAATCCATGAAAGCGTAACATAGGACTAAAACATGGAATTGTGGAAAACGCATAAGCATATAATATGATTTCCATAGTATCCAATGGAATCACTTCCAAGACCATATTAGTAGTATAGGTTCACTCCCCATACCATCTTAATAGTCATGTTTCAATTCTATATCCATCTTAGTAGCTTGAGTTCACTCCTCATACCATCTTGGTGGTCATGGTTCTCTCCCATTATCATATAAGTCTATCTCATGAGATATAACTCTTTACCCAATGCATTAGAGGGAGATATAGGTACCACCCATCGCACAGTTAAATCATACATACATCTTCGAAAAAAATAATAGATAATCATATCTTAACCCATAAAATGAAATGGGTATCATAAACATGTAAACATATCATAACCTATGGAAAAAGATACACGTTTCATAATCATTTCATCATAATCATAACCCGTGAAAGAAAAACATATATAATTAAAATATAACCTGTGAAATAGAAATAGATTTCATAAATACCATTACATAAAAAATAAACCATTCATAGAAAGAATATGAATGTAACCTTTTGATCATTTCCAATAAAGGCATGAGTAACATCAACCGATTTCATCTTAGGTGGAAAAAAAATTGAAATGTCTTTCAAAATAATTCTTGAAGAAAATATCATTTATTATTTGAAAATTATTTTTAAAAAAACAAAACCTTTTTTAAACCATTTTCCTTGGATTAAAACTTATAAATAAATATTGAAAACATTTTTTCAACCACTTTACTTCAAATCTTTTAAAATAATATTGAAAATATTTGAAAATCATTTTCCTTGAAAACTTATAAAATAGCTTGAAATTTTTTTGAAACCCATTTCTTTTAAAATAATTTTTAAAATTATAAATGATTCTTGAAATAATTTTGAAAACCATTTTCCTTTAAAACTTATAAAATAATCTTGAAAACATTTTGAAAATAATTTTCCTTCAAAACTTATAAAATAATCTAGAAAAAAATTTGAAAACCATTTATTTTGAAATCTATTTTAAAAATAATTTCTTAAAAATAACCTCTAAATGTGTAAATAAAGCTTAAAATTATTGATGGTAGAAAACTTTATACATGTCGTATGAGGTAAAAATAACATTACTTTTACACGGTAAAAAGGTTAGAAAAATTCCTCGTTTAGAGGCAAACAAGAATATTACTTTGAAAACATTGGTAAAAGACAAAAAGGTGTAAAATTTTATGTTAATAATAATATGATATTATTATAATTATCTTTAAAAACTTTTTATAAAACATGGTTATGAAGGAACACAGATTTCTAATCGAATAGAGACGTAAGATCGTCTTTTATTAAAAACATTTTTTATTTATCTCAAGTACCAATGAGTGTAAAAATGGTATAAAGAAATAAATACTAACCATAGGATAAGAAAATTCATGAGTTTTCTTGAAATATGGATCATATTATTTCATTTATAAAAATTTTATCATACACAATCTCGGTAAATGGTTAGATTGTTTCAATAAACTCTTACGACATGGTAACTTTGAATCGTACTCTCCATGTAGAAAAATTAAATTACATAGAGATTTAAAATATCATGAAATTATTTTTATTCGTGATATAACATTTAAAATTAATTTTATACACAACATATAAAAATATAGGTATATACCATGGCATGTGTCTCAAAGAAGAAAAATTGAGACAAAACTACTTTACTGATTTGGAAACTTTTGAAACTTAAACCCCATGATAGAAATATCATAAAATATTTATATAAATACACATATATTTAATTATAATAGGCATAGAATAAATTAATGGGTATTATATACACCACACAAAATAATTGATTGGTGAATAAGGAATGTACCTCATGGAAATAAAGAGTGAGATGAAATTCCCTTACCTTGTGTCTTGACTCTCAGCATACTCATTCAAACATCCTATATAATAAATATAAATCTATTATAAATCTATAAATAACCATATTATTACTTATAATACCATATATGTTTTGATTATGGCTTTATATTGTCTTATTATTAACAATTCTATGTTAAGGTTTAACTATGGGTAATATCTGCTTTATTTTTTACATGTTTCTTAATTTTTTTTATCTTTGGTCCTTATATTTATATCATTATTTATAGAATGTAAACCATAATTTAAATATAATTTATATGTAGTATATTTTTATTATAATAATTTATAAAATATATAAGTATGAAACATAATACATCATTCATGGAAACCATAGTGTGTGTGTCTGTGTGTGTATAATTATTAAAGTACATTTATTATATCATATATATCATATATATTCACTAAACCCATTCTTAATACATTCCATGTAGTGTGTTAACGAATCACATCGCTTTGAGGGGGTGGTAGTCCACACTTCCTCAAATGAAATTATCATATTAACATAAAAAATAAAGTATAAAGATATGTGTTGTAAAAAAAATTTAGAAGATTAAAGGAAAAATAAATATAATATATAACATATAAAAACAAATTTTCTATCATAATTTCCACTATTATAGGAGGTAAAGGAAAAAATGAACAATAATTACTTAGTGTGGTGGTAGTTTTTTGAAAACGTAAACATTCTGTTCGTTACCCATTAGATAAAAGTGTGTGTAAGTGTAGGTAAAAAACTTATCATAAAAAATAATAGTATATTGAGGATATTGGTGTTGTTATACAAGAATTAAATGAGAATATTTTAGGGAGTGTATAAAGAAAATAAAAGAAAGGAATTTGGGGGAGGGTCTAACCTCTTAATCGGGTAACCCCATTTGGTTTTCACCAAAGGGATCCCTTGGAAGGATTTATTCAAAAATAAAAGATTCAAGGAGGAAGGGAGATATGTTGTAAAGTTAATTGAGTAGAGATTGGTTGATCCAAAGTGGGTTGAGATTTGTGAGGAAGTTTAAGGAGAGAAGGACTTTTATAACGGAGGAGGAGTGACACTCTTGTAATATTTGGGAAAAGGGAAACCCCATCTATGTTTTCTTATTGAAATTGGATCCAATAATGGTCCAAAGTATATCCAATGGAGGATAGAGTATAAATATGGCCGTTCATTTGATTTTTTACAAGTTTATAGGTCATTTTTGGACTTAAGGTTATGGTTTTTCCCCTTATTAATATTAATTTAACCTTAATCATTGTAATTAGTTTTAATTACTTTCACTAATATTTTTTATCAAAAAATAAGTTGACATTATTAGAAATTATAAATTATGATTATTTTAAATATTTAATCCATTTTTCCAAATTCCAAAAACATAAGTTGCAGAAATTAATTTAAATATAATCCCACAGATAGAAATACAATGTGGGTTTTTAAATAAAAAACATTAAAAAGTTTTCTATTTTTTTATAGTCAATTTCAAAGTGAAATTGATTAAAATTAACTAAATTGGATTTATTGATAAAAATTTAACCTAATTAAACTTTAAAACTGACTTGAAATATAATTTATCTATATAAATAAATTAGATAAAAAATAAGTTTTGAATTAAACTTCAATATTTAACTATTCATTAAAAATTAAAACTTCATAGAAAAATATCAGAAATTCACCCTAACCAAATTTTTATGATTATCTTTCCTAGATGAAGTTTATTTTGTCTTATAATTTTTATAAATGTTCCAAAAACATATTTAAAATAGGTCCTCCATTAAAAGGTGGTAAAGTTACCTTAATAAAATATTGGGTTTTATGTGTTAAATTGGGTTTATTCTTATCTTATACCAATGAAATATATGGGATGAATATCAAATATATTTACCTATATATGTAACATATATATTACATTAAAATTACTTTCTAATTGTTATTAATTTAATTTATTAGGATTAAAACAACTTTGTGTGCATAAGAATAGTTTTCAATTAATTCTTATATTTATAATAATTTGTAGATAATTAATTCATTTTTCAAACTATGAAAACCAAATTTTTTTGATAATTTAGTTAAAAATATTCATAAAATCTAATGGATGGGTTATATATTATTATATTAAATAAAAATATTTTTAATAATATATCATTGTTTAGTAATAGTCATTCTTTCATGTTATGCAAGCCATCGAGGAAATTCAGTCTTGCCAAAAATTTAAGCTTACATTAGTGTTTCATATAGAGAAAGTTAACCTTTATATTATGTGTAGTGCATGATTAAATTGGTATTTCATATAACATATAAAAAAATTATTTCTTTAATATATATATAAAATAATTATTTTTAATGTTTCTTGAAATATAAAATATCAAAATGAATAAATTAATTTAAAAAATAATAATTCAAAAATTATAGGGGTGTTACATTCTACCCCCCTTAAAATGAATTCCACCCTAGAAATTCTTCTCGGTTATTAAAGTTTTAATACATGAAAGTTCCTTTCATAGAAACCCAAATCATAAAAATTAATACCAATAATTCCATTAAAAAATGAAGTTTGAACCATAACAGTTACCCAAAGAAACTCATAACCATCTCTCCACATAGGATAACATAGGTGTGAAGTGAAAACACAAACATGGATGAGAAATCTAACCATCGTGTTCTGATATAGAGTGATTGAGAATAAGGTCAAGATAAAGTTACCAATCACAAAACCATAAATCTATGATGACTTAAGGGACCATCTGATCCATCAAGAACAAAGTTACAAGGATAAAATTTTATTTATAGATCATTTTCCTAATGATGAATAATTTTCATGAAAAGATATACTTGTGTGATTTTAAGAAAACATCTCCCTTTGTTTTTACTTGATCCACTTCACCTCTTTCTCCAAAAAGGAATTTTAATTTTTCATTCTTGAAGCACAAAAAATCATGAGATCAATGATAAGTCATCCCATCTCTCTTCATTTACCATAAAAAAAATAGAGCAGGTTTTCCAATATGCATGAATCCTCATGTGGTGAGATAATAATTTAATCTCATAAACTTAATTTGAAATTTAACTTAAGCTTCCCATAAATGGTTAACTCTATAACCGTTATGAATGATGAAAATACAAAACATTAAAAATAATGTCACAAAATTTTCTTAACATTGATCCCCCATATATAAAAAATTTTCTATTGGTTGTTAGATTCCAAACATGTGAATACCCTCATCATATATTCCCTTGAAACATAGTAATAACCTAAATTAAAATAAATCCTTTTGAAAAACATTCATGCTTCCTTATTCTAATGATTACTAGATATATTATTTAAATACAATAAGTTTTAAACATTATTCTTGATGACAGGGACCACATTTTCAACAATCATTTCCTGGGTAACCAGTGTTATCCAATTGACAATATCCAAATCAATCATCTATTTATCTGAGAAAAACTCAATTTTATCAACATATTGATCACATTAAGGTTCACATTCCCTTAATCAAAATATCACTTTTCGAAGACATCACCATCATTAAAAAATATCCTTTTAAATACTTAATTAAAACTTTTACTTAAAATATTTATATATTTCATGATTTATATACATAATATTTGAATTCCAAAACATAAGTACTTCATTCTTTCAATAGTAATCTTAAACCATTACTCAAAATTCATCAACTTATTTCTTAATACCAATTTCCTATAATATGACATATGAATCATGTATTAGGGTTCTTCAACCTCAATATAATCATTCTTCTTATTATTAATGTAAAAAATATTGGAAGAACATCACATACCTTTCACACATCATTTGTGGTATAATTAAGTTTAGAAGTATAACCAATACTCATACCACCTTCCTGATTATCATTATGATATTTCCACATGGTAAATCTATTTTGTTTGTTCCCATAATTTCCACATATGAAACATTCAAGGTTAACCATGATCCTTCTAGTTCTCTCTATTGACTAGAACCAAAAATCAAGGGTTGAGAAATAGATGTCATAGAATAAAACCACATAATGATGAAAATTTACTTATAGGAAATCTAAATAATGACACCTAACTTATAATATATTACACCATAGGTTTGTCCTAGGTTATTAATATTAATATTTTATTCAAATACTTCATAATGTTTCATGAATAGTTTGGTAATTTCCAAAGAATATCCTCTGGGAGTGTCAAATTGTGTGTACAGTAAGGCCCATTTTCATGTACCAGATTACCCCAAGTCAAGCCCAGGACATCTTGTCGGATTTTTTTCTTCATCCTTGGAATTATCATTATACATGTCCTTAGAGTTATTACTAAGGTTTTCTCATCCTATTTTCCAAAGGTTAACTAAAACTTACCTCTAATATCAGCTATAACGACCTCGTATTGACATATATTAACTTTACATCAATTTTGTGAAATACTTAAAACATAATAAAAACAGACGCTCAAAGATCGTACTAGTCTAATGGCTTTGAAAACATGGAAACATAAACATTGGTACATAAGTGAGCTACATTATCTAACACTTGGTTATTCTTGACTATCACCCTTCTTATACACCTCAAACATAATACATATATTCATAACCTGGGGAAGAAAACATAAAAAGGGTGAGATCATATGCACAATATAGGGTATGATAACATGATTAAAACATTTCAAGATCAAACCCTACATATCAAAGATCATAAACATGTATCATGGAATAAATCTTCATAGTTCATAAGGCATTAATAATAAGTAAACAAAAAATATAATTCATTAAAGCATACCGAGAATGCTCAATCAAAGGAAGTCCTATGACCCTTTATTAAATAAAATAAGTACAGAAGGAAAGAAAAGAGAGTACAGACATACACCTCATCCACATCCAAACATCAGTTCCAACTAGAAAAAGGGAAAATAAATATCATAGTAATCATAATCCTCAACACATCCATAATAAGGTGCATCCTCTATAGTAGTTGACTCCCACTCTGAGTTCATGTCATATGGATTCAATACCTTGGCATACATCCTTCTGAGCTCTAGCTACTCCACAGAGAGTTTCTCCTTACTTTATTACTTGATCACATGGATCTTTTTAGAATCAAGGCCATCCACTTTTTCCTTCTTGGACGAGGACCTAGTGGATACCAACTTCAGAAAGTAAGAATAATCCTTTCTTGGCCTCATTTTTGATGGATCAATCAAAGTTCCTTCACTTTCAGAAATCTTATTCCGACCACCTTGAACAATATCATTGTAAGAAGGTCTTGAAACACCTCTATCATTATTCTTATCATTGTCAGAGACATTCCCCCATTTAACAGTGAGATTCACAGGGATAAAGCTTTTGAAACCAACATCTTTCTTCACAAAGACACCTTCTGAGGTTGTCAGAGAATCTCTTATAATCGTCTGAGAGAGCCTGTTGTCATCAATTATAGCAAGGCATTAAGGGTTCACCTCATTGTCAAGGTCATAAAGATTCCTCATCATTAAGACATAATTTGCAGCCTTTTCTAGATTACTAGAACCAATTTTCAGGTTCAAGACTGCATGCACTTGCGGATCGGCCATCACAGTGGGTGGCTCCTCCTGCTCCAAGCCTACAAACCTATTACTTGAAAGGACCTGTCCACCTAGGAAATCATCTAGTCCTCCTTCCAAACAGTTTAGGCTGCTAGAGTCTGGTTTCACTTGACCAGCAACACCCTCAAGCAAGGGTAGATCCTCAACACCAATTCCACATTTTATCCATTCAAATACATGCTTCACTATTAGATTCTCTAACTCCCTCACCTCTTTCATTGCACAACCATGAAGACTCACCTCTTTCTAATCAGCTTCACGTACCTCCCAATCCATGCTAGTACCTAACATTGCCTCACCGAGGCAGGGGCTCCCCACATGATCACCCCTCTTATCAGAAACTCCAAGGCCAATGCTCTCTGCAAGGCCACCCTACCACTAATATCATTCCCTCGCACTATCATTGGTTCATCATAATTGGTCATTCCTAGAACTAGAGCCAATCCAAAGGTAGAACCACCATCATATTTTCTTCTTTTTATCACCTATGAGCTTCCAAAAATCCTCCCACTATGACAAACCACATCCAGATGGCCAAATCGGCAGCAGTCTACACAATATCACATCCATGACTCAAAGAAGACCCCCTTGCCTCCAACAAAACTCCTTTCTATCTATGATCCAGACATAGTCCACAAGAGGTCTTGAGACATCTACCTCGACACAGATCCTTGGACAAATCAGGTGACACACAAACTCTTTTTGATGATTAGAACATAAGTATTGGCTGATCATATTGTCGATTTCTCATAAAATCGAGGGATTTTGGGAAGAAAGAGGTAGGCCAGGGAGACATACCAAAGTTTCAATTTTTGCGGGATCACGTCATATGTGAAAATCAAATCTCCAATGAAACATAAAGAAGGTAAAATCGTTGCATCTTTGAAGATCCTGAAACCAAGCCACAATCTTGTCCTCCTCTGACCCAAAATGGATCATTATATGCCTCCGGTCAATTAGACCAACAACTACGTGCACCTGTAGCTCCCAAGATTCAGATAAAAATTGCTCGAACTCATAAACCGATGGGCTTTGAGGATGAAAACATGTGACCAGGGTTAGATTTCATAAATCTGTGGTGCTATTAATCTCATTTGGTATAAGAGGAAGCTACGATGCCTCCTGAAATAGATATGGAACCTTCAGGGAGAGATGAATCATTGGGAAAGGCAGAAGTGAGCTAGGGTTTGAGTATGGAGAGAGGGGCCTACCCTTCTCAAGCGGTCGCAAAACACCCCCCTTAGATTGGGAGGGGGAGCAGAGCTCGTCTGCATCAGAACTAGGTCATCTTCGTGGGAGGATGAAGTCACAGCGCTCTATCTATCACCATCCATTAAATCATAATATTGGAATAAAACATGGAATTTTGGAAAATGCATAACCATATAGTATGATTTTCATAGTATCCAAGGGATCACTTCCAAGACCATCTTAGTAGTATAGATTCACTCCCCATACTATCTTGGTAGTCATGGTTCACTCCCTCGGTCATAATAGTATCATGAATTCACTCCTCACACCATCGTGGTTGTCATGGTTCACTCCCATGACCATATTAGTTTATCTCATGAAATATAAATCTTCACCCAATACATTAGACAGAGATATAGGTCTCACCCATATCATAGTGAAATCATTCATAAATGTTCCACAAAATCATAGGCAATCATATCTTAACCCATGAAATGAAATGGGTATCATAAACATGTAAACATATCATAACCTATGGAAATATATATAGGTTTCATAATAATTTTATCAAAAGAATAAACTAGGAAAGAAAAAAAGATTTAATAAACATATAATCCATGAAAGAGAAATAGGGTTCATAAAGACTGTTACTTTGGGCATAAACCATTCAGATAAAGAATATGAATAGAAATTTTAGATCTTTTCCAAGAAAGTCAAGAGAAACATCAATCAGTGTCATCTTAGATAGAAAATTATTTTGAAATATCTGTAAAAAAAATTCTTGAGGAAAATATCCTTTCGTCTTTAAAAAATATTTTTAAAAACATAAAAACTTTTGAAAACCATTTTATTTGGATAAAACTTATAAATAAATCTTTAAAACATTGTTTCAACCATTTTACTTAAAAAATTATAATAGAAGCTTTCAAATATTTTGAAAACCGTTTTCCTTGAAAACTTATAAAATATCTTGAAAATTATTTGAAACCCATTTCTCTTAAAATAGTTTCCAGACTTATAAATTGGGATTGAAAAAATTTTGAAAACAATTTTTCTTCAAAACTTATAAAATAATATTAAAGACCTTTTGAAACCCATTTGTTTGAAAATATCTTTTTTAAAAAATTATTAAAAATTAACCTTTAAACATGGAAATAAATCTTCAAAGTATTTATGTCATATAAATCTATACATGTCATACGAAGTAAAAAAACATTACTTTTTCACATTAAAATGGTCAGAAAAATGCCTCATCTGAAAAGATATAACAATATTCCTTTGAAAACATTGGTAAAAGAAAAAAGGGGTAAAAAATAATTTTAATTATCATATTATATTAGTATAATATTCTTTTAAACCTTTTTATAAAACATGGTTTTTAAGGAACACATATTTCTAATTGAAGAGAGTGGAAAGGTCATATTTTATTTAAAATATTTTCTTTATTATATTAAATATAAAAGAGTGTAAAAATGGTATTAATAAATCAAGACTAAAAATAAGAGAACGAAAGGAATGATTTTTCTAGAAATATGGATCATGATATTTCATTAATGAAAATATGATCATAAACAATCTTGATAAATGGTGAGATTTTTTTTAATAAATTTTTAACACGTTTTAACTTTGAATCATACTCCTCATGTAAGAAAATGAAATTACATAGAGCTTAAAAATATTATTATATGATGGAGATTAATGATATAACATGTAAAAGGCATTTTATAACCCTCATATAAAAATATAGGTGTATAACATGGAATGTGTCTCAAATAAGGAAACTTGAGACAAAATTACTTTACCGATTTGGTAAATTTTGAAACTTAAACTTCGTGATAGAATGACCATAGAATGGTTATTTAAATACCCATATATTTAATTATAAGATTCATATAATCCATTAATGCTTAGTATATACACCACACAAAATAATTGTGCAGTGAATAAGCCATGTATCTCAGAGAAATAAAGAGTGAGATGAAATTCCATTACCTTGTGTCTTGACTCTCTTCATACTCATTCAAACCCTTTGTATAATAAATATAAATTTATTATAAATCTATCAAAAAACCATATTATTACTTCTAATACCATATATGGTTTTATTATGGCTTTATATTACCCTCTTGTTGATAATTCTATGTTAATTTTTCACTTTGGGTAATATCCACTTTGTTTTTCGCATGTGCATTAATTTGTTATATCTTTGGTCCTTATATTAATATCATGATTTACATAATTTAAACCATTATTTAAATATAATTTATATTTATTGTATGTTTATTATAATAATCCATAGAATATAGAATTATGAAACGGAATACAATGTTCATGGAGACAGTCGGTCGTACGAACGGATGAACGCTATTTCCGTTTAATTTTCATGTTGAAAGAAAGAAAGTAAAAGTCGTATATATATCACTATTAAAGTATATTTATTATATCATATATAATATAAATTTATTAAACTCATCGTTAATACATTCCATGTAGTGTATTAACGAATCACATCGCTTTGAGGGGGTGGTAGTCCAGACTTCCTCAAACGAAATTGTCATATTAACACAAAATGGAAAGTATAAAGATATGTGTTATAAAGTAATTGAATAAGAATACATACACAATAAATTCAATATATTTCATATATTAAAACATTTTTCATCATAATTTCTACCATGATAGGTGGTAAAAGAAAAATAAACAATCATCGTTTAGTGAGGCAGTAGTTCACTGTACACGTAAACAGTATGTTCATTACCCATTAAATGGAAGTTTGTGTAAGTGTATGTAGAAAACTTGGAATAAAAACAGCCTAGTATATTGATGATAATTTTTTTATACAATAATTGAATAAGAATATTTTTTTGAGTGGATAAAGAAAATAAAATAAAGGAGTTTGAGGGAGGGTCCTACCTCTTAATTGGGTAACTCCTTTTGGCTTCACCAAAGGGATTCCTTAGAAGGCTTTCTTCCCAAAGGGATGATTCAAGGAAGAATGAAAGGATTTTGGTAAGTTAATTTGGTATATATTTTCCTATCCAATTATTCTTGATAGTTTTGATGAAGTGGGAGGATAGGAGGCCTTTTATAATGGAGGAGAAGCAGCACTCTTGTAATATTTTAGAAAAGGGAAACCCCACCCACGTTTTTTTATTTCAAGTGGATCCAATAATGGTAAAAAGTAATGAAAATGGATTATTGGGTCTAAATATGTCCATACAATGGATGTTGGATAAGTTTATAGGTATTTTTGGGCCTTAAGGTTATAGTTTAGTCCCATATTAAGCTTAATTTAACCTTGATCTTTGTAATTAATTTTAATTACTTTCACTAATATTTTTGGTCAAAAACATAATATAAATTATTAGAAATTATAATTTTTTCTTATTTAAAATATGTAATCCATTATTCTAAATTCCAAATACATAATTGGTAGAAATTAATTTAAATAACATAACGTAGATGCAAAGACAATACGGGTTTTTTTAGAATAAAGAAGGATAATATTAATGACGAAGATCAGTAGTTGTACATAAGTAGAGCCATGAAGGAAAATTGTCCAGCCATAACTGGTTGACATCGAAGGGGCCTGAGGCCTCCAGCTGATGGGCTGAATTGTTTCCTTCCCTTTTGGTAAAAGAGAAGGTGCAACAAGAGAAGCCTTGGCGCAGCGAGCGAATTCTCTTGATGATGAAGCCAAAGGGTTAGAGCCTGACGTCATTGTAGTCAATGGCATTGATAACAGAGAGGAAGTCAGACTCAATGATGATATCTTCTCATCCACGTTCCGCAGCGAGCATCATGACTACAAGGATGGCAGAGGCCTCAGCAACTGCAGGTTCCCAGAAAGCATGATGGGATTTATATTTTGCTGCAATAATCTGCCCCAGATGATTTCGTGCCAGGAGGACGAGAGCAATGGGCCCATCCTTGGGGAGAGAAGCATCCATATTAATCTTAAGACTCCCTTCTGGTGGGGGGGTCCAATGAGGGGGGAAAAGAGGGGGTAACACCTGGCATAACATTCCCTTTACGGTCCTTCCAGCCCTCAATCCATGAAGTAGCTCATTCAATCCAGAACTCGGGAGGTTGATGAATGTGGTGGAAGACTGAATCATTACGTCGAACCCAGATGATCCAGGCCAGGGTACAATAAGAGCTTGCATCGGCCAATGAAAGAGAGGAACAACAGTGCATCAGAAGTTGAGGGAGGTTAGAAACAAAGTCTGGTAAAGCATCTGAAGTCGGGCCCCATTTAAATTAAATAAAAGGTAGTTTTAAATTAAAATTCAGTATTTTTAACTATTTATTAAAAAATAAATCTTCACAAAAAAATACCAAAAATTCACCCTAACCTAATTTTTATGATTATATTTAAAATTTTAATTTTATTTTGAAATATAATTTTTATAAAAGTTCCAAAAATTATATTTAAAATATATTTTCTATTAAAAGGCGGTAAAATTTCCTTAATAAAATATTGGGTTTTATGTGTTAAATTGAGTTTATTATTATCTTATGCCTATAAAATCTATTGGATGAATATAAAAAATATTTACTTGGATATATAAAAAATATATTAAATTAAAATTACTTTCTAATTGTAATTAATTTAATTAATTAGGATGAAAACAACTTTTTGATCATAATAATGGCTTTCTATAAAAATACTCTCTTTATATTCAATTAGTTCTTATATTCATCATAATTTGTAACTAATTAATTAATTTTATATTATATAAAACCCACATTTTTTCATAAGTAATTAAATAATATTCATAAAATATAATTTAACATCTAGGATATAAATTATTATATTAAATAAAAAAATTAATAACATATTATTGTTCACTGACAGTTGGTCTTACATGTTATGCAATCCACCAATGAAATTCAGTCTTGGGTGAAACTTAAGATTACCTCAATGGTCCATATATAGAGATATAACCTTTTTATTATGTGTAGTGCATGATTAACTTGGCATTGTGTATAACATCATCCAAAATTACTGCTTTAATATATATATATATAATATTTTTTTTCAGTGTTGCGTGAAATGAAAAATATCAAAAGGCATAAATTAATTGAAAAAAAACAATTCAAAAAATCTTGAGGTGTTTTATTATACCCCCCCATAAAATTTATTTATCCCTTGAAATTATTCTTGGTTATTAAAGGTTTAATATTTGAATGTTCCTTTCATAGAAACCCACATCATAAAAATGAATTCTAAAACATCCTTTAAAAAAAGAAAGTTAGAACCATAACGGTTACCCAAATAAACTCATAACTAGCTTAACCATAGTAAAACATAGGTGGGAAGTGAAAACGTGGACATGGATGAGAAATCTGACTATCATGTTCTGATAGAGAGTGATAGAGAATAAGGTCAGGAGAATGTTAATAATCACAAAACTATGAATTTGTGATGAACTAAGGGACCATCTAATCTATTGGAAACAAAGGTACTAGGATAGAATTTTATTTATGGGTCATTTTCTTAAAGCTGATGAATCTTCATTAAAAGATATACTTTCATGATTTCAGGATAACCTCGCCTTTTGTTGTTACTTGATCCACTCTGCCTATTTCTCTAAAAGAGAAGTTGAATTTCTCATTCTTGTAGCACTACCATATCATGTGATCTATGATAATTCATATCATATATCTTCAGTTACCATAAACACAAAATTATTAGAGTAGTTTTTCAAATATACATGAATCCTCATGTGTTTAGATAATATTTTAATCTCATAAAATTAATATGAAGTTTAACTTAATAATCCCATAAATTGTTAACTTTATAATCCTTTAGAATGATTAAAATTTAAAACATTATAAATAATGTCAAAAATCATCTTAACATAGATTCCACATATATCACAATGTTTCTCTTGATTTTCAGATTCCAAACATGTGAATACCCTCATCGTATATTCTCTTGAAGCATGGTAATAACCTGAATTATAATAAATCCTTTTGGAAAACATTCATGATTCATTAATCCAATGATTACTGGATAAATTATTTAAATCCAAGAATTTGTAAAATTCATCCTTGATGACATGGACCACTTTGTTAATAATCGGTTCTAGGGTAATCAGTGTTTTCTAATTTACATTATCCAAAATAATCATCCATTTATCCAAGAAAAACACAACTTTCTCAACTTCTTGATCACGTTATGGGTTACCTTCCCTTGATCAAAATATCACTTTTTTAAGTCTTAATAATTATTAAACAAATCCTTTTAAATCCTCAATTAAAACTTATACTAAAAATAATTATATATTTCATGATTCACACAACATAATATTTGAATTTGAAAACATAAGTAATTCATTCACCCAACATTATTCTTAAACCATTACTCAGGATTCATCAACATATTCATTAATACCACATTACTATAATATGAAATATGAATCATGTATTAGGGTTCATCAAACTCAATATAATCAGGATTCTTATGATTAATGTAAAAAATATTAGAAGATAATCGCATACCTTTCACATGTCATTTTTGGTCACTTTATGTTCAAAAGTATAACCAATACTCATACCTCCTTCTGGATTCTCTTTATGAGATTCCACTATGGAAATAAATTTTTATAATTCCCATACATTCCACGTATTAACGATTCAATGTTAACCATGTTCCTTCTATTTATCTCAATTGACTAAAAAAAGAAAGCATGGGTTCAGAAACACATATCATATAAGAAAACCACATAATGATGAAAAATTACTTATAAGATATATAAATCATGACACTAACCTTTTAATCAATGACACCTTAGGTTTATCTTAGGTTATTAATAGTCATAGTATATTTAAATTATTCATAATAGTTCATGAATATTTTTGAATATCCAAATCATATCCCTCGGGAGTGTCAAACCAGGTGTGCAGTAAGGCTCGTTGTTATGTACCAGATTACCTCGAGTCAGGCCTGGGACATATTTTCATATCTGTTTAACCTAAGTAAATCTATGATATATCCACATACACTTTTTTTATATAAACATGGATGTATTTCTAGGAAACCAATCACTCTATCCTTTACCAAAATTCAAGGACATTTTCCCATACTTTTCCTTATCCTTATACTTATCCTTAGACATGTCCTTAGAGTTCTCACTAAGCTTTTCTCATACTAGTTTCCAAATGTTAACTAAAACATAACTTTTATACCAGATATAACTACCCAGTCTTGAAAAAAAATTAACATTTAATCTATTTTGTGGAATACTTAAAACATAATACAAGAATACACCCAAATATTGTACTAGTCTAGTGTCTTTCAAATCATGGAAACATAAACGTTGGTACATAAGTGAGCTATATTATCTCGCACTAGTTTATTCTTGACTATCACTATTATTATAAACATCAAACATAATACATAAATTCATAACTTGGGGAAGGAACCATAAAAAGGGGTGAGCTCATATGCTTAGTAAGGGTGAATAAAGGAGACATGTAAGCATAAACATGATCATAGCAGTATTAGAGCATGATCAAAACATTTTAAGATCATACCTTATATATAAAATATCATAAACATGTATCATGGAATAAATATTTACTATTAATAAGGAATTAATCATAATTAAATAAGTAGCATAATCTATAAAAGCATTACATAGGAATAAAACATAGAATTGTGGAAAATACATAAGCATATTATATGATTTCAAAAGTAACCAAGGCATCACTGCCAAGAATATATTAGTAGTATAGGTAAAATCCTCATACCATCTTGGTGGTCATGGTTAACTCCCATATCTATCTTAGTATCATGATTTCACTCTCATGACCATCTTAGTCTAAATCATGAGATATAAATATTTACCCAATGCATTGGAGGGAAATATAGGTCCCACCCATATCATAGTTAAATCATACATACATGTTCCACAAAATCATAGACAATATTATCTTAACACATGAAATTAAATGGGCATTATAAACATGTAAACATATCATAACCTGTATAAAAATATATAGGTTTCATAATCATTTCATCAAAAGAATTTCCTATGAAATAAAAATGGATGTCATAAACATAAAACCCATTAAAGAGAAATAGGTTTTATAAATACCATTACATAAAACATAATACATTCATAGAAATAATATAAATGTAAACTTTAGATAATTTTCAAGAAAGTAATGAGTAACATTAAACGATGTCATCTTATATGGAAAATAATTTTGAAATATCTTTCAAAAATATTTCTTGAGGAAAATATCATTTATTATTTGAAAAAATATTTTTTAAAACATAAAAACTTTTCAAAACCATTTTCTTGGAAATAAAACTTATAAATAAATCTTGAAAACATTTTTACAACCATATTACTAGAAAACTTATAAAATAATCTTGAAAATTTTTTGAAAAAAAAAATCATTGAAAACTTATAAAATAGATTGAAATTTTTTTGAAAACAATTTATTTGAAAATACTTTTAATACTTATAAATTAGGCATGATGTAATTTTGAAAACCATTTTCCTTTGAAAATTATAAAATAATCTTGAAAACATTTTGAAAACTATTTTCCTTGAAAACATATAAAACAAGCTTGAAAACCTTTTGAAAAACATTTCTTTGAACATATCTTTTAAAAATATTACTAAAAATTAACCTTTAGACATGTAAAAAAAATTCAAAGGATTAACAGTGGATAAATATATACATGTTGTATGAGGTAAAAAGAATATTACTTTTTTATGGTAAAAAGGTTACAAAAATGTATTTTTTAGAAATCGGCAAGAATATTTCTTTGAAAAAATTAGAAAAAGACCAAAATGGGTAAAACATTAATTTAATTATCCGAGGATATTAGTAGAATATTCTGGGAAACCTTTTTATAAAATATGGTTATGAAGAAACACAAATATCTGACCAAAGAGAGAGTTAAGGTCATATTTTCTTAAAAAAAATCTTAATTATCATAACTACCAAAGAGTGAAAATGTTATGAAGACATCAATACTATCCGTATAAGAATAAAATTAATGAGTTATCTTTAAAGATATATCATAATATTTAATTAATGAAAATTTTGTCATAAACAATCTCAATAAAAGATGAGATTATTTCAATAAACTCTTACAATGTGGTAATGTTGAATCATACTCCCCATGTAGAAAAATGAAATTACATGGAGATTTAAACTATCGTAAAATTATGAAGATTCACTTTATAAAATTTAAAATTCATTTTTTACATCTCATATAAAAATATAGGAGTATAACATGGCATGTGTCTCAAAGAAGTGAAATTGAGACACAATTACTTCACAGATTTGGTAACATTTGAAAATTAAACCCCATTATTGAAATATAAAAAAATGGTGATTTAAATACCCATATATTTAATTATAAAATTCATACAATAAATTTATGGGTAGTATATACACTACATAAAAGAAGTGAGTGGTGAATAAGTCATGTATCTCATAGAAATAATAAGTGAGATGAAATTCCCTTACCTTGTGTCTTGACTCTTGTCGTACTCATTAAAATCTCATGTATAATAAATATAAATTTATTATGAATATATATAAGAACCATATTATTACATATAATACCATATATGGTTTTATTATGGATTTATATTACTCGCTTTTTAATAATTCTATGTTAAGGTTTCACTTCGGGTAATATCTGCTTTGTCTTTCACATGTGTCTTAATTTGTTATATCATTGGTCCTTATATTTATGTAATGATTTAAAGAATGTAAAAAATTAATTAAATATAATTTATATTAAGTATATTTTTATTATAATAATCCATATAATATATAATTATAAAATATAATATATTTTTCATCGAGAGGGTAGGTCGTACGCCCGCAGGAACGTTATTTCCCTTTAATTGTTGTGTTGAAGGAAAGAAAGTAAAATTCATATAAGTATAAATGTTTTTATATATATCATTATTATATTAGATTTATTATATCATATATATCATATATATTCACTAAATCCATTCTTCATAAATTCCATGTAGTGTATTAACAAATCGCATTGCTATGAGGGGGCGGTAGTTCACACTTCCTCAAACGAAATTATCGTATTAACACAAAAGGAAAAGTATAAAGATATGTATTTTAAAAGAATTAAATAAGCTTAAGGAAATAATAAATATAATATATAATGTATATAAACATATTTTCCATCATAATTTATACCATGAGAGGTGGTAAAGGAAAAAATTAACAATCATTGTTTAGTGAGGTGCTAGTTTTTCATACACGCAAACAATATATTCGTTAACAATTAGATCAAAGTGTGTGTAAGTGTATGTCAAAACCATAGAATAAAAACATATTTTTGTTTTTATAAAATAATTGAATAATAATATTTTATGTAGTTCATAAAGAAAATAAAATAAATAAGTTTAAGGGACGGCCTTACCTCTTAATCGGGTAACTCCATTTGGTTTGCACCAAAGGGATTCTTTGGAAGGATTTCCTCCAAAAGAGAAGATTAAAGGGGTAAGGGAGGTATTTTTTGAATTGAATTGGTCAGAGTGTGGCTGAGACAAAGTGTCTTGAGAGTTTTGAGGAATTGGGAGGAGAGGAGGCCTTTTATAATGGAGGAGTGGCACTCTTGTAATATTTTGGAAAAGGGAAACCTCACCCATGTTTTTTTATTGAAAGTGGATCCAATAATAGTCCAATTTAGATACAAGGGATTACAAGGTATAAATTTGTTTGTCCAAATGATGTTTTATAATTTTATAGGTTGTTTTGGGCCTTAAGTTTATGGTTTAGTCACTTATTAAGCTTAATTTAACCTTAATAATTGTAATTAATTTTAATTACTTTCGCTAATATTTTTGGTAAAAAAATAAGTTAAACTTATTAAAAATTATAAATTATCTAGATTAAAAATATTTATTCCTTTTTTTCAAATTTCAAAATCATAAGTGGTAGAAATTAATTTAAATATAATCCTGCAAATGAAACAATGTAGGTTTTTAAAGTAAAAATGTTCAAAAGTTTCCTATGTTTTATAATCAATTTTGAAGTGAAATTTATTCCAATGAAATAAATTAGATTTATTGATAAAAAATTAACCTAATTTGACTTTAAAACCAACTAAATATATAATTTTAATATATAAATAAATTAGATGAAAAAGAAATTTTTAACTAAACTTCATATTTTTAACTATTCATTAAAAAATAAAACCTCACAGAAAAATAAAAAAACATTACCCTAACATGTTTTTTTATTACCTCTCACAGATGAAATTTATTTTGAAATATAATATTTAGAAAACATTTAAATTTATATTTAAAATAGTTTCTCTAAAAAATACGATAAACTGGCCTTAATAAAATATTTGTTTTATGTGTTAAATTTGGCTTATTCTTATCTTATTCCTATAAAATCTATGGGATGAATATCAAACATATTTACTTGGATATATAATATATATATTAAATTAAAATTAAATTATAATTATAATTAACTTAATTTATTAGGATTAAAACAACTTTGTGAGATTAAGAATAGTTTTCTATAAAAATACTCCCTCTATATTCAATTGTTTCATATATTCATAATAATTTGTAACTAATTAATTCATTTTATATTCTATTAAAACCATATTGTTTTAATAAGTGAGTTAATATTATTCAAAAAATCTAATTTAATGGCTATGTTATATAATATTATATTAAATAAAAATATTTTTATTAATATATTATTGTTCAGTAACACTTGGTCTGGTGTGTTATGCAATTCATCAGGGAAATTCAGTATTTTGTGAAATGTAAGATTAAGTCATTTTTTATAGAAAAAGATAAGCTATATTTTATTTTTAGTGCACGACTAACTTGGAATTACATATGACACAATTCAAACCTAATGCTTTAATATATATAAATTAACTATTTTTTGTTTTGTGTGAAATGAAAAATATCAAAAATAATAAATTAATTTGAAAAAAATAATTCAAAAAATCACAGGGTGTTACAATAACTATAGAATAACATCCCAAACAAACCATGTTTATGATATTAGCTACGCATAAGTTTTTAAATTTATTTTTTTTACAATTTTAGAGATTATACATAGTTACATGACCTTATCTTGTGGACATCATCATTTATAAATGGTGAAAAGGAGAAGGAATAATAACGTCATCAATGAACAGGATCCAAAGAGTAAGAAGGATTGTGTCTTTTATGGTCTTATTCCAAGTTTTTTAAGGGAACAAGTCTCACAAACATTCTCATCATATGAGGACATAATATCATATAATTATGATATTAAAAAATAATTATCTAAGTATTATGGATTTAGAGGGAAGCACAAGAACAATAGTACTACTAGGAAAAATATATATTAAGTAAAAATGATAAAGAATTACTTTATGATATGTGAAAATTATGGAAAGAAAGACATTGGTACTTGCTTAAAAGGAATGGGAGTTTGCAACAAGTGTGAAAGAAAATGCCACCATGCTTTTTATTACATGGGTAATAAAAAAATTCCCAATGTATAATACTTCAACTGCAAGGAGATGGGGAACTATGCAAATCAATGTCTCATGTGTAAAAGGAATATACCCCAAAAGAGGATAATGGATCATGGTCAAGATTATGCTACTACCATAGATGAAGAGGAATGATTAATATACATATGTTTTTATTCAATAATTATTTTATTTGAGTATTTTATCAATAATTCTCTGGTTATAAAAATAATTATATATATAAGGATTTTGTTGAAATACAAATTCTTTAAATAATTTTAATCATGTAATGAATAGCTCTAGTAATCAAGAGAAGTGATTTTATATAATTTTATCTTTTGGAAAACACATGATTTGGGAATGATAACCCAAAATATGTGCTTGATGTTGATATAATAATAAATATATGTTTATGGGGTAGTATTGGTGACCATGAATGTGGTTAGTTATTTTATAGTTTATGTTATCTTTATAGGTTTTGTTATATGTTTGGTTTTAAGGAATATATTTGACAACCTGAGATTTTACTCTTGCAAGAATTCATGTTTCAAAAAGTTTTAAAAGAGATAAAGGTATTATATATTTGGTATGTGATGATAAGAGCTACATTATTTGTGTAAATAATAAGTTAAGTTTATTTTGGAAATTTAGTGACCTTCCATCAAATAAAATTTTTCATTGAATTTGGACAGACATATTTTGGTTGAGTCTTAATGTTAACTACTTTTGGAATAGATTAATGATATTATTGATTAATATTAAAGTATGATTTATCATATTGGATAACATGTGATAAAAATTTTGGTTTCAATAAACATTTAAATTTTTAAGTAATTAGTTATGGATCTTATGATTCATAAAAGTTCTCCAGGATAAATTTTTTTCTTAAATATCTATATCTAGATTTAATAAATGAAGTGGAGATAGATCAAAGAACAACCAAAGGATAAGATTTTGACATGGAAAATAATAATGTATGTTTATTTTATAAAGTGATTATATGGATAGTAAAATAAACCCTGAACACTAAGAAAAGGATTTTTGGAATAAAAACGCCATCTTTTTACTTTTCATACTAATAAATCAATGGTCATTTAACCGATCATAAATTAACAGTTTTTTTATAATAGAATTTCCAACGAACATGTTCTCTATCACTCTCCATCATAACTTTATAGATATAATTATTTTCCATTCACATGTTTTCACATCCCACTAATTTTCTTCTATAGGGAAACCTTGTTTTTTGTTGACCATCACACTTTCATTTCCCTCCATTTAAGTTCAAGTTTTATTAACCCAATTTACGTTGTGGGTTTCCCATAAAAGAATTTTCAAGTATAAACATTTGATTTTTAAAGTCAAATTTCAAAATTCCAAAGACATAATTCATTGAATTATGGGATAATGTAACACTACAATATTTTATGGTATGTCACTTTTTAAATTTAACTTCTTCAATATCTTGCATTATACAGAACACTAAGCCTAAATAAATGATTCAATATTATTATTTTATTATGGTAGTCATCACCTAGACATTGGAATGATGAGAATGAATGAGATTAATTATATTATGAAAATATAGTTTACACATTTTTATAACATTAATTCACTAGTTACCAGTTAATTATAAATGAAAATAAAAATCAATTAAACAGAAAAAATGTGTTTTTATAAAAAAACAATGTTTATGACCACAATGGAATTTTATCTTAATAAATCATATTAATCACTATTAATGAAAGATACTAATGAAATTAATATGTTATATATACAATAAAAATTAAATTCAACCAAAAATTTTGATAGGATTAAGATAAGAATAAATCTAATTTTAACCACAAAAATATTTATTTTCTAAAAGGCAATTTTATTGCCTTTTAATGGTGCACTTATTTTAAATCTAAATTTTGAAACTTTTATAAATTCAATTTGAAAAAATAAATTTCATTTGAAAAAATAATTTCAAAATTATCTTAGGATAAATTTTAAGTATTTTTCTATAAATATTTATTTTTTAGTAAATAGTTAAAAATAACAATTTTTATAAAATTTTCAATTTTTTATATATTAAAAGTATTTTTATGATTGAAATTTAATATAAATATAACTTAAATAATATTTTAATATAAATAATATGTTTTATTTTATTTTCATTTTCATTATACCTTATTTTGATATAAGTACATTTTTGGGATTAAAAGTACATTTTTTAATAAAACTATTTTTCATTGCATTTTGAGGGATTATTTTTAAATTAAATTCTCAAACTTATGTGTTTTAAATATAAAAAAATGGATTCAATATTTTGATTCATAATTTCCAAATTTATTAAATGTGTCTCTTTTATTTTTAAGCAATATGAATAGTAACCTTGGTAATATTTATTGACATGGTAAAAAGTAAATTAGGTAATTTAGGTTTAAAATAAAATGATAAAAACTATAAAATTATCCTAAAACATTACAAAATATCATTTGATATTTATATTCTACCCATAACACCTAAGGTTTTAATTTTTTTGATTTAATGGACACATTTCCATTAAAATAACTTTGATATTGTTTAAAATAAATAAAATCACAAAATGTCACATTCAAATTATTAATAACTATATTATTTTTAATATGGTGTTGTTCAGAATATATCATCAACTATTAATATTATTTTTAAAGATAAAATATTTATCTACGTAATGGTATTTTATTTTTAATTTTTAATGAAGAAATAATTACATTAAATAATTATAAAATGATGATGTAAATATTATTTTATTAATGAAATAATCAAACAAATGATGATTTTAATTAAAAAATTAAATTTTTCATATTTAGAAAATTATTTTCCTAAAATTCATTCAATTTTTTAAAACTAAATGTCAAAAAACGGTTTGGGTGAATTTTTTGGATTTTTCTAAAATAGTTGAATTTTTTGTGAAAGGTGAAATATGGTAATTTATGGTATTTAACATTATAAGTAAATAAATGAATTTTTGAGTCGTGTTTGAGACATGTATGATTTAAGTGTCCATTATCTCGAACTCAAATGCTCTATTTACCGTACTTAGTCACAATAATCAACACTATTTATAGTCTTGATCCAAAATAATAAACAAATGAATAAAATAATCAAAAAACACCCCTCTCCTCCCCTATAAATACAACCCCTCACCATCTCTTCTCCTAACACATTCTAAGACTGAGAGATTTATTATATTCTATAAAATTCCTCTCCCAAACCTCTTCCCTAAGTTTTGGTCTTGTTGGTCTCACAAAAAGACCATTTCTAGCTGCCTTAAGGAGGTTCTCAAGGAGACGACACTCAAGAGGTAAAACCCCCTCTCTTTCTATTTTTGTTTATTTTCCTTAATTATTAGTCCCTCACCTATCCTATCCAAAGTGACATGATAAATCCAATATCATATATATACTATAATTTTATTATAAGGACCCAACCTTAAATCATTACATAATATTGATTTATATTCAAGAACTTTCCTTCTTTCACATCGAGGAACTTTTTAGGTTTAGAGAATTAGACAATTATGACATAATACTTACATAACATTCTATATTTATATAGAGTGGATACTACTAAAACAGTATCCATTTCTTCTAAAATATAAAACTTTAAAATAAAACATGGTTTCTTTGAAAAATATTCAGAGCAATTAACTTTAATTTCTTCTTTCTCTTTTACATCCTTATAACCTGTGAAAAAACATTTAAAAACTTGGGTTGGGCACAATAATCTTAGTAATGGATACAAATAAGAAAATTTTTAATCAATTGATAACATAAAAACCACTAAAACTCATTTAATAACAACTCATTAGAATGAATACAAACATCATGAATTTAACTTGGGACATATTTACCATATCAATCTTACATTTACCCTTAAAAATTGAATAACCTTCTAGTCAACTTCCATCTCCAGAGTACCTAATACATTTGAGAGCCATAACGGGGCTCACTGATTATATCTTGAGATATGGGCTCAAACCAACATATCCTGAGCTATAATAGGGATGAACCCATAATATACTAAGATATAATGGGATCAAACCAACATAAATAGTTTACAAGGAACATATCCAGAAATAAAACACTTGATCACTCATTTAAACCCTTGAGAAAAATAATTTCATATTTTAAAATACCCTTTTTTGTAAAAGAGTCACTTTTAAAATATAAAAACCAAACACATAATAATGGAATAATATTATACAAAAAATAACTAGAAAAACATATAAATTAAACCTTATAGTAATAAAACATCATGAAATTAGAATAAAATTTTCATGACATGAAAAGAAGGAAAATCTTTTTGAATTTTTTAAAAGAGTCATTTAAAAGAATTTTAAAAGGAAATCCCCTTAAAAATAACATATCATTGAATCCAAAATAAATAAAATAAAATGAGTATATATATTAAGTGTAAATCCAAATAATAAAACATAATATAATCCAAATACATTTTAAAAATAATCATGTCATTAAAAAACCAATTAAGTAGAAGGTTAACCCAAAGAATTGAAATTGGGTTAAGAATTCCCTTACCTCAGGTTTGTCTAACTTTAAACGTATACAAAACTATTTTATAATGGTTAAAAGAGAGTTATTAATATATTAAAAAATAATATTCATATTTATAATACATAATATTATCTTTTTATAACATCTTTATACCCATTTATTATTAATATATTTTTATTTCCATTGTTTCAGGTGCATTCTTTACACGGTTTCCAGGGTCGGTTCGTTATGAAATTTCTTATTGAAAGGAAGAGAAATTCAAGAAGTGGAATGAAATGGTATTTATATGATTAAATAACTTTAAATTATACCATATATCATTTTGTATTCATATATGAGGATGATTCATTAGATAAAACATTAATGATATTTGTTTAAATCATTTTGGTTGTTCTTTGATCATCACGAACTAGTTTCTTTATATAATTCAATATTATGAACATTTGTTAATCCCAGAACATAAAAGAGATTATATCATACACTTTAAAACTTTTTTCAACCATTAAAATGATTTTATGACCATCCATAAAGCAAGTAATGAAAATTGAAAACACATCATCCACGATGTCGGTAATTCGATGCATCGCGGATGATGTTTTTATTTTTATAATAAAAGGGATAGGAGAAGAAGTATGATTATGAATTTTTACATAAACATGAAAAAATTACAGTATATATAAGATACTAGAGTTTTCATGCCTCTTTTATAATGGGATGTGAAGAGATTATAAGAAAATAAAAATAATTGAATATAAAATAAAATAAAATAAAAGTGGTTTTTTACCTCTTGAATTATCTTACTTGGGAAACCCATTAAAGCCTTTGGTTTTGGCCTTTTGGTGAGACCAGAAGATATTTGACATGATTAATAGGATTTAGAAGAGTATTGGGTAGAATTTGGACAATTTTCAAATCTTGAGAGGTGTGAGGATAAGATGGGGTGAGGGTGGTACTTATAGTGGAGGAGTGGAGGGTTTTCCATTTTTTTTAATCATTATTTTATTATATTTCTCAAGATAAGCAATAGTATTGGTTCTTGGGATCAAATAGAGTAATTAGTGCATGTGAGTTCAAACCAAGGGTTCTTACCTCAAGATAACATCATCCATGACCCAATAATTTATGTATTTAGCTTATTTCATAAATTATTGCATTTCATTATTCACCAAAATTAAAGTATTTCTGAAAAATGTAAAAATTTCACCCTAACCATTTTTCAATGTGTAGAATTAAAAAATGATCTCCATTTTTCGAAAATAATTTTCTAAATATGATAATTTTAATTTTTAATTAATATCATAATATATTTTAAAAACACCATTTGAAATACTATAACTGACTTTATAAGAGTTTGAAAAATTAATTAAGGTATCATAAAATTATCTTATAATAATAAGGAAAAACAATATTAATTCATGAATATATTTTATGAAAATATATTTTATTTTAATTAATTGTATTAATTATAAAATTATAATTAAATATTTATATTTTACAAAATAAAGAACACTTAATCTATCTGTTTCAAAACATTTATTTACTCGTTATGAGTTATAAATATATCATATTTTCACATATAAGATACATAAATTTTATTTATACTTTCATAGGTGTGGTTATTACTCTATCGGTTGATTTACTATTCATAAGGGTCATATTATTATTCCTAAGGTCAAGTTACTATTCCATTAGAAAATATTCCTTAAAATTACACTTATTTCATTATATATTTGTAATGGATTAAACTATTTAATTTTAAAAAGAAAAAAAATTATAGTATAAGTACCTAGGTTGTTACATTCTCCCCACCTTCGGGAAGTTTCCTCCTTAAAATTTTTAATCACTTATTAAACAAGTGAGGATACCTTTCCCTCATAGAATTTTCAGGTTATCATGTTGCTTCTTCAACCATGTGGTTTCTCCACAAAACCTTAACATAGTGAATTATATTATTCCACAATACGTTATCAATGTGATCAAGAATATAAACATGTTTCTCTTCATAATAAATGTTATCTTTTAGCTAGACTACTTCTAGGATCAAAACATGAGATAGATATGGAACATACATTCTCAACATTGAAACATGAAAAACATTGTGTACCTGAGATAAAATTAGAGGAAATGCTACTTAGTAGGAAACTAGTCTAACTTTCTCTAAGATTTCAACAGTTCTAATGAATCATGGTGTTAGATTTCCTTTTTTACCAAAATGCATCACATTTTTCCAAGGAGTGATTTTTAAGGAAATAACGATTACCTAACTTGAATGAAAGTTCATTCCTCCTATTATCTATATAAATTTTCTATTGGATCTGATCTATCCTCATGTGCTTCTATATTATCTTCACTTTATCAGACACTTACTCTACTAATTCTAGTCCCATCAACTTCCTTTCCCCAACATCATCCCAAATTGATGGATTTTGACACTGTTTCCCATATAATGGCTCAAAAGGTTCCATCTATATACTAGAATGAAAAATTTTATTGTAAGAAAACTCAACTAAAGAAATATTTTTATCCCAACTTCCCCGGTAATCCATTGTATAAGCTCAAAGCATGTCCTCAAAGGTTTTAATTGTTTACTTGGTATATCGATCATATTGAGGATGAAAAGCAACGCTGTAATTTAATTCAGTTCCCAATGACTTTTCAAGTCTTTCCCAAAAGTTATAAGTGAATATTGGATCTCGTTCAAATACAATTAGCAGAGGAACTCCATTTAACCAGAAAATATCTTTTAGGTAAAGTCGAGAAATTTGGTCCAAATACATTGTTTCCGACACTTTTGTCGGGGCGCGTTCATCTGTCCTGTTCGAGGATGAAGGACGCGACTTTTTGTTACCCCACATTCCCGCTTTCCAAAGGCGGGCAGCATTCGCTCCTTGTTCAGGGATGTCTTCTCCTTGATCGAAAAAGGATGATGGGATGTCTTTTCTTCCTTCCATGGATTCCTCCTCGGAACTTGTCACCTAGTACAGGTCTCCCTCATAGATTTAATATGTTGTTCATGAAACTCTTCCTGGCGCCATATCTTCATGGACACCAGTTAATTACACTGCTTTTGTCGGGACATTCTAAGGGGTTCGATCAGGGCAGTAACCTTCGGTTAGGAGAGTAGTCACGCTGGGGAAACATTGACGTGTCTGGACGCTCGGGATTGGTGTGTCTTTCTTCGGTCCCTTATTATAGGGCTTCTCGAGGGAGCGGAAGCCTAAGGCATCCCACATCGAACATGGGGAATTGTATTCCATAGTCATGTATCTGAGGTTTTCCTCAGCTTACTGTGTTTAGCACGGGTTATGCCATGAGTTTAACATCTAGAGGATATGGCTAGGACTTATCAGAACACCGATGAAGGTGGATCAGATTGAGGAAACCCCCTTGAGGGAACACCGATATTGGGGTCAACACATGGGCGGTTTCCCAAATGTTGTGGAGGGGAATGGGGCAGCATGATCTCCCCAGGATGTGGAGGCTCAGGTAATAATTAGGATGGAAAATGGTTTTTTGGGATTGAGCCTCAAAGAGGATTCCTACGTACTATGTCTTGACATTGATCAAAGTCCTCGTAGTTCAGATGGATGTGTGGGGATTACACTCTAGGCTACCCAAGGTGGTGGGTGAACCGATGTGAAGATGATGTCAGAATGACCGGGTGGTGGGATTGAACCTCATGAGGCTTCCTACGTACCATGTCTTGACATGGATTAAAGTCCACATAGTTCAAGTGGGTGTCAAGGTCGGAGAACAGACGTGAATAAGGACCTTGGTCCAAGTGGATTATGGGCTTGAACCTTAGGGAGGCTTCCTACGTACCTCGCCTTAGCAAGGATCAAAGTCCACGTAGTTCAGGATGGATGTCAGGGAACCGACGTGAAGATAGACCTTGGTCTGACAGGTGATGGGCTTGAACCTCGAGGAGGATTCCTACATACAATTCCTTGACATGGATCAAAGACCATGTAGTTCAGATGGGGGTTTGGCACACCGACACGGAGGCGGTCGGGGCCAATGGTTGGTGGGATTGAACCTCATGAGTCTTCCTACATACCATGCCTTGACACAGATCAAAGAAAATGTAGTTCAGATGGGGGCTTGGCACACCGACATGGAGGTGGTCAAGACTAATGGTTGGGGGGATTGAACCTCGTGAGGCTTCATACTTACCATGCCTTGACACGGATCAAATACCATGTATTTCAGAAGGGTGTGTGTCGGATAACCGACGTGAAGATGGACCTTGGTCTAGGTGGGTGGTGGGATTGAACCTCGGTGAGGTTTCCTATATACCATGCCTTGACATGGATCAAAGACCATGTAGTTCAGGATGGAAAGGGGTTGTTGAACCGACGTGAAGGGGTGTCGAAACAACAGGATGGTGGGATCACAACGGCTTACCGCTGGATTGGGATGTAGTTTAACATCATGTGGGAAGGGGATTGTGTTAGTGGACCAACATGAATGAGGACCTTGGTCCAATGGATGGTGGTCTTAAACCTTGTGGAGGCTTCCTACGTATCATGCCTTGACACGGATCAAAGTCCACATAGTTCGGGTGTATATTTTAACGTCATGTGGGACGGGGGTACTTGGCAGTTTAACGTCCTGCAGCTCAGACGATGGGGTGTGGGGATTACACTCTAAGGTGGCCCAAGATGTGTCAT
This sequence comes from Viscum album, assembly GCA_963277665.1. NCBI lineage: Eukaryota > Viridiplantae > Streptophyta > Magnoliopsida > Santalales > Viscaceae > Viscum > Viscum album. The sequence continues at coordinate 909,570,925 of OY728145.1, forward strand.
GGTTGGTGCTCACTCTAATACCATGTGATTCATGCATGGTGTGAGAAACAATAGGTTGCAGAGACCTGACGATCACGTCATGAAGGGTGCATCCGTGGGAAATGAGAAGTGGTTTACGCGTTGAGCGGCCCATGGTGCTGGGACTTACTCCAGGATGGAGGCCTGAGGGAGAAAAAGTGTAGAGGGAGAGGGATTTGGCACCTAGGAAGATAGGAGGGGGGCATTTTCCTTATCATGTCCTTCGCTGGCCTTGGGGACCAAAGATGAAAGGAGGGAGCATGGGGCCCTGCCTCCTGCAAGAACGGCTAGGGGGATTACACCAAGGTGGTTGCCCTTCCCCGCGGAAAAACGCCACTCCCAGAAGGAGGATATCATCCCCTGTGGAGACCAGGGGGCATGGAGAACGTCCAAGGTGGGGGACCCTATTTGTGAGGCACGGGGCAAGGTCATAGTTTAACTTCATGTGTTGAGGACGAAGGCACTTGGCAGTTTAACGCCCTGCAGCTCAGATGAGGTGGGTTTTCTCCACACCCCTAGGACTTACATAACTGGTTCCCTCTTCTCCTTGTGGGAGGGAAGGTACCGGAAATTCCATGGTGAATGGGGGTTGTACAGAGAACTATCGAGGGTTCCATGTTAGTGTGGCTATGCGAAGAAGCAATAGCCATTAGCGTGCCTATGTGAAGAAGCATTAGGTGCAGCAACGCTATGGGAAGTATCGTCCATGAGGCTTTGAAGTCTCATCGTGCAAACATGGAGGGTCGCCTGAGAAAAGGGGTTGCCAAGAAGAGGGGTCCAGAGGTAGGGTCCTTGTGGAGCTCAGTCGCTCTACGTGGTGGAGGGCACTGGCGAAGGGGTGTTCTTCACGAAGTGGGGTGCCTTAGTCTTAGCATCTGGAAAAGGTGAGAATGGGAGGTTCTTCGCGAAGTGTAAAGGCTTTTGTGGAGTATAGCCTCGCGGAGAAAAGGTGCCTCATGAAGCAGGATTTCAGGAAACAATGTGCTTCACAAAGTATAGTGATCTTGCCTTAGAAAATGGATCAAGTGTACGTGAAGGGTGTTTCATGAAGCATAAATGCTCTGTGACGACCCGGGTCCCCTTGGGGATCCCCTTCGTGAAATACCTTAGGCTTTGCGAAAGGAATCCTTCTCGGAAGAGGGGATCAGGACAAGACAGTGGGGAGGCACTTCGCGAAGTAGAAGTACCTCGCGCAGCTCATGATTCACCGAGTAGAAGAATGCTTCGCGATTCGGGAGCTGAGAAGCCAAAAGGTCGAATTATCCATCCAGAGAGCTCAGGGGAGCTCGGTATTTATAGGCAAGCGGTACCGTGGAGTAGATCACACGCGGCGCAAAGGGGGCGATGTTTCTTTGCAGCAGGCTCACAAACGTCAAATGGGTTCGCAGAGCATCCCGCCTCTTGGGCTTCGTGGCGGGTTCATGAAAGTCAAATCCGTTTGTGGATCATCCCACCTCCTTTTCTTCATGGTGGGTTTGTGAACATAAACTCTGTTTGTGGAGAATCCCACCTACTTTGATTCGCGGCGGTCGCGGTGCTGGGGACTCCGCGAAGGGGCTTCGCGAGGCAGTCTGGGGGGCATCTTGGGGTCGCTTCCTCGTGCCAAATTTTGGCACCAACAAATGCCCCCCCCCCCCCCCGCCCTCAGACTTAGAGTTGCGGAGGGATCAAGGGTCAAAGTATGAGGGAAATATCCAAAATCATCGGTCGTTCGCAGTGCTGACTCATGAAGAGGGTGCGCGAGGCGGACAGGGGCCACACGGGCTGGGTGCGCCAGTACACATCCTACCAAAACTACTATGCCCATGTGAGTCGTGCTCAAAGTGGGAAACAAGAAGTAGTGGTGCGACTTTCCCAACATAGGAAGGGACATGGTAGGTCAAAGGGACACTCGGTAAATATCGGCCCAATGACGCTAACCCATCTATGTAGCGCACCTAGACGCACAAAGTGATAGAGCCGAGTATGTTGGAATTCCACTTGGACATGAGGAAGTGGAAATGTGTGAATCATGACGCTCAAAATTTGGATCACAATGATGCCGACGTGACGATGGAGGATATCTATTGACCATGGCGGAAACGCAGGATCTATATCGCATTAGCCTGGAATGGGGACAGACAAATGAGGGTCGACCGTTGACCATGTTCGAAAAACGGGACCTATCGCAAATGTCATCCGAGATCGTTAGGGATGTTGGCCCGAATGGTAGGAGATCCCTTAGGCCTAGCATCCATAGAGAGCCCTTAATCCTAGGATCCATGTCGTCTGAGGGTCCCTTTAGATGTGGAAGAGGATGAGGATCTGAATAGCAAGCTCATGAAGCTTGGACATGGAACGAGGGGAATGTCCCCCTGAAAATCCCACACTTCAAGATCTTTGTCAAAATGCATATGAATACGACAATGAGATGTATTAGATAGAGTGAGTCGAACCCATTCCTATAGAGAGATCTTAGTTTAGGGTCGTAGAATTCGGACCATGGACGGAAGGAAGTACGAGAGACTCGTGGTGAGTAATTAAAAAAACCCGACATGAATGGGAACCAGGGGTCCTGACCACCACGTGTTCCTTGGAGAGGTTTTAGGTCAAGGGACCAAAAACGAGAGTTGAGTTGGGCCTGAGGAAAAGTGCACAGGCGTTCCTACATACCCTATGAGGATGGGGATCAAGCTGCACGTAGTTCATGAAGAGGGGGCACAGTGAGGTACTAGTTCCAGGTATAAAAGGGGTTTGCAGGCGTGGCACGTTCACCAAAAGAAGCGGTATTTGATAAATCTTGTTTGTCCTTTAAAGTGAGTGGTTTTTTTTTGTGAAGCGACAGGCCTAGGTTTTCAGGACCTAGCATCGCCATAAGAATCAAGTCGTAGTAGGTGTTGACAAATGGTATGGTAAACGATCAATACCCAACGTGATGTCCTCTTGAGTGAGAACATCACAATGCAGTGCCATTTTTTGTCGTGCGGCCAGGACAATATTGTCACTGTTTAGGGTCATGCGATAGGACCAAGCATTCATTTTAATGTCATTCAGCGCAGACGTAGCAGAGACGATGCTAGGAGGGGAATGTGTTCGGTGCAATAAAACATTCCCATCGTGAATGGGAACATGGTTCCATATCACACCATACACAATTCCGAGAGGGAGACCTCAGGTCAAGGGTCCTACATATAGGTAAGAGGTAAATGGGAGTAGAGACTAGCCCGCAATTTAGTTGGACCCAAAAATGAGACATCCAGGCGGTCCTATGTATCCCATAAGAGTGGGAATCAAGCCATACATAGTTCTAGTGGATTTCTTATAACATCATGCAGGACAACATACAGTTTAATGTCATGCAAGACATGAAATAGGAGGGCTACTTTTTATAACGGGGTTCGCGTGGTGTGGCTCTTGCAAACCCGACGTGAATGAGGACATAATCCCATACCACGCCACGCGGTCCCATAGTCAAAGTCTAGAAGGTGGGACAGAAAAAAAAATAGTAGAACTCAAGATGGACCCAAAGACAATAGTCCTGGGAGATCCTACATATCCCATGCGGATGGGAATCAAGACATACGTAATTATGGGGAGATCTTAGTTTATGGTCTTAGAGCTCGGACTGTAGGAGCCCCGAAGGGCGCCATATTGCAGCTTTGTCCCCCTGATGCACAGAGTGCACTAGGGTATAGCGCCAGGAGTGTCGAGATTCTACCTAGACATGATGGGGTTGAACATAATGTGAATCATGAAACCAACATTCAAGGCCTGAAGGGGCTGGCGTGATGATGGGGGATTACTGGTGACCATGTTCGCAACACATCATCTTGTCGTGTTATCCTGAAACGGGGAAAAAAAATGAGCATCAATCACTGACCATGTTCGAAATGCGGGATTTGTATCAATTTGTTTTCTAAAACCCTCAGGGGCATTGGCCCGTAATGGTAGGAGAGCCCTTAGGCGTGGTATCCATGCTGTTCTTGGGGGTCCCTTTAGGTGTGAGAGATAATGGAGGTCTGAATGAAGGTGAACATGAATCTTGAAAAGTGGAAGGAACCTGCCTAAGTTCAATCTAACACTCTTGGTCCTAGACCGGAGTAATCTTAGCGCATGGGCGAACCACTGCAATGGGTCGAGGGACTCAACTTGAGGGTATCCAAGAGATGGCGGATTCCTAGGAAAAGGGAGGCATGGTGCCAAAAACCCAACGCGAAGGAGGGAGTAGCCCTGTGCCACACATATATATCCCCCTCGTGGAGAGGGGCAGGCCAAGGGTCCTAGGTGACCGGGAGATTGGGAGATCTCTAAGATATGGGGATGGACCCAAAGTCTAGACATCTGGGTGCTCCTACGTATCCCATAAGGATGGGAATCAAGATATACGTAGTTCTATAAGAGATATTAGTTTATGGTCTTAGAACTCGGACCATGGATGGAGTGAAAACCCTCCAAGTACGTGCAGACCTCAGCCCAATCCCTAAGCCCAAATGATTTAAACGCGGTGTGGGAAACAAAGGAGGAAGATGTATTTTTCAATACCTAGAATGCACGCCAAAGGGAAATCGGTGTGGAGCCCCGAATGATTCCCCTATCGCGTCTTTGGTCCTCCTAACACGCGGATGCGCACTGAGGAATAGTACCAAGAGTTTCAAAGTTCTACTTGGACATGATGAGGTGGAGAAGGATGTGAATCATGTAACCGACATTTTGGGATTAATGGGGTTGGCGTGGAGATGGAGGATAACTGTTAACCATGGTGGAAAAGCAGTATCCATATCGTGTTAGCCTGAAATGGGAACAAAAAATGAGCACCGACCGCTGACCATATTTGCAACGCGGGATTTGTATCAATTTGTTTTCTGAAACCCTCAGGGGTGTTGGCCCAAAATGGTAGGAGAGCCCTTAGGCGTGGTATCCATGCCGTTTTTGGGGGGTCCCTCTAGGTGTGAAAGGTGATGAAAGCCCTGATGAAGGGGAACACAAAGCCTGGAAAGAGGGTCAAAACATGTCCGAGCAGAGTCCGACATTCCAGGTACTAAACCAGAGTGCCCTTAGGCACATTGGTGAACCTCTAAAAAGGTTCGACGAAGTGGATCAGGAGGGAGAGGTAGGCCAAGGGGCCCGAGGCTGGGCCTCGGTCAGGAAGGCCTGGCCAGCTTGCAGTTTAACATCTTACAATGAGGACGAGGTTTGGGGGCCCGAAAAGGCCAAGAGGCCTGAGGCTAGGTCTCGTTCAGGAGGGCCTGACCAGCTTGCAGTTTAATGTCTTGTAGTGAGGACGAGGTTCGGGGGCCCGAAAAGGCCAAGGGGCCTGAGGCTGGGCCTCGGTCAGGAGGGCTTGACCAGCTTGAAATTTAACGTCTTGTAGTGAGGATGAGGGCTAGGGGCCCGAAAAGGCCAAGGGTCCTGAGGCTGGGCCTTGGTCAGGAAGGCCTGACTAGCTTGTATTTTAACGTCTTGCAGTGAGGATGAGGGTCGGGGGCCCGAAAAGGCCAAGGGGCCTGAGGCTGGGCCTTGGTCATGAAGGCCTGAAGAGCTTGTAGTTTAATGTCTTGCAGTGAGGATGAGGGTTAGGGGCCCAAAAAGGCCAAGTGGCCTAAGGCTGGGCCTTGGTCAGGATGGCCTGGCCAGCTTGAAGTTTAACGTCTTGCAGTGAGGAAGAGGGCCGGGGGCCCGAAAATGCCAAGGGGCCTGAGGCTGGGCCTCGGTTAGGAGGGCCTGGTCATCTTTCAGTTTAACGTCTTACAATGATGATGAGGGACGGGGGCCCAAAAAGGCCAAGGGGCCTGAAGTTGGGCCTCAGTCAGGAAGGTCTGACCAGCTTGCAGTTTAACGTCTTGCGGTGAGGATGAGGGTTGGGGGCCCGAAAAGGCCAAGGTGCCTGGGGCTAGGCCTCAGTCAGGAAGGCCTGACCAGCTTGCAGTTTAACGTCTTGCAGTGAGGACGAGGGTCGGAGCCCAAAAAGGCCAAGAGGCCTGAGGCTGGGCCTCGGTCAGGAGGGCCTGACCAGCTTGCAGTTTAATGTCTTGCAGTGAGGACGAGGGCATGTGGAGGTCTCATCCAGGGATATGTACGGCATGGCGAGTAACCCGATGTGAATGAGGACATAATCCCACACCACATCGTACAATCCTATAAGAGAGAACATGGTCCGGGTGGAAAGTTATATGCCCTCTTATACTATTATTGCCTCGTCACAGCTCCTAAGACCATGTGAACGATGCTCGGTGTGGGAACCAAATATCCGGTCTTGGCTATCTCTGTCCAACGGGTCCTGATTGCTGGCATCTCCCAAGGGGAGTTCGTCTCTTAGATACGATGGGGCAAAACGAACTACTACACTCGATGTTTGGGACATCTTGGGGTGGTCCTAATGATCTAGGACAACTGTTGACCATGTTCAAAACACAGCATCCCTATAGTGACCTGAAATGGGAGCAACAAATGAGCATCGACCACTGACCACATTCGAAACGCAGGACTTGTATCGGCTTGTTGCTCGATATCCTCAAGGGAATTGGCCCAAAGTGGTAAGAGATCCCTTAGGACAAGCATCCATACCATTCAGGGGCCCTTTAGAATAGGGAAGGTGATGGAATACCAGTCAAGGAGTGGGTGAATCATAGTTGTACCCATCTATGAAAGAGGCAAACATCTCTAGGGAGGGGGGTGTACAGCCGGATCGAGGCTATCTTGACGTGAATTGGGGAAGAAGTATGCACCCTGCCATATGTCTTGACCCGAGAGGATGATTCTAGATTTTGGGATGGGCCAACAGACAAAATTCCTGGGCATTCCTATGTATCCCATGAGGATGCGAATCAAGCCATACGTAGTTCTTGAAGGCCATGTAGTTTAACGTCGTGTGGTGAAGACGCAGGAAGATAGAAGAACGGGAGTGGGCACATGGTGTGACCATTATAATCCTCGTATGAGTGGGGCTAAGGAAACCTACTCCATATCATGTGAGGACCCTCCAAGGAGTCTATACCCAGGGGGTATCCAAAGAGAAGAGTTTGGGGTTGGGCTCAAGATGAAGTGTCTGAGCGTTCCTACGTATCCCATGAGGATGGGAATCAAGACACACGTAGTTCTTGAGATGCATTTTAACGTCATGCAGGATGATGCATAGTTTAAAGTCATGTAGGACCATCGTGTAGTTTAGGGTCATGTGGGACCATACAGTTTAAGGTCTTGCAGGACCGAGGGGCTCAGGAAAATTATTGCTTGAGGAACTTGGCATTGATGGGAGGAGTTATACGCTCACCATCCATGGTCACCAAGGATTATGCTTCATTAGGGTTAACCCTGTGGACTATGTAAGGTCCTTCCTACTTGGGCTCCAACTTGGGTGGTTTTCTGCCAGGGATCATTGGTGTTCAGAGGGCCAATACCATGTTGCCTTATAGAAAAAGTGTAGGCGAACCTTCTTGTTGAAGGCTCTAGATATCTTATTCTTGTGTCTTTCCAGATTGTGCAGGGCACAGAGCATACTCTCGTCAAGTGCTTCCAATTCAGCTAGACAGATTTTGGCCACCTCATATAGCGCCTGCTAGTTCTAGAATGTAGTGCGTAACAATGGAAACAGGATCTTGATGGGTAGGATGGCCTCAGCCCCATACACCAGGGAATTTGGAGTCACCTGGGTGGAATTGTGAGTCATCGTCTGATAAGACCAGAGGGTGTTGGGGAGCTTTTACGTCCAACTCTTCTTGTTCTGACCAACCATTTTCTGAAAAATGTTAGAGAGGGTTTTTTTGAATGCCTCGATCTTTCCATTTTCATGTGTGTGATAGCGAGAGGTATGGTTCGAACGGATATTGTACTTGGCATACAATTTCTTCAGCTCAGCTTCTCGGAAGTTAGTTCCGTTATCAGTGAGGACAGTGTGAGGGACTCCAAATCGGTGTATGATATTGGAGCTCATGAAGTCAATGATGGAACGGACCTTGACCTCCTTGTGTGTAACTTCCTCTTCCAACTTTGAAAAGAAATATGTGGCGGTCAGGATGATCATACACTGGCGAGCTATCGCTGGTGGGTACGGCCCCACGACATCAAGTCCCTATACCAAAAATGTCCAAGAGTACTTGGTGGAGTGGAGAGGTTCTGGTGGGTGATTCAGGAAGTTAGCATGAACTTGGAACGCGTGGCATCTCTTGGAAAACTTGATACAATCATGGATCATAGAGTTCTAGAAATACCCCAATATCTGGATCTGATGGGATAGCTTTGGACCAGCCTGGTGGGCTCTGCAGGAACCGGCATGAACCTCTTGCATGACCTGAGAAATCTTGACTCCTTGAATGCAACGGAGGAGAACACCATCGAAACCACGCTTATAGAGGATCTTCTCAAGACTGGGACCACTCTGGAGGGTAAACTGCAGCATGCGGTGTCGGATTCGCTCGTGCTCGGCCCGATCAGCCGAGAGGAAACCATTTTAGAGATACTCGACAAAAGGGGATCTCTAGTCAGGAGTCATTTCAACCAATGCATCTGAAGAACAAGGGTCTCCTGGCGTGGAGGATCCAGCGGTAAGATGGCTTACTCGCAGGCCGTCGTTATCCTCTAGGGTGAAGAGGGGAATGACTCTCTGGTGGGCCACATGTATAACAAAATCAACTTGCTCAGGATCTGCAATTGATGTAGCTAGGTTGGCCAAAGCATCCACTCGACCATTTTGTGACATAGGGACACGGGTAACCTCCGGTCAAGAAGGGAACTGAGCCATTAGATGGAGGGTGCACCCATACAATGGCACGAGCTCTAGCTTCCTGAAAACATAGTCGCCATTGACCTGCTTGATGACTATCTCGGAATCCCCTTTCACATGAAAATGGGGCACGTCGATCTCAAGGGCTAGCTCGAGACTGGTAATGAGAGCCTGATACTCAGCCTTGTTGTTGGTGCAGCCTTCTGAAAACCAGAATGAGTACAGCAAGATGGCTTACGCCTGGGTGATGAAGACAATACCCAGGCCTGCTCTAATGAGCCTAGGATCATTGAGCATCCTACCGGTGGGGCTCCGTGAGGCATCGTCGAAGTACATTTTCCAACATGGAATGGCATGATCGACCGAGAGGATGGCATCATTGGGAAATTCCAAGTCCAGGGAATGGTCCGTGGAGGTTGGATGGGTAGCTAGGAAGTCTTCCAATTCAAGCCCCTTGATATCCTTCTGAGGCACAAACCTGATGTAAAAATGATGTAGAATTACTACCCACCGTGCTAATCGGCCAGTCAACATGGGGCGGTTCAGAATGTACTTCAGTAGTTCTACCCGAGAGACCAACTGTACCTCATGGTGTTGTAGGTAATGTCATAGTTTCTGTACAAAAAATATGAGTGCAAGGCATCTTTTCTCGATGGGGGAGTATCAGGTCTCCGTATCGAGGAGCATGCGGCTGAGGTAGTATAGGTTGTTCTATGTCCCCTCATTGTTCTTCTGTGCGAGCAGGGCACCGAGAGACCATTCCAGGGTGGTCACATAAAGGACCAGTGGATTTCTGGAGACATGTGGAATCAAGACCGGAGGTTGGAGAAGATACTTCTTGATTTCCTCGAAATCGGCCTGGCACTCTTCATCCCATTCATAGGCGGAGCCTTTCTTTATGATCCTTTAAAAGGGCTTACACTTTCCAGCCAGATTCTAAATGAATCGGAGTATGTAGGATAAGTGGACTTGAAGACCTCAAAGCTCTTGAATGTTACTCTGGGAAGGCATCTGGATGATGGCCTTGATCTTATCTGGGTCGATTTCGATGCCTTGGTACCTAATAACAAAGCCAAGAAACATCCCAGAGGTGACCCCAAAGGCACAATTCAACAGGTTCATCTTCAAGTGGCGGTAATAGAGGAAGCAAAATACTTTCTAAAGGTCCTTGAGATGGTCCTGGCACTGGCGATATTTGACCACCATATCATCCACAAATTACTCTACCAACATCCCAAGAATTGGTTTGAATATGCAGTGCATGGCCTGCTGATAGGTGGCACCTGCATTTTTTAAGCTGAAGGGTATAACTTGGTAATATAAAGTACCTTGGGGGGCCCTGAAAGCAGTGGAATCCTCCTCTTCAGGGACCATCCAGATCTGGTTATACCCAGAATACCCATCCATAAAAGAGAGGGCTTGGAATCCGGACGTAGCGTCGATCAACAATTCTGTCACCAGAAGGGGAAAATACTCCTTCAGACAATGGCGGTTGAGATCTCAGAAGTTGATACATACTATGATCTATCTGTTCTTCTTCCTGAATGGCACAATGTTGGAAAGACACTTGGGGTACTGGACCTCCTTGATGAAGTTGGCTCTAATGATATTTTTAACTTCAGCCTCGAACATGGAACCGTGGGAAGGGTGCATCTTTCTGGTAGGCTACTTGAACCCGCGATGGTTTGTCAGGACACCAAGGCGGTGGACGGCTACCTGAGTATTTAGTCCTGGAATCTCGTCATAACTCTAGGAAAAGATGTCTCGATGCTCTTTAAGGAAGTTCACATACCACTGCTACTCCTCGAAGGACATGGCAGCAGTAATCAACATGGGTTTCGGATCTGCCTCACTACCAAGGTCCACCTGTACCAGTTCGTCAATTGTGGTAGAGACGCCTTATTTAAAGGCAGGGGGAGTATCTTCCATATCCTCTTCTCCAATTATGGAGGAATATTCCATATGGAAGTTTCTTCCGAGCCACCAGACCCCGACAGGAGGCTGGTTTCGACTTGAGTGGTAGTGGTCATCACATCAGGAGACTCATGCGCCACTGAGACCATAGCGATGAAGGAAGTCGATCCGATCCCATATGGTCTCCGGACCATGGGGAAACACTTGATAACATCAAAGAAGTAGTGGCGCGTCAGCTTGAGCTGGTTAATTCCATCCCAATGAAACAGACATGTATGACATACCGTCGTTGGCATGATTTGGACGTCCCGATACCGTACAGGGGTAGGAGGTTCCAAGATCACCCGAGCCTAGTTTGTGTAGGAGTAGGAGGTGATTTTCCGCCATTTCTTGGACTTGAGAATATGTCTTCCTCTTGTACCCAAAATGAAAAATAACTGCCCCATGTCAGGGGTCGTAGCCTCCAACTGATGGATCGGAAAGATGTAGGCATCATCCAGACCTTCCCATGGATCACTTGTGGCCAGGGTGGGTTCAACCTCACTTGTCAGAATCTGCTTATCCTTACTATAATAATATTCAGCATCCAGATAATGGGATTCACAAGAGGTGAAAAGAGATGTATCACCTTGGAGTATGCCTAATCGACCGTTAAGGGAGTACTTGAGGCACTGGTGATACGATGAGGGGACCACCACGTGCAGGTGGAGCCATGGCCTACCCATCAATGCATTTTACGCGGTGTCCTGGGAGACAACCATGAATTCGGTACTAGAAACCAGGCCACTGAACTGGGTCATCAAATGGATCTTGCTGACCGAGGTCTTCTCTTTCCTCTCATATCCCTGGATCCTTAAATCGGAGGGAGTCAGGTCATCCTCGGATAACCCCAGCTTCCTCAACGTCCGCGTCAGGATAAGGTTAATCCTGGAGCCCGTGTTGATGAGACAGCGGTGAACCTCCATGCCATTGAACTGGACAGTGATGTACAACGGTAGGATGTGCCCCTATATAGGAGAGCCTTCGTCTTCTCCCGAGAACAAGATGATGGCCTGAAATTCGGAATCCTCAACAGCTTCATCATGGAAGGCTTCTGCAGCTGCTACCTCCATCTCGAACTCGAGGGGGCTTCTTAATGCATCAGCGAGGGATTCGTGCATATCTGGAAACAGGTGAATGGATTCAAGGATATAAAGCCTGGCTAGGATGCCGGCAAGGTGCTTCAGAACATCATACTTCCATGCCAGGTGAGAATTTCTGATTACAGGAGGCTACTCTGTGATTGGAGGCATGACGGGTTATGCCAGCTGGACCGGAAGCTGACTGGTACTGGGTACATCCCACTGCCTGCTAGTTGAAGCACGGAGAGTAGCTTCCGGATGAGGACCAGACAACTGAGGTTGACCAGTAGCGAGGAAAATCTGGTCACGGTGCGGCAAAATCGGCTCTGCCTGATCCAATAGCACAAACGGTGGTGGAGGCGATCTCAACGATGCTGGATGAAGAGGTTGCGCGTGCTAAGCTCTACGTTGCGCTTGTTGTCTTGTCTCAGTGGCATGCATGGCCTGGCTAGAGGTTCTAACTGATGCCCCCTGATGACCCATATAGTCACGGCTCCGCTGACGCTGACGTCGGCCGGGGACATTGGGGAGGTTCGTCTGGCATTCCCCCTCATCGGGAGTCATATAGGGATTTACCAACTCAACAGTATTAATCGAAGTGTAACCCTGACTATCACTCTACGATTAAGCCACCACTGGGTGGATTCGGGGGGAATCCTCATCTCATGGGGCATGAAGTCACCAAGATTATGAGAAATGATGGCATTGGTGGAGTGTGTTGCTTCTTTTTGCGTCGGTGCTACTTACCCTTCTGGGAAGAGGCCGGCTGAGATGACGACACAAAAGTGTTAGTCGTAGCTTCTGAAGGATCCAGCTGGTTTAAGTGTGCATGGATAATTCCATGAGCATGAGCGACCATTTTACGAGCCATCCAGTTGTAGTACTTTTGTGATCTATGGCTGGGAACCTACTGCCATTCACCTTCTCCATCGCTACCACTCCCTGACCTCACAAAGACACCCGCCACTTTTTCCGGGGCCAGGCCCAGCCTAACTATGTTTTTATCGACATAGTATCGAAAATAGTCTTTAAACACATAGAACTTATTGAGTTTGTGCCCCAAAATCCGGTGATAGGGGAAGTAGTTGGGGAAGTCGGTGAGATTCGCCTCTGTCATCCTTCTACACTCAGGAAAGCATACAATCCCCTGCTCTATGGCACTACAGAAGTAACCGGGGACCTGATTCTCATTGAATGAGTAAGTATGGTGTCTTATTTCCAGATAGGGATCCCTTGGATCCTATCCTTGAAGAGGAGATGGAGGGGCTTGCTGAGGAGGTGGAGCCTGATTATCCCGCCTAGGCGGCGATGGCACGTTGTGCAGGGGCGCCTTCCAATTATGAGGACGCTGCGGAGCCGGAGGCTATTCCTGAGGTGGGTAGAATTTGTGAGGATGCGGGGATGATGCTACTGGTAGCAATTATAGCTTCCTGGGGTCCTCTATCTGGGCCACCGCGGCAGGCTCGGCTCTGGAAGCTCTCCTTACTGGGATTGCAGGGGGCAATGGGCCTGCCTGCCTGGCCTGTTGCAGGGCTTCTTCGAGGTGCTGGGCCTTGTTGGAGAAGTCTCAGAACCCTCCAGGATAGGTCTGAGTAATCATGGAGGGAACCAGTTCTTCCTTGACATTCTACATGCACATCTTCAGTAATTTCTCCTAATTCAGTGGCATGTCAAGGGTGTATGTGAGCCCCTTCCACTGGGCGATGAAGTCCGCGACTCGCTCATTAGGCCTTTGTTTTCACTTGAAGAGTTATGCGATGCTGGTCTTCTAGGTGGTAGAGCTAAAGTGGTATAGGAATTGCCTGCGAAGGTCCTCCCAGCTAGTGACGGATCCGACGGGGAGCTGGATGTACCAGACGAAAGCCAGCCCCTCCAGCGTCCGAATGAAATAGCAGAGCTTGGCGTCCTCCTACTGTGCTGGAGTACCTAACATGGGCCCACACCTTGAGTTAAAGTGGTATAGGTGTTGTGTTGGGTCCCTTATCCCATTAAAGGTAGAGAATGTGGGATTTCCGAAACCTGGAGGCACCGACATATCATCCACCCATGTCGGGTATGGCTTTCCATCAGGTGGGATAGCCACCTGTCGCGTTTCCAAAGACTCGAGGCGGGCGATGAGCACCGCCATAGGATCATCCGGGAAGGGGTCCCTGTCTTGATGGGGATCCCTAACCACGAGTGCGTTTCCGGGCTCTTCAACATGTTATATATCCTCAGCGGCTGTTGGAGCGGCCAGCAGGGTGTCTAGGGGAACCCTGGCAGGATTCCTTGGATTGTCACGCTGTTCGGGAGGGTTTGGTGAGACATACTGCACCCTATTTCCGTGAGTTTCGACTTCAACCCTGTTTGTGGGGGCGGTATGATCAGGGTTTCCCAGAGGAATCTCACCGGGGGGAAGTTGTTCCTCCCCTGTTGCCCTGGCCTAGGATCACCATAGTCGGGTCGTTGCTCTACCGCATGTTAATCTAGGAGTTCTTCGACCAACCTATTTCTCTCATCAAGTTGTTGGTGCAACACGGCCTTCTCAGGGTACTCCTCCCTCTTATGTATTGAGGCAGATGGGTCAGAGTTCTTGACTTCCCCGACGTTTTATTTTCCCTTACATGCATTACGACTGAGTACCAATGACTCGGTGGGTGCAGGGAGACCTAGGAGGTTCCTCTGCTGATGAGTAATCCTCCCTGATGGGTTCAGCATGGGTGGTACACCCTCATGGGGTAAGTCTCCATCAAGAAACTCTAGTTCTTCTTCCTTTTCCACTACGTCAGCCATGTAGACCGCAACCCTTCTTGGAGGCATGTCCTCAATATCGCATAGCGAGTCGGGATACCGCTAGATAGAACTAAAGAGGAGGGTAGCATACTGCCCCCAGCCATGGACTTGCACGTTGGGGTATCTTCCCTGATAATTCTATGGAGTACCTTAATACTCTGAATACATTGCTACTAGAGGGCCTCACGACGGCCTGGTGACTCGGGGCACTAGGCCACCGGGAGTGCGGTCAGATCGACTAGACGGCATTGCTCGATAATGTCTTCAAAATGTGATTGTCTCCTTGGATATACCATGTGATGATGACGGAGACTGAGACGCGTCTCTCATAGGGTGTAGCGGAGAAACTCAACTTCCTCCAGGGTGAGCGACTCGGGTATGCAGAAATCCCATGATGTCGCAGGTCAGAACTCCTCGAGGAAGTGGTCCACTGAAAGAATGCTCCAAAATCTCCTCGACTCAAATTTAGGGTTTGTCCCTTGATTTCCCCACTCTCCAATTGGGGGTGGGTGAGGAACCGGCAATGGTACTGAGGTGGACCAATGGGACAGCAGGTTGGCCGGCAGAGAATACGGTGAACGGGCTGACTGGCCACCGATCCTCAGGCTATCCCCCGAAGAGTGGAGGGACCTAGACTGTACATCGTGGTAGGAGGGGCTAACGGCCATCGTTCTTGGCTCGGGGGCCAGGGCTGCTGGTGCTAGGTCGCGATGTTGCTCGCTCGTCATTGGTCCCAAGAATAGCTCTTTGTGATCTCTCGTGGAGGTAGAAAGCGCTTCCGGTGATGATGTTGGCGACTTCACAACCATAACCTATGGGGTTGATAGGTATTCATCCTCTTGGATAAACCTACGGAGGGAGGTGGGAATCTTGTGGACCTCGCATTCTGGGAGCACCAGGATGATGTGCCTCGTCTCTGCCCTGGCCCTTGACACAGATGAGTGAGGGGAGGGCTCCTGAGCTGAGTCGCACTCCGCTTCAGAGTCTGAGAAACGGAACGGTTTGATCTCTATTCGAACCTTCCTAGGATTCTTCTTGTGGTGACAAAGACCGACCTTCTTGCCCCTGGGTGGCTCCTCGAGATAGGGCCAATGTCTGACATAGGTTCCTTCGGCCACGTTGGTGCTAGAGTGGATAGGATTTCCACTTGAGACATCCGAGGTGCGAGGAGAACTGGAGAAGATGTCGAAGGGGACATGGGGAGGACCTCCATGAACAACACTAGAGCATGAAACACCTCTACTGGAGCCGGCAAGAGCATGGGGATGACCTCCATGCTTAGTGCGGGTGGAATGAGGCTGGTCTTCACCCTTTAGGTTTCCAGGGTGAGGAGGACCTTTGCCAGCTGCGGAGAGGAAGTATGGAGAATCCCCACATTGGAGAGGGACCGGATGGGAAATGTCTCCACATCGATGGTTAGGGGCAGGAGGAATAACTCCATACCTGGTGTGGTGGGCACAGCAGAGGCTTTCGTGCTGAGTGCCACTGTCGCGGGGCAGACCTTCATTTGGGTTGGGGGTTGCATGGGGCATACCTCCATGCTGAGCTTTAGAGCGGTGAATACCCACCCTCTGTGTAGTAGTGGTACGGGGAGGACCTCCGTACGGGGTGACATCACTGCGGGTTGGTTCACGACGATCACCACTCATGCCTACGACCAGGAGAGTCGACCCAGTCTGCCTGTGGGGTGGTTGAGGATTCGATCTCGGTTGGGCATATAAGTGCCCCTGCTCAGTTTTTGCAAGGACATGATGATATTTGTCGGTGATGGATCGGGCCACAGTAGTCGTCGACATTGGCGTCCCTTGGTGGGCGCTCTCCTCAGCTAGTGCTCGATGCTTGCATCAGTTCAGGCGAGCCGGTGCTAGTGGTGCAGGCGCATAGCTTACTTGCTCCTCTGGCAAAGTCGGATGGCGGTGCTAACACGTCCGGGTGGGGGCCCTTGCTTGGAGCCCCTGGATCGGGACTCTGACCGGTCGGAGCTGGATGTCACCCACCTTACCAGCGTAAGGTAGGGAGTCGTCAAGGTGTTTCGGGGATAGGCTCCCGAAACGATTGAATGTTGGGATGGGAAGTAGGGGCTCCCTATGTGGACCTCGGGGGTGGCATTGATGGTGGGTCCTAGACACCTCCAGGTCCAGTTGTTCCATATCCCGAGTTGGTATTATGCCCTCCTCCTCGTAACGACGTACGAGGTCATTATTCACCCTTCGTTGGATGACTTCCGGTGGGGAAAAGGGGCATGGGCACCCCACATTCGTGGATGAAAATGATGTTGCGACAGCAGTGGAGCCACGTGGAGTGGCTGTACTGGCGTTACCCCTGCCCATGCATAGGCGAGTGGGTGGTGATCATGTTCCTGTAGTAGCTACCTGATTCCTGAGAAGCAGGGAGATTAACAAATCAGCACTGCTAGGAAAAGAAATCGACAACTAGTTCCCCAGCACCATTCCGTCTTCTGTGGCTGGTAAGAGGGATCCATGCTGACAACGTCGCAGAACGGGATGCCCAACATTATAATGCCCCAACTTCGGGTGAGTTTCATGTCAGGCCCACTATTTTCTTAGAGGGACCCAGTGTCGGATAGCTGGATACGGTGACACATCGATCTATGGATTCCCTAAGCATTACTAATCTCCATATTGAGGAGAAGAATTTCACTTCGGGGTCACTATTTCTATTTCCAACACTTTCGCTGGGGCGCACGCGTCTGTCTCATTCGAGGACGAAGGACGCGGCTTTTTGTTACCCCGCATTCCCGCTTTCCAAAGGCGGGTGACATTCGCTCCTTGTTATGGGACGTCTATTCCTTGATCGAAACAGGATGATGGGATGTCGGTTCTTCCTTCCGTGGATTCCTCCTCGGAACTCGTCACCTATTCTATGTATCCATCATATATTTAATACGTTGTTCTTGAAACTCTTCTCGGCGCCATATCTTCATGGAAACCAATTAATTACACTGCTTCTTTCAGGACACTACAAGGGGTCTGGCCAGGGCAGCAACCTTTGGTTAGGGGAGTAGTCACGCTAGGGAATCATTGATGTGTCTGGACACTGGGGATTGGTGTGTCTTTCTTCGGTCCCTTATTATAGGGCTTCTCAAGGGCACGGAAGCCTGAGGCATCCCACATTGAATGTGGGGAATTCTATGTCATAGTCATGTATATGAGGTTTTCCTCATCTTCATGTGTTTAACACGGGGTATGCCACGAGTTTAACATCTGGAGGAGATGGATTGGACTGATCAAAACACCGATGAAGGTGGATCAGATTGAGGAACCCCCCTTTAGGGAACACCGATATTGGGGTCAAAGCATGGGTGGCTTCCCGAATGTTGTGGAGGGGAATGGGGTGGCATGATCTCACCAGGATGTGGTGGCCTGGGTAAGAATTAGGATGGAAGATGGTTTTTTGGGCTTGAGCCTCTAAGAGACTTCCTACAAACCATGTCTTGACATGGATAAAAGTCCTCGTAGTTCAGATGGATTTGTGGGACTTACACTCTAGGCTTCCCAAGGTGATGGGTGAACCAACGTGAAGATGAGGTCGGAATGACCGAGTGGTGGGCTTGAACCTTGTGAGGCTTCCTACGTACCATTCCTTGACATGGATCAAAGTCCCCATAGTTTGGGTGGGTGGAAGGGTCGAAGAACTGACATGAATAAAGACCTTGGTCCAGGTGGATTATGGGCTTGAACCTCAGGGAGCCTTCCTATATACCTTGCCTTAGCAAGTAACAAAGTCCCCATAGTTCAGGATGGATGCCAGGGAATCGATGTGAAGATGGACCTTGGTCCAATGGGTGATGGGCTTGAACCTCAGGGAGGCTTCCTACGTACCATGCCTTGACATGGATCAAAGACTACGTAGTTCATAAGGGGGGTTTGTCACACTGACACAGAGGTGGTCAGGTCCAATGGTTGGTGGGCTTTAACCTCGTGAGGCTTCCTACGTACCATTCCTTGACATGGATCAAAGACCATGTAGTTCAGATAGGGGCTTGTCACACCGACACGGAGGCGGTCGGGGCCAATGGTTGGTGGGATTGAACCTCGTGAGGCTTCCTACGTACCATGCCTTGACACAGATCAAATACCACGTAGTTCAGAAGATTGAGTGTCGGTGAACCGACGTGAATATGGACCTTGGTCTAGGTGGGTGGCGGGATTGAACCTCGGTGAGGTTTCCTACGTACCATGCCTTGACATGGATCAAATACCACATAGTTTCGGATGGAAAGGGGTTGTTGAACCGACGTGAAGGGGTGTCAGAACAACTGGATGGTGGGATCACAATGGATTACTGCTGGATTGAGATGCAGTTTAACGTTATGCAGGACGGGGATGGTGTCGGTGGACCGACATGAATGAGGACCTTGGTCCAATGGATGGTGGGCTTGAACCTCATATAGGCTTCCTATGTACCATTCCTTGACACGGATCACAGTCCACGTAGTTCGGGTGTACAGTTTAACGTCATGCGAGAAGAGGGTACTTGGCAGTTTAACGTCCTGCAGCTTGGATGAGGGGTGTGGGGCTTACACTCTAAGGCGGACCAGGATGTGTCATGGTCGGCTCTCACTCTAAGCCCATGTGAGTCATGCTCAGTGTGAGAAACAAGAGGTTACAGAGACCTAAAAATCACATCGCGAAGGGTGTGTCCGTGGGAAATGACAAGGGGATTATACGTTGAGTGGCCCATGGTGCCGGGACTTACTCCAGTATGGAGGCCCGAGGGCGACAAAGCACAGAGGGAGAGGGATTTGGCACCTAGGAAGAGAGGAGGGGGGTTGTTCCTTGTCACGTCCTCCACTGGCCTTGGGGACCGAAGATAAAAGGAGGGAGCAGGGGGCTCTTCCTCCTGCAAGAATGGCTAGGGGGCTTACACCAAGGTGGTTGCCCTTCCCCGTGGACAAACGCCACTCCTAGAAGGAGGATATCATCCCCTTGGAGACCAGCGGGCATGGAGAACGTCCTAGGTGGGGGACCCTGTGTGCGAGGCACGGGGCGAGGTCATAGTTTAACGTCATGTGTTGAGGATGAAGGAAATTGGCAGTTTAACGTCATGTAGCTTGGACGAGGTGGGTTTTCTCCGCACCCCTAGGACTTACATAACTGGTACCCTCTACTCCTTGTGGGAGGGAAGGTACCGATAATGTCGTGGTTAAGGGGGGTTGCAAAGCGAACCATTGAGGGGTCCACGTTAGTGTGGCTATGTAAATAAGAAATAGCCATTAGTGTGCCTATGTGAAGAAGCATTAGGCATAGAAATTCTATGGGCGGTATCATCTAGGGGACTTTGAAGTTGCATCATGCAAACCTGGAGGGTTGCACGGGAAAAGGGGTTGCCAAGCATAGGGGTCCAGAGGCAGGGGCCTTGTGGAGCTCAGTTTCTCTGTGTGGTGTAGGACACTGGTGAAGGGGTGTGCTTCCCAAATTGGGGTTCCTTAGCCTTAGCATCGGGCAGAGGTACGAATGGGAGGTGATTCGCGAAGTGGAAAGGCATTCACGGAGCACAGCCTCACAGAGCACAGCCTCGTGGAGAAAAGGTGCCCCACGAAGCAGGATGTTCGGAAGCAATGTGTTTCGCGAAGTACATTGATCCTGCCTTAGAAAATAGATCAAGTGTGCACGTGAAGGGTGTTTCGTGAAGCATAAACACTATGCGACGACCCGAGTCCCCTTGGGGATACCCTTCCTTCGCGAAAGGCCTTAGGCTTCGCGAAAGGCATCCCTCTCGGAAGAGGAGATCAGGACGAGACAATGGGGAGGCACTTCGTGAAGTAGAAGTACCTCGCGTAGCTCATGATTCACCGAGCGGAAGAATGCTTCACAATTCGGGAGATGAGAATCCAAAAAGGTCGGATTGTATGTTCAGAGAGCTCGAGGGAAGCTCGGTATTTATTGGAAAAGGGCACCACAGAGCGGAGCTCACGTGGCGCGAAGGGGGCGATGTTGCTTTGCGGCGGGCTCGCGAATGTCAAATGGGTTCGCAGAGCATCCCGCCTCTTGGGCTTCGTGGCGGGTTTGCGAACTTCAAATCCATTCCTGGAGCATCCCATATCCTTTTCTTCATGTCGGGTTCGCTAACGTCAACTCTGTTCGTGGAGCATCCCGCCTCCTTTGCTTTGTGGAGGTCACGGTGCTAGGGACTCCGCGAAGGGGCTTCGCGAGGCAGTCTAGGGGGTGTCTTGGGTTTGCTTCCTCATGCCAAATTTTGGCGCCAATAGACATAGTATCTTGAATATGAATAAAATGTGCAGATTTAGTCAGTCGGTCAATAATAACTCAAATCACATTGTTACCTCAGGAAGAATTTGGTAGTCCCACCATGAATCCCATATATATATATTTCTCATTTCCACTCTAGCACTGGAAAAGGTGGAATCATCCCCTTCATTAAATACTTATCTTCTTTAACCTATTGAAAATTAAAACATTTCATAGTAAAATTAACAATATCTCCTTCCATTCCATCCCACGAGTGATACTCTCCAAGGTCTCTATGATATTTATACTGCCAGGATGAACTGAAAATGGATAACTATGAGCTTCACATAATAAATCTTTCTTTAGATGAGAATCATAATGAATGGATATTCTCTTACCAAAACTCAAAACACAATATTTATCAATGTTAAACATGGGAAACATACCCTTTTGAACCAATTATACCTTTTTTTACAACTCACAGTCTTCCTTCTGAGCATGCCTTATTCTATCTAATAGAGATGACGACACTGACAGTTGAAACAAAACAGAGTAATTTCTTGCACCAACAACATCCAAGACAAAAATTGTCAAATAATTAACCAAGTGGTTATGTTCCAAATGTAACATGGTTAATGTAGCATCAATTTTCTGAATAAAATTATCAGCCACTTTTTTTTCTTTTCTAGGATGATAATAAATCATGAAATCATAATCTTTGATTAGCTTCATCCATCTTCTCTGTCACATGTTCAATTCCTTTTGAGTAAATATATACTTCAATCTTTTATGGTCAGTATATATTTAAACTTTTATTCCATACAAATTATGCCTCCAATTTTTTAATGTAAAAATAACATAATCTAATTCCAAATCATGGGTAGGGTAATTTAACTCATGAGGTTTCAACTAACAGAAAGCATAAGCAATTATCTGATCATTTTGTATTGGGACACAACCAATTCCTTTCAACAAAACATCACTATAGATGAGGAATTCAAAAAATTTGGAAGGCAGGGTCAGAACTAGATCATTTACCAATCAACTTTTAAATTCCAAAAAACAATCATCACATTCTTTTGTCCAGATAATCATACACATTTTCAAGTTAACTTAGTCATTGGGCTAGATAATCATGCAAAGTTTTCAACAAACCTCCAGTAATAGCTTGCAAAACCATGGAAACTACGAATCTTGGTTATATTTTTGGGTGTTGTCCATTATTCAACAAATTTTGTTTTACAATGATCAACAGTTATTCCGTCATTAAAAATAATGTGATTGGGGAAGGAAATTTATTGCAACCAAAATTCACACTTTATGAATTTTTCATATAGTTTATTTTCTTTTAATGTTTGCAAAATGGCCCTTGGATATATTTCATACTCCTCTTTACTTTTAGAATATACCATAATGTAATCAATAAATACAACCATAAACTTATCCAAGAACTCATGAAATATTATATTCATAATATCCATGAATACAGTAGGTGCATTAGTTAACATAAATGGCATCACTACAAATTTATAATGCCTATATCTAGTATGAAACATAGTATTCGAATGTCTACTTCTTTTACTTTCAACTAATCTCACCCCAACCTTAGGGAAACCTTTAAAAAATATTGTTCTCCCTATAGGTAATAAAACAAATCATCGATATGAGTTAAATGGTTGTTTTTCTTAATAGTGATTATATTCAAGGATCTATAATCAATTCAATGTCTCATTGAACCATATTTTTTTTAACAAAAAAAACCGTAGAACACCATGGTGAAGTTATAGTTCAGATGAAGCCTTTATCTAATAATTCCTACAATTGCTTTTTCGACTATAAAATTTCCATTTGAGACATTTGATAAGGGGGTCTAGAAATTTTCTTAGAATCCATAACTAATTCAATAGTAAACTCAACTTCTCTATCAAGAACAAAACTGGTAAAATCATCAATAAAAACATCATGATACTTATTTACCACTAGCACATCATTAATCTAAATAGTTCCTTTATTTTCAACAATATGTGAAAGATAACTTTCATTTCCATCTTTTAATAGTTTCTTGGTTTCCTCATATGTTATCAATGGTATGCGTTCATTCTTGTATAGAAACTAAAACTATTTCTGAAAAACAAATTTCTTAGCTCTAAAATCAATCTTAGAAAGATAAATAGAAATCCAGTCCATACAGAGAATAATATCAAACTCTACTAGATGAAAAACAATAAGGTTTACAAGTAAACATGTTCCACAAACAAAGCTTGGTAGATTCTTATAATTTTTTTTTCATTGATATTTCCTCCAAGTGGTTTTACCATGAGTTCTTGATTCATTTCATGAGGTGGAATTTTTCATTTAGTGTAAATTTTCTCAAAAATGAAGGAATGTGTCCTAAATCAAACAAAACATTATAATATTCAATAAGAATAATAAATGGACATGATACCCCTTCCTTTGATGGCTCAACATCTACTGAAGTAGTTGAAAAGTATTTTTTCTTGCCCTTCTATTTCCAATCATGCTTACTCCTCACCTGAGTGAATATCATTAGACACACATTAGAAAAATGACCCAAATTCTTATAGTTAAAGCATATCACCATCGGTTTCTCATTGTTTTTCGGATCATTTTACTTACACTCAAGAAACATGTGACCAAAATTTCCACATCAGTTTCATTTCCCAGAATTTACAATACATTCTCCAAGATAATTTTTACCACAATTTTCACAATAAGAGAAATTTATTTTCTTACCTCCAAATTTCATTGATGAATTATTCCCCAAATCTTGCAACATGGCCGCTTCTTATTCTTATCATCATAAGGAAAATACGTGTAGAAATACTCCATCTAAAATTTTTCAGTACAATTAAAAAGTTGCTCATAGATTTTAAATTCTTGTGCATCCAACACTCTTCATAAAATTGGTTTCAATCCTAAGTAAAACTAATTAATTTTTCTATCAGTGTCCCGAACAAAATCTGGAATGTACCTGGCCAATCTTGTGAAGTTTTCTTCATATAAATCTATGTAATCTTTATCTTTTTACCTAAATTCCCTAAAAAATTCCATTCAAAGTTGAAAAACCTTTGGGAAATATTTTTCATGGAAAATCTCCTTGAATGTTTCCTACACTATGGAATCAATATCTTCTTTCTCTCTGATATTTTTAACCAAATACCACCATTTATCAACTTCACATTCAAACTGATAAACGTCAAAGGTTACCTTTTGATGTTTGGAACATCCCATGACATAAAATATCTTTTCCAGGTCATTGATCTATCCTTCAGCTACCACTGGGTTAGATGGTCTATTGAATTATAGGGGGTTTTTCCTCATGAAATTCTCTACAAAAGACATGTTCTTTTATGGTTAATCAAGTTCATCTCTAGCATGAACACCACCAAAATTTATCTCCTGAGTCAACTGAGCCATTACTATCACAAACTTCTTAGTTCTAATTCCTACTATTTCTGGCAACAGATTCAGATAGATATCAGCCTCGTGGTTCCTTCCTACTTCAGCTTCCCTATTTCTTTTGTGGAAAACCATTTTGAACAGACATATATTAGTCTAAGTAACATGTAATAATAAAATTCTATATCATATTAAATTAAACATAAAGTAAAAATAATATATGGTATTCTATTAACATCATCCTAAACCCTATGTTTATCTAAAACATCCTCGGAAACCAACTATAAGCACCTAGCCTTAAAACATTACTTAATCTTGAGTTTTAGTCAAGAACTTACTTTATTTCACATTTGTGATATTTTCAGGTTTAGAGATTTACAAGATTATGAAATAATACATACAAAACATCATATATTTATACAAAGTGGATAATACTAAAATAGTATTCATTTCTTCTAAAATGTAAAACTTTAAAATAAAACATGATTTCTTCAAAAAAAATCTTCACAAAATTTAACATGGATTCATTATTTCTTTTAAAAATCCTTATAACCTTTTAAAAAAATTAAAAACTTGGTATGATCACAAAAATCTCAATAAGGGATATAAATAAGGAAATCATTAATGAAGGGATAACATAAAACCCATTTCATAAAAACTCATTACCATGCATAGAAACATAATGAAGTTTCCATTGGAAATATTTACCATATCACTCTTATAATCACCCTTATAAATTAAATAACCTTTTAGTCAAATTATATCTCCAGAGTACCCAATGCATTGGATAGCTATAATGGGGCTCACCAGTCATATCTTGGGCAATAATGGGTTCAAGCCAACATATCTGGAGCTATAATGGGGTTCAAACCATCATATATTGAGATATAATGGGATAAAATAAAAATAAATTTTTTTTAAGGAACATATCATGAAATAAATCACTTGATCACTCATTTAAACCCTTGAAAAAAAACTTTCATATTTCAAAATACCCATTTTCCGTAAAAGAGTTACTTTTAAAATATAAAAAACATACACATAATAATGAAATAATATTATTCAAAAATAGTTATAAAGGAATATAAATGAAACCTTATAATAATAAAACAACATGAAATTATAATAAAATTCTTATGACATTAAGAAACAGAACAATATTTTTTAATTTCATAAAAGAGACATATAAAAGATTTTAAAAGGAAGTCCCTTATAAATACCATATCATTGAAGCAAGAATAAATAAAATGAAAGGAATATATATTCATTTTAAATCCAAATAACTTAAAAAAATATAATCAAAAGTCATTTTATAAATAATCAAATCATAACAAAATCAATGAAGTATAAGCTTATCCTAAAGAATTGAAATCAGGCTAGGAATTCCCTTACCTTTGGTTTGTCTTACATTAAATGTGTCCAAAACTATTGTATAATGGTCAAAATAGTGTTATTAATATATTTCAAAAATATATTAATATTTATAATATATTATATTATATTTTTATAACATATTTACACCCATTTCTTAATAATATTTTGTTATTTCCATTGTTTTAGGTGCATTCTTTACATGGTTTCCATGGTCGGTTCATTATGGAATTTTTTATCAAAAGGAATAGATTCTCTATAAGTGGAATGAAATGGTGTTTAAATATTTCCATAACTTTAAATTATACAATATATCATTTTTTCATATATAAGGATGAATCATTATATAGGAAATTAATGATAGTCGTTTAAATCATTTTGGTGTTTCTTTGATCATCACGAACTAGTTTCTTTATATAATTCAATATTATGAATATATGTTCATTATAGAACATAAAAGATGTTATATAATACACCTAACAACCAGTTTCAGCCATTAAAATGGTTTTATGACCATCCATGAAGGAAGTGGTAAAAATTGAAAACACATCATCCATGATGTTGGTAAATCGACACATCACGGATGATGTTTTTATTGTTATAATAAAAGGGAGAAGAGAAGAAGTATGATGATGAAATTTTTCATAAACATTAAAACATTACAGTATATATAAGATGATGTATTTTTTATTCCACTTGGATAAGGGGAGGTCATTAGAGTATAATAAATAAAAGGAATTGAAAAGAAAATAAAAGAAAATGAAAGATGATTTTTACCTCTTGAATTATCTTCATTGAGAACCTCCTTAAGGCCCTTTTTTTGGCCTTTTGGCCAGAACATAAGATCCTGGACATGGGTAAGAGTCTTGGGAATATTATTGGGTAGAATTTGGAAAATAATCAAATCTTTCGAGGTGAGAGGAGAGGGGGTGAGGGTGGTATTTATAGTGGAGGAGAATAGGGTTTTTCCATTATTTTAATAATTATTTTATTTTATTTCTCAATTGAGTAAATAGTGTTTCTTCTTGTGAACAAATACATGAATTAGTTCATGTGAGTTCGAACCAAGGGTGCTTACCTTATTATAACATCATCCATAACTCAATAATTCGTGAATTTAGATTATTTCGTAAATTATGGTATTTCTCTATTCAACAAAAATTCAAGTATTTTATAAAAATCTCAAAAATTCACCCTAAATTTTTTTCAACTTGTAGAATTAAAAAATTAAATCCATTTTTTGAAAATAATTTTCTAAATATGATAAATTTCATTTTTAATTAAATTTATAATTTATTCAAAAAATACCAGCTTTAAAACTATAATAGGTTTTATAACAGTTTAAAAACTTAATTAAGGTCTCATAAAATTATATTATAATCATAAGATAATAAAATATTTATTAATGAATATATTTTATGGAAATATATTTTATTTTAAATAATTATATTAATTATAAAATTGTAAATAAATATTTATATTTAAAAAAACAACACTTAATCTGTCATTTTCAAAACATTTATTTACTCATTTAAAGATATAAATATATCATATTTTCACATATAAGAGACATAAATTTTATTTATAATTTCATAGTTGTGGTTACTATTCCATTGGATGATTTACTATTCATAAGGATCATATTACTATTCCTAAGTACAAACTACTATTCCATAAGAAAAGATTCCTTAAAATGCCACTTATTTCATTATACATTTGTAATGGATTTAAAGTAATTGGGTTGTTACATTCTCCCCACCATAAGGAAATTATTTCCTTGCAATTTTTAATCACTTATTAAACAATAGAGGATAACTTTCCCTCATAGAATTTTTAGATTCTCATGTTCCTTCTTCAACCATGTGGTTTCTCCACAAAACCATAACCTGGTGAAGTACCTTATTATTAAATACTTGATCTCTATGATCAAGAATCTAAATAGGTTTCCCTTCATAAGAAAAGTTCTATTTCAAATAGACTACTTTTGGGCTCAAAATATGAGATAGATCTGGCATATACTTTCTCAACATCAAAACATGACAAGCATTGTGTACCTGAGATAAACTCAGAGGAAAAGCTACTTGGTAGAAAACTGGTCCAACTTTCTCAAGGAAATCAAAATTTTTGATGAATATTGAACTTAGTTTTCCTTCCTTAAAAAATTAATAACACTTTTATAAGGATATATTTTAAGTGAAACATGGTTACCTACCTCGAATGAAAGGTCTTTCCTCTTATAATTTGCATAACTTTTCTATTGGATCTAAGCTATCCACATCTGCTTCTGGATCATCTTCACTTTCTCAACCACATTTTATAATAATTCTAGTATCATCAACTTCCTTTCCCAACTTAATACCAAAATTTTGGAGTTCAACATTGTTTCCCATATAATGCCTCAAAAGGTTTCATCTATATACTGAAATGAAAATTGTTATTATAAGAAAAACTTAACTAAATAAATATTTTGATCTTAACTTCCCTGGTAATCAATTGAACAATATCAAAGTATATCCTCCAAGGTCTGAATTGTTTCTTTGTTCTGTCCATCAGATTGAGGATGAAAATTATTGTTGTAATTTAAATCAGTTCCCAATGACATATAAAGTTCTTTCCAAATGTTTGAAGTGAACCTGTGATCTCATTCAAATACAATGGATAGAGGAACTCCATGTAACCTTAAAATCTCTTTGAGTTACTCTTGAGAAAGCTGATATAAAGACATAGTATCTTTAATAGGAAGGAAATGTGTAGATTTAGTCAGTTGGTCAATAATAACCCAAAATCACATTGTTACCTCGAGAAGCCTTTGGTAGTCCCACCATGAAGTCAATGGATATATTTTCCCATTTCCACTCTGGCACTGTAAAAGGATGAAGCATACCCTTCAATAACTATCTCTCTGATTTAACATGTTGATAATTCAAAAATTTCATGGTAAAAGCAGCAATATGTCTTTTCATTCCATCCCACCAGTAATACTCTCAAAGGTCTTTGTGCATCACTATGCTTCCAGGATAAATATAAATGGGAGAACTATGAGCTTTACATAACAATTATTTCTTCATATAAGAATCATAAGGAACACATATTCTGTTCCCAAACCTCAAAACACAATATTTATCATTATTAAACTTGGGAAACTTACCCTTTTTAACCAATTCTACATTTTTCTGCAACTCATGGTCCCTCTTATGAGTACGCCTTATTTTGTCTTACAGAGACAACTGCACTAACACCTGAAATAAAATAGAGGTATTTCCTACACCAACAACTTGCAAGACAAAATTTATCAAATCATTAACCAAGGGGCCATGTTACAAACCTAACATGGTTAATGTAGCATTACATTTCTGACTCAAAGCATTAACCAAATTGTTTTCTTTGCTAGTATGGTAATGAATTGTGCAATCCTAATCCTTGATTAGTTCCATCCATATTCTCAATCTCATGTTCAATTACTTCAGAGTAAATATATACTTCAAACTTTTATGGTTAGTATATGTTTTATATTTTACTCTACACAAATGATGCCTCCACTTTTTAAATTAAAAAACAATAGAATATAATTTTAAATCATTTGTTGGGTAATTTAACTCATGGGGTTTCAATTGAAGTGAAGCATAAGCAATTATTTGATCATTATTCATTAGGACACAACCAAGTCATTTCAATGAAGCATCACTATAGATGAAAAATTCACCATTTCTGTAAGGCAAGTTCATAACTAGATCATTCACCAATCTTCTTTTCAAATTCTAAAAACAATCATCGCGTTATTTTATTTAGATGAACTTAACACCTTTTCCAGTAAACTTGGTTATTGTGCTTGAAAATCATGAAAACTTTTCAACAAACCTCCAGTAATAACCTACCAAACCAAGGAAACTATGAATCTCAGTTATATTTTTTGGGTTTGGGACATTCTTCAACAACTTTTTTTTTAACAGGATCAACAGTTATACCATCTTTAGAAATATTGTGACTAAGGAAGGAAATTTGTTGAAACCAAAATTCACACTTTATATATTTTTCATACAATTTATTTTATTTTAAGGTTTTAAAAATATCACTTATATATATTTCATGATCCTATTAACTTTTACAATATACTAGAATTTCATCAATAAACACAACTACAAACTTATCCAAAACCCTATGAAATATTCTATTCATAAGATCCATGAATATAGAAGGTTCATTAGTTAACCCAAATGGAATAAATACAAATTTATAATTCTCATATCTAGTATGAAATATGGTCTTCAGAATGTCTTCTTCTTTTACTTTCAACTGATGGTACCCCAACCTTAGGTCAACCTTATAAAAATATTGTTCTCCTGAGATATGATCAAAAAAATCATCGATATGATTGAATGGGACAAAGGCCTTCAATTTTTAATTATTTTTGATAATCTGACATTCAAGGGATGAGGGGGAACCCTTATAAGGTGTGAAGGCTTAATTGACATTACATGACCTGTAGGTCTTAGGGAATCAACCCAAACAAGACAACTTAAAACTACCCCTCCCCAAAAAATGTCATGATGTCATCTCTACACCTTCACATGGATGATCGAATAGCTATCCTATTTAGAGCTACACAGTCCGGGTACCAATGATAATTCCATACCCTCTCATTATTACATGTTTAGTTATCTCTACTCTGGTGAATGCGCCTACTCTAAATCCTCATTTAGATCTATTTCCTTGTAATTTTTCTGCTACATCTTCATTTTCGGGTGGCTTAAAGGCCTTGAGGTGGCCCAAAGGCCTTGTGGTGGCCCAAAGTCCTTGAGGTGGCCCAAAATACTAACTAGATCGAAGGCCATAGGTGGATCGAAGGCCTTGAAGGACTCGAGGACCAAATTGGTGGCCCGAAAGCCCAAACAGATGAATAGATTCAGCTAATATAGTACCTAATAGTACCGACTACAGTGCCTACTACTGTACTACTATAGTAAACCAAAAATATGACTCTGCTCTAATTTGATCTTAGGTATCTTGGATGCACTTTTCGAGTCCTTGAAAACTAGGCCAAGGCTCATGTGAAAACAATTATCGATATGATGTAAATGGTAATTGTTATTAATAGTGATCATATTCAAGGATCTATAATCAATGCAAAGTCTCATTGAACTATCTTTCTTTTTAACAAACAAGATAGGATCACACCATTAGGAAGTTATGGGTCAAATGAATCCTTTATGTAATAATTCCTACAGTTTCTTTTTCAACTCTAAAAGTTCCATTTTATCCATTCGATAAGGGGTTTTAGAAATTGTCTTAGCATTAGGAACTAAATCAATAGTAAACTATAATTCTCGGTCAGGAACAACACTAGGAAAATCATCAGGAAAAACGTCAAGATAATCATTTAACACTAGCATATCATTAATCTGAATAGTTCCTTTATTTTAAAAAGTATGTGCAAGATAATTCTTATTTCCATATTTTAATAATTTATTGGCTTCCTGATATGTTATCAATGGTATTGGTTCATTATTTTACACAAACTAAAACTATTTCTAAAAAACAATTCCTTAGCTCCACAATCAATCTTAGCATGATAAACATAAAGTCAATCCATATCCAGAATAACATCAAACACTACTAGAGGAAATATAATATGGGTTGTAGGTAAAATCATTCTACAGAAAAAGATAGTTAGATTCTTATAATTTATTTATTTATTTTGATATTTCCTCTAGGTGTTTTTACCATGAGTTATTTCTTCATTTCATGAAGTGCAATTTCCAATTTAGTAGAAATTTTCTTGAAAATGAAGAAATGTGTAGACCCCGAATCAGACAACACATTATCATATTTATTAAAAATAATAAATATACTTAATACCACTTTGTTTTTTGGATAAACATCTACTAAGGTAGTTTCAAATTATTTTTCCACACCCTTCTATTTCTGATCTTGATGATTTCTCACCTGAGTGACTAGTTTTGTACACACATTAGCAAAATGACCCAATTATTTACAGTTAAACCATCTCACAATTGGATTATTTTTGTTTTTCTGATAATTTTCCTTATACTCATTATACATATTCCCAAACTTTCCACATCAGTAGAATTTACTAGAATTTACAAGTCATTACCTAGGATTATTTTTCCACACTTTTCACAATAATAGAAATTTATTTTCTTACCTCCAGATTTCTTGGAGAATTCTTCCCAAAAGCCTTCCAACCGGACAACTTATTCTTGTCATAATGAGGCACATATGTGTCTGAAAACTCCATCTCAATTTTTTCATCACAATGAAAATTTTATCATAGCTTATAATTTTTTATGAATCCAACGCGCTTTAGAAACCTTGTTTCAATCTTGAGTAAAACCGATTAATTTTTATATTAGTGTCCTGAAAAAAATCTAGCACATACCTAGCCAATATTGTGAAGTTTTCTTCATATGAAGCTATAGAATCTTCATCTATTTGCCTTAATTCTAGAAATCGTTTTTCCATTCAAAGTTGAAAAAACATTTGGAAATATTTCTCAAGGAAAATATCTTTGAATTTTTCCCATTATATGGAATAAATATCTTCTTTCTCTCTAGTATTATTAACCAAAGACCACCATCGATCAGATTAATCTTTAAAAAGATAAATTTAAAGGGTTAAATTTTTATTTTATGAACATCACAATACATCAAATATCTTTTCCAGATCATTGATCCATCCTTTAGCTACCACCAGGTCAAATGATCCACCGACTGATGGGGGATGTTACCTCACGAAATGATCAAAAAAATACATGTCACTTCATGGTAGATCAAGGTCCTCTCTAGCATGAATACCAACACCATTTATCACCTCATTCAATTGATTCATTATTGTCATAAACTGCTCAGTTCCAATTCCCACTATTCCAGACTGTATATTTGGATAGATATCAGCCTCTTGGTTCTTTCCTACTTCATCTTCCCTATTTATTATGTGAAAACCCATTTAAAATAGACATATATTAGTCAAAGAAACATGGTAATATTCAAATTCTATATCATTTTAAAATAACAATAAATTAAAACTCAATTATAGTATTTTATTAACATCATCCAAACCTATAAGGTTATCTAAACCATCCTCTGATACCAACTATTTGGAACCATTCTTAAAACATTACATAATCTTGAGTTTTAGTCAAGAAATTGCTTTATTTAATATTGAGGATCTTTTAATTTTCAGATATTTTGTATATTAGAAAATAATACAAACATAACATCCCATATTTATATAGAGTGGATACTACTAAAATAGTATCAATTTTTTCCAAAATATAAAAAATTAAAATAAAACATGATTTCTTTAAAAAAAAATATTCAAAACATTTAACTTGGATTATTTATTTCTCTTACATATCCCTATAACATGTGAAAAACATTTAAAAACATAGGTTGAGAACAAAAATCTCAGTAAGGGATATAAAGAAGGAAATCATTAATCAAGTGTTAACATAAAAACCATTAAAACCCATTTCATAAAAACTATTTATCATCTATAGAAACATTGTGAAGTTTACTTGGAAAATATTTACCATATCAATCATACATTAACCCTTAAAAATGGAATAACCTTTTGGTCGAATTTCATCTCTGGAGTACCCAATGCATTGGAGTGCTATAATGGGGCTCACTCATCATATCTTGATCTATAATGGCCTTAACCCAACATATATTGAGATATAATGGGGATCAACCCATAATAACTTAATCTATAATGGTAGCAACCCTACATAAACAATTTCCTAGGAATATATCATGAAATAAAACACTTGATCACTCATTTAAACCCTTAAGCAAAACACTTTCCTATTTCAAAATACCCTTTTTTGTAAAAGAGTCGCTTTCAAAATATAAAAAACATACACATAATAATGAAATACTATTCTTCAAAAATAACTATAAAAATATATAAATTAAACCTTATAGTAATAAAATATAAGAAAAATATAAGAAAATTCTCATGACATCAAAAAATAACAATCTTTTTGAATTTCTTAAAAGATACATTTAAAAGGGTTTTAAAAGGAAAGTACCTTACAAATACCATATCATTGAAGCAAGAATAAATAAAATAAAAGGAATATATATACATATATTCACTATAAATACATATTATACAGAAAAATATAATCAAAATTAATTTTACAAATAGTCATAGCATGAAAAAATCAATTAAGTATAAAGTTAACCCAAAGAATGGAAATTGGGTTAAGAATTCCCTTACCTCAGGTTTGTCTTACTTTAAATGTGTCCAAATATCCTGTATAATGGTTAAAAGAGTGTTATTAATATATTAAATAAACTTATTCATATTTTTAATAAATTATATACTCTTTTTATAACATCCTTACACCCGTTTATTAATAATAGTTTGTCATTTCCATTGTTTCGGGTGCATTCTTTACATGGTTTCCATGGT
This sequence comes from Viscum album, assembly GCA_963277665.1. Taxonomy (NCBI): domain Eukaryota; kingdom Viridiplantae; phylum Streptophyta; class Magnoliopsida; order Santalales; family Viscaceae; genus Viscum; species Viscum album. The sequence continues at coordinate 909,604,887 of OY728145.1, forward strand.
CAGTTCGTTATAAAATTTATTATAGAAAGAAAGATAAACTATAGAAGTGGATTAAAATAGTATTAAAATGTTTCCACAACTTTAAATTATACCATATATCATTTTTTCAGATATTAGTATGATTCATTAGATAAAATATTAACAATATTCATTTAAATTATTTTGTAGTTCTTTGATCATCACGAACTAATTTATTTATATAATTAAATATTATGCATATATGTTAATTATAGAACATAAAAGAGGTTATATAATAAAATTTTCAACCTATTTAAACCATTAAAATGATTTTATGACATTCCATGAAGGAATTAATGAAAATTGAAAACACATTGTCCACAATGTCGGTAAATCGACACACCATGGATTATGTTATTCTTTTTAGAATAAAAGGGAGAGGAGAACAATTATGATGATGAATTTTTCCATAAACATTAAAAAATTATAGTATAAATAAGATAATGGATTTTTCATTCATCTTAGATAATGTTAGGTTCATAGGGTATAATAAAATAAAAAGAATTGATAAGAAAATAAAATAAATTGAAAGAGAATTTTTACCTATTAAATTATATTCCTTTAGAACATCCTAAAGGCCATTGGTTTTGGCCTTTTGGTTATACCATTAGGTATTATACATGGGTAAGAGGCTTGGGAAAAGTACTGGGTATAATTTTGAAAATTCTCAAAGCTTGAGAGTTGTGAGGAGAAGTGGGGTGAGGGGTGGTGTTTATAGTGGAGGAGAGAATGTTTTTCCATTATTTTAATCATTATTTTATTATTTTGAACAATACAAGAAATAGTGTTGGTTATTATGACCAAATATAGTAATTATTGCATGTGAGTTCAAACCAAGGTTTCTTACCTCATACTAACATCATCCATGACTCAATAATTCATGTATTTAGCTTATTTTGTAAATTATCATATTTCACTATTCCCCAAAAATTTAAGTATTTTAGAAAAATATAAAAAATTAAACATAAAAGTTTTTCAATATTTAGAATTCAGAAATGGACTCCATTTTTTTTAAATAATTTTCTAAATACGATAATTTTAATTTTTTATGAAAATCATAATTTATTCAAAGAATACCAGTTTTAAAACTATAACTGATTTTATAATAGTTTAAAAAATTAATTAAGGTCTCATAATATTATATTATTATCATAAGATAATAAAATATTAATTAATGACTCTATTTTATGAAAAATATATTCTATTTTAATTAATTATATTAATTATAAAATTTTAAATAAATATTTATGTTTTACTAAAAAACAACGCTTAATATATGATTTTTAAAACATTTATTTATTCATTAAAATATATAAATATATCATATTTTCACATATAAGATACATAAATTTTATTTATAATTTCCTATGTGTGGTTATTATTCTATTGGCCTATTTACTATTCTTAAGGGTTGTATTACTATTACTATTTTCAAGTTACTATTCCATCTGAAAAGATTCCATAAAATACTACTTATTTCATTATACATTTGTAATGGATTTAACTATATAATTTGAAAAGGAAAAAAATTATTTTCTAAGTACCTGGGTTGTTAAATTTATTATGTTAATGGAATATCCATCATCAAATCTCTTCTCTTTTACTTTTTTTCTAAAAATGTAAACATAATCTGTGAGGTGTTGATTCACCACCTTCATGGATGATGAGTTTTTGTTTTTCATTACTGTATTCAAATATGATAATAAAACTACATTTTTGGTTAAAACATATTATAATATGTTTATTAAAACATATTTAAAGATCTATAACTAGTATATAATCATATTACTAAATAAAATGATACTAGTTCATGGCGGTCCTAAAAACTGCCAAAATAAACTAATCATTTTTCATTAACATTTTATCTGTTGAATAATTATCTTACCATCTGACAAAATTATATATGGGGACCATTTAAAATTCTATAAGGGTATTAATAACATTTCATTCCTCTTCTATAGTTTTTCTTCCATTTAACAAGAACACCCATAATTATACACAAGGGAACCGACCATGAAATCAGGAAATGAATGCTCTTGGAACATCAAAATTAAACATTATAACCCATATAAATGGAAATAAATAAACTTAAGAAAATTTTAATAAATAAAATATATGTTTAATAGGTTATTAATTTAGTAATTAATGAATCCAATTTTATTTTTCAGGATATTAAGTACAAGTGTAGAATGCTTTGGGATATAAGGTAAGTGTTTCTAATATCACTTTTATTTATGTGAGATATGCCTTATTAACCACTTATTTATTGTGTGTGTTGTATTTATACTTCCATTTGATATATAATATCATTAATTTATTTATATTCATATTATTCAATCTTTTATTTAATGATCATTAATTTTATGGTGCATACAGTCTGACTGTTTTTATAATGGTAAGGGAATTCTTAACCCAATTTCCATTATTTGGGTTAAATTTCTACTCCATTGATTATGTAATAGTGTGATTATATGTAAAATTAATTATTATTATCTTATATTATATTTACACTTTTTATTTTTATTTATATTTTATACACATAATTGATTTATTTGGTTAATTCTCACACTTTCTTATAAAAATACTCTTTTAAATGTTTTTTTAATTTAAAATGAATGTTTTTTTACTTATACAAAATTAGTGGATTTACTAATTTCATAATGCGTAATTTTTTCAAGAATACATTGCAAGTTAACATGGTTCTTTTCAAAGAAAATTTTTTATTTTATAATTGCCCAAAATTTTAGATAAATGATTCCAAAGTAAAAAAAGGGTACTTCTCTCTAAAAAATTTCAACAATTTTGTTAAAGTATTTTCATCTATTTTAACACACTCTGTTGAATTTTATGATTAATTAATGTGGATATATTATGATACCATATACCATATTTTATTGAATAGTTTATGATCATTTGGACTAGGTATGTACTATCAGGATACCATTCTCCATATTACTCTGGATAGTTTATGGTTATGTTTACTGATTGGGAAAATTATTTACATTTCATATGCAATTTTCAATATGAATTTATATGTTGATTATGATTATCCCCTTTCATATGAGGAATTCATTAGACTAAGTAAGTCTTAGGAGGGGACCACTATATCCCCTCGATGCATTATTAGGTCTCATGAGAAAACTACATCGGGTTTTGGTCGAGGCCTTTCCTATATTTGTATACTTATTAGTCAAGGACTTGATGGTATTTTTTTAGACATACCACATTATGAATTCTCTAATTATGAGATTAGTTATTGAAAATACATATGACTATTAAACTAGTATAATATCCATGTTTAATTTTTATTCTCATGTGATTATTTATATTGAATTACTGGATCGTCTTTTATTGCTTCCATATTATTCTCAGGATTATGTTTTAATGGAATAAATTTTTAGTTATTAACCTTGACTTATTTTTTTTGTTTATTTGTGAAAGATTCCACTGTATTCTTACCCTTACTAAGCATCTGAGATCACCCCTTTCTTATGTTTTATGTTTTCTCTATATTTCAAGATGTATATTACATTTGATGTGTAGGGATGATCTAGGATAATAATGGTTCTCTCAAAGTATTCACTATGTTGTATTTTATTTTTTTAAAATGTAATGTAAGATTCATTTATGTATCTATTTTACCAATAATAATAAACTATTTGGTCCTTTGGGATGTGATTACTTGTTTATTATGCCAATGTAATAAAGTAAGGCACTAGATCTAGGATATTGGTGTTGGGGTCTTTACAGTACGAGCCAATCCCCAACACCTAAGCCAATGGAATATGTTATTCTCTATGTTAAAGAGTGTCCCTTGGTGGTTGAAAGTATAGATCTTTCCTGAAAATATAATGTAGTGAAACACCTTACCAATATTCTAGAAATACTATAGATCCTCGACACACTCTTCCTACCAAAAGAGATGTGTGGGGACCATATCAAGGACCTAAAGATCCCTCTCTAGTTTGAGATTGAGGTGGATACCACTAAGACCTACCATGTAGAGGAATATGAGAAATAAGAATTCCAAGTCGTCATCTTGTTCTGCAAAGATTATTATGGTTCCACCATTTAGTGGCAAAAACACCTGTTATATATCATAGGTCGGTTCAATGGAATAGAAATTTGTCACTTACAAATAGATATTGGCTCTATGATCAATATCATCCCAACCCAGACACTCCAAAATATAGGGATTACAAAGGACGATCCAACTCCCTCTAACCTAAAAAATTCAAGGTTATGATAAGAGAGAAAAAACCATGAGGAAATATCCAGTTCAAGACCCAGTTCAGTGGCCTAGTTGCTAGCACCAAGTTTAGGGTTGTCTCCTATGATACAGCCTAATAATACCTATTGGGAAGACCCTAGTTCCATCTACATCTAGTGGTCCCCTATTCATACCATCTGTGCCTCAAATAATCCCTTGACAGTTGAGTAGGGGTACTCTAGGGCGATGTTTCACCCATCAACTCTTATAATACCCTTTACCTGGATCTTTGGTATTAAAAATGGAAGGAAAATAGATCCATACCAATGAATTTGAGTGTATAAATTCCCCTAATGATCTAATATCCACATCAAAAAATCCTTGGGTATATTTTAAATACAGTTTCATTCTATCAATCTATCAGTTGGAGCCCATAACCATATACCGGAGAATTTTCTTCAAAATATCCTATAAGAAGGTGTGCTCATGGATTAACTTGTACCCCTACACTGGATAGGATCAACAAGTTTTATAATTCCCTAATATGATGTAATACCAATGGATCATCCCCTAGACACTAATCCATGATATCAGTGAATGTTTCAACATGTAGGGTTGATTCAATTGAAATATACTAGAAAAAATCTCTTCAATATAAAAAGTGGGACTTGCAATTAGAAGTTGAATGGGCTTGGTTTAGTACCTTTCATCACCACAATACCTACAAAACATGAACCTCTCATCAATGATTCCAATTCTTCTAGATAATATTATAGTATCACTACCATATCTACAGATCTCATAGGGTTACTTACCTTCTCTAAACCTTGTGTTTTAGATGATGAAGAGGATCTCGATGACACCCATCCAACATTTGAAGAGGGTATCTCTACCATGGTTGATGAGATGAACAAGGTAAATCTTGGAATAGAGGAATACATGATACCAACATTGATTAGTACATTCATGTATCTAGAATAATAGTAACAATATGTGGATTTCTTAAAATGTGAACATGATGTGTTCTCCTTGAGTTACAAGGATATGTGAGGGATTAATCCCTAGGTGGTTGTTCAACACCTTTTCCTCCCAACGATCCATTGTGGGTTCACAAATATTCTCAGGAAGATGTATCCTTACCATGGAACCATGGTTGAGGAAAAATTTGACAAGATTATCAATTAAAAATTCATTGGGGAGGTTCAGTACCCCAAGTTGTTTTCCAACATTGTCCTAGTTATGAAGAAAAATGGGAAAATCAGAGTTTGCATTGACTTTTGTGACCTCAACCTCCTATACATGAAGGATGGTTTCCCCCATTTCAAAATGGATATTCTAATTGATGAAATGGATAGTTTTCAATCACTATCCTTCATGTATGGATACTTTGAATATAATCATATGTAGACTTCCCATGAGAAAGATGAGGCCACCACTTTCACAGCACCTCATAGTACCTTCTTCTATCGGGTGAAGTCATTTAGTTTAAAGAATTTTAGAGCTACTTACTAGAATTCCATGAACCATATCTTCAATCCACTATATAGGAAATTATTTGTGTTTTATGTGGATTATTTTTTTCTTAAATCATCAATTTCAAGACCATATAAAGGATATTGATAAGGTGTTTTAATTCCTCCACCCCCATTCGGTCTCTGCTTCTGTGGATACTGCCTCTACAAGCATTGAAGTTGGGAATTTACAAATCCCACTTCGAAATATTCCTGTCTCCTTCCGCGATGCACTAAAAGACTCTGATCTCAATAGCGGGAAGGATCTCAGGCAACCTTTATTCAGAAAACTGGACGATGGAGGCTTTATGGTTGATGCTGACCCAGAAGCCTTGAAACAGAGGGAGAAAATGTTCAGGTACTCGGTTCTCGGTCGAATTTCCTACATCACAGGTGATAAACCTTGGTCTATCTCTGATCTAAAGAATAGAATTGCTCATTGTTGGAGTTCTTCACGCTGGAAGATGGTTCCCTTAGGTAAGGGATACTATCACATCCTTTTTAGTTCGCAATCTGAGCTTGAGCAGATTTGGAAGATTGGTAATTTACAACTAAAGCCTGGTTTTTTTAGAATCTCAGATTGGGACCCTGCTTTTAATCCTTACACTCACAAAAACCATTTGGCTCATGTTTGGGTTAGAATTCATAGGCCGAATTGGTTCTTTTGGCACCCAAAGATCTTAAATGACATTGCTTCTTGTTTAGGATCCCCTATAAAAATCGATCATAGAACCTTGAATGGGGATCTGGGTTTATATGCCAGAGTTATGGTGGAGATTAATCTAGCTAACCCTTTACCATCCACCATAATCTTTAATGCCCCTGAACACAGGGTTGAACTCAGTATTGAATATGAAAATAAACCTTCCTTCTGTGAAGTATGCAAACTGATTGGCCATAATTTTGCCAACTGTAGGGTTGCTAGAAAGCAATTGGACCCCTCAAATAAAAATGACTGGCAAGAGGTTAAAAATACAAAAAAAGGGAAAAATATTGTTGTCAAATCTGACCCACCTAAGGCTGATAAGTGGGTCCAGAAACCCAATTCCTCATCAGCCTTAGCAGGTAAATCTTGGGCTGTTTTGGTAGAGGAGGACTCTCAAATTAAGGATAAGCCCTCTGACTCAAATGGGTTAGTTGAGGATTGTAACAGAGAATGCTCTAACAAGAGCATCACTACCCCTATTACTAATGCTGTTAACAATGCTCCTTCCTCTGACTTTTCTTGTTTAAAGGAAGATTTTTGTAGGAATCTGGGTGACTCAGTATCTACCCTCAAGGAGAATGTGGTTACTTCCAGCATAATTCATATTGACAATATGCTCCCTGCAGACCCAGGTTCTACTGCACTTAGTGCCTCTGATGATTCTGCAGTTGCTCCAATCAAATCTGTTGGTTCTGGTAACTCTGTGCCTCCCAATTCTGATGTTAAATATGACCTTTCTAGTATTACTGCTTCTATAACTAACTCTCAATCTGTTCTTGTTACTTCTGAAAGTTCTGTTGATCCTACCGTATCACACATTTCTGATCCAAATCTGATTTTACACACTGAATATCTCACTATTCAGAAGGAGAGATCTAATCCCCTAACTGACTTACAGACCTCTGATGCTCTGCAGGAATCCCTAGATAATTTGAATTCTGTTACTGCTGGAAATGTCGATATTTCTGTCAGTAAACCTGTTATACTTGCTGATAATGCTGTTATTTCTCCACATACCTCACTGCCTGCTCCTGAAACTGCTCATGACCATGATTTATGCCCAGAAAACAGCATGATTTCTAATTCTCCTAATAATAACCAGACTCATGATCATAACATGCCTCCTGTTTCTGATCATTCTCATCCTGCTGGTCTCGAATCTGTCCAGATTGAGACTGAGCCTCTCCCACAACATGAGCAATCTGCTCATGATGTTATTTCTAAGTCTAATCAAACCGGCTCACCTCTACCCCCTGTTCTTGTAAAGGACTCTGCTCATAGAGTAGAACAGTCTCAACCCTTAGAAATTTCTGCTCCATTGTGTACATCAGACCCTGCTACTATTAAAAATTCTAATCATAAATCTGATTCCTCTCAAAACTCTGAAACCGATGAGGGACATCATCTTTTATCCTCTTCCTCAATTGTTACAAGATCCCAAAAAAAGAAGGGTTCTTGTAAATCCAAAAAAAAGAAGGGTTCTAACCCTAGACACAAGTAGCTATGAATGTTCTTTTCTGGAATTGTCAAGGGGTGGCCAATAATGACACCTCTATTACCCTTAGGAGGTTTCTAAATACTCATAAACCATACCTTTTTTCCATTGTTGAACCTAAGTTCAATTTTAAAATGAACTTTATGAAACTTGGTGCTCTTAATTACAATTTTCTAGGATCCTGTAAAAACGGTTCTCAGGCTGACTCCATGTGGATTTTTTGTCATAATTCCTTAAAAAACATTAACATCACTAAAACTTCTGATCACCAGTTTACTTGTGATTTCATTTGGAATGATCAGCACATCTATTGTACTATGGTTTATGCCAAAAATAGGTATTAGGATAGGAGAATGTTATGGCTTGAACTTCTTGATATTGCCAAACTCATTCAGGATTCTTGGCTTGTCTTGGGAGATTTCAATGCCATTATTACCTCATCGGAAAAAATTGGTCCCGCTCATCTCCCCATTTCCTCTAGAGAGTTTAAATCTACTATTGATGATTGTAACCTCTTTGAGGTTAATCTTATCGGTGCCAAATACACCTGGTACAGAAAGCATTACAATAAAAACGTTGCTAGTAAACTTGATAGAGCCTTTGTAAACATGAAGACTCTAGATACTTGGGATAAAATAACTTGTGTTACTCTCCCTAGAATTAACTCTGATCATCATCTGATCCTTGTTAATCTTTCTACGAATGCTCGAAAAACTATCTTTCCTTTTAAATTTAACAATTCTTGGTCTTCGAACCCTGACTGTGCTACTTTTATTCTCAACACTTGGAACTCCATGAATCATCATAAGGATGACTTTGCTTGCTTATATAAACTGAAAGTTCTTAAACAGGCTCTCAAAGGTTGGTGTAAAAACTCTATCGTCCAAATTGATCTAGACATCTCACATCTGGAAGATGAGCTTAGTCACTTTCAATCTCAGAACACTCATTCTGACTTTCACTTAGATCCTCAGGTGGAAGTTAATATTTCCTCGAAACTCAATTCCCTTCTTACATTTAAAGAAAATATTCGTAAACAGATGTTTAGAACCAAATGGCTTACTGATGGTGATCGTAATACTAAATTTTATAATAATCTTCAAAGAATTAGAAAGGCCAATCGTCCGCTTTCTATGCTCATTCATAATGACATGGTCTTAGACTCTGAAGAAGCCATTACGGATCATGTTATCACGTACTTCTATAACATCTTAAATGGTCCGGATAGAAATGTTGACCTTAAACCTGATATCATTCCTTTGATGGTTAATGAAGGTGAAAATAAGTACCTTTTAAGCACTCCCCTTGATCATGAAATTAAAGACATTGTTTTTAAACTAAACCCCGATAGTGCTCCTGGCCCGGATGGTTTTAATAATGGTTTTTTCCAAAAACATTGGGATATCATTCAAAACGATGTTTGCAAACTTGTTAAGACTTTTTTCACTCACGGATCTCTACCTCATGGAATCAATGCTCAATTTGTTACTCTAATTCCCAAAGTTGAGAATGCTGCTGAGATTCATCAATTTAGACCTATAGCTTTGATTAACACCATCTATAAAAGCATCACTAAAATTATTGAAAACAGACTTGCTCCTATCTGCAATAGAATCGTCTCTTGGAATCAATTTGGTTTTATCAAGGGAAGATCCATTCAGGACTGCATTTGTCTTGCATCTGAGTGCACGAATTCTTTAACTAAAAAATCTAGAGGTGGTTGTGTGGCCATCAAACTGGATATCAGAAAGGCCTTTGACACTATTGATTGGAATTTAATTTTCAAAGTTCTTAGGAATTTTGGTTTTAACGATTCCTTCATTGGTAGAATCAAGACCCTTTTTCACTCAGCTCATATCTCTATCCTGATTAATGGCACTCCCCGTGGATTTTTCAAATGCACTAAAGGTGTTAGGCAAGGGGACCCTCTCTCTGCCATTCTTTTTGTGATTGCTGAGGATTATCTTAGCAGACTCATAAACTACCATGTTGATCATAATTTGATCAAATCTATTCAGGTAGCCAGAAACTTAAATGCCCCTACTCACCTCTTATATGCGGATGATATTATCCTTTTTATAAAAGGGGACCAAAAAAGCCTTCATGCTCTCAAGAAAACTATATCTCACTATGAGGATGTATCTGGTCAAGCTATCTCTTGGAACAAATCTTTCATCTATTTTGGCAAGAATTTTCCTGTCAGAAGAAAATCTGGTATTATTAATTACCTAGGTATCAAGGAGGGTCTCTTACCTTTCACCTATCTGGGTGTTCCTCTATTTTGGGGTCGTCCCAAAGCTACCTATTTTTCTAATATCCTTTCTCATATCACAAATCAACTATCTAATTGGAAAGGGAAGTCTCTCTCCATGGCTGGGAGAATCTGTTTGGTCAAATCAACCATTGTTTCTAAAATGGTTCATTCCTTTATGGCCTATAAATGGCCCATCGGTACTCTTAAAAAAATTAACACTTACATCAAAAACTTCATCTGGTCTGGAAGTATTTTTGAAAAGAAGCTGGTTACTATTCCTTGGAATACTTGTTGTAAACCCATTGCTAACGGAGGAATAGGCATTAAAAATTTAAAGCTGTTCAACGATGCCTTACAGGCCTGCCTTACATGGCGCATCATTAACTCCACTTCTAAAGCTACTGATTTTCTAAAACTTAGATTTTTTTCGAAGCTGTCAAAAGGTAATCTTAATTTCATTAACTCTTCTATCTGGCCTTCCATTCGGGACTCCTTTCACAAAATCATGCAAAACTCTAGATGGATTGTCAGTGCTGAGTCTTCCATTAATTTTTGGTGTGGTAAATGGTGTGGTAACCCTCTGATTTCTTTGTTGCCCCCGGATCTTCTTCCTGACGATACTCAACAATCTATAAAGGAGTTCTTACAATCCTCTGACTGGGATTTCCCAGATATCATTATGAAAGCCATTGAAAATTATGCTTTTTCTTCTGCTGGTGATTTCCTTGTCTGGGAGCCTTCTCCCAATGGCATCCTGGATTCAAAAAAATTTTATAAGCATAATTTTTCTGATCCTGAATCCATTTTTTCTTGGGTGAATCATTTCAATAAACCCTACATCAAGCCTTCTAGACTCATCCTTATTTGGCGCATTGCGCACAACAGATTACCCACGGAAACTTGCCTCCAAACTTTTGGCATCTCTCTTTGCTCTAAATGTCGTATGTGTAACCAACATAGGGAAGATGCCAATCACCTTTTTCTATCTTGTGCGACGGCCTCTTCCCTTTGGAATTACATCTTTGATCTATTTAATTGCAGATTTCCCATTACTGATTCTATTTACTTGTTTTTAATACATTGTACTAGACAGGATGCCTCTCTGCAGGTTAAAAATCTTTTTCTGGCGGCAGTGGCAGAACTTCTACATGAACTCTGGTATGTTAGAAATGATATTATTCACAATAATCACTCTTTCTATCTTAACGCAGGGAAATCCCGAATTCTCCTCGCGATTCATGAAGCAGCCTCAATTCAAAAAGACTGTTGCAACAACTCGGTTGGTGACCTTATGATCCTCCGTCATCTTCACGTTCCTGGTATCTTCCCAAAGCCAAAATGCCTCTTTGAAGTTTTTTGGCAACCCCCGATGCTAGGATGGACCAAGGTGAATGTTGACGGCGCTTCCAAAGGTAACCCTGGTCCTTCCAGTTGTGGTGCTATCTTCAGGGACACAGCTGGGCATTGCCATGGTTGTTTCTTTGTTGGTTGTGGCCACTCTTCTTCTCTGGAGGCGGAAATGCTCGGCGTTATTCATGTTGTTGATTTTGATCTTCAAAGAGGTTGGAGAAAGCTTTGGATTGAAAGTGATTCAACCACCATCATTAATGCCATCTGGACTGGAAACATTCATCTATCCTGGTCGCTCACTGCTCGCTGGTTGAACTGTCTCAATTTACTCTGTGGGATCGAGTTTATAGCTACTCATGCCTATCGTCAAGCAAATGCCGTTGCTGATGCTCTAGCCAACAAAGGTGTTCATCAAAGCATGACTTGGATGGACTCTATCCCCCCTGATTTATTTCATCTTTTGGTTAGAGATTGTAAAAAAATCCCTTCTTTTCGCTTCATGTAATCTCTCTTTTGTTTCAATAAATTTTTGCTTTGGTCTTTGACCAAAGCTTAAAAAAAATAAAAAAAATAAAAAATAAAAATAAAAAATCATCCTTTATACAATCTCTGGGATTTTCAAGGACATCAAGGCCACTTAGGCTATATCAACTTATTCATTGTGAATCTGGATGAAAATTGTAATCCCTTTTTGATAATCAATAAAAAATGAACTATCTACTAGTGGGAAAAATATTTCCATGTAGGATTCAAGGAAATTAAGAAGTGTCTTATATATCCTCCCATCTTGATGCCACTCATCCTGGTAACGTCACTAGTCATTTATGATACCACCATGAAATGGTCCCTAGGAACCCTTTTATCTTAGAATAACAATGAAGAAAGATAAAAAACATGTATTATCTCATTCACATGCTCCATGACATGGGGACCAGATATTATCCCATTGAGAAGAGTTACCTCACCCTAGTATTTTCATTTTATAAGTTATGGAACTACTTGCAGCACTATGACATATGTTGTTATCTTATGTCAATCAGATAAATTATATCCTTAATCACCACATATTGATATGGAACATAGCATATTGGGAAGAAATTATGAATTAGTTTGACATTAGTTTCATCCCTTATAAGTATTTCAAGTTCTAGAATTTGGAATAATTCATGGATGCATAGTCAACCCCTAAAAAACTACCCCTGGATATTGACTTCCCAAATGAAGTCATCCTCTCTATAGATCATATTACACCTTTTTAGAAGATTCATTTTGAGGGTTTCTCCCATATCCCAATTAGAAAAAGGCTCAACAACACCAAACTTAGTAGGGTTATACTTGAGTTTTTCTTTATCTCTCCCCTGAATGTCATCCTACTATATTCATTCCTACTATCAAAAGGATTACCCAATAGTGAGTTTAATTACTAGGATTTTATCACTGGTCTTTAGATCACTATTGATATTGATGTCCCCCACCTACATGTGAAGGAATATCCAAGATAGTTAGAAAGTAGATCAATAGTGACTATATTATCAGAGAGTAAGAACATGTTCCCATGATGGAGGGAACTCATGAGTTAATGGATAAATTTCCTTCTTTCACATAGGTCACTCATGTTCTCTAATCACAAAATGATGGATTTGATGCTTTAGTAGACTTGGACACATCTCTAATAGAGCTCGATCAAGACGACTTAGTCATTAATGTGGAACATCAAAGTTTCATTTTCAACATCACTTCTGAAAATTAATACATATAGGTAAATAAGTTATTGGATGGTACTTATGTGGAAGGGACCTCAAATTACCCAGTGATCAAAGGAGCACCTGATTGGATGGATTCATTTTTCAAGTACCTAAAACACAGAACTCTCTTGTTAGACCAAGTTGAGAATGATAGAATCAATTGGTGTGTTGAACAATTTATCCTCTAAGATGGCCCCAACCTTGAGTAGACCCTCTTCATGCATGAATTTAATAAAATCTTCCTCCATTGAATTCAAGGAAATGAGTTTCTTAGATTTATTCAAGTGTTCCATGCTAGATCATTTGGATCCCATCAAATGGGATTGAATATTTCCTGTAAAATTTGGAGTTTGGGTTAATTTTGGTCCAAAATGATCTATAAATACATAGAATTCACTAAGATGTCTCATGTATTCCAGATCAAAGCTAACATCATGCATCAACCACCAAAGCTTCTTTATACCACCAAGTACTTCTTTCCCTTTGTTGTATGGGGACTTGATGTCCTGGGTCCCAAACCTATAGTGTCATATTGACAGTACAGGTTCATGCTAATTTCCATAGACTTGTTTTCGAAGTATTTAGTGTCTATCCCCTTTAAATTGGTTAAGACCCAATTAGTGATCGAGTTTTAGAAGTCCCACATCATCCACCAATTTTGGATTCCTCACACCATTCTCATAAAAAATGGTAATAACTTTCGATCCATAAATCTATTTAATTTCCATGATAAGTATAAAATATGTCCTACCACACCACCTGATACAATTCAAAAGTGAATGGATAGATTAAGGTGTTCACTAAAACCCTCTTTAAAACTCTACATAATATTGTATACTAGAAAGGCATCAGAATTGGGTGGTTTAAATATTCAATAAAAATGTATTTCTTTGATCCTTCCTTCAGAGTGATATGGTATTGGCTCTAAGAATTCCCATGATACCTAGAAAAAATCCACCAAAACTAAAACTCAAATATGAAGGACCTTACATCATTAAAAAGGTCTACACCAATTATGCATATTTGTTGATCATCATGGATAGAGAGTGCATCACACCTCCCGCCAACACCAGGTTCCTCAAGTGGTACTTCTCTTAAATGTCTAGTCTGAGATGTATGAATTCAAACTAAAAATCACAACATCCTTAACACATGATATTAAACTATAGTTTTTACCAATTTAATAAACATGGAATTAATCATATGATAAATGTGAGATGATCCAAAACCACTATGCTCCTTACATGACATTAAATTTTATCCTTACCCTATGTAATAAACATGGGATGCCTTATATGATAAATGTGATATAATCCAAAATCAACGTCCTCACCATATATCATTAAACTGTATCCTTAACCTATGTAATAAACATGGTATGAATCATATGATAAATGTGTAATGATCCAAAATCAACATCCTCAACACATGATATTAAACCATATCCATACCCTATGTAATAAATATAGAATTCCTTATATGATAAATGTGACATGATCAAAGACCAATGTCCTCAACACATTCCATTAAACTATAGCCATACCCTATGTGATAAACATGGGATACCTCATATGATAAATGAGAGATGACCCAAAACCAACATCTCTATAATATGATGTAAAATTGTGAGATATTTTGGGCCCTCACTTGAGAGGTCGCCACTCTTCTGGAATTGGCCACATACTGCATCATGTGTTAAAACTATGTTTGTTTGGATTCCCATCCCCATGGGATTTTTAGTGATGCCTAGACTCTTTGTCTTTGGGCCCATCCTCAAATTAACCCCAACCCCCAGAGTGAGATCATATCTAATAGAGTTAGTCCCTCATGTAAGTTTTTTACATTAGTTTTAAGTTTCTGGTTAAAAATTCAATTCTACCATCACTACACATCATGTCCTCATCACATGATGAAAATATTTATGGAATCATCCTAGATTCATGATGTTAAACTACAATATACACTATGTGACAAGAATAGGATGCCTCTTATGGAAAACATGAAATTCCTTATGAGACAAGAAAAATATTCCTCATGTAATGATCATGAGATGACAACCAAACAGAATTAATCATATTTCTTAACCCACCCACGCGTCAGAAAGCCCTCATATATATCCCTATTAATCCTAAGCGGTTTCTATAGGCCTCCTCCTAAGGTGTAAGACCCAATCATGCTCCCTTGGACACTAAGTAGGCCAATATCACCTCAGGACCCAACATGAGTATAAAACAATGGCAATTTCTTGGGTGTAAGACTAGTTATGTATTCATTAATCCCAAGAATCCCCTAGAGTGTAAACTCATCCTCACACATGATGTTAAAATGTGACCTTACTCTATGAAATGGCCTTGGGATTCCATTTATGATGATAATAGGATTACTCATACGATGATATGGGATACCTCACCTGATGAGCATGAGATGATACCCCATATCACTTAGGAAACATCCACATGTAGGACCTTATCCCTGCTATAGCTTCTCTTTAATAGTAGTGGATGGACCATGGCACAATCCCACCTAGAAACACTGTATCACCTACTATCCTAGGAAGACACATTGAAATATATTTGTCATAAAATGATGGTTCCTATGTTTCAAACATGGTACATGGTCAATCCCTCATTTTTTTCACCCCATCCTTGACTAGTGTGGTTGTGGAACTTGCATTTCAAACATGATAAATAGTTTTTCCTACCCATAGATCCCCCCTTTTCATGGTCCAGATCTCAAAAGTCATGATTTAACATCCTTTCCACCTCTTGTTTTTATGGTGGAATTTCAAAACCCTCAGTTTCACCCTCCCCCCTTGTATCCGAGCATAATGACTAAGTAAGTCATCATCATTGGAACTTCCAAAATTCAACTTATTTTGCCCCTTATTTTTATTTCCCTTGTAAAAAGAGGAAATATCTTTTATTCTATGTTTATCACACTAATAATGGCTCGTGTGGGCTTAGGATTCATATTGGAATTTTCCCAAGCATGGTTGAGGTGCACATGCATCCCTTAAATGGAATATTGTTTGATTTGAACTCTACAACTCTAAACTAGGATCACAAGTCTAATCATAATGTCCTTAAAATTTTTGAAACTTTCCTCAAGTATGTTTCATGAGGAAAAAATCCTTATTGTATATCTTTTCACATTGGTTTACTATTCCTTCATGCCACACAAGCCTCCTTGAAACAAAAACACGCAATTGTCCAAACACCATGACTTAAAACTATGTGTATCTTTTTCCATAGGTGTTTATCTATCTTAGGGCCTCCTTTTACCTATTTTAATGTTGGGTTACTACCCCTCATACCATACCAACACCTCTTAGTCCAAGAATCATGTCCTTCAACTATTTTCTTGCTTTTTTTCTAAGCTCCATGAATCTCAACTGGTAGTAACCACATTCCTTTTAGTATCATTTGCATCACCTTAAACCAAAAATCTAGTGTCATTCTATATGAAACTTTAAACTAAAAATAAAACTTATCATCCTCTCTGGAGAGGATGTCCTCTTTTCATAATTAGTCTCGTACCACACCGTGTTCAAGAACTATGATGGGTTTAATTCCCAGTTCCATTGGATATATAGTGAAAACTATACATTTTGTCTCTTTCATAGCTAAAAATAATCCACTCTGATGAGATTATGTTTTTTATAACTAATACCATTATCCCTATGATTAATATAGATATATCATTGACTAGTGGGAAAACCATATCAATATCCCCCATAGGGTTCAATTATTACAACCTTAAACTATGTGCATCTTTTCTTAGAAACTTTCATAGAACTGGGAATCCTTTACCATCCTTTAAAATCATGTTAATACTATTTCATATCACACAATCCTCTTTAATAAACCATCCCTATTGGTCCATTAATCATTACCTTAAACTATTTCTTCCCCTTAGTCAAAGAATTATAACCTTAAACTATGTGAAACTAGCCCCATGTGACCCTGATTTGCATTTAGTTTACCCCACCTATATTGATTTAGTAAACTAATTCCCCTCCTTTAAATATATCCTCATCTAAGAGAATTTCCCCCTTCTAATTATTTTCTAGAACCATTCCATGTTCAAGAACTATTTGTGGGATGATTATCATTTTCATAGGAAACATAGTGATTCCTATATTTTCTATATTGGGCTGAGTTAAAAATCATCTCTCTGTTCATGCCTTATTTTGATTCCCCTTTCCCTATGGTGATCCTTAACACCTTCACACATAATGAGTCAATGGTATTCTTAGGAAGAGGTAATCCAAGCAGTATAACCTTAAACCATGTGAAATTTTTTTTGGTATCGTGTCTCCTTATCCCTTTCCTTACATCAGGTTTATAATGCTTTGCCTACAACATTAGCCCTTCTAAATGGTCCAAAATTTTTGTCCTTAAGCTAGGATCCATTGTCCAAAAATCTTGACTTTAAATTGTATTACCCACCCATACATATTCCCCAAAATATGTACTTACTCAGTGTGACTGGCATGACCTTAAATTTCCCTAGTAAAGAGTCACATATGTCTTTCAGGTTGAAAACCCATAGGGGGAACTTGATAAAAAGTTAGACATTCCCATACCAAGTCACCCTCACAACTTAGTAAAAAATTATGGACTGTATGGAAGTTTAAAAAACCATTGGGACTCATCATCGAGCCCTAAAAAAATCTTGGTTGCACCATTTGGACCCAATGGTCTAAGAAAAAATTAGGTCCAAACCATACCCCCCCCCACCCACCACCACCCACTTCATGAAATCCTCCCGGAGGTACCACACTTTGTGTTCCCTTTTTGTGCATCCCACTACCTAAAAGGTGTGGTTTCCATTCACATAATTACACACATCCTGACCATATAACACTAAACTATATAGCTCCATGGTAAATTCAATGTAACCTTAAACTATAGAAATCACATATACTCACCATACAATATTAAAATGCATGTTCAATATCCTTTCCACATGATGTTAAATTTAACTCCCTCTATCCATATTGTACAATTTAAACCTGAAAAGTTTCATAGGCCCTCATCTGAGAGGAATGTTTTGTCATTCTATGTTGTTCACCTACTACACCACTTGAGTTCTTTGACCATCACTTAGAAACTGAGATGATGTTCCCCTTTCAAGGTGAGTCTATCTTTTAAACAAATATTTCAACCCAATGTGCTCATAACCATGGTGGAATAATCCCAAGAGTGTTGAACTTCATCCAAACATTCCCTTAATCCTCATCAATGCTTCACATCTTCATTTATTTGGATCCATGTCATCTTTAACCTCTGAACGGGCCCCCTAACAATGATGGTTCCTAGGAAAAATGGCTCACCTCCAATCCTGGGCACATGCCCCAAAGGACATTTGATGACAATTTGATAGGTATCGTGTTTCAAACATGTTCAATGATCAAATCTCATTTGTATTTCCCCATTCATGGAAGTACGATAGTTAAATATTCATTTTTAACATTATCATCAATCATCCTTCATCATCCTACCACTCCCACTTACATTGAAAATCCTAGAAGTATTGATTCGCATACTCTATACTCCCCTTTTTTGGGTAGAATCCAACACACCTAGAATTTCCCCACTCATGAACCTATGTACATTAGGAAAGAAAGTCAAATATGTAAAGTACCCCTATTCAACCAAGGCTTTCCTCTTTAGGACACTCATAGTGGTTGGTGGATCATTATGACCCCTACCCTTCATTCCTTGATTGTTGCTCTCATAAAAAGGAATAGTATTCTATTTTCCTCTTATTTCTCACACTAATCATGACTCACACTGGTTTAGAGACTTATAGTTGATTTTCTTTTTAATATGATTGAGGTTTATAGAAACATGATGTGAACTAACACTTTTATTTTCTAAAAATGTGTAATAACGAAGAGGGTCATCCAAAAATTGGAGTATAGAGACCCTAGATTTTCTTACATGGATATTATATCTTTTTAGATGAATATTCAATACATTATACAAACACACCCCTGAGGGACATAATAGTTTAGTGTCTGTGGATACAAGGTACACAATCTTCTAATTTGGTGAAAGATCTTCAACATCTCCCACAAAGATCTTATCCTTTAGTACTCTTCACAAAAATACCCTACTTAAGACCTTTCTTCATAACCTAGTGAAAGGAAACATAAGAAATGGTAACAATTTTTTATGAGTTACCCACCTTTGGAATCATATTTTGAAGTATAATTGAAAATTATACAATCCAAAGAGATTAAAATTAAAATTTTCAATAAAATTTAAGACCTGTATAGACATGGGATCTTAAAACCTCCCTACAATAACGCTAATCATCCTAAAGAAGACTTTGTGGTCATCCAACCAAACCTAATGTAATTATATTGTTATTAATTCTAAGACAAATGACTATGTTCTATTCTTGAATGTTAGACATTCTTCTGGAGAGTAAATTTAAAATAAGGGTGCTTAAACTACCAAAACACATTCCATATATCAAATCCATTATCAAAACCCTGATAGGACAGTCACCCACACCAATAAATCTTGAGACACCCAAGGGTTTTCAACCAACTAATAATTTGGTATGTGGTGCTTCTCACCTTAGGTCCTAGCTAAAAGAAGCCAACTATGAGATATGGTACCCTTAACTATTATAATTTCTTATCAAAACACATTCATAGAAGCCCAATGACATGCTTGGTGTAGTTTTTGATAAACAATGCCCCCAAAAATGTGAGAAAACCAATTTTGATTCTCATTTCATAGTTATAAGTCAAAATTAATTCATACCCACCATCCAAAAAATAAGCACGAATAAGATGGATTTTATATAAAAAACTTGCATAACCACCAAAAAAACTTGTCATGTCCAAAAAGACATACCCAACATAGTTCTTATCCCACATAATACAGTTCCACTTTAGAGTATAAGTCGAACCTCCTCAATATGTCCCACCTAAAAACACTCAGTTTCCCCCTTAGAGGCATTACCTAAAACACTTGATTATGATTCCATTACTCTGAAAGTCAATCTAATATCATCCTGATACATATACTAAATATTAATTATAATCTCAATTGTAATACCATGGTTGATTCATTAATCAATCAAAACTATTATTCTTCTCTTCCACAAGCGTTGATGCATCACCAATCCGATCCATGCTTGAATTACCTCAATTCCCATCCTAATCTCAAATCCCGCACGCATACTCAATAAATTTTCATTTATGAATTTTATAACTAAAGGAATCAATATAAATTCATATCCATTTTCCCACCACTATTATAATCCCCTAATGATTATCCAATAGTCAGTCTCACTAAACCACTACCATACCTGTATGAGATCACATCACCCATGAGCGATATAACACTTCTCAATATTAGAGTGTCCTTATCATCAGTCAAACCTAATCCTCATAGACTATATCCATCTTTTATCACCATTAATGATTGAACATGGCCACCTCACTTTTACTTGATCATTAACATAAAACAATAATCACTGTCTATCACTACTCACAAGTGAATCTTCCTTATTACTTTCAAAAATTAAATCATAATGGGTTATATGCCCTTAAACGGCCAATGGAACACTACCCACCATATTTTTTAAATTAAATCACTCCATGAGTGAAACCTAAATAGGTTCCAGAATAAAGCATACATTTCACCTTACGATCCACACTCACCCACTATCAACCTCTAACACTAATCCTTCATGGTGATCCATGTTATGACCCATACATCGGTTAATCGTCCCATGACACTCGATCCATTTCTATAATCTCCTCTACCACATAATGAGATTTATAATTTTTATCCAGGCCTTTAAAAATTATACCCGTATGTATTCACAATTATCATTGGTCCTCGGGCCGCACATGACCTCCCACTAATTTAAAACTCAAAAGGCATGACATTAAACCATACAAATAATCACAATATTGATCAACATAATGGGGTACACTATCATACCACTATATTATACAACCTGAATCACAATCCTAGGAGTCATGTAATACCAAAAAATAGCCTCATACACCAAATAAGACCATACCTTAGATTTTGAGGTTCGTCGGCAGCAGTAGGGTCCGAAGGTGGCGGCGGCAGCGCCAGTGGAGGCTGTGGAGGGGTTTACGATGGAGGTGGTTTCACGATTGAGGAGGGTTTCATGGCAGAGGTGGGTTCGTAGGGGAGGATGGTTTCACAAAGGAGGTGGGGTTCAGCAGGCAGTGGAGGTGAGGTTCACGATAGAGGTGGGGTTTTCAATAGAGAAGGGATTCATGGCAGTGGAGGAGGGATTAACTATGGCATATGGGGGGTTGGGGTAGAGGAGGGTTTTGTGGCAGTGTAGGGGTTGACAGTGGTAGAGGTCAGATTTTGTGAGAACTTGAGACATGCAAGAGAAGAATCAAACTATTAGGGTTCATTTATAAAATTTGGTAAAACTTTCATCAATGCTAGTTAAAAAGCACTGATAAAGGTATGTTTTATCAGCCCTAAAATAGAAAGAACTGATAAAACATCCTTTTATCAATTCTTTTTTAGTGCTGATAAAGATATGCCTTTATCATTGCTAAAAAATGCTGATAAAAGGTGTATTTATTAGCGCTAAAATTATATCACTGATAAAGACATAGTTTATCAACACTTTTTTAGTGCTGATAAAGGTGTATCTTTATTATAACTAAAAAGGAACTGATAAATCTATATTTATTTATAATTATAGTTATAAATATTTTTATTTATTTATAAATATTTTTATATATTTATAAATATATTTATCAATATATTTATTTAATTATATATATTTATAACTTTATAAGTATAATAAATATATTTATTATAATTTTATAATTATTTACATATATATATATTCAATTATAACTATAAGTAAATATATTTATAAATATTTGTATATAATTATAAATATATTTATTTATTTATTTATTTAGAAAATTATAATATATGTATCTATTGTAATTTTATAATTATTTAATTACATATATATTTAATTATAATTATAATTATAAATAAATATATTTAAAAAGTATTTATATATAACTAAAATTTTATAATTATAAATATAATCAATATATTTATTATTTAAATATATTTATTGCAATTTCTTAAGTATTTATGTGAATATATTTATGGGTATAACATGAATGAATTATATACCTAGTAGAGTATATAGATAATAAAAAATGAGTCACCACATATGGAAAACATGAATAATGATAATAAGGGTGTAATATATAAATGAACATTAATTCATGATGAATAAATAACATATGCACGCTAATTATACTTAGGCATCAATATATTTATTGGCCAAATTCCTTAGAAAGATATATTTATTTAAATATATATATATATATATTTAAATATATATATAATTATATATATATATATTATTTATATAATAATAATAAATATATAATTATAAATATTATAAATATAGTTATTATTTAATAAAATTTATTATAATCTTATAATTATTTAAATATATATTTATAATCACATAAATACTTTTTTTAAACATTATATATATATTTGAGCTGTTAAAAAAATATATTAATTATAAACATGCATTTTTTATTTAATGTTCATAGATAAAAATTAGTTTTTAATATAAATATAATAATTTTATATATATTAATAGTATTTTTTATTATAAACTTTTATTAGCGCTAATAATAGCGCTGATAAATATACATTCTATCAGTGCTAAAAAAGAGCTGATAAAGGGTAAATTTATCGATGCTTTTAGCTATCGCTGATAAAGGCCCCCTTTTATCATCGTGTTTTTCTCAGTGCTAATAAAGGTCAGAGCTGCCCTTTCCCCGGTCTGTGGTAGTGAAAAAAATGTTGAAAATTTCATCTCACATCAACTAGGATCTATGTTGAGAGGATGTTCATTTTTCTATAACTCTTCACCAGCGGCAGCTTATCTATCAGCCTAAAGTTCCAACTCCCTCGCAGCCATATATGTATCAACAATGGGTTTATCTTCAAGGATCAAGGTTGACTCGCCCTAAATGACTAGGTCCCTAAGGGATGGATCGACTGTTGGAGTAAGTATCCATGCTCCCTTAGCCACATCCGATTGTTGAGGACACACTACCTCAAGCATTGTATCAGACAACGGTAGGGTAGTTATTTTAGTCTATAGCAACAAAAAAGGTTGACATAACTAGTGGAAAAAAATACTTACATGAGGTGAGTTCTTGAGTGTTGTCCGCACCCGAGTCCTTGAAGGGGATTTCCACCACTGGAGACCCCTTTTTACTAGTAGGTGCTTCGACAGCTATTATGGGATCCCTCGACACTGCATGGGTAAAAGCTAGATAAGATAATCAAACATTTCAATACGGTGGAGTCAGTAAACTATCAAATACTTTGAGATAATCAAGAAAAATGATATCAGAAGTCTTACCTTGAGGTGCATGGGAATCTCAATGATAAGCCACCCCAAGGGACCTGCTCTAATGATAGCCTCGACCTCCATCGAGAAGATAGGGTGTAGCCCCTTATAGATGACTGGGAGAACCAAAGGGACTGAAACTCCCTCTCCAACCTCCTCCACAGACACATCTCTCGTTGGGGCCTTAGGAATGGGCTCTAAGGTGGGACCCCCCCCCCCAGTAACTATTGAGGTTCCCTCTTCACCCTCAATAGAGGCCCCTAATCTCTCCTCTGGTGATTTATACATGAATCACGATCATGATTTAGATATTATAAATGAATGAAATCTGAAATGCACTCTTACAAAAAAATTACCTCTCTTAATAGGTTCTTAGTCAAGTCACCATCCCTAAGAGTGACCTCCCCACTCTCTGGAGCGCTTTCCTTCTCAGGTTCAGAGCCCTAGGACACCTCACCACGGTAGCCTTGCCTATCAGCTCCTGCATTCGACCCCTCCTAGGTTGGTATATCAGTAGATGGTATTTCCTTATGACCCATACCAAACATCACCCATACCCAAGTGGTGGTATTCATACCCTCCTTTTGATAGAACGCGAAATAATCCATGTCTATCAGGCATGAAAATATTTATTAGAAACTCACTTGGGTTGTGATTCTCATGATCCCAACCTCTGGAAGCTCAATCTCTAATCAAATCAGCCTCAGTCATAGTCTCTCCACTATCAGGGATAATGAAAACATTCTACATGCCACCCAGATCATGGGATTGGTGGAATCATCATCCAACTATACCAGATATCACACCTTCTTTCTTCGGGCCTCCCCAGACAGACTTTCCACAGTGTGGGATCTTTCTTCTTACTCTTGTAGCTTCTTTTGAGGGAGACCTTATAGGTACGGTACACGTAGTGAAAGCACCAAAATATGGTATTTCCAAAAAATTCCATCGATGATCGACATGAGCTCTTCTTCATTAGCAAATCATTTCCTATTTTAAGTTGAGGATCCTGCATGAATAATTTTAAGCACAAAATAAAACCCTAAACACCTAGTTTGATCTGAATCCACTTAGACGTCTTTTCATCATTAGTGATCACTTATCGAATAATCCAAATTCCAATTCCTCTGGATCATCCACACACACTTAAAAAATATGCAGGTGAACCAATTGTCAAAATATAGGTGCTATAATGGAGTTATGATGACAACATCTACGCTCCAATGATCACTACATCGCCTGGCTTATGATGCATGAGAGGGATCTCTATCTAAAATCCTAGATCGAGAGACTCTATCTCTGTAATTTCCTTCCACATCTCATTGGCTTGAGAAGGGGGGGGGAATTTTACTTGACCTTAAGCAATGTTCCCAAGATGCCAAAGGATGGAAATAAATGTTGAGGGCTTCAAGAATAAAGTGGGGAACAACTTTTTCTTAATACAAAACCAAAAAAACCATCCACAAACTATATGATGCATGTCAAAAAAACAACCAAACTCATACATTACCAAAATACAACCAACTAATCCATAATGATCCCACATTCCAAAACAACCAAACACAATATCAAAGTACTCTTCGGAATATTAAACAAGATACCCAAAATAAATCAAGACACACTCCACATCTCCACACCAAACTCCCTAATTCAAGCCCCACCACATCTCCCAAGAATCACCACATGCCACTAACAATGAGATGATTTACCTTTACCTATATCCTGGAATAAAACATCTTCAAAAGAACCAAAGTGCCAAAGTAGGGGGTGATTACTAATACTCAGTATGTTTTCCCCAAATTACTTCCCTACACACACCACTAGGATAAAACCATTAGCACATTTATATAAACAGTTTATATAAAGCAGTCGATAGTGAAACAGCTTACAACATTCCAAACACTTATTATCAAGCCATTTCCACTCTAATTCCCACAAAACATAGGAAATACAAACAACCATGCCACAAGATAATTCACCATTCCCCATTAGTACAATAAATTTCATCTTTTCAAAACAACACACAACAAAACAACCATTACGGCGGGACTTGTTCCCATCTCGTTCACACCATTCAGAACTAGTGGTGCTTTCTGACCACTACCCTTAATGGTGGTTCTTCCAAACACTATCCATCACCTTTTATATTGAGACTTACCACCCACTTTCACATCCCATTTCAACAATCCACAACCAAACATATAACCCACCAAGGCCACAACAACATGCAAATAATCATTTCCATAACTTTCCAAACCACTTCAATAAATCACCCATTTATTGAAACCACCCTTCAATCATTTCCCGTGCCAAAAACATTTCAATAAAACAATATATTTATTGAAAACAATTTTTATCAACCAGTTTACCAAATCAATCCCATCAACCCATTTTAGAATCTCCATTTTAAAATCCACAATAAGAGCATTTCACCACAAAACCCCCTTTTTCCCATAAAACCCAAAACATAACCAAAGGGATTTCCAAACCATTTCACACATCAAAACACAATTAATTTTAATCAACACAAATTAATTGTAACCAAGATTTAAGTTCTAGAAAATTGGATTTGAGAGAGAATCCCCCTACCTTTAGGGTTCCGGCGAATTCGACCCACAAGCAACCACACCCAAAATCCGAGAAAACGCTCCACTACAACCACTATAGATCCCCTTCCCTATCATCCAAAATCATTAAAATAAATACCCAAGGAAAAAACCCTATATCTACATGAAATGTATGTAAATATAGAATACCAATCAATAAAGAATAGTATATCTAGAGGAAAACAAAGATAAACCAAGATAAGTGACTTACCCAGGAGAAACCACCTACAAACCACCGTGAAAACCCTTCGATTTTCTTCCAAAACATGTGGGAGAGCCCCTCCAACCCTTGAGAACTGAAAATACCGAGTGAGGCCCGAGTGGGAGAATATTTGGAGAGAAATAGGTCAATCCTAAGGGAACCCGAATTTAAAAACCCTACATTTAATTGGTCGCATGGTTAGTCCTCACAGTTTGGAAAACTGTGCGCTAACTGTGTTCACGTCATTGTCTTGAGATGAGGGGTCTACACAGTTTCCTCACATGGTTTGGAAAACTATGCGCAGGTCATGTGAAGCCTACTGTCCCCCCTGCATGGTTTCCTAGAGAACGCGCACGGTTTCCCCAAATTGTGCTCCCTTAGAAAACCCTCCAAAATTATTCAAAACCATTACAAACTCTCCCAACATCTTCCCAACTCATCCCATGCACTTTAAATACATAAAAACGAATAAACAAAGGCTACATACCTCAAAATGGGGGTGTAACATTCTCCCCACCATTGGACTTTCGGTCCTTGGAAAGTAGAGAACCATTTCTTTACCGAAAGAGCTCGGGCCATTGCTCGACCATCTCTTTATCCCTCTCCCAAGTCTCCTATTGAATCTGGCCATGATACCACAAAACAAGAACTAGATAAATGATTTTACCAGGCTTGACTTTCTCCTATCTATCCACAATCCTCACTGGAACGTGCACCAAAGAAGCATTTGGTTCTAGCTCAACATGATCCCAACGAATCACATGGTCAAGATCTCGCTGATACTTTTTCAACTATGAGACATGAAACACATTGTTCACTAAACTAAACCATGGTGGAAAATCCAAATGATAAGACACCTATCTAATCCTCTTTAGTATCTCAAAAGGCCCAATATACCTCAGAGATAACTTACCCTGCTTCAAAAACTGACGATGTCCCAACCTAGGAGAGATTCTAAAAAACACGTGATCACCCACCTCGAACAACAAGGGTCATCGATGATGGTCCGCATATGATTTATGATGACTTTGAGTCATCTAAATACTCTTCCTAATCAACTTAATATTTTCCATATTCTCTTGGACAAGGCTTGGTCTCATCATTGAAGTCTCGCCCATTTTCACCCAGCATAGTGGAGAACGACACAGATGCCCATACAAAGCCTCAAATGGATCCATATGTATCGAAGCCTGATAACTATTATTATAGGAGAACTCCACCAATGGTAAGTGATTCTCCCATGAACTAGAAAAATACATCACACAATCCCTTAACATATCTTCCAAGGTTTTTATTTTTTTCTTAGACTGGTCATCCGTTTGCGGATGATATGCCATGCTCATAGTCAATTTTGTTCCAAGGGCTTGTTATAAGGATTTACAAAAACAATATGTGAACCTCGGATCTGTATCTAATACAATTGAAACTGTAACACCATGCCTCTTTACCACCTCCTGGATATAGATTTTGGATAGATCCTCCACCGTATGAGATTCACAAATCGGGATGAAATGGGCCGAATTTGTGAGATGATCCACAGTCACCCATATGTAATTGTGTTTCCTAAACATTATTGGGAGACCCAACACAAAATACATTGTTATTTTATCCCATTTCCACACTGGTATAGGTAAATACTACAACATGCATGCTAGTTGCTGAAGCTCTTCCTTGACTTGATAACAAGTCAAGCATCTCAAAACAAACTCAGCCACATCCCTTTTCATACATGACCACAAAAACTGCACTTTCAACACCTTATACATATTTTGAATTCCATGATGAACAACCCACCAAGAATGATGATAATCCCTGAGAAGTTACTCCCGATAAGCCACTAGTTCCACCATATAATTATGAAAACACAAGACTGAATTCCCATTCAGTTCCCAGTTCTCAATGGTCTCCCCACCATTGAGTTTCGACCTCATCGCCATGCACTCAGAATCTAATGACTGTGCCTCTTTAATAAAACCATCAAAGTTAGGAACTAATTGAACCATAAAAATTACTACTCTATCACTTCGGTCCTCACATTCCAACTGCATGTCAGCTATGACTGACATCAACTTCCACTGATTTGATGCTTGTTTCACCACTTGATCTTATGATTTCCTCGTTAATGCATTTGAACTGAATTTCCCTTACTTGGTGTGTACATTAAGTAGAAATCAAAAATTTGTAGATATTATATCCATATCTTTTGTCTCATGTTCAAATCACTTTGTGATAAGATATGCTTTAAGCTCTTACGGTCGGTAAACACTATAAATTTCTCACTGAAGAGATAATGATGCCACATTTTTAAAGCATGAACCACTACTACCAAATCTAAATCATGTGTTGGGTAGTTCTTCTCAAGAAACCTCATCTGACATGAGCCATATGCAACCACATGATCCCCCTACATGATAACACACCCCAACATTGATCCCGATGCGTCACAATACACCACATACCCTTTCCCTAGTTCTGTAAAAACCAAGACTGGTGCTGATTTAAGGAAACCCTTTAACTCTTCAAAGAATTTCTAGCACTTCTCATCCCATTGAAATGGGATATTATTCCTTGTAAAAGCTGTCATCAACAAAGAAAATCGTAAGAAAACATGAAAAAAATGTCTATAATACCCAACTAGACCAAGGAAGATCTATATCTTAAAAACATTATTTGGCAGTTTCCATGAGATAAAAACCTCTATCTTTTCTGGATCAACTGAAACACCCTTATCATAAATAACATGGCCAAGGAAACAAACAATATTTATCCAAAAGTTACACTTTAACAATTTGGCATAAAAGTGATGATCCCTCAAGATCCCCAACATGATTTCCAAGTGGTGACCATGTTCTACCCTTGTCCTCGAGTACACCAGTATATAATCAACAAATACGACCACAAAAGAATGAACATATCGCTGAAATATCTGATTCCTTAATTCCATGAACATCCTTGGTGCATTAATTATACCAAAGGGCATAGCCACATACTCATAATGGCCATATCTACTTATGAAAGCTGTTTTTAGGATACCCTCTTTCCTCACCTGAAATTGGTGATACCCTGACCTCAAGTCAATATTGGAGAACCACTAAGATCCCCTCAACTGGTCAAACAAATCATTAATGCATGGAAGTGGATATCGATTCTTTATTGTAACTTGATTAAGTCTACGATAATCAACATAGAGCCGTAAGGTTCCATCCTCATTTTGAACAAACAAAACTGGCATTTCCCAAAGAGAATTGCTCATCCAGATGAACCCCTTGTTTTCTAACTCTTCCAACTGCAACTTCCATTCCCGCAATTTGGTTGGTTCCATTTGGTAGGATGTAAGTGAAATAGAACTGGTCCCCGGAAGGAGATCAATCGTAAACTCCACTTATCTCATGGGTGGAAACCCTAAGAATTGTTCAGGAAATAAATGCATAAACTAATCTACAACTGCTAGAAGAACACTCTTCTCAACACCTTACACCAATAACAATGACAAGGACTCTAACTGATATGTTATCGAGCAAACAGTTGGTGCTAAGAAATCTGTTTCACCTAGCTTTGTACTCTTCTCCCCTCTAAACAGATGTCTGATTCCATCATCCATCACAAAACTAACCATTCGTGCATAGAAATCGATGTGGGCCTTAAAATTTTCCAACCAATACATTCCCATAATTATATCATAAGGATCCATCTCAAGCATTGAGAAATCACACATCAATTCGATGCCATCCACAACTAAGCAACATACTCTATAGAGGAAATCTCAGCACTCTATTTGACCTAGAGGAGTATGAATTTTAAAAACAGAAAGCATATTTTCCACCATTAAGCCCAAAAAAATAAATGGTGAAATAAGTAAGAAAAGAATGTGAATCACTCGTATCAAACAAAGATTGCATCAGCGTGGAATTTAAAATAATTGTACCTCACACCGTGGATAGTCCCGACTAATCATCCACCACAACCTACTCATCTCCAAACAACTAATTTCTTGCCACACTCTACTGTTTGTTACCCTGCTGAGATGTCATGGTATTTCGAGAATAACCATGACCCACTTTACTCTTCTACCGAGGGGTGTGCTTCTGCCCTAGTCCAGTCGAGGCATAAGACCTCTTCAACCACTGAGGAGTGTAAGGGACACCCGACCATGGAGCATTCCGACAATAACACTGTAGATGCCCCATCTATTTACAATTATGACATGATCAAGGTTGTCTCATACAATCCCGCTTGATGTGGCTCATAGAACCACATTGAAAACATTCTGACTTACTCTGAGGCTTCAGAGGAAAATTCACCGGTCCTGTCGTTAGATTTTGAACTGTTCTCCCACCCTGTAAATAAGTGTCCCTCTTCCTCTTGAACATAGTGTTCAAGTGCCCACTATTTCCAATGGGTACCAATATACTTCCCCTTCCTGTACCCCCTACGAGATCCCATTTATCCACCATATCTCAATTCATCATTTCTGTGTAATCATCTATACACAGCACCACTATCTTGGAATGAATTTCCTGGTTCAACACAACTTCAAAAATTCATGCCTTCAACGATGTACTACCCACCACCTCAGGTGAAAACCGAACTAAATTCATAAACTTATCCTCATATTTTGTCATCATCATGTTCCCTTGCTTCAAACTGAAGAAATACATTGTACGCTGAATTCTGAACATATGAGGGTAGAATTTTTTATTAAAAAATTCCTCAAACCCCTCCCATGTCACACTTTGGTCCATTCCAGCTTGGACCGACAGCTCCCACCACTGATGGGAAAGATCTTCCAACATGTACATGGCTAGTTTCAATTTCATCTCTGTTGGTGTTCCCAAAAAGTCAAATATCCTATTTAGTCTATTCAGCCATGCTTTAGCCCTTTTTGGATTTGAATCACCCCTAAACATGGGTGGATTCTGCCTTTGAAACTGAACTGTATGATCCACATTCCTTGGTTCATCTGATTTATTTACACTTCCCACTGTTGGTAAATCTTGCACTATACTCTGCACTAGCTTCTAGTTCACCTGGGGCTCAGGTGAAACCACATTTTCAGCAACCTCTTCTGGTTGGTCTCTACGATGCCTACCTAGTGACATTTCTATCAATAAAAAAACAATCATAAGTCCTTCTATTTTGGAAACACATGATTCACAAATTCCAGTTCAATTACACTACAACTATTACAACCAGGATTTCCACAAGTTCACATTTCCCATGTTGCGCTATTTTAAAAAAATCCACCATGTTTTGAAAATCAACCCATTTTTAAAATACCAAGAATTTTCCATGTTTCAAATCCTTCTATTTGGAAACCCAATTTAGATTTTTCAAATCCACACATTCATATCATACCATATATCATTATACCCCAATAAAATATGCATCCTAGTGGGAATTCATTTCTACCATGCATGACATGATCATCTCATTGGCTATACCCACTATAAGGAGATATCTAATGCCTATAAGTGTCTCCAAACACTTATGTACCCAACTCCACAGTAACTTGAAGTTCAGCATAAAAGGGTTATCTATGTCCTTTTATTATATAAATTCCAAGTTCCGACAATCCTGCACCTTGCTACCATCCCAACACAAGGAATAGACCAAGAACAAATGTCAACACCAAGACCGACAATCAACACTAAACTATTGAAAAATTATTCTCAATTGAAATCCAAGGACCGAACAAACCGATACCACTTGTAACATCTACCCCATATCATTGGCTTGAGATAGAGTGGGAATGTTACTTGGCCATAAACAACATTCCCAGGACGGAAAAGGCTGGAAATAAATGTTGAGGGCTTCGAGAATAAAGTGGGGAACAATTTTCCCTTAAGAAAAAACCAACCAAATGATCCACGAACTATATGATGCATTTCAACAAAACAACCAAACTCATACATTACTAAAATACAACCAACTAATCCATAATAATCCCACATGCCAAAACAACCAAACATAATATCAGAGTACTATGTGGAAGACTAAACAAAGAGCCCCAAAATAAACCAAGACACACTTCATAGCTCTACACCAAGCTCCCTGCTCCAAGAACCACCACATATCCTAAGCATCACTATGTTCCACTAGAAATGAGATGCTTTAACTTTACCTATGTCCTGGAATACGACATCTGAAAAAGCACCAAAGTGCCAAAGCATGGGTTGAGTACTAATAATAAGTAGGTTTTCCCCAAATTACTTCCCTACACACCCCACTAGGATAAAACCATTAGTATACTTATATTAAGAGTTTATATAAAACAATCAACAATGCAATAACTTTCAACATGTCAAACACTTCTTATCAATCCATTTCCACCCAAATTCCCACAACACATAGGAAATCAAAACAACCATTCCACAAGCTAATTCACCATTCCCCGTTAGCACACCAAATTCCATGTTTTCAAAACAACACCTAATAAAACAACCATTACGATGGGACTTCTACCCATCCCGTTCACCCCATTCACAACTAGTGGTGCTTTCCAACCACTACCCTTAATGGTGGTTCTTCCAACCACTATCCATTACCTTTTATAGTGAGACTTTCCGCCCACTTTCACATCACCTTTCAACAATCCACAACCAAATATATAACCCACCAAGGTCAAAACAACATGAAAATAACCATTTCCATAACATACTAAACCACTTCAATAAATCACCCATTTATTGAAACCACCCTTAAATAATTTCCCATGCCAACCAAATTTCAATAAAACAATATATTTATTGAAAACCATTTCCATCAAACATTTTCCCAAATCAATCCCAGCAACCAATTTTAGAATCTCCATTTTAAAAATCTACAACAAGAGCATTTCACCAAAAAAAACCCTTTTCCCAAAAATCCCCAAAACATCACCAAAGGGATTTCCAACCCATTTCGCACATCAAAAACACAATTAATTTTAAGCAACACAAATTAATTGTAACCAAGTTTCAAGTTCTATAAAAGTGGAGTCGAGAGAGAATCCACCTACCTTTAGGGTTCTGGTGAATTTGACCCACAAGAAACCACGCCCAAAATCTGGGCAAACACTCCACTACAACCACTCTAGATCCCCTTCCCTATCATCCAAAAGCCTTAAAATCAACACCCAAGGAAAAAACCCTATATCTACATGAAACAGATGTATATCTAGAAAACCAAGAAAGGGAGAAGAGTAGTTCTAGAGGAAAACAAAGAGAAACCAAGAGAATAGACTTTCCTGGGAGAAACCACCTACAAACTACCTTGAAACCCCTTCTATTTGCTTCCAAAACATGTGGGAGAGCCCATCCAACCCTTGAGAACCAAAAATCCTGAGTGACGGTCGAGTGGGAGAAGATTTAGAAGAAATAGGTCAAGCTCAAGGGAGCCCGAATTTAAAAACCATACATTTAAGTGGTCGCACGGTTAGTCTGCATGGTTTGGAAAACCGTGTGCATGCCTCTATATCAAGAGGAGGGGTCCACACGATTGCCTTGCACGGTTTGGAAAACTATGCATAGGCTATGAAAAGCCTATCGTCTCCCCATGCACATTTTCCTGGAGAACCCGCATGGTTTCCCCTAACTGTGCTCAAACTGTACTCCCTTAGAAAAGCCTCCAAACTTATTCGAAACCATTCCAAACTCTCCCAACCTCTTTCCAACTCATCCCATGAACTTTAAATGCGTAAAAAGGCATAAAAAAGGCTATGTACTTCAAAGCGGGGGTGCTAAAATATCTCTCTAGAATTTGAGAGAGATAATAAGAGAGAGATGACATGAATAATGGTTGGAAAGGACCTCTCTTCCTCTATTTATATCCTATTATGAAATCACCTGGAATGGCCTCACCAGCCCCCAAAAAATTAACACACTATGAACAACATATTATGACTACTACACTGAGCCATAAATATTATTATCACTTTCTCATAATATAAATAAATATATTACATGATAATAACTGAGCTGTTAACTCGACTCATCATTCCCAAAAATATTAAATGAACCTTGAATATTTTAAACCAATATTCATTCAATTAATATTTTTCATGTATTTACTATATAACTTGTAAATAAATTCAATGGTAATTATTCTTAACTTAAATAATATGAATTTATTTATTACTTTAGTGATCGTATCTCATTAGACAAATCCCAGACCATGGTGTTGGGTCCCAACATGTTCAATATACCTATTCTACTAAATATGGTATATTATTAGGTATGGTATTATGTGTGACCTTCTAAGCCCTTATCTTGATTGTAGTGAATACCATTCATAGACTAAGAGCGGGATCTAGTAACCCATAATGGAACTTAAAGAGAAAAGGATAGTCATAGTAGTGACCACCAACCTACGAACGCAAACTATGTAATATAATATCTTTATATTTAATATCTCATAAATAAGGACGCACACCTATGTCATCTCCATATTCTTGCTTTATTATTTTTTTATCTAACTGGATAGATTTACTCTCAACTACCATGGACATGGTCCTATAAAGGTACTACCATCCTAATCAATATGGTTAGAGATATATTAGTTCCTTGGCCTAGAAGCGACAAATCATTTATTGACCATTCAACCAATGTCATACCACCAATGAAACACCCAACACAGGCTACCTTTCCATGATTTCAATATCATGGTTTTTCCCTTGAATAAAAGTACACTATCAAATGGAACACTTTGGTAATAATCTAAAGTTAAGAGACCGATACCCATGTTCATAGATAGGAATATCCAATAACACCCAAAATATGTGGTGTTTCTATTGGAGGGTTAGTCCTTATGATATCACTACTAGAGATCACCAAGTATGAAATTTATGAGAAAAAATCTCAATTCTTATGATCCCTTAGCACCTAATAGAGAAACAACTATTGTGTCCAGTCAGTACGATGTATCTAGACCATAGGACATATGTCTAATATTAATTCCATAGTATCTTGAGGTTCTCATTATAGTGTGGGATCTACTATAACCTTTTTATACGACAATTAATCTATAGATATTACCATTTAAATAGTGGAAATGGAAAATTCTACACTATAATGGTAAGTATAAATCATGTATATCTAACTGTATACATGATATGGTATTCAAAAGTACTGCATAGCTGGGTCTAGGGAACCCACTGTTATAACACTCCCACTTGCAGTAGATCCAAATTTCTAACCAACCTTGTTAGCTCTCACATGATCAAAATCATGTTTCTGTTAAGTCATGAAATTATCTGTTGGGTCTACCACGATTTCTCCACATCGATATTCTACTATTCGATACCTCATCTCCTTGAGTAAAACTTCTCAAGAGATGGAATCGCCAAGTATATTCCTTTTATGCACTGCCATAACTTGACATCTTGGATAGTAGGAATATCATTATTTACATTATGATGATAATTTATTTACTAGGTATGATTCCAAGAACTAGAAAAAAATATTTTCATTTAACTACTTCTTAGCTGCCTCAGAAGCTTCAATGTACTCGGTATTTGTAGGTATGGATACCACTGTCTTAAATAAGCTTGAATCACTCATCACCTTATCCCAACTATGATATTATATCACATAGATCTAAGGAAGACTAGTTTGTGTCCCTCGAAAACTAGTATCCTTTCATCTCCACATCCTAGGTACATATATTTTGTACTTTCTAGAGATCAATCAGATAGTTTTAGCTACTTCACTTGTATTTCTCTTGGATACAATTTATATCTACCTATTATAAAGTATATGCTGTAAATATCATTTTTTGTACATATCATGGAATACGCAATTTATCCATCACTAAAGCGTATGGTACTCAACTCACCACTTTAATATCCTCTTATATCCTAGGCATGTTATCCTAGATATATTATGCCATGTGACATTGTTTAAAATTTTACTCTTGAATTATTCCAACTTGTATTTTACAATAACATGTCACTATATGTATGATTGACTAGGTCCAAGAAACCATTATATCTATCTCAATAGATCTTATTCCCTATAACTTAGGTTTCAACTTTTAGTCAATCATTAGAGAATAATTTTCATTTTGGTCTTAACTAACATGAATACTAATATATGTTTTCCATATTTGGTTGAACATATTTTACTTTGAAAACAATAGCACTCCCACTAACCTCTAGTAGACACATGGAAAACATTCATTCCAAATGAATATTCTATGATCATATTTCTTACTTCAAAACAAAACTAGACTTCAGTAACTTGAAACCTTTATTTTAATTTTGTGATGGTACCATCCCTTTATGGTTGAATTATATAGACACCTTCCATGATTGGTGGTCATGGAATCCAATGCTAAGAAATGATCATATAAATTTGTTATGACAAGTAAAATTCTAATCGATTTAGGTATACCAACTTGGTATTACCAATAAATCCTTATTGGTACCACACTTATACCATTCATGTATCATCTCACTTCAATACCCACCATAATATTCAAAATTATAATTCCCTTTTCACTTTTAAACATGGAATCCATTATTTAATTTTAATTGGTTTTTTCAATCTCATCAAATTTCCATATACTACTTTTAGGAATTTATTATTCTCACAGAATAATGCATCACCTCCCATAGTGAATACAAAACCATCACCATGGTTTTAATCTTCCTATGCAGTATGTGTCTTTGGAACATTCATGTTCCAAATGCACTTGTGGAACTTCTTCCTATATCAACTACTTGTGCATATTTGGTATCAACTAGATCCAAGTAAATATGGCTCCCACTATCTCAAAAGAGATGTGCACCCTTATATAGAAATGTAGTCTATTACTTGACTACCACTTTTCTATAATAGGGATTTATGTAATATCCTAAGAAACTCTTATGATATTTACTAAGATTTAAGATGTGTTTTTTCTTAATGAAAGTTTTTTTATGTCCTAAAAAATCTTTTCATCTAAACACATGTCTTATGACATTATGGATTTGAATAATACTATAACTTATATGATATATTTTTTTATGATAGTTGTCATATGGATATGGGATATCGTTGTTATTAGCAAAGCATGTCTTGAAATATAATTGAAGTTTCTGCAAGTAGAAACATTGATACTCCTTACATAATTACTCTGATATATAAAATGTGCATTTAGGAATTTCTCCACACTACATTTTTTTATCAATGTTAATATGTAAGACTTTATCAATGATTCTCCTCATAAACATAAATTTCATTATGTAGATAAGGCAATGTGCATTTAGGAATTAATCCATGCTACATTATGTTTATTGATGAATGATTGGTCAAGATATTCTTTATCATGCCATCACAAAGCAACTTATATCTTCTGACCATTCATATACTTCACTTTACCATTCCTTAATTTTTTTTAAAGGTTGGGGATGAAGCCTCAATTTATTATTTAATGAAAATACCTCTTTAGACTGGGTAGAGGGAGACCCATTACATAGCCAGAAGGCCCAAGGCCAAGTGGCCTGAATACAAGGCTTGAAAGCCCTATTTTTTGACCCAAAGGACCCCTCGGTGAACAGTACTACTACAGTACAGTTTCCGCAAAGGTGTTTAGCTTTACTGAACCTAAATACCAAATTGGGTATTTAGTTGACATCCACTCGTAGTATTACTTGACAAATAATTATCATTCCATGACTGGGTATAAAATTATAACATTTTATATTCATCACTTACTACTTATGATTCAAGTATCACTAAACTATTGATTGAGTATGAGAACCCACAAATAACGTTCATTCTTGAACTTAGAATAATGTATCCTTGTGTCTAAATGACACGTGAGAGAAACATTTTGGTTATACACAATTATATTTTTACAAGAATCATTAATTTGGCAATACGGAAGTCATTTTCTTCTCACCACTGACTTAGGAATCACCCTTTCTCAGCCACTTAGAGAATATACCTTACTTATAGTAATGTTTTTATACATTCTAGGTTATTTTATTTCAATACACATATGTGACAAACATATTGTATGTAATACTACATAAGTAATATTAAATCATTACTTTTATATTAGTAAACATACATAAAGAAGAAAAATATAATTTCTAATTCAATTCAGTTTATTTCATTTAACTTCAACTATTTTATTTCATAATATGAAATGAAAATAACATCTTGTAAATATCCAACCTCATTGCATTAAAGGATGTTTTGAATGTGATTTTGGAATTACTTTCCTTTGGAATTTTCTCCTTGTCTTTCAATTTTTTTTCATATGAATTAATGATTAATCTGTCTTTTATATTATTATTTATTTGGTGAAACTTACCATTAATAGGTAATGAAGAGTTTACTCAATACTTTTTTTGGTAACTTAAAATGATATTTGAGTAAATAGGTGAAAATAATATGAGAAAGGGAAATAATGAAATATTGTTATCCATATTTCAATTTACACAGATCCATTATAATCATTTACTATTCATATCTTTCTTTGATTTCTCCTTGCAAACAACTCAGAGATGAGACTACATGTTATATCATCGATGCCATGATGTAGTGACTGCAGCAAGCATAAAATGTTGATAATTGTAAAATGAAATAACCACCATATGCTATATACATGAGTCTCTTGTAAGTAATTTTACACCTTTGATTCTTGAGGTGGATTAATAGGTATAGGGACTCTAGCACCTTGAGTTTGCTATATCATAGTACTTTGTTCAAGTGCCCGTACTATTCATGGATACTTGTGCTAGTGTGAAAATTTACTTTTTCATTATTTATCAGAGTATTTATTATGGTATAACTTTCCATTTTCTACAAAAATAAAAAATATGGTAGATTAGTACTTTTTATCTTGATTACCAATTTCGACATTTTGAATAAATAATTAAATCATTAAATGTATCCCACTATTTTATTAAATTCTAGGAACCATCAATGCTAGAATCAAAATACTCTATCACTCGATTATTCTAGTAGAAAGAATCACTAAACCTCTTCTCATAGTCTACAAGTTTTGGATATGCCACTACTTGGAGGGTTTAAGGTTGGCATTTGGCTGACCATCCGTATTAACTCGTGGTTCCTTGATCTATTGAGTGGAGTCCAAACTTCTAAAATTGTAACATAATTTAATCAATGATTTCCTCTAAGATGATATAAAATTAACTTTGGATAATCCTTAATACCACATTAGTTAAGTCAACTTTCCAATCTCATAAGAACTCCATCATAGTAAGAGGCACCCTTAGCTTTGGAATGAAGAGCACTCCAAACACCTGGTTTTTTTCAAAGTCAAATGATGGAAGGAAGTTATGAATTAATATTTCTTTGAGGGTTTTATTTTTTTAAGTGATGAAATAAATTATTTTATATCTTATTAACATGTGTTATGTTATCTCACTTAAAACTGACTATGCAATAAATAGAAAAAATTCATCATATCACTTGTTCATTTTATCTATGCATGTTTATTTATTATTCTATGTGATCATGTGTAAACTACACATTCACAAAATAATAAACCATGAATAATAAAATGATGACATGATCATGATCTGATTCTAATGGTTGATCCATTACATGAATAATGGAACAACCTAGACCCTATGGGTAATACCTTGAGTCACGTCTCTTATGACTCATGTTGTAATGTTTGCTCATCCAATGCATCAAACTCATGTCTAGTGCATCACCATAATGCTGCGTGAAGTGCATCTCTTCTCATCTCATCATTATACAAAAATACTCACCCACATGCGAGGGGGTATGGGGAGTCTAAAATATAACTCAAATATAGACATTCAGGCCCTTATACATTTAATGATACAGATGACTTGCAGATCACCATATAATAAAATAATTATTACAAACCACCATGTAATAATTTTATTAAGTAAATAAAATATGCACCATACATACATTGGTCGATCAACGGCCCATGATCGGTCTAATATGCATTAAAATTTCATATTAAAATAAATAAAGAATTAAAAATTAAACATGTATTAAAATTATTTTTGAGGGCATTTTATTGAATTAAAATTCACTCTTATTTTAATTAAATGTTTCTAGTCATTCGATCACATCAATTAAATTGATTTTAAAACAAAAAATTAATTTAATTAATTAACTTAATTTATCACCAAAATTTAATTAATTTAAGCCGAAATATAAAAATTAATGACGGTAGCATGTGGCTCACGAGGAGGCACTTCTGGAGTGGAGTTTCATGGGGATAGGAGGTCACCTGGGGTTGCAGGAGGTGGTCGCTGCCTCAGGTGAGGTCGGCCTGGTGGGAGAGCCATAGAGGGGAGGCACCGGCATGGTGAAACGGTGAGCCGATGGGGCTGGGAGCTGGAGGCGGCCAAACAGGAGGCCATGGCGGCGGGGAGGCCATAGTGGTGGGGTAGAGCGGGTGGTTGGAGGCGGTCTAGATGGGAGGCCGACATGCTGAGGGGAGGCGTTAGCACATGGGGAGGCGGCCAAGTGGTCCCAACC
The DNA here is from genome assembly GCA_963277665.1 of Viscum album. NCBI lineage: Eukaryota > Viridiplantae > Streptophyta > Magnoliopsida > Santalales > Viscaceae > Viscum > Viscum album. The sequence goes on from OY728145.1 coordinate 909,645,859, forward strand.
ATGTGGAAGAAGACCCAAAAGTGTCTTTCTTTTGTTTTTATGGTTTAAACGACTTCCACGACCAACTATTTTTTTTTTGTCCGATTAATATTTTTAATAAAATTCCTCCCCAACCCTTAAAATTACAAAGCTTATTTCTTAGGATTTTGTTCTCAAAAATAAAAACATTAATTAAAATAATTCATTAATATTTTTAAAGTCATTTGTTTTTTCAGAAACCAGTGGAATTGAACCCTATGGAAGTATCGTATTCCAGCCACCAGAAATAGGACGGAATCGTCAGGTTCACCGAAATCTGACATCGACCAAGACCTTTGATTTTATACCCATAAAATGTAATTTTCCAATCCATATTTAAAACTTGTGATTTAATCACTTTCTATGACATTGGGAATAGAACTACGCCCTCTTTTATATTAAATGTAAATTTAATTCTTGTTTGTCTTAAAAACATCACACGTTGCTCTGATACCATTTGTAGATACTGAACACACAGAGGAGGTCTCAAAAGATGGGATTTTAAAAAAATTCCACTGACGATCAATATGAAATTGGCAATGGTGGTGAATAATTGCCTGGTTTAAGCCAACGATCCTGCATGAATAATTTTAAGCACAAAATTAAACCATAAATACCTGGTTTGATCCAAATCCATGTTCAAAGTCTACTCGTTGTTGGTGATTGCTTCTCAAAGAATCCAAAGTAAAATTTCTCTAGATCATCCACACGTGCTTTAAAAATTGTGGGTGCACCGATCATCAAAATATGGGTGCTAGCACAGAGTTCCGACGATACAGTCGACGCTCCAACCATCATTGTGACGCTCCAACGATCACTGCATCGTCTTGCTTACGATGTGTGAGAGGGAGCTAGATCCAAACTCTATGATCTAGATACTCTCTCTCTATAATGAGGGAGATACAAAAAGAGAGATATATAGGTTGTGAATAGTGGTTTCCAAGTCCCTCTCTTCCTCTATTTATAGTGTGTTATGAAATTACCTAGAATTGCGACACCAGCACCTGAATAATTAACCCACTATCCATCCAATGGCCCGAAGGCCTTCATTTTTTATTGATTTTTGATAATCCACCTTTCAAGGGGTGAGGTGGAACCCTTACAAGGCCCGTAGGCGTAAGTATTACATGGCCCGTAGGCCTTAGAGGAATTCATTTGCCCGTAGGCTTCAAACATTACATACAACCCAGACTAACTACTTGGAACTACTCCTCCCCAGTATCTTCATCGTGAAATCATCTCTCCACCTTCGCATGGCTTTTTGTCTAGGCATTCCCGTGCATGCACAGGCTTGTCCCGATGGAAGGTTTCATACCCTTTCATTCTTGCAATCCGTTTAGCTTATGTTGTAGTGAAATCTCCTTGTTAATCCTCCTTGTAGAGTTGTAGGTTTCCTGGTTTTCATTTTCACTTAAGGTGGCCTGAAGGCCTTGAGGTGGCCCGAAGGCCTTACTAACCCAAAGGCATGGGTGGCCCGAAGGTCTTAAAGGACACGGGGACCAAATCGGTGGTCCGAAGGCCCAAACAGGGGCATATTCCCGGCTGCTACAGTGCCAAAAAGTATCTGCTACAGTACTGCATAGTTCCCACTACAGTACCTACTACAGTACCCCCAAAAATAATGTCTCCGCCTAGATTTGATCTCGGGTCTCCCGGATGCACTTATGGAGTCCTTACCAACCGGGCTAAGGCTCATGTGCATTAACACACTATGAATGACATATTATGACTACTGTACTGACTTATAAATATTATTATCACTTTTTGGTCATATAAATAAATATATTATGTCATAATAACCAATCCATTAACTCGAATTTTCATTATCGCAAATATTAAATGAACCTTGAATATTTTAAACTAATATTCGTTCAATTAATATTTTTAACATATTTACTATAAAACTTGTAAATACATTTGATAAATATATTCAATACAAATTATTCTTAACTTGAATAATATGAATTTATTTATTACTTTAGTGGTCATATCTCATTAGAAAAATCCCGGACCCCATTGGTGGGACCCACCATGTCCAATATACATATTCTACTGAATATGGTATATTCTTGAATACATTATTGTATGTGACCCTCTAGGAATTTATCTTGAAAGCAGTCAGTACCATTCACAAACCAAGAGTGGGATCTAGTAATCCATCATGACCTCTATAGAGAAAAGGATAGTCATAGTAGCGACCACCAACCTATGAACACGCATTGTGTAATATAATCTCTTTGTCTTTAATATCTCATAAAGCAGGATGCACACCTGTGACATCATTCTTTTCTTGATTTATTATTTTTTTTTATCTAACTAGATGGATTTACACTCGACTGTCATGACCATGGTCTTATGAAGGTACTACCATCCTGACCAACATGGCCCGAGATATACTACTTCCTCAACCTGGAAGCGACAAATCCTTTCTTGATCATTCAACCAATGTCATACCACCAATGATGCACCCAACATAAGCTACCTCGACATAATTTCAATATCATAGTTTTTTCTTTGCAAAAAAGTATGCGATCAAATGGCACACATTCGTAACAATATCAAGTTAGGAGACCAATACACATGTAAATAGATAGGAACATCCAATGGCACCCAAAACATGTGGTGTTCCTATTTTCATGTATGTCCTCATGATCTCACAACTAGGGATCACCAAGTGTGAGCTTCATGAGAAAATGTCTCAATACTTATGATCCCCCAACACTGGATAGTCAAACATATGTTGTGCCCAGTCAGTATGATGTATCTAGACCATAAGACATATATTTAAGATTAATGTCATATTATATCTAGGTTCTCATTATAACATGGGATCTCCAATAACATTTTGATATGAAAATTAATCTATGGATATTTCCATTTGAATAGTGGATGTAGAAAATTCTTCACTATAATGGTTAATATACATCAAGTATATCTAACTGTATACATGATATGGTAATCAAAAGTAATACATTTTTGGGTATTCGGCACCCGCTATTACAACATCCCCACCTCGCCAGAGGGTGGAGGCATAGCAAAACCCTAATATGTTATCATCGTTGTTCCATCCCGATCCCTCAATGTCCAACATACACTTAAAAAATTATCCCATCTGTTTCCCTACTTCTCTTATGCCTCATTTGACAGTGCCACCTTCCTAACCCATCGGTGCAAGATCACACCCAGGCATTCCATTACATAGTTACCAGTATAATTCGAGGTAAGGATGATGGTGAGGTTGGATAGCAGTAGTATAATGTTCTCCTCAATTCCTTCAGCCATGAAAGTCCACCATAGCTGACAAAGGATACCGAGGTGCCTATCTTCACGGACCCCTGTGTAAACTCTCTTCACTGGCTACTAGATGCGTCCAAACTACCGGGTGTGTCACGAACCGAATCTGGTCGCCGCCAAAACCAGCACCAAACCCAGCCCATGACAAGGCCCGAAGGGTTTTCCCTATCCCCACGGGCTGACACAAGTTCTCAGGTATCATTTATCTTGGTTTTTGAACGATTTAACCGAATATGTATAGATAAAACACCAAAAACATTTGATAAAATGAATCTGAAAAATTCATACCAACAAGGTTTATATGAAAATCCAGAACTGAATACATAAGTTCAAATGAAATACAAAAGGTCCAAATACACAATGAAATAGAAACAAAACATCCCCATGTACTCCACATGATAAGGGGTCATCACCCCCAAGCCGTCTCCACAACTCTGCCCCAAGGATGGGGACTAACACCCTGAACCGCCATCACCCTTAGCCTTTCCTTTACCTGAGTCAAACATAACCAAGTCTACTTACACCCAAGGGGTGTAAGTAGGGTGTGATCCTATGCCCAATATGATACCACCCAATGATTCCAAATAGCACGCAATACAATGTGAAAAAAGCAAGCAGTTTTAATACACAAAGAAAAGCAGTGATAAAATCCAAGAAATGCAACTTTCAATTGAAAACATTTTTCAAGATAAAGTTTTAAAATTGTTCACACATTTAAATAGACATGTTTTATAATGTAAATTACTTCAAAAAACACCCCAATACATGGGAAAATACCACAAACACAATGAGCAACAAAATCGGGAACACCCCTAGGCACTAGATAGTCTCGGGCCCCATGTACCTCATACCTCGGTGTAAATTAACCATAGTAAAATTTTTTCTCATGCACGATCCAATAGTAGGGAACATACCCATAACCTAGTGGTCCCCAATCATCATCCACATAGTTTAGTTAGTGTTTTCATTATCCAAATTCTAGGTGAAATAGGGACAAAACTCATTCGGTCCACTAGCCGTACTAGTACTCATCTGCCCCACCTAGGTACCTGGGCTTCCCCCTTTGTGCTCAAACAATTTCAGCATATAACACATATCCATTTTAATTTAAAACACCACTAATGGTCACATACACAAAATACAATATCTATCGCATTTTATACCACTTAAAACACACAACAAACACTTTGATTTTTAATAAAACAATTTCTCAAAATCCCGTGTTTTTTTGCACACAAAACCCCTTAAGAACCCCACTTGTACACTATGTTCACACTTGTAAGTTACCAAAACAATAACTTCATCCCAATACATTCCAATTAAAACAAAAAATCAGTTTTCGGGCATTTCTATGTTAAACAAGAAGTGATAACTTTGTAAAACCTTCATTTTCACACAAAAGTGGAACCAAAACTTCACTTTCTTTACAAACACAATTAAAACCCATTTTTGTAGCAATAACCAAAGGGTATAAACATTATAAACAGTATTTATGCCTTATTACAGGTCAATAAAAACAAATAAGTATTTATAGGTAATCCCCAAATAAAAAAATAAAACACTTCTTTGTAAAACCCCCAATTTCACACCAAATTGGCATTTAAAATTCAATTGTAATAGAAACATCATTAGAACCAATTTTTACAGAAATAATAAAATGATATAAACCTGAAAATATGATAAATACATCATCTTAATACACAAATATTGCATCAACATTGGAATCACCTACCAAATCAAATGAAACCCTTGAATCTGTTGTGCGAAAACACAAACGCACCACCGCCGCACCTCAAGGAGGGTAGATCAAACCTAAAAATAGAAAATTGGATCAAGAAAATCCAAGGTTAAACCTTAGGTTTTACACCTTACCCTTCTTGAAATTTGGGACTTCATGTATAACGGAAGAAACACTAAGCATATTGAATGAAACCCTAAGAAAAATGAAAGAAGAATGAAGGAGACTCAATCACTTGAGGGTTCTTGAAGAAATCTCCCCAAATACACCAGTGGATGAATTTGAAAACAGTCCAAAATTCAATTGAGCTTGGAACATGAAATATAAGGTTAATTTAGAACTGGAATGGGGGGAAAAGAGTGAATAATGAAATATTTATGAAGGAATCAAATTACCTTTTAAATATGGACGAAATGTAAGTGCTTAAGAAGTTTCGACCTAAACCGCAAGGCAAATGAGCTGAAAAGAGGGTGGGAGGATACTGGACACGCGACTAGGTTAAATGGACGTGTGTGGGGATTAGAATCACCAAGAAATCCTTAATATTGAATAAGTTATTAATTAAACAAATTTTTATTTTAAAACTGGAATTGGGCTTTTGGGTAGGCCCAATCCCTTAAATAAAAACTCATATACAACTTGGTTATGGATTTCTAAAGGCTCCAAACTACAATGGTGGTGTTAATATTTTAGGGGATACCATTTAGGAATTTGAATGGATGAAAAATATTAAAAAATGAAAAAGTTATAAAAGAAACAAAATTTATTTTTAAATCTGGAATTGGGCTCACGGTTTGGCCTAATTCATGAAAACTCACCCATTCCACCATAAAAGCTTGAGAAACCCCAAAAACAAAGCGGAAATGAAAATTAAATGAAATTTAACTTTAAAATAAGTCATTTATGTGACAGGGTGAAATGAGATGGAGTGTACCATTTGTAGTAGGTATTTCCATTAATCATCGTGACTAGTACTCCACCTCAGAAAGCTTATAGATATTCCCTCTACTCTAGTGTCCCCTTCAAGTTTTTAACCACCTCACCAGTTGAGATCGAGAAAGGCCTGAAATTGAAGTTACAAACATTTCTGAGGATCACCATCACCCTAGATTCATTGAGAATCATTGGTCAGACCCCAAAAATATTTAGGAGAGAAGGTAACAAACAAACATTCGAGGGGGGGTAATGGGGTTTGAGAACTCATACCCCCTCCCTTAAGTGTGTTGAGATCCATCAATGTAGAAACTGAAATAGACCACAAATACACTTGGGCAGGTCCCAATCATAACATGCCCTAGTTGACTGTAGAGTCTGGACAACACTTAGACACCCAAGTTCACCCGGTTCCATAATTCCATGATGGTTATAATAACTAGATTCCCTAGTCATAGTCCCGTGTGGGGACCCCTGAATGGTAATAGTTAACCGCTAATAAAAGTAACCCAAAACACCTCATATTGCACCTTCGGGATCTAGTCTTTCACGATGTAACCCCATTCTAGGTAGCAGCCCTCCTTCAGTATCATCTATTAGGACCCTGGCCTCCTCTTATGTAATACCCCTATACACTAGTTATGTCAGCATGAAATCTTATTGGATAGGGAATTTAGGAACAAGTCCATCCATTTCTTGAATGTAAATTCCTTACAGAAGGGGGTGTGATTTTCCAGCACCAGGGTCAACTTGTCCAGAAGGATCTTTGCTGCTACCAATATCTAATTTTTTCTTCCCCATGCATTGGGAGTTGGGAGGAACTCATCATACTAATATCTCATCAAAGTAATCCCAATAATATGATGTAAATCCCACAATCTAATTCTCACCTTGCCATGATGGAGGTGGAAGGTATTCATGTCTGGTGACCACCTGATGAGAAGCTCCAACAATATATATGACTAGTGACAAACATGGAATTGGGACATCCATATTACTTCATACATCCCAATATGACATATCTTGGCCCCGTACTCTTCACAAGTGAAGCGTACCTAGTATTCCCACACCTACTCATCAGTGAAGTTTCCCCCAGCTCATATATCCTAATATTCATACTAGCCCATATGTTTATTTCATATGCTAGCCTAAATTTTTCTCATATAGTGGGAAGGGAATTATTCATTTGTTGGATGTTCCTCTATCACTATTATTATTCTTCCATTCAAGGTTTATATAGTAGCAGCTTCTTGTTCTCTGACTGGGTGGCTCATAGCGATAAAATTCCACCAGTCGAGATCTTCATGACGATAAAATCATAACCTCACCATGTTAACTTCCATTTATGGGATCACCACATTGTCTAAAAACCTGAAATTATAAATCAGAAATCTATTTCATAGAAAATACCCCCTCTGGTCTTCTGTTAATAGACTCATCGACTCACGGTTCTCAGAAATGACCCTCCTAGCCTGAGGAATTTAAGGATTCTTGTGCATTTTTTCCCTCCAGGCAGTAGCGTCAGCTTGTTCTACTAGATTGGATATTTTGAATTTTTTTTGAAGATTGAAAAGGCTGAATCACACAAACTAGTACCTATTTTCACAAATGGATTAGAGTCGCACAAATCCTTTCAATTTTGAGAAAACTAGAAACTTATTCACACAAAATATATCATGTAACTAAAGGACTTGCGCACAAAAGGTGACATCAAAATACCACATTGTGTGGGCCATCTAAGAAGCCCCTAAATATTAAATAAGACACTAGCACACAACATTAGGCTAGTGCATGCAACCTTGACATTAGTGTAAAATCCATTTTCATGAAAAAGGAATCGATGAACCGCAACATTATGTGACCTTCCACCAAACAGCAAAGGCATTGGGAGAGCATCACTACTTTATGTGACCCAGGACAATTTTTATGCCCAAGGCCACCCATTTAATCTATAAATAGAGCATCACCCTCCCCATTTGGGGGTTGGACCTTTGGAAGTTGAAGCATTGTCTCTCACTCATGAAACCCAATATGTCATGGCATCACACAACTCCATACCTACATGGATCCATAAAGGTTGAGAACTCGCATGATTGACCACACATGGGCCCCAAATTATCATGGAACGTGTTTGAGACATCCTTGTACAAATTCCGCTAAAGGATAGGTGGGTGTGGACAAGATTATCTTCCATCATTCAACCCCATGATTTTTATGACTTCAGAAGTTGTGTTCACTTATGCCCACAATCCACACACTACCCTTGTGCTAGAACATATGGTTCACTCAATTCCACTTGAAAATAAAACTATAGAGTTACATGAAACAACCTTCGGTTCCTTGATCCAATGCGTCATTTCATCAACCATAGTGGTGTGAAAGTTTAGTGCTCAAGTACCCCTCACCTACTCTGATTGGGTCCACCTGCACCTTGATCGACAGCGAGACCTTTATCTTCAACCATTGTTTATGACCTATTTGTATAAAGCGTGACCAGGATAGTTACATCTCCTCTTGCTCCTAAACATAGAAATCCTAATATCACCCCGTTTTCCACTTCACCATGGATTTTTTTACACCATGCGCCACCCATAGGTGCCAACGTGATGAACACGTAAATCCCAAAGGATGAAACATCAAGGAAAACTTCACACATTTTACTATTAGGAGAGATAGTGTTGTAACGTTCTCTCCTACTTTGAAATTTTTTACATGGGCATAGGCCCTTCAATGTACAAGATGCATGACTAAAAAATTCATAGCCTAATGACTTAGTTGTACGATATTAAACTGGATGAAAACATCCTCAGTACACGATCTTAAATTGCAGTCCTACCCTGTTCGGTGAACACAAGATTTCTCACGTATGAATGGCATGTGATGACACCCTACCTCCTACAATATGCGATGAATACAAGATTCCACATGTATAACCCTCATGGTATGACACCTCTACCACCACCATGGGATGAGAAACCTACAACGGGCAGCCTCTATGTGTAATCCCCATACTATCCCATATTTTCACTCCTTTCATGATGCGAGCATCCTTAACACATGATACTAAATTGAATGGACCGATCCTATCACATGACCTTAAATTTTATGCTCAAACTTTATGGTTTTTGATCCATGTCTACTAACTAGGTATGTAGGACACCTCCCTGAGGTTCAATCTCAACATACCTGGGATTCCTCCCTTAGGTTCAATCCCAACATCACTATTAGATCTTTATGTATTCCCCCTAGGAAGGAAGCAACCCAAAAGTGTAATCATATTCCCTATGGGAATACATTGAAAACCCACAAACCAACCATTCCCCATAAGATGTTAAATATGTGAAAAACCCATCTCCACAAGATGTTAAACCTATGAGCAACTTGTCTCGACAAGATGTTAAATATGTGACCAACCTGTCTCCAGAAGATGTTAGATATATGACCAAATGGTCTTCACAAGATGTAAAATCTATGACCTACCTATCCTTAAATGATGTTAAATATGTTACCAAACCATCCCCACAAGACCCTAAACATATGAACCCCACTAGATGATCTATAATCTCTACCTCATGAAATGGACATGGGATTCCCAAGGTAAAAAAGCCTTGAAATTCTTACGCTGTTGTTTCAAATTACCTCATAAAAGACATGGGATGCCCTATTTTTTACACCTGATATGCCTCAAACAAGAGATGTCATCAACTTTTAAAGAGGAATAATTTTTAGTATCCAAACACCCCAATGTTCGTAGATGTCGAGATGTGTCCAACATCACTATATGCTCCGACCATAGGTAGCTCCCTTGTCATGATAAAAGAATTTTAATTAGCAGTCATCCACCTAAATATGGAACCAGGAATGATCTTCATAGACATTACTTAAATATATGATGGAGACCCGAAATATGTGATTAATTCCAATAAGGAATCATAGGAAGGAGGATCCAACATTCCATCACCTTGTTTCAATTAAGGAGACGACATCAACAATCAGGGTGGTAGAGGCCACCTGCCTTTAGAAAGTGGGGATGTAGGGAAACCAACTAGCCACCCTAGAGAAGGTGAAACCAAACCATGGAATACAACCACTTCATAAGAGTCTAAGAAAGTGAAAAGTGGACCTTTATCACCCTGATACATTCCCTGACTTGAAATCATCTAAAAACTAATGGAATGGAAAAATATATATAATGAGAGGATTTGAGTAGTATCTCATTAAAAACATATCAAATGGGAGGTTATACCATGAAATTACACTCATGTAAATTTATTAAAATGGTATTACAAAAAAATAATTTCAATTAAAAAGGAAAGAGAAGAATTTGAAACCCTTACCTTATTAAGTAGCTTCTTAAAGCTTGAGAGGACTCCTTAGAAGCTTAGAAACTTTTTGGGAGGGATTCAGTGAGGGATAAAGAATGGAAATTCATGATAAATTCTTTTGGGGTGGAGTGATATGGGATAATGGGCAGAAATGATCTTCTTTCATAGTTGAAGACAAGGTTCTTTTTCATGGAAACTAAAGTTAGATAAAAGGTAAGAATGGAATCACATGGGTGTTAGGTGAGCTAGTTGAGTAAAGAGATTTAGGCAGTGAAATGATAGGTGAGACATGTGGGAATGAATTTTATACCTAACATAGATTTCTATAAGGTGTAATTAACATCATAATAATTAAAAATTAGAGATAATTTATTTACACACTTTACTCTTATTAATCTTGATTAAAATTAACCATAGTAATTATTTTATTGCTAAAAATATTAGATGACACTTATTACCAATTTTAAACAATATGTATCTGAATTTTATACCCATTTAACCTAATTCAATTTCAAAATATTATAAAATTATATTTTGAATAAAATATAAGATATTGGAAAAACTGTTTTTATAGAAAAATTGATTTTTATATATTAATTATTTTTATACTTATTTCCTATTAATTATTAGTTTAATGAGTATTTATATATTTTTTTGTGTGATTAAACAAAATATTTGAGTCATATTTTAAATTACATTAATCTAATTTATTTAGATAAATATTATATAACTCTTATTAAATTTATTATTTCAAAATAACCATTTTACTTTTACTGTGGTGATTAATCTTTAACATAAGTAATTTAATTTCAATGCCTAAAAATAATATTGCAATAGTTATATAATTTGTACCTATTGATTATAAATATAAATTTTATTTTATCAAATAAAATTAACTTGTGTGTGGAATATTAATTTTACAATTAGTGTGCATAAAACTTATTTTTTAGAAAAAAATGTATTTTTTAAGCATAAAAATTATATTTAGGATACAATTATTATTGATTTTAATTTTCATGACATAAACTGGTTTATTAAAAAACAAATATATGTTATTTTGATTCCAAATCAAGAAAAAATATAATTTTATGAAAATAATATTTAATTAAAATAAAATACCAAAAAAAATTCTTTTATTGGAAAATATTATTTAAGTTCATAAAATGTTAAACATTAGTTTCATAATTTAATAATAGTATTTCAAAAATGTATAGTTTTACTCCTTAAGAATATATTTAAAATATTATAGGGTTTTATAAACTTCTAGAACTTTCTTATATAAATAAAAGTTTCAATTTTGGTAAAAACTGTATTTTTTACTATTCACTTATAATTTAACTATTTCAAAAACGTCCAAAAATCTTATCTTAAGATAATATATTTCATGAAGAGTTAAAATATTAATTTTATTTTTAAAATATTAAATTCTGACATTTATAAATTAAACCTTTAAATAAAAATCAGGAATAAAGGGTCTTTAGAGTGTACAATTTGTGATAGTTCAGGATATGGTGTTTACCTGCTACAGTAAGTTCTCGAGTATTTCATTATGCCACCCCCCCCCCCATAATTTCTCTCAGGTTTCCAATTCTATTTTGTGATTTCCCTAAAGGAATTTAACCAATTTATTTATTATATTTCACAACACTTGTTCTCTAGTGTCAAGAATCTAGATAGGAACCTCATTATAAGACATGTTAGACTCTAATTTTATTACCTCATATGTGAGTACATGCATTGAATATGGCATGTATTTCCTTAATAATTAAACATGGAAAACTTTTATTCTTTTTAAAGGTTTTATGTCATAGTTAATTGATAAGATAAAGATCCATTTTTTTATAGTATCTCAAAAGGCCCATTGTACTTAGGGCTTAACATTCCCTTTATAGAAAATCATACAACTCACTTCCATAGTTAATCCTTTAAGAATAAATTATCCATAACTTGAAACTCTAATTATTTGCTTTGATTATCAGCATAACTCTTTTTTATTCTCTATGATACTTTAATATGATCATGAATAGTTCATACTTTAATAGTCATCTCCTCTACAAGATTTGGGCCAACTAACTTTCTTTCTCTAACTTCTTCCCAATTGGTTGGAGTGTGAAACATATTCTCATGCAATTATTTGTATGGTTCCATATGGATGCATAAATAAAAGCTATTATTGAATGAAAATTCCACCAAAGGTATATATTGATCTCGCATACCTTGAAAGTCAAGAAAACATGATCTCAACATGTCTTCCAAATTCTGGATAGTCCTTTCAAATTACCCATCAGTTTGGGGGTGATAGGTGGTGATTAAATGTACCTCAGTGTATAGATCCATTTGAATACTATTTTATAATTTTTATTTTAACTGAGGGTCACAATTAGATATAATTTATAGAGTTTCCACATTAAGCCTTATGATTTCATTGATATAGAGCTAATAAATGTGTTCAAGCGGTAGATCTTCAATTATAGCTAATAAATGAGTAGACTTAGTAAGATAATAAATGATGACCCATATAGAATCATTATTAATTTGAGTAAATAGGATTTTAGTTAAAAAATACATTTTAATTTTATCTTGATTCTATATAGGTATAGGTAGTGGTTTCATAACTCCCATAGGATTTTGTCTTTTATCCTTTACCTACTAGTATACTAATCATCTATATACACACTTCACAATTTTCCACTTCATACCATCCCCCCAAAAATGTTCTCTTAAATCCCTATACATCTTTATTATACTAGGGTGTATAGAGAAATTGGATCTATTACCTTTATATAGTAATTTCCTCTTTAACTCTGGTATAGATGGAACACATAACCTCCTTCAAAACTTCAATAATCCATATCTATAGATGAAGTACTTAAATTTTAAATCATTTATTACTTTAATATTTCTTTATATTTCCTCATCATACTACTATGACTTTTCCATATTTTCTAGCAAGGATGGTTTATAAATTTAATATAAAAATAATGATGACTTCCCTTTACTAAAAATTATTATACCCATATTTACTATATCTTTTTATATAGGATCATTGTTAATCGTCATCATGGTTAGGATTCTATGGAGCCTCTAAAAAATTCATCAGTCCCCTTTTCTGGCTTCTGAGAGTGGTAGAGTATTGAGAAATTATAGTCCTTGAGTAGTTCTGACCATATTATTTTTCTTATGTTGATCTCCTTTTGGAATAATATATATTTCAAACTCCTATAGTCTATATATATTGAATATTTCACCATAGAGGATTTGCACCATATTTTGAAAGAAAATATTATATATTCCAGCTCCAGTTCATGAGTTTGATAGTTCTATTCATGGATTTTCAATTGTCTTAATGCATATGAAACCACCCTATAATTATATATAATGAAACATCCAAGTCATTTATTTAATGCATCACTATCTATTATAAATACTTCCATACCTAATGGTAAAGTTAATATTGGTTCATTAATCAGTATCCTCTTCATATCTTAAAAATGTTCCTCACATTCCATTAACCATGTTAATTTAACACCTTTAGGTGTTAACTTGGTTAACATATTGCCCAACTCAGTAAAATCTTTAACAAAACACTAATAGTAACATACTAAACCCAATAAACTACATATCTTGGTTATATTTGTTAGTGGAGTTAATCTATACACTACATTTGTCTTTGAAGGTTCAATAGATATTCCATCCTTAGAGAATATACGACCAAGAAAATAATCTTCATTAATCCAAAATTCACACTTATTATATTTCTCATATAATTTTTTTGAGGGTCTCTAGAATTATTTTCAGATGACTCCCATGCTCTTCATAGATCTTAGTGTATATCAATATACTGTCAATAAATACCACCACAAATTTATCAAGATAATCCTTGAATACTCTATTCATCATATACATAAATGAATAAGGTGTATTAATCAATCCAAAAGGCATTTTTGTAAAATCATAATATCCATACCTCATTTGAAATGTTTTCAATAGTGTATCAAACTTATTCACCCTTAGCCAATGATGCTAGAGTGAATATCTAACTTTTAAAAGTATGTAGATCCTTGAATTTGATCGAATAAGTCATCAATATGTGGTATAGGATACTTATTCTTTATATTAATGGAATTGATATCCCTATAATCTATGAACAATATCATAGACTCGTACTTATTTTTATTTAATAAAATATGGTCTCTCCACAATGAAACACTAGGTTATATAGATCTCTTATCACACAACTCCTACAATTTTTCTTCAACTCCAGAAACTCCACTAGTGTTATCTTAGAGGGTGTTTTAGATATAGGTCTTTCATCATGAATTAATTATTGATTACTAGTACTTGAGACTATATCCTCATATGATGAAAAGTTCTGAGATACCAACACCCCTTGAAAACATAGCCTTAACCAATCAAAGAAGTGATCAATATTTCTTTTCAGTCTACGTATGTAGTCCATATCATGTCAAGCTAACCTTGTAACGTTTTCCTCGAAATAAATGACATTTTCCTCCACCTTTTTTATATTATTGAGGAATTTTATTTTCAATTATTCTCTTTTATAATAGGAAAAGTATTTTTTATAGAATACCTCTATAAAAGTTCCTCATTCCATGAATTTAATCTCATATTCCTATTTAGTGTTTTAAAGTACTAACTACCATTGGTCTGTATCTCCCTTCAGATGATAGACCGCCATATTGAACTTTACTACATACCAAAGAGGGAAATATCTTATCTAGGGACTTGATCCTTTGTTAAACTACTAATGGATTAGAAGTTCCACTAAATTTTGGAGGTTATTTTCACATGAAGAGGTCCAAAATAATTACACCATGTTGTGGATCAATAGGTCACTCTATGAAAGAGATATTATTTGTAACTACCTTAATATAGTTATGATTTAATTAGCCTCAACTCCAACTTCATTAACTTGATCAGAGGGAATATCCCTTCATGGAATATGGGTGTTGATACAATTCTCATTACTCTCATTAATCATCTTGTAATACACATAATTGTCTTGTGATATTGAATTTTAAAATACAATTCCTATTAATTTTTATAGAATTTTCCATTGAAATCTTGAGGTTTTTTCAAAGTACTTGTACTATCTAACTAGGTTCCTCTAAATCTAATCCTAAAGGTTCCTAATAAACTTACTCTGATTCAAACTATAGAATCCCAGACTCTAGGAACCCAAATCCAATAGTTATATTACATTATTGCTATAGAATACAATAGTTTTAGCAGAATGCAATAACTTAATAGTCTTGGAAGACTAGATACATACATATATTATATTTTAAAACATAAAATATAGAATAAACGCATTGTGATAATAATATTATCCCTTCCATTATATCCCTAAAAATTAAACATATTTCTCCTCTAGGTTTCCTAGGGAAATGAAAGCAAATAAGGGTGAGCTCAGATAATTAGTAAGGGGTAGCATATAGTGGAAGATATCATAACATAAACTTGGTACAAGTGATATGGAAGGAATATATAAACATTATAAATCAATAATAAACTAAAACTAAGATCATAATATATCCATGGATAGTAATGAAAATAAATAGATCACATAGATAACAATAATCAGTTCCTTGGAAATGAAATGAATAATATCATATAACTAATTCTATATCATAATCCAAGACATCATGATCTTATACATCATGATCTTATAATCAAGGTAACATATTGTTCTGGGTAGGAATACACCAAAATACTCAATCAATTCTATCTCTTGATACCTATTGATGCATCTAGGGCTACATAATATTGATCCCCACCTATCACATGTTTAAATATACTGAATTCATTATATGAGAAAATGAATAAAAAATTCTTAATCAAATTTTCTAATAATATTATTTATTGGAATAACAACATATGGGACACCAATGATTTTCTTCATGTAAATAAATGAGATAACATGATCATAACCCATCTAGAGATATAAGGCTGATGGTAAATAATAAAAATTCAACTTTCCAATAATCAACCATATTGGAATAGCAATATACAGAATTCCAATACTTTTCCTCGTGCCAATAAAATGGATAACTTAATAATAACTTATCCAAATAGAGAAAGTGGATGGTTAAATAATACATAATAAAAATATAATCCATGGGGTATTCTCAATAAAAAAGGAAGTACCATTACCAAAGAAACAAATATAAG
This sequence comes from Viscum album, assembly GCA_963277665.1. Lineage (NCBI taxonomy): Eukaryota > Viridiplantae > Streptophyta > Magnoliopsida > Santalales > Viscaceae > Viscum > Viscum album. Next base: position 909,662,359 of record OY728145.1, read on the forward strand.
GTAGTGGTGAAGGGTACTTTAAAAGTGTTGGGTTATCAATATAAGATAGTAATTAAGTTCAATATTTTGCATTGGTTGGAGAAATAATTCATCATGGTCTATAAAGAGCACATGAATATCCCAAAGCATATCCCTTGATAATTTATATCCATGTGTTCATTCATAGACCCACTCATCATGCATTAGGGTGATGGTTAAGTCAATGCTTTAACCAATCATTTTTGGGGTGATTACCCCTAGGTGAACCTGTACAATATCCATATCAACTTACTAGTATCCAGATATAGATTTCATTGCTAATAAAACCATACACTCTTTACATTATAAAAATTTAAGATTTTTGGGCATTATAAAAATATAGGAAAATAATATAATGAGAGTAAATCTCATTTTGAATATACCTAATGGGTGATAATTCCATAGAATTATAAATATTATGAAATTAAAATAAAGTTTTTTCATTGATAATGGAAGGGGTGAAATGAGAACCCTTATTTTAGTATAATAATGATATAGGAAAAAGGTTATAATGAGAGGAGATTAGTAGTCTCTCATTAACAAAATATCAAAATGGAGGTAATAACATGAAACCAAAATCATGTAAATATATTGAAATGGTATTAAAATAAAATAATTTCAATTAAATTTGAATTATAATTCTTGGAAACCCATACCATTCTAAGTAGATTCTTAAAGCTTTGGAGGAATCTTTAAAATATTAGGAGATCCTTGTGAAGGAATTAGAGAGGTATAGGGAAAGTAACTTCATCACCAGTGCCTTTTGGGTGGATTTTGAGGATATAATGGGTGGGATTGAGATCCTTCTATAAGTAAAAGAGAGGATATTTTTCATGGAAACTAAATTTATGTAAGGGGTAAGAATGGAATCACATGGGTATTAGGTGGGTTAGTTGAGTTAGGTGATCTAGGTGTTGAAATGGTAGGTGAGAAATGTGGGTATGACTTCTATACCTAATAATGATTTCTAGAAGGTGTAAGTGACCCATTAATTATTAAAAAATTAGGATACATAATTTATCCATTTTAACCTTATTAATATTGATTAAAAATTAATAGTGTTAATTATTTTATTACTAAAAATATAATATGACCCTTATTATCAACTTTTGTTGGGTTGAATCTGAATTTTTTATCCATTTAACTTAATTCAATTTATAAATATTAGAAAATTAAATTCTAAATTAAAATATAAGATATAGGAAAAAAATTATATAAAATTTTTATTTTATATATTAAGTTTTTTTATTCTTATTTTCTATTAATTATTACTTTAATGAGTTTTTGTATATTTTTCTATGGTCTAAAAAATATATTAGAGTTGTATTTTAATGTCTCGTGTTTTTTTTTGACGTGAAATATTGAGTAGAAATTTGAATTGTTATTTTAGATGGTTATAAGAGGTAAAATAGAAATTTACCACTTGAAGATAATCTCAGATAATTTTTCTGATCACTCCATTGGTCTCGGAATAGGGTGTTTACCCTAGGATAGGATTTTTGTGGAATTATGAGTTGTTTAAATTTTAGCAGAATAATTAATAATTAATATTTATTAAAAAACATATCATTTTGTTTTTGCAGGTTCATCTGGTCATATATTTTGAATGGAGTGTAGGATCTATATTTTTTCTCCATTGTTGATTTTATAATGTTTATTTTTTCTTAGACAAGGCATAAAATCATGTTGGGCGTCGGGGCTGGGTCGGGCCCCCTTTTCTTTTTCTTTTCTTTTCTTTTACTTTATTACCAAATCCATTTTTTTTCAAAAAACCACTTTTTGGATGAGTATGAACCTCACAATTACTAGATACCAAAACCAAACAACACCCATTAAAGCATCATAAATAGTAAAAAAATCAAAGCCACATTCAAATTTTAAATTTCAAATTAAAAAAGTGGAAACCTCAAAATGCAGGCAACCCAACTCTAGGTAAGACACATGACCATCATCGCCATCATCACATCGCCATCCATCTCATCTTATCACTATAATTTCCATCACATAATCTCATCATCTTCATTATCAAATCATTTTCTCTTCACCATCGGCCAATGCAAATCTGTCATCATCGTGGAGGAATCCATCGTTGTCACTGTTGTCGCACTGAACCTCATCTTCCTCACCATTGTCGTAGATGTCGCACCACCAAGATTGATGCCACCAACAACATATCCATCCTACTGTCTTGACACCATCACAGTTTTCATCCTCGACTCATCACCAGTGTAGACTCCAACATCGACACATCACCAACATCCACCACCAACAACTAACAACAGAGAACAAAAGGACCGCCATCTAAGAAAATCTAAAGAAGGGAGGAATTGAATGAGGAATGAAACCCTAAAGGGGGTTGGGAAAAGAGGGAACTTGGGATAAAAAACTGAACAAAAAATGGTGATGAAACACAAATGGTAAGAAGACCCTCAACCGGCAAACCAATTTCCCAAAAACTCAAAGTAACCATCGCTCCATATTTGACCTGGAGAGGAGAAATGGAACCCGAGGTCAGAACATTGTTGAGGCGGCTGGGGAAGAACCTGAATAAGAAAAAAGAACCAACACTAGAATCACCTTGAATCCCATATTCCTCCGAACCATAGAACCCAAATCCTCTTGGTTACCACCATGCCAAATCCAACTTGAATAGGCACAAAGATACCTGAGGCTAGTGTGGGGTTAGGGAATCTTAGGGAACCCGCAACATGAGCACCAAAAGAAAGAAAACAAAGGGAAGAGCACTGAAGAGAAACCCCAGAAGAGGGTGAGGGGATAAAATCAGGGGATAGAAAGTGGAATCGATAGAGGATGATAAACCCTAGGTGAAGGAAACATTCTAAGAAGGAGAGTGAGGTGCAAGAACACCAAAGGCCATGGGACAGCGGAGCCATCTCTCCTTTTTCTCTTTTCCTTTATTCCTTTTATTTTCTTTCTTTTCTTTTTCCCCCTTCCTTGGCTTCTCACGTATTCCCCTTGCATCTTCCCCTTCACATGAGTGAAAGATAAGATTTGGAGAGGGTGAAAGATAAATAGAGAGGGAGAGATATAGGTACCACTGCAGATCTTGGGATGTGTCATATTCTCATACGGCAAACACATACCAAATAAATGAGTGATGCTTTGGAAGATTCCTCTTAAAGGTATGTTGTTTTTAACATTTTCCATAAATCTCCATATATATATATTTTCTAGTTTTAAATCCATATTATGATTTCTTAGGACCCCTTGATGGTTGATATACTACTTTTGGGGTGAAAAGAGGGGTTTTGAGGAAATTCGGGGGTTTTTTGTTTGGGAAAACCCGTCTACATGGTGTATAGTTCAGGGAACACACACCATGTGTTATTCTGGGGGGGGATGACTTTTTCTAAGTGAACATAATGTATGGTAATTACACACTATATAATGGGACTCAACCATGTAGTCGAGTACCCACCCAGGTTACCCGTGTCAAGGCACATAGTCGTGTAGAGTACACGGTCAGCCCCCATGTGGGTAGTAGGACATGTAGATATACATGGCTAGAAGATATACATGGTCAAGCCATGTGAGGTACACTAGAAGGTACCCCATGTAGGTTACACACTATGTATAGGTCCAACAATCTGTGTACTTGGGCTTTTACATGCCAAGTCCAGCTGGAGTACAAAACCAAGTGGGGCTTTGGGAGTACATGCCATGTGCTCAAGGAGACATGCCATATACTACCCCCTTTTCAACCCTTTTTTGAGTTTTTCATATCTTTTCACCCATGAGTCATAAGTGGACCCATGAGTAGTCCATTATGAGTATATTTTCATATATATTGTGATGGTAAGACCTGTGAGGTGTTTTTAGGACTCCTACATGGTGTTTCAGACTATTCCTAAATGGAGGGTTCTTTCTCCATTAATCTTATCATGTGTCACCAGAGAGTGATACCTAATATGAGATGAGCCATGAGTTATCCATATTGAATGATTCTTTCATAAATATTTCTTTGAGGATGTCTCTCTTGAGAGATGTTCCCTTATGTCCTAAGAGTGTGTGAGACCAGTTGCTTCTGTGGATCCCGAGTAGGATGCACTATTACAAAACACACCTTAAAAGTTCTAGAATAGGCCTTTATCAGTGCTAGAAAAGCGCTAAATACCTCATCGTGCTTAAAAGGCCATGGCTTTTATTAGTTCTTGAAAATCATTGATAAAGGGTAGTTTTATCAGCACAAATAAAAGCACTAATAATGCATACTTTTACCAGTGCTTTTAAAAGAATTAATAAAAGACACCATTTATCATCACTTTTATTTAGCATTGAAAAATATTCCTTTCTAAGCGCTTAAAAAATCACAAGTAAAAGTATTTTTATCAACAATTTTACCAGCACTGATAAAGGTGAAATCTGTAGTGTGATACTACAACACATTGCATCACTAAAAACAGGTGCAACGTGTTGTAACAATCACTACATCACCTAAAACAACAACAAAAATTACAAGAATAACATACAAATACTGAATTTAAATGAAATAAATTTTATAACACAAATAAAATAAAAACACTATTATAGATAATGACAGTTGTTTTTTCACTAATTTTTTTTTAAATTTTGAATAAAAAGTAACACTTGTAGTCATACCGATAACATCGTGACTTGAATTGAGGTGTGAATGATTCCTACATGTCACAAATGATGGATCATTTTCCTAAAGTACCAAAACAATCTGAATGTGTTTTCTTGATTTTAATTATGTTAGTTTTTTATTAAAATTAATGATAGTTTTGAATAAAAAGACACACTTCGAGTCATACTGGTCACACTGTGCATCAAATTGAGGTGTGTATGATTCATATATGTCAAAAATCACATAGGGATTTTTTTCCTAAATTACCAAAACAATCCAAATGTGTTTGATCGGTTTTGAGTATGTCAGTTGTTTTTTCACTAAAATTAATGTCAATTTTGAATAAAATGATGCACTTGGAGTCATATCAGTCACACCATGTGTCGGATTGAGGTGAAGATTATTTATAAATGTCTCAAAAAACTCATAGATCTTTTTTCTAAAGTATCAAAGAAATAATAATGAGTTTCCTTGGTTTTGAGTATGCCACTTATTTTTTTACAAAAATGTTATTTTAAAATGGAAACACACACTTTGAGCTATACATGTGGCATCGTGTGTCGGTTTGACATGAGACAAATTCATACATATAAAATATTAATTATGAATCATTTTTCCAATTTATCAAGAAAATATGAGCATATTTTCTAGGTTTTCAGTGAGTGAAACTTTTTTGTACTAAAATATCAATTTTAAACTGATAACGGGCACTTAGAGTCACACCGGTCACATCGTGCGTTAGATTGAGGTGTGAATGATTCCTACACATCAAAAATGACTTTTGGATCCTTTTCCTAAAGTATCAAAACACTCTGAATGCATTTTCTCGGTTTTGAGTATGTTAATTATTTTTTTCACTAAAATTAATGTCAATTTTGAATAAAATACACACTTGTAGTCATGTCGGTCACACCATGCATCAGATTGAGGTGTCTCTAATTACTACACATCCCAAATGACTCATGGACCATTTTCCTAAAGTATCAAAACAATCAGAATTAATTTCCTTTATTTTGAGTAGGCCACTTGTATTTTTTACTAAAATGTCATTTAGACTTAAAACATGAACTTTGAACCATACATGTGGCATCATGTGTGGGTTTGACATGAGACTAATTCATGAACATTAAAAATGAATTATAAACTGTTTTCCCAAATTATCAATACAATATGAGTGCATTTTATCAGTTTTCAGTGAGTGATACTTTTTTGTATTAAAATGCCAATTTTGAACTGATAATGGACACTTGGAGTTAGACCAGTCACAACATGCATTGGATTGAGGTGTGTATGATTTCTACACATTAAAAATGACATATGGATCATTATACTAAAGTACCAAAACAATCCAAATGTTTTTATTGGTTTTGAGTATGTTTATTTTTTTTACTAAAATTAATGTCAATTTTCAATAAAAAGACACACTTTGAGTCATATTGGTCACACTGTGTGTCAGATTAAGGTTTTGATGATTTCTACACATCCCAATTGGTTCATGGATCATTTTCCTAAAGTATCAAAACAATCAGAATGTTTTTTCCTCAATTTTGAGTAATCCAATTGTGTTTTTTACTAAAATTCCATTTTAAACTGGAAGCATGTACTTTGAGACATATAGAAGGCATCATGTGTGGGTTTGACATGAGACTGATTCATACACATCACAAATTAATTATGAATTTTTTCCCAATTTCTCAAGATAATCCGAGTATGTTTTCTTAGTTTTTAGTGAGTGACACTTTTTGTATTAAAATGTCAATTTTAAACTGATAATAGACACTTGGAGTCATACCGGTCAAACTGTGAGTCAAATTGAGGTAATTCAAATTACTAAATGTCACAAATTACTTATGAATTTTTTTCCTAAAGTTCCAAAATAATCTGAATGAGTTTTCTTAGTTTTGAGTATGTCACTTGTTTTTTCAATAAAATTAATTTCAATTTTGAATAAAAAGATGCACTTTGAGTCATATCAGTCACACCGTGCATTAGATTGAGGTGAGGCTGATTCCTACACATCCCAAATGACTTATGGATCATTTTAATAAAATATCAAAATAATCATAATGCATTTCCTCAATTTTGAGTACGCTGATTTTTTTACTAAAATTTTATTTTAAACCGGAAACACGCACTTTGAGCCATACAGGTGGCATTGTGTGTGGGTTTGACATGATAATGATTCATACATGTCACAAAATCATATTATAGGAGGATTACTGCCATATATAAAATCAATTAAATAGGTGGTGAAAAACATTATTTCAATAAGTCACCTAAAATACTTGCACAGTGGTGCTTATCTTAAGTGAAAAGTATTGTGTGAAATTTTAAACAATTTTTCTCAAACACAATCATGGTATAATATTAATTCTACTTCATTGTACAAAAAATTTATTATTTTCAAGACATTACTTCTTATCCTTCTCTACCTTGGTCTCCACCTCAGTATTCACCTCTTCCTCCCCCTCCATGTTGTTCTCTAACTCCACTCTACCTACGATCATGCCTCTGCCTTCACCTCTGCCTTTTCCTCCACCTTTTCCTCCACCTCTACCTTCAGCTCCAACTCCACATCTGCCTATGCCTCCATGATTTTCTAATAATTTTATTATTTATAGGTCATTGCTTCTAAATAAATTGTTTTCCCCCATTATTCTTCTTCTGGAGAAAGAGATCAAAAATAACATATAAGAATTATGAAACTAATGCTTCACACCCTAAATATATTTTTAAGTTCATAACTCATAATATATCACAAACATAATAGTTAATCACCTAAATTTATTTTTTTCATACATTCTGATAAACAGTACACTGACCAATCATCTCTAAAAAATTGATTTCTTCTTTTGAGTAACTAGGTTTTCGGGAATCTTGATAGTACTGATAAAATATAGAAAAAAAAATGGTTATGAAATATATTTAATGAAATTGTAATTATATTTGGAAATTAACTATTTGGGGATGTTGGTCTTTTTATGAATTATGATTTCTCTCATAAATTTTCAAACATAATATCCATAATCGATGTTATTATCATTTTTAGACACTATAGAAACATTGAACAAAATAAGTAAATTGTTTTCAAATTTTTTTATAGTTAAATATTTATATATATACCTTAATTTGTTTCCATTTATAGTAATCCACAAGCTTTATCCCTTTAGACACCGACTTCATACCAGGATCTAGCCTGTATTGAGGGACTGCCCTATCATAACATAATTCTTGTTAAAACATAGAATGAACATATAATTCAAATTTTATCTCTAAAATGTTTATTTTAGTATATTACATATTCTCAATACACATAATTTGTGGTTTGTTGGTTGAATGATCATGAATTGGATCCAAAAAAATAAATATTCAGGGTGTCCATATTGACTGCTATCAGCATCCAGTGTGTCCTAAAAAAACAAAAACAATTAAGTAATGAAAAAATTAAAAATATATTTTATGTGATTAGATTATAGAGTTTTACCTTTTCATTTTAAGACTCAAAAAGATTATATCATCTGATTCTTTTTTATTAAACGCTTTCAGTAATACATATTTTTTCTTCTTAATTTCTTCCTCACTCAAAGCAAGTTCTGGTGTAGAAATGATGCAAGGATTAATGAATATAAATCGTGATTTTCACAATATTTCCTTCTTATAGTTTTTATATAAACATATATATGCAATATGAATAGTTATTAAGTTTAATAAACATATTATCTCACTATTTGGATAGATTTTTTATGAAAATGTACCTTATGTATTTATTCACAACTCAGATCCCCATCCATTTATTCTTGAGAATCTCAGTTGGATTCTCAAGACCAATTACATCTGTGAAAAAATGTCCATATATATTTTTTTTTATTCAATATAATACATAGTTTTATCTTTAAATGTGGTCTTTTAATGAAGTTGTAATGATAATAAATGTTTCTCTGGAACTGGTGGGGAGAAGGTACTCTCGAAAGGTCATTTTGTTTTCTTGGTCGATTAACAAGATTTTTTTAATTCAACCTTCCATTTCTCCGCCACTTTATCCATATGTAACATCATACCTCACTTTTTAACTTTTATAATCAACTATTACATGTTTTTCATATGAAAAAATTTGTTAAAGGGGGCACCTCATGTATATTTATAAGATTAGAGGGTCATTCTATGAAAGATCCAATAGAAACTTTGACCATTGAAATATCTGGATCATTATGTGGAATAGGAAACTTAGTAGTTGGATCATAAGCTACCTTAATCCCCATTTTCATGTGATCTTTTGGGAGGTATTGATTGTGTAGTTGGTCACTTGAGATATTATAAATTTTACCCTTTGAAACATGGTGGTATATTGGTTTTGAAATATAAAAATCATATACAATTGTACCCTGTAGAATTTTAGTAATATAAAGTTATCATAAGTTATTTGATTCATATTTAGGAGAAAGAGTAATGAAAAATTTAATTACCCCGAGTAAAGTATGTGGTTGGGTGGAATGACTAGCCTCAAATCTTGTGGGGTCATTTGGTTCGTCTGAGGATCCTTTCTCCACCACTGGTTTGCTTTAATCCTTTCTTATACATTGGTTTTCTAAACCAGGATGAAAAATAATATCTTGCAGTGAGTCTATTTAAATTTACAATTGTTTCACCATATTATATGTATCTTCTCGTGGTTTTATCTTCCTAAAATATTTTTTAGGAGAGAATACAAAATCTAATCCTCTAATGTGACCATATTTTTCAAGCCTCTTCAAATCTACTGAAAGTATATTTTCTTATTGTATGGTTGTTGTCAATTCTTGTGTCTAAACCATATAAAAAATATGAACATAAATAGATATTTTTCTTTAATATTGTTATAAATCATAAAGAATTGAAATTACTCCATACTTACATGTGCTCCTCATAATTATTGTTTGTTTTCATTAACTAATTTACCCTTATTATTTACACGATCTTCCTTCCATAGCACATGACGTGGGATGGAAGTAGGTTCAGATTTTGATTCATCAATCTGTATATAAACAACAGAACATATGTTGTTTCATATCACATAATTAAACTTTTATTGTTGACTTAAAATACATACCAATTTTGTCTCTAATGAAGTGTACCCCATCCTTCCTTTTCGATAGGAGTATATTGGTTTTAATGCACATTTTATTTTCATCACTCTTTTTTTCATAAATTAACAATTTTTAATCAATTTGGATAAAATAAATAATTTCAAATAATATATTATCAACTACAATGCACCTGAAATGATTTCTCATTATAAATATTGATGAAATAAGTCCATGATTTATACTTTATAATGTGTTTATAACTAATTGGTGTGAGGGACTTTATTTTCCCCTCATCATCCCTAATATGTAACTTCATCAGAAGATTCTAGAATCCTCTATGGACTTTTCCAGTGGCCATTAAGACAAATTTCTTATGGAAATATTCTAAAATAAAAAAATTCTATAAGGAATAATGAAAATTAAAATATCATTTCATTATATAATGTCTCGGTAAAATAGAGAAAGTATATTTTAACATTACCGTTATATATTTCCAAAGTATTTCTTTCATTATAGGTTGGATGTGGAACCATCAGTCAATATCAATCGGAACATTCATCCTCATTGTGACCCCAAGATAACTAATGAATGTTGACTTATTGGGGTCAATAGGTTGGCCATGTCGATTCCAACCAACATAAAATTTTATACACTGAATTCTATCCTTGATAATTTTATTCAAAACTATGATACTGCATCATTGTTGTTTTTTTCATCAACATGTTGTTGATCCCCTAATAATTCTACAGTTTCACCACCAACTGTTTGTTCTTCCTAGGGATTGGTAACATCATCACATTCGAAATACATTGTCTGAATGAGTAGTTAAACATTTAAATTATCTTTAATAACAACAATACAATACCATACATGCATAAAAGTCCACAATTTCATGCATCTTGCATGAAAATTTTTACTGTCTTGAACATATATATAATAATTAAATACTAGAGTACAACTAACCTTCACTACCTTTATTTAATCATTCTTTGAATGTTGATTTCAATCCATCTCTTGATGATGGATTAGAATCCCTTTTTTCAAACTGGCCTTCCTCCCATCGTTGTGGTTCCAAAGTTCATTGATGACATACCTTCCAAATAGTTGCTATTGATTTTTTTTGTTTTATATTTATCTCCCATATTTTGTGGATATTCACCTATGTTTCTTGAACTACTCTAACCAAAATTCATCCCATACCGTGTACTGGTGATCATTTTAGATGACTACAAATTAGAGTAGTTCAAACAATATAGAAGAGATGGGGGATGAGTATCAGGCAATAAAATGAAATAATAACTATTTGGGAGATGAAATTTGAGTTTCCACTAAGTTTAAAAAAAAACTTAAATGCAATTTTATTTATGGATTCTAACATATTACATTTCAAAAATAAAGAAATGAACATTAAAGTCCACATGACTTCCACTCCCAGTCATTTAGTTCCACTCACAAACATTTATTGTTCTCCACATCCTATAAAATGTTTATTATTTTGGTAGGGCTTAGAGGAGATACAAACTTGTGGTGGTATTGGTGTGAGGTGGATGTGAGATCTTGATAACCATCTATTTCTCTAAGATTCCAGGAGAATGTATCCTGAAGATGAAGTCGAAAATAGGTATGGAGAGATATGATCATTTTTGGAGGAATACCTTCGATATTCAGATTAAAACCCTTTTAAATTTATCATGAGTGAAGGGGAAGAGAATAAAAAGGTGTTCTTGGAATTTTTTTCACAAAAAAAATTAAACATGAGTATTTTCAGGAGGTCACTCATCATAGAAGTATTCTCATCCAAGTATGCTTAACTATGGAGTTCTAATAGGATCCAATGTGACCTCACTCAAAATAAAAGTAATTTTTTATGAAGTATTGTTAAAAGTAACCGAGTAAGTTTTATATGAAAATTGATATAAAGAAACCAAAAAAATCATTCATTATGTTTTGATTAATTTTTTTATATCTTTATTTTTGTTCTCGATAAGTAGTAAATGAGGAGGATGAAAGGTTGAAAAAGTTAAAGAATGAGTTGGTAGATGGGGTAATCAAATTCATGGCATCGACTTTTAATAGATTAATAAATACAATCCGAGCGAGAGGTATTTCATCAAGGAACTTTGGAACCACAATGATGGGAGGAAGGATAGTTTGAAAGAGAGAGTCCAATCCATCATCACGAGATTTAAGGTAATCAAGCATATGAGGATGTATTAAATAAAGGTATTGAAGGTTAGTTTTACTGTAGTATTGAATTATTATATCTCTATTCAAGACAGTAACAATTTTCATACAAGATTCATGAAATTGTGAACTTTTTTGCATGGAGCATATTTAACTATATATCGATCTTACCAAAATCAATCCTTATTTACACAATATTATTTTCGAAACATGTGGTCCTTTTTCCTGAAAATTTATTTATGTTTCTTATGACTATTATGTGTTGTATTCTTCTTTCACAACAGCAGATGGAGATTCAGTTAGTTGTGGTCTCATATGAAAAATAAAAATAGAATATATCATAATAATGATATAAAAATATTTAAAATGACTATATATACAGATTATAATATCGCAATTTATAAATCCAACACATATTATATCCATCTCATCTAGGTGTATCAATACTCATCAACTTTGAGTAAGCTTTCTATTTCAATTCAAGAAAATATACCCACTTGTGCCTACCACTATTTTATAAAATTGACATAGGTTACTCTTTTTCCATATTTTTACTTAGAAAGAATATTTATGTTAATAAAATTATGAATAATTTCTAATAACAATACCAGATGAAATATAAGATACTCATAAATAAAGAATAGGAAGCTTTTATTTCCTAAAACTATCAACAAGAGTATAATATACCAGGATTGTACATATCTCTATAGAATAACCCTATCTAGCATCATTTATAGACTAATTATCCATAAATAATATAATATTAATATCTAATGACCCTACCTAGATAGAATATCTCAATAGGACCAGTGGAGGTTCCCTAACTAACCACATTGATAGAAATGTTTCACATCATAGAGGTAATAAGGAGTAAAGTATCCTAGAAACCTACACTAATGGAATCACTCAAAAATTCTCTTTAATTGAATAGGAATTGGAATACCTCCACTATAATGGTATTTAAGAAATTAATATCACCCCACCTACATTCTAAATTACTTATGTCTACTCAAGGGTTCCTCACCTTCCAATTTTGGATATTTTTTTAATCCACTATAAAATCCCTCCAATAATATACATCCCTTTAAAGGGTGTATTTTTCAACTCATGCTCAATATTGATCTATAATTTTTTTTAATCTTTTAAATGAAATGAATCTATTCAATTCAATTATAAATTTATTATTATAATATTTTACCATAAAATATTTGAGGAACCATAGATACTATATGTTCCCATCATTAAAAATTATATTACATAGCTTGAAGTAGATCTATAATTACCTCTAGGAAATTAGGATCAATATAAGTTCTAGCATATAGAGGATGTCCATTGGATCCTTCTTATAGAGATATAGGGTTCATAGTGGTGATATATTCTATATTAATATAGATATTAACACAATATTCCCCTTCCAAAAAACAATAATCTTTCAGAAATAGGCACAAAATAATATATATTAAATGTGAACCCCTACCCCTCCCTCTCATTCATTTCCTTTTTAATATATCTTTTCATACTTTAAATATAATTTAAAATATGGTAGCATCATTATTTTAAATATAATTATGAAAAAACTAACTAATAGTATCAATAAAGGGGGTTACTAAATAAACGCATTCAATTAATAAGTTATATAAACCTAATCATCACTAATAAGTAAATAATAATTCACTATTTATTTATTATTCATGTTTATATTAATATGAATTTAGAATTCATTCTAGAAAAAATAAACAAAGAAACATAAGAACATGGAATTTCATATATTATTACTAATTCCTACCTATAAACTCTTAAATAAGAGGCATGAGACTCGAGAAGATAGGTCAAGGAAAAAAAAACTTAGACTTCATATGGTAACTCAAGTATCCAACATAATTATGTTATCTATACATATTTATGGATTACTTCTTATGTATGGAAAGTTTTTTATTTTAGATATAATCAATACCAATATCCGTAATTTCACCCTGATTCCATTTTTACCATTTTTTACCTTGTATACCCAAATAGTTCCCAATTTAGGTCAGCACATCACCTCAGACACACTTCTCAGTCACTAAAGTCTTGTGTCAATGCTAAGGCATACAGATAAGATGTTTGATAAATGGGTTAACCTATTCAATGTTTAACTAAACTCAATTTGATCATTCTATAAAGACAACATTACCTTTTCAGTAGTGTGTGGTGAAAATTATATTTCATTTATCCATACAGGCCCATACACATATGTTGATTGGCCTTACCATATGAAAACATCCTTCTCTTTCTTCAAAACCAATGTCTATGGATGAAAAAGATGAAATATAACCACTTGTTTTATTTTTTTAGGGAGGATATGAGATGTAGGGTTCATCTTGGTTAAGAACAACATAAAAACACAAAACGTGGAACCCACGAAATCAAATAATGATAGAGGAAAGGTAGAAAATAACATACATTAGATTATAGCCTTGATTAATCTGAGGGAACATAGAGGAATCATGCTGGCAGCAGAGGAGTTCTGTGATATCTTGAGAATCGTGAAGGACCGAGTCATGATTATGGTTCTTTTAAATATATCAGGGTCACTTTTAACAGTGCTTTTTAGAAAATCCTTGATAAAGATCACCTTTATCAGTGCTAAATTGATAAGCACTAATAAAAGGGATATTTATCAGTGCAAAAAAACTGATAAATATTCCTTTTATCAGAGCTGAAATTTTTGCACTGATAAAGGTTTTATAATTATAATTATTTAAATAAATTTTTTATAATTTTATAATTATTTAAATATATGTAATTATTTATTTATAATTATATAAATAATTATTTAAAAAATAATAATTATTTATTTATAATAATTATAAATATATAAATTGATAAATATAGTAAATATTTATTTATGACGTTATTTTTAACATTATTAGTGGATATATAATCTTAAATACATGTATTTTAAAAATGAGTGGAACTGAATAATTCAAAATTAGAACACTTTAAAATATTGAAAAAATGGATAAGTTTTATTAATTAAATATAAATTATTAAAAAAATATGGATATATATATATATATATTTAAGTTGATGAATATATATTGAAAATACTAAAACATAGTAAATATATTTATATATAAAATAATAGAAAATTATAAAATCCAAAAATAAAATAAAAAATATTAAATATTAAATATGAATACCCTAACTTTAATAGTACAAAAAACAAATAAATAAAATTAAAAAATTAAAAACATAATATATTAAATGTATCATGTTATAATGAAATTCAAAAATATACTAAAATTTAAATAAATTACATAAATATTAGGTGTATGTGTTTCTATATTTTACATAAATATACTTGTGTGTGTGTTTGCATATAAAAATGAATTAACTACACACATATATATATATATGTGAAATCAATGTAACACATGATGTTTGATATATGTTAAATTGAAAAATCAAAAAACATTAAAAATGAATAATTCATTAATATGTTTTTAATTAACATTTTATTCATTTTATATATATTTATATTTAATATATATTATTTATTACTATTTATAATTAATATATATATATATATATTATACTTATTCATTTTTATAAATAATTATTTTGTTAATAAATTTTTAAATAATTTTTAAATTTATTCAGTTTTATTTTTTTTGTTTAATTATTAAAATTTATTAATTTTATATATCTATATTTAATATATACTATTTATTAATATTTATAATTTATATATATGTATATTAAATTTCTTCATTTTTATCAATAATTATTTAATTAATAAATTTTATAATACTTTTCTTAATGTACTCATTTTAACTTTTTATTTGTTTAATTATTTCATTTTATTCATTTTATATATTTATATATTTAATATATACTATTTATTAATTTTTAAAATTTATATATATTTATATTCAATTTTTTTTCATTTGTAACAATAATTATTTAATTAATGAAATTGTTGTATTTTTTTTATTTGTTTAATTATTTCATTTTATTCTGGACATTTATCAGTGCTAAAAATAAAGCGGTGATAAAGATTGACTTTATAAACGCATTTCTCTAGCACTGATAAATGTTAGCGCTGTGAAAGATGTGTTTTGTAGTAGTGATGCCTCTATCTTCTTACTCATTACTGAGGATCCCCTAAGGGACGCCTTTGTTTATGAGCTTATCTAGGGAATCCCTTGTAGGGTCCCTTTACCTCTATACCGTCTGAGGATTCCTTGTAGGATTCCTCTGTCTACGTACCTTGTTATGAGGGTCCCCTATAGAAAGACCCTTCCTATACACCATTCTGATGATCCCTTTTAGGATGCCTCTATTGAATTTCCATTAGAGGATCCCTTATAGCATTCCTCGCTTCTACATTCACATCTAAGGATCTCCAGTGGTATCCATTTGCTTATGTATGGACCTTGAGGAACTCATGTGGGTCTCCTCCTTTACCATTTCTACTGAGGATACCAAGTAGGATGCCTCTCAGTGTTTGACTTAAGGGACCCAGTAGGTGCCCCAATGTTTGACTGACCCTGAGTTAGTACGTCGGGTTTCGGTAGAGATGGTAGTTGGTGTCACCTTAGAACACTTGTCAAACTTGTAATCCCATGGGTATGTGGCAGTAGTGGTGGGTTTAGGTGTTTTTCCACCCTCACTATTTTGTTTATACATTCACATGTTTATTGATGATGCAAAAATTATTGCCATAGGTGATTCCAATTTGGTGGATGTTGATCCTGACATGAGGTATCTTTCTTTCCCTTTGGTATGCTCAGATATTCTTCTTGGGATCCATCTTATTATGTTATTTGGATGCATATATGTTCTTTCTTGGGATCTGGATTTTGATCTATGTTATTGTTTTATTATTTTTATACCTAGAGGTACTAGCTATGATATGGATATTAAGCCTATATATTTGATTATTATATTAATGGGATGTCTAGAGGTGTTTCCTGGAATCTGGTTGTTGAGCCCAGTACTATGATATACAGTCATTGTGTCCCTAGTAATGATACTCATGGATGATTTTATCTCCCCAATTATGAGTATGATTCCACTCTCCTCAACTTGTGGTCTATATAATATGATTATGCTCTCCTAGAACTATGGATTATAGAGGATGACTACACTCTCCTAGATTTTTCATATGATAAGGATCTCCAGGTTTTCTCTCTAAGATCTGGCTTATGAGACCTTTTTCTTTATTAGGGTAGTTAATAATGGTGTCTCACACCTATGATTGGCGTTGGGAATGAAATTCACATAATGGATCTTGAGGGGTTGGCATGACGTCTCACCGGTGAGCTCTCCTTACAGATCGCCTAAGGGTCTGACCCTTAGGGTTCATCCGAGTCTCAATGTTATGACCGCCTATGGACTGATACCTATGGATTATACATTGTTATGGATTTACATGGCATGAGAAGCAAGGTTTTTGGATTAGTTACCATTTACAATATGTCTGGATGTACTTCCCTATAATCCTTCTTTATAGTGATTAGAGGAGAGTATGGGTGAAACCAGGTGTAGGATGAGTATCCCCCTGTGGCGGCATAGCTAGATCGGCGATATTTCTAGTGTTGGATAAGGATGGTATATTTAAATTGTGATTAAAAACCCATAGATCAACTTAATTATACACGACTTGAGTGGCATGATGTCCAACTCAATGCCCTTGCATAGGATGTCTAGGAGATTGGGATTATGGAATGAAGGATCGACTGCCGGTTGATTTCATGTTAATTCATTCAATTTACTAATGAATATACATATTTATGTATATATGTATAGGTATGATACTATAAATGTATAAAATTATAGATATGGACATCCAGGGTGGCACTTTACCCGTTGACTGGGATCACAGACCTGAGGTTCGACTATGGTTTCAAGTTTATTCATTTTAATTATCTATTCAGTTGAGTCTCAGCTTGGCTGTGTATTTTTCTTTTTCATGCACTTATAGAAGCATATTTTATAGGTTCATTTTTGGGGTGGCCTACTGAGATTATTTCTCAACCATACACATGAACCTCATTGTACGTGTAGACCTTATGTACTTTTTTCTGGTTGAGCATAGTTGCATGGTGGATAGGGTTGAGGACCTTGGTTGTTTGTTCAAGTAGAGCTGCTCATGTTGGTTTGTTTGATCGGGATGGTGTAGTTAGACAGTGTCTGAAGACTGAGTGTGTGGTCTAGCTCAGATTTATTAGTATATCCCAGTACTTTCATTTCAATTTCTTTTGTACTTCTGTATCTGTATGGTCGACCCAGTGGGTGACTGGGGTTATATGTATCACATAATTGTCTAAGATTTTACAGTATTTCATTTATTATTATAGCATGTTATATTTTGTTTATTTACTACTTCTACACTCTGTTTATTTACTATTGTGTATGATACTTATCTATTTTAGTTTTTTGGTTACTTTTAGATGAGGATATAGTCTCCTTACTATCACACCTAGGCCCTCGCTGCTAGTCGGCAACCTCTGGTATACAAGGAGGCGTGCTTAAGGCCTCGTAACCAAATGGATTAGGGAACCATTTTAGTGGCATCTGGTCCGGGACATTACAAATATTTTTAAGTTTATTAATCTAATTTATTATGATGAAAAATATATAACTCTTATAAAATTAATTCTTTGAAAACAACCATTTTACTTTTACAATGGTAATTAATCTTTAACCTAAGTAATTTACTTTAAATCCCTAAAAATAATATTTATGCACTTATATAATTTGGAACTGCTGACTAAAAATATAAATTTCATTATATCAAATAAAATTAACATTCTTGGGGAATATTAATTTTACCACTAATGCTCATAAAACCTGTTTTTTTTAAATTGGATTTTTTAAGCATAAAAATAATTTTTAGGGTAAGATTATCAATGTTTTTTATTTTCATGAAATAAATTGGTTTATTATGAAATAAATGAATTTTTTCTAGCTTCAAAATAAATCCAAAACCTAATTTTACTAAAATAATATTTAATTAAAAGAAAATACCAAAAACAATTTCTTTTATTGAAATATATTACTTAAACTCATAAAATTATAAACATTATTTTTTAAATTTAAGAATAGTATTTCAAAAATATATAGTTTTAATCTTTAAACACATATTTTTACATTTAAAATGTTTTATAACCTTCTAGGTCTTTCTTATATAAATAAAATTTATAATTTTGGTAAATACTATATTTTTCATTATTCAATCAAAATTAAAATATTTTTTAAAAATTCAAAAAATTCATCTTTAGCTAATATATTTATGAAGTGTTCCAATATGAAGTTTATTTTTGTTAAAATTAAATTCAATCATTCAAAAATTGAACCTTTAAATATACTCATGAAAAAATACACTTTAGAGTATGCACTTTTCTGATAGTTCAAGATACGGTGTTTACCTGTTACAATATGGTGTTAAGTATTACATAAACACATCTAAAACCAAATAACATCATAGAAATATTTTATTTAATATAAATAATCAAATATAGTTTTTTATTAGAATAAAATATATCGTAGGTTTTGAAAATTTATTTAAAGGTTTTGAGATTGATTTTATTATTTTTAATAGATTATTTTAATCATTAAAGTGATTTTAATCCATGGAAAATGTTTTTTAAATTTTTGAGTCATTTTTTAAATCATGATGATGTCATAGAATTTATGGTATATGAAAAAACTATAAGGCCCTGGCCTTAAACCTTACTTAATATTGAATTAAATGAATAATTCACATTGAGGATCTTTTCAGGTTTAGAGTTTTATAGAATTAGAACATAACTATTACATCTCAAAAGATTACAAATTGGACACTTCTACTAAGTTTCCATAAAGTAAAAACTCTTAAAAAGAAACATGTCTAGTTCCATGTTTTAGATAGCATGACTTTCCCTTGATCCCATCCTTGACCCTATTCCACATTAAGTCCTATGAAAAAAATTTCAAAAAAACTTGGGGTGAGCATAAAAAGCTCAGTAAGGGATACACAAAGAATGAAAACTGTTAGTTTATCAAACATCAAGTAAACCATGTATACTTTATCAAAGTAATACCTTCACCTTCATGTAGTAGTAAAAACTCTACACTGAATAACATATCATTACTTACCCTTTTTTAACCAAAAGATTACCATAAAACCCATATAAAGAACAAATAACATATAAAGGTAACTTGGGACATAAACATACTTAAGTGGAATAACCATACGGTCGACTTCCACACACATCACTTAATGGAATAGCCATACGGCCAACTTCCATACATACTTAATGGAATAGCCATACGGCCGACTTCCATACCCAATGCATTAGAGGTTATAATATAACCACCCGTCCTGGTATTCACGGCACCACCCGTCATATGGTTTATCACGTAACCACCCGTCAAATGTCCAAGTACCATTATAAAAATCATAAGACATAAAACAAATATCATGGAAAAAAAACATTTCCACACTTTGATCATAATATATCACTTAAATATATTGACATGACAAATCCATTATAAAAATCATTTTCAATACCAAAATACATAAAAGAGTATATGGTATTTATTTCATTTTAAAAAAACATTACGGCTTGTTCAGGAAGCCAAAGACCAAATAATACTCGCGGCAGCGGAAAAGGTCGTTGTCACCGCGTACGTTAAAAGAACATTCCTTTTTGTCATTTTGTAAAATCCTTCCTAGAAAAATATTCCTTTTGTATAAAAGTAAAATTCAAAGGTGTTTATACACCATATAAAAGAAAGTTGTGTATAAAACGAAATATGCCTCAATGAAAGGAGATTGATACGAAGTCCCTTACGAAAACTCGGCAGCCTAACGACGCCACTTAAAACTTCCAAAAATAGATTTATGAGATCAAATAGGTTGTCCAATAATATTAACATAAAAAACAAAGTATTAGTAATATAAAAGAATATCCCCCAACATAACAAAGATGAGCTTAAAAGAAGTGACATAAAGGAGAGTACTTAAAAAGAAAGAGAGAGATTAGATCTCTTACAAAAATTCGGCAGCCTAACGGCGCCACTCAAAACTTCCAAAATGGATTGATGAGAGAGAATAGGGTCTCTCATCATATGAACATAAAAATTACAGTAATATTAATATAAAATAACATCCCAAGAACAAGAACGATGAGCTTTAAAAGGAATGACATAAAAGAGCGTACTTAAAAAGAAAGAGAGGAGTAGGATCCCTTACCTCGGGTCCGACTTGACTCGATCATTCTTTAATCTCCTGAATAATAAACTTGAGTTAATTTATACTTCCTTAAGAACATTTTTCAAGTTCATTATTCCTTTTATATCACTTATTACCATGTCATAAACATTATGTAATCATTTAAGTTAATAATGTTTGTTTTGTCGATATTTGGTTCTTAAGTCGAAAGTGGACTTCCTACAATTACATGTTGTTCGTGTGGTAAAATGTTCTTTATATCCATAATTACATTACTGATTTGGATATCATATATATCATATATATCCATCATATAAATGTATTTATAATATCACATAATCATTTAGATGAAAGAAATGAAATGCACCGTTCATGGAGACGGTAAGCCGTACGTACGCATGAACGCTACTTTCATTTCTATCTCATACTTTAATGGAAAGAAAATAATAATGATATAAAGGTATATTATAATTCCAGTATAACATCAAATATAATAACTTTAAATACATCCTTTATACATCCCACATATGGCATTAACGAATCACATCACTTTGAGGGGGCGGTAGTCCGCACTTCCTTAAATGAAGATATCGTGTTTACCCATAATAGAAACCATAAAGGTATGACCAAAATGAAAAATACAAAAGATTAAGGAAAACATAAACATATTATATATCATATATAACTATACTTTAATCTTAATGGCCACCTTTGAAGGTGTTAAAATAATGTTGAACAATCATCGTTTCGGGAGGCAGAAATTCACCATCCACGGAAACAGTATGTTCTTTAACCATTAGATTTAGATGTGTGTAGGTGTAGATCGAATACTTCTTATAAAAACATCCCAATATATTGGAGATACTGGAGTTGTTACAAAAGAAATGAATAAAAAGAGTTTAGGGGGTTGGAGAAGCAAAATAAAACAAAAGGACTCAAAAGAAGACATTACCTTAAAATCGGGTAACTCCCTTTGGTTTGAGCTCAAAGGATTCCTTGGGAAGACTTCTGCCCAAAGTGAGGCTTCAAGGAGTAATAGAGGGATGTGGAGAGACAAAATGGACAGGGTTTTGCCGAGTCAAAGTCTTTGGGAGTGTGGGTAAGGAGGTAGAGGTGGGGGCCTTTTATAAGAGGAGAGGAGGGGCACTCTTGGAAAGTAAGGAAATGTTACTTTATTTTAGAATGAGTTTCGGATTTTAATGGTCCCAAATTGATGTGTTTCGAGGATAAGATGATAAGGGTTCGAAATCCACCCATCCAATAGGTTTTGTACATGTTTTGGTCTTAGATTTTACATTATCGTTCCATTTTATTTAAATCCTTTATTAATGAGGTAATCACTGCATCATCATGATGTCATAAATAATTTAATAAATTTAATGTCTAAAAATTATAAAAAAAATATCATGATGTAGTAAATATTTTTAGATTTCTAATGGATATTTATAGTCTAAAAGATCATTTATATAGACAAAATTAAAAATATTTTACTTAGGTGATACATTCTTTGTTACATTTAACATTCTTTAAAAATAAAAAGATAAAAAGTCGTTTTCTCACAAAATTGATTCCATGGGGCCCCCAAGTTTGGCACAAGGCATCCCATGGTCGTCCATGAGACAACCAGTAGCCTTAGGACACATGTTGTCATCATTGTTTATTATTATGATATTATTTTATTATCTTTAACTACCCGATTACTCATTAATCAAGATAATTAAAGATAATTACCGTTGTTACTATTCATAATGTCCAAAAACAAAAGAGTCTTAATTAAATAATTTGTAACTTATGATTCCAAATATTTAATTAATTTTATCAAATTCCAAACACATAAATTGCAATAATTAATTTAAAAAAACTTCCCGTTGTCAAAACAAATAGCGGGTTTTTTAGAAACAATATTTATGAAAAGTTTGGCACTTATTTATGACTAATTCCAAAGTGAAATTAATCCCAATGACCATAATTGAATTAAATGGTAAAAATATATTCTAATTACACTTTAAAACAAATTAAAAAGATAATATAACCATATAATTAAATTATATGAAAAAGCAGTTTTGATGTAAAATGCAGTATTTTTCACTATTCATTGAAAAATGAACATTGTCAGAAAAATACCAAAAATTAACCCAAGGTAAATTTCAATGTCCCAATCATAAATAATATGTTTATTTTGAAAAATAGAGCTTATAAAATTTTCAAAAAGTGGATTTAAAAATGGGTTCGCCATCAAAAGGCGGTTAATCGACCTTTTAAAGAATATTAGAATGTTTATGCTTAAAAACTGAATTCATTTGCATTTGTAATCATCTAACATTTATTGTAAAGAGTAAAATATTTTACAAACATATATAATCATATTTTAGTTATTTCTATCCTTTCCCGCCAATACAACGGCTATGTGTTAACTACCATTTAAAATAATATTATTTTATTACTAGTGTGCAACGTAAGATTTCAATGAAACTCTTTGTTGCATATCGGGTACGCTATCAAACATAGAAACCTCTTTAAAGTAAAATTAATATATAATTCGTAAATAATAATAAATATGAAAATGTTTTATTCATTATTTACCTGGGATGTTACATCCTTCCCCCCTTTTGAGAATTGCGTCCTTGCAATTTTATTCACTTATCAAAATAAGTGGGGGTATTTATCCCTCATAACATTTTCAGATTCCCACGTTGCCTCTTCAACCATATGGTTTTTCCACAAAACCTTTACCTGGTAGATTACATTATTTCGCAACACTTTCTCTCTTCAGTCAAGAATCTGGACTGGTTGTTCTTCATAAGTTAGGTTCTCTTCCAGCTGAACTACCTCTGGACTCAAAACATGGGATGAATCTGGCATATACTTCCTCAACATCGAAACATGAAAAACATTGTGTACCTGAGATAAACTCGGAGGTAAATCCACTCTGTATGCAACTGATCCAACTCTCTCTAGAATTTCATATGGCCCAATGAACCTTGGACTCAGCTTTCCTTTCTTACCAAATCGCATCACACTTTTCCATGGAGAAACCTTGAGAAAAACATGATCACCTACCTCGAAAGATAGATCCTTCCTCCGATTATCCGCATAACTCTTCTGCCTACTCTGAGCTGTTCTCATGTGTTTCTGAATCAACTGAACTTTTTCTGCCAACTCTTCTACCAATTCTGGTCCCATCAGCTTCTTTTCACCCACTTCATCCCAAAATGCTGGAGTTCGACACCGCTTCCTATATAATGCCTCAAATGGTGCCATCTGTATACTGGAATGAAAACTGTTATTATAAGAAAACTCCACCAAAGAAAGATGTTGGTCCCAACTTCCATGATAATCCATCGAACAAGATCGTAGCATATCCTCCAAGTTCTGAATTGTTCGTTCTGACCACCCATCTGATTGAGGATGAAAAGTTGTACTAAAATTTAATTCAGTACCCAACGACTTCTGAAGGCCTTTCCAAAATTTATAAGTAAACCTGGGATCACGATCGGATACAATGGAGAGAGGAACTCCATCTAACCTGACTATCTCTTTAAGATACAAATGGGAAAGTTGATCTTGGGAAAAAGTATCTTGTATCGCAAGGAAATGAGCAGATTTAGTCAAGCGATCAACAATAACCCAGATTGCATTATTACCTTGAGATGTATTCGGTAATCCCATGATGAATTCCATGGATATATTCTCCCATTTCCACTTTGGCACTGGTAAAGGTTGAAGCATCCCTTTTGGTAACTACCGCTCTGCTTTAACCTGCTAACAAGTCAAACACTTCACAGTAAAATCAGCAATATCCCTTTTCATTCCATCCCACCAGTAACACTCCCGCAGATCTCTGTACATCTTAGTACTGCCAGGATGAACTGAAAACGGGGAACTATGAGCCTCACATAACAACTCATTATTCAACTGTGAATCACAAGGCACACATAATCTCTTCCCAAACCTCAAAACACAATCATTGTCAATGTTTAATTCAGGCAACTTACCCTTCTGAACCTGCTCTACCTTTTTCTGCAACTCACTATCTTGCTTCTGTGCTTGCTTGATTCTGTCTGATAGGGAAGATGTCACTGATACCTGAAACAAAACAGAAGGACTTCCTACACAAACAAATTCCATGCCAAATTTCATCAAATCAAAAACTAAAGGATCTCATTCCAAATGTAGCATGGTTAATGAAGCATTACTTTTTCAACTCAAAGCATCGGCCACTTTATTTGCTTTTCCCGGATGGTAGTGAATTGTACAATCATAATCCTTGATTAATTCCATCCATCTCCTCTGTCTCATATTCAATTCTTTTTGAGTGAATATATACTTTAAACTTTTTTGATCAGTATATATTTCACACTTTACTCCATACAAATGATGCCCCTAAATTTTAAAAGCAAAAACAACAACAGCTAATTCCAAATCATGTGTAGGGTAATTTACCTCATGAGTTTTCAACTGACGTGAAGCATAAGCAATTACCTGATCATTCTACATAAGGACACAGCCAAGTCCCTTCAACGAAGCATCACTATATATAACAAACTCACCATTCCTGGAAGGAAGTGCCAAAACTGGAGCATTCACCAATCTTCTTTTCAACTCCTGAAAACAATCATCACATTCTTTTGTCCAGATAAACTTAACACCATTCCGAGTTAGCTTAGTCATTGGACTAGATAACCGTGAAACATTTTCAACAAACCTTCGGTAGTAACCTTCCAAACCAAGAAAACTGATCCAACTGAGCCATCACTGCAGTAAACTGCTCAATTCTGATTCTGACCATCTCAGTATGCTTATTTGGAAGGTCATTTCCCTTAGTATGCCTTCCCAAAAAAGCTTCTCTATTTCTTCTATGAAAAACCATTCTTAAAATTGAAATACCTTAGGTGAAGCAACATGGTAATCTTTAAATTCTATATCATTTTAATCATACCATAAATTAACTTATAATTTAACAATTTTATAACTCCTAAAGTTGTCTAAACCGACCTCTAATACCAACTATAAGGCCCCAGCCTTAAACCTTACTTAATATTGAATTAAATGAATAATTCAAATTGAGGATCTTTTCAGGTTTAGGGTTTTAGAGAATTAGAACATAACTATTAGATCTCAAAATATTACAAATTAGACACTTCTACTAAGTTTCCATAAAAAAAACTCTTAAAAAGAAACATGTCTAGTTCCATGTTTTAGATAGCATGACTTTCCCTTGATCCCATCCTTGACCTTATTCCACATTAAGTCCTGTGAAAAACATTTCAAAAAAACTTGGGGTGAGCAAAAAAAGCTCAGTAAGGGATACACAAAGAATGAAAACTGTTCGTTTATCAAACATCAAGTAAACCATGTATACTTTATCAAAGTAATACCTTCACCTTTATGAATTAGTAAAAACTCTTCAATGAATAACATATCATTAGTTACCCTTTTGTAACCAAATGATTACCATAAAACCCATATAAAGAACAAATAACATATAAAGGTAACTTGGGACATAAACATACTTAAGTGGAATAACCATACGGTTGACTTCCACACACATCACTTAATGTAATAGCCATACGGACAACTTCCATACATACTTAATGGAATATCCATACGGCTGACTTCCATACCCAATACATTGGAGGTTATAACGTAACCACCCATCCTGGTATTCACGGCACCACCCATCACATGGTTTATCACGTAACCACCCGTCAAATGTCCAAGTACCAATATAAAAATCCTAAGACATAAAACAAATATAATGGAAAGAAAACATTTCCACACTTTGATCACAATATATCACTTAAATATATTTACATAACAAATCCATTATAAAAATCATTTTCAATACCAAAATACATAAAAGAGTATATGGTATTTATTTCATTTTCAAAAAAACATTACGGCTTGTTCAGGAAGCCAAAGGCCAAATAATACTTGCAGCGGCGGAAAAGGTCGTTGTCACCGCGTACGTTAAAAGAAACATTCCTTTTTGTCGTTTTGTAAAATGATTCATAGAAAAAGATTCCTTTTGTATAAAAGTAAAAGTCAAAGGGTTTTATACACCGTATAAAATAAAGTTGTGTATAAAACGAAATATGCCTCAATGAAAGGAGATTGCGATGAAGTCCCTTACGAAAACTCGGCAGCCTAACGACGCCGCTTAAAAATTCCAAAAATAGATTTATGAGATCAAATAGGGTCTCCCATAATATGAACATAAAAAGTAAGTATGAGGAATATAAAAGAACATCCCCCGACATAACAAAGAGGAGCTTAAAAGAAGTGACATAAAGGAGATTACTTAAAAAGAAAGAGAGAGGTTAGATCTCTTACGAAAATTCGGCAGCCTAACGGCGCCACTCAAAACTTCCAAAATGGATTTATGAGAGAGAATAGGGTCTCTCATAATATGAACATAAAAATTACAGTAAGAGTATTATAAAAGAACATCCCAAGAACAAGAAAGATGAGCTTTAAAAGGAATGACATAAAAGAGCATACTTAAAAAGAAAGAGAGTAGTAGGATCCCTTACCTCGGGTCCGACTTGACTCGATCATTCTTTAATCTCCTGAATAATAAACTTGAGTTAATTTATGCTTCCTTAAAAACCTTTTCAAGTTCATTATTCCTTTTATATCACTCATTACCATGTCATAAACATTATGTAATCATTTAAGTTAATAATGTTTGTTTTGTCGATATTTGGTTCTTAAGTCGAAAGTGGACTTCCTACAATTACATGTTGTTCATGTGGTCAAAGGTTCTTTATATCCAGAATGACATTACTGATTTGGATATCATAGATATCATATATATCCAGCATATACATGTATTTATAATATCACATAATCATTTAGAGGAAAGAAATGAAATGCACCGTTCATGGAGACGGTAAGCCGTACGTACGCATGAACGCTACTTTCATTTATATCTCATACTTTAATGGAAAGAAAATAATATTGATATAAAGGTATATTATAATTACAATATAACATCATATATAATAACTTTAAATCTGTCCTTTATACGTCCCACATATGGCATTAACGAATCACATCACTTTGAGGGGGCGGTAGTCCGCACTTCCTTAAATGAAGATATCATGTTTACCCATAATGGAAACCATAAAGGTATGCCCAAAATGAAAAATACAGAAGATTAAGGAAAACATAAACAAATTCTATATCATATATAAATATAGTGTCATCTTAATGGCCACCTTTGAAGGTATTAAAATAATGTTGAACAATCATCGTTTCGGGAGGCAGAAATTTGCCATCCACGGAAACAGTATGTTTTTTAACCATTAGATGTAGGTGTAGCTCGAATACTTCTTATAACAACATCCCAGTATATTGAAGATACTGGATTTGTTACAAAATAAATGAATAAAAATACTTTAGGGGTTGGAGAAGAAAAATAAAACAAAAGGACTCAAAAGAAGACATTACCTTAAAATCGGGTAACTCCCTTTGGTTTGAGATCAAAGGCTTCCTTGGGAAGACTTCTGCCCAAAGTGAGGCTTCAAGGAGTAAGAGATGGATGTGGAGAGAAAAAATGGACAGGGGTTGGCCGAGCCAAAGGCTTTGGGAGTGTGGGTAAGGAGGTAGAGGTGGGGGCCTTTTATAAGAGGAGAGGAGGGACACTCTTGGAAAGTAAGGAAATGTTACTTTATTTTAGAATGCGTTTCGGATTTTAATGGTCCCACATTGATGTGTTTCGAGTATAAGATGATAAGGGTTCGAAATCCACCCATCCAATAGGTTTTGGACATGTGTAGGTCTTAGATTTTACATTCTATTTCCATTTTATTTAAATCCTTTATTAATGAGGTAATCGCTGCATCATCATGATGTCATAAATAATTTAATAAATTTAATGTCTAAAAATTATAAAAAAATATCATGATGTAGGAAATATTTTTAGATTTCTAATGAATATTTATAGTCCAAAATATCATTTCTGTTGAAAAAATTAAAAATATTTTACTTAGTTGATACATTCTTTGTTACATTTAACATTCTTTAAAAATAAAAAGATAAAAAGTCACTTTCTCACAAAAGTGATTCCATGGGGCCCCCAAGTTTGGCACAAGGCATCCCATGGTCGGACATGAGACAACCAGTAGCCTTAGGACACATGTTTTGGTCATTTTTTATTATTATGATATTATTTTATTATCTTTAACTACCTGATTACTCATTAATCAAGATAATTAAAGATAATTACTGTCGTTACTATTCATAATGTCCAAAAACAAAAGAGTCTTAATTAAATAATTTGGACCTTCTGATTCCAAATATTTAATTCATTTTATCAAATTACAAACACATAAATTGCAATAATTAATTTAAAAAAACTTCCTGTTGTCAAAACAAATAGCGGTTTTTTTAGAAACAATATTTATGAAAAGGTTGGCACTTGTTTATGCCTAATTCCAAAGTGAAATTAATCCCAATGACCATCATTGAATTAAATGGTAAAAATATATTCTAATTAAACTTTAAAACAAATTAAAAAGATAATATAACCATATAATTAAATTATATGAAAAAACAGTTTTGATGTAAAATGCAGTATTTTTCACTATTCATTGAAAAATGAACATTGTCAGAAAAATACCAAAAATTAACCCAAGATAAATTTCAATGTCCCAATCATAAATAATATGTTTATTTTGAAAAATAGAGCTTATAAAATTTTCAAAAAGTGGATTTAAAAAGGGGTTCGCCATCAAAAGGCGGTTAATCGACCTTTTAAAGAATATTAGAATGTTTATGCTTAAAAACTGAATTCATTTGCATTTGTAATCATCTAACATTTATTGTAAAGTGTAAAATATTTGACAAACATATATAATAATATTTTAGTTATTTCTATCATTTCCCGCCAATACAACGGCTGTGTGTTAACTACCATTTAAAATAATATTATTTTATTACTATTGTGCAACGTAAGATTTCAATGAAACTCTTTGTTGCGTATCGGGTACGCTATCAAACATAGAAACCCCTTTAAAGTAAAATTAATATATAATTTGTAAATACTAATAAATATGAAAATATTTTATTCATTATTTACCTGGGATGTTACAAAAACTATATTTTCTACTATTCATTTAAAAATCATTTTTTAAACACTATAAGATAATTTCAACCTGCTAATTCCAAAAATTAACATCATTTTATAAAATTAAAATTCTAAATATTATAAACTTAACTTATAAATAAAATCATATAATACATAGAAAAAAAAAATTCTAGAATAAATATTTTTTCTTTTACTACGAGTGATTAAAAATATATTTGTTATTTTTTATTGATTAGTATATTATTTTTAATTAATTATTATTTATATTTTAGAGAAAATAAATTTATATATTATGTAATTATAATGTGTAAATTTTAATATAAAATTAGGTTTTTCTAAATAAGTTAAAACATGCCTTATTAAAAATGTACACCTATAAAAACATTAGGTTTCATGATTTTAAAAAATTATTTTATGGTATTCTAATATTTATATTTATTTAATTTTATTATAAATTATAATTATTAGTCATTTTACTACACTCAATGGTCAAGTTATTATTTCATCAGTTAATTATTATTCCAAATATTAGCTATTATTCCAAAGGTCATCACTATAACTTCTATAAATCTATTATTTTCTTTATTCATTATTCTCTAAATTTTATCTCAAGGTTCTATATTATTTATTTATAAAATTTCAATAATATTTCTAATGTTCAATTTTTTTTAGTGTTGTTCAAACCTGTGATATTTTTGACATACCCTGACCCTATGAATTTTCAAATTCTAATTATTTTATTTATTTATTTTTATTGTCTTGTTAACTATATTTAATTTTATAGAGTTCATTTACCCTTCATATGAAATTATTATGATGAATAATTAAAATAATGATTATATATTTATATATTATCTTCCATTTATTTACAGTATTCCTTAATACATAAATCAACATTATATAGTCATGCATGGATTTAGTAAGGGTAACTAGTTAAGATATAAATATATATAAATTTTAGGTTCATATCACCATAAAAAAAGAAAATAAATACATTTTAAATTTACATATATAATTTAAGGTTAAATTTTATGAAAATATATATATTAAAATTTTGAGATGTTATAGCACATCTTCGTTAAATTTTTGAAATCTGTATAGTGACCTCACAACTTTTCTATTTTTAGAAACTCCCTCAAAATATATTATTTTCTAATAATATATTTATACCCCATTAAAAAAATATATATCTTTGGATTTATGTTGTTATCTATCTCCCTCTTGATAGAAGCCAAATAACAAATGAGTGAAGGGACATGAAACCATAACATAGCATTAATAATATCGAGGTTAAACTCCCATCATCAAACTCAATTTTAAAAACACATCCTTAGGAATTTGTTTGATAAAAACATCTTCCACTTATTTCTTAGTCGGAACATACTCCATCATGATGAATCTTTCTTCCACCTTCTCATTGATAAAATGGTACTCTATAGATTATTTGATCGATAATTTTGAACTGGTTTTCTCAAGATATTAATTAGAATTTAATTATTATACCTCGCTGATATGTGTATTTTATGTATGTATTTTATGGTGATTTAATATAGTAATTTATGTAATTGAATTGATATTATTTCCATTTTTGGACTATTCAACTTGTTTTGTGTTTTATAGAAGGTTGTTATGAATATTGGAAGAAGTAATGAAAATATATGAATTTAGGAGTATGAAGACACTTTTTGGGAATTGTTATTTCCCTTGGGTCTAATCAAGATACAATTTTATAAAACCCATATCAATTATACTTAATTAATTAAAATGAAAATAGCATAAATATCAGGATCGATCCCACAGAGATGGTGAAATTATTTTGATTAGGTTATTTTAAAAAGAATTATGTTATTTAATTTTGTTTGAATAAAGATATGAAAAATGGAAGGATCAGTTTTGTGTTTTGGAAATAATATTGAAAAAATTAAAGAAGAAATCAAAGTGCAGTAGATTGTTTGATTTAAAATTATATTTGAAAAATGTGTTAGGTTTTTGTAATTTTAGGGTTTAGGCGTAACTTTATTCTATAAAATAAATTTATTAATCCATGTTTGTCATTGGAGTCATGACGAGGTGGATCCAATGGTCATAGTATCCCCTCCTCAACATGGTAATCCCCTATTTCCCTTGGTCTGGTAATTTTGGGTTTTTTCGAATGAAGTTTTTCTTGATACCATATTTAAACCTGGTTACCCTAAATGTGACAATGGTCATACCTTAATTCAAGGAACCCAGTTGCATAATTAAAAGGTTCCTTCCATATTAATTAACCAAAGGTCATGATTAAACAAAAATAAAGGGATTGGAATTGGATAAATAAATTTGGGCAAGCCAAATAAATGAATAATAATAAGAAATAGATCCAACAGAACCTCCCCCTTCAGATACATAATCCTAGTACAATGAGGGTTTTCCCCCTCATCCTAGTGATGAGAGAGTATGAAGGAAGGAAATAAATAAAATAAATCATAATGAAGAATTGAGAGAAAGTGGTGAAGGACCCTGTAACAATGTGACTTATTGCCCAGGAATTTAGTTTCTGGATCTATCTTGGTTTTGCAGATCATCCCTCTATTAATACACTCCCCTGAGGCCCAGGAATCATTCATTGGAATTATAATGAGTCAAAAAGTGTTCATAGATGGTCTCAGATCCATAAAATAGGACTTCACATCAAAAACCCTCATGAAAGCATATAAAAATCCATACTTTTTTATGGTTTCACATCGTGTAATATTTACATGATTTTTAATATGCTATGGAAGTATCTTTCCTCAAATATGAATCTTCTAAAACTTTCAAATAGTGTATTTTTTAAATGGTGTGTAATGTCACTGGTTGTGATCCTCTGTTTTACAATTGGCTAGGCAAATGCTTATCCTGATACTCTCACACTGTTTATTGTTTACACATTGTGTAATTGTCTTCCTTAAGGATCCTTAGTCTGTATATACTCCAGATGATGTTGGATTTCAACCTCAAAATTCCGATGTTGGGCCATGATGTGAAGCGTCACGACGCAAAGTTTTTTTTATCCTAAATTCACATATTTTCATTCCTTCTTCTAATATTCATAATATCCTGCTATAAAACACAAAACAAGTTAGAGTTCAAAAAATAGAAAGAATATCAATTAAATTGCATATATTACTATATTAAAACACCCTAAAATACATGCATAAAATACATATATCAATTTCCAACAAAGGTAACTTTACTTACACTTTCAAATATTCAAGTCATCTCTTCATCCACATTGATCAAGTTATTACTTAAGAAGCCACAATATATCATGCTTCTATTGTACTTAAGGTAATAGAATTTTTCTTTTTAGTTTATCATGTAACATACCTTTCTCCCAAGAAAAACACTTCACCAGATATGGATCTCTGTTCACCAATACTTCCATCTTAACCTACATTAGTGTATCCAAATAGATTTATCTTTCCTTTTTTGTTATATAATAAGAAAAACTATGTAATTATTTTGATGTACCTTATAATCAGATAATATTATATAAATAATATTCCTTATACACACTATGATACATTACACACAATGTAAAAACATATACAACATTTGGTCTTGAAGATGTAAAATAAAAAAACTCACAAAAATGTATTATAAATTCTTTTTGATCAACCCCTTTTCAATCTTCGTATTTTAAAACCTTAATTCCCACTAAAATTGGGTTAGAAACTAACTTAGATTCTTCATTCCAAACTTATTCAATAATTATTGATAATAATTCTCTTTAAAAATAAAAATGTGATCTTTCTCTTGAGAAACCTGAAGCCCCAAGTGATACTTCAAAATCCTAACATTAACATCTCAAACAACTTATTTTATTAAGTGAAAAAATCATTGAAAAATATTTTCCATTTCTAGAAAATATAATATCATCAACAAGGACAATAATAATGGGAGATAGAATCTTACTTTATTTGATTTATATTTTGTTGTCCTATATTCCTTTCCTGAATTCCAGTGACTTAAAACATGAATCAATATTCGAATACCATGTAATTAGGGCTTTTTTTAACCCATACAATGCATTATTCAACCAGAAAACAAATTTTTTGTCATCTCTAAACCCTTATGGTTTCACAATGTTAAATTCATCTTCAAGTTCACTATTGAGAAAGTTTGAATTGAAATCCATTTGAAAAATCATATATCTCCTTTAAGCGGTGATAACAAGAAAAATCTTTATGGTTTCAAGACAAGAAACTAGAGAAAATGTATCATTAAATTCAATGCCTTCAACCTGAAAATACCCTTTGCAAAAAAAAATTCCTTGTTCTTCATCACTTCTCCTTTATCATTTAATTTTTTATGAAATAACCACTTTTATCCAATAAAATTATAATTTTTCATCTTAATTATTAACTCTCAAGTTTTATTATTCTCTTTATGATCCAATTCTTAATTCATTACTTGAATCCAATCTTTATGGTTCAATGATTTATCCAAATTGTTCAGTTTAATTTGATAAATCAATGAGGTGTAAGATGTTTTCCACAAAGACCTCTTAATTTAAACTGTTGGGATGTATATCCTATTTTATTTCACTAGATGCAATACAAACAGATAGTGTGCGTTAAACATTACATCATTCATGGGGTTCAAATAGTGTAAATGGATCTCTTTAGTGGTGGCAGGGAAAACATGTAGTGATATTTTCTGATGGATGTGTTCATGGGTAATAGTCTGGATAAAAGGTGAACAAAAGTTAATAATTCAAGTTTAACTTGTGTGGTTCACCGAGATAAGTGGTTAAATTAAAAGGGCTACTAGAGATCAGTAATCATCATTCTAAATGGGGGGCCTATGTAAATATAGAAGATCAATGAAACTGGTTTTACCAACTAGATTATTCCTTAAAAATAAAGTGGGTACCTCATGTATGGTAATCAAGGAATTAGAATACTGATTCAAAATTGATGAAGTATCAAAGAACTGCATAGTATTTAATCTCGGTAATTAATCCTTAATAACTATTTTCAGTTTAAGAATAATTATTATAAATTCTTATTATAATGGAAAGGGTATAAGTGTTTCTCCCATGGATTTAGGACACATTGTTTGAACCATGTAAATATTTATTCCCCTTCCTTTATTATTTTTCAATTGAATTTTTGTAAGGCGTTAGTTTTCTTTAGTGTGTGTAAGGGTCAAATTTGTGTATTGATTAGGGTGTGATGATTCATATCTTCTAGTTCACCAAACTTGAGGGATTCCTTCTGAAAAACCTAGTTCTATTTTGTGGAATTTTACGGATCATTATTTTAGTTGATCGGATGTTGGGGAGGATTCTCAATAAGTGGTATTAAATCTTTTGGTTGGTTAAGATCACTCTAAGAACACTCTGAGGCAACTCAAGTAACGCTCACTTTTACCTTGGAATTATTTTGATTTTAGGGTGATTTTACTGTAATTAAAAGATATATCATTTAATAAAGGTGATTTCAGGGTAGATAAGTTTGATGGAATATATTTTAGATTTTAGATAATGTAAATGGAGGACTATATCATTTAAAATAACCTAGAGGTTTCTTTGGGTGGAGTTAAACCGAATAAGATAGAGAAATTGGAATGGGAATGGTTGAATAGGAAGATACTTGGGTCTTTGTAGATTTCATTGGCACAGAATATGGCCTTTAATATCTAGGAGGTTAATACTATAGTTGGTCTCTTGAAGAATCTATAGAATAAGTAATATAAGCTGACAAAACTTAATAAAGTGTTCATAATGCAGATGTTATTCAACATGAGGTTATCAGAAGGTGGACTGATGGCAGATCACATAAATGATGTCAATATGGTCTGATGGTATCTCAAATCAATTAATGTGAAGTTTTGTAGATTATGTTATGGACATTCTACTAATTTCTTCACAATTGGAGTCATGTGATGAGATGGTAATGGTAGTGAGTAGTTCCTATGTAAAAATTTATTTGGTGTTTGAAGATGATAAGAACTTGATCTTGAATGAATAACTCAAATAGAGGGAAGTCCAAGAACAGTTCATAGGTGCACCCAATTCTGAAAAATGAATATGTTTACCCCCAAGTATAAAATAAAATAAACAATTGGATGATAAGTCATGAGATAAAAGTTAAGGAAAATCAGCTAGTCTTGGTCTTACATGCGGAAAATGTGGGAAAATAGGACATCTCTCAAGGAATTTCAATAATCTAAAAGAGGATTATTGAAGGAAATAAACTAATGAAAGTTCAAATTCCATGAGTACATCTGAGGGAGTAAACAAATTCTTACTTGGTGTCAACATTATGGTGGATTCATGGGTGATTAACCCAGGAGTATCATTCAATGGAATAATAGAGATACAAGTAGAATTATGTTTCTATAAAGTTCAAAAAGGTTTATTTGGAGGACATTATAGTAGTTTAGGAAAAGTATTAAATATCAAAAGTAATTTTAGGAATCTCAAAGAGGATTTAAAAAGGTAATGAACCTATGAAAGATCAAATTCTATTAGTATAGAAGAGGGGTGAAAAACTTGTTTCTTAGTGTCCATATTCTAATGGAATCATGGGTGATTGACCCAAGAGAATCATTCAAAAGTGGAGAATAGATACATATATAATTATATTTCCAAAAAAATTAGCAAGGTTAATTTTGTAGACATGTTGGTAGTTTGGTAAAAAGAGGATGTATTTGAAGGAATTATAAGAATCACAAAGTGGATTCTGGAAGGGATTCAACTTCTAGAAGTTTATATTTCATGAGTACGGTTGAGGGAGGAAACACTATTGATCAATTTCAACATTATAATGGAGTCATGGGTGATCAAATAAATATCATAATTTCATTCAATAGCATATAAGAGATGCATGGACAATTATGTGTCTGGAAATTCTAACAGTGTTCATTTGGAAGACAATAAAAAACTGGAAATTGTAAGAACAAAATTGATTCTAATGTCCAAATAAATAATGGGAGTTTCTTGAAGTTTGTGGAAGTTATAAATATCCTGAGGCTATTAAAGAATCTAATTTCCTTGGGGTTCTTTATGAGGAATAACATAGAACTAGATTTTTGAAAAGAATTTGGAAGGTGAATCGAGGATCCATGGTGGTTCATGCAGAGTAAAAAATGGGACCCTATACCTGATGGGAAGATAATATAGAGCTATAATTGTTGGTGTTTCAATACCCAATAATATGTAGTTCTGGTATTGTGGACTTGTATATCTCAGTGAGAAGAACATGACATTTTTGACTGTGAAAGGCATGATGAAGCTCAATCACATTGAGTTTGGGAGTTGTGCGAGTTGTGTGCTTAGGAATTATAAGAGAGAGACCTTTAACATAAATTGATAGAATCCCAGATCCCAAAATTTAGAGCTAGTTCACTCATATGTTTTGGGACTTACCCGAGTCCTATCTCATGGTGGGTCACATTATAGTGTTACTTTAATTGATGATGCAATGAGGAAAGTATCAGTTTACTTCATGAAGAAAATTTTAGATTTCCTTATAGTATTCAAGAAAAGAAGACCATGGAATATATGGAGATTGGTCAAAAGTTAAAATTTATAATGTCTAAAAATAGTGAAAAATACAACAAATGAACCATCCAAAACTTCTATTGAAATAAGGGAATTTAGATGGAGAGAATTGTTCCTAGTATACAATATCAAAATTGTGTGGTAGAGCATATGAATCATAACTGATAAGGCGTGAATAATGAGTATTTACTTGGGAATTATCAAGGTAAATTGGGTGGAATAAATGAACATGAAATCATACTTGGATAACAAGAGTCTGTCCACTCCATTAGGAGAGAAAGTTTTAGAATAGTTATAGTCTAGTAAACAATTGGAATTTATCCACAACAAAATATTTTGTATTTTTTCCCATATCCATGTCAATTATAAGGATAGAAACAAACTTCAAGAAAAATTCGATACATGTTTCCTTATGGGATATGACAACAACAATTTTGGATTCTGTCTTAGGGATGAAGAAAAATGATAAGTCATCAGAAGTCGTAATGTTATCTACAATGAGAAGGTTCTATAGAATGACCATAACCAATATGAGAAGGAAGTTGAGAGTAAGGGACAAACTAACCAAGTCCAAGTTGATCTGAGTGGGAGTACCATATGGAAACAAATTCTAGAAAGATCAGGTAAAATCACTAAAATTCTAGATGTTAGATGAATGGATGATATGCCTAAAAGATCTAAGGATGATGAACCTCAAGGAAAATATCTAAATATAGAGTATTGGACAATGATGTTCTAGAATATAGTGCACTAAAAGGTGTAGTACTAGATAGAATTGAGCCACAAGTTGAATTGAAAATATCTGCCAGATTCAGAAAACCGGTTTAGTGGTTTGGAGATGACATGAACTTTTTACTTATAATAGAAAGTGAATATTTATAAATATTGTGTGAGGAAAGAACTCTTAGTGAATTTGGATAGTGGGGGTCAGTAATTAAAGAAAAAATGTGTTCATTGGATACCAACAGGACTTGGGATCTGATTGAGTTACCACAGGGAAAAATAGAACTAGAGAATAAGTGGGTTTCTATTTAAAGAAAGAAATTTATGGTAGTAATAGTTATAAGGTACAACTAATGGTGAAGGGTTTCCAAAAAAATGAGGGAATATACTTATCTAAGTTTTTTTCACCAAAATTTAATAATAAAACCATCCAAATAGTTTTGATCATGGTTGTGTTCAAGGATCTATACTTAGAATAGATATATGTAAAGATTCCCTTCCTTTATGGATATTTTGAGGAATAGATTTACGTGATGAAATCAATGGGTTTTGTAGAAAATGTTAACTAGAACTAGGTGTGTAAGCTAAAGAAAAAACCTCAACCACTTGAATAATTCTCTAAGGTAGTGGAATTGGAATTTTGATACATTCATGGAGGATGGATCTATCCGAAGGCAAAAGATGATGGGATTTAACCATGTTTTCCACCTTGTGAAGATTCCTCCATACTAGATAGTGGTCCTAGTAGTGATTATTATTCAGGGCATCGCAGGGTGATGGTAGAGTCTGGTCACTCAGGCACACAATGAGATGGATCTCTCCTAGACATATTTCGATCATTTCTTCAGGTAGAAGTTTTATCTATTTATGGTCGGTGAAGATTTTGGAGCTTCTGCAGCTTTATCAAGGCATCATGATCATGGTAGATTATTCATAAAGGTTCACCCACATCTCTTGGTACTCTATAGATAGGGTTCGAGATCATATCTTTCTA
The DNA here is from genome assembly GCA_963277665.1 of Viscum album. Classification (NCBI taxonomy): domain Eukaryota; kingdom Viridiplantae; phylum Streptophyta; class Magnoliopsida; order Santalales; family Viscaceae; genus Viscum; species Viscum album. Next base: position 909,701,771 of record OY728145.1, read on the forward strand.
TCATGGACCTTATAGAAGATCCTATATTGAGATATCAGTTCTATAGTGATATATCTTTACATTCTTACCTATATTGGGGTGCTTGAGTGAGCTTTAGTGTTGGAGATATTTCTGGATGAATATATGTTGATAGTTGGTGTCGATAGTGGGAATGTAGTAGATGATACCTTGGCATGTAGCAGTCAATAGTAGACATGGAGATATGGGTGTGTAATATTCTTTAGGATACATTCTCAGGAGAGAGGGTTTGTGGTTTTGGGATCTCATGATAGTTCTAGTCAGTTGATAGATATGTTTTGTTTCTCTTACAATGGTCATGGATACCTCATGAGGGATTATCTGACCTTCCATGTGGATAAAAAAAATGGTGGTTGGACCGCCTAGTTAGAGATAAGGAAAAGAATAGGGAGGTCTTTCAGGCAGTGGATGTAACAACTCTGGTATTATTGGATTAGTACTTTATATTTCTATATATATATATTTGCATTTTTCCTCAAAGATGACACGGTTATTGGGTGTCTCGAGACCCTAGAATTAATATATTAAAAATATTAACATATACTAAAACATGTGCATGAATCATTTCAATACAAATTCTTTTCTCATTTTTTGGGACCTCATATAGGAAATTTGAGACTATGGTTGATTTTGAGATGTGGGTTTTATCCTAGGAACCCCCAAAAGTTAGTCAATATTGGAAATTCCATAGGAACTGATTGTTGGTGGGTATGTTTAATAAAATAAATAATTTATTTATTTTTATTAAATATACTTAAACCTAGAAACCCACATTAAATACCATGTTATGGAAAATATCAAGGGTTATCCACATAGCCCTAGGGGATTATAGAGGTATAGGGAATCATTTTTTATTGTAGCATTTGAATTAGATAACTATGATGATTGAATTGAGGTGAATCGAAACAAAGGAAGTGAATGCAATGGACCTTCTTCATCGCTGGAGAACTTTCTCTTCACCGATGATTAATCCTTAATTGAGGTAGGACTTGTTATTTTATGGTTTTCACCATTTTGATTATCAAGAATGATTTTTTTTATCTAATTAATTTATCTCTAATCCTATGAAATTGTGAGAACCATTTTAAATATTTCTAAATTTGATTATCTGTTTTATTCATTATGTCATGATTCGCCCCTACTTTTCCCATCTTATGATAATTGGACATGATTGCATCAAACAATGATGGATTTACCTCATGAATGTGATTTCCCCTGCTTTCCATCATGTTATTCATTGTTGAACCATAGGATCATGATTTGACATTGTCAAGGCGGGTTTGAGAGGGATCAAACCCTTGGATTCCTAGCGGTTGCATGAACAACATTTGGATTGAAAGTTTTCAAATGGATTGAGGTTTGATGTGGGATACAGGTGATGGATCCATAGATTTTGAATCTAGAGTGGTGATGGGAGGAATTACATCTTCAAATTGGGGATCATATTTTTGATTTCTAGGTATCGGAGTCCAGTGATCGATATTTGGCAATAGCCCCATCGATTTCAGGTGATCAAACAGGGGGTTTTCAGCAGAAATAGTGGATCAGGAAACTATAAGGAGACAAATATTTACTTTCAATAAAAACCATGACTACTCATAATATAGTTTGGAAGATAACATGTTGGGTGGTCCCCTAACCATGGTGGCTAGTTTTTTGGGTAGAGATAAATATCACAAGTCCTGTATGTCGATATACATGTCATGGGACCCAATTTTGGGGGATTGATCTATACTCTAGGAGTAAACAGGAACCGACGTGACTAGGCACATGGGAACGACAAAAGTACATGGGCACATCCATGTAATTTTACAAGACCTATGTACATGGGCATGGACAGTGCACATAGACATGACCAGTGTACATAGGAACGGCTAGTGTACACGGGCACGATCTGGGTGGAAAGGGGTAGGCCTTGGGTAGCTTAGATACATTGTGTATGTACTATACATGCTAGGTAGTATGACATGTCTTCTCAATCTATGCCCTGAGGAGAAAATTCCTAGTAATGAAGGTGAGTTCACACACCATGTGACCCTACGTACACACCATATACTTCTCCTAGGAACTTCTAACTTCCATATCTCCTAATTTGGGACTTATATTTTGGTCCACAGGTAGCCTATCCTGAGTATTTTTTCACATGGGATGTGATGGTAGCCTTCATTATGTCATATGAGATATGATGTGAGTTGTTCTGAGCATGAAGCTTCTTCAGGCGATGCTTGACTGATCGTAGTGATCAGGTAGGATCATTAGAGAAATTTCGGGGTCGGTACTCCCCTAGCACACCAAGGCATGGGAAACCCATGCTCTTTATATAGGTAGAGATGGTACTCCCCTATACTATTATAGGGTGAGGGTCCTCTATCTATGGAGTGATACACTCCCAATCACTTTCAGAAAACTAAGTTATACCAATGGTTTATAACCATTGGTATAGGCCCTAGAATCGTAGGTATTTCCTATACCAATGGTTCTGTAAACCATGGGGTTATAGTCATCGGTATAGGGTTATACCAATGACTTTATTAGAAATTATTGGTATAGCTCACTTCCAAATTTGAATATCCATAGTTTGCATCAAACTGTGGGTATACATCTATACCAACAGTTCCTAGAACCATGGGTATCAAGGCCTGTTAAAAATTAATGTATACCCATAGTTTTATAAATCATGGGTATCATTTCCTTTCTCCAAAAAATAGTAGAAGAACCATCCAACACCTCTCAAACAAACTTGTAAATAAAATAAAAACAATGGTACACATTTAATGTTTTATAATTATTATATATTTATCATTTAACCATCAGGTTATCAATAATTTTCGAACCATTTACAATACTAAAAAATACATATCCAATCCACACCATAAATCAATTTTATCCATTAAACAACATACACACATGTATCTTTACTATCAACTAAGAAATTTGGGGATCAATATCTCCCTCAGCACCACTAGTGGCATCATAATCATCGCCAACATCTGTACTTGGAGCATTATCATCATCATCACCAAAACTAGCAGTATCATCACCTCGACAACCACTACGACACTCATTGAAATCACTAAACACATCATATATATAGTGTATGTTTTCTATACATGAATCAAACACATTAGCAGCCTCTAATAGAAGTGATGGGCATATAACTGACATAACTTTCAGGAACTTTTTAGTGACCAGTTTACCTTTTTCATGCTCATGTATAGCTATTTTTATGGCTTCATTTTCTTCTATATGGTCATTTTGCAGCTCGGTGGTATGAGAGATTTTATAGGAAACTGGTGATGGCCAATACCTTGTGGGGACAATATTTTTATCAAGCCGACATTAGGATCTACCTTGGTTATCCTCACCTAATACCTATCTCAAATGTTCATTTAGACCAAAGTTGTCATCTTCTTTCTCATTAAGGGCCTCTAGGGAACACTTTTTAAAATATAAACAAGATCTTTAATTATTAATTACATATCAAAATTTAAAATATCAATAAAAATACATACAATATTTTCTTGTGTCTGTGCATTTATAACACTTCCATAACTTTCCCTCCTACTCGAGAAAAATACTTTTGATCAAGGAACACAACATTCAATTCCCAATGTAACTTTCTATAAATGGAATTTATTAATATAATAATATAGTATTGAATAATATGGAATTGATAAAAAAACTAAAACAAATTCTATTATGAAGACATGTGAGCTTAACCATATACTCACATCAAGTTAAAACTTTCCCACATTAGATTAAATTATAGTGGTGAGTTACTGTGTGGTATTAAATTCTATAATCACAATATATTAAGATGAAATGAAATGAATCTACATGTCATTAAGTGAAATTCAAGCTCAAATGATAAGATATGTTAGATTAATAATATAGTGAGCGGCTCATTTTAAAGTAACTAATTTAATATATATAAGAGTTCAACATAACCTAGAATGAATTAAAATTTTAGTTGTTGAGGAAATTCATAGAATCAAGAATAATATAAATATACATTTAATTATAAGTTTAATAATAGTGGAATAACATAATCAATACATACTAATTAACATGTTAAACATGGGTATGATATAGATTCCTCTTGTATGTTCAATTTGGTCCAATTCTATTTTTGTTACATTATTTTATTAGTCACTTGGTTGTTTTGATCATTTCGTAATTTGGTTAATTTTGTGGTTATTTTATTTTGTTAATTGGTTATTTGGCCATTTGGTCAGTTGGTTAGAGTATTTTTCATATTTTTTGGTTTGTTTATTTGATTCATTTTGGGTGAGGGTGTTTATTTCATTAATGAGTTATGTCATTTGGTTCATTTTAGGTTATATTTTTGGAATATTTGGTCATTTGGATAGAGAATTTGGTTTATTTTAAGTTAGGTCATTTTGATTGATTTGGGTTTGTCCATTTGCTTAATTTTTGGGTAAAGTCAATTTTGAGTTATATAATTTGGTTTATTCTGGGAAATTTTATTTTTTTTCACTTTTGTTTAGGTCATTTTGGGTTTGGTAATTTGGATAATCTTTGGGTTATGTCATAATTGAGTTATTTAATTTGGTTTATTTTTGGGTTAAATCATTTGGTTCATTTCAAGGTTATGTAATATTTATTTAGTTCATTTGGTTATTTGTTCATTTTTTGATTAGAACAATTAGTTTACTTGGGTTTAGGTTATTTTGTTTATTTTGGGTTATTTCATTTTGTTCATTTTGGATTAGGTATTTTTAGGGTAGGTTATTTTTTTCATTTTGGGGTTATCACTTTTTTATGTTAGGTTATTTGGTTTGTTTTGGGTTAGTTCATTTGTTTATTTTTGGGTTATGTCTTTTTTGGGTTACATCATTTGATTAATTTTGGTCTTTTGGTCATTAGTTTTTTTTATCAGGTCACTTGATCAATTGTTATTTTTATTAGTTATGTTAATTAGATAATTTTGTGTTAGGTTATTTATTTTTATTCAGGTTGTTTATTTTTATTTGGGTTAGGTTATTTAATTCATTTTTTGTTAGTTATTTTCTTCATCTTGGGTTATGTAAATTGGTTAATTTTCAGTTAGGATATTTGGTTTACGAAGTTTTTTTGAATAGAGAAATTATCAAATGTATCCCTTAAGGAATGATACTTTCATAAAATCAATTTTACAATGCGAGAAGGATTATATTGACATATCATTGAGGATTTAAATTAAAATCAAGTTAGCTGGTATTTTTAGATTTCAATAGAAATTTAAGAATGTTTGTAGGAGTAATTTTAACACAACTTGGAGGGAATAGGAGGAATTCCTTTTAATCTATAAATTCTAGATTAAAGGGGAATTTTCAGCCTTATATCAAATAGATTCATGAGAAGAAAACTTAAATTTCATCATGAATATCTAACTAAATGAGGAATTTCCATCCTTTTATATTAATGTATCATTTCTATCCTTAAGTATTAAGACTACATGAGTTTGTTTTATAATGGTTTTAAGAATATTTTATTGAAATTTAAATCTGTTTTATGATTATTAATGTCATTATACATCATGAAAATCTAAATAAAATGAAATGAAAACTTTATATTGGTTTGATTCTATTCAATTAAGGTTGGGTTTATTTTAATGGACTATGGGAAATTACATGTAAGAGGATTTTATTGTTTACATGAAAATTATTTATTAAAATTATTTTACAATTTAAAAAATGAAACTAAAATAAATAAATTTGAATATAATGAACCTGAAAGACTCAAGTTGAGATAATATGGATGAAAACAGAAAAGATATGGTTGGTCTAATAATATCATTTATAGATAAAAGAATTTATTAAATTATTGACTCCCCAAAGTATGCCCAACTTTTTATTGAGAAAACTTCAAAAAAAGCATCCAGTTTTAAAAAATATGGTCAAAAATCACTTCAAAGAATAAAAAAAATATTTATAGGTCCTTGGTTGAACTATTACAAGTTTGGAAATAAGGAACTAGATTATTGGGATTGTTATTAAATAGTTACTAAAATCTAGAATATTTTATTTCAATTCACTCTCAACATGAAAAATATTTAATCCTATCTAATAGAGGGATCCCCCAAAATTTTAACTTCATAAAATAAATCCTTTATAATTAAGTAACAATATAAATATAGATATTATTTCTATTCATATTAAATAATCTGGAGTGTCTCATGTTTGGGCATTGTAGCACACCCCAAAGTGTTCAAATACACCATAGCGTCATTGTTCTTTTTTTTTAATGCATCCTAAAAACAAAAATTCGATACAATTAATAAGAATTATATTTTCAATGAAAACCAATAAAGATTAAGAATACCTTAAACCCAACACTCTTCAAATATTCGATCATTTATTGATATTATATTGTTGGAAATTTGGTGAATATTGGTATGCCCTCTAAATCCGAATCAACTCTACTCTTGCAACCAACATATAACTCATGCTTATATGATCGACAAAACTCCCCATGATCCATCAATCGTGTGACCTTAGTAGATTCATCGTCTGGAAATTTTAACTGATACTACAATAAACATATTAATTTATATAAATACAACAATAATATAGATATCAACTTAACAAAAAAATTACCCATATCTCTATCCCTGATTTCTTCTTGATTTTATTACTGATATGCCTCCATGAGACTAGTTTCATCAGAATGATATCATTTTACTTGGCTAAAGTTTCTACGAGACTTCAACATTTTCTGGAATTTTTACCTATTATCTGATTGTCTTCATTATAATCTACCATTATTTTTGTTTGATGATTCTAGTCTTCACACATACGGTTGTACCCACATCGCTTATTAAAAGATCCCATTGAATAAGATAAAATAAAAAAATTAATTAATTCACAGTACAATAAGAAAAAAATGATGTGATATAATTTGACACACTTATAAAAAAATCTTGATTCAATATGATCATTAGGATTTGATGGATCCATGGGTTGTCCTGGATCAGTATCCTCTGAAGGATGTACCTATTACAATTCATAGATCAGTTCATCTACATATAATGGAGTGGAATCTAAAGGAATATAATCATCACATACTGGATAGATAGTAAGAAGTGGAGGTGGTGTAGACATGGTAGGATAAGGATATAAGGTATGGGGATACATCATAGGATATGGATATGGTATAGGTGGTAACATCCCTAGAGGCTAAATATTATCATGATGGGGACATGGGTGGGAACATTCCTGAAATCCCAAGTGGAGTATGAAAAGGTGTGGTAGATGGGATGTCCGCTGGCGGATTAGAGTATGAACGGGTACGAAGTATGCTCTGTGTAGCTCTAGGAGAACCCCCTATCAGACCTATACTAGTAGGTTGAGGAGAATTCAACTCTATTTTATATTAATGTTCCTAAGAAATGATAAATAATAATAAAATTATAGTAAATGTAATGTATAAGAAAAATATTAAAATTATTATACCTACTAAGGGAACTGGTTGAGGAAACCCTAGCTTGCGCATCTTTTAATCATTATGAAATAATATCTTTTTCTAATCTATTAAATATCTTTCATAAGATTCATAAGAATGAAATTTATGTTTTTTAGAAAAATTCAAAAACTCTGCATACAACTTAGAAGTCAAATAAATCATAACAATATCATAACATGTTTTAGAAACTATAATTTAAAAACAAGTTATACATTTTTTTAAAACCCACTTTAAACTGGGATTTTTTAATTAAAATAAATATAATTAAATGAAATGAAAAAAAAATAATACTAAAAAAACATATCATTCCAAACTGAAACTAAATTAAAGTAATTACAGTAGTACCTACCTGAGAAACCCACGTCAAGGTAAACTGAATGAACTGTGAACATATATGGATACTTCTATATATTACCCACCACTACTTCAGGTTCAACATCAATTCTCATAAAGTTACAATTTGAGTCATCAAATACATTATTTTGGTCAAACCCAATGGGGGAATCAATGGTTTCAATTTCATCCCCACCATCAGGAAAAATATGTCTTGGGATTACTTCAATAATGACACTATAATCAGGTCTCAGATGATCTTTCAGATAAAACACTTTTTTCCATTGATTCCAAAATATATAATTCATTGATATCTAGAAATCTAGTCATGTCAATAACTTTGAATCCATAATCATCAATAAATTTACCATGTTGTGTCATTGAATCAAACCTTTTAAATTTCATTATAGTGACTCGACAATGAGAGTAGTAATCCAATAACAATATTTTCCCAAAAATCCCATAATTAGACACATTTTCACATCGAGTACTATTATATGATGCACTGACATAAATATATATGAATAATACAATTAAATGATTATTTATATTTTATGTTAATTAAATTAATGGCCACACCATTAATTTCAACCAAGAAGGAAACTCTTTGCTGTGAAAAGCCTCTCTCCTTCTAAAAGGAAAAGATCGATGAAATCTATTTATAATTTGTTTATGTTCCATATATAAAATGATAATAAAAGTTTAATTTATATGTGAAATAACATAATATGATATAATATAAAAATAATCAAATTACATACCTGATATAGTTATCGAACAAACCACAGTTAAATAGTACTATAGGTTGTGCCATATCCCGCTCTTTAAGGCTCAATGTAGATAATGTATATGATCGAGGAATTTCTCCTATTTGGGAAAGATATGGAAATTAGTGCTCAGTTTCCTCAAACTACTCAATTTCATTTCTTATTGGCCAGTTATGTCTTATGCTCACATTAGAAAAATACATTAAAAAAATCCATACACTCTTGATCCAGATAACCTCTCACAATGGAAACTTTAGGATGATTCTTATTTTGGATATAATATTTCATTGTGAACATATTTCTTTTAGTTGGATACATCCAAAAAGAAAGAAATAGTTCCCCCAAGAAGTGATTTAGGTGGAATATGAACTGTTAAATGCAACACAAAAGTGAAAAATTATGGAGTAAAAAAAATTCAACTCACACATACTTAATGGATCCTATTGCTACATTTTTATCAATAAATACTTGGATAACATTTTAGAACAAAGTTAAAAATGTAACAAGTGAATCACATCCACCCTTACATTATTCTATTGTAAATTATATATTTCTATTACAATTAATTCATGAATAAGGATGTGATAATCATGAATTTATGGGGATTTTAGTTTTAACTTTCTTTTGTTGACCCATTTAGATATGTTGTTGGAATATCCATCAGTATCCTTGATATTATCCAACACTTCTATAAATTTATTTTTCTCTAAATGTGTCATCACATAAGAAGCACAAGTAACTTTCCCTTTTTTTCACTGATACACATAGGATGTAGTTCTGGTCAAATACTCCAATACAAAAAGTCTCGATGAGATCATAAATCATCTTTGGTATTCCCCTTAATATTTAGAATATTTGAAATAAAAATTTCACGAATATTTTTCTCAATGTGAATTACATCTAAAAAATGATGTAAAAAATTGGTTAACCAATATAGAAACTCAAAAAAGATATTTTTCTTTTTCCAATTGTAAGTGGTTTTAGTGTCAACATTCTTACTATTTTTAGACTTCATATGACCTTACCCTAATGAAAAACTGAAATCTTTCAATTAATTAAGCACGTAAGTTCTTGACATATGTTTTAGTGGTTGTTCAGTCTCAACAATATTATCAAACTTATGGTGATTCTTCCTATATTAACGATCCATTGGAAAGAATATTAGATGCCCCATGAAAATAAAACTGTGATGATATTTAAGTATTATTGCTCTTGTCTTATTCATAAAAATAGGACATGATAGTTTTCCATTTGTGATCCTACTAGAAATCATTTCATAAGCAGGAAAATCATTTATAGTCCATATAAGGGTGGCACGCATCTAAAATATTTTTTTGAAGAAGCATCGAATGTGCACACACCCATATCCAAAAGCTGCCTCAACTTTATTATTAAAGGTTGAAAGTAGATTTATATATCATTGTTAGGAATAGAATATTCAGATATTATTATACTCAAGAAATTGAATGGTTTTTTATACACATACAGGTAGGAAGATTATAAACATGAAGAAAAATTGGCCATGTTCTATGAGCAGTAAGCATCTGACCAAAAAGATTAAAACCATCACAGGATAAACCCAACCTGAAATTTCATACCTCATCTATAAAATCAGGATGTTGTGCAACAAATTACCTCCATTTAGGATGAACTAACTCATGGTTGTCTTTCATTCTATCAGTATCATTCCATCACATATTGGTTGATATTTTTTCAAACATGAATATATTTTGAAGCATATGAATCAATGGAAACTTTCACGTAACATTTTGTGGCACACAAGATGGTGTTCCATCCACTATTTTCCTTCCACAAATATGTACCACATTCTTTACAGTCATTAAGGTTTGTTGTTTCCTCCCAAAATAAATTGCAATCTATTGGACAAGCATGAACTTTATTTGTATAAAATCCAAGTTTCTTAATTAACTTCAATTCCTTATAATGATTTGAGGGAATATTTTAATCCTCAGGAAGAAATTCCTTCATAAAGGTAATAATATAATCAATGGTGGTATTAGAAATTCCATACATGGTTTTTCCATGATATAAATGCATTAAAAATTCCAAAATTTTTCATTTTAGTGCATTTCTTATATAGAGGAGTTATGGAATCATCCATTAATTTTTTCACTACCTAAACATCATCATTTTCATTATTTACCTCATGTGTATTGATATCATTGTCTTCTTACACTGGCATACTATCTCTCTCATGAAGATTCCCAAATGGAAACCAATCTAATATTAAATTCCTCATACCACTTCTTTCTTTATGTTCATGAAATGTAGAATATTGACTCATCTCTCCTTTTTGATACCAAACATAATAGTTTGTTTAGAATATATCTTTTGTTATATGGTAGATAACTTCTTTCTGTCTTAACCATGGTATTACAACACAATTATAACATGGAAATTGTATACGACCTCCATCTAAAGCATTGTTAAATAAAAAATATAAAAAAATATCCAAAATCTTTTGAAACTCGGTTTAAATTCGATCAATATGATACATCCAGTTTCTATCCATTCTATTATAGGGGGGAAAAGTTATATTCAAATCAATAATGTAAAACATAATTAAAAAATTCATTACAACAAATTTTAATATGAAATTCATTAAAGAATACTAGAAGTTATGAAAACAAAGAATAAGAGAAATAACATGTGCTATAAGAAATTATTACAAATAAAAAACCAAGATGGGTATCCCTTACATTTCAGAATTAAATATCATGGTGGATAAAATGAATAACTTTGAGACACTAAAAATTATTACCCAATGTTTTAACTATAAAGACACAATCAATAAGATCCAAACAAAGGAAAAACTATAATTTTTTAAAACAAATTCTTATTTTCCAAATGATCAAAATACTTCAAATATCCCAAAATACATTCCAAATATCAAAAATAGAATCAAAGGAGAAAAATAATCGATATAAAGAATATGGGACCTGAATAAATACCTCATAATATCTAATAATTCAACATTAAGATCTAGAATATTGTTGGGATATTTTATTCTTTGGATAATTTAATATATATTTTTTTGTAGATATCCCAACCAACCACAATAATGATTAGTCTCTGGAATTTTTAAGAAATATGGATTGGAATTCAAAAACTATACACATTAAAAACACACTAATTATTTCATTCATTCTTTAGGAGTGGGAATTTAGGGATATGTATTCCATGATTTAGGTTCCCATAGCTTCTTCCCTTCACTAAATGGAGAAAATTTACTAAACCTAAAGGATATACATCTTCCACCTTTCTTGGGTTGTGACCAACCCACAGAGAGTCGTTAATTCTCCATGGATCAAACATTTTATAAGTTAAAAACCCAAGCCTAAAATAACTAAATATACAATTAAGTAGTATAGGATCATAAAAGTATAAGGATGATCCCATAAATAAATGGATATATAATACTCAATTCAATAATTAAAACAAAAAATTAATACTATAAAGCAAAAACTACTTGAAAATTAAATGAATAAATATTGATGATGATTTAATATAATGATAGAATAAAAGAAACAAATTTATGAGAAATATAATCCATAATTTTATGCACTAGTGATTGTAAAAACATAGTGATTTATTCTTATTTTCATTGGAGTTATGTCTAAGTCACCCCCCCATATGAGTGATTACTCTCACACTCTTATAAATTCTCCTTTTAAATGATCATATAATTCGATTCATTAGTGAGAATAGTAATAAAAACTATTTTTAAATATAAAGCATGTCATAACCAATGGTTATAGTGAAATTAGTATTATATTAACTGCATTATAGAACACTCCCTTAATAAAAACACAATTTCCATGTAATAAAAAATAAGGTAGAGAGGGAGGAAATAAAATTGAATGTGAACCCCAACATGTATTAAATAAAAATACATATACACACTAGTACAACCCCCCTTTAATCACATATCAGGAAGAAATAAATATCTCCATATCATGATATCTATGATAGGGTGATAATAAATGAAATAAAACATATATAATCTATGATATAAAAACGTTTTGATCATCTCTACAGCAAAAACCCCAGTCCTAGATCATTTTGGTCCTTCTCTCCCTTCACAACCATCCAAAACCCATTATTTATAAGAAACAATTATTCTTAGGATCGACGTCTCCTTCCCAAAATAACTCTTCAAATTTGAACATGGATCTCATGGTAAATACATATGAAATTCCTTTAATAAATTTAAATAGATTGTTTTTTTATTTTCATGTTTACTGGAGCTTTTTAACATGAACATAAAATGTGGAATGAAATATGTAAGGCCATCTATGCTTCAGGATACATCTATTTACTTCATGGCATGAATAAAACTCATAAATTCTATAATTTAAACAAATTAACCAAAAAACACTAAATCTATATTTAACCAGTATAAGAACATAAATGTACATGATGATATAGATAAAAATGAAAACAATACTCAGAAAAATATAATAAGGATTTGGAACTCACTAATCTGATGTTGAGGAAGATCTGAATCAAAAAATTCCTAAATAAATGGATAACGTTGGATGAGAAGGGAAGTTTTTTGCTTTCTAGAGTTAGGGAAATTAGGTTAGGGGCCATTGGTGAATTGGGGGAAATCTATAAGCTCGATGGATTTGTGAAAAATATATAATAATGATTTTTTAAAAACTATTGGTATAACCAAATTTATACCAATGATTTTTTTAAACCATTGGTATAGCTTTAACTATACCAATGTTTTCAATAAACTATTGGTATATACTAGATCCAAGAACTCTATAACAGTGGTTCATGTAAACTGTTGGTATAGAGGCATGGGGATAGGCCATTTCCAATAGTGAATCTCCGTGCTTCAGTGGTGATCAGGTCCTCCATGAGAGTGAGTGCTCCCTCGAATGTGGAGCACAGTAGAAAGGAGTGTCCCACTCCACTTAGATTCTTATGAGTTTGTGAATCATTATGTGTATTGGATAGGGACCTTTATAGCTATAGTTATACTCATCATCTTTGACTGGGTTGTGGAGATGGAGATCCCATTTCTCTCTCATCTTGGTTTCTTTGTGAGCATATATCTTAGGTTTTGTTTCTCTCTTTCTATGGGTTGAGATGATTTCTATTGTATATTTATATGGTTCCCTTTTTGGTTTTTGGGGCATCATACTGGGAATGCATATACTCACCCATGTATGGTACATTCTCACATGTGACGTGTCTTGTAAAAACAATGAGAATAACAATAGTGACATCAGTAGATCATAGTGATACTTGGGTGTATTGACCATGTTTGGTGGTCGGACATGGATATTAGGAGTCGGGATCTCTTTATCTTTCCTATTTCCATTTTTTAGTTTGGGACTTAATTCATGGATAGGAGTGTATTTTTTCCCTTTTTGATTTGGTTTATACTATTGTACTATGTTGTATTATCTAGAGGTTATTTCATGCATAGTTATACACTATATGTTGTAGTCTTTTACTATTTCTATACACTTTTTCATGAAGATGGTTGTGTGTGTGTGTGTACAAGTACATTAGGATAAGGCATCCCATTTTAGTTTATACCTTCCTAGAATTTTTCGCTAACCCCTAGCCTATTGGAGGTAGGATTAGGGTTGTCACAGTTGGATTGCCATCTTCCAGACAAGCCCTAGTGGGTCAAGTCATGATAGAATGGTGTCAGATTAGTTCATCCTCAGGTTGGTCTTTAAGTGGGACCCATAGTGAGTATTGGTTAAAAATATAGGGTAATGGTGTCTAAGTGTCTAGAGTGTGGATTTTAGGCTAGGGAACCAAATTTTGGTGTGGTTTCCGACATATCCATACACTATGACTAACTACCTACTTGTCGACTCGGTATACTGAGACATCTGTTGCAGGGAACCAATGATACATGTATCATATAGGATTGGATATTTTTACCTCCACATCCTTCTTGAGTCATATCCCCATATATATATGCTCACCTAATCATGATACTTCTTGATCACTTTCAGAATTATTATGCAAATACAATCATCTAGGTTATCGATATAGAATCATGATGATGATCAGTTGAGTGATGAGGCCTCAGTTCAAGGGCCATCTCATGAGGTTTTTCCTCCATGAAAGTAGGGTTAGTTACACCGTTTTTCAAGAAGTGGATAGTCCAAGCAGGGTAGGATGAAGATGCGCACAGACCTAGTGTGTTACATGAGTTCCAGTGTTAGAGACCGGTAAGGTTCCATGGTGAGTGAGACCCTCAAGCAGTGGAGGATTGGTTGGAGTCGGTGATTTGAATCTTTGGGCTTGTTCGACCCCAATAAATCAGATGGTTATGCTTGTGGCTATCCTTCTTCAAGGGAAACCAGGCCACTAGTGGAGTCTAATGATGCAAACTCATGATGGGAAAACACTCTCATGGCCAGACTTCTATTAGCTATTTTTCAATGAGTATTTCCCATCGTGCTTTTGCTTTATGTGGAATCAAGAGCTTTTTAAGATGAACCAAGGTGATATGATAATTGTTGATTATTCCATGAGGTTAACTGACCTCCTGTGTTACTCCCTTGATATGGTACGAAATGGATTTTTCTGAGCATGAAAGTTTGATCAGGGTCTCTATAGAGACGTATATGACATCATTGTCTCCTTATGCATTCATACTTATACTAGAGTGAGATAGTTGGATATAATGATAGAGTACTTACTAGAAGAGGGATATAGGGTGGTTTGAGATAGAATTTGTCATCATGGGGATGAATCATCCATAGTAGCCAATATGCGTTAGACATCAGGGCCTTAGCGCATGAGGTATACCCATGCCCAGACTCAAACACATGGATATGTGGTTCAGGGATCACATAGAGGATCCAGTCACCCAGGAAAGGGTTGATGTTATTCTTTTGATGGGTGAGGTTAGATTACTCATGATTTATGAATGTGACATGCGGAGGAGGGTACGAATATCATGGATGGACCACCACTGTAGAGGAAATTCCACGATCAGGGATCTCTCAGTCATTTCCAGGACAACCATTAGAGAGGCAGTGCTGATAGAGGAGTAGGCAGAGCTTTGGAGGGAGGATTTGATGGTGGAGGGTGACATTGTAACGAACCAAACTTTTGAATAATATTTTGTTTCGTGAAAATTTGTGTTATATTATATTACACAAAAAAACTATATCTCATTAATAATGAAGTAAGTATATTTTAATGTGACCATCAGGTTATGACCATTGGTCAATATGACTGTTGGAAACAATTATAATTTTTAACATTACAATTATTGTTTATAAATATAAATCATAATTGATAATTAATACAAAAAAGAAGAGTCGATGGCCTCATCCAGTAGACTCGGGTAGTACGAAGCCCATTTGTCGGAGCTTGGGAAAGAGGTAGCATCATTGGGATTTGTCCAAGACCAATACCAAGCTGATCTTCAACATGTTAAGGTTTGATGGAATCACATATTGGATACATTCAAGTTGATAAAAATCACCACTCGAGCGATGTTATCCAATCCGCACTAAGAGTTGATCACCATTTTACACCTTACCCTTAGGTCATATGCGGGCATTATAAGGGGTTATGTAATGAGGCCTTAGTTACTTTGTGTAATCCAATTGTATGAATAAAAGTTTTATTTCTTATTATGAAAAAATAACATCTTTTTTGAATTTCAAATATCAAAATTTATCTAGGATGAATTTTTAGTATTTTTCTAATAATTTTCATATTATTGGTGAATATTGAAAAAAAAGAGTATTTTAAAATATTTTTTATAATTTAAATAATTGATACTGTGAAATGATTTTCGAAAAACGGACATACACAGTTGTGATCAGTAAGAAATTTAGAGTCTGATAAAATGAACTTAATTTTTGATGAATAGTAACTTATGAATTATAATATTACCCTTATGAATAGTAATATAACCAATGGAATATTAACCTCACATAAGAAATTATAAATATAATTTATGCATCTTGAATGGTAATGTGATGTAATAGTATAAGTAAATAATTATTTTAGAAATTATTAATTAAGTATTAGTATTTTTCGAGTAAATAGTGATTTTACTTAAAAATTAAATTTCTCATATTTATAAAATTATTTTCATAAAATTTAGTTCATTTTTTAATTTAGATCATCGATATTAGGTTAGGGTGAATTTATGATATTTTTATAAAATGTTTTGTTTTTTGGTGAATAGTAAAAATATAGTTTTTGAGTTTTCGGTGTGTTTAATGACACCATAATGATGTAATATGTAATTTAAAATTATTTTAGACTCTTTTGGATTAAAATAAGATATGATTCATCCCAAGTGGCCGAAATTATGGGCAAATACCATGGTAAAACCCATGGTTTTTCAAATACCATCGATGAGGTGTCCTCAGAAATTAATAAAAAACTCCCTCTCTTTTACTAAAAATTCCAAGACATTACTTTATTTAAATTTATTAAAAAATAATCCCCCTTGAAGCCCTAATTTTATTACCTCCCAAGGATTCCTTCCAAGGTTTCTTCAATCCCCCAAGGTCTTGATCTTAGAGTTTTAGAAGTTACTCTTCAAGGTAAAGGAATTCTCAACTTCTCTTTTCCTTTCAAGTTCTCTTTTATTTGATATAAATTTCAAATTTCCATAACATGTTCTTATTTTAATTTTATTCTATCCCTATACTTTATTATTATTATTTTATTAATGGGTGAAACTTTTCCCCTCTCTTTTTAATGGTTTATAAAACCATGTTTCATACCCATTATGCTGCAGAATTTCCATCTCAAAATCTCTCTCTTTTTCTCACGAAATTATTTTATTTTCTTTATGTGAATAACCAAACCTCTTTAATTTATAGGGGTATTAATAAAGAAAAAAATGATTTAATTTATTCTATAATTGATATACATAAAACCCTCATTCCCTTTTCATGGTTTATAAATGACATAATGAACATGTTTCCTAAGCACTTTTTAAAACGCCATGATTTTGATATGAAACCCATTTTTTTATTCTATATGGGTTATTTATGAAATGTTTGATTATGATATATGTGGGTCACATGAAAATAAATACATATTATGGTTTCACCCTGATATTTCTCCAATGCATTGGGTAAATAAATTAATCTCTAGAGATGAAAAGTTTTATGATACCTTGGTAAATAACCTTGGTAATTTTTACAACACCTCAAGGATAGTCTTTAGTGATATTCTTATGAATGGATAAATTAAATGTTGTATCCATATTTTCAATCTATGATTCATGTTATTATTGTTATGATATTCCTCTTTCTCATGCCTTTATGAAATTTCTCATGTTCTTATTGATAGCTCTCAAGTTCACATGTAAATCATTTCCCTTGTTTTCCCTTACTAGGATTTATGCTCACCCTTTACTTTGATGTATGTCCCCATGTTACAAGATGAGATAAATGTACTTAGGATGAACCTTGAAAAATCATTTTAGGTGTTTTAGTATAATGTTTCCATGTTTTCATGTATTATGTAACTTATTTCTAAGACACTAAACTTTAAAGATCCTATGTTTGTAAAATGTAGAAAAAAGTTATGTAATAAAAATGTGGGATGCCATATTTGGTATTAGAAGATAGTTTAGTTATTTTTGGAAATTAGGATTTCAAAATTTTAGGAAGAACCCTAAGTAAAATATTAAATATAGGAAAACATCCTGGTATTTTGGTGAAATATTAAGTGGTTTCTGAACAAATAAATATATGTCTGGATACGAATAATTGGATGTGGCTTTGGCATAGATTTATCTAGGATTAAAACCCCAAAACACCGCTTTGAGCTAGATTCTAATGGAAACCGGTGCATGACAATAGGCCTTGATGAATTCTAGGTTTGACACTCTTGGAATATATTTTTGGTTAACCACAAGCTTTTTCTGAATCATTATAAAATTTTTATAGAGAAATGTAATTAAATAATAATATGTTTAAACATGAATTTTTAAGACGTAAAATTACTTTATA
The DNA here is from genome assembly GCA_963277665.1 of Viscum album. Lineage (NCBI taxonomy): Eukaryota > Viridiplantae > Streptophyta > Magnoliopsida > Santalales > Viscaceae > Viscum > Viscum album. The sequence goes on from OY728145.1 coordinate 909,720,348, forward strand.
GTTAAAAGATTTGTAAATGAAATAAGTTTCTCACTAAGGTTTTATTATTTTAGAAATGGAGGTAAATAGGTGGAACCATGTAAATTGTTATGGAAACAGACCATGTGCTGACATCCCTCCGATGGAAGCCGGAATGAAAACTTTCGTGAGAATGATGAATCAACTATCTCAAGTTATGGGAAATAACCTGAATCAATCTGAGAGACTGATTTCACCATGAAGGGAAACACATTCTGTTGATTCTTTTATGTATCAACAACCACCAACATTCTGGGGATCTACTGACCCATTGATTATTGAATAGTGGATAAGCTCTATAGAAAAGATCTTTTCTATACTGTGTAGTTCTGAACAAGAGAAAGTTTCCCTAGCTATTTACTGCTTAGATGGAGAATTTTATTAGTGGTGGGTGTTGATTAAAAATAAAATACCAAGAAGGGATATTGAATCTATATAGTGGGAAGAGTATATAGGGATCTTCTTCAATAAGTATTTCACTCGTATGATGAGAACAAAAATGGAGAAGGAATTTCTCGAGTTGATGTATAAGGAGAATGAATATGTGGGAAGCTACAAGATGAACTTTATAAGACTTTCTAGTTACACCTCAACATTTTTCATGGATACTAATGGGAAGGTTGATATATTATTTTGTGGAAAAAGACCTCATTTACGGAAGAATATATCCAACTGAGACTATAAAATCTATGAGGAGATTTTGTGGAGTGCTATGAAAGTTGAACTGGAGTTTGGTGAGATGCAGTGGTCTCACAAATCCAATGAAATTAAGAGATCAATGGAGCCAATCTTGGGGAGGATCTTTGATCAGGGAAGAGGAGGTAAGAAAGTGAAACTTCCCACATGTAATAAATGTGGGAATAAGCATTTGGGGAACTTCCTTCTCGAGAGTGGGAAATGTAACAAGTGTGGAAGAAAAGGCTATATCACTCAGAATCTTCTTAGGGAGGTGAAGCCTCAACTTCCCAACACTAAAAACAAATAAAAGATGGTGAAATCCCTACCTGAATTCCAATGCTTCAAGTGTGGATAGCTATGTCACTTTTCCAATCACTATTCAAATCTGAGGCCAGTGGAGGGGAATCACCATCAGCCTCAGCAAAGGACAAGGGATAAATTTCATGGTTTTTATATCACTATGGATGATGTTGAAGCTCCAAATGATGTGGTGGTAGGTACTCTTGTTGTTCTCACAAATATATCAAGTACTTTTTTGGATTCGGGTTCTACACATTCCTTTATTTTTTTTAATTTAGCAAAGAATATAAAATCAATCCCTGAACTTATAAAATTAGAGTTATCGGTCAAGACTTCTAGAGGGATTATCTAAGCATAAACAGTGTTTAGAAACTCTAGTATTCACTTTAGAGAGCATAATATTATCACAAATCTAGTAGTCATTCCCATGTTGGAATTAAACATTATACTAGGGATGGACTGGCTCTGAAAGTATAATGCTAAGATCAAATGCAGAATAAAGTAAATCTCAGTTGTATTGAATGAAAAACCTACATTTATCTTCCAATTAGAGATATATTGACCTGATCTTTTTCTAGAAGTACCTTCTATAACCTTTTTTATGGAGTTTATCTGTGAATAAGAAGAAAGAAATGAGAGTATAAGGATAGAGAATGTCCCCATCATCTAGGAATACATTGATGTATTTCCTGAGGAGTTACTCAAACCTCCCCCAGAAAGAGTGGTGGAGTTCTCTATTAAACTTGTACCTGGATCTCATCTGATATAAAAGACCCTATATAGTATGGAAAATGTGGAGTGAGAAAATTAATGAAACAACTACAAGATCTTTTAGAGAAGGGGTTTGTCTGACCGAGCGTTTCTCCTTGGGGATCACATATTCTCTTTGTCAATAAGAAGGATGGCTCAATACAGTTAGGGATTGATTATAGAGAACTGAATGGAATCACAATGAAGAACAAATACCCTCTTCTAAGAATTGATGAATTATTTGACCAGTTTCATGGGGTTCAATTCTTCTCCAAGATTGATCTTCAATCTGATTATCATAAATTGAGGGTAAACAAAGAAGATATTCCAAAAACTACCTTCTGATCAAGATATAGTCATTATGAGTTTGTTGTTATTCCATTATGATTGACTAATGAACCTAATATATTTATGTATTTGATTAATAAAGTCTTTAAGGACTACCTTGATAATTTTGTGGTAGTTTTTATTGATGATATTCTGATATATTCTAAAAGTCATGAGGAGCGTGAGGATCATCTTAGGGTTATTTTACAAACTCTATGGAAGGAAAGTCTTTTTTTAAAGTTCAGAAAATTTGAATTTTGGTTACAATAAGTTTTTTTATTAGGTCACATTATAACCAATGAAGGAATCTCAGTTGACCGTGTAAAGACAAAGGTTTTAGAGGAGTGGCCTCATCTTAAAATAGTAACTGAGATTTGTAGATTCCTTGGTTTAGCAGGATATTATAGGAGGTTTGTGAAAAACTTTTCATGACTTTCCAATCAACTAACCAAGTTAACTCGAAAAGGGGTCAAATTAATCTAGACAAAGGAGTGTGATGAAAGTTTCTAAGAGCTGATGAAGATATTTTTACTTCACCCATGTTAACTCTTCCCTATATCAGAAAAGGATTTGTTATTTTTAGTGATGCATCTATGAAAGTTCTTGGGTGCATCCTCATAAAAAATGACAAAGTTATTGCTTATGCATCTCGACAGTTGAATCCACATGAGAAGAATTATCCTATGTATGATCTTGAGATGGTTGTAGTTGTTTTTACTTTAAAGATATTGAGGCACTATATTTATGGGTAGAAGTGTTATATATACATAGATAATAAAAGTTTGAAGTATATTTTCATGCAAAAGGAATTGAACATGAGAAAGAGGAGATGGTTGGAACTTATTAAAGACAATGATTATTCAATTAATTATCATCCTGTAAGAGCAAACAAAGTTATTTGTGCATTAAGTAGGAAAGACCCTATTGTTCTAAAAATGATGAGGATTTAAGGAGATCCCTTGATCAAAGACATAGTGAAACTGGACATGGAAATTTTAAGGGAATGGACATCATCAACCTTATCCCAGATTATTTCTCAATATTAATTACTATAGAAGATCAAGAAAGCTTAGAAATAATACCCTTTGTTATAGAAGAAATTTTTGGCTGTGAAGGATGGGATGTTTCTTGAGTTCAATATTGATCAAAAAGGTGTACTAAAATTTCATAAAAGACTATGAGTTCTATCCATTCTATAAATAAAGATAGAGTTTATGGATGAATCTCATAGATCTACATTCAATATACATCATGTAATCACTAAAATGTATAGGGACCTTTGTGATCATTATTGGTGTGATAAAATGAAAAGGGATATTGTTGACTACACTATATGGTGCCTAGTGTGTCAGTGAGTAAAGGCAGAGAGACAACTTGCTAAAGGGGTATTACAAACACTACCCATACCATCATGGGAGTTGGATAATATCGCTATGAAATTTGTCGCTGGTCTCCCAAGAACTTCAAAATGAAATAATGTGATATGGTTTATAATTTACTGTCTCACCAAGACTATCCATTTTATCTCTATTCGGGAATATTTCTCTCTTGATCAACTTTATAGGATTTACGTGAAAGAATTAGTAAGGTTGTATATATTTTCTATCATATCTGATCATGATCCAAGGTTCACATAAAAATTCTAGATAAGTATTCAACATGCTCTGTGAACTGAATTGAATTTCAAAATTTCATATCACCCTCAAACTGATGGCCAATCTAAAAGTACTATTAAGACACTCGAGGAAATTCTAAGAACATGATCAAAAAAATTATAGGTGGATGGGATCAACATCTTCCATTAGTTGAGTTCTCTTACAAAAAAAACTTCTATTCGATCATTCAAATGGCACCCTATGAATCTATATATGGTAAGAAATGTAGAACTACTACTTTTTGGGATGAAGCTGGTGATAAAAAGACTCTTAGGCCAGATCTTGTGCAAGAAATGATAGAAAAAAGTACATTCCATCCAAAAACACATTAAGACTGCTCAGAGTCGGTATAAGATCTATGTCGACAATCATTGAAGGTACTTGGAGTTTGTTTTTGGTGACAAAGTATTCCTTATAATTTCACCTTGGAAAAGAGTCATGAGGTTTTGGAAGAAGGGGAAGCTCAGCCCTAGTTACATTGGCCCCTCTAAAATCCTTGATTGAATAGGGGTGGTGGCTTATCATCTTGCACTTCCCCAAAATCTAGCTCAAGTTTATGATGTATTCCATGTATCCCTCTTGAAGAAGTACATACCTGACCCTTCACATGTACTAAGTCCTGATGTAGTACAACTAGAACATTACCTCTCTTATGAGGAGCAGCCAGTGGAGATCTTAGATTATAGAGACAAGGATCTACATAACAAGACTACCCACCTCATTAAAGTGTTGTGTAGGAATGAAAAATATAAATAAGACACATGGGAACTTGAGGAAACAATGATGAAAAAGTACCCACACCTTTTCTCTTCTGAGAGTATGAGTTGAAATTTCAGGGTTGAAATTTCTTAAAGGCGGAAAAATGTAACCACCCAAACTTTTTAATAATTTTTTTTCTTGAAAATGTGTGTTATATTATATTACACAAAAAAACTATATCACATTAATACTAAAGTAAGTATATTTTAATGTGACCATCAGGTTATGACCATTCGTTAATATGACCATTGGAAATAATAATAATTTTTAACGTTATAATTATTATTTATAAATAGAAATGATAATTGATAATTAATGAAGAAAGAAGAGTCGATGGCCTCATCCAGTATAATCGGGTTGTACGAATCCCATTTGTTAGATCTTGGGAAGGAGGTAGCATCACTAGTCTTTTCTCTATACCAAGACCAAGCCTAGATTTAACATGTTAATCATGAACAAAATCAGCTATAGGAGAAGTTCAAGTTGATATAAATCACCACTCGGGCGATGTTATCTGAGCCACCCAAAGAGTCGATCACCATTTCACACCTTACCCTTGGTTTATATTCGGGTGTTATAAGGGGTTATGTAATGAGACCTTAGTTACATTGTGTAATCCATTTGTATAAATAAAATTTTTATTTCTTATTTTGGTAAAACAAACATTATTTTTGAATTTAAAATGTCAAAATTAATCTAGGATGAATTTTTAGTATTTTTCTAAGAAGTTTCATATTATTAAGGAATATTGAAAAAAAAGTATTTTAAAAAAAATTATAATTTAAATAATTGATACTATGATATGATTTTTGAAAAATATACATACACAATTTTGATCAGTAAGAAATTTAGAGTCTGATAAGATCAATTTAATTTTTGTTGAATAGTAACGTATGAATAGTAATATACCATTATAAAAAGTAATATAACCAATGGAATATTAACCTCACCTAATAATTTATAAATATAATTTAGGCATCATGAATGGTAATGTGATATAATAGTATTAGTAAATAACTATTTTAGAAATTATTAATTAAGTATTAATATTTTTTTGAGTAAATAGTGATTTTACTTGAAAATTAAATTTATCATATTTAGAAAATTATTTTCATAAAATGGATTTTCATTTTTTAAATCATAATATCGATATTATGATAGGGAGAATTTATGATATTTTTATAAAATGTTTTGTTTTTTAGTTAATAGTAAAAATATTGTTTTGAGTTTTCGGTGTATTTAGTGACATCATAATGATGTAAAATATAATTTAAAATTCTGGTTGACTCTTTTTTATTAAAATATTATATGAGGTGTCCCAAGTTTCCAAAACCATGGGCAAATACCATGGTCAAGCCCATGTTTTTTCAAATACCACTGATGACGTATCCACGGAAATTAATAAAAAAAGTCCCTCACTTTTACTATAAATACCAAGACATTATTTCATTTCCATTCATTCCAAAATCACCCCCTTGGATATATGATATTATTAACTCCCAAGTAGTACTCCCAAGTTTCCCTCAATCCCCCAAGGTCCAGATATTAGAGTTTTAGAAGTTACTCTTTAAGGTTAGGGAATTCTCAACTTCTCTTTTCCTTTCAAGTTTTCTTTTATGTGGTATGTATTTCAAATTTTCATATCATGTTCTTATTTAAATTTTATTCTATCCCTATACTTTATTTTGAGTATTTTATGAATGGGTGACCTTTTTACCCTCTATTTTTAATGTTTTATAAAACCATGTTTCATACCCATTATGCTGCAGAATTTCCATCTCAAAATCTCTCTCTTTTTCTCAAGAAATTATTTTATTTTTTTTATGTGAATACCAAAACCTATTTAATTTACAAGGGTATTAATTAATTAATAAAAATTATTTACTTTATTCTGTACTTTACATGCATAAATCCCTCTTTCTCTTTTCATGGTTTATAAATAACATAATAAACATATTTTTAAGCACTTTTTAAAATGCCATGATTTTGATATAAAACCCATTTCTTTTATTCTCTATGGGTTATTTATGAAATGTTTGATTATTATCTATGTGGTTCATATGAAAATAAATAAATATTTAGCTTTCACCCTGATATTACTCCAATTAATTGGGTAAATAAATTAATCTCTAGAGATGAAAAGTTTTACGATACCTTGGTAAATAACCTTGGTAATTTTTAAGACACGTTGGGGATAGACCTTGGTGATATGCTAATGAATGTATAAATTTAATTTTGTATCCACATTTTTATGTAATTATTCATGTTCTTATTGTTATGATATTCCTCTTTCTCATGCCTTTATGAAATTTCTCACGTTCTTATTGATAGCTCTCAAATTCACATGTAAAATGATTCCCTTATTTTCCCTTATTGGGCCTTATGCTCACCATTTCATTTGATGTATGTCCCCAGGTTATAAGATAAAATAATTGTACTTAGTATTAACCTTGAATAACCATTTCAAGAGGTTTAGTAGAATGTTTCCATGTTTTCATGTATTATGTACCTTATTTCCAAGACACTAAACATTGAAGATCCTCTGTTTGTAAAATGTAGAGAAAATTTATGTAATAAAAAAGGAGGGATTCCATAGTTGGTATCATAGGATAGTTTATTTATTTTTGGAAATTAATATTTCAAAATTTTTGGAAGAAAACTAAGTAAAATATTAAATATAGGAAAAAATCCTGGTTTTTGGTGAAATATTAAGTAAGTGGTTTCCAAAAAACAAATCCCTATCTAGATACGAACAAGTGGATGTGGCTCTAGGACATATGTATCAAGGGGTAAAACCCAAAAACACTGCTTTGATATATACTCAAACAGAAACTGGTGCATGACAACGGGCCTTTCTACACTCCTAGTTTGACAATCTTCTGGGATATGTTTGGTTAGTCACAATCTTTTTATGAATCATTGTGAAGGATTTATAGATAAATGTAATTGTTGTTAAAGAATAATATTTTTAAGAATGAAGTTTTTAGAAATAAAAAATCATTACAGTTAAAATATTTTTAAATGAAATAAGTTTCTCACTATGGTTTAATTCTTTTATAAATGGAGGTAAATAGAAGGAACTATGAAAATGGTGACCGCAATGGACCATGTGCTGACGGCCCTCCGATGGAATCCAGAATGGAAACTTTCATGATAATAATGAATCGAATACCTTAAGTTATGGGCAATAACCCGAATCAAGCTGAGAGACCATTTTCAACACAAAGGTAATAAATTTATATTGAGTCCTTTATGCATCAAAAATCACCAATGTTCAGTGGATCTACTGACCATTATTGTTGAACAGTGGATAATCTCTATAGAAAAGATCATTTTTGTATTGTGTAGTTCTGAACAAGAGAAGGTTACCCTGGAAATTTACCACTTAGAGGGAGAATCTGATCAGTGGTGGGGCCTGATTAAAAACATGAGACCAAGAGGGGATATTGAATCTATTAATTGGGAAGAGTTCAAAGGTATCTTATTCAACAATTATTTCCCTCATTCGATGAGAACGAAAATGGAGAAGGAATTTCTCGAGCTAAAGCAGAAGGAGAATTAATCTATGGGAAGCTATGAGATAAACTTCACAAGACTTTCCCGTTACACCTCAAGATTAGTCATGCATCCTAATGGGAAGTTTGATAGATTATTTGGTGAAAAAATACCTCATCTTTGGAAGAATCTATCCAACCGAGACTATGATAGGTATGAGAAGATCATACGGAGTGCTATGAAAGTCGAACTGGAGTTCAGTGAGACATAGTGGTCTCACAAATCCAATTAAAAGAAGATATCAATGAATCCAATATTGAGAAGATATTTGATCAGGTAAGACAAAGAAAGAAATTGAAACTTCCCACATATAATAAATGTGGGAATAAGCATTCGGGGAACTTCCTTCTTGGGAGCAGGAAATGTTACAAGTGTGGAAGAGAATTCCATATCACTCAGAATTTTCATATTGAGGTGAATCCTCAACTTCCCAACACTAACGACAAAGAGAATATGGTGCAGGCCTTACCTGAAGTCCAATGCTTCAAGTGTGAACAACTAGGGAACTTTTCTAATCATTGTCCAAATCTGAGGGCAGTGGAGGGGAATCACCATCAGCCTTAACAAAGGGAAAGGGAGCAAGGTCATGCCTTTTCTATCATGATGGATGAATTTAAATCTCCAAATGATGTGGTGGTAGGTACTCTTGTTGTTCTCTCAAATCTATCAAGTAATTTTTTTATTCTAGTTATATGCATTCCTTTATTTCCTTTAATTTTGAAAAGAATATAGAATCAATACCAGAACTTCTAAAAGTAGATTTATCATTCAATACTCCCAGAGGGATTATCTAAGAATCAATTGTGTTTATAAACTCTAGTATTTACCTTAGTGAGAAAAATCTTATCACAAATCTAGTATTCATTCCCATGTTTGAATTCAATATTATACTAGGGATAGAATGGATCTCAAAGTATAATGCTAAGATCAAATGCAGAAGCAAGGAAATCTCAGTAGTCTTGAATTGACAACCAACAGTTATCTTCCAATGAGAGATATCTCAACCTGATCTTTTTCTAGAAGCACCTCTTATAGCCTTATTTATGGATTTTATCAGTGATGAAAAATAAAGAAATGATATTATAAGGAGAGATAATTTCCCCATCATCCAGGAATACATTAACATATTTCCTAAGGAGTTACTCAAACCTCCACCAGAAAGAGAGGTATAGTTCTCCATCGAACTTGTACCTGGATATCATTTGATATAAAAGACCCCATATAGTATGGAAAATGTGGAGCTGGAGGAATTAAAGAAACAAATCCAATATCTTTTGGAGAAGGGGTTTATCTGACCGAGTGTGTCAACTTGGGGAGCGAATTTTCTCTTTGTAAAGAAAAAGGATGGATCAATGTAGCTATGCATTGATTATAGAGAACTAAACGGGATCACAGTGAAGAAAAAATTCCCTCTTCCAATAATTAATGACTTATTAGACCAGATTCTTGGGGATCAATTCTTCTCCAAGATTGATCTTCGATATGGTTATCATAAATTGAGGGTGAAGAAAGAAGATATTCCAAAACTGCCTTTTGATCAAGATATGGGCATTATTAGTTTGTTGTTATTCCATTAGGATTGACTAATTCACTTGCTATATTTATGGATTTTATTAATAGAGTCTTTAAGGACTTTTTGATAATTTTGTGGTAGTTTTTATTAACAATATTCTGATATATTCTAAAAGTCATGAGGAGAAAGAGAATTATATAAGGGTTATTTTACAAACTCTATGGAAGTAAAGGCTTTTTGGAACGTTCGAAAAATGTGAATTTTGGTTACAATAAGTTTATTTATTGGGTCACATTGTAACCAATGGTGGAATCTCAGTTGACCATGCAAAGAAATATTTTTTAGAGGATCAGCCTCATCCTACAACAGAAAATGAGATTCGTAGTTTCCTTGGTTTAGCATAATATTATAGGAGGTTTGTGAAAAACATTTCACAAATTTACAATCCACTAACCAAGTTAACTCGAAAAGGGGTTAAGTTCATATAGAAAAATGAGTGTGATGAAAGTTTCCAAGAGATGAAGAAGATATTGGTTACTGCACCTGTGTTAACTCTTCCCTATATCTGAAAAGGATTCTTTATTTTTAGTGATTCATCTCTAAAAGGGCTTGTGTGCATCCTCATGAAAAATGAAAAATTCATTGCTTATGCATCTCGATAGTTGAATCCTCATGAGAAGAATTATCCTATGCATGATATTGAGCTGGATGTAGTTTTTTTTCTCTAAAGATATGGAGATACTATCTTTATGTGAAGAAGTGTGATATATACATAGACCATCACAGTTTGAAGTATATTTTTATGAAATAGTAATTGAACAAGAGAAAGAGGAGATGGTAGGAATTTATTAAAGACTATAATTGTTCAATTCATTATCATCCCATAAGAGATAACAATGTTATTGATGCATTGAGTAGGAAAGACCATGTTGTTATAGCAATGATGAGGATTCAAGGAGATCCCTTGATCAAAGACCTAGTGAAACTGAACATGGGAATTGTAAGGGAAGGGATATAATCAACCCTATCCTAAATTATTTCTCAACCATCATTACTAGATAAGATCAAGAAATATCAGAAAGAAGATCATAATTATATAAGAAGTTTTTGTTTGTGAAGGATGGGAAGTTTCCTGAGTTCAATATTGATCAAGAAGGTGTAATAAAATTTCATACAAGACTATGTGTTCCATCTATTACAGAAATAAAGAATGATCGGATGGATTAATCTCATAGATCTAAATTATCTATATATATTGGAAGCACTAAAATGTATAGGGACCTTTGTGATCATTATTGGTGGGATAACATGAAAAGGGAGATTGCTGACTACACTACAAGGTGTCTAGTGTGTTAGCAAGTGAAGGCATAGTGACAACTTCCAAAAGAGGTATTAAAACCACTACTCATACCAGTATGGAAGTGGGACAATATCACTATGGACTTTGTCACTAGTATCCAGAGAACTTCTAATGGAAATAATACGATATGGATTATAGTTGACTGTCTCACCAAGACTGCCCATTTTATCCCTATTCGGGAAGATTTATCTCTTGATCAACTTTCCAAGATTTACATGAAGGAAGTGATAAGGTTGTATAAAGTTCCACTTTCTATCATATCTGATCATGATCCAAGGTTCGCATAAAAATTCTAGATAATTCCTCAACATACTTTGTGTACTAAATTGGATTTCAGTACGGCCTATCACCCTCAAATTGATATTCAATATAAAAGGACTATTTAGACACTCGAGGAAATTCTAAGAACATACTCAACAAAATTTAAAGGTGGATGGGATCAAAATCTCACATTAGTTGAGTTCTCTTACAACAATAGCTTCCATTCGATCATTAAAATGGCACTCTAGGAAGATCTATATGGGAAGTAATGTAGATCTCTTACTTGTTGAGATGAAGCTAGTGAGAGAAGGATTTTTGGGCTTGATCTTGTGCAAGAAATTATAAAAAAAGTTCATGTCATCCAACAACACATTAAGGCTACTTAGAGTCAGCAGAAGATCTATGCCAACAATCATCGAAGGGACTTGGAGTTTGATGCTGGCGACAAAGTCTTCCTTAGAATTTCACCTTGGAAAAGATTCGTGAGGTTTGTAAAGAAAGGAAATCTTAGCCCTAGGTACATTGGCCCCTATGAAATCCTTGATCGCATATGATCAATGGATTATTGTCTTGCACTTCCCCCAAATATATCTCAAGTTCATGATGTATTCTATATATCCATCTTGAGGAAGTACATACCTGACCCTTCACATTTATTGAGTCTGATGTGGTACAAATATAACATGACCTCTCTTATAAGGAGCAGTCGGTGGTGATATTAGATCGTAGAGACAAGGTTCTACATAACAAGACTACCCACCTCATTAAAGTGGTGTGGAGGAACCAAAAAAATGAAGAATCCACATGGTAACCTGAGGAAACAATGAGGTAAAAGTATGCACACCTTTTCTCTTCTAAGATCACGAGTTGAAATTTCAGGGACAAAATTTCTTAAGGGGGAAAATTTAAAATAATATTTTGTTTCCTGAAAATGTGTGTTATATTATATTACAAAAAATATATCTCATTAATAATGAAGTGAGTATATTTTAATGTGACTATCAGGTTATGACTATTTTTTAATATGACCATTAGAAATAATAATAATTTTAAACGTCATAATTATTTTTTATAAATAGAAATGATCATGGATAACTAATACAGAAAGAAGAGTTGATGGCCTCATCCAGTAGACTCAGGTTGTACGAAGCCCATTTTTCGGAGCTTGTGAAGGAGGTAGCATCACTAGGCTTTTCTCTGAACCAAGACCAAGTCGAGCTTTAACATGTTAAGCTTGAACGAAATTTCCTACTAGATAAGTTCAAGTTGATAGAAATCATCACTCGGGTGATGTTATCTGAGCCTCCCCAAGAGTCGATCACCCTTTCACACCTTACCCTTAGGTCATATGCGAGCATTATAAGGGGTTATGTAATGATGCATTAGTTACTTTGTTTAATACATTTTTATAAATAAAATTTTTATTTCTTATTATGGTAAAATAAACATAACTTTTGAATTTCAAATGTCAAAATTAATCTAGGATAAATTTTTAGTATTTTTCTAAGAAGTTTCATATTATTGATGAATATTGAAAAAAAATTATTTTAAAATAATTTTTATACTTTAAATAATTAATACTATGAAATTATTTTCAAAAAATGGACATACATGATTGTGATAAGTAAGAAATTTAGAGTCTGGTAAGATCAATTTAATTTTTGGTGAATAGTAACTTATGAATAGTAATATTACCCTTATGAATAGAAAAATGACCAGTGAAATATTAAACTCATCTAATAAAGTATAAATATAATTTAGGCTTCTTGAATGGTAATTCGATATAATAGTTTAAGTAAATAACTATTTTAGAAATTATTAATTAAGTATTAATATTTTTTGAGTAAATAGTGATTTTACTTAAAAATTAAATTTATCATATTTAGAAAATTATTTTCATAAAATGGAGTTAGGTTTTGAATTCAGAACATCAATATTAGGTTAGGGTAATTTTATGAGATTTTTATAAAATGATTTGTTTTTCAGTGAATAGTAAAAATATATTTTTGAGTTTTTGGTGTGTTTAATGACATCATAATGATGTAATATATAATTTAAAATTATGGTAGACTCTTTTTTATTAAAATATGATATGAAGTGTCCCAATTGGCCAAAACCATGGGCAAATACCATGGGCAATCCCATGGTTTTTTAAATACCACCGATGAGGCGTCCTTGGAAATTAATAAAAAACTCCCTTGATTTTACTATAAATACCAACCCATTACTTAATTTCAATTAATTTTAAAATAACCCCCATAAAAGTTATGATAGTATTATCTACCAAGGATTTTTCCCAAGTTTCCCTCAATCCCCCAAGGTCTCGAACTTAGAGTTTTATAAGTTACTCTTCAAGGTAAGGGAATTCTCAACTTCTTTTTTCCTTTCAACTTCTCTTTTATGTGGAATGTCTTTTAAATTTCCATACCATGTTCTTATTTATATTTTATTATTTCCTTCTATTATTATGACCCTTTTATGAATGTTTTATTCTTTTCCCCTCTCTTTTTAATGTTTTATAAATCCATGTTTCATACCCATTATGCTCTATAATTTCCGTCTCAAAATCTCTCTCTTTTTCTCAAGAAATTATTTTATTTTCATTATGTGAATATGAAAACCTCTTTCATTTATAGGGGTATTCATAAATACATAAAAATTATTTAATTTATTCTATAATTGACATAAATAATACTCTCATTCCCTTTTTTTGGGTTACAAAAATACATAATGAACATGTTTTTTTAAGCACTTTTTAAAACGCCATGATTTTGATATGAAAACCATTTATTTTATTCTCTATGAGTTATTTATGAAATGTTTTATTATGATATATGTGAATCACATGAAAATAAATACATATTAATGGTGCAACCTGATATCTTTCCAATGCATTGGGTAAATAAATCAATCGCTATAGATAAAAAGTTTTATGATACCTTGCAAAATAACCTTGGTAATTTTTACGACGCCTTGGGGATAGACCTTATGATATGCTTATGAATGTATAAATTAAAATTTTTAGCCACATTTTCAAGTTATTACTCATGTTTTTATTTTTATGATATTCCACTTTCTTATGCCTTTATAAAATTCCTCATGTTCTTATTGGTATCTCTCAAGTTCACATGTAAATGGGTTTCCCTATTTTCCCTTACTGGGCCTTATGCTCACCCTTTCCTTTTATGTATGTACCCAAGTTTTGAGATGCAATAAATGTACTTATTATTAACCTTGAGTAATCCTTTCAATTGGTTTAGTAGACTTTTTCCATATTTTCATGTATTATTTACCATATTTCCAAGACACTAAACTTTAAAGTTCATTTGTTTGTAAAATGTAAAGAAAAGTTATGTAATAAAAAGGTGGGATTCCATAGACACTATAAGATACTTCCACCACCCCGACCTAGCGTCCCACACAAGGCACAAAGAGATAGTAGTTAAGGTTATGGACAACTGTAGTCTATGGAGGTATATGATCAGGCTACTCACGAGATGATTTTAGGTAAGATCTGTGTCATTTCTACTCTTGAACCTATACTTTTAGACACAGGTTCAAGTTATTCCTTCATCATAATATCCCCCATGAGAGAGATAGATTTCCCTATTGAGACCTTATCCCGTCATCTTTTTTTAGAGGTTTCAACTGGGTATGATTCTTTGATATCGTATATCATTTGACATTGTGATGTAGCACTCAGTATAACGACCCATACTTTAAATACATTGTTATTAATTCAAAATTGAAGCGTACTTATTACAACATATAACAAAACCATGAAAGGACCGTATAGGTATAGTGTCTTTAGAAACTGGGAAACATAAACAACTGGTTCATAAAGCATCAACACTATATCCCATTTATTTCATCATATCTATAGTCCCTTTTGGAATATCTTACTTAATAACCTTTTTCCTGGCCTGGGGAAATAAAACATACAAAAGGGTGAGCTCAAATGCTCAGTAAGGGTAAACAAAAGAAATATCAATCACATCATATACATAAGAACATAACTTTTGGAAATCTTAACCAGCAAAAGAGAGGATAATTTCATAACATGGGATAAATCATATTAGTGAAATGAAATCCCAATAATCATAACTTAAAACATGAATCTTTGTTGCATACACACATAAACATAGAGAATCATTTCTTATTAGTCAAGACTCATTTCCAAGACTATCTTAGTGGACAAAGTCCATTTCTGAACCGAGTTCACTCCTCGTTTCAGTACTGTTTTACTAAACTGGTATAACCTGTCGTTCCAACCATGTCTATCTCATGAGATATAAAATCTTTAACCAATGCATTGGAGGGAGATATAGGTCCCACACATCTCATAATGATACCATTTTTATGTGTGCCACAAAATCATAAACCATACATCATAGCATAATCCATGTAATAAAAATGGGATTCTTAAACATCATGAAATCATAAAACAATTAATATAAGATAAAGGAAATCATAAAAATAATTCCATCACAACATAATCAAATCAATGTAATAATAGGGATAGAAATAGAACCCTTTATTATCTTATAAGTAAAATAATTTTGATAAAACACTTGAACTCCATTCTTGAGGAAAATATCCTTTCTACTTCAAAAACACTTTTCCTTTCTTAACGTGTCATGCAATTCTAAACTAAAAGAAGTTGATTAAAAATAAACTTCAAAACATGTAAAGGAAGATTCTTGGAAATAATGTTTTAAAAATCCATTCATGCCGTATAAGTTAAAAAAACATTCTTCTCGTACTTTTGTCGGAAAAGTTAAAAAGTACCTCGTACGAAAAACGACAAAAGATTCCTTTCATATATTTTACTAAAAACTCACCAAAGGGTAAAATTTGATTTAAAAAATTTTAGGTGGATGGAAATAATATTACATATTGAGGAAACATGGATGTGGATGATAAAATACACCCCAGTAAATACCAAAGTAGAAACAATCTCGGATAAAAATGAGATTGTGATATTTTCCCGTACCTTAGGTCTGATATGCTTCGTAAGTGTCCTAAACTCCTGTATAATGATTTAAATAATGTTATTGAATTATTCCAGAATCATACTTATTGTTATGATATCATATATGGTCATATTCTTAGCTTCTTATTAGTAATATTTCATTACTACTTGTTATTCGGGTGTTTATTACTTTTTGTTCTTATGCGTGTTTGTCGAATAAATTCTTATTCTTATCTTTAGGTTATAGATACCTCATTTACAGAATGGTATTATTGTAATATATATCATATTAATTCATTCAATTCATTTATATAATCATTATTCAATGAAGATCATGTAGAACGAATCGCATCACATCGTGGAGACGGTATTCCGTACGTACGCACGAGCGATGATATCGTTCCCATGATCGTGGAATTGTATTGGAGTGTATGTATAATATTTCAGAATCAATACCAATTTAAAATAATCATATATATTCATTACTTTCACCCTTATACCCATCCAAGTACGGTGGTGGTGGAAAATAGATTACACCACGGCGTGGAGACGGTATTCCGTACGTACGCACGCCCGGTGATTTCGTTTTCCTTAGGATGGATAAGAGGTGAAATAGGGTTGTTTCATATTTATAATAACATATTATTATATGAGTGATACTGATTTTATTACCTCATAATGAAACAAATAAAGAAGAAGAAGTGGAAGAATAAATAAAGATGAAAGAATCGGTAACGGGCATTACCTCTTCTTTGAGGCGCTTCTTTGAGACCTCCTTTTAGGGCTCTACAATTGGTCTTCGAAGAAGACCAGGACCTCTAGGATGTTTCTAGGGAAGTGGAGAGGAGAAATTGGTAGGGTTTGGATGAGCTTGAAGGCTCAAATTAGTTTGAGGAGGAGAGGTAGGAGGTGCCCATTTATAAGGGAGGAGAGGGGCACCTTTGGAAATATATGAAATATTAGTTTATATTAAATCCCAACCCCACTTCAAAACTTCTAAAATGACTCATATCTGAAGATTAGATGAGATAGGGTTGTAATCTCATCAAACAATAAAATTTAGACATGTTGGTAATTTATTTTAAACATTATCAACTTGATTTATCTTTATTTATCAATTTAATTTTATTTGTGGTAATAATATTCTAAATTTTAAATCATTATAAATAATTACATATGTGTTGTGAATTTTCCATAATTTGACACCTTATGACATTTTCGACCATATAAATTTTAATTTATAAATTTTAAATATTTTTTTTATTTTTAAACAATTTTATAATATGTTATTTTTATAAAATAACAATAGTGTCAATTTTGACACTATTCATTTATTTGAATTTAAATAAACTATATACAGAACATATGTTCGAACTAAAAGCTTTAATAGATCCATAAAATGTCATATGTATCTAGAAAATTAGTGGAGAACATTAAATAGTTCATAAAATATTTATTTTATTATTTTTAAAACCATTTATTTGATATTTTAATTAATAAAATAATTTCAACATCACTATTGTGTCATAATTAATGATAATTATTTAATCCCTAAAAATTATAAATAAATTCCTATGATGTAGATAATTGTATTAGATTTCTGGAGACTATTCATGTTCGATGTTTCATTAATTTTATCACCAAATTAAATTTATTATACTTATAAGATTTATGAAAGTGACATGTTGTCACATTCTTTGGTTTTAATAATAATTAAATTATTTTCATGGACAAAAGTCCATTAAATGAATCTAATACGACCCTTAGGTGATATGGGTCTACTTTTAGTCATCCAATAGGATTTTGGTAGGTGTTAGGGTAATTTTATAATCTTATATTTACCCTTAATTACGCGATTTACCATTAACTATGGTAAATAAAATTTACCGTAGTTACTATTCATAATGCCCAAAAATAAAAAGTAGCCTATTAACATAATTTGGACCCACTGATTCTGAATATGGAATCCATTTTTCAAAATTCAAAACATATAAGTTGCAGTAATTAATTTAAAATAAATCCCGTTGTTAAGAAAACGGGTTTTAGAAGTTAAAACATTGCCAAAGATTGAAATGTTTTTACCTATGAATTCAATGTGAAATTAATGCTAATTACATACATTATATTAAATGGTAAAAATATATTCTATTTATACTTTAAAACCATTCAATATTATAATTTATCCATATAAATTATCTCAATGAAAAAAGTTGTTTTTAATTAAAAATTAGGGTATTTTTACTATTCATCAAAATATGAAAGTTATCAGAAAAATACCAAAAATTTATCCAAAGTAAATTTTTATACCCTGATTCAAAAGAAGAATTTTATTTTTTCAAATTGAACTTATAAACATTTCAATAACTAGATTTAATGTGGGTGTGTCATCAAAAGGCGGAAAAACTGTATTTTTTGAAAAATATTTCTTTTATCCAAAAAAAACTGATTTTGCTTTTATACCTAATTCTAGAAAATGTATAAGTTGAATTAAAATGTTATAAAATTCAAAATTAAGTTAGTACTATTCATAACAGCTAGTTTTAATAATATTTTAATAGCATATCGTTGTTTAGTGAAACTCGGTATTGCGTACGACGCAAGCTATCGAGGAAGGCCGTGGTTGTGTGTAAAGCAAGCCAAGTTAGTGTTGTGTGTAGTGAAAGATTCCTTTGATGATTTATATAACATAAAAACAAAATATTTCTCATAAAATTCTCGGGTGTTACATTCTACCCCCTTAAAATGAATTTCTCCCTCGAAATCCGTCACTTTGTAACAAATAGATGAGGATACATCTCCCTCATCATATCCTCAAGCTCCCATGTAGCTTCTTCTAATTGGTGGTTCCTCCATAAAACTTTCACCAAGCGAGTGGTCTTGTTTCATAGGACTTTTTCGCTATGATCTAGAATCTCTATCGGTTGTTCTTCATAAGAAAGATCTTGCTCCACCGGTACAACTTCTGAGCTGAGTACATGTGAAGGTTCAGGTATGTACTTTCTTAGGAGAGATACATGGAACACATCGTGTACTTGAGAGAGATTCGGTGGAAGCACCAATCGGTAAGCTACCTTCCCAACATGATCCAGTATTTTGAAAAGACCGATATATCTAGGGCTCAACTTCCCCTTCTTTCCAAATCTCATGACCCTCTTCTAGGGAGATATTCGTAAGAACACTTTTTCACCCACTTCAAACTCTAGGTCTTTTCTTCGGTTGTCGGCATAACTTTTCTATCGACTCTAAGCTGCTCTTATTTGTTGTTGAATAGATCTGACATTTTCTGCCATTTCATCAACTAGATCAGGTCCTAATAGCTTTCTTTCCCCAACTTCATCCCAGCAAGTTGTTCCATAGAGAGCTTCATAAGGAGCCATCTGAATACTGGAGTGAAAGCTATTATTATAAGAAAATTCCACCAAAGGTAGGTGTTGATCCCAATCACCTTTAAAATACATAGAGAAAGCTCTCAACATATCTTCTAGAGTTTTAATTTTTCTCTCAGACTAACCATCTGTCTGAGGATGATAAGCAGTGCTTAAACTTAACTCTGTATCCAGATTATGCTGAAGACTTCTCCAGAACTTCGAGGTAAATCTCGGATCCCGACCAGATATAATAGAAAGTGGTACTCCATGCAATCTTACCACTTCCTTTACATATATCTTGGCAAGCTGATCCAGAGAAGAATCCTCTCTAATAGCAATGAAGTGTTAGATAGTATTATTGCCTTTGGATGTTTTAGGAAGTCCTGTGACAAAGTCCATAGTGATGTTTTCCCATTTCCATTCGGGTATGGGTAATGGTTGTAACATCCCCTTAGACTTCTGTCTCTCAGCTTTAACTTGCTGAAAAACCAAGCATCGAGAGACATATTCAGTAACATCTCTTTTCATGCCATCCCACCAGAAGTACTCTTTCATGTCCCTATACATCTTCGTGCTTCCAGGATGAATAGATAATGAAGAACTATGAGCCTCATCCAGCAGCTCCTTCTTTAATTCGGGGATGGGAGGAACACAAACCCGATTCCTGGACTTTATTATCCCTTCACAATCAAGGTTGAATTCAGGAATATTTCTCACCTTCTTTTGTAACTCTACATCTTCTTTCTGTGCCTCTTTAATCTTCACATGTATAGATGGTTGAACATTCATTTGAGAAAGATACGATTTTCCCCCTTCCATTATAATTACAAGATCCATCCTTTGTAAATCCATAAATATTGGATCTTTTGTGATCCTCATCATGGATAAACTGGCATGGTCTTGTTGACTTAATGCATCTGCCACCTTGTTTGCTTTCCCAGTGTGGTAATGAATTGAGCATTCGTAATCCTTAATCAGTTCCAACCATCTTCTTTGGCACATATTCAGATCCTTTTGTGTGAAAATATACTTTAAACTTTTATGATCAGTATAAATATCACACCTTTCACCATAAAGTTAATGCCTCCAAATCTTTAATGCAAAGATTACCACAGCTAACTCCAAATCATGAGTTGGGTAATTTTGCTCATGGATTTTCAACTGTCGTGAGGCATAAGCTATCACCATATCATTTTGCATGAGAACACATCCCAGTCCCTTCTTGGATGCATCACTATAGATCACAAACCTTTCTCCACTACAAGGAAGTGTGAGTACAAGTGCACTGGATAACCTTCTTTTCAACTCCTTGAAATTCTCTTCACATTCATCCGTCCACACAAACTTAACTCCTTTTCGAGTCAACTTGGTGAGTGGATTAGATAATCGTGAAAAATCTTTCACAAAACGTCGATAATATCCAGACAAACCAAGAAAACTTCGGATCTCAGTTACTGTTGTTGGTCTCGACCATCTTTCGATAACCTCTGTTTTTGCTGGATCCACATATATCCCCTCTTTTGAGATTATGTGACCCAAAAATGCAACTTTTTGAAGCCAAAATTCACACTTGGTAAATTTGGCATAAATCTTCTCCTTTCTCAGGGTCTTCAATATAATTCTCAAGTGATCTTCATGTTCTTCCTTTCTCTTTGAATAGACAAGAATATCATCTATAAAGACTACCATAAATTGATCAAGATAGTCTCTAAAGACTCTATTCATCAGATCCATGAAGATAACAGGGGCATTAGTAAGACCAAATGGCATCACTATAAATTCATAGTGTCCATACCTTGTACGGAAAGCCATATTTGGAATATCCTCCCTTTTGACCCTTAATTGATGATACCCTGAACGAAGATCAATCTTGGAAAAGTATTGATCTATGTGTAGTTGGTCAAATAGGTCATCAATGCATGGGAGAGGATATTTGTTCTTGATAGTGAGCTTGTTAAGTTCTTGATAATCAATGCAGAGTCTCATTGATCCATCTTTCTTCTTAACAAATAGAACAGGTGCTCCCCAAGGTGATGCACTAGGGCGTATGAATCCCTTATCAAGATTCTCTTGGAGTTGCTTCTTCAATTCCTGCAACTCAATTGGGGTCATTCTATAAGGTGTATTTGAAATAGGCAAAGCACCCGGTACGAGTTCTATTGAAAACTCAACTTCCCGATTTGGTGGAAGACCCGGCAATTCCTCTGAAAAGACATCATCAAACTCCTGTACAATGGGAATATTCTTAATTGTGAGTTTCTCACCAACCATTTGAGATAAATAACCTTCATTAAGTGGAATCAAGACCCATAAGATGGAAGAAATTTCCACTAGAAGGTTATGTTCATCCTTGCATCGATAGACGATCATAGATTGATCTAGAATTTGAAATGTGACTTCCCTTCTTTGGAAATTGATATGAGCTACATATAAAGAAATCCAATCCATGCCAAGAATTACATAAAATTCCACTATGGGAAGGATCATAAGATTTTCAGGAAGCACTTTCCCACAAACTTCAATCGGGGAAGAATTATAAACTTTTGATGCGACTGTTGTGCCATTAGGTGTTGTCACAGCTAACTCAACATCTAATTGTTGAGGTAATATGGTGATACCCTTAAGAAAATCTTCCGAAATAAAAGAGTGGGTGGATCCAGAATCAAATAAAACATTTTCTACTTTAGAGTGGATGGTAAGTGTACCTTTCACCACATCGTTATCGTACTCCACATCGCTGATAGAAATTTCATGTTACTTTCCTTTGTCTTTAGCCTCAAGATTTTGTTGATGTCGATCATCATCAACAACCCTTGGATTGGGGAATTTATTGGCATAATTCCCCATCTCCTTTCACTTGAAACATTGAAGTGTATTAGGTTCATTCTGTGTGCCCCTTCCTTTGTTTGTATCATTAGACATCTTCTTCCCATCATTGCGGCATTCAAATGCCCGATGACCTTCCTTTCCACATTTGAAACATTTACTTGTCCCTTTAAGAAAACTCCCTCCATGTTTCTTTCCACACTTTGAGAATAAGGGAAAGATCATCTTCTTTTCAATGTGCTCTTTAGATTTTCCTTTGAATTCCATTTTCCTCTTGTTATCAGACCCATATGACTGATGGGTTACTCCAATCTCCATCTCGACTTTGAGAGCACATCGAACGATTTCCTCGTAGCTATTGAAGTCCCTTATGGCTAACGCCCTTCAAAGACTTGGTTTTAAGCCACTAAAGAATCGATCGATCTTACTCTCAGGTTGTATAATAATACCATAAGCGTACCTTGCAAGTCTTGTAAAATTTGCTTCATAGGTACCAACAGAATCATCATCCTTTTGCTTCAGTTCAAGAAACTTTTTCTCTATCTTTGTTCGGAGAATACGAGGGAAGTACTTATTGAAAAATAAGTTCTTGAACTCGTCCCATTCCATGGACTCAATTTCATCCCTTTGCCTCGTATTCTTAATAAGATTCCACCATTGATCAGCATCTCCTTCCAAACGATACACTGCTAGGATGACTTTATCATGTTCAGAACATTGAAGAACTGAAAATATCTTTTCAGTAGTACTAATCCATTGTTCATCAACTAATGGATCAGTAGACCTACTGAAAGAAGGTGGACACTGCCTCATGAAGGATTCAACAGAATGTTGCTTCTTCCTTTGCTCGTTTGGAAGTCCTGCATGATTCATAGCTTGAGAAAGTTGTGTGAGAATGGCTACAAGATTTTTCATTACATCTCCCATAACGTTTGGTTGCTCAGGGGGACAATCATTGCATTGCCCGTCGCATTCCGCATTAACATGGTTCCTTCAGGTTCCAGCCATTGACTAAAACCAAGAAGAATAGTGTGAGCAACACTAATTATAATAGGAAAACCACACAATAAAGAATAAAATTTCACACTTAAGGTCTTATCCTAGGTTATTCATGGTCATTTCTAAAACACTAAGATTGTGTTCTATGCTTAGACTTATCCTTAGGGTTCTTACTAACGCTTTCACATCCTAGTTCCCAAAGGTTGACTATACCTTTCCTCTGATACCAACTATAACGACCCATACTTTACATACATTGTTATTACTTCAAAATTGAAGCATACTTATTACAAAATATAACAAAACCATGAAAGTACCGTATAGGTATAGTGTCTTTAGAAACTGGGAAACAAAAACAACTGGTTCATAAAGCGTCTACATTGTCTCCCATTTATTTCATCATATCTATAGTCCCTTTTGGCATATCTTAATTAATAACCTTCTTCCTGACCTGGGGAAATAAAACATACAAAAGGGTGAGCTCAAATGATCAGTAAGGGTAAACAAAATAAATATCAATCACATCATATACATAAGAACATAGCTTTTAGAAATCTTAACCTGCAAAAGAGAGAATAATTTCATAACATGGGATAAATCATAGTAGTGAAATGAAATCCCAATAATCATAACTTAAAACATGAAACTTTTTTGCATACACACATAATCATATAGAATCATTTCGTATTAGTCAATACTCACTTCCAAGACTATCTTAGTGGACAAAGTCCATTTCTGAACCGAGTTCACTCCTCGTTTCAGTCCTGTTTTACTGTTTCAGCCATGTCTATCTCATGAGATATAAAATCTTTACCCAATTCATTGGAGGGAGATATAGGTCCCACCCATCTCATAATGATACCATTTTTATTTGTGCCACAAAATCATAAACCATACATCATAGCATAACCCATGTAATAAAAATGGGATTCTTAAACATCCTGAAATCATAAAAAAATTCATATAAGATAAAGGAAATCATAAAAATAATTCCATCACAACATAATCAAATCAATGTAATAATAGGGATAGAAACATAACCCTTTATTATCTTAGATAGAAAATAATTTTGATAAAACACTTGAACTCCATTCTTGAGGAAAATATCCTTTCTACTTCAAAAACACTTTTCCTTTCTTAACGTGTCATGCAATTATAAACTAAAAGAATTTGATTAAAAATAAACTTGAAAACATGTAAAGGAATATTCTATTAAATAATGTTTTAAAAATCCATTCATGCCGTATAATTTAAAAAACATTCTTCTCGTACTTTTGTCGGAAAAGTTAAAAAGTACCTCATACGAAAAAAGACAAAATATTCCTTTCATATATTTTACTAAAAACTCACCGAAGGGTAAAATTGGATTTAAACAATTTTAGGTGGATGGAAATAATATTAAATATTGAGTAAACATGGATGTGGATGATAAAATACACCCCAGTAAATACCAAAGTATAAACAATCTCAGATAAAAATGAGATTGTGATATTTTCCCTTACCTTAGGTCTGATATGCTTCGTAAGTGTCTGAACCTCCTGTATAATGATTTAAATAATGTTATTGACTTATTCCAGAATCATACGTATTGTTATTATATCATATATGGTCATATTCTTAGCTTCTTATTAGTAATATTTCATTACTACTTGTTATTCGGGTGTTTATTACTTTTTGTTCTTATGCGTGTTTGTCGAATAAATTCTTATTATTATCTTTAGGTTATAGATACCTAATTTCCAGAATGTTATTAGTGTAATATATATAATATTCATTCATTCAATTCATTTATATAATCATTATTCAATGAAGATCATGTAGAACGAATTGCGTCACATCGTGGAGACGGTATTCCGTACGTACGCACAAGCGATGATATCGTTCCCATGATCGTGGAATTGTATTGGAGTGTATGTATACTATTTCAGAATCAATACCACTTTACAATAATCATATATATTCATTACTTTCACCCATATACCCATCCAAGTAAGGTGGTGGTGGAAAATAGATTACACCACGGCGTGGAGACGGTATTCCGTACGTACGCACGCCCGGTGATTTTATTTTCCTTAGGATGGATAAGAGGTGAAATAGGGTTGTTTAATATTTATAATAACATATAAGTATATGAGTGATATTTATGTTATTACCTAATAATGAAACAACTAAAGAATAAGAAGTGGAAGAATAAATAAAGATGAAAGAATCGGTAACGGGCATTACCTCTTCTTTGAGGCGCTTCTTTGAGACCTCCTTTTAGGGCACTAAAATTGGACTTTGAAGAAGATCAGGACCTCTAGGATGTTTCTAGGGAAGTGGATATGAGAAATTTTTAGGGTTTGGCCAAGATTGAAGGCTCAAATTAGTGTGAGGAGGAGAGGGAGGAGGTGCCCTTTTATAAGGGAGGAGAGGGGCACCTTTGGATATATAAGAAATATTAGTTAATATTAAATCCCAACCCCACTTAAAAACATCCAAAATGACTCATATCCGAAGATTAGATGAGATAGTGTTGTAATCTCATTAACCAATAAAATTTAGACATGTTGGTAATTTATTTTAAACATTATCAACTTGATTTATCTTTATTTATCAATTTTATTTTATTTGTGGTAATAATATTCTAAATTTAGATCATTATAAATAATTACATATGTGTTGTGAATTTTCTATAATTTGACAATTTATGACATTTTCGACCATATAAATTTTAATTTATAAATTTTAAATATTTTTGTTATTTTTAAACAATTTTATAATATGTTATTTTTATAAAATAACAATAGTGTCAATTATGACACTATTCATTTATTTGAATTTAAATAAAATATATACAGAATATATGTTCAAACTAAAAGCTTTAATAGATCCATAAAATGTCATATATATCTTGAAAATTAGTGGAGCACATTAAATAGTTCATATAATATTTATTTTATCATTTTTAAAACCATTTATTTGATATTTTAATTAATAAAATAATTTCAACATCACTATTGTGTCATAATTAATGATAATTATTTAATCTAAAAAAATTATAAATAAATTCCTATTATGTAGATAATTGTATTAGCTTTCTGGA
The DNA here is from genome assembly GCA_963277665.1 of Viscum album. Lineage (NCBI taxonomy): Eukaryota > Viridiplantae > Streptophyta > Magnoliopsida > Santalales > Viscaceae > Viscum > Viscum album. The sequence continues at coordinate 909,746,774 of OY728145.1, forward strand.
GACTATTCATTTTCGATGTTTCATTAAGTTTATCACCAAATTAAATTTATTATACTTATAAGATTTAAGAAAGTGACATGTTGTCACATTCTTTGGTTTTAATAATAATTAAATTATTTTCGTGGAAAAAAGTCCATTAAATGAATCTAATCCGACTCTTAGGTGATATGGGTCTACTTTTAGTCATCCAATAGGATTTTGGCAGGTGTTAGGGTAATTTTATAATCTTATATTTACCCTTAATTACCCGATTTACCTTTAACTATGGTAAATAAAATTTACCGTAGTTACTATTCATAATGCCCAAAAATAAAAAATAGCCTATTAACATAATTTGGACCCACTGATTCTGAATATGAAATCCATTTTTCAAAATTCAAAATATATAAGTTGCAGTAATTAATTTAAAATAAATCTCGTTGTTAAGAAAACGGGTTTTAGAAGTTAAAACATTGCCAAAGATTGAAATGTTTTTACCTATTAATTCAATGTAAAATTAATGCTAATGACATAAATTATATTAAATGGTAAAAATATATTATATTTATACTTTAAAATCATTCAATATTATAATTTATCCATATAAATTATCTCAATGAAAAAAGTTGTTTTTAATTAAAAATTGGCATATTTTTACTATTCATCAAAATATGAAAGTTATCAGAAAAATACCAAAAATTTATCCAAAGTAAATTTTTATACCCTGATTCAAAAGAAGAATTTTATTTTGTCAAATTGAACTTATAAACATGTCAATAACTAGATTTAATGTGGGTGCGCCATCAAAAGGCGGCAAAACTGTATTTTTTGAAAAATATTTCTTTTATCCAAAAAAAACTGATTTTGCTTTTATACCTAATTCTATAAAATTTATAAGTTGAATTAAAATGTTATAAAATTCAAAATTCAATTATTACTATTCATAATGGCTAGTTTTAATAATATTTTAATATCATATCGTTGTTTAGTGAAACTCGGTATTGCGTACGACGCAAGCTATCGAGGAAGGTCGCGGTTGCGTGTAAAGCAAGCCAAGCTAGTGTTGTGTGTAGTGAAAGATTCCTTTGATGATTTATATAACATAAAAACAAAATATTTCTCATAAAATTATCGGGTTTTACACTCAGTGGAGAGAATTTATCATGGGACATCTTGGTCATCACATTGAAACCTTAAGATGTCATCTTGGGTATGGAATTATTGTCCATGTTTTAGGCCCAGATTGAATTTCATTGTAGATGAGTTATATTTATTCATATATATAGGATGAGACTCTCCTTTTCGAGTGAGAAATATCTCATGGTGAAGTGAGTGGTCCTTGTGAGAATTAATCTACAACCCATCACCCATCAGTTGTTGAGTTTTAACCCTTATTATAGTGGTCTATTCAAGAAATTTTCATCCTTAAGTAGTGGAGGATTATATGGACATCTTCCCTGAGGATATTTTGCGAATACATCTAATGCAATAAATAGACTTACTCATCGACTTTGACCTCGATACTGCACCAATATCTTTTATGAAATATCAGATAAACCCAACTAAGATCCATGAGATGAGGGTGAAGTTAGAGGACCTTTAGGATAAGGGTTTTATTAGACCCTTTGTGTCTACCTAGGTAGATCTAGTTTTGTTTGTGAAAAAGGTGGATGGTATCATGAGTCTTTGTGCTGATTATCATCACCTAAATCAGGTAACAATAAAAAACATGTACCTATTTCTGAGGATAGATGGCCTATTTGACTGGTAGTGAGGTGAAAGTTGGTTCTCAAAGATCAATATCAGGTACAACTACCACCAGTTGAGGTTTTTCAAGGATGATATTCTAAAGATATCATTCTGATGTCTCTATGGACACTATGAGTTACTGGTAATGATCTTTAGTGTGATGAATGAACCTACATATTTATGGATCTTATGATCCGAATATTCCATACATACATGGACCTATTTTTGGTTTTCTTCATTGATGACATACTCATTTACTCCATGTAAAAGGAGGAGTATGCAGAGCACTTAGTAATGGTCCTATACTTACTCTAAGAGTACCATCTTTATTGTAAGCTCTAAAAGTGCCAGTTTTGGATTTTCAAGGTTCACTTTTTTGGGAATTTTATCTCTGATAATTTTTTATATGTGGAACTATTGAATATTGATGTGTTGCTTTCTTGGGAACCACCCAAGAGTGTGTCAAATATTCATAGTTTTCTTGGATTTTCATGGTACTATAGGAGGTTCAGGGAAATATTCTATAGTATTTCACCTCCTTTGATTAACTTAACAAGGAAAGAATTATTGTTTACCTATAATGAGTAGTGTTAGGGAGACTTCAAGGAGATGAGGCTAAGTTTGGAAAGTTATCATGTGTTGAGACTACTAGAGGAGTACATTGAGTAAGTAGTGTTTTAAAATTCCTCTAGAGTTGTTATCAGTTGTGTGTTGATTCATAGGTAGGTAGTGATCACATATGGGTTGTGGCAGTTGAGACCCCATCAGAAGAACTATGCAACTCGTGACCTAGAGTTGGAAGTTCTAGTCTTTGCTCTGAAGATATGGAGGCACTATCTTATGGAAAAGTATTTTTCTTTTACTTAGACCAACATAGTCTTAGTTATATATTCACTCATATAGATATTAACCTAATACAGAGGCATTGGTTAGAGTTCCTACATAACTATGACTTTGATATGGTCTATACTATTGGGAAGGGGAACATGATGGTATATTATCTTTGTATAGAGTCCCATTCTCCTTTAGTGTAGGAGGCATATGAGTAGTTGGATTCATTACATCTGACCCTAATAGAGTATATGAGTGTGGTTTTTCTTCAATTGATGGTGGGTACTCCTCCACTTGTTTAGTGTGTGAGACAGAATCATTTCTGAGACATCTAATAATAGGTTTAATGTGACCAGATATCCCAAAGAGATACACAAGTGGGATTTTCCAAAGGAGGGAAGAATGTTATCCATTTTTAGCGATGGATGGTGGTTCCAATCACATTGCCTGAGGAGGTGATAAGGGGGTTTCACACTCCCCCTTGGTTGTAACTCCCAATGTGGTAAAGAAGTATAAGGACCTTTAGTGGTAGTTTTGGTTGGTAAGAATGAGGCAGAGCATTGTAGATTTCATCTCTTTGTGTCTCATGTGTCAGTAAGTAAAATATGAGAATCAGGTTCTAATAAGTTTTACACATCCCCTTGAGATCTCAGAGTGAAATGAGATGACATATCCATAGACTTTGTGACTGGGTTTTCACATAAATTTAGATGTAATGATGCTCTCTAGGTGATTTTTGACCAACTTACAAATTTGTTACACTTTCTTACCATCCAATAAAAAAGATCGGATGAGTGTCTGGAGAAATTATATTCATTGTAGATCATCCAGATTCATGGGGTACCCACGACGATTGTCTCTAACCATGATTCTCGGTTCACATCATGGTTGTAGAGAGGATTGCAGGAGAACTTTGGAACCTTGTTGAGGATGAGCATGGTGTTTCACCCCCAAACAGAAGAGTAGACTGAGTGAATTATCCAAGTGTTGGAGGATATGTTGAGAGCTTATGTTTTGTACTTTGTTCAGAGCTTGGAGGATCACTTTCCATTAATTTATTTTGATTATAATAACAAACATCACTCTATTATTGTAATGGAAAATTTTGGGTCCTTATACATGAGACCCTACAGGTCACCCTTATACTGGACTGAGATTGGAGAGACATATCTTTTTGGGATAAATATAGTGTAGGTGGTAATGAATAAGGTTCAGGTGATCCATGAGTGTATGAGAAGCCTAGAGAATATATAAGTCTTACATAGATCGACGTTGTAGGCCCTTAAAGTTCGATTGGGGAGACCATGTTTCCCGATATTCTACCCATGATGAGTATTGTTTATATTTGGATGTGGAATTAATTTATCTTTGAGGTTCATCAGTCTATTCGAGATCCAATGGAGGGTTGGTGAGGTTTCTTACTACTTAGCCTTTCCCCCACAGTTGGATCGAATGCATAATGTCTTCCATGTTTTACAGATGAATAGATACATGCATGAACCTGCGTGAATTATTGATTAGAGAGGGATATACATCAAGGATGGATCCGCCTTCATGTAGTAATCAGTTAAAATCAAGTATTTGAATGAGAGGATCCTACATGGATGGACCATTCCTTTGGTTTATGCATTTTGTATCACGGGAGCGTGCAGGAGAGCTCATGGGAGCATGAGAGTTATATGAAAACTAATTACCCCACCTTTTTGTTTATCTTGTGCTTATAGGGATAAAAATCCTTGAATAAGGGGAGAATTTAATAACTATGGTTTTATTAGATTAGTCCTTTGAATATTTATATGTATATATATTTTGATTTTTCCTAGGATTCAATGTAGTGTTTGGATGTCTTAGGACCCCAAAATTAATATATTAAAAATATTAATATATATTAAAACATGTGGGTGCATCATTTTAACACAAATGGTTTTATAATTTTTTGGGATCTCTAATGAGACATCTGATACCAAAATTGATTCCAGGATGTGGGGTTTACCCTAATAATGACCTAAAGTTTTTCAGCGTCAGACGTTCTATGGGAGGTGACCATTGGCGGGTACATTTAATAAAATAAATTATTTATTTATTTATTTATATTAAATAAACCTAAACCTAGAAACCCACTTTATTACCAAGTAATGGAAAATATCTAGGGTTATCTGCATAACCCTACTTGATTATAGAAGAGGGTGGAATCACTCTTCATTAGTGGATCGGGATTTGAGAACAACAATGATCAGATTGAGGCGAATTGAGAGGTACACAGCAAACACAGTGGACCTCCTTCATCATCGGTGAACATGCTATTTACCAATTATCAATCCTCAATTATGGTAGGAATATTTATTTTATGGTTTCCACCCTTATTGGTTATTTAAAATGAATTTTTTTTTATCTTCTAAATTTATCTTTGATCCCATGAGATTGCACAAACCAGTTTAAATCTTGTTGAAGCTGATTATCAATTTTATTCATTATTCCATGATTTTACCCTAATTTCCTCATATTGTTATCATTTTCCAAGATCACATCATTAAACAATGTATTTACCTCATTCATGTTATTTTTTACACCATTCATCATGTTCTTCATCATTGACCCATGAGGTCGTGGTTTGGAATTTTCAGGGAAGATTCAAACGTGATCGAACCTATGGATTCATGGAAGTTATAGGAAATATTTTTGGATTCATGGTTTGTATATGGATTGAGGTTTGATTTAGGATGCGGTGTGATGGATCCATGGATTTGGGAATTGGAGCGGTGATGCGAGGCACTGCATCTTCGCAAGGGTGGTCGGATTTCTAATTTTTATCTATCGGAGACCGAAGATCGATGTTCAGCAATGGCCCCTTCAATTTTGGATATTTAAAAAATGTGATTTGTGAATAAAATTTGGTATTAGGAAACTGTGGGGATATCGTGATTTTTTTTCTATGAAAATCCCAACTACATGGCATGTACTCTGGAATAACACATGTCATGTCATCCCCTAGCTGCAGTGGCTAGGGTTTCGAACGGGGATAAAATTACATTCTATGTATGTTAATATACACATCATGTGACCTAGTGTTGTAGGATCATCATGTACTCTTATAGTACATGGTAATGGACATGGCCATTCACAAAGGCACAACCATAGTACATTGGCACGACCATGTACTCGGACACGGCCAGTGTACACGGGCATGACTAGTGTACATGGGAATGGGATAGGAGGACACAAGCAATACCATATTGGATAAGACATGATATGTATGAACTTTACATGAAATTTAGTATGAAATTCCTTCCCAATCTATGTCTAGGTGAAAAGACTATCAGAATATGAGGCGAGGTCACATGTCATGTGACCCTACGTACACACTGTGTACTTCTCCTAGGAACTTATACCTTCTATATCTCCTTCTTCTGGACCCAGATTTTAACTCTCGAGTTTCCTATAATGAGTATTTTTTATGAGGGGAATGATGGTTTCATTCATCATGGAATTAAAGTTATGATGTGAGGTTTTCAAATATCGACGCTTCTTCAGACGATGCTTGACCAATGGCAGTGATCAGACAATATCATCAAAGAGATGTCCAGGTCGTTACTTCCCTGTCACATCAGAGAACAGGTCTCCCGTAATCTTTACACAGGTTGAGTTGGTACTCCCCTATACTATATCAGGGCATGGATACTCTATCTAAATAGTGGTACTACTCTATATTTGAGCTCTAGCAGTGAGTGGTTCCTCCACATGAGTGAGTTATCCCTTCGTTGTGGAGTGTAGTAGTGAGGAGAAAGCCACTCCACTCTGATTCTTGTGAGGTTTTGCATGATGTTGGGCATCAGAGATTAACTTTTGGAGCTATAGGAAGACTCATCATCTTTGTTTGGAATTTGGATATGGAGATCCCATTTCTCCCTCTTATGGGTTTCTTTATGAGCATATATCTTTGGTTTTGGTTCCCTTTTGCTATGGGTTGAGATTATTTATATAATATCTTTCAATTTCCCCCTTTTTGGTTTTATGGGAATCCTAATGGGTATGTATGTACTCACCCCTTCATGGGTTATTCCCACATGTGTCATTTCTTGTATATACAATAAGTATATTTATGGTGACATTAGTGGATCATAGTGATACTTTGATATATTGACCATGTTCGATAGTTGGACAAGGAGTTCAAGAGTCGGTCTCTCTTCATATTTCCTTTTTCCATTTTTTTCAGGTTGGGACTTCATTTTTGGTTGGGCATGTATTTTTTCCATTTTCAATTTGGTTTATACTATCATACTCTGATGCATTTTCTAAAGGTTATTGTATGCATGGTTATACTCTAGATGTTGCAGCCATTTATTATTCTTCTACACTTTTTCATGGAGATGATTGTGTGGGTGTGCATGTACATTATGATAAGACCACCCATTTCATTTTATACATTCTCGATTATTTTCACTATACCCTAGCCTATTAGAGGTGGGATTGGGGTTGTCACACCTAGCTTTCCACTAGTCAGGCGGTCCATGGTAGGTTGGGTCATGATAGAGTGGTATCAGAGTAGTTCATCCTCGAGTTGGTGTTTGAGTAGGACCCATTGTGAGGATTGGTTGGAATCTTAGGCAATGATATCAGAGTGTCTTAAGCATGGATTTCATGATAGGGAACCCAATTTTGGTGCAACAGTCAAAGTATCCATACACCATGACTCCAGCTATATCTTTGTTGACTCGACATACTGATACATTGATTACAGTGAACTAATAGTACACTCAACATATAAGATTAGATATTTTGACTTCCATTTCCTTCTTGATTCATATTCCAATATATATATTCTCATCTAACCATAATACATATTGATCACTTTTAGGATGCCTCTATGAAAATATCCATCTAGGTTACTGGTACAAGATTATAGAGATAGTCAGTTGAGTGATGAGGCCTCAGTTTAGGATTCATCTCATGAGGTGTTTCCTCCAGGAGAGAAGAGGGAAGTGCCACCACCTGTCAACTAGTGGATTTTACTAGTAGGGAAGGATGACAATGTGTGCATGCTTATCATGCTACGAAAGTTTCAGCATTAGATATTATTGAGGTTCCACATCGATCCATACCCTTAGGTAGTAGAGGATTGGTTGGAGTTTTGGATTCATGACTTTAGGCTTGTTTAGACCAAAACCAATCAGATGGTTATAATTGTGACCATCCTTCTTCATGGGGCAGCAGAATTCTGGTGGAGCCTGATGATGTAGACCCATGATAAGACGACACTCTCATGGTATGACTTATAGTAGTTGTTTTTTATGAGTATTTCCATTCGTTCTTGTGCTATATATGGATTTAGGATATTCTTGAATTGTATCATGGTGATATGACAGTTTTTGAGTACGATGTGAGGTTCAATGACCTCATACATTACTCAATTGATATGGTATGAGATATATTCTTCCATGTGTAGAAGTTTGAGTAGGGTCTCTATAAAGAGATTTGTGACAGCGTAGTCTCCTTATGCATTCCTACCTATGATGAATTTCTAGATAAATATCTGGTGATAGAGAGATTCCTAGAAGAGGGATGTTGTGTGGTTGAATCTAATAATGTCTATCATGGGTTTGAGTCATCTACAGTAGCTAGAAGGAGGCATACATTAGGGTCTCGATGCAGGAGGCATACCCATGCCCAGACTCAGACACATGGATCTAAGTATTAGGGATCACGTAGATGAACCAGTTAGAAAGGATAGGGATAATTATATTCCTGTGACAATAAAGTTCATAGGGATCATGATTTATCAACATGATGTTCCAAGGATGGTAGGTAGATAGTGGAGGGCCACCATGGTAAAGGAAATGTTATGCTCATGGATCTCTCAGGCATAGTCAAGGTGGATCCCAAGGAGGTAGTTTTAAAGAGGATCAGGTAAATATTTTGTGGGAGAAGATTCTCGTAGAGGTAGATTCTATGAGATACTTCCACCACCACCACCATGTGTCCTATTCCAGGCACAAAGTGTTAGTGGTTGCAATCGCGGATAGTTGTAGACTATGGAGGGATATGATCAGGTCTCTGATGAGATGATTTGAGGAATGATTTTTGTCTTTTATACTCTTTAACCAGTACTAATAGACATAGGCATGATTCATTCCTTCTTCTCTATATCCCTCATATAGAAACTAGATCTCCCTATTGATACCTTATCTCATTAGCATTTTCTAGAGGTTCTGACAAGGTGTGATTCTTCGATTTCGCATATCTATCAGCAATGCGAGTTGGGACTTGGTGGATAGAATTTATCATGGGGCCTCTTGGTTATAATGATGAAACCCTATGAATTCATCTTGGGTATGGACTATTTATCCACATTTTAGTTCCAGATTGACCGTTATCTCAAATGAGTTAGATTCCTTTAGACTGATAGAATGAGATCATTCTTTGTGGGGAAGAGAGATCTCATGGATGAGTGAATCAGCCTTGTGAGAAGGAAGATAAAGCCCACAAACCATTAGTTGGAGAGTTTATACCTTTATATAGAGGGATCTTTAATCATCTATATTCCTTCAGTAGTTGAGGATTATATATACATCTTCTTCGAGGATGTTATGGGACTAACTCTAAGGTGGGGTATGAACTTCTACATCAAATGGCACCATGGTATCACATTAATATATTTTTATATATATAAAATGGACCCTAACAATATCTAGGAGATGAGGGTGTGGTTGTAGGACCTTTATAAGAATGGTTTTATCAGAACAAATGTTTCCCCCTAAGAAGCTTAGGTTTTTTCGTAAAAAAGGAGGATGGGAGATGGTGGTTTTGTAGTGATTATCATTACCTAAATCTGGTAATGATAAAGAACAAGTACCCATTTCTATGTATAGATATTATCTTTGACCAGTTTAGAGGTGTGAGTTGGTTCTTGAAGATCGATCTCAGTTCCATCTACCACCAGTTGAGGCTTCATAAGGAAGATATTCCAAAAATGGAATTCTGATGTTACTATGAACACTATGAGTTCCTAGTGATTCATTATAGTATGATGACTTCACACACTTTATTTATGGATCTTATAAACTAGATATTTCATCCATACATGTACTGATTTATGGTTGTCTCCATTTATGATGTACTCATTTACTCTACATCAAATAAGAAGCATACAGATCACTTAGGGATGGTATTAGACTAAATTTGGGAGACTATATTTATGGTAAACTCTCTAATTGACATTTTTGGATCCACAGGGTTCACTTTTCGGGTCATTTCATCTCTGATAATGGTTTAGTTGTGGTCCCAGTTAATATTGATGAGGTCCTTTCTTGGGATTCATCCAAGAGCGTGTTGGAGGTGTAGAGTTTTCTTGGTTTGGTGAGGTAATACATGAGGTTTATGTAATACTTCTCTATAATTTCATCCCTTTTGATCATCTTCATGTGTAAAGGGAAGTATTTTACATAGATTGAGATGTGTTAGGGAGCCTTCAAGGATTTGAGGTTGAGGTTGACCAGTGCTCTCATGTTGAGACTACTGGAGGATGGAATTGAGTAGGTAGTGTTTTTCGATGCCACTAGAGATGGTATTAGTTGTGTATTGATGTAGAGGAAGGTAGTTATTACAATAGGTTGATGTATTTGAGACTCCATAATAAGAACTATGTGACTCACGACCTATAGTTAGCAACAATAGTATTAATTCTAATGATATGGAGGAACTATCTTCTGGTCAAGAATTTTTTATACACACTAACCACCAGATTCTCAGGTACATCTCCACTCAGAGAGATATTAACCCTGAGATAGACACATTGAGGACTATTAATTAGAGACAATCTATACTACTGGGAAGGGAAATGTGGTGTCAAATTCACTTAATAGGAAGTCACATTCTCCCTTGGTGGAGGATGCGTCTGACCATTTGGGTTCATTGCAGCTGGCCCTGATAGAGGATATGGGTGTGGCTTTTCTTTAGTCGATGTTGGTGACTCCTTCATTTCTCCAGAATATGAGAGAGGCTATGTTGGAAGATATCATTTGTGAGGTTCTACGTGACCATATATCTTCAAGATATGTACCAAAGGAATTCTTTGAGGGAGGGGAACACATCATACTTTTTTAAGAACCGATGGTGATTCCAGTCATGCTATGTGAGGAGGTAATAATGGAGTTTCACACTTCCCCCTTGTTTGTATATACTTGTGTGTAAAATATGTACAATTACCTTCAGTGGGAATTTTGGTAGGATGGAATAAGGCATATTTTTGAAGATTTTGTCTCCCTGTGTATCACATGTCAATAGGTAAAAGTTGAGCACCAGGTTCCAATAGGTTTGACAGAGGCTCTTAAGATCCCAGAGTGGAAATGGGATGACATATCCATGAACTTTGTGATAGGGATTCCAAAGAAAGAGAGAGGCCATTATTCTATTAGGGTGACTCTTAACCAACTTATAAAGTTTGTGCACGTTCTTACCATATGAGATAAGAGATCGATTAATAGTCTAGGGAATTTGTATGTGTGGGAGATTTTCTGGATTCATAGGATCCCCAAAATGATCATTTATAATTGTGATGCTTGTTTCATATCATGGTTTTGGAGAGGCTTGAAGGAGGACTTTAGGGCCCAGTTGAGGATGATCATGATGTTTCACCCCCAAACGGATGATCATACTGAGTAGACTATCTAGTTGTTGGAATATATGTTGAGATCCTTCATTTTGTAATTTTTTCAAATATGGGAGGATCACTTACCATTGGTTGAGTTTACTTATAATAATATTTATCACTCTATTGTCATCATGGAACCTTTAGAGGCCCTATAAGGGAGACCCTATAGGTCACCCTTATATTGGAAAGAGATTTTTGAGACAGCTCTTGTTGGTCCAGAGATGGTGTAGGAAATAAAGAAGAAGGTTTAGGTGATATGTGATCATATGAGGACATCCTATAGTAGATAGAATTTTTATGTTGGTCAATGTCATAGGCCTTTGTATTTTGATTAGGGAGGCCATGTTTTCATGAGAGTCTTCACATGATGATGATTATGGATATTTTTTCGTGTAATCAATATATCCCTAAGGTTCATCGGGTCATTCAAGATCCTATAGAAGGTTAGCAAGGTTTCTTACCACTCAGACTTTCCCCCATAGTTGGATCAAGTTCATTACATCTTCCATGTGTCATAGATGAGGAGATATATGCATGACCCTATGCATTTCATTGACTGGGATATGATGGACATCGAGGATAGAGCCACCTTAATGGAGTACCTGGTGTTGATCAAGGATCGGTAGGATAGGATCCTACATGGATGGGAAATTACCTTGGTTCATGCGCTTTGGTAGCAAGAGAGCATATAGGAGATCTCCTGAAATCATGAGAGTCAGATGCAAACTCAGTACCCCCATCTTTTTGTTTAGCCTATACTTTTTGGGGAGAAAAGCCTTGAAGGAGGGTAGAATGTAACAACTCTATTTTTATTGGATTTTTCCTTTGAATATTTCTCTGTATATATATATGTGTGTGTGTGTATTTTTCCTTAGAGTTGGCATTGTGTTTTGGTGTCTTGAGACCCTATAATTTATATATTAAAAATATTAATATATATTAAAACACATGCGTGCATCATTTCAGTATAAATTATTTTCCTATTTTTTGGGACCTCTAATTGGAAATCCAAGACCATGGTTTATTTTAGGATATGGGGTTTACCCTAGGCACGGCCTAAAGTTCATCAGTATTGGATGTTCTGTGGGAGGTGACCCTTGGCGGGAGAGTTTAATAAAATAATTTCTTTCATTATTTAATTTTATTAAATAAACCTAAACCTAGTAACTCTCTTTAAATACCATATTAGGGAAAATATATAGGGTTATCCGCATAACCCTAGTGGATTATAGAGTGGTATGGAATCATTCTTTGTTGGCAGGTCGGGATTGTAGAATCATGATGATCGGATTAAGGGGAATCAAGAGGTAGGAAGCTAACGCAGTGGGCCTTCTTCATCACTGGTGAATGTGCACTTCACCAATGATCAATCCTTAATTGAGATAGGACTCGTTATTTTATGTTTTCATCCCTTTCTATTATTTATCATGGATTTTTGTTCATTTTCTTAATTTATCTTCGATTCCATAAAAGTTCACAAACCGGTTTAAATCTTGTTGAAGTCAATTATCAATTTTATTCATCGTGTCATGAATGACCCTAATTTCCCCATATTATAATTGTTGGATATGATCACATCATCCAATTAAAGATTTAACTCATTCATGTATGTTTCCCCCACCATTCATCATGTTCTATGTTATTGGCCCATAGGGTCACAATTTGATATTGTCAGGGCGGGTTCGAGCGTAATTGAACCCCTGAGTTCATAGAGGTTGCACGAATGAAGTTTATATTGATGGTTTGAAAAAAGATCTGGGTTTGATGTGGGATGTGGGTGATGGATCTATGAATTAAGAATCTAAATAGGAAAAGGGAGTGGATGGGAGGCACTATGTCTTCGACGGGTGATCATATTTCCAATTTCCAGCCATTAGAGATAGAAGATCGACATTCAGTGATGGCCCCTTTGATTTCAGATTGTCAAATAATGGTATTTGCAGAGGAAATGGTGGATCAGGAAAATTCATGGAGATCGGGAATTAATTTCTATGAAAATCCTAACTACATGGTTTATAGTCTGAACAAACACACGTCGTGTAGTCCCCTAGTTGTAGAAGCTAGGGTTTTAGGTGGAGATAAATATCACACAATGTGTATGTAGATATACACATTGTGTGACCCGATGTTGGAATCTCAACATGTACTCTGGGACTACACAGGCATAAACATGGCTAGGCTCATGGACACGACTAGAGTATACAAGTACATATGTGTATTCGAACACAACCAATGTACATGGGAATGACCAATGTACACAGAAATATGTAGGAAGGACATGGGTAGGCCTTGGGTGGTTGAGATAGACCATGTAAGACTAGTTTGTGCTATGTAGTATGACATGGATTCCCAAGCCATATATAGGGGATAACACACCCAAGAGACAAGGTGATATCACACATCATGTGACCCCACATACACATTATGTACTTCTCCCAAGAACTTCTACCTTTCGTATCTCATTCTTAGGGACTCATATTTTGGCCCACTAGTAGCCTATACTAAGTAATTTTCCATGTGTTACATGATGGTATCCTTAATTGTGTCATAAAAGATATTATGTGAAGTGTTCTGGGAATGATGCTTCTTCAGGAGACACTTTACCTATGGCATCCCGTCTTTTTATTACATAACTTTTCATTACATTTTACAAACAGAGTATCTTTAAAGTCTAGTGTCTTGGAAATTAGGAACATAAAACATGAAAACAACATAGAACATTCTTCTAATCCACTTGTAAGGTTCCATCATAAGTTCATCCTAAGTACAGTTGCTTCATCTCATAACATAGAGACATACATCAAAGGAAAGGGTGAGCACAAGACATGATCAACAGAAAAAGAGGCATATCATAATAAAAATAACATGAATGAAAACTTGAATATGTGGCTACAAAATTTCATTTATAAATTAATGAACATATCACCAAGTTTCATTCCCAAGGTGTCATAAAAACATTACCAAGGTTATTCACAAAGGTATCGTGAAACTTGTCATCTCTAGAGATTAATTCTTTACCCAATGCATTGGAGTGATATCAGGGAGAACCCTTAATATGTATTTTTCATGTGAGTCACATAGATCAATATCCAACATTTCATAAATAACACATAGAGAATAAAAGAAATGGGTTTCATTTCAAAATCGTGACGTCTAAAAAGTACTTAAAAATAAGATCATTATGTCATCTATAACCCATGGAAAGGGAGTGAGGGTTATATGTATGTCAATTCCAGAATCAAATAGATAAATATTATGTCATGATGAATACCCCTAGAAATAAAATAGGTTTGGGTATCCACATAAATAATAAAATAGAATTTATTGAGAAAAAAGAGACACTACTAGAAAAGGGGGCATTGGAGCCCCCCAGACTCGGGCGACCGCCAATGGCGGTCACTAACCTACATAAAAAAAACGGGGGGCTTCTGCGCCCCCCCCCCCCCACCCCCGCGCCCCCTCCATGCCCTAACCCCCTCCCTCCCTCGCCGCCCTCCCCTCCCCCGCCGCACGGCCTCCCCCGCCGCCCGGCCTCCCCCGCCGCCCGCCTTCCCCCGCCGCCCGCCCTCCCCCGCCGCCCGCCCTCCCTCGCTGCCTGCCCTCCGGCCGCCGCCCTCCGCCCTCGGGCCTCCGTCCGCCGCCCTCCGGCCTCTCGGCCCTCCCCCCCCCCCACCACCCCCGGACGGCACCCGCACCCTGGACAGCCCCCGTCGCGCACTCCGGACCGCCCCCCGCACCCCGGATGCCTCCCCCGCACCCCGGACAGCACCCCCCACGCACTCCGGACCGCCCCCCGCACCCCGGATGCCTCCCCGCACCCCGGACGCCTCCCCGCACCCCAGACAGCCCCCCCCCCCCCCCCTACACTCGGACACCCCCCTCCAAACCCGGACAACCCCCCCGCACCCCAGACACCCCCCCCCCCCCCCCCCCGCACTCGGACACCCCCCCTCCGAACCCGGACATCCCCCCCCTGCACCCCGGACAGGCCCCCCGCACCCCGGACACCCCACCTCGCACCCCCGACAGCCCCCCTGCACCCCAGACAGCCCCCCCCCCCCTCCCCCGCACCCCGGACACCCCCGCACCCTGAACACCCCTGCCCGCACCCCTGACAGGCCCCCGACACCCCGAACACCCCTCCCCGCACCTCGGATAGCCCCCCCCCCCAACCCCGGACACCCCCCCCCCCCCTCGCTGCCCGTCCCCCGTCCCCTCACTGCCTCCTCTCCTCCAGCTCCCCGCCGCCGCCGCCGCCCGTCCCCTCCCTTGCCGCACTGCCTTTGGCTCCGGCTCCCCTTCGCTGCCTCCTCTCCCTCGCAGCACCGCCTTCGGCTCCCCTCCCTTTCAGGTTTGTAGCTCAATCAGGTAACATGAGCTTTCAGTTACATTATTATTTTATCAATGGTTCATAAACAAATGGTTAATATTTATTTTGAATATAGTTGATTTGAAAAATGTAAATGTAATAAGTATTGTGTAAATGTTTGTTATACAAATATTATTATGGATAAGAGTTGGATTGATCTTCCAAATCGAACGTCTAGAGAATATTTCAATGTCATTATGCAGTTTATTGACTTCACGAGAGGATTTGAAAGTGACTATATTAGTTGTCCATGTAGAAAATGTGCTAACAGATATCAATTCACACGAGATACTGTGAGGGAGCACCTTTTCTTTAATGGATTTCTGAAAAATTATAAGAGTTGGACTCGTCATGGAGAAGAATATGTTCGTTGTCAAAATACAGATGCAGCTCAGATGGATGTTGATGCAAGGATGACTGATCCAATACATGAAATGCTTACTGAAATGGTACGTGGGTTTGATCCTGAAGGCATTGACATCCAGAATCTTGAGACCGGTGAGATAAATCTTCGCTCTGGTGCAGATCGTGATTCGAGGAGGTTTTATGAAGTACTTGATGATGCGAAAACAGAATTATATCCTGGATGTACTTCTTACAATAAACTGTCATTTATCGTGGAGTTGTTGCATTTGAAGACTTTGAATAATTGGTCAGACACATCATTCGACATGCTTTTGGTTTTATTGAAAAAAGTCCTTCCTGTCAACGCTAAGATTCCTGAGTCGTATTACTATGCTCGTAAGTTGATAGAGAACTTAGGTTTTACATATGAGACTATAGATGCATGTGCAAACAACTGTATGTTGTTTAGAAATGAAACTGCTCATTTGGATATTTGTACGGTTTGTGGCACTTCCAGGTAGAAAGAGAACAGGGGAAATAAGACTCATCAAAGTCAGATTGCGATACAGGGGAAACCAATTGCCGTAAAGCAAATGCGTTACTTTCCCCTTAAACCGAGGTTGAAAAGATTTTTTATGTCATCTAAAGTTTCTAATTTAATGAGATGGCATGCAGAAAGAGTTCATGAAAGTGACATGTTAACCCACCCGGCAGACTCTCATGCATGGAAGTATTTTGATAAGAGACATCCCGACTTTGCTAAAGATGTTCGTAATGTCCGATTGGGATTGGCAGCAGATGGTTTCAATCCATTCAAGTCTATGGTTGGTGCAACTCATAGCACATGGCCCGTGGTGTTGGTTCCATATAATCTTCCTCTGTGGCTTTGTATGAAGCAACAATTTATATTACTTTCCACTCTTATTGATGGACCTAAAAGTCTGGGGGATAAGATTGATGTTTACCTTCATCCATTGATTGATTAGTTGAATGAATTTTGGGGCGATGGTGTGATGACTAATGACTGCAAAACGAATGAAATGTTCAAACTGCATGCTGCTTTATTGGGGACAATCAATGACTTCCCAGCTTATGCAAATTTATCAGGCTGGAGTACAAAAGGGGAATTTGCTTGCCCTTGTTGCAATAAAAGTAAAAAATCTGTATGGCTTAAACATTCCAAAAAATGGGCATACATGGGTCACAGGCGTTTTCTCCCTCCCCAACACAAGTTCAGAAAGGACAGAGTGGCATTTGATGGTTCTAGAGAGTTCAGCCCAGCACCAAAGATTATGACAGGAGTCGAAATGTTATCGCAGATTGAGGAAGAAAACATCCGCACGGTATATGAAATTCAGGATTTGGTGGCTCCTCCAGTACGTAATATTCGTGCTGCGGGTAGGCAGCGCAGTCACAATTGGAAAAAGAAAAGTATTTTTTATAGTCTTCCGTATTGGAAAACTAACATGTTGAGGCATAATTTGGATGTCATGCACATTGAAAAAAATGTTTGTGATAACATATTGTGGACCATTTTAGGTGTCAGTGGAAAGTCAAAGGACCATGTTAATGCATGCCGTGATTTGGAAGAAATTGGTTTAAGGAAACAGTTGCATTTACAGTTAGCTGAGGGAAACAAGTCATATATGTCTGCTGCACAGTATTCGATGACTACAGAGGAGAAAGAGACATTTCTTTCCATTTTGAAGATGGTCAAGGTTCCTGATGGTTACTCTTCTAATATTTCAAAGTGTGTGAATCTGACGAGCAAGACATTGCAAGGGTTGAAAATTCATGACAATCACATATTACTTCAGCAGTTGATTCCAATCGCAATTTGTGATTGTTTATCCCCCAATGTTGTTTAGCCCTTGATTGAGATGAGTAATTTTTTTAGACATCTTTGTTTAAGAAATCAACGAATGAGTGATTTAAAAAGTTTGCAGGACCGAATTGTACTTACGCTTTGTCACTTTGAGAAACTTTCCCCCCCCCTCATTTTTCGATGTTATGGTCCACTTGACAGTGCATCTAACTGATGAAGTAATGGCTGCTGGTCCAGTGCAATTCAGGTGGATGTATCCTATTGAACGGTATTTGAGTACATTGAAAAGATTTGTACGCAACAGAGCTCGTCCAGAGGCATCAATAGCCAATGGTTATTTGATGTATGAGTGTACTACCTTTTGTGCAGAATATCTTACGGATGTTGAAACAAAATTAGATAAGCCCTCTCGGATTCATGATGGTCCAGTTGGAGAAGGAACCACATTTGATATGGACAACATCGTGTGGATACAAGCACATTGATATATCTTGTTCAATACTCCATCAGTTGCACCATTAATGCAGTAAGTATCTTATCAATGTGCTTGTATAACTTTTACATGTTTTGTTTGCATAAGTTGGTCTTTTAAACATCGCGTAATCATTTGCAGGAAACACATTAATGAGATAAAAGAAGAGATGCATCGTGCAACTGAGTTGCAAATTCAACAATCTCATTATGCGGCATTTCATGATTGGTTCAAGGATTATGTATGTATAAATTGATTTTCATTATGAGTGAAGTATTAAACTAATTCTTTCTGCATATATCAGTATTGATTTTTATAAATTATGTAGGTTCGTAAGCTGAGGGAGTTAGGGGACCCCATGCTACCTGAAGTATTTATCCAACTGGCTGAGGGTCCATCTATAACGGCTCGTCGTTATAAAGCTATTGATGCTAATGGTTTTCGATTTCGCATTAAAGATGTTGACGACAAACGAGCAACACAAAACAGTGGCATCGGTTGTCCCTTTGTCGATTCTGGTTATTACTATGGTCAATTGATAGACATCATTGAAGTTGTATACACACACGGTTTGAAGTACATATTGTTAAAGTGTAATTGGGTTGATCCAGTGCGTGGATGTAAAGTCGATCAATATCAGTTTTCATTGGTGAATTTTAACTATATGTTATACAGAAATAATGAACGAGTTGAGAATGAACCTTTCATTTTGACATCACAAGCGGAACAAGTATTCTTCGTTACTTTGCCTTTGGATCCAAGTTGGAAAGTTGTTGTCAAAATGTCTCGGCGAGGAGTGTTTTTATTTTAAGAAGATGAACCCGAGACTGTTCCGTTTGTTTACCAACAACTTGATCAACATACCGTAGTTCAACGTGAAGAAGATATTTATTGGGTCAGAGCGGCTGTTGAAGGAGAAACGGTCGATTTGCATGCTTAATGAAAGGTATAATTGTTTTCCCGCTATTCAGTAGAATGTCCTAGGATATCATAAATTATCTAATCATTTTATAAATCCTTATAAGTTTTAATCCTCACTTTTGTAAGTTAATTCAGTCATAAATATTTAGGTTGATTAACTTTCTGATTTTTTAAAATTCATTCACAACTAATTATTCAATCCATTTTTTGTTTGATTAACAGTTGTACAAGTTTGATTTTTTAAGAACAATCCAATTTATCTTTTAAACACTTTGGACTCATTACTGATATTTTGTATGACTGCAGACATGTCAGGGGAAGAGGCAGAAAATCCACATCATCCATCTGAGGCATCTACGTCTCAGGGTCGAGGTATGTTTGAATGTCATTGTCTATATTTTTTATGTAATTGACATGTATATATATATATATAACATTTGTCAATTTATATATAAAATTGTTTTCAACAGGATCAGACTTGGCTGCTTCTTCCTCTCGCAGGAGAGGCCCTGGTCGTGGCATATTATCATGGAATTCCGACACGACGATAGATGTTTCATTTGATGAGGTATTTCATCCCGTGGGACCGAATGCCCCGGAATTTATTCGTCAGCTGGGTCATATCATACGTGACCCACATCGATTTCCATTGACCACGCGTGATTGGGCTTCTATCCCTCAAGACACATTAGATCGTCTATGGAGGGAGGTTCAGGTAAGAAAATAATTTTACTTTATTTTCTATTTATAAAGAATACTAATATGTTTGATTATTTTCTTTATAGCAAAATTTGAAAGTATGCCCTGAAGAGTTTCGGCCCGTGTGTATGAGCAAATGCCGTAAGCTGTGGAAAGATTATAAAGGCAAAGTGAAGAGGGACCACTGGGTACCAAATGTGGGTGCCCTTGACATTTTGGAAAAAGTCCCGAGAGGTGTCCTCCCGGCTCAGTGGTGTGACTTGGTTGCATATTGGTCTACTGAGGGTGTTGCGGTTTGTATATTAATTATTTTGCTGTATATATATTTTCAAGAATATGTGATTTGTTTGAAATTTGAATGAATTGAATGTAGGAGGTGTCAACACGCCATTCGGAGAATCGAGCGTTGCAGGGACCAGCTCACAGGCTCGGGACTCGTCACGTGTCTCAGATCCGACATGAGGTATATATTATTCATTTTTTAATTTATTAATTAATATGGTTTTGTGTTTATATTCTTTTAATATACAGTTGCGAGGGCAAGGTGCAGCAACTGATAAAATGTCGGTGTGGATAAGGACTCGTGATCACAATGATCCAGAGGTTGCAGCATTGATAGTAAGTGTCTGTACTTACCAATAATTACATAAATCTATATATTAACATATATATATTTATATATATTTAAATATTTCACAGGATCAATTTGAAGCTGAGTTAGAACATCTGCCAGAGGACCAGCGACAGCTTCCCATGCGACGGGATGAGATCTTTCATCGCATTATTGGTCGGGACGGGCATAGCTATAGTTTGACCTATGGAGCAGGGATTCCTCATTCTGTAGTGTCACGCGCTGCAGTTGTCGGTCCTGCTGTTGCTCATATGACACAGCAGATGTCAGATTTTGAGGCACGGTTGCGCGCTTCCGAGGAGACAAATGCGCAATTGACAGCTGAGGTTAGAGCACTGCGGGAATATGTGCGTCGAGCTGATGGTACAGGGGATCATACGACGCAGGTATATACTATATTTATTTATTTAATTTAAATTATTTTTGTTATTAAAATATTTATAATGTTTATTTGTTGTAGGCACCTGGCCCACCAGAAGGAGGTAGCAGTGATGACAACGCGTGACGCACCATATATTCACGAGATATGTTTTTTGTTTTTACTGGTAGGGTTGACATTGATGTACTGTATTTATTCATTTAAGTAATGCATTATTACCATCCATGGAGGTCTTTTAAATATTTTATACACATGTTGAGTTTTTGATCAAATAATCTTGAATAATTCTACATTTGAAAAAGTCGAACTAATTCCAACAGATCAATAAATCTGATATTATAGATTATGTATTATCCAATATATTTTTTATAAATTTCTCTATGGTATCGATAAAAGAAATATGTATTAATTAGATGTTATCACTTTTATTTTTCACTTTTGTAATCAATGGGATGACCTTTGCACCCCCGGAGAGCCCCCCGCACCCCCGTACAGCCCCCCCCCCCCCCCCCCCCCGCACCCCCGTACAGCCCCCCGCACCCCCGTACAGCCCCCCCCCCCCCCCCCCCCGTACAGCCACCCCGCACCCCCGTACAACCCCCCGCACCCCCGTACTGCCCCCCGCACCCCCGTACTGCCCCCCGCCACCCCCGTACAGGCCCCCGCCACCCCCGTACAGCCCCCCGCACCCCCGTACACCCCCCCCCCCCCCCCCCGCACCCCCGTACAGCCCCCCCCCCCCCGCCACCCCGTACATCCCCCCGCACCCCCGTACTGCCCCCCGCCACCCCCGTACAGCCCCCTGTCACCCCCGTACAGCCCCCCGCACCCCCGTACAGCCCCCCCGCACCCCATCCAGGGCGTGAATTGTGAAATGGTCGGCCAGACGGCACCTCATTCGGAGGTGCCGTGTGACCGCGGCGGCCGGAAACGCGTTTCCGACGCCATTAAACACTAAAACGGCGTGCGGCGGTCCCATTCGGAGAAAACGTGCTCCGAAAGACCTGAACCCGCACGGGAACGATAGAAATATTATTCCTGAGATGCAGAAGAAGGCCGCACGTCCATCGGACGTGCGGTTGCGCGCGGCACGTCCGATTGTGTCCTTTTCAGCAGCGCGGCGCGCGCTGAAATGGCGCGTTGGGGGGTCAAAACCACCTAAACGACCTCCGAATGCCACGAAACCGTACGACAACATCCGGGGCATGAATTTTGAAATGGTCGGCTAGACGGCACCTCATTCGGAGGTGCCGTTTGACCGCAGCGGCCGGAAACGCGTTTCCGGTGCCCTAAAACACCAAAACGGCGTGTGGCGGTCCCATTCGGAGAAAATGTGCTCCGAAAGACCAGAAACCGCACGGGAACGATAGAAATATTATTCCTGAGATGCAGGAGGAGGCAGCACGTCCAGCGGACGTGCGGTGCGCGGGGCACGTCCGATTGTGTCCTTTTAAGCAGCGCGGCGCGCGCTGAAATGACGCGTTGGGGGGTCAAAACCACCCGAACGACCTCCGAATGCCACGAAACCGTACGACAACATCCGGGGAGTGAATTTTGAAATGGTCGGCCAGACGGAACCTCATTCGGAGGTGCCGTGTGACCGCGGCGGCCGGAAACGCGTTTTCGGCGCCATTAAACACCAAAACGGCATGCGGCGGTCCCATTCGGAGCAAACGTGCTCCGAAAGACCTGAAACCGCACGGGAAAGATAGAAATATTATTCCTGAGATGCAGGAGGAGGCCGCACGTCCATCGGACGTGCGGTGCGTGCGGCACGTCCGATTGTGTCCTTTTCAGCAGCGCGGCGCGCGCTGAAATGGCGCGTTGGGGGGTCAAAACCATCCGAACGACCTCCGAATGAAACGAAACCGTGCGAAAACATCCGGGGCGTGAATTGTGAAATGGTCGGCCAGACGGCACCTCATTCAGAGGTGCCGTGTGACCGCGGCAGCCGGAAACGCGTTTCCGGCGCCATTAAACACCAAAACGGCGTGCGGCGGTCCCATTCGGAGCAAACGTGCTCCGAAAGACCTGAAACCGCACGGGAACGATAGAAATATTATTCCTGAGATGCAGGAGGAGGCCGCACGCCCATCGGACATGCGGTGCGCGCGGCACGTCCGATTGTGTCCTTTTCAGCAGCGTGGCGCGCGCTGAAATGGCGCGTTGGGGGGTCAAAACCACCCGAACGACCTACGAATGCCAAGAAACCGTACGAAAACATCCGGGGCGTGAATTGTGAAATGGTCGGCCAGACGGCACCTCATTCGGAGGTGCCGTGTGACCACGGCGGCCGGAAACGCGTTTCCGGCGCCCTTAAACACCAAAACGGCGTGCGGCGGTCCCATTCGGAGCAAACGTGCTCCGAACGACCTGAAACCGCACGGGAACGATAGAAATATTATTTTTGAGATGCAGGAGGAGGCCGCACGTCCATCGGACGTGCGGTGCGCGCGGCACGTCCGATTGTGTCCTTTTCAGCAGCGCGGCGCGCGCTGAAATGGCGGGTTGGGGGGTCAAAACCCGCCGAACGACCTCCGAATGCCACGAAACCGTGCGACAACATCCGGGGCGTTAATTGTAAAATGGTCGGCCAGACAGCACCTCATTCGGAGGTGCCGTGTGACCGCGGCGGCCGGAAACGCGTTTCCGGTGCCATTTAACACCAAAACGGCGTGCGGCGGTCCCATTCGGAGCAAATGTGCTCTGAAAGACCTGAAACCGCACGAGAATGATAGAAATATTATTTCTGAGATGCAAGAGGAGGCCGCACGCCCATCGGACGTGCGGTGCGCGCGGCACGTCCGATTGTGTCCTTTTTAGCAGCGCGGCGCGCGCTGAAATGGCGCGTTGGGGGGTCAAAACCACCCGGACGACCTCCGAATGCCACGAAACCGTACGACAACATCCGGGGCGTGAATTGTGAAATGTTCGGCCAGACGGCACCTCATTCGGAGGTGCCGTGTGACCGCGGCGGCCGGAAACGCGTTTCCGGCGCCATTAAACACCAAAACGGCGTGCGGCAGTCCCATTCGGAGAAAACGTGCTCCGAACGACCTGAAACCGCACGGGAACGATAGAAATATTATTCCTGAGATGCAGGAGGAGTCCGCACGTCCATCGGACGTGCGGTGCGCGCGGCACGTCCAATTGTGTCCTTTTCAGCAGCGCGGCGCGCGCTGAAATGGCGCGTTGGGGGGTCAAAACCATCCGAACGACCTCCGAATGCCAAGAAACCGTACGACAACATCCGGGGCGTGAATTTTGAAATGGTCGGCCAGACGGCACCTCATTCGGAGGTTCCATGTGACCGCGGCGGCCGGAAACGCGTTTCCGGCGCCATTAAACACCAAAACGGCATGCGGCGGTCCCATTTGGAGCAAACGTGCTCCGAACGACCTGAAACCGCACGGGAATGATAGAAATATTATTACTGAGATGCAGGAGGAGGCCGCACATCCATCGGACGTGCGGTGCGCGTGGCACGTCCGATTGTGTCCTTTTCAGCAGCGCGGCGCGCGCTGAAATGGCGCGTTGGGGGGTCAAAACCACCCGAACGACTTCCGAATGCCACGAAACCGTACGAAAACATCCGGGGAGTGAATTTTGAAATGGTCGGCCAGACGAAACCTCATTCGGAGGTGCCGTGTGACCGCGGCGGCCGGAAACGCGTTCTCGGCGCCATTAAACACCAAAACGGCGTGCGACGGTCCCATTCGGAGCAAACGTGCTCCGAACGACCTGAAACTGCACGGGAATGATAGAAATATTATTCCTGAGATTCAGGAGAAGGCCGCATATCCATCGGACGTGCGGTGCGCGCGGCACGTCCGATTGTGTCCTTTTCAGCAGCGCGGCGCGCGCTGAAATGGCGCATTGGGGGGTCAAAACCACCCGAACGACCTCCGAATGCCACGAAACCGTACGACAACATCCGGGGCGTGAATTGAGAAATGGTCGGCCAGACGGCACCTCATTCGGAGGTGCCGTGTGACCGCGGCGGCCGGAAACGCGTTTCCGGCGCCATTAAACACCAAAACGGCGTGTGGCGGTTCCATTCGGAGCAAACGTGCTCCGAACGACCTGAAACCGCACGGGAACGATAGAAATATTATTCCTAAGATGCAGGAGGAGGCCGCACGCCCATCGGACGTGCGGTGCGCGCGGCACGTCCGATTGTGTCCTTTTAAGCAGCGCGGCGCGCGCTGAAATGGCGCGTTGGGGGGTCAAAACCACCCGAACGACCTTCGAATGCTACGAAACCATACGACAACATCCGGGGCGTGAATTGTGAAATGGTCGGCCAGACGGAACCTCATTCGGAGGTGCCGTGTGACCGCGGCGGCCGGAAACGCGTTTCCGGCGCCATTAAACACCAAAACGGCGTGCGGCGGTCCCATTCGGAGCAAACGTGCTCCGAACGACCTGAAACCGCACGGGAACGATAGAAATATTATTCCTGAGGTGCAGGAGGAGGCCGCACGTCCATCGGACGTGCGGCGCACGCGGAACGTCCGATTGTTTCCTTTTCAGCAGCGCGGCGCGCGCTGAAATGGCGCGTTGGGGGGGTCAAAACCACCCGAACGACCTCCGAATGCCACGAAACCGTACAACAACATCCGGGGCGTGAATTTTGAAATGGTCGGCCAGACAGCACCTCATTCGGAGGTGCCGTATGACCGCGGTGGCCGGAAACGCGTTTCCGGCGCCATTAAACACCAAAACGGCGTGCGGCGGTCCCATTCGGAGCAAACGTGCTCCGAAAGACCTGAAACTGCACGGGAACGATAGAAATATTATTCCTGAGATGTAGGAGGAGGCAGAACGTACAGCGGATGTGCGGTGCGCGAGGCACGTCCGATTGTGTCCTTTTCAGCAGCGCGGCGCGCGCTAAAATGGCGCTTTGGGTGGTCAAAACCACCCGAACGACCTCCGAATGCCACGAAACCGTACGACAACATCTGGGGCGTGAATTGTGAATTGTTCGGCCAGACGGAACCTCATTCGGAGGTGCCGTTTGACCGTGGCGGCCGGAAACGCGTTTCCGGCGCCCTAAAATAGCAAAACGGCGTGCGGCGGTCCCATTCGGAGCAAACGTGCTCCGAAAGACCTGAAACCGCACGGAAACGATAGAAATATTATTCCTGGGATGCAGGATGAGGCAGCACGTCCAGCGGACGTGCGGTGCGCGGAACACGTCCGATTGTGTCCTTTTCAGCAGCGCGGCGCGCGCTGAAATGGCGCGTTGGGTGGTCAAAACCACCCGAACGACCTCCGAATGCCACGAAACCGTACGACAACATCCGGGGCGTGAATTGTGAAATGGTCGGCTAGACGGAACCTCATTCGGAGGTGCCGTGTGAACGCGGCGGCCGGAAACGCGTTTCCGGCGCCATTAAACACCAAAACGGCGTGCGGCGGCCCATTCGGAGCAAACGTGCTCCGAACGACCTGAAACCGCACGGGAACGATAGAAATATTATTCCTGAGATGCAGGAGGAGGCCGCACGTCCATCGGACGTGCGGTGCGCGCGGCACGTCCGATTGTGTCCTTTTCAGCAGCGCGGCGCGCGCTGAAATGGCGCGTTGGGGGGTCAAAACCACCCGAACGACCTCCGAATGCCACGAAATCGTACGACAACATCCGGGGCGTGAATTGTGAAATGGTCGGCCAGACGGCACCTCATTCGGAGGTGTCGTGTGACCGCGGCGGCCGGAAACGCGTTTCCGGCGCCATTAAACATCAAAACGGCGTGCGGCGGTCCCATTCAGAGCAAACGTGCTCCGAAAGACCTGAAATGAGATTATTTCTTGAATCGAAGTTTTTAAATTATTATAGCATAATGATTTGATATTATATATATATTAAATATATATTAAAACATTTAAAATATATTATATATATATATATATTTAAAATATTGTATTTAATAGTATATATATGAATATTTATATATATATATATTTATTTATTTATATATTCAATTCAATAAAAAAAAATTTAAAAATTTTTTTTTTTTAGAATAGCGACCGCCATAGGCGATCGCTATAGGGTGCCCGACTGGGGGCTTCAGCGACCGCCAAGCGGTCGCTGAAGGCTGATCTGCCGGCCTTCTATAGCAACCGCCATTGGCGGTCGCTAAAAGCCTCTAGCGACGAGGCAACAGCGACCGCCAATGGCGGTCGCTAATGGCCTTATTTTCAGTAGTGAGAGAGATTTTGAGATGAAAATTCTGCAGCATAACGGCTACATAACATCGTTTTAGAAAACATTAAAAAGAGAGAGGTCAAGGGTCAACCAATCATAAATAATTCATAATACATTATGGGTACATAATAAGATCATGGTATGTATATTTTAATGAAATACCACATGAAAAGAAAACATGAAATAAAATATAAGATTTTATTTCTTTTACGAAAAATTCAACAGCCTAACGGCATCGCTTAATAATTCAGAAAATAAATTGATGAGAGCGGAAAGGGTATCTCATCATTTGGAAAAGAAATGGACAGTAATAAGAATATATAAGAACATACCCCCAAATAAGAATATGGAAACTATAAGACATAACATAAAGGAAATCATGACTAAATAGAGGAGGGTGAAAGGTTCCCTTACCTTGAAGAGTATCTTCGAAAGCTCGAAGGTTGCGACCTTGGGGGGGTTGAGGGCACCTTGGGAGGACTACTTGGGAGGTAAAAAGACCATATCTTCGTTGATGATGATTTTTTAATGAAATTAATGAGCTAATGGATTGGTATTTATAGGAAAAGAGAGTGAATATTTAATTAATTTCCAAGGGACACCTCATCGGTGGTGTTTGCAAAACCATGGGATTTCCCATGGTATTTTCCCATGGTATTAGCCACCTAGGACACCTTATAACATATATTACTCTTCAAAAGTGGACCAAATTTATTACATCATTATTATATCATCAATGATGTCATTAAACACCCAAAACTCACAACTGTATTTTTACAATTCACCGAAAATTCAACTGTTTTAGAAAAATCCAAAAAATTCACCCTAACCTAATATAGATGCTCTGAATTAAAAAATGAGCTCTATTTTATGAAAATATTTTTATGAATATTTTTAATTTAATTTTTAAATAAAATCATTATTTATTCAAAAAAACAACTCTAAAACTATAACTTATTTTGTAACACCTTGAAAAAGAAATCAAGGTCTCATAAAATTATCATATAACCATAAGACAATAAAGTAAAAATTTATGATTACATTTTATGAAAATACATTTTTATTTTAAAATTTTAAATTAATTATAAAATTTTAATTAAAATATTTATGAATTCAAAAACACCAACACTTATATTATGAACATTTTTCACTTTTAAGATTTCTAAATTATATTTATACATTCATGGGTGAAGTTTCTATTTTGTTGGCCGATTACTATTCATTACTATTCATAAGGGTATATTATTATTCATACTTTATTCTTCACCAAAAATTAAGTTGATCTTATTAGACTCCAAATTTCTTACTGGTCACAATTGTAGAAGACCATTTTCTGAAAATCATTTCACATTATTAATTATTTAAAGTTTACATAAATATTTTAAAATACCCTTTTTCCAAAATCATCAATAATATCCATCCCATATTTATCCGAACATTTGAAAATCACTAATTTTACCATAATAAGAAATAAAAATTTATTTATACTAAGGGATTACAAAAAGTATCAAGTCCTCATTACATATCCCCTTATAACATCTGAATAGGACCTAAGTATAAGGTGTGCTATGGTGATAGAATCTTAGGGCGGCTTGGACAACATTGCCCGAGTGATGATTTATATCAGCTTGAACTTATCCCTTAGGTGATTACATTAAAGCTTTACATGTTGAAGCTCAGCTTGGGCTTGGTCTAGAGTAAATCCCAGAGATGCTACCTCCTTCCCAAGCTCTGACAGATTGGCTTCGTACGGCCTGAGTCTACTGGATGAGGTCATCGACTCTTCTTTCTGTATTAATTAACCAAAATCCACTACGGAAAAAATGGGTATTTGCGACGGGTTATTTGCGACGGG
Organism: Viscum album; assembly: GCA_963277665.1. Lineage (NCBI taxonomy): Eukaryota > Viridiplantae > Streptophyta > Magnoliopsida > Santalales > Viscaceae > Viscum > Viscum album. The sequence goes on from OY728145.1 coordinate 909,775,684, forward strand.
AATAAATCCCGTCGCAAATAGCCCCGTGAAAAACTTATTTGCGACGGGGGTATTTACCCGTCGCAAATAAGTAGGCTTTTGTGACGGGGGTATTTACCCGTCGCAAATAAGTAGGCTTTTGCGACGGGATTGCTTTCCCCGTCGCAAAAGAACTGGCGCGCGTTGCGCGCCAAATTGCGGGAAAACTATTTGCGACGGGGGAATATTCCCGTCGCAAATAACCGGCGGCGGTAAAAGGTATTTGCGACGGGAATATTCTCCCGTCGCAAATAGTATGTCGGCAGGTGGTTATTTGCGACGGGACCCGTCGCAAATAACTATTTAACCGTTGACCGTAATAAATGTTGGCTAAGGTATTTGCGACGGGTACCGTCGCAAATAACAGTATTTGCGACGGGATTCCCGTCACAAATGGACCCGTCGCAAATAATCTAACCTATAAATACCCTCATCCGTTTTTTTTCAAATCATTCTCAAACTCCATCTTCTTCTTCTCTCAAAGTTGTATTTCTAAAGTTCAGTTTTTCTCCAGTTTAATTTTTTTCTCCGGAGTTGATATTAAAGTTTTGAAGAACGATCAGAGCAGATCAATTTTCAAGGTATTTATGTTCATTTTAATTTAATATTTATTTTTAATTTTTTATTAGTTTCAATTATTCTTAATTAGTTGTAATTTAATTATGTTTACATTGTTTTGTTACTTAATAAATTTAAATTATTAGTATTGTTCATAGTTAATGGTAATTAGGAATAATTAGTAATAATTTTTAATAATTAAGAATAAATATTAATAATTAATAATAAATACCAATAATTAGGAATAATAACATTATTACATTATTAGTATATTTTATTATTAATATTAAAATAATATAATTTTATATATATATACAATTCTGTTTTCATCTGTGTGTTTGTTGTCTTCACATGTATTATTTGTATGTGGAGATAGAAAACGCACAGATGAAAGGAGAATTGTATATAAATTAGAAAATTATATTATTTTAATATTAATAATAAAATATACTAATAATGTTATTATTTGTAATTATTGGTAATTATTCCTAATTATTGGTAATTATTCATTTAATTACTAATAATTAGGAACAATTACCAATAATTATCAATAATTAGGAATAATTAGTAATAATTACCAATAATTAGTAATAATTACCAATAATTAGTAATAATTACCAATAATTAGTAATAATTACCAATAAGTAGTAATAATTATCAATAATTAGTAATACTTACCAATAATTTGTAATAATTACCAATAATTAACAATAATTAGTAATAATTAGTAATAATTACTAATAATTACCACTAATTAGTAATAATTACCAATAATTACCAATAATTACCAATAATTACCAATAATTACCAATAATTACCAATAATTACCAATAATTGCCAATAATTAGTAATAATTAGTAATAATTAGGAATAATTAGGAAAAATTAGGAATAATTAAGAATAATTAGGAATAATTAGTAATAATTAGTAATAATTAGTAATAATTACAAATAATTACCAATAATTAGTAATAATTAGTAATAATTAGGAATAAATACCAATAATTACCAATAATTAGTAATAATTAGTAATAATTAGTAATAATTACCAATAATTAGTAATAATTAGTAATAATTAGTAATAATTAGTAAAAATTAGGAATAATTACCAATAATTAGTAATAATTAGTAATAATTAGTATTAATTACCAATAATTAGTAATAATTACCAATAATTAGTAATAATTACCAATAATTAGTAATAATTACCAATAATTAGTAATAATTAGTAATAATTACCAATAATTAATAATAATTAGTAATAATTACCAATAATTAGTAATAATTAACAATACTTACCAATAATTACCAATAATTACCAATGATTAGTAATAATTACCAATAATTACCAATAATTGGTAATAATTAATAATAATTACCAATAATTAGTAATAATTGGTAATAATTAATAATAATTACCAATAATTAGTAATAATTATTAATAATTAGTAATAATTAATAATAATTACCAATAATTAGTAATAATTATCAATAATTAGTAATAATTACCAATAATTAGTAATAATTAACAATAATTACCAATAATTAGTAATAATTAGTAATAATTAGTAATAATTAGTATTAATTACCAATAATTAGTATTAATTACCAATAATTAGTAATAATTACCAATAATTAGTAATAATTACCAATAATTAGTAATAATTACCAATAATTAGTAATAATTAGTAATAATTAGCAATAATTACTAATAATTAGTAATATTTACCAATAATTAACAATAATTACCAATAATTACCAATAATTAGTAATAATTAGTATTAATTACCAATAATTAGTAATAATTACCAATAATTAGTATTAATTACCAATAATTAGTAATAATTACCAATAATTAGTAATAATTACCAATAATTAGTAATAATTACCAATAATTAGTAATAATTACCAATAATTAGTAATAATTAACAACAATTAGTAATAATTAACAATAATTAGTAATAATTACCAATAATTAGTATTAATTACCAATAATTAGTATTAATTACCAATAAATAGTAATAATTACCAATAATTAGTAATAATTAGTAATAATTACCAATAATTAGTAATAATTAGTAATAATTAGTAATAATTACCAATAATTAGTAATAATTAACAATACTTACCAATAATTACCAATAATTACCAATAATTAGTAATAATTACCAATAATTAGTAATAATTACCAATAATTAGTAATAATTACCAATAATTAGTAATAATTAACAATAATTAGTAATAATTAACAATAATTAGTAATAATTACCAATAATTAGTATTAATTACCAATAATTAGTATTAATTACCAATAATTAGTACTAATTAGTAATAATTACCAATAATTAGTAATAATTAGTAATAATTACCAATAATTAGTAATAATTAGTAATAATTACCAATAATTAGTAATAATTAACAATACTTACCAATAATTACCAATAATTACCAATAATTAGTAATAATTACCAATAATTAGTAATAATTACCAATAATTACCAATAATTGGTAATAATTAATAATAATTACCAATAATTAGTAATAATTAGTAATAATTACCAATAATTAGTAATAATTATTAATAATTAGTAATAATTAATAATAATTACCAATAATTAGTAATAATTATCAATAATGAGTAATAATTATTAATAATTACCAATAATTCCTAATAATTAACAATAATTACCAATAATTAGTAATAATTAGTAATAATTAGTAATCATTAGTATTAATTACCAATAATTAGTAATAATTAACAATAATTAGGAATAATTACCAATAATTAGTAATAATTACCAATAATTAGTAATAATTAGTAATAATTAGTAATAATTAGTAATAATTAGTAATAATTACCAATAATTAGTAATAATTACCAATAATTCGTAATAATTAACAATAATTAGTAATAATTAACAATACTTAGTAATAATTACCAATAATTACCAATAATTAGTAATAATTACAAATAATTAGTAATAATTACCAATAATTAGTAATAATTAACAATAATTAGTAATAATTAACAATAATTAGTAATAATTACCAATAATTAGTAATAATTACCAATAATTAGTATTAATTACCAATAATTAGTATTAATTACCAATAATTAGTAATAATTACCAATAATTAGCAATAATTAGTAATAATTAGTAATAATTACCCATAATTAGTAATAATTAGTAATAATTACCAATAATTAGTAATAATTAGTAATAATTACCAATAATTAGTAATAATTAACAATACTTACCAATAATTATCCTAGCTTGAGTGTTTTTTCTAACAAATTATTCAAAACCAGTAATGCTTTTATATTTTATAGAGAAATATGGAACAACGAGGTCGTCAAAAATCATTATTAGGTGACCGTATATGGATAAATCAACGTAGAAATCCAAACGGTTCTGGTTTAAATCCAGTATATGTTGAGGGTGTGGAGAATTTTTTATCATTTGCGGCATCAAATCCAGAATTTGTTTCAGAAGGCAAAATAAAATGCCCTTGCAGAAAATGTGCATTGAGAACGTTTGACACGTTTGACAAAGTGGGAGAACATCTCTTGCGTTTTGGTTTTCAACCAGATTATGTTTTTTGGTATCAACACGGTGAACGCAGTTCCAGAGCAGGTGATACCAACTTGATTCCGGATCCATCCCGGTTTCAAGATTTAGTACATGATGTTGCAGGTTCATCTGTTCAACATACAGAAACTCCGGCTGATATAGCTTCAAATCCTGAGTTGGCACCGTCTGAATTTTATGAGTTGTTGAAGTCTGCTGAGGATGCATTATATCCTGGCTGCAAGATGAGCAAATTAGAAGCAGTTGCAAAATTTATGGCTATCAAATCAGATAACAGAATGTCAAACACCTATTTTTGACCAGATATTTTCTTTGCTGAAACCACTGTTACCCGAAGGAAATGTTTTACCTGCAAATTACTATGAGAGTAAGAGGCTAGTTCGAAATTTGGGACTTACTTGTCAGAAGATTCATGCATGTTCAAATGACTGCATTTTATATTCTGGGGAAAATGAGTCGTTGGATAGTTGTCCTACATGTGGGAAACTGAGATATAAAGAAGGACAACACGGGAAGTCTGGTTTGATTCCTGTAAAACAGTTGAGATATTTTCCGCTTACATCCAGACTTCAGTGTTTATTCATGTCTAAGAATACAGCGACAATGATGTCATGGCATAAAGAGAATATTTCAACCGATAAAAGCTTAAATCATCCAGCCGATGGTGATTCATGGAAACATTTTGATAGAGTGCATCCATCCTTTGCTTTAGAAGCTAGAAATGTTCGACTGGGCCTTTCCACTGATGGTTTCTGTCCGTTTGGATCTTATAGTAGTCAATATTCATGTTGGCCTGTTTTTTTAACTCCGTACAATTTACCTCCATGGATGTTGATGAAGGAGCCATATATCTTTTTGACTTTACTAATTCCAGGACATCCGAAGAAAAATATTGATATTTATTTGAAGCCATTGATTGATGAATTAAATTTATTGTGGAGTACTGGTGTCAGTACATATGATGTTTCAATGAAATAGAATTTCATACTGAGAGCAGCATTGATGTGGACAATAAGTGACTTCCTGGCTTATGGGATGTTATCTGGCTGGAGTACACATGGTCAAAAATCATGTCCTTACTGTATGGGAGAGAACAAAGCATTTATGCTCATTCATGGAAAGAAACCTTGTTATTTTGACTGTCATCACAGATTTCTTCCAGCTGATCATCCTTTTCACAGAAACAGATCTCATTTCAGAAAAGGAACAGTTGAAAGGGATGGACCTCCAAAAATGCTGTCAGGTTCGGAGTTAAAATCAGTTGTATTTTCATTACCTACCATCACTTTTGGTCCCACAATAAACCAACAGAAAATTTCTAGTTTTGGGAAAGAACACAATTGGATTAAACGTAGCATATTTTGGGATTTGCCATATTGGTCTGATCTGTTGGTCCGACACATGTTAGATGTCATGCATATTGAGAAGAATTGTTTTGATAATTTGTTTCATATAGTTTTGGATACGCCAGGAAAGAGAAAAGACAATGTAAATGCACGTTTAGATCTTGCCCAAATTTGCAGGCGTCCAGAATTGGAACTATTTGAGAATGTCAGAACAGAAAGGTTACTGAAACCAAAAGCAGCTTATACACTGTCTAAAGAAAACCGTTTATTATTTTGTCAGTGGATTGCAGATTTGAGACTTCCAGATGGCTGTGCTTCCAATTTGGGTAGATGTGTAAAGAATGGTCATATTACTGGATTAAAAAGTCATGATTGTCATGTTATAATGGAGAGACTTCTACCCATTGGATTAAGAGGTCTGTTGAATTCTGTGATTTGGGATTCCATAACAGACATGTCTCATTTTTTTCGGGAAATTTGTGCGGCTACGGCAGATTATGATGCTCTAGGAAAACTTGAAAAAGATGTTGTTGTAATTATATGTAAACTGGAAAAAATATTTCCGCCGTCTTTCTTCGACTCAATGGAACATTTGATGTTACATTTGCCATATGAATCCAAATGTGGAGGTCCGGTACAGTTTCGATGGATGTACCCATTTAAAATATGCATGCAAAAATTGAAAAGAAAAGTACGTAACAAAGCATCTGTTGAAGGATCTATTGCAGAAGCTTATTTGCAAGAGGAAATATCTTTTTTCTGCTCCCATTATTTTGAATCTGAGTATCCTTAAAAACACAACCGAATGGGATGGAACGAGAGGAATATTGATGAAATCGACAATTAATTATCTATTTTCAACCAGTCAGAGCTTGGTTTTGGTGGAGTTTATGAACGCTGGCTTTCAGATGATGAACATCAGAGAGCTCATACGTATGTTCTGCTCAACTGTGAAGAGATGACATTAGTTGTACTGTAAGTGTTTATATCACTTATTCTATCATTTATGTTACAGTAAATAACTTTGGTTTTTATAGGTTGTATGATAATCATATCAAGAAACAAATTCCACAAATTACAGCAGCTGCTCTCGAAGAACGTCGACTGAAAAATTTCTCTCAGTGGTTTCAAAAACTGGTAACATAAATTCTTTATCTTTTAGCAACTCATTCAATGTATAGTTTACTATATTGATAATTATTTCAAAAAAATTCAGGTGTCTCGACATGCTGATAAAATTGACAAACGGTTGTGTGTATTGAGTAACCCACCTTCCAAACTTGTTAAAACTTATAATTCATATGTGGTGAATGGATTTCGATTCCACACACATGCATATGGGGAATCGAAAAAAACAATGAACAGTGGAGTTAGCTTGAGAGGATCTCATCATCGAGAAAATGAAGTTGACTTTTATGGCATACTTGATGAAATCATTGAACTCTGTTATCTTGGACAACATTACATAACCATGTTCAAATGTCGGTGGTTGGATACAGAGAGAGGCATGCGTGTTTATACGACTCATGGAATCATCGATATTAAATGTAAAAGTGTTCTTGTAGTAAATGAACCGTTCTTATTGGCTCAACAGGCATATCAAGTTTATTATGCAAAGTACTGTGCAACATCAAGAGACTTGACTGATTGGTGGAGTGTAATAAAAATCAAAATTCGAGACAATCAGTTTAGTCAAAGTGAATGTGCTTTCACTGATGTGAAAAGAATTGAAGTTTTTCAAGAGAGTACTCAAAATCAATCTTTTTTACAAAGAGACATGAGTATCGATGACGACACCCCACATTTAAGAGTCGGTGATGACGATGATGTTAATGATGTCACATATGAATTTGAAATGGTAAGAGATGAAGCAACTGTAACTCGAATGGATATCGATGATGTTGAGGAGGAATATGAAGATTACATTGACATATATGAAGATGATGATGAAGATGAACACTGATAGCATTCCATGGTATTTATATACAATCATAATATGTATATATGTATATATAATCGTAATTATCAATTATTTGCTAACATTAACATTTTCTGTTTCAGATGGACGACGCCACATTTCGTGAGTTGGCGAATGCTGACCTGACTTTCGATGCGGATGCGTTGCTGACAGATGACCCTCAGCCTGCAGGCGCTCCAGGGAGTACGCGGAGGGGGCGCGGTCTTGCACGATTGATGATTCATGACCCCGTCCCCGAGCAACGTCCACGTCTTGGGTTTGATCCATGCACATGGAGGTGTGATAACCTGTGTGATAACCTGTGGATTTGACTAAGATTTCATTAATCTATTCACATAATAAATGTTTATTATTTTTTCAATTTTCCGCATATAGCAGTCGGACAGGGCAGTGCTATTTTGCGCAACTATTTCTCTCAGCCGTGGACCACATGGGAGCAGATTCTCATTGATGTGCAGCAGGCCATGTTCGGCCATTGTTTGGTACGTACGTAAATAAATAATTTTTATTTTGAAAATTATTTCATTTCTAACTTGATATTTTGATTTATTTGTAGGGTTTATGGTATCCGATCGAGGATACCATGCGTGACGCCATCCACGAGGCATGGGAGGTGGCCATGCGTGACCGCCTTCGTCAGTTTTTGCACAATTTAAGAAAAGCTGCGATGAAGAAAGCAGGAGTGTCAGATTTTGAGGAGTCATGTAGAGCACACCGACCAGAGTATATTTCATCCCATGTATGGGATGGATTATGTGCGCACTGGTTGAGTGGTGCCTTTCAGAGGAGATCATCGGTGGGGAGGCAGAATCGGGGGAGACAGGAGGTGACTCATCGAGCTGGGAGTCATTCTTTCAGTACTCATAGACAGCATCTGGTACGTACATTATTTATAAATATTTTATATAACTATAAATATTAACAGTTTATTTTTTATTCTTATAGGCTGTCGAGCACCCCGATATTACAGAGTACGACGTATATCGGAGGATGTATAGTGATCCTGCTACTGGGGAGCTCAGAGGTGATCGCCAACATCACATCGTCGTCAGTATTATTTGTTTTCAAGTTTAAAAATTAACTGCATACAATATATTCACAATTTTAATTTTAAATTGCAACTATAGGAGTTATATGAGGCCGCAGCGTCACAGGCCCGGCCTGAGAGTCAGGCCGAGTCATCAGATCAGACCACTTCCCGTCAGTTTGATGAGGCGGCATGGATGCAGGCCACCCAGTATGCCTTCGAGAAGGGCCGGGTAGTTGGTATCGGCTCTCGACTGACTCCCGGAGATTATTATGGTAGTGCTGCGATGTCGGCGTCCAGCTCGAGAAGAGCTCGTGCATCTTCTTCTACTACACAGTATGAGGATCAGTTGCGATCTCAGACTGCACAGATAGAGAGTCTCCGATAGGAGCAGGAGCAGATGCGTCAGCAGCATGAGGAGGAGCGTCGACGCCAGCAGCAGTTGTACGAGGAGCAGACGAGTCGGTGGCAGCAGCAGCATCAGGAGCAGATGGAGTACATGCGCCGACTCACTCATGCTTTAGGGATGGAGTTTCCTCCACCACCATCAGCAGATCCCCCACCTCCCCCCCCTCCTTCAGATTAGAGTTTGTATTTATGTTATAAAATTTGGGAAATCAAAATATTTTTTTTTCTATTCTTAGTTTTTGTCTCATTATAAAATATTAATAATATTATATTTTTAAATAACAATATTAATATGAATAATAATATTATTTATATTTTATAATATTAAATTATATATATATATTAAAATTTTATAATATTATAATTTAATTATATTTTTTGTAATACTTGAATTATTTTAATATTTGAATGTAAAATAATTCTATTATTTTTATATTAATTAAAATAACTTATTAATATTTTTTTTATTTATGAATTATAATTCTAATATTATTATATTAATTAAATCATTTATTAATATTCTATTATTTTTTATTTTTAATTATAATTCTATTATTATTATATTAATTAAAATAATTTATTATTTTTATTTGTGAATTATAATTCTATTATTATATTAATTAAAATAATTTATTAATAATTTATTTGTTTTTATTTTTTTTATAGTATTTGCGACGGGATACTATGCCCGTCGCAAATACTAGTATTATTATATGCATTAAAATAATTTATTAATAGTTTTTTATTTTTTTTTAAAAATAGCTTTTGCGATGGGACCCGTCGCAAAAACTATTTTAAAAGTTTTTTACAAATATACGGAGTACTATTTGCGATGAAAAGAATAACCGTCACAAAAAAAGGCTTTAGCGACGGGCCCGTCGCAAATAAGTGTTGCTGCGACGCCGTTTTCAGCAACGGGCCATTTGCGACGGGCCCCCGTCGCAAAAAGCCATTTGCGACGGGATCCCGTCGCAAATACCTGTTTTTCTAGTAGTGATCACTTGTATTTATAAACAATAATTATAATGTTAAGTGTTTAGTTTCCAATGGTCATATTGACCAATGGTCATATTGACCGATGGTCATATAACAGTTGAAACCCAACGGTCTCATTTAATTATACTCACTTCATTAATTAAAGGATATAGTTTTATTGAGTATAAAATAAAATAACACACAAATTTAGGAAACAAATATTATTAAAAAGCTCATGTCGTTATATTCTTCCCCCCTTAAGAAATTTCATCCCCAAAATTTTAACTTATACCCTTATAAGAGAAAAGGTGTGGGTACTTATGCTTTATAGACTCCTCTGGTTCCCATGTGGATTCTTCACATTTGTGGTTCCTCTAAAACACCTTAACAAGGTGGGTAGTCTTGTTACGTAGAACCTTGTCTCTACGATCCAAGATCTCCACCGGCTGCTCCTCATAAGAGAGGTCATGTTTTAGTTGTACCACCTTTGTATTTAGTACATGTGAAGGATCAAGTATGTACTTCGTCAAGAGGGATACGTGGAAGACATCATGAACTTGTGCTAGATTTAGAGTAAGTGCAAGCTGATAGGCCACTGCTCCTACATGATCAAGGATTTAATAGGGGACAATGTACCTAGGGATGAGATTTCCTTTCATCCCAAAACTCATGACTCTCTTATAAGTTGAAATTCGAATAAAGACTTTGTCACTAACATCAAAATCTAAGTCCCTTTGACAGTGGTCGGCATAACTCTTCTGCCAACTCTGAGCATCCTTAATGTGTTGTTGGATGGCATGGAATTTTTCTGTCATCACTTGCATAAGATCAATCCCAAGAAGATTTCTCTCACCAAATTCATTCCAACAAGTGGGATTTCTACACCGCTTAACATATAGAGCTTCATAGGGTTCCATTTGAATGCTTGAGTGGAAGATGTTGTTGTAAGAGAACTCAACTGAAGGGATATGTTGATCTCATCCACCTTTAAATTCCATTGATCATGTTCTCATCATATCCTCGAGTGTTTGAATAGTCCTTTTAGATTGACCATTAGTTTGGGGGTGATAGGCCGTATTGAAATTCAATTCATTGATTAGAGCATGTTGAAGACTTCTTCAGAATTTTTATGTGAACCTTGGGTCATGATCAGATACGACAGAAAGTAGAACTCCATGAATCCTTACCACTTCCTTCATGTAAATCCTGGCAAGTTTACCAAGAGAGAAATATTCCCAAATGGAGATAAAATGGGTAGTCTTGGTGAGACAGTCCACAATAACCCATGTCGCATTGTTTCCTTTGGAAGTTCTCAGGAGACCAATGACCAAGTCCATAGTGATATTGTCCCACTTCCATGTTGGTGTGGGTAGTAGTTGCAATACTCCTTTAGAAATTTGCCACTATACCTTTACTTGCTGACATACCAGGCACCTTGAAGTGTACCCAGAAATCTCCCTTTTCATATTATCCCACCAATAATGATCACAAAGGTCCCTATACATTTTTGTGCTTCCAGAATTTATAGAGAAAGTAGAGCTATGAGCTTCATCAGTCAGCTCCTTCTTTATTTTCGGAATATATGGAACACATAGTCTTGTACAAAATTTTAATACACCTTCTTGATCAATATTGAACTCAGAAAACATCCATCCTTCATAGCCTCAAAATTATTTTGTAACAAAGGATCTTCTTTCTGAGATTTCTTGATCTTCTCTAGTAATGATGGTTGAGAAATCATTTGGGTTATAGTTAATGATGTTTCTTTCCTTATAATTCCCACGTCCATCTTTACTAATTCATTGATCAAATGATCTCTTTAAATCCTCATCATGAAATGAACAACTGGGTCTTTCTTGCTTAATGCATCAATGACTTTGTTTTCTCTTCTGGGATGATAATGAATTGAACAATCATAGTCTTTGAGAAGTTCCAACCATCTCCTCTACCTCATGTTCAATTCCTTTTTTGTGAAAATATACTTCAAACTTTGATGGTCTATGTATATATCACATTTCTCCCCATAAAGATAGTGCCTCCATATCTTCAGAGCAAAAATGACCGCAGTCAGCTACAGATCATGTGTAAGATAGTTCTGCTCATGAGTCTTCAAATTTCGAGATGCATAAGCAATGAATTTTTCATTTTGCATGAGGACGCATCCAAGACCTTTTAGAGACGCATCACTAAAAATAACAAATCCTTGTCCACTTGAGGGTGGATTTAACATGGGTGCAGTAACCAATATCTTCTTCATCTCTTGGAAACTTTCCTCACACTCCTTTGTCCAGATGAACTTGACCCCTTTTAGAGTTAACTTGGTTAATGGATTAGAGAGCCGTGAATTTTTTTTCACAAACCTCCTATAATATCCCTCTAATCTAAGGAAACTATGAATATTAGTTATTTTTATAGGCTAAGGACACTCCTCTATAACTTTTGTCTTTGTAGGGTCAACTGGGATTCCTTCATTGGTAACAATGTGCCCCAAGACAGAAACTTGTTGCAACTAGAATTCACATTTTCTGAACATCCCAAGAAGCCTTTCCTTTCATAGAGTTTTCAAAATAACTCTTAGATGATCCTCATGCTCCTCACTAATTTTGTAATATATCATAATATCATCAATAAAAACTAACACAAAGTTATCAAGGTAATAATTAAATACTATATTCATCAAATCCATAAAAATAATAGGTGCATTAGTCAGTTCGAAGGGCATAACAACAAACTCATAATGCCCATATCTTGATTGGAAGGCAGTTTTTGGAATATCTTCTTTATTCACCCTCAATTGATGATAACTAGATCGAAGATCAATCTTTGAGAAGAATTGAGCCCCATGAAGTTGGTCAAATAAGTCATCAATTCTTAGAAGAGGGTATTTGTTCTTTACTGTGATCCCATTTAGTTCTCTATAATCAATTCATAGCTGCATTGATCCATCCTTATTCTTCACAAAGATAACAGGTGCTCCCTAAGGAGACACACTCAGTCGGATAAACCCATACTCCAAAAGATCTTGGATTTGTTTCTTTAATTCTTCTAGCTCTACATTTTACATCCTATAGGGGGTCTTAGATATCGTATGATACCTAGGTACGAGTTCAATGGAGAACTCTACCTCTCTTTCTGGGGGAGGTCCGGGTAACTCCTTAGGAAATACATCAACATATTCCTGGATGATGGGGACATTTCATATCATCAAACTCTCATTTACTTCTTCTTCTTCACTGATCAACTCCATAAAGAAGGATATAGGAGGTTCTTCTAGACAAAGATCAGGTTGAGATATCTCTCCTTGGAAGATAACTGTAGGTTTTCCATTTAAGACTACTGAGATTTCCTTGCTTCTGTATTTGATCTTAGCATTATACTTTGAGATCCAGTCCATACCTAGTATAATGAAAAATTCTAGCATGGGAATGATTACTAGATTTGTGATAATATTGTGCTCACTAAAGTAAATAATATAGTTTCTAAGCACTGATGATGCTTGGATAATCCCACCAAAAGTCTTGACTGATAACTCTACTTTTAGAAAATCATGGGTTGATTCTAAATTCTTTGCAAACTTGGAGGAAATAAAGGTATGCGTAGAACCAGAATCAAACAAAGTACTTGATATCTTTGAGAGAAAAATAAGAGTACCTACCACCACATCATTCGTAGCTTCAACGTCATCTGTCGTGATAGAAAAAGCACAACCTTGCTCCCTTGGCCTATGCTAAGGATGATGGTGATTCCCCTCCCCAACCCTCGGATTTGGACAGTGATTGGAAAAGTCCCCAAGTTGTCCACACTTATATCATTGGACATCAGGTATGGAATGTACCATCTTTCCTTTGCCGTTAGTGGTGGGAAGTTGTGGCTTCACCTCACTACGACAATTCTATGCGATATGGCCATCTCTTCCACATTTATAGCATTTCCTGCTCCCAAGAAGGCAGTTCCCCAAAAGCTTCTTCCCACATTTATTACACGTGGGACATTGCACTTGCTTGCCTCCTCTTCCCTGATCAAAGATCCTCCCTAAGCTTGGCTCAGTCAATCTCTTCTTGTCACTAGATTTATGAGACCATTGCGTCTCACCAAACTCCAGTTCGACTTTCATCACACTTCGCACTATCTTTTTGTATCTATCATAATCTTGGTTGACTCGATTCTTCTGCAGATGAGGTCTGATTCTACCAAAGAATATATCAACCTTTCCATTTGGATCCATGAAAAATCTATAGGTGTAACGTGAAAGACTTGTGAAGTTCATCTCGTAGCTTCCCACAGATTCATTCTCCTTCTGCTTCAGCTCAAGAAACTCCTTCTCCATTATTGTTTTCATCGATCGAGGGAAATAATTGTTGAAGAATATACCTCTGAACTCTTCCCACTCCATAGCTCCAAATTCCACTCTTGGACTTGTGTTTTTAATCAGTTCCCACAATTGATCAGCTTCTCCCTCTAATCGATAAACAACCAAGGTAACCTTATCTTATTCAGAACATCGGAGCACAGAAAAGATCTTCTCAATGGAGCTGATACACTAATTAGAAATCAATGGGTCGGTAGATCCACTGAAGGTTGGTGGTTGTTGATGCATAAAGGATTCAAAAAAAATTTGTTCCCATCTTAGTGAGATCAGTCTCTCAGATTGATTCAAGTTATTTCTTATAACTTGAGACAGTTGGTTCATCATTAGCATGACTGTTTCCATTCCGGCTTCCATCAGAGGGTTGTCAGCACATGGTCTATTACAGTCACCATTTTCACAGTTCCTCTTATTTCCCTCCATTTTCTAAAAGAATAAAACCTTAGTGATAAACTTATTTCATTTACAAATATTTTAACTATAAAGGATTTTATGTCTTAAAACTTCTTTAAACAATTAAATTTCTCTATAAATCCTTCATAATGATTCATAAAAAGCTTATGATTAACCAAACATATCCCCCGGGAGTGTCGTAACCAAGATTGAATCAAGGCCCGTTTTTTTTACTGGGATACCTTAGGTCAATCCCAAAACTCCTTGTCAGAGTTTTCACTCCTAGGTACATCTGTTCCAGAGCCACCTCTACCTTCTTGTATCCAGACAGGGATGTATTTTCTTGACAAACAGCTTACTCAATACTCACCAAAATACCAGGAAGTTTTCCTATATTTAAAATTTTCTATAGGATTATTCCTAAAGTTTTCATATCCTAATTTCCATAAATAACTAAACTTTCCTCTTATACCAACTATGGCATCCCTCTTTTTTATTACATAACTTTTCATTATGTTTTACAAATAGAGGATCTTTAAAGTCTAGTGTCTTGGAAATCAGGAACATAAAACATGGAAAAAACATAAAAAATTCTTCAAATACACTTGTAAGGTTTCATCATAAGTTCATCCTAAGTACAATTTCTTCATCTCATAACCTGGAGACATACATCAAAGGAAAGGGTGAGCAGAAGTCCCAATAAGGAAATCAAGGGAATCAGTTTACTTGTGATATCAATAAGAACTAGATGAAAACCACAAGACATGAGAAACAGAAAAAGAGGAATATCATAATAAAAATAACATGAATCACAACTTGAATATTTGGCTACAAAATTTCATTTATACATTCATGAACATATCACCAAGGTTCATTCCCAAGGTGTCATAAAAACATTACCAAGGTTATTCACCAAGGTATCGTGAAACTTGTCATCTCTAGAGATTAATTATTTACCCAATTCATTGGAGCGCTATCAGGGAGCACCATTAATATGTATTTTTCATTTGATCCACATATATCAATATCAAACATTTCATAAATATCCCATAGAGAATAAAAGAAATGGGTTTCATTTCAAAATCGTGACGTTTAAAAAGTACTTAAAAATAAGAACATTATGTCATTTATAACCCATAGAAAGGGAGTGAGGGTTATATGTATGAAAATTACAGAATAAAATAGATCAATATTATGTCTTTATTAATACCCCTAGAAATGAAATAGGTTTGGGTATCCACATAAATAATACAATAGAATTTCTTTAGAAAAAGAGAGAGATTTTGAGACAAAAACTCTGAAGCATAACGGCTACATAACATCATTTTAGAAAACATTAAAAAGAGAGGAGACAAGGGTAAACCACTCATAAATAATTCATAATACAGTATGGTTACATAATAAGATCATGGTATGGATATTTTAATGAAATACCACATCAAAAGGAAACATAAAAGAAAAGAGAAGATGTTATTTCTTTTACGAAAAATTCAACAGCCTAACGGCATTGCTTAAAAATTCATAAAAAAAATTGATGAGAGAGGAAAGGGTATATAATCATTTGGACATGAAAAGGAAAGTAATAAGAATATATAAGAACATACCCCCACATAATAATATGGAAACTATAATACATAACATAAATGAAATCATGACTAAAAAGAGGAGGGTGAAAGGTTCCCTTACCTTGAAGAGTATCTTTGAAAGCTCCAAGGTTGGGACCTTGGGGGATTGAGGGAACCTTGGTAGGACTCCTTGGTAGGTAGAAAGACCATATATTCGTTGAGTAGTATTTTATAATGAAATTAATGAGCTAATGTCTTGGTATTTATAGGAAAAGTGAGGAAATATTTAATTAATTTCCAAGGGACACCTCATTAGTGGTATTTGAAAAACCATGTGCTTACCCATGGTATTTTCCCATGATATTGGACACGTGGTACACATCATAACATATCTTACAATTCAAAAGTCTACCATATTTATTACATCATGATTATATCATCAATGATGTTATTAAACACCCGAAACTCAAAACTGTATTTTAACAATTCACCGAAAATTCAACTGTTTTAGAAAATTCCAAAAAATTCACCCTAAACTAATATCGATGATCTGAATTAAAAAATGAACTCCATTTTATGAAAATAATTTTCTAAATATTTTTAATTTAATTTTTAAATAAAATCATTATTTATTCAAAAAAACAACTCTAAAACTATAACTTATTTTGTAACACCTTAAAAAAGTAATCAAGGTCCCATAAAATTATCCTATAACCATAAGACAATAAATTAAAATTTTATGATTAAATTTTATGAAAATACATTTTTATTTTAAATTATTAAATTAATTATAAAATTTTAATTAAAATATTTATGAGATAAAAAAATACCAATACTTATATTATGACCATTTTTCACTTTTAAGATGTCTAAATTATATTTATACATTCATGGGTGAAGTTTCTATTTATTTTGGGCTGATTACTATTCATTAATATTCATTATTATTCATAAGGGTATATTACTATTCATACTTTACTATTCACCAAAAAATAAGTTGATCTTATTAGACTCCAAATTTTTTACTGGTCATAATTGTAGAAGACCATTTTCTGAAAATCATTTCACATTATTAATTATTTAAAGTTTAAATAAATATTTTAAAATACCCTTTTTCCAAAATCATCAATAATATTCATCCCATATTTATCCAGACATTTGAAAATAAAAAATTTTACCATAATAAGAAACAAAAATTTTATTTATACTAAGGGATTACAAAAAGTATCAAGTCCTCGTTATATAGCCCCTTATAACACCTGATTAGGACCTAAGTTTAAGGTGTTCTATGGTGATATAATATCGGGGTGGCTCGGACAACATTGCCCGAGTGGTGATTTCTATCGGCTTGAAATTCTCCCTTAGGTGATTTCGTTCAAGCTTCACATGTTGAAGCTCAACTTGGGATTGGTCCAGAGAAAATCCCAGAGATGTTACTCCTTCCCAAGCTCTGATAGATTGGCTTCATGCGGCTCGAGTCTACTAGATGAGGCCATCGACTCTTCTTTTTGTATTAATTAACCATGATCACTTGTATTTATAAACAATAATTGTAATTTTAAGATTTTAGTTTCCAACGGTTATATTGACCAACAGTCATATAACAGTCAAAACCAAATGGTCTCATTTAATTATACTCACTTCATTAATTAAAGGATATAGTTTTTTTGAGTATAAAATAAAATAACACACAAATTTAAGAAACAAATATTATTAAAAAGTTTAGGTTGTTACATTACCAATGCCAGTGATCGGGAAAGATTGACAAAGAGATGTTAGGGTAATAATATCCTCTTAGACCAGGGTGTTGGTGCTCTATATAGGTGTGGAGAAGACATAACAGGAACTTTGTCATCAGTTTTGGTGTCCAAGGATGAAGAAGTGTGCAGCAAAGTTTGTCTCTTGATGCATCACTTGTTTATAGGTGAAGGATGAGCACTAGGTTCTAGTGGGTTTAGCTAAACCCCTTGAGGTGCCATAGTGGAAGCGGGATGGTATATATTTAGACTTCATGATGGGATTCCCGAGACTTTATAGAGTACATATGTCATATGGGTGATCATAGACTAACTCACCAATTCAACCCACTTCCTTACTATCTGAGATCATAGTTCAGTTGAGAGATTGGAATGATTTTATGTGAATTAAATAGTCCGGTTTCATGGAGTTCCCACGATGATTTTTTCAAAACATGTTGTTCACTTCATGTCATGATTATGGGGAGGATTTTAGGAGTCATTTGAGACTCAGCTGCGTTTGAGTATAGCATTCCACCCACAGACTGATGACCAAACCGAGTGAACCATTTAGGTTCTAGAGGATATGAAATGAGCTAAAATGTTAGACTTTGACAATATTTGGGAGGATCACTTACCCAGGGTGGAGTTTGCATAAAACAACAGGTAACATTCAACCATAGGTATAGCTCTATTTGAGGCCTTTTATGAGAGATCATGAAGGTCACCACTTTATATGAATGATCCAGGTGAATTAGCACTCATGGGCCTAGACATGGTTTGAGTGACGATAGAGAAGGTGCAGATCATACAGGAACAAATGAGGACTGCACAAATCCATTATAAGTCTTATACGGACCGACAATAGGGTATTTAGAGTTTTTGGAGGGAAACCATATTTTTTTAAGGCCTCACTTCGATGTGGATTTCAAAGATTTGGTTGAGGTGGTAAGTTATCTTCAAGATTCATTAGACTTTTCTAGATATTGTGTAGGGTCGATGAGGTGGTATACCACTTGGAACTACCACTATAGTTAGACCGGGTACATGATGTCTTCCATGTGTCACCTCTAGGGAGATGTGTGCATGAACCGTCACATGTTATCAACTAGGATGAGATGAAAATTGAGGATGAGGATGATGCAAGTGTTGTTTTCAACAATACATAATGTTTTATTTAAAGGGGGAGTATGTTGAGAACAATACTCTATCTCTTAATGACAATTTTGATGCCTCACAAATACCCTTAATTATTTTCTAATGATTTTATTTGTTAAGTATTTTTCAGGAATTTATTATTCATTATATTTTTATTTATGGATGAAATATTTTAAGTTCTTGAACAACGAGGTTTTATTTCTAAATTATTCGCATTTAGCATGTTCTGGAATCACTGTTCATACCCTACTTATTTGGGATCTACTTTAGCATGTTCTGGAAACATTGTTCATACCCTACGTGGAGGAACGTAGTGTAAGGATAAAAAATGAAACGTAGTATGGAAGAGGAACCATACGTTATCGGTGAAATATGAAAAAGAACCCTACGTTAGGAAGGAACCCTGCGTTTAGGATATCAGAAAAGTATGGAAGTAGAATCATACATAAGTATTAAACGTTACATTTTTTTCTCAAAAGTATGGTTCATAAACCTTACTTTTTTAAACAACCATACGTTCTTGAAAAGTATGGATCAAGTAAAAGTAAGGATCTTTTTTCATACGTTTGAAATTTGAAGAGAAAAGTATGGATGACCAACCCTACGTTTATGATCAACCTTATGTTTAAAGAAAGTGACATGAACCTTATGTTTGTGATCAACCCTATGTTGTCAACCCTACGTTTGAAGACTGCATCATCAACCTTACGTTCAGAGGATGCATACAATACAACTCAACCTTACGTTTGGCGTCGGAGAATTTAAAGTCGATATTTTTATGCAATGGTTAGCAAGATGATTATTATGTGGATTTAAAACTGTATTTAAATCTGATTTTAAAATACGTCTTTGATTGATTCAAAGTTGTTTTATCAAGGGTTTAAAGATCTATTTAAAAGGATATTTTAATGCCGAGTCTTTAGGGAATTTACGACTACTCTATAAATTCAAATGTTTGAATATCGCAAGTTAAAAGGTGACTCTTGTGGATATAAATTTGCAGGATAAGTACTTATCATTATTTTATATAAGCAATTAATGATCTTATGTGACTTATAAATCATTCTGAGAAAAGGGAAGAAAAATAAAATAGAGAATATCAAGAATTCAGATCTGTTGTTTCAAGAGAATGACAAAGCTCTGTTTTCTGAAGAAAAAAAATCACAATAGAAGATTCATCTGTTTCTACATCGAAGATCATTTGTGAATCTGCTACTGATGAATTTTTGAGTTATATCTCTATATCTACTGTAATGGGATCAACTCATAATGACTCTTTTGTGAAGATCATTATTTCTGAAGGTGAAAATTCATCTACTGTCAATTGCTTGCTGTTGCAATTGTGAAGAACGTCTGGAAAGTATTTTCAGAATAAAAAAGTCTTTCTTTTCTATTATTGAGTGACCAGATTCTCGTAATAAGCTATGTAGTTTCTGTGAGTGGACCAAAAGGCTTTGTTTTTCCTTAGATTGTAAAGGTGTCAACTAACTGTACTCAGTTGTTGTAAGTTCTGTTGAAACGAGGACCAGATAGTGAAAATCACCAAGCTCGTGAAGTAGAGCGTTGGTGGAGTAGACTAGGGGCCTTCTATTCCATGAACCACTATACATCTTGTGTCTCTACTATTTAAATTTCCTCTACATCAATTCATCTGATTTAAGTTAAAAAGGAAGAACATAATCTCACAAAGATTTCTGAAAAGACACAATTCACCCCCCTCTTGTGCATATTTGATATAATCTGATCCAACCGAGGATAATTTTGTAGAGTTCCTGGTATAGATCAAGGATTAGTAATAGAAGATCCTCCATGGGTGGTATATTACCTTGGATCATGTACGATGATGGTACGAGAATCTTTGGGAGAGAACCTAGGAGTGGGAGAACCAGATGCAAGCCCAGTACCCTCATTTTTTTAGTATGAGTTTTTCGTTTAAGGATGAAAAGACTTGAGGTGTGGAGAATGTAACAAAAAAAAATTATCTTATAAAACTTTAAAATGTTTTAAGGAATATTTTTGGTGATAGGTGTTGAGTGATTGTGAAATTACGAGGCCTGAGGAGGCATGGTATTGATATAATAAATATATTAAATATATTATATCACGTGCGATATTTTTTTCTAAAATAATGGAATAACTTCTAAATGGAGTCTCAAATTATAAATCTGAGGTCTCTATTAAATTAGGAATATAGGTATTTCCCTAGGTGAAACATAACCTTGGAGCGTATAGGGTGCTTGGGTTGAGCACGATTGCGGGAGTAATAATAAATAAATAAATTGTTTATTAATTCCCCTAAACCGAATCTCCTATACAAATACATTATTAACCCAAAACCCTAGGGTAATATAGGTATTTCAGAGGAATATGGATAAAATAATTGGAGGACATCAGGATTGTTAATCAATGATCAAAGTACCAAAATGATCTCTAATGGTAGCAGAGGTCGTGGATCTCACTAATGTCAGAAATGAAGAATAATTCTTCATAAGTGATCAATAAAAACTTGAGGTAATATGTTATTTTGTTGGATTTATCCCATTTTTTATTATACTTCATTGAATTCAAATCAATTATTCTAACATTTTGATGCACAGGTCGATGGATGATTTATGGTTGATGTTTTTGTCTTCCTAAAATCATGGAATTGATATTATTTTGATTATTCTTATTCACTCATTATTCCTGTGACAATGAATTGAGGCCAAACCAAATAATGGTTGAGTTTCATTCCTCACCTTTTTGTTTTGGGGTTTTCTTCCCCCATTCTATGCACAGTCATCGTCAATATCTCCCTTGACCAGTTATTCGACAAAAACCCGATAGGCAGTCTTTGAAAAATCAATCTTTGGCACAACGGATTGATACTATGTGATTGGGTTCCTGATCGAGGAGTGACGATGATGGTGTATGGTTGTAGGATGACCAGTTTCATATTTTGATATCCCTAATTACGGTTTTTGACATTTTGACTAGGAGATATGATGGAAGATTCCAATTTGGATTAACGGTCGGAATCTGACCACCGGTATTGAGGCAGGTGCAGTCAACCAAGATTTAGGATCTATGGTGGAATCCATGGCAGAATTGGGGGGGAAGCGATGTGGGTAAGATGCATGATCCGTTATGGGATTTCTATAAAAATCCTGACAACATGACATGTAGTCTGAAGAACACACATTGTGTGGCCCCCTCCTCCAGTGCTAGTGTTTACTCACAAATAAAAATATCATACACCGTGTAACACATGTCACACATCGTGTGAGCTAGTGTTAGTAGATCAGTTTGCACCCTAGGTCTACATGGGTGATGAGGCACCTATCACAAGTCACTCAAAAAAACTAATTTTGAACCCAATTAAAATGTAGTACTAGTGGGACTCGGGTTTTTCTCGAGAGAAGATAGAGATATGGGTGTGTTTAACTTCCTTTTTTGGGTTCAATTATTGAAAATAGTAATGGAAGATTGGTTTTGATTTTGTTTTAAAATAAATTTATTAAAAATGTATTTAACTCAGATATCCCTTTACCTACCCTGTTAAATCATTATTCAATTTTTTACTCCACTATTTTCTCTCAAACTGGATGAAATTTCACTTGATTACTCTCTCATTAGATTTTTAGTTCAATATGAGGGATGCAATAATTATCGAAATATCCAGTCTTGCCTAGCCTAGTAATCATATATCTCTAATTATCCTTAAATCATCCCACTACTCAGGATCAAAAACAATAGAAAAGACATAATTGTCATCTGTGTGTGATCCATAGAAGAAGAGATGATAAATTCAAAATGCGAGGAATAAGAAATCTCATATTTCATATACAGTTCGAATGAATCCAGAGATAAAATGAAGAGATTGATTAATTTAAATGTATAATTTATTAATAAGGGGATAGGTGGAGTCTCCTTTTCATATCCACTAAGTTCTTAGTGTGTCATCATCAAAGTTATTATAGTGACAATAGAAGAAATACAATAAACAACAAAAAAATGAGTGATTCTTGTAGAATGAGTGACTGAGAGAGAGTGAGATCCCCAGCATAGTGAATAGTGGTTTATTTATAGAAGGAAGATCTAACGTCCTATGAAACTTCAGAATTCTCTACCTGAGAACCATGAGCATCTTCAACTTCCTTGAGAATGTTCTTCAATTTCATTGTTGAGCGTTGACTTTTTCTTCATTAGATGATCGACACGTCTTCAGCTCTGATTTGGCAGTGTTATTACTTTCTTGTTTGAAGTGAATCTTTACCATGATCGAATTCCAAAGTTATTCTAGAACAATTAGGGTGAAATTCTTCAGTGATTCACAACACTGTGGACACTCCAACGAATAGGATGAACAGACTGATCCTAGATTTTGATTCCAATATATTGAAAGAGACCTGAAAAGTCTTGGACCTAGGATATAACTACAATTATACTTTAAAAATTTGGATTAGAGCCTTTGAATATGAATCTACAAAAAGAATAAATTTTCACAAGTATTAAATAAATAAAACATTAATGTAATTAAAAATCATGCTGTGAAAAAAGACTCGAGTTGGATGGTGATTGTTTTTTTGTTTTTTTATCTCAAAGTGGACATCCAAGTTAGGTGCTAAAGAGGCTTCATGACGATAGGGTGGTTTAGCATTCATGGTGGCATCGACCGTCTTCAGATATCTTCAATCAAGTTGGCGCAATTCTTTTCAGGTGAGCATAGGCAGTACTTGGGTTTGGGAGTTTTCAGCGAAGGGGCTCGACCTTCTTTATACGAGGTAGGCACACAGATTACGACAGTGATTTTGGGGTATTCTTCTATGTTTTTTTGACATGTGGTGCAATATCTCGTGGGCATGAGAGACTCAGGATTAGTTGGAACAAGTCTTGATCTTTCTGCAGATCATATGATGGAAAGGTCGGCACTCTGTTTTTGGGTGTCCAGGATTAGGCGAGGGCAATTTGTGAGGTAGGATAAAGGAGGACCTCCCGCGATAGGTACGAGAAGTGGGTGCCCACACATGGATTTATTTCATTCTTGATGAAATAAAATTCTATAAGGACCTCATCAAAAGGAACATTTCATGATCTTATTCATGATTTATCCCATAAATGGATCTCTACATTGTGGATAATTTATTGGAACTCTTTGACCTAATAAACCCTTTAGGTGGAGTCATATATATATATTTAACCAACTTCCCATATAGAAAAATAGTTTTGACATCCATTTATCAAATTTTATAATCATGGAAGTTTGTTATTATAAGTAATATTCTAATAAATTTTAGCACTACTACTGATGAGAAGGTTTCATCATAGTTTGTGCATTAATGTTTTCTGAAACCCTTCCGCTAATATACATATTCCCTTTAATGACACTTAAAATGTCTTTTAATAGCACTAAAAAATCATTATTAATCGTATATTTGATAAGGGGGAGGGGTTCCTCTTTATCAGTACTAAAAAATTACTAATAAAGGATGCCCTTTATCAGTTCTCAAAATAGCACTGATAAAGGACTTGTTGGAAGAAGTGTGTTGTTAATATAACAACACACCCAACAAAAACCTAAAAAAACCTGTAATTTCAAACAATGATATATACATTTAATGTGACACCAGGAACACAAAAATGTTCACCCATGGAATATACAAAAAACACTACTATATACATTTCAAATAGTGTTTTATATAATTACATATAAAATTATCCAAAAACATTAAAAATAATAATTTTTCATATTTTGATGCTCATGATCCCCTCTCAAAAATGTCCTCCCGTGTTATCAGATCCCAAAAAAATCATCTCAAACTGAGTAAACGATTCTGCCTATATAACAAAACAAATATTATGTTAGTAATACTATAAATAAACAAATTAAACATTAATATGAAAGAATACATTAATAATATGTCAATATTTAATAAAAAAATACACATTTAGAGGTATATTGATCACACCATGCATCCTATTGAGGTGGGTTTGATTCCTACATGTTAAAAATAAGTTATGGACCATTGTCCAAAAATATCAAAACAAACTGAATGTGTTTTCTAGATTTTGAGTATGTCACTTGTTTTTTTACTAAAATTAATGTCAATTTTAAATAATGACACATTTGGAGTTATACTAGCCACACCATGCATTTTATTGAGGTAAGGATGATTCTTACATGTCAAAAATTACTTGGAGATCATTTTTCTAGAGTATCCAAACAATCCAAATATGTTTTATCGGTTTTCAGTATGCCAATTTTGTTTTTTTTACTAAAATGTCATTTCAAACTAGAAACACACATTATGAGTCATTCTGATCACATCGTCCATTGGTTTGATATGATACTGCTTCATACACATCACAAATAACTTATGAATTTTCGTCCTAAATTATAAAGAAAATCAGAGTACATTTTATTGGTTTTTAGTGAGTGACACATTTTTAACTAAAATGTTAATTTTAAATAGATAACGGACAATTTTAGTCATACCAGTCACACCGTGTGTCAGATTGAGTTTTGGTTAATTCATGCATGTCAAAAATGACTTGTGGATCATTTTCTTAAAGTATCAAAACAATAAAAATTTGTTTTCTCAGTTTTCAATATGTCACTTGTTCTTTTTTACTTAAATTAATGTCAATTTTAAATAAAAAGACACACTTGGAGTCATATTAGTCACACTGTATGTCGTACTGAGGTGAAGTTGACTTCTACGCGTCACAAATGACTCATGAATCATTTTCCTAAAATATAAAAATAATCTGAATGTGTTTGCTCAATTTTCAGTATATCTCTTGTTCTTTTTTACTTGTATTAATGTTAAATTTAAATATAAAGACACACTTGGAGTCATATTGGTCACACCGTGAATCGTATTGGGGTTTGGTTGATTCCTACACATCACAAATGACTCATTGATAATTTTACTAAAATATAAAAATAATCTGAATGTGTTTCTCATCTTTTAGTATGTCACTTCTTGTTTTTACTTAAATTAATGTCAATTTTAAATAAAAAGAGACACTTTGGGTTATACCAGCCACACTGTGCATCATATTAAGGTTTGGTTGATTCATACATGTCACAAATAATTTATAGATCATTTTCCTAAAGTATCAAAACAATCCAAATGTGTTTGCTCAATTTTCATTATGTCAATTGTGTTTTTTTACTAAAATGCCATTTCAAACTGGAAACACACATTTTTTGAGTCATACTAATCACATCGTATGTCGACGTGATGTGATACTTCTTCATAGAAGTCACAAATGAATTATGAATATATGTCCTAAATTATGAATACAATAGGAGTGTGTTTTCTTAGTTTTCAATGAGTGATGTGTTTTAAACTAAAATGTCAATTTTAAATTGATAACAGACACTTTTAGTCATACTGATCACACTGTGTGTCAGATTGAGGTGTGGTTGATTATTACAAGTCAAAAATGACTCATGTATTGTTTTCCTAAAGTATCAAAACAATCCAAATTCTTTTTCTCAATTTTCAGTATGTCTCTTATTATTTTTTCTGAATTTAAGGTAAATTTAATATAAAAATACACAATCATACTAGCCACACCATGCATCAGATTGAGGTTTCTTTTATTCCTACACATCACAAATGACTTATGGATAATTTTCCTAAAGTACCAAAACAATATGAATGTATTTTCTCCATTTTCAGTATGTCACTTGTTCTTTTTAATAAAAGTAATTTAAATTTTAAATAAAAAGAGACACTTTGAGTGGTACCAGTCACTTGTTCTTTTTGCTCATTTTTTAGTAGGTAAAATGATGAAAAAATTAATTAATTATATAAGTAGTAGGAATTCACCCTTATAAATTTTTTACCCATTTCCTTTTTGTCATTATATTAGTTGCATCCTCAAAGTCGAATCTCTCACAACCATGATCAGTTTCGAACAAACCTCCCTAAATCAAACAAAGGAATCCACCTATATAAGAAAAAAATATTATGTAAGTAATACTAAAAATAAATAAATTAAAAATATATATGAAACAATACACTACCTCTATGGAAGTTACATCTTCATGTTATTTGTGTACATTCTTCCATCAAGTATGTTTCCCAATCATTTATGTGCACATCTATATCATCTTGTGAATATGAGTCTTTTCAAAGATCATAGTAGTACTGGAAAAATATAAATACACAAAGAATTAATAAATATTTTAAATGAACTAGTAATTATCTTTGGAAATACCTCTTTAGGGATGTTAGTTTGTTCATGGAATATTATCTCTCTCATAAATTTACAAACATAATAATTTTAATCTTTTCTATTGGTTTGTTTTAGACACTGCAGAAACATTGAGGAGAATAAGTAATTTGTTTTGATATATGTTTGGATAGTGAAATATTATTATATATACCCTGATACTTGTCTAGTCATATAACTTTTTTTCTTTCTCATGCTTAGCCCTTGGCCTCATTTCTTGTTTTTCACGATATTTATGCACCACCCTATCATAATAGAATCCTCATTAAAAGATAATATAAATTATATAACTTGGTTTTTAGTTCTAAAAAATTGGATTTAGTGTATTAATTATTTAAAAACACCATCATGTGTGGATGGTTTTTTGGATATCCATGCATTGAATCCAAGAAATAAATCTTTGGAGTATCCAAATTAATTACAATGAGCATCCAATGTTGCCTAAAACACAAAAAAGAATAAGTAATGAAAGAAATAAAAATATATTTGATATGATTAAATTGTATATTTTTACCCCCTGTATTGTTTGTATTAAATAGATATTGTCATCTAAAATTTTACATTCAAACGATTTGATCATACCTGCCCCTATTTCATCATTTTTTTGTATCTATTTTTGGTTGTTTTGTAGAGGTGATGTGAGGAATTACAAGTCCAAATTTTCTTTCATGGTAAAATTCCTTAAATTGTTTTTCATATATACATATTTCAAAAATATGAAATGTATTTAGTCATAATTAACATAGTATATCAGCTTTTGGAAAATAAAATCATGAAAACATACCTCATGTATACATTTAAAACTGAGTCACCTTGCCAATCATAGTCTAAGATTTCACTTACACTCTCAACACCAATGAAGTATTGATCTTTCTCTCCATACATATTTTCCTCAAAACCAACTATGTGATTACAACCATTTTTTAACTTTTTATCCACATGAACTTTCAATGATAGTAAATATAGATATAGAATGGGTGGGGTAATAACTCTTTTGGTAGATCTTTTCGATCAGTTGGTTGATCCTTTAGATGGTTTTGAGTTGGTCTTTCATTTCATCCCACTCCCTTTGTCTAACTATAATAACATTCATTGGTCCAAAACTTTTTTCATTAATTTTTAAAGGTTTATCTTGAAAAATAAATTGGAAATTAATACCTCCTTGTCGACATGTTTTTTTACAAGATGTGATGACCATGAAATGAATGTTCCAATATCTTTTTCAACCATATAAATATATTCCTCATGAATTGGAACCTGTATCTTGGTGTTCAACTCATGGGCTATGCTAACTGACCCTCGCACATGACCTATTGAAAGTGGCCTGATGTGTAGCATGTCGTTTTGGATATTGAACATTGTATCCCTCGCTACAAGGTGATGGATGGGTGTTGATAGATATAAATCACAGTCATTATCACCTTGTAGAATATTAGTATAGGAAAGTTATCAGTGTTTTTCTGATTCACATTTCATAGAAACGTTTATTAGAACATTGATTACCTCAGTTAAGACTTCTCTTTAAGGAGAATATCTCACCTCATAGCTAGTGGGTGTGGGGCGGGATCTCCATGCAGTGGTTGTTCTTAAGTTTCTTCTTCTCTTTACTCCCCCCCATAAAATTTTCCACCATCTCTCTCTGCCATTGGAATTATTTTTCAAGGGTAGTTAATATTTCTATCATCTGTTTTATTAATTCAATTTGATCCTCCTCTTGTTTTTTCCCTCAAAATATGTTCAGGGTGTCACCCCATAACCCGCACCTCTGATGTGGCCATAATGTTCTTGTCACTTCAAGGTCGCCGATAGTATGTGTTCATCCAGTATAGGAATTGTTGATTCCTATGACTATTTCAGATGAAAAATATAGAAAAATAAGTGATCATTGTTATTTAATATCAATTTAAAAGAAAAAAAATATTATGTAATACTTACACATGTCTCCCACACTTTTTTTGAATTTTCAACTATTAGTATCCCGTCTTTATTTAAACATTCCTCCTTCCATAGAACATGGTGTGGGATGGATGTGGATTTGGATTTGGATTCATCAATCTTCATATAAACATAAGAACACAATTATGGTGTTGTTTCATGTCACATAAAAGTATTGTGGTAGATTTAAAATATGTACCAATTTTTTCAAGTGAAGTGTACCCCATCCTTGCTTTATGGTATGAGTATAATGGTTTTTCTGCTCATTCCTTATTTCCATCACTTATTTATTGTTTCATAAATAAAAAAAATCAATCAAATTGATGAATACACATATCATTAAATAATGTATTACTATCCACAGTATACCTGAAAAGACACATTTTCCTGATGGCCATTAAACGCATCCCATGCTTCTTGGGTTATCAGGTGTGCATAGATAAGTGGTGGGTGAGGGTTTATTTTCCATTCAATATATTTAAGATGATTTCTTGTTATAAGTGTGTGAAATCCTCTAGGAATACTTCCAAAAAGCATTAATACATTTTTTTTGGGAGTCGTTTACTATAAATTCACTCTGTAATGGATGATGAAGAGTAAGTCAATGTTTTGTTATTTTATTTTTTCAGTAAAATAATGAAATGATATCATAATGTTACCATAATATCTTCCAACATCAGTGTATTAATCCTGGAAACAACATGGTGCCATGAATTTATATCAATCGGCACATTTTGTCGAGTGGCTATTCTAATGTAACTACTGAACATGGCCTTTTTAGGGTTAACAAGCTAGCCCTACGCATTCCATCAGACCTCATATTTAATGCCTTTGACTTTCTCCTTAATGATTTTTGCTAACACCATCAAACTACAGTGCTTTTATTTTTCTATGTCATCGGTCCTTTATCGCCTACCATTTACCCTGATTCAACATCATCAATATGTTCCTCTAAAGCAGTAGCATTGGCATGTGAAGATGGTCATTGTACCTCTACACTGGGAGTAGCAATAAGTTGAGAAACATATTTTTCCTCATGAATGGGAGAACCAGCACGTGTAGAAGTTCATTCCTCTACACTAGGAGCAGCAGCAGGTTGAGAGACCTATTGTGCCTCGGTATTGGGAGCACCATCACATGTATAAGTTTGTTTTTCCTCTACACTACGAGCAGTGATAGGTTGAGAGACATGTGGTTCCTCAGGATTGGGAGCACTAGCATTTACGAAAGTCATTATCCACAAAAGTGGTTTAACATTTAATTTAGAGTACATAAATGCAGTAGAAAATGAATGATAACATTAGGTAACACGATGTATATTCCAAAAAAAATATTACAAGATTATTGAACTCTTTTTTTAAAGGATGAAGGGATTTGACCCCTCTTCGATTATCCAAATCCCATCATTGTGGCCTATTATGACATAAGAAACACCATCTACATTGGGACCACTACGAAATGATTGTGATTTCCCAATGAAAGGCTCATCCTCAGTTGAATTTTCATCTAAAACACTAATGGTTTTGGTTGATAATAAAGCAATTGACCGCTTTCGGTTTGTAGGATCTGGAACATAAAATACGTTTACTATTTGTGATTCCATTATAAATGTTTTTTCATTGTACCCTTCTTTACTGAAATAAACTTTTACAAATACCAATTCATCTATTTTAACATCACTCATGTTATCAATCCACTTGCATTGAAAAATCAGCACTTGGAATGTTGTATAATCCAACTCCCATATTTGTTTTATGATGCCAAAGTATGACATATTCGCGTAAATTGGATTTATGTCTTTAGTACCAGAAAAAATCATTGATTCAGCCTCAAGTGTAACTCCACTATTTTCCATGGTACTGTATTCATATGCTCATTTTTATAGAATATATAATCATTAATTACATAATCATTGTAATATAATACATACAAACTTGGTCCTTCAGCTAGCCATCGAAGTTGTTCTGAAATTGAATCCATATTTTCATCTGAATCCTTAAAAATATGGTCTTGAAATCATCTTATAAACTATTGATTATGTGTATTTGATATCCATATTTTATCCCTTGATGGATTCAAATTCCAAAGAATTTATTTGTGGGTTTTAACATATGGGTAAACCTCCAAAATGTTATGCAAAATGTAAAGGTTCTCCTGCTCCTGATCTATAATATTGATTGCGACACCATTTATTCCAGAAATTCTTTCACCCGCAAGCTTCTAAGTGTGACGAGATTTTGGTAAACTAATGATTTCCACACCTGATAGGTATTCACAATATAATTCAATGGCTTCCTCGACAATATATCGCTTCTCAATATAACTCTCTATCCAACTTTTATTTTTGACACACCCTTTCAAAATCTTCATATATCATTCAATGGGGTACATCCATCTATATTGTATGGGACCTCATAGTTGAATATCTCTCACCAAGTGAACCATCAAATGAACCATCATATCAAAGAATGTTAGCGGGAATAACATTTCCAATTCATATAATATAACATCAATTTTTCTTTGCATAGTCAGCAATTTCACCAGGTCTATAACTTTGTTGCATATATCCTTGAAGAAAAAATAGATCTTGGTTAATGTATGATGGAAATTATTAGGTAAAATGAAATGTAAAGCTATAGGCATTAGATCATTTATCAAAACATGAAGGTCATGTGATTTCAGACCCTTTAACATTAAATCTATCCTTGAAATAATGTTCTTAATATTCGATAAAAACCCCTATGAAACCTTTTCATCATTCAAGAAGTTGAAAAACTAATATATCTCCTACTTGGAAAGTGTGTAAGAAGCTGGAGGAAGAAAAGTTCATTTTTCACCCTTCATTGGCACCAAATCTTCTCATATTCCCATGTTATCCATGTCCAACCTAGACTTAATTACATCCTTTTTTTATGGGTGAATTTATAAATGAGATGATGACACCATCACATACATTTTTTTCAATATGCATAACATTAAGAAAATGTCTGGCATACAAAAAATTCCAGTATCGTAATTCAAAAAACCTGATCTCTTTTTCCAACTAGTTTTCGTAAGGTTTTTCAAAAACAGTTTAGCAAAATAAGTGTCCATATATTTTAATTTCTCAAATATTTGATCACCTATTAGTGGAGACAGTGTTGTACGTTCTTCTAAACTTCCATCAAATGATGTCGTCCAAGATCGGTACTTATGTTGTCAGGGTAGAAATATTCGATTTCCTAGAAACACGGTTTTCGATAAATGTTTCAACCTAATTGACTATGTACCTTGTTTGAAAATGATACACCCTTGAGCTCCTTAAATATTATATCCTAAAAAATTTCCATAAGAAAAAAAGTCATTTATCTTCTCATACAACATGGCTCTCAACATGAAACCTTCATTTCTATAAGCATTATACAACGTAACACCTGAATCCCACGATAATTTAAAATCTTAGATCAATGAATCCAAATAAATATCAATATCATTACCTAGTTTTTTTAGTCTTGATATAATCATGGATAATATGATGTATATTTGTTTCATGCATAACCACAGTGGCGAGTTATAATTTACCAACATAACCGGCCATGTACTGTGAGTTCTTCATTGAAAACCAAAAGGATTCACTCCATCTATAGATAACGTAAGATGAAGGTTTCTCATCTCATTTCCAAATTCAGGATACTCATGATCAATTCTCTTTCACTAAGGAGAGACTATCGAGTGACACAGTTTCCCACCTTTAATTCTGGTATCTATTTTCCATGTTAATTGTCCTGCAATCTCCTCACTTCCATATAGGCTCCTAAACCTTGGAATGATTGGAAATTACCATACAACTTCCATAGGACTAGATTCATCTTTCTTGTATTGAGAATCGCCACACTTTGGTCATTCTGTAAGTGATTTTTGGTCCTTATGAAATAGTATACAATCATTCAGACATGCATGTATTATTTCAAAGATTATACCCATTGAGCATAGAATCTGTTTAGCATCATATGTTCGGCTTGAGAGCTCATTATCTTCTGGTATCATTTCATTCAAGAGAGAAAGTAGTTCCATAAAACTATCATCTCTCCATTTTTTGCCTACTTTCAAATTATATAGCTTCAATATGGATGAAAATGTTTCATATTTAGTGAAAACAGCATAAAATGTGATCTTTTCACAACTCTTTAACTTCTAAAAAAATTGGGCAATCACAAAGTTTATATTCAACTATCCTTGTCATTTACTCAATACGATCTTCTTCATCATTCACATTTGTAATCACATCCTCAATACGGTCTTCTTCATTGTCCACACTTGAAATCATATTAGATGATCCAAAAATGTAGTTTTATCCCAGCCAATAGCTATATTCTCTTTTCCCCATTTTTATTCCAACATTTATAACATCGATCTATTCCATGACAGATCAAGTGTTCGTCCAACTCCTCTGGACTAAATTTTCATGAATAAAAATAACATAAACATGGAAAAAGTATTTTAGAAGGTTCATATACATGATTTTTTGCAAACTTCGTGAACTCTTTCACTCCATATTTATACTCTTTTTTCAGACGATTGTAATCCATCCATTATTTATTCATATCCATCCTATTTGATTTGGTAATATTAATATTTAACAAAATAAATACAGAAAACATTGATATAAAATTTAACAAAGGCTAAAAAAAATTATAGACTTTAAGTCTCTTTCAATATTTATCCCCAATATCCACTTTCCAGAACCAAGGTCCTTAATTTGGGATCTTTAAGATAAATAAATCTTCATCTCTTCCAACCTTTCCTTAATTGGTCCAAAAAAGAGAAATTCATTCACATAAAGAAGTAAAATGACAAAACACCTATCATAATACACCTTAATATAGTAGAAATTATTTACATTACACTGCATGAACATTAATTATACTATGAAAGCATTGAAATTCCAATTATAGTGTCTTGGTGCCTTATTAATCCCACAAAAACTCCATTTAAGATTGGAACTGAACCTTATATTCTATTTAGCATGAAACCTTACAGTTTATCTATGTAGATCTTTTCCTCCTAATCTCCATGAAGGAACATAATCATGACATCCATTTATTATAGAAATAAACCTTCAATGTAAACCAAGTCGATAACCATCTAAATTATTATATGATTTATAGTAGGAGAGAAAATCTAATTGAAATCTAATCCTTCTAATTATTGAAATAAATTTACAAATAGAGACACATTTCACTATTTACTATCATCCACTTTCTCCTTTAGGTGATAAATCTAATTGTTCTATAGATCCCTCTTTCCTGGTTCCCATTTTATTATCTTCAATGTATCAAAATCATAGAGGTCATTCAATTATTCCTTCATTTTATACTCGTGCTACAATGAGGCCAATAGTCGGCCTATGTTGAATCCTAAAAAAAATATAAAATCCACCTGACTTTCCCACACATTACTCATTAGGGACACTCATATATACTAAGAAAATCATAAAACTAGAGTAAACTAGCTAATGAATGAGCTAACTAGTGTATTATATATCTGAACATATTTCTTAATTCATAGGGTTCCCATGCATCCAAACAAGTGGAAGTGAGAAACAAAAAGTCAATGATCATCACATGAATAAATATAATATAAGTAGTAAATCACATGTCAACTCTAACACCCTCACAAGAAAGAGACCATTTTCATATCCATGAATAAACATCAAGAATTTCATATTAATAATCAATCACATCCCTCTGAGGTAAAAGGCCTAAATAGACATATCAAACAAGGGTCCCCATAATTTAAACCATATAGGTGATGTTGGATACAAATTGGGTTTAGGAGTTGTAATGGGATTAAAAATTAATTCACCTTTTACGGGAGTGAGGTCATGATGAACATCTTATGGGTAGGATATAGTTTGTGAAATTCTTTTTCCATGGTTTTATTATCAATCTACTTGTATTTCCCTATATAATGTATTGGTTTTCCAAATTCTGTAAAACTATAAACTTAAAAGATTATAGAAAAACTACATTTTATATGTCCTTTGAAAACTATTTATAAAATCACATTTGAAATACCATTAAGAAAACCAACCATTTACACAGATTCCTCTTTAAAATAACACACCCTTTTTAAAATAAACCAATCAATTCCAAGAACTCTTTCATGAAACCAAAATTCCTTTTTTTAATCATTCAAGGAAAATTCATGACCTAATAGTCTTAATCATTTAAAATAAACAACAACCCTCTATATTTTACAAATTTTCATTTAAAACTTCACACACCCCTTGTTAAAATGAAACTAGCATTAAATATGCTTTCAAAACATTCACATCCCTTTATGAAAGCCATTCAGGTGAGTTGAAAAATATTTGGCACACAACCTAAGTCCATGCCAACTGTTTAAATAATTTTAAATCTATTTCAAACCAAAAAATCATATGTTGAACACATATAATTTTTTAAGAAACATTTCAAAACACTTTAATTATTTTAAAAGTGGCACTTAGTCATTTTCATAAAGACATAAATCCCAAGAGATGCATTTTATAAAAGATACATGAATCAAAAATAACCAAGATTTTATAAAATATAAAGCTATAATGAAAAATAAAAAAAACTATTTTTAGGGAAAATAAACATTTTTTCATATAGTAATATCAAATGACACATAAAACATGTGGAATTACTATTAATCTGTCTTTCCTTGGGACCATTATTCTTAGAGATCAACAACTGTGAACTTCATGAGAATATGTATCAATTTCATATGAGACTCCATCACCTGATAGTCAGCTATCATCTAAGTCGTATAAGATATATGTATCTAAACTATATTATATACTGATTTAAGAATATATTTATGAAATATCTATGTTCTCATTATATTAGGAAACTATTATAACCTATTAATGTGAATTATAATCCAAGGAAATTAAAAATTTATTGTTAAATAGAATAATAATCATTATATGATATAAATATATATACATATTTTGGAAATTGAAAGTAAAATGTCGGTTAGATCAATAAATAAGCATGTAATCTATTATTTATATGATTGTTTTGAGAAAAAACCCAAATAATCAACATTAACTGATGGGATACAGAAATTTATGTTGCGAAATGACATTACTCTCAATTACATTGATCTAGTATTTAATATTTAATGGGGTTAAAATTCCCTTAGAATTCCATATCAATGTAGAGTTCATCAAGATGATATAGTGGAGTATTGGGTGCTTGAAAAGAAATTATGTTGGGTATCAACATTTATTTTGTAATTATGCATTGATCGAGTGATCATAAATCATGGATTATGGGGAAAAGATTATGTTTTCTTCTTATTATCTCATTTATTGAGAAGTTAATGGTGATTGTCTGCAACAGATTCATTAAGGCTAATGTGTTGGGTGATTTTCCTGACTACACAATTTTATCATGAGGATAATCCAAGTCCAATGGAGGAGACACATGAGAGGGTGGGACTTAATTAACATGGTTAGTAGAATTCAATATGTAAATATAGGAATTAGATTAGTACCAAAAAAATATAAGTATCAAATGAAATTTGGATAAATCAAGGGAAATAGATCCTAAGAATAAGGGAATTATAGTTTAACAAAAAAATTTGAATCCAAGAGGGAATAAGGACATGCCTCAATGATGTTGAGAATTAAATTTGAGTCCAAATCATGATCCACGTAGATTATTTCCACTATATTGTGCTACATCAAGAGAGTGGATTTTTTGGCATATAGAAAAATTCCAAATGCATTCCAAAATTATTAAAGAATATAAGTATTATAATACATATGAGTGGGATTAGAAAGATAAAGTTTTAATTATTCTAGAGATGAATATTTACCTTGTCAAGAATATGAGGTCCCTTAAAGAGGGATAAATCTATTACAACTGCAACTATGACCATCTTAAGAAAGGTCCAGATGAAATATATCTCTAAGAAAAGATGTTTGAAAAATGATTTCTTGTTCATGATTAAAGTCTTATCCATGCCATATATTTCAAATGAGTTGATTATAATGTAGAATCTCTTTAATGAATTATGATCATACCCAAACATCAAAATCATAGATGATCATTGAATGTGAGATTCACTAGAGATAGCAGGAAAAATGTAGTGCTAATGGTAATTCCCCAAATATAACATTAATATGAACTATCATTGGGTGTGGTGGGCCTGAAACTGATGTTTGGTACACCTAGGTTTCACAAATAGTAATATATTAAGAATTTAAATGTAATTTAAGAACAGACCAAAACCTGATTAAAACCAAAATCTATCCATATATTAGGAATTTGTAATAATGTGGAAAAAAATGGCATACCCGTGGTAGCAGTAGGGTCCGACAGCGGTGGAGTCAGGGTAGGTGGTGGCAGAAATGGTAGTCGAGGCCACAGAGGGGTTCGTGATAGAGGTGGATTCACAGAGAAGGAGGGTTCATGGCGGATGTGGGGTTCGGCACTTGACGGAGGTGGGTTCGTGGTGGGAATGGGTTTGTAGTGGACCTGGGTTCGCGGTAGAGGTGGGTTTGTGACGGATGAGAGTTCTTGGCGGAGGAGGGGTCGTGGCGAAGGTGGGTTCATGGTGGAGGAGGGTCTGCGATGGAAGAGTGTTCACAGTGGAGGAGCATTCGTGGCGGAGGATCATTCACGGTGGAGGGGGGTTCACAACGAAAGAGGGGTCGACAACGGTGGAGGTGAGGTCGGGGCAGAGGAGGGGTCGGCGGCGTAAGGGTTGGCTTCTGTGAGAGCTTGAGGTGTGCAAGAGAATGAAGGGACTGTTAGGGTTCATTTATAAAATCTATTGAAGCTTTTATCAGCACTAGTTAAAAAACACTGATAAAGGTATGTTTTCTCAGTGCTAAAATAGAAAGCACTATTAAAACATGTCTTTATCAGCATTTTTTAGTGCTAATAAATATATAATGTTAATAATTTATTTATATTGTTATATATATTTATAAAATTATACAAATGATAAATAAATATATATAATTATATATAATTATAACTGTAAATAAATAAATATTTATTTATATTTATAAAATTATAATAAATATATTAATTATATATATTAATAAAATTATAAATATAATAAAAATATTTGTTTAATTTTATAATTATTTAAATAAATAAATATTTATTTATTTATAATTAAATAAAAATATTTATTTATTTATTTATTTAAATAATTATAAAATTATAAATATAATAAATATATTTTTTATAATTTTATAATTGGTGTAGGATCCTGGATTTTAGGTTCCTTTCTCACCTTTTCAATATATATATATATATATATATTTATTTATTTATTTATTTATTTATAGTTATAATTATAAATAAATATATATTCATTTAAATAATTATAGAATTAGAAGAAATATATTTATTATATCTATTTATAATATTATAGATATATACAAATATATTTCTTCTAATTTTATAATTATTTAATGAATATATATTTATTTATAATTATAAATATAAATACATATTTATTTATATATTTAAATAATTATAAAATTATACAAAATATATTTATTATATTTATAATTTTATTAATATATTTATTAATATATGTATTATAATTTTATAATTATTTAAATATATCTATATTTATTTATAATTATAATTATAAATATTTTTATTTATTTATCAATATTCGTATATATTTCTAAATTTATTTATTTAATTATATATAACATTATGTAAGAATAAGAGGGGTCAACTAGTTCCCAAAGTTTCTAATGAAGGATAGGTGATCACCTCAACGATAGAGGTAGCCCCTCCACAGGATGCTCCTGATGTGGCAACGAATGTTTGTGTTTTTTATTATTCCCTTAGAGGGAAAGAGGCAACTACAGAGGATACCACTCTATAGGCATCTGTATAAGGCCCCAGCCTTAAACCTTACTTAATCTTGAGTTATTACAAGATT
Organism: Viscum album; assembly: GCA_963277665.1. NCBI lineage: Eukaryota > Viridiplantae > Streptophyta > Magnoliopsida > Santalales > Viscaceae > Viscum > Viscum album. The sequence continues at coordinate 909,814,907 of OY728145.1, forward strand.
ACACATTGATGATCTTTTCAGGTTTAGAGTTTTAGAGAATTAGATCATGAAACTTGCATTACATTCCACATTTAAACAAAGTGGTTACATAAAAGACAATATTCATTCTTCCCATCAACGGAAACATATTTAAAATATAACACAAATTCTTTATTGACACATCCTTGACACTATCATCACATCATGTACCTTTCCCTTGACCTGTGAAAAACATTTCAAAAACTTGGGATGAGCATAAAAAGCTCAGTAAGAGTTATAAAAATATGGAAAGGAAACATGAGTTCATATATACATTAGAATGAAATCACACTTTACCCATAAAACATAGGCATATCAAATCATGAATAAATCATAGAAAACATAAGACATAAAGGTAACTTGAGGCATTCATAACATTCTTACGTAGGGAGTAACCCTCTTGGTTACGTTTGGAATACCCATCACAGTATATTCCCTAAATCTCTTCGGAGAAACCTTAACGTTTCACTCCTTCGCGTTACCCAATGCATTGGAGAGCTATATCGGGCTCACCCGCCCTTAGTTTATCACGAAACCACCCGTTCTTCATAACAATGCCCAAGAACCATAACATAATCGTATCACATAAAACATGCATAAAGGAAACATAACATTTCCACATTTCAATCACAATATAACATTTTAGTATATTGAAATAATGAATCCATTCAAAAAGAAACCATTTCCAAAACCATTTAAAACATTTAATAAAGAGATTTTTGAATCAAAGTGTCCCATACCACCTTGAAGCTTAAAATTTTAAACCATTAATATCCATATAAATAAATCCTTAAAACCATTTTGAAAACATGGATATTAATAAGAAAAAATAATTAAAACATTTAAAACGATATCTTGGTTAAAGGGGTTTTACCAAAATTAGTGACACTTGAATACAATAATTGAGGAATAACATTTAGTCAGAACTTTATAATATCATGAGAATAAATGGATTCATTATATGATACTCCAAAGGACAGTATATACACCATATAAGAGTGAATTGGTTCATAACAACAATGAACCCTCAATAGAAATGTCAAATGTGATGAAATCCCTTATAAAGAAGGTATCCTTAAATTAAGGACAAATCAATCTCAAAAATATGTGTGAAAAATATAAATACACCCAATATAAGTGGATATTAAGTGTAAAACAATAAAAGGTCATTCACACATATTCAATGGATGACATACTCAATGACTACATGTTGAACCCAAAGAAATCAAAATTGGGTTAAAAAGTTCCCTTGACAGCCTAACGGCATCACATCAAAATTAGTTGGTGAGAGATAAAAAGTGTATCTCATCACTTGGACATAAAATTTACATCAATAAGGATATATGATAACATATCCCAACATAAAAATATGTAAATTAAAAGACCCAACAAAATAAGTCTTTTAAAAAAAGGAGGGTGAAAGGTTCCCTTACCGACTTGGGTATCATTCAAGACATACACACCATGAAAGAAGGATAATAGATCATTGTTGTAAATACTCATAAACGAAATTATATTACACAAAGAGTAGAATAATTGGCATTACATACACCACTCAATGGAATTTGTGGCAAATGTAGCATAAATCTCACGGGAATAAAAGTGAGATGAAAAATCACTTACGAAAACTCGGCAGCCTAACGACGCCACTTAAAACTTCCGAATATGGATTGATGAGATCAAATAGGGTATCTCATAACATTAAAATAAAATGTACAGCAAGAGTAATATAAATGAACATCCCACAACATTACATAGAGGAGCTTAAAAGAAGTGACATAAAGGAGAGTACTTAAAAAGAAAGAGAGAGGTTAGATCTCTTACGAAAGTTCGGCAGCCTAACGGCGCCACTCAAAACGTCCAAAATGGATTGATGAGAGAGAATAGGGTCTCTCATCACATGAACATAAAAATTAATGTAAGTGTAATATAAAAGATCATCCCAATAACAAGAAATATGAGCTTTAAATGGAATGACATAAAAATGTGTACTTAAAAAGAAAGAGAGGAGTAGGATCCCTTACCTCGGGTCCGACTTGACTCGATCGTTCTTTAATCTCCTGAATAATAAACTTGAGTTAATTTCTAATTCCTTAATAACCTTTTTCAAGTTCATTATTCCTTTTATATCACTTATTACCATGTCATAAACATTATGTAATCATTTAAGTTAATAATATTTGTTTTGTCGATATTTGGTTCTTAAGTCGAAAGTGGACTTCTTACAATTACATGTTGTTCGTGTGGCCAAATGTTTATTATATCCAAAATTGTATTAATGATTTAGATATCATATATGTCATATATATACAGTACATTCATGCATTTATAACATTACATAATCATTTAGAGGTAAGAAATGAAATGCACCGTTCATGGAGACGGTAAGCCGTACGTACGCATGAACGCTACTTTCATTTCTATTTTGTATTTTATAGAATGTAATAATAATGATATAAAGGTATATTATAATTCCAGTATAATATAATATATAATATCATAGTTCCATCCTTTATACGTCCCACATATGGTATTTAACGAATCAAATCACTTTGAGGGGGCGGTAGTCCGCACTTCCGTAAATGAAGATATCGCGTTTACTCATAATGGAAACCATAAAGGTATGCCCAAAATGAAAAAAAAAGAAGCTTAAGGAAAACATAAACATATTATATATCATATATAAAAATAGTGACATCATAATGGCCACCTTTGAAGGTGTTAAATGAGTATTGAACAATCATCGTTTTGGGAGGCAGAATTTCACCATCCACGGAAACCGTATGTTCTTTAACCATTTGATGTAGTTGTGTGAGAGTGTAGCTCGAATAAATCTTATAAAAACATCCTAGTATATTTAAGATACTTTTTTTGCTACAAAAGAAGTAAATAAAAAGAGTTTAGGGGGTTGGAGAAGAAAAATAAAACAAATGAACATGAGAGAATGAATTACCTTTAAAAGTGTAACTCCTTTTGATTTGAGCCTAAAGGCTTCCTTTGAAAGGATTCTGCCCAAAGGGAATCCTCTAGGATGAGGAGAGGGATGTGGAGAGAGTAAATGGGCAGGTTTTGGCCGAGCCAAAGGCTTGAGGAGTGTGTGAAATGAGGTAGAGGTGGGGGCCTTTTATAAGAGGAAAGGAGGGGCACTTTTGGAAAGTATGAAATATTACTTTATTTGAAAATGTGTTTCGGTTTTAAAAGGTCCCACATTGATATAATTCGTGGATAAGGTGATAAGGGTTCGAAATCCACCCATACAATAAGTTTTGGACATGTGTAGTTCATATATTTTACATTATCTTTCCATTTTATTTAAATCGTAAAATAATGATGTCATCGCTGCATCATTATTATGTCATAAATAATTTAATTTATTTAATGTCTAAAAATTATAAAAAATTACTATGATGTAGGAAATCTTTTTAGATTTCCAATGACTATTTATAATAAAAAATCTGACTTGTATAACCCCACTTAAAAATTGTTTTAGTAAAACATATCATGTTTGTGTCATTTTTACTTTTACATTAAATAAAAAGTTATTTATGTCATTTCCCAACCAAAGTGGCTCCATGGGATCCCCAAGTTGACCCATGACTTGTCTTGGTCGGCCATGACACAACCAATGAGGGTAGGACATGTGTCAAGCTCATCTCATTTTATTAAAGCATTATTTTTACCTTAAACTACACTAATTACCACTAATCGCGATTAAAAACTTAATAAGTTACTATTCACCAAAAAATTATTTTTATCCCATTGAACCACATTTTACTTCTTAATGACAACCATGTATGTCAGATTTTTGAAATTCAAAACACAAAAGTGGTAAATTTTCATTTAAATGAAAAATCAGTTTTTATAAGTACCACTAGTGGTTTCACTATTCATCAAAAATTGATGTTTTTCAGAAAAATCCCAAAAATTCACCCTAAGCTATATTTGATATTCCGAATTCAAAAATGAAGTCTATTTTACAAAATTCAAAACATTTAAGTCACATTAATTAATTTAATAATTAATTCCCGCTGTCAGAGCAAATAGCGTGTTTTTATGAAACAATAAGTATCAAAAGATTGACACTGGTTTAAGTCTGATTTCAAAGTGAAATTAATTCCAATGACCACTATTGGATTTAATGGTAAAAATATATTCTAATTTCAATTTAAAACCAATTCAAAAGATAATATAATCATATAAATAAATTATATTAAAAAGTGGTTTTGAATTAAAATACAACATTTTACACTATTCATTAAAAAAATGAACTTTATCGGAAAAATACCAAAAATTTACACAAAGTAAAATTTGAAGTCCTGATTCTAAATAAGAGTTTTATTTGGTCCAAAATAATGTATAAGAGTGATCAAAACTATTTTTAATGACAGTTCGCCATCAAAAGGCGATAAGTGAACCTTTAGTGAAAATTAGGGTATAAAAGCATAAAATTGAATTCTTTCCGTATTTTAAGCCTCTATCCTTTATTGGATAAATGTAAAAACATTTAAAAACATATATAATCATATTTTAGTTATTTCTATCCATTCCCGCCATTACAACGGCTACATGTTAACTATCATTTAAAATAATATTATTTTATTATTAAAGTGCAACGTAAGATTCCCAAGAAACTCGTTATTGTGTGTTGGGTACGCCATCGAGAATAGCATCCCATTTAAAGTCATATCAATATTTTATTCACAAATATGGATAAATATGAAAATGTCATATTCTTTATTTACCTGGGGTGTTACATCCTTCCCCCCTTTTGGGAATTGCGTCCTCGCAATTTTAAAAATTGATCTTGGAAACATCCTTGAAAGTCCCACATCGGAGAAGAGTCGGTAAAACAATCACTTTAAAATAAAGAAAGATAAGTACAAAGGTCACCCGAGTTAACCCATACTAGGATTCCAAGTATGAAAATATGGACATGGAGGAGAAAACATAGGGTCATGTTCTGATGAAGAGTGATAGAAAACATGTTTAGGAGGTAGTTAACAATAATAAAATCACAAACTTGTGATGGGTTAAACGGTGTTGGGTTCCCCAGTAGGAAAAGTTAATAGACAACATTTTTGGTTTAAGTTACTTTTTATTGAGGAATTTATTCATAAGGAAACATAATCACTTATCATGTTGACTTTCAACTTTTACTAAATTCCTTAATCAAACTCATATTTTTTCCAAAAGACGAGTATTTAGGGAGACTTGTTCGCATTAAGAGTACTATAATCAACTTCTAGAGAATCACCTAATCCACAAAAGAGAACTATATACATCCCATGTATTTAGGCTTTAACCAAAACCAAAACAAAAAAGGTTAGTACAAGGTCAGATAATCCAGAAAAGGACAACCCATTAAAAAGAAAATCCATGCTTAATCTCCAAAATTTGTCCAACAAAACTCAAAGTTCAACGAGGACCATCCGATGAACAATTTGTCCATAAATTCTTCAAAGTAAACCAATATAATATTGAAACCCAAATATTTGAAGGATTTAGTCGCATAGTCTTCCAAGTTAAATCGTAAAATTTATCTCCAAACAACATCAGTTGCTCCTAAAGTCTCGTATTGAAAAGTAATTAACCTAATCACATATCCTCTATGATAGGTTAATCATTTTCATAAATAACCCAAAATAAACTTACTCTAAAAAAAAGAACCAGTCAAACTAACTAGGGACTTCACGTAGTCCAGTGGTAGGCGATAAATACCAGTCGCACTTTGGTTGTGGGTTCGATTCCCGCAGCTTTGTCCGACGCGACGGGTAGTCACACGGTCTACGTGTTGTCCTTTTTCCAAAACTATATAATTCTCAAATCATTCCCCAAAAAGAGATAAAATCATCAAAAATAACCATAACATAATTTAACCTCAATTTTATCTCATGCCTTTCACTTCAATCATAACATATAGTAACCCATAATTACCTCAAAAGTAAGGATCATATAAACTCAAATGGTTCTTTATAACTATGTCCACAAAAGAAAAGATAACTATTACTTGAATAAAATTTGTCTATATTAAACATCAGGGTTACACATAATATAAAAAGTCTTCTAATGTAACCCCATCATCAAAAGAGACTTAATACTCTTAAGAATTTCACCATAACTCTTGAAGCCCTTATATGTTGACATCTTACTCATTCAACATTATTCATGATCCATTATCCATTCCTTTCCAACTTATTCCAAAATACCTCTTTCCTACAAACAAAATCATGAATCATATCCTACGATTCCAAAATAAGAAAACAATAGTCATGAAATAGTACATACCTTTGATTGGTCATTGTCAGTTTCTTCATCCTCAATCGGAATGGCATTAGGTATTGGTAAACGAATATTGGTACGCTCTTGGTGACCCCATTCACGAAACTTCTTCATAGGACATGTGTTTGCATAATGACCATGCACACCACATTTAAAACATTCAATTGATCCCTCAGAAAGAACTTCTTTCCCTTTCCTCAAGTCAACTGGATGCTTCCTTTTTCCATGGCAGGTTCTTGCTTTATGACCTTCATTTCCACATCTATAGCATATTTCTTTCCCTTTGAAACATTTTCCTAGGTGTTTCTTTCCACATATTTGACACATAGGTTTTTGAACACACTTACCTTTATGATTATTACCTGTACTTCCGTAGGGATTTGTTTCTTGCATATATGATGCCTTGGAGAAATCTCCAAGGTTTAGGTTGTCAATCATGACTCTAGATAGTTGGTTGAGGATAATCAAAATAGTTCTCATTGCAGCTCCCATATCATTCAGTTTCTTGCTCAAAAAACTGTCACAGTTTCCTTCACATCCACTGTTACTTTGGTGCCTGCTAGATCCAGCCATTTACTAAAACCAGATAGGTCAGTGTGAGTATATCAACAAAACCATCATGTACTAATGAGTAAGATAAACACTAAGATATACTTACTCATTCAATTTATCTAAAACTGGGACTCTTTCTGAAATCCTAACCATTATGGTAATGTCACTTATGCTTAAAGAATACCCTAACCTCTAAAGTTATCTAAATCGACCTTTGATACCAACTATAAGGCCCCAGCCTTAAACCTTACTTAATCTTGAGTTATTACAATATTATGCATTGAGGATCTTTTCAAGTTTAGAGTTTTAGAGAATTAGATCATGAAACTTGCATTACATTTCACATTTAAACAAAGTGGTTACATAAAAGACAGTATTCATTCTTCCCATCAACGGAAACATATTTAAAATATAACACGGATTCTTTCTTGACACATCCTTGACACTATCATCACATCATGTACCTTTCCCTTGACCTGTGAAAAACATTTCAAAAACTTGGGATGAGCATAAAAATCTCAGTAAGAGTTATAAAAATATGGAAAGGAAACATGAGTTCATATATACATTAGAATGGAATCACACTTTACCCATAAAACATAGGCATATCAAATCATGAATAAATCATAGAAAACATAAGAAATAAAGGTAACTTGAGGCATTCATAACATTATTACGTAGGGAGTAACCCTCTTGGTTACGTTTGGAATACCCATCACAGTATATTCCCTAAATCTCTTCGGAGAAACCTTAACGTTTCACTCCTTCGCGTTACCCAATGCATTGGAGAGCTATATCGGGCTCACCCGCCCTTAGTTTATCACGAAACCACCCGTTCTTCATAACAATGCCCAAGAACCATAACATAATCGTATCACATAAAACATGCATAAAGGAAACATAACATTTCCACATTTCAATCACAATATAACATTTTAGTATATTGAAATAATGAATCCATTCAAAAAGAAACCATTTCCAAAACCATTTAAAACATTTAATAAAGAGATTTTTGAATCAAAGTGTCCCATACCACCTTGAACCTTAAAATTTTAAACCATTAATATCCATATAAATAAATCCTTAAAACTATTTTGAAAACATGGATATTAATAAGAAAAAAATAATTAAAACATTTAAAACGATATCTTGGTTAAAGGGGTTTTACAAAAATTAGTGACACTTGAATACAATAATTGAGGAATAACATTTAGTCAGAACTTTATAATATCATGAGAATAAATGGATTCATGATATGATACTCCAAAGGACAGTATATACACCATATAATAGTGAATTGGTGCATAACAACAATGAACCCTCAATAGAAATGTCAAATGTGATGAAATCCCTTATAAAGAAGGTATCCTTAAATTAAGGACAAATCAATCTCAAAAATATGTGTGACAAATATAAATACACCCAATATAAGTGGATATTAAGTGTAAAACAATAAAATTTCATTCACACATATTCAATGGATGACATATTCAATGACTACATGTTGAACCCAAAGAAATCGAAATTGGGTTAAAAAGTTCCCTTGACAGCCTAACGACATCACATCAAAATTAGTTGGTGAGAGATAAAAAGTGTATCTCATCACTTGGACATAAAATTTAAATCAATAAGGATATATGATAACATATCCCAACATAAAAATATGTAAATTAAAAGACCCAACAAAAGAAGTCTTTTAAAAAAAAGGAGGGTGAAAGGTTCCCTTACCGACTTGGGTATCATTCAAGACATACACCCCATGAAAGAAGGACAATAGATCGTTATTGTAAATACTAATAAACGAAATTATATTACACAAAGAGTAGAATAATGGACATTACATACACCACTCAATGGAATTTGTGGCAAATGTAGCATAAATCTCACGGGAATAAAAGTGAGATGAAAAATCACTTACGAAAACTCGGCAGCCTAACGGCGCCACTTAAAACTTCCGAATATGGATTGATGAGATCAAATAGGGTATCTCATCACATTACAATAAAATGTACAGAAAGAGGAATATAAAAGAACATCCCCCAACATTACATAGAGGAGCTTAAAAGAAGTGACATAAAGGGGAGTACTTAAAAAGAAAGAGAGAGGTTAGATCTCTTACGAAAGTTCGGCAGCCTAACAGTGCCACTCAAAACGTCCAAAATGGATTGATGAGAGAGAATAGGGTCTCTCGTCACATGAACATAAAAATTACTGTAAGTTTAATATAAAAGATCATCCCAATAACAAGAAAGATGATCTTTAAAAGGAATGACATAAAAATGTGTACTTAAAAAGAAAGAGAGGAGTAGGATCCCTTACCTCAGGTCCGACTTGACTCGATCATTCTTTAATCTCCTGAATAATAAAGTTGAGTTAATTTCTACTTCCTTAAGAACCTTTTTAAAGTTCATTATTCCTTTTATATCACTTATTACCATGTCATAAACATTATGTAATCATTTAAGTTAATAATATTTGTTTTGCCGATATTTGGTTCTTAAGTCGAAAGTGGACTTCTTACAATTACATGTTGTTCGTGTGGCCAAATGTTTATTATATCCAGAATTGTATTCATGATGTAGATATCATATATGTCATATATATCCATTACATTCATGCATTTATAACATTACATAATCATTTAGAGGTAAGAAATGAAATGCACCGTTCATGGAGACGGTAAGCCGTACGTACGCATGAACGCTACTTTCATTTCTATTTCGTATTTTATAGAATGGAATAATAATGATATAAAGGTATATTATAATTCTAGTATAATATCATATATAATATCATAGTTCCATCCTTTATACGTCCCACATATGGTATTTAACGAATCAAATCACTTTGAGGGGGCGGTAGTCCGCACTTCCTTAAATGAAGATATCGCGTTTACTCATAATGGAAACCATAAAGGTATGCCCAAAATGAAAAAAACAGAAGCTTAAGGAAAACATAAACATATTATATATCATATATAAAAATAGTGACATCATAATGTCCACCTTTGAAGGTGTTAAATGAGTATTGAACAATCATCGTTTCGGGAGGCAGAATTTCACCATCCACGGAAACCGTATGTTCTTTAACCATTTGATGTAGTTGTGTGAGAGTTTAGCTCGAATAAATATTATAAAAACATCCTAGTATATTGAAGATACTGGTGTTGTTACAAAATAAGTAAATAAAAAGAGTTTAGGGGGTTGGAGAAGCAAAATAAAACGAATGAACACGAGAGAATGAATTACCTTTAAAAGTGTAACTCCTTTTGATTTGAGCCTAAAGGCTTCCTTTGAAAGGATTATGCCCAAAGGGAATCCTCTAGGATGAGGAGAGGGATGTGGAGAGAGTAAATGGGCAGGGGTTGGATGAGACAAAGGCTTGAGGAGTGTGTGAAATGAGGTAGAGGTGGGGGCCTTTTATAAGAGGAAAGGAGGGGCACTTTTGGAAAGTATGAAATATTACTTTATTTGAAAATGTGTTTCGGTTTTAAAAGGTCCCACATTGATATAATTCGTGGATAAGGTGATAAGGGTTCTAAATCCACCCATACAATAAGTTTTGGACATGTGTAGTTCATATATTTTACATTTTCTTTCCATTTTATTTAAATCGTCAAATAATGATGTCATCGCTGCATCATTATTATGTCATAAATAATTTAATTTATATAATGTCTAAAAATTATAAAAAATTACTATGATGTAGGAAATATTTTTCTCTTTCCAATGACTATTTATAATAAAAAATCTGACTTGTATAACCCCACTTAAAAATTGTTTTAGTAAAACATATCATGTTTGTGTCATTTTTACTTTTACATTAAATAAAAAGTTATTTATGTCATTTCCCAACCAAAGTGGCTCCATGGGGTCCCCAAGTTGACCCATGGCTTGTCTTGGTCGGCCATGACACAACCAATGAGGGTATGACATGTTTCAAGCTCATCTCATTTTATTAAAGCATTATTTTTACCTTAAACTACACTAATTACCACTAACCGCGATTAAAAACTTAATAAGTTACTATTCACCAAAAAATTATTTTTATCCCATTGAACCACATTTTACTTCTTAATGACAACCATGTATGTCGTATTTTTGAAATTCAAAACACAAAAGTGGTAAAATTTCATTTAAACGAAAAATCAGTTTTTATAAGTACCACTTAGTGATTTCACTATTCATCAAAAATTGATGTTTTTCAGAAAAATCCCAAAAATTCACCCTAAGCTATATTTGATATTCCGAATTCAAAAATGAAGTCTATTTTACAAAATTCAAAACATTTAAGTCACATTAATTAATTTAATAATTAATTCCCGCTGTCAGAGCGAATAGCGTGTTTTTATGAAACAATAAGTATCAAAAGATTGACACTGGTTTAAGTCTGATTTCAAAGTGAAATTAATTCCAACGACCACTATTGGATTTAATGGTAAAAATATATTCTAATTTCATTTTAAACCCAATTAAAAAGATAATCTAATCATATAAATAAATTATATTAAAAAGAGGTTTTGAATTAAAATACAACATTTTACACTATTCATTAAAAAATGAACTTTATCGGAAAAATACCAAAAATTTACACAAAGTAAAATTTGATGTCCTGATTCTAAAGAAGAGTTTTATTTGGTCCAAAAGAATGTATAAGAGTGATCAAAACTATTTTTAATGACAATTCTCCATCAAAAGGCGATAAGTGAACATTTAGTGAAAATTAGGGTATAAAAGCATAAAATTGAATTCTTTCCGTATTTTAAGCCTCTATCCTTTATTGGATAAATGTAAAAACATTTAAAAACATATATAATCATATTTTAGTTATTTCTATCCATTCCCGCCATTACAACGGCTACATGTTAACTACCATTTAAAATAATATTATTTTATTATTAGAGTGCAACGTAAGATTCCCAAGAAACTCGTTGTTGCGTGTTGGGTACGCCATCGAGAATAGCATCCCCTTTAAAGTCATATCAATATTTTATTCACAAATATGGATAAATATGAAAATGTCATATTCTTTATTTACCTGGGGTGTTACAATCTGGGTCTAGAGGTGGGTAGCAGGAGAACGCTCACTATGATGCATAACAGCAACCTAAATCTTGGAAATGGGGTCGTCTTCCAAAATGTCATGGTCGAGGATGTGGTTGTGATGATGTTGCACCATAGGGGAGTGGTTGTGTTGCAAGTCAGCTCACGTTGGAGCAGTAAAATCTTGGGAAGAAGTATTATGTGATCTTCAATCATAGGAATTCACAATCAGAGTGGGAATCTACTGGTGATATCTCTGATCATGACTATGAGGATGTTTGATTCCCTTCATTTGTAGTTTTTTTATTATGGATGAGGGTTTGTCTCTTTGTTTGACCTCGTCCATCCTCGCTCCTTTGTCATCTTTATTTTATAATATATTTTATAGGAGGAGGCTTGCCAATCTTCTGAACCTTTTGAGTATATAATAATAATAAATATATTTTTTAAAATTTTATAATTATTTAAATAAATATATAATTATTTAAATAAATATATTTTTATTTATATGCATAACTATAAATAAACATATATTTATTTGAAATTAAAATTTATAATAAATATATTTATTTATTTATAATTGTAATTATAAATATATATATATAATTATAATTATAAAATTATAACAAATATATTTATAATTTTATAAATATATATAATTAATATATTTATTATAATTTTATAATGATTTAAGTATATTTATATTTATTTAGAATTATAATTATAACTATTTGTATTTATTTAAAAATATTTGTATATAAATATATATAATTAATATATTTATTATAATTTTATAATTATTTAAATATATCTATATTTATTTGTAATTATAATTATAACTATTTGTATTTATTTATAAATATTTTTATATATTTATAAATATATTTATTTAATTATATATATTTATAAATTTATAAATATAATAAATTTATTTATTATAATTTTATAATTATTTACATATATTTATTTATTTATTTATTTATTTATTTATAGTTATAATTATAACTATAAATAAATATTTTTATAAATATTTTTAAATAATTATAAATATATTTATATATATATATAATTATAATAGATGTATTTATTGTAATTTTATAATTATTTAAATATATATATATAGTTATAATTATAATTACAAATAAATATATTAAAAAAGTATTTATATATAATTAAAACTTTATAATTATAAATATAATAAATATATTTATTATTTAAATATATTTATTGTAATTTTATAAGTGTTTTTTAGAACATAATAGATTCATGGGTATAACATGAATGAATCATATTCCTAGTAAAGTATAGATAATAAAAAATGAGTCATCATATATGGACAACATGAATAATAATAAGGGTGTAATGTATAAATGAGCATTCATGATGAATACATAACATATATACACATCAATTATACTCACACATCAATATATTTGTTGACCAAATTCATTGGAAACATATATTTATTTATTTATAATTATAATTATAAATATATATATATTTAAAATGTATTTATAAATATAATAAATCTAATAAATATATCTATTATTTAATGAAATTTATTAGAATCTTATAATTATTTAAACATATATTTATTTAATTATAATGTTAGAAATACTTTTTTTTAAACATTATATATATATATATATGAATTATTAAAAATTTATATTAATTATAAACATGTGTTTTTTATTTAATGTATACAAATAGACATTATTTTTTAAGATAAATATAATGATTTTATATAAATTAATAATATTTTTTTATTAAAAACTTTTATCCGTGCTAATAATAGCACAGATAAATGGTTGATTTATCAGTGCTTTTAGCTAGCGCTAATAAATCCCCCCCCCCCTTTATCAGCGCTTTCTATATAGCACTTATAAAAGTCAGCGCATCCCTTGCCTGGATCTATGGTAGTGTTCAAAACCAATCATGCTTTATAGATATTTACTTTAGCATCCATGTCCAACTTTTTCTTGAATAATTATTTACACCCAATGGGTTTTAAATTAGCTGGAGGGTCTATCAAAATCCAAACCCGGTTTTGGTATATGGACTTCATCTCAGATTTCATGAAATTTTTCCATTTAGCAGTATCTTTGTCTTCTATTGCTTTTTGGTAGGTTAGAGGATCATCATTCTTGAAGAGTAATGTGTCACTTGAATTTGTAATAAGAAAATTATATCTCTCCAGTTCTCTAACCTCTCAAGTAGACCTACGTAGTACTTGTGCCTCGAGAACATTGGCATCTCCCACTATTTCTTGTGGAGATTGATCCTATACAAACTCTCTTTCATCTGGAGAATCAGCTTCATCGAAGTCAATCTTGCTCCCACTGTTTCCATTAGAAATGTGTTCCCTTTTTAGAAATATGACATGTCTTTCCACAATCACTTTTCTATTTGAAGGTTTATATAGCTAATATCCTTTATTTTCTTTAGGATAACCTATGAAGATGCATTTCATGCTATGGGATGCTAATTTTTCACTGGTTATTGTCTTGAAAAAATTCACGCATCCCCACACACGTATGTGTAATAGAGTGGGTTTCTTTCTATAGCACAACTCATATGGAATCTTATCTATTTCTTTAGTTGGTACACGGTTAAGGGTATATGATATTGTCTGCAATACGTATCCCCAAATGGATAATAGAAGAGCTGTCTGACTCAACAGTGGTTTGACCATGTCTAACATAGTCTGATTCCTCCTTTCACTAACACCATTCTATTGAGGTATATAAGGAGGGAGTTGGGATACTATCCCATGCTCCTTTAAGTGATCAATGAAAATTTGGTTAAGGTACTCTTTACCTCAATCTGAGCGGAGCGCGTTAATCTTCTTGACAACTTGGTTTTCTACTTGATGTTGGAATTCCTTAAACATCTGAAAGGAATCCAACTTATTCCTCATTAAGTAGATATAATCATACCTACTACAGTCATTGGTAAATTAATGAACTATAAAAACTCACCCCTTTCCTATACTAGAAAAGGATCACATATGTCATCACTATGAATCAATTTCAATAATTCAGTGGCTCTTACTCCTTTTCCAATAAAGGGTGATTTAGTCATATTCCCTTATAAACAAGTGTGACATGCATGCAAGGGTTTTAATTCAGATGATTATAAAACCCCTACTTGATGTAATTTTGTAAAACTCTTATCATTTACGTGGCCAAGACTAAAGTGACATAGGTGGGTGTTATATGAGTCATTTTCACTATTTATTTCATTGATTTTCATTACATGGTTTTTGAGTTCAAGTATATAAAATCCATTATTAAGATGTGTCACACCATAACATATTTTATCCTTATAAAAGAGACAATATTTATTTACAAACTTGAAATAAAATCCCATGGTGTCCAAACTTGACACTAAGATTATGTTTTTGGTAACTAAAGGAACATAATAACAATTATTTAATACAAGAATCAAACCACTAGGCAAAGTCAAATGATAATCTCTCATTGCTAAGGCTGCTAGTCTTGCACCATTTGCGGCCAGGATATCCACCTCACCCTTTTCAATATTTTGGAATCTATTTAGTTATTGTATATGAATACAAATGTGTGAGTCACATGTTTTATCCAATACCCAACTTGTAGATAAATACATATTGTATTCAATTAAAAAAATACATGAGGTAGAATTTTCACCTTGCTTCTTTTTTCCTACCTTTCAATTCTTCTTCTAGTGGTATTTATTGCCACATAAAAAGCAGACAGCCTCCTGGTCATTGTCCTCCTTCTGTATCTTTGGATTTTTGGAAATATGGAACATTGGTGTCTTTGGCTTGGGTTTAGCCTTAAACCCCTTTTTCATTTCCCTTCCTCCTCTTGTTCACCATAAGGACTAAAGAATTTGTATTCTTCATATCCTTATCAGCTTAGAGAACTAAATACAATGGTTCTGGGAGGGAATTTTTCATGTTATTCACGTTGTAAATAATAATAAAATTCATGAATTTTGGTATTAAAGTGGTAATAATGTGATCATTCACTAGTTCTTGGTTCAGTTTGAACCCAAGGGATTCAATTCTCTCTATGTACCCAATCATCTTGAGCACATGAGGTTCTACTTGATTCCCTTCTGCTATCTTTCACCTATACAATGCACTTGATATCTCATATATTTCTTGTCTTTATCTCTCTTGATATAACTTTTGGATATGAGTTAGCATCTTGTAGGCATCTTCGTCCTCATGCATTATCTAAATTTGACTGTACATTGATGACAACAAGATACACTTTACATGTAGTGCATCATCTACATGCTTTTTATATTTTTATTTATCCTTCTTTCTTTCTCCATGAGGGGGATTAGCGGGAAGTGATTACTCCATCACATAAAGCATCCTATCTTTGTGTAGTATTATGTAAAAATTCATATATCACTCCTGAAAGTTATGGCCGGTCATGATATTTTCTTTCTCCATAATTGATCGTAGTGATAATGAATTGATGGCAGTGATTACCATTTTATCTACAAAAAATAAACCTAGAAGTTATTACTTTATCTTGATTACTGATTTAGACATTACCGATTAATTAAATCATTAAATGTCTCCCACTAATTTATCAAATCCTAGTAACCCTCACTACTAGATTTAAAATACTCAATCACTTGAGTATTTTAGTGGAAATGATCCTTGAAACCTCTCCTTGTAGTCTAAGTAATGTCTACACCACTACTCAAAGAGTTTTAAGGTAGGAACTAGACTGGCCAATTGCATTGACTCATGGCTCCTTGAATTGTTGAGTGAAGTCCTAGCTGCTTGGAATTGTAACCTTTATTCCCTCAACACTTTTCCTCTAAATTGGTTACAAGCTAGCTATGTCTACTTCTTTTCCACTAGATTTAGTTAAGTCAACTCATCACTCTTTAAGAACTCCACAGTAGTAGGAGGTACTCTCAACTATGACTAACGATCACATCATACACCTGTTTTTTTTTCAAATTTATGTGATGGAAGGTGTTACAACTTAATATTACTTTTAGGGTTTTTATTATTTCTTGATGAATGAAGTCATTATGCGATCACTCTCACAACTGAAGAATGATTTAATAGAAAAAATTCATAACTTCTTTATCCGTTTTAATCTATGAATTATATTTTTGTTGTTTTATGTGTGTTCTCAGAAATAGCATGTTCATAAAAATAATAAACAATGCATAAATTAAATAAATTACCAAAATAATATTGGTAATTTGGTATTCACTGATCCAATTATAATCAATGGATCGGATCTGACTCATATCCAAGCTCACACCCTAGTCCAATGTTTCCATGTCATGTTTGGGATATCGCCTCGTCTCAGCATTTTCCATGTCATATAACATCATTAACATAATACATAAATGCTCGCATGTAGGTGAGGGGGTTTCAGGAAGTAAAAAACACATATATAATTATACTGATAGATTCACATACCCTTATACAAGTTAAGATAAGTAAGATGATGAGAAAACCATCATGGCCAGAAGGGAATAGTGGGACTGGAAGTGGGTGGCCTGCTGACACGGTGTCAGGTAGGGTGGAGGCCAGGAACATGTGTGTAGTGGGTTGTTGAGGTGGCACCAGTGAGGAGGAGCTCGGTGGGTGCATGAAAGTGAGTAGTAGCAACATGTTGTAGAGTGAAACCAGTAGGAGGAGGTGATTATGGAGTTGGTAGTGGTGGCATGTAGGAGAGGACGATGTGCCAGCAAGGGGGTGGCAGTGAGCCATGAGGAGGCAACATGATGGGGAAGCGAACCCGCATATTTTAAGTTTTGTTTTTTTGCTAACTAGCAGACAGCTTCCCACTACTTTCTACCACCTACTTTTTTTTGGTTTGTCTCAAGCCTCAAACCTTCCTTTTTTGTCTCTTTCTTCATCCTAATCATTTTAAGATTTTGGGAAAAATCATCAATGAAATTTGAACCCACCAGTCAAAACAGATCCAACCATCGAAATCTGGCCAGCACCTTGCTGGAAAAATGGGGGTCATCATAATCTACCTAAAAATAATAACAAAAACACATATATATATATATATCATTCTTCAATTTCATACCTATAAATAATAATTTTAATTCGAATTAAAAAAAAATTGGATGGTCGTAACTTGGTCGTTCGATATAGGTTTGAAACATGATCTTTTACGTTGAGACCAAAACAAAACCCTTTACTTAAATTCAATACAAAATTAAATTTTCTTGACTTATAAAATTCACACTATCCCTATGATATCAATTTTTGGTACCAGGACACATAAAACAAGTAGATGGGTCAGGGATTTAAAATTTTTCATTGTCAGATAAATGTAACAACATCATATCTGATGATTCGAGCCATGGTAAAAACAGAGGATCTCACGTGAATTTATATAAATATATAAACTAAACAAGCAGTTACCTCATTCTAATTGAAGACGTGTATGAAAACCGCTCATTTTTTGTGACCGTTTCTCAAATTATTCTAGGTTGAATCCCTCTAGATCATCCACACATGCTTCAATAGTCCATGGGAACGTTGATCATCGAAATTCATTTTCTAGTGTAGAGGTCCAATAAATCCTTAAACATATCGATGATCACCACTACTATATTCCTTCGATCCGAAAAGGAATTCTGGGATCGATTGCATGGAAAGAGTGTTTCTCTCTATATGATGTGAGGAGGAGATAGGATCTCTCAAATTAGAGTGGATGAATATTCCCTTAGAAAATAGCTCACTCTGGCTTGTATAGTGGGGGTTAAACACCCAGAAAGGGTTCCCCAAGCCCCGTATAAATAACTCCCACCAAATAATCCATAAATGATATGTTATTAACAACTAACTGTTTCATAAACATTATTTATATTTTTATCATCAACTTGTAATATATAATAAATATATATTACATGATAAAAGGGATTCATTAACTCATCTCATAACTCCTACAAATATTAAAAAAACCTTTAAAATTAAAATAATATTTGTTCATAAAATATTTTTCATGTATTCACTTAATACCTTGTGAATACTTTAAATGAATAAATTAAACCCCAATTATCCTATACTTAAATAATAATGAATTTATTTATACTTTGGTAGTCGTGTATCCTCAGATATGTCTTGGGCCGTGTGGTGGGTCCCACCATGTCCTATACTCCTATTCATAATAATAGGAAAGACATTTGAATGCTCTAAATGTGTGAACCTATAGACCCTTATCTTGATAGTAGTGAATATTATTCACAGACCAGGAGTAAAGTCTAGCAACTCATCAAGGCCCCTAAAGAGATAAGGAAAATTCATAGCAATGACAATATTTTTTTATAAACACACGTCATGTGATATATTCTCTTTATTGTACCAAATCTCATAAAGTGGGATGCACATATTGTGTCATCATCCATTCTTGATTTATTATTCATTGACCTAACTGAATATACTTACCTTCTTCTACCATGGTTATTGTTTATTCAATCAATTTTATACCACCAATGATGCACACAACGCAAACTACCTCACTACGACATCAATTCCATAGATTTCATATTGCATAAAAGTACACAATCAAATAGTATACACAAATAATAATATAAAGTCAGGAGACCATTACACATGTTCCCATATAGAAACTACCAATGACACCTGAAACATGTGGTGTTCATATTGGCAAGTCAGTCCTCATAATCTCATCTACTTGAGATTGTCAAGTGTGAAATTCCTGAGAATAATTCTTAGTGCTTATGATCCCCTAGTACCTGGTAGTCTCACATCATCTATGTCCTATCTGCATGATGTATCTGAACCATAAAAAATAACTTTAAGATTATTATTATGGTATCTATAGGTTCTCATTATATCCTAGGGAAATGTTATAACCTCTTGATATAACATGTAATCTAAGGACATTAAAATAAATATAGTGGATGCAGAAGTATCAACACTATTATGTTAATATAAGAACATGAATCCAAATCAAAATTTATACATGTTATGGTAATCAAAGTACACAAAGGAGTTGGGTGTGGGGAAACCACTCACAATAATTTAGTTTTTCACACCATCATTCATGGATGGTTATTATAATTGATATTATGTTTATATGTGATATTTATTTTTTATTTTTTATTTTTTAAACAATTTGGTACCAAAAAAACTTTTATTAAACAAAAAAATCAAGTTTTATTTTAAACAAGGTTGATAGGTAACCCTAACATGACCTAGAGGACCAAAGGTGCAAGCCCCAATCAACTTGACCTAAAGACCCAATGGTTCAAAGGCCAAAATATAGCCCAAAGGCCTAGAGTGAGAAGTTGACGTCATTTAAAGTAACCATAAAAACTACACCCCCCCCCCCCCACCCAGAAGACATCACAGCCTGACCCTAATCTGAAAAATTCATTCCCCCCTCCCCCGCCATGAAATGTTGCATTATGTTGGACTGACACAGTGAGGCAAGACACCCCTTCAACCAAAAAGCACTGGGGGTCAAATGATAGATGTCATAATACCCATCACTCTATCAAGTAATCCACCCAGTAATGTATGTGTGGTCATTGCATGAAATACCTAATTAATGCACTACATCATCATATCGGTCTTAAGTGAAGATCATCAAAAGGAAGGGCAACCTACCATCCCACAATAAGGGGACATAGGACTGGATGATAAATGTGAACACACTCATCCCTCAAAACAAGGTTTCCTACCCAGTAGTGTCACTGCACTTCCTTCTTGATGCACCGAGATGTTTTCCTAGGTCCTGAAATTTTTCATGTTTCCCACAAGAGATGACTAATAGGTCTTGAGGATCAAAGATCGAAATAAAGGCCCAAAACACTAGAATCTGGGGGAACCCAAGATGGAGGATCCCCTTGTCCCATCATTTCCTGAAGCTGAACACTGACATGTCTCCATAAACATCATCCAATGTGCCATTTTCCACTACCCATGCCCACACAACACTTCCTCAACCACCTATTGAACTGATGGACATATCGAGTTAATGAAGACCCCCCACAACCTATAGATCTTGCCTTCATTGTAGGCCCTTTGAAATCACGATCCCAACCACTGGTGTCACTGACCATATTAGAATAGGGAATACTGGAATAAACCACTAAAGATAGTGAAAACCATATCTAAGCCTGATGGGGCCCTAATAAACTCCATCTAGATCCATCCAAAGGCAGAACCTCTGAAGGAAAGATGATCCATCCCACGATCAAGATCCATCACCTAAAGAGGAAGCACCACCGCTCTACCAACGTCATTACTGTTCTCACATCTAATCACCATATGAAGACATACCCAGGATAGAAGGCCAAATTCATATGTCCAATGACAAATATGCATGTATAAGGCCAAATTATCATTAAAACCATCCACCATAACACTGGTAGATTCACTCGATCAAAAGAACAGTTGAATTCAATGTTGGTAGAGAAACCTAGACAGGAGCTCCCAAGGGAGAGCTCCCAAACTTGATAACATGGAATTTATATATGATATTTATGACATAATTTTTATTATGGAAATATAAGATATCATTTACCTTCTTACCTTTCGACCCATTAAAAAATATAACATTGTTCGTGTAAATATGTGGACTACCACCTCCACGAAATGATGTGATTCATTTTTCAGGTCCTCCTTTAAAGAATGATTCTAAATATGTATATGATGAATATATATGATATTTATATCATGATTATAATTCTATTGATGATGAAACCATGAGAAATATGCAAGAACCGAAACTACTAAATATAAACTTACATGAAAAACAAAACTATTAACACTTAGAAATGATGATTTTAATAAGAAATTATTAATAAACGAGTGTTGAAATGTTATTAGTGGATAATATATGATATTATAAGTATATATTTATGGTATATTATTATAATAAATTTAAATTTATTATATATGAGGTTAAAAGCACTTACAAAGCAATTCAGACCTAAGGTAAGGGTTTATTCCGTAATCTTATTCTTATTCAGGATTTTTCGTGTTTAATTTTGGGGGGGGATTATATGATATTTCTATATTAAACCCCATAAATTTTATTATGATTCAGTTATTCCTAAAAATTATAATTTTTCATTTCATTTCCCTCGATCTAAGTAATCAAAAGTTTGAAATAATATTTTTAAGGAAAACCAACTTTGTTTTTCAATTCGGTTAGGAATCTTTTTATTTCATGTCCATATTTTCTTTAAAATGTTTTTAAGAATGATTTTACTATTATTCAATGATTGATTAAATTAATTTTTACCCATATTTCACTTTCTATAAAAATATTTAAAAGGAATCTTCTTATCATTTTCTGAACAATTCACTCTTTACTAAAGGTGTGAATGGAATCTTTGTTTTAACATACACTGAATGAATGGATTTTCCCGCCATCATGACTACTTTTTGTTTTGAAACTTAATTTAAAATTTTTCATGGTTCTTTAAAAATAAAATTTTTTTCATTATATTTTGGAATTTTTCAGATTTTAAATAATTGATTCCAAAATGAAAAGGTTATTTCTCCCTTAAGAAATGTTTCAGTGATCATTTAAAAGTACTTTCATCTATATCAACAACCTTTAATGAATCCTTTTCTTTTATGTGGATATAATTTAATAATACCATACATCATATTTCTCTATATGACTTATGAACATTTTAATTGGGAAAATTATTGACATTTCATATGCTTGTTCTTCCAATACAAATAGTTACTAATTATTAAGTCATGTTGATTAAGTTGTATTTTTAATTTATATGATGAATGAATTAGACTTTTTCAGTGATGAGTGAAGCCTAGAATTATATATAACCTCAATGCATTAGTGGGTATCATGAGACAAAACAAGTTGGTTATTTGTTATATGCCTTACCCATTTATGTATGATGTTTTGGCACGAGGCCTCCACGATAAGTTTAAGATATCCATTATTATGAATTTCATCATTATGAGATCAGTTATTGATGTCCATGAAATTATTCAAATAATTATGTTATCCATGGATAAGTTTTAAGCTCATGTGATTATTTATATGGAATTATTTGATCATCATTTATTTGTTTCATATTATTCATGTCTTATTTATTCTATGATAGCTTCCTTTCTATGAATTCCCTTACTGAGCATCCCAAATCACCCTTTTATTTTGTTTCATATTCTCAGGATGTAAAGAAGTGTACTATGATTGATATTCAAGGAAATTATATAGGGAATAATAATTTTATCAAAGAAAATACTATGTTGTATTTTATGTTTTCAAATGTTATGTGATATTGAAGAATGTATCTAGTTTTCAGAAACTACTAAACTATTTGATCCTTCGGGGTGAGATCTCTTGTATCTAGAATCAATATAATAAAATAACCACTAACTATGGTATACTAGGTCCAGTGATGTTATAGTTGGTATAATAGGAAGTTTAGTATAAACCTTGAGAACTAGATTTAATAAAATATTGATTAGAGAACATAATCATGTGATAGAATCTATGGATAAGTCTAAGTATAGGATAATATCATAAAGTTTTATTAAAGTATATATTGTGGGGTTTTCATAAAAAATAAATCTCTGTCCCGATTCTAGAAAATGGATTTGGTTATGAAACAGATGCACCTAGGGGTAAAAACATTGAATGAGGTAGATTGGTTATTAACTCGATCTTCACTGGTGTACGATGATTGGATCTAAGACTGTATATCTTACTAGACACTCATGGGGGATATGTTTTGGTTGATTCACATACTCTTTACAAACCATTATAAAAATATTTTAAAATCTTTATATGATTTGAATATTTTCCCAAAGATACTGAGCTTATTATTTTGAGTTTAACTATGCATAAATTTTCAATTTATGTTAGGTATGCACCAGAATTTGAATTATACACTATAATTCATAATGTTATGAGTTAATCTAGTGTATTTCATTATTTAGAAAAGGAATATAATGGAAGGAATGTAAAACATGTCAACTGTAATAATCAGTGTAGAGATTTCCCTCATCAGCAAGTCAACATGACTAGTGTTCGAGATGATCAGATTATGACTATATTAGGACTGTTGACTCTGATTGTGACTAATAAAATTGCTCGTATGGAACAACGTATTGATTCAAAACATGATTCATTAATTTAAGAGTGCTTTATGTAGCAGAAACCTCCATCCTTTATTGGAATTAATAATCCATTGATAGTTGAACATTGGATCAAGTCCCTTTAAAATATATTTCTGACTTTAAGAAGTAAGTAAATGGAGAAGGCTATTCAGAAAGTGTATTGTTTAAAGGATAATGTTGATCAATGGTGGTCATTGATTCAAAATAAAAATGAGGGGGAAGATATAGACATAATGGAATGAAATAATTTTAAGGAGATATTCTTCAAAAAATACTTTCCTCATGAGCAACAAGATGATATGGAAAGGAAATTCCTCCATATGAGATAGAAAGAGGAGGAAATTATTCTTGATTATAAGGAAAACTTTACAAGATTAGAAATACATGCTATATACTACATGCCTAATTCAGAAATTAAGGTTGATCATTTCTTTAATGATCTTAGTTCAAGCCTCTAAATGGCACTAGTCTCTCAAAAAATTTCATCATATGATGATATAGTATCAATTGTCATTAGGATAGAGAAATGATTATCCAAGTCATATATTTTTAAATGAAATCAGATAATAAGAGGAAAACTAAATGCCAAGGAAAAATAAATGAGATGAAGGAAAATAAGGGAAGGATGGAACTTCCCACGTGTGATAATTATTTAAAGAAACACTCAGGTACTTGGTAGAAGGGAATGGGAGTTTTCTTCAAGTGTGGATAGAAATTCCATTAGGAACGTGAATGAAAGGGTAAGAATAAAGCCACTAATGTCAAGTGTTTTAACTGTAAGGATTTGGGGCACTACATAAAAAATGTCCTTAACATTTAGGGAATTTACCTCAGAAAAGTATAAGAGAACAAGTTTAAGTTTGTGAAATAACTATAGCTGAAGTCGAAATCCATTAAGTTATGATAATAGGAACTTAGATTATAAACTCATGCTTTATTTGATTCCATAACTATACACTCTTTTACATTTTTCATGGATATGGAATCATCCCTTGACACTATGATTATTTAATTTTCAATCAATATACCTAATAAAACTGTAATTATTATATATTGAGTGGTTTCTATTAAGATGAACAGTTATTCCATAATTGCAAAAATGGTTATTATACTTATATTTGGATTTCAAATAATCCATATTTTTTTTGTTTTATTTAGTTTTTAGGATTTAGGAATTGGTAGGTGAAGCGTAAAATAAACAATGTTAAACAAGTGGTATTGTAATTTAAAGGTTAAAGTATTATAGCATTTCTATGGGTGTTATTAATGATGTCTTAGGAATTGATGCATTACTTATTCACAAGGTATACTCATATTAAGTATTATCTTAACTTGTTCTAATCATTTTAAGACAGGTGAAATAACTTATATTTATTTAATATATCTATTTATCCATTAATGGTTGATTTTTTTGCGATTTAAGAATGAAAAATTATTTTTAATCATTAATCATTAGAATTGGATATAGAAACTAAATAAAATAATCAATCAATAAAATATTTCACTTATAATGTTAAAATAATTCAATAATATTTTCTTGTGACTTTCATATTGAGAGTAAAAGAATCCATTGACCTTATGAAAATGATATTGAAAAAAAAATTGTCTTTTTACCTTTATTTCTAATGAATTTATGGTTTAGTTTTTCTCTTACTGATTTATGGTTTTGTGGTCATTAAATTTCTCATGATCATGTTCTTTATCACTCTATTATTTCTTAGACATTATTTCTCCTTGATATCAATATTTTCACTTCTCTCTAATGTTCTCCTTACCTAGGAACCTAATTATGTGTTATTTTAAGTAACTTTTACATTTCATTTTTCCTCTTTTCAAAAGAAGTTTTATTATTCCTTCGTATGATGTGGGTTTTCAACAAAAATATTTTGAAATATTGAACCATGGATTTTAAATGTAAGGAAATCATGAGAACGCGATTTATTTATGGGAGGGGGGAATGTAACACCTCGAAAATTTATTTTAAAATAATATTAAGCTTGATAGATTAACTAACACACAACACAAAGATGTAAGTGAACTATTATATACTATAAAAATATTATTTAAATGTGGTCATTATAACCTAGTTGTCAATTTATCATACAAATAAAAATAAACACATTATAAAAAACATGTATAAATAGTGTATATAATGAAAATGTATTGATTAATGTACTCAATTTTCAGTAAAATCATTTTATTCTTCAAAAATATTTTTTTCAAAAAAGGTTTTTATTATATTTTATACGTCTAAATCATAACTATTTTCTACCATTTTTAGAAATTATATTTGAGGAAATAAATTTCATTTTTGAAATTATTGTGTCAGTATTATCTTAGAATAAATTTTTGATACTTTTCTAAAAAGAATCATTTTTCAGTAAATAGTACAAAATCGCGATTTTTGAAACATTCCAATTTCATTTCATTAAATCAAGAAATTTTAAAGTCTCATTATGTTTTTAATTTGATCATAAAGTAAAATAAGTATCATTTAATTATAAATAATCTTATCAATTATATAGGAATCAATGTCATAATTTATTATGGTATAAATTCATTTTTTTACTTAAAAACACATTTTTCTAAAATCTATTTTTATGTACGAAATGTGTTTTTATCTATATTAAGTAAATAAATAACTATTGATTAATAATTTTAATTAAATTTATAGAAAATAAATTCAATTGAATATTTTAATATTCATATAATCATTTTTACAAGGCAGGAAATGGAAATAAATTCAATTTTATACTTAAAAATGCATTCTTCTAAAAACAGTTTTGGTTTCATTTTGCGCACTTATTGTTAATTTAATTTAAACCACTTATAGAAATTTAATCTTTTAAAATTGATTCCATGTTTTTAATCAGAGTAATTAATTAAATTTAATAGAATTAACTTATTTTTTGTCAAAATGAATAGTAAAAATAGTAAAATTGTGTTACTACGGTTAAGGTTAAAAAGGGTTTATTGAGGGTTAAAATAAAATATAAGGGTTAAAATGGACTAAAACTTATCTAAATCCTATTTTATAGTCATATTTTGACCCAATATCATCGCTTCTTTGAAGATATGTCATTTTGGAGCCATTTGTCTTGATTAATACATTAATATATTTTAATCTGTTGAAAAATTTTAGTTGTGTCCTGAAGGAATCTAGAGGGAAGCAGAAGCATGAAAAATATGAAATTTAAAATTTTGGGATCATATTCATGTTAAAAACACTGAATCCATAAAATCCATTTCCCATATTTCTCAAACGATCACATGCAATTCAATTTAAGTAGGAAAAATAAAATTGAAAGAAACTGTAAGCAGTACCTTGTTCATTTCAAATCGCTGATTTGATTCTCTCACCATCAGCATGTCATGGATCAAATCCACCAATATAGGA
This sequence comes from Viscum album, assembly GCA_963277665.1. Classification (NCBI taxonomy): domain Eukaryota; kingdom Viridiplantae; phylum Streptophyta; class Magnoliopsida; order Santalales; family Viscaceae; genus Viscum; species Viscum album. The sequence goes on from OY728145.1 coordinate 909,842,310, forward strand.
ATCCTCTCGATCATACACATGTTAACTACACCTCATAGATCATATATCATTAATTCTAGGTTGCTAACATGGAAAATTGAAGATCTTTATAGCATCCCTTCAATCGAATGAAGAACACATGCTCAATCGAGGAGACGAGATCGATCCAACTGTGTTCTTCCTTTAGTTTTTTACTTAAGAGATTTATAGAGATTAGAGATCTCAAAATCCATGCAAATGGTAGGGGGAACTATTTTTCAGTATCAAATACACTTATATATTTAATTTATACTTTCCAAAATTTCACTTTGGTCCCTTGAAAGTTATAACCTTTATTTTAGACCCTCGAGCACACTTATGACCTATTAAACTTGTCATAAATGTTATGAACATTTTATCCATAACTTTTAACCCTTTAAAATTTTATGTGATAAAATAAAAACCATTAATTAATCTCATATTCTCCCCAAATAATTTAACGAATCTTGAACATAATATGTTCGTTCAAAATTTATATCTTCTTATATTCACTTTTATGATCAAAAAACTTGTGAATACCTTGATAAATAAATTCAATAATCATCATTCTAAACTTGAATAATATAATTTAATTATTACAAATTTTGATTTGTCACACTCAGAAATTTACCGGCCCTCACACATGGGTCCCACTTGTAACATCCCAGGTAAATAAAGAATAAATAATTTTGATATTTATTAATATTTATGAATTAAATATTAATTTTACTTTAAAAGGGTTTATATGTTCGATAGCGTACCCGATACGCAACAAAGAGTTTCATTGAAATCTTTCGTTGCACACTAGTAATAAAATAATATTATTTTAAATGGTAGTTAAAACATAGTCGTTGTATTGGCGGGAATGGATAGAAATAACTAAAATATGATTATATATGTTTTTTAAATGTTTTTACATTTATCCAATAAAAGATAAAGGCTTAAAAATACGGAAAGAATTCAATTTTAGGCGTATATGCCCCAGTTTTCACTAAAGGTTCACTTATCGCCTTTTGATGTCGAACCGTCATTAAATATAGTTTTGTTCACTCTTATACATTCTATTGGACCAAATAAAACTCTTCTTTATAATTGGGACATCAAAATTTACTTTGTGTAAATTTTTGGTATTTTTCTGATAAAGTTCATTTTTTTAAATGAAGTGTAAAATGTTGTATTTTAAATCAAAGCCTCTTTTTAATATAATTTATTTATATGATTAGATTATCTTTTGAATTGGTTTTAAAGTTAAATTATAAAATATTTTTACCATTAAATCCAATAGTGGTCGTTGGAATTAATTTCACTTTGAAATCAGACTTAAACTAGTGTCAATCTTTTGATACTTATTGTTTCATAAAAACACGTTATTTGTCATGACAACGGGAATTAATTATTAAATTAATTAATGTGACTTATATGTTTTTAATTTTGTAAAATATACTTCATTTTTGAAATCGGAATATCAAATATAGCTTAGGGTGAATTTTTGGTATTTTTCTGAAAAACTTCAATTTTTGATGAATAGTGAAACCACTAAGTGGTACTTATAAAAACTGTTTTTTCGTTTAAATGAAATTTTACCACTTCTGTGTTTTGAATTCCAAAAATCCGATATACATGGTTTTCATTAAGAATTATAATGTGGTTCAATGAGATTAAAATTATTTTTTGGTGAATAGTAACTTTTAAGTTCTTAATCGCGATTAGAGGTAATTAGTGTAATTTAAGGTAAAAATAATGTTGTAATAATATGAAATGAACTTGAAACATGTCCTAACCTTATTGGATGTGTCATGGCCGACCAAGACAATCCATGTGTCAAATTGGGGACCCCATGGAGCCACTTTGGTTGGAAAATGACATAAATACCTTTTTATTAAATGTTAAAGTAAAAATGACACAAACATGAGATGTTTTACTAAAACAATTTTTACATGGGGTTATACAAATCAGATTTTAGACTATAAATATTCATTAGAAATCTAAAAAGATTTCCTACATCATGATATTTTTTTTATAATTTTTAGAAATAAAATATATTAAATTATTTATGACATCATGATGATGCAGCGATTACCTCATTAATAAAGGATTTAAATAAAATGAAATGATAATGTAAACTCTATGACCTACACATGTCAAAAACCTATTGGATGGGTGGATTTATAACCCTTATCACCTTATTCTCGAATTATATCAATGTGGGACCTCTTAAATCTGAATACCATTTTAAAATAAAGTGACTTTTCTTTACCTTCCAAGAGTGCCCCTCCTCTCCTCTTATAAAAGGCCCCCACCTCTAACACCTTACCCACACTCCCAAAGCCTTTGTCTCGGCCAAAATCTGCCCAATTTGTCTCTCCACATCCCTATTTTACTCCTTGAAGCCTTAATTTGGGCAGAAGTATTCCCAAGGAAGCCTTTGAGCTCAAATCTAAGAGAGTTACCCGATTTTAAGGTGATGTCTTCACTTGAGTCCTTTTGTTTTATTTTGCTTCTCCAACCCCCTAAACTCTTTTTATTAATTTCTTTTGTAACAACTCCAGTATCATCAATATACTAGTATGTTTTTATAATAAGTATTCGAGCTACACTTACACACAACTACATCTAATGGTTAAAGAATATACTGTTTCCGTGGATGGCGAATTCCGGCCTCCCGAAACGATGATTGTTCAACATTCTTTAACACCTTCAAAGGTGGACATAAAGATGACACTATATTTATATATTATATATAATATGTTTATGTTTTCCTTAATCTTATATATTTTTCATTTTGGGCATACATTTTTGGTTTCCATTATGGGTAAACGCGATATCTTCATTTAAGGAAGTGCGGACTACCGCCCCCTCAAAGTGATGCGATTCGTTAATGCCATATGTGGGACGTATAAAGGATGGATTTAAAGTTATTATATATTATGTTATAATGGAATTATAATATACCTCTATATCATTATTATTTCTTTCCATTAAATTATGAGATAGAAATGAAAGTAGCGTTCATGTGTACGTACGGCTTACCGTCTCCATGAACGGTGCATTCCATTTCTTATCCCCAAATGTAATGTACTATTAAAATTACATGTATATAATGGATATATATGATGAATGATACATCTAAATGATGAATATAATTCTGGAATTAAAATATACATACCTCTCATTTAGTTTTAATTCCATTAATATGACAAAGAAATGAAAGTAGCGTTCATGCGTATGTACGGCTTACCGTCTCCATGAACGGTGCATTTCATTTCTTACCTATAAATGATTATGTAATATTATAAATACATGTATATGATGGATATATATGATATATATGATATCCAAATCATGAATATCTTTCTGGATATAATGAACCTTTGACCACACGAACAACATGTAATTGTAAGAAGTCCACTTTCGACTTAAGAACCAAATATCGAAAAAACAAACATTATTAACTTAAATGGTTACATAATGTTTATAACATGGAAATAAGTGATATAAAAGTAATAATGAACTTGAAAAAGGTTCTTAAGCAAATATAAATTAACTCAAGTTTATTATTCAGGACGTTAAAGAACGATCGAGTCAAGTCGTACCCGAGGTAAGGGACTTCGTCTCAATCTCCTTTCATTGAGGCATATTTCATTTTATACACAACTTTATTTTATACGGTGTATAAACCCCTTTGAATTTTACTTTTATACAAAAGGAATATTTTTCTACGAAGCGTTTTACTAAACGAAAAAAAGGAATGTTTCTTTTAACATACGCGGTGACAACGACCTTTTCCACCACCGCGAGTATTATTTGGTCTTGGGCTTCCTCAACAAGCCGTAATGTTTTTAAAATAAAATAAATACCATATAATATTTTATGTATTTTGGTATTAAAAATGGTTTTGATAAAGGATTCTATTATGTCAATATATCTAAATGATATATTGTGAATGAAATGTGGAAATGTTATCATCCCTTTATATTGGTTTTATGTTTTATGATTTTATAATGGTACTTGGACATTTGACGGGTGGTTACGTGATGAACCATATGACGGGTCGTGCCGTGAATACCAGGACGGGTGGTTACGTTATAACCTCCAATGCATTGGGTATGGAAGTCAGCCGTATGGCTATTCCATTAAGTATTTATGGAAGTTGGCTGTATGGCTATTCCATTAAGAGATAGGTGTGGAAGTCGACCGTATGGTTATTCCACTTAAGTATGTTTATGTCCCAAGTTACCTTTATATGTTATGTGATCTTTTTATGGGTCTTATGGTAATATTTTGGTTACAAAAGGGTAAGTAATGATCTTTTATTCAGTGAAGATTTTTTACTACTTCATAAAGGGGAAAAGTATTACTTTGTTAAAGTATACATGGTTTACTTGTTGTTTTTATAAACTAACTATTTTCATTATTTGTGTATCCCTTACTGAGGTTTTTATACTCACCCCAAGTTTTTTTGAAATGTTTTTCACAGGACTTAATGTGGAATAGGGTCAAGGATGGGATCAAGGTTAAGTCATGCTATCTAAAACATGGAACTAGACATGTTTCTTATTAAGAGTTTATATTTTATGGAAACTTAGTGGAAGTGTCTACTTTGTAATCTTTTGAGATGTAATAGTTATGTCCTAATTCTCTAAAACTCTAAACTAGAAAAGATCCTCAATGTGAATTATTCATTTAATTCAATATTAGGTAAGTTTTATGGTCAGGGCCTTATAGTTGGTATCAGAGGTCGGTTTAGACAACTTTAGGAGTTAGAAAATTGTTAAATTATAAATTAATTTATGGTATGATTGAAATGATATAGCATTTAAAGATTACCATGTTGCTTCATCTAAGACATGTTTGTTCAGAATGGTTTTTCCTGGAGGAAACAGAATAGAATTCTTGGGAAGTCATACAGAGGGAAATGACCTTTCAAATCAGAATCCTGATATGGTCAGAATCATAACTAAATAATTTTTTACAGTGATGGCTCAGTTGACTCAGGTTAAAAATGTTGGTTGTTTTTATTATTGATATTTTTGTGTTTTCTAAAAGTAAATAGGAGCATGAAAGTCATTTAAGGGTTATCTTGCAAACCTTAAAAAGAAAAGAAACTATATGGAAAACTCATCAAGTGTGAGTTTTGGTTACAACAAATTTTTTTCCTTGGTCACATTGTTTCAAAAGATGTCATAACTGTTGATCCTGCTAAAACAAAAGTTGTTGAAGAATGGCCGAGACCCACAAATGTAACTGAGATCCGTAGTTTCCTTGGTTTGGCAGGTTACTACCGAAGGTTTGTTGAAAATTTTTCACGGTTATCTAGTCCAATGACTAAGCTAACTCGGAAGGGTGTTAAGTTTATCTGGACAAAAGAATGTGATGTTTTTTTTCAGGAGTTGAAAAGAAGATTGGTGAATGCTCTAGTTTTGGAACTTCCTTCCAGGAATGGTGAGTTTGTTATATACAGTGATGCTTTGTTGAAGGGAATTGGTTGTGTCCTTATGCATAATGATCAGGTAATTGCTTATTCTTCACGTCAGTTGAAAGCTCATGAGGTAAATTACCATACACATGATTTGGAATTAGCTGTTGTTGTTTTTGCTTTAAAATTTTGGAGGCATCATTTGTATGGAGTAAAGTGTGAAATATATACTGATCACAAAATTTTAAAGTATATATTCACTCAGAAAGAACTGAACATGAGACAGAGGAGATGGCTGGAATTAATCAAGGATTATGAATGTACAATTCATTACCATCCAGGAAAAGTAGATAAAGTGGCTGATGCTTTGAGTCGAAAAAGTAATGCTTCATTAGCAATGTTGTGTTTGGAACATGATCCTTTGGTTAAGGATTTGATGAACTTTGGCATGGAATTTGTTTGTATAGGAAGTCCTTATTTTTTGTTTCAGGTATCAATGACATCTTCCCTATCAGACAGAATCAAGCAAGCACAGAAGAAAGACAGTGAGTTACAGAAAAAGGTAGAGCTGGTTTAGAAGGGTAAGCTGCCTGAATTCAACATTGATAATGATTGTGTTTTGAGGTTTGGGAATAGATTATGTGTGCCTTGTGATTCACAGTTGAAGAATGAGTTGTTATGTGAGGCTCATAGTTCCCCATTTTCAGTCCATCCTGGCAGTACTAAGATGTACAGAGATCTGCGGGAGTATTACTGGTGGGGTGGAATAAAAAGGGATATTGCTGGTTTTACTGTGAAGTGTTTGACTTGTCAGCAGGTTAAAGAAGAGCAGCAGTTACCGAATGGGATGCTTCGGCCTTTACCAGTGCCATAGTGGAAATGGTAAAATATATCCATGGATTTTGTTATGGGATTACCGAAGACATCGAGAGGTAATAATGCAATCTGGGTTATTGTTGATCACTTGACTAAATCTGCTCATTTCCTTGCCATACGAGATAATTTTTCCCTAGATAAACTTTCTCGTTTGTATCTTAAAGAGATAGTCAGGTTACATGGAGTTCCTCTCTCCATTGTGTCCGATTGTGATCCCAGGTTTACTTCTAACTTTTGGAAAGGCCTTTAGAAGTCATTGGGTACTGAATTAAATTTTAGTACAGCTTTTCATCCTCAATCAGATGGGCAGTCAAAACGAACAATTTAGACCTTGGAGGATATGCTACGAGCTTGTTCGATGGATTATCAGGGAAGTTGGGACCAACATCTTTCTTTGGTTGAGTTTTCTTATAATAAAAGTTTTCATTCCAGTATACAGATGGCACCATTTGAGGCATTATATGGGAAGCGGTGTCGAACTCCAGCATTTTGGGATGAAGTGGGTGAGAGGAAGCTGATGGGACCAGAATTGGTAGAAGAGATGGCAAAAAAAGTTCAGTTGATTCAGAAACACATGAGAACAGCTCAGAGCAGGAAGAAGAGTTATGTGGATAACCGGAGGAAGGATCTATCTTTCGAGGTAGGTGATCATGTTTTTCTCAAGGTTTCTCCATGGAAAAGTGTGATACGATTTGGTAAGAAAGGAAAGTAGGGTCCAAGGTTCATTGGACCATATGAAATTCTGGAGAGAGTTGGATCAGTTGCATACATAGTGGATTTACCTCCGAATTTATCTCATGTACACAATGTTTTTCATGTTTCGATGTTGAGGAAGTATATGCCAGATTCATCTCATGTTTTGAGTCCAGAGGTAGTTCAGCTGGAAGAGAACCTATCTTATGAAGAACAACCAGTCCAGATTCTTGACCGAAGAGAGAAAGTGTTGCGAAATAAGGTAATTCACCAGGTAAAGGTTTTGTGGAAAAACCATATGGTTGAAGAGGCAACGTGAGAATCTGAAAATGCTATGAGGGATAAATACCCCCACTTATTTTGATAAGTGAATAAAATTGCGAGGACACAATTCCCAAAAGGGGGGAAGGATGTAACATCCCAGGTAAATAAAGAAAAAAGAATTTTGATATTTATTAATATTTAAAAATTAAATATTAATTTTACTTTAAAAGGGTTTCTATGTTCGATAGCATACCCGATACGCAACAAATAGTTTCATAGAAATATTTTGTTGCACACTAGTAATAAAATAATATTATTTTAAATGGTAGTTAAAACATAGCCGTTTTATTGGCGGGAATGGATAGAAATAACTAAAATATGATTATATATGTTTTTTAAATGTTTTTACATTTATCCAATAAAAGATAAAGGCTTAAAAATACAGAAAGAATTCAATTTTAGGCGTATATGCCCCAGTTTTCACTAAAGGTTCACTTATCGCCTTTTGATGGCGAACCGTCATTAAATATAGTTGTGTTCACTCTTATACATTCTATTGGACCAAATAAAACTCTTCTTTAAAATTGGGACATCAAAATTTACTTTGTGTAAATTTTTGGTATTTTTCCGATAAAGTTCATTTTTTTAATGAATAGTGTAAAATGTTGTATTTTAATTCAAAACCTCTTTTTAATATAATTTATTTATATGATTAGATTATCTTTTGAATTGGTTTTAAAGTGAAATTAGAAAATATTTTTACCATTAAATCCTATAGTGGTCGTTGGAATTAATTTCACTTTGAAATCGGACTTAAACTAGTGTCAATCTTTTGATACTTATTATTTCATAAAAACACGCTATTTGTCATGACAGCGGGAATTAATTATTAAATTATTTAATGTGACTTATATGTTTTGAATTTTGTAAAATAGACTTTATTTTTGAAATCAGAATATCAAATATATCTTAGGGTGAATTTTTTGTATTTTTCTGAAAAACTTCAATTTTTGATGAATAGTGAAACCACTAAGTGGTACTTATAAAAACTGATTTTTAGTTTAAATGAAATTTTACCACTTCTGTGTTTTGAATTTAAAAAATCCGACATACATGGTTGTCATTAAGAAGTAAAATGTGGTTCAATGAGATTAAAATAATTCTTTGGTGAATAGTAACTTTTAAGTTCTTAATCGCGATTTGAGGTAATTAGTGTAATTTAAGGTAAAAATAATGTTGTAATAATATGAAATGAACTTGACACATGTCCTAACCTTATTGGATGTGTCATGGCCGACCAAGACAATCCATGGGTAAACTTGGGGACCCCATGGATCCACTTTGGTTCAAAAATGACATAAATACATTTTTATTAAATGTTAATGTAAAAATGACACAAACATGAGATATTTTACTAACAAAAATTTTACATGGGGATATACAAATCAGATTTTTGACTATAAATATTCATTAGAAAAATAAAAATATTTCCTACATCATGATATTTTTTTTATAATTTTTAGAAATTAAATATATTAAATTATTTATGACATCATGATGATGCAGCGATTACCTCATTAATAAAGGATTTAAATAAAATGAAATGATAATGTAAAATCTATGACCTACACATGTCCAAAACCTATTGGATGGGTGGATTTCGAACCCTTATCACCTTATTCTCGAATTATATCAATGTGGTACCTCTTAAATCCGAATACCATTTTAAAACAAAGTGACTTTTCTTTACCTTCCAAGAATGCCCCTCCTCTCCTCTTATAAAAGGCCCCCACCTCTACCACCTTACCCACACTCCCAAAGCCTTTGGATCGACCAACCTCTACCCAATTTGTCTCTCCACATCCCTCTTTTACTCCTTGAAGCCTTACTTTGGGCAGAAGTCTTCCCAAGGAAGCCTTTGAGCTCAAATCTAAGAGAGTTACCCGATTTTAAGGTGATGTCTTCACTTGAGTCCTTTTGTTTTATTTTGCTTCTCCAACCCCCTAAACTCTTTTTATTCATTTATTTTGTAACAACTCCAGTATCATAAATATACTATTATGTTTTTATAATAATTATTCGAGCTACACTTACACAAAACTACATCTAATGGTTAAAGAACATACTGTTTCCGTGGATGTCGAATTTCGGCCTCCCGAAACGATGATCGTTCAACATTATTTTAACACCTTCAAAGGTGGCCATTAAGATGACACTATATTTATATATGATATATAATATGTTTATGTTTTCCTTAAGCTTATGTATTTTCATTTTGGGAATACCTTTTTGGTTTCCATTATGGGTAACCGCGATATCTTCATTTAAGAAAGTGCGGACTACCGCCCCCTCAAAGTGATGTGATTCGTTAATGCCATATGTGGGACGTATAAAGGATGGATTTAAAGTTATTATATATGATGTTATACTGGAATTATAATATACCTCTATATCATTATTATTTCTTTCCATTAAATTATGAGATAGAAATGAAAGTAGCGTTCGTGCGTACGTACGGCTTACCGTCTCCATGAACGGTGCATTTCATTTCTTATCCCCAAATGTAATGTACTATTAAAAGTACATGTATATAATGGATATATATGATGAATGATACATCTAAATGATGAATATAATTCTGGAATTAAAATATACATACCTCTCATTTAGTTTTAATTCCATTAATATGACAAAGAAATGAAAGTAGCGTTCATGCGTACGTACGACTTACCGTCTCCATGAACGGTGCATTTCATTTCTTACCTCTAAATGATTATGTAATGTTATAAATACATGTATATGCAGGATATATATGATATATATGATATCCAAATCATGAATATCTTTCTGGATATAATGAACCTTTGACCACACGAACAACATGTAATTGTAAGAAGTCCTCTTTCGACTTAAGAACCAAATATCGACAAAACAAACATTATTAACTTAAATGGTTAAATAATGTTTATAACATGGCAATAAGTGATATAAAAGGAATAATGAACTTGAAAAAGGTTCTTAAGCAAATAGAAATTAACTCAAGTTTATTATTCAGGACGTTAAAGAACGATCGAGTCAAGTCGGACCCGAGGTAAGGGACTTCGTCTCAATCTCCTTTCATTGAGGCATATTTTGTTTTATACACAAATTTATTTTATACGGTGTATAAACCCCTTTTACTTTTACTTTTATACAAAAGGAATCTTTTTCTACGAAGCGTTTTACTAAATGACAAAAAGTAATGTTTCTTTTAACGTACGCGGTGACAACAACCTTTTCCGCCGCCGCGAGTATTATTTGGTCTTGAGCTTCCTCAACAAGCCGTAATGTTTTTAAAATAAAATAAATACCATATAATCTTTTATGTATTTTGGTATTAAAAATGGTTTTGATAAAGGATTCTATTATGTCAATATATCTAAATGATATATTGTGATTGAAATGTGGAAATGTTATCATCCCTTTATATTGGTTTTGTGTTTTATGATTTTATACTGGTACTTGGACATTTGACGGGTGGTTACATGATGAACCATATGACGGGTCATGCCGTGAATACCAGGATGGGTGGTTACGTTGTAACCTCCAATGCATTGGGTATGAAAGTCAGTCGTATGGCTATTCCATTAAGTATTTATGGAAGTTGGTCGTATGGCTATTCCATTAAGAGATATGTGTGGAAGTCGACCGTATGGTTATTCCACTTAAGTATGTTTATGTCCCAAGTTAGCTTTATATGTTATGTGAGCTTTTTATGGGTTTTATGGTAATCTTTTGGTTACAAAAGGGTAAGTAATGATCTTTTATTCAGTGAAGAGTTTTTACTACTTCATAAAGGTGAAAAGTATTACTTTTTTAAAGTATACGTGGTTTACTTGTTGTTTTGATAAACTAGTTATTTTCATTCTTTGTGTATCCCTTACTGAGCTTTTTATGCTCACCCCAAGTTTTTTTGAAATGTTTTTCACAAGACTTAATGTGGAATAGGGTCAAGGATGGGATCAAGGGAAAGTCATGCTATCTAAAACATGGAACTAGACATGTTTCTTATTAAGAGTTTATATTTTATGGAAACCTAGTGGAATTGTCTACTTTGTAATCTTTTGAGATGTAATAGTTTTGTCCTAATTCTCTAAAACTCTAAACTAGAAAAGATACTCAATGTGAATTATTCATTTAATTCAATATTAAGTAAGGTTTAAGGTTGGGGCCTTATAGTTGGTATCAGAGGTCGGTTTAGACAACTTTAGGTGTTATAAAATTGTTAAATTATAAATTAATTTATGGTATGATTGAAATGATATAGCATTTAAAGATTATCATGTTGCTTCATCTAAGACATGTTTGTTCAGAATAGTTTTTCCTGGAGGAAACAGAACAGATTTCTTGGGAAGGCATATAGAGGGAAATGACCTTTCAAATCAGAATCCTGATATGGTCAGAATCAGAACTAAATAGTTTGTTGCAGTGATGTCTCAGTTGACTCAGGTGAAAAATCTTGGTTGTTTTTATTGATGATATTTTGGTGTTTTCTAAAAGTAAAGAGGAGCATGAAAGTCATTTAAGGGTTATCTTGCAAACCTTAAAAAGAAAAGAAACTATATGGAAAATTCAGCAAGTGCGAGTTTTGGTTACAACAAATTTCTTTCCTTGGTCACATTGTTTCAAAAGATGGCATAACTGTTGATCCTGCTAAAACAAAAGTTGTTGAAGAATGGTCGAGACCCACAAATGTAACCGAGATCCGTAGTTTCCTTGGTTTGGCAGGTTACTACCGAAGGTTTGTTGAAAAATTTTCACGGTTATCTAGTCCAATGACTAAGCTAACTCAGAAGGGTGTTAAGTTTATCTGGACAAAAGAATGTGTTGTTTGTTTTCAGGAGTTGAAAAGAAGATCGGTGAATGCTCTAGTTTTGGCACTTCCTTCCAGGAATGGTGAGTTTGTTATATACAGTGATGCTTTGTTGAAGGGACTTGGTTGTTTCCTTATGCATAATGATCAGGTAATTGCTTATGCTTCACGTCAGTTGAAAGCTCATGAGGTAAATTACCCTACACATGATTTGGAATTATCTAGTGCTATTTTTGCTTTAAAAATTTGGAGGCATCATTTGTATGGAGTAAAGTGTGAAATATATACTGATCACAAAAGTTTAAAGTATATATTCACTCATAAAGAATTGAACATGAGACATAGGAGATGGCTGGAATAAATCAAGGATTATGAATGTACAATTCATTACCATCCAGGAAAAGTAGATAAAGTGGCTGATGCTTTGAGTCGAAAAAGTAATGCTTCATTAGCATTGTTGCATTTGGAACATGATCCTTTGGTTAAGGATTTGATGAACTTTGGCATTGAAGTTGTTTGTGTAGGAAGTCCTTATTTTTTGTTTCAGGTATCAATGACATCTTCCCTATCAGATAGAATCAAGAAAGCACAGAAGCAAGACAGTGAGTTACAGAAAAAGGTAGAGCTGGTTCAGAAGGGTAAGCTGCCTGAATTCAACATTGATAATGATTGTGTTTTGAGGTTTGGGAAGAGATTCTATGTGCCTTGTGATTCACAGTTGAAGAATGAGTTGTTATGTGAGTCTCATAGTTCCCCATTTTCAGTTCATCCTGGCAGTACTAAGATGTACAGAGATCTGCGGGAGTATTACTGGTGGGGTGGAATGAAAAGGGATATTGCTGATTTTACTGTGAAGTGTTTGACTTGTCAGCAGGTTAAAGCAGAGCAGCAGTTACCGAATGGGATGCTTCAGCCTTTACCAGTGCCATAGTGGAAATGGGAAAATATATCCATGGATTTTGTCGTGGGATTATCGAAGACATCTTGAGGTAATAATGCAATCTGGGTTATTGTTGATCGCTTGACTAAATCTGCTCATTTACTTACCATACGAGATAATTTTTCCCTAGATCAACTTTCTCGTTTGTATCTTAAAGAGATAGTCAGGTTACATGGAGTTCCTCTCTCCATTGTGTCTAATCGTGATCCCAGGTTTACTTCTAACTTTTGGAAAGGCCTTCAGAAGTCATTGGGTACTGAATTAAATTTTAGTACAGCTTTTCATCCTCAATCAGATGGGCATTCAGAACGAACAATTCATACCTTGGAGGATATGCTACGAGCTTGTTCGATGGATTATCAGGGAAGTTGGGACCAACATCTTTCTTTGGTTGAGTTTTCTTATAATAACAGTTTTCATTCCAGTATACAAATGGCACCATTTGAGGCATTATATGGGAAGCGGTGTCGAACTCCAATATTTTGGGATGAAGTGGGTGAAAGGAAGCTGATGGGACCAGAATTGGTAGAAGAGATGGCAAAAAAAGTTCAGTTGATTCAGAAACACATGAGAACAGCTCAGAGCAGGCAGAAGAGTTATGCGGATAACTTGAGGAAGGATCTATCTTTCGAGGTAGGTGATCATGTTTTTCTCAAGGTTTCTCCATGGAAAAGTGTGATGCGATTTGGTAAGAAAGGAAAGTTGAGTCCAAGGTTCATTGGACCATATCAAATTCTGGAGAGAGTTGGATCAGTTGCATACAGAGTGGCTTTACCTCCGAGTTTATCTCAGGTACACAATGTTTTTCATGTTTCGATGTTGAGGAAGTATATGCCAGATTCATCTCATGTTTTGAGTCTAGAGGTAGTTCAGCTGGAAGAGAACCTATCTTATAAAGAACAACCAGTCCAGATTCTTGACCGAAGAGAGCAAGTGTTTTGAAATAAGGTAATTCACCAGGTAAAGTTTTTTTGTAAAAACCATATGGTTGAAGAGGCAACGTGGGAATCTGAAAATGCTATGAGGGATAAATACCCCCACTTATTTTGATAAGTGAATAAAATTGTGAGGACGCAATTCCCAAAAGGGGGGAAGGATGTAACATCCCAGGTAAATAAAGAAAAAAGAATTTTGATATTTATTAATATTTACAAATTAAATATTAATTTTACTTTAAAAGGGTTTCTATGTTCGATAGCGTACCCGATACGCAACAAAGAGTTTCATTGAAATATTTCGTTGCACACTAGTAATAAAATAATATTATTTTAAATGGTAGTTAAAACATAGTCGTTGTATTGGCGGGAATGGATAGAAATAACTAAAATATGATTATATATATTTTTTAAATGTTTTTACATTTATCCAATAAAAGATAAAGGCTTAGAAATACAGAAAGAATTCAATTTTAGGCGTATATGCCCCAGTTTTCACTAAAGGTTCACTTATCGCCTTTTGATGGCGAACCGTCATTAAATATAGTTTTGTTCACTCTTATACATTCTATTGGACCAAATAAAACTCTTCTTTAAAATTGGGACATCAAAATTTACTTTGTGTAAATTTTTGGTATTTTTCCGATAAAGTTCATTTTTTTTAATGAATAGTGTAAAATGTTGTATTTTAATTCAAAACCTCTTTTTAATATAATTTATTTATATGATTAAATTATCTTTTCAATTGGTTTTAAAGTGAAATTAGAAAATATTTTTACCATTAAATCCAATAGTGGTCGTTGGAATTAATTTCACTTTGAAATCGGACTAAAACTAGTGTCAATCTTTTGATACTTATTGTTTCATAAAAACACGCTATTTGTCATGACAGCGGGAATTAATTATTAAATTAATTAATGTGACTTATATGTTTTGAATTTTTTAAAATAGACTTCATTTTTGAAATCGGAATATCAAATATAGCTTAGGGTGAACTTTTGGTATTTTTCTGAAAAACTTCAATTTTTGATGAATAGTGAAACCACTAAGTGGTACTTATAAAAACTGATTTTTCGTTTAAATGAAATTTTACGACTTCTGTGTTTTGAATTTCAAAAATCCGACATACATGGTTGTCATTAAGAAGTAAAATGTGGTTCAATGAGATTAAAATAATTTTTTGGTGAATAGTAACTTTTAAGTTCTTAATCGCGATTAGAGGTAATTAGTGTAATTTAAGATAAAAATAATATTGTAATAATATGAAATGAACTTGACACATGTCCTAACCTTATTGGATGTTTCATAACCAACCAAGAAAATCCATGGGTCAACTTGGGGACCCCATGGAGCCACTTTGGTTGGAAAATGACATAAATACATTTTTATTAAATGTTAATGTAAAAATGACACAAATATGAGATATTTTACTAAAACAATTTTTACATGGGGTTATACAAATCATATTTTTGACTATAAATATTCATTAGAAAGATAAAACGATTTCCTAAATCATGATATTTTTTTATAATTTTTAGAAATTAAATATATTAAATTATTTATGACATCATGATGATGCAGCGATTACCTCATTAATAAAGGATTTAAATAAAATGAAATGATAATGTAAAATCTATGACCTACACATGTCCAAAACCTATTGGATGGATGGATTTCGAACCCTTATCACCTTATTCTCGAATTATATCAATGTGGGACCTCTTAAATCCGAATACCATTTTAAAATAAAGTGACTTTTCTTTACCTTCCAAGAGTGCCCCTCCTCTCCTCTTATAAAAGGCCTCCACCTCTACCACCTTACCCACACTCCCAATGCCTTTGGATCGGCTAACCTCTGCCAAATTTGTCTCTAAACATCCCTCTATTACTCCTTGAAGCCTTACTTTGGGCAGAAGTCTTCCCAAGGAAGCCTTTGAGCTCAAATCTAAGAGAGTTACCCGATTTTAAGGTGATGTCTTCACTTGAGTCCTTTTGTTTTATTTTGCTTCTCCAACCCCCTAAACTATTTTTATTCATTTCTTTTGTAACAACTTCAGTATAATAAATATACTAGGATATTTTTATAATAATTATTCGAGCTACACTTACACACAACTACATCTAATGGTTAAAGAACATACTATTTCCATGGATGGCGAATTTCGGCCTCCCGAAACGATGATTGTTCAACATTCTTCTAACACCTTCAAAGGTGGCCATTAAGATGACAGTATATTTATATATGATATATGATATGTTTATGTTTTCCTTAAGCTTCTGTATTTTTCATTTTGGGCATACCTTTTTGGTTTCCATTATGGGAAACGTGATATCTTCATTTAAGGAAGTGCGGACTACCGCCCCCTCAAAGTGATGTGATTCGTTAATGCCATATGTGGGATGTATAAAGGATGGATTTAAAGTTATTATATATGATGTTATAGTGGAATTATAATATACCTCTATATCATTATTATTTCTTTCCATTAAAGTATGAGATAGAAATGAAAGTAGCGTTCATGCGTACGTACGGCTTACCGTCTCTGTGAACGGTGCATTTCATTTCTTATCCCCAAATGTAATGTACTATTAAAAGTACATGTATATAATGGATATATATGATGAATGATAGATCTAAATGATGAATTTAATTCTGGAATAAAAATATTCATACCTCTCATTTAGTTTTAATTCCATTAATATGACAAAGAAATGAAAGTAGCGTTCATGCGTACGTACGGCTTACCGTCTCCATGAACGGTGCATTTCATTTCTTACCTCTAAATGATTATGTAATATTATAAATACATGTAAATTCTGGATATATATGATATATATGATATCCAAATCATGAATATCTTTCTGTATATAATGAACCTTTGACCACACGAACAACATGTAATTGTAAGAAGTCCACTTTTGAATTAAGAACCAAATATCGACAAAACAAACATTATTAACTTAAATGGTTACATAATGTTTATAACATGGAAATAAGTGATATAAAAGGAATAATGAACTTGAAAAAGGTTCTTAATCAAATAGAAATTAACTCAAGTTTATTATTCAGGATGTTAAAGAACAATCGAGTCAAGTCGGACCCGAGGTAAGGGACTTCGTCTCAATCTCCTTTCATTGAAGAATATTTCGTTTTATACACAACTTTATTTTATACGGTGTATAAACCCCTTTGACTTTTACTTTTATACAAAAGGAATCTTTTTCTATGACGCGTTTTACTAAACGACAAAAAGGAATGTTTCTTTTTACGTACGCGGTGACGATGACCTTTTCTGCCGTCGCGAGTATTATTTGGTCTTGGGCTTCCTCAACAAGCCGTAATGTTTTTAAAATAAAATAAATACCATATAAACTTTTATGTATTTTGGTATTAAAAATGGTTTTGATAAAGGATTCTATTGTGTCAATATATCTAAATGATATATTGTGATTGAAATGTGGAAATGTTATCATCCCTTTATATTGGTTTTATGTTTTATGATTTTATAATGGTACTTGGACATTTGACGGGTGGTTACGTGATGAACCATATGATGGGTGGTGCCGTGAATAGCAGGACGAGTGGTTACGTTATAACCTCCAATGCATTGGTTATGGAAGTCAGCCGTATGGCTATTCCATTAAGTATGTATGGAAGTTGGCCGTATGGCTATTCCATTAAGAGATATGTGTGGAAGTCGACCGTATGGTTATTCCACTTAAGTATGTTTATGTCCCAAGTTAGCTTTATATGTTATGTGATCTTTTTATGGGTTTTATGGTAATATTTTGGTTACAAAAGGGTAAGTAATGATCTTTTATTCAGTGAAGAGTTTTTACTACTTCATAAAGGTGAAAAGTATTACTTTGTTAAAGTATACATGGTTTACTTGTTGTTTTGATAAACTAACTATTTTCATTCTTTGTGTATCCCTTACTGAGCTTTTTATGCTCACCCCAAGTTTTTTTGAAATGTTTTTCACAGGACTTAATGTGGAATAGGGTCAAGGATGGGATCAAGGGAAAGTCATGGTATCTAAAACATGGAACTAGACATGTTTCTTATTAAGAGTTTTTATTTTATGGAAACTTAGTGGAAGTGTCTAATTTGTAATCTTTTGAGATGTAATAGTTATGTCCTAATTCTCTAAAACTCTAAACCAGAAAAGATCCTCAATGTGAATTATTCATTTAATTCAATATTAAGTAAGGTTTAAGGCCAGGGCCTTATAGTTGGTATCAGAGGTCGGTTTAGACAACTTTAGGAGTTATAAAATTGTTAAATTATAAATTAATTTATGGTATGATTGAAATGATATAGCATTTAAAGATTACCATGTTGCTTCATCTAAGATATGTTTGTTCAGAATGGTTTTTCCTGGAAGAAACAGAACAGATTTCTTGGGAAGGCATACAGAGGGAAATGACCTTTCAAATCAGAATCCTGATATGGTCAGAATTATAACTAAATACTTTGTTGCAGTGATGGCTCTGTTGACTCAGGTGAAAAATGTTGGTTGTTTTTATTGATGATATTTTGGTGTTTTCTAAAAGTAAAGAGGGGCATGAAAGTCATTTAAGGGTTATCTTGCAAACCTTAAAAGAAAAGAAACTATATGGAAAATTCAGCAAGTGCGAGTTTTGGTTACAACAAATTTCTTTCCTTGGTCACATTGTTTCAAAAGATGGCATAACTGTTGATCCTGCTAAAAAAAGTTGTTGAAGAATGGCCGAGACCCACAAATGTAACCGAGATCCGTAGTTTCCTTGGTTTGGCAGGTTACTACTGAAGGTTTGTTGAAAATTTTTCACGGTTATCTAGTCCAATGACTAAGCTAACTCGGAATAGTTTTAAGTTTATCTGGACAAAAGAATGTGATGTTTGTTTTCAGGAGTTGAAAAGAAGATTGGTGAATGCTCCAGTTTTGGCACTTCCTTCCAGGAATGGTGAGTTTTTTATATACAGTGATGCTTCGTTGAAGGGACTTGGTTGTGTCCTTATGAATAATGATCAGGTAATTTATTATGCTTCACGTCAGTTGAAAACTCATGAGGTAAATTACCCTACACGTGATTTGGAATTAGCTGCTGCTGTTTTTGCTTTAAAAATTTGGAAGCATCATTTGTATGGAGTAAAGTGTGAAATATATACTGATCACAAAAGTTTAAAGTATATATTCACTCAGAAAGAATTGAACATGAAACAGAGGAGATGGCTGGAATTAATCAAGGATTATCAATGTACAATTCATTACCATCCGAGAAAAGCAAATAAAGTGGCTGATGCTTTGATTCGAAAAAGTAATGCTTCATTAGCAATGTTGTGTTTGGAACATGATCCTTTGGTTAAGGATTTGATGAACTTTGGCATGGAAGTTGTTTTTTTAGGAAGTCCTTCTGTTTTGTTTCAGGTATCAATGACATCTTTTCTATCAGACAGAATCAAGCAAGCACAGAAGCAAGACAGTGAGTTACAGAAAAAGGTAGAGCTGGTTCAGAAGGGTAAGCTGCCTGAATTCAACATTGATAATGATTGTTTTTTGAGGTTTGGGAAGAGATTATGTGTTCCATGTGATTCACAGTTGAAGAATGAGTTGTTATTGAGGCTCATAGTTCCCCATTTTCAGTTCATCCTGGCAGTACTAAGAGGTACAGAGATCTGCGGGAGTATTACTGGTGGGATGAAATGAAAAGGGATATTGCTGATTTTACTGTGAAGTGTTTGACTTGTCAGCAGGTTAAAGAAGAGTGGTAGTTACCGAATGGGATGCTTCAGCCTTTACCAGTGCCATAGTGGAAATGGGAAAATATATCCATGGATTTTGTTGTGGGATTACCGAAGACATCTAGAGGTAATAATGTAATCTGGTTTATTGTTGATCGCTTGACTAAATCTGCTCATTTCCTTGCCATACGAGATCATTTTTCCCTAGATCAACTTTCCTGTTTGTATCTTAAAGAGATAGTCAGGTTACATGGAGTTAATCTCTCCATTGTGTCTGATCGTGATCTCAGGTTTACTTCTAACTTTTGGAAAGGCCTTCAGAAGTCATTGGGTACTGAATTAAATTTTAGTACATCTTTTCATCCTCAATCAGATGGGAAGTTAGAATGAACAATTCAGACCTTGGAGGATATGCTACGATCTTGTTCGATGGATTATTAGGGAAGTTGGGACCAACATCTTTCTTTGGTTGAGTTTTCTTATAATAACAGTTTTCATTCCAGTATACAGATGGCACCATTTGAGGCATTATATGGGAAGCGGTGTCGAAGTCCAGCATTTTGGGATGAAGTGGGTGAAAGGAAGCTGATGGGACCAGAATTGGTAGAAGAGGTGGAAAAAAAAATTCAGTTGATTCAGAAACATATGAGAACCGCTCAGAGTAGGCAGAAGAGTTATGAGGATAACCGGAGGAAGGATCTATCTTTCGAGGTAGGTGATCATGTTTTTCTCAAGGTTTCTCCATGGAAAAGTGTGATGCGATTTGGTAAGAAAGGAAAGCTGAGTCCAAGGTTCATTGGACCATATGAAATTCTGGAGAGAGTTGGATCAGTTGCATACAGAGTGGCTTTACCTCCGAGTTTATCTCAGGTACACAATGTTTTTCATGTTTCGATGTTGAGGAAGTATATGCCAGATTCATCTCATGTTTTGAGTCCAGAGGTAGTTCAGCTGGAAGAGAACCTATCTTATGAAGAACAACCAGTCCAGATTCTTGACCGAAGAGAGAAAGTGTTGCGAAATAAGGTAATTCTCCAGGTAAAGGTTTTGTGGAAAAACCATATAGTTGAAGAGGCAACGTGGGAATCTAAAAATGCTATGAGGGATAAATACCCCCACTTATTTTGATAAGTGAATAAAATTGCGAGGACGCAATTCCCAAAAGGGGGGAAGGATGTAACATCCCAGGTAAATAAAGAATAAATAATTTTTATATTTATTAATATTTACGAATTAAATATTAATTTTACTTTAAAAGGGTTGCTATGTTCGATAGCGTACCCAATACGCAACAAAGAGTTTCATTAAAATCTTTTGTTGCACACTAGTAATAAAATAATATTATTTTAAATGGTAGTTAAAACATAGCCGTTGTATTGGAGGGAATGTATAGAAATAACTAAAATATGATTATATATGTTTTTTAAATGTTTTTACATTTATCCAGTAAAAGATAAAGGCTTATAAATACGGAAATAATTCAATTTTAGGCGTATATGGCCCAGTTTTCACTAAAGGTTCACTTATCGCCTTTTGATGGCGAACCATCATTAAATATAGTTTTGTTCACTCTTATACATTCTATTGGACCAAATAAAACTCTTCTTTAGAATTGTGACATCAAAATTTACTTTGTGTAAATTTTTGGTATTTTTCCGATAAAGTTCATTTTTTTAATGAATAGTGTAAAATGTTGTATTTTAATTCAAAACCTCTTTTTAATATAATTTATTTATATGATTAGATTATCTTTTGAATTGGTTTTAAAGTGAAATTAGAAAATATTTTTACCATTAAATCCAATAGTGGTCGTTGGAATTAATTTCACTTTGAAATCGGAATTAAACTAGTGCCAATCTTTTGATACTTATTGTTTCATAAAAACACGCTATTTGTCATGACAGCAGGAATTAATTATTAAATTAATTAATGTGACTTATATGTTTTGAATTTTTTAAAATAGACTTCATTTTTGAAATCAGAATATCAAATATAGCTTAGGGTGAATTTTTGGTATTTTTCTGAAAAACTTCAATTTTTGATGAATAGTGAAACCACTAAGTGGTACTTATAAAAACTGATTTTTCGTTTAAATGAAATTTTACCACTTCTGTGTTTTGAATTTCAAAAATCCTACATACATGGTTGTCATTAATAAGTGAAATGTGGTTCAATGAGATTAAAATAATTTTTTGGTGAATAGTAACCTTTAAGTTCTTAATCGCGATTAGAGGTAATTAGTGTAATTTAAGGTAAAAATAATGTTGTAATAATATGAAATGAACTTGACACATGTCTTAACCTTATTGGATGTGTCATGACCGACCAAGAAAATCCATGGGTCAACTTGGTGACCCCATGGAGCCACTTTGGTTGGAAAATGACATAAATACCTTTTTATTAAATGTTAAAGTAAAAATGACACAAACATGAGATGTTTTACTAAAACAATTTTTACATGGGGTTATACAAATCATATTTTTGACTATAAATATTCATTAGAAATATAAAAATATTTCCTACATCATGATATTTTTTTTATAATTTTTATAAATTAAATATATTAAATTATTTATGACATCATGATGATGCAGTGATTACCTCATTAATAAAGGATTTAAATAAAATGAAATGATAATGTAAAATCTATGACCTACACATGTACAAAACCTATTGGATGGGTGGATTTAGAACCCTTATCACCTTATTCTCGAATTATATCAATGTGGGACCTCTTAAATCCGAATACCATTTTAAAATAAAGTGACTTTTATTTACCTTCCAAGAGTGCCCCTCCTCTCCTCTTATAAAAAGCCCCCACCTCTACCACCTTACCCACACTCCCAAAGCCTTTGGCTCGGCCAACCTCTGCCCAATTTGTCTCTCCACATCCCTCTATTACTCCTTGAATCCATACTTTGGGCAGAAGTCTTTCCAAGGAAGCCTTTGATCTCAAATCTAAGAGAGTTACCCGATTTTAAGGTGATGTCTTCACTTGAGTCCCTTTTGTTTTATTTTGATTATCCAACCCCCTAAACTCTTTTTATTCATTTCTTTTGTAACAACTCCAGTATCATCAATATACTAGGATGTTTTTATAATAAGGATTCGAGCTACACTTACACACAACTACATCTAATGGTTAAAGAACATACGGTTTCCGTGGATGGTGAATTTCGGCCTCCCGAAACGATGATTGTTCAACATTATTTTAACACCTTCAAAGGTGGCCGTTAAGATGACACTATATTTATATATGATATATAATATGTTTATGTTTTCCTTAAGATTATGTATTTTTCATTTTGGGCATACCTTTTTGGTTTCCATTATGGGTAAACGCGATATCTTCATTTAAGGAAGTGCGGACTACCGCCCCCTCAAAGTGATGTGATTCGTTAATGCCATATGTGGGATGTATTAAGGATGGATTTAAATTTATTATATATTATGTTATACTATAATTATAATATACCTATATATAATTATTATTTCTTTCCATTAAAGTATGAGATAGAAATGAAAGTAGCGTTCATGCATACGTACGGCTTACCGTCTCCATGAACGGTGCATTTCATTTCTTATCCCCAAATGTAATGTACTATTAAAAGTACATGTATGTAATGGATATATATGATGAATAATACATATAAATGATGAATATAATTCTGTAATTAAAATATACATACATCTCATTTAGTTTTAATTCCATTAATATGACAAAAAAATGAAAGTAGCGTTCATGTGTACGTACGGCTTACCGTCTCCATGAACGGTGCATTTAATTTCTTACCTCTAAATGATTATGTAATATTATAAATACATGTATATGCTGGATATATATGATATATATGATATCCAAATCATGAATATCATTCTGGATATAATGAAACTTTGACCACACGAACAACATGTAATTGTAAGAAGTCCACTTTCGACTTAAGAACCAAATATCGACAAAACAAACATTATTAACTTAAATGGTTACATAATGTTTATAACATGGAAATAAGTGATATAAAAGGAATAATGAACTTGAAAAAGGTTCTTAAGCAAATAGAAATTAACTCAAGTTTATTATTCAGGACGTTAAAGAACGATCGAGTCAAGTCGGACCCGAGGTAAGGGACTTCGTCTCAATCTCCTTTCATTGAGGCATATTTCATTTTATACACAAATTTATTTTATACGGTGTATAAACCCCTTTGAATTTTACTTTTATACAAAAGGAATCTTTTTCTACGAAGCGTTTTACTAAACGACAAAAAGGAATGTTTCTTTTAACGTACGAGGTGACAATGACCTTTTCCGCCGCCGCGAGTATTATTTGGTCTTGGGCTTCCTCAACAAGCCGTAATGTTTTTAAAATAAAATAAATACCATATACTCTTTTATGTATTTTGGTATTAAAAATGGTTTTGATAAAGGATTATATTATTTCAATATATCTAAATGATATATTTTGATTGAAATGTGGAAATATTATCATCCCTTTATATTGGTTTTATGTTTTATGATTTTATAATGGTACTTGGACATTTGACGGGTGGTTACGTGATGAACAATATGATGGGCGGTGCCGTGAATAACAGGACGGGTGGTTACGTTATAACCTCCAATGCATTGGGTATGGAAGTCGGCTGTATGACTATTCCATTAAGTATGTATGGAAGTTGGCCGTATGGCTATTCCATTAAGAGATATATGTGGAAGTCGACCGTATGGTTATTCCACTTAAGTATGTTTATGTACCAAGTTACCTTTATATGTTATGTGATATTTTTATGAGTTTTATGGTAATATTTTGGTTAAAAAAGGGTAAGTAATGATCTTTTATTCAGTGAAGAGTTTTTACTACTTCATAAAGGTGAAAAGTATTACTTTGTTAAAGTATACATGGTTTACTTGTTGTTTTGATAAACTAACTGTTTTCATTCTTTGTGTATCCCTTACTGAGATTTTTATGCTCACCCCAAGTTTTTTTGAAATGTTTTTCACAGGACTTAATGTGTAATAGGGTCAAGGATGGGATCAAGGGAAAGTCATGCTATCTAAAACATGTAACTAGACATGTTTCTTATTAAGAGTTTTTATTTTATGGAAACTTAGTGGAAGTGTATACTTTGTAATCTTTTGAGATGTAATAGTTGTGTCCTAATTTTCTAAAACTCTAAACCAGAAAAGATCCTCAATGTGAATTATTCATTTAATTCAATATTAAGTAAGGTTTAAGTTCGGGGCCTTATACCACTAATCCTAAACTCCTATTCATCTAAATATATGGAACTTGTTAATACACTTAGTGTGTGACTATCTATGTCTTTATCTTGATAAAAATGAGTCCAAATGTAATGTACCTTACCTTATAATCCCATTACTTTACCGGTTTTGGGTGTTTTATGTGTTTTGGAGGAGGCTTGGGGAGGTTTTGTGGTGCTTTGAGGCGCAATATAGAAGAATTGGGAAATTCATGTAATGAAATGGGTACACGACGTGAATTGATGGTTAATGGATTGTGTAATCATCCAATTTGATGGATTGTATATAGATGAGGGGGAACCTATGAAATGGATTCACATTGTGAAAGTAATTCATGATGTGTAATTAAATAAAGATTGAGGTGATGTGAATTTCGATGGAAGTTGTTTTTTGGGGAACTCCTGTGGAATTCACATCATGAATGGGTTACACAATGTGAAAGGTGTGGAATCTAGGTTATAAATCCTTTCGATCATCTTATTTTATTCATTTGGTCGTACCTCTCTCTATCATTTCCAATTGAACCCTATGATATTTTGGAGGATCTTCCAACCCCCTGCCTCCCACTTCGATCTATTGGTTCTGAAAAATCCCAATTGGCAATCTGTGGTGATTTCTCCTATCTTTTCTATGGTTTTATCTTTTTCTTCTCTTATAGATTCATTTTTGTGGTGTGGTTTTGGTTTGGGTTGTGAGTTGGGCTACATTTTTTATAATACTTTGATGTGGTGTTGGTTGATCTGTGATCTCGTGGTGCATTTTTTGTTTTCGGGCAATTCTTCTTCACCCTACAGTGTGCAGTGAGATCAGAAAGCTTCTTTGAGGTAGGGAATCCCTCAATTCTCACTTCTTTGTATCATACGGGAGAGTTTTACTCTTGTTCATCTATTGGTGATGGTTTGCACTGGCATAATCAAGATAAATTAATCAATTAATTGAAATTAAAAGGGAAGGGGGAATGATTTTCATACTTTTACAGCTTTGATATTATTGTAATTTTTTGTTTGTACGGGCTGAATGCCCAGCTAAAAATCATGTTTATTGAGAGCCTTTTCTTGTGTTGTAGCTTTTGTGATATGGAAACCTTGTTGTGTGTTGTTTTAAAATCATCCCCTACATGGAAATTGTCTAACCGCATATATTTGGATAATAAAATAGTTACCCCTAGATTTATGGATTATGTTATAATGCCCTTAAAATAAAGTGGGATGTGATAAAATCTCATTCGTTAAATTTGAAAAATGTTTTTTGATGTGTTGTGATGTTTTTTCTTGCTTTTGGGGAGAATATGCGTGGTTTCAATGCATTTTGGTGTGATTTAAGGTTTGTTTGGCCATGATTTTAGGGCATAGAGGTGATTGTTTGATTGGCTATGCTTTTGAGGCAGTGAGGTGATAGTTTATTTGATCATACTTTTGGGGTGACGTGGTGATGGTTTCTTTGGTCATGATTTTGGGGTGGCAAGGTGATGGTTTGTTTGGCTGTACTTTTGAGGTTTTGAGGTGATTATTTGTTTGGTCATTCTTTTAGGGTATTGAGACGATGGTACAATGGGGGTGATGAGATTATTTTGAGGTGTGGTTGTGTTATGAAATATTCTTGGGTAGTGATGTAATAATTACTTAATAATTATTGAAATTACTAGGGTTTGGTTTGGTTAATGTGATGGAAATTAATAATGAAAAAAATAAATGATGGGTTGTGTTGTTAAATGTGGTTGTTGGTAAATAATGAAATGAATGGGTTGGATAATGGAATTTGTTGGTGGTGTGAGATATGGATTGTGGATTGTATGGTGTTATGCATTTAGAGGTGCCAGTGGAAATGGGGATGTTGTGAATTAGCTAGTGTTTTTTTATAAACCCATAGTTTGGGCTTATGTGTTGATATTTTTATATACATGTGTATTCCTTGTGATTTCTATACGCACCCCACTCACATCGAGCACTATGTTCCGACACCCATATTTTCATATAGGGGGTGTTTTTTCCAACATCTCAGTGATGAGGATGGATGGATGGCTACTCACTCTTCACTGCTCTCTCTTCTATGTGAGTAGATATGTATAGGTTGTGATGGAAAGAAGTATGTTAGTGTACTATGTGATGGTACAGGTGTCTTCGGATGGGATGTGGTATGACCATGTTATGGGGTGGTGGCCCGGGTGTCTTTAGATGGGATGTGATATGGTTATGTTGTGGGGAGGTTTATGGTGGGGGTATTTCACGGTAGAAGGAGGGTGTGAGGTTGATGTCCTTCATATTCACGATGCCCTACAACTCTGGTTATGTTAATGGTTGTGATGTGATGGATCATGTGTCTTAAGGAAAGATGTGATGTGACCATGTTGTGGGTTGGTGGCCCAGGTGTCTTTGGGCGTGATGTGATGTAATCATACTTGTCGAGTGGTGGTATATGTTATTCAGAACAGATGGGAGTTCTAGAACATATGATATTGGGGTGTGAGGGAAGAAAATTAGTGGTAAAGTGGTGTGGGGTACCCATTATCGATATGATTCTTATTATGTTATTATACTTGGCTTGCGTTATTTGGTGAGCATGACTTTGTGAGGTTGGTATAGATAGTTGACATGTTTAGGTATTTTTGGTTCTCATGTTTTCTCATGGGTGAATTAGTTTCCTTCTTTTACATGTGCATGAGAGAATTTGGATTTCTTATTGAGTATACTTGTATTCTCACCCTGTATATATAAAATGATTTTTAGGTTTTTAGTAGGATTTTGTGGACCATGATAGACATTATTAGCTTGAATCTTTTGATAGTTGTTGTGTCGCTATTTTATATTTACTTTTGGGTATTTACTTTTAGAGACTTTTATCTGTACCAATTTTATTTATACATGCATTTTCAAGTAGTTTTGGTTTATTTTTATATTATGTCATAAAGTTTCTTGTGTATGATTCATCATATCTCCTAATTCTATATTATTAAATAGGGTAATGCCTCCCATTTCATGAGATTTTTATACCCTCAATGCTAGTCACCAACCCGGAGCCTACTAGTGGAGGGACTTAGTGGGTCATTATCTCTCTCCTATCATTGTAGTATCTTTGGAGGGAAGGGGCCATGACACCAACTCACAAACCAAGAGCAAGGTCTAGCAACTCATCATGGCCCCAAAGAAGATAAGTAATTTCATTGTTACGACTATCTCTTATGAACACGTTCTGTGTAATATAATCTCTCTACCTCGTTATATATTATAAAGTAGGATGAGCACTTGTTTCATCATCTTTTTTATGATTTATATATTTTGGAACCTTATCAGATGAAATTATCTTCTTTTTCTATTACCATGGATTTAATTAAGGTACTACCATCCTGGTCAACTTGGATCCACAAGATATATCTTACTTAACTCAAAAGAAAAAAAAATCTATCTTTATCATTCAACTAAAGTCATACCACCAAAATGAAACCAATACAAGCTACCTCAACACAGATTCAATGTCATGGTTTTTCCTTGAATAAAAGTGTGTGATCAAATGTTACACATTGATAATTATCTCAAGTTAATAAACTAATACATGTGTTCATAGATAGGAACAAAAAATGAAACCCAAAACATGTAGTGTTCCTATTTATAGGCTAGCCCTCATGATCTCATCTACTCGAGATCACAAAGTGAGAACATAATGAGAAGAAGTATCAATGTTTATGATCCCCCAACACCTGATAGCCATGCATCATCTTTTTTCTATTAGTATGATGTATCTAGACTATAGGGAAAATGTTTAAGATTACTTTTATAGTATCACTAGGCTCTCATTATAGCTAGAAACTGTTATAACCTTCTGATACAATACATAATCTAAGTACATTTCCATGAAAACAGTGGATGCATAATTAAAAATACTATTATGGTATGAATAAACACATGTATATATCAAACTGTATACATGTAATGGTAATCAAAGTATATAAAGTAGTTGGGACTAGGACACCCACTCACAACATGTCATCTCCCTCACTTATAAAAGGGTATTGCCTCTCTTCTCTTCTCCACACTTCAAAGGTCCTCTATCTCAGTCAAGACCTACCCAAATCCATTTTTAGAATCTATCCCCATGATCCAAATGTCATTGTTTGATCAAAATACCAACCTTAGAAGGCTTAAGTTTTAATCCAAACGAGGATTGTCCAAAGAAGATGTATAGCTCTTAATCGAGTGTTTTCATTTTATTTATTATTATACTTCTTTCAATTTTATGATTATCATTATAATATAATAAAATCAGTGTCTACCATATACTAATATGTTATTATATCAATAGAGAAACATTTTTCATCTTATTCTCCATCAAATGAAAAATGAAATCATTGTTTGTGTGTACGTGCGGACTACCAAGTCGTGAATCAATGTATTTCATGTTTCATCACCAATATTAATGGATGGTTATTGTGATGGATATAATGTTTATATATTATATATATGACATACTCGTGATTATAGATATATTAGATATCATTTACCTTCTTACCCTTCCACCCATTAAAAAATGATATTGTTGCTCATGCGTACATATAGACTACCATCTTTATGAACCGATGTGATTCATTTTTCATGCCTTCCTTTGAATAATGGTTCCAAATATGTATATAAGGAATATATATGATATTTATATCATTATTAACAATTTGTAGATAATGGAACCATGATAATGATGCAATGAAGAAAACCACTAAATCGAAACTTACATGAAAAATGAAACAATTAACACTCAAAAATGATGAATTTAATAAGGAATTATTAATAAACGAGTGTTGAAATGTTATAAGTGGATAATATATGATACTATAAATATATATATAGTTCTATTATATAAATATAATAAATTTAAATTTATTATACAGGAGGTTGAAATCACTTACAAAGCAAGTCGGACCAGATGTAAGAGTTTATTTCACAATATCATCCTTATTCAGTATTGTTTATATTCGAGTTTCCATTGGGGAAATTATATGACCTTTTTATCTTAAACCCAATAAATTTTATTATCCTATAGTTATTTTTAAAAATTACAGGTTTTATTTTCATTTCCCTCTCTCTAAGTACTCAAAATTCTGAAAGAATGTTTTTAAGAAAAACTAATTTTGTTTTTCTATTTGACTGTGAATATTTTTCTTTCATATCAATGTTTTCTTTAAAAAAAATTAAGAATATTTTTACTATTATCAAATGATTGATTAAAATAATTTTTAAACATGTTTAAATTTCTATAAATTTGTTTAAAAAGAATGTTCTTATTGTTATCAAAATAAGGCACTTTTTAACCAAAGGTGTGAATGAAATCATTGTTTTAACATACACAGTATAAATGGTTTTTCCCATTGTCATGGATACTATTTGTTTTGAGGATTCCTTTACAAGTTTTCAGTGTTCTTTCCAAAAAATTATTTTCCTTATATTTTGGAAAATTTTATATTTTAAATAAGTGATTTCAAAATGAAAAGGTTATTTTCCTCAAGAAATGTTATAGTGGTATTTTAAAATTATTTTCATCTATATCAACATTTTTTGAGGAATCTTATGCTTTACTGAGGATACACTCTAATGATATCATCCAACATATTTCTATAGATGTTTTATGATCATTTTTACTATCGAAAGTATTGGCATTCTATATGTTAGTTCATCTAATACAAATAGTTATTGATTATTAAGAATAGTTGATTAAGTTGTACTGTTTTTTATATGATGAATGCAATGAACTTATTAAGTAAAAGTTGGGGATTGGAATTATATAGCCCCTCGATACATATATAGGTCTCATGAGACAAAATAAATTGGTTATTTGGCATATGTCTTACCCATTTATGTATGATGTCTTGGAAGAAATCCTCAATGGTAATTTTAAGAGGTCTGGCATTATGCATTCCATCATTATGAAATCAGGTATTGATGTTTATGTGATTGTTCAAATAGTTATGTTATTCATGAATAAGTTTTAAGATCATGTGATTATTTATATATCATTATTTGATCATTATTTATTTCTCTCATATTAGTCATGTCTTGTTTATTCTATGATAGATTTCATTGTACACATTCTCTTACTAAGCATCTGATCTCACCATTTTATTTTTTTTTCATTTTCTTAGGATGTCAGGAAGTGTACTATGATTGATATGCAAGTATATGATAAAGGTAATAATAATTTTCTTAAATAAAACACTATGTTTTATTTTTTTTGTTTGAAAATATAATGTGAGATTCAAACATGTATCTACTTTTCCAAGACTAATAAATTATTTGATCCCTCAGGATGAAATCGCTTGTATCTAGTGTCAATGTAATAAAGTAACAACCAGCTCTAAACTACTAAGATTTGGATTTTTATAGAAAATATGTGTAAGGGTGGGAGGAAACACTATATATTCAATTCATGATGTGTAAAGGTATTCAATATATATCTTTACACAAAAAACCCTGCATATAGGTAATACCTTTATGCAAACCAATCACATATAGGTAACCTTCGTATTACCATTATTAGATCTGGAAAAGATGCATACTAACTTTATGAGAACACTTCACATAATGGTAAGTCTTTTAGGTTACCTTTATATGATTCATTTTGCTAAGGGTATAACATTTTTTCATCCTTCTTACATAATGATAAATCAAATTTACCTATACGCAGCTCACATAAAGGTCTGAAAAACTGCAATAGTTTTATAAAAACATCACTCTTCATTTTTCTTCAAAAACCAGTAATCAAGTACATTTAAATCATAAAGAAACTCTCTTTGATACCATTTATGGGTTCCTTTTAGTCATCTAATTATTACTAAAAGTGGATATTAACTCAAAAAAAAATTTGGATCCATCTTCAAGAATTAACTATGTAAATAATATGAAAAATAGAGTCGAATAGTGTACTTGTATTTTAGCAGCTGTAGTTGCATCCATCTTCTTCATTTGATCTTGATGGATTGTGTTTAAGGAACACCAGTAGAATCTATGAACAAAAGCACCCTACCTCCAAGGTGATACATCAGTAAATGGATCCAAAAATGCTTCGTGAGGATACCCAATCATCCTAATGGTCATTAGAACCTTCTTGGTAAAGATAAATAAAGCTTGGGAAGAAGAGAATATTAACATTACATGAAACTAATGATCACAAAAACGTCGAATGAACATGATCAGCACACCCACTTCACCACCCTCAACAAAAGAGATCGTATTTCTTTTATAGTCAATGTCGGTGGTTTCTTCTTTATATTGCATCATATGTGTTAATGTTGTCTGGGTGTAGTATTCATTGAACATTTCAATGAATATATTCAAACCTTTAATGTTCCAACCTTTGGTTCATGACTTGAGAAAACCGTTTGGAAGAAGTTGTACAGAATGTTTCATTGTATGCAACTTTAATATGCATCTCATTCATATTAATAATATATATAGATATATCAAATATACATATATATATATATATATCATATATTATACATTATACATGAATCATACGCATGATAATATGCATGTATTTAAATTTACACCATATACTATAGACATCACATACTTAGTTCACATCCAATAAGGAATACCTTGGTAAAGTGACTTTTTTATCATATATTCCACAAACTTAATTCAAAACTTGAAACCGATTCTTCACTTGAACTCCTGAATTTTCAGTCTCTTTCTGAAGATGTCTTCTTTGAGTGAAATATATCACCCTAAATTCACACCTTTAAACACTTCTATAATTGTTAAAATATCTTTAATTGAACCAACAATTCATTGTCACATTCTCATAGCCACCACAACACAAACATTAACTAAAAAATGAAAATATTCTAGAAAAAATACTTGTTGTATGGACTATGACACTTCATTTTTTCACCTTTCAGACCACTGATTTCAATTTATTTTTGTGGACCAAAAATTATATGGTGTTCTTGAAATGTTTCCCTTCATGTGGGATATATTTATTGAATTTTCCACCTTTCTATTTGTATCATATTTCAACTTCACCATTTCCAAGATTTTAGAATTCATCCTGTGAGAAAATTTTCTTATTTTTTCCTCTTTGCTTTACCTCTAATCCTCTTTTCCTTAACTTAATGACTTTTTCAATCTATAGAATAAGATATTTGATTTTTTGAGTGATCAAAAACATTCTTAGATTTTTTTTAGTTTTCACATTGCTCTTTGAACTTTCACCAACTTCATTCACAGTTTTTTAGAAATTAAACATTATCTTCATCAATTGTTCTTCAGTATTTAACACATTTTACTAACAATCAAAAAGTTATTTTTCTTTTTATTTAATTTTATCATTAGGTGAATCATTAAAATTATTCTCCTCAACAAGTGAAACAGTTAAACTTTCAGTTTCTTTCACCAAATACAACTCACTTTCTTCTTAATCTTTCTTAACTTCATTTGGAACTTGAGGTACTTTTCCTAGCTTCTTATTTTCCTTATCTAGATTATAAATTTTCATGAGACACTCATTCAACCCATGATTTAGCATAAATTCTATATTTTTATCTTATTTATCTTCATTACTATATAACTCTTCTTTATTCACCTTGGTAATTAGAAATTTTTCACCATGATCACTAACGAATCTTCTTCACTTTCATTTTCATCAAATACTTCTTCCTCCATCCTTAAAAAATAAATCTTATTTTTTTAATTTAGAAATTTTTTTTCCCTTACCCTTAAAAATATCATTTTTATTACTAAATTTTTAAGTCTTCTTCTAAAATGACTTCCTTAATGACACATCTCTGTTTTTCTTTCCTCTTCCTTTAACTTTGGATAACTCTTGCAATAAAATTTTAACTAAAATCTCTTACGACTTTAGTAAATTTTGAATCAAAAAAACTTGGAGAGGAAAACTAGAAAAGGATTTGTAAACAACTTTAATTTTAGTAAATAAATGATAAAATACATCCATATGGCATTATATATACCACACAAAAGAAAACATGTGCTGAAAATGATATGAGTGTAAACAAATTGAGACTAGAAATCACTTCCCTCGAGTCTGAATCACCACATATATTCTTTAAATCATATATAATAAACTTTTATTAATTATTTACTTGTTTAAGAACATTTTAAGTTTTATTAACTTATCATAATCCATTTTATTTCATTTATTATAATGCCTTTCATAGTTACTAAATTGGTTAAGTTCATATCGGGCATTTTGAGGATGTTCGGTTCATAATCTCAAAACAACTTCGGTAGGTTGAACATGGTCAAAAGGATAATTTTTTCATCATATCTATAATATTAATAATGAAATAATTATCATTTTTATATATTAAATAAAATTTTATAACCATCCATGAAAGGTGGATATGAAAAACAAATCGCATCGTTTTGTGGAGATGGTAGTCCATGCGTACACACAAGTGATTATTCATATCTCATATGATAGAAAAGGGATGAAAATAGGTTTTATAATAAACATAATAACATTTCAGTATATTAGAGATATTGATTTTATTATATCAACATGGTTATGAAAGGTTTGAAGGAGATAGAATAATAAATAAACAGAAAAGAACTCAGTTAAGAGTTATACCACTTCTTTGGAAAACCTTCTTTAGTTTACACGTTAAGCCTTCTAGATTGGTCTTTTAGAGTAAAAAAACCTCCACGATGTGGGGAGGAGAGTTTGGAATATATTTGGGAAAGTATTTTCCAAGATAACGTTCTCAAATTTTGTGAATAAATGAGAGAATATCCCCTTTTATAAGTAGGGGAGTAGCACTCTTATAATTATTCTTAACTTTTAAATATTATAAATGTATTACTCATGAAAAAGTGGCACTAAATCAATAAAATTTTGAAGCTATGGTGATAAGGGTAGAAATCCTATAATCCAATAAAATTTAATATGATATTTTTTTCAACTTATCACAAAGTTTAAACCCTAATTAACTTGTTTTACCTTTTACTCTGGTGATAACAATTTATTATGGTTGCTATTCATTATGATTCAAAATGAAATTGACCTAATTACAAAATTTGAACCAAACTAATTTAAAATAGGAAATATATTTTCAAAGATTCAATTTCCATAAGTATAAAATTAATTTTAAAATAAGTTTTCAAAACTCAATGAAAAACAAATTTAGAAAAATGTCTTTTTTAAGCATACAAATATTCTAACACCAAAATCAAGTATAAAGTTAATTCTCATTAATTTATTGGATTATTATTAAAAAAATTAAGTTTATTTGAAATTAAAACCATGTAAAAACTTAATGGAATCTTCCAGCCATACTATTAAATACAAATAACCAAAAATGGTTTTTAATTAGAATAAATATAACTTTAATTCCAAAAAGTCAAACTGAAGTTTCCAAATTCAAAATAATGATTTTAAATGCTTTATTTTACTCCTAAAACACATATTTTGTTGATAAAAATGTGTCATATATTTTTAAATCAGTCTTATATCATAAGGATGTCATAAAAGTGACATTATTTATAAAATCGGTATTTTTCACTATTAACTCAAAAATCAATCATTATAGAAAAATATCAAAAATTCATCCTAATATAATTTTTACATGTTGAATTCAAAAAAAAGTTCATTTTATTAAATAAAAATTCTAAAATAGACAAAAAAATAATTCTAATATTTGTGCACAAAACACAGAAAAAATTAAAAAAATGTATTTTTAAAGTAAAAAATGAATTTATTCTCATTCCTTACCTAGAAAGAATCAGATAATTGTTAATATGTTTTATTGAATATTTTGTCAATAAATTTCATAAAATTCATTAATCAATAGTGATTAATTTAATTTATTCAGATAAAAATATATTGTTCACTTAAAACAGTTTTCTGAAAAATATCTTTTTACCATCAATTGGTTTTATCTTCATTTCTAAAAAATTAATAATCAATGTATGAATGATTATTCATTAGTTTTAATGTATAAAAAATACCTTTTCAATAAATTTAATACTCTAAATAAGATAAATTTATCCATTAAATGAAACATATAAAATATAAAGAAAACCCGCTTTTCTAAAAAATGACTCTTTAAAACATTAACTATTCTTAACCTTATATGATTTAATTATTATCATTAAAAATTGAGTGCTTATTTCCTAGATATTAATCAATAAATTTATATTAGAAAAAAAATCTATATATATTTCATAATTTGGTTACTCGCATCCATACCCTTCAATCCAACGACTAGGTTATAACGATCATATTGAAATAATAATATTTCGGTTCATTTAAGTTCAGGGTTGTGTGTGGTATACATTATCGAATATAGTATTCATTTAAAGTAATATACATTCTAAAATCTCGGGGTGTTACACAAACTTATCAATGAATCATCATTTAATCATTCTAAACCTATGTAAGTGAACTTAATGTAGGAAACAAGAATAATGAATACACATTTCAAATTTGTTCATAAGGGAAACTCACATTCACTTCCAAATAGCCTCTCAAGCTTCTATTTTCAACACTTTGTCTACTCAAAAAATTATCTTTGTACATGTGTCAAACTTTATATTACATACATATTCAATAAACAAGTTAAAACAATTCACACATCAATGCCCCAGGGGTGTAGTCAACTGGATAACACCATTGTGGGAAGGTAGTGAGGTCTTGGGTTCGAGTATCACAATTTGCACCCCCGCTCAAGCGCCTCAGAGGTGAGTGCATGCACCATATGTCGGTTGGCCACAAGGATTGTAATTATGCATGTGAAATATTTAACTCATTGTTTTATGGATGGGTCTATGGCTGACGATGGTTTTACGCAATTTTAACTGAAAGGACAAATTGTGAGACTGAGGGTCTCAAATTTACAAAGGGGGGGAATACTCAATTAGAAGCCAAGGACTATCAATGGGAGGGTTCTATACAAACAAATCACACATTTACCAATTCACATACATAATTAATAAAATCATAGCTTCACATGCACACACACACACTCCATGTGTTTATTGAACTCAAGGAATTCCCATTTTGAAAAAATCCATCTAAATATATACCCCCTAATAAAAGATTTCTCCCTCATTAAAACATACATATATCTTTATATTTATGTTTTTATCTTTCACCCCCTTTAAAAAAATATAGATAAAAAGTGAGAGAGGGGATGGAACACCATACCTTAGTCTTGAGAATGTCAAGTTTAAACTCCCATTATCAATAGTGAATTGTGAAATGCATCTTTAGAAATTGGTTTGGTAAAAATATATGTCACTTGTTCCTTTGTATAATTATACCCTATCTTTATAAATCCTTCTTACACCTGCTCATTGATAAAATGGTACTTGATATATGCTTCAATCGATAATGTTGAACTAGATTGATGATGCTTTAATTATCATATTCTTCCAACAAGGGTAACTTCACTTTCACTTTCAAAACTCCAAATCATGACTTCATTCACATTAATTGAGTTATCCATTAGGTGGTATTAATATATCCCACTTTCATTGTGTTAAAGGTAACAAAATTTTAATTCTTAGTGTATCATGTAACACACCGTTCTCCCAAGAAAAACACTCCACCATATGTGGACTTCCAATCATCAACACTTCCATCCCAATCTTCATCAATATATCCAAATAGATCAAGTTTTTTTTTATTTTTATAAAACAATACAAAGTCTAAAATTCATTTTATATACCTTAGATTCCTCTTTTCTTCTATGAAATGATATTTCTTAAGCACACTTTGATACCTTGAATGTAATGTAATAGCATCGATAACATCTGATCTCGAAGATGTTAAATAGAACAAAGTCCAAATAAGTTTTATAAAATCTTTGACCAACCTCCATTCAATGTTCATATTTTAAAATATCATTTCCCATTGAAATTGGGGTAGAAACAAACTTTGATTATCTATTCCAAACTCTTAAACAATTCTCAACCATGCTTCTCTTGAAAAAGAAAAAGTGATCCTTCTCTTTAGAAATTCGAAGCCCCAAGTAATACTTCATATCTCCCAACATCAACATCTCAAACATATTCTTCATTTGAGTGTAAAATTCTTTGTAAACATTATTTTTTATTTCCATCAAAGATAATATCATCAACATAGACAGCGACAATGAGAGATTCCCCCATTCATTCTTTGATTTAGAGGTTGTTGTCCTCTATTCATTTCCTTAATTACAATAACCTAAAACAAGAATCAAGCTTTGAATATCATGCTCTTGGAGCTTGTTTTAACCCACATAGCACCTTCATTAACCTATAAACACATCTTTCATTAGCTCTAAATCTGTCATATTATTCAATGTACACTTCCTCTTCAAGTTCACCATTGAGAAATGTTGACTTGACACCCATTTAAAAAATCTTATATTTCCTTTGAGTGGCGATGGAAAGAAAATTCTATATAGTTTCAAGATAAGAAACCAAAGCAAATGTAACACCAAAGTCAATGCCTTCAACCTAAAAATACCTTCTTCAAACAAGCTTTTACTTGTTCTTCATCAATTCTCTTTTCTCATTCAACTTATTATGGAACACCCACTTTGTTAAAATAATATT
Source organism: Viscum album (assembly GCA_963277665.1). Taxonomy (NCBI): domain Eukaryota; kingdom Viridiplantae; phylum Streptophyta; class Magnoliopsida; order Santalales; family Viscaceae; genus Viscum; species Viscum album. The sequence goes on from OY728145.1 coordinate 909,880,808, forward strand.
ATTATTTGTCAACTTAAATATAAACTCTCAAGTGTTTTTCTTCTCAATATGATCCAATTATAACAACCTCTACTCTATTAACCCAAAGCTAGTATTTATTATATTACACTCGTACATGATACAAGATATCTCATCACACGGGATTGATCAGTTTAGTAGTGTTAGGAAACTATATACATACATGATTGTCATATTATATTGATAACGTTAAAACAAAGCTTATAAAATTCTTGAAAACTTTCATATTCCTCTTTGAAATCATTCAAAGATCCATTTTTTATCATGGGGAAAGGAAAAAAATAAAGGGTGATCCTATATGCCCATTAAGGGGTTGCATACAGTGAAAGAAATCAAGAATACATAAGACATAAATAATATAACATAGTAAATGATCAATAAATTTGTCACAATTGCAATAAATGGGAAGGCATACACCAAATACCCAGATAATGAGGCATGTCAACTTGTCTCTCTCATAATAAATTAACAGATGTATCAAGCGGCTCTATATTTTTTGGTCTCACTAGTCACAAAACATATCTAACATGTTATTCATATATTTAATGAACAATAAAATAATAATTAATATTCTTTAGTAATCAATAAATATCTGTATTGAATCAAGTGTACAAAATATCAATATTACTAAATCAATAGAACAACTTTCTCTTTTTCATTACTCCTAAAATCTAGAAATATCTTTTCAATGGACTTGAATCATTGTTCAGCTATCAATGGATTGTTAGTTCCATTAAATGACAGAGGTTATTTCCATATGTAAGTGGTCCAACATTGTCACATCATGTTGTGAAGCAATAGGTTGCTTCGTATAACCAATATTATTAGTCATAACTTGCCTCAATATATTTATAATATGCTCAACTCTAACCCCAGGCTTGTGGAATTTCTTAGGAGGGAAATCCTTACATAGATTATGGGTGTTGATACATTTTACCTTCCTTTTACTAGGATCCGTCTCTAACCAACAACATATACTTAACTATCTCATAACATGATGAATATTGATCCATAACATAAAAATTCCCATGAGTGTGAGCATTCTAAGGGGTTATCGTAATGCTCGTGATAGCTATGTTCTTCTAAAATCTTGTTCCTAAGGTTCCTAATAAACTTATTTTGATGTCAAGTGTAACAACCCCAACTCTATTTACTCAGAGTCAGTGTTCATTGTATTACATTATTACATGATACAATAGATCACATAACATTGGATTGATCAATTTAGTAGTCTTAGGAGACTAGATACATACATGATTTTCAAATTACATTAAAAATTCCAAAACATAGCTTATAAACTTCTTTAAAACTTTCTTATTCCTCTTTGAAATCATTCAAAGATCCCTTCTTTGAGCCCCGGGGAAAGGAAACAAGATAAATTGCTAGTTCAAATGTCCAATAAGATAATGCTTACAGCAGAAGCTATCACAAATCCACAAGGCATAAACAATATTATAGAGTAAATAATCAATGAATGTGTCATATAATCAATATCTTGAGCAGGAAATATATTCATGGATAATAACAAAATAATGATCACATTGAAAATAATAACATATTTCTCAATGATAGAATACATAATGTCAGACATATTACTCTTTCCATTGAGTCCTTGACTAGGAAACTTCCAATAAATAGGTAGTCATACACCAAATACCCAAATAATAAGGTATATCAACTTGTTTGTCTCATAAGTCTTTACCCGATGCATAAATGGGTTATATAATTTCAAGATTCACCTATCACTAAACATGTCCAATTCATTCCTCATATATTGAATGAAAAATACAATACATAATCAATATACATTGGTTATCAATAAATTTCCATATTGGATCAATTATACAAAATATCAATATTCCTCAGTCAATAGAATAACTTTCTTAGTAAGATTACTTTAAATAAAATAGTATATAAAAATGGGTATATGTTTAAGATAATATTTAAATAGCGTAAATGATACAAAATATATCCATGGCATAAAAGAACATGGACGTGAAGGAAAAAAATAAAGTCAAAAGAATAATAAAGAGTGGTAGTGAACACTACTTCAAGGAGTGAATGAACTAAGGATAAACCTATTGCACAAAATAAGTTATAAACTATAAATCAATAAAGGATTGAAAAATACTATCAATTCCTCAAAAATAAAGTTTTTATAGAAAATGCAAGTATTTTTTCAAATTAGAGAGGAAAATAAAAGAGAAACTTTGAAAAGAAAATTATTAAAACTTTTGTAACTTAGTTGCAAAAATGAAGTTAAAAGTCACTTCCAAAAATCATTTCATGGGGTGTCAATAATACATTTAAAATATTATTTATAAAATAATTTATAATAATTAAATCTCTAAAAGAAACTATTCTTAAACAAATATTTAGTGGAAGACAAAAATATACGTAAGTGAAATAAAATCCCTTTTCAAAATATTTTAATAAATTAATATCTTTTTATTTTGATATAAAAATGAAAAATTAACAGAATAATAGAAATAGATATTACTTTGGAAAACCATCAAAACTTGGAAAGGAAGATAAATAATAAATAATGGTCATGACAAAAAAAAATTCATGCAGAAAATGCTAAAAAGTATATTATTTTCTCACTTTTGTAAAAAAAGTCAAGAATGACTTGTAGGGGAAATGATAAAAGGATTCATTTTAAAAAAATTAAAGGAAAGTAAAAGTTAACAGATATTGACCTTTAGAAATAATTTAATTATAGAAAAGAGAATTATTGAAGCAAAATACATAATATAGATATGCAAGAGAAAGATTCCCAATAAAAATGAGAGATAAGACAGACTTTTATTATAAACATTATTTTAGTGATCATGAATACTAAATAGAAGTAAAATTGAAAGAATACCTAAAAACCCCATAAATAATCCAAGTAAAAGAAAATAAATAAGGTTCGGGAGAGTGAGAACAGACATTTCTCTCAATGAAAATTGAAACATAAACAATCTTGATAAAAAATGAGATTGTAAATGAAACTCTTTTCTTGAACTTTGGTTTGATAGAACATGCTTTAACCTCCTATATAATAAATTTAGATTTATTATACACCTATATCATAATAATATTTTCATTTATCTTACTAAATATTTCTCACTTATAATTTTTCAATACCAATTTATTAATAATCCTTTTTTGAAGTCAATATCTTTGTGTTAACTATTTTATTTTCCATGCATATTTTGGTTCGGCAGTTTTGGTTCTTTTATCTTGGTCATGGGTTCATAATCTCTGAAATTTTCATGAAGATATAGAGTATGTTTTTTATATAGTTCTCTAGTATCATGGTCAATTTATGGAATTTGTGGCAACAATTTTCATGAAATACTTAAAAATATCATTTTTTAGAAATTCAATTTCATAAAAAGAATTGATTTTATTAAACAATATACATAGATATATTACCATTCCATAATTATGAAAACATCTGAAATTTTTCATTATTACATGATATTATCAGTATTTAACATTATTTTATCATTCATGACATAATCATTATAACATTGTTCATGTATGTTGTAAAATTGACTCAAACAAGAGCCTCTCATAACAGCTGAATGAGTAATAACATTTTGTTTCATAATGATAATATCACTTTTACAGAAGCTTAATGATTTTAAAAACGTGTTATTAAAATGATAAATCGGTTTTAATAAGAGTTATATAATGAAGATAAATGAAATAGAATGGTAAGAAGTTGTTACTTTCAAAGTGACTTGGTATGCTAGTTTTAGGTGGTTAAATTTTACAATGACCATTTATTATTAATATTATTAATATAATGGAAAAAATATCTTTCCAAAATCTTAATAATGTAACAAATATCATATTTATTCATTAAATTCATTTTTATAAATAGTCATTTGAGATGGTGATGAAAAATGAAATACGGAATTCATGAGGCGGTAGTTCACACACAACATGAGAAACATGATCATTTTTTTAGAGAAAAAGGAGGAAGGTGGATGGTGGTTATTATATCAACATAATAACATTTAATTATACTAATAATACTGATGTAATCAGGATAGAGTGGTTATAAAATATTTGGATAATTTAAAAAAAACTTAAAAGAACTTGGTTAAAATGATCACCACCTTCTTGGATATCCTCATTTGGATCTCTATTTAAGACTTATTATATTGGTCTTTTGGAAAGACCAAAACATATAGGGTGTGTAAAATAAAGTTGGTGAGAAATTTTTTCAAGTCTTAGTCAGACTGGGGTTCTCAAGGAGTGTGGAGTGATGTGGTGAAGGGATTCTTTTATAAGTGGGATGGGTAGCATTTTTGTAAATACTCTTAATCTTAAAATAAAATAAATAACTTTATCAAGGGAAAGTGGCACCAAATAAACTCAGTTTTGAAGATAAGATGATGTGGGTCAAAAATTCACTCATCTGATCAAATTAGAGATAGGATTTGTGATATTTATGGATTTACCCCTTAGTTTAACAATCTCGCTAACCCTTTTTACATTTACCATGGTGACAAACTTTTACCATGGTAACTTATCTTAATGACCAAAATTGTAATTGACCTTATTACCAAATTTTAATATGTTTATTCCAAATATAAAAAAGTTTTCATTAAATATAATTTCTGAAGGTGGAAAAAAATAATTCTAATATCCATGCACAAAATGCATAAAACCCTTATATAAAAAATGTATTTTTGAAGCATAAAATGAATTTATTCGCATTACTTGTCTAGTGAAAATGATTATATGATCTCAGTGCCACGCCCATGGTTTTTTCTACAGGTACAAAAACTTTTATTTATTAAGTTTTTTTTACAAGTTCTCGGCCCTTTATTTTGGCTTATCTTTTAGTTCTCAGACCCCCTTTTGGAATTTTTAAACTGTAATTTTTAGATTTCACAGTTTTTAAGTCTACAGAAGGCCATAATGTAACCAATATGGCCACACTAAGGAATCCCCCTAGCTGCATTGTGTAAAGGTATCATCAGTTACCCTTACACAACACAGTACCTATGTGATGGAAACTCAGCAGGCAGATAAGGCAGCACCATAGGCCAGGGGGATATAACATGGAGCACCCCATGCATGTGTCGCATAAAGTTAATGTTGGTTGCTGATGAAGATAATATTTTCATAAATTTAATACTAAAATTAAATGTTATTAATCCAACTATAGTGTTATTTTATGGAAAATTGTCACATTTCTAGGTTTTTGAAGTATTTTAAGCTTAATTACAAAAATGACCTAATTTTGGATTTTAACTGTTTTATTTTTATTCTCTATTTCGGTTATAAATTTTCTACACTAATTGAAATTATGAAATTATATTTTTTTTAGGATTCCATACATCATGGGCTTCATTTCATTCTTCTGAACCCAAAACTCAATCCATCATTTGAAGTCTCAAAACCATCTCGCAAGTTGGACCTCGAAAACTATGCACGAATCTAGATAATTTTAAAGATAAGATTATATCTGGAAGAGGACCAATGGATCTAAAATTTCACATGGATGTAGAATACATCCAACTTAATAACTCCAATAACGATGTCCATGACTGAATCTGCATCTTTCAAGATGCATGGGAAGTTGTAGCATTGAAATTCAAACAGTCACCTGGCCAGAATAAATTTCTTAGAGTAAAATAGTCATAACTCCTACATCATGTGGTAAATAAATCGTAAATTTTATGGGTGAACGCACAATAAATAGATGAAAAACTTTCCATAATACACCATTCCCAAATGTGTCCATTATTGGGTCTACCACGTATAAACTTCTAGAATATAGAATTGTAGTAAAAAAATTGTATCATTTTTCTATAAATTGTCACCTCACCTCCCATTCCAAAGGATATCCATTCTCAAGGGATAAGGTGGGTTTTAGTTTATGTAATGTTTTTTCATATTTTCAATATATATTATCTTAGTTACATTCTTCTTCTTTCCTTTTCTCTTCTTTTTAATTTTTTGTTTCTCCAACCGTGCTTTTATCTCCATGTTTGTCGAGAACTAACTCTCACTGTCGTTTGAGGGGGGAAGTGAGGGTGTTTGAGTTTATTATGCTTTAATGTTTTATCATGTGTTATTATAAGAATTCAGTAGTGGTTTAAATGATTTTGTTGAGTGGTGTCCCCACTTTCTCTACTATTTTATTCTTCCTCATTCAATAATTTTCCCTCTCATTGATATCTAACTCATTAAAATGGTGGAGTTTGGATTAGGTATTCATGTTTAAGAGACTACTCCTTTATGAAAAAGTCTCGGTGTAAGGTAATACCATTCGAACGAGAGGTTGTAGAGTGACAGGTCTTGATCTCTACATTGAATAAAACATTGATACACGTTTTTAAATAACAATGATAACATCATTGTAAACCCTGAGAGAAACAGTTTTCTTCTACTAATTTCTTTTTGTGCTTTATTTCTTTTCCTTTATGTTCTATATTTTAATTATTATAAATATTATATTACATGTATTTTCAGAATCAAACCCCCTATTTATATTAGTATATGAGTTAGTTTTATATTAGTTAGTTTATAATAGTGATAGTAGAAAGATAGTGTGTGTAAGTGGTCTCCAAGTGATCGACCCTAGGGTGTGTCACTATGATGAATTTTTAAGTCAATAAGAATTTAATTGACTAGGGATCCATGAAAAATCTTCATGCATCAATTTGGAACTATTTCTGGGGAGTCTAAGAGCTTACACACACTGTTTTTCATAATACAAAACCAAAATAATCAAAAAATTCATAAATTAAAAAAAAATCATTGTGTATCTTTCTTTCATTAGGTCATAGATTACTTTAGTGATTTTTAAAATGCATGGACTATAACTGAATTTTATAGTAGGGAAAAGACATTGAAGATTCAAATGGAACAAAATTCATAACAAATAGAATAATAGGTCTTAAATATTGAAGTGAATTTCAAAATTCTCAAAAAATCAAGCAAGTTGGTAGCATCGTTGGATGCCATATTTGAAGAAGTTGAAGAAGTTGAATAAGATAAAGTTATATGGATGGAATGGAAATAATGATAAAATGAGGATAATGAAAATATTGTTCCACCTAAATTTGAATTTAAAGAACCTAAATAAGACTTGAAGATATGACTTGAAGATCCAATCATCTCTCCTTGACCATTACTTGAATATGTTCCTGAAGATGTCATGTCAGCTGATACAATTGTGGGAGAACAACATGATTTGAAGGAACATTGGTTAGATTTTTTTGAAGAAAAAAATTTAAGTGATCCTCCAATTTTTTAAAAGAAGAACCAACTCCTTTATTCCTCACTCTTGCTTTGGAAGAAGATAAAGATGATGCCCCTGATGAGACTAAGATTCCAGTGGTCTTTCCTAAAGAAATCTACATCCAATCTACTTTAAATAAAGGGGAAGATTTCTTTATTGATTCTACTTGGTTGAATTCTCTTAAAAATGAAATTATCACTGACATTCCCCTTCCTAAAATTATATCTGTAACATATCCACACACACAATCCCTGGATGAAGTCAACAAAGTTGTGTCTGAAGAAGAAGAGGAATCATTCTTCCTCTTTACCCCATCATCCTAATTGTACCACATTGCAATGGGGGAGGAGTTGTTTTACTCTATTCACAGGATCCTACATGATCAGTTCCTATTAAATAACATTAGAAGAACTAATTTTTGGTAATCTCTGAGCAAGAAACCCCATCCACCTCGGATTAGGGTTAATCCACTACAACAGCCTGACTAGGGGAAGTAAAATCCTAGCACCCACATGGGGGGTCAAAACCATGATTTGTCCTTTTGTCCCTTTCTCTTTATTTTACATTATTTTTCTTATGTTATGTTTATTTCTTTCTTTATTTCTAATCCTAAGTGGTAGTATCTAGGATCTTAACTCATGGGTGTCACTAGAAAATAAATTTAGGTTGTATCTTTCCTTCTCTTCGGTTTTCTCTGCCCATATATTTTTATTTTGTTGAGTTAAAATGAGGGGTAGTGAAATCTAAGTGGGGGTGTCAACCTTCTTAGTTGTTTTTGTGTGGTTTTTCTTTTTGTTTTTTTCATCTTTTTAGAAACATAGATGGAAAATGAATATTCATATCATTTTCACACTTCAATTGATTTGGAGAGAGTTGAAATGTTTTTTGAAATAATGTATTTTAAATTATTATTGTTGTGGAAACTTTTCCTTGAATTGGATTTTTAATAATTTTTATGAGTCTGACTGATTTTTTTTAAATTTATACCCATGAAACACTGACTCAAAATATTTTTCCAAACCTATAAGGTATTCTGAACCACTTTGACATATTCTTCCTAATACCCACACTTTCTCGAGTAAAACTTTAGTTTTTTGTGAGAACTAGAACTTATGATTTGTCTATTTCAAAGCTTTGTAGTTCATAAAATGTTTTTGACATGAATGAAGCATTTTTATTGGTTAGACACACTTTAACCTGAGACCTACCTTAACATTTATATTTAATTATCCCTTAGATTCCATGAATTTCCTTATAGATTTAAGTCATATTACAAGATGATTTTTCCTTACCTACCCGTACTCTTAGTATTTTTGCATGGATATTTCAAGTTTGAGTGTGTGGGAAGGGTCTTTAATGTGCATTCCTTGGTATGTGTTTCATTTGTGGGTGGTGTGAGTTGTATCTCATCATTTTGGGTAGAGAAGAAAGAGATAATTGATCACGAGTCATCCTTCCATTGTGATTTATTTTTTCATCATGTTCTCCTTCAAAAAAAAATTTTAAAAAATAAAAAATAAAAACAAATCCAAAAAAATATAGTTATTTCTTTATAAAGCTTTAAAAAAAGAAGAAAAAAGGAGAAGATAGATGAAATAATTCATTGTAATCATTTTTTGGATCATGTACCATGTCATACAAAGGGTTTGGTGTTGTGTTTCACATTTTTAGGTGGATTGAGTGAATTTTATCTTATATTTTTCACTTAAATATTCATGCATTGAACTTAAGAGTTCATCCTCCTCTTTTCGACCTTAATTTTTTAAAATAATTTTCCCACCAACCCTAAGCCACAAAATTCACCTTGGAAGAGTCCTCAAGATTAAATTCATTTTCATGTTTCATGCTATGTAGAGATGAGAATTGTCACAAGCCTATGGTGATACATGCATTTTCCAAGTATGAGCATAACCCCAGATTCAATTTCTCTTGACTGAAGAGTGACATAAAATTCAATGTGAGGTGGGTTTTGATTGGGTCATGGATGAATTTTTGAGGTTGAAAAAGTTTAAATGTGAGGAATGAAAATGAGGTAGAATTGTTTTTCATATAAGAGACATGATGGAATTTTGTTTTGGAAAAGATTATGAATGTTTTCTCATTTTTGATTGTTGTGTGGATTTTCATTTAGATATTTAATGATTGCCCGGGAGTGTAATTGTTAAGAGTGGGGAGTGATGGAGATAATATTTTCCTAAATTTTATACTATGATTCAATGTTATTAATCCCACTATAGTGTTATTTTATGGGAAATTGTCACATTTCTAGGTTTTTGATGTATTTTAATCTTAATTGAAAAAATGTTCTAATTTGGGATTTTAACTGTTTTATTTTTATTTTGTATTTCGGCCATAAATTTTTCAACATTAATTGAAATTATGAAATTACTTTTTGTAGGATTATATAAATTATGGGATTTATTTCATTCTTCTATAACCAAATCTAAATCAATCATTTTAATTCCAAAAACTAACTCACAAGTCAGGTCTCAAAAATTGTGCATAGATTTGGATACTTTTAAAGATGAACTTATATCTGGAAAAGGGTTGTCCCAATGGATCTAAAATTTCACATGGAGGTAGAAAATATCCTGGGGAAGAACTTCAATAACTATGGGCCTAAATGGACCTGCATCTTTCAAGGTCATAAATACATGGGACGTTGGAGCCATGGAATTTGAACAGCCACCTAGCCATAATAAATTTCTCAGAGTAAAAAAGCCATAACTTCTAAATATGGTGGACAATCAAGATGAAATTTTGTGGTTGAACATGAAAAAGAGAGTGGAACAAATTTATAAAATCCAACATTCCAAAATGTGACCATTTAATGGGTCTACCACATGTGAACTTTTGGCTTACAAAATTGTAGCTAAAAAATTTTCTATCTTTTTTCTATAAATTGTCACCTCCCCTCTCATTCCAAAGGATAGTCATTTTTAGGGGTTGAGGCGGATTTTAGTTTTTATAATAATTTATCATATTTTCAATATATATTATCTTAGTTCCCTTATTCTTCCTACCCTTTCTCTTCTTTTCAATTTTTCATTTATCCCACTGTTATTTTTTATCTCCATGTTTGTGGAGAACTAACCCTCACCGTTGTTCGAGAGGGGAGTTGTAGTGTTTGAGTTTATTGCGCTTTAATGTTTTATTATGTGTTATTATAAAAATTCAGTAGTGGTTAAAATTATTGTGGTGAGAAGTTTCCCCACTTTCTCTACTATTATATTCTTCCTCATTAAATAATTTTTCTTCTCATTGATAACTAATTCATTCAAACGGTGGAGTTTGGATTAGGTATTGATATAGAAGAGATTACTTCTAAATGTAGAGGTCTCGATGTGGGGTAATACCATTTGAACGAGAGGGTGTAGAGTGAAAGGTTTCAATCTCTACATTGAATAAAACATCGGTATAAATTTTTAAATAACAATGATAATATCACTATGAACACCAAGATCAACGGTTTTTTTCTAATTACCCATATGTTGCATCTACATAAGGGTAACTCAGGCAAAGCTGATCCGTAGACTAGGAGGCTATGCTATGGAGGCGTGGTTCAGTCAGGTGAACCACAGCATAACCCGAGAGGCTACACCATGGAGGACTAGTAGTTGGGGGCCGACCCTCTGCCTCTTGGAGGTGCATCACGGTACATCCTAAGGGCTCTGTTGCAGAGGCTTCCTGGGGAGGGACACCATGTTGTATCCCCCATGAGTTGTATCATAGGGTACCCCTATGTAGTTTTTTAAAAAAACCTAAAATTACCAATGTACCCCCCCCCCCCTCAAACTAAAGCCCTCCTCATTTACTCTCTCCCTCTCTCTCTCCCTCGCAGCCCCTCATGCATCCAAGGCACCCCTCCCCCGCCTCCTAGGCTATATTTTGTGTCTTTTTTCTTCAATATTTTTTAAGGAAACACTAAGTGAGTCCATACTCTCTTTTTATTTTGGTTTCTCTATGGTTTTCATTCTACCCTAAGGTCAAAGTGACCTGGGGCCCATACTGCTCATATTTATAGGTGTGGGTTTTGATGTTCAGGGTTTATTTTACCTCTTCAGGGTCTTTCCTCTGCTTTTCAAGTGGATTCAAGCCGATTTCTTGTGATTTCATCACCAAAGGTAAGTGATTTTGTATTATTTTTTTTGTTATCTTAACTATTTTGCTGAAAATAGTGGTAGAAACAAAGCAAAAGACGATTCATAGAAGATAAAAATGGAAAAACAAAATAACGAGAAGAAGATCTTGGGACACATAGATTTATGTGGTTCAGTAATAATCTCTACGTCTATAGAGAGGAAGAAGTTTCACTTGTTTCAGGAGAAAAAAATACAGGGAGATCTCAAAGTTTCACACATGCAGAAACCCCAGCCTGAAATGAGTTAATAGGGAGAACAGAGTAATGTTCCACAAACCGCATAGAAAGTTCATTGTGTTATAGTAAAAGGTTGTTGGAAGTCAGCACTTCTATAGTGTTGTGTCCACCCAAATCCAAGATGCTACAGTGACAGATGGAAAGAAGTATGCAGGTCTATAGTGCCACGTAATTTGGGTCGGGGACCTTCATCCCCTAGACCCCCAAAGCAAGGGTATATTTCCCCCTTCAACCACCAATGAGCTCACTGCATAGCTTGACCTGCAGAGTTGTGTTCGATTACGCAGTATGGGACACAAGAAATTGGTCTAACATCATCCAAATGGATTAGGCTACACTAATCCAACAATCTCTCACTTATAGCCCGATCCGCTATGTTGACATGCTTTGATGCCACTGACTTAGAGAACTAACCTAATCTGAGTTTCTCCTCTTCTTCACTCACTAATGTTTGCTTCCATTCACAGCTTCAATTTCCAGCTAATGATTCATGAAATTCCAGTTTTTTTCTCTTTTTTCCCTCATGGTGTCCTCCCATATTATCTCTCTTATCCTCCATTCATTAGTGGAGACTAACAGAGGCACAATAGTGCCTCAACTTCTATATTACCATTGGATTCATCAACATATCTTCTATATTGTTCCATAAATCTTCTACAATGTCAGCAACCCATCTTATATCAAGCCTCTGATAAAATGGTACTTCAACTGAATGTGATTTTTCTAGGCATGAAACAATGGGTTCTTTGTAAGATGTATAGCACTCTGACTATCATAGTGCAATAAATTTTCCTCTCGCTTTCTACCCAACTCATCCAATAAGTTCTTCATCCAAACCATCTCTTTCCCAGCTTCTATTACAGTAATGTATTATGTCTCTATGGTGGATAATGCCACCACCTTATGTAATTGTGAAATCTAACTAACTATAGTTCATACACAAGTAAATACATAGCATGTAGTACTCCCCCTTCTGTCAACATCACCTCCAAGTTCATCATTCACATACCCCTATAATGAATTTTCTTATCCAAAGAACATAAATACTTCCTTGGTTCTCTTCAAATACCTCAGTATCCACTTCACATTTTCCCAATGTTTCTTTCAAGGGTTAGTCATGTACCTTCTCACAACTCTCACTACATGACAAATTTTGGGTCGAGTATAGACCATGGCATGCATCATGCTTCCAATAGATGATGCGTATGGAACCTTTGTTATGTACTCAACCTCTTATATCGTCCTCAATGATTTCTCCTTTTATAGTTTGAAATGGCCCGTTATGGGAATAGAGATTGGATCTAATTCTATCATACTGAATCTTCTCAAAACCTTCACAATGTAGTCAACCTATGATACCATCAAAGTTCCAGTTTCACTGTCACTCTTGATCTTCATCACTAAAATCTTGTCAGCTTCTCCAACATCTTTCACATAAAACTCCTCAACTAAGTGTCTTTTCAGCTCATCAGTCCTCTATATACATGATCCTACAATGAGCATGTCATCCACATATAGAAGTAGTGTAATATATTCATCACAAAAACACTTTATGTATCAGTATTGATCCATGCCACATTTTTTTTATACATTTTTAGTCATAAATGCATCAAAAATTTTGTTCCACTTCTCGGGCTCCTTCTTTAACCCATATAAACTCTTTTGGAGTTTACACACTAGGCCTTCTTTCCCTAACTCAATGTATCCCTCTGGCTACTGTATATAGATGTCCTCCTCCATACCTCCATAAAGGAAAGAGGTCTTGACATCAAGCTACTCAAGGTATAATTCTGTTGATGCAACAATATTAAGAACCACATGGATGGTGGTAAGCTTCACTATAAGCGAGAATATTTCAATGAAGTCCTCATCTTTCTTCTATTGAAAATATTTCACCGCCAACCTTTCCTTGTACATCATATTTCCATCATGTTCTTACTTTACTCGGTATACCAATTTTTTCTACAATGTTGTATTTCCTTATGGTAGAGGTGTCAACTCTCAAGTATTGTTGTCATGTAGTGAAGAAATATCCTCATTCATGGCCAAATCCCACTTTCTCGACTCCTTAAACTGCATTGACTCTTAAAAACATTATGTTTCTACACCATCATTCATTAAAAAATAGTGTAATGATGGTGAATAGCTCTGAACAGGTATTCTTACCCTTGTTGATCTCCTCAAGTCCACTAGAGGAGTAGGTTCCATGAGTTCTGATGTCTCATGCTCAAGTACACCTTCAAGATCCACTTTCTCTTTTCACTCTGATTCTATGTTCTAAGATTCATCTTCAGCTACATGGTGATCCTTGTATGTAAAACCTTCATTAAATACCATGTTCTGTATTCTGATGATCATATTGTTGTGATTATCCCAAAATAGATAGCCAAACTCCTTAGCACCGTAGCTAATAAAGAAACATGGTTTGGAATTAGCATCAAGCTTGTCCCTTGCATAAACATCTACATGTACATATTTTAAACAATCAAAGACTTGTAAATATGATTCTTATCTCCTTTCTAGACCAAATCACCCCAGGTAGACATTCTACCATTGGTACAAATGGACTCTTTTTGATGAGATATGTTGTCATGTTCACTGCCTCTACCCAAATGGTTTTGGGTAACCCTGGGTGCAATATCATACTCTTGGCACATTCATTAAATGTCATATTCATCCTATCAACCACACCATTATGTTGTGGTGTACCTGGAATAGTATCCTCCCACTTAATTCCATTGTTAGCACAGAATTCCTTGAACTCCCAACTTCCATACTCTCCTCTATTGTCAAAACTCGTTCATTTCAGCCTTGATCCTGACTCATTCTCCACCATGGTTTTCCACTTCTGAAACATGTTAAAAACGTCATATTTTCTTTTCAAAATGTAAACTTGTGTCTTAATTATTGATTCGTCGATAAATGTCACATAATATTGTGACCCTCTGTAGGAATGTAATGGTGAAGGCCCCCAAACATTTGTGTGCACCAGGTCTAGCTTCCCAGCCTTCGGTTTTCTCCCTCCTTTTTCAAATGATGCCTTCTTCTACTTTCAAATAATGTAATCTTCACATGAACCAACTTCCAATGACTACATCTTTGGTAGAATTTCTTTTGTCACCAACAGCTTCATCCCCTTCTCACTCATGCAGCTGAACCTATAGTGTCACAGTTGTGAATCCCCAACAGATCTTATTGATGAAAGCATGTCCAGGCTAGTCTCTGTCAAGTTTTACAAGTTACCATTTTTTATCCTCAAGATATGATCATAGATCCCTTAGTAATCTTCTAGGAACCACTAGTAAACATGGTACTGAAGCCTGCAACATCAATTTTCCCAATAGAAATAAGATTTCTTCTTAAACTGGGGATATTCCTCATGCTTTCCAGAACTAGAAAACTCTCATTGCTGGTCTTGATCTGTGCATCACCCTTCCCTGTGATTTTCAAGAGTTCATCATCACCAAGATGTACCTTGCCAAAATTTCCAGAAACATAATTGTTCAGAAAATCTTTATCTGCTGTGGAATGTAAAGACAACCCTGAGTCTAAAATCCAAGAATTTGTGGGGCTATCAACACTTAGCAACATCACATCATCAGTTCCTTCAGTCGTCGTTTTTTATATGTTAGTTTCAGATGCCTTCTTTTTATCTCTACACTCCTTGACATGCCCTTTCTTCCCGCAAATCTAGTAAGTAGGACCAGCCCCCTTTGCCTTATCTCAACTCTTTCCTCTTGACTTTGATCATCATCTACGATTGTCTCGCTATGCATATCTTCCTCTTCCTTCAACGTTTAGAGCATAAATAGAGAATCTGTTTGACTCTATCCTTCAAATATCCTCACTGAGGATTAGGTCTTGCACGTCCTTCAGAACTAGATTTGTATTCCCCAAAGAACTGCTCACGGTTGTTACAGTTTCTTCTCAACTATCAGGTAACTAAGAAAATAAAACCAATGCACATACCTTGTTGTCAAGCACAATATCCATCGATGTCAACTGACTAATTCTGGTTTTGAATTCGTTGACTTGATCTATAACAATCCCCCCTTCAATCATTTTTAGATTTAAAACTCATCGCATCAGGTACACTTTGTTTGATGTTGAAGTCTTCTCGTACATATTCATGAGAGATTTCATAAGGCCAATCATCATATTCTCTTCTCTGGTGTTGAATGCCATGTTTTTAGCCAATGTAAGGTGCACAACTCCCAAAACATGTTGATCCAACAGCTCCCACTCAATTTTCTCCATGTTTATTAGCTTTAAACCCATAAGTGGCCAGTGCAGCTTCTTCTGGTGAAGATAGTCCTAGATATGCATCCTCCAGTAACTGAAGTCAATTCCATCAAAGAGATCGATCTTCAATTTGGATTCTTCCATGACTATTTTTCAACTTACGAAATCCAAAGTCAACCTTTGATATCATTTTTTGTTGAAAACTGTGCGAGAAAAAAAGTGACATACAATTCACAGAAGAGTAAAATGGAAAACAAAAGAACGAAAATAAGATATTGAGAAACATAGATTTACATTGTTCAATAATAATCTCTATATTCACGAAGAGGTATAAATTTCACTAGTTTTAGGAGCACAAAATATAGAGTGATCTAAAAGTTTCACACACACCCAAAAACCATATTGGTGCTTGACACTTTCAATTGATTTCCAAAATGTTATGGAAGATATTATATGCTAGTTTTTTAATTTTTTTATAGAGAAATTTTTATTAAAATGTTCATGATTTGGAAATGGAAAGTGTGTGTTTTACGTAGAAATTGGAACTAGTTATGAATTAATTAAGGAAAATGACATGTTTATTGGTTTAAGTGGAAAAAAATGAGCCTCATGGGAAACCCCATGAACTTGGGTAGATTAACCTAGATGGGACTTGTAACACCCCCCCTAGTTTGAGGTAATTCTATGTTTTTTTCTGTATTTTAAGTTAAGGAATGGTTGGTCTGGTGATGAGTGGAGACCTGGGTCGTCAACTAGGCTTAGGTCAAACTAATTATTTATAAACCTACTTACACTAGTATTGTGGTAAGAAGGATTGATCCACAGATAATGTGAAGTTGTGTGAACCAAAATAAAAATAAAAACATGCAATAAGAAACAAGAAATAAGGAATGAAGAATGTGTGAAGTATGAAAGTGTGAATGTGATCATGCAGTGAGAGGATTGAAAATGGGAGTATGAACTGGAAATGAGGTGAAAGGGATAGTGGTGACAACAATAAAAATAAATGGGGACACCAGAAAAATGATTGAGTTAAGGGAACTGAACCAGATGAGATTGATTGAAATGTTAACTGCTCTTGAATGAAATCAATCATAGAGGTACTAAATTCACGTGCATAGGCTGAATTCTAGCGGCCCGAACTATGCATTAGATCACAACTTCGCAGTTCAAACTCTACAGTGAGGTCTTTGGGTGTTTTAGAGGAAGCACACCCTGCTCCAGAGGATTGGGGGTCGAAGGTCCCCGGCCCAAATTTTTTGGGGCTGTAGCAGTGCTGACTCACTGTAGCAAAGCTAACTGATGACAATGATAGGGCACTATAGCAGTGCGGACTCGCTATAGCAGTATACGACAGGACACTGTAGCATCTCAAACTTTGGAGACAACAATCATTGTAGTTGTGCGGACTTCTTGCCACTGATATTGTAGCATCTTGGACTTGGGTGGATGTGGTGCTGTAGCAGTACGGACTTGGGTAGCTACAGCATTATAGCACAGTGGACTTATTGTGCGTTTGGTAGAACAATTTTTCGTCTTCTTTATTAGCTCATTTGAACTAGTGTTTCTGTGTATGGAACTCCGATTGTCTCCTTATTATTGTGTTCCTAGAATTAGTAAATTATTATGTATCTCTATAGATGTAGGGATCATTTACCAAACCATGTAAATTTTTGTGTCTTTCGATCTTCTTCTCATTCTTTTGTTTTTTTGTCTTTTCTCCATCTGTAAACTTTTTTTTCGTTGTGACTCCCAACGTTTATCCAATAGAAACCAAACAGATGATTGAGTTAAGGGAACTAGACCAGATGAGATTGATTGAAATGTCACTGCTCTTGAATGGAATAAATCATATATGTATTGAAGTCATGTACAGAGGAATGAAATTTCTAACCGTTGTTAGATAACTCGCTCTCCATAAATCTCTCTTGAGAACTATTATATCGAACAAAACCCAAGATGATGATTCCTCATGGAGAAGATCTTACCACACTATTTTCCAGATTAGTACTTCATTTGTGATTTTTAAGTCAAAACATACTCTACCCTTCACCTCTCGGTACTTGGGGTAGAGTGAAAAGATGCTCACGAGGAAGAGAAACAGAGATCCATGGATGGAACACATCAACCCTCTATGATCAATCCCTTTGCAAAAACATATAAAATAAAATGTAGCACATTCCATAAAATCCAACCCCCTAAACTACTTAGATACTAATGTCAGAAGAAACAACAATATCAGTCAATAAAATCATCTTGAAACAATAATAAAAAAGTAAAGAAGAGGGAAGGAAGCTTCTCTAGTGTGATTAACCTCCACCTCCAGCTCCAAGTGCACTGCCTCGAGTGTGTTCTTCATACACTATTCCAGCTCCGCTCTTAGTTCTGTGATGGATGGGTGATTAATGATCGGAGAAATAGAATGATGATATGATCAGTGATGTGGAATGGGGTGAATGGTGTTCTGGATCTCTGCCTACTTGCTTCCTAAGAATAAGAATCTCTCCTTGTCTCTAGAATCTTCTCTCTTAACTTGCGCGCTAAATCCTTGTATCACAGACATCATCTTCTCTATGCCTTCTAGGCCTCTATGTGGCTAGGTTGTCACTCTAAATCTTCTTTATCAAGTGACTTGAGTGCATCTCCCTTAACAAATTATGCACCTTGCACATGGTAATTCCTCTGATATTTTAATAGTCTCTAGAATGTTCTTTATATGTAGTCCCCAAACTATTTCCCAACTCTTGAGTCCTACTCCTCGCTTGCCTTGACGTAGCCTGGTTGTAGAAAATTTAAAAAAGTTCCCTTCCACGGTATTCAAAATAATTCAAAACCATTTATGTAACCTCTATTAATTTTTAGTTACCTTTCCACAAGTTCTACACTCCGCCTAATTTATGTAGCATAGACTTTATCTCTTCATGTGATAACTATCGAATTTTTGAATTAAAACATTAATCTAGATTCCACAATTTTGAGTTTGTTGAGCTGAAACAAATCATTGAGATTCTCTCTTATTCCTCATTTTTCATCACCTAAATGAATTCCAAAAATTCAAGCTTCATTGAATTCCTTCACACCCAAACTCCCTTCAATCCATCTTGACCAAAACATATGAGATCCTTGGTCACAAAACAAAGGTCCACACAGTCAACTGTTTAAGTGCACACAAATTCATTCTAGTGCTTCAGGTCTAGCGCATACCCATCTTGGGTCTATATCAAAACTGGAGTCCCCTCATCTCCATTCTGTCGAGCAGGTTGCGTGCACTGGTCTCCTGAACAACATCCAATGAATTAGGGTGGATCCAACCCTCTTTGCTTCGTTGATTGGTCTTGCAAACAAAAATCAAATCCATAAACATAAACAACTAATATTCGATTCAATGATCCTTGGTTCAATCTACCTTCCTTGGTAATTATTCATCCAAAGTATAATTCATCGAGAGTTTGAAAACTCACATCACACTCGGTCAAAATTCATGGCTTCGATTGGAGTCGGCATGTCACCATCTTCGCCATTGATCATTGTTCTTCAGTCAGCCAATGGGAAAGGTTGGAATCCAGCTTCATGATCTCTGGTTAAACTCAAGGTAAATGTAGCAAGGGTTTGGATTCACCTTCCATCGAGTTCAGCTTCCTTCAGTGTCTCTTGGGATCGTCCTCCTCCGCCCAGTTGAAGCCCTGGTTTGTCTTCTACAGCAAGATCTCACACAAATTTGGTTACGAATCTTCAAAAATTAGAGCATGGGAAGCCTCTATAGGTGGATAAAATTCTCCATGAAATGTTGGGTCTTCCCTCGGTGAACCTTGAATTGATATCAACCAACTCAGAATCGGATCTCACGGTTTCTTCCACTTCTTCAGTGGAGCTCAATTCAGTCGATTTCAAATCCACATTGGATCTCAGATGTCGACATCTTCAACGGCGATTGGGCATCTTCAGCTTGGTTCAGGCGTGAATAATGGCTCTTCGCACTTCTACGGCTTCAATCCTTGCTTCCACAACTCACAGTGGAAACGTCGTCTTCATAGGGGAGTCACGCACGAGGGCAGTGCGACTGTGCGTCAGGTGAGTGTGGTGGTAACATGTGGATGGTGGCAGACGGTGGATAGGGAGAAGGTAGAGGTAGGAGATGGTGTTGACAGTATAAGATAATGGTAGTAGTAGGGGGTTTGGCGATATATGATTTGTGTGGTGGCGGTATATAAAATGATGGTGGTAGCGGTATTGGCGGTAACAGTAGATAGTGGGTGGTGGCATATGGAAATGATGGATGTGGGTAATGGTAGCAATGGCAATCAATGCTAGCAATAGCAGTGATGAGGCGGTATATTGCTAGCGGCAGCAAAGAGAAATGCTAGTAAATAAATTATATCAATAAATTAACTTTAAATTACAAACACATAAAAGACATAAAATTAAAATAAATAAATTAAAAAATTATAGATAAAAATAAATTAATTTAATTAACACTTGAACAGAATCAGAAACATTAAAATTTATTATTTTGAAATACATAAAAATTAATAAATGGATTAAAAGAAATAAAATAATGAAATACTATAATTTAAACAATCATGAATAAAAAATGATGGTTTTTAATTATTGTTGAATGATATATAAATTCCTAAATTTACTAAAATAATAAATAAAATAAATACTTTAACAATAAAATTCACAGTTTTAATTAATTAACACCAAATTATCAACAATTACAAATTATTCAAGTAAGAACATAATTTTGACAATAAAAACACAATTAATTGCAATAAATGGTATGGTAAAAAGCAATGAATAAAGGTCACATAAAATTCTCTCACACTTAATCAATTGCACTCCAAGACAATTCAATGAATTTTTGTTTATTTACAAAGACTTTAAAGGGAAAGCGGTTATCCTGCCTAGGTTCTAATTCACTACAAAATCAAAGGAAATCAAAAATCCCTTCAAAGTATGAAATAATCATGCCTCATATGTGAATGTCACAAACATCCTCATTTCAATTCTAATTCAAGTTTCGGGTAAAACATGTTAGATAGAAGTGGAATTAAAACTTTAATAAGAGACCTGAAATTATCACTCTCCCTTAGGCTCCAAAAATCAAAGATTCATTTTTCACTTTAATGATACAGCTCAAAAATATTATTTTATAAGTTAATTGTTCTCTTAAGTTGGGTACAATATTCCCTTCACCTTAATGAACTCATTTTTAACTTTAAGACACTTTGTTTAAATTTTTCTCAATCATGTATGGACAGAGCACTATGCAAAGGCACTTATTTGATATGTACATAGGGCTTACACACACACACAACCAATGTCTGAATTCTCAGAGATTTGTCATAGGATCCCAATTACACATGTCACTCTGGTTAAAAAGGAATTGTATTATTATCTTTTGAGTTGGAACTGTAAGATGTTTGTTTAAAAAGAGTGTCACCTAGGTTCAAGTACAAATTTAAATTTTTCTCGAGTTATAATCTCAACTCCTTTGAAATCTCTCCAATCTTAATCCCTTTCTCAGTTCCTAAACAGAACATCCATAAAAATGGTATGACATCACTCAAAAATCACACTATTATAGAAATTTCATAATTAGTAAAACCCCTCAGTTTATTATACAATTATCACCTAGGCAGGATGCAACGAATTTTTTTTATTCTTCAAAAAAATGATTCTATTTACAAACAAAGAATTTATTTATAGAAATCCTAAGTTAATGCATGAAATGGAGGGAATTTCGAAAAAAATTAGTGGTTTTTTATGGGTTAACAATGAAACGCAATTTAGCAAAGAAAAAGATCCCTTCATCCCCACACTTAAAACTAAAAAATTTCATCAATGTTGAATCATAGGGTGAGACAAAAGTTTTATTCAATCAAATATTTAATTTGGAAATTCAAAGAATGTTGGGGTTCATAGGAAAGTTCATAAATCAGATTTTCCACACATCCAATCAAAACATTTTTTTAAAGTTCATGTAACACCTTGTTACTATTTTCAGGTATTCCAAAACCCTCCTTTTAATTGATCTTTGGTTGAGTTTCGTTTGAGGTTGTCTCAAGTTGAAATTTTAAAAATTTCAAAAAATTTGGGCTGGTACACGGTTGGCACATGTCCTGCACACGATTTTCCAAATTACGCGTCCTGCTATAGGAAAATGGAAAGTTTTGGATATAGAGCTCTACACGGCTTGTGCACGGTTAGTCAAGTCGTGCATCCTCTCAATAAAAACTGTGCAACCCATTTATAACGGGTGAATGGCCTACTCGTGGTTCCCAAACCCCATTTATAGACCCCGGACGGACCGGTATGAACCATAATCAGATTCTCCCTTCCTCAGAGCTCCCAAGGATGATTTTTGGCCCCTCAAATCCCTCACCGAAGTGATCTGAAGCTAGAGGAACACCCTCTTATCTCCTCTTAGTTTCGTCCTCTCGTTCTCAATCTCCCGTGATCTCTCTCTTTCTCCTTAGGGTTCCATGGATCCTTATGTCAATTTATAGATCTAATACCCATTGTTATGGATCTAAACCTATGTTTTGATTCTTATTTCTCCTGGATCTCATTGTTATTGTTCTTCCTCAGAAAATCCTGATTATAGTTTGAGACTTTAAGATCTAACAGCTTCGAGGTAGGTGGTTCTGTTACGATGCCTAGATTTTATTAAACCTAAATTGCTTTATTTAGTTTCAACTATTTGGAATTAAATTCAATTGATTGGTTTTAATTATGTGGATTTCAATTATTTTATTGGAAAGACCCAATTCCTGTGAATTGGGGTTTTTAAGAAAAATGGTTTTTTGGATTGAAATTAGAAAACCTCCAATTCTATTGAATTGGGGTGTGGTTATTTAAATTGTTAGATTTAAATTCTGATTTGGATGGAAATTGAATCAATTGAATTGTGGAATTTAATTGAATAAAATTTTTGATGGAAAGATTTGTGAAAAACCCCAATTTCAGTGAATTGGGGGATTTGAAAAGAAATTTATATAATTGTTTGAAAATTAAATTTTTTGAATTTATGGATTGTGAAATTTAAAGAATTGGTTTCAAATCCTTGTTTAGTAAAAATGTCTTAAAAATGGATTTGATGGAAACCCAGTGGTTTCATCTTTTTGAAAAGGCATGTTTTTTATTAAAAACTCATTATGGTTTTTAAATGGAAAATTGGAATATTGAAATAGAGTATGGGATTTGATTGTATTTTAAGCAGTCTTAAAATAAATTGTTCGTCATTGTTTTTTACTAGAGAACATGCACCTTAGGTAGTTAGTGTGTTATATTGGACAACACTTCATGACTTAAAACGTTCTAAAACATCATATTAACACATCACATCCCTTGGGAGATAGTGACGAATTCACTTGGCCTTGATTCAAGGGGAGTATGTACATAATTTTCCGTATTCACGTTGTTGGGTCCCTATATCCTCAAACTATCGTACCTACTTGGAACATGACCATGTTTCTCACTTGCTTGTATTTGGAATGTAGGTATATGTCATTGTTATAAAATGTTAAACATTCCTTATGAATTTATATAAACTGTTTTATATAAATGTGTTTATTTAATCCATTTTGTGAAAAGTGCCATTTGTGTAAAGTACCTTTTTTATTAAAGTTAAATTTCATCTTTTGAAATGTATTTCCATCAATTGAAATGTAAAACAGGAATTGAAAAATGTATTTTCATCCTTTAAATTGCAAATCATGATTTGTTTAAATATGATTTTGTAAATTCCAATCCTGTTAATTTGAAAATTGAAAGCACATTACTGGTTAATTTAATATTGGATTCTTGTTATGGAATCTTTGGTTAAATCCTACTGAGTTTTGGCTCACACCCTACTTGTTCCTTTGCGTGTTTGTATATTATCTCCTTCCAGGTTCGAGCAAGAGGAAATGATCTCTTAGAGGTTGATCTAGCTATTGAACCTTGGACTTGGTGAGTTGTGTCTGTAGGGACTTGGAAAATGTTTCTTGTAGAGACCCGGTTTTTTCTTGATAAGACTTTGAAATACTTCTAAATATTATTTCAGAGTCAGGAACTGAGAAGACATGTGTGGGAAGATGGGGGGAAGATACCCTAACCCTAACCCAAATAAGAAAAGGAAAAATTATAAAAAAAATAAAGATAATAATATTATTATTATTATTATTAACTCTTTTCATTTAAACCTCCATAACTCCCCTATACGACGTTCGATTCACATGTTGTCAACGGCGACATGGCCCTGTATCCAAGGCAGTCTTTTTAAGACCCATGTTGGAGGTCTTCTTCTGGTTTATAGATCAGGTCTCCGAAATTCCAAATAATAATAATAGTATATTATTATTATTATTAAAACTTTGACCAGCCATAACTCCTGCGTGTGACGTCCGATTGATATGTCATTAGTGGCGATGAAACCCTATCTTTAAGACGACCAATTCAAGACCAATGTTGGATATTGAATTTTGGTTCGTGGTTTGGGTCCATGAAACACCCAATAATATTAATATTATTATTGTTGTGGATTTTCTGAATTTATCGTAACTCTTCCATACGAAGTCCTATTAACGCGCCATCAGTGACGACGCGACCCTGGTCCTTGAGCATACGTTTTAAGAGATTTTTAAGATGTTTAAACTAAAGTTGAGGCATGGGCCCCATGGGATGCTTTTCAAGCGAAATGCGGTGACATATAACTTTCCCATCGGATGTCCGTTTGGGGCGAATGAATAGTCATCCGTGCGTGTTTTTCCATAAGGATCACAACGGTGTGATATGTTTGGATGTGAGGAGCCTTATTTGTAATCTCATTAAAAGTGGGAACATGAAAGGAATATCAATGGAAGATCTTTTTGATGTGTTTGAATAGAATCAACAGATTACACCAAAAACAGCTCTTGTGAGAGTGGAGAAGATGTATGAAGAGATGCAGTCAATGCTTCCAAGGTCGTTCGAGGTGGCATGTCGGTGAAATTATGTTTTTACATTTCGTACCAATGATGAGCATCGTGCGCTCATTAGTCTCTCGACTAGATGTTTTGTGCACTCTGGGAGTACACTGGCATACCTAGTGGTACTGGTATAGAATTTAGTACCCGAGTATGGCTGAGAACATAGCCAGGTGACGAGCTGGGGTCACATGTTGTGTGGGACCTGTATGCATCGTGTACCACTTTATGAGTCTTCTATCTATTGTATCTCTTTCTTTTGGACTTGGATTTTGGCCCGTGATTAGCCTATCTTGAGCGCTTTTCCACGTAGAATGTGATGATGCCCTCTATAGTGGCTTTTGATATGCAATGCAATATGTTCCAGGTGTGACACATATCCGGAGTGATGCCCGGTGATGGCAGTGATGGCAGTGATGGAAGTGATGTTTTCAGAATCACTGGAGTAGTACCGGCTTACCCTCCAACAGGTCTAGGCAGTAACATTCGTCGATGACTCTTCAGGGCTTACCCTCTAGTAGGTCTGGGCAGTGGTGTTCGTTGTTTACTCTTCAGGGCTTACCCTCCAATAGGACTGGGCAGTGGCGTTTGTCATTTACTCTTTAGGGCTTACCCTCCAGCGGGGCTGGACAGTGGCATTCACTGTTTACTCTTCAGGGCTTACCCTCCAGCGGGGCTAGGCAGTGGCGTTCACCGTTTAATCTTCAGGGCTAACCCTCTAGCGGGGCTAGGTAGTGGCATTCACCGTTTACTCTTCCAGGCTTACCCTCTAGTGGGGCTGGGCAATGGTGTTCGCCGACGAATCGTGATGAGACATGTTTTGGACGTACCTTTGGACTCATGAGAAATATGGACACTTTTTTCACCAAGATGTATCATTGTGATGCGACCTAAAACCGTGAGGGTGAGACAGTGTCACCCAAAGCGGATAGTATCAAGGTGCATTGATTGAGTCCCTTTGACTTACAGTTTATAGAATATTTGTGAGGTGTTGGGAATTATAGATGGATTTACTTGGAACTGTCGGCTACTAAATTTCATAGACTAAGTTGTGATATGAAGATCCCCTTACTCTCTAATTTGGGTTTCTTTGACTGATCATATATATATATATATATATATATATATATATATATATATATATATCCTATTTCAGTACCCACACCTTGGGATTTGACTACTCT
Source organism: Viscum album (assembly GCA_963277665.1). Classification (NCBI taxonomy): domain Eukaryota; kingdom Viridiplantae; phylum Streptophyta; class Magnoliopsida; order Santalales; family Viscaceae; genus Viscum; species Viscum album. Next base: position 909,906,830 of record OY728145.1, read on the forward strand.
ACTTCCAGGAGAGGCGAAGACGCATGGGGTATGCCACGTGTTTTCCTTGTCTATCTTCTCGTGGTTTGATGAGTCTGCTCTCATACTATAGGTAGCAAATACTCAAAGATAAGTTTATATTCTCACTGTTTCTAGCTACTTATATTTGGATGAGCTTACTTCACTCTCTTGTAGGGTTGAGCTGCTCTCCTTTTAGTGTACCTTGTCTTATCTACTGCTTTCCTTTTCAGGGTATCACTTACGGCTCCCCCTTCTCCTTTTCAGGGTGTCCTACGAAGTAGTTTTATACTCACCCCTGCATGGCCTTTTCCTGAACGTGTCGTGCCTTATGTAGATGACGAACAATTTGATCGTGACTTCAGAGGAGCATAGCGATACGGGTGTTTGGACCGCGTACGGTGGTCGTAGATTGGGATTCAGGAGCGAGGCTCTCTCACCTATTTCCTCTTTTTCAGTTACTACCAGGTTGTGACACTTTTCTAGTTGGGCGTGTATATTTCCCCTTTTTCCCTTTTAGTTTACTACACCGTACTTGAACTGTTTAGTGGTTCATGCATGTTTGGTTTCCTTTTTATAGCAGTGTTGTATCTTTTGTTCCTTTTCATCTGTACTTTTACATTGAGTTAGTTATGTGTGTGTACAAGTTTTAATCAAAGGCCTCCCCGAGTTGTTGTGCCTTCAGTGATAGTCACCACCCCCTGGCCTATGGAGGCGGGCTTGGGGTCGTTGCGGCTCAAGCCCCGATATGTATCGGGTTGTGACAATGTGGTATCATAGGTGGTTCGACCCTTGAGACGTTGTTCGGGCGTTTCCCTAAAAAGGTCTTGGTTGGGTTTAGGGAAATAGTGTCGAAGTGTCTCAAGAGCGGCTCTCAAACTAGGGAGTCCAATGATGGTACGGGCGACCGACATATCCATTCACCAGGACCCTGATTACTCGCTTGTTGACTCAGCATCCTGAGACACTTGTTTCAGGGAACAATGGTACATGCATCTTATAGGATTGAGTCTTTGACTATCCTTCTTGAGTCAACTCCCCTTTGGTGTTGTTCTTGTTATATATATATGCTCATCTTACCACGGTACTTGTTGAAAATTTTCAGGATGCCTCTACAAAGACAGCCATCCAGATTACCAGCTCCAAATCATGACAATGGCCTTGCGATCGATGAGGCCTCAATTTAGGGGAAATCACACCATCTCTTTCCTACAGGTGGACCATAAACTGCACCTCCACCTATAGAGAAATAGTTAGCACCTCCACCTGGTGGAGTTTGATTACCCAGATGCACGACGATCCAGTACTCTCGAGGGATGAGTTCCAGTAGCTGTTTCGTGAGCAGTACTTCCCCTCATGCTTGCGCTCCCTTAAGATTTAGGAACTTCTTGAGCTGGAGTAGGGATCCATGAAGGTGGTTGCGTACACAGCTAGGTTTACTGACCTTACACGCTACTCCCAGGATATGATCTGTAAAAGTTACTTCCGAGCACGGAAGTTCGAGCAGGGTCTCTTCCGAGAGATTTGTGCCGGTATAGTGCCCATGTGCATCCCTACCTATGTCGGGGTGCTGGAGCAGGTGCTTATGACAAAGAGTTTCCTATCGAAGGGGTGCTAGTTAGTTGGGCCTGACAGTGGTCACTTCCAAGTGGAGACGTCAACAATAGTTGTTGGATGTCATTTAGTAGGGCCGCGACACAGGAGACCTTTCCGGGATCAGGCTCGGCCACATGGTCGGATGGCAATAGGATAGGGCAGAGCACCAGATTAGCCCAGAGAGGGTTGATGATATGCCTATGACGGGCGAGGTCACATAGAACGAGACTGCTCGACCAGACAGGATGAGCATCCCAGGCAGGCAGCAGGTGGACCACCGTAGTAGAGGCAGCGTCGTGACCAAGGTGGTCCCCAGGGAGGCGGTGCTGGCAGAGGAGCAGGAGGACCGGGTGGTGGGGGATGATGCTATGAGATCCTCCCACCACCATCGAGCAACCCACGTCAAGATTAGGGAGTTGGCGGTCGAGGTTATGGATAGCTACAGGCCAAGGATGTCTGTGATCCTCCAACTTTAGAGATGATAAGAGGTACACCTTGTATCATTTCTACTTTTTGCAATAGAATTTTTATGGAACTTTGCGAAGTACTCTTTTCTCCCTACTCCTTGCTTGAGGTTTTACCAGGGTAACGCGGAGCGTTGGTGTAACCTTGTGTCGGTATTGTTCGACGTAACTTTGAATGCACAAAGAATATGGGTCCCCCCACTGAGACACATTTTTGTGACGCGAGAAAAACTGTGGGGGTGAGTCAGTTCCATCCAAAGCAGATAGTATCGATGTGTGGTGGATGAGTCCCTCTGACTTGCATGTTTAGGGCGAGGTTGTGCGATGGAGTGTCGAAGCAGGTCCTGGCATTGTCAGTGGAGTTTTTTTGCTTGACCTTTTTTTTCTTGGAATGTCACTAGTGGGTACGACAGAGTGTCTGGTTTGGGGATTACTCTCCTACCAAGGGGAGTGAAGACACGGGGGGTATGCCACGTGCTTTTTGTGTCTAGTTTCTTGAGTTTTGATGATTTTACACATCTGTCATGTTCGTTGGTACCTTTGCGTGTTCAACTTCAACTTTGATATAGCATTTATCAAGTACAGGTTGAGGTGATGAAGACCCCATGAACAGAATGACATGGCTCACTATCTGGTGCTGGAAGTGGTAGTATTTTCTCTAAGAATGTGGAGACGCTATCTTCTAGGAGTGCACCTTGTGGTTTGTTCAGAACACCAGAGTTTCGGGTACATCTTCACCCAGAGATACTTGAACTAGAGGCGGCGATGCTGGTCAAACTTACTGCAGGACCATGACTTCGAGATATCCTATACTCCAGAAAGAGGCATCATTGTAGCAGATGGCTTTAGCAGGAAGTCTCAGGATCACCTAGAGTGGAATTTTGAGAGCAGTTAGCTTCCCTGTAGCTGAACCTGGTGGAGCAGGAGGGTACAGTTTTTCTTCAGTCGATGGTGTTGAGTCATTCTCTTCCTGAACGTGTAAGAGAGTCTCGGTTGTGAGACATCAATTGTGAAATCATGCATGACCAGATATCCTTGGGTGTTTCACTAGATGAATATTCTGAAGGACTGAATCACAAGACTTTGTTCTAGGGGGAAACAGTGATTCCAGTCATGATGTCGGATGTAGAGGTTTGGATGGGGAGGCAAAATGTTCCCCAAGTTTCATCGGGTCATTTGGGACCGTGCAAAGAGATAGCGACGTTTCCTACCACCTTACCCTACCCCCAATAGCTGGAGCGCACACACGACGCCTCCCACGTGCCACAACTAGGAAGAAATGTGAAGGTTTTCCTGGGGACGGGAGAGTCTGATGTGGGCTCAGTATCCTGAGTTGTTGTTTAGTTTTTCTTTTCCAGGACAAAAAGCTTGAATGGGGGAATGATGTAGAGACCCAGTTTTTCCTAATAAGACTTTGAAATATTTTTAAATATTATTCCAGAGCCAGGTGATGAGACGGCGTGTGATTCTGAGACCCAGGGTGCTCAGAATTAATTTTATAAAAATATTAAATATATTTTATATCACGCACGCACAGTTGATTAAATAAAATAGGATATATCGTAAATGGTTGATCAGATTGGAAATCTGATACCACGGTTGGGTCCGTAACGTGGTGTTTACCCTAGACACGACATAAAATGATTCGGCGCGGGACGTTCAGACCCCTCGCTCATTGGCGGTATGTTAAATGGATGAATTAAATTATTAATTTATTCATTTCATATCTCAAAACTGAATAACTCACAACAGTGACTTGGATGAGAAATATAATACCACCATTGAGTTCAAAACGTAGGTTTTACCCTATAGAGGGTATAACCTTTATCGGCATTAGGAGTTCGGCTTATGTACCATCATGGAAGAATAATTAAATAATTAAATAATTATTTATTTACTTATTTGATTTATAACTTAACCTAATTGAAAGGTTATAAACAAGACACTAAGAGGTTTTGGCTAGGGTTGTCCTCACAATTCATGTAATCTGTCGGCAAGAGCTTCCTTTACCCTTTGGAGAATTCCTTCGAAGAATGAAGAAACATTGGATTGAGGCAATTCGAAGAACGACAAGCGCAACGGGTCTCGAAAAATGTGTTCTCCATCAACGGAAACCGATCAAATCTAGGTAGGACTCATCTTAAGTGTTTTACGCCATTTTATTAAATGATTAAGCATGTTGAGAATTGAATCTTTAATCTGCACCCCCCTTAAACCTACCAAATTGCTAGAAATATATTTTTTAATCTATGTTCTAACCTCGGTGCCCCGTCCTAGATCGTCAGCCAAGAACGTTTGGCCAGCGATGTTCAAGACTTTGGTTTTTGGTACATTTCTTCCAAATTTCTTCGCGTTCCTCACTGTGGAATCCTCGTGGATCATAGTTCGACAGTTTCCAGGTAACCCAAGCCCATTCAGATGCCCGGATTCGCAGCAAATCGGTGAAACATGGACGGTTTGTTGATCCAAACACAAATCTGGAGAGCTCGCAAAAAAGGATGGCTAATCCAGCATTTATACATCAAGATCGCGAAGAACGAAGATGCAGTGGCTCACTGAAGGTTTGGCGGTGCGTGCGAGGTGGTTCGGCGCGTCTCCAGGTCGTCCGGCGAGGCCAAGGGGTGTGGCTGGTGTGAGCAAACGGCTCCCAAGCAGTGGCAGCATCCGGGCGAGGTGGTCCGACATGGCTGAGCGGGTTCCCATTGCGGCAGTGCGTGGTTCAGGCAGGGCAGGCTGAGGAGGCGCAAGTGGATTCCGAGCAGGTGGTCGAGGAGTAATATGGTGGCTCCAGGCGGCGAGGCATCCGATGACGATGGCAGGCCGAGGTGGCGAGGCGGAGACAACAGCTCCTGGAGATGGTGGCGGTGGACGCACCGGATACGGCGGCTGTGGAGGCGAGGCGCACGGCCAGGCGACGGCCTATGTGGGAAGATAGGGGCAAGATACCCTAACCCTAACCCAAATAAGAAAAGGGAAAATTATAAAAAAAAATAAAGATAATAATATTATTAATAATACTATTATTATTATTAACTCTTTTTCATTTAAACCTCCATAACTCCCTTGTACGGCGTTCGATTCACATGCTGTCAGCGGCGGCATGACCCTGTATTCAATGAAATCTTTTTAAGACCCATGTTGGAGGTCTTCTTTGGGTTTTGTGGATCAGGTCTCCAAAATTCCAAATAATAATAATATATTATTATTATTAAATCTTTGACATGCCATAACTCCTGTGTGCGACGTCCGATTGATGTGTCGTCGTCAGTGGTGATGCAACCCTGTCTTTAAGACGGTTGATTCAAGACCAATGTTGGATATTGAATTATGGTTCGTGGTTCGGGTCCATGAAACACCCAATAATATTATTATTATTATTGTTGCGGAATTCTTGCATATGTTGTAATTCTTCCATTCGACGTCTGATTAACGCGCCGCCAGCGGCGGCGTGACCCTGGTCCTTGAGCGGACTTTTCAAGACTATTTTTGAATGTTTAAACTAAAGTTGAGTTGTGGGTCCCACGGTACACTTTTCAAGAGAAATGCGGTGACATACGACTTTCCCATCAAATGCCTATTTGGGGCGAATGAATAGTTGATCTTACATGTTTTTTCCATAAGGATCACAATGGTGTGATCCGTTTGGATGTGTGAAGCCTTATTTGTTTTTTTTTTTTTGAAAAATGGTTGGGGGTCAAGCCCCCTTTATTGATCATGAAAAAAAGAGACCTCTTTTGGCACTGGGAAAGAGAAAACCATTAAAAAGAAACAAAAAACCAAGCAGGCACCTGAAAATCTCATCGCCCCCCTCGCCAGACAGTGCACCAGTGAGATCTGTCAAAAAATATGTGTCACCCCCTCTGTCAATAAGTTATACCGTGCAGGTGGCACAACGTGACAGAGCATCTCTCCAACCAACATAGAAATTTTAAGGAGAGCCGGATGAAAGGTGTCAGCACGCCTTTCGCTCTTTCGAGCCGCCCACCCGAAAAAGCATGAGAAGAATCTCCGCAGTGTCAACCTGATGTAACGCAAGAAGAGACTGAAAACAATGAGAAAAAGTCACAGCAAAGAACCCATTAGTCCATCAAAAGATGACACATGGCTGATGATGGGTGTCATCACACCCATCCCTCATTAGAGGTCGCCCACCCAATGGTACCAGCAAAATGTTGCACCATACAAATGCGACAAGAGAAACAAATACCCACGAAGAAAAATGTTTCAGAAGAACATGCAGAACCAAAAACCAATGAAGAACAAGATGAGATTCAAGAGAATCACTCCTGAGCAGTGCAACCAGAAGAGCAGCCAACACAAATCATCAGAGCAAAGAAATCCAAAGCCCCCTTTTCGCAAATCTCATAATCATATCCTGATCCACAATAAGCAACTGAGGAAAGCCAAAGAATCTGAACCAGAAACTCCCTCAACATAATGAGCCAAGGCAGCCACAAACCTTGAGCCCTGCATGTCCTCAACCAGCTCTTCGATGCATCCACCCCCAGAAATCTTCTCCACTTCAACCAACGGAAGTAGAATCACATCCACGAACCTAACACTGGAAAATGCCACAGCAGGTGTTGAATCCGTAAAGTCAGAGAGTCGGCAGCTCACCTTCCACCACCCGAGATCCCACCGACACCTTCGACCCACCGGACTCCACCAAATAATACCAAAGGCCAAAATCAAATGGTCACAATCTGAGCCGATCTCCCTGCAAGATTGACACGAACCGCCTCTGAAGAAGCCAGGACTGCCGATGTCGCCGTCCTCACCCGTCACCACTCGAACGAGCGACAGAAACGCAGAGAAGACCGGATCCAAGGGGATCTGGTGGAGGGGGATCACGCAGTAGAATAAGGGGGCCTTCAGAGACGCCAAGATCACCAGATGTGGGAGAAGAAGCACAAGATCGAAAGGGGTATGATCCAAAGAAGAACCAGGAATGAGGAAGCCAAATCCAGCCGACGACGAAGAAGCAATCCCAAGCGGAGACATGGAACAGGAAAATCTTCAGTGAATCTCCAAGATCGGAGTTAGAGAAAAACTCACAAAACCCACTGATTATGACAAAAGTCACCGATCAAGCGAGAAATGAGATGTTGGTAAACCACCGAAGGGGAAACCAAGGAAACCCTAGGGGAGTGTCGTGTACTTTGGGAGTACACTGGAATGCCTAGTGGTACTAGTGCACAGTTTAGTACCCAAGAATAGTTGGGAACATGGCCAGGTGATGAGATAGGGTCACACGTCGTGCGGGCCCTTCATGCATCATGTACCACTTTATGAATCTTTTATCTCTTGTATCTCCTTCTTTTGGACTTAGATTTTGGCCCGTGAATAGCCTATCCTGGTCACTTTTATGCATAGAACGCGATGGTGCCCTCTACAGTGTCTTTTAAGATGCAATGCAAGATGTTTCTGGTGTGACATATATCTGGGGCGATGCCCAATGACGGCAGTGATGGCATTGATGTTTTCAGAATCACTAGAGCAGTACCGAATTACCCTCTAGTGGGGTTGGGTGGAGACGTTTGTTGATGAATCTTCAGGGCTTACCCTCCAGCAGTGTTGGGCAGTGGCGTTCGTCATTTACTCTTCAAGGATTACCCTCCATTGGGGCTAGGCAGTGGCGTTCGTCATTTACTCTTCAAGGCTTACCCTACAGTGGGGCTGGGTAGTGTCGTTCTCCATTTACTCTTCAGATCTTACCCTCTAGTAGGGCTAGGCAGTGGCGTTCTCCATTTACTATTCAGGGCTTACCCTTCAGCGGGGCTGAGCAGTGGCGTTCTTCATTTACTCTTCTGGGCTTACCCTCTAGCGGGGTTGGACAATGGTGTTCACCAACAAATCGTGACGAGACATGTTTTGGATGTACCATTGGACTTATGAGAAAGAGAGATGCTTTTCTCACCAAGACGTATCCTTATGATGCGACCTAAAACCGTGAGGGTGAGATAGTGCCACCCAAAGCGGATAGTATCAAGGTGCGGTGATTAAGTCCATTTGACTTGCAGTTTAGAGCAGACATGTGAGGTGTTGGTCATTGTAGATGGATTTACTTGGAACTATTGGTTACTCACTTTCTTGGACTGAGTTGTGAGATGGAGATATCCTTACTCTCTTGTTTGGGTTTCTTTAAATGAGAATATATATATATCATGTTTCAGTACCCACACCATGGGTTTTGGATACTCTCCTTCTAGGAGAGGTGAAGATGCACAAGGTATGTCACGTGCTTTCTGTGTCTAACTTCTCATGGTTGGATGGGTCTACTCTCCTACTATAGGTAGCAAAGACTTGACGAGAAGTTTATCTTCTCACCGTTTCTATCTCCATGTGTTTGGATGAGCTTACTTCCCTCTCTTGTTGGGTTGAGTTGCACTCCTTTTACTGTACCTTGTCATATCTACTGTTTTTTTTTAGGGTATCTCTTACAGCTCCCCCTTCACCTTTTCGGGGTGTCCTACTGAGTATTTTTATACTCACCCCTGCATGGTCTTTCCCCTCATGTGTCGTGCCTTATGAAGATGACGAACAAGTTGATCGTGACTTTAGAGGAGCATAGGGATACGGGTGCTTGGACCGCATACGGTGGTCGTAGCTTGGGATTCAGGAGTGGGGCTCTCTCAGATATTTCCTCTTTTTCAGTTACTGTCAGGTTGTGGCACTTTTTTGGTTGGGCGTGCATCTTACCCATTTTTTCCTTTCAGTTTGTTGTACCATACTTGTATTGTTTAGTAGTTCATACATGTTTGGTTTCCTTTTTATAGTAGTGTTGCATATTTTATTCCTTTTCCTCTACACTTTTGAATTGAGTTGGTTGTGTGTGTGTGTACAGGTTCTTAGGCAAAGGCCTCCCCGAGTTGTTGTGCCTTCGGTGCTAGTCACAACCCCCTAGCCTATGGAGGCAGGCTTGGGGTAATTGTGGCTCGATCCCCAACATGGTTCGGGTCGTGACATTTTCATATTTTGATACTTGGGTTATAGTACTGTGGACTTTAATGCCTTGTTGACTTTTGGTATATTACTCCCAGTGGAGTTTCTTTTATATGCATATTTTCTAGCTTGTCTTGTATGTCTTACTTATACTATGTTTTGTGGAAATTTTGTTCCCCTTGCATGTTGTATGATGTCAGTTGCTAGTCATCGACTCATGGGGGTCGGGAACACCCTCTAGGCTATGTCAAGACCGACTCGGTTATCGGGTTATCAGGGTAGTCGGGCTGGTTTGTGACAAAGTGGTATCAAATGGAGTTTTATCTTTTGTCTTGAATTCCGTATGAATTTTTGAAATCTTGTTAGGACTTAGGAGTTAGTTTCAATTGAGTTTCTGGCCATAAATCATCACGATGAACCTTAAGTCTCTAGGGGTGGTTCGGGAAGGATGCATTTTGGATTAGTTCTAGTTTTTTCCCTATTTTGATTTAGATGTATTGAAGTTCAAATCTTTGTAATGTCCCAGAAATTCCATATAATTTTTTTTAATTATATGGAATAATTTCGAGACCGCGAAATCTGACGGCGCGCGATTCTAAGGCCCAGAGTGCTCAGAATGATCCATCGAAGTTTTCTTAAGCTTTAATTAGCACGTGTAAGCAATTTTCCTAAAAAATGGAATAACTCTTAAACGGTTACTCGGATCAAAAATATGAGGGCACCGTTGCACTCAGGATGGCGGGTTTACCCTAGGCGCGACTTATGTTTAGTCGGCGCGGGCCTCCTATAGGAAAACCCAAAAATGGCATAACCGTAAATAAAATAATTAAATAAAATTATTTTATTTTTCAAATGCTTATAACTCACAAATGGTAACTCGGATTAAAAATCTGAGACTACCGCTAAACTCGTGAGGGTATGCTCTCTTTAGAAAGATACTAACATTGGCCGGCGTGGGCCACCAGTGAAAGTTAGTTTTTGACCATAAATAAAATAATTAAGTGACAATTATTTTATTGTAAAATCCATAACTTTTAAACGGTAACTCGGATTGGAAATCTGAGAGTACCGTTGGGTTTGTTGGGGCGTGTTTCACTTAGGCAAAGCCAAACCTCGACCGGCGCGGGTCGACGATTACAGTTAATAATTTTCCAAACTTTGTTTTCGGTTACGTTCAGTAAACACGTGAGCGGCGTTTTCTAACTTTTGAACCGTTGCTCGGATTAAAAATCTGAGGGCACCGTTGAATCAGCAGCATCGAGATTCGCTTAAGGAATGAATAACTTCGACAGCAGTAGGTCGGGTGAAAAAGTTATTTTGTGGACTTTTGAAAGATTAATAAAATAACATGTTTTGTTATTTTATTTTCTTTCTTTCCTCCAAAGGAGGAACGGTGCTGGCGGGACCGGTGACGTGTCAAGCCAATAAATAGCTTGACTCTTCTTTTTCTGTAACTGCACTATTGGTAATTCGGGAGGTTCATTAATTAAATGAACCTCATTAATTCCTCAAGCGTTGCACACTCCTTTTCCTCTCCTATTTATATGGAGCTCGAGGAGGGTGTTGGCACAGCTTCACCAAGCGATGAAGCCCTGGAAAAGTACCACGATGCAAACCACCAGGAGGACGAGACTGGTTCCAACGAGCGGTGACGAGCACCACCGAGTCACGAACCGATGAAAACGATGAAGCAAGTTTCATCAACCGTCGTCAACAGACGTCTCTTCGAGGTAGGGGGTTTATTTTGGATTTTTGAAAATTATATTTTGTTGATTCCTCATATTCTCGATTCTCAACGACGATGGCCAAACAAACATGGCCATCAAACCGCCAAAATATTGTGAACTTTTCTATTTGTTCTCCGCGCGTTCTTCATGCGTTCTTCAACACCAAATAATTAAGTGTGTTGAAAACACAATGTTTTGTTGAGCGCGACACATGGAAGCAAAGCCCTCAACCCGAGGATCGCAGATATGTGGTCGTCATATTTTTTGGGCTTAGAACGAAGCTGTGGTGACCCGAAAAAGAGGAGGGCAGCCGACAACTGGTTGGCCGCGGTTCGAGCAGGCTGCGGAGGAGGACGGCGGTCGGCATGCCGTTCGACTGTGTGGAACCGGGGCGGCGCGCGTCTGCACCACCGGTAGCGGAGGAGGCCGCAGCCCATCGGTCGCGGCGGTGCACCCGGAGGGTGGCAGACACCCGACGGGCCGCAGGTGGACAACAGTGTCGTCGCGCCGCTGGGAGGAGAGCTGGTCGGAGCCACAGCCGAAGCCCCGGCCGGCCGCGTCGCGCTGAGCGGGACCAATCCCGTGGGTCCGACGCGCTAGCAGGCGCCAGCCGAACGGTCCACAGACCATTCGGAATACTGCTGGGGGCCTCCCCCCCCGGGTGGCTAGGGCGGGTCCCGTCACGGCGGGCCGCACCCAGCCGGGTGGGCCGTGGCCCAACGGTCCGGGCCGGACCCAGACCAGGTTGGGTCGGCCAAGGCCGGGTTGGGCCGGGTAGGTCTGACCGGGTCGGACTAGGCTCAGGCCCATATAGACCGAGATACGCCTTTGTGGCCATACCTTGAGAACCAGGCGTCCGTTTAAAGAACCATCTACGGCGCTAGAATCCTTGGATCGAGAGGGTCCTTTTAGTATACTCCACTTGAATTTTGGATAAAGTTGGAGTATGGTCGGGTTGGATTGAACCTGAATCCAACCGGGCCCTCAGAACGGAAACGCTAATAACTTACATACCGAGTGTCTGATTGACACGTCGTCTGACGCGTTGGGTCCCATGTGACGTGGAGAAGCTTTGGGATACTTCTTCATGGGATTTCAAGGCAGTTGAAGTACCGACCGATGGCTTGAGGAGAGGAACCTCCCAGAATCAAGCATGCTTAGTGTGAGGAAACCTGTGGCAAGCTGCAACGTGAAGAAAGAATATCGATCCTATGTGGGTCAGCATCTATCGATCCTGTGTGGATAGGATCTTGTGTGGGTCAGCGCTCAGGGATCCTCTGTGGGTCAGCGCATACCGATCCTAGTGATCCTGTGTGGGTCAGCGCTCAGTGATCCGGTGTGAGTCATCGCATACCGATCCTGTGTGGGCCAGATCCTGTTTGGGTCAGCGGGGGTTAGTTACCTATCGATCCTGTGTGGGTCAGCAGTAGTGCTTCTTAACAGAATAAGATAATCTAGTTTATAACTAATCATCTGTACTTTTGTACTTAAGATATACCTGATTGTGAGCTGAGTCTTTTACCTGTGTGCTACTTCTATCTTCGCAGTGTTACCTGTGTGGTACTACTATCTTCGTGGTGTTACATGTGTGGTACTTCTTTCTTTGTGATGTTAACTGTGTGGTACTTCTAGCTTTGTGGTGTTACATGTGTGGTACTTCTACCTTTGTGGCATCGTCTTCGTGATGTTACCGGTGTGGTACTTCTATATTTGTGGTGTTACATGTGTGGTACTTCTATCTTCGTCGTGTTACATGTGTGGTACTTCTATCTTCATGGTGTTACATGTGTGGTACTTCTAGCTTTGTGGTGTTACAAGTGTGGTGCTTCTACCTTTGTGGCATCTTCTTCGTGATGTTACCGGTGTGGTACTTCTATCTTTGTGGTGTTACCTGTGTGGTACTTCTATCTTCGTGGTGTTACCTGTGTGGTACTTCTATCTTCGTGGTGTTACCTGTGTGGTACTTCTGCCTTTGTGGTATTGTCTTCGTGGTGTCACTTGTGTGGTACTTCTATCTTTGTAATGTTACATGTGTGGTGCTTCTACCTTCGTGGAGTTACCTTCGTGGTTTTATCTTCGTTGTGTTACCTGTGTGGTACTTCTACCTTCGTGGTGTTACCTATGTGGTGTCCTTCCCTCATGTATGATATGAGTATAACTTGATAACTTAGGTATATGTATTGGCATATACCTAAGTAGAGTTGATGTCTTACTTTGTAATTTTTCCTGTGTGGAACTCTAGGAGACCTACGGGGGTCTTGGGGTCCCTATTGAGTATTGTTATACTCACCCATGCATGGGCTTTACCCACAGCTTGTTGTGTCTGGTGCAGACGATGTACATTGTTGATCGAGGATGAGGGATCTAGGACTGGATGGTGCTCGGAGGTGGACCATTTGTCGTGACGTGATGTGGAGGAGACCTACGGACGTGGAGTGATGAGGAGGCGATCGGTACCTACCCTATAGGTAGGAACCTTAGAGGATGACCCAGTAGCTTATTTCCTTTTTCTTTCAGTTGTATTGTACTCCAGTCGTACTTGTAATTTTACAGTTGGGCTTGTATTCTGACCCCTTTTTACTTTCAGCACTAATTTACTACAGCAGCTTACTTTGTGGTTGCATCTTATTGCGTTCTAGTCTGTGTGGTTGCTTCTTGTTGTGTTCTTGGACTGTGTGTCTATATAGGTTAAAAAGGCAATGTCTTCCCATTTAAGGGATATGCCTTTCTGGTGCTATTCGTTGGCCTCTGGCCTATGGAAGGCTGGCTTGGGGTAGTCACGACAGATATCTCGAGGGATGGGTCGTGACAAAGTGGTATAGAGGAGTCGGTTCTACTGAATAACTAGGACTCTGATCTTTTCTGTGTGGAGCAATATTGTTAAGTGTTTTGAATGTGGTTTTCAGTTCGGGGAGTCCAGTGTTGGTGTGGCGGCCGACGTATCCATACACTAGGACCCTGAATTCTGATTTCCGACTTGGTTCACTAAAACACTGATTGTGTGTGTTTTGGAAATGCTTTTCCTTGGTTTCTTTGGAGTCAGCTCACTAGGTATAACTTAATGACCATGGCGCACATATTCCTTATCAGGATGCCGCCACAAAGACAGCCACCCAGGTTTCCTGATAGAGTACATGATGACGGCTCATCGAGTGATGAGGCTCCGGTGTAGGGCCCTCTTACTGCGTTGGCACCTTCGGGTGGTGTACCAGTAGCACCACCACCCGTTGGGCAGAAGTTACAACCGACGGTACCAGTAGAGGACACATTTCAGTTTAGTTCCTTACACAAGTTTCATCATCAGATACCCCTCAGATTCTAAGGTGAGCCCGACTCACAGGCGGCTAAGGACGGGCTTGAGGAGGTGGTTGAGAGTTCTCTAGAGCTTCTACAGCTTTGGCAGGACGACATGTCGGTAGCTGAGTATTTATCAAGGCGTACCGACCATCTTAGGAACTCGATAAATACAGTACGATCAGTGCTTCAGGGCTCAAACCTCCAAGCGAGGTGTGTTTAGGGACATCCAAGCCATCACTATTCCTCTATGCATTCCTACTTATGTTTGGGAACTAGAGAAAACCTTTGTGGTTGAATGTTCTTTGGATGAGAGAATACAGCTAGTGTATGTTAGCAGTATGAAAACAGGAAACTGATGCCAGTCTCAGAGACTTGGCCGTGTAATGTTTCAGGGAGAATAAGTGTTAGGGACAGATGAATCTGCAGGGCTGCAGACGTGGAAGCAGATCTAGGAGAGCAGCATGAGTTGGTGTACATTTCAACATGTTACAACCACCCCATTTGTGGTCCCCACCAGGCTTAGGGAGCTGGAGGACAGGGGAAAGGAGTAGCTGCATATGGTCAAGGAGTGCGACCCAAGGGCTCTAGGAATGATTCGATGAACGGTCTGTGTCTGCTACTAGCTGTCGTATTAATAGACATAGATACCAACCATTTCTTCCTTCCACGAATCTTGTCCAAGACCTAGAGTTTTTGGTTAAGCCATTTACTTGACCCTCACGTCTGGAGATACCTTTGGAAGGAGACTCGATAATCACACTTACGTCAACGGTGTGATCTGACCCTTGAGGTGAGAGTTTCGGTTGGAACCTCTTGGTGGTAGCATCGAGGTCTTACGACGTTAGTTTGGGTATAGGTTAGACATCCACAGTTCATACTCAGATTGACTGTATTAGGCAAAAAGGTTGTGGTTTACCTACAACGTTGGTTCATGAGGCACAGCTTGAGACGTTGACTGTGAGGCTCGACGTACTCAGATATCCTCAGGACGGTCTCCTGAAGGATTTTCTGAAGGTGGGGAGCACGTCATCCTCTTCAGAGGTCGCACCATGGTACCAGTGATCCTTCGGGAGGAGATGTTGAGGGAGACCATGTCTTCCTACGGGTCTCACCCTCAATGGGGACTACGGAGATTTGATCGAGGCGGCAAGTTATCACCGAGGTTTATCGGACCATTTCTGATACTTCGTAGGATTGGTGAGGTGGCATACCACTCGGCATTACCATCACGGTTGGAGTGGGTGCACAACGTCTTCCACATATCTCAGCTAAGGAGATACGTGCATGACCCTTCTCAAGTCGTCAACCATGGAGAGCTGGACTTAGACGATGGGGTGACATTTACGAAGGTTCCAGTAGAGATTGAAGATCGGCAGAAGCGGAACCTTCGTGGGCAGTCGATACATCTGGTGCGCATTCACTGGCAGCACGGGAACCTCCAGGAGAGCACATGGGAGCGGGAGGCTCAGATCCGTCCTCAGTACCCCCATTTGTTTCATTAGTCTATGTTAT
Organism: Viscum album; assembly: GCA_963277665.1. Lineage (NCBI taxonomy): Eukaryota > Viridiplantae > Streptophyta > Magnoliopsida > Santalales > Viscaceae > Viscum > Viscum album. Next base: position 909,922,365 of record OY728145.1, read on the forward strand.
GGATTTCGGGGACGTAAAGTCCTAAGGTGGGGAAAATGTAATTTCCCGAAAATTCCGTATAATTTTTTTAATTATATGGATTTATTTCGAGACCTCGAAATCTGACGGCGCGTGATTACAAGGCCCAGAGTGCCCGGAATTATCTGTCGAAATTTTGTTAAGCTTTAATTAGCGCACGTAAGGAGTTTTCCTAAAAAAGTGGAATAACTCTTAAATAGTTACTCGGATCAGAAATCTGAGGGAACTGTTGTGCCCAGGATGGCGGGTTTACCCTAGGCGCAACTTAAGTTTAGTCAGCGCTAGCCTCTTGTAGGAAAACCCGAAAATGGAATAACTGTAAATAAAATAATAAAATTATTTTATTTTATTTTTCAAATTCTTATAAATCACAAACGGTAACTCGGATTAAAAAACTGAGACCACCACTGAACTCGTGAGGGTATGCTCTCTTTAGGAAGATACTAACATTGGTCGGCACGGGCCACCAATGAAAGTTAGTTTTTGACCGTAAATAAAATAATTAAGTAAATTATTTTATTGTAAAATCCATAAATGTTAAACGGTAACTCGGATTGTAAATCCAAGAGTACCGTTGGGTTCGTTGGGGAGTGTCTCACTTAGCCAGAGCCCAGCCTCGCCGGCACGGGTCGAGGATGACTGTTAATAATTTTCCGAATGTTTTTTTCGTGTACGTTCAGTAAACGCGTGAGCAGCGTTTTCTAACTTTTGAACCGTCGCTCGGATTAAAAATCTGAGGGCACCGTTGAATCCATAGCACCGGTATTTTCTTAAGGTAGGAATAACTTCGACCACAATAGGTCGGGTGAAAAAGTTGTTTTTATGGACTTTTGAAAGATTAATAAAATTACACGTTTTGTTATTTTATTTTCTTTCTTTCCTCCAATGGACAAACGGCATTGGCGGGATCGGTGACGTGTTAAGACAATAAATGGATTGACTCTTTGTTTCATGTAACCACCGTTGGGAATTCGGGAGGTTTATTGATCAAATGAACCTTATTAATTCCCCGAGCATTGCACACTCCTTCTCCTCTCCTATTTATATGGAACTCGGGGAGGGGTGTTGGCACGGCTTCACCAAGCGACGAAGCCCTAGAAAAGTACCACGAATCCAACCACCTGGAGGATGAGACTGGTTCCAACGAGCGGTGACGAGCACCACCAAGTCACGAACCAACGACAATGATAAAGGAATTTCCGTCGACCGTCTTCAGCGGACGTCTCTTCCATGTAGGGGGTTTATTTTGGAGTTTTGATAATTATCTTTTGTTGATTCCTCATATTCTTGATTCTCAACGATGATGGCCAAACAAACACGGTCATCAAACCACCAAAATATCATGAACGTTTCTATTTGTTCTTCGTGCGTTCTTCGTGCATTCTTCAACGCCAAATAATTAAGTGCGCTAAAAACACAATGTTTTGTTGAGCGTGACATATGGATGCAAAGTCCTCGACCTAAGGATAGCGAATATGCAGTCGTCATATTTTTTGGGCTTAGAACGAAACAGGAGTGACCCGAGGAAGAGTAGGGTGGCTGGCAACCGGTCATCCGCGGTTCGAGCAAGCGGAGGAGGAGGAGCACGGCAGGCATGCCGGCCATCCAAGTGGAACCGGGGCGGCGCGCGTCCGCGCCGCTGGTAGCGGAGGAGGCTGCGACCCTTCGGCCATCGTAGAAAAGGGGACGGCATCCGGCATGCTGGTCGGCCGCGTAGAGGCAGGGCGGCGCGCATTTGCACCGCCGGTTGAGGAAGTGGTCACGGCTGCTTAGCTGCGGAGGTGCACCCAGAGGGCGGCCGACACCCGGCTGGCTACAGGTGGATAGCGGCGCCGTCATGCCGCTGGGAGGAGAGCTGGCCGGAGCCCCAGTCGGCCACGTCATGTCGAGCAGAACCGCCCCGGCGGGTCCCACGTGCCAGTAGGCGCTAGCCGAACAGTCCACGGACCGTTCGAAATACCCCCCCCCCCCCCCCCCGGGTGCAGCTAGGGCGGGTCCCACCATGGCGGACCGCAACCAGCTGGGCAGACCGCACCCAGCCGGGCGGGCCACACCGAGCGGGCTGGGTTGGACTGGACCTGAGCCCATCTGGACCCAGATATGCCTTTGTGGCCATACCTTGAGAATCAGGTGTCCATTTGATGAACCATCTATGGCGTTTGAATCCTTGGATCGAGACAGTCCTTTTAATATACTCCACTTGAATTTTGGATATAGTTAGAGTACGGCCGGGTTGGATCAAACCCGAATCCAACCGGACCCTCAGAACAGAAACGCTAATAACTTACAGACCAAGCATTTGATTGACGTGTCATCTGACGCGTTGGGTCCCTTGTGACATGGCGGACCTTTGGGATACTTCTTTGTGGGATTTTGTGACAGTTGAAGTATTGACCAATGGCTTGAGGAGAGTAACTCCCAGAATCAAGCATACTTAGTGCGGGAAAACCTGTGGTAGGCTGCAACGTGAAAAAATAAAATCAATCCTATGTGGGTCACCATCTATCGATCCTTTGTGGGTCAGATCCTGTGTGGGTCAGTGCTCAGCAATCCTGTTTGGGTCAACGCTCAGCAATCCTGTGTGGGTCAGCGCATATCGATCATGTGTTAGTCAGATCCAGTGTGGGTCAGCGCTCAACGATCCTGTGTGGGTCTGCGCATACCGATCCTGTGTGGATCAGATCCTATGTGGATCAGTGGGGGCTAGTTACCTATCGATCCTGTGTGGGTCAACGGGGGTTAGTTACCTATCGATCCTATGTGGTTCAGCGGGGGTTAGTTACCTATCGATCCTGTGTGGGTCAGTGAGGGTTAGTTACCTATTGATCATGTGTGGGTCAGCAGTAGTGCTTCTTAACAAAATAAGATGATCTAGTTTACGACTAATCATCTGTACTTCTGTACTTAAGTTATGCCTAATTGTGAGCTGAGTCTTTTACTTGTGTGGTACTTCTATCTTCACAGTGTTACCTGTATGGTACTACTATCTTCGTGGTGTTACATGTGTGGTACTTCTATCTTTGTGGTGTTACCTGTGTGGTACTTCTAGCTTCATGGTGTTACATGTGTGGTACTTCTACCTTTGTGGTATCGTTTTCATGGTGTTACTTGTGTGGTACTTCTATCTTTGTGGTGTTACCTGTGTGGTACTTCTATCTTCATGGTATTACCTGTGTGGTACTACTATCTTCGTGGTGTTACCTGTGTGGTACTTCTATCTTCATGGTGTTACTTGTGTGGTACTTCTAGCTCCATGGTGTTATCTTTGTGGTACTTCTACCTTTGTGGTATCGTCTTCGTGGTGTTACCTGTGTGGTACTTCTATCTCTCTGGTGTTACCTATGTGGTACTTCTATCTTCGTGGTGTTACCTGTGTGGTAATTCTGCCTTTGTGGTATTGTCTTTGTGGTGTCACATGTGTGGTACTTTTATCTTTGTGGTGTTACCTATGTGGTACTTCTACCTTCGTGGAGTTACCTTCGTGGAGTTACATTCATGGATTTATCTTCTTGGTGTTACCTGTATGGTACTTCTACCTTCGTGGTGCTACCTATGTGATGTTATTCCCTCATGTATGAGATGAGTATAACTTGTTAACTTAGGTATATGTAATGGCATATACCTAAGTAAAGTTGATGTCTTGCTTTGTGATTTTTCCTTTGTGGAACTCTAGGAGACCTACTGGGTCTTGGGGTCCCTATTGAGTATTGTTATACTCACCCCTGCACGGGCTTCGCCTGCACCTTATTGTGTCTGGTGTAGACGACTTACAGCATTGATCGAGGCTGAGGGAGCTAGGACTAGATGGTGCTCGAAGGTGGACCATTCGGTGTGGCGTGACGCAGAGGAGACTGATGGACGTGGAGTGCTGAGGAGGCGATATGTACCTACCCTATAGGTAAGAACCTCGGAGGACAACCCAGTAGATGATTTCCTTTTTCTTTCAGTTGTATTGTACTCCAGTCATACTTGTACTTTTAAAGTTGGGCTTATATTCCGGCCCCTTTTTACTTTCAGCACTCATTTACTACAGCAGTTTACTTTGTGGTTATATCTTATTGTGTTCTAGTCTGTGTGGTTGCTTCTTGTTGTGTTCTTGGACTGTGTGTATGTATAGATTAAAAAGGAAATGTCTTCCTGTTTAAGGGATACGTCTTTCCAGTGCTAGTCGTCAGCCCCTGGCCTATGGAAGGCGATCTTGGGGTAGTCACGGCACGGACCCCGATGGACGGGTCGTGACAATCTATCTGTTGGGATTAATTTACCTTACCTCTTTGTTTGAGTGTTAATCTAATGTATTCACTATTTTATGCTAATTTTGTGTAGCATCATGCCTCCTAGAAGATGTGCAAATCAGATCCAGGAGAAAGTTGTTGATGAATCTCAATGAGTGAATTCTCTTGTAGACCTGAGTCTTGTTGAGGTGATTGTGCACATTGTCCAATCTCTAGGACAGGCACCACCTCCAGTTCCCATTCAGGCTCCTGTGGGACCTCATAGGGATGTTCTCAAGAACAGTTTTCAAGAGGTTCCTTCATCAGAATCATGCACCATTCAAAGGCTCAAATGACCATCAAAAGGCTGAATAATGGTTGAGTGGAATGGAACATTTGTTTGGGTTCTTTAACACACTTGATGAAATCAATGTCAAGTGTTCCACCTTCGTGCCAAAAGGACCGAGCAGGAGATGGTGGACACGATGGTAACAATGAAGAAACAGGAGGGCTTAGAGTGGAAAGATTTCAAGGTTCTTTTCACTGACCAGTTCTATCTATATTCAATTTTATTGGCCAAGTATTTTCATATTTTCAAACAAGTGTAGGCTGAAAGGACCGTGATAGAGTATGAAAATCATTTTTCTAAGCTTGTGCATTTCGCACATGAGATAGTATCAAATGAGAGGATGAAGGATAGAAGATTAGAGTTGGTACTTTGACCAGATATTTGTTGTCAGGTTTTCTTGATGAAACTACCTTCTTATACTGATGTACTGGATAAAGCGCTGATGGTCGAGATGGACCTAACTAGTAAGTTAGGGTTTTCATGAGACTCTTTCCATCCCGGTGGTAGTGTGAATTCCTCTAAGGGAAAGAGGATGTGTGATGACTCTCGTGGTGGTTCTCGATGGTAGGGTTTTTCTAGACCTCCTGAAGTACCAGGATGAGGTCCTTTTATTTTCTACCAATGTGTCAAGCCAGGACATTCAAAGAGGGTTTTCACTAAGGAGCCTAAGAACTGTGGCTCCTACGGATGCTCAGGACACTTGTAGAGATTCTTCCACGTTTATTCCACTTTGCGTAGTGGCATGGGATCATCCAAACCTTTTAAAAATCTGGTGCAATCAGATGCTTCACGTGAAAAAGGGTTCCAGCCACATACATCTAGAACAAAGCTTCTTCATGCAGTGGAAAAGTCTCTAGAGGAATCTGATATGAGTCCAATGACCATGAGAGGTACCATTACTATAGCTTCATCATTAGTGATTACTCTTTTTCATATTGGTACATCTCATTCATTTATTTCAACCCGTATTGTTAATCTGATAAATCTTTCTATGGAGCTTTTATCTTGTGAAATGGATATTACTACACCCCTTGATACAAAGAGAGAGTAGGGTATATGTATTCTCACTTGTGTTTTCTCTCTATTAGATGTTGAGATTTCTTTGAGTTTTCTGATTCTCAGCATAAAACCTCTTGATATCATATTCAGGATGGATTGGACCATTTTCAATAAAGCCTGAATTGATTGTTACCTTCAATGGGTCTCTTTTACTACACCTGATGGTGTGTGTTGTTCCTTCCATGGAGAATGGGACCTAGGGTTGAGTAGAGTCAGACCTTCCTACCCAAAGTTGGAGGAATTGATATCTGTGTTTGCTTTTCATTTGGAGTGGAAATCTTTGAGCAATGATATCCCTACAGTCATCGTCGAGTTTCCTGATGTGTTGCCTTCAGACTTCTCCGATTTTCCCCTAGTAAGGGAGGTTGAGTTTACTATTGAATTGATGTATAGTACTCAATCAGTTTTTATTCCCTCTTACTGCATGGACTCAATAGAAATAAAAGAGATAAAGTCTCGGTTGGATGATCTTTTAGAGAAAGGATTTATATGTCTGAGTGTGTCGCCTTGGGCGGCGCATGTTCTCTTTACAAAGAAGGCTGATGGTTTACTTCACCTATGTATTGATTATCAAAAACTCAATCGATTAATGATAAATAACATGTATCTGTTATCATGGATTGATGATATTTTTTATTAGTTGAAAGGGGAAAAGTGGTTATCGAAGATTGACCTTCGATCTGGTTACCATCAGTTGAGGATAAAAGAATCAGACATTCATAAAACCACCTTTCAGAGGAGGTAGGGTAATTATGAGTACCTTGTTATACCATTTTTCCTAACCAATGCTCCGACAGTTTTCATGGCTTTGATGAACATAATTTTCCACAAGTATCTTGATACTTTCGTGGTAGTCTTGGTGGATGATATCATTGTTTACTCCTGAGGAGGATCATGTGCATCATCTGAGATCAGTTCTGAGTTTGCTAATAAATCACCGACTTGATGCCAAACTATCGAAATGTGATTTCTGGATCTGGTAAGTGAAGTTCTTAGGGAACATGGTGTCAGAACATGGCATATCATTTTATCCTGAGAAGGTGAAGGCTATTATGACATGGGAACATCCATGAAATGTCTTCGAGATTCAGAGCTTCTTGGGATTATCTAGGTATTATCATCGGTTTGTTAAGGAATTCTCTAAAAGTTGGATTCTTCGATGGCTGCACTAACTTGGAAGGGATTAAATTTTGCATGGGATGAAAAATGTCAGAGTTCTTTTGTTGGATTGAAACTTCTTTTGACTACGGTGCCAGTGTTTACTCTTCCAAAGGTCAGGCAGGGCTATGTGGTCTTCTGTGATGCATCGGGTTCAGGTTTGGGTTGTGTTATAATGCAAGGTGATCATTCTGTTGCTTATGGTTCTCGTCAGATTAGGTCGCACAAGAATAATTATCCAACCCACGATGTTGAACATGCAGTTGTGATGCACACATTGAAGAGTTGGTGGTATTACCTTTACAGAGAAAAGTTTATTGTGTTTTCAGACCACAAGAGGTTGAGTTATATCTTCTCTAAAAATGATTTGAATCTCCTCCATAGGTGTTGGGTGGAATACTTGTAGTCTTTCGATTTCGACATCACCTATACCCGGGGAAAGGTAATGTCGTTGCAGATGCTTTGAGCAGGAAGTTTTCAACCCAAAAAGTAAATGAACCATTGGAAGAGTGGAACTTGATGGATCTTTTTGTACAGTTGCACATCAGAGTCCAGGAATCAGGGGTTGGGGTTTCCTTGGCCAACGTTCAGTTGACATTCGCTTTTCTCAAGTTGATTCTTTGAGAGCAGCATCTTGATGATGAGTTTCGTAGCATTAGATACTCTCTTTATAGTGTGGATATTGTACTTGATTGGTCGGTCTCCAAGGGGGACATTCTATGCTTTCAGAATCATTTTGTGGTACCATCTTCGGTAAGGAAATCTATGATGGAGGATTGTCATAGTTCTGAGTGGGCAGTGTACCCAATAACCAATAAGATGTTTTATAACATATGGAAGCTATTATGTTGGTTAGGTATGAGACGGGGCATTGCTGAGTTTTTTTTTCATTGTTATACATGCGAACAGGTTAAGGTCGAGCATCATAAGCCTTCGGGTTTGCTTCAGCCACTTCCAGTCCCTACTTGGAAGTGGGATGAGATCTCTATGGACTTTATGGTTGGGTTGCCTCATACCTAGAGAAAGAAGAATGTGATATGGATTGTGATTGACAGGCTGACCAAGTCCTCTCACTTTATACTCATTTATGATACAACCAAAGTTGAGGACTTGGGAAATCTCTATGTGAAAGATATTGTTCACTTTCATGGAGTTCCATCTATTATAGTCTCTGATAGGGATCATCGGTTCACTTCTCGTTTTTGGAGAGGCCTTCAAGTGGCACTGGGATCTCACATCCATTTGAGTACGGCATACCATCCACAGTTTAATGGCCAGACAGAAAGAGCTATACAGATTCTTGAGGATATGTTTTGCGCTTGTGTCCACGACTTTGGTGTGGCATGGGATGATCACTTGGGGCTGGTTGAGTTTTCTTATAACAACAGTTACCAGTCTGCGATCAGAATGACTCCTTTTGATGCCTTGTATGTCCAGCCATGTAAATCTCTATTGTGTTGGTCAAATATTGGAAAAAGTTATTTTGTTGGACCAGTCTTAGTCTAAAAGACGACAGCAAAGATTCAGTAGATTCGTCAGAGGATGTTGACAGCACAGAGTCGATATAAGTCTTATTATGATCATCACCGTAGACCTTTGGAGTTTTCAGTTGGTGACCAGGTGTTCTTGAAAGTTTCACCCTGGTTGGGTCATCGACTTCTTGAGAGGCAAGGGAAGCTTGATCTTCATTTTGTTGAACCTTTTGAGGTTGTTGAGTAGGTGGGTAAAGTTTCTTACCGTTTAGCTCTACCACCGCAGCTGACGTCGATACATAACATGTTCTATGTATCGCAGGTGAGGAAGTATCTATCTGATCCATCTCATGTTCTAAGTTGGAGTGATCTTGAGGTCAATCCTAATTTATCTTTGACTAAACGATCGGTCAGGATAGTTGATTATGAAACCAAGGTTCTTCATGGGAGGATGATATCTTTGTTTCGGGTGCTATGGCAGCATGGTTCTGATTCTCATGAGACGTGATAGAGAGAGGCACTGATGAGAGAGCAGTGGCCTCATCTTGTAGACATGGAAGCTTCATTGTAGAATTTCTAAGGACAAAAAGTTTCTATGGTGGGAAGGTTGTAACAACCTGTTACTATTTGAAGGTATTCATAAACCCTCCTTTTAATTGATCTTTGGTTGGGTTTCATTTGGGGTTATTTCGGGTTGAAAATTTAATAATTTTGAAAAATATGGGCTGGTGGATGGTTGGCACAAGACCTGCACATGATTTACTAAACTGTGCGCCCTACTACAGAAAGATGAAAACTTTTGGACAGAGAGCTCTGCACGGCTTGCGCTCGGTTAGTTAAGTCATGCATCCTCTTAGGAAAAACCATGTGACCCATTTATAAAGGGTGCATGGCCTATGCACGGTATGTCCAAACTGTGCGTTGTTTCCCAGGAAACCATGCAGATGGGATTTTAAGAGATCCTAAATTTTATAAAAAAATCACGAACCCCCTTTTTATACCCCGGATGGACTGGTGCGAACCATAATTAGTTTCTCCCTTCCTTAAAGATCCCAAGGACGATTTTTAGCCCCTTATATCCCTCCCAGAAGCGATCTGAAGCTAGAGGAACACCCTCTGATCTCTCTCTCAGTTAGTTTCCTCCTATCGTTCTTGATCTCCCGCAATCTCTCTCTTTCTCCTTTGGGTTCCATGGATCCTTGTGTTAATTTATGGATCTAATACCCACTGTTATGGATCTAAACCTAGGTTTCGATTCTTATTTCTCCCAGATCCCATTGTTGTTATTCTTCCTCAACAAATCCCAATTAGGGTTTAACACTTCAAGATCTACCAGTTTCGATATAGGTGGTTCTATTACGATGCCAAAATTTTATTAAACCTAAATTGATTTATTTAAATTCAATTGTTTTTAATTAAATGCAATCGATTGGTTTTAATTATGTGGCTTTTAATTTTTTTATTGGAAAGACCCAATTTCGGTGAATTGGGGTTTTTAAGAAGAATGGGTTATTTATTAAAATTAAAAAAAAAACCCAATTTCATTTAATTTGGGTGTGGTTATGGAAATTGTGGTTATTTAAATTGTTAGATTTAAATTCTGGTTTGGATGGAAATTGAATCAATTTAACTGTGGAATTTAATTGAAGAAAATGATTTGATGGAAAGATTTCTGAAAAACCTCAATTCCGATGAATTGGAGGTTTGTGATGAAATTGATGGCATTGTTTGAAAATTAAATTTGTTGAATTTAATTGTGTAATTGATTTTGAAATTTCATGAATTGGTTTCAAAACTTTGTTTATGAAAAATGGATTAAAATATATTTGATGGAAACCCAGTGGTTTCATCTTTTTTAAAATGCATTTTTTTATTAAAAACCCATTATGGTTTTTAAAGGGAAAATTGGCATATTGATAGGATTTAATTGTATTTTAAGTAAACTTAAAATAAATTGTTCACCGTTTTTTTGTACTATAGCACATGCAAGGCTTAGGTAGTTAGTGTGTTATATTGGAAAACACTTCACGACTTACAACGTTCTAAAACATCACATCAACACATCACATCCCTTAGGTGATGGTGATGAATTCTCTTGGTCTTGGTTAAAGGGGTGTATGTACATACTTTTCCATATTCACAGTGTCGGGTCCCTATAGCCTAGAATTATCGTACCTACTTGACACATGATCATGTTGATCACTTGTTTGTATTTGGAATATAGGTATATTCCATTGTTATAAATTGTTTTACATGCCTTATGAATTTATATAAACTATTTTATATAAATGTGTTTATTTAATCCGTTTTGTGAAAAATGTCATTTGTGTAAAGTACCCTTTTTATTAAAGGTAAATTTCATCTTTTGAAATGTATTTCCATCAATTGAAATGTGAAGCATGAACTGCTAAATGTATTTCCATCCTTTAAATTGTAAAGCATTATTTTTTTAAATATGCTTTTATAAATGCAAAACTTGTTTATTTGAAAATTAAAAGCACATTACCGGTTAATTTAATATTTTCATCTTGTTATGGAATCTTTGATGAAATCCTACTAGGCTTTATCTCACACCCTACTTGTGTCTTCGGGTGTTTGTAGATTCTCTCCTTCTAGGTTTGATCAAGGGGAAAGGATATATTGGATGTGGATCTAGCTATTATCCCGAATGGCTCGAAGGCCTTCTTTTTATTGATTTTTTGATAACCCCTCTTTCAAGTGATGAGGGGGAACCCTTACAAGGCCCGTAGGCTCAGATATTATATGGAATGTAGGCTTAGAAGATTACATGACCCGAAGGTCTTAGGAAATTCAACTAGACTATCTGCAAGGAACTACCTCTCCCCAGCATCTGCATCATGATAGTAGCTCTCCACCTTCACATGGTCGTATGGCTAGGCTTCCCGTGCAAGCACAGGCTGGTCCTGATGGCATAGTCATACCCTCTCATTCTGACAATCCATTTGGCTCTACTCTGGTGAATGCACCTGCTCTAAATCCTCTTCTGGGGCTGCTCCTTTTTTGTAGAGTCGGTTTGGGGCAACTCCATGTGGCCTGAAGGCCTTGAGGTGGCTCGAAGGCCTTAAAGGTGGCCTGAGAGCCCTACTGACCTGAAGGCCTGGGTGGCCTGAAAGCCTTAAGGACTCCAAGCCCAAACCGATAGCCCAAGGTGAATAGTTCCAGCTGCTATAGTACCAAACAGTACCTGCTACAGTACCTGCACAGTATACAGTTCTGGTACAGTACTCGCACAGTGAATAGTATCTAGCTATTGAACCTTGGACTTGGTGAGTTGTGTCCTTATGGACATGGGTAGTGTTTCCCTATTTTGATACTTGGGTTGTAGTATTGTAAGATTTAATGCCTTGTTGGATTCTGATACATTACTTATAAGGACACGGCCTTAAAACATTACATAATCTTGAATTAAATGAATAATTCACATTGAGGATCTTTTCAGGTTTAAAGTTTTAGAGAATTAGGACATAACTATTACATCTCAATGATTACAAAGTAGACACATCTACTCAGTTTCCATTTTTTTCACAAAATAAAAATTCTTGAAAAAAAGATTCATGTCTAGTTCCATGTTTTAGACAGCATGACATTTCCTTGACCTCATCCTTGACCCTATTCCACTTTATGTACTGTGAAAAACATTTCAAAAACTTGGGATGAGCATAAAAAACTCAGTAAGGGATATAAAAATACGGAAAGAAAACATTAGTCCATGCATACATAAGAATCAATGAAATCATACTTTACTCATAAAACATAAGCATTTTAACATACCTCATGAAATCATAAGATTTATGAATAACTCATAGAAATCATAAGACATAAAGGTAACTTGAGGCATTCATAACATTCTTACGTAGGGAGTAACCCTCCTGATTACGTTTGGAATACCCATCACATTATATTCCCTAAATCTCTTCGGAGAAACCTTAGCATTTAACTCCTTCGCATTACCCAATGCATTGGAGAGCTATCTCAGGCTCACCCGCCCTTAGTTTATCACGGAACCACCCGACTTCATAAACAATGTCTAAGAACCATAACATAATCGTATAACATAAAACATGCATAAATGAAACATAACATTTCCACATTTTAATCACAAGATAGCAATACAACACATTGATATAATCAAAACATTATCAAAACCATTTTCAATGCCAAAATAAAAGAAAAGTAAAACATGGTATTTATTGTTCATTTAAAAAAAAGTTATGGCTTGTAGAGGAAGCTAAAACTCAAATAATGGTCACGGCGGCGGAGAAGTCATTGTCGCTGCATACATAAGACAAAAAAAACAATCCTTTTTTAGTTTAGTAAAACGCTTCATGTAAAAAGATTAATTTTGAATGAAATAAAAAGTCAAAAGGGTTTTATACACCGTATAAAATAAAGTCGTGTAGAAATAAAAATATGTCTTAATAAAAGGAAATTGAGATGAAGTCCCGTACAAAGACAGTATCCTTAGATTAAGGATAAATCAATTACATGATTATGTGTGACAAATATAAATACACCCAATATAAGTGGATATTAAGGGTAAAACAATCAGAGGTCATCCACACATATTCATAGTACGACATAATCAAGAAGTATAGATTTAACCCAAAGAATTGAAATTGGGTTAAGAAGTTCTCTTACAGAAATTCGACAGCCTAACAGCGTCACTTTAAAATTCAGAAAATGAGTTGATGAGAGAGATAGAAAAAGGGTATCTCATCACTTGGACATAAATTTTACAGAAATAATGATATATAAGAACATATCCCAACATTAAGAAGATGTAAATTAAAATACCTAACAAAAAGAAGTCTTTTAAAAATAGGAGGCTGAAAGGTTCTCTTACCGATTTGGGTAACTTTCGAAACGTACACCCCATAAAAGAATGACTATACAATGTTGATGTAAATACCAATAAACGAAAGTATATTACACAAATATTAGAATAATGGGCAGTACATACACCACTCAACGGAGATAGTGACAAATATAGCATGAATCTCACGGGAATAAATAGTGAGATAAAAAAAAACTCTTACCTCGTTGTAATCAATCAAGTCGTATGACCAAAAGATAATAAGAACCAAATGAATCACAGAATACCATGAATATAAATAGAATCATGATAATATATATCAAATGTCAGTACATAATACACCACATGCAATAAATAATTGGCGAACAATGGAAATCTCATAGAATTAAAAGTGAGATAAGAAATCCCCTTACCTCAAGTCCGACTTGTCTTGTTCGTTTCTTTATATTCCTAAATAATAAACTTTGGTCAATTTATAACTGCTTAATGAATTCCTTTAAAGTTAATTATTCAATTCATATCACATATTATCATGTTATAATAATTAGTTAATTATGTGAGTTCATATCATACATTTTGTCGATGTTCAGTACATGAGTCAAAAATGAACTTGTTTGAAAAGAATTGTCCATGTAGTTATAAGCACATCATCTCCAGAATGGTATTAATGATTTAAATATCATATATATCCAGTATATATTCATTTTATACTATTCTATATCATTTGGAGATAAAAAATGAAATCCATCGTTCATGGAGATGGTAGGTCGTACGTACGCATGAACGCTACTTTCATTTCTTTGCCATATTAAAGGAATTAAAACTAAATGAGAAATATATGAATTATAATTCCAGTATAATATATATGTTATATAGGTAACATATGTTCATTAATTACATTCTTTATAAATTACATGTTTGGCATGAACGAGTCACATCACTTGAGGGGGCGGTAGTCCACACTTCCTCAGATGAAATTATCGCAGTTCCACAACATGAAAAGCATAACGATGTGATTTAAAAATAAAATTCAGAAGCATATAAAAAAAATAAATACCATATATATCATATATAAATACAGTGGAATCATAATGTCCACCATTAAAAGTGTTAAAAAATATTGAACAATCATTGTTTCGTGAGGCAGTAATTCACCACCCACAGAAACAGTATATTCTTTAACCATTAGATGGAGGTGTGTGTAAGTGTAGGTAGAATCCTTATCATAACAACATCCTAGTATATTGAGGATACTGGTGTTATTATGGGATCAAATAAGAAAAATATAGTGGTGAGTGAAGAAGTAAAATAAAAGAAAGAAACTCGAGAGAAGACATTACCTCTAAATCAGGTAACTTTTTTTGATTTGAGCCGAAGGCTTCCATGGAAAGACTTCTGCCCAAAGTGAGGCTTCTAGGAGTAAGAGATGGATGTGAAAAGATAATATGAGCAGAGGTTGGACGAGCCAAGGGCTTGAGAGGTGTGGGTAAGGGGGTAGAGGTGGGGGCCTTTTATATGAGGGAGGAGGGTCACTTTTGGAAGGTCTTGAAATGTTACTTTATTATAAAGTGATTTTCGGATTTTAAAGGCCTCACAATGATATATTTTGAAGATAAGGTGATAAGGGTTAGAAATCCATCCATCCAATAGGTTTTAGACAAGTGTAAGTCTTATATGTTACCTTATCTTTTCATTTTATTTAAATCGTTCATTAATGAGGTAATCACTGCATCATCATGGTGTCATAAATAAATTTATTTATTTAATGTCTAAAAATTATAAAAAAAATACCATGATGTAGGAAATCATTTTAGCTTTCCAAAGACTATTTATAGTCTAAGATATCATTTATGTAAAAAAATTAAAATTGTTTTACTTAGGTGTTACATAGTTTGGTTATATTTTCCTTTCTTTAAAAATAATATGATAAAAGGTCACTATCACACAAAAGTGATTCCAGGGGGTCCCTAAGTTGGAACAAGGCATCTCATGGTCGGCCATGACACAACCAAGAGGATTTGGACACATGTTGGTGTCATTTTATATTATTATGATATTATTTTATTACCATTAACTACTTGATTACTAATTAATCATGATAATTAAAGATAATTGTCGTCGTTACTATTCATAATGTCCAAAAACAAGAGTCTTAATTACATAATTTGAACCTTCTGATTCCAAATATGGAATCCATTCTACCAAATTCCAAACACAGAAATTGCAGTAATTAATTTAAAAATAATTCTCGTTGTCAAAACCAAAGACGGGTTTTTAAGAAGTAAAATTTATCAAAAGATTGACTTGTTTTTACATCCAATTGAAAAGTGAAATTGCTTCCAATGAACAAAATTGTATTAAGTGATAAAAACATAATTCAATTACACTTTAAAACCAACTAAAAGGACAATCTAACTATATAATTAAATAAGATGAAAAAGCAGTTTTGAAGTAAAATGATGTATTTTTCACTATTCATTAAAAATGGACATTTGTTTAAAAATTTATCCAAAGTAAATTTGATATTCCAAATTCAAAAATGATGTCCATTTTACCAATTTCAAAACATAGAAGTTGAATTAATTAATTTTATAATTAATTCTCACTATCAAAACAAATAGCGTATTTTTAAGAAACAATATTTATCAAAAGATTGACACTTGTTTATTTCCAATTTCAAAGAGAAATTAATTCCAATGACCATCATTGAATTAAATGGTAAAAATATATTTTAACTACACTTTAAACCCAATTAAAAAAATAATATAACCATATAAATAAATTATATTAAAAGGAGGTTTTGAATTAAAATATAGCATTTTTCACTATTCATAAAAAAATGAACTTTATCAGAAAAATAACAAAAATTTGCACAAAGTAAATTTTGATGTCCCGATTCTAAAGAAGGATTTTATTTTGTCAAATATAAGATATAAAATTGTCAAAAAGTGGATTTAAAAAGGGTTCTCCATCAAAAGGCGGTTAATCGACCTTTTAAAAAATATTAGAATATTTATAATTAAAATTGGATTCATTCGCATTTTAAGCCTCTAAAATTTATTGGATAAATGTAAAAATATTTAACAAACATATATAATTATTTTGTAGTTAGTTCTGTTCATTCCCGTCATTACAACGGCTAGGCATTAACTACCATTTAAAATAATATTATTATATTATTAGTGTGCAACGTAAGATTTCAAAGAAACTCGTTGTTATGTATTGGGTACGCCATCGAACATATCATTCCCTTTAAAGAAATATTAAAATTTTATTTACAAATATTAATAAATATTAAAATGTCATATTTTTTATTTATCTGGGATATTACATCTTTCACCCCTTTTGGAAATTGCGTCCTCACAATTTTAAAATTGGGCTCGGAAACTTCATTGAAAGTCCCACATCGAAAAAAGAGTCAGTAAAACTATCACTTTAAAAGAAAGAAAGAGAAGTACAAAGGTCACCCGAGTTAACCCATACTAGGATTCCATGTAGAAAAACATTGATATGGAAGAGAGAAAAAAGGGTCAAGTTCAGATGGAGAGTGATAGAAAACATGTTTAGGAGAAAGTTAACCACCAGAAAATCACAAACTTGTGATGGGTTAAATGGTATTTGATTCCCCAGTACGAAAAGTTAACAGACAATGTTTTTGTTTTAAGTTATTTTTCATTGAGAAATTTATTTATGAGCTTAACTAAAACATAAGGAAACACACTTACTTGTCATGTAGACTTTCATCTCTTACTAGATTTCTTACACAAACTCATATTTTCTCCAAAAGATGAGTATTTAGGATGACTTGTTCGCATTAAGAGCGATATAATCAACTTCTTGAGAATCACCTAATCCACAAAAGATGAACTATATATTTTCCTTGTCTTTAGACTTTAACCAAAACCAAAATGGTTAGTACAAGATTAGATAATCCCCAAAAAGGATAATCTTTTACGAAAAGAAAAGCTATTCTTAATCTCCAAAATTTGTCCAACAATACCCAAAGTTCAACAAAGACCATTCAATAAACAGTTATCCATAAAAAATTTCAAAGTAATCCAAACTAAGATTGAAACCCAAATCTCTGAAGGATTTAATCACATAGTCTTCCAAGGTAAATCTTAACATTTATCTCCAAATAACATCTGTTACTCTTAAAGTCTCATACTGAAAAGTAATTAACATCATCACATATCCTCCATGATAGGTTAATCATTTCCATAGATAACCCAAAATCAACTTATTCCTGATTTATAAAATCATCTAACTAAAAAGAATTAATTAAACTAACGAGGGACTTCACATAGTCCAGTGATAGGCGATAAATACCAGTTGCACTTTGGTTGTGGGTTCGATTCCCGCAGCTTCATCTGATGCGACGGGTTGTCACACGGTTTGCGTGTTGTCCCTTTTCAAACACTACATAATTTTATAACATTCACAAAAATAGATAAATTCATCGAAAATAACCATAACATATTTTAACCACAAAGGTTATCTAATAACTTTCGTTTTGCATCCTAAAATGTATTAACCGATAATTACCTCAAATTCAAGGACCATATAAACCAAAACGGTTCTTTATAACTATATCCACAAAATAAAAGATAATTATTCCTTGAATAAAATTTTCATATATCAAACATCAGGGTTACACATACTATAAAAAGTCTTCTAATGTAATATCATCATCAAAAGATCCTTAATACTTCTAAGAATTTCACCATCCTAAAATCTACCATAACTCTTGAATCCCTTATATGTTGACTTCTTACTCATTTAACATTCTTCATGATCCATTAACCATTCCTTTCCAACTTATTCTGAAATACTTCTTTCCTACAAACAAAATCATGAATCATATCCTAAGATTCGATAATATGAAAACATATGTTAAGAAATAATCCATACCTTTCATTTGTCATTATCAGTTTCTTCATCCTCAATCGGAATGGAATTAGGTATTTGTAAACGAATATTTGTATGATCCTAGTGATCCCATTCCCGAAACTTCTTCGTAGGACATGTGTTTGCATAATGACCATGCACACCACATTTAAAACATTAAATTGATCCTTCAGAAAGAAATTCTTTCCCTTTCTTAGAGTCAACAAATTTCTTCCTTTTTCTATGGCAGGTTCTTGCTTTATGACCTTCATTTCCACATCTATAGCATCTTTATGTCCCTTTGAAACATTTTCCAATGTGTTTCTTTCCACATCTTTGACACATAGGTTTTTGAACATTCTTACATTTATGATTATTACCTGAACTTCCATAGGGATTTGTTTCTCGCATATATGATGCCTTATAAAAATCACTAAGGTTCAGGTGGTCAATCATGACTCTAGATAGTTGGTTGAGAATAACCACAAGAGTTCTCATTACAGCTCCCATATCATTTAGTTGCTCATTCAGAAAACCGTCATAGTTTTCTTCACATCCAATGTTACTTCGGTGCCTGCTAGATCCAGCCATTTACTAAAACCAAAAAGGTCATTGTGAGTATATCAGTAAAATCATAATATAATATCTTATGAGGAGGGTATATACTAATATATACTTATTCATGTTATCTTAAACTCATTCACTTTCTAAAATCCTAACCATTATGGTAGTATCACTTGTGCTTAAAGAATACCCTAACCTCTAAAGTTATCTAAACCGACCCCCGATACCAACTATAAGGATACGGCCTTAAAACATTACATAATCTTGAATTAAATGAATAATTCATATTGAGGATCTTTTCAGGTTTAAAGTTTTAGAGAATTAGAACATAACTATTACATCTCAATGATTACAACGTAGACACATCTACTCAGTTTCCATTTTTTTCACAAAATAAAAACTCTTGAACAAAAGATTCATGTCTAGTTCCATGTTTTAGATAGTATGACATTTCTTTGATCTCATCCTTGACCCTATTCCACTTTATGTCCTGTGAAAAACATTTCAAAAACTTGGGATGAGCATAAAAAGCTCAGTAAGGGATATAAAAATATAGAAATAAAACATTAGTCCATGCATACATAAGAATCAATGAAATCAAACTTTACTCATAAAACATAAGCAATTTAACATACCTCATGAAATCATAAGATTTATGAATAACTCATAGAAATCATAAGACATAAAGGTAACTTGAGGCATTCATAACATTCTTACATAGGGAGTAACCCTCGTGATTACGTTTGAAATACCCATCACATTATATTCCCTAAATCTCTTCGGAGAAACCTTAGCGTTTAACTCCTTCGCATTACCCAATGCATTGGAGAGCTATCTCAGGCTCACCCTCCCTTAGTTTATCACGGAACCACCCGACTTCATAAACAATGTCCAAGAACCATAACATAATCGTATCACATAAAACATGCATAAAGGAAACATAACATTTCCACATTTTAATCACAAGATAGCAATACAACACATTGATATAATCAAAACATTATCAAAACCATTTTCAATACCAAAATAAAAGAAAAGTAAAACATGGTATTTATTTTTCATTTAAAAAAAATTATGGCTTGTAGAGGAAGCTGAAACTCAAATAATGGTCACGGCGGCGGAGAAGTCGTTGTCGCTGCATACATAAGATAAAAAAACAATCATTTTGTCATTTAGTAAAACGCTTCGTGTAAAAAGATTCATTTTGAATGAAATGAAAAGTCAAAAGGGTTTTATACACCGTATAAAATAAAGTCGTGTAGAAATCAAAAGATGTCTTAATAAAAGGAAATTGAG
The DNA here is from genome assembly GCA_963277665.1 of Viscum album. Lineage (NCBI taxonomy): Eukaryota > Viridiplantae > Streptophyta > Magnoliopsida > Santalales > Viscaceae > Viscum > Viscum album. The sequence continues at coordinate 909,942,216 of OY728145.1, forward strand.
ATGAAGTCTCGTACAAAGATAGTATCCTTAGATTAAAGATAAATCAATTATATGATTATGTGTGACAAATATAAATACGCCCAATATAAGTGGATATTAAGGGTAAAACAATCAGAGGTCATCCACACATATTCATAGTACGACATAATCAAGAATTAGAGGTTTAACCCAAAGAATTGAAATTGGGTTAAGAAGTTCTCTTACAGAAATTCGACAGCCTAACGGCGTCATTTTAAAATTCAGAAAATGAGTTGATGAGAGATAAAAAAAGGGTATCTCATCACTTGGACATAAATTTTACAGCAATAAGGATATATAAGAACATATCCCAACATTAAGAAGATGTAAATTAAATGACCTAACAAAAAGAAGACTTTTAAAAAGAGGAGGGTGAAATATTCCCTTACCGATTTGGGTAACTTTCGAAACGTACACCCCATGAAAGAAGGACTATACAATGTTGATGTAAATACCCATAAACGAAAGTATATTACACAAAGAGTAGAATAATGGGCAGTACATACACCACTCAAAGGAGATAGTGACAAATATAGCATGAATCTCATGGAAATAAATAGTGAGATAAAAAAACATCTTACCTTGTTGTAATCAATCAAGTCGTATGACCAAAAGATAATAAGAACCAAATGAATCACAGAATACCATGAATATAAATAGAATTATGATAATATATATCAAATGGCAGTACACAATACACCACATGCAATAAATAATTGGCGAACAATCGAAATCTCAGAGAATTAAAAGTGAGATAAGAAATCTCCTTACCTCAAGTTCGACTTGTCTTGTTCGTTTCTTTATATTACTGAATAATAAACTTTTTTCAATTTATAATTGCTTAAGGACTTCTTTTAAAGTTTATTATTCAATTCATATCACATATTATCATGTTATAATAATTAGTTAATTATGTGAGTTCATATCATACGTTTTGTCGATGTTCGGTACATGGGTCAAAAATGAACTTGTTTGAAAAGAATTGACCATGTAGTTATAAGTACATAATCTCCATAATGGTATTAATGATTAAATATCATATATATCCAGTATATATTCATTTTATATTATTCCATATCATTTGGAGATAAAAAATGAAATGCACCATTTATGGAGACGGTAGGCCGTACGTACGCATGAACGCTACTTTCATTTCTTTGTCATATTAAAGGAATTAAAACTAAATGAGACATATATATATATTATAATTCCAGTATAATATATATGTTATATAGGTAACATAAGTTCATTAATTACATTCTTTATAAATTCAATGTTTGGCATGAACGAGTCACATCACTTGAGGGGGCGGTAGTCAACACTTCCTCAGATGAAATTATCGCAGTTCCATAACATGAAAAGCATAACGATGTGATTTAAAAATAAAATTCAGAAGCATATAGAAAAAAATAAATACCATATATATCATATATAAATACAGTGACATCATAATGGTCACCATTAAAGGTGTTAAAAGAATATTGAACAATCAACGTTTCGTGAGGCAGTAATTCGTCGCCCACAAAAACAGTATGCTCTTTAACCATTAGACGGAGGTGTGTGTAAGTGTAGGTAGAATACTTATCATAACAACATCCTAGTATATTGAGGATACCGGTGTTATTATGGGATCAAATAATAAGAAGATAGTGGTGAGTGAAGAAGGAAAATAAAAGAAAGAAACTCGAGAGAAGACATTACCTCTAAATCGGGTAACTCTTTTTGATTTGAGTCCAACGCTTCCATGGAAAGACTTCTGCCCAAAGTGAGGCTTCTAGGAGTAAGAGAGGGATGTGGAAAGATAATATGAGCAAAGGTTGGACGAGCCAAGAGCTTGAGAGGTGTGGGTAAGGGGGTAGAGGTGGGGGCCTTTTATATGAGGGAGGATGGTCACTTTTGGAAGGTCTTTAAATATTACTTTATTATAAAGTGATTTTCGGATTTTAAAGGTCCCACAATGATATATTTTGAGGATAAGGTAATAATGGTTCAAAATTCACCCATCCAATAGGTTCTAGACAAGTGTAAGTCTTACATTTTACCTTATCTTTTCATTTTATTTAAATCGTTCATTAATGAGTTAATGACTGCATCATCATGGTGTCATAAATAAATTTATTTATTTAATATCTAAAAATTATAAAAAAAATATCATGATGTATGAAATATGTTTAGCTTTCCAATGACTATTTATAGTCTAAGAGATAATTTATGTAAACAAAATTAAAATTGTTTTACTTAGGTGTTACATAGTTTGGTTATATTTTTCTTTAAAAATAATATGATAAAAGGTCACTATCACACAAAAGTGATTTCATGGGGTCTCTAAGTTGGCACAAGGCATCTCATGGTCGGCAATGACACAACCAAGAGGATTTGGACACATGTTGGTGTCATTTTATATTATTGTGATATTATTTTATTACCCTTAACTACCTGATTACTAATTAATCATGATAATTAAAGATAATTGTCGTCGTTACTATTCATAATGTCCAAAAACAAGAGTCTTAATTACATAATTTGGACCTTCTAATTCCAAATATGGAATCCATTCTACCAAATTCCAAACACATAAATTACAGTAATTAATTTAAAAATAATTCTCATTGTCAAAACCAAAGACGGGTTTTTAAGAAGTAAAATTTATCAAAAGATTGACTTGTTTTTACATCCAATTGAAAAGTAAAAATACTTCCAATAAACAAAATTGTATTAAGTGATAAAAACATAATTAAATTACACTTTAAAACCAATTAAAAGGACAATCTAACTATATAATTAAATTAGATGAAAAACAATTTTGAAGTAAAATGCAATATTTTTCACTATTCATTAAAAATGAACATTTGTCCAAAAATTTATCCAAAGTAAATTTGATATTCCAAATTCAAAAATGATGTCCTTTTTTCCAATTTCAAAACATAGAATTTGCATTAATTAATTTTATAATTAATTCCCGCTTTCAAAACAAATAGCGTGTTTTTAAGAAACAATATATATCAAAAGATTGACACTTGTTTATGTCCAATTTCAAAGAGAAATTAATTCCAATTACCATCATTGGATTAAATGGTAAAAATATATTTTAACTACACTTTAAACCCAATTAAAAAGATAATCTAACCATATAAATAAATTATATTAAAAGGAGGTTTTGAATTAAAAAACAGCATTTTTCACTATTCATAAAAAAATGAATTTTATCGGAAAAATAACAAAAATTTACACAAAGTAAATTTTGATGTCCCGATTCTAAAGATGGATTTTATTTTGTCAAGCATAACATATAAATTTGTCAAAAAGTGGATTTAAAAATGGTTCGCCATCAAAAGGCGGTTAATCGACCTTTTAAAAAATATTAGAATATTTATACTTAAAATTGGATTCATTCGCATTTTAAGCCTCTAAAATTTATTGGATAAATGTAAAAATATTTAACAAACATATATAATCATTTTATAGTTAGTTATGTTCATTCCCGCCATTACAACGTCTAGGCGTTAACTACCATTTAAAATAATATTATTATATTATTAGTGTGCAACGTAAGATTTCAAAAAAACTCGTTGTTGTGTATTGGGTATGCCATCGAACATAGCATTCCCTTTAAAGTAATATTAACATTTTATTTATAAATATTAATAAATATGAAAATGACATATTCTTTATTTACCTGGGATGTTACATCCTTCCCCCCTTTTGGGAAATGCGTCCTCGCAATTTTAAAATTGGGCTCGGAAACTTCATTAAAAGTCTCACATCGTAAAAAGAGTCAGTAAAACTATCACTTTAAAAGAAATAAAAAGAAGTACAAAGGTCACCCGAGTTAACTCATACTAGGATTCCATGTAGGAAAACATGGATATGGAAGAGAAAACAAAGAGTCAAGTTCTGATGGAGAGTGATAGAAAACATGATTAGGAGAAAGTTAACCACCAGAAAATCACAAACTTGTGATGGGTTAAACGGTATTTGATTCCCCAGTGGGAAAAGTTAACAGACAACATTTTTGTTTTAAGTTACTTTTCATTGAGGAATTTATTTATGAGCTTAACTAAAACATAAAGAAACATACTTGTCATGTAAAATTTCATCTCTTACTAGATTTCTTACACAAATGAGTATTTAGGATGACTTGTTCCCATTAAGAGCGTTATAATCAACTTCTTGAGAATCACATAATCCACAAAAGATGAACTATATATTTCTCATGTCTTTAGACCTTAACCAAAACCAAAATGGTTAGTACAAGATTATATAATCCCCAAAAAGGATAATCCTTTACAAAAAGAAAAGCTACTCTTAATCTCCAAAATTTGTCCAACAATACCCAAAGTTCAATAAAGACCACTCAATAAATAGTTATCCATAAAATTCTTCAAAGTAATCCAAACTAAGATTAAAACCCAAATCTCTGAAGGATTTAATCACAGTCTTCCGAGGAAAATCTTAACATTTATCTCCAAATAAAATCAGTTACTCTTAAAGTCTCGTACTGAAAAGTAATTAACCTCATCAGATATCCTCCATGATAGGTTAATCATTTCCATAGATAACCCAAAATCAACTTATTCCTGATTCATAAAATCATCTAACTAAAAAAGAATTAGTTAAACTAACCAGGGACTTCATTTAGTCCAGTGGTAGGCGATAAATATCAGTCGCACTTTGCTTGTGGGTTCGATTCCTGCAGCTTTGTCCGACGCGACGGGTTGTCACATAGTTTGTGTGTTGTCCCTTTTCAAAAACTACATAATTTTATAACATTCCCAAAAAGAGATAAATTCATTCAAAATAACCATAACATATTTTAACCACAAAGATTATCTAATAACTTTCCTTTTGTATCCCAAAATGTATTAATCGGTAATTACCTCAAATTCAAGGATCGTATAAACCAAAATGGTTCTTTATAACTATATCCACAAAAGAAAAGATAATTATTCCTTGAATAAAATTTTCATATATCAAACATCAGGGTTACACATACTATAAAAAGTCTTCTAATGTAATATCATCATCAAAAGAGTCTTAATACTTCTAAGAATTTCACCATCCTAAAATCTACCATAACTCTTGAATCCCTTACATGTTGACTTCTTACTCATTCAACATTCTTCATGATCCATTAACCATTCATTTCCAACTTATTCTGAAATACTTCTTTCCTACAAACAAAATCATGAATCATATCTAAAGATTCAATAATGGGAAAACATATGTTAAGAAATAATCCATACCTTTCATTAGTCATTATCAGTTTCTTCATCCTCAATCGGAATGGCATTAGGTATTGGTAAACGAATATTTGTACGATCCTGGTGATCCAATTCCCAAAACTTATTCGTAGGACATGTCTTTGCATAATGACCATGCACACCACATTTAAAACATTCAATTGATCCTTCAGAAAAAACTTATTTCTCTTTCCTAGAGTCAACTAGATGCTTCCTTTTTCTATGGCAGGTTCTTGCTTTATGACCTTCATTTCCACATCTATAGAATATTTCTGTCCCTTTGAAACATTTTCCAATGTGTTTCTTTCCACATCTTTGACACATAGGTTTTTGAACATTCTAACCTTTATGATTATTACCTGAACTTTCGTAGAGATTTTTTTCTCGCATATATGATGCCTTATAAAAATCACTAAGGTTCATGTGGTCAATCATGACTCCAGATAGTTGGTTGAGAATAACCACAAGAGTTCTCATTGCAGCTCCCATATCATTCAGTTGCTCCTTCAGAAAACCGTCACAGTTTTCTTCACATCCACTGTTATTTTGGTGCCTACTAGATCCAACCATTTACTAAAACCAAAAAGGTCGGTGTGAGTATATGAGTAAAATCATCATATAATATCTTATGAGGAGGGTATGTACTAAGATATACTTATTCATGTTATCTTAAACTCATTCACTTTAAAAAATAACTATGACTCTTTCTAAAATTCTAACCAATATGGTAGTGTCACTTGTTCTTAAAGAATACTCTAACCTTTAAAGTTATCTAAACCGACCTCTGATACCAACTATAAGGACTCGGCCTTAAAACATTACATAATCTTGAATTAAATGAATAATTCACATTGAGGATATTTTCAGGTTTAGAGTTTTAGAGAATTAGGACATAACTATTACATCTCAATGATTATAAAGTAGACACATCTACTAAGTTTCCATTTTTTCACAATATAAAAACTCTTGAACAAAAGATTCATGTCTAGTTCCATGTTTTATACAGCATGACATTTCCTTGATCTCGTCCTTGACCCTATTCCACTTTATATCCTGTGAAAAACATTTCAAAAACTTGGGATGAACATAAAAAGCTCAGTAAGGGATATAAAAATACGGAAAGAAAACATTAGTCCATGCATACATAAGAATCAATCAAATCATACTTTACTCATAAAACATAATCACTTTAACATACCTCATGAAATCATAAGATTTATGAATAACTCATAGAAATCATAAGACATAAAGGTAACTTGAGTCATTCATGACATTCCTACGTAGGGAGTAACCCTCATGGTTACGTTTGGAATACTCATCACAGTATATTCCCTAAATCTCTTCGGAGAAACCTTAGCGTTTAACTCCTTCGCGTTACCCAATGCATTGAAGAGCTATCTCAGGCTCACCCGCCCTTAGTTTATCACGGAACAACCCGACTTCATAAACAATGCCCAAGAACCATAACCTAATCGTATCACATAAAACATGCATAAAGCAAACAAAACATTTCCACATTTTAATCACAAGATATCAATACAACACATTGATATAATCAAAACATTACCAAACCATTTTCAATACCAAAATAAAAGAAAAGTAAAACATGGTATTTATTTTTCATTTAAAAAAAAGTTATGGCTTGTAGAGGAAGCCAAAACTCAAATAATGGTCACGGCGGCGGAGAAGTCGTTGTCGCCGCATACGTAAGACAAAAAAACATTTCTTTTTTCGTTTAGTAAAACGCTTCATGTAAAAAGATTCCTTTTGAATAAAATGAAAAGTCAAAAGGGTTTTATACACCGTATAAAATAAAGTCTTGTAGAAATCAAAAGATGCCTTAATAAAAGGAGATTGAGACGAAGTCCCGTACAAAGATGGTATCCTTAGATTAAGGATAAATCAATTACATGATTATGTGTGACAAATATAAATGCACCCAATATAAGTGGATATTAAGTGTAAAACAATCAGAGGTCATCCACACATATTATCACGAACCAGGTCGGGTCGCCATCCGACCCGGCGCCCGACCCGGTCCGCGACATGGCCCGAAGGGCGTTCCCGATCCCCACGGGCTGGCACAAGTGCCCGGGTATCAAGAATATAACTTGGGAACAATTTACCCAAATAAATAGACATAAAATAAACAAAAAGATGAATAAGTTAAAACTAAAAAAAATAGATAACCAAACATGACCTAAATCTACCCTCAAAATTTAAGTTTACAACCTGAGCTAAAAACCAAAAAAAAACGAACAGGAACAAAGGGAAAACTAAAAACACTAACTCAAACCTCCAAGCACCATGAGGTGTAACAACCTCAAGCTATATTCACCAAACCAACACGAGGACGCCGTTGACGACACGAACCACCAATGTTGTGCACGGTGCCTCAACCTGGAAAGCAGAAAAAAAACAGAATCTACATACACCCTTGGGTGTATGTAGGGTGTGAGCTAAAATCCCAATAGGATGCCACCGGGAAAAGGTTCCATGCATAATTATTAGATGACAAACACATTTTCAATTTAACGAAATAAAAATAAATAAGTGCTTATAAAATTTTAATGAAAACTGTTTTAAAGGAAAACTACTCAAAAAGGAAAACAACTTAAATTAACACACACACAAGCACGCAAGCACACACACACACACACTATCTTGGTAACCCCAACGTCACACCATGTGCCGACGGTGAGCGCAAAGCAGAAGAGGAGTGGGAGAGTCCCTAAAGATACTAGCGTGGAGTGGGACCCTAGAACATCGTGTCTCGGTGAACAAAGGTACAGAAACACAACAATATACGTTCTCGTGCACGAGCCACTAGACAGGGCAACACATCTATAACCTAGTGGTCTCCGATCATCCAAAAGTTTAGTTAGTGTTGTAGTCGTCAAATCCAGCTAAGTGAAACCGGGTTGATGCCACTTCCGTATCACTAGCACACTAGTCCTAGTCCGCCCACGTAGTACCCAGGCTTCCCGTTTGTGCTCAAATAGTTTAGAGTTCGTGTCACAAGTCATAGCCATACACTCAAATCAAGAAAGGCGCTACACACGTCAACACAACCATCTGCACACACAAGAAGCATTTGAAATAATACGCCAACTAAAACATTTTTCAAACGCGTCTCACACCATTGACATAATCAAATGAACCATTTAAAAGAAGTTTATAAAACAATAGAAAAAAAAGCGCCACATGGTTTTACACATACAAAAGTGACTATTTATAAGTCCAAAACACATTCCAACACCGCACGCACTCAAATACAATTTTAAAATGTGACCTGCACCACTCAACCAGTCTGACGAAAAAACCTTACACCACATGTCATACGCCTTTCCACAAACTACAGAATTTATCAAGACAGAATATAAAATTTTATGAAACAATTCCAAAGAAGTAACTTGGTGTCACCCATTAACCCACACAGAACCATCTTTTACGACCAAATTCACTCAACGCCATGTCAAAAACATACTTCGCACCAACTGCACAGATTAAACAGGTAACCGTGCAATCTAAAAATTGGTGACTACCAAATATGGGTTTTCAGCGGAAAGCGCACAGATAAAATAAACAAGCCACCAAACCATTCAAAAGCAAATCAATTTTCAGAAGAGAGCAACTTCGCACTACACAAAATAATCAAATAATATGCCAAATTAACCAAATTTGAAAATCAATTAATCAAACGATAATTAAGCATGGAACCACCTACCTGGAATGTAGCAGACTTTGTAACTTGGCGCGCAAGGATCGTTGCACCTCAGTCGCACCGAAAAGGGCCTAATAAAACCCTTAAACAAAGCACTGCAACAAACACATCCAAGCTGAACCAATCACACAACAAAAAAATCAAATTGAACCCTAAAATCAATTCATTAAACCAAAACATCAAAATCAAAACAATTACAACACCAAATTTAATCCAATAAACTCTCAAAAAATAAAATCAACTAAACGAAGAAAAACAAACCTGCGACGAGGGAGCGGGAGACTAATCGAAGCTTAAAGGAAACTGTCGGAGATGTGTCACACCAGAAAAATTCATCCAGAAGGGAGATGCGGCGTGGGTCAATGTGGTCCGAGGAAGTTGAGCGGCGCGGGTTCGAGGTTGGGGCGCAGCGCGGTTCGGCTGGCCGGAGAGGGAGGGCGAAGCGGTGCGGCTGTCCAGAGATGGAAGAGGAGGTCAGTTCGTCATGGGGGTTTTCCGAGCGGTCCGCCGAGAGGGAGGCGAGGCAAGGGAGGTTGTGCGCATGAGAGGAGGCCGGTGGGGCTGGTCCGGCGAGAGCGATGAAGGAGGACGGGGGTCGCCGGAAGGTTCGGCCGAGAGGGAGGTAGCCAGGTGCTGGTGCGGCGCGGCTCAGTTTTGCAGGCAGGGGGGTGTCGTTGCGACTGGCGAAGATGACGCGAGGCGAGCCGGAAGGAGGCAAGGCAGGGCGATGCTGGTCCGAGAGAGGAGATGTGCTCCGGTGAGGAAGATGAGGGAGCAGGGGGGGAAGAGCCAGCGGCGCTAGGGTTTCCAGGGGAAGAGAGGCCCGCGCGAAATGGAGGAGAGGAGTGGCCTGCGCGGCGGGAGAGAGGAGAGAAAGAAAGGGAGAGGGGAAAAATAAGAGGAAAAGAAAGAAAAAGAGAAAAGAGGAAATAAAGGAAATAAAAATAAAAATAAGGATAAATTTATATCCTAATAAATTCTTACAAATTTTAATATTAATAAGAAAACAAAAATAATAAAATCAACCACAAAAATAACATTGTTTATTGAGAACGGACACCGCGCATGGTCACGCGTAGGGTCGCGCGCACGGTCACGCGCACAGTCGCATGCCCGCAAAAGAAACCAAAATAATAGAAACGACCAAGTTAAAATATTAGCTGAAATAATAATAATAATAATAATAATAATAATAATAAAACAATAAAACCAACCAAAATAATAATATCATTATTAATTTATGTTGGACACCGCGCACGGTCGCGTGCACGGTCGCGTGTGCGGGCGCGTTCGCGGTCGCGTGTGCGGGCGCGTTCGCGGTCGCGTGTGCGGGCGCGTTCGCGGTCGCGTGTGCGGGCGCGTTCGCGGTCGCGTGTGCGGGCGCGTTCGCGGTCGCGTGTGCGGGCGCGTTCGCGGTCGCGTGTGCGGGCGCGTTCGCGGTCGCGTGTGCGGGCGCGTTCGCGGTCGCGTGTGCGGGCGCGTTCGCGGTCGCGTGTGCGGGCGCGTCCGCGGTCGCGTGTGCGGGCGCGTCCGCGGTCGCGTGTGCGGGCGCGTCCGCGGTCGCGTGTGCGGGCGCGTCCGCGGTCGCGTGTGCGGGCGCGTCCGCGGTCGCGTGTGCGGGCGCGTCCGCGGTCGCGTGTGCGGGCGCGTCCGCGGTCGCGTGTGCGGGCGCGTCCGCGGTCGCGTGTGCGGGCGCGGCCGCGGTCGCGTGTGCGGGCGCGTCCGCGGTCGCGTGTGCGGGCGCGTCCGCGGTCGCGTGTGCGGGCGCGTCCGCGGTCGCGTGTGCGGGCGCGTCCGCGGTCGCGTGTGCGGGCGCGTCCGCGGTCGCGTGTGCGGGCGCGTCCGCGGTCGCGTGTGCGGGCGCGTCCGCGGTCGCGTGTGCGGGCGCGTCCGCGGTCGCGTGTGCGGGCGCGTCCGCGGTCGCGTGTGCGGGCGCGTCCGCGGTCGCGTGTGCGGGCGCGTCCGCGGTCGCGTGTGCGGGCGCGTCCGCGGTCGCGTGTGCGGGCGCGTCCGCGGTCGCGTGTGCGGGCGCGTCCGCGGTCGCGTGTGCGGGCGCGTCCGCGGTCGCGTGTGCGGGCGCGTCCGCGGTCGCGTGTGCGGGCGCGTCCGCGGTCGCGTGAGCGGGCGCGTCCGCGGTCGCGTGTGCGGGCGCGTTCGCGCGCCTCGTCGCAATTACGGTCAAGCACTCGTAAAAGATCTCAAATTCTTTTTTTAAAATTCAACCGGTTCAAACTGCAACTCAAAAGAACAACTTAAAATAATTAAATCAAAAGAACTGTCAGTTGGGGTGTGACAATTCTCCCCACCATGACACTTTTTTCCCCCAGAAAGTCTCAAAAGTCTTAACCAAGCAAATATTCCAAGCAAGACCGCAAAGATACCTAAAACAAAGCTCAGTCACCCGAAGATCGGGTATTCAAAACACCCCAAACCTGAAACTCCAAAGATCTCAAAAACATAATTACCAAGGAAAACCACCAACAACAACAAAAATTCAACTCCAAACACAACTACAACATGGGACACCCTGACCCCTAACTTAGGGATCACCAGGGCAGCTCGAGATCTCCAAGAACGCTCGTCAAGCGACCCACGACTCAAGCTAGCCAATTAGCATGGTCGAGGTCGGGCAGGGCAAAAGTAAGGGGTTGCTCCACCAAACGCACTTTGAAAATAGAGGTCTTCCACAAGTTCATCCTATGGTGGTCTCCCCACCATATTAGGATTCTTGTCCAACATTGGTCCTCCAAACCAAAACGACTCAAAAGCCCGGTCAAACCTTTAACACTTGCTTGACCCTCGAAGATCCCCAAGTTAAACCAAACCAACACAGGAAGAGACGCCGGCGAGACCCGTAATGGGTATCCCCACCATTTTATAATTTCCTAACACCACGGAACCCGTGCGGGCATTCCAAGTTTACTTTAAGCAATACTGACTGAACCCTTCATCGCGAACCCACCACACGGGCCGACCCGCACTGATTATTCCTACAGTGGACAACACTCTGCCACATGAGATAGCTTTGATAGCAGAAACCCCTAACCAGGAGGCGAACCAGACGGGTGCACGACAATTCCATAAGACATGAGCATCTCCGACCACAAGAAGGTTCACGGAGCACACCCACTAGCTTTACAAGAATACGGATTCTCCGAATCTCTTTAAGGCCCAAGAGGAACTCCCACAAGCTAAGACTACAACTAGGATTCACAGCCTTCATACCCATCACAAAAAAATAAAGCCTTCAGAGGCGATACTGCAATAAGGAAATTCAATCTTTTCTCATCCCGTCACTGCGAACTTAAGTCGGATCAAACACATCCCACGTCCGACGAGTTTTGACTGCGTGCAAGCTTCACCCCGAGACCTATGGTTGGGGCCCTGATGTCTGAAGCATCTACCGCCTCGCAGTCACAAGCTGACAACCTCTGTCTTGAACTTCTTCTGCTGAAAAAGCAACCTGCATACTTCTCCTCATGTCCCGAGTTGACACTCTGTCAACATACCAACTAATAATTACAGTGAATGACTTAGGGTGTCTGACTGACCACACTAGAGGTAGGAAATTGAGCGGTCTGTCAAATGCGCGACACAAACTGACGAGAGGGGCACTCCAAGAACAAGTCCATTTGGTTCACACTCTTCATCGGATGAAGAACATTCATTTACCACAGTATAAACGGGACCAACAACTATTACGAGCTTTAAACAGATCGTTCCACACAACCTCTGGGGAACAAGAAACTAGCTCATCAGAAAGGTCAACATACCTCCTTCACCCTCTGTTGATTGGTCAAGCACCTACGAGATCCACCACTTTCCTTCGCCTTCACTTAGGTACAACCGCGGAATGAGACTAGTCTTGAGGTTTGCTCACGGCGTCACTATTCGCAACGAAAACGGAACTATCACCATTTGCCGGTTTAGTCTCGCTCCTCCAAACATACTCGAGACAACTTACGCATACACAATATATAGAGTTCCTCTAAAACCAGAGACACTTCCAACTTTCCCAAAGCACTCAACAACATCCAACTGACATCGACGTCTACGAACAGTCGACACCGCCGAGCAGAACCTAACTCTGCCACTCCATTGAGAGTCTGAGCCGGGCCAAGAAATGATAGAGACCTGCTGGAACCCATGGAACGTTTCTAGGGGCATATCCCAAACAAGAAACACGAAACATCCTTCCACAAATCCAAACACATCACAAAAAAAACATCAACGTTCCAGAAACAAATCCAATAATTCCAATCTAGAACATCAATTCATTCTTAATAAAAAAACAAGCACTTGAGAAACCAAACACAGTGAAATAAGACCGAACAACTCTTTTGAAACCATTGCTTTAACTCCGGACTCAAAACCATTTTCCAATTCCAAAACCATTTAAGAACAAAACACCATTTTATAGAAAACTCCACTTTTCCGAAAACAAGATGAAACTTTTAAAATCAATCACTCACCATTGATATTCATGGATGCCTCACAGATATGCATTTTTGTGCCACTCACGCACCCATCCACATGATCCAACAATTATCCATTAATCGTGTCCACGTGCACACGCGAGCATCCATAGGAATACCACTGGACCAAGCAATGTTATTCCACTTTCAAAAATAAAACATTCCCAATATTCCAAAAATACTCTCTTTTTTTTTCAAAACCATTTCAAAAATTCAAGGCAAATTTCAAGAATGCCTTCCATTTCTAAAACAACCCATTTCAATTTCAGATAACCCAAGATATCCTTTTAGAAATTCAACTTCGACAAATCAACGCCAAATTCCAAAAACAAGGTCCAAGAGAAACGCACCCCAAATATCGTGTCAACCGCACACCAAAATAAAATAAGAGCAGCACCAAAGTCCCCTTCCCTTTTTAAAGGAAAACAATATCACACAAATCCCAAAATTGAAGCAAGATTTCACAAACATTAAAGCACATGGGCGGAGGACTAGTGGTTGTGTCTAACCCGGTTACATGGTTTAGCAGACCATGCCCTAGGAAAGCACCAACCACTAGGAGTGTCGAACCATACTCTCGGGCATCACATGGGTCGCTACTACATGTGAGACCGCGTGCAGTACCGGTTTACTCCCATTGTCCTTCCCCATCCACACAGACCAAAGTCAAAAGCTTAAATCTCGGACTACCCCTGGTTACTCGAGGATCGAAATGAGAAAGAGTTCGCGACGCTCTTCTCGCACCTATCCCTTGAGCACCGACAGTCCTATCTCCAATCTACCTAACATCCCAAATAACATGACCAAAACCTGCTCTGATACCATTTTGTCACAAACCAGGCCAGGTCGCCATCCGACCCAGCGCCCGACCCGGTCCGCGACATGGCCCGAAGGGCGTTCCCGATCCCCACGGGCTGGCACAAGTGCTCGGGTATCAAGAATATAACTTGGGAACGATTTACCCAAATAAATAGACATAAAATAAACAACAAGATGAATAATTTAAAACTAAAAAAATAGATAACCAAACATTACCTAAATCTACCGTCAAAATTTAAGTTTACAACTTGAGCTAAAAACCAAAAAAAAAAGAACAGCAACAAAGGGAAAACTAAAAACACTAACTCAAACCTCAAAGCACCATGGGGTGTAACAACCTCAAGCTATATTCACCAAACCAACACGAGGACGCCACTGACGACACGAACCACCAATGCTCTGCACGATGCCTCAACCTGGAAAGAAGAAGAAACAGAATCTACATACACCCAAGGGTGTATGTAGGGTGTGAGCTAAAATCCCAATAGGATGCCACCGGGAAAAGGTTCCACGCATAATTATTAGATGACAAACACATTTGCAATTTAACAAAATAAAAATAAATAATTGCTTATAAAATTTTAATGAAAACAGTTTTAAAGGAAAACTACTCAAAAAGGAAAACAACTTAAATTAACACACACACAAGCGTGCACGCAAGCACGCACGCACGCACACACACACACTATCTTGGTAACCCCAACGTCACACCGTGTGCCGACGGTGATCGCAGAGCAGAAGAGGAGCACAAACATGGGAGATTCCCTAAAGATACTAGCGAGGAGTGGGACCCTAGAACATCGTGTCTCGGTGAACAAAGGTACAGAAACACAACAATATATGTTCTCGTGCATGAGCCACTAGACAGGGCAACACATCCATAACCTAGTGGTCTTCGATCATCCAAAAGTTTAGTTAGTGTTGTAGTCGTCAAATCCAACTAAGTGAAACCGGGCTGATGCCACTTCTGTATCACTAGCACACTAGTCCTAGTCCACCCACCTAGTACTCAGGCTTCCCGTTTGTGCTCAAGTAGTTCAGAGTTCGTGTAACAATTCATAACCATACACTCAAATCAAGCAAGACACTACACACACCAACACAACCATCTGCACACACAAGAAGCATTTGAAATAATACGCCCACTAAAACATTTTTCAAACACGTCTCACACCATTGACATAATCAAATGAACCATTTAAAAGAAGTTTATAAAACAATAGAAAAAAAGTGCCACCTAGTTTTACACACACAAAAGTGACTATTTATAAGTCCAAAACACATTCCAACACCGCACGCACTCAAATACAATTTTAAAATGTGACATGCACCACTCAACCAGTCTGACGAAAAAACCTTACACCACATGTCATACGCCTTTGCACAAACTACAGAATTTATCAAGACAAAATATAAAATTTTATGAAACAATTCCAAAGAAGTAACTTGGTGTCACCCTTTAACCCACACAGAACCATCTTTTACGACCAAATTCACTCAACGCCATGTCAAAAACATACTTTGCACCAACTGCACAGATTAAACAGGTAACCGTGCGATCTAAAAATTGGTGACTACCAAATATGGGTTTTCAGCAGAAAGCGCACAGATAAAATAAACAAGCCACCAAACCATTCAAAAACAAATCAATTTTCAGAAGAGAGCAACTTCGCACTACACAAAATAATCAAATAATATGCCAAATTAACCAAATTTGCAAACCAATTAATCAAACAATAATTAATCGTGGAACCACCTACCTAGAATATAGCAGACTTTGCAACGTGGCGCGCAAGGATCGTTGCACCTCAATCGCACTGAAAAGGGCTGAATAAAACCCTTAAACAAAGCACTGCAACGAACGCATCCAAGCTGAACCAATCACACAACAACAAAATCAAATTGAACCCTAAAATCAATTCATTGAACCAAAACATCAAAATCAAGCCAATTACAACACCAAATTTAATCCGATAAACTCTCAAAAAATAAAATCAACTAAACGAAGAAAAACAAACCTGCGACGAGGGAGTGGGAGACTAATTGGAGCTTAAAGGAAACTGTCGGAGATGTGTCGCACCAGAAAAATTCATCTGGAAGGGAGATGCGGCGTGGGTCAATGTGGTCCGAGGAAGTGGAGCGGCGTGGGTTCGAGGTTGGGGCGCGGCGCGGTTCGGCTGGCCGGAGAGGGAGGGAGAAGCGGTGCGGCTGTCTGGAGATGGAAGAGGAGGTCAGTTCATCATGGGGGTTTTCCGAGCAGTCTGCCGAGAGGGTGGCGAGGCAAGGGAGGTTGTGCGCGTGAGAGGAGGTCGACGGGGCTGGTCCGGCGAGAGCGATGAAGGAGGACGGGGGTCGCTGGGAGGTTCGGTCGAGAGGGAGGCGGCCAGGTGAGGGTGCGGCGCGGCTCGGCTCGGTTTTGCGGGTAGGGGGGTGTCATTGCGGCTGGCGAAGGCGGCGCGAGGTGAGCCGGAAGGAGGCAAGGCAGGGCGATGCTGGTCTGGGAGAGGAGATGTGCTCCGGCGAGGAAGATGAGGGAGTAGGGGGGGGGAAGAGCCAGCGGCGCTAGGGTTTCCAGGGGAAGAGAGGCCCGCGCGAAATGGAGGGGAGGAGTGGCCTGCGCGACGGGAGAGAGGAGAGAAAGAAAGGGAGAGGAAAAAAAGAAAAGAGGAAAAGAAAGAAAAAGAGAAAAGAGAAAAAAAAGGAAATAAAAATAAAAATAAGGATAAATTTATATCCTAATAAATTCTAACAAATTTTAATATTAATAAGAAAATGAAAATAATAAAATCAACCACAAAAATAACATTGTTTATTGAGAACGGACACCGCGCATGGTCACGCGTAGGGTCGCACTCACGGTCACGCGCACAGTCGCATGCCCGCAAAAGAAACCAAAATAATAGAAACGACCAGGTTAAGATATTAGTTGAAATAATAATAATAATAATAATAATAATAAAACAATAAAACCAACCAAAATAATAATATCATTATTAATTTATGTTGGACACCGAGCACGGTCGCGTGCGCGGTCGCGTGTGTGGGCGCGGTCGCGTGTGCGGGCGCGGTCGCGTGTGCGGGCGCGGTCGCGTGTGCGGGCGCGTACGCGGTCGCGTGTGCGGGCGAGTTCGCGGTCGCGTGTGCAAGCGCGTTCGCACGCCTAGTCGCGATTACGGTCGAGCACTCGTAAAAGATCTCAAATTCTTTTTTTAAAATTGAACCGGTTCAAACTGCAACTCGAAAGAACGAATTAAAATAATTAAATTAAAATAAGTGTCAGTCGGGGTGTGACACATATTCATAGTACGACATGATCAAGAAGTAGATGTTTAACTCAAAGAATTGAAATTGGGTTAAGAAGTTCCCTTACAGAAATTCGACAGCCTAACAGTGTCACTTTAAAATTCAGAAAATGAGTTGATGAGAAATAAAAAAAGGGGTATCTCATCACTTGGACATAAATTTTACAGCAATAAGGATATATAAGAACATATCCCAACATTAAGAAGATGTAAATTAAAAGACCTAACAAAAAGAAGTCTTTTAAAAAAAAGGAGGGTGAAAGGTTCCCTTACCGATTTGGGTAACTTTCGAAACGTACACCCCATGAAAAAAGAACTATAAAATGTTGATGTAAATACCCATAAACGAAAGTATATTACACAAAGAGTAGAATAATGGGCAGTACATACACCACTCAAAGGAGATAGTGACAAATATAGCATGAATCTCACAGGAATAAATAGTGAGATAAAAAAACTCCTTACCTCGTTGTAATCAATCAAGTCGTATGACCAAAAGATAATAAGAACCAAATGAATCACAGAATACCATGAATATAAATAGAATCATGATAATATATATCAAATGGCAGTACACAATACACCACATGCAATAAATAATTGGCGAACAATGGAAATCTCACAGAATTAAAAGTGAGATAAGAAATCTCTTTACCTCAAGTTCGACTTGTCTTATTCATTTCTTTATATTCCTGAATAATTAACTTTGGTCAATTTATAATTGCTTAAGGACTTCCTTTAAAGTTTATTATTCAATTCATATCACATATTATCATGTTATAATAATTAGTTAATTATGTGAGTTCATATCATACGTTTTGTCAATGTTCGGTACATGAGTCAAAAATGAACTTGTTTGAAAAGAATTGCCCATGTAGTTATAAGTACATCATCTCCGGAATGGTATTAATGATTTAAATATCATATATATCCAGTATATATTCATTTTATACTATTCCATATCATTTGTAGATAAAAAATGAAATGCACCGTTCATGGAGACGGTAGGCCGTAGGTACGCATGAACGCTACTTTCATTTCTTTGTCAAATTAAAGGAATTAAAACTAAATGAGACATATTTATATTATAATTCCAGTATAATATATATGTTATATAGGTAACATAAGTTCATTAATTACATTCTTTATAAATTCCATGTTTGGCATGAACGAGTCACATCACTTGAGGGGGCGGTAGTCCACACTTCCTCAGATTAAATTATCACAGTTCCACAACATGAAAAGCATAACGATATGATTTAAAAATAAAATTCAGAAGCATATAGAAAAAATAAATACCATATATATCATATATAAATACAGTGACATCATAATGGTCAGCATTAAAGGTGTTAAAAGAAGATTGAACAATCATCGTTTCGTGAGGTAGTAATTCGCCACCCACAGAAACAGTATGTTCTTTAACCATTAGACGGAAGTGTTTGTAAGTGTAGGTAGAATCCTTATCATAACAACATCCTAGTATATTGAGGATACTGGTGTTATTATGGGATCAAATAATAAAAAGATAGTGGTGAGTGAAGAAGGAAAATAAAAGAAAGAAACTCGAGAGAAGACATTACCTCTAAATCGGGTAACTCTTTTTGATTTGAGCTGAAGGCTTCCATGGAAAGACTTCTGCCCAAAGTGAAGCTTCTAGGAGTTAGAGAGGGATGTGGAGAGATAATATGAGCAGAGGTTGGACGAGCCAAGAGCTTGAGAGGTGTGGGTAAGAGGGTAGAGGTGGGGGCATTTTATATGAGGGAGGAGGGTCACTTTGGGAAGGTCTTGAGATGTTACTTTATTATAAAGTGATTTTTTGATTTTAAAGGTCTCACAATGATATATTTTGAGGATAAGGTGATAAGGGTTTGAAATTCACTCATCCAATAGGTTTTAGACAATTGTAAGTCTTAGATTTTACCTTATCTTTTCATTTTATTTAAATCGTTCATTAATGAGTTATTCGCTGCATCATCATGGTGTCATAAATAAATTTATTTATTTAATGTCTAAAAATTATAAAAAAAATATCATGATGTGGGAAATATTTTTAACTTTTCAATGACTATTTAGAGTTTAAGAGATCATTTATGTAAACAAAATTAAAATTGTTTTACTTAGGTTTTACATGGTTTGGTTATATTTTCCTTTCTTTAAAAATAAAATGATAAAAGGTCACTATCACACAAAAGTGATTTCATGGGGTCCCTAAGTTGGACAAGGCATCCCATGGTCGGCTATGACACAACCAAGAGGATTTGGACATATGTTGGTGTCATTTTATATTATTATGATATTATTTTATTACCATTAACTACTTGATTACTAATTAATCATGATAATTAAAGATAATTGTCGTCATTACTATTCATAATGTCCAAAAACAAGAGTCTTAATTACATAATTTGGACCTTTTGATTCCAAATATGGAATCCATTCTACCAAATTCCAAACACAGAAATTGCAGTAATTAATTTAAAAATAATTCTCGTTGTCAAAACCAAAGATGGGTTTTTAAGAAGTAAAATTTATCAAAAGATTGACTTGTTTTTACATCCAATTGAAAAGTGAAATTACTTCCAATGAACAACATTGTATTAAGTGATAAAAACATAATTCAATTACACTTTAAAACCAATTAAAAGGACAATCTAACTATATAATTAAATTAGATGAAAAAACAGTGTTGAAGTAAAATGCAGTATTTTTCACTATTCATTAAAAATGAACATTTGTCTAAAAATTTATCCAAAGTAAATTTGATATTCCAAATTCAAAAATGATATCCATTTTACCAATTTCAAAACATAGAAATTGCATTAATTAATTTTATAATTAATTCTCGTTGTCAAAACAAATAGCGTGTTTTTAAGAAACAATATCTATCAAAAGATTGACACTTGTTTATGTCCAATTTCAAAGAGAAATTAATTCCAATGACCACCATTAAATTAAATGGTAAAAATATATTTTAACTACACTTTAAACCCAATTAAAAAGGTAATCTAACCATATAAATAAATTAGATTAAAAGGAGGTTTTGAATTAAAATACATCATTTTTCAATATTCATAAAAAAATGAAATTTATCGGAAGAATAACAAAAATTTACACACAGTAAATTTTGATGTCCCGATTCTAAAGAAGAATTTTATTTTGTCAAATATAACATATAAAATTGTCAAAAGGTGGATTTAAAAAAGGCTCGCCATCAAAAGGCGGTTAATCGACCTTTTAAAAAATATTAGAATATTTATGCTTAAAATTGGATTCATTCGCATTTTAAGCCTCTAAAATTTATTGGATAAATGTAAAAATATTTAACAAACATATATAATCATTTTGTAGTTATTTTTGTTCTTTCTCGTCATTACAATGGCTAGGCATTAACTACCATTTAAAAGAATATTATTATATTATTAGTGTGCAACGTAAGATTTCAAAGAAACTCGTTGTTGCGTATTGGGTACGCCATCAAATATAGCATTCCCTTTAAAGTAATATTAACATTTTATTTACAAATATTAATAAATATGAAAATGTCATATTCTTTATTTACCTGGGATGTTACATTACTCCCAGTGGAGTTTCTTTTGTATGCATATTGTCCTGCTTGTCTTGCTTCCGGTATGTTTTGTGGAAAATTCATTCACACTTGCATGTTGTATGATGTCAGGTGCTAGTCACCGAACCATGGGGATCGGGAACGTCATTCGAGCCATGTTAGGATTGGCTCGGTTATCGGGTTACCAAGGTACTCGAGTGGGTTCGTGACAGTTCATGCTTTTGATTGTTATACACAGACAAATGATTTCTCAATTCAGCCCAAATACAAGCATGGTAACAATGTTGTGCACAACAAGCAATTAAATAAAAGATATTGTAATGGGTGAAATAATGTTTGAAATACTGCTCAAATTGATTTTCAACAAATTAGTCATCGGCAAGCCCCACACCTGACTAAGCAAACAAATTCACAAATTCAACTTAACAAGACAAGGGATATCCCCCTCACACTTATTTCTCAGGAGTATGCAATAAAAGATGAGAAAAATAAAAAATACATAAATGAAAGTCGTACTCCCCTGGTATGTAGGAGCTTTATATATGAATTCAGTTGATAATATCCTCCCCTCTTTATCCTTGAGAAAGTCCCCTAATTGAGCAATTGTAGTCCCTATTTATTTTAAATAGTTCATATCAGTATTCACTGTTGAAATTCAAAGTTAAATGAAACCAAGTTTGAGTTCAGGAGGTTTTGTTCCAACAGGTTCAAGCTTGTAGCTCATTTTGTCCTTGTCAACAGTTGCAATTTCTTACGACCAAACCAAGCCAGGCACGATAGAGATAGAGCTAGAATGAAACAAAGTTAGAGTCATTTACTTGAACAGAAATTAAAAAGCAAAAACAAAAACTCATGGGTTGTCACCCATGCATCGCTAAATTTTAAGTCTTCAACCAAACTCATCCTGAAATTATAATCTAACCATGATCATTCAGCGGGTATGATTTATTGATGATTGTGGTTTCACTGTTGTGGGTGCAAGTGTAACACCCCAAAATTTTAAAAGAAGAAAATTATATTCGATAATGTCAATGACACACAACACTGAGTTTATCTTGCATTACACGCAACACTCAGTTTAGCTTGCGTTACACATAACCCCAATATTTTTATGTTCGATAGTGTATTCAACATGCAACACCAAACTGAAATGCCCCATGATATATATTACTGTTATAGTCTAGCCATTAAATTGAAAAATATGAATAATATTAACTACATTATGAAATATATAAATGTGTATACATAAATTTCTTACTCAATATAAATTATTGATAGATTTTTATTAAATAATCAATCAATTTTTAGTAGTGATATTATTCTTCAAAAATCATTTTTATTGTTTTTCATAAAAAAATATTATAATTAATTTTTGAAACTTTTAGAAAATGTATTTGATAAAATGAACTTTTTTTTTAAATTAAAATATCAAAATTTTAATTTGGGTGAACTTTTGATACTTTTCAAAAAATATTGGTTTTTCAATGAATATCGAAAATTTCAATTTTTGTAAAAAGACTTCTTTTGAATAAATTAAGTAATTTAAAAGTCTTAATATATTTTGAATATTTTTTCAAGTAACCAAAGTATTATTTAGTTATATTTTATTCACTTAATTATTTTTTAATCAACTTTATATTGGTTTTTAGTATAAGTTTGTTTTGGGGTTTAAAATTGATTTTTTCTAAAAAACTATTTTAAAATGCATATGCTTCTCCTTTTTAATTAATTAAAATAATCCCTAATGGGCAATGTTTTAAATGAAAGGTATCGAATATATATTAGTAAATATTAATTAAGTTTCATACAATGATTATTATTAGTCATATAGAGTTACTATAAAATCAACTTTTAATAGAAAATATTTTTCTTAAAAACTCACGATCTCGCCGCATCTCCTAGATTAATATTAAATTAAATTTTGTTACTTCTATGAATTGAATTTAGAAAAATGAATTTCATTTTTGGAATTAGCATAAAATATCATGTCTAATAAGGCCAACTTAACTTTTGACCATAATGACTCGTGAAATTGTTAAAATTAATCACGACGATTAAGGTAAAAACGAGCTTATATAGTGATTAAACATTAAACTTAACAGTTAAAATGACCTAACAATTTTTACAACTCATTGGGTGGCGATATTTTGTCCATTATGACCTTAGGATCAATTTTTATGAGTTTGTGGGACACGTCCATGAAAGTGACTCATATAATGAGAGGTAAAAAAAGACAAAAAATATATTTTTCTTCATTTTAATTTCTATAAACTTTTGGGATAGGGACAAAAACAACATTAGTTCGGTTATACATATTATTTTGAAAGATAAATGATTTGTTATCATAATAATTTATCTTTAATTTTTAAAGATGAATTAGTTACTTAAAATTCTTAAGAAATGTCAATGCAGTAATTATTTAGTTAAAATTTAACTAAAATAAATGATACTAAAAATATTAAGTCAGGTAAATTGAATGAATTATTATCTTCTATTAATTTTGTAGTTGAATATATCATGTTACATAGGTGTGATCGTAATAGATTCAAATTTTGTCATTGCCTTGATATTTTTTAAATTCAATTTAAATAAATAATGTCAAAATTGTCATTAATGTTATTTTATGATAATTTATATTTTATTAAATGATTTAAAATTACTAAAAATCATATTTTTTGCCAATTAATTTTTAAATTTTAATAAATATCCAATGTATTCTATTCATGGACTAGTTATTATTTTATAATGACAATATTGACCGCTAAATAGTTAGAAACTATGTTAGTGTCGTTAAGGTTAAAAGGGTGTTTTTGCACGTTACATGCATTTGTGTTAAAATTAATTTTTAACACAGGATTTTTATTTGATAAATTATATTTAATAATTAGAATCAGTTGGTCTAAATTATCTAATAAGTCACTTTAATTTAGTCTTAATGGATGGATCAAATATTAGAAAACTAGTTACCATAATGAAAAACCCAAAATGAAAAAAAAAATAAACTTAAGAGTTAAGGAACAAAATGTTTAAAAAATGTGTATTATTGCATGGTAAGGGTGTGGCTTGACCATATCATCCCTCCAAATCATTAATTATCAATCTTGAAGTCTCTTACCTAGGTAAGATTGACCTCTCAATAGTGAATACTTTTAGGTATTTACAAAATTGTCACCCCTCCTCAACTATAAAAAGACGCTCACTCCTCTCACTTCTTCACACCTCTCAATCCATTTGGCTCCTCCAAATTCTAACCAGATCACTTTTTAAATTCTCTCCTCTCATCCTAAAAGTCTTACTTTTGGTTGAAATCCAACCAAGGCCTTTTATGCAAACCAAAAGGAGTTACCGAAGAAAAGGGAACATTCATCAAAAATCATTTTTGTTTTATTTCTTTTTCCAACTCGTTCAATTATTATTATATCATGATTATATAATAACTTAAATATCTTCCATATAATAAGATATTATGTTAAGGGTATGACCTGCAACCACACACACTTCTATCAAACGGGTTATGAAATCATCATTCGTGTGTACGACGGACTACCGTCTTATGAAACAATGTCATTCGTTTTTCCATTACCACCTTTCATGGTTGGGTATGATGATGGATCTAAAGTTTATAAATAATATTTATAACATAATTATACCTTTAGAATAATTATATCATATATACCTTTGTACATTCCATATCATAGGAGATTCGATAATGTCACTCATGTGTACGGTGAACTACCGTCTCGCGAATCGATGTGATTCATTTTTCAGTGACGTGTTACATAAAAGGTAATAAGGGTAAAGATAACAAATATATGTGATATACATGATATATTTATGACATTAAACTCATATTTATCATTCTGGAAATATAATATATCATTTTCTTTTAACGTTTTCACTCACTAAAAAAATGATAACGTCGTCTGTGGATGTGTGAACTACCATCTGCTCGAAGCGATGTGACTCCTTTTTTCATCACCACATCATAAGAATGGTATATATAAGTATATATAATTAAATAATATGGTATTTATAATATTATGTTCATTCTGAAAAGATAGATGTTATCTTTCCATAATGATCATTGAAAAATGAAAACGTTGCTCATGTGTATGTACGATCTACTGTCGCCATGATCATAACGTTAGTTCATTTTTCATAATTGTATTTCATTACTAGTTTAAAAAGTATAATTTATGTATAAATATGATAATTATGTCATGATTATTTTTCTGAAGATATTTAAATAAAAACCACGTTGACCATAGTCAATCTACCAAAGTCGATTTTGAAACATAAGCCAAATATGCTCAAAAAAATCCAACGTAAACTTAATAGATAAAGTAATTATACACAACATTATAATAAGTGAAATAAAAGATATAATGAACTTGAAAAAGGTTCTCAAGCAAGTAAATAATTAACATAAGTTTACTATTCAAAAAGATAAAGAACAAGCATGGAGAATCGAACTCAATGTAGTGGTTTTTCTCATCTCACTTTTATTTTTATGATATATATGTCATATTCACCACTTATTTTTATTGTGGTGTATATATTGTACATGTGGCCCAAAGGCCTTGAGGTGGCCCGAAGGCCTTAAAGGTTGCCCGAAAGCCCTACTGACCCGAAGGCCTGGGTGGCCCGAATGCCTTAAGGACTCCAAGCCCAAACCGGTGGCCCAAAGTGAATAGTTCTAACTGCTACAGTACCCACACAGTACCTGCTACAGTGACCCTGAAATATGTCTCCGCCTGGTTTTGAACCTGGGTCTCGTGGATGCACTTAAGGATAGCTCACCAACTGGGATGAAGCTCATGTGCGGGTATTTTGTAATAATATCATCATCATTCTTTCTCTAGATGGAATAAGATTGTATTAATGAGATTGTTATGGAACTCGTTTCTTTTCTACGAGTTAATCATGTTTCAAAGATATTATTATGGAACTCATTTCTTTTCTACGGGTTAATCAAGTTATAAAACAAATAATAATTGTTTCTATGAGCTTTATGATGAAAGCTCTATGTACTACTTTATTCATGTTGTGGTTTTTAGACATTATATACGATGGGTGCACCCATATAGTGCTCAAATGATTTGGGTAATGATTATGTCCTCCGGAGAATTATACATGAAGTCGGTCATATGGTGTGGCTGAGATGATGAATAGGACATTGAATGAACAAGTTAGGAGTATGAGATTGCACTCGGGATTACCCAAAACCTTCTGGGCAGAGCCAGTGAACATAGCAGCATATCTCATCAATAGGAATCCATATGTACCAATGGGAGAATGTCTACCTGGGGAGTTCTGGTATGGAAAGGCGGTAAGACTCATATTTATGAGTCTTTGGTTGTATGGAATATGTACATGTAGATGTTGATGCAAGGGACAAGCTTAATGCTAAGTCCAAACCATATTTCTTTATTGACTATGGAGTTGAGGAGTTTGTTTATCGCTTTTGGTATGAGCGCAATAATATGATCACCAGAAGTCAGAACGTGGTATTTAATGAAGGTGACACGTACAAGGATCGCCATGCAGCTGAAGATGAAAATGGGAACAAAGAATCAGAGTACAAAGAGCAAGTGGAGCTTGAAGGTGTACCTAAGCATGAGATATCGAAACTGGTAGAACCAACTCCTGTAGTGGAGTTAAGGAGATCAACAAGGGTAAGAATGCATGTTCAGAGGTATCCGTCATCATTACACTTTGTTATTGATTAGGTGGAGAACCATAATGTTTTGAAGAGGCAATTCAGTTGAAGAAGTCGAGCAAGTGAGAGTTGGCTGTGAAGGAGGGGATTTCCTCACTACATAACAACATTACTTGGGAGTTGACACATCTTCCATAAAGAAAGAAAACACTGCAAAAAAAATGGGTATACTGGCTCAAGAAAGAATGTGATGGCAAGAGGAGGTACAGGGCAGGGCTGGTGGAGAAAGGCTTTCGACGGAAGGAATGTGTGGAATTCACTGAAATCTTCTCATCTGTATTGAAGCTTACCACCATCCAAGTGGTTCTCAGTATTGTTGCATCAGAAGATTTATAACTTGACTGGCTTGATGTCAACACTGCTTTCCTTCATGGAGATCTAGAGGAGGACATCTATATGCAGCAGCCAGAGGGATACATTGAGTTAGGGAATGAAGGTCGGGTGTGCAAACTTCAAAAGATCTTATATGGGTTAAAGCAGACACTCAGGCAGTGGAACAAAAAGTTCGATGCATTCATGACTAAAAATGCATACAAACTATGTGGCATTGATCAATGCTACTACATAAGAATATATTATGTTGCTTTTGTATGTGGATGACATGCTCATTGCAGGATCATTTCTGCAGAGGATTGATGAGCTAAAAGGGCAATTGGCCGAGAAGTTTGAGATGAAGGATCTTGGAGAAGCTGGTAAGATTTTGGGAATGAAGATCAAGAGAGACCGTGCACCTGGAATCTTGATGTTATCACAGGCCGACTACATTGGAAAGGTTCTGAGCATATTTGGTATGTTGGAAGCAAATCCATTTTATATTCCCCTGGTGAGTCATTTCAAATTATCAAAGGAGCAATCACCGAAGATGGCAGAAGAGATTGAGTACATGGAAAAGGTTTCATACGCATTAGTTGTTGGAAGCCTAATGTATGTCATGGTACGTACTCGACCTGACATTGCTCATGCAGTGGGAGTTGTGAGCAAGTATATGGTTAACCCTGGAAAGAAACATTGGGAAGTTATTAAGTGGATACTAAGGTATCTAAAGGGAAGCAAGGAAGTATCTTTGTGTTTTGGGAAAGGAAAATCATTGCAAGGGTATATGAATGCTGACCTTGGAGGTGATGTCGGCAGCAGGAGGAGCACCACAAGTTAGGTATCTATGGAGGAACTGCAGTAAGCTTAATATCTCAACTGCAGAAGGTGGTGGTCCTATCCACCATAGAGGCAGAATACATTGTTTAACAAAAACTGAGAAGGATATGGTTTGGATGAAGAACTTATCGGATGAAGTGGGTAAAAAGTGAGGAAAATGCATTGCACTGTGACTGTCAAAGTGTTATACATCTTGCAAAGAACCAAGTGTTTCGTGCCCAAACAAAGCACATTTAGTTGAATTACCATTTTATCAAAGGCTTAATACAGGATGGGTTGCTGACATTGTAGAAGATTCGTGGAACAATCCGGCAAACATGTTGACAAAGTCGGTGGTAATACATGTTGGATTGGTGTAGCCCGATCCGTTCTGGATGATGATTAGGTTGAATACTTCCAACTCATACTACGCATTATAGCAGTGCAGACTTTAGCACAACTATTGAAGCAGCTCGGACTATGGAGGCGGTAGTATTGTAGCTTCGTGGACTTCCATCCGTCGTCCACTATAGCAGTTTGGACTTGGATGGTCGCAGCACTATAGCGATGCGGACTTCCAACCACCTTTTATTGTTGCATAGTGGACTTTTTGTGCGGTTGGTGGAATAGTGTTTCATCTTCTTTATTAACCCATTTCGAATTAGGGTTTTCAGTGTTAGAAACTCTAAGATACTCCTTGAATTGTGCTCCTAAAACTATAGTGAAATTTCTGTCTCTCCATGGGCATATGGATCATTTCTCGAACCACATAAATCTATGTGTCATGTGTGATTCTTTCTTTTGTCTTTTCTTCATCTGCAAACGAATTATGTCGTTGTGACTCCCAAAGTTTCCGCAACAACTGGTATCAGAGGGTGAGTTCAGATTTCTCGATTTGTACAATGTCTATAGAAGAAGGCAAGGTGAAGATTGACCGCTTCGACAGAACTGAGTTCAGTTACTGGAGGATGCATATCGAGGATTATCTTTATTAGAAAAAGATGCATTTGCCGCTTCTGGGTTTAAAGCCAACGGACATGGAGCAGACGAAGTGGGAGCTACTGGATCGACAGGTTCTGGGATTTGTGCATCTTATGTTGGCCAAAAATGTGGTGTTCAACATCAGAGAGGAGAAGACAACAATTGGGCTGGTGAAAGCTTTCTCAAATATGTATGAGAAGACTTCTACGGAAAACAAAAGTGCACTCGATGCAACAATTATTCAATCTAAAAATGATTGAAGGGAGAATTTTTGCAGATCACATCAACGTATTCAACGCCATTATAAGTTAGCTGACATCGGTGGAAATTGTGCTTGGTTATGAGGTATGTGCACTGGTTTTTACTGTCTTCGTTACCTAACAGTTGGGAGGCGACTGTAACAGTTGTGAGCGGTTCTTTAGGAAATACCAAGCTAGTTCTGAAGGACATGTGTGACTTGATCCTCAGTGAGGATATTTGGAGGAAAGAATTGGGCAGATTCTCTAGTTCTGCTCTGAACGTTGAAGGAAGAGAAAGATATGCACAGCGAGACAATCGCAGAGGATGATCAAAGTCAAGTGGAAAGAGTCGAGACAATGAAAAGGGGACTAGTCCTACCTACTGGACTTGTGGGATGAAAGGATATGTCAAGAAAGAGTGTAGAGAAAAACAGAAGGCACCTGAAACCAATAAGGTAAATATAGCGGCTGAAGGAATTGATGATGTGTTGCTGATGATGAATTCTTGCAAATCATGGGGAAGGGTGATGCACGGATCAAGTCCACCAGTGGGTGTCTTTTGGTTCTAGAAAATGTGAGATATATCCCTTGTTTAAGGAGAAATCTTATTTTTATTGGGCAGCTTGATGATGTAGGTTTGGGTACCATGTTTACTGGTGGTGCCTAGAAGATTATCAAGGGAGCTATGGTCATAGCTCGAGGAGCAAAGAATGGTACCCTGTAAAACATGAAAGAGACTAGCATGGACATGGTTGCATCAGTAAATGATGTCGGGGATTCACAATTGTGGACCTACAGGTGAGGCCACATAAGTGAGAAGGGAATGAAGGTGTGGGCAACAAAAGAACTGCTACCAGAGCTGAAATCAGTGGATGTTGGCCTTTGTGAAGATTTTATCTTCGAAAAGCAGGTGTCTTTTACAAAAGGAGGTAGAACACTGAAGGCTGGGAAGATAGACATGGTGTGCACTAATGGTTGGGGGTCTGCACCAGTACATTCCCTTGGAAAGTCACAATATTATGTGACATTTATTGACAACTCAATAAGAAAGGTATGGATTTACTTTTTGAAAAGAAAATCTGATGTGTTTAAGATGTTTCAGAAGTGGAAGACCATAGTGGAAAATGATTCAAGATCAAAGCTGAAATGTTTGAGGTCTGACAATGGTGGAGAGTATGGTTGTTGGGAGTTCTGAGAATTTTGTTCCAATTATGAAATTCGGTGGGAGAAAATTATCCTAAGAACACCACAACATAATGGTGTAGCTAAAAGGATGGATAGAACACTAAATGAACATGTCAGGAGCATGAGCCTGCATTCAGGGTTACCCAAGACCTTCTGGACTGTTGTAGTGAACATGACAACATATCTCATTAACATGAGTTCATCTGTTCCCATGGGAGAATTTCTACCCAAGGAGATCCGGTCTCGTAAGGAGGTAAGACTCACATTTATGAGTCTTTGATAGTTTGACATATGTACATATTGATGCTAATACAAGGGACAAGTTTGACGCTAAGTCCAAATCATGCTTCTTCATTGGCTACGGTGTTGATGGGTCTGGTTACCGCTTTTGGGATGATCTCAACAAAATGGTCATCAGGAGATAGTCTTTTATCTACATCTGCCAGAAGCCATGGTAGGTTCCATCGAACTGACTGATCCAAACCTTGTCTGCTTCCATTGTCATATCTTTCGATAACAGTAAAGCTCAACTAAAATCAGTATGACTCTGAGGCATGAGAAAGTTACTTGAGTTGTCAAGTGTAACCAACCAATGCTTTAATACCACTTGTTGGGAAGCCCAAGGGAAAACCCGATACAGTCACCAGATGCTTGAACCTAAGTTCAACAAAAATTCATAACCACTGGTAGTTCAAAGCCGCGAAACTTCATCTACTAGTAATTATCGTCTTGTCACCAGAACTAGGAAGTTTGTTACACCCTAATCACCACTTCTAAGACGCACATCGTTCACCCAGTTCATGTAACAACCCAAACTTTTATTAATGAAAATTCCTCTTGATCTAATTAAATGTCTTATTATAAATAATAGTTATATAAAATATACACATCCTTCATTTTGTGTTTTTGGATTTTAAAATATCGTTAGGAATTGTTACCATTGCTAAAATAGTTGTTGAACAGCGACCACATGATTAGTATAAATATAGAGCTTTAACAAATCCAATTTAGTCAAACAAAGAAAGTGATGGCATCATTCAGTAGAATTGCTCCATAAGAAACTCATTTGTCGAAACTCGGAAAGGAGGTGGTGTCACTGGGTTTCGCTCTTGACCAAGCCCAAGCCGAGCTTCAACACGTTAAGCTTGAACAGAACCGCCTACGGGAGAAGTGGAGGTTGATAGAGATTACCACCCGAGCGATGTTATTTGAATCATCTCAAGAGCCTGTCATCATCGCACACCTTACTCTTAGGTCATATGCGGGTGTTAGAAAGGGTTATGTAACAAGACTCTAACATTATGATTATGTTCATTATTTTTGTATAGAATAAAGAATACACATTCATTTTATTATTGTTACTTTGTAAATAGTTTTTAAAGCACAAATAGTATTTTTTAGTTAATATTCAATTAAGAAATCGATTTTGATGGATTAATGGATTTTTGAACTAAATAATATTTTAATAAAATATTATTACTAAATTACTTTTATTAAATATAAATTATCGTATAATTTTTATGAATACAATTGTAATTTTTTATGAATACAATTGTAATTTTTATTAAGGTTTAAAAGTCGTTTTTGTCAAAACTCATAAATTTTCGATAAATGTCGATTTTTATTCACATATTTAGAAAATTATTTAGATAAAATGAATATTATTTTTGGATTCAGGACGTCGAAATTATCCAACAGTGAATTTTTTATAATTTTCTGAGACTGTCGAATTTTTGGGTAAAAAATAAATACTGTTTAAATATATAATGTGTTTTATGACATCATAATGACTCAATAGTGATGTAATAAAATACTATAAATAGGATGTTCGGCCAATATATGTTTTACCTTTAAAATAATGTGATTTTAGATTTGTTTGATTAATTTTATGGTGTCTTAATGGACCCTCCAAGACTTATAAAACATTTTAACTTTTAAAATAATTTCCTTGAGAGTGCGACTCACATCCACATAAGCAAGCCTAATATTTTAATAAGTTCGGCTATTGACCTTATAAAATAATGTTTTCCACTCCCCTTTGGCAAAAACCATGAGTTGGTTTGTGGTTTTAATTAGTTTAATGTGTGGTATCCAAAACCTAAATAATAAAAAATTTCATCTCTTTTCCTATATAAACTCACTCAAGCTCTCATTTCTCTTCACTCAAAACCTTTAGAGCTCGACCAAGCTCTGCCCCACCTCTATCTAGTATCCTCCCAAGGCGCCCCAAACTCCCAAGAAGCATCTCTCAACCCCTCCCAAGCTTTTGGGATCACACTTCCAAATTAGGGATTTCTTTTCTCATTTTTGTCCAAATTTCATTATGTTATACCATTTTGTTTTCAATTACAAATGTTGGGGAATGATTTCGCACCTCCCCCATATTATCCTCCTTATGTTTGAATGATGAGAGATCTATTTCTCTCTAATGAGAGATCTCTCATGTACATCAGTTACCATGCCGAAATTCCGTAAAGAATTTCTCTCTTTTCATTTACATTCAAGCAATTCTTTTTATTATGAATCTAAATTTCATTACATATGTTGGGACATGTATCTATATAACCCACTTACTGTCTATTTCATGTACATATGATGAAACACACATTTCTCTCTCATCAATCATTTTTATGAATTCTTATATCACGTCGTTATGCTGCCGAAATTGCACCGCGATTTTCCAAGCCAAAATCATTGTGTAGTGAATACCATGTTCATTTCTCTATTAAGGGTATTCACCTTTATGCACATTTACTTATTGATTATAGAGTTTCATGTATAAATTTCACATTCATTTATCGTGAAACAAATGATGATGTTTAATGAATCCATATTATATGATCCATGTGACACACTTATGCATGAAATGAAATGATTAAGAATGGTGCGCCCTGATAGCGCTCCAATGTATTGGCTAAAGATTAGTATCATGATACGTCAAGTGCAATGAGGGTTAGCTCATGCTCCATGTGCAATGAGTCTTGGTTCATGCTAATATCATGTTAAATGTTGATATGACATTTCCATGTTATGATAATCATGTTATATCATGCATTTAGGTTCATGTTTCTCTTATACTCATTTGATATGCTTATTACCTAACATGTATTGTATTCTTCATGTTATGTCTTGTTTACTCCCTTACTGGGCTTTATAGCTCACCTTTTTCTTATGCATGTCTTCTGGTTATCTCATTCAATGTTAAGTACGAAGAAATGTGTGTGGTCTTGTAAAAGAAATTTTCAATAAAGATGTATATTTCATATTTTAAGTTGTTATGTAATGTTCTTAAGCCTCAAAGACACTAGACCTCTCGATCTTCTATGTTGTGACAAGTGAAAATTTTATGTAATAAATTATGTATAAGTGTGAAATAAAGAGCAGGGTTGTTATAGTTGGTATCAGAGGATAGGTTTAGTTATTTTTGGGATTAGGATTAGAAAACCCTAGTGAAACCTTAGGGATAAGACTAAGTATAATAAAAACATCTCTAAATTTTGATGAGTATTCAGTAAGTGGTTTATCAAGAAAATACATCCTTGTCTGGATACAAGCAGGTAGATGCGACTCTGGCACAGATGTATCTAGGGGTAAAACCCCAAAACACTGTTTTGAGCTAAACTCGAACAGGAACTGGTGCACAACAACGGACATTATTGCACTCTTGGTTACGACACTTTCAGGGGATATGCTTTTGTAAATTCATAAGTTTAGTATGAACCATTGTTGAGAGAATAAAAAAATGCCCCTAAGAATATATGTTAGGAAGTAGATCATAGATAACATAGATTGAAGCGAATAAATTCATAAGTTAAGGAAATAAAAGTAATTTATAAGTCATCTGTTTTTGTCTTTGGATTACCCTTTATGTGTTACCCCTAACTTTCCTTTTATTCCAGCCAATGGCCGGTAATAGAAGGACTCGGGCTAACAACCGATGCGAAAATCAATGTGATGACTGTTCTAATGAGATGCTCAATTCGATGAGAGCGGGAATCGCAAACTTTGTCACGATACTCTCTTAGTTAACTCAAGTTTTGAATAGAAACATGGGTCAAGAGGAACGTTCACCCTCCCCCCCCCCACCAAGAAAGAACAAGCTGTAATTGAGAGCTTTATGAGACAAAGGTCTCCTACTTTTAACGGATCATCTAACCCCTCAATTGTCGAACAATGGATCAACTCTATTGAAAAGATCTTTTCCATCCTTCAATATTCTGAACAAAAGAAGGTTCTTCTGTCTGCTTATCGTATGGAGGGTGAAGTTAATCAATGGTGGACATTAATCAAAAATACGAAGCCTGAGGAGGAGATCGAGGCGTTGGAATGGAAGGATTTCTAGAAAATGTTTCTCGATAAATATTTTCCTTACACCCTCCGACTTAAGATGGAAAGGGACTTCCTTGCCCTCAAGCAAAAAAAAAAGACGAATCCATCGAAGCGTACGAGGCAAACTTCACAAGACTTGCACGATATGCCTATGGCTTTGTCGTTACCCCCGAATGCAAGGTTGACCGCTTCTTTAATGAGCTAAAATCTAGCCTACGAAAAGCCCTAGTGATCCATGACTTCGAGAGCTATGAGAAAATTGTCTGATGTGCCCTTAAAGTCGAAATAGAGATCGGCAAATCTCAGGGGTATCATGGGAATAAGAAGCGTAAGGTGGACTTTAATTCTGGCGGTCCGATGGATAAATCCAACGGTGCTAAGAAAATTCAACACCCCACTTGCCAAAGGTGCGGAAAGAAGCACCCCGAAAATTGTCTGAAGGGGACGAGGAAATACTTTATGTGTGAAAAAGAAGGGCACCTGGCCATTAACTACCAACAAGAAAACCCGCAGTTGTGATAGAGGAGGGGAACGCTCTGTTCAACCCTCAAAGTGTTGTTCATTGCTTCAACTGCAAAGAACCATGACACTTTGCAAACCAGTGCTCTAAATTAAGGGTTTTTGAAGGCAACCAACAACCTCCAAGACAGTAAGGGCGAGCTTTTGTCATCACTACCGCCGAAGTGAACCCCACGAGAACGAAGTAGTGACAGGTACGTTAGTTATTCATTCAAAAATAGATAACGTACTTTTTGATACTGGTTCTACGCATTCTTTTATATCCCAAAAGTTTAATAGAACAATCTCAACACCACCACAAATCATGGAAGTAAAGATGTCGGTGAAAACCGCAAATGGGGCAATCATTACATCTCATGAATATAACTCATCCACTGTCATAATTTGTGGATTGAACTTCCCAGCGAACATCGTCATACTCCCTCTAGTGGAATTTGATGCAATTCTTGGCATGGATTGGCTTTCCTTATATAGAGTCAACATAAATTGTCGTGTGAGAGAAATCACTCTTCATATGGCGAATCAACCCCCAATTCTGTACAAGTGCAAGGAGGAGGATGGATCTTCTTTAGCATCGGCATCCCAAGTATGGATATTACTGCCTTATGAGCATGCGTATCTTGCTCAGATGATTGAGTCTAAGGAAGCAATCATCCTTGAAGACATGTCTATTGTGAGGGAATTCGCCGAAGTGTTTCCCGAGGAATTGTCTGGTCTTCCTCCTAGAAGAGAAGTTGAATTCCCAATTGATCTTATACCTGGGGTATAAGGACTCAACCTTATTACATACAAAATCTTGAATTTAGTTAAGAAAACACTTCATTTTACATTGAAGATCTTTTCAAGTTTAGAGCTTTAGAGAATTAAGACAGTACATTCATGACATTACACATTATTACAGAGTGGATACCATAAAAACAGTTTCCATTTTTTTCAAAATATAAAACATTAAAACATAAAACAAGACTCCTTGATAATTCTTCAACATTTAACATGTCTTCCTTCCTTGTATTACACATCCATTAACCTGTGAAAGATCATTTAAAAACTTGGGATGAGCACAAAAGCTTAGTAAGGGATGGAAAAGAAGGAAAGATCACACTAGTCCATGAATACTCATAACGTATGAAAGCATTTTCAAAAAAACAT
The DNA here is from genome assembly GCA_963277665.1 of Viscum album. Classification (NCBI taxonomy): domain Eukaryota; kingdom Viridiplantae; phylum Streptophyta; class Magnoliopsida; order Santalales; family Viscaceae; genus Viscum; species Viscum album. The sequence goes on from OY728145.1 coordinate 909,978,614, forward strand.
TCTTGTCACCCATATATACTTACTTTGTGTAACATGAGATTTACACAGGATCCACACAAAACATGGGAACATAAATATAATCATAAAGGTATCCTGGGGCATTACTTACATAATCTTGTAACCATCTTGGCTACCTTAAAATTTGCAACTCTCACGGCTATCTTACCTTGTGTAACCATCGCAGTTACACTTGGAGTAACCATACGGCCGACCTCCAACTTACTCATACATAATGCATTGGAGGGAAATATAGGTCACACTCTTCATCATAAACAATGCCCAAGAACCAAAACATAATCATACAACATGAATAATTTCATAAAAACATTACTTTGGAATTTTGTAAAAACCGAATTTAAAAAGAGAATTTTTAATGAAAAGCCCCTTATAAATATCATACAATTGAAAAGAGACTTAATAGAGTGGATGGAGTATGTATATATACTGTAAATACACATAATTAAACATAATGTAAACAGAACTCATCACACAAATAATTTAAATAGCAAATAAATGATGAAGTATAAGGTTAACTCAAAGAATGGAAATCGGGTTAAGAATTCTCTTACCATAGGTTTGTCTTACTTCAAACTTGTTTAAACCTCCTGTATAATGGTTAAAAGAGTGTTATTAGTATTTTACAGAAACATGTTCATGTTTATAACATCTTATATGGTCATTTCATAACCTCATTTCACCCCTTAATTGTTAGTATTTTGTTCCTTGCATTATTTGGGGTGAGTTCTTTTATGATTTTCACGATCAGTTCATGATGAATTGTTCTTATTGATTGGAAGTGAAATTCTAGAATTGGAATGGAATTGTATTTACATATTTCCAGTACCATAATTTATATCATTTATCACTTTGATGCTTTATATGATAATGATTCATAAGTTAAAACATTAATATTGTTCGTTTAGATCATTTTAGTGGTTTTTTGATAATAACAACCTCATTTTGTCTTATAAATTAGAACCATGAGTACAAAAGAATTCCAGAACCATATATGAGTCATAAAACATATATTATAACCTGGTTCAACCATATAAATGGTTTCATGACCAGACTTGAAAGAATTAATGGAAATTGAAAATACATCGTCCACGATGTCGGTAATTCGACACAAATGGACAATGTTTTTATTCTTTAAATAAGTGTAAGAGGAGAAGAATACTGATGAGAAATTTTCCATAAACATGAGAACATCCTGAATATACATGATTCTGAAGATTTCATGCCTCTTGGATAAGAGGGAGTGAGAAAAGAAGAAAAATGAATCATGAAATAAAAGAAAATCTTGAGAAATTTCTCACAAAAATTCGGCAGCCTAACAGCGTCGCTTAAAATTTCATAAAAACAAGATTGATGAGAGGAATGGAATATCTTATCATTCATAAATAATATGGACAGTAAGGGGGGATATTTAATAAAATATCTCAACACAAGTCAAAGGGAATGGAAGAGAATAACATAAAATGAAAGAAAAGAAAGAAAATAAAAGAGGATGTTTACCTCTTGATCTCTTCTCCTTGAGATCCTTCTTAAGGGCTTTGATTTTGGTCTTTTGGTGAGACCAGCAACTCTAGGACGTGGGGAAGAAGATCGGGGAGGAAATTTGGCAGAAATTAGATAATGTTCAATGCTTGAGAGGTGTGGGAGGAAGAGGGGAGTGAGGGTGGTATTTATAGTGGAGGGGATGGGGTATTTTAGATTATTTTAATCATTATTATAATATTTTACTCAAGACTATAAATAATCTCAATTCATGTGACCCTAAATAGTAATAATGTCATGTGAGTTTGAACCAAGTGGGATTACATCAGCCTTGCATCACCTATGATGCAGTAAATCAAGTATTTAGCATTTATCGTATTTTATCGTATTTTACTATTCATCAAAAATTCTTGTATTTCAGAAAAATCCCAAAATTTTACCCTAATCATTTTTCAACGTGAAGAATTCAAAAATGAAGTTCATTTTTGAAAAATAATTTTCTAAATATTATTAATTTAACTTTTAAATAAAAGCATACTTAACTCAAAAATTAACAATTTTAATTATGTAACTACTTCTATATCACAATGAAAAAATAACCTAGATGATATTATCTTAAAGCCTTAATAAAATAAAATAATAATAAAATTTACTATTCATTAGGGTCATATTACTATTCATAAGGGTATGTTACTATTCACAAAAAAAACAAGTTGGCTTCATCAGACCCCAAATAACATACTGAACACAGTTGTAGATGACAGTTTCTTGAAATTCAAAACACTGTGGTAGTAAAGTTATTTTTAAAGGCTAGTTATAAATATCTTCTTTAAACAAAGTTTCATGCATTTCAATTTGTTTTTAGAAAACCTTAGGGTGTTACATTATCCCCACCTTCTGAAAATTGCGTCCTCGTAATTTTATTTACTTATTAAACAACTGAGGGTATTTTTCCCTCATAGCATTTTCAGACTCCCGTGTTGCTTCTTCAACCATGTGGTTCCTCCACAAAACCTTTACCTGGTGGATTACCTTATTCTGCAATACCAGTTCCCTTCGATCAAGAATCCGAACTGGTTTCTCTTCATAAGAAAGGTTCTCTTCCAGCTGAATTGCTTCTGGACTCAAGACATGTGATGAATCTGGCACATACTTCCTCAACATCGAAACATGAAAAACATTGTGTACCTGAAACAAGCTCGGAGGCAAAGCTACGCGGTATGCAACTGTTCCAACTTTCTCCAAGATTTCAAAAGGACCGATGAAATGTGGACTTAGCTTTCCTTTTTTACTGAAACGCGTCACACTTTTCCAAGAAGATACTTGAAGAAAAACATGGTCACCTATCTCGAAAGAGAAGTTTTTCCTTCTGTTATCTGCGTAACTTTTCTGTCTGCTTTGAGCTGTCCTCATGTGTTGTTGGATTATCCTCACTTTCTCAGCCACTTCTTCAACTAATTCTGGCTCCATCAACTTTCTTTCACCGACTTCATCCCAAAATGCTGGAGTCTGACACCGCTTCTCATACAAGGCCTCAAAAGGTGTCATCTGAATACTGGAATGAAAACTGTTATTATAAGAAAACTCAACTAAAGAAAGATGTTGATCCCAACTTCCCTGATAATCCATTGAACAAGCTCGAAGCATATCCTCCAAAGTTTGAATCGTTCGTTCTGACTGCCCATCTGATTGAGGATGAAAAGCTGTATTGAAATTTAACTATGTGCCCAACAACTTCTGAAGTCCCTTTCAAAAGTTAGAAGTGAACATGGGATCCCGATCAGATACAACGGAAAGAGGAACTTCATGTAACCTGACAATCTCTTTGAGGTGCAATCAAGAAAGATGATCCAAAGACATTGTATCACGAATAGATAAAAAATGTGCAGATTTTGTCAGTCGATCAACAATAACCCAAATCGCATTGTTACCTCGAGAAGTCTTTGGTAGCCCCACCACAAAGTCCATGGATACATTCTCGCATTTCCACTCTGGCACTAGCAAAGGCTGAAGCATCCCCTTCGGTAACTGTCGCTCTGCTTTAACCTGTTGACACGTCAAACATTTCATGGTAAAATCAACAATATCTATTTTCATTCCTTCCCACCAATAATACTCTTGAAGGTCTTTGTACATCTTAGTACTTCCAGGATGAACAGAAAATGGAGAACTATGAACTTCACGCAACAATTCTTTCTTTAACTGGGAATCACAATGCACACACAACCTTTTTCCAAATCTTAAAACACAATCTTTATCAAAATTAAGTTCTGGAAACTTACCCATTTTAACCAATTCTACCTTCTTCTGTAGCTCACGATCTTCCTTTTGCGCTTGCTTAATTTTGCCTGACAATGAAGACTGCACTGAAACCTGAAACAAAACAGATGTATTCCCTGCACCAACAACTTCTAAGCCAAAATTCATCAAATCATTAATCAAGGAATCATGTTTCAAACGTAGCATGGTTAATGATACATGATGTTTCCGACTTAAGGCATCCGCTACTTTGTTTGCTTTTCCAGGATGGTAATTGATCGTGCAGTCATAATCCTTTATCAGTTCTAGCCATCTTCTCTGTCTCATGTTTAATTCCTTCTGAGTGAATATATACTTTAAACTTTTATGGTCAGTATATATTTGGCATTTGGTTCCGTATAGATGATGCCTCCATATTTTCAAAGCAAAAATCACTGCTGCCAATTCCAAATCATGTGTGGGATAATTTAGCTCATGAGGTTTAAGTTGTCTCAAAGCATAGGCAATTACCTGATCATTTTGCATCAAAACACAACCAAGTCCCTTTAAAGAAGCATCACTGTAGATGACAAACTCACCATTCCGGGAAGGTAAGGCCAAAACTGGAGCATTCATCAATCTCTTCTTCAGTTCCTGAAAACAAACATCGCATTCCTCTGTCCAAACAAATTTAACCTCTTTCCATGTTAACTTGGTTATCGGGCTAGATAATCAGGCAAAGTTCTTAACAAATCGTCGGTAATAACTTGTTAAGCCCAGAAAACTACGAATCTCTGTAACATTTGTAGATCTTGGTCATTCATCAACTGCTTTTGTTTTGGCAGGATCAACTGTTATTCCATCCTTATTTACAATGTGTCCAAGAAAAGAAATCTGTTGCAACCAAAAATCACATTTGCTGAATTTTCCATATAGTTTCTTTTCTTTTAAAGTTTGCAAAACAACCCTTAGATGTTTTTCATGCTCCTCTTTATTTTTAGAAAAAACCAGAATGTCATCAATAAATACAACCACAAACTTATCCAAGAACTCATGAAATACTATATTCATAAGATTCATGAATACATCAGGTGCATTAATTAATCCAAACGGCATAATAACAAATTCATAATGCTCATATCTAGTACGAAAGACTGCTTTCAGGATGTCATCCTCCTTCACCTTCAGCTGATGGTATTCAGATCTCAAGTCAATCATGGAAAAGTACTGAGCTCCCTAGAGCTGATCAAACAAGTCATCGATATGAGGCAAAGGATACTTGTTTTTAACAGTGATGTTATTCAAAGCTCTATAATCAATGCAAAGTCTCATGGAACCATCTTTCTTTTTAACAAACAAAATAGGAGCTCCCCATGGTGAAGTGTTAGGACGAATGAAGCTTTTGTCAAGCAAATCCTGCAACTGGTTTTTCAATTCAAGAAGTTCTATTGGAGCCATACGATATGGGGGTTTTGAAATTGGCTTAGCATCAAGAACTAAGTCAATTGTGAATTCAACTTCTCGATCAGGTATGACACCGGGTAACTCATCAGAAAAAACATCAAGGTATTCATTTACCACTGGCACATCATTAATTTGAATAGTTCCATTGTTTTCAACAATATGAGCAAAATAACTTTCATTTTCATCTTTCAATAGTTTCTCATCTTCCTAATATGTTATCAATTGTATGGGTTCATTCTTGTATACAAACTAAAACTCTTTCTGAAAAAACAACTTCTTTAGCTCTACAGTCAATCTTAGCATGATAATCAGAAGGTCAATTCATCCCCAAAATAACATCAAACTCGACTAAGGGTAAAACAATGAGGTTTGCAGGTAAAGTCTTTCCACAGACCATAACAGAAAGATTCTTATAATTCCTTTTTGCTATAATATTTCCCCCCGGTGTTTTAACAACAAGTCTGAGTCACATTTGTTGACTTAGTCTGAGTCTCATTTGTTGAGGTGATACAACTTCATTGGATGGTCTGACCTCTGCTGATGTAGTCACAAAGGATCTCACTACACCTTTCTGCTTGTAGTCTGGTTTCTTTGCATCATTCGGATCTCTCTTTGGGCAGACATTTGCATAATGACCCATTTCACCACATTTAACACTTTACAGTTTGCTTATCAGGATTAGTCTTAAGATCATTTTCATTGCAATCTCGGGTCATATGTCCAAACTTACCACATTTAAAACACTTCCCAGTTTTGCTAAGACATTCCCCAGGGTGTTTCTTTCCACACTTTTCACAAACTAGAAATTGGATTTTCTTACCATCAGATTCCTTTGGTTGATTCTTACCCATTGCTTACCAACTGGACATCTTCTTCTCTTTGTTTCCAAAATGCACATGATCATCAGCAAACTTCATCTCTACCCTCTCAGCACATCAGACAAGTTTCTCATAACTTTTGAATTCACGGGAGGCCAACGCCCTTCGATACCTTGGCTTCAATCCTGAGTAAAAGCGGTTGATTTTGCTATCAAGATCCAGAATAAGATTTGAAGCATACCTCGTCAGTCGGGTGAAGTTAGCTTCATACACAACCACTGAATCTTCCTCCTGTTTCAATTCAAGGAATTGTTTCTCCATTCCTAGTCGCACCACCTTTGGAAAATATTTTTCAAAGAAAAGACTTAAATTCATCTCACTCTAAGGCATCAAAATCTTCTCTACCCCTAATATTCCTTACCATTGACCATCATTGATCAGCTTCCCCTTCAAAACGATAAATGGCAAGACTTACCTTTTGATTGTCTGAACATCCCATAACATCAAATATCTTTTCAAGGGCTTTGATCCATCCTTCAGCTGCCACTGGGTCAGAAGATCCATTGAATGCAGGAGGATGTTGTCTCATAAAATGTTTCACCACTATCATGTTCTGTTGTGGTACCTCTATTGGTTCTCTTGCATGGATGTCACCACCATTTATTGTCTGTGTTAGCTGAGCCATTACTGTCACAAACTACTCAGTTCCAATCCCTACCATTTTGGGTTGTAGTTTCGGAATGATGTCATTCTGTCGGTGCCTCTCCTCTTCAGCATCTCTCTTCCTTCTGCGGACAACCATTCTGAACAAACATGTCTTAGATAAAGCAACATGGTAATCTTTAAATGCTATAACATTTCAAATTAAACATAGAGTGAAAATCATTTATGTTATTCTATTAACATCACCCTAACCCCTAAAGTTATCTAAACCTCCCTCTGATACCAACTATAAGGACCCGGCCTTATTACATACAGAATCTTGAATTTAGTAAAGAAAACACTTCATTTTACATTGAAGATCTTTTCAAGTTTAGAGCTTTAGAGAATTAAGACAGTACATTCATGACATTACACATTATTACAGAGTGGATACCATAAAAACAGTTTCCATTTTTTTCAAAATATAAAACATTAAAACATAAAACAAGACTCCTTGACAATTCTTCAACATTTAACATGTCTTCCTTCCTTGTATTACACATCCATTAACCTGTGAAAACTCATTTAAAAACTTGGGATGAGCACAAAAGCTCAGTAAGGGATGGAAAAGAAGGAAAGATCACACTAGTTCATGAATACTCATAACGTATGAAAGCATTTTCAAAAAAAACATTCTTGTCACCCATATATACTTTGTGTAACATGAGATTTACACAGGATCCACACAAAACATGAGAACATAAATATAATCATAAAGGTATCATGGGGCATTACTTACATAATCTTGCAACCATTTTGGCTACCTTAAAATGTGTAACCCTCACGGCTACCTTATTTTGTGTAATCATCGCAGTTACACTTGGAGTAACCATACAACCGACCTCCAACTTACTCATACCCAATGCATTGGAGGGAAATATAGGTCACACCCTTCATCATAAACAATGCCCAAGAACCAAAACATAATCATACAACATGAATAATTTCATAAAAACATTACTTTGGAATTTCGTAAAAACCGAATTTAAAAAGAGGATTTTTAATGAAAAGCCCCTTATAAATATCATACAATTGAAGAGAGGCTTGAATGGAGTATGTATATATACTGTAAATACACATAATTAAACATAATGTAAACAGAACCCATCACACAAATAATTTAAATAGCAAATAAATGATGAAGTAGAAAGTTAACCCAAAGAATGGAAATCGGGTTAAGAATTCTCTTACCTTAGGCTTGTCTTACTTCAAACTTGTTTAAACCTCCTGTATAATGGTTAAAAGAGTGTTATTAGTATTTTACATAAACATGTTCATGTTTATAACATCTTATATGGTCATTTCATAACCTCATTTCACCCCTTAATTGTTATTATTTTGTTCCTTGCATTATTTTGGGTGAGTTCTTTTATGATTTTCACGATCAGTTCATGATGAATCGTTCTTGTTGATTGGAAGTGAAACTCCATAATTGGAATGGAGTAGTATTTACATATTTCCAGTACCATAATTTATACCATTTATCACTTTGATGTTTTATATGAGAATGATTCATAAGTTAAAACATTAATGTTGTTCGTTTAGATAATTTTAGTGGTTCTTTGATAATAACAACCTCATTTTGTCTTATAAATTAGAACCATGAGTACAAAAAAATTCCAAAACCATATATGAGTCATAAAACATATATTATAACCTGGTTCAACCATATAAATGGTTTCATGACCAAACTTGAAAGAATTAATGGAAATTGAAAATACATCGTCCGCGATGTCGGTAATTCGACACAAATGGACAATGTTTTTATTCTTTAAATAAGTGGAAGAGGAGAAGAATACTGATGAGGAATTTTCCATAAACATGAGAACATCCTGAATATACATGATTCTGGAGATTTTATGCCTCTTTGATAAGAGGGAGTGAGGAAAGAAGAAAAATGAATCATGAAGTAAAAGAAAATCTTGAGAAATTTCTCACGAAAATTCGGCATCCTAACGACGTCTCTTAAAATTTCATAAAAACAAGATTGATGAGAGGAATGGAATATCTCATCATTCATAAATAATATGGACAGTAAGGGGGAATATTTAATGAAATATCCCAACACAAGACAAAGGGAATGGAAGAAAATAACATAAAATGAAAGAAATGAAAGAAATGAAAGAAAATAAAAGAGGATGTTTAGCTCTTGATCTCTTCTCCTTGAGATCCTCCTTAAGGGCTTTGATTTTGGTCTTTTGGTGAGACCAGCAGCTCTAGGACGTGGGGAAGAAGATTGGGGAGGGAATTTGGCAGAAATTAGACAATGCTCAAGGCTTGAGAGGTGTGGGAAAAGAGGATGTTTACCTCTTGATCTCTTCTCCTTGAGATCCTCCTCAAGGGCTTTGATTTTGGTCTTTTGGTGAGATCAGCAACTCTAGGACGTGGGGAAGAAGATTGGGGAGGGAATTTGGCAGAAATTAGACAATGTTCAAGGCTTGAGATGTGTGGGAGGAAGAGGGGAGTGAGGGTGGTATTTATAGTGGAGGGGAGGGGGTATTTTAGATTATGTTAATCATTATTATAATATTTTACTCAAGACTATGAATAATCTCAATTCATGTGACCCTAAATAGTAATAATGTCATATGAGTTTGAACCAAGTGGGATTACATCATCCTTGCATCACCTATGATGCAGTAAATCAAGTATTTAGCATTTATCGTATTTTATCGTATTTTACTATTCATCAAAAATTCTTGTATTTCAGAAAAATCCCAAAATTTTACTCTAACCATTTTTCAACGTGTAGAATTCAAAAATGAAGTCCATTTTTGAAAAATAATTTTCTAAATATTATTAATTTAACTTTTAAATAAAAGCATACTTAATTCAAAAATTAACAATTCTAATTATGTAACTACTTCTATATCGCAATGAAAAAATAACCTAGATGTTATTATCTTAAAGCCTTAATAAAATAAAATAATAATAAAATTTACTATTCATTAGGGTCATTACTATTCATAAGGGTATGTTACTCTTCACAAAAAAAAACAAGTTGGTTTCATCAGACCCCAAATAACATACTGAACACAGTTGTAGATGACAGTTTCTTGAAATTCAAAACACTGTGGTAGTAAAGTTATTTTTAAAGGCTAGTTATAAATATCTTATTTAAACAAAGTTTCATGCATTTCAATTTATTTTTAGAAAACCTTGGGGTGTTACATGGGGCGTTGCCAATATCCAAGACTTTATGGAGCTTGAGGAGCTGAAGAAACAACTACAGGAGAATCTGGATAAAGGGTTTATACGCCCAAGTGTTTCACCATGGGGTGCACCAGTCCTCTTCGTCAAAAAGAATGATGGGTCAATGCGGCTTTGCATCGATTATCGTGAACTCAACAAAATCACGATAAAGAACAAGTATCCTCTATCACAAATTGATTACTTGTTCGGTCAGCTACGTTGCGCACAATACTTCTCCAAAGTAGATTTGTGGTCGGGATATTACCAAGCAAGGGTGAAAAAGAAAGATATCCCTAAGACTACTTTTCGTACAAGGTACGGGCACTATGAATTCATAGTAATGCCTTTCAGACTCACTAATGCTCCAACAATCTTCATAGACTTGATGAATAGAGTCTTTAAGAATTACCTCGACAAATTTGTGGTAGTATTTATAGACGATGTTCTAATATACTCCAAAACCAATGAGAAGCATGAGGAGCATCTAAGCATTGTACTAGAGACCTTGCGAAAGAAGAATCTCTATGCAAAGTACAGCAAGTGTGAGTTCTGGTTGAAAGATGTCTCATTCTTGGGTCATATCATCACAAGCAATGAGATATCTGTGGATCCCTCCAAGATAGATGCAATTGAGGGATGGTTGAGGTCAACATCGGTGACGGATATTTGTAGCTTCCTGGGGTTAGCTGAATATTATCGTCGATTTGTATGAAACTTCTCACGATTGTCCAGCCATCTTACCAAGGTAACTCGAAAGGGAGTAAAGTTTGTTTGGAGTGATGAATGCGAAGATAGCTTCAAAGAGTTGAAAAGAGGGCTTATCATTGCGTCTGTGCTCACACTACCCACAAGTGGAGAACTTTTTGTGGTATTTAGCGATGCTTCGAAGAAGGGTATGGGTCGTGTGTTGATGCAAAATAACAAAGTTATTGTCTATACTTCAAGGTAATTGAAAATACATGAGCAAAACTATTCAACACATGATCTGGAGTTGGCTGCAGTAATCTTCGCTTTAAAAATTTGGCGACATTACCTCTTTGGGGAGAAGTATGAAATATATATACGGATCACAAAAGCCTCAAGTATATATTCACACATAAAGAGTTGAATATGCGTCAACGAAGATGACTAGAGCTGATCAAAGATTATAATTGTTCAATCCATTACCACTTTGGGAAAGCGAACAAGGTGGCGAATGCTAAGTAGAAAGGACCCAGCGATTCTATCATTGATAAGAATTGAAAAGGATCCAATCTTCTTAGATTTGATGAAGATGAACATGGGAATCATAAAGAAGGGAACATCATCAATCCTTTCACAAATCATTACTCAACCATCTTTTTTGGAAAGGTTAAAAGATGCTCAAAAGGATGATGTGGGAATTCAGAAGAAAATAGACACTATCAGAAAAGGGGAATCCTCGGAGTTCAATGTTAATGAAGAAGGAATTGTGAGATTTGGGACAAAACTATGTGTTCCATCAAATCCAGAGTTAAAGAATGAACTTTTGGATAATACACATAGTTCGAATTTCACCATTCACCCAGGAAACCCAAAGATGTATCGAGATCTCCGAGAGCATTATTAGTGGGATAACATGAAGAAGGAGATCGCTGAGTATACATCAAAATGTCTGGTATGTCACCAAGTAAAGGCTGAGAGGCAAAAGTTTAAGGGGATGATGCAACCATTACCCATACCAGCATGGAAATAGGAGAACATCGTCATGGACTTTGTCACCAGACTTCTGAAGACATCCAAAGAAAACAATGTTATCTAGGTTGTTGTGGATCGTTTTACAAAGACTGCACAATTCATTGCAATTCAAGAGGATCTCTCATTGGATCAACCGGCACGGGTATATATCAAAGAAGTGGTAAGGCTGCATGGAGTACCATTATCTATTGTATCTGATCAAGATCCAAGATTCATCTTTAAATTCTAGAAGAGTCTTCAACATGCTCTGAATACTGAGCTAAACTTCAGTACGGCTTATTATCTTCAAACTGATGGTCAATCTGAGCGGACTATCCAAACACTTGAAGACATGTTGAGAGCATGTTCAATGGACTTCAAAGGAGGATAGGATCAACATCTTCCTCTAGTTGAGTTCTCTTACAATAACAATTTCCACTCAAGCATCCAAATGGCTCCTTGTGAAGCCCTTTATGGGAAGAGGTGCAGAACACCGACATGTTGGGATGAAGTTAGGGAGCGAAAACTCCTCGATCTAGAAATGGTCGAAGAAATGGTGGAGAATGTTAAGACCATCCAGCAACACATTAGAGCTGCTCGGTGTCAACAAAAGAGCTATGTCGATAATCGCCGACGAGACATAGAGTTTGATGTTGGAGACATTATATTCCTCTACATATCACCGTAGAAGAGAGTTGTGAGATTTGAGGAGAGGAAGCTTAGTCCAAGGTACATCGGCCCTTTTGAGATCCTTGATCGCATTGGAGTAGTGATCTATCGACTAGCACTACCACCGAACATGTCTCAAGTACATGATGTATTCCATTTATCACTCTTGAGTAAGTACATAAATGACTCATCGCATGTACTCAATCCAGAGGTGAAACCATTGGAGAATGATCTCTCCTATGAAGAGAAGTCGGTGAAGATCTTATATCGTTGGGAAAAAGTTCTACGAAATTAGACAATGTCACTCGTCAAAGTGTTGTGGTGAAACCACAAGTTTAAAGATGCAACGTGAGAATCAGAGGAGGTGATGAAACAAAGTTACCCCATATGTTTTAGTGTGGTAAAAGGAAATTTCGAAGGCGAAACTTCTTAAGGGGGGGAGATTGTAACAACCCAAACTTTTATTAATGAAAATTTCTCTTGATCTAATTAAATGTCTTATTATGTATAATGGTTATATAAAATATGCACTTCTTCGGTTTTATGTTTTTGGATTTTAAAATAATGTTAAGAATTGTTATTTATTGTTGCTAATATAAATGTTGAACAGTGACCACATGATTAGTATGAATATAGGGGTTTAACAAGTCCAATTTACTCAAACGAAAGAAGTGATGGCTTCATCCAATAGAATTGATCCATACGAAGCTCATTTGTCGGAGCTCGGAAAGAAGGTGGTGTCACTGGGCTTCGCTCTTGACCAAGTCCAAGTTGAGCTTCAACACGTTAAAGATTACCACCCGAGCGATATTATCTAAGTCACCCCAAGAGTATGTCATCATCACACACCTTACTCTTAGGTCATATGCGGATGTTAGAAGGGGTTATGTAACAAGACCCTAGCACTATGATTATGTGCATTATTTTTTGTATAGAATAAAAAATATACATTCATTTTATTATTGTTACTTTATAAATAGTTTTTAAAGCACAAATACTATTTTTTTAGTTAATATTCAATTAAGAAATCTATTTTGATGAATTAATGCATTTTTGAATTAAATAATATTTTAATAAAATATTATTACTAAATTACTTTTTATTAAATATAAATGATCGTATAATTTTTATGAATACAATTGTAATTTTTATTAAGGTTTGAAAGTCATTTTTGTCAAAACTCATGAATTTTCAATAAATATCGAGTTTTATTCACATATTTAAAAAATTATTTTGATAAAAATGAATATTATTTTTGGATTCAGGATGTCGAAATTATCCAACGGTGAATTTTTCATAATTTTCTGAGACAGTCGAATTTTTTGGTAAAAATTAAATACCGTTTAAATATATAATGTGTTTTATGACATCATAATGACTCAATAGTGATGTAATAAAATACTATAAATGGGATGTTCGGTCAATATATGTTTTACCTTTAAAATAATGTGATTTTAGATTTACTTGATTAATTTTATGGTGCCTTAGTGGACCCTCCAAGACTTATAAAACATTTTAACTTTTAAAATGATTTCCTTGAGAGTGTGACTCACCTCCACATAAGTAAGCCTAATATTCTAATAAGTTCGTTCATTGGCCTTATAAAATAATGTTTTCCACTCCCTTTTTGGCAAAAATCATGGTCAAAAACCATGAGTTAGTTTGTGGTTTTGATTAGTTTAATGTGTGGTGTCCAAAACCTAAATAATAAAGAAATCCCTCTATTTTCCTATATAAACTCACCCAAACTCTCACTTCTCTTCACTCAAAACCTTTGGAGCTCGACCAACCTCTACCCTCCTCTCTCGAGTATCCACCCAAGACACTTCAAGCTCCCAACAAGCCTCTCTCAAGCCCCTCCAAAGCCTTTGGGATCACACTTCCAGGTAAGAGATTTCTTCCTTTCTCATTTTTGTCCAAATTTCATTATGTTGTTATACCATTTTGTTTTCAATTACAAATGTTGGGGTATGATTTTACATCTCCCACATACTGCCCTCTTTATGTTTGAATGATGAGAGACTTCTTTCTCTCTCATTAATGTCTCTCATGTACACTCGTTATCATGCCGAAATTCCGTAAAGAATTTATCTCTTCTCGTTTACATTCAAGCAATTCTTTTGTATTATGAATCTAAATTTCATTACATATGTTAGGACATGTATCTATATGACTCTCTTACTGTCCATTTCATGTACATATGATGAGACACTATTTCCTCTCTCATCAACCATTTTTATGAATTCTTATGTCACGTCGTTATACTGTCGAAATTGCATCGTGATTTTCCAAGCCAAAGTCATTGTGTAGTGAATACCAGCACATTTCTCTATCAAAAGTATTCACCTTTATGCACATTTACTTATTGATTATAGAGTTTCATGTATAAATTTTGCATTCTTTTATCGTGGAATAAATGATAATGTTTAATGAATTCATGTTATATGATTCATGTGTCACACTTATGCATGAAATGAAATGATTAAGAATGGTGCACCCTAATAGCGCTCTAATGCATTGGGTAAAGATTAGTATCATGATACGTCAAGTGCAATGAGAGTTTACTCGTGCTAATTCAAGTACAATGAGGGTTTACTCCTGCTCCATGTGCAATGAGTCTTGGCTCATGTTAATATCATTTTAAATGTTGATGGCACATTTCAATGTTATGATAATCATGTTATATCATGTTTTTATATTCATGCTTCTCTTATGCTCCTTTGATATGTCTATTGTCTAACATTTACTATATTCTTCATGTTATGCCTTGTTTACTCCCTTATTGGGCTTTATATCTCACCTTTTTCTTATGCATGTCCTTAGGTTATCTCATGCAATACTAAGTACGAAGGAATGTGTGTGGTCGTGTAAAAGAAGTTTTCAATAAAGATGTGTATTTCATGTTTTAAGTTGTTACGTAATGTTCCTAAGCCTCAAAGACACTAGACTCATCGATCTTCTATGTTGTGACAAGTGAATATTTTATGTAATAAATTATGTTTGTGTGAAATAAAGAGCAGAGTTGTTATAGTTCAACTCAAAGTAAAATGAGTTCAAAAGGAAAAGTAAACTGGACACATAAGATTATGTGGTTCGGACTTCCATCCTACATTCACGGGAAAACACTATAGACTCTTATTTTTGAAAGTACGAGGATGGGAATCACTGTAGCAATTTAGTCGATGATTACACTTTGTACAATTTGGTAACAACGTACAGTCATACCACTGACAACTGGTCTCACCTCTCTTTTATAAAGGTAATCTGGTAAAATCAGTTGCACCAACCTCCGAGAAACACAGTCAACCATTTGTTGACTTCACCGTTCAACGGAGACTTCCACCGACTCAATCGTCTCAACCAGAACACTGACCAGCCAGCTCAACCCATCAAAAGTACATGAACTTCTGGTAAACTCATCTGAATATCGAAAG
Source organism: Viscum album (assembly GCA_963277665.1). NCBI lineage: Eukaryota > Viridiplantae > Streptophyta > Magnoliopsida > Santalales > Viscaceae > Viscum > Viscum album. The sequence goes on from OY728145.1 coordinate 909,994,323, forward strand.
TTCCTGCAATCGCTGCTTTGACAAGACCGAAACGAACTATTAAAGTCTAAACTTCTGATAAGTTAAATTTGATGAACCTTCACAATCCCAACAAAATCATGAACATTATCTCCACGAGTCAACTTGTTCATGCTCTTTTGGTCAATATAACGAAGTCGACTATGCCATAACTCATTTTCATCCTCTAAGCTCAAGTAACAGGAATTTTAGCTTCTCCTATTTGAAATAGGTTGCCTTTAGTCCATTGACATTGATTTCCATCCTTCAATCTCTTCACCACACATCAATCTTTTTGAAAGGTCGCTTCATTTCCTTCATTGCATAGTTAAGAAACATTGTGTTTCAAACCATCAACAAAGTACGTTTTGACTTCATATTCTTATCACCAATTTATGTTGAGTCAATCCCTTTGATTTTTTAGTGCTCCACCGTTATCAAATGTAACCGGTCCTTTACGCTTCTCAAAGCCTTTAGGAAGTAGCTTTCAAAGCAAATTCCACCACAATCACTTTCTCCTTTCCTCTTTCTTCTTCTAAAATCTTTGAGCATCATTCATACTCAATTGTGCTAGCAAAATGTTGCATTCCTAAGTGATTCAGCTGATTACAACTTCCACAGACTTCATTTAGAACTTGAAAGTGATTCTTCACCTGAACTCCGAAATTTCCGATCTCTTTCTGAACTTGTCTTCCCCCTCAATTCCTACCTTGCAACACTTATAGAACTGTTAAAATATATTGCATTGAACCAACAATTCTATCACATGCTCATACAGTAGCCAAAAAATGGAAATCTTCTAGCAAAAACTGCTTGACACTTCATTTTCTTCACCTCTCAAACCACTGATTTCAGCTTCATTTTGGGAACCAAAATTATGAGGTGTTCCGGAGATGTTTCCCTTTATGTCAGACATCTTTCTTGCATTTTCCACCTTACGATTTGTAGCAGATTTCAACTTCCAGAATTTAAGAATTCATCTTGTGAGACGACTTTCCTATTTCTTTTTGCTTTACCTCAAGCCTCACAACTTTGTGAATTCGTAAAATAAGATATTTGATTATTTGAGTGATCTCAAACATTCTTAGATGTTTTGCTTGCCTTCTCACTGCTCTTTGAACTTTCACCAACTTCATGCACAGATTTTTCAAAATCAAACTTGATCTTCTTCAATTTGTATTCAGTCTTTTAACACCTTTTGTTGACAACTATATTTGAAAACATTTATTATTTGAATGTTCCTCTATTTTGAGTAATATTGTCTAATTGCACCACTTCAAAAAAGAAGAAAAAGTAAACTTGAATTCAGCTACTGGAACTGAAATGGTAAGTTGTCTTGTGTCATTTATGCAACTATGAGTCAATGATATTCATTTTGGTGTCACTAATCCAAAATATCAAAATTATTAGTTTCATTCTCATGAAGTTGAAAAATATCCAAATGTAAATATCATTACAATTCTGATGTTCTTGCAGTTTAGTCATTAGACATTCTTCTACCTTGTAATGCACTACATATGTTACAAGATGGGGATACAAATGACGTGTCACTGCGGTGGTCAGTGTTTGTGCGAGTTATGCAATGAAGATCATGCAACTATATTGAGTATCATCCACAAACCAAACAAACAAAAGACTAATCAATCACAATTCAATACAGGATCAAGCAAAACAATTATACTGCATGGATCTAATGTGGTCTTTATTATTCATTATAAAAGAACATCAAGATCTCTTTAGAGAGCACCTTGGGTATTGGGTCCTCACCTCTTTTTATCTTACTACATAGTACCAGATGGGGATACAAATGACGTGTCACTGCGGTGGTCAGTGTTTGTGCGAGTTATGCAATGAAGATCATGCAACTATATTGAGTATCATCCACAAACCAAACAAACAAAAGACTAATCAATCACAATTCAATACAGGATCAAGCAAAACAATTATACTGCATGGATCTAATGTGGTCTTTATTATTCATTATAAAAGAACATCAAGATCTCTTTAGAGAGCACCTTGGGTATTGGGTCCTCACCTCTTTTTATCTTACTACATAGTACCAGAGGGAAACTAATCCAACCCGAGCCCTCCCTTCTATTTTGTTCTCCCGTCTAGGGTTTCCCGTTTTTTCCCCTCTGTGGGGGGCACCTTGGGTATTGGGTCCTCACCTCTTTTTATCTTACTACATAGTACCAGAGGGAAACTAATCCAACCCGAGCCCTCCCTTCTATTTTGTTCTCCCGTCTAGGGTTTCCCGTTTTTTCCCCTCTGTGGGGGGCAGCGACCTCCATGGCCAGTGAGCTAAGTCCTCCGTCGTCGCCCCCCCCCCCCCCATCTACTGGATCTCACTCCCTCCCAGCGGATCCCCCCCCCCCCGTGATAGGCATCTCCCTCCCTGGCGTCCCGAAGGCCCGCCCTCCATCTGCGGTTCTCGGCCCCGCCTCCCGTCGCGGCTCCCGGCCCGCCTCCCGTTGCAACGCCTGGCCCCGCCTCCCTCGATCTCCCTCACAGCTCCCTTTCCTCTGTCTCGGCATCTCCAACCCGACGGAACCCTTCGTCTGGCGTTCTTCCCTCCTGGCGGATCTTTCCCAGTGGCACCCTCATGCGCCCCTCCGTCGGCAACTCCTGCGACGGCCCCCCCTCTCGCCCTCTGACGTGTCTCGACCGGCCCGCGCACCTCTGTCCAGCCCTCGCGGCACCCTCCCGCCCGTGGCCATCCTCTCGCACGCGCCTTCCCTGTGCAAGAGGTGCGACGGACCCCCGTCGTCACTCCGCCTCCCGTTGTGATTCCATCCCGTCTGTCGCGCTGCAGCGCGGCTCCCTCAAGCTGATGCTCCCGCGACGGCTCCCTCACGGCGCCTCCTGGTCCCGACGAGGGCTCCCCTCCTTTCCCGACGGGCTCCCCTCCTATGCGCCATCCCCTCCAGTGCGCCAACCCCCCCCCCTCCAGTGTGTTGCTCCTCTGCAAGGCAACCCTCCCACTGGTTTCATTCGCTCCAGTCTGGCGACTCTCATCGTCCGGCACTTCATCTGGCGACCCGCTCCTCCCTCCATGCCGGCCTCCTCGTGCGGCAGCCACCGCCTCCATGTCGGCTCTCCTCCTACGGTTTCTCGGCGCTTCGAAGCCCAACCCGCCCGTGCGGTTTTCCCGGCGACTCTGACAACCAGCTCACCCGTGCGGTTTTCCTGACGACTCTGACGATCGGTCCGCCCGTGCGATATTCTCGGCGACTGATGATCAGCCCGCCTGTGCGGATTTCCCGACGCTCAGTCGGCCAGCACCGCCAGTGCAGCTTTCCCGATGCTCCATCAACCGGCACCGCTTGAGCGGCTTAACAAATCTTTTTTAGCAGCATCATCCATCTTCGTGAGGGGGAGCAGCAATCATGGTGATTTATCTTTGTTTTGTTCTGTTTAGTCTTGTTTTATCATCAAGCTGGATATGTCCAGCTTGAGGAGGAGTGTTTGCAGCGTTTCTTGTTTGATTTGTATTGTCGTTGCTTTGGTCTCTTTTCTTTGTGTGTCCAAACTAGCTTCGAGGGGAAGTGTTGGAGTCTATCTCACAACAGACTTGTGATCAGATGTGGTCTTTTATTATTCATTATAAAAGAACCTCAAGACCTCTTTAGAGAGCACCTTGGGTATTGGGTCCTCACCTCTTTTTATCTTACTACACTCTAGATCGGCTATTCCTCCGGTAATTGAATCGTTTGAAAAAATAAATCAATTATTTTTCTTTGTTTTAAAATAATTTTGAAACGATATGTAAAATTTTATATTTTGTTCACTATATTCGCCTGTAATTTTTAGCACAGTTGCAAGAAGAATTAATAATAACTTTTCAGTGATAAACACTCTTTTACAATTAAATATAAAAAATAAGCACAGCATCTAACATGAAATAAATCTACCATTTAGATGTACTTCTAACTTGTGTTATGATGCATTATCCAACGTGATAAAAAATACTATGGATCGCAGATACTACCTGGAAAGTGTTTCACAACATTCAGCCCATAATGAAGTTTCAGTATACAAAATTTTAAACTCTACCAGATATTTCACCAAGAATAATACAAAATGTGCTCTTAATCACAATAAATTTAGAGTGAATTATATTTCGAATAGTATTACATGAAAAATGTTTGAACTGTGATATGCGTACAGATTCTTTTAGTTTTGTAATATCCGACTTGGATAAAGTAAACGGTTATCCATTTTAACTATTTAATTGACTCGTATATCTTGTGCACAAATGAGATCATATAATAAGTTAGCTTTATTAAAACTACCATAGGCTACTAAAAACATTTGTGTTCTAATGTCAACTTGTTGTTTACTTCTCCTAAATCAGGATATCAAGAATGAAATGGAATGGAAACGGACTCATCCATTCCATTCCATTTCACTTGATTCTATTAAATCAAAACTCCCAAGGAGGGACTTACAGAACAACTGCATCTGAGTGCCTTCAATACACCATACCTGATATGAAGTCATAATAATCTGTGAGTGTCCCGATAAGTTTGCTCCCGGCAGCCCTGCAACATATGCATGCAACCTGCTGCTGCAAATAGCCCAATAGCAGCAAATGCCATGATAGCTGCATTTCCCAGGTTTTGGTAATAGCCCCCCTGCACCATCAAAGACCAGACACCAGTTAAGATGCAACAAGGCCCGGACTGATTGGGAATCAACACATCGCTATTTTAAAAATGAAAACATTAGACATTTTACAAAACTAAAAGCAGGCTAAACACCCCTTTTAAGCATTTTCATTTTTTAGAAAAATGAGAAACAGTTTGTTTTGTTTTCGAAAAAAAAAATATTGTTTTCATTTTCATTTTCAAAAAAATGTTTCTTTTATTTACAAACTCTTAACACATCTTCCAATACATTTATGAAAAATGGTTTCATTTACCAAACACGCCCTTAGTTTTTCAAATGAAATTTTCAGCCAAGCTCCAAAATACAAACCGGTTGGTAAATTAAAGCAAAATATGGTGCCACTTGTCAACCAATATTTAATTTAAAGCAGACAAGCTGCCTTCAACCATACAGTTGTGGATGTGCACCTGCAATAGAAAAAACAAAGTTGCAGAATTCCCAAGAGCAAGAGACAGACTTAACATCCCTCCCCGCACGTCATTCGGCACATATCTGCAAAACAAACAAAAAAGATCACACATGAGATTGCCCCCAAGTCACTTGATGAAAATCTATCAAATTGATATTCGTAAGAGCATAGATATTTAATAAACATACATGCTTCTTAGTCTGGCAAGTAATGGTAAAACAAGGCCAATACAAGCATGGAATATGCAGAATAAAGCTACTAAAAACCCAATTTCCTGCAAAATACAAGTAAATAGTTTCACAAGACTGGTAATAAACGGAAATTTTCAAGCTAGAAAGGTATCCAAACCTGATAATCATATGCTATAATAGAAAAAACAACCCCCATTATGATGAATACATATACTAAGTAGTCTTCTGTCTGGATAAGTGATGGTTTGCTAATCAGCCACGGAAATGCTGTGGCTCCTAGCATTCTTGCGCCAAGAAAGCATGGATGAATCAAACCTAAATTAACTTCTCGCCCATCAGCCTGTAAAAATGAACAGATAGTAGCACTTAATGTAACTTAAATCAAAGATTTTCACCCTCCGACTGCCGTAGAATAAAGAATAACAAGAAGGATTCATAATAATCTGAAAAAAAGGGGGGGGGTCAAAGAATATCATCATTAAAGAAAATTAAGTACAGTTTCGAGAAAAAATTACACTTGTTTGAGATGGGCCTGGGAATGTCGTAATCTTGTGTAAAAATGTATGGGACAATTAATGATAGGAAGGGGGGCAATGCTGTTGTCCCTGTGGGGATGAACTAGTGGGGAATGGTTTAGGTGCCAGGGGCAATGTTGTAATTCCTATAAATAGTTGTTGGGCAGTTGCTGTGGCTGGGATTAAATAAGGGCAGTGTTGTACTGTCCAATGTCTGGAGTTGTTGGGGTTGTTAGAGTTAGCTGGGAGATTAAATAGGGGGTTGATTGGGTTGGCTGGGGGATAGGGGGGTTGATTGGGTTGGCTGGGGGATAGGAATTGTTTTAAAGAGAAGGGTTCTACTGTGCAGAAAAACCGGGCTGCTGCCTTGGGCCTCGGAGCAGCGACTCGGAGGAATTTCTTAACCTTTTTCTATCTTCTTCTTTCTCTTCTTCCATCTGTAATTTATGTTGCCTTTAATAGAAATGCCTACCGTTTTTTTTTTCTCTCTCCAATTGATTCCTATCAATTAATGCTTTCATTGAGAGGTATATTCTAGAGAGAGAGAGTTTAGAGAGGAACTTTTGATCGGAGGAAATTAGAAGTTGACACCGCATCTAACTGTGCAACCGCATGGAGAGCAGAGTATCACAACTGGAATCGACCTTAACGGAGCTGAAAAACAGGTTTCAGCATCAGGAGATGGGACTACATCGGCTAGAGAACGCATGTCAGCGCCAGGAGGATGCTAGTCGGCATCAAGATCACCAGATTCAGGTGATAAAGGCGATGGTTACTCAACTTTTGGAGGCACAAGCGGAGCATACGGCTCAGAAGGATAGAAACAGAAAATCGGCCGAAACTGAGGAAGATGAGTGCGGAGGCAGCGAGGGGAAGACAAATCATGACGACGAAAGCAGAGGCAGTTCAAAGTCATCTTCTAAATGTGGTGACCAGAGAAAAGACTCTATAGTGGATGATCAGGGACTGCCGGACACGATACAAGAGGAGATGCATTTTTTCTCAAAACAGGTGGAGAATCATAAACTTATTCCTCTCTCTCTCAAGCACCTACGTCCAGCTCGACTAGAAGGAAATGAGGGGCAGTCGAGGGAAGTGAAACAATCCGAGCAGACACAAAAATGGACTCTAGCTGAGTTTCATGTTCACTATCAATGAGCTGAACCGGAGACAAAGCAGCCTACTGCTACTGTGGGCATACCTGCTTTAACAGTCATTTCAAGGGGGCATGTAAAAGTTTCTGCTGTTCATTTTTTATTACAGAATGTGTTCACTGGAGGCGTTGACAGCGACGCTAGAAAGCGAGCGAAAATGTGTGTTGGGGGCGGAATAATTGTTGGTGCTGTCAAAATCCAGTGATACAAACTGGAGTTGCTAGGTTGCTATCTCTTTTTCTTATGTTATCCGGTTATACAAGCAGGGGTTGTTGAGCTAAAGTTGGTGATGCTTCAGCAGCACATTATCAAACATACTACCCAGAGTTGTTGGCACCGGTGGCAGAGCTATTTCACCTTGAGGACAAGGTATTCTTTCAAGCAGGCGGAAATGATAGGAAGGGAGCAGTGTTGTTGTCCGTGTGGGGAAGAACTAGTGGGGAATGGTTTAGGTACCAGGGGCAATGTTGTAATTCCTGTAAATAGTTGTTTGGCAGTTGTTGTGGCTGGGATTAAATAAGGGCAGTGTTGTACTTGTTGGAGTTGGTGGCCTAGAACCAACTATTTTGTACTTTATTCATTAATAAAAGCCTTATCACATCTTGATTGTTCTTCAGCGTGACAATGCATGTGATAATGTCCTAAGGATAGTTGTTGCATTAAAGGGTCATAGCGGATCCCTACTATGATGAGAACCCGGAATTACCATAACACTGTTCTTGAATATATGTTTTATTGCCGGATGATGTTATTTGAGGGACACAAATAATCCAGGTCATTAGGGGTGATGACTCATAAAACTTTGAGGCACCTTCTCATGGTGTGCGCCCTTGATAATATCTAGAAGGATATTATGAGAACGAGACCCGCCAGTAGGAAATCCACATTTCATAGTGTCATTGGATGTTCCTATCTACGAACATGTGTATTGGTCCTTAGACTTTAAGATTATTATTAATGGGTATTACAACTCACGCACTTAGATGTATTGATGAAAACTGTGACGACACACTGTTCGCAGCGAGGTAGGATACATTGGGTGCGTCACGAGTAATACTGCATTAATAGATAATGCGAGAAAGGATTTGTCCATTCTGTTCCATAACGGAAGTAGATATCTCAGGCCATTTGATGGAATTGATATAGCCTAAATAAATTCATGGTCATGGTAAGGTATGGGCGACTTCAATTCCGGAAAGTCAAAGAAAGAATAATCGAGCACATGGGTTGATGGCACTAGCATGCAACCCGCTTGATTCGAGATATCGTGACAAAGGGATTATATTACACAGTAAGCGTTCGTATGAGGTGACACGTCATTGCGGCGTTAACTTCTTTCTCTATGGGTGTCTTAGCGTGTTGCTAGACGCTAGCCTTGGACTTTAGGCAGGCTCCGCCTAATGCCACTGAGAAAGAGGCCTAGAGGGTCACACACTAAGTGTGTCCATGTATCTCAATTAAATATTAATTTAACAAGTTAAATAAATATTATTTCCGACTGTGGTTTAATAATTATTTAAGGATGTCTGGTCGCATTTATTTCGACACTAGTTATTCGAGAAGATATATTGTGGGCGAAATAATATATATTTATTAGCGAGTAATGCAGTTACATTTATTTGAGAAATAAATAGCCATTACTCAAGGTCTAATAAATGTGGTGGAGGAAATAAAGAAAAATAAAAACAAGATAAACACGCCGTGTACATTGAATGCACACGCCGTGTAGTTTTCATGGAAAACGAGTACACGCCGTGTATTAATGATTACACGCCGTGTAGTTTTTCCAGTCGGGATTTTGAGGAAATAATATCGTTTTTTTAAATGATATTTATTATAATCAGCGTGGACGCATGTTAAGGAATTAATCATTCGACATGGGGGTTTTCAATAAGAGTTGATGAAATAAATAAAACGCATAACGCGTTTATTTATTGTCATAACTCTATAACCTCAAACCCGATTATAAATATCCTTACAACCCCAACACTTTTCAAGAGAGAATCGTTGTGCACAACAATTCTGGAGAGTTCTCTCAAGGCCGAAAGAACTCCTTCCTCCAAGAACGCTCTCAAGACCGAGAGAGATCCACCACCACCGGATCAAGGCGATCGAAGACGGACATCACAAGCGAAGATTCTTCTACGCTAGCACCCGGAGATCCCTTCGGCGACGTCCAGAGATACGTGGAGCACGTGTGGATCACCGCTAGAGGAATCCTACACTTGGATTCTACGACGCAACGACGGATCACACCGGATCGTGACCGGAGACATCAACGAAGAAGTAATTCCACCAAGGTAATTCTTGTGAATTAATTAAATTAATTATAACCAACATATGATGATCCTATCTCTATGGTTCCGGGACTCCCTCTTATTTTTCGTTCTTCGTTCTATTCCGAAGATCTGGCGTTTTACATCGTGACAGATCTCGGATTGATCGTTGTTAACGCTAAAATAAAAGTTGGGCAACCCACCAACGCGCTTCCGCTGCGCCCGGAACCTACAGTACTTTCCAATGTCTGGGGTTGTTAGAGTTAACTGGGAGATTAAATAAGGGGTTGATTGGGTTGGCTGAGGGATAGGAATTGTTTTAGAGAAGGGTTCTGCTATGCAGAAAAATCGGGTTGGTGCTGGAAATTCAAGGGGGCGTGTATTGTATTTGTTTTTCAGCTGATGCTAGAAATTCAAGGGGTTAGGCCTCGGCCCAGGGAGCAGCGCCTCTCAGGGATTTCTCCTCCTTCCCATTTCTTCTTCATTTTATTCTTCTTCCCTAATTTTATTGTAATCCAATACGCTGAAACTTATAAAAACTGTTGATTTTCTTCTCTCTCTCAATTGATTCCTATCAATTGGTGCTTTCATTGAGAGTTTTAGAGAGAGAAACGGGAGAGACTCTTGCTAGATATTGCTGGAAAATTTCTGGACCCTGTGAAATGCAGCAGCCGCGACTGTTTTCTGGACGCAGTGACACAACAGGAAGACTGAAGAGGACGACGCTACAGGAGAAGAATCGCAGCAGTAAAGAAACGGTGGAACGCGACTGGCAGCAGGTGGACGCAGGCGTCCGACTATGCCTTCATCAAACAAGTTGAACGAGCAACACGAGTCGGGAACTACCGAGGCTCAGGAAGGCAGCAAGGGTGAACGAGCCACTCAACCGGTTGCTATAGGGAGCTACAATCGGGGAGCTGTAGATGCTGGGATTCAAGAGGACGATGAAGGGGTTCGAGAACCGCCACACCGGAAGGAGATTTTCCAGGGAAGTACTTCTAGTACATTGGCAGCACAAGAGGCCGAAGACTCTTTTGATGGATCCAAGCTTCGTTCAGCCTTTATTTTAGCCGATCACAAGCAAAAGAGACCATTGCAGCAGATGCGAAGTGAGGAAACAGTTATACCTGAGATGCAAACCGGACTGCTTTCATGTGCCAAGGAGCTGAAAATTTCCAGACATGCATCAAGAGCTGTTGCTAATGGTGCCGAAGCAAGCGCGGGACAATGTGAACAAGGAGAGCAAGAAGGCAAATGCAGCTGAAGTTGCAGCGAAACTTGCTGCAACTGCTGTCGTTTTTTCATTGAATGTTGGGGCGAATGAATGCAAAAAAGGATGCACAGTTCAAAGGGCTGCAAAAAAGTGTTGTGAACAGCTGCTAGTAGGGTTTGCAAAGCCAACGGACCAAAGGGAAGCTATTGTTGTGCAAGCAGTCTGGATGTATAGACTTCCGCCAGGGTCTCCGTCATGGAGCAGTTTTTTGTAGGCAGCACCATCAATGCCACTGCCATGGATGGTCATCCAGCTAATCGCCTTGAGGACAAGGTGATTTTCAGGCGGACGGGAATGATAGGAAGGTGGGCTGGGGTAGCTGCTATGTAGGGGGTTGCTGGGGTTAGGAGAATTAATAAAGGAGAGGGGTATATTTGTTAAAGGAACAGGGACAGCTATGTCGTTACTCTTGTAGTTGTTAGGAGGTTGTTAGTGGTTAGTGGGGCTGTTAGTTGACAGCAAATAGGTTGTCTAGAGGGTTCCAGTAGAACCTTTAAATAAGGGGAGTTGTGAGTTGTGAGGAGGTGTGTATTGTATTTGTTTTTCAGCTGCTACTGGAAATTCAAGGGGTTAGGGCCTTAGCCCAGGGAGCAGCGCCTCTCAGGGATTTCTCCTCCTCCTTCCCATTTCTTCTTCATTTTATTTGTCTTCCCTAATTCTACTGTAATCCAGTACGCTGAAGCTTATAGAAACTGTTGATTTTCTTCTCTCTCTCAATTGATTCCTATCCATTAATGTTTCAAACTGCAAGATTCATCTGGAGTTATGATCATACCACCATGGTTGGAGCCCATAAAATCCACAAAACTGCTATGGAAAACTGAATCCATGCTTGTGCAAATAACAATAGCCAAATCCTTTTATCTGTTCAAGTATTTGCAAACCAACAATGAGAAGAATGTGCTCTCAGAACTTTTCTTGCCCTGTGAAAGAAATGATAGACAAAAAACAATGGGTTGCAAAACACAAAAATACAATGTAAAAGAGCATTTAAGGGTCGTTTAGCTTTTACCACCAAAAATATGAACAGGGAAGGATGTCATGTAGTTCTTCAGCAGCACTTTATGTGGAGTTTTTGTGTTTGTCCATCCTCTGGTGGAATAAATGATTCCCATGACTGCTAAGAAGATAGAAGCAATAGGTGGATAAACTGTTATTCCTTTCAAATTACTATCAACAAGCCAGTTTGCAAGCATTTGGCTGCCAATAAAAGATGCAGACTCGGCAAAGGTCATCAACCAAAACATATCACTAAAGGTATCCAGCCTGTGACCAAGCTGCAGAAGAAAAAAAGAAGAAATCCATCATTAAAAAACAGTAGTGGCTTATTATACATATGAAAACAGTGACATGTGAGGCCCACATTGTCTCAACATAGACATGGTGTGGCAGTTGATAATCTGAAAAAAAGACCAAAGAGACATAATAAGCCTGCATCTTGCCCATATGAAGTACTAGAATGCAAGGAAAGCAGTTTTAACACAAACCTTCTCATGTTCAATTACCATCCACGTCTCAAAACTCACAGAAAATATTGAATCTGCAAGAGACAAAGCAATACTTCCAACCAAAACACTTGAATGCACAGCAATTTTCTTCCATATGCCAGTAAAAAGATGTAGGATCCAAAAAATCACAAAGAGTTTCTTATGCCCACTGCAGTCAGATAGAAAGGAGTTGTCAAATCTAAAATATTAAGGTACCATCGAGAGTGAGAAAAGGAGGCATTGTTGAAGACAATTGCAATTTGGCTACATCACTCGATCAAGGAGAACAGCCCAAATAGTTGGAGCATAACACAGATCTTATTCATACACTAGCATTCCTGGTGTTAATAGGCAAAAGAAAATATAGGCTGCATCATCAGAGATGCAGAAAGCTGATGTTGGAGAAATCATATACCAACATAATGCTCAGCAAATGACCAGTGTAAGACATAACGTTGAAACTTTAAAAACCAAGATTGAAGATTTGGTTCAGTGGAACATGTACAGTTTGTTTGCTTTGAACAAAGATGCCTTGCATGTTGGAATTAATCGAATCACGATGCTGTTCAATCAGGAAACATAAATCAACTCAAAGTATGCACCCAGCCCATGTAGTCCAGTGTTACTCTTTTCATTTCAATTAATCTGACGGATTACTCTATCCATTTTAAACTCCAGAGAATAATCCAGCTTATTGCAAAAATTACATACATTGTTCCCCAAATTGACGCTAACGCCCAGGAAGAATTCCAAATTTTAACAGCGAACTCCGGAATTTCAATCAATACAAATACTCACGAAAATAACAGTAATAATGGACGGAAATGGAAGATAACATAAAACAAGGAGGGGGTTTACAAACTGCTACTTACAATAAATCACCAAGCATGCCAGAGAAAGTGCCAAAAGCTACTGCCGCAAGATATCCAATGCATAGATAAATCACCATCCATTCCCTGCCAACGCCATAACTAACAAACTCCAACTCTCCAAACACCGACCAGAAACCTACCATCACTATACAATAGAAGCAAGAATAAACTAACGCCAAAGAAATGGATCTAATTAAAGAACTAGTGGAAACGACGGAAATTTTTAAAAAAAAGAAAAAGAACTGCATGCGGGAACGTACGGCGGATGGTGAAGAAAGCTTACGTGACGCGAGAGAGTAAAGAAGAAGAAAACGGCGTTGGGCGCGAAGAAGCGAAGATGGAAGGCCATGATCAAAGGGGGCAGGAGCATTGCCGAGGCTTTTCGCGGCGTAGAAAGGCAGGAGAAAAGTGGAGATGAAGCAGGAGCAGAAAATTAATACGTATATCCTGGGATTCGGTTCCCAGTCGAAGCTCTCGATGACGACTCCCATGGATTTCGAAGCTACGGGGGAAATGTTCGGCTCGGGGGTGCGAAGGAAGGCGGCGAAGGAGGGGCACCCTGTAAATGGTTGTGTGTAGATCAACAAAAATATATATGAAATTAAAGGATGAGATGATGATGTGGAATAAACATACACATGAGGTCAAGTGATTCCGCAGTTTGTGAACAAAAGACTCTAAAACAAAAGTGATCTAAATATTTTCATGACAAAGGTAAGATGATTATGAATAAATATATCAATTCATTGTATTATATGCATTTCAATTGTTTTTTTTTAATATTCAAAAGACACCTCAATTGGTATTGCATTAAATACGTTGAATATGTAGATAGCATTAAAAACTATGCATGAAGCAATGCAATATAAAGGAACTTTTAGAGGTTAACCAGAAAAAAAGTTATTTAAATCCTTTTGAATAATTGAAGGTGGTTTTTGGCATAAATATCCAACGATGACCCAATGAGGCTTCAAGGGACGGTGGACAATAATGTTAAGCTCTTCTCAAAAAGTTGGAAAACTTTGTAATTTGAATTATTGAAAAATGATTGGAAAATCTTATTTTATAAACATTGGCCAATGCAAATCATTTTGATTAAAATCCATCAAAACAATAAATAAGACGACTCAATGAAAGTTCGCAACTTTCCAAGGGACAATCGTTTGCAATTCTGAAAATCAAATCTCATCAATCATAATTAGTCATTTAATAAGTTGTTTTTATTATTCTTTGTTTTGTTGTATACACATACATATATACATATATATAACATTCCCCCGCATATATTCTTATGAAAATAACAATTCACGAGATTCGTATTTATAAGGGATAAACCTGGGGAGTTTCAACCCCACTTTCAACGCAGGACTCGCCCTTCTAATCTGCCTCATCAATCTACTTTAATTACGGTTCCCCTATTAAATATTTAACGAATAAAATAAAAACATAGCAATTATCCACTTATATTCATTAAATATTAGCTCTTCAGGTCATAATCAAAACACCATACATAATAAAGGCACCTTTCAATTTAAAATTTTACTTAGTATAATTGTCTCAAATTATTATCATATTTATAAGTTTTTTAAACATTAAACGTGTCGATCTAGTGGTTGAGGTACAACATGAACCTTTTTTCCCTTTCACGGCCCTTTACCCGCATTGTTAGTTAGTGTAGAGACCACGCGGTGATCAACACAATAACAACAACGATGAGAGATATGAGAGATAAGAAAGCAAAGCACGTGACACAAGGGTTGTAGGGTTCACGATGTACTTGTTACCGAGTGTTTATGTCCTTGGTGTTCAACAATTATCACTCCCCTGTCCACTCCAACTGTAACGTCCCAGGTAAATAAATAATATTACATTCTAATGTTTATCAATATTAGTGAATAAAATGTTAATACTACTTTAAAGGGAATGTTATGCTCGATGGCGTACCCAATACGCAACAACGAGTTTCTTTGAAATCTTACGTTGCACACTAATAATATAATAATATTATAATAGTTAACGCCTAGCCGTTGTAATGGAGGGAATGAACAGAAATAACTACAAAATGATTACTTATGTTTGTCAAATATTTTTACATTTATCTAATAAATGTTAGAGACTTAAAATCCAAATGAATCCAATTTTAAGAATAAATACTCTAATATTTTTAAAAGATTGTTTTACCGCCTTTTGATGGCAAACTTTTTTTTAATCCAACTTTTGACAATTTTATAAGCTCTATTTGTCAAAATAAACTTATTCTTTATGATTGGGATATTGAAATTTACTTTGGTTAAAATTTTGGTATGTTTCTCACAATGTTTATTCTTTTTAATGAATAGTGAAAAATATTGCATTTTAAATCAAAACTGATTTTTCATCTAATTTAAATATATGGTTAGATTATCTTTTTAATTGGTTTTCACTACCACAAAACTGGGCAAGGCCAGCGCCACCCCTTTATCAGCGCTAACGAAAAAGCGCTGATAAGGGGGGGGGGCTTTATCAGCGCTGATAAAGGGGGGGGCTTTATCAGCGCTTTTTTTAAAAGCGCTGATAAAGGGTCGACTTAAAAAAAATTAAAAAAAATATATTAATATATAAATATAGTTATATAGTTATATTGATATAAATATAATATATATTTTTTAAATATATTTTAGATAAGTATAAATGTACATTTACACTTAATATACTTAATATATAAGATATTTAATGAAAATGGATTCTAAAAAAATTTAAAAAATATTTTTAATTAATAATTTGATAATTATTATGGAGTAATAGTCATTTAATAACAATTTGAAGAATAAAAAAATTAAAAAAATTAAAAAAAGATCCAAAATATGTTGAAAACGCAACTCAAACTTCAAACGGCCATAACTTTTGATCCGGGTGTCCGTTTGAGCTCTACCACATATCAAATCAAAGCATGTGACGAGCTCTACGCCGATGTGACCCAAGAGACCCTAATCAAGCGTTTTTCGAGGCCAAAAGAGGCCCAGAAGGCCTCCAAAACTGGGTTTTTAGTCGGGGTACCTAGATTTTTTAACATTTTGTGGACTTTTAGCCTCGTTTAGGGGGATATTATTTGATTTTTTTGGTGGGGACTGAATTTATTCCAAGGTATTACATTTATATTGATATTATGTCTTTGAAATTTTATCGTTTTTTATAATGCACTGCTATTTATAATCAAATATATAACTATGTGTACATATTTTTTATATATTAACACCTAAAAATTACATTTTTTAAATAAATAATTAAACATATTTACATATAAAATATACTAGATTTATCTTAATAATAACTAATATCCATTTTATTTAAAATACCAATATATGAATATTTATATAACTACTATATATTAATATAACTATATATATATTAATATAACTATATATATATATTAATATAACTATATATATATATATTAATATAACTATATATATATATATTAATATAACTATATATATCAATATAAATATATATTACTGAACGAATAAATATAACAAAATATATATATAAATAAATAGATATATCATGGATAAAAGAACAAATCAATATAGGGTAGTGACAAAGGCTTTAAGTGCGCATGAGGGAGGTCTCAAGATCAAATCCGGGTGGAGGCAAGGGCGCGCGCGCAAGGGTGATTTAAAGGGCTAGCGCTGATAAAGGGTGTAGGTGGTGCGGGCGGGCACTGGATGTGCGGGAAAGCGCTGATAAAGGGGGCCTTAAGTGCTGTAAAATGACCCCCCACAAGATTGGCAGTATTTTTTTTATTTTTTTTTTATTTTTTTTATTTTTATCAGCGCTTTTTTTTTAGCGCTAATAAAAGGGGTCTTTATCAGCGCTTTTTGGAGTGCTGATAAAGGGGACCCCCCCTTTATCTTCGTCGGCATTATCAGCGCTTTTTCTAGCGTTGTTAATGACTATTTTTAGCGCTGATAAAAGCCATATTTGTAGTAGTGTTTAAAGTTTAATTAGAATATATTTTTACAATTTAATTTAATGGTGGTCATTAGAATTAATTTCACTTTGAAAATGGATATAAACAAGTGCCAAACTTTTCATAGATATTGCTTCCAAAAAACCTACTATTTGTTTTGACAGCGGAAATTAACTATATGATTTATTAATGAAACTTCTATGTTTTGAATTTGGTAAAATGAACATCATTTCTGAATTTGAAATATCAAATATAGCTTAGGGTTAATTTTTGGTATTTTTTCTGATAATGTTTTTTTTTAATGAATAGTGAAAAATACAGTTTTTAATTCAAAACTGCCTTTTCATCCAATTTATTTATATATTTAGATTGTCATTTTAATTGTTTTTAAAGTATAATTGAATTATGTTTTTTATCACTTAATACAATGTTGTTCATTGGAAGTAATTTCACTTTTCAATTGGATGTAAAAACAAGTCAATCTTTTGATAAATTTTACTTCTTAAAAAACCTGTCTTTTGTTTTGACAACGAGATTTACTTTTAAATTAATTACTACAATTTATGTGTTTTGAATTTGATGAAATGGATTCCATATTTGGAATCATAAGGTCCAAATTATGTAATTAAGAATCTTTTGTTTTTGGACATTATGAATAGTAACGACGGTAATTATCTTTAATTATCGTGCTTAATTAGTAATCGGGTAATTAAGGGTAAGAAAATAATATCATAAAAATATAAAATGACCCCAAAATGTGTCCTAATACTATTGGTGGTGTCATGACCGACCATGGGATGCCTTGTGCCAACCTTGGGACCCCATGAAGTCACTTTAGTGTGATAGTGACCTTTTATCATTTTTTTTAAAAGAAAGGAAAATGTAACCAAAGTATGTAACACCTGAGTAAAACATTTTTAATTTTGTATACATAAATGATCTCTTGGACTATAAATATTCATTGGAAAGATAAAAATATTTTCTACATCATAGTATTTTTTTATAATTTTTAGACATTAAATAAATTAAATTATATATGAGACCATGATGATGCAGCGATTACATCATTATTTAACGATTTAAATAAAATGAAAAGATAATGTAAAATCTAAGACCTACACATGTCAAAAACCTATTGGATGAGTGGATTTTGAACCCTTATCACCTTATCCTCGAAATACATCAATTTGGGACCTTTAAAATCCGAAACTCATTTGAAAATAAAGTAACATTTTATACCTTTCCAAGAGTGCCCCTCCTCTCCTCTTATAAAAGGCCCCCACCTATACCTCCTTACCCACACCTCTCAAGCCTTTGTCTCGGCTAAGATCTGCTCATTTTGTCTCTCCACATCCCTCTCTTCATCCTAGAAGCCTTACCTTAGGCAGAAAGCTCTTCAAGAAACCCTTTTGGTTCAAACCAAGAGGAGTTACCCAATTCAAAGGTAAAGTCTTCTCTAATGATCTTTTGTTTTATTTTGCTTCTCCAACCCCTAAACTCTTTTTATTCATTTCTTTTGTAACAAAACCAGCATCTTCCATACACTAGTATGTTGTTATAAGAAGTATTCGAGCTACACTTACACACACCTACATCTAATGGTTAAAGAGCATACTGTTTCCGTGGATGGCGAATTTCTGCCTCACGAAACGATGATTGTTCAATATTCTTCTAACACCTTCAAAGGTGGCCATTAAGATGTCACTATATTTATATATGATATATAATATGTTTATGTTTTCCTTAAGCTTTCGTATTTTTCATTTATGTCATACCTTTATGGTTTCCATTATGGGTAAACGCGATATCTTCATTTTAGGAAGTGCGGACTACCGCCCCCTCAAAATGATTTGATTCGTTAATGCCTTATGTGGGACATATAAAGGATAGAGTTAATGATATTATATATGATATTATACTGGAATTATAATATATCTTTATATCATTATGATTTCACTCCATTAAGTAAGAAATAGAAATGAAAGTAGCGTTCATGCGTACATACGACCTACCACCTCCATGAACGGTGCATTTCATTTCTTTTTATCTCTAAATGTTATGGAATAGTATAAAATGAATATGTACTGGATATATATGATATTTAAATCATTAATACTATTCTAGAGATGATTTACCTATAACTACATGGACAATCATTTTCAAACAAGTTCATTTTTGACTCATGTACCAAACATCGACAAAAACGTCTGATATGAACTCACATTATTAACCAATTATTATAACATTTTAATATGTGATATGAACTGAATAATAATATTTAAAGAAGGAACTTAAGCAATTATAACCTGACCAAAGTTTATTATTCAGGAATATAAAGAAACGAACAAGACAAGTCGGACTTGAGGTAAGAGATCCTACCACTCTCTTCCTTTTCAAGTACTCTCTTTTATGTCATTTCTTTTAAGTTCCTCTTTCTTAGTTGGGGGATGTTATTTTATATTACTATTACTATACTTTCTATGTTAATATGTTGAGAGACTCTATTTTATTTCATCAATCCATTTTTTTGGAAGTTTTAAGTGGTGTCGTTAGGCTGTAGAGTTTTCGTAAGGGGTTTTTCATCTCACTTTTATTCCCGTGAGATTTATGCTACATTTGCCACCATTTTCTTTGAGTGGTATATGTACTGCACATTATTCTACTCTTTGTGTAATATAATTTAATTTATGAGTATTTACACCAATGTTGTATATTCCTTCTTTCATGGGGTGTACGTTTCGAAAGTTACCTAAATCGGTAAGGGAACCTTTCACACTGCTCTTTTAAAAAGACTTATTTTGTTATGTATTTTAATTTACATCTTTTTATTTTGGGATATGTTTTTCTATATACATATTGATGTAAATTTTATGTCCAAGTGATGAGATACAATTTTCTCTCTCATCAACTAATTTTATGAATTTTAAAGTGACGCCGTTAGGCTGTCGAATTTTACCAAGGGAACTTTTTAACCCAATTTCGATTTCTTTGGGTTCAACATGTAGTTATTGAATATGTCATACTCTGAATGTAGCGCCCCGACCCCAGCTACCCAGAGTCGGTGCATTATTTCGTAACATTGGCATGATCACAAAAGATCAAGTCTCGAAAGACCGAATAGTTTAGTATCCTTGGAAACACTAGATACATTCGTAAACGTTACATTTCATCATAAAGTGAAAAACTACAATAACATAGTCTCCATAGTCCACACTTCTATCCTCTTCGGAATATCCCTGTAGGTTATTCATAAAATACTTCTTCACATCCTGGAAAAATATTAAAACATTGAAAGGGGTGAGCTCAGATGCTCAGTAAGGTTAACAATATAGCGGAAGTTTTCATAAATAAACATTAACATTTAAGGCAATGTACAACTAAAACAAAAGCCTTTTAAACTTGAACTTCAACATAATATGGAAAAAGTAAAATGAGATAATGCCATTTACTTCTTCACATGGATATTCTACTAGTCAAATAATCACATGCAATATCAATAACCACTTTCATAATGATGGAATGCATAATGCCAGACTATCATAACCACGTAGTCAAGGCCTCGTGCCAAGACCACAAATAAGATTTTGTCAAGGCCTCGTGCCAAGACACTAGTTTGTCTCATGAGACCTGCCGATGCATCGAGGAGCTATAGCGGGCTCCACCCGTCGCTTATTAAGTCCAATGCATTCCTCATATGAACAGGTTTAAACATATCATAAACCATAACATAATCGTATCACATAAAACATGCATACAGGAAACATAAAATTTCCACATTTCAATCACAAGATATCAATACAACACATTGATATAATAAAAACACTTTTAAAACCATTTTCAATACCAAAATACAAGAAAGTTAAAACTTTGTATTTATTTTTCATTAAAAAAAAGTTACGGCTTGTAGAGGAAGCCGAAAATCAAATAATAGTCACGGCGGCGGAGAAGTCGTTGTCGCCGCATACGTATGGCAAGAAAACATTCCTTTTTGTCGTTTAGTAAAACGCTTCGTATGAAAAAGATTCCTTTTGAATAAACGTAAAAGTCAAAGGGGTTTATACACCGTATAAAAGAAAGTTGTGTGTAAAATAAAATATGCCTCCATGAAAGGTGATTAAGACGAAGACCCTTAAAAAGATCATTTTTTTAAAATAAAGTAGATCTATTATGTGTATTCACTTTATGTACACATAAATAAAGTACAAATACAATATAGAACTTAATAATATCATCACATAATTTGAAAGTAGGAGATTAACCCAAAGAATGGAAATTGGGTTAAGAAATTCCCTTACCTCGTGTCTGACTTGACTCAACCGTTCTTTAACCTCCTGAATAATAAACTAGAGTTAATATATACCTTATTAAGAACCATTTTCAATTTCATTATCCTTTTTATATCACTTATTACAATGATATGAACATTATGTAATTATTTAAGTTAATAACAGTCGTTTTGTCGATCTTTGGTACTTGAGTCAACAATAAACTTCTTATAATTACAAGTTGTTTATGTGGTAGAATATCCATTATCTCCAGAATTATATTCATGATTTAGATGTCATATATATCATATATATCCAGTATATACATTCATTTATAATATTACGTAACATTTAGAGGTAAGAAATGAAATGCACCCACTACTGGAAAAACAGGTATTTGCGACGGGCTATTTGCGACGGGATCCCGTCGCAAATAGCCATTTGCGACGGGGTCCCGTCGCAAATAGCCCGTTGCGGAAAACGCCGTCGCAACTAAACTTATTTGCGACGGGACCGTCGCTAAAGCCGTTTTTTGCGACGGACATTCTGCCCGTCGCAAATAGTATTCCGTATTTTTGTAAAAAACTTTTTAAACAGTTATTGCGACGGGCCCGTCGCAAATACCTTTTGCGACGGGACCCGTCGCAAATAGTTTTTGCGACGGGCCCGTCGCAATAACGTTTTTTTTTTAAAATAAAAAAATTAATAATACTAGTATTTGCGACGGGAACCGGGACCCGTCGCAAATACTATTCATAGTAATTGCGACGGGACCCGTCGCAATTACTCTTTTTAAAAAAAAATAAAAAATTATTAATAATACTAGTATTTGCGACGGGCATAGTATCCCGTCGCAAATACTATAAAAAAAATAAAAAAAATAAATTATTAATAAATTATTTTAATTAATATAATAATAGAATTATAATTTACAAATGAAAATAATAAATTATTTTAATTACTATAATAATAGTAGAATTATAATTCAAAAATAAAAATAATAGAATATTAATAAATAATTTAATTAATATAATAATATTATAATTATAATTCATAAATAAAAAAAATATTAATAAGTTATTTTAATTAATATAAAAATAATAGAATTATTTTACATTCAAATATTAAAATAATTCAAGTATTACAAAAAAATAATTAAATTATAATATTATAAAATTTTAATATATATATAAAATTTTATTATATAAATAAAATTTTAATATATATATAAAATTTAATATTATAAAATATAAATATTATTATTATTCATATTAATATTGTTATTTAAAAATATAATATTATTAATATTTTATAATGAGACAGAAACTACGAATAGAAAAAAAAAATATTTTGATTTCACAAATTTTATAACAGAAATACAAACTCTAATCTGTAGGAGGGGGGGGGGGGAGGGGGGGGGGATCTGCAGATGGTGGTGGAGGAAACTCCATCCCTAAAGCATGAGTGAGTCGGCGCATGTACTTCATCTGCTCCTGATGCTGCTGCTGCCACCGACTCGTCTGCTCCTCGTACAGCTGCTGCTGGCGTCGACGCTCCTCCTCATGCTGCTGACGTATCTGCTCCTGCTCCTGTCGGAGACTCTCTATCTGTGCAGTCTGAGATCGCAACTGCTCCTCATACTGTGTAGAAGAAGATGCACGAGCTCCCCTCGAGCTGGACGCCGACATCGCAGCACTGCCATAATAATCTCCGGGAGTCAGTCGAGAGCCGATACCAACTACCCGGCCCTTCTCGAAGGCATACTGGGTGGCCTGCATCCATGCCGCCTCATCAAACTGACGGGCAGTGGTCTGATCTGATGACTCGGCCTGACTCTCAGGCCGGGCCTGTGCCGCTGCGGCCTCATATGACTCCTATAGTTGCAATTTAAAATTAAAATTGTGAATATATTATATGCAGTTAATTTTTAAACTTGAAAACAAATAATACTGACCACGATGTGATGCTGACGATCACCTCTGAGCTCCTCAGTAGCAGGATCACTATACATCCTCCGATATACATCGTACTCTGTAATATCGGGGTGCTCGACAGCCTATAAGAATAAAAAATAAACTGTTAATATTTATAGTTATATAAAATATTTATAAATAATGTACGTACCAGATGCTGTCTATGAGTACTGAAAGAACGACTCCCAGCTCGATGAGTCACCTCCTGCCTCCCCCGATTCTGCCTCCCCACCGATGATCTCCTCTGAAAGGCACCACTCAACCAGTGCGCACATAATCCATCCCATATATGGGATGAAATGTACTCTGGTCGGTGTGCTCTACATGACTCCTCAAAATCTGACACTCCTGCTTTCTTCATCGCAGCTTTTCTTAAATTGTGCAAAAACTGACGAAGGCGATCACGCATGGCCACCTCCCATGCCTCGTGGATGGCGTCACGCATGGTATCCTCGATCGGATACCATAAACCCTACAAATAAATCAAAATATCAAGTTAGAAATGAAATAATTTTCAAAATAAAAATTATTTATTTACGTACGTACCAACCAATGGCCGAACATGGCCTGTTGCACATCAATGGGAATCTGCTCCCATGTGGTCCACGGCTGAGAGAAATAGTTGCGCAAAATAGCGCTGCCCTGTCCGACTGCTATATGTGAAAAACTGAAAAAATAATAAACATTTATTATGTGAATAGATTAATGAAATCTTAGTCAAATTCACAGGTTATTACACAGGTTATCACACCTCCGGGTGCGCGGATCAAACCCAAGACGTGGACGTCGCTCGGGGACGGGGTCAGGAATCATCAATCGTGCAAGACCGCGCCCCCTCCGCGTACTCCCTGGAGCGCCTGCAGGCTGAGGGTCATCTGCCAGCAACTCATCCGCATCGAAAGGCAGGTCAGCCTCCGCCAACTCACGAAATGTGGCCTCGTCCATCTGAAACAGAAAATGTTAATATTAGCAAATAATTGATAATTACTATTATATATACATATATATACATATTATGATTGTATATAAATACCATGGAATTCTATAAGTGTTCATCTTCATCATCATCTTCATATATGTCAATGTCATCTTCATATTCCTCCTCAACATCATCGATATCCATTCGAGTTGCAGTTGCTTCATCTCTTACCATTTCAAATTCATGTGTGACATCATTAACATCATCGTCATCACCGACTCTTAAATGTGGGGTGTCGTCATCGATACTCATATCTCTTTGTAAAAAAGATTGATTTTGAGTACTCTCTTGAAAAACTTCAATTCTTTGCACATCAGTGAAAGCACATTCACTTTGACTAAACTGATTGTCTCGAATTTTGATTTTTATTACACTCCACCAATCAGTCAAGTCTCTTGATGTTGCACAGTACTTTGCATAATAAACTTGATATGCCTGTTGAGCCAATAAGAATGGTTCATTTACTGCGAGAACACTTTTACATTTAATATCGATGATTCCATGAGTCGGATGAACACGCACGCCTCTCTCTGTATCCAACCACCGACATTTGAACATGGTTATGTAATGTTGTCCAAGATAACAGAGTTCAATGATTTCATCAAGTATGCCATAAAAGTCAACTTCATTTTCTCGATGATGAGATCCTCTCAAGCTAACTCCACTGTTCATTGTTTTTTTCGATTCCCCATATGCATGCGTGTGGAATCGAAATCCATTCACCACATATGCATTATAAGTTTTAACAAGTTTGGAAGGTGGGTTACTCAATACACAGAGCCGTTTGTCAATTTTATCAGCATGTCGAGACACCTGAAGATTTGTGAAATAATTATCAATATAGTAAACTATACATTGAATGAGTTGCTAAATGATAAAGAATTTACGTTACCAGTTTTTGAAACCACTGAGAGAAATTTTTCAGTCGCCGTTCTTCGAGAGCAGCTGCTGTAATTTGTGGAATTTGTTTCTTGATATGATTATCATACAACCTATAAAAACCAAAGTTATTTACTGTAACATAAATGATAGAATAAGTGATATAAACACTTACAGTACAACTGATGTCATCTCTTCACAGTTGAGCAGAACATACGTATGAGCTCTATGATGTTCATCATCTGAAATCCAGCGTTCAGAAACTCCACCAAAACCAAGCTCTGACTGGTTGAAAACAGATAATTGATTGTCGATTTCATCAATATTCCTCTCATTCCGTCCCATTCGGTTGTGTTTTGAAGGATACTCAGATTCAAAATAATGGGAGCAGAAAAAAGATATTTCCTCTTGCAAATAAGCTTCTGCAATAGATCCTTCAACAGATGCTTTGTTGCGTACTTTTCTTTTCAATTTTTGCATGCATCTTTCAAATGGGTACATCCATCGAAACTGTACCGGACCTCCACATTTGGCTTCATATGGCAAATGTAACATCAAATGTTCCATTGAGTCGAAGAAAGACGGCGGAAATATTTTTTCCAGTTTACATATAATTACAACAACATCTTTTTCAAGTTTGCCTAGAGCATCATAATCTGCCGTAGCCGCACAAATTTCCCGAAAAAAATGAGACATGTCTGTTATGGAATCCCAAATCACAGAATTCAACAGACCTCTTAATCCAATGGGTAGAAGTCTCTCCATTATAACATGACAATCATGACTTTTCAATCCAGTAATATGACCATTCTTTACACATCTACCCAAATTGGAAGCACAACCATCTGGAAGTCTCAAATCTGCAATCCACTGACAAAATAATAAACGGTTTTCTTTAGACAGTGTATAAGCTGCTTTTGGTTTCAGTAACCTTTCTGTTCTGACATTCTCAAATAGTTCCAATTCTGGACGCCTGCAAATTTGGGCAAGATCTAAACGTGCATTTACATTGTCTTTGCTCTTTCCTGGCGTATCCAAAACTGTATGAAACAAATTATCAAAACAGTTCTTCTCAATATGCATGACATCTAACATGTGTTGGACCAACAAATCAGACCAATATGGCAAATCCCAAAATATGCTACGTTTAATCCAATTGTGTTCTTTCCCAAAACCAGAAATTTTCTGTTGGTTTATTGTGGGACCAAAAGTGATGGGAGGTAATGAAAATACAACCGATTTTAACTCCGAACCTGATAGCATTTTTGGAGGTCCATCCCTTTCAGCTGTTCCTTTTCTGAAATGAGATCTGTTTCTGCGAAAAGGATGATCAGCTGGAAGAAATCTGCGATGACAGTCAAAATAACAAGGTTTCTTTCCATGAATGAGCATAAATGCTTTGTTCTCTCCCATACAGTAAGGACATGATTTCTGACCATGTGTACTCCAGCCAGATAACATCCCATAAGCAGGGAAGTCACTTATTGTCCACATCAATGCTGCTCTCAGTATGAAATTCTGTTTCGTTGCAACATCATATGTACTGACACCAGTACTCCACAATAAATTTAATTCATCAATCAATGGCTTCAAATAAACATCAATATTTTTCTTCGGATGTCCTGGAATTAGTAAAGTCAAAAAGATATATGGCTCCTTCATCAACATCCATGGAGGTAAATTATACGGAGTTAAAAAAACAGGCCAACATGAATATTGACTACCATAAGATCCAAACGGACAGAAACCATCAGTGGAAAGGCCCAGTCGAACATTTCTAGCTTCTAAAGCAAATGATGGATGCACTCTATCAAAATGTTTCCATGAATCACTATCGGCTGGATGATTCAAGCTTTTATCGGTTGAAATATTCTCTTTATGCCATGACATCATTGTCGCTGTATTCTTAGACATGAATAAACGCTGAAGTCTAGATGTAAGCGGAAAATATCTCAACTGTTTTACAGGAATCAAACCAGACTTCCCGTGTTGTCCTTCTTTATATCTCCGTTGCCCACATGTGGGACAACTATCCAACGACTCATTTTCCCCTGAATATAAAATGCAGTCATTTGAACATGCATGAATCTTCTGACAAGTAAGTCCCAAATTTCGAACCAACCTCTTACTTTCATAGTAATTTGCAGGTAAAACATTTCCTTCGGGTAATAGTGTTTTCAGCAAAGAAAATATCTGGTCAAAACATGTGTTTGACATTCCGTTATCTGATTTGATAGCCATAAATTTTGCAACTGCTTCTAATTTGCTCATCTTGCAGCCAGGATATAATGCATCCTCAGCAGACTTCAACAACTCATAAAATTCAGACGGTCCCAACTCAGGATTTGAAGCTATATCAGCCGGAGTTTCTGTATGTTGAACAGATGAACCTGCAACATCATGTACTAAATCTTGAAACTAGGATGGATCCGGAATCAAGTTGGTATCATCTGCTCTGGAACTGCGTTCACCGTGTTGATACCAAAAAACATAATCTGCTTGAAAACCAAAACGCAAGAGATGTTCCCCCACTTTGTCAAACGTGTCAAACGTTCTCAATGCACATTTTCTACAAGGGCATTTTATCTTTCCTTCTGAAACAAATTCTGAATTTGATGCCGCAAATGATAAAAAAATCTCCACACCCTCTATATATACTGGATTTAAACCAGAACCATTTGGATTTCTACGTTGATTTATCCATATGCGGTCATCTAATAATGACTGTTGACGACCTCGTTGTTCCATATTTTTCTATAAAATATAAAAGCATTACTGATTTTGAATAATTTGTTAGAAAAAACACTCAAGCAAGGATTACTAATTATTACAATTTATTACTAATTATTACTATTTATTACTAATTTAGCAATACTTAGCAATACTTAGCAATACTTAGCAAAAGGAAAACTGCTTGAATAATGAAAGGAAATTTGATAATCATCGTTGTGGAGATGGTTATAAATTTTCCCTTCATTATCCAAGCAGATTTCGTTTACTAATTATTAGTAATAAAAAAAATATTATCAATATTTACGAAAAAACAATATTAATATTATTAAAATAATAAAAAAAATTAAAAAATATTAAAATTATCAATATTCAGAACAAACTTTGTTCTATTATTAACATGTTCAAATCTTAAAGGGTCGTCAATTGTCAGGTCATGCGCAATAAAAAGTTTGTGTCAGCCATGTCTAATGTAAACTCTATAATTGTCCTTGCATGGTTGATCACTTCGCAAGTAATGTTGCAATCAGACAAACCAAGTCATTCCCTTCTTAACTATAAGAATTATCTCACATGAACCTTTACATAGATCATTCTTCCTTAAAAATTTGAGGGGATATCATTATTTTTCCCTTAAATTTTCAAGGAAGAATGGTCTATGTAAAGGTTCATGTGAGATGATTCTTATAGATAAGAAGGGAATGACTTGGTTTGTCTGATTGCAACATTACTTTTGAGGTGATCGACCATGCAAGGACAATTATAGAGTTTACATTGGACATGGCTGACAGAAACTTTTTATTGCGCATGACCTGACAATTAGCGACCCTTTAAGATTTGAACATGTTAAGAATAGAGCAAAATCTGTTGTAAATATTGATAATTTTAATATTTTATAAATTTTTATTATTTTAATAATATTAATATTTTTTTCATAAATATTGATAATTTAATTTTTTTTGCTAAGTGTTCTTGAGTATTCCTGAGTATTCCTGAGTATTCCTGATTATTCGTGAGTATTCGTGAGTATTCGTGATTATTCGTGAGTATTCGTGATTATTCGTGAGTATTCGTGAGTATTCGTGAGTATTTGTGAGTATTCCTGAGTATTCCTGAGTATTCCTGAGTAATCCTAATTATTACTAATTATTCCTGATTATTCCTAATTATTTGCAATTATTGGTAATTATTGGCAATTATTGGTCATTATTACTAATTATTACTAATTATTGGTAATTATTACTAATTATTGGTAATTATTACTAATTATTCCTAATTAATCCTAATTATTCCTAATTAATCCTAATTAATCCTACTTATTCCTAATTATTCCTAATTATTACTAATTATTGCTAATTATTTCTAATTATTGCTAATTATTTCTAATTATTGCTAATTATTTCTAATTATTGCTAATTATTTCTAATTATTGCTAATAATTTCTAATTATTACTAATTATTTCTAATTATTACTAATTATTTCTAATTATTCGTAATTATTGCTAATTATTGGTAATTATTGTTAATTATTGGTAATTATTGCTAATTATTGGTAATTAATACTAATTATTGGTAATTAATACTAATTATTGGTAATTAATACTAATTATTGGTAATTATTACTAATTATTGGTAATTATTACTAATTATTCCTAATTAATACTAATTATTCCTAATTAATACTAATTATTCCTAATTATTCCTAATTATTCCTAATTATTGTTAATTATTCCTAATTATTACTAATTATTGTTAATTATTCCTAATTATTACTAATTATTGGTAATTAATACTAATTATTGGTAATTAATACTAATTATTGGTAATTAATACTAATTATTCCTAATTAATACTAATTATTGGTAATTATTACTAATTATTCCTAATTAATACTAATTATTCCTAATTATTCCTAATTATTGTTAATTATTCCTAATTATTACTAATTATTGTTAATTATTCCTAATTATTACTAATTATTGTTAATTATTCCTAATTATTACTAATTATTGTTAATTATTCCTAATTATTACTAATTATTGGTAATTAATACTAATTATTGGTAATTAATACTAATTATTGGTAATTAATACTAATTATTCCTAATTAATACTAATTATTCCTAATTAATACTAATTATTGGTAATTATTACTAATTATTCCTAATTAATACTAATTATTCCTAATTATTACTAATTATTGTTAATTATTCCTAATTATTACTAATTATTGTTAATTATTCCTAATTAATACTAATTATTGGTAATTAATACTAATTATTGGTAATTAATACTAATTATTGGTAATTAATACTAATTATTGGTAATTAATACTAATTATTTCTAATTAATACTAATTATTTGTAATTAATACTAATTATTCCTAATTAATACTAATTATTTGTAATTAATACTAATTATTCCTAATTAATACTAATTATTGGTAATTATTACTAATTATTCCTAATTAATACTAATTATTCCTAATTATTCCTAATTATTACTAATTATTGTTAATTATTCCTAATTATTGTTAATTATTCCTAATTATTACTAATTATTGTTAATTATTCCTAATTATTACGAATTATTGGTAATTAATACTAATTATTGTTAATTATTGGTAATTATTACTAATTATTCTTAATTATTGATAATTATTAGTAATTAAATGAATAATTATCAATAATTAGAAATAATTACCAATAATTACAAATAATAACATTATTAATATATTTTATTATTAATATTAAAATAATATAATTTTCTAATTTATATACAGTTCTTTTTTCATCTGTGCGTTTTCTATCTCCACATACAAATAATACATGTGAAGACAGCAAACACACAGATGAAAAAAGAACTGTATATATATAAAAAATTATATTATTTTAATATTAATAATAAAATAAACTAATAATGTAATAATGTTCTTATTCCTAATTATTGGTATTTATTACTAGTTATTAATATTTATTCTTAATTACTAAAAATTATTACTAATTATTCCTAATTACCATATAAACAATACTAATAATTTAAATTTATTAAGTAATAAAACAATGTAAACATAATTAAATTACAACTAATTAATAATAATAGAAACTAATAAGAAATTAAAAATAAATAAAAAATTAAAATGAAGATAAATACCTTGAAAATTGATCTGTTCTGATCGTTCTTCAAAACTTTAATATCAGCTCCGGAGAAAAAACTTAAACTGGAGAAAAACTCAACTCTAGAAATATGATTCTGAGAGAGAGAGAAGATAAGGAATGAGAATGAAATGAAAAAAACGGATGGGGGTATTTATAGGTTAGATTAGTTGCGACGGGCCCATTTGCGACGGGATTCCCGTCGCAAATAGTATTATTTGCGACGGGTCCCGTCGCAAATACCTTAGCCAACATTTATTACGGTCAACCGGTAAATAGTTATTTGCGACGGGTCCCGTCGTAAATAATCCTCTGCCGACATAGTATTTGCGACGGGGGAATATTCCCGTCGCAAATACCTTTTACCGCCGCCGGTTATTTGCGACGGGAATATTTCCCCGTCGCAAATAAGTTTCCCGCGATTTGGCGCGCATCGCGGGAAAACTATTTGCGACGGGGAAAGCAATCCCGTCGCAAAAGCCTCCTTATTTGCGACGGGGAAATACCCCCGTCGCAAATAAGTTTTTAACATGACTATTTGCGACGGGATTTATTCCCGTCACAAATAACCCGTCGCAATTGCTCATTTTTCCCGTAGTGACCGTTCATGGAGACGGTAAGCCGTACGTACGCATGAACGCTACTTTCATTTCTATTTCGTATTTAATGGAATGAAATCATAATGATATAAATGTATAATATAATTCCAGTATAATATAGTGTATAATACCATTTACTCCATCCTTTATACATCCCACATATGGCATTAACGATTCAAATCACTTTGAGGGGGCGGTAGTCCGCACTTCCTAAAATGAAATTACCGCGTTTTACCCATAATGGAAATCATAAATTATGCCATAAATGAGAAATACAGAAGCATAAGTAAAACATAAACATATTATATATCATATATAAATATAGTGACATCTTAATGGACACCTTTGAAGGTGTTATATGAGTGTTGAACAATCATCGTTTCGTGAGGCAGAAATTCGCCATCCACAGAAACCGTATGTTCTTTAAGGTGTGAAGGTGTGAATAAGTTGGGAGTGTATTTGGGCAGAGGTTGGTCGAGCCAAATGGCTTGAAGGTGTGAATAAGGTGGGAGAGGTGGGGGCCTTTTATAAGTGGAGAGGAGAGGCTCTTTTGGAAAGATTGAAATGTTACATTATTATACAATGCTTTTCGGATTCTAAAGGTCCCAAACTTATACAATTCGTGGATAAGGTGATAAGGGTTCGAAATATCCTCATCCAATAGGCTTTGGACAAGTGTAATCCTTGATTTTTGCATTATTTTCTCATTTTATTTAAATCGTTAAATAATGAGGTCATCGCTGCATCATCATGATGTCATAAATAATTTAATTTATTTAATGTCTAAAAATTCTAAAAAAAATACTATGATGTAGGAAATCTTTTTAGATTTCCAATGACTATTTATAGTCAAAAATATGACTTGTATAACCCCATATAAAAATTGTTTTAGTAAAACATTTCATGTTTGTGTCATTTTTTACTTTAACATTAAATAAAAGGTATTTATGTCATTTTCCAACTAAAGTGGCTCCATGGGGTCCCCAAGTTGACCCATGGATTGTCTTGGTCGGCCATGGCACATCCAATGAGGGTAGGACATGTGTCAAGCTCATCTCATATTATTAAAACATTATTTTTACCTTAAACTACACTAATTACCTCTAATCGCGATTAAGAACTTAAGAGTTACTATTCACCAAAAAAATTATTTTAATCTCATTGAACCACATTTTACTTCTTAATGACAACCATGTATGTCGGATTTTTGAAAATCAAATCACAGAAGTGGTAATATTTCATTTAAACGAAAAATCAGTTATTTAACTACCACTTAGTGGTTTCACTATTCATCAAAAATTGAAGTTTTTCAGAACAAGGCCAAAATTTCACCCTAAGCTATAATTGATATTCCGAATTCAAAAATGATGTCTATTTTAAAAAATTACAAACATATAAGTTGCATTAATTAATTTTATAATTAATTCCCGCTGTCACAATAAATAGCGTGTTTTTAAGAAACAATTTATATCAAAAGATTGATAATTGTTTATGTCCAATTTCAATGTTAAATTAATTCTAATGACCACCATTGGATAAAATGGTAAAAATATATTCTAATTATACTTTAAAACCACTAAATAGTATAATTTATCACTATAAATTATTTTGATCAAAAAAGTTATTTTTAAGTATTTTTCACTATTCATAAAAAATTAGAAGTTCTCAGAAAAATACCAAAAATTCAACATAGGCTAATTTCGATATTCCAAATCCAAAAAATGAAGTCCATTTTGAATTATAAAATTTCTATAATTTTAAAAAGTGGTTATTACTATTCATAACGGCTACTTTAATTCGTTGTGGTGTGTGTTAGAGCTCGAGGTTGCGTACAACACACGCTATTGCAATATTCGAAGTGAAACGTACCGTGGAAGCTTGGGGTGTTACATTCTCCCCTCCTTCAATAAATTGCGTCCTCACAATTTGAATTTTTTTCTTTGAAAATAAAAGGTTGAAAATAGAAAATACCTTTGTGGAAAACCCACATCGGAAATAAGATTAATAAAATTTAGCCTTAATAAGAGGGAAATGGAAATAAGAAAGTCACCACCAAATTATGATCTCGATAAGGAGAACATTGGTGGCAATTAGAGACATATAATTGGAGGAAAAATGTAAATATTTGTAGGGAGTGATTGAGGTCATCAATCACAATCAACTGTCAAATTGAGGGCCTCAAAGCCTTCAATCTATGTTGATTTAAAATATCATCAGTTCAACAAGACATAAGGTATTAGGATAACACATTTTTTGTTTTAATATCCCTTTACTAAAGTTTAAGAATTAATTCATTCATTGAATAAGAGATAGGTATATATATATTTATGCTTGACAATTAGAGTTTCAACCTTCAACTCATCTTTCACTCAAAAAGATAATAGAACTCAAAAATATTATACTTATCCTAATTGTATAAGGTTCCAAATGATAACACATACCATTTAGATCAGTAAAATTATTTTGTAATAACCAGGGACTTCCTGTAGGATAGTGGTAGGAAATAAAGGCCTGTCGCACTATGCTTGTGGGTTCGATTCCTGCAGCTTTGTCTGACGCGATGGGTTATGCCCCACCCTACAGGTTGTCCTTTTCCTAAAACTATAGTATTATAATATTCCAAAAATATTCTTCATAAATTTTTTAACCTTAAACAATACTATCCAAAGATCAACTTAATCCACTCCAACCTTTATAGTTATCCAAAATACCTCTGTCCAGACTTTCTCTAAAAGGTCTCTTAATTCCAAAATCAATTTATCAGATTCCCCAAACAAATTAAAGTTTCTCTTTTTGTCACATACTAAAAATATGATTACCTTCATCATATTAAAACCTTATTGAAATCAACAAGTACTACAGTACAATCCATATATATATATCACATTATTCTAATAACCAGAATATAATACATGAGTCCAAAAGCACCAATACATTAGTTATTCTGCTTCAACTGTAGTAACAACATAAGATTGTCCTTGATCCCTTGGCCTTTTCTGAGGTAAGTTTCCCTGACGCTTAGGACATTCGTCTGCATAATGACCCATTTCTCTACAATTGTATCATTCAACTTTGATAGCCTCTTTCTTTCCCTTGCAATCACGAGCCTGGTGACCCTTTTCTCCACATTTATAACAAACTACCATTCCTTTTAGGCAAGTACCAGGGTGATTCTTCCCACAATTATCACATAATGGAAAATCCTTCTTTCCCTTTTTCCCTTTATCTGTCTCTTGTTCCACCGTTCTCTTCTTCTCTTGCTTTACTTTGTTGTCATAAGACTTAGAGAATTCCTTTTCTGTATTGATAGCACACGAGACAATATCTTCGTATGATGAGAAGGATTGTGATACTAAAGCTCGACGGAGAAATGGTTTTAACCCATCAAAGAAACGATCAATCTTACTCCTTGGGTTACGTATATAATCGGCAGCATGCCTCGCTAACCTTGTAAAGTTAGCCTCATACTTTGCGACATTCTCATCCTCCTTTTGTCTCAGACTCAGAAATTGCCTTTCCATATCTGCTCGATGGTCGCGAGGAAAGTATTTTTCTAAAAACAGATCTTTGAACTCCCTCCATTCCATATTCGATACATCATCATCTTCCTTTGTGTTTTGAATCAGCGACCACCACTGATCGGCATCTCCAGTGAGGCGGTAAACTGTCATGACAACCTTCTCCCTTTCGCTACTCCCCAAGGCATGGAATATTTTCTCTAAGGAATTTATCCATTGCTCAACTACTATAGGATTTGTACTCCCATTGAATGTTGGTGGTTGTTGCCTCATGAAACGGTCTAGTATTGATCCTCCACGTTGCGGATCAGGGTGCTCCATACGAGTAAGGTTGTTATTCATAACCTGCGTGAGTTGTCCCAGTACGGTGAGAAGCTGATCAGCACCAGTTGTATCACTAGCTCCACCATAATTATCTTGAGCAGGAGGGAAATCCCTACACGAAGTGCGTGCATTGATATGGTTTCCATTCCTTCCACTAGGTGCCATTTCTAAATAATGGCATAAACTAGATTAGTTCATGAATCAAAATACATAATTCCATATTTGTAAAACACTTAACATAAATTGAACTAATTATGGATATAATCCATAATTATAAAAATGTTTTCTTTGAGGAAGTATATACTCGTAACCCTTCATAGTGTTTTGTAAAGAAAATGGGAATTATCCTAAGCATATCCCTCAGGAGTGTCGTAACCAAGAGTGCAGCAAGGCCCGTTGTCGTGCACCAGTTCCCGTTCGAGTCTAGATCAAAGCGGTGTTTTCGAATTTTACCCCTAGGTACATCTGTGCCAGAGCCGCCTCTACCTGCTCGTATCCAGACAGAGATGTATTTCTCGGAAAACTCATAACATCTCTATAATACCAAAATTCTAGGAAGTTCTTCTATACTAATCCTCAAAGTCTATCTTTGGGCTATGTGCTCTAATCAGAGTTTATCTACATCTAGATTCCAAGGTTAGTACTAAACTGCCTCTGATACCAACTGTAGCGCCCCGACCCCAGCTACCCAGAGTCGGTGCATTACTTCGTAACATTGGCATGATCACAAAAGATTAAGTCTCGAAAGACCGATTAGTTTAGTAGCCTTGGAAACACTAGATACATTCGTAAACGTTACATTTCATCATAAAGTGAAAAACTACAATAACATAGTCTCCATAGTCCACACTTCTATCCTCTTCGGACTATCCCTGCAGGTCATTCATAAAATACTTCTTCACATCCTGGAAAAATATTAAAACATTGAAAGGGGTGAGCTCAGATGCTCAGTAAGGTTAACAATATAGCGGAAGCTTTCATAAATAAACATTAACATTTAAGGCAATGTATAACTAAAACAAAAGCCTTTTAAACTTGAACTTCAACATAATATGGCAAAAGTAAAATGAGATAATTCCATTTACTTCTTCACATGGATATTCTACTGGTCAAATAATCACATGCAATATCAATAACCACTTTCATAATGATGGAATGCATAATGCCAGACTATCATAACCACGTAGTCAAGGCCTCGTGCCAAGACCACAAATAAGATTTTGTCAAGGCCTCGTGCCAAGACACTAGTTTGTCTCATGAGACCTGCCGATGCATCGAGGAGCTATAGCGGGCTCCACCCGTCACTTATTAAGTCCAATGCATTCCTCATATGAACAGGTTTAAACATATCATAAACCATAACATAATCGTATCACATAAAACATGCATACAGGAAACATAAAATTTCCACATTTCAATCACAAGATATCAATACAACACATTGATATAATAAAAACACTTTCAAAACCATTTTCAATACCAAAATACAAGAAAGTTAAAACTTTGTATTTATTTTTCATTAAAAAAAAGTTACGGCTTGTAGAGGAAGCCGAAAATCAAATAATAGTCACGGTGGCGGAGAAGTCGTTGTCGCCGCATACGTATGGCAAGAAAACATTCCTTTTTGTCGTTTAGTAAAACGCTTCGTATGAAAAAGATTTCTTTTGAATAAATGTAAAAGTCAAAGGGGTTTATACACCGTATAAAAGAAAGTTGTGTGTAAAATAAAATATGCCTCCATGAAAGGTGATTGAGACGAAGACCCTTAAAAAGATCATTTTTTTAAAATAAAGTAGATCTATTATGTGTATTCACTTTATGTACTCATAAATAAAGTACAAATACAATATAGGACATAATAATATCATCACATAATTTGAAAGTAGGAGATTAACCCAAAGAATGGAAATTGGGTTAAGAAATTCCCTTACCTCGTGTCTGACTTGACTCAACCGTTCTTTAACCTCTTGAATAATAAACTAGAGTTAATATATACCTTATTAAGAACTATTTTCAATTTCATTATCCTTTTTATATCACTTATTACAATGATATGAACATTATGTAATTATTTAAGTTAATAACGATCGTTTTGTCGATCTTTGGTACTTGAGTCAACAATAAACTTCTTATAATTACAAGTTGTTTATGTGGTAGAATATCCATTATCTCCAGAATTATATTCATGATTTAGATGTCATATATATCATATATATCCAGTATATACATTCATTTATAATATTACGTAACATTTATAGGTAAGAAATGAAATGCACCGTTCATGGAGACGGTAAGCCGTACGTACGCATGAACACTACTTTCATTTCTATTTCGTATTTAATGGAATGAAATCATAATGATATAAATTTATAATATAATTCCAGTATAATATAGTGTATAATACCATTTACTACATCCTTTATACATCCCACATATGGCATTAACGATTCAAATCACTTTGAGGGGGCGGTAGTCCGCACTTCCTAAAATGAAATTATCGCGTTTTACCCATAATGGAAATCATAAAGTATGCCATAAGTGAGAAATACAGAAGCATAAGTAAAACATAAACATATTATATATCATATATAAATATAGTGACATCTTAATTGCCACCTTTGAAGGTGTTATATGAGTGTTGAACAATCATCATTTCGTGAGGCAGAAATTCGCCATCCACAGAAACCGTATGTTCTTTAACCATTAGATGTAGGTGTGTGTAAGTGTAGCTAGAATACTTATTATAACAACATCCTAGTATATTGAGGATACTGGTTTTGTTACAAAATAAATTAATAAAAAGAGTTTAGGGGGTTGGAGAAGCAAAATAAAACAAAACAACATTAGAGAAGACATTACCTTAAAAATCGGGTAACTCTTTTTGATTTGAGCCAAAGGATTACTTGGGAAGAATTCTGCCCAAAGTGAGGCTTCTAGGAGTAAGAGGGGGAAGTTGGTAGTGTATTTGGGCAGAGGTTGGCCAAGCCAAATGGCTTTAAGGTGTGAATAAGGTGGGAGAGGTGGGGGCCTTTTATAAGTGGAGAGGAGGAGCTCTTTTGGAAAGATTGAAATGTTACATTATTATACAATGTTTTTCAGATTCTAAAGGTCCCACACTTATACAATTCGTGGATAAGGTGATAAGGGTTCGAAATATCCTCATCAAATAGGCTTTGGACAAGTGTAAGCCTTGGATTTTGCATTATCTTCTCATTTTATTTAAATCGTTAAATAATGAGGTCATCGATGCATCATCATGATGTCATAAATAATTTAATTTATTTAATGTCTAAAAATTCTAAAAAAAATACTATGATGTAGGAAATCTTTTTATCTTTCCAATTACTATTTATAGTCAAAAATATGACTTGTATAACCCCATATAAAAATTGTTTTAGTAAAACATTTCATGTTTGTGTCATTTTTTACTTTAACATTAAATAAAAGGTATTTATGTCATTTTCCAACTAAAGTGGCTCCATGGGGTCCCCAAGTTGACCCATGGATTGTCTTGGTCGTCCATGGAACATCCAATGAGGGTAGGACATGTGTCAAGCTCATCTCATATTATTAAAACATTATTTTTACCTTAAACTACACTAATTACCTCTAATCGCGATTAAGAACTTAAGAGTTACTATTCACCAAAAAAATTATTTTAATCTCATTGAACCACATTTTACTTATTAATTACAACCATGTATGTCGGATTTTTGAAAATCAAATCACATAAGTGGTAATATTTCATTTAAACGAAAAATCAGTTATTTAACTACCACTTAGTGGTTTCACTATTCATTAAAAATTGAAGTTTTTCAGAACAAGGCCAAAATTTCACCCTAAGATATAATTGATATTCCAAATTCAAAAATGATGTCTATTTTACAAAATTACAAACATATAAGTTGCATTAATTAATTTTATAATTAATTCCCGCAGTCACAACAAATAGCGTGTTTTTAAGAAACAATTTATATCAAAAGATTGGCAATTGTTTATGTCCAATTTCAATGTTAAATTAATTCTAATGACCACCATTGGATAAAATGGTAAAAATATATTCTAATTATACTTTAAAACCACTAAATAGTATAATTTATCACTATAAATTATTTTGATCAAAAAAGTTGTTTTTAAGTATTTTTCACTATTCATAAAAAATTAGAAGTTCTCAGAAAAATACCAAAAATTCAACATAGGCTAATTTCGATATTCCAAATCCAAAAATGAAGTCCATTTTGAATTATAAAATTTCTATAATTTTAAAAAGTGGTTATTACTATTCATAACGACTACTTTAATTCGTTGTGGTGTGTGTTAGAGCTCGAGGTTGCGTACAACACACACTATTACATTATTTGAAGTGAAACGTACCGTGGAAGCTTGGGGTGTTACATTGAATATGTGTTAATGACCTTTGATTGTTTTACACTTAATATCCACTTATATTGGGTGTATTTATATTTGTCACACATAATTTTGAGATTGATTTATCCTTAATTTAAGGATACCTTCTTTATAAGGGATTTCATCTCATTTTACATTTCTATTGAGACTTCATTGTTGTTATGCACCAATTAACTCTTATATGGTGTATATACTGTCCTTTGGAATATTATATCATGAATCCATTTATTCTCATGATATTATAAAGTTCTGATTAAATTTTATTCCTCAATTATTGTATTCAAGTGTCTCTAATTTTGGTAAAAACCCATTAACTAAAATATCGCTTTAAATGTTTTAATGATTTGTTCTTATTAATATCCATGTTTTCAAAATGGTTTTAAGGATTTATTTATATGAATATTAATGGTTTAAAATTTTAAAAGCTTCAAGGTGGTATGGGACACTTTGATTCAAAAATCTCTTTATTGAATGTTTTAAATGGTTTTGAAAATGGGTTTTTTTGAATGGATTCATTATTTCAATATCTTAAAAACTTATATTTTTATTGCAATGTGGGAATGTTATCTTTCCTTTATGCTTAAGTTATGTGCTATGATTATGTTTTGTTTCTTGGGAATTGTTTATGAAAATGGGTGGTTCCGTGATAAACTAAGAGCGGGTGAGCCCGATATTGCTCTCCAATGCATTGGGTAACGCGAAGGGGTTAAACGCTAAGGTTTCTCCGAAGAGATTTAGGTAATATACTATGATGGGTATTCCAAACTTAACCATGAGGGTTACTCCCTACGTAAGAATGTTATGGATGCCTCAAGTTACATTTATTTCTTCTGATTTTTATGAGTTATTCATAAATCTTATGATTTCATGAGGTATGTTAACGTGCTTATGTTTTATGAGTAAAATATGATTTCATTGATTCTTATGTATACATGTACTAATGTTTCATTTTCGAATTTTTATATCCCTTACTGAGCTTTTTATGCTCATCCCAAGTTTTTGAAATGTTTTTCACAGGTCAAGGGAAAGGTAAATGATATGATGATAGTGTCAACGAAGTGTCAAGAAAGAATCCATGTTTTATTTTGAATATGTTTCTGTTGATGGGAAAAAAAAATGAATACTATATTTTATATAACCACTTTGTTTAAATGTGGAATGTAATGCATGATTTATGATCTAATTCTCTAAAACTCTAAACCTGAAAAGATCCTCAATGTGTATTCTTGAAATAACTCAAGATTAAGTAAGGTTTAAGGCTGGGGCCTTATAGTTGGTATGAGAGGATGGTTTAGATAACTTTAGAGGTTAGAGTGTTAAGTGATAAGTTGTGTATAACCACAATGCTTATTATATTAGATAAAGTCATTGTTATTTTTGAAGTTTGGAATGAGTTTGAGATAACTTGGATAAGTATATCTTAGTTTTTATCTTCCTCTTTAGTACATAATGATTTTGTTGATGTACTCACACTGACATTTCTGGTTTTAGTAAATGGATGGATCTAGCAGGCACCAAAGTGACAATGGGTTTGAAGGAAACTGTGGTGGTTCTCTGATTAAGAGACTGGATGAAATGGGGGATTCAATGAGAAATATAGTGGTTATTCTAAACCAACTATCAGGAGTCATGATCAACCACTTGAACCTTGGTGAGTTCTCTAATGCATCATGTACGAGAGAACCAACTCGACATGGAAGTTCAGGTAATAATTATAAAGGTAACCATTAGGGTTTATATGATCCTTACTTTTGAGGTAATTATGGGTTACTATACGTTATGATGGAATATGAACGACATGAGATAAACTTGAGGTTAAATTATGTTTTGGTTATTTTGAATATTTTAGCTCGTTTTGGGGAATGTTTTAAGAATTATATAGTTTTGGAAAAAGGACAACACGCAGACCACGTGACAACCCGTCACGTCAGACAAAGCTGCGGGAATCGAACCCACAACCAAAGTGCGACTGGTATTTATCACCTACCATTGGACTATGGGAAGTCCCTGGTTAGTTTGACTAATTATTTTTAGTTAGATGATTTTATGAATCAAGAGTAAGTTGATTTTGGGTAATCTATGGAAATTATTAACCTATCATGGAGGATATGTGATTAGGTTAAGACTTTAAGAGCAACTGATGTTATTTGGAGATAAATGTTAATTTGTACCTTGGGAGACTATGTGATTAAATCCTTCAAGTATTTGGGTTTCAATATTAGTTGGGTTTACTTTGAAGAATTTTACGGATAGATGTTTATTGAATGGTTTTTGTTGAACTTTGGGTTTTGTTTGAAATTTTTTGGAGATTAGGAGTAGTTTTTCTTTTTGTAAAAAAAAATCCTTTTGGGGTATTATCTGATCTCGTACTAAACTTTTTGGTCTGGTTTTGGTTGATATCTAAAGACATGAGAAATATATAGTTCTCTTTTATGGATTAGGTGATTCTCAAGAAGTTGATTATAGTACTCTTAATGCGAACAAGTCTTTCTAAATACTCGTCTTTTGGAGAAAATATGAGTTTGATTAAGGAATCTAGTAAAAGTTGAAAGTCTACGTGACAAGTAAGTATGTTTCATTATGATTTAGTTAAGCTCAAAAATAAATTCCTCAATTAAGAGTAACTTAAAACAAAAATGTTGTCTGTTAACTTTTCCTACTGGGGAATCGAATACCGTTTAACCCATCACAAGTTTGTGATTTTCTTGTGGTTAACTTTCTCCTATACATGTTTACTATCACTCTCCACCAGAACATGACACTTTGTTTTTTTCCTCCATATCGATATTTTCATACTTGGAATCCTAGTATGGGTTAACTCGGGTGACCTTTGTACTTCTATTCCTTTATTTTAAAGTGATAGTTTTACTGACTCTCGTTCCGATGTGGGACTTTCAATGAAGTTTCCATGCCCAATTTTGAAATTGCGAGGACACAATTACCAAAAGGGGGGAAGGATGTAACATCCCAGGTAAATAAATAATATTACATTCTAATGTTTATCAATATTTATGAATAAAATGTTAATACTACTTTAAAGGGAATGCTATGCTCGATGGTGTACCCAATACGCAACAACAAGTTTCTTTGAAATCTTACGTTGCACACTAGTAATATAATAATATTATAATAGTTAACGCCTAGCCGTTGTAATGGAGGGAATGAACAGAAATAACTACAAAATGATTACATATGTTTGTAAAATATTTTTACATTTATCCAATAAATGTTAGAGGATTAAAATCCAAATGAATCCAATTTTAAGAATAAATACTCTAATATTTTTAAAAGATTGTTTTACCGCCTTTTGATGGAGAACTTTTTTTTAATCTAACTTTTGACAATTTTATAAGCTCTATTTGTCAAAATAAACTTATTCTTTATGATTGGGATATCGAAATTTACTTTGGTTAAATTTTTGGTATGTTTCTGACAATGTTCATTCTTTTTAATGAATAGTGAAAAATATTGCATTTTACATCAAAACTGCTTTTTCATCTAATTTAAATATATGGTTAGATTATCTTTTTAATTGGTTTTCACTACCACAAAACTGGGTAAGACCAGCGCCACCCCTTTATCAGCACTAACGAAAAAGCGCGGATAAAGGGGGGGGGGGGGCTTTATCAGCGCTCAAAAAAGCGCTGATAAAGGGTGCCTTTATCAGTACTAAAAAAAGCGCTGATAAAAGGACCCCTTTATCAGCGATTTTTTTAGCGCTAATAAAGGGACCCCCTTTATCAACGCTTGTTTAGTAGCGCTGATAAAGGGGGGGGGGGCTTTATCAACGCTTTTTTTAAAAGCGCTGATAAAGGGTCGACTTAAAAAAAAATTAAAAAAATATATTAATATATAAATATAGTTATATATTTATATTGATATAAATATAATATATAATTTTTAAATATATTTTAGATAAGTATAAATGTACATTTACACTTAATATACTTAATATTTAAGATATTTAGTGAAAATGGATTCTAAAAAAACTTAAAAAATATTTTTAATTAATAATTTGATAATTATTATGAAGTAATAGTCATTTAATAAAAATTTGAAGAATAAAAAAATAAAAAAAATTAAAAAAAGATCCAAAATATGTTGAAAACGCAACTCAAACTTCAAACGGCCATAACTTTTGATCCGGGTGTCCGTTTGAGCTCTACCACATATCAAATCAAAGCCTGCAACGAGCTCTACGTCGGTGTGACCCGAGGGACCCTAGTTAAGAGTTTTTCGAGGCCAAAAGAGGTCCAGAAGGCCTCCAAAACTGGGTTTTTAGTCGGGGTACCCAGATTTTTTAACATTTTGTGGACTTTTAGCCTCGTTTAGGGGGGTATTATTGGATTTTTTTGGTGGGGACTGAATTTATTCCAAGGTATTACATTAATATTGATATTATGTCTTTGAAATTTTATCATTTTTTATAATGCACTGCTATTTATAATCAAATATATAACTATATGTACATATTTTTTATATATTAACACCTAAAAATTACATTTTTTAAATAAATAATTAAACATATTTACATATAAAATATACTAGATTTATATTAATAATAACTAATATCCATTTTATTTAAAATACCAATATATGAATATTTATATAACTACTATATATTAATATAACTATATATATATTAATATAACTATATATATATTAATATAACTATATATATATATATTAATATAACTATATATATTAATATAAATATATATTACCGAACGAATAAATATAACAAAAAATATATATAAATAAATAGATATATCATGGATAAGAGAACAAATCAATATAGGGTAGTGACAAAGGCTTTAAGTGCGCATGAGGGAGGTCTCGAGATCAAATCCGGGTGGAGGCAAGGGCGCGTGCGCAAGGGTGATTTAAAGGGCTAGCACTGATAAAGGGTGTAGGTGGTGTGGGCGGGCACTGGATGTGCGAGAAAGCGCTGATAAAGGGGGGCTCAAGCGCTATAAAAAGACCCCCACAAGATTGACAGTATTTTTTTTATTTTTTATTTTTATTTTTATTTTTATCAGTGCTTTTTTTTAGCACTGATAAAAGGGGTCTTTATCAGCGCTTTTTGGAGCGCTGATAAAGGGGACCCCCCCTTTATCTTCGTCGGCATTATCAGCGCTTTTTCTAGCGTTGTTAATGACTATTTTTAGCGCTTA
Organism: Viscum album; assembly: GCA_963277665.1. Taxonomy (NCBI): domain Eukaryota; kingdom Viridiplantae; phylum Streptophyta; class Magnoliopsida; order Santalales; family Viscaceae; genus Viscum; species Viscum album. The sequence goes on from OY728145.1 coordinate 910,039,116, forward strand.
TAAAAGCCATATTTGTAGTAGTGTTTAAAGTTTAATTAGAATATATTTTTACAATTTAATTTAATGGTGGTCATTAGAATTAATTTCACTTTGAAAATGGACATAAACAAGTGCCAAACTTTTCATAGATATTGCTTCAAAAAAACCCGCTATTTGTTTTGACAGCGGAAATTAACTATATGATTTATTAATGAAACTTATATGTTTTGAATTTGGTAAAATGGACATTATTTCTGAATTTGAAATATCAAATATAGCTTAGGGTTAATTTTTGGAATTTTTCTGATAATGCTTTTTTTAATGAATAGTGAAAAATACAGTTTTTAATTCAAAACTGCCTTTTCATGCAATTTATTTATATATTTAGATTGTCATTTTAATTGTTTTTAAAATATAATTGAATTATGTTTTTATCACTTAATACAATGTTGTTCATTGGAAGTAATTTCACTTTTCAATTGGATGTAAAAACAAGTCAATCTTTTGATAAATTTTACTTCTTAAAAACCCATCTTTTGTTTTGACAACAAGATTTACTTTTAAATTAATTACTACAATTTATGTGTTTTGAATTTGATGAAATGGATTCCATATTTGGAATCAGAAGTTCCAAATTATGTAATTAAGACTCTTTTGTTTTTGGACATTATGAATAGTAACGACGATAATTATCTTTAATTATCGTGTTTAATTAGTAATTGGGTAATTAAGGGTAAGAAAATAATATCATAAAAATATAAAATGACCCCAAAATGTGTCCTAATGCTATTGGTGGTGTCATGGACGACCATGGTATGCCTTGTTCTAACCTTGGGACCCCATGGAATCACTTTAGTGTGATAGTGACCTTTTATCATTTTTTTAAAAGAAAGGAAAATGTAACCAAAGTATGTAACACCTGAGTAAAACATTTTTCATTTTGTCTAAATAAATGATCTCTTGGACTATAAATAGTCATTGGAAATATAAAAAGATTTTCTACATCATAGAATTTTTTTATAATTTTTAGACATTAAATAAATTAAATTATATATGAGACCATGATGATGTAGTGATTACCTCATTATTTAACGATTTAAATAAAATGAAAAGATAATGTAAAATCTAAGATCTACACATGTAAAAAACCTATTGGATGGGTGGATTTCGAACCCTTATCACCTTATCATCTAAATACATCAATTTGGGACCTTTAAAATCCGAAACTCATTTGAAAATAAAGTAACATTTTATACCTTTCCAAGAGTGCCCCTCATCTCCTCTTATAAAAGGCCCCCACCTCTACCTCCTTACCCACACCTCTCAAGCCTTTTTCTCGGCCAATATCTACTCATTTTGTCTCTAGACATCCCTATATTCATCCTAGAAGCCTTACCTTAGGCAGAAAGATCTTCAAGAAACCCTTTTGGTTCAAACCAAGAGGAGTTACCCGATTCAAAGGTAAAGTCTTTTCTAATGCTCTTTTGTTTTATTTTGCTTCTCCAACCCCCTAAACTCTTTTTATTCATTTATTTTGTAACAAAACCAGTATATTACATATACTAGTTTGTTTCTATAAGAATTATTCTAGCTAAACTTACACACACCTACATCTAATGGTTAAAGAGCATACTGTTTCTGTGGATGATGAATTTCTGCCTCACGAAACGATGATTGTTCAATATTCTTCTAACACCTTCAAAGGTGGCCATTAATATGTCAATATATTTATATATGATATATAATATGTTTATGTTTTCCTTAATCTTCTGTATTTTTCATTTATGTCATACCTTTATGGTTTCCATTATGGGTAAACGTGATATCTTCATTTTAGGAAGTGCGGACTACCGCCCCCTCAAAATGATTTGATTCGTTAATGCCTTATGTGGGACATATAAAGGATAGAGTTAATGATATTATATATAATATTATACTTTAATTATAATATATCTTTATATCATTATGATTTCACTCCATTAAGTAAGAAATAGAAATGAAAGTAGCGTTCATGCGTACATACGGCCTACCGTCTCCATGAACGGTGCATTTCATTTCTTTTTATCTCCAAATGTTATGGAATAGTATAAAATGAATATGTAATGGATATATATGATATTTAAATCATTAATACTATTATGGAGATGATTTAATTATAACTACACGGACAATCATTTTCAAACAAGTTCATTTTTGACTCATGTACCAAACATCGACAAAAACGTCTGATATAAACTCACATTATTAACTAATTATTATAACATTTTAATATGTGATATGAACTGAATAATAATATTTAAATGAGGAAATTAAGAAATTATAAATTGACCAAAGTTTATTATTCCGGAATATAAAGAAACGAACAAGACAAGTCGGACTTGAGGTAAGGGATCCTACCACTCTCTTCCTTTTCAAGTACTCTCTTTTATGTCATTTCTTTTAAGATCCTCTTTATTAGTTGGGGGATTTTATTTTATATTACTATTACTATACTTTATATGTTAATATGATGAGAGACCATATTTTATTTCATCAATCCATTTTTTTGGAAGTTTTAAGTGGTGTCATTAGGCTGTCGAGTTTTCGTAAGGGGTTTTTCATTTCACTTTTATTCCCGTGAGATTTATGCTACATTTTCCACCATTTCCTTTGAGTGGTATATGTACTGCACATTATTCTAATATTTGTGTAATATACTTTCATTTATGAGTATTTACACCAATGTTGTATATTCCTTCTTTCATGGGGTGTACGTTTCGAAAGTTACCCAAATCGGTAAGGGAACCTTTCACACTCCTCTTTTAAAAAGACTTATTTTGTTATGTATTTTAATTTACATATTTTTATTTTGGGATATGTTATTATATATCCTTATTGATGTAAATTTTATGTCCAATTTATGATATACAATTTTCTCTCTCATCAACTAATTTTATGAATTTTAAAGTGATGCCGTTAGGCTGTCGAATTTTACCAAGGGAACTTTTTAACCCAATTTCGATTTCTTTGGGTTCAACATGTAGTTATTGAATATGTCATACTTTGAATATGTGTGAATGACCTTTGATTGTTTTACACTTAATATACACTTATATTGGGTGTATTTATATTTGTCACACATAATTTTGAGATTGATTTATCCTTAATTTAAGGATACCTTCTTTATAAGGGATTTCATCTCATTTTACATTTCTATTGAGACTTCATTGTTGTTATGCACCAATTAACTCTTATATGGTGTATATACTGTCCTTTGGAATATTATATCATGAATCCATTTATTCTCATGATATTATAAAGTTCTGATTAAATGTTATTCCTCAATTATTGTATTCAAGTGTCTCTAATTTTGGTAAAAACCCTTTAACTAAAATATCACTTTAAATGTTTTAATGATTTGTTCTTATTAATATCCATGTTTTCAAAATGGTTTTAAGGATTTATTTATATGGATATTAATGGTTTAAAATGTTAAAATCTTCAAGGTGGTATGGGACACTTTGATTCAAAAATCTCTTTATTGAATGTTTTAAATGGGTTTGAAAATGGTTTTTTTGAATGGATTCATTATTTCAATATCTTAAAAAGTTATATTTTTATTTCAATGTGGGAATGTTATATTTCCTTTATGCTCAAGTTATGTGCTATGATTATGTTTTGTTTCTTGGGCATTGTTTATGAAAACGGGTGGTTCCGTGATAAACTAAGCGCGGGTGAGCCCGATATAGCTCTCCAATGCATTGGGTAACGCGAAGGGATTAAACACTAAGGTTTCTCTGAAGAGATTTAGGGAATATACTATGATGGGTATTCCAAACTTAACCATGAGGGTTACTCCCTACGTAAGAATGTTATGAATTCCTCAAGTTACCTTTATGTATTGTGATTTCTACGAGTTATTCATAAATCTTATGATTTCACGAGGTATGTTAACGTGCTTATGTTTTATGAGTAAAATATGATTTCATTGATTCTTATGTATACATGTACTAATGTTTCCTTTTCAAATTTTTATATCCCTTACTGAGCTTTTTATGCTCATCCCAAGTTTTTGAAATGTTTTTCACAGCTCAAGGGAAAGGAACATGATATGATGATAGTGTCAAGGAAGTGTCAAGAGAGAATCCATGTTTTATTTTGAATATGTTTCCATTGATGGGAAAAAAATGAATACTATCTTTTATGTAACCACTTTGTTTAAATGTGGAATGTAATGCATGATTTATGATCTAATTCTCTAAAACTCTAAAACTAAAAAGATCCTCAATGTGTATTCTTGAAATAACTCAAGTTTAAGTAAGGTTTAAGGATGGGGCCTTATAGTTGGTATCAGAGGATGGTTTAGATAACTTTAGAGGTTAGAGTGTTAAGTGACAAGTTGTGTATAACCACAATGGTTATTATATTAGATAGAGTCATTGCTATTTTTGAAGGTTGGAATGAGTTAGAGATAACTTGGATAAGTATATCTTAGTGTTTATCTTCCTCTTTAGTACATAATGATTTTGTTGATGTACTCATACTGACATTTCTGGTTTTAGTAAATGGATGGATCTAGCAGGCACCAAAGTGACAATGGGTTTGAAGGAAACTGTGGTGGTTCTCTGATTAAGAGACTGGATGAAATGGGGGATTCAATGAGAAATCTCGTGGTTATTCTAAACCAACTATCAGGAGTCATGATCAACCACTTGAACCTTGGTGAGTTCTCTAATGCATCATGTACGAGAGAACCAACTCGACATGGAAGTTCAGGTAATAATTATAAAGGTAACCATTAGGGTTTATATGATCCTTACTTTTGAGGTAATTATGGGTTACTATACGTTATGATGGAATGTGAACGACATGAGATAAACTTAAGGTTAAATTATGTTTTGGTTATTTTGAATATTTTAGCTCGTTTTGGGGAATGTTTTAAGAATTATATAGTTTTGGAAAAAGGACAACACGCAGACCACGTGACAACCCGTCACGTTGGACAAAGCTGCGGGAATCGAACCCACAACCAAAGTGCGACTGGTATTTATCACCTACCATTGGACTATGGGAAGTCCCTGGTTAGTTTGACTAATTATTTTTAGTTAGATGATTTTATGAATCAAGAGTAAGTTGATTTTGGGTAATCTATGGAAATTATTAACCTATCATGGAGGATATGTGATTAGGTTAAGACTTTAAGAGCAACTGATGTTATTTGGAGATAAATGTTAATTTGTACCTTGAGAGACTATGTGATTAAATCCTTCAAGTATTTGGGTTTCAATATTAGTTGGGTTTACTTTGAATAATTTTACGGATAGATGTTTATTGAATGGTTTTTGTTGAACTTTGGGTTTTGTTTGAAATTTTTTGGAGATTAGGAGTAGTTTTTCTTTTTGTAAAAAAAAATCCTTTTTGGGTATTATCTGATCTTGTACTAAACTTTTTGGTCTGGTTTTGGTTGATATCTAAAGACATGGGAAATATATAGTTCTCTTTTATGGATTAGGTGATTCTCAATAAGTTGATTATAGTACTCTTAATGCGAACAAGTCTTTCTAAATACTCGTCTTTTGGAGAAAATATGAGTTTGATTAAGGAATCTAGTAAAAGTTGAAAGTCTACGTGACAAGTAAGTATGTTTCATTATGATTTATTTAAGCTCAAAAATAAATTCCTCAATTAAGAGTAACTTAAAACAAAAATGTTGTCTGTTAACTTTTCCTACTGGGGAATCGAATACCGTTTAACCCATCACAATTTTTTAGATTTTCTTGTGGTTAACTTTCTCATAGACATGTTTACTATCACTCTCCATCAGAACATGACCCTTTGTTTTTTCCTCCATATCGATATTTTCATACTTGGAATCCTAGTATGGGTTAACTCGGGTGACCTTTGTACTTCTCTCCCTTTATTTTAAAGTGATAGTTTTACTGACTCTCGTTCTGATGTGGGACTTTCAATGAAGTTTCCATGCCCAATTTTGAAATTGCGAGGACGCAATTCCCAAAAGGGGGGAAGGATGTAACATCCTAGGAAAATAAATAATATTACATTCTAATATTTATCAATATTTGTGAATAAAATGTTAATACTACTTTAAAGGGAATGTTATGCTCGATGGCATACCCAGTACGCAACAACGAGTTTCTTTGAAATCTTACGTTTCACACTAATAATATAATAATATTATAATAGTTAATGCCTAATCGTTGTAATGGAGGGAATGAACAGAAATAACTACAAAATGATTACATATGTTTGTCAAATATTTTTACATTTATCCAATAAATGTTAGAGGCTTAAAATCCAAATGAATCCAATTTTAAGAATAAATACTCTAATATTTTTAAAAGATTGTTTTACTGCCTTTTGATGGAAAACTTTTTTTAATCTAACTGTTGACAATTTTATAAGCTCTATTTTTCAAAATAAATGTATTCTTTATGATTGGGATATTTAAATTTACTTTGGTTAAATTTTTGGTTTGTTTCTGACAATGTTCATTCTTTTTAATGAATAGTGAAAAATATTGCATTTTACATCAAAACTGCTTTTTCATCTAATTTAAATATATGGTTAAATTATATTTTTAATTGGTTTTAAAGTTTAATTAGAATATATTTTTACAATTTAATTCAATGGTGGTCATTAGAATTAATTTCACTTTGAAAATGGACATAAACAAGTGCCTAACTTTTCATAGATATTGCTTCCAAAAAACCCGCTATTTGTTTTGACAGCGGGAATTAACTATATGATTTATTAATGAAACTTATATGTTTTTAATTTGGTAAAATGGAAACCATTTCTGAATTTTAAATATCAAATATATATTAGGATTAATTTTTGGTATTTTTCTGATAATTCTTTTTTTTAATGAATAGTGAAAAATACAGTTTTTAATTCAAAACTGCCTTTTCATCCAATTTATTTATATATTTAGAATGTCATTTTTAATTTTTTTTTAAATTATAATTGAATTATTTTTTTATCACTTAATACATTTTTGTTCATTGGAATTAATTTCACTTTTCAGTTGGATGTAAAAACAAGTCAATCTTTTGATAAATTTTACTTCTTAAAAACCCGTCTTTTGTTTTGACAACGAGATTTACTTTTAAATTAATTACTATAATTTATGTGTTTTGAATTTGATGAAATGGATTCCATATTTGTAATCATAAGGTCCAAATTATGCAATTAATACTCTTTTGTTTTTGGACATTATGAATAGTAATGACGGTAATTATCTTTAATTATCGTGTTTAATTAGTAATCAGGTAATTAAGGGTAAGAAAATAATATCATAAAAATATAAAATGACCCCAAAATATGTCCTAATGCTATTTTTGGTGTCATGGACGACCATGGGATGCCTTGTTACAACCTTGAGACCCCATGGAATCACTTTAGTGTGATAGTGACCTTTTATCATTTTTTTTAAAAGAAAGGAAAATGTAACCAAAGTATGTAACACGTGAGTAAAACATTTTTAATTTTGTCTACATAAATGATCTCTTGGAATATAAATAGTAATTAGAAATATAAAAAGATTTCATACATCATAGTATTTTTTTTATAATTTTTATAAATTAAATAAATTAAATTATATATGAGACCATGATGATGCATCGATTACCTCATTATTTAACGATTTAAATAAAATGAAAAGATAATGTAAAATATAAGACCTAAACATGTAAAAAACATATTTTATGGGTGGATTTCTAACCCTTATCACCTTATACTCTAAATACATCAATTTTTGACCTTTAAAAAGTGAAACTCATTTGAAAATAAAGTAACATTTTATACCTTTCCAAGAGTGCCCCTCCTCTCCTCTTATAAAAGGCCCCCACCTCTACCTCCTTACCCACACCTATCAAGCCTTTTTCTCAGCCAAGATCTGCTCATTTTGTCTCTCCACATCCCTATATTCATCATAGAAGCCTTAACTTAGGCAGGAAGCTCTTCAAGAAACCCTTTTGGTTCAAACCAAGAGGAGTTACCCGATTCAAAGGTAAAGTCTTCTCTAATGATCTTTTGTTTTATTTTGCTTCTACAACCCCATAAACTCTTTTTATTAATTTATTTTGTAAAAAAACCAGTATATTCCATATAATATTATGTTTTTATAAGAAGTATTAGAGCTACACTTACACACACCTACATCTAATGGTTAAAGAGCATACTGTTTTCGTGGATGACAAATTTCTGCATCACGAAACGATGATTGTTCAATATTCTTATAACACCTTAAAAGGTGGCCATTAAGATGTAACTATATTTATATATGATATATAATATGTTTATTTGTTTCTTAATCTTATGTATTTTTCATTTATGTTATACCTTTATGGTTTCCATTATGGGTAAACGCGATATCTTCATTTTATGAAGTGCGGACTATCGCCCCCTCAAAATGATTTGATTCGTTAATGCCTTATGTGGGACATATAAAGGATATAGTTAATGATATTATATATGATATTATACTGGAATTATAATATATCTTTATATCATTATGATTTCACTCCATTAAGTAAGAAATAGAAATGAAAGTAGCGTTCATGCGTACGTACGACCTACCGTCTCCGTGAACGGTGCATTTCATTTCTTTTTATCTACAAATGTTATGGAATAGTATAAAATGAATATGTACTGGATATATATGATATTTAAATCATTAATACTATTCTATAGATTATTTACTTATAACTACATGGACACTCATTTTCAAACAAGTTCATTTTTGACTCATGTACCAAACATCGACAAAAACGTCTGATATGAACTCACATTGTTAACCAATTATTATAACATTGTAATATGTGATATGAACTGAATAATAATATTTAAAGGAGGAAATTAAGCAATTATAAAATGAAAAAGGTTTATTATTCATGAATATAAAGAAATGAACAAGACAAGTCGGACTTGAGGTAAGGGATCCTACCACTCTCTTCCTTTCCAAGTACTCTCTTTTATGTCATTTCTTTTAAGTTCATCTCTATTAGTTGGGGGATGTTCTTTTATATTAATATTACTTTACTTTATATGTTAATATGATGAGAGACCCTATTTTATTTCATCAATCCATTTTTTTGGAAGTTTTAAGTGGTGCCGTTAGGCTGCCGAGTTTTCATAAGGGGTTCTTTATCTCACTTTTATTCCCGTGAGATTTATGCTACATTTGCCACCATTTACTTTGAGTGGTATATGTACTGAACATTATTCTAATATTTTTGTAATATAATTTCTTTTACGATTATTTACATCAATGTTGTATAGTCCTTCTTTCATGGGGTGTACGTTTCGAAAGTTACCCAAATTGGTAAGGGAACCTTTCACACTCCTCTTTTAAAAAGACTTATTTTGTTATGTCTTTTAATTTACATCTTTTTATTTTGGGATATGTTCTTCTATATACTTATTGATGTAAATTTTATTTCCAAGTGATGATATACCATTTTCTCTCTCATCAACTAATTTTATGAATTTTAAAGTGACGCCGTTAGGCTGTCGAATTTTACCAGGGGAACTTTTTAACCTAATTTCGATTTCTTTGGGTTCAACATGTAGTTATTGAATATGTCATCCTTTGAATATGTGTGAATGAACTTTTATTGTTTTAAACTTAATATCCACTTATATTTGGTGTATTTATATTTTTCACACATAATTTTGAGATTGATTTATCCTTAATTTAAGGATACCTTCTTTATAAGGGATTTCATCTCATTTTACATTTCTATTGAGACTTCATTGTTATTATGCACTAATTAACTCTTATATGGTGTATATACTGTCCTTTGGAATATTATATCATGAATTAATTTATTCTCATGATATTATAAAGTTCTGATTAAATGTTATTCCTCAATTATTGTATTCAAGTGTATCTAATTTTGGTAAAAACCCTTTAACTAAAATATCACTTTAAATGTTTTAATGATTTTTTATTATTAATATCCATGTTTTCAAAATGGTTTTAAGGATTTATTTATATGGATATTAATGGTTTAAAATGTTAAAATATTCAAGGTGGTATGGGACACTTTGATTCAAAAATCTCTTTATTGAATGTTTTAAATGGTTTTGAAAATGGTTTTTTTGAATGGATTCATTATTTCAATATCTTAAAAAGTTATATTTTTATTGAAATGTGGGAATGTTATCTTTCCTTTATGCTTAAGTTATGTTCTATGATTATGTTTTGTTTCTTGGGCATTGTTTATGAAAACGGGTGGTTCCGTGATAAACTAAGGGCGGGTGAGCCCGATATAGCTCTCCAATGCATTGGGTAACGCGAAGGGGTTAAACGCTGAGGTTTCTCTGAAGAGATTTAGGGAATATACTGTGATGGGTATTCCAAACATAACCATGAGTGTTACTCCCTACGTAATAATGTTATTAATGCCTCAAGTTACCTTTATGTCTTATGATTTCTATGAGTTATTCATAAATCTTATGATTTCATGAGGTATGTTAACATGCTTATGTTTTATGAGTAAAGTATGATTTCATTGATTCTTATGTATACATGTACTAATGTTTCCTTGCCGAATTTTTATATCCCTTACTGAGCTTTTTATGCTCATCCCAAGTTTTTGAAATGTTTTTCACAGGTCAAGGGAAAGGTACATGATATGATGATAGTGTCAAGGAAGTGTCAAGAAAGAATCCATGTTTTATTTTGAATATGTTTCCGTTGATGGAAAAAAAATGAATACTATATTTTATGTAACCACTTTGTTTAAATGTGGAATGTAATGAATGATTTATGATCTAATTCTCTAAAACTCTAAACCTAAAAATATCATCAATGTGTATTCTTGAAATAACTCAAGATTAAGTAAGGTTTAAGGCTGGGGCCTTATACCAACGTCTTTGTTATCAACGATGAATAAAGCGACAAATGGAGCAGGAAGACATTCATGGTCTCCCATAAGAATTTCGGTGACAATAAAAGGGAAATAGATCGACAATAAGGTCATGATCTCCCATAATAATTTCAATGACAATACAAGGGAAATAGATCAAAATTTTGATGCTCTTTGGTGTGTGTGACCCTTCCACCATCTTCCTTAAGCGTCTGTATGGTAATGGATGCTATATGCACTGTTCTTTTCTCAGGCACGACTCAGATGGGTGGCCCCTCCTTCAATGATCCCACAAAGGACATCTCATCACCTTGGTTTCATAAGATGAGCACACACTTCACAGTAGTTGGAATGATCTATTTATAAAGATGACACAAATCTCTATATCTCCACCAACGATCATGATCTATCCATGAATCATGGATTGCCTAATCTCTCTATGTGTCATATCCACTAAAGAACGAGTCAAAGTTATATAGAATGTTGTTGAGATGTCCCATTTTAAGTCCTCAATCCACCCCTAAAAGGCAGAGTATACAATTTTGGAAAATTTATGGAATGAACTAGGCCATGATGTGAGGGTCAATATCACAGTGCAATATAATAAATAACAGTGTGATGTGATTCTCCGCAGTGCAATCTTAAAATACCAAATCCTTGAATTACATATTTCCTCATATCCACAAATTTTTCTCCATTATTTTGGTGTGGTCGTCAGAATTGTGGTGTGGTCTTTGTATCTTATCATATTCGAGGCATGCATTATGGGGTGACCACAGGCTATGCGGCGTAAGGAGCCTGACCTGCATGAATTTCTCATGACTTAGTGCTTTGCAGTGTGAGTTCTTATTCTACGATATGGTGTCTAGTTTTTTCACAATCCAACCCCACTGAAACCCCTCATGGGGCCAACAGTGAAGATGGGTGTGACCCCCAAACCCCCCCTCCAATAGGTCACAGGTTGGTGATAATTCTTGAGGGTATAAAACACATGCATGTGAGACATTACCCCCATATACCCCAATAATATGAGATAAAAAAACATCAAGAAACTTTAAATTGAAGGTTTTAGGCGCAACAAAAGTGTCTACTAGGCAGCTGTCAACTCAACTTTTGTCGTAATAAATGATAATTATGAGATTTAATGACGAAGAACATCATGAACAATGAAATTAAATTAAAGATTAATTGACAAAAACACCATAACCAATATGAGAAAATCATTTCATATATAATTTATAATTAATATATTTTTATAAAGAAACACCTTTTGTTAAATTTCTTTCTCCTTTGATGAATCAATTGTCCAATACATGGTGTACCATCATTACGGTGAGAGGATCTAAGGATAAAACCCCTCTAGTGGTGATCCATATGTTTTCCAAAAACCTCATAACATCATCATAAAATCATTGGGTTCTAGCGCGGTAGTTCCTTATTGTCACAAAAAAACCTAATCCGTCCATCCATGGGACGATCGATCCAATCCTCAACATACTTGAGGGGCGTCCCTTATCCCCCTAGGCCAATGAAAAGTGTCTAAGTCATCAAAAACAATCATGGAGATGATTTTTCCCAATAAATAAAGATTTAATCGTAAAATAATTTCTCCAAAAATCCTGACATGACCCGTCCAGACGTTGGATGTCCATGCCAAGTCATAAAAACAGAAACAAATACAAAATAAAAGCAATGCAACACAACATAGATAAAATACACAACCATAGCATCTCTATATGTAAAATAAACAATTGAAATGACACATATATGACATTCAGAATACAGAATGCCGACTAGGCCAATACAACCACCACTACCACTGATCAACCATTTAACAATGCACAAAAAGGGCTCTAACAACGCTAAAAAAGCACTATTGTCCTCAGTGCCATTAAAATGCCATTTCAAACTAGAAACACATACTTTGAGTCATACCGGTCACATCATGCGTCGTTTTGATGTGAGACTACTTCTTACACATCACAAATGACTTACAAATCATTTTACTAAATTATCAAGATATTCAAAGCGTGTTTTCTTGGTTTTTAGTGAGTGAAACATGTTTTGAACTAAAATGTCAATTTTAAACTGATAACGAACACTTTGAGTCATACAAGTCACATCACGTGTCAAATTGAGGTGAAGATGATTCCTACATGTCAAAACGACTTATTAATCATTTTTCAAAAGTATTAAAACAACATGAATACATTTTCTCATTTTTTAGTATGTCACTTGTTCTTTTTACTAAAATTAATTTCAATTTTAAATAAAAAGACACATTTAGAGTCATATCGGTCACAATGTACGCCAAATTGAGGTGAGGTTGATTCCTACACGTCAAAATTGACTTATGGATCATTTTCATTAAATATCAAAACAATCTAAACGTGTTTACTTAGTTTTGAGTATATCACTTGTGTTTTTTACTAAAACATCATTTCAAACTCGAAACATGCACTTTGAGCCATACTAGTCACATCGTGTGTCAGTTTGATGTGAGATTGCTTCTTACATGTCAAAAATGAATTATGAATCATTTTCCTAGATTATTAATACAATCAAAGTTCATTTTCTTGGTTTTTAATGAGTGAAATATATTTTAAACTAAAATGTCAATTTTAAACTGATAAAAAACACTTTGAGTCATATCGGTCACACCGTACATCATATTGAGGTGAAATTGATTCCTCGATGTAAAAAATGACTTATGGATCATTTTCCTAAATTATCAAAACAATCTAAATGCATTTTATCAGTTTTTAGTATGTCAATTGTTCTTTTTAGTAAAATTAATGTCAATTTTAAATAAAAAGACACACTTGGAGTCATATCGGTCATATCGAGCATTGGATTGAGGTGTGGTTGATTCCTATATGTCAAAAATAACTTATGGATCATTTTTCTAATGCATTAAAATAATACAAATTCGTTTTATCTATTTTCACTATGTCACTTGTTCTTTTTACTAATATTAATGTCACTTAAATAAAGACATGCTTGGAGTTATACCGATCACATCGTAGATTAGATTGATGTGGGGTCGATTCTTATATGTCAAAAATGACTTATGAATCATTTTCCTAAAGTATTAAAACAATTTGAATGCATTTTCTCAGTTTTGAGTATGTCACTTGTTCTTTTTACTAAAATTAATGTCAATTTTAAATAAAAAGATGTACTTGGAGTCATATCAGTCACACCGTGAGTTGGATTAAGGTGAAGTTGGTTCTTACACATCACAAATGACTTATGGATCATTTTAATAAACTATCAAAACAATCCAAAATCATTTTCTCAGTTTTGATTATGTCACTTGTGTTTTTTACTAAAATGTCATTTCAAACTGGAAACACGTACTTTAAGTCATATACCAGTCACATCGTGTGTCGACATGATGTGAAACTGCTTCCTACATGTCAAAAATGACTTATTAATTATTTTACTAAATTATTAATACAATCATAGTAATTTTTATTTGTTTTCAGTGAGTGACACGTGTTTTGAACTAAAATGACAATTTTAAACTGATAACGGACACTTTGAGTCATACCGGTAATACCATGCATCAGATTGAGGTGCGGTTGATTCCTACACATCAAAAATGACTTATGAATCATTTTCATAAATTATAAAAATAATACGAATGTGTTTTATGAGTCTTGAGTATGTCACTTGTCCTTTTTACAAAAATTAATGTCAATTTTAAATAAAAATATACACTTGAAGTCATACTACTCACACTATGCATCTAATTGAGGTGGGGTTGATTCCTACATTCAAAAAATGAATAATGGATCATTTTTATAAATTATCAAAACAATCTGAATGTATTTTCTCGGTTTTTGAGTATGTCACTTGTGTTTTTTACTAAAATTTCGTTTCAAACTGGAAATATACACTTTGAGTCATACCAGTCACATTATGTGTCAGTTTGATATGAGACTACTTACCAAGCATCAAAAATGATTTATGAATCATTTTCCTAAATTATTAAGACAACATGAGTTCATTTTCTTTGTTTTTAGTGAGCGAGTCATGTTTTGAACTAAAATGTCAATTTTAAACTGATAACAAAAACTTTGAGTCATACAAGTCATACCATACATTAGATTGAGGTGTGATTGATTTTTACACATCAGAAATGAATTATGTATCATTTCCATAAAGTATAAAAATAATCCTAATGTGTTTTCTCAATTTTCAATATGTCACTTGTTCTTTTTACTAAAATTAATATCAATTTTAAATAAAATGACACACTTGGAGTCATATCGGTCACATTGTGTGTCAGATTGAGGTGAGATTGATTCCTAAACGTCAAAAATGACTTATGGATATTTTTCCTGAAGTATAAAAATAATCCGAATGCATTTAATTGGTTTTTAGTATGCCACTTGTTCTTTTTACTAAAATTAATGTCAATTTGAAATTAAAAGATGCACTTGGAGTCATACCGACCATATTATGCATCAGATTGAGATGTAGATGATTCCTACATGTTATAAATGACTTATGGATTGTTTTCCTAAAGTATCAAAACAATATTAATGTGTATTCTCTATTTTGAGTATGTGATGTGTGTTTTGAACTAAAATGTAAATTATAAAGTAAAAACATACAGTCTAGGTCATACCAAGCACACTGTGCATCGGACTGAGGTGTGACTAATTGAGTATATGATCTGTGTTTTTCTTTTTAACTATATAAAAAAATCCATAAAATAGAGAACATGTTCCATTATGATGGAAGAGAAACCCCATGCTCCCTGAAACACTTCACGTTTCAGGCAGCATAGGGTTTCATCTTACATTAGAAAGTAACATGTTCTTTATTTTCTAGCTTGTTGTAGATAACTAAAAGAAAAATATGACTTCCCAAAAGATCTGTGAAAAAAATAAATAAGTATTAGCTAAAAATGATAAGGAAATTAACTTACAAATAGTATATAAAATGATGAAAAAACTAATTAAATAAGTGGTAGTAATTCACCTTTTCATGATGGTTGTATATATTCTTGACCGATTTCCTTATTGTTGTTATCTTAGTTGTAGCCTCGAAGTCCAATATTGTACGATCATGAGTAGCTTCGAACAAACCACCCCAAATAGAGAAAAATATTTCACCCATATAAGAAAACAATTCTTATATTAGTAATACTATAAAGAAATAAATTAAACATAAATATTAAATAATACATTAATACAATGTCAATTTTAAACTAAAACCAGGCAATTTGAGTCATACTGGGTACACTATGTATCATATTGAGTGCATGATCATAGTACATAAGTGAATCATCCTTGTTGATGAATTCATTTCTTTATAATCTCTGTGAAAAATAACAAAATAAGTATCAGATGAAAATGATGAGAAAATTAACTAAAAAGAGTAGATAAAATGATGATAAAATGATCTAAATAAGAAATAGGAAGTATCATCTTCATGATATATGTGTACATTTTGACATTGGGTGTGTTGCCTATTTGTTTCTAAATAAATCTATTTTATCTCATGAATATGAGGATTTTTGACAATCATGGTAGTACTGAAAAAATATAAATACACCAATGATTAATAAATATTTTAAATAAAATAGTAATTATCTTTGAAAATACCTCTTCGGGGATGCTAGTTTGTTGATGGTATATGATATCTCTCATAAATTTACAAACATAATAACCATAATCTTTTCCATTTGTTTTTTTAAAATTGTAGAAATATTGAGTAAAATAAGTAATTTTTATATGAGTTTTGATAGTGAAATCTTATTATATATACTATGATACTTATCCACTTGTAGAAGTTGACAAGCTCCTTGTGCGTTGGACTGTTCTCATGCCACGATTTTCACAATATTTAAACATCACCCTATCATAATAAGATTCTCATTAAAACACAATATAAAATGAAGTTTAGTTCTAAAACATTGGATTTATCATATTAAAAATTGACAAACATCATCACGTGTTTTCTGTTTATTAGGTATCCATGTAGTGAATCTATAAAATAAATCTTTGGAGTATCCAAATTGACCGTAATGAGTATCCAATGTTTCCTAAAAAACAAAAAGGAATAAGTAATGAAAGGAATGAAAATATATTTGATATGATTAAATTGTAGAGTTTTACCCCCGTATTATTGGTATTAAGAAGAGTATATCATTCTTAAGTTTGCTTTCAAACGATTTGACCAGTTTTTATACTATTGCATCAATTTGAACTGATTTTATTTTGGTTTGGTCTATAGAAGTGACTTAAGGACCAATGAGTTCATATTTATATTTACGGGGTAATCCCTTCATTTGGTATTCATATATTCACCTAAAAAAATGTGAATTGTATTTAGTCATAATTAATATAGTAGATCATCTATTGGAAAAATAAATCATAAAAACACACCTCATGTATACATTTACAACTAAGACTCCTAGTCATTCATACTTGAGGATTTCATTCACATTATCAAGAGAATTTAAGTATGTAATGTCCTCTATGTACATTAGTTCTTCAAAATCAACTATGTGATTACTACCACTTTGTAACTTTGTATCTGTATGAACCTTCAATGTTAGTAAATGCAGATATTGAATAGGTAGGGTAAAGGTGATTTCTGAATATCCTTTCAATTGGTTGATTGATCCCTTAGATGGTTTTGATTCGACCTTTCATTTCACCCCTTCCCTTTGTCCTTATATAATAACATTTATTGGTTCAACCCATTTTTCATTAATTATTAAAGGTTTATCATGAAAAATAAATTATAAATGAATACCTCCTTGTCAAAATGTTTTTACAAGATCTGATGGCCATGATATGAATGTTCAAATAACTTTATCGACTATATAAATATTTGTGCCATCAAGTAGAATAGGTATCTCAACGTTCGACTCATTAGCTATGATAATCCCCACCCTTACATGAATTTTCGGAAGTTGTTTGTTGTGTACAATGTCTTCTTGGATATTGAACACGATAGAACTCACAATAAGGTGATGTGTGGGTGTTGATAGATATAAATCAAAATAATTTTTACCCCATAGAATATCAGTACAGTACAGGTATTAGTGTCTGCCTAATTCACATTTCATAGATATAATTATGAGAATATTTATTACCTCATCTAAGACACCTCTTTAAGGGGAATGGTTCACCTCAAATATGGTGGGAGGTGGGGTGAGATCTTAATGAAATGGTTGTTTTTAGTTGTTTCTTCTCCTTTCTTACCCCCATAACATTTTCTAGTAACTCAGACTGCCAATGAAATTTTTATTCAAGGGCAATTAATTGTGCATGTATCTCTTCCATTTATTTATCTTTGTCCCCATGTTCTTTTATTTTCTCAAAATATGTTTGGGGTGTCACCCAAAAAACCAGCACCTCTGACACGACCATACTATTCTGGACACTTAAAGGCCATTGATAGTAGGTGTTCATTCGATATAGATATTGATTATTCTTGTGCCTAAGTCAAATAGAAAATATTGGAAAATAAGTAATCATTGTTATGTAATAGTGATTTAAAGAATTTTTTTTATTATGCCATACTTACACATGATTCACACACTTTTTATCTATTTTCATTTATTAGTATCCCATATTTATTTACATGTGCCTCATTTCATAACACATGACATGGGATGGAAGTGGATTTGGATTTGGATTCATCAATCTACATATAGATAGAGGAACATAATTACGTTTTTGTTTCATCTCACATAAAAGTATTATGGTAGATTTAAAATATGTACCATTCTTTTCAAGTGAATCATACCCCATCCTTGACTTATGGTAAGGGTACATTAGTTTTGTTTCCCATTCCTTATTTTTAGAACTCAATTTATATTTCATAAGTTAAAAATTCTTAATCAAAGTGATTAATACACGTATTTTCAAATAATGTATTACTAACTACAATATACCTAAAAAGATATCTCCTCACAATGTCTAGTAAATGTATCCCACACTTCTTGGATTTTAGGTGTGTATACATATGTGGTGGGTGCATGTTTATTTTCCCTTCAAAATCTTTGAGATGAAATTTTTTTAGAATCGTGTGAAATCCTCTACGATCATTTCCAAAAAGCATTAATACAAATTCTTTGTGGGATTCATCTACTATAAATTTACTTTGAAAGGGATAATAAAGGGTAAGTCAATGTTTCATTATTTTATTTTTAGTAATATAAAGAAATGATATCCTAATGTTACTCTAATATATTCTGAAATCAGTGTCTTAAGAATGGGAACAACATGGTGCCATGATGATGAATTAATCGATGCATGCTGTCGAGTTATGTTCCCAATGAAACTACTGAACATGGATTTTTTGGGGTTAACAGGATGACCACACACATTCTATCTGACATTGAATTTGATGCTTTTTCTTTTTCCCTCAATAATTTTTATTGACACCATCATGCTACGACATTTTTTTCTGGGACATCGGTTCTTCACTATCTACCATTTTCTTGGGTTTAACATCATCAATATGTTGTTCCTATGGATCGGTAACATCAACATGTGAAAAAGGTCGTTGTTACTCTACACTGGGAGAAAAAATAGGTTGAGAAACCTGTTGTTCCTTAGGATTGGGAGAATCAGAATGTATATAAGTCTTTATCTATAGAAGTGGTACAAATTTAATTTAGATTATGTAAATATAACAGTGAACAAATAATAACATGAGGTGACACAATGTATATTACAAAAAAGTATAAATTGGTTATTGAAATATATTTTTTTAAAGGTTGAAGGGATTTGAACCCTCTATCAAGTATCCAAATTCCTTCATTATAGTCTTCTTTAATATAAAATACCTTGTCTACATTAGGACCGTTGTGAAATGACTGTGATGTCATAATGAAAGGGTCATCCTCAGTTGAATTTTCATCCGACCCTTCAATGATTTTGGTCGATAACATAACAACTGGACACTTTTAATTTGTGGTATTTGGAACATAAAATACTTGTACTTCCTGTGATTTCATTATAAACAATTTTTCTTTTCACCCTTCCTTACTAAAATTAACTTTTACAAATCTCAATTCATCTATTTTAATAACACTCCTATTATCAACCAACTTGAATTGAAAAATAGGCACTTGGAATGTTGTATAATCCAAATCCAATGTTTGTTTGATGATTCCAAAGTATGAAATATTCGCATAAATTGGATTTATGTCTTTGGTACCAGATACATGCATTGCTTCATCCACAAGTGTAACTCCACTATTTTCCATGGTACTGCCTTCATCGTGTTCATTTTTATAGAACATATAACCATTAATTTCATAACCATTATATAATAATACATGCATATTTGGTCCTCTATCTAGCCATCAAAGTTGTTCTGAAATTGAATCCAGATTTTAATATGACTCCTTAAAAATATGGTCTCAAATCCATCCTATAAACTATTGATTATGTGAATTTGATATCCATCTTTTAGCCCTTTATGGATTCAAATGTCTAATAATTTCTTTATGGCTTTCAAAATACAGGGAAACCTCTAAATTATTATGAAAAACTTAATGGTAGGACTTCTCTCGATTTGTAATATTGATTGTGACAATATCTATTCCAGAAATTCCTTCACCCACAAGCCACCCAGTGTGATGAGATTTTGGTAGACCAATGATTTCTACACCAGACATGTAGTCAATAAATAATTCAATGGATTCCTCAATAATATATCACTCCATAATATAACCCTCTGGATGGCTTCAATTTTTGACATACCCTTTCAAAATCTTCATATATGTTGGGAAAAAATTCCTCAAGGAAGCATTGAAGCATTTTTGGGTTGATTTTGTTTATTGAAAAAGAGGGTTTTTTTTTTGAAAAATAGGTTTTCCATGGTGAGTTATCAAGTTCTAGAGATATTTTTGACAACCTATGTTGACAAATAACCATGATAAAGGAATGGTCGATCTAGAGGCAGTACAAAAAGAACAGATATAAGGTGATGTTATTTTCTAGTGTTTGCCAAATTTTTGGGCCTCAAAATCAGAAAATGGGGAAACGTGTTTTTGGAAAAGGAAGTTGCGTGCAAGATTGAAGGTAATTTATAAACTTGCACACAAGGCATGTTTCAGGGTTAGAACATTAAAAATTGGAAAAGGCATGATGTGCACACAATATTTGGAAATGTGCACGAAAGATGAGGTTACGTGAAAGAAACTTGCGTGCCCAATGTGATGTCAAATGGGGTTTTGCGCGCTCAAGGAGGATCTTGAGCGACACATCAAATCTTCCACTTAGGGGTCAACAATGCCTATAAATAATAGGTGACCCCCCTCATTCAAAGTATCTCAACACTTAGTGAAAATCCAAGCTCCAGATCGCGTAAGAATTTTAAGCAAAGGGAGTTGAATGAAAGATTTTGAGTTGTGTGCAAGCTAAGAAAGTAACGTGTAAGATTTGAGTTGCGTGTAAGATTTAAGTTGCACACAAGGGGTGTTTCATGACAAAATTGGAATCTTTCACGCAAGGCATTAAAGTTTCATGCAAGACGCAGTAAGTGTTGCGCAAAAGATTTGAGGTTGCCCAGTAATATTGCGGTAAAGTTGTATTCATCAGTGGATGAAAGTGGGACATCAATAGAGCATCTACATATAGTGAAGGATTCATTCATTATAGATAATTAAGGGACATAAAAGTTCATAAACTGTGATTAGATCCCTTCAAAGATTAGTGAGTGAAATAAGAGGAAGTTGGTGGTCATTTCCACTAACAGTAAGCCATAGGAAGAGACATAGGGAGCGACCCTTGGGAATGAAGTGAGCATAACCTAAACTTTTTAAAGGTATTGAGATTGGGCATATAATATCTAACCTGAAAATTGTAATTTGGTCATGATCTTAAGTGGATTTGGTACATCGGCACATCGTCATTGTATACTCCTTGGACGTAGCCCAGTGAGGGTGAACCAAGTTGACCGCGCTGTCATGACACGTCAAATTGATAACGTTTTTAAGGTTAATTTATAGTCTAAGGTAGACCCTAGGTCATCTCTCAATGAGTGTTGATAGGTTTTGAGTATGTATTTTTAATAAATATTACTAAAAGAGGGGGGTGATTTTGAAAACAGTTTTAAAAAATTAACTTAACTTAAAGAGTTTAATAATTGATAGAATAAGGTGGTGGTTTAAGAATTATGAAATAAGAAGATAAATTCAAGTTCACTACACATCTTTGTTAGTTAATTGTTCTGAAAATTTCACATGGTTTTGTTTAATTCTTTGGTTGAGGGTTGTCAAGATCTTGATTCCCCTCTTGCCTCTCTAAACATTGCACAAAGTACCAACCCGTGACACAACAATCATGTTTTCAAGGTTTGGAATTCAAGAATAGATTAAAGGTTACCAAATCATACTAAAATATTTTTTATGTGTGAGAGAAATAGTATCCTTATGTTTCCCAATTAGAACAACTCAAGTTTCCCACTTGAAATTTCAACCCAATCGGTGTTGAAATGAAAAGCGGTTCACTTAATTAAACCCAAAAAAATGAACTCAGAGGAGAAACATGTTTAGATAAAACATAAGTGAAATAATACACACACAAATTACACAAAACTAGTAGAGTATCAAGTGACAGAACTCCCTCCCAAGTATGTGTAGCTCCCTTGAAATGATCATCCACCGTTTAGCTCACCATCGAGAGGAGGAGAAGGCTCGGGTGGAACTCCTTCTTCATTGTTGATCCCCCTATGATGATAGGGGCCTCCAAAACTTCAAGTATGAGGAGAGAAATACTCCGGGTCTCTAAAATAACATAGCTTTTCCATATGGTCTAACTTTCAAATGGGGATCCCAAGGTTCCATTTTATAGGAAAATGGGAAGGTGGTTTTGAGCACACAAAATTATTAAAACCACTTTTCACAGGTGTTTCGACCTCCATACATCCTTATATCGATTTGGAGAAAATAAAAAAGTTTTATCCCCACCTATTGGATGTCTCCATTGAAAGTTTGGCACAATTTGGACAAGTATAGCCTGAGATATGGATAGATCACAACACACCACTTTTGACTCTGTGCAGATTTGGTGTGCTGGACAGATTAGGTCGGAAAGACCATCAGATGGCCGAATTAGTCTTGTGTTTATTCATATTAAATGTAGAACAATGAATTTTGGACCATACCACAAAATTTCATCCCAATTGAATTAAAGTTATAGTAGAAGTGTACGGATTAATCCACTGGTGTGCTTGGATCCTGCGCAGTTTGGCCCATTTTTCTTGGACACCATCACAGGCCCTCCAAATCACCTTTAGCTTCAATGAAATTTTCAAGAAAAGTAACCTTGGAATTTTTAATAGAAATAAACAAAAAATAAATTATTCAAACATGTAATTCAATTTTTTTTTATTTTTGAAATTTACAATACAAATTCAGTTTAATACAATGGTGTAAGGGTGAAAATGACACAGTGAATCGTGGTACGATCACAAGTAAAAATCTACGTGTCAGTCTGATTAGTTTCCTACATTGCATTCAAAGCATCATAATCAGATAAAGAATAGAAGAATAAGATCAATAGTAAAACATAAGTGCAAAGAAAGTGACCCTTATAATAAAGAGGTTAAGATCTAGCGGGGCATGAATTATTTAGGGAAAATAATATTCATACCCTGATTCACTCCCCTTTTAGGGTATCTAGGCCCCTTTTAGACCTAACAATATATAATTCAATGGGGTACATCCATATATAATATATAGGACCACATATTCAAATATATATCACCAAGTGAACCATCAAGTGTGTAACATCCCAAGTAAGTAATGAATAATAGATATTTTTATCTATGTCTATTAATGAATTAGATAGTGTTTTAGAGGCTTAAAATGAAAATAAATCCAATCTTAAGCATGGAATACACTAATATTTTTAAAAGATTGTTTTACTGCCTTTTAATGGCAAACTATTTTTAAATCTATATTTTGACAATTTTATAGGCTATGTTTGTCAAAATAAACTTATTCTTTATGATTGGGACATCAAAATTTACTTTGTGTGAATTTTTGGTATTTTTCCGATAAAGTTCATTTTTTAATGAATAGTGAAAAATGTTGTATTTTAATTCAAAACCTCTTTTTAATCTAATTTATTTATATGATTAGATTATCTTTTGAATTGGGTTTAAAGTGAAATTAGAATATATTTTTACCATTTAATACAATGGTGTTCATTGGAATCAATTTCACTTTGAAATTGGACTTAAACTAGTGTCAATCTTTTGATACTTATTGTTTCATAAAAACACGCTATTTGTCATGACAGTGGGAATTAATTATTAAATTAATTAATGAATCTTATATGTTTTGAATTTTGTAAAATATACATCATTTTTTAATTCAGAATATCAAATATATCTTAGGGTGAAGTTTTGGAATTTTTCTGAAAACTTCAATTTTTGATGAATAGTGAAACCACTAAGTGGTAGTTAAAGAAACTGATTTTTCGTTTAAATGAAACTTTGCCACTTATGTGATTTGATTTTCAAAAATCCGACATACATGGTTGTCATTAAGAAGTAAAATGTGTTTCAATGAGATTAAAATAATTTTTTTGGTGAATAGTAACTTTTAAGTTCTTAATCGCGATTAGAGGTAATTAGTGTAGTTTAAGGTAAAAATAATGTTTTAATAATATGAGATGAGATTGAAACATGTCCTACCCTCATTGGATGTGTCATGAAAGACCAATACAATCCATGGGTCAACTTGGGGACCCAATGGAGCCACTTTGTTTGGGAAATGACATAAATAACTTTTTATTTAATGTTAAAGTAAAAATGACACAAACATGAGTTGTTTTAATAAAACAATTTTTACATGGGGTTATACAAGTCATATTTTTGACTATAAATATTAATTATAAAGATAAAAATATTTCCTACATCATGATATTTTTTTATAATTTTTATACATTAAATAAATTAAATTATTTATGACATCATGATGATGCAGCGATTACCTCATTAATAAAGGATTTAAATAAAATGAAAATATAATGTAAAATATATGACCTAAACATGTCCAAAACCTATTGTATGGGTGTATTTAGAACCCTTATAACCTTATCCTCTAATTATATCAATGTGGGACCTTTTGAATCCGAAAATCATTTTAAAATAAAGGAACATTTCTTTACTTTCCAAGAGTGCCCCTCCTCTCCTCTTATAAAAGGCCCCCACCTCTACCTCCTTACCCACACTTCCAAAGCCTTTGTCTCGGCCAAACCCTGACAATTTTGTCTCTCCACTTCCCTATCTTACTCCTTGAAGCCTCAATTTGGGCAGAAGTATTCCCAAGGAAGCCTTTGAGCTCAAACCAAAGGGAGTTACCCGATTTTAAGGTAATGTCTTCACTTGAGTCCTTTTGTTTTATTTTGCTTCTCCAACCCCCTAAACTCTTTTTATTCATTTCTTTTGTAAAAAATATAGTATATTCACTATACTAGGATGTTTTTATAATAAGTATTAGAGCTAAACTTACACACACCTACATCTAATGGTTAAAGAACATACTGTTTCCTTGGATGGAGAATTTCGGCCTCCCGAAACGATGATTGTTCAAAATTATTTTAACACCTTAAAAGGTGGCCATTAAGATGAAACTATATTTATATATGATATATAATATGTTTATGTTTTACTTAAGCTTCTGTATTTTTCATTTTGCACATACCTTTATGGTTTCCATTATGGGTACACACGATATCTTCATTTAAGGAAGTGCGGACTACCGCCCTCTCAAAGTGATTTGATTCGTTAAATACCATATGTGGGATGTATAGAGGATGGAGTTATGATATTATATATGATATTACACTGGAATTATAATATGCCTTTATATAATTATGATTCCATTCTATAAAATACGAAATAGAAATGAAAGTAGCGTTCATGCGTACGAACGGCTTACCGTCTCCATGAATGGTGCATTTCATTTCTTACCTCTAAATGATTATGTAATATTATAAATGAATGTATATACTGGATATATATGATATATATGATATATACATCATGATTATAATTCTGGATATAATGGATACATGAACAAATTGTAATTATAAAGGGTTTATTTTTGACTCAAGTACCAATGATCGTTAAAACGACCGTTATTAACTTAAATAATTACATAGTGTTCATGACAAGGAAATAAGTGATATAAAAGGAATAATTAACTTTAAAAAGGTTCTTAAACAAGTAGAAATTAACTCAAGTTTATTATTCAGGAGATTAAAGAACGACCGAGTCAAGTCGGACCCGAGGTATGGGACTTCGTCTCAATCTCCTTTCATTGAGGCATATTTTGTTTTATACATAACCTTATTTTATACGGTGTATAAACCCCTTTGACTTTTACATTTATTCAAAAGGAATCTTTTTTATATGAAGCGTTTAATAAGCGATAAAATGGAATGTTTTTGTCGTACGTATACGGTGACAACGACTTCTCCGCCGCTGTGACCATTATTTGAGTTTCGGCTTCCTCTACAAGCCATACCTTTTTTTAAAAGAAAAATAAATACCATGTTTTACTTTTCTTTTGTTTTGGTATTGAAAATGGTTTTCATAATGTTTTTATATCAATGTGTTGTATTGATATCTTGTGATTGAAAGGTGGAAATGTTATGTTTCCTTTATGCATGTTTTATGTGATATGATTATGTTGAGGTTCTTGGGCATTATTATGAAGACGGGTGGTTACGTGATAAACTAAGGGCGGGTGACACCGATATAGCTCTCCAATGCATTGGGTAACGCGAAGGAGTGAAATGTTAAGGTTTCTCCGAAGATATTTAGGGAATATACTGTGATGGGTATTCCAAACGTAACCAAGAGGGTTACTCCCTACGTAATAATGTTATGAATGCCTCAAGTTACCTTTATGTCTTATGATTTCTATGATTTATTCATGATTTGATGAGGTATGTTAAAGTGATTATGTTTTATGGGCAAAGTATGATTTCATTCTTATGTATATATGAACTTATGTTTCCTTTCCATATTTTTATAACCCATAGTGAGCTTTTTATGCTCATCCCAAGTTTTTTTGAAATGTTTTTCACAGGTCAAGGGAAAGGTACATGATATGATTATAGTGTCAAGGAAGTGTCAAGAATGAATCCATGTCTTATTTTAAATATGTTTCCATTTATGGGCAAAATGAATACTATCTTTATGTAACCACTTTGTTTATATGTGTAATGTAATGCAAGTTTTATGCTCTAATTCTCTAAAACTCTAAACCTGAAAAGATCCTCAATGTGTAATCTTGTAATAACTCAAGATAAAGTAAGGTTTAAGGCCGATGCCTTATAGTTGGTATCAGAGGTCGGTTTAGATATCTTTAGGAGTTATAATTCTATTAAATGATTATCCTAAAATATTTTTTTTATGGTCAAATTGAAATGATATAGCATTTGAAGATTACCATGTTGCTTCATCTAAGACATGTTTGTTCAGAATGGTTTTCCGCAGAGGAAACAGGGAAGCAGTGCTAGGAAGGCATACAGAAGGAAATAACCTTCCGAATCAGCATCCTGAGATGGTCGGAATTGGAACTGAACAGTTTGTTTCAGTAATGGCGCAGTTGACTCAAGCGATAAATAGAGGTGGTATCCATGCACGAGATCAACCAGATCAACCGTAGAGGAACATTTTAGTGGTGGAACATTTCATGAGGCAACATCCTCCATCATTCAGAGGATCATCTGACCCTGTGTTAGATGAAGGGTGGATTAAAGCACTGGAGAAGATTTTCGATGTCATGGGGTATTCAGACAATCAAAAGGTTAGTCTTTCTATTTACCGTTTGGAGGGTGAAACAGATCAGTGGTGGTCGATGGTTAAAAATATCAGGGACGCCGATGAGATTAATGCTCTTGACTGGGATGAATTTAAAGGTATGTTTCTTGAAAAGTATTTTCCTAAGGCTGTTCGACTTAGGATGGAAAAACAATTCTTGGAATTGAGGCAAGAGGAAGA
The DNA here is from genome assembly GCA_963277665.1 of Viscum album. Taxonomy (NCBI): domain Eukaryota; kingdom Viridiplantae; phylum Streptophyta; class Magnoliopsida; order Santalales; family Viscaceae; genus Viscum; species Viscum album. The sequence continues at coordinate 910,066,970 of OY728145.1, forward strand.
CTCAGTGGCTGCCTATGAATAAAGGTTCACTCGATTGGAAATGTATGCTCCAAATTTTATCCGAGACCTTGATAGTAAAAATCAATCATTTTTACTCAGGATTAAAGCCAAAAATATCGAAGGGCATTAGCTTCTCTTGAGTTTAAAAGTTATGAAAAGCTTGTTCGATGTGCTGAGAAGGTGGAAATGGAGTTTGCCGATGACCAAGTGTTCTATAACAACCAGCAGAAGAAGAGACCGAGGTGGTAGGAGAAAGGGAAGAATTCTTCAAAAAAGTTTGATGGTAAGAAAACTAAGTTTCCAGTTTGTGATAAATGTGGCAAAAGGCATGCTAGGGAATGTCTTCTGAATTCTGGAAAGTGCTACCGATGTGGTAAGATGGTACATAAGGCTCGTGATTGCACTGAAAAAGAGCAGGGTGATGGTAAGACCAAATTTGATTAACAGTTAGTGAAATGTTTTAAGTGAAATGAGATGGATAACTATGCAAACGAGTGTCAGAAAAAGAGCTTGAGTGATGGGAAGCAGTTAGACTACAAGCAGAAAGGGGTGGTGAAATCCTTTGCAACTACTTCAGCAGATGTCGGGCCATCAAATGAAGTTGTATCAGGTACTTTGTTTGTTTTTTCAGATTATGCCAGTGTGTTGTTTGATTTGGGGTCTACACATTCTTTCATCTCTGAAACCTTTTCTAGTAAAATGGGAATACCATCTCAAGAAATGACTCCTGAACTTGTGGTAAAAACACCTGGGGGAAATGTTGAGGCAAAAAGAATTTATAAGAATCTTCCTATCCTTATCCGTGGAAAGAACCTACTTGCGAACATTATTGTTTTACCTCTAGTAGAGTTTGATGTTATCCTGGGTATGGATTGGATCTCTATTTACCATGCTAAGATTGAATGTAGAGCTAAAGAAGTTTCTTTTCAGAAAGACTTTCAGTTTGTGTATAAGAATGAACCCTTACTGTTGATAACTTATCAAGAGACCGAGAAACTTGTAAAAGATGGAAATTAATGTTACCTTGAACATATTGTTGAAAACAAGGGAACTGTTCAGATTAATGATGTGCCAGTGGTAAATGAGTATCCTGATGTTTTTCCTGATGAGTTGCCTGGAATAATACCAGATCGGGAAGTTGAATTTACTGTCGACTTAGTTCCTGATACTAATCCAATTTCGAAACCCCCTTATCGAATGACTCAAATTGAACTTTTAGAGTTGAAGGAGCAATTGAAAGATTTACTAGAGAAAGGTTTCATTCTACCTATCAAATCACCATGGGGTGCTCCTGTTTTATTTGTTAAAAAGAAAGATGGTTCTATGAGACTTTGCGTTGATTATAGAGCCTTGAATAACATCACTGTTAAGAACAAATATCCTTTTCCTCATATCAATGATTTGTTTGATCAGCTCCAGGGAGCTCAGTATTTTTCAAAGATTGACCTGAGATCGGGGTACCATCAGCTAAAGTTAAAGGAAGCAGATGTTCCGAAGACTGCGTTTCGTACAAGATATGGCCATTATGAATTTGTAGTAATGCCTTTTGGGCTAACCAATGCACCTGCTGTATTCATGGACTTAATGAATAGAATTTTCCATGAGTTCTTGGATAAGTTTGTGGTGGTTTTCATTGATGATATTTTGGTGTTTTCTAAAAGTAAAGAGGAGCATGAAGGACATTTAAGGGTTATTTTTCAAACCTTAAGAGAAAAGAAATTGTATGGGAAATTCAGCAAGTGTGAGTTTTGGTTGCAACAAATTTCTTTCCTTGGTCACATTGTTTCTAAAGATGGGATAACCATTGATCCTGCAAAAACAAAGGTTGTTGAAGAATGGTCAAGACACACAAATGTAACAGAGATTCGTAGTTTCCTTAGTTTGGCAGGCTATTACCGAAGGTTTGTTAGAAATTTTTCACGGTTATCTAGTCCAATGACTAAGCTAACTTAGAAGGGTGTTAAGTTTATCTGGACAAAATAATGTGATGATTGTTTTCAGGAACTAAAAAGAAGATTGGTGAATGCTCCGGTTTTGGCACTACCTTCCAGGAATGGTGAGTTTGTTATATACAGTGATGCTTCATTGAAAGGACTTGGTTGCGTCCTAATGCAGAATGATCAGGTAATTGCTTATGCTTCATGACAGTTGAAAACTCATGAGGTAAATTACCCTACACATGATTTGTAATTAGCTGCTGTTGTTTTCGCTTTAAAAATTTGGAGGCATCATTTGTATGGAGTAAAGTGTGAAATATATACCGATCACAAAAGTTTAAAGTATATATTCACTTAGAAAGAGTTAAACATGAGACAAAGGATATGGCTATAATTAATCAAAGATTATGATTGTACAATTCATTACCATCTGGGAAAAGCAAATAAAGTGGCTGGTGCTTTGAGTCGAGAAAGTAATGCTTCATTAGAAATGTTGCGGTTGGAACGTGATCCTTTGGTTAAGGATTTGATGAACTTTGGAATATAAGTTTTTGGTGCAGGAAGCTCTTCTATTTTGTTTCAGGTATTAGTAAAATCTTTTCTATCAGACAGAATCAAGCAAGCACAGAAGCAAGACAGTGAGTTGCAGAAAAAGGTAGAGCTAGTTCAGAAGGGTAAGTTGCTTGAATTAAAAATTTATAATGATTGTGTTTTGAGATTTGGGAAGAGATTGTGTGTGCCTTGTGATTCACAGTTGAAGAGAGAGTTGTTATGTGAATCTCATAGTTCTCCATTTTCAGTTTATCCTTGCAGTACTAAGATGTACAGAGATCTGCGGGAGTATTACTGGTGGGATGGAATGAAAAGAGATATTGCTGATTTTACTGTGAAGTGTTTGACTTGTCAACAGGTTAAAGCAGAGCAGAAGTTACCGAAAGGGATGCTTCAGCCTTTACCAGTGCCAGAGTGGAAATGGGAGAATATATCCATGGACTTTGTTATGGGATTACCAAAGACATCTCGAGGTAATAATGTAATATGGGTTATTGTTGATCGCTTGACTAAATCTGCTCATTTCCTTGCTATACGAGATACTTTTTCCCTAGATCAACTTTCCCATTTGTATATTAAAGAGATAGTCAGGTTATATGGAGTTCCTCTCTCCATTGTATTTGATCGTGATCCCAGGTTTACTTCTAGCTTTTGGAAAGGCCTTCAGAAGTCATTGGGTACTGAATCAAATTTTAGTACAGCTTTTCATCCTCAATCCGATGGGCAGTTAGAACAAACAATTCAGACCTTCAGACCTTGGAGGATATGCTACGAGCTTGTTTGATGGATTATTAGGGAAGTTGGGACCAACACCTTTCTTTGGTTGAATTTTCATATAATAACAGTTTTCATTCCAGTATACAGATGACACCATTTCAGGCATTATATGGGAAGCGGTGTTGAACTCCAGCTTTCTGGGATGAAGTGGGTGAAAGGAAGTTGATGGGACCAGATTTGGTAGAAGAGTTGGTAGAAAAAGTTCAGATGATACAGAAACACATGAGAACAGCTCAGAGCAAACAGAAGAGTTATGCAGACAACAGGAGGAAGGATCTATCTTTTGAGGTATGTGATCATGTTTTTCTCAAAGTCTCACCATGGAAAAGTGTGATGCGATTTGGTAAGAAAGGAAAGATGAGTCCAAGGTTCATTAGACCATATGAAATTCTGGAGAGAGTTGGATCAGTTGCATACCAGGTGGCTTTACCTCCGAGTTTATCTCAGGTACACAATGTTTTTCATGTTTCGATGCTGAGAAAGTACATGCCAGATCCATCTCATGTTTTGAGTCCAGAGGCAGTTCAGCTAGAAGAGAACCTATCTTATGAGGAAAAACCAGTCCAGATTCTTGACCACAGGGAGCAAGTGTTACGGAATAAGGTGATTCATCAGGTAAAGGTTTTGTGAAAAAACCACATGATGGAAGAGGCAACATGGGAATCTGAAAATGCAATGAGGGATAAGTACCACCATTTATTCGATAAGTAAATAAATTGCGGGGAAACAATTTTCTAAAGGGGGGAAGGATGTAACATCCCAAGTAAGTAATGAATAATAGATATTTTTATCTATGTCTATTAATGAATTAGATAGTGTTTTAGAGACTTAAAATGAAAATAAATCCAATCTTAAGCATGGAATACACTAATATTTTTAAAAGATTTTTTTACTACCTTTTAATGGAAAACCATTTCTAAATCTATCTTTTGACAATTTTATAAGCTATGTTTGTCAAAATAAACTTATTATTTATTATTGGGACATCAAAATTTACTTTGTGTGAATTTTTGGTATTTTTCCGATAAAGTTCATTTTTTAATGAATAGTGAAAAATGTTGTATTTTAATTCAAAACCTCTTTTTAATCTAATTTATTTATATAATTAGATTATCTTTTTAATTGGTTTTAAAGTGAAATTAGAATATATTTTTACCATTTAATCCAATGGTGGTCATTGGAATCAATTTCACTTTGAAATTGGACTTAAACTAGTGTCAATCTTTTGATACTTATTGTTTCATAAAAACACGCTATTTGTCATGACAATGGGAATTAATTATTAAATTAATTAATGCATCTTATATGTTTTGAATTTTTTAAAATAGACATCATTTTTTAATTCAGAATATCAAATATAGCTTAGGGTGAAGTTTTGGAATTTTTCTGAAAAACTTAAATTTTTGATGAATAGTGAAACCACTAAGTGGTAGTTAAAGAAACTGATTTTTCGTTTAAATGAAACTTTTCCACTTCTGTGATTTTATTTTAAAAAATCTGACATAAATGGTTGTCATTAAGAAGTAAAATATGGTTCAATGAGATTAAAATAATTTTTTTGGTGAATAGTAACTTTTAAGTTCTTAATCGCGATTAGAGGTAATTAGTGTAGTTTAAGGTAAAAATAATGTTTTAATAAAATGAGATGAGCTTGAAACATGTCCTACCATCATTGTATGTGTCATGGACGACCAAGAAAATCCATGGGTCAACTTGGGGACCCCATGTAGCCACTTTGGTTGGGAAATGACATAAATAACTTTTTATTTAATGTTAAAGTAAAAATGACACAAACATGAGTTGTTTTACTAAAACAATTTTTACATGGGGTTATACAAGTCATATTTTTGACTATAAATATTCATTAGAAAGATAAAAATATTTCCTACATCATTATATTTTTTTATAATTTTTAGACATTAAATAAATTAAATTATTTATGACATCATGATGATGCAGTGATTACCTCATTAATAAAGGATTTAAATAAAATGAAAAGATAATGTAAACTCTATGACCTACACATGTCCAAAACATATTGGATGGGTGGATTTTGAACCCTTATCACCTTATCCTCGAATTATATCAATGTGGGACATTTTGAATCTGAAAATCATTTTAAAATAAAGGAACATTTCTTTACTTTCCAAGAGTGCCCCTCCTCTCCTCTTATAAAAGGCCCCCACCTCTACCTCCTTACCCACACTTCCAAAGCCTTTGGATCAACCAAAACCTAACCATTTTGTCTCTCCAATTCCCTCTCTTACTCCTTGAAGCCTCACTTTGGGAAGAAGTCTTCCCAAGGAAGCCTTTGAGCTCAAACCAAAGGGAGTTACCCGATTTTAAGGTAATGTCTTCACTTGAGTCCTTTTGTTTTATTTTGCTTATCCAACCCCATAAACTCTTTTTATTCATTTCTTTTGTAACAAATACAATATCTTCAATATACTAGTATGTTGTTATAAGAAGGATTCGAGATACACTTACACACACCTACATCTAATGGTTAAAGAACATACTATTTCCGTGGATGACGAATTTCGGCCTCCCGAAACGATGATTGTTCAACATTCTTTTAACACCTTAAAAGGTGTACATTAAGATGACAATACATTTATATATGATATATAATATGTTTATGTTTTCCTTAAGCTTATGTATTTTTCATTTTGGGCATACCTTTATGGTTTCCATTATGGGTAAACACGATATCTTCATTTAAGGAAGTGTGGACTACCGCCCCCTCAAAGTGATTTGATTCGTTAAATACCATATGTGGGACATATAAAGGATGGAGTTATGATATTATATATGATATTATTCTGGAATTATAATATTCCTTTATATCATTATGATTCCATTCTATAAAATACAAAATAGAAATGAAAGTAGCGTTCATGCGTACGTACGGCTTACCGTCTCCATGAACGGTGCATTTCATTTCTTACCTCTAAATGATTATGTAATATTATAAATGCATGTATATAATGGATATATATGATATATATGATATATACATCATGATTATAATTCTGGATATAATGGATACATGAACAACTTGTAATTATAAAGGGTTTATTTTTGACTCAAGTACCAATGATCGTTAAAACGACCGTTATTAACTTAAATAATTACATAGTGTTCATGACAAGGAAATAAGTGATATAAAAGGAATAATGAAATTTAAAAAGGTTCTTAAACAAGTAGAAATTAACTCAAGTTTATTATTCGGGAGATTAAAGAACGACCGAGTCAAGTCGGACCCAAGGTATGAGACTTCGTCTCAATCTCCTTTCATTGAGGCATATTTTGTTTTATACACAACCTTCTTTTATACGGTGTATAAACCCCTTTGAATTTTATGTTTATTCAAAAGGAATCTTTTTTATACGAAGCGTTTACTAAACGAAAAAAGGGAATGTTTTTGTCATACGTATGCGGCGACAACGACTTCTCCGCCACCGTGACCATTATTTGAGTTTCGGCTTCCTCAACAAGCCATACCTTTTTTTAAAAGAAAAATAAATACCATGTTTTAATTTTCTTTTATTTTGGTATTGAAAATGGTTTTCATAATGTTTTTATATCAATGTGTTGTATTGATATCTTGTGATTGAAAGGTGGAAATGTTATGTTTCCTTTATGCATGTTTTATGTGATATGATTATGTTGAGGTTCTTGGGCATTATTATGAAGACGGGTGGTTCCGTGATAAACTAAGGGCGGGTGAGCCCGATATAGCTCTCCAATGCATTGGGTAACGCGAAGGAGTGAAACGTTAAGGTTTCTCTGAAGAGATTTTGGGAATATATTGTGATGGGTATTCCAAACGTAACCAAGAGGGTTACTCCCTACGTAAGAATGTTATGAATGCCTCAAGTTACCTTTATGTCTTATGATTTCTTTTATTTATTCATGATTTGATGAGGTATGTTAAAATGCTTATGTTTTATGGGTAAAGTATGATTTCATTCTTATGTATATATGAACTTATGTTTACTTTCCATATTTTTATAACCCATACTGAGCTTTTTATGCTCATCCCAAGTTTTTTTGAAATGTTTTTCACAGGTCAAGGGAAAGGTACATGATATGATGATAGTGTCAAGGAAGTGTCAAGAATGAATCCATGTCTTATTTTAAATATGTTTCCATTGATGGGAAAAATGAATACTATCTTTATGTAACCACTTTGTTTATATGTGTAATGTAATGCAAGTTTTATGATCTAATTCTCTAAAACTCTAAATCTGAAAAGATCCTCAATGTGTAATCTTGTAATAACTCAAGATTAAGTAAGGTTTAAGGCCGGGGCCTTATAAAGTGAACCATCATATCAAAGAATGCTGACAGGAAGAAAATTTCCATTTCACATAATATGATGATAATTTCCTTTTCCATAGTTGGAAATTTCACCAGGTCTATAACTTTTCTGCATATATCTTTAAAAAATACACAGATTTTGGTTAATATATAACGAAAATCCTTGGAAAAAAATCAATTTAAATATACAATCATTTTATCTTACATCAAAACATGACAATCATGTGATTTCAGACCCTTTAACTTTAAATCAATTATTGACATAATATTATTGATATCTAATGAATACCCATATAAAACCTTTAAATCATTAAAGAAGTAGTAAAAATGATATCTCTCCTTCCTAGAAAGAGTATAAGAAACTGGAGGAAGAAAATTCCATTTTTCACCCATCATTGGCACCAACTCTTCCCGTATTCCCATGTCAATCATGTCCAACCTAGCCTTAATTCCACCCTTTGTTTTGTCAGGTGCATTTAGTAACATTCCAATTACATTATCACATACATTTTTTCAACATGCATAACATCAAGAAAATATCTGATGTACAAACAATTTCAGTATGGTAATTAAAAAAAGCTGATCACTTTTTCCAACTGATTTTCATAAGGTTTTTCAAAAAAGGTTTACCAAAAGAAATGCCTGTATCATTTACTTTATCAAATAGTTGATCAACTATTATTGGATATGGTGTTGTATGTTCTTATAAACTCCCATCAAATGATGTCATCCAAGATAAATACTTATGTTTTTGGGGTATAAATCTATGATGTCCTAGAAACAAAACCTTCAATGAATGTTTCAACCTAATTGACTATTTACCTCATTCAAAAATGGTACACCCTTGAGTTCCTTTAATGTTATATTCTAAAAAATTTCCATAAGTAGGAAATTCATTTATCATCCCATAAAATATGTCTCTCAACACAAAATCTTCATTTCTATAAGTATCATACAATGTAACACTTGAATCCCATAATAATTTCCAATCTTTAATCAACATAGCCAAATAAACACCAATACCATTACCTGGTTATTTTGGTCCTGATATAAGCATAGATAACATAATTTATTTTCATTTCATGCATAAACATAGTGGAAAGTTATAATTTACCAACATAACCAGCCATGTACTATGAGTGATGCTTTGAAAACCAAAAGGATTCACTCCATATGTAGATAGTGCAAGACAAAGGTTTCTCAGATCATTTTCAAATTCAAGATACTTGTGATCAATTCTATTCCACCGAGGAGAGTTTTTTAGGTGATAAAGGTTCTCGTATTTATTTCTTATATCTATGTGAAACATTAATTGCCTTGTAGTCTCCTCACTTCCATATAGGCACCTAAACCTTGGAATGATTGGAAAGCACCATACAACTTTTTTTAGCCTCGATTCATATTTCTTGTATTGAGAAGCACCATGTTGTGGGCATTGTTTAAGTGATTTTTTGTCCTTGCGAAATAGTATAAATTAATTTGGATAGATATGTATTATTTTAGAGACCACACCCATTGAATGCAGTATTCATTTAGCATAACATGTTCGGTTAGTAAGATCATTATCTTTTGGGAGCATATCATTCAAGAGAGAAATTAGTTCAATAAAACTAGAATCACTCCATCTGTAGCTAGCTTTTAAATTATACTGCTTCAGTACAGCTGTGAATGTTGTATATTTTGTGAAACCAATACACAATGTCATCTTTTCATAACTCTTTAACTTCTCAAACAATTTTGGACAATCATGAAGTTAATTTTCAACTATCATTGTCATTTACTCAATAAAATCTTCATCATCATTCACACTTATAATTACATCCTCGATAGGACCCTCTTCATTATTTACACTTGTAATTATATCATATGATCCATAAAATATAGTGATATCCTAGTCACTAGCTACATTCACTTTTTCCCCATATTTATTCCAATATTTACAACTTCGATCTATTCTATGACAGATCAATTATTCTTCCAAATCCTCTAGACTAATTAGTCTTGAATAAAAATAGCATAAACCCTGAAAAAGTATTTGATAAGGGTCATATGCATGATCTTTTTCAAACTTTATGAAATATTTCTATAACATCCATATATTTTATGAAATATATTCTTTGAAATTAATTTAAATTATTTAATAGATTTAGTTAAATGAAATACATAGTTTAGCTTCTGTTACACACAACACCAAGTTTATCTTGTATTTCATGCAACATCGAGTTTCTTCGATAATGTGTGTTACATGTAAAACTGAGTTTTATGAAACGAAAATATACTATTAATATTTAATATGATAGTTATCACCTAACCGTTGGAGTAAAGAGAATAAATAGAATTGAATAAATTCTAAAAACATGGTTTACAAATTTATATACAATAAATTCTTTGGTGACCAATTAATTAGAAATGAAAATAAAAAACCAATTGAATATAAAGGATTTGTTTTTATGAAAAATACCATTTCATGCCCACAAAGGTGTTTTATCTTAATAAATTAAATTAATCACTATTAGGGAAACATAATAATGAAATTTATATATTATATATTCAATAAAATATTTTTCAATTCATCCAATAAGTTTAATAGGCATAAAATAAGAAAAATTCCAATTTTAAGCATAAAGAGTTTATTTTTCAAAAAGGTAGTTTTACCGCCTTTTAATAGCAAACTTATTTTAAAACTAAGTTTTGGAACTTTTATAAATTTTTTATGAAAAAATAAATTTATTTTTTTGAATAATAATATCAAAATTTACTTTGGGTGAATTTTTTTATATTTTTCTAAGAAGTATCATTTTTTAATGAATAACGAAAAATACTGGATTTTAATTGAAAACTATTTTTTCATATAAATAATTTATATAATTAAATTATATTTTAAATTGGTTTTAAATTATAATTAGTTAAATTTTACATAAATAAATCCAATTTAGGTTATTGGAATCATTTTCAAATTGAAATTGGATATAAAAACATTTCAAACTTTTGAAATTTTTTACTTTAAAAACATATTGTTTTGTCCCATCTATAAGATTAATTTTAAATTAAATTATGAAAATTATGTGATTGTAATTTTTAAAAATGAATTAAATATTTTTAATAATCATAATTTATAATTTATATTAAGGTCAACTTAGTTTTTTACCAAAAATATTAGTGGAAGTAATTAAAATTAATTAAAGTGATTAAGGTAAAAATGAGTTTACTCAGTGGTTAAACTTTAAACTTAAGGGGAAAATGGCCTATGAAATTGTAAAAAAACTATTTTATAAACATATTTATACTATTAATCCTATCAGATCTAATTTTTTGTGTTATGTAAGCTCTTTTTAGGTAAAAATGTGGGTGTACCTGACTTTCTTTTCAAAAATACCAAGTGTGTCCTCTCCCTCACTTATAAAAGGACACCACCTCTTACCCTCTCTTCACACCTATAAAGAATTTTGGATCATAAAAAACCTGACCAAATAAACTACCAACATCCCTAATCTCTAAATATAACAATCCATTTGGGTAGAAATAAAACTAAGGAAGTCCTTTGGTTCAAACCAAAAGCAGTTACTTGAAGAATAGGTAACGTTCTTCAATGAGCAATTTTGTTTTATTTCTTTATAAAACCCTTAAATTATTATTATTAAATAATTATATAATAAAATAATTATAATAAATATACACATATGTTTTTATGTTAAGTTTTCAACCTAAACTTGGAAAAAATTCCATCAAATGGGTAACAAAATCACTGTTCGTGTGTACAACGGACTACTGCCTCGCAAAATGATGTCATTCTTTTTTTCTTTACCACCTATAATGGTTGAGAATTATGATTGACACATTATTTTTATATTATATATATATATATATGATATTTATGTTTCTTGAATTATTATATAACTCATACCTTCATGCTTTTCATATTGTGGGAATATAATAACATCGTTTGTGGATGTATGGACTACCACATCCTCAAAGCGATGTGATTCGTTCACGCTTTACATAAAATGTATTAAGGATGATTTTAATAAAAATATATAATATAAATAAAATAATCATGATATTAAATAAATAATTAACTATCTATACATATCATTTTCTCCTTACCATTTCACACAACGAAAAAGTAATAACGTTGTTGTAGACTTGTGGATTACCGCCTCCTCGAAGCGATGTGATTATTTATTTTTCATCAACAAATCATAATAATGATATATATAAGTATATATAATTAAATAATATGGAATTTATGATATAATTTTCATTATTTAAATATAAATATTATTTATCTTCTTTTCATAATGATCATTGAAAGATGCGAACATTACTCATGCGTACGTATTACCCACCGTCTCCATGATCGCAACGTTGGTTAATTTTTCATAAAAATATTTACCATTTGATTTTAAAATTATAATTTATATACAAATTTGATAATTATTTCATGATTATTATCTTGTATATGTTAAAATAATGACCTCATTAACCTTAGTCAACCTATCAAAGTCAGTTTTGACACATAAGCTGAATAGGATCAAAACATCTGACTTAAACTTAATTGATTAAGTAATTGCATATAACTTGTTTATAAGTGAAATAAATGTAATAATAAACTTATAAAAGGTGATAAATAAATTAAATAATTAACATAAGTTTATTATTCAGGAATATATAGTACAAACATGTATAATTAGATTCAGGGTAATAAATTTTTATCTCATTTTTTACATATGTGAGATAAATGTAATATTCACCACTTACTTATTTTGTGTAGAATATATACTGAAACTTTTGATATATTATATCATTAATTATTTTATCTTTATGTTATTTAACTATTTCATTTTATGATTATTACTTTTGGGGCTTCCAATTCAGATGTTACCACGATTATAAGGGGATTTTTAGTCTCACTTTTATTTCTGTGAGACTTATGCCATATTCACCACTTATTTTTATCGTGTGGTGTATATACTACCAATGAATGTATTTTATGATTATTATACTTGAATTTATGAGGATTTACATATCTATTTTATGATCTCTCTTTCATGGGGTTTACAGTTTCAAAGTTACCAAAGCAGTAATGGATTTTTATCACAATTTTACTTCCTTGTGATGTTTGTTATGTTATACACCTATATTATTTTACAAGGTGTATATATATACCCTTTGATATATAATAACATAGATTTATTTATTATAATTTTTTTAATGTTCTGTTAAATCTTACTCCTTCATGGGGATTATGATTCAAACGTTTCAAAGTGGTATGAGACACTTTGAATGTTTAAAGATTATTTTCCTCAAAATTTTTTTAATGATATTTTAAGGGAATTTCTCTTCATCAACATAAAAAACCCTTGTTGTTACTTATACTACATTGATAATATTTTGTATTTATACCATCCTCGTTATTTCTTCGGATGGATTATGATTTTTTCAAAGATATTGTTAAGGAACTCGTTTCTTTCTCATGGGTTAATCTTATTTCAAAGAGATTATTATGAAACCTATTTCTTTTCCATGGGTTAATCATGTATCAATGATATTGTTATGGAACCCATTTCTTTTTCATAGGATAATCATGTTTCATAGTGATTGTTAAGGAACCCAATTCTTTTCCACAAGTTTATCTTGTTTCAAAGAGATTGTTATAGAACCCATTTATTTTCCATGGGTTAATCATGTTTCAATGAGATTATTATGGAACCCATTTATTTTTCATGGGTTAATCTTTTTTCAAAGAGATTATTATGGAACTCACTTATTTTACATGGGTTAATCTTGTTTCAAAGAGACTGTTATGGAACCCATTTTTTTCCATGGGTTAATCCTATTTCAATGAGATTGTTATGGAACCCTTTTCTTTTCCATGGGATAATATTGTTTCAAAGAGATTGTTATGTAATCCATTTCTTTTACATAGGTTAATATTGTTTCAAAGAGATTTTTATGGAACCTATTTATTTTCCATGGGTTAATCATATTTTAATTAGATTATTATGAAACTTATTTCTTTTCCACAGGTTAATCATATTTCAATGAGATTATTATGAAACCCATTTCTTTTCCATGGGTTAATCTTATTTCAAAGAGATTATTATAGAACCCATTTATTTTCCATGGGTGATAAAACACTATTTTATTGAATATTTTATTGATAATAAATGAAATAATTTCCTCACATTGTGTTAAATATGTTTATTTATAAAATATTTGGGATTTGATCATTCATTTGAAAATTTGGTGAAAATTCCAGTTTTACCCTTAATAGTGCATTGTAGTATTTCGAAGATAAATATTTTTATATTTATTATTTGAATTTGAAATTTTGTAACCGTGTTCCTAACTTCATTTTATACAACTTTCATTCAGGACACTAGAGATAAAGAGTGCATTTGGATGGAGTAAATGATCAATTAATCCAATGGTGGTCTGGACTCGGCAGAATAGACATGGGTTATGTATTTGGGCCATATCGTCTACATACGGGCTTGGATTGAGCCCAAATTTTGAGGAAAGATCTGGGACATGATTTGGAACAAATCATCCTTCTGGAAGGCCGGTCAATTCACGCGTTTTGGAGGTCAAATGGGTGGTGAAAGTTGGAATAAAATATTTGGCCGAGTTTTTCATTTCACACTTAAAAAGTTATGTATCCCTAGCCCTCACAAACTCTATTTAAAGGGGGTTTTAACTCTTTGAGAGGGCTGGTCGAGGCTTTGGGAAGGTGTGGCCGAAAGGGTGTCTCTTGGGAGCCCCTCAAAACTCTTGGAAGAAGTAATCCTTTGTGCAAACCTCTCTTCCAAAAAGGCTCTCCTCTCTCACCTCTTCTTTGTATTTCTTTTCTTTCATGTTTGTTTCTTGAATTTTTCTTCAAATAATATTCTGTGTTCATCCCTATTCTTCTTATCTTAATCTTCTTAATTGGGTTGGAATCAAGAGTAGATACAAGATTGGGTTCTACCCTTTCAATCCGTTGCTTATGCAAAACGTCTCCACGATGACTACACCACCCATGGAAGAGTAGTTCTTTTTAGTAATCGATCGACCTCTATCCTTCTTCATTCATTTATTTTGAATCAATGAGATACTGTAATTCACATATTATGATCTATTAATTTAGTTTTTAATTTAAATGAAACTAGGCAAGCAATTGAATAGTTAACATAAAACACGCGAGGTTGGGAATTGTGTGAACTGTGAGAGCGCAACCTTAACCGGTAATTCAAAACCACACGGGATCAATTTGTAGAGTTCAAATATAATCCCTTAACTCAATTAATCCTCATTTCCAGAGTGGTTATGTGCCTTAATTTACCACTGACCATAAGCTAATTTTAGAACATCAATCAAAGCAGGGTGTTGCGATTGCATGTTCCGAAGTTAGCCTAAGGTTAAATTCACTTCAATCTTCGTGGTAAAGTTAATTCTCGTAGGGTTCGGGATTTAACAAATTAAGGGATCATAATTAAGTGAATATTAATTTAAATGATAATGATTAATAAATGATTGAATAGTTAGAGTTAGATCGATTACGTCTTTTAAATATTGTCTAAACAAACATCTTTCTGTTGTGTCATTTTAATCAAACTTCATTTCAAAACTAAAAACAAAAAAAAATTCAATCTTCTTCCAGAAAACTTCTTCTAGGTTCATAAACTATAAAAAAACCACCCCCATCCTTTCAAGTAGTTATTTTATTCTCTTTTATTTTATTTTTATAATACCTCTAATAAGTAGTTAAATTCACTTCCTCCTTTGAGAGACGACCTTGGTTAGCCACTCTGCTGCACCTAAGTACCCAAAAATCATACTAATCATTTGAGGGCGCCCACGACAGCGCTCTATCAATGGGTTAATCATGTTTTAATGATATTGTTATGGAACCCATTTCTTTTCCATAGGATAACCATGTTTCAAAGAGGTTTTTGTAGAACCCATTTCTTTTTCACAAGTTAATCGTGTTTCAAAGATATTGACATTATACCCATTTTTTCCATTGGTTAATCAAGTTATAAATGGAATAATGATTGTTTATATGATTTTTATTCATCTTGTGGTTTTTAGACATCTTACATGATGGGGAAACCCAGATAATGTCAGTTGAGCCTGTTACAACTTATATGACGTGACGACCCAGATAGCACCAGGTGATCCCATTATAACTTATATGATTGGACGACCTAGATAGTGCTAGGTGAACACATTATAGCTCTCCAATTAATTGGGTAATTATTATATTGGAAGTCGATTGTATGGTGATTCCAATTGAATGGATTTTCAAAGGGTTTTATGAAAGCGATTCTCTAAGTTATCAAAAAATATTTTTAATTGTTTTTTATGAGTTTATAATGTTTCTAATCAAGATTGATATCACATGGATTTTGATTATTGATTCTGATTATTCTTTTATTTTCCATTTTTTTATGTCTGGTGATCTGAGTATTGATGGGTATGAGTTCTTTTATGATTTTATCATGCACTTTGATTATGTCATCATAACCTTATGCACTCTTATTTTGATTAATGAAATTCAATTGTTAATGCTTATGTTTAACCTTTCTGAGCATCTAAGATCACCCTTATTATATTTCCTTTTTTCCCCAGGTTATAAAGAGTGATGTTGAATGAGTTATGTTTAGAAGATATTTCATATGTATGATGATGATGTATTAATGTCAAAAAGAAAAGCTGGGTTAAGTAGGAGAAATGCTCATTTAAAGTAATGTGTATTATTTATGTAGGAGTTTGTCCCAATTATCTAAAACTATAAACCTAGAAGGTAATACAAAATGTAAGTGATCCAAGTTTTCCTTTTGGGTTTGTAAGGCTTAGATGAAAAATTCCTGTCACAATTATCGACATCAAAGCCGATAATTTAAAGTTATGGATTTTAGCACAGGATCCGGGAGTACGAGTGTTGGGATGTTATAGTTGGTTTCAAAGGTCAATTTAGATAACTTTATAGATTAAGATGTTTTCATATAAGGTTATCTTAAGAGTTATAGATACCATCATAAGACTATAAGCTTAAGTTTGATCATAAGTTCAAATTCTTAAGATACCCCATTTGAGTTTTTTAAGTAGTAAAATTTTTTAGGTTATCAATGACATTTTTGGAGACATTTTTTTGGGTTGAGGTATTTGTAACCCCTAAAATCAATGTGAAGTGTTTTTAGAGAGGATTTATTTTTTTAATATTAAATAAAAAATGGGGACAACCTGTATGCCGAGTGATAACCCGTTGCATCTAGCTAGGCAGTGGGGCTTAAACCCATGACTAAAAGACGCTAAGGGTTTCTCACCTACCACTGACCTACATAATGTAATAGTTAGTATAAAATTTTTTATAGGTAAATATTAATTTTATTTGGAGAACATATAGTATTTTATTTTAGGAATAATGGTTTATTTATCCTAGAAGAATATATGATCAAATCCTTCTAATCATTGGGTTTCAAACTTAGTCAGGAAATTTTTGAAGAATTTTAAGGATAATTATTTATGGAAAAATTTAGTTTCAAATTTAGGTATTACTTTTGAATATTAATGTATCATATGAAGGTTTACTCATTTTGGGAATTATCTTACCATGTTCTAACCATTTTTAGTTTTGTTTAATGTCTAAAGATGGGAAAAATAGACTGACTATCCCTTTTATGGATATATGTTCTTTAGAAGTTGATTTTTGTGATTCTTCAATCATAATAAAATTAATCTTGAATACTCATCATCTAGATAAAAATATGATATTGTGGTGGAAATTGTTTAAATTATGAAATTCACTTGTTAATTAAGTATATTTTTTTTATGTTTTCAGTCTATATTGTGAACAAAAATCCTTCTACTTTAGGAAAATGATCTTGAAGTAAAATTTTATCCGATTTCCATATTTTATGATGACATAAATGAACTTTTTCCACACCTATTTGGTTTGTGGTTTTGTTGTCATTGACTTCCTATTTAACTTATTCTATATCACTCTCTATTAGTCCATGATAATTAGTTTTTCCTTCTAAATCAATCTTTTAATTTCCTATAAATTTTCTCCCTATGTGGAATCTTAGTTATGTGTATCTTATAGTTACCTTTATGTTTCCCACTTTTCCTTTTTAAGAGGGTGTTTTATTAACCCTTTTAATATGTGGGTTTAAATAATGTAATTCTAAAAATATTAATCCTTTGATAACCATGATGAATTTCGAGGGCGAAATTCATTTTAAGGGGGGTAGGATGTAACATCCCAAGATTTTATAAAATATATTCTTTAAAATTAATTTAAATTCTTTAATAGATCACATTATATGCAATAAATAGTTTATATTTCATTACATGCAACAAAAATTTTATCTTTCATTGCACACAATATTGAGTTTCTTTGATAATGCATGTTACACGCAAAACTGAGTTTTACAGAACAACAATATACTATTAATATTTAATATGATAGTTATAACATAGCCATTGGAATAACGTGAATAAATAGGATTAACTGAATTATGAAAATATGGTTTAAAATGCATATATAATTAATTATTTGGTTACCAATTAATTATAAATGAAAATAAAAAAACCAATTGAATATAAATGATATGTTTTTATGAAAAATACTATTTTATGCCTACAAATGTCTTTTATCTTTATAAATTAAATTAATAACTATTATTAAAAAAATATTAATTAAATTTATATGTTATATATTTGATCAAATATTTTTAAATTTATCTAAAAAATTTTATAGGTATAAAATAAGAAAAAAAATCCAATTTTAAGCATAAAGAACTATACTTTTCTAAAAGGTAGTTTTACCACCTTTTAATGAAAGAATTATTTTAAAAATAAATTTTAGAACTTTTATAAATTTTATATGAAAAAATAAACTTCATTTTTTGAATCATAATATCAAAATTTACTTTGGGTATATTTTTGGTATTTTTCTAAGAAGTTTCATTTTTTGATAAATAGTGAAAAATACTCGATTTTAATTGAAAACTTTTTTTTTCGTCTAAATAATTTATATAGTAAAACTATATTTTAAATTGGGTTTATAGTATAATTTGTTAAATTATAAATCAATAAATCCAATTTAGGTTATTTTAATTAATTTCAAATTGAAATTGGATATAAAAACATTTCAAACTTTTGAACCTGTTTACTTTAAAAATCTATTGTTTCATCCCATCTACGAGATTAATTTTAAATTAAATTCTACCACTTATGTGATTTGAATTTGGAAAAATGGATTCCATATTTAAAACAATAATAATTTATAATTTATATTATGATTAAACTAGTTTTTTACCAAAAATATTAGTAAAATTAAGTAAAATTTATTATAGTGATTACGGTAAAAATGAGTTTACTTAGTGGTTAAAATTTGAACTTAAGGGAAAAATGATATATAAACTAGTAAAAAACCCATTTTTTCTATATTTAGACCTGTAAAACTCCAATATATAATTTGGTGTGTTATGGAATCCTATTATTAGGTAAAAACATGGGTACACAAAAATTTCTTTTAAAAAATACTAAGTATGTCCTCTCCCTCACTTATAAAAGGCCACCCCCTCTCTCCACACCTATAAATCCTTTTGTCTCATCCAAAACCTGTCCAAATAAACTCCAAAATTCCTTATCTAAACATATAAGCACAACCTTGTGCATAAATAAAACTAAGGAAGTCCTTTAGTGCAAACCAAAAGGAGTTACCCGGAGAAGAGGTAATGTTCTTCAACAAACACTTTTGTTTTATTTCTTTATACACCCATTGAATTATTATTATTACATGATTATATAATAAAATATGTATCCTAAATATACTTATATTTTTTATATTAAGGGTTCAATATACACTTACACACACTTCCATCAAATGGGTAACAAAATCACTATTTGTGTATACAGTGGACTACCGCCTTGCGAAATGATATTGTTCATTTTTTCCTTCATCACCTCTCATGTTTGGGAATTACGATGGACACAATATTTTTATATGATATATATGATATATATTATTTCTTTATGTTTATGTAATTATTATATAACTCATACCTCCATGCTTTCCATTTTGTGGGAATATGATAACATCGTTTGTGGACGTGTGAACTACCACCTCCTCAAAGCGATGTGATTCCTTCACGCTTTACATGGAATGTATTAAGGATGGGTTTAATAAAAATATATTATATACATTAAATATTTATAATATTCATGACATAATTATAAATCTGTACATATAACATATCATTTTATTCTTTCCATTTCACACACCGAAAAAGTGATAGCATCGTTCATGGATGTGTGGACTACCGCCTCCTCGAAGCGATGTGATTATTCATTTTTCATCACCAAATAAAAATAATTATATATATAAGTATATATAATTAAATAATATGTTATTTATGATATAATTTTCATTCTATAAAGATAAACATATATTCTTTCCATAGTGATGATTGAAAAATGGGAATGTTACTCATGCGTACTTACAACCCACTGTCTCCATGATCATAACGTTGGTTCATTTATCATAAACATATTTACTGTTTGATTTTAAAAGTATAATTTATGTAAAAATTTGATAATTATATCATTATTATTATTTTGGATATGTTAAAATAATGACCTCATTGACCTTAGTTGACCTATCAAAGTCAGTTTTGACACATAAGTCGAATATGATCAAAACATCAGACATAAAATTAATCAATTAAATAATTGTATATAACTTATTTATAAGTGAAATAAAATTAATAATAAACTTGTAAAATTTTATCAGGAAATTAAATAATTAACATAAGATTATTATTCAGGAATATAGAGGACAATCATGATAAATCAGACTCAAGGTAATGGATTTTCATCTCACTTTTTTACATCTGTGAGATAAATGTCATATTCAATACTTGATTATTTTGTGTGATGTATCTACTGAACATTTTGATATATTATATCAGAAATTATTTTATCTTCATCATATTTAAATTTTCCATTTGATGATTATTACTTTTGGGGATTCCAATTAAGATGTTACCACAATTGTAAGGGGATTTCTAGTCTCACTTTTATTTCTGTGAGACTTAAAAAATATTCACCATTTATTTTTGTTGTGTAGTGTATATAATTCCCATGAATGTATTGTATTATTATTATAATTGAATTTATATGGATTTACATATCCAATTTATTATTTCTCTTTCACGGTGTTTATGGTTTCAAAGTTACCAAAGTGGTAATGGATTTTGTCACAATTTACCTTCCTTGTGACATTTGTTATGTTATACACCTATATTATTTTACAAGGTTTATATAAAGCCCATTTTACATACATAATTAATTAATTTATTATAATTTTATTTAATGTTTCATTAAATTTTATTTTTTTCATGGGGCTTATCATTCAAATGTTTCAAATTTCTATGAGACACTTTGAAGGTTTTAAGATTATTTTCCTCTAGAATGTTTTTAATGATATTTTAAGAGAATTTCAATTCATCAATTTCAAAAACCCTTTTTGTTACTTATCTTACATTATGGATTTTTTTATTGATTCCATACTCATTGTTTTTTTGGATAGATTATGATTTTTTCAAATATATTACAAGGAACTTGTTTTTTTTCTATGGGTTAATATTGTTTCAAAGATATTGTTATAGAACCCATTCCTATTACATGGGTTAATAATGTATCGATGAGATTTTTATGAAACCTATTTATTTTTTAAGGTTTAATCATATTTCAAATATATTGTTAAGGAACCCGTTTATTTTCTATGGGTTGATTTGTTTCAAAGAGATTGTTATGAAACCCATTTATTTTCTATGGGTTAACCGTGTTTCAATGATATTATCATGGAACTCGTTTTGTTTCCATGAGTTAATCTTGTTTAAAAGAGATTGTTATGGAACTAATTTCTTTTATATGATTTAATCTTTTTTCAAATAAATTTTTACGGCACCCATTTCTTTTCCACAGGTTAATCATATTTCAATGAGATTGTTATGGAACCCATTTCTTCTCCATGAGTTAATCTTATTTCAAAGAGATTGTTATGTAACCCATTTCTTTTCCATGGGTTAATCTTGTTTCCAAGATATTTTTATAAAACCCATTTCTTTTCCATGGGTTAATAATGTTTCAAAGATATTGTTATGGAACCCATTTCTTTTCCATGGGTTAATCATGTTTCAATAAGATTGTTATGGAACCCATTTCTTTTTTATGGGCTAATCTTGTTTCAAAAATATTGTTATATAAACCATTTATTTTCCATGGGTTAATCATGTTTCAGTGATATTATTATGGAACCTATTTCTTTTCCATGGGATAACCATGTTTCAAAGAGATTTTTATAGAACCCGTTTCTTTTTCATAGGTTAATACCATTTCAAAAATATTGACATTATAAACATTTATTTTATATGGGTTCATCGAGATAAAAAAGGAATAATGGTTGTTTTTATGAGTTTTATTCATGTTATGTTTCTTAGACATCTTACACGATGGGCTGATCTAGATAGCATCGCGTGATCCCATTACAGCTTATATGATGGGGAGAATTAGATAGCTTTGGGTGAACCCATTATATCTTATATAATAGGGAGGCCCCAATAGCACCGAGTGAGCTCATTATATCTCTCAAATTAATTGGGTAATGATTATATTGTAATTTGGATATATGGTTGTTCCAATTGAAAGGGTTTTGAAAGGGTTTTATGAAAGTGATGCTCCAAGTTACCAAAAAATAGTTTTAATTGCTTGTTATGAGTTTATAATGTTTCTAATTATCGAGATTGATATCACATGGATTTTGATTATTGATTTTAACAACTCTTTCCTTTTCTATGTTTTCATATTTTATGATTCAAGTATTGATGGGTATGGGTTCTTTTATAATTCAGTCATGTATTTTGATTATGTCATCATAACCTTATGCATTATTATTCTCATTGATGACATTCAATTGTTAATAATTATGTTTACCCTTACTGAGCATCTAAGATCACCCTTATTATGTTTCACTTTTTCCCTATGTTATAAAGAATGATGTTGAACGAGTTATGTCTAGAATTGATTTCATATGGATGATGATGATGTATTAATGTGAAAAATAAAAGCTTGGTTAAGTAGGAGAAATGGTCATTTAAAGTCATGCGTATTGTTTATATAGGAGTTTTCCCTAATTATATAAAACTCTAAACCTAAAAGGTCCTCCAGAATGTAAGTGATATAAGTTTTCATTTTGATGTTATAAGGTTTAAATGAAAAATTTGGGTCACAATTACCGAATTCAAAGATGATAATGTAAAGTTATGGATTTCAACATAGGATCTAAGAGTTAGGGTGTTGGGCTATTATACTTTTACCCCATCTTCATACTCCTTTTTCATATGATTTACATCCATCCATTTTTTATTCATATATATCCTATTTGATTTAGTAATATTAATATGTAATAAAATAAATAAATACACAAAGGGGACTTTAAAATAATAAGAACCCAATATTTGAATGTTTCAAATAATTTCATCATGCTTTGAATAAAATGGGTAATTGAATTTAAGTAAAGAATTACTCCATTGGTGGTGGGTGTTATCCTATGAATTCATCCACAATGTTCAATGGTACCTAGTATGGAATGATTGCTACTTAGAGTAGTTCAAGAAACATAGTTGCATGTCTAGAAAAGATGGGGAATGAGTCTCAGGCAACAAAATGAAATGATAACTATTTGGGAGATGAAACCAATGAGGATGATAGTTATTATTGAATTTTGTTGTCAGAGACTCGTCCCCTTAGAAGCTAACACCAAATCATAGAGAAGACATAGTTGTGGAGGACTCCCCTAATTTAAACCATGTAGGTGATGTTAGATGCAAAGTAGGTTTAGGAGTGTCAATTAGGTTAAACATTAATTCACCTTTTATGGGAGTGAGGTCATTATGGATATCTTATGAGTTGGATAGAGTTAGTAACATTCCCTTTCCATAGTGTTATTATCAATCTATATTATGTAGGAGGTGGGATTATGTGTATCTAGGAGGTCTTTTAAAGTTAATATGATTATATAAATATAGATAACACCCTTTGTCCTTACACATGTTTTCATTTATAAATATAGATACCACTCACCCCATTGATAGAGTATACTATATTATAAAAAACCGATGAATCTATTCACTTTGATTTCATATCACAAAACTCCATTTTAAAGTTAATGTGAAATTTAAAAGATCATTTATTTAAATTATTATTGAAATCCAAAATATCATCATCATTTTGAAACATCATAGAAATCCAATTTATTAGCTTTAAAACCAATCATTTACCCTTAAAATTACATTTAAATTATAAAAAATCGATGAAAATATGGATATTGAATATAATAGTGGAGATATAAAAAATAAAAGCTATATTATTTTAAAACAATTTTTATAATAGAAAATATAGCTATTGAATATTATAATGGTCTCACAAATAAAAAAAAAGAAATTATTATATTTTTTAAAATATTTTCAATACTGAAAATGAATTTCCAGTCATTAAGTTCATACTCAGATTATGAAAGAGAATAAAACTTATCAAATATCATATCTTTCACATCACACCTCTCAGGTCTATCAATATTTTCTAGTTGTTGAACTATTTCTTTATTATGGTGCCATAGTTCATAGTTGGTTTGAAATCCAACTCTAGTGATATGATAACTTACTTCATTATGAGTAAACCATGGTCTACCAATGCAATTATAAAAAAAATAAAATAAGTTCCCCCTTAGATACATTGTTGAACATGAAATCCAAAAAAAAAATAAAAGATAATTTTGAAACTAATTCAACACACAATTAAAATAATACATCCAAATTCTATCCATTATGATTTAAAACATAAAATATTTCATATAATAAAATAAATCTTAATTAGCCAAATGACTTTGTTGAAAAAATAATAATCATATTACAAAATTATAAAAATATAAAAGTATAATTTATTAAAATAAAATTTATGAAAGTATAAAAGTATTAAACTATTGATAAATTAAAAAAAGTACACAGGTATAAAATTATAAATTACAAATGTATATATATTTACATGAGTATATAAAATTATAGACGTATATAGAAGTATAAAATTATATATAATTTATAAAAGAATATATATTTTAAAGAAAT
Source organism: Viscum album (assembly GCA_963277665.1). Classification (NCBI taxonomy): domain Eukaryota; kingdom Viridiplantae; phylum Streptophyta; class Magnoliopsida; order Santalales; family Viscaceae; genus Viscum; species Viscum album. The sequence continues at coordinate 910,091,733 of OY728145.1, forward strand.
ATAAATAATTTATAAATGTATATAAATTTATAAAACTATATTAAAGTACATATATGTTATGAAAGTATATATAATTTATATAAGTATATAGTTTTACAAATTTATAAAAGTATAAAATTATAATATATAAAAGTAAAATTTATGAAAGTATAAAAGTCTAATAATTTATAATGAAAAAACTATAATTTTATATTAATTTATAAATATAGAAAGCTATAAAAGTATAAATAATTAATAAAATTTTATATTTAAACTATATATATAAATATGATTTACTGCAAAATTTATAAAATCATATAAATTTATAAATAAATAAAATCTGTAAAGTATATAACCACAATGAGATATGTAAGTGTGAATCTTGAGTTTACATAATAGTCATCGGGTTTTATGTAAGAGTCATTTCCATTAACAAGGGATTATATGTAAGATTCATTTTCATGACTCAAGGGAGATGCCCAAGGTTTATTCCCTTTACTAGTTGAGGTGAAGAGTCAGCAACACCTTGGATTGATGACCATACTATGAAGGAAAAACATAAAGGTTTATCAATCTTAAAATATGATTGATATTTCAGAAAAAAGATCATTAAAGATCTAATTGAATTTGACTTTATTAATTATTCTCATATATTAAGAAAGATTAAACTGAATTTAGGATCAATAATAATGTTTGTTTCAAAAATTTAGTAAGATATTCCTTTATCAATTTACTTTTTAAGTAAAAGAAATTAACATTTAATTGAGTTTTATATTAAAAAAAATTTCTTCCAATTCTTTTACAAATAATTAAATAAAAATATTCATTCTATAGAGTTTAGAAATATATAACTAGATTTAATGATAAATCAAAATATACATTTGAATAAAACATATAATGTTATAAAAGATTTCAAAATTTATTTAAGAGTTACACTAAAAAACATATTATATAACACTTTTTAGTTTTTTATTTTAGTTGAAATTTATTATATTTTATTCATATATTTAATATGATGAAAATATATTCAATTCATTAATATAAGGATCCAAAAATAAAATTCATTTTAAAAATTTATAAATATTTTAAAAAATATATGTCAAGAATATATAACTGAAAATTTAAACTATCTTATTAAATTATTGGTTGAAAATAAATACACATGTAGAACAAAAGGCATATATTTTGATACATTGATTATTTTTCTCATTTCAATGTTTTATATTAAACATATTTTATAGGATAAAACTAAATTTATATTAACTAAAATTCATTTGTTTCTTTAAAAAAATATGCAATAGTAAATTCAATTTAATCCGTTAATACTAAAATTTAACTATAATACTTAATTTCATATAATTAAAAAATATCAAAGAAGTAATATATATTTGGAAAAATTATATGGCCTAAGGGATGACGGGAATCAAGAACCGTTGACTATATGCCTCAGTTGCACGATTGCGCGATCTCATTCCATCCATGCAATCGCAGAAAAAACCTCTACTTTTGAGATTGTCCAACTGTATCTTAATCACGTGATCTATTAACATAGTTACATGATTTCCTAGCTCTAATCCTTCATACAGACACTCCATATATGTTTTCTATGATGGGTCCCTCCCACGATCGCTCAAACTCACATGGAACACCCACATTCCCTCTCGGTATGGTTTTTAGGCGGGAAATAGGCAAGTAAGGGTGGTGCGATGTGGTGCAAGGGTGTGATGCGATGTAAGGATTCATCACATACCTTAAATTTGGATAGGAATGATTCATTGGGAAAGTAACTCAAGATTGAGAGCGATAACGATAGTAGGGTTCGACGAGAGCGACGAAAACATTAGGGTTCCTCGAGAGCTTGAAGGTGCGAGAGAGAAGCCTTGAGTCAGAGTTATTTTATAAGATCGAGTAAGGATTTTATCAGTGCTTTACAAATAGTGCTGATAAAACATGTCTTTATTATTGTTTTTTAGTGTTGATAAAGGTGGAGGGTGTTCCTCAGACACGGGTCTCGGCTCAACCAAATCTGTGACGACTTTATCTGTATGTTGTGATATGGAGGTTTGAACGGGTCTTAAGTGACAGGTGGTGGTCGAGATCAGGTGGCGACGACCGAGGTTTCGTGCAAAGTGGATTTGATTTGAAGATCTGAGACCCCCGACAGATACCGGATGTGATACTCGATGGTGAGGTTTTTTGATCTGCAGAACATGGTGTGGGCCAGTGTTTTTGTGTGGGATCCCAGTGGCTTCAACGGTGCTGGGATCCTGATGGAGCTGATCCGATGGCGGATGGAGGGAAGTGGTGACCAGCGATATGTTTGGTGTGATGACTGTACAGGTTGGCGAATGACTGGCGGTGATCATGTTTGGTTGTTTCGGTGATGACATGGTAGTTCAGTGATGATCTATTTACAAGAAGGTAGCTACGATAGCGCGTTACACGAGATGGATTTTCATGGGGTTATTGTTAGTGCATCCATGGTTGCGGTGGCGTTGGTGTTCAGTTGTGGGATGCTTGTTCCGGCAATAAGATTTGCAGAGTGATGATGGTGAAGAAGGGATCTTGATTTTTTGGGTCTGTGTTTTAGGGTTCTGATCAGTGGTTGCAGATGGTGCATGGGATGCGGGCGAGCTCTGTGAATACCTTGCGACTGGCGATGGGTTGGATATCCGATGTTGGTCGGTGTGAAGCGTGGGTGTGATTGACGGGGGGACTAAGTCTGGCAGCAACAATTGTTGACAAAGATGTCATTGGGAGGCGGGTGCGACCTTGGGTTGCAGTCAATTTGGGGACAAGATGGGCTGTGGAAATCAGGGATGTAATAAGGTGATGACCAGGATGGTCGGTAGGCTGTCCGACAGGCTAGCACGCCCGACGATGGTTGCCTGGCATTTTACGTGGTTGATTTTTAGGTTGGGCTCATTATTTCGGATCTACTTCTGGGTTGGGATTTCACTTCATTTTTATTTCGGGGGGTGTTTATCTACTTTGTGTTTGGTGGTGTTTACTGTGCCACTTTTATTTGTGTTTGTGTGCACTTTTATTTTAATTAATAAATTTTTAGGACCGAGTACGCTCGGATCCTGAACTTTCCCGGGTATAAATATATACATATATATAAAATTATAATAAATATATTTATTGTAATTTTATAATTATTTAAATTTATATATATATATATATATTTATAATTATAATTATAAATAAATACATTTAAAAATATTTCTATATAATTATAAATATATTTAAAAATATTTCTATATAGTGATAAATTTATTTATATAATTATACCTCATGGTCCATACCAATTTGGTATATTTATATAATTATATATATTTATATAAATATATAAATATATATAATTGTAAATATAATAACTATATTTATTATAATTTTATAATTATTTAAATAAATAAATAAATATATTTATTTATATTTATAATTATAAATAAATATATTTAAAAATTATTTATATATAATTATAAATATATAATTAAAAATATAATAAATATATTTATTTTAATTTTATAATTATTTAAATATGTATTTATTTGTTTATAATTATAATTATAAATAAATATATTTAAAAAGTATTTATATATAATTATATATATATATATAATTATAAATATTATAAATATAATTTTTATTTAAATGTATTTATTATAATTTTATATTTATTTAAATAAATAAATAAATATATATTTATAATTTCATAATTTTCTTTAAATTATATATATTTATAATTATATAATTAAATATTTAAATTATAAAATTATTAAAAAACATTTAAATAGGTTAATTATATAAATTTTAAACATATTTTAAATGTTAAAACTTAATAAATAAAAATGAATAAATATTATTGATATAAATTACAAACATATTGAAAATATTACATGTATAGTAAATAATTATATGTATAAATAAATATTACAAAATGATTAAATATATTTTTAACATTATTAATAATAAATAGAAAAATTAAATTAAATAAATTACAAAAATATTTAAAAGTGAATTCGTAACATTTACATGAATTACAAACATCCATATATACACACACATATAAATACACACATGTATATATACACATACACATACATACATGCAGTTATACATGTGCATATATTTTAAATTATTTTATATTAATATAAATATATATCTAAATATATATATATTCATTTATATATTATATAATTGTTTAAAGGTGCCCCTTTTATTAGCGCTTTCTGTTTAGTGCTGATAAAAGCAGGTGCTGCCCATGTGCTGATTTCTGGTAGTGCACTAACAAAAAAAAAATAGATACACAACCTAATCTTTGTGCGACCTCTTGGTCACCATCCATCCACAATACCACCCGCTCCATGAGAGATCCCAAATGATACATGAATCTGTAAAACAAACTGGGGTCAACCGATGCAAGTGACCCAAGTATGGTGTGATCTTAACAGAGCTCAGTAGGCAATCACCAAAGACTCCATGCATTTTCTTTTCTAAAATAGGCCATCGATTCTAGTTTGAAATATAGAAAAAAGATACATATTATTCTTTTAAGAAGAATCAATCATGATCTTTTCCAAACAAAACATCATTAAAACTCAAACATGTTTTAAATAAACATTTAAAACCTTTCCAAAACCACATATTTTAAAATACCTTTTTTAACCCTCTTTTAAACAACCACCCAACTCACAACAAAGAACCAAATAAATGAAACATGATAATAGAAGTGAGAACATAATATAAAAGTGGAACCAATGGAATAAGTCATGGAAAAACCATAAAATAAGAAAGAAGTGATACATATAAACACAATAATTAGGAAGCAATAAGGTATAGATAATCATGAAAAAACCCTAAAATTCTCATGAGGAGATCCTAAACGTACTAGGGTGGAATCATCTGTTGACCTATCGATACATACCTATATCATTAACCAACCAACTGCTCTCAACTAGCCTCACTAGTGGCACTCCCTCATGGTCTATGTACATCCATCCCAATGGGGGATCTTGCTCGTCTAATCGGGACAAGATACTCTCATCTCTCAATAAGATTCCTAGGATCCCATGATGGTAATAAAGTCAAGGTGAGGTGATTTTTTCATACAACATGTCAGACAAGAATCCAAATAATCAAAATATATTTCACAACCCACCTTTTTATACTTGTCCTTGCAAACAACCCTCTAAACAAGGGTTTCTATGGAGGGCACACACCTTTCATATGAAAACCATTTCAAGGTGCCAACTGGGTGTTAAACATTTTAAAGTAAACATGTATTTTTTAAAATACCTTTGGAAAGAATATCAAAAGTGATACCATTTGAAAACTCTTTTTAAGTTCCAAATAGGCCAAAGGGTCCCATTTTAGAAAGTTGTATTTGGAAGTTCATTTTAAGTTCCATTTTGAAAACCAAAAGACATTTTGGAAGAACCAAGTTTTAAAGACGTCATCATATGAACCATACATATATATCCATATACCTATATATGTATGCACGTGCATACATTTATAGGTGTTTGATTACACACACCCACACACACAAAACACACAAACATATATGTGTGTGTGTTCATTAGAAGCTCCGAGGAAACCAATAAGGAAGCATCATTCAAGTCATTTATAAAAACCAAGGGGTTCAATGATACAAATCACCAAAATTACACAATAAATAAGAAACCAAGACAAAAAATACCTCAAACCCAAAATACAATTTTCCAAAAGCATTCGGAATCCAATACACTAATTAAATAATCAAATCCCACTTAAAAACTCATTAGTCATTTTTTCAAACATATGACATATGCCTAATTGCTTTGAAAATAATTAATAAGGATTTAATATTCATCCATTGGTTTATAAACTCATTCAAAACCACTAAAATAATAAAAATTTTAGGATAAATCAATTTTAGAAAACACAAGAATATATGGTGTACAATAAAAAGGCAAAGGCATGGAACCACCCACCTCAAACTATGTGCAAATTGAATGAAACCTTAAAAAAAGAACAAGACCTGAGACACAATATGCACACCCAAACATAAATAACCAATTGAAATTAGGTCAAAATCCCTCCTTAGGGTTTGAACAACATGGATTTAGGGAAAGTGAGAAGGAGAAAATAAGAGAAAGAGGTAAGGAGAGAAAGAATGGAGCTCGTACCTTGAATAAGACACCAAGAATTGAAGAGAGGAGCCTTAAAAATGGAAGGGGAATCAATGGGGGAGGAGATCCTTAGGATCCATCACATTCCAAAGTTGAATATGGAGTAAAATACCCCATTTAGGGTCTTAAATCTAAAGGTGTATTCTGGGAAAAACCAAAATATTAATGTTTTGGGTAAGCCACATAGTTTACCAAACTATGTCCCAACCGTGCACTCTAAACCGAAGAGTAATTGGGTACCACACAGTTGGGTCATATGGTTTTAAAAATCATGCAACAACCATGAAAAATGGAACTGTCATGATTGTAGACACACTCACATGGTTGTAGTACAATTTCTACTAACTATGTGCCCTGCACAGAAGTCCCAAAATGTAAATTTTTTAAACTGGTTTAGCCCAAAACTTGAGGAAAAGACCAAATATCAATAAATAAATACAATAGTAAGGTGGGAGAGGTTGAGGTGTGACAAACTCCCCACCATACTTCTTTCTTCCCCTAGAAATCCATCAAGTTCTGAAGGGAAAGTGAAACAAGCCAAAGGCTTCAACCGAAAGGAGAAGAACACCTTTAACTAGATTTCCAAAATTTCACCAAAATAACTAAAAGAATCAAAGAAATATATCTCCAAACACACTCATATCCAACCAAACAACCAAGAAGTCAAGAGGTAGAGACCTAAAGTTGGTCTCCCCACTATTTAGGAATCCACTAACCCGACGGATCAACAAAACAACAAGAGGAACCACTAAAGGACCCAATTAAAGAAATTCAAACAATAAAACCGAGAAAAGGTATATTCATAAATTACTTAAAGATAAACACTAACTCTCCAAATGAGAATAAAACATCAAACATCCAGAAAACACACATCAAGGATCACATCTAACTAAATGAAGAATAAAGGAAATGGGAATTAAAAAATGGGAAATAACTCAAAAGCTTTACGAGTCACTATAAAAATTATGAGGTTGATAAAAATTCTTCAACAGGTGGTGCTTCCACTTAAAAAACTTATGGAGGTGTCCCAACCAACACAAATAGTGGCAGGTTTTCCGAACATCTATGCAAAAGGGATTAGAATGCCTAAACCGACCACACTAGAAGCACGTGAGGGAATTATTTTTCTTTGAGGAAGTGACAACAAAAGATGAGGACCCTCCCCAAATAGGTTCCTTCAGTCTTTGCTCTTCTCTAGATAGGGAGACATTACCATCACCAAAAGGATTAGGGATACCACCCATCCTAGGCTACCCCCTAAAAAACATCTCAGATATATAAGCCTCATCCATCAACTCCTTAGAAAGAGGCTAGTCAATATGAAAGCACTCTTAATCTAAGATCCAAACAAAGACCTTTCACGAACATATGATACTTTAAGGAGTTACTTAACATGATCTCAATAGAGAAAGGGACTGAATTACTAAAAGGGTCAGCATACTCCTTCACCATTTGTTAATCCTAATAGATACTCATGATCCCCAACACCTTATCTATTTTAAATTCATTAAGAAAGAACCACTGAATGAATTTGGTTTTAAGGAATTCCCATACCATTCTAATTTTTGGCTCAAACATTACACAGTGGTTTGAATCTATAATATGCTAGTAAATCATATGTTTAACCATAATTTATTATGGTTAGAAATATCTATAGTTATCAACCACATGATTTTAAGTATCTCATATTCAAAGAAGGTTGAAATTTTTTATTAACTACGTGATTGAAGGATATTACACCAAAATTTGATGTATCATGTTATAATTATATGGATTGAAAAATATTTGGAATTTTTGAATAATTTTATAATCTAGAAATATTGGATTGTTTTTTTAGGATTAATTCAAACCTAATGGATGGATTTTAGGTTCAATGAACACTTCATATGTTTTATTTAAAGAGTTAAATTTTTGTAAGATCAAATTGAAGATGTTAAAAATAGTATGATAATAGTTATTGAAGAGAAATACAGAATGTTCTAGAATATTAGAGACTATTTTTGTATATCTATAATACTTTTATTGTTTCACTAAAGAGTTTTTAATCATAGTTAAATATCCAAAATTGATCAAAAAGGATGTAGCTGAATAGAACACACAAAATCTGGATGGTGTATTGATTAATTTAATATTCATTATAAATGACACGTGAATCATCAATTCTTGAATCTATTATTTTAAGAAGTGTGTGGATAAGAAGATACATGTAGTGGAACTTAGTTTTATAGCTATACTTACTAAAATATTTTAATTATATATAATGAGAAGTGATTTTGGTGCACCAGCATATCATTATGTGTATTATCTTTTGATATATCCATTTGTAGCGAACTAGGTAAATTTATCATGTCACTGTATTTATTTTATATATTTTGGATGATTTAGATTTTTTTTATAGTCTTGATAAGAATGAATAATAAAACATATCACATGACATTATTTGTTCCATGAATCCAAAGGCAAACTCATAGTGGTGGATCAACCATTTCTGAAAATATTTTTCTCTCTCCCACCCACTATATCATTAAATTTTCGTACACCTTCAGATATATTTATTCTAATTTATATTTCTAAATATATTTCTTTTATATTGATGATTTAAGATTTAAATTTAAATCATTCACTATGTAATATGATTTGTTCTATATCTACACTAGCATTTGACATCATTTTCTATATATTGGTCTAAATAATGGAATATAGAATGAGAAACCATACCATTTTAAGTTTAAGAATTTAAAGTAATATTGAATTCATAAATTAAATTCACATTTAAACAATAAACAATCAAATGAGTACATTTATTTACCTAAGAAAATTAATATTTTCATAATATAACCTAGACATGAAATAATACTACCTTATAGAACTATAATATTCACATCTAATGGGTCTCAAAGTGTACATTAAAATATTATTAGAATATTTTATCACATTTTAAATTAAGGATAATAAATTCAATAAGAATTATGAGTTTACCAATTCATACTAATTAATCATTAATACTCTAATCAAGTATGTAATTAATGGGATGGCTAAATAAAATAATGTCTTGATGGGTTTAATGTCTTTAATAGCCAAATAATTAAATTTTGATACTGATGTTTTAATGAACTATGTAATATAATGATCAATCCCCATACCTAACTACCATTGAACATGGGCATGTTCCATGGAATGTCAATGATTGGAGACTAAAACCATGGATTTACACACCATTTTGGAGATTATTTTTCTCCAAAAATATAAATTACCTAAATGATAAATACCAAATAAAAATTTGGATAAGTAATTTATACATATAATAATCACCAAATAAAATCTCCCTAATAGGGATCCCATAATTCAAGAACCATAACTATTTCATTAGAGAAATGTATAAATTATGTAATGCATATGAAAAAATATTGAACTCAACAAAATATGATACCTCCTTGGGTGTGTACATATAGGATTGAGTATAATAACCTAGTAGGATATTTCAATAATACATACTTATAGTGAATACATTAACATAATAATATGTATTTATAAAATAGTTTCACAAAATTGTTATTGTTGAATATGTACTATAACATATTTGAAAACAATGAATTAATAAATATTGCAGAGAATGAATAGAAAGTTGACTATAAATTAAAATTTAACGACATATAATATATTATTTTACTTTCCATTTAAGATATTTGTTATGTTTTTTTTATAAACATGTTATTTATTTTTAGTTTTTATCTCATGACATAATACCAAACATGTTAATTCATTTTCTAGATTATTTATTTAATGTATGTTTATTTACATCAGAATGGATATAAGTTGGTTGTAAAATGTTGATCGGATTATTGATGAGTTTCAGAACGAGTTATGATATATTTTTTACTTTGCATCCAGTAATAATTTAGATGGCGGATTGATTTAATGTCTATGTTTTAATTATGCTAGAAGACTATGGTTAACATGTGAGGAAGTGAGTTAATAGATCAATAAAAATGGTTAAAAAACACATGTGATATCGCAATGGATAAAAAAATCAATTGGATAATGAAATTGATTCAAACTAAAGGATTGGTATGAAATATTTCATTTCTGATTGATTTCTATTTGTTTCTTAATCCAACTACTCAAGTAGACTAGTGTAAGAAAAAATGGATACTGGAATATAATTTTTGTATGTTGATCAAAATGATGATGTTGAGTGTTCTAGAAAGTTTACGGAATTTGAAAATACCCTAGTATATTAGGAATGTGTAAAAATGATAAAACATGAGTTTTTAATGAAATTATATCATGGAAAGGCAATATATGGATTTAATAATACTACAGTTGACTATATCCTTATATTTATTAAGGATTTACTACTAGATGATGCGTGTATTCCAAAAAATGATTACATGGAATCATAGTTTATTAACATTTTTATATTTTCATCCACTAAGATCCATGATTAACCCAAATATTATTGTGTATTCTAGAAGAAAAATACAGAGTTGAGTTAGTGAAAATAGTGTGGTACATCAATATAGAAGACTAATAAAGACAAAACTCAATTTTGAATACTATAAAAAGTGATGTGGAACTTTCCTTTAATTATTTGGCTTAAAAAAAATTTATTTCATAGAAAATGGAAATAAATATGACATGACATGAAGATGAAAGAAATAAAGATAATAATGAAATAATGTATCCTGTAGACAAGTTATCTTGGAAGAAATTTGATAATTTACATAATGATTTTGAAGTTAACCCCCAAAATGTGATATTGATATTATCATGTGGTGGTTTCAACCCATTTTTCTAGATGAATATTTCACACAGTACTTGTCTTGTTTTTATTCACATTTATAACTACCATCATTGATGTTTATGAAGAATCCATTTACTATCATGGGTATATTAATATCTAGACCCAATGATCATGGAAATGATATTAACATATACTTGCATCCATTAATATACGAGTTAAAGGAGATTTGGATCATTGGCATGTAAGTATATGATTCATTTAGTAATTATTACTTTATTTTTCATGTAGCTTTATTACAGATGATAAATGGTTTCCATTCTTACAGAATGATGTTTGTTTGAAGTAAAAAAGGAAAATTATTCTACCTTATTTATATAAAAAATATATGTTCCTAGAGATTAAAGTTTTGATGAAAATTTTAGCTTCATAGGGAATCGGTGATTGTATATATAAGAAAAATCATAGGCAGTTCAATAATTCTATAGAGATAGATGAAACACCTTAATGAATTACGGGGAATGATATTGTTAAATAAATTAATAGTTTGAACCATGTTCTTTGCAAGAGTCAATCAAATTTTATAAAGTGAAGGGATATTAATTTGAATTCCAATAACAATTATATAAATAAAAGTATATTCTTTGAGTTTCCATATTGGTCATCAAATTTATTATTTCATTTATTAGATGTAATGAATATCAAGAAAAACATTTGTGAAATGTTACTTTACACTCTTTTAAATGTAAATGGAAAAATAAAATATGATTTGTGGCCATGTTCTGATTTGATTGATTGGGGTATAAAACCAAGAATTTATCCTGAGTTAATTGAACAGAATAATTAGAAAGTCTAATTTTCTTATTTTTCAATGAAAAATATAGAGAAAAAATGTAACAACCCGAAATTTTGAATAATTTTGCTTCCTAACTTTGTGTGTTATTTTATTTTATACTCAACAAAACTATTTCATTTAATAAAATGGGTATAATTAAAATAAGACTATTGGGTTTCGACTGTTATATGACCGTTGGTCAATATGACCGTTGGAAACTAAATGTTGCGTTTATTGTCTATAAATACAATTGATCTTGATTAATTAATATAGAAAGAAGATTTGATGGCCCCATCCAGTAGTCTCGGGCCGATCGAAGCCCATCTGACGGAACTCGGGAAGGAGGTAGCACCTTTGGGATTTTCTCTAGACTAAACCCAAGACGAACTTCATCGTGTGAAGCTGGAACAGAATCGCCTTCACGAGAATTTCAAGCTGATAGAAATCACTACTCGGGCAATGTTGGCCAAGCCACCCCAAGATTCTATCACCCTATCATACCTTACTCTTAGGTCCTATGCTAGTGTTATAAGGGGTTATGTAATGAGACTATAACTACCTTGTGTAATCCTTTGTTTTAAATAAAAATTATGATTTCTTCTTATGGTGAAGTTTTTGAATTTTTAAATGTTCAGATAAATATAGTATGCATATTATTAATGAATTTTAGAAAAATGATATTTTAAAAATATTTATGTAAACCTTAAATAATTAATAATGTGTAATGATTTTCAAAAAATGGTCTTCTACAGTTATGTTCAGTAAGAAATTTAGAGTCTAATAAGATCAACTTAATTTTTGATGAATAGTAAATTATGAATAGTGATTTTATTCTTATGATTAGTAATGTGATCAAATGGATTAAGTAACCTCACTTAAGAAAGTATTAATATAATCTAGGCACCTTGATTAAGTAATGTGATTTAATAAAATAGGTAAATAACTGTTCGAGAAATAACTGTTTAAGTATTAGTTTTTTTGGGTGAATTGTGTTTTTTTATTTTAAAATTAAATTAAAAATATTTAGAAAAATATTTTTATAAAATGGAGTTCATTTTTGAATTCAGAGCATCGATATTAGGTTAAGGTGAATTTTTGGGATTTTTCTGAAACAGTTGAATTTTCAGTGAATAGTGTTTTTATTTAAAAATTAAATTAAAAAAATTTAGAAAATTATTTTCATAAAATAGAGTTCATTTTTGAAATCAGAGAATCGATATCTGGTTAAGGTGAATTTTTGGGATTTTTCTGAGAAGGTTGAATTTTCAGTGAATAGTGAAAATACAGTTTTGAGTTTTGGGTGTTTAATGACATCATTAAGGATGTAATCATTATGAAATAATTCTGGTAGACTTTTGAATAGTAAGATAAGGTATGAGGTGTCCCAAGTGGCCAATACCATGGGCAAATACCATGGTAAAGCCCATGGTTTTTCCAATACCACCGATGAGGTGTCCCTTGGCAATTAATGCTTTGTCCCCTCACTTCTCTTATAAATACCAAGCCTTTCCCTCATTCATTTCATTTCCAAATCCTCCCCAATGAAGTTATGGTCTCTTTACCTCCCAAGGAGTCCTCCCAAGGTTCCCTCAAGCCTCCCAAGGTCCCGACCTTCAAGATTTCGAAGTTACTCTTCAAGGTAAGGGATCCTTTCACCCTCCTCTTTTTAAGTCATGACTTCCTTTATATTGTGTCTTCTAATTTACATCTCTTTATGTTGAGGGTATGTTCTTATATGTTATCATTTCTGTCTATTTCATGTATAATTTTTGAGAGACCTTTTTTTCTCTCATCAATTTGTTTTCTGAATTTTTAAGTGACGCCGTTAGGCTGCAGAATTTTTCATAAAAGAAATCGTATCTTCTCTTTTCTTTCATGTTTCCTTTTTCTTGTGGTATGTCATTCAAATATCCATACCATGATATTATTCAGTACCCATACTGTATTATGAGTTATTTATGAGTGGGTGACCCTTGTCCCCTCTCTTTTCAATGTTTTTTAAAACCATGTTATATAGCCGTTATGCTGTAAAAATTTCGTCTCAAAATTTCTATCTCTTTCTCTCAAGAAATTCTATTGTTTATTTATGTGAATACCCAGACTTATTTCGTTTCCATGGGTGTTCATAAATATATAAAGATTATATATTTGATTCTGGAATTTACATACATATAACCCTCACTCCCATTCCATGGGTTATAAATGATATAATGATCTTATTTGTAAGCTCTTTTTAAACGTCACGATTTTGACATGAAACCCATTTCTTTGATTCTATTTGGGTTATTTATGAAATTTTTGATTATGATCTATGTGGATCATATGAAAGTAAAGACATATTAAGGGTGCGCCCTAATATCACTCCAATGCATTGGGTAAAGAATTAATCTCTAGAGATGACAAGTTTTACGATACCTTGGTGAATAACCTTGGTAATTTTTATGACACCTTGGGGATGGACCTTGGTGATATGTTCATGAATGTATAAATGAAATGTTGTAGCCACATATTCAAGTTATGTTCCAAGTTATTTTATTTATGATATGCCTATTATTTCATTACTCATGTCTTCATGTTTTTATTCAAGTTCTTATTGACATCACAAGTACATTAACTCCCTTGTTTACCCTTACTGGGCCTTCTGCTCACCCTTTCCTTTGATGTCTATCTCTAGGATATGAGATGAAGTAAATGTACATAGGATGAACGTATAATGAAGCCTTACAAGTGGTTTAGAATAATGCTTATGTTTTTTTCATGTATTATGATCCTGATTTCCAAGAAACTAGACTTTAAAGATCCTCTGTTTGTAAAATGTAATGAAATGTTATGTAATAAAAAGGCGGGATTCCATAGTTGGTATCAAAGGATAATTTAGTTATTTATGGAAATTAGGATATGGAAACTTTAGGAATAACCCTATATAAAAGTTTAAATATATGAAATCTTCTTGGTGTTTTAGTGAGTAATGAGTAAGTGGTTTATCAATCAAATACATCCCTACCTGGATACGAGCAGGGAGAGGTGGTTCTGGCACAGATGTACATAGGGGTAAAACCTGAAAATACCGCTTTAAGCTAGACTCGAACAGGAACTGGTACACGACAATGAGCCTTGCTGCACTCTTGGTTATGACACTCCCGGGGGATATGTTTGGTTAATCGCAAGCTTTTTATGAATCATTATGAAGAAATTATAGAAAAATGTAATTGTCTAAGTATGAAGTTTTAAGACATAAAAACCTTTTTAGTTAAAAGATTCGTAAATGAAATAAGTTTCTCACGAAGGATTTATTATTTTTAAAAAATGTCCCCATCATCTAGGAATATGTTGACGTATTTCCTAAGGAGTTACCCGGACCTCCCTAGAAAGAGAGGTAAGGTTGTCCATTTAACTCTTACCTAGATCTCATCCGATGTCAAAGACCCCCTATAGGATGGAAAATGTGGAGCTATAGGAATTAAAGAAACAACTCCAAGATATTTTGGAGAATGGGTTTATCCGACCAAGTGTGTCTCCTTAGGGAGCACCAGTTCTCTTTATGAAGAATAAGGATGAATCGATGCAGCTATGCATTGATTATAGAGAACTGAATGGGATCACAGTAAATAAAAAAAATACCCTCTTCCAAGAATTGATGACTTATTTGACCAACTTCATGGGACTCAATTCTTCTCTAAGATTGATCTTCATTCTGGTTATCATCAATTGAGGGTGAATAATGGTGATATTACAAAAACTACCTTCCAATAAAGATATGGGAATTATGAGTTTGTTGTTATGACCTTCAGACTAACTAATTCACCTGCTATTTTTATGGATCAAGAATAAGTTGATTTTGGAAACTTATGTTTTATCAAATGGATATCCTTTGTATAGGAAAATTATTTGGTGATGATGTTTTCTCATTTGGAGTACTATATGCCTAAGGGAAAGAAAATACTACAGGATTTAAATTGAGGAGTAATGGTTGATTTTTTTAAGAATTTATGTATTTATTGTGGACATATGGTGATTTGGGTTATTTCTGGAAAATGATGAACCTAGCATAGAGAATATGTGAATAGGTTAATTACACTTTAGTATGAGACTTTAATAGTAGTTGATGTTATTTGGAGATAAATGTTAAGATTTATTGGGGAAGACTATGTGATTAAATCCTTCTGAGTTTTGGGTTCTAATCTTAGTTTGGATTATTCTGAAGAATTTTAAGGATGATTGTGTATTGAATGGTCTTTCTGGAACTTTGGGTACTTATGTTGAATTTTGGAGATTAATAGTCATATTTCTTTTTATAAAGTATTATCCTTTTTGGGGATTATATGATCTCATACTAGCCATTTTAGTTTTAGTTGATGACTAAAGACAAGGAAAAAATATAGTTATTCTTTTGTGGATTATGTGATTCTCTAGAAGATGATTCTTGTGATTTTGATGAGACCAAGTCCTTTTGAATGCTCATTGTTTGGAGAAAAGATTAGTCTTGGTGGAAACTTTTTAAGGGATGAAACTCTACTTGAAGGTAAGTATATTTCCTTATGTCTTTATTCTATGTAGTAAATGAATTCCTCAAAATTATAAAAAGGAACATAAAACAAAAACGTTGTTGGTTTACGTTTCCTACTGGGTAATCAAATACCATTTAACACATCTTAAGTTTGTGATCTTCTTGTGGTTAATTTTCGCCTAATCATGTTTTCTACCAATCTCCATCAGAACTTGACCCTTTGTTTTCTCTTCCATATCCATGTTTTCCTATATGGAATCCTAGTATGGGTTAACTCGGGTGACCTTTGTACTTCCCTTTCTTTCTTTTAAAGTAATAGTTTTACTGAACCTTTTTCCAATGTCGGACTTTCAACGAAATTTCCAAGCCCATTTTTAAAATTGTGAGGACATAATTTCTTAAGGGTGGGGACTGTAACGATTTAAAATTTTGAATAATTTTGTTTCCTAAATTTTTGTGTTATTTTATTTTATACTCAATAAAACTATTTCATTTAATAAAATGAGTATAATTAAAATAAGACAATTGGGTTTTGACTGTTATATGACCATTGTTCAATATGACCGTTGGAAACTAAATCTTGCATTTATTGTCTATAAATACAAGTGATCTTAATTAATTAACATAGAAAGAAGATTCTATGACCCCATCTAGTAGTCTCGGGCCGATCGAAGCCCATCTGACAGAACTCGTGAAGGAGGTAGCACCTTCGGGCTTTGCTCTAGACCAAACCCAAGCCGGACTTCATCGTGTGAAGTTGGAATGGAATCACCTTTGTGAGAAGTTCAAGATAATAGAAATCACTACTCAGGTAATGTTGGCCGAGACGCCCCAAGATTCTATCACCCTAACACACCTTACTCTTAGGTCCTATGCTGGTGTTATAAGGGGTTATGTAACGAGACCGTAACTGCCTTGTGTAATCCTTTATTTTAAATAAAAATTGTGATTTATTATTATGGTTAAGTTTTTGAATTTTCAAATGTTCGGATAAATATAGTATGCATATTATTGATGAATTTTAGAAAAAGGATATTTTAAAAATATTTATGCAAACCTTAAATAATTAATAATGTGTAATGATTTTCAAAAAATGGTCTTCTACAGTTATATTTAGTAATAAATTTAGAGTCTAATAAGATCAACTTAATTTTTGATGAATAGTAAATTATGAATAGTGATTTTACGCTTATGATTAGTAATGTGATCAAATGAATTAAGTAACCTCACTTAAGAAAATATTAATATAATCTAGGCACCTTGATTAAGTAATGTGATTCAATAAAATAGGTAAATAATTCTTCGAGAAAGTACTATTTAAGTATTAGTTTTTTTGGTTGAATAGTGTTTTTATTTTAAAATTAAATTAAAAATATTTAGAAAATTATTTTTATAAAATGGAGTTCATTTTTGAATTTAGAGCATCGATATTAGGTTAAGGTGAATTTTTGGGATTTTTCTGAAACAGTTGAATTTTCAGTAAATAGTGTTTTTATTTAAAAATTAAATTAAAAATATTTAGATAATTATTTTCATAAAATGGAGTTCATTTTTGAAATCAGAGCATCGATATTTGATTAAGGTGAATTTTTGGGATTTTTCTGAGAAAGTTGAATTTTCGGTGAATAGTGAAAATACAGTTTTGAGTTTCGGGTGTTTAATGACATCATTAAGGATGTAATCATTATGAAATAATTATGGTCTACTTATGAATAGTAATATAAGGAATGAGGTGTCCCAAGTTTCCAATACCATGGGAAAATACCATGGTCAAACCCATGGTTTTTCCAATACCACCGATGTGGTGTCCTTTGGCAATTAATGCTTTGTCCCCTCACTTATCCTATAAATACCAAGCCTTTCCCTCATTCATTTCATTTAAAAATCCTCCCCAACTAAGTTCTGGTCTATTTACCTCCCAATGAGTCCTCCCAATGTGCCCTCAAGCCTCCCAAGGTCCAAACCTTCAAGCTTTCGAAGTTACTCTTCAAGGTAAGGGATCCTTTCACCCTCCTCTTTTTAAGTCATGACTTCTTTTATGTTGTGTCTTCTAATTTACATCTATTTATGTTGAGGGTATGTTATTATATGTTCTAATTTCTGTACATTTCATGTCTAATTGTTGAGATACCTTTTCCACTCTCATCAATTTGTTTTCTGAATTTTTAAGTGACGCCGTTAGGCTGCCAAATTTTTCGTAAAAGAAATCGCATCTTCTCTTTTCTTTCATGTTTCCTTTTTCTTGTGCTATGTCATTAAAATATACATAAAATGATCTTATTCAGTACCCATACTGTATTATGAGTTATTTATGAGTGGGTGACCCTTGTCCCCTCTCTTTTCAATGTTTTCTAAAACCATGTTATATAGCCGTTATGCTGCAGAAATTTCGTCTCAAAATTTCTATCTCTTTATCTCAAGAGATTCTATTGTTTATTTATGTGAATAACCAGACTTATTTAGTTTCCATGGGTGTTCATAAATATATAAAGATGATATATTTGATTCTGGAATTGACATACATATAACCCTCACTCCCTTTCCATGGGTTATAAATGATATAATGATCTTATTTTTAAGCTCTTTTTAAACGTCACGATTTTGACATGAAACCCATTTCTTTGATTCTATTTGGGTTATTTATGAAATGTTTGATTATGATATATGTGGATCATATGAAAGTAAATACATATTAAGGGTTCTCCCTGATAGCGCTCCAATGCATTAGGTAAAGAATTAATCTCTAGAGATGACAAGTTTTACGTTACCTTGGTGAAAAACCTTGGTAATTTTTATGACACCTTGGGGATGGACCTTGGTGATATGTTCATGAATGTCTAAATGAAATGTTGTAGACAAATATTCAAGTTATGTTCCAAGTTATTTTATTTATGATATTCCTATTCTTTCATTACTCATGTCTTCTTGTTTTTATTCAAGTTCTTATTGACATCACAAGTACATTGACTCCCTTGTTTACCCTTACTGGGACTTCTATTCACCCTTTCCTTTGATGTCTATCTCTAGGATATGAGATGTAGTAAATGTACATAGGATGAACGTATAATGAAGCCTTACAAGTGGTTTAGAATAACTCTTATGTTGTGTTCATGTATTATGATCCTGATTTCCAAGACACTAGACTTTAAAGATCCTCTGTTTGTAAAATGTAATGAAATGTTATGTAATAAAAAGGCGGGATGCAATAGTTGGTATCAAAGGATAATTTAGTTATTTATGGAAATTAGGATATGAAAACTTTAGGAAGAACCCTATAGAAAAGTTTAAATATAGGAAATCTTCCTGGTGTTTTGGTGAGTAATGAGTAAGTGGTTTATCAAGAAAATACATCCCTGCCTGGATATGAGCAGGTAGAGGTGGATTTGGCATAGATGTACATAGGGGTAAAACCCGAAAACACCACTTTGAGCTAGACTCGAACAGGAACTGGTACACGACAACGAGCCTTGCTACACTCTTGGTTATGACCCTCCCGGGGGATATGTTTGGTTAATCGCAAGATTTTTATGAATCATTATGAAGGAATTATAGAAAAATGTAATTGTATAAGCATGAAGTTTTAAGACATAAAATCCTTTTTAGTTAAAAGATTCGTAAATGAAATAAGTTTCTCACGAAGGATTTATTCTTTTTGAAAATGTCCCCATCATCTAGGAATATGTTGACGTATTTCCTGAGGATTTACCTGGACCTCCCTAGAAAGAGAGGTAAGGTTGTCCATTGAACTCTTACCTAGATCTCATCTAATGTCAAAGACCCCCTATAGGATGGAAAATGTGGAGCTAGAGGAATTAAAGAAACAACTACAAGATCTTTTGGAGAATGGGTTTATCCGACCAAGTGTGTCTCCTTGGGGAGCACCAGTTCTCTTTGTGAAGAAGAATGATGAATCGATGCAGCTATGCATTGATTATAGAGAACTGAATGAGATCACAGTAAAGAACAAATACTCTCCTCCAAGAATTGATGACTTATTTGACCAACTTCATGGGACTCAATTATTCTCTAAGATTGATCTTTATTCTGGTTATCATCAATTGAGGTTGAAGAATGGTGATATTCCAAAAACTACCTTCCAATAAAGATATGGGCATTATGAGTTTGTTGTTATGCCCTTCGGACTAACTAATGCACCTGCTATTTTTATGGATCAAGAATAAGTTGATTTTGGAAACTTATGTTTTATCAAATGGATATCCTTTGTATAGGAAAATTATTTGGTGATGATATTTTCTCATTTGGAGTACTATATGCCTAAGGGAAATGAAATACTACAGGATTTAAATTGAGGAGGAATGGTTGATTTTTTTTAAGAATTTTTGTATTTATTGTGGACATATGGTGATTTGGGTTATTTCTGGAAAATGATGAACCTAGTATAGAGAATATGTGAATAGTTTAATTACACTTTAGTGTGAGACTTTAATAGTAGTTGATGTTATTTGGAGATAAATGTTATGATTTATTGGGGAAGACTATGTGACTAAATCCTTCTGAGTTTTGGGTTCCAATCATAGTTTGGATTATTCTAAAGAATTTTAAGGATGATTGTGTATTTAATGGTCTTTCTGAACTTTGGGTACTTTTGTTGAATTTTGGAGATTAATAGTTATATTTTTTTTATAAAGGATTATCCTTTTTGGGGATTATATGATCTCGTACTAACCATTTTAGTTTTAGTTGATGACTAAAGACAAGGGAAAAATATAGTTATTCTTTTGTGGATTTTGTGATTCTCTAGAAGATGATTCTTATGATTTTGATGAGACCAATTCCTTTTGAATGCTCATTATTTGGAGAAAAGATTAGTCTTGGTGGAAACTTATTAAGGGATGAAACTCTACTTGAAGGTAAGTATATTTCCTTATGTTTTTATTCTATTTAGTAAATGAATTCCTCAAAATTATGAAAAGGAACGTAAAACAAAAAAGTTGTTGGTTTATGTTTCCTACTGGGTAATCAAATAACATTTAACACATCTTAAGTTTGTGATCTTCTTATGGTTAATTTTCTCCTAATCATGTTTTCTACCAATCTCCATCAGAACTTGACTCTTTGTTTTCTCTTCCATATCCATTTTTTCCTACATGGAATCCTAGTATGGGTTAACTCGGGTGACCTTTGTACTTCCCTTTCTTTCTTTCAAAGTAATATTTTTACTGACCCTTTTTCTGATGTGGGACTTTCGACGAAATTTCCAAGCCCAATTTTAAAATTGTGAGGACGCAATTTCTTAAGGGGGGAAGATTGTAACGATCTGAAATTTTGAATAATTTTGTTTCCTAAATTTGTGTGTTATTTTATTTTATACTCAACAAAACTATTTCATTTAATAAAATGAGTATAATTAAAATAAGACCGTTGGGTTTTGACTGTTATATGATCGTTGTTCAATATGACCGTTGGAAACTAAATGTTGCATTTATTGTCTATAAATACAAGTGATCTTAATTAATTAATATATAAAGATGATTCTATGGCCCCATCTAGTAGTCTCGGGCCGATCAAAGCCCATCTGACGGAACTCGGGAAGGAGGTAGCACCTTTGGGCTTTGCTCTAGACCAAACCCAAGCCGGACTTCATCATGTGAAGTTGGAATGGAATCACCTTTGTGAGAAGTTCAAGCTGATAGAAATCACTACTCGGGCAATGTTGGCCGAACCGCCCCAAGATTCTATCACCCTAGCATACCTTACTCTTAGGTCCTATGCTAGTGTTATAAGGGGTTATGTAACAAGACCGTAACTGCCTTGTGTAATCCTTTGTTTTAAATAAAAATTGTGATTTCTTATTATGGTGAAGTTTGTGAATTTTTAAATGTTCAGATAAATATAGTATGCATATTATTGATAAATTTTAGAAAAAGGATATTTTAAAAATATTTATGTAAACCTTAAATAATTAATAATGTGTAATGATTTTCAAAAAATGGTCTTCTACAGTTATATTCAGTAAGAAATTTAGAGTCTAATAAGATCAACTTAATTTTTGATGAATAGTAAATTATGAATAGTGATTTTACGCTTATGATTAGTAATGTGATCAAATGGATTAAGTAACCTCACTTAAGAAAGTATTAATATAATCTAGGCACCTTGATTAAGTAATGTGATTCAATAAAATAGGTAAATAACTGTTCAAGAAAGTACTGTTTAAGTATTAGTTTTTTTTGGTGAATAGTGTTTTTATTTTAAAATTAAATTAAAAATATTTAGAAAATTATTTTTATAAAATGGAGTTCATTTTTGAATTTAGAGCATCGATATTAGGTTAAGGTAAAATTTTGGGATTTTTCTGAAACAGTTGAATTTTCAGTGAATAGTGTTTTTATTTAAAAATTAAATTAAAAATATTTAGAGAATTATTTTCATAAAATGGAGTTCATTTTTGAAATCAGAGCATCAATATTTGGTTAAGGTGAATTTTTGGGATTTTTCTGAGAAAGTTGAATTTTCGGTGAATAGTGAAAATACAATTTTGAGTTTCGGGTGTTTAATGACACATTAAGGATGTAATCATTATGCAATAATTCTGGTCTACTTATGAATAGTAATATAAGGTATGAGGTGTCCCAAGTGGCCAATACCATGGGAAAATACCATGGGAAAACCCATGGTTTTTCCAATACCACCGATGAGGTGTCCTTTGGCAATTAATGCTTTGTCCCCTCACTTATCCTATAAATACCAAGACTTTCCCTCATTAATTTCATTTAAAATCCTCCCCAAAAAAGTTCTGGTCTCTTTAACTCCCAAGGAGTCCTCCCAAGGTTCCCTCAAGCCTCCCAAGGTCCAGACCTTCAAGCTTTCGAAGTTACTCTTCAGGGTAAGGGATCCTTTCACCCTCCTCTTTTTAAGTCATGACTTCCTTTATGTTGTGTCTTCTAATTTCAATCTCTTTATGTTGAGGGTATGTTCTTATATGTTCTAATTTCTTTCCATTTCATGTCTAATTGTTGATATACATTTTCCACTCTCATCAATTTGTTTTCTGAATTTTTAAGTGATGCCGTTAGGCTGCCGAATTTTTCGTAAAAGAAATCGCATCTTCTCTTTTCTTTCATGTTTCCTTTTTCTTGTGTTATGTCATTAAAATATCCATCACATGATCTTATTCAGTACCCATACTGTATTATGAGTTATTTATGAGTGGTTGACCCTTGTCCCATCTCTTTTCAATGTTTTCTAAAACCATGTTATATAGCCGTTATGTTGCAGAAATTTCGTCTCAAAATTTCTATCTCTTTCTCTCAAGAAATTCTATTGTTTATTTATGTGAATACCCAGACTTATTTCATTTCCATGGGTGTTCATAAATATATAAATATGATATATTTGATTTTTTAATTGACATACATATAACTCTCACTCTCTTTCCATGGCTTATAAATGATATAATGATCTTATTTTTAAGTTCTTTTTAAATGTCACGATTTTGACATGAAACCAATTTCTTTGATTTTATTTGGGTTATTTATGAAATTTTTGATTATGATCTATGTGTCTCACATGAAATTAAAGACATATTAAGGGTGCGCTCTGATAGCGCTTCAATGCATTGGGTAAAGAATTAATCTCTAGACATGACAAGTTTTACGATACCTTGGTGAATAACCTTGATAATTTTTATGACACCTTGGGGATGGACCTTGGTGATATGTTCATGAATGTCTAAAGGAAATGTTGTATCCAAATATTCAATTTATGTTCCAAGTTATTTTCTTTATGATATTACTATTCTTCCATTGCTCATGTCTTCATGTTTTTATTCAAGTTCTTATTGACATCACAAGTACATTGACTCCCTTGTTTACCCTTACTGGGCCTTCTGCTCACCCTTTCCTTTGATGTTTGTCTCCAGGATATGAGATGCAGTAAATGTACATAGGATGAACCTATGATAAAGCCTTACAAGTGGTTTAGAATAATTTTTATGTTGATTTCATGTATTATGATCCTGATTTCCAGGACACTAGACTTTAAAGATCCTATATTTGTAAAATGTAATGAAATGTTATGTAATAAAAAGGCGGGATGCCATAAAAACAATTACTTTAGGTCTTGTAAAGTTTGAAGGTTACAAATGGTTATTCAAGTAACATTTCAAAAAGGGTGAACACACAAGATATGAAACTAAAATCTCTTAAAACCCTTGACTACCTTGTCTTGTTACATGAGTTGATTCACATTTCCATTCGATATTTACTTTCATATAATGTTAGATAATTGTGATTGGGTTATGCCATTTTTATCAATACCATCATGCCAAAATACCGAGTTAAAGTGTTGCTAAAAAATTATATAGAAATGCAGTGATTATTCTTTAAAACTTAGAGAAAATTTTGCCACTGTTATTTTTCACATGTATATTATATCTGACTATGCATCTTCCCACAAAATTTCTTTTTGGTGGTCTGATTTTGAGTCATTGGATGTATCGAAGAGAAAGAATTATGTCTACATTAAAATCTCATGTGATAAATAAATATCATCCTGAAGACTCTATTATAAAAGGCTATTTAGAATAAGAATACATAGATTTCTATTCATCATACTTGGATAATTTCACTATGAGGTCTAATCGACTGGTGAGAACTGAATATGAAAAATATGATCCCATTGAGCTAGCATTTCCTTCACTACCCCCAATAGGAGGAATATTTGGATCTTACTCATTATGTACTTTGAGTTGGGAAGAGTGGGAAATGGATCATCATACAATATTATTAAACTATGGTGTGATTAATGATTACATCAAGTAAGTAAACTTATAAATATTCATTTTTTTCATTGTGTGATTTTTTCATAGCTTCTAACATTTTAAATATTTCATATTTGTAAATAAAATTTAAAAATTATAAAAAGGAGACATCATTATTTATCCATTAAGAGGAAGAAACAATTTTTCATGACCCGTCCCCCGGGGCCCGTGCCGTGACTACCCCAAGCCCGCCTTCCATAGGCTAGGGGCTGACGACTAGCACTGAAAGGCGTATTCCATAAAATGGGAAGACATTGCCTTTAAAACTACACAAACACACGGTATGAGAACACAACAAGAAGCAATTGTGAAGTAAACTGCTATATTAAATGGGTGTCAAAAGTAAAATGGGTCAGAATACAAGCCCAACTGAAAGTACGAGTACAACCAAAAAGTACATCACAACTGAAAAAGGAAAACTAGCTACTGAGTCATCCTCTGAGGTTCCTACCTGAAGGGTAGGTACAGATCGCCTCCTCATCACTCCATGTCCGCCCGTCTCCTCCGCACACCACTTGGTCCTGGCTCCCTCAAACCTCAGCCCAGCTGCTCATCATCTACACAAGACACAACAAGGTGCTAGCATATCCCATGTAGGGGTGAGTATAACGATACTCAATAGGGACCCCAAGACCCCAAAGGTATCCTATAATTCCACAAAGAAAAACCATAGGGGTAACACCACAAAGGTAAAGTACCACACAGGTAGAGTACCACATAGCACGACCTCAATCACAAGCACAAAGTAAAGACAACTCACACCAGAATTTATTCTAAGGGTAGTAACAAGTAACATCCCCAGTCACAACATCAAACACCTTGGATGCTGGAGAACTCCTCCTATATCGAGTACAGTGGGCTTGCTGCATCACACAGAGGTACTTCCCACTAACCTTGGACTACTGAGGTACTCATCCTGTCGAGTACCGTGGGTCTGCCGCGTCACATAGTGGCGCTCCCCACCATGGGTCTGTGGCGTCACACAGAGGTTCTCCCCCTTGTGGCCAGCTAAGGTACTCCTCCTGTCGAGTATCGTGGGTTTTCCGCGTCACACAGAGGCGCTCCCCACTGTGGGTCTGCCGCGTCACACAAAGGCGCTCCCCATTGGGCCTATCGAGTCACTCCGAGTCATAATGGTCAGTAGTTGTCAAGTCTCAGCTAGTCGTAGGGTTTCATACGTAGCCCTCTTGGGAGAAATGATCCCCAAGACATCGGTAATACCTCAACCACCCTGAAGTTCCACAAAAAAAGTATCCCAAAGTTCTGTCACGTCAAAAGGGACCCAACGCAACAAACGACGTGTTAATCGGACGCCTGGTCTGTAAGTTATTAACATTTCTGCTCTGAGGGCCCGGTTGGATTTGGGGTTCAAACCAACCCATCTGTACTCCCACTTTATCCAAAACTCAAGTGGAGTATACCAAAAGGACCATCTCTATCCAAGGATTCAGGCGCTGATGACGATTCATCAAACAGACGCTCGAATCACAAGTTGTGGCCAAAAAGGTGAAACTGGGTCCAGATGGGCCTGGGTTCGGTCCAATCCCAATCAGACCTGACCCAACTTGGGCTAACCTGACCCAGTTCTAGTCAACCCGACCCGGTCCGGGTCTGGCACTGCACGCTGGGCGCGTGGTCCGCCCGAGCTGGCGCCAAAGGGGGAGCGCCCCCTTCTAGTTTCCCCGAATGGTCCATGAAACTGTTCGGAAGGGTGGAACACGGGACCCACCGGAGGGGTCCCACGTGATCTGGCATGGACGGCCGGAAGGCTGACCGATCTTCCTCCCAACGGCGTAGTCGCGTGCCGCTGCTCCACCACGACCGACTGGAAGGCCGACCGCCCTTCGGCCTCCGCCACGACCAAGCAAGCACGACCCCCTGCTCCACCGGCGATGCGGATGCGTGCTGTCGCTCCACCACGCGGTCGGCCGGATGATGGACACCACCCTGCCTCACCGCGGCTGATGGGATACGACCTCCTCATCAAATGGCGGCACAGACACGCGCCACCCTTCCTTCCTCACGGCTGGCCGGGTGCTGGCCGCCGCCTTCTTCCGCGAGCCACTGCGGCTTCGTTCCAAGCCAGAAAATTATGTCATTCACATATTCACGATCCTCGTGTCTAGGGCTTCATTTCCATATATTTTGCTTCACAAAACTCTGTGTTTCTAGTGTCAATAAATATTAGTCATTGAATAACGCACAAAGAACACACGAAGAATAAAAAGAAAGAGGAGAAAGGTTTACGTGCGGGACGATGGCCATGTTCGACGTGAATTTAGGATATAAAGAATCAATAAAGTAAATTCAAACATAAATAAAATCCCTACCTCAAGAACGATGGTGAGCGTTCACATTTGAGGAAGTGTCGACGTTTGTTGTCCCCGCAAAAAGCCTCCAATGATGTCGCTCGATCATCATTCTTCGGTTCGTGGTTCGGGGTCGCTCGTCACTGCCCGTTGGAACCGGCTCCGTCCTCCAAGTGTTTGGCGTCACGACACTTTACTAGAGCTTCATCACTTGGTGAAGCCGTGCCAATTCCTCCCCCCAAGCTTCATATAAATAGGAGAGGAGAGGGTAAGTAACAATCGTGGAATTTATATATGAAGGTTAATTTAATAGGAAATTTCCTAAATTCCAATGATGTTGTTACTAAGTATTTGAAGGGTCAAGCCATTTAATGGCCTGACTCGCCACAGGTCCCACATTACCGCTTGTCTGTTGGTGGAAAAGAAATAAAATAGTGTGATAATTTTATTTCATTTCCTTTTAAAATTCACAAAAAATAACTTCTTCTCCAGACCTACTGCCGTCAAAGTAAAGCCTCCCTTAAGAGAATCTCGGTGTTGTGGATTCAACGGTGCCCTCATATTTTTAATCCAAGCACTGGTTCAAAAGTTAGAAAACACCGATCCCACGTTTACTGAATGTACCCGAAAAAAGTTTGAAAAAATTAATAACAGTCACCCTCGACCTGCGCCGGTCGAGGTTAGGCTCTGCCTAAGTGAAACACGCCCCAATGAACCCAACAGTACTCTCATATTTCCAATCCAAGTTACCATTTAAAAGTTACAGACTTTACAATAAAATAATTGTCACTTAATTATTTTATTTACGACCAAAAACTAACATTCACTGGTGGCCCGAGCCGACCGATGTTAGTATATTCCTAAAGAAAGTATACCCTCACAAGTTCAGCGATGGTCTCAGATTTTTAATTCGAGTTACCATTTGTGAGTTATAAGAATTTGAAAAATAAAATATTTTTTTTATTTTTTTTTATAGTTATGCCATTTTTAGGTTTTCTCATAGGAGGCCTGAGCCAACTAAACTTAAGTCACGCCTAGGATAAATCAGACATCCTGAGCTCAACGATGTCCTCAGATTTCTGATCAGAGTAACCATTTAATATTTATTACATTTTTTTAGGAAAACTGCTTACGTGCGCTAATTAAAGTTTAACAAAACTTCGACGGATCATTCCGGGTACTCCGGGCCTCAGAATCACACACTGTCAGATTTCACGGTCTCAAAATAATTCCATATAATAAAAAAAAAATTATACAGAATTTCTGGGACATTACACAATTACACAAAAAAAATTCTGCTTGGTTAAATTTAAAGGTAATAGATTTTTTACATAACTTAATCACAAACATATATTTAATATTTGATATTAGTATATTTTAGGTTCTAAATTTACCAATGAATAATGTATCAGATGAAATAAGGGCATTTTCATTTGGTCCACACAATGTGGTATATGATTATAAGGAAATTATAGTTAATGAATTTATATTCCTTATAAAAAGATGTGCAACAAAAATGGGAATGCAACATGATGGTGTCATGATATGCACTACAACAGATTTTTATGAAATTTCATCCAACAAGAAACTTCAATAAGAAAATATATCATATTATGGGTTTTTATAAAGAATCATTTTATTAGATTATTATGCTCATAGTCATGTTGCAATGATGAAATTAAAGTGGTTTGATTAAATTAAATGTCAAGACATGCATATAGATAACTATAGATTTAGAGTGATTGATATGAATTGTCATCTTCATACTGATGAACCTTATATTCTTACATCACAAGCTAGATAAGTGTTTTATATAACTGATCCATTAAAAAAAAATTACTGTTATTATTGATGTCCTTACAAGATATATTTTTAACGAAGAAAAGGATGATAATGATGTTTTGGATGAACCTATTGGTATTTTTTCAAATGTTGAATTTAATGACATATATGATTTAATTGTTAAAAAAAATTGTGAACCAAAAATGGTAATAGAGAACACATAATATTGACACATTTATAAGTATTTAATTGATATTATTGCAATATTTTACATGTTTTTTAAACTTTTATACATGATATCAAGTTAATTTTGTTAATTACACTATGTAAATTTAAAATGAGTTATCATTGGGGTAACTGAATATGAAAATGTAATGAAATTATTATTTTAAGTTGATAAATCCTTGTATTAAATAAAATTTTGCATCTTTTCATTTATTTTTAAGGTCAAATAGTTGTATTATTTAATATTTTCATTATTTCTATTTATCTTATAATATTATTTTAAATTTCTAAGTTCGTATTACTAATTACAAAGAAGTTAGAAGGAGAACAATGCAGAGAAATGAACAAAAAATTAGAGATTTAAGCATGTCTCTTATGATCACCACTGTAAGTACATTTTATGTTTGGATATTATGTTCTTTCATATTATTTATCTTTTTATCATTAATTTTATTTTATCATTCATTTTATTTTAGGCAACTTCATTGAGAAGATGATTAGATTATATCACGGAGCCTAACAATATGGCGGGGTTTCCATTATGATTGATTCTATGGTTCAACCTACCCCATGCCACTTAATTCACCAGGAGGCCATCTAGTTCAACCTCCCTTCATGCTACTTCAGTCACGAGGAGGTCATCCTCCAATTATGACATCTTCTTATTTTCTATACCCACCTTTTCATATCCTTTTTTCCTGCACCCACTCAGGATGGAAGTGCTTAGACACTCATCTCTCATTATTACCCATTCACACTATCCACTATATAAGGGATTGGTCCTCTATATATCCCACCACCATATCCATATAAACCTTCATATATATATATATAGGGATGCAAACAAGGTTTTTACCCCTATATTAGTAATTTTGTCTTCATCGACTATACAGAGTACTCCTATTGTAGATATCCCACCTCCCATAGAGGATACCCCCCTCCAGACGTAGCATCACAGGGGACAAAAGATCCCCCATATATTAGTATGTGTTTAAACATTACTAATAGTGATTAATTATAAATTAATATATATTATTTTCTTTCACTAATATTTTTTCATGATTAGATCCATCCTTTACTAGATGATTAGGTTGCACAAAAATATGATAAGTTTGGAATCGAAACACCCAAATTAAGATTTAAAAAATAAAGATGAAATTATCATTGAGAAAAATAGAAAGGAATGTAAAAGTTTTATAGGTACAATTTCTAAACAAAAAAATATCATTTCTGTTCAAGAAATAACTTGGAGGGAAGTTGGAGAAAAAATAAAGGACAGTGCATGGGTAAAGATTTGGGTAAGTAATATTAATCAATTTTTATATATAAAAATTTATAATATTTTATTAAAAATTATTGTTTCTAATGAAGCTTGTCACAACCCACCTTCACTAAGGTGAGGTAAGGGACAACAGATTGCCAGACCATTCCTTCTTCAGGTTGAAGGAGAGATAATGACCCCCAAGACCCACCTTCAATAGGTCCCGAAGTGGCGACTAACACCAAGGGTATAGAATCACACATGAAATGGAAGACATTACCATTTTTGTTTAGTAGGATCAGGAGATAAGATAATAAGTCCCAAACAATAGAAAAACTGGAAGTAAAATTAAATCCCAAACAATCCCTTTCCCATATGCTGTTTCAAATAATAAGTGCTACAATACAAGAAAACTCCAAAGGTAAATACCAAAGAAAAGAAAACAAAAATATCAATTGTACCAATGTATGAACTAGTACGACCCCGCACGGTCTTGCACGATCCTCTAAGTCATTTTGGAAACCTGAAAGTAGTTTCATATACGTAGGGTGAGTATAGAGGTGTACTCAGAAGAAAAAACCAAAAGCTCTCGTGCACAAGTGGAGAGATATTCTAATGCCCTGTGAGAAAAGGAGACAACCAAGCACCTAATAAGGAAACTATCCACCCAAACCTCACCAAGGAACACTCCCCAAATAACGTAAGTCAAGTAAGGTAATAGTAATAACACATCGATGTTTGGGTACCCTGCACCACTTTCCCACTGGTTATTAAAGACATCTTATGCATTAGACATTCCCCACCATTTTCACCGCAGTCCCACTGCCATACCCCGCCCGCACACACTTGGGCTACCAAAAACACTCACCCCGCCCGCAAACACCTGGCCAGAACAACTAATGCCATGCTCGAAGACACCTGGGCCTGAACAACTACCGCCATTCCCGAAGACACCTGGGTCTCATCCCAAAGACACTTGGGAAACAACCTGCCCGCACACACCTGGGACAACAACCGCAACGTAACCTGCCCGAGGAATCTTGGGCAATAATAGACCTCAAGCTGTCACATCCTGCCCAAAGAGTCTTGGGCTACTCGGGAAAGGGAGCATAAAAGGAGATAATAACCAGCCACTCGTAGGAGTGTTGGAAAAAACACCCTTCCCCATTGAAATGGGAGTGTTTGGCTTGAAGTTCTCAACTTGGGTGGGGCGCGAATAAGAAACATAAGAACTAAATTATACATATAGGTAAACAAGCACTCATCCCAACCTAGAGGTTCCAAAACCATCCTATACACAAACACCCTCATTACTATTCATTCATAAAAATCACACCACCCACAGCCAAGTCACAACTCATTCCCAGAAAAAAAATTTCTCATTGAACCCGTTATTGTCATCACATTGGAGTGGTTTTATGTTTAGATAATTCTTCATTACTAGGAAATTAACAGGAATAACCACTATCCAAGGAAGAAAAAACAACCAAGCAGTAGATTAAACATTCACACCCAGTTCTCTTGTAAAGTCACAACAAAAAAAGGGATCTGTGAGATCTCTTAAAGTACTGGAACCAAACCAAGCCCTACCATATGGACCCACACAGCCTTAGATTCACAAACCAACATCTGCACTACAACAGGGGATCCCATCCCCATCCATGTCACCCCACAAGGATCAAGAAGAACAACCACACATATTACCAAGACAGATAAAGAGAGTTTTCAGATTCAAACACATCTTTCATTAGTTTTACTTCTTCTGTTTGGGTAACCGGGGTGACCACACAAGGATTATTAGCCACTAGGAATCCATTTAATCAACCAGGTTTATGTGATTAACCAATTTCCATGTTACAACCATTCAATCATAGAATTAACCAGAAAAACATAGGATCATTAGTGCACAAGGAAGGACCACCAATGGAAAAAAAATTTAGTGGACATAATCCCATAAAATCCACAACATATAATCAAGGATAAAAGAGTACAGTAGAAACATCAACTCACCCCTTCATTCTTTAAAAGTTTGTTTATTATCTTCATTAAGGTTTGGTTTCATCCATTCCCATAGAAACATTACCATACTCGCCCCGCTTGATACATAGTAAAGAGAGACAAAGGAGGAACCCTACTTAGATGATCAACGATCAAAGTTTCTCTCCACGTGCCAAGAACTTGGGATGCACAAATTGCAAAGGAGGAACTCCAGGGACTCCAAGAGTGAGAAGAAAAGCTCCAGCACAGGTGTACCACTTTCCTCAGGAAGGGGGGCTCCAAACGCACCAAGGAGAAGAAGGAAAAGATACTAGCCATAAAGAAGAATAATTCCTATGCGATAAAAGGCTTAGATCCTGGAGTTACAGGATATCAAAATCTTGAATGGATTTAAAGGTGGATTGTGGTTTCACCACGCATTTGGGTGGTTACACACGATGGAATTAATTTCCATTTAATAATTCTCATCAGAGAGGTGGCCATAACAGCTGTGTGTTAAACAGTTTCCTTTAATCAGAGGAAAATGTGCAACAAGGGTGGAACTGGAAAGTACAGGTAAAGGTGTGACACAGAGAAAAATCCACACGTTTTGGTAAGTCAAGGGTCACCCGAATCTTGGGGGATTTTAGATATCATTTATGGGCTTTTAAAATGCTTTTAAAGGGGTATTAAAATACTTTTACATCAAAAGATACGTTGTGGGAGAGGAACTGGAAAAGAAACAAGGGTGGGACACCATTTGGTGAGACACCATAAACGGTGACATGATCCTGGTGCCATGGTCACGGTGCCACGGTCACGGTGCCACCGTAAGCGGTGCCACCACTTTGGTGTGTGATCATGACAGTGTGACCATTATGGTTCCACCGTCAGGGGTGAAACTACTTCGGTGTGCGACCGTAACGGTGTGACTGTTACAGTTCCACCGTCACAGTGCCACCGTAAGTAGCGCCACCATCAGCGGTGCCACCATCAGTGGTGCTACCATAAGCGGTGCCACCATTTCGGTGTGATACCATAACCAGTACCACCATTTTGGTGTAACCGTTTGATAGAACTGAGTTTTTGGAAAACTCATTAATTAGTCATTGCCCAAGACATTACATCAGGTACCTATCAACCTATTCTCACCCTCGAGAATTAAAAATAGACCTGAATAGAAGAGAGGGATCTGAACAACCACCTCAAAAGATACCTCTCATGAGTAAACCTCATAAAAATCGAGGAACACCTCTCCATCAAGTAACCACACAAACATATAAAGGTGTCACTATCCAGACATATGAATTAGGGAGTCCTTTACCCCATGTCAAGATACTATCCTCTTTGGGTGGTACTGACTCACCCACATAGGTTTAATCGTATCCACTCTAATGCGTCTTGATTAGGGATCAAGTACTCCCTTCCTCACAGTCAAGACCCTTCACACACATTTAGAGAACAAGGAAAACAACACATTCATAGTTAACAAGGTTAAGCACCACATTATGAACAAGTACAAAACAAAATAGAACAAAACTCAAAACATCTATGGGTACTGGGCGTGCATCTGTGCCTCTCGTTACCAGGTACTCTCCTTGAGGACACCATGCCTCCATAACACACGAACCAAGGGAATGGTTCATCTATGAATCACCTTCTCCTCACGACCTTCGATCCTCACTGGTCGCTCTACGAATGTCGCATCGTCCTCGATATATAGCTTTCCCTAGTCGAGGACGTGTGAATCATCGTGTAGATACCGACGTAGCTGAGACACGTGGAAGACGTCATGCACTCTTAGTAGCGGTGGTGGTAGCGCTAGATGATAATCCACTTCACTGACCCACCACAACACTTCAAACGGTACGACAAACCTGGGAGAAAGCTTACTCCCCCTACCAAACCTCTGTTGCCCACACTAAGGGGAGACCTTCAAGAACACGTGGTCTTCGACCTCAAACTCCAAGGGTATCCTCTTATTATCATTACATGACTTCTGTCGGTCTTGATCCGCCTTCATCCTCTCCAGTATAAGCAGAACCTTCTCCGTCATTCTCTTCACCGCTTCCGGGCCAAAAACACCTGCTTCCCCTACCTCTGTCTAGCACACGGGTGAGTGACACAACCTACCATACAAAGCTTTGAATGGAGCCATGCCAATGGTAGAGTGATATCTATTGTTGTAGGAAAACTTTACTAGAGGAAAGTGTTTCACCCACAATTCCCTAAAGTTCAAAATACATGCCTGTAGCATATCCTCCAACATCTGGATGGTGCGCTCTATCTGCCCATATGTTTGGGGGTGGAAAGCAGTGCTGAGGCATTGCTGGGTGCCAAAAGCACGTTGCAATCCTTCCTAGACCTGTGAGGTAAACCGGGTATCATGATCAGAGACTATGGATCTCAAAACTCCATGTAACCAAACCACCTCACCCATGTACCACTGTGCCAGGGCATCCACCGTACTTGACTCCTTGATTGCCAGGAAGTGATCTAATTTTGTCAGCCGATCCACCACTACCCAGATGGAATCGCAACCCCCTTGAACTCTGGGTAGTCCTATGATGAAATCCATCAAGATGTGATCCCACTTCCACTTGGGGACATCTAAAGGTTGTAAAAAACCCCTTGGGATGCGGTGTTCAACCTTCACCTACTGACATACAAGGCACTTCGCTACAAACTCTACCACTGCCTACTTCACACCGGGCCACCAAAACCGACCCCTCAAGTCCCGATACATTTTGGAAACTCCTGGGTGTACCTCTGGGGGTGAGTTGTGGAACTCACCAAGAACTCTCTCACGCATCATCTCTGGGAAAAACATCTTCCCTCGAAAAAGAATCTGATTATGACCACCCTTCAACCACCCTTCCGGAGCATTTCCTTGGTTACCCCGATCACACATTACTTCACTCTCCGAGTCTCCCCACTGAGACTCCTCCACCTGCCGCAATAGAGAGGACTACACTGTCATCTAGAACAGACAGCCACTGCCACTATCCACCCTTACATCCAGGTGTAGGGCAACCAACTCCTCCATCACCTTCCAAGCATCTGCTGACTCTCGAACCACATCCTTTTGTGACTTTCTGCTTAAGGAATCAACCACCACATTCCCCTTACCTTCAGTGTAAGAGATTTCGAAGTTTTAGTCCTGAAGAAACTCCATCCACCTCCGCTTCCACAAGTTCAGGTCCTGCTGGGAGAAGATTATAATGTCCCAGATCCGGGTGCCACTCAACGGGTGCCCCGAACCCGGTTTGCCACATGACCTCAAGCGCATTTCTCCAAACGCCAGAAGCTGCCGGCTAGCAGCGAGGCCCCAGGTTTGATAGTGGGGAAACTATGCCCTCATTTGTCAAAGTGTAGCACAACATAATAAAATAAAAAGCATACAATAAAAATGGAAGAAATAAACCATACACATTTAATATAACAACTGCAGTAAAAGATAACCAACCAGAGATATAGATATGATAAAACATGTCTCAAGTTCTAAAAAAACAGCCAGAACATGTTACACAACAATACAATACAATACAGAGTACAACAAAACAAAACAAAACAGCCGGTAGCATCGCGGGCCTAAGCCCGGTCCCATGCTCCCCTACTCCTCAACAGCATTTAGGTACCTGTATAGGGACCCTTTACCTTATCCACACCTGTAGAAACATAATCTATTTGGGCTGAAAAGCATGACCCAAACAGGGTGTGAGAAATAATCTCAGTAGGCACCCACCAAAGGCCCGTGCTAAACTGTGTGTAAACATGCAACAACAGTGTGCAAAAGTAAATGCAATAAACTAAGTAGTACTCAAAAGTAACTAACTTTACCACTTATATTTCCATTTTAATATTCATTTCATTATTTATTATTAAGAAACCACCACAGTGAATTTCTATGTAAACAGTCAGTGTCCTCAGACACGAAAACCCTTACCCTCAGGTAATCAGAATCTTTCCCTCAGGCATTACCCTCAGGCATAACAGAATTTGCCCTCAAGCGTACGAAGTGTCGCCCTCAGGCACAGAAGTCACCACCCTCAGGCATACGAAAGGTTTCCCTCAAGCGAAAAAGAACGCTGCCCTCAAGCTAATCCAGTCATGCCCTCAGGCTATAGTAAAACACCGCCCTCAGGCACAAGTAACCGGGACGAGCCCAACATTTAAATAAGAAATTCACATAAAATTCCTCTCAAGTCAATTTAATAAACATTATTACAATGGAATACCCTTGGGTATCCTGGCCAAACGGCTAAACAGAGGAACACACCCCCGGGGTGGTCCCAGATCTAAGCAGTGATCCCAAACAACAGTTTATTATCAAATTTAATCACCTATACATTTCTGGGTAGTTAAAATATCCACGGACTCAACCACACGACACCCCAACATGGGCTTGTAGCACAAAAATACACATAAACGCACAACAGTTGGAAATTAAACACCAAGCCACCTACCTTAAGCACCCAAGAACGGTATATGCGAATGACGCCTTCTGAAACATCCAAGAACGTCGTAGATATAAGGTAAAATAATTCTCATTCAACCTCAAATAACTTCCCTTAGAGGAAGAATTGGCAAGAAACACACAAGGAGAAGGAATCTCTTACCCGTGCGGTTCTAACGTGATCGACGGAACTGGAAACAGATTCCCGACGCTCGATCGGTTGATCCACGAAGGTTAAGCCATCCTCTCCCAAGCTCCCATCCGGTTCTAATCCAATACTGTGAATAGGGTTAGCTACTTCCCATTTTAAGCAAAAAAAAAAAACAAAGTACACGGCGTGTACTTTTGACTACACGACGTGTACTTCCCTCATTTAACTGTTCCTCTAGCGGCACCGCCAAACTGTTCATCCGTCGACATGAGTACACGACATGTATTCCCAACTACACGGCGTGTACTATCTCCCAGCTGGCGACTGCTTACACCGCCTTACTATTTGCCTGCCGACTGACTACACAGCGTGTAAATACATACTACACGGTGTGTAGTCGGTTTTTACACCCTTCGACACCGACATGGCTACACACCCTGTGTACTCATTCCACACGGCCAAAGTACATGGCGTGCGGAATAGTACACGGTGTGTAGTCCCAAAATTTAGGATTTCCCCCCATTTTCCTTATTTTCTCAAAAACATTTAAGGAAAAGAGAAAAGAAGAAACCCGTACCTCAAAAATAAGAACCGGGTTCTTACGAACTTCCCCCCTTAAAGTAATTCATCCCCGAATTGACCTTCCAAGGGTGGAGAAGATAAAGCTCAGAATAGCTCTGGCCACTGAGCACGTACGTCGGTCTCCCGCTCCCAGGTTTCATCCTGCACTCGGCCATGCTGCCATAGCACCCGCACGAGAGGAACTGACCGACCTCGGAGAACCTTTGTGATCTTATCAACGATACGAATCGGATGCTCCTCAAAGGATGAATCGATCTGAAGCTCAACCTCCTCTGGATAAAATATGTGAGATAGGTATGAATGATAACGACGCAACTGAGATACATGGAAGACATCGTGCATGAACTGGTACCTCTGAGGTAACTGCAACTGATAGGCAACCGGCCCAACTCTCTACAGAATCTCAAATGTCCCCACATACCTCGATGAAAGTTTACCCTATCTCCTGATCCACATGTGTCCCAACCTTGGTGAAACACGCAAGAAGACCTGATCCCCGACCACGAACTCCAACAGTTGTCTGCGGTGATCAAAATAAGACTTTTGATGAGACTGTGCAGTAGACATCTGCTTCTGAATCAACTGGACCTGCTTAGAAGTCTCCTGTACGAGTCGTGGTCCCAGTAAAGCTGCCTCACCTGTCTCTAACCAGCATAAAGGTGATCAGCATGTCTTACCATATAAAGCCTTGTATGGTTCCATCTCAATAGTTTCATGAAAACTATTATTGTAGGAAAACTCGACTAGGGGTATATGCTTCTCCCAAGAGCCCCCAAAGTCTAGGATGCATACAAACAACATGTCTTCAAGAAACCGTATCATACGCTCCGACTGGCCATCGATCTGAGGGTGGTAAGTTGTGCTCAACAGCACCTGTGTACCCCGTTCCCTATGAAAACTCTACCAGAAATGAGATGTAAAATGGGAGTCCCTATCTGAAATGATAGAATGAGGGACCCCATGAAGATGTATGATCTCTCAGATATACAACTTCCCGAGCTCGTCAACTCCGAAGATCTCTTTGATTGACAAAAAGTGAGCTACCTTCATGAGTCTATCCACAACAAACCACACGATATCATTACCTCTAGGTGACCTCAGCAATCCAGTCACGAAATCCATCGTGATATCATCCCATTTCCACTTCGGGATGGGTAACTGCTGTAACAGTCCGACTGGCCTCTGATGCTCCGTCTTCACCTGCTGACAGGTGGAACATCTCGTAACAAAACTAGCTACTTCTCTCTTCATACCTGGCCACTAGTACTGACATCTCAAGTCACGGTATATCTTGGTAACCCCGGGATGAACTGACCAAGCTGAAGCATGAAACTCCTGTATAAACTCCTCACATATATCCCCTGAAACCCATACTAGTCCATGGAAATGCAGTACCTCATTATCGCATATCGTCCAACCAGGAGGAGGGTCCTCACTAGCCATCAACTCCCATAGAACTAGGACTTTTGAATCAAATAGTTGTCTCATCCTCACTCTATCCAGGAGGGTAGAAGTCACAACTAAATATAACAGATAGACTTTCCCCTGACTGTCGTGCACCTCCAGATGCATCTCATAGAACAAGGCCATGAACTTCCACTCACCACTAGCCTCCTGTACTGCCTGTATCTGAGTCCTCCTGCTCAGTGCATCAGCAATGACATTACCTTTACCAAGTGTATAGGAGAGCTCAAAATCGAAGGACTGTAGGTACTCGACCCACCTTCGCTATCTTAGATTCAAGTCACGTTAGGTAAAGATATACTTGAGACTTTTGTGGTCGGTGAAAACCAAAAAATTCTCTCCCAAGAGATAATGTATCGCAACACATGAACAACTGCAGCTAACTCGAGGTCATGCTTTGGGTAATTCCTCTCATGTGGCCTCAACTGCCAAGACCCGTATACAACAAATCGATCGCCCTGCATCAACACTACTCCCAACCCAATACCCGATGCATCACAGTAAACTGTATAGCTCTTCCCTTGCTCTGGAAGTATCAGGACTGGTGCTGATGTCAACCTTCCTTTCAGGTCCTGAAAGGCTGTCTCACAAGCTTCTGACCAAACGAACTTCACACCCTTCTTTGTCAAACCCGTCAACAGTGCTGCTAAGCATGAGAAGTCCTGTATGAAGCGTCTGTAGTAACCGGCCAGCCCCAAGAAACTCCGTATCTCAAACACGTTCTTAGGATGCTCCTAGGAAACTACTGATCTCACCTTATTTGGGTATACTTCAACTCCTTCCTCTGAGATGATATGACCCAGGAAGTGAATCTGGTCCATCCAAAAGTGGCACTTTGAGAGCTTAGCATATAGCTTATGCTCTCTCAGTTTACTCAGCATGATCTCAAGATGGGTGGCATGGTCATGTAGAGTGTGAGAGTACACCAAGATGTCGTCCACGAATAATACCAAAAAAGAATCTAGATAAGGATGAAACACACAATTCATCAGAGCCATGAAAACTACTGGCGCATTCGTGAGTCCAAAGGGCATAACCAAGTACTCATACATACCATATCTGCTCCGAAAATCTATAAGCGGTATATCTGATGGTCTCAAGCGCAGATGATGATATCCAGATCTCAATTAAATCTTTGATAACACTCGTTCTCCATGAAGTTGATCAAAAATATCATCAATCCTTGGTAATAGATATCAGTTCTTAACCGTCAACTGGTTCAGCTTCCGATAATCCACATAGAGTCTGAGGGTACCGTCTGCCTTCTTCGCAAAGAGGACCGGTGAACCCCATGGAGAAGTACTGGGTCAGATGAAACCCTTTGCCTGTAACTCCTCTAACTGCCTCTTGAGCTCCTGCAACTCTAGTGTATCCATCCTATAAGGAGGAATGGACACTGGTGCTGCTCCTAGCACAAGCTCAATAGATAAATCCACCTCTCGCTCCGGAGGTAGACCCAAAATTTCGTCCGAGAAGACATCCCTGAAATGATCAACCACTAGAGGGTAATCCATCTGACAAGTCCCCTGATCATCCAAATATAAACTCGTAATCTGGGTTGTGACTCCACCTCACCCATGATGCTCTGGTCCAGCTCAACTCTCCTGAACATCCCATTTGCCCTTGTATAGAAACTCTTCACCCTCTGGTGATGTGAAGCTCACCCTGCGATAATAAAAATCTATAAAGGCTCTAAAGGAAACCAACCAGTCCATCCTGAGAATGACGTCATAAGCTATCATCTCTAAGACATAGAGGTCCCATAGAAAGTGACACCCTCCAACCTCAAGGGGGCATTCCTTGCTCTGACGCACATATGCCGTTCTAGTTCCCAAAGTAGTGTCTAGCATCATGATATCAGAATAATTAGAAACATAGAGCCCAAGGATCTTCACAACGAGCACAGATATGAAACTATGTGTAGCACCCGTATCAAAAAGTATTAAAGATAAGACAGAAGCTACTAGAATAGTACCTATGACTGTAGAAGGTCCGAGATCCTTCTCCTGCTGGGTCTGTTGCACTGCATATGCATGTCCAGTGCCACAGCCCTGCGACACAGCTTGGCTACCCTAAGCTATCCTGCCCTGCTGCCTCTAAGATCCTAGTGTCTGGATACCATGACCATGACCACCATCTATGCCTACACACCCTGAAGTATTCCAGTTTTCTGACTGGTAAGAAGCCACTGGTCCTTCTCCCGCACATGGAGTCTGCACAGAACCCCTCTCACTAGCCACTGGTGGAAATTCCCTGTAAAAGCGCTGCAGATGACCCATCTTGCCACAAGCTCGACAATCCACTGGATCACGTGGACACTGAGGTCTCTTATGCCACTATTTACCACACTGTTAGCAAAAGACCAGGCCACCTGAAGAAACTTCCTGGCTAGTACTGCCACCGTGACAGAAACTCATCTATCGCTTCCTCTTACCGGTAGAAATAGTACCAGAAACCAGTGCTGAACCACCCTGGCCCACACCACTAGCTTCCCACAGGTTCCTATCTGTAATTAGTGCCTGATTTACAATAGCATGTACTGAAGGCAACCTGAAAACATTCACCAGTGCTCAGATGTCATAACGAAGACCATCCTCAAAGCGTCTGGCTCTCAATGTCTCATCACCAACCAGAACGAGTGAAAAACACTGAAGCTCGGTGAAACGAGCAGAATAATCCATCACCGACATATCGCGCTACTACAGATTCATGAACTCTCAAGCTCTATCTTCTCTCAGCATCTATGGAAAGAAGAAGTCATAAAAGACTACCTGAAAATCTTCCCATGCCATGTCCTTGTGATGCTCTGACTGGGTGGTAACATCCCACCACCTCTTGGCGGAATCACGCAATATATAAGTCACGAGCTTGACCCTCTACCCTGGAGGCGTCTCAAGATGATTGAAAATAGTCTGCATAGACCCCAGCCAAAACTTCGTAGCCTGTGGTCCACCATCCCCTGAGAACATAGGCGGATGATACTACTGGAAGATACGAGTCATCTCAGCCATAGATCTGGCAGCCGGCGGTGCTCCTTGAAAGGTCTACATGAACCACATAAAGCCTTTACGGAACTGTGCATCCGTGCCTGTGTCCGGTATAATGGCTGGCGCCGCATCTGGCTCTGTTGGAGGATCCACTAGTAGCTCATGGCCCACCATCTCTGGAGTATAATCGTTGCCGCTCTCCTAGAGAACAACGCATGGTCGTCTTGGCGGCGTGAATATACAAGGTCAAATGCACACCTTAGATCCACATTATCGAAGACTGGGAACGAAGGGACCAAAAAGGGAACAAGAGGAAGAATGTATTTCAAGATTTTCAAAACAAGACTACATGGTGTGTATACAACCTACACGGCATGTACCTGACTTCTCTTCCCCTACCCGGGTCCTTCTACAAGGCTTAGCCACACAGCTCCCGTTGAACAAAACTACACGGCGTGTGTATAATCTACATGGCGTGTATGGTAAAAATTTCCAACTGCCCGTGTCATTTGTGACATGACCGACTACTCAGCTTGATACTACACGGCGTGTTACACCCGCACACAGTGTTTAAAC
Organism: Viscum album; assembly: GCA_963277665.1. NCBI lineage: Eukaryota > Viridiplantae > Streptophyta > Magnoliopsida > Santalales > Viscaceae > Viscum > Viscum album. The sequence goes on from OY728145.1 coordinate 910,134,523, forward strand.
CACCCCGTTTTCCTAGCCACATGGCTAACCCCACATGTTCTGTCCTCGGACGAGACTACACGGCGTGTCCCACAGGTACACGACATGTACTAGTCGATCTCTGCTGAACCGTGTTGTTAGTTACACGGCCGGATTCACTACTAAAACTACACGGCGTGTTCCATATACACATGGCATGTACACGAAAGGATTACCCCGACCCATGTTGTTAGTTACACGACCGATTCCCCAGGTCACACTACACGGCGTGTTCTTCATTGACACGACGTGTTTGTCTTAAGGTCTCCTCCGTCCGTATTGTTACTTACACGGGTGGACTCTGGGTCAACACTACACGGCGTGTACAATGACTACACGGTGTGTTAACCCCAAGAATTTCCCTTCCCCGTGTCACCGCCCACACGGTCCCTAACACGGTAAGAGACTACACGGCGTGTACTCAGGGTACACGGAGTGTACTCAAAAAGTTTTACTTTCTTCTCGAATAGAAGAACGTACACGGTGTGTTCAAAGAACTACACGATTTGTATTCTGGGTTTTCTGGACAGTATGCCTCAGAAACTTTTCTGGAACCCCTAAAACACCGAAAATAATACCTAAGTTCCAAATTCCGATCCGTGAGGGCCCATACTCCCTGTGAATCAAAGTTTGGCATCTTATTTGTGTTATAATAAAATAAACAATAAATGATCCGCCAAATTCCAGTAAATGGGGGCCCATACTCCCCAAAAACCAAAGTTTGGCATTCATTCTATAAACCAGATCACACAAAAATACCCTATCACATAGCAGGTATTTATCAAAGCAGCTATCAGAACAACATGCTTTTCTATCACAACAACTATCACAACAACATGCAATTTCTAATACACCTATATGGCATGGAAACTATGCATAGAATTTGATTTCTAGAATGTTCCTAAATGATTCATGAGATGGAATACCCTCATCTCATCGGGTTGCAACTAAATAGAACCCATGGATAACATATAAACAGCACAATCACAAGTGCATCACCCAATGGTGAAATCAAATCAACTGTAAAATTTGTAAAATCAGAAGAATTGCAAAACATGGGGTAGACTGGCTTTTACCTGTACACGGGTTAGCTATGCCCGAGCAAAAATCATTACCAACTACCATTTCCGTCCTATCCCTGACTAAGGCTCCAAATAGTAAGTCAAAGAAAAGAATCCCTCTAATACCACTTTGTAACGTCCCAGATCCGGGTGCCACTCAACGGGTGCCCCGAACCTGGTTCGCCACATGACCTCAAGCGCATTTCCCCAAATTCCAGAGGATACTGGATAGCAGCAAGGGCCCAGGTCTGATAGTGGGGAAACTATTCCCTCATTTGTCAAAGTGTAGCGCAACGGAATAAAATAAAAAGCATAAAACAACAGCGGAAGCAATAAACCATACACATTTAATATAACAACTATAGTAAAAGATAACCAACCAGAGATATAGATATAATGCAACATTTCTCAAGTTCTAAGAAAACATCCAGAACATGTTACACAATAGTACAATACAATACAGAGTACAAAAAAACAAAACAAAACAACCGGTAGCATCGCGAGCCTAAGCCCAGTCCCATAATCCCCTACTCCTCAGCAACATTCAGGTACCTGTATAGGGACCCTTTCCCTTATCCACACTTGTAGAAATGTAATCTGTTTGGGCTGAATAGCATGACCCAAACAAGGTGTGAGAAATAATCTCAGTAGGCACCCACCAAAGGCCCGTGCTCAACTGTGTGTAAACATGCAACAACAGTGTGAAAAATCAAATGAAATAAACTAAGAAGTACTCAAAAGTAACTAAATTTACCAGTTATATTTCCATTTTAATATTCATTTCATTATTTATTATTAAGAAACCACCATAGTGAATTTCTATGTAAACAGTCAGTGTCCTTAGACACGCAAACCCTTACCCTCAGGTAATCAGAATCTTGCCCTCAGGCATTTACCTCAGGCATAATGGAAATTTCCATCAGGTGTACGAAGTGTCTCCCTCAGGCATAGAAGTCACCACCCTTAGGCATAATAAAGGTTTCCCTTAGGCGAAAAAGAATGCTGCCCTCAGGCTAATCCAGTCATGCCCTCAGGCTATAGTAAAACACCACCCTCAGGCACAAGTAACTGGGCCGAGCCCAACATATAAATAAGTAATTAACATACAATTCCCCTCAAGTAAATTTAACAAACATTATTACAATGGCATACCCTCGGGTATCTTGGCCAAACGACTAAACAGAGGAACGCACCCCCGGGGTGGTCCTGGATCCAAGAAGTGATCCCAAACAGAATTTTATTATCACATTTAATCACCTATGCATTTCTAGGTAGTTAAAATAGCCACTGACTCAACCACACAACACCCCAACATGGGCTCGTAGCACAAAAATACACAAAAACACACAACAGTTGGAAATTAAACACCAAGCCACCTACCTTAAGCACCCAAGAACGGTATATGTGAACGACGCCTTCTGAAACATCCAAGAACGTCGTAGATATGAGGTAAACGAATTATCATTCAACGTCAAATAACTTCCCTTAGAGGAAGAATTGGCAAGAAACAAATAAGGAGAAGGAAGCTCTTACCCGTGCGGTTCCAATGTGATTGATGGAAGTGGAAACGAATTCCCGACGCTCGATCGGTTGATCCACGAAGGTTCAGCCGTCCTCTCCTGAGCTCCCATCCAGTTCTAATCCAATCCTGTAAACAGGGTTGGATACTACCCATTTTAAGTGAAAAAAAGTACATGGAGTGTACTTTTGACTACATGGTGTGTAATTCCCTCATTTAACTATTCCTCTGGCGGCACCGACAAACTGTTCATCCGTCGACATGAGTGCACAGCGTGTATTACCGACTACATGGCATGTACTGTCGCTCAGCTGGCGACTGTTTCCACCACCTTACTATTTTCATGCTGACTGACTACACAGCGTGTAAATACATACCACATGGCATGTAGTCAGTTTTTACACCCTTCGTCGCCGACATGGCTACACACCCTGTATACTCATTCCACACGGCCAAAGTACATGGCGTGTGGAATAGTACATGACGTGTATTCCCAAAATTTAGGATTTCCCCCATTTTCCTTATTTTCTCAAAAAAATTTAAGGAAAAGAGAAAATAAGAAACCCGTACCTCAAAAATAAGAACCGGGTTCTTACAAAGATATACCTCAAGATCTTGTGATTTGTGAAGACCACAAAGCGCTCCCCGATGAGGTAGTTCCACCAAAACTTTAGTGCGAACACAACCGTTGCGAGCTCCAATTCGTGGGTGGAATAGTTACGCTCATGGGGACGTAGCTGCCTAGACCTATAAGAGATCACCCCTACTGATGCATCAGCACACACCCCAAGCCTTGTCCTGATGCATCATAGACCAACTCAAACGTCACTCCTTCTGGAAACCTCAGTACTGGGGCACTAATCAGCTGCCCCTTCAGATAACTGAAGGCTGCCTGAAACTTCTCACTCCATATGAAATCCTGGCCTTTCTTGGTCAAGGCTTTCAAAGGTGATGCAACTTAGGATAAGTTAGGTACGAACCTCTGGTAGTAACCTATTAGACGTAGGAAACTACAAACTTCTACCACGTTCTTGGGTGCTTCCCAAGAAACAACCTCTTCGACCTTCAACGGGTCCACTGCTATCCCATACTTGGACACCACGTGTCCAAGAAAGTGCACTTATCGTGTCCAGAACTTGCATTTGGACAAGTTCCCGTAGAGTTGGTTCTATTGGAGGACCTCTAAGACCGTCCTCAGATGCTCAACGTGATCCTCCTCTGATATTGAGTAGATAAGGATGTCATCAATAAACAAAACTACGAACTAGTTCAGATATTCCTGAAAGATAGATTTCATGAGCCCCATGAACAGAGCTGGCGCGTTCGTAATGCCGAACGACATGACCACAAACTCAAAGTGCCAATATCTACACCTGAAGGCAGTATTCGAGATGTCACCCTCCTTCACCCTCAACTAGTGATATCATGACCGCTGGTATATCTTAGAGAACCATCCTGAACCATTAAATTGGTCAAAGAGGTCGTCTATCCTCAGGAGAGGGTAACGATTCTTGACCGTTACCTGATTCAGTCTCCGATAGTCTATGCACATCCTGATACCACCATCTGACTTCTTCACGAACAAGACCGAAGTGCCCCATGGCGATGCAATTGGTCGAACAAAACCCTTCTTCATCAGATCATCAATCTGAATCTGTAACTCTTGCAGCTCATAAGGCGCCATCCGATAGGGATCCATCGAAATTGGACAGGCACCAGGTTGCAAGTCTATCTTGAACTCAATGTCATGTCGAGGGGGTAGAGTCACCACCTCCTCAGGGAATATGTCCACAAACTCACTGACAATCCCCAAGAAATCCACTATCTCTATATCCACCGACTCTACTAACATCTCGGCTAACAAGGAAAGAAGGTTCTATACTCACCGGTTGCCTTCCTGGAAACCCAACTCGCTGATGAAAGTCACACATTGTCCGCCCATATTTGAAAACACGATCCTTTTTTGGAAACAGTAAATAATGGCACATACAGAGGACAACTAGTTGATGCCTAGAATGACATCATATGGCTAGATTTGTAGCAAAAGAAGGTCCCCACTGAACTTATGTCGTCCCAACATCAGTCTACATCCTCGGAAAACATGAGACATGCTAGTGTGACCTCTGACTAGCGTACTAAAAAAACTAGGGGTACAGAAAGTTACTCTATGTTTAGGCCCAAAGAATGGGATAGACTGGGTGCACAAAAGAAGTTTGAAGCTCCTAAATCAAATAAGGCATAGGTAAGAGTACTAAACAAGCTGATCGTACCTCAAACGACTTCCAACACTACTGAAACTGCTACCTCTTTAGCGTGTAACAACCCACGCCCAGATCCTCTACCCCTTGGATGTCGGCCGCCTCCCCGACCACACCCTGGTCGAGGTACCTGAGGAGCGCCCTGAGGTCGGCCTCCTCCCACAATGTCTTCTCTCATAGGAGTGGGAGCTCACTTTCCCTACTGCTACTGCTGAAAGGGCCTGGCTGGAAACTGCTATTGCTGAGGTGGACGCTGAACCAACCCACCTCCACTATACTGCACTCGGTCCAAGAACTAATTCTGAAGGTGCCCACGACTTCCAAAAATGAAGTATCTCGGTCCTAGGCCTGGAAGGAAAGGGTGAGGTCCAGGAGATCGAAACTGGAATTGCTGGGGCCTGCTCCCCACTGGTTGAAACCTGGAAGGCCCTGACGCTGGAGGCCTGCTGCTGACGACCTTTCCCTTTGATGAGCCCAACTGGCTCCCCTCTCGTGGCACACCTCCTAGTGTGTGCATCCTCTCCACCACTTCAGCCTTCTTCTAGACTTACAAGTATATCTATAGGGTGAAGGGAGTAACAACATACTGAATAGAAGGTCGGAGTGCCTCCTCTAAACATCTCGCCCAAGACTCCTCATCTAGAAATAGGTCTGGAGCAAAGAGAAGGAGATAATTGAACTTGATCCCCAACTCTCTCACTGACATACTCCCCTGCTGAAGGGAGAGTAGCTCCCACCTCTTCTCATCCATCATCGTGGAAGAGAGGAATTCTACCCAGAACTCCCTCTCGAAGTCAGTCCACGAGACCTCAGCTTCCCTCTTCTCCCCAAGGTAGAGCTTCCACTATTGATGTGATACTCCCCACATTTGTCTTACAGCCATAGGAACTTAGTACTTCGTCTGATCCTGAATCAAGCTGAAAGATATCACCAGCTCCTCGATCCAGCTCTCTGTCTCCATATCTGAGACGTTGTCCTCGTACTTTCCGAGGGTCTGCTGCTAAAAGGCACAAAGTGTCCCTTTCCACTGATCGTCCTCCTCCTCTTGGCCATCCCTCTTCCGATTATCCAAATCAACCTCCTGGGCCTCGATCTCCCTCACTACTCATGGGCGTCATCCAGGTGCCATAGCTGTAAGGTAAACAAGGAATGCCTAAGCCCGAGTAGTGTAGAAGATTGCTTTTAATTTTTCTTAGACTTCTTATTCATTTTAAATCCCCAAAATACCCAAGACACACAAGAACACAAGTCATTATGATGCATGTACCTTTTATAGGGTCTCTACCCTGAAATCGGTGTGGCCTCACTTGGTCATTCGGTAGGCCCAAAGTCCTTTCATCGGATCACGGGGGGCCCTAAAATATTAGGTCTTAGCCGGTCTTCCCTGGCCTAGTTCACGTTCCAAGATTTCCTAGCACTGTTTCCCTACCATCCCATGCAATCCTCACTGTGCCTAACCCCGAGCTCCATCCTATCTCTCAACTTCATCCTTTGATACCATTCTATCATGACCCGCCTTCACCAAGGTGAGGGAAGGGACAACAGATTGCCAGACCCTTTCTTATTCAGGTTTAAGAAGAGATAATGACCCCCGAGACCCACCTTCAATAGGTCCCGGAGTGGAAACTAGCACCAAGGGTATATAATCACATGTGAAATGGAAGGAATTAACCTTTTTGTTTAGTAGGATCGAGAGATAAGATAGTAAGTCCCAAACAACACCAAAACTGAAAGTAAAAGTAAAGCCAAAACAATCCCTTTCCCATATGCATGTTTCAAATAATAAGTGCTACAATACAAGAAAACTCTAAAGGTAAATAGCAAAGAAAAGAAAACAACAACAACAACTGTCCCAACGTCTGAACTAGTACGGTTCCACATGGTCCTCAAATTCCTCCTGGAAACCTGAAAGTAGTTTTATATACGTAGGGTGAGTATACAGGTATACTCATTAGGGAAAACCAAAAACTCTCATGCACAAGTGGGGAGGCGTTCTAATGCCCTATGAGAAAAGGAGACAACCAAGCACCTAATAAAGAAACTATCCACCTAAACCTCACCAAGGAACACTCCCCAAATAACGTAAGTCAAGTAAGGTGATAGTAATAACACATCAATGTTTGGGTACCCCAGACCACTTTCCCACTAGTTATTAAAGACATCCTACGCATCAGACCTTCCCCACCATTTTCACCGCAGTCCCACTTCCATACCCCACCTGCACACACCTGGGATACCACAACCACTCACCCCGCCCGAAAACACCTAGTCCAGAACAACTACCTCCATGCCTGAAGACACCTGGGCTTGAACAACTACCGCCATGCCTAAAGACACTTGGGCCTCATCTCGAAGACACTTGGGAAACAACCTGCCTGCACACACCTAGTCCAACCACCAAAATGTACCCTGCCCGAGGAATATTAGGCTAAAATGGGGGTGTTCGACACAAAGTGCTCAACTTGGGTGGGGTGCGAATAAGAAACATAAGAACTAAATTATACATATAGGTAAAAAAGCACTCATCCCAACCTAGGGGTTCCAAATCCAACCTATACACAAACACACTCGTTACTATTCATTCATAAAAAGCACACCACCCACAGCCAAGTCACAACTCATTCCCATAAAACAATTTCCCATTGAACCCATTCTTGTCATCACATTCGAGTGGTTCTATTTTTAGATAATTCTTCACTACTGGTCAACTAACAGGCATAACCACTAGAAAAGGAAGGAAAAACAACCAAGAAACAGATTAAGCATTCACACCCGGTTCTATTATAAAATCACAACAACAAAAGGGATCTGTGAGATCCCTCAAAGTACTAGAACCAAACTAAGCCCCACCATATGGCCCCACACAACCTTAGATCCACAAAACAACATCTACACCACAACAAGGGATCCCATCCCCATCCATGTCACCCCACAAGGATCAAGAAGAATAACCACAAATATTACCAAGACAAAGAAAGGGAGTTTTCAAATTCAAACACATCTTTCATTAGTTTTCCTTATTCTGTTTGGGTAACCAGGATGAATACACAAGGATTCTTATTCACTGGGAATCCATTTAGTCATCCAGGTTTATGTGATTAACCAATTTCCATGTTACAGACATTCAATCATAGAATTAACCAGAAAAACAGAGGATCATTAGTGCACAAGGAAGGACCACCAACGACCATGATTTTCAGTGGACATAAGCCCATAAAATCCACAACATATAATCAAGGATAAAAGAGTACAACAAAAAAAATCAACTCACCCCTTCATTATTTTAAAGTTTGTTTATTATATTCATTAAGGTTTGGCTTCATCCATCCCCATTGAAACATTAGCATACCCACCTTGCATGACACATAGTAAAGAGAGATCAAGGAGGAACCCTACTTGGATGATCAATGATCAAAGTTTCTCTCCACACTCCAATAACTAGGGATTAAATACTTGCAAAGGAGGAACTCCGGGGACTCCAAGAGTGAGAAGAAAAGATGTAGCACATGCGCACCACTTACCTTAGGAAGGGGGGATCCAAACGCACCAAGGAGAAGAAGGAAAAGAGACCATCCTCGATGAATAAGAATTCCCGTGTGATAAAAGGGTGAAATCCTGGAGTTACGGGATATCAAAATCTTGAATGGATTTAAAGGAGGATTGTGGTTTCACCACACGGTTGGGTGGTTACAAACGATGGAATTAATTTTTATTTAATAATTATCATTGGAGAGGTGGCCAAAACAACTGTGTGTTAAACGATTTCCTTTAATCTGAGGAAAATACACAACAGGGGAAAAACTGGAAAGTATAGGTAAAGGTGTGACATTGAGGAAAATCCACACGTTTTGGTAAGTCAAGAGTCACCCAAATCTTGGGGGATTTTAGAAATCATTTATGGTATTTTAAAAGGCTTATAAAGGGGTATTAAAATAATTTGACGTCAAAAGATACGTTGCGGGAGTGGAACTAGAAAAGAAACAAGGGTGGGACACTATTTGGTGAGACACCATAAGCGGTTCCACAATCACAGTTCCACTGTCACGGTGCCACCGTAAGTGGTGCCACCATTTTGGTGTGCGACCGTGACAGTGCGACCATTACGGTGACACCGTCACGGTGCCACCCTCACGGTTCCATCGTAAGTAGTGCCACCATAAGCGGTGCTACTGTAAGTGGTGCCACCATTTCGATTTGAGACCGTGACCGATGCCACCATTTTGGTGGAACTGTTTGATGGAACCAAGTTTTTGGAAAACTCCTTAATGAGTCATTTCTCGGACCATTACAAAGCTCCAATATAATTTTCATGATGTATACAATTATAGGGCCACAAGTTTAATGGAGTTGGGTGAAATTTAGAGAACATAAAAGTATGATTTGTATGATGGTGGTAAAGAGAGAGATAATACTGAGCATGAAGAAATATCAATCATTTATGATTGCATAATATCACAATATAGAGAGATGATCGAGTATTGGAACGGTATAAATTTTAATTTATTAGTTAAATTTATATATATAATCATTTATTTATTTGAAAATGGGTTTTAAAGTGTTAATTACTTATTTTATTGATATTAATGAAATTATATACCTTTTTGTTTATAGGATAAATCTAAAATAAATAAAGTGCAATGAATACCTTCACACTATTGGACACACTTATCTACCATATCATGACCAAGAATGGGTAATTTAACATTCAAAATATTCAACTTCATTTTATTGAAATATATATTTATCACCTTTAATGATTTGTTGGTGTGTCAAATTGGTTTGTTTTTTTATAGTTATATGTTTTTGGAATCAATCATTTTTCTTCTCATATTCCTTCACTATGATGTTTATTTCCACATCAATATTTGTTATTTATCTAAATAGGATCATAGTATAGCCTTAAAAATTTTCTACATATAATTAATTAGTAATGATTAGACAAAATTTCCATATTTTATCCTTTTAATCACATCAACACTTCCTCTTTAGATGATTATAATTAAAAAAAATAGAAATATCATTTCGTGCACTCCTACAACCAGATGTATTGATGAAACCCCTTCCCTTTTTTCTCACAATCCTTCACATGCATTGAACTAGATGAATCAATAAGTTATTTTCTCTAAAATTATATTTCTTATTCTCCAAATATCTGATATTTTAATATCCTCCATATCTTATCAATTCTATCTATTATTCTAAATATAATATTTCAATTCTATATCTTATTCACCAGAACTACTATAAGAAATATTTTTAAATATGTATGAATCTATGAATTATCATCAATGTTTTTAATCACACCTTATTCTTCTATGCTCAATGATCATTCTTAGTTCCTCCCAAAATTTTAGTGCAGTAAAAAATTCCTCTATAATTATAATAATAGTTCAGGTTATTACTCCAAAATCTTCACATTCAAAAAGGAATGTTTTCTTTATTTCATTTATATTTCAGTTTATCAGGAGTGAAATATTTCACTAAGGCATGATGTAGGTCAATGAATAAATATATATAATCTAGCTGAATATCCCCCTTTAAATCTCTCAATATCACAGAATGATATTTCCAAAAAATTTCATCCATCAATACCTATCATTCATTAAATCATGGTGACTACCAATATTCATAATGTTAGTGAGCCTTTAATAAGCCTATCATTAACTCAATATTTTCCCATGGTTCCACACACATTACAAACACTATTACCGATAGATCCACCCCATAATACCTATTTTCTACTCTAATAAGCCCAGTGCCTACTCACAATAGCCTAACCATTGAGATTCTTGTCACCTAGTGTAGGCCTTACTCTGATTGGTTGAAAAGGATTTGGCCATTTTTTAATACAATATTACACACCTAACTCGTTATTCCATAGATCAACAACCAGAATTCCAAAAAATTAACAATCCAATCTTCTTGCAAAACCAAAGTACATTTCTAGATTTCCATATTAATTTTTTTCACAAACTCTAACATTTAAACTACTAATATTTGGGAAACTAGAACATATCTTAACAGAATATTCAACCTTCTATTCTAAGGATACATTCTTTAAAATGACTGAATGATGATTCCCTGAATATGGTAACCATTGAATTCTTTATGAACTTTCCAACATGTCCATGATACTCATGATATTTTTTTTGACCAATTAGATATATATTTTGAACAACTTAACACATCCTTTAAACCCCTATTTGTAATTAATACTATAATTTATTAACCATTTCAATATATATTGTAAAAGAAATCAAACATATATTTTTTGGTTGCAACATTCCCCCATGGGAATATTTTAAAATATCTAATAAAATCCATGAACATATTTTATAGTTAATTTTCATTCCCCCCATTTGTTAAAAAAATAAAAAGGTTCTTCGTACATTATGATATAACTTAACATTATCTCTCCCTTTGGGTTTCACTATATTTTTCAAATGAAATCAACATATTTTTATTCCATAAATAATTACTGAATAAGAGAGTATATTATACCAAATCATATTTACTTTAAAACTTAATTTTAATCAACATGTTGAATATAATTAAAATCTTTGTATTTCTCTCATCCATATTTCATTAAAACATCAACTTCCAAGAAACTTTCATATCATAGGTTCATTATTCTAAAACAATTCTAGTGCGTAAAGTTACCCATTCTTAATGATCCTTTAAAAAACCATTTAATCACACTTAGTTAGAACACAATATTGGAAACATGGGTTATTGTTAATATCATCAATTATTTCCATATAACTTATAACACCTTGAGATTTTATGAAAAATGTCTCTTCAAATATATTTTTTGATAGCCAACGATATACACAACCTTGAGTCTAAATGAATTATAATATAGTATACCATTATAACCTAGCCATTAAATTGGAGAGTATGAATAATAATAACTAAATTATGAAACATTTAAGGTTTACACATGTATAAAATAAATTTATTTGTTATCAATTAATTATAAATAAAAAAACAAACATTTTAAAATAAAATAGATATTTTTCAGAAAAAAATTGTTTTTATGCGCAAAATGTATTTTTATATTATTAAATTAAATTAAAAACTATTGGTGTATGATTTTAATTAAATTCATATATTATATACTCAATAATTTTTTTTAACATTCATCTAATATTTTTTTCTATACATTTGATAAAAATAAATCTGGTTTTTTGTTTAAAAATATATTTTTCTAAAAAGCGGTTTCGTCACGTTTTGTGTGCTTATTTTAAAATTATTTATACACTTATAAAAATTGAATCTTGAAAAATGGATTCAATATTTGGAATCACGAGGTTAAAATTTGGTTAATATACCCCTTTTATTTTTGGTCAATATGAATAGTAGCCGTGGTCCAATTTATCGCCTCGGTAAAGGGTAAATCTAGTTAACCTCGGATAAAACTAAATGATAAGGTCATAATTTTTCATAATATATATTTTTTGGGATTAAGTTAATTATAAAATTATCACCTTTGGATCTAATTTGGTTTATTTAATGGACACTTGTCCATGAAAATGACCAATATAATATTTAAATCAAAGAAAGTTACAAAATGTCACTCTCTTAGTTTTAAATATCTCTTATATGTTCACATGGGGAAAAAAGAAGATGTGAACAAATATTGATGTATATTTTGAGGATAATAAACTTATTTTAATTATTTTAAATTATTTATAATATTTAGGTATTAAATAATTACCTTAAATTCATATACTATGCTGAAACAATATTTATTTAATTAATGAATAAAATAAAATAAATGATTTTAGAAATATTAAAAGTGATATAATTTGAGTGATTTATTGTCTTCCATGAATTTTTTATATTAATATGATATATTAGTGTTTTTTTAATTATTTTATTCTAATTACAACTTTTATTTAAGTTTTTAAGTCAAATAATATAAATAGTGTCAAAATTGACATTAGTGATATTTTATTAAATTATTTTAAAAACATAAAAATATTGAATAATGAAAAGGTGTGAAATATATGGTCTAAAATTTCATCCATTTTCCATTTATTATTCAATTTTTACCTTATATTTAAAATTATAATGCTTTCAGAGTGAAAAAGACGTTACCGTGATTAAGGATAAAATAAGTAAACCAAGGGGTTAAACTAGACGATAAGGTTTAAAATACCACTTAAAACTATAAATTTTTTATTTTTTATGATATTTCAACCATATCCTAACCTATATTTGAATATCTAGAAATTTGGATTCATTTTTATTTAGAATGACTTAGTTAGTTTAATCTTTTTAAAAAATTCCAATAGTGTCATTTCCCTCCCTTATAAAAGGACTGCCCTTTATCTCAATTATTCACACCACATTAAGTCATATATATTGACCAAAACCTACCCATTTATCTTCAAAACATCCTTATAAAAGTTCTATAGGTGTTGGTATTCTCAAAAACCAACCCTAGTTCCATAAGAAAGGATCTATAGGAGGGATCTCGAAGAAGAGGTAATCGTCTTACCCGACCTCTTTCAATTTATTTATTCTTTTACCTCCTCTATATCTATGATTGTTTCTGATGAAAATGGCATGGTTCACCTAATGGTTTATTGTTTGTGTGTGTGTGTGGGGGGGGGGGGGAGGGGGTTTAATGTTTCATAATCATTTACATTGAGTTCACTATTTTTTAATGGCTTCCAATGGGTTTTGTTCATAGAGTCGTAAACACCCAACACTTGGAGACTAACATTGGTCAAGAGGATGGAAGTTCAGTCTCATCAAACCCTTTTTTTGTGGGGGGATTATTTTCTACTTTATGGATCTCTTAAATATTTATGAAATATTCACTAATCCTTTATTAAATCCCAAATATAACACAGGCCGCCCTTAAATTAACAATCAATTATTAGCATGCATAAACTTTAGAATCATCTATATGTATCCATGGTTCTTCATCGATGATACCCTTTTGTATGTAGATTAGAGATTATTTGGTCATTTTATTATTACGATGTTGGTTTTAAGCCACACAATAGGGCACTCTGAAATTTATCATCATCCAGGGACACATGAGATGTTTTGATATCAGGATTGGGCCCTTGAGATGGGATTCCTACATATACTTGTGAAAGGAATCAAAAACCACGTAGTTTGGTGCCACTTAATAAGATACATCATACCTTTTAAGGTCATGTGATTTGGTCCAAATCATGTATTTTAACATCATACAATGAGGATGTCTAGGAGAAAGGTTCCTTGTCGAAGTTTGATGTGGGACTTATGCTGAAGTGACCTAGGGGACCTGGAATAAATGTAGTCTCCTAGGATGGATATGAACCTACTAGGAATGTGTCCTAGAGAAAATTAGGGTTAATTTGGGGTTTTGGGTTTGAACCTAAAGGAAGATTACTATTTATCCCATTTGGATGTGAATCAGAGACCATGTAGTTCAATTGAGGTTGACGACACACTCCTATGGAGGCCCTCTGAAGGTTTGTCTCATAGGGGATATGGCCCTTTGAGAGGGATACATGGATTTTAGGGCCCAAACCTATAGAGTCCCTCTAAAGGTTTGTCCCATAGGGTATATGGCTCTTTGATATGGAGACATTTCTTTAAGGACCCGCACCTATGGAGGCCCTCTAAAGTAAGGAAAGAGTAATATTCAGATAAGGATTCTCTACTGAGACATGCATCTGATCATGAAGATTTCATGATCATCACTAACCTCTAATCCCATGCGAGTCATGATCTGTGTGAGAAATAAGAGGAAGTGGAAGATCTGAAAAACCACACAGTCTCCTTCATCTACTGGTAGATGAGGTCAGGGAAACATGGGGAGAGAAAGGGACTTTAGGTGCCCATATCCTCTCTTGTTTTTGTAACCATGGGGGATGAAATACAGGAGGGGTATCACCTCATTTAAGAAATTCTAGGGTATTACTCCAGAAGGGATGTCCTATTCCTGATTTTAGAGAAAATTAGAGGAGGATAAGACACTATCCCTCATCAAAGGGAAAGGAAAGTGGATCCCTCACTATCTAAAATAGGGTGGCCCCTAATTCAGATAAAATGAGGGAAGGATAAAAAACTAGACCTCATTGTATAAAATAGAATGTCTATAGCAATTCCACCAAGGTTTGGGTCCTCATTACCAAGAGGATGAAAAACTATAAAAACCCTAAGAACCCTACCCATTAGGTGAGACAAGTGTGGGACAACTATTTCCAAGGGAATGCACAACTGAATGGGAGAAACACTAGTGTGTATTTTTCCATGATCATTAAAATATAGAGGCCTTGGTGGAGATTTTTATTTGGCCCCCCTTGGATGGGAGTCTAAAGGAAGGAGGTTTTCTACCATCAGCGGCATGGAAAAGGGTCCCAAAGTATGGATTGTTCAAGTGAGGCCCGGTTGAGAAGGAGGATTGACTAGGTGAGGCCTATGTGGATTGAAGGGGTATCAAGTGATTCACATAGGATGGAATTGTGTGATCTATAAGTGACTTCATAAATATGAAAATACTAGGAAACAACACTTGGGAGAGGCCTTTTTCTAGGATCAAATGGTTTCCTCAGGTGTCTCTGGAAGGGTCTCATGCAGGTCTTGAGTTTGGGAGGAGACCTCTATGCTAGTATTTGTTGACTAGGAGGGGAAGTGGTTCCTCATGAATATTTCTTATGTTTCACACACTAGAGGTAATTTAATACAAATATTCTCCTTAATTTACTATTATCTCATGTTTCAAAGAGATAACTGGATGGTTTCGAGGGCCAGGGTGAAGGACTTGGATGAGAATAGCATTAGAGATTCTTCTGATCTTCTAGTTGTTTCAAATAAGGATCCCCAAAGTCCTATTTATAGGAATTCTCATGACCCTGGGTGAAGGAGGCGGCTTGCACAGGTGGGTTGTGTTGGTCATCGCATAGGTGCATCGTGCTAGTTAACACACATGCACGTCATACTGGTCATCATTATGGTTATCACATAGGTGTGAACTAAGTGGTTCTCTTGGGTGCACCTGTCTAGGTATTACATAGTGAAATTGGCATATAGACTAAACCTATGTGGTTCTGATGGTGTGTAGGCTGGACCTGCACAGTGCCACTAGTTTGGGCCTTGTGCGGTATAATCTGTGTAAGCATATGATCCTTGATATATTTCTTCTTCTTGAGATATTTACCTTTGAAATTTATCATTATCATGTGATAAAAAATATTTTCAACAAAATATCTCTCTAAGGATTAGATCTGATCAGAAGAAGAGGGTATGATTCTAAGGTAGAGAAATATGAATGCTGATAGATCCTTCATTCGTTGGCCTTGACATGTTCATGTGCCTTTATACTTAGTCTTGATGAGCACTATGACTTGTGTGTCATGCAAGGGAGAAGTAAAAGGGCTATCCATTCAGGTATGTCACACAGTATTGGAACACAGGTGAATCATGAACATGGATCACATAGGTTGATCATGTAGGTTGGCTATGCAGATGTCCCTACATCTATATATAGGGTCAAGTTTCCAGGCAGTTCTTCCTCTCACCTTCGCACTACTTCTCTTATCGATCTAGTGATCTTTCCATGCTAGTCTATCTGCTAAAATTAGATTCATGAAAGCCTAATATTCCCTCACCTGTATGATGCATGTACCTAGGTGAGTGACCTACACGAGGTCACTTGGGCGAGTGACCTGCATGAGGTCACTTGGGTGAGTGACCTATGTGAGGCCACTCATTTTCCAAATTTTTGAATTTCTATTTTTTTTCAAAACCAAAATTTTATCTCTAATGAAAATATCATTACTTACTTTGATATTCCCAATGGAATCATAGAAGGTTAGAGTTTATAATGAATAGGTTATTGTTTCCGACGCTTTCACCAGGGCACGTGCGTCCGTCTCATTCGGGGACGGGGGGCGCGGTTTTTGTGTTTCCCTACATTCCCGCTTTCAAAAGGCAGGCGAAATCTGCTCCTTATTGAGGGACATATGCTCCTTGATCGAAATGGGATGATGAGATGTCAGTTATTCCTTCCGTGGATTCCTCCTCAGAACTCTTCACCTAGTCTGGGTCTCCCTCATATAATATAGACGTTTTTCATGAAACTCTTCCTGGCACCATATCTTCATGGACACCAGTTAATTACACTGCTTCTGTCAGGACATTCCAAGGGGTCCAGTCGGGGTAGAAACCTTCGGTTAGGGGAGTAGTCATGCTGGGCATCACTGGCATGTCTAGACACTGGGGATTGGTGTGTCCGTCTTCTGTCCCTTATTATAGGGCTTCTCGAGGGCGCGAAAGCCCGATGCATCCCACATCGAATGCGGGGAATCATATTCCATGGGAATGTATCTGAGGTCTTCCTCAGCTTCCCATGTTTAATACAGGGTATGCCGCAAGTTTAATGTCCAACAGAGATGGATCGGACTGATCAGAACACTAACTAGAGTGGATCAGATGGAGGAACCCCCTAGAGGGAACACCGATACTGGGGCCAATGTGTGGGTGGCTTCCCTAATGTTGTTTAAATGTAATGGGGAATAAGGTGGCATGATCCCACCGGGATGTGGTGGCCCGGGTAAGGATCAAGATGGATGATGGAAGGTTCTATGATGGGGATGGTGAATGGGATGGAATCATTATGAGGATGACAATGGTTTTGGGATTGATCCTCAAAGAGGCTTCCTACGTATCCCCGTGGTAGGGAATCAAAGTCCACGTAGTTCATTTGATGATGGATTACCACCAATTGAGGTTCAAGGGCTTGCCGCTGGATGGGGTCACAAAGGATTACTACTGGATAGGGTCACAACAGCTTACTGCTGGATGAGGTCGCAACAGCTTACCACTGGATGGGGTCCACAGTTTAATGTCATGCAGGAAAGGGGAAGACCGACGTGAATAAGGACCTGGGGTCCAGGTGGATGTTGAGCTTGAACCTCAAGGAGGCTTCCTACATACATTTCCTTGGTAAAGATCAAAGACCACGTAGTTCAGGATGGGTGTGGGGCTTACACTCTAGGCTGCCCAAGGTGTTGGTGAACCGACATGAAGATGTTCAGAACGACCGGGTGTTGGGCTTGAACCTCAGGGAGGCTTCCTACGTACCCTGCCTTAGCAAGGATCAAAGACCTAGTAGTTCAGGTGAAAAGGGGGCTATTGAACTGAAGCAAAGGGGCATCGGGACAACTGCATGTTGGGCTTGAACCTCAGGGAGAATTCCTATGTACCTTGCCTTGGCAAGGATCAAAGTCCTCATAGTTCGAAAGGTGTTATTTGGGGTTTACGCTCTGAGGCGACCCAATGAGTTGGTGAACCGATGTGAAGATGGTCAGAACGACCGAGTGTTGGGCTTGAACCTCAGGGAGTCTTCCTACGTACCCTACCTTGGCAAGGATCAAAGACCTTGTAGCTCATGGTGGGGTGTGGGGATTACACTCTAGGCTGCCTAGGGTGTCGGTGAACCGATGTGGAGGAGGACCTGGGGTCCAATGGATGGTGGGGGGCTTGAACCTCGTGGAGGCTTCCTACGTACCCTGCCTTGGCAAGGATCAAAGTCCTCGTAGTTCAGAAGGTGTCATTTGGGGATTACGCTCTGAGGTGGCCCAGGGTAGATGTCATGGTCGGTGCTTGCTCTAAGACCACGTGAGTCATGCTCCATGTGAGAAACAAGAGATATAATAGACCCGATGATCACGTCGCTAAAGGTGCATCCATGGGAAGTGAAGTGGGGCTTACATGTGGTTAGTGGCCCAGAGAGGAACAGGGGCTTATGCGTGGTTAGCAGCCCGAAGAGGTTGGGACTTACTCCAGGAGGGAGGCCCACGGGCGATAAAGCGTAGTGGGAGAGGGACTTGGGATTGAAGAAAGGAGAAGCACTATTCCCCATCACGCTCTTCGCTGGCCCTGGGGACCGAAGATGAAAGGAGGAGTAGGGATTCTGCCTCCTACGAGAAAGCTAGGGGCTTACATCGAGATGGTCGCCCTTTCCCCGCCGACAACCGCCACTCCCATAAAGAGGATATCATCCCCTGTGGAGACCAGTGGGTGTGGAGAATGTCCAAGGTGGGGGTACCCCGCGTGCGAGGCATGGGGAGAGATCACAATTTAACTTCATGTGTTAAGGACAAAGGTGCTTAGCAGTTTGACATCCTGTAGCTCGGATGAGGTGGGTTTGCTCCTCACCCCTAGGACTTACATAACCAGCACCCTATACTCTTTGGTGCAGAGAGGGGACAAGCAAAGCCGTGGCTGGGGGGTGTCATGGAGTGAACCATCGAGGGGCCCATGTTAGCGTGGCTATGCGAAGAAGCAATAGCCATTAGTGTGCCTATGTGAAGAAGCATGAGGCGAAGCAACACAACGGGGGATATAGTTTAGGGGACTTTGAAGTTACTTCATGTGAACCTAGGAGGTTGCATGGGAAACGAGTATATGGCGAAGGTGTCGTGGGTGCAGGAGGCGCTTGAAAATGATGCCCGGTATAGGGACATCACGGTCGCACAAGGTGGGAGGCTTGCGCGCAAAAGGGACCGTTGTGCGAAAAAGGGGTCGAGTCGGCGCACAAAAGGGATTGCATGTGCGAAAAAGTCTGGGCCAGTGCACAATCGAGTACTGGGCACGAAAAAGGCTGGGTGCGGCGCACTAATGGTCAGAGGGCGCGTAAAAGATGGACCGACGCACAAAAGGAATTGCGCACTGAAGAACTGATTGTTCTCAATTGGAAGGAATTACGCGCGGGGGAAGGGGCTCAATGAGACTTCGAAGAAGATCAATCCCGAGGGGTATCGGGTGAAGGCAGACCCCTGGGCGACCTGGCGTGAAAAATTTAGTACCTGAAATCCATCTTTTTCATGCACGAGAGGTGAATTTCATGCAGGGGAGACGGTTCAGATTCTTTTGGCAGAAGTTGAAGGGGTGGCCTTATATTTATAGGTTCTCGGGATCACGGGTCTATGCGCAAAATTATTCGACATGAAATATTGCGTGCCTGGATATCGGCAGCGCGGAGAGCAACCACATGGAGCGGTGGCGTGAAATAGTTCCACACCCATGCAGAAAACTAGCAAATCCCAGATCTTTTCACGCGGGATATATTTTTTTCGCGCAACTCATTATTTTTTTCACGGCACCCCTTCGGGACCCCCGGAATGGATCGCCGGTTCCAAATATGGCTTCTCTTTGTTGTTCCTGAACCTTCCTCACCCCTAGAGAGATTTTCGGCGTCTACAAATGCCCCCCTCAGAATTGGATCGGCGAGGGGCCGCAAAGGTCGGATTCCGAGGGAAACACTGAGATACAGGGCACCCTGGGGCCGTTGCGCGCTTCAAACTGGAGCGGTGCAAAAAACCGGTCCGAAGTGTGCAATCTGATTTTCGTGCATGTGTGGAAATTGCTTGTCCCACCTATAAAAGGCTCCGTGGGTCCCTCTATTTCGTACGGATTTTCTCGTGCAATAATCCAGAGCTCTCGTGTGCGAAAAATTCTTCCGCCTGCATGAAAAATGCTGCGCTTGCACACAATATGCCACAATCAGTCATCTGTTTTCTCGGAAACCCGGGATTTTCTGCCCCAACCCTGATTTGTTCGCGACAGAAGCTGATTTTTCGCGCTGGTAATTGATTTTTCACACAAAATCTTACTTTTCGTGTCGAATCCTTAAAACCTTGCTGGTAGGAGATGGCTTCCAATCGGGCTGATGGTGAGAGGGAAGCCGCATCTGCTGCTCAAAGGGTTGAGATGGTCGCCAACCCTAAGGTTTATGGCACCCAAAGGATTGTGTCCAGCAACCATACTCTATTCAACATGTTGACCCCAGCGTAGAAGGAGTATGCACTGTCTTCTAACCTTCCGATCTGGGACTTCAAAATCCTGGAGGAGGTACCCATGCCAAGGTTTGAGGTCGACACACCGCGGTCATGGGTGACCCACAAGGATGACCTAACCCGATATAACATCACCTACAATGGCCATCCTTCTAGAGAAACCAGGCACCTGAACCTTTACGTCCTGAATCCCAGGACCAGGACCATCTCGGGGAGTGACCCTGTCGCGGAGAGTTCTCCAGCCCTTTACTCAAGCACCTTCCGTCAGAGTGTTAATGATGAGACCAAAGGCTGGCTACAGGATTGAGATCTGCGGTCTAGAGGAAACTTCACCAGTGAATGGGCCTGGGAATATTGGGTTCGCCAGACACGTGACCAGTTTGGGGCCGAACTGCGGCACATCGGTCTGTTCGAGGCGGTGTGGACTTCGCAGTTTCACTTCTACCGCCAGCCTGATCTCATGCCAGAGTTGTTTAATCGATGGTCCCCCGATACCAATAACTTCCACCTTCATCATGGGGAAGTCAGTATCAGCCTATGGGACATCCATTTCATCAGGGGTATCCCTCTATATGGACATCAGTACGATGGATTCCTCCCGACGGGGAACACCTGGGGTGACAGATCATGAACTACCATACTGACATGGCACCTGCTGGAGTTGGCCAAGAAGAGGCTAGGGGTCAAGGATTTCTTGAAGGAAAATGCTTACAGAAAATGGTTCAGCTTGTTCCTGGAGAAAGATCCAGAAGTCAAGATTCCAGGGCGAGGGAGATGGTGTCTGACCGCGGCACAGAGAAGAAAAAGCGGATCGTACTGGAGGATCCCGGAGGCGGGGGAATATCAGTCATGGGGATTTATCATAAATGAGAGCTGGGAACCAAAAGTCCGATACGCCGGATTCCTCGCTGCATTCCTGAGTGGATGGCTCCTACCGGTGAGAAATGCAAGGATGGGGGTTCATCCAACGACCTTGGTGATGGCCGACATCATGGCCGCCAACCAAAGATTCAATCTGGGAGTCCCCGTGTTGGATCGTCTATACACCATTTTGGGATGAATCTCGATAGGAGGGTCACTGAGGAGGATTTGTGGCCCCTTCTAGATCTTTTATGGCTGGGTCGCGACCCATTGTGATGGGCATACCTTCCCGAACGCCATTCGTCCTCCAGGTAATGGTCTGAAACCTTCCTTGATGAACATCACCGGGGTCATGATGTTGACGCTTAATGAGGAGGGAGTAAGGACCAGTATCGACAATCATGCCAACTTCACTTTCAGCCAATTCCCCACCCCGATAGGCCAGATGATAGATAATGGGAAAGGCTCATTGGAGAAAAGGGAGTACTTCCAGAGCATCAGAGGTGGGGTGATCATGGATCGGATTGACAGGAAGATCTTTTGTGAACCCTACGTGCTGTATAGGTTCACCGGGTAGTTCAGATGCCTTCATAGGATACCGAAGAAGGTGTAAACTGATGTCCAGGAAGAGAGGCATCCCTGCGTTATTCACCAAATGTGGCTGATGTTCACAGCCCAGGGCTCTGGCGACGTTATCACCTTTCCTCCCACCGGAGTTGACGCTGGTCTCTCAACGGAATACACCGAACATTGGTCCATAGCGTACCATGAGGAACTTTTGCAGAAGTGAGTCCGACAGCTCAAGGTAGCCAATGTAGATCCTGGGCGGTGGGAGAGCATACAGGGTACTATTAGGGAGCAAAGGTTAGAAGCTCATCGGGCTGCTGGCCCCGCACATGCCGATACTTCAGTAGCGGGGATGTCACATGGCGTGGTCGTACCCTCATCGCCTAGGGGGGAAGAGATTGTGAAGTGTCCAGGGAACTTCCTAGGAAGTAGATAAGGTATCTTCTTCAAACTTCCCATGACACAATTTTCCTGGCTCTGTGGTCAGCCTGGATAACCCTGCAACATTCGATGGGTACTGAAGCTCTTTGGAAAAAGATAATGTGAGATAGAATCCAGTTGTCGGAGGTCGGACTTATTTGGGTTGTTGATAGGGTAAAATTTCATCTTCGTCATGAGTATCTGATGGCTATGGATGCGTATTCACACCAATGAGGTCGGTGCGAGGAGCCATCTTTCTTGGTGAAATTAATGCTCGACCAAGAGAATGATCCCAAAAAGATGCCGTCATAGGATGATGACAACGACGATGATCTGGAAGGCGCTGAGATGGAAGTGGAGGAAGAAGGAGAAGGTGAAGGAGGGGGAAAAGAAGAATAAGATCCTAAAGGTGGAGGATCTCAGGGGGCATCCCACCAAGGGATTCTTCGGGAGAGCGGCAAGATCATCGTCTCTGATGTGGATATAACCGAGCTGCTTGAGGTACATCTCAGACCTTATCTATCCTTTTCCCCTCATCATATTTCATAGCCCTCAGTTAGATCTCCTTATCCTATTCAGGAGCATATGGGCACCGACTAAGGGTCTCCATACAAAGGGGAGGAGGCACTAGTAGAACAAGGTGGGGGACCGACGCCCATTATTGAACTGACGAGTGCTGAGGTATCCCCCACAATGGCAGATCCTATAGAGATTAGAACACCAGAGGCTGATGCTTTGGGCTCCTGTAAGTTCATTACTTCAATGCCGGTTAATCACCATTAGAGAGATCAATTGATCAGGGTGTTCCTTGTTCGTGCAGTAATCACAACCTTGGAGGCTCGTCAGGATGCTGAACTTGGGTCATCTGTAATCGATTCAATTGCAAACGTGCCATCCCATTTGGGTCACACTTTTCAAACTGATCCGACCCCGATGCTCGATGAGCAGAGAGTGGTGGAAATTAGTGGTGCTCATGTCGGGGCTGGGCCAGAGGTCGGCGAGGGAGCTACCAAGACTGAGGTGAGAGGGGAAAGTCGCCCAGGCATTGAAGAGCCCAGCCCCTTAGGGGGGGGGGGGCACTCGAAGAATACCCTGATACTGGTATTTTGGTTACTTTCCCTAACTATCATCCCACATACCTAGAGAAAATTGACGATTCAGACTCAGAGGAGGATGAGGAGAGCTAGATGACGCGACACAAAGGGTGGAAGTGCATCAAGCACTTTCTCGGTCATCCCCATACAGAATGGATGAAATAGACGGGATCACTCCAAACTTGGCTGCGCTTTCTCTGTGCTGGAGGGGTGGATGCTCATCACCTTCATTTGACAGTCCGTGACTACATGGCCGAGAAGCTGCGCGAGAGCAGCCGACGCTCCGACGTTGCCCAATGTCGAAAGAAGTCAAGGAGTACCCAAGAATTCATCCAGGAAGAACAAGAGCCCTGTCTCCTTGACAAACATGTGAAAGCAAAGGATATATTCATCGCAAACTATTCTGAGCTTGTGGAGTAGTTGAGGGCCCAGATAGTAGATGCCCAAGATCAACTAGTGGAGGCGGGTCACCAAATATCCGCACTTCAAAACGAATAGGCGCAAGCACGGTCTAGGGTCAGTGGCCTATGCTCTGTGGCTGATGATGAAGAGAGAGTCCTTAGGTAGTGGAAGGTAGTCATGGAGGCCACCAGTGAAAGGGTAGCGGTGCTGGAACAATCCATCCAAGAAGTTGACCCTTAAGGGCCCTGTTTTGGCCGAACTCATAAATTCATTTCTTCTTACTGCCTCTTATTCTGAACTGCATGTATGGATAAATTTATTTATGTGTTCGTTTGGTTTAACGCATTCAACCACAATCATGAAATAGATATAAATCCATTCCTAATCTCACGCGGGTCGCACCCAATGTGAGAAACAAGGGATGTTCGTACTATTACGTTGCTTGATCGCAGGAGCGTCATCCTATCTTCGGGCATCTGAGGTTTGAATAACCGGACTGGATTTTTGGGAGAAGATGGGAGAGAACTTAATGGAGGATGAAGCTCTCAAAATAGCCGAATTAATGTTTTCCCAATGTTCTCTTGTGCACGAACGGGATAACGGAAGGGGAGCTGGAATCAATCCGAACAGGGGAATGGAAGGTGTGAGTCATGATACCCAGGATTCAGAACACTGTGGGGGTGGCGTGACAATAAAGAATAACTATTGACCACATTCTAAACACAGTATCATTATTGTGTTAGTCTAGAATGGGGATTATAAATGAGGTCTGACCGCTGAACACGTTCGAAATGCAGGACCTGACTCAAAATTTTATCCATTAGTCTTCCAGAACGTTGGGCTAAGACAATAGGCAGGCCATGGGATGATCATCCATATTGTTAGGGGGTTCCCTTAGACATGAAAGGGGATGAGGGTCATAATAAGGGGCACGCAAAGCGTGGAATGTGGAGTGATGGTTCATTCGAACAAAATTTAACACTCTTGAAATTACGCCACCGTGGTGGAAGCTCCTTAGAGGGGCACATCAGTCTGATCATGGATCATTCCTTCTTTTAGATGGGACCTCTATGGAGAGGGAGATGTCACTTCCCAATGTAATTGTGGGGCATCCCGAACTTGTTCAGGGCATAGCTGTAGTTACATGGTTCCCCACAAGGGCTCAGGCCAAGGGGCCGGGAATGAGGAGGAATAGGGTTTACGATTCCTGGGGCTGGACCCAAGGTGAAATTCCTGGGTGTCCCTACGTATCCCATGAGGATGGGAATTAAGCCATATGTAGTTATAAAAGAGATCTTAGTTTATGTTCCTAGAGCTTAGACCATGGATTGTAGGAAACACGGGAGACACATGGTGGGGTAATTATAAAACCTGACGTGAATGGGAACCCGGGGCTCCGACCACCACGTGTTCCCTGGGAAGGTTATAGGTCAAGGAACCGAAAATGAGAGTTAAGCTGGGCCCGAGGAAAGGTGCATGAATGTTCCTATGTACCCCATGAGGATGGGGATCAAACTGCACGTAGTTCTAGAGGTGGCATGGTAAGGTACCAATGATAGGGATAAAAAGGGGCGTGCGGGTGTGGCCCTCGCACCGAAAGAAGTGTTATTTGATAAATCTTGTTTGTCCTTTAAGGTGAATGATTTTTTTTTGTGAAGAAACATGCCTAGGGTAGAAAGTCTCGGCATCTCCATAAGAATAAATCCATGTACAAGCATTGAAAAATGGTATGGTATGTGACCAATACCAAACATGGTGTCCCCTTGAGTGAGGACATCACAATGCGGTGCTATTTTTCGTCATGCTGCCAGGATGATAATGTAACATTTTAGGGTCATGTGATGGGACCAGGCGTCATAGTTTAAAGTCATATGGCTTGGACATGAAGGAATGAACATGATTTGATATAGCATACCCAATGTGAATGAGGACATAATTTCATACCACACCATGCGCAACTCCGGGAAGGAAACCTCAGGCCAGGGGTCCAGTAAGGTTTAGAGGATAAGGGGAAGGAGAAAGGATATCCCAATTAAAAAGATCTTAGTTTAAGGTCTTAGAACTCAGACCATGGATAAGCAAGACTATCTCAAGTAGAGGCGTACCTTAACCAAATCTCTAAGCCTACTTGAGTTGAACTCGGTGTAGAAAACAAGGGCGGATAAATTATTCGTAATATGTGAAATACATGCAAAGGGGGAACCAATGAAGCCTTGAATGATCACCTTATCGTGGATTTTCTTCCTCATAATGTGAAAATGTGCACTAAGGGACAGTACCAAGAGTTTCTAAGTTCTACTTGGACACGATGAGGTGGAGAAGGATGTGAATCATGTAACTGACATTTTGGGCTTAATGGGGTTGGCGTGATGATGGAGGATGACTGTTGACTGTGTTCGAAACACAACATCCATATCATATTAGCCTGAAATTGGGAAAATCAAATGAGCTTCGACCATTGACCATATTCACAACGTGGTACTTGTATCGACTTGTTGTCTATGACCCTCGAGGACGTTGGCCCGTAATGGTAGGAGAGCCCTTAGGACTAGCATCCATGCCACTTGGGGGTCCCTTCGATTGTGAAAGGTGATGGAAGCCCTAATGAAGGGGAAAACAAAGCCTAAGAAATGGGTGAAAGCATATCCGAGTAGAGTCCGACATTCTAGGTACTAAACCAGAGTACCCTTAGGCACATTGGTGAATCACCGAAGATGGTCGAAGAGAGTTCTCAACTTGAGAGTCACCAGTTTAAAGGTATGAGTATAGAATGCAGGGATAGAGAACTCCCAGAAGGGAGAGTTACGTGGCGTGGTCGTTAAAAACCTGACGTGAATGAGAAAATAATCCTATGCCACACCATATATCCCTTTCATGGAATAATGTAGGCCAAGAGTCCAAGATGGGGTTGGACCCAAAGATGAGATGCTCGGGTGGTCCTACATATCCCAAGAGGATGGGAATCAAGCCATACGTAGTTCTAGATGGCGTATAGGGGTAAGATACCCTATGAGGGGGGTGTACGACATAACGAGTAACCCGACATGAATGAGGACATAGTACCATACCACACCGTACAACCCTAAATAGGAACTTAGTCCGGGGGCCCGAAAAGGCCAAGGGACCTGAGGCTGGGCCTTGGTCGGAAAATCCAGACCGGTTTGTAGTTTAACGTATTACTGTGAGGACGAAAGTGGGTAAGATACCCCATATTCAGGAGGTGTACGACGTGACTAATAACTCGACATGGATGAGGACATAATCCCATACCACACTGTACACTCTAGGTAAGAACTTGGGTCGGGGCCCGAGAAGGCCGAGGGGCCTGAGGTTAGGCCTCAGTCAGAGAAGCCCGACCAGTTTACAGTTTAACGTCTTGTAGTGAGGAATAAATAGGATAAGGTATCTCATCTGAGGATGTGTACGACACAACGAGTAACCCAACGTGAATGAGGACATAATCCCATACCACACTATACAATCCTAAATAGGAACTTGGGTCGGGGGCCCGAAGAGGCAAAGCGTCCTGAGGCTGGCTCTCGGATGGGAAGCCATATGTCCTCTTCTACAGTTATCGCCTCATCACAACTCCTAAGCCCACGTGAGTAGTGATCGGTGTGGGAAACAAGGATCCAATCTCAGATCTCCCCGTCATATGGGGTCTAATAGCTGGAATTTACCAAAGGGATCTCGTTGCTTGGAGATACAAATGGGAAGAATGAACCACTAAACTCAATGTTTGGGACATCTTGGGGTGGTTCTAATGATGCAGGATAGCTGTTGACCATGTTCGAAACACAGCGTCCCCATAGTGACCTGAAATGGGAACAACAAATGAGCATCGACGACTGACCATATTCGAAAAATGGGACTTGTATCGGCTTGTTTCTAAACATCCTCAAGGGAATTGGCCCAAAGTGGTAGGATATCCCTTTGTCCTAGAATCCATACCATTTGGGGGCCCTTCTGGACGGGGAAGATGATGGAGTCCCAATCAAAGGAGTGGGTGAAGCATAGTTGTACCCATCTATGAAAGAGTCAAACGTTACCAGGGAGCGGGACATATGGCTGGATCGAGATTAGATCAACATGAATTGGGGAAAAAGTATGCACCCCTACCATATGTCTTGACCCAAGGGGAATATTTTGGCATTTGGGTTGGGCCAACAGACGAAACGTCCAAGCCTCGGTCGGAAAAGCCCGACCAGTTTGCAGTTTAACATCTTGCAGTGAGGACAAAGAGAATAAAAGAATGAGGGAGAACATGGTGCAATCTTCACAATTCCCATATGAATGAGTCCAAGGAGGCATGCACTACACCACATGAGGACACTCAGATAGGACTATACCCAAGGGGGATAGTCGAAAAGGAGAGTTTTGGGGCTGGTCTCAAGATGAGGTGTCTGAGCGTTCCTATGTATCCCATAGGGGTGGGAATCAATCCATACGTAGTTCTAGGGGTGCAGTTTAACGTCTTGTGGGACGATGCATAGTTTAAAGTCATGTAGGACTAAACAGTTTAAGGTCATGTTGGACCGAGTGCAGTTTTAGGGTTACGCGAGGCCCAACAGTTTAGGGTCATGCCAGACCTGATGGCTCAGGAAAAATATTTCTTGAGGAACTTGGCATTGGTGGGAGGGGTTATACGCTCACCATCCATGGTCACTAGGGAGTATGATCCATTGGGGTAAACCCTGTGAATTATGTAAGGTCCTTCCAATTTGGGCTCCAACTTGGGTGGTTTTCTACTGGGTATCATTGGCGCCCGAAGGGCTAATACCAAGTCGCCTTGTAGAAAAGAGCAGAGGTGAACCTTTTTGTTTAAGGCCCAAGCTATCTTATTCTGATGCCTTTCTAGATTATGCAGGGCACAAAGCCTATTCTCTTCAAGTGCTTCCAATTCATCCAGACGAATCTTGGCTACCTTATCTGGCGCCTGCTATTCATAGACCACTGTGCGTAACAAAGGCAGCTGGATCTTGATGGGCAAGACGACCTCAGCTCCGTACACTAGGGAATAGGGGGTCACCTAGGTGGAATTGCGAGTCATCATCCGATAGGCCCAAAGGGCATTGGGGAGATTGTCTGGCCAACTCTTATTGTTCTAACCAACCATTTTTTGAAAAATGTTAGAGAGGGTTTTGTTGAATGCCTAGATCTGCCCATTTGCCTGCGTGTGATAGCGAGAGGTATGGTTCGAATGGATGTTGTACTTAGCGTAAAATTTCTTTAGCTTGGCTTTTCATGGAAGTTAGTGCCATTATCAGTGAGGACAACGTGAGGGACTCCAAACCAGTGAATGATGTTGGAGCTCACGAAGTCAATGATAGAATGGGCCTTAATCTCCTTGAGTGGAACTGCTTCTGCCCATTTAGAAAAGAAATATGTGGCGGTCAGGATGAACCTGCACTGGCGAGCTGTCGTTGGTGGGTATGGTCCCATGACATCGAGTCCCCACACTGAAAATGACCAAGAGTACTTGGTGGAGTGGAGAGGTTCCGACGGCCGATGCATGAAGTTATCATGAATTTGGCATGCGTGACATCTCTTGGAGAACTTGATACAATCATGGATCATAGAGGGTCAGAAGTACCCCAGTCTCCGGATCCGATGGGACAGCTTCGGCCCAGCCTGGTGGGCACCGCAGGAACCGGCATGAACCTTGTGCATGACCTGAGAAATCTCAAATTCTTGGATGAAATGGAGGATAAAACCATCAAACCCACATTTGTAGAGGATTTTCTCAAGACTGGGACCACTCTGGAGGGTAAACTGTAGCGCGTGGTGTCGGATTCGCTCATGCTCGGCCCGATCAGCGAGGAGAAAACCATTTTGGAGATACTCGACAAAAGGGGCTCTCCAGTCGGGAATCGCTTCAAACACTGCATTTGAAGAACCTGTGGGTCCTGACGCGGAGGATCCAGCGGTAAGATGGCTTACCCGTAGGCTGTCGTCATCATCTGAGGTGACGAGAGAAATGACTCTCTGGTGTGCCACGTGTATAATCAGATCATCCTGCTCGAGTTTTGCAAGTGATGCAGCCAGGCCAGCTAGGGCATCAGTTGACCGTGGGACCGTGAGAAGGGTGCATCTTCCTAGGAGGCTGCTTGAACCTACGATGATTTTTCGGGAGACCGAGACGGTGGACAACTACCTGAGGATCTAGTCCTAGCATCTCTTCGTAGCTCCAGGTGAACATGTCACAGTGTTGTTTCAGGAAATCTATGTACCACTTCCTCTCCTCAAGGGACATGGTGGAACTAATCAATGTGGGTCTCAGATCTGCATTGCCACCAAGGTTCACCTATACCAGTTCATCGACCATGGAAGAGACGCCTTCTTCAAAGGCGGGGGGAGAATCCTCTAAATCCTCTTCATCAATTGCGGGGGAATCCCCAGTAGGAGGAGCTTCCTCTAGGTTGGTAGATCCTGACGAGGGGCTGGTACCATCTTGGACAGTAGTAGAAAACATATCAGGGGATTCAAATGCTACTGAGACCATAGCGATGAAGGCGGTCGATCCGATCCCATCCGGTCTTCAGCCCAAGAGGCCACACTTGATGATATCAAAGCAATAATGGCGCGTTGGCTTGATCCGATTAATCCCAGGCCGGCGAAACAGACACGTATGATGTACTTCCATTGCTATGGGGTGGACATCCCGATATCGTACGGGGGTAAGAGGTTCCGGGATAACGTGATCCTGATTTGTGTAGGAGTATGAGGTGATTTTCCACCGTCTCTTGGACTTGGAAATATGATTTCCTCTTTTACCGGAGACAAAAGAAAAAATTGCCCCATGTCGGGGGTCATGGAATCCAATCGATAGATCAGGAAGATGTGGGCGTCATCCAGACCAGCCCAGGGGTCAATTGTGACCGTGGCGGGATCAACCTCACTTGACAAAATCTGCTTATCCTTGCTCTTGTAATAGTCGGCATCCAGGTAGAGGGCTTCACAAGAGGCAAAAGGATACCATCTACTTGGAGCACGCCTACTCAACCATTAAGGGAGTTCTTGAGGCACTGGTGATATGATGAGGGGACCACCGTGTGTAGGTGGAGCCATGGTCTTCCCATCAATGCATTGTACGCGGTGTCCTGGGAGATGACCATGAACTCTGTGCTGGTAACTAGGCCGCCGAACTAGGACTTCAAATGGATCTTGCCGACTGGGGTCTTGTCCATCCTGTCTTATCCCTGGATTCTTAAATCGGAGGGAGTCAGGTCATCTTCGGATAAACCTAGCTTCCATAGCATCCGTTTCGGGATAAGGTTAATCCCAAAGATGGTGTCAACGAGACAGTGGCGAACTTCCATGCCATTAAATTGTCTGGTGATGTACAGTGGGTAGATGTGACCCTATATGGGAGAGCCTTCATCTTTTCCAGAGAACGAAATGATGGCCTGACATTCGACATTCTCAACTGTTTCAGCATGAAAGGCTTCTGCAGCTGCTACCTCCATCTCAAACTGGAGGGGGCTTCTTAAAGCCTCAGTGAGGGCCTCACGCATATCTGACGACAAGCGAAGGGATTCAAGGATGGAAAGCCTCGCTGGGATACCGGTGAGGTGCTTAATAATATCAAACTTTCGTGCCAGGCATGCACTTATGCTTACAGGAGTCCGATCTATGATTGAAGGCATAGAGGGCCCTACCAGCTGGACCAGTGGTTGGATGGTGTTGGGCATATCCTGCTGCTCACTAGTCAAATCCTGAAGAGTAGCTACTAGATGAGTACCGGATGACTGAGATCAACCTGTAACTGGGTGAAGTTGGTCGTGACACGGTCGAAGTAGTTCTTCCTGATCCAATAGCACAAACGGTGGTGGAGGCGGTCCTGGCGACACCGGATGAAGAGGCTACGCATGCTGAGCTCTGCGCTGGACTTGCTGTCTGGTCTTGGTGGCATGCACGACCTGGCTGGAGGTGCCAACTGATGCGCCCCTAAGACCCATATAGCCGTGGCTCCACCGACATTGGTGTTGGATGGGGACGTTGGGGAGGTTCATCTGACACTCCCCGTTATTGGGAGTCATATAGGGGTTTACCAACTCCACGATATTAACCGAAGCGTACCCTTGACTGTCACTTGAAGATTCATCCACTACTAGGTGGATTCTGGGAGGGATCCTTATCTTCGGGGGCATAAAGTTTCCTAGAGTGAGGGACAAAGATGACATTGGCAGTGCATGTTGTTTTTTCTTGCGCCGCCAATGCTTACTCTTCTGGGAAGAGGCCGGCTGAGATGATGATGTCGAAGTGGTGGCCACAGCTTCTGAAGGCTTCGACTGATTCAGGTGTGCCCGAATGACGCCATGGGTGTGAGCGACTGTTTTTCAAGCCATCCAATCATCATAATTCTGGGACCTGTGGTTAGAAACATGCTGCCACTCGCCTTCACTATTACTACTACTGTCTGACCTTACAAAGACACCCGCCACTTATGTTGGGGCCAGGCCCAGCCTGACTATGTTATTATCGACATGATCTTGGAGCTAGTCTTTAAACACATATCACTTCTTGAGGGTGTGCCCCATAATCCGATGATAGGGGCAGTAGTTGGGGCGATCAGTGAGATTCGCCTCTTCCGGCCTTCTGTACTCAGGAAAGCGTACAATCCCTTCTTCCAAGGCGCTATAGAAGTAACCAGGGACCTGATTCTTGTTGAATGAGTAGGTCCAGTTTCTTCTATCTAGGAAAGGGACCCTTGGATCCTGACCCTGACGAGGGGACAGAGGGGCCTGTCAAGGAGGTAGACCCTGATTGTCCTGCCTAGTCGGTGGTGGCGCATTCAGCGGGGATGCTTGCTAATTATGAGGACGTTGCTGAGCCGAAGGCTATGCCTGAGGTGGAGGGCCTCTGAGAGGCTGTGGGGTCGGTGCCACTGGTATCAATTCTAGTTTCCCGTGGGCTTCTATTTGGTCCACCACGGCGGGCTCGACTTTGGAATCCCTCCTTGCTGGGATTACAGGGGGCAACAGACGTGCTTGGATGGCCTGTTACAGGGCTTCATCTAGGCATTGGGCCTTATCAGAGAAGTCTTGGAACCCTCCAGGGTAGTTTTGGGTGATTAGGGAGAGAACCAGTTTGTCTTGACGTTCCCTACACATATCGTCAGTAATTTCTCCTGAGTCAGTGGCATGTCAAGGGAGTATGTGAGCCCCTTCCACCGGGCAATAAACTTCACAACTCGCTCATCAGGCCTTTTTTTTCACTTGAAGAGGTATTCAATGCTCATTTTCTAGGTGGTGGAACTGAACTGGTAGAGGAATTGCCTGTGAAGGTCCTCCCAGCTGGTTACGGATTCGACGTGGAGCTGGATGTACCAGATGAATGCCGACCCCTCCAATGTCTGAACAAAATAGCGGAGCTTGAAAACCTCCTGCAGTGCTAGAGTCCCTAACATGGGCCCACACCTTGAGTTTAAGTGGGCCAGGTGTTGCTGTGGGTCCCCTGTCCCATTAAAGGGGGAGAAGGTGGGATTCCCGAAACTTGTAGGCACCGGCATACCATCCACCCATGTCGGGTATGGCTTTCCATATGGTGGGATTTCCACCTGCTACGTTTCCAATGCCTCAAGGTGAGTTATGAGCGCTGCCATAGGATCATATGGGTGGGGGTCCCTGTCTTGACAGGGATCCCTAACCACGAGCGCGTTGCCGGGTTCTTTAACACGGTAGATAGGCTCAGCGGGTCATGGAACGGCTGGTGGCGCAACCCTTGGGGATGCCGGGGAGCCCGAGAGGGGTTCCTTAGATTTCCACGTCATTTAGGAGGGTTTGGAAAGACATACCGTGCCCCCTTTCCATGAGCTCCAGCTTCAGCCCTGTCCGCAGGAGCGACATGATCAGGGTTGCATGTGGGAAGCTTGCCGATGGGTAGTTGTTCCTGCCCCTGCTTCCCCTTCCTAGGATCACCGTAGTCGGGTCGTCACTCTACAGTGCGTTCAGCCAGAAGTTTGTTGACCAACCTCTTCTGCTCAGCAAGTTTCTAGTGCAACGTGGCCTTCTTGGGGTCCTCCTCCATCTTCTGCACTGAAGCGGACAGGTCAGAGTTCTTGAAAACTTTGACGTGCTCTTTTCCCTTACTAGAATTCCTATGAGTACTAATGCCTCGGTGGGAACAGGGAGACCTAGGAGGTTCCTCTACTAACTAGTAATCCTCCCCGATGGGTCCAACAGTGGTGGCACACCCTCAGGGGGTAAGTCTCTATCGAGAAGCTCCAGCTCATCCTCCTCGTTCACTATGTAGGCCATATTGACCATGACCCTTTCTGGGGGCATGTCCTCAATATCACATAGAGAGTCAGGCCGTCACTGAATAGGACTGAAGAGGAGGGAATCATACTACTCCCATCCATGGATTTTCACGTGGGGGTAGCCTCCTGGATAACTTTGCAGAGTACCTTGATGCTCTGAATGCATTGCTCTTGGAGGGCCTTACGACGACCTGGCGACTCGGGGCATTGGGCCACATGGAGTGTAGGTAGATCAACCAAAAGAAATTGTTTGCTGATTTCTTCAAGGTGAAATTTTCTCCTGGGATAAGACACTCGCTGGTGGAGAAGATGGAAGTGAGTCTCCCAGAGGGTCTGGTGGAAACATTCAAACTCTTCTGGGGAGAGGGATTCCGGTATGCAGAAATTCTGCGCTGCCACAGGACAGAACTTCTTGGGGAAGTATTTATACACGAGAATGGTCCAAGAGATCCTCGACTCAGATTCAGGGTGTGGACCTTGGTTTCCCCACTCATCAACTGGGGGTGGATAAGGAACTGGCAGCAGTATTGAGGCAGACCGCTGGGACGGTAGGCTGGCCGGTGGAGAGTACGGTGAGCGGGCTGACTGACCGCCGATTCTCGGGATGTCTTCCGAAGAGTGTAGTGACCTAGATGCTACATCGTGATAAGAGGGGTTGACGGCCAACATTCCTGGCTCAGGGGATAGGGCTGCTGATGATAGTCCGTGATTCTTCTCGCCTGCCATTGGTCCCCCGAATAGCTCTTCGTGATCTCTTGTGGAGGTAGAGAGCGCTTCCGGTGACGATGGTGGTGATTGCACGACCGTAGCCTGAGGGGTCACCAGATTTTCATCCTCCTGGATATACCTACAGAGGGAGGCGAGAATCATATGAATGTCACATTCTGGGAGCACCAGGATGATTCGCCTCATCCCTGTCCTAGCCCTTGACTCGGATGAGCGAGGGGAGGGTTCCTGAGATGAGTTGTACTCTAATTCAGAGTCTCAGAAGCAGACTAGTTTGATATCTGTCCAGACATTCTTAGAATTCTTCTTATGGTGGCGACGACACACCTTCCTACCCCTGGGTGGCTCCTCAGAACAGGGTTGATTCCTAACACGGGGTCCTTCGGCCACACTGGTGCTGGGGTGGAGAGGCTTTCCACCCGAGAAAGCCGGGGTGTGAGGAGCACCGAGAAAAATGTCGAAGGGTACATGGGGAGGACCTCCATGGATAGCACTAGAGTGGGAAAAACCCCCGCTGTGACCAATAGGAGAATAGGTAGGACCTCCATGCTTGGTGAGGGTAGAGCGAGGCTGACCTTCGCCCCTCTAGTTTCCAGGGTGAGGAAGACCTTCACCGACTGCTGAGAGGATGCAGGGAGGATCCCCGCATTGAAGATAGAGCGTATGTGCAACGTCCCTACACCGGCGGTCGGGAGAAGGAGGAACAACTCCATATCCAGTGTAATGGGCACGGGAGATGCTTCCATGCCGAGCATCACTGCCGCGGGGCAGACCTTCATTCAGATTAGGGGTAGCATGGGGAAGACCTCCATGCCGAGCCTCGAAGTGGGGTAGGCCCACGCTCTATGTGGTAGTGGTATAGGGAGGACCTCCGTACGGGGTGGTATCGCTGTGGGTTGGTTCACGGTGACCATTGTTTGTGCCTCCAACCAGGAGAGTCAACCCAGCCTGCCCGTGGGGTGGTTGTGGCCTCGATCTTGATTGGGCGTATAAGCGCTCCTACTCAGTGTATATAGGGACCTGATGGTAAGCATCGACAGTGGTTCAGTCCACGGTAGCCGTTGATGTTTACGCCCCTTGGTGGGTGTCCTCCTCAGCTTATGCCCGACGCTGGCGTCGGGTCGGACGAACCAAGGCTGGTGGTGCAGGTGCATAACTTACCCGCACCTCGTCCAGCAAGACCGGGTGGCGGCACTGACGCAGCCGGGTGGGAGCCCTCGTTGGGAGACCCTGGTTTGGGACTTTGACCGGGCTGGTCCGGACATCACCTACCTCGTTAGCATAAGGTAGGGAGTTGTCAAAGTGCTCCGGGGACAGGCTCCCGAAGCGGTTGCATGTCCGGGTGGGGATAAATGGCTCCCTGCGCGGCCCTCGGGGTAGCATTGACAGCGAGGTGTGGATGACTCCAGGTCCAGGCGGGCCATATCCCGTGTAGATATGATTCCCTTCTCCTTGTAACGATGCACGAGGTCGTTAATTACCCTTATTTGGATAACTTCCAATGGGGAGATGGGGTGTGGGTGCCCCACGGTCGTGGACACAGAGGCCGTAGTAGAAGCAGTGAAGCCATGCAGAGCGGTTGTGCTGGCGTTTACCCTGCCCCTGCGTAGACGGGTAGGTGGTGATCGCATTCTGGAGGCAGCAACTTGATTCCTAAAAAGTAGGGAGATGAACTCGTCAGTGCTAAAAGAAAAAGGAATCAACGAACAATGCCCTGACGCCATCCCATCTCCCATGATCGGTAAGAGGGATCCATGCTGACAACATCGCATAACGGGATGTCCAAAGTTCTATTGCCCCAACTTCTGGTGGGTTTCACGCCAGGCCCGCTATTTTCTTGGTGGGACCCGGTGCCATATATTTGGATCCGGTGACACAGTAATCCATTGATGCCCCGAGCGCTACTAATCTCCATATTGAGGAGAATAACTTCACCTCGGGTTCACCATTTA
Organism: Viscum album; assembly: GCA_963277665.1. NCBI lineage: Eukaryota > Viridiplantae > Streptophyta > Magnoliopsida > Santalales > Viscaceae > Viscum > Viscum album. Next base: position 910,171,468 of record OY728145.1, read on the forward strand.
TGTTTCCGACGCCTTCACTGGGGTGCGCGCGCCCGTCTCGTTCAGGGACGGGGGGGGGGGGGGGAACAATTTTTGTGTTGCCATGCATTCCCACTTTCCAAAGGTGGGCGGCATCTGATCCTTATTCAGGGACGTCTTCTCCTTAATCAAAATGGGATGATGGGATGTTTTTTCTTCCTTCCCTGGATTCCTCCTCGCAACTTTTCACCTAGTCCGGGTCTCCCTCATAGACTTAATACGTTGTTCGTGAAACTCTTCCTAGCACCATATCTTCATGGACACCAGTTAATTATGCTGCTTCTGTCAGGACATTCCAAGGGGTCCGTTCAGGGCATTAACCTTTGGTTAGGGGAGTAGTCACACTGGGAATCACTAGCATGTATGGACACTGGGGATTGGTGTGACTGTTTTCTATCCCTTATTATAGGTCTTCTCGAGGGCACGGAAGCCCGAGGAATCCCACATCGAACGCGGGGAATCGTATGCCATGGGAATGTATCTTAGGTTTTCCTCAGCTTCCCATGTTTAACATAGGGTATGCCGCAAGTTTAACATCCAGCGGAGACATATCAGACTGATTAGAACACTGACTAGAGTGGATCAGATGGAGGAACCCCCTGAAGGGAACACCGATACTAGGGCCAACGTATGGGTGGCTTCTCGAATTCTGTTTAAATGGAACAGGGAATGAGGTGGCATGATCACAATGGGATGTGGCGGCTTGGGTAAGGATTAGGATGTATTGTGGAAGGTTCCGTGATGGGGATGGTGAATGGGATGGAACCGTCATGAGGATAATGATGGTTTTGGGCTTGAGCCTCGAAGAGGCTTCCTACGTATCCCCGTGGTAGGGAATCAAAGTCCACATAGTTCTTCTAATGACGACTTACCTCAAATTGAGGTTCAACAGCTTGTAGCTGGATGTGGTTGCAATGGCTTACTGCTGGATAGGGTCACAACATCTTACTGCTGGATGGGGTCACAATAGCTTACCGCTGGATGGGGTCCACAGTTTAACGTCATGCAGTATGGGGGCGGACCGATGTGAATAAGGACCTAGGGTCCATGTGGATGGTGGGCTTGAACCTTAGGGAGGCTTCCTATGTACCTTGCCTTGGAAAAGATCAAAGACCACATAGTTCAAGATGGGTGTGGGGCTTACACTCTAGGCTACCCAAGGTGTTGGTGAACCGATGTGAAGATGGTCAGAACGACCGGGTGTTGGGATTGAACCTCAGGGAGGCTTCCTATGTACCCTACCTTGGAAAGGATCAAATAAATCATAGTTCATGTGAAAAAGGGGCTATTTAACTGATTCAAAGGTTTGTTAGGACAACTGTGTCTTGGGCTTGAACCTTAGGGAAGATTCCTACATACCTTGCCTTGGCAAGCATCAAAGTCCTCGTAGTTCAAAAGGTGTCATTTGGGGCTTACGCTCTGAGGTGACCCAATGATTTGGTGAACCAATGTGAAGATGGTCGGAATGACCGGGTGTTGGGATTGAACCTCAGGGAGGCTTCCTACGTACCCTGCCTTTGGAAAGGATCAAAGACCTCCTAGTTCATGGTGGGGAATTGGGATTAAACTCTAGGATGCCCAGGGTGTCGGTAAACCGATGTGGAGGAGGACCTAGGGTCAAATGGATGGTGGTGGGATTGAACCTCATGGTGGATTCCTACGTACCCTACCTTGGCAAGGATCAAAGTCCTTGTAGTTCAGAAGGTGTCATTTGGGGATTATGCTCTGAGGCGGCCTAGGGTATATGTCATGGTTGGTGCTCGCTCTAAACCCATGTGAGTCATGATCGGTGTGAGAAACAAGAGATATCAGAGATCCGATGATCACGTCGTGAAAGGTGCGTCCGTGGGAAGTGAAGTTGGGATTACCCGTGGTTAGCGGTCCAGAGAGGAATAGGGTCTTATGCGTGGTTAGCAACCCGAAGAGGTTGGGACTTAATCTAGGAGGGAGGAACGTGGGCGATAAAGCGCAGTAGGAGAGGGACTTGGGACTAAATAAAGGAGAAGCTTCATTCCACATCATCCCCTTCACTGGCCCTGGGGACCAAATATGAAAGGAGGAGCAGAGATGCTGCCTCCTCTAAGAAAGCTAGGGGCTTACACGGAGATGGTCGCCCTTTCCTCGTAGAAAAAATCCACTCCCACAAGGAGAATATCATCCATTGTGGAGACCAGTGGGCATGGATAATGTCCAAGGTGGGGGTACCCCACGTGTGAGGCACGAGGTGAGGTCACAGTTTAACGTCATGTGCTGAGGACGAAGGTGCTTGGTAGTTTAACGTCCTGCAGCTCGGACGAGGTGGGTTTGCTCCGCACCCCTAGGACTTAAATAACCAGTACCCTCTACTCCTTGGTGTAGAGAGGGGATAAGAAAATCCGTGGATGGGGAGTGTTATGGAGCGAACCATCTAGGGGACCACGTTAGCATGACTATGCGAAGAAGCAATAGCCATTAGCGTGCCTATGCGAAGAAGCATGGGGTGAAGCAACGCAATGAGAGATATTGTCCAGCGGACTTTGAAGTTACTTCGTTTGAACCTGGGAGGTTGCACGGGAAATGAGTATATGGCGAAGGTGTTGTGGGCGTGGGAGGTGCCCGAAAATGATGCCCGACAGAGGGAAATCACGATCGCACAAGGTGAGAGGCTTGCGCGCAAAAGGGAACGTTGCGCGAAAAAGGGGCCGGGTCGGTGCGCAAAAGGGATTGTGCGCATGAAAAAGTCTGGGCCGATGTGCAATAAAGCACTAGGCACAAAAAAAGTCGGGTACGGAGCACTAATGGTAAGTGGGTGCACAAAATATGGTCCAACACACAAAAGGAATTGCACGCCGAAGAACTGATTGCCCACAATTGGAAGGAATTACACGTGGGGGAAGGGGCTCAATGAGACTTCGAAGAAGATCAAGCCTGAGGTGTCTCGCACGAAGGAGGACCCCCGAGCGACCTGGCGCAAAAAATTTACTACCTGAAATCCATATTTTGCGCGCACGAGAGGTGAATTTTGCATTGGGGAGACGGTTCATATTCTTTTGGTTGAAGTCGAAGGGGTGGCCTTATATTTATAGGCGCTCAGGATCGTGGGTCCGAGTGCAAAACCATTCGACATGAAATATTGCATGCCTGGATGTTGGTAGTTCAGAGAGAAACCGTTCGGAGTGGTGGCACGAAATAGTTCCTCTCCCGCACAGAAAACTCTTGCGAATCCCGGATCTTTTCTCATGGGACATATTTTTTTCGCGCAACTCAATATTTTTTTCGCACCGCCCCTCCAGGACCCCCGGAATGGATCACCGGTTCCAAATATGGCTTTGCTTTGTCGTGCCCGAACCTTCCTCATCCCTAGAGTGCTTTTTAGCATCTATAGTTAGTAATTGTATCAAGGAGATGTTTTATTTTATTAGGCCAGATTATTATGATGCATGTGACACCACTCTCCCAGACTTGGATAATCACATGAAGAAGTATCATTGTGAATATCTTGAGAGTAATTATCTGCCACTTTATAGCCATGTACTTTTGAAGGATGTCATAATCCTAATGATGAAGAATTATCTCATGCTCTCCTGGTTTCAATAATAGAAGAACTTTATCATTGCTAACATCTTGACCAAGGTAATGTACATCAATGAGGGAACATCATCCATGACTTGTGTAATGCATCACAACAGTTGTGCCCTGAATTTGAAGCCTCATACCCCGATTTAAAGCCACAAAACTACTCATCTGTATTTTATGATTCTAAGATAGACCAATTGAAAGGATATAGGGAAGACTAGGACCTCCGCCTAGGAGGGGGTGTCAGACCCGAGTGGATGTGGGCGTACTGTGTGAACCAGACCTGTTCTGATTTTACAACCAAGATTAAGGTGATTGGCATTTATGAGGATGTCTGGGTGGCACAGAAATATTTATACAAAAACCTAAACATTATTCCCAAGTTGTTAAGCTGACAGAGCCCACAAACCAACACCCTCCATCTGATGCACAAATAGGTTTTCATTATTATATGGGATGTTAACAAGATCTCCGGATCTCCTATCCTTAGAGAGATGTATGATGAGTTAATCCCACCTAAAGCTACATGGGATGATGCTAAAATGAAGCATGTTTTGGATCGTAAGCTATTGAAGATATTCAAGGAAATCAAGAATGAATACCCTCACCTATGGGGGGGGGTGTGTCCATTATGAAGCATGAATGAATGCTTTCCTAGAGCCCAAGGGGTAGGACCCCACCTGCAAACATCCCACAAGATGTCCAAGAATTAGGGAATTCCTAATAAATTCTAGTACACATTAGAGAAATCCTAGTATAACTAATGGGAATATATAGTCAAATCATATGTATCCACCAAGACGTGTCTTACAAGATTATTAGAGATATGGTTAATCATTTATATGCTACCGGTTTGTGGATCGAATAGTGGGGTGAGGCTGGGGACATTTTTCATGGTGTATAAGCTAGTAGGGGAGAGGCATATAAGGTTGGAAACTCCTATCCTGGTAAAGATCCATTGGTTCTTGTTACATGTGCACATAGGGAAGGACCCTTTAAGAATTTTGGGGCTATTCTACGTACTTTGGGGATGGATTGCGACACATTTTTCATGTTATACCATGTTTAGTGGAATCAAAATTAACGGGGCTAGATTTAAACCATTTTTAGCTTGTTTTTGGAATCTTAACCTCGTATCTAAAGTATAGTGAATCCTTGAATAAGCTCACTTATAACGACCCAAGAAAGACATACATGAACATCACATTACTTTTTTGAAATACTTAATATATTACACAAAAAGAATCCCAAAGATCGTATTAGTTTAGCACCTCTGGAAACTTGGAAAAAATTATTCTAATTTGGTGAAATATCTTAAAAATCTACCATAAAGATATTCCCCTTTAGTTTTCATACCTAAAAACTTTCTTTATATCCTGTGGAAAAGAAAACATATGAAAAGGGTGATCTCAGATGGTCAGTAAGGGTAAACAAGGAAAATATCAAACAAAACATGAAAATAAGAATGTAATAACATGAACATAACTTTTTAAAATCATACCATGTATAACATATATCAATATATTGAGTCATGGAATAAATATCGATAGTTCATAAGGCATAAATCATAAAGGAACATGATCCATGAGAAAATAAAATTGGCATAAAACATAGAATTTTGTAAATCAGATAAGCATAGAAAATAATTTCCATATTAGATAAGGATCATTGCCAATACCATCATAGTGTAAAAAGTTCTTTACAGAACCAAGTTCACTCTTTCTTCAAACCCTGTATTACTGAACCAAGTTTACTTACCATTCTATCCCTATATTATTGAACCAAGATCATTTCCTATTCTGGTCCTATCTATATCATGAGATATAAATCTTTACCCAATGAATTGGAGGTAGATACAGGTCCCAAACATATCATAAGGAAATCATTTTTACATGTTCCACAAAAACATAAACCATTCATCATATCATAACCCAAGGAATAAAATGGGTTTCTTAAACATCATTCCATCATAACATAATCAAATAAAAACAAATGGATTTCATAAATAGAATTACATCATAAATATAATCAAACCATAGTAATAATAGGGATAGTATAATTGAAATATATCCTTATTAAATAATTTCATCTTATATGGAAAATAATTTTGATAAAATACTTTAAATTAATTCTTGAAGAAAATATTCTTTCTTCTTCAAAATAATTTTATTTTCTCAAAATGACACACAATTATAAAATAAAAGAATTTCTTTGAAAATAACCTCAAAATATTTTAAATCAATATTTATGGAAATACATCGTTATTAAAACATAAAAATCCATTCATGCTGTATAAGTTAAAAAAAATTCTTCGCGTACTTTTGTCAAAAAAGTCAAAAAGTACCTTGTATCGAAAACAACAAAAGATTCCTTTCACACTGTTTAATAAAAATTCACCATTGCATAAAATTGGATTTAAAATTTTTTATAAGAATACAAAGAATATTTTGGAATACATATTTAGGAAACATGGATATAGATGATAAATATACCCCAATAGACACTTACGTATAAACAATCTTGGATAATAATGAGATTGCAAAATTATCCTTCACCTTGGGTCTGGGTTCCTTAATACCTATACAAACATCTTGTATAAGGGTTTAAATAATTTCATTAACTTATTCCAGAATCATATTCATTTTTATAATATCATAAGTGATCATATTATTACTTATTTTTTAATAACATTATTACTCGTCCATCGGGTATTAACTGCTTTATTTTTTAAGCATGTTTTGTCGGATAAGTTCTTGTTCCTCTTGTTAGGTTATAGTTATATAATTTAAATAATGATATTAGTATAATATATATCATATTTATTCATTATATTAATTTAAATAATCATGCTTCAATGAATATCATGTAGAATGAATCGCATCGCATCATGGAGACAGTAGGTCGTATGTACGCACAAACGATGATATTATTCCCATAATTATGGAATGGTATTGAAGTAGACGGTGTATATAATATTTAAGAATAAATATCATGTTATTATAATCATATATATTTATTATTTATATCATTACACCCATCCATGTAAAGTGGTGATGAAAAATAGATTACACCATGGCGTGGAGATGGTAAGCCGTACGTGCGCACGTGTGGTGATTTTATTTTTTGTAGGATGGATAGAAGGTGGAATACGGTTGTTCCATAATAATAATAACATCTAATAATATAAGTTATACTTGATTTATTACTTTATTTTGGAAAAAAATCATGTAGAGGAAGTAGAATAAGAAATAGGTTTGAAAGAATCGGTAGAGGAGATTACCTCTTCTTCGATGAGCTCTCTCTAGATCTCCTCTTAAAGGCACTAGAGTTGGTCTTTTGATAAGACTAGAACCTCTAAAATGAGACTAAGGAGGTTGAGAAGGGAAATGGTCAGGATATATCTGATCTTTAAGGCTCAAATTGAAGTGAAGTTGTGAGGGAGGATGTGACCTTTTATAATTGAGGTGAGGGACATATTTGGAATCTCCAAAAAAATATTAATTTATAATAAAATCAAACCACATTAAAAACCTCCAAAATATCATGATTTCAAATATAATATAAAATAAGGTTGTAATATAATAAACTAATAAATACTATATAATTTTTTCTGTCAATTTAAACCTTATCATTTTAATTAACCTTTAGTTATTCTATTTTAATTTTATCTAAGGTAACAAATGTTTCAATATTAAAATAGTATAAATTTTACTTATTTGATGTCAATTAGACCATAAATGAACAATTTAGAACATTATAGACCATATAATAATTATTTTATATTTTTAAAAATGTATTATAGTTTTTAAATAATTTAATAAAACATTATTTTGACAAAATATCAATAGTGTCAATCTTGACACTATTCATTTCTTGGTTTTTTAAAAATACCAAGATATGATGTTATCCTTGAAAAAAATATTTTATTATATACATAATGGGTTAAATTAATCTATAAAATTAATTTTATATATTAATGATACAAAATTATATTTATTTTAATATTTTTAATAACATTAATTTAATATTTCCATTAATAATATAATTTCGACATTAGTTTTATGTAAATATTTAATATACTTATATGTTGAATAAAAATTCAAAATAAAATAATATGATGAACATAAATCATCTAGGTTTATTAATAATACTTATAGTATAATATAGCTTTTGGAAAATCCTACATTAAAAATTTTATATTTATTGAAACATGAATATGAAAAATTTAACATTACTTTAGATAATATATTATATGTGTCATAATATATTCCATGTGGTTCCAAATGGTCAATAATTTGACCCTTGTATGATTATAATTGATATATAATCGACAAATAATATTGTTTAAAGTGCTTTGGTATTTTAATATTTATTATTATTTTAATAAAAATTAGTTTATTGATTTTTCATCAATTAATTAATTTCTGCATCATCAATGTATAAGTTTTTAAGGCAATTATTTATTTCCTAAAAAATTAAAAATAAATTACCATTATAAATAAAAAAAATTTAGTTTTGAAACGAGTATTTATAGTTGAAATTATCTTATATATAACCTCATATTATAAATTATGTAGTTATTAAAATTTGAGTAAGTCATATTTAACTTTTCTTTAAATAAAATATATTAAATTTCCTAATCTCATACAAGTAGATTCCAAAGGATAATATTTTTACACAAGGATTATTTAGGTTAAAAACACTCATCAAATGATATTAGTACAAGTATTAGGGTAATTTTATAATGTTATTTTTACCTTTAATCACCTGATTCACCCTTTTACGATATTAATAAAAAATTACTGAAGTTACTGTTTATAATGCCCAAAAATAAAAGAAATATATCTACATAATTTGGACACAATGATTCAAATTGTGAAATAAATTTTTAAAAATTAAAAACACAGAAGTTTAAGTAATTAATTTAAAATTAATCCCGTTGTTGGAATGAGAAAACGAGTTTTAAAAGTTAAAACATGCAAAATATTGAAAATTACTTTTTTGTAAGTTTCGTGTTTTTATGAATAGTGAAAAATAATGCATTTTAATTGAAAATTACGTTTTCATCAAAATTTATTTATAGTGTTAAATTATATATATTAATGGTTTTAAAGTATAAATATATTATAATTTTGTAATTTAATATAATTTAGGTCATTGGAATTAAGTTTACATTGAATTTATATGTAAAAACATTTCAATAATATGATGAACATAAATCATCTTGGTTTAAATACGAATAAGTGAGTTTATAAAATAATAAAATCACTCTTGATGGATTTTATTAATGAAATATATATATATAATATATTAAATTTAATGTTTAAAATTCATATAATATGTTTTCTAAAAATTATATAAGAAAAAAATCAATTTTTTGGATAAAAGAAGTATTTTTCAAAAAATATAGTTTTACTACTTTTTGATGGAGCACCCATTTTAAATCTAGTTTTTAAAACTTATTTATATTCTATTTGACAAAATAAAAAAAGTTTTAAAAACTATATTTAAAATGGGTGCTCCATCAAAAGGCGGCAAAACTGTATTTTTTGAAAAATACTTCTTTTATCCAAAAAATTGATTTTTTTTCTTATATAATTTCTAGAAAGCATATTAGATGAATTTTAAACATTAAATTTAATATTATATATATATATATATATATATATATTTCATTAATAAAATCCATCAAGAGTGATTTTATTATTTTATAAACCCAATTATTCATATTTAAATAGTTTTTTAGAAGAAAGTTAATACTGTTCATACTTGCCATTATAATGACTAGGTTATAAGGTAACATAATAATATTTAGTTATTCACTTAAAATAATTATTGAGTGAAATTAATTCTATCAAAATAACTTGAAATTGTTTGTAACACAATCCAAGCATAGTGTTGCATATACCGCAAGCTAAGTCGGTGTTGCATGTAACACAAGCTTATCTTGGTGTAACATATAACACAAGACATAAAATAAATTAAAAAGAATATATCTCATAAAAATATAGGGGTGTTACATTATACCTCCCTTAAAATTAATTTCCCCCTTGAAATTCTTCTGGGTTATAAAATTATTAATACTTGAAAGTTTCTTTCATAGAAAACCACATCGTAAAAATGAAGTTAAAAACTTCCTTTTAAAAAGGAATAGTTGAAAAATAATAGTTTCCCAAATTAAATAATGAATAGGTATTTACATATAGGTTAATATTTTTACATGGAGGAAAAGTGTAAATAATCACATAGATTGATAAATCTCACTGATCATAATAATATAGGTGATCTAGAGAAAGTTAACAATCACACAACCATAAACTAAGGAAGTGTGAAAGTGGTAATTGATATCATAAAAAATGATGATAATAGGACACCCTTTTACATAATTATACCTTTTCCTAATGTTGAATAGTTTTCATGAGAATATATACTTACTTGATTTTAGTACAATCTCACCTTGGTCGTGCCTTGAACACTTTCTACTTCATCTCTTATTCAAAGAAATGAAGTTAGATTTTTCATTCTTTAAGAATTAGTAGATCATACGATCCATAAATATAATGATAGGTCATTCCATATATCTTTATCACAACAAAAAGGTTATCACTAGTTATCAAATATGCATAAGTCCACCTATGGTGAGATAATACTTTATTCTTATAAATTTCATCTGAAGTTTAACTTAAAATTTTCATAAATGGATAAACTTAAAATCCTTTCAAAAACTAAAAATCCAAAACATTAGAAAGATGTGAAATAAATAGTCTTAGAATTTATGTCTCATGTATCATAAGGTATCTCTTGTTGGTCAAATTCCAAACATGTGAATACCTTCACCATGTATTTTCTTGAAACATGGAAATAACTTGAATTACCCTAGAACTTTAGTGAAAACATGTATGTTTTAAAAAATTAAGTCTTTCCACATACCATAAATCTCAAAAATTCAATATACTTAATCCAAGATATCATAAATCACTTTTTTATCATATTAGACCTAAGGTCATTAATACTATCAAATACCTCTTTATTTCCTTATCCCAACATTATGCACATATTAAGGGTTATCCTTCCCTTAATATTTTTCCAAAAATATTTGAATCACTTTTCATGGTTACCGGTACCACTCAACATATACTCTTAAATAAATGTGGAAAAACCCCAGTGGATCATTAACTAGATATTTCATTATTCTATAATACCATAAAAGTGATTTTACAACATTATTCTTGAATCCCATTGCATAAACACTCAATTATTCCACCACTTTGTTGTCATGATCTACATCACCAATAGTGATCGCATGATATTTTACTTTGTCTTTGGCCTTAATAGGATGCTGATGTCGATCATCATTGATAACCCTTGGATTAGAGAATTGGATAACATAATGCCCCATTTCATTCCACTTCCAGCATTGAAGTGTGGGAGGTGCATTCTGTATAGATTTTTCTCTATTCACATCATTAGATATTTTTTCCCATTACTTAGGCACTCAAGTGCCTGATGAACTTTTTTCCACACTTAAAACATTTTATAATCCCTTTAAGACAATCTCTACCATGATTATTTCCACACTTTGATTATAAGGAAATGCTCATCTTCTTTTCACCATTGTTTTGAGATTTTCCCTTGAACTCCATCTTTCATTTCTTATCAAAACCATGATATTGATATGTAACCCTATATTACATTTCTACCTTGATAGCACAACACACAATCTCTTTATAGTTACTAAATTATATTATGGATAATGCCCTTCAAAGACTTAGTTTTAAGCCATTGGAGAATCTATCATACTTACTTTCAGTTTGGATGATAATGCTAGAAGTGTACCTTGAAAGTCTTATAAAATTTTCCTCATATGTACCAATGAATTAATCATCATTTTTAAGCTCAAGGAACTCCTTTTCCATTTTATTATGAAGAATATTAGGAAATTACTTATTGAAAAATAAGGTCTTGAACTCATCCCATTCCATGGATTCAATTTTCTATTATTGCATCATATTCTCGATTAGATTCCACCACTGGTCTACTTCACCTTTTAAATGATAAAAAACCAAAATAACTTTTTCATGTTCCGAAATATTAAATGAGAGAAAATATATTTTCAGTGGTACTGATTTATTTTTCAATAACAAGTAGACAAAAAGACTTACTGAAAGAAGGTGAACGCTGCCTCATGAAGGACTCAACAGAATGTTGTTCTATTCTCTAATCATTTGGAAGTCCAGAATGATTCATATCTTATGAAAGTATAGAGATAAGATTTTTTATTCCAGTTCCCATAAAATTTGGTTATTCAGGTTTACAATAATTTCATTTCCCATTACATTCATCATTAGCATGATTCCTTCAGGTTCCAGCCATTGTCTAAAACTCGAAAAGAATAGTGTGATAAAAAAATCATATAAGGAAAAGAACATAATCAAGGGTAAGTACTTTCAATATCTAACACCTTAGGTTTAGTCCTAGGTTAATCATGATCATTACCAAAATTTAAGAATTGTAACCTATACATTGACTTATCCTTAGGGACATCCCTAGACATATACTTAGAAATATTTTTAGGGATCTCACTAAAGTTTTCTGATCCTAGTTTCCAAAGGTTTACTAAACCTTCACTCTGATACCAACTACAACGATCCAATATAGACATACATGGATATTACATTAATTTTGTGGAATACTTAATAAATTACACAAAAAATTCCCAAAGACTGTATCAGTTTAGTGCCTTTGGAAACTTGGAAGACATTCTTCTAATTTGGTGAAAGATCTTTAACATCTCCCATAAAGATCTTCCCCTTTAGTTTTCCTACCTAAAACCTTTCTCCATATCCTAAAGGAAAAGAAAACATATGAAAATGGTGATATTAGATGCTTCGTAAGGGTAAACAAAGAAAATATCAAACCAAACATGAACATAAGAGTATAATAACATGAAAACAACTTTTGAAAATCATACCATGTATAACATATATCAATATCTTGAGTCATGGAATAAATCTTGGCAGTTCATAAGTGATAAATCATAAAGGAACATGAACCATTAGAAAATAATATTGACATAAAACATGGAATTTTGGAAAACACATAAGCATAGAAAATAATTTCCATATTATCCAAGGATCATTTCCATGACCATCATAGTGTAAAGAGTCATTTACCGAACTGATTTCACTCCTCGTTCCAGCCCTGTATTACTGAACTAGGTTTACTTACCGTTCCATTCCTGTATTACTAATCGAAGATCATTTCCCAATCCAGTCCTGTATATATCATGATATATAAATCATTACTCAATTAATTGGAGGGAGATATATATCACACTAATCACATAATGAAATAATTCTAACATGTTCCATAAAAACATAAATCATTCATCGTAGTATAACCCAAGGAATAAAATGGGTTTCTTAAACATCATTCAATCATAATATAATTAAATAAAAATAAACGGATTTTATAAAGAACATTCCATAATAAACATAATCAAACCATAGGAATAATATGGATAATATACTTTAAACATATCCTTATTAAATAATTTCATCTTAGATGGGACATAATTTTGATAAAACACTTGAAATTAATTCTTGAAGAAAATATCCTTTCTTCTTCAAAATCATTTTCTTTCCTCAAAATTCCACACAATTCTAAAATAAAAAAATTTCTTTGAAAATAACCTTGAAATATTATAGATAAATCGTTATGTAAATAAGGTTTTAAGAAAATGTAAAAATCCATTCATGTCGTATAAGTTAAACAAACATTATTCTTGTACTTTTGCTAGAAAATTAAAAAAATACCTCGTATCGAAAAAGACAAAAAGATTAATTTCATACCATTTAATAAAAATTCACCAATGGGTAAAATTGAATTTAAAAATTTTTATAATAATAGAAATAATATTTTGGAATAAATATTTAGGAAACATAGATATGGATGATAAATATACCCTAGTAAATACTTACGTATAAACAATCTCAAATAATAACAAGATTGTGAAATTATCCCTTACCTTAGGTCTGGGTTCCTTCATACATGTCTGAACCTCTTGTATAAGGGTTTAAATAATTTAATTAAATTATTCTATAATTATATTAATTTTTATAATATCATAAGTGATCATATTATTACCCGTTTGTTAATAACATTATTACTTGTCCATCGGGTATTAACTGCTTTATTTTATTTCGCATGTTTTGTCAGATAAGTTCCCGTTACTATTATTAGGTTATAGTTATACAATTTATAGAATTATATTAGTATAATATATATCATATTTATTTATTCTATTCCTTTAAATAATCATGCTTTAATGAATATCATGTATAATGAATCACATTGCATCGTGGAGACGGTAGGCCATACCTACGCACGAGCGACAATATCATTCCCATAATTTTGGAATGGTATTAAAGTGGATGATGTATATAAAATTTAATAATAAATATAATGTTATAATAATCATATATAGTTATTATTTATATCATTACACCCATCCAAGTAAAGTGGTGATGAAAAATAGATTACACCACGATGTGGAGATGATAAGCCGTACGTATGCACACGTGATAATTTCATTTTTCATAGGATGAATAGAAGGTGGAATATGGTTCTTAAATAGACATAATAACATATAAGAATATAATTTATAATTTATTTATTACTTTAGGATGGAAAAAAATCATGAAGCAGAAGTATAATAAGAAATAGGTTTGAAAGAATCAGTAGAGGATATTACCTCTTCTGCGACGAGATCTCTCTAGATCTCCTCTTAAAGGCACTAGAGTTGGTATTTTGAGAAGAAAAAAACCTCTAGAATTAAACTAAGGAGTTTGATAAGGGAAATGGGTAGGGTATAACCAATTTCTAAGGCTCAATGTTAAGTGAAGTTGTGAGGGAGGATGTGCCCTTTTATAATTGAGGTGAGAGGCATATTTAGAATCTCCAAAAAATATTAATTTATAATAAAATAAAAACACATAAAAAACCCTCTAAAATGTAATATTTTTAAAACTTAGATGAGATAAAATTTTAATCTCATCAACTAATAAATTTTAGACGAGTTTTTATATCAATTTAAATCTTATCATATTAATTAACCCTTAGTTATTCTATTTTAATTACAAATAAGGTAACAAATGTTTCAATATTAAAATAGTGGAATTTTTAATTATTTGATGTAAATTATACCATAAATGAACAATTTAGAAAATTTTATACCATATAATAATTATTTTATATTTTTAAAAATGTATTATTATTTTTAAATAATTTAATAAAACATTACTTTGACAAAATATCAATAATGTTAATTTTGACACTATTCATTTCTTGGATTTTTAAAAATATCAAGATAAGATTTTTTTCTAGAAAAAAATATTTTATTATATTACTAATGGGTCAATATAATCTATAAAATTAATTTTATATAATAATTATCCCAAATTATATTTATTTTAATATTTTTAATAACATTAATTTGATATTTCCATTAATAAAATAATTACTACATCAGTTTTGTGTAAATATTTAATATGCTAATATGTTGAATAAAAATTAAAAATAAAATAATATAATGAATTTAAATTCTTTATATTTTATAATAATAGCTTCTGGAAAATCCTACATTAAAAATGTTATATTTATTAAAACGTGAATATGAAAACTTTAACATTACTTTAGATAAAATATTATAAGTGTCATAATCTATTCCATGTGGATCCAAATGGTCAATAATTAGACCCTTGGATGATTATGGTCGATATATACCCGATAAATAATATTGGGTCAATTTTTTTATCTTTTAATATTTATTATCATTTTAATAAAAATTAGTTTATTGATTTTCATCAATTAAATAATTTATACATCATCAATGTATAAGGCTTTAAAGTAATTATTTTTCCTAAAAAATTAAAAATAAATTACCATGATAAATAAAAAAAATTTATCTTTAAAATTAGTATTTATATTTGAACTTATATTCTTTATAACCTTATATTAAAAATGATATAGTTATTAAAATTTGAGTAAGACATATTTAACTTTTCTTTAATTAAAATATATTAAATGTCCTAATATCATCCAAGAGGATTCCAAATGATACCATTTTGACCCAAGTATAATTTAGGTAAAGAAAACTCATCCAATGATATTAGTACAAGTGTTATGGTAATTTTATATTAGCATTTTACCTTTAATTACTCGATTTACCTTTTTATCGTATTAATAAAAAATTACTGAAGTCACTATTCATAATGCCCAAAAATAAAAGAAATATATTTACATAATTTGGACCCACTGATTCCAATTATTCAATCCATTTTTCAAAATTCAAAATAGATAATTTTTAGTAATTAATTTAAAATTAACCCCATTATCGAAATACGAATGCAAGTTTTAAAAGTTAAAACATGCAAAAGATTGAAATGTTTTTAATTCTAAATTCAAAGTAAAATTAATGAAAATGACCTAAATTATATTAAATGATATAAATATAATATATTTATACTTTAAAACCATTCAAATATATAATTTAACACTATAAATAAATTTTACGAGAATCTGTTTTCAATTAAAATACATTATTTTTTACTATTCATCAAAATGTGAAACTTATCAGAAAAATTACAAAATTTCAACCAAAGTGAATTTTGAAACTTTTATTTCAAATATGAAGTTTATTTTTTCAAATATAATATAAAAAAGTTTCAAAAACTATATTTAAAATGGGTGTTCCATCAAAAGGCGACAAAACTGCACTTTTTGAAAAATACTTCTTTTATCCAAAAAATTAAATTTGTTCTTATATCATATATATAAAACATATAAGATAAATTTTAAAAATTATATTTAATATATTAAATATTTATTTCATTAATAAAATCCATAAATATTGATTTTATTATTTTATAAACTCACTTATTTTCATTTAAATAGTTTTTCAGAAGAAAGTTTATACTATTCATACCCACCATTATAATGAATAGGTTATAAGGTAACATAATAATATTTATTTTTTCACTTAAACTAAGTATTGCATGAAATTAATTCTATAAAAATAACTTGAAATTGTGTGTAACACAAGCCAAACATAGTGTTGCGTATACCGCAAGCTAAGTCGGTGTTGCGTGTAGCACAAACTTATCTTGGTGCAGGGTACAACATAAGAAATAAAATAAATTAAAAAGAATCCATTTCATAAAAATATAGAGGTGTTACATGAATATATTTAGGGAATTCAACTCTTTCCATATAGGGATCCACCTGTTAGGATGTTTACTGATGATGAAAAAGATGGAGATGAACTGAGATCATATATGATTGCCCTTAGGGATGGCGTGCTAGCAGCCTGAATTGATGGTGATGTTATTTACAAAGACTATAAAACTTATGGATTTACATGAAATTCAAGTGCCTATAACAACCAACTGTATCCCCTCTTATGCATGTTCGATCAGATAGGCACCCAATTGTGGTCTGACTACTCTGGATTCTCACAGCTATAGAGCTGACTCAAGCGATAATTAAACTACCTCCAATGAGAATGTCCACTGGGTTGACCTCCTAGTATAATAAATCTTGGATTTCATTATATCCCTATGGGGAATTGATAATGAGAATTCTCATGTTAGAGATATAATGACCACTGGGTGGGGGAAGCATGGTAGAAATGATCCTTCCATTCTAGAGAGGTATTGTGATGAGGCCTCGAACTTAACTATGTGAACCCATGAAAATTTTAATCCTATAGTTAGGGTCAAAAGTGCTGCACTAGATGAGGTTGAGACTAGATGGTCCAGCCTCCATCACTAAGAGGAAACCCAGGCTCCAGTTTCCCATCCTTTGATCATAATGGAGAGAGCTGGGAAACTAGGGAAATCGAGGAGCATCAGCTCTACTTCATAACAAGCTGGGACAACCTTAGAATTTGTGTGGCCAAAGGTGGTGCAATTTTGGTAGGAAATTCCTTCTAATTCCAAGGACCTATGTTCACTTATCTATGTTATCTTACATATTCCACATATTGGAAATGTTTTATCACCACCTGACCTCAACTTTGATGATAATCTTATTGAGGTGGGAAAACACATCTGAGAGTTAGATATGATCATTAATGCCACTAAAGACCGGATCCACACTACGAAGTGAGTGGAGGATATGTTGAATTGGGGGGCTTATGAAGGGGTTTACAAGCCATTTATTGATGAATGGGATGAATTCATCAATCCTCAGGATATAAGATTTCCCTTATCTTATTTTCTCATTCATTATGTTCTTATTTATTTTGAACAAAATTTCATTATTGAGGAAAGGGTGACCCTAATTTATAGTCAGTAGAGGGATAATCAATTGAGATCCCATTGCTGAAATATGTCCTGATAGGAACCCCTATGTGGAATAAATAATCAACTCCTGAATCGGGGGAGCTATCCTTAGGCCGGAGGATGATGGAAAAGAAGACAGTGGGATGGTATACTCTACTGCCACCTCTAATACCTGTATTTGAGGGGGAAAGTGCCATCCTTCCTCTATCAAAAGTGAAGGAATTGTGGAGAGTGAAGCACATGGTCTAGCTCATCACTAGTTAGGTTGAGTTTTCAAGATAACATTTATTATTTATTTTTCTAGACTAAATTCTTAATCATGCATATGGGCTATAGAATCCACTTCCCTCTCATCTCTCAAGGGGATTAAAGATGACCCTTTGAGAGCTGAGGAGGGCATTCAGGATGAAGTGAAAGTTATTTATGGTGAGTTTGTCCCTTTGACAGGTGAAACATCAAGGTTTGAGGACACATTCACTCCTAAATACATAGAGAGGTTGGATAATCTTGGTATGGTTAAATGCACACCATACAATGTAATTCACTAATCACTAATTTCCCTTCCTCATGATGCTCAGATCCATCACATACACTGTAGAATCCTACGACCACCACTTCTGGTCCTATCACCACTCTAAAAGGGGATGACATGGACCTTATACCATCTAATGAAGGTTCCAATGCTTATATTGGTCTAGTGGGGACTGAAAGGGTTATTCCCACTAAGAGGATAATGGATGTTGCTGATGGAAGATCCAATTTGGGTCATGAGCCCAGTGTCTTGGACACCCTTACTCTTGAGGTTGATATGATATTTTATGCAACATATAATGAAATAATGGAATCACTAAACCCAGATATTGATATTCCCAGATCCCTAGAGGAGTTTTTGGACTTTAATAGTGACTTAGACGAATGTGTGATTCCCTTTTTTTGTGTTTTATCTCATGATCAACCATCTTATGTCCAGTGCATTAAATCAATGATCTTGATTATTGTAGTTTTTTCTACATAAAAATGTCACTAAGGAAATCCACAACTAGGGTGTTGAGGACCATCCTATTCCTACTACTATGGGAATGACATTTGAGGGCCTCAAAGTGGGAGATTATTGGGAGCCTTCTATCTTGGGCCCTGAGAAAAATCAGGGGAATGTTCCTCAGTAGGAAATCCTGGTTCAAAGTGTTGGGACCAAGTATTATAGGGAGGAATCTAGACAAGAAATTGATCTATAAATGGGTGATTTCCATTAATTATGTTGATGATATTTTACCTTTCACTCTTACTATCTTTAAATGTCAATGACTAATTTCATTTGTCCTTTATCACCAGCAGTTGCAGTGGATGGACCCAAAGGGGAGGCCTCTGCCCTAACTCAATTAACTACACAAGGATAGGATGATTACACTCCTATAAGTAAAATGAAATTCACTTCCATAAGTGATCTGATTCCAGAGTACACCTCTCTACCTGTGACTAGATCCATGGCGAGTCATGAAGCTCAAGATAATTTACATGCACTTATCCGGTTTGTATTATAAGACATCTATGAGTTAGTCTCAAGGATACCCATGAAATATTTACCTTCAAGAATCCCTCATCTCCAAAATATGTTTAGAATGTTGGGTTATTATGGATTTTACTATCACATGGTCTATTCTACCATGGAGGAGATCATTCGGTGATGGGAGCATGAGCACAAGTCACAAGAGAACCTTATCAAGGAAATAATGATCATCAAAACGGATGAACTATGAGATTAACTATCCCTAGTGGAGCTCAACCATGCAATTTTTTTTGTAGTGTAAGAATAGGGTTAATGAAAAATACAATCAAATATCGCACCTCCAAAAAGACATGGATGCTACCCAAGGGGAGCTATAAAAATTCATTATTTTATAGAAGGGGTTCAAGCTAACGAAAATAATACTATTATGATGGTGGTGGAGGAGATATTCCTATATGAGGAGGCTAAGGGTATTCAACTATCTAAGATTTGATAGGCTGTCGATGGGGCTCAGAAAACCCTCCAATAATTAAAGAGTTACATTAACAGCCTTTTGTAGAATATAGTAGAGAGACTCTAATTTTTAGATTCTCCTATGATTTTTATTCTCCATAAATGAAAATGATTTTGTTTCTAATCATCCATGTATTCATACCTATTTTACTATATAATTATAACATTACACTAAAGCTAGTTTGTTTAACTAAATGTCCTCTTGTCAATGTGTTTCAATCACAATGATAAGAATGGGTGGGTTCTCTAATTTTTTCCAAGGTCTTTAGACCTAGAGAGCATAGTTCTACAGTGTATAGAGTCACATGATGGACCCTATGAAATTTGTGTCAATTTGTGTCATTGCCCTATTTTTTTCCAAATTCAGATATTAACATGACTTAGTAGGCGAGACTTGAATTTTTATTAAGCCACCCTTTACAGGGTTTCAACCTAACAAGTTTTGTGACTTTTTCTTTTCATTCCTTGAATTTTTTCCCTAAACCATTCAGAGTACATTCCTAACAAGCTAAGACTCAACTTTGTGGGTTTTCAAACTAGTGGGTACTATGTCACTATTCATAGGTAGTTTAAAGTCTTTCAATCTAGACTAATGAAACCAATGTTTTAGGTCAAACTAATTTGGCCATAATTTATAGAATGAAGACCCAAGTATGACTTTCTGGATGATAATGTTATGAAATTATTCAAATACACAAAAGGGGAATTTTGAGTCATGATTTTGTGATTTCAGGATCTGAAACATGACATGGGACAAGTATGTGAGGATCAACCACATACCATGTTTGAAAAAGTGGTTTCTCATATGATATTGTCATGTCTTGTGGGGATAAAAGAAGTTTCTCTTGAGGAAGAAGGTGCCTCTTGTTGAAAATCCCTTTTTTAGGTGACTTATGCAAAGATAAATTGGGGTATATCAATGCATACTCAAAAAAAATGTATCCTATGGTTGAAAGGACCTTTTGTGGGTGACTTATAAAAATCCAAACTGGGGCGTATCGATGCACAAACAAAACAAAGGTATCCTTAAGATTCATAAATTCTATCACCAATGGCCAATGGTAGTTTGTGAAGATCCAAATTTCTCATGACCATAGATGGTATTTTATGAAGAAAATGTGTCTAGGAATAAAGGGAAAATCTGGGTTAGCATTTTCCATGAATAGTAAAAAAATCCTACACAAATTTTATTTGTGTGTAAAGAAGGGGAGAATTATATTTTGACTATAAGATTACAAAGGAGGGGTCCTGGGAGAAATCTAGAACCTCCCACCCAGATTAGGGTTGTATTCATGAATGGAGGAACACATATGTTTTGGTTGTTATAGAAGATGGTCCTAGAATAGAGGATTTAGTAATCAATATGTTTCTTGATAGAGTAACAATCAAGTCACACATGGTTCTTTGGAGTTATGTAGTGGGTGGCCAACATCAAGAGAAAATGATTCTCTTTGAAAAGGGTTGAAGTATCACACAGTTTAATGTTGCGTGACTAGGAAATAGACCATGTAGATTAATGTATTATGGAAATAACATTGATGGATATAGTTTAAGGTCATTTAGATTCGACTAAAAGATTATAGATTTTCCATTTCATGATAATTTGTCCAAGAATGTTCCATAATCTTTAGGAATAAAGGGAGGAGGTTGTAAGATGTAATATAGGGGATTTCTAGATCCAAAAAGTGATTTGGAATGAGTATGAAAGGAATGATCATGGACCATGTTTGAAAAGTGTTTTCCAGTATAATGTTTTTGGGGATTACAGATATAGAAGAGGTCTCTCCTAAGTATGAATGTGCCTTTGGTTGGAAGACCCTTTTTGTGGGAAAATTATGCAAATCTAAATTTGGGTGTATCAATGCATAGTCAAAAAATAATACCCTTTGATTGATAGAATCTTTTTGTGGGTGACTTATTAAAATCCAAACTGGGGCATATCAATGCATATTAAAATAAAGGTGTACTTAGAAATATGATATTCTATTATCGTTGGATGAAGAAAGATTATGGAGATTTGGATTTCCCTAGACTTAGAGTTTGGTTTGTGGAAGTAAAGTTCCTGAATATGGAAGGATTATTTCATATTAAAATCACCCAAGAATGGGGAGAAATATTTCCCTTTGTAGGTCTAACCCATACATAGGAAATGGGGATTTTTTTATACTCTGGATATCCCCAAGACATAAGATCTTAGTATCACTACATATCTTGTCAAAGCATGAATCAAACCACACATAGTTATAGAATAGATTCCCCACACTGATTGAATTATTATGTGTATAAGGGGATTTTTTTGAATACGAGATCACGAGTGGGGTGAGAACCCATACTGGACCTTCCTATGCAGACTCGGATCATACATAGAAGAGTGGGGGCATTTTTCCATGTTATAGCTGGAGATGGATACATGATTCTAGTTTCACTACATATCTCATCAAAGAGAAAATCATGCCACACATAGTTCTTAGATTTACTTCATGAAAGAGAATTCAACCATGTAGTTTATAATGATACGATAAAGACACTTGGTGTGACTTTTAAGGTCTTGCACCTAGGACCATGTTAACCCTGACATGAACTGATATGCCTTGATCACACGAGGAAGACTTTACCAAAACTCCTAATACCATGTGATCTATGATTTATGTGATAAACAAGGAGTGGAAAAGGTTTATTTCACCACACAAAGGTGACTAGAGGAAAGGAAATTACATTTTTTTATCTTATGGTGGATGTACCATGATGTGTGATCTGAGTGTCGCTACATATCTCATGAGAATGCTAATCAATCCATAAATACATAGTTCTAGAAAACCATGTAGTTTAATGTCATGCATAAAGGATGAAGACTTCTTATAGTTTTATGTCATATGGATAGGAAAATACATCATGAAAATGATGAGTGATAAAAGGCCTATCAAGTCAAGGATGTTTTGACAAACTTCAGATGTGAAGAAGGAAATTGTAAACCATGATCTTGGTGGTTCTTATATCTGGATAAGTGGTATAGAAAAATAATTCAAGTAATAACCACATAACATGTTTGAAAATCTGTTTCCACCATAGTGTTGTCGAGGATTATGGATTCTCTCTTGAGGATGAATGTGCCTCTAGTTGATAGGACCTTTTGGTGGGAGACTTATACAAATACAAACTGAGGATTATTAATATGCAGTCAAAACAAAGTTTTCCTCAAGAATCTAACATTATTTTACTGATTTCCAAGTAAAACTTATGGTGATTCTAAATTTTCCATGATAAATAGTATGATGTGTAAAAATAATATGTCTGAGAACAAAGGAAACATTTGGACCAACATTTTTCATGAAGTGTGAAGTTCCCTGTATAAATCTTTGTTCACATGTAGAAGAGGGATATTTCTATTTCCATGATGGGATCCTGAATAAGGGAACTTGATTTAAGGTCTCCTACATAGATCTATATTTGTATGTAGGAGTGGGGGAATTTTCTTTACTTTGTGGATGGGCCTAGTAAATAGGGTCTGGGCATCACTACATATCCCATTGAGATGGGAATAAAGCCACGTGTAGTTATAGAATGAAGGTTTGGTGGGAGACCAACACCAAATATTATGATCTTCTTAATCATGGATCAAAATGTTATGCAGTTTTACATCATGAAACAAGGATGTGAACCATTTAGTATTATGTCATGTGATGAGGACATTGTTTTACATTTTAAAATCTTTTAAATAGAACATTAGGCTATATATTTTAGTGTCTTACAACTCAGACTATGGTGTCTTGTAGTTTTAGATTGTATGAAAAAGACCACATGATGTTCCTTTTAAGGTCGTTCATGCACCACCATGACACTACATAGTTTAACATAATGTAGTAAAGAAGAAGGAAACCATGAAGTTTTACATCATATGGTGAGTAAATTATCATACAGTTTAACATCTTATGACTAGAACATTAGGCTATGTAGTTTAAATTCTTACGACTCAGACTATGGTGTCTTATAGTTATAGTTCATATGACTAGAACCATATGTTGTGCCTTTTAAGGTTGTGCATCTAGGACCATATTTTGTGTAGTTTATCATCATCTTACAAAGATGATATATGTACCTTTTAAGGTCATGAATATAATACCAATGGTGCTACACAGTTTAATTTCATGCAGTAAAGATGAGAAAAAACCATGTAGTTTAACATCATATGACAAGGATGATAGTGTCTTTATCATACAAAGTATTATTGAGAAATATTTCATTGGTATGGGCTATAATGAGTGTGGCATCCCGCCTTATTATAACATAAACTTTCATTACATTACACAAAATTGAGGATCTTTAAGGTTTAGTGTCTTGGAAACCAGGAACATAATACATGAAAACAACAAAAACATTCTTCTTAAACACTTGAAAGGATTCTACTTAAGTTAATCCTAGGTTCATTACTGTATCTCATAACCTGGGGACATACATCAAAAGAAAGGGTGAGAAGATGACCCAGTAAGGGAAACAAGATAAACATTTTACATGTGAACTTGAGATACTTCAATAAGGTCATGAAAAGAACTTTAAGGCATGAGAAAGAAATCATGAGATATATCATAATAAAAATAATTTTTTTTCATAACTTTAATATGTGGCTACAACATTTAATATTTACAATCATTTCATTTCACCAAGGTCCATCCCCAAGGTTTCATTGAAAATTACCAAGGTTATTCACCAAGGTATCAGTCTAAAAGGTCATCTCTAGAGATTAAGTCTTTACCCAATGCATTGGAGCTCTATCAGGGCGCACCATTGATATGTCTTTATTATCATGTGAGACACATATATCATCATCAATAATTTCATAAACAACCCATATAGCAAAAAAAAGGGTTTCATTTCATAATCATAACGTTTTAAAAACTGCTTTAAAGACATGATCTTTATGTCACTTTAAACCCATGGAAAGGGAAAGTGGGTTTCATGTATGTAAATCCCAAAATTTAAAATAGAAAATTTTGATATATATGTGAATACCCCTGTAGAAATAAGAGCTTTTAGTATTCACTTAATAACATAAAATAATTTTGAGAAAAGAGAGAGGCATTTGGAGACGAAAATTCTGCAGCATAACGGCTACATTACAGGGTTTTAGAAAACATTGAAAAGAGAGGGGACATGGGTCACACACTCATAAATGATCTATAAAAATATTATAGTGACATAATATAAATTATATGAATCATGGTAATGAAATTTTAAGGACATACCATTTGAAATGAAAAACATGGAAGTAAGACAAAAATAAGATTTCTCTTATAAAAATTCGGCAGCCTAACGACGTCACTTAAACTTCAATAAAAATGAATTTACGAGATAAAATAGGGTCTCTCATCATATGATCATAAAATATCAGTATTATATATATAGAGATCATAACCCAACATAATAAAAAATAAATTTAAAGACTTGACATGAAAATAGAACTTGAAAAATGAGAAGGGTGAAAGAATCCCTTAAAAATTCAGCAGCCTAACGGCGCCACTTAAACATTCATAAAACAAAATGATGAGAGTAAGAGGGGATCTCTCATAATATGAACATGAAAAGGTAAGTACGAGAAATATAAAAGAACATCCTCCAAAATAAGAACATGGAGCATAAAAGGAATGACATAAAAGAGATTACTTGAAAAGAAAGAGAGAGGTCGAATCCCTTACCTTAAACATAACTCTTAAAAACTCAAAGTTTGGGACCTTGAGAGGCTTCAGGGCACCTTGGTAGGACTCCTTGGGAGATAAGGAGACCAGAACTTCGTTGAGGATGGTTTTGGAGTCGAATGGATGAGAGGAGGGCTTGTTATTTATAGGGAAAGTGAGGGGACAAGGCATTAATGGCCAAGGGACACCTCATTGGTGGTTTTGGCAAAACCATGGGCTTGCCCATGGTATTTGCTCATGGTATTGGACAATTGGGACACCTCACACAATAATTCATCCCATTTAGTCGACCATCCCTTAAAATATCTCATGACATCATCATTACATAGTTATGATGTCATTTAACATACAGAAACCCTAAAATTGCATTTTTACTATTCACTGAAAATTCATCTTTCTCAGAAAAATCCCAAAAAATTACCATAACATAATATCGATGCTCTAAGTTCAAAAATAAAGTCCATTTTATAAAAATATTTTTCAAAATATTTTTAATTAAATTTTTAAATAAAAAACACTATTCACCTGAAAAAACTAATACTTGATTAATAATTTATGAAACCGTTATTTAACCATTTTATTGAATCACATTACTTAATAAAGGTGTCTAAATTATATTAAAACTTTCTTTAAGTGATATTTCCAATCCATTTGGTCACATTACTAATCCTAAGCACAAAATCACTATTCATAATTTACTATTCATCAAAAATTAAGTTGATCTTATTAGACTCCAAATTCCTTACTGAACACTTTTGCAGAAGACCATTTTTTGAAAATCATTACACATCATTAATTATTTAAGGTTTACATAAGTATTTTAAAATATCCTTTTTCCAAAATTCATCAATAAAATACATCCTAAAATTATCCGGACATTTGAAATTTCACAAACATCACTAAAGGAAGAAATCTCAATTTATTCATCCCAAAGGATTACAAAAAGAAGCTAGGGTCTCATCACATAGCCCCTTATAAAACCAGTATATGACCTAAGTGTAAGGTGTGCTATGGTGAGAGAATTTGAGGGAGGCTTAGATAACATTTCCCTAGTAGTAATCTCTACTAACTTGAACTTCTCCCGTAGGCATTTCCATTCAAGCTTGACACGCTGGAGTTCGGCTTGGGCTTAGTCCAAAGCGAAGCCCGAAGATGCCACCTCCTTCCCAAGCTCTGATAAGGGGGCTTCATAAGGTTCGAGTCTACTGGATGAAGCCATCGACTCCTCTTTCTGCATTAACCATTAACATCTCTATTAAATCATTAAGAGTAAGTTAATATACTACTCAAAAAGTTTGGGTCGTTACATTCTCCCCCCATTAAGAAATTTCATCCCCGAAATTTATACTTAAGGCCTAGTTGAAAAGGTGAGGGTACTTTTGCTTCATCATTTCCTCAGGCTCCCAAGTCGCTTCTTCATATTTATGATTCCTCCACAACACTTTCACAAGGTGGGTAGTCTTGTTTCGTAGAACCTTGTCTCTACAGTCTAAGATCTCCACTGGCTGCTTCTCATAAGAGAGGTCATGTTACAGCTGTACCACCTCTGGGTTCAGTACATGCAAAGGGTCAGGTATGTACTTCCTCAAGAGAGATACATGGAAGACATTGTGAACTTGAGCTAGGTTCGGTGGAAGTGCTAGACGATAGGCCACTGCTCCTATGCGATCAAGGATTTCATAGGGGCCAATGTACCTAGGGCTGAGCTTCCCTTTCTTCCCAAACCACATGACTCTCTTCCATGGAGAAATTCAAAGGAAGACTTTGTCGCCAACACCAAACTCCAAGTCCCTTCGACGATTGTCAGCATAGCTCTTCTGCCGACTCTGAGCAACCTTTATGTGTTTTTGGATGGCATGAACCTGTTCTGTCATCTCTTGCACAAGATCAGGCCCAAGAAGCATTCTCTCACCAGTTTCATCCCAACAAGTAGGGGTTCTATATAGCTTTCCATACAGAGCTTCATAGGGTGCCATCTGAATACTCGAATGGAAGCTGTTGTTATAGGAGAACTCAACTAATGGGAGGTGTTGATCCCATCCACCTTTAAATTCCATTGAGCATAATCTCAGCATGTCTTCGAGTGTCTGAATAGTCCTTTCAGATTGGCCATCATTTTGAGGATGATAGGCCATACTAAAATTCAATTCAGTATTCAGAGCATGTTGAAGACTTCTCTAGAATTTTGATGTGAATCTTGGATCACGATCAGACACGATGGATAGTGGTACCCCATGCAGCCTCACCACTTCCTTTACGTATATCTTGGCAAGTTGATCCAGAGGGAAATCTTCCCGAATAGAGATAAAATGGGCATTCTTGGTGAGACGGTCCACAATAACCCATATCACATTGTTTCCTTTGAATGTTTTCGAGAGACCAGTTATAAAGTCCATAGTGATATTATCCCACTTCCATACTGGTATGGGTAGCGGTTGTAATACCCCCTTAGGAAGTTGTCGTTCTTCCTTTACTTGTTTACACACAAAGAACCTTGTAGTGTAATCAGCAATCTCCCTCTTCATGTTATCCCACCAATAATGATCACGAAGTTCTCTATACATTTTAGTGCTTCCCAGATGTATAGAGAAATTAGATCTATGAGCTTCATCCATCAGTTCTTTCTTTATATCCGGAATATATGGAACACATAGTCTTGTATGAAATTTCAATACACATTCTTGATCAATATTGAAATTAGGGAACTTCCCATCTTTTACAGCCTCCAACTTCTCCTGCAGCAAAGGATCTTCTTTTTGAGCCTTCTTGATCTTCTCTAGTAATGAAGGTTGAGAAATAATTTGGGATAGGGTTGATGATGTCCCTTTCCTTATAATTCCCATGTCCAGTTTTACTAGATCTTTAATCAAGGGATCTCCTAGGATCCTCATTGTTTCCAGAACAACAGGGTCTTTCCTGCTTAACGCATCCGCGAATTTGTTTGCTCTTCCAGGGTGATAATGAATTGAACAATCATAGTCTTTAATAAGCTCCAACCATCTCCTTTTTCTCATGTTAAATTATTTCTGTGTGAAAATATACTTTAAACTTTGGTGGTCAGTGTATATATCAAATTTCTACCCATAAAGATAGTGCCTCCATATCTTTAGAGCAAAAACAACTGCCGCTAGCTCTAGATCATGCGTAGGATAATTCTGCTCATGAATCTTCAACTGTCGAGATGCATAAGCAATTACCTTGTCATTTTACATGAGGACGCACCCAAGCCCTTTCAGAGATTCATCACTAAAAATAACGAATCCTTCTCCGATAGAGGGTAGTGTTAACACAGGTACAGTAACCAATCTCTTCTTCAGCTCTTGGAAACTTTCCTCACATTCCTTTGTCCAGATGAACTTAGCCCCTTTTCGATTCAATTTGGTTAGTGGATTAGAAATCTGTGAAAAGATTTTCACAAACCTCCTATAATATCCCACTAAACCAAAGAAACTACGAATCTCAGTTACTGTTCTGGGTTGAGGCCACTCCTCCACAACTATTGTCCTTGTAGGGTCAACCGAGATTCCTTCATTGGTTACGATGTTCCCCAAGAAAGCCACTTGTTGTAACCAAAACTCACACTTGCTGAACTTTCTAAAGAGCCTCTCCTTCTGCAGAGTTTTCAAAATAACCCTCATATGATCTTCATGCTCCTCACGACTTTTTGAATATATCAAAATATCATCAATAAAAACTACCACAAAGTTATCAAGGTAGTCCTTAAAGAATCTATTCATCAAATCCATGAAAATAGCAGGAGCATTAGTCAAGCCGAAGGGCATAACAGTAAACTCATAATGCCCATATCTTGATTAAAAGGTAGTATTTGGAATATCTTCCTTCTTCACCACCAGTTGATGATAACCAGATCGAAGGTCAATCTTGGAGAAGAATTGAGCCCCACGAAGTTGGTAAAATAAATCATCAATTCTTGGAAGAGGGTATCTGTTCTTCACTATGATCCCATTCAGTTCTCTATAATCAATGCATAGACGCATTGATCCGTCCTTCTTCTTCACAAAGATAACTGGTGCCCCCTAAGGAGACACACTCGGTTGGATAAACCCTTTCTCCAACAAGTCTTGGAGTTGTTTCTTTAACTCTTCTAGCTCCACATTTTCCATTCAATATGGGTTCTTTGATATCGGTTGAGACCCAAGTATGAGTTCAATGGAGAACTCTACCTCTATTTCTAGGGGAGGTCTAGGTAACTCCTCAGGAAATACATCCATGTATTCCTAAACAATCGGAACATCTTGTATTTGTATGCTCCCTTTTTTTTATTCATCATCACCGATTAACTCCATAAAGAAAGCTATAGGAGGTGCTTCTAGATAGGGATCAGTTCGGGATATCTCTCCTTGGAAGATAACTGTAGGTCGTTTATTCAAGACTACTGAGATTTCCTTACTTCTGCATTTGATCTTAGCATTATACTTGGATAGCCAGTCCATTCCCAGTATAACGTCGAATTCTAACATGGGAATGACTACTAGATTTGTGATAAGATTGTGCTCACTAAAGTAAACACTAGAGTCTATAAACACTGTTGATGCATGGATAATCCCACATGGAGTCTTGACTGACAACTCTACCTCAAGCAGTTTGGGGATTGATTCTATATTCTTTGCAAACTTGGAGGAAATAAAGGAATACGTAGAACCAGAATCAAACAAAGTAGTTGATAGTTTTGAGAGGACAACAAGAGTACCTACTACCACGTCATTCAGAGCTTCAACTTCAATTTTTGTGATAGAAAAAGCACGACCTTGATCCCCTGGCCTTTGCTGAGGTTGATGGTGATTTCCCTCCACTGCCCCTGGATTTGGACAGAGATTAGCATAGTGACCAAGCTGTCCACACTTGAAGCAATGGACTTCAGGTAAGTCCAGAACCATCTTTCCTCTGTCGTTAGTGTTGGGGAGTTGAGGCTTCACCTCACTACGACAATTCCGATCAATATGGCCTCCTCTTCCACACTTGTGGCACTTTCCACTTCCTATCAAGCAGTTCCCCAGATGCTTCTTCCCACATTTATTGCATGTGGTAAGTTGCATTTGCTTTCCACCTCTTCCCTGATCAAAAGTCTTCCCTAAACTGGGCTCCAATGATCTTTTCTTGTCATTTGATTTATGAGAACACTGTGTCTCACCAAACTCTAGCTCGAATTTCATTGAACTCCGCATGATCTCCTCGTAGCTATCGTAGTCCTGGTTGGCTAAATTCTTCCGCAGATGAGGTCTCAGTCCACTGAAAAATCTATCAACCTTCCCACTTGGATCCATGACAAAGCTAGAGGTATATCATGAAAGTCGGTTGAATTTCATCTCATAGATTCCGACAGATTCGTTCTCCTTCTGCTTCAGCTCGAGAAACTCTTTCTCCATTCTTGTTCTCATGGAACGAGGGGAATACTTATTAAATAATATTCCCCGGAACTCTTCCCACTCCATATCTTTCATCTCTCCTCTAGGCTTCGTGTTTTTGATGAGTGACCACCACTGATCAACTTCTCCCTCTAGGCGGTAAACAGCAAGGGTGACTTTTTCTTGTTCCGAACAAAGGAGTACAGAAAAGATCTTTTCAATGGATCTTATCCATTATTCCAGAACCAATGGGTCAGTAGATCCACTGAATGTTGGTGGCCGTTGATGCATCAAGGACTCAACAGAGTGTTGTTCCCTTCGTGGTGAGGTCAACCACTCAGGTTGATTCAAGTTATTACTCATAACTTGAGTCAGTTGGTTCATCATTCGCATGAATGTTTCCATTCCGGCTTCCATCGGAGGGCCGTCAGCACATGGTGCATTGCGGTCACCATCTACAAGTTTCCTCCTATTGCCTGCCATTTTCTAAAAGGATAAAACCTTAGTGAGAAACTTATTTTATTTATGAATCTTTTAACTAATACTTCATGCTTAGAAAATTACATTTCTCTATAATTCCTTCATAATGATTCATAAAAAGCTTGTGATTAACCAAACATATCCCCCATGAGTGTCGTAACCAAGAGTTCAACAAGGAACATTATCGTGCACCAGTTCCTGTTCGATTCTAGCTCAAAGCAGTGTTTTCGGGTTTTACCCCTATGTACATCTATGCCAGATCTGCCTCTACCTGCTCGTATCCAGACAGGGATGTATTTGTTTGATAAACCACTTACTCAATACTTACCAAAATACCAGGAAGTTTTCCTATATTTAAACTTTTATATAGGGTTATTCCTAAAGTTTTTATATCCTAATTTCCACAAATAACTAAACCATAATTTGATACCAACTGTGGCATCCCGCCTTATTATAACATAAACTTTCATTACATTACACAAAACTGAGGATCTTTAAGGTTTAGTGTCTTGGAAACTAGGAACAGAATACATGAAAACAACAAAAACATTCTTCTTAAACACTTGAAAGGATTCTCCTTAAGTTCATCCTAGGTTCATTACTGCATCTCATAACCTGGGGACATACATCAAAAGAAAGGGTGAGCATAAGGCCCAGTAAGGGAAACAAGATAAACATTTTACATGTGAACTTGAGATACTTCAATAAGGTCATGAAAAGAACTTTAAGGAATGAGAAATAAATCATGAGATATATCATAATAAAAATAACATTTTTCATAACTTGAATATGTGGCTACAACATTTAATATTGACAATCATTTCATTTCACTAAGGTCCATCCCCAAGGTGTCATTAAAAATTACCAAGGTTATTCACCAAGGTATCAGTCTAAAAGGTCATCTCTAGAGATTAAGTCTTTACCCAATGCATTGGAGCGCTATCAGGGCGCACCATTGACATGTATTTATTATCATGTGAGCCACATATATCATCATCAATAATTTCATAAACAACCCATATAGAAAAAAAATGGGTTTCATTTCATAATCATAACGTTTTAAAAACTGCTTTAAAGACATGATCTTTATGTCACTTTAAACCCATGGAAAGGGAAAGAGGGTTTCATGTATGTAAATCACAGAATTTAAAATAGAATATTTTGATATATATGTGAATACCCCTTTATAAATAA
This sequence comes from Viscum album, assembly GCA_963277665.1. NCBI lineage: Eukaryota > Viridiplantae > Streptophyta > Magnoliopsida > Santalales > Viscaceae > Viscum > Viscum album. The sequence goes on from OY728145.1 coordinate 910,204,133, forward strand.
TAGCTTTGAGTATTAACTTAATAACATAAAATAATTCTGAGAAAAGAGAGAGGCATTTGGAGACGAAAATTCTGCAGCATAACGGCTACGTTACAGGGTTTTAGAAAATGTTAAAAAGAGAGGGGAAATGGGTCACCCACTCATAAATGATCTATAAAAATATTATAGGGACAGAATATAAAGGATATTAATCATGTTAATGAAATTTTAAGGACATACCATTTTAAATGAAAAACATGGAAGTAAGAAAAAAATAAGATTTCTCTTATAAAAATTCGGCAGCCTAACAGCGTCACTTAAAATTCAATAAAAATAAATTGACGAGATCAAATAGGGTCTCTAATCATATGATCATAAAATATCAGTATGATAGATATATAGATCATACCCCAACATAATAAAAAAGAACTTGAAAGACTTGACATGAAAATAGAACTTGAAAAAGGAGAAGGGTGAAAGAATCCCTTAAAAATTCAGCAGCCTAACGGCGCCACTTAATCATTCATAAAACAAAATGATGAGAGTAAGAGGGGATCTATAATAATATGAACATGAAAAGGGAAGTAAGAGTAATATAAAAGAACATCCTCCAACATAAGAACATGGAGCATAAAAGGAATGACATAAAAGAGATTACTTGAAAAGAAAGAGAGAGGTCGGATCCCTTACCTTAAACGTAAATCTTAAAAACTCAAAGGTTGGGACCTTGAGAGGCTTGAGGGAACCTTGGGAGGACTACTTCGGAGACAAGGAGACCAAAACTTTGTTGAGGATGGTTTTGGAGTCAAATGGATGAGAGGAGGGCTTGGTATTTATAGGGAAAGTGAGGGGACAAGGCATTAATGGCCAAGGGACACCTCATTGGTGGTTTTGGCAAAACCATGGGCTTGCCCATGGTATTTGCCCATGGTATTGGCCACTTGGGACAAATCACACAATAATTAATCCCCTTTAGCAAAACATACCTTAAAATATCTCATGAAATCATCATGACACAATTATGATGTCATTTAACATACCGAAACCCTAAAACTGCATTTTTACTATTCACTGAAAATTCATCTTTCTCAGAAAAATCCCAAAAAATTACCATAACATAATATTGATGCTCTGAGTTCAAAAATAAATTCCATTTTATAAAAATAATTTTATAAATAATTTTAATTAAATTTTTAAATAAAAAACACTATTCACCTGAAAAAACTAATACTTGATTAATAATTTATGAAACCATTATTTAACCATTTTATTGAATCACATTACTTAATCAAGGTGTCTAAATTATATTAAAACTTTCTTTAAGTGAGATTACTAATCCATTTGGTCACATTACTAATCCTAAGCGTAAAATCACTATTCATAATTTACTATTCATCAAAAATTATGTTGATCTTATTAGACTCCAAATTCCTTACTGAACACTTTTGCAGAAGACCATTTTTTGAAAATAATTACACATCATTAATTATTTAAGGTTTACATAAATATTTTAAAATATCCTTTTTCCAAAATTCATCAATAAAATACATCCTAAAAATATCCGGACATTTGAAATTTCACAAACATCACTAAAGGAAGAAATCTCAATTTATTCATCCCAAAGGATTACACAAAGAAGCTAGGGTCTTGTCACATAGCCCCTTATAACACCAGCATGTGACCTAAGTGTAAGGTGTGCTATGGTGAGAGAATCTGAGGGAGGATCAGATAACATTTCCCTAGTAGTAATCTCTACTAACTTGAACTTCTCCCGTAGGCGTTTCTGTTCAAGCTTGACAGGCTGGAGTTCGGATTGGGCTTGGTCCAAAGCGAAGCCCAAAGATGCCACCTCCTTCCCAAGCTCTGATAAGTGGGCTTCATAAGGTTCGAGTCTACTGGATGAAGCCATCAACTCCTCTTTCTGCATTAACCATTAACATCTCTATTAAATCATTAAGAGTTAGTTATTATACTACTCAAAAAGTTTGGGTCGTTACAATGAGATCTCCATCCATCGAGATCAATGAATAAGCTCCATTATAGTGGACCTTGTGTATGACATAAGGTCCCTCCCACTTTGGCTCAAGATTCATAGGTTTCTTCTCTATTATCATTAAGGTCTTGAGGATTAGTACCCATTCTCCTTGAAGGAATGAGAAGATGAAAACTTTTTTTGTTAAAATCCCATTCTATCTAATTTTGATAGACCTCCAAGTGATGCAAGGTATGTAGTCTTTTATAATCAACTCACTACAATTAAAACAATTATTTTTGGGATTTATCATCTATAGATAATTGATTGCAGATGGAAATGAAAATCGAGGGAAATTGGACTTCAATGGGCAAGACCACTTCTGTATCGTATACAAGTGAATACGGGGTCACCTATGTGGAAATGCATGTTATATTTTGATATGCCTACAAGGCATGTTATATCTTTTCATTCTAAGAATTTTTATCTTTATACACCATCTTCTAGAGTATGTTTGATAGGATCTTGTTGAAGGCCTCTATATGTCCATTATCCATTTCATAATAGCTAAAATAATGGTTAGAGTTGATTTTATACTCCTGATATAGAGTTTACAACTTAGAAAAATAGAAATTTGTTATATTTTCCATCAATATTTTTTGAGGGAAATCAAATCTGGTAATGATTTCATCTTTTAAAAAGATGAAAATACTTTTTTTTCTGGCTTCTTTGAGGGGTATTACTTAATCTAATTTGGATAAGAATATGGTATCAACGAGGATGTATTTTAACTACTTGGTCGTAATTAGTGGATACTTCCCTATAATATTTATTACCTATACGACAAATGGTTAGGAATATTTGGTTGTGTGTATCAACTTTGGGGGGGGGGGGGGGGTTAATAGATGAAGTTGGCATACACTTGGAAGAAATGACACTTCTTTGTGAATTTTGTGCAATCCACTATCATTGAAGGTAAGAAGTATCCAAGCGTCTAGATTTGATTGGAAAGCCTAAACCTTAACTAGTGGTCACTATAGGATCCTATATGTACTTATTTAATGATAACAACAATATCTTCTCCATCAATGCACTTGATAAGGATTCTATAAAAGCATCATTTATAGAAGACTTTCTGGTGATTTAGGTCGTCATAAAGAGTAAATTTGGTCACTCATCATTGGTTTTTCTCTTTTCCATCCTTGTATGATGAGAGAAATCCATTTTTTAGGTATTTCACAATGGGTATAATCCAATCAGTCATGAGATTATTTGGTTAAAGGATATAATTAACCTCATTGATTTATTCCATGTCAACAAGAACTAAAGGTGACACCATACAGTGGTGAGAAATACTAATGACTGTTTCATCCCAATATGGATATGCCAAATCCATAGGCAAATTTTACAGTTCATCTACCTAGGAATTCAATGATCATGGGACATGATTCAATGTTGAATTTGAGGTTAATGTGCCCAAACATTATCAAGTAGGGGGATTGAATTCTCCTTTATGATATCATAATCCCTGTTGATCTTCCTGATTACCAACTCTAAATCACCTTTCACCTTTAAGTGGTCCACTGGCCTTTGAAGTGCCAGTTCTAGCCCTGAAATGAGAGCATCATATTCTACCTCATTGTTTGTACATCCTACTGAAAAAAGGAAGGAGTAAGGAAATTATGCCTTTATTAGAGAGATGAACACAACTCCCAACTCGAATTTGTTGAGATTAGGGTATTCAATTCTATTCCCTATTAGGATTTTAAATGAATTTTTAAAATAAATCTCTCATATCTGGGGCCCCTCTTCAATAAATAAGATCTCTTCATTAGGAAATTTAGTATTTAATGATGGTGTTTCTTCAGATGGATGTTTTATATGGAATTCTACCAAATCCTAGACTTTTATAGCTATCCAAGGCACATATTTAATGTCAAACTACTACATGATCACCACCCATTATTCCAAACATCCAGTAAACATAGGATGGATGAGGATTTATTCGAGAAGGTTATTGCGAGAGAATAAAAAAACCTCATGGCACTGTAGGCAGTGCCTCATCTTCTGAACCGTGAATATTAAATCCATCTAGCTCTTCTTGATATCTAAATAACAAGTCTTAGTGTAAATCATGGTTTGAAAAATATAATAAAGGTTTTTCTCATTCCTGGTTTCATTCTTTTGTGCAAGGAAAGAACCCAGTGATCGTTCCAGGGATGTCATGTACAAAATGAATAGTTTCCCCTTAACAAGTAACATTAACATTGGTGGACTCAAGAGATATTTCTTAAGGCTATCGAATGATTCCTAATAATCATCTGTCCACTAATATGTGACCCCTTTTTCATCAAACCGATGATGGAAAAACACTTTCATAGGAAGTTTTCTATAAAGTGCCGAATGTAGGTAAGGCGCCCTTATAAACCCCTAAACTATTTAAGGTTCCAAGGAGGTCAAATATTAAGGACATACTTTTAAATATTAGGATATAGTCTAATGCCATGATGAAATAAAATTAAGCCAAGAAACATTGTTAAGGTAATTATAAAAGTGAGTTTCAATGGGTTTATCTTCATGATATTTTGTCACAGTTTGTTGAATATGGTCTCAAGATCAACCAGGTGGTCAGAAAATTGTTGAGATTTAACCACTAGATCGTCCATGTAGAATTTGAAAAACCTTCCCAATAAGAGTTTAAATATGATATGAATAGAACATTGATATGTATAACCAAAATTATTCAAGACAAAGGGCATTAAATGATAGATAAATACTTCCAAGGGGGCCCTAAAGGCAATGAATTATTCATCTTATGAGGCCATTTAGATTTCATTATACCCTGAATAGCCATCCATAAAGGAAAGGGCTTGATATTCAGCTGTAGCATTGATTATTAGATCTGTGATTGATACTAGGAAATCATCTTTCAGAAAGTGATGGTTGAGATCTATGAAGTTGATTTAGATCATGATTTACCCATTATTCTTCTTTACTAGGACTATATTGGAAATCCATTTCAGATATTGGACTTCCAAAATGAAATCATCCTAGATAATCTTGTCAAATTTATCCTTAATTTTGGCGGTGTGAGTTAGGTGTGTTCTAGCTGACTATTTATTTCCCTAGTGGTTTTATGGAAAGCCTAGTTGGTGAGTGGCCACCTCAAAATCGAGTCTTGCAATTTCTATGTAATTCCAAGAAAACACATCCTGATGTTGCATCAAGAAAAAGCTATATACCTCTTGTTCTCAAAAGACATGGACACACTAATCAAAGTTGTCTATGGGTCCTCCTATGTACCCAGGTTTATTTGCCTAAGTTCATCAATGGTGGCAGATACCCCTTCCTAGAATGCTATTGGGTATCCCTTAGGTCTTCCTCCTCTTTCTCTTTCTCTTTCCCTTCCTCTTACTATTCCATCTTACCCCTAGGGTGAGTAGGCGATGTAGAAAAATTAGGAGAGGAGTCAAAATTTTTACATTTAGAAGACGAAACAACTTCCTCCAACCCAACTGATGATGTGGGGTTTCTTTGAATCTCCAAAGGAGAGACAAGGTACTGAGAATAAGAATCTTCACTCTCTCTTGGAATCATAACAACCTCTTCTGACTCAGATAATGAGGCAAAGATCCATTGAACCCCAGGGGATGGAATGATAGAATTTTAATCTAATCTTTTACCACTGTATAGAGATCCAGTTACCTTTTTAGCACTACCAGAATTAGTTTTTATAGATTATATGATTAAAGTTATTGAATATGTTCCAGAATTTGGACCCATGCCTTCAACCTAATTTTTGGGCAGCACATATTTTTCACTGATTTATTTGAAGGGATTGACCAAGGTCATTTTTAGGCCATTCAAAGTAGTGACCTAGGTGACACCATCAATCATGTGTTGTTTTTCTTCCCTATGGTAGAATACCGTATCAATATATTGTGATTCTCAGGATTCAAATGGGGATTTATCAACCTGAAAGATCCTAATTTGACCATTAATGCAACATTTGAGGCATTGGTGGTATGATGAAGGGACTTCCACATGCTGATGAAACCAAGGCCTTCCTAGAAGAACATTAAAAGATGCATCTTATCAGATAAATAGAAATTTTGAGTAAGATTCATGGTTTCTAAACTGATCCTTGAGCGTGATTCTACTGAGAGAATTTTGTTTGGACTTGTCATAACCTTGTAGTGTTATAATGGAAAGGGAAAATTGGGTCTCATTGTAACCTAGTTGATTAAGTTTTTTGATTCTAATGAGGTTAACTCTTGATCCATTATTAATGAAATCCTTTCCAATATCAACACCACTTATCCTTCTGAAAAAATACAAGGGTCTGATATTTCCCTATATAACGATATCTTTATCTTATTATTTGAAAGAGACGATCATGTGAAATTATATGAGATTGATCTCTACATGATAAATTTAACTCATGTAAAATTCATCTTTAAACTCTTAAGGGCTTAAAAAATCCTATCTGAGCACTTCTAAGAGGTCTTTTGATAGACTTGGAGCATCCAAGATTGAAAACTTGGGTGGCAATAGGACCAATTTCTTCAGAATTTCATACTTATAACCTAAAGGTCTATGCTTCCTAGTGTGAAACTTCTCTCTCATGGGTGCTTTAGGAACCAAATCACTTGACATATGAAGATCACCCCTTGGAATAGGAGTTGAAGGCGCTCCTGTCCTTGGTGGGTTAGCTCGACTAGGTGTGCCTGCCCACTAAGGTTTATTTGATGACGGGGCCCCTCTAGTTAATATTATAGGAAAATAAGTCTAGGGTGTAACACCCAGAGATTTTTTGAAAAATATTCTTTTAATTTCATTAATGTCTTGTGTTGTATGCTACACCAAGATTACCTTGCACTATATGCGACATCGTATTAGCTTACAGTATACGCAACACTATTCTTGGATCGTGTTAAACACAATTTTGATAATAGTTATTCTACGCAACATTGATTATATATATATATATATATTAAATATATAAATGAAATATGGTTGGATTCTGGTATACGAAACAACGAAGGATTCTTCCAAACACGCAACCCTGACTAGGCTTGCATTACACGCAATCACGACCTTCCTCGATAGCATGTGTTGTACGCAATACCGGGTTTTACTAAACAACGATATATTATTACTATGAACTAGCCGTTATGAATAGTATTAACTAAATTTTTAATTTTATAACATTATTATTCATATTACACATTTTCTAGAACATGGTATAAGAACAAAATAAATTTTTCAGGTAAAATAAGTATTTTTCAAAAAATGCAGTTTTGCCGCTTTTTGATGGCGCACCCACTTTAAATCTAGTTTTTGACATGTTTATAAGTTTAATTTGACAAAATAAATTCTTATTTGGAATCAGGAAATAAAAATTTACTTTGGATAAATTTTTCATATTATTCTGGTAACATTCATATTTTGATGAATAGTAAAAACACGCTATATTTTAATTAAAAACAACTTTTTTCATTGCAATAATTTTTATGGTTAAATTATAATATTGAATGGTTTTAAAGTATAAATAGAATATATTTTTACCATTTAATATAATTTATGTCATTATCATTGATTTTACATTAAATTCGTAGGTTAAATCAATTCAATCTTTTACAATGTTTTAAAGAAAAACCCGTTTTCTTTCGACAACGGGATTAATTTTAATTTAATTTATGCAACTTTTTTGTATTGAATTTGGAAAAATGGATTCAATATTTGGAATAAGTGGGTCCAAATTATGTTAATAAGCTACTTTTTATTTTTGAGAATTATGAATAGTAACCACGATAAATTTTATTTACCATAGTTAAAGGTAAATCGGGTAATTAAGGGTAAATATAATATTATAAAATTACCCTAAAACATGACAAAATTCTATTGGATGTCTGAAAGTAGACCCATATAACCTAATGGTCGGATAAGATTCATTTTTTGGACTTTTGACCATGAAAATAATTTAATTATTATTAAAACCAAAGAAAGTGACAACATGTCACTCTCTTAAATATTATAAGTATAATAATTTTAATTTAGTGATAAAAATCATAAAACTTAGAACATGAATAGTCTCAAGAAAGCTAATGAAATTATCTATATCATGATAATTTATTTAGAATTTTTAGGGATTAAATAATTGTCATTAATGGTGATACATTAATGATACTGAAATTATTTATTAAGTGGGAAATAAGTAATATAGTTTTTATTGAAATAATAATACCCATTAAAATGCCCACAAACCTGACCAAAACTTATTGGTAGTGTATATATACACCTTAAGCATCCAAGTACCTAATATATAACCGTTTGGAGCCTTATAAAAGTGATTATGACACTTATATTATTTTATTTTAAATGATGCCAAAGTTGTCACATTCATAATTTAATAAATATAACAATTTAAATATTGTGATTTTAAGATGATAAATTCGATTAAAAGTATTATTGTGAAAGGTAATAGATATATCTTCATCATAGGATTTTAGTTTTAATTGTTATACAACAAATCAGTATATTAATAATTATACAAAAATGTTCTAGTAATTATTTTATTAAGAGATAAACCAAATAAATGGTTTTAAAAATAATAAAATAAATATTATATGAACTATTTAATGTGATCCAATAATTTTATAGATACATATGAACATTTATGAATCTATTAAAGATTTTAGTTCGAACATATCTTCTGTATATATTTTATTTAAATTCAAATAAATGAATAGTGTCAAAATTGACACTATTGTTATTTTATAAAAATAACATATTATAAAATTTTTTAAAAATCACAAAAATATTTAAAAATTATAAATTTAAATTTATATGGTCTATAATGTTATAAAGTAAAAAATTATGGAAAATTCACAACAAATAAGTAATTATTTGTTATAATTTAAAATTTAGAATTTTATTACCACAAATAAACTTAAATAGATTAAATAAGGATAAATTAAAATGATAAGGTTTAAAATAAGATCCAAACATGTCTAAATTTGATTGGTTGATGAGATTACAATCCTATATCATCTAATCATTGAATATGAGTCATTTTTGGAGGTTTTTAAGTGGGGTTAGATTTATTATAAATTAATATTTTTTAAGAATTCCAAAGGTGCCCCTCTCCTCCGTTATAAAAGGGAACCTCCTCCCTCTCTTACACACACCACTTTGAGCCTTCAATATCGGCCAAAACTTGCCCAATTATCTTCTCCACTTACCTAGAAACATCCTAGAGGTCCTGGTCTTCTTCAAAGACCAATTTTAGTGCCCTAAGAAGAGGTCTCAAAGAGGTGCTTCAAAGAAGAGGTAATTTCCGTTACCGATTCTTTCACCTTTATTTCTTCTTCAACTTCTTCTTCTTATGTTGTTTAATTATGAAGTAATAACATCAGTATCACTAATGTACTGATATGTTATTATAAGTATTAAACAACCCTATTTCACCATCTATCCATCCTACGGAAAACGAAATCACCGCGCGTGCGTACGTACGGAATACCGTCTCCACGTCGTGGTGTAATCTATTTTCCACCACCACCTTACTTGGAAGGGTATAATGATGTAAATAATAACTATATATTATTATTGTAAAGTTATATTGATTCTGTAAAAGTATACATACACTCCAATAAAATTCCACGATCATGGGAACGATATCATCGCTCGTGCGTATGTACGGAATACCGTCTCCACGACGCGATGAGATTCATTCTCAATGATTAACCATTCATAAATGATTATAAAGTATATATAATAAGTAATCATGAAATATATGACATAATAATGATACTGTATCTATGTATATATATATGTATGTCATCCAATTAATTCCATTCAATTCAATGAGGAAACGAAAACAACGTTCATGCTTACGTACGACCTACCGTCTCCATGAACAGTGTATTTCTTTCCATTTATCGATCTATTATATATATGTATATTCTGAATATATATTATATATAAATCATTTTTTAAATTCTGGATTTAATTAATCATGATCTAAGTAATCATATGAATAATTACAAGTCAAAACACGGACGACAAATGAAACGATTTTACCCAAAACACTCTTTAACATGGAATTTACAAAGGAACGGGTAATATAAACTCATAAGTGAACCATATATGATATCATAACAATTAATATGATTCTTTAATAAGTAAATAACATTATTTAAATCATTATACAGGAGGTTCAGATACGTACGAAGCATATCGGACCTAAGGTAAGGGATAATTATTCCAATCTCGTTCTTATCCGAGATTGTTTATTCATAAGTATTTACTGGGGTTATTATTATCATCCATGTCCATGTTTGTTAAAAATTGTTTCATGTATATTTAAAGTCATTTTTACCCATTTTGACTTTTACCCAATGGTATATAAGAAATCTTTCTTTTATTTACCCAACAAGGTACTTTTTGACTTTTTCGACAAAAGTACGAGAAGAATGTTTTTTTAACGTATACGACATGAAAGGATTTTTACGGTTTTATAAAGCCTTATTTTCATGAAGCTTCCTCCAAAATATTTCATGACTATTTTCAGCAAAATACTTTTCATTTAAAATTTCATGGAATTTTTTTGCATGGATATTTTTCTCAATAATTCATTTCAAGTGTTTTATCAAAACCATTTTTCATCTAAGATGAAATTATTTCATATGTGTATGTTTCAAGTATAATTTATCTATGATTTACATGGTTTCAGTTTTCTTATTATGAAATGATATCCATTTCTTTTATATGGATTATGTGATGATGGGATTATGTTTATAAAACCCATTTTATTCGTTGGGTTATTATGAATGATGTATGTTTATTTTGTGGCACAAGTAAGAATGATGTCATTATGAGATGGGTGGGACCTATATCTCCCTCCAATGCATTGGGTAAAGATTTTATATCTCATGAGATAGAAATGGCTGGAACGGTAAGTTAATCCGGTTCAGTGTTACAGGACTGAAACGAGGAATGAACTCGATTCAGAATGGGACTTTGTCTACTAAGATGGTCTTGGCAGCAACGCCTTGGCTACTATGGAAATAATTACATGTTCTTAATGGATGCCACAATTACATGTTTTATTCCCATGCTATTTTATCATGATTTATGTTCCATTATGATCTATGCCTTATGTACTTCCATGTTTTATGTCGTTGCTAAAGATTTTTAATGTTCATGTTTTTTTAAGTTCAAATGTATATGGTATGTTTTATTTTATCCATGCTTACCCTTACTGAGCATTTTATCTCACCCTTTTTATGTTTTCTTTTCCCCAGGATATAAAGAAAGGTTTTAGGTAAGAAAAAAAGGGGAAGATCTTTATGGGATATGTTGAAGATCTTTCACCACGATTAGAAGATTACGTTGCAAGTTTCCAAAGACACTAAACTATTACGGTCCTTGTGTGTCTGTTTTTGTTATGTATTAATTATTCCTCTAAAGTAATGTAATGTCCATGTACGTCAAGCTTCGGGTCTCTACAGTTGGTATCAGAGGAAAGGTTTAGTCAACCTTTGGAAACTAGGATGCGAAAACGTTAGTGAGATCCCTAGAGATATTTCTAAGGTATGTCTAGGGATATACCTAAGGATAAGTATACGTATAGGATATAGTCCTGTAACTACGGTAACTATCTTAGAATTTAACCTAAGATGTTAGATATTGAGGGTGCTCCCCTTTACTATGTTGTTTTCCCTAGCATGATTTTTTCCTCTCACACTATTCTTTTTGGGTTTTAGAAAATGGATGGAAACAAGATGACTCACGATAATGGAGGATATGATGGACAATTTAATGATATTATTCATGAGCAACCAAATGAAATGGGATTTGGAAGTCCAAACATCATTATTATGCCGAATCAGCAATCTCATAATATGATCAATAAACTCAAATTTGGTAAGTTTCTTGACTCGGCTAATAAGAGAAAGATGGAGTTTCATGATGATCATAGTGTTGAAAGTGGGTTCCCTAGACCCAACTTGTTTTGTACATTGATTACTGCTACATATATTCAGTTTGTTTTATACATGTATTTATCTTACCATGACAGTATAGATACTTCTGCATCCACTTTATTAATGGCAATGTCCTTAGATTACCTGTCACATCAAATGGTTATAGCAGGTCCCAGGCTATAATGAGAACCCTAAAATGCCATGCCAATAATCTTAAAGTAACGTCCTATGGTCCAGTTACATCATTCTGAAAGGACATAGATGATGTGTGACCATTAGGTGCTGGGGGCTCATAAGCATTGAGACTTCATCTCATGAAGTTCTCACTTGATGATCTCTAGCTAACGAGATCATGAGGACATACCCGCTTAATAGGAACACCACATGTTTCTGGTTTCATTGGTCGTTCCTATCTACGGACATGTGTAATGGTCTCCTGACTTGAGATTATCATCAGTGAATGTCATTTAATTATGTACATTTTATATAAGACGAAAACCATGGCGACAAGTCGTGGTGAGGTAGTTTATATCGAGTACGTCATTAATGGCATGGCATTGATTGAATGATCGAGAAAGGATTTGTCACTTCCAAGTTTAGGAAGAGATATCTCGGGCCTGGTTGATTAGGATGGTTGCACCTTAATTAAATCCATGGCCATGTTAGTGGAAGGTAAGACCGTCCGGACAAATCAACAAACAAAGTAAATCAAATGAAGAATGATAACACTAAGTATGCATTCTGCTTTATTGAGATATCGATGACGAAGAGATTATATTACACAGACTGTGTTCGTGGGAAGGCAGTCATTGCTTTAACTTTGCCTTATCTCTATAGGGGCCTCGATGGGTTTCTAGACCCCGCTCTAGGTCGGTGATATTATTCACTGCTATTGAGATAAGGGCCTAGAGGGTCACACACAACAGTGCTTTGACAATCTGCCCTATTCTGATGAATAGGATTATAGGGTTTGGTGGGCCCCACCATGGGGTCCAGGTATTATCCAAGTCCTATCGATCACCAAGTAATAAATAAATTCTTTTATTATTCAAGTTTGGAATAATTTGATGAATTTTTTTATAACATGTATTTACGAGTGATTAAGTAAATACATAGATAAATGTAAATCGGACAGATATTTATATCTTGGGTTTGATTAATATTATCAGGAGGTGCGGGTCGAGTTAGACTCATGTTTATCACGTAATATATATATATATATATAATTATATATATTGCAGTTCAGTGATAAATAATAAATATTATTTATGGCATAATTTAATTTGTCATAAATAATTATTTATAATATATATACAGTGAATGTTTAATACACGGGGGCCGGGAACCCTTATCGCGTATAATAGATATTCCCTATATATATTTAAAGGGTGGCTCTCCCCTAGTGACTATTCATCCGTTGGAATTGAGAGCCTCTCTCTCCTCTTGAGTTCCAGAGAGAGACTCTCTCAAACTAGCAAGTTCTTTAAGTTCCGCCATCACGGATCGAAGATGCTAGTTTTGTGGTGATCATCACTGCGTCGAAGTGTGCGTCGAAGATCCGCGCTAGCACCCAAATCTTGACGAACGACGCGCGTGAAGATTTTCAAGGCATGTGTGGAAGATCTAGAGGGCTTCGTCGTTGGAGTCTTCGAGCAACGATCGCCGGCGTCCTGCACGTCAATTCTGAACAAGGTAAATGTTCAAGTTTATTTTTGTGCTCCTAAAGAACCTTGCGAGATTCTCGGACCAAGCCGAGACAAGATCACCGGAGCTGACAAGGTTATGTCACTCCGGTGAAGCAGAAAAATTTAAAATCCCGGCCCACAGGCTTCCTCTGCGCAGTACTGGAACCTAAAAGTGGTATCAGAGGGAGCGCAAGGTTTTTCTGAGTCAAAAAATATTAAATTGCATTAAATTTAATTTCGGGGCATTAAACCGGTTCATTTGGATTCGACCGCGCGTCGTTTCGATTTCGAATGATCAAGATACGATCATTTGAAAATTTTTAATCGGATCGACGTCGCAAGTTCTTGTTCGTTTGATGTTATTTCTCAAATTGAGATAAACATCAAAAATATATTTTATTATAATTTTATAATAAATATTTTATTATATTTTATAATAAATTTTATTATAATAATAAAATATATAAAATATTTTTCCACAAAAGTGTGTGGAAATTTTTTTATAATAAAATAGTGGAGACCAAGACTTGGGGTCTTCCTCCTTTTGTTTATAAAAAAAGGGAGTGGAAAAGACCCCCAAATGGGGTCTTCTCCTTTTTTTTATAAAAAAAAAACAAATGGGCTGGACATTTGTTGTCAAAAAAAGGGGGAATTGGGGAGGAAGACCCTTATGGGTCTTCTCTCCCGCGACGCACCAAGGGAGGCCGAAACCCTAGGCCTCCCCTCCTCCGGCGGTCCAGCACCACGGCGCACCGACGCCGGCCTTCCCCGCGGCGGACCGACCTCGCGCCAGACTTCCCCGCGTCGGACCGCACCTCGCGCCGGAAATCCCCGCGCCGGACCGCTCCTCGCACCGGCCTCCCCGCGCCGGACCGCACCTCTTGCCGACCTCCCCTTCGCCGGAAAACCCTCGCGCCGGCCTCTCCTTCGCCGGACAGCCCTCGCGCCGGCCTCCCTTTCTCCGGACGCGGTCCGCGTCGGACCGGCTCCTGCCGGCAGCCGCCCTCCACGCCGGGGATCTCCCTGCCGGAACGTTTTGGACAGCCCGCTCCCCGCCCCCTCACCGGACTTCCTCCGGGCCACGCCGGACCGGCTCCGTCCGGTCGCCCCAAACCATCACCAGAGCAGTGGGCTGTCGGGAGATGCAACCGTCGCGGGAAGCGTTGGATGCCGCGGTCGCGCCGCGGTCACGCCGCAGTCACCCTGCGGTCACGCCACGGTCGCGCCACGGTCACGCCGTGGTTCCAGGACGACACCCCGCGGTGGTACGCAGACCCGTCAGACTCCTCTCCGGTTAGAGGTAACCTGCACTGAATTAATTTTAATTAATTTAGTTTTTAAATTAAATTAATTGGAATTAATTTAGGGGTTTAGATTATTTTAATCCAAAAATATTAATTTAATTTAAGTTTAGAATTAAATTAATGGTTTAATTTAATTTAATTTTGGAATTAAAATTAAATTAAACAAATGGCACTGATAAAAATAAATTATTTGAATTTAATCAAATTCATTTAATTTATTAGAACACCCTCGCATAATTTAAATTTATTGCAATTTAATTTTTATTGCACTTTTACCCCGACTGGTCTTGAGCTTTTGACTGACCTGTGTATGTTTGGAATGTATGTATTTATTTAATTATTTATTCAATGCATGCGATGATTGTAATATTTAATTAGATAAATGATGGTCTGCAAATCGTCTTTTAATTAAAATATGTATAAGGGCCTGCGTGTCCATTGCACCACTTTTATTTTGTACCCCAGACCACCTCGCCTGCGTGCGAGTATATTTGTATTTATTCGATGACGATCCGAGAGGCAGATCTCGCCAAAATGAGGCGGTAGTCCAGACAGGAGTTGGACGCTTTTCACTGGGGCCAGCAGTGACACGAGTCTTGTATTGACTCAGGTATGGGTGCCCCTAGGTGATGATTGATCAGTTATCGATCAATCATTATAGAATTCTCAAGACCAGTCGAAATGCTTGATTTACTTTATGCACAGTTTATTATTTTTATGTGACTGCATGATTATTGCATGATCATATAGGATAGTAAACAAGAGAAAATGCATAAAGTTGTGACGAATAAATACTCTTTTGAATGTTCAGTTGTGAGCACGACAACCCAGTTTGAACATAATAAATAGAAAAAGGATTATATTCATCAATTAATAATTTAAAAATCCCTCAAAGATATATTAAGTCATAATGCCTTCCATTTCTCATATCTAAACAAAACCGACTGTTTGGGTGCTCATCAGCCTCAGTTGATAGTGCCTCTTACTACCGGGGCGTTTCCATGTGAGAAATGGGTCGACTTAACTAAAGTGAGTAGTCAAAGATTAGCCTTAGCTAAATTGATATCACTTTAGAGGCGAGAGGTTGAGGGAATCAAGTTCAGATTCCAAAAGCTGGGACTTTACTCAACTATACAAGGAACCACAAGAACAAGTGGTTGGCCAGCATAAAGCCTACCTTGAAACCCTTAAAGTAGTGTCGTAGCCCTAGCTTGTAGATTACGAAAGGGGTTTCAAGGATCCTTGCCACTAGAATTCTCAAGCGATAGAGTATTCCGAATCTAATGGTGAGGGATATTAAGGTTCGTTAAAATAGTGGGAGACATTAAATGATATTTTAATAATCATAAAATGTCAAAAAAGGTAATCAAGACAAAGTACTAACTGCTAAATGTTTATCTGATGTAGATTCAAAATGGAAATCACCAACACCACTAGAACTTTATCACTACGATCAATCTTAGATAAAGAAAATATCCTGACCAGCAATAACTTCCAGGAGTGGTACAGGCGCTTGCACATAGTACTATGCCAAGAAAGGAAGTTATATGTGCTGGAATCCCCAATTCCTGCTGAGACTCCTCAGGGAGCAAGAAAGACGGAAAAAGATAAGTGGAAAAAGCATGTAGACGATGCGCTTGATGTACAATGCATCATGCTGTCATCCATGTCCAGCCAATTGAAAAAAATGCATGAGGAAGAGGACGCCTACAAGATGCTTTCACATCTCCAAGAACTATATCAGGAGAGGGCTAGGCAAGAAAGGTATGAAATCTCAAGTGCACTTTATAAGTGAAGGCTAGCAGAAGGGCACCAAGCTGGTCCTCACGTACTCAAAATGATTGGGTATATTGAGAGGCTTGAATCCCTTGGGTTCAAACTGAACCAAGAACTAGCAGTGGATCTCATTCTTTCCTCTTTACCATCAAGCTTCTCGACTTTCATTGTCAATTATAATATGAATGATATGACAAAGTCACTCCCGGATCTTTTGGCTTTAGTTCTCCAAGCTGATAAGGACATGAAAAACACCAATACATCTGTCCTTATGGTGAACAAGAAAAACAAGGGAAAGACAAAGGGGTCTAAAGCCAATTCAAGGCCAAAGACACCAATGCATCGTCCTGCCAAGAAGCCAAAGATTCAGAGGTAGAGTAATGAGCAGGAAGCTGTCTGTTTTGGATGTGGCAAGAAAGGCCACTGGAAAAAGAATTGCAGAACTGGGAAGAAGAAGAAAGCTGACGCTTCTGCTTCAGGTATTTTTGTCATTTAATGCTATCTATCATTATCTACAAGTTGGGTATTGGATACGGCATGTGGATCACACATTTTTATTCATATACAGGAACCAAGTAGGTTTGAGAAGATTGAAAAAGGTCAAGTGGATCTCCGAGATGAAAATGGTGCAAGTTTGGCGGCCTTGGCAGTGGGAGACTATCACTTGACTTTACCAACTGGTTTGGTTCTTGTTTTAAAAAATTGCCATTATGTACTGCCTGTTACCAGAAACATTATCTCTGTGTCATGTATAGACACTAAGGGTTTTTATTTCAAGTTTGTAAATAAAAGTTGTCTCTTTTATAGGGATAACATATGTTATGGTATAACACATCTTAACAATGGTTTATATATACTAGAACTAGAAAACTCAGTAATGGCTATCAATGAAAAAAATAACCAACATTACTCAAATAACACCCGCCTATGGCACTTCAGGCTTGGTCATGTAAACGAAAAGCGATTACAAAAATTACATCAAGAAGGGTATCTAGACTCGGTACGGTTAGAACCCTTAGATGTATGTCAAGATTGTTTACAAGGAAAGATGACCAAATCACCTTTCTCAGGAAAGGGAGAAAGATCCAATGCAGTACAGGAATTAATACATACCGATGTATGTGGTCCATTTACAGTAGAGGAAAGGGGTGGTTTTCTATACTTCATCACTTTTACCGATGATTATAGTAGGTATGGCTATATCTACTTAATGCGGCATAAGTCAGATTCCTTTCGTTTCTTTAAGGAATACCAAAATGAATTAGAAAACCAACTTGGTAAGAAGATAAAAGCACTTCACTCAGAACGAGGCGGAGAATATCTTAACCAATCTTTCATTGATCATTTGAAGGAGTGTAGGATAATATCTCAACTCACTCCTCCTTATACACCACAATGGAATGGTGTTAGTGAAAGGATGAATAGGACCTTGCTGGACATGGTCAGATCAATGATGAGTCATACAACTCTTCCATTATCCTTTTGGGGATACGCCTTGCAGACAGCAGCATATACCATTAATAGAGTACCAACTAAAGCCACAGATGGAATTCCATATCAGTTATGGTTTGGAAAGAAACCCAATCTAACACACATGCGTGTGTGGGGGTGCGAGGCATTTTTCAAGACTTTACCAAGTGACAAATTAGCATCCAGAAGCACTAAGTGCATCTTTGTAGGTTATCCTAAGGAAACTAGTGGATAAAACCTATATAACCCTTTAGATAGAAAAGTCATTGTGGCAAGATACGCCACATTTCTAGAAAGGGATCAAATTTCTACTGGAAATATTGGGAGCAAGATTGACTTCGATAAAGTCAATGCTCCAGATGCACAAGAGTTGGTAGAGGATCAATCTCTACAAGAACAAGTGGAAGAAGAAATTGTTCCTGAGACACAGATACTGCGTAGGTCTACGCGAGAGGTTAGCGAACCAGAGCGTTATGGTTTTCTTGTCACCGAGTCAGGTGACACAATAATCCTTGAGGATGATGAACCTCTGACCTACAAGGAAGAAGTAGAAGGCAAATAAGCTGCAACATGGAAAGAAGCTATGAATTCTGAGATGGAGTCCATATACCAAAATCAAGTTTGGATTTTGGTAGACCCTCCAGCTGATGTAAAGCCCATTGGTTGTAAATGGGTATTCAAGAAAAATCTGGACATGGATGGTAAGGTTAATACCTTTAAAGCAAGACTGGTTGCAAAGGGTTTCAGACAACGTCAAGGCATTGATTATGATGAAACCTTCTCACCAGTGGCAATGATTAAATCCATCAGAATATTGCTTGCAATAGCAACCTTTCATGATTATGAAATATGGAAAATGGATGTCAAAAATAATTTTCTAAATGGGAAGTTGGTTGAAGACGTCTATATGTCTCAACCCGAAGGGTTTGTTAAGTCAAATAATGCCAATAAAGTATGCAAGTTGCAGAGATCCATTTATGGATTGAAGCAGGCATCAAGATCATGGAATGTATGATTTGATGAGACCATAAGAGATTTTGGTTTTGTCAAAAATGAAAGCGAGCCTTGTTTCTATAAAAAGGTTAAAGAGAATGCTATCGTTTTCCTAGTTTTATATGTTGACGACATATTAATCATGGGAAACGAGGTGCAAGTCTTACAGTCAGTTAAGACTTGGTTAAATGAATGCTTCTCCATGAAAGACTTAGGTGAAGCAGCCTACATCCTAGGGATCAAGATCTATCGAGATAGACCTCAAAGGATTCTTGGCCTAAGTCAAAGTACATATATTGACAAGGTACTCAAAAGTTACAATATGGAACAATTCAAAAGAGGATTGTTACCTATGTCACATGGTGTAAATCTCTCCAAGAAAATGTGTCCACAAACACAGGAGGAGATTGACAGAATGAGTAGAGTCCCTTATGCTTCGACAGTGGGTACTATCATGTATGCCATTCTATGTACTAAGTTTTATGTTGCCTTTTCTTTAAGCATGGTGGGTAGATATCAAGCCAATCCAGGAGAGATACACTGGATAGCTGTTAAAACTATCCTTAAGTACTTGAGGTGTACTAAGGATACGTTCCTGGTGTATGGAGGAGATGAGGAACTAGTTGTGAGGGGATACACTGATGCTAGTTTCCAGACAGATCATGATGATATGAAATCACAGTCAGGCTACATCTTTTGCCTGAATGGTGGTGCAGTGAGCTGGAGAAGCTCAAAGGAAGCTGTGGTTGCTGATTCTACAGCAGAGTCCGAATATATTGCAGCTTCCGATGTAGCAAAGAAAGCATTCTGGATACGTAGCTTTATCTCAGAAATTAGTGTTGTACCTAGCAGTGCAGACCCTGTTCCAGTATATTGTGACAATACTGCTACAGTGGTGCTTGCCAAGGAGCCCAGGTCTCACCAGAGGACAAAGCATATTCTTCAGAAGTTCCATCTCTTGAGGGATTTTACTCAAAGAGGTGAAGTGACAGTTAGCAGAGTAGTCACAGAGGACAACGTGGCAGACCCCCTGACTAAAGCCATTTCTCAGCAGAAACATGATTCACATGTGAGAGCTAGCGGATTGAAACCTGTTAGCAGTTGGCTCTAGTGCAAGTGGGAGTGTTTAAAGTGGGTGCCCTAGACCCAACTTGTTTTGTACTTTGATTACTGCTACATGTATTCAGTTTGTTTTATACATGTATTTATCTTGCCATGATAGTGTAGATACTTCTGCATCCACTTTATTAATGGCAATGTCCTTAGATTACTTGTCACATAAAATGGTTATAGCAGGTCCCAGGATATAATGAGAACCCTGAAATGCCATGACAGTAATCTTAAAGTAACATCCTATGGTCCAGTTACATCATTCTGAAAGGACACAGATGATGTGTGACCATCAGGTGCTGGGGGCTCATAAGCATTGAGACTTCATCTCATGAAGTTCGCACTTGATGATCTCTAGATAACGAGATCATGAGGACAAACCCGCTTAATAGGAACACCACATGTTTCTGGTGTCATTGGTCGTTCCTATCTATGGACATGTGTAATGGTCTCCTGACTTGAGATTATTATCAGTGAATGTCATTTAATTACGTACATTTGATATAAGATGAAAACCATGGAGACAAGTCGTGGTGAGGTAGTTTATATTGGGTACGTCATTAATGGCATGGAATTGATTGAATGATCGAGAAAGGATTTTTCACTTCCGATTTTAGGAAGAGATATCTCGGGCCTGGTTGATTAGGATGGTTGCACCTTCATTAAATCCATGTCCATGGTAGTGGAAGGTAAGACCATCCGGACAAATCAACAAACAAAGTAAAGCAAATGAATAATGATGACACTGAGTATGCATTCTGCTTTATTGAGATATCGATGATGAAGAGATTAGATTACATAGATTGTGTTCGTGGGAAGGCAGTCGTTGCTTTGAATTTTCCTTATCTCTATAGGGGCCTCGATGGGTTGTTAGACCCCGCTCTAGGTCGGTGATATTATTCACTGCTATTGAGATAAGGGCCTAGAGGGTCACACACAACAGCGCTTTGACAATCTGCCCTATTCTGATGAATAGGATTATAGGGTTTGGTGGGCCCCACCACGGGGTCCGGGTATTATCCAAGTCCTATCGATCACCAAGTAATAAATAAATTCTTTTATTATTCAAGTTTGGAATAATTTGATGAATTTATTTATAACATGTATTTACGAGTGATTAAGTAAATACATAGATAAATGTAAATCGGACAGATATTTATATCTTGGGTTTGATTAATATTATCAGGAGGTACGGGTCGAGTTAGACTCATGTTTATCACGTAATATATATATATATATATATAATTATATATATTGCAGTTCAGTGATAAATAATAAATATTATTTATGGAATAATTTAATTTGTCATAAATAATTATTTATAATATATATACAGTGAATGTTTAATACACGGGGGCTGGGAACCCTTACCGCGTATAATAGATATTCCCTATATATATTTAAAGGGTGGCTCTCCCCTAGTGACTATTCATCCGTTGGAATTGATAGCCTCTCTCTCCTCTTGAGTTCTAGAGAGAGACTCTCTCAAACTAGCAAGTTCTTCAAGTTCCGCCTTCACGGATCAAAGATGCTAGTTTTTTGGTGATCATCGCTGCGTCGAAGTGTGCGTCGAAGATCCGCGCTAGCACCCGGATCTTGACGAACGGCGTGCGTGTAGATTTTCAAGGCATGTGTGGACGATCTAGAGGGCTTCGTCATCGGAGTCTTCGAGCAACGATCGCCGGCGTCCTGCACGTCAATTCTGAACAAGGTAAATGTTCAAGTTTATTTTTGTTCTCTTAAAGAACCTTGTGAGATTCTCGGACCAAGCTGGGACAAGATCACCGAAGCTGACAAGGTTATGTCACTCCGGTGAAGCAGAAAAATTTAAAATCCTGGCCCACAGGCTTCCACTGCGCAGTCCCGGAACCTAACACATAGAGGAAAGAAAGTTCTATTTCCCGCATGTAAATCATGTGGGAAGAGGCATCAGGGAGATTGTTTCAAAGGAACTGGAAGATGCTTTGGGTGTGGAAAAGAAGGACACAAAGCTAGTAAGTGCAAAGGAAAAGGTTCAGTTAACACCATGGACAAGGATAATGGTATTGCTATGACATCAACAATGATTAGACGTTTTAAATGTGGAATGTACGGGCATTATGAAAACCAATGCCCTAATGGAAAATCTCATGAAGAGAATCAGCATGGTCATATGGGTAGTATTTATGTAGATGATGATGAGGAGACTACAAATGATATATGAGCTGAAAGAAGTGTTGAAGCTCAGTCAGTTGTTTTAGAAGGTAGTGGAATGATTGTATGTTTATCGAGAGTTATGTTGTATAGTTAATGTACTATGGAATAAAGAATCATCTAAGGATTGTTACACTATTGTTTTTCCTAAAAGTATTTGAAAGTATATGTTGAATGGTACCAGTAACCATGGAAGGTTATTCAGATATTTTTGTAAAGTAGATGATATGCACATAATGAAGGAATAAGAAGATAATGAGATGTTTGATTGTATTCATGAGCTCATGATTGATATAAGGACTAAGTGATATCATGGTTTGAGTATATTGAATTTTGAGGATTTTGGTATGTGGAAAGTGTTAACTTTTAACTGCATTCATGTTTTCACTAAGGTTCAATGGGTATTCATTTTTCAAGAGAATACATGATTAAGGCCTTCGAATGTTTGGAATGTGACCAACAAGACATATCTTATGATATATGGGGATCAACGATGGATTAACATGCTTGTTATATGAAATATCTGGTAATCGTTTTCACTATAATATGAGAGTGGACTGTAGTATTATGGATAAGCCTAAATATTGGAATGGATTATGTTGGACATAAGTTAGTATTGTTTAAGGATAGAAGTTTTTTTTAGATATTATTTATGGGATGTTATAGTAATGTAGTTTTAGAAAAAGGACAACCTGCAGGATGGGCGACAACCCATCGCATCGGACAAGGCTGTGGGAATCGAACCCACAACCGAAGTGCGACTGGCCTTTATCACCTACCAATGGACTACAGGAAGTCCCTGGTTAGTAGAAACTAGTTTTATTTTATTAAGCGGTATGATATATGAAGTATAAGTTCATTTTTGGAACCATGTACGATTAATCTAACTATAAGATGGACTTATAACTTTTGCTAACCTTTTGTTTGAAAAAGATGGAATGACCCATCATTCTATCACATGATCTGCTAACACATCACGAATAACAAATTCAACTTCATTTCTTTAAGGGATGAAGTGGAAATTGTTCAATTCACGAACAATAGTGAGATTGTACCAAAATCATGCAAGTATTTCTTTTAATTCATCAAATTTAGGGAAATGATCTTGAAAACCAAAAATGTTGTCCTAGTTCCCTTATATCCTATGAATCATATGGTACCTTAGATCATCACAAATCAATATCTTTGTGATTGTTGGCATTTTCATAGCCATGTTCTCTACCACTCTCCATCAGAACTTGATGGTTAGATTTTTCGTCCATATCCATATTTTCACCTATGTTCTCCTACGTGGAAACCCAGTGATGAGTTAATTTGGGTAACTGTTACATTTCATACTTTAGTTTTTAAATCCATGTTTTGATATTCCTTTTTACGATGTGGGTTTCTATTAAAAAAACTTTCGAGTAGTAAACCATTTATAACACCGACGAATTTCGAGGGCGAAATTCATTTTAAGGGGGGTAGAATGTAACACCCCGAGATTTTTTGAAAAATATTCTTTTAATTTCATTAATGTCTTGTGTTTTATGCTACACCAAGATTACCTTGCACTATATGCGACACTGTATTAGCTTACAGTATACGCAACACTATTCTTGGATCGTGTTACACACAATTTTGATAATAGTTATTCTACGCAACATTGAGTATATATATATATATATATATATTCAATGTATAAATGAAATATGGTTGGATTATGTTATACGAAACAATTAAGGATTCTTGCACAACACGTAACCCTAACTAGGCTTGCATTACACGCAATCGTGACCTTCCTCGATAGCGTGTGTTGTACGCAATACCGGGTTTTATTAAACAACGATATATTATTATTATGAACTAGCCATTATGAATAGTATTAACTAAAATTTGAATTTTATAACATTATTATTCATATTACACATTTTCTAGAACATGGTATAATAACAAAATAAATTTTTCGGGTAAAATAAGTATTTTTCAAAAAATGCAGTTTTGCCGCCTTTTGATGACGCACCCACTTTAAATCTAGTTTTTGACATGTTTATAAGTTCAATTTGACAAAATAAAATTTTTCTTTGGAATAAAGAAATAAAAATTTACTTTGTATAAATTTTTCATATTATTCTGGTAACATTCATATTTTGATGAATAGTAAAAACACGCTATATTTTAATTAAAAACAACTTTTTTCATCACAATAATTTATATGGTTAAATTATAATATTGAATGGTTTTAAAGTATAAATAGAATATATTTTTACCATTTAATATAATTTATGTCATTATCATTGATTTTACATTAAATTCGTAGGTTAAATCAATTCAATCTTTTGCAATGTTTTAAAGAAAAACCCGTTTTCTTTCGACAACGAGATTAATTTTAATTTAATTTCTGAAAATTTTGTGTATTGAATTTGGAAAAATGGATTCCATATTTGGAATCAGTGGGTCCAAATTATGTTAATAAGCTACTTTTTATTTTTGGGAATTATGAATAGTAACTACGGTAAATTTTATTTACCATAGTTAAAGGTAAATCGGGTAATTAAGGGTAAATATAATATTATAAAATTACCCTAACACATGCCAAAATTCTATTGGATGGCTAAAAGTATACCCATATAACCTAAGGGTATGATTAGTTTCATTTTTTGGACTTTTGACCATGAAAATAATTTAATTATTATTAAAACCAAAGAAAGTGAAAACATGTCACTCTCTTAAATCTTATAAGTATAATAATTTTAATTTAGTGATAAAAATCATAAAACTTAGAAAATGAATAGTCTCCAGAAATGTAATGAAATTATCTACATCATGATAATTTATTTAGAATTTTTAGGTATTAAATAATTGTCATTAATGGTGATACATTAATGATACAGAAATTATTTATTAACTGGGAAATAAGTAATATAGTTTTTATTGAAATAATAATACCAATTAAAAGGCCCAAAAACCTGACAAAAACTTATTGGTAGTGTATATATACATATTAATCATCCCATTACCAAATATATAACCGTTTGGAGCCTTATAAAAGTTATTATGACACTTATATTATTTTATTTTAAATGATGCCAAAGTTGTCACCTTCAAAATTTAATAAATATAACAATTTAAATATTGTGATTTTAAGATGATAAATTCGAGTAAAAGTATTATTGTGAAAGGTAATATATTTATCTTCATCATAGGATTTGTTTTTTAATTTTTATGAAACAAATAAGTATATTAATAATTATACAAAAATGTTGTAGTAATTATTTTATTAAGAGATAAACCAAATAAATGGTTTTAAAAATAATAAAATAAATATTATATGAACTATTTAATGTGATCCACTAATTTTATAGATACATATGACCATTTATGAATCTATTAAAGCTTTTAGTTCGAACATATCTTCTGTATATATTTTATTTAAATTCAAATAAATGAATAGTGTCAAAATTGACACTATTGTTATTTTATAAAAATAACATATTATAAAATTTTTTAAAAATCACAAAAATATTTAAAAATTATAAATTTACATTTATATGTTCTATAATGTTATAAAGTAAACAATTATGGAAAATTCACAACAAATAAGTAATTATTTGTTATAATTTAAAATTTAGAATTTTATTACCACAAATAAACTTAAATAGATTAAATAAGGATAAATCAAAATGATATGGTTTAAAATAAGATCCAAACATGTCTAAATTTGATTGGTTGATGAGATTACAATCCTATATCATCTAATATTAGAATATGAGTCATTTTTGGAGGTTTTTAAATGGGGTTAGATTTATTATCAATTAATATTTTTTAAGAATTCCAAAGGTGCCCCTCTCCTCCCTTATAAAAGGGAACCTCCTCCCTCTCTTCCACACACCACTTTGAGCCTTCAAGCTCGGCCAACCCCTGCCCAATTCTCTTCTCCACTTCCCTAGAAACATCCTAGAGGTCCTGGTCTTCTTCAAAGACCAATTTTAGTGCCCTAAGAGGAGGTCTCAAAGAGGCGCTTCAAAGAAGAGGTAATTTCCATTACCGATTCTTTCACCTTTATTTCTTCTTCCACTTCTTTTTCTTAGGTTGTTTCATTATTAAGTAATAAAATCAGTATCACTCATGTACTGATATGTTATTATAAGTATGAAACAACCCTATTTCACCATCTATCCATCCTACGGAAAACGAAATCACCGCGCGTGCGTACGTACGGAATACCGTCTCCACGCCGTGGTGTAATCTATTTTCCACCACCACCTTACTTGGATGGGTATAATGATGTAAAGAATAACTATATATGATTATTGTAAAGTTATATTTATTCTGTAATAGTATACATACACTCCAATAAAATTCCACGATCATGGGAACGATATCATCGCTCGTGCGTACGTACGGAATACCATCTCCACGACGCGATGAGATTCATTCTCAATGATTTACCATTCATAAATGATTATAAAGTATATATAATAAGTAATCATGAAATATATGACATAATAATTATACTGGATTTATGTATATATATATTTATGTCATCCAATTAATTCCATTCAATTCAATGAGGAAACGAAAACAACGTTCATGCGTACGTACGACCTACCGTCTCCATGAACGGTGTATTTCTTTCCATTTATCGATCTATTAAATATATGTATATTCTGAATATATATTATATATAAATCATGTTTTAAATTCTGGATGTAAGTAATCATGATCTAATTAATCATATGAACAATTCTAAGTCAAAACACAGACGACAAATGAAACGATTTTACCCAAAACGCTCTTTAACATGGAATTTACAAAAGAACGGGTAATATAAAGTCATAAGTGAACCATATATGATATCATAACAATTAATATGATTCTTTAATAAGTAAATAACATTATTTAAATCATTATATAGGAGGTTCGGATACGTATGAAGTATATCAGACCTAAGGTAAGGGATAACTATTCCAATCTCGTTCTTATCCGAGATTGTTTATTCGTAAGTATTTACTGGGGTTATTATTATCATCCATGTCCATGTTTCTTAAAAATGGTTTCATGTATGTTTGAAGTCATTTTTACCCATTTTGACTTTTACCCAATGGTATATAAGAAATCTTTCTTTTATTTACCCAACAAGGTACTTTTTGACTTTTTCGACAAAAGTACGAGAAGAATGTTTTTTTTAACATATACAGCATGACAGGATTTTTACGGTTTTATAAAGCCTTATTTTCATGAAGCTTCCTACAAAATATTTCATGACTATTTTCAACAAAATACTTTTCATTTAAAATTTCATGGAATTTTTTTGCATGGATATTTTTCTCAAGAATTCATTTCAAGTGTTTTATCAAAACCATTTTTCATCTAAGATGAAATTATTTCATATGTGTATGTTTCAAGTATAATTTCTCTATGATTTACATGGTTTCACTTTTATTATTATGAAATGATATCCATTTCTTTTATATGGATTATGTGATGATGGGATTATGTTTATAAAACCCATTTTATTCGTTGGGTTATTATGAATGATGTATGTTTATTTTGTGGAACAAGTAAGAATGATTTCATTATGAGATGGGTGGGACCTATATCTCCCTCCAATGAATTGGGTAAAGATTCTATATCTCATGAGATAGACATGGATGGAACGGTAAGTTAATCCGGTTCAGTGTTACAGGACTGAAACGAGGAATGAACTCGATTCAGAATGAGACTTTGCCCACTAAGATGGTCTTGGCAGCAACACCTTGGCTACTATGGAAATCATTACATGTTCTTAATGGATTCCACAATTACATGTTTTATTCCCATGATATTTTATCATGATTTATGTTCCATTATGATCTATTCCTTATGTACTTCCATGTTTTATGTCGTTGCTAAAGATTTTTAATGTTCATGTTTTTTTTAAGTTCAAATGTATATGGTATGTTTTATTTTATCCATGCTTACCCTTACTGAGCATTTGAGCTCACCCTTTTTATGTTTTCTTTCCTCAGGATATAGAGAAAGGTTTTAGGTAAGAAAAAAAGGGGAAGATCTTTATGGGATATGTTGAAGATCTTTCACCACGATTAGAAGATTACGTTCCAAGTTTCCAAAGACACTAAACTATTACAGTCCTTGTGTGTTTGTTTTTGTTATGTATTAATTATTCTGCTCAAGTAATGTAATTTCCATGTACGTCAAGCTTCGGGTCTCTACATTGGGTGACCCCTGACATATATGATGTAACTTTCCTGCTCCTTCTAGGCCTATTAGAGGGCTCTCCCATGAGTTTCAAGAGTATAGACGGTTTGAGCGAGGATATAGATGGAGTATTGATTTCTGTCGTGACCACATCTTCCCATGGATCCGCGGACCCTATGGCCTATTCCCCTAATTCCCTAATTAGATATAGGGAATTTAGGTTCATATCAATACTCATTATTTATGAATATATCCATTAATTAGATGTCATTAATGGAACCAAATATAAATTCTTCATCTGATGAGGATTCTGTATGGTGAGTCAACTCTTACGGTACCATTTGGTGGGGAGGTGCCTATGATTTTAGGACTAAATGAATGAATTACGATATATTCAAATATTAATTTGTCCTTATAACAAGTTTATCATCTTGTGTTTGTTTCTCACCCTTCTGGCTATGTCATTTTTTAGCATA
Source organism: Viscum album (assembly GCA_963277665.1). Taxonomy (NCBI): domain Eukaryota; kingdom Viridiplantae; phylum Streptophyta; class Magnoliopsida; order Santalales; family Viscaceae; genus Viscum; species Viscum album. The sequence continues at coordinate 910,233,260 of OY728145.1, forward strand.
CTATCCTTTAGAGGATTGTGGTGCCGAAGGAGTCGACTGTTCCATAGAAGAAGTAGCTGGGTACATTGTTGGTTGTTTCAAATTTTCTTGGAGGATAAAATGATTCTGGTTGATTTTTTTTCTAATAACCCAATCACTAAACTTCTAAGCACCTTTTCAAGTAACTTATTTCCATTCACCTCGTTCCTCTGGATTAGTGGTAGAAACACATGCTACTTGTGTAAGTGGTTTTCCCATATTTACTTTCCTAGAGTCAATTTTTTTTGTGAGATGTCTCTGAAAACAAAACATTTTTTTATGGCATGACTCAATGTCCAGTTATAGGTTCAATATTTTGGGAGATTTTCAAGACTATCCTCATTGAGATTCTTGGGCTTTGGGAACTTGAGAAAGTTGTTCTCCAGAACCGTAATGAAGTAGCCAGAGACTTGGTCATATTAGAACAAATAAACTTTGTTCTTTAGTTCCTAAAAATGGGGTTTTCTCTTATCTTATCACTCATTATGATTCAACATGAATCATTTCCGATGCTTAGGATTTGGTGACGTACAATATGGAGTGGGTTTTGGAGATGGGGCTAGTACAGGGGCTGGCATAAGAATAACTACGACAACCTATGCTTTTACCTATTATCTTACCTTGATCTGACAAAATCACTCAAGACTTGGCCTTGGTTAGGAAGATGAATCTATAAGAAACTATGATGAGATCCCGAAACCCTCCTGTATATTTCATAGGTATGAGCAGTGTGCGTAACTCATAATGAAGATTCTTTATACAGATGGACAATAAATCCTATTGGGGAAGCTGTAGCTTTAGAGAGTAGGTCAACCCATTCCACAGAGCAATGAAATATGATACCCCCTCATTATCCCACTACTTTTATTTTGAGAGGTTTAGGACCATTGTCTTTTACAACGTTGAGATAAATTGAAATAGAAACTACCAATAAAGATCTTCCCATTCTGTGATTGAATGAGCCAAAAAACTAGTGTACCATACAAAGGCTGGCCCTTATAATGTTTACATGAAGCACTTTAGTTTCACCACTTCTTATTGTGGAGGGGTACCCATCATGGGATCACATTGGGACACTAAATGCATAAAATTATACTTCGGTTCCCCCGAGCTGTTAAAAATTGGAAATGTAGGGTTCCCAGAATTCGGTGGGGTAGGGGTCATATATACCCATTTGGGGTAAGGATTCCTTTTTGGATGTACCAATTTATTCCATTATTCTATATATTCCAATTTATCTATCAATGACTCAATGCTATTGATAAAACCTTGATGGATATCTGGTTGAACATGAACTTGAGTAGGGGAAATAATGGGTAGGGCCATCTGTGGTGGATCTGTTTGTAACCATGGTGGGTAGCCTATAGGGGTTGGTCGATGAGGATGTGTCTGACCTAGTCCTAGTTGTGTATCCAAGGTAGGTAACTCTCGATATCTTGCTGGTGTGGGGTCCAAGTATATTGGTTGTTGGTACCCTAGACTGAGCGGATGTTCTAGATCCGTTTTAGTTGCTGGGACTAACCCTTTTTGTTGAGGTGGATCAACTGGGAGAGTGAGTTGAGGCTTTACTCATATAACATATCGAGTAGGTATGTTTCCTATGAGTAGTTCTATATTTAGTTTTCTCAAATCCTTCATCTCTTCCTCTTACTGAGAAAATATTTCCTTGAGTTTAAGGAGTTCTACCAATTTGAGAGGTAGGTAGTGTTCAACCTTACCTTTACCATTTTATTTGGTAGATGCTCACTAAGGAGTTAGTAGTGGAGTGGTTTATGGAATCCCCAAATTCATATAAAGATTATGGTTTCAGGTATGCACACCTCCTTCAATCATTTCGGCGTAGACTGTATTACGAACAAAAACTTCCTCCTCTTATTCCTTTGTATCAGCCTTATGCTCTATAGTGTCTGCATGGGTAGTGCTAATGATGTTCACCAATGCATAATGCATTATAGGAATTTCATCAGCCTCTTTGAGATATATATTTTTTCCCACTACAAGACCCCATAATCTCCTTCACTGGTCCCCTTAGGGATCATTTAATGGATGATGATCCAAAATGAATCGCTCAGAAATTTTGTTGTGCATGTTCCCAATGAAGATACCAGGTCATGGGATAGGAATATCTAGGAGGATACATTTTGCGGAACTCACCCTAAACTAGAAAAGACCGACTTCTATTGAGGAGGATGAGGTTAGGGTAAGAAAACCTCATCCCTATGGGATGGGGCTGCTCCCATTCCCTTTCTACAACCTTTTGAGCCTGGTTTGACGACCTCAAAGGTTGTGTTGAAAAATACCCCAATCTTGTGGGATAGGGTTTCCCCTATATTACTATGGATACTACTGCCATGAATACTCTTTTGATTTTTGAGATATTTTTGTAAACATGGGTTGGGTGCATTGTATTATTTTCACCTTAGACACCTTCTTCCAAAGATATTGTAAATGCATGATGATTGTATTCTCTCAAGCAAGAGGCTTGATCAATACTCTCAGAATTTTGATGTATGAGTTTTTCGATGATTTCTCTCTTCTAAAACGATGTCTTCAAGAGCCAATTAGGTCCAGTTTTTACTGAGCGTACCATCTATTATGAACTAATCATGTTTCTTGAATCTAGCCTGAGGTTATGACATTTCATGATGCCACATTCAGCGGGCTTTGCTGATCAAGGAGTGAAGTGAAATGCAACATCCCATGTTCTCCCCATCATCTGATATGAACACCAGATGGGGTGTCGATGATCAACTGACATAATTATTTTAATGTGTTGAGACATGTGTGTTGAAGGGATCTTTTCTATTTTCCAAATTCTGGGCATCGTTCATCTAGGTTATCCAATAAGTTGATTTTATGGAATATCCCTTTTATTACCTTAACATGGATTGGATATTCATAATAAGGCAATACTTTAATTTTTAAGTGCTTAAGAGTGGTCCATATATTCATGAAAATTTCATGCACACAATCTTATGAAAACACCTATGGAATGATATATTGGGGAGTGAATAAAGTATAGAACATGATTGATATATTGTCCTTATCCAACCATCACATCTTGAAAAACATTTATTCTTCATCTTTTACAAGATACTCCTCAACCTGGTCTAACCAAAGTGGACGTTTCCCCATTGCTTTATTGTAAATAACATGATCAACATGGATTTCCTCTATCATATTAGAAGGTAAGTGATCTAAGGGTGGTTAAAAGAATTACTATTTTCTTGGGATATCTTCCAGTATAAAAAGGATTTCACTTGTCAATGATGAGGAATCAGGATTGAATGACCTCATTTTCCTAAGTGTCTCACTATAGGAGGGATTTCTCACATTAATTCAGCAAGGGGAGGACCATCTTGATGAAATGAAATTACACTATGAGGAGGAAATTCACAGTGAATTACATCATGGGAAGGACTACCACCATGGTTTGACATCCAACCGAAATGGAGATTCCTACAGTGTATACCCTAGGGAGGACCTTTAGGGTGGATGATAATAAGGGGAGTACCTCCTTTCTATTTTATCTTCTAGCCATGTGGAGGGTTTTTTTTATGCTCATCATGAGATGGGATCTCATGATTGATCATATTTTAGACATTAAGTGATCCTTAATGGATAGTTATCCTGGGAAGACCTCCAGAACTGCTTCTACTACTTACACAATTTGGTAATAGAGGAGTAGGATCCTTAGATTCCATAGATAAACATCTGAGGGATTCAATAACTCTATCATTAAGAATAGAAGGATCATAGAGAGACTCTTCATTTTATAATCTCCTCTAATGAGGATTCTTTTTAGATGCTCTCTCATGATAGACTAAGGTTTCTTACTAGGGATAACAAATTTTATATACGAAAGATTATTTGATTATCTCCCATGCCACTGCCAAAATTTTCTGATAGTTTTTTTTTGTAATTTTGGAAGGGATATGTGCCTGCCCTTAAGTGACCACTAGGGTAGATCAATGATCTCTAGTTGTAATGGGGATATGATCCTGATCCAGTTACCTATATATCATTTAATTTGACCCATGAACTTCCTAGACAGGAGAAAAGATGTGTGTCTGCTTTGGAGTGACCCTTGTGTTGTGTTGAGGAGTTACCCTAATTATAGAGATGGAGTTGTTTGTACACCTCTCTACCAACACCACTATCGTTATTATATCTTATTAGGTTTATAGGATGTGGGAAGAAATTTTTGTATTCCCTTTCACCATTATCAGGATATGCCCAGTGACTTCAGTGGTATGAACGGGGATAGATTCCCATTCCATGGCTAGAGCAAGGGTGTATGACTACTCATGTCCTCTATTTCCTATCAGTATATACTAACAATACTCAGGTTTGGGGGTAGATATATGAGTATTCCCCATATTTGTTGTTGTGATTTACCAATCGGTTTCTCCAAATACTACCAGACTAGGATGGAAATCTTGATAGATATAGATAGGTGTGTGTGCTAGCTCGTGGTTAGCCACCGAATTTGATTGGAGGACTTAATTGATGTGGGTAGGTGTGTGTGTCTACTCACGGTTTACCACCATATTTAAATGGTGGGATTCTATAGATGTTTTCAAACTATATTGACATACTTGGTTGATGTATGAAGGTGCTTCTGACTGCTCACATTTTACCATTATATTCGGTTGGTGAGATTATTTTAAGGGAATAGAGGTGTGTTCCTATTACCTGTCAACTGGTCGCTACCCTTAGTGGACAGTCTTGAGTGCCCAGGTCTGGGTGACTAGGGCCAGACTTTTGAGCTTAACACCCTCATCACGTTGAGGGTTCATTTATTCATGACATTGGTGAAGGTAGATGCTGATAGGAGCCCTTTGGAGGGACCCATGTGCTGTCTAGATGAGGCCATTAATGACCTCTTGATTTACCTCCCTAATAAAAGGGAGGAACTTGTTGTAATGTTTCAGGGATAGGCTCTCAAAATGATTTGACATGGTAATTGGTGTCTTATGCTTCTAGGATGCCAACCATCTTTGAGTGGATGGTTGGTTGGGATTCATAATCTGGAGGGATTTTTGAGTGGTCTCTAGGGTTGGTAAGGTACCATTTATGTGGTACTCTCAAACTAGTGCATTTGAGTCTTGGTGTTGTAGATGTTGGGTTGGTGACAATGCACTATTTTAGGTTGAGGACCCATCATGTGTAGTGCCAAAAGCATATGTCTATTGGAACCGATAAGACACCATTTAGATTGAAGGGATTTATTTTTGAAAGTTACTTGATATATATGAAAAAAATAAGAAAACCTCATAAAAGTAGTATCTCAATAAATGAACACATGCATAATCAATTTTTTTAGATCCATGTTCAGGCCTCTTTCACTTTCTATATGAAAGGGTCCTGACATATGGGAGGAACAATCATTTTGGTTAAGGATTCATGTTAATTTCACCATTTTTATTTCCAATGAAAATTATACGGTTTACCCGATGGTTGAACATGGGGGTCTGAATGTCGCACAATCATTTACGCCGGGTTTTCCATTTTTGAATTGATTTCAATGGGTTTTATTTGTGGAGTCAGAAACACCCAATGGTTACCTTATTCGAGATGTTTCATCAACCTACTTTCAAAAGGTAGGTAGTTATTTGGGAATGGTCCAATAATTCTTGGGGACTCACATTGGGGGGGTCAGGCTCATTACACCCTTTTTTGGGGAATTATTTCCTACTCTAGGACTCTCTTAAAGATTTAAGACATATTCAATAATAATTTTTTAAATTCCAAATATAAAATAGGCCTCCCTTAAATTAAAAATAAATTATTAGTATACATGAACTTTAGAATCATTGTATCATAGGTTATTCATCTATGGCACCCTTTTATACGAGGATTAGAGATTATTTGATTATTTTATTATTATGATTATAGTTTTAAGACACCCAGTGGGGCACTCTGTAATTTATCATCCTCTAGGGAGATGAGAGTTATTTTGATATCGGGATCAGGCTCCTGAGATAGGATTCCTATGTATCCTTATGAAATGAATTTGAACCCACGTAGTTTAGTGCCACTTAATGGGACACATCATACCTTTTAAGGTCATGTTATGAGGACCAGAACATGTATTTTAACATCATATGATGATGATGTCTTGGAAAAATTCACCTATACAATGTTTTATATGGGGATTATGCTGAAGTGGCCCAGAGTAATTAGAAGAGATTTAGCCTCCCAGGATGGATATGAACCTATAGAGAATATGGCCCAGAAAAAATTATGGTTAATTTGGGGTGATGGGTTTGAACCTTAAGGAGGATACCTATATATCCCATTTAGAAAATAATCAAAGCCTTTGTAGTTCAATTGAGGTTTATGACCCAATCCTATGGAGGCCATCTAAAGGTTGTTCTCACAGGAGATATGGCTCTTTGAGAGGGATACATGGAATTGATAACCCATGCCTATGGAGGCCCTTTGAAGGTTTCTATTACAGGGGATATGGAACTTTGAGAGGGATACATGGATTTGAGTACCCACACCTATGGATTCCCTCTTAAGGAAGGTGAAAGGAAGATCCAGATAAGGATTCTATGCCGAAACATACATCTGATCATGTGAATTTCATGATTGTTACTAATCTCTAAGCCCATGTGAGTCATTCTTGATGTGATAAACAAGAAGAAGTGTAATATTTTACAAATAAAACAATCTACTTCATCCAATAGTGGATTAGGATAGGGATATGAGGTAGAGAGAAAGGGCCTTGAGGTGCCCGTATCCTCTCTTGATTTCATAACCATAGGGGATGGAAGATAGGAGGGGTATGACCTCCTGTAATAAATACTAGAGGATCACTCTATTAGGGATTCCATATTCCTAATTTTAGAGAATATTATAGGAGGATAAGACACTAGAACTCATAAAAGGTAAAGGTAAGTGGCTTCCCTAACTATCTGAAATGGGGAGGTTCCTCATTCATAGATGATGAGTGAAGGACAAGGCACTAGCCCTCATCTTCTGAAGTGGGAGGTCCATGGAACTACCACCAAGGTTGAAATTCTCATTATAAATGGGATTCACAATTTTAAACACCTTGAGGACCCTACCCATCAGGCAGGATAAGTGAGAGACAACTATTATTGAGGGAATACACAACCAAATGGGAGACAAACTAGTGCATATTTCTCCATGATCATGAAAATCTAGAGGCCTTAGTGGAGGTTTTGATTTGGGCCCCCTCATATGGGAGTCCCAAGGAAGGGGGTGACCTACCATCAATGGCATGAAAAAGGGTCCCAAAGGATGGCTCGTGTTGGCGAGTCCTAGGTGAGTAGAAGGAGGATCACATAGGTGAGGCTTGCATGGATTGAAGGGGTCTCATGCAAGGTAGACCTGGGAAGACTGGAAGTGATTCATTTAGGGTGGTATAATGCGAGCTAGAAGTTAATTATTGATGAAAAATATCTTAATAAACAACACTTGGTTGAGGCCTTTCTCCAGGCTCCAAGGTTTCCCTTTGGTGTCTTTGGAAGGGTCTTACATAGGTCCCAAGTTCAATAGGAGACCTCTGCTCTAGTACTTTCCAACTAGGGGGGGAGGTGTTTCCTTTCATAGGTGTATTGTGTTTGATGCACTGAAAGGTCTTTAATCCCATTATTTACCTCAATTATATTTTCTCTTGGGTTTTGGAGAGCTACCTGAATGGTTTCAAGGGCCTAGGTGAAGGACTAGGGAAAACAAATCCTCATGGATTCTTCTGATCTTATAGTTATTGAAAATGAGGAGCACTAGGGTCCTATTTATAGGAATTATCAAGACACTAGATGAAGTAGGCATCTCACATAGGTGGGTCAATCTCGTCATTGCATAGTTCTGCCGTACTAGTTACCGTGTAGGTGTGTTGCACTGGTCATCATGTAGGTGTGACTTGAGTGGTTCTCCTAGGTGTGCTTTTATGGGGCCTATGTGGTGGAACTGGTGAACAAGATGAACCAATGTAGTGATTTTGGCATGCAGGATGGACCTGTGTGGTGCCTCTAGTTTAGGCCTTGCACAGTATTATCCAGGTGAGCCTATGATCCTTGATATCTTTCTTTTTCTTAAGGTATTTCGCTTTGAAAATTATCATTATCATGTGATAAAAAGTAGTTTCAATAGTGGTATTATCATAAAGTAATAAATTAATTATACTCAACATATTTAAATTTTATTATGATTATTAAACAATAATTTTCCACTTTCTTTTCTATCAAATGGAAAGTGAAAGTGTCGCTTGTGCGTACGTACGACTTACCGTCTCCACGTAGCGATACAATTAATTTATCATCACCATATTTTATTGATGGTTATTATGAATGGTTTAATGTTTATATATAATAATCATGAAATTATTATTCTTTTGAAATTATAATATCACATCTACCTTCTTATCTTCCACTCTATTGGAAAACGATAACGTCGTTCGTGCGTACGTGTGTAATACCACCTCCACAAAGCGATGCAACTTTTTTTCATTTTGTTTTATATAGAAGGTAAAAAGGATTGATTTAATGAATATATATTATTTAAATGTTATAATAATGATTTTGTAAAGTTTAATTATTATTTATCTTTATCTTTTTCCATCTGTGGAAAAGTAAAAACAACATTCATGAATACGTACAACCTACCGTCGCTATGAACGATGTAATTATTTATATGTATAAATTTTATGGATCACCATAAATACCTATATTATGAATACATATGATATTTATATCATGGAAAACATTATTTAGATTATTTAAACATGATCAAATTATAAGGACCAAAACCACCGAACCATAACATACATGAAAAATGAAGTAGTTATTACTTGGAACAGTGATTTTAACAAAGAATTATTAATAAAAAAGTGATAAAATATTATAAGTAAATAATATATGGTATGATATATATGAGTATTGTCACAAACCAGGCCGGGTTTCCATCTGACCCGGTCCGAGACATGGCCCGAAGGGCGTTCCCGATCCCCACGGGCTGGCACAAGTGCCCGGGTATCAAAACTAACACATGAGAACAATTTACCCGAAATAGTAAACACAAAACCACTAACAAGATAAATAAAATAAAACTGTGAACTGACAAACAAACAAACCCTTAAACTAAAATCAAATTTAAAGGTTTATAACTTGAACCAACATCCAAAAAGTAACGAAAACAAAAGAAACTAAAACTTTAACTCAAACCTCCAATCAACAATATAGGTGAGATAACCATAAGCTACGAACACCAACCTGCATAATAAGACCGCCCACAACCCGAACCACCATCTTTGAGTTCAACGCTTTGACCTGAAATACAAAAGAAACAGATTCTACATACACCCAAATGTGTATGTAGGGTGTGAGACAAAAGCCTAGTAGGACGTCAGCCAACAAAAAGGTTCCATGTATAAACATTAAATGAAAAATACATTTGTAGGATAAATAAAAGAAAGGACACCAAAGCTTGAAAAAATTTAAAGAAACAATTTCTATAAAGAAAACACTTTCAAAGAAAACAACTCAAATAAAAATAAAACACCCTTGCAGTTAAAAAAACTCAAACCTTTAAGAGAACCCAAAAGCTACACTGTATGCCGACGGTGAGTGTATAGTAGTCCAGGAGCACCAAAAGTGGGAGAGGCCCTATAGGTACTAGAAAAAAGAATGGGACCCCAAAACATCGTGTCTTAGTGAACAGTAGTATAGGAAACACAAAAAAATACATTCTCGTGCACAATCCACTAGTAGGGAAACACATCCATAACCTAGTGGTATCCAATCATCATCCAATGTTTAGTTAGTGTTGTAATAGTCAAACCAGCTAAGTGAAACCGGGCTAGATCCACTTCTGTATCACTAGCACGCTAGATCTAGTCCACCCACCTAGTACCCAAGCTTCCCCTTTTGTGCTCAAGATGTTCCCATTTCACATTTCACGTCAAACTCAAATGAAAAAAACAAATAGGATGTTACCTAAACCCAATGCCACACTTTCACACTCACACAAAAAAACCATTTGTAATAATCCACACACAAAATACTTTACATAACTCAATTAAACTATTTTTTTGCACCGTTAATCATTATTTACTAAAACATATTAAATTTTTTAAACAAGTTATTTGAAAAGAGAAATGGCATGACTTAACACACAAAACCAACCCAGCCCTCCTTCATGACCAAATACACCCAATGCCATATCGAGAACACAACCTATACCACTTACATCAATTAATAACCCAACCTCATAATTAAAAGACCATTTTTCCAATTAAATAAAACACTATAAATTTTATTAAGCAATTCCAGAAGATAAAACATGACTTTAAACACCAAAAGTCCACTCAAAACCTATTTTTGGACAAAACGCATGTGAAAGCTAAACCAGAACATAAACCGTGCACTTTTCACATTTTCACAAAACAAACAAAACCTTTATAAAACACTAGTAGACAGCTCAAAAAAGGTTTTCATAGAAACAACCTACTCAACCAACACAACACCTTCACTTATGAGGAACCACATGCAACTCCATGTTGAAACACAATTAACACCACTTTCATAAATTAAAAGTTAACTGCACATATTATTAAACACTAAAAATTGACTAGAAATAAGTTTTCAACCAATGAACACACCCACCCACATAAAAATACTACCAACAAATCTAACACATGGATGACCACAAGAAAACCAAATCCACACCTAAAAGAGTTAATAAAATAGCACTATAAATTAATTAGGCAAGAAAATAATTCATTAAATAATGTTTAAATGAATAACCACCTACCTTAGGTGAAAAAAACACCAAAAGTTCGGTACGCAACTCCATTTGCTCGCCAAACACACCACAACAGAACAAGGTAGACCCTAAAACAAAACTCAAACCATAAACCTCCCATTAGACCCCTAAAAAGCGAACCTCAAACCTTCTGGAAAACCAAATCTCATGGAAAAGAAAAGAAACCCAACCTTAGGGGGGGGGGTAGTAGTCACCGGAACGGGGCTTCGCCAGAAGGGAAAAAAAGCCACCGGCCTTGGGGGGGTTGCAGCTGTGCGATAGCCAGCTGAGAGGTGCTCGACCGAAGTGAGCAGCGCACTGGACTAGTGTGCGGCCAGTAAGAGAGGAGTGCAGGGTAGCCAGGCTGGAACCGGGCCACGCAAGTAGGGGGATTCACGCCGGCTTGGTCTCACTGGAAGGGGGGTCAACGCCAGCGACCTCCGGACAACAGTGCGCTGGGAGGAAGGATCTGACCTCGAGCGGTGTGCGCAGGTGAGGATGCCATTTTTTCGGACAAAGGTAAGGGAGGCGAGCAAGCGGGTGGAGATGAGGTTGTGCAGTGTGAGGGGGCTAGATTGGAGTAGATTTGGGCCGAGCAGGGTTGGCGCAGCGGGCATCTGGGACTGGATGGGGGGGGGGTGCAAGGGAGATGGGGAAAAGGGGCGACAGACCTGAGGGTAAGGGGGAATCAGTGCGACGGGAAGAGGGTCTAGGGGGAGGGGCTGCTGCGGCGTAACACCAAAGGGGAAGGGGCTAGACAGGAAGAAGGTCCAGGTGGGGGGGGGAGCGCAAACCCTAGAAAAAAAGAAAAAAAAGAAATTAAAAATAAAAATAAAAATAAATGGGAATTAATAATAATAAAAATACTAAATTCTAACAACAACAACAACAACAACAACAAAAATAACAACAAAAATAATAATATGATAGTAACAAACTTAATAAACTAAATAATAAAATATATAATATTCAACTTAATAAAATGATATTAATAAAAATAATACTATTAATTAAATTATCATCCAAGATAATAAAAATAATATTCTCAAGTTGCATTAATAATAAAAATATTATTAAAACCATTCTTAATTCATCTTATTTCATTAATTGAACATTGGAAAGGCATGCAGTGACCAAGCGAGGTTTCATGAAGACCCAAGTGAGGCTGCATGGCTTTGACCGCGGTGCGCTAGACGCAGTCAAGGTCAACACACAAGTTTTTAAATAAGAACTCAGAAATTTTTATGTCGGGCCTCGACCAAAACTACCCAACACAAAGAAAATTAATAAAATAAATACTACAAAGATGGAGGGTGTGAAAATTCTCCCCATAATAATTATTTCCATCCCCGGAAAGCCCCAAATAAGGTCAAGACTCAAAGAAGAAAACAATACCCCCTTAAGGTCCAAAGAGGATCCCAAAAATCAACAAGTGAAAAGAGGAAAACACACCGTGTTTATAGAAAGTGACTTAAATGAAAATCTCAAGAAACTTGTATAAAGGCTTTCTGATATGTGTCTCCCACCCCAAAGAGCTAGGACACCTCTAGTTGATTAATCAAGGATAGGAACTCTCAACTCGCAAAAACCAACTTCACAAACCGAAACACCTTAAGAACCATTGAATGAAAACCACATCGTTTAACTGGAATAAAAAAACAAACAAGACCAACCACGTCCAAGGAATACTCTTATCACCTACCACCAAGTCACCTCTAAGAACAGGACCAAAAGACCAACTGGGGAAAGCCAGAAAGGGCTCCCCACCATTTAAAACTTATTGACGCCGAGACGAGGTTGGAAAACTGATACGGGGAGGCCTAAGCAGACTCCCCACCATTTTTAATAAGGGACAACACCAATTCCTTCCAGAGACATTTGAGCGAGACCTATCACAGGTCTCCCCACCATTAGAGCCGATAGAATATAAAAAACCTTGAAAATTTCCCGACGGTAACCAAACAACCCACCACAAGAGGTAGGGAGGGAGGGGCCCAACTACCGATGCGTCAAACCACAACCCAATACAAACCAACATCTCCACATCTCTGGATGATCACTATTCAAATTTGAGACTAATTCACCCAAAAAGATTCCATAAGGACCGCTAAAAGAGGTTAAATACAATGGGGCGCAACCCCGAGGACTTTAATGTAATGAGGCGACCACGCCTCCTCATAGCCAGAGGAAACCTCACACACCTTGTTTTCTTGGCCAAAACCCTAAGGTTCGGGTTTAATCTGATTGTTGCGTTCCTCTATTTTTAGGGTATGCGAATGTTGACTCAGGACCCATTGGCCCATAATCCATCATTCGCCACCAAGGATGAGGTGGATGGAATTGATTTTTCTTGTCGCCATTCCTTCAGGTAAGGATATAAATTTATACTATTTATTTTGCACCATCTAATTTAGAGTCTTACAAATTATACGATCCCCTAGTAATTTATTTGAGGTGCGTTGAGTCTTGTCGTTGCATTTTTGTGATTCTAAGTTATGTTGTAGTGGGTTTTGATTAATGTAGAGGGCACACACATGTATATATATATATATATATAAATATATTTATATATATAATGGCTCGTAGGTGCAGTTGCGGACCAGTTGCAGATTGGTTTCCATCGTATGTCAAGACGCTGAATGTTGAATTGGTTCCACCCCGAGGTAGGGTCCCCTTTTAAGTCATCAACTTTAATAAATTCAATAATAAAATTCTTGTTGCACCTTTGTTGGCATTTAAATTATGCAGTGAAGTATTTATATTGAATATTTTCTATTGTGAATTTAGTAAGTTAGATTAAATTACTAAATGTGATATGTGATGTGTTGATGCATAGCTTTGGATGTTATTAAATGATTTTTCCCACATGAGATAAATGAAGACATGACTATGTGTTGGTTTTAAGCTTGTAATGATGAATTTGTTAAAGTGACACGATTAAATAATTAAATAATATTTTATTTTGGATAAGATAAGATAATTAATTTTGTATATTAATTATGTGCTTTGAGACTGTATATAAAAAAATAATCAAAGGATTAATTATAATATATTGATTTAGCTAAGTGATATAATTTATTCAGGGATTAATTACGATATATTGTTTTGGATAAATAAAGATAATTAATGATGGATTAATTACTACCTATTAATGACGTGAAAGTTCATTCAAATATTGAATTGATTATAGGGTTTGAATAAATTAATTAATTTCTGAATTAATTAATTAGCATGAATAAATTTAAATTATGAATTTTTAATGCTCAAAGTTATGTACCATAATGTTTAGGTAAGATTTTTAATGGTGGGTTTGATTAAGAAATGTTATAATCAGAATGAGATAATTGATCCGATAATTAATTTCGATACGTTGTTTTGGCTAAATAGATATATTTTAATGATGGATTAAATGAAATGATTTTGCAGTGATATTTTAGAGAATTAATTATCATGTTTTCAGTTAGGGAATTGGGATAATTAATTGTCGAGTGATTTATTTAGTTGACTTGCTTGTGGTTAAGAATAATTGATTATTAATTAATTATTAACTATTGAGGTGTTGAATGGTTAATTAATTGTAGAATTACTTTAATAGAGTTTTATGTTGTTAATTAGTTGTTGAATTAATTAACATATTTGATTAATTATTTTATTAATTAATTAATAACGGTTTTGGGGTGTTAGACATGGCATTCTACACCAATGATAAATATTTATGTATGATTGATAAATGGGTTGTGAGACATGGACTAATTCTCCAAATACTCATGGGGTGTTAGAAATGGCATTTTACACCTACCTTTCATGTGAATATTCTTTTATGGGACAAGGAATGATGCTCCAAATACCCATGGGTTGTGAGATAAGAACTAATGCTCCAAATACTCACGAGGGTGCTAGACATGACGTTCTGCACTTGTTAATCGTCATTGGACGATGTGTCCAATTGGTTGTACATGATTGAATTAAATGGTTAATGAAAGACGATGTGAAGTAATGATTTGTGAATTAAATATGATAAAAGGTTCATATTTGTTAATGAATTGGGTGAATCACTATTTAGTGGACGGACCCAGGAGTAAATTACTATTTTTTATGTGGATGTTATCAGACATAGTACTTGAAAGATTAAATTGAATATCTTATGATGCATTATCCAAGACAAAGAACAAGCTTGGAATTTGGTCTTTACTCTGATTGCTTAGATGGTCTTTAAAGACATCTGTTGTGAGCGACTTATACAGGGGATGTCGGGCTTAAGCCGGATCTCGAGACTTATATAATTTAACAAGGTTTGAATAATTGATAAATGTAAATAAATGTGTGAGGACTGTTTTTTATGCATGAAAAATGTATAATGCAGTTCCAGACACTAGCTTAGGGCTGAAGTAGGTACTTAGGTATATAGTTACTTTGCACTGCTTTATTTATGCAAGTTTTCACACTATTTAAATTATTTATTTAATGTCTTGTACTGGGGTAGACACCGGTGGTCTCGGCCTAGGGAGATTTATATCTCCCACCCTACTCGGGCCGCCACTGCACTAGGGTACCTGAATATATTCTATTTGGTTGCAGGATTGTGCTATTTGTATATACTTGGGGGATAGAAGTAGAGGTCCGAGCAAAATCTCAAAATGCTTGAGGAGACCATTCTCAAGTCTTTGAGTCATTTTTTATCTATTTCTGTATTGGAATGTAAAGAATTCTGTTTTTTTCATTATTTTCTATTTTGTATCATTATCATGTCATGAATTCACCTGTTGTATAATTGGCATTGGCCACTTTTATAAAATGAGTACTATTTGTCTTCTGCTGTTTTGTCAATTATGTATTACTTATTTCACTATTGTTTGTTATTTACTTTGGTATAATGTTGTGAAACTCTGATAAGAGGGTATAGTCTTCCCACTGACTATCCTTAGACCCCCGTTTCTAGTCGGAATCCTCTGGCATATGAGGAGACGCGCTTGAGGTCTTGCAGTGATCGGTTCGGCCACCGGTTTAGGGGTGAGCCAGGTTGGGATGTTACAAAGTGGTATCAAAGGAAGGTTTCTTTTCCTTTGTCTTACTATTTTGGGGTTGGTAGACAGGAGACTAGGAATCTGTCAGTTCTTGGGTTAATAGCCATGCTTGGGACTGATCATCCCATGTATGGGAAATAACTAAGTGTCCAGGGATGGGAATTGATGTTTGTAGTATTTGAGGTTACAACTGATTTGATTTCACCTTGAGTGACTTGAGTATTTTTCGCTTCTTATTGATTATGAAAATTTTGAAAAAATTACCTTGGATTGATATGGAAAGGAAGTTTCATTACATGCATCATATTAGGCACTTAGATATTAACATGTCCTGTATATATGTTATGTCATTTAGTTGCATTAGTTGGATGACTGCTAATATGGATTGTGTGCCTTGACTATATGCCATGTATGGTACTTATTTAGCATAACTTTTTAGAGAGCATGTTTTGGTGAGATAATTAACTTTCTTGAGTAATAATATCAAATGCCTATGTTCCATGCTTCTGTATTATAGCATGTTTTAGTGATTTCATCATGTTGATTTGTGTTAGCTACTTATAGTGACATATTAGCTTGATGATAAATGATTGGTTTCTTTGGATAAATTTATTTGGTTGCAACTATGATGGAACATATTTTTAGTTGTAAGGTGTATGGGAACCTTATAACTACGGAAAAGGGTAACCAGTGTATTCAAACAATTAAAAAGGGATGCTAAAAGTTAAAATGTTAAATTAAAATTGGATATCTTAAATGTGATACAAATGCCAGTGGTAAGGTGTATGGGTGCCTTATCGACAGGTAGATGGATATGCATGTGAATGAACCATATAACCATAGTATGTTTGAAAAAGGTTATGAATGTAAAACTACTCGGTTTTGATTGAAATGAACTATTATTGGGTTCATTTTTGAAGAACCTGGATTGAATAAATGGGGCTCTCAGAGGTTTCCTTTTTGGTAAAAGGAATTTAGATGCTAAATGTTCTGTTTATATTTTTATAACATTGAATGTTAAAAGTTAAAAGAGGAAGTCTTCTATAGATTTTCTGTTTGGCCCGTGATGAGTTGATTGAAAACCAAGTGACTTGTTGTAAAAAATTACTTGTGTATTTTTTGAAATTCATTCAAATGTTAAAAGATTGAAATGAATTAATTAAAATGGCTAAAATGAAAAGGTGTTTTTGAACCTTGTGATTTCAGTTTTGCATGACCAAGAGAGAGGTTCGACGTTAATGTTTTGTAAGGGGCTAACCCATGGTAGGTAGTACCCTTAGAATGTTTTGGGCATTAAGGTAAGTTCATCCCACTACTCGGGATGAATTTTTGGGACTCAAGTGTTTTGACATGCCAATTGATTTATGTTGCGGCTTTTATGATCAATGTTTGACATGGTGATCGTGGTTTGCGGAATGTCACATGCATGCATAAAGGTGTTCTGAAATAGCATACTGGTGAGTGGATGATCTTTTATTTCGACGTCATGGAAAATACTAAGGTGGGAAGTGTTGCATCAATTTCGGTAAACGTGTTAGCAGGTGACATCGATCTTTTTGAACAGAGTCCTTCGGTAGTAGTTCGACTGATCTTTTTAGTGACCCTGGTTTTGTTAGTGCGGTCTTCTGAATGAGACCAGCATGTCCCATATCTTGACCTCGTTATGAAGACACTAATATAGCGTCGGTCTTACGCCACGCTACAATTTTAAATGTTGTTTGGCATGATGAGTGGTTGTTATCTAGGTTGTATGCCAGATGCATGGTTTCTTTGGGCTATACATTCATTCATGTTGGGGAATGATAGTTTTCAAACAACCATGTAAAGGCTCAACTTGGTAATGTCACTAGAGGTTGGGTAAAGACTTTGGTGTACATGCAGTTGGTGATGTAATAATTTTAAAAGGCACGTCATCAGTTTATGTGTGAGTGGGTTTTGGGACCATAATGTCTTTTCAAGAAATCATGCGCAACCATGGTATGTTGTTTGATAAAGATTAAACCTTTTTATTAATGAGGTACTTCTAATGGCTTCAAATGCAAGCTTCATTTGGTGAGATTTGGCTCAGTTATTGAAGAATTAAGTGGTTGGACTTATGTTTTGGTTAAAAGTGCATTTAGCATTTGAAAACATAATGTGTCTTTCAAATGAAACATTTAGACCGCGGTAGGTCATATGTTGTTGTTATAGTTCCCAATGACTTCTTGGGGATGAGAAGATTTTAATATGGGTAGATTGTGAAGTCCCATATTTTTAAACCGGTTTTAAATTATAAAGGTTTTCAAATTTTTTCTATTTATCGTCGGGTTGTTTTTTAAACTGATCCATGGAACTATATTCTGAGTGTTGGAACTCCTAAAGGTGTCATTTTTGGGCTTGAGTAATTACCAGATAACTTTTACGGGTGTACCGATGAGTCTTGGGAGCACCGAATTGGGAAAAGTCCACTTCAATGGATCTGCACGGGCTACACACAGTTGTGGTCCAACCCATGCAACTTACCCAGTTTAATTTTTTATTTACTTTAATTAAATAATATTAAATGGGAGTTTTGTGTTTAAATATAATAATGTGTTAACAATGATAATGTTATTATTATTATTGAAGTGCCCAGATCAGTGTGAATCACTGAGAGGGGGAGGGGGTGAATCAGTGATCCCTTAAAACTTTTTACTAATTGATTCCTTATCAATTAAACCTCTATGGCTGGTTAAATCCTCGATCCACTCTTCTTGTATCTCTCAACCTTTCCCGGATAATGCAGTAATGAAAAGGCACAGGACACAAGGATTTACAAGGTTCGGCACCAAAGGCCTACATCCTTGCCATGCTCTCCCAGCATGGATTCTCCCATTATAATCTGTTAGTATTACAATGGTCGATACAGCTTCCCACCGTATCTCTCCTGAGTCCCATAGGAGGGTCTTTATACTGCGTCCCACAGTGTTACCAGAGTCCCACTGGCCTGCTCCAGAATCCCACTGAAGTCTTCTTCTCCCTGAGTCCCACAGGGTCTTCTCCTGGCTCCTCGAGTCGCAAGAGTAGCTCTTCTTCACTTTAAGTTCTTCAAGTATCCTCAGCAGTCTGGGATAAAGACTGTTGGCCTTGCTCTGTACCTCTGATCACTTGTGATGATCAGGGCTTCTCGTCTAGCTCAGGCTTTATCTCCTTCTTCAGGATGACCTGGCTTCTCTCTTCAACTACTGAATGCCCAGACAACTAATATCTCTAACTTCAGTCTGGTCCAGTCTCACATCAACTTCACTTCATGCACTGAGCGCATGGCCTTCTCAAATTCTTCAAGATCCTCTGGTCTTGGTCAACTCAAATGCACACAACCAGATTTGGATTTGTTCACGTGTGCATGTGCATGCATGCATGCATGCACTCTCCTCTTTCTCCTCTTGGTGAAATAAACCCACAAAGGGTGTAAACTGTTTAAGTACACACCTTTCCACTAAACTTCACACACTTTATTCTCTTTTGATTACACACATAAAGTGTGTTTTACTTTAGTGTGGGAGTCTTCCACTTCTTCTAAGTGTATACACTTCACTTAGTGCACACACACTAGGTTCGGCCTTCTTGTCTCTTTGCACACAAAACTTCTTCACTTTGGCACACACTTTGAGCTTGGCCTTCACACTTCTTGTTGCACACCCTTAAATGGCCGTAGGGTGTTCCTCTTCAATTTGCACACACACACACTCAAATGAGGTGTGGTCTTCAATTCACCCACACAAGGCTACGGCCTATTCAATTCTAACACACACACAAAGTGTGGTCTTCCCTTGGTGCACACAAGGCACTAAGGCCTCGGCCTTCTATTCTTTTGCACACACACAAATGTGGTGGCCTTCCTCCTTATGCACACACACAGCCACGGCCTTCCTTCTCACTTTGCACACACAAGGCATGCAATCCTCGGGTCCCCTTCTTGTTTAGCACAAGGCAATGCCTTGGCCTTCCACTGCCTTTGCACACACTGCCCGAACTCCACCTTCAAAATAGGCGCGCAAGTGGTGCGGCCTTCTACTCACTTAAAACACCACGTTGGGTGTGGGTGTCACTGGCCGCGCAAGTGCACAAGGGGCACAAGGCAGCACACCTCACTGCCTTCTTCAAAAGCACAAGCACAAGGTGCAAGGGCCACTGCCGCGCAAACACCTCCTGCCACGCAAGTCCGCGGACAGAGAGGGATGCAACCTCGGGCGCGCAAGAATGCGGCCTCGAGTTCTTCCTGTCGCGCAAGGGAGTAGGCGCGCAGGGAACTCACCGCGCAAGTGTGCGCGGGGCTTTGTCTTCGCGAGGCAGAGGTGCACTCACGGTTCTCCGGATCTTCAACAAAGGATCAGCAAGCGGCTATGATGCTCGGGAGCTCCTTTTATAGGCAGAGAAACGCCTTTGATCATCCGCGTGTTAAATCTTGAATCACCGAAAGTTTCGGTTCTTTAAAATCTTTCCGAATCTTGAATCTACCTTCTCTGTTTCACGCGACTTCTTTTATTATTTTCTTCCTCCTCGTGCATGCGATTTATAACACATGCACGGCCTCTGTTTAGGTCTATCCATGCAAAACATGAACACCCGAGTGGCCTCGCACCTTTGGTTTGCTTCGGCCTTCATCGAATTCATCATCTGGTAGCATGCATGCTCATTTTAAGGCATGGTTGTGTTCAGTATGCTCAGACGATTCCAATGGACACTTCGTTTTGATCGGAGGTGGCCGGATACTCAAATTCTGTCGTCGGGAGGCACTGGTTCAGCGGCGGCTTCACGGGAGGCTTCGGTCAAGCTCGAGGTAGAAGATGGACGGGGAGCCGTTGGATGCGGTGATCAAAAAGGCTTCGACGGCTTGGATCAGATCGGGGACGCGGCAGATTAATCGTGCGGCGGAAATTAGACGCGCGATGAGATGTGCGGCTCAGATTCAATCCCGGTGAATTTTCCGCGTCCCACATCGAAACGGGGCGCGGTTTTCTCGCGCTTTATTACCCTGGAGCTGCCCTCAACACGCCAGTTGAACTTCTCCCCTCCCGGTGCCGCCCCGCACCGGGTTCTCTCTGCGGGCGCGCTCTGCGCCCACTCTGCTCCTCGCGGGCGCGCTTCTAGCGCCCACTATGCTCCCTGCGGGCGCGCCACTGGCGCCCACTATGCACACTGCGCTCCTCCGGGCGTGCCCCTGGCGCCCATGCGGTGTCTTGCGGTGCGCCCTGCCGCCCTGGCTCGCCCCACGGGTTCCCCCGGGCGTGGTGCCCTAGCGCCCATGCCTTGGGGTTGAACCCCCAAGGTGCCTTGGCTAGCCATATTTTTTGGCAAAGGAAGGATAACCATTTTGTTAAAAAACAAAGTTCTCCAAATGTATAAATGCCAACCCATGTTCTTCCAAGCCAAATGCCACTTCAAGCCATTCTTCCTCTTCCTATTCTTCCTTCTTCATTTCTTCTCTACTCTTCTTCTTAAGAATTCCATAATTTCTCCTCTCATATGATCTCTACTTAGGATACGGAATTCCCAAGGTTTCTTCATCTTCAACCGAACTCCTGAATCAACATAAAATCTCCAATGTGCTTCATTGATCTAATCAGAGATCAAGTTGGATCTTCTTCTGATTCACATGCACTAAGAGATAGTGCATGGACTTCTTCAGATCACTTCATCCACTTAGGACTTGTGGATGGATCTTCTTCAACTCCTCATGCATTGTCACTACAATGCATGGTCTTCAATCATTGTTGTGACTTTGTATCATCAGGATACAAGTTCTATGAACTTAAAGATCAGCTCAACAATCGTCAGATTTCCATGGAGAATGTTTCAACCACAATTTCCAATACCACTTAGTGAATCTCCTAAGTGACATGCATCTTAGTACCATGGACATTCTCCTTCACCACCAACACCATCACAACCTTTGTCATTCACATCTTGACATTCCCTGACTTCCATTCATTCCAAGACAACTTCATGTCTTATTGACAACAAATGCAACACAATGCACTTCAATCTCCCCCTTTGTATTTGTTGTCAATACACTCCTTCAGCACATATGAATGGGTCAATATGTGTGCCAATATTTTCTCCCCCTTATTGGCAATCAAATGCAAAGGTGTGGTGTGGTATTCTTCCACAATATCTCTTCCTCCCTTCGAATAGAATCTTCTTGAAAAACACTAGGAGAGGGATGATGTCACATGTTCTTCTTTAGCAAAGAACCTTTAGTAAATCATCTCTAAGTCTACTTGGGCTAACCCGGTGTAGAAAACAAGAGTGATGTAACCAAGGTACTCAACGCTGTCCAACATTCACTATACATGTGAGATCATGCTTCAAGGGTTTGAAATTTTTCAGATATAACAATGAATTGCTGAATCCTGCACATACTTCACAAAACACATTAGAATGTTCAGGTGCAAAGATAAAGCTCCCCCTTTCATCTACTTTCTCAAGATGATATTAATTTCAGAACATCATCTTCTCCAGATTGGCTCCCCCTCAAGGGGTGCACTCCATTCTGTCCAAACCATCCTCCAGATGAGAATGATCATCATCTTCAATTCCCTGCAATGTTAGCACATGTATATACCAAGAGTATAAGGGAATAAGATGGAACCTCCTTGGTTCATCAATGTGAACAACAAGGTTGAGAAGATTCTCTCAACCGAGATGTCCCATTTTCACCTGTCTTCACACTTGCACATTTGATCTTCAATGATGTTTGTGCTGGTGTGGATCTCAACACATCTTCATGTGAAATCTTCTTCTTCCCTTTTGCCTTAGCAATTGCCAGAACTTTATCTTCAGCTTTTTGCAAATCTTTGGCAAGTTGCAACTGATTTGGCCATATGACAAGTAAATCATTTGGAAGAGTGGCCTCAGTTTTGGAAGTTCCACATGGTTCTTTTGATGCTGTCAAGCTACCTCTCTTAGGCAACTTGTTTTCAATCAATCCCTTCTTCTTCTGGATTGATTTTCTTCTGGAGTTCAGTCTGCTTCTATTTAGTTTCATGGCTTCTTTACAAAGATCCATGATATGACCTTTCTTTCCACAGTAGAAGCATTTCTTGGTGGTCCTTCTAGATGCATCACCCTTCTTGGACTCAGACTCCAAGGACTTCTCTTCATTTCTCAAACACTTCTTGGGAGCATTTTCTACTTTCTTCTTGCTTCCCAAGGAATCTTTTTGAGCCAGGTTATGTGATCTTTTCTTCTTTTGAGCTCTGGATACAGTTGGAGATTGACATGTATCTAGTTGACCACTTTTGCACACATCCCAGATGTTATCAAGCAATCCAAATCTGTTAGCAGTAAACAGATGTCTCTGGACCAGTGGATGTTGCTTCTTTTCCTCTGGCTTGCTCCCCCTTGGCATGGGCTTCCTCTGTGATTTGGCATTCAGTGGATTGTACCAACAATCCTTTGCACAATGCCCATACCTGTTACAACACCAACATTGACCCACAAATCTTGACCTCTTCAGTCCTTCTGATTGTAGGGTACTTTTCTTGACCTGTTGTGCTGTTTCAGGAGAGCTCTGCTTCTTTACTGTCTTCATCCATATTTGTTTGGAATTATTCTTCCATCCTGCACTTTTTGTGGAAACACAATTAGAAGCATCAGTACAAGATGGTATGGATGGTACCTTCTTTCTAGAAGTTGTTGCCCTTTTATTATAGGATGTATTTCTTTTAGAATCATCCTTTTCAAAGCTCACTTGAGTAGCAACATTTCTTCTTTCAGCTGACTGGGAGGATTCAGCTTTGGGTGATTGCAGATTTTTCAATATCACCTCTAGTTCTAAGCATTTCATGTTAAGGGAGTTCTTCTCATCCTCAACAATTCTTAGCTTTCCTTCCCAATCTTCTTTCAGCTGCTTCATCTGGTCTTCATGCACCTTCTTCATTTCTTGCAATGAATTGTCAAGCTCCTTCACCAATTTGAATTTGTCTTCGAGTTGAGCATCTCTGACATTCATTGACACTTTGTGCCTCTTTTCCAGTGCATGGAAAACATCTTTGATCATTATCATAAAGATGTCTTTCTCAGAAAGGCTTCTTTGCAATTCTTCAGCAGTGTCTTCATATCTTTCATTTCAAAGTGATACTGTTTCATCTTTGGCATTTACCAGCTTTCTGAGAGTGTTGGTTATGCCAACCCTTTTAGCCAATTGGACTTCGAGAGAATTGGCTTCATCTTCTAGCTGTAATTTTTCTTCTTGAAGATCAAGGAGGCCTGTAGCTATACACATTGCAACTTCCTTGGGGACTCTCTTCTGAAGATATTTGATTGCATTTAGAAGATCATTGTTTCTTTCATCTTCATCACAGCTAGAGCAGGCTTCATCAGAAGAATGATAAACGGAATTGTCATTTGATGTGACTTTCACATTTCTTTCCATAGAAGGAGTTTCTCTGATTGAACCAGCCTTCTTCTTCATCTTCTTTGCCTGTTTCTTCATTCTGTTTTTCTGAGTCTTGGCAGATATCTCCATTTGAGGCTGTTCTTTCATTTCCTCAAATCTGCACTCTATATAGACTCTCTTGGATCTTTTAGAGGTAACCTTGATCTGATACCAATTGAAGTGCCCAGATCAGTGTGAATCACTGAGAGGGGGAGGGGGTGAATCAGTGATCCCTTAAAACTTTTTACTAATTGATTCCTTATCAATTAAACCTCTATGGCTGGTTAAAGCCTCGATCCACTCTTCTTGTATCTCTCAACCTTTCCCGGATAATACAGTAATGAAAAGGCACATGACACAAGGATTTACAAGGTTCGGCACCAAAGGCCTACATCCTTGCCATGCTCTCCCAGCATGGATTCTCCCATTATAATCTGTTAGTATTACAATGGCCGATACAGCTTCCCACCGTATCTCTCCTGAGTCCCACAGGAGGGTCTTTATACTGCGTCCCACAGTGTTACCAGAGTCCCACTGGCCTGCTCCAGAATCCCACTGAAGACTTCTTCTCCCTGAGTCCCACAGGGTCTTCTCCTGGCTCCTCGAGTCGCACGAGTATCTCTTCTTCACTTTAAGTTCTTCAAGTATCCTCAGCAGTCTGGGATAAAGACTGCTGGCCTTGCTCTGTACCTCTGATCACTTGTGATGATCAGGGCTTCTCGTCTAGCTCAGGCTTTATCTCCTTCTTCAGGATGACCTGGCTTCTCTCTTCAACTACTGAATGCTCAGACAACTAATATCTCTAACTTAAGTCTGGTCCAGTCTCACATCAACTTCACTTAATGCACTGAGCGCATGGCCTTCTCAAATTCTTCAAGATCCTCTGGTCTTGGTCAACTCAAATGCACACAACCAGATTTGGCTTTGTTCACGTGTGCATGTGCATGCATGCATGCATGCACTCTCCTCTTTCTCCTCTTGGTGCAATAAACCCTCAAAGGGTGTAAACTATTTAAGTACACACCTTTCCACTAAACTTCACACACTTTATTCTCTTTTGATTACACACATAAAGTGTGTTTTACTTTAGTGTGGGAGTCTTCCACTTCTTCTAAGTGTATACACTTCACTTAGTGCACACACACTAGGTTCGGCCTTCTTGTCTCTTTGCACACAAAACTTCTTCACTTTGGCACACACTTTGAGCTTGGCCTTCACACTTCTTGTTGCACACCCTTAAATGGCCGTAGGGTGTTCCTCTTCAATTTGCACACACACACACTCAAATGAGGTGTGGTCTTCAATTCACCCACACAAGGCTACGACCTATTCAATTCTAACACACACACAAAGTGTGGTCTTCCCTTGGTGCACACAAGGCACTAAGTCCTCGGCCTTCTATTCTTTTGCACACACACAAATGTGGTGGCCTTCCTCCTTATGCACACACACGGCCACTGCCTTCCTTCTCACTTTGCACACACAAGGCATGCAAGCCTCGGGTCCCCTTCTTGTTTAGCACAAGGCAATGCCTTGGCCTTCCACTGCCTTTGCACACACTGCCCGAACTCCACCTTCAAAATAGGCGCACAAGTGGTGCGACCTTCTACTCACTTAAAACACCACGTTGGGTGTGGGTGTCACTGGCCGCGCAAGTGCACAAGGGGCACAAGGCAGCACACCTCACTACCTTCTTCAAAAGCACAAGCACAAGGTGCAAGGGCCACTGCCGCGCAAACACCTCCTGCCACGCAAGTCCGCGGACAGAGAGGGATGCAACCTCGGGCGCGCAAGAATGTGGCCTCGGGTTCTTCCTGTCGCGCAAGGGAGTAGGCGAGCAGGGAACTCACCACGCAAGTGTGCGCGAGGCTTTGTCTTCGCGAGGCAGAGGTGCACTCACGGTTCTCCGGATCTTCAACAAAGGATCAGCAAGCGGCTATGATGCTCGGGAGCTCCTTTTATAGGCAGAGAAACGCCTCTGATCATCCGCGTGTTAAATCTTGAATCACCGAAAGTTTCGGTTCTTTAAAATCTTTCCGAATCTTGAATCTACCTTCTCTGTTTCACGCGGCTTCTTTTATTATTTTCTTCCTCCTCGTGCATGCGATTTATAACGCATGCACGGCCTCTGTTTAGGTCTATCCATGCAAAACATGAACACCCGAGTGGCCTCGCACCTTCAGTTTTCTTCGGCCTTCATTGAATTCATCATCTGGTAGCATGCATTCTCATTTTAAGGCATGGTTGTGTTCGGTATGCTCAGACGATTCCAATGGACACTTCGTTTTGATCGGAGGTGGCCGGATACTCAAATTCTGTCGTCGGGAGGCACTAGTTCCGCGGCGGCTTCGCGGGAGGCTTCGGTCGAGCTCGAGGTAGAAGATGGACGGGGAGCCGTTGGATGCGGTGATCAAAAAGGCTTCGACGGCTTGGATCAGATCGGGGACGCGGCAGATTAATCGTGCGGTGGAAATTAGACGCGCGATGAGATGTGCGGCTCAGATTCAATCCCGGTGAATTTTCCGCGTCCCACATCGAAACGGGGCGCGGTTTTCTCGCGCTTTATTACCCTGGAGCTGCCCTCAACACGCCAGTTGAACTTCTCCCCTCCCGGTGCTGCCCCGCACCGGGTTCTCTCTGCGGGCGCGCTCTGCGCCCACTCTGCTCCTCGCGGGCGCGCTTCTAGCGCCCACTATGCTCCCTGCGGGTGCGCCACTGGCGCCCACTATGCACACTGCGCTCCTCCGGGCATGCCCCTGGAGCCCATGCGGTGTCTTGCGGTGCGCCCTGCCGCCCTGGCTCGCCCCACGGGTTCCCCCGGGCGTGGTGCCCTAGCGCCCATGCCTTGGGGTTGAACCCCCAAGGTGCCTTGGCTGGCCATATTTTTTGGCAAAGGAAGGATAACCATTTTGTTAAAAAACAAAGTTCTCCAAATGTATAAATGCCAACCCATGTTCTTCCAAGCCAAATGCCACTTCAAGCCATTCTTCCTCTTCCTATTCTTCCTTCTTCATTTCTTCTCTACTCTTCTTCTTAAGAATTCCATAATTTCTCCTCTCATATGATCTCTACTTAGGATATGGAATTCCCAAGGTTTCTTCATCTTCAACCGAACTCCTGAATCAACATAAAATCTCCAATGTGCTTCATTGATCTAATCAGAGATCAAGTTGGATCTTCTTCTGATTCACATGCACTAAGAGATAGTGCATGGACTTCTTCAGCTCACTTCATCCACTTAGGACTTGTGGATGGATCTTCTTCAACTCCTCATGCATTGTCACTACAATTCATGGTCTTCAATCATTGTTGTGACTTTGTATCATCAGGATACAAGTTCTATGAACTTAAAGATCATCTCAACAATCGTCAGATTTCCATGGAGAATGTTTCAACCACAATTTCCAATACCACTTAGTGAATCTCCTAAGTGACATGCATCTTAGTACCATGGCCATTCTCCTTCACCAACAACACCATCACAACCTTTGTCATTCACATCTTGACATTCCCTGACTTCCATTCATTCCAAGACAACTTCATGTCTTATTGACAACAAATGCAACACAATGCACTTCAATTATTATTTTGGTGTCTTAAATTATTTGGATATTAAAATATTTAATTGCATGATTAATGGGGTGTAACATTCATGTTAAAATATTTTAATTTCATGATTAATAGGATGTAACATTTATGTGAAATTAATGTGGCTTTTGGGTATCTCAAAAAAACATTTAATTAAATAATGTGTTTCAAAATTATTAAAGAAACATTATTATTAAATGGAGGTTTTGGGTAATATCAAAGGTTTGAGTAATAATAACAAGATTATTATTATTATGGTTTAATGAGTGTTACAATTATTATTAATTATGGTTTTTATTATTTTATAAATAATAATAGTAATGGATTTCAGAGTTTTGGTTAGAATTGAAAAAATGATTTTTTTAAATAATAATAATAATGAGGATGTAATTATTATTATTATCGAGTTAATTAATTAAATTAAAGGAAAATGAGAATTTAATTAATTATGGGAATTAATTTTATTTATTTATTTGAAGTCATTCATTTTTAATTAAATGGCAAGTTTTAGATTTAATGAGGAAAACTTTTAATAGTGACAATAATAATAATGGAATGGCTATTATAATAATAATAATAATAATAATAATAATAATCATTATTAATTATTGAAATTAATTTATGGGTTTTATTAAATTTTTAAGTTATAGTTTAGAAAATAAATTAAATGGAGGACCCTTCTCCCTTTCCCCTATGCTAAAGCGTGCACCCACCTTTGAGGCGTGATGCACAAGAGATGTAACTTTCCTCCATGGCTCATCCCTCCTCCTCCGAATCACCTGCAGTGCCCCTCCAAGGCCGATCCTCCCTACAACGCACCACCTGAAGCGAGACCTACTCCCGGTCGGACCCCTTGCTGCAACACACGACACCCGAGCAGCACCCCTATAGCTGCGCGACCCCCCTCTTTGGTGCACCACCCCCTCTCTCAGAATCCACTTTGTGTGTGATGATTCCTTCAGGACTCTTCACGAATATTGTCTGCCTCATCAAGGTGATTCCTTCTTTATATAACTTGTGATTCACACCAGCCATTTGACTCCTCTCTCTCTCTCACCTTGTTTGCTCGGCCAAAACCATAAGGTTCAAGTTTAATTCAATTATTGCGTTCCTCTGTTTTTAGGGTATGCGAATGTTGACTCGGGACCCATTAGTCCATAATCCGGCATTCTCCACCAAGGGCGAGGTGGATGGAATTGATTTTCCTTGTTGCCATTCCTTTAGGTAAGGATATACATTTCTGCTGTTTGTTTTTCACCATCTAATTTAGAGTCTGACAAATTATACGAGCCCTTGATACTTTATTTGAGGTGCGTTGAGTCTTGTTATTGCATTTTTGTGATTCTAAGTTATGTTGCAGTGGGTTTTGATCAATGTAGAGGGCACACACGTGTGTGTGTGTGTGTATATAAATATATTTATATATATAAAGGCATGTGGATGCATTTGCAGACCAGTTACAGATTGGTTTCCATTGTATGTCAAACCGATGAATATTGAATTGGTTCCACCCCTAGGTAGGGTCCCCTTTTAAGACCTCAAATTTAATAAATGCAATAATAAAATTCTTACCGCTCCTTTTTTGGCATTTAAATTATGTAGTGAAGTATTTATATTGAATCATTTCTAATGTGAATGTAATAAGTTAGATTAAATTACTAAATGTGATATGTCATGTGTTGATGCATAGCTTTGGATGTTATTAAATGATGCTTCCCACGTGAGATAAATGAGGACATGACTATGTGTTGGTTTTAAGATTGTATTGATAAATTTGTTAAAGTGACACGATTAAATAATTAAATGATGTTTTATTTTGGCTAAGATAAGATAATTAATTTTGTATATTAATTATATTATTTGAGACTGTATATAAAAAAATAATCAAAGGATTAATTATAATATATTGATTTAGTTGAGTGAGATAATTTATTTAGGGATTGATTAAGATATGTTTTTTTGGATAAATCAAGATAATTAATGATGGATCAATTAATACCTGTTAATGATGTGAAAGTTTATTCAATTATTGAATTGATTAAAGGGTATGAATAAATTAATTAATTGTTTAATTAATTAATTAGCATGCATTAATTTAATTTGATGAATTGTTAATGATCAAAGATATGTACCATGATGTTGATTTAAGATTTTTAATGGTGGGTTTGATAAAGAAATGTTAGAATTGGAATGAGATAATTGATCTGACAATAAATTTCGATACGTTTTTTGGCTAAATATAGATATTTTAATGATGGATTAAATGACATGATTTTGCATTGATATTTTGGATAATTAATTATCATGTTTTCAGTTAAGGAATTGGGATAATTAATTATCGAGTGATTTATTTAGTTGACTTTCTTATGGTTAAGAATAATTAATTGTTAATTAATTATTAACTACTGAGGTTTTTAATGGTTAATTAATTATAGAATTATTTGAAGGGAGTTTTATGTTGTTAATTAGTTGTTGAATTAATTAACGGATTTTATTAATTAATTTATGAATTAATTAATGATGGTTTTGGGGTGTTAGACATGGAATTCTACACCAATGATAAATATTTATGTATGATTGATAAATGGGTTGTGAGACATGGACTGATGCTCCAAATACTCACATGGTGATAGACATGGCGTTATACACCTAGCTTGCATGCAAATATTCTTTTATGGGATATGGACTGATGCTCCAAATACCTATGGGTTGTGAGACAAGGAATGATGCTCCAAATACTCATGAGGGTGCTAGACATGACATTCTACACCCGTTAATTGTCATTGGTCTGCTTATCCAATTGGTCGTACATGATTGAATTAAATGGTTAATGAAATACGATGTGAAGTAATGATTTGTGAATTGAATATGATAAAAGGTTCAGAGTTGTTAATGAATTGGGTGAATCACTATTTAGTGGATGGACCCAGAAGCAAGTCACTATTTTTTATGTGAATGGGCTTGGACATAGTACTTGAAAGATTAAATTGAATATCTTATGACACGTTATCCAAGATAAAGAACAATCTTGGAATTTGGTCTTTACTCTGATTGCTTAGATGGTCTTTAGAGACATATTTTGTGAGTGACTTATACGGGGGATGTCAGGCTTAAGTTGGATCTCGAGACTTATATAATTTAATGAGGTTTGAATAATTGATAAATGTAAATGAATGTGTGAGGACTGTGTATGAATGAAAAATATATAATGTAGGTTGAGACACCAGCTTTGGGCTGAAGCAGGTACTTGGGTATATAGTTACTTTGTACTGATTACTTTATTTATGCATGTTTTCACACTGTTTAAATTATTTATTTAATGTCTGGTATTGGGGTAGACACCGGTGGTCTCGGCCTACTGAGATTTATATCCCACACCCTACTCGGGCTACCACTGCACTGGGGTACCTGATTAGATTCTATTTGGTTGCAGGATTGTGCTATTTGTATATACTTCGGGGATAGAAGCAGTGGTCTGAGAAGAATCTCAGAATGCTAGAGGAGAACTCCCTCAGGGCTTTGAGTCATTTTTATCTATTTCTGTATTGGAACATAAAGCATGCTATTTTTTTTCATTGTTTTCCATTTTGTATCATTATCATGTCATGTATTCATCTGCTGTATAATTAGCGTTGGTCGCTTTTATAAAATGAGTACTATTTGTCTTCCATTGTTTTTTCAATTATGTAGTACTACTTCCGCTATTGTTTGTTATTTACTCTAATATACCACTGTGCAACTCTAATAAGAGGGTATAGTCTCCCCGCTGACTATCCTTAGACCCTCTCTGCTAGTCGGCAGCCTCTAGCATACAGGGAGACGCGCTTGAGGTCTTGTGGCGATCGGTTCGACCACCGGTTTAGGGGTGAGATGGGTCGGGACATTACACTATATCATATTCAATGATAAGGGGTATCATAAATAATATAAACATTCAATTTCCTTTTTTCAATTATAAGGTATTATTGGATTATATCACAAGGAACTGCCTATGAAAGTCATAGTGTATGAACACCCATATTGTAAGGCATATATCGTGCCATCGTCTTCAATAATAATGGTGGTTGAAAATTAAGTGTTAATTTTCTAGTGAATATTTGACACATTTATATATCATTAACTCATCATTTCATTATATTAAATAGATTGGGAGTCCATTTCATTCATGAAAGTATTTCATAAATTAACCGATTGTTACAATCGATGCATTAATTAACTCATAACTTATGAGTTAATGAATGTATTCTTGAGGATCACCCTCAAAGTATTTATAAAGGGGAATTCACCATGATTTGTAATGCAAGGAATTTTCCCCAAATCCTTATCCAAAATACCCCTACCTATAAATATATTCTCCTACCACCTTTATTCCATGAGGTGATAGAACTCCATGGAGGGTGGAGGGCCTCACTCGAACGTCAAGAGATTAAACAATATGTGGATACCTCTTAAGGAGAGGCATATTTTGGTTTTCTATTGTGATCTTCATCAAAAATTGATGAAGATAGATGTTTTTGTGATCAATAGTGTAAGGTTCACATTAACAAGTTTCTTTATTTCCAGTTTATTCATGGTTTCATATTCTATAATGGTTCGATCTTGTATTGGGTTTCT
Source organism: Viscum album (assembly GCA_963277665.1). Taxonomy (NCBI): domain Eukaryota; kingdom Viridiplantae; phylum Streptophyta; class Magnoliopsida; order Santalales; family Viscaceae; genus Viscum; species Viscum album. The sequence goes on from OY728145.1 coordinate 910,265,681, forward strand.
TTATTTCTTCAACTATGTTTAAAAATTATTATTAGATCCTATTAAACCTAATAATGGTATTAGAGCCTTACGATGCCTTTAGATTCCATAAATCATGCTAATAAATGAAGGGGTTTGAAGTTGTATTCCATGTCATTCTACCAATCATAAAATATTATTATTTATTTTGTTATAAATAGTTGAATCATGGATTACGATATGAGGATATCATAGCTATCGATTCAGTAAAAATCCCTGGATTTTTACTAATCGTAGTGTAAAATATGAGGATATCATATTCAATGATAGCAATGCACCATGTATTTTAAGAAATAGAGAATTTTATTAACTTTATGATACTAATGTGAATCATAAAATATGATTCATACATAAGGTTTACCCCCACTATTATATAAGGATTTTACCACCGATACATATGTTTTTACCTTTACATTTGATGAGGGTCATTGAGGCTATTAAAATTAAATATTTATTTTCCCAACTTAAAAATAATGTATTAGTAAGAAGGGGTCAAACCCACAAAGAAGGTGAGTGAAATTATAATAAAAAAAAACTCAAATAAAAGAATATAAGGATAGAAATGAACAAAAGTGAGGTATGAAAGTGATATACTGTGTGGAGAATAATGAAATAATGATGAAATAAAAGTGAAATAACCTAATAAGAACATAAACTTAAGAAACACAAAAATGAAATAGGGATAATAAGTAACTAATGAACTAAAGGAAATTAGATTACCTATTATTGAACTGATTTTTCCTTTATTCTTGTAAATAAAATATAATGGAATAACAGGACCAAAATTTCACTCAATTACGATACACTACTCTCACAATCTCAAAAATCCATGTTAGGAGGTTTTCAATAAGAAATGTTTCTTGAAGATATTAAAGTTTTAATCAAGACAACTATTTTTGACCTTGAGGGTTTTAAGAATTGATTGTATTTAAGAGAAAATAGGAGGAATGATGATCTAGTAAGAAATTTAATTAAGAACAAGGTATAAAATTAATATAATGACAATATATTTCCTCAAAAAATGGTTTAACTAACCAGAATTTTTGAATAAAAAATGAATAAGAAATTCATAATAATATAAAAATAAAGGAGAAAGTTGAAGATGGGATTTTTCTCTATAGACGTGATCTAGTCTCCAAATACATTGCTTGAAATCCTAGTTCATGACCACTCCACAAGATCATTTTACACCTCCTCCTATATTGTATACTCTATCAAAAGAATTAATCCCTCTACTAAAATATGCAGATCATAGCCCTTTTAAATTAATTTTCATGCCAATTTTCATTTCACAGATCACAATCATTGTTTCTGACCTCAAATCACTCAAATGCTTGTGTCTTATGTTACTTTGGATCATATTATACCTCAGGTGACTTGAGTTTCTCTTACCTTGTAATTATCATGACCTCACATTGGTTCTTGATTCATTTTTCATCTTTTCAATTGAGCTTCAAGATCTTCTCAGTAACCCTTGTATGATATTGGATTGGGTTCCCCTTTGATTTCAAATTAGATTGATAATTATAGATCCACATTCTATACACTTGAAAGTCACATTTACCTTAATGAAAACTCAAGTTCTTAGTGATAACCATTATGCAGTGCTTGGGGTGTATTCTTATGCAGGATTTAAAAGCACTAAAATACCCTTACACTACTTCTCATTGAACTTTATGTAGCCTAGTTGAATAACTGAGTAACCTTACATAGGTGTCTGAAGCAAGGAGGTACCTTACACAAGAAAAGAGTTACCCTTTCATAAATTTTGAAATGCGTGTTTACCCTTACTAAATATCCATCTGACCCTTACGCAACCCCTCTTAAATGTAAGAATACCTTTATGAAATCCTTTTGAAACAACATGACTACCCTTACACAACACTTCTAGTTACCCTTATGTAAGTCCTTGACATTTTTCTAACCTTTATCTAGGTCACTTGGATGACCTTTACACAACCGAAAAAAATTCAAATTAGTTAAAATTAATCAATTAAAAGTATAAAATTAAACTAAAAACACGATTAAACCATGAAAATAAAAAATAAAAAATAGAATTAAAAAATTATTGTAATAAATGATGTTTAAAATAAAAACATGGAATTTGAAATAATTAATTTCCAAACATCCAAAACTAATAAAATCACTTTAAAAAATTATTTCATTGAATGTTTCATTAAACTCATTCAAAATATTTGTTCTTAAAAGATATAGAAGTTAAAACAAATAATCATTTGACCAATAAAGCACTAAAAATCATCATTTCCATTAAAAATTAAAAGAATTAAATTTTATATCCAAAATGGCCTAGATTCAAAATATTATGTATTAAATAACATTTAATCATAAAAACAATTAAAATCTCAAAAAATAGTGTTGTAAATATGTATCCAAAAAGCGAAACATAAAATTTTCCCACACTTAAGCTATTACCTGTCTTCAATAAATCATCTTATTAAATTTAGTGGGAGTAAAATCCTATTAGAAATGAAAGCATTGATATGAAAATAAAAAAAAGATTTCAATTTTTTTTCACCCATGGACTCTATCAAGTAAGTATGGAAAATTAACCCACTCAAAAGAAAACATAGTTTCCAAAATATGGTTTCAGTTTTTCAAAAGTGATTGATTTTGGAAATTTTCAAAAGATTTAAACAAACATCAATTTTCATTTGTAAGTTCATCCAAACTTCTCCTTTTCAACTTAGTGAATTAACTCACATATTTTATCATATAATAATTAGACACAATAATTGGATGGGTCAGTTTAAAAATTAAAAGGAAGTATAATTAACTCATCCACCAATTTTAACTTAAAGAATAAAAAGATTATAAGGATTTGGAATTTATTTATTAACTTATTTAAATGAAAATATTTTGAGCTGAAAATATAATAAAATTGTTTAAAACCAATAAATTTTATAAATATCACTCCTTAAATTTATCCAAAAGTAATAATTTTTAAGAGAGAAATGAAATTGATGCTACCCGATTGAATCTATGGGGGAATAGAAATGATTATTCACTAAAAATAGCAACACAATGCTCAATTTGAAGAAAAATTTACAACCATTTAAAAATAATATTGAATCTTAAAAATAATCAATTTTGAAAAATTTTAAGTCTACTATGATGTGCACTACATTGAAATAAATTTTAGCACAGTCAAGAACCCTCCTACACACTTAAAATAAAAAATTATCACCAATGTTGTACCTTAAATTGGGATAAATAATTTAAAATATTTTTAGTTAAAAAGGATTTTGAATTTTTTTAGTTCAAAAATCCTATTTAAGGGTCACAATAAGATTTAAATAGCATGATTTCACAACTTCATATTTTTTCAACAAATAAAATAAAATAAAAATTACATGTTTCTTATTCAAAAATAGAAAACTAGTTTTTTCAAAGAGACTCAGAAAATTAGCATATTTAAATAATGAATCTGGAAAAAAACAATATTTCCCCTCTAACGTATTTTTCAACGTGTAAATAAAGTATTAATTTTTTTTCAATAAGTAGATTTAAGAAAGAAAAACACCAATAAATTTTAAAATAGACTCAGAATATAATCAGTGGGATTAATTTTCATCTAGAAATAAACAAAACTCACTCACACTTATTTTTTTACATGGATAGATTATAAAACAAGGAAATGGGCATTCATATTGATTATTTAAAATTTCAAGAGAGAATGAAAGAAAAAACTCCCCTAAAAACAGTGTTTTTCTTTATGCTCAATCCCAAAATTTTTCTCCTTTTAAAATTAAAGTTAATCTCAAATTCTCCATTAAATCACTTTTATATGTAGTAACATCTTCTATTAGATTAAAACAATGAAAATAAAAGTATTAAACCAAGTAAAATAGATAGAATATGGCAATGAAAGTTCCAATCCAAAGATGACATAATTGGAGAAGAGAAAAGGGTTTAATTGGGAAAATGAATAAGTACTGGAAAAAAATATAGAGTGGGGATTTATTGAAAAAATAATATAAGAAAAAATTTGAAAACCCAAGGGTTACCACCCATTAAACACTAATTTTAGAGTCTTCATCTATAATTTATTGTTAAAAATTCTATCCATGATCATTTAGAAGGTGAATTTTTAAAATGATTTCCACTCCACTATTTTGTGTGGAAACTTTATCTTGTTTTCTCAAAACTTCTAAAATAAAAGAATCTATTTGAATTCGTTTTAATTCATTAACATCTTTGGGGATAATTTTTCTTTCCTAATTAGTTTTAATGCGCAAAATCTCATAAAATATACAAAAAATGGTAGAAAAAAACCCAAAACAATATTCTAGTTATGCAGTAGTATATTAAGAAGGCTCCCCTGCACTTAAGGCAGCCAAAGACTTAAAAAGATAGGAGAATGAACTACTAAAGACTATTTTCCATCACCAAAATAATCATTCTCACAATGTTATTTCTTATTATAAGTAGGAAATATAAACTCAATATCTCCTATTAATTCCTTAATCTTAGATATAGAAAATTTATCTTCTAAACAATACATATTAGTAAGAATATTCTGCTATACTTATCTAGAAAACTATTCAGATTCTCATCTTTATCACTCTTAATAGATTGTGGAAACTTATATTCAACTTAAAAATATACATAACTGATATAAATCTTTTATTCTACCTTTAAACACTTATTTTTATCTAGGAATACCACTAAAAATGACTTTTATATCTTAAGAAGGGAGGTGGGGGGAACTGAATCTAGGTTTTGGAATAGGGTAAGAGTTTCTCTCAACAAGAGAGGGCTATGGATTCTAACCAAAAACCTGATAAGTATTATAAAAAAATAATTTTTCATAATGGACCACTTCATGATCCTTAAGAATAATTTCCAAAAATACTAGTCTCAAGTCTACCTAGTTTTTCAAGTTCTTGTGTGAACTCAGATTCAAAAAAAATAACCCAAAAATTTCCTTTAACCAATTCTTGAATTATTTCTCCAAAAGTGTCTTGGGAATCCTTCTTAATATTATGCCTAAAAAACTATTCAGCCACATCAATCAACTTAAATCTCACCTCTATAATTTATTTCTTAAATACATCAAATTATTCTTGATCATAAAAAATATGAAAGGTTGGTTTTCCTTTTGATAAATCAATAACAACTCTATCCATTGGTAGCAATGTCCTACTCAAAATTATAGGTACCTTATTTTCACACTGTCATGACCCTCCATCACCAAGATGAGGGAAGAGACATAAAATTGATAGACCCTTCCTTCTTTAAGTTGAAGGATAGATAATGACCCCTGAGTCCCACCTTCAATAGGCCCCAGAGTGGCAACTAGAAACAAGGGTATAGAATATCATGTAATATGGAAGGCATTACCATTTTTATAGAATAAGATCAGGAGATAAGATGGTAAATCCCAAACAACTCCAATAATTGAAAGTAAAAGTAAATACAGAAATCCATTCCCATATGCATGTTCAAAATAAACTGATACAAAGTATTAGGAAAACTCTGATGAAAAGTACTAAAATAAAGAAAAGCAGCAATGGAAACTCCTGAAGCCCGAGCTAGTAAGGTCCGACATAGTCCTCAAAGTCCTCCTAGAAACCTGAAAGTAGTTTTATATATGTTGGGTGAGTATACAGGTATACTCAGTAGGAACAACCAAAATCTGTCATGTACAAGTGGGGAGGAATTCTAATGCCCCATGAGAAAAGAGAAAACCAAAACCCCTAGTAAGGAAACTATCCACCCAGCCTCACCAAGGCACACTCCCCAAATAACACAAGTTAGGTAAAGTAATAGTAATAACACATCGATGTTTGGGTACCCTGTACTTCTTTCCCACTGGTTATTTAGGACATCCTACCCACCAGACCTCCCCCAATGGTTCCACTTCAGTCCCACTACCACCCCAACAACAACCTTACAGGCCACCACAACCACGCATCCTGCCTGCAAACACCCGGGCCACCGCAACCACACATAACCATTCCCACAGACACCTGATCCACAACAACCACTGCCACGCACAAAGAAACCCGGGCCAAAACAACCTATACCACACCCAAAGACACTTGGTCTAGAATAACCACTGCCACGCTCGAAGACACCTAGGCCTCATCCTGAAGACACTTGGGAAATAAAAATTCTCCTACACACCTGGGCCAACCACCAAAATACACCCTTCCTGATAAGTATTGGGCCATAAAGAACCTTAGGTCATTAGAGAATACCCAAAGAATCTTGGGCTACCTATTAGAGGGATCAGAAAAGGAGATAATAACCATCCACTCATAAGAATGTTGGCAAAACACCCTCACCCATGAAATGGGGGTGTTCAACATGAAGTGATCAACATGGGTGGGGTGCGTATAAGAAGCACAATAACTAAATTTTATATATATAGGTAATCAAACACTCACCCCAACCTAAGGGTACCTAAACCAACAACTAGCTCGCACATAACCACTCTTGCTGCTACCCCTACATGCACAAGTATACAACAACCACAACCAGAGCACAACCCATTCCGGAAAGAAATTACCCCATCGTACCCATTCTCGTTATCATGTTCAAGTGATTACATATAAAAAATTCCTCCACAACCGGGAAACTAAGAGGCATAACCAAAAGCCAAACAAAAACTAAAGGAAAATGACCAAGCAATATTTTAAGTATTCACTACTGGTTCTCTTGTAAAGTAACAACATCAAAAGGGATCCGTGAGATCCATTGAAGTACTAGAACCAAACCAAGCACCAACATACCATCTCCACACGACCTCATATTCACAAACCAACAACCCCTCAACCAGAGGATTCATCCCCCTCTACATCACCCCATAAAGAATCAAATAGAGCAACCATAGATATCACCAGAATGGAGTGAGAAGTTTTCAGATTCAGCCAACACCATTCATTAAGTTCCTTCTATCCGTTTGGTTAATCGAGGTGATCACATATGGGTTCTTATTCACTAGGCATCCATTTAATCCACCAAGTTTACGTAATTAACCAGTTTCCATGGCACAGTCATTCAATCACAAGATTATCCAGAAAAACAGAGCTTCATTAGTATGCAAGAAAGGACCACCAACGACCACAATTTTTAGTGGACATAATCCCATACAATTCAAAACATAAAAGAGCAAAAGTATGACACAATAACATCATCAAATTTCACACCCCTTTATTCTTTATCAGTCCATTAATTATCTTCATTAAATTTGGTTTCATCTACATCCTGAGGGAACATCATAACACCCACCCCGCAAGATGCAGAGTAAAGAAAGACGATGGAAGAACCCCTACTTGGATGATCAAGGATCAAAGTTCTCTCTTTTTACTAAGAATCGGGGATAACGCTGTAGGAAAATCCAAGAATAATTTAAGAGGAGGTATCTCACTAAGGAACAACTTGTCTCCAGAAGGGTGAATCTAGGTGAACCAAGGGAAAAGGAAAGGAACCTAAGGTGAAGAAGTCCTCAGTGTGATAAAGGCCCGATCCTAGAGTTACGGGATGTGAAATTTCTAAGTTCTTAAAAAGAAGATTGTGGTTTGACCACGTGGCTGGGAGGTTGTACACGTTCGAATTAATTTAGAATTAATAATTCCATTGTACATAGTGAGACAGATCATCACATAGTGGAGAATTAGATATGTTGCATTTAAACTGAGAAAACACATAACAGGGGAATAAATGGAAATGTGGAAGGTTGTGAAGTTGATTAAAATTCCAAACGTTTTGGTAAGTCAAGGGTCTCCCCACTCTTAAGGGATTTAAGATATTTTTTTTAAATGTCCACAAATTACTTTAAATAGGTATTAACACTTAGAGGAGAAGTTACATAAAAAATGGGGAAAGAAACCCCAACACCCCTCTCTGGCACTATTTGGGTGCAGTACCGATTGGTGAGACCGATTGGTGGCACCGATAGGTGACACCACGACGACACCCTACCACCGACACTGATGCCCTCTTGGATCACCAATGGTGTTCGAGACACCCCAAACATGACAATTTTACAAAGAAATGAACCAAGAAGGTCCGGGACATTACACACACACACACACACTATACTAAGCACTAAGAAATCATTGAGTAATATAAGTTTAACTACATAAATGAATTGGTTATACACCCTTCCTATGGGTTAAGTGATTGACCTGTCATCCAACTGAATAGAAATAGAGGTTGATTTCAACTCCCCTAGACCCAGCTATTGAAATAAGGAGTAATGAATCAGGTTGACATTGGAATCCAAGTCACACAAAAAATTATACTTCTCAAGTTTTTTGTTGACTTTTATATGGAAAAATAATATTTAAAATTGTTTAAATGTTTCTATCTAGGTTCCCAGATTCATAGTTTTCTAGATTTTGGTTTTAAGATTCATTTAAAAATTATGTTTGAACAGACCTAAGGTATTTTCTAACATCCTCATGTGTTTTCAAGACACTATTTATGGAAAAACCCATGGAATTTTCCCTAGGTTTATATTTTTTTGTGTTATGTAGCTTACCCTTGTCCCTAGTGTTCATTACATTAGTTATATTCCATAATTTAAAATCTAAGTTATGCATTCTAGAATATATAACAACCATATATGAATAATTTTTATCCTTTTATGAATCAAATTTATTTAACAAATATTGTAATGTACCCATAAATTCTGCTTTAAAATTAGAGGCTTCATCCTTATCCTAGTTTTGAAATTATAGCTCAGGATATTATGGGAAAATAGGGGTAGATTGTCTAATCATACCTTACTTTCTATGATAAGATTGTGTGATTATTTTATCCTTGATTATGGTTATTGGAAAATGGTCCATCCATATCCTACATCCTAGGACCATATAATAAAAAATTAACATTGTAAATGGGTTTGGTTGGAACCTTAAAGTTTGATGAGAAGTTTCTAGAGTGATTAAACACACCATATCAGGCAAATTATTCTCTAATGGGTTGGTTTTGAGTGTAACTTCCAATTTGGTTAGCATTTTTTATACCATTATGGTTCACTAGGGACTAAATTTGTTCTTTTATTTCATATATATATGAATACACTTCAAGAACTGGACTAGTTGAGAACTCAATCATGTTTCATCTCCTTCTCCTATAATCCTTTTACTATGAATTTAGGGCTAGGATATTGTAAAATTTTCTATCTTCCTCAACTATTTTATCATTAAAATTACCTTCAGCAAATTGGTCGACTCAATTCTGTACTAAAGGTGACATACCTTACCATGAGGACATGGTAAGAGAGCTAGTGGTAAGGTAACTACCTAAGAAAGCATTTGAATCTATCTTAATACTCATAGAAGGACTCTTCATCCTTCTAATATAAATTAGTGATTTTATTTTTAATTTATTTTTTTAATCTATTTGAGTAAACTTCATGATAAAATAATTATAATTTTTTTCCAATTTTCAAAGATATTCTCATCTAGAGATAAAAACCAATTCCTAACATTCCCCATTAAACAAAAAGAAAACACTCTCATTTTGATTTCATTCTCACTAATTCCTTATAGTGGTAGTAGATGAAACACATTTTAGAATTACCTAATGAAAGCTAATGAGTCCTCTTTAGGTATCCCATAAAATGATGGTAGTAGTAAAATATGGTACTATTTTGAATCATAATTTTAAGCTCTAGGTGTTAAACTAATTGATTCAGGATTTATTAAAATTTTATGGAGTTAAAATTCCCTCATCCTAGGTCTTTATATATTTTTATGGTATAATATTTTCATCAACACCAAGTTCTCATTCTACAAAATTTGATATTTTCTGCCTAGTTTCATTCTAAAGAGAACTTATTTGTTTTTCAATTTTAGGTTTAATGGGATATAACTATTGGGGTATGATCTTGTGTGATTGATAAGATAGATTTCATAGGTTTTAAAAAATACACAAAAAATTTCTATTTTTTATTTTTTTGAATTGATTTTTTTTGAGTTTTTAGATTTTTCTTGGTCACATATGCCTTCCTTGGAAATGGTTCCAAATTTTGATGAGGGTCACCAAGAAAAGTCAAATTAATTAATTATTTTCCCTGCTTAAAACCAGTGTTTCAATAATAAGGGGTAAAACCCACAAATAATATGTGTTCAATTATAAGAAACAAACAAAAAAAACTCAAATAAAAGAACATAAGGAAAGAAATTAACAGAAGTTGATGTATTTTAGTGATATGGTGTGTGAAGAATGATGGAATAATTATGAAATAAAAGTGATATAAACTAAGAAACATAGAAACTAAAGTGTCACAATAATTAAATAGTGATGATGGGTAATTGGAGAAATAAGGGAAATTAGATTCCCTATCATTGAACTAATTTTTTATTTTTTCTTCTAAAGAAAATACATAGAAATACTAGGACCAAATTTTCTTTCAATTCTGGTACACTAATCTCATAATATCAAAACCAATTATTAGTAGGTTTACGAGAAAAAATATTTCTTGACAATATTAAAGTTTCAATAAAAATAACAATCTTTAACCTTGAGGGTTTAAAGAATTGATTGGTTTCAAGAGAAAATGCGAGGAGCAGTGATCTAGTAAGAAATTTCATTAAGAACAAGGTAAAGAATAAATAATAATAAAATATATTTCCCCAAATAATGGTTTTTCCAAGAAGTATTTTCAAATCAATAAAGAATAAAAAATTCATAATAGTAGAATAAGAAAGTATGGTGAAGAATGAAAAGGGGGTCTTCTCTATCAAGGAGATCCATTCTCTAGCTTCACTGCTTAAACACCTGGATCATGCCCAATCCCTACGTTCAGTCAAACCCTCCCATTCTTATTTCTAGTCAATCAAAAGAACAAATACATCTACTTGAATATGCAAGTCCTTGTCCTTTTGAATGAATTCACATGCCAACTCCCATACAACAAGTCACAGTTATCATTTATGACCTTGAATCAATCAACTCCACATGGCGCAAGTTAATGTAAATTGTCTTCTACCTTAGGTGAATCAAGTTTCTCCTAGATTTTGAATAGTTTGGTCTCATGTGGGGTATTGATTTATCTTGTGTCATATTTATAAAGCTTCAAAATCATCTCAGTATATCTTTATCAAGCTCTTCTTGGGATTTCCTTCTATTTCAAATTAGATTGATAATTGGGGATTTATACAATGCACTCTTGAAAGCCATAGTTACCTTAATGTATCATAAAGTTCTCAATAATTACCTTTATGAAGTGCTTGGGGTGTCACGAACCAACCCGGGTCGACCCTGAACCGGTCACCCGAGCCGGCCCGCGACATGGCCCGAGGGGCATTCCCGATCCCCACGGGATGGAAACTAGTGACGAGCATAAAAATTAAGCAGGTGGGAACGATTTGACCCAAAGTAAAACAATGTAAGTAGTGGAAAAATAAATAGAACAAAAGAAAAAAAACAAAGAACAACCGACAACGCTACTAACCTGACCACGACCAAAACTCCATGTGACCCTGTGGGTCACTCTCCAATACCACGGCCAATGTCGATCAAGGTAAAGAACTGAAGCTGGAACTTGAAACATAACTAAAAACAAAAAAACACTATAGGTGTGAGTATTAAAACTCAGTAGGTAGGCCCGACTAATTCTATTCCCAAAGCACATACCATTAACACAAAGAATTTATCAACTTCAGGTTTGTACTAAATTATATAAAATATGAATTTTCACACACACACTTTCATTTTTAAAACAAGTAACACTCCATTGCCCTTTTTAATTTAGAACAAGTTAAATGTTGAAAGGAACATGTGCATTTCATTTTAATACATTTGTGAACAATTTAGAAATTTAAACTTTAGTTGTTAGTCAAAAGGAAAATCACACACAACACACAACAAACACCAAGTGCAATGGAAAAAAGTGGCACACATGGGTCAGCAACCGAACTAGACCTCTCAAACGTCCACCACATACAAATAAACACAAAAAGAAACATGGGTCAAACCTAGGAGATCGTGAACAATCCAGAACATACTATATATCTGACTCATCCTGAAGGCATGCCCTAACTCGATGAAGTCATAACGCCCATACTACTACCTGGTATAGCCCTGTATGGCCTAACCGAGGGGCCCAATCCCCATTGAAGCAATAACTCTGTATTCCCCTGCTATGGGTCCAATAGCCAGTGCGTATTCTAAACTAGTGCAACAATTTTTCTCATAAGATTCACTCACTATGTCAGGTTCCCATGTCAACACAATCAACAAAAAGGGGTGCATCCACAATGTAAATCAATCAGTCACAATGCACAAACATCACATAAAGCTCACGCAATCAACGCACACCAAAGATCACCCCCTGAGTGGGTTTTCCAAAATAATCTATTTTATTAAAGTTCCAAATGGGCCTTCACCAATTTTAAAGAAAAACTTCATTTCTCGAGAAAACCCAAAACACTTGTTCAGAAGAAATCATTTATCTTTAAAACTAGAAGTATATTTAAAATTCCATGAATTATGTTTAAAGGCCAAATGGGCATTCTTCCAATACTGGGTGTCTGCTCATCAAGAAAACATTTCAAGTGTTGTGTATAAAATAAACGGCTCTTTTTGAACCAAATAATCATTTTAAAATTTATTATCTTATATAATTTCCCATTTATTAAAATTAATAAAACATCAAGAAATTAATAAATTCTAAATTTAAAGGTGAGTGCAGTGGGGGACCTACCTCAACTCACAAACTAACTATGATGACGCAATGCGCCTTGCACGAGTGCACAAGAGCGTGCAAGCTGAAAATCGCATGAGCATGGAAAAACCTTTCCAATGCACTGCAACCGCAAAGATAACGAAAAAAACATAAACACGGACTTAAAACAATCCAAATGAACAAATAGAACAAAATAACTGTTGGTCGGAGTGGACACTCAAGAGGGGGGGTGAATTGAGTTCCAATTAAAATTTTCTGTTAAAAGCAGTTTCTAATAAAATCCCCCAATTTCAAAAACAAATTAAACTGTAGTGAATTTATATAGATTATAAAGGTTCAATTAGCTTCTCAAAGATTGATTAGTTCTCAGTTAACTTAATCTTATGATTAGATTAACTTTTGAAACTAATTTACTGATTTATAATAAATATAAACACTCGCGAATTTAATTATCAAAGTAGATTTGAAGATAGATTATATTTCAAAGTAATAGCAACGGAATACAAAATAAATATTTATAGTATGGATATAGAGTAACTGTAAACACAGAGAAGTAACCAAGAGGTTCAGTCTCAAGCCGAGACTTAGTCCTCTCAAAAGTTTATATAAAAGTGATCCACACCCTGGATCGGGGTTAACAACAGTGAACACACTGTCCAGGTCACAAGACCTCTACCACAGTTCTACGTGGGAAAAACAAACAACAGCAGCCAGCTGTCCAGGTCACAAGACCTCTACCACTATCCACAGTGGGAAGTGTAGTGTAAAAGGTTTGCTGAGGATTTACAGATCCTCCAGTGAAAGTACATGAGTCAGTGTGTGTGTTTAATACATCAGATAACACACACTGCTCAAAATGTAGAATAAATAAATCACAGAGCAGAGATGTAGAGTTTAGAAATGGCTCTAGTGATTTCAGTCTAGCACTGGACTCGTTTTGGAATTAATCAGAAGTGATTCTGAATCCTCTTCTCGATTTTGTTTGAGAAGCAGAGTGTCATATGCTTCAGGTTCACAGGCAGTGGAATGTAGTCGATGAAGCTCTTCAATATTCTATTGTATGCACACCACTCTTCTTGAGTATGTCGTATGCTTCCTTGTCTCTGTGTGTGTTGTCTCTGTTTTCTTCGTTTTTCTCTACTTCACTTTTCTCTACTGTGCTGCACACTCTTCAGCAGAGTCTTCTTGTATTTACATCACGTGCTCCGTAGGACAAAAAGGTTTCCTTTCCGCAGGTACGAGGTACGGTTTCCTGACATCCGACAACCATTATTAATTAATTGTCAGGGTATTAATATATAACTAATATGACCGTTGGTTAGAATAAATAAAGATAAAGATAAAGAAATTCAAACAGTTGTTTATGACTGTTCAAGAGATCGGTAGGTCATCAGCATTAGAGTAATGATCGGTGACTCAGATAGATCAGCATCGGTCTGTCATCTGATCGGTGAGTCATTTTGATCAGCATCGGTCTGTCATCTGATCGGTGAGTCATTTTGATCAGCATCGGTCTGTCATCTGATCGGTGAGTCATTTTGATCAGCATCGGTCTGTCATCTGATCGGTGAGTCATTTTGATCAGCATCGGTCTGTCATCTGATCGGTGAGTCATTTTGTATCTGAAGTGCATTGTGTTGCATTTGTTGTCAATGAGGCATGAAGTTGTCACTAGAATGAATGGAAGTCAGGGAATGTCAAGATGTGAATGACAAAGGTTGTGATGGTGTTGGTGGTGAAGGAGAATGGCCATGGTACTAAGATGCATGTCACTTAGGAGATTCACTAAGTGGTATTGGAAATTGTGGTTGCAACATTCTCCATGTAAATCAGACGATTGTTGAACTGGTCTTTAAGTTCAAAGAACTTGTATCCTGATGATACAAAGTCACAACATTGATTGAAGACCATGCATTGTAGTGACAATGCATGAGGAGTTGAAGAAGATCCATCCACAACTACTAAGTGGATGATGTGGATTAAAGAAGTCCATGCACTATCACAATAGTGCATGTGAATTGGAAGTGATCCAATTGATCTCTGATTAGATCAACAAAGACATTGAAGATTATAAGTGATTCAGGAGTTCGGTTGAAGATGAAGAAACCTTTTGAATTCCATATCCTAAGTGAAGATTATATGTTGAGGAGGATTAAGGAATTATTAAGAAGTAGAGAAGGGAAGAAATTGAGAAGAAGAATGAAAGGGCTTGATATGGCATTTTACATGGAGGACTTTGTTTTTTACAAAGTCTTATTCAAGACTTAGCCAAAAAATTGGCCAGCCCGTGAGCACCTTGTGGGTTCAACCCCAAGGCTCATGTGGGCCTCAGGCGCCACGCCCAAGGGGGAACCCGTGGGGCGAGCTCAGGGCGGCAGGGGCGCACCCGCAGACACCACAGAGGCGCTGGGGCACGCCCGGAGGAGCGCAGTGTGCATAGTGGGCGCCAGTGGCGCGCCCGCAGGAGGCATAGTGGGCGCTAGAACCGCGCCCGCGAGGAGCAGAGGGTGGGCGCAAGAGCGCGCCCGCTAAAGAACTCGGTGCGGGGCGGCACCGAGAGGGGAGGAGATTCAACTGGCGGGTTGAGGGAGCGCCAGGCTTATAAAGCGCGGAAAAACCGGCCGCGGATTCGATGTGGGACGCGCATTTTTCACCCGGAGCGCATCCTGGCCGTCCGACTCATCGCGCGGCTGATCACAGCCGCTCATCGCATCCCGCGCGAGATCTCCTGATCGCGGCCGTCCGAGGATATTCAAACGCCTGATCCGACGGCCGAGAGCTCGTCCTCTACCTCGAGCTCGTCCGAGGTCTCCCCGAAGCCACCCGCAGCCGCCGTCAAACCAGAGGCCACCCGTGCACCGATTTCGAGCTCCGGGCCACCATTTTCAACGCCGAAGGGTCCATTGAGTTCGTCTGGATGTACTGAACACAGCCATGCTATAAAATATGCATGCATGCAACGAGGGGAGCATTTCGAGTTCGGCCGAGGCAAACAACGTTGCCGAGGCCTCGGTGTATTCGAGCTTTGCATGATTTGTGCCTAAACAGAGGCCGTGCATGCGTTATAAATCGCATGCACGAGGAGGAAGAAAATAATGAAAGAACCTGCGTTGGACAGAGGAGTAAATTCAAGATTTGGAAGATTTTTAAAGACCCGAATATCTCGGGATTTTGAAGTTAGATCACGCGGAAGTTTTAAGCGTTTCTCTGCCTATAAAAGGATCACCCGAGGCATGAAGAAGCTTGCTGATTATTTTGTTGAAGATCCGGAGTCCCGCGAAGCACTCTCTGCCTCGCGAAGCCGAAGCCCCGCGCATCCCACTTGCGCGGCTATTGTTCTCGGTGCCATCTGAGGCCCGAAGGAGTCCCTTTTGCGCATCCCTTGCGCGAAAGAAGTGAAGGGGAGACCCCTGCGCGCTAATCCTTGCGCGGCAGGAAGAACCCAGGGCCGCGGCACTCTGCGCGCCCACGGTTGAATCCCGAGGTGCTTTGCACCCGAGGTCTTGCACGCCCCTGTGCCGTGCTCCTTGCGCGCTCGAAGGCTTGCACACCCGTGGCTTGTGCCTTGCACGTGTGCGCCTTGTGGCTTAAGCCCACCACACCTTGCGCGGCTGCCCCTTGTACCAAGACACCTTGCGCGCCTCCTTTGAGATCAAGGCAGTATACCACACTCATTTTGTGTGTGTGTGAAGTGAAGGAGTTCGGGTTGTGTTTTACACACATTGTGTGTGCCAAAGAAGGCCGAAGCCTTGCGCGGCAGTGGAGAAGAGGAGAAGCACATGGGCAGTGTGTGTGCAAAGTGGACATGAACACACCTTGGCCGAGACTTGCACTCTGTGTGTGCATTTGAAGAAAAGGCAGTAGCCTTGTGTGTGTGCTAAGTGAACAAGAAGACCACAACTAAACCTAAGTTAGTGTGTGTCAAAGAAAGAAGAGGTCATAGCCAAGATTGTGTGTGCAAAGTGAAAATACACCCTACGGGCATTTTTGTGTGCAAGATAAAGTGAAAGGCCAAGTGTGTGCCAAGTGGTTAGAAGACCACACTCATTAAGTGTGTGTATAAAGTGAGCAAGAAGTTGGCCGAAGCCTAGGTGTGTGCACAAGAAGGGAAGAAGGCCATAGGCATTTGTGTGTGCAAAAGAACTAAAAGGCCGAACCTAGTGTGTGCACTAAAAGTGTAAACACCTAGAAGTAAAATAAGGAGTGACCCACACTAAAGTAGAACACACTCTAAGTGTGTAAACAAATTGGTTATAGTGTGTGAAGGAGAAAGAAGGTGTGTGTGCTTTATTTGATTACACCCTTTGTGGGTTTATTGCACCAAGAGAAAGAGGAGAGTGCATGCATGCATGCATGCACGTGCACACGTGAAGAAAGCCAAATCAGTGGTGTGCATCTGAGACTGGACCAGACTGAAGTTAAAGACATCATTTGTCTGAGTATTCAGTAGTTGGAGAGAAGCCAGGTCATCCTCAGAAGAAGGAGATAAATCCTGAGCAAGATGAGAAGACCTGATCAACTGAAGTGATCAGAGGTACCGAGCAAGGCCAACAGCCTTTATCCCAGGCTGCTGAAGTTACTTGAAGAACTTAAAGTGAAGAAGAGCTACTCGTGCGACTCGAGGAGCCAAGAGAAGACCCTGTGGGACTCAGGGAGAAGAAGTCTTCAGTGGGATTCTGGAGCAGGCCAGTGGGACTCTGGTAACACTGTGGGACGCAGTATAAAGACCCTCCTGTGGGACTCAGGAGAGATACAGTGGGACTCTGTATCGACCATTGTAATTCTAACAAGTTATAATGGGAGAATCCATGCTGAGAGAGCATGGCAAGGATGTAGGCCTTTGGTGCCGAACCTTGTAAATCCTTGTGTCCAGTGCCTTTACATTTACTGCATCATTCGTGGAAAGGTGAGAGATACAAGAAGAGTGGATCGAGGCTTTAACTAGCCATAGAGGTTTAATTGATTAAGGAATCAATTAGTAAAAAGTTTTAAGGGATCACTGATTCACCCCCTCCCCCTCTCAGTGATTCACACTGATCTGGGCACTTCAATTGGTATCAGAGCGAGGTTACCTCTAAAAGATCCAAGAGAGTCTATATGAAGTGCAGATTTGAGGAAATGAAAGAACAGCCTCAAATGGAGATATCTGCCAAGACTCTGAAAAACAGAATGAAGAAACAGGCAAAGAAGATGAGGAAGAAGGTTGCTGCAATCAGAGAAACTCCTTCTATGGAAAGAAATGTGAAAGTCACATCAGATGACAATTCCTTTTATCATTCTTCTGATGAAGCCTGCTCTAGTTGTGATGAAGATGGAAGAAACAATGATCTTCTAAATGCAATCAAATATCTTCAGAAGAGAGTCCCCAAGGAAGTTGCAATGTGTATAGCTACAGGCCTCCTTGATCTTCAAGAAGAAAAATTACAGCTAGAAGATGAAGCCAATTCTCTGGAAGATCAATTGGCAAAAAGGGTTGGCATAACCAACACTCTCAGAAAGCTGGTGAAGGCCAAAGATGAAACTGTTTCCCTTTGCAATGAAAGATATGAAGACACTGCTGAAGAATTGCAAAGAAGCCTTTCTGAGAAAGACATCTTTATGATAATGATCAAAGATGTTGTCCATGCACTGGAAAAGAGGCACAAAGTGTCAATGGTTGTCAGGGATGCTCAACTAGAAGACAAAGTCAAAAGGGTGAAGGAGCTTGACAACTCATTGCTTGAAATGAAGCAGATGCATGAAGACCAGATAAAACAGCTGGAAGAGAAATGGGAAGGAAGGCTAAGAACAGTTGAGGATGAGAAGAACTCCCTCAATATGAAGTGTTTAGAATTAGAGGTGATATTGAAAAATCAGCAATCACCCAAAGCCAAAGCCTCCCAGTCAACTGAAAGGAGAAATGTTGCTACTCAAGTATGCTTTGAGAAGGATGATTCTAAGAGAAGGACATCCTCTAGTAAAAGTGCAACATCTTCTAAGAAGAAGGTACCATCCATACCATCTTGTACTGATGCTTCTAATAGTGTTTCTACTAAAAGTGCAGGATGGAAGAATAATTCCAAACAAATATGGATGAAGACAGTAAAGAAGCAGAGCTCTCCTGAAACATCACAACAGGTCAAGAAAAGTACCCTAAAATCAGAAGGACTGAAGAAGTCAAGATTTGTGGGTCAATGTTGGTGTTGTAATAAGTATGGGCACTGTTCAAAGGATTGTTGGTACAATCCACTAAATGTCAAAGCACAAAGGAAGCCCATGCCTAGGGGGAGCAAGCCAGAAGAAAAGAAGCAGCATCCACAGGTCCAGAGACATCTGTTTACTACTAACAGATTTGGATTACTTGACAACATCTGGGATGGTTGCAAAAGTGGTCAAAATGATACATATCAATCTACAACTGTATCCAAAGATGAAAAGAAGAGAAGATCACTGAACCTGGCTAAAAAGGAATCCTTGGGAAGCAAGAAGAAGAAAGCTGAAAAAGCTTCCAAGAAGATGTTGAAAAAGGAAGAGAAGTCCTTGGAGTCTGAGTCCAAGAAGGGTGATGCATCCGGAAGGACCACCAAGAAATACTTCTTCTGTGGAAAGAAAGGACACATCATGGACCTTTGTAAAGAAGCCATGAAACTAAATAGAAGCCAACTGCACTTAAACAGACAATCAATCCAGAAGAAGCAGAAGGGATTGGTTGAAAACAAGTTGCCTAAGAGAGGTAGCTTGACAGTATCAAAAGAACCATGTGGAATATCCAGAACTGGGGCCACACTTCCAAGTGACTTACTAGTCATATGGCCAAATCAGTTGCAAGTGGCCAGAGAACTACAAAGAGTTGAAGATGAAGCTCTGGAAATTGCTAAAGCAAAAGGGAAGAAGAAGGTTTCACATGAAGATGTTTTGAGAACCACACCAGCACAATCATCAATGAAGATCAAATGTGCAAGTGTGAAGACTGGTGAAAATGGGACATCTCGGTTGAGAGAATCTTCTCAACCTTGTTGTTCACGTTGATGAACCAAGGAGGTTCCATCTTATTCCCTTATACATTGGTATTTACATGTGCTAATAATGCAGGGAATTGAAGATGATGATCATTCTCATCTGGAGAGTGGTTTGGACAGAATGGAGAGCACCCCTTTAGGGGGAGCCAATCTGGAGAAGATGGTATTCTAAGATTTAATACTATCTTGAGAAAAGTTGAAGGTATTCCAATCATACTTTCATCCCTTGTTTCTTAATTGAGTTTATCTTGTCAATTAAGGGGGAGTATGGATTGAAGACAAATGGATGAAAGGGGGAGCTTTATCTTTGCACTTGAACTTTCTAATGTGTTTGGTGAAGTATGTGCAGGATTTAGCAATTCATTGTTATATCTGAAAAATTTCAAACCCCTGGAGCATGATCTCACATGTACAGTGAATGATGGATAGCATTGAGTTCCTTGGTTACATCACTCTTGTTTTCTACACCGGGTTAGCCCAAGTAGACTTAGAGTTGATTTACTAAAGGTTCTTTGCTAAAGAGAACATGTGACATCATCCCTCTCCTAGTGTTTTTCAAGAAGATACTTTTCAATGGGAGGAAGATATTTTTGGAAGAGAACCACACCACACCTTTGCATTTGATTGCCAATAAGGGGGAGAAAATATTGGCACACATATTGACCCATTCATATGTGCTGATGGAGTGTATTGACAACAAATACAAAGGGGGAGATTGAAGTGCATTGTGTTGCATTTGTTGTCAATGAGGCATGAAGTTGTCACTAGAATGAATGGAAGTCAGGGAATGTCAAGATGTGAATGACAAAGGTTGTGATGGTGTTGGTGGTGAAGGAGAATGGCCATGGTACTAAGATGCATGTCACTTAGGAGATTCACTAAGTGGTATTGGAAATTGTGGTTGCAACATTCTCCATGTAAATCAGACGATTGTTGAACTGGTCTTTAAGTTCAAAGAACTTGTATCCTGATGATACAAAGTCACAACATTGATTGAAGACCATGCATTGTAGTGACAATGCATGAGGAGTTGAAGAAGATCCATCCACAACTACTAAGTGGATGATGTGGATTAAAGAAGTCCATGCACTATAACAATAGTGCATGTGAATTGGAAGTGATCCAATTGATCTCTGATTAGATCAACAAAGACATTGAAGATTATAAGTGATTCAGGAGTTCGGTTGAAGATGAAGAAACCTTTTGAATTCCATATCCTAAGTGAAGATTATATGTTGAGGAGGATTAAGGAATTCTTAAGAAGTAGAGAAGGGAAGAAATTGAGAAGAAGAATGAAAGGGCTTGATATGGCATTTTACATGGAGGACTTTGTTTTTTACAAAGTCTTATTCAAGACTTAGCCAAAAAATTGGCCAGCCCGTGAGCACCTTGTGGGTTCAACCCCAAGGCTCATGTGGGCCTCAGGCGCCACGCCCAAGGGGGAACCCGTGGGGCGAGCTCAGGGCGGCAGGGGCGCACCCGCAGACACCACAGAGGCGCTGGGGCACGCCCGGAGGAGCGCAGTGTGCATAGTGGGCGCCAGTGGCGCGCCCGCAGGAGGCATAGTGGGCGCTAGAACCGCGCCCGCGAGGAGCAGAGGGTGGGCGCAAGAGCGCGCCCGCTAAAGAACTCGGTGCGGGGCGGCACCGAGAGGGGAGGAGATTCAACTGGCGGGTTGAGGGAGCGCCAGGCTTATAAAGCGCGGAAAAACCGGCCGCAGATTCGATGTGGGACGCGCATTTTTCACCCGGAGCGCATCCTGGCCGTCCGACTCATCGCGCGACTGATCACAGCCGCTCATCGCATCCCGCGCGAGATCTCCTGATCGCGGCCATCCGAGGATATTCAAACGCCTGATCCGACGGCCGAGAGCTCGTCCTCTACCTCGAGCTCGTCCGAGGTCTCCCCGAAGCCACCCGCAGCCGCCGTCAAACCAGAGGCCACCCGTGCACCGATTTCGAGCTCCGGGCCACCATTTTCAACGCCGAAGGGTCCATTGAGTTCGTCTGGATGTACTGAACACAGCCATGCTATAAAATATGCATGCATGCAACGAGGGGAGCATTTCGAGTTCGGCCGAGGCAAACAACGTTGCCGAGGCCTCGGTGTATTCGAGCTTTGCATGATTTGTGCCTAAACAGAGGCCGTGCATGCGTTATAAATCGCATGCACGAGGAGGAAGAAAATAATGAAAGAACCCGCGTTGGACAGAGGAGTAAATTCAAGATTTGAAAGATTTTTAAAGACCCGAATATCTCGGGATTTTGAAGTTAGATCACGCGGAATTTTTAAGCGTTTCTCTGCCTATAAAAGGATCACCCGAGGCATGAAGAAGCTTGCTGATTATTTTGTTGAAGATCCGGAGTCCCGCGGAGCACTCTCTGCCTCGCGAAGCCGAAGCCCCGCGCATCCCACTTGCGCGGCTATTGTTCTCGGTGCCATCTGAGGCCCGAAGGAGTCCCTTTTGCGCATCCCTTGCGCGAAAGAAGTGAAGGGGAGACCCCTGCGCGCTAATCCTTGCGCGGCAGGAAGAACCCAGGGCCGCGGCACTCTGCGCGCCCACGGTTGAAGCCCGAGGTGCTTTGCACCCGAGGTCTTGCACGCCCCTGTGCCGTGCTCCTTGCGCGCTCGAAGGCTTGCACACCCGTGGCTTGTGCCTTGCACGTGTGCGCCTTGTGGCTTAAGCCCACCACACCTTGCGCGGCTGCCCCTTGTACCAAGACACCTTGCGCGCCTCCTTTGAGATCAAGGCAGTATACCACACTCATTTTGTGTGTGTGTGAAGTGAAGGAGTTCGGGTTGTGTTTTACACACATTGTGTGTGCCAAAGAAGGCCGAAGCCTTGCGCGGCAGTGGAGAAGAGGAGAAGCACATGGGCAGTGTGTGTGCAAAGTGGACATGAACACACCTTGGCCGAGACTTGCACTCTGTGTGTGCATTTGAAGAAAAGGCAGTAGCCTTGTGTGTGTGCTAAGTGAACAAGAAGACCACAACTAAACCTAAGTTAGTGTGTGTCAAAGAAAGAAGAGGTCATAGCCAAGATTGTGTGTGCAAAGTGCAAATACACCCTACGGGCATTTTTGTGTGCAAGATAAAGTGAAAGGCCAAGTGTGTGCCAAGTGGTTAGAAGACCACACTCATTAAGTGTGTGTATAAAGTGAGCAAGAAGTTGGCCGAAGCCTAGGTGTGTGCACAAGAAGGGAAGAAGGCCATAGGCATTTGTGTGTGCAAAAGAACTAAAAGGCCGAACCTAGTGTGTGCACTAAAAGTGTAAACACCTAGAAGTAAAATAAGGAGTGACCCACACTAAAGTAGAACACACTCTAAGTGTGTAAACAAATTGGTTATAGTGTGTGAAGGAGAAAGAAGGTGTGTGTGCTTTATTTGATTACACCCTTTGTGGGTTTATTGCACCAAGAGAAAGAGGAGAGTGCATGCATGCATGCATGCACGTGCACACGTGAAGAAAGCCAAATCAGTGGTGTGCATCTGAGACTGGACCAGACTGAAGTTAAAGACATCATTTGTCTGAGTATTCAGTAGTTGGAGAGAAGCCATGTCATCCTCAGAAGAAGGAGATAAATCCTGAGCAAGACGAGAAGACCTGATCAACTGAAGTGATCAGAGGTACCGAGCAAGGCCAGCAGCCTTTATCCCAGGATGCTGAAGTTACTTGAAGAACTTAAAGTGAAGAAGAGCTACTCGTGCGACTCGAGGAGCCAAGAGAAGACCCTGTGGGACTCAGGGAGAAGAAGTCTTCAGTGGGATTCTGGAGCAGGCCAGTGGGACTCTGGTAACACTGTGGGACGCAGTATAAAGACCCTCCTGTGGGACTCAGGAGAGATACAGTGGGACTCTGTATCGACCATTGTAATTCTAACAAGTTATAATGGGAGAATCCATGCTGAGAGAGCATGGCAAGGATGTAGGCCTTTGGTGCCGAACCTTGTAAATCCTTGTGTCCAGTGCCTTTACATTTACTGCATCATTCGTGGAAAGGTGAGAGATACAAGAAGAGTGGATCGAGGCTTTAACCAGCCATAGAGGTTTAATTGATTAAGGAATCAATTAGTAAAAAGTTTTAAGGGATCACTGATTCACCCCCTCCCCCTCTCAGTGATTCACACTGATCTGGGCACTTCAGTATCGGTGACTCATTTGCATCGGTGAGTCCTTTGTATCGGTGACTCATTTGCATCGGTGAGTCATTTGCATCGGTGAGTCTGATGGATCGGTGAGTCTGATGGATCGGTGAGTCTGATGGATCGGTGAGTCTGATGGATCGGTGAGTCTGATGGATCGGTGAGTCTGATGGATCGGTGAGTCTGATGGATCCAGAAGACTTCCAACATACTTTGTAAGTCAATAAGCATAGTTAAAAGCATGATAACTGATTCATTCATAGATTGGAATTATGTTTATGAGACATCAAACCAGATTAAGCATCAATGAGTTGTGATGATTTGTGATTATTAAAACATCAGTTATAAACAAGAAATCAGCAATCTTCCAGAGGGCTCAACAATAACCACTTAGACCTTCTTTTAAGGCATAACTCGCATTGTTTGTACTATTTAATATACCACTTTAAAATTTATAAAACAGTTTCCAAAGAATAAACCACAACTTTAAACACCCAAAATAATTTTAAAAAATACAATTAAATAACCAAGGCACTCTATTGGAAATACTTATCACACACTAAAACCATTTAGAAAACCACTTTTAAAGTAATAAAATCAAAAACCAAATGAGAACTCGAAATACATCACTAATTTCCAAACCAGGTCGAAGACATATTACTCTATGAAAAAAATTCACGTTGGAGGTTTAGACAAATCATGTATAACAAATAAATAACTCTTTCTAACAACCACAACCAGATCGCATAGCATTTAAATACTATAGAAATATAAAACACACACACACACAGATATATATATATATATATATATATATATATATATATATATATATATTAAACAGTCAAGCAATTATGAATTTCAAAGTAAAGGGCAAGACATAGGGAACCTACCTCAATTCATAGTCTGAACTCGATGAAGCAACCCGCCTCGTGCAGGCGCGTACGCACGTGCAAGCCGATGATCGCTGCATTGCGGAAAAATTCCAGCAACGTATTTGACGTAGATACGCGCTCGAACCACGTGGTCATGTGCCAGTCAGAAGGGGAGGCACGAATTGGTAGGGAGACCGTCGGGGGTCACACGCCGATCGCCGGGTGCGCCTCTGGCCAGCGCAAGGCAGAGGTGGCTAGTCGGGTCGCGAAAAGTCAGAACGCGGCCGACCAGAGGTGTGAAGGGGCCAGGAGACCGAAACGACTGGCCAGATATAAGTGGAAAGACCCTGAGGGCCGAGTGAAGCGAGGAGAGGGAGGCTGGAGACCGGCGGCTAGGTGGAGGGGCTGGCTGGACCGCCGGGAGGACGCCGGGATGCCGGAATGGGCGGGCGGAGGCTGCTGGCTGGAGTGGGGGCTCGCTGGAACTCGGCTAGAGGTCACCAGAGGGGGCTGGGAGGTCGCTGGTCGGCAACGACAGTCTGTAGCGAGAGGCGGAGGCCATAATGTGAAGAGGGAGGGGTGCTGCTGGACGACTCGTGCAAGGGGTGCAGGAGCGGGGCGCCGGAGGCCGGGTCGCCAGAGGAAGCGACCGACGGGTAGGCGGGGACCGTCAGAAGATCGGTTGGACATGGGGGAAGTCGCGCGGAGCAAGGCGAGGCAGAGCCGGACGGCGGGTGCACGACGGGAGTCGACCGACACGACGGAGGGTGGTGCGGCAGGCGACGGGAGGCATCAGGGAGGGGCGTATCTTGGCGGGCCGATGAGGGGGAGCCAGCAGCTAGGCGGAAGGTCTGCTCAAAGTGGAGGACAACAGTGGATAGGGGGTGCAGGTTTGCTGGGGTCGGGGCAGGTGAGAGGTGGAGGCGAGCTGTGCTGGGAGCGGAGGCCGGGGTGTGAGCAGGGGAACCAAGGAGGGAGGGGGGGTTGCGGCTGCAGCGCTGTGCGCAGAAGAAGGAAAGGGGAGGGAGTGCGGGCCGCGGCGCAAACAGGAAGGGGGGGATTAGGGTTAGGAAAAAAACATTTTATGATATAATAATAATAATAATAATAATATAATTTATAATTATAACAATATAAATAAAATAAAAATAATATAAAACCAAAATAATAATAATAAAAATAAATAACAATAATAAAAATAAAAATAATAACAATAATAACATCTCATTAATAATAAAATTATCAATTATATAATAATAATAATATTATTACAATTTAAATATTTAACCCAATTTATTTACATAAATCCTTATTTTTTTATCGTTAGATGGTTGCGCGGCACCCAAGCTGAACACGCGGCTACCGCCCACCGTGCAGTGACCGCGCACGGTCCAAAACCCACCAAAATTATTAAATGGTAAAAATTTAATACCGGGGCCCATAATTAATAAAATAAAAAATAAATTAAAAGGTCCAGGCGTGACATTGGGTGTACCCATACACGAGCTTCAGGAGTACATAACTACCCTTACATAACTCTCTATTGACCTATACATAGATCGATTGAAGCGATGAGTACCCTTACATTAGTGGATTAACTGAGGAAGAACCCGTACAAAATTAATGAGTTACCCATAAAAAACCTCTAAAATATAGGTTTAACCTTACACAACATCCATTTGATCCTTATGTTTCCCCACTTAAACACATGAATACCTTTATGTGATCCTATTGAAGTAGCATGACTACCCTTAAATAATGCTTCCATTTTCCCTTACACAAGTCATTGAACTTTTCGTAATCTTTACATAGGTCACTTGGATGACCTTTACACAACCTAAAAGAACACATAAAATTCAACTTATTGAAAATTAATCAATTAAAAATATAAAATTAAACTGAAAGCAAGATTAAACCATGAAAATACATAATTCAAAAATAGAATTAAAAAATTATTCCAAAAAATGATGTCTAAAATAAAAACATAGAATTTTTAAGAATTAATTTCCAAAATCAAAACTAATAAAATAAATTTAAAAAATTATTTAATGATTTTTTCATCAAACTCAATCAAAACAGTTGTTCTTAAAAGATATATAAATTAAAATAAAGAATAATTTGACTAGTAAAGATATAAAAACCCTCATTTACATTCAAATATTGAAAGAATTTCATTTTTCATCCAAAATGATCTAGAATCAAAATATTATGAAATAAATCATATTTAATTATTAAAAAAAATTAAAATATCATAAAAATGGTGTAGATAACATATATTAAAAAATATCCACATTAATTATAAATCTAAAAAACCTTATGTACGTCACTATCGTATTCAGCGAAAAGACTATCAGTTATAAAGTACAACTGATGACACTTAAATATTTTAAATTATACAAACCTTATCTTTCATATTCTAAGATTCTGATCATATCATTTAATATGATTTGGGGAGAATTTTTTTCTTCTTAAATTTCTATTATGAATTGATTATATGGTTTATAAAATGTTTATAAATCATTTTAAATGGTATTTTGGGATATTTATTAATTTATAATAGTTTTTATGAATTAAGTAATTATAAAGTGTGTATAATTAATTAATTAAATGTTTATGAAACATTTATTAAAACATATTTCATGATATTAAGTGTTAACATTTAAATATCTTTTACTATATTGTATAACACGATTTATTACATAGAAATAATGTTTTTATTTAGAAATTATAAGGATAATTTATAAAGTGTTTATAAATTACAAGATGAGTCTAAATATAAGGATTTTATATTTTAAGATTATGAAATGTTCATAATACTTAATTTGATTTTTTTTTCAAATTAAAGTCCTTATCTAGGATATTATTTAAACTACATTAAAAGGTGTTTTTATAATTGATTTGATCAAGGTTTGAATAATGTCGAGTGTGTGATATTTAGTTTATATAAATAGTTTACATAATATAAATTTAAAATATAAAAAGTTTATATTTCATTTAATATCATAAATTTAAAGTAAAATTCTATATAATGAATAATATGAAAAAGTTCATATTATGAAATGGATATATAGTGTTTATATTCAAGATTACGGAACATCAATAATGGTTAGATAAAATTATAAAGTGTCTATAATTATATTTTATTTATGAATTATTCATAAATATTTATTTCATAGTAAATTCATGATTTTTTCATTTATATATTGTTCACTATTTAATTCATAGATATAATTGTTATATTATGGATTGTTATATAAAATTTAGTTTATGTTATAAAATAATTTTTATAAAATCACCACACAATACATTACATGATAGGTATGACAACATAAGATTTATTTTTCATTTACCTTGACTTTGATTTATAATTAAATTTATTATCCTGAATTTATTTGTTGAATATTGTTTATACATATTAGGTATTAGAGTTATGATGAATTTTAATCTCTATTGAGTAAATTATCCCTGAGTAGAGGGACTTTGGGTCAGAATTTTCATAGGCCTAGAGGCTTATTCCTTGTTATAGAGTTATGGGGGTTGTTTATCTATGGCTATGGGATTACTCTTGTGGATATTTTCAATTTCATATAATTAAAAACCTTTATATGAAATGTTCATGTAACTTATTCATGAGATGTATTTGAATATGTATAAATATATTTGGATTCTATTTTTGGATTAGTAACATAAACTATGGGTTGTGTAATGAGTTTTACATTAATATGGTTTGAATATATTAATTTAGAAAATGGAATAGGGATTCCAAAACTAAATTTTTAGAATCATGAATGCATAAAAGGAGTGACATGAGATATAATGGTGAGATTAAATCCCCTTCAAAAAACTAATTTTTAGATTACTTCTAAAGAAACACTTCTCAAGATATTGATCATTATCTATGGGTGACTCTAATGTTTATGTGACCATGGATTATCTTTTGTAAGTAAAATAAGTAATAAGGTTACCCTAATGGTTAGGTTCCTTGTTCTTGGAATTTTATTTTGGTTTCACTTATCTAGGAAACACTGATGATTAGGATACTAGAGGAATAAAGTTATGTTTATATCTATATGATAGATTTGGAAAAATAGTTATCCACTCAACTATCCAAGAATCATATATGTTTTGATTGAAAATTTTGTCTACCAGATATAGTCATGGATTGTTTACATGTACAAACTGGTATAGGTATTGATGAAATATAGACCTTTAACTACTAATGTATATGATGAAGTTAAAATGAGTCATCATTATTTTTGTAATAGTGGGTTCCATATACCCAAATTGAACAGTAATTTTGATTACCATATCATGTATATAGTCATATATACATGATTATTACTTACCATTATAGTGTAGATATTTCCGCATCCACCATTTAATGGTAATTTCCATAGATTAATTGTCATATCAAAATGTTATAGAAGATCCCAAGATATAATGAGAACCTTGAGATACTATGACATTAATATCAAACAAAGGTCATATGGTTTAGATACATCTTACTAACTGAACACAATAGATGTTTGACAATCAGGTGCTTGGGGATCATATGCTTCGAGACTTCTTCTCATGAAGTTCATACTTGATGATATTTAGTATTGAGAGCGTGAGGATAGACCTAGAAATAGGAACACCACATGTTTTGGGTGTCATTGGTTGTTCTTATCTACAAAAATGTGTATTGGTCTCCTAACTTGATATCATTATCAACATGTTCCATTTGATCATGTACTTTAATGAAAGGAAAAAACCATGACAATGAAATCATGGTGAGGTAGCTTGTGTTGGGTATGTAATTGGTGGTATAACATTGGTTGAATGGTCAAGAAATGATTTTTTACTTTTGGGTTGAGGAAGCAATATATATCGGGTCTTGTTGATCAGGATGGAAGTAACTTTATAAATCATTGTCCAATTTAGTTTAAAGGTAAATCCATCCAGTTAGATTAACAAAAAAATAATAAATAAAAGGGCGGTGACATAAGTGTGTGTATTGATTTATAAAGACAAAGAGATTATAGTATACAGTTCATGTCTTTAGGTTGGTTGTCATTGCAGTTGGGGTCCTAACCTAGTGGTTAAGGCCACCCCATAATCCTGCATCAACCAGGGTTCTATCTCTGGTAGCCTCATAATTTGGAGTTTATTAGGGTAGCGTGTGACATGGGTGATGGAGACCGGGGGGAGTCTTGGTCGGTGTGGATCATGTTCGGTGGATGGGGGCCTTTTCATGTGGCGGGATGGGGGTGGTTGAGCTCATTGAAGGACGTGGTGATGGGGAGATACCTCATGCAGTGGATGTGGCGGTGAGGGTTGATTCAGGCAGTAGATGTGGTGACAAGGGATTCTTCAGATAGTGGAATGGGGGTGGTCATGTGACAGAGGGATGCAGAAAGGGCATTATTATTAGTGGAAGGTCGAGCATCATGAGATATGTCTGGTTTTGCGAAGTGATGATGAAGGAGAAGGAGACAAACGACGAAAAAAATGAAGAATTAGTTCCTCCACAGGTGTAGATCCAGATGGGGCTCATGAAACAACTCCCAACTTTGTAGGGATACTAGAGAAGGACAAATAAGAGGGTATGAAATCTTCCATCCGGACTAGGAACTATGCCTGCATGAGGAAATACTAGTTGTGCAGCCTTCCAAGGTTAAGAGTTTGATAAATATATATATGCTGGGATGGTCTATCTTGTGGTGTCAGTTCTATTGGGTCTTCGGGCCATTTAATGGGCCCTATGCCTCTAGGCCTATGAGTCGTGAAAGGGTTCTATATCAACCCAGTTAAAATGGGGATTATCCAATAATAAAAATATCTAAAGGCCTTCAGGATGTTCGGAGGTTGATTATTATTGCTATGATTATCCTTATCTCTTTAGGGACCTTGATAGGTTGCTAAACTCAGATCTTGGTCTATGAATACTATTCAGTACTATCGATATAAGGGTCTAGAGGGTCACAAACAATAGTGTATTCAAGAATCAACCCTCTTCAGTTGAATATGTATATTGGACATGGTGGGCCCCACCATGTAGTTGAGTGTTGTACAACTTATCGATCACCGATAAATAATTAAATTCATATTATTCAAGTAAATAACAATGGGTATTTAATTTATTTATTAAATTTATTTAAAAGTTAAGTAAATATGAGGAATAATATTAATCGAACGAATATTATTTTAATATTCAAAGTCCATTTAATATTAAGTGGTAATTACGAGTCGAGTTAATAACTCAGGTTTATCACATAATATATTTAATATATATTATAGATATGTGATTAAATAATAAATAATATTGATGTAATTTAGTTCATCATAATTATTTATTTAGTATATGTTAAATAAATGGGGGCTAAGGAACCCTACTGGGTATTTTGAACACCCACTATAAATAGAGAGAGAGAGAGTCTCTAACACAACTAACCTTCATGGTGAGATTTATAGAGCTTCTCTCTCCTTTCCCACTTTATAGAGGGGGAAAATCTCAATCTAGGAAATCAGATTGAGTTCCCCCTCACACATCGAAGGCACATCGATATGGTGATTGTTGGGACATCTGCATTGTCAAACCTCCCCTCTAGCATCCAGATTTCAAGGATCAAAGTTCCAGTGGTTTTTTAAACCACATGTGAATGATATAGAGGGATTTTAATTCACATCCTTTATGCAACGATCAATGGTGACAAGTAGATATTGAACACCACTTCAGATATGAAAAGTTTTGTTTTTAGTTTATGTTTTTGTGCTCTGTTAAATTTATGCGAGATTCTCAGACCATATCTGGGTTCGGATCATCAGAGATAACAAGTATCATCGCCCTGAAAATGAAAATTTTTTAAATCCCCATCCCACTTACTTCTGTTGGGACCCTAATACCTTCAATTGGTATCTGAGAAATCACGTAAATTTTCCAAGTCTTAAAAATTAAGTTTCTTTAAATTTAATCAGAGGGTTTAATTTCAGTACCAATGATATATCCCGCCCAAAAATCCAATTTCAGATGGTCAATTTATGGCCATATGAAATTTTTAATACAGATCATTTTGTAGTTATCAAGTATTAAAATTTGATGAATACTTATTATTTCATATGTTAAAATTACCCAAAGCTTGTGGCATAAGTGTTTTTGGTGAATAAGGCACCAACTAGAATAGTTATATCCAGCAATTTTTGTGATAATTGTAATATGTAATAATTATAATTATAATTATTATTTTATAATAATAATAATAATAATTTTATTATAGTTATAATAATTATAAAAATTATAATATTTTTTAATAATAAAAGGATGCGGTATTAGAATTTGTAAATTTTGGGGTGTGTGTTTGTAAATGTACACACAAGACAACACAAAAAAGGAAAATCAAGACCTTTTCATGTTTTTGGACAGGTGTGAAAAAGTCATCAAAAAAATAAATAAATAAAGAGGGGTCTTCCTAGATCCTGCCTTCTACCGCCAACTGTAGAACAGCCCCTCAACCTGCCTAAACCACCCAGTTGGCAAGCCACCGATGAGCTTTCTCCACTCAGACTGGTCTTCTATGCGGCACTCACTGGGCACCTCTAGCATCCTCGCACCACCCCTCTACGATAGATGCATCCTCCTCTATCAGCAGTGATCCGAACTGGTGTCCGGCCTTCTCTCCGTGGTGGAACTACCCTCTCCGGAGGGTTCTCCCACAACAGTCGTCTCGCCTTGAGACCACCTTCTAACTAGTCTCCTTCCTACTTACTCGTGAGCAATTGATGGACAAGCCCAACCATTCAGATCTGGACCAATGAGCAGAGACTACCACAACACCACACCTCCTAGACTAACCAATGCCATCCTCATCCGAAAACACCATGAATCGCTCCCACTAATGCCCATATCTGGCAATGCCCTCGTAGGACCCCGTCTCCTACGAGCCGCTCTGTAGCAGCACCACACCGACCATCCAACGGTGATTCTGGCCTCCTCCCATCACCAACATGCCTCCCACACTTCCTGTAGGTGAAACCCCCTCGAACCAGATCCATAGTTGACTGCCCCTTCTAGGATCTTGCCTCCCAGATTCGACAAGGCGAGCACTCAGTT
Organism: Viscum album; assembly: GCA_963277665.1. Classification (NCBI taxonomy): domain Eukaryota; kingdom Viridiplantae; phylum Streptophyta; class Magnoliopsida; order Santalales; family Viscaceae; genus Viscum; species Viscum album. The sequence continues at coordinate 910,298,467 of OY728145.1, forward strand.
TTCCACCTCCATAGGTTCAAAGTAGACAACAGGACACGAGGTATCCCTAATAGGTTCTACTGAACCCGATTTTCTCTGAAATGGGTTCGGGTGGGTTTTCCAAACCAGGTATGCATCTGGGCAGACTGACCTAGCCTAGAATAACCCTGAATGGTCTTTTCCTGGCCCCTTATGGGTCTGGGTGGTTTTGGCGTGACCCATAATGAGTCTGGGTGAGGTTTTAGGGCTCTGGGTATCCAAAATTAATTTAATTATTTAATTTAATTTTAGTTTTAAATTAAGTTAATTAAAGTGTTAATTTTGGTTTAATTTAATAATTTTAATACCCAAAATTAAATTAATATAATTTTTTTAAATAAATAAATTAATATAATTTTTAGAATTCAAATTAATTTAATTGTGGATCGAAAATAATTAAATTATTTTAATTATTTTAATTAATTTAATTTAATTAAAATCCTCATACTTTTTTATTTCAATTTAATTTTTATCATGATTCAATTATACCCACTTACTGGTCTTGAACACTGACTTGTGTATATATGCATTTATTTATTTAATTATTTATTACATTTATGTGATGAATATAATAAGTAGTTAATTAATTAACGGTATACACATCCTCATTTATTTTCAATCAATTTGTATAAGGACCTGCTTGTCCAAATACATCTAATATAATTTTCACCTCTAAGTCCCCTTGCTTGTGAGCAAGTGTTCTTATACTTTGACCAAGACAATGGAAAACGTGGCGTGGACATTTCCAAGAAGAGGTGGTCCTCTATATGTGATGTGGACCCCACTAAGATGAGGTGGTACTCCAGACGTGATGTAGACTCTGTCAAGGTGAGGCGGTACTCTAGAGGTCATGTAGATCCCACCAAGACGAGACGGTACTCCAGACATGATGTGGACCATGCCAAGTTGAAGCATTACTCCAGACTTGTAGTGAACATACTGAATGGGGGCGAGCAACATCACGAGTCAAGCGATGACTTAGGTGTGATTCCACTAGGCCATTTTAGATGTTGAAGACCAGTCAGGTAGTTAATTAACTTTATGTATTTATTTATAATTTTATGCATTTTATAATAGTGGGAAAATACATAAAATAATAAATAATTAAAAGCATAAAGAACCAATGAATGTTTTTATATTAATTTCCAGTTGTGAGAATGACAACATAGATGAAAAAGATTAATAGAAATAGATTACATTAATCGAGAGAACAATAATAAAAACCCTCAAAGAAATATTAAGTTGTTAACTGCCTTCCATCATTCAAATTTGGACAAAAAATGGGTGTTTGGGGTGCTCATCATCCAAATTTGAGGGTGCATCTTACCATTGAGAAGTTATTATAAGAGTGGTGGGTTGACTTAAATAAAGTTGTAGTAAAGATTATCCAAAGATAACTTATTATCATTTTTGAAGAAAATGTTGAGTAAATCAAGATATAATTTTAGAAGTTGGGACTTCACTCAACATATCAAAGAACTATGAGTGAATACGGTTGGTCAGTCAAACGACTACCTTGAAACCTCCAAGTAGTGCCATAAAAAAAGATTGTATACTATGAGGGGAGGTTTAGGGATCCTTTCCACTAGAATACTCAAGCGATATAGTATTCTGATTCTAGTATAGAGGGTTCCTAGAATTCGATAAAATAGTGGGAGACATTTAATGATATAATTAATCAATAATTTATAATTTGGTAATCATGATAAAAGTAAAATATTATAATTATTATTTTAGTAAAAAACGATAAATAATACCACAAGATACACTATGATTATATTAGACAAATTAATTGTAAAAAATAGCATGAATTTCCAAGTGTAGTATAGGCTCTTGCACACACTACTACAATATTGGAAATTCTAGGTGCTGGTGTCCTTATATATGTTAAGAAACCTTAGGAAGCAAAGATGGAAATTTTTTTATAGGAGACACATGTATGAATCATATGATTATTATTTCATAATTCTATCACTAACATCTGATTTTTGTTGCGGTTATAACATCGGGACATCAATGATTACGGATTTTGTCTCATCTCTGAGAATATTATAAGGAGAAAGCGAAGAAAGATATGAATGGATGATAAATTACACTAGATTTGTGTAAATATGAAATATGTATCAAAATATTTCATGGAGTCCCACTCTTGAACCAATAACTCCATTTTTGGTTAAGGTTAGAAAATGAATAAGATGGAGTAAAAACTTCATTACCTTTTAGGTAAGGTTCACCAAGTAAATAAGAACATTAAATAAAGCACAATCTTTAATTCTTACTGTGAATAAGTTAAAATACAAAGAGAAAAGGCCAATGAAAATTGTAACACCAAATGTATATTCTCAATGTACTTCAATGAAATGTGGTTGGTTATTTAACAGGAGGTTATTTTTAACACATAATTTGAAATAAATTCTATGGAATTTAAAAGCAATGAACTAAATTTAAGAAGAATGTATATGATTATTCTTCAGTTATATTCATCAATATAATGTTTCTGACACACTAATTGGGTATTAAAAACAATATGAATTTTATATATGTGTATTGAAATATAGTAACCATGAATGTAATAGAAATGTTACAAGAAGTCAGGTGTATTCTCCAAGAAGCTAAGAAAGGGTGATTCCTAAGTCAGTGGTGAGAAACACGTAACCTCTAATTGAAAAGTGAATGATTATAGTTGAAGAAGTTGTTGAGTATAGCAAAAAAATTTATCACACATATCCATTGGACACTATGAGACATTTTTCCAGGTTCAGGAATGAATTTTTGTTGTTGTTTATCATACTCAAAAAATAGTTCAGCGATACTTGAATCATTGACAATGTGTAATGAATATAAAAAATGTAAGACTTTTACCCAGTTATAGAAATATAATTCTTTGTCATGAAAAACTAAAAGATGAATTCATGTATATACCTTGTTTGGTATTTAGGTTCGGTAAATCCAAACAACTTTGGTATTATCTTTATCTTTAGTTTTGATAAAGAAACCTTTAGAAATAAAGGTATGCCACAAAGCTTTTAGAATTAGTTCATCTAAAGAGTGTGAACTATTAAAAGGGTAAGATAGAAGTATATATATACTTCATATGTTTCCTTAGTGTTTTAAGGAATGTAAAATTGAATTATATGCATGGTTAGAAGATATGATTTAATTAGGGTTGACATGCCTAAAAATATCTTGACCAAGTATTCATCGATCATGATAATGTATCTTGGTGTAATTCCTAAAAACACATTACCTTATCTTCATCACGACATTGATGTTAATAAGGAGGATTGATGATAAGTCTTACATGTTGAAATTGATAAATAAAATGTAGTGGGATCAATTCCTAAACCCACATTTTATACATTAGAGTCATGATGTAAGGAGTATCAATGTTCCGACTTGTAGAAACTTCCATTATATTTCAATACATGATTTGAAAATAATGGTGATATCCCATAACCATATGCTAAATATAATAACACCTGGATATCATATGAGTCCTAGTATTATGGAAATCAATTATTTCATAATACAAGTGTTTAGATGTAAATAGTTTGTTAGGATATAAACAAACATTCATAAAAAAACACACTGTGCATCTAAGTAATTATCCTAACAGTTGCTTAAGAAATTACATAACTCCATAAGATAGAAAACTAGTAGTCAAGTGATAGACTAAATTTCTATAAAAGGATACATATATCTATTAGAGATAGTGGGATCCATATTTACTTGGGTTTAGTCAATTCCATAGATGCACATGTAGTTGACATAAGAACAAGTTCCACAAGTGCATATGGAATAGGAATGTTCCAGTGACACTTACTTCATAGGAAGGATAAAACCATAGTGATGGTTTTATATTCACCATGACCAATGATAAATTATTCATTGTGAATAATATTTCCTACAATTGGGAAGTATATGGCAATAAAATAAGATTGACAAGGTCAATTAAAATTCAATAATGGATTCCATGTATCAAAGTGCAATGTGGCTTGTGATTTGGAATACTGTTGAGGGTATTCAAGTTAAATAATACATGGGTGGTACAAGCGTGGTACCAATAATGATAGATTGGTTATAACAAGTCGTTATTCTTAAATCCATTAGAATTTTTAATCGTTATAACTAATATATATGATCATCTTATTGAGCATTGGATGACATGACCACTAATCATGGATGTTGTCTATACAATGCAACAAAAACGGGATGGTCATGTCACACAATGCTAATAAAGGTTGAAAGTTATTGAAATATAGTTTAGGACTGAGGTAAGAAACAACATAATATAATATTCATTTGGAATGAATATTTTCCATGTGTATACCATAGGTTAGTGGGAGCTCCATTGATTTCCAAGTAAAATATGTTCAATAATATATGGAAACATATATTGGTCTTATAGTTAGTTAAGACCAGGATGAAAGTAATAATATATTGATTTACTTAATGTAGGAACCTAAGTTCTAGGGAATAGGATCTATTAAGGAAGATCTAATGGGTTCTTAGACCTATTCAATCATACACATAGTGACTCGGTATTGAAAAATACAAATTGGAACAATTCAAGAGATGAATTGTTTCCAGTGTCACATGGAATAAGTCCCTCCAAGTAAACATGGAATGGAATATGAGAAGATTAAGTAGTAAGTTGAGTTCCATACACTTCTGTGATCGATCAATCATGTATTCCATGATATGTACATGATATGATATCGCCAACATATACTTTATGTTAGGAAAATATCAGTTATATCTAGGAGAAATGCAATTAATGTAGTCATAGATGTTTGATTGTAAAAAGTACAAAAGATATGTACCTGATATATAGAGAAGAAGTGATACAAGTTATGATGGGACACAGAATAGTCTTCCTTTGGATAAATTTAATATAGTATCATAGTTAGGCTAAGGTGATTAGCAAGATAAGATCATAGAAGCCTATGGTAGCTATACCTGTAAAAAATAAGTATGTTATAGCTTCTATGGAAGCTAAGAAACATTTATTAAATGAAACTATTTGTTCTAGTTCTTGGAATTTCACTCACTGAGTAAAGTTTTGTTGTGATGATAATTATGTTACTGGTACTAGCCAAGATGTCAGGTTTTTATAGTGGGAAAAGGGATATACTTTGGGTTTTTATATCTTGAGAAGTTTTACTCAAAGAGATGAGGTCGCATATAGCAGAATAGACACACAACAAAAATGTGGAAAACCCAGTAACTAAAGTCGTGACTGAGTAGACACATTATCTTAATCATGTGATAGCTAACAAGTATGGTTAGAAAGTTAGATCTAGTGCAAGTGAGATTGTTTTAATAGTGGGTTCCCTAGACCCAACTTGAAAAGTAACTTTGATTACCATATCGTGAATATAGTCAGATATATATGATGATTACTTACCATTATAGAATTTATATTTTTATTTTCACTATTTAATGGTAATGTCTATAGATTAATTGTCATGTCAAAATGTTATAGCAGATCCCAGACTATAATGATTACCTCAATATACAATGGCATTAATCATAAATAAAGGTCATATGGTTTAGATACATATAACTGACTGGACACAGTGGATGTTTGAACATCAGGTACTGGGGGCTCATAATCATTGAGACTTCTTCTCATGAAGTTCACACTTGGTGATCTCTAGTAGTGAGATTATAAGGAAAAAACCTCTAATAGGAACACCAAATGGTTTGGGTTTCATTATTTGTTCCTATATATAGACATGTGTATTAGTCTCCTAACTTGAGATCATTATCAATGTGTTCCATTTTATCACATACTTTGATTCAAGGGAAAAAACCATGATAATGAAATCATAGTGAGGTAGCTTGTGTTGGGCACGTCATTGGTGGTATGGTATTGGTTGAATGGTTAAGAAAGGATTTTTTGATTTTGGGTTGAGGAAGTAATATATCTTGGGTTTGTTTGATCAAGATGGTAGTATGTTTATAAATTCTTGGATAAGGTAGTTGAAAGGTAAATCCAGTTAGATAAAAAAATAACAAAAGAAAGAAAAGTGCAATGACACAAGTGTGCATCTTGCTTTATGAGATGTCTAAAGAGAGAGAGATTGTAATACATAGTGTGTGTCTGTAGGTTTGTTGTTGTTTCTATGACTACCCTTATATATTTAGGAGCCTTTATGGGTTTCTAGAGTCTTCTATTAGTCTATGGATACTATTCACTACTATCGATATAAGGGCCTAGAGGGTCACACACAATAGCGTATTCAAGAATCCACCCTATTCAGTTGAATAGGTATATTAAACATGGTGGGAAACACAATAGGGTCAAGTGTTGTCCAAATTATCGATCAATGATAAATAAATAAATTCATATTATTAAATTAAATAATAATTGGTATTGATTTTATTTATTAAATGTATTTACATGTTAAGTAAATACGAGGAATAATATTAATCAAACGAATATTATTTTAATATTCTAGCTTCGTTTAATATTAAGTGGGAATTACAAGTTGAGTTAATAAACCAGGTTTATCATGTAATATATTTAATATATATCATAGGTATTTAATAAAATAATAAATAATATTGACGTAGTTTAGTTCTTCATAATTATTTATTTAGTGGATGTTAAATAAATGGGGGCTGGGGAACCCTACTAGGTATTTTGAACATCCACTACAAATAGAGAGAGAGAGTATCTCACAAAAAAATATATTCATGGTGATATTTCTAGAGATTCTATCTCCTATCCCACTTCCTAAAGAGATAAGTTCTCGATCCATGTGATCAGATTGTGTTTACCCTCACGCATTGAAGGCACGTTGATGTGGTGATCATTGTGATGTCAAATACGTCGTCATATCTCCGTGCTAGAACCCAAAATTTGACGATAAACATTAAAATTTATTTTTGAATAACATGTCGATGATCTAGAGGGATTCAACTTTAGATCCTTCTTAAAATGATCTTCAGTGACAAGTAGATGTCGACCAAAGCTTCAGATATGAAAAGGTATGTCTTCAGTTTATGTTTTTGTGATCTATTTAATTTATGTGAGATCCTCAGACCATACTGGGGATCATATCATTGAAGACGAAAAGTATCATCATCCTTAAAATGAAAGAATTTATAATCTTGGGCTCACTAGATTCTGCTGAAACCCCAGTACCTTCAATGTTTGTGGGATATCATTTAATAAAATACCATATTAAATATATATAAAATATAATACCCGTATGGTAAATATTATGTTATAGGTAATATCATAATCATCAACAAACTTAAATTTCAAAAAAAATCTATAGGTTGGGTAATATTAATATAAATAATTCTTTTGACTGATAACTTAAGAATATCTCCTAACTAAAGAGAAATTTAATGCCTTAGAGAAATACCTTGATAAGTGACCAAGTGTTGAAGACTTTTAACGGGTGAATATATATGCTTATAAGAATCATAAAATGATTCAAATATAGTTTAAAAGACATTATATTCAAGATGACCAAAGGAGTTTTAGTCTACACTCATACACACAATATGTTTGGGTATAATTGTAAGGTACCAGGACGCACAACGGAAGCCGGTGGGATGGGAAATTAAATTTTTTTACATCACCAGAGCAACGTTACAATATCGACTCCAGTGAGCTATCCTGGTGTGGTCTGAGGATCACGCGTTGATTTGACAGTGCACAAAATATAGAAACAAACCGTACCTTGTTCGGATCTGACATACGCAAGTGCGTCGCAGGTTAACGATGACCGTTGCTCAAAGACTTCGACATCAAATTCCTCTAGATCGTCCACACATGCATTTCGAATCTACATGTGTATCGCTAGTTGGAATTCAGGTACTAGAGCAACACAATAACGATCTCCTCGACACAGTGGTGATCACTACAAGTAAAGGATCTTCGATCCACGGAGGAAGTTCTTGAAGTTCTTCCTTACCTGAGAGGATCTCTCTCTAGAATACAGGAGGAGATAGAGGCTCTCAAAAATGATACATGAATAGTCACAAGGGGAGATCCTCTCTCTTACTTATATAGGGGATATTTAAAATACCTGGTATGGGTTTCCATCCCCTGTGTAATAAATATCCTCTATATAAGTACTATAAATATTTATTTATGTCAAATAAAAATATGCCATAAATAATATTTATAATTTTATCACTAACTGAAATATATATTAATTTATATTGCGTGATAAATTTTATTCTAATAACTCAACTCACTTCTCCTAAAAATATTAAACGAACCCTGGATGTTTTAAATCCGTTCGAATAATATTTCATTTTTGTATTTACCGATCACTTGTGAATACATGTTATAAATAAATTCAATATATTATTCCAAGCTTGAATAATTAAAGAATTTATTTATTACTTGCTGATCTGTAAAACTTGTATAGTACTCGGACCCTTTGGCGGGGCCCACCAAGTTCTATATTCCTATTCATAGAATAAGGAAGATTCTCAAAGCTCTATCGTGTGTGACCCTCTAGGCCCTTATCTCAATAGCAACGAATAATATCCACTGACCAAGAGCGGCATCTAGAAACCCATCGAGGCCCCTATTGAGACAAGGTAAAGTTAGAGCAACGACTACCTTCCTACGAAAATGGTCTGTGTAATATAATCTCTTCATCAGCAATATCTCAATAAAGAATAATGCACTCTAGTGTCATCATCCTTTATCTTGATTTATTTTATTTGTTGATTTTTCCAGACGGTATTACCTTCCACTACCATGGACATGGATTTAATGATGGTGCAACCATCCTAATCAACCAGGCCCGAGATATCTCTTCCTGAACTCGGAAGTGAAAAATCATTTCTTGATCATTCAATCAATTCCATGTCATTAATGACGTAGCCGATAAAAACTACCTCTCCATGACTTTATCGCCATGGTTTTCACCTTGAATCAAATGTATGTAATTAAATGACATTCATTGATAATGATCTCAAGTACAGATACCATTACACATGTACATAGATAGGAATGACCAATGACACCTGAAACATGTGGTGTTACTATTATGTGGGTATGTCCCCATGATCTCCACTACTAGAGACCATCAAGTTTAAACTTCATGAGATGAAGTATCAATGCTTATGATCCCCCATCACTTGATGGCCACACATCATCTGTGTCCTTTAAGAATGATGTAACTGGACCATAGGACATTACTTCAAGATTAATGTCATGGTATCTCAGGGTTCTCATTATAGCATGGGATCTGCTATACCCCCTTGATACGACATGTAATCTAAGGACATTTCCATAAACATAGTGGATGAAAAAGTATATACACTATTATGGAAATATAAACACATGTATTATAACAATATACATACATGTAGTGGTAATCAAAGTACAATACAAGTTAGGTCTAGGGAACCCACTTTCAACACTCCCACTTTCACTAGAGCCAACTTCTAATAGGTTTCAATCCACTAGCTCTCACATGAGAATCATGCTTCTGCTAAGAAACAGATTTAGTTAGGGGGTTTGCACATTTTCCTCTGTGGCTACTCTGCTAACTGTGACTTAACTTCTTTGAGTAAAATCCCTCAAGATATGAAACTTTTGAAGAATATGATTTGTCCTATGGTGAGACCTGGGCTCCTTGGCAAGCAGCACTACATCAATATTATCACAATATACTAGAACAGGGTCTGCACTGCTAGGCACAACACCAATGTCTAAGATAAAACTATGTATCCAGACTTCTTCCTTTGTTGCATTAGAAGCTGCAATATATTTGGATTCTACTGTAGAATCGGTAACCCCAACTTGCTTTGAGCTTCTCCAGCTCACTGCACCACCATTCAGGAAAAAGATGTATCCTGAATGAGATTTCATATCATCATGATCTGTCTGGAAACTAGCATCAGTGTATCCCCTAACTACCAGTTCCTCATCTTCTCCATACACTAGGAACATATCCTTAGTATGCCTCAAGTACTTTAGGATAGTTTTAACAGATATCCAATGCATCTCTCCTGGATTGGATTGATATATACCCACCATGCTTAAAGCAAAGGCGACATCAATCCTAGTACATAGCATGACATACATGATAAAACCCACTACTGAGGCATAAGGGACTCTACTCATTCGGTCAGTTTACTCCTGTGTTTGAGGACACATTTTCTTGGAGAGATTTATACCATGTAAAATAGGTAACAATCCTCTCTTGGATTGTTCCATATTGTATCTTTTGAGTACCTTGTAAATATATGTACTTTGACTTAGCCCAAGAAGCCTTTGAAACCTATCTTGATAGATCTTGATCCCTAGAATGTAGGCTGCTTCACCTAAGTCTTTCATGGAGAAACATTCATTTAACCAAGTCTTAACTGACTGTAAGACTTGCACCTCGTTTCCCATAATTAATATTTCATCAACACATAATACTAAGAAAATTATGGAATTAACTTCAACCTTTTTATAGACACAAGGCTCTCTTTTATTTTTGACAAAGCCAAAATCTCTTATGGCCTCATCAAAATGAACATTCCATGATCTTGATGCCTGCTTCAATCCATAAATGGATCTCTACAGCTTCTATACTTTATTGGAATTCTTTTACTTGAAAAACCCTTCAGGTTGAGTCATATAGACGTCTTCAACCAACTTACCATTTAGAAAAGAAGTTTTGATATCCATTTTCCAAATTTCATAATCATGAAAGGATGCTATTACAATCAATATTCTGATAGATTTAAGCATTTCTACTGGTGAGAAGGTTTCATCATAGTCAATTCCTTGACTTTTCCTAAAACCCTTTGCAACCAGTCTTGATTTGAATGTATTAACCTCACCATCCATGTACAACTTCTTCTTGAATACCCATTTTCATCCAATGGGATTTATATCATCCAGAGGGTCTACCAAAATCCAAACTTGATTTTGGTACATGGAATCCATCTCAAAAGTCATGGATTCTTTCCATTTAGAAGCTTCTTTACCTTCTACTTCTTCCTTGTAGGTTATAGGTTCATCATCCTCAAGGAATAATGTGTCACCTAACTCAGTGATAAGAAAACAATAATTCTCTGGTTCTCTAACCTCTCACATAGACCTACGCAATGTATGTGTCTCAGGAACAACTTCTTCTTCCACTTGTTCTTGTGGAGATTGTTCCTCTACCAAATCTTGTACATCTGAAGCATTAAATTCATCGAAGTCAATATTGCTCCCACTATTTCCAATAGAAATGTGTTACCTTTCTAGAAATGTGGTGTATCTTACCACAATTAATTTTCTATCTAAAGGGTTATATAGGTAATATACTCTAGTTTCCTTTGGATAACCTATAAATATGCACTTAGTTCTTATGGATTCTAATTTTTCACTTGGTAAAGTCTTGAAAAATGCCTCCCACACCCATACATGTATGTGTGTCAAACTCGGTTTATTTCCATACCATAATTGATATGGAATCCCATTTGTAGCTTTAGTTGGTACTCGGTTAAGAGTATATGCTGCTGTCTGCAAGGTGTATCCTCAAAAGGATAATGGAAGAGTTGCATGACTCATCATTGATCTGACCATGTCAAGAAAGGTCCTATTCCTCCTTTCACCAACACCATTCCATTGTGGTGTATAAGGAAGAGTGAGATGGCATACTATACAACACTCCTTCAAGTGATCAATGAAAGCTTGGTTAAGATATTCTCTACCTCGGTCTGAGTGGAGTTCTTTTATCTTCTTACCAAGTTGGGTTTCTAATTAATTTTGGTATTCCTTAAAAATACAAAAGGAATCTGACTTATACCACATTAAGTAGATATAGCCATACCTACTACAATCATCGTTAAAAGTAATTAAGTATAAAAAAACACCCCTTTTCTCTACTGGAAATGGACCACATACATCAGTATGTATTAATTCTAGTACTACATTGTCTCTTTCTCCATTTTCTGAGAAAGGTGCTTTGGTCACCTTTCCTTGTAAACAAGATTGACATATATCTAAGGGTTCTAACTGTACCGAGTCTAGATACCCTTATTGATGTAATATTCATAATCACTTCTCGTTTAAATGACCTAGCCTGAAGTGCCATAGGCAGGTGATATTTGAGTCATGTTGGCTATTTTTTTCATTGATTGTTATTATTGGGTTCTCTAGTTCCAGCATATATAAACCATTGTTAAGATGTTCCATACCATAACATATGTTATACCTATAAAAGATACAACTTTTATTTCCAAAATTGAAATAAAAACCCAGTGTCTAGAATCAACATAGAGATAATGTTTCTAGTAATAGAAGGTACATAATAGAAATTGTTTAAAACTAGAACCAAACCAGTTGGCAAGGTTAAGTGATTGTCTCCCACTACCAAGGCTGCCAGACTTGCACCATTTGTAGCTCAGAGATCCACTTGACCTTTTTCAATCTTCTTGAATCTACTTGGTTCCTGTATATGAATAAAAATGTGTGATCCACACAACGTATCCAATACCCAACTTGTAGATAAATATAGATTGAATTCAATGACAAAAATACCTGAAGTAGAAGAATCAATATTCTTCTTCTTCCTAGCTCTGAAATTCTTCTTCTAGTGGCCTTTCTTTCCATATCCAAAGCAGACAGCTTCCTACTCATTACTTTGACTATGAATCTTTGGATTCTTTGCAGTATCATGCATTGGTGTCTTTGGACCTGACTTGGCCAGAGACCCATTTTCCTTGACCTTGTTTTTTTTGTTCACCATTCAGACAGATGAATTGGTATTTTTCATATCCTTATCATCTTGTAAAACTAAATCCAAAAGGTCCAGGAGCAACTTTGTCATATCATTCATATTATAATTGACAATAAAAGTAGAGAATCTTGATAGTAAAGAGGCAAGAATGAGATCCACTGCTAGTTCTTGGTTCAGTTTGAACCCAAGGGATTCAACCCTCTCAATATACCCAATCATCTTGAGTACGTGAGGACCAGCTTGGTGGCCTTCTACTAGCATGCACTTATAAACATCACTTGAAATCTTATATATTTCCTGCCTGGCCCTCTTCTGATATAATTCTTGGAGATGTGAAAGCATCTTGTAGGCATCCTCATCCTCATGTAGTTTTTGCAATTGGCTGGACATGGATGACAACATGATGCATTGTACATCAAGCACATCGTCTACATGCTTTCTCCATTTATCTTTTTCCTCCTTGCTTGCTCCCTGAGGAGGCTCAGTAGGAATTGGGGATTCCAACAGATATAACTTTCTTTCTTGGCGTAGTACTATGCCCAAGCACCAGTACCACTCCTAGAAGTTATTGTTGATCAGTATATTTTCTTTATCCAAAATTGATTACAGTGATAAATTACTTGTGGTGTTGGTAATTTCCATTTTAAATCTATATCAGATAAACATTTAACAGTTATTACTTTGTCTTTATTACCTTTTGACATTTATGATTAATAGATTATTATATCATTTTAATGTCTCCCAATATTTTAATGAACCGTAATATCCCTCACTATTAGATTCAAAATACTATGTCGCTTGATTATTCAAATGGAAAGGATCCTCGAAACCTCCCTCGTAGTCAACAAGATATGGCTATGCCACTACTTGGAGGGTTTCAAGGTAGGTACTAGGTTGGCCAACCACTTGTCCTGTGGTTCCTTGTGTTATTGAGTAAAGTACTAGCTTTTGGAATCTGAACTTGATTCCCTCAACATCTTGTATCTAAAGTGATAGCAAGTTATCTAAGGATAATACTTGACTACTCACTTTAGTTAAGTCAACCCAATTATCTCATGAAAATGCCATGATAGTAAGAGGCATTCTCAGCTTTGGCTGACGAGCACCCGAAATAGCCGGTTTTGTTTAGATGTGAGAAATGGAAGGCATTATTTGGACTTAATATATATTTGAGGGATTTTTAATATTTATTAACAAATAATACTTTTCTATCCATATGTTCAAACTATATTGTCACGCTCACAATAAAACAAGCAATAGAAATATATTCATCAATTATTTATGAATTTTTTATCTTGTTTACTATTCTATGTGATCAAGAAATAATCATGCATTCACATGAAATAATAAACTATGCATAAAGTAAATCATGCAATCTAACTGGTCTTGAGCATTCTATAAAGATTGATCCATAATGGATCAATCTTGACCTAGGGTAATACATATCTGAGTCAGCACCTGACTCAAGTCGTAGTCATCCCCAGTGAAATGCACTTGACTCCTGTCCGGTTTACCGCCTCGACATGGTAGGGTCAACGTCTCAGATCATCATCATTTAATTACAAATGTACTCACACGCAGGCGAGGGGGTCTAGGGGTACAAAATACAGCTCGTGCATTGGACACGCATGCCCTTATACATATTTGAATTAAAAGGATGATTTCTAGACTTTCATTTATCTAATTAATTATTACAATCATTGTACACATTGAATAAATAAATAAATAAATAAACACCAGACATGCATAGTTCAGTCGCTTTCTCAAGACCAGTCGGTAAATATTAAGTGTAATTAAAATTAAACTGAAATGAAATTTATAAAGTATGGGGGTCCTTATAAATTAAATGAATTAAATAAATTCAATTAATTTATTTTTATCAATTCTAACTATTTAATTTAATTTCAACTTCAAAATTAAAATAAACCATCAATTTAATTTAACTATAAAATTAAATTAAACAATTAATTTAATTTTAATTTTAAAATTAAATTAAAATATTAATTAAATTTTAATTCTAATTAAATTAATGTTTCAGATTAAATTAAATTTAAACCCCCAAAATAATTCTAATTAATTTAATTTAAAAAACCAAATTAATTAAAAACTAATTTAAAATGGGGTTACCACTAGCCGGGGAGGAGTCAAGTCGGACTGGAAACCACCGCAGTGTGTCGTCCTAGAGTAGGGCCAGATCATTTCATAACCACGGCATGGCCACGACGTGACTGCGGTGTGACCATGGCATAACCACGACGTGATGGCCCGGTCCAGCGACACCCACGAGCAATTATCTTCCGGCCAATAGTGAAGGGAGCGGGAGGAGGTGGGGCAACGCTCTGTCCAGCCGCATGGGAAGCATCCCACTGCTCCAGCTAGCCATAGGGGCAGCGGCCCGATCCGGCATGACCTGGACTGACGTCGTCCTGGTCCAGCGCAGCCTGGACTTGTGGGGGCCTGGTCCAGCGTGGCCAGGTCTGGTGTGGACGAGTCCGGTGGCGGACTGGTCCGGCGTGGTCGCGTCCGGCGCAGGGCAAACATGGCAACAATCCAGGCAGGTCGGTAGTCTGTGCGGGGCTCAGCCTGCGCGAGATAGAGGGGCGGCTGGGGTTCGAGTACTGGGTGATGCGGCCTAGCGCAAGGAGGAGGGCGACGCGGGGCAGAGGTCTGGTGGCCTGGGAGGCCACTCCTTATGCGTCGCTAGGGTTTTACCCTAGTGCGCCACGTGAAGAAGGAGAAGTCCCATTGGGGTCTTCTATTTTATTATTATTATTTTTAATTTTTTCCTTATACAAAAAAGAAAAAAAAGAAAAATGACACCTCCCCTTTCCCTTTTTATTTTTTAATAAAAGGATGACTTGAACCAAAAATGGGTCTTCGTCTCCCCTTTTTTTTAAATAAAAGAAAGACTTGACTTGACCCCAAGTATTTAAAATAATATTTTATTTTAGGAATAATAAAATATATTATATTATAATATTATTTTATTTATCTCCTAAAATTAAACATACCAAATTATTTTCAGCTACTGGATTCCAGCCAAAGCGTGGCTGGATTTCAGTAATTATTGAAGAACATATTAATGAAGTTAAAATGCGTTCTTCTCAAAATTTAATCCGAATAAAAAATAAACTGATGAGTCGATCCAATTAAAATTTTCAAATGGCCATAACTTGGCCATTCAAAATTGGATGGACATATGGTCGATTGCGTTGGAACTGGTTTAATCCATGGTACTTAAAGTTTATGCAATTAAATTTTTTCTTTGACTTTGAGAAATCATGCGGTCCCTATGATACCACTGTAAGGTACCGTGATGCGTATCAGAAGCCGGGGGGACAGAAAATTAAATTTTTTCGCATCACCGGAGCGAAGTTATGACGTCGACTCTAGTGAGCTATCCTAGTACGGTCCGAGGATCACACATTGATTTCACATATCACAAAATATAAAAAGAAACAAGCACCTTGTTCGGATCTGACATGCACAAGTTAATTGCAGGTTTCCAGCGACCATCGCTCAAAAAATCTGACGTCGAAGTCCTCTAGGTCGTCCACACACTCCATTTGAATCTACACGCATGTCGTTTGTTGGAATCCGGGTGCTAGCATGGCACACCAACGATCTCCTCGACGTATTGGTGATCACTGCAAGGAAATGAACTTTGATACACGAAGGAAGTTCTTGAAGTTCTTCTTTACTTGAGAGGATCTCTCTCTAAAATCCATGAGGAGAGAGAGGCTCTCAAAAATGATACATGAATAGTCACAAGGGGAGAGCCTCTCTCTTACTTATATAGGGGATAGCTAAAATACTCGGTATGGGTTCCCAGCCCCCATGTAATAAATATCCTCTGTATAAGTACTATATATATTTATTTATGTCAAATAAAAATATTCCATAAATAATATTTATAAATTTATCAATAAATGTAATATATATTAATTTATATTGCGTGATAAATTTGAGTCTTATAAATCGACTCACTTCTCCTAAAAATATTAAAAGAACCCTCGATGTTTTAAATCTGTTCTAATAATATTTTATTTTTGTATTTACCGATCACTTGTAAATACATGTTATAAATAAATTCAACATATTATTACAAGCTTGAATAATTAAAGAATTTATTTATTACTTGGTGATCTATAGAACTTGGATATTACTTAGACCCTTTGGTAGGGCCCACCAAGTTCTATATTTCTATTCACAGAATAAGGAAGATTCTCAAAGCACTATTGTATGTGACCCTCTAGGTCCTTATCTCAACAGTAGTAAATAATATCCACTGACCAAGAGCGGGGTCTAGCAACCCATCGAGGCCCCTATAGAGACAAGGTAAAGTCAGAGCAGCAACTACCTTCCTATAAACAAGGTCTGTGTATTATAATCTCTTCGTTATCGACATCTCAATAAAGCAGAATGCACAATAGTGTTATCATCCTTTATCTTGATTTATTTTATTTGTGGATTTTTATGGACAGTCTTACCTTCCACTACCATGGCCATGAATTTAATGATGGTGTAACCATCATAATCAACCGGGCCCGAGATATCTCTTTCTGAACTCGGTAGCGACAAATCCTTTCGTGATGATTCAATAAATGCCATGTTATTAATGACGTACCCGATTCAAACTACCTCTCCACGACTTTATCACCATGGTTTTCTCCTTGCATCAAATGTACGTAATTAAATGACATTCATTGATAATGATCTCAAGTCTGGAGACCATTACACATGTCTGTAGATAGTAATAACCAATGACACCTGAAACATGTGTTGTTCTTATTATTCGGGTCTGTCATCATGATCTCAACTAATAGAGATCATTACGTGCGAACTTCATGAGATGAAGTCTCAATGGTTATGAACCCACAACACCTTATGGTCACACACCATAAATTTCCTTTTAGAATGATGTAACTGTTCCATTGGACATTAATTTAATATTACTGTCATGGTATCTCGAGGTTCTCATTATAGCCTGGGATCTGCTATACCCCCTTGATATGACATATAATCTAAGGACATTTCCATAAACGAAGTGGATGCAGAATTATCTACACTATTATGGAAAGATAAAAACATGTATTATAACAAACTGTATACATGTAGTGGTAATCAAAGTACAATACAAGTTGGGTCTAGAGCACCCACTTTCAACAATAATAAACTAGTGAGACTAGAGGTTTCCTTATGGATTGTATGAGTTATGGAGTTTATTATATTTTCATTGATGGAAATTATTTGAGAATATGAATGAGTTAAGGAAAATTTTAACCTATTATTCTATTTTTTTTGAAAATAGATGAACTAATTATGTTATGTCTAGGTTTTAGTGTTGTGTAAACAATGAAAGTGGATAAAAGTTCAAACTAGAAGAAGAAAAAACAGCTAGAAACTCCAACAATGTTTCCTCTGGAAGACAATTTAGGACATCAAAGCCTCAATGTTTTATTAGAAATAATGATGAATGATTCCATATAATGAAATTTTCTAATATTTAAAGGGGTTTGTGAAACTCCATGCCAGGTATTGGTGTTATAGAAATTAATTCTTTGATTTTGAAGTGTATATGATACTAAATGTGTAATTTACAAATGTTGTATATATACAAGAGTTAAAAATCAAGGGAAGATATAATATATCTTATAGTTTACATTCAAGTGATGAATAAAATATTTTCTATATCAATATTTGAATATAAAGGAATAAATCAAGCTTAGATGAATCTAAGTAAAGGGTTTATACCATCATATCATTTATCTAATATGAGAAGAAAAGTTGTTTGTTAACAAAGTTTTGTTATTAAAAATATGATATAATTAATTAAATACACATGGTTTATGATTCATTATATTCTATAACATGTTTTGAAAAATATACATGGATAAATTTTTTTATCTATTTTGTTAAAATATGAAGAAATGATACTACCACCCATTAATGGTATATTTTAAATAATTAAGTCTTATTTTTCAAAGAGAAAATTCCATTATTATTTTTAGAGATATAATAAATTCAATAAACATGTAAATTCTGGACATCAATGTTATTTTTCAATTTTTATTTCAATGCATGAATATTATTCTCAAATTCTTTAATTTCCTCATCCTTCTCATGAATTGTATTGAGCCACTCATCTTAAAAATTGTAGCACTTATCTTCAAGATCCAAATTTACTTATTCAAAGGCTCAAAACTACTTAGATAGATTTATATAGGTCAATAATATTTACATTAAAGCTTTCTTTATGTTGTATTCCTCATATTTAAGTTGGGTGATCTCTTCCTTCCAAATTTCAAAAATCCCACAAATAAAATCAAGAGTTTCTTTACAAAAATAATGAAACATATATTTTAAATCACTAACTGATATGTTAGTTGACATGTGATCACTCTCACTAAATCATGGTTCTTATTTAGGACATTTTTAGCAATAATTAATTTATACCTCATGAAAACTTAATATATTGACCCACTTGAGGTAGAAAGGCTCTTCACATTCTTGGTGGTAACCTAAATCACCCATTCTTCTCCTTTGAGATCAAATATATCTTGTCTAGTGCCATGGTTTGGTGGAAATTTTACATTAGAAAAGAGATATATCTTTCTCATATTATTCTTCTATTTCTTTCTTAGTTCATCATAGTCTTGGTAGAAATTGAAATCTAATTTAAAATATATAAAAGTTTACCAAAAAATCACTTAATTATGAATCAAGAAAGAAAATTCAAATCATTTAATGTGAAAAAATTAAAATGTAAAAAATATAATCAGAGGTGAACTGAGATCTGATACCAATTTATAGGAATAAATTTGGATATAAACCACACTAATAGGGGGGAAGGGGAGTACTGAATCAATTTTTATGGATTTTAAACCTTTTTTATATTTTTTATATTTTCAATCTTCCTCTTCCATTGGTTAAATTTAATGAATATATTTATTATCACTTATCACTTTCATTATTTATTATAGAATAACCAAATACACACACATAAATGGAACACCAATTTACAAGGTTCACCTCTTCTTATAAGAAGTCCAATCTTTGGTGCAATTTAGTAAAACTCAAGGTTATATAATCCACTGTTAAAACTATTTGACCGTCACACTTTTGACTACTTATAGTGTAGAGTGTTCATCCAGCACACTTTTTGGGTCATCTAACATTTAGGTATATCCTATACTTTTATAATGAATATAGTGGTAAGAACTGGAGATTCTATCACTAATTTAAAACTCTACCTTGTCATTTACATGATTCTATTTCATTATTCTTCTTCTTTCCTTTCATAATAATAAGTTACTTCTTTTATTTTTATACACAATACTTCACACAAAATATTCTTCTTCATAATAGAAAACTAATATGATACTATTCTCTAATTCCACCTCTTTTATAAGAAAAATGAAATTAAAAAATATTATTCCAATATTCTTTTATTCTGTTCTAATTTAGTCAAAAAAATATATTCTTCTTATAGTGAACTGCATAACGAACTCAACCACTTCAACTTCCTATTCCCTATTCTTCTTATTCCTCTTCAGTGTATGAAAAACTAAACTGGATCTCCTATTTTATTCAATTTATTTGACACATAGAAATTATTAATAATAATATTAGTGGTAGATATCTTCTTACTCTCTTAGAACACATGAAATTTTTTTCTGATACAATAATGCTTAACTTTGACAACATTATTCAATAATCTGCAATAATATATATACATATGATAACACATAAAACATATTTATTTACTTGATCATATCTTTATTATTCATTATAGTGTTTAAAAAATTGTGTAAATAATTTTTAATTCAAATTTATAAGAATTATTGAATCTAAAAAAATAAAATATATATCTTCCTTTATAACTGCTTGAAACCTCATGCAATTATGCATGAATCACATTAATTTAAAGACACATAATTATCTTATCTTTATTTCCGATTTATAACCAAGAAATACACCTGTATTTAAATCACTATATAATTAAAGGACCATCCATTTATATTAATGGAATTATGATTTTATGAATCACAATAAATTCAATCATTATTATCATTTGATTTAAAGGAAACCTTACCTAGAAACACATGATTTATTCAAGATTTCCATTTATCATCATAACTTATCACTTGGATATTTGGTTAATAATCTTAATCCTTACAAATCTTAGTAAAACTTACATATATTAAGCTTATGTAGATATAATTGTGATTACCCTTACACATATGGTATAAAATAGGAGTTACCTTTATGTGTGAAAATCTTCAACTTCTCCTAGAGTTCACAAAATCATTTCTCCGTTTTTGTATGTATGCATCATGATAACACTGATATATGTTTTATTAAATAAAAAGTTAATTTTCTTATATTGAAATAATATCATGCAGTCACTGGATAAACTGTATGACATGTAGTTACTTGATCAACCATGTTCCTTGCAGTTACTTGATAGACTATGCACCATCACCTAGATCGACCGCATCATATCGATAATGTGAATCCCATAATCACTCAACCTATTTTTGACACCCATGATCAATTTAGATATTTTTAAAAACTTTCCATATATCCTAATATGACGTCTATACTACTAGTATTACCCTTACATAGTAAATGAGATTCTTAGATGACCTTTATGTAGAAAAAGAACTACCTTTACGTAGATGGTTTTGACTTTTATACAAACAATGGATTTATGGGTTACCTTTATGCGAGCAATATAAATTTCAGATCACCCTTATTTAGATCCATAAGTTAACTATATTTATATTATGAATACTGTGCCTTCTGTAAAACCTTTACACAACACCCTATTGACCTCTATATAGCAAGTTGTTATTCATTGTGACCTTTATGTGTGTAGTGAAACGTTCAGGTTATCTTCACATAGCATCTGGAAATCTAGATTTACCTTCATGTACCACTATATTTTTCTAAATTTAATCTATAATCTCAAAAAACACTTTCAATTTTCCTTTATATTATTCTTTAAACATCATTCAACACCTATGGATGGAACTCCAAATATTCAAAAACTTTTCCTTTATTATAAATGAATCTTCCATTAACTCCAAAGGTAAGAAATTATTCCTTTCGTTTTGAATAATAATAAGAAAATTTACAATGAATTTAACTTACACGATGTGTCTTAAAATAATTAAAAATAAAATATAAAATATAAAAATACTTAGGATATTATTCTTTAACAAAAAATTTGGGATTCTCTTTCCAAATTTTAATTTTATTCTCTTTTATTCAATCTTGAGTTCCCCAACCAAACATCCAATCTACTTTTACCTCACTTATTCTTATAAAATATTGACATTGGTTATTATGAACACTCCATATTCATTGAGAAATTTTGACAACAAATATAACTTACATAAAGTGGGATCAACAATCTCCCCCTTTTCATTTGTTTGAAATACCTATCTAAAATGAATCATCAATATATATTCTCAAATAAATAAATTATTTCATTTCATTCTCTCCCTTTTTCATAAATCAATTCATTTTTATTTCTATACCTCTTATTAAAAATAAATACAAAGAACTAAATATATAGTATCATTTCAAACTTAAAAAATTTAATCAACCATTCCACTCTAAGTCAACATTATCTATACTAGTTGCAAAAAACAAGAGAGTTTAATCTTGAAAATAAAATTCTCCCTTAAAAAATGACACCAAATGAATTGGGAAAATATTTTATATTTCTTAGAAATATTCAAAATATTTTATTTTTTTACCACTAATGATACCAATTATATAGAGAAATTTCTTATATATATCGAACCAAATACCCTCACTCACTTTAATAAATAGGTTAAAAGAATTCAAGTACAATTAGGACAATTTTGGACCTTCTTAAAAACTTCCATTTTTATGTAATAGATTTAAAAATGACATATAACCCTTAATATTAGGATTATATTTTTAGTTACCAAGGATTATATATTTAAAAATCATAGCTATTTAATGAAACTTTATTCAATAATTTTATAGAATAATAAAATTTGCATGAAATGATAATTCCGACAGCTTCTTCATCATTCTTCACTTGTATCCCCCTCAATGAGACATTCCCCATGATATCCATAATGGATTATCTATTTAAAATATGAATCAAATGATGTGTCATGTTGAGAATACACCAAAATGGATCTTCTTCATGTATCTACCTATATTTTACAATTCCCACATCCTTATCAAAGATGACCTCGTTTTATATGATTTTTCAAAATACCATTTGAGGGATACAACTTGGATAAATACTTTTTAAAGAATATTTTTGAGTGATGTTGATACATTTACTATCTCAAGTTCTCCCCCTAAGAACACACTTAACCTTCAATTCTATGTATTTTAAGGGAAAATACAACACACAAAATTTAAGAGAATAAGGTGGATCTTATTTCTCCTCAATGTGAACAATAAGGTTGAGAGGATTTTATCAGCTAACTTAATCCTCTCTTCATGCTTCCAAATCCATTATTTATATTTGATTTTGTTTTATGAATCATGGTAATTACCACAACTTCTATTTATTTGTGTGAGATAGTTATTATTTCTATATCCTTCAAATCATTTGTACCACCTTGTATAGTCTTAATCCATTTAATAACTTTTTATTGTGTTGGAAATATTGTTAAAAAACCCCTTGTAGTGTGTTCAGACTTATTAAACCTCTCACAAATAACTTATTCAACACTAGTTTTATTATTTTTTATGAAAAAAACTCATGAAATTTAGGTTATTGTTGTGGAACCTCTTATTATCCTTTGGATCTGTATTTCTATTGTTCCCCTTCCAACTTTATTAATCTATCCAAATTTGTTGGCCAAATGAATAAAATATATTTGGGTATATTTGAAGCCTATTTGGGTACTCTGTATGGTTTTTCATGAGTGAATTTATTCATATTTATTCCCTAATATATATCACTACTCTTGATTATATTCTTGTACTTTTTTTGAACTTGATATTTATTATGTTTGTTGTCCAAGGAAAACTCTCCCTTATTTTAAAACTTCTTGGGAGTAATATGATTTATAGACTTATTTAGATTTCTTCCCAAGGTTGGATCTTTCTTCTTCTCCAAATTTCGTGGTATTATTTTCTCATATGATTTTGGTACATGCTTAGATGTGTATGAACCATTTTTATGATCACAACCATTTAAAATTTCATATAAATAATCAAGCAACTTAAATATATTTGAGATTGATATATTTTTATCAATCTATGTATTCTTTTTCTTCATAAGATTTCTCACCCTTGATATAGTCTTCCTTTATTATTTAGTTATTTATGGTTTTCCCAATAACCCAATTAAAAATTCTAAAAAATATCGCACTACCAAGATTTCCAAACAACCCTTGATCTTATATTATTCATGACACACTGTATGGAATTTTTAGATTTTGGAGCATGATGTTTTTGGGATTCTATTATCACTGACTGAGATATTCTTGGGGAACCAATTTCTACACTCATTGTCTTATAAACTATAGACCTAGTGGAAATATTCTATTCATTTCTCTTCACCCATGCATATACAAATTTCAATTTTAAACTAGCACTTTCTATTTAGAGAAATTTAGGAAAATCATTAAAAATAGGTATGGATGGTTCCTATTTCTCTAAGAATACTTGAGAAAGACTAAAAAATTATTTTTTGGTCTTATCACTATAAAATAGAGGTCTTTTGACATAATAATCACCTTTTGAACAATTTATTCTAGTATTTACTATCTTATCAAATCCTTGTAAAGATATGGATTGAGAATTTTTATAATTTTTTAAAGTAAGAACAAGTAAAAAAAATTTCATATTGAGAATACCCTCCTCATACTAAATTAGATTTATCTTGTCTTCAACTTCTTTCTTAATCCCGTTAACTTATTCCTCATGAATTTTTATCTTCTCTATTAACAATGTGTCAAGATCCTTGATCCTATTGGATTTAATATCCAGTTATTCATTCTTGACATCAATAATTTTTGTTATTTTTTATTCCAATATTTGAATATTATTCTTAAATTCTTCAATGGAATAACTCTTATCATGTATTATATTGAGACAATCCTCTTCAAATTTAAAGAACTAATATTCAAGCTCTAAATTTACTCCTTAAACGATCTGACTTTCTTGGAGATATTTTTAAAAGAAATTAATTTTTTCTTTAAATATTTCTCCATGTTTTCTTCCCCACCTTAATGTTGGGTGATATCTTCCCACTGACTTTCAAAAATCCTATAAATAAAAGAAATAATTTCATTCGTAAAATAATGTAACATATATATTAAATCACTAATTGATATGTCAGTTGACGTGTCTTCAACTTCTTTCTTAATCCCGTTAACTTATTCCTCATGAATTTTTATCTTCTCTATTAACAATGTGTCAAGATCCTTGATCCTATTGGATTTAATATCCAGTTATTCATTCTTGACATCAATAATTTTTGTTATTTTTTATTCCAATATTTGAATATTATTCTTAAATTCTTCAATGGAATAACTCCTATCATGTATTATATTGAGACAATCCTCTTCAAATTTAAAGAACTAATATTCAAGCTCTAAATTTACTCCTTAAACGATCTGACTTTCTTGGAGATATTTTTAAAAGAAAATAATTTTTTCTTTAAATATTTCTCCATGTTTTCTTCCCCACCTTAATGTTGGGTGATATCTTCCCACTGACTTTCAAAAATCCTATAAATAAAAGAAATAATTTCATTCGTAAAATAATGTAACATATATATTAAATCACTAATTGATATGTCAGTTGACATGTGATCACTCTCACTGATTCTTGGTTATATTTAGGATAGTTTGAGTGAAAATTTACACATACATCATGATAACTTAAATATATTGATCCACTTAAGGTAGAAATGCTATCCATGTTCATGGTGGTAACCTGAACCACCTGTTCTTATCCTTAGAGAATAAATCTATCTTATCCAGTACTATGGATTGGGGGAACTTCTTCTTTATACAAGATAGACATATTTATGATATTCTTATTCTATTTCTTTCTCCTATTCACTATATTCTTTATATAAATTGAATTATGATTTAAAATAAACACAACTTTAAAAAAAATTCACTTCATTATGAATCTGGAAAAAAATTCAAATCCTTAAAATAGAATAAATTCAAATGTAGGGAATATAATAAAAGGTGAACTGGGATTTGATATCAATATAAGGGAATGATTTTGTATATGAACAACACTGGGGGGGGGGGTGAATCAATGTCAGAGACTTTTAATCTTTTTTATTTTTATCCAATTTCTATATACTTCTATCAATAGTTAAAGTGAATTGGTCTCTTTGTTCTCTTTTCTCATTTTTTTCTCATAGCACAACCAAACACGTACACACATAAGAGGCAAAAATATTTACAAGGTTTACCATATAGTATTAAAAGGTTAATAATTGGTGTTATCTAGTAAAACCCAATACACAAAACCCATTAATAAAACCCTATTAGTGTTACACTTTTTTCTCCAAGAAGTGTAGAGTGTACATTCCTCACAGCTAATTGGTGCATCCCAAACTGAGGTACATATATTACCTTTATAATGAATATAAGGGTAATAATTGGAGATTCTGTAACCAATTTATAACTCTTCCCTATTTTTTATGTGTCACTGCTTCCTTATCCTTCTTCCCTTCCATAAAAACAAGTCATCCATTCTATTTTTATACACAATAATAAATACAACCACTTCTTGTTCTTCATAGTATCAAACTAATATGCTATTATAATATTCTTTAACCTCTTTTCTATATAAAATAAAATTCACAATACTTCATACACTCTTATCTTATTCTATGCTAATTGTGGTGCATGAATATCTTCTACTTATGATGAACTTAATGAAAAAATCACCCACTTTATCTTCCTCTTAACCCTTCCTCTTCTTCTCTTTTAGTACATGATAAAGTATATTGTGTCTTCAATTTTCTTAACTTGGTTTGAAAATTAGAAATTCTTCATAATAGTATTAGTGTTTTATATCTTCTTCCTCTCTTAGTACACATGATATTTTCTTTGAGATAATAGTGCCAAACTTTAAAATCATTATTAGAAAATGTTCAATAATATATATACATATGATAAAACACATAACATATTTAGTTACTTGATCTTATATTTATTCTTAATTCTAGAATTTATAAAACAACATAAATACTTTTGTATTAAAATATATTAGAATTACTAGATCTTACAAACTTAAATACAAATCTTCCTTCACAACTACCTAAAACTGCATGGAATTATGCATGAACCACATTAATTTAAAAATCAGAATTATTTTATATTTTTTCTTCTTTACATCCAAGAAATATTCCTATATTTAAATCACCACTTATTAATGATACCATGAATTTATAGTTATGGAATTCTTACTAAATTATTTGATTATACTTATTCTCTATATAAATATACACATGCATTTATAATACAACATAAACCTACATGCATGTATGCAGTTGCGAATGTGGAAAAAATAGTGAATAATATGCTTTTTTACATCGTTTTTTAGATTTTAACATCAATTTGTAGATGATTTTATTGTCTGTTAAGTTGTAAATAAGTTTTCAATTCCAATTAATAAAAATGGATGTTATAAATTCATTTTTATGGAAGTTTTTCACATCGATTATATCATAATCATCACAGTAAATGTTGTTTTAAATTTTTTCATACCGATTATAAAATAACTGACATAAAAAATATATTTTTTAAATAAAATTTAAATATTTATTCCTCTCCAAAGAGTGAAATAATATATAAAATAGATAAAAAAAATATAATAGTATAAAAATAAAAATAAAAACTAAGTAGTAATACAAACATTTACAATTTCAATTTTCAAGTTTACAGTGTATATTAAAATTAAAATAATGTCTAATAAAACCAGTGAAATGATTCACCCATTCAATTTTTAAGTGTTTTGGATCTTGTTCAGTATAAGGCTGAGGGTCATCAAAAATATACAAATTAAAAATAAATCATTCAACATTTATTCTGAATAAAATAATGAAAAATTAAAGGAAAAGTTTATAAAAAAATATAACATTCTGGAACTTTGTGACTACCTCAATTGAAATTATTTCATAAATAAATATTAACACATTGTATCCACATTAATCTACTCCTTGTTTATGAAATTGCTGTTTAAAATAATTTTTCAATTTAAAATAACATTTTTAGGTATATCAAAAATTTAGTAATTGTAAATGAAAATTAAACTTTTCTTTTACATATATGATCTTAGAGATCTTCTTTATAGTTGTATCTATAAATAAATACCATACCATACTTGAAAATAATATGAATAAAATAAATTTAAATTCCATTATAATATAAAAAATTATTAAAATATTCAAACTTACATTTTCAATACAATCTTAAAATTTTCTCACACTTCACCATGGTTAAAGCATAGTGAATATAGTGTCGACTCCCTTGAAAAAAATGTCGAACATAAAATGTATACTGATATATAAGAAATTTTATTATGATTATTTATTTTTTTAATAGATATATAATACTTTATGAGATACATTTTTTACACTCTTGAAGATAAGGAAGCATCCAACATTGAATAATTTCATTCTTCTAAAATCTTTCAACAATATAATTCACTATTTCTATATCATTCATTATCTTACCTATAGGTGAAATAATTTGTTTTTTCATAATCTATATACTAATGTTGTGTCATGGTACATAAAAATTGTATGAATATACCTAATAAAAAACAAAAATAAGTATAAATTTTTTAAAAATTAAAATAATGGAAAGATTTATATTAATCGACATTGTTTCCAACAGAAATGGGACTTCATCAGGGAAACAGAATGATCCAATGGATACTGTTTGATACATCCCTTTTATATTGTGAAGAAGACACCATAGTTATTTATTTCTAATTAATTTTAGTCCCCCATGAAAGTTTTCTATTTACGAAGAGTTTCCAACAGGTTTGTTCATGGAGTAAAAAACACCCAATGGTTTTGTATCTATGAGGACCTGCTTTCCTAAGGTAGGTGATTGTTAGGTTTTTTGACCTATAATGCTTAAGAAATCACATTGGTTGAGAGGATGGTAGTTCAGGTTCATCAAACACTTTTTTGGGGAGTTGTTTCCTACTCATGGAATCTTATAGATTTAATATATGTTCATGAATCTTTCATTAATCCCCAAGTATGATGTGGGTCATCCCAAAATTAGTAATCGATTATTAGCACGTGTGGAGTTTATAATAATCTGTATGTATTTGGGGTTCTTCATCAATGGATATATCTATATGTATCTGAGGTTATCCACTGATGGTATTCTATTATATACTACTTAGATATTCTTTGGTCATGATTATGACAATGCTAGTTTTCTAGCCACACAGTGAGGCACTCTGGAGTTTATTGTCATCTAGGTAGATGAAGGTCACTCTAGAGTTTATCATCGTCCAGGGAGATAAGAATTGTTTGATGTTGGTATCAAACCCATAAATGGTATTCCTATGTATCCTCATGAAAGGAATCAGAACCCACATAGTTTAGAGTCACTTAATGGGGCACATAATACCTTTTAAGGTCATGTGATGAGGACGCAACCATACAGTTTAACGTCATGTGGCAAGGACGTCTAGGAGGAAGGTTCCTGGTCAAAGTTTAGTGTGTGATTTATGCCAAAATATCCCAAGGAACCTAGAAGGGATATGGGTTTCCAAGTTGAATTAGTCCATACTGTGGATATGGACCAAAAATAATAGGGTTGATTTTGGAGTTTGGTTTGAACCTCAAGGAGGCTTTCTATATATCCCATTTGGATGGGAATAAAAACCCATGTAGCTCGGTAAGTCTTATAGATGACTGTATCCCTTTGAGATGATTAATTTTGGGATTATTCTTGAATAATATTCCTTATGAAAAAAGTACATGAGTGATATATTATCTCATGGAGATTTGGAGGTTTATTTGGGGGTTGTACTTAAGGAGGAGTCCCATATGATGGATTATGGGGTTATGATTAGGACCAAATTCTGAGGAGAATGTCCCTTGAGCTCGATCCTTAGATATGTATCCTATGTATCCTAGTTATGGTAGGAATCAGAGTTCTCATAGTTCAATCCTAATGACCTACGCTTATGGAGGCCCTACAGTTTTATCTCATAGGGGAGTATGGTCCATTGAGATATTTAAATTGGGGCCTATTCCTAAGAAGGATGCCCTTTGTTTGGAGTTATGTGGATTTTATGATCATTGTTGACCTCTAAGCCCACATGAGTCATACTCAGTATGAGAAACAAGAGGAAGCAAAAGATCCAAGAACTACACAATTCGTTCTATCCACTAATGGATGAGTGCTGGAATAACTAGGGGCTTACTCCTAAGAAGGATTCCCATTTGAGGTTTGGTTAGGGATTACTCCTAAGAAGAATTCCCAGGTATTGGTTGGGGATTATTCCTAAGAAGTATTTCCATGTATTGGTTGGGGATTATTCCTAAGGAGGATTCCTATTTATTGGTTCAACCTGGCATATGAGTCTGGTGATGAGGTTTTTAGGATTTTCTTGAGGAGTGTATTAACTCAAGGTACTCAAGGAATCCAAGAGGAGAATATCAACTCATAACATGGTAAAAGTACCATGAGGAGTATGTTGGATTAATCCATTTCAAGGAGTGTGGTGGAGTATCTCAAATCATGGTATTCTAGGGGTGGATGTTAAGGATTTATAAGGTTCAAGTCAAAATGTACTCAACCCATCCTAAAAAGTTCGCGGTACAACACTGTATTTTTTTATGGGGGTCAATGATGATGGAAAAGGGACCATCCCAAAGGGCTAGGACTGTATCTCAACATTGATCCTGAGCGGGGGTATGGGGGTGTATCCCCCACGGTATGGACCAATGGATTCGCTTAATTGGGTCACCCTAGTATGGGTCGCTTAGGTAGGTTACCCTAGTATAGGTTTCCCTAGGTGGGTCACATAGGTATGTGGTCGCCCAGGTGGTACCTCTCCCAATTAGTATTAGGGAAGATCTGACTACCTCATCCAGGTATGGATCACCCAAGTTTGTTTAACCCTAGTGTGGTATGGGGTACTTTCCTTAGTAAAGGCATTCCGTGGACAATTGTCCAAGTAGTGACAGACTACTTGGGCGGAGGACCTACACGACCAGAGCCCTATTCAAGATTCACGGTCTGGGAGTTCGGCCTTTGTCCAAAAATTTGAGGTGGAGGGGTCTATTTATAGACCCTGGTGGAATTGTGTAGATGGTTCTGTGTGGATGGGCCTGCGTGGAGGTCCAGTACAAATGTATTGTACGGATGACCTGTACATTGACACCATTCCTTCATATTTTTTTTGTCTTCTGAGTGCCATAAATTTTGATCCGTGAGTCTATTTGGGCTCCATGACTAGTAAAATTGAAGATCTTGAAGAGATATACACTTATTGATATGGTGAATACACCAAATATTCTCAGAAGACTCAAAAAATTCATTTTTATCCATTGAAACCTTTTCATCATTGATCTTGGAAATCCACATCCAACTTATAGAGGGTGGGTCTTTCCACTTGTCCTTCATTTTTGAGTAGTCTTATAGAATATTTAAATCCAGAATATATCTTATTCTGGAATGTAGACACATTTATACTCAAACATGACATTTTGTTTTCTGAGTGAGGATCACATGATGAATTTTGTGGCAAAGTGTATAAAACACATTTTGCGGTGTCAAGAGACATACATGGAAAAAACTTTAATCATGTAGATTCCCACTCATATCCAATTGTTGGTTAGAGTATATTACTCAAGAGGGTGGTGAATTGAGTATCTATAAAAATTTCTGGTTAAAAAGTATTCTTAAATAGTGTCCCAAATAAGGTTAAATACAACATAGTAAATTAAAGTAATACAGTTATGAAGGTTTGACTGTTTAAATAACTTCTTTGAATATATATTAATTATCAGTAATCTTAATTTCGGTTATTAATATTACTTTTGAAGATATTCTACTAAGAAAATAAAATTATAACTTCTTTCCAAGATTAATTATCAAAGTGAATTTAGTGATTTCTGAATTATACAGTAAAGCAGTAAAATAGATAAGACTAAATTAAGTAGCACAATGGATATGAAACGAGTGGTTCAATATCAATCCAAGAACTAATCCACTCCACTTGGTGATCACATGCCACCAAGAAGTTTATATAAATAAACTTGATCCAAACCCTGGATCAGGGTTAAACAATAGTACACAGGACTGTCCAGGTCACACAGGGACCTCTTCCACAGTTCTTTGTGGGTACAAACAACTAGGACACACATAGACCTCTTCCACACTTATTAGTGGGTATACACAAGTGTAAAAGGATGTTTGAGTAAGGATATATTGTATCCTTCAGTTTAATGCAGGAGACAGAGTGTGTTTTTATAAAGATACATACACTGCTCGAAAGCCAGTAAAATGATACACAACAGAGCAGAAATATTAAGATAGGTTAAAAAATGATCTGAATATTAATTTTTCTAGCTCTGGAATTCTGAGATGAATCATATGTAGAAATCAAGTCCTCGGATTGAAAACAGAGTGTCACAAGTCAGACAGATCTGGCTTGTGTTCTTTGTGATGTTTGACAGTACAAATATGTTCTCGATTCTGGGATTCAATTGCGCTTCATGTGTTCTCTAAAAGCGTTGAGTTGTATGTGACAATTCTTTATTCAAAAGAATTATATGAGTGAGTTATTTTTTATTGTGCTTATGACTGTTTTTCCTTGATTTTATCTATCATGCCACACTCCTTTTTGTTTCTGGGCCTCACTACTCTGTTATCTTGGAGTGCATGTGTTTGAGCAGACAGGTTGCATGTATTCTGCACCTCATGCCTCGTAATGTCAGATGAAATGTATACAAAGAATCATTAATTATGTCAGTGCATTTAAAATATTCAAATATGACCATTAGAGATTAAATTAAAAGACGACAAAACATATTAAGAAATGGTGTCACCGTATGTCATGGAAAAGGTGTCTCGTTCACGGTGTCTGGTTCACGGTGTCTGGTTCACGGTGTTTGGTTAATGGTTTCTGGTTCATGGTGTTTGGTTCACGGTGTCTGGTTCATGGTTTTTGGTTCACGGTGTCTGGTTCACGGTGTCTGGTTCATGGTGTCTGCTTGTTCACAGTGTCTCATGGTCACAATGTCTGCTTGTTCACGGTGTCTCATGGTCACAATGTCTTCTTGTTCACGGTGTCTCATGGTCACAATGTCTTCTTGCTCACGGTGTCTCATGGTCACGATGACTTCTTGTCCATGGTGTCTCATACTTAGGCAAATATCTGTATTCAGACTTAAGCAGTGATATTTATAGAATAGATTAAACTTAATCATTTATCAGAGAAATCATTATAAAGTAAATCAAAAGATAGTGTACAGTTACTAATCTGAGTGTATAGCACTCAAGAGATTTAGATAGCTTTTACTAAACTTTTCATTTGATGTGAGATAGATTACATAGAGTTAACAAGGTTTATAGACTGAATAGTATTTGTGATTATTAAAACTTGATTAATACATGAGGAGTCCAACAATCTCCCCCTTTTTGATGATCACAAATCATGTATATTTAGAGTGTATATTTGTTCTAATAACATAATTAATGTGCATGTAACATATATAGAGTTAGTGTTCTCATATAGAGAGTGTTCTCCCCCTTTTGGGATTATAAAAAAGTTGCAAGAAAATTAAAGACAAAAGAGACAAGAAAAGTGCATAATGTATTAGATAAAAAGAGGGGAATTACAAAAGGTAAAACAAATGTAACAAGATTATTATCAAAAGAGATTAAGCACTGTTTTTCTTCACTAAATGGTCTTCTCTTTTCCCTTAGCAGCATCAACAGAAGAGGAATCCATAGGAGCAGAGGTTGAGGTAGAATAAGGGAGTGAGCTAGTTGAGAGAGAAGGTAAAGGAATACCTTCAAAGACAGAGGGAGCCATTGTAGGTGTAGTAGAAGACAGAGACAGTTGTTGATCATGGATCCCATGCCTGATTTGACTTAGTGCCTAACTGACAGACATAGAATTGGAGGCAAGGGTAGAGGTAAAAGTAGGAAAGCCAGATCTTAGATGTGCAACCGTAGGAGCAACAATGGATATACTTTGGATATGAATATATGGCCTCAAAATCTTGATAAAATCAGTAATGATTTCTCCACCATATTGCATATCTTTCTCAAAGTCATCCTTGTTTTCCATAAACTTATCCAACAGATGAGTGAAATCTGTGAGCTTTTGGAATTGAGTCTTGAATGCTTGAGTAACAGGTGGAATCCTCAGATTTTCTAAAAGATATTTGAAATTATTGGTCATGTCAGTCTTTGAGAAGATTCGATTGAAGTATAAATCCACCTTCTTGGAAATTTATTGCTGAGAATCATTTGCAAATTTTGAATGGATTTGGACCATATTAAGAACTCTATCACTATTCTTGATAACTTCAGATAGATAATCTTTATTGAAACCAATAAGCATCGTCTGAAGTTCTTCTTTGACCACTGTTTTGAGCAGGTCACTGTCTAAGGAAGGTTGAGATGATTTTCCAAATTCTTTAGAAGCGGTGACAGCTGAGGTAATAGATTTTAGTTGATTGAGAAATTTTTGAATGCACCCCATATACTCATCAGTGATATTGTTAATATTAGAAAAAAGATATCACATCGCTTTCACAACATTTTTGTTTCTTTCAACGACCTTCTCAGCTAAGGAAGCTAAATGAGTTTGAATCAGAGAGAAAATATTCTGTGGGGTTTGAGGAACAACAGACTCCACATGATGGGAAGCAAGCTATGATCTCGAATTCATCACTTTCTGCATGTCTTCAATCATACATCTTAGAGTCTTTACTTCATCACTAAGCAGTCTATTTTCAACTCTGACTTCCTGAATCTCATGAAGAATTTTGGGTTGAATCTTCCAAATAAATTTTTCCAACAATAGTGAGGCATCTCTCTCACTTAGATTTATTACAAGAGTTGGTTGGATATTCAGGATTTTTTCAACTCCAGACAAAAGGGTAGCTCCAAATTCTTTCAGATCATCTTTACTCACCAAGGATGGTTGTTCTGGTGAAGGTTTAGAGATAGGGACTGAGATAGGCTCAGGTTCTTTTTTAGAGGCAAGATTAGAGACAAATTTCAATTGGAACATAGTGCAAAGGTCAAGGCCTTTCACTGAGACTTCATAAGACTCATTCACATCATAAAAACTGAGGAATTTATATCGAGCGTCTATAGGGCTTGGATCAACCGGGTTTGGTACTTCAATAGATTCTAGATTTGGGGGTTTCTCCCCCTCAACAGTTGCATCCTTATTAGGATTGAGAGTATTAGGGTCTTGATCTATTTCCATAAATTCATCTCTTAGTTCCTTACTCATTTCCTATATAGCCAACTGAAAATCTAGCTCCAGACTTTCCTCAGCTGAAGGAATGAATTCAGGAACATATTGTTCCACTGGGAGTTCCTCAAGGTCATATTCTTGCATAACAAGTAATTATTATGCTATAAGATCTTCCATAGCATTATTTTCAGTTTCTTTGGAAACAGATTCTGTTTCAACTTCAGGTTGATCTTCTAGATTAGCAACATCTTTAGGAGCAGAGACTTCTTTTTCAATTATTACATGAGTAACATGAGTATTGTCTTACTTATCAGAAACAGTTTCCCTGGGAGGCACAACAATCTCTTATTCTTCTTCTTCAGAATACTCAAAAACTTCATCTTGTTCCAAATCAATATCAGAAATATCTTTTGGTCTTGAGGGATGTTCCAATGGATTGAACTTTTCATAGATCCTATCATTGTATTCCATCCATTCCTTTTCCATGTATTCCAATTGATTTTCATCCTATTGATAATGAATTTTGAAAGTTAGTACTCACAATCCTTGATAGCTTCTTCATTAGGTCCAACCATACCTTCGGAATAAATCATGGTTGAGATAAACTGAGAATAAAATAGGGAGGTTGACTTGGATGTGGTTTTGATCAGATCACACATATGGTGTATGACATACTTACAAAGGTTGATTTTGTGCCAATTTTTCATAATATGAATCAGAAACACATCCTGATATTTTAGTACAATGAAATCTCTTTTTTTGGGGTTAATAAAGTTCTGAATAAACTTTAATAGAAGTCTAGATTCTCCATCCAGTTCAGCAGCAATGTCTCTCATCTTGGTTCCATTTCTGGTTAAGCTTTTCAAAGCATCTTTCCAAACAAAGAATTCACTAGAAGGTGGAGGTCCTCTCTGATAGTACTCATAGTTTCCTTCATGAGGTATCCTAAGGCATGCAACCTATAACCTCGAAGAGAATGTGCATCTATGGCCATTTATCCATCTTCTTATAGTATAACCATCACCTGAATCAAAAGAGAACTAAACATACTGATAAAATCGAGCCACTAGATTAGGGTAGATAGGTTTATCTTCCTTCTAAAACCATTCTAAACAGACTTTCTCTTTTAAAACTTTAAAAACTAGAGACTTACTCAAAAGAATCCACTTAGGGAATATCTTTTTCTCAGGTACTACTACTCGGTTCAACAGATTTGGATTTAGAGGACCTTCGGGTGCTAGATTAGGTGCGACCATTGTCTTCTTTGAGCTATGTTTCTCAGGAGTTGACGACAAAGGGAGTTTCATCCTGGTCATTTAATAGAGGTTCAAGAGAGAGAAGGGTTGTAGGGTTGAATAAGGGTTACAAATTGAGTGAATAGAAGAAAGATTGAGTGAAGAACAAGTGATACTTCATTTATTTTATCATTTAGGAATACTAAACATCATAAAAAATAAATGCGCAGGAAAGTAAAAAGGTGAAATGAATAATTACCACGATATGGTTTTTAATTTGTAAATAAAACCCATAAAGAATATTTACTGTGAGACCTTATCAGGTCTTTACAGTGAGATAGTGAATGAATTTTACGGCGAGACAGTGACTGAACTTTACGGTGAGATAGTGACTGAACTTTACAGTGAGACAGAGACTGTCAGACAGTAATCATGAAATACTAACTGTGAGACCGTAAACATGGAATAGTAAGATATAAAACAATAAGGAATTTACTTAATATTTATCATGCATAGTTCATGTATGATGTAGTATATTCTTTCAGAATTTAATGGTTTGGTAAATATATCAGCAAGCTGATATTCATTACCAATGAATTCCAAAGTGATATCACCTTTTTGATAGTGATATGTCAAAAAGTGATATATTACATCAAAATTATTTGTCTTAGAATATGAAACAGGATTTTTCGAGATGTTAATTTCACCTGTGTTGTCACAATTTATAAGTACATTCCTGAATTGATATCCGTAATCTAGTAATTCTTGTTTCATCTATAAGATTTGTGCACAACAACTGCCAATAGCTATGTATTCATCTTCTATAGTAGATAATGAAACATAACTTTGTTTCTTACTACACCTTGATACTAGTGACTTTCCTAAAAAGTGACATGTTCCAGAGGTGCCTTTTCTATTTAACTTACATCCACCGAAGTCAGCATCAGAATAACTAACTAATTTAAATTATTTTCATCTAGGATAGAACAGTCCTAGATTGGATGTATGCTTGAGGTATTTGAAAATTATATTTACAAAATTTAAATGAGATTCCTTAGTATTTTCTTGAAAATGAGCACACATACACACACTAAACATAATGTCAGGTTGACTAGCAGTTAAGTAGAGTAAACTTCCAATCATTCCTCTATAAGTGGTTTGATCAATAGATTTTCCATATTCATCAAGATTTAACTTACAAGTGGTACTCATGGGAGTGTCACTACTTTTATTGTTATCGAATCCAAAATGTTTTAGAAGATCTATAGTATATTTACTTTGAGTTAAAATAATTCCATCATTATTTTGAAATATTTGAAATCTGAGAAAGAATTTTAGTTCACCTATTAAACTCATTTCAAATTCATTTTGCATCATTTTAGAAAAATCAATACATAAAGAATTTCTTAAATATCCAAATATAATGTCATCTAAATAGATTTGGACAACTAAAACATCATTAGAAATTTGTTTTATAAAAAGGGTAGGATCAACTATTCCTTTTATAAAACCTTTGGAAATAAGAAAAGTACTCAACCTATCATACCAGGCTCTTGGAGCTTGTTTTAAACCATATATAGATTTTGATAATTTAAAAATATGATTTGGAAAATGGGGGTTTTTAAAACCAGGGGGTTGCTCAAAAAATACATCCTCAGCTATATACCCATTTAAGAATGAACTCTTAACATACATTTGATATAGTTTGAAATTTAGA
The DNA here is from genome assembly GCA_963277665.1 of Viscum album. NCBI lineage: Eukaryota > Viridiplantae > Streptophyta > Magnoliopsida > Santalales > Viscaceae > Viscum > Viscum album. The sequence goes on from OY728145.1 coordinate 910,336,593, forward strand.
AGTGTAGCATAAGCAAGAAGGATTATGATGGCTTCAAGTCTAGCTACTGGTGCAATGTTCTCCTCATAGTCAATTCCTTCTTCTTGACTATAGCCTTATGCAACCAATCTAGCCTTGTTTTTAACAATGTTACCAGCTTCATCTACCTTATTTCTAAACACCCATTTAGTTCCTATGGTGAATGTGTCCTTGGGTCTTTCAACAAGTTTCCAAACTTTTTCCTTTCAAACTGATTAAGTTCTTCCTGCATAGGCATCACCCAAAATTCATCATCTATATAATCATTAATGTTTTTAGGTTCAAGTTGTGATAAGAAGACTTGATGTTCAACCTGATTACTAATAGAAGCTCTAGTTTGAGTTCCTTTGTCTTGGTCTCCTACAACAACATCTAAGGGATGGTTATTAAGAGTTCTAATAGCTCTAGAAAAGGAGGGACTAGTGATTTTAGTTTCATCAATAGGTTCAGGTTCATTGTGACTTGAGTCTAAGGAATTTACAGAACTGAAAGTTTTCACTGATTCTTTCATATAATGGTTTGAGGATTTTGAATTAATGTTCAGATTTGATACATCATCGTCTAGGTTCTCTAGAATGGTTTTAGGCTAATGTGGATATATTTCATCAAATTTGATATGGATAGATTCTTCCACACATTTAGTTCTTTTATTGAAAACTCTATAGGCTTTACTAGACATGGAATATCCTAAAAATATACCTTCATCACTCTTGGATGAAAATTTGTCAAGATTGTCCTTAGTATTAAGGATATATACTTTTCAACCAAAAACTTTGAAGTAGTTAACCTTGGGTTTTTGATTGTTTCATAACTCATAAGGAGTCCTTTTAAGAATAGGTCTGATCAACACTCTATTGATTATGTAGCATGCTTTATTGACAGCTTCAGCCCAAAAATAAATAAGTAGGTTATATTCACTAAGCATTATTCTAGAAATATCTTGCAGGGTTCTATTTATTCTTTCTATAAATCCATTTTGTTGAGGTGTTCTAGGGGAAGAGAAATTGTGACTATAACTATTTTGTGTGAAAAAGGATTTAAACTCTTGATTTTAAAACTCATGGCCATGATCACTTCTTAAGGATTTAATTCTAAGTTCAATAAGATTTTCCACAGACTTGGCATATTTAGTAAAATAAGAGCAGGCTTCACTTTTGTGAGCCATAAAGAAGGTCCAAGTATATCTAGAAAAGTCATCTACAAGAACATAAACATAGTGATTCCCACTTAAACTACAAACTCTATATGGTCCAAATAAATCCATATGAACCAGCTCGAGAGGTTGATAAGTTGACACTTATTTATTTGGTTTGAAGGAAATTTTGTGTTGTTTTCCCTTTTGACAGGGATTGCACACTTTTTCATTTGGAAACTCAAGTTTGGGTAAGTCTTTAACTAAGATTTTTCTAGTTAGCTTTCTCAGGGAGTGAATATTACAGTGTACTAGTATTCTATTCCAGAGCTAAGACTCTTTATGAAATACACTTAAGTATGAAGCATTTTGAGAATATATAGAATCTAAGTTAACAGAGTAAACATTTTCATTTCTTAATGCAGAAAAAACTAATTCTTCTTTTGAATTAAAGACATTTGAAGCATCATTTTCAAATATAACATGAAATCCATCATCACATAATTGTGAGATATTAAGTAGATTATATTTTAATCCTTCAAAAAATAGTAATTTAGAAATTAAAACTGATTTAGAGTTACCGATTTGGCCGAGGAAAATAATCTTTCATTTGGTATTGTCACTAAATGTGACATGTACTCCATATATTTTTATTAGGTTCTTGAAGCATAAGTAGTCTTCTGTCATGTGTCTTGAACATCCACTGTCCAAGTACCATAAAATTTTACACAAACTTTTTAAGCAACTTTCCTACAAAATGATTAATCAAAAATAGATTTTGGTACCCATAATTTTTTGGGTCCAACAATATTAGTAATAAGTTATTTAGGAACCCATATCTTCCTCATATGTCTCCTATAAGCATTATGTAAAGTATTTGAAAAATAAACTCTATTTGGTCCAAAAAATTGAAACAATATAAAGTGTATCATAAATTGAACTAGTTTATTTGTGTCCAAAACTGGGAGTAAAACTATATGTCCTAGATTTAGAAACAAAATTTTTTCTACCAAGGTTTTTTTTCCTGGTTGATAACCAATGCCAGTGTTGTATTTAGGGGAAATTTGTTTACCTAGAATTTGAGTAAGGGTATTTTTTCCATTGGTAAAATTTTATAGATCATTATTAAATTACTCATTAGACATTTTCAATTCGTTTTTCTCTTTGAGTAGTTGAGAATTTTTCTATTTTTTCAGTTGTGAGTTGAAATTTAACAGTCATAGTAAGAGCATATTGTTTCTTTAATGATTTATATGTGTCTTTTAGTGCATTGCATGTTTCTTCAATCATGTTACAATATTCAAACATTTCTTCATTAGTCATACTTTCAGAGTCACTCTCATCTCCAGAATAGTATTATTTATGTTCAGGAGGGTCCAGTGTTACCTTAGATGTGTTTGTCATAAAACACATATTGGATTTTCTAGCTTGTTCATCATGTGATGTTTCTAAGTTGCTTGAACTGTCCTCAGAAGCACTCCTGGTTTCTTTCAGTGACTTTTTATACTTCATGTCCTTGTCCTCATATCTCTTTTTGTACTTGAGCTTTGGACAGTTAGCCTTGATATGTCCATTGCACTTACATTCATAGTATACAATCTCACCAGTCTTGTCACTTCTTTTCCAATCCTTCTTCCAACTTCATTCTTGGTCATATTTTACCTTGAAGTTAGGCTTTTGGAAAAAGTTATTCTTCTTATAAAATCTATTGAATCTTCTGGATAATTGAGCCATCTCCTCATCACTATCAGGTGATGATTGTTCACTACTGTAACTTTCTATATAAGCTTCTAATTTCCCTTTATCTTTGTGTTTATAGGTGGTGGTTTTGAATGCAACAGATTTTCTTTTTGGTTCATCCTCCTCTTCCTTGTTGACTTTCATATCTTCTTCATACATCATCAGTTTCCCAATGAGTTATTTTACAGGTATCTTGTTGATGTCACATGATTATTTAATAGATATAGAGGTTCCTCTCCATCTATCATGCAGACATCTGAGAATTCTTATGATATGTTCCTTAGTAGTGACTTCTCTTACAAGAGAAATCATTGTGTTGACAATCTCATTAAACCTAAGATACATGTTAGAGATAGGCTCATCAAGTTTCATTTTAAAGTTATCATATTTAATAGTATAAGTATTAAGTCTCATTTTTTTACACTAGATGTTCCTTCATGTGAGACAGACATGGTATCCAAAATTTCATGGGATGTTTTACAAGTAGAAATTCTATTGAATTATTCATCTCCTTAAGAGTAGTATAAAGCATTCATAGATTTGAAATTTTTCTTATAGGTAGTTTTGATAGGTTTATCCCATGTGATTCTATCAGTAGTAGGAATATTATATTCATCTATAATGGATGACCAAATTTTAAAACCCATATTCTCTAAATGAATTTTCATTTTAATTTTCCATTGAATATAGTTGGTTCCATTAAAGAATAGTGGTCTGTTGGTTGCATAACATTCCAATATATTATCCATAATACAGAAATACTTTTAAAGACCTAGAAATTTAGAATTAACAGTAATTTACAGATCATTAAATTATAACTACAATCACATTTGAATAAGGGTAAACATAGTTTTTAACAAAAAACCTCTGATAACAAATATTGGTCGGAGTAGATTACTCAAGAGGGGGTGAATTGAGTACCTAAAAATTTCTGGTTAAAAAGTATTCTTAAACAGTGTCCCTAATAAGGTTAAATACAACCCAGTTAATCAAAGTAATAGGGTTATGAAGGTTTGAATATTTAAATAACTTCTTATAAGATTGATTAATTCTCAGTAATCTTAATGTCAGTTATTAGTATTACTTTTGAATCTTTTATACTAAGAAAAGATAATTATAACTTCTTTCCAAGATTAACTATCAAAGTGAATTTAGTGATTTTTGAATTATACAGTAAAGAAGTAAAACAGAGAAAACTAAATTAAGCAGCACAAAATATATAAAACAAGTGGTTCAGTCTCAAGCCGAGACCTAATCCAATCCACTTGGTGATCACTGTCCACCAAGAAGTTTATATAAATAAACTTGATCCACACCCTGGATCAGGGTTAAAAAATAGTACATAGGACTGTCTAGGTCACACATGGACCTCTTCCATAGTTCTTCATGGGTACAAAAAATCAGGCCACACAAGGACCTCTTCCATAATTATCAATGGGTATAGACAAGTGTAAAAATATTTTTGAGTAAGGATATGTTGTATCCTTCAGTTTAATGTAGGAGATATAGTGTGTTGTTATACAGATACACACACTGCACAAAAACTAGTAAAATGATAAAAAATAGAGCATAAATATTGATATTGGTTTCGAAATGCTCTGAATGTTAGTCTTTGCAGATCTGGACTTCTGATATGAATCAGATGTAGAAATCAGATCCTCGTATGGAAAATAGAGTGTCACAAGTCAGACAGATCTGACTTTTGTTCTTCGTGATGCTTGAAAGTGCGAAGATGTTCTCGATTCTAGGATTCAATTGCACTTCGTGATTTCTCCAGGAGCATCGAGTTGTATGTGAAAATTGTTTCTTCAAAATAATTCTCTGAGTGAGTTATTTGTTATTGCGATTCTGCTCATTTTTCCTCACTTTCATCTATCATGCCATACTACTTTTTGTTTCTGGTCCTCACTACTATTTTATCTTAGAGTGAATGTGTTTGAGATGACAGGTTTCATGTATTCTGTACCTCGTAAATCATACTATTAGATGACATGTCTACAAAGAAAAATTAATTATTTCAGTGCATTTAAAATCATCAAATATGACCGTTAGATATTAAATTGAAATATGACAAAACATATTAAGAAATAGTGTCGTTTTATGTCATGGAAACAATGTATCATTCACAGTGTCTGGTTCACAGTGTCTGGTTCACGGTGTCTGGTTCACGGTGTCGGGTTCACGGTGTCTGGTTCATGGTGTCTGGTTCACGGTGTCTGGTTCACAGTGTCTGGTTCACGGTGTCTGGTTCACGGTGTCTGATTTTTCACAGTGTCACATGGTCATAGTGTCTGCTTGTTCACAATGTCTCATGGTCATGGTGTCTACTTTTTCATGATGTTTCATGGTCACGATGTCTGCTTGTTCACGGTGTCTCATACTTAGGCAAATATCTATATTTAGACTTAAGCAGTGATATTTATGGAATGGATTAAACTTAATCATTTGTTAGAGAAATCATTATAAATTAAATCAAAAGATAGTGTATAGTAACCAAGATGAGTGTATATCACTGAAGATCTTTGGATAACTTTTAATAAACAACTGTTCATTTGATGTGAAATAGATTACATAGAGTTAACAAGGTTTATAGACTAAATAAGATTGGTTATTATTAAAACATGATTAATAAATGAGGATTCCAACACCAGTTACAAGATCTATGATATAATTTTTAAAAAGCATCGCATTCATTTCATGACCACAAATTACATATTCCATTAGAATATCATAAACATCCAACAATAAATTTGAATATGTTGGCAATTATCAAGACTAGTAGAAGCTATATTTGAACTCATAACACTTTGCCTTTGTTGTTGTCTATATAATATTTCTTTAACTTTAAAGTATTTATTTAAATAGATAAATATAAAAAATTTACAATGTTAAAAAAAATTAATAGAAAAATGAAATAAGGGATATAATATACACATACATCTTTGGTAATTTTTCAAAAAATTCTAGATGGCCAAATGAACAAATGGCTGATACTTTGTCTAACTGTACTGACCTAATTTATAGAAAATGGTATTCTTTCTGATCTATCTATAATATCTTGTACAATGACCTTATGATTCTCTTTCTTCATCTGTTGATGATGAATAATATCACCAATATAATATATCATCCCATATACAACAATATGATGCTAAGGATCATCAATATATAACTCAAAATAAATTGGAGGTTTTGGCGGAGGGGGTGTAGGAGTAGGATAAGTTAGAGGAGTGGGGTATATATTTGGAGTTAGATTAGGATAATTAGTAGGTGTGGGATATTTAGTTGTATGCGGAGGAGTGAGATTAGTAGCTAGAAACTATTTTTTCATGTCTATAAACATTGACTATATTGAAGCTCTGATCCTATTCTCCATCATCTCATGAATATCCTAAATTATAGATTCCAAAGATTCTATTTTTTTATAAACATCCTTCATTGATAATGCTTCAAAATATTGAAGCACTTTTTTTACCAATACACCTTTTGGGTATCCTTATAAACAACATGGGTGTTCGAGATTTCCCAATGTTGTATCTAAAATATCCTTCCTACCCTCAGTTGTGAAGACCCCCCCTGTGTGCTCTTCTCTTCAGGAGATTCCTATATAGAATATTTGAAAAAATATGCAATGAATCACAATATATAAATAATTGATTTAACTTAAATAAATAAATAAAGTAAACATCTTAACATCCTATCAACTACAACCCTAGACTCTTCCATAATATATTGTCATTTTTTATCATTAGACCCCTCTTCCATTTTCATGTATAGTGGTGGGGGGGGGGTCAACCTCTTTAGAGCCTGAAGACTCATCTACCAGATATTAAAAATTTCCAGCTATCATTTTTTCTACTAATAAACACACACCCTCCCTGAGATAAGTTTGAGGGTATATGTTTTTAGATTGGATATCCTGATGAGATTTACTCTATTGTTGTAAAATAAGAATAAATAAATCATTAATACGATAATAAATATATATATTTTTTCTAAAAGGTAACATTGCACTTACCCAAAACTCTTATCTTCATATACTTCCAGAAAATTACTTCCATGTATATTCATATATAAATGGATATTTATATCACATGGATTATGATTTTGTCTATTCTAAAAAATTAAATCTATTATGTTGTTGGATTTAAAATCCCTCCATCTCCTAGAATCCAATGTTAAAAATTTCCTCCTAAATCCTCCAGTATCAGGTATATCATATGTCATCTGATAATAATGGGGAAAAAATACATTTCTATAAACATTTTATGATAAGTAAAATAATAAAAAAAAAGATTACTAAAATGGTATCCCATAATTGAGATATTTTCATTTTTTCAACACTTATCCAATCATCAATCAAAATACTAACTTTTCTTTAAGCATGAACTGTAATAAATGTCTTGAATTGTTTTGAATTTATACCTCTTGGAATATCATTATCATCAAAGTCTACCGATATCCTCTATTCCTGAATATGAGAAAGTTATAATTTTGGTAAATGTGTGTGACCACATTTACCAACCCTAAAACTCTTTCCCCCCTATGGAAGAAGATGTATCTTGTACAAAAGGATGAGGAGGCTCATCAATAGGAGCTTGTGTGTGTTCCTACCTAGAGGTATGTGTACAATCCTCTCGAAAATCATGTGGTGGATCAGATGTTTTATATTTCATTATCCTACAAATCAAAGAAACAAACAATTAGTATAAGAAATAAAAATCTAACTATTCATACAAATTTAAATAAAAAATAAAAAATTATAAAATAAAAATTAAACTATACAAAACACATTTTTATTCATATTTTCTATAGTTAAATAAAATTCTAAAAACATTAATAAGATATGAAATGACATAAAAAAATGAAAATAAAATAAAAAATGGCATGTGAATAGTAAAAAACCTCCAATGTATAACACCATTTTTTACACAGAAAATAATATTCTTCAAATATATAAAAAATAATCCAACAAAAAGTAATCTAAGCTTCCCACATTTTAATTTATATTTGTTTGAGTAGTTAAGTAAAATTTCAACAACATTAATGGAAGATAAAAATACATAAAAGAATTAAACAAATCAAAAAATGGTGTGTGAATAATAAAAATTCTCCAACCTAATAAATAATTTTAACAAAAAAATAATATTTTTTGAATAAAATATTTTATACAATATTTTTTTATTTAAGATATTATATTAAAATAAAAATTTTCCAATAAAATCAACCAATAGATAAGTTATATAATGGTAAACATGGTAAAATAAACAAAACTAAACTAATATAAACAAACAATTTAACTTATTAGTTATAATATTATTTTTAATAAAGAAAATAAAAAAGTATCTAACATTTTATGATATTTAAAAAAGTAAACTAGAAATAAACATATTCTACCTGTAATATTAGGAGTGTATTAAATGATTATTTTCCCAATTTCCTTCATCATGATCATTTTTTATGGCACAAACTACATATATGACATTCTCATCAATATAATCTAATAATATTTCCATGGAAGCAGGGATATTACCTAAATCATCACCTTTATCATATTTATTATCACCAACATACTATTTTTTCCTAGTAAAACAATTGAACACTGCATATAAGATTGATCAAGAACATATAAAGTTTGTTTTTAATGTGTAACCATGATAAAAGGATCATTTATGTTATAACACCTCGAGATTTTTTTGAATTTTTTTTGAATTAATTTAATCTTTTCAAATTTTTTCTCATTTCACACAACACTGAATATAAATTTTTTATACGAAAGCGTTAAGTGTGGCTTGCATTATACACCACACCAAGTCAATCTTGCACTACAAAAAACACTTATATTAGCTTTAAATACACACAAATATTTTTTTTGTCTTGTATTACACACAATTACAAGTCCCTTTAATAGCTTGCGTTACATGCAAGACTGAGTTTTACCAAACTACACGACACTATTAATAATATTATTAAAATATTATTATAGATACCACCTAGCCGTTAGTATGGAAGTTATGAATAATATTAACTAAATTGTGAAAAAATTAATTTATAAATGTATATAAAATGAAACCTTTGGTTATAAATTAGTATAAGTGAATGAAAAAACTGTTTGAAAATAAAGAAACTACCTTTATAAAAAAACTATTTTTTCTATGTATAAACACAATTTTATCTCAATAAATTAAAACAAGAACTTTTGATTAATGATTTAAATAAAATTTATATGTTATATATTCAATAAATATTTTTTATACTCATCCAATATATTTTATAGGTATAAGATAAGAATAAATCCAATTTTTTGAATAAAAGATGTATTTTTTCTAAAAGATAATTTTAACACATTTTAATGGTGAACCCATTTTAAATATAATTTTTTACACTTTTATAATTTTTATTTTAAAAAATAAACTTCATTTTTTTAAATATAAATATCAAAATTTACTTTGGGTAATTTTTTGGTATTTTTCTGAGAAGTTTCATTTTTGATGAATAGTGAAAAATACTGAATTTTAATTAAATTTTTTTGTCTAATTTTTTATATAGTTAAATTATATATTAATTTGATTATAAATTATAATTATATAAATTATAAACAAATTAATCCAATTTATATAATTATAACCAAATTCATATTTAAATTTGATATAAAAACATTTCAAACTTTTGAGTCTTTTTGCTTTAAAAACCCCCTTCACGACACATCTACAGGATTAATATTAAATTAATTTATGCCACTTATGTATTTATAATTTGGAAAAATTAATTCAATATTTTTAATATACATAATTTATAATTTCTAATAAGGTCAACTTAGTTGTTTACCAAAATATTAGTGAAATTGATTAAAATTAATTACAACAATTAAGAGAAAAATTAGATTAACAATGGACTAAACCTTACACTTAAGGGCCAAAATGAACTAGAAACTTATAAAAAATACATTGTATATCATATTTAAACCCTATTATCTATTTTATATTATTTTTACCCTTTTTTATCCACTTTACATCAGAAAAATCTGGTTGGAATTCCATTTTAAAAAATTTACAATAATTTCACTCTTGCACAATAAAAAGGCACTAACACTTCCTAGTTATTCAAAACTCTCCAGACCTCTGGATCTGATAAAATCTGACCAAATATTCTTCCAAAATTCATAACTTTATCCTAAAATTCTACCTTCAGGCATAAATCTAATAAAGGAATCCCTGTGGTGCAAACCAAGAGGAGTTACCCAAAGAAGAGGTAACATCCTTCCACCAGCTCTTTTTTTTATTTTCTTTATCCACCCCTAAAATTTTCTTATTCCATGATTATATAATAAATTAAGTATTATAAATATAATGATATGTTTTTATTCTAATTTTTTGACCTAAAATTAAACACACTTCCATCTAATGGGTAACAAACCTACCGTTCGTGTGTGCGATGGACTCCCTTCTCACGAAACAGTGTGGTTCTTTTTTTTCCTTGACCACCTTTCATGGGTGGGAATAATTATGGAAATAATATTTTTATATTATATATATGATATTTATGATGTCTTTATTATTATATAATTATTACATAAAACATACCTTCATTCTTCCCATTGTGTGTAAATACGATAACATTGTTTGTGGACGTGTGGACTACCGCCTCCTCAAAGCAATGCGATTCATTCACACTTTATATGGAATGTATTAAAGTTGAATTTAGTAAAAGTATATGATATATATGAAATAATTACTCTAATATAATTATAAAATATATATTTATATATACATATATTTCATTTACTTACTTTCTTTCAATACGATAATAAAATGGAAATAATGTTTATGCGTATGTATGACATACCGTCTCCATAAATGGTGTATTCCATTTTATATTTATATGTTTTATATATTATTATAAATATTTATATAATTAATATATATTATATTTATATCAGTTTTTACATTCTTAAAATAAGTAAATTATGATCTATATAAGAGTATCATGAGTAACAAGTAAAACCATATATGAAAAACAACGCAGATATTACCCAAAATGTAACATTAACATGAAATTATTAATAAAAATGTATTATAAAGTTATAATAAAATCATATATGATATTAGATATATTAATATGGTTATTTTTTAAATATATAATAAACTTATTTATTATACATGAGGTTTGAATGTGTATGAATATAGTCAACACTTAAGGCAAGGGAATTTCATCTCACTTTTTATTTCTGTGAGATACATGCCATATTCTCCACTTGCTTATTTTGCATGTTGTATATACTACATATGAATGTATCCTATTATTTATATAATTAAATTTATGGGTATTTACATATCCATTTTATGATCTTTATTTGATGGGGTTTATGGCTGAAAATTTACAAAATTGTTAAAGTAATTTTGTATCAATTTGCCTTATTTGAGATACATGCCATGTTATACACCTATATGTTTCTATGGGGTGTCTATATAACCTATTTACATGTTATATAATATATCTTACTATTTTAACGATATTTTAATTATCATGTAATTTTATTCTTTTATGGGTATTATGATTCAATGTTACCAAAGTGGTAACAGTTTATTGCTATAATCTCATCGTTTATCGTAATTATTTATGATTATGCCTACATTGATGAAATTTTATGATTAATATCTCAATTAAACTAATTAATTTTCTCTAACTATGTTTATCTATGATATATTCATGTATTATTACCATTTTCCACTCTTTGGTACTTAAGATAATTAAGAAAATGTTTTTATTAAAATTCGACTTTATTTCTCCTTTCGGTTGGAAATATGTATTCTTTAAAAACCATGTTTTATAAATATTTTCTAAAAATGTTTTAATATTATCCTATTATGTTTAAAAGAAATTTTTACCCATGTTTTACCTTTTTAAAAAATGTTTTTAAAAGGAATCTTCTTGTCATTTTCCAATCAAGGCACTTTTTCTAAACTATTTAAGGTATAAAATGAATGTTCGGCATGTACGAACATCCCACCATCTTGAACTTAATTTAATTAAAGATTAATTTATAATTTTACAAGTATATTTTTGAAATAATTTTTTTTCTAATATTTTGGAAATTTTTTGAGAAAGGGTTTCAAAAATGTTTTATGTTGAAAAGGTGTTTTTCAAAAGGCTATTTTCAATGATTTAAAGATTTATTTATAATTATTCAAATAAATTTTCTATAAAAGGGTTTTTTAAAATTATTTGAAGAATTATTTTTAGATTTTCAAATTATTTTAAAAGAAAAATGCTTTCAATTTTTTTTCAAGCTTTCTTTATGAGTTTTCAAGGTGTTTTCAAAGAAAAAGGTTTTCAAAATTAATTATGTTTTAAAAAGTTTTTTTTAATAGGAAAATAATTTTTTTCAATAAATGTTTTAAATGAAATTTTAAGGCTTTATTTATAAGAAAATTATTTTTAAAATGGTATTATTAAAAGGATTTTCAAGGAAAATCTATTTTCCTTAAGAAATATTCCATGTGATCTTTCAAAATACTTAAACATCTAAGATGAAATGATTTGTTAGAATTTATTCTTTATTGGGGATATGATCCAATAATAACATTCATATTTTTTCTTGAATGGTTTATGTTTTGGTGGAATTATATTTATGACACACTTTTCTCTTCCACGGGTTATATGCTTTTGAAACCTGCTTCTTTTTATGGGTTATGTTTTGATGAATAGATTATGAAACATATCTATTTTACATAGTTAATGATATGATAAAAGGTTTATTATACCCATTTAATTTCATGGGTTATGATATGATTTTTATGAAACCTATCTCTTTTTATAGGTCATGATATGATGAAAGTTATTTTATCTTGTGGAACATGTATGTATGATTTTATTATATGATGGGTGGGACCTATATCTCCATCCAATGAATTGAGTAAAGATTTATATATCATGAGATAATTATGGGAATAAATTCAAAAGACTCTATCCACTATGGAAGATGGGAAAACCCGATCCACTATGGAATATGGGAAAATCCAATCCACTATAGGAAGAAGGGGAAACCCAATCCACTATGAGAAGATGGGGAAACCCGATCCATTATAAGGAAAGGACTGTGACTGGGGATGGTGGTGTGTCCTTCCAAGTAGTTTTAGTACCCATTATGTTTTCTAATAGGTTTTGGAAATGAGCCTTGACTTATAGGGATTTTTTATATGCTTATGTTTATGCCACAAGTCTATGTATTATGACAATTTTATCCTCTCATGACTCATATTATTTTATTTACTTATAATTCAGGTCTTATAAACTACCAATATTTATTCCATAACTTATTATTATGATCTTTGACATACAAGGTATGATCTTATATTGTTATGATCATGTTTTCATACCCTTATACTCATGTTATACTTATATATCGCCTTTGTTTACCCTTAATGAGCATCTGATATCACCTATTTCATATGTTTCCTTTCCCTAGGTTATAAAGAATTGTTTTAAGTAGGAGTAATAAAGGGTAATATATTTAATGGAGATATTGATGATCTTTCACCAAGTTATAAGATTATGTTTCTATGTTTCTAAAGACACTAAACTATTACGGTCCTTAGACATATATTTTTGTAATGTAATGAATATTCATATAAAATGATGTAATATCTATGTATGTTAAGCCTGAGTTTTTATAGTTGGAATCAAAGGGAAGGTTTTGTTAACCTTTTTAAACTTGTATGAGAAACAATTAGTGATATCCCTAGGGATATTTGTAAAGATATGCTTAGGGATGTCTCAAATGATAAGCCCAAGGTGTATTAGATATAAAATAAGATGTCATAATTTATACATCCTATAAGTGATTTTTCATGATTATGTGGTATTACACTATGATAAGTGTTTCTTACACTATGATTTTTGGTTTTAGTCAATGGAAGGAACCAGAAAGAACTGGGTTAACATTAAATATGACAGACAGTTTTCTAATGAGAAATCAAATGGGATGGTCACTTGAGTGAAGGATGTTGTGATCATAACTAGTCATTTTTCATGGAACATGATTAACAATATGTACCTTAACAAACTTTGAAACTCACTAAAGAAGAAAAATAAGGATCTCTCTAAGATTTTGGGTAATGGATACCATGGAGGAAATAAGATTCAGTTTCTTTTATGTCAATAATGTATAAAGATTCACCCAAGTGAGTGTCTTAAAGGAAAAATAAGTTGTTTTGATTATGAAAAAGAAGGACACAAAACAAGTAACTACAATAGAAAAATGAAGGGTTTAGTTAACATAATGGATGAGAATATTTGACTCCCTAAGACACAATAGAAGTTTAAATGATTATAAGTGTGGAATGAGTGGTCATTATGAAAATCGATGTCCCAAGTGGAAATCTCACAAAGAGAATCAGAAAGGTGGTACGAGTAATGGTTATATTGTTGATGATGAGAAGAATACATGTAAAATGTGAAATTAAAGAGGTATTAATTAATAGTATAAGTTATACTTGTTAATATCTTAAGGATGAAGTAGAATAATCAAAGTTTATATGTAAATGGATTCAATATTTATGAATTAAGAAATATATAAGGATTGTTCAGTTTTTGTTTTTCACTAAGTATTTACAAGAATATGTTTAATAGTTCTGATGAAATAGAAAATCGATTTAATGGAAAGGATATATTCATGAGAAACATATGATTAAGGGAAGGATAAACCCTAATATGTTTCTAATGTTGAGATAATGATGTTTGGATAGAGATATGTTGGATATGAATAAGTAAATTGGATGATACTGATTACCTTGGAACTAATTAAGGATATGTTGAAAAGTGGTTTATGATAACATTGATGAATTTTGAATCATTTTTGGATTTAATAAATATATCCAATAAACTTTGGAATAAGGAAAAATGCATGTTTTCAATAAAGATTTATAGTGATTGAGGTTATTATTATGTTTCAAGAGAATACATGAAGAAGGTATTCACATGTTTGGTATGTGACAACCCATAGCTACTTTATGATATATAGGGGATCAATGATAAGTTGATTTTGAGAAATTTAGTGAACTTATTTCAATATTTTTCAACTTTTATCTTTTAGAAGGGTTATAAGGTTAACCATTAATAGAATTTTTAAGTTAAAATTTGGATGAAGTTTTTGATTTTAAAGTATTATTTCACCATATGAGAATTTATGCATGTTGGATAACCTATGAAAATATTTTTTATATGATGATAACTAAAGATATATGGAATGTACCATCATTAGATTTATGGATCTCATGATTTGATAATTCTTCAGGAATGATAAATTCACCTTATTTTCTAGGAATAAGATATGAAGGGGAAATCGATCAAGGTACAACCCAAGGGTGAGATTGTGCATTTTAGATTTAATGAAATAATTTATATACAATTTCTCATAAAAAAATATTAAACTTTAGGGGAATTATATTGGAATAAAATTTTGTTTCTTTATCATCATTTTTATGATATTAATGACATTTTTCAAGCCTCTTTGGGTTATGGATTTATGATCGTTAACTTTCTCCTAACCATGTTCTCTATCACTATCCATAAGAACCTGATTTTTATATTTCTCTCCCATGTCCAAGTTTTCACTCAAAGCCTATGTTATATTATTCATATAACTAGTTAATTGTTGCTTTGGGTAACGATCATGGTTCAAAATTTCTCTTTTTAAAGTAAGTTTTCGACATTATTTTTACGATGTGGGTTTCTATGAAAGGAACTTTCAAATATTAAACCTATGATAACCTAGAGAAATTTTGAGGTATAAATTTATTTTAATGGGAGTATAATGTGACACCCTGATATTTTATAATTTGTTTTCAAATTAATTTAATCTTTTTGATATATTTTTTTTTCATTTCACACAACACCGAATATAGATTTTGTTATAAGAAAGCACTAAGTGTGGATTGTGTTATACACAACACCAAATCAATATTGAGATACATGAAACACTTAGATTAGATTAAGGTATACACAATAATATGTTTGTCTTGTATTACACACAATACCAAGTCCCTTCTATAGCCTGCATCACATGGAAGGCTGAGTTTTATCGAACTACAAGTTACTATTAATTTTATTATTAAAATATTATTATAGCTACCACCTAGCCATTAGAATGGAAGTTATGAATAAGATTAACTAAAATTTTAAATTATTATTTACACATGTATATAAAATTAATCCTTTGGTTATCAATTAGTATAAGTGAATGTAAGAACTATTTTAAAATAAAGAAATTACCTTTTAAGAAAACTATTTTTCTATATATAAACATAGTTTTATCTCAATAAATTAAACAAAAATCTTTTGATTAATGTTTTAAATAAAATTTATATATTATATATTTAATCAATATTTTTTATACTCATACAATATATTTGATAGTTGTAAGATAAGAATAAATCCAATTTTATGAATAAAAGATGCGTTTTTTCTAAAAGGCAATTTTAACGCCTTTTAATGGGGAACCCATTTTAAATATAAATTTTGTAACTTTTATAAATTTTATAAAAAAAATAAACTTAATTTTTGAAATAAAAATATCAAAATTTACTTTGGGTAAATTTTTAGTATTTTCTGAGAAGCTTCATTTTTTGATGAATAGTGAAAAACACTGAATTTTAATTCAAAGCTACTTTTTTCATCTAATTTATTTATATAGTAAAATTATATATTAATTTGTTTTTAAATTATAATTATATAAATTATAAATAAATTATTATAATTTAGGTAATTGGAACCAATTTCAAATTTAAATTGGATATAAAAACATTTCAAACTTTTGGACTTTTTCGTTTTAAACCCCCCTTTCGCGACATGCTTGTTAGATTAATTTTAAATTAATTTCTACCACTTATATGTTTAAAATTTTGAAAAATTGATTCCATATTTTTAATCATCATAATTTATAATTTCTAATATGTTCAAATTAGGTTTTTTTTCAAATGATTAGTGAAAGTGATTAAATGTAATTACAACGATTAAGAGAAAAATTAACATAATAAAGGACTAAACCTTAATGTTAAGGCCCAAAATGACCTATAAAATTGTCCAAAATCTATTGGATGTTCATATTTTTACCCTATACTACCTTTTATTAGATTTGGACAATTTTGGGCGCCACTTTACATGGGAAAACGAAGGTGTAATTCCATTTTAAAAAATTTACAAGAATGCTACTCCTCCTCCACTATAAAAAGACACTCAACCATCCCACTTATTCACACCTCTAAATCCCTTTGTCTCAGCCAAAATATACCAAAATATCCTCCAAATATACTTAAATTCATCAGATAAGCCTCCCTTTGGGCATAAATCTAATCAAGGAATCCCTTTGGTGCAAACTACGAGGAGTTTTCCAAAGAAGAGGTAACATCCTTCCACAAGTTATTTTGTTTTATTTTCATTCTATATCCCCTAAAATATTCTTATTCCATTATTATATAATAACCTAAGTATAATAAATATACTTATATTTTTTATTATAAGTTTTCTACCTACAATTACACACACTTCCATCAAATGAGTAACAAACTTACCCTTCGTGTGTATGACGGACTACTACCGCCTTGCGAAATAATGTTGTTCGTTTTTACTTTACCAACTCTAATGGGTTGGAATTATTATTTAAATAATATTTTTATATTATATATATGATATTTATGATGTATTTATTATTGTATAATTATTACATAAAACATACCTTAATGATTTCTATTTTTTGTAAATATGATAATTTCATTTGTGGATGTGTGGACTATCTCCTACTCAAAGAGACATGATTAATTCATACTTTACATAGAATGTATTAAGGATAAGTTTAGTAAAAGTATATGATATATATGAAATAATAATGCTACTGTAATGATAACACACACACATATATACATATATTTCATTTACTTTCTTTTTTTCAATACGACAATAAAATAGAAACAACATTGATTCATACGTACGACCTACTATCTACATGAATGGTTTATTTCATTTTATATTTATATATTTTATAGATTATTATAAATATTTATGTACTGAAACATAACATTAAGATGGAATTGTTAATAAATGGTTAATATACAGTCATAATAAAATCATATATAGTATTAGATATAATAATATGGTTCTTTGTATATTTATAATAAAATTATATTTATTATACAGAAGGTTTTAACATGTATGAAGAAATTCAAGACTTAATTTAAGGTAATTTCATCTCACATTTTATTTCTATAAGATACATGGAATATTCACCACTTGATTATTTTTTGTGGTGTATATACTTTCCTATGACATGTTATATCATTAATTTAATTTATTTAATGATATGAAAAGATTTAATTCATGTTATTCTTTCAAGGGGATCATGATTCTAAATTTACTCAAGTAGTAAGGGTTTTCTCGTCTCACTTTTTTTTTCTGTGAGACTTATGCCTTATTACGCACTCATTTATTTTGCGTTGTGTATATAATTCCCATAAATGTATCATATAACTATTATACTTAAATTTATGGGTATTTAAATATCCATTTGATGATATTTATTTCATGTGGGTTTATGGTTCCAAATTTACCAAATTAGTAAAGTAAATTTTTCTCAATTTTTCTTATTTGAGATACATGCTATGTTACACACCTATATTTTTATATGGGGTGTATATAATGAACATAAACATGTTATAATGAATATTTTTATTTTAATTATATTTTAAGCTTCATGTAATTTTATTCTTTCTTGGGGATTATGATTCAAAGTTCCCAAAGTTGTAACAGTTTGTTGCTGCAATCTCATCGATTATCAGGATTGTTTATGATTATGCCTCCATTGATGAAATATTTTGATCCTTATATGAATAAAACTCCTGAATGTTTTTATACTATGGTTATTCATGATATCTTCATTTATTAATACCATTTCCCCACTCTTTTTTTTACTTAATATAATTACAGAAAATGTATTTATGAAAATTTGACTTTATTTCTCCTTTCAGTTGGAAATATGTGTTCTTTCAAAACCATTTTTTATAAAAATGTTCTCAATGTTTTTAATATTATCCTATGATGTATGAAGGAAATTATTATCCATTTTTTTAACTTTTTACAAAAAGGTTTTAAAATAAATCTTATAGTCATTTTCCCATCAAGGAACTTTTCTAAACTTTTTATGGTACTGAAGAAATGTTCGGTATGTACGGACTTACCCATCATCATGACCATAATTTCCTTGAGGATTAATTTATAAGTTTACAAGGATATTTTTTGAAGAAAATGATTTCCTAATATTCTGGATTTTTTTGGAGAAAGGGTTTCAAAAGTATTTTATGTTTAAAATGTGTTTTTCAAAGCTTCCTTCATATGTTTTCAAAAGATTATTTTCAATGAAAATGGTTTCAATGATTTCAATATTTATTTATAAGTTTTCAAAGAAATTTTATAGAAAATGGTTTTTAAAAAAATGATTTCAAGCCTTATTTTTATTTTTTAAAATAATTTTCAAAGAAAAAGGTTTTCAAAAGGTTTTCAATCATTATTTATGAGTTTTCACGATGTTTTCAAATAAAAAGGTTTTTAAATTTTTTTCAATATTCATTTATAAGTTTTAAAATATATTTTAAAAGAATTTTTTTTTCAAAATTATTTATGTTTTGAAAAGTTTTTTTCAATGTGGAAAAGATATTTTCCCTAATAAATGTTTTAAATAAAATTATAAGGCTTTATTTATAAGAAAGAGATTTTTGAAATGGTTTTATGAAAAGGATTTTCAAAGAAAGGATATTTTTCTTAAAAAATGTTCCATATGATCATTAAAAATCCTTATCCATATATGATGACATACTTTGTTATAATTTATGACTTTTTGGGGATATTATCCAAGAATACCAATCATATTTTTTCTTGAATGGTTTATATTTGGATGGAATAATGTTTATGACACATGTTTCTCTTCCATGTGTTATATGATTTTGAAACCTGATTCTTTTCATGGGATAGGTTTTGATGAAATGATTATGAAACCTATATATTTTCCCTAGGTAATGATATGATGAAAGGTTTATGACACCCATTTCATTTCATGGGTTGTGATATGATGTTTATGAAACCCATCTGTTTTTATGGGTCATAATATTATGAAAGTTTTATTATCTTATGGAACCTGTATGTATGATTTTATTATGTGACGGGTGAGACCTATATCTCTCTACAATGCATTGGGTAATGATTTATATCTCATGAGATAATTATGGGAATAAATTCAATGGACTTGATCTACTATAGAAGATGGGAAAACCTGATCCACTTTGGAAGATGGGGAAACTTGATCCACTATAGAAAGATGGGGAAACCTAATCCACTATGAGAAGATAGGGAAACCCAATCCCTTATAAGGAAAGGGCTGTGACTGGGGATGGTGGTGTGTTCCACCTAGTAGGTGTAGTCCCATTAAAGTGCCCTGATAGGTTTTTGAAATGATCATTGACTTATAGGGAATGTTTTTATTTGCTTATGTATATGCCACAAGTCCATGTCTTATACCAATTTTATGCTCTCATGAATCCTGTTATTTTTTTTTTCTTATAATTAATTTCTTATGAAATGCCAATATTTGTGTAATGAAATATTATTATGATCTTTTAAATTTAGGGTATGATCTTCTATTGTTATTATCATGTTCTCATAACCTAATACTCATGTTATGCTTATATATCTCCCTTTTTTACCCTTACTAATCATATGATCTCACCCCTCTCATATATTTCCTTTCCCTAGGTTATGAAGAAAGTTTTTAAGTAAGAGTAATAAAGGAGAATATCTTTTAAGGGAGATGTTGAAGATATTTCTCTAAGTTAGAGGATTATGTTTCCATATTTCCAAAGACACTAAAATATTATAGTCCTCAAGAATATATTCTTTGTTATGTGAAAAATATTTATATAAAATGATATAATATCCATTCATGTTAATATTGGGTCATTATATTTGTATTAAAATCTATTCATATTAACTAGTGTTATTCCAAATTCATCATTTCTGACATGGTTGTTAATGATAAACCATTTGTATTTAAACAATGGAACTTGAAATTTAATTTAATCAAACTACCATGTTACTTAAATGACTATATAATATTCATTTGATGTGGAATTTTTTTTTCTTTGGAACTTAAAAAATGCATTTCATCTACGAACACAAATACACTACTATTATGAACTTCACTTATGTTTTCATGATCTTTCATATGAAATGTATATCCCTTAATGTCATCCCTAGACCATGTTATCAAATTTAAACTTAGACCGCCCACTAACCATCTTAATGTTTTTGATGTATCTGATCTACCAATCATGGTCTCTATAAACCATGCATTTTTTTGTTATACTCATTCAAAATCCACAATTCTTTCTTCTTTGGATAATATTTTTTCAACACATTAATATGAAATTTTATATATGGATGAGTATAATCTATGTTATTCAATATGTATAAATGTACCTTATTTATATATTCACCTATCAATTATTTTACTTTCAATCCATGGATCCCCTTCCCCCCATAATTGACTCATTAATGATGAGATGTAAGAAAACCAATTTGCACCATTTCAAATAAATATATTGTACAAAAATCTTTAACCTCCTAAGAAATATAATTCTCAATAATTAAGGCTTTAGGTTGATATAGATTATTAACATACCCCTTAAATATCTTCATATACCTTTAAAAAGGATATATCCAACATAGATATACGGGTCCACAACGCTTTATTTATCACACTAAATAAACCATTAAATTCCCCATGATATTAAAAAACATGTAGGAAAATACAGTTACAATTCAAAAAGTATAGAGAGAAATTTGTTCTTCAAATTGTTCAAAGCATTCATATCAATCAACTTATTAAAAATTGAATTGAAAAAATAAGACACCTTCATGATAGTTATTCTGACACAGATGAGAAATATTCAATGCAATGAAACTGGTAGGAGTTGTTTCATCATGCCGTGAAAATCATGAGATTTCATTATTATCAAATTTAAATCCTTTAAATACATGTTTTTTTACATTTGAAGGATAAAATTTAGGCACTTTGTTTTCATGAAGACACTGAAAAAATATAATTTTATCCCTCTTGGATAATGTATGTAAAGCTGGGGGCTAGAATTTTTTCCTTCCATTATGAGTGGGAAATAACTCCAAACATATTACCATTGAGAGTAAGTCCAATATTTCATTCAACCCATCTTTAGTCTTTTCATTAATATTTAACAATGTTCCAATGAAGCTGTCACAAATATTATGATCCACATGTATGAAATCAATGTTATGTTTGACCTCATGATATTTCCAATATGGTAGTTCAAAAAATCACTGAACGTTTCTTCCAAATATTTCTACCATTAACATATTTTTGTGACTTTCAAAATGTTACATCAATGTTTTTCACCCTCTTAAAATACTAATTAGTGGAAAAAGGTTTTAGAGAAATATAAAATTATTTTGATCCATTGAATTCCTTTTTTAATATTTGATAAGTGTGATCCATAGAAAAAAACTTTTGATAACCCATGTATACTATTTTTATCCCATGTTTCTATTGATAATATAAAGTTTATTTTCCATAAATTAGACAAGATTTATTCCCCTTAACACTGTATCCAGAAAAATTTCCATATGATAGAAATTCATTTATAGTGAACATAATCAATGCATTCAGTTGAAAATATTCAATTTTATAAAAATAATATACCCTAATACCTTTCTACAATAAAAGTTTTAAATCATCAATTAATGGAAATAAGAAAACCCCAATATCATTTTGGGTTGTTTCGGTTCAAATATCATTAAACTCAACATGAAATATTTTTTCTTCATAAAAATATTTATGAGATAAGTTGTAAATTACCAAAAAAAATAGGCCATGAACTATGTGTAATACTAAGGATTCGATATGGATTCATTATATCCATGTATAGTCCAAGTTCGATATTTATAACTTTATTTCAGAATATGGGAAAATTTTGATCAATTTTATTCCACTATGGACAATCAGCTGGATGTCATATTTTTCCATCACATATCAACTCTTCCACAATCCATCTTAACCTTTTTTGCATCAATTAAATTTTCAAATAAATGTTTCAAATGAGAAATTATAGGAAGATACTGAAATGCCTTGGAATGGGCCTCTATAACTGGTAAATTAGCCTGTGATTTTTATTTAAACTTATACTATGATTTATTATGACACCCTGATAGAAATATGTATTTATTCCTATATAGCACATAATCATTAGATCATACATGTATTTTATTGTACTCAAATACCATTGAGCATAATATTTTATTCGCTTTATAATATGAATTTGGAAGATCATTGTCTTTAGGAAGAATTTCTTTCAACAATTATAGCAACTCTATAAAACTCATGTCACTCCATCCATTCTTTCCTTCAAGTTTATCAATCTTAACACCATTGATAAAAATGTAAATTCCCTACAACCTGGATACAATGGTTTTTCAGCATCACCATATAGATGCACAATTGTCCGTTCTTCCTCAATTTCCTCTACTTAAATATCATGGATCATTTCTACAATTTGATTAAACTTATCATCTTGTAAAGCATTATCATTAATTGATCTAAAATTTACCTTGTTTTTTGGGAAAAAACCCCTAAAGGTTTCTTCTTGGTGTTTTTTGGGGTGATTGTGTTTATTGAGAAAAATCTATGATGACGAATTAACATGGTTGGTGTTGCCGAAGCAGATGTTTAAGGCAACACATTTTTCTAGTGTTTACCAAATTTTTGGGCCTCAAAATCAGAAGTTTATTTTATGAATAATTAAGGTTTTACA
This sequence comes from Viscum album, assembly GCA_963277665.1. NCBI lineage: Eukaryota > Viridiplantae > Streptophyta > Magnoliopsida > Santalales > Viscaceae > Viscum > Viscum album. Next base: position 910,360,365 of record OY728145.1, read on the forward strand.
TAAAGAAGTTTTCAAAGCACAATTTGTGGACCGCGAAGCACATTTCATAGACTACAAAAAGGTACACAGAACGATGAGGGAAAATCAACAAAGGAAGACATCCACATAGCAGTGCTATGCAGACCAAGAAGTGTGATACGTAGACTATATAGAAAAAATAGTCCATGAGAGGCTCAAAATTCATGGAAAGATCATCATTTTCAGTTGAGAGGTGGTGATTCATTTGTGGAATACTTCTTCCACTGCAAAGGGAGAAAGATGTTATGCAAACCATATAAAACAATTCACGGTGAAGGCTGTACCACATCGAAGTTTTAGGTAATTCATATCAGTGAGTTTTATAGATCCATTTGACTATATAAATACCCCTAATTATATCATTAGGTAGAGTGAATTTCATTAGAAAATATCATCGCTCTGAAAAAAATTCGATGAAGTTCGAAGAAGTTCACGGGGGATAATTATGCGAAGGAGAAGAGTTTTCAAGGTAGGATTTCGCGAAGGGTGAATAAGTTCATGACAATAGTTAACGAAAGGGGTTTTTAGGGATCCATAGCCCAAAAAGGAAAAGGTACCACATAGAAAAGGTGTTCTGTGAGGAATCAACTATCCGCAAATCATGGGCAGTTCACGAAAGGAATGGTGGTCTGCGAAGCACTCATGCCACGTGGTGCAATTCAGTTCATCGTGTATACAAGGAAGTTCACAGAGGATGTAATATATTTTTAAGGGATTAGAATAGTTCAAAAATGAAATTTCTGTAAACTAATAGTATGCAGAAAATAGGTAATTCAATAGAGAATCTATCTATAGTTGAGGATGCATTCTTTATTGATAATGAAGGGACATACATGTCCATAAATTGTGAGTGGATTATTTCCAGATTAGTGAGAAAGGGAAGAGTAAAAAGGTGATCCTTTCCAACATTAGTGGGCTATAGAAATAGAGATAGGGAGTGAACCTTGGAAAAGCAATGAGCTAACCCTAAACACTTTAAAGGCAGTGAACCTAGGCATATAAGTGATCTATCCCATACCTTGTAATTTGTAACTGAGACTTAGTGTATTTGGTACATCTGCACATTGTTGTTTTATAATCCTTGGATGTAGTCCAGTGAGGGTGAAACTAGTAAAATAACTGTTTCTCATGCATGATTTCATTTCTATTCATATTTTTCTATGGGAAAGAGGTAGAAGAGTGTTTAATAATGAAACAAGATCCAAAGGGGTAGTTGTATTGATTTTTCATACCCTGATTCTCCCCTGTCATGGTATTTAACCTAGTTAGGATATAAATTGGTATCCGAGCTAAAAGTTGAATGTTAGTGGTTCTCTCTCAATTAAATAAAAGTAAGTTGTTAATCACAAAGGTATTCTGATCTTTGATGGAAACAATTTTCAGCTATGGAAGAGTCTAATGAAACAATTCTTTAGATCATTGGGTATATATTTGTTTAGAGCTACAATGTATGGAATTTCAGATAGTATGGATAGTGGAGTTTTATTAGAAGGTGATTATAGGGAATTGCATACTGACGTCAAAGGAATAAATGAATTAGTGGGACCCCTATCCAATGCATTCTATACAAAGGTGATGTCATGTATAACATCACATGATATGTGGGAGAAGTTGATAAATATTTACAAGGGTGAATCAAAATTTATAGAAGAAAATATGAAAGTACTATGGAACAAGTATGAGGATCTAAGAATGTACCCAAATTATTCTATTGATGAATTATTTGATAGGAAAAATATTGTTGTGGAAGACATGCATGGTCTTGTAGAAATTATTAAAGATATAAATATTCTTAAGTGAATCTTGAGAAGACTTCCACCTCGATTCAATCTAAAACTTTTTGTATTGGAAGATAAGTATCCAGAGGAGCTGGCATTGGATAACTTGCACAATACTCTTGTATCATAGATAAGAAATGATGATAATGATGTTGTGGAAAAGGGAGTGTCTAAAGAAGTTAAATTTAAGTCTATAAAGAAGATCACTATTGAAGATAGTCCTGAGGAAGATAATGTGGATTATGTCATGTCATTTATCTCTTCAAATATACAAAAAGGAAGAGAAAAGTTTAAAGGGAAACTTCCAATTTCCTTATTTTAACATGGAAAGATTGTACATATTGAAACAAAGTGTTCTAAGAAGTTTCAGGATGACAATGAAGATAATTATAAAATTACTGGAAAGAAGTATTTAGAAAATGTGAAAAGTAGGAGGATTACCAAGAGATATTTATTCAAAAATAAGAATCTGCTTAAAAATAAGATGATAGTTTAGAAGAATCTGAGGCAGAATAATTAGAGGATTTAAAGGATCATGAATCATATTCTGTGGAGGTAGTTGTCAAAAATTCCCAAATAAAGGAAGATATTGAAAATTATGAAGGGGAAGTAAAATGAAGAGTTTACCTTCATATTTAATTAGAATATATGCTTGAAGAGATATACATTTGGATATCTAAAACAAATAAATCCAATAGGGTTGTTAATGATGCCAAAATCTATATGAAACAGTAGAAAGAAGAAAAGTTTGAGCTAGAGGCTGAGATCGAAAGGCTTAAATCTTCAATGCTAAAGAACCCAATAATGGTTATCGAGTTAAAACTCAAAATTTAAGAACATAAAAGAGATATTTATAGTTTGACCAATACTGGAAAAGATAAAATCAAACATATCAAAGATCTTAAATTGGAAGTTTCCACTATACGAAGGAAACTGAAAGATCAGGAGAAATAATTGATTTCATCAAAGTAGGATACAAAGGAAACATAAAAGGTAAAAGTAGAATTCTGAGTTCCAGTGAAGCATACAAATGAGTTTTTGGAAAGGAAAACTATTGATCATAATGATACAGCTAGTATGGGGCTTGATCGCAAACAAAAAGTAATAATGGTTAAAGTTAGACTACAAGCTCCCACTCTGAGGTTGAATATTGATTTAGGTACAAATCAGAATAATAATATTTAGAGAAACCAAGGGAGAACTAATAGTATAATATTTCCAAAAAATAATTCACCCCACATTAGATTTCACTGTTATGAAAATATGGGACACTCACAAAATGTTTGTTCCATATCTAAGAGGTACTAAAGGTAACAAGACCAATAGAGGAAACCATACAAATCATAATATTCCAAGTCATCATTTGATGGTCATTGTTTTAGGTGTGGAGTATTTGATCACATGGAAAGATATTGATCATTAACAATGAAAAGAAATGTGCTGAAGCAGACCGAATATGGTCGTAAGAAGCAGTTCAATGTATCATCAAATGATCTAAAAATGAACAATCAGTTTGTAGAATTGCAAGATGAAGTTGGTCCATCATACTTCAAGGAAGATCAAGATTATCAATCTGTACTGGGTGTGAAGTCAAAAACATAGACCAAAAAGAAGATTGTTGTATAGGTAGTGGTTGTATAGATTTCTTTTAAAGCATCATATCTCATTGGAATATGGATCATTGATAGTGGATAAACCTCATATATGATAGTAAATAAGGAACTGAATATGGGAATCATATACGATAGGGAATTGTAGGATTTAGTAATAATGAAGGCCTATAAATTATTATCTTAAGAAAATCCAAGTTGGGGGGAAAATACATGAGATGTGTAGATGTATTGGTTATTGAATCTCTTAGTCACAACTTGCTAAGTGAAAGTAATCTATGTGAATTATGACATGTAATAATATTTTCCAAAAAATTATGTGTCATAAAGGAAAAATATGGTGTAGTGGTTTTGCAGGGAAAGCGTACGAAAGGTAATCTTTACCTTGTGAGTGGAGAAGACGATACATGAATTCTATCCAAGGAAGAATAAATCAAGTTATGACATAAGCATCTTGGTCACTTGAGCCAAATGTCCTTTGATGATCTGGTAAAATATGATACTTCTTGTGAACTCCCCAGGTTATCACATCATCGTACTCATACGTACAATGATTATCAATAAGGGAAGATCATTTAAAAGTCATATAAGGAAATAGATAAAAGGTCAATAATTTTTTTTGAGTTGGTGCATATTGATGTGTGCAGACCTATTTCACCAAAGCTATTGATGGTAAGAGATATTATGTTCTCTTCATTGATGATTTTAGTATAATGGAATGGGTTTTAATCATCACCCAAAAATATGAGGTGTTCATTTACATAACAACTTATCAAAGTGAATTTGAAAATATGCTGGGAAAAAGAATCTGAAAGATCCAAATAGATAATGGAACAAAGTTCAAAAATAGAAAAGTAGAGGATTATAATTAGAGGCATGGGATAAGGCACCAAGTGTCAGCAGTAAGAACTCCACAATAAAAGGGATTAGTTAAAAGAGGAAATAGAATTATCAACAATAAGTCTAGAACAATACTCATTGAGAAAGATCTTCTAGAGGATTTTTGGAATGAAGTAGTGATGGAATAATTCTACACATCAAATAGAGATTTATTGTGTCCAAAAGAGGATAAAGGTCCATATGATCTATGGAATTGAAAAAAACCAACATTAAAATACTTTCTAGTATTTAGAAGTAAGTGTTTCATTATAAATAAGGAGAAACACATGACGTTTTAATACTACAGAGATGAAGGGATATTTCTTGTCTAATCAAAGAGAATAAAAGCATATAAATTCTTCAATAGGCGGCTAGGAAAGGTAGTTGAAAGAAATGATGTAACTATAGTAGAGAATGAGAAATATCATTAGAAAATACGTGATCAGTATCAAGAGGATAGCTATGAAGAGATAAGCAGATCAAGGGATGTTCTAGTTCCATAGGCTGGCTTAGAATAATATTTAGGTAATGAGAAGGATAAGAAAAAACCATTATATATACAAATATCAAAGAGAAGAGATAAAATTGATAGAAAAAACATAATCGGTGATCATACAGCACCAGTATAGACAAATAGGATGGATACTCTATAGAAGACATTGTTCTTATCATAGGTAGAGCCTAAATGTTTTAAGCAAGAAGTTGGAGATGACAACTGGGTCCAGTATATGATTAAAGAGCTTGAAAAAATTAATAAGAATCAGAAATGGGTGATTTTTTTGATGCTAACAAATAAGAATTTCATTGGGACTAAATGGATCTTTCATAAAAAGATGAATGAAGAAGGTGCAATGATTATAGAAATAACATGACTAGTGTGTAAAGGGTACTCATAGATAGAGGGTATCTATGTTGATGAAACATTTTCAACTGTTTAAAGGCTACAAACAATTAGATTATTCTTGGACATAGTAGTGAAAATAAGTTTCAAAGTTTTCTAGATGGATGTCAAGTTAGCATTTGAAAATGGGGTTATATAAGAAGAAGTTTATATTGAGCATCCAGATGATTTTCTCATTCATAAAGATGAAAACAGAGTGTGTTGGATGAATAAGGATCTATATGGGATAGAGAAACCACCAAGAGAATGATATTCAAGACTATATTGGTTTTTAAATATGCTAAGCTTCCAATGTGGTGGATTTGAATAAAATCTATATTTCATCATTGAAATAAATAAAAGGATAATTTTAGTAGTGTATGTCGATGAAATAATATTTGGTTAATTAGATGAATCTCAGTGATTTTTTTTTCAAAATTCATGAAAAGTGAATTTGAAATGTCAATGATTAGTGAACTGATGTTTTTTCTTAGTTTACAAGCGAGACAAGGAAGAAATGCCACATTTATTTCACAGTACAAATATTCCAAGGAAGTCCTAATAAGGTTTGGAATGGATAATTCCAAGGATATGATGACTCTCATGGATACTCGGATGGAACTATCAAGAGATAATAAAGATAATGTAGTTAATATCATAGAATATAGGCAAATAATTGGCAATATATTGTACTTGACAATGAAAAGATCTGATATTTTTTCCACATTCCAAGAAACAAAATATCAAAGTAATCCTAAGTAAATACACTAGCTTGAAGTGAAAATAATACTTCATTATATCAAGGGCATAATGGATTTAGGTTTTCTATACAATGAAAAATCTTAGAAAGAGTTATTAGGCTATACAGATTCAAATTGGGATAGATCAACTGATGATAGAAAATCAATATCAGGTGGTGCATTCTATTTTGGCAGATTGTGTATTTCTTGGATAAGCAATAAATAATATTTCATTTCATTGAACACCATAGAAGCTATGTATATTGAGATAACTCAATCATACACATTGTTATTATGGATGAAGAAGAAACTTGATGATATGGGAGTATAAGTGTAGTCTCCGATCAAAACCCATTATGATAATTTAAGTGCTATAAATATTAGAAAAAATCCATTCCATCACTTGAGGACAAAGAAAATTTAAATCAAGTATCATTTTATCAATGAGAAGGTGGATCAAGCTCTTGTGAAGTTGGAGTATATTCCTAAAAAACTATAGGTTGTGGACATTTAGAAAAATTCCTTACCCAAAGATGCATTTGAACAGAAAAAATTGGCTATGAGAGTTCATTCAGCTACCCATACTTGAAAAAATGTGGATGTGGGACCCCCTCTCTCCAAGGTTTAGTGTGTTTTTCCATAATGTGTTGATCTGTATTCTTTACCCTATTACATACCTAAAAAAAGTGGCCTTCAGGTTTGTTGACAAAGGGAGAGAAATTGTATTTATAAAATATAAAAAAATGTCTTAATAAAGACCAGAGAGAAGCTAATAGGGGGAGCAGTTAAGTAGAGGGAGTTTTAAATTCATATGATTCTAAAGGTAATCGATCAAAGGTTATATATCATAATAGATGAGGTTCATGATGAAATCATATTATTGGTTTTTGAATGAAATGAAGTGATTCATTGATGAACTTTGTATTATACTCTTTTTTCTCATGACGAGCATAGATCATTTGGGATTAGAGTGTGTGTTGAGTAATTCTTTTATTTCTATCAAAATTGAAAGAATCAAATGATAGTAGAAGATGGAAGAAGCCTTAACAAGGTATCAATATGTGAAGAGTTGTCAACAAACCCAAAGGGGAAGATTTTTGGAAGAAAATCCCTCAAGGTGTCATCTTAGTATTTTTGGGGTGATTGTGTTTATTGATAAATAATGATGAACATTAATCAGTGTGGTTGATGTTGCTTAAGAAGATGTTTAAGGTGGTCTAGTTTCCTAGTGTTTACCAAATTTTTAGACCTCAAAATATAGAGTTTGTTTCTTGTAAAAGGAAGGTTTTCTACAAAGGATCTCATGAATCATAGTTCATTGAATGTGAATCATAGTTCGCAGACCACAAAGGAGGTATGTAGAATGATGAAGGAAAATCGGCAAAGGAAGATTTTTGCATAACAGTGATATGCGGACCGTGAAGTGCGCTATACAGACTGCAAAGAGAAAATAGTTTACAGGAGGCTCACAGTTTGTGGGAAGATCATTGTTTGTAGTTGAGAGGCAGTGATTCGTTTGTAGAAGACATCACCCACCAAAAATGAAGAAAGATGTTTTGTGGACCACATATCACAGTTTGCGGTGAAGGCTATACTGTATCAAAATTTTGGGTAATTCATATTCACAGATTTTTTAGATCTATTTTCCATATTAAGACCCCTAATCATATCATTAGTTAGAGATAATTTCATTAGAAAATATCATCGCTTTGGGAGGAATTCGGTGAAGTCCAAATTAGTTCACTATGAAGAATTCCATGAAGGATAAGAGTTCATGAGGTAGGATTCTGTGAAGGTTGAATTAGTTAGCGGGAATAGTGTGTGAAAGGGGTTTTGTGGGGATCTATAACCCATAATGGAAAAGGTACCACATTGCAGAGGAAATCCACGAGGCATTATCCATCCATAAATCAGGGGTAGTCTATGGTTGGAAATGAGGTCCGTGAAGCACTCACGCCACGCGGTGCAACACAGTTCACGGTGGATACAAGACAGTTTGCGGAGGATGCAAGATAGTTCATGAAGGGATTAAAATAGTTTGCGAAAATAATTTATGAAAACTAACATTATGCATAAAATAGGTACTTTTAAGGTTCATCTACCTTCAATTGAGGATGATTTCATTATTGATAATGAAGGTACCTATATGTCTAAAAATTTTGAGTGGACCCTTTCCAAAGAAGTTATAAAAGGAAGAGGAAGAAAGTGATCCTTTTCACCAATAATGAGCTAGAGAAAGAGAGATAGGGAGTGACCCTTGGGAAATAAGTGAGATAACCCTAAACATTGTAAAGGCAGTGATCCTAGGCATAGAATTAATCTTTCCCAAACCTTTTAATTTGGCAGTGAGACTTAGTATATTTGGTACATCATCACATTTTCATTGTATTCTCCTTGGACATAGCCTAGTGAGGGTAATCCAATCGTCGTTTCTCTTGCATGATTTAATTTTTTCATACATTTCTTTGGGAAAGATAGATAAGAGTTACTTTTTTAACAAAGAAACAATATATAAAGGGGATATTGTATTAATCCTTCATTATCATGACCCGTCCCCTGGGGCCCATACTGTGACTACCCCAAGACCACCTTCCATAGGCCAGGTGTTGGTGATTAGCACTGAAAAGGAATTTCCCTAAAATGGGAAGAAATTTCCTTTGAACTTGCAAACACACAGACCAAGAACATGACACAATGCAAACCATGTAGTAAAACTATATAAGAAAAGTGTTTACTGAAAGTAAAGGGGACAAAATACAAGCCCAACTGAAAGATACAACTACAAAAGAAAATATATCTTGAGATCATCCACCAAGGATCCTACTTGAAGGGTAGGTACAACTCATCTCCACAGCTCTCCATGTCAACCAGTCACTTCTGTGTACCACCTAGTCCCGACTCCCTAAAGTTTCAACCATGCTGCTCATTATCTGCACAAGACACAACAAGTTACGGGCGAAGCCCGTATAGGGGTGAGTATAACAATACTCATTAGGGACTTCGAGACACCCTGAAGGTCTCTCCGAATTCCACAAAGGAAAACCACAAAGCATGATCTCAATCACAAAACAAAAAGCAAAAGACTCTTCTCAAACTAGGTATACAACTCAGAGTTTAGAAATAAAGATGATTACTATTAATCTATATCATTTTATTACATTAGGAAGTTTCCACATCTGATCCATGAAGGAGTTGTTCTATTGTCGATCCACACAGGGTTGTATGTCGCTGATCCATGACAAGCTTCTATAAGGCTGGTCCTCATCAGGTCACGTACTGCTGATCCACATAGGGTCATTAGAATGCTGATCCACATAGGGCCACTTTGATACTAATCCACACAGGGTCACTATGATGTTTATCCAGACAAGGTTTCTATGATTATGATCCACACAGGGTCGCTATGATGATGATCCACAAAGGGTCGCTATAATGTTGATCCACACGTGGTTGCTCTTCAATTGACTCCCAGCCACAGGATTCCCCGCACCTGGTGCACTTGAGTTCTGTATTATTTTATCCTAAAGATATTGGTTATGCCTCAAATGCTACAACGTTCAAAAAAGGAGTAACCCAAAGGACCTCCATGTCATAAGGGTCCCAACGTGGCAGATGGTGCGTCAATCAGATGCACGATTTGTGAGTTATAAGCATTTTAGTACCCTGGGCCCGGTTGGATTCAGGTTTTATCCAACCCAGCCATACTCCAATTTTATCCAAAACTCAGGTGGAGTATATCAAAAATACCATCTCATTCCAAGGATTCCAGTGCTGTAGACAGTTCGTCAAACAGATGTCTGGTTTATGACATACGACTTTTTAAGCGTATCTGGGCCAAAAAGGGTTTAGGTCCAGTCCGACCCGGTCAAACTGACCCGACCCACCCAGAACTATTCTGACCAGACCCATTCCGAGTCTGACTCGGGTCCGGACCACCCCGTCTCAAACCAGCTAGGCCGGCTCGAACCACCTTGGCTGGGTGCGGCCCGCCGGGCGGCTCGACCCCCAGATGGGTGGACCACACAGGGGTCGCTCCCCCTTCTCGAATGGTGGTGTCACGTGGCGCCACCCCCTGTCAGCAGGACCCGCGGGGCACGAGTCCCCCTCCACCGCGAATTCAAAGCCATGACCTCTATACGTGGAATGCCACCTTCCTCCAACACAGCTGGCTGAGGGCCGACTGCCCCTACTACGTGTCGTGGCACCTTTGGGTACCGGCTACCACCGTCACCTGCCGGTTATGACCGCCATTTCCCGCCACACCGGTGCCGCACCGAAGGTGCTTCTGCGGGCCACTGGGTGAGCTCCGGTGGTCCGTTTTCCATTCTGATTTCACCTATGGGCCTCCTGGGATGCCTTCGTCACTGCATGGATAACAGATATACAATTCTGTTGAGTTGAAAAATCCTCCCCCAAAGAACTCGTCAAAAACCAAAGTGGCTGAGGGTCCAGGCCTTGTTCATTTGGCCCGTTCCCTCTGCATTAGCATCATAATAAGAGGGTAGTGAGAAAATCATAAAACATAAAAATAAAACCTGTACAAAACTCCCACAACAACCACCCGCAACAATCATATGAATTGTAGATCAACTTGTTTTGGTTGATCCACATTCTTCATGCTTTTCCAGAACAAGGAAAGAACAAATTCTCTTGAATTTAAACATAAACAACCGCTACCTCATATTCAGAGGAGATGTCGCAGTTGTGGAATAATAATTCCATGTTTGATGAAGCCGTCGACAATTGTTATTTCCGAATCGATTCCTCCAACGATGTCATTCAAGCCTCTATTCTAGGTTGGTGGATGATTCCGCGACACTTCATCAGAGGTCTCTCTCTTCCATGTCAAAAATCCAAGCCCGAGTTTCATTTAAATATAGGGGTAGGGAGATTAATGCATCGTAAGAATTAATGAGGTTCATTAATGAGTTTTAATTAATGATACTATTAACTCTCAATGATGTGGTTACATAATAGAAGATTCACTCCATTAATTAGCTTGACAACCCAACGGTACCATCACCGTAGCTCAGCAGTTGGTATAAAAAATAAAATAACATTTTTATGTTATTTTATTATCCTCAAAAAAGTCCACAAAACTATCTTTTTCACTTGACCTATTGTGGTCAAATTTAAGCCTCCCTTAAGTAAAACCTAGTGTTATGGATTCAACATTGCCCTCATATTTCAATTCCGAGCACTAGTTCAAAAGATATAAATTTCTGCTCGTACCTTTACTGAACGTACCTTAAAAAAATTTCAAAATTCCATTCTGGGCACACCGGGATTCGAAATCAAGCGCCGTCAATTTTTTAAGACTTGTAATAATCTCAAATAATTTTAAAAAAATTATATGGAATTTTTGGGCCTTTACATTCATACCCTGATTCACCCCCCTCTCAGGGTATTTAACCTAGTTGGGCTAACGCAGTTTCCCTATGCCAAATCCAAGGGCTATAACTTATATTAAAACCATGAAAAATTAAATGATCTTTGATTTATCTACTTTTAAACTTCTTCATATTTAAACATTTCAGACATGGATTGAAAAACATTTCTTTATTTGGAACATTTTGTTTTGAAAATTCCAAAAAAGCATCAACAACTTCCTCATATTCACTATTTATTCGAAGTGAAATAATCCAAATTTGACTCATTATTATATATAAAAAATATCAAAAACAAATACCTTATCAAAATAATATAGTGGTGATAAAAGTGAGTTATACGGGGGAATTTTATATTATTTCAATGATAAAAAAGAAGACACACTTGTGGTTTTATTAATAAGTAAAATTTTTCTATGATTTTCAATGATAGTGAATATAATGTTAAAGAAGTTCATAATATTAGAGATGAAATTTAATGTTAATTGGAATGATTATACAATCAAATAGAAAATAAATGAAATACATTTATATCACTAGAGTGTAAAAGTGATCCTTACTAGAAATGAAAGAATAAATGAAATCTTTAAAAGAGAGACTACAAATCTAGAAATATAATGTGAAGATTTAATGGAATTGAAAATAAAAAAATTGAACAATAATATAGGATCATTAGTGAATAGAGTAAAGTTATTTAAGATAAGAGATAAAGTATAGAAGTATTTTAAGAATAATTAGTTTCCAGTAAAACAAGATAGAGGTTTAATTTAAGATACTCACTAATGAAATTTATTATATTAATAGTAACTCTAATGAAATTTCAAACACAAATATTTGTGAATAATCACAAATTTTGGATAAAAATATTAATATTGAATGATATAATTTCCTAGAAATATTACTTTTAGATTTGATTATTATATTCTTGAAACAATGAAAATAAATATTTCATTGAACAAAGGGATCAATTTTGTAAAGTAATAGAAGGTAAAATTTTCTATCTAACCACAATAATGAAAATATGGTGTTAAATACCCTAATATATATTTTATTGTCAAATTATTGGTTACTCCAAGTGAATTTGTATAGAAAAAAGGAAATTTCAAATTCATGTTTAACCAAGGAGTGCTTCATATGAAAATTATTATACTTTCCCTTGATATTTCTTTGTGTATGTTAAATGTTGTCACAAATAATATCAATGATGAAGAATATAATAAGGGTAGATTATTTTTTAATAGAGAATTATTCTACCAAGAGTCTATTTAAAGAGTGGATATATCAACGCAATGAAAATTCATAATCATGTGATTTTTTAAAGTAGTAAAGTGATTATTAAAATTAGGTCATACCAAGATCGTGAAGTTGGGAGCCATATGGAACTAAAATTAAAGTAACACTTAAATAAAATTAACTAGATTCATAATTTGCTGCCTTTAAGATTATGTAAATTGATAGAACTTATGCTTGGATCTCACAAGATAGGTTTTTAGCTATTTATTTATAGAAACCTATGGTTTTGAAATATTCACCTGAAATAAACGAAATACATTATTTATTTCCCAAAGTGCATGCTACCTACACCTAAAACAAATTACATATTCTTAATAGTTATAAATAAAATATCTAATTACATAAAAACCGATTTATAGATAAAATAATGTTACAAAATATATATAAAATAGATTAAAATATTCATTAAATAAATAAATAACATTTTAGAATAATTTAAAAGGAAATAAAAACTAAATAGCATCCCAAAAAAAATTAGAAACACATAAAATTTAAAAAGGGAATACATAATAATTTTTTATACAAAACAGATTCAATTAAATAAAAAATTCAAATACATGATTAATCAAAAAGAGTTTACTTTTACTACTCAAGTGAGAAAGAAAAATTAATAAAATAGGATATGAAATCCAAACCTGATATTTATCTTTAGAATGGCTAGGTCTTCTGATAGAGTGCTTCTTCAATAGATATTATGAGTGTAGAGGGACATGAACCTAGAATTTCATAAAATCACACTACTGCAAATATGTCCTTTATCTGCACTAGTAAAGGGCATTACCAGTGCTAGAAAAGCACTTTTAATCGAGGAAAAGATGGGGGTGTCCCTTTTATCAGCGCTTAGAAAAGTGCTGATAAATTCCCCTTTTATCAGCACTAAAAAAAGCAATGATAAAATTCAAAATAATAATAATAATAATAAATACAAAAAAGTTAAAAAGAAAATACAATGCTCGGGGAGATTTTAACAGCGCTTTAACCCTCCTTTTATCAACGCTAGGAAAAACTCCTCCCACTCTCTATGCTCTGCACTTGCCCATGCATCCACCACTTGACCACGCACCCCTTCTTCCACCTGAAATTGAACCTAAGACCTCACCCCTTGTGCGCCTGTACCTTTACCATTAAGCTATTTATTTTTTTCTCTATTTAATGAAATATCTATTTATTAATATATATAGTTATATTTATTTGTATATTAATATAGATTCATATTAATATAAATATATTTAGTTATTTTAATACATATATATATTTGTTAATATATTAATATATATATATTTATTTGTATATTAATATATATTTATATATATATATAGTTATATTTTTTCGTATATTAATATAGATTCATATTACTATAAATATATTTAGTTATATTAATACATATATATTTATTCATATATTAGTATATATATATATATTTATTCATATATTAATATATATATATATATTTATTTATATATATATTTTTAGTTATAATTTTTTATCCATATATTTATTTGTATATTAATATATATTTATAAGATTAATTTTAAATAAATTTATCAAATATGTTTTTTATGTGTGTTTATAAATAAATAAATACATACATACATACATATATACAACACACACACACAGACACACACAGACACAGACACACAAACATATTTATGAATAAATAAATATATATGTGTATATGAAAATACATATAATGTTAAAACAACCATAACTTCTAATCCAGAACTCCATTTTAACCCCAAAACCAGTCAAATCAATGAAAATGAAGCAATATTTGATATGATATGTGGTATCAGCCTATCAGACATCCAGATCAGAAGTTATACCTATTTTAATGTCAAAAAATCACGGTATCCTGAATAAAAACTCTGTTTTGGAGGCCTTATGGGATTTTTGGGCCTTGAAAAATTTGATAGAAGGTTACCTTGGGTCTCTAGCATGTATATCTCATCATAATATTTTATTTGATATGTTTTAGAGCTCAAATGGACACCCGAATCAAAAGTTATGGCTGTTTGAAGTTTGAGTTACATTTTCAACTTATTTTAGATCTTTTATTATTATTTTTTGATTTTTTGTGTTTTCAAATTATTATTAAATGATTATTAATCGATGATATTTATTAATTATTAATTAATAATATTTTTTAAAATATTTTAAATCCATTTTCACTAAATTTTTTATATATTAAATGTAATATCCTTTTTATACTTATCTAAAACATATTTAAAAAATATATATTATATTTATATCAATATAAATATAATTATATAATAATATATTATTTTTCATGATTTGTTTTGAAATATACACTTTATAAGCATTAAGAATAAGCGCGGATAAATCCCCCCCTTTATCAGTGCTACTAAAAAAATCACTGATAAAGGGTGGCGCTACAGAAACCCAATTATGTGGCAGTGACAAGATTTCCAATAACATGAAAAAAGAATAAAATCAAACTGAAACCATGAAAATATAAAAATAATTGTAGAGAATAATTATTTCAAGGAATAATCCATGGTTCTTCTAACTAATAGAGGATCAAGAATGTGAAAGGCTTACATGATAGATGAGAAGAGCTATCTTCGAACGTACAAGGAGAAAAACACTAAGGGGCATGGGTAAGTAGTGGATCAATAATCGCATGATGAGGCTGATGAAAAATAAGGGTGTATGAAGATGGTAATGAAATATTAGAGTCTATAGTATTAATTAAATGGGGGTTAGGGTTTCCACATGAGTGAAATGAGAGTTTTTTTGTGAGAAATAAATAAACTGAAATGATTCTACCCGACTTTCTATAAAATTTTAAAAGGTATATCACATCATTTATTTAATAACCAATATGAAAAATCTATTTTTTTTACATCGGTTAAACATAACTGACATTATAAAATTAATTTCAACATCATTTATTTATATAGCAATGTGATAAACCTAATTTTCAACATCATTTATCTAGAATCCAGTGTAGATAGTAAACTTAGTGATAATCTCACATGGGTTATTTTATAACCAATGTGAAAAATATTTTTTCACGTCAATTATAAATAATTAACATGAGAAACCTATCATGATAAATATAATTTTTACTAGTTCTAGCTTCATTTATGGTATGAAATATCTCTATAAGAACTTACTTCTTCCATTTTTAATATATCTCTTAAATCATGATACAATCATTCGTGATTCTTGTTTACATTAAAGAACACCTCGCCTAGAAACAACTGATTTGGTCAAGCTTTACATTTCTTATCACAACTCATCTCCAAGATATTTGGATAATAATATTTATCCTTATTAAGCTCCAAGACCCTTACAAAACTTAGTTTTACATAGATATAGTTGTGACTAACCTTATACATCTAGTAAAAAATAGGAGTTACCTTTATGTGCATAGATCGACAACTTCTCCTAGACTTCACAAACTCACTTATCCTTTATTTCATACATGAATCATGATAACAATGATATATGTTTCATTCAATAAAAACTTACTTTACATCAATCAAAATAATATCATGCAGTCACTGGATCAAACATTTTGTATTCGATAACTTGATTGACTATACGCCTTGTGGTCACTTTATTGACCATGTGACATTGTCTAGATTTGTTAGATCATATCAACTTTGTATAACCAATAATCACTCAACCTATAGTATGACACCCATAATTAATGTAGATCTATGTAAAACCTTTCCATAGATCCTAATATTAACTATACACTTATGGTCTTAATCTTACATAGGAAATGATATTCTTAGATTCACTTTATGTAGCAATAGAACTACATTTTCACAAGTGGTTCTTACCTTTACGCTGCTAATAGATTTCTAGGTTACCTTTATATGAGCAGTGTAAATTTTAAGGTACCCTTTCATAGTTCCATGAGTTAACCATACACAGAGGTTGGACTACCCTTATGTACTCAGCATTCCTTCTAAATAATATTTACACAACACACTATTTAACTTTATGCAATAGGATGTTCTTCATCACGAACTTTACATGTGCAGTTAAACTTTTAGGTTACCTTTATGCAACATCTATAAATATAGATTTACCTTAACATACCATTAAATTTTTCCTAATGTAATCTATAAATTTAATAATAGCTTGTAGTTTTCCTTTATGTAATTATTTTAACTTCATCCAACACCTATCTATGGAACATTAAATCTTAAAATACTTTTTTCATTTAATATAAATGAATATTATAACAACTTCACAGACAAGAAATTCATTCATTTTTAATTTGAATAATGATAATCATCTTCACAATGAATTTAAATTCTAAGTTTTGTCTTCCAATCATTAAGCATCCAATACAAAGTAAAAAAAATACTTGATATATTCTTCTTTAAGAAAAATCTCTATATTGTCCTTCTAACTTGCAAGATACTTCCCTTTTATTCAAGCGTGGGTTCTATAACCAAATATCCAAGATTTTTATACCTCACGTATTCCTTAGAATATTTAAACTAGTTATAATAAACACTCTACATTCATTAATAACCTTTGACAATGAATACAGCTCACACAAAGTTGGATTAATATACTCTAAGGATATTATCAAATAAAGCATGCAAAAAAAATTCAGCATATAATAAAAAATATAGTATGATAATTAAAGTTACATGATAAAGTTGGTTATAGAGAATAAAATCTAGCACTTTAAATATATAAATATTTTTTTACACATTTTCATTGTTCCATATTTGGATTATTATTATATATACTCATTTTAAACACTAAAAAATAAATACCAAGTGTGACATCCCCAACCTGAATCACTCTATAGTAATAAGACCTAAGGGTTACATGACCTCAAGTGTACATCCCTATATTCTAGAGGATTCTAACTAGAAATGAAGGTCTAGGGTAATACTATGGGGATGATATACCCCATATCAGATTAAAGTAATAACAATGAACATAATGACAATAATAAAAACTATCCAGATAAATAAGTGAAAAAATACATCACAAAAAGTGACAATAAATAACACACACAACCCTTGATATATCAAAATTAATATTGTAAAAGTAATAAAAACTCAATAAATATTCCCTATGGGAAGATCATATACATAAAAACCAAAAATAACCAAAAAAACTGGGAAAAGCTAGAAAATTGGTTCTGAGTCATAGCCTAGATCCATATCTGTTGACCTAACCTGTTTTGATAATCTCAATCATGTATTCATATGTGTTGAAAATCCCAATTATGTTTTCATTCTCTATGATATTTTTAAGTATCATTGATCTATACTTTAATTCTTTCAAATCTGTGATCAAACCAATAATAATTTTTAAAATAGTCTTTGGAATATGTTAATACTCATTTATCCATGTTCATACAAGTTATAAATTGATTCTAACACAATCGGATGTGTTCTGCATAAAACAGATAAGTAATCTACCTATAGCTACTGATAAAGAGCTACCGGTACCCAGTCTACCGATAGACTTAGTCTACCGACAGACAGAGTCACCGATATACTTAACACAGAGCTACCGATGTGCTTATAAATGTAAGCTACTGACTTACCGACAGCTACCGATACAAACATAGAGCTACCGGTGTAAGTATAAATAGCTACCGATGGAATAAGAGTCACCGATGGACAAAGCTACTGACAGACTCACAACTACCGATACCGACGCATGGAGCTACCGACGCATGGAGCTACCGATAAACAAAGTCACCGATACAAGCATATACCAATCGACTCATAGAGCCACCGATAGAGTCAAAGCAACTAATGAAATTGAGCTATCGATTTCCAAGCTACCGATACTGATTACCTACCGATCACTCGACTCACTGTTTGAATTTCTTTATTTCCTATCTTTATTTAATCTATCCAACGGTCATATCATGTACATTTTAATGATTTGTCAAATATCTGATAAAGGTTGTCGGATGTCAGGAACCCGTACCTCGTACCTGCAGAAAGGAAATCTTTTATGTCTCCTGTTGCCTGTGAGATAAATACGAGAAGACTACGCTGCCCAACTAGCAGAGTGTGGTATATACCAGAAACACAAGAACGAGAAGAATCAAAAAGAGAAAAACCAGTTCCATCAAGAACACAGAGAAGCTCATAGACAATCAAGCATACTCAAGAAGTGTTCTGTGCATATAAGAAGAACACTGAAGAACTTCAACCACTACATTTTCACTGTCTATGAACCTGGAGCATACGACACTCTGTTTCTCAAACAGAAACAAGAAGAGGACTCAGACTCACTTCTGATCGAATCCAAAGGAGTCCAGAGCTACACTAAAATCACCAGAACCATTTCTAAACTCTACATCTCTTGTTCTGTGATTTATTATTATACTTTTCGAGCAGTGTGTGTTATCTTCTGTATCTAACACATACACTGTCTCCTGTACTTAAACTGGAGTATTTGTAAATCCTTACCAAATTCTTGCATTCTTTCTTTCCCACGAATAACAGTGGTATAGGTCGTGTGTGACCTGGACAGCTGGTTGCTGTTGTACTGTTTCCCACGAATAACAATGGTAGAGGTCTTGGACCTGGACAGTTGTAAACTGTTGAACCCCGATCCAGGGTGTGGATCATTTTTATATAAACTTTTGAGAGGACTAAGTCTCAGCTTGAGACTGAACCTCTTGGTTACATTTGTTGTGCCATCTCTTTCAAAGTTTTATTCCGCTGCTAATCACTTTAAAACCAATACTGTTTTTAAAGTCACTTTGATAATTAAATTAGCAAGTGTTTATGTTAAGTGTAGATTAGTAAGTTAGTTTCAAAAGATAATCACACACTCCTGTATTGATTAACTGGGAATTAATCAATCCCTTGAGAATCTAATAGAACCTATAATTTAATATAAATTCACTAC
Source organism: Viscum album (assembly GCA_963277665.1). Lineage (NCBI taxonomy): Eukaryota > Viridiplantae > Streptophyta > Magnoliopsida > Santalales > Viscaceae > Viscum > Viscum album. The sequence goes on from OY728145.1 coordinate 910,379,829, forward strand.
AGTTTAATTTATTATTTTATTTGGGGGTCTTTAAGACAGTGTGTTTAAATACAGAAATTTTAATTTGTACTCAATTCACCCCCCCTCTTGAGTAAACCACTCCGACCAACACTTGGTATCAGAGGATCGAAAATACTCTCTAAAAGTACTCTGCTTTTGAACTGTGATTTTAGTTGTATTTTAAAGTTCTTAAAATTTCTGTTATATCTAAATTTTTATCTCTTTAAAATTTTTTCATCATGGACAATAGACTTGAGGGTGCTGCTACTAACCGGCCACCTTTCTTCAATGGAACTAATTATGCTCAGTGGAAACTGAAAATGAAAATTCATCTAGAAATCATAGGTTTTGATATTTGGACTGCTATTGAATCAGAATACAAAATTCCTACTACTGCTAGATCTACTTGGGATGAACCTATAAAGACTGCTTACAATAAAAACTGTAAAGCTATGAATGCCTTGTACTGTGCTCTAGGAGATGAAGAGTTTAATAGAATTTCTTCTTGTAAAACTGCATATGAAATTTGGGATACCTTAGCTGTTTCTCATGAAGGAACAACGAATGTTAAAGAAATGAGATTGAACACTTATACTATCAAGTATGATAATTTTAAAATGAAGCCTGACGAACCTATTTCTGACATTTATCTCAGGTTCAATGAAATTGTCAATACAATGATCTTGCTGGGAAAGGATGTCTCATCGAAGGAACAAATTATGAGAATTTTGAGATGTCTACCTGATAGATGGAGAGGCACATCTGTCTCAATCAGAGAATCATGTTACATTGCTGCTCTACCTGTCAAGGAACTAATTGGCAAGCTGATGATGTATGAAGAAGAGCTTAAAGTGAATAAAGAGGAAGAAAATGAACCTCCAAGAAAGTCTGTCGCTTTCAAATCTTCAACTTCAAATAATAAGGACAAAGAAAAGCTTCAAGCTGTAGTTGAAAGTTCAAGCTGTGAAGACAGTGAAAGTGATTCTGACAGTGATGCTGAGATGGCTCACATTGCTAGAAGATTTAAGAAATTTTATAGGAAAAATAGGTTCTTCAGAAAAACAAATTATAAGGGTAAGTATGATCACCAAGGTAAATGGAAAAAGTATTGGAAGAAGAATGACAAATCAGATGATGTTGTCTGCTATGAGTGCAAGAGAAAAGGACACATTAAAGCCGACTGTCCAAAGTTGAAGTATAAAAAGAAATATGAATATAAGGACAATAAGTTTAAGAAAGCCATGAAGGCTACTTGGAGTGCTTCTGAGGATAGCTCTACTGAATCTGAAAGCTCTGAAGCTGAACACAAAAATAAGGCAAACATGTGCTTTATGACAAACACTTCTCAGGTAACTGCTGAAAATCCTGCTTTAAATTATTATTACTCTGGAGATAATGCAGAATCTGACTCTAATTCTGGAACAATGTCTAAAAATGAATTGTTTGAGTACTGTGATATGCTGGAAGAGACATGTAATGAACTTAAGGATAAATACAAGTCATTAAAGAAACAGCATGCTCTCACCACTACAGTTAAAACCGAACTCACTATTGAAAAAGAGAAAAATGCTCAACTGTTAAAAGAAAACACTGAACTGAAACTATCTAATGAGCAACTCAAGAAAGACTTAGAGAAGTTCACCAATGGAAAAAATACACTAACACAGATGCTAGGAAAGCAAATAGCACCTAAATATACTACTGGTATAGGATACCAACCTGGACAAAGGAAAATTGCCAAAACTAGATTCATTTCTAAATCTGGACAGAATGAAGGTAATTCTGGAACTTCATATGCTTCAACCAGTTATATACATAGCTATGGATATAATAAAGTTTATCTTTCAAAGCATGTCAATTCTACAAATTATATGAGACCCATTAGACAAATATGGGTACCTAAAGTGTTATTGGCTAACCTGTCTGGACCCAAGAAAATCTGGGTACCAAAATCATTTTCCATCTGAATCTGTTTTGTAGGGAACTTGCTTAAAGAGCTCCTGTAAAGAGACATGGTATTTGGACAGTGGATGTTCAAGACATATGTCAGGAGACTTCTCTTGTTTCAAGAGTTTAATAAAAGTTGATGGAGGCTTTGTCACCTTTGGTGATAATTCAAGAGGAAGAATCATCGGCCTAGGCCAGATTGGTAACACTGATTTAATTCTGATTTCTAAAGTTTTATTTTTTGATGGCCTTAAATACAATTTATTAAGTATTTCTCAGTTATGTGATGATGGTTTTCATGTTAAATTTGAAAATGATTCCTGCAAAGTTTTTAATTCTAAGAATGTTTTGGTATTTTCTGCCTTATGAAATGAAAATGTTTATGCTGTTAATCTGAATTCTTTAGCTAAGCAGAATATTACTTGTTTGAATGCTTTTCATAAAGAATCTTGGCTATGGCACAAAAGATTGGGACATTGTAACATTCACTCACTTAGAAAACTATCTAGAAAAAACCTAGTTAGAGACCTACCTAAATTAGAATTCCCAAATGATAGAGTGTGTAACCCCTGTCAAAAGGGAAAACAACACAAAGTTTCTTTTAAATCAAAGAAAGAAGTTTTGACTTCTCAACCACTTGAATTGGTTCACCTGGATTTGTTTGGACCTTCAAGAGTTTCTAGTTTAAATGGGAAGCACTATGTTTATGTTCTTGTAGATGATTTTTCTAGATATACTTGGGTATATTTTTTAGCTCACAAAAGTGAAGCCTGTTCTTCTTTTGTTAAATACTCTAAATTTGTAGAGAACCTTAGTGGACTTAAGATTAAAACTTTGAGAAGTGATCATGGTCATGAGTTTGAAAATCAAGATTTTGAATCTTATTGCTCACACAATGGCTATACTCATAACTTTTCTGCCCCTAGAACACCCCAACAGAATGGTTTAGTAGAAAGAAGAAACCGAACCCTTCAAGAAATTGCTAGAACCATGCTCAATGAATATGACCTGCCTATTTATTTTTGGGCTGAAGCTGTAAATACAGCTTGTTATGTCATTAATAGAGTCTTAATTAGACCTGTTCTTAAGAAAACCCCTTATGAATTGTGGAACAATAGAAAGCCTAAGGTTAATTACTTTAAAGTTTTTGGTTTCAAAGTATTTATTCTGAATACTAAAGATAATCTGGATAAGTTTGCTTCCAAAAGTGATGAAGGAATTTTTCTGGGTTACTCTATTTCAAGTAAAGCCTATAGAGTATTCAATAAGAAAACTAAATGTGTGGAAGAATCTGTTCACATCAAGTTTGATGAAACTGATCCACATGAGTCTAAAACCTCTCTTGAAAATATTGAAGAAGACTTATCTGTTCTGGACATTAATGATAAATCTAAAGAACCTGTTATCAAAACATCCAGTTCTGGACTTTTTCCAGAATCTGCTTCTGTTGAACCCGAACCTATAGATGAACCTGAAATTTCTAGTCCAACCTTTACCAGATCAATGAGGATTCTAAAGAATCATCCTTTAGAAGCTGTTGTTGGTAATCTTGATAGAGGAACACAAACTAGAGCTTCTCTAAGAAACCAGGTTGAACATCAAGCTTTTATTTCACAGCTAGAACCCAAAAATATCAATGATGCTATCAATGATGAATTCTGGGTAATAGCTATGCAGGAAGAATTAAATCAGTTTGAAAGAAACAAAGTCTGGGAATTAGTTGACAGACCTAATGACACTTTGACAATAGGCACAAAATGGGTTTTTAGAAATAAAGTAGATGAATCTGGAAATATAGTTAGAAACAAAGCTAGACTAGTTGCACAAGGATATAGTCAAGAAGAAGGTATAGACTATGAGGAAACTTTGCACCTGTAGCTAGACTAGAAGCCATTAGGATCTTACTTGCATATGCTGCACATATGGATTTCAAGTTATATCAAATGGATGTGAAAAGTGCATTTCTAAATGGTTTTATAATTGAAGATGTTTTTGTAGAACAACCACCTGGATTTACTAACCCCCATTTTCCAAATCAAGTTTTTAAACTTTCTAAAGCTTTGTATGGTTTAAAACAAGCTCCAAGAGCTTGGTATGATAGACTTAGCAATTTCCTTATCTCAAATGGTTTTACTAAAGGGATTGCTGATCCAACTCTTTTCATTAAAATAATTTCTAAAGATGTTTTAGTTGTACAAATATATGTTGATGATATTATTTTTGGATCTTCTAAACACTCTTTATGTACTGATTTTTCAAAAAGTATGCAAAATGAATTTTAAATGAGCTTAATGGGAGAACTTAAGTACTTTCTTGGATTTCAAGTATTTCAAAATGAAAATGGTATTATTTTGAATCAAAGTAAATATACAAAGGATATTTTAAAACGTTTTGGTCTGGATAGTATCAAGGAAAGTGAAACTCCTATGAGTACTACCTGTAAATTGGACGCAGATGAAACTGGGAAACCGGTTGATCAAACAAATTACAGAGGTATGATTGGTAGTTTACTTTATCTTACTGCTAGTCGACCTGATATTATGTTTAGTGTGTGTATGTGTGCTAGATTTCAAGCTAATCCAAAATAATCTCATTTGCTTGCTGTTAAAATAATTTTTAAATATCTCAAACACACGGTTAACTTAGGTTTGTTTTACCCAAAAGGACAATCCTTTGAGTTAATGAGTTATTCAGATGCTGACTTTACTGGTTGGAAGTTAGATAGAAAAAGCACATCAGGAACATGTCATTTTCTTGGAAAATCTTTAGTTTCTTGGTGTAGTAAGAAACAGAACTCAGTTGAATTATCTACTGCCGAAGCAGAATATATAGCTGCTGGTAGTTGCTGTGCACAAATTCTGTGGATGAAACACACTCTTTTGGACTATGGATATGTTTTTAAACATGTTTCAATCAACTGTGATAACACCAGTGCAATAAACATCTCTAAGAATCCTGTATCTCACTCTAGAACCAAACACATAGATGTAAGACACCATTTCCTAAGAGATCACTATCAAAAAGGTGATATTTCTCTTGAATTTATTGGCACTGAACATCAATTGGCTGATATTTTCACTAAAACTTTAAGTTTGGATAGGCTAAGTTACATAAGACACGAATTGGGAATGTTTAATCACAACCGATGTGAAATTCTCACCGATGTGAAATTCTCACCGATGTGAAAATCCTCACCGATGTGAAATTCTCACCGATGTGAAAATCCTCACCGATGTGAAATTCTCACCGATGTACAATTCTCACCGATTTTTTTTCTCACCGATGATTAACTCACACCGATGCAATTTTTTTTTTAAAAAAAAACATCTGTCTGCCTCCAAGAATACGAATCGCTTTATTTTATTTTATCTTACTCTATTTTAGTCATTTATTTGGAATTCCTAAATGATAAAAATAAGCCTAAGCCACTTCCTACCTCACCGAGCTCAAAATCTCTCACCTTCGAACCTTAGCTCCCAAATCGGCCAAGAACCCTAAACCCGCGATGACAAAAACTAAGCTTCCTATCATCAGAGATGAAAGTGTAGAACCAAAAACTAAGAAGCAGACACAGCATAAAGCCAGTGTTAGTGAAGTCAGAACTAGATCGGGAAAGTGATAAGTGATCAGTGAATCCTCACTTGCAGAATAGAGACATAGTAATCGAGAAGGAACTGTGCGTGGAATGGCTACTGCCTAGCAAATCGTTAGTACTCGAGATTCTGGAGGACTAGAAATGGGTGGATTGTTTCTCGAATAACAATGGCCCATACTACCCAAAGTTGGTAAAACAGTTCTACGAGTTTGTAAGCTTCAAGAAGTCTGAAAATGAGAATCGGGTAAGCTCTTTTTTAAATGGAAAAGAGATGTCTTTTTCTTCAGTAGAGTGGGCTGAGTGTTTAAAAGTACCACATGAAGGTGTCTCTGGGTACGTATCAAGAGCAATTCCACCTAGCAGTGACATCTTTGATTATGAAACCGCCTTAAAAGAGCTGACCGGTAATGGGAATCAAAGGCAAGTGGTTGCTGCTGAAATGGATGGAGAGAATCGACTGCTCTTCAAGTTTGTTCAGCATGTGTTGATACCGAGGTGAGGAGATTTTGAAAATATGAGATATCAAGATATCTATCTTCTTCATCTGCTAAGACATGGTGTGAAGATCAATCTGTGCAGATTGTTAATGTTTCAAATGGAAGACATGATTAGATCAAAGTCAAAGACTAATGCTTTATTCTTTGCCAAGCTGATTTCAGTAATGATAAAAGTGAAAGGAATAGCTGAGTCTCAGGATGAGACAGTTGTAGTCAGGAATAATTTCTGCATCACCTCGACTGTTTGTAAGTACATGAAAATTAACTGGAACCCATGGAAGGGAGAATGGGTCAGTGATGATCAGAAGATATATGATAGGTTTAATCTTGTGGATCATCCCTCAAGACCAAAGGATAAGAGAGATCCGAGTCTGAGACCTGATGAAGAGGAACCTGTTTATAGTAATGAAACAGAAGAAGAAGAAGAAACTCCCATGGATGTTGGAGGAGATCCAGACTTTCCCCCAAGTCTTGTTGCAGAATTGGTTTATTCTAGGAAAGGAAAGGTAGAGGAAATTTTGTCTACTTATGAGGAAGACCAGTCTGTGCCTCACCAAGAAGAAGAGGAAAAGGAGAATGTATCTGAATCGTCTGTTTCTGGTAGTTTAAGTATGAGTCCTTTGATTGGAGGCTCAGCTATGCCGACTGCTGAAGTAGAAAGAGATACAGAAGAAGCTGTACCTGTATCAGAAGATCTTCTAGATGCTGCACCGATGGAACTTGTAGTAGAAGATTCTAATGAAGAGAATCCAGCACTGAATGCTGTTGTGATACATGAGAATGCACCCATTGAGGGGGAGCATCAATCTATTCTTGGAAATGTTACAGTAGCTGTTGAGTTTGGAGACTGGGTAGAAGACCCAGGGTTTATAGTCTGTGGATTGGATTATCCAGATTCTGATAATGAGATGTCTGTGAATAGACCGAAGACCAACTATGATCTTGCTTCTGAGTTGTTGCCCGATAATGTGGTCAGATTTCATGATCTGAATAAGCTGAAAGAGGACCTCAAATCCAGTTTTGTTGAAGAAGTGAAGTTAATGGAAACCTCCCTTTCATCCTCAATTCAATCAGTAATGACTGATTCTGTAGTTAGTTTGGCCTCAGTAAAGGGATCTGCTGCAGTTGTCCCTAATGATTTTGTCTCTAAATCTGATCTTGAATCCATGAAGAATGAGCTGAAAGAATCATTCAGTGTATCTGTTGCTGAGATTAAGCAAAGCTTTGATGAAGAAATGAAAATGTTATAGAAATCCTTCGAGCTCTCTCTGGCTTGTAATTTATCTTCTTTTGTGTCTGAGCTTATGGAAGAAGTGAAAGAGTGCCAGACTCAGTCTTCTAGAATCGAAGCAGATCTTGAAGCTCTCAAGACATCAGTTGCTGCTTTGGATTCTTATATGAGCTCCAAGTCTCAAGCTGACAAGGACCTAGATTATGTGAAGAGTGTAGTAAGCCAGTTTGTCTCGGTGTTTGAAAGTTTCAAATCCTCAGTGAAGGATCACGTTCAATTACAGGACTCTCAAGTTCAAAGCCTAATCAGTGGTTTGTCTAAGAGTTTCAAAGAAACTGTTTCCTTCTCTCTTTGCCCTCTCACATCCAAACTATTAGTTGACCTGAATCTAGTTCGAGCAACGATGAAGGAGGAGATTGGTTATATTTCAACCAGTGGCTCTGTGGACTCATCAGAGTTGAGCCGAGTGGTGCTTTCTACAAGAGATTCTGCTAGAGAAATAATGAAGATTGTTCAAGATTATATGAGAGAAGCCTCTGCCTCTCAGGAAGCCATAAAGAGAAAAGTAGACTACTACTTCACCAGAATTTTCACCAAGCATCAACTCGATCACCACTTCAAGCTGATTTTGGAAAACATGAAGCTACCTCCAGTAACTCAAGATTTTAGAGAACAAGTGAGCCAACTAAGAAAATTGACTCCTACCTTGGATAAATTCATGGAGAACAAAGATGATTTCATCTCTGCTATGGAAAGAGGAGGAGGAATTATTATGGATTTTAGAAATCTGTTGCTGCCCTTCTTGCATGTTGATGCCATACCAGTCATTGTACCTCCTGCTTTGCCTACTTCTGCCTCAGCTGTTTCCACAGTCCAGCTGACTCCTGCTCAAGCTATTCGAAGCCTCACACCAATGATCACCCAAAGATCTTCAACCTACAGGCCAGACTCTGTGTCAGTGGCTCAACCTCCTTTGATCATTTCTGGCATTCCAAAACCTTCACCTGCATCCTCACCACCCGAACCTTCTTCTGATCCCAAAGGAAAATCTCACGTTGAAGATGTGGATTGATCCAGTGGCCAGGATTTTTGATAGGAATTCATTTGTATTCTGTTTCTGTACTTTCTGACTACTCTAATACAGAAGAACTCATTTTACTTCTCATGTTTTATTTGTCTCCTATATATGCTTTCCCAATTTTTGATTATCACAAAGGGGGAGAACAATAAGCGGAAAATGAGAGAATGAGAAATATTTTCAATGGAGAAAAATAAGGAATAATGGGAGACACATTACATTCTTTTCAATTTTATCTCTGATATTATTGTGTTTCTTTTTACCTTCGGTACCTTATGCTTGTTACCTCTGATAACTTATGTCTATATCATACTATTTCTATTATCTCTGCTGCTGTTTTCTCTGAGAAAATTGAATTCAACATTATACTCTTTACTATTATATTTTCACTATGTTATATGCCCATATCATAAATTGTGATTATCAAAAAGGGGGAGATTGTTGACCTCACCTATTTTGATAATCTCAATCATGTATTCATATGTGTTGAAAATCCCAATTATGTTTTCATTCTCTATGATATTTTTAAGTATCATTGATCTATACTTTAATTCTTTCAAATCTATGATCAAACCAATAATAATTTTTAAAATAGTCTTTGGAATATGTTAATCCTCATTTATCCATGTTCATACAAGTTATAAATTGATTCTAACACAATCGGATGTGTTCTGCATAAAACAGATAAGTAATCTGCCTATAGCTACTGATAAAGAGCTACCGGTACCCAGTCTACCGATAGACTTAGTCTACCGACAGAGAGAGTCACTGATATACTTAACACAGAGCTACCGATGTGCTTATAAATGTAAGCTACTGACTTACAGACAGCTACCGATACAATCATAGAGCTACTGGTGTAAGTATAAATAGCTACCGATGGAATTAGAGTCACCGATGGACGAAGCTACTGACAGACTCACAGCTACTGATACCAACACATGGAGCTATCGACGCATGGAGCTACCGATAAACAAAGTCACCGATACAAGCATATACCAACCGACACATAGAGCCACCGATAGAGTCAAAGCAACTAATGAAATTGATCTATCGATGTCCAAGCTACCGATGCTGATTACCTACCGATCACTCGACTCACTGTTTGAATTTCTTTATTTCCTATCTTTATTTAATCTATCCAACGGTCATATCATGTACATTTTAATGATTTGTCAAATATCTGATAAAGGTTATCGGATGTCAGGAACCCGTACCTCGTACCTGCAGAAAGGAAATCTTTTCTGTCTCCTGTTGCCTGTGAGATAAATACGAGAAGACTACGCTGCCCAACTAGAAGAGTGTGGTATATACCAGAAACACAAGAACGAGATGAATCAAGAAGAGAAAAACCAGTTCCATCAAGAACGCAGAGAAGCTCATAGACAATCAAGAATACTCGAGAAGTGTTCTATGCATATAAGAAGAACACTGAAGAACTTCAACCACTACATTTTCACTGTCTATGAACCTGGAGCATACGACACTCTGTTTCTCAAACAGAAACGAGAAGAGGACTCAGAATCACTTCTGATCGAATCCAAAGGAGTCCAAAGCTACACTAAAATCACCAGAACCATTTCTAAACTCTACATCTCTTGTTCTGTGATTTATTATTATACTTTTCGAGCAGTGTGTGTTATCTGATGTATCTAACACATACACTGTCTCCTGTACTTAAACTGGAGGATATGTAAATCCTTACCAAATTCTTTCATTCTTTCTTTCCCACGAATAACAGTGGTAGAGGTCGTGTGTGACCTGGACAGCTGGTTGCTGTTGTACTGTTTCCCACGAATAACAGTGGTAGAGGTCTTGGACCTGGACAGTTGTAAACTGTTGAACCCCGATCCAGGGTGTGGATCATTTTTATATAAACTTTTGAGAGGACTAAGTCTCAGCTTGAGACTGAACCTCTTGGTTACATTTGTTGTGCCATCTCTTTCAAAGTTTTATTCCGCTGCTAATCACTTTAAAACCAATACTATTTTTAAAGTCACTTTGATAATTAAATTAGCAAGTGTTTATTATAAGTATAGATTAGTAAGTTAGTTTCAAAAGATAATCACACACTCCTGTATTGATTAACTGGGAATTAATCAATCCCTTGAGAATCTAACAGAACCTCTACTTTAATATAAATTCACTACAGTTTAATTTATTATTTTATTTGGGGGTCTTTAAGACAGTGTGTTTAAATACATAAATTTTAATTGGTACTCAATTCACCCCCCTCTTGAGTAAACCACTCCGACCAACAATATCCTATACTCCTTCATATATATCAAAATCAACCATCTATCAAAGGTCCTTTTCCCTTATCCTATTTGGACACCAAAAATCTTTCTAAGGTTCCCATGGTAGCATGAGAAAGGTATGAGTAAAACTAAGTAGGTTACCACCAACAGTGTCGATAAAAATATTCTTACAATAATTTGCATGCCGATGCACCATAATAAATAACCAAAATCATAAATAAATAAACCCTATTGATCCCTAGGCTCTAAGGTGACACCCAAAATCAACTATACCTACTTCTACTAGTTTTGGATGTCTTTGAATATTATATATCATAAAATCATCAAGGGAAGAAGTTGAAATAACCTTAAAACAATCCATACCATATCATTAGGGGGGATATATCCCGACCTTAGAAATAAGTTTTATATATCATTAGGGGGGAAGAGCTCCCCACCTTGGAAAAAAGTCATATATATCATTAGGGGGGAGCTCCCCACCCTATAAATAGTACATAAATATATAATGAGGAGAAAGATCAATCTACATAATATATATCATTAAGGGAAGAGTGTCTTACCCTAAAAAATGTTTATATATATATCATCAGGGGTATGTGATCCTCACCCATGAAACAAGTCATATAAATCACTAGGGGGAGAGTGTCTTACCCTAGAAACATTTCACATATATATAAATAAATAAATACACATATAAATAAATAAATAAATAAATAAATAAATAAATAAATAAATATATACAACCAGGGGGAAGAGCACCCCGCCCAAGAAACAATTTATATTTATCCTTAGTTTATTCCTTTACCAGTTATATCCTTTCCCCATTCCATTTACTAGTAAAGTCATACTAGTTTCCAAGATAAACATTTTTTTCTTTTAAAGAGAGTCACTCATCTATCCTAGGTCTCTACCATTATTACTCTAGGTATAATATCACACATTCCCATGTTAATCACACATTACCTCTTAGGAATAATAGCAGGGCATCTATATTCAGTTTTTATATTAATGTTTCATTTAAAGAACCCCTCAAGTTTATTTTTAAATTCCCATTTTTCTCAAAAATAAGTATGAACTTACTTGGTGGACAGAGTACCAAACTTATATCCATCTATGATTTTCTGCCATATTGAATCATTATTTATTCACAATGAATACAATATTGATAAATTATTTAAGTTTTAGGTTAAGCACTCATTAGGCCAGTGCAACTGCACACCATACACACATAGAAAAGAAGTGAGACCGTAGGGATATCTTAGAGACCACCTACCTTATACTTAAAATAAGATACTCATAGAATATAGTCATATAATTGAGATTAAATGAAAAAAATCAAATATTATGAAAAAAACCATAAAATAGGGTTTAAATGGCTATAACTGGAATACTCTCACCAAAAATAGAAAACATGAAATAATCAGTATAGAGTGATAGATTTACCTATAGTGATCACCTAAAATGAATAGCACTTAAATATATTGAGTATTAGAATAGATCTCACTTAGATATGAAAAGAAGAATGATAACACCATTTTAGGAAAGTTCCCTATATTTGGGTCATAAAATAACCTTATTTCCATTATCATATATGTTTTCAACATTCTATTAATATTCTGTAATTTCTAAAAAAACATCAAAATCAAATTTTAAAAAACTCCTCAACTTATACGCATGGACCCTAACCCTTATGTACGACCTCATGACCATTACACATGATTTTCCCTAAAATATGCTAAGTTAGGGCCCTTACACATGGATTTACTCTCATGAAACTTCAGAGTTGACTTTTATGTACCCCAAGTAATATCCTAACATTTTACCAATAATCTAAACTCTCATATATAAATGGATCCTACACACCAAGGGAAATAATTCTTATGCATCACACTTAACTGTATAAATACCCTTACATATTAGGGAACTACTCTTATGTATCACTCTTATCCAAATGTTAAATATTAACCATAAAGGGAGAACCATAGTTACCCTTACACATACAATTATAAATTTTATAAGATAATAAGGACCCCTACACATTCCTTTGCCGATGGTTTACTCTTAAGTATATAGGGCTCCTCTAGGACGGCACTTATATATTTTCAGAGTTAATCTTACATAACAAGAGTTGATATTATTTATCAAATTTGTTACTGGATGAATCTAACACATCTTAAGTTACTCTTATGCAACATGTGTTTACTTTTACACACCACATGTTTTCCAAAATTCTACTCTTACACAAATAGGGTGAGTCTAAATTTTACTTTTATATATACATGGGATTCATTACTTAGCAGAATTTTCTATACATAGAAGGTTACTCTTACATATGGGGAACCCATACGTAACAGTAAATATTCATAGGTTGACTATTACTCATGGTCACCCATATGTTTTAGAGTTATATATTTCTTATAAAGTTTATGTAACATCCAAAAAACCTAAAAAATCATCCTAAAATTATTTCCAATTGTTTATAGAACTTTTAAGACTTCTCCAAAACTATAATATATAGGGAATTTTTTTAGAAACCATACCTTATCTTGAATAATTCCTAAAACTCAATTTTCAAGCTATTATAACAATACCAACACCTCTACTAGGTTGCAATACAATAAACCAAACAAAAAACTGATCTAAATCTCCACTCCTAGACACATATCCATTCAAAACAGCCCCAAAAATATTTTAAAAAATAGGTTTTATAAAAATTTAAACTGAGATTTTTTTTAGAAAGAAATAAAATAATTTCATACCTAAACCTGTTCGGGATGCGACAATATACTTATAGTAACCCTGACTCCAGTAAACCAAAGATGATGTTTACTTTAATACATTGTTATTCGATACAAGGGGTCACACCATAAAGTACTGATAAGTTTAGTAGTCTTGGAAAACTAAATACATACAAGAATTCCATATTACATTGGAAGATAACTACATAGAATTAACAAATTCTTACATCCTTGAAAATCATTCAATGATTTATTCTTCATATCCCAGGGAAAGGAAAATGAAATAAAAGTTGAGATCATATGCTTAATAAGGGTAGAATACAATGGAATCTATCACGAGTAAATAAGACATAATCAATATGGTAGTGTGTATAACAAAAACACATACCTTTTAATTAATAATTTTTTCTCAAAATACATCCATGAATAATTTCAATATAGAAATAACATGGATAAAAATGAATGCAATCTTAATGATGGAAATGTATAATGTCAGATGTCTTGATCTTACTGTAAAGGACTCATGCCAAGACATCATGAAACTTACCATTAGGACCTTATGCCAAGACATATTACATAACATCAAGGAATTGTTCCAAGAAATTATCATTGTATGAGATGGAATTCACTGAGTAAGATCCTTTATGTTTTGTCTCATGAGTCCCATAAATTCATTGAGGGTTTATCTATAACCTATCCCCACCTACCACTAAAATATTCCAATGAATTCCTCATATATTGAATAAAAAATATAATACATAATCAATATGACTAATAAATCAATAAATATCCATATTGAATTGAGAATACATAACATAAATATTTTATAGTAAATGAAATAATTTTCTTAATAAAATTCTCTCAGTTTATACCATATATAATAATGAGAATATGGTTTTGTCAACATTGATATAAAGAATGATAGAGAACATATCGTCAAGGAACTGAGATTAATCCCTCTAAAAAAATTGTGGTATAAACCATAAATTATTAAAGGATGACATAAAACTGTCAATTCATTAGAAATTAAGGTTCGAAGTAAGGGAAAATATTTTTGAGCTTTAGGGAGTAAAATGAGACAGGAACTTTAAAAATAATTTTTCTTAAAGATATTATAACTTTGTTTTAAAAATGAAGTTATAAATTATTTCTAAAATATTTTCATGAGGTGTTAAATATACTTTTAAAATATTATTTTTAAAATAATATAATCTTTAAAAGATAATATGCTTATAAAAGTAAAATGTGGAGTGGGAGATAAAATACATTTAAGTAATATGAAATCTCTTATAAGAAAATAATAACCTTTATTTTAACATAAAAACTAAAAATTTATAGAATAATGGGAAAAATATTTTCTTTTAAAAACCATGGAAACATTTATAGGAAGATAAATATAAAATAATAGTCATGGAGGTGGAAAAATCTGTTCGTGCTGTATACATTAAAAAAACATGTATTTCACACTTTTATAATAAAATTAAAAAATGGAATGTTTAGAAAACCTAAAAAATATTCCTTTTTAATATTTGTAAATAAAGTAAAATATAGTATAAATATACTTTTACCAATCATTTAAAAACGTCCATAAGACAATTTTAAGAATATGGATATGGAAGAAAAATATTCTTGACCTAAAAGAGTAAATGAGGTTGGTTTTTCTTAAAATCATAATTTTAGTCCAAAGAGAGGAAAAGTTGAAATAAAAATATAAAAACCCCAAAATAAATAGATGATAAGAAAATAGAAAAGTTTTAACAATGTATATATCATATAAATATTCCAATGTAAATTTAAACATGAATAATCCCAAATAAGAGTGAGATTGTAAAATAAACCATTACCGCTTTAATAAATTTTGAATAAAAAACCCTTAAAAGATAAAACCTGCATTAAAACTTTAAATACCATTAAGAATGATTAATTCATGACATAAAATGTTAAATGGTAAGTATATACACCATATTAAAGAAATTAGGTGCATAATATAAAATATTCCTCAATGGAGTGAAATTGAGATGGATAACCCTTATCTTGGATTCCTACTTGGTTGAGCACATTATATCATCTAGAATAATAAATTTAAATTCACTAAATAATTTATTAATAACCTTGTTCATATATATATTTAATTTTTTAATTTCATTTTATAATCATTTTAAATCCATTCACTGTATATTTCTTACTTACGTCGACCACTTAAGGTTCTTCGGTTAATTTCCCCAAAAATAATTCTGTATATTGATCATGGTTAAAGGTGTTATAAAATGGTTTTATCATATGAATAATTTTAATAATATCAGGAATATAATTTTATTCATTTTAAATAATTTTATAATCAACCATGAATGGAGATAATAGAAAAATGAAATACATTGTTCCTAGAGGAGGTTATTCGTACGTTTGTATGAAAACATTTTCATTTTTCTAATGGTTGAAAAGGAAAGAAATTATATAATGATTAATCATTTAAGAATAATTTTTACATAATAAATATAATATATATTTAATAAATCTATCCTTATGTTCATCCATGAAAATCATAAATGAAAAATGAATCAAATCACTTTGTGGAGGTGGTAGTCCACACGTACGCACAAGCAACGTTATCATTTTACAAAGGACAAAAGGGTAAGGAGGTAGATGATATATTATATTTTTAAAAAATAATTATGATATAAATACCATATATATACCTTGAATATATCATGATAAATACCCATAAAATATGATGATGAAAAATGAAATATAACGCTACATAGAGATGATAGTTTGTACGTATGCACAAGATATGCTTTAATTTATAATTGAATGGAAATGACGTAGATAATAGTTGTTAAATAAAAATAATAATATTTAATTATATTTATTATACTTAATTAATTATTTTATCTTGGATTTAAAACATTTTAAGGCGGTATAATAAGAATTAAACTTAAAATAAATCTATTAAGACTTATACCTCATCTTTTGAAGTCTTCCTTTTGATTGATCTTAGGGCCTTTTAAGGATAAGTTTATGGTCACTCCAGGGGATTAGGGACATGGTAATGAAAATTTTTAGAGTAATTTAAATTATTTTTTAGAGAAAAATGAACTCATATATACCTTTGGAAGGCATAGATTGAGTTCCTCTTTATAAGAAAAAATCAATGTAATTTTTATAAATTTTCAATGTTTAAGTGTCATTAAAGAAATTTTAAAAATTAAAAGTGGAAAATAAGAAATCCACGAGTGATAGTCTATAAAATTTCTCAACCACTTGATTTAATATTGATTTTTTTTTATTTTATAATTATTTAAAAATAAATTTTAAATATTAAATACAATTTAAGGTCATTTTTGGGACTATTCAAAAAATTTGACTTTAAACAAATGTAGATAAGATTGGAATTTTAATATAAATAATTTAATCATCACTTATAATTTATAATATAACAATACAATTAATCTATTTTTTTACTTTTAATGATTTTAAAAAATTTACTCGATTTTACTCCTTGCATAAGAGACACATCGGTATTGCATAAGCATTCAAGGTAATTATGACATTTCTAAATATTAAAAATAAATAAATATCATAAAAATAATTTATTTATATTCAAAATAACCATTTATAACCATTCATAATCTCTTTTTATAAATATGAAAACATATTAGAGATATTAAATGAGAGATAAAATATTCTATAATTATCCTTTACTTAAAATAATATAAAGTTCATTATCAAAGGAAAATAAAACCAAATATCTATAATTTTGAATATATAATGATTATGGTATAAATAAAATCATTAAATGAAATAAATTCAAGTGTTTGAGATATTTTGATGACTAATCCCATAATTTAAGCCCCATTAGACCCATTTTAACATTTACCATGGTGAAATGTTTTTATCATGGTTATTATTCATTATGCCTAAATATTATGTTAAATTTATTACCTAATATTAATTATTATGATTCAAAATTTGAAATATATTTTTTAGTATTAAATTTTAATAAATGGTAAAAACTACTTTTAACATGAGTTCTCAAAACACAACGAAAACTATTTTTAGAAAAATGTCATTTTAAGCATAAAATTGATTTTACACCAGAATAAAGTATAATGTTGATTCAGATAGAATTAATTGGATTATATTAAATCAAAGAATAATTTTTTACTTTAAAACCAATCCCAAACTAAAGTGAATTTTTGGTATTTCTTGATTAAAAGTAAAGAACTAAAAATAAATTTTATTTGAGTAAAAACATTATATATATTTTTAAAGTATCAAACATATATTTATAAGTTTATAATTTTATTTTTAAATATATTATACCACTTATTAAATGTGTATTTAGTCTATAAAAAGTTTTATTAAACTTCTAAGACATTCTTATATCATTATAATGTTATAAAAGTGACACTCTTTATAAAATCAGTACTTTTCACTATTCAACAAAAAATCAACTATTTATAAAAGTTCCAAAAATTCACCCTAAGATAATTTTAAAATTATTAAAGAAAAAATAAAATAATTTTTATAAAATTAAATTTATTAAATTTATAAATTCATATTTTAAATGAAAATAAAAAATATAAAGAAAAACTGTCTTTATAGAAAAATGACCCCTTAAGAATTAACTATTGTTAACCTAATGTGATTTCAATATTATTATTAAAAATTTAATTATTATTTATTATGAATTAATAAATATATTTTTATTAGGAAATTTTTTTTACATATATTTCACAATGTGGTTACGCTTATTCATACCCTTCAATCCAATGACTTAGTTGTAAATTTTTTATTTAAATAATAATATTTCTATAGTATATCATGATTAATTTAAGATCAGTGTTGCATGTATCACATGATATCATACATAGTATAAAGTAAAATCTTATTGTGTTACATTATACCCTTCTTAAATTTTTTTATCCTCATAATTGTAATTCTTTTTGAGCATACCCTGACATAAAAATAGATTTTATCATGAATTTTAATTTCTCGGTTAGGCATGGAGAACATATTATTTAATAAATAAAAAATTGTGTAGATTCATAAGACTTACACTGGGGAATGTATTTATATAATCATACCTTTAAATATAAGTGATACTTTATACAAAAAATTTGATAGATTTATCTTTCATTGCATGATTTAGAGGAATAAAATATACTAACTCTATTTTATTCTATTACATAAGTGATATTTCATCCCTATATATGTTTTGATCAATTTTATACCTCTTATTAATATAATTTTCAAAATTATTAATGAAAATGATGAATTTTTCATTCCTTATGCACTCTAATCATCTTTTATGGGACAATGAGATCCATTAAAGGAGAATGTTCTTTGTTGTATGAAATTTTTTTTTACTGAATATTATTCTTGTTTCTTTCCATTTACTAATTTAAAAAATAGTTATAATAATTAAAAATAACATTCAATAAGTTAAACTAATAAATTAAGTATAAATATCTCCAAAAACTCAATAATAACACCCAAAGTTCAATATTAATCGTCAAACCCAAAAAATATTCAGAATTTTCTAGAACAAATATGAATACATCTTAATCATATATTTACACAAATTTAATCTAATTACCCTTAAATAAAAATAAAAACTAACCCTAAATTTTATAAAGGGTGGTGAGGGTTTGTCTTATCTTATAAACATAAAAAAATATTCTATCATTGGTGACAATATTTCTAAGAAAAGAAACATTTTTAAGAAAACAATTCACACATTCTAAATTTATCAAATAAATCATTTCCTTCAAGAGTTTCATGAATTATTGAAAAGTT
The DNA here is from genome assembly GCA_963277665.1 of Viscum album. Classification (NCBI taxonomy): domain Eukaryota; kingdom Viridiplantae; phylum Streptophyta; class Magnoliopsida; order Santalales; family Viscaceae; genus Viscum; species Viscum album. The sequence goes on from OY728145.1 coordinate 910,398,972, forward strand.
ACTCTCATGCTCTTAATTAATTTTATATTATACAAAAATAACATTAATAAAAAACAAAATGTAATTATCAAAGTAATCCTTGATGTTTGGTGCATTGATTCGAATAGTACACCATCTCCTTACAATTGAAGCACTAGATATCAATGTATTTTATTTTCTTTACATTCGTGAGCCTTATGTCCTTTATCTATAAACTTATAACAAAATCCCATTCCCTTTAAAAATTTACTAGGATGTTATTTCACCATTTATCACTTATTTTAAGTTCCACTATTCCCTTATTATTCTTCATTTAATTTTTCTATATCATGATGCTCAGTCATCCTATTTTTCTCTTGATTTATTGTTAAAATATAAGATTTTAATAATTACTTTTATATCTTAATATAACTTGATATAATATCATAATACGATGTAAATGTTTATGAAAAAAGTATCATTAAATTTTTGGATTATTCCCATAATAGAAATGACCAATCTTAGTTTTTGGATTATGTATGTAGTCCATAATATGCCCTGATAATATGGTAAAGTTGTCTTAATAACCAACAACATTTTCCTATTAATTATACTTTAAATTAAAAATTTTACTTTCCATACAAACTCATTATTCTTGAGGAAAACATTTCTCAAATAATATCACCTTAAAATTTCTCTATTCCATACTCTTTATCTCCTCTTCCTCATTATTATCCAGAATAAATGACTATTATTTATCCTTATGTCCTTTTAAATTATATACTTCCAAAATAACTTTTCCCCTTTCATTACTTCCCAAAGATAGAAATATCATTTCAAGGGACTTGATAAATTACTCAACTACCAATGTATTAGTAGTTCCGTTAGAGGATAGAGCCTTATTCCATATAAAGTGGTGAAAAATCATTTCACTATACTGAAAATCAACTGATTAATCTATATGTTCAAGGTTTTTGGTAATAACTTGAGATAAGTACCCTAATACAGACATACTTTTTTTTTACTTAAAACACTATACATATTGATTTTCTCTAGTGGGAAATATCTACACTAAACATGAGTGTTGATATGATTTCCATTCCTTCTACTAGGAACCATCTCCAAATAATGGAACACCTATAGTCAACTCATAATCATCATGAATATTGAGACATGGAATAATAAATCCCAAGTAATTATTTATCATTCTATTGGTTTATCTTAGTTATCATATAAACTATTTTCTTATAAAATCTAGTTCCCAAGGGTCCTAATAAACTTATTTTGATACCAAATTTAGAAACCCGAACTCCAATAACCCAGATTTATACAAGATACAAGAGACACACCGTGGAGGATCGTTCAATTTAGCAGTCTTGGAAAACTAGATACATACACAACTTTCATATTACATTGGAAGATAAAACATAACATGAAAAACTTTCTTGCATACTTGAAAATAATTAAATGATTCCTTATTTATATCATGGGTAAAGAAAAAAAAACAAAGGGTGAGATTATATACTCATTAAGTATAGTACACTTCTAAAAATATCATGAATAAATAAGGAATAATCAATATAGTAAGGTGAATAATAAAAAACATTGCATTTAATTAATAACCTTAGATTAAAATATATCCATTTATAATATCCAAATAGAAATAACCTGGATAATAATAAATAAAATATTAATGAATTAAATGAATGATGATGGATGGTATGATATTATAGTCAAGGCCTCATACCAAGACACCACGAACCTTACCATCTAGGACTTGTACCAAGACATATTACATACCATCAAGGCCTTTTTACAAGACATTATAAGGTTACTCAAACATAACATACATAAATATTACATCATTCTAGATAAATATTCAATAAAATTCATAATAGTAAACACTTGAGGATCGTAAAGATTCAATGTCTTTGGAGACTAGATACATAATCAACTTATTTCATAAATGATCTTAAATACCTCCCATAGAGTTATTTTCTTATAGCACCCTTATTAAATATTTATTACCTAATAAATTTATTCATAGTTAGGGGAAAATGGAAACATAATAATGGGTGATCTCAGATTCCCAGTAAGGGTAAACATAAGAGATATAAATAAATGATCATAAGTGAGAATAAGCCTAAGGGTATGAGAACATGATCATAACTTAAGAAATTCATATGAAATCACTCAATGATTTTTAATCATGAATTAAAAAATACAGTTTTTTTATAAAAAATATATCAATAATATGAATTTGGAATAATAAATAATAAATCATAATCTATGACAACATATATAAAGTATAATACATGAGTATTTTTCTTACACATAAGTATACAAAATCATGTCCTTAGTCAAATATCACTACCAAGACTATCAGAGTGGAATGGGTTCACTTCCCATTACATTATTTCCTTAGTTAAGGTTTAATCTCATGACTATCATATTATAAAGAGTCCCTTAATGAACTAGGTTCCCTCCCCATTTTACTGCTTATTATTTCATAAGATATTCTTTACCCAATACATTAAAGGGCTATATAATTTTGGGCCAACTTGACACATATGAAAACAATACATATGTGCACACAAGATCATAAAAAATTTAACATATCATCATATCATAACCCATAGAAAATAAACAGATTTCATAAATATCTCATCATTATATAATCATAAGACACCCAAAGAAAGGAAGTTGATGGTATCATAAGATCATTAATTATCTTATCATAACTTAATTAACACGTGGGACAGAAATGGGTTTCATGTAATCATCCTAAGATCATCATCATCATCATAATTCATCCAAAAAAGTGGATGTAATGATAATAACACATCCCAAGTAAAATATAATAATCATTAAAGGATGCTGACATAGATGAAAAATCTCTTTTACAAAAGTTTTTAAAATACACTTTCAAAATCAAGAGAAAACATCTCTTTTCTTTTGGAAACGTTTAAAAAAAATCCCCATAATATTGATAAAAATATTTTCTTAGGAAATAACCATAGAAAATTTTAAAGAAATATTTAAATAAAATAATGGTCATGAAATTAGAAAAATATGTTAATAATACTTATGTTAAAAAAGAATAATTCTTTTCATACTTTTGTAAAAAGTAAAAACTTTCTTGTTCAGAGAATGTTTTTGAAAATATTACTTTTAAAACCATTTAAATAAATTCAAAGGTATTGAAAATTACCTTTTAATTTTTTTTAATTATAGTTAAAAACTTCTATAAAGCAATTTTAAAGAGCATGGTCATGGAAGAAAAATTTTGTTGACCAAAGAGGAAATAAAGTCAGTTTTTATTTGAAAACATTTTATCAATCATTTTAAGTACCAAAAAGAGTTAAAAGGTAATATTACTTTAAAATTATATTAATAAATAGAGTATAAGAATATATATTGGTTTTAAAAGATAATATCCATACAATTTCCTTTAATATAATTTTTTCATAGATAATCCTAAAAAGAAATGACATTATAACATGAACCCTTACCTCAAGTCCTGTCATAATTTTTTCATGTTAAAACATCCTATATAATAAATATATAATAAATATATATTTCTTATACATTTATTATTTAACCATGTTCATAATTATAATACCATAAATTCTTTACTTATAACATCTTATCACTTGTTCATTAATAATATTTCATTATCACCATCATTTTGGGTGCTAACTATTTCATTTTACATGCATTTTTTGGTTTGATAGTTATTATCCTTGAACTTTTATTGTGGTTAAATAATATTTATAATATTAATCACATAATAAGTATAATATTTAACCATTATATACACTTTTATTACCATTAATATAAAATGGTGATGAAAAATTAATTACGTCACTTGATGGTGAAGGTAGTCCGTATGTACGCAGGAGTGATGTTTCCACTTTTCGATAGAAAAAAATGAAGAAAGGTAAGTAAAAATTCAAAATTATATAATACTTATTATATCATAAATATCATAAATATTCATTAAATATATCCTTATTACTATTTATTTATAGTAGAAATAAAAATTTAATCACATCACTTTGTAGAGGTGGTCATCGACATGTATACACACATGATGTTATATTTACCCAGTGGATAGGAAGGTAAGAAGGTAGATCATATATTATAATTATAAAAGTATATTTTTTAATAAATATCATATATAAACATGAAATCCATCATAATAACCAACCATGAAATATGGTGATGGAAAATTAATCAAATCGCTACCTGGAGGCAGAAGTCCACAGGTACACATTAGTGATACTTTCATCTCCCATTTGATGGAAATGAGGTGGAAAATGGTTTCCCCATAATCATAATAAAACCTATGTATATTATAATATTTGATTTATTATTTTAATATGGATAAAATATATTTATTGTAAGTAGAATAATAAATAATTTTTAAAAGAGTCGGGAAAGAATATTACCTCTTCTTTGAGATACCTCATTTGGATTACACATTAAGCCATCTTAGAATGGTATTAGGGTAAGAGAAGAAGATAAATAATTAAAGGAAAGAATATATGAAGGTTTTTTTATAGTTCTTGGCTGACATATAAGGCTCAAATTGTTTTAATAAGGGAGGGAAATAGGTTCACTTTTTATAAATGAGGGGAGGGACACACATGAAATTACTTAAAATATTTAAATAATATATGGTCACTTTCATTTGAAAGTGGTAAAAAATAAACAAGAATTAAAATTTAATAAATATAAGGTCATAATATATTTCAAAAATAACATTTAGACAAGTTTAAGTGTAATTTTTACCCTTATCTTTTAGTTTAACCCTCGGTAAACCTATTTTAACCACAACTGTGGTAACAATTTTTTTTTTCTATTTTTACTATTCATTATGAAAAAAATGATGTCACGACCCACCCTCGGGGTCCGTGCCGTGACTACCCCAAGCCCGCCTTCCATAGGCCAGGGGCTGGCGACTAGCACCAAGGCGTAAATCCCGGTAAAAAGGGAAGGCATTGCCTTTGTAAAGTAAACAAACACCACAGAGTAAGCAAGCGGAAAGTAAACACTAAGTAAAAACAGAGTACAACCGAAAGTGCGGAAAAGTAAATGGGCCAGAATACAAACCCAAACTGAAAGTAAAGTACAACTCGAAAGGGAAAATAACAACTAAAAAGTAAAAGCCGCTACACCGAGCTGTCCACTGGAAATCCCACCTGAAGGGTGGGTACAGATAGCTCCACTGCTCCACGGGTCCCGCCGTCCGCTCCGAGCACGTCCCGCCCAGTGGTCCACCTCCAGGTACCGTCCTGCTCTGCAAGGCTCAGCTAAGATCAACGCTGTCCGTCGTCTGCAACCAACACAACGTAGTGCGGGCAAAGCCCGTGTAGGGGTGAGTATAAGCTACTCAGTAGGGACCCCGAGACCCCTGAAGGTCTCTCAAATCCACAAAGGATAAACCACGAAGAAAGGTACAATCACGAAGTAACAACCGACACTGCTTAGGTATATGCCCATACATATACCTAAGTCATCAAATTCAAATACGCTCCAACCTCCGAGCCCAAGTACAACTCAGTCCACACAGGAAAGTAAACGTATTCCACACAGGAAAGCAAAACGTAATCCACACAGGATAGCACAACACAATCCACACAGGAAAGCAACAGGATTCATCTCACACAGGTATACTACTTCGAAAGACGATAAAGATGATCTCTGATCCATCTAAGTCGTCAGACCCACGAAGGATCGATAGGTAACTAACCCCCGCAAAAGACCCACACAGGATCGGGCCCACGTAGGACCTGTAGGCGCTGGTTCACACAGGACCGCTGAGCGCAAAGACCCACACAGGATCGGACCCACACAGGATCGGGCCCACACAGGACCTGTAGCACTGATCCACGTAGGATCGCTGAGTGCTGAAGTCGTCGTCGTCGAATCCACACAGGATCTCTGTACTGTCGTCGTCGCAGTCACAGTAGCAGTAGCAGCAGTAGTAGTCACAGTAACAGTCGCAGCCAGCACTAGGGTTCCCGCACACAGCAAGCTCGTTCGGAGGGTCCGCTCCACGAGCCGAGAGGCTGATACATCAACTGTCACAAAGTCCAGAGTTGATGTATCCAAAAGTTCCGTATCGTCAACAGGAACTCAACGCAACAGACGGCGCGTCGATCGGATGCCCGGTCTGAGAGTTATTGGCATTTTTGTCCTCGGGGCTCAGTTGGTTTTTAAGGCAAAACAAACCCGACCGTACTCCACCTGCGTCCAAACCTCGGGCGGAGTATGCCAAAAGATCCGTCTCACTAAGAGGAACACAACACGGCTGACGGCACGTCAATCGGACGTCCGTAGCTCAAGATATGAGCGTTTCCGCTCCGAAGGCCCGGTTGGTTTCGTGAACGAACCAACCCGGCCGAACTCAAAGTATTCCGAAACTTTGAGTGCGATATACCAAAACGACCGTCTCGATCCAAGGATCGTGTTTCCGCAGACGGTTCGTCAATCGGAGGTCCGTGGCTCAAGTTATGTCCAAAAGACCGAATCTGATCCGAAACGGGGGGTCCGGGTCCGGGCCGACCCGGCCCGACCCCCCCTGGGTCGACCCGACCCGGGTCCAACCCGAACCGGGTCGGACCGACCCGGTCCGCTGGACCCGGCCCGGCCGGTGGCGGCGCGGTCCGGCCAGCGGCGGCGCGGCCAGCGTGCCGCGCATGTGCCGCACGCGGGGGGTGAAACCCCCCCTTTTTCCGGATATCGGCCGGCCTAAGGCCGGCCGTTTCTTTACACATGCGGGACCCGCGGGTCCCGCCTCCTGTCCAAACCGGCGGCCGGCGCGGCCGGCCGCCTTCCTCTTCTCCGCCGCGGCCGTAGCCGCGGCTCCTCTTCTCTGCCGCGGCCGTAGCCGCGACTCCTCTTTGATCTCCGGCGGCCGGCGAGGCCGGCCGCCCCTGGCTGTTCTGCCGCGGTCGTAGGTCCGCGGCCCTTCCTGATTCCCGGCGGCCGGCGAGGCCGGCCGCCCCTAGCTCCTCCGCCGCGGCCATAGGGCCGCGGCTGTTCTGATCTCCGGCGGCCGGCGAGGCCGGCCGCCTCTTGGTGTTCCGCCGTGGCCGTCCGGCCGCGGTTCTTCTTTTTCCGCCGGTGGCCGGTTTTCCGGCCGCCCCTTCTTGCTCGGTCCTTGTAAGATTTTCGCAGCGTAACGACGTCGCGCCCCACCGCCACGGCCCGACTCCGGCCACGGTCTCATCCGATCTCAAAGGCGCGGTATTATAGCGTCGCGGTTCTTCGTCGTGACCCAAACCGGCCTTAAATAATTCTTTTCGCGCGGTGCAATGGTACCGCGTTACCCCACTTCAAACCACAATAAAACTAAACCACGATGGGAGGAGGATCAGCCGTGTTTGTGCGGTCCGGCCTCCTCCCGTTAGTTTGTTATCAATTGGCTTAGATATACTTGAGGAATGTCAAATAAAATGTAAACAACGAACTCAAGAACCCCTACCTCGATAGTCGCACGTTGACGTAGTCGTGGAATATCGGTGTCGATTCCTTTGACATCGGAGGAAGAGTCGTTGTCGATGGCGTTCGTCGCGGAAAACCGTCGCGGAAGAGATGATGCGTAAGAAGAACGTCACGTCGCGGATATGGCATCGTGGAAGAACCGTGTTCTTCGGCGTAGAAGTTCTTCGTTGAAGAACGGCGTTCTTCGTGTTCTTCGTCGAGGTTGAAGAAGATGAAGAAACAAGAAGAACCTTCCCAACTCTCTCAAGGAGACAAAAACTATTCACCAAAATAAAATAAGACTCTATCTTATTTTATTAACACAACAACACACTAGAATTTCAAGAGTTTGAAATTCAAAACACACACCCAACTCACCTTATTTAAGTCTAAAGTTATAACTTAAGATATCATAACTTATGTGGGAGTTGAGGGGTTTTAGAGGATATGAAGAGGTGGGGTTCGTGTGGGCCCCACCACCCTCATAACCTCCCAAGGGAGGTTGGGTGGTTACCCAACTTCCAACAAGAGATAACACTTAGAGTAAAATATTAAAAATTGTAGTGTAATTACAAAGTAAACATCCACAATTTTTATTATCAACACTCGTATGAACGCAACTCCAGAACAGGAGTTCCTAAGCGTTTACCGGCGCTACGGTTCCATCGGTGCCCTCGGAATTCGATTCCGGGCACCGGTTCAAAAGTTAGAAAATTCCCGCTCGTTCGTTAACTGAACGTACCCGAGCCAAACTTCGGAAATTGATTTCGGGCACACCGGGCCTCAGAATCAGGTGCCGTCAGAAACCGCGCTCTTGTAAAATTCCAAAGAAAATTAAGAAAAAATTTCCCTTTAATTTTACGGGTCTTTACATTACTCCCACCTTAGGGCTTTACGTCCCCGTAAAGATACATCAAAAACTAGGGAAACATATGAGGGTACTGAGCACGCATCTGAGCCTCCCGCTCCCATGTGCTCTCCTGGAGATTCCCGTGCTGCCATCTGATGCGCACAAGAGGAATCGATCGCCCACGCAGGACCTGCTCCTGTCGATCTTCTATCTCCACCGGGACCTCCGTAAAAGTCGCCCCATCGTCAACGTCAAGCTCCCCATGGTCAATGATGTGCGTCGGGTCGTGCACGTATCTCCTCAGCTGGAATACGTGGAAGACGTCGTGCACCCGGTGCAACTGAGGTGGTAGAGCCAGGCGATAAGCCACCTCGCCAATCCTGCTGAGGACCTAGAAGGGTCCGATGAAGCACGGAGATAACTTGCCACCTCGGCCAAATATCCGAATACCACGTCGAGGTGAGACCCGCAAGAAGACGTGGTCGCCATCCTCGAACTCTAGTGGCCTCCGCCTCCTGTCAGCATATGACTTCTGCCGGCTCTGAGCTGTCCTCATCTGCTCCTGGATGACCTGGACCTTCTCTGTCGTGGCCTGGACCATCTCCGGTCCCACCAGTGCTGACTGTCCAGGGTCTGTCCAGCACAAAGGTAATCTACAAGGTCGGCCGTACAACGCCTCGTACGGTGCCATCCCGATGGTGGAGTGGTAGCTGTTGTTGTACGCAAACTCCACCAAGGGTAGGTGGTCCTCCCAGCTACGACCAAAGTCGAGGACACATGCGCGGAGCATGTCCTCGAGAGTCTGAATGGTCCTCTCCGTCTGACCATCCGTCTGAGGGTGAAAGGCTTTGCTCAGTCGTAGCTGCGTCCCGAACGTCTCCTATAACCCCTTCCAAAGCCGGGAAGTAAAGCGAGCATCTCGATCGGAGACGATAGATGATGGCACACCGTGGAGCCGCACAATCTCCTGAATGTAGAGACGTCCCAAGCTCTCCACTGAGCCCTGCTCTCTGATGGGTAAGAAGTGTGCCGACTTGGTGAGTCGGTCAAAAATCACCCAGATGGAGTCTTGACCTCTGGAAGTGCGTGGAAGTCCAGTCACGAAGTCCATAGATATGCCGTCCTACTTCCACTCCGGAACCTCCAAGGGCTGTACCAAGCCTGCTGGTACCTGATGCTCTGCCTTCACCTGCTGGCAGGTGAGGCATCGAGAAACGAACTCTTCTACAACCTTCTTCATGCCCGGCCACCAGTGCTGTCGTCTGAGGTCCTGGTACATCTTCGCCACTCCAGGATGTACCGCCAAAGGAGAAGTGTGAAACTCTCTTAGCACTTCCTCTCGCAAAGCGACTGGTACCATGGTACGTCCTCTGAAAAGGATGTCGTGCTCTACTCCAAGGGAGAAACCATCAGGTGCCTGTCCCGAGGATATCTGTGCACGCTGTGTCTCACAGTCAGCGTCCCCACGCTGTGCCTCCCTGACTCGCTGCAGTAGTGGAGGAGTGACTGTGAGAGACTGAAGGAAGGCTTCCCCATCTCTATCCACGAAGGATATCTGCAAAGAGGCTAGCTGCAAAGATTTCTCCTTTGCCAAAAAGTGAAATCCGGTCTCATCCCCTGGATGAACCACGTTCCTTGCCTAATACAGTCAATCCCGTCATGATTAGTTAATTTATGGCATGGATGACGTCGTAAGGCCTCGACGCTGCTACCAAGAGATCCAACTGTCACTCTCGCCTCCAAGGGTCGAGTCACACTGTCGGCATCAGTGTGAGGTTACTGGGTCCCCTCCAGTTGAAATCTCGAAAGTGAGGGTCAAGTCAACAGTTTAACCGGGACCACTCAGTATCAATCAAACAAAAGGACAGTAAAGCAAACAAAGATAAGTGTCTTTTTATTATTTCAACTCATAGTACAAGACACGAATACAATAGCAAAATGGAACTAGAAGTACAAGGGACGTGTCCACTAGTTCCTCTCCTGTCCACCTGCTCTCGGAGCTCTACTTCCTTGTCCACTACTCGGCTGTTGCTCAAGCACTCGCCGCTGCTTCTGTCTCAGTGGCTCCTCTAACACCCACTGATCAATCATACGAGGAGTCGGACAGTCACGTGCCAGGTGACCCTTCCCACCGCAGGAGTAACATTGTCCATTTCTGGCACGCCTGGCTCTGACCCCACCTCGGGTGCCCCGCACCACCGGTCCTAAAACCCGAGATCTTCCAACTTCTAGTCTGGTCCTCCTGGACCTCTGCATCATCTGTCTACTGCCCACAGATGACTCGGCTACTGATCGAAAAACACGCGACAAAGGCAGAAGCTCCTGTACACGCTCGGGGTGTAGAGCTACTGGCACAAACTCCACCCTGAAGAAGGTCTCGAAGTCTTCCCATGCGAAGGTCATCCCGTCGCAAAACTGAAACAAGTGGTTCCACCACCTGCCTGCTACTGCCTGAAGGAGGCTGGCAGCAAAGATAACCATTAAGTCTGCCGGCGTCCCCACTAGCCTGAAGACTCCCACCACAGCCTCCAGCCAATCCTCAGCCGCCTGCGGGTCCGTCTCTCCCCGGAACCTGAGTGGCCTCTGGCGCTGGAACTCGTGCAGCGCACTCAAGTGGCGTGCATCGCCTACTGCTGGGGCTGGTGGCATCGATGGCCCAACGTATGGTAGTATCGCTGGTGCCTCCGTTGGTGCCTCAACTGCAAGAGGGCCCTGTACCGAAGCCTCGTCGCTCGGTGGGCTGTCGTCACACTCGACTCTCGGAACCCTAGCTGCCTGCCGTCGTGGGGCCATCCTGAAAGGAAACAGGTGCTCCACGGTCAAACAGTATACCTGGTGAGCTGACACAAAGAAATCACAAAGAAAACTTTGAAACACACACGCAATCAATGTTTTCGTGCATTAAGTCAGAAATCAGAAGTCAGGATCCTGGTGTACGGATACGTCGGCCGCCGCACCAACACTGGACTCCCTGGACTGATAACCACACTCAATATGCTAAACATTATTGCTTCACATAGAAAAGATCAGAGTTCGCGGTAGAACCAAACTCCTCTGATACCAATTTGTCACGACCCGCCCTCGGGGTCCGTGCCGTGACTACCCCAAGCCCGCCTTCCATAGGCCAGGGGCTGGCGACTAGCACCAAGGCGTAAATCCCGGTAAAAAGGGAAGGCATTGCCTTTGTAAAGTAAACAAACACCACAGAGTAAGCAAGCGGAAAGTAAACACTAAGTAAAAACAGAGTACAACTGAAAGTGCGGAAAAGTAAATGGGCCAGAATACAAACCCAAACTGAAAGTAAAGTACAACTCGAAAGGGAAAACAACAACTAAAAAGTAAAAGCCGCTACACCGAGCTGTCCACTGGAAATCCCACCTGAAGGGTGGGTACAGATAGCTCCACTGCTCCACGGGTCCCACCGTCCGCTCCGTGCACGTCCCGCCCAGTGGTCCACCTCCAGGTACCGTCCTGCTCTGCAAGGCTCAGCTAAGATCAATGTTGTCCGTCGTCTGCAACCAACACAACGTAGTGCGGGCAAAGCCCATGCAGGGGTGAGTATAAGCTACTCAGTAGGGACCCCGAGACCCCTGAAGGTCTCTCAAATCCACAAAGGATAAACCACGAAGAAAGGTACAATCACGAAGTAACAATCGACACTGCTTAGGTATATGCCCATACATATACCTAAGTCATCAAATTCAAATACGCTCCAACCTCCGAGCCCAAGTACAACTCAGTCCACACAGGAAAGTAAACGTATTCCACACAGGAAAGCAAAACGTAATCCACACAGGATAGCACAACACAATCCACACAGGAAAGCAACAGGATTCAGCTCACACAGGTATACTACTTCGAAAGACGATAAAGATGATCTCTGATCCATCTAAGTCGTCGGACCCACGAAGGATCGATAGGTAACTAACCCCCGCAAAAGACCCACACAGGATCGGGCCCACGTAGGACCTGTAGGCGCTGGTTCACACAGGACCGCTGAGCGCAAAGACCCACACAGGATCGGACCCACACAGGATCGGGCCCACACAGGACCTGTAGCACTGATCCACGTAGGATCGCTGAGTGCTGAAGTCGTCGTCGTCGAATCCACACAGGATCTCTGTACTGTCGTCGTCGAAGTCACAGTAGCAGTAGCAGCAGTAGTAGTCAGAGTAACAGTCACAGCCAGCACTAGGGTTCCCGCACACAACAAGCTCGTTCGGAGGGTCCGCTCCACGAGCCGAGAGACTGATACATCAACTGTCATAAAGTCCAGAGTTGATGTATCCAAAAGTTTCGTATCGTCAACAGGAACTCAACGCAACAGACGGCGCGTCGATCGGACGCCCGGTCTGAGAGTTATTGGCATTTTTGTCCTCGGGGCCCGGTTGGTTTTTAAGGAAAAACCAACCCGACCGTACTCCACCTATGTCCAACCCTCGGGCGGAGTATGCCAAAAGATCCGTCTCACTAAGAGGAACAAAACACGGTTGACGGCACGCCAATCGGATGTCCGTAGCTCAAGATATGAGCGTTTCCGCTCCGAAGGCCCGGTTGGTTTCGTGAACGAACCAACCCGGCCAAACTCAAAGTATTCCGAAACTTTGAGTGCGATATACCAAAACGACCGTCTCGATCCAAGGATCGTGTTGCCGTAGACGGTTCGTCAATCGGAGGTCCTTGGCTCAAGTTATGGCCAAAAGACCGAATCTGATCCGAAACGGGGGGTCCGGGTCCGGGCCGACCCGGCCCGACCCCCCCTGGGTCGGCCCGAACCGGGTCGACCCGACCCGGGTCCGACCCGAACCGGGTCGGACCGACCCAGTCCGCTGGACCCGGCCCGGCCGGTGGCGGCGCGGCGGCGCGGCCCGGCCAGCGGCGGCGCGGTCCGGCCAGCGGCGGTGCGGCCAGCATGCCGCGCATGTGCCGCACGCGGGGGGTGAAACCCCCCCTTTTTCCAGATCTCGGCCGGCCTAAGGCCGACTGTTTCTTTACACACGCGGGACCCGCGGGTCCTGCCTCCTGTCCAAACCGGCGGCCGGCGCGTGTAGCCGCGACTCCTCTTCTCCGCCGCGGCCGTAGGGCCGCGGCCCTTCCTGATTCCCGGCGGCCGGCGAGGCCGGCCGCCCCTAGCTCCTCCGCCGCGGCCATAGGGCCGCGGCTATTCTGATCTCCGGCGGCCGGCGAGGCCGGCCGCCTCTTGGTGTTCCGCCGTGGCCGTCCGGCCGCGGTTCTTCTTTTTCCGCTGGTGGCCGGTTTTCCAGCCGCCCCTTCTTGCTCGGTCCTTGTAAGATTTTCGCAGCGTAACGACATCGCGCCCCACCACCACGGCCCGACTCCGGCCGCGGTCTCATCCGATCTCAAAGGCGCGGTATTATAGCGTCGCGGTTCTTCGTCGTGACCCAAACCGGCCTTAAATAATTCTTTTCGCGCGGTGCAATGGTACCGCGTTACCCCGCTTCAAACCACAATAAAACTAAACCACGATGGGAGGAGGATCGGCCGTGTTTGTGCGGTCCGGCATCCTCCCGTTAGTTTGTTATCAATTGGCTTAGATATACTTGAGGAATGTCAAATAAAATGTAAACAACGAACTCAAGAACCCCTACCTCGATAGTCGCACATTGACGTAGTCGTGGAATATCGGTGTCGATTCCTTTGACGTCGGAGGAAGAGTTGTTGTCGATGGCGTTCGTCGCGGAAAACTATCGCGGAAGAGATGATGCTGAAGAAGAACGTCACGTCGCGGATATGGCGTCGCGGAAGAACCGTGTTCTTCGGCGTAGAAGTTCTTCGTTGAAGAACGGCGTTCTTCGTGTTCTTCGTCGAGGTTGAAGAAGATGAAGAAACAAGAAGAACCTTCCCAACTCTCTCAAGGAGACAAAACTATTCACCAAAATAAAATAAGACTCTATCTTATTTTATTAACACAACAACACACTAGAATTTCAAGAGTTTGAAATTCAAAACACACACCCAACTCACCTTATTTAAGTCTAAAGTTATAACTTAAGATATCATAACTTATGTGGGAGTTGAGGGGTTTTAGAGGATATGAAGAGGTGGGGTTCATGTGGGCCCCACCACCCTCATAACCTCCCAAGGGAGGTTGGGTGGTTACCCAACTTCCAACAAGAGATAACACTTAGAGTAAAATAATAAAAATTGTAGTGTAATTACAAAGTAAACATCCACAATTTTTATTATCAACACTCGTATGAACGCAACTCCAGAACAGGAGTTCCTAAGCGTTTACCGGCGCTACGGTTCCATCGGTGCCCTCGGAATTCGATTCCGGGAACCGGTTAAAAAGTTAGAAAATTCCCGCTCGTTCGTTCACTGAACGTAACCGAGCCAAACTTCGGAAATTGATTCCGGGCACACCGGGCCTCAGAATCAGGTGCCGTCAGAAACCGCGCTCTTGTAAAATTCAAAAAAATTAAGAAAAAATTTCCCTTGAATTTTACGGGTCTTTACAAATGAAATTTTAATCATTAAATTTTTTGAAAATTATGATTCAAAATATTGAATATATTTTATCAAAATTCAATTCCTTGAAGTGGTAGAAATTCATTTTAAAATAAGTGTACAGAGTGCAACTAAACCTATTTTTAGAAAAATATTTTTTAAGAATAAAACGAGATTTATACATATTAAATTACTATTAAAAACATTAGATGAATTATAATAAATTTTATTGAATATATAATTATTAAGTTTCATTAAAATCCTTCATAAATATTAATTAGTTTAATTTATTAAGATAAAAACACATTGCATGTATAATTTTTTTTTTAAAAAAAATCTCTTTTTACCTTTGAATGATTTTATTTTCATTTATAATAAATTAATAACCAATGAATTATTTTTATACATGTGTAAATAATGTTTTTTATAATATTTAGTATTCTAAATTAGTTTTTAAATAAATTAAAATATCCTTTAAATAAAACATACTTGATAAAAAAATACTCCAATCCATATTTTTATTTTATTGAAAGAGCCACTTTAAGGAAAAGTGGAAACCTTACAAAAACATTAACCGCCTGATTTCAAATTTCAAATTACAAGATTCAAACCATTTCAAAATAAAGACAAAGACTATCACCACCACATCAGACCATACCTTCAAATTACCAAAATCATGAAACCACTTAAAAGAAATTAGTTGGATTCAAAATTCTAAATATCAAAAAGCCATCATCACATCCACGATGACCGAGACGCCTCGGGACACAGATCCTCGAGCAGAGAGACTCCTCGATAATCACCCCTGACATCGAACCACCACATCATCACCATAGTCTATATCACGGGCGAGAAACCACCGGCAATCTCTACTGCAACTTCAACATCGATGCAGAAGGAACCTTCACCCTTACTGTTATCCAAACACAATGATGTCTTTATCCCTGTATGAAGACCGTCGTCAACATCATCGCACCATCATCACCCGTTTCACTATTTATGGAGGAAATATCAAACAATCAAGTGAACAGAAACAAAAAAGCTCCATTGATGCTAATAAATCCAAACCGAACATCTCCATTGATGAAGAGGCCAAAAATCAGAACCCATCATGACTCCGGTCACGCCCAGAAATGGCCGCCAACCCACCTCCCAAAACTTATTAGGGCCACCGCACCGGCTCCAACTGGGAGAGGTGCAGAGGAACATGATTCCGGGTCAGGGATAATAGCGGCCAAAAAGGACACCGAAAGAAGACTTCAAGAAGAATACAACTTCACCAGGGAAATAACCTTTGATATCCAACCCACGAACCCAAAACCTCATAGTTTTCACTGCTCCAGATCCAACTTGGATAGGAGCAGAGGAACGAGAGGCCAGAGCGGGGTATGAGCAACAAAGGGAAATACATCAAGTAAAGACCACCAAAAAATATGAATATTCATCCATCTTTGATTCTGGTCTTCAATAGGTCCATCTCACGCCCAAAAAAAAACAAAACCTACCATGAGGCCATCTACAGAAGAACCACACCGAAACAAGAAACTGTGCGAAGAATAGACTCGGGTCGCGTTGCATCAGATATGCCACTCTGTGCAAAGACTCTCCACCATAGATGAACACAAGGACCGTGAATCTCCCGCAGCAACAACCTCATGAAGTAGAGCCGATTCCAGGAACACACCACCACTGAATAAGCTTAAGGGCCGATGTTTGAAAACGAGGCCAACTGCCGAAAGGATCAGAAGCACTGCTGAAGAAGAGCTGAAACCCTAATCATGCCCGGGAGATCTCGACCGAAGCTGAGAGCCCCCCTGATAAAACAATACTCATATACATTTTACGCCCTGATAAAACAAAATATTTCAAAACAATTATCTAGGATCAATAGTATTTCCTAAGTGAATTAGAAATTATTTTAGATATTTATGTTTAATTTAAATTCCATATAATGATATTTATTTTATAATGTATAACCATTATTCACATAAATTCAGGGTTGTGTATAAACTAAGCAATCAAACACTTCCAATTTATTAAGGGTAAATATATCATAAAATCTCAAGGTTTTATATTTTAACCCCTTATAATAATTTCACCCTCAAAATTCTATCACACCAATAAAAGAACTGTAGATAACTCTACCTCATTACATCATCAAGTTCCCATATATAGTCCATGAATTTTTTATTCCTCCAGATAACTTTAGCTAGGTGAGTAGTCTTTTTCTATAGAATTTTATCTATATGATCTAATATTTCTATTGGTTGTTCTTCATAATAAATATAATGATCTAGTGGTACAACCTATAACTTTAGTACATATGAAGGATTGAGTATATACTTCCTAAAAAGATATATATATAACACATCATGAAGTTGAGAGAGGTTTGGTGGAATATCCAAGTGATAAGGTACAATCCCTACTCGATTAAGAATATAAATAGGGAAAATATACCTGGGGATTAAATTTCCCTTATTTTTGAATCTCATAACATTCTACAATTAATAAATTCCCAGGAATACCTTCTTCAAAACATTGAACTCTATATATTTCTAATGATTTTCATCATAACTTTTTTTATTGACTATGTGCTACCTTGATGTGTTGTTGAATGGATTTAACATTATCTTCCTTAGCTACATCAAGTATCAATATCTTTTTTTCCTCCAAATTCATCCCAAAACATTGGAGTTCTACACTTTTTACCATAGAGGGATTCATAAGGAGAAACCTAAATGATTAAGTGAATGCCATTATTATATTAAAACTTGAAACAAGAATAGTGTTGATCTCAACCTCCTTTTAAATCCATAGAAAAAGATCTTAACATACTTTTTAATATTTTAATGGTCATTTTAGATATACCATCTATCCGAGGATGATACACAACTCTAAAGTTCAACTCTATATTCAAATATTTTTGAAAACATATCCATAACTTTTAGTTAAACCTCAGATATTAATTAGATACAATAAAATATTGTAATCCATGTAACTTTACCACTTCCTTAATATATATCCTAGAAAAATGGTCAAGAGAGAAATCTTTTATTGTTGCAATGAAATTTTATGACTTTGTAAGGTGGTCAATTATAACCAAAATATAATTATGGAATTTTGAAGTTTTGAGGATTCTGATGATGAAATTCAGGGTGATGTTTTCCCATTTATATTATGGTATGAGAAATAGGTATAAAATACCCTTAGATTTATATCCCTCATCCTTAAATTATAGATATAATATGCATTGAGGTATATACTCTGCAATATCATTTTTCATGTTTTACCATCAGAAATACTCTTTTAGATATCTATACATATTTATACATTCCAGATAAATAGAGAATGATGAGATATGGGATTCATCTAATAAATCCTTCTTCAAATTGGGTATTAAGGGGGAAAATAAATAGTTCTTGAACCTTATCATTCCATCATAGTCAAGGTTGAACTCTAGAACAATTCACACAATTTTATTTAATTCCACAGATTACTTTAACACATTCTTAATCCTTATATACATAGATAGTTGAACATTAATTTGAGAAATATAATATCAATACTCTTTCCTCAAGAACTATTGAAATTAGAGGTATTTGCGACGGTATCCCATCGCAAATAGGATTTAGCGATGGGAACCCATCGCAAATAGGATTTAGCGACGCAGCCCCGTCGCAAATAGCCCGTCGCCGAAAACGGCGTCACAAATAGTATTTTTTTCCACAGGCCCGTCGCAAAAAATAGTATTTGCGATGGGAAATTTCCTCGTCATAAATAATCCTCCGATTATATACATTATATATAAATAAACCTTTTGTGATGGCCCGTCACAACTAATCCTTCGATTATATACATTATATATATAAAAACCTTTTCCAACGGGCCCATCACAAATAGAATTTACGACTGACCCGTCATCCCGTCACAAATACTATTAATAAAAATTTATATTTAGATTATTTGCGATGGGAGCCCATCGCAAAAGGTCTCGCCACAAATACTAAACATAAAAAATATTTAATAAAATTATGATTAATTATGACTAATTATGACTAATTATTACTAATTATTACTATTTATTACTATTTATTACTATTTATTACTAATTATTACTAATTATTACTATTCATTACTATTTATTACTATTTCTTACTATTCATTACTATTTATTACTATTTATTTCTATTTATTACTATTTATTACTAATTATTACTAATTATTACTAATTATTACTAATTATTACTAATTATTACTAATTATCACTAATTATTACTAATTATTCCTAATTATTCCTTTTTATTCTTTTTTTTGTTCCTATTTATTCCTATTTATTTTTAATTATTCCTAATTATTCCTAATTATTCTTAATTATTCATATTTATTCCTAATTATTCTTATTTGTTACTATTTATTAGTATTTATTACTAATTATTTCTAATTATTTCTATTTATTCCAATTTATTCCTATTTATTCATATTTATTCCAATTTATTCCAATTTAATCCCATTTATTCCTATTTATTCCTAATTATTACTAATTACTACAATTTATTAATAATTACTACTATTTATTAATAATTACAACTAATTATTTCTATTTATTACTAATTATTCCTAATTAGTACTATTTATTAATTATTACTACTATTTATTACTAATTACTACTATTTATTACTAATTACTACTATTTATTACCAATTACTACTATTTATTCCTATTTATTTCTATTTATTACTAATTATTACTATTTATTACTAATTATTCCTAATTATTTCTATTTTTTCCTAATTATAATTATTTATTCCTAATTACTGCCAATTACTACCAATTTCTACCAATTACCATCAATTACTACTAATTACAACTAATTATTACTATTTATTACTAAAATATAGATAATAAAACAATTTAAATCTAATTTAATTACAAATAATCAACAATAATTAAAATTAACATAAAAAAATTAAATAAATACTAAATTAAATAAAATATAAATAACTTTAAACTTGATATTCTATTGATGTTAGCGCCTTCAAAACTTCTCCGAAAAAAAAAAATTTAACTGATAGAAATTTTCACTCTAAAATTTGAGTTTAGCGAGAGAGAGGAAGTGAGAAATGAGAGGAAGAAAAAGAAAAATAGATGGGGTATATATAGGTTAGATTAGTGGCGAAGAGACTATTAGCGACAGGATTCCCGTCACTAATAGCACTTGTTGTGACGAGACCCATCGCAAATACATTTGATCGCATTAATTACAGGCGGTGTTTAAAATGTTATTTGCGACGGGTCCCATCGCAAAAGTGACCTGCTGACACACCATTTGCGACGGGACAACATCTCGTCACAAAAACTCATTTACCGCCACCGGTATTTGCGATGGGTCCTGTTGCAAATACCCTCAGACAGACACACTTCTTACGACATGGGGATCCCCCCGTCGCAAATAACATTCCCATGCTTTGGTGCGCATCCCATGCCAAATCACGCATCCTACGCCAAAGCGCACATTACCTTTTGAAACGGGACCCCAAATCCCATCACAAATTACTTGTTATTTGTGATGGGACGAACCCCCCATCGCAAATAACCCTTGGGATGGACCATTTGCGATGGGATTAATTCCTGTCGCAAATACCCCGTCATAAAAGACTATTTTTCCAGTAGTGAAGATTTCAAGATCCATCTTCTATAAATCCATATGTATTGGATATATTTCAATCCTTATCATAGGAAAAATAGGATGGTATTTCCGATATAGAGCATCATCCGTCTTGTTTTCCTTCCCATGGTGGTAATGTATTGATTAGTCATAATCTTTAATTAACTCCAACCATCTCCTTTGGTTCATATTAAACTCTTTCTATATGAATAAATAATTTATTCTTTTATGATTAGTATATATATCACATCTTTCACTATAAAGATAATAAATCCATATTTTCAAAGAAACAATTACTATATCCAACTCCAAATCACAAGTTAAGGAAATTTTCACATGATTTTTCTATTAGCATGAGGCATAAGTAATCACCGTATCATTTTGTATAAGGATGCATCCCAGTCTCTTCTTTTTTGAATTACTATAGATCACAAACCCTTCTCCACTATAGGGTAGTGTGAGAACAAGTGCACTAACCAATCTTATCTATAGTGCCTTGAAATTTTCCTCACATTCATCTATCTAAAGGAAGTTGGATCAATTCCAAGTAAACTTGGTTATTTAATTAGATAGATATAATAAATCCCTCACAATGTGTCAGTAGTATCCAACCAATCCAAGAAAAGTATGAATCTTAGTCACCATGGTTGGTCTGGGATATTTATCAATAACTTCAATCTTTGAAGGATTACTAATATACCCTCTCTTAAGATTGTATAACCCAAGAATGAAAATTTATATAGCTTAAATTCATAATTTCTAAATTTGGCATACAACTTCTCCCTGTATAGGGCCTTCAACACAATCCTCAAATGATCTTAATGCTCTTCCTTAATATTTTAATATATAAGAATATCATCTATAAATACCACCACAAACTAATTGAGGTAATCTCTAAAGACTATATTCATCAAATCCATGAATACATTAGGGGAATTGGTAATTCCAAATAGAATTACTATAAATTTATCATGACCATACCTCATATGGAAGGAAATATTAGGTATATCATCCTTCTTGACCCACAATTGATGACATCTAAAATAATGGTAAATCTTGAAGATGTATTGAGCTCTGTGTAGTTGTTCAAACAATCCATAAATACAGAGTGAATGATACTTCTTATTTATATAAATCTTGTTAAGTTATTGATAATAAATGAAAATATGTATTGACCCATATTTATTCTTAATAAAATAACAACTACACCCTATGGAGATGAGATCAGGTGTATGAATCCCTTATCAAGATTATCCTAGAGTTGTTTCTTTAATTCCTAAAACTCAATTGGGTAAATTTTATATAGAGTATTTAAAATCGGTTTAGCACTAAGTGTGAGTTCTATTGAAAACTAAAATAAACAATTCAGGAAAATAATAGGAAATTATTGAGAAAATAAACCAGCATAATTCCAAACAATAGGCATATCTTTGGGAGGGTGAGGCCCATGAACCACTTTCGGAATCTCCCCCCTTCCCCCTTTCGCTTCTCCTTTATCTCATTCTTCTCTCCTAGTTTCCCTCTTTCCTTCCTCCTCCCCTATCTCTTTTATTTTTCTCTTTTCTCTTAATTTTCCCCACTCTGACATTCTAGTTTTTGTTGGTGTGTCTTTTATCGGGGTTGGCTTCCTCTGTTGGGATCAGTAGTCTAGGCAAGGCCACACTTTTCTATGAAGGTCCCTCCACTCCTACTCTACCCTGGATTATTTTTTTATTCTCTTCTCTCCTAGTCTGTTTGTTGTGGTGGTTCAAGGAGTATTTGGGAGGTGATATTTGTTAAGTTGAAGGTGCTCTAGGGGAATGTACATCTATGAATTTAATCTGAGTTGTGGGGGGTTCTCACTTGATGATGCCTACTAATGGTGTGGTGGTAAAATCATTTTATTTAAGTGGTGCACAAAGAATTATGGGTTTTGAGGAAAGCTATGTCCTTCATTTGATTTTGTGCAGTCTCCAGTGATAGTGAAGATAGTATTAGTGGTGGTTGTTTTTGTAGTACTTCTACATTTCCTTGTTTTTCTATAGTTATGTGATAGTTCTTCAGTCTTCTCTCTTTGACTAGAGTTGCAGTTCCCACATCGATGGCGGTGGATAGATTGTACTTCATCTGATTAACCCTTCTCTAACTTCAAGGTCCATCACCCTTTCCAAGTCGGTCTGGTGAGGTGGTCCATTCAAAGTTTTGGGAGGTGTGGCTCGAGCGGTCAACAACAATCTTGGAGGCACTTCTAGAATATGAATCTTCTCCTTCAGGCCCCTATTTCATTCTTCTTATTCCAGGTGGAGTTTCTCTTTGCATTGGTTTTTTCTATCTCATTAGTTAAGATAGAGGCGTGTTTGGATTCTAGTTTCCAGTGATGTTTCATTTTTCAAAGCAATGGTGTGTTAGTGGTACTGTCTTGGGGAACAAATCGAGGCTGGTGATAATGAATTTGCGGCCCGAGGTTTTTATGGTACAATTTTCAATGATCGGTTTGGTTTGATGTTTGAACTTTTAATTCTCAACCTGATGATGGCTTTGTATGAAATATAAGTGGAGAGTGACTAGTGTTTTTAGTCATTTTTAAATTTAAATATGTTTTTAATTGGCTGGTAGTGATGGATTTTGGTTTTGGTGGTTTTTTTGGTTTGAATTTTTCCTACTTTTTTGTCACTTGGTTCGAAAGCTGTCAAGGTTCACACTTAGCCTTAAAAGGTTTTTTTCAGAAAATACAAATATATGGATTGGTGGTTGTTGTTACTCAACTATTTGAGATAAATATCCATCATGAATAGGTAGTAAGACACATACAATGGAAGTAACTTTCATTAGAAGTTCTTATTCATCATCACACTAAAATATGATTATAGATTGATTTAGAATATCAAAAACGACTTCCCTTCCTTGGAAATTGGATATGGGATATATATATATAGAGATCCCATCCATGAACAAAATCACATCAAATTCAACTTGAGGGTGAATCCCAAGATTTCCAGGAAGAATATTTCTAGAAACTTCTATCAGAGAGAAGCTATAAAATTGAGATACGATCATCACACCATTTGAAGTTTTTACTGATATCTCATCATCTAATTATTAATGTGGTGATGTGATACCCTTAGAAAATTCTTTAGATACAAAATAATGGTTAAATTTAGAATCAAACAAGACATTTGAAATTCCGTAGTGTATGGGAAGTGTACTTTTCACCACTTCATTATCATGACCCACTTAAGCAATTGTGATCACATGGGCTATCCCTTTTTCCATTGGATTAAGAGGTTAATGATGCCAATTATTTTCATTAACCCTCATATTCAATCATTTATTGGCGTAATTTTCATACTCCTTTTAATTATATCATTGGAGTATGAGTGGCACATTAAGTTGAGATTTATAACCATCATTGATTGGCATCTTTACATCACTTTGACATTATTTTACTTTAAAGGATTTTTTCCCACACTTAAAACATTTACCATAACCCATAAGGCAATTTATTCCATACACAGTTCCATATTTCTGACATTAAATAAGATTAATTTTCTTTCCTCCATGGGTTTTATTATTCGAATTTCCTCAAAATTACATTTTTTTCTTTTTTCACCCAAATCACAAAAATAATGAGAGTCTCCAATATCTATTTATAGAACATTGAATGATTTATTTCTAGTTCTCAAACTGTCTTATATCCAATGGATTTATAAGACTTTTTATCAATACACTAAATAATCAGTAAACTTTTCTTTCAAGGTCGATGATAAAAACAGAAGAATACCTTGAAAATATGGCGAAATTTTCCTCATAGGTACTAATAGATTCATCATCCTTATGATTTAGTTCCAAAAATTCTATTTCCATTTCCATGTGAATATTTCATAGGAAATACTTATTTAAATATACATTCTTAAACTATTCCAAATTCATTGAGTCAATTTTCTCCTCTTACCTCATATTCTTGATAAGAGTCCACTATTTATCAGCTTCAACTTTCATATGATACACAACCAAAATAGCCTTCTCATGTTATAAGCATTAGAGAACATATAATATATTTTCTAAATAATTGATCAATTTATTATTGTTAATTAGATAAAATAAGTCACTAAAGGAAAGTTTAAATTGTGACCTAAAAGACTCAATAGTGAGTTCTTCCTTTAGTTGGCTATTTGGATGCTAAGTATGATTCAAGTTACCATTCACAACTTGAGAGAGTTGGGTGTGCATAGCTACAAGATTTCTCATCCCAGATCATATATATTTTGGTCACTCATGAGGATGGTCATTTCATTGGTTGTCAAATTAATTCTTTACATAGTTCCTCCTAGTGATATCCATTGAATAAAACCCAATAAATAGAATGAATATAAAATAATTAAAGTGTAAACAATCACATGATTATAAAAATCATTATTATGAGGTCATAAATTATGAAACCTTCGTCAACCCATGAAACTTTAAGTTCATATCACTTCACTATAACTTTTTATCATTTGTCATACGCTCCATCTTCTCATTAATCATAGTGGTTTTTAAATAGAATACAAATTTACCAAAGCATATCCCTTGGGAGATTATAACTAGGTGTGCAATCTTAGGCCCACTCATCATGAACCGGTAATGATATAGTTAATACCCAGTAATCCCCTTTTAGAGTTATTACCTCTAGGTGAATCTATTCCATATCCACACCCAATTTCTAATATACATATATAGATGTATTTTCTAGGAAAACCACACCCCTTTATTTACTATAACTTAGGATTTTCTCTCATACATAGGCTTATACTAAGGGTTATAACTAAAATTTTCTAATCCTAATTTCCAAAAATAACTAAACTCTCATATGATACCAACTGAGGGGGCCCAAACATAATATACATAAATATTATATCATTTTATTTGAATATTCAATACAATTCAAAATAATACATGCCTGAGGACCATAAAGGTTTGGTATATTTGGAGACTAGATACATAATAAAGGGTGATCTCAAATGCTCAGTAAGGATAAATGTAGGATATATAAATCAATGACCATAAGTGATAATAGGCATAATGGTATGAGAATGTGATCATAAATTGACAAATTCATAACTAATTAGTAAAATATCATTAATCATGAATCATTTCATAAGTTTTTTTCATTAAAAAAATATATAAGTCATAAGTGTGTGAAATCATCAATAATAAATCATGATCCATGATAACATATATTAATTATAATATATAAGTTTATGAAACACGAATAAGTATAAAAAATCATTTCCTTAGTCAAGGCTCACTTCCAAGACTATTATAGTGGATTGGATTCACTATCCATTCCATCATTTCCTTAGTTAAGGTTCACTCCCATGAACATAATATTAGACCGACCCCCTTATTAAACTGGGTTCACTCCCCATTCTGATCCTTATTATCTGATGAAATATCATTCTTTACTCAATGCATTGGAGGACTATATAATTCCGGGCCTACTCATCTCATAATGAAAATTATATATATGTGTTCCAAAAGATCATAAAACATTCATCATATCATCATAACATAAACCATGTAAAATAAATATGTTTTTTAAAAATCTCATCATCACATAATCATAATCCACCAGATAAAGGAAGTGAATAGTATCATAAAAGCATTCATTATCTCATCAATTATTAATTAACCCATGTAAAATAAATGGTTTTCATGTAATCATCAAAAGATACTCATAATTATAATTAGTATAAAAAATTTTATGGAATCATACAATCATATTATTAGTGAAACATAAAAATCCTTAAAGGATGATGATATATATAAACAATCTATTTTATAAAAGTTTTTAAAATACACTTTCAAATTCAAGAGAAAATATCCCTTTTATTTTGGTAACGTTTAAAAACATAAATTCCTTGAATATTGAGGAAAATATTTTATTTGAAAATAACCATGGAAAATTTTAGTGGAATCTTAAAATAAAATTATGTTCACGAGGGTAGGAAAATCCATTCATACCATATATGTTAAAAGATAACATTATTTTCACACTTTTGTAAAAATTCAAAAATGACTTGTTTAGAAAAAATTATTTTAAAAATGTTACTTTTTGAAAATTGTAAATAAATTACAATTTGGTTAAAATAACCTTTTAAAAACATTATCTGTATAGGTAAAACTTCTATAAAACAATTTTTAAGATCATAACCATGAAAGAAAAATTTCATCGATCAAATAGGAAATATTGTCAACTTTTATCTAAAAATAGTTTCTTGATCATTTTATGTACCAAAGAGAGGAAAGAGGTAGTATTAATTAAAAATTATAGTAATTAATAAAGGTAAAGAAAATATATAGTTTTTAAAGGATAAGTTCCATATAATTTGCCTCAATTTAAATTTAGAATAGACAATCTCAAAAAGAGATGAGATTATAACATTAGCCCTTACCTTAGGTCCTGTATAGGTTTGTACGCATTTAAAACTCCTATATAATAAATAATTAATTATTAATCATATATTATAGAACCATATTAATACTTATAATACCATATATATTTTACTTATAACATATTATAACCCGTTCATTAACAATATTTCATTACCTGTATCATTTCAGGTGTTAACTTCTTCATTTTTCATGTGTGTTTCGGTTTGATAGTTATGGTCCATGAACTTAGATTATGGTACCATAATTTTTATAATATTAATCATGTCATAATTATAATTTTTAATCATTTTATGCACTTTTATAACCATTTAGATAAAATTATGATGAAAAATGAATTATATCACTTCATAGAGATGGTAGTCTGTATGTATGCACGAACGATGTTTCAACTTTTCGACGGATATAATAATAAAAATATAAATATTAATTAAAATTTAAAGAATCAATATTATATAAAAAATATAATATATATTCATTTAATTTATCTTTATTATTATCCATGTAAATAATAAATGAAAATCAAATCACATTTCTTAGTGGAGGTGGTATTCCACACGTACACACAAGAAATGTTATTGTTTCCTAACATATAGAATGTTAAGAAGGTAGATAATATATTATAATTAAAGAAAAATAATTATTTAAAAAATATAATATATAAAAAATAAATTCAAAATAATATCCAACTATGAAATATGATGATGGAAAATGAATCATATCATTATGTGGAGGCGGTAGTCCACACGTACACACGAGTGATACTTTTATTTCCCATATGATGGAAAAGAGATAGAAAATAATTGTAACATAATAATAATAACATAATAGAATTTTTATTATACTAGATTCATTATGTTATGATATATAAAATATATTTATAGGAATTATAAGAAGAAATAAACTTTTAAAGTGTTGGGTAAGATGGTTACCTCTTCTTTGAGAGACCATATTTGGATTACACCTTAAGCCTTATCAGGATGGTCATAGGGTAAGAAAAGAAGATAAACAATTGAGGGAAGGAACATAGGATGATTTTTTATAGGTATTTTATGATATAGAAGGATCATATTGTGTGAATAATTGAGGATAAGAGGTTCCCTTTTATATGTGAGGGGTGTAACACATATGGAATTACTTAAAAGATTTAAATAATATATGGGAACTATAATGTTAAAGTGATAGAAAATGTATAAGAATTAAAATTTAGGATATTATAAGGTCTAAATATATTCAAATAATAATATTTATACAAGTTTAAGTATGATTTTTACCTTTATATCTTAGTTTAACTCTCAGTAAACTTTTTTTAACTCTAATCACAGTAACAAGTTTTTACTATTTTAACAATTTAGTATGACAAAATATAAAAGTTTCCACATTATAAAATTTATATATTATGATTCCAAATAAGGAATAAATTTTATCAAATTCTTTTCTATTAAGTGGTATGAATTAATTTTAAAATAAGTGCACAAAAGGCAATGAAAACTATTTTTAGAAAAATGTATTTTTAATTATAAAACTGGATTTATTCTTATTCCATGAATAGTAAAAACTATTTGATAAATTTTAAAACATATTATTGAACATATAATCTAAAAATTTAATTAAAATAATTCATAAATATTGTTTAATTTAATTTATTAAGATAAAAAAAACTGCGTGTATAAAATCTATTTTTTAGAAAAGCATCCCCTTTTACTTTATAATGATTTTATTTTAATTTCTAACCAATTAATAACCAATGAATTCACTTAATACATGTGTAAAAAATATTTTTTTTTTAAATTTAATATTCCAAATTAATTTTTAAATAAAATAAAGCATCATTAAAATAAAACATACACGATAAATCAATTCTCATAAAAAAAATATTTCAAAAAAATTCTTTAAGATCAATAGTATTTTATAAGAAAATTAGAAATTATTTTCAATAATTTTATTTTATTTAAATACCATATAATGTTATTTATTTTAAAATTCATAAACATAATACACATATTTTCAATATTTCGTGTAAAGAAATATATCAAAAACTTCAAATTTATTAAAGAGAAATATATTATAAAATCTCAAGGTGTTACACATTGTCATTGTATGGGAATACATACTTTGAGAAATATCTATTATATTTTGTCTCATAAGAATTGTAAGTGAATCAATAATATATCTATAATCAAGCCCCACCCGTCACTTACATATATCCAATGCATTCCTCATATATTTAACCAATAACAAAATATATAATTAGTATGACTTATCAATAAAAAATATCAATATCTAATCAAGAATAAAAAAATAGATATTTATACAGTAAAGGAAATAAATTTCATAATAAACTTACCTAAATTTATACTATATATATCAATGAGTATATGGTTTAGTCAACATTGAGATAAAAAATGATATAGAAAATATCTTCAAGGAATTGAGATTATTCCTTGTGAAACAATTGAGGTATAAACCATAAATTAGTAAAGTATGATAGAGGACCATTAATTCAACAAAAATAAAGGTTTCAAGTAAAGTAATGTTGTATGATAATTTGAGAGGAAAATAAAATAGATTCTTTAAAATGAACTTTCCTTAATTATTTTGTAACTTTTTTGTAAAAACATTATTATAAATCATTTTTAAACTCTTTTCTTGAGGTGTTAAAGAGAATTTTAAAACTTTATTCACAAAATAATTTAATATTTAAAAGATACTATGCTTATAAAAGAAAATACAGAGTGGAAGATAACATACATTTAAGTAATATGAAATATTCTTTAAGAAAATAATAACATTTTATTTTAATATAAAAAGTAAAAATTCACATAACAATAGGAAAATGATTTTCTTTTATAAACCATGGAAATTTATAGAGTAGGATAAATATTAAATAACAATCATGGAGGTGGGAAAATCCATTCACACCGTATACATTAGAAAGAACATTCATTTCACAATTTTGTAATGAAAATAATAAAACATGTTTTGAAAACTTTAAACATATCCCTTTTTAACCTTTTTAAATAAAGTAATATGTAGTAGAAAAATAATTTTAAAAATAATTTAAAAACTTCCATAATTATTTTTTTAAGAATATGAATTTGGAAGAAAAATATTCCCTACCTAAAAGAGGAAATGTGGTCGGTATTTATTTAAAACATTATTTCAGTAGAAAGAGAGGAAATTTTGAAAGAAAAAATGGAAAATATAGAAATAAATAGTGGTGAATAAAATATACAGGGTTTAAGAAGTGAAAGTTCATATGATTATTCCAATTTAAATTTAAACATGAACAATCCTTGATAAGAGTGAGATTATAAAATTAACCATTATGATTTTAATAAATTTTGAATCAAAACTCATTAAAAGATAAAAAATGAATTGAAACTTTAAATGACATGAATAAAGAATAATTCATGATATAATATGTCAAAGGGGAAGTATATACACTATATAAAAAATTAGGTGTATAATATAAAATATATCTCAATGGAGTGGAATTGAGACAAAAAACCCTTAACTTGGATTCCTGCTTAGTCGAATGCATTATATCATCCTGAATTATAAATTGAAATTTATCGAATAATTTATTAAAAACATTTTTCATCTATATTTCATTTTAATGTCTTTTTATAATCATTTTATATTCATTAATTTTATAGTTCTTACATACATCAACCACTTAAGGTTGTTCAGTGACATTCTCCACAATTAATTCGGTATATTGACTATGGTTAAAGGTGTTAAGAGATGTTTACACCATATAATTTTTTTTAATAATTTCATTAATATAATTTTTAATAATTGTATAAAATTTTAGAATCATCCATATTAGGTGGCAGTAGAAAAATGAAACATGTTGTTCATGGAGACGGTAGTCCACATGTACACATGATAACGTTTTCATTTTTCTAATATTCTAAAAGAAAAGAAATTATATAATGATTAATATTTTAATAATCATATTTACATCATAAATATCATATATATTCATTATATATATCCTTATGGTCATTCATGTGATGTAGAAATGAAAAACGAATCATACAACTTCATGGAGGTGGTAGTCCAGACCTACGCACAAGTGATGTTATCATTTTCTAATGAATGTAAGGGTAAGAAGGTAGATGATATATTAAATTTACCTAAAAATGATTATACCATAAATATATTATATATGACTTAAATGTATTATAATAACTATCCATGAAAAGTGATTATGTAAAATTAAATACATTGTTTTGTGGAGACGGTAGTCCGTACGCACACATGAGCGATGCGTTCATTTCTCATTGGATGGAAATTAGATAGATAATAGATTTTAAATAAATATAATAAAATTTAAGTGTATTTATGATACTAAAGTGATTATTTTTGGATGGATACAATAAATTTTAATGATATTGAAGAAAAAATAAACTTAAAAGAAATTGGTTAAGACTTGTACCTCCCCTTTTGATATCCTCTTTTTGATTAAGATTAAGGCCTTTAAAAAAAGGTTTATGGTCGGTCAAGGTGTTTGGGCAAATATTAAGAGAAATTTTTAGAGGAATTTTGTTAGATTTTTGATAAAAAACCAAACTCATATGTGTCTTTGGAAAGAATATATTGAGTTCCTTTTTATAGAAAAAATGGCATTTTTATAGTTTTTTAATGTTTAAGGGTTATGAAAGTAATTTTAAAAATTAAAATTTTCACATAAATGACCCATTAATGATAGGATGAAAACAGTTTCCATTGAATCAAGTCAATATTATATTTTTATGATTTTAAAATTTTTTAAATATAATTTGTAAACATTAAAAACCATTTAAGGTCATTTTTGAGGCTATTCACAAAATTTGACTTCAAAAATATAAATAGAACAATAGAATTAAAATATAAAAACTTTAACCATAATTTATAGTATATAAGTATCCATTAAATTCATGAAAAACCATAATTATTCCAAACAAATATTATTTTTAATGTTTTTCAAATAATTTACTTTATTTTTCTACTACTTTCACAAGCGCTACATTAACATTATGTAAGAATTCAAGGTAATTACACCACAAATAAAAATTAAAAATACATTTATGTCAGAAACATAATTTATAAATATATAAAATAACCATTTATAATCATTCATAAATTATTTTATCCATATGAAAATATATTAGATATATTAAAAGAAATGATAAAACATTTTTTAATTATCCTTTACCTAAAATAATAAAAAGGTCACTATCAAAGGAAAATGACACCAAAATTACATAATTTATAATATATTATGATTATGGAAAAAATAAAATCATTAAATGAAATGAATTGAATTTTTTGAGAGACTTTGAGGCCTTATCCAATAGTTTAAACTCCGTTTAACCCATTTTACCATTTACTATGCTGATCAACTTTTTCCATGGTTACTCTTCTTTATGAATAAAAATTATATTAAAATTATTAACTAATATTAATTATTATGATTAAAAATATGGAATCTATTTTACGTGATTCAATTTATATAATTGGTAAAAATTATTTTTTTACAAAAATTCACAAAACGCAATGAAAACCATTTTTAGAAAAATGTATCTTTTAAGCATAAAAACGTTTTTCACTAAAATAATGTATAATTTTAATTAAAATGGAATTAATTGGATTATTTTAAATAAAATTATTCTTCTTTTAATTTAAAACCAAACCAAAACTTTATGGAATATTATGAATACTTTATTAAAAGAGAATATCCAAAAAATAAATATTATTTGAAAAAAAACATTACTTATATTTTAAAAATGTCAAACATAGATTTCTAAGTTAAAAATTATATTTTTAAATTTATTATAATAATTATTAAATATATATTTAGACTATAAAAATGTTTTATAATCTTTCAATTCATTCTTATATCGTTATAATTTCATAAAAGTGATAGTATTTGTAAAATTGGTATTTTTCACTATTCACCCAAAAATATTTTTTTTTTGAAAAGTAATTAAAAATTAAACCTAAGATAATTTTTATAAATTAATCCAAAAATTAAATACTTTTAATAATATTTAATTTCTAAAATTTAGAAGTTTATATTTGAAATGAAAATATAAAATATACAGTAAAACCACTTTTGTTGACTAATGGCCATTTTAAATATTAATTGTTCTTAACCTTATGTAATTGTATTATCGTAATTAAAAATTGAGTAATCATTTCTTAGACATTAATCAATATATTTGTATTATAATTTTTTTAAATATATTTCACAATGTGGTTACTCCTATTCATACCCGCCAATCAAACAACTATGTTTTAATAGTCATATTTAAATAATAATATTTTTATAGTATTTCAGGGTTCATTTAAGATTGGTGTTGTGTGTGTCATAGGATATCAAAAATAGTATAAAATAAAATATTGGGGCATTATATTCCCCTCCATATAGCTAATCACCCTTGAGTTTCATTCCTGAATATCAATGGGCCTCCTTTGCGAACAACTACAACCATTATGATCATATGTCAGACTCCCACTACCATGTATCCTCTTAGATATGCCTGTGATACCACTTCATTAATATCAAATAGACCATATTCTCATAAAAAATATTCTCACTTTGGTCTATAATCTGAACCACACACTCCTCAAATGACGCATCAACATCTAGCTTGATATCATCAGTATTATTATCATGGGATGGTTCAAAATGATATCATCAAATATGAGATACGTGAAATACATCATTCATAACACTGAAACACTAAGGAATAGAAAATCATTATTCCATTATTCTGATCCTCTCCATGATCACAAATAACCCCCCATATCTGGGTGAAAACTTTCCTTTTCCTTTGAATATAATGATGTCCCAATCATATAAAAACCTATAAAAATAACCGATCACCCACCTCAAACTCCAAAAGGTGGTGTCCTTAGTTGACATACAACCTATGAATACTTCGAGAAGTCACTAAACTATTATTGGTCATATAGATGTGCTTTGATGTCTCCTTAACAAGACTTGGTCTAGTAACCATCGACTCTCTAGCCCTTAGCCAACATAACTGGGATCAACATGGTCTGGTGTACAAAGTCTCAAAATTTCCCATCTGAATCTATTCCTTGTAGCTATAGTTATTGAAAAACTCTAACAATTATAGATAAATATCCTATGAATCTATAAAATCTCTGACACATGGTCCCTGTATGTCTTCTAATATCTAGATAATATAATCATACCTTCCATCTATTTATGGGTAACAAGCAGTGCTCAAATGATCTTATGTAATAGGTGCCTTCTGTAATACTTACCAAAATAATGATGTAAAGTGGGTATCCTAGTTGTATAAAATGCTTATAGGTACCCCATGAGAATTTACTATCTCTCAAATATAACCAACACTGCATCATTTTCATAGGGAACCCTTGGTAACCATGTTACAAAGTCTATATTCACTCCTTCTCACTTCCACTTGGGAATTATTAACAACTAAAGAAGACAAATGGGTTATTAGTGCTTGGCCTTCACCTACTGAAGAATGTAGAATTATTTAATGAAACCCATAACACCCTTTTCATTCCCAACCACTAATATTTAATACGTATATCTTGGTACAAAATGGTCAAAAATAGATGTAAAAATGACTTCAAGGCACATTATTCCTTCATCATATCCTCATATATTTTGATAGATACCACAAAATAACCTCATACATAAATAATCTCATCAGTTTCATGTGATAAATCTGGAGGTGTCTCCCCACTATATATATTATCCCTTATGACTAGATAGTCTAAATTTAATCACTAACTCTTTTCACTATATTAAAGAGTGAGAAGTGATAGATAATGAAATAACGATCACTTGGCCCTAGCACTCCTAATCATCAAGATGCAACTTCTCAAAGAGGGATACCATATACTACTCAATGCTCGACTCCTATAACACCTATTCCTGAGTATTATTACCTATCATATCAATAAAAACATTACCATTTCTAGGGTTATATTCCATATAAAAATCAAAATAATATAGATACTCAACCCACCTTCATGACCAAACGCTCAATTCCAATTGTGAGAAAATGCACCTCAAGATCTCGTGGTATGCATACACTACACACCTCTCACCAAAATGGTAATTATACTAATATCTCAAGGTTTTCACCAAAACTACTTGCTCAAGATCTTACATTAGGTAGTTCCACTCATGAAACTTTAGTTTATTAGACCCATAAGTGACTGCATGACTCTCCTGCATTAGAACTTCTACCAACCTGAATTTTAATACATTAAAATATAAGATACACTCTTTACCCATATTAGGTAAGATCAAGATCAAAACTATCTCCAGCCTTATTTTCATCCCTTAAAAGGACCCCCATAATAATCATTCTATAAAAACTTCACCCATTATTTTCCAGTCCTATTATTGACATTTCCAAGTGGAATAATCCATAAATCAACCTTCTATAATAATTGACCAGTTCAAAAAACCAAAGGATATCTAATTTTTTATGGGAATATTATAAGAAAACACATCCTTTGACTTCTTTGTGTCTACAGATATAACATCTTCTAATATTACATTTCCAAATAACCATACCTAATTAATCCAAAATTGGCACTTTGAGAGCTTTGTATATAACCAATGCTTCCTAATTATTCTCAATTCCATCTCAAGATGTTGAATGTGATCCTTAGATAATAAATATGTGGAAGTGGATATTGATTCTTGACCATCACTTGGTTTAACTTCTGATAGTTTACAAATAATCTCAGAGAACCATCCTTCTTCTTGGAGAATATAACTGAATCACCCTAAGGGGGTGTACTTGGATGCATAAACCCATTCACATTTAATCTCTCTAACTGATCCTTTATTTCTTAGATATATTTAGGATCTATCCTAGAGGGTTGAATAGATATAGGATCCATGATTGGAATGAGCTCATCCGTGAACTCAATATCATGATCAGGTGTAAATACTGAGAAATAACTAGGAAAAACATATTGAAATTAGTCCACTATAAGAGGAATTACTTCCAGACGTGTCTCCCATTTGTCTTGAAAATGGATATAAACCTAGTCCATGATCCCTTACCTGTTACCGATGGACAGGTTCTTCACAAGATTCCTATATGTCCCACTCACCAATATAGACATAACCATCACCCTCATAAGAAGTAAATGATACCCATAGATAATTACAGTCAATATGGGATTGATATTGAACTAAATAATTCATCCTATGAATCATTTAAAAATCACTCATCTATAGAATAATGAAATAATAAAGGAATATATAACCTCCAATCACTATGGAATAATCCCTATATCTATTAATTACATTAGATGACACCCATAAAGGCATGTTAATTGACATCAACCTATAAAAATAGAAAATAGATTAACCTAATCCATCAATGAACTGAAAAATATAAAAAATGGGATGAAGATATATAAAATAAGGTAGATTCTAAGTGGAATCTATTAAAATAATACCTTATACTAAAGATGATCTGTCATATCGATCAGTAGGAGTAGGCTCAACAACATTCAAATGGACATATCCTTAGACTTATGCTCTTTAATGAATCCCTTAGAATATAATCCTTTACTGGTACTGCTACCTCTATACCTAGGAAATGTATATGCCACTATGACCTAAATGTTTGATGAAACTCTAACCACCCACATGTTGTGACATGACTGATCTATCCTCTAAACCCCACACCTATCCAAATACTTTATCACTAGTTGGCCACTAAGAGATCTTACAATATTTCCACAGGTTCTCCATATTCACACATAATCAAAACTAAAATAATGGTTGTTCATACTGGGTACTAATATGATCAGGATTACTACATTGTTTATACTATATAGAACTTCTTCCTCATCAAGGAAGAGATGGGCCGCCACTCTTTCCATCGCTACCCCATCATGAACCATTAGATTAATGCTTCATACTCTATGAGGAATCACTATCGGTCCCCTTAATAGAATCCAACTACCCTAAGCCTCTTCCCTCATTTATGTTCCTCAATGTATTTAGGGATTAATTCAAAACCTCTGTAAAGTAGGCAGGTGAAAAATATTAACATGTACTCATATTGTATATTTGAGGCTATCCTCAAAACGTCTTGTTATAGCTATCGATCCTTATACAACATTAAGGAAAATAATTGTTTCTCTATAAAAAATACAATATAGTTCACGACCAAAATCCCTCCCTAAGTTAGGTTCATAAACTCTCAGGCCTTATCCACCATTATAGATTTTGGGAATGAGTGATTTAAGAACCAAGTTATAAGTCCTTCCAGGATAACCTGACACACTTCTCTACTTGGTCTAAAATCTCCCACCATCACATGGATGATCCTTATAACATATAAACTACTAACTTGAACCTAATCTTAGGTGGTGTCTAAAATTGGTCAAATATATCCTAAATAGACTCCACCTAGAGATTAACATCCTAAGGTCTAACCTACCTAGTAAATAATGATGGGCAATGTATTTGGAACTCTTGAGTCATATCTAACATACAAGATAAAATATACAGGGTCTCTCTCTCTCCAAATAATATATAACTTATAGAAATTTTTTAAGGAGTTAATCATCTATTTATAGTCTCGGTGAAACAGGAGGCTCTAACCTAACTGTTAGTGGTGCATAGTTATCCCCACCCTCCTGGAATTCCAAAAGAGGTTTTCATGAAGTAATCTCTCTATAATTTTGAAAACACACATACAAAAATATTTCTATTAGAATTATCAATATCATAGTTCACTAAATGTAATAATAGGTCTAACTTCCCACTAATCTATACACACTATATTACAAGAAGTATAACAAACAAGTCACTCTCTCAAGTACCTCTAACCCATACTCATGGTCATTATCAAAGGTATTTAGGATCTACATTATTTAATTTCTATTTCTTCTCAATCTATCCTTTACGAAGGATATCACATTCATGGTTTGATGAAATTAAATTCCATTAAAAATAAATAGAAGAAAATACTTTATAAGTTTCTATTGAAATTTTATTTAATTGAAAATATTCATGAATAACTTATATATTACCTATAAAAATAATAAAAAAAATTATATAATCAATTAAATAATATTCCATGATAAAATTATATAGGAAACACCATATTAATTTCTACTAAAACTTTGAATAACCAAACCCTATGTTGTAACCAAGGTAACCAATCAGATTGAGTCACACAAATGGCATGTTAAACCTATGTGATTGATATGGTGCGTGAATTCACAACCTCTTTCTATTCCAGTCCAAGTGATATATCAAAAAATCATAAATCCAAAACTAAAGTCTATTATTCAATGTAAAGTAACTCAGATGTAAAAGTGAAAACCAAGAACAACAATCCCATCCTTGGTAAATTGGACATCTCTCATACGAGAGTTAGCTACTCCCACACATAAGATAGTACCATGTTTTTACAACATCCAATCTCTTTTCTACCTTGAAAAAATCGCAAGATAAAAGGAAAGGAAACAAGGATCTAGTACCGCTTTGTAAAATACCCAAACTGACACACTCTACAGTAAACATACTAGAGGCTTATGTGACCCCAGGAATGCATCCACATATACTAGAGTCCATCGACTAGTAGTGATGGTATAGGGTAATACCATGGGGATATTATACCAACATATTAGATTAAATAAATAACAATGGAAATCGTGGAAATAATAATAATCATATAGACAAATAAGAGGTATCATACATCATGAAAAGTTTTAATAAACAATATATACAACCCATGATATATCAAAATGAATACTATGCAAGTCATATAAGTCATACAAACCCAATAAAGACCCCCCATGGCCGATCATATGCATCAAAACCTAAAATAAAAAAAAATAAAATAAACCATAGAAAACCACAAAACTTTTTCCAAAACCTATCCTAGACCCATCTACCACACTTCATTCTAGATAGCTATATCAATCATTGATCAAATTTCCTTTTCCCTTATCCCATCCTATAAGCATGAAGTATTCTCGAGTACCTATATAGGACCAAGTAGGGTGTGAATACAACTTAGTAGGACACCACTAATGGTGTCTATAAGTATATAAAGTTTGATAAATTTAATGATGATATTATATAATAAATAAATTAAAGAATAAATAAATAGACACTTTTGATCCTCAATCTCCTAGGTGAAACCCAAAATTGACTATATTTTCTTTGTTTAGTTCCATATGTCTATGAATAAGATACATCATAACATCATCAGTGGAAAAATTAACTCACACTAGAAACAAGTCATACTATATCATCTAGGCGTAGATCCACCCACCCCATAAATAAGTCATATATATAAATAGGGGGAATATAACCCCACCTTATAAAAAACCATATATACATTATCAAGGGGAATAACACCCTGTCCTGGAAACAATTCAAATATATATCTTTAGGGGGAAGAGAATCACACCTTAGAAACAAGTTATATATATAAGCAGGGGGAAGATCACCCAACATTGGAAATATATTATATATATATCATCAAGAGGAAGAGAACCCCACCCTAGAAAAAAGTCATATATATAATCTTAGGGAATGGATCCACACCCTAGAAACATTATATATATATATATATAATTAGGAAGGAAGATCACCCTACCCTAGAATTAATTCATATATTTCTCCAGTTTATATATTTACCAATTACATCCTTTTCTTATTCCATTTATAAGGAAACTCATATCAGTTTCAAAGAGTAACCTTTTTTATTTTATTTTCAAGAGAGTTTCTCACCCATATCATGTCTTAAACCTAATTACTCTAGGGATACTATCATACAAGACCATTTTAATCACACATTACCTATTAGGAATCATCATATGGAATCTATGATCATCTTTCTATACCATCATTATTTTCAGGGAACCCCTCAGGTTACTTTTCAAATTCCTATTTTTTTTCAAAATTAGGCTCACCTTACTTGGTAGATAAAGGAGCATAATTACACCCATAAATGGTATCCTCATGGCCTAAAGAAGGGGTTATTCATAATAAATAAAATATAGATCATTTATTTAATTTTTAGGTCAAGTGCACATCAGGACGACACAACCACACACCATACTCACATAAAAATTAAGTGAGACCTTAGGGATATCTTATACATCACCTACATTATATATGAAATAAGATATTGATTAAATACTGACAACTAATCCAATCTTAAACTGAAGTAATCATAGATTTTGATAAAAAATATAAAATATGTCATAAATAGCTATAACTGGCATACGCCCATGAAACAGTGAAATAATATATTGAAGAATTGGTATGGAGTGATAGATTTAATTTAGTTATCACCTATAATTATTAAAACTTGAATCTATTGAGGATAAAAATAGAAATTAATTGGAGATGAAATAAAGAATAAGAACACTATTCTATGCTTGTTCCCTATATTTAGGTCATAAAATACCTTAATATCCCTTTTAATATACATATTTATCATTTAGTTAATATTATGGAAGTTCTAAAAAAAATTAAAATTAAAATTTGATAAACTCCTTGAATCTTATGCGTGGACCTTTAACCTTACACTTACCATACCCTAAGGAACCTTACACATGATTACCCATAAAATTAACTAAGTTAGGGACCCCTATCCCTAGAATTACTCTCATGTAACTTCCTTGAAAAATCTTACATATCATAGGGATGGTCCCAATACTTTACAAAAAATCATTACTCTTATGTATAAATGGCTCTTATGCACTAGTGGAAATGAATCTTATGCATAAAACTTAGCTACCATTATGCACTAGGGAACTAATCTTATGCACCACATTTATCCAAATATTGAATCTCACTCATATAGGGTGACTCCAGAGTTACCCTTATATAGACACTTATCGATTTTCCAAGATATGAAATACCCATACACATGCCTTTGTTGATGGTTTACTCTTATGTATACTGGGTCCCACCATGAAAACTAATACTTATATTTAGAGTTACTCTTATGTATTAAGATTTACTATTATGAATCAATTTTTCTTATTGTTTATTATTATGTATCCTAGAGTTACTCTTTCAAATTCCAAGGTAACTCTTACACAATAAGGGTTTACTTTTATGCACCACCCAATGCCAAAGTTGCAATGACCAAAACTTATAATACATAGATATTTCATCTTAGTAGATGATTATTTAATACATAAAATAATAATCCATGCCATAATAATCTAGGTATAGTGCCTTTAGAAACATTGATACATAAACAACAAGTTTGTAACTGAGATACATCATCTCCTACTAAATTATTCGTAACTATAATTCTTATTAGAAATATCATACATAATACATTTCACCATAACCTATGGAAAGTAAACATAATAAAGGGTGAGATCAGATGCTTAGTGAGGATAAAAAGGAAGATATCAACATATCATGTGAATAAGGGTAAGAAAAAATGAGAATAACATTTGAAAACTATACCCTACATATCATAGAACATAAAATTGAGTCATGGAATAAATAATATTAGTTCATAACACAAGGATCATA
This sequence comes from Viscum album, assembly GCA_963277665.1. Lineage (NCBI taxonomy): Eukaryota > Viridiplantae > Streptophyta > Magnoliopsida > Santalales > Viscaceae > Viscum > Viscum album. The sequence continues at coordinate 910,440,363 of OY728145.1, forward strand.
ATGGAATAAAAGAACATGATTCATAATACAATAACATTGGAATAATACATATATTTGTGTAATACATATAATAATAGAAAAAAACTTCCTTAGTAGTTTAGGGATCATTTTCAAGATGATCATAGTGGAATGAGTTAACTCTCCAAACCATCATAGTAGTCAAGCTTCACTCCCAAAACTATCATAGTGGAAAAATTACCTTACTTAATTGGGCTCAATCATCATTCTAATCTTATTTATCTAATGATATATAAATATTTACCCAATGAATTGGTGGTAGATATAGGTCTCACCCGTCACATAATGAAAATTATACACATGTGTGCCATCACATCATAAAGAATTAATCATATAAGAACACATGAAAAGAAATGGGGTTCATAAAAAACTCATCATAAAATAACCTATGGAAAATAAAATGGTTTCATAATAATTTCATAATTTAATTAAATCATAACCCATGAAAAAGAAGTGGGTTTCCTAAATATTTTATGATGGTATAACCTTTGTAAGAGAAATGAGTTTCATAAATATCATGTCATTATAAAACTAAACCATTTTGAGAAAGAATAAGAATGATATCCTTGGATAATATCCCTAGTAAATCATAAGTAATGTAAAATTATGTCATATTATGTGGAAAATAATTTTGAAATATCACATGGAACATTTCTTGAGTAAAATAGCCATCCCACTTTGAAACCACTTTTTCAGTCATAAAAAATTCTCAAAATCCTTTTCATTGAAAATTAAATTCAGAATTTATAGAGGAATATTTAAAGACATTTTAAAACTTTTCTTAAGGAAAATATCCTTTCCACTTTCGTAAATACATTTTAAAATATAAAAAAATTTCAAAATTATTTTCTTTGAAAATAACCTAGGAAACTTAAAAAGGAAGCTTTACAAATCATTTAAAACATTTAATGTGGAAAATATAATTTCCAATTTGAAAAAAACTTTTTAAAACATAATTTTTTTTAAAATAATTTTATTTTAAAATAACCTTGTATACTTATAAAGTAATCTTTAAGGATAATTTAATATATTTCTTGAGGGAAATATCATTTCTACTATGAAAAACATATTTTAAAAAACATACAACATTTTATAAATAATTTTATTTGAAAATGATATTTGAAATCATATAAAGGAAGATTTAAAAATAATTTAAAAAATATGTTGATAAAATTATCCTTTCCAATTTTAATTTTTTAATTTTTTTAGAAAACATGGATATAGAAGAAAAAGGGTTTTCAATCGAATAGAGAAATAAAGATGATTTTGCTTAAAAATATTATTTTAGTCTATTGAGTACATAAAGAGATAAAAATGAATAGAAAACATGAATTCTGAAAAAATAAAAAATTATAATAAAATTATTTAGTTTCTTGAAATATATTTCATAATATTTCATCATCGTAGCATAAATATAAACAATCCTGATAAACGATGAGATTGTATTATAAAACCCTTACCACTTTGGTAAATTTTCATCGTAACCCCGAATGAAAAATAACATTAAATGAAACTTAAAATATCATGATAATAAATAAATTCAAAATATTATATGTCAATGGGGAAGTATATACAACTCATAAAATAATATAGGTGCATAACATAATATATTCCTCAAAGAAGGAAAATTGAGAGAAAAATACCTTACCACTTTGGTAACTTTTGAACTATAAACCCCTTAGAAGAGAGATACTGAAATTAATATGTAAATAAAAATAATAATCAGGATAATAATCATAAAATATATTCATGTATAGTATATACACCACATAAAATAAACATGTGGTGAATATGACATGCGTCTCACATAAAATAAAAGTGAGATGGAAATCCAATACCAAAAGTATCAACTTTCTTCATACACGTTTAAACATCCTGCATAATAAATATAAGTTTATTATTAATATATTAAATAACTATAATTATATATATCACACCATATATGATTTAATTATTACCTTTTATTACCCTTTTATTAATAATTCCTTGTTAAAATCACATTTCGATCAATAAATACTTTATTTTTCATGTATGTTTTGATTTTTTATTTTTGGTCCTATTACAATGATCATGGTTCAATAATATCCATAATTTTATACATGATATAAATATCATATATATTCACTATATATTTATTTATATTAATCCATAAAAGTTAGATATATAAAATGAAATACACTATTCATGGTAATGGTAGGCCGAACGTACACATGAACACTATTTCAATTTTATCAATGAATGAAATGAAAGAAAGGAAAATAATATATTAAATTTGAAGAATAATTTTTATTTAATATATATCATATATATTCATTAAATCTACCCTTATTACCTTCTATAAAAAATGTTAGTGAAAAACGAATCACATCGCTTCGTGAGGCGGTAGTCCATCATACATATGAACAACATTATCATATCCCCAAAGGAATGAAAAGTAAGAAGGAATATTTGATATAATAATTATATAAATATAAGTATGTTAAAAATAAAATATAAATTTATTCTACCTATCCTTATTACTATTCAATTAAAATGGAAATGGAATAACACATCACATTGGTTCGCGAGGTGGCAGTCCGCCGTACACACACGCGACGTTATTGTTTTCCAATGGTTGGGAGGTAAGAAGATAGATGTGGTATTATAATATTATAAGTATAATAATATCATAAATATAATATATAAAAATTAAATCCATCATTATATCTAACCGTGATAGGTGGTGAAGGAAAATGAATAACATGAGATAATGAGGCCGTAGTCCGCCACAAACACGATCGATGGTTTTGTTTCCCATTTGATCAAAGAGGAGATGGCTATAAGTTATGATATTAACATAGTATAATCTCATCATATTAAATATAATGGTGTTATTATATAAAAATAATTTAATAATAATTTAATTAGGTGGAGGAATAAATAAAATGAAATGCTCGGTTAGGAATGTTACCTCTTCTCTAGAGAACTTCTTTTGGTTTATACCAAAAGCCTTCGTAGGTTAAATTTTTGACCAAAATAAGGATTATAATATGATAGGAGGGAATAAAGGAATGTATTTTGGTAGGTATTTTATTATATAATGGATATTGGAAGTGTGAATATTATAGCAGAGGGAGTGGCCTTTTATAAGGGTGGTGAGTGACACACTTATAATTTTTGAAAAGGAAAAGGTGTACCCACATTTTTCAATTTACACAAGGCTCAAAATGGACCATTATATATAATAGAAGATATAAGGTTGAAATATGTGCAGTAAATTTTTGTTGGATAATTTTCTATTTTATTTTACACCTTATTATTTTAGTTTAATCCCATAGTAAACCCATTTTCACCTTAATAACAGTAATTAATGTTTACTACTTTTACCATTCATAATGGTAAAAAATTAAGTTGAAATTATTATAAAATAAAAATTATCATGATTCCAAATATTTAATCCATTTTTAAAATCCCATTCATATAATTGGAAAATTTTAATTTAAAATTAAACCCACAATCGCGAAGAAAAATCAGTTTTCCAAAGAGAAAATCTTCAAAAATATTAAAACATTTTTATACAAAACTTCAATATTAAATTAATTAAAATAACCTAAATTATATTAATAGATATATAATTTAATTAATTTTACTTTTAAAACCATATTAAAATATTTTTTTTGTTTTTAAAATATTTAAAAGAAAATACAATTCTTAATAAAAACCAATATTTTTCACTATTCATCAAAAAATTCATCTTCTTAGAAATTATAAAAAATTCACTATAAGATAATTTTAAAATTATTATTTAAAAAATTAATTTTCTAAAATTTTCAAAAATTTTCAAAAATTAAATTAAAAAATAAGTGCGCAGAATGCGATAAAACTGTTTTTTATAAAAATATAGTTTTTAAGCAGAAAATTAGATTTATTTTTATCTCATGTATAAAAAACATAAAATAAATGTTAAAAATTTGATTGAATATATAATTTATTTTAATTTTATTAAAATTATTCACCAAAATTATTTCATTTAATTTATTGAGGTAAAACGCATTTGTGCTCATAAAAATAGTTTTTCAGTCAATGATTTCATTTATTTTCAAATTGTATTTAATTTAATTTTTTAAATAATTGGCCATAAAATAATTAATTTTATGTATATGTATAAAATATTTATTTTCATAATTTAGTTAATCCTATTCATACACTCCATTCCAATGGTTAGGCGATAACTATTATATAATAATATTTGAATAATATGTCATGTTTTGTTTAAACTTGGTGTTGAGAGTAATGAATGCTAAAATTGGTTCATCATGTAAAACAAATATCTAAAATATTAAATTTAGTTGAAAAAATATATTTCTCAAAAATTTTAGGGTGTTACATTATACCCCCATTAAATAAATTAAACACTTTTAATTTGAACTTGTTCTCAATAAACAAGGGTTTAACATTTGAAAATCCCTTTTTGGGAGACCCACATCATAAAAAGTGTTAATAAAACTTATTCTTGAAAAAGAGAAATGGATGTGCAAAGTAAATTTTAAATAACACATACTAGGTTTCCAAATAGGATAACCTAGGTGGTAAGTGAAGATTTAGACATGGAAGAAGAGTTAAATTTCCAAATAATGATGAAGAGTAACAAAGATTATTGATCATAATAAAGTGAATTATCAAGAAAAAATAAACAAACACAAAACCATAAACCAAATAGGTGTGAAAGAGGTCATTGATATCATTGGAAATGACGATAATAGGGAAACAATTTATTTCAATATCCTTTTCTTAATGTTGGGGATTTTTATGAGAATATATACTTACTTGATTTAATTCTATTTCATAATAAAAATATCAACATTTGGTTTTACTTTGATATATTTACACATCATTTATTTCTTTAAGAAATAAAGATGATTTTTTAATGCTTGAATAACTAGTGGATCATAAGAAACATAAAATAATGATAATTCATTTCTTCCATATCTAGTTATCATCATAAAAAAATTGTTAGAACAAGTTACCCAATACTCATAAATCTTCATATAGTGAAGTAATACATTAATATCCAAAACCTCATCCAAATTTCAACTTAAACCATTCCATAAATGTTTAAATTTACAACCCTTCCAAAATTAAAAATTTATAAAGTTCACTAAATTTCCCAAAATCAACTTAACATTAATCCCTAAAATATCATTAAGTATATATTAACGGACACATACCAAATATGTCAATACCTTGTTCATATATTCTCCTGAAGTATGTTAATAACCAGAATTACCATAAAACCTCAATGAAAATATACATGCTTCATAATTCCTTAAATAAAACCATAAAATAATTTAATATATTCCCTAAAACAAAAATTTCTATAAACCCCATCAATGATAACATACACCACTTTTCCAAAAAATCTTTAATTAGTTCTAGGGTCATCAAAACTATCCAATTTAATTTATCCATATCAATCATCTCTTTATCCAAAATAAACTCCATATTCTCAATATCAGAAACATATTAAGGTTTATCTTCCCTTAATCACGTGTTTTCCATAAAATATCACCTTTCCATTAAATAAATTTTCTAGGCCATAGATACCATTAAATATATTCCTGAAAATCCTTAATTAAAATCTTATATTGAATAATAATTATATATTTTATGGTTCATATAATATAATTATTTAATTTCAATATATAAAATCTTTAATCATTCCACTTCATTCTTAAACCATTAACTAGTCTTCACCATATAATTCCTTAATACCTACATCCTTTCATATGTAATTTTTATTCTTTTCATCATAAATAATAAAACCTTTAGTTTTACCCCCTTTCTGGTATTCTTTTTGAGATTTCCCCCTAGTTCATCGATTTTCATAATGCCTTGACTTTATATAGTTAAAAAATTCATTCATTGATAATATCTTAAGGAGACCCATATTCTCATCCAATTCATTAACTAAACTTTTAATTTTTCTATGGTAATTAATTTATCTCTACACATAAAACATCTTCCCAACCCTTTGAGATATTGACTTGAGTTACTTTTCCCAAATTCATGAAATTTAGAAAAAGGAATCTTTTTTAACCCATTGTATCCACTAACTGAAATCTAAATGAGCTCTATCATTACCTTATTTGGGGAGTCTGAGAGTTGGTTGAGATATAAGTTTTTAGTCATATATCATGATAACTGATTAGTCATATTCACAATATCCTTCACTCCATTCAACACCCCATTTGGTTTCTCATCAAAACATTTTTTATCACATTCAATGTTAATATAGTTACTTCTAGTTCTTTCCATTGACTAAAAACCAAAATCATTGTGGGAGTAACAATAATCATGGTGGGAAACCACATAATCATGAAAAATTAGTTATAGGATATCCAAATAATGACACCTTATTTTTAATCTATGACACCTTAGGCTTAACGTAGTTCATTCATGGTCATTATTTTAATCCTTCATGATAGTTAATAAAGAGTTAGTGAATTTCAAAATCATATCCCCCAATAGTTTCAAACCAGATGTGCATCAAGGCCCATTTTCATGAACTATGTGATTATTGATTTCATCTCAATGTGACCTTTTTGGAGTTATTTTTTCTAGGTACCTCTGTTGTAGAGCCACATCAACTTATAATATCCAAAAAAGGATGTAATTTCTTGGAAACTACTTGATCTATCCTTTACCAAAATTCCAAGAAATTTTCCTATACTTTGACTCATTATTAGAATTATCCTTAGAAATATCCCTTGAAATATCTATAGAAATATACATAAGGATATCACCAAAGTTTTCTCATCCTAATTTATAAAGGTCAACTACACCTTTCTATGATACCAACTATAATTATCCGAACTTATCATACATATATATTAAATTTTTATAGACGATAATTAATTTCATAACATAATGATCCATGCCATAATTGATTATGTATAGTGCCTTTGGAAACATTGAAACATAAAAAATTGGTTTGTAAGTGAGCTACGTCTTCTCCCACTAAGTTCTTCATAACTAGAAACTTTATTAGAAATATCATACATAATACCTTTCATCATAATATAGGGAAAAGAAATAAAAGAAAGGATGAGATTTGATTCTCATTAAGGGTATAAAAGGAAGATATCAATATATCATGAGAATAAAGGTATGATAAAATGAGAATAACACTTGAAAACCATACCCTACATATCATAAATAATAAACTTGAGTCATTTCATAAATCTTATTAGTTCATAATACATGAATCATAATGGGATCAAATAATATGATCCCTAAAAACATAACATTTTCATAGGAAATATATTGTTTGAATACAAATAAGCATATAAAATCATTTCCTTGGTAGTTAAAGGATCATTTCCAAGACTATCACAGTGTGATGGGTTCACTCCCCATTCTAGTACTGTTTATCTCATGAGATATTATAACGGACCAAAATTTTATACCTTGAAATTACATCGAAATTAGAATAATATTCATTACATAAAATAATAAAACCACACCATAATTATATAAGTTTAGTGTATTTGGAAACTAGGAAAAATAAACAACAAATTCATAAGACATATATATCATCTCCCACTTATTCCTTCGTAACTAGAATTTTTTTTTGACACAGATTACTTAATACCTTTCTACAAATCCTGGGGAAAATAAACATAAGAAAAGGGTGAGCTCGGATGCTCAATAATGGTAAATAATGGAGATATCAATCATATCATAATCATAACATATAAGAATATAAAAAAACATTTGAAACATATATCCAATATATAAAGGATCATGATATCATGTCATGGGATAAATCATATAAGTTTATAAGGAATCAATAAACATATTCTATGAGAGCATACCATAATACAAAAAAGTTTGGAATACACATAATAATATAACGACATTTTCATATTAGTCAAGGATCACTTAAAAGACAATAATAGTAGAAAAAGTCTCTTACTAAATTGAGTTCACTCTTAATTCTAGTCTTATATTACTAAACTCAGTTTACTTCCCATTTTAATCCTATCTATCTCATGAGATATAAATATTTACCTAATTAATTGGAGAGAGATATATGTCTCACCCATCACATAATGAAAACCATGAATATATGTGACATAATAATATAAATAAATCATCATATTAGAACCCATGGAAAGAAATGAGACCATAATATCAGAAAAATTTCCTTACTAAACTGAGCTCACTCCTCATTCCAGTTCTATATTGTTGAACTGAGTTTACTTCCCGTTCAAGTCCTATCTATCACATAAGATATAAATATTTACCTAATGCATTGGAGGGAGATATATGTCCCACACATTACATAATGAAAACCATACATATGTGTGACATAAGAATATAAATAAATCATCATATCAGAAACCATGGAAATAAATGGTCTTCATAAAAATCATTTAATCATAACATAACACATGTAAATTAAATTGGTTTCATAAACATTATTCAATAATAACATAACCCATGGAAATCAAATGGGTTTCATAAATATCATTCCATAATACCCATAAATAAACCAAATTAATAATAAGGATAACATCCTTGAAAAATATCCCTAGTAAAAAATAATTAACATCAAAGAATTTTATTATAGATGGAAAATAATTTTGAGAGATCACTTGAAAATAATTATTTAAGAAAATATCCTTTCTGCTTTGAAAATATTTTATTTTCTTAAAATATCATGAAATTTTAAAATAAAACATTTTCTATGAAAATAAACTTATAAGATTGTAATGTAATATTAAAGGCATTAAGGTTTCATGAAATTTTAAAAATCATTTCTTTTCATATAAGTTAAAAAACATTAATTTCATAATTTTTTCTGGAAAAGTCACAAAGTACCTTGTTTAGAAAACAATAAAAAGTTTTCTTTAAAATTGTTTAGTAAAAATTCACATATGGGTAAAAATTAATTTAAACAATTGTATAAAAATAATAAAATATATTGGAATTTTTTTAAGATACAAGCATATGGAAGATAAATATTCCCCATTAGATACTTAAGTATAAACAGTCTTGAATAATAATCAGATCGTGAAATTAACCCTTACCTTAGGTCTGATTTCCTTCATACGTATCCAAAAATACTTCATAATGGTTTAAAGAATATTATTAATTTAAAACAATACAATATTCATATTTATTATATCATTTTTTATCCTATTATATCATATTATCATATGTTTTTAATAATATTTCATTATTACCCTTCTTTCGAGTGTCAACTGCTTCATTTTCCTATGTATTTTTTAACATATAAGTCCCAGTTCTTATACATAGGATATAGTTACATCATTTACAGAATTATATTAAGGTAATATATATCATATTTATTAATTATATACATTTATATACTGATGCATGAATGGTGAACATGGAAAATGAATCGCATTACGGCGTGGAGACGGTATGCCGTACGTATGCATGAGCGATGGTATCATTCCCTTAATAGTGAAATGGTAAAGAATAAGATGACATATTAATTTCCAAAATCAATATACTTTTATCATTATAATATATATATATATATATTATTTCCATTATTATACCCTTCCAAATAAAGTGGCGATGAAACGACATAGAGACGGTAAGCCGTATGTATGCACACATGATACTTTTTTTAATAGGAGAGATAAAAGGTAGAATATATTTGTTAAATTATAATAATAATATCTCAGAATATATTTTATACTGGATTTATTAATTTACAATTGAAATAACACATGAATAGAAAATAGAATAAGAAATAAACATGAAAGAGATGGTAAAAAATATTACCACTTCTTCGACAAACTTCCTTTAGATCTCCTCTTAGGGACACTAGGGTTAGTATTTTGAGAATAAAATAACCTCTAGAATGTATCTAGGGAATTTTAAAAGATAAATTTTCCAGATATGGTCAATATTTAATGTTAAATATGATGTGAATAAGTGAGGGAGGAGGTTCCCTTTTATAATTGATGTGAGGGATATTTTTGGAATTTCTAAAAATAGTAATTTATAATAAATTTAATATCAATCCAAATACATATAAAAGAACATGGATTAAAAGATAAGATGATATAGGGTTTTAATATCATAAACTAATATATTTTAGATAAATTTTATTATTACTTTAAACCTTATCATTTTGATTAACCCTTAGTTAACCTATTTTAATTTTAACTAAGGTAAGAAATTTTTTAATATTAAAAGGTTGTAATTTTTACTTATGTGAGGTAAATTAGACCTTAAATGAATGATATATAACATTTTAGACCTTATTATAATTATTATGTATTTTAAATATATTCTATGATCTTTAAATAATTTTACAAAATATTTGTTTTTAGAAAATATCATTAGTGTCAATTTTGACACTATTCAATACATGGACTATAAAAAATATCAAGATAAAAAGTTAACTTCGAACAAAATATTTTATTACATACATAAGAGGTTAAGGTAATCATAAAACTTGTTTATCACATTAATTATCTGAAATTATATTTATTTTAATATTTTTAGTAACATTTATTTGATATTTCCATTAATAAAATAATTACTCCATCATTGTTGTGCAATTATTTAATATACTTATTTTTTCTCTAAAAATTAAAAATAAAAGACTATAATAAAAATAAATATTATAGATTTCATAATTATATTTATATTATAATATATATTTTTGGTAAAACTAAATGAAAAATGATATAGTATTTAAAACATGAATGTGACATCTTTAAATTTTTATTAAATAAAATATTATAAATATCATAATCTCATCTAAGTGAACAAAAAAGTAAAAAATAAGTTTATATGATAAAAATATGTTTATTAAGTTAAAAATTTATATTCATATTTGTTTGTAACATATCGTTTTCTCCACGTGGAAACGTAAGGGATACTTAAGACAAAGAAAGTGACATTTTGTGACTTTCTTTAATTTAAATATTATATAAGTCATTTTCATGGAAACGTATTCATTAAACAACTTAATTTATATCATTATGTGTTAAGGGTCTAATTATATTCATAATATATTTTTTTTCATGTGATATAGTCATTTTATAGTCTTTATAATTTTATTTTTAATCTAAATTACCCAATTTTCTCTTTATCATGGTAATAAAATTTACCAAGGTTACTATTCATATTGGCCAAAAATAAAAAGGTCCTATTAAAAAAATTTGGAAATTATGAATAAAAATATGGAATATATTTTTAAAAATTTAAAAAACACAATTTTTAGAATTTAATTTAAAGTAAAATCGATAAAATTCCATGAAAAACAATTTTTTTTAGAAAAATGCCATTAAAAAAAAACAAAATGTTTTTATAATAAAATAACATATAAAATCATTTAAAAAATAAATAATTGAATTATTTTTAATTAAAATTAACTAATTAAAATTTAAAACTAATCCAAAACATAATTTTACATTTTAAATACTTTAAAAGAAAATACATTTTTCACTAAAAATCAATATTTTCATTATTCATGAAAAGATGAAACTTTTCAGAAAAAAACCCAAAAATTCACCCTAAGATAATTTTTTCATTAATATTTAAAAAAAAGTTTATTTTATCAAATAAAATGCATAAAAGTCTCCAATTTTAATGTTAAAATAAGTTTTCCATTAAAAGGTGTCAAAACTGCCTTATAGAAAAATACATCTTTTTATGCTTAAAAATGGGGTTGTTCTTAGTTTTTCCTATAAAACACATTGAATGAAATAAAAAACATTTTATTAAGTAAAAAAAATATAAATTTCATTAAAATAATTCACTAATAGTGAATAATTTAATTTATTAATATAAAATTCCTTTATGGGAATAAAAATAGTTTTTTCCTAAAAACACATCCTTTATTTTCAATTGGTTTTTATCATAATCTCTTATTAATTGGTATCCCAAGAATTTATTTAATAATTTATTTAGTACTTATTCATTCCCCTCATTCAAAAATCTAGGTGATAACCATAATATTATATTTTTTTGGTAAAACTTGTTCTTGTGTGTAAAACAAGCTATCAAAAGAAGTCGACATTTTGTGAAACACAATCCAAACATTGTGTTGCGTGTACCACAAGATAATATAAGTGTTGTGTTTAGTGGAATTTTAACATGGTTTTGAGTATAAATCAATAATAACTTTGTGTCTCGTGAAACACAAGGAATTAAATAATATAAATTTATTTTAAAAATAATTCATAAAAACTTAGGGTGTTACATTTTAACCCCCTTAAAATGAACTTATCTCTTGAAATTCATCACTATAATACAAAAAAATTATGATGCATATGCCTCAAAATATACTCAATTTCCCACATAGTTTCTTCAAACCGGTGGTTTCTCCACAAAACTTTAACCAGGTGAGTGGTCTTGTTTTTTAGAACATTATCTCTATGATCTAAATTTTTTATCAGTTTTTCTTCATAAGAAAGATCTTGATCAAGAGGTATGACCTATGAGTTTAGTACGTGTGAAGGATCTGGTCTATACTTACTCAATAAAGATACATTTAATACATTATGAACTTGAGGGAGATTTTGTGGAAGCAACCATCAATAAACTACCATTCTGATATGACCAAGAAAAAAAATCATGTCCTTGTAATTTGAAATTTCACTTAGAAAATAAAAGGTTGATGTTTGATAATTTATTTATGGTAAAATCAAATTATAAAAATAAATACTAAAACTTCCTTTAAAATGGTAAATTTGTAAACTTAATAGTTATCCAAAGTAACTCCTAACTGGGTTTCCACATACAAGAACATAGGCGGGAAGTGAAAACATGGACATAGAAGTGAAAAATAACTATCATGTTCTGATAGAGAGTGATAAAGAACATGGTCATTATATATTTAACCATCATAGAATGATAAATCTATGATGATCTATGGGGCCATTGGATTAAAAAAATGGAGGTACTAAGATAATTTTTTTTAATTCATGACACTTTTTTTTAAAGTTAAAGACTTTTCAAAAAAAGATATACTTACTTGATTTCATTTCAAAAGTACAGTCTCACTCTTTGGTTGTGCCTTGATCAAATTATAATTCATTTCTTACTCCAAGGAATGAATTTGAATTTGTAGAACCTATATAACCAGTAGATCATAAGACCCATAATGGAATTACAAGTCATTCCTTTTTCCTATAGTTATCATCATAACAAAAATGGTTAGCATCAGTTATCCAATATGTATAAATATTCATACGTTTAAGTAATATAGTAATATCTAAAACATCATCAAAAGATCAATGTAAAAAACTTCATGAATGGTTACCCTTACGAACCTTGCAAAAGATTAAAATCCAAAACGTTCCAAAATAATGTTACTAAATTTCAAAAATCAACTTATCATTAATCTCCCAAAAAACTTGATGTATTTATTAACTTCACACACCAAAAATTTAAATAACATTATCATGTATTATCTTGAAACATGGTAATAACTTGTATTACCATAACACCAGAGTGCAAATAGTCATGTTTTAAAAAATAAATTCTTTCCTCATACCATAAATACAACAATTCTATAAACTCAATCCATGATATCGTGAAACTCCTTGTAATCTATTCTAATTTGATCAATACTATCCCATTTATTTTATCACAATCAAACATAGATGTATACACATATTAAGGATTATCTTTCCCTTAACCATGTGTTATTCAAAAATATCACCTTACCACCTCAATCACTTTTCATGGTTTCTAGTACCATTCAATATATACATTCAAATACTTAAGGAAAAACTATAGTGTAACAATAATTAGATGTTTATTTATTCCATAATACCATAAAATTACTTCTACAACATTATTATTGATTTCCAATAAATAAAAATGAAATCATTTCACTATCTTACTAAACCATTAACCAAGCTTCACTATTTTATTCCTTAAAACTTCTTTTATCTCATATGTCATTCATAGTCTCTTTATCATCAGAAATATAACCATTACTCATACAACCTTGTTTATTCTCTTCAAGAGCTTTCCCCTTAGGGAATCAATTTTCATAGTTCCTACACATTCCAAATTTAAAACATTTAACTATCATTGATGCCTTATGAATACCATTATCCCTATACATTATGTTAACTCAACCCTTTCCTTTAAAATCACATGATTTTTTGTCTATATTTTCCAAACCAAAAGCATCTTCTAGTTTCTTTGAAACGTTCTCCTTTATTCCTCTTTTGACATGATTTACATGAGGAAAATTGAACTTTCATTCCTCTGTAGTCACCATGAAACTCCATATTTCTCTTATTAGATGGGAAAAGAAACTCACCAATGTTTATATTATTAATAATTTTATGATATTTATGATTATGAATAATAACAAGGTTTCACCTTCCAAATCCCATTTCATTTGGTTTATCATGAGTAATATCATTCCATTGTGCATCATATTTACTATTAACATGAATCCTCATGGTTCTTGACAATGTCTAAAACCCAAAATGAATATTGTGAGAAACAATAACCGTACTTTGAAAACCTCATAATCAAGATACATTACTTATAAAATTTCAATATATGAAACCTTAATTTTAACTTATATAATTCATGATTGTTACCAAAACTCAAGGATTGTAACGTAGACTTGCAAATAGGGTTCTTAATAAGGTTTTCTCATCCTATTTTCCAAAGGTTAATTAAAAATTTAATATGATACCAACTATAATGGCCCAAAATTTTCATAAAAAGATATTACATATAAATTAGAATAATATTAATTACATAACATTACAAAACCACACCAGCACTGTATAGGTTTAGTGTCTTTGGAAACTTGGAAAAATAAACAACTAATTCACAAGACATATACATCATCTCCCACTTATTCCATCATAAATAGAACCCTTTTTGACACATATTACTTAATATATTTCATCATATCTTGGGGAAAATAAACATAATAAATGGGTGAGATCAGATACTTAGTAGTGGTAAATAAGAGAGATATAAATCATATCACAATCATAAGACATAAGAACATAAAAAAACTTTTGAAAATTATATCCTTTATATCAAAGATCATGATATCATGTCATTTGATAAATCATATAAGATTATAAATAATTAATGAACATATTCAATGAGAGAATAACATAAGACATGGAATTATGGCATACACATACGAATATAAAATCATTTTCGTATTAGTCAAGGATCAATTACAAGACCATCATAGTGGAAAATGTCCCTTAATAAACTGAGTAAACTTCTTATTCTAGTCCTGTATTACTAAACCAGGTTCACTTCCTATTCTAATCCGGTCTCTCCCATGAGATATAAATCTTTACCCAATACATTGAAGGGATATATAGGCCCTAACCTCCACATAATAAAAACCATACATATGTGTGCCACCAGAACACAAATCAATCATCATATCAAAACCCATAGAATGAAATGGGTTTCATAGTCATCATTAAATCAGAACATAACACATGAAAATTAAATGAGTTTCATAAAAATCATTCAATCATAACATAACCCATGAGAATGAAATGAGTTTCATAAATATCATTCCATCATGACCATAAATCAACCATAAGAATAATAAGAATAGTATCCTCGAAAAATATCCCTAGTAAAGAATAAGTAACATCAAAGAATTTTATCATAGCTGAAAAATAATTTTGAGAGATCACTTAAAAATAATTCTTGAAGAAAATATGCTTTCTATTTTGAAAGATTTTTATTTTATTAAAATGAAAAATAATTTTATAAGAAAATATTTTATTTGAATATAAACCTATAAGATTGTAATATATTCTTCAAGGCATTAAGGTTTCATGAAATTGCAAAAAATATTTTATGTCGTATAAGTTAAAAAAATATTTCTTTAAATTTTGTTTTGTAAAATTCATATGGTACCTCATTTGAAAAATGAAAAAAATGATGTCTTTCAAATAATTTAGTAAAAATTCACTCATGGGTAAAAATGAATTTAAAAAATTATAGAATAATATTAAAATATTTTGGAAAACATTTTTAAGAAACACGAACATGAAATATAAATATTACCCAATAGATACTTACATATAAAAAATCCCGAATAATAATAAGATTGTGAAATTAACCCTTACCTTAGGTATGATTTCCTTCATACATATACTAACCTCACATATAATGGTTCAATGAATGTTATCAATTTATACCAGAACCATATTCATAATTACTATATCACATTTTATCCTATTATATCATCTTATCACTCATTTTTTAATAATATTTCATTATTACCATTCTTTCAGGTGTCAACTGTTGCATTTTTTATGCATTCTTTATTATATAAGTACCAGTTAATGTGTCTAGGATATAGATAAATCATTTAAAAAATGATATTAAGGTAATATATATCATATTTATTCATTATATACATTTATATAATCATGCATGAATGGTGAACAGGGAAAAGGAATCACATCTTGTCTTGGAGATGGTAGGCCGTACGTACCCACAAGAGATGATATCATTACCTTAATGGTGTAATGGTAAGTAATAGGATGATATATTAATTTCTAGAATCAATATAATGTTATATGTAACACCCCGAGATTTCACGATATGTCTCTCTTTCAATAATGCAATAGCTTGCATTTTACGCAAGTTCGAGTTCTAACACACCGCGACTAATCAAAATAGCCGTTATGAATAGTAATACCCACTTTTTAAAATTATAGAAATTTTATATTTCAAAATGGAATTCATTTTTGTATTTGTAATATCGAAATTATCCTAAGTTGAATTTTTTGTAATTTTCTGAGAACTTTCAATTTTTCATGAATAGTGAAAAATACTTAAAAACAACAATTTTAATCAAAATAGTTTATTGTGATAAATTATATTATTGTGTGGTTTTAATGTATAATTAGAATATATTTTTACTATGTTATCCAATGGTGGCCATTAGAATTAATTTAACATTGAAATTGGACATAAACAATTGTCAATCTTTTGATATATATTGTTTCTTAAAAACACGCTATCTATTGTGACAACGGGAATTAATTATAAAATTAATTAATGCAACTTGTATGTTTGGAATTTTATAAAATAGACATCATTTTTTAATTTGGAATATCAATTATAGCTTAGGGTAAAATTTTGGCATTGTTCTGAAAAACTTCAATTTTTGATGAATAGTGAAACCACTAAGTGGTAGTTATATAACTGATTTTTTTCATTTAAATGAAATATTACCACTTCTGTTATTTGATTTTAAAAAATCCGACATACATGGTTGTCATTAGGAAGTAAAATGTGGTTCAATAGGATTAAAATAATTTTTGGTGAATAGTAACTTTTAAGTTTAATTAATCTCGATTAAAGGTAATTAGTGAAATTTAAGGTAAAAATCGTATTATAAAAATAAGAAATGACCTTTACACTTGTACTACCTCTATTGTATGAGTCATGGCCGACCACGACAAAACATGGGTCAACTTGGGGACCTCATGGAGCCACTTTGGTAGGAAAATGACATAAATAACTTTTATTTAATGTTAAAATAAAAATGTCACAAACATGAGTTGTTTTACTAAAACAATTTTTAAATGGGGTTATACAAGTAATATTTTAGACTATAAATATTAATTAGAAAGCTAAAAATATTTCATACATCATGATATTTTTTTTATAATTTTTAGATATTAAATAAATTAAAAATTTTATGACACAATGATGGTGCAGCGATTACCTCATTAATTAACGATTTAAATAAAATGAAAAGATAATGTAAAATCTAAGGCTTAAACTTGCCAAAAACCTATTGGATGAGTCAATTTTGAACCCTTATCACCTTATCCTGGAAATATATCATTGTGGGACCTTTAGAATCCGAAAATCATTTCTTAATAAAGTAACATTTCACGACATTCTAAGAGTGCCCCTCCTCTCCACTTATAAAAGGCCCCCACCACTACCACCTTACTCACACTTTCAAAGCATTTTGGTTTGGCCAACCTCTACCCAAATACTCTCCCAACTTCCCTCCCTTACTGCTAGAAGCCTCAACTTGGGCATAATGCTTCCCAAGGAAGCCTTTGGCTCAAATCAAAAGAGTTACCCGATTTTAAGTTAATGTCTTCTCTAATGTTGTTTTGTTTTATTTTGCTTCTCCAACCCCTTAAACTCTTTTTATTCCTTTATTTTTTAACAAAAAAAGTATCTAAAATATACTAGGATGTTATCATGATAAGGATTTTATTTACACTTACACACACCTTCGTCTAATGGTTAAAGAACATACTATTTCTGTGGGTGGCGAAATACTGCCTCACGAAATGATGATTGTTCAATATTCTGTTAACACCTCTAATGGTGGCCATTTTGATGACACTATTTTCATATATGATATATATATATATTATGTTTATGTTTTCCTTATGCTTCTTTATTTCTCATTTTTGGCATACTTTATGATTTCCATTATGGGTAAATGCGATAATTTCATTTTAGGAAGTGCGGACTACCCCCCCTCAAAGTGATTTGAATCGTTAATGCCATATGTGGGATGTATAAAGGATGGATTAAATGATATTATATATTATATTATACGGGAATTATAATATACCTTTATATCATTATGATTTCATTCCATTAAATATGAAATATAAATGAAAGTAGCGTTCATGCGTACGTACGGCTTACCGTCTCCAAGAACGGTGCATTTCATTTCTTACCTCTAAATGTTATGTGATATTATGAATGAATGTATATAATGGATATATATGAGATATATGATATCTATATCATGAATATAATTTGGGATATAATGGATATTTCACCACATGAACAACTTGTAATTATAAGAAGTCTATTTTTGACTCAAGTACCTAAGATCGACAAAACGACCGTTATAAACATAAATAATTACATAATGTTCATGACATGGTAATAAGTGATATAAATGGAATAAGGAACTTGAAAAAGGTTCTTAAGAAGGTGGATATTAACTCTAGTTTATTATTCAGGAGATCAAAGAACGGTCGAGTGAATTCGGACACGAGGTAAGGGAATTTCTTAACCCAATTTCTATTCTTTGGGTTAATCTCCTACTATCAAATTATGTCATGATATTATTATGTCTTATCTTGTATTTGTACTTTATTTATGTGTAATTATAGTGAATACACATAATATACCTACATTATTTAAAAAAAAATGATCTTTGTAAGGGTTTTCATCTCAATCTCCTTTCATTGAGGCATATTTTGTTTTATACACAACTTTCTTTTATACGGTGTATAAACACCTTTGAATTTTACGTTTATTCAAAAGGAATCTTTGTATACGAAGTGTTTTACTAAACGACAGAAAGGACTGTTTTTCTTGTCGTACATATGCGGCGATAATGACTTCTCCACCACCAAGGCCATTATTTGGGTTTCAGCTTCCTCTACAAGCCTTAGAATTTTTTTAAAAAATGAAAAATAAATATCAAGTTTTAATTTTCTTTTATTTTGGTATTGAAAATGGTTTTGAAAGTGTTTTTATTATATAAATGTGTTGTGTTGATATCTTGTGATTGAAATGTGGAAATGTTATGTTTCCTTTATTCATATTTTATGTGATTATGTTATGGTTGATGATATGTTTAAACCTGTTCATATGAGGAATGCATTAGACTTAATAAGTGAAGGGTGGAGCCCGCTATAGCTCCTCGATGCATCGGTAGGTCTCATGAGACAAACTAGTGTCTTGGCACGAGGCCTTGACAAAATATTATTTGTAGTCTTGGCACAAGGCCTTGGCTACGTGGTTATGATAGTCTGGCATTATGCATTCCATCATTATGAAAGTGGTTATTGATATTTCATGTAATTATTCGACCAGTAGAATATCCATGTGAGTAAGTAAATGGAATTATTTCATTTTACTTTTTCCATATTATGCTAAAGTTCAAGTTTAAAAGGCTTTTGTTTTAGTTATACATTGCCTTAAATGTTAATGTTTTTTTATGAAAGCTTCCGCTATATTGTTATCCTTACTGAGAATCTGAGCTCACCCCTTTCAATGTTTTAATTTTTCCAGGATGTGAAGAAGTATATTATGAATAATCTGAAGGGATAATATAAGGGGATATGAAGAGAATATGTTGTAGTTTTTCACTTTATGATGTAATGTAACGTTTATGAATGTATCTAGTGTTTCTAAGGCTACTAAACTAATCGGTCTTTCGAGACTTGATCTTTTGTGATCATGCCAATGCTACTCAATAATGCACCGACTCTGGGTAACTGGGGTCGGGTCGTTACGTTATAATTATAACATATATATATATATATATATTCTATCATTATACTCATCCAAATAAAGTGATGATGAAAAACAGATTACACAACAGCGTGGAGACGGTAAGCCGTAAGTACGTGCGCGCGATGCTTTTGTTTTTTGTAGGATAGATAAAAGGTGGAATATAGTTATTTCATAATTGTAATAAAACATAATAATATAGGTGATAATGGATTTATTACTTTATAATAGAAACAACTCATGAATATGAAGTAGAATAATAAATAAACTCGAAAGAGTTGGTAAAGAAAATTACATTTTCTTCGGAGAACTTTATTTAGATATCATCTTAGGGACACTATGGTTGGTCTTTTGAAAAGAAAAAAACTTATATAATGTGTAGAGGGAAGTTTATAATAGAAAATTTAAGGGTATGGTTCATCTTTAAGTATAAATATGATGTGAATAACTGAGGGAGGAGGTTAGCTTTTATAAGTGAGGTGATGGGTACTTTTGAAATTTCAAAAAATATTTATTTATAAGAAATTCAATGTCAATAAAAATACATCCAAAATTCAATTTTATAGAATATAAGATTATATAGGGATATAATATCATCAAAAAATTTATTTTAGACATGTTTTGGCATTATTTTAAACCTTATCATTTTGATTTAGCCTTAGTTAACCAATTTTAATTTAAACCAGGGAAATAAATTTTAAATATTAAAAGGATGTAATTTTTACTTATGTGATGTAAATTATAATGTAAATGAGAAATATATAACATTTTAGACTATATTATAATTAGTTTTTATTTTTTATTTTGTTTTATTATTTTAAAATATTTTAATAAAATATTATTTTGATAAAATATCATTAGTGCCAATTTTGACACAATTCATTATATGGACCTTTAAAAATATCAGGATAAAAAATTAACTTCGAAAACAATATTTAATTATATCAATAATAGGTCAATGGTATCTATAAAATTAGTTTATCACATTAATTCTCTCAAATAATATTTATTTTCATATTTTTAGTAACATTTATTTTATATTTCCATTAATAAAATAATTATCGCATCATTATTATGTAATTATTTAATATACTTATTTATTAACTAAAAATTAAAAATAAAATACCATGATTTAGATAAATTCTCTAGATTTCAGAATAATATTTATAGTCTAATATAGCTATTGGTTATTACTATATTTAAAATGATATAGTATTTAAAACATGAATGTGACATCTTTAAATTTTTATTAAATAAAATATTATAAATATTATAATCTCATCTAAGTGGCCCAAAAATTAAAATATAAATTTATATAATGAAAATGTATTTATTAAGTTAAAAAAATACATATATATTCGTTCATAACATATCTTTTTACCCATGTGGACACATAAAGGATATTTAAGACAAATATGGTGACATTTTCTGAGATTCTTTGATTTAAATATTATATAATTAATTTTCATGGACAAGTGTCCATTAAAAAAATTTATTTAGATAATTATGTATTAAGGATATAATTACTTTCATATAATAAATTTTTTCAAGTTTTAGATTCATTTTATAGTCTTTATAATTTTATTTTTAACCTAAATCACCCAATTTACCCTTTACTGTGGTAACAAAATTTACCAAGATTACCATTCGTATTGGAAAAAAATAAAAGAGAAATATTCACTAAATTTTGACCTTTGGAATACAAATACTGAATTTATTTTTCAAAATTCAAGGCATAATAGTTTTATAATTTAATTTAAATAAAAACTGATAAAATTCCATGAAAAACATTTTTTTCAGAAACATTCCCTTCTAAAAAATTAGATGCTTTTATAATAAATTCAAGTATAAAATCCTTTAAAAAACTCAATTATATTATTTTAAATTTAAATTAACTAATTAAAATTTAAAAATAATCCAAAACTTAATTTTATTCTGTAAAGACTTGAAAATAAAATATAGTTTTCAATAAAAATGAGTATTTCACTATTCATTAAAAGATTAAAATTTTCAGAAAATAACCCAAAAATTTACCCTAAGATAATTATAAAAATACACTTTAAAAAAGATTATTTTTTAAAATAAAATTTATAAAATTTATAAAATTTTATTTTTAAAACAAGTTTTCCCTTAAAAGGTGGCAAACTACATTTAATAAAAACATACCTTTTTATGCTTAAAAATGAGTTTGTTTTTATTTTTTGACTATAAAACATATTGTATGAAATAAAAAATAAATTATTAAATAAAAAACATATAAATTTAATTAATATCATTTAATAATAGTGATTAATTTTATTTATTAAGATAAAATGACTTTTTGGGAATAAAAATAGTTTTTCATAAAAACACATCATTTTTTTCAATTGTTTTTTGTTTTTATTAATAATTAATTGGTATCCCCAGAATTAATTTCATAATTATGTTAATACTGATTCATTCCCATCATTCTAACCGCTAGTTTATAACTGTTATATTATATTATTATTCTGTAAAACTTGGTCTTGTGTGTAATAAAAGTTATTGAAGGAACTCGACATTGTGTGAAATATAATCCAATAATTGTCTTTCATGTACCACAAGATAATATAAGTGTTAAATGTAGTGAACGATTAAAATAATTTTATGTATAAATTAATCATAACTTGATGTAGTGTGCAACACAAACCATCAAATAATTTAAAATTATTTTTAAAATAATTCATAAAATCTAAGGGTGGTACATATATCAATATTTACCCAATGCATTGGAGGGATATATAGGTCTCACCCATTAAATAATAAAAATCATACATATGCATGCCATAAGATCATAAATAATTCATCATATCATAATTTATAAAAATTAATTTTATTCATAAATATTTCATCATAACATAACCTATAGAAAAGAAAAAAGTTTTATAACCATTTTATCATTTCGTCAAACAATAACCTGTGGAAAAAGAAGCAGGTTTTATAAGAATTTTATCATTGTATAATCCATGGAAGAGAAACAGGTTTTATAAACATCGTTTCATCATAAATATAAAGAATTCAATCAAAAAATAAGAATGGTATCCTTGGATCATATCCCAGGTAAATCATAAGTAACAAAAAATGATGTTATATTTTATAGAAAATGATTTTAAAATATCACATGGAACATTTCATAAGGAAGATAGTCTTCCCACTTTGAAAACCACTTTTTAAGACCTAAAAAATTTTCAAAATCATTTTCTTTGAAAATGACCATGGTAACTTATAAAGGAATATTTAAGGATCATTTAAAACATTTCTTGAGGAAAATATCCTTTCCACTTTGATAAAAACTTTTTAAAACATAAAACATTTTGAAAATCCTTTTCTTTGAAATAACCATGGAAACTTATAAAGGAATCTTTAAAGATCATTTAAAACATTTCATGAAGAAAATATACTTTCCTCTTTTAAAAACAATTTTTAAAACATAAAAAATTTTCAAAAATAATTTTCTTTTAAAATAACTTTGTAAACTTTTTAAGGAAGCTTTAAATATCATTTAAAACATTTCTTAAGGAAAATATCCTTTCCACTTTGAATTTTTTTTTTGTCAAAACATAAAATATTTTAAAAATAATTTTATTTGAAAATAAAATTTGAAAACTTATAAAGGAATATTTAAGAATAATTTAAAACGTTTCTTGATGAAAATAATATTTCCACTATGATTTTTTTTAGAAAACATGTATATTAAAGAAAAAGGGTTTTCGATCGAAGAGAGAAATAAAGATGTTTTTTCATAAAAACATGATCTTGGTATCTTAAGTACTTAAGAGAGGGAAATGAATGGAAAAAATGTATTATAAATAAAAAATATAGTATGATAAAATTCATGACTTTCTTGATATATAGTTCATAATATTTCATCATTAGAAGCATAAACATAGACAATCCCAATAAATGACGTGATTGTATTATAAATACCTTACCACTTTGGTAACTTTGAATCGTAAGCCAAAATTTAATAATATCATTAAATGAAACTTAAAATTTCATAATAATAAATAAATTCATGATATTAAATGTTAATGGGGCTATATATACACCTGATAAATGAAGATAGGTTCATATAATAACATATGTCTCAAAGAAGGAAAATTGAGACAAAAATCCCTTACAGTTTTGGTAACTTTTGAGTTGTAAATCACATGAAATATAGATCCTAAAATGGATATTTAAATACATGTTATTTTCAGTATAACCATTATAAAATACATTCATGTGTAGTATATAAACCACATAAAATAAACATGTGGTGAATATGATTTGTGTCTTAGAGAAAATAAATGTGATACGGAAATCCCTTACCATAAGTCTCAACTTCCTTCATACACATTAGAACCTCATATATAATAAATATAATTTTACTATAAAACTATTAAATAACCATAATTATATATATAATACCATATATTATTAACTTATATACATTTATTACTCGTTTATTAACAATTCATTGTTAAAAAAACATTTCAGGTAATAACTACCTTGTTTTTCATGTATGTTTTGAATTGTCATTTTTTTGTCCTATTACTTTGATCATGGTCCCATAATTTAAATAATTTTAAATATGATATAAGTATCATATATATTCAGTATATATGTATTTATATTAATCCATAAAATTTAGAGATAGAAAATGAAACACACTATTCATGGAGATAGTAGGCTAAACGTACGCATGAACACTGTTTCCATTTTATTGATGAATGAAAAAATAAAGGTTAATAATATATTAAATTTATATAATAATTTTTATTTAATATATATCATATTTATTCAATAAATATAACCTTATTAGCTTCTAAAAAAGCATTAGTGAAAAATGAATCACATCGCTTCGTGAGGCGACAGTTCACTGTACACACAAATAACGTTATCGTATCCCCTTTAGATTGGAAAGTAATAATATATATGTGATATAATAAATATTTAATTTTAATTATGTTTAAAATATCATATATTTTAATTATATATATCATTATTACCATCCAAGTAAAATACTAATGGAAAACCACTTCACATCGGTTCGTGAGGCGGTAATCCACCCTATACACAAGCGACATTATTGTTTTCCAAAGGGTTGGGAGGTAAGAATTTAGATGTGTTATTATATTTATATAGGTATAGTAATATCATAAATATCATCTATAAATACTAAATACATCATTATATCCAGTTATAATAGGTGGTTATGGAAAAAAAAATAACGTCGGCTCACGAGGTGGTAGTCCGCTGTACACATGATGGACAATTTCATTTCGCATTTGATAGAAGTGGAGATGGATATAAGTTATGAAATTAACATTATAAAATTAATTTATTTTTGAGATAATGTTTTTATTATATCATCATAATTTAATAATTGTTGAAGGATTTGGAGGAAGAAATAAAATGAAACACTCGGTTAGGGGTGTTACCTCTTATTCAGACAACTTTTTTTGGTTTGCACCAAAAGCCTTGTAGGTTTTCTTTATAAAAAAATTGACATTTTAGGATGATATAATGGAATTATGGAATTTATGTTGTTACTTATTTTCTAAATCAATGTTATTTTTATGTGAGAATAGGAGAAGAGAGGGGGTGACCTTTTATAAGTGAGGCGAGTGGAACACTTGTAAGTTTTGAAAAGAAAAAGGTGTCACCATATCATTCACATGAAAAGAGGGTATAAAATGGAACTTTATCTATAATAGAATATATGAGGTCTAAATATGTCCAGTAAATGGATTTTGGAAAAGTTTATAGGTGATTTTACCCCTTATATTTGTAGATTAACCCCCAGTAAACCCATTTCCACCTCAACCGTGATAATTAATTTCTACTTGTTTTACTATTCATAATGGTAAAAATTAATTTGAAATTAGTATAAAATATAAATTATTCTGATTCCAAATATTGAATACATTTTTTTAAATTCAATTCAAAGAGGTGGTGAAATTTAACACTATTGTAAAATAAGCTTTTACCAACAGTTAGAAACTGTTGGTAAAAGCCCCAAAACCATTGGGAAATTCTATCCCAACGGTTCACTGAACCGCTGGGTTATGAGGTGTGGGGATAGCCATATCACAATGGTGCAGCTTGAACCGTTGGGATAAGTTGGTTGGATTTTCAAA
Organism: Viscum album; assembly: GCA_963277665.1. NCBI lineage: Eukaryota > Viridiplantae > Streptophyta > Magnoliopsida > Santalales > Viscaceae > Viscum > Viscum album. The sequence continues at coordinate 910,466,807 of OY728145.1, forward strand.
AAATGAACGGTTTAGTGTTAAACGTTGGTAAATTTCTATCCCAAAGATTAATAACCGTAGGTTTATACAACTAGAACAACAGTTTTTAACCGTTGGTATACACCAATTGAAATGGCTCACAGTGAATTTTTTCCATAAGTCGGGCTATATGGGTATACACCAACGGTTGTTAAACTGTTGGTATACCACCTAAAACACACTGCTCCCAATAGTTTAATTGAAACCATTGGGATATAGGTATACCAACAGTTTGATAACCGTTGGCATATACTACTCAATATGTATACCAACAGTTCATAGAACCGTTGGTATTTCATCTTCTCCCTAACAAAAAAAACTATAGGCACCTCTTCCAACCAACACCTCTTCCATCCAGAATCAACATACAACAGGCTCCCCTCTGCATCAAGAAACATACAATGGTCTCCCCTCTCCAATTCCAGTACTGCAATTCCGACAAGCAGCATGTCACTACCTCCACTCTGGAATTATAGTACAAACCTATAAAATAATGATGAATACAAAAAAAACACTCATGCAGCCCCCCTAAACACCCCCTGCACCCCTAGAACAGCCCCTTTCACCACCCTGGACAACCCCTTACACCCCCATTGGACACCCCTCCCCACTAGACGCTCCCCTGGACACCCCCTTGGACACCCCTTCCCCCTAGACACCCCCTCCCCCTTCCCTGCAGACCCCCTAGACCCCCCTGGACACCCCATCCCCTACCCTGCAGACCCCCCTAGACACCCCCTGGACCACCCAAACACCCCTAGACACCCCACCTTCACCTTACCCCTGCCCTGCAGACCCCCCCCCCAGCACCCCCCAGACAGCCCTTGGACACCCCCTAGACACCCCCTAGACACCCCCTCCTAGACACCCCACCTGCACCCTCCCCCTGCCCTACAGACCCCCTGCACCCCTGGACACCCCATGGATAGCTCTAGGCTTCCAGCCAGTACATAATAGCCTTTCTGTTTTCCCAGTACAGCCAAAATTCCATTCTGGATAGTGAAGATATTAACCAATATAACCTAACAAATATGAATCACCTAAATTGATTGAGTATCCAAAAGACTCCATCTAGTAGTCTAAATTGATTCATGTAGTACAATATATTCACATTTTTTAGACTCCATATGGTAGTCTAAAAAAAATACCTCTGGTGATCCTAGCAACAAAGTTTCTTATGTCCCACGTTTTGGCACTGATATAAAACCAAGTATTTTATCCTAGAAGAAAGCAGTGAGAAAAAAATATAGTTTTTAGACCACCATTTATAGGGTCTGACATAGAACATCCTTTTTCCCTTATTGGATATTCCTCCACCACACCCAGGAATAGAAGAAACATGAAATACATCTCGTACAGTGGTCAGCTCTGCTAGAGTGGTCAGAGTTGCTACAATGTTCAGAGTTGCTACATTACCTGAAAATTTAGTCTGGGGGTCTTCCACACCTAGACCCCCAGAGTAGGGGCGCGTTGCCCCATGCAACCCCCAATGAGCTCACCAGAGAGCTCGACCCACAAAAGTTGCGAGCCACAAGCATTCAAACCAACCAAATCGAGCTACACCAATCTGACAACTTCAAAATCATCTATTTTAAAAGTAAATTTGGCTTAAATCCTTTAAAAAGATTCTAAATATGCTTTATTAATATCACTTTAAAACCTTGAAAATAATTAACATTATCCCTTTTTCTAACACAATTGACAAAATTTCCAAAAATAGGTTATCATTTTAAATCCAAAACATTTTAGACACTTTTCCAAATACAAATATCATTATAAAAATATTCCCAAGTTTTCTATAAGAATCAATGTATTTTTAAACTTTCCCATTTAGAAATTTCCATTTCAAATTAACCCTATCCAATGAAAACACACACAGTATACCATGATCTATCATAACCAAACCATAAAGAAAATGGAAATAACTCAAAATCAAAAAAATGAAAAATTCCAAGTCCTCAAAAATGCACAACAATGCAATAAGAGATTGAAGTCAAGATTCATTCAAGAAAGAGGATATCTCAATTCATGAGTGTTCAAGGGGCTAAGAGACCCAAATAGTTGAAGAAATGATGTGACTATTTGATACGAGTATATCTAATCCTTCCTATCAACTACTATAGATCTTGATGATTATGATCATGAGTAGATTGGGTTATCTAGTGTGTTCATGCAGGGATATCTGCATCAAGTGGTGCATAAGAAACTTGGAGATTAGGGAGATCTTTTATTTTAATAATACTATTTTATTGGTTAGTGGGAAGATACATTCATTGGTGGGGCTCTAGAGTTGGAGAATAGTGGGTCTCTATTCTTATTGGATTGAGAGGTCCTTAGTGTAACCACTTCGGTTTATAGTGGAGAATCTGTAACTAGGGTGACTAAATAATCGTGAAAAGGAGTAGGCATTTGAGTCTGAACATTTTAAAACCTTGGGATGTGATGGCTACCATAGCGAGTAATTCAAATAGAAAAACTAATCAGGTCTTTTCAAATATTAAATACTAGATATAGAAGGAATAACTTCATTGAAAGGAGGCATCTTCTGGAAATTCATATAGTGTGGAAGGAAGGGGAGAGTTACAAAACATAGAAATGTTAGAGAAAAGGTAAATAAAAACATGTTGGAGTGGGATTAACTCAGAGGAATATGGTCCCATGTGTTGGAATTATGGGAAGAAAGGACACCTGAAAAAGGATTTCAATGGCTAGAGATTGAATTATAGAAGATACACTTTAGAATTTGGATTTCTTAATCTTATATTAGAAGATAAGAGTGGTTTGTTGTTGAGTATCTCTAATTATCTTGAGTCTTAGCTATAGAATCTCGAGCTTCATTTCACTTAACATCTAATAGGCTAATTATGAATAATTGTACTTCTAAAAGATATGGAAAGGTTCATTTTATAGATCATCTTGCTCTAAAAATTATAGAAAAAGGTGACATATTCTTGCAGATGAGAAATATAAGTATGTTTGAGTTAAGGGGTGTGTGGTGAATACCATGATTAAAGAAGAATTAATTTTCCTTGGAAATAGATGATGTATGTTTTTATAGAACATTCATAGATGTTTCATGGAAAATTTCACACCGTTCCATGGTTGTGGCTAAAAAGGTTAAGGATAGGAAGTGTGAAGGTGATATCTTTAGAAAGCATTTGAAGGTTTCCACTGCAACCATCCCCCCACCCCCACTCCAGCCCATACCCCATCCCCCACTCCACTGCATCCCCTACTCCACTTCCCCCTACAGCCCCCAACACTCCACTGTAACCCCCCATCCCCACTCCAGCCCCCATCCTCCACTCCAGCCCCCCCCCATCCCCCACTCCACTATATCCCTTACTCCACTGCCCCCTGCAGCCCCCCACACTCCACTACAGCCCCCCACACTCCACTCCATCCCCAACTCCACTTCATCCTCCCATACCCTACTCTATAGCCCCCACACTCCACTGCAGCCCCCACTCCACTACAACCCCCAATACCCTACACCACTGTCCCCTACAGCACCCACCCAGTCCCCCCATCCCCCACTCCACTGCCTCCCTACATCCCCAACCCATTCCCCCCATTCCCTACTCCATTTCCCCCCTGCAGCCCCCACACTCCACTACAACCCCTCCCCCACTCCACTGCAGCCCCCCCATCCCCTACTCCACTGCCCCCTGCATCCCCCCACCTAGTCCCCCCAACACCTACTCCACTACCCCCCTACAGCCCCCCACACTCCACTGCAGCCCCACCCACAATCCACTGCCCCACCCCACTCCATTGCAGCTCCCCATCCCCTACTCCACTACCCCCACCCCTATATCCCGCACCCAGTCCTCCCATCCCCTACTCCTGTAACACCCCAGGTAAATAAAGAATATGACATCTTTATATTTATCCATATTTGTGAATCAAATATTAATATTACTTTAAAGGGGATGCTATGCTCAATGGCGTACCCAATACGCAACAACGAGTTTCTTGGGAATCTTATGTTGCACTCTAATAATAAAATAATATTATTTTAAATGGTAGTTAACATATAGACGTTGTATTGGAGAGAATGGATAGAAATAACTAAAATATGATTATATATGTTTTTTAAATGTTTTTACATTTATCCAATGACTTAAAATACGGAAAGAATTCAATTTTAGGCTTTTATACCCTAATTTTCACTAAAGGTTCACTTATCGCCTTTTGATGGTGAACTGTCATTAAAAATAGTTTTGATCACTCTTATAAATTATTTTGGACCAAATAAAACTCTTCTTTAGAATCGGGACATCAAATTTTACTTTGTGTAAATTTTTGGTATTTTTCCGATAAAGTTCATTTTTTAATGAATAATGTAAAATGTTGTTTTTAATTAAAAACCTCTTTTTAATCTAATTTATTTATATGATTAGATTATCTTTTGAATTGGTTTTAAAGTAAAATTATAAAATATTTTTACCATTAAATCCAATAGTGGTCATTGGAATTAATTTCACTTTGAAATCGGACTTAAACTAGTGTCAATCTTTTGATACTTATTGTTTCATAAAAACACGCTTTTTGCTCTGACAGCGGGAATTAATTATTAAATTAATTAATGCAACTTATATGTTGTGAATTTTGTAAAATGGACTTCATTTTTTAATTCAGAATATCAAATATATATTAGGGTGAATTTTTGGTATTTTTTCTGAAAAACATCAATTTTTGATGAATAGTGAAACCACTAAGTGGTACTTATATTAAACTGATTTTTCATTTAAATGAAATTTTACCACTTCTGTGTTTTGAATTTCAAAAATCCGACATACATGGTTGTCATTATGAAGTAAAATGTGGTTTAATGAGATAAAAATATTTTTTTGGTGAATAGTAACTTATTAAGTTTTTAATCGCGATTAGAGGTAATTAGTGCAATTTAAGGCAAAAATGATATTATAATAAAATGAAAATACCTTGACACATGTACAAACCTTATTGGATATGTCACGGATGACCAAGAAAATCCATGGGTCAACTTGGGGACCCCATGGAGACACTTTGGATGGAAAATGACATAAATACCTTTTATTTAATGTTAAAGAAAAAAATGGCACAAACATGATATGTTTTACTAAAACAATTTTTTAATGTGGTTATACAAGTAAGATTTTTTATTATAAATATTCATTGGAAATATAAAACGATTTCCTACATCATAGTAATTTTTTTATAATTTTTATACATTAAATAAAGTAAATTATTTATGACATAATAATGATGCAGCGATGACATCATTATTTGACGATTTAAATAAAATGGAAAGATAATGTAAAATCTATGAACTACACATGTCCAAAACTTATTGGATGGGTGGATTTCGAACCCTTATCACCTTATACACGAATTATATCAATGTGGGACCTTTTAAAACTGAAACACATTTTCAAATAATGTAATATTTCTTTACTTTCCAAAAGTGCCCCTCCTCTCCTCTTATAAAAGGCCCCCACCTCTACCTCATTTCACACACTCCTCAAGCCTTTGGATCGTCCAAAACCTGCCCATTTACTCTCTCCACACCCCTATACTCATCCTAGAGGATTCCCTTTGGGCAGAATCCTTTCAAACGAAGCCTTTAGTCTCAAATCAAAAGGAGATACACTTTTAAAGGTAATTCATTCCCTCATGTTCATTTGTTTAATTTTGCTTCTCCAACCCACTAAACTCCTTTTATTTACTTCTTTTGTAACAACAACAGTATCTTAAATATACTAGGATGTTGGTATAATATTTATTCGAGCTAAAGTCTCACAAACAACATAAAATGGTTAAAGAACATACGGTTTCCATGGATGGTGAAATTCTGCCTCCCGAAACGATGATTGTTCAATACTCATTTAACACCTTCAAAGGTGGCCATTATGATGTCACTATTTTTATATATGAAATATAATATGTTTATGTTTTCCTTAAGCTTCTGTTTTTTTTTTCATTTTGGGCATACCTTTATGGTTTCCATTATGGGTAAATGCGATATATTCATTTAAAGAAGTGCGGACTACCGCCCCCTCAAAGTGATTTGATTCGTTAAATACCATATGTGGGACGTATAAAGGATGGAACTATGATATTATATAGGATATTATACTGTAATTATAATATACCTTTATATCATTATTATTCCATTCTATAAAATATGAAATAGAAATGAAAGTAGCGTTCATGCGTACGTACGGCTTACCGTCTCCATGAACGGTGCATTTCATTTCTTACCTCTAAATGATTATGTAATGTTATAAATGCATGCATGTACTGGATATATATGACTTATATGATATCTACATCATGAATAAAATTCTGGATATGATAAACATTTGGCCACACGAACAAAATATAATTGTAAGAAGTCCACTTTCGACTTAAGAACCAAATATCGGCAAAACAAATATTATTAACTTAAATGATTACATAATGTTTATGACATGGTAATAAGTGATATAAAAGGAATAATGAACTTGAAAAAGGTTCTTAAGGAAGTAGAAATTAACTCAAGTTTATTATTCATGAGATTAAAGAACGATCGAGTCAAGTCGGACCCGAGGTAAGGGATCTTACTCCTCTCTTTCTTTTTAAGTACACTCTTTTATTTCATTCCCTCTAAAGATCATCTTTCTTGTTATTGGGATGTTATTATATATTACAATTACATTAATTTTTATGTTCATGTGATGAGAGACCCTATTCTCTTTCATCAATCCTTTTTGGAAGTTTTGAGTGGCGCCGTTAGGCTGCCGAATTTTCGTAAGAGATCTAACCTCTCTCTTTCTTTTTAAGTACTCCCCTTTATGTCACTTCTTTTAAGCTCCTATTTGTTATGATGGGGGATGTTATTTCATATTCCTCTTGCTGTAAATTTTGTTGTAATATGATGAGATACCCTATTTGATCTAATCAATCCATTTTTGGATGTTTTAAGTGGCGCCGTTAGGCTGCCGAGTTTTCGTAAGGGATTTTTCATCTCACTTTTATTCTTGTGAGATTTATGCTACATTTGCCACAATTTCCTTTGAGTGGTGTATTTACTGACCATTATTTTACTCATTGTGTAATATTCCTTCATTTATGAGTATTTACATCAATTATGTATTGTCCTTCTTTCACGGGTCGTATGTTTCGAAAGATACCCAAGTCGGTAAGGGAACCTTTCACCCTCCTCTTTTTAAAAGACTTCGTTTGTTATGTCTTTTAATTCAGATACTATTATATTGGGATATGTTATTATATATCCTGATTGATGTAAATTTTATGTCCAAGTGATGAGATTCCCTTTTTATCTCTCATCAACCCATTTTCTGAATTTTTGATGTGACGCCGTTAGGCTGTCAAGGGAACTTCTTAACCCAATTTTGATTTCTTTGGGTTCGACACGTAGTTATTGAATATGTCATCCTTTTAATATGTGTGAATGACCTTTGATTATTTTACACTTAATATCCACTTATATTTGATGTATTCGTTTGTCACACATAATTATGTAATTGATTTATCCTTAAACCAAGGATACCGTCTTTGTAAGGGACTTCGTATCAATCTCCTTTCATTGAGGCATATTTCATTTTATACACAACATTATTTTATACGGTGTATAAACCCCTTTGACTTTTACTTTTATACAAAATGAATATTTTTCTACGAAGCGTTTTACAAAACGACAAAAAGGAATGTTTCTTTTAACGTACGCGGTGACAACGACGTTTTCCGCCGCCACGAGTATTATTTGGTCTTTGAATTCCTCAACAAGCCGTAATGTTTTTAAAATAAAATAAATACCATATACTATTTTATGTATTTTGGTATTGAAAATGGTTTTGATAATGGATTCTATTCTGTCAATATATTTATGATATATTGTGATTGAAATGTGGAAATGTTATCATTCCTTTATATTGGTTTTATGTTTTATAATTTTATATTGGTACTTGGACATTTTAACAGGTGGTTACGTTATAAACCATATGACGGGTGGTTCCATGAATACTAGGACGAGTGGTTACTTTATAACCTCCAATGCATTGGGTATGGAAGTCGGCCGCATGGCTATTCCATTTAGTATGTATGGAAATTGGCCGTATGGCTCTTCCATTAAGTGATATGTGTGGGAGTCGACCGTATGGTTATTCCACTTAAGTATGTTTATGTCCCAAGTTACCTTTATATATGTTATGTGTTCTTTATATGGGTTTTATGGTAATCCTTCGGTTACAAAAAGGTAAGTAATGATATTTTATTCAGTGAAATGTTTTTACTACTTCATAAAGGTGAAAAGTATTACCTTGATAAAGTATACATGGTTTACTTTTTGTTTTGATAAACTAACAGTTTTTTTGTGTATCCCTTCCTGAGTTTTTATGCTCATCCCATGTTTTTGAAATGTTTTTCACAGGACTTAGCGTGGAATAGGGTCAAGGATGGGATCAAGGGAAAGTCATGCTACCTAAAACTTGAAACTAGACATGTTTCTTTTTAAGAATTTTTATTTTATGGAAATTTAGTAGAAGAGACTACTTTGTAATCTTTTGAGATTTAATAGTTATCTCCTAATTCTCTAAAACTCTAAACCTGAAAAGATCCTCAATGTGAATTATTCATTTAATTCAATTTTAAGTAAGGTTTAAGGCTAGGGCCTTATAGTTGGTATCAATGGTCGGTTTAGATAACTTTAGAGGTTAGGGTATTCTTTAAGCATAAGTGACATTACCATAATGGTTAGGATTTCAGATAGAGTCCTAGTTTTAGATAAAGTGAATGAGTAAGAATATCTTAGTGTTTATCTTCCTCATTAGTACATGATGTTTTTTTTGTTATATTCACACTGACCCTTTTTGGTTTTAGTAAATGGCTGGATCTAGCAGGCACCAAGGTAACGGTGGATGTGAAGGAAACTGTGACAGTTTTCTGAGCGAGCAACTGAATGATATGGGAGCTGTAATGAGAACTCTTGTGTTTATCCTCAACCAACTATCTGGAGTTATGATTGACCACCTAAACCTTGGAGATTTCTCTAAGGCATCATATATGCAAGAAACAAATCCCTACGGAAGTACAGGTAATAATCATAAAGGTAAGTGTGTTCAAAAACCTATGTGTCAAAGATGTGGAAAGAAACACCTAGGAAAATGTTTCAAAGGGACAGAAATATGCTATAGATGTGGAAATGAAGGTCATAAAGCAAGAACCTGCCATGGAAAAAGGAAGCATCCAGTTGACTCGAGGAAAGGGAAAGAAGTTCTTTCTGAGGGATCAATTGAATGTTTTAAATGTGGTGTGCATGGTCATTATGCAAACACATGTCCTATGAAGAAGTTTCGTGAATGGGGTCACCAAGAGCGTACCAATATTCGTTTACCAATACCCAATTCCATTTCGATTGATGATGAAGAAACTGACAATGACCAATCAAAGGTATGTACTATTTCATGACTATTGTTTTCCTATTTTGGAATCTTAGGATATGATTCATGATTTTGTTTGTAGGAAAGAGGTATTTTGGAATAATTTGGAAAGGAATGGATAATGTATCATTAATAATGTTGAATGAGTAAGATGTCAACATATAAGGGATTCAAGAGTTATGGTGAAATTCTTAAGAGTATTAAGTCTCTTTTGATGATGGGGTTACATTAGAAGACTTTTTATATTATGTGTAACCCTGATGTTTAATATAGGCAAATTTTATTCAAGTAATAGTTATCTTTTCTTTTGTGGACATAGTTATAAAGAACCATTTGGGTTTATATGATCCTTACTTTTGAGGTAATTATGGGTTACTATATGTTATGATTGAAGTGAAAGGCATGAGATAAAATTGAGGTTAAATTATGTTATGGTTATTTTTGATGGTTTTATCCCTTTTTGGGGAATGATTTGAGAATTATATAGTTTTGGAAAAAGGACAACACGAAGACCGTGTGACTACCCGTCGCGTCGGACAAAGGTGCGGGAATCGAACCCACAACCAAAGTGCGACTGGTATTTATCGCCTACCACTGGACTACGTGAAGTCCCTGGTTAGTTTGACTGATTCTTTCTAGTTATATGATTTTATGAATTAAGAGTAAGTTGATTTTGGGTTATTTATGAAAATGATTAACCTATCTTAGAGGATATGTGATTAGGTTAATTACTTTTCAATACGAGACTTTAGGAGCAACTGATGTTGTTTGGAGATAAATGTTACGATTTAACTTGGAAGACTATGGGACTAAATCCTTAAAATATTTGGGTTTCAATATTAGTTTGGTTTAATTTGAAGTATTTTATGGACAAATGGTTTATCTAATGGTCCTCGTTGAACTTTGGGTTTTATTGGACAAATATTGGAGATTAAGCATAGATTTTCTTTTTATAAAGGGTTATCCTTTTCTGGATTATCTGATCTTGTACTAGCCTTTTTGGTTTTGGTTTTGGTTAAAGTCTAAAGACATGGGAAGTATATAGTTCTCTTTTTTTTGGGTTAGGTAATTCCTTAGAAGTTGATTATAGTACTCTTAATGTGAACAAGTCTCACTAAATACTCACCTTTTGGAGAAAATATGAGTTTGTGTAAGGAATCTAATAAAAGTTGAAAGTCAATATGATAAGTGATTATGTTTCCTTATGAATAAATTCCTTAATAAAAATTAACTTAAAGAAAAAATGTTGTCTACTAACTTTTCCTACTGGGGAATCGAATACCGTTTAACCCATCACAAGTTTGTGATTTTCTCGTGGTTAACTTTCTCCTAAACATGTTTTCTATCACTCTCCATCAGAACATGACCCTTTTTTTTCCTCCATGTCCATATTTACATACTTGGAATCCTAGTATGGGTTAACTCGGGTAACCTTTGTACTTATCTTTCTTTATTTTAAAGTGATTGTTTTACCGACTCTTCTCCGATGTGGGACTTTCAAGGATGTTTCCAAGCCCAATTTTAAAATTGCAAGGACGCAATTCCCAAAAAGGGGGAAGGATGTAACACCCCAGGTAAATAAAGAATATGACATATTTATATTTATCCATATTTGTGAATCAAATATTAATATTACTTTAAAGGGGATGTTATGCTCAAGGGCGTACCCAATACACAACAACGAGTTTCTTGGGAATCTTACGTTGCACTCTAATAATAAAATAATATTATTTTAAATGGTAGTTAACATGTAGACGTTGTATTGGCGATAATGGATAGAAATAACTAAAATATGATTATATATGTTTTTTAAATGTTTTTACATTTATCCAATGGCTTAAAATACGGAAAGAATTCAATTTTAGGCTTTTATACCCTAATTTTCACTAAAGGTTCACTTATCGCCTTTTGATGGCGAACTGTCATTAAAAATAGTTTTTAACACTCTTATACATTCTTTTGGACCAAATAAAACTCTTCTTTAGAATCGGGACATCAAATTTTACTTTGTGTAAATTTTTGGTATTTTTCCGATAAAGTTCATTTTTTTAATGAATAGTGTAAAATGTTGTTTTTAATTCAAAACCTCTTTTAATCTAATTTATTTATATGATTAGATTATCTTTTGAATTGGTTTTAAAGTAAAATTGTAAAATATTTTTACCATTAAATCCAATAGTGGTCATTGGAATTAATTTCACTTTGAAATCGGACTTAAGCTAGTGTCAATCTTTTGATACTTATTGTTTCATAAAAACACGCTTTTTGCTCTGACAGTGGGAATTAATTATTAAATTAATTAATGCAACTTATATTTTGTGAATTTTGTAAAATGTACTTCATTTTTGAATTCGTAATATCAAATATAGCTTAGGGTGAATTTTTGGTATTTTTCTGAAAAATTTCAATTTTTGATGAATAGTGAAACCACTAAATGGTACTTATATTAAACTGATTTTTCGTTTAAATGAAATTTTACCACTTCTGTGTTTTGAATTTCAAAAATCTGACATACATGGTTGTCATTATGAAGTAAAATGTGGTTCAATGAGATAAAAATATTTTTTTGGTGAATAGTAACTTATTAAGTTTTTAATCGCGATTAGAGGTAATTAGTGCAATTTAAGGCAAAAATGATATTATAATAAAATGAAAATACCTTGACACATGTTCTACCCTTATTGGATATGTCACGGCCGACCAATACAATCCATGGGTCAACTTGGGGACCCCATGGAGACACTTTGGATGGAAAATGACATAAATACCTTTTATTTAATGTTAAAGAAAAAAATGGCACAAACATGATATGTTTTACTAAAACAATTTTTTAATGGGGTTATACAAGTCAGAGTTTTTATTATAAATATTCATTGGAAATATAAAAAGATTTCCTACATCATAGAAATTGTTTTATAATTTTTAGACATTAAATAAATGAAATTATTTATGACATAATAATGATGCAACGATGACATCATTATTTGACGATTTAAATAAAATGGAAAGATAATGTAAAATCTATGAACTACACATGTCCAAAACTTATTGGATGGGGGGATTTCGAACCCTTATCACCTTATACACGAATTATATCAATGTGGGACCTTTTAAAACCGAAACACATTTTCAAATAAAGTAATATTTCTTTACTTTCCAAAAGTGCCCCTCCTCTCCTCTTATAAAAGGCCCCCACCTCTACCTCATTTCACACACTCCTCAAGCCTTTGGATCGTCCAAAACCTGCCCATTTACTCTCTCCACATCCCTATACTCATCCTAGAGTATTCCCTTTGGGGAGAATCCTTTCAAAGGAAGCCTTTAGGCTCAAATCAAAAGGAGATACACTTTTATAGGTAATTCATTCCCTCATGTTCATTTGTTTTATTTTGCTTCTCCAACCCCCTAAACTCTTTTTATTTACTTTTTTTGTAACAACACCAGTATCTTAAATATACTAGGATGTTGTTATAATATTTATTCGAGCTACAATCTCACAAAACAACATAAAATGGTTAAAGAACATACGGTTTCCGTGGATGGCGAAATTCTGCCTCCCAAAATGATGATTGTTCAATACTCATTTAACACCTTCAAAGGTGGACATTATGATGTCACTATTTTTATATATGATATATAATATGTTTATGTTTTCCTTAATCTTCTGTTTTTTTTCATTTTGGGCATACCTTTATGGTTTCCATTATGGGTAAACGCGATATATTCATTTAAGGAAGTGCGGACTACCGCCCCCTCAATGTGATTTGATTCGTTAAATACCATATGTGGGACGTATAAAGGATGGAACTATGATATTATATATGATATTATACTGTAATTATAATATACCTTTATATCATTATTATTCCATTCTATAAAATACGAAATAGAAATGAAAGTAGCGTTCATGCGTACGTACGGCTTACCGTCTCCATGAACGGTGCATTTCATTTCTTACCTCTAAATGATTATGTAATGTTATAAATGCATCCATTTACTGGATATGTATGACTTATATGATATCTACATCATGAATACAATTCTGGATATAATAAACATTTGGCCACACGAACAACATGTAATTGTAAGAAGTCCACTTTCGACTTAAGAACCAAATATTGGCAAAACAAATATTATTAACTTAAATGATTACATAATGTTTATGAAATGGTAATAAGTGATATAAAAGGAATAATGAACTTGAAAAAGGTTCTTAAGGAAGTAGAAATTAACTCATGTTTATTATTCAGGAGATTAAAGAACGATCGAGTCAAGTCGGACCCGAGGTAAGGGATCTTACTCCTCTCTTTCTTTTTAAGTACACTCTTTTATGTCATTCCCTCTAAAGATCATCTTTCTTGTTATTGGGATGTTATTATATATTACACTTACTGTAATTTTTATGTTCATGTGATGAGAGACCCTATTCTCTCTCATCAATCCTTTTTGGAAGTTTTGAGTGGCACCGTTAGGCTGCAGAATTTGCGTAAGAGATCTAACCTCTCTCTTTCTTTTTAAGTACTCCCCTTTATGTCACTTCTTTTAAGCTCCTATTTGTTATGATGGGGGATGTTATTTCATATCCCTCTTGCTGTAAATTTTGTTGTAATATGATGAGATACCCTATTTGATCTCATCAATCCATTTTTGGATGTTTTAAGTGGCGTCGTTAGGCTGCCGAGTTTTCGTAAGGGATTTTTCATCTCACTTTTATTCTTGTGTGATTTATGATACATTTGCCACAATTTCTTTTGAGTGGTGTATTTACTAACCATTATTTTAATCATTGTGTAATATTACTTCATTTATGAGTATTTACATCAATTATGTATTGTCCTTCTTTCACGGGTCGTATGTTTCGAAAGAGACCCAAGTCGGTAAGGGAACCTTTCACCCTCCTCTTTTTAAAAGACTTCGTTTGTTATGTCTTTTAATTCACATACTATTATGTTGGGATATGTTATTATATATCCTGATTGATGTAAATTTTATGTCCAAGTGATGAGATTCCCTTTTTATCTCTCATCAACCCATTTTCTGAATTTTTGATGTGACGCCGTTAGGCTGTCAAGGGAACTTCTTAACCCAATTTTGATTTCTTTGGGTTCGACACGTAGTTATTGAATATGTCCTCCTTTTAATATGTGTGAATGACCTTTGATTATTTTACACTTAATATCCACTTATATTTTGTGTATTCGTTTGTCACACATAATTATGTAATTGATTTATCCTTAAACCAAGGATACCGTCTTTGTAAGGGACTTCGTCTCAATCTCCTTTCATTGAGGCATATTTCGTTTTATACACAACATTATTTTATACGGTGTATAAACCCCTTTGAATTTTACTTTTATACAAAATGAATATTTTTCTACGAAGCGTTTTACAAAACGACAAAAAGGAATGTTTCTTTTAACGTACGCGGTGACAACGACGTTTTCCGCCGCCACGAGTATTATTTGGTCTTTGAATTCCTCAACAAGCCGTAATGTTTTTAAAATAAAATAAATACCATATACTCTTTTATGTATTTTGGTATTGAAAATGGTTTTGATAAAGGATTCTATTATGTCAATATATTTATGATATATTGTGATTGAAATGTGGAAATGTTATCTTTCCTTTATATTGGTTTTATGTTTTATGATTTTATATTGGTACTTGGACATTTTAACGGGTGGTTACGTTATAAACCATATGATGGGTGGTGCCGTGAATACCAGGACGAGTGGTTATGTTATAACCTCCAATGCATTGGGTATGGAAGTCAGCCGTATGGCTATTCCATTTAGTATGTATGTAAATTGGCTGTATGGCTATTCCATTAAGTGATATGTGTAGGAGTCGACCGTATGATTATTCCACTTAAGTATGTTTATGTCCCAAGTTACCTTTATATATGTTATGTGTTCTTTATATGGGTTTTATGGTAATCCTTCGGTTACAAAAAGGTAATTAATGATATTTTATTCAGTGAAGAGTTTTTACTACTTCATAAAGGTGAAAAGTATTACCTTGATAAAGTATACATGGTTTACTTTTTGTTTTGATAAACTAACAGTTTTTTTGTGTATCCCTTGCTGAGTTTTTATGCTCATCCCAAGTTTTTGAAATGTTTTTCACAGGACTTAACGTGGAATAGGGTCATGGATGGGATCAAGGGAAAGTCATGCTACCTAAAACATGAAACTAGACTTGTTTCTTTTTAAGAGTTTTTATTTTATGGAAATTTAGTAGAAGAGACTACTTTGTAATCTTTTGAGATGTAATAGTTATGTCCTAATTCTCTAAAACTCTAAACCTGAAAAGATCCTCAATGTGAATTATTCATTTAATTCAATTTTAAGTAAGGTTTAAGGCTGGGGCCTTATAGTTGGTATCAATGGTCGGTTTAGATAACTTTAGAGGTTAGGGTATTCTTTAAGCATAAGTGACATTACCATAATGGTTAGGATTTCAGACAGAGTCCCAGTTTTAGATAAAGTGAATGAGTAAGAATATCTTAGTGTTTATCTTCCTCATTAGTACATGATGGTTTTGTTGTTATATTCACACTGACCCTTTTTGGTTTTAGTAAATGGCTGGATCTAGCAGGCACCAAGGTAACGGTGGATGTGAAGGAAACTGTGACAGTTTTCTGAGCGAGCAACTGAATGATATGGGAGCTGTAATGAGAACTCTTGTGTTTATCCTCATCCAACTATCTGGAGTTATGATTGACCACCTAAACCTTGGATATTTCTCTAAGGCATCATATATGCAAGAAACAAATCCCTACGGAAGTACAGGTAATAATCATAAAGGTAAGTGTGTTCAAAAACCTATGTGTCAAAGATGTGGAAAGAAACACCTAGGAAAATGTTTCAAAGGGACAGAAATATGCTATAGATGTGGAAATGAAGGTCATAAAGCAAGAACCTGCCATGGAAAAAGGAAGCATCCATTTGACTCAAGGAAAGGGAAAGAAGTTCTTTCTGAGGGATCAATTGAATGTTTTAAATGTGGTGTGCATGGTCATTATGCAAACACATGTCCTATGAAGAAGTTTCGTGAATGGGGTCACCAAGAGCGTACCAATATTCGTTTACCAATACCCAATGCCATTCTGATTGAGGATGAGGAAAATGACAATGACCAATCAAAGGTATGTACTATTTCATGACTATTGTTTTCCTATTTTGGAATCTTAGGATATGATTCATGATTTTGTTTGTAGGAAAGAGGTATTTTGGAATAAGTTGGAAAGGAATGGATAATGGATCATGAAGAATGTTGAATGAGTAAGATATCAACATATAAGGGCTTCAAGAGTTATGGTGAAATTCTTAAGAGTATTAAGTCTCTTTTGATGATGGGGTTACATTAGAAGACTTTTTATATTATGTGTAACCCTGATGTTTAATATAGGCAAATTTTATTCAAGTAATAGTTATCTTTTCTTTTGTGGACATAGTTATAAAGAACCATTTGGGTTTATATGATCCTTACTTTTGAGGTAATTATGGGTTACTATATGTTATGATTGAAGTGAAAGGCATGAGATAAAATTGAGGCTAAATTATGTTATGGTTATTTTTGATGATTTTATCCCTTTTTGGGGAATGATTTGAGAATTATATAGTTTTGGAAAAAGGACAACACGAAGACCGTGTGACTACCCGTCGCGTCGGACAAAGGTGCGGGAATCGAACCCACAACCAAAGTGCGACTGGTATTTATCGCCTACCACTGGACTACGTGAAGTCCCTGGTTAGTTTGACTGATTCTTTCTAGTTATATGATTTTATGAATTAAGAGTAAGTTGATTTTGGGTTATTTATGAAAATGATTAACCTATCTTGGAGGATATGTGATTAGGTTAATTACTTTTCAATACGAGACTTTAGGAGCAACTGATGTTGTTTGGAGATAAATGTTACGATTTAACTTGGAAGACTATGCGACTAAATCCTTAAAATATTTGGGTTTCAATATTAGTTTGGTTTAATTTGAAGTATTTTATGGAAAAATGGTTTATCTAATGGTCCTCGTTGAACTTTGGGTTTTATTGGACAAATATTGGAGATTAAGCATAGATTTTTTTTTTATAAAGGGTTATCCTTTTCTGGATTATCTGATCTTGTACTAGCCTTTTTGGTTTTGGTTTTGGTTAAAGTCTAAAGACAAGGGAATTATATTGTTCTCTTTTTTTTGGGTTAGGTAATTCCTTAGAAGTTGATTATAGTACTCTTAATGTGAACAAGTCTTACTAAATACTCACCTTTTGGAGAAAATATGAGTTTGTGTAAGGAATATAATAAAAGTTGAAAGTCAATATGATAAGTGATTATGTTTCCTTATGAATAAATTCCTCAATAAAAATTAACTTAAAGAAAAAATGTTGTCTATTAACTTTTCCTACTGGGGAATCGAATACCGTTTAACCCATCAAAAGTTTGTGATTTTCTCGTGGTTAACTTTCTCCTAAACATGTTTTCTATCACTCTCCATCAGAACATGACCCTTTTTTTTTTCCTCCATGTCCATATTTTCATACTTGGAATCCTAGTATGGGTTAACTCGGGTGACCTTTGTACTTATCTTTCTTTATTTTAAAGTGATTGTTTTACCGACTCTTCTCCGATGTGGGACTTTCAAGGATGTTTCCAAGCCCAATTTTAAAATTGCAAGGACACAATTCCCAAAAGGGGGGAAGGATGTAACACCCCAGGTAAATAAATAATATGACATATTTATATTTATCCATATTTGTGAATCAAATATTAATATTACTTTAAAGGGGATGCTATGCTCAATGGCGTACCCAATACGCAGCAACGAGTTTCTTGGGAATCTTACGTTGCACTCTAATAATAAAATAATATTATATTAAATGGTAGTTAACATGTAGACGTTGTATTGGCGAGAATGGATAGAAATAACTAAAATATGATTATATATGTTTTTAAATGTTTTTACATTTATCCAATGGTTTAAAATACGGAAAGAATTCAATTTTAGGCTTTTATACCCTAATTTTCACTAAAGGTTCACTTATCGCCTTTTGATGGCGAACTGTCATTAAAAATAGTTTTTATCACTCTTATATATTCTTTTGGACCAAATAAAACTCTTATTTAGATTCGGGACATCAAATTTTACTTTGTGTAAATTTTTGGTATTTTTCCGATAAAGTTCATTTTTTTAATGAATAGTGTAAAATGTTGTTTTTAATTCAAAACCTCTTTTTAATCAAATTTATTTATATGATTAGATTATATTTTGAATTGGTTTTAAAGTAAAATTATAAAATATTTTTACCATTAAATCCAATAGTGGTCATTGGAATTAATTTCACTTTGAAATCGGACTTAAACTAGTGTCAATCTTTTGATACTTATTGTTTCATAAAAACACGCTTTTTGCTCTGACAGCGGGAATTAATTATTAAATTAATTAATGCAACTTATATGTTGTTAATTTTGTAAAATGGACTTTATTTTTGAATTCGGAATATCAAATATAGCTTAGGGTGAATTTTTGGTATTTTTCTGAAAAACTTCAATTTTTGATGAATAGTGAAACCACTAAGTGGTACTTATATTAAACTGATTTTTCGTTTAAATGAAATTTTACCACTTCTGTGTTTTGAATTTCAAAAATCCGACATAAATAGTTGTCATTATGAAGTAAAATGTGGTTCAATGAGATAAAAATATTTTTTTGGTGAATAGTAACTTATTAAGTTTTTAATCGCGATTAGAGGTAATTAGTGCAATTTAAGGCAAAAATGATATTATAATAAAATGAAAATACCTTGACACATGTCCTACCCTTATTGGATATGTCACGACCGACCAATACAATCCATGGGTCAACTTGGGGACCCCATGGAGACACTTTGGATGGAAAATGACATAAATACCTTTTATTTAATGTTAAAGAAAAAAATGGCACAAACATGATATGTTTTACTAAAACAATTTTTTAGTGGGGTTATACAAGTCAGATTATTTATTATAAATATTAATTGGAAAGATAAAAAGATTTCTTACATCATAGTAAATGTTTTATAATTTTTAGACATTAAATAAATTAAATTATTTATGACATAATAATGATGCAGCGATGACATCATTATTTGACGATTTAAATAAAATGGAAAGATAATGTAAAATCTATGAACTACACATGTCCAAAACTTATTGGATGGGTGGATTTAGAACCCTTATCACCTTATCCACGAATTATATCAATGTGGGACCTTTTAAAACCGAAAAACATTTTAAAATAAAGTAATATTTCTTTACTTTCCAAAAGTGACCCTCCTCTCCTCTTATAAAAGGCCCCCATCTCTACCTCATTTCACACACTCCTCAAGCCTTTGGCTCGTCCAAAAACTGCCCATTTACTCTCTCCACATCCCTATACTCATCCTAGATGATTCCCTTTGGGAAGAATCCTTTCAAAGGAAGCCTTTAGGCTCAAATCAAAAAGAGATACACTTTTAAAGGTAATTCATTCCCTCATGTTCATTTGTTTTATTTTGCTTCTCCAACCCCATAAACTCTTTTTATTTACTTCTTTTGTAACAACACCAGTATCTTAAATATACTAGGATGTTGTTATAATCTTTATTCGAGCTACACTCTCACAAAACAACATAAAATGGTTAAAGAACATACGGTTTCCGTGGATGGCGAAATTCTGCCTCCTGAAACGATGATTGTTCAATACTCATTTAACACCTTAAAAGGTGGCCATTATGATGTCACTATTTTTATATATGATATATATTATGTTTATGTTTTCCTTAAGCTTCTGTTTTTTTTCATTTTGGGCATACCTTTATGGTTTCCATTATGGGTAAACGCGATATATTCATTTAAGGAAGTGCGGACTACCGCCCCCTCAAAGTGATTTGATTCGTTAAATACCATATGTGGGACGTATAAAGGATGGAACTATGATATTATATATGATATTATACTGTAATTATAATATACCTTTATATCATTATTATTCCATTCTATAAAATATGAAATAGAAATGAAAGTAGCGTTCATGCGTACGTACGGCTTACCGTCTCCATGAACGGTGCATTTCATTTCTTACCTCTAAATGATTATGTAATGTTATAAATGCATGCATGTACTGGATATATATGACTTATATGATATCTAAATCATGAATACAATTCTGGATATAATAAACATTTGTCCACACGAACAACATGTAATTGTAAGAAGTCCACTTTCGACTTAAGAACCAAATATCGGCAAAACAAATATTATTAACTTAAATGATTACATAATGTTTATGACATGGTAATAAGTGATATAAAAGGAATAATTAACTTGAAAAAGGTTCTTAAGGAATTATAAATTAACTCAAGTTTATTATTTAGGATATTAAAGAACGATCGAGTCAAGTCGGACCCGAGGTAAGGGATCTTACTCCTCTCTTTCTTTTTAAGTACACTCTTTTATGTCATTCCCTCTAAAGATCATCTTTCTTGTTATTGGGATGTTATTATATATTACACTTACTGTAATTTTTATGTTCATGTGATGAGAGACCCTATTCTCTCTCATCAATCCTTTTTGGAAGTTTTGAGTGGCGCCGTTAGGCTGCCGAATTTTCGTAAGAGATCTAACCTCTCTCTTTCTTTTTAAGTACCCCCCTTTATGTCACTTCTTTTAAGCTCCTATTTGTTATGATGGGGGATGTTATTTAATATTCCTCTTGCTGTAAATTTTGTTGTAATGTGATGAGATACCCTATTTGATCTCATCAATCCATTTTTGGATGTTTTAAGTGGCGCCGTTAGGCTGCCGAGTTTTCGTAAGGGATTTTTCATCTCACTTTTATTCTTGTGAGATTTATGCTACATTTGCCACAATTTCCTTTGAGTAGTGTATTTACTGACCATTATTTTACTCATTGTGTAATATTCCTTCATTTATGAGTATTTACATCAATGATGTATTGTCCTTCTTTCACGGGTCGTATGTTTCGAAAGATACCCAAATCGGTACGGGAACCTTTCACCCTCCTCTTTTTAAAAGACTTCGTTTGTTATGTCTTTCAATTCACATACTATTATGTTGGGATATGTTCTTCTATATCCTGATTGATGTAAATTTTGATGTCCAAGTGATGAGATTCCCTTTTTATCTCTCATCAACTCATTTTCTGAATTTTTGATGTGACGCCGTTAGGCTGTCAAGGGAACTTCTTAACCCAATTTCAATTTCTTTGGGTTCGACACGTAGTTATTGAATATGTCATCCTTTTAATATGTGTGAATGTCCTTTGATTATTTTACACTTAATGTCCACTTATATTTGGTGTATTCGTTTGTCACACATAATTATGTAATTGATTTATCCTTAAACCAAGGATACCTTCTTTGTAAGGGACTTCGTCTCAATCTCCTTTCATTGAGGAATATTTCGTTTTATACACAACATTCTTTTATACGGTGTATAAACCCCTTTGACTTTTACTTTTATACAAAATGAATATTTTTCAACGAAGTGTTTTACAAAACGACAAAAAGGAATGTTTCTTTTAATGTACGCGGTGACAACGACCTTTTCCGCCGCCGTGAGTATTATTTGGTCTTTGAATTCCTCAACAAGCCGTAATGTTTTTAAAATAAAATAAATACCATATACTCTTTTATGTATTTTGGTATTGAAAATGGTTTTGATAAAGGATTCTATTATGTCAATATATTTATGATATATTGTGATTGAAATGTGGAAATGTTATCATTCCTTTATATTGGTTTTATGTTTTATGATTTTATATTGGTACTTGGACATTTTAACAGGTGGTTACGTTATAAACCATATGACGGGTGGTGCTGTGAATACCAGGATGAGTGGTTACGTTATAACCTCCAATGCATTGGGTATGGAAGTAGGCCGTATGGCTACTCCATTTAGTATGTATGGAAATTGGCCGTATGGCTATTCCATTAAGTGATATGTGTGGGAGTCGACCGTATGGTTATTCCACTTAAGTATGTTTATGTCCCAAGTTACCTTTATATATGTTATGTGTTCTTTATATGGGTTTTATGGTAATCCTTTGGTTACAAAAAGGTAAGTAATGATATTTTATTCAGTGAAGAGTTTTTACTACTTCATAAAGGTGAAAAGTATTACCTTGATAAAGTATACATGGTTTAATTTTTGTTTTGATAAACAAACAGTTTTTTTGTGTATCCCTTACTGAGTTTTTATGCTCATCCCAAGTTTTTGAAAAGTTTTTCACAGGAATTAGCGTGGAATAGGGTCAAGGATGGGATCAAGGGAATGTCATGCTACCTAAAACATGAAACTAGACTTGTTTCTTTTTAAGAGTTTTTATTTTATGGAAATTTAGTAGAAGAGACTACTTTGTAATCTTTTGAGATGTAATAGTTAAGTCCTAATTCTCTAAAACTCTAAACCTGAAAAGATCTTCAATGTGAATTATTCATTTAATTCAATTTTAAGTAAGGTTTAAGGCTGGGGCCTTATAACTCCACTACCCCCTACAACCCCCACTCCACTAAATCCCCCCATACCTTACTCCAATTCCCCCTACATCCCCCCACACTCCACTACAACCCCCCATCCCCTACTCCACAACAGATCCCCCTACAGCCCCCCACACTCCACTACAGCCCCCCCGCAGCCCCCACACGCCACTGAAGCCCCCCAACTCCACTATATCCCTCCATCCACTACTCCACTGTCCCCCTACATCCCCCCACCCAGTCCCTAGTCCCGAGTCCCCACACAGTCCCGAGTCCCTAGTCCCCAGCCCCCCACCCAGTCCCCAGTCCCCACTCCACTCCACTCTAGGTGAGTAGGTTATGAAGACTTGTAAAGCTAAGCTACAAGTGGAGACTGGGTTGTATGTATCTTTCTTGAATAACCTACAATATTCGAAGACTCTACTGTGAGTGGATAGAGATCATTTTTTGGATGTTGGGACATACTAGTGATGAACATAGATTGAATTTAAGAAAGAATATAAATGGAATAATTTTATATATGTTATGGGACTTTTTAGAACCTATTTGACTTAGGTTATATAAGGATAACATAGTGTGAAGTTGTTAGTATAGTGAGAAGTTTTTAAAGAAGTCCAGTGTGATTCTGTAATGGAATTTCTAAGAGAGGAAATAAGTTTCTGGTGTGTGAAGAACCCTCCACTTATAATTGGTGACATTTAATTATAGTTGATAACCATTGATTTGGGAGCATAACCAATCAGTGAAAATAGTAGTTATTAGTACCAAATAATATAAATACTTGTGTTCCTTTGCCTTTATTTTATATATTATCTTGGTGAGGTTGTGAGAGATAAGAAGAGTAGATTAATACTTGGTTAAATATAGGTGGTTGAATTATAAAATGTTAATAATTTATAGAATAATGAAAGGTATAAAGAACTTATAGAATTTGAATAGAGTGTTAAGTGTTAATCCATTGAATATGTTTACAGATATACTTTTGATGATTCATGTAGCTATTGAGAGTATAAATAGATCAAAATAGTTGAATAATTATACTCTCATGTTGGAGTTTATTTGAATAAATTTCCTAATGAAGTTATTTGATATATAGTAAGTATTATTAAGGAAATAGTTGATGAAAAAGCACAACTAGAGGAATAATTTGATTCTATGTAGATTTCATTAGAAAAATAGGTTAGAAAATGAAACACCCTCTCAAAATTAGTGAAATTCAAGGGATAAATAGTCTCACTTTTCAATGATAACATGTCCTTGATGGATGAAAAATTTCAAAGAATAATTATTGACAAGGAAGTGTTTAATGCTACTACTACTAAGGTATTCAAATAATTTGAAAATATACACAAATTTTCTGTGAGTGTTAAGGTTGCACAACTGGAAGTGAAAGCTAAAAGAGTTAAAGAACTTGATAGTTCACTATAATTAAGAAACAGGATCCATAATGAACAAGTTCAAAATATAAAGAGTGATGGGGTAGTTAGGTTGAGATCATTATAAGATAAAAATATCACCCTCAAATTGAAGTTTCTAGATTTGGAAGTAAAACTGAAATACATAGAATCCAAAAAGCTAGAAATTCCCAAATAATTGAGAAGATTACTTCCACCACTAATGATTTATAAATGATATTTTGATTAAAAGAGACTCATGATATTGTTAAAGTGAGTTTGTTAATTTTTCATAGAAAGATCCACCTCATACTTAGTGAAAAAGGTACCATGAAACTAGGTAAACTCAGCTAACACTGAATCTGGATTATCAGGAAATACAGGACAAAAGGAAAATTCTGTACAAATGTGAAACATTAAAAAATCTAGGGAACCTAATGATATTTCAAGAGATGATTTGAGAATTTATAAAAAATATTCCCCCAAAATAGACCCTAAAATTTTGGGGTTCCAACCCAAGAACAATAAGAATTTATGATTAGACAGACTGCACCTACAAGAAAAAAATGAAGACTAATTGGAAGACACTGGTGTTGCTAGACATTTAGGAATATATCCATTGATTATTAGCATAATATATTAGTATGTAAAATTTCAATAAGGAATGAATAAAGGGGTATAAAATTTAAAATAAAGGGAGAACTTAATGGAGTGAAATAGTCTATATATAAAAGGAGAATACCAATATCTCCATGTAAGGATCCCACGAGCTGGTGCAGGTGTCTGGGCATCAAGGAAACAACACTTGGGAACAATTTTTCACACAAAAAAATAATAAAAACAGTAGTGGAAAATAAATAAAATTTTGGCATGGCCCATCCATATGTCAGATATCCAGGCCGAAGAAAAAAAAAATAAATAGAAGCAACATGGCATAAAGGCAAACAAAAATGAAACACATTAATGAATATCTCCACTACCCCATTCTCTCTCCCCTGCAAAGAAAACCGCACAGCCGCCTCCAGTTCCCTTCTGGCCCCCTTCGCAGAATATAACTACCCTCCATCTGTAGAAAGTGGTAAAAGGACTAAGTGGATGATGCGATAAAGAAAATAAAATAAAAACTAAAAAACAACATACCTGTCTCTTGTGACTATACATGTCACCGCCCAATATATAAGGACCACAACGCCCCATGGGTCAAATCATGTTCCTGAAAGCAAGGGGAAACATATCCAAGTTTCAAAATGATACCATCAAATTTTAAATTACTATTAATTAGCAATTACTCTTCTTATTAATGCTATATAATCATTTTATCTCAAGTTTCAGCTTAGTTTGGTTTTGTTCGATACAAGTTTGTTTGGGAAATTTTCATTAGATTTAGTTTTTCTTGTTTTTGTTTATATTAGCTTAGAACATTTCATTCATTTGGGTTCTAATTGATTCAGTTTGATTAAATTTTAATTCATGTCTCCATCCATGAATTCACTTAAAGTAAAATATGTTTCAATTCATTAGAAAAAGAACCCATGGATTAATTCCACTTCTAGGGATTATTTTTCTAAGTAAAATTTTTACCCTAAGATTAAGGTATTTATTAAAGATTCCCCTAAGATATGGTAATCAATGTAATAGACCCGGGGGGGGGGGGGACACCATAGCTAAGGTGTCTAATGACAGAGCTATGTTGGCTAATATTATTTATGCATATGTCTCACATTACTGAGATATGTTTATAACAATGAAAAAAATTATGGATCTTTGGATAATGTTAAAAATGGTCTATGTGGTAATTTCCCATTAAACCCAGAATATAATTTTATAATCCCCAAGATTCAGTTGTATACATATTCAATGGAACAAGGATTATAATTTTACCACGTAGACCATTTTTAACACCATGAAAAAAGGTATTGATTCCATAAATTAAATTTTAATGGTATTGAGTCCATTATATATTATCAGGGTTGGAATGCCTTTGTGCAACCCCCATATGCTATTGATTGCAAGTAGAGGAATATATATCACATATGAATTCAAAGGTATTGAGTCCATTATATATAACTCTTTGTGTGCCAAACCATCGGCTACGACCACTAGATTGCAAGAATAAATTTATCCAATCACTAAAGGAATAAGATAATGGGTGTGTAATTTCACCCCTAATGATTTTTTAGTTTTCATAACCATATCTAATGTTTACATAGCCTAACCAATGGAATTGGATAATTTTGAAAAAGAAAATGAATGAAACCAATAGTATTAATCAAATTACAGAATGCTAGATGACACAAGAATTGTACATATGAAAGTAGACGGTTCAACATATTGATTGGTATGAGTATACTCCACAATATGGATATTACATTACCCTCTTCCCTGGTCGGTATATTGACTCCCTTATAGTTCTTCATTCTATCGATACGACTACTCCTACGTTGGGGTTCCATGTCCCCTACCCCAACCCGAGTGACTGATAGAACTCCATCATCCTATCAACTTAGGGGTATGAGAGCATCTCCCAATAGCTGGTTCCTACCATGATCCACTTCCAATGATTATATGCTAAGTGCTTCTATAGAACTTCTATATATCACCCATATTATTAAACGATTGGTACTCCACTATAGGAAATAGACACTAAAATAGATTATGTTCAACCCTGAAATTCTTAATAAAATTAATCAGAATGATGTCTAGATACTTGTGGCCTGCATCACAAGTTGATCTGACCATTGCATCCTTGGTGGAAATCTTAATATCAATGCTTATTGACACCTAAGGTGGAACTCCTAGAGCATCCAACTGAAACACATTTCCCTTGACTCAGGGCCTCCATTGGGTTATCTTTAGTGATGAGATCATGAATCATCAAATAAAAAATCTCAAAAAAAGGGAATTAACCTGTGAAATGATATCATACTGAATCCCATGCTAAAAAAATGTCTCCCTACCTATATCATCTCTTTCTTATATAGGGGGGAAATATTTTAGGTCTGTGAAGTAACCTTTATGGTTCATTAAAGACATCATCCTCTATATAAATTTTATGATGTCCCAAGCCATTATATTCTTCAAAATATCTAGAAAATATTGGCTCATATATTTATCCTTTAATCCTTTATTTGTTAGATCTTCTTATTGTCCAACATGTACTATGGTGTCCCTCGAGCACTTAGATAGTCCTTGTAGAATACAAGTAGAAACATTCACCCTCATATCCAATGTTGTCTATAGGTGACTAAATATTTTCATGAAAGACTCAATCCAGAGATTTTCTACCTAAGGGCCTCTCTACCCATTAACTATAGGTGGGTAATGTATCTAAAAAACTATCTAGGTACCATAAATTGAAGGTAAATTTTGATTAGTCAGTCTCAAAATTGATCACAAGACTATTAGAATACTATTATAGAGGTGATCATCCATCAGATTACCCATCGTTCTAGAAAGCTCCAACTACACTATATGTTGTGTGTGTTGTTTACTGTTCTCACACTGAAAAAAAGATAATTTAGAAGCATTTTATCTACATAGGTCAAAACACTCATCAGATCATCGGGATCATAAAAATATCAAACTCTGAAGGACCACTACAAAACAGAAAACCATAGATAAATGGTTTCATCAACTCTTTGTTGAGAAAGTTAATTAATCATATTTTTGTAGAAAATCTTTTATTCTTATTTTTATCAATCATGTTATATAATTTCATATACAATTAATGAATCCCTAGAATGATAAGTGCATGAAATCATAATTTCCTTCTA
The DNA here is from genome assembly GCA_963277665.1 of Viscum album. Lineage (NCBI taxonomy): Eukaryota > Viridiplantae > Streptophyta > Magnoliopsida > Santalales > Viscaceae > Viscum > Viscum album. The sequence goes on from OY728145.1 coordinate 910,494,930, forward strand.
TATCACTATTAGATGTTCCCCATTCCATATCGAACCATGAGTAAAATCACATAAAATAGTAACATCACCCAACATGTTCATCACCCAAGGTGAAATAACATTAAAACTGTAAAAGGAATAACTGATGAAAAATAATTTCCTCCCTCGAAACTTGGTTTTCCCATTCTCATGGGTTAGTTAATCTTATGCATGAGCTCATTACCAATCTCCAACACATCCTATTCTCCTATCTACTAATACTAAAACTACTAATTCAATAGAAAAGACTGAAAATGATAAAACATTGTGACAACCTTGGCTTGAATCTACCACATGTGAGAGATGGGTCATCAAAAGAACTCAAGAAAACCTCCCCATATTCCCTAGGAAAGAAAATAGTGATGAAGGGCTAATATATATAGTAAGAGACTATAAAATTTTGTACAAAATAATACCAAAGGAGGAAAACATCATAAACAACCAATATGAATCTATTAAAATATATAAATAGTTAATTACCAAGAAATACTAACCAAATAAATAATATCATTCCACATTGTATGCTAAACTAAAATATAAATAGACTGTCATACAAGTAAATAACCTAAAGAACAACTCCAAATAAATTCTCCCAAAACTGGTCTCGAACGCCATGCTCAGTCCTATATCCATTCTCTTATATCATCTTACCAAGGAACCAATCAAGAATAGGGCCTCATACCCTTGTCCTGACCTGTATCCATGCTGTCTTCTTTGATTCTAATGGGAATCCTAAATAGATTGGAGTAAAACATAGTATGACACCACCAATGGTGTCTTAAAAAATCTATTCTCAATTTATATTTCACATAATAGTATGATATTGATTTTAGTGAATTCATTAATTTAACGTTGAACATGAAATTATCCTTCCATCACTCAACTCTTGGTTGACACCTGGGGTATGCCAAACATAATTCAGTAGAGTTCCATATATGTCTATCCATGCCTACCATTATCCAGAATGATTTCCTTAACAAGGAACCATGATAAGGTATACTACCCATTCCATAGACCACTAACCTAACACACATTACCAATTCTAGGGATATCTATCATCTTCCATGGGTTTATGGAATTTCTGTGAATTCTCATTATAGAAAAGATTACATTCCCAAGGAGAATAAATAATGATAAGTGTGGAGTAACCATTATAGGTATTATATAACCATGCGTCAAGAATAACCAAGATAAAAAACCCTAACCAAACACCAAAACATGACAAATATTTTGACATATGACACATTTTGTAATTCATTAAAATTACCAATTCTCATTCCTCATATTAAATTATGTCAAATACTAGTTCTTATCAATATAACATTGTGTATTTTCCAATTTTATACCAATTATACAGTTACATGCTACATTATCAATTCATGTTTTAATTGTGTCAATTCCAATTCACATAATGATAATTAAAAATTCTAATTCACATGTCATGAGAAGAACAAATTCAATTCACAATTATGTTCATTCCTTAATCAATTTCTCAATCCAGTTATAAGACACTAGACTCATACCATCCATGATCTAACCCAAGGTTATAGATAAGAACTCCTCTTTGGTGTCCAAATGATCATGGTATTCATCACCAATGGACCCAACAAGATATGTGGAAGGTCAAACAGTGAGGATTTGAGAAATTTCCATGGATTCTAATTAGAAGAGGCCATACACACAACATGATGACACTATCATACATGCTGTAAATACTATAAAACCAATGAAGACATTTGGGATATTTTTCAAATAACCCACCTCAATACAAATAATATAAATCCAAAAACATAAAATTTTAATGAATGTAATCCACCATAATCCCATATTGAAACTGATAAATACACCACATCAAGTCCATTAGAATAATTTCAAAGTAGAAAATAAAATAAATTCACCAATTTCGAGCAGAACACAATGAATATAGATGTTTGAATCGAATAATGGATTGAGAGATCTATTAATCAAGGTATCTTACAAATGAGGTAGACATGAATTAAGGTTGGAAGCTTGGATAGGTCTGTTCTGGAGAAAGTGAGCTCGCGATAGAGGAAGTGAGCTCGCCAAGTAGGGTTTACCCTCGAGAGGTAGGGTTGGAGGAGATATCTCATTGGAGGAGGAGATCTTGTTTATTGGAGAGATCTGTTCAAGGAGGAGAGATTCTGTTTGACTGACGAAGTGATCTTGTGGGTTCATGCTCGGGAAGTAGGGTTCGACAGAGGAGATATTTGTTCGATGGAGAGATATGTTCACGGGATATTCTTGACGATTATTTGGAGTTTTTTCTCAATGATTTCTAAAAACCATAGGTAAATATTGTCTACTAAAAATGTTTGAATAAACCATAGTAATAGATTTGAAAAAACCAATCCATTCCCAACAGTTTCACAAAACTGTTTGGAAACCCATCAAATTATCTCTTATTTTCAACGGTTTTATCAAAACCTTTGGTAAAACTTAGAATAGGTTACTTAAACCAATGTTTTTTCAAACTGTTGGTATATAGGTGTTGGTATAAGTGGGATTTACACCAGTGTAATTTAAAATTAAACCCACAGACGTGATGGAAAAGAGATTTTCCAAAGAGAAAATCTTCAAAATATTAAAAAGTTATTATATAAAAATTAAATATGAAATTCATTGAAATGACCTAAACTGGGTTAATAGATATATAATTTTAATAAAATTACTTTTAAAACCTTCTTAAAACATTTTTATTTTTTTTAAAAGATTTAAAATAAATGATTTTTAATGGAAATTAGTATTTACCCTATCCATTGAAAAAATTATATTTTCAAAAAATTATAAAAAAATCACCATAAGATAATTTTGAAATACTAATTTTAAATAATAATTTCATTTTATCAAATAATTTTTTTTTAAAAAAATTCAAAAAATTATTTTAAAAATAAGTGAAGAAAATGTGAGAAAGCCGTTTTTTAGAAAAATGTAGTTTTTAAGTGTAAAATTGGATTAGTTCTTATCTCATATCTACAGAAAACATAAAATGAATATTAATTTTTTTATTGAATATGTAATATATAAATTTCATTAAAATCATCCACCAAATACATTTTTTTTGTAATTTATTGATGTAAAATAAATTTGTGGGCATAAAAATAGTTTTTTTAAAAAAATATTTCCTTTATTTTAAATTGATATTTAATTTCCATTAGTATATAATTGGCCAGTAATGAAGTAATTATATATATATATCTATAAAAAATATATTTTCCTAATTTTGGTAATCCCATTCATATGCTTCATTCCAAAGATTAGGTGATAACTATCATAAAATAATATTTTAATATGATAATGTGTTTTATTTAAACTCATTGTTATGTATAATGAAAGCCAAAATTAGTTTTTCGTGTAACATAAAATATGAAAAGGATTAATTTTTTTTTGAAAAAAAATATTTCAAAAAATCTTAGGGTGTTACAAAAAATAAACTCTTATGCACACAAGGTGAGTATAGAGTTTGCTTATATATATAAATGTGATTCCACACTTAATATAATTTTATGTTCATAAGGGGTTACTCTTATGTATGGGGTACCCATAAACAATAGTATCCCTTCACAGGGTGACTCTTACACATGGTAACCCTTATGTTTTAGAGTTAGCTGATTTTTAATAAAATTGCTGCCATTTATAAAAACCTAAAAAATCATCCTAAAATAAATTTCCAATTTTTTTGGCACGTGTATGGATTCTCTAAAACTACAGTAGTTGGGAAAAAATTGTAGCAACCATACCTAATCTCAAGTAACTCCCAAAACTCAATTAAAAATATTTTCCAACACCCTAACACATTCAAAAGGTTCTAATACAATCAGAAGAAACAAAAATAGTCTTGAACTACCCCTCACAGACACCCATTTTTTGATAACATATCCAAAATCATTTTTAAAAATGTTTAAAAAAATTTAAATAGGGTTGGGTTTTTGAAAAAAAATCATATAAACTCATACCAAAACTGGATCAGGATGTTATATCAGGTCTAGTGAAATTCATTACATATATTAATGAACCAATTTGACTTGCATATTTAAGTTATTCTATGGATCCAACCATATTAATAAATTATTTTACACTATAGTCAAATAGTTTATTTTTATTTTTAACATTAAAATGATTAATTTTTTTCAACATTATCTCAATATAAAGAGACTGATTTAAATACTAACTCCAATAATTTTTTATATTTTTGATACAAAAAATAATATATATTATTCAAAGATACTTTATTTTAAATATAAAGGATACATATTTAATTTTATTATTATAACTAATCATGTCGGTTCATAAAATCAATATTTTATCTACATAAAGACACACAATAACTCCATTATCATTTATAAAACATGAATAAATACATTTGTCAAAATTATTATGAAAAAACCAATATATAAAATAATAGATTAAAATTTCTCATGACATTGTTTAGGATCTTATTTAATACCATTAAGGGTTTTAACTAATTCACATCCTATATTTTCATTAACCTGTAAAACAAAACACTCTAGTTTTTCTATGTAAATTATAGATTAAATTAACCTTTTAAAATATTTTTTTAATATTCATTTGATGAATAAATATTAATTTATAGAAACTAATTCAAAAAATATCATTATATAATTAATTATTTCTACATGATCATAAGTATCAAAATAATCAAATCTGGGAAGGGGAGAATTCCAGTGTTACTGTAGAAAGACTATAGAAGTATTATAGTAGTGGAGGAACTGTAGAAGCAGAGGAACTATTGAAGTGGTGACACTATAGTGATGATGGGTACTATAGTAAGAACTATAATGGTAGTGGTATTATTGTAGGCGTTGTAGTAGTTCTATTCATTAGTGGGTCATTTGGCCCAAAAAATGGGTTTTCGAGCCTTGTTTTAGGGCTTCATGCCCCATGGCCTTCAGGACACTAGAATTGGACCTACAGGTCATGAGACTTCGGGATATGTAATAGGTTCCCCTTTACCCATAAATAAATATTTTATTTGTTTAAAAATAAAGAGACACTTCATACCCAACTGAAAAAAACATATTTTCTTATCAATGACTATTTAAAACTAATAATCCCTGAACATTTTAGTAAATATACAATAAACCAAATGTTGTTCCTTATAATGAAATCTATTTCATCATTTATTACTTATTTCCAAAAAAGTGACATCTCTCGATGACATAACTTCATTAAATTTCATGGGATCATCCTCAACATCCAACACCATAAGATAATTATTTATAAGGGTTTTATTTTCATCTCCTATAATAATAAAAACTAAAGAATCAAGTGATATGAAGTCTAGATGTAAACATTTTTCCTTACTGGGTCTTTTACTATATTTAGGTTCAACTTGAGAATCATCTTAATTCTCTACTATTATGTTTAAACTAAATGAAGTACTAAATCTAAAGGCATGAGAAAAAAATTCCACCATATTATCTTTATAAAAATTGTTTTAAAAGAACTCTGCATATCTTGATTCAATAATAACATTAGTTTTTAAGTCCATAATTCTATAAGTATTACTATTTTCTATACAACTAAAAAAATACCTTTAATTTCTCTAGATCAAATTGTAATTATTCCAGGATCAAAAACTCTATTATAATTTAAACACCCATACACTTTAAAATATTAAAATTTATGTTTTTTACATTTTTGAAAATTTATAAGGGGATAATTTACTATTATTAGATATAATTATATTATAAATTTGACAAACAACTAATAAAGACTTCCCCATAAATTAGATTGGAATTTAGATTTTTTAACATGTAATTCACCATTTATACTAAAGTTTGATTTTTGATTTAATATAAACCATTTTTAAGGTGTATAAATAGAAGTGCATTAATGAATTATACTATTTTATTAAAACAAAAATTAAATTAAGTCATAAATTATTTACCACCTATTACCAAGCATAATTTCTTTAATATTATTATTTAATGGATTTTTAAATTCATATTTCTATACCGTAAACATATTACAAAGATTCATCTTTTGTTCTAATGAGATATACAAATAAATATCTAATATATTATTTAATAAAATAAATAAAGTAGATTTTACCTTTATGAGATAATTAACTAGTTAATTTAAAAATATTAGAATTAACAGATTCTAATATATCATAATTACTTTCAACATTAGGAAATGGGATTTTCATTATTTTAAATGTTACACATGTTTCATATTTATTTAATTTATCTCTAAAATTAATTAAATATAACCTTTTCATAACTTTAAATGAATTATAAATAACATTTTCTAAATGATCATGATATAAATTATAGGGATCAATCAAATAAATAAATGATTTAATTATATTATTAATATATAGTTGATACACACCATCACTTAAATACCATTTCATATCAAGCATGTCACCCTTCAATAATATGCTCATATAAAATTGAAAATAAACCTAGAATCCCTTCTTAAAAAGAATACCTATAGAGACCAAATTCATTTGAATATTGGGTACATATAACATGTTTATAAGATTCAACCTTTTCCTAGAAGTAAACTCATATTCCACACTTCCTTGATAAAAAATGTTACTGTATACAATGTTTTCAAGGTGTATTACTTAATATTAGTACTTTTATCAAATTTAGTGAACATTAAATGATCATTTTAAACATACACCATATATCTAGAATCAATATACCAACTTATCTTCTTCAAAGCCATATTAGCTCCAGATATCATTGAAAATAAATTTTTATGCATCTTGCATTCGGGACCCTGGGCATGGACTTTTCTCCTCGATATGGGAGATTCTGGGCCCCATTATTTCTATTATACAGATGTTTTTCCAATAGATAGTGGGGAAAAGATAAATCTTATTCTGAAACCAAAATTGGAGTGGATCGATACTCGTGTTCCCAGGCTGTCTTTTACCCGATATCACCTTTATAGAAGCAAGACAATTTCCTGCCTTTGTTGACACGGTGTTGGATAAGGATTAGTGAGATAATTTCAGTCACATCGAGCTGAATGAAGAGGAGGACCAGTGAACCTTCACTACTTCCTCATCGGACCGGTTCTCATCCAATGACTTTCACCACATTGTACATGGACAGGTGCAGAATGGCGGGTGGGATGAGATCATTTGGGTGAAAAATATTCCCACAAAATATAACTTCCTCACATGGAGGATAAGGAATGGTTCTCTCCCGACTGATGACAATGTCTGTAGGTGTGGTATTCATTTGGTGTCTAGGTGCATGCGCTACACTATTCACAATGAGGAATCTATTGCACATCAATTTTTTAGTAGTGAATGGGCCAGTGAGGTATGAAAGGTTTTGGGGGAATTCAAAGCTTTCCTTACCTTGGTTGGGGATATCCGGCCCTTTATTAACAAATGGTTCCAAGGTACAGAGGATGGGGGCTATGAACGGGCGGCGCGTTCGGTAGTGATGCATGTAGGGTGCTGGTGTATTTGGAAGGCACGTAACAGGTCAAGGCATGAGGGAGGGAAGGTGACAATCCAAACTATCATCACATGATCTGGGAATTTATTGATTGATTTTAATAAGGCCATTGAAGCTTGGAAGAATGCGCCATCTATGAATAGATTTCAGTCAGGTGGTGGAGTGGTCCATACGTCCAGTAACAGGAGGGGTGAATGGGTTTGCTGGCGGATTCCTGCCGCATGTTTAAAGATGAACAGAGATAGTTCTTGCGTGTTGGGGGTATGCATGAGGATGCGGGGTGGTGTGTGATAGTAGTGGATTGGTATACTTGGAATTCTCATCCAAATTTGGTCTAGGGTCTTCCCTTTAGTTGGAGGCATTGGCAATGCAGATTGGTCTGGAGTTATGTAGGAAAAATGGTTAGAAATTTCTGAAGTGGAGAAGGACTCTATGATTGTTCACAATGCCTTGAAAGGTTACAATTACATGCCTTGGTTGATTTTTTATGTTATCAGAAAATGTAGAAAGTGGCTTAACATAAATGTTATGGTGCTTCATTCATGGGGAGAGGGGAATAAGGTTGCTGACTACTTGGATTCAGTGGAGGTTTCCAGCATGGCGGAGGTGTTTCTTCACAATGTAGTCAGCATCAAGGTATATGGGGTCAACTTTATTAAGGGGGATGTACTCGATCAACATTATTTTAGTCCTCTTTAGCTAAGGCTGGGACAATGGGGGGGGGAGGGGATGATCCCTCTTGCGTCTTTTATGTTTCCTTCTTTGTTTCTGCTTGTCATTAATAAATAAAACAATATGATATAAAAATAATTATAATACATAATTGAAATAAAATAAGTTTTTGAATTTTTATAAGGAAATATTTTTAATTTTATTTTTGACTCATTTACTGAATTTGTTCCCCATAGGTGGAAATTTATCAATAATCACACCTACTTGAAAAGTATCGAGTATAAAAATTTGAAGGGAAATAAGAATATTTAAAATTTATTAAAGTAAATGAACTTGATCATGTATAAGATTATTATTTACCATATTTAAATTAAGATACTTTGTAATTAAAAAGTCATTTAAACCTTCATCCTTGAATTTATACTTAAACATTAGAAAATTAAAAATTTCTTATATGAATTCCATTTAATAAAAATAATCATAAATACGATTTTAAAAAGAGTTGGGGATATAACCTCAACACATAATCTCATCTTCTTTACATTTATGATTCATGGATCAAGTTTTTTCACCCACCATCACATTAACCATAGTATCATTAGGATTTGGAACAAGTTGTTTGGGGATGGGTGGAATATTAGTCTCCAATATGTATAATATTTTTTGAATGATGGAGTGGAACTTCATCTTATCCTACCAATGGTGGAATTGTTTTGTATCAAACCAATCAAGTTTCATCATTCCTTGATTCATCATAGCCAATGAATCAAAATATATTTTCATGTTATACCTTTTAAGTTCAAATCCTTTTTACATTTGAATAATTGGAAGTATAATTTCTGGGAAAAATAAAAATATAAATCGATGAAGTAGCCTTGAAATATTAATGAATTAATTTTTAAAAAGGGAATTATCCACCATTACTAATCACTACAAGGGTTTTTGTTGAAATATCACTCAAATATTTGAAAAGTATTTGAGGAACAATTTTTTTTTTCAAAATTACATCTTGAATATACCGGAAAACTTTGTTTTTTTGGGTTACTAAAAAATTACTGAAAAGTCTTACTTTGTAACCACTAATTTATTGGAACTATTTCAATTAAAATCCTTAGAAACACTAAATGAGGTGACTAAATAAAATTTCACAACATTTTAGAATGAGGTTATAATTTGAATATTAGAAAAAGAAAATCTAACAATTAAAAATAACCACTTTATTAGTTATTTTAATTTTATTTTGTTTTTATTTTCTATATATATAACATCTACTGAATATATATATTTGAAATGTTTTAAAAATAAATTTATTAAATATATACTTTTATAAACAAAATCCAAAGTCCCATATTTACATGGGAGAAGACTTCATAATTTCAAACCTAGTTTCAATGTGGGACCCCCTTTAACCCCCCTCATTAATCCGTTTTACTTATAGTGCCCATATTTAATATTTAATGAATGAAATAAAAATATAAAAAATCTTATGAAGATGATAATATTTTCATCATATTAGTATAAAGATTATTAAAAATAATTATCTATATTTTATCCATATCCATTGTGATAAGATTAAAATACATTTTACATTTCCTATGATAGAGAAACAATAATATTTAATCCCACTAAAACCAATTATAAGTTATTCTTATAAATAAAAAAATAAAAAATTACGTTATTTCCACCTATAATAGGTAATTTCAAACATGAATCCATGAACATTGTTAGAAGCCTTTTACTTTGATAGATATTCACATAGAATTTATACTATTTATTTATACTATTTTTCTATAATCATGAATACAAAATTCTTATTTATATAATCATTATACACTACATCATCTTAGGAAATTTTCATATATATTATATATGTATATATATATATATATATTATAACTTCACTTCCTAATTTTTTGGTGGTCATGTTATTTCATAATATATCACCTTTTGTTGATATAATACACTCATCACCTTAATGAAAATATATAACAATACAAATATAATGTTTAATAGGTAATAATGCACACACATGTATGCATACACGCACACACACACACACACACACTTTATGGGAGTTTTTCATAAAAAGGGGTGTGAATAATGCATTAATTAGTTCCTAAAACAACTTTAGTTCTTAAGTTATACTATATTATATTATATTTTGTTTAAATAAAGTACTTATTTCTTCAATAATTATATATAATAATAAAAATATAATATCATGGAGGTAATAGAACACACACACACATTAATGTGACCAATGGATTTTGACACTAAGAGAGGTGTGATTTAGTACTCTAATTAAATTTATCTATTTTGGAATCATAGAGCTTAGTTAATTGGATAGAGTTAGGGTATTTTTTGGATGACTATATTAATCACTGACCTGATTAATTTCATGGATCAACCTCTATGGTGAGGTTATTGGGGTTCTAAGGGGATAAAACCCCCTTAGACGAGGTTCCAGGGACCGAAGGACTCCTGGATTATATTTTAGGGCCCCTGTAACTAGAATGACCACTGTCTCAATGTTGACTGGCTATACCGATGAAGGGGTATTGTAACATTTTCAACTAATTTGTGGATCTAGGTATTATAGAAATGTAACACTATAGTAACAAGTATTTTATCATCAATATTATATTGATATATAGTTTTTTTTACTTTATTCTCATATATTTTTTATTTTGAATCTTAAAGATAGAGAAAATCTTATACAACTCATTAGAGACATAGATTATCTTTGAATCACTTAAATATATGCATTCAATATATTATTATTTTTTCTTAATTGATTTTTTTTATCATTATCCATCTCTCACATTTATCAAACCATTCCATTATTAGGGATTACATGTTTAGAAAACTTTTTTTAATAATTATTTCCTCATTTAAATTCCTATTTACAAATATATGAATGATTCAAATTTTATCACATGTTATAATATTTAAATTATCCTTTTATATTTTCTCTCAGCCTCATCTAATTGCATGAAAGTAAATCAAAAATGGTAGATACACAATATTTTATAAGGTTTACCCCTAATGTGGGTGAATTCATCCTTGATGTGAATGATATTTTCAAATTTATAAAAATATACTAAACTCGTTAAGTGATTAAAAGTAAACAGGGATCATCATTATCTTTTTAACAAGGTATCCCAGTTGGGAGTAGGTAACCCATATGTTTTTATTTTTAGTTCCCCACTCAATTATAAAAAAAGTGAAACAAAACATTGATGTATTATGACAATACTCACAATGAGTATTTTTTATCTATTTTTAACATTTACATGGGATTATTTTTAGAATATTTGAGATCAATAAAATAAAATAAAAAATATGATATAATTCTCTCCTAAAATTCATGCATGAGACATAAAACTAGTTATGTATTTGAAGGCTTATTTTTTTTGAAGAAGATCCATGAATTTGACTATATTTATTTTCCTTTAGTTCTATCTATAATTATTCATTATGCTCTTCTTTGATTATTTATATTTTTTTGTAATTTTTTAAGTAGCCGCCTCTTAGAACTTTTAATTTATCAAAACATATATTTTTGTACCCCCCTATTTCTTTTTATGATGTTCTCAATTATTTTTGAAAATTAGAAAAAAAACATCACTCCCAATTGTTTATCAATTTTCTATCTACCCACAATAATCTCAAAATTACTATAATCTATATTTAACCACACATATATTTGATTAATAACATACCCTTATATAATGGGAAATTTTTTCCTATATTCAATGTCTAAAAAAACATCTCATAGATAGGTTTAAAATCTTTCTTATATATATCACATATTTCCAAGATGAATCATTTCAATATAATACTATGTGGTCATTTAATGAAACTCAATTTAAAAAATCACATGAACTACACTCGAAGTATATTTTTTTATGATTTTTTATGTTTTACTTATAGTTTATGTCCTTATATATGAAATATTCATAAATGAATTTCCTTATATAAAAATAAATTATTTTTTAATACATATACCTCACCCTTTACTGAAAATAATTAGTGGTGTCATATAATTTTTTTTAAGAATTAATGATATTTAATTATCTACATAATTAAATTTTCTATGCATATGAATCACTAAGTTATACAAAAACATCAACACACATTTATATAAATTTCTAAAAATCTCTCATACCCCTACTTCTTATGAGTGTGAATCGTTAAAATATATAAATATTTTAACTCGTATGAATATGATTATCCCACATATACACAATACACTTATTTATGCATGTGTATATATATTTTCATATCTAAATGATCAATAAAAATTATAATATTTGACACCATCATTCCGATAAGTGATATATTATTTATTTTTTAAATGATGTCAAGTTAAAAATTACATTTTTTAAAGAGTTTTAGTATAATTAATGGTTTTAGTGTATGATCTAAAAATTATGCATCCTAATAATGTTAAGATACTATTATAGGGTATTATTTGGATATAATTTATACACATTATTTTCAAACTATATAGTATAACCATGGAAATCATAGATTATTGGGCATATGTTGTGCATGGTTTTTTAGATATGAATCCAAAACATGAAACATTTAAAACAAATATTTTTTTACATTAAAACTTCCCATATCTTTAATTAAACCATATTAAATTTCTATTTATGTCTTTTTACACTTTTAGATCTTTCATAGGGTGGCTTTGGTTCTTTTTATACATTTTGGATAATTTTTTATTACTATTTGGATTATTGAATACTTAATCTATTGTGACCTATGGTCAATATACTATATTCTTTATTCCATATATTTATTTCTATTTCTCATCTCTTAAAACCAAATTATGGAAAATTTAGATTATTTGGTATGGATATATAGAGATTGATTTGGGAATTTTGATATTATGGTTTGATAGATTGAATTGATAGTTAAGATATTTAATTTTTTTAATCTATTGAATTTAATAAATTCATATGAGGTAGGTGGATTTGATCTTTTACTATATTGGTATATTACACATTATAATTAGTTTATGTGGTTTTATATACATGATGATTTAATTATAAATTGATTTATCAAATTAGTTTTGGGTGATGGTTGATAAATAATTGATTTTATGAATGAGCATTGAATTTATGATTGAATTTTGAATTGAATTCTAAAATAACTATTTTCTAATCCATGATTTATACTTAATTATCATTTTTGGAGTAATCATTAATTTAATTGAAATTTTATTTTATAATAAAGTTATTTATAGGATTAAGTGTGCATTTTTTAATAGGTTTGATTATTTCAATTTTAAAAGTTATTTTTTATGAAAAATTTTTAATCTTTTTTAATGGATGAAGCCACTATTATTTATAAAGAATTATTTCTAAGAAAACAATTTAAGTGAATTAAAGGTTTGTTTAGCTAGAAAATGATTTGAAAAGTGGTTTTGAAGTGATTTTAGAATCAAGGATTATAAAATGGATAAATGTTCCAAAAATCAAGGAAAAATAACCATGAATCCAAATAGATTCATCATAGTATATTTTTCTACTTAAAAACTAATCCATTTAATATTGGACTATGATCACTCATGAGTATTTCCCATGAAACTCTTATTTCATATTCACTTGACTATGATAGATGTCATGATAATAAAGGTCTTGGATATGGGTAAACTAAGAATGCATACCAAATGTAATTGAACTCTAGAATGAGCAGATTTATTTGAAATTAAAATTTTAAGAGAATTTTTTGTTATATTTAATACTATTTGGTGTTTATATTTATATATATATATATATCTTATGAACAAATTATAAATTTTTCTACAAAAATGGTTTTCTTGAAAATGATTGATTTCTACATGGTTTCCTATTTTTTAAAAATTTCATTGACATTAACATGTCAAATTTATCATGGATGGGAAACTTAAGTATTATTTTGGGGATATAACACTGAGTAGTATTACTCAACCTATATAAATAAGTTCCCATTTATATATTTGTCACCCAGACCCACACTCCTAGATTTAGTTCCATAAATACAAAATTTACATATGGTCTTCGATACTAGTTGTAAATTTCCCGAAATAACTATATCCAAATTACATAACTTAAATAAAATATTTTATTACATAAATTCCAAATAATTTTTACGTATAGAGTTTTATTGAATTTATACAAAGAATAAACTATAAAAACCCATTTTTTTCAACTAAAGAAAATTTTATTTCCAATATATAAGAAACTAAATAATCCAAAATAAGTATCCAAAATCTCCCCCAAATTCTCCACACAAGATATCCATTTAAATATATAATGTGTAATAATTTAATTTATAACATGGGGAAATGGAAATATAAGATAGGGTGAGCTCAAATTATTAGTAAGGGAGAACATAAAACTGAGGCAATCATGAAATAAACATGGAGTAAATATTATTTCAAGAATAAGTAATCATTATAATTCTATAATTAAATGAAACTGAAATAATAATATAAACATGGATATAAATGAAAATAAATGAATCACATGGATAAAAATAACTGGTTCCTTAGAAATTAAATGCATAATACCAGATATTTAATTATATACCATAAGCTAATACATCATGATCTTATACATCATGATATTTTCGTTAAGGAAATATCTTTTTCTGGGTAGGCATACACCAAAATACTCAAACATGTTTCTCTCATGAGATATACCAATGTATTGAGGGGATATATAATTTTAGTCCCCACCCATCACCAGTTTAAGTTATATAATCACCTTTTTTAATAATCATCCATATTATATTAATAACATAAAAAATTATAATACTTTTCCACATGTTAATAAAAGGGACTACATGATCATAAACCATCTATAGGAATAAGGTGGATGGTTAAACTGTACATATTCAAATTTCTGAAGCAATAAATAAACATCTATATCATAATAAAAAATATAATGATTTTTAATAGTTCTTAAATCAATAAATGGAATAGATTTATATGTAATAATCCCTCAAGATAAAACCAACTAAAGTAGTGGTATATAGTTAAGTCAATGTTGGAATAACATGATAATTATACTTTTAGAGGAAGAATGTGTATGGTTTCAAAATAACATAACTATAGTGTAACAAAGGAAACATAGGAGAATATTTATATAGATGAAAATTATCCATGAGAAAGAATGATTGAATGATACCGCCTAAGACAAGATCATGAATTAGAGTTTTTGGTATCATTAGTTCATTCCAAAAAATGATAAATATATATTAGAGCATAAATTTTAAATTATAAAACATATTAGGGAAAATAATTTTAAAAATGAAAAGGGAAATGGAAGTTAAAACTTTTTTTAACATTGATGTAAAAGAAACGGTTATAGTTCCCTTCTAAAATTCTATTTCAAAAGGAGAAATGAAAACTCTTTGAAAAACATTACTTAAAAAATCATTAGACATAGGTCCTTGAAATGATATAAATTTTTTCTTAGATAAATATGGATATTAAGGAAAATGAAATTAAAATGAAAATGAAATCCCATTTAAATTCTTGAAAAATACCATTATTAAAATCTCACATTGTAAAAATAGTAACAAAACATCATTTGTATTAAAATTAATTTTAAAAAATAGGATTATAAAATAACATAGAATAAAATATTATTTTGGGAGAACCCAATCATGGAAAATATTAAGTTCTTGATGAAAACTAAAACTCAAGGAAAAGAGACTTGAGTTATCAATATCCATTACAAGTAACATACTTCTTAGAGTAAGAAATACTAAAAAAAGGAGTTTTATGTGTTGGAAATAAAAATTAATATAAATAAAATATAATACCACATAATATAATCTATAGGTAAAACATACCCAACTTTTAAGTTCAAGAGTATGATCATAACTTAATTAATGAAAATTGAGTTACCAAAAAGCTTTATAACTAGGGTAATAGTTGAGTAAAAGACATTTGATGATAAGTAATTGATTTGGATTTTTATTAAAAATGAATAAAAAAACATATTATAAATATACATCCATAGATAGTGAATACACCATTAAAAGGAAAAAATGTTTCATAACATAAACATGTCTCAAGGAGTTAAAGTTTGAGACAAATAACCCTTGCAGCTTGAGTAACATTTTTATCAAAACTACTTAAAAGTGTGGGATTAAAATTGAACTTAAAATAACATGATTAAAATAAAATTTATGATATTATATATAAAATAGTCTATATATACACCACATAAATGAAATTATATTTATAATACCAAACATGTCTTAAAGAGAGGAATTTGAGACAAAAACCCTTACCTTGTTCTAGATTCATTTTGTGCATGTGCCTAACTTCCTAAATTATAAAATTAATTTTATTAGATTACTTATTAGGAAAAATGTTATTATTTATTTAATTTAATATTTATTAATTATTGTTATATTCTATTTATTCATTATATATTTTTTTGCATGTTTTCATTTAAATTGAGTTAGTGTCTACTTATTTTGGTAATTTTAACGATCGAAGATGATATTTTAATAATAAGTTAAATTCCTAAAATAACCATTATAGAACAAAAAAAATTTAATTGTTTATTATCTTATAATAACATTAATATTTAACCCCCCATAGTCATCCATGGTAGAGTTTTATAGAAATATTCAAGTTGGTGGTTAAACCAACCCAAACATGAACACACTATATCACGATGAGTGATTATAGTCAAGGAAGTGTATAATATCATTACAATAAAAGAATAATGATATTTTTTAAGTCGTTGAATCACATTTTAAGTGGTTTTTATAAATAAATAAAACTAATATGAAAAAAGAAAAACGTTACTTCGTGGAGGTGGTAGTCCGCACAACACACATTTAACATCCTTTTGTTTCTCTAAGTGGATAAAAATGAATAAATAAAGGTTTATATATTAATATAAAAACAATTAGGTATTATAATGATATTTAGGTTTTCAATAACCATGGTTATGTTCATTTGGAAAGATAAATATTAAGAAAAAATGGTAAGGAGTAGGTAACACTCACTTTGGTACCATGCATTTTCTCTTTAAAGTAACCTTTTAAAATTATGGTATTAAGATAAATAATTGAGACCAGAGGCATATAAAATTAATATATGATTATATTAGGAAACAAATTTCACAGTTTTAGGAATTAATTTATAGAATGGGTGTGTCATGAAGGGGTTGAAGTGTCCACTTTTTTAAGTGAAGAAAAAAATGCCCTTTTGAGGACACCCTTAAATTTTCAATCATATCATGACACTATTCAAGGGTCAAAGACTAAAAAATTTAGAAATGAAAGAGTTTTGGATGAGACTGGGTTCATAAATAATTAATAATGTATTTAAACAAATGTTTTGAACCTATTGGAAATCATTTTTCTATAGTTTTTACTTTTACTTTTTTTGTTTTTCCCTTGGAAACCGGTTTTTAACTAAGTAATTTATGTTTTTCTAAAAATAAAATAAAATAAAACATCTTAAAAAATTTGGGTGTGATAAAACTAAATTTAATATCCATTTAATATTATTAAATTTACAAATAAGATAATTTTAACTTTTAAATTAAAACATTTTATATATAGAAAACACATTTTTATAGAAAAATGGTGTTTTAACCATTATGTGTTCTTATTATTATTTAGAATTGAATACCAATTAAATGCGTGTTAATATAATTATATATATGTTTAAAATAATATTAGATTTATTATTTAAAATATATTAATTTAATTTATTAGATAATAATTACCCCATATTAATAAAACAATTCCTTAAAAACAACACTTTTACTATTATCATGGTTATTAACTTTAATATTAGTAGCATACTTTCATGCACAAATTGAAATTGAACTAATTATATAATATTATAATTTTGGTCTAAAATATAAAATCCATTTATATATATTTAATTTCTACAAGTGATGACAGGTATTTTTAATATAAGTGAATAAAAATAGTTTTTAGAATAGAATATTACTTATGTTTCTACAACGATATACTTAGGTTATATAAAAAACACAAAGTAATTACAAATTATTTATTTTCATTATAAATATATTTTTATTATATATATATTTTAAAAAATTTAAGTTATTCTTGTATTATGATAATGTCCTTAAAGTGACGGTTTTTAACAAAATCGGTATTTTTTCACCATTCACCTAAAAACTTATTATTTCAGAAAAATACCAAAAATTCATACCAAGATAATATTTTTATTATTAATCCAAAAATATTATTAATTTTTTTGAATTCAAATTCTAATATTTATAAATTTAATTTTTGCATAAAATAATAAAATATAATGAAAAACCATTTTTATTGGAAAATGACATTTTCAAAAAGTAATTGTTAATATTCTTAGTTTATATAATTTTACAACTAAATTGGTGTCAACCAATTATTAATATCAAAAATAATTTATCACCACTAATAAATATTTTATTGAAATATAAATGTTT
Source organism: Viscum album (assembly GCA_963277665.1). Taxonomy (NCBI): domain Eukaryota; kingdom Viridiplantae; phylum Streptophyta; class Magnoliopsida; order Santalales; family Viscaceae; genus Viscum; species Viscum album. The sequence continues at coordinate 910,513,549 of OY728145.1, forward strand.
ATCATATTAAAAGGAAATTTTCATAAAAATACTTTTCCCAATAATAAATGATATTATTAGTCATTTTAGGTAAATTAATTAAATTCCATTAATATTAAAAGTAGAATTTATTTTATTTATAGATATATTTCATAAATAGATTACTAATATTAATTATTTATAATTAAAAGACTAAGTTTTAATGATCATACTTAATATTTAAATTTTTTATCTAAATATATCATGGTTTCATTTCAGTTCAGTGTTGCATGCAGAGAAAGCAATCAAACACAGTTAGATTATTTAAAGGTAATAATATATTGAATTATTTGGGTGTTACAATATAGATATTAAATTTCATAATACAAGAAAATAAAATTCCTCTTTATTCGATAGTGATATACCACTATATCTTATGTATATGTTTTGGGGATTTTTTTTGGGGGATGGTAGAAATGCCTTATTTTGTTTTGATTTGATATTTTATGATGATGTTTTGTTTTTTTAATATCCAATTTAAATGAATTTATTATGTTGTTTCACATATGGAAATGTTTGGTTCTAAAAAAAACTTTTTATTCCATGTTGAGGTAGAAGTTGTTTGAGGGTGAATCAATCCTGGAATATTTTATTTCCATTTATCAACAATAGTTTATAGCCTCTAGGGATTGAGAAATGAGATTGAGGTCATGTTGCATCTCCATCATGAGAAACAAATAGGGTATCTACGTTGAGTGTAATGAAATGGTATTATTTGCTAATTTTTGTTATGTCTTGGGTAGTTAGAGGTATACATAGAGAGAAGATGATCAGTGTAAGAGATTGAATTTTACCAAACCCTTACATTGATATTTATCAAGTGTTGAGAGAGTTCTGAGATGTTTCCTAGTAGTTCTAGAGGTTTAGGAAATTTTATTTGATTAAAAGTAATTCTATATTATTGAGTTTAAATTTGATTTTCAAATTTTCACTAAGTGTGATACATTATGAAAATATTAAAATTCTATGTACTAGTTATAATTTGTTACATATCAAAAAATTTTACATGAAAAATATTTTACACATTTATTTTAATTAAATTACACATGGAATAAAAACCTTACATATAGGTTTTTGAAAAATTCAAAAACAATATGTATTGATAAATTTATCTTGCCCAATGAAATAATATTTTGTATCATCTGTATTTTTATGTATTGAGTTTTTAAGAAGTAAATAATCTAGCGTATATAGAATATATTACACATAATATATACATGCATTATTTTTCGTATTATATATATAATGTTTTTTTATAACATTAAAAAAATTTTAAATTAAGAAAATTAATATATATATATATATATATTATTAAAAATTATATTGTTAAAACAATAAGATAGAAGAGAGTTTGAAAAAAACATGGGATTTAAAATAATTAAAAAAATATTAAATTTAAAACATAATATTTAAAAAAAGAAAGGAAACATTTTTTTGTTACAAATTAATGGAAAAGGAAAAAAATAAGATAAAATAAAAATAAAAACATTTTAAAATTAAAACAAGGGGAATGATTTAAAAAAAGGGTGCATTATGTTTTAAATGAAAAGATTTTATATCAATTGAAAAGCTATGAATAGTACACCGAACATGTTGGAAATAAAAAAAATGTATATGGGAGAGTTCTTTATAGATGGGGGAAATAGAATCCCAATTTTAAGGGAAAAAAGTAAGGCCTCATATGGTTGCATGGAAAATAGGGTTTAATTAAAAAAATAAATGAGAAAATTAAATAATGGATATGGGAGTCATTAACCACTACATTAACTTAGTTGTAGTTTATGTAAACATAGGTTTTGCGGTATGGTGATATTTAAAGCACCACTTCCTCGATTCCATCGGTTAAATAATATGTATTAAAAAGAGTTTTTTATATGTTTTTGATTTTTTTAAATAGGACCGGGGTATTGTTTTTGAAAACTATGTCAGAAAGGTGGTAGAGGGGTTGCCGCCTTTCTACAAAAAAATTAAAAAATGAAAATATACATGTTTTTATATTTATTTATTTATATTTATTTATTTTTGTTTTGTTTATATATATATATAAATAAAACAAAAATTTTCATCATAATTTCTCCACAATTTCATATACAGCTTGACTTCCATTAAAGCGGTTTGTAATTCTGACGACAACCTTCACTAAGGGGTGCATTTTATAAGAGGGCTTGCCTTGAAAATCATTTCACAATTCCGATATGGGATTCAGGTTCCCCCTTCCCTACACAGAATTAATAATATATTATTATTAATTATTTTTAATCAATTAATTAATACTATTAATTATTATATAATAATATTATTAAATAAATAATAAATTTCTAAATAGTTAATAATAAATAATATGTTTTAATTAATTATAAATTAAATAATATAATTAATAAAAAATAATATTAATAATAACTAAATAAAAAATAATAAATATATAATGTATAATTATAATAATTATTAATTAGTAACTAAAGAGTAATTTTAAATATTTATTAGAAATTAATATTTTTAAATAGTAAATAATATTATTTAATTAATATCATCTAGTAATTTATACTAATTACACAAAATTATTTAATTAAATAATAATAATTTAGTAATAATTAATTAATCATTATTATTTTAATAATTCAATCATTATTAATAATATTCAGTAACTAAATAATATTTTTATATATTTATTAGTAATTGTATAATAATAATAGTTAAATATTATTAATTCATAATTAATTAATTAGTTATTTTTTACTTAATATTATTATTAAGTAATTACATATTGTATAATTACGAATTAATTAATTACTAATAATTATATTACTATTTTGAATAATTAGTTTCTAAATAATAATTTTAAATATTTATTAGTAATTAATATTTATTAGAAATTAATATTAGTAAATATTAAATCATATTATTTAATTAATATTTATTAGCAATAATTAGTTAATTAGTTAATACTAATATAATAATAAGTAATTAACAATCAATAATTTAATAATTTAATCATTATTATTAATATTTAGTAACTACATAATAATGTTAAATATTTATTAGTAATTGGAAAATAATAATTATTAATAAATTAATAATTACTGAATAATTAATTAGTTAATTAGTATGCACTATTTTTAATAAGTAATTAAATATTTTTTAATTACTAATTAATTAATAAATAATAATTATATTATTAATTTTAATAATTAAAATAATTTTTTAAATATTTATTATTAATTATTATTAACTAGTAATTAATATTTATTAGAAATTAATATTACAAAATTTTAAATCATATTATTTAATTAATTAGTTACTAAATGATAAGCACTTATTATTAATAATTAATTAATTAATTATTGAATTATTATTATTTAATTAAATAATTATTGGTAATTAATATTAATTAATAAATAATATTAATTAAACAATATTATTTACTATTTTAAAATATTAAGTTCTAATAAAAATTAATTGCTAATAAATATTTAAAATTATTCTTTAGTTACTAATTAATAGTACTAATAATAATTATAAATTATACATTTATTCTTTATTATTTATTTATTATCAATATTATTTTTTATTAATTATATATTTTTTAATTTCTAATTTATTCAAACCTATTATTTATTATTAACTATTTATAAATCAATTTGTTGTTTAATAATATTATTTATTAGTAATTAATAGTATTAATTAACTGTTTAAAAATGATTAATAATAATAATATATTATTAATTTTGTATAGAAAAAGGAGAACTTGAATCCCACATTGGAAATACAGAATGATTTTCAGGGAAAACTCTCTTATAAAAGGGATTCCTAGGTGAGAGTTTCTATCCAAATTCCAGACCGCTTTAATGATAGTAATGCTCCATATTATATAGTAGATAAATTATGATTTTTTTTTGTTATATATATATAAATAAATAAAAAGAAAAAAACTAAATATAAAAAAATGTATATTTTATTTTTTTTACCGAAAGGCTGTATGGGGGTTACTGCCTTTTGACTTAACTAAAAGCTGACACCCCCTACCACCTTTCAGACGTAGTTTTTATTTTTTGACCCTAGTTCTATTTAAAAAAATTCAAAAAACATATAAAAAAACTTATATTAAAAGTGGCGAGTAAACCTCTTTTTAAATTTGAAACGTATCTATATCCACATCTGTCTTCATAAAACTCTTCCCCCCATAAATGTTTCTCATTATTCTCAAATCAAAATGGATAGTGAATCACTCTTCAGGTTTTCTAAGGGTTGTTGAACCATCTCAACTTTTGATCAACCACCTGGTAACTTTAGTTACTATATATTAGGATTTCCATCACATTGCGAACACTTATTTCTCTTGGTGTTGCAGCTATGAATCCTGATAATAGACTCACTTACTTTTATTTTATTAATTTGTAAATGTTGAATTTTCATGATTTTTTTTTCTAGTTAGAAAATAGCAAAAATTGATTTAAGGAAGATAATAACATGAAAATAAAAAATGATCATGTAGCTACATGAGAATATATATTTATCCCTGATACTACAACACATTATTTACTTGATATTGTGGTTTAATGTGGTGTGTTATCTCATGTTATCTTGCATATGGTATATGCTGTAATTGGATAAGCAATTTAATGCTGGTAAAATAAGGGTGATTATAAATTTAGTGGGATGGCAATGACATTCCACATGTGATGATAATATATGTTTATGATATTGGATGTTGAGATATCAATGATTTTTAGTAATTCAATTCCAAGTTTCTATTGTTTTATAATAATATTTAATTTATTTAAATATGGAAAAACATTTAAAATATAAAGGATATTGAATAAATATATTTGAGATTACAAATGCTAATAAGATATTGATATTGGGTTTCTATGTGTGCTAGAACCTGCTCATAATAAATTATATTATAGGGATGGAAGATAATGATAATTGTTATAGAAATAAATATTATTGGTTGTTTTGAAGATATTAATATAATTTTCATCATATAAATTTCTATTTAATTATATTTATACTTGTGGTAATTTTTTTATAAATTAATTGATAAATTTAAGTTGGTAAAATGGATAAAGAGATTTTGTTAAATGGAAAAGGTTAATGTTGGGATTAAATACCTAAAGGAAGAATGTTTCCAAACATTATTGTTATTATTTTTATGTTTAGTTAGTGACATAATAGATGTTTATTGATATTTATTACCTTGGAATTATTATTTCTTATTTCTATTGGTATATTTAAACCCTCTTTGTGAATTATTAAAAACCTATGGTTGGTAAAAATATTAGGGTTATAATATGTTGGTATTATTTTGGTGCCCTATTGTGATAGATGTTGGGTAGTTTGGATTATGTGGGAAGGTGATAATGAGGATACTGAATGGATAATTCTGATTGAGGGTTGTATTGTTATTCCCTTTCTCCTTGGACAATCACTAAATTTATATATGTTTTCTGCTTATCATTTAATTCCTATTGGGAATATTTATATCTTTATATATTTAAGAATATATGTATTAATTCATGGAATTATGGAACAATAATTAATTGATGAATTTAATTGGAAGGGGATGGTTAAAATGAATAAATGACGTCGTCATCTTATTAGTAAATGCATATTGGGGAAATATTAAAGGACTATAGATAAATATCCAAGATTATGATGACATATTATTAAATAATTAAGTTATTGATTGAAATCATAAGAAGAAATTTAACTTTGTTTCATGTATTCATTATGGTTATCTAGTTCCTAGTGATTATATCTAAATCATCACATGGAATGATATTGATAGAAAAAGTCTAGGGACTAGGTAGTTTCGCCTAGTTTGGTTGTGTTATCTATATATCATTACCTTCTTTGATTTATTATGTCCCACCACTAAGTCGGTTGGGGTAGTTAGCACCCATATTTCCCTTGGGTTCCAGGTGTTTCCCAATATCTTGGTTTCTATGGTTATAGATGGCTGACTACACCTCTTACCCTGGTATTTCCTCTATAAAGGGACTAAGTTTGTGGACATGTCCATACTATGGTGGCTTACATTGTCATTTTTGTACCCATATAGGTTTAAATGAATCTTAATTAATTAATACTTATATTCATGAGCTTTGGTCTCTTAAGGGTATAACACATACTTGTATTACATGTGTATGTATGTATGAGTTATAATGGCATGAGGTACTGTGTATATTTACATAGGGTTATGGTGGATATCGATTTATACATATGTGGATGTGATGTTTACATGGTTGTGATTATGTGGTTGTGGATGTGATATATTCGTAGAGATGTGCAATGTGTATTGTAGAGGGGATTAGAGTACTAGAATGTAAGTCATTGGGGTTAGGTGAATAGTTCTGTGAGAAAGTGGTAACAGGGTTCCCTTCTTATATACAAGCTTGATTAATATGTTACTTATGTTCTATGTGTTACTTAGTTAGTTGAAAGTTTTGTACCAAACCATCCTAAGATGACCTGAAACATCCCCCAAATTAGTCTCACACTAATTCTGAGGGATATTCCTAATCCCCATAGACTGGAAACTAGACTAGGTCTCAAGAATTCATTTTTTGGGAATGATTTTACCCATGATAATAGAATATAAACAGATAAAAAAAATGATAAAACCAATGAACATGGAATATTAATTAAAAATCCATATAAAATTAAAAAACTAAATTAAATATAACATAAGTAGGTATAATTGATATAAAATATCAAAATATAATAGGCTGAGTGACCAGCAGAACATCCCAAAATAAGATGAAATGAAACCCAAATGAATCCCACATCACTACTCATGACCCATGATCACTCACTATATTCCTGCAACCATCTAAGGACTAACCTGGACCTCAAAAAATAGAAACTTAATTGGTCACTTGAAAGATAAAAATAAGATCTACATACACACCCAAGAACTAGTTCATATACATGGTATGAGCTAAACATGCCTAGTATGATCACACCAAGGAATCCTTTCAACTCCCTTCATATGGTAGTTTATAAAATTCTAGTTTGAAAAAAATGTATAGAATAGGTTTTCATATGCTATAATAAAAAAGAAACCAAGTAGCAATCCATAATCACAATTTTACAACAATCACCAATTTTCAAATAAAAAAAGAATGAAAAACACTTTAAAAAAATTCAAGATATGGAAAGATGATATTTTCAATCATTTAAAACAAAAAAATTACTTTTCATTCTTGTTTCCAAACATTTCCTGAAAATCTAATTTACATAAATAACCTCATTTCAAACCATTTTCATATAACCCATTTAATAAATAATAAAATCTTTCCTTTTAAACAATACATTCCAAAGCCTTTCTAAAATCAGTTTGAAATTAAACCACTATACACTTAAGGTGAAATAAATCCCAATATGGAACTAAGGTATCAAGAACACATAAAACACCATCAAGAATAAGTTCCAAAAAATCAAGAACTTAGGGATACAAACAATCCAAGAGATGGAATCCCCAAAAAAATCTTGAAAAGGACTTAACCATCATGGGAAATATCCTACGAATCAAGTAACTTTATCTGAATAGGTGACACTATCCCTAGAATTACACTAAATAACCTATCTTTCCTTCTAGTCCCATCAAACTAACTTTCCCAATGACCATCCTATGAGTGATAAAGATACTATGGTAACGTAGTACATCCACATATAACTTGACATCCATATAAAATGACCCTAGAAAAATAACAATCCACATGATGTTTAAATTATCCAAACCTTTACTTGTCCACCTAGGACTCCCATGACAAGTCAAATAGAGGTGAGAAAAAAAACCATGTAGTTAAATAAAAAAAATTTAAAATAACCCTCATCTCACCTCATATACCCCCACACAAAACATCCCCTTTCACATCAAATATAATAATCAGATAATAATGAATCAATATAAAACATCCCCAAAGCTATTATAAGCCACAATAGATATAACAATAATACATAGCCCAATTGAGGTCCATATTCATTTTTTTGGAATTAATTCTTTCAAGGTGCCAACTGGGTTTTTAAAAAAATGTTGAAATGAAAAGACATTTTACATTATTTGATATCCTATATCAAAAAAATCCTTAGAATTTATTTATCAAACCACATTAGGAAATCCATTTGGAAACCAACACTTTCCAGAATTTCCTTTTTGATGTATTTCAAACACTATTCAGACCCAATGGTCTTAAAGCAATTTAAAATTAGGTCTAACCCCCTTATTTTATAAAAAATCACTAAAACATCACCCATCCCCTTTAAAAATTGAAATAGTTCTAAATTCGCTTTCAAAACATTTAAATCTATTTAAAAGATCCACTCTGGAATTTTACCAAACACTTGGCACGTTACAAATTCATTCCAAGTGTTGGAACCATTTGAAAACCAGTTTAAACCCCTTATAGGTAATACATACAAGCTTAATTTGAAAAGTAAGGCATTTAATAACATTCAAGAATTTTATAACATGTATTTACAGGGAGTTCCAAAGAAACACCTACCTTATACAACTGAAAACATAATAGAAACAAGTCACCTTTAGTATATAATGTGTAACCAAGAAATATGTCAACCTCTTATACCTTAGAAAACCCAATACCTCAACATTCTATGCCAAAAAATATTCCCTACTCGAACAGTGGTTAGGGTTCATGGAAGAGGGAAAAAGGAAAGGAGAGGGAAAAGATAAGAAATGGGAAGAGGAAATGAGGAGTTTACCTAGTGAATCCCACTCAAAATTGAGGAAAATAGAGATTGAAATCAAAAATAAAAAGAAGGTAATAATATCTCTTATGCACCCCTTGTTTTTTTTGAGTACGTAGAGAGAAATAGGAAGGATAAAACATAAAAATTTAGTGGGGGAAAAGAGTAATTTCAATTTTAAATTAAAATTGGGTGGCCTGCATGGTTTTCCCACATGGTTTGGGAAACTATGAACAAACCATGAGGGAGACACTTAACTGAAAAAAATCACATGATTAACTTAAATACTTTTCATAGTTTGATAAACTATGAACCATGTAAAAATTTTCTATTAAAACCATTGAGCTTCATGTATGCTCATCACACAATTCCTTCTAACTGTGTGTAAACCACGTACCAATACACATATGAACTGAAGGCCTCACATGGTTTCCACTGGGTTTTGTATGGTTTAAATTGAATCATGCACTATCCATATATACCAACCATATATTGAACAAAAGGAACTAGAAGACTCACTACCTAATGCTAACCACACAGTTTACCACAAACCATGCATACAAACCATGTACAGAAGAAAAAATTATAAATTTTCAAATTTCAAACCAAAACATATAAAAAACATAAAATACCCCCAAATATAATAAAATAATATAAAATTAAAAAAATGTCATTCAGGTGTCACAGTTTGTGAGTTTACAAATATAGTTTACTTATTTAGGTGACAAGCAGGTCCCACTATTTATTCAATGGGTATTTAGTATGATTATTTCAAATTTTCAGGAGATTTTTTAGTGAGGATCCTTCTATGTATAATTTTATTATAAAACCTATAATATCATTGTTTTTTAGGTTCATATGAGGGATTTGGTCATTAAGGTCGATGTTATATCTTGGGGATTTTGATCAAGGGTTACTGTAGTTCATAGTTGATGATATAGAAGTTGTTAATGGAATATTTTCTATTTTTGTTTTTAATTTTATGACACACCATGTATTGTTATTTTGATGACTTATTTATGTTATATAGTTTATTAATTGATCTTTTATATTTCCTAGGAATATTGAGGCAAATGCCACCCATTTGTGCATTTTCTGAAGGTTCCAGACACAACGAAAGCACTTGGTTGGCAAGTAAAAATAAAGGTTTTATTGGATTTGATGTATCAATCTCTAATTTTTCAAGATGTAAAGGTCATGAACAATGAAATTTTAACATCTAATATTGATATAAAAAATCCTAAAACCAAGAGAGAGGATCTTATTCCCATTAAATTTATAATTAATTTAATTTATATCTGAAGAAAAGTTACCTCATCTTAGTAACTTTTTCAATTATTATGTTGATCATTTAGAAATTTTTTTTATATTACCTTCACTAAACATGTATTATCCAAGTATAGAACCTCTCTAGAAACGATCCACGCATTATCTTTTGATCTTTAAATAACACTGATAGATTTTTGGGAGATAACATGTGGATCAATCTTCTTTTGTTTTCCCTCTTGATTACATCAATTTTCTTCAGTATTGAAGGATTATCTTTTGTTATTCTCATTATTTAAAGGAGGATAGAAGGATGAATATGAGAGAGAAGTCTATTGTGCACAAATATTCTCAATTCTTGATTAACCATACATAATAGACATAATTTTCTATTTATGGAGTTAGAGTTTAGGTTAAAATATTATTTAATTGCATAATGACCCTGAAATAATATAATGAACCTTAACCAACCCTGTGATATATAATAATAATAATATTATTATTTTATGGATTTAACTAACTGGAGAAATGATAAATATTATTTTACCATCTTTGAAATCAGTATTTATCACCATAAATGATCTTGGTCCCCTCAGATTTCTCATAATTTATTGAATACCCAAATAAATATTTATTAAACTTTTATTCATAAATAAATATTTTATTCATAGTTTTTCGAATAATTATTTATTAAATATTGAATAAATAAAATCAATATTTTTATTCTCAATCTACAGAATAAATATTAATTAAATATTTTGTGATAAATAAAACTTGAATAAAACTATTCCTTGGTCTTAAGAATAATATTTGTTCAAATAATTAAGTTCAAATATTATTTAATCGAGATTGATGAAAAAAAATAATGTATGACCCTATATGATTCTTTCTCATTGGAATTAGGGGGGCTTGCCTAAATTCCAAGAATCTTGTCTAGTAATGGATCAAGATACCCAAGATAAAAAACTTAATGTGTAAGATACCGAACTTTTTGGAGGTATATTAATATTTAAATCTTGGATTAAATCTGTTAAAGTTAGTAATTAAATGTTTTCTTGGTGTATGAGGGGGATCGAGGGTGTCTCGGGGGTTCAGGACATGGAGGAATTGGGGACATCAATATATTCTATGCATGTTTCATGGTTAGCTCATGATTAGAAGTAACCATGTACCTAAATCATGCTATCTAGGAGGAAGGGCGCATTTTTAGGTAAACTATGCAAGAGGGAAGGCCAAATTGCGTGGGATTGGATAGATCCATTCCACATGGTTGGAACATGGTTTGTCAAAATTTTCATGATTCCCAGGTAACCATGTGACATATACCCCCTAGACATAGATTGAAGCATGATTGGAACATGATATGGAAAACCGTGCGACGAATACGTACGGATCATTAAAAGTGATATTTTACCATTCCCCCCCTTGAGATTTATGTGTTCTACCCTATTTTTCCTCCTGATTTCCTCTCCAAGAACCCTCTTGAGAAACCAAAACACCCAAGGCTTTTGAATGATTAATCTTCTTTGATTATAGAATGTTTGGAGTGCCGTTAGGTACGAATCAAAGCTACAAGTAAGTCTAACACACATCTTTATTCTATTTTTTGGTTTAGGTATTGTTTGGTTGTCCATATTATTCGGAATCCCAAAAACCCAATTTTTACAGCAGATATTAAGTTGGGGATTTGAAGGGTGTTCTAATCCGAGTCAAGGGATAAGGTTGTGCAAGATTTCGTCTTCAGGATTGTGTTAGGTGGTCTACAAGATATATCCCATAGTATTGATGTTGGTTTATGTGAATATGGTTGTGATATTGGTTCCTTCTCATTGTAAATTTTATGCTCTTATTAATATTTGTTAAATTGGTTGTATAAATGAATAATTTCACCCCTTATGATCACCATGGGATGTATTTAGGTCGATTAGACCCATTATAGGGCCACCCGTAGAGAAATCCATTAAGGTGAATGTCTTAAATGACTTATGGTTTGTAATGGTAAAATGTAAGTGAATTAAGGAATATAAATGATAATATATAAATGGGATAAGGAAAAATTATGGTTTATGTATTTAATGAACTATGAATTGTGAATGATTTGGGTATTGTTTGATTATGGTTTATTAAAATGGATTATGTAATTAATGTCTATTAAAACATGTGCACATGGAATAGTGGTGTGTGGAATATTAGATTGAGGGTCCTCCCAAAGGTTGGGTTGGAATGAGGCTCTAAACCACGACCTTAGAATGCCCAAGTTAGGGAGTCGGACTGAGGCTCTAGGACCCTAATAGTTACGCTGGATGAGACTACCTGAAATGAGGTTCCAAGTTAAGTGTGATGTGAAGGATTGTGAAATAGTTTTCCTAGTGAGATAGGGAACTTTACTTATTCTCTTATGCTTAGTAGTTGTCACTCTTGGTCCGTTATACTATAAATGAATTTCTTAACCCTTGATTTAGATGTTGTAAATATTTTAACTGAATATTGTTAACTAATGACATCTGGTTTGTCCATGTTTTCTTATCATTATTTAGCGAATGCATAAAATATATATTTATACAGGATATTTTTTATAAACCATTGGTGGTGGCCTACTGAGTTGTACTCACACCGTTCTTGGGTCGCCATTGGGTACCCAAGTAGATTTCATGGTTGCAGGTTAGGATCAGGGAAAATCCCTATATAAATGGTTAATTGGGCATGGGATGTGCAAGGAATATGGGACTAGACTAGGTGTCTAAACCTATTATTTTTATTTTAATTTAGTATTTATTTTGGGGTTTCCTTACACTAGGAACTATATGACATGACATGGAATATTTATTATTTGGTTGTGGGATTATACCTAGTTGTGGGAAATTTTTAGTAATTCATGTTTTTGGTTATTTTGTTTCCTTTGTTTATATTTTTTATCTGCTATGGATTACTCTGATAAAGAAGTTATAGTCTCCCCACATGCTCTATTATACCCTCATTGCTAGTCGATAATATATGGTGTATAGGGAGGCGCATCAGAGGTCATGTGGCAACCCAACTCGGGGCACCAGTTCAGTGGAATCTAGGTTGGGGATGTTAGAAAGTGGTATCAAAGTAGTTATTTTCTATGTTATTATTATTTTTGGATGGTATATGGGAGGTTAGGATTTTTTGGGTCTTGACAATGAGCTCATTATTGGGAGTATCTAACCCATGTATGAGGGAAAACCCAAGTTCCCAGGGTGGGATTATTTTTCTTGATGTGTGTTTTCATAGTTGACTGATATTTAACCATTCAGTGATACACTTGTTGTGTTATGTGACTATTTTACGATATTTTTCTTATGGATGAAATGGTATGAGGTTGTGCATTCATGCATCATTTTAGGCACCTAGGGATATAAATGTCATTCATCATGGTAGGTACACATGGGGGGGGACATGTGGGACATGGAGGGTAGAATTAATTTCATTCTCTTTGAAAATATGAAAGAACTGGTGTCTAATAAACATAAAAAAAAAGGGTAAATGAAAGGAATTTGAAAGAAATTTTAAAAGATTATTCTTAATGAAAAGTTATCAATGGGTTAAAATTTGGTTGTGGTAAGTTGTGAAGATGATATGGTGCCTAAGTGAGGAAGATTCTTGTTGTGATGGTAAAATGGTTTGAAAAGAGTGTCTAATGAGAGACATTAGGCTTGTTAGTTATTTTACCCCACGTTGACATTGACCCATGGTAGGGACAACTGAGGGTAGTGATATAGGTTTATTGGTATCATTTGGGATTGTGTATGTGAAATGGGGTTTTTAGGACTAGTAGAGGGCCTTCTTAGTGAAAAAATGTAGTTGTTATGTGATATGTGTTCTGATATGTGTGTTTGACATTGTAGGATGATGCCACCATGATGTCGTGTTATAGTTGGGAGATAAGAGAATATCACCTATAATCCTTTTCAATAAGTGGAGCAAGAAAACCCAATGGTCCAGGGTTGTTGGGGAGAAGATAATTTTCATGAGAAATTCAATAATTTTATGAAAATGATGGAACGGGAACCAAGGTGTGTTGTGTCAAGCATGTTCAAGATGACTAGGGAGTTTTATCTATAATACCCTCTAACATTTGCTGGAGATGGTGGACCTGATGCAGCTGAGTTCTGGATAAAGTCCATTCATAATATTCATTATCACTTAGAGAATCCTTTTGAGAAGAGAGTCGAGATGATGGATTACATGCTTCGGGGCTTGGAAAATCACTGGTGAGATGTTCTAGTTTAGACCCGACAGGCTGATAGTATGGTATGGAAATATTTCCAAGAAAAGTTTCTGGAACATTTATATCTGTAGAACTTGAGATAGGAGAATGATATAGAGTTTATCAGGTTTACCCAAAAATCTATGTCAGTGATGGATTATGTTTTCCATTTCACTGACCTGCAAAACTTTGTCCACATTGGTTGGGGATGAGGTAGCTAAAACAAGTCATTTCCAGGATGGAATTAGATATGAGATTAAGTCCCAGGTGAATATATTTCATTTAAAGAGGGTTTCAGAAGTGGTATACCAGACAGTTATTTTTTAAGGGAATATCAAGAAGGCTTATAGAGGTGGATAGTCAGTTCTTGTTGGGCGAATCGAAGGTGAATATCCCAATAGTAGGAAGCTACACCTTGAGAGTTTACACCAGGATGGTAGTGGAAAGGGTGTTCAAAAAAGGGATCCATCCTCCTAGGTTAGTGACTGAGTTTTTTTCTATTAGTGTGGTAGGATGGGACATATGCACGGTCAGTTTCCCCACCCATCAGTTGAGTGCCTAGCATGAAGAAGGTTGGGGAATGTGCATAGGTTCTATAGGAACCCTCAAAATATGGGTAGTGATGGGGGATAAAGGAAAATAAAGAGTATAATAAGGGTGTCGGTCACCCAATATAAGGTAGGTAGTTGGAGCTCTACCAGTCATAACAATTAGGGTAATAGATGAGGTACTTCAGGAGAGAGCATCCATATTAGTAATGTAGTAAAACACCAATAACCCAGACTGGATCCCAGGGAAGAGGAGTAGGTCAACTTCACGCAGTTCAGGTAGCACCTTGAGGTGGTGAGGCTAGATCAGTGACAGTTTGAGGTACGATTTTCATAGCTTCCATGATTTCTAGTGCTTTATTTGATATAAGTGCTTCACATTCTTTTATATATGTTTATTTTTTGAGTGTTCTTGGACTAATGGTGGAACATGTGCATAGGGTCATTTTGATTGATATGCTATTAAGGGTGCGAGTATAAAATACCCGATAGTGAAGGGAGTGTGCTCTCAAGGTTGGTGGGTACCATTTTTTGTGGAACTTGTTTGTGCTTGCAATTTCAGGTTTTGATCAAATATTGGGGATGGATTGGATAGTATTTTGCTAACCTAATATTGTTTTTACCACCAAAGGGTAACATTTATGTCCCTATAAGGGAATACTTATGTTCATCATGGGGAATAGGATATGGGAGGAGGCCCTACTGGTCCAGTTTGTCAGTAGTTGGGTGAAATCATAGTCCAAGTGGCTTGTCTTATGCTTGATGTTGGGGGAGTCAAGTATCTTGTATTTCTTCATGTGGTGGATAAATTTTAGGACATGTTTTATGAAGAAATATCAAGGCTACAATTAGAGAGGGATGTTGAGTTCTCGATAGAGTTTCTACCAGAAGTAGAACCAGTTTTTATTCTATTGTATAGAATGGAACCAGTAGAACTCCAGGAACCTAAAATGTAGTTGGAAGAACTGGAGAACAGGGGGTTCATTTGTTCAAGTACAACACCTTGAGGATATCTAGTGTTGTTTTCAAAGAATGATGATGGGTCCTTTTGGTTGTGTTTCTATTATAGGAATTTTAATCATATGATAGTTAAGAATTGATAACCTTTTACTTGAATTGATGATCTTTTTGACCAGCTAATAGGTGCATCCATGTTCTCCAAAATTGATCTAATATTGGCGTATCATTAGATGAGGGTGATACCTTTTGATATACCATGTACTTACTTATAGAGAAGTTAAGGGTTGTATATGTTTTTTGTGATGCCATTCGGGTTGACCAATGCACCAACATTGTTTATGGCCCTAATGAACCAGATCTTTCACCCGTACCTGGACTAGATTGAAGTTGTCTTTGTGGATGACATATTGGTGTACTCTAAGACTCAAGATGATAATTCCCAACATCTTGACATCTTATTGAGGATAGTAATAGAGTATTGGATTCCTGACAAGCTATCCAAGTTTCATTTCTAGATTGACAAGGTAAATTTCTTAGTTCACATCATCTCTGAGGAAGGTGTGTTGGTGGACCCATAGAAAGTGAAACCCATTGTATCTTGGGAGAAACCCAAGATTTCTTTATGTCCAAATTTTTCTAGGTATAGAGGTATATTAATGAAGGTTCATCAAGGATTTATCCAACTTAGTATCACTACTTTCGGGCTTGAGCAAGAAGGGAATCGAGTTTTAATAGTCTAAAACATGTGAGAATACTTTTTAGGAGTTAAAGAAGCAGCTGAAAACTACACCAATTTTAATCTTACTCAAGCCGAGTAAAGATTATACTTTTTTTGATGAATTAAGTGTTGGTATTGTGGTATTATTGATGCAGGATCATTATTTATGGAATATGGGTAAAGATAGTTGATTCCCCATGAATGAAATTATCCTATACATTATCTTGAATTGGCTGTTGTGGTTTATGCCTTAAATTTTTGGTGACATAACTTTTTGGGATAGAGTTTTATTATGTATAAAAATCATAAAATAATTAATTACATCTTATCCTAGTGTGATTTGAATATCCGGTAATAAATATGGGTTGAATATATGAATTACATAGATTTGAGCTAGTTTACACACTAGGAAAGGAACACAATGTTGTTGATGGTTTGAGTTAGAAGACTCAAAATCAGGTTGTTCAAGAATCTAGTTCAGAGTAGAGGATGATGGTGTTGTTTTCTGAGATGCATTTGGTGGTGTAGGATAGACAAGAGAAGATGACCCTTTCATCCTTGTAATTTGGTTCTAGAATTCTGTTCCAGATCAATGAGAGGCAGTATGAGGATCTTGAGTGTTTTTCCATGAGGGAATGTTTTGAAAGTGGGGAGCCACCTTCCGGAAGAACTTTTGGGGAAAATGTAATCATTTATGTTCATTTCTATGTTGTAGAGCCTATATGTACACAAGAAGAGTTGATGCGTTCATTCTATGCATTGAAGTGGGTGGTGCATCCTAGATTGACAAAAATGTTTTGTGATCTTCATTGACAGTTTTGGTGGCCAGGGATAAAGATGAAAGATGTAGGTTTCATGGAGAGATGATGTACCTGTTAGTAGTTAAAGGCTAATCATCAATGTATAGGTGGTTTCTTACATCTATTTCCCATTTCATAATTTAAATGGGACGACGGGACATTGAATTTTGGTGGGTATTACAAGGATGCCTTAGAAGAATGATGTAATCTGGGTAGTTGTGGATCAATTGACCAAGCTGATTAATTTATTACCAATTCGAGAGAACTTCCAAATTGAAAAGTTGTGTGAGTTGTATGTTTAGGAGATAGTATGGTTGCACAATGTTCCAAAATTATAGTTTCTGATCATGATACACATTTAACATTGCGCATCTAAAAGGGGATATAGAAACCATTTGTCTCCTTATTTTTTTGAGTATAGATTTTCACTGGTAAATGAACGAGAATTTGTAGAATACTATTCATGTGTTAGAGGAAAATTTGAGGGCTTATGTATATGATTTTTGAAGATCTTGGGAGAAACACTTGGTTTTTGTTGAGTTTTCTAATAACAACAGTTACTAGGTGACTATTCAGATGGAACCATATTAGGTGCTCTACGATAGACCATGTAGATCACCGTTGTGTTGGATGGGGGCTGGAGACTAAGATTTGTTGGGACCAAGTACCATTCAAGAAAAATTAGAATAGGTTCAGTTGATTTATAAATGTATGGCCATGGATCAGAGTAGGCAAAAGTAGTATGTAGATTGGTGACGTAGACCTCGTGAGTTTATGGTGTGTGATTGGGTGTTTCTTTGAGTGTCACTGAGGTTGGGTCACCATCATATTTACAAGTAGGGAAAGTTGGCACCAAGTTATGTGGTACTGTTTGAGATCATGGAGAGGATCAGACTGTTGGAATACCGATTGACTCTTCCACAGTGGTATTGCAGTATGCATAATGTTTTTCATGTGTCACTAGTTCAGAACTATCACCTAGACCCATTCCATGTGATTGATTTTTATGATGTTGATCTTGAGGATAATGCTTACTTTGAGGATCATCCGGTTCATATTGTGTATTATAGTGAGAAATTATTTCATGGAAATACAATGACTTTTGGTTTGGATGTTATGGAAGCATGGTAATGTTCAGGAAGAAACTTGGGAGAGGGAGATGAATATGCAGGACTAGTGGCCCAACCTCTTTTATTTGGGAGCTTAATGATGCTTGGGAAGAGAATATGAGGGACATGTGGTTATAATTTGGGGAGTTTGTAAGATACAGAGCTTCATAAAGGTACATTCCTATTTAAATATTGGTTTTAATCCATTAAATTTTGTAATTAAATGTTTACTGGGTGTATAAAAATGGTCGAGGGTGTCTCAGGGGTTTCAGACATGAAGGAATGGGGGAAATTAGGCCATCTTGTTCAGGTTTCATAGTTTTCACAAAATTATTAGTATCCATATGTCCAAACTATGCTAGCTAGGAGGAAGGTTTCATTGTTAGGTAAACTATGCAAGGGGGAAGACCAAACTATGTAGGATTGGACATAGACATTCTGCATGGTGGATGTACAGTTTGTTAAACCGTGCATGATTCCTAGGTAATTATGCAACCTATCCCCCTTGGATAGAGGTTGGCACACATTCGATCCATGGTTTGGAAAACCGTGCATCCAAACCTCATGTCTTATTAAAAGTGGAATTTTTCCCTTTTCCCCTTCAGGATTTATGTGTTCTACCTGATTTTCCTCCACATTTACTTTCCAAAAACACCAGTGATGAACCAAAAAAACCAAGGCTTCCAAAGGATCAATATACTTTAATTCTAATATATTTGAAGCACTGTTTAGTGTGAATCGAAACTCCAAGAAAGTCTAACACTATTTCTTATATTTTTTCAGTTTAGGGATTTTGTGGTTTTCCATCTTCTTCTGAATCCCAAAAATCCTGTTTTTTCAGCAGATCTTAGGTTGGGGATTTTAAGGGTGTTTGAATCTGATTCAAGGGATAAGGTTTAGAAATAATTCATCTTCATAATCAAGGTAGGATGGTTTATGTGCATATGGTTGTACTATAGGTTCCTTCTTGTTGTGAATTTGATTCACTTAGTAAGATTTGGTAAATTGGTTAACTAATTGAATACTTTCACCCCTCATGATCCTCATGGTATGCATCGAGATTGATTATACCCATTATATGGACACCCATGGGGTGCCCCATTACCCGAACAAGGAAAGTGGTAATATTAAGCATTGAATTATTTCGTAATGAAGTAGATCCCTTTGTTGACTTGTTGATTGGGTTTATGAAATGGAACAAAGGTAATCATGTCTAGTTGTTGAAATGACACGAGGTGTTGTTTGGAATATAGTGAATAAATGTATTAAGGTGAATGTGTTAAATGAATTATGGGTTGAAATGGAAACATGTAAGTGAGTTAAGGAATATAAATGAGAATGTTTAAATGGGATAAGGAAAAATGATTGTTTATGTATTTAATTAACTATGAATTGCGAATGATATGAATATTTTTTTATTATGGGTTATTGAAATGGTTTATGTAACGAATGGTTATTAAAGCATGTGCACATGACTTGGTGATGTGTGGGATATTGGACTGAGGATCCTCCCATAGGTCAGGTTGGACTGAGGCTCTAAACCCCACCATTAGAATTCATGGGTTAGGTAGTGGAACAGAGTCTATAGGCCACTAATGGTTGCATTGGGTGATACTACCTAGAATGGGGCTCCATGGTAAGTGTGATGTGAATGATTGTGAATTGGTTTCCCTAGTGAGGCATGGAACTTTAATTATTACCTTATGCTCATTAGTTGGCCATTTTGGGTTGTTGTGTTATAAATGAATTACCTAACCCCTGATTTAAATGTTTTAAATGGTTTGAGTGAATATTTATAACTAATGGAATTTAGTTTATCCTTGTTTTATTATCATTATTTAGTGTATGAATAAACTATCTTTTTAGACTAGATATTTTGTAGACACTGTTGGTGGTGGCCTATTGAGTTGTACTCACACCCCACTCAGGACTCCATTCATGGTAGTAGGTCAGAACAAGGGAAATTTCCTATTCTAGATGGTTGATTGGGAATGGTATGTTCATGGAGGAGGGGACCAGACATGGTGTCCAAACTAGTTTTGGGGATTTTTGGTTAGTATTTATTTTGGGGTTTCCTTACTCTTGGAACTGTATGAAATGACATGAAATATTTATTATTTGTTTTTGGGATTGTTACTAATTTTGAGAAATGTTGAGTAATTCATGTTGTTGGTTATTATATTTCCTTTATTTCTATTTGTTATCTACCATGTCTTAATCTGATAAAGATAATATAGTCTCCCTATATTCTCTACTAGACCCTCGCTACTAGTCGGCTATCTCTGGCATATAGGGAGGCACGCTAGAGGTCATTTGGAAACCCAAATTAGGGTATCAATTCATTAGCATCTAGTTTGGGGACATTACATAATGTCGCAATGTCAACAACTACATACGAGTTCTTTATTTATAATATAATCCCTTTGTCTGAATATATCATCAATCAGGTTGCACATATGTGTCATAAAACAATGTCCTTGATAAGTATTTCTTTGACTATCTAAAATAGACTTGTTGTTACACTATGATAATGGAATGTAATGAAAATGTTCCATTTTAATTAAAGGGATGGGATATAATATTCTATAAATATGGTAGGGAAAAATCATTCACCAAATTATTAATTAATAAAACATCACTCATGATTCACCAAACATGTCCAAACTCATTATGAACTATATCATCAAGGTTTAAAAATACATCTAATTGTGAAATTTGTAACATGAATTAATGATAATATTAAAGTCCAAGGACCATTACACACACTCGTAGATATAAATATCCGACAACACATAAGAATATATAATTCCTATAAGAGATTATATTGTCATAATCTCACATCTTAGAGAATACCAATATTATTGTATTATCATAATAGAGTGTGATATGATCTTTAATACTAGGTACCATGTCATGGTCTTTGAAAAATTTTTGTATCCAAATTACTCCTTTAGCTACCTCAAAATCTGCAATATACTCATACTTTTCTGTAGAATCTACAACCACAACTTGTTTTGAGCTCTTCAAGATCACATAACCTTTATCATGTATGAAGATGTATCACATTAGTGATTTTAGACCATCATAATCTATTTTGGAACTATAATCTATATATCCCTTGATAACTAGTTCCTCATCTCCTCTATATACTAAGAAAATATCCTTAGCATGCCTTAGATACTTAAAGATAGTCTTGATTGTCTTCTAATTACGGTTACTATGGTCAACTTGATATATTCCTACCAAACTTAAGGCATAAGAGATTTCCAACCTAGTACATTGCATAAACATGACTAATAAAATCACAAACACATATGGAATCCTTTCTATCCTCTGTATTTCCTCATGCAACTGAGGATACATTTTCATAGAAATATGAATTCCATGTGACATTAAAAAAATACCCTCTTGGATTTTTCGAAACTAAATCTGTTTAGTATCTTGTCAATATATATACCCTAACATAGACTAACCATCCTTCTAGATCTATCATGATGGATATTTATCCCAAGAATATATGCTATCTTTCCTAATTCCTTCATAGAATATAATTTATTCAACTAGGATTTAACAGATTATAATAATGGTATTTCATTTACAATAAGTAGTATTTCATCAACATATACTATTAAGAAAATTACTGCACTCTTACAAAACTGCATATAGAATCAAGGATCACATTCGTTATTTATGAAACTCGATTATGTTATAAATGTATTAAATTTAGTTTTCTTTGACTTGGGTGATTACGTTAATCCATAAATGGATCTTTATAATTTTCACACTCTGTTAGAATCCATTGATGTCACAAAACCTTTATGTTGTGTCATATAAACATCTTTCTAAAGTTTTTTATTAAGAAATATATTTAACATATATTTTCTAAATTTCATATTCATGTAAAGAAGTAATGGAAAGTAGAATTATTATGGATTTCAACATAGAAACTCGTGAAAATGTTTCATCACAATCCATATCTTGATGTTGTTTGAACCCTTTGACAACTTGTCATGCATTATATGTACAAAAGTTTCCATCCATCTCTAGTTTTATCTTCAATAACCATTTATAACCAATGGGTTTTACATCCACTAGAGGATATACTAAAATACATACTTGGTTTTAGTACATGGAAACCATTTTAGAATTCATAGCTTCTTATAAATTGGAAACATTTTTTCCACTTACTAATTCTTTATAGGTTATAGGATCTTTATTATCAACTAATAATGAGTCACCATCCTTGGTTATTAGAAAACCATATCTTTCAGGTTCTCTAAGAACTCTTTTACTATAATGCAGTACTTGTATGTCTGGAACATTCTCTTCCATATGGTTTTATTGAATCTGATCATATACCAACTGTTATGTATCTTGAGCCTAGACTTCATTGAAGTCTATCTCACTCCCACTGTCTTATTTAGGGATAAGACCCCATTTAAGAGATGCGAGACACCTGTTAACCACAACTTTCTTATCTATAGGTCCATATAGGTAATATCCTTTAGTTTCCTTAGGATAACCTATAAATATTCACTTAGTGCCTCAGTCTGAATTTTTGTTTTCAGAAATGTCATTAACAAATACTATTCAACCCCACACTCATATATGGAGCAACATGGGTTTATCTTCATACTAAAGATGATATGGAATACTTGTTGCTTCTTTAGTTGGAACTCATTTTAGTATATATGCTATTGTTTATAACATGTATCCCCAAAAATACAATTGGAGACTCTCAAGACTCATCATTTATCTCACCGTGTATAATAAGGTGTAGTTACACCTTTCACTTACACCATTCCACTAAGGTGTATGAGGAGTAGCGAATCAATATATAATGGAAAACACACATAAATAATCAATGAACTCTTGATTAATATATACTCCAGCATAACCTGAGAAGAGTTTCTTAATATTCATACAAAGATATTTCTCAAATTAATTCTTGTATTCCTTAAATATATAAAAGGAATATGACTTATACCTCATTAATTATAAATATTCGTATATATTTAAATAATCAGTAAAAGTTATGAAGTATGAGTACCCACCAATTTCTTTATCTGGAGATGGTCCACAAACATTGGTATAAACTAATTCAAGAATCTCTTTGGCCCTTTTACCTTTTCCACTAAATTCTGTTTTGGTTATTTTTACTTGTAAACACGCATGACATACACCAAATGGTTTTAGTTTAAAATAATCTAAATATACATCCTAGTATAATTTTTTCAAAAACGTTTCATTTACATAACCTAGTCAGTGATTACATAGTTGGGTGTGGTATGGGTCATGTGAAGTAGTTTTATTATTAATTTCCATTATTTTTTTTGTGTAATTCCACACATAATGAACATTATTTAAATGTGACTAACAATAATTTTTTTTATATTTATAAAATAATCTACATTTTTTCTCAAACTTGAAAATAATTCCATCTGTATCAATTATGCATATAGAAATAATATTTTTTTAACATATGGAATATAACAAAAATCATTTAAGACCAAGATCATTCCCAATATAAATGTAATGTGGAAGTCCCCAATAGGAATTAAAATAATTATAATTATATTATATGCTTGTAAATCTACCTCCCCTTGTCCAATTTTCCATTATCTACTTGGTTCGTACATTTTAAGGCATACTTTAGTAAACATTATTTTTCTAATACCCACTTTATAAAAAAAGATAGATTTCACTTAATAAAAAATGCACATGAAGCTTACCCTTACATCTTTTCCTGATTGAAAATTTTCTTTTAGTGTACCTTCTTACTACATGTGGAACACATAGAATCTTACTCCCTTGATTGTACCATGATTCTTCTCTTACTGGAAGGGCATTAATAAAAATCTTTGGGATTAGAGCTCTTCACATGGAATTTAATTTTATTCACCATAAGGATAGAAGGATTTTCATGCTTCATGTACTTGTAAACTTGGTATGTAAAGTGATAATATCTCGTATAGGCTCCACAATTTTGTTCATATTAAAATTTATATCAAAACTAGAGAATATCAGTTGGAGTGATGCAAGAATAAGATCTGTGCATAGCTCCTTAAGTAGTTTAAACCCTAGAACCTATAGGTGCTTAATGTATCAAATGAGTTTTAATACATGAGGCCTATATTTTACACTCTCTATAAGATTAATTTGAAATATTTCATTGGATATCTCAAACCATTCATGTTTATCTCTCTCCCAATACAAACCACGAAGATGTTGGAGCTTGTTATAAGCATCCATGTCATTATATGACTTCATGAGGTCATTGTACAAAGATAAAATAATTTAAAATTGAACTTATAATATTTCACCCAAATGTTTAGTATATATAGATAAATCCACATCACTCTCTTTCTTATCAAGAAGATCATATAGTGAGGACTCTAGCTTGTAATATTTCCATTCATGAGGAAACACAACCAATAAGCATATGAATCATTACTAAAAATTAAAACCAGTAAGGAAATGGAATTTCTAAAATGTTATCATAGGGATAATGAGAATGATGAACTTTCCATTATTTTACTATTAAAAGTGATGATTATTAGTACTTTTATTGATTAAAAGTATGAAAGACATATTAATAATTTTAATTTTATTATGTTTCCCACAATTTTTTCAAGCCTCAGCAACCCTCACCATTGAACTAAAAATATCCCATAATGTAATAAATTCTATTGAAACAGATCCATATTTACCTTCTTTATAATCTAGACTATGTCTATGAAAACCACAAGAAGGTATTTAGGTAGGCGATCTTACCCACTACAAATTTGTAGCTCCTTGATCCATTGAGTGGACTCCCTAATCCCAAGATCCTAACTAGGATTTCCTCAACACTTGACTATAAATTTGTATTAAATAGACCATGGATAATAAATTAAATAAATGTTTTATTAATTCAACCCAAAACCCTTATGATTACTTCTAAGGCCCCAGCCTTAAACCTTACTTAATATTTAATTAAATGAGTAATCCACATTGAAGATCTTTTCAGGTTTAGAGTTTTAGAGAATTAGGACATAACTATTACATCTCAAAAGATTACAAAGTAGTCGCTTCTACTAAATTTCCATAAAATAAAAACTCTTAAAAAGAAACATGTCTAGTTCCATTTTTTAGGTAGCATGACTTTCCCTTGATCCCATCCTTGACCCTATTCCACGCTAAGTCCTGTGAAAAAAAATTCAAAAACTTGGGATGAGCATAAAAAGCTCAGTAAGGGTTACACAAAGAATGAAAACTGTTAGTTTTTCAAAACAGCAAGTAAACCATGTATACTTTATCAAAGTAATAATTTTCACCTTTTCGAAGTAGTAAAAACTATTCGCTGAATAAAAGTTCATTACTTACCCTTCTGTAACCAAAAGATTACCATAAAACCCATATAAAGACCACATAACATATAAAGGTAACTTGGGACATAAACATACTTAGTGGAATAACCATAAGGTCGACTTCCACACATATCACTTAATGGAATATCCATTCGGCAGACTTCCATACATACTTAATGGAATAGCCATACGACCGAATTCCATACCCAATGCATTGGAGGTTATAACGTAACCACCCGTCCTGGTATTCACGGCACCACCCGTCATATGGTTTATCACGTAACCACCCGTAAATATTCCAAGTACCATTATAAAATTATAACACATAAAACCAACATAAAGGAATGATAAAATTTCCACATTTCAATCACAATATATCATTTAAATATATTGACATAATATAATCCTTTATCAAAACCATTTTCAATACCAAAATACAAAAAAAAAGTATATGGTATTTATTTTATTTTAAAAACATTACGGCTTGTTGAGGAATCCAAGGATCAAATAATACTCGTGGCGGTGGAAAAGGTCATTGTCACCGTGTACGTAAAAAGAAACATTCCTTTTTGTCGTTTAGTAAAACGCTTCGTAGAAAAAAGATTCCTTTTGAATAAAAGTAAAAGTCAAAGGGGTTTATACACCGTATAAAATAAAGTTGTGTATAAAACAAAATATGCCTCAATAAATGGAGATTGAGACGAAGACCCTTACAAAGAAGGTATCCTTGGTTTAAGGATAAATCAATTTCATAATTATGTGTGACAAACGAATACACCAAATATAAGTGAATATTAAGTGTAAAACAATCAGAGGTTATTCACACATATTCATAGAACGACATATTCAAGGATTACAAGTTTATCCCAAAGAATCAAATTTGGGTAAAAAAGTTCCCTTGTAAAAATTTGACAGCCTAACGGCGTCACATCAAAATTAAGAAAAAGAGTTGACGAGAGATAAAAAAAAGTATCTCAACACTTAAAATTTACATCAATAAGGATATATGAGAACATATCCCAACATAACAATATGTGAATTAAAAGACCCAACAAAATAAGTCTTTTAAAAAGAGGAGGGTGAAAGGTTCCCTTACCGACTTGGGTATCTTTTGAAACATACACCCCATGAAAGAAGGTCAATACATCATTGATGTAAATACTCATAAACGAAAGTATATTACACAAAGATTAGAATAATTGTAAGTACATAAACCACTCAAAGGAAATTGTGGTAAATGTATCATAAATGTCATGAGAATAAAAGTGAGATGAAAAATCCCTTACGAAAACTCGGCAGCCTAACGGCGCCACTTAAAACTTCTAAAAATGGATTTATGAGATCAAATAGGATCTCCCATAATATAAACATAAAAAGTAAAGTTTTAGGAATATAAAAGAACATCCCCAAACATAATAAAGATGGGATTAAAAGAAATGACATAAATGAGAGTACTTAAAAAGAAATAGAGAGGTTGGATCTCTTACGAAAATTCGGCAGCGTAACGGCGCCACACAAAACTTCCAAAATGGATTTATGAGAGAGAATAGGGTCTCTAATCATATTAACATAAAAATTACAGTAATATTAATATAAAATAACATCCCAATAACAATAAAGATGAGCTTTAAAAGGAATGACATAAAAGAGTGTACTTAAAAAGAAAGAGAGGAGTAGGATCCCTTACCTTAGGTCCAACTTGACTCGATCATTCATTAACGTCCTGAATAATAAACTTGAGTTAATTTCTATTTGCTTAAGAACCTTTTTCAAGTTCATTATTCCTTTTATATCACTTATTTCCATGTTATAAACATTATGTAATCATTTAAGTTAATAATGTTTGTTTTGTCGATATTTGGTTCTTAAGTCAAAAGTGGACTTCTTACAATTACATGTTATTCGTGTGGTCAAAGGTTCTTTATATCCAGAATGACATTCCTGATTTGGATATCATATATATCATATATATCTAGAATATACATGTATTTATAATATCACATAATCATTTAGAGGTAAGAAATGAAATGCACCGTTCATGGAGACGGTAAGCCGTGCGTATGCATGAACGCTACTTTCATTTCTTTGTCATATTAATGGAATTAAAAATAAATGAGAGTTATGTATATTTTAATTCAAGAATTATATTCATAATTTTGATGTATCATTCATCATATATATCCATTATATACATTTACTTATAATATTACATTACATTTGGGGATAAGAAATGAAATGCACCGTTCATGGAGACGGTAAGCCGTACGTAAGCATGAACGCTACTTTCATTTCTATCTCATACTTTAATGGAAAGAAATAATAATTATATAGAGGTATATTATAATTCCAGTATAACATCATATATAATAACTTTAAATCCATCCTTTATACGCCCCACATATGGCATTAACGAATCAAATCACTTTGAGGGGGTGGTAGTCCGCACTTCCATAAATGAAGATATCACGTTTTCCCTTAATGGAAACCATAAAGGTATGCCCA
This sequence comes from Viscum album, assembly GCA_963277665.1. Taxonomy (NCBI): domain Eukaryota; kingdom Viridiplantae; phylum Streptophyta; class Magnoliopsida; order Santalales; family Viscaceae; genus Viscum; species Viscum album. The sequence continues at coordinate 910,541,759 of OY728145.1, forward strand.
AAATGAAAAATACATAAGCTTAAGGAAAACATAAACATATTATATATCATATATAAATATAGTGTCATCTTAATGGCCACCTTTGAAGGTGTTAAAAGAATGTTGAACAATCATCGTTTCGGGAGGCAGAAATTCGCCATCCACGGAAACAGTATGTTCTTTAACCATTAGATGTAGGTGTCTGTAAGTGTAGATAAAATAATTATTATAACATCATCCTAGTATATTGAGTATACTGGAGTTGTTACAAAAGAAAATAATAAAAAGAGTTTAGGGGGTTGGAGAAGCAAAATAAAACAAAAGGACTCAAAAGAAGACATTACCTTAAAATCGGGTAACTCTCTTTGGTTTGAGATCAAAGGCTTCCTTGGGAAGACTTCTGCCCAAAGTGAGGCTTAAAGGAGTAATAGAGGGAAGTGGAGAGAAAAAATGGGCAGAGTTTGGCCGAGCCAAAGGCTTTGGGAGTGTGGGTAAGGTGGTAGATGTGGGTGCCTTTTATAAGAGGAGAGGAGGGGCACTCTTGTAAAGTTACAAAATGTTACTTTATTTTCAAAAGAGTTTCGGATTTTAAAGGTCCCACATTGATGTATTTCGAGTATACGGTGATGAGGGTTCGAAATCCACTCATACAATAGGTTTTGGGCAAGTGTAGGTCTTATATTTTACATTATCTTTCCATTTTATTTAAATCGTTAAATAATGAGGTCATTGCTCCATCATCATGATGTCATAAATAATTTAATTTATTTAAGGTATAAAAGTTATAAAAAACTACTATGATGTATGAAATATTTTTAGCTTTAGAATTACTATTTATAGTCAAAAATCTGACTTGTATAACCCCATGTAAAAATTGTTTTAGTAAAACATCTCATGTTTGTGTCATTTTTACTTTAACATTAAATAAAAAGGTATTTATGTCATTTTCCAACCAAAGTGGCTCCATGGGGTCCCCAAGTTGACCCATGGATTGTATTGGTCGGCCATGATACATCCAATGAGGGTAGGACATGTGTCTAGGTCATTTCATTTTATTAAAACATTATTCTTACCTTAAACTACACTAATTACTTCTAATCGCGATTAAGAACTTAAAAGTTACTATTCACCAAAAAATTATTTTAATCTCATTGAACCACATTTTACTTTTTAATGACAACCATGTATGTTGGATTTTTGAAATTCAAAACACAGAAGTGGTAAAATTTCATTTAAACGAAAAATCAGTTTTTATAAGTACCACTTAGTGGTTTCACTATTCATCAAAAATTGAAGTTTTTCAGAGAAATCCCAAAAATTCACCCTAAGATATATTTGATATTACAAATTCAAAAATGAAGTCCATTTTACAAAATTCAAAACATATAAGTCACATTAATTAATTTAATAATTAATTCCCGCGGTCAGAGCAAATAGCGTGTTTTTATGAAACAATAAGTATCAAAAGATTGACACTAGTTTAAGTCTGATTTCAAAGTGAAATTAATTACAACGACCACTATTGGATTTAATGGTAAAAATATATTCTAATTTCACTTTAAAACCAACTAAAAAGATAATATAATCATATAAATAAATTAGATTAAAAATATGTTTTGAATTAAAATACAACATTTTACACTATTCATTAAAAAATGAACTTTATCGGAAAGATACCAAAAATTTACAGAAAGTAAATTTTGATGTCCCAATTATTAAGAAGAGTCTTATTTGGTCCAATAGAATGTATAAGAGTGAACAAAACTATTTTTAATGACGGCTTGTCATCAAAAGGCGATAAGTGAACCTTTAGTGAAAACAGGGCATATACGCCTAAAATTGAATTCTTTCCATATTTTAAGCCTTTATCTTTTATTGGATAAATTTAAAAACATTTTAAAACATATATAATCATATTTTATTTATTTCTATCCATTCCCGCCAATACAACGGCTACATGTTAACTACCATTTAAAATAAGATTATTTTATTATTAGAGTGCAACGTAAGATTCCCAAGAAACTCGTTGTTGCATGTTGGGTATGCCATCGAGCATAGCATCCCATTTAAAGTAATATTAATATTTTATTCAAAAATATGGATAAATATGAAAATGTCATATTCTTTATTTACCTGGGGTGTTACATCCTTCCCCCATTTTTGGAATTGCGTCCTCGAAATTTTTAAAATTGATCTTGGAAACATCCTTGAAAGTCCCACATCGGAACAAGAGACGGTAAAAAAATCACTTTAAAATAAAGAAATATAAGTACAGAGGTCACCCAAGTTAACCCATAATAGGATTCAGTGTAGGAAAACATGGACATGGAAGAAAAAGCAAAGGTTCATGTTCTTGAGGGAGAGTGATAGTAAACATGTCTAGGAGAAAGTAAACCATATGAAAATCACAAACTTGTGATGGGTTAAACGGTATTCGATTCCCCAGTAGGAAAAGTTAATAGACAAAAATTTTGTTTTAAGTTACTTTTTATTGAGGAATTTATTCATAAGGAAAAATAATCACTTAACATGTTGACTTTCAACTTTTATTAGATTCCTTACACAAACTCATATTTTCTCTAAAAGACGAGTATTTAGGAAGACTTGTTCATATTAAGAGTACTATAATCAAATTCTAGAGAATCACCTAATCCACCAAAGAGAACTATATACTTCCTATGTCTTTAGGCTTTAACCAAAACCAAAACCAAAAAGGTTAGTACAAGATCAAATAATCCAGAAAAGGATAACCCTTTAAAAAGAAAATCTATGCTTAATCTCCAAAATTTGTCCAACAAAACCCAAAGTTCAATGAGGACCATCCGATAAACAATTTGTCCATAAAATTCTTCAAAGTAAACCAAACTAAGATTGAGACCCAAATATTTGAAGGATTTAATCACATAGTCTTCCAAGGTACAAATTAACTTTTATCTCTAAATAACATCAGTTGCTCTTAAATTCTCATATTGAAAAGTAATTAACCTAATCACATATCCTCCATGATAGGTTAATCATTTCAATAGATAACCCAAAATAAACTTACTCTTGATTCCTAAAATCATCTAACTAAAAAGAATCAGTCAAACTGACCAGGGACTTCACGTAGTCCAGTGGTAGGCGATAAACACCAGTTGAACTTTGGTTGTGGGTTCGATTCCCGCAACTTTGTCTGACACGACGGGTTGTCACACGGTCTGCGTGTTGTCCTTTTTCCAAAACTACATAACTCTTAAAACATTTCCCAAAATGAGATAAAATCTTCAAAAAAATAATAACATATTTTAACCACAAGTTTATCTCATGCCTTTCATTTTCCATCATATCATAGAGTAACCCATAATTACCTCAAAAGTAAGGATCATATAAACTCTAATGGTTACCTTTATAATTATTACTTGAACTTCCACATTGGTTGGTCATATCATACATGATGCATTACAAAATGTACCAAGGTTCAAGTGGTTGGTCATGACTCCTTGATAGTTGGTTTAGAACAACCACGAGTTTCCTCATTGAATCCTCCATTTTATCTAGTATCTTAATCAGAGAACCACCATAGTTTCCTTCAAACCTGTTGTTTCTTTGGTGCCTGCTAGATCCATCCATTCACTAAAAACAGAAATGTCAGTGTGAGTATATCAACAGAACCATCATGTACTAATGAGGAAGATATACTTACTCATTCACTTTATCTAAAAACTATGACTCTTTCTGAAATCCTAACCATTATGGTAATGTCACTTATGCTTAAAGAATACCATAACCTATAAAGTTATCTAAACCGACCTTTGATACCAACTATAAGTCCCCAGCCTTAAACCTTACTTAATATTGAATTAAATGAGTAATTCACATTGAGGATCTTTTCAGGTTTAGAGTTTTAGAGAATTAGGACATAACTATTACATCTCAAAAGATTACAATGTAGTCGCTTCTACTAAATTTACATAAAATAAAAACTCTTAAAAAGAAACATGTCTATTTCAATTTTTTAGGTAGCATGACTTTCCCTTGATCCCATCCTTGACCCTATTCCACGCTAAGTCCTGTGAAGAACATTTCAAAAACTTGGGATGAGCATAAAAAGCTCAGTAAGGGTTACACAAAGAATGAAAACTGTTAGTTTTTCAAAACAACAAGTAAACCATGTATACTTTATCAAAGTAATATTTTTCACCTTTTCAAAGTAGTAAAAACTTTTCGCTGAATAAAAGTTCATTACTTACCCTTCTGTAACCAAAAGATTACCATAAAACCCATATAAAGATCACATAACATATAAAGGTAACTTGAGACATAAACATACTTAAGTGGAATAACCATAAGGTCGACCTCCACACATATCACTTAATGGAATAGCCATTCGGCCGGCTTCCATACATACTTAATGGAATAGCCATACGGCCGACTTCCATACCCAATGCATTGAAGGTTATAATGTAACCATCCGTCCTGGCATTCATGGCACCACCCGTCATATGGTTTATCACGTAACCACCCGTAAAATGTCCAAGTACCATTATAAAATTATAACACATAAAACAAACATATAGGAATGATAACATTTCCACATTTCAATAACAATATATCATTTAAATATATTGACATAATAGAATCCTTTATCAAAAAAATTTTCAATACCAAAATACAAAAAAAAGTATATGGTATTTATTTTATTTTAAAAACATTACGGCTTGTTGAGGAAGCCAAGGATCAAATAATACTCGCGGCGGCGGAAAATGTCGTTGTCACCACGTACGTAAAAAGAAACATTCCTTTTTGTCGTTTAGTAAAACGCTTCGTAGAAAAAATATTCCTTTTGAATAAACATAAATGTCAAAGGGTTTTATACACCATATAAAAGAAGGTTGTGTATAAAACAAAATATGCCTCAATAAATGGAGATTGAGACGAAGACCCTTACAAAGATGGTATCCTTGGTTTAAGGATAAATAAATTTCATAATTATGTGTGACAAACGAATACACAAAATATAAGTGAATATTAAGTGTTAAACAATCAGAGGATATTCACACATATTCATAGAACTAAATATTCAAGGAGTACAATTTTATCCCAAAGAATCAAAATTGGGTTAAAAAGTTCCCTTGCAAAAATTTGAGAGCCTAACGACGTCACTTCAAAATTCTGAAAAAGAGTTGATGAGAGATAAAAAAAATTATCTCATCACTTAAAATTTACATCAATAAGGATATATGAGAACATATCCCAACATAACAATATGTGAATTAAAATACCCAACAAAATAAGTCTTTTAAAAAGAGTAGGGTGAAAGGTTCCCTTACCGACTTGGGTATCTTTCGAAACATACACCCCATGAAAGAAGGTCAATACATCATTGATGTAAATACTCATAAACAAAAGTATATTACACAAAGATTAGAATAATTGTAAGTACATACACCACTCAAAGGAAATTGTGGGAAATATAGCATAAATGTCACGGGAATAAAAGTGAGATTAAAAATCCCTTACGAAAACTCGGCAGCCTAACGACGCCACTTAAAACTTCCAAAAATGGATTTCTGAGATCAAATAGGGTCTCCCAAAATATGAACATAAAAAGTAAAGTGTGAGGAATATAAAAGAACATCACCAAACATAAGAAAGATGGGATTAAAATAAATGACATAAATGAGAGTACTTAAAAAGAAATAGAGAGGTTGGATCTCTTACGAAAATTCGGCAGCCTAACGGCGCCACTCAAAACTTCCAAAATGGATTGATGAGAGAGAATAGGGTCTATCATCATATGAAAATAAAAATTACATTAAGAGTAATATAAAATAACATCCCAATAACAAGAAAGATGATCTTTAAAAGGAATGACATAAAAGAGTGTACTTAAAAAGAAAGAGAGGAGTAGGATCCCTTACCTCGGGTCCGACTTGACTCGATCGTTCTTTAACGTCCTGAATAATAAACTTGAGTTAATTTCTATTTGCTAAAGAACCTTTTTCAAGTTCATTATTCCTTTTATATCACTTATTTCCATGTTATAAACATTATGTAATCATTTAAGTTAATAATGTTTGTTTTGTCGATATTTGGTTCTTAAGTCAAAAGTTGACTTCTTACAATTACATGTTGTTCGTGTGGTCAAAGGTTCTTTATATCAAGAATGAAATTCTTGATTTGGATATCATATATATCATATATATCTAGAATATACATGTATTTATAATATCACATAATTATTTAGAGGTAATAAATTAAACGCACCATTCATGGAGACAGTAAGTCATACGTACACATGAACGCTATTTTAATTTCTTTGTCATATTAATGGAATTAAAACTAAATGAGAGGTATGTATATTTTAATTCCAGAATTATATTCATTATTTAGATTTATCATTCATCATATATATCCATTATATACATGTACTTATAATAGTACATTACATTTGGGGATAAGAAATGAAATGCACCGTTCATGGAGACGGTAAGCTGTACGTACGCATGAACGCAACTTTTATTTCTATCTCATACTTTAATGGAAAGAAATAATAATTATATAGAGGTATATTATAATTCCAGTATAACATCATATATAATAACTTTAAATCCATCCTTTATACATCCCACATATGGCATTAACGAATAAAATCACTTTGAGGGGGCGGTAGTCCGTACTTCCTTAAATGAAGATATCGCGTTTTCCCATAATGGAAACCATAAAGGTATGCCCAAAATGAAAAATACATAAGCTTAAGGAAAATATAAACATATTATATATCATATATAAATATAGTGTCATCTTAATGGCCACCTTTGAAGGTGTTAAAATAATGTTGAACAATCATCGTTTCAGGAGGCAGAAATTCGCCATCCACGGAAACAGTATGTTCTTTAACCATTAGATATAGGTGTGTGTAAGTGTAGCTCGAATCCTTCTTATAAAAAAATCCTAGTATATTTAGGATACTGGAGTTTTTACAAAATAAAATAATAAAAAGAGTTTAGGGGGTTGGAGAAGCAAAATAAAACAAAAGGACTCAAAAGAAGACATTACCTTAAAATCGGGTAACTCCCTTTGGTTTGAGCTCAAAGGCTTCCTTGGGAAAACTTCTGACCAAAGTGAAGCTTAAAGGATTAATAGAGGGAATTTAAGAGACAAAATGGGCATAGGTTGGCCAAGCCAAAGGCTTTGGGAGTGTGGGTAAGGTGGTAGAGGTGGGGGCCTTTTATAAGAGGAGAGGAGGGGCATCTTGTAAAGTTACAAAATGTTACTTTATTTTCAAAAGAGTTTCAGATTTTAAAGGTCCCACATTGATTTATTTCGCGTATAAGGTGATTATGGTTCTAAATACACTCATACAATAGGTTTTGTACTTGTGTAGGTCTTAGATTTTACATTATCTTTCCATTTTATTTAAATCGTTAAATAATAAGGTCATCGCTGCATCATCATGATGTCATTAATAATTTAATTTATTTAATGTCTAAAAATTATAAAAAAATACTATGATGTAGGAAATCTTTTTATATTTCCAATGACTATTTATAGTCAAAAATCTGACTTGTATAACCCCATGTAAAAATTGTTTTAGTAAAACACCTCATGTTTGTGTCATTTTTACTTTAACATTAAATAAAAAGGTAGTTATGTCATTTTCCAACCAAAGTGGCTCCATGGGGTCCCCAAGTTGACCCATGGATTGTCTTGGTCGTCCATGACACATAAAATGTGGGTAGGACATGTGTCTAGGTCATTTCATTTTATTAAAATATTATTCTTACCTTAAACTACACTAATTACTTCTAATCGCGATTAAGAACTTAAAAGTTACTATTCACCAAAAAATTATTTTAATCTCATTGAACCAAATTTTAATTTTTAATGAAAACCATGTATGTTGGATTTTTGAAATTCAAAACACAGATGTGGTAAAATTTCATTTAAACGAAAAATCAGTTTTTATAAATACCACTTAATGGTTTCACTATTCATCAAAAATTGAAGTTTTTCAGAAAAATCCCAAAAATTCACCCTAAGATATATTTGATATCCCAAATTCAAAAATGAAGTATATTTTAAAAAATTCAAAACATATAAGTCACATTAATTAATTTAACAATTAATTCCCGCAGTCAGAGCAAATAGCGTGTTTTTATGAAACAATAAGTATCAAAAGATCGACACTAGTTTAAGTCTGATTTCAAAGTGAAATTAATTCCAACGACCACTATTGGATTTAATGGTAAAAATATATTATAATTTAACTTTAAAACCAATTCAAAAGATAATCTAATCATATAAATAAATTAGATTAAAAAGAGGTTTTGAATTAAAATACAACATTTTACACTATTCATTAAAAAATGAACTTTATCGGAAAGATACCAAAAATTTACAGAAAGTAAATTTTGATGTCCCGATTTTAAAGAAGAGTTTTCTTTGGTCCAATAAAATGTATAAGAGTGAACAAAACTATTTTTAATGACGGTTCGCCATCAAAAGGCTATAAGTGAACCTTTAGTGAAAACTAGGGCATATACGCCTAAAATTGAATTCTTTCTGTATTTTAAGCCTTTATCTTTTATTGGATAAATGTAAAAACATTTAAAAACATATATAATCATATTTTAGTTATTTCTATCCATTACCACCAATACAACGGCTACATGTTAACTACCATTTAAAATAATATTATTTTATTATTAGAGTGCAACGTAAGATTCCCAAGAAACTCGTTTTTGCGTGTTGGGTACGCCATCGAGCATAGAGTCCCCTTTAAAGTCATATTAATATTTTATTCACAAATATGGATAAATATGAAAATTTCATATTCTTTATTTACCTGGGGTGTTACATAACTACCTAATAAAGTTAAGTGTCCAGAACATGTCCATGTAAACACTTAGTTATATGATTGTATTCCCAATCAAGTAATGGATTCCTTAGTCTGACTTAATATTAATTTTGAGGGATTTTTATTTATTTTGTGTAAGGATTTTTTATTTTAATCATTACATTTATTATTAATATTAATTTGATTTTATTTAATTTATTAACTATGTTTTGATAAAACATTTACACATAATCTATTTATTTAAATTCCATTATTGCAAATTATTTCATTTATTTATGCGATCGTAGTCTTATATCCATAAAATAAATAATGATAAAGTAATAAATAAATAAATAAATGATATGATCATTAAATTATCTAAGGATCTATTAATTGAGTGGATAATAAATCATCCTATGACTTAGGGGAAAACTGATTATTCTAGTCTTGGAATGAGTTACAAAATTCCTTCTATCCACCTATGCATCACCGAGGTTGGTATCATCTCAGTTCTATCTTGAACTGCTTCCATGAACCCTAAGATACTCCTTTTATTACATGTATTTATAACACACACACAAGCAAGGGGAATAAAATGATTTTTTATTTGGAGTGACATAAATAACCTTGGAAATGTAGGCCCTACATGATAAAAGAGGGAGGGATAAAACATAGACCATCACATTGAATTTAATAATTAATAAATTCAAAACCATGTAATAAATAAAATAAAATAAACAAATTTATACATAGGTCTGGTCAAAGCTCAGGAACGGTTATACACATGAAAAAAATACACAAAAAATAAATTGCTTAACAGTCATTTTAATTCATTATTTATTATTAATATAAACACACTTATATTAATTAATTAATTAATTAATTAATTAATTCCCTTTCATATTTAATGACCATACATTGTCTATTAGAGAAACCTATCATAAATGCATTCAATTAAAATAAATGGCATGACTAATAATTTCCAATATGTCAATAAATTAATTGATCACTTGAAATTTTTTAAAACCATTATCACATAGACAAATACATCTAGTTCCAATAGTGTAATTTTGTTTTAATAATGTAATTAAATATTTTAATTTAATTTAATTATTTCTTTTTTTGGGAGACTAAATGACATGTATTAATGAGATACACATCACATACCTTTATTATTATGTATCTACGATAATTTCTTGGGGATTTGGCGTATACCTCGACTGAAATAAATGACATGTACTAACCAACTACACACTGTTTATTATACTTTTCATGTGACTAAGATAAATTCTTGGGGATTCAGTACGTATATATTATTGATTAAAAGGTGTGTACTCATGAGATAAAAGTCTTGTGGTCCACATTTCATGTTTCCATGGAACTCACTGAAGAATTTTATGCATTCTTAGGATGTGAGAATTAATGAATTACATACATTTTACACCAATTAGGAGTTGTGTGTTTCATTAATGTTATATGATTCCAATTTACTACTGTGTAAAACCGTGTATTTTATTACATGGTGAGAACAAATATCACTACTAAACCATGTAGACTACATGATGTGAACACTAGCTACATGTCTTGTAATTCAACAAGACATGTTCTGGACTGACCCGACATACACACAATGTGCAATAAATACACCACATATAATTCCTACTCAACAAGTTTTGTATCATGAAACACATAAAAATATAGTGAACTTTGGTACACGATGTGTACTATGACTAGATTCTATTTCACCTAATCAACCGACTATAAATTTTACACTTCTCAATGGAATCTATAATCATTCTTGATATATTCTTGAGCCTTAAGAAAATATGAATCATGAATGATGGATATTAAAAAGTAGAATACATGTTAATTAAAAATTCGATTTATATAATGAATAATATGGAAATATAAGATCTAAACATAATTTCACATATAGAACAATGTTAAAAAAATTAAGTATAAATTTAAATGTGACAAATCCGATACCACTTGAAGTTTTGATCACTGAGAAAGTGCCTAGTGGGTGAGTAACCATAAAGGTTTTTGCAGATTCATTGGATCATTCTCCAATTGTGCATGACATAAACATCATGACCAATGAAAATTTTCCAAATAATATTGAAATAGAAAATCCTTGAACCAATAGAGAGAATATTTTTCATGTTAAATTTATAATTAATTTACTTTATATCCGAAGAAAGCTCACCTCATATTAGGATCCTTCTTCAATGATGGTGTTAAAAATTTGAAAAACCCTCTACAGATTACCTTTACTGTGCCTATAGGATCAAAGTATAGAACTCCTTAGAAGTGATCCACACACGCTCCTTTGATCTATGAATGACACCAATAAATTTACAGGTTCTAGCATAATAGATCGATCATATATAGTTATTCATCTTGATCGCTTAAAATTCCATTAGGATTTAAGTATTCCCTCTTATTCTTCTCATTCTTGAGAGGAGGAGAGATGGAATCTGATAGATAATATAGTTCTGTGCAATGATTCTCAATTTTTGATTAACCATACATGATAGACATAACAACCTATTTATAGAGTTAGGTTTTAAGTTGAAATATTCTTTAATTACACAAAAATCTTTAAATAATACAATAAACCTTAACTTACCCAATTCCATATAATAATAACAATAATAACAATATTATTTTATGGCTTGTGATAATTGGTATAATGATAAATACTATCTTTCTAGCTTACAAATTAATATTTATCATCAGACATGATCTTGGTAGATTCAGATTCCTCGATATTTATCAAATACCCAAATAAATATTTATAAAATATTTATTCACAAATAAATATTCTACTCATACTCTAGAAAATAAATATTTATTAAGTATTCAATATATAAAATAAATATTCATATTCATAATCTAGAAAATAAATATTTATTAAATATTTTTTGATCAATAAAAATTGAATAAAATTATTCTTCGGTATTGAGAATAATATATATTCTAATAATTAAATTCAAATAGAATTTAATTGAGGTCAACAAAAACACTTAGTGTGCGAACCTCTAGGATTCTTTATCATCAAAACTAGGAGGGATTTCCTAAACTCCAATATTACTGTCTAGAAAAGGCCCAAGGAACCCAAGATAAAGAACTTAATGTCACAACATAGACAACTATATACAAGCACTCACTTTGTAATATAATCCCATTGTCACAGTATCTCATCAAGGAGGTTGAAAATCTATGTCATCAACCTATGTGACTGAAATATCTTTCATTGATTATATAAAATAAACTAATCGTTACACCTTGGCCATGGATTTTTAGGTGACTAATCCATTTCAATCAAAGGGATGATATATCATATTTAATAAATACATAAGGGATAAATTCTTCCTTGACTTATTAATTAATAAACATCACTCATGATGCACCCAATGTATCCAACATCTCAATGAACTGTATTATCAAGGTTTATGAAATACATCTAAGTTAATGAGTCATAAAATTGACTAATAACAAAATTAAAGTATAATAACCATTACATAATCTCATAGATAGTAATATCTAATGAAACATAAACACACATAATCCCTATAGATGGGAATGTTCTTATAATATTCCTTCTTAGAGATTATTAAGTAAGAAATTCATGAGAATATTTCTTATCTACTTATGAGTACTATTACTGGATAGTTAATATTCTATGTGTCCGATCATAACATGTTATCTAGCCGTATAAATATATTTAATAATACCATCATAGCATTTATAGGTCCTTATTAATATGAGAAACTAGAATGACCTTATCAATGCGAAAAATACTCTAGGAAATTATTACATTGAAGTCATGAAGAACAATGAACAATATGTAATAATATGTTTTATTAATATTCAAATCCTAAAAAATACATGTAATCCAAATTACAAATATTCAGTTCTAGAACACTAAGTCTAACTTGTTATATACCATTGGTGGTGTTAGGTTTAGTGGTAGTTTCGAAGATATTAATAGAATTTTCATCATAGACAATGATATTTAATTATATTTATAATTATGGTATTTTTTTATTAATTAATTGATAACTTTATGTTGGTAAAATGGATAATGAGATTGTGTTAAATGGAAAAGGTGAATGTTGGGATTAAATACCTAAAGAAAGAAAGTGTCCAGAAATTATTGTTACTATTTTGTATGCTTAGTTAGTGGAATAATAGATATTTATTGATATTTATTACCGCTGAATTATTATTTATTTTTTCCATTGATATATTTAAACCCTTATTGTGAATTATTAGTAACCTATGGTTGGTCAAAATTTAAGGGTTGTGATATGTTGGCATTATTTTGGTGGCTTATTTTGATAGATGATGGGTGGGGTGTATTAAGTGGGCATGTGATTATGAGGATTCTAGATGGGTAATCCTAATTGAGAGTTCCATCATTATTCCCTTTATCTTTGGATAATCACAAAATTTATATAGCTTTTATTCTTATCATTTAATTCGTATTGGGAGTAATTATATCTTTCTATATATAAGAATAGATGTCTTAGTGCCTGAAATTATGGAACAATAATTAATTGATGAATTTAATGGGAAGTGAATGGTTAAAGTGAATAAATTATGTTTTCATCTTATTATTAAATGTATATTGAATAAATATTAAAGGACTATGAATAAAAAAACAAGATGATGATGACATATTATCAAATAATTATGTTATTGATTGAAATCATAAGATGAAATTGAACTTTGTTTCTTATATTATTTTTGGTCATCTATTTCTTAGTGATTATAGCTAGGTCATCATATGGAACAATATCAATAGAAAAAGTCTAGGGAGTAGGTAGTTTCTTCTATTTTAGTATTTATCTCTACATATCATTCCATTATGTGATTTATTCTGCTCCACCACTGAGTCGATTGGGTTAGTTGTCCCCCATATTTGCCTTGGGATATAGGTGTTTCCCAATATCTAGGTTTCCATGGTTATTGATGGAAGACTACTCCTCCTACCCTGCTCTCTCCTCTGTACATGGACTAAGTATGTGGAAATTTCTATACTATGATGTCTTACACTATCATATGTATACCATTGTAGGTTTAAATGGATCTTAGTTATTTAATACATGTATTAATGGGTTGTGGAAGCTTAAGGATATAATACATACTTGTATTACATGTGTGCTTATGTATGAGTTATAATAGCTTGAGGTATAGTATATATTTACATAGGGATGTGATGGATATAAATTTATACATATTGGGATGTGATGATTACATTGTTGTGATTATGTGGTTGTGGATGTGATGTATTTGTATAGATGTGCATTGTGGCTTATATAGGTGATGGGGGCACTAAGATGTGAGCCATTAGGGTTAGGGTGAATAGTTTAGTGGAAATTAGAACAAGGGTACCCTTCTTATATACATGATCGATTAGTATATTACTTATCTTCTATGAATTACTTAGTGAGTAGGAATTTGTGTATCAAACTATATTGAGATGTCTTGATACATATCCCAAATTAGTCTAACACTTGGTCTGAAGAACACTCCTAATCCCCAAGGACTAGAAACTAGAATAGGTCTCAAGAATTCATTTTTTGGGAATGATTTTACCCATGATAATAAAATACAAAAATATAAAAAAAGATAAAGAAAATAAACATGTAATAATAATTAAAAATACATATAAAATTTAACAATAAAAATAAATATAACATAACTAGTTGTAATTGATATAAAATATCAAAATATAATAGCCTGATTGTCTGATAAAACATCCCAAAATAAAAGGAAATGAAACCAAAATGACTCCCACATCACTACTAGTGGCCTACGATCACTCACCATATTCCTGCATCCATTTAAGGACTAACCTAAACGTCAAAAAATAGAAATAGAACTGGGAACTTTAAAGAGAAACATAAGAACAGTATATAGACCTGAGAATTTGTGCATATACATGGTGTAAGATAAACATTCCCAATAAGATCACTCCAAGGAATCCATGAAATTCTTTTCATAAGGTGGTTTATAAAATTCTAGTATTAAAAAAATGTAAAAAATAGGGTTTCACATGAAAGTATACAAAATAAACCAAATAGAAATCCATAATCACTTTTAAAGAAGTCACACTTTTTCAAATAAAACAAGGATAGAAAAAAACTTTAATTAAAAAATTTCAAGACATGGAAAGGGGATATTTTCAATCATTGAAAATAAAAAATACTTTTCATTCCACTTTCCAAAAATTTCTGGAAAATATAATTTTCATTAATAACTTCATTTAAAACTATTTTCATAAAACCCATTTAAGAAAAAACCAAATCCTTACTTTTAAGCCATACATTTTTAAGCCCTTATAAAATTAGTTTTAAATTAAACCACTTTAGACTCAAGGTGAAACAAATCACAATATGTAACAAAGTTATCAAGAACAAATATAAATTCATCAAGCATAAGTTCCACCCAATCAATAACTCGGGGATACAAACAATCCAAGGGATGGAATCCCCTAAAAAAACTTGAGAGGGACCTATAAATCATAGGAAATATCCTAAGACTCAAGTAAATTGATTCAAATAGGTGACACCATCCCTAGAATGACACTGAATTACCTATATTTCTTGTAATTATTATCAAACTATCCTTTCCCTATAACCATCC
The DNA here is from genome assembly GCA_963277665.1 of Viscum album. NCBI lineage: Eukaryota > Viridiplantae > Streptophyta > Magnoliopsida > Santalales > Viscaceae > Viscum > Viscum album. Next base: position 910,557,210 of record OY728145.1, read on the forward strand.
TAGGTTTGATAAAACCACACTGGGCATATAATATATCCCAATAGCACTCGATATCCATGGAAATTGACCCCTATAAAGAGAAAAATCCACACTATGTTAGAATTATCAAAACCTTTACTTATCCTCCTAGGACACCCATGAAAAGTCAATTGGAGGTGATAAAATAAGAATAATATAGAAGAAATAAAAAACATTTAAAATAATCATTATCTCACCATATATATCCTCTAAAAAACATCCCCTTTCACATCATGCATAATAATTAAATAATAATGAATCAATATAAAAAATCCCCCAAGGTTTTATAATCCACAATGGATATAACAATAATATAGGCCCCAATTGAGGGCCATATTTATTTTTTTTGGAATTAATTCTTTAAATTTGTTGACCGGGTTTTCAAAAAAAAGGTTGAAATGCCAATAAATTTTACACTATTTGAAATCCCATCTAAAAAATTTCTTTAAATCCATTTATCAAACCACATTAGTAAATCCATTTGGAAACTAACATTTTCCACAATTTCCCTTCTGATGCATTTCAAACACCACTGAGACCCAATAGTCTAAAAACAATTTAAAATGAGGGAAAAACCTATTATTTTATAAAAAATCACTAAAATAGGACACATACCCTTTAAAAATTTAAAATGTTCTAAATGACCTTTGAAAACATTTAAATTTATTTAAAAGAGCCACTGATACATTTTAGAAAAAACTTAGCATGTTAAAATTTCATTCCAAATATTTGAACCATTTAAAATCCACTCTAAAACCATTATGGGTAATACATATAGGATTAATTTAAAAATTAAGGCATTTAAAAGAATTCAATAATCTTATAAAATGTATTTAAATTGATTTAAAAAGAAAAACATACCTCATACAAGTGTAAACATAATACAAACATGTCAAATTTAGCATAGAATACATAAAAAAGAAATAATTCAACCTCATATAACCTAGGAAACCCAAAACCTCAACATTAGAAACATACCAAAAACTAATCCCTACCTGAACAATGGTTGGGGTTTGTAGAAGAGGTAAAATTTGAAGGAGAGGGAAAGGATAATATAAGGGAATGTGATATGAGGAGTTTACCTAAAAAACACACTTGTAATTGAGGGAAATAGAGCTTGATATCAAAATAAGAATAGGTTAATAATATCTCTAATGCACCCCTTGGGTTTTCCAATTAAGTAGAGAGAAAGTGGAATAATGAAAAATAACAATTAAGTGGGGGAAAAGAGTAATTTAACTTTTAAATGAAAATTGAGAGGTTTTCATGGGTTGACCATATAGTTTGGGAAACTATGTACCAAACATTTGGGAGACACTAGATAGATAAAAAACTCACACGATTATACTAATGAATTTTCACAGTTTGATAAAATATACACCAACTATGTAAAATCGATCTATTAAAAGTGTCGAGCTTTCTGTATTCCCATCGCACAATTACCTCTAACCATGTGTAAACCACACACTAGTACAAATAATAACTAAAGGACTCACATGATTTTCACTAGGTGTTTCATGGTTTAAACCGAACCATGATCTATCTATATAGACCAACTATGTACTGAACAAAATTAACTAAAAAACTCACTCCATAAGGGTAACCACATAGTTTCCCACATACCATGCATGAAAACCTTGTATAGAAGGAAAAATTGAAGTTTTTTACATTTCAAACAAAAACTTATCAAAAAATTTAAATCCCCAAAACTATAAAAAAGTAATACAAAATTACAAAACAAAAATGGCATGAAGGTGTCACAATTTGTGAGTTCAGGAATATAGTTTACTTATTTAGGTGACAACCTGGTCCCTCTATTCATTCATTAGGGGATTTAGTATGCTTCTTCCAAATTTTCATGATATTTTTTTGTGGGGATTATACTAAGTATACTTGTATGATCAACCATATATATCATTGTTTTTGAAGTTCGTAGGATGGATTTAGTCATTAAGTTGGATTTTATAGCTCATGGTAGTTGATCAAGAGTTACTGTAGTTCATGGTGGATGCTATAGAAGTGGTTAATGTATTATTTTCTGTTTTTATTTTTCACTATATTACACACCGTGTATTGTTATTTTGATGACTTATTTATGTTATATATTTTATTTATTGATCTTTTATATTACTTGGGAATATTGAGGCTAATGCCACCCATTTTTGGCTGTTCTAACAGTTCCAGGTACGACGAAAGCACTTGGTTGGTGAGTAACCATAAAAGCTTTATCAGGTTTTATGTGTCATTATATAATTGTGTAAGATGTAAATGTCCTGAAAAATGAAATTGTATCATTGAATATTGACATAAAAAATCTTGAATCCTAGACAGAAGATCTTATGCATGTTAAATTTATAATTAATTTAATTTATATCTGAAGAAAAGTTACCGTATCTTAGGAACATTCTTCAATGATGATGTTGTTCATTTGGAAAACCATTTTTTTATTAAATTCATTTCACTTATAAGATCCAATTGTAGAACCCCTCTAACGATGATCCACACATTCTCATTTTATCTTTAAATAACACTGATATATTTTTGGGAGATAGCATGGCAGGTTGGACATCTTTTGTTTTTCATCTTGATTACATCAATTTCCTTCGAGATAGAAGGATAATATTTTTTTCTCATTATTTATAGGAGGCTAGATAGAGGAATCTGAGAGAGTAGTGTATTGTGCAAAAAGATTCTCAATCCTTGATTAACCCTACACAATAGACATAATATCCTATTTATAGAGTTAGAGTTTAGGTTAAAATATTATTTTATTGTTTAATGAACTTTAAATAATATAATAATCCTTAACCTACTACAAGGAATATAATAATAATAATAATAATAATAATAATAATAATAATATTTTATGGATTTCACTAACTAGATAATTGATAAATATTATTTTACCATCTTGAAAATCAATATTTATCACCATAAATCATCTTGGTATGCTCAGATTTCCCATAATTTACTGAATAAGAAAATATATATTTATTAAATTTTTATTCATAAATAAATATTCTATTCATATTTTTTGAATGAATATTTAATAAATATTTTATGATCAATAAAACATGAATAAAATTATTCCTCAGTCTTAAGAATAATATTTATTCAAATAATTACGTTCAAATATAATTTAATTGAAATATATGACAAAAATATTGTGTGACCCTATAGGATTACTTATCATTGGAATTATGGGGGATTTCCTAAAGTCCAAGATCTTTTTTCTAGAAATGGGTCAAGGTACCCAAGATAATGAACTTAATGTGTGATATTCTAGACTTTGTGGAGGTAAATTTCTATTTAAATATTGGTTTAAGTACCTTAAATTTGGTAATTAAATGTTTACTGGGTGTATGAGGAGGCTCAGGGGTGTCTTTGGAATTTAGGATATGAAGGAATTGGGCAAATCGGGCCATCCAGTTCATTTTTCATGGTTTACAGAAGGTTAGTAGTAACCATGCGCGTAAAATGTGTTATCCAGGATGAAGGGTGCACAGTTAGGTAACCCATTAAAGGGGGAAGGAAAAACCGTTTGGGATTGGATAGAGCCATTCTACATGGTTGGCACATGTTTTTTCAAATCGTGTGTGATTGCCAAGTAACTATACAGCCTAACACCCCATTGAATAGAGGCTAGCACATTCTTGGCGCACAGTTTGGAAAACCATGTGCCCAAACCATTCACCTCATTAAAAGTGGGATTTTGAACATCCCCCCATTTTATATTTATGTTTTATACACTATTTTCCTTCTCAATTATTCTAAAATAACCCTAGTGACAAACAAAAACACCCTAGGCTTCCCAACGATCAATCTCCTTCGATTCTAAGACGTTTGGAGCACCGTTGGGTGTAAATCAAAGATCCGGGTAAGTCTAACACTCCTTTTTTTTTTATCTTTTTTGGTTTCAGGATTGTTCCACTTTCCATGCTATTATGATTCCTAAAAACACACTTTTTTTAGGGGATATTAGGTTGGGGATTCAAAGGGTGTTCAAATATGAGTCAATGGATAAGGTTGAGAAAGCTTTCATCTTCAAAATCGAGGTACATGGTCTATAAGTTATATCCCATAGTCTTGATGTTTGTTTCTATGTATGTGGTTGTGCTATTGGTTCCTTATTATTGTTAATGTGATGATATTAGTATGATTTGGTAAATTGGTGGTCTGAGTGAATAATTTCACCCCTCATGACCCTAGTAGGATGCATTAAGGTTGATTAGACCCATTATAGGGCCACCCATGGGGTGCTCCATTACCTAAATAAAGAAATTGGTAATGTTAAGCATTGAATTATTTCATAATGAAGTAGAGACCTTGATAAATGTGTTTACTTGTTGATCAGGGTTATGAAATGGAACAAGGGAAATTGAGTTTAGTTGTTAACATGCCTGAAGGGGTTGTTTGGAATATTGAAAATAATTTAAATGGATTAAGGTGAATGTGTTAAATGACTTATGGGTTAAAATGGAAACATGTGAGTGAGTTAAGGAATGTAAATTAGAATATGTAAACAAGCTAAGGAAAAATGATGGTTTATATATTTAATGAACTATAAAGTGTGAATGATGTGGGTATTGTTTGATTATGGTTTATTGAAATGATTTATGTTATGAATAGTTATTAAAGAATGTTCACATGGCTTGGTGGTGTGTGGGATATTGAACTAAGGATCCTCCCATGGGTCAGGTTAGACTGAGGCTCGAAACGCTGCCCTTAAAATGCAAAAGTTATGGAGTCAAATTGAGGCTCTATCCCCCTAATGGTTGCATTGGATAAGACTACCTATACTAATAATCTATGGTAAGTGTGATGCGAATGATGGTGAAATGGGTTCCCTAGTAAAATAGGGAACTTGACTTATTCTCTTATGCTTATTAGTTGGCCGACATAGGCCATTGTGTTATAAATGAATTGCTTAACACATGATTTAAATGTTGTAAATGGTTTAAGTGAATATTGTTAAATAATGGAATTTAGTTTATCATTTTTTGTCATTATTTAGTGCATGCATAAAATAACTATTTAGATTAGATATTTTGAAGACATCGTTGGTGGTGGCCTACTAATTTTCACTCACACCTTGCTCATGCAGTAATTGGGTACTTGATAATATTTCATGGTTGTAGGTGAGGACAAGGGAACATTCCCTATATAGATGGTTGATTGGGAATGGGATGTTCATGTATAAGGGGAATGAATTTGGTCTCATAACCTGTTTTTTGATTTTCAGTTAGTATTTATTTTTTATTTTCTTTACACTTGGAACTATATGACATGACATGGCGTATTTATTATTTGTTTTTGGTCTTGTACCTAGTTTTGAGAAATGTTTATTAATTCATGTTGTTCATTATTTTGTTTCCTTTATTTCTATTTGTTATATGATATGGATTAATCTAATAAAGAGGGTATACTCTCCCCACGTTATCTATTAGACCATCATTGCTAGTCAAAAGCCTCTGGCATATGGGGAGGCACGTCATAGGTCATGTGGAGACCCACCTCAGGGCACCGGTTCAATGGAATCTGGGTTGGGGAAGTTAAAAAGTGGTATCATAGTGGTTATTTTCTATGGTATTGTTATTTGGGGTTGTTAGAAGGGAGTTTAGGATGTTTTGGGTATTGGAAATAAGAACATTCACGGGAGTATCTAACCCATGTATGGGAGAAAACCCAAGTTCCTAGGGTGGGATTATTGTTCTTTATTTGTGTTGTCATAATTGAATAATATTTCAACTTTGGGTGATACACTTGTTATGTGATGTGACTATTTTATGATATTTTTCTTGTGACCGAAATGGTATGAGTGTGTACATTCTTGCATAATTTTAGGCACTTAGGGATATATATGGCATGCATCGTGGTTGGTACACATGGGGGGGAGACATGGAGCGTAGGATGGATTTCATTATCTTTGAAAATATGAAAGAATTGGGTTCTAATAAAGATGATGAAAATGAGTAAATAGAAAGAATGTGAAAGAATAGTTAGATGATTGTGCCTAATGAAACATTATAAATGGGTTAAGATTTGGTTGTGGTAAGTTATGAAGATAATTAGGTGACTAAGTGAGAAATATTCTTTTTGTGATGGTAAAATGGTTTAAAAGGGTGTCTAATAAGAGACTTATTACTTTTTCAGTTGGTTTACCCCATGTTGGCCATAAACCTTGGTAGGGATATCTAGGGGTAGTGATAGAGGTGTAACGATATACTTTGGGATAGTGTATGCAAAATGGGTTGTTTATTCCTAGTGGAGAGTCTTCTTTGTGATAAATATGGATGTTATGTGTTATGTGTTCTGATATGTGCATTTTGAATTATAGGAAGATGCCGACATGATTTCATGTTCCAGTTAGGTAATAAGAGGATGTCGTTGAAAATGATCATCCAAAAGTGGAGAAAGAAAACATTGTGGTCCATGATAATATGGGAGAAGAGAAGTTCCATGAGAACTTCAATAATTATATGAAAATTATGGAACAAGTCCTAGGGTAGGCTCTGCTAAGTATGTTTGAGCTGACAAGGTAGTTTTAGCTACAACACCCTCTGAATTTTTCTGGAGAGGTGGACCTGATGCAGTTGAGTTATTGATAGAGTCAATTCAAAATATTCTTGATCACTTAGAGACTCCTCTTAATAATAGAGTTGAGATAGCAGATTATATGTTGCGGGGTTAGGAAAATCCCTGGTGGGATGTTCTAGTTCAGAACCAGCAGGATGAAAATATGGTATGGAAATATTTACAAGAAAAGTTACTAGAACATTTCTTTCTAGAGACCTCGAGACAAGATAAGGATATAGAGTTTATGAGGTTTACACAGGGGTCTATGTCGGTGATGGATTATATTGGTCATTTCACAGAACTACAACACTTCATTACATCAATGGTAGGCGATGAGGAAGCTAAAAAAAGTTTTTTATAAGATGGACTTAGAAATGAGATTAAGTCCTAGGTGAATATATTTCCTTTTAAGAGGGTTGATGTAGTGGTATATCATGCCCTTATTTTAGAAGGAAATCTCAAGGAGGCTTCTGGTGGTGGACATGAAATTCCAGTTGGATGACTCAGTGGTGCAGATTCTGATTATAGGAAGTTCCACTTTGAGAGTTTACACTAGGGAGGTAATAAATAGGGTGTTAGGAAAAGGGAAATATCCTCCTAGAGTGGTGACTAAGTTTTATGCTATCAGTGTGGTAGGCCGTGACACATTCACGATTAGTGTCCCCACCAACCAATTGAGTTCCAAACTTGTAGAAGTTTAGGGTATGTGCAGAGGTTATTTAAGAACCCTCAATAGATGGGTACTGATGGGGGATCAAGGAAAATGAAGAGTACAACAAGGTGGTTGGTTAACCCATATCAGGTATGTAGTTGGATCTCTACCAGCCACACTGTTTAAGGAAATAGATGAGGTACTCCCATGAAAGAACATCCATATTATAAAGGTAGTACAACATCAAGAACTCTGACTGGAGACCAAGGAAGAGGGGTAGGTCATCTCCCCAAAGTTCAGCCAACACCTAGAGGTGGAGAGGCCAGAACATCGATAGTTCAAGGTATGAATTTTCTATCTTCCACAATTTCTAGTGATTTATCCAATAGAGGTGACTCACATTGTTTTATATCTACTCAGTTTGTGATTGTGTTGGGTCTAGTGGTGGAACATGTGTGCGGGGTCATTTTAATTGATATACTGTTAAGGGTGGGAGCATAAAATATCCAGCAGTGTAGGGAGTGCGCTCTTAAGATTGGTGGGTACCATTTTTTGTTGAACTTGTTTGTACTTGAAATTTAAAGGTTTAATCTAATATTGGGGATGAATTGGTGAGTATTTTACTAGGCCCATATTGATTTTTACCACCATAGGTTAATGTTTATGTCACCATAAGGGAATACCTATGTTCATCATGGGTAATGAGATATCCACAATGGACATGCAGGGCCAGTTTGTCAGTAGTTGGATGAACTCACAACCCAAGCGACTTGTCTTATGATTGATGATGGGGGAGTAAAGCGGCTTGTCTTTCCTCTTATGGGGGATAAATTTCGAGACGTGTTTCCTGAATACTTCTCATGTATACCACCCGATAGGGAGTTTGAGTTCATGATACAGTTGCTACTGGGAGAAGAAACATTTTCAATTTCACCGTATAGAATGACACCAATAGAACTTCAAGAACATAAAGTGTAGTTAGAGGAACTGTAGAACAAGGGGTTTATTCATCCAAGTACATAAACTTGGTGATCTCCATTTTTCTGAAATAAAGATGATAGGTCCTTATAGTTGTGTTTCAATTATAGGAAGTTGAATCATATGATAGTTAATAATCGATACCCACTTCTTCAAATTGATGATTTTTTTGACCAGCTAATTTGTGATTCCTTGTTCTCCAAAATTGATCTAAGATCGGGGTAACATCAGTTGAGGGTGAGACCTTCTGGTATACCATTGACTGACTTTAGGAGTAGGTATGGTTTGTATGAGTTTTTATGATGTTTTTCGGGTTGACCAATATACCAACAATGTTTCTATCCCTAATGAACCATATCTTTCACTTGTACTTAGATCATTTTGTAGTTGTCTTTATGGATGACATATTGGTGTACTCCAAGACTCAATACGATGATTCCCAACATCTTGACGGCGTTGTGAGTAAACTAAGAGAGCATAGTCTATACCCCAATCTATCCAAGTGTCATTTCTCGACCAAAAAGGAAAATTTATTATGTCACATCCTCTCAAAGTAAGGTGTGTTGGTGGACCTAGAGAAAGTTAAAACTGTTGTATCTTGGGAGAATCACAACAATGTATTTGATGTATGAAGTTATCTGGGTTTGGAGGTCTATTAATAAAGGTTAATAAAGGATTTATCCCACTCAGTAGCACTACTTTTGAGATTTACCCAGAAGGGAATAAATTTTTAATGGTCAAAAGTATGTGAGAACAATTTTTCAGAGTTAAATAAGAGGCTGAAAACTGCACTAGTTTTAATCTTACCAAAGCCAGGTAAGGATTATCCCTTGTTTTGTGATGCATCCAGTGTTGGACTTGGGGAAGTATTGATTCAATATGATTAGTTTTTGGTATATGGGTAATGACATTTGAGGCATCATGAGTGAAATTACCATATACATGATCTAGAATTGGCCAGTGTGGTTTACACCATAAAGTTTTGATGACATTACTTTTTGGGAGAGAGGTTTATTGTGTATGCCAATCATAAAATACTTAATTACATATTCTCCAAGTGTGATTGGATCTTAGATAATGAATATGAATTGAATAATTTTTTTTTACTTTTATTTTGAGATTTTTTACACACCAATAAAGAGAAACAATGTTGTGTATTGTTTGAGTCAAAAGTCTCAAAATCAGGTGGATCAGGAATCTAGTTCTGAGTGGAGGATGAAGGTGTTGTTTTCTAAGATGCATTTGGAGGTGCATGATGAAGAAGGGAAGATTATAGAAAAATATATTTTTCTTACAATACTATTAAATAATTTTAAGTATAAACAACATAAAAACAATACACAATGAGGGTCCAAAGGTTTAGTGTCTTGGTCAAAATAGAACCATACATAACTTTTATAACATAAAACAAAAAAATTTATTTAATTCATTTTTCTCTAGATTCTTATTGTCCCTTGTGTTATCCTTAGTACATGTAGTCACCTAAGGATATAAATCAAAAAGGGGTGAACTAAATTTAACACCCCAAGCATCTACGATACGTTTGTCTTTGAATAATGCAATAGCTTGTGCTGTACGCAACTTCAAGTTCTAGCTCACCATGACCAATCTAACTAGCCGTTATGAATGATAATACCCAATTTTTGAAAATTTATAAATTTCATTTATCAAAATTACTTCATTTTTGGATTTTACATATCAAAATTAGCTTAGGGTGAATTTTTGGTATTTTTCTGAAAACTTTCAATTTTTGATGAATAGTGAAAAACACTCCGATATTGTTTAACACCTGATTTTTATTCAAATAATTATTTATTTTATTTAATTCTATTTTAGGTAAAAATGGATACATAATACCTATTAAATTTCAAAGTAATTAATTGGAGTCATTTTATAATAAAATTTTATTTATAAAAGTTTATTGAACATTTTAAGGTCTTTTACCCACCTTCTAGGCACATTTGAAAATTTGCGTAAAACATAATTTTAGCACTTTATGAATTGAATTTAAAAAATCCAAGAGACACGGTTGTCATCAGTAAGTAAAATTTGGTTCAATAGGACGAAAATAATTTTTGTTGAATAGTATCTTTTGAATTTTATTTACCACGGTTAAAAGTAAATAGTGCAATTAAAGATAAAATGAAATTATAATTACCCTAAAACATGTCTGAATTCTATTAAATAAGTGTATTTAGACCAAAATAAACGTTAGGAATAAAATATGGTCCTTTTTTTCCACATGGATTAGATTAGGACATTTATTATTACTTTATTTAAAGAAGAGTTAAAAGTGTTAAATTCAAATTTTAATAACTAAAACATTTTTAATATATGGAAATACAAAAGATAAATTTTACTATAAATATTAATTATAAATATAAAAATATTTCCTACATATTTTTATTTTATTTATAATTTTTAGACATTAAAAAATTAATTTTATTTATGACATAATGATGATATAGTAATTACCTTATTATTTAAAGATTAAAATAATTGATATTATAGAAATTAATATAATTTTAAATTGAGACTTTCGATATATTACAAGAATTTTATAGGTTAATATGACATTATAGGGTTGATTAAATAATTTTTTTCAAAGTTATAATTTTTTTATGACTTTTACAAAAACCAAATACTAAATTGTGTAAAATTGATATAAATGAGTTTTTAAAACAAATACTACATTATTAATTGATATAATATTCATAAAAATATAAGGTTCTTAAAAAGGAATTATATAAGGTTATAAATATAAATAATGAACCACTTGGGATTAAATTGGATTCTTATAGTATGTTTATTAATCATTTATTATAATAATACAAGAATACACAGTAAAAGTTAAACTATTTAACTAAGAGTTAAATCTAAAAGATATGGTTAATATGGTGACCTAAACCTATATAAAATATATTGGTTGAGATTATTTCTACCCAAAACCACCTTAGCCTTGAAATAAATTCTTTTTGAGCCATTATAAACCGAATATAACTGTATAATAAAATAACATTTCAGGCTTTTCCTAAAATGACCCTCACCTCTCTTATAAAAGGGTACTTCCCCTTCTCTTAATTTCACACCTCTGAAGCCATTTTTCTCAGAAACACCCTACAAAAATATCCTCCCAACTATAGTCACTTCAACCTAGAGGCCTTACATTGATCAAAAATCCAACCTAAGGAGCCCTTTTGATCAAATCAAAAGGAAGCACCTGAAGAAGAGGTAATAATTTCATCACCTCTTTCAAAGTTCTTTTCTTCTTCCACTTCCTCTTTATTTGTTGCTTCCCCAAAAAAATAATAACTACATAACCTTATACATACTGTGTTGTTATTATAAATATGGTACTCCTATATTAATTATTCTATCCATCCAATGAATGACAAAGTCACCATACGTGCATACGTACGACTTACCGTCTCCACGTCGTGGTGTAGATTGTGATTCAACACATCATCATTTTGATTGTTGTAATAATGAGTATAATTGATGTAAATAATAAATATAAAATTTTAATTATTCTGAATATATGATATACCAACTAATTACATACTATTTTTCCATTAATAGAATGATATTTTCGCTCGTGTGTACATACGGATTACCGTCTCCACCAACGCGATGAGATTCATTCCCCATCGTAATCATTCAAGAATAATTTTAATTTTTTGATTAAAAACAATTTTTAAGAACTTAATATCATTCTGGATATCTATAAAATACATCCTATTGACAACAAACATGACTTACATAACAAAATATATAAAGTAAAATGAATCACTTAACACCCGAAACATTGATACTACTGAAATATTATTAACAAAGAAATATTAGAAGATCATATATGATATCATATTTTTTTATGTGGTTATTTTATAATTTAATAAAAATTATTTAAATATTATACATAAGGTTAAAATACCCTCTATAAAAAAAGTACATTTTAAGGGTTAATTCTACAGTCTCTTCATTATCCGAGGTTGTGTATACGTGAGTATCTACTGGGACCTCTTTATCATCCACATCTGTGTTTCTTAAAAATGTTTTTCAAAACATTTTTACTATTTAATAGACTATGGATTAAATTAATTTATACCCTTGTTTCACTTTTTATAAAATGATTATAAAGGAATGTTTCCGTCATTTTCCAAACAAGGTCCTTTACGACCTTTTCAGAAAAATTAAGGAAAGATTTTTTTTAACTTATACGAAGGGTGGAACTATTTTCCATAGTTATAACACCTTCAAAGCTTCCCTTACAAGCTTATAAGAATATTTTAAATATTATTTTTTTCTTTTATAATTACATGAATTTTAAATTATTTCAAAATAGAAAGAGATATTTATCTCAAACAGTTTTGATTTCATCTATGTTAACATCCTTTGATGAATTTTAAAATTGATTGAAGTTGATTTATTATGATACAATATTCCATATTGTATTGAATGTTTGTGATATTTTTTACTGTGGATGTGTTATTTTTATACCATTCATGGTTTATGGTTAAAATATTAACATTTCATATCACTACTGGAAATCAGATCTTTCCCAACACTTATATACACCCTTTCCCAACAGTTCTCCCAAACCGTTGGGAAAGGGGGGGGGGGCTTTCCCAACGGTTTGGGAGAACCGTTGGGAAAGGGGCCTCAAAACACCCCTTTCCCAACGGTTCTCCCAAACCATTGGGAAAGACCCCCCCTTTCCCAACGGTTTGGGAGAACCGTTGGGAAAGACCCCCTCAAAACACCCCTTTCCCAACGGTTCTCCCAAACCGTTGGGAAAGACCCCCCCTTTCCCAACGGTTCTCCCAAACCGTTGGGAAAGACCCCCCCCCCCCTTTCCCAACGGTTTGGGAGAACCCTTTGGAAAGACCCCCTCAAAACACACCTTTCCCAACGGTTCTCCCAAACCGTTGGGAAAGACCCCCCTTTCCCAACGGTTTGGGAGAACCGTTGGGAAAACTAAGCCCAAATTCCAGCATTCACCCCTGGAAATTATCACCTATCCCAACGGTTTGGAAAACCGTTGGGATAGGTCTATCCCAATGGTTTTGAGAACCGTTGGGATAGATTCTTTGATTCTTCCAGGTCTACTACCCGAGAACATTATATTAATATAAATTTTAAATAATTATGATAATACATATATATATTTATGAAGTTATGTTTATAAAAGTTATGTTAGGTTAGTGGTTAAGGCGTTTAATTATAAACGGGGGGGTTGTGGGATCAAATCCCACCACATGTATTTTTTTGAAATACATATACCAACGGTTTTATAACCGTTGGAATAGATTTTAATATTACTTATACCAACGGTTTTGAAAACCGTTGGGATAGGTCTATACCAACGGTTTTCCCAAAACCGTTGGTATAGACCTATCCCAACTGCTTACTTCGCAACGGTTCTCCAAACCGTTGGTATAGGATATACCAACGGTTTGGAGGCCTATACCAACGGTTTGGAACCGTTGGTATAGGTTAGTATTCTACTAGTGTATGCTAGTTTTAATATAAATGTTTATGTTATGTTTCAACCTTTTCATATGAGGAATGCATTGGACTTAGTAAGTGACGGGTGGAGCCTGCTATAGCTCCTTGATGCATCGGTAGGTCTCATGAGACAAACTAGTTTCTTGGCACAAGGCCTTGACAAAATCTTATTTGTAATCTTGGAACAAGGCTTTGACTACGTGGTTATGATGTCCGGCATTATGCATTCAATCATTATGAAATTATCTATTGATATTACATGTGATTATTCAACTTGTAGAATATCCATGGGAATAAGTAAATGGAATTATTTGATTTATCTTTTCCATATTATTCTGAAGTTTAAGTTAAAAAGGCTTGTGTTTTAGTCTTATACATTTCTTTAAATGTTTATTCTTATTTATGAAAGTTTCCGCTATATTGTTATCCTTACTGAACACCTGACCTCACCCCTTTCTAGGTTTTATTTTTCCCGAGATGCGAAGAAATATATTATGACTGACCTATAGGGATTTTATAAGGGAGATGAATGTATTAAAAGGAGACAAAATTTTGTTTTTTTCATTTAATAATGTAATGTAAGATTTATGTTTGTATCTAGTACTTCTAACGATACTAAACTGATTGGTCTTTAGGAATTTAATCCCATGTGATCATGCCAATGTTATGTAATAATGCACCGAATCTGGGTAACTAGGGTCAGGGAATTATAGTTGGTATTTGGGGAAGTTTAGTAAAAACCTTGGAAACTTGATTTAGGAAAAATATGATTAGATAAAATTACCCTAAGATAGGCTTTGAGGATTAGTATAGAAGAACTTACTAGAATTTTTGTAATGTAGAAATTTTTTGTATTTTCAAATAAATACATCCCTTTTTGGATATGATCGGGTAGAGGTGGCTCTAGCACAAATGTACCTAGGAGTGAAAACTCTGACAAGGAGTTTTGGGCTTGACCCGAGGTATCCTGGTACACGACAACTGGCCTTGCTACACTCTTGGTTATGACACTCTCGAGAGATATGCTTAGGATTATTCACATTTTCAATACAAACCATTATAAAGGATTTATGAGTAAATACTTCCTCAAAGAATTCTTTTTATGATTATGGATTATATGTATAAACTATTCAATTTATATTAGGTATTTTACTAGTTTGGAATTATGTATTGTGATTCATAAAATAATCTAGTGTATGCCATTGTTTTAGAAATGGATCCTAGTGGAATGAATGGAAACCGTATCAATGCACTTAATCCATGTAGGGATTTCTCTCCTACTCAAGATAATTATAGTGGAGATGGTGATTTAACCAGTGATGAACACCTTATAACTATACTGGGGTAACTCACTCAGGTTATGAATAATAAACTTACCCATATGAAGCACTCTGATCCACAACGCAAAGCATCAATGTTAACCCGCTTAATGAGACAACAACCACCAAAATTCAATGGGACTATAAATCCATTTTTAGCTAAGCAATGTATAAGTTACTTATAGAAAATATTTCATGCTTTGGGGAGTAACAGAAGGGAAAAAGTTTTCATGGAATTTTATCACCTCATGAGAGATGCAGATCAATGGTGGTCATTAATTCGAAACACAAAGGAGGATGAAGAAGTTTAAAATATGTAATGGAGAGATTTTAAAGAGATTTTATTAGAAAAATACTTTCCTCATGAACATCAAGAAGATATGGAAGGAAAATTTCTGAGTCTGAAGCAAAAGGAGGATGAAAATATTTCAAAGTATGAGGATAACGTTACCTAGTTAGAAAGGTATGTAGCAGATTATATACGTAAACCAAGGAGTAAGATTGATCAATTCTTCTCTGGGTTAAAACCATTTCTCCATCGAGTATTAGTATCACAATCCTTCTCACCATATGAAGATATTGTGTCATGTGCTATCAAGATAGAAAAGGAATTCTCTAAGTCTTATGACTTTAAAGAAAGGAAAGGGAAGAAGAGATCTGCTAAACACTATGGAAATGAAAATAAGGGGAAGAATGGAAAAGTTGAATTTCCATCCTGCAGTAAATGTGGGAAGAAACACCCCGGTACTTTCCTAAAGGGAATGAGAGTCTGTTACAAGTGTGGTGAAAAAGGCCACCATACTCGTGATTGCAAGATAAAGAAAGAGGATGTCAATGTTGAATGATACAATTATAGATAAATGAGGCATTATGAAAATGAATGTCCTAAGTGTCAAGGAAACTTACCTCAGAAAAGGCCAAGGGAGGTAGGCCAAGCTTATGAGATCACTACTGCTGAGGTTGACGCTCTGAATGATGTGGTGGCTGTTAATATAATGGCTTTCCCAAATTTATCCAATGCTTTATTTGATTTTGGATCATCTCATTGTTTCATATCTTCTCAGTTTGTTAATAAAATTAGATATTTCCAATTTTATTTAACAAGGGAGTTTTTCATCAAAACTCTTAAGGGATGTATCATTGCAACAAAGTTTTATAAATTAGTCACTATTAAGGAATATAAATGTTCTTTATCTATTGATCTCATCATCATACCCATGATTCAATTTAATATAATCCTCAGTAAAGATTGGATTTCATACCATGATGTGAAAATTTATTATAAGAAGAAGGAGGTTACAATTTTCGATGATGATAAGGAGTACATTATCTTTAGAGCAGAAATGTCACCACCAGATTCTTATCTAGATCTACCCCCAGTAGATCTACTAAATTAAATTATTGGGGAGGAAGAGAATGAAATAACTATGAGTGAGGAAAAGAATTTTCAAATAGAGGACGTACCTATTGTGCAAGTATATGTTGATATGTTTTTAGAGGATTTACCTGGGCATCCTCCAGAATTAGAAATTGAGTTTTCCATTGATTTAATTCCTGGTTCAAGGCCAATATCGAAGACCCCTTATAGAATGGAGATTGTAGAATTAGTGTAACTAAAGAAACAACTAGTGGAATTGAGTAATAGAGGATTTATTCTTCATAGTGTTTCTCCATGGGGATCCACTATTATTTTTATTATGAAGAGAGATGGATCTATAAGGTTGTGCATTGAATACAGAGAGATCAATGCTATACCAATAAATAACAAGTATCCCCTACCTCGAATTGATGATTTATTTGATCAACTTCACAGAGCTAAATATTTTTCAAAGATTGACCTTTGATCTATATGTCATTAGTTGTGTGTGAAGAAGGAAGACATTCTGAAAACAACATTTCGAACGAGGTACGTGCATTACGAGTTTACATTAATTCCTTTTGGACTGACTAATTCACCCTCTATTTTCATGTATCTAATGAATAGAGTTTTCAAGGAATATCTTGATGATGTTGTAGTGGTATTTATTGATGATATTTTGGTATACTCTAAAAGATATTAAGATCATGAAAATCACTCATGCACTATTCTGAAAACCTTCAGAAGAAATGAATTATACGGGAAGTTTAGAAAGTGTGAATTCTGGCTTCAGGAAATTTCTTTTCTTGGCCATATTGTCTCTAAGGATTGAATCTTTATTGATCCTTCAAACAAGAAGGCAATACTAGAATATCCATCAATGAAAAGTATAACTGAGGTACACAGTTTTATTGGTTTAGCAGGTTATTATCGGTGTTTCGTCCAGAATTTTTCCCGATTGGAACACCCATTAACCAAGATCACGCGTAAAGGGGTTATATTTATTTGGAAAAAATAGTGTGAAGAATGTTTTGAAGAACTGAGGAGAAGATTAGTCAATGCTCATATCTTGAATCTACCATCGGATAATTATGGGTTTGTTATTTATAGTGATGCTTCAAAGAAAGGACATGGTTGTGTCCTTATGCATAATGATAGTGTTATTGCCTATGCATCACGAAAACTAAACATTCATTAACAAAACTATCATACTCATTATATTGAGTTAGAAGCTAAAATATTTTCCTTGAATATATGGAGACACTATCTCTATGGCGAAAAATGTGAGATATATACCGATAATAAGAGTTTGAAGTATATTTTCTCACAGAAAGAACTCAACATGAGGAAAAGACGATGGCTTGAACTGCTCAAGGATTATGATTTTATTATACAATACCCCCAGGGGAAGGAAAATAAGGCGTTAGATTCTTTGAGCAGAAAGGATCAGGGTGGTTTGAGCAATATGAGAGTTGAAAGGGATCCTATGTTCATGGATCTTGTAAAGATGGATATGGGAATAATCATGGAAGGTGAATCATCAATACATTTTTAAATGGTTTCCAAACCCTCTTTAGTAGAAAGGATAAAATGTTCTCAGATTGATGATGAGGAGTTTCAAAAGAAAATTAAAGCTATGAATGATGGAATATTGATTGAATTTATATATGAAGATGGAAATTTGAAATTTTGGAAGAGAATCTGTGTTCCAAATATACATGATGTAAAAAGGGAATTGTTGGATGATGCTCATAGCTCCAATTTCTCTATACACCCTAGTAGAACTAATATGTATAGAGATTTGAAGGAAGATTTTCGGTGGGCCAACATGAAGAGGGAGATTGCTGATTATGTGTCATGATATATGGTTTTTCAATAGGCTAAGGAAGGAAGACAACATCCTATAGGATTCATGAAACCTCTTCCCATACCAGAGTGGAAATGGGATGATATTATGATGGAATTTGTCACGGGGCTACCAAAAACTCATAGAAGGAATGATGTAATATGGGTCATTTTTGATCGTCTTACCATGTCATCACATTTTAATGATATATGAGAAGATTTACTACTTGAACGTTTAGCAAGACTATATATTAATGAAGTTTTAAAACATCATGGAGTACCCATATAGATTTTTTCTAATCATGATCCACATTTTACATGAAGATTCTAGAAAAGTCTTCAGAAGGCCATAGATACTGAACTTCATTTGAGCACTGACTACCACCCTCAAACTGATGGAAAATCAGAATAGACTATTCAAACCTTAGAAGACATGTTGAGATCTTTATCACTTGACTTTCAAGGTATGTGGGATCAGTATTTACCTCGGTTAGAATTTTCCTATAAAAATAGCTTCCATTAAAGTATTCAGATGGAACCATATGAAGCATTATATGGAAAGAGATGTCGCACACCAACTTGTTGGGATGATGTTGGTGAAAGAAAACTAGTGGGCCCAGAACCTGTTGAGGAAAAAATGGAAAAGGTGAATATTATCCAAACCCACATCAAAGAATCTCAAATTAAGCAAAAGAGATATGCCAATAACTGAAGGAAGGATTTGGAATTTCAAGTAGGAGATCATGTTTTCTTGAAGGTATCTCCATGGAAGGGTGTTGTATGATTCTATAATAAGGGTAAATTAAGTCCCCGGTATATCGGACATTTTGAAATTCTAGAATGAATTGGAGTTATAGCTTACTGATTGGAAATGCCTCCAAGTGTCTCCAAATTTCATGATGTGTTCCACGTATCACTGTTGAGAAAATACATGCCTGACCTAACACATGTACTCACCTATGAAGAAATAGAACTGAAAACCGATCTGTCTTATTGTGAAGATCCTGTCAAGATTCTTGTTACCATAGAACAAGTTTTGAGAAACTGAATGACTCGTCTAGTAAAAGTTCTATGGAGAAACCATAAGATGGAAGAGGAAACATAGGATCCTAAGGAACTTATGATGAAGAACCACAAAAATATTTTTATGCAGTAATATTCTAGAAATTTTTAAGATGAAATTATTTGAAGGAGGGAAGAATGTAACATGTCAATCTTCCACAGTATGTTTCTCTTTGAATAATGCAATAGCTTGCACTGCACATAACTTCAAGTTCTAGCACACCACGACCAATCAAACTAGGCATTATGAATAGTAATACCCTCTTTTAAAAATTTTATAAATTTTATTTATCAAAATGGACTTTATTTCTGGATTTGGAATATCAAAATTAGCTTATGGTGAATTTTTAGTATTTTTCTGAAAACTATCAAAATTTTGATGAATAGTGAAAAACACTCCGATATTGTTTAAAACCAATTTTTTTTTAAATAATTATTTATTTTTTTTAAATTTATTTTATGACAAAATAGATACAAAATACCTATATAAGTTCAATTTAATTCATTGGAGTCATTTAATAATAAAATTTTATGTATAAAATTTTATTGAACATATTAACGTCTTTTACCCACCTTCTAGGCACATTTTCAAATTTTAATAAAAGGTAATTTTACCACTTCTATGAATTGAATTCCAAAAATTTGTGAGACACTGTTGAAGTCATTAAGTAAAATGTGGTTCAATATGATGAAAGTAATTTTTGGTGAATAGTAACTTTTGAATTTTATTTACCACGGTTAAAAGTAAATATGGTAATTAAAGGTAAAAATGATATTATAATTACCATAAAATATGTCCTAATTCTATTAGATAAGTTTATTTCGACCAAAATTAACCTTATAAATAAAATATGATCATTTCGGTCCACTTGGATAAGATTAGGACATTTATTTTTATTTTATTTAAAGAAGAGTTAAACTTGTTAAATTCAAATTTTAATAACTAAAATATTTTTAATATAGGGTAATATATAATATAAATTATACTATAAATATTAATTACCAAGATAAAAATATTTCCTATATATTGGTATTTTATTTATAATTTTTATACATTAATAATTAAATTTATTTATGACACAATGATGATGCACTAATTACCATATTATTGACAGATTAAAATAATTGATATTATAAATATTAATATAATTGTAAATTGAGACTTTTGATGTTTTCCAAAAATTTTATTGGTTAATATGAAATGTTATGGCTGATGATATAAATTTTTTTGAAGTGATAAAGTAGTTATGACTTTCACAAAAACCTAATACTAAATAGTGTCAAAATTGACATAAATGGGTTTTTAAAACAAATACTATATTATTAGTTGATATAATATTCCTAAAAATCCACGATTCATCTAAAGGACTTATATAAGGTTATATATATCAACAATTAACCACATGGGGTTCTCTTTTCTTTTTATAGTAAGTTTATTAACCATTTATTATAATAATACAAGAATACATGGTAAAAGTTAAACTATTTAACTAAGAGTTAAATCTAAAGGGTAAGGTTAATATGGAGAGATAAACCTATCTGAAACCTATTGGTTAAGAGGTTTTAGACCCATATCCACCTTATACTCAAAATAAATCATTTTGAATCCATTATAAACTGAATATGATTGTATAATAAAATAATATTTCAAGCATTTCCTAAAGTGACCCTCACCTCTCTTATAAAAGGGTACTTCCCCTTCTCTTAATTTCACACCTCTAAAGCCATTTGGATCAGAAAAAACCTACTAAAATATAATAAAAACTACCCTCAATTCATTCTATTTTCCATACTTTGATCATAAAGCTAACGTAATGAGCCCTTATGATCAAATCAAAAGGAAGCACCCGAAGAAGAGGTAATAATTTCATCACCGCTTTCAAAGTTCTTTTCTTCTTCCACTTCCTCTTTATTTGTTTTTTACGAACCAAAAACAATAACTCCAGTACCTTCTCTGTATTTGTATTTTATGATAAATATGGTACAACCATATTCATTATTCTATCCATCCAATTAATGACAAAGTCACCATACATGCCTACGTACGGCTTACCGTCTCTATGTCGTGGTGCAGTTTGTTATTCAACACTTCATTATTTGGATGGGTATAATAATGAGTATAATTGATATAAATAATAAATATAACATGTTAATTTTTATTTATATATGATATACCATCCAATTAAATATGATTTTACCATTAATAGAATGATATTGTCGCTCGTGGGTACGTACGGATTATCGTCTCCACAAACACGATGAGATTAATTCCCCATCGTAATCATTCAAGAATAATTTTCCTTTTATGATTAAAAATAAAGTTTAATTACATAATATAATTATGGATATGAATCAAATACATCCTATTCATAACAAAAATGACTTATGTAACAAAACATATAAAGGAAAATGAATTAGTTAACACCCGAAACAATGATACTACTGAAATATTATTAACAAAGAAATATTAGAAGATCATATATGATATCATATTTATGTATGTTGTTCTTTTATAATTTAATAACAATTATTTAACTATTATAAATGAGGTTAACTTACCCTCTATCAAGTAAAATTACAGGTTAAGGGTTAATTCAATAATCTCTTCATTATCCATGGTTGTTTATACGTGAGTATCTACTAGGACCTATTTATCTTCCACATTCGTGTTTCTTAAAAATGTATTTAATTTTTTTTACTATTTCATACACTAAGGGTAAAATTCATTTATAATTTTTTTTAATTTTTATAAAATGTTTATAACGGAATCTTTCTATCATTTTCCAAATAGGGTTCTATACGACCTTTTCGAAAAAATTAAGGAAAAAATGTTTTTTTAACTTATACGGTGGGGGAGGCTATTTTTTGCCTTTATAAAACCTTCAAATCTTACCTTACAAGATTATAAGAATATTTTCAAAATAAATGTTTAATTTTATTATTAAATGAATTTTAAATGATTTAAAAATAGAAAGAGATATTTCTGTCAAATAGTTTTGATTTCATCTATGTCAACATCCTTTGATGGATTTTACACTTTTTTAAGTTGATTTATTATGATACAATATTCCATATTTTATTGAAGGTTTTTTTTATATTTTTTAATGTGTATGTGTTATTTTTATACCATTAATGGTTTATGGTTAAAATATTAACATTTTGTATGCTATATTTAATATGAATGTTTACGTTATGTTTCAACCTTTTCATATGAGGAATGCATTGGACTTAGTAAGTGATGGGTGGAACCCGCTATTTCTCCTCGATGCAACAGTAGGTTTCATGAGACAAACTAGTGTCTTGGAACAAGGCCTTGAAAAAATATTATTTTTATTCTTGGCAGGAGGCCTTGACTATGTGGTTATGATGTCTGGCATTACGCATTCCATCATTATGAAATTGGGTATTGATATTACATGTGATTATTCTACTAGTAGAATATCAACGTGAATAAGTAAATGGAATTATTAGATTTATCTTTGACATATTATCAGTAAGTTTAAGTTTAAAAGGATTGTGTTTTAGTCTTATACATTTCCTTATATTTTTATACTTATTTATGAAAGTTTCTGGTATATTGTTATCCCTACCAAGCACCTGAGCTCACCCCTTTCTTTGTTTTATTTTTCCCAGTATGTGAGGAAGTATATTTTGAATGACCTGAAGGGATATTATAAGGGAGATGAATGTGTTAAAAGGATACATAATGATGTTTTTTTTCATTTCATAATATAATGTAAAACTTATGTTTTTATCTAGTACTTCCAAAGATACTAAACTAACTGGTCTTTTTGGATTTGATCCCTTGTGATCATGCCAATGTTATGTAATAATACACCGACTCCGGGTAACTAGGGTAGGGGAGTTGTACTAAAAATACAAAAAAAGAGGATAGATAAGATCATTAAATAATATGACAAGGGATGATCATAATCATAACATCATAATCATGAGTGGAAGCATTAGATAAACGCATGTAATGTGGAAATTCATTAAAATGAAACATCATGTCTTAGTTGTCAACAACCACACAAAGTTGTGAAAAAATATAGAATCATGTTCACCCAAATTTTACATTCCACATGAGATCAATTACATTACCTAATGCATTAGGGAACTATATAAATCTAGGTGCACCTGTCACATCTTACCGTTTACAGTATCATGCATGCCACATAGAACATATATCAATCTTCGACATAAAATAACCAATGTAAAGGAACTACTTTAATTTCATAAATAATACATTCACATAATTTATTCTCCCAAATGAAAGAGGTAATAACATAATTGAGATAAGAATCGTCAAATTTGATTGAAGAAGAAACAATCACGAGAAGTGTGTTTTTTTGAAAGAAGAGTTATTTTGAAAAACAATTACTTGTCATAATCTCAATTAAAAAACATTTATATCACATAAAAGGTAATATAATTATTAATAAATTATATTTAAGGAATATCCTTACTGAAAATGGGGTGAAATAGGGAAACCCCAAAGAGGGGGGGGGGTGCTGGGTTCGATAAATCCCCTTTCCTTGTGTTCAAATGATTTATTCACTTTAATGTCTTGTATAATCACATTATATTAATTAATTAACAATTAAATAAAATATTATACATGAATATGATTACTTATGGTTTTATTATTATCCTTTATGGGCCTTTTTATGAGTTATATAGTTTAATTTCATCATTCGAGAGCATTCATTTTCATGGTTTTTTGGACCAGTTCACTTGTATTCATGAATGAAAGTTCGTGTAAAATGTGGATAAATAACCAGAATTTTTATTATATGTTATTAATGATATTAAATAATTTTAAATTATCTTATAATTAATTTTTATATACCATGAGGATAAATCATTAGATAAAAGTTAATGATGATCGTTTTAGGTTAAATTTATTGGTTTTTCGATTACAACAAACTTGTTTTATTTTATCATTTAGTATTGTGTTTATAAGTTAGTTACAAAAGATAAAGTGGGTTTTATAATACAAATTAAAATATTTTATTTAACCATTTAATGGTTTTATCATATTCCTTGAAGGAGTTTAATGGAAATTATAGTGCATCGCCCACGATGTTGGTAAATTGACAAATCACAGACAAGGAATTCATTTTTAAAATAAAAGAGTGAGAGGGACGAGTTTAATGATGTATCTTCCATTAAAAATATATAATTATAATATATCTAAGGTACTAGATTTATCATTCCATTTTTATTAAGGTAGGTGAGGAGATAATAAGAAAATAAATGAAATTAAAAGGAATTTGAAAGAAACAGAGAGAGGATTTACCTCTTGTATTCTCCTCTTGAGATCCTTATAAAGGAAACTAGGCTTGGTATTTTGATTATACCAAGAACTAATAAACATGGGGAAGGGGACATGGAAGGGTTTTTGATAGAATTTGTGCAAGGATCAAAGATTTCAAGGTGTGAGGAGAAGAAGGGGTGAGGGGTGGTATTTATAGTAGAGGAGAGGGGTGTTTTGTCATTATGTTAATCATTAGTTTATTATTTTTCTCAAGACAAGAAATATTGGGGATTATTGTGACTAAATATAGAAATTATTTCATGTGATTTCAATCCAATGGTCACTTATATCATCCATAACTCAATTATGACTAAAGAATTCATGTTTTTAGCATTTATTGTAAATTATAGTATTTTACTATTCAAAGAAATTCAAGTATTTCAGAAAAATACCAAAAATTCACCCTAACCATTTTTAAATTTTTATAATTAAAAAATGATATCTATTTTATGAAAATAATTTACTAAATATGAGAAATTTAATTTTTATTTAAAATCATCATCTACATGGAAAATACATATTTTAAAATTATAACTGATTTTATAACACTTTAAAAAATTACTTAACGGCTCATAAAATTATCGTAAAATCCCAAGACATAGAAATATTAATTTATGAATACATTTTATGAAAGTAATTATTATTTTAAATTATTAAATTAATCATAAAATTGCAATTATTTATTTATGACTTATAAAAATACCAACACTTAATTAATTTTTTTTAAAATATTTAATTATTTATACTATGATATAATTATATCATATTTTCAATTATAAGGTAACAAATTTTATTTATACATTCATGGGTGAGTATACTATTAATTTTTATGGTTTTTTATTCATAAGGGTCATATTACCATTCGTAAGGTCAATTTACTATTTCATCATTATTGGTTCCTTATCTTATTTATATACTTATTATTTCATTAATTATTCATTTATAAAGTTTTTATTATGGTCTCTAAGTTGTTTTATGTGATTTATACAATGTTTTATTACTATAATAAGGGAGAAATTCCTTTGATAAAAGATTATGTCATTACAAAGATGACCCTTGAATCCTTAGCAGTTGAATCTACAGTTCTGATCCAGATCAAGGAGAATAAGTATGAGGATCTAGAGTGTCTGGCCCTGATAGAATCTCCTAAAGGTGGGGATTCACCTTCTGAATGAACTGTTTGTTAAGATGAGATCATTTATGTTCATTTCTATGTTTTAGTACTTACATGTATGTGAGAAGATTTGATGTGTGCATTCCATGCCTTGAAGTGGGTGGTGCATCCTCGATTGAAAAAAATGCATTCTGATCTTTGTATATAGTATTGGTGGCTAGGGATGAAGATGGAAGTTGCAGGTTTCATAGAGTGATGCAATACTTGTCAACAGTTAAAGGCTGAGTATCAACAACCAGACAGTTTGTTATATCCATTTCCCATTCAAAAATGGAAATGGGATAAAACGATGAGGGATTTATTTTATTGGTATTCCAAGGATGCCTCATAAGAATGACACAATATGGGTATTTTTGGATCAGTTGAACAAGGTGGCACATTTCATACTAATTTGAGAGACCTTCACCATTGAACAATTAGGTGAGTGGTATGTTTGTTGGATAGTATGGTTTCATTGGGTTCCATAAATGATATTTTTGGACCGAGATACAAATTTTACTTTGTGATTCTAGTAGGGGTTTCAGAAAGAGCATGAATCCTATATTTTTTTAGAATAGTTTTTCACCGGCAGATGGATGGGAAGTCAGATCATAATATTCTGGTGCTAGAGGAAATGTTTAGGGTTTGTTTCCTAGATTTTGACGGATCTTGGGAGAAATAATTAACACTTGTTGAGTTTTAAAATAACAACAGTTACTAGGAGACTATTCAGAAGGCACTTTATGAGGTGCACTATGATAGACCGTCTAGATCACCATTATATTGGATGGATGTTGGAGAGTCAAAGTTTTTGGGACCGAGCCTCATTCAGGTGACATAGTAATAGGTTTAGTTGATTCAAAAATTTATGGCCATAGATCAGAGTAGGAAGAAGTCATATGTGGATCGACGACGTAGACCTCTTGAGGTTATGGTGGGTTATCGGGTGTTTCTTCGAGTGTCGCTGAGGTTGGTTCACTGTTAGATTCAGAAGCAGAGAAATTTGGTGCCCAGGTACATAGGACCATTTGAGATCATAGGGTGGATTGGACCGGTGGAATACCGACCGAATCTTCCACAATGGTATAGTAGTATGAATGATGTTTTTCATGCATCACAACTTCGACAGTATCACTCAGACCCATCCCATGTCATTGATGTTGATGATGTTGAGCTTGAGGATAATTCTTACTTTGAGGAGAATCTGGTTCATATTGTGGATTATAGTATGAATGTCTTAAATGGAAATATTGTGCCTTTAGTTCAGGTGTTATTGAATAATGGTAATATTCGGGAAGAAACTTGGGAGATGAAGATGGATATGTGAGCCCAGTGGCCAACGACTTTTCTTTGGGATCTCAGTGATTCATGGAAAGAGTGTCTTGGTGATGCACCATTATAAGGTGGGGAGGTTGTAAGATCATAGACATCATAAAGGTATGTTCCAATTTAAATATTGGTTTAAATCCATTAAAGTTGGTAGTTAAAAGGTTACTGGGTGTATGTGGAGGATCAAGGGTGTCTCTAGGGTTTAGGACGCAAAGGAATGGGAGAAATTGGGCCATTAAGTGTTTGTTTTATAGTTGGAACATTATTAGTAGTAACTATGTTCCCAAACTATTATAGCCTGGAGAAAGGACACACGGTTAGGTAAAATGTACAAGGGGGAATACCAAACCATGTAGGTTTGGACATTTCCATTCTATATGGTTGGTGAACAATTTGTTAAACTGTGCATGATTCCTAGGAAACTATGCGACATAGCCCCCCTGGATAGAGTATGGCGGACAATTGGTGCACTGTTTCGAAAACTTACCAACCAAACTGCCTATCTCATTAAAATTGGTATTTTACCCCTTTTCCCCCTTTGGAATATATGTGTTATAACTTATTTTCCTCCTCATTTCTTCTCCAGCAACACTAGTGATGGACCAAAATTCATAAGGCATCCCAATGATCAATCTACTTTAATTATAATCCATTTAGATCAATTTTGGGTGTGAATCAAGGCTTCAGGTAAGTCTAACACTCCTCTTTCTTATCCTTTTCAGTTTAGAGATTGTGTGGTTGTACATATTCTTATGAATCCCTAAAATCCACTTTTTTAGAGGATCTTAGGTTGGGGATTCAATGGGTGTTCAAATCAGAGTCAAGGTCTAAGTTTAAGTGAGCGTTCATCTTTAGAATTGAGGTAGGTGGTCTACAAGTTATATCCCAGAATCTTGATGATTATCTTAGTAGTATTTAGTAGCTTTATTGGCTAAGTGAATAATTTCACTCCTCATGATTCTCATGGGATACATTGAGGTTGATTAGACCCATTATAGGACCACCCCTGGGTTGCTCCATTACCTCAACAAGGAATGTGGTAATGTTAAGCATTGAATTGTTTTATAATAAAGTAGATACCTTGAAAAATGCGTTGAATTGTTGATTAGGGTTATGAAATGGAACAAAGTTAGTTGATTATATTATTTAACACGACACAAGGGATTGTTTAGAATATTTTTAACACGTTAAATGAAATTAGGTGAATTTTTTAAATGACTTATGGGTTTCAATTGAAACATGTATGTGAGTTAAGGCATATAAATGAGAATATGTAAGTGGGATAAGGAAAAATGATGGTTTATATATTTAATGAACTCTAAATTAGGAATGATGTGGGTATTGATTGATTATGGTTTATTGAAATGATTTATGTAATGAATGGTTATTAAAGCACGTGCACATGGCTTAGTGGTGTGTGGGATATTAGACTGAGGCTCTTCCCCTAGGTGGGGTTGGACTGAGCCTCTAAACCCAGACCTTGAAATTCATGGGTTAGGAGTCGAACTAAGGATCTAGGCCTCTAATGGTTTCATTGGATGAGACTACCGAGACTGAGGCTCCATGGTATTTTTGATGCGAATGATTGTGAAATGGTTTGCCTAGTGAGATAAAGAAATTGAATTATTACCTTATGATCAATTTTTGGTCATATTGGGCTATTGTGTTATCAATGAATTTCCTTACCCATTATTTGAATGTTGAAAATGGTTTAAGTGAATATTGTTAACTAATGGAATCCATTTTATCCTTTTTTAATTATCATTATTTAGCGCATGAATTCATTATCTTTTTAGAATAGATATTTTGTAGACACTATTGGTGGTGGCTTACCAATTTGTACTCACACCCTACTTAGGCCTCCATTGGGTACCCGATCAGATTTCATGGTTGTAGGTTAGAACAAGGGAAAATTCTCTATGCTAGATGGTTGATTGGTCATGGTATGTGAATGGAGGAGGGGACCAAAATTGGTGTTAGAAATCCTTTTGGGGTTTTTAGTGAGTATTTATTTTGGGGATTTCTTATAATTGGAACCCTAATAAATTACATGTCATATTTATTATTTGTTTTTAGGCTTGTATTGAGTTTTGGGAAATATTTAGTAATTTATGTTGTTGTTTAGTCTGTTTCCATTATTTATATATTTTTATATACTACATCTTACTATGATAAAGAGGTAATAGTCTCCCCACATTCTCTATTATACCCTCTCTACTAGTTGGCAGCCTCTAGTATTCATGGAGGCACATCATAGGTCATGTGGCGACCCAGCTCGGGGCACTGGTTCAGTGGCCTCAAGGTTAGGGATGTTACATAATTTCAAAATGTCAACAACTACATAAGAGTTCATTCTTTGTAATATAATCCCATTTTCATAATGTATCTTCAAGAAGGTTGAACATATGTGTCATAATACCAAGTTCTTGATACATCTTTCTTTGAATATCTGAAATAAAATTGTTGTTACACCATGGTCATAGAATATAATGCGACGATTCCACTTAAATTAAAGGGATGAGATATCATATTCTATAAATATAGATGGGAAAAATCATTCATCTAATTATTAATTAATAAAACATCACTCATGATGCACAAAACGTGTCCAAATTTATTATGAACTATATCAACAAGGTTTACAAAAATAAATCCAAGTGTGAAAGTTGTAACATGCATTAATAATAATCTTAAAGTCCAAGGACCATCACACACACTCGTAGATATAAATATCCGAAGAAACATAAGAATATAGAATTCTGACAAAAGATTATATTCTCATATTCTCACATCTTGGAGAATACTAAGTGAATAATTCATGAGAAGAAGTATTATCTACTTAGAAGTACTCACACCTAACAGTCAACATTATACGTGCCCCATCATAGTATGTTATCTGATTATATAACTATATTTAATAATATCATAATGGTTTTTCAATTTTCTCATCATAGTGAGGAAATTCTATGACTTTATAAATGTGACAAATACTCTAGGAAATCATTATATAATGTTTCATGCAGAAAATAAAAAATATGTAAAAATATGTTTTATTAATATTAAAATCCTCAAATAGATATATAATCCAAAGTAAAAATAATTAGTTCCAGATTACCAACTCCAATAGAATCCCACTAGGACTTGAGAAAAAAACCTACAACATTCATTCCACTAGACCTCACATGATGATCATTTTTCTTCTTAGGTAAGGATTTAGTCAAGTGGTCCATTCCATGGATATTATGATCATAGTGGCTTCAAATCATTGACAAAAATCCCTCAATTGATGATACTTCTGAAGTATGTGATTCATCCTTTGATGTGACCTTGGATCCTTTGTAAGATCCAATGCTGTAGTATTATCATAATAGAGTGTGATATGATCTTTACTTCTAGGTACCATGTAAAGGTCTTGGAAAATGTTGTGTATCCAAATTTCTCCTTTAGATACCCCAGAATCTGTAATATACTCAGACTTTTCTATAGAGTTTGCAACCACAACATGTTTTGAGCTCTTCAAGGTCACATCACCTATATTGTGTGGGAATATGTATTTGATCAGTGATTTTAGACCATCTTTATCTATTTGGGAACTAGAATTTAAATATACTCTAATAACTAGTTCCTTATCTCCTCCATAGACAAAGAAAATATCCTTAATATGCCTCATAAACCTAAGGACAATCTTGTCTGTCATCCTATAGTTGTTACCTGGGTCAGTTTTGATATCTTCCTACCATACATAGGGCATAAGAGGCATATATCCTAGTACATTTAATAACATACATGAATAATCCAAAAAATGAAACATATGAAATCATTTCCATCCTCTTTCTTTCCTCACGTGACTGAGGATACATTTTCTTGAAAATATTATGTCACGTGGAATTATAAAAAAACCCCCTCTTAGATTTTTCCCAACTAAATATCTTTAATATATTTTTAATATATAAACTATGACTTATACCAACCATCCTATTGGATATATCATGATGGATATTGATCCCAAGAATATATTCTACCTTTACAAAGTCCTTCATGGAGTATAATTTATTCAACTACGCTTTAACATATTATAATACTAGTATTTCATTTCTAATAAATAGTATTTCATCAACATATACTATTAGGAAAATGACTACACTCATACTAAACTATATATAAAAACAAGGATCACATTTGTTATTTATGAAACTGGATTATGTCATGGCTTTATTAAATTGAATTTTCTATGACTTGGGTGCTTACTTTAATCCATAAATGGATCTTTACAATTTTTATACCTTGTTAGCATCCATTGATGTCCCAAAACCTTTAGGTTGTGTCATATAGACATCTTCCTGAAGGTTTCTATTAAGAAAATATATTTTCGAATAGATTTTCCAATTTTCATATTCATGTAAAGCCGTAGTTGAAAGTATAATTATGATGGATTTCAACATAGAAACTGGTGAAAATGTTTCATCATAGTTGATCCCTTGATTCTATTTGAACCCTTTTACAATCAGTCATTCCTTATAACTACTAAATTCTTTATCTATGTCTTGTTTTATCATTAATACCCATTTACAACAAATTGTATTTTCATCCACTAGAGGATCTATAAAAATCTATACTTGTTTTTGATACATGGAATCTATTTCATAATTCATATCTTCTTACCACTTGGAAACATTTGTTCCACTTATTACTTTTTTGTAGGTTATAGGATCATTATTTTCAACTAATAATGAGTCACCATCCTTATTTATTAGAAAACCATATATTTTAGGTTCTCTAACCTCCCTTTTACTTCTTCGCAGTACTTATCTCTAGAACATTCTCTTCCTTGGGGATTTATGGGATCTAATCATGGGACAACTCTTATATATCTTAAGCCTAGAATTCATGGATTTCTATCTTAATCCCACTGTATTCTTTAGATATGTGACCCCTTTAAGATATGTTGGACACCTATTAACTAAAAATTTCTTATATGTAGTTTCATATAGGTAACATCCTTTTGTTTCCATATGATAACCTACAAATATACACTTAGTGCCTTGATATGCATGTTTTTTTTCTAGAAATGGCCCTAAAAATACATTTCAACCCCAAACTCATATATGCAGTAACATGGGTTTATTTTCATACCAAAGTTGATATGGAATACTGATTTATGCTTTAGTTGGCACTTAGTTTAGTATGTATGCTACTGTTTGTAACACATATCCCCAAAAGGATAATTAAATACTTATAAGACTCATCATTTATCTCACCATGTCTGATAAGGAGTGGTTTATCCTTTCACTTAAACCATTACAATAATGATTATGATGTGTAGTGAGTTGAGATAGAATTACAAACACCCATAAATAATCAATAAAGTATTGATTAATATATACTCCACTACGTTCTGACCATAGTTTCTTAATCTTCCTACCAAGATATTTATCAACATCATTCTTGTATTCCTTAAATATATCAAAGTAATATAAATTATACATCATTAAGTTTAAATATTCATATCTAATTACATAATTAGTAAAAATTATGAATTATGAGTACCCAACCATTGATTTAGCTATAAGTGTCCCACACACATCAGTATAAACTAATTCCAGAAGCACTTTGGCCCTTTTACCTTTTCCACTATATGAGGATTTGTTTATTTTTACCTGTAAACATGCATGACATATAACAAGTGGTTTTAGTTTAAAATAATCTAAATATCCATCTTAATATAATTTTGTTAAAAACTTTTCATTTACATGACCTAATTGGTGATTCTATAGTTGGGTGTTGTATGATTCATGTGAAGTATTTTCATTATTAATTTCCATTATTTTGTTTGTGTAATCCCACACATAATGACCATTATTTAAATGTGACATAATATAAAAAAATTCTATCTTTATAAAAGAAGAAAATTTTATTCTAAAACTTGAAAATAAATCCATCCATATATAGTCTGCATATAGAAATAATATTTTTTGTAACAAATAGCACATAATAAATTTTATTAAGACCAAGATCATTCTTATTTTAAATGTAAGGTTTCAGTGCCCAATAGGAATGAAAACAAGTCTATCTCTACTGGATGCTTATAAATATATGTCCCCTTGGAAAATATTCTAAAATCTAGATGGTTCATATATTTTAATTCATATTTTAGCATTATATTCTATGTCTAATAACCAATTTATAAGATAGATTACACTTGATAACAAACGCACCTAAAGCTTCCCCGTACTTCTTTTCCTGAGTGAAAATTTTCTTTTAGTTTCCCTTCTTACTACATGTGAATCACATAGAATCCTACTCCATTTCTTGTCCCATGATCATTCTCTTACTATAATGGAATTGAAAAAAATATTTGGGCTTATAGCTCTTCACATGGGCTTTCCTTTTATTCACCACAGGGATATAAGGATTTTCATTCCTAATGTACTTATCAACTTGGAGAAGTAAATTGAAAATATATAGGAGAGTCTTATCAATGTTTTTCATATTAAAATGAAGTAAAAAATTGGAGAATCTCTAAGGGTGTTATGCAAGAATGAGATATGTGCATAACCTTTTATATATTTTAAACCCCAGAACCTCTATGTGCTCAATGTATCCAATGAGTTTGACTACATGGGGTTTAGATTTCATAGTCTCTCCAAGATTAATTTGAAATATTTCATTGGATATCTCAAACAATTCATGTCTATCTCTCTCCAGATATAGACCATGAAGATGATGAAATATAATATAAGTATCCATGTTAATATATGACATCATGAGTTCATTATACATAGATGAAAGAATCAACATTAAACTTAAAATTCATCACTCAAATGTTTATCATAGACAGATAAATCCTCATCACTCGACCCCTTAGTAGATCATATATTGATGACTATAACATGTAATATTTACATTCATGGTCCAACACAGCCAGTAGGCATCTGAATCATTCCTAAAAATTAATTACTGTAAGGAAATTGTATTTATCTAATTTGATCATAGGGATAATGAGGATGTTGAAATTTCAAAAAAAAATCAATTAAATGTGATGATTGTTAGTAATTTTCTTGATTAAAATTATGTGACATGTAATAATAATTTAAATTTTATTATGTTTCCCACAATTTTATCAAACCCTAGTATCCCTCACCATTAAACTAAAAATGTCCCCTCATGCATGAAATTATAGTGGCATAGATCTATATTTCCATTCTGTATAATCCATAATATGGCCATGAAAACCATCATAAGGTATATAGGTAGGTAATCTTACCAACTATAAATTGGTAGCTCGTTGATCCATTAAGTTGAATCCCTAATAAAAAAACCTAACCAGGATTTCCTCAACACTTGCCTTCAAATTTTTATTAAGAAGACTATGTCTATTAAATTCAATAAATTTTTTGTTAAGTTGACCCAAAACCATTATTATAATTACCCAATAAAAGTAAGTTTCTAGAATATGGTTATGTAAACACTTAGTTCTATGATTTTATTCCCAATAAAGTAATTTAAGTATTAGTCTGACTTAATATTAAGTTTGAGGGATTTTTATTTTTTATGTGTAAGGATTTTTTATTTTATTCATTACATTTCTTATTAATATTAAGTGTATTTTATTTAAGTGACTAACTATGTTTTGATAACAAATTTACACATAATATATTCATTTAAATTCCATTATTTCATATTATTTCATTTATTAATGTGATTGTGTTCTTTCATCCATAAAATAAACAATGAAAAATAAATAAATAAATAAATGATCTAATCATTAGATTATCTAAAAATATATTTATTGAGATGGAAATTAATCTACGTATGACTTAAGTGGAAAACTCATTGTGATAGTCTTGGAATGAGTTACAAAATTTTTCCATTCCACCTATAAATCACCTAGTTTAGTATTATCTCAATTCCATCTTCAATTGCCTCCATGCATCCTAGGGTACTTCTTTTATTACATATATTTATAACTCACACATAGGTAAGGGGAAAAAATGTTTATTTATGGGGAGTTACATAAATATCCTTAGAAATGTAGTCCCAACATAATAATGGAGAGAGTTATGTAACAACAACCATCACATTTAATTTATTAATTAATAAATTTAAAACCATGAAATAAATTACACTAAATAGACAAATATATACACAGGTCTTGTCAAATCTCATAAAAAGTTATAGACATGAAAAAATAAAAAAAATAAAAATAGATAACATTCATTTCAATTCATTATTTAATATTAATTTGAATTAACTTATATTAATTAATCAATTAATTCACTTAATCTTTAAGGACCATCCTTTTTCTCTTGGATATACCCATCCTAAATGAATTCATGTAAAATAAATGGAATGAAAAATAATTTCTAATAATTTTAATAAATTAATTGATCATTTTAAATTAATTAAAACCATTATCACATAGCTAAACACATATGGTGGAAATAGTGTAATTAGTTTTAATGATGTAATTAGTTATTTTAATGTAATTTAATTATTTACTATATTAGGAGACTACACAACATGCACTAATGAGATACACATAATGTAACTTGATTATTGTTTATCTAAGATAAATTCCTCAAGTTTGGCATATACCTTGACTAAAATAAATGATGTGTACTAACCAACTACACACTATTTGTTACACTTTTCATACACCTATGATAAATTGTTGTGGATTCATCATGTATCCCGTATGGATTTCAAGGCGTGTGATCATGAGTTGCACGTCATGTGGTCTATATTTCGTGTGTCCATGAAACTCACCGAAGGACTTGTTGTGTTCTTAGGATGTGGGAATTAATGAATTACACACAGTTTACACCAGTTAGAAGTTGTGTGTTTCATTAATGTTCTAGGATTCCAGTTTCATGTAGTGTCAAACTGCATATTTGATAACATGGTTAGCACATATTTCACTATTAAATCATGTATACTACATGATGTGTACACTAGCTACACATCGTGTAAGTCAACAAGTCTTGTGCCAGACTAGCCTGACCTACACATGAAGTGAAATAAATACACCCCATGTAATTACTACTCAATATGTATTGTATCCTAAAACACATCCAAATATAATGTAATTGGGTAAAATATGTGTACAACATCTACATGCCTTTTAACCTAATCAAATATTCAAAAAACTTTGACACCTATCGATGGCATCTCTAATAATTATTCATCTATTATTGAGCCTTGATAAAATATGAATCATTACTGATGAATATTAAAATTTTGAGTACATGTTAATTAATCATTAAATTTATATAATGAATAATATAGAAATCGAAGATCTATCCACTATTTTAGATATATAACAATGATCCAACAAATAAGCATAAATTTAAAAGTGACAACTCTGATATCACTTGAAGGTTTGAGCATAGTAGCAGTACATAGTGGGTGGGTAACCATAAAGGTTTTGTTAGATTATATGGATCATTATCCAATTGTGAAAGACATAAACATCATGACTAATGAAAATTTTCTATATAATATAGACATATAAAATCCAATAAAATAGAGAGAGATAATATATTTTTCATGTTAAATTTATAATTAATTTACTTAAAATCTTAAGAAAGGATACCTATTATTAAAAACTTTCTTTGATGATGATGTTAATAATCTGAAAAACCCTTTACAGTTTACCTTTACCATGTGTTTAGTTTATAAGAATAGAACTCCTTTATAAGTTATATGCACATGCTCCTTTGATCTCTTAATGACACTGATAGATTTCCGAGTTTAAGAAAAATGGATCGATCAAATTTTGTTCTTCATCTTGATCACTTCAATTTCCTTTGGGATTGACGTACTATTTATTTTTATTATCATTTTTAAGATGAGGAGAGATGGAATCTGATATAGAATCCAATTCTGTGCAATGATTCTCAATTCATGATTAACCCTACATGATAGACATAACAACCTATTTTTAGAGTTATGGTTTAAGTCAAAATATTATTAAATTTAACAACAAACTTTAAATAATATAATAAACCTTAACTTAACCAAATATATATATAATAATAATAATATTTTATGGATTTTATTAACTGGTATAATGATAAATATTATTTTATAGGATTAAAAATTATTGTTTATCACCTGACATGATCTTGGTCCACTTGGATTCCTCGACATTTATAAAATACCCGAATAAATATTTATTAAATATTTATTCACAAAAAAATATTCAACTAATATTCTAGAAAATAAATATTTATTGGATATTAAATATATAAAATAAATATTCACATTCATAATATGATAAATAAATATTTAATAAATATTTTGTGATTAAAAAAATTAAATAAAATTATTTCTTGATCTTGAGAAAAATATTAATTATAATCCTTAAATTCAAATAGATTTTTTTTGAGATCAAAGAAAATAATTAGTGTGTGACCCTAGAGGATTTATTCTCATCAAAATTAGTAGGGATTTCCTAAAGTCCAAGATTACTGTTTATCAATGGTTCATGGAACCCAAGAGAAAGAAATTATTGTCATAACATTGGAAACCCCATATAGGCACTCACTATATAATACAATATCTTTGTCATAATATCTTATCAAACAGGTTGCAAATCTATGTCATCAACCTATGTGCATGAAATTTCTTTCATTGAATATCTAAAATTAACTCATCGTTACACCTTGTCCATGGATTTTAATGTTATTGTTCCATTTCAATCAAAGGAATGATATATTATCCTCAATAAATATGGATGGGAAAAATCCTTCCTCGACTTATTAATTACTAACACATCACTCATGATGCACTCAATGTATCCTACTTCTCTATGAACTGTATTATTAAGGTTTATGAAATAAATCTAAGTGAACGATTCAAAAAATGAATTAATAACAATATTAAAATCTAAGGGCCATTACACATGCTTGTAGATAGTAATATCGAATGACACATAAAAATAAATAATTCCTATAGTTTGTTCTATTCTCATAATCTCCCTTCTTGGAGACTACCACGTGAAAACTTCATGAGAATATGTCTTATCTACTTATGAGTACTATAAATTGATAGTTAATATTCTATGTGTCTGATCACAGTATGTTATCTGACTATAGAAATATATTTAGGAATATCATCATAGAATTTCTAGGTTCTCATCAATGTAAGGAACTGAAATGACCTTATAATTGTGACAAATACTCTAGGACACTATTAAATTTGAGTCATGTAGAACAATGAACAATATGTAATAAGATGTTTTATTAATATTCAAATCCTAGAATGTACATGTAATACAAAGAAAAAATATTCAGTTCTGTAACACTAAGTCCAACATGTTTTATACCCTTGGCATTGTTAGGGTTTTTATAAGTCTAATAATAGTTATTAATACAACAAAATAAAATAGAAGAATTGTACAAAGCTCTCACATGAATGATATATGAAACATGTAATAAAACTAGAATTGAAACACACTATAAAACCGAGTATACCATTCACTAAATATCCATAGAAACCTTTGATCACCATATTCATATGTGTTTGATAAAGATCACATGTGTAGAAAACTTAAGTATCCCACCACTATCGATATCAAAGGGATAATATGAATCTCTCTTGACATGATATGGATCTGTCCTTCTTCTGTGATGCACTAGTATCTCAGTATACTAAGGATAAAGAAGAAGAAAGCTATGGGTATAGGGAGTTTTATCCCAAAAAAGGATTAATCATACACACACTATCACCACCACATGATAGCATTTATATAAGACACAAGGAAAATCCTTAGGCTATAGTATTTACTCATTCATTAAAAATCATGTATAAATTCCAAGGATATTCTATGCATCATATGAATTTACTCCCTGTGTTTTTTATATAAATATGAAACAATTTCCTTTAATGATAGATTTAAATGAGTTGAACTATTAAAATATTAAAACACTTATTATTTAGCTGTTAATTTGATCAATATTGTTAGCTTTTATGAAATGTTATATCATGCATGCATATTAATATCCCATGCATGTGATACATCCATGCATCACATACATGTTATAGTTTTATGGAATATATCCTTTAATATCCCACTTGCAATAAATCCTAAAGGACTTTTTTTTATATTTCAACTTATATTGTATCATATAAAATAACTTGTGAAACCATATCCAAAACTCCTTTGGAAATACTCTAAAAATCTTTTGAAAATATATCATTAATTCACCTTGTTTCACATCATATGAAGTAACTTGTAAATTCCCATCCTAATCAATTTTGGATTAACTCTAAAAAACTTTTTAGTGTAGCACTCTGAGTCAAAGTCAAATTCCATTTATTAAACCACAAAGTGTTACCCCACTATCCTTTACATAATTTTTAATAAATATGAATATTTGGTTCTATATAAGTAATAAAATACCAATCTATAG
Source organism: Viscum album (assembly GCA_963277665.1). Classification (NCBI taxonomy): domain Eukaryota; kingdom Viridiplantae; phylum Streptophyta; class Magnoliopsida; order Santalales; family Viscaceae; genus Viscum; species Viscum album. The sequence continues at coordinate 910,596,734 of OY728145.1, forward strand.
AAAAGAATCAATTCTAGTCGACCTATAATAGGATATTTTGTGATCTCTATTGGTCAGATTGAGTAAGTTAATAGGGGTGAATTTAGTTCCCAATAAAAATCCTATTTCAAAATAATTGAAAACCCAAATCCCTAATTTAATAAAAACACCCAGTTAATTAAAATAGTATAAATATATAAATATGATATTTCAAATAAATTATCAGTAGTGGTATTAAGTCTCATTTAAAATATCTTATATATACTTTGACTTTTGAAACTATGTTACTTGATCAAACACCTTATATAAACACAAATTAAACCTAACAAATAAAGAAAAGATTTGTTTAAATTTTATAAAATGGAAATTTATTTTTAGTTTAAACCAAAAAAACTTATAGAAATACATAATGGAAATAAAACAAGAGTTTCAGTCTCAAGCTGAGACTTAATAACCTCTAGTTTTAAATCATCTGATTCCTAGAATTTTATTATAATAATAAAAAAATCTGCAACTCAGATTTGGTTTTACAATCAACATATCACAAGGATATACAAGAAAAATCCTCTTCCATAGTTCTATGTGGGATTAAAAAAATACCAGATCACGCATGACCTATTACAAATTTATTCATGGGAATAAAATAAAAGAGTTTTGGGAGATGTGTCATGTACAATCCAGTTTAAGCACATGAGAAAGTTTGTACAGGAAAATAGAGTATTTAAACACACTACTCAAAATTAAAGAATAAAATAAAATTTGGAAGATATAGATAGATATCCAGTGATGTGTATCTAGATATTTGATGCTTTAGTTTTTTTATTTATTGAGTTTTTCCTTGGAAGGAGCTCGAATATGTTTCTCAGCAAGTCTTGAAAAACAGAGACATAGAAGGTGCTCTCATAGAAATCCTTTGTTATTATATGTGTGTCATCAAATGTTTTTAGCAGTGCTTCGAAACTCATTTCCTCATTATAAAATTATTATCTTTAAATATATATTTATTGGAATTATGTGTTGAAGAATCTTCATCATTCATTAAATTCACTGATGCTTTATTTAATGCATTAAAAAATAGCCATTGGATATTTTAAATGATCTAGTTCTATGTTATACACAATAATCTATCTTCACTTGAAGTACAGTCAGATGAGCTCCCGAAAACATGACATGGTTAGCTGGTGTAGAAAGGTGACACGATCAACTTATCACTTCATGTGGCCTGCTCATTTTCACACAAATTAGGTTTACTACTTTATGTGGTAAGTTTTTTCTTAACATGTTCACTACATTATAAAAATAAAATATTGTCATTATATTACATTCTAAGTATTTACACATACCTTTGGCATGGTAAGGTGATTTCATCAGGTAATTGGTAGTTTAATTCATTTGGTAAGGTGGTTTTCTTTATGCGGTAAGGTAATTTATTTAATATAGTAAAGTGGTTTACTTTATGTGTTAATGTGGTTTCCTTCATGAGGTAAGGTGAACTGATTTTTATGGTAGGTTGGTTCTTGTTGCATGGTAAGATAAGTCTTCATCATGTGGCCAGATTATGACTTAGACAAATTTAATTAATCTGTCTCATGATAAGATGCTTGTTTGCATATGGTAAGGTGAAATATAATGTGTGGTAAAGTGATATGATCACTTGACCTTCACATGGTAGGGTGTCACAATAAGCTCTATACTTATCCAATTTTTTTAACTATTATTAGTAAACCATAAATACAAATATAAAAACGATTTGAGATCATTAAAATAAGAAGGTTTTAGTCTAATCTAATAATATCCTCCTTTCTGATGATCACGAATCATGAATGAATTGAAGTATAAAAATTATATTTTAAAAGGATTGAAATAACTATAATATCTTTCTAAAATCATGTAATGGGTTTCCACTGAATTCAATGAATTCTACTTTGTCACATTACTCCCACTTTTCACATTATTCTACCAATTTTGAGAATATAAAATAGAAGCAAAACAATTAATAATTGAAAAGAAAAATAATAAAATATAGAATGAAATTTATATAGAAAAAGATATTACAATAGAAGAGTACAAAAAAAATATATGAAATACCTAATAGAAATCATAATATGAATCTGACTGAGAGTCATATCTCATATCTATAATAATAACAATATCCTTTCCTTTAAAAGTTGTGGCAAGAGAAGAAGTAGTATCGGGAGAAAATGAAGATGTAGGTGCTCCAATAACTACACATCTAGAAACCGATCTAAGCTACCGAAAGGATTGGGTAGGAGTTAGGACAAAAGGATTGATTGTATAAGAGGAAGTAGGCTAAGACAAAGGAATAGATGAGGGATAAAGGATATAAATTTGATAGGTATAAAGGAAAGGTTTCCTAAATTGGGTAAAATCAATGATATCCCATGAAACATGATCCAGATATTGAAGGAAATCATCTCAATTATCCATGAATGATTCTAAAATAAGATTCATATATCTAATATTCTGAACTTGGTACGTAAAAGGTTGAATCAGAAGAGGAATCATCAAATCTAAAGTAAGAGTTTTAAACCGTCCTTTTAGATATGACTCTGTAAATATTCTACTTAGATAATGATAAATTGATGTTTTGATTGTTTCATGTTATTGAATATATTATTTAGAATCCTCAAAAACTAAATTGAGGGTCTTAGTAGCATGGGTATGAAACCCATCATACACATCTTCATGAGTATTTTTTAATTCTTAAAAAACATACATATCATCTTAAATGAACTACTTTATTTTTTCTTTATCAATTGGATGAGAAGAAGACATAAGTGTCAGATGAAACACAATATTCATGAATATATGATCTAAATAAATCATCATATGTGATAGATAAGATTAAAGATAACCCATCTAATATCTCATATCTTTAATTTAATTTTGTATCATTTCTATTATGAAATTAAATCTAGGCTGGAGATGATTAATGAATAAGGTAAAATATTTAGAAATATCCTCCTATATTACTTTTTTTAAAGAGTTTTGAATTTTATCAAATGAATATTCTTATATCTCCAACATATATGATTTAAACATGAACAATAAATATTTAGTGACATATGAGGTGATGGAATAGAATGTGCAAGAATAAAAGGAAATAGATCACTAACTGAATGCATACCATCTACCTCAAATAAACCCTCCATCGGAATATATTCCATAGTCTGATCCTCAACTTTGGAAGAAATTTCAACTAAAACATTATCAGAAAATTAAACAATGAATTCATGATCAAAAAAACAAAAAGTTTCAATTCTCTCTTGAATATCATCCTCAACAATCAAAGATCCTTAAAAAGTTCTTTGAACATAAAGAGTGTAAGGTCCACCATATCTAGGTGTACTACCTCCATGAAATTCATCATATGAATTAGGATATTTTATTCCCAATCCAAAAGATCTTGCAGAATGATCCCCCCGAGAAGGTGAATCTGGTATAGGTTGTCAAGGATTACTCCCAATAATAGGATATCCTTATAAGCTATACAAATCACCATGAAATCAAACTGATTTATCCCAAATTGGATCATTTGATAAGCTAAATAATCTTCTTTATTATGATAAAAAACATTTGTTTCTTCTTCTTCTTATTCAACAAATTATTCTTCATTACCTACTTAATTTTCTTATTCAGTAGGAGAAACAAACTCAACATAGTAATCAAAAATTTTATTAGGTTCAAGACTAGGATCTATCATATCTCTTTGTTTAACTGGATACTTGACTACACTAAAATATTTATACAATTTCCTTGGGTCAACCACCAATTCTTTTTTCCAATTATTTATGTTAAATTTAATCAAATTATAGAAATTTTGAGTAAGACATAATCTATCAGAAGGAATTATTTTATACTCTTCCTAAGGAACTGGTCTTTTTTATTCTATCAAAGAAATAATTAATTTAGGATATGGTAAGGAAATAAAACTTGAATCTCTCTTACATAGATCAACCACATGCCTCATAACAAATATACACAGATTTATTTTAACACCATTCTTCATTAAAAATAGTAAAGGCAGATCTTGATGACATAGAATACAAAAGTATCGTTTTCTTGGACAAATAACATGCTAAATAAACTAAAATTGGAGCATGAATTTATAACTCAGATTAATAGTAGTGGTTCTTTTGGGAGTTCTATTCCTGGTGAGATCATATAAGGAATTCTCAAACATGACGTTTTTATGATTAATAGGATATAAAAATTGATAATATTTATACTCACCACTGTGTGGTACGCCCAAATTTTTTTCCTAGTGCTTCGAGTAGAATTAAAAAAGAATAACTATTAATTCTTAAGTTTACTTTATTCCTATTTTATTAAATAAATAACTCAATATTAGCATAAAAACTTGATAACTTTCAGATAAAAGGGTCTAATATTTTCCTTAAACCATTCATACCAACCTTATATAAGAACCTGGATCTTATTTTCAAGTATGGATATGATTTTTCTGGTGTTTTGAGGAAAAGAGTATGATATGGAAATTTAAGGAGTACACACCCTATACCTAGTTTCCACATGTGACTGTCTACTGGCTGTGTAACAACCGAGTACATGGCCGTGTGGAGTGACCTGGAGACTGCCTAAAGTGGGACCCAGTAAAGGGATATACACGCCATGTACTTTTAAAAGACACACCGTGTACGTTTTCTTTTATTTCATTAAACGGACTAGGGTTGCGTCTCATTACCAGTTTCATCTTCTTCTAACCCCATATCATTCCAGGAATGAATGGGAGATAAGATTATTCTTCGATCCACCGACCCTCCATCAGTGCTTCGAATCATCCGTTGTCGATTGTGTTGGAATAGCCATGGTGAGTTCTTCTTTCTTCTAGATATTCATATCCTGATTTCTCTCCTTTCGTGAGATATCCTTGGTTAAAGTTTTTAGATTTTTTTGTAGATCTACATCACTATAGGCCAATTAAATGGATGAAACTTGAGTATATCAATCACACAACACTGAGGTATGTGGTTTGTGACTTTATGTAGTTAGTCTTTTAATTTTATGTGCAAAAGTTCCCAATACCCTAGAACATGGTATTGTGTGTTTAGGGATTTTAGCCCTGTTATTGCCTGTTATTCCTTTTATGAGTGAGTAGAGGTTGTTTTATTTTGAATAGGGTTATTTTCCATGATATTGATGTGTTTCCCACGTTTGTTTTGATATTAACCATTTGGTATAGCTTTTCCAGTTAGGCGGTTTGTTTTACATGACTAGTGTTTTTAGGATGGGGTGATATTATCTGATGCTATTATATGCTTGTAGATGTTTATCCAAGTAGTTCTTGAAAGCTATTAGCCAAGTAGATCTAAAGGCTTACTCTGGCCGTTGAACATCTTTGTGCACGATTGACTTACACAGGGTTGTGGGAACTCGGTGTAGTATACCATAAGGAGAATGGACGCTTAGGGCTTCTACAAAGTGTCTGTTTACTTTTGCATTATGAGAAGATAGGAGGGATGGAATTTGTGCTACCTCATAGTGCCTGTAGTTCCAAGTTGTGAGACTATAAGATTAATTGTACATTGAGTTCTTCCTCAAAGTGTCTATAGTTACCAATATAAGACTATAAGGGGAATTGACGGTGAGTGCTTCCTCAGAGAGTCTTTTCTAAAGATGAACCAGATGGGTTAGACTGCGAGTACTTCCAAGAGGATATCTTGTGTTTATTTAGGTAAACCAGAGGGGTTAAGTTGTGAGTACTTCTTATAGGGTTACTTGTATTGATTAGCTACTTACTTGATATATGAAAATGAATGCAATTGAAACTTTAGGATTGTTTAATTTTGAGTACTTACTTGTTTATTAATTCATTTTTCTTATTTCTAGACAAATATATTCACTGAATTTTATGCACAAATCTTTGGGTGGTTGCCTACTGGGATTCTTCTCACACCATGTTTGTGTCATGCTTTTGGGCCCAAATAGATTAGATTTAAATAGGTATAGATAAGGTAAAGTGCCCTTCTACAACAGGTACTTGACTGCTATGGAGATGGAGAGCATGTGACCAATCCAATGCTTGCGATGCTACTGGAGTTTATTTTTTTCTTTTTTACTTTGGTTTAGTACTATATTCCAGTATTTTGACTTGTTTGGATGTTTTACTAGACATATGTATCATGCATCATTTATATATGTGATCCAGTTGTTTATTACTTTCAATCATCCACCATTTACTTATTGCATGTTATTACTGCTTCTACGATTGTTATTTGTTTATTTACACTACATTAATATGGAAATGAGGGCATAGTTTCCCCACTATCACACCCAAGTCCCTTACTGCTATCCGGAAGCCTCTGGCATTTGAGAAAATGCGCTTGAGGCCATGTGACCAACCAGGTACGTGGCACCTCTGGGCGGCACCTGGAACATGGATGTTACAAAGTAGTATCAAAGGAATTAATTTCTTCTCGAATTACTGTTTAGAGCCTATTGTCAGGGATAGGAAGGAATAGGTAATTGGTAATAAGCTGTGCTCGAGAGTAGCTAACCCGTGTATAGGGAAAAGCTAATTTACCTCGATTATTACAACTATTATAGTTTTGCAATTATTACAATTGATTTGATTTCACCATTTGGTGATTTCCATGTATTGTGCTGTTATTTTTTATGTTATTGAGGTTCTATTTTTGTTTCAACCAGATGAGATGAGGGTATGAAATCTCATGCATCATATAAGCACTTTCTAGAGATAACATGTAATGCATTCTTGCAATGATATATAAGGTGCATTACTGATGGCATGTTTTCATTATAGATGTTGTTATCGATATGCATGTTGTTGTGATAGATGCCTTGATATAATACCTTCTATTTGATAGGGTATTGGATTGTGAAGGTTTCATTTGAATGAATTCTAAATTTTTGTCCCTGAGGTGTTATGGGCCCTCATGGATTGAAATTTTGTGGATAATGTGACTGATTTTACTGTTATGCTTTCATATGACAGGTATAAGATGCCAATATTTGATTCCTGGGGGTTATGGTCCCCCATAGATTGGAATTTGGAACTTTAATGTTCGTTTCTATTTTTTTGGGTTCTGGAGAAGTTTTTGAGGCTTACAACCTGGAAAAACCCAGAATACACGGTGTGTATTGCAGAATACACTCCATGTGTCCTTCTGTTTGGGAAGGAAATATTTTTCTTAAGTGCACACATTGTACTTTATGTACACACAATGTAGTCTCTAACCGTGTCACTGGATGTGTGGGAAGAAACACGAGGTTAGGAAATACTTGGTGGAACACACCGTGTACCAGATGTACACACAGTGTGTATAGACCATGTGTCCAGCCGTGTAACCAATGACATGGATGGATTATGGGTAGTTAGTACACTCCATGTCTGGAAAAAACATGCTATGTTGGGTCAGCCGTGTAACTAGCTGTGTGACTAACAACACGGGTTGGTGAAGTTATTTCTAGTACTTACCGTGTGTGGAACAAACACGCCATGTAGTATTTCTCTAGGAGAACCATGTGGGTTAGTGATATAGTAAAAATTGTACATGGGAACACAATTCAAGTACACTCTGTGTCTTGGGAGAACACAACATGTGTATGGGGTGCTACACGACCAGGATTCGTAGGAGTATATGCCCATTTGAAGGCTTAAAATAACACACCATGCAGGGTACATACACGCAATGTATCCTATTTTAAAAAACATGAATGATTTCCTTCTCCCATTACTTTCTTTGAAATTTAATTTTTATTCCTTGTTAATATTGATCTAAGGTGTGTGTTTTTCCTTGTAGAGTCATTCCACCGAGACATCCTCCAGTTGTATGCCAGATACAAGGCAGTGATCAGACACTGGACATGGATGATTAGTGACTACCAGCAGATCCTCCAGTCATGCCCATCTTGGCACCAGCCGTTATTCTGGACACAGGTGCCGATGAATAGTTCCGAGAGGGATTTTTGAGATTCATTCAGAACTTAAAGGGAGTACAGAATCCTACCCCGTCTATGGTGGAGTTGACACAGGTATTTCAGTAGCAGCATGATCCCACCTTCTCAGGGGATGGATGGCCTTAGGATGTAGAGTCATGGTTAGAAGCCATGATTTCGGTCTTCGATCATATAGAGATGCCTCAAGAGATGAGGGTGAATATCTATACTTATATGCTTCGGTATTCTACCAAGAGATGGTGGGATGTGATCTCACAGTATGTACTCCAATAGGTTATGGATTGGGATGAGTTCGAGCGTTCCTTCTACGATTAATTCTACCTAGATACTTGGAGGGATGATCAAGCTTGAGAGGTCGTGAGTCTGGAACATGGTACTCTCTTGATCATGGAGTATTCTTTTCGCTTCATGGAGATCCAATGCTTCACAACCATCCCCGGAGGTGATGAGTTATTCTTGGCAAGGAAGTTTGAGGACGGTCTCAGACACAACATCTGATCTCAGGTGAACATCTTCAGGTTGACTTCTATCACCTCTATAGTCAACCAGGCACTAATCACAGAGCACAATCTGAGTGATTTTGGGGCAGTGAGCTAGGGAGGCTCAGAATCTATAGTTGGTACCCCTCCGAATGATAGTAGGAAGCACCTCAGGGAGTCTACACGTGGAGATCTGAGGAATCATGACACTTCTTCTGGTACCTAGGTGGTGTGATACTAGTATGGAAATAGCGGGCATACAAGGCTGCATTGCCCAAGAGACCCATTTGAGTGCCAATATTGTGGAAATATGGGACATATTCAGCATTTCTATCAGTTTTTCTCACTAGAAGCTAGTGACAGAGGTTCTTCTATGACTCCTCATTCATGAGCAGCACCACCAGTTTCACATCATCCTGGGAACTGGATTTCGTCTAACTGATCAGGCCGAGGTGGAGGTCATGGCCATGGTAACCAATCACCCATATTTAAGCGACTACAGGGTGGATCAGATCAAGGTGGTCAGGTAGGGTCACAGGGCTATGGTACATACTATATTTTTGCAGTCGAGTAGACCTAGCCGAAGCAGGATCCCAGACACTCTACAGTTCGAGGTACAATCCTAGTTTCCTCAGTTTTAACTTATGCACTTTTTGATATAAGGGATTCCCATAGTTTCATATATGTTTCTATTGTGGAGATCCCTGGGCTCTTTGTCTTTTATTCTATTGATGTCTTGATGCTAGAAACATTGTTGGGGATAAGAAAGACTAGTGTACGTCAGTGAAAGGACTGCCCTCTTGAGGTTGGTGGGTGTCACTTCTTATGAGACCTCTATCTCTTAGAGATGACAGGATATGATGTCATTCTTGGAATGGACTGGTTAGTTCCCTTCCAGAAATTTTTCAATTTTTATCTTCATAGGGTGAGTTTCACGTCCCCAAAAGGGGGGGTTCTTTCTACACAAGGGTGAATGGGATGCATAGGCAAGCAGAGCGGGACCCGAGCATCATGGGTTGGGATGAGTTACAACCCATATTTCTAGTATATATCTGGATGACCAAGGGTCTTCACAAATGGACTTTCCTCTAGTGGTGGATGGTTTTAGGGATGTCTTTCCAGAGGACTTTTCTAGTTTACCTCTAGAGAGAGAGGTAGATTTTTCTTTTAAGCTTGTGTAAGGAGCGACACTAGTGTCCATTACTCCTTATAGGATGGTTACAATAGAGTTACAGAATCTCAAGAACCAGTTAGAGGATTTTCAGAAAAAGGGTTTTATCCGAACCAGTACTTCTCCTTAGGGTTTTCCTATCCTGTTTGTGAAGAAGGTGGACAATACCCGCATACTTTGTGTTGATTATCGGAATCTTAACCAGTTGATGGTCAAGAACCAATATCCCTTGCCAAGGATTGATGATCTATTTGATCATCTTAGAGGATCCCATGTGTTCTCCAAGATTGACTTGAGATATTGTTATCATCAGTTTCACATTAGACCATCTGATATACCTCTTATAGCCTTTCAAAACTGGAATGGTCTATATGAGTATGTGGTTATGCCATTCGGTCTCACAAACATGCCTATAGTTTTCATGGAACTGATGAACTGAGTATTCCATTCATACTTGAATTATTTTGGGGTAGTTTTCATGGATGATATATTGGTGTACTCTCACACTCGGCATGACCATGCAACACATCTTGAGAACATTTTCAGCACACTTATAGAGCATCTGTTATATGCTATGATCTCAAAATGCCACTTTTGGATGGACCATATTCTATTTTTGGGTCATGTTATCTCAGAGACAGGAGTGTCAGTAGACCTTGAGAAAGTGAGGGCAGTAGTTTATTAGGATCAACCAAAGAATTTATTTAAGTTATAGTGTTTTATAGGGCTGTTTCGTTACTACAGACGTTTTATACATGAATTTTCACGCTTAACAGCTCCACTTACGGGCCTCACTATGAAGGGTGTGAAGAACCTGTGGTCAGATTCTTTTGAGTCAGCCTTTCAGGAGCTGAAAGAGAGGTTGACTTTAGCATCGATTCTAGTATTTCCAGATCTGGCCAAGATCTATACTATATACTATGATGCATCAGGTATTGGGATGGGATTAGTTCTTATGTAGGGGAATGAGTCGTTGTGTATGGGTCTCAAAAGTTGAGGCCACATGAGAGGAATCACCCGGCACATGATCTTGAGTTGACTGCAGTTGTTCATGCTTTACACTATTAAAGACATTACATATTGGAAGAGCATTTTTTGGTTTTCACCAACCACAAAAGTCTCAATTATATCATTACTCAATGTGATTTGAATGTGAGACAACAAAGGTGGTTTGATTACCTTTAGTCTTTTGACTTTGAGATTGCATATACCCCTGGGAAAGACAACACAGTAGCTAATGCATTGAGAAAGAGGACTCAGATATAAGCAGTTTAGGAGGCCAGAAGTGAGTGGAATCTTATGAATCTATTCTCTGAGATGCATTTGGAGGTGAATGATAGATAGGGGAATACATTTCTTTCTTCTGTGGCTATTACCTCTACTATACTTGATCAAGTGCAAATGAGGCATCTATCAAATTCAGAAGGCCTAGTCTTATGGGAAAGTGTGTCAAGAGAGGACCCAATTCCTGGATGGATCGTAGATGAGGATAAGATCTTTCTCTTTCATGGGCGTGTATGGGTGTCACCATACATACACGAGGATCTAATGCGGGACTTTAACTCTTCAGTTTGGGTAGTTCATCTTGGTGTCACCAAGATGTATTGCGATCTACACCTTTATTATTAGTGGCTAGGTATGAAAAGATATATTTATGGCTTTGTGATGAGGTGTTCCACCTCTCACTAGGTGAAGGCGGAGAATCAGAGACCAGTAGGGATTTTTCAGTAGTTACCCATTCCCGAGTGGAAGTGGAATGATTTCATGATGGACTTCATGACGACCTTACTAAGGTCGCATCGATGGAATGGTGTAGTTTGGGTTGTCGTTGAAAGACTCATGAAGGTTTCACACTTCTTACCAGTCAAGGATACTTTCAGTGTTGATGAGCTTGTAAGGTTGTATATATGGGAGATTTTATGTCTACATGGGGTTCCAAATTCTATCGTATTAGACAGGGATTCCCATTTTACTTCTTGAGTCTGGCAGGGACTACAAAGTGCTTTGGGTATATAGGTACTTTTGAGAAAAACTTACCATATACAGTTAGATGGCCAGTCTGAGCATATGATTCAGGTGCTAGAGGACATGCTACAAGAATGTGCACTAGATTTTGGAGGTTCTTGGGTTAATCACATACCTCTTATGGATTTTTCCTACAATAATAGTTTTCAAGAAACTATTCAAATGGAACCTTATGAGGCTTTGTACGGTAGGCCATGTAGATCACCCTTATGTTGGCTGGAGGTAGGAGAGGCAGCTATGCTGGGACCTCGTCTTGTCCAAGAGACCACAAAATAGATAGAGTTGATTCGGAATAGGACGAATACTACATGGTCATGATATACGTCTTATGGTGATCGACAGAGATGACCTCTGGAGTTTGAGGTCGGAGATTAGGTTTTCCTGCGTGTCACACTGAGGTTGGGACACATGAGGATTAGGAGAAAGGGAAAGATTTCCCCAAGATATGTTGGACCGTTTGAGGTTTTAGAGGGAGTCAGGCTAGTTGACTACCGGTTGCAGTTAACTCAGAGGTACCAGGCTATGTAGGATGTCTTCCACGTTTCTCAGCTACGATGTTACTTATCAGACCCGTCTCATGTCTTTCAACCCAAGGAGGTTGAGTTGGAGGTGGGCACCTCATTCAAAGAGCATCCTATCTGGATTGCTGATCGCAGTGAAAAGTTTCTCAATGGATGGTCTGTTTCTTTGGTATGAGTGCTATGGTAGCACATGCATGTACAAGACGAGACTTGGGAGAGGGAGGCTGATGTATGATCGCAGTGGTAGGAGTTGTTCGAGGGTTCTTCTTCTTCACTACCATCTTAGGGAAATTCCAGGAGTAATTTATTTATGGGGGAAGTTTTTAAGAACCCATATCTTCTTTTTCAGGTATGGATCATATGTTTTGGGTGTTTTGAGGAAAAGAGGAGAATATGGAAATTTTTAGGAGTACACGCCATGTACTTAGGAGTACACACCGTGTGCCCGGTTCCATGCGTGATCGTGTAATGGCCATGTAACGACCGAGTACATGGCCCTATGGGGTGACCTAGAGGCTTCCTAAATTGGGGTTCGGTAAAGGCATATACATACCACGTACTTTTAAAAGACATGTAGTGTACTTTTTCATTTATTTCATTAAACATAACAGGGTCATGTCTCATTCCTAGTTTTTTCTTCTTCTAACCCCATCTCATCTAGGAACTACTAGGAGTGATGATTATTCTCTGAGCCACCAACCCTTCATCTGTGATCTGAATCAACCGCCTTCGATTGCATTGGAATCACCATAGTGAGTTCTTCCTTCTTCTAGAGCTTTATCCCTTGATTTCTTTCATTTTGTGAGATATCCTTGGTTGAATGTTTTAGACATTTTTTTAGATCTAAATCATCCTAGAATGATTAAAGGGATGTCACCAGAGTATATCAATCGTACAACACCAAGGTAGGTGGTTTGTGCCTTTCTGTAGTTAGTCTTTGAATTTTATGTGCAAAAGTGCCCAATACCCTAGAACGGGAAATTGCGCGTTTAGGGATTTTAGCATTGTTATTGATTTCTATTCCTTGTGTTCCTGAGTAGAGTTTGTTTGATTGTGAATACAGTTATTTTCCACGATATAGATGTGTTTCCCATGTTTGTTTTGATATTGACTTTTTGGTCTAGTTTTTCCAGTTAGGATTCTTGTTTTCCATGCCTAGTGTTGTTAGGATGGAGTGATATTATATGATGTTGTTATATGATTGTAACTATTTATCCAAGTAGTTCTTAATGTTTACTTTGTATGTTGAACATTGTTGTGCATGATTGACTTACACAGGGTTGTGGGAACCTGGTGTAGTAGAACATAGGGAGAACGGATTCTGATGGATTCTCCAGAGTATCTTTTTTACTTTTACGTTGCGAGACCATAGGGGGGATGGAATTTTTACTCCCTAAGAGTGTCTTTATCTTCAAGTTACAAGTCCATCAGAGGAAATGGACATTGAGGGATTCCTCATAGAGTCTATAGTTACTAATACAAGAAACCAAGTGGAATTGATGGTGAGTACTTCCTCAGAGAGTCTTTGCTAAAGCTGAACCAGAGGGGTTAGATTTTGAGTACTTCCTAGAGGGTTGTTTGTGTTTGTTTGGTTAAACCAAAGGGTTTAGTGTATGAGTAATTCCTATAGGGTTACTTATAATGATTAGATTATTACCTGATATATAAAAATGAATGCAATTGAAACTGTAGGATTGTTTACTTTTGAGTACTTCTTTGTTTACTTCTTCATTTTTTTAATTTCTAAACATATATATTCACTGACTGTTAGGCACAGATCTTTGTGTGGTTGCCTACTAGGATTTGTCTCACACCCAATTTGGGTCATGATTTTGGGCCCAAATAGATCATATTGCTACAGGCATAGATAAGGGAAAGTTCCCTTCTACGTCAGGTACTTGACTGCTATGGAGCTGGAGATCATGGGACCAAGCTAAGGCTTGTGATACTACTGGAGTTTATTTGGTTTCTTTGTACATTGGTTTAGTACTGTATTATAGAATTGTGACTTGTTTGGATGTTTTTATAGACATATGTATCATTAATAATTTATATATGTGATCCAGTTGTTTATTACTTTTAGTCTTCCACTGTTTACTTATTGCATGTTATTAGTGATTTGGCTATTATTATCTGTTTATTTTCACTACATTACTCTTACAATGAGGTAATAGTTTCCCCACTATCACACCCAAGGCCCTTTCTTCTAGTTAGAATCCTCTGGCATTTAAGGAAATGATCTTGAGGCCATGTGACCAACCGGGTATGGGGCACCTCTGGGGGGTACCCAGAAATGGGATGTTACACGTTAATTCTAAATAACATTATAATCTAGTGATTTTATTGACTTCAACCCTTGAGTGTTAAATTATTTTTCCATTAAAACTGAAAAATTAACAATATATGGGTTCATCGACTCTACTAAAGCACTATAGATAGATTTCATCTTCTTTAACTTATTTAAAGGAGGTGACTAGATTGGAAAATAATTTTCTAATATATGCTTCATCTTCATCATTATAGTTCAATTGTAGATCTATAAAGGTTCAAGTACGGAAGGAAAAAAAGTTTGGGTTGAGATAAGAGAGCGATAGGTTCGAGATGATAGAAAATGATCTACTTAGAATATACAAATGGAAAGAGGGGATCTAAAAAAATGACATGTACCATTTTATATTCAGATTGAAATTTGAAGTTAAATAAATTAGGGATTAAAAAATTAATAATCATAAAAGAAATCCTACCAAAAAATTTTCATGAAAAATTTAAAGTAAGAAAACAGACACAGTATGTTTGATGACTATGGATTAGTAAATATCATAAGAACCTTAGGCATGCTAACCATAACTTATTGTGGGTGTGCTAACTATAATACTAACATATTCATGATAATTACATATAGATCATGAAAACATATATTCATCGTAATTATAGTGACCATGTGAGAATATAAAATATTGTAACAAGTTCTCATGGTAGGCATGATGACCGTATAATGAAAAAAACACACGGTCAGCCTGCCGATTGTGTGAATTAAACCTTACAGTTATTTCTAGATAAAATTTGAGAATATAATCCAAACCATTTTAACATCTAAATTAATAAATAATAATTTTAAAATAGTTTATCATTACTAATTATTCTTTGATATATTTGAGTCTCTAAACATTAAAAGGTTTTTTAAATATATTAGCAAGGTGATTCTTGGTACCTATGAGTTCAAGAGTTATTTCACCTTTATGGTAATGATCTCTTAGAAAGTGATTTCTTATATCAATATGATTTGTTCTAGAATGACATGTAGGGTTCTTAAAAATATTTATCACAATTTTAATATCAAAATTTATTGGGACAAGTTTTAATTGATATACATAATCTAGAAATGTGTATTTCATCCATAGAATCTATGCACAACAACTACCTACAACTATGTATTCAGCTTCAGCAGTGGAAAATTGTAACATCCCAAGAAAATAAAGAATATGAAATTTTAATATTTATTAATATTTTTAATTAAATATTAATTTTATTTTAAAGAATATTCTATATTTAATTGCGTACCTAACACGCAACAACGAGTTTCTTTGAAATCTTTTGTTGAACACTAATAATATAAAATTATTATTTTAAATGGCAGTTAACACCTAGCCATTGTATTGGTGGGAATTAATAGAACTAACATAAATATGATAATATATGTTTGTTAAATGATTTTACATTCATCCAATAAAAGTCAGAGGCTTAAAATGTAAATGAATCTAATTTTAAGAAAAATTTACTTTAAAAGGGTGATTTACCACCTTTTGATGGAGAACCCTTTTTAAATATAGTTTTTGTCACTTTTATATATTATATTTGACAAAATAATTTTCATATTTATAATCAGGAAACCAAAATTTACTTTGGATGAAATTTTGATGTTTTTCTGATGATGTTCATTTTTAATGAATAGTGAAAAAATGTGTTATTTTAATTCAAACCCGCCTTTTAATCTAATTAAATTATATGGTTAGATTTTCTTTTTAATTGATTTTAAAGTTTAAATAGATTATATTTTTACCATTTAACTCATTTTTTTCCATTGGAAGTAATGTCAATTTGAAATTGGACATTAATAAGTATCAGTCATTTAATGATTATTATTTCTTAAAAACACGCTTTTTGTTTGGACGACGGGAATTTATTATAAAATTAATTAATGCAACTTCTATGTTTTGAATTTTTTAAAATAGAAATCATTTTTGAATTAATAATACCAAATTTATCTTAGAGTAAAATTTTGAAATTTTTCTGAAAACCTTCAATTTTTGATGAATTGTGAAACCACTAAGTAGTAGTTAAAAAAATGACCTTTTCATTTAAATGAAATTTTACCACTTCCATGAATTGAATTTAAAAAATAATACATATGTGGTTTTCATTATTAAGTAAAATTTTGTTCAATGAGGTGAAAATAATTTTTGGTGAATAGTAAATTTTGACTTTTATTAACCACGATTAAAGGTAATCCGGGTAATTTAAGGTAAAAATAATGTTATAATAATAAAAAATTACCTTGAAACTTGTACTAAATTTATTGGATGGATAGTGGCCAACCAAGAAAATCCATGGGTCAATTTGGGGACCCCATGGAGCCACTTGGGTAAGATAATGACATAAATAATTTTTTATTTAAAGTAAAAAAAATGTCATAAACATGTATTGTTTTTCTAAAAGAATTTTTACATGGGGTTATATAAGTTATATTTTCAACTATAAATTTTAATTGTAAAGATAATAAGATTTAATAAATCATGGTAGTTGTTTTATAATTTTTCGAAATCAAATAAATAAAATTATTTATGACACAATGACGATGAAGTGTTTATCTCATTAATGGATGATTTAAATAAATAATAAGATAAAAATTAAAATGATATACAAAACTTGTACAATTATTATTGGATGATTTTATTTAAGACACGGGCCACATTATCTTATAATTTAATTATTTTTTTACCTTTAGAAATAGAAAATCATTATATAATAAAATAATATTTTCAAACATTCTAAAAGAGCCCCTCCTCTCCCTTATAAAGGCAATGTCTTCTCTTAAGTTCTTTTGTTTTATTTTACATATCCAACCCGATAAACTCTTTTTATTAATTTATTTTATAATAACAATAGTATTATCAATATACAAGGATGTTGGTATGAGAATAATTCGAGCTAGACTTACACACAACTCCATCTAATGGGTAATGAACATACTGTTTCAGTGGACGGCGAACTACTGCCTCAAGAAACGATGTTTGTTCAATTATCTCTTACCACCTCTAATGGTGTCCAATATGATGGAAATCTATCTATACATGATATATATTATATTTTTGTTTTCTTTATGCTTTTGTATTTTCCTTTTTATTTCATACCTTTATGGTTCCCATAATGGGTAAACACGATAATTTCATTAGAGGAAGTGCGGAGTACCACCCCCTCAAAGTGATATGACTCATTCATGCCATATGTGGAACGTATAAAGGATAGAATTTATGAACTTATGAAACATATATTAAATTCATATTATACTGAAATTATAATATACCTATGAATCACTATTTTTTCATTTCATTAAAATATGAAATCGAAATGAAAGTAGCCTTCATGTGTACGTAAGGCTTACCGTCTCCATGAACGGTGCATTTCATTTCTTATCTCTAATTGTTATGTACTATTATAAATACATATATATATGGGATATATATGATGTATATGACATATAAATGATGAATATAATTCTGGAGATAATGGAATTTTGACCACATGAACAATTTATAATTATAAGAAGTTCATTTTTGACTCAAGTTCCAAACTTTGACAAATGTACGATATGAGATCAAATAATTAAATAATTGTTATAGAAAGGTAATAATTAATATAAAAGGAATAATAATCATTAAAAATATTCTTATGAAAGTATATAGTAACTTAATTTTATTATTCATGAAGAACAAGGAACATACGAGTGAGTCAAGTCAGACAATGAGGTAAGGGGTTTCTTATCTCACTTTTAGTTCTGTGGGATTTCCATTGTTCACCACTAATTTATTGAATGTTGTGTATTGTGTACTTCCATTTGATATATATTATCATGATTATAATTATATTCATGTTATTCTGTGATTAATTTGGTGGTTATTTACTTTTTTTCATACGACTTGATTGATTACAACGTGGTAAGGGAACCTTTCACCCTCCTCTTTTTAGGTCATGACATCATTTATGTTATGTCTTATAGTTACATTTTATTATGAGGGGGATTATTATTATATATCTTTACTACTCTCCATTTCACTTAAAAATGATGAGATACCCTTTCCACTCTCATTAATTGATTTTATGAATTTTTATGTGATGCTATTAGGCTGCCGAATTTTAGTAAAAGAAATCACTCTTTCTCTTTCCTTGAAAGTTACATTTTCATGTAGTGTGTCATTAAATTGCCACACAATGATATTTTTTTTTTTTCTGTAACTCTACTTAAAAATTATCCATTTATTTATTGTATACCCTTGACATCTCTTTTTATATTATTTTCTAAAACCATGTTATATAGCCGTTGTGCTGCAGAAATTTCATCTCAAAATTTCTCTCTCTTTTTCTCAAGGAATTATCTTGTTTTATATATGTGAATACCCAGAACTATTTCATTTCTATGGGCATTAATAGATACAGAAAATTGATTTATTTGATTCTAGAATTGACATACATGTAACCCTCACTCCCTTTCCATGTGTTATAAATGACATAACGATCTTATTTTTAAGCACTTTTAAAACGTTACGATTTTGATGTGAAATCCATTTCTTTTAATCTCTTTGGGTTATTTATGAAATTTTTTATTATGATCTATGTGGATCACAGGAAAATAGAGACATATTAAGGGTACGCCCTAATAGAGCTCCAATTCATTGGGTAAATAACTAATCTATAGAGATGACAAGTTTCACGATACCTTGATGAATAACCCTGGTAATTTTTATGAAACCTCGGGGATAAACCTTGGTGATATGTTCATGAATGTCTAAATGAAATGTTTTATCCACATATTCAAGTTATAATTCATGTTCTTTTTATTATGATATTACTATTCTTACACTGCTCATGCCTTTATAATTTATATCATGTTCTTATTAATATTGCTCAAGATCACATGTCAACTATTTCACTTATTTTCCTTACTAAGCCTTCTGCTCACCCTTTCCTTTGATGTATGTCTCCTGGTTAAGAGATGAAATAATTGTACATAGTATAAACATATTATTAATCCTTACAAGTGTATTAGAAGGATTTTTTATGTTGTTTTTATGTATTATGTTACGGATTTCCAAGACACTAGACTTTAAAGATCCTCTGTTTGTAAAATTTAATAAAAAGTTATGTTATAAAATGGAGGGATACTATAGTTGGTATCAAAGGTTAGTATAGTTATTTATGTAAATTAGTATATTAAAACTTTAGGAAGAACCCTATAAAGAAAATTTAAATATAGGAAAACTTCCTTGTATTTTGGTGAGTATGGGGTAAGTGGTTTATCAAGCAAATACATCCCTGTATGGATACAAGCAGAACTATCTTAATGTGTTGGGATAGAAATGAAAGTTATAAGAAAAAATCTAAGGTTAAAACATGTTAGGGTTATTTATGAGTTTTATAAAAAGGAAAATAGGCATACCGGGTGACAACCCGCCGCATCGGACAAACTTTGGGAATCGAACCCATAACCAAAGTGTGATTGGGTTTTATCACCTACCACTGGACTATGTGAAGTCCCTAGTTAGTATGAATTATTATTTTTCATTAAATTATTTTATGGATCAAGAATAAGTTGATTTTGGGAACTTATGTTTTATCAAATGGATATCCTTAGTATAGGAAAATGATTTGGTGATTAAATAATAAGTGTTATTTTTCAAGATGTTTTCCCTTTTAGAATACTATATGCCTAAGGAAAACAAAATACTACAGGATTTCATTTGTGGAGGAATGGTTGAAATTTTTATTTTGTAAGAATCTATGTATTTATTGTGGATATATGGTGATATGTGTTATTTCTAGAAAATTATTAACCTAGCATAAAGAATATGTGATTAGGTTAATTACACTTTAGTATGAGACTTTAATTCTAGTCAATGTTATTTGGAGATAAAAGATAAGATTTATTTTGGAAGACTATGTGATTGAATCATTTTGAGTATTGGGTTTCAATATTAGTTTGGATTATTTTGAAGAATTTTAAGGACGATTGTGTATTGAATGGTCATTCTTGAACTTTGGGTTCTTTTTGTTCAATTTTGGAGATTAATAATAGTATTTCTTTTTATAAAGGATTATCCTTTGGGGGGATTATATGATCTTGTACTAACCATTTTGGTTTTAGTTGATGTATAAAGACAAGGGAAATATATAGTTCTTCTTTTTTGGATTATGTGATTCTCTAGAAGATGATTCTTGTGCTTTTGATGTGACCAAGTCTTTTTGAATTCTCATTGTTTGGAGAAAAGTTTTGTTTTGGTAGAAACTTATTAAAGGATGAAACTCTACATGAAGGTAAGTATATTTCATTATGTGTTTTTCTATGTGGTAAATTAATTCCTCAAAATTATGAAAAGGAACGTAAAACAAAAATTTTGTAGGTTTACGTTTCCTACTGGGTAATCAAAGACCGTTTAACACATCATAAGTTTCTGATTTTCTGGTGGTTAAATTTCTCATCATCATGTTTTCTATCACTCTACATCAGAACTTAACCCATTGTTTTATCTTCCATATCCATGTTTTCCTACATGTAATCCTATTATGGGTTAACTCGAGTGACCTTTGTACTTCTCTTTTTACTGACTCTTTTTCTGATGTGGGACTTTCAATGAAGTTTACAAGCCCAATTTTAAAATTGTGAGGACATAATTTCCAATTGGGGGAAGAATGTAACATCCCATGAAAATAAAGAATATGACACTTTCATATTTATTAATATTTTCGAATTAAATATTAATTTTACTTTAAAGGGGATTCTATATTCAATGGCGTCCCTGACACACAACAACAGTTTTCTTTGAAATCTTACATTGGACACTAATAATATAATATAATTATTTTAAATAGTAGTTAACACATATCCATTGTATTGGAGGGAATTAATAGAACTAACTTAAATATGATAATATATGTTTATTAAATGTTTTTACATTCATCCAATAAAAGTCAGAGGCTTAAAATATAAATGAATCTAATTTTAAGCATAATTTACTTTAAAAGGGAAATTTACCGTCTTTTGATGGCGAACCCTTTTTAAATCTAGTTTTTGTCAGTTTTACATATTATATTTGACAAAATAATTTTCATCTTTAAAATCGGGACATCAAAATTTTCTTTGGATGAAATTTTGATGTTTTTCAGATAATGTTCATTTTTAATGAATAGTGAAAAAATGTTGTATTTTAATTCAAAACCGCCTTTTAATATAATTTATTTATATGGATATATTATCTTTTAATTGGTTTTAAAGTGTAAATAGATTATATTTTTACCATTTAACCCAATTTTGGCCATTGGAAGTAATTTAACATTGAAATTGGACATTAACAAGTATCAATCTTTTGATGCTTATTATTTCTTCAAAATACGTTTTTTGTTTTGACGACGAAAATTAATTATAAAATTAATTAATGAAACTTCTATGTTTTGAATTTGGTAAAATAGACATCATTTTTTACTTTGAAATATCAAATTTATCTTAGAGTAAATTTTTGAAATTTTTCTGAAAACCTTCAATTTTTGATGAATAGTGAAACCACTAAGTAGTAGTTAAAAAACTGAATTTTTCATTTAAATGAAATTTTACCACTTATGTGATTTTAATTTAAAAAATACTATATACATGGTTGTCATTAGTAAGTAAAATGTGGTTTAATGAGATGAAAATAATTTTTGGTGAATAATAACTTTTTACTTTTATTAACCATGATTAAAGATAATTTGGATAATTTTAGAAAAAAATAATGTTATAATAATAAAACATTACCTTGAAACTTTTTCTAACCTTATTTTATGGGTAATGGCCGACCAAGACACTCCATGAGTCAATTTTGGGACCCCATGGAGCCAATTGGGTAAGATAATGAAATAAATAACTGTTTATTCAAAGTAAAAAGAAAAATGTCATAAACATGTATTGTTTTACTAAAACAATTTTTACATGGGTTATATAAGTTATATTTTTGACTATAAATATTAATTAGAAATATAAAAAGATTTTCTACATCAACGTATTTTTTTTATGATTTTTAGAGATCAAATAAATAAAATTATTTATGACACAATGATGACGCAATGTTTATGTCATTAATGGTTGATTTAAATAAATAAGAAGATAAAAATTTAAAAAATATCCAAAACTAGTCCAATTCTTATTGGATGATTTTATTTTTAACATGGGAAACCTTATCTTCGACTTTAATGGGTTTGGACCTTTAGAAACCGAAAATCATTATATAATATAATAATATTTTCAAACATTCCAAAAGAGCCCCTCCTATCCCTTATAAAAAGCCCTCACTTCCTACCCATTTATCACACTTCTCAAACCCTTGTATCATCCAAACTTTGATCCAATAATCTCACAATATCCCTAACTTCATCATAGAATCCTTAACTTAGGCAAAAATCACTCCAAGAAACCCTTTTGGTTCAAACCAAAGGGAGTTACCTGATTTAAAGGTAACATCTTCTCTTAAGTTCATTTGTTTTATTTTACTTCTCCAACCCCCTAAACTCTTTTTATTCATTTATTTTACAAAAAAAAATTATTCTCAATATACAAGGATGTTTTCATGAGAATTATTCTAGCTAAAATTACACACACCTCCATCTAATGTGTAAAGAACATACTGTTTCAGTGGACAACGAACTACTGCATCATGAACCGATGATTGTTCAATTATATCTTACTATCTATCATGGTGGAAATTATGATGGAACTGTATCTATATATGATATGTATTATATTTATTTTTTCTTTATGCTTATGTATTTTAATTTTTATAGCATACCTTTATGGTTCCCATAATGGGTAAACACGATAATTTCATTAGATGAAGTGCAGACTACCGCCCCCTCAAAGTGATATGACTCGTTCATGCCATAGGTGGAACATATAAAGGATAGAATTTATGAAATTATGTAACATATATGACATAAATATTATACTTAAATTATAATATACCTATGATTCACTATGTTTTCATTTCATTAAAATATGAAATCCAAATGAAAGTAGCGTTCATGCGTACATTCGACTTACCGTCTCTATGAACGGTGCATTTCATTTATTATCTCCAATTGTTATGTAATATTATAAATACATATATATACTGGATATATATCATATATATGAAATCTAAATTATGAATATAATTCTGGAGATAATTTAATTTTGACCACATGGAAAATTTATAATTATAACAAGTTCATTTTTGACTCAAGTTCCGAACTTTGACAAAATGTCCGATATGAGCTCAAATAATTAACTAATTGTCATAGAAAGATAATAAGTAATATAAAAGGAATAATAAACTTGAAAAAATATTATTAATAAAGTATAAAGTAACTTATGTTTATTATTCCAGAGGAAGAAGGAACATACGAGTGAGTCAAGTCGGACAACGAGGTAAGGGGTTTCTTATCTCACTTTTAGTTCTGTGGGATTTCCATTGTTCGACACCAATTTATTTCATGTGGTGTATTTTATACATAAATTTGATATATATTATCATTATTATCATTATATTAATATTATTCTATTAATAATCTGGTGGTTATTAAATTTTGGTTATACGGCTCGATTGATTACAACGTGGTAATGGAACCTTTCACCCTCCTCTTTTATGTCATGACTTCCTTTATGTTATGTCTTATAGTTGAATTTTATTATCACGGGGATTGTTATTATATATCTTTAATACTATCCATTTCACTTAAAAATTATTATAGACCCCTTCTTCTCTCATCAATTTATTTTATGAATTTTTATATGACACCGTTAGGCTGCCGAATTTTCGTAAAAGAAATCGCGCTTTCTCTTTCCTTGCAAGGTTTCAATTTCTTGTGGTGTGTCATTCAATTGTACACACCATGATCTTATTTATTTTTATTCTATACCTCTACTAAAAAATGATACATTTATTTATGGGATACCCTTGTCCCCTCACTTTATATTATTTTCTAAAACCATGTTATATAGACGTTTTGCTGTAGAAATGTTATCTAATATTTTTTCTCTTTTTCTAAAGGAATTCTCTTATTTTATTTATGTGAATACCCAGACCTATTTCATTTCTATGGGTGTTCATAGATACAAAAATGATATATTTTATTTTGTAATTGACATACATGTAACCCTCACTCCCTTTCCATGGGTTATAAATGACATAACGATCTTATTTTTAAGCACTTTTAAAACGTCACGATTTTGAAGTAAAACCCATTTCTTTTACTCTCTTTGGGTTATTTATGAAATGATTGATTATGATATATGTGGATCACATGAAAATAAGGACATATTAAGGGTGCGTCTTGATAACACTCCAATGAATTGGGTAAAGAATTAATCTCTAGAGATGAAAAGTTTCATGATACCTTGGTGAATAACCTTGGTAATTTTTATGACACCTCGGTGATAAACCTTAGTGATATGTTCATGAATGTATAAATGAAATGTTGTAGCCACATATTCAAGTTATGATTCATGTTATTTTTATTATGATATACCTATTCTTCTTTTTCTCATTCCGTTATGATTTATATCATGTTCTTATTAATATTGCTTAAGATCACATGTCAACTGTTTCACTTATTTTCCTTACTGAGCCTTCTACTCACCCTTTACTTTGATGTACGTATCTAGGTTATGAGATGTAGTAATTGTACATATTATGAACCTATAATGAATCCTTAAAAGTGTATTAGAAGGATTTTTTATGTTGTTTTCATGTATTATGTTCTTGATTTCCAAGACACTAGACTTTAAAGATCCTCTGTTTGTAAAATGTGATGAAAAGTTATGTTATAAAATGGTGGGATGCTATAAAAATGCCATAAAGTTCTACTTATTATTACACCTTGATTCAAGAGACTTTTTAAAAAATTGATATTTTCTAGAAGTTTGTTTTCTATATAACTTACAACCACCAAAATATGCATATGAATAACTAAAAAATAAAATAAAATTCTTGTCCCCTAAAGTAAAAAAACGTAAGTTGGTAGTATTTTTGATGTATTTTAAAATTACTTTCACAACTAATATATGTGATTATTCAGGTATTATTAAAAACAAGAACATATATATACCCTAAAAATAATATATGGTGGGATATAATTTAAGTATATTAATATTCTTATCATACCTCTATAAGTGGTTCAATCAACTGATTTTTTAGCTTTATCAAGATCCAACTTGTAGTTAGTACTCATGGGAGAATCACTACCTTTCATACCATCCATTCCAAAACGTTTTATAATATATTTAGTGTAATTTCATTTAATTAAAATAATTCCTTATTTTTTTTTGAAAAATTTGAAAACCAAGAAAGAATTTAAGTTCACCCTTTAAACTCATTTCAAATTCACTTTACATTTTTTTTGAAAATTCAGTACACAAATAACTTTTTAAAGATAAAAAAATGTTATCATAAACATAAATTTATAAAACTAAAACACACTTTTAAATCCTTTTAATAAATAATGTAGGGCCATCTATACCTTTAGTAAAACCACGATAAATTATAAAATAGATGAGAATATCATACTGATCTCTATGAGCTTGTTTTAACCCATATAAAGCATAATTTAATTTAAAAACATGATTTATAAAATGAGGATTTTGAAATCTAGGGGGATGTTCCCCAAAAATATCCTAAAAAATATAACCATTTAATAATGAACTCTTGAAATCCATTTGATATAAATTTTAATCCAAATATGATGCATAGTAAAGAAATATTCTAATGGAATCAATTATAGCTACTGGTGTAACAGTTTTATCAAAATCAGTACCTTCTTCATGATTGTACCCTTGTGAAACCAATATTGTTTTATTTATAACTGTAGTGTCTGACTCACCAAACTTGTTTCTAAACACCCATTTAGTGCCAATAGTTAGGTAGTCTTTATGTATATCCAGTAGTTCTTAGACTTTATTACTATCAAATTGATTATGTTCTACTTACATTTACATTTACCAAAATTCACCATTAATTGCGGCATTGATGTTCTTATCTTCAAGCTGAGATAATAATGCTTGTTGTTCAACCTGATTTCTAGGAGAAGATCTAGTTTTTGTTCCTCTATTTATGTCTCCAACTATAACATATAAGGGATGAAATCGCTGAGTCCTAAAAGTTCTAGAAAAATAAGAGATTGATATATCATTATCCTCTATAGGTTCAGGTTTGTTGATCGGAAATAAATGAATTCATCATTGAAGTTATGATAGGATTTTCAACAGCTCTAACATTTAATTACATACTAGAAAGATCTTCCTCAAGATTTTATAAATATTTTTTAGGCTCATGGGGATCTATTTAATCAAATTTGACATATAAATATTCTTCCACAATATTTTTCTTTCTGTTAAAACCCTATATGACTTATTGGTTTTTGAATACCCAAGGAAAATTTCTTCATCACTCATGGAAGAATTTTTTTCAAGATTATCCTTTTTCTTATGACTAAATAATTTTCAACCAAAGAATATAAATTAATTAACCTTTGGTTTTATTCCATTCCATATTTAATAATGGGTCTTTTTAAGAGAGGTCTAATTAAAACTCTATTGATTATATAAAAAGTTGTATTCACAACTTCTACCTAAAATAAATTTGGTAAATCATAATCATTGAGCATGGTCCTAATGATTTCCTTAAGGGTTATATTTCTCCTTTATACTACACCATTATTCTATGAGGTTCTAGGAAAATAAAAGTTTTGATAATAGTTATGTTGTGAGCATAATGATTCAAAATATTGATTTTCAAACTCATGACTATGATCACTTCTTAAAGTATTAATTCTAAGTCAACTAAGATTTTATACAGATTTGGAATATTTAGAAAAATAGGTATAAGCTTTAATTTTGTGATAAAAAATGATGACCAAGTATATCTAGAAAAGTAACCTACTAGAACATAAAAAAAATGATTCAAATTTAAACTAGAAAATATAGATGTTCCAAACAAATCCATGTGAACCAACTCTAGGTGTTAAGAAGTCGAAACTTCTTTATTTTATTTGAAATATTTTTTGTGTTATTTACTTTTTTAACATGGGTTATAGACATTATCATCTGGGAAATATAGTTTAGGAAGAACATTGACCAACCCTTTCATAGTTATCATTCCAAGTGAATTAATATTGAAATTTAAAAGTCTCCTATAACAAAGCCATGATTCTTCGTGAAAGGAACTTAGACAGAAAATGTTTTGAGAAAACCAAGAATCTAAATTAGTATCATAAACATTATCATTTATAAATGTAGTAAAAACTAAATCATTTTTACAGTAAAAACATTAAAGGAATTATTTTTAAATTCAACACGAAAATTATCATCACATAATTGCGAAATTATAATCAAATTATCTTCAATCCCTCTATAAATAGAATTTTGTAAATTAAAACAATATTAGTGTTACCTATTTGACTAAGTATACTAATATTTTCTTTATAATTTTCATAGAAGGTAAAAAGTCCACTATCCACTTTGATTAGGTCCTTTAAACTTCAATAATCCCTAATCATGTGTCCAGAGTATCCACAATCTAGATACCATAGGTTTTTATTAGAAATCATTAGGCAGGTTTCCTAAAAAATATATTTAAATCCAAAATTACTTTAGTACCCATATTTTTTTGGTTTCACAAATGTTAGTAATAATATATTTTTCAATATTTAATTGTTTCATTGGTTTCATATAGGAATATATTAAACTTTTAGAAATAAATAACTTGTTTGGTCTAATATAGTAATACTTACTAACAAAATTAGTATAACTATATCTTGGAATAAGTTTAATTTAAAAAATCCTTCTCCTTCCAAGAGGATATCATATTCTAGTAGTTTATTTAGGATTTGTTTTCTTTACAAGAATACGGGAAAGTGTTTTTTTCATTGATAAATTTATCAAGATCTTTCTTTAATTATTCATTGGAAATATTCATATCATTAATTTTCTTTTATCAATTGATTATGTTTATCTTTTTTATATAAAGATTAGTTATTAGTGAGAAAACAGTGCATGTTGCTTCTTTAAACATTTGTATTTATCTTTAAGTTCATTAAATGTGTCTTCCAACAGATTATATTATTCAAAAATATATTCACTGTACATATTTTATTTATTATCTTCAGTCTCATAAAGGTTTCAAATTTTAACAAAAGATTCAAGGAAAGCATTCAATACCTCCGACATGTTTTTCATAAAACAAATATTAGATTTATCATAATTATCTTCTTTTCATTAGTCTGATTCAATGAAACTATCTTCAAAATAAATCTAAGTCAATTTCCTGGATTTCTTATACCTTTTTACCTTTTACTAATACCTTTTATGATACTTTATCTTATGATAGTTAGATTTGATATTTATTTTCCTCTTACATTCATAGAAAACTATTTCACTGGTTGAATCATATTTCTTCAAATATTTTATCCAATTTCCTTTGTCACACTTACCTTTGTAATTAGGTTTCCCAAAAAAATTATTCATTTTATAGAAATTTTTGAAACACCTAGCCAAATGTTCCATTTCCTCATCAATCTTAGTATGAGACTCTTTATCATTTGAGTTATCAGCTTTGATCTTCTCTTTTTGTTATTATGTTGTAGTTTTAAAAGCTACAAATTTTCATTTTGATTAATCTACTTATTCCTTATTTTCTTATAGTTATTCTTCATACGAAATTAGCTTTAAAATAAGTTCCCTTTCTAGAAGTGTACTATTATCAAATGATTTTGTTATTGAAACAGATGTTCCCCTCCATATTTATAGTGAGAACCTAATAAGACTTATGACTTGCTCTTTGTTAGTGATTTTGTTTATCGGTGAATGCATCATGTTCACTATCCATTTAAAAATGAGATACATGTTAGATATAAAATCATCAGTGTTCATATCAAATGTATCATATTTCATTGTGTTGGTGTTTAAGTGATTTTTTTTAACATTAGATGTTCATTCTTGAGAAATAGCTAGTTTATACCAAATTTTAAAGGCTGTAGTACAAGAAAATATTATGTTAAATTCATATTCACCTAAAGAATAGTATAAAGAATTCATAACTTTACAATTATTGTCATATTTAGTTTCAATATCATCACTCCAAGTAGCTCTAGTAGATTTATGTTTTTTATATTTATCTTAAAATACCATCCAAATATCAAAACCCACACTATATAAATTAATTTTCATTTTAATATCCCATTGAGAATAATTAGTTACATTAAAATAAGGAGGCCGATTAGTGATAATTGTTTATTATTTATTATTGTACATAAAGAATTAAATTTATAAATGAAAAAAATTTAATATCATTAAACTATAACTAAATCATAGTTAAAATGATATTAGAAAATACACTGATACCAAATGTTGGTCGAAATGAGTAAATAAAGAAGGGGTTGAATTGAGTTCCCAATAAAAAATCTATTTTAAAATAATTTAAAACTTAAATCCCCAATTTAATAAAAAATATAGTTAATCAAAACATTATAAATATATAAATTTTATCTTTCAAAAAATTTCTCATAAGAGGGATTAAGGCTCAATTAAAGTATATTATAAATAATTTAAATTTTGAAACTAAGAAACTTGATCAAAAAATTTATATAAAAATAAAATAAGAATAACCATAAAAGTAAAATTTTGTTTATAGTTTAGAAAATGGTAATCAATTTGTAGTTTAAATTATAAAAACATAACAAAAATAAAGAGCGGATATAGAACAAGGGGTTCAATCTCAAGCTGAGAATTAATCCCCACCACATGGAAATCATCTATTGATAAGTAATTTATTATAAAACTAAATAGATAAACAACATGGATTAGGTTTTACAATTAATAGTGAACAAGGATATCCATGAAAAAATCCTCTTTCAATGTTCTATGTGGGATGAAAATAATACCAGGTCACACATGACCTCTTCTATAGTTGTTTATGGGAATAAAATAAATGTTTTTTAGATAATCTGTAAAGAAAAATCTAGTTTAAGAAAACAAGAAAGTGTGTATAGATAAACAAAGTACTTCAACAAACTACTCAAAATTAAATCATAAAATGGAAAGGGAAAGAGATAAATATATAAAAAGTGAGGTGCAACTCAATCCATGTTTCTTTAGTTGTTATGAGTCCTTGAGTTTTTCTTTGGAAGGATCTCAAATAAGTTTCTTAGTAAGTACAAAAGCATAGAGTTTCATATAAGGTTCTCTTATAGAAACCATCTGTTATTATTTACATATCATCCAATGTTTTTAGTTGTGCATAATCACTTATCTACTCATGATTTAATGAATCTATTCAAAGAGAGCTTAATTATTAGTATTCGTTGAAGAATAATCATCCTTCATTAAATGCATCAATTATTCATTTAATGAGTTAAATACTAGTTGTTAAATATTTGAAATGATCCACTTATAAGTTATAAATTGTAATCTATCTTCACTTGAAGTATGGTATGGTAATGCGGCAAGGTGATGCGGTCAGTTCATCACTTTTTTTGGTCATCTCATTTTCACATATAGTAAGTTGACGAGTTTATATGGTATGTTTTTTCTATATGTGGTCACTATATTAGATAAACAAAATACTATCGGTATATTATTTTATGAGTATTTACATGTACCTTGGCATGGTAAGGTAATTTTTTTGATGTGGTAAGTAGTTTTCATTCTCTAGTAAGGTAGTTTTCTTTATGCGATATGTTTTTTTCCTTTACATGGAAAGGTGGTTTCTTTAATGCAGTATTTTGGTTTCTTTCATGAGGCAGGGTGTACTGATTCTCAGGGTAGGTTTGTTATTATCACAAGTTAAGATGAATCTTCATCGTTCGGTCAGCTTATGACAAAGATATTTTTTGTTAATCTGTCTCATGATAAGCTATTTATTTGTATATGGTAAGGTAAAACATAACATGCAGTAAGGTGATGCATTCACTTGAACTTCACATGGTAGGGTGTTACTGTAAGCTCTATACTCAGTCATTTTTTTAAAAAATCCAATAAATGGTTTTCTAATAGAAAACATAAAAACCATTAATATCAAGATAAACAAAATTTAAGTTCATTAAAATAAGGAGGTTTTGGTGTAATCTAGTAATATCTATCAAAAAAATATATCCCTATACCTATGTCCACTTGTCTACATCATATGAAAACATGTATACACAAATTTCTCCTTTATTTATGTCATTGAGTGACCTGGGGAAAAGATAATGTCAATCCCATATATCTAACTCATATGTTCTTGACTATCCATGTATAGACTGGACCAATCAATGAATACATCACATTTCATTCATCCTTCTAGATAATAACGTCACATTCCCCTTATCTGGATATATATATATATATATAATATCTTGGTGTAGTTTCCCACTCCCAAAGACTATCTTAATCAAGGGCCCATATATCATACTTATCATATGAGAGGACATATCCCATCCTGGTTAAGCTCCAACTGATGACATGACCAAAAACATACCCAACCACCCCTTTATTAGCTAAGCTCATATGTTGACTTGTGTAAGTAGGGTATCAAAGTATGAAGGTTCTCATGATAGGTATCTCACTAACCTTAGGTAGTGGAGACTCAAATATGATCCATGCATCCCTAGTATACCAAAGTCATTTGTGTACAACACTCTATGTGGTATAGTTAGTTTGTCATCCATTGAACACAAAGAATCCTATTCTTTGTTTTGTGCCACATGAGAATATTATATATATTTATACAGGAATAACACTCATGATATGTAATGACCTATTATTTTTAACCAAAAAATATCCAAATAAATTTGAATTTTGGTGATGACTGGATGGACCATTTTACAAGACAATCTTCAAAACATAATATATAGAATTAAAACAATTAAATGTTTTGTTTCTAGACTTTTGTAAAGGTCCTAAAGGGTCTCTCAGGTGTCTTGTTGAGTTTTGGGAGCACCAGGGTCAGGAAATACAATGTTTGGAGGGTTTGCAAATGGCTCATGGTTTTTTGGAAACCGTGTAGCCCCCAACATAAAATATGACAACTACCAAGGGGGAGTATATGTTCCCCTCATGAGTTATGCATGGTTTTCCTAAACCTTGTGCATGTCCCACATGGTTAGTTACACTTAATAAGTACCCTCACGCAATTCATCATATGGTTAGTGCACGGTTAGGTCAAACCGTTCAACATAACTGTGCGAGGTGAGTTTCTAAGGCAGAGGGTGATGCATGGTTGGTGCATGGTTTTACCAAACATGTGACCGAGTTTTTAGGGTGAAATGACCATTTTTTCCTTAATGGGTTTCAGTTTCTTTTTATTACTTCCTTCCCCTCCCTCTATCCACCCAAGCATCCTATCCTTCATGGATTTCTCCTCCTTCAATCCTATTATAGGAATGTTGATAAATCCTCTATATGAATTAAAAATTGATCATTTCTAGTCTCTATGGATCCATAATTGTAATTTCTCGATTCATTTTAGATTTTTCATCATTTAATCTTCTCTCAAAAAAGTTATCGATATGAAATCTCTTTTGACCTATTTTTAGAGAGGATCTATGTTAATTAAATTTCTACCAAACTTGATTGAATTAGACCTCGATATTAGATGAGTAGTTCATCCTAAGTATAAGTTAGGTTGTCTATGTATTTTTCCTCAATTTTCCATCATTTTTGAATATTTCCATTATGTCGTGTGGTTGAGTTTGTCGAGCATTTCCTTATAATTGGTTCCTTTATATTAAATTGATCCTCACACCATAATACATAACTTTTTAATCTTATTTAGTTGATGAGAGGATATTGATCATATTTATAGACACCCCTTGGGTGCGCCAAGAAGAATTTCCCCTATTTGGTTATTTGAATAAATTCTTAGAACTCCATCTAAGCATTCATCTTGGATTGTACATGATATTACCCCCTTGTAGGTAATTGAAAAAATGATGATGGTACCTTCTAAATTCCATTTGGGCTTCTATGAATTAATTTACCTTGGTTGGTAGCTTTATTAAATTCCTCTTTGATGGTTTGAGTTATGATAGTTGGATAGGATGTTTAATTATGCTCAATGAATTGTTTTATAAAAAATTTCATGTTTTTAAAATAAAACCCATCGAATGAGGTGCACTATCTCCCAAATTACAAAGTGGTGATTACTTATTTATATCATGATTTATCTATGCCTTTGATATTGTTAGATATATAGAATGTTTGATGCATGTTCTTTAATGAAGTTATAAAACTAATTTCTCTACTACTATAAATATTAAATGGGATCATTGAACCTTTTTAGTGTATGAATTGGCCCAACCTATATGAGGAATTACCCATGTAGGTATTTTTCGATATGAAAAGAGCACATTCTAAGCTTCTATTTGATATTTTCAATTGAATTTTCATGTTTTTATTAATTAAATGACATGTATCAACTATATTGAAAGGAATTATTCATGATAGATCCCACACATTGATTATATTAAATGGTTTAATTGAAATGGAATTGAATTGGGTGGTACGAACATACCTCTTTCTATAATTAAATAATAATGACTTATATGGATTTTTGTAATTTTGATTCCCTTGATTATAATAGGTTATTTAAATGAAAAGAATCAGAGGTATTACCTCATGGATTGTATTATAAATATGATGATGACTTTATATGGACTTGATAAATAAGTTTCATGAGAGGTTTTTTATCATGCCTTATATTATAAATGATATAGATTGATATAGGTTGTGTATGATGGTAAGGGGTGTTGATCATGGTGGATAATCACACTCCCTTACATTGGGTGTTGAGTATGAAATCTCACACTAGTGATACTATATGAACATTTGGATGAGCCACCGCGTTCCATGATTCATGTGTTGTCACAATGACACACTCACTATTCTTAGTGTTGTAGCATCATGTTTATCACTCTATTGGGATATAGGGAATGCACCCTATTTATTTATATTATAGGCTCATTTAGACTGGTTATGGATGAATGAGTTACGCCTAGTCTATCCAGCTACTAGTATTCTAGGTATATAACCATTAGGCATTGACATACACTTGGTTTATATAGGTGGATGAAATATGGAAGTATTTAATATAAAAATATATTATTACTATTTAGGTATGGTAACTGATTGGACACTTTTTCCAGCCATGAGATGAAGTAGGTATAGCTGCCACGTGTCCCTTAAAAACATGGGTGGGTTGTTGTTTATTTATTTAGAACTTCTTGTTTATATTTCTAATTATACATACACAATGATTTACATTATATTTCAAAGACTATATTTATTCATAGACACCATGGGTGGGAACTTACTAGGATTATTATCTCACACCCTGATCGGGCCACTATTGCATTGGGGTACACATGTAGACCTTATGTTTGTAATACCATGGTCAATTTATTATGCTGTTTTTCTTGTATTTGGTAGTTAGGTGCACATGACTGATATAGATCTTGGGATACTTTTGGAGATAACCCTTGTAGATTTACCTTTCTTTATTGCTTTTTCTATACTGTAGTTTGTAGCATTACATATGTATTTTGTTTTAGATTATGTATCATCATCATAAACATTAATGCATAAGTTATATATTGAAACATGACATTTTTTATATTCAATTGTTATTATTATTCTTCTACTTATTTTATTTCATTTATGTATAGATTATATTGTTGATGTTTTATTTTTTATACCATTGTGCTAATCAGATATGAGGGTATAGTCTCCCCACTATCACCTCCTGAGACCCTCGCTGCTAGCTGGCAGCCTCTGGCATACATGGAGGCACACTTGGGGCCATGTGACCCACCGGTCTGACTATCATATTAGTGGTGATCCGGTTCAGGACATTACAAAGTAGTATCAAAAATTATTTTTTTATCTTACTATTTTGGTCCGGCAGAACTGAGACTAGGAATATTGAAGTGCTTGGTAAATAGTCATGTCTGGGACTGATCACCCCACACATGGGGAAAAGGCTATGTGTCCAGGGATGAGATTTCTATTCATGCTATTTGTTATTACATTTTTTCTGATTTCATCTTGATTGATTGGTGTATTTTACAATTCTTATTGATTTATGGAGTTTATGGAATTTTTCCCTTGGCCAGATACAATAGGGATGAAACATTTCATGCATCATTATAGGAACATATATAATTCACATTCCATGCATATTCCATGACATGTTGTTGAATTCGTAGGTTTTTTTATTCCAAATGTGTTCCTTTAGTGTTATTCCATGATCAATTTTGTACCTGTTTAGGTTTTCACTATTGAAATAATAACCCCATACACACAGTTTGGAACTATGGGTATAGCCCACAAAACCATGGGTGTAGACTATACCCACGGTTCTTTGAACCGTGGGAGATTAAGGCATCTGTATAGCTCTAAGCTATACCAATGGTTTTAGAAATGATATACCCACATTTATGAACTATGAGAATAAGTATATGGGAAATTTTCCACCGTTTCAATAACCCTATACCCTCGGTTCTCAAATAGTGGAAATAGTATTTAAAAAAAATCCGCATCCAGATTTGAACCCTCGATTGCCTCTTCGTAACCAACACGCCTAACCCCTACCCCAAATAATATTATGTTTCTATAAATATATATTTACTTATATATATTTTTATATAATTTGGATATAGGTAGAAAACCATGGAATAAGTTTTCCTGCAAAACTATTTTTGGTCCTGTAGATTTTTTCCCACACTTACATAAGAAAGATATACCCATAGTTATAAAAAATTGTGGCTATAGTTTTTTAACCAAAACCTATACCCATGGTTTTCTTGAGAACCATGGGTATAAGTATTGAATTGAACCCTATTCCAATTTTTTTGAAAAACCATGGGTATAGGTTCATATTTTCAACCAATACCCACAATTGACCAGAATTGTGGGTATAGGTTGAAATTTTCCACCAATACCCACAGTTTACCAACATCATGGGTATAGGTTCCAAACCAATCCCTATACCCATGGTTTTATCCAAAAACGTGGTTATAGAGTCATTTTCAAGTAGTGTTTCATTTTGAATTCCTTTCCTATTTAGATTCCATGCTTATATGTTTATAGCATGTTTCTATGTGTTATATGCTTGTTATAACATGCTAGTTTTGTTTGGATGTATAAATGGTTGCATGGGATAATTTATTAGCAATGATTAAATGGGAACCACTTTTCTGTTTGAAGGTCTATGGGCACCTTATAATTGGAAAAAATATTACCCATATATTTAAAACATCAGTTGAGATTTATACATGTTTAGAAACTGTTTTTAAAATGTAAAGGATGATGAAGTTCAAATTCAAAAGGTTATTGGTTAGTAAATGAGATCCAAATTCCAAACTAGAAAGTGTATAGGAGATTTGTAGGTTGGAAGATGTCCACCCATATATCTGAACCCTTATATACGGTCATGGTATATTTTGAAATTCTTATAAATGAAAAAATGTTTAATTTTGAACTCAAGGGTGTTTATTAATTTCTATAATGAACAAATGGACCCATGTATTCCAGTTATGGAATGTTTCTATAAGATAACCCTATATATGTGTTTTGAAACTTTATGAGTTGATAAATTTCAATTGGGATACATTCTGATGAACCCATATTGACTTAACGGGACACTTTTTGGACGCCTTATCCATTATGACTTAAAATGAATTTATTTCATAAATTTATTACTTATGATGGGATTAATATAAATTATTAATGTTTTAAAAATTATATTTGATAATACTTTCTTGTTTTTCTATTTTTTACCATGTTCCCTTGTTTAATAAATAGAGCTTGATGTTATGTTGGAATCTTTTAAATGTTTAAAGGTAAAATGTAAATAAATTTCATGGCTTAATATGGGACATAGAGATGGTTCCTTTATTAAAACCCTTGTATAAGGGTAGTTTAAAGTTTATGGCTGAGTATCCTTGGAATAGAAACTCGTTCATTTTCCATAGGCCCTTTTTACCTTTTAGAAATGGATTAATACTAAGATTTTGATCCCAACGACTATCTATTTGGCATGACCTAGTGATAAGTTCAATGTTTTTCTCTCGTAAAGGGATATCAAGTTGAAGGTACCACCCTATAATCTTGAATTCATTGATAATTCCATGATATTTCTGTTTTTTGGGGCTCTTCAGGTGCCTTTGTCCCTAGTAATACTCATATCTTCTAAATGAAAAACTTGTTTGGATGGGAGGTCATGGTATCTATGGCCTTTATTATGGGCATGAGCATTGGGAAATGCAAATTTTCAGTAGGTTAGACATGCCCAAGGATTGGTCAGCCACTTTTTAGGTCACATGACCATTTCTTCTTCCTCATTGATAGAGGAAATGGTATGTCATCATCCAGGTTAATGGTTGTATAGGGTAACATGACTCTGGGCTAAATATCTTGTACGAACCAACTGATACATGAATTAATAGGGAACCCAACCTATATATATAGTATTAATAATGTATAATTTTTATTTGAAATAAAGGGGTAGTATGTGTTGATATACGAGGTACCCATTATTTTCCTTTATTTTGTAATGAACCGGTTGAGTTTGGTAGAATCGTTGAGCTTTGAGCTATTGAGTACATCCTCTTATCCTCTCCATAGAATAGTGGCTTACAAATTAGAGGAATAAAGTTCATCCTAATGTTCAGGATGAATTTCCAATAGACTCATGTGTTTTTATTGGTTGGTCAGTTTAGTTTGGGTTTCATTCCAACTATTTTAACATTTGTATTTAAGGTGGTTTTGATCTAGCATAATTGTGAGTGGCAAGTCTATCCCTTATTTTGATGACTATAAAATTCTTCAGGTGGGAAGAATTGTGTCAGTTTTTGGGTTTACATGCCCTTCTAGGGAGAATGAATGAAACCAATGAATACCATTGGAAATTGTCAGTCTTTCTTGAATTCCCTTGGGGTTTGGAAGTTTTAAATATTTTCAGTGATTTCTTGGCAACAAACCATCTATGATATTAACTATTTATGAAACCTTGAGAAACATAATTTATCTCGTGTGGACTCTGGTGGTTAAGTATGAGTGATCACATTATTCCTTGGGTATTAATGGCTGTGATAAGTTATCAGTGGTGTGTCAGCTGGTGAAGATGATATTCTTTTAGAAAGTTGAATAATAGTGGTTTGACTGTTATTATTATTTTTCTTGGTTTCCTCTTGGTGTAATGTTTTGAAAGAGATGAGAATGTCCCCTATATTTATGTCATCCTTGATGCACTAAAAGAGAATAAATATTATGCCATGATAATGTTTTAAAATTTGTTGGACTTGTTAGTGATCTCTTTTAGAGTTTCATGCTAGATGCAAGGTTTTTATTGATGCATGGTTAGTTATGAGTAATACTTGGGTTTCCATGTAGGAATACCTTAGATATACTCGTTGACACCCACTATTCATCATTTACTTGAATGCCAAGCAGAGGCCACTCTGGGACCAGTCAATTATTTGACGTGGACATCTTGGCCATATACCAATGTCTCCTTATAAACATGGAGTATGAACTACCTTGAGTTATCTACTTAGACTCTAGTTTAATGAATTTGAGGTTACCCTAAACTTATTTTCAGGCTCGAATGTGTTTTTGAAAGGGGTAGCGACTACAGTGGGATAGATTTAGGTTACACCCTTGTTCATGCTAAGGCACAACAGTTAAAATTACATGGTGGTGGTTTGATCAGCAAACATCATCAGAAGTCATGTATGGACTTCAGTAAACTTCCTCATAGTAAATTATATATTCTTTCAAGGAAGGAATTGCAGTTATATTTATAATGTGTTGGCCGTCTAGCCTGGGAATCATCGAAAATGGTTAGCCCGAGGTGGATTGACTAGTTATCCTTCTAGTTTGATGATCATGGTCGCTGAAGGACAGTTTTCAGGATTTTTGTCATGAGGAGGTGAGCACTGTATGTTTTTATGGGGATTTAAATGGAAAACTAGATCAACTTGGATTTGATGTTGATAGAGACTTGACCATTTATCCATTTCAAAATCATGTCAGGAGAATCAGTAGAATATTAAGATGCATTATTTTTAAGTTAATTCTGACAGTGGGTGTACCATGGTTTGGAATTTTCCACATAATTTTAAAGACTAATGTAGGTATCACCTTTAGTTAGTTGTTTAATGGGATGAATACGTGATCATGTATCTAGCTAAATGGACTCAGGTCAGCATCGTTACAGTGTTACAATCGAAAAACAATAATTGTCTTGGTTTTTAACGGCTTAAGTGTCATTCACTTAAGAAGTGATTGAAGGTGGATTGGGAATTTGGAACTGAAATAGAACCATTTGAATGAGACATCATGAACCTAGTAGGTTGGGTGTTGTTTTAGTTGTTCCTGAAGGATTTTCGAAGATGAAAAGTTCTAAGGTGGGAAGGTTATAATGACCCATGTTTTTGAACCAGAAACAAATCCAATATAATTTGAATTTTAGTGATTATTGGATGGGACATTTTAGAAAAATGAGTTTCAGAACATAATTTCGATAGTTGGAACACTTAAATGTGTTTTTTGTCGACTTGGGTAAAGGTATAAAGGGTCCCTCAAGTGTCTTGTTGAGTTTTAGAAGCATCGAGGTCTAGAAATAAAAAGTTTGGAGGGTCTACACAGGGTGCACAGTTTTTCTGAAACCATGTGAGCCCCAGTAGAAAAACATGTGGCTGCAGAGGGGGAGAATATATATGTAGAATGTGCTTCCAAGAATTTTGAAAACCATGTGCCTATCCCACCTTATTTTCCCAAACCATGTTCCTAGCCCTCAAAGTTAGTGCCACTTAAATAGTACCCTTGTACTATTAATCACATGGTTGGTGCATGGTTAGGTAAAACTTTGCGGCATAACCATGAGAGGTGAGTTTTTAAGGAAGAGGGTTCCACACGGTTGGTTCTCTTTTTGTCCAAACCAATAAAATAGTCTATGAGACCCAATTTTTATGGTGAAATAACCATTTTTCTCTTAATCGGTTTAAGTTTCTTTTTTGTTCTTTCTTCCTATCCCTACAGCTAAATGGGACTCCCCTCTTTCATAGGTTTCTCCCCCATAAAGCCTATTATTTTCACGATGATAACTCCTCCATCCAAAGATATAATTGATCTCCATCTATCTCAATGGATCTATAACGGTAAGTTATCGATTCCATTTTTATCATTCTTAATTTAATCATCTCCTCAAAAAGTTATCAAGGTTCAATCTATTTTTTACTATTTACAAGGAGGATCTCTATTTCTTTTATTTCTTCCAAACCAAGTCAAATCAGACTTTGATATTGGATGAGTAGGTCATCATAAGTACAAGGTAGGTGTTCTATGGATTTTCCTCAATTGGCATTTGTTTTTGAATAGTGATATTATTCTGCACACTGACCTTTGCCGAGCATTGCCTTATAATTGGTTACTTCATTTTAAATTGATCCACACACCTTAATAAATAAAATTTGAACCTTGTTTAGTTGATAAGAGGTGATTGATCATATTTATAAACACCCTTTAGGTGTGCCAAGTAGAATTGATTCTATTTAGTTAGTTAAATAAATTCCTATCATGTTATATATGCATTCATCTTGGATTGTATATGGCATTACCCCTTGTAGGTAGTTGATCAAATGATTATGGAACCTTCTAAATTCCATTTGGACCTCTATGAAATAAATTTACTTGGGTGATAGATTTATTAAATTCTTCTTTTATGATTTGAGTTATGATAGTAGGATGGGATGTTTAATTATGCTTAATGAATTGTTTTATAAACAATTTCATGTTTTTCTAATAAAACTCCTTCAAATGAGGCGTGTTGACATCCAAATTACAAAGTGATTATTGGTTATTTATATCATGATTCTTATATGCCTTTGCTATTGTTAGATATATGGAATTTTTGAGACATAGTCTTTAATGAAGTTATAAAATGAATTTCTATCCTTATATAAATGTTAAATGGGACCAATGCACCTTCTAAGTGTATGACTTGGTCCGATCTATAAAGGGCATTACCCATGTAGGTATTTTCTTAAATGAAAATATCACCTTATAATAATATCTTTGAGATTTTTAATTGAATACTAATTTTTTAATTAAATGACATGTATTGATTATAATGAATGGCATACTTCATGATGGATTATATTCCTTGATTGTATTAAATGTTTTAATTGAAATGGAATTGAATTGGATGGTATGACCATTCATACTTATATAATTAAATAAAAAAATCTTATATGGATTGTTGTAATTGTGATTCCCTTTATTATAATGGGTTATTTAAATGAAAATAATGAGATGTATTTCCTCATGGATTGTATTATAAAAATGTTGATGCCTTTACACGAGCTTGATATATAAGTTAAATGAGAGGTTTTTACTCATGAATTATATTATAAATGATATGGCTTGATATAAGCTATGTACGATGGTAAGGGAAGTTGAGAATGAAAGATAATCATGCTCCCTTACATTGGGTGTTGAGTATGGAATCTCACACCAGTGATGCTATATGACGTTGGGATGAGGCGCTACATTCCATGATTTGAGTGTTGGCATGATGACCCACTCAACATCTCGAGTGTTGTAGCATGAAGACTATCACTCTATTCAGATGTAGGGAATGTAACCCATTTCTTGAGCTTATAGGGCCTTTTGGACTAGTTATGGATGACTGAGTTATTCTCGATCCAGCCAGTAGATAGTATTCCAGGTATATGACCATTTGGAATCGTCACACACTTGGTTAATATAGGTGGATTCAATATAGAACTATGTTATATAAACATATATTAGTACTATATAAGTATGGTAACATATCAGGAAGTTATTTCGGCTATGAGCCGAAGCATGTATAGCCGCTAGGTGTCCCTTTAGAACCTGGACGAGTTGTTGTTTATTTATTTAACACTGCTTGTTTATCTTTCTGCTTATACCAACACACTTATTTACATTATATTTCATGGATTTGATTCATACATAGACACCATGGGTGGGAACCTACTATAATTATTATCCCACACCCTACTCGGTCCTCTATTGAATTAGGGTACCCATGTAGACCTTATGGTTACAGGACCATGGTTGATTTCTTGTTTTGTTTAGCTTATCCATGGGAGTTAGGTGCACAAGACCGAGATAGAGCTCGAGATGCATGTGAAGTTCACCTTTAGGAATTTACCTTTATTTATTTCTTGTTATGTACTTAATTTTCTAGCATGTTTTATGTCTTCTGTTTTATATTATATATCATCACCAGGACATTCATGCATCAGTTATATATTGGTGCTGGACGTTGTTTATATTCATTTGTTATTATTATTCTTATGCTGCTTATCTTTCATTTATATAATGCTTCCAATGTTTATTTTTTATTTGTTATAACATTGTGCTACTCCGATATGAGGGTATATTCTTGACACTATCCCCTCTTAGGACCCTTGCTGCTAGTCAACAACCTCTCGAATACTGGAAGGGATGCTTGAGGCCATGTGATCCACCGGTCTGCCTACTGTCTTAGTGGTGATCCGGGTTGTGATGTTACATGATAACCTTAATATTTTATCATAATCTATAATACTCATTGATGATAATCAATTTGGGATAAATTAAAAGTCATACTCTAAGAGTTCAATTATCAATGTACATCAAGAAATTTATTTCTATATATACATTTATGTATCCAACATGCCAGAATAAAAAAATTGAGGATTCCATTAATATGGATCATTTTAATATTCTTAATCTCTTTAAGAATAATAATACGATGCATTTAATATTATTAAAATCATTTATGAATACTTAACAAAACCAACATAAGAATCGGTTTCCAATATCATATATGATAAAGAACCGTATCATCCTTATGTTTTCTTCATTTTTTGGGTTTTTAAACTCATTACATCACATGTAATTCACATCACATCACTATGTGACCACATAACATCTCTATATGACTATATAATAAAAACTTCCCAATAAACTCATTACTGATTAACATATATGAAGTATTCCAATTTTCATAATGGTGAGTCTTAGGAATCATATTTCTAATTGTTCTACTCTGTGAACATATTAAGACTTCGTAACTTCATAACATGAAATGATACAATGTCATCACTTTTTCTACTTATAATTCTTTATTAGTTCATCTTAACAATCCTTATAACCTAATCCCATCAAAAGTTTTCCTTAAAATAACATAACTGCTTATATTTTTTTTACCATTCCACCTAAAATATTTTTTGATAAAGTGATAGTCACTTTCATATGGTAACTTACATTTCCCTATACCGTTACATACTAAAATATTTTAAGATAAAGTGATGACAATTTATTATGGTAACTAATGTAACTATTTACATTTATCTTTACCACCATACGATGAAATCTTTTATGGTATCAAGTGTAATTCATGGTTTCATTTTTACAGTTATAATGCATGATGTATTAGAATTTCTTATGTTAACTAAATGTAACCCTTTACATTTTTATTTATCATTACATATTGTAACTTATTTTATGATATTGAGTGAAAAACAAATTAATAATGATATCCACTTTCTAAATGGTAACTAAATATAACATTTTTCTTTTTTATTTACCATCAAATATCCTAAACTCTTTTAGTATATTAAGTAAAAAAACATTAAATTTAGATTGGTGTTATCCTTTATTTGTTAATTCATATCTAATCTAAGTAAAAAAATAATCTAACAAGCCTCTTAGTCACTATATTATTTTTAGAATATCTTTATAAGACACACAATCCCTTTTTTTAGGAAATAAAATTTATTTCCTTTTAAAAGGTATATTTGAAAAATAAACTATAGTTTCTATATCATATATGGTATTTTATGTGTTTGGAAATTTTTTTATTTAAAATAAGTATTTATTAAAATATACCATTCATGGTTGGTAGGAACACATTCCCACATATTTTAATAAATATTTTTATAAACAATTTTATATTGGATGTAGACTTTTATC
The DNA here is from genome assembly GCA_963277665.1 of Viscum album. Taxonomy (NCBI): domain Eukaryota; kingdom Viridiplantae; phylum Streptophyta; class Magnoliopsida; order Santalales; family Viscaceae; genus Viscum; species Viscum album. The sequence continues at coordinate 910,641,179 of OY728145.1, forward strand.
CAAATATTCTTATCAAAACAAGTTATAGAACCCTGATGAATCACAAACCTCATGTATTTAATAAATCATCTCAGGTTGTTCACAGTAAATCCTTGTTGGAAAATAAATTCTATTATCATATAACATAAATGAGATGAAGATACAAATCATTTACTTATATTAATATGAGCTTGACAGTATCTTTTACATTTAGATGTAACAACTCTTTGATTCATGAATGTAAACTATGAGATCATAAAATTCTCCCTTTGATTTTGAACTTCAATATATTTACAAAACTTTCTAAAATATACTTTTAATGTCACACACCCTTAAAAATATATGATTTAATTTTCATAACACTAATACCTAACATTGAAATTCCATAGAGTTTCAAAATATCCTTTCACGTATATGTTGGATAATCTAAACATATTGAATTATAACTTTTCTTGAGAACCCTAAGTTTCAATAACCTCGATTATCTTATTAAAGAATCATTTTTAAACTTATCAAACAAATTTTATTCATCTGGTTTGAAAATTTACCAACGTTTACTTCCCATATAGTACCAGAATCTTGACATCATATGCCCAGTACATCTATTATCAGCACTTTGATAATATAGGATAAAATTGAATTAATTAATTTTTTAAAAAACATTTCCATAGATTAAAATAAGTTAAATTATCTAAATAGAACAATTTTTAGTCACTCCTTAAAATATGTTATAGAATTGATCAAATCATAAACCATGTGTATTAAAAAACTCATCTCATTTACAACAATTTTCAAATAATATAGTTGATATAATATATCGGTTTGAATAAAAAATTGATTTTGATAACCAATAAATATTTAAGGTAACCATTACTATCACTAAGTAATTTATAATATTCAATCACATTAAACATAATTTGATATACCCAGAAATATTGAGTATATAATCGAAGACTAATATTATTTTGGTCATTAAGCATCTAATGCATTTGAAACATTAAATTAATCAATATATGCTTCCATAAGCATCAATATTCACTTTTTGAAAAATTTCAAAACTTTATTACTGATGACATAATTTTTATACCATAAAAAAGTTTCCTTAAGAACATTTCTTAAATCACCAATCTAGCTTAAGAACTTTTCTTAAGTTATGAGGTTAAGTAGTAACTTATATTAAGTTTTTTCCTTTCAAGGATTAATTAAAAAATTTAGGTTGTTGATGATAATGATTATATTATCTATAATAAAATATTTTGTTGTATGAGTATCATGTATTATTATCCATTTAATAATTTTTTTTAAATTAAATCACACTAAAATTATGAACCCTTTTTGTGCATCATATATATTAGTAATACAAGAACCATATTTCACTAAGAAATGAGTCAACCTTGGTTTTCCTTTCAACACCTAGTTTTTTAGTTATAGAATAATACACATTATATATGGTTCTTGGATATTTGAGTGGAAAACCATTTTTTCAATCCATCAAATAGATATAATCAACTTTATTCCTCTAGAATCCTTCCTACGAGTTTTCAAAATCAGTGTAACCCAAAGAAAATGTCAAGAAACAATTAATAAAATACAACCTAGGGGAACCCTCCTTTGGATGAACACAATCTGTTGAATGATTGAGGTATTGACAAGTGCCGCTTTGGAAGGAATCCCACAATTAATATTTAAAGGGGATTTTATCTCACCATATTATATCATGTTATTATCTTTTTTGTATGCATGATTCTAGTAATTTATTTCTTAATCTTATTCCCTCCATGAAAAATTTGTTTAAACCATATTTATGTGTAACAAATTACACAACCCACATGTTTGTGTTACTTAACAAAAAATATATGTCAAGTATATTCATATATATATATATATATATAAAAATTCATCATATGTATAAGGTACATGAACACTTCATGGAAAGGCATAGAGTTATCCTCATGAGTAATCCTAGAGCGATAGATAGCCTATCCCAATCATTAACCCAAACTAGGCATAAGCCTCTAGGTAGGTAGGTAGTTTGACCTCAAGATCATATACTTGATGATAATTTACCCAAGAGAGAACCAAGTTCAACATAACTATAAAAACAAACTATTCAAAAACTATATTCAACAACTAAATTCAAGTTTGTAATATTAGTTACAAACTGAGGTCAAAAAATATGAAAATATAAATTTATAATAAAGTCAATCCTAGCACGTAATTTAAGGATCTATCCTAGAATCATTTTAACATTTTAAACTAAAGCATCCTTAATTTTCATTTTTATTAAAAAATTTACTAAACATGAATATAGAAGAAAATAACCCTTAAATAAGTGATCAATTCAAATATATAAACATGAGATAAATATTCATAAAAAAAATCATAAATAAAAACTAATTATAAAACTTTTTATAATTTTCAGATTTAACATTATGGAAATTGCATAAATTTTAATGTAAACATTTTATATTAATTTTATTATGAACAATTTAATATTAATCATTATATGGAATTTTTATTTTAAATATATGATATTATATGAATTATAAGAAATTTATAATTCAATTTATATTATGTAAATATTTGACATAATATGAATATAATATACTTATTAATTAATTAAACACTGATCATATAAACCATCAAAACATTTTTGATATGGTTTATAATATCTAAATAAGGCCTTTTTTTATTTTTAAAAATACAAAATGATCAATTATGAAAAATTCATAATTTAAATATAAACATTTTATATTTTTTACATATTTCATAATTTATAACTCTTTATAAATTGTTACTTGTGATTTATAAACGATACATTTTATTTCTATATTATGATTCATTCCATATAATTTTGTAAAATGTATTATAAATATTAACATTTTATATTTGAGAATAAAATGTTTTATGAACATTTATTTAATTATAAAAAATTTATATTTAATTTACTTATAAATATTTTATAAATTAAAATACTCCGAAATAAATTTTATAATTTTTTATAATCATATTATAAACTAATAAAATCATTAAATAAATTATTATTATTGTTAAAATATTTACTGTTTAACCTTATATAGGAACCACATTCTACATAAGGGTAAATTTCTTATAACCTTACACAGACCACTCTATATAAGGGCAAGGTTATTCTAGAGTTGCTTCATAAATTCATGGGCACTCTACCCTCACACAAACAGTTTTCATAAAGGAAAACCCCTTGCAAAACCGAATCTTGTAAGGGTATAACCCCTTTACCCTTACGTAGATAATCTATTTAATGGTAGAAAGGCCCTGACCCTTACATGGTTCCGCTTTCATAATGGTAAGGAGGAAGAAACCCTTACCCAACAACTCACATAAGGGTAGTATCTTTATGTAACACCCTTATACAATGCCTCGTGTAAGGGTGAGGTGCCCAATTACCATTATGCAGTACCCTTACACTGCCCCTCATGTAAGGGTAATGTTGAGGTGACCCTTATGTAAGAACTTTACATAAGATCTCATGTATAGGTAACATAATAACCACCATTACAAAAATATTTTAATATGAGTAATACTCATAATCCATTGACCATGTAAGGGTAATGCCTAGTTACCTTTATGTATCCCAACTATGTAAGGGTAAACCAAATTTTCTAAATTTTTATAAAACCTGAAAACCACTGCTATGTTTTTTGATTATTTTTTATTTCAACACTATATTTCATAAATCTAAATCATGGGTTTCCTTTAATACCACTATTAGGTTTCATAGAAGTCTAATAATAGTTATTAAATACATTAAAAGAAAATTGAAACTCATGCATTAAAACTCATGTATAAATTACAAGTTTAGTTCATGATTCATATAAATTTACTCCATGTATGTTTTAAATAAATATGAAACAATTTAATTTAATAATATATTTAAATGATTTGAGCTTTTCAAATATTAACACACTTATTATTCAACTTTTCATTTGATCCAAGGTGGCAGATTGCTTGAAATCATATTTCATGCACGTGTCTTGATATCCCATGAGAATGATATAGCCTTGAATCATAAAATAACTATTTATTCATGGGATATATCCTTTAATCTCTAGTAACTACCCCTTAAAATTTTGGAGTCATGATTTGAGGGTCACACCCAACTTCACTACTTGATCATGATGGGTATTAGTGGTGCTGGGTCATGGAAAAGTGGTATCAAATCTTTTGATTCAGAGTTTGGAAGGATCTTGGAGATATAGACTTGTGAAGATTTCATGGGTTGGTAGGGAAACAATCATAGTTGAAATTTTTATGTGGTGTATTCATGGGAAGCTGGCTTGGACATGAGATTTTAGGGCCCCTATGATCCAAGGTATGGATATTAAGTTTACTAAACTTAAAAAGAAAAGTGATACTACTTGTAGGGTTGAGTTCTAAGTACGGATCACACATCATGATTTTATTTGCCTATGATTTAATTAGGTAGATAGTGTAAATTAGGATAAAACCTAATTTATTTATTTTAAGTATACAATATTATGGTTTTATAAATTACCTAACCATAAACTATTCTTTAGGTATGGATCCATATCGACATACTCCCTAAATATGGTTACATCCCAACTTTATACAAAGGTATGAAACATTAGATTATTTGTTTAAATCCTTAAAAAATCCCTTAATTTGAAGCATAAGGGATTAAAGGATGTCTCGGGGGTGTCCGAGGGTCGTTTAAAGCCCAAAGCACTGAAAATGGGGAAAATAGGTTGTGCTTCACAAGTTGGAAAACCAAGTGACCCAGGGCCCACAACCATGCGGCTAGTTTTAGGTTTTAGATAGTGGGAAAACAAATAGTTTGAACACAGTTAATCAAACCATGTGCCTAACCCTGTGGGGTTCCCTAGTGAAGAAGAACATGCCGCACGGTTGGCGCATGGTTTGGAAAACTCTGTGTCCAAATCATGCTGCCCCTTCTGTGTGGTTAAAAATTAAAATTTTGTTTTAATGAAAAATTTTAAATCCCTATTTATCTCCCTTACCCCTTCCACTTGGGATTTTCTCTCCCCCTAGGCACACGAATTTTCCCCTCATCCTCTTTGGGTCTTTGACCTAGCTCCATCAATAGTGATATGTTTCCTTCACTATAGGAATCTATGGAATCCTCTGGGTAAGATCCCTCTTCCACACAACTCTATTTCTTTGTTCATCCTCTTCTAATTGTGCTATATCCATGTGATGGATCTTCACCCTATTTTCAGGGGTTTTCTAAATCTTTCAATTTATCATATTTTAAGTTGAATCAAGGGTTGATATCGAACGTTTGAAGTACTACGACCATGAGGTATGACGTCTGACCTTTTATGGATATTTTGTTGAAGTTATGGCATTGCTCCATTAGAACACTAGCCAGAACCTACTAGAAAAACCTTGTTCTTTCATATTAAATTAATCAGGATGGTTTTCTATGTCTATAATTATATTTTCTTATAGATAATCCCATTCATAGGGTGTTCGCATTTCCCTTATCCATCCCATTGGGTGTTACCAAACCAAATGGCTGACTTTTACCTTTGTTTTAAATGTGGGAATTACTATGGTTGTGTTTTTCACCTTGGTTATATGCTTTAAATTGATAAATTAAATTAATAATGGTGTTTAACCATGAATTGGGTCCCTTTGATAATTTCTAGTCTTGATTATAATTGATTATCCCATGTGTGGTTCCTTATACCTTTGACATACTTTATGTTTATTGAATGAAATATTCCTTTCAAGCTAACTTTCTTATTTGTAGTTATGTGAATAACTTTTCTTATAATGAAATCCTAATTCCTTGTGCTAAAATTTTATACTTCATGCAATGTACCTTGATTAGTGGTATTGTACTCAAATTTCCATGTTTATTCTAAGTGAATTATGCTAATTCCTTATGGTAAATGCTTATGATTAATATCATGTGAAATTTCTCACCATATATCATTCCAAATGCTTATTCCTTGTTTTGTGATCCTTACTTGATTAATTTATATGGTATGAATGGAATGAGATATTTTTTCATGATTGATAGCCTGAGATGATGAAATTTTATTCAGGACATATTGGTAAGAGACATATTTATTCCATAGGCGTTGCTTATATTTATTTGATTATGCAAGTTTCTTTATGCTTGTGCCATTTTTTAGTGGATTAAACTATATGAACAACCTTGGTAATATTGGTAGCTTGTGTTTTGAATTTCATGTAATGAAATAAAATTGTATAAAGCTTATGAATTTTAGTTTATGCCTCATACCATGATTTATCTTACTTAATGATTATTTCATTTCTATATGTAATGTAACTTTATTATTTGGATTGAATTTCATTTCTCGGTTAAATGGAATGCATGTGGTATTGAGATGATTATTTGTTGGCTTGGAATCATAAATCAATTTCTTGATATACATGCCTTATTTAATATGGATATTACAACGATACAATAGATAACGTGGATTCCATATTAAGGATCCATGGATGGACTCTTCATGCTCTTATGGGTTACAACCTGATGTGCCGGGGGTGATGCTTTGTCTTTCCAGAAGAGGTATTCCTAGGTTGTTTCTTATACTCTTGAGCGATATCGATTCCCTAGGAGATAAACCATGGGAAAAACTTTTGGTAAGATGGCTATTCCATGACTTGGGTGATACTCAGTCCACTTGTAAGATACCTGGGATAGATTCATAAGTTACCATACCTCAAATCGATACTTGGGACATCGTAAGGGTCACCGTGGACAGGCTCAGTAGTATTGACTATTATTGGATGTTCTCGTTGTGATACTTGGGATTCATTTAGATCACATTAGATGGGAATGAGAATCCACCTCATGATTTAATAGATGGTTTGGATTGAAATTTTTGATAGATTGGATTTATTATTCCTATGAGATGCATCCTTTACTTTTACATTGACGCTGTTGTGCTATTCCCTGGTGTTTCTTGTGTATACTTATCCATGCTCATACAATGACATGGATATGAGACCCCAAGACAGTACACCAGATTGGGGGTATGTTTTTGTTAGTTTCCTAGTTTACGTTGGAACATGATATATATATTGTGACCTGCATATGTATCTTATTCAAACTTACAGCTTAGGTAGAAGCAGGTGGTTTGGGACGGGTGTCAGTTTAGGAACCCAGACCAAGATACAATTGTTTATTTATTCAATGTTATGTCATTCATTTTGTCTGTAACACTGATATCTATTTACATAACCAAATGGAAATGTTAAGACAATATGGATTCCAGCCTACTAATATTTATATCTCACACCCTTCTCGGGTTCCATTGGGTACCTGAGTAGACTTTATTAATGCATGTTTGGATAAAGGGAAGCGTAATGCTTCCGATGATTGACTTTCATGTTATTTAGGATAGAGATCCAAGGTAAGAGGGCTGAGCCTATTCTCAAGATGTTGTAGTGGAAATTTTTGGATTTTTTTTAGTTTTGATAGCATGTAACATATTCTTGTACCCCTATTTCCCCCACACTCTTATTTTTTTATAGTCTTGTTAAACCATAATCAACATTTTTTATCTAGTATTATTGTTAAGATTCTTTAGTAATTTGTTTATTTTTCTTGGGTTATGTATTATCTTTTTCTACTTTCTTCTTTTACATATGCTTATTCTATTTATCATATTTCATTTACCATTGTGCATACTCAATCTATAAGGTCATAGTATCCCCATGGAAATACCCTAGGACCTCTCCTCTAGTAGGTAATCTCTAGCATTTGGGGAGATGCATTTGAGTTCATGTGGCCAATCGGTTGTGGGACACTGTTACGTGGCATTCAGAACTAGGATGCTACAAAGTGGTATCATGGGATCCTTATTTTCCTTTGTCTTAATGTTTGGGAATTAGACAGGAGACTTGGATATAGGGATTTAGACTTGACCTTGGTATTGGACATTGCTAACCCCCATACAGGTGACACCCAAATTTTCTGGGTTGGGATCTGAGTTATTGATTATGCTATTTATCATTGATACGACTTCCCCATTGGGTGACACATATGATTTGTGGTGTTATTTGTATTAGTATTATTCAAATGGTGATGTATAATACTTTATCCAAATTATATGAGGGCATTGCATTACATGCATCATCCTAGGCACTATAGGACGTGAATTGACCTGCATATTTCCATGCCATGTCTATATTCAACATGCATCTGCCTGTTGAATATGATTTATATTATTTTAGTTGATATATCTACATACCTTGTTTTATTAAAAATGTATAAATGTGCAAGTCTACCTTATAGGGATATGTTATAAAATGGATCAATTGGAAATCTAATTTGAATTTATAAGGTGTGGGGGCCCTTATAAATTAAGATGGAAATCCAACTAATTCAAATCATTGAAAAGTGGATTAAATGCTTAAATAAATTAAAATGAGAACCACATGTTAAAATGAAATGGCCACCTTTGAGGGGAAATACGAGACCTTGACATTACCTTGTCTAGGGTTTGTATTCCATGTTTATAGTGATGTTATAAGGTCTTATCTCCTTATCTATACTTGAATCAAGGAGTATGATATGAGTTTTATCATGATAAGGGAGGCTTTATACCTGCCTTTATTTATCATTTTCTGTATCTTCTATTCCATGATTCAGGTAGACCTTACACCTTCCCTTTATTACTATTTTCCTTGCCTATTATAAATCATCATGAGGCATGCACTTTGAAATTGTAGAGATATGCCACTGTTATGTACTCATGTTGTATGCTAAGAGAGTGGTGATGAGCATACTACGGAGGTGGTGGGCCTTGAGGCACCCATTATACCTCCTGTAGTTCCACCTAAGGCACCTCCATTTGATCTTCCCATGGGAACTGATTCTCAATTAAGTGATGGTTCTATCAGGTTTACGTATTTAGTTTAGGGTGTTCCTTGGCCTGCCCTGACTATGGAAGAGCATAAATGGGATATTCAGTAGAAACATACCCACACCTTTTTAGAGTATGGAAGTCCTCATTCTACACAGTCAAGAATATAATCAATGATATTACTCATTGAACATCTAGAGACACCTCCATAGGTGAGGTTCAGGCTTGCTACCTATATGCTTCGTAACTCTACCAAGTGTTGGTGGGATTTCATTTCTCAGTCAGAGCATTACTGAGATATGGTTTGGGTAGACTTCCAAATGGATTTATTTGATCACTTATTTTAGAATACTCTGAGAGAAGATTGAGCCAGGTATTTCTTGCATCTTAATGAGGGATCTATGAAAATTCTTGAGTATTATGTTCGTTTCACCAAGCTTCAACATTTTTTTTCAATATCTGACCGGTGACAAACTGAAAACCGTGAGGTGCTTTGAGGATGGTATTGGGTATGTTGTCAGCTCATAGGTGAATGTATTTCGTTTGATGATTATTACAAAGATACTTAACCATACCCTTATTACAGAGTAGAATCAGAGTGAAGATGGTCCTACGAGCGAGGAAAATCTAGTTCCTTGTCTGGGTGATGATTCTTTTAGCATTATGAAGTTCTAGTTTGAGAGTGAATGTGGGGGTGGTGATTTCTAGGTAACATGAACTGATAGTTCTATCATATGTCATGAATGTGGTAGAATAGTGCATAATAAACCTTATTGAACAAGAAACCTGAAGGAATGTTGTGTTTGTGGAAGGATGGGTTATCATCAATGCTTCTTCCATTCATTACCTTAGATAGACAGAGGAAGAGGATCTCTACCACAACATCTATCAGGTTAGGGATCTAATACACCAGGTCAGGCTAGGAGTTGGCCTTCTACTAACTAATCAGGCTAAAGTAGTAGTGGTCATGGCTGAGGCAGCCATGCCACATATCATTAACTTTAACAGAGTGGATTTACTTAGGATAATCATGTAGTATCTCTAGGATGGGGTTCAGGCCATATGTGTACAATGTAACCAATTCCAGAGGAGAAAATTCAATGTCCATCTACAGTTAGAGGTACTATTCTAGTATACTCTACATTAGTTTCTGCCCTTTTCAATACAGGTGTTTCACACTCTTTTATATCTACTATGATTGTTTAAAGTCTTGGTATTACGACCGATTAATTCTGTGGAATTATGTATCTTGACACTCTAATAGAGGTAAAAATATAGGGAATATGTTAGGTTCAGGAGACCCACCTTCAGATATGTGGGTATCATTTCCAATGTAATTTTTTTCATCCTTGAGATGACTGACTTCGACATCTTTCTCAGCATGGATAGGATAGTGCCTTATCATGGCCAGGTAGATTGTTATCACCATCGAGTGTCTTTTACATTACTTGATGTCATCTTGTATGTACACAAGGGTGAATGGGATATCCCAAAAGATCGAGCTAGACCTAAGATAATTGGGCTAAGCAGAGCAACAACTCCGTTAGCAAGTCTCTTTATGAGTGATCATGGAATGCATCTTATGGATTTCCCACATATTATCGACCATTTCATGGATGTATTCCCTAGATATTTATCTAGATTATGTAATGAGATATAGGTTGTGTTCCCTATAGATTTAGTTCTATATGTGGCACCATTTTCTATTCCTATGTATAGGATGACACCTATAGAGCTCTAGGAACACAAAAATCATCTTGAATACCATGAGGCTAAGGGTTTTATTAGACCCCAAAAATCTCCATGGGGTTCACATATCCTTTTCACCAAGAAGGTGGATGATACATTATAATGTTTTTGGATTATAGATCATTTAACCAACTTATAGTAAAGAACCATTATCCATTGCCTCATATAGACAATCTCTTTGACCTGATCCATGAAGAATTTTTTATATCTAAGATCGATTTGAGGTTAGTATATCATTAGGTTATTTTGAGACCATATGATATACCACAGAGAGTGTTATTGAGAAGGTATGCCTTGTATGAGTATTACCTGTATCTTGATTCCTTCATAGTAGTCCTCATATGTCATATCTGTGTTTCATAAATGAACATGAAACCCATCTTGATATCATACTGAGAACACTGATAGAGAACCATCTATATGTGAATCTTGGAAAATTTCACTTTTGAATTAGTGAGGTTCACTTATTGGGTCATATAACATCAGAGACATGTATATCTGTTGACCCACAAAAAGTGAGTGATGTGGTTTCCTGGGAGTAGGCCAAGAATGTGTTTGATATACATAGCATCTTGGTGATTTCTGACTATTTGAATCATTTTATCTAGTACTTATCTTGATTAGTCACACCTCTTGTGACCTTGACTAAAATGGGTGTGCATTTATTATGGTATGGAGCTTATGATATGACCTTTTATGAGTTAAAGTAAAGAATCATGTCAGCTCCAATTCTCATTCTTCCTGATTTCAGAAGAAGTTATACAGTCTATTGTTATGCTTCAGGAATCAGGATGGGTGAAGTTCTAATGTAAGGTTATTGAGTCCTTACTTATGGATCCTTCCATATGAGGCTTCATGAGTGAAACTATCCTTTGCATGACCTTAATCTAGCAGATATGGTTCATTATGTATTCTGTTGGAGGTATTATCTATTTGGATAAATATTCATTGGTTACATGGATAATAATATCTTGAAATAAATCTACACTGAGTGGGTCTTGAATTTGAGGTAGTAGAGGTGGGTGGACTACCTGTAGTCATTTGACTTTGAGCTTTCTTATACCCCTAGTAACAGAAATGTCATAGATGATTCCTTGAGCCGAAAGACATAGACACAAGCTGTCTAGGTGTGTAGAAGTGAGTGGAAGATGATGAATTTGTTTCTGAGTTCATGCTGAGGTTCAGGAATAACACATACACCCAATTTTAGTATCTATAAAGTGACATACTCTCTTATATAGTGGGTTCATATGCATCAGTTATCAGATTCTAAGGTCCTCATTCTAAGGGAGAGTATCATAGGGTAGAATCCACTTCCTGGTTGGGTTGTTGATGATAGTGATACCCTGCTGTACTGTGGGTGTGTTTGGGTGCCTTCTGATATATGGGAAGAGTGGATGAGGGAATATAATTCCCATATTTGGGAAATTTAGCCTTGGCTTACCAAGATGTATCGAGATATGAATCATCAGTACTTGTGGCTAGGTATGAAGAAGTAGATATCATGCTTCATTACTCGATGCCTCATTTATCAATAGGTGAAGGAAGAGAACCAATAATTTTTTTGTCTTCTAAAACCTATATCCACTACTGATTGAAAATGGAACGACATCACCATGGATTTTGGGATAATATTTTGCAAGATCTACTAGAGGTAGTGATGCAGTATGGGTGATCATTGATAGGTTGACCAAAGTCACTCACATTTTTCCACTTTGGGATACCTACTCTATTCATGAGTTAGGAAGGCATTAAATCTGGTATTTTGTGAGAATTCATGGAAACCTCCTTTATATCATTTCATACTAAGATGCTCAATTAACTTCACGATTCTGGAAAGGTTTATAGAAGTAACTTGGTTCTAAGGTGCTCTTGTATACTACATATCACCCTCATACTGATGGGAAATATGAGTGAATGATTCAAGTGTTCGATGATATGTTGTAGACAAATATCCTTGACATCAAAGGTTTGTGGGAAAAACATATTCTTATGGTTGATTTTTACTATAATAAAACCTTTCTGGAAATGATTTATATGGATCTGTATGAGGCTATCTAAGGTAGACCATTCTGTTCACCTATGTACTGGCTAGAGGTTGGGGAGGTAGCTCAATTAAGTTCTTGTCTTGTTCAGGAGACTTTAGAGAAAATCTATCTAATTCAGAAGTGTATGGATGCAGCTGAGTCCATAAAAAATCCATATACCAATCATCATTGTAGACCTCTTGAGTTTGAGGAGGGAAATTAGTTCTTTCTATGTGTATCACCTCATTTGGGTCATAAATGAATTAGGAGATAGGGAAAGTTATCACTAAGGTATGTCAAACCGTTTGATATAGTGGGGAGAGTTGGGTTGGTTTACTATCTGATTCTATTACCACAGAGGTATCGTGTCATGCATGGAATCATTGTTATATATCATCTTTGATAGTATCATACAAACCCATCTCACTCATTTGATGATAAGGATATTGATCTTGAGGCAGATGCATCCTTTGAGGAGAATCAAATTTGTATCGTTGATTATAGCACAAAGGTTATCTTAGACAGTTTAGTTCTTCTAGTTTGGGTACTATGGTAGAAAAAACATGTTCAAGATGAAACATGGGTGTAGGAGGACAATATATATTCCCGGTTTCCAAAACTCATTTCAGATGGCATCGTACCACCCTTGTAATGGAAACCAGGGGATGAGTTATTTTAACGATGGGAGGTTGTAACGTTCCAAGTATATCCAAAGGTACAATTTGTTAAATATTTGGTTTAATTCCTTAAAACAACCCATAATTTAAATCTTAAGGGTTTAAAGGAGGTCACAGAAGTGTCCGAGGATTTTTTGAAGCCTAGAGAACTGAAAATGGGGAAAACAGGCTAGACAACACGACTGTCTGATTAGTTGTAGGTTTTAGATAGTGGTAAAATGCATAGTTCACGCATGGTTAATGTAACACCCCGAGCTTCCACGATACGCTTCTCATTCAATAATGCAATGGCTTGCATTATACGCAACTTCGAGTTCTAAAACACCGCGACTAATCAAAGTAGCCGTTATGAATAGTAATAACCACCTTTTAAAATTATAGAAATTTTATATTTCAAAATGGACTTCATTTTTGGATTCGGAATATCGAAATTAGCCTATGTTGAATTTTTGGTATTTTTCTAAGAACTTCTAAATTTTTATGAATAGTGAAAAATACTTAAAAACAACTTTTTTAATAAAAATAATTAATAGTGATAAATTATACTATTTAGTGGTTTTAAAGTATAATTGGAATATATTTTTATCATTTTATCCAATGGTGGTCATTAGAATTAATTTGACATTGAAATTGGACATAAACAATTGCCAATCTTTTGATATAAATTGTTTCTTAAAAACACGCTATTTGTTGTGACAGCGGGAATTAATTATAAAATTAATTAATGCAACTTATATGTTTGAAATTTTGTAAAATAGACATCATTTTTGAATTTGGAATATCAATTACAGCTTAGGGTGAAATTTTGGCATTGTTCTGAAAAACTTCAATTTTTGATGAATAGTGAAACCACTAAGTGGTAGTTAAATAACTGATTTTTCGTTTAAATGAAATATTACCACTTCTGTGATTTGATTTTCAAAAATCCGACATACATGGTTGTCATTAAGAAGTAAAATGTGGTTCAATGAGATTAAAATAATTTTTTGGTGAATAGTAACTTTTAAGTTCTTAATCACGATTAGAGGTAATTAGTGTAGTTTAAGGTACAAATAATGTTTTTATAATATGAGATGAGAACGACACTTGTCCTACTCCTATTGGATGAGTCATGGCCGACCAAGACAACCCATGGGTCAACTTGGGGACCCCATGGAGCCACTTTAGTTGGAAAATGACATTAATATATATTTATTTAATGTTAAAATTAAATTGACACAAACATGAGTTGTTTTACTAAAACAGTTTTTAAGTGGAGTTACACAAGTCAAAATTTTGATTATAAATATTAATTAGAAAGATAAAACGATTTCCTACATCATAGTATTTTTTTTATAATTTTTAGACATTAAATAAATTAAATTATTTATGACATCATGATGATGCAGTGATGACCTCATTATTTAACGATTTAAATAAAATGGGAAGATAATGCAAAATCCAAGGCTTAAACTTGTCCAAAGCCAATTGGATGAAGATATTTCGAACCCTTATCACCTTAGCCTCGAATTATATAAGTGTGGGACCTTTAGAATCCGAAAAGCATTGTGAAATAATGTAACATTTCAATCTTTCCAAAAGTGCCCCTCCTCTCCACTTATAAAAGGCCCCCACCCCTCCCACCTCATTTACACTTTCAAGCCATTTGGCTCGGCCACCCTCTTCCCAAATACTCTCCCAACATTCCTCCATTACTCATAGAAGCCTCACTTTGGGCATAACTTTTCCCAAGGAAGCCATTGGCTCAAATCAAAAAGAGTTACCCAATTTTGAGGTAATGTCTTTTCTAATGTTGTTTTGTTTTATTTTTCTTCTCCAACCCCCTAAACTCTTTTTATTCATTTCTTTTGTAACAACACCAGTATCCGAAATATACTAGGATGTTGTTATAAGAAGGATTCGAGCTACACTTACACACACCTACATCTAATGGTTAAAGAACATACGGTTTCTGTGGATGGAGAATTTCGGCCTCACGAAACGATGATTGTTCAACACTCATTTTACACCTTCAAAGGTGGCCATTATGATGTCACTATTTTTATATATGATATATAATATGTTTATGTTTTACTTATGCTTCTTTATTTTTCATTTGTGTCTTACCTTTATGGCTTCCATTATGGGTATACGCGATATCTTCATTTTAGGAAGTGCGGACTACCGCCCCCTCAAAGTGATTTGAATCGTTAATGCCATATGTGGGATGTATAAAGGATGGAGTGAATGGTATTATACACTATATTATACTGGAATTATATTATACATTTATATCATTATGATTTAGTTCCATTAAATATGAAATTCAAATGAAAGTAGCGTTCATGCGTACGTACGGCTTACCGTCTCCATGAACGGTGCATTTCATTTCTTACCTCTAAATGTTACGTAATATTATAAATGAATGTATATACTGGATATATAATATATATATGACATCTAAATCATGAATATAATTCTGGATATAATGGATATCTCACCACATAAACAACTTGTAATTATAAGAAGCTTATTGTTGACTCAAGTACCAAAGATCGACAAAACGACCGATATTAACTTAAATAATTACATAATGTTCATATCATTGTAATCATTGATATAATAAGGATAATGAAATTGAAAATGGTTCTTAATAAGGTATATATTAACTATAGTTTATTATTGAGGAGGTTAAAGAACGGTTGAGTCAAGTCAGACACGAGGTAAGGGAACTTCTTAACCCAACTTCCATTCTTTGGGTTAATCTCCTACTTTCAAATTATGTCATGATATTATTATGTAATATTATGTATTTTTACTTCCTTTATGTGTACCTATAGTGAATACACATAATAGATCTATTTTATTTTAAAAATAATCTTTTTAAGGACTTCATCTCAATCACCTTTCATTGAGGCATATTTGGTTTTATACACAATTTTCTTTTATACGGTGTATAAACCCCTTTGACTTTTACGTTTATTCAAAAGGAATATTTTTTATACGAAGCGTTTACTAAACGACAAAAGGGAATGTTTATGTCGTACGTATGCGGCGACAACGACTTCTCCGCCGCCGTGACCACTATTTCAGTTTCGGCTTCCTCTACAAGCCATACCCTTTTTGTTAATGAAAAATAAATACCATGATATACTTTTCTTTTATTTTGGTATTGAAAATGGTTTTGAAAGCGTTTTTATTATATCAATGTGTTGTATTGATATCTTGTGATTGAAATGTGGAAATGTTATGTTTCCTTTATGCATGTTTTATGTGATACGTTTATGTTATGGTTTATGAGATGTTTAAACCTGTTCATATGAGGAATGTATTGGACTTAATATGTGACGGGTGGAGCCCGCTATAGCTCCTCGATGCATCGGTAGGTCTCATGAGACAACTAGACATGGAATTGGCCGAGGCCCTTTCCCAATTTGATTTATGGTTTTGGCCGAGGCCTTAATCATTTTAGACGTCTTGGCCGAGGCCTTGAAAAAATGTTCCAGAATGTCCGACATTATACATTCCCTCATTATGAAAGTGGTTATTGTTATTGCATGTGATTATTCGTCTAGTAGAATATCTATGTGAGTAAGTAAATGGCATTATCTCATTTTATTTTTTCAATATTATGCTAAAGTTCAAGTTTAAAAAGGCTTTTGTTTTAGTTATACATTGCCTTAAATGTTAATGATTATTTATGAAAGCTTCCGCAATATTGTTATCCTTACTGAGCATCTGAGCTCACCCCTTTCAATGTTTTAATATTTTCCAGGATGTGAAGAAGTATCTTATGGATGACCTACAGGGATAGTCAGAAGAGGATATTAGTGTGGACTATTAAGACTTTGTTATTGTAGTTTTTTCCTTTATGATGTAATGTAACGTTTACGAATGTATCTAGTGTTTCCAAGGCTACTAAACTAATCGGTCTTTCGAGACTTGATCTTTTATGATCATGACAATGTTACGAAGTAATGCGCCGGCTCTGGGTAGCTGGGGTCGGGGCATTACAGTTGGTATCAGAGGCAGTTTAGTACTAACCTTGGAAGCTAGATTTAGATAATCTCTGATTAGATCACATAGCCCAAAGATAGACTTTGAGGATTAGTATAGAAGAACTTCCTAGAATTTTGGTATTATAGAGATGTTATGAGTTTTCCGAGCAATACATCCCTATCTGGATACGAGCAGGTAGAGGCGGCTCTGGCACAGATGTACCTAGGGGTAAAACCCGAAAACACCGCTTTGAGCTAGACTTGAACGGGAACTGGTGCACGACAATGGGCCTTGCTGCACTCTTGGTTACGACACTCCCGGGGGATATGCTTAGGATAATTATCATTTTATTTACAAACCACTATGAAGGGTTATGAGTATATACTTCCTCAAAGAAAACATTTCTTTTTATGATTATGGATTATATCCATAAATAGTTCAATTTATGTAAAGTGTTTTACAAGTATGGAATTATGTATTTTGATTCATAAACTAATCTAGTTTATGCCATTGTTTAGAAATGGCGCCTAGTGGAAGGAATGGAAACCGTATCAATGCACGAACTCCGTGTAGGGATTGCCCTCCTGATCAAGATAATTATTGTGGATCTGGAGATACAACTGATGCTGATCAACTTATTACCATACTGGGACAACTCACTCAGGTTATGAATAATAACCGTTTTCGTATGGAGCACCCTGATCCGCAACGTGGAGGATCAATGTTAGACCGCTTCATGAGGTAACAACCACCAACCTTCAATGGGAGTCCAAATCCTATAGTAGCTGAGCAATGGATAAATTCCTTAGAGAAAATATTCCATGCCTTGGGGAGTAGTGAAAGGGAGAAGGTTGTCATGGCAGTTTACCGCCTCACTGGAGATGCCGATCAGTGGTGGTCGCTGATTCAAAACACAAAGGAAGATGATGACGTATCGAATATGGAATGGAGGGAGTTAAAAGATCTTTTCTTAGAAAAATACTTTCCTCGTGACCATCGAGCAGATATGGAAAGGCAATTTCTGAGTCTGAGGCAGAAGGAGGATGAGAATGTCGCAAAGTATGAGGCTAACTTTAAAAGGTTAGCGAGGCATGCTGCCGATTATATACGTAACCCAAGGAGTAAGATTGATCGTTTCTTTGATGGGTTAAAACCATTTCTCCGTCGAGCTTTGGTATCACAATGCTTCTCATCATACGAAGATATTGTCTCGTGTGCTATCAAGACAGAAAAGAAATTCTCTAAGTCTTATGACAACAAAGTAAAGCAAGAGAAGAAGAGAACGGTGGAACAAGAGACAGATAAAGGGAAAAAGGGAAAGAAGGATTTTCCATTATGTGATAATTGTGGGAATAATCACCCTGGTACTTGCCTAAAAGGAATGAGAGTTTGTTATAAATGTGGAGAAAAGGGTCACCAGGCTCGTGATTGCAAGGGAAAGAAAGAGGCTATCAAAGTTGAATGCTACAATTGTAGAGAAATGGGTCATTATGAAAATGAATGTCCTAAGCGTCAGGGAAACATACCTCAGAAAAGGCCAAGGGATCAAGGACAATCTTATGCTGTTACTACAGTTGAAGCAGAATAACTAATGTATTGGTGATTTTGGACTCATGGACTATATTCTGGTTATTAGAATAATGTGATATATATAAGGATTGTACTGCAGTACTTTTTGATTTCAGTAAGGTTTTAATATGATTAAGGTAATCATATTTTTAGTATTTGACAATAAGAGAAACTTTTCTTTGTTTGGGGAATCTGATGTTAGAATTGATTTTGGAATTTAGAGACCTTTTAGAGAAAGTCTGGATGAATGTATTTTGGATAACTATAAAGGTTGGAGTGGATTAAGTTTAACTTTGGATAGTATTGTTTAAGGTTAAAACATTTATGAAGATTATTTTTGGAATAGTATAGTACTATATTTTTAGGAAAAGGACAACCTGCAGGGTGGGGAATAACCCGTCGCGTCGGACAAAGCTGTAGGAATCGAACCCACAACCATAGTGCGACAAGACTTTATTTCCTACCACTAGCCTACAGGAAGTCCCTGGTTATTACAAAATCGTTTTACTAATCTACATGGTATGTGTTAACATTTGGAACCTTATACAATTAGGATAAATAGAATATTTTTGAGTTCCGTTACCATTTGGAGTAAAAGTTGGGTTTGTGGTAAAAATTTATTAACGAATGAAAGTATACATAACAAGTATGTATATTCCCTTACGTTCTTAGTAAATCTCCTAAATAAATTCCTCAACATTATAAAAGGCAACTTAAAACAAAAATGTTGTCGGTTAACTTTTCCAACTGGGGATTCAATGACCGTTTAACCAATCACAAGTTTGTGATTTTCTTATGGTTAAACTTTCTCCTAATCCTGTTTTCTATAACTCTCCATCAGACCTTGATGGTTTGTTTTTCTTCCATATCCATATTTTCATAGAATCCTAGAATGGGCTATATCGGGTGACCTTTGTACTTATCCTGCTTTCTTTTAATGTTATATATTTATTATCCTTATTTCCGATGTGGGTTTTTCACAAAGGTATTTTCTATTTTCAACCTTTTATTATCAAAGAAAAATTTCAAATTGCGAGGACGCAATTTATTGAAGGAGGGGAGAATGTAACACCCTGAGCTTCCACGATACGCTTCTCATTCAATAATGCAATGGCTTGCATTATACGCAACATCGAGTTCTAAAACACCGCGACTAATCAAAGTAGCCGTTATGAATAGTAATAACCACTTTTTAAAATTATAGAAATTTTATATTTCAAAATGGACTTCATTTTTGGATTCGGAATATCGAAATTATCCTATGTTGAATTTTTGGTATTTTTCTGAGAACTTCTAATTTTTTATGAATAGTGAAAAATACTTAAAAACAAATTTTTTAATAAAAATAATTAATAGTGATAAATTATACTATTTAGTGGTTTTAAAGTATAATTGGAATATATTTTTATCATTTTATCCAATGGTGGTCATTATAATTAATTTGACATTGAAATTGGACATAAACAATTGCCAATCTTTTGATATAAATTGTTTCTTAAAAACACGCTATTTGTTGTGACAGCGGGAATTAATTATAAAATTAATTAATGAAACTTATATGTTTGGAATTTTGTAAAATAGACATCATTTTTGAATTTGGATTATCAATTATAGCTTAGGGTGAAATTTTGGCATTGTTCTGAAAAACTTCAATTTTTGATGAATAGTGAAACCACTAAGTGGTAGTTAAATAACTGATCTTTCGTTTAAATGAAATATTACCACTTCTGTGATTTGATTTTCAAAAATCCGACATACATGGTTGTCATTAAGAAGTAAAATGTGGTTCAATGAGATTAAAATAATTTTTTGGTGAATAGTAACTTTTAAGTTCTTAATCACGATTAGAGGTAATTAGTGTAGTTTAAGGTACAAATAATGT
This sequence comes from Viscum album, assembly GCA_963277665.1. NCBI lineage: Eukaryota > Viridiplantae > Streptophyta > Magnoliopsida > Santalales > Viscaceae > Viscum > Viscum album. The sequence continues at coordinate 910,661,904 of OY728145.1, forward strand.
TTTTATAATATGAGATGAGCATGAAACTTGTCCTACTCCTATGTGATGAGTCATGGCCGACCAAGACAACCCATGGGTCAACTTGGGGACCCCATGGAGCCACTTTAGTTGGAAAATGACATTAATATATATTTATTTAATGTTAAAATTAAATTGACACAAACATGAGTTGTTTTACTAAAAAAGTTTTTAAGTGGGGTTACACAAGTCCAAATTTTGATTATAAATATTCATTAGAAAGCTAAAACGATTTCCTACATCATAGTATTTTTTTTATAATTTTTAGACATTAAATAAATTAAATTATTTATGACATCATGATGATGCAGTGATGACCTCATTATTTAACGATTTAAATAAAATGGGAAGATAATGCAACATCCAAGGCTTACACTTGTCCAAAGACAATTGGATGAGGATATTTCGAACCCTTATCACCTTAGCCTCGAATTATATAAGTGTGGGACCTTTAGAATCCTAAAAGCATTGTGAAATAATGTAACATTTCAATCTTTCCAAAAGTGCCCCTCCTCTCCACTTATAAAAGGCCCCCACCTCTCCCACCTCATTTACACTTTCAAGCCATTTGGATCGGCCAACCTCTGACCAAATACTCTCCCAACATTCCTCCATTACTCATAGAAGCCTCACTTTGGGCAGAACTTTTCCCAAGGAAGCCTTTGGCTCAAATCAAAAAGAGTTACCCGATTTTGAGGTAATGTCTTTTCTAATGTTGTTTTGTTTTATTTTTATTCTCCAACCCCCTAAACTATTTTTATTCATTTCTTTTGTAACAACACAAGTATCCTCAATATACTAGGATGTTGTTATAAGAAGTATTCGAGCTACACTTACACACACCTACATCTAATGGTTAAAGAACATACAGTTTCTGTGGATGGCGAATTTCTGCCTCACGAAACGATGATTGTTCAACACTCATTTTACACCTTCAAAGGTGGCCATTATGATGTCACTATTTTTAAATATGATATATAATATGTTTATGTTTTACTTATGCTTCTTTATTTTTCATTTGTGTCTTACCTTTATGGCTTCCATTATGGGTATACGCGATATCTTCATTTTAGGAAGTGCGGACTACCGCCCCCTCAAAGTGATTTGAATCGTTAATGCCATATGTGGGATGTATAAAGGATGGAGTAAATGGTATTATACACTATATTATACTGGAATTATATTATACATTTATATCATTATGATTTAGTTCCATTAAATATGAAATTCAAATGAAAGTAGCGTTCATGCGTACGTACGGCTTACCGTCTCCATGAACGGTGCATTTCATTTCTTACCTCTAAATGTTACGTAATATTATAAATGAATGTATATACTGGATATATAAGATATATATGACATCTAAATAATGAATATAATTCTGGATATAACGGATATCTCACCACATAAACAACTTGTAATTATAAGAAGCTTATTGTTGACTCAAGTACCAAAGATCGACAAAACGACCGTTATTAACTTAAATAATTACATAATGTTCATATCATTGTAATAAGTGATATAATAAGGATAATGAAATTGAAAATGGTTCTTAATAAGGTATATATTAACTCTAGTTTATTATTCAGGAGGTTAAAGAACAGTTGAGTCAAGTCAGACACGAGGTAAGGGAACTTCTTAACCCAACTTCCATTCTTTGGGTTAATCTCCTACTTTCAAATTATGTCATGATATTATTATGTAATATTCTGTATTTTTACTTTAATTATGTGTACCTATAGTGAATACACATAATAGATCTATTTTATTTTAAAAATAATCTTTTTAAGGACTTTATCTCAATCACCTTTCATTGAGGCATATTTGGTTTTATACACAATTTTCTTTTATACGGTGTATAAAACCCTTTGACTTTTACGTTTATTCAAAAGGAATCTTTTTTATACGAAGCATTTACTAAACGAAAAAAGGGAATGTTTATGTCGTACGTATGCGGTGACAACGACTTCTCCGCCACCGTGACCACTATTTGAGTTTCGGCTTCCTCTACAAGCCATACCCTTTTTGTTAATGAAAAATAAATACCATGATATACTTTTCTTTTATTTTGGTATTGAAAATGGTTTTGAAAGCGTTTTTATTATATCAATGTGTTGTATTGATATCTTGTGATTGAAATGTGGAAATGTTATGTTTCCTTTATGCATGTTTTATGTGATACGTTTATGTTATGGTTTATGAGATGTTTAAACCTGTTCATATGAGGAATGTATTGGACTTAATATGTGACGGGTGGAGCCCGCTATAGCTCCTCGATGCATCGGTAGGTCTCATGAGACAACTAGACGTGGAATTGGCCGAGGCCCTTTACCAATTTGATTTATGGTTTTGGCCGAGGCCTTAATCATTTTAGACGTCTTGGCCGAGGCCTTGACAAAATGTTTCAGAATGTCCGGCATTATACATTCCCTCATTATGAAAGTGGTTATTGTTATTGCATGTGATTATTCGTCTGGTAGAATATCCATGTGAGTAAGTAAATGGCATTATCTCATTTTATTTTTGCCATATTATGCTAATGTTAAAGTTTAAAAAGGCTTTTGTTTTAGTTATACATTGCCTTAATTGTTAATGATTATTTATGAAAGCTTCCGCAATATTGTTATCCTTACTGAGCATCTGAGCTCACCCCTTTCAATGTTTTAATATTTTCCAGGATGTGAAGAAGTATCTTATGGATGACCTACAGGGATAGTCAGAAGATGATATTAGTGTGGACTATGAAGACTTTGTTATTGTAGTTTTTCGCTTTATGATGTAATGTAACGTTTACGAATGTATCTAGTGTTTCCAAGGCTACTAAACTAATCGGTCTTTCGAGACTTGATCTTTTATGATCATGCCAATGTTACGAAGTAATGCACCGGCTCTGGGTAGCTGGGGTCGGGGCGTTACAGTTGGTATCAGAGGGAGTTTAGTACTAACCTTGGAAGCTAGATTTAGATAAACTCTGATTAGAGCACATAGCCCAAAGATAGACTTTGAGGATTAGTATAGAAGAACTTCCTAGAATTTTGGTATTATAGAGATGTTATGAGTTTTCCGAGAAATACATCCCTGTCTGGATACGAGCAGGTAGAGGCGGCTCTGGCACAGATGTACCTAGGGGTAAAACCCGAAAACACCGCTTTGAGCTAGACTCGAACGGGAACTGGTGCATGACAACGGGCCTTGCTGCACTCTTGGTTACGACACTCCCGGGGGATATGCTTAGGATAATTCTCATTTTATTTACAAACCACTATGAAGGGTTATGAGTATATACTTCCTCAAAGAAAACATTTCTTTTTATGATTATGGATTATATCCATAAATAGTTCAATTTATGTAAAGTGTTTTACAAGTATGGAATTATGTATTTTGATTCATAAACTAATCTAGTTTGTGCCATTGTTTAGAAATGGCGCCTAGTGGAAGGAATGGAAACCGTATCAATGCACGAACTCCGTGTAGGGATTTCCCTCCTGATCAAGATAATTATTGTGGATCTGGAGATACAACTGGTGCTGATCAACTTATTACCATACTGGGACAACTCACTCAGGTTATGAATAATAACCTTACTCGTATGGAGCACCCTGATCCGCAACATGGAGGATCAATGTTAGACCGCTTCATGAGGCAACAACCACCAACCTTCAATGGGAGTACAAATCCTATAGTAGCTGAGCAATGGATAAAATCCTTAGAGAAAATATTCCATGCCTTGGGGAGTAGTGAAAGGGAGAAGGTTGTCATGGCAGTTTACCGTCTCACTGGAGATGCCGATCAGTGGTGGTCGCTGATTCAAAACACAAATGAAGATGATGACGTATCGAATATGGAATGGAGGGAGTTCAAAGATCTTCTCTTAGAAAAATACTTTCCTCGTGACCATCGAGCAGATATGGAAAGGCAATTTCTGAGTCTGAGGCAGAAGGAGGATGAGAATGTCGCAAAGTATGAGGCTAACTTTACAAGGTTAGCGAGGCATGCTGCCGATTATATACGTAACCCAAGGAGTAAGATTGATCGTTTCTTTGATTGGTTAAAACCATTTCTCCGTCGAGCTTTGGTATCACAATCCTTCTCATCATACGAAGATATTGTCTCGTGTGCTATCAAGACAGAAAAGGAATTTTCTAAGTCTTATGACAACAAAGTAAAGCAAGAGAAGAAGAGAACGGTGGAACAAGAGACAGATAAAGGGAAAAAGGGAAAGAATGATTTTCCATTATGTGATAATTGTGGGAAGAATCACCTTGGTACTTGCCTAAAAGGAATGGGAGTTTGTTATAAATGTGGAGAAAAGGGTCACCAGGCTCGTGATTGCAAGGGAAAGAAAGAGGCTATCAAAGTTGAATGCTACAATTGTTGAGAAATGGGTCATTATGCAAATGAATGTCCTAAGCGTCAGGGAAACTTACCTCAGAAAAGGCCAAGGGATCAAGGACAATCTTATGCTGTTACTACAGTTGAAGCAGAATAACTAATGTATTGGTGCTTTTGGACTCATGGATTATATTCTGGTTATTAGAATAATGTGATATATATATAAGGATTGTACTGCAGTACTTGTTGATTTCAGTAAGGTTTTAATATGATTAAGGTAATCATATTTTTAGTATGTGACAATAAGAGAAACTTTTCGTTGTTTGGGGAATCTGATGTTACAATTGATTTTGGAATTTAGAGACCTTTTAGAGAAAGTCTGGATGAAGGTATTTTGGATAACTATAAAGGTTGGAGTGGATTAAGTTGAACTTTGGATAGTATTGTTTAAGGTCAAAACATTTATGAAGATTATTTTTGGAATAGTATAATACTATATTTTTAGGAAAAGGACAACCTGCAGGGTGGGGAATAACCCGTCGCGTCGGACAAAGCTGTAGGAATCGAACCCACAACCATAGTGCGACAAGCCTTTATTTCCTACCACTAGCCTACAGGAAGTCCCTGGTTATTACAAAATCGTTTTACTAATCTAAATGGTATGTGTTAACATTTGGAACCTTATACAATTAGGATAAATAGAATATTTTTGAGTTCTGTTACCATTTGGAGTAAAAGTTGGGTTTGTGGTAAAAATTTATTAACGAATGAAAGTATACATAACAAGTATGTATATTCCCTTACGTTCTTAGTAAATCTCCTAAATAAATTCCTCAACATTATAAAAGGTAACTTAAAACAAAAATGTTGTCGGTTAACTTTTCCAACTGGGGATTAAATGACCGTTTAACCAATCACAAGTTTGTGATTTTCTTATGGTTAAACTTTCTCCTAATCCTGTTTTCTATAACTCTCCATCAGACCTTGATGGTTTGTTTTTCTTCCATATCCATATTTTCATAGAATCCTAGAATGGGCTATATCGGGTGACCTTTGTACTTATCCTTCTTTCTTTTAATGTTATATATTTATTAACCTTATTTCCGATGTGGGTTTTCCACAAAGGTATTTTCTATTTTCAACCTTTTATTATCAAAGAAAAATTTCAAATTGCGAGGACGCAATTTATTGAAGGAGGGGAGAATGTAACACCCCGAGCTTCCACGATACGCTTCTCATTCAATAATGCAATGGCTTGCATTATACACAACTTCGAGTTCTAAAACACCGCGACTAATCAAAGTAGCTGTTATGAATAGTAATAACCACTTTTTAAAATTATAGAAATTTTATATTTCAAAATGGACTTCATTTTTGGATTCGGAATATCGAAATTAGCCTATGTTGAATTTTTGGTATTTTTCTGAGAACTTCTAATTTTTTATGAATAATGAAAAATACTTAAAAACAACTTTTTTAATAAAAATAATTAATGGTGATAAATTATACTATTTAGTGGTTTTAAAGTATAATTGGAATATATTTTTATCATTTTATCCAATGGTGGTCATTAGAATTAATTTGACATTGAAATTGGACATAAACAATTGCAAATCTTTTGATATAAATTGTTTCTTAAAAACACCCTATTTGTTGTGACAGCGGGAATTAATTATAAAATTAATTAATGCAACTTATATGTTTGGAATTTTGTAAAATAGACATCATTTTTGAATTTGGAATATCAATTATAGCTTAGGGTGAAATTTTGGCGTTGTTCTGAAAAACTTCAATTTTTGATGAATAGTGAAACCACTAAGTGGTAGTTAAATAACTGATTTTTCGTTTAAATGAAATATTACCACTTCTGTGATTTTATTTTCAAAAATCCGACATACATGGTTGTCATTAAGAAGTAAAATGTGGTTCAATGAGATTAAAATAATTTTTTGGTGAATAGTAACTTTTAAGTTCTTAATCGCGATTAGAGGTAATTAGTGTAGTTTAAGGTACAAATAATGTTTTTATAATATGAGATGAGCATGACACTTGTCCTACTCCTATTGGATGAGTCATGGCCGACCAAGACAACCCATGGGTCAACTTGGGGACCCCATGGAGCCACTTTAGTTGGAAAATGACATTAATATATATTTATTTAATGTTAAAATTAAATTGACACAAACATGAGTTGTTTTACTAAAACAGTTTTTAAGTGGGGTTACACAAGTCAAAATTTTGATTATAAATATTCATTAGAAATCTAAAAATATTTCCTAAATCATAGTATTTTTTTTATAATTTTTAGACATTAAATAAATTAAATTATTTATGACATCATGATGATGCAGTGATGACCTCATTATTTAACGATTTAAATAAAATGGGAAGATAATGAAAAATCCAAGGCTTACACTTGTCCAAAGCCAATTGGATGAGGATATTTCGAACCCTTATCACCTTAGCCTTTAATTATATAAGTGTGGGACCTTTAGAATCCTAAAAGCATTGTGAAATAATGTAACATTTCAATCTTTCCAAAAGTGCCCCTCCTCTCCACTTATAAAAGGCCCCCACCTCTCCCACCTCATTTACACTTTCAAGCCATTTGTCTCGGCCAAACTCTGCCCAAATACTCTCCCAACATTCCTCCATTACTCATAGAAGCCTCACTTTGGGAAGAACTTTTCCCAAGGAAGCCTTTGGCTCAAATCAAAAAGAGTTACCCGATTTTGAGGTAATGTCTTTTCTAATGTTGTTTTGTTTTATTTTTCTTCTCCAACCCCCTAAAATCTTTTTATTCATTTCTTTTGTAACAACACCAGTATCCTCAATATACTAGGATGTTGTTATAAGAAGGATTAGAGCTACACTTACACACACCTACATCTAATGGTTAAAGAACATACGGTTTCTGTGGATGGCGAATTTCTGCCTCACGAAACGATGATTGTTCAACACTCATTTTACACCTTCAAAGGTGGCCATTATGATGTCACTATTTTTATATATGATATATAATATGTTTATGTTTTACTTATGCTTCTTTATTTTTCATTTTTGTCTTACCTTTATGGCTTCCATTATGGGTATACGCGATATCTTCATTTTAGGAAGTGCGGACTACCGCCCCCTCAAAGTGATTTGAATCGTTAATGCCATATGTGGGATGTATAAAGGATGGATTAAATGGTATTATACACTATATTATACTGGAATTATATTATACATTTATATAATTATGATTTAGTTCCATTAAATATGAAATTGAAATGAAAGTAGCGTTCATGCGTACGTACGGCTTACCGTCTCCATGAACGGTGCATTTCATTTCTTACCTCTAAATGTTACGTAATATTATAAATGAATGTATATACTGGATATATAAGATATATATGACATCTAAATCATGAATATAATTCTGGATATAATGGATATTTCACCACATAAACAACTTGTAATTATAAGAAGCTTATTGTTGACTCAAGTACCAAAGATCGACAAAACGACCGTTATTAACTTAAATAATTACATAATGTTCATATCATTGTAATAAGTGATATAATAAGGATAATGAAATTGAAAATGGTTCTTAATAAGGTATATATTAACTCTAGTTTATTATTCAGGAGGTTAAAGAACGGTTGAGTCAAGTCAGACACGAGGTAAGGGAACTTCTTAACCCAACTTCCATTCTTTGGGTTAATCTACTACTTTCAAATTATGTCATGATATTATTATGTAATATTCTGTATTTTTACTTTCTTTATGTGTACCTATAGTGAATACACATAATAGATGTATTTTATTTTAAAAATAATCTTTTTAAGGACTTCATCTCAATCACCTTTCATTGAGGCATATTTGGTTTTATACACAATTTTCTTTTATACGGTGTATAAACCCCTTTGACTTTTACGTTTATTCAAAAGGAATCTTTTTTATACGAAGCGTTTACTAAATGACAAAAGGGAATGTTTATGTCGTACGTATGCGGCGACAATGACTTCTCCGCCGTCGTGACCACTATTTGAGTTTCGGCTTCATCTACAAGCCATACCCTTTTTGTTAATGAAAAATAAATACCATGATATACTTTTCTTTTATTTTGTTATTGAAAATGGTTTTGAAAGCGTTTTTATTATATCAATGTGTTTTATTGATATCTTGTGATTGAAATGTGGAAATGTTATGTTTCCTTTATGCATGTTTTATGTGATACGTTTATGTTATGGTTTATGAGATGTTTAAACCTGTTCATATGAGGAATGTATTGGACTTAATATGTGACGGGTGGAGCCCGCTATAGCTCATCGATGCATCGGTAGGTCTCATGAGACAACTAGACGTGGAATTGGACGAGGCCCTTTCCCAATTTGATTTATGGTTTTGGCCGAGGCCTTAATCATTTTAGACGTCTTGGCCGAGGCCTTGACAAAATGTTTCAGAATGTCCGGCATTATACATTCCCTCATTATGAAAGTGGTTATTGTTATTGCATGTGATTATTCATCTGGTAGAATATCCATGTGAGTAAGTAAATGGCATTATCTCATTTTATTTTTGCCATATTATGCTAAAGTTCAAGTTTAAAAAGGCTTTTGTTTTAGTTATACATTGCCTTAAATGTTAATGATTATTTATGAAAGCTTCCGCAATATTGTTATGCTTACTGAGCATCTGAGCTCACCCCTTTCAATGTTTTAATATTTTCCAGGATGTGAAGAAGTATATTATGGATGACCTACAGGGATAGTCAGAAGAGGATATTAGTGTGGAATATGAAGACTTTGTTATTGTATTTTTTTGCTTTATGATGTAATGTAACGTTTACGAATGTATATAGTGTTTCCAAGGCTACTAAACTAATCGGTCTTTCGAGAATTGATCTTTTATGATCATGCCAATGTTACGAAGTAATGCACCGGCTCTGGGTAGCTGGGGTCGGGGCGTTACAGTTAATCAAACCGTGAACCTAACCATGCAAGGATCCCCAATAAATAATAACTTGCCTCATGGTTGTCACATGGTTTTGAAAACAATGTAGCCAAACTATGTGACTCTTAATTTTTTGCTAGAAATTAAAATTTCATTTTAATGAAATGTTTTTAATCCCTTTTTATATCTGTTACCCCCTCCACTCAGGATTTTCACTCCCTCCAAGAACACAAATGTTCCCCGACTCCTCTTTAGGGGTTTTGACCTAGCTCTATCAATGGTGATCCCTTTCCTTAACCTTAAAAATCTACAAACTCCTCTCGGTAAGTTCCATCCTTTTCACAATTCTATTTCTTAGTTCCTCCTCTTCTCATTGATCTATATCCATGTGACAGATCTTTTCCCAATTTTGGGGGTTTTTCTAAATCTTCTGGTTTTTCCCGCTTTAGGTTGAATCAAGTGTTGATATTGGATGTGTGGATTACTGCAACCATGAGGTAGGGAATCTAATATTTTCCCGTCATTTCATTGCATTTTTGGCGTTGTCCTGTTGGGCTGCTAGCCATAACCTATCGAAAAAACTTTTTTTCATATTAAATTAACCAATATGGTTTTACATGCCCATAATATCATTTTATTTTGGAGAAACCCATTTCATAGGGTTTCCACCTTGCCCTTGGATATCCCCTTGTGTGTTCCCAACCCAAATGGCCTATATTACCTTTCATTTTAAATGTGGGAATTACCTTGGTGGTGTGTGGAACCTTGGTTATATGCTTTAAATTGATAAATTAATTTAATAATTGCATTAAACCATGAATTGGGTCCCTTTGATAATGTATTGGCTTGATTATAATTGATTGGACCATGTGTAGTGCATTATACCTTGGGCACACCTAATGTTTTTTGAATGGAATGTGCCTTGCATTCAAACTTTCTCATTTTTAGTTACATGAATACGTTTCCTTATAAGGATATCCTTATGCCTTGTGCTAAAATCATAAACTTCATGTAATATAACTCTCTTAGTGGTATTGTACTCTAATTCCCATGTTAATTCCAAGTGCATTATGCTAACGCCTTATGTTAAACTCTTATTCTTAATATCATGTGAAATTTCTCACCTTATATCATGAAAAAAGCTTATGTCTTGTTTAGTGATCCTTTTTCGAGTCATTCAAATGGTTTGGATGGAATGTGATAATTATTCAAGATTAATATCTTGAGATGATGAAATTTCATTGATTAAATATTTGTAAGAGGCATATAGATTTCATATGCCTCTTATATTTCTTTGATTATGCAAGTTTCTTTATGCTTATTCCCTTGTTTATTAGATTTACTATATGAAATACCTTGGTAAGGTTTTTATATTTTGTTATTGAATTGTTTGTGATCAAATGCAATTGTATATATCACATGACTTATAGTTTATGCCTCATACCATAACCGATCTTATTTAATGCTTATTTCTCTACTGTATGGAATGTGCCTTTGTTGTTTAACTTGAATTACATAGCTCTGTTAAATGGAAAGCATGTGGTATTGAGATGATTATTTTTTGTCTCACAATCATAAATTTATTTCTTGTTATACATTCTTTATTTGATATGGCTCTTATTATGGTCTCGAAGAGAATATGAATCATGTATTATGGATCTATGGATGGACTCTTCACGCTCTTATGGGATATGACCTAACATGCCAGGGGTGATGATTTGGCATTCCTGGTGAGGGATTCCTATGAAGTTTCTTCTAATAATGTGTGAATCTGGTTCCCTAGGGGAGAAATATAGTTGAAACTTTTGGCAAGATGGATATGTTATACCTTGGGTGATACTCAGTCCCCTTGTGAGATACTTGGGATAGACCCAGAAATTACTATACCTTGAAGTGATACTTGGGACACTGTAAGGGTTTCCTTGGATGGGCTCAGTGGTATTGGCTATTATCATATGTTCCTGTTGTGATACTTTGGATTCTTTTAGATCACTTTGGATGGGTATGATACTCCACCTCATGATTTAATGAATGACATAGATTGTAATGTTTGATAGATTGGATTGCTTATTATTATGAGATGGATCCTTTAATTTTACATCGAGCATGTTGTGATATTCCTCGGTGTTTCTTGGGTATACTTATGCATGTTCAAGAAATAACATGGATATGAGACCCCAATCCAGAGCACAAGATTTGGGGTATGTGTTTGTTAGTTTTATTTTTTACATTTCATATGATATATATATTGTGACATACACAAGAATCTTATTTAGGAATTCATCTTAGGCCGAAGCAGGTGGTATGTGATGATTGTCTACTTAGGAACCCGAACTAAGATGCAATTGTTTATTTATTTACTTCTCTTTCATTCTTTATGTTTGGAACACTGATATATATATATATATATATATTTATATATATATATATATAAATTGTGAAATAGAAAGGTCTAGACATCACGGGTGTCAGCATACTGAGATTTATATCTCACACCCTGCTCGGGTATCATTTGGTACCCAAGTAGACTTTATGCTCGCAAGTATGGATAAAGGGAAGCGTACTACATCTGATTCTTGAGTTTCTTATTGTTTAGGATAGAGATTTGGGGGCAGAGGACTAAGCCTATGGTTGAGATACTATAGTTCCAGTTTTTGGATCATTTGTAGTTTTGATAGCATGAAGTATATGCTTTTACCCCTGTTTTCCCTGAACTCCCAATTTTGTACAGTCTCGGGACACCATCATCATCATTTTGTATCTAGTATTATTATTCATCTTTTGTTGTTATCTATTTATTCTACTTGGGTTATTTATTTTATTATGATGTTATCTACTTTAACATGTGATCAATCTATTTATAATATGTCATTTAACGCTGTATATATTCGATCTATGAGGGATATGAGGGAATAGTCTCCCCATGGACACACGCTAGGCCCTCACTACTATTCATCAGCCTCTGGAGTTTAGGGATATGTGATTGAGGTCATGTGGCCAACTTATTTCAGGGAACCATTAAGTGGCATCCAGGATTGTTACGCTAAAAAAACTCTAGTTGTAGTGGAAGCACCTAGTGGGTGAATAACCATAAAGGTTTTTTTCCAGATTTGATGGATTATTTACTAATTTTTCAAGATGTTAAAATTAGGACCAAAGAAAATTTTCCATGTAACATTGACATAGAAAGTCTAAAACACAAAAAAATATTTTTACATTGAATTTATAATTAATTAATCAGATCTAAAGAAAGAATACCTGGTCATTGGATCTTTCTTTGATGAAGATGTTGATTTTCTAAAAACCCTTTCTTGATTACCTTTTTTGTATAGGGAGTAACTAAAGTAGATCCCCTATAGTGGTGATATACACATGGTCCTTTGATCTATGAACAACAATGATGGAATTAAATGTGATAGAATGGTAGATCAATATTCATGTGTTATTCTTATTGATTTCTACAATATCATTTGGTCTTGACGGATTCTCCCTTATTATCCTCATTCATGAGAGGAAGAGAGGAGGAGGAATATAGATAGAATTACATTATGCCCAAGGATTATTAATTCTCAATTAACCCCACCCAATAGACAAAATAGTTTATTTATAGAATTAGGGATTATGTTAAAATAATATTTAATTGCACAAAGGCACATAAATAATACAATAAACCTCATCTTACACCATTATATATAATAATAATAACAATATTATTATTTTATGGTGTGTGATTACTAGTGAAATTATAAATATTATTTTACCAGCTTGAAATTAATATTTATCACCAGACATAATATTGGTATACTCATCCTCCTCAACATTTATCAAATACCCAAATAAATATTTATAAAATATTTATTCATAAATAAATATTCTATACACATTCTGGTGTATAAATATTTATTAAATATTCAATATATATATATATATATTATTCACAATTTGGAGAATAAATATTTATTAAATATTCACGGAATTACATAACTAATTTATGAATAAATAAATAATTAGTTATTACCTCTGTGGTTATTTGTGATCTATAAATCCTAAATAAAATTATTCCTTCTTCATGAGAATAATAATTATACCAATAATTAAATTCAAATAGAATTTAACTGAGATCAACAGAAATACTTAGTGTGTGACCCTCAAGGCTTATTCCTCATTGACATTAGGTGGTATTACCGGAATTTCATGATTACTATCTAGTAATGGTCAAGGAACCCAAGAGAAAGAAGTTAATTATTTAATGTCAAAATCCACACACAAAAAATTACTACGTAATATAATTACTTTTTCTCAATATCTCAAAAAGTAGGTTGCACATCCCTATCATCAACCCATTTACTTGATACATCTTTCTTTAACTATCTAAAATAAACTCATCATTAATCCATTGTCATGGATTTTAATGCGATAGTTCCATTTTAATAAAAGTGCCGTGTTATCATCTTCTATAAATACAGAAGGGAAAATACATCCTTGACTTATTAATTAAATACACATCACTGGTGACACACTCTACATATCTAACTTCTATATGAACTATATTATCAAGGTTTATGAAACACATCTAAGTGAGTGATTTATAACATGAATTAATAATAATATTAAAGTATAAGGACCACCACACACACTTTCTGATAGGAATATCCATTAACACATAAAGTTGAAGAATTCTTATAGGCAGGTCTATTCTCATAATATCCCATGTCATAGATTATCAAGTGAAAACTTAATTAGAATAAGTCTCTTCTATATATAAGTATTCACACATGATAGTCCACATTATATTTTTCCCCCATAGTATGTTATCAAAATATAGAACAACAGTTACTATGGATTTATCTTAATTCAGATGATAGAAGGATTTGTTAATTATTTTAAAAATAAAGGGATTTTTTTATTATTCATAAATATTTCTTGTTTTATCCTTTACATATTTCATTAATATTAAGTGGATTTTACTATGATTAACCATGGTTTGATAAAAAAAATTCTGCATAATCCATTTACCTAAATTCCATCTTTTCATATTAGTCCATTTATTTATGTGATCGAAGTCTCAGAACCATAAAATAAATAATGCATAAGACATAAATAAATAAATAAATAAATGACCTGATCATGAGTATATCTAATGGTTGATTTATTAAGAGGACAATAAATTAACCTTTGACATAAGAAAAAACTCATTGTTCCAGTCTCAACATGAGTTTTAGCATTCCACTTGTCCACATGTGTATCACCTAGGTTGGAATCATCTCAGTTCCATCTTGAACTTCCTCAATGAACCTTGGTATACTAATTTTATTACATATATTTATAACTCACACATAAGTGGAACTAAAAGACTGGTTAAGAGGAATTACATAAATCAACTTGGACACGCAAGTCTAATATAATAAAGGAGGGATGGATGAATCACATGCCTTCATATTTATTTTAATATTAAGTAATTGAAAATCCATTAAATAAAGTAAATTAAATTAAATTAAAACAATATATACACAGTCTTGGTCATGCTCATGATCGGTCATACACATGAAAAAATAGGAAAAAGTACACAAGATAACATTCAATTTTATTCATTCTTTATTATTAAGATAAAAATTATTGTATTAATTAATTAATTAATTATATTTCATCTCAATGAACATATTAATACTATTAGAGATATCCCTCATTAATTCATTAATGATTGAAAAAAATGTCATGAATAATAAATACATAGAACTAAAATGAATTAATTGATCATTTTTAACTCCTTACAACATTTATTACATTTTCAAACAAATATGGTTCTAATAGTTTAATTAGGTTTTAATGTTGAAATTAATTATTTAATGTAATTTAATTCTATCCTTTATTGGGTGACTATGAGATGTGTATGAGATACATGCTATTTACCTTGATTATCATATATCTAGGGTAAATTTGTACGGCTTTAGTGTATACCACTTCCAAACTACATGATGTGTACTAACCTGCTACATGTCATGTGTTCAACTTTTCGTGTGTCTTTATAACCCACTAAAAGACTCAACGTATTCTACAAATGGAATCAAAAAGTATATACTCTGGCTACATGATATGTGTTCCAATTTTTTATGTGTCCACTTAATGCGCAAATCAACTCGACATGTGCTTCGAATGCTAGAATTAATGGGTTATATAATGTTTACATCAACTACATGTTGTGTGTCCCATAAAATATACAGGCCATCAATCTCACCTAGCTATAAACCCTGTATTATACCAAATGGTTAGAATGAATTTCAATTTTATACCATGTAAACTACACAATGTGTATTCTAGATACAAACTGTGTAATCTAAAAAGTCATGTGCCATATAGGACGAGTAAATACAGTGTGTAAAATAAATTCACCACATATTATTACTGCATGATAATCTGTCTATATTGTGAAATTTCTAGGTGTATTACTATTGTGTATATGACATATACTCTAGCAACATTCCATGTAACCTATTCTATCATCCAAAATTTTTATTACTTCCCGATGACATCTCCAATCATTCTCCATATGTTCGTAGAATTTAAGAAAATATGAATCCTGAATGGAAAATATTAAAATGTTGGAAAAATGTCAATAAAAATTAAGATTAAATAATGAATAATATAGAAATTAAATATCTAATAGATATTTCTCCAAATAAATCGATAATTAAATAAATAATATTAAATTTAAATGTGACCACTCTCGAATCACTTAAAGATTTTAGTTGCAAGAGATGCACCTGGAGGGTGAATTACTATAAAGGTTTTTGTTGGATTCAATGGATAATTATCTAATTCTAATGACCAAAAAATATCATACATAAATATAATATCTTAGTAGATGAATATTAACTATATTACATAATGATCCATGCCGGAATTGTTTAGGTCTAATGCCTTTGGAAACTTGGACATGTAAAACAATGTCCCATAAGTGAGCTATGTTATCTCCCACTATGTTTTTTTGAACTAACACACTTCTTAGATATATCATACATAATAATTTTCATTATAACCTAGGAAAATAAGGCATAATAAAGGGTAATATTACATACCTAGTAGGGGTAATCAATGAAGGTATCAACGTATATTGAGTGTAAGGGAATGAGAACAAGAGAATAACATTTGAAAACCACACCCTACATATTATAGACCATAAAATCAAGTAATGGAATAAATATTGGTATTTTATAATACATGAATCACAATTTAATCAAATAACATGATACATGAGAACATTACATTGGAATAAGACATATATTTTTGGTATACACATAATCATATAACATTGTGAACATGTATAAATATTAATAGGTTAACACATTATGTTAAGGATATGAAATCAGTCCCTAGAATAAACTTATGGACATGAAAATAGTTCCACACGTAACCTTATGGACATGAAATCTAGTTCCACACGTAACATTGTGAACATGTAATCATGTTCATGCATAAAATCATGAACATGTAATCAGGTTCACATATAACATTGTGAACATGTGATCAGATTCACATATAACATATATACATATTAACCCAATTCATTGGAGGGATATATTAGTCCAAAACATCATAGAATCCATGAATATGTGCTCCACAATATCATAAAACATTAATTATATAACAACTCATGAAAATGGGGACTAGTTTCATAAAAATTTTATTATATTATAACGCATTGAAAGAAATGGGTTTAATAAACATATTTTCATCATAATAATAATCCATATAGAGAAAAAATAAATATTTTTTCATTGGATCATATCCATATTAAATATTATGTAATATAAAATGATGTCTTCTTATGTGTATTTTTTTAAAGAAACAACAATTGGAACATTTATTGAGGAAAATAACTATTCTATGAAAATAACCTTTTAAAACTATAATTTTATAAAATATTTTGGAAACAATTTTATTTGATAATAAACTTACACACTTTTAAAAGAATATTTAAAACATTTACTGGTCATGAGGTTGGGAAATTTTGTTCATTCCATACATGTTAAAATAAATATTACGTTCCCATTTTTGGTAAAATCCAAGTGGGATTTGTTTTTCGAAAAATAAAAGAAGACTACTTGTAATTTTTTTTAAAAACAAGCGTAAAATTGAATTTAAAAATCATATTATACCATTAAAACATTTTTAAAATAGTTTTAGATATCACATATATGAGGAAAAATGGGTTTTGACTGAAGAGAGAAATAAGGATGATTTTTATTGAAAAAATTATTTTGAACTCTTGAGTACATGAAGAGAGAAAAATGAATTGAAAAAATATATTATCAATAAATAAACATATTATAATAAATTTCAGGAATTTATTGAGAAATATGTCATAATACTTTATCATTGAAAGTATAATCATAAAAAAATCCTGATAAACATTGAGATTGTAAAATCAAACCCTTACCACTTTGGTAACTTTTAAATCACAATACCCATTAAATAATAACATAAAATATAATATAAAATACCATGAATAGAAGTATATTCATGATATAATAGGTAAAATGGTAATTATATACACCTCATAAAGGAATATAGATTTATAACATAACATATGTCTCAAAGAAGGAAAATTGAGACAACAATCCATTATCGATTTGGTAACTTGTGAACTGTAAACCCCATGAAATAGAGATCCTAAAATGGATATGTAAATAAAAAAACTTTCATGGGAATAACCATAAAATAAATTCTGGTAGAGTATATATACCACATAAAAGAAATATGCAGTGAATATAGTTTGTGTCTCACAAAAGTAAAAAGTGAGACAAAAATCCATTACCATAAGTCTCAAATTTATTCATACACATTTGAAACTTCTATATGATAAATAAAAATTCATTATAAATTGATTAAATGAACATAATTATATATAATACCATATTTTATTTAGTTATTACTTTTTATTACGCTTTTATTAACAATTCAATGTTAATGTCATGTTTCAAGTAATAACTGTTTTGTTTTTCATGTATGTTTTGATTTTTTATTTTTGGACCCCATACTTTGATCGTGGTTAAATAATATAGATAATGTTAAAAATGTCATAAATATATTATATATTAATCATATATGTATTTTTAGTAATCCATAAAAGTTAGATAAAAAAAAAATAAATACACCATTCATGGAGATGGTAGGTCGTACGTATGCATTAAAGAAGTTTCAATTTTCTCAAAAAATTGAATAGAAGTAATGTAAATGATATATTACCATTATAAAATCATTTTTATGTCACATATATCACATATATTAATTAAATTTACCCTAATTACCTTCCATAAAAAGTATTAGTGAAAAAATAATTACATCACTTTGTGGGGTAGTAGTCCGCCGTATACACGAACGACATTATCACATCCTTCATGGAATGGAAAGTAAGAAGTTTTATATTATATAATAATTTAAAAAATATATTTATATTAAAAATATCATATATGTACATTATTTATATAATTATAACCAACTGTGAGATGTGTTGTCAGAAAACGTGTTACACCGGTTCATGAGGCGGTAGTCTACCGTACACACGAGCGATGTTATCATTTCCCATTTAGGGGAAGAGGATATGGATGTAGTTAATTACCATAGTATAATAACATATAATTATATTTAAAATAATTATGTTAATATATTATAATGTTTTAACAATATTTGAAGGCGATGGAGGAAGAAATAAAATGAAATGCTCTGTTATGGACATTACCTCTTCTTTAGAAAACTTCTTTTAGTTTTCACTAAAGGCCTTCTTAGGTTGAATTGATGACCAAAATATTGATTATTGGATGATATAATAAAATTAATAAATATAAATTGTAATTTAATTTCTAAACCAAATGGTTTTGGATTTGTGAAGAGGAGATGAGAAGGGGTTTCCTTTTATAAGTGAGGTGAATGACGCACTTGTATGTTTTGAAAAGAAAATGGTGTCCAATGTTTTTCTCATGAAAAGAGGATAAAAATAAACTATTATCAATAATATAAGATATTAAGTCAAAATATTTCTATGAAATGGGTTTTTGAAAAAATTACATTTCATTTTACCCATTATCATTTTAGTTTAACCCTAGTAAACACATTTTCACCTTAACTATGGTAATTAATTTTTACTACTTATAATATTCATAACGGTAAAAAAAGTAATTTTAAAATATTATAAAATATTAATTATCATTATTAAAAATATTTAATCCATTTTTCAAAAATTCATTCATAGAATAGGAAAATTTAAATTTAAAATTAAACCCACAGACACGATGAAAAAGCAGTTTTCCAAAGAGAAAATATTTACAAGTTTAAAACATTTTAATAAACAAACTCAATATTAAATTAATTATAATGAACTTAATTGGATTAATATAAATATATTTGAACTAATTTTACTTTTAAAATCATATTAGAACAATTTTTATGTTTTTAAAAGCTTTAAAAGAAATGGAAATTCTTAATAAAACCTAGCATTTTTCACTATTTATTGAAAAATTTATCTTCTCAAAAAATTCAAAAACATTAAACGTAATATAATTTTAAAATTATGACTTAAAAAATAATTTCAGTTTTTTATATAAATTTTCTAAAATTATAAAAAAATAATTTTAAAAATTTGTGCACAAAATGTGATAAAACTGTTTTTTAGAAAAATACAATTTTGAAGCGTAAAATTGGATTTGTTATTATCTCCTGCCAAGAAGATAGATTATATTAATGTTAAAATTTTTATTGAATAAATAATATATAAATTTTATTAATTCCATTCAGAAAAATTGATTTTTTTAACAGATTGAGGTAAAACGTGTTTGTGCGCATAAAAATAGGTTTTTAGAAAAAGAATTACTTTAATTTCAGATTGTTTTTATTTTAATTTATATTTAATCATACTTGAAATAAATAATATATATGAATTTTTAAATAATATATTTTCATAATTTATTTAATAATATTCATACCCACCATTCTAATAGCTAGTTGATAACTATAATATTAAATAATAATATTTTAATAGTATGTCTCATTTCCTTAAAAATAAGTGTTGCATGTAATGAAAGCTAGAATATATTTTGTGTGTAATGAATGATAAAATAAACATTTCATATAATAAAATATAAATTTGGTGTTGTGTGTAATTTAAAATATAAAAATGATTAAATTTATTTGAAAAAAAAATATTTCATAAAATTCTAGAGTGTTACTTTCTACCCCCTTAAAATTGAATTTTACCCTAAAATTTAATCACTTTTCTACCAAAAAATGATGCTTGTTCTATGTTATTATATCCTAAAGTTAAAATGTAACTTTCTTAAGTTAGTGGTTTTAGAAAAAAACCTTGATCAGGTGAGTGGTCTTGTTTCGTAGAACTTTCTTGGTATGATCCAAAATCTTCACCAGCTATTCCACATAAGAAAGATCATGCTTCAATGGTATAACCACTGAGTTTAGTACATGTAATGGATAAAATATTTATTTACTTAAGATAGATTCATATTACACATCATGAAACTGATATAGGTTTAGTTTAAGATCTAAGAGATAAGCTACGACCTTGATACGATCAAGAATTTCAAAGGGACCAATATATCCAGGGACTAGTGTTTCCTTATTTCTTCCATGGATAATTAATAGAAACAAATTCATTCCAACTTAAAATTATATGTTACATATATTATTATATAAATAACATTTATTTCATCTTTTTTCTTCCCTTACATGTTGTTGAATGGATCTAACCTTCTCTACCATTTCATCATCTAGATCAAGTCCCTATAGATTTCTTCCTACAACTCCATTATAGTACAATGGAGTTATAAAATTCTTTATATAAAGGGATTTATAAGGATCCATCTGAATGATCGAGTGAAATATATTATTATAATAAAAATAAACTAGAGTAATGTGTTGATCCCAACTAACTTTGAAATCTATAGAACAAGATCTTAGAATATTCTCAATGGTTTTAATTATTCTCTCAGACTAAACATCTTTCTATGGATGATATAAAAGTATGAACCTAGACTCTATATCAATATCTTACTGAAGACTTTTCCAAAAAAATTAGATAAAATTTTGATCCTAATTAGATACAATCAAATTTGGTACTCTATGAAACCATGCTACTTTCTTAATGTATATTCAGGAAAGAGGGTCCTGAGAGAAATATTTTCTAATAATAATGAAGTCTGTTGAATTCATAAGGTGATTTAATACAACTCATAATTACCTCAACAACAAAGATAATATTAACCCTAAAGTTTACCAGTATCTTTAATTATATTTATATGAAGTGTAAATACATTCCCCCACAAATAACATTATCACTAAAACATTTAAAAAACCAAAGGATTGCATTTCTATAAAAAATCTCTTATAATATCCTTATTATTGATAGACTCCCATCACATAAAACCTCAAAAGTGGTTTTAATCAATTTTAAATTATGATAAAACTTAAACTCATAAACTCATGATGGTACCCATAAATCTTAAGTTAATCATACATGAATACATATACACTTACAAAAGTTAATTAAACCTTTATTACTTATATAATATCTTCTCATATATAAAAACATTTTCATTAGAAGCATGGGTTCATTATTGTACTGATAGAATATAAAATTTTATTTCATTATTCCAGAATCCATTTAGAGGGATATAGTCACATAAAATTTCACTAAAGGATGAATAATAATATTTTCCTAGGTATCTTTCAAAAAAATAAAAAATTAAATTACCAACTAAAGAGGGGGGATAAGTTCACCCTAATTATCATGATTCACTTCATTCATTATGATATATAATATTTACCTTTGTACTTTGTATTCAAAGGTTGTTTTAGCTTATCATATACATTAGTCAATGGATTGTGGAACTGTATCACATAATTTCCAAACATGTAGTGTGGGTGGGTTATTCTATTAAGCTCTATATATATTAATATCATTGAATGGACTCTTCATATCACTTATAAATTATTTTTCTTGATTTATAATCTTACCACACTTGTATTACTCTCTTGTTCCTTTCAAGAATTCACCTAAGTGGTTCATCCCACATTTCTAGAATATAGGTGACTAAAATTTCTTTCCAACATATGATTTATTTGAGTTCTCATGAGACTCAATATTCATTTTATTATCAAAACCACAAGAATGTATGGAGTCTCCAATTTCAATTTCTATGTTTGGTGAACATAGAATGACTTATTTTTATCTATTAAAGTCTCTAATAGCCAATTCCTTTTGAATAATAGGTCATAATACACCAAATAATTGATTAATTTTACTTTTTCGACTAAGGATTAAACCAAAATACTACCATAAAAGTCTTTTAAAACTAGATTCATAGGTACCAATAGATTCACTATCCTTATTTCAAATACCAAGATGTTCTTCATCCATCCTTGTTCTAAAATATGAGGGTAATACATACTAAAAAATCTCCTCTTAAACCCATCCCATTCTACAGGTTCAATTACCTCCTCTTGAATCATATTATTAATAAGGTTCCACCATTGATCTTCTTTTCCATTCAAATTATATCCTACCACAATTAATTTTTCATTCCCAAAACATTGGGTAATGGAACATATATTATTAGTAGTACTAATCCATTTCACAGTGACTATTGGACCAATGAACCCAATAAAAGAGGGTAAATGTTTCCTTATGATGGAATCAACATAACTTTGTTCCCTCATTTTCTCATTTGGAAGTTCATCATGATTCATATCTTGAGAATGTTGTGTGATAATAGTAATCAGGTTTTTCATTCCATATTCTATATCATTCGGTTTACTAAGAGGGAAATCATTTCATTTTCT
Organism: Viscum album; assembly: GCA_963277665.1. Classification (NCBI taxonomy): domain Eukaryota; kingdom Viridiplantae; phylum Streptophyta; class Magnoliopsida; order Santalales; family Viscaceae; genus Viscum; species Viscum album. The sequence continues at coordinate 910,685,040 of OY728145.1, forward strand.
TTTTTATTTAGCATTAACACAGTTTCTTCATGTTATATCTATCCACTAAAACTTGAAATCATAACATGAGAAACACTAATCTTAGTAAAAACCATTTGATCATGAAAAATAATTTATAATATTTCTAAATCATAACACCTTATTTTCAGTCAATGAAACTTTAGGCTTAACCTAGGTCATTCATGGTTAATATTAAAATACTCCATGATGGTTCATAAAGGCTTTTTTATTTCCAAAACACATCCCTTAAAAGTGTCAAACTAGGTGTGCAATAAGGCCAATTATTATGCATATGGTGATAATCGAGTACTGCTCAACGAGCCATTTTCTGAGTTATTACCCCTAGGTACCTCTATTGTAGAACCACATCCACTTTTATTATCCATACATGGATGTAATTTCAAGGAAAAAAACTCACTCCATACTTAACCAATATTCTAGGATATTTTACAATAATTATAATTTTCCTCATAAGTATCTTTATACATATCCATATACATATCCTTAGAAATATCCCTAAGGATAACACTAAAGTTTTATCATCCCTATTTCCAAATACTAAATAAACCTACTATGATAACAACTATAAAGAACCAAAATTATAATATATAAATACTAAATCTTAGTAGAACAATATTCATTACAATGCATAACAATCCACTAAAAAATAATTATTTCTAGTGCCTTTAGAAACTTATACATGTAAACAACTCACCCATAAGTTATCTACATCATATAAAAATAATATATTCCTAACTAGAACCCTTATTAGACATATCATAAATAATACCTTTAATCATAACTTGGGAAAAGGAATCCTAAGAAAGGGTGACCTCGTATTCTCAATAAGGGTAAACAAGGGAGGTATCAATGTTTCATGAGTATAAGGGTATGAGAACATGATAATATCATTTGAAAACAATACAATTCATATCATAGATCATAAAAAAGAGTTATGGAATAAATATTATCAGTTTAGAAGACATTAATAATAATGGAATCAAAGAACACGATCCAAGGGAACATAACATTGACACAAGATGCAGATTTATGGAATACACATAATCTTATATTATTATGAACATGTATACATAGAAATAGGTTCACTCATTAAGTAAATGTCTTGAAATAAGGCCCTCACATAAACATATGAACATGAAAATAGGTCAATGAATAACCTTATGAACATGAAATCCAAGTCTACACATAACATTGTGAACATGTAATTAGGTTCATTTATAACATTGTGAACATGTAATCAAGTTCACACATAACATTGTGAACATGTAATTAGGTCCATGATTAACATAATTACTCATGAGTTATCCATATTAACCTAATTCATTGGTGAAATATATATTCCCAACCAATGACATAATCCTTAAATAGGTGTGCTACAAGATCATAAAACATTCATCATATAGGAACTCATGAAAAGGGAACTAGTTTGATAAAAATTTCATTATAGTATTACCCATGGAAAAAAACGGCCTTCATAAACATATTTTCATCATAATCATAAACCATCCAAAGAAAAATTAAGGATGGTATCATTGGATCAAATAACTAGTAAATATTACGTAACTCAAAGGATTCTAGCCTAGATAGAAAATTATTTTGAAAGAAAAATCAATTAGAAAATTTCTTGAGGAAAACAACAATTATTTGAAAACTGAATTTTTAAAACTGAAAATTCATAAAAACAATTTGGAAATAATTTTATTTTAAAATATAAATTTAAAATTATAATGGAATATTTAAAACATTGTGGGGTTATTATGGTGGGAAATTTTGTTCATGTCATATATGTTAAAACAAATATTCCTTTAACATTTTCGGTAAAAGCCAAGTGGGCCTTGTTGTTGAAAATGACATGAAGATAACTTTTAAAACATTTTTTAAAATAAAAAGGGTAAAATTGACTTCAAAAAAGAATATAGGATCATTAACATGTTTTTTATTTTTTTTTAGAAAACATGGATATGGAAAAAGGGGTTTTGAACGAAAATAGTGATAAATATGATTTTTCTTAAAAAAATTATTTTGAGCTGTTTAGTACATAAAGAGATTAAAATAAAAGGAAAACATATATTTTAAAGAAATAAATTTTTGATATAAAAATTAATTTTGTTATTGAGAAATATATCATAATATATTATCATCAAAAACATAATCATAAACAATCCAGATAATCAATGAGATTGTAAAATCGAACCCTTACCACTTTGGAAAATTTTTAATCCTAAAACCCATTAAAGAATAACACCAAATGAAACATTAAATATAATTAATAAAAGGATATTAATGATATAAAATTTAAAGTGGTTATTATATATACCTCATAAAGGAATATCGGTTTAGAACATAACATATGTATCAAAGAAGGAAAATTGAGGCAAAAATCCCATAGCGATTTAGTAAATCTTGAACTGTAAAAATCATGAAAGAGAGATCATCTAATGGATATGTAAATCCATAAAATTTTCAGGATAAGAATAAAAAAATAAATTATTGTCCAATATATACACCAAATATAATAAACTAGTGGTTAATATGGCCAACGTCTCATCGAAGTAAAAAGTGAGATGAAAATCCATTACCATAATTCTCAACATTCTTCAAACACATTTGAACTTCCTATATAATAATATAATTTTATTATACATATATTAAAGAAACATATATATATATATATATATATATAATTCCATATATTATTAATTTATGACATTGTATTACCCATTTATTAACAAATCCATGTTAAAGTCATGTTTCAGGTAATAACCGCTATGTTTTTCGTGTATGTTTTGGTTTTGTATTTTAGGTCTTCATATTTTGATTATGGTTAAATAATATAAATAATATTAAACATAATATAAACATAAATATATATTTATTAATAGTAATATATAAAATTTATAGATATAAAATGAAATACATTGTTCATGGAGACAGTAGCTGGTACATATGCATGGACACCATTACAATTTTAATGAAAGATTAAATAAAAGAAATGTAAAAAATATATTAACATTAAATAATAGTTTTTAGGGAATATATATAAAATATATTCATTAAATTTTCCATAAATACCTTCCATGAATACCATTCATGAAAAAATAATCACATCGCTTCGTAAGGTGATTGTGCGCCGTACACATGAACAACGTTATCGTATGCCACAAAAAATGTAAAGTAATATGTTATATGTGATATCATAATTAAAGAATGATATTGTTTTTAAAAATATAATATATACACATTATATCGATCATCATACCCAACAATGGGAGGTATTGATAAAAAATTTGTCACATCGGTTCATGAGGCGGTACTCCGTCGTACACACGAGCGACATTATCGTTTCCCTATAAAGGGAAGAAGATATGTATGTAGGTCATACCCATATTATAATAAAATTTAAGTGTATGTAATATAATTAGGTTGTTATATTATCAGGGTTTAATAATATTTTGATGAAGTGGAGGAAGAAATAAAATAAAATGCTCACTTAGGGATTTTACCTCTTTTTCAGACAACTTATTTTGGTTCGTACCTAAATCATTCTGATGTTGGGTTTTTGTAAAAAATAAGGATGATAAGATGCGATTAGGGAAGTAAGGAATACATTTGGGAAGTTTTGTTCTGAAAAAATGTGGTTTAATGTGTTAATTTGATTGGAAAGTTGGTGGTCTTTTATAAGTGAGGTGAGTGGTGCACTTGTAATTTTTGAAAAAAACGTATACCCATGTTTTTCTCATGAAAAAAGGCAATCAAATAGACTATTATAAAGAATATAATATATAATTTCTAAAAATGACCATATAAATTTGGTTTTATATGCTTATAGGTCATTTTAACACTTAGAGTTTTAGTTTAACCCCCAGTAAATTGATTTTCACCCTAACCACAACAATTATTTTTTAATGCTTCTAATATTCACAATGGTAAAAAAATTATTTGACCATATTAGAAAATATAAATTATTATTATTCAAAATATTTAATCCATTTCTCTAAATTCTATTCATATAAGTGGAAAATTTTAATTTAAAATTAATCTCATAGACACGATGAGAAAAAGGTTTTCCAAATAGAAAATCATCAAATGTTTAAAAAAAATTATAATAAATTTAAATATGAAATTTATTCCAAATAAATAAATTGGATTAATAGATATATATTTGAACTAAATTTACTTTTAAAACCATATTAAAATAATTCATATGTTTTTAATGTTTTAACAGAAATGAAGACTCTTAAAAATCTAGTATTTTCACTTTTAATTGAAAAATTTATCATCTCATAAAATTCCCAAAAATTCACCCTAATATAATTTTGACATGATGATTAAAAGAATAAATTTTCAAAAATTTTCAAAAAATAATTTGAAAAATGTCTGCAAGATATAATAAAACTTATTTTTAGAAAAATATAGTTTTTATGTGTAAAATTAGATTAATTATCATCTCAATCCTATAGGAAAAATAATTTGATTGTTAAAAATTTGATTGAATATATTATATATACATTTCATTTATATGATTCACCAAAAGTGATTTGTTTAATTTATTGAGGTAAAATGTGCTTGTGTGCATAAAAATAGTGTTTGTTAAAAAAATTTCCTTTATTTTCAAATTGTTTTTATTTTTATTTATAATTAATTAGACACCAAAGAATTAATTATATATACATGTGTAGACTGTATATTTTTATAATTTAGTTAATCTTATTCATACCTTCCATTCCAATAGCTAGGTTATAATTACCATATTAAATAATAATATTTTAATAGTATGTCATATTTTGTTAAAACTAGGTGTAGTGTGTAACACAAGACAAATATAACATTTAATGAAATTAAAGATAAACATGGTGTTTTTGTGTAACACAATCTAAACTCAGTGTTGTGTGTAATGAAAATTTTGAAATAATTAAATTTATTTAAAAAAAAATAGCAGGGCATTACACCAATTGTGCAAGACATAAAAATCATGACTAACAAAAGTTTTCCATTGAATATTGAAATAGAAATACTAGAACCCCGAGAGGATATTTTTCATGTTAAATTTATAATTAATTTAATAATCCATAAGAAATAATACCTCGTCTTTTCATCTTTCTTTTATGAATATATTGATCATCCAAAAACCCTTCTTTGATTAACTTCATTGCATAGGGAGGACCCAAATTACAACCCCTCTAGCGGTGATCCACATGTGGTACATTGATATCTAAACACCGTCGATGGAATGTCGACTGTTTCCATGGAAGATAATAATCTTTTTTTGTCTTGATCGTGATAGTATCCTACTGGATTGAAGGATTCTATCTCATTTTTATTATTCTTGAGAGGAAAGAGGAGGAAACTTGAGAGAAGTATGTCATGTAAAATGATTCTCAATTCTTGATTAACCCCACACAATATACATAATAATATATTTATACTGTTGGGATTTAGTTTAAAATATTATTTAATCTCCTAATGTCCCTTAAATAATATAATAAACCCAATCATACCCCATTCTATATAATAATAATAATATTATTTTATAGTGCACTCTAACTGAAACGATGATAAATATTATTTCATCAGCTTACAAATTAATATATATCAATGAATATGATCTTTTTACTCTCATCCTCCTCAACATTTATCAAACAATCGAAAAAATATTTATCAAATATTTATCCATAAATAAATATTCTATTCACAGTATAGGGAATAAATACTTATTAAGAATTCAGTAAATAAAATAAATATTTTATTCACAATCTAGTGAATGAATATTTATTAAATATTTATGTAATTAAATAAATTATTTATTAATGAATAAATAATTATTTATTACAATAGTGAATATTTTTATCAATAAATCCGGAATAAAATTATTCCTCCGTCTTAAAAAAATATTTATTTCAATAATTAAATTGAAATATAATTTAACTGAGATTAGTAGATACACATAGTGTGCGAAACTATATTATTATTTCTCATTGGTATTAGGTAGGATTTCATACAATCCAAGATTACTATCTAGAAATGGTTTAAGAAACCCAAAAGAAAGAAGTTAGTGTCGCAATGTTGACAACCACACACGAACACATATTGTGTAATATAATACCTTTATCAACATATCTCATCAAGCAGGTTGAAAATCCACATCCCCAACTTATATAAAATATACATATTTCTTAGACTATCTACAATTAAATCATATTTTCACCAAGACAATAGAATGTAATGAGAGAGGTCCATTTCAATAAATGGGCCAAGATATCATATTTCATAAATATAGAAGGAAAAAATCCTTAACTAAATTATTTATTAATAATAAATAACTTGTGATGCACTCAACATATCTATATTCACCATGAACTACATTTTTATGGTTTAAAAAATAAATCTAAGTGAATTCATCATAACATGCATTAAAAATAATCTAAATGTATTATGACTATTATACATGCTTGAAGATAGGAATATACAATGACACATAAACATGTTGAATACCTACTATTGGGTCTATTGTGATAAACTCACATCTCAGATATTACCAAGCATGAACTTCATAAGAATAAGTATCATCTACTTATGAGTACTGACACCTAACAGTCAACATTCTATGTGTCCCATCATAATATATTGTCTGACCATATAACATTATTTAAGAATATTGTTCTGATATTTAATGGTTATCATCATTGAGAGAAACTTATTTCACCTTATCAATGCGACATATACTACAAGATATTATTATATTATATTCATGAAGAAAAATGAAAAAAATTAAATAATATGTTTTATTAATATTCACATATTTGAATATACATGTAATCCAACGTAAAATCAATTGGTTATATAACACCAACTCCAACACTTTCTAGGTCCATGTTCCAGATATTTAGAAAAATGTATCATAAGATCAATATAGGGTTGAAGTAGATGATGATGGTGATTAAAGGAAGAAGTTTTTTTTAGTTTTAGTTCCAAAGAATATATATGTATAATGGATTGATTTCAGATTAGGAGACCATGTGTTGGTTAGAGGAGATAATGATTTATTTTAGTCCAATATATGTTTAGAGGGATAACTAGGGTCTGTTGGCAGTTAGCATGCTATGGGTTGTAGCTTGTTAGTGATTATTTTTACTCTTTAAGGATATTTAGATGTTAGAAGTATAATGGAAGAACTTGCATGATCAATTTTAGGAAACATTTCAGTCTTTAATCATGAAGGAAGAGCAACATTTGGAGATACTTTCCCTCTATCATGGGATTTACAACATGTGAGAGTTTGTTATTCATTTTAGAAATCTTATATGTATAACTCTAATATCTTACCTAATGGGGAGGCTAGGGATATAAATTTTTAGGAGGCACTGTATCCAAATATGCATTGTTAAGTAACTCTATTCACATAATTAACATTTTTTTTGGTTCAAATGAAAAAATAGGTTATTGAGAAGATAATATCCTGGATCGATAGTCATGGGAGGGGAGTCTTGAGAACAATTTATCGAGCAGAGCTATGGTGAGGAGTTCCTAGTTTCCTTGTTAGCCCAAATATTGATCTATAGGGAGTCGACCTTAGCTTCATTCATCTCATTTCTTCATAGCCATTAGTTCTCAAACACATATTGAGATACCAAATGCTATTTGTTTTTCATTCAGAGGTTGTAGCCATCAAACACCTTATTTTTTGACCTTCCTAGTCATTTGGTGAAGAAGTAGTGTCCCATTTCAAGTTCAAAAATTATAGTAATATAATACAAGACTTCAAAAGTAGCAATAATGAGGTGATATATTTGTTATAGGATAACCCCACAATACCTCTCATCATTGAGGAAATAGAGCACAATGAGGCTATTGAGCAGGGAATCATCAAATGAATTCCCTTAAGCTAAAAGTGATAGTAGATCCAAATATTGTATAAGGTACTATATGAATTTATTCTATATTGGGTGTATTATTTAGCTTGTCTTGGTTAGTGATCATTATTATCATGTTATTTTATACATTTTCTTATGATGTTATAGTTTCTTTCTATTTATAGAAAGTTCCATGTTTATGAGGCACCTCATGGGTGTATGAACCCGAACCTTCTTTTCAGGTATGTTTTCATTTTATGGTCATTTATGAGTAAAAGATGAATTTCTAGAGGTCGTGTAGGGGTGCACGGTTGGCACACGGTTGGCGTACGGTCTGGAAAAACCATGCGGCCAGCCCAAGAAACCGTGAATCCCTAGAAAGTGGGCTCCGCACGGGCAGTGCAAGCTTTGTCAAACCGTGCAGGAAAGCCGTGAAAAATCCTTGGGTGAGATAGTGGCAACCACACAGTTGTCGCATGGTTTTCCAAACCATGTGGGGTAACCATGCATCCAGTTAAAATTAGGGTTTTCAAGTCCCGGTCCACTAGGGATTTCCCATTCCTCCACCTTTCTTTCTCTTGTTCGTGGCTCATGTGGGATTTTATATTTTCAGAGGTTGGGGGAGCTCCTTGGCTCATTTTAGAGGCAAATCGAAGGGGTTTCTTGGTGGATCGAAGGTGGTTCTTCTCGGGTAAGTCCCTCCTCTTGGTTTCTTCTTAGTTTTCCCTAGATCTTATCTTCCCTCTCTGTAGGTTTTCTAGATCTACAACCATTGCATGTAGATCTAGTGTTGGGTTTGCCTTGGGTATTGATTTTAAGTCTTGTGGATGATAGGGAAGTAATTTTAGAGCTGTCTTCCATGAATCGGTTTCCTGGATTTGTGGGTGCGGTTGATTGTGGATCGTTTTCATCGGAAACCTAAAGGTAGGTGGTTTGTGCCTTTTGGTTTAAGGTTTTTGAATTGTATGTGAAAAATCTCCAATACCCTTGAACATGGTATTGTGCGTTTACTATTTTTAACCCAGATAATTGCCTGATTTGCTGGTGTGTGAGAGTAGAGAGTATTTGTATGTGAGTAGGGTTGCTTTCTATGCTTTAGAGGTGTTGACCATGCATGTTCTGCTTATGACCGTTTTGTTATGCTTAGCCTGTTTGGATGCTTTTTTGTTTCCATGCCTAGTATTTTAGGATGGAGTGATCTTGTTTATCTAACATGCTGATATGCAGTAGACTACTGACCAAGTAGTTCTTGAGGTTTACTTTTGCTGATACGCATTGTTATACTTGTTTTACTTACACAGGGCCATGGAAACCTATTTTTGTAGACCATAGAGAGAATGGACGTAAGGGATTATCCATAGTGTCTTCATAATTAAACATTGTGATACCACAGGGGAAATTGACGTTGAGTGCTTCCCCATAGCGCCTTTAGTACGACATGAGACTATAGGGGGAATTGACGGTGAGTGATTCCCCAGAGATTCTATTCTTAATCTGAACCAAAGGGGTTAGAATGAGTGTGCTTCCCAAGGGGTTGCTTGTAATTGTTAGGTATAACTAGAGGGGATAGGATGTGGGAACTTCCCAGAGGGTTATTTGTTTGTTAGCTTCTTGCTAGTATCTGTTAGGTAGGACCAGAGGGGATAGGCTATGAGTACTTCCTAGAGGGTTACCTTTTGTGATTATCTGATTTGTTTAGTTGTTGCTTGATATTTGGACTGTGGATTTTTTACTGCTGAGTACTTCTTGTTTATTGCTTTCTTTACTTTACCTTCCATATATATTCACTAACTTTTAGGCACAGATCTTGTGGTGGTTGCCTTCTGGTATTCGACTCACACCCTATTTGGGCCATGATTTTGGGCCCAACCAGACTATGTTGTTGCAGGTATAGGTAAGGGAAAGGTCTCTTCTACTTTAGGTACTTGATTGTATTGAAGCTTGAGAGCATGGGACCAAGTTGAGGCCTGCGATGCTAAAAAGTTTATCTGTTTTCCTTTTTTTACCTTTATTTAGTATTGTACTCAGCATTGTGACTTGTTTGGCTATTTTCCTAGACATATATGTATCATGCATCATTTATAAATATATATATATATATATATATATATATATATATATATATATATGTATGCTCTAGTTGTTTCTTTATCTCAGTCTTTTGGGGTTTTCTATTGTTGGATGTTTACTGCTTCCGCTATTGTATATTTTTTTCTCTTCCACTGTGTTACTCTCTCAATGAGGGCATAGTTTCCCCATTATGACACCCAAGGCCCTTGCTACTAGTCAGAAGCCTCTGGCATTCAGGGAAATGTGCTTGAGGCCATGTGACCAACTGGGTACGGGGCGCCTCTGGGTGGATTTCAGAACAAGGACATTACAAAGTGGTATCAGAGGGTTTCTTTTCTCTTGATTTACTGTTTGGAGCCTTTAGCCAGGGATAGAAAGGAATAGGTACTTGGTATTAAGCTGTTCTCAGGAGTAGCTAACCCGTGTATAGGGAAAATCCAATCTACCTCGTTGATGAAATTTTATGGTTTTTCAAGTTCATGGTTTCCTTGATTTTCACTGTTTTTGAATCACATGTTTTTTGCTAGTTATTATTTTAGTTATCGAGGATCTATTTCTATCGCAACCCGATGAGATGAGGGTATGCCATCTCAAGAATCGTATTGGAACTTGTTAGAAATCACATGTCATGCATTCTTTCCAGGTCATCTAGGATGCATTAGCAATTTCATTTGTTGTGATAGATGTTGTATATAATATGAATGATGTTGTGATAGATGCCTTGATAAAAATATATGCTTATTGTTAGAGCATTGATTGTGTAAGGTTTTGTTTGAATGAGCGCCAAATTGTGGTTCTTGAGGTGTTATAGAACCTCATGGACCAGAAATTGGTGGATTATTGACTTTTTTACCTGGTTTATAACTTTTTTAAGATGCCAGGATTTGATTCATGGGGAGTATGGCCCCTCACAGATTGGAATTTGGCATTTTCAATGTTCGTTTCAGTGTTTCTCTGGGTTCCAGAGTAGTTTCGGAGGCTTACTGTTCGGAAAAACCCAGAATGCACATCATGTAGTTTTGACTACATAACTTGTGTTCTTCTGTTCGGGAAGAAAAAATCTTTCTTAAGTACACACTGTGTACTCTCTATACACGCCGTGTACTCCTATGTTTCATTCTTTGTTAATCCTGATCTAAGGTGTGCGCTTGACCTTGTAGAGTCATTCCACTGAGACATCCTCCGGTTGTCTGCCAGTTACATGGCAGTGATCAGATGCTTGATACGACTGGTTAGGGACTTCCAGCAGATCCTCATGTTGTGCTAGTCTGGGCACAAGTAGTTCCTCTATTTGGGACTAGAACAGCTAGTGTAAGTCGGTGCAAGGAGTGCCCTCTCGAGGTTGGTGGGTGACACTTCCTTTGGGATCTTTATGTTCTGGAGATGACCAACTATGATTTCATTCTTGGAATGGACTGGCTAGTACCCTTCCAGGCAATCGTCGACTGCTACTGCTAAAGGGTGTGTTTTATATCAGTAGAGGGTGGATCTATTATTCATAAGGGTGAGTGGGATGTCCAGGCGAGCAGAGCGGGACCAAAGCATCCTGGGATATGAACAGTTATAGCCCAGATTGTGAGTCTTTATTTGGATGACCAGGGGACTTCACAGTTAGACTTTCCTTCAGTGGTGGATCGTTTCAAAGATGTCTTTCCAGGGGACTTTTCAGGTTTTCCTCCAGAGTGTGAGGTAGAATCTTGTATTGAGCTTATGCCGGGAGTGGCATTGGTGTCCATTCTTCCTTATAGGATGGCTACACCTGATTTGAAGGAGATCAAGAAGTAGTTGGAGGAGTTGCAATCAAAGGGTTTCATCTGACCCAGTACTTCTCCTTGGGGTTCACCTATACTATTTGCGAATAATGCATATGATACTATTAGGCTTTATGTGGATTATTGGAAGTTGAACCAGTTGACGGTCAAGAACCAATATCCCTTTCCCAGGATTGATGACCTCTTTGATCAGCTTCGAGGAGCCCATGTGTTCTCGAAGATTTACTTTAGGTCCGGTTATCATCAGTTGCGCATTAGACCATCTCATATACCTCTCACAGCCTTTCAGAGTAGGTATGGTCTATACGAGTATATGGTTATGGAATTCGGTCTCACGAACGCGACTGCAGTTTTCATGGCCCTAATGAACTGAGTGTTCCATCCATACTTGGACTCTTTCATGGTGGTCTTCATGGACGATATCTTGGTGTACTATCACACTCGACACGACCATGATACCCATATTGAGATCATTTTGAGTACACTAAAAGAGCATTAGTTATATGATAACCTCTCAAAATGAAACTTTTGGATGGACTGATTTACTTCTTGGGTCATGTTATCTCAGAGAATGGAGGATCAGTAGGCTGAGAGAAAGTGAGAGCTGTAGTTTTATGGGAGCAGCTGAAGAACTTCTTTGAGGTGCAGATTTTTCTGGGGATGGATGGATACTAAGATGTTTCATATAGGACTTTTCATGCTTGGCATCACCACTGATAGGTCTGACTAAGATGGTTTTGAAGTTCTTATGGTCTGAATCTTGCGAGTCAGCCTTTCAGGAGTTGAAAGGGAGGTTGAATTGAGCACTGATACTAGTCTTTCTAGAGCCGAGCAAGAGATACACCATTTATTGTGATGCTTCAGGTATCGGGCTGGGTGCTGTGCTTATACAGGGAGATGGATTCATTTCATATGGGTCTCGACAGTTGAGGCCACATGAGAGGAACTACCCGACACACGATCTGGAGTTGGCAACTGTTGTCCATGCCTTACGTTGTTGGATACATTACATTCTAGGAGATAATTTTTTGGTTTTCAGCAACCACAAGAGTATCAAGTACATCTTCACTCAGCATGATCTGAATTTGAGACAACGAAGGTGGTTTGAGTACCTTCAGTTCTTTTACTTTGATATTGCCTATACACCTGGGAAAATAAACGCAATGGTTGATGCACTGAGTAGGAGGACTCAGATACAAGCCATTCAGGAGGCCAGCAGTGAGTGGTATCTTTTGAATATGTTCTCTGAGATGCATTTGGAGGTGCACGATAGGCAAGGGAAGATGTTTCTATCTTCAGTAGCTGTTACCTCCTCTCTGCTTGATTGAGTGTGGATGAGGAAGTTATCAGTTTCTGAAGGCCTAGTCCTTTGGAAAGTTTGTCAAAAGAGGACCCTATTCATAGGTGAACCATAGGTTAGGATGAGATCTTGCGTTTCCAGGGACGCGTATGGGTGCCAGCAGATATACGCGAGGAGCTGATGCGGGATTTACATTCTTAGTTTGGGCAGTTCATCCTGGCGTCACCAAGATGTATCAGGATCTACACTGCCAGTATTGGTGGCCAGGTATGAAGAGGGAAGTAGCTGGTTTTTTCATGAGATGTTCCACTTGTTAGCTGGTGAAGGCAGAGCATCAGCGACCAGCAGGGCTTTTGCAGCAGTTACCCATTCCTAAGTGGAAGTGGAATGACGTCGCGATGGATTTCATGACCGGTTTTCTGAGGTCACCCCGAGGGAATGATATAGTTTGGGTTGTCATTGAAAGGCTCATGAAGGTTTCTCACATCTTGCCGATCAAAGAGACCTTCAGTGTAGATTAGATGGGGTGGCTGTACATATGAGAGATTGTATGTTTTCATGGAGTTCCACACTCCACTGTTTCAAGTCGGGATGCCCATTTTACTTCTCAGGTTTGGCAGGGGTTTTAGAAGGTTTTGGGTACACATGTACTTTTGAGTACGACTTACCATCCCACGATAGATGGCCAGTCCAAGAATACGATTCAGGTGCTTGAGGAAATTCTCCATGCATGAATTTTGGATTTTGGAGGTTCCTGGGAGAAGCATATACCTCTCATGGAGTTTTCCTAAAAAAATAGTTTTCAAGAAACTATTCAGATGCTACCTTATGAGGCTTTGTACGGTAGGCCATGCCGATCACCTTTATGTTGGCTAGAGGTAGGATAGGTAGATTTTTTGGGACCTCATCATATTCAGGAGACCACAGAGCATATAGAGTTTATTAGGAAGAGGATGGATACTGCACAGTCTCTTCAGAAGTCTTATGTTGATCAGCGAAGACGACCTCTGGAGTTCGAGGTCGGGGATCATGTTTTCCTGCGTGTCACACCAAGGTTGGGACACAAAATGATTAGGAGGCAGGGTAAGCTTTCATTGAGGTACATCGGGGCATTTGAGGTGTTAGAGAGAGTTGGGCTGGTTGCCTATCAGTTGCAGTTAATCAAAGGTATCGGGCTATGCATGACGTTTTCCACGTTTCTCAGCTCTAACGTTACTTTTCTGACTCGTCTCATGCTTTCCAACCTGAGGAAGTCGAGTTGGAGGTGGATGCATCTTTTTAGGAGCATCCTATCCGTATTTTCAACCACAGTACAAAGGTTCTCTGTGGCCGGTATGTTCCTCTAGTAGGGGTGCTATGGTAGCACGAGCGAGTGCAGGACATGAATTGGAAGAGGGAGGCCAATGTACGATCACAATGTCGGGAGTTATTCGGGGTTTCTTCTTCTACACCGCATTAGGAAAATTCAGAGAAGAATTTCTTTAAGGGGGGGACGTTTTTAAGAATCCAGACCTTCTTTTTAGGTTCTTTTTCCTTTTCTGGTTGTTTCTAAAAAAAATAGGAATTTATGGGGGTCATGCAGGGGCGCACGGTTGGCACACGTTTGGCGCACGGTCTGAACAAACCACGCGGTTAGCCTAGGAAACCGTGCAACCATTGATAGTGGGCTCTACACGGGAATCACACAATTTGTCAAACTATGCGGGAAATCCATGCGAAATCCATGGGTGAGGCAGTGGAAACCGCACGGTTGGCTCACGGTTTTCCAAACCGAGGTAACCATGTAGCCACTTAAAATTAGGGTTTTTAAGTCCCGGGCCACTCGAGACTTCCCATTTCTCCATCTTTGTTCCTCCAACTCGTGGATCACATGGGAGTTGCGATTTTCAAAGGTTGGGGGAGCTCCTTGGCTCATTTTGGAGAAAGGGGTTTCTTGGTAGATCTAAGGCGGTTCTTCTTTGGTAAGTCCCTCCTCTTGGTTTCTCCTTGGGTTTCTCTAGAACTTATCTTCCCTTTAATTTTTCTAGATCTACATCTGTTTCATGTAGATCTAGTGTCGGGATTTCCTTTGGTGTTGACTTTCATGCTTTTGGATGATAGGGAAAGAGTTTTTGAGTGGTCTTTCGTGATGCGGTTGCCCTGATTTGTGGGTGCGGTTGATTGTGGATCATTTTCACCGGGACCCTGAAGGTAGGTGGTTTGTGCCTTTCGGTTTAAGTTCTTTGAATTTTATGTGCAAAATCGCAAATACCCATGAATGGGGTATTGTGAGTTTACCATTTTTAACCCTGATAATTTCCTACTTTGCTGTTGTGTGCGGGTAGAGATTATTTTTCTGTGAGTAGGGTTTCTTGCTATGATTTGGAGGTGTTGCCCATGTATATTCTGCTTATGGACATTTGGTTATGCTTCACCTATTAGGCTTATTTATTGTTTCTATTCCTAGTATCGTAAGATGGAGTGATCTTGTTTATCTGACATGCTGATATGTTGTAGACTGATAGCCAAGTAGTTCTTGAGGTTTACTTTGGTCGATACACATTGCTATACTTGTTTGACTTACACAGGTCCGTGATAACCTGTTGTAGTAGACCATAGGGAGAATGGACATAAGGGATTCTCCAAAGTGTCTTTATAATTATACAATGCGAGACCATAGGGGGAATTGATGTGGAGTGCTTCCCTAGAGTGTCTGTAGTTCCTCGACACAGGACACAAGGGGAATTGACGTTGTGTGCTTCCCTAGAGCACCTTTAGTATGATATGAGACTATAGGGGGAATTTACAGTGAGTGATTTCCCAATGAGTCTATGATTAAGCTGAACTAGAGGGGCTAGAATGAGTGTGCAACCCAGAGGGTTGCTTGTACTTGTTTGGTGGGACCAGATGGGATAGACTGTGGGAGCTTCCTAGAGGGTTACCTGTTTGTTAACTACTTTATGGTATCTTTTAGGTAGGACCAGAGGTGATAGGCTCTGAGTACTTCCCAGAGGGATAACTATTATGATTATCTACATTATTTAGTTGTTTCTTGATATTTGGACTATGGATTGTTTACTACTGAGTACTTCTTGTTTACCGCTTTCTGTACTTTACCTTCCATATATATTCACTAACTGTTAGGCATAGATCCTGTGGTGGTTTCCTACTGGGATTCGTCTCACACCCTATTTGGGCCATGATTTTGGGCCCAAACAGACTATGTTGTTGCAGGTATAGATAAGGGAATGTTCCCTTCTACTTCAGGTACTTGATTTCATTGGAGCTGGAGACCATGGGACCAAGCTGAGGCTTGTGATGTTGAGGAGTTTATCTGTTTTCCTTTTTCAACCTTAATTTAGTACTGTACTCAACTTTGTGACTTGTTTGGTTGTTTTCCTAGACATATATGTATCATGCATTATTTATATATATATATATGTATGCTCCATTTGTTTCTTTATCTCAGTATGTCGCTGTTTTCTGTTGTTGGATGTTTATTGCTTCCTCTATTGTATAATTGTTTCTCTTTTACTGTGTTACTCTGCCAATGAGGGCATAGTTTCCCGATTATCACACCCATGACCCTCGCAGCTAGTCGGCAACCTCTGGCATTTGGGGAAATGATCTTGAGGCCATGCGACCAACCGGGTATGAGGCACCTCTGGGTGGCTTCCGGAACCAAGATGTTACATGGGGTCTTTATCTATGTTTTTCTTCTCCTTTTATTTTCATTTTTGGTATTGATTCTTGAAGAAGAGAATACTTTGAGAGGTATCTGATGTAAGGGACCAAATTTTATTGAACACTTGGTTATTTATCAGGTGTTGAGAGAGTCCTGGGATTTTTCCTAATGGTTTTAGAGGTCTGGGAAAGTTTATTTAATTATAAATAATCATATCTTATTGAGTTTAAAAATGATTTCTAAATTTTGGATATGTGGGATATATTATGTATCTATTAAAATGAAAATTATTGGTTATAATTTCTTATGTATAATTTTTTTACATGAAAAATAATTTATGAATTGATATTAATTAAATTACACATGGAATAAAGATATTATATAATGGTTTTTGAATAATCCAAAATCCACACATAAATAATGAAATAATATTATTACTCATTAATATTTTTATTTATTGAGTTATTTCACATGTAAATAAACTTTATTATATAAAATATTTTACAAATTATATATACATGAATTATGTTACATATTATATATATATTATGCAATTTTATAACATTACAAGATGTTTATATTATGAAATATAATAAATATATATATATTACCATGTTATTGTTATATTTATATATATTATTAAAAATTATGGAATTAAAATGAAGAAGGCATAAGAATGTTTGAAGAAACATTGGATTTAAATAAATTTAGAAAATATTTAAATTTAACACATTTTCTTTCAAAAAAATACAGTAAATGCTTTATTTTACCAAATTAAAGGAAAATAAAAAAATAAAATAGAAAAATAAAAATGTTTTAAACGTAAAATGTGTGAAATAATTTTTTAAAAAATAGATTTATTTCATTTGAAATGAAAAAATCCATGTTGATTGAAAATATATGAATAGTATATCACACGTGTGGGGAAATTAAAAACATTGGATTTTTTTTAATAAATATATTGGGAAGAGAAATACATGTATGGTGGAAATAATGTCACAATTTTAAGGATAAAAAAATTAAGGACCCATATAGTTGTATTGAAAAAGGGTTTAATTTTAAAAAAGTGGCTGAAAAATTAAATAATGGATAAAATAATCCTTATCCACTTCATTAAATTGTCTACAATTTCATTAAATACAAGTGTTTTAGTGTGGTGATATTTAAAGAACCACTTCCTTAATGTCATCGATTAAAAAATATATATTAAAAGAGTTGAGTAAACCTCTTTTAAATTTGAAATGCATCAGTATCCACATATATCTTCACAAACCCCTTCTCCCCTTCAACTTACCTCATTTTTCTCAAATCCATATCGATTGGAAATTTCTATTCAGGTTTTGCAAGGGATATTGATCCATACCAGTTTTTGATCAACTTCTAGGTAACTTTATCTCTTGTTTCCTTGGATTTCCTCAAGTGATTCCATTCTTGTGGAAATCTATTTTTTTCTCTTCCTATTTTAGCTATGAATCTAGGTAGGGGATCCAATTACTTCTATTTTATTAATATATAGGTTTGGAATTATCATGATTTAGTTTTCTACTGAGTAAATAATAGAAATCAATTTAAGGAAGGTAATTACCAAAAAATAAAAAAAATAATGATGTGGTTTCATGTGCATTTATTTATCCTTGATATTATAGAACACTATTTTTTAAAAAGTGTGTTTTAATTTGGAATTCTATCTTATTTTATCTGACATATAGTATACACTTTCCAATGGATAAAAAATTTAAAGATGATAAAATAAGGGTGATTATAAATTGAGTGGGATAACAATGGAATTATGCATAAGATAATAATATATTTTTATGATATTGAGTTTTGATATATCATTGATGAGTAATAATTCAATTTTATGTTTCTATTGTTTGATAATCAAGTTTATTTTATTTAGATATGGAAAATCATGGAAAATATAAAAGAGGTAATAACTGAAAATTATTATTTTCCTTGGAATTCATTAACACGGAGAAACACTACATTGTTCATATTATTTACGTCATCATCACTTATATTAAATTTCCATATTTAATAAATATATTTTAGATTATTGATTTTAATTATATGTTGATATTAGGAGTTTATTATTTATAGAACATTCTTATAATAAACGATATAATCAAGATTATAGAGAATGATAATAATTTTAGAAATTAATATTAGTGGCCATTTTAATGATATTAAAAGAATCTTAGTTATGGATAGTGATATTTAATTATATTTATGTTTGTGATAAAATTTCAAATAAATCAAGTGATATATTCAAGTTAGTAAAATGGATAAAGTGATTATGTTAAATGGAAATGGGGAATTTTGTAATTAAAGGAAGAATGTGTTGAAACCTTATTGTTATTATTTATATTCTTTATTAGTGACATAATAGATATTAATTAAAATTTATTACCATTGAATTATTATTTATTTATACTATTGAAATATTTAAACCCTTATTGTAAATTATTAGAAACCTATGGTTGCTCAAAATACTATGGTTGTGATATGTTGGTATTACTTTAGTAGTTTGTTATAGTGGATGATGGGAAGTGTGAATGTTGTGGGAATGTGATAATGAGGATGCATGATAAATGGATTGGATTTGGAGTCATGTTATTATTCCCTTATTCTTTTCATGATTTCTAAATTTTTATATGTTACTTCTTTTCATTCAATTACCATTGGTAATATTTGTATCTTCCAAGATATATAAATATATGTATTAGTGCATATAATTATGGGATGATAATTAAATAATTAATTTAATAGAAAGGGTAGGGTTGAAAGGAATAAATGATGGTGTCATATTATTAGTAAATTTGGATCAAGGAAATATTAAAGAACATGGGTATTAATCCACGATGATGATTAAACATTATTAAATAATTAATTTGTTGTTTAAAATCCTAAAAATAAATTTAACTTTTTCACTCATATGTTTTTTAGCTATCTATTTCTTAGTGATGATAGATGGGTCATCATATGGGATGCTATAAATAGAGAAAATTCTATTGATCTGGTAGTATCCCTTTGTTTGGACGTGTTCTCTATATATCATTATAATTTTATTTATTTATTATACTGCACCATTCATGTTGGTTGGGATGACTAACACTAATATTAACTATAGGTTTTAGTTGTTTCTTAATATATAAAGGGTATCGAGGTTATATATAGCTATCTACTCCTCATACCCCACTCCCTCCTCAAAAAGTAGACCGAGTATATGGACATGTATGGGTTATGGTGTCTTGTAGTATAATATGTGTTCCCATAAAATTTATACTGATTTTTAATTAGTCCATATTTATATGTGTGGGCTACAATGGAATAATATTATAGCACATAATTTTATTACATGTGTACTTATACATGGTCTATAATCACTTGAGGTATACTGTATATTTTTACAGGGAAATGATGGATCCCAATTTATACATATAAGTACGTGATGGTAACTTGGTTGTAATTATGTGGTTGTGGGTATGATTTATTTACAGAGATATATAGTGTAGCTTATGGATGGGATGAGATCATTGAGACATAAGTTGTTAGGGTTAGGGTGACTATTTCAGTGGGAAAGTTGTAGTTAGGAACACATATTTTATATATAATTTATTACTATGTTATTTATCCTTTCTGTGTTACTTGGTGTGTGAGACTTTTGTATGTCAAGAATATAGTTTACCGATTTAGGTGATTAGTTGGATCATATTTTTTATTTATAGGGGATTTAGTAAGTTTCTTCCAAATTTTCAGGATAGGTTTCAAGGAATATCTTAATGAGTATACTTTTATTATCACCCTTATATATATCACTATATTTGAGGTTCTGAATAGGTATTTGGTCATCATGCAAGATGTTCTAGCTCATGGAGGTTGATTTTGAGTTGGTTTAGATCATAGGTTCTTCCATAGGAGTGGTCCATGGAATATTTTTAGTTTTTATTTTTTATTTTATGAGAAATAATGTATTGGTATTTTGATGATTTATTTATATTATGGAGTTGATTGGTGGATCTTTTATATTTCATAGGAATATTGAGGTAAATGCCTCCAATTTTTGTATGTTTTATACAATCAATGTGAGTCATCAACTTGTAACCTATCGGAGGTGGGATTTGGGGGATACAACATGACTTACTAAGGAGTTTAGGTGAAAAAAGAGATAACTGAATCTCATGAAGGATATTATATTACATTATTTTATGATTTCCACCTTTACTCATGATTGTTTGGATTGTCAACATGTCCATCCATCATTGTAAACATGGATATAAATTTCATAATAAATTTATGAATTTTAAATTATGATGTTAATTATGCATGATTTTAAAATCTATGTCATTAACTTATTATTATAAAATGATATTTCAACGATTGTTTTTGAAAAACAATTCATTAAAATTTATTTTTATGAAATTTTATAGAATTTTTTTAATTGTGATAAGAATTAATAAATGAAACAATATCTACTTAGATGAAGATTAAAGGTGTAAAAGTTAATGGTGAAATATATTTTTTGTTCTTAATGGTCCATAATAACCTATTTTAATGAAATTTTGTTGGTATTATAGAATTCATCCATGAAGATAACTTATTCACCAAAAAGGAGAACAAAATAAGAATATGATACTCCCATGAATCACCCACTTTTAAATACATTTTTTCTATATAAGTGAAATAATATATGTGAATTAGGATATATATTGATACTTTGGTAGATCCTTTTAATTATAAAGGTATAATCTAACAGTGATTTAGTGTGATGTTGGAGCTCAAGAACATATATTTTGGTCAGAAAAAAAACCATAAATTTTAGTTTCTTTATACATATAAAACTTTGTGAGAAAATTTTATTTCATATATTCTAGAGGTATTGTCTTAGACATAATTAATGAAAATGAAAATGTATATATTACATGAGGATCTTACTTGGATAGGATTTTATAAACTATTCAACTATTGTTTTTATCTTGATAAGATCAAGTGACAAAATCAAAGAGTTTTTCGATCCTGAACAGGGAAATATGAATGTTATGAAGCATATAACTCATTTTTATAAGATAATTTTATTTTTATGATAGGTAGTAACTAATTATAATCTAAAAAATTATATTTTTGAGTTAGGAATTCAACTAACGATCCTGTTGATGGTTATTCTATTTAATTTACCACCCCATGCATAAGTTTTGAATAATGTTACAATGGATGAGGATGATATTATAGAAGCATAGAGTGCAGGTGTTTTCCTTTTTCATCCCAATGGTGGTAAAAAATAATTTATTAGAAAAAAATAAGAAATCATATTAATTTAAAAATTAATTTTTTTTATACTAGGAAGGCATATAAAGTTGAATTATTCCATTGTAGCCTAAACACGTAATTGATGTGGTATGAGGGGACAATATAGAATTATTGTTTGTATTTTCAAAAAAACATAATGTCATATAATAAAACTAAATCATAGGATCAAGGGTTATATTAAATATGTAATGTGTCCTTATTTAATGGTTAATGAATACATTTGGGATTTTAATTAAGGAAATTAATGGTGAAATTAATACTTGTTTGAATTTTTAGTTTTTGATTGGGAGATAGATTTTTTAGAATTTTTGGAAATAGAAAGTGGACACTGAGTAATCAATTCTAATCCTAATGGGGTAGTACCCATTTTAGTTCCACTGAAGGGCTAGTGGGGGTCTATCGACTAGTCAGTGGGGGCCCACTAGGTATCTGATTGATCTAAAATTATATTTTAAACCATGAGTATTTCAATAATTTTTTTTCTCATTCTAATACCTGATCAGGGTTTAATATTCCAAAATCTATGCTTATATAGAGAAATCCTTTCCCTCATCATCTTCTTCCCTATATACTTATCCTTTAGTTCCTAGGGTCTGAAGGTGCATTGACTCATCGAATCAAGGTATTCTTTCTTCATTTATCTCCCTTACCTATTACTATTTATTTTTATTCAATTTCTATAGGTAGAGAAATAAATTATATTTATGATTCCACTAGATCATTGTTTAATTACAATTAATTAATAGAGATTTCATATATTTTTGGGAGATTAAGTTAAGGAAGACTGATTTCACTCCATTAATAATTTTTTTTCTATGGTGCATTTTTTGGTGTGTTGATCAAGATATTTCATGATATTGGGTTTAAATTTGAGTTTTTAGGTTATATAAATTATATATTTTGAGTTTAAATATGTTGGGAGTCCATTCGGGATGGTTTTCAAGTGTTTTGATTATGTATTTTGGTTATTCATTTATAGAATGTTTTTATTTAGGTTTTATTGATTAAGGAATTTTATTTATCCTTTGCAGGAGATTCCATGTGATTGTCAAAGTTTGATGAGCTCACTAATGGATGGTAATGGTAAGTAGTCTTAAACCCCCTTGGGTTTAATTAGATTTTTCCTATATTATTTATAGCCTTTACTTATAAAACCTTAACAAATTTTGTGAATGGTTTTATAAAAATAAATGGGTTGTTTTTAAAATTGAATATCTAAGAAAATATTACTTTTTAATTAAACTATTTTTAATAAGAATGTATATTTATTTCTATGAAACATTCTAAATTTCATATCCTTATAGTATTATCACTAGAATTTTTAAATGTTGGATTTATTATTTTAGAATAAATTATTTGTACTTTGGTTTAAATGAATATTTTTATATTTTTTATATTAATAAAAAGTTTTAGTATATATTTTTCATTATTCTACATGACTTTGACGTAATAATGACCAAGGATATATGCCACATTGATAAGGTCATAGAAGTTATCTACTGTGATGATAACCTTGAAATTACATAATGATATTATTAAATATATTCCTCCTATTGGATATCATTAAATGATGGGGAATACAATATGTTGACTGTTAAGTGTGAGTACTTGTTAGAAGATGAGACTTCATCTCTTGAATTTTTCACATGGTAATATCCATGATGGGAGATTATGAGAACATACCCCCCTATAGGAACTCCTCAAATTTATGTGTCATTAGATATTCCTATATGTGAGCATTTGTAACAATATTTATAATTTAAGACTATTATTAATGCATATTATGACTCATGTGCTTAGATGTATTTTTTAAACCTTGACAATACAATTCATGGTTATGTTGGATATATTGGGTGCATCACAAGGGATTTATTTTAATTAATAATCCTATGAAGGATTTTCCCTTACATATTTATAGAAGATGATATCACATCCCTTTTATTTAAATTGAAGTGTCATATTAAATTCCATTACCATGGTGAAACGATGAGTTTATTTTAGATATTCAATGAACAATGTATCAAGAATATACATTTATGAAACAAATTTTCAACTTTCTTGAAGTGATATTGTGAAGAAGGGATTATATTACATAATAAGTGAGTGTATATGGTTTTCGATGTTGTGATATTAAGATCTTTCTCTTGGGTTCATTGACCTATTGCTAAACAGTAATCTTGGAATTTTGGAAAGCCTGTCTAATTCCAATGACAAATAATCCTAGAGGGTCACACTATAAGTGTTTTTATTCATCTCGATTAAATTCTTTTTGAATTTAGTTATTGAAATAATTATTATTCTTAAGATTGAGGAATAATTTTATTCAAGTTTTATTGATCATAAATATTTAACACATAATTATTTTCCAGATTGTGAATAATAATATTTAATTTATTTATTGAACATTTAATAAATATTTATTTTACAGATTTGAATATAATATTTATTTATAAAGAAATTTGTAATAAATATTTATTTGGGTATTAGAAAAATATCGAGGAATCCAAGTCGACCAAGATCGTGTTTGATAATAAATATTAATTTATAATATTGTAAAACAATATTTATTATTTCTCTAGTTAGGGAAAGCAATAAAATAATAGTAACATTATTTTTATATGTAATGTAGTAATATTAGGTTTATTATATTATTTAAGTGTTTTGTGAAAATAAATAATATTTTTACATATACCATAACTCTATAATTGATGGTTATGTATATTGTGTAGGGCTAATCGACAATGGTGAATCGTTTTGCATAATAGGCTTCTATCAGGAATTTCACCTTCTCTTCTCCTCTCAAGAACAAAAATAACAAGAGATAATACATTAAACATGAAGGAACTAGAAGAGATCAAGACTATAAACACAAGATGATAGATCCTCCATGCTAGAACCTAAAGATATATTAGTTTTGTTTGGGGATCAAAGGAGCACAAGTGGATCACCAATAGAGGGGTTGTACACTAGGATCTAATAAGCAGAATGAAGGTAATCCAAAAAGGTTTTTTTGGATGATTAAATTCCACATCAATGAAATATATTAACACTAGATATCATTTCTATAGATCTAATATAAATTAATTATAAATTTAACATTGAAATATCCTCTCAGGGTTTCGAGATTTTCCACTATCAATATCCAATGGAAAAGTTTCATTGGTCCTAGAATTTAGATCTTACACAATTGGTGAATGATATTTAAAAACTGAAAAAACCTTTATGGTTATTTTACCTACTAGGTTATTTCACTACACTCAAAAACTTCAAGTGGTATTAGAGAAAGCATGTTTAAATTTATAATTATTTATTTGATTTTTGATATATATGCCCAATTTTGGTATATCTTCCATTTCAAAATTATTTTTTCTTGAATATGATTTTAATTCACATGATTTAAATATATTAATTATCATCATTGGGGTTAATTTTATTAAAGGAATAAGAAAAAATTAATAATTATCATAGATTCAATCAGGAGGTGCCTCAAATTATGGCTAGTGAGACTCAATTATGAAACATATAGCCAGAGTATATACCACTACAATTGAACATGCCTCAGGTTAAAATACATGTAACTGACATACATTCCCTGCACTATACATGGTTTTTAGTGAGATTCACACTTACAGTGTGGTCAAATACATGGTTTGACACCATGTGAGACTAAAATCCTAGAACAATAATGAAACACAAGAAGTTTAAATGGGATACATAGTGTGTAGTTAATTAATTTCCATGTCTAAAATACATGTTGAGTTATTTGGTGAGTTTTGAAGACACATGGAAAATAAGATACATGATGTAAAATTGGTGAGTATAAACTATACAGTCTCACATTTTAATAACACACTGAGTCATTCATCATGTTACATAGACACATGACAAGTGTATTAGACGATTTGTAGCTGGTTAGTACACAACACA
This sequence comes from Viscum album, assembly GCA_963277665.1. NCBI lineage: Eukaryota > Viridiplantae > Streptophyta > Magnoliopsida > Santalales > Viscaceae > Viscum > Viscum album. The sequence continues at coordinate 910,710,951 of OY728145.1, forward strand.
TTATTTGGTCGAGGTATATGAAAAAGCCTTAAGAATTTATCCTGGGTACATGAAAATCGAGTAACATAGCATATAGCTCATAAGTACATTTCATATAGTACCCAAATAAAGGTATTAGTTAAATTAAATTAAATAATTAATTACATCATTAAAATCTAATTACAGTTTTTGGCACTAGATGTGTTTGACAATGTAATATAGGTTTTAAAGAATTAAAAATGCTCAATCAATTTATTGTAATTATATGTAATTATTTTTATGCTATTTGTTTTCAATTAATTCATTAATGATGGGTATCTCTAAGAGATTTCATATGGTCTTTAAGATAAAAAGAAATTTATTAATTAATGAAAGTGTATTTTTCATAATAATAAAGAATGAATAGAAATGAATGTTAACCAATGTACTTGTTCATATTTTTTGTATGTTTATGATTATACAAGATATTGACCAATACTTGTGTATGCATTGTTTTGATTTTATTTAATTTATTTCATAGTTTTTAATTATTAATTATTGAATTAAATATGATGTCTTGTGAGTCATCCTTCCATCCTTTATTATGTTGTACTTGTGTTGCCATTGTTATTTATTTAATTTAACTCAACATATCATTTGGTACCCCTCACCTATCTGTGAGTCATAAATATATGTAATAAAAGGAGTATCCTAAGGTGCTTGAAGGTAGTTCAATATGGAATCAAGATGATACCAACCTAGTTGATAAATAGATAGACATGCTGAATATTTTAATTCATGCCTAGACCAGCACGATGAGTTTTCTCCCAAGTCTTAGGTTGATTTATTGGATTCTCAATAAATCAACCATTATATATTATCATGAAAAGTTCATTTTATTATTTATGTATTTATGTATTATGTATTATTTATTTTATGAATTCAAGGCCATGATCACATAAATAAATAGAATAAAATGAAAATATAGAATTTAAAAAATGTATTGCGTGTAAAAGTTTTATTAAAACATAGTTAATCACTTAATTAAAATTGAATTATTATTAATAAGACATGTAATAGATAAAAATGGAAATTTTTATGCATAATAAATAAAATCTCTCAAAATTATTATTATGTTAGACCAATCTTTACATTACTTGATTGGGAATATGAACATAGAACTAAGTGTTTAGATGTACATGGTCTAGACAATTTCTTTTATTAGGGTGTTATCATAAGGGTTTTGGGCCGACTTAACCAAACTTGTATTGAATTTAAAAAACATAGTCTGTTCAATATAATTTTGGAGGCAAGGGTGGAGTAAATCCCAATTAGGATTTTGGTATTAGGGAGTCCACCAATGGATCAAGGAGAAATACATTATTATGGGTTTCATGGTCATATTTTGGATTATAGATAAGGGAAATGTGGATCAATTACACTGGAATATCTTGAGTGATGAGACATTTTGTGTTCAATGGTGAGTGTCATTGAGAGTAGATAAAATAGTGGGAGACTTAATAATATTGTGATTATTATTATTTATCACATAATTTTTCATCAACAAAAGTACACATAATATGATTTTTTAATTGTATAATAATGTATAGTTAACAATATACATTATCTATATGATAAATATTGGATAAAGACTATCTCTTTATTGGAATTAACTTCTAGGAATGGTTTAGATCTTATAGATTTTATTTCACTATGAATGGAAAAATTCTAAACTAGAATCATCACTACCTGATCTTTTTTAAAATAAGGAAAGTAATGAAGAATTTTATTTCTATGGTAAACACATTAGTGATGTGGTTGACATTAAGCATTTAATGATTTAATCTATGTTCAGTAAACTCATCAAATATTATGAAGACATGGATGCTTATATCATGCTTTAGTATCTCCTTGGTCTATATCAGTAGTGTTCTAGACATGAACAATTTGAGATATCAAAGGTAATCTTTTAGAGTATTCTTGGGGAGGTTACACCAGCTGGGCCTCACATTGTAAAAATAATTGGCTATATTAAGAACCTAGTGTTTCAAGGGTTTAAAATACAATATGTACTATGAATCAATATTATTCTTGCATCACTCCCTCAGATATTATTTATCTTTTCTATTAATTTTAATATGAAAATCATTGAAACGTTTCTCCTAGATATACTCACATTATTTGGATAATTTTACAAGGATATGAAGATCGAAGAGTGATCTGTACATATAGTGAATAAAAGAAAGGCTAGGTGAAGTGATATAAGACAAAATCTTATTCAAAATGACCTTATAAGAAGAGAAGGATCTAGGGGTATGCAAGAGAGAAATAATCTATGTTTTTTGCAAGTGAAAAGAAGGGTTATTCAAAGAAAAATTGCACCCAAGAATAGAAGAAAGGGGAAGCTTTAGGTCCATTTGTTATCGAGTGAAATTTATCTATTTCTATAAATCGAGTATTAGATATAGTTTGTGGTTCTAATATATATACTAAAATATAAGGACCAAGTAGATTCAAAAATATTTTCTAAGGGTAATTATATGCATGAGAAACCAATGAAGCCATACTTACTTCCTTGGGTATTGGTGACTACCACCTCACATTGTTGGAAGAAATGATGTTGATTTGAAATGTTTGTTCTGATGTTCTATATGTTACCAAAAACATTATTCCTTTATCTAGAATTGATACAGATGGATTTATTTTCAGGTTCTAGAATTACTTTTTTTCCTTTAAAAACAAAGAATATGTCACGGTAAGGTATATTTAAAAAAATGTCTTTATGTGTTGGATTACAAAAAATAATTAATGGAAATCGATAACGAAACAACTTCACGTGACTCATACGACACCCAATTATGGAATCAATTACCAGGAAATATAAATAAAAAGTGTTTGAAAAAATTAAACCAGGTTGGATTCAAAATTCTATTGAACTAAAATCACTTGGTGTATGTCACACTTCTTTTGAATGAAAAATAATCAAAGGCCAATTTTTTAGAAAAGGTGAAAGGTCAAATATCTTCTTTAATTAGTTCATTCCAATGTGTGTGGGCCATTTCTAGTTGAATAAAGGGATGAGTACTCATAAATCCTAACTTTTAGTAATTACTTTAGTAGATATGGATATGTCTACTTGATGAGGTATAATAAAATTCATTTGAAATATTCAAGGAATTCATGAATGAATTTGAGAACCCAATTGGTAAGAATATTAGTAAAATATGCTCAGAACATGGTGGAGACCATATTAATCAATACATCATTAATTTGTTATGGAAGGTTGGGGTTTTATCTCAACTCACTTATCCTTATACACCATAGTCGAATGGAGTAAGTGAATAGAGGAAACACACCTTGTTAGACATGGTGAGATCAGTGATGTGTCATGTTATTCTTATATTATCCTTTTAGGGATATGAATTATAAATCATAGAATACATACTAAACTGAGGGAAAAATAAACCATAATAGGTATTCTATATAATATTCGGTATATAAATGAACCCATATTTCTTATAAACCATTGTGGGGTTGCAGAAAATTTAATAAGTCCATTTCTAGAAAAAAAATATTCACATGAAGTAATAAAGTGTTAATTTATTGGGAATCCTAAGGAAAGTAAAAAATATGATCTATATAACCCTACAGACAATAAATTTGTGGTTAATAGATATCCCACATTTTTTGAAGGGCATAAAATATCTAAAAAAGATAGTAGGATCACGATAGACTTATATGAAGTATAGTATCAAGACATAGAAGACTTTTTACATGAACAGATTCTACAAAGCCCTCTAGAAGAAGAGTTTATTGAAACATAAGTTTTACATAGGAGTATAAGAGAGGTTAGTGAACCAGAATGGTATGTTTTTCTACTCACAAAGGATGGTGTCTCAATATTAGTTGATAATAATCATCTTGTAAACTATATAGAATTAGTAAGTGGCATAAATGCTTCTAAGTGGAAAGAATCTATGAATTCTAAAATGGATTATATGTAGCAAAACCAAATCATGATTTTGGTATATTCTCTAGTAGATGTAAAAACCATTAATTTTAAAGGGATATTAAAGAATAAACTAGACATGGATAGACAAGTTAGTACTTATATGGAACAATTGTTTATAAAATCCTTCAAAAAACATCAATGAATATACAATGAGGAAATATTTTCACCAATTTTAGTGTTGAAATCCATCATAATTAATCTTTATATTGTGTCTTTCCCTGAATATGAGATTTATAATATGGAATTAAAAAAACAATACCTTAATGAGAACCTTCTGGAAGATTTATATATGAAAAAACCTAAAGGGATTGAGACTCCAAATTATTCCAAAAATGTATGAAAATTGAAAATATCCTTTTATGGATTGAAGCAAAATTCAGTTCGTAGGACATTAAATTTGATGAAGATATAATAGAATTTTTCTTCATCAAGAATTAATGTGATCCCCATGTCTACAAGAAGTTTAGTAAAAGTGCATTAATTTTATTAATAGTATATTTTGCTGACATACTATGTATTTGAAACAAAATAATAGTCTCATATTCTGCTAAAGCCTGGTTGAACAAATTATTCTCTTTGAAGGACTTAAAAAAAGAAATATATATTCATGGGATCGAGATCCATCATGATAGATATAATAGGATGATTGGTCTAAGTTAAGGTACATATATTGATAATATATTTATGATATCTAGTATGAATTAATCTTATAGGGTATTATTTCCAAGGTCACATAGAAATCATCTTTCTAAGAAAATGTATCCTCAAATACACGAGTAAAGAGAATTAATGGGAATAATTTCACACGTATCAATTATTGGTTCATTCATGTATGTTATGCTATATACTAGGATACATATTGCAATTGCCATTACTGTGGTAGTAATATATCAAGATGACCTAGGTGACAACCATTGAATAGAAGTCAAGACCATCCATAAGTATATATTGCATACTAAGGATATGTTCTTTAGTATATGGAGGAGATGAGGAACTAGTAATTATAGGGTATATAAATTCTAGTTTCTAAATAGATCATGATCTTATGAAATTATAGACGATATACAACTTAACTCTCAATAGAGGTTCAATGAACTGCAAGGGCTAAAAAAAATCTATGGTCATAGACTATATAGAAGATTATGATTATATTGTTACTTCTGGGGAAGCTAATGAAGCAGTTTGGATACACAAATTCATCCAAGACCTTGATATGGCACATGATAGTAAAGATCCCATCACACTATATTGTGATAATAATTCAGCATTGGCTCTCTCAAAGGTATCAAGGTCTCATCAGTGGATGAATCACATAATTTGGAAGTATCATCTGTTGAGGGATTTTATCAATAAGGTGAAGTCACAGTGAGCATAATTTCTATACAAGAAAACATGGAAGGACCCTTTTCTAAATCCTTAAACCAGTATAAACATGAACATCATGTGAGGTCTAGTATACTGAAATTCATAGGTACTTGGATTTTTTCCAAGTGGAAGTCTATTGGATTTGGTTTTCTAGAACAATATTTTGGTACTTTTGGTTACATACATATTCGATGATTTGAATATTAATACAACATATTATTTTATATTGTTCATTATTATGCATGAATTTAATGTAATAATCCCATGGTATACCTTACATGTTGATAAGGTTGTAGCACTTTTCCACTATGATAGGAACCTTCTAATTCCATTACGATATTATTAAATAGAGTTATATAGTCGGATAACATTATATGATAGGGTAAATATTTTGTTGAATATCTAGTGTGAGTACTTTTAAGCGAATAAGACTTCATCCCATGAAGTTATCACTAGGTAATATTCATCAGTTGAGATTTTGAGAATATACCTGCCTGTAGGAATTCTACAAGTTTACGTGTCCTCAGATATTCCTATTGGTGAGCATGTGTAATGTTCTTTATACTTTAAGATCATTATTTATGAATATTATGACTCATAAACATAGATGTATTTCTTAAACATTGATGATATTGTTCCTGGAAAAGTTAGGTAAATTGGGTGTATCATGAGTGATGTGTTGGTAATTAATAAGATGGGAAAGGATTTTTTTCCTTCTATCTTTATAGAATATGATATCTCATCCCTTTGATTGAAATGAAACTTTATTGTGAAATTATATGGACATGGTGTAATGATGATTTTATTTTAGAGAGCCAAAGAAATAGGTATCGTGAATATAGGTTACAGAAATGGATGTGAAACTTGGTTGATGATATATCATGAGAAATGGACTATATTACAAATCAAGTGTTCATAATTGGTTTTCGACATTATGACATTAAGTTATTTCTATTGTGTTACTTAACCCATTTCTTGATAGTAATAGTATACATTATGAAAGCTTAAATAATTTCTATAAGAAAGATTCATAGTGGTTCACACACCAAGTGTTTCAATTGATTTTGATTAAATTCTATTTGAATTTAATTATAGGAATAAATATTATTCTCATCACTGAGCAATAATTTTATTCAAGTTTTATTGATAAAAAATATTTAATATATATTTATTCACCATTTGTGAATAAGAATATTTACTTTATTTATGGAATATTAAATAAATAATTACTTTAAAGATTGTGAATATAATATTAATTTCTAAATAAATATTTATTTATGCATTCAATAAATATTGAGGAATCCGAGCAGACCAAAATCTTGATCAGTAATAAATATTCATTTAAAAGCCTATAAAATAATTTTTATTATTTCACTAGTTATCACAACCCATATAAAAATAATAATAATAATAATATTTGTATATGGAATTGTGTAAGATTAGGTTTATTATATTATTTAAGGGAAGTTTTTCAATTAAATAATATTTTAAACTAAACCGTAACTCTATAAATAGATAGCTATGTCTGTTGTGTAGGGTAAATAAGGAATTGAGAATCGTGGAACACAACATAATTCCCTATCAAATACCTCTTTATCTCCTCATCTCAAGAACTATAAGAACAAGATAAAATCCTTCAAAACTAAATAAACTAGAAATGATCAAGTTGAACAACCTTAGAAGATAGTTATACTGAAATAGCACTCAAAATTCTATCAGTGTTTCTCATAAATCAGAGGGGTATATGTGGACCAATTATAGAGGTATACTACAATTGTATCTTAGAAGAGAAAACAAGGTAATACAAAATGATTTTTTGGGATTATAAACATCTATATCGAAGAAAGATCCTAAGACCATGTATCCTTTCTATAGATCTAATACAAATAGTTTATAAATTTAATATTCAAATATCATCTCTGGGTTATAGTATTTTCCAATGTCAATATCCGATGGAAAAATTTCATTTGTAATGATATTTATATATTTCAAAATTGGTTAATGTTACATCAAAATTGAAAAAAACCATTATAATTATTCGGCCCAAAAAGCTCTTTTGCTGCACCTAGAGCCTTCGTTAAACTCATAGATAAATATTTATTTATTATTAAGAAGATATAAAATAAAAAGTGAAATTATTATTTTATTAACATAGTTTAATATAATGTTTATTATTTTTATTTATAATCACTGTTTTTACCTTTGGTTATATATGTTATTCCATTCATGATTAGTGAATTAATTCCTATTGTATTTTTCATTGATATATATGCTATTCATTATTAAACATTTTTTCTTGGATTATTTATTATAATAAAACTATAAAATAATTTATTTCCATATGAAATCTAGTGTGTTATAATTCAATGAATAACACTAAACCTTTGATTAAAAGGTTTTTTCAACCACGATACAATGTACGAGTTAGAAGAATTGAAGAGGAATATTTTTTTCACTTGATAAATAAATTATTATTCTTAAATAAACAATTTTTTAAAACTAAATACCTGTAAAGACAAAAAAATTTACTCTTGGAATAAGTAATTAGGTAAATCATGAAAGTATAGTCTTAAGAGTCATCCATATGAGTGATTTATGATATTTTATTATATTGTATTCTCATTGGGGTGATTTTCTAATTATGTTCTTTTTTATTATACATTTATTTTTTCCACTTAATTACCTATTCATTTTCTCATATATCTTTGGAATTTATAGTAGAAATATTTTTAGATATTTTAATTTGAATCCCATATCATTAGATTTTTTATAGTTAACTCTCTCCTTGGTTTCTCCATGGGGTTTTTGGGGAAAAATGTTTATTCTATTATGTTATTTTATCATGAGACACAATGGTGAGAGTGTTGTAGTGGCAATGTGATTGAGATAGTGAACTTATAAGTTTAGGGAGAGTGTGATTCCATGGTGGTGGTAAGTTTGAGAGTGTTACTATGGTGACATTTTAGTTAAAGTAAATATAATAGGGTGTGTCATCTAGGAGATGTCCTCTAACATTCACTAATTTAAGTGAAGCACAAAACTTTTTTTATTTTGAAATATTGTTTTAGGTTATTAATTAGGGTGAATTATGGTTTATTAGGATTAATGTTATGATTATAGGGGGTAATTTATTCACAACATAGTTAGATAACCCATGTAGTAAAATTGGGAAATTCATTTAATGATTGACCACCAAGTGATTAGTTGGGATGAATTATATAGTGGGTTATGATATTACCCTATTTCAACGTTGGTTATGATAGTATAAATACCCTATATTTCCATCTAAATATAATTAAATATATTTTTAGTAAAATATGTTATTTTTGAATTTTGACTATCATGAACTAGATTTTTGTGGGGGTATGTCTATCCTTGGTGGTGATCGAGACTATTATTATTAGGTTGACATATATGTTTTTTTTACATGGATACTTTATATGTTTGTTATGTATTTAGTTGTTGTTAAAACTATGACTCATATAAAATACATAATGTAGATGTGTAAATTATTAGTGAAATATATAATGACATATATAAGTATATCAGACCACTGGTGATGATGAAAACTATTTGATTTGCATACACCAACTACACATGGTTGTGTGTGTGTTTATGTGCTGCTCATATTGAGGATAATTATAACAAACCAAACATAAAAAACCTATAATTATGAGTCCAATAGTAAGGATTATACTTTCTAATATTACCTTGATAATTTAGTTTTATATTTTTAGAGAATTAGGATACCATGACATAATAAAGTGGATACATCCACAAAATATGCTTTTTTTCACAAAATCTTATTATTCTATTTAAAATATTTTTTCATTTATAAAAACCTTTATTTATTCAAGGAAATCATTTATAACTGATATATTAAACCTACTAAAGTTCCTATACATTCTCAAATACTATATAGTAATTTGAAACATGGGGCGAGCATACAAATCTCAGTAATAGATATAAAAATACAGGAAACCCATTCACCTATTGAAAAACTTAAAAAACAATGAAAAAGTTTTCTATTTAATAAAATTAACTTTGATCTCATTATCACATGAAAAATCAATATTTTTTCAAGTAAATAATTAAAAATCATTGAAATTACAAAAAAAACATATAGGAATCTTAGTGTTTTATCATATAAGGTATGAAAAATATACTAAAATAAGTTGTGGGTGAATTGTAGTTTAAAAATAACTATAAAATTAAACCTAATAAAATATTAAATATATCAGTAATATAATATATATACCCATGTAATGTTAAGATAAATTATTTTTATGTCTCATTAATATTCATTAATTTATTTTTATAGAGTTATATTCATTATAATAATATTATTTAATTTTTCAATAAAAAATGATAAAGCTTTATTTCAAACCAAATTGGGTTTTCAAGCATTATATGGTTTTATTTACAATATTATTTTAAAAATTATATAATTTTAATATGAAAAATGTAATTAATTTTGGAATTATTCATGAAAAATTATCCTATGATTAAATTTTGATAATTTTTTGAAAAATTTTGATTTTTCAATGAATATTGTAAAATAATTATTTTTATTAAAATATAACTTTTTCGTTTCAAGAATTTAAAAAGTTAAATTTTGTTTTAAAGTATTTTAAAAGTAAAATTAGTTCAGTTATATTATTAATAATTCAGTTAATGTCATCGGAATCATAATTATACTTGAATTTGGTATAAAAATAGTTTTGTACTTAAAAAACATTTTTATGAAAAATCATTTTTCATCGTGTTTTACATGTTTAATTTTATATTATTATTTTTTAGAAATATTTGAATTGAATTTTATAAAATGGATTTCATATTTATAATTATAATATTTACTATTATTTAATAATTCCTACTTAATTTTTGGTCATAATAAATTGTGAAAATAGTAAAAATTAGTTACCATAATTAAGGTTAAAATAGGTTTATTAGGGGGGTTAAGCTTAATAGATAGGGGTAAAATGACATAAAAACATGTATAAATTAACTTTTATGGCCATATTTCTACCCTGTATCATTAATATTTTAAAATTTTTTATTTTGGAAGCATTTTTCTTGAGTAAGATATTAATATATTTTAATCTTTTTCAAAATTCCAAGTGTTTCCTCCACCCCCACTTTTAGTAGACACAACATATCTAATATACTACACAATTAAAGTGCCTTTTCGAGATAATAACTATAAAAATTCCTTACTAACATCCCTCACCACAACCTAGAGTCACTGGTTTTATTAGAAATCTATCATAGGAAGGATTTAGGTATAAACCTAAAGAGGTTGACCTAAGAAGAGTTTTAGTTCTTAACTAAGATTTTTCATTTTATTTATTCTTATACCTCAATAAAATATTCATAAAAAATGATAAGATAATAACATAATTATCTGTCATATAACTATATGTTTTTTAATTGAATAACTTATATCGATATCCTCCTTCATCAAATGGGAAAAGAACCATTGTTTGTGTGTATGACGGGAAACTACATCATGAATAGATGTAATTCATTTTCCATCTCCACCTTTTAGGGAGAGTTATAATGATTTATTTAATATATATATATATATATATATTATATTAATGAAAAAATAAATTTTTTTATACATAATATATCATCTATTTTCTTACCATTCCATCCATCAAAAAATGATACCATCGTTCGTGCATACGTGTGGATTACCACTTCTATAGAGAAATGCAATTATTTTTTCATAACCACATAACATGGAGTATATAGAATATTATATTTGAAGAAAGAATATAAAATTTATGGTATAATAATAATTAAGGAAATATAAAATGATATTTACCTTCTTTCCCTCATTCTCTTTGAAATATGAAAAGGTTACTCATGCATACATACAACCTACGGTCTCTATGATTTTAATAAAATTAATTTTTCATAACCTCCATCATGGTTGGTTTTAAAATTATAATTGATATATAAAAATGATAATTATTTAATTATTATTATCCATTAAGTTATTTAATAATTACCTCTTTGACCATAGCTAACCTACCGAAGTCATTTTGGACGTATGAGCCGAATATCATGAAAACACCCGATAAGGGATTAAATGATTATGTAATTGAATATAACATAGAAATAAATAAAATTAAAGAAATAATAAACTAGAAAAATGTTCTTAATAAATTAATTAATTTACATAAGTTTATTATTCAGGAAGATAAATAATACATGTGATGATTTGGACTCATGGAAATGAAAACTTTAACTTAAAATATAATTTTAAATGTTTAAAGATTTATTTTCTAAAAATTTCTTTTCAATAATTTTATGGATGCATTTATATGGAAATAAATGAATTATAAATGAAATTTTATATCTATTTAACATACCTTACATTTTTTTAAAAGGAATATTTTTACATATTTTATATGGAATGTTTAGACTTTCTTTACAAAAGTCAATACAAATATTTTATTTTAACATATAAAATGTCAATGAATTTTCCTTACAAAATAATTTTTATTTTATGTTTTACTTAAATTATAATATTTCACATTTTCTTTAAATAAAAACCCTTCTCCAATTTTTATGGGTATTTTAGTTTTGAAAATGGTGTTTTAAAAGTAAAGGGTATTTCGATATCCAACAATATTTTACATATGGGTTCAAAAGAGGTTTTCATGGGTTTTATATTGAAAAGGGAAAAACATGAAATAGTTTGTTCATTATATATTACTTTAGAATTATATTTTATGATAGATGGCAATGATATAACTTATATAATGGGTGATCCAGATACTACTTATACAATTGGTGATCCCAATACAATATATATGATGGGTGAGCCCAATATAGCTCTCTAATGCATTGGGTAATGTTCATTTCCTTCAAATGAAATAAGGTGGGAGTTAATTGGTGAGGTTTATCATATTGATTTAACTAGTGTACAGTAATTTATAACATGGTTTATGGATATAATTCTCTAAATTACTTAAAAGGGTTTCTATTTGTTTGATATTGCTTCTAATGGTTTTCTTAGACAAAAACAGTCTTTTTTTTACGTGGTTATTATTTTTTTTCATACAATTAAAGAATATAATAATAAAGATAAAAATTTTATGGATTTTCACTTTTAATTTGGACTAATGTTTTTTTAATATAATATCCCTTACTGATATATTTGTGCTCATCCCACATTTCAAATGTTTTTCACATGGTTTGAGGATGAGTAAGAAAAAATAACAAGTCATGTTGAAAGTACTGGAGATTTCTCATGAAAATGAAAAGTGTTTCATTTTAAAGGTTTTATATTGTGGAAAAAATGGATAGTAAGTGGATGTGTCCAAATTTTAATGTATAGTTTTGTTATGTAATATTTAATGTTTAATTATCTAAAACTCCAAACCTAAAATATATCTGGAAATGAAATAAAGTGAATTCTTGTCTAAATAAAATAGATTTTATAATTTTTAAGGCTAGGTCCTTATATTTGGTATTATATACAAGTTTTAGATAACTTTATATGTTAGGATAATTTAAATATAATACCCTTTGAAGATTCTATATTATAGTTATCGTGATTTAACATTTAAATATTACCATGTTTTTATGTCTAATATATGTATGTTCAGAATGGTTTTTCATAGTGGAAACATGGGAGATATAGTAGGAATGTATTAAGTGGACAATTCCAATCTAAATCAACATCCTGGAAGGTTTGGAATTGGAACATAGAAATTTTTTGTAGTGATGGATTAGTTGATGCAGGCCATAAATGGTGGTGGAATACATGTTAGAGAGTAACCAAAATTACTAGAGGAACATACTAATAATTGATCATTTTATGAAACATAACCCTATATCTTATGGTGGAACTTTGAATCCAATCGTATCTGAGTGATGGATTATTTCTTTGGAAAATATATTTAAAGTCATGGGATGTTAAAAAGATCAAAAGACAACTCATATCATATATCATTTTGAAGGTGAAACTTATTGATGGTGTAACTGATTAAGAATACCAGAGAGAGAAGATATTGATGAAATTTAATGGAATAAATTTAAGAATATTTTCGTAGATACATATTTCTCTAATATTGTTCCACCCATGATAGAGAAACAATTATTCGAATTATGGAAAGAGGAAGATTCAATAGGTATGTATAAAGAAAATTTTATAATATTGTCTATGTATGAACCAAAATTTTATTTGGTACCTTGATAATAAAATTAATACAAATTACTTATGATTTAAACCAATTTTATGAAGATAATTTTCCTCACGATAATTTAAAAGTTATAGTAAAGTTGTTTATTGTGTTAAGAAAGTTGAGACAAAGTGTGATTATACTTATGTTCCTCAAGATGGAAAGAGTGAGAATCAGTCAAGGTATCATGAAATGGAGAATTAGTAAAATATTAAATCTAAACGTATTACCCCAATACGATTCAAGTTTAGTAAAAAATATTTCATGGAATGTTTGATAGGATTGGGAAAGTGTTATTTGTATGGTAAGTTTGGTAGTTGATCTCATCACTATAAAGAAAAGAGTCTTGAATAATCTAAGAATGGGGTAACAGATATCCAACTAATAGTGATATTTTTTTATTGTAATGAGTTAGGGAATTATGATAATGTGTTTATGAATTTGGTTACAATGGGAGGAAATCAACTTGATCAAAAAAAATTGTGTCAAAATCATTTTATACAACTAAGGTTAATTTTAACCCATATAATAAAGCGAGGAGAAGTATGTTTCTTAATTATTTGAATTATATCGATTCCTTGTTTTAATATAGATATTTATATTTCTTAATTTATGAGAAATTTTAATGTAAAATGGGAATATATACTCATGAAATGAAGATATACGTTTGTTGAAAATTCCAGGTGGAAGTATTAAAAAACCCAAGATTTATAGGAATCTTCCTATTATTATCACTGCGTTGGTATTTCTTGAAAGTCATGTTGAACAACCCATGATAGAGTTTGATATTATTTTGGGTATGGATTGTCTTTAAGTTAATCATGATATGATCGATTAAAAACCTAAGAAAGTTATATTTAGTGATTTGATACCTTTGATAAAAAATCCATAATCTAAGAAATTGATTATAGTTGGTAGTGAAAGTTAACTATATTATATTACTGAAAAAAATGAAATTATTTAGATTAATAGTTTTCACATAATGAATGAATATATATATGTATTTCCAGATGATTTTCCAAGTGTTATTCTGGACAAGAAGGTTAAGTTTACTGTTGAATATGTGCAAGATGCTAATAAATTTTCAAAACCCCCTTATAGAATGAATCAAGTAAACTATTAGAATTTTAGAAATAGTTATAGGAGTTTCTAGATATAGGTTTAATTCATCATATAATTTCCCCATTAGGTGATATAATTTTATTTGTTTAAAACAATATAGTTCAGTGAGACTTTTCATTGATTATATATCCTTCAATAACATCACTATTAAGAACAGGTATCCTTTGACTCATATTAGTGATTTGTTTTATATTCTCCAGGGAGAAAAATATTTTTCAATGATTTATCTTAGGTTAGGATACCATTAGTTTAAGGTGAATGAGGAAGTTATTCTAAAGATGAAGTTTTAGAGAATATATAGGCATTATGAGTTTGTAGTTATTCCCTTTTGGTTAATGAATGCTCCAGTTGTATTCATGGAACTTATGAATAAATTTTTCTATGAACATTTATGTACGTTTGTGGATTTATTATTTATGATATTATGTTTTATTCAAAAAGTTATGAGGATCATTAAAAACATTTGAGTATTATTCTATAATCGTTAGATGAAAATAAGTTACATGGAAAAAAATTAAGTGTTAAATTTGATCAAACAATTTTCTTTCTTCTAGAATATATTTTCTAACGATAACATAACTATTGAACCTGATAAAACTAAACTTGTTGAAGAATGGTCAAGTCCTACAAATGTCACAAATATTCATATTGTTATTGGATTAGTGGGTTATTGCCATCAATTTTTTTAAAATCTTTTCTTGGTTATCTAGCCCATCAACTAAGTTAACTATAAACGAGTTAAATTAATCTAGATGAAACAGTGTGATGAATATTTATAGGATTGGAAAAAAGGATTGGTGAATGATCTAGTTTTAGAATTTCTATATAGAAATGGTGATTTTAACATCTACAGTGATGCTTTATTGAAGGGACATGGTTATTGTTTATTATAAAATGATTTGGTAATTGCTTATGCTTCACTTTAAATTAAAACTAATGAGTTATATTGTCCTACACATGATCTCTAATATACTACTATGGGTTTTTATTTAAAAATTTGGAAGAAACATTTATATGAAGTGAAGTGTGAAACATATATTAATCCTAATGTTTGAAGTGTATATTCACTCAGAAAGTGTTGAACATAAGGAAAAGAAGATTATTGGAGCTAATTAAGGATTATGATTACATGATTCATTACTATCCTAGAAAATTACAAAAATTACCCGATGATTTTATTTAAAATAATAATAAAACATTAACCATGTTATATTTAGAACATAACCATTTAGTTGATTATTTGATGATTTTGTTCCTATAAATTGTGCATGCATAAACTTCATCTATTTTGTTTCAGGTGTTAATAAAATCATCTATGTAAAATATAATTAAGAAAGATTATAATGAGGATTATGTTTTACAGTAAAATGTAGAATATGTAAAAAATGGAAAGTTTATAGAGTTTATTGTTGATTAAGAATGTGTTATTAGATTTATAAATAGATTATGTGTGCCTTGAGATTCCCATTTGAAGAGAGAATTGTTAACTGATGATCATAGTTACCCATTTTCTATTCACTATGAAAGCACTAATATTTAACCTATAGGTGTAGTTACTACTGAGATTGAATAAAAAGATAAATTATAGTCTTTAACATGAAATGTTTTACTTATTAATAGGATAAATTAGAATGAAAAGACTTAAGGGAATGATTTAAACTTGTTCAGTTCCAGAGTGTAAATTGAAAAATATATCCATGGATTTCATGGTGGGTTTTCCAAAGAAAAATTCAGGTAATAATGTGATTTGGGTTATTATTGATTTACTAAATATATCTATGTATTTCCTTCCCATTCGAGGTACTTTGTATGTAGATAATATTTATAGACTATATATTAAGGAGATAATTAGGTGACATGGATTTCCACTCTCTATTGTATCTGACCATGATCCCAGGTTCATTATTAATTTTTAGAAATACCTTCAGAAGTTTTTTGGGTACTGAATTAAATTTCAATACAACTTTTCATACTCAAAATGATGGATAGTCTAAATGAATGATTCATACCTTAAAATACTTACTTCATGATTTTTCAATGAATTAACATGGAATTTGATATCAAGATATTTTATTATTTTTTCTTTCTTATAACAACATTTTCTATTCTATTATATAGATGGAACATTTTGAGGAATTATATGGAATGCAGTCTTAGACTACAACTTGTTTGGTTGAATTAGGTGACATGATGTTTTTGGGACCAGTGTTGGTAGAAGAAATTGGTGATAAGGTGAATATGATTCAGTGGACAATGAGTATGGATCAGAGAAGGAAAAAAATTAATACATATAACTAATAAAAATATTTTTTAAAGGTTGGTGATAATGTTTTCATCAAGGTATCTATATGGAAATGTGTTATGCATTTTGGATAAAAAGGAATGATGAATATTCATTTCAATGGATCATATGAAATCTTGGATAAATTTAGATCAGTTTCTCATTGACTAGCCTTGCCTCTGAGCTTATATCAAGTGAATGGAATATTTCTTCTTTTGTTGTTAAGAAAATATGTTATAGATAAATATCATGTTTTGATCCCTGAAGTAATTCAATTGGAAGAAGACGATTTTTATGAGGAAAACCCAGTAAATATTTTTAACTATAGATATAATGTGTTGTGGAATAAGGAAATCAATAAAGTTACAGTTTTTGATAAAAAATATATGGTTGAAGAAGTAATATGGGAATTAGTAAATGCCTTGAAATAAAAATATGCCCACTTGTTTAAGTAATAAATAAAATTAAGAGGACACAATTTTTGAAAAGTATGAAGAATGTAACAACCCACACAATTTTAAGATAAATCATTTTCAAGTATTATTAATATTATTTAATTTTATTTTATAGATTTATATTCATTATAATAATATCTAGTAAATTTTTAGTCAAAAAAAATATTTATTTCTAACCAAATTGGGTTTTTATAAATCATATGGGTTTATTTCAAATATTAATTTCCAAATTATAGAATTTTATTTTGAAAAAATTAACTTTATTATTGAATTTATCATTTAAAAATTATCTTATGATGATTTTTTGAGAATTTTTTCAAAAAGTTTTATTTATCAATGAATAGTTAAAATTACTAATTTTTTTATTAAAAACAATATTCTCATTTCAAAACGTTAAAAAGTTATATTTTGTTTTAAAATGAATGAAATTTAAAATTAGCTCATTTATATTATCAATAACCCAATTAAGTTCATTTGGATCAACATTATACTTGAATTTGGTATATAAACATTTTAAAACTTAAAAATTCATTTTTTCTGAAAAATAGATTTTCATCTAGTTTTATGGGTTTAATTTTAAACTAAATTCCTCCATTTCAATTAATTTTATTTTATAAACTTTATTCCATATTTGGAATAAAATAAATTTATATTAGTTAATAATTTCATCTTAATTTTTTTTCATAATGAATTGTAAAAATTATAAAAATATTTTAACATAGTTATGGTTAAAATAAGTTTATTAGGGGGGGGGGGGTTAAACTTAACATATAATGGTTAAAATGACCGGAAAACTTATCTAAATTTTATTCTTTGTCTATATTTAAACCCTATATCATATAATATTCATTAATGGTCCATTTTATTTATATTTGGATAGATTAATCCATTAATATATTTTAATCTTTTTAAAAATTCCAAGTGTGTACTCTCCCCCACTTAAAAAAGGAAACCACCTCTCCTATCCTCTCCACACATAAAGATCATTTTAGTTCATCCAATACCAACAGAAATACATTCCCTAAAATATATATCTATCTCTTATTATCTATGATTTTTTTGTAAATCTATCTTAGGAAGGCTTCAGGTGTAAACCAAAAGACGTCGTCCGAAGAAGAAGTATAATTCTTAGATGATATCTTACATTTTATTTCTTACTATACCTTCTTAAAATCTTATTTAAAAATGCAGAAATTTTAAAACCATTATATTCCATATATAGATATATTTTAATGTTAATTATGTAACCTATATCCATTTCCACTTCCATCAAATGAGAAATACAACCTTTGTTCAAGTGTACAAAAAACTACCGCCCTACGAGCTGATGTGATTAATGTTTTATAAATACCTCTTAAATATGGTTATAATGATGTTTTAAATATATAAATCATAACATCCTAGAACCTTCACTCATGAATCCTATGATGAAATTTACAAATTTACATTTTCATCTTGGATGCCGATAATTGTGACCCAATTTCCCTCCTCAAACCTTACACTATCAAAAGAAAAACTTATATCACGTATATTATGGAGGACCTTTTAAGTTTATAGTTTTACAGAATTATGAAAAACTCCTACATACAAAATTAACATCTAATAAAAATAACATTTCTCCCATTTAACCCACCTTTTCTTATTTCATAATAGGTTTTCAACATTATCCCTGTGAAATCCATTATAGACATAAATTGTTCAACATCATTCTCTAAAACATGGAAAAAAAGAAACATAAGAAGGTTGAGATAAAATTATCATTAAGGGAAACATTAATAATTAAAAAATTAATTTCATCAATGAGAATAAAAGTGCATAAGGGTATGATGAAATAATCAAGGTTCATGAGTGAATAATAAAATAACTCAAACCCAACAATATTCAGATTATTAAATATAAAAACATGGAAAATGAAAGAGTCATAAAAATCAGTAATAAAATTCCATGTGATATCAATCTTGATCATTATAAAAATTATATACTCATGAGAAGAAATTAGAACACTTTTTTGTAACTTGGAGCATAACTTTCATAAAACCCTTTCATGCCCTTTCAAAAGAATTTTAATTGGAATAACCATATGACCAAATTACAAAATTATCATTACCCAATGCATCAGAGATATATAATTGGGATCACCCTTAGAATAAGTTATATCATGATCACCCATTTTCCATGAGCTATAATTGGTATCAACCCTTCATATAAGACATATTGGGCTCACATATGATCTATATTGTGGCTCAACAATTTGTATTAGTTGTATCAGACTCACCCATTTCATATAATGCTCAAGTACCATGAATAAAAACAATTCATCATAAAAATCATAAAAACATGATAAAACAATTAAAAGGAAATATTTTTCTTATCAATATCTTTAGAACATGATTAACCCATAGAAAATAAATGGGTTCCAAAACAATGTCTTTGAAACATGATTAATCCAGAGAAAATAAATTGTTTACATAAAACTCTCTTCAGGACATAATTAACCCATGGAAAATGAATGAGGTTCATAAAAATATGTTTGAAATATGATTAAACCATGTAAATTAAATGGTTTCCATAACAATATAATTTAAACATGGTTATCCCATGGAGAAGATACGGGTCCCATAACAATATCTTCAGGACACAATTAACTAGTGGGAATGAAATGGGATTCATAAAAATCTCTTTTAAAAAATATTAATCCATCATGAATATAATGAGAATGGAATAAATGTAAAATATAACCAGTATAAGATAATTAAAAACAAGGGTTTTTTATTTTATTAATGGAAATACCATTAAAATATCATTAAAGAATTATTGAGAAAAATAATCATTAAACATTACAAAGTTTCCCATAACACTTTGTAACATTTGAATTATAATCCCCATCACAGAATAAAATTAAATTAAACCTATAATATCATGAGAATAATGAGATTTTTTATATAACATATCAATGGATAAGTATATAAACCTCATAAAATAAGATAGGTTTATAACATAACAGACATCTCAAAGAAGGAAAATTGTGAAACAAAATCCATTGCTGCTTTGGTATCTTTGAATCTGTAAATCCCATGATAGGGAGATCATCAAATAGTTATTTGAATCCCCATAAATTAGAGTTTAAGAATAATACAATATGTTAATGGGCAGTATATACACCATATAAAAGTAATTAGGAACATAATAACAAACAAGTCTCAATGGAATGTAAATTGAGACGAAACACCTTACAAATGTGGTAACATCTAAATATGAATCCCAAAAAGTAATAATAGTCAAAATAAACATTTAAGTACCATGAATTTTAAAGAATTTATGAAATAATATAACAAAAGGTCTAGTAGATACACCACACAAAATTATTAAGTGGGGGAATATGACATTTATCTCACAGATGTAAAAAGTGAGATGAAAATCCCTTATCTTGAGTCTAATTTGTCATGATCATACGATATCTTCTTGAATAATAAACTTATGTTAATTATTTAATTTAATAATAATATTTTATAAGTTTATTAATACATTTATTTAACTTAAAAATAAGTTATATAAAATTAATTTCCAACGATCTTGTACCCAGGTGGTACAAGCCCTTACTTGGCATCCAAAAGACCCAGGATCAAATCCGACCAGGGAAAACTTTATGAGGAAAATAACAGCACTGTAGCAATAGTGGACTGTACTAGCAGTGACACTGTAGTTGTAGAGGTACTGTAATAGGAACTATAGTGGTGGCGGTGCTGTAGCAGGTACTTTAGCAACTTGGGAACTGTAGTAGTACTATTACCTGAAGGGTCCTTTGGGCCAAAAAATGAGCTTTCAAGCCTAGTATTCAGGCCACTTGGCCTTGGGACTTCAAGCTATGTAATGGGTATCTCTTTACCCAGTCAAAAGAAGTATTTTCATTAATAATAAAATGAGGCTTGAACACCAACCTTTAAAAAAAATTATATACAATTACTTAATCAATAATGTTTAAGTTGGATGTTTTGACCATATTTGGCTTATGTGTCAAAACTGACTTTGATAGGTCAAAAAAGGTAAATGTGGTCATTATTTAAAAATATATAGAGTAATAAACATGAATTAATTATAAAATCTTTACATAAATTAAAATTTTAAAATGAAACAGGATATATGGTTATGAAAAATGAACCTTTTTTTATGATCATGGAGACACTATGTCATACGTAAACATGAGTAACATCCTTATTTTTGAATGTTCATTAGGAAAGAAAGAAAGAAAATTTTATCTTTACAGAAGGAAAATTATATCCTAAATATCATATTATTTAATTATATTTACTTATATATATCATTATTGTAATGTGATGATGAAAAAGGAAGAATCACATCGTCTCAAGGGGGTGATAATCCACACGTCCATGAATGAGGTTATCAATTTTTTCATTATTTGAAATGGAAAGAATAAAATGATATGTTATTTTTACAGATAGATAATTATTTCATTAATATCATAAATATTTCATTTATATCACATATTTTTATTAATCCCATCCTTAATACATTTCATTTAAAGCGTGAATGAATCACATCACTAAGAAGAGGTGGTAGTCCACATGTCCACAAATGATGTTATTGTATTTCCAAAAAATTTTAAACATGAAGGTTTGTGTTATATAATAATTTTATAATTATTAATACATAATAAATATCATATAAATAATTTAAAACCATATTTCCATCATAATTTCCGACCATGAGAGTCAGTAATGGAAAGATGAATGACAATATTTTGTGTCGTGGCAGTCTGCCTTACACATGAAAGATAATTTTATTACCCATTTAAGAGAAGTGTCTATAAGTGAAGGTATAAAAATTTATATTATAACATATCATTACATTTAATATACTATGGTTATTATATAATCATGATATAAAAATAAATCTAGGGGTGAAGAAATAAATAAAACAAAAGTTTTGGTTGCAGAATGTTACCTCTTCTTTAGGTAACTCCTTTTGGTTTTCCCAAAAATAATTAATTGGTTTTATTTAAGTCAAATTTAGGATTATAGGATTATAGGAGGTATTTTTATAGAGAATCTGGGTTGTGTTTGGATGATCCAAAGGGATTGAGAGGTGTGAACAAGTGGGGAGATTAAGAGCCTTTTTATAGTGGAGGGGGAGTGACATTCTTGTAAATTCAAAAAGGTAAACACTATTGGGTGGTATAACTTATATAATGTTCATAAAATAATAAAATAATTATATAAAAGTGGTTATATGGTCGAAATATTTCCATAAAATGGGTTTTTGACAATTTTCTGTGTCATTTTCTTCTTTAAGTTCAAAGTTTAACCCCTATTTAAACTTATTTTTACCTTAATAGTTGTAATTAATTTTAATTCATTTCACTGAATTTTTTATGTCAAAAACTAATTTTACCTTAATAAAAATTATAATGTGTTATTATTCAAAATATAGAATCAATTTTACCAAAATACAATAACATAAGTGACATAATTTAATTTAAAATAAATCCTTCATACGGAACAAGAAAACAAGTTTTTAAAGAAAAGAGTTCAAAAGATTGAAATGTTTTTATATCAAAATTCATTGTAAAATAGGTTACAATGAAATAATTTAGATTTAATGATATAAAATTAATATAATTATATTTTTAAAAAAGTTAAAAATATAATTCAACATTATAAATTATTTATATGAAAATCAGTTTTTAATAAAAATTCAGTATTATTTAATTTTCATCAAAATATGAAAGTTCCTATAAAAATAACAAAAATTCACCCAAATTAATTTTGATATTCTTATTTAAATGATTATTTTTTTGTTAAATAAAAATTTTAAAAGTGTCAAAATTTAATTTTAAAACAAGTCTTCCATTAAAAGGAAGTAGGATCGCCTTTTAAAAATGTATTGCTTTTTATTCTTAACATTGGATTTATTCTTATCTTAAGACTATAAAACTTATTGGATAAATATAAAAACATTTTATTAAATACATAAAATATATTTTCCATCAAAATATTTTACTAATAGTGATTAATTTAACTTATTAAGAAAATATTCCATTCTGGTTATGAACATAGTTCTTTATAAATACACACCCGTTATATTCAATTAGTCTTTAATATAATTTGCAATTAATTAGTGAGCAATGAATTCATTTTATAAACATGTGTAAACTATAGTTTAAGAATTTATTTAATCTCATTCATTATTGCTATTCCAATAGATTAATGATAACTATCATAATAATATTAATAGTATATTATTTTCTGATAAGACTCAGGCTTTTGTATAACATAAGTCATCAAAAATATCTCTATGTTGCGTAAAATTAAAGATAAACATCACATTTAATGTGATGTAAGATAAACTATATATTTCATTTAATTTAATATTTTAATGAATTTAAATTAATTTGAAATATCGTATTTTATAAAATCGTAGAAAGTTACATCCTACCCCCCTTAAAATGAATTTCTCCCTCGAAATTAAACTTTGTTATCTAAGGATTGAAATTTTAACAATTACTTTATTGAAACCCACATCATACAAAGGGTTAATAAAATCCTATTAAAAATGGAAATTGAGAAACATTATGGTCACCCAAATTTAAACATAACTAGGATTCTATATTGGGGGAGACTGGGTGGGAAAAGAGGAAATGAAAAAATAATAATAGAGGGTGATTGAGGTCATTAATCACCAAAAAGTGGATGATCAATGGAAAGTTAAGTACCTCAAAAACATAAATATATGATTATTGAAAAGGCCAAAGGTTTATAAAAATTAAATTTACATGGATAATACTTTTGTTTCATGACCCTTTTACAAGAGTTAAAGAATTATCTTACCATTTAGTCTAAGAGGAAAAAGTAAATATACTTAATTGATGAATAAAATTTCATCCTTTAATCAATTTCCACCAAAATCTCATCTTTTTCTCTATATTGTGATTATTAAAGAAGAATTTTTAATTCATGATGCACTAAAATAATATTTTAAATAGAACATACCATAAAAGTTATAGTCATTTATTCCACCAGTATTTATACATTTACCAGAAAAAATGGTTAGAAGATAGTAAGATACTCCAAAAAATGAGTAAAACTTCATATTATAGTTAAATATTAAAAATTCAACTATAACACCAAAAGTTCAAACTAAATTATTCCATAAATTACAATCCTTAAAATTGTTCAAACATTTCTTTACTATGTTTGAAACCCAAGGATTAAAATGATTTAATCATATATTATTACAAGATAAATCAACCATTATTTATCAAATAAAATACCATATGTTTCTTTAATATGCATAATCATTAATATTTAAAAATTCAATGCTAATTGAGATATCATGTAGGCCAGTGTTAGTGCATGAAACCCTTATTGTCCATGGTTTCAAGCCCCACCACCTACCCAAAGGCAACAGGTTTCCACCCATTATATGAGCCCCTCATTTTTTAAAACTAAAAACTAAATCCTCCATAAAAATAATTAATATTTATCCTAGGTGTTGTAAATACGTCATAAAAAAACCCAAAAAACATCATTGATAACCTCAAAATGTTTAATACTTCAAAACCTCAAGTGGGGTATCATAAGAATTTGAACATATGATCAACTATAAAATTATAGTCCTATGAAGGTATCCATAAATCTTAAGATAAGCTCATATTAGAACATCCTAATCTAAAAATTTATCTAAACCAAAATCTGATACCAATGATAATAGCTCGGAATCCTCACTTCCGGATCATGTGCTAAAATCCATAACTTTACATTGCCACCTTTGATGCCGATAATTATGACCCAGTTTTTTCTATCAAACCTTACTACACCAAAATAAAAACATGGATCACTTACATTCAAGAGTACATTTTAGCTTTATATTTTTAGAGAATTTTGAAAAATGTCTATATGAACAATTCAAAAGTAACCAGAAGAACATTTTCCCCATTTAATGTAGTTTTTATTATTTCATAATTGGTCATTCAACATCATTCCTTAAAACTAGGGGAAAAGTGAAACATAATAAGGGTGAGTTCAAATGTTTATTAAGGTAAAATGTAATCATTAACAAATGAATGTCATTAATGACCATAAGAGAACTTAATAATATGATGAAATAATCAAAGGGCATGGGAAAATCATAAAATAACTCTAAACCATCAATATTTGGATCAAGAAATATAAAAACATAGAAAAAGAAAGACTCATCAAAATCAGTCATCAAAAGCCATGTGATATCAATATCAATAATTATAATCATCATAAACTCATAATAAGAAATAAAAATTATTTTTAGTAACTTTGAGAATCACTATCATAAAAACCTTTCAGAAACCGTTTAATTGGAAAAAGCATATGGTTGACTTCCAACATTATCATTACCCAAGGTATCATAGAATTATTATAGGGATCAACCTTCGTATAAGATATATTGGGAACACCTATTTTCCATGAGCTATAATGGGAGTCAAAACTTAATATAATCTATATTTGACCCACCCATGAGCTATAATGAGGATAAACCATTCATATAAGTTGTATCAGGCTAACTCATTTCATATAA
Organism: Viscum album; assembly: GCA_963277665.1. Classification (NCBI taxonomy): domain Eukaryota; kingdom Viridiplantae; phylum Streptophyta; class Magnoliopsida; order Santalales; family Viscaceae; genus Viscum; species Viscum album. The sequence goes on from OY728145.1 coordinate 910,736,910, forward strand.
TCCTCAAGTACCATGAATAACAAAAATTCATCATAAAAATCATTAAAACATGATAAACCCCTAGAAATGAAGTTCGTTTAATATAAATATCTTTAAAACATGATTAAAAAAAGAAAAACAAATGGGTTCCCAATCATTCTCTTTGAAACATGATTAACCCATGGAAAATAAATGGTTTCTATAATAGTTTATTTAGGACATAATAAACCCATGGAAAAGGAAGTAATTTCATAAAATATCTTTGAAACATGATTATCCCATGGAAAATAAACAGGTCCCTAACAATCTCATTGAGACATGGTTATCCTGTGGAGAATAAATGGGTTCCATAATAATATATTTAGGACACAATCAACCTATCCAAAAGAAATAAGATTCCTAAAAATATATTTAAAACAATATTAATACATATAAATGAATGTGGCCAGTATTAATAAAAAATATCCCTGGTTGAGGATAATTACAAATAGGTTTTGTTTATTTTTATGAATTAAAATACCATTAAAATATTATTAAAAACAATCTGGAGGGAAATAGTCTTTAAACATTCTGAAATGTCCCATACCACTTTTAAACGTTTGAATAATAAGCCCAATGAATGAATACCATTAAATGAAACTTATAATATCATGAGAATAATTATATTTAGGATATAAAATTTCAAAGGGTTATTTTATAAACTTCATAAAAGAATATAGGTGTATAAAATAACAAACATCTCAAAGAAGGAAAATTATGAAACAAATTCATTATCGCTTTGGTAACTTTGAATCTGTAAACCCCATGAAAGAGATATAGAAAAATGGATACATAAATCCCCAAAAATTAATGTATAATAATCATAAAATACCTGAATTATTAGTTTCATAGGTTTTTTTCATGATTTCAAAGGTTCAATGATTCTTTCTCTTAGCAGTTTCTATAGACAAAGCGATTCTCTTCTAGCGGAGGCTAAAACATTTTGTTAATGGGATGAATCCATGTTTATCTTATAAAATCATCCTCAAAGTGATTGAAACTGATTACTATATTCTCCATATCTTCTTCTAAGGTAGTTATGATATTCATTGGTAGAATATCTCAATATTTATTCGAACCTAGATTCCTTACCCCCAAAGTGTACTGCTTTTGTATGGGTGGATGCCTTGGAATCCACTTCTTCAGGCCCCCATGACTTTACTGTATTTCCTTATTTCAATGATAAATAAACTTTTACCACTTTTATATCATTAATGGGTATTATATAAACCATATAAAATTAATTATTTTCATAATAATAAATAAGTCTGAATGAAATATAAATTGAGATGAAACAGCTTACAATTATGGAAGCATCTGAATCAAAATACCAAAAAGTAGTAATAACAAATTATACTTTTAAATACCATGAATATAAAAAATAATAATGATATAATACATCAAAATTTTCAGTATATATTCCCAACAAAACAATTAAGTTGTGAATATGACATTTATCTCACAGATATAAAATGTGAGATGAAAATCCCTCACCTCGAGTCACATTTGCCATGATTGTCCTATATATTCCCAAATAATATACTTATGTTAATTATTTAATTTCTTAATAACATTTTATAATTTTATTAATACATTTATTTCACTGAAATATAGGATATATACAATTAATTAGTCAATAATGTTTAAGTTTTATGTTTTGACAATATTCGGCTTATGTGTCAAAACTGACATAGATTGGTCAAAAAAGGCCAATGAGGTACTTATTTAAACATATAAAGAATAATAACCATGAAATAATAATCAAATTTTTACATTAATTAGTGTTTTAAAATCAAACAAGAAATATTTTTAGGAAAAATGAACCATTATTATGATCATAGAGACACTAGGCCGTACGTAAGCATGAGTAACATTCCCATTTTTGAATAATTGTTTTGGAAATAAGGTAAGTAAAATTTATCTTTATAGAATAAAAATTATATCATAAATACCATTTTATTTTATTATATATACTTATATATATCATTATTGTGATGTGGGGATGAAAAAGGAAGAATCACATCGCTTCAAGGAGGTGGTAGTCCATACGTCGACAAACGGCGTTATCACTTTTTTTCAGTGTGTGAAATGGAAAGAAGAAAATGATAGGTTATATGTATATATATAATTATTTCATTAATATCATATATATTTCATTTATATAATATATTTTTATTAAAACTATCCTTGATACATCTCATTTAAATCATGAATGAATCACATCTCTTTGAAGAGGTGATAGTCCACACATCCACAAACGACGTTATTGTATTCCAAAAAAATGGAAATCATCAAGGTTTATGTTATATAATAGATATAGAATTATGAATCCATCATAAATATCATAAATATCATATAAAAACTATATGACCATAATAATTCTCAAGCATGAGAGGTGGTAAAATAAAAATGAACGACATCATTTCGTGAGGTGGTAGTTCATCGTACAGACATACAATGATTTCATTACCCATTTGATGTAAGTGTGTGTAGGTATAGGTAGAAAACATAACATATAAAAATATATGTATATTTTAGATACTGAGGTTATTATATAATCATGATATAAAAATAAATGAAAGGTTGGAGAAATAAATAAAACAAAAGTGCTCATTAAAGAATGTTAACTCTTCTTCGGGTAACTCCATCTTGTATGTGCTAAAGGACTTCCTTTGTTTTCTTTATGTCAAAATTTAGGATTCTATAATTACATGAGGTATTTAGAGATCTTAGGTTTTCAGGTTTTGGATGATCCAAATGGATTTAGAGGTGTGAAGAAGTGGATAGAGTGAGTTTCTTTTTATCTTAATATGAAATTTTAACAACTAAGTAAACAACTTTTTTACATTAATCACTACAATTAATTTTAATTGATTTCACTAATATTTTTCATAAAAAACTATGTTTAAATTACTATAAATTATAAATTATTATGATTCAAAAAATTTATTCTAGATTAAAAAAATTATATTCTCAGAAGTGGAAGAATTTAATTTAAAATTAATCCCACAAACGAAACAAGAATTTGGGTTTTTAAAGTAAAAAAGATCAAAAGTTTAAAATGTTTTTTTATCCACTTTCAATGTGAAATTGATTCCAATTACCTAAAATAGATTAAATTATATAAAATTAATCTAATTATAATTTGAAACCAATTAAAAATATAATTTAACACTATAAATTATTTAGATACAAAAGTAATTTTCAATTAAAATCAAATATTATTTACTATTTATTAAAATATGAAAGTTCTCAAAAAAAGAAAAAAAAATTATCCCAAAGTAAATTTTTATATCCCAAATAAAAAAAAGCGAATTAATTTTTAAATAAAAATTATAAAATTAAAAAAATTATTTTTAAAACAACTTTTCCAATCAAAGGCGGTAAAACTGCCCTTAAAAAATATATAGAATTTTATGCTTAAAATTTGAACTTTTATTATATTGAGCCTATAAAACTTATTAGATAAATTTCAAAATATTTAATAAAAAATATAACACATAGTTTTCATATATTTCTTTTACTAATAGTTATTAATTTAATTTATTAAGTTAAAATTCCATTATTTTCATATAAATAGTTTTTCATAAATACAAATCCTTTATATTCAATTGGTATTTGTTTTCATTTATAATTAATTGAAAACCCATGAATTAATTTTATAAACATGTGTAAAATATAATTTCCTAATTTACTTAATATCATTTATTATGACTATTAAAATGGCTAAGTGATAAATATCATAATAATATTAAAAGTATATAATTGTTTGGTAAGACTCGGGATTGTGTGTAACATTAGTCATCAAAAGGAAACGATGTTATGTGTAAAAAAAGATAAGCTTGGTGTTGCATGTGATGTAAGCTAAACTATGTATTTCATATAATGAAATTTCTTAAATAATTTAAATTAATTTGAAAGAATATATTTTATAAAATATAAAGATGTTAAATATATGATATTAATGACATAATTTACATTTTTTTAAAGATAATATTTCATTTATTTTCTTATCTTTACCAGTTATTGAAAAACGATAACAACGTTCATGAGTATGTGTGGATTACCACCTCCATGAAGCAATGTGATTCTTTTTTCATCACCCAATCACATGGAATGTATATATACGTGTATTTAAAGATATAATGTTGTATTTATGTTATAATCATATATTTTTAATGATAAGATGATACTTACCTTATTTCCATCATGATCTTTGAAAAATGAAAAAAATTATTCATGCATACTTATAACCTACTGTCCCCATGATTATAACACATTTCATTTTTCATAACCATATTTCATGGTTGGATTTGAAAGTATACTTGATGTATAAAAATAAAAATTATGTCATGATTATTATTCTAGGGATGGAATAATGGCCACTTTGACCATATTCAACCTCTTGAAGTCATTCTGGATATATCAATAAAATATCGGCAAAATGCCCGATATGGACTTAAATGATTAATTAATTGAATATAACATGGAAATAAATAAAATAAAAGTTGTAATAAACTCAAAAAACGTTATTAATTAAGTAAATAATTAGCATAATATTATTATTTTGGATAATGAAGAATATATGATATGATTCAGACTCGAGGTAAGAGACTCTTTAACTTAAAACCCCATTTTAAATGCTTTAATGATTTATTTTCTAAATATTTGACTTCTATTATTTTATGGATGTATTTATATTGAAAAAAATTAATTATAAAGTAAATTTCATGAGTATTTTGGATTTATTTTATATTTTTTAAAAATAATCTTTTTAAATATTTTATATAAAAAATTTTGACTTTCTTTACAAAATGAAAAAGTTATTTTCTGTAATACCTCGACACTAGTTACCCAGAGTCCGTGCCTTATTAAATAACATTGGAATGATTACAAGAGATCAAGTCTCGAAAGAATGATTAGTTTAGTAGCCTTAGATGTACTATATATATACATGAGTTTTACATTACATCATGAAAAAAACAACCTTGTTTACCCTTTGAACGCACTCATATCCTTTATCATATCCCTACAGGTTAATCATAATATACTTCTTCACATCCTGGAAAAATAAAACATAGAAAGAGGCGAGTTCAGATGCCCAGTAAGGATAACAATATAGTAGAAACTATCATAAATAATCATACACATTAAAGGCATTGTATAAGACTAAAACAAAATCCTTTTAAACATAAACATCAGCATAATATGGAAATGATAAATCAAATAATTCCATTTAATTATTCACATGGATATTCTACTATTTGAATGATCACATGTAATATTAATAGACAATTTTATAATGATGGAATGCATAATGTCGGACATCATAAACACATAATCAAAGACTTGTTCCAAGACTAAAACTAATATTTTTTCAAGGCCTTCTACTAAGACACTAGTTTGTCTCATGAGAACTATTCTTACATCGAGGAGCTATAGCAGGCTCCACCCGTCACTTACTATGTCTAATGAATTCCTCATATGAAATAGTTGAAATAAAACATAAATATTCGTATTAAAAGTAGCATAATAAATGTTAATAATTTAACTATAAACCATGAATGATATAAAAATAACACATCCATAGTCAAACATATCACAAAAGATTTAATAAAATACAGAATATTGTATCATAATAAATAAACTTTAAACAATAGTAAAATACATCAAAGGATGTTGACATAGATGAAATAAAAACTATTTAAGAGAAATATCTCTTCCTATTTTTAAATCATTTAAAAGTCACGTAATTATAAAAGAAAATACCTATTTTGAAAATATTCTTATAAGATTGTAAGGGAAGCTTCTAAGGTTTTATAATGGAGGAAAATAGCCGCACCCTCCGTATAAGTTAAAAAAACATTCTTACCTTAATTTTTCGAAAAGGTCATAAAGTAACTTGTTTGGAAAACTACGAAAAGATTCAGTTCCAATTTTTTTAAAATGTCAAATAAGAGCATAAATGACTTTAACCCATATTCTAGGAAATAGTAAAAATGTTTTGAAAATAAATTTTTAAGAAACACAGATGTGGATGATGAAGAAGTCCTAGTAGATACTTTCGTAAAAAGAACTTTAGATAATAAAGAGATTTTAAAATTAACCGTTGCCATGTAATTTTACTTGGTCGAGGGCACGTTAAACTTATGTTTAATAGTTAAATAATTATTATTAAATTATACTATAATGACATACATAAATATAATATCATATATGATCTTCTAGTATTTATTTGTTAATAATATTTTAGTAGTATCATTGTTTCAGGTGGTAACTGATTTGTTTTCCTTTATATGTTTTGTTACGTAAGTCATGTTTTTTATGGATAGGATGTATATGATTCATATCCAGAATTATATAAAGTTCTTAAACATTATTTTTAATCATAAAATGATTATTATTCTTGAATGATTACAATGGGGAACTAATCTTATCGCGTTCATGGAGATGGTAATCCGTACGTACGCACGAGCGAAAATATAATTATATTGATGGTGAAATTGTATATAATTGGATGGTATATAGTATATTAAGAATCATTAAAATGTTATATTTATTATTTACATCAATAATACTCATTATTATACCCATCTAAATAATGAAGTGTTGAATAACAAACGACACCACGACGTGGAGACGGTAAGCCGTACATAAGAATGTATTGTGAATTTGTCATTCATAAGATTGATTGAATAATGAATATGGTTGTAACATATCTATAATAAAATCATAGTAAGTATAACGTACTAGATTTATTATTTTGGTATAGAAACACCAAATAAAGAAGAAGTGGAAGAACAAAATAACTTTGAAAGAGGTGATGAAATTATTACCTCTTCTTCGAGTGCATCCTTTTGATTTAATAAAAAGGGATACTTAGGTGGATTATGATCAAAATAAGGCCTCTAAGTTGAAGTGAGGGTAGTTGGGAGGATATATGAGATGGTTTGGACTTATCCAAATGGCTTTGGATGTGTGATTTTGAGAGAAGGGGAAGTACCCTTTTATAAGAGATGTGAGGGTCACTTTAGGAAAAGTTTGAAATTTTATTTTATTATAGAATCATATTCGGTTAATAATGGATCAAAAAAGAATTATTTTGATGATAAGGTGGTAACAAGTCTAAAACCACTAAACTAATAGGTTTTAGATAGGTTTAGGTCCCCATATTATCCTTATCTTTTAGATTTAACTCCTAGTTAAATAGTTTATCCTTTACCATGTATTCTTGTATTCATATAAAAAATGGTTAATAAACATACAATAAAAATCACTGAGAACCCCAAGTGGTTCATTATTGATATATATAACCTTATCTAAGTCATTTGGATGAAACTTATAGTTTTAGGAATATTATATCAATTAATAATATAGTATGTTTTTTAAAAACTCATTTATGTCAATGTTGAGACTATTTAGTATTTGGTTTTTGTGAAACTCATAAAAACATTATCACTTCGAAAAAATTTATTTAATCAACCCTAACATGTTATAGTAACCTTTAAAATTCATTGAATGCATCAAAAGTATCAATTTAAAATTATATTAATATTTATAATATTAATTATTTTAATCATTCAATAATAAGGTAATTATTGCATCATCATTGTGTCATAAAGAAATTTAATTATTTAATGTCTAAAAATTATAAATAAAATACCATTATGTAGGAAATATTTTTATATTTATAATTTATATTTATAGTCTAATTTAGCTTATGTATAACCCTATATTAAAAATGTTTTAGTTACTAAAATTTGAATTTAACACTTTTAACTCTTCTTTAAATAAAATAATAATAAATATCATAATCTAATCCAAGTGGATAAAAAGGATCATATTTTATTAATAAGGTTGATTTTGGTCAAAATACACTTATCCAATATAATTATAACATGTTTTAGGGTGATTATAATATCATTTTTACCTTTAATTACCCTATTTACTTTTAACCGTAGTAAATAAAATTCAAAAGTTACTATTCATAAAAACTTATTTTCATCATATTGAACCAAATTTTACTTACTTATGTCATCCTTTTATCTATGATTTTTTAAATTCAATTCACAGAAGTGGAAAAAAGAAATTTTATGCAAATTTGAAAATTTTCCTAAAAGGTGGGTAAAAGACGTCAAAAAGTTCAATAAAATTTTATACATCAAATATTATTATAATATGACTCCAATGAATTAAATTGAACTAATTTATGTATTATGTATCTATATTGTCTAAAAATAAATTTAAATAAAATAAATAATTATTTAAATAAAAAGTCTGTTTTAAACTATAATCCAGTGTTTTTCACTATTCATAAAAAAATGAACGTTTTCAGAAAAATACCAAAAATTCACCCTACTAAAATTTTGATATTATGAATCCAAAAATAAAGTCTATTTTTAAAAAAAATTAATAAAATTTCAAAAAGTTGGTAATACTATTCATACCGGCTGGTTTGATTGGTTATGGTGTGCTAAAACTCGAAGTTGCGTACAACTCGAGCTATTGCATTATTCAAAGAGAAATGTACCATGGAAACTTGAGGTGTTACATTTTATATTTTAATGCATATGATGTCAACATATTTTCCACCACTATATATGTTATTTTATGTATTTATTCCTTTATAATATTTTTTTTATTTAAATAAAAACCATTATTCCCTTGGTTCTGGGTATTTTGTTATTTTAAATGGGATTTTAAAATCCAAATGGAATTTAAATATCCAAAAATGTTTTGTATATGGGTTAAAAAGAGGTTTTCAAGGGTTTTATATTGAGAAAAAAATGTTTTATTCATGATATGGTACTTGAGAACTATAAATGATTATGGGTGAGACATATACGATATATATGATGGACGAGAATGATAAAACTTATATGATGGGTGAGCCTGATACTACTTATATAATGGGTGAGCCTAATATAGCATTCCAATGAATTTGGTAATGTTCCTTGTCTTTAATGTGGAGGAGGGAGTAACCAGTTAGGTTTCTCCTATGGTTTTAACTGGACTCTAGTTATTTCTGACATGGGTTTTGAATATAATTCTCTAGGTTTCCTAAAATGACATCTCTTTGATTTCTAAGTGTTTTCATGAAAAGAAAAAAGTGTTGCATTTTAAAAAATTTATATTATTAAAAGAATGGGTACTGAGTGGATGGATCCAAATTGTAATGTATAGTTTTGTTATGCGAGAGTTATGACCTTATTCTCTAAACTAAAAAACTAAAAGATACCTGGGAATTAAATAAAGTGAATTATAGTCTAGAGACACTAGATTTTTTAATTTTTAAGAATGAATCCTTATACACAAACTACCAATTCACACATAATAGATTAGAGTAAAAATGTGACAAGATATTGAAGACTTTATGTGATTTAAATATTTCAGAGAGATATCATGAATTGTTATTTATAAAATAATTATTTTTGTCCATAAAGTGTGACTCTATTTATAGAAGATCCTCCAATGTCTAGATTCCTCAAATCTTATATCCTGTTACAACAATATCTGTAGCAGTTTACTATTCATATTCTGATGGGCTCGGCATCTCGCCATATACACTGATGAAGTTATTCAACACCACTATAGCGATTTTATCATATCATTAAAAATTAAAACATCATAATTTATAATTTTCTAAAGTCATAATATTTTCATGATTTCTTATACAATCAGTATTTCATAAATCCTTAGGTTTTCAGTAATTCATTGATCAGTTTTATATTTTTCCTTCATCAAAGATAAAATAAACATACAAAATTTAAATCAAATAATAAATAAAGTGTTTCCTGGTTTTTAAAACAAGTAGAGTAAAGTGATTCTAAAACTCAACAATCTCCCCCTTTTTTAAAAGCACAAACACATGATAAAAAATCAAAATGATTTGGATTTGAAAAAAAACACTCTCTATATCTTTCATATATTTCAAAGTCAAATTATTTCTCTCCTTTAATGTATTTATCTTTTTATATAAAAAATTTAAATCCTCCACCTTTGAAAATTAGTTTAAAAGATACATTTATGAATTTTTAAATATTTCTACCCCTTTGAGAAACACAGTCATATTTTTATTTTTTAGGTTTTGACCTCCTTTATAGTTTTATAAAATAAATCAAACTAAAAAGAATGTTTCTATATTTAAATAGGTAAGAAAACCCAGGGGAAAGATAATATTTTCCACTCTAAAAACAAAGAGAGTTATTTTTAGAAGTATAAAAAAACCATATATTAAGTGGAAAATATTTAGAAATGAATATTTATGAAAATAAAATTTAGAGATTTAAAATGTTTTAATGAAACTACACATAGTTTGAGTGAAAAACAATCAAGTAAAAAAATATTTAGAAATAAATCTTTCATAGTTGATTTATTAATCATGATCTTTATCTTATTAATAAATTTTTAATACTAAGACAACATTCTATCCTGAACATTTAAATCCTTATAAAATTGTTCTAATTTGTCATCAAATATTAATTTATATGCCTTTAAATTACAATCATACTCAGATCTTTTCTCTTCAAATTTCAAATTCTTATAATTAATAAAATGATTTTGAGAGATTTTTTGAAATTTTAATTACTTGATAGCACTATAATGATCATAAATTTTTTTCTTCAATATCATTAATAAATTATTATATATCCTCAGATATTTTTTAAAGGGTATCAAAATTTTTATGTTGTAAAGTATTCTTCACATAAATATAATTTATATCCTTGTCTAGGGATTTTATATTCTTATTAAAATTACCCCACTTTTATTGATGTAAATCACAGAATTAATTGGATATTTTCAATTCTCCCTTAACTCCATCTATATATTTTATCAGATAATACTTCCATTTATTATATTAAGAATGAGGTACTGAAATTGGAATATAAATATATTTTTAATAAGCTCCAGAATCATATCAATAACATTGTTAATTATCCTTTTCAAGTCAAACCCATAATCAATATTCCAATCAAAATATTGGGTTGTAATAGATGTTTGAGATTATGATGAACTATCATACTATTCTTACCAATTATCTTTCTTCTTTTATTTGTGACTAAAAGGTTAAAAAAATCGTTCTTTGTCTTTGTCAGAAGAAATCACCTCAGTGTCAATAATATCTTTAGTAAGTGTATTTATATTATCTATTTTCCTATCATATGATTCCAATGATGAAGAAATTTTGATTTATTCTAATGGTCCAGTTTTTTGAGATTGTTTCTCCGATGGAGAGACATAAGATTATATTGAATATATATCTTCTATAATATCCCTTTTATCCATAACATTATTAATCTTTTCAATATATTTTTTAGAAATCATTTATTTGGGACGACTTCTACCAGTGATACCACAACTCCAGTAGGAACAAGAGAAATATCTTGTAAAGATTTTTCAAGGAGTAATTTAAATGTTTTATCTCTCAGTTTAACATATTTTTAGAAGTATTAGTAGCTTCACTAATAACTCAATGAGGTAAATACAATAAGGGATATTTTTCTTGAAGTTTTTGTACAATGTTTTCTCTTTTCATTCAAATTGTTATTTTCTTTCTAATGATTTGTCTTCAAAAACATGCTCGTGAATAACAATCTTGGTTAATATTCTTCTATCTACTTTAGAGGATTTTATATTTTGAAAATATCTTTTCTTATTATTCTATCAGTAATATTTTATTCAATATATTCCCTTAGATATTTAGATTCATATTTACCAATTCCAAAAAATGGTTTTCCATTCACTCTCTGTTCTTTATTATTTCTATCCTCATATTCTTTTTATTTCAAGAAACCACTATGGGTTTCAAGAATTATTTTAAATTATTATTTACTAGTACATTTATTTGATATTTTTTTACTGATTTTATTTATGTCGGTCTACCTTTTCTCTAGATTTTAACTTCTATATTTTAAGATATGTTTTTATGATAAGAGCATACATTGCCTTTCTCTTCTCTGAAATATTTATAAACATTTTAGTCTCTTCTCCTTTGATTGATTTTCAAAATTTATTAGAAGAATCTACTGAATATATTAAAAAAGTCTCTTTGAAGTCATATGTCAATATCATTCTTGAAATATTTTCAATGTTGATTGATTTTTCATTCTTCATTTTAGGATGATCCTGTTTTTTAATATTTTATTCTTTTAGAAGTTTTACAAGGACTCTTGATCATTATTCTATACAATATAATTTCCATATTTCACTAGAATATTATGGATGGCTTCCATATATGACCATATAATCATTGATATGTTAATATTTTTGAAATTTACTAAACAATGTTAAAAATAAACACCTTCTATCTTAATCATATATTTTTCACATTTTATCAATATAAGGACAGAAATAATCCATTTAAATATTATTCATAATTTTGGTGAAAAATGACTTTTTTTGTGAACTGTTTCATTAACTAGAAGAAAATTATTTTGTACAAAATCTATGAATAAATTTCCATTATACTCTAGAACTTTGTATGAAAAGAAAAATTATTCTCCATAAAATTCAACCTGCAGTAGTTCAAAAAAATATTCTAATTTCAAGGTGAAATTATGATTAAAAGGAATAAAAGTTACATATTTCAATCCAATTTCTTTAGAAAACTTCTCAAAGTTATAAAAATATTTAATCAACAGGGGATAGTGCAGTTTACTATCTTTAATTGTAGAAATCAACTTACTCCACCCTTGAAAGGAAACTATATATTTCAATATAAAATCATACTTTACAAAAGTATACGAATTAATAATAATTTCGATAATAACATAACTTGTAGCAAGATATTTGGATATTACCATGGATATAATGGTATATGAACAATATTTTCTAAAAAAAGACAAGATATTTTCTATAGAATCATGATGAATGCTTCCAATTAACTTTGGGTCTACCTCTTTATAAGGGTGTCAGAGAATATAAAAGGTCATTTTAAAATTTAATGATCTAATAGATCAAATTAAATCCCAATAAAACACATGATTTCATAATTAAATTTAAAATAATATTTAATTTTCAAATTTATGATCCTTAAAGTCACTTCAAAATTTTTATAATTAAACATTTATTCTAAAAATTTGATGAACTAAAATAAATATAATTTCAAAAATTCGGAAGTTTTATTCTATTTAAATGAAATATTGATCTTATTATATCAAATATGGTTTAGAAATTAATTTATTTTAAATTTAAAAGTTATTTTGAAATTTAAAATTAATTTGTTTCAAATTTATCCAAAAAATGATAAATAAATACAACCCCTAAATAAAATAAGTAAATGCAATATATAAAGAAAAACATAAAAAATGAAACATCATAAAACATGAAAGCCATAAAATGATATAGTTCTAGTAAATGTAAAAAATAAATAATTGGGAATTTGTGATAAAGTGTACCAAACTATCCTAACATTGGAATTTTTTCATTGGGAGATAGACCTCTATAGGTCTAGAATTAGTTGTATGCAATATTTTATAGAACCCATATTTTTGTATTTTCTACTTTTGATAAGGAATAATTTAAAATGAAATAAAATATTTATGTTATATACAAGATTGAACTTTATTGTTTGAAATATTATTCCAAAAATATCCTCCTCATTGATAAAAAGTACAAAAAAGAGATATGCTTGATTTGAAATAATTTAATTGATAAACTTAACTTTTGGTGGTTTTAAAACCCAATCCGAATGTAGTTATATTTGATATGATTTGACTATAAATCCTCTTAAAATATTTCCTTCCATTGGTAAGATTGGTTTTAAGTTTATTTAGGATTTAAGTTTTTTTATTTTTTTAATAATTTCACTCTTATCATGGAAAAAGGTATCATTCTTTTAATTTTCCTTCCTTTCACTTTTCTTATTCTAGTCATCTAACTTAAGATGAACTTTCATTGTGTTAACTTTAACTTTTCCTTTCATATTGGTAGTATGTTTGGTAAATATTTATTCGAATTCTACAAATAGAAAATAATCATTCCATTTTCAATTTTCATTTTAGTATGTTTTTCTACAAATATCAAAAAACGTGTTTTATTTTTAATGGTTTCATTTGTAAGGTCAATATACCTCTTATACAACTTCTGATAAATATTTTCACATTTTTCAATATAATATTTCATTTATTTAAGATTTTTAGGAGATCTCTCATCTTCATATTAAAAATAAGAATTCTCAAAATCTATTTTTTTATCAGTATAAAAGATTTTTTTTAATTTTAAGTTATATTCATAAGTGAATAAATTTTAAATTTTCCAATAACACATTTTTTTGTAATTTTTATTAAATATTTTGATTTTTTTTCTATTATCACTATATTATGATTAATTTTCAGAGATAGTATCACTTTCACTATCCATCCATGCATCCATAAATTTTAGACTCTTCTTAAATTTATTATTTGAATACTTTATATAAGATCCTATTTCATTATTCTTTAACTCAGGATAATCAAGTCGAATATGACCTTATTTTCGATACTAATAAAAAATCAACTCACTAGTATCATTTTTCTATTTTTATATTTTTAATATTTTCTATATATTTTTTATGTTTAAACATCCTTCTTAACATGTTAGAAAGTTTACCCTCCATTGGATCACATTAACTATCATTAAAAACATTTCTTAAATTTCTCTTATATGTTCTTGATTTACAATTTTTGGTATTAGAAGTTCTAGTGGCTGTAAATGTAACTCCATTATTTTTCTTTTATTTATAAATGTCTCTCTTTATATAGCTCTCATAGTGAAACATGTTTCTGATTAAGTCATCTAGACATAGATTTTTAATATATTTTGTATCATGGATAAAAATTCTTTTATATTCTCATTCCATTAGAAGAATATCGATAACAGTTTCTAAAAGATTCTAATCAGACAATTTATTTTCACAAAGTAATTGTAAATTATTAAAAATAGTCATTAGCCTTGGATGTATTTGGGAAAATATTTCATTAGATATAAAACCAAAATATTGATAGTCTTCTCTTAGAATAACTCTCCTGCCTAAATAACTATTAATATCCCAAAGTATTTAAAATTTTACTTTTTTCATTTTCCATATGCTGTTTTTTGAGATGAAAAAGGAATATTGATACTTTATTGGATTGAAAAAATGATGGTATTTCAAAATTTGAACCTTAGTTGAAACTCACTATTTTCGTCTTGAAAAATTTAATACTTCTTTCTTTGGTCCTTTTTAGATACCAGTACGCATAAGATAATTTTCAACTCTAGTATTAGTAAAAAATGTTTCCATCCCATCTCTCTAATATTCATAATCATTTCCATTAAAAATAGGTGGTATGTGTGGATTAATATTTTAAAAGGAGCCAACATGTATACCCACCATACTAAAAAATTATCTATACACTATTATGTGAAAGGAAACTAAAAATAAAAATATGATAAAGTAACAAAAAATAAAGAGGTAAAAATATTAGGTTTATTCTCAGATGTAGGGACCTAGCTATGATACCAAATGATGGATCATATAAAGAAGGGAAAACACACTAAAACAATGGGATGAATTGTAGTTTTAAATATAACTACAAAATTAAACCTTCGAAAATGTTAAATATATCATTAATAAGAAATAACGATTTAACCAAAATAGATTGGAGTAAAAATAAACAATAGAATTAAAGTGATTGATGTTTTATAATTACACAATGAAATTAAAATGTGTAATGGAAAATAAAAGTATTAGTATTTTTGAGAAATGAAATGAAAATATAAACACAATAGAATTTAATAAAATACAGAGTATTGATTTAAAAGTCAAATTCTTCTTAAAGGATATTATAAAACATACTTTTACCCAATGCATAAGGGGGGTTATAAAACTAATTCAAGTTATCTTAGATTTTAGACCTCTCTAATGGTATATGCTTCTTTAAACCGGAATCATGTCCTTATCTTCCTTACCTGGGATTCCCTTGATCAACTTGTTCAATAGGTACTCGCTTCAACAAACTCGAAGATCAATATTTTTCTACTACAACCTATAGATCAATATACATGATACTGTAACTGATAGCTTGACTCTTTCTTACTTATCCCATAATACCTCAACTGATATGATTTTTAGCACAAAAAATTACAATAAAATAAATTCTAGGATATTTTTTAATGAAACATTACAAAGGTAAGATCTAGAATACACTCAAAAATTAAAACAACTAGAAGAACTCTCAGTCAACAAGGTGTTGGATAATTCAAGTGATTAAAATCATTTAGTTAGATCCCATGAATTCTTAATTATAACACACCTATTATAATCCATAAAGTGAGGTTGTATTTATAGAAAATCCTCTAATTTTGGGACTCCAAAAATCTTGGATTCAGTTTCAATGACATCAGTAGTAGCATACTATTAATCTTTTGTTATACTCTAAATCCCTCCACATCTATCAATTATGTTATTTAGCACCACCACTGTGACTTTGGTATTTAATTTAACCTCAATCCATCAATATTTTAATGTCCATAAAGTAATTAAACTTTCATGAATCCTCATACCATCAGTATTTAGTAAACCCTTAGGTTGTTAGTAATTCATTTATCAAATTTTTATTATTCATTGATCATAGTTAAAAGAAACACACTCATGTTAAATCTAATTCAAAATAATTTGTTTCATGATTTTAGAAACAAGTAGTGTAATGTGAATCTGTTACTCAATATTTGGGAAATGTTATTCATCATCCATATTCACACATAGTGGAACAAATTTACCAGTTAATTAAAACCTCATAACTTAATGGAATAACCTAAATTGATAATTCCAACATCATAAACCCATTAACAAATTAATTCTAATTTCATGTCTTAATGGAATCACCAAACTTAATAGTTCCAATGTCTTAGTAGGAGTAAATCATACACAATTAAATCTTGTAGCATCACCCAATGCATTATAGGGATATATCATACCCATACATTATCATATATAATGCCCAAGAACCAAAATTTTGATCACAACATTTGTAACCATGAACCATTCATCATTAAATCTTAAAAAAACATTCATTTGAATCCAAAATCATTAGAACTTTTAGTTATCTCATAAAATAATATGAAACATCATTTTCTTTTGATTACTCTTTAAAAATTAAAAATTCACAAAATAATGGTAAATATGATTTCTTTTAAAAATCATTGACACTTTTAAAAGATGTGTAATAATGAAGAAAGGAAAATACAATGGGAAAATGCAGTGATGTGGTAAACATTAAAAAACATTCTTTTTACACCATTGTAAAGAAAGTAAAAAACCACATCGAAAATTTTTCAAAGATTCTTTTATAAAAATTGTAAATAAATTCATATATATTTAAAAATGAATTTAAACAATATTTTATATGTAAATAATAACATTGTTTTAAAACACTTTTATAGCATGGATATGGTGTAAAAATGGATGGAAGGAAAAAAAATTAAAATAAGGTTTTAAAGAGAAATCCTTTACCTCTAGTATCGACTCACCACATATGTATTTTAGTTTCCTTAATAATAAAATTATATTAATTATTTAATTTATTCAATAACTTTTTCATTTTATTCTTTTCTTACTATTTCTTTTACTTCATTTTCTATCATTTTTTATTAATTTACTTAACCAGTGAAGTTCACATCAAATATTTTGGAGAGTTCGATCCAAAACCACTTCAGTGTGTTAACCATGGTAAAAGGGGTTATAAAATTGTTACATAATATTTATAGAATCTTAATAATGTCATAAAGATCATATAAATTAATTAAATACACTTTTATAATCATCAATGTGTGTTGGGGGCAAAAAATCAAACTCATCATTCATGGAGGCGATAGTCCACATGTACACATGAGTAGTGTTTTCACTTCTAATGGATAAAAGGGAATGAAGGTATATAGTAGTTTATCTTTATATAGTCATAATTTTTTTTATAAATATTATAATTACTCATTAAAACCATCTTTACAACCATACATCTTATTTAGTGATGAAAAATGAAATATGTCATCCCTTGAGGTGCTAGTTCGCACATACACACAGACAATGTTTTCATTTTTCAAATGATGGAAATAATTTATAGAATGATAATCACATAAAAATAAGAAAATTTATTTAATATAATGATAAAAATTTTATTATTTTAATATTTTATTGAATATTTGGATAATTTTTAAGAATAAACATACATAAAATAATATCATTAGAACAAATACCTCCTCCATGGACAAAATACTTTAATAAATGCCTTATTCCCTCTTAGATTAGTCTTTCGGGAAGACCATAACAACTAATACATTGATAAAGGTCATGGGAAATGATTTGTGAGAATATTTGTTTAGATAAGGTTCTGGAAGAGTGGATAATTGAGGGGGTGAGAGGCTTATTTTATAAGTGAGAGGAGGGACACTCTTGTAAATATAATTTATTAATATAAATATTAATTTCCTATTAGATAATGTGGAATCAAAATTGATAATTAATTTAAAAAATAATAATTTTAGGTCCTGAAATATCTCAATTAGATATTTAAACATGTTTTTTTTATATTATCTCAGCCTTTACCACTTAGTTTAATCATTTTTACCTCATTTTACTTTTATCATGGTAAATTTATTTATACATTGGTAACATATTTTCATGAAGAAAAATAAAATGAAACGTATTTCCTAATTTCATCTTTTGATTCAAAATATTAAAATAATTTTCAAGATTAAATTTCCAAAAGTGGTAAAAATTACTTTTAAAATAAATATTCAAAACACAATTAAAAACAACTTAAAAATGTATTTTAAGCCTAAAAATGGATTTACACTAAAATATTATATTGAATTGATAAACAATGAAATCTATTGGTTTATTATTAAAAAATTATTTTTATTTGAATAGAAAACTAATCAAAAACCGAATAAATCATTTTAAAAACTTAATTAAATAAAAATATCAAAAATAGTTCTTTTATTATAATAAAACGATTCTTCAGTTCTAAAATGTAAAAAATATATTTTTTAAATTGAACATAATATATTTAATTGACTTATTTAAATTATAATATATATATATATATATTTTCTAAAAAACATTTTATTAAACTTAAATAAATTTTTATATAATCTCAATGTTATAAAACTGACAGTATTTCTAAAAACTTTATTTTTCCCTATTCACATAAAAATGAACTATTTTTGAAAAATTCAAAAAATTAATCCAAATATAATTTGGAGTTGGAAATATAGAAATTAAGTTTCTTTTATAAATTTATAACTTAAAATTTTAAAAATTTATATTTTAAATGGAAATATAAAATATAAGGAAAAATGCACTTATAGAAAAAATAACCCTTTTAAACGTTAGGTGTTCTGAGTAATATTTTATAACAATTTTTAGTTAATTATATGTTAATATTTTAGTTTATAGATCTAAAATATTAAATATTGTCAAAATAATATTTTAAAAGTGACAAGTTTAATTTATTTTGATAAAATAAACAATACATTTAAAAATAGTTCTATGAAAAACAGACCCTTTTAGCCTTAAATCGTTTTAATTATTTATACTCTATGTGTAAGAATTTTTAATTGATTAATATATTTATATTTATTATTGGTTACATTATTCTTATAATTTTCATAATTATGTTCATCTAATATGTAAATACTCATTTTAGTTCAATGTTGCATGTGAAACAAGCTATTTAATATAGTATTTATTTAAAAGATAATTATATATCAAAATATTAGGGAATTATGTTCTACCACCTTAAATAAATTGCGACATCAAAATTATAAATTTTTCCTACCAACATGAATCTATTTTGAATCCTATATAGATTTTATCATGATAAGTAATTTATATGTTACTACTTAGAATCTTAGTATTTCTTAATTAAATATTTATAAAACCATGTATGTATCATTATAAGACTCATAATTGTGAATGAATTTCCTAAATAATACATTTATAGATGTGAAATATTTTCCACATAAAATTTTATAGATTTATCTTCCCCTGACTTGAGTTTTGGGAACACTTTTAGCACTAAGACATAGGATATGAGAAAATATACATACCTAATTTCTTTCTATTTTGTAAGAGAAATTTTTATCCTTTAGTAGTGTTTCAGTCAATTTTTCACATCTACTTCATCTCATATTCTAAATGATGGATAACCATGATTAATGTTTCATTCCCAAATAATTAAAATCAAATTTTAATGAATCATTAAAACCAAAAAAAATTGTTATGTTTTTTGATCTCTATTCAAATTCTGAAACCAAAAATTGTTAGCACGTGTTAAGATAATACTCAATGTTAATCGACCATCATGTGAAGAAGTAATACATTAATCACTAAAAACTCAACAATAACACCAAAAACCCAACTTAAATTAAACCCAAAAACTCTTTAAAATATTCTTGATCAAATTAAAACCTATAATAAAACAATTTGATCCCATATTCTTCCAATATCAACTGTAGTTTTACCTCAAAAGTTATGGAAACTCAATAATTATTCAAAAATATTCCTTACTATATCACAAACCCAAAAATTATGAAATCCTATTTTCCCAAAATTAATCATAATTTTTATATTCAAACAACATTAATCTCTTACAAAATCACATACAATTAAATATTTTTCTTAATCATATATAATACCCAAAAGATATTAATATTTTCCCAAAATAGACCAAAATTACCTAACATTAAAATTACTTTTAGCCCCAAAGGTTATCTATACAGCTCAATATATAGTCCCAAAATCTAATAACCAATTTTCTAAATTAATTATAATTACCTCAACATTAAATCATTTATGAACCCAAAGGGTTGTTTATACCTCAAACATATATTCCTCCAAATATTGAATAAAAATTTCGTATAATATCATTAATAACCTAAATATACAACACATAATACCTAAAATGAGATATCTATGCCTTTTAAATTTTGATCAACCATAAACTTATTAATAGATGATGGTTTCCATAACTCTTAAATTATTTTATTATGATAACTTCCTAAACTCTAAAGTTATATAAACACTATTATGATACAAATTATAACAACTTATACAAAAATAAAAAATAATTATGAGTTTAATATAGAAGATTATACCTTTTTACATTATTTTTCTCTTTTCAGCCTAGAGTTTTAGAAAATTAAGAAAACGATTATATAACAATATAGACACTTACACATAGTATATACGGTTTTCCACAAAATAAGTTCCTATTTTTAAACTCATTTTTCATTTATGAAAAACTTTTTTTGCTCAGAATGATTCTTAATAACTAGAATATTGAACATTATGTAGGTATACACATCCTTAATTCCTATAGAATCGTTTTAAAAAATTTTATGAGCTTAGTAAGGTATATAAAAATAAATTAAACCCATTAGTCCATTTAAAAACATGAAAATCCATGAAAATATTTCCTTTGAAAAAATAAAATTTGAGCTCATAATCACATCTAAAATTGACCTTTGTTCATGAAAGCTATTAAAACTCATAGAGTGCATTGAAAACCATGTAGACATATTGGGACATCCAAATAATGACCAATATTTACCCATGATCGAATGAATTAACCATTGAATTCCAAAATCACAACATAATGGAATCACCTAATAAGATAATCACAATATAAGAATCCCACAATGGAATAAATTAAACAGTTAATTGAAAAATCAAATCTTAATGGAATCAACTAACTAAATAATCTCAAAATTTTCATAGGATTGACTTATATCCAGGTAAATCCTTTATCATTTCCCAATGCATTAGAGGAATACATTGGAAACATGTATCAACATCTATAATGTCCAATAACAATAATTTTAAATAAATCAATTTCAATATTGTACCCTTTATCCTAAACACTTAAAAAATAATTCATTTGAATCCATAATCAAAATCACGTTTAGTTATCTCATAAAAATAATATGGAATTATCTTTTCTTTTGGTATCTCTTTAAAAATTAAAAAGTTGCAATACAATAAAAAATGTGACTTTTTTTAAAACCATGGAAACTTCGAATGTAAGATTAATAATGAATAATCTACAAGACTCTAGGAAAAATAGTTTATTTGGTAAATGTTAAAAACATTATTTTCACACTTTTTTAAAGAATTTAAAAAGTAACCAATATGGAAAGCATTTAAAAGATTCATTTATAAACCATTGTAAACAAATTAAAATATAATTAAAAATTCATTTAAAAAATAATTGAAGTGTAAATCAGAACATTTTTGCAACAACATTTAGAACATGGATATGAATAAAATTGAGTTTCAAAGAAAATTTTTTGAAAAGGTTTTAATGAAAAATCCTTTACCTTGAGTCCCGAATTTCTATATACATTTTTTACAATACTAAATAAAAAAATTATATTAATTATTTTTTTGATTCATAATTTTTTTTCATATTTATTAATTTATTATTATTTATTTTATTTCATTTACTGTGATTTTTTATTTAGTTAGTAAAATGGTTAAGTTCAAGTTTGATGTTTTTGTTTGTTCGATCCATAATATCTTCAGTATTTTGACTAGGTAAATTGGGGTCATAAAATTGTTCCAAAATATTTGTAGAATATTAATCATGTAATATAAATTATAATTATTCCTTAAATAAAATTTCATAAGTATCCATGTAAGGAAGTGATGAAAAATAAAAAACGTCATTCATGGAAGTGGTAATCCATATATGCACACGAGAAATGATTTCATTTTCTAATGGATGGAAGGGGAAGTATATAGATAATGGTTTATCTTAAAAGAATAAAAATTATGTTATAAATATCAAAATTATTCATTAAATCCATATTTACAACCATACATGTGATAGATTTTTGAGAAATGACATATGTCGTCCATGGTGGCGGTAGTATGCATGTACACAAAGACAACATGTTCAATTTTCAGTGGACAAAAATAATGAGTATAATGATAATTAAAAAAATATAATTACATTTAAGTAGTATAATTATAATTTTTTCATTATGTTAATATCTTTATATAATATTTTTAAAAGGTTTAATAAGAAAGAAACATGAAATAACTTGGGTAGAACAAATATATTCTCCTTGGAAAACCTACTTTGATAAACACCTTAAGCCCTATTAGATTGTTCTTTTGGGAATACCAAAACATCTAGGATGTGGAAAAAAGTATTGTGAAGTTATTTTTATAGATATTTGTTAAGATAAGGTGGTCAAAGAGTGTTTATAAGTCAGTGGGTGAGGGGAACCTTTTTCTAAGTATGGGGAATGACACTATTATAAATAAAATTTCTTAATTTAAAAATAGAATTCATTATTAAGGATAGTGGATCCTAAATTGATAAATAATGTGAGGAATACTAGTTTAGATTTTTAAATTCCACAAAAATTCATTTAAATATAGGTTTTTGGGATATTTTAATCCTTTACCACTCAGTTTAAACTTTTTGAACCTTATTTTTAATTTATAGTCTAAATTCCATTTTTATCTCGGTGAGTTATTTTGATGACTAAAAATAAAATGGGAATTATTAAATAATTTTAAAATTATAATTCAAAATATGAAAATAATTTTTCAAGATTAAATTCTCATAAGTGGTTAAAATTACGTATAATATAAATATATAAAACACAACGAAAAATAATTTTTAGAAAATGCATTTTATGATTAAAAATAAATTTACACTAAAATGAGGTATAAAATTTGTACCGATGAAATTTATTGTTTTATTAATAAACAAATTAGAGTTATTTAACTTAAAAACCAATTCAAAAATAAATTCATCTTTGTAAATAAATAATAATGTAAATGGATAAAAATAGTTCTTTTGTTAAAACAAAACATTACATTGGTTCTAAGATGTTAAAAATAGATTTTATAAATTGAAAACAATATTTATAAGTGATTTATATTTTTATTAAAAACATATTTGTCTTATAAAAATGGTTTTATAAACCATAAATCCATTTGTATATCATAATAATTTCATAAAAGTGGAAATATTTATAAAAAATATATTTTTCACAATTCACCTAAAAACCAACTATTTCTGAAAAATCCAAAAAACTTATCCTAAGATAATTATGAACTATTGAATAAAAATATTGTGTCAATTTTATAAAATAAAAATTCTAAAAATTATAAATTTGTCTTCTAAAAAATATACAAAATATAAGGAAAAGTTCTTCTATAGAAAAAAGGATCTTTTTAACATTTAAGTGATATTAATCTTATTTCATATAAATTTTTAATTTATTAGGAATTAATATATTATTTTATACAATTTAATTATTACATATTATTAGAATAACCTTTTTAAATTTATATATTTAATTTATTATGATAAAATATACAATACATAAAAAACTAGTTCTTTGAAAAAAATCATTTTTGTCATTAAATCATATAAAATATTTATACACTAAATGTAAACATTTTTAATTGATTACTATATTTTTATTTAATAGTTGAAATATTATTATTATAATTTTCATAATAATTTTCTACTTATATGTCGTAGCGCATTTTAGTGAAATGTTCCATGTGAAACAAACTATTTACATATTATTCATTTAAATGATAATTACACATTGAAATCCAAGGGTGCAATAATGATTGTAATGGATCGAATATAACCACACTATAATTATATTTTTTTAACAAAAATTAAAACAGTCACATTCTCATGACCTTTAGGATTATATTTTTTGAGAATTATAGAACCAAAAAATTAATAGTAAACAGTGAAAACCACTCAATACAAAATGAAAAGATCCATTTCTTCAATAAAACAGGTTCTGTAAACATTTTCTTCATTCCTTTAAAACCAAAATCTATTATATGAAATTTAAGTTTTTTGTCATTCTTACTAATCATTAATCCTTGTTATAATTATTATAAAAATATGTTATAAACATATATATATTAGTGAGGGGTAAAAAATATAATAAATTTTTATTCTATGAAATACCTAAAAAATCATGAAGTTGGATATATTCAATAAAAAACAATAACCCCATATAATCCCATCAAAATATATTGAATTATAAAATTAACCTAATGATAACTATTACACATATAAAAGGATTTCAAATAGGATTATAAAAAACTCATATTCAGGCATAGAATCGTCATGAAGGTTTCATGGAACATCATACTCATATTTACTGTAAAAACTCACAATAACCCATAATAACACATAAATATACCTAAATAGATAAATCATTACCTAATTAATTGGGGGGATATATAATTTCACAGCCACACTTATTCATGTAATAATTTTAATAACCATAACACTATTAAAATAATTACAATCTTCCATTTCTTTTCAAAAAAATAATCATTGAATTCAACCATAATGAATCAAATAAAATGAGTTAGCCAATTTTTTATTGAGTGGAAAATGAAAGAGAATAACATTGAAAACCTATTATGAAAAGAATTAAATGTTTTATATAGAAATATTAACTCATGATATTATGTTATAAAATAAATATGAAAATAAATATGTAACCTTTCAATGGGTAAGATAAAAAAATATATCCAAGCAGGTTAGTTAAATGAAAGAGTATGACATGATAAATCCACAAATAAAAGAATTAATATTACTTGAAAATTTCATAAGTATTATGCTATGTTTCAATAAACTTGGTATAGATAAATAAAAATATATAATTATCAAATGATATAAAATATATTTCATAGAATATAGGAAAAGTCATTATGAGAAAATTCTCCTTGAAAATATCATAACATATGATGTAAGAATCAATAAAAAATAAGATTATGAGACAGAAATTTTAATATATTGAAAATAAGAGTAAATAAATTACATAGTGTTAAAATTGTATAATATACACCATATTATAATAATTGTTTCAAATAATAAATATCCTAACTCAGTAAAATGAATTTGAGTCAAGAAACTCTATACCTCGTACATTAAATCTGTTTAAGAGTTAAATTTTTCCTTAAATATCTTCATTGAAATAAAACTTTTGAAAAATATTAGTATGTAAAATGGATAGGAACATGTAAAATAATTTCATAGTAGTTATTTGAACATTACATTGAGAGAAAACCAGTCATTAGATATGTTTCCGACAAATTTCAGGACCATACTCGTTTCGTGTTAATGGTGACCTACCTTCTAAACACATCCAGTCACTTGGATTTTTTAATTGAAATCATAGAAAATTCATTGAACTATAATATGGGAGGTTAACCTCATCACTCCCTCTTTGGGGTATTATTTCCTACTCCAGGACTCTCTTAAAGATTTAATATGTATTCTTGAATCCTTCCTAAATCATAGTACGATATTGGTTACCCTTATTCTAATGATATGACCGAGACCATGTTTTGGATGTAAACTTATATATTCATTATAGATTCATTTTATTCTCTTATTAATTCATGATAATTTATCCTAATGATAGATAGTTGGTCTCTTTGAAGTTTATTTCCATCTAGGTAGGGAGTTAGTGTTCTAGAGTTGGGACTGAACCACGAAGAGGTGTCTTAAGTATCATATCGATATAGGAATCAAAACACACATTGTTCAATAGAATGGGTAAATGGGAAATGTAATTGGGTTCTTACCTCCATGATATGACCTATATTTCCTACTAAGAACAAGAATAAGAGACCACGTAGTTTGATATACTAGTTTGGTTGGGGCTTATACCTAGGAGGATTCCTATATTTCTGAAACCATGAAAAGAATAACAACTCATGGAGATTAGGGTTTGGTTTGGGATTAAAACCAGAAGGATGCCCATATTTTTGGAACCTTAAGGAGAATCTCAAATCATGTCTATTTGGAATGATAGGTGGGTTTATATGTGTTGCAACATAAAACATCCTCGACCTGACCTGAAAATTTTATTACGTGACACTTTATTTTTCATGATGGTTAGTGATTGTAGAAAAGGGACAGGGACATATTCCTAGAACCATAGCCTATAACTGAACTCGATAGGTGGTGCAGCCTCCGTAGTATGGACCAATGAGAGTGAAGGGTTTCATGAGTGGGTGCATAAGACTATCCACATAGAATTTTACGCATTGGGATAGATGCATAGGGGAATTCACAAAGACACACCGCATAGGACTTCTTCATAGGGTTGGTAACATGAGAGAATTTGGAAAGGGCTGGATGGATAGGGGAATTCACAAAGACACACCGCATAGGACTTCGTCATAAAATAATGTTTCATACAAAAAAATGACAAGGGGTCCACATAGAATTTGGAATAGTATACTTCATGAGGGGATTAATTTGTGGAGGGCCTTTATAGGATTACTTCATAAATTCCACCCCTTGTTTGAAATATTTAAACTTTACCAGACTAATTTTGGAAGAATGCATACAGTCCAAGCCTTGTAGAGACCACACTTCTGCCTTTTGATAATTATTTCTCGAAAATAATATATATCCTCATCTTTTTATTCCCTCTTAGAATTCCCCCATGCCTATGTCGATGCTAGTATATATGGGTTGTGAATAATAACCACTTTTCTGAACTTCCAGCCATGTAGCAACAAACAGTTTAAGGTGATTACGTAAGAGCTCCGCATATCAGACTTGTAATGTACTTTCCACCTAAGAGTATTATTTTCATCCTCAAACTCATCCTTACATAGCATGGTGGTTTACATGGAACTTTCATTTGAAAATTAATTTATTGTCAATGAGGTGGTTAAAAAATAATGTTGTGTACCAAAACCTACACTACTCCCACATATATCATTTTTTCTTGTAAAAATTGTACAGTCATTCAGATACTGAATCCATGGCCTTTTCCATATAATTTACTTCTTGTTTATGGAAGAATATTTGTTTAGAATTTTTTTCATGAACTATTGTTCGAATCTTTTATATGGAACCCTCAGTATACAGATTTCATACATAGAATATTTTTAAATGCATGGGAACCACTTCTAGTCTTGTATGGAATTTGATATGCTAAGTAGATTGGAAATATATATTAAAAATCATCCTGAAATCAAATCCCATAGATCACACTTCATATACATATTGTACTTCACAAAACATTTTTTAATGTTTTTCAGAAACTCATACTTGGATGCTTTTTAGAATTTCATTATGTTTCGGATGATCCTTCATGGTAGTCGATATTGGTACACTGTTCTAACAAGAAAAACACTATTCCATAGAAGACTTCATATGTAGGTTATCAAATATGATCTAAAGCCTGATCGTATGGCTTGAAGAGGTTGGACATATGATATTTTATACATATCATTAAAATGGATGAAAAATTCCTCTAAAGGGACTTTTCCCATAACGATTCTTCCATGTGGCTGACCTTCAATTTATATTGAAACCACTCCACAAATTCATCCATAACCGGGTAATGGGTCTGATTCTAGCATATTCCTTGATTATCTGGCCCCATACCATGTAGTCCATCTCCTCTAGTGCATGCTATGCAACCCTAGGCTTGTCCTGCCTACATAATATAGGTGTTGTGATTACCTCCACTTCCCATGTTTTCCTTTGTAATATGTTTTTTTAAAAATGACTCAATTAAAAATATTTTTTAAAATATGCCCCAAAGTTTAAATCGGTGATTCCGCCTTTCCCGTTAAACCCAAAAAAATTTGTTATGTTTATATCTATATATATATATAAACAAAACAAATCAAAAAAAATAAAATAAATTTTTTATCAGAATTTATCTGCTCTTTCAAATACAACAGCACTGCCATTACAATAGTTTGGATTCTGATAGAATCCCTCACCCATGACTCTCATTTATAAGATATTTTTTCATGGAAATCATTCTTTATTAACGATGTGGGATTCTGGGTTTCCCTTTCCTTTACAGAACATTATGCATTTCCCATGTGGGGTTCAGAACTATTTTAATTACCCGGTTTTAAAAGACTATAAAATATAAACTATAAAACCAACATAAATGAAAAATTAAACATGGATTAAACATATAAAAAATTGTTTAAAATAAAAATATTTTCGTAGAAAATGTTGATGGAAAATAATTTATAAGTTTTCAAAGACACCTACTTGAAACTTAAAAATATTTCATGTACGTGAATTTGATAGTCTATAAAATATAAACTATAAGACCAACATAAATGAAACATAAAAAAATGCATTAAAAATATAACAAATAGTTTAAAATAAAAATAATTTTATAAAAAATGTTGATAAAAAATAATTTATAAACTTTTAAAGACACCTACTTGAAACTTAAAAATATTTCAAGTATCTGACTTTGAAAGCCTAAAAAATATAAACTATAAGACTAATATAAATGAAACTTAAAACATGGATAAAAAATATAATAAGTAGTTGAAAATAAAAATAATTTCTTAAAATTTTTTGATGAAAAATAATTTATAATCTTTCAAAACCACCTAATTGAAACTGAAAAATGTTTCAAGTATATGGCTTTGAAAGAATATAAAATATAAACTATAAGACAAATATAAATGAAACTTAAAATAATAATTAAACATATACTAAATAGTTAGTAATTGATTAGTTAATTAGTAATATAATTATTAATTATATAATTACTAATTATATAATAATTAGTTAGTTAATGAGTAATATAATTATTAATTATTAATTTTATAATTAATTAGTTAATTAGTAATATAATTATTAATTATATAACAATTAATTAGTAATATAATTATTAATTATATAATAATCAATTAGTAATATAATTATTAATTATATAATTACATAATTAGTTAATTATTAATTAGTTAATTAGTAATATAACTATTAATTATTAATTATTAATTATATAATTAATTTTTTAATTAGTTATATAATTATTAATTATATAATAATGAATTGGTAAGATACTTATTAACTATATAATTATTAATTATATAATTATTAATTAGTTAATTAGTAGTATAATTATTAATCATATAAGAATTAATTAGTTAGTTAGTAATATAATTATTTATTGTATAATAATTAATTTTTTAATCTGTAATATAACTATTGATTATATAATAGTTAATTAGTTAACTAGTAATATAATTATTAATTATAATTATTCAATATTCATTATTAATAATTAATTATGTAATAATTAATTAGTTAATTATTAATATAATTAGTTAATTTGTAATATAAATTTTAATTATATAATGATTAATTAGTTACTTAGAAATATAATTTTGAATTATAGTAATTAATAAGTTAATTAGTAATAAATTTATTAATTATATAATAATTAATTAGTAATATAATTATTAATTATTTATTATTTATTTTATAATAAAAAATTAGTTAATTAGTAATATAATTATTCATTATAATCAATAATTATATTACTAATTAAAAAATTAATTTGTATATAATAAATATTATATTTCTAATTAACTGATTAATTATTTTTTAATTAATTATTAATAACTACTAACTAAATAATTATTATTAAATTTATAATTATATTACTAATAAACTAATAATAATTTATAATTATTAAATAATAATTACTAATTACTAATTATAATGAATAATTATAACGAATAATTATATTACCAATTAACTAATAAATTATTATGAAATAATTTTTAATAATTAATATTTAATAATTAATATTTAATAATTATAATGAAAATTTATAATTTATAATTATAATACTAATTAACTAATAAATATTATATAATTAATAATTGTATTACTAATTAACTAATTAATTATTATATAATAATTTTTAACAAATACTAATTAATAATTATAATGACTAATTATAATTTATAAATATATTACTATTTAACAAATTATAAAAAGGGGCTCGACTCTGTCTTACTCAATATATTAACCAATTAACTATTATATTATTAAAAACTATATTACTAATTAACAAATTAATTATCATACAATTAATGATTAATAATTAATAATTAACTAATTAATATTTATATAAGTAATAATTATATATCTAATTAACTAATTAATTAGTATATTATTAATAATTATATTACTATGTAACTTATTAATTATTAAATAATTAATAATTATATTACTAATTGACTAATTAATTATTATTTAATTAGTTATTAATAATTACTAAATAACTAACTAATTTTTATATAATTAATAATTAATAATTATATAATTAATAATAATATTACTAATTAACTAATTAATCATTAATAATTAATAATTAACATAAAAACAATTATAATGAAAAATTATAATGAAAAATAATAATGAATAATTGTAATGAATAATTATAATGAATAATTATAAATAATAATTATATTACTAATTAACTAATTAAATATTATATAATAATTTGTAATAATTATAATTAATAATTATAATGAATAATTATAATTTATAATTATATTACTAATTAAATAATTAACTATTATATAATTAATAATTATATTACCAATTAACCAATTAATTATTATATAATAATTTTTAATAATTACTAATTATTAATTATAGTGAATAAAAATATTTTATACTTATATTACTAATTAACTAATTACCCATTATACACTTAATAATTATATTACTAATTAAATAATTAATTATTATATAATTAATTACTAATAATTTTTAATTAACTAATTAAATAATGTATTATATGTTTAATCCATGTTTTAAGATTCATTTATATTGGTTTTATACTGGGAAATATCAGGAGTCAAGTGAGATCCCAATCCTAAAAATTTATTAAAGAAAATAAAAATAAAATCAATAGTACACATCATGTGGCATAGAGAGCACCACCAGTCAAGAAAATCAACCAAATCAAAGTCTCAAATACTAATGGGATCGGATGACCCCCTCCATCGTCCAAATAAATCGGACAAAAACATTCCGCCAGCATGTAATTACGCATCCTGAAATCATTATCTACCATTAATACCGAGGCCTCCCTCTCCGCAGCCGAGGCCGCCATCCTGACCTATCCTCACCATTACTACATTGAAAAATCAGACCTTTAGAAAAGATGCGAAAGTCAATCTACCAGCCTGTATCCAGGCCTTTAAAAATAGATGACGACGGTTAATCCCGCCAGCTTGTATCCATATACACAAATCCTGAGGACACCACATGTGCCCTCCCATGTTAAACTCGCATCTCAAGGTCCTACTGCGATGATTATGGATCTGCATCCCAAAGAGGATTATCACCGGAAAGTAAGGTTCGTCATCCCAGAAATTGGGATCCAACTTCACTAGAACTTGACGCCCAGCCAACCACTGGTCACGATTGTCATTCCACTAACAACGTATGTGGAAAAGACTTTCCTACAACTTTGTCCCATGAACCCCCATCGAACCAGCATCCCAGACCCGCATCGTCACCAGCCTGATGCTGAAACTCGCTAGAACTCGACGAAATGACCATCCCCATAACACATTCACATTGTCATTATCTAAAGTCACTCATCAATCTTCAAGGTCATCGCTCCTGTCATCGGATCTGCAAGAAACCCACCTCTCTACAACTATCGGGTATCTCACTCCCCCACTGGGAAGAAAACCACCTCTTAGGTCCCAAATATATCGGTTTGATCTTCGTCGTCTTGCGCCCATCCACCCGAGGAACCTAAGATCATCGCCACCGGTCATTGTCAAGTCGAAGTTGCATGGTCCTGATCGCAGTCAACTCCTCTCGATTGTAGTTAGGCCTGCATCTCTAAATCCTCCGGAAAAGAAAGGATTTTCCACCCTCACCATCTATCATCACCAGTTCAGATCCATCCTCAAAAACCATCATCAAACTTTTTCATCATAACCCCCAATAGGATTTGATAAACTATTGGCTCCAGCCTCTGATATACCACCACCATTGAACAAAATTTTCCTAACTTTTTCATTGGTGGATACATCCACGAATGAATGCTTAAAACCAAAATCTACGAAAAACTCATAATTGTTTTTTAAAATATTGGGGCCGAAGCCTCAATTTATTATTAAATCAAAGACCTATTTAGACTTGTTAGGTCCACAAGGCTGAATACCCTGAGAGGGGGGGTGAATCAGGGTATGACTGATTAAAAATTAACGCATGTTCTGAACTTGTTTCGCTGTTAAGAAAAACACTCTTCTCTCTCTTTCATGTTGCACAAAGTAAACAGAAAGTAAAGCATGCACAAGACACATCAATTTTACTTGGTTCACCGCAAAGGGCTACGTCCAAGGAGCATACGCTGACAAGTTTCCGGTCGTACAAATTCCACTATACTTCAGTAGCTATGGATTACAATGTTCGGGATAGATCACTTCTATGCCCAGGCTCACTGTATTTACAATGTTTAGGGTCAGCTCACTGATTTCCCAAGGGTCACTCCCTGTTTCTCTCTCTCTAGATCACTACCGGTGGAGAGGATCACCTTTTTCCTCTTCTTAAGCTCACTGCTCTGTGAAGGGATTCACTCACAGTTTATAGACCTGTAGGCCTCTTCATTTTCATGAAAGAATGAATCCTTACCTGATGATGGATGCTCTGTTAATGTCCAAATTTCATCCACTGATGAATACCTCTTTTCCACTGAACACTGGGAAATTCCTTTTGGTAACACCGTCACAAAGCACCGTACTTCGCGAAGCTCCCAATTTCGCGAAGCTCAAACAAGCCTTTGCGAAGCTCTTGCCTTTTCGTGAAGCACTTTCACGAAGCACTTTTGCGAAGCACTACCGCGAAGATCAAGCCGTCACAAAGAAACGTCCCTCGCGAAGCTTAATAAGCCAACGCGGAGCTCATAGGATTCGCGGAGCTACAATAGCTGCCGCGAAGCTCCTCTTTCGCGAAGCACACTGGCTCCGTGAACCACCTTCGCAAATCGAGAGCAAAGGATTTTCTCTGAAAATTCTCTCTTATTCTCTAGAGGGGGTCGGCCTCTATTTATAGAATATTCCACTGACCATTGAACCTTCCACGCGAAGTCAACGCCACGTCATCTCAAATCGCGAAGCTCCAAAGTTTCCGCCGGAATTCTGTCTAAATGGCGAAGCACCACGGCAATTTTCTGTTCGCGGAGCTCATCGTAATCGTGAAGCATCACTGCCTCCATTTTTCTGGTCTTTGCTAAATCCAATCCATGTATGATATCTTCGAAAAATTCTTTCCTTTTCCATATTAAATTATGCTCTTCATGGACTCCTACTTTCGTGATGCTCACCAAAATCCAAATTTTGGACCCCAAAAATTTGGCAAACACTGGGAAACGGCGCCACCTTGTACTGGTCTTTTGTACTGCCTCCAGATCGTCCTTTCTTTTGTCATTGTTCATTGTCAACAAGGATTGTCAACAAATTCTTGGGAACTCGACAATTCTCCATGGAAACCTTCTTTGTCAACAAACACAATCAACCCAAAAATACTTCAATGTTACCTTGAGGGATTTTTTCCCAACAATCTCCCCCTTTGGGTTTGTTGACAACTCTTCATAACTCTGCTCAGAATAATTTTCTGCACGTTGACACCTCACTGAGTCTTCTTCCAGTCACTACCACCATTCACCTCTTGCAATTCTGATAGCGTTCAAGGATTCACTTAACACGTACTCTAAGCCCACATGAGAAATGCTCGGCGTGAGAAACAAGAGTAGTATGAAAATATCATCAATGAATCACTTCATGTTAAACACCAATTGTCGATTCCAACTTGATACCAATTATTAAATTGATACCAATTGTTGAACCACACTAATCCCAATTGATGATAGCTGGAAACCTTCTCTTCCCATTCTAACATCACTCTTCTTCTTTTATCACGATCCTCACCTGTTGTGATATCTATTCTTTGATCGATCACTTCTTGCATCGTCAGATTTAAAAATCTCCCCATTTCTCATTTCTCCCCCTATCTGGCTGCTCCACTGGTCATCTTATCCCTGTATCTGTCATTATTTCTTAAATAGCCACACTGTCCCCCCCTTGAACAATCACTATTTTCTCCCCCTTTGTCAACGAACCCAAAGTTCACTCCTTTTTAGTCTGTAACATAGTAGATAACACATATCAGCACATTAGGGAAAAACACACCATACCTCAAGGAGGGGGGGTCCCACATCCACACTATTTCAAGTGCGGGGAATCGACTGAACTCCCAGATCCAGTCGATGCCTCTCAAATGCTTCCTTGGGTAAGGCCTTTGTCAGAATGTCTGCAACCTATAGCTCTGTAGGCACGTACTCCGACTTCACGATTCCCTGCTCAACCTTCTACTTGATAAAATGATACTTAATCTCAATGTTCTTTGTCCTTGAATGATTGACGGGATTTTTGCTAAGATTTATAGCACTTGAGTTGTCGCACTGGATTCTGATCAGAGACTTCACTTCAACTCCAATATCTTCAAGCTTCTACTTCATCTACAATAACTGTGTGCATGCTTGAGTGGCCGAAATATACTCAGCTTCTGCGGTGCTCAATGAAATGCAATCTTTCTTCTTGCTTAGACAAGAAATACACAATCCACCAAGATAGAAAGCACCACCTGACGTTGATTTCCTATCATCCGCTGAACCGGCCCAGTCTGCATCAGTATAGCCCAATAAATGTGTCTGAGATTTATCAATATATGTCAAGCCGAAATCCACTGTGCCCTGGATATACCGAAGTATTCTTTTCACTACAATCATGTGGCTTTCCATGGGATTGCACTGATATCTCACTGCTTGGAATGTGGCGAAAACAATATCAGGCCTTGTTGTAGTCAAGTACAACAGACTTCCAATAATTTTCCTGTATTCTGTGATACTAACTGCCTTGCCATCTTCATCCTTCGATAATTTCATCCGGGTGGAAACCAGAGTCTTCATCTCCTTGGAATTTTCCATTACAACCCTTCTCAGGACCTCCTTGGAATATTTAGATTGAGAAATGAATGTTCCATTCCTTCCTTGTGTCATCTGTAGACCAAGGAAAAACATTAGCTCTCCAATCATTGACATTTCAAATTCATTTTTCATGAATTCGGAAAACTGTCTGCATTGAGCTTCATCTGATCCGCCAAATATTATGTCATCGATATAAACCAACACCATCATCCTTTAATTACATTCATTACTGAAATAAAGATTGTAATCAACTCATCCACGCTGAAACCAAGCTTCTTCAAGTACTGATCAAGCCTTGAGTACCATGCCCTTGGTGCTTGTTTCAGCCCATATAATGCCTTCTTCAGCCTGCAAACTTTGTTCTCATCCTCATGAATGAGAAAACCATCTGGCTGCTCAATATAAACCTCCTCTTCCAGAACACCATTCAAGAATGCCGATTTGACATCCATATGGAACACTTTAAACTTTCTTTGCACTGCTATGGCAAAAAATAATCTGATTGTCTCCAGCCTTGAAACTGGTGCAAATGTCTCATCAACATCTATTACCTCTATCTGAGAGTATCCCTTGCACACTAGTCGTGCTTTGTTCTGAATCACTATTCCATATTCATTCATCTTGTTGTGATAAACCCATTTAGTACCGATGACATTCTTGTCTGCTGGTCCCGAAACAATCTCCCATGTCTGGTTCTTCTCAATATGATCAAGCTCTTTGTTCATAGCCTGAACCCAGTTTTCTTCTTCAGCTGCATCGGAAAAACATTTTGGCTCCACTTGAGACAAAATCGATGTTTACTGTGATGATTTCATTCTTCGAGTCTGAACTGGAGCTGTTTGATCACCAATGATATTCTGCCTATCAATTTCAGCTCGACTCTTTGACTTCCTTGCAGATACAGACTTGACCCTTTCTTCTTCATCATCAGTATCTTCTTCTGAGTCAGCTTCTGCCACTTATGCTCCCCCTGGGTTGCTTACCTCATCATCACTTTCATCCAGAAACTATTCACTGGATCGTTGAGTATTCTTTTCATTTTCAACTATAGTGACATCATTGCTCTCAATGATTTTCCCCAGCCTTTTGTTGAAACATTTATACACTTTTCTTTTCCCGGAGTTGCCAAGGAATATCCCCTCTTCTCCTCATGCCTCAAACTTCTAGTGATTTTCTTTGTTGAGAATAAAACACTTCCAAAAATTTGAAAGTATTTCAACGTTGTCTTCTTTCCGTAACATAGTTCATACGGAGTCTTCTCTTGCTTTGGACACAACAAAGACCTGTTCCAAACATAGAACTATGTCAAAACTGCTTCCTTCCAAAATTTCTATGGTAGCTCTTTATCAATGAGCATCGTTCTAGCCATATTGTTGATGATCCTATTTCTCCTTTCAATCACTCCATTCTGTTGCGGAGTTCTTACCGATGAAACTTAATGCCTTATCCCATGTTTCTCGAGATTGTTTTCAACTTGACTGTTTGTGAATTCTGTACCGTTATCAGTACGAAACTTCAGAATTTTCTGCCAAGCATCTTTTCTGATTCCCTCCTATACTTATTTATGCAACTGAACACCTCTGTATTATGGGTAATGATGAATACCTAGGCCATTCTGCTATAGTCATCAATGAAAAGGACATAGTACCTTTTCCCATTTATAGCTCGTGGTGAGATAGGTCCACATACATCAGCATGAACCAGTTCGATCACTCTAGTTGATTTCTGTTCCTTTGGCCTGTATGTCTTTCTGATGATCTTCCCTTGTTGGCAAGCATCACACGTATGAGTGCGATCACGTGATAGCTTGGGAAGGTCTCTAGCAGCATCACACTTTATGAGATCCTCCATGGATGGTTGGAATAGATGACCAAGTCACTTATTCCACAACTGGTTTTCTTCCTCTCTGGATAAAAGACATGTATCTTCTTCCCCACCTACAAGGTAGAGATTTCCCTTTGACCTTTTTCCCTGCAGAACAGTTGATCTATATTTTCCTTTCACAACACACATCTTATCGGTAAATCGGATAGAGTGCCCAGAGTCACATAGTTGACTGACACTGAGTAAGTTATGACTGTGACCCTCTACTACCAAGACATCAGCACGTCTCATCTCTTTTCCCCCAAACTTGGATTTCCCTGAGCCAATAATCTTCAGGCCTTCATCATTTCCAAATTTGACAACTCCTTCTTTGTTATATTTGATACCTGTAACAAGATCATTATTACCCGTCATGTGGGATGTGTAACCACTATCAAGGATCCAAACACCAGATCGATCTGATGATTTAAGGGAAATCTCTGCCACCACGACCTTCTCATTTTTCTTCTTTTTGGTCCATACATTTTCTTTCACACTCGGAATGGATTGAGACTTCTGTTCTTTCTCAGAGTATGATGGACCAGCCTCATCTTGCAAAGCCGCAAATCTATTCTGCGTTTTTAACTCACCTGTCGGTTTATTGACCTGCTACTCGTGAACGTTTTGATTCTGCTTTGGCACATTTCTCTGAATGGTCGAAGTACAATACCTTGCCATGTGCCCAAATCATCCGCACCAAAAATAGTGTCCTTCAAAATATGTTCTGGAAAACCATTCTATGTTTGGATGTCATCTCTGTTCTTGTTCCCGTCTATATCTATTGGCTATGGAACACATATACTGTGAATTTCCCATTTTCCCACAGAAATAACACCTGATATAGGATACATTCCTTCGTGATACTTCAGCACTAAGATTTTCCCTTTGGGATCTATGAATATTCGGATTCTGTTTTGTGCCCAAATCAACCTTCAATTTCGGGATGGGTGCTTGTGGTCTGACATTAACTACCACCGATTTTTGTTTCTTATCAAGCCCTGAATCAACCTTAGCATTTGAGATTTATTGCTTCTTCACTCCTGCTGAACTACGAGCCTCCTCTTTCATCTTCTCTATCTTATGAATGGCCTGATTTTCGGATATCACATTGGGGGTCAAGAGTTTTTCTTGATCCTTCATTTTTCGTCGCAGACTGACCACTTCTTCTTAAAGCTCTTTGATACGCCTGACCTGCTCATTTCCTGTGTTAGTCAAACAATCAATTTCCTTCTTTTGTTCCTAAATTCTAAGATTCTTCTCAACAATATTTTTTGAGCTCTCTGGTGTTGAGGATTTTAGTCTTTCAATTTCTTCTAACAATTCTGACTCTTCTTCATCCTGTTGTTGCATATAGAGTTTGGAATCATGAACCACTTTATTGTATTTCTTCGTTTTGGCTCTCCAAACATCTATCTTTTCAAGAGCTGCTTTCAATTCGGCTTCCATATCAACTCTTCCTTCAACTTCTTCTTCCTCTTCTCCAACGTCAGTTTCTTCCTTTTCCTGCGAACTACCGACGACTGCTACCATAGAATTTTGTCTATGATCTTTACAATTTTCAAAATCCTCAACCTCTTCATCCTCAGACTCATATGAACTATCTATTTCTTGTGAATGAAGATTCTTCCTCTTAAAGAAATTTCTCTTGAACTGCTTCTTCCCTTTCATATAGGCTGAAGATTTCTTCTTCGGAATTTCAACTTCATCATCATCATCATCATCGTTATCTTGAAATTTCTTGGGGAATCTTGCCGCAAGATGACCAACCTTTCCACATCGAAAGCATGCTACTGGAAGTTTACCTTTAAACTTTCCTCTTCCTCTTTGCAGATTTGAAGAAAGGAACGACATCACCTCATCTGTCTCTTCTTCTTCATTAGAATCTTCAATGGTGGGTTTCTTCATGTCCTTGAATGCCACCTCTTTTGATTTCCCCTTTTCCACAGTCTCGTTATCATCATTTCTCATTTCATATGCAACAAGAGTGATGTGCAGGTTATCCAATGTCAGTTCTTTTGGGTCTTTATCTTCCAAAATAGAAACTTTCGGATTTAACCGAGGTGGAAGTTTTCTCAATATGCGCTTCAAAATTTTTATATCTTCGATAATTTCTCCAAGAACCCGCATATCTTCTACCACAACATTTACCCTGTCAAAGAATGCATCAACAGACTCATTCGGGTTCATTCTCAGATCTTCATACTTGTTCCACAACACTTGCAGCTTGGCCTCTCTGACTTTTGTATCCCCTTCATAAATATTGAAGAGATTTTCCCACATGGCATGTGATGTTTTGAACGACATCACCTTTGTATATATGAGATTGGAAAGGCCTCCCCCTAAGGCATTGATTGGTTTGGAATCAGAATCCAACTCTTTATGCTCAGCTTCGGATAATGCACCACTAGTAATATCAGCTGTGATACCATGCATAGCTGCTGAAAACACATCCATTCCCAAAGATCCGAAATAGTGTTGCATTAGATTCTTCCATATCTGAAAATTACATCCGTCGAAGATCGGAATCCCTCTATGATTAGTGACCTCTATTTGAGAGAAGAATAACTGTCAACCTTTCCCTCTAATACCAAGTGTTAGGTCCACAAGGATGAATACCCTGAGAGGGGGGGGGGGGTGAATCAGGGTATGACTAATTAAAAATTAACGCCCCTTCTGATCTTGTTTCACTATTAAGCAAAACACTCTTCTCTCTCTTTCCTGTTGCACAAAGTAAACAGAAATTAAAGAATGCACATGACATAGTAATTTTACTTGGTTCACCACAAAGGGCTACGTCCAAGGAGTATACGCCGACAAGTTTCCGGTCGTACCAATTCCACTAAACTTCACTAGTTGTGGATTACAATGTTCAGGCTAGATCACTTCTATGCCCAAGCTCACTGCCTTTACAATGTTTAGGGTCAGGTCAATGCTTTCCCAAAGGTCACTCCCTGTTTCTCTCTCTCTGGCTCACTGCCGGTGGAGAGGATCACCTTTTTCCTCTTCCTAAGCTCACTGCTCTATGAAGGGATTCACTCACAGTTTATAGACCTGTAGGTCTCTTCATTTTCATGAAAGAATGCATCCTTAACTGATGATGGATGCTCTATTAATGTCCAAATTTCATCCACTGATGAATACCTCTTTTCCACTGAACACTGGGAAATTCCTTTTGGTAACACCGTCGCAAAGCACCCTACTTCGCGAAGCCCCCAATTTTGCAAAGCTCAAACAAGCCTTCGCGAAGCTCCTACCTTTTCGTGAAGCACTTTCACGAAGCACTTTCGCGAATCACTGCCGCGAAGCTCAAGATGTCTCAAAGCAATGTCCCTCGCGATGTTTAATAAGCCAACGCGGAGCTCACATGATTCACGGAGCTATAATAGCCGCCGCGAATCTCCTCTTTCGCGAAGCACACTGGCTCCGCGAACCACCTTCGCAAATCAAGAGCAAAGGAATTTCTCTGAAAATTCTCTCTTCTTCTCTAGAGGGGGTCAGCCTCTATTTATAGGCGATTCCACCGACCCTCGAACTTTTTGCGCGAAGTCAACGCCACATCATCTCAAATCACGAAGCTCCAATGTTTCCACCAGAATTCTGTCCAAATCGTGAAGCACCACGACAATTTTCTGTTCGCGGAGCTCGTCGTAATCGCAAAGCATCACCACCTCCATTTTTCTGGTCTTCGTGAAATCCAATCCATGCATCCTATCTTCGCGAAATTCTTGCCTTTCCCATATTAAATTATGCTCTTCACTGGGAAAAGGCACCACCTTGTACTGCTCTTTTGTACCGCCTCCAGATTGTCCTTTCCTTTGTCATCATTCATTGTCAACAAGGATTGTCAACAAATTCTCATGAACTCGACAATTCTCCATGGAAACCTGCTTTGTCAACAAACACAATCAACCCAAAAATACTTCAATGTTACATTGAGGGATTTTTGCACAACAAGACTGGGTAGAGGGATACCTATTACATAGCCCGAAGGCCCAAGGTCAAGTGGCCTGAATACAAGTCCTGAAATCCCATTAAATGGCTCAAAGGACCCCATGGTGAATAGTACTACTATAGTACCCATGCTGCTACAGAATCTGCTACAGTACAACCACCGCTATAGTACCTTCTACAGTCCCACCACCGCTATAATACCGTCGCTGGTACAGTTTGCCACTGCTACAGTAATGCTACACTTCCACCGCTGCTACAGTACTGCTACAATTCCACCGCTGCTACAGTACAATTTCCAAATCAAATTCAATAAAAATCATGAAAGAGAAGCTATCCATTAAGGAGGGAGAACCTCTCCATCCCACTAAAACTATATTGGTATAATAGTTTATATTTTATAGGATTTAAAAGTCACATACTTGAAACATTTTTATGTTTCAAGTAGGTCTCTTCGAAATCTTATAAATTATTTGTCAACATCATTTTTTACAAAATTATTTTTATTTTTAACAATTTATCATATGTTTAATCCATGTATTGTGTTTCATTTATGTTGGACTTATAGATTATATTTTATAGAATTTTACAGTCACATACTTGAAACATTTTAAATTTTCCAGTATTTGTCATTGAAAACTTATAAATTATTTTCCATCAACATTTTATGATTTTTTTTATTTTCAACTATTTGTTATATGTTTAATCAATGTTTTAAGTTTCATTTATGTTGGTCTTATAGTTTATATTTTACAAGCTTTCAAGTCACCTACTTGAAACATTTTTAAGTTTCATGTAGGTTTATTTGAAACCATATAAATTATTTTCCTTCAACATTTTTTATGAATTTTTTTATTTCAACTATTTCTT
The DNA here is from genome assembly GCA_963277665.1 of Viscum album. NCBI lineage: Eukaryota > Viridiplantae > Streptophyta > Magnoliopsida > Santalales > Viscaceae > Viscum > Viscum album. Next base: position 910,779,435 of record OY728145.1, read on the forward strand.
ATATGTTTAATTCATGTTTTTAGTTTCATTTATATTGGTCTTATAGTTTCTATTTTATAGTCTTTCAAAGCCACATACTTCAAAAAGAATCCCACATGGGAAATGTAAAATGTTTTGCGTAGGAAAGGGAGAACCATAATCCCACATCAGAAATATAGAATGATTTCAATGGTAATCCCTCTTATAAAAGTGAGCTCAGGGTGAGAGCTTCTGTTAGAATCTAGACTGATGTAATGATAGTAATGCTGAATATTAAATAGAAGATAAATTCAGTTGATTTTTTTTATTTTTATTTTTGTTTATATATATATATATAACAAAAATAATAATAATAATTTTTTTTTTCTGGTTTTAGTAGAAAGGTGGCATCACCGATGTCGCATTTCTCCTAATACCCAAATGTGGCCATGCCGAAGCCACCTTTTGGGAATATTTTTTAAAATATTTTTTACAAGGAAATTTGTTAAAAAATATTTTTTATAAAAACATATGAAAAAATCCACCACTTCCCACTAGCTTTCTCAGGATGGATCCCTTCCATGTGGTTGAGATTTGCTCCCACAATGCATGGGTTGAGCTGGCTGAGGCGTCTTGCTTGATTTGGCCCTTATTTTTTAATTATTCTTCCAATTAACTTATCCTATATTTCAAATAATAACAATACACCACACCAAATGTTATTTCATGAAAAAAATGTCATTATATATTTTAATTGCTTCTATTATCTCTTTTTGAAAATTTTATCTTCCTTCATGGAAATATTTATTTCTTCTTCCACAAACAAAAAATCTTGAAAATGAATATTTTCATGGTCTTATTCTATTCATCCTGAAATATATATAAGTTTATTATATTTCATGCCTTTACAAAATGAATCCAAATCCCAAGACATTATTCTCCTAGAATGACACCTCAATGTACTTTATAAAAATATTATTATTATTTTTTCATGGTATTAAAACTTCTAAAATAACTTATAGTAAAGTACCTGGTGTATAATTGTGATTTCCAACGAGGTATGTTTTTGGAAAAAGTAGAATGAGACCACTTTTTATAAACAATATTTGGTGTCATTTTTGTAAGTATTCACTCATTAAGGGTTAAGGAATGTAATTTTTTTTGTAGAAAGTGGATCATAAATTAATAAGAGGAGATATAAGAAAATAATTATGCATCCTCACATGTCTAAATATTTATTTTTTTATTTTTTTATTAATTTATAAATCATTTATATAATAAAGTCCAATTTATAAAATTTTTAGTGTTAATATTGTAATTTGAGTTTAAAAATATCTAGAAAATATTTGAATTCAAAATTTAAAATTTACATCATTTCTTATATATCATAATTATTCTTAAAAACCATTTAAATCCCTAACGATTCTAAACCTTATCACTTTATATACATTAAATACACTATTTTTACATTTCTTATACTATAAAATTATTACATCAACATTACATAATCTTTTTAGAGAATAATAATACCATATTATTTTAAAATTTATATTTAAATAATTTATTATTCATAATTATTATCCTATAAAATTGTTCAAAACATTATCTATCCTTATTCTTTTCATGATAATATATATATATATATATAATATATAAGAGTTTTTACTTTCTTAACATTATAAAAGCATAATGTAATTTTTTTGAAAAATTATCATGTCATATACTTTTAAAATTAAACAATATAAAACAAGATCATTTATTATTCATCATATTATTTACATAAAGTCATTTATAGCCTTATCAAATATCAATATTCTCTATATATTAAAATTTTCTTCATTATTTATATTTTGTAAGTACCATGTCAGTAGAAAATGGATAATTATCTTGACACATGAAATAATTTTTATTGGTTATATAGTTTTTTGATGATTTTTAAGTTATTTTTATGTTAAAATAAATTTAATTGTTTTTTATAATGGTATATATAATTTTAGATAAAAAATAAAATAACAATTAGTAAATTTACATTTTAACACAATATTTTTTTAAAAGGGTTTTCAAATTTTTTATTCAACTTATAAATATTTTAATTGACCTATTGAATATAAAAGTTAGTTTTTAATATATTATGTATTATAATACATTCCATATCAATATAGTGTGACCAATAAAGTTCTATACACATATTTAACAATGTGTTTTAAAGATCAATTTGAACTTGAACTCTAGTATCTAAAAAGAAAATCAACTGCATTTATTAAATAGAATTTGAATATTAATTTTTCAAAAAATGTTTTATATCGTAAATATTATAAAATATTTCATATATATATAATTTTCTAAATAACATTGGATTCTTAAAAATATTTGGTAGTAGAATTCAATTTGTATTTAAAATCTTATTTATTTTGAATGGAATTCAAATTTAAATTTATCACTCAACTTAAAACCACATTTCATTCAAATATTAACTTTGAAAATTAATTATTTAAATACTCTAAAACTTAAAAGAAAATAAAAAAATCATTTAAATTATTTTACCTTGTATTTTTATCAAAAAATATGATTATACATCCCATTTACCATCGACTGTCACATCTTGTTTTTTTATATTTTATTAACTAAGTAATTTTAATATTTTTTACATGATGATTCAAAATATGAAATTTATTTTATTAAAATAAAACTATATAATATTATATTTTAAAAAAAACACATTATGTAGTATATTTCTAATAACAATATATTTTTATTTTTAAATTGTAAATGAAATTAATTTTTCATAATCTTTCAAAATAATTTCTAAAATATTATTAATGATATATATCAATATAAATATATAAAATGAATATAATTATAAATTTATAAATTATATAGTAGTTAAATAATTCTATAAATATATCCAAATAACAAATAATTTTAATGAAATATATTAAACGTTTAAATAAAACACTTTTTATGCTATGAAGAAAGCACAATAAATTTAAATATATAATGAGTCTCTAACTGAATATATTATATCCTTTTTGACATGAAGTAAAAATATATACATTTAAAAGAAATATTTATTAAATAAATCTAAATTCATAACATGAATATTAATAAAACATAAAATTAATATCTTATTAAAAAAATACATTGGTTTTTACATTCTTCTCCTCTTAATGAAACTGCCTCAGAATTTTCATTTTTTCTCACCGATAAAAAAATGAGTCCATATTAAAATAGGTATAACATAAAATGTATATTTTATTGATTACTCAACTTTATTTTATATTATAAGACAATTACACCCACAATTTCCGACAAAATTTCCATATATTATTATTTTGTATTAATCTTAACTATTTAAACCATGTTTGTTTATTTATTTTGTAACAAGACTCGCACTTGTGAATGGGTTTCCAAATGTGTACCTAACAAGTCTATTGATGTTTTCAATATAAGCCTTTATATATTTATCATAATTTTCCTTTATTTCTAGAAATTCTATTTCCATTTTTAGATAAGGAGTATTAAAATATATGTTTACTCATAATATTTCATTTTATTAGTCTCAATTTCATCCTTTAGTTTTGTGTTTTTGAACATTTTATACAATTGATTCACTTTATATTAAAAATTATAAATGATTAATATGAATTCTAATTTTTTTAATACTGAAAATAATTTATTGCTTATCATGTTGGTCTATTTTTCCACCATTAATGGTTCAAGAGACACATTAAAGGATAATAGTTATTTTTTAATGGAGGATTTTATGATGATTTATTACTGTTATTTTAATATATTTACTAAAAATAAAATGTTTAATCAGAGTAAAAATACTAACCATTAAAATTATATTAATGATTATATGAATATGAAAAATCAAACTTAATATATCCCCACCCATGTTGGCTTCAGTTTAAATAGTGAAACCATTAGTTCAACATATTCCACTTTTAGTTCAACCTATTCCTGTTTTATAACCACAAATAAGTTGAATCACATTAACCTAAAATCATATACTAACCCCTAAGGTTATCTATTCCTTTAAAATTATTTTGACCAACCATATATTTACCATTAATTTTATCTAGACTCTTTCATGTATCCTTATCTAATAACATTCATAACGCTAAATTTATCTATGTCCTACTCTAATGACAATTATAATGATTTAAATGTAACCATCCCATAATTACATATTTTTTCATAATTATTACAACAAACACATTCTCAATGCCTTTGTGTTTATATTATTAGATAATTATGACACATAAAACCTTATAATACATTATAAAAATGACTCTTTACACCCTAAAAATGTATATTTCTTCCATAAAACTGTTTTAATAAAATTTATCTTGAATTCTTTAGAAAAAATTACTATAACATGGATTTTGGATTCTTTTTCATTCCCATTCGACCTTAAACCTTGTATAAATCATTTTAAAATATTGTATGAGCATATAAATCAAAGTAAGGGGCATAAAAAGAGAAGAAAACTTTTTAAGTAATGAAATACATGAAAGATCATGATATTGAATAAAGTTAATATAAATATACATTGAACCCATATAAGATCATAAACTTAAATAAAAAATATAACTTTGGATTATATGAAAGGAATTAAAATTATTTCATAAAAACTCATTTACAAGAATAAAATCAACATCAATGCTTTTTGGAACATAATATTCATATAACCTATATAAACTCTTAACAACCCATGATAAATAACAACCTTCTCCATAGAATAAGTCATAAATAAATAAATTGAGAAGATATATAATTCTGTACGCACCCATCATCATATACAATTTCAAATAACCATAAAATGATCAGAAAAATATACTCTTGAATTTATTTTTTAGAACATAAGAATCAAAGTTAACCCATATGAATCAAACCAAATGGGTTAACCAATTATATATTGATCAGAAATTGAAAGTGAATAACACCACTAACCTATGAATTAATGAATTTAATTTTTATATAGATATATTCAATCATGATTAAATAACTGAAAATATATATTTGAAGGAATATAGGAAATTTTAAGGTATAATATAAACAAAATTTATTAATTAAGCTTGTTAAATGAAAAAGTATAACATGATTACTCCATGAAGAAAGAAATAAATATTAGTTGAATTTTTTACAAGAAATATTAAATTACTGATTCAAGAGGGAAAAAGAAAAATAAAAATAAATATGGAATGATCAATGTTTAGTAAAAACATTCCATAATATATAGGAAAAGTCATGATTTTAAAATTCTCCTTACAAATATCTTAATAAATGAAGTAACAATCAATAAAAAAGAATATTATGCGAAGGAAATGTTGAGTCAATAAGGTTTTCCTTATGACTTTTCCATTCCTTCTTGTTTTGAAAATCACAAACACCTTATCTTTAAGGAAAATCGCTTTTGTAAGGAAAATTGCTTTTATAAGGAAAAATGTTTTCTTAAGGAAAAACGCTTTTATAAGAAAAATTTATCCTTATCATATTTTCATTAATATTTTTTTCTTAAGTATGAAATTCGGATTCACTTTCTCGGAATCATTAAAACTGATAAAAAGCATTCTGTTTTAGGGTTCGGATTCTGGACAAGAACTATAAGGAAGTTTCACTCCGAATTCCGGTTATGAATTCTGACTAAGTTCTATTCCAGATTCAGGATACGAATTCTAATGAAGAATTCTCATTACGAATTCTCATTACGAATTCTAATGAAGAATTCTCATTACGAATTCTCATTACGAATTCCAATGAAGAATTCCCATTACGAATTCTAATGAAGAAATCTCATTACGAATTCTCATTACGAATTCCAATGAAAAATTCCCATTACGAATTCTAATGAAGAAATCTCATTCCGAATTCCCATTACGAATTCTGATGACGAATTCCCATTACGATTTCTGATGACGAATTCCTATTCCGAATTCCTATTCCGAATTCTCATTCCGAATTCACTCATTAAACAGAATCTGGATATCATTGTTTTATACACTCTGAATTTGTTCACTCCGAACTTTCACTCCGAAATTTCTATTCCGAACCTTTATGTTAGAGTTTAAAACGATGTCGTACTTTCTGTTACACTTACTTTGTTATAAAACGATGTCGTCCATTTTGTTATAAACTAACCGTTGTCTAAGTGACACGTGTACAGGTCCCTCCGAACTTTAAGGAAAATATGACCGTTGGAGAAGGAGCCGACCTCACCTATAAATAGGAGCTCATTTGAAAAAGCTCACAACGGATGGATGAACATTTGAACTTTGTGCATACATGCTGTTGAAGTGATTTCTAGAGAGAGAGTCTCTTATTAACTCTCAAAGCTTCGTGCGACTCCGAATGTTGGTGATTACATTCGAGGGCTTCCGGGGATAGGAAGACAGAGGTGCCGACTACCTTAAAGATCGAGGGCTTTCTTGCTGAGAAAGACAGAGGTGCCGACTACCTTAAAGATCGAGGGCTTTCTTGCCGAGAAAGACAGAGGTTGCCAACTACCTTGAAGTTGAGGGCTTGCGGGGATAGCAAGACAGAGACACCGATCTTCGTATCGAGGGCTTACCCTGGTGTGGGTAAGACAGACTTGCTTGAAAGTATAAATCAAGGGACCTTTATCCAAGGTTGTTGGATACCCTTCTCTTTGGGTTAAAAGACTATCATCTTGTTACTAGTAGTTCTTCTACTTGTACTTGTTTTATTCCGCTGCATTTTGTATCTTAAGGAAAGTATAATTTTCTTATACTTCCTTACTTACTCTGATTAGTTTAGATTCTATACGCTTTAAGGTAGAATCTCATATTGTAACTTTTGTTAAGTTTCAAATTCCGGAACCATATTTCCGGAACCTTCTTTTGGAATCTCTTTCCAAGTTTAGTTCGGTGTTAGAGGTGTTGTGAATCAACTTAGTTTAACTTTGTTAAACTTAGTTCTTTCCTTTTCTTAAGGAAACTCTAGTTATTCATAACTAACTTTAAAGGTTCCAAAGGAATTTTTAAAGTATACAATTCACCCCCCCTCTTGTATATTGAGCATCTCATATTATATTTCGATCCTACAATTGGTATCAGAGGTTGGAAACCTCTTACTCTATACCATTCTTACATTTGGTATCAGAGGCAAGGTTACTGAAATACTTGTACTCACGTTCAAGTTTTTCTTGCTCACTTTTCAATTCCGAACTTTTTCATTCCGGATTATCCATTCCGAACTTTTCCTATTCCGAACTTTTTAATTCCGAATTTTTGTTATTAACAAGTTTGTTTCCAAGTTATTTTCAAGTATGGCAGGAATGAATGTTGGTTCGATAGACAATTTGAATCCTACAAGGCCACCAATCTTCGATGGTAATGATTATGAATACTGGAGAGATCGTATGAAGACATTTGTTATCAATACTGGAGTAGACAACTTTGTCATGCTTACTGGTGATTACAAAATTCCTGACAAGGAAGTCAGAACCTTTACTAACCAGGAGAAGCAAGAATATCAACTCAACTACAAGGTACGCAACACTTTATTATGTTCAATGACTAGAAATATATATAGCCAAATTTCTTCTTGTGAAGCAGCTAATTGTATATGGAAGAAGTTAGAGGTTACTCATTTTGGGACTTCTAAAGTGATTGAGACAAGGAGAGCTATGCTTAGAGCTGAATATCATGGCTTTAATTTTCCTCATGGAGAACCTATCTGTAAAGTACAACAAAGATTTATGACAATCGTCAATAGTCTACAGTCTATGGGAGAGAAAGGTTTAGATGATGAAGCTCTTGTGGACAAGATAATTGACATTATGCCCAATGAGTGGGAATCCAAGAGAACAGCTATAGATGAGAACAGGAAGGTTACTCAAATAACTCTTGATGAATTATTTGGAACTCTTCTACAACATGAGACCAGAATGAAGAGAGATGCTGACAACATCAAGAAGAAGAATGGAAATGGTACTGTTGCTTTTACTACAACTTCGAATCAGATGAAAGCTAAGACTCCTGAGAGAGTAACCAGATCCAAATCGAAGAAAGTCATTTTCCAATCCGAATCTAGTGAAAGTGAAGTTTCAGAAAATGAATTAGCCAATCTTGCTCGAAGGATGAACAAGATAGCTGGACAAAGAAACTTTCAATCCAAGTATAAGAAGAAGGATAGGAAAGATAAGAAAGATGGAGAAGTTACTTGTTATGAATGTAAGAGAGCAGGACATATTAGACCAGATTGCCCTATGCTCAGAAAGAAAGAAAGAAAGGAAAGGCATTCAGACAGGAACAGGAAGAAATATTACAAAGCTAAAGCTAAGAAAGTTTTGAAAGCTAATGACACCTGGAGTGCCAGTGGTGGTGACTCTTCAGATGAATCTTCTGAATATGATTCTTCAGGACAGAAGAATCTTGGTCTTATAGCCAGATTACCTATTGATAATCATTGTCTTATGGCTAAGGTACGAAATGCTGAATCATTGACCAATGTTTCTTTAAATCCTAATGATAGTAAGTATTATAACTCTTCTGATGAAGAATCATCTTCTGATGAGGAAAATACTTTACCTACTTTTGAAGAAGTCTCTAGATTTGCTGAACTTCTTGAGATTGAGAATTCCAAACTCAACAAGAAACTTGATAAGGCAAATTCTAGGAATTCTATTCTTACTAAAGAGATATCAGATCTTTCTAAAGATCTTGATAAGAAAAATGCTGATTTTGAAAGTATTTCAAAAAATCTTGAGGAAGTAAGTTCTGAGAAGAATAAACTTTCTAAAGAGTTAGAAAAAGTAATTTCTAATAAAAATGTTTTCGAGCCTAACTCTAGTTCCAAAACTAATGATTTTGAAGATAAAAACTTGGTTGTAAAACTCAAGTCCGAAATTTTTTCCTTAAAGAAGTGCTTATCAAACTTTACCCATGGTAAGGAAAATTTTGATAAGATGTATTCTCAAATACGACCTTTAAGAAATAAATCCGGATTTGGTTATACCCATGCAAAACCTGTTTTCAGCAACAATTATTTTGTTCCTCAAAGTGCCCCATTTTGTACTAAGTGTCAATATGGTGGTCACTGGGCAAGAAATTGTTCCTTAAACAAAACCCAATCCTTAGGTTTTCATAAAGCTTATTTTTCCAAGAAAATGTGGGTACCTAAGATTTTATTGTCTAGAAATCTCGGATCCAAGCAAGTTTGGATTCCGAAAGTCTAACTTTGTTCTTAATTTCAGGAAAATAAAGAAAGTTCCAGCAACAATGTTTGGTACATGGATAGTGGATGTTCCCGGCACATGACTGGTAACAAAAGCTTCTTTGAAAAAATTATCAAGACGAAAGGAGGAAAGGTAACTTTCGGAGACAATGCTAAGGGAGAGATTGTTGGTATTGGTAATATTGTTCTTTTAGGTAAAACTTTGATTTCAAATGTTCTTTTTGTTAAAGGTCTTAAGCACAACCTCATTAGCATAAGTCAGTTATGTGATGAAGGTTACCTTGTGAATTTTAGGAATGATAAATGCTTAGTTCACAATTCCAAGGAAGAATTTATTCTCTCAGCCAACAGGCAAGAGAATGTTTACACCTTAAACTTAGAAGACCTAAGAAGCCAAGATTTACCTTGCCTAAGTGCAATGGAAGATCATTCTTGGTTATGGCATAGAAGACTAGGACACTGTAATCTTAGAAACCTATGTAAACTCTCTAAGAAGAAACTAGTTAAGGATCTACCGGAGCTTAGATTTGATTCTTCTAAAGTTTGTGATCCTTGTCAATATGGCAAGCAACATAAATCTAGTTTTAAGTCAATTGGTGAAGTCTCAACAACCGATGCATTACAGTTGGTGCACATGGATCTTTTTGGTCCTACACAAACTGGAAGCATTGGAGGCAAATACTATGTGTTTGTTCTAGTTGATGATTACACTAGATTTACTTGGGTCTATTTTCTAGCAAGGAAATCTGAAGCTTTTTCTTATTTCAAAAGTTTTAGAGCTCAAGTTAAAAATGAGAAAAACCTTCCATTGAAAACTATTCATAGTTATCATGGAGGAGAATTTCAAAATTCTGATTTTGAAACTTTTTGTAGTAAGAAAGGTATTACTCACAACTTTTCAGCACCTAGAACTCTTCAACAGAATGGTGTAGTTGAAAGAAGAAATCGAATTCTTCAAGAAATAACTAGAACCATGTTGAGTGAATATTCTATTTCTAGACATTTCTGGGCTGAAGCTGTAAGTACTGCTTGTTATACTATAAATCGAGTTTTGATTAGACCTTTTCTTAATAAAACTCCTTATGAGTTATGGAATGGTAGAAAACCAAGGCTTTCCTACTTCAAGGTTTTTGGTTGCAAAGTATTCATTTTGAATACTAAAGATAACTTACATAAATTCGCACCAAAATCAGATGAAGGGATTTTCTTAGGATATTCCACAACCTCTAAGGCTTATAGAGTTTTTAATAAAAATACTTGTACTGTTGAGGAAACAGTACATGTGAAATTTGATGAGTCAGATCCTTTTGTTTTTAAAACTTCCCAACTTACATCTTCGGATGTGTTTTCAAAAACTGATTGTCAACCTTTGTTAGAAGAACCTTCTGATAAGGAAATTGTTCTAGAAGATACTTCTGAAACATTTACCCCAGAAGACTTTCTACCTTATGTTGATGAACAGGTTTTACAAAACCCAAATCAGATGTTTCTTAAGAATCATCCCAGTGATAGTATCATTGGTGATGTAAATCAACCTGTAAGGACTAGAAGTTCCTTAAGAAATGAAGTAGAACATCTAGCATTTCTTTCCCAACTAGAACCTAAAAGCACTGATGAAGCTTTAGGTGATGATGATTGGATCAAAGCAATGCAAGATGAGCTAAATGAATTCGAAAGGAATAAAGTCTGGACCTTGGTTGAAAGACCTAAGGAAACTTCTGTTATTGGAGTAAAATGGGTCTTCAGAAACAAATGTGATGAAAATGGAGTCATTATTAGAAATAAAGCTAGACTTGTTGCTAAAGGCTATAATCAGCAAGTAGGAATAGACTATGAAGAAACCTATGCTCCAGTAGCTAGACTTGAATCTATCCGTATTCTACTTGCCTTTGCAGCATTCTTTAATTTCAAACTATTTCAAATGGATGTGAAATGTGCTTTTCTTAACGGTTATGTTCAAGAGGAAGTTTTTGTTGAACAACCTCCTGGCTTTGAAGATACAAAACATCCTGATCATGTTTTTAGACTTACCAAAGCTTTGTATGGCCTTAAACAAGCCCCAAGAGCATGGTATGATAGACTCACTGGATTTTTGCTTCAAAATAACTATGTTAAGGGAAATGCAGATCCAACCCTTTTTATAAAGAAAGATAAGAAAAATGTTTTGATTGTTCAAATTTATGTTGATGACATTATATTTGGTTCAACTCAGCAATCTTTGACTGATTCTTTTGCTAGTCTAATGAAATCTGAGTTTGAAATGAGTATGATGGGTGAGTTAACATTTTTCCTTGGTTTTCAAATTTCTCAAAAACCAGAAGGAACCTACATATCTCAACATAAGTATATTAAAGATCTTCTTAAAAAGTATGGTTATGACAACACGAAGAGTATAAGTACTCCTATTGGTACCTCAAACTCTTTAGATCTTGATGAAGCTGGAAAACCAGTAGATCAAACATCTTTTAGAGGTATGATTGGAAGTCTACTTTACTTAACTGCTAGTCGACCAGACTTAATGTTTTCAGTATGCTTATGTGCAAGATATCAATCCAATCCTAAGGAATCTCACTTAAAGGCAGTTAAAATAATTTTTCGCTACCTTAAGGGAACCATGGATCTAGGATTATTTTATACTTCTGGAAATGATTTTGTTCTAAAAAGCTTTTCTGATGCTGACTTTGGTGGTTGTAGAATGGATAGAAAAAGTACATCCGGAACTTGTCATTTCTTAGGAGATTCATTAGTTTCTTGGTCATGCAAGAAGCAACATTCTGTTGCACTCTCCACTGCTGAAGCTGAATATGTAGCAGCTGGAAGTTGTTGTGCACAAGTGTTGTGGATGCAACACACACTCACAGACTATGGCTTGAGTTTTACTAAAACTCAAATTTTGTGTGATAACACAAGTGCCATTGCTCTAAGTAAAAACCCTGCACATCACTCCCGTGCAAAACACATAGATATTAGGCATCACTTTCTTAGGGATCACACACTTAAAGGAGATATTATTCTTCAGTTTATCGGAACGCAAGATCAACTTGCTGATATTTTCACAAAATCTTTACCTTCTGATAGATTTGAATATATTAAACAGAAGTTAGGAATGATAACCGTAAGGTAATCTTCCTTAATTAACTTTCTGTTGGAAAAATCTCCTCACAGTAATAAACTCCTTTTCATAGGGGGAGTACATTTGTTTGTTTATTTAACAAAGTTTTTCAAAATTTGTTTTCAAAATTTTCGGAACGAAACTTTCTGGAATGGAACTTCCGGAACTACAATTTTCCAGAATGGATATTTCCATACAAAATACTTCTAGAATAAAAGTATTCGTATTGAAAATTTCCGGAATGGAAAATTTTCGTACTGGTATTTTCATAATGGAAAAACTTTCGTATTGAATCTTCCATATCAAGTTTTTCGTATTGAGTTTTTCCATTGAGTTTTTTTCTATTTTTTTTTCGTATTGAGTTTTTCGTATTGAGTTTTTCGTATTGAGTTTTTCGTATTCGTCTTTACATTACCCATTACGAATAACTTTCCTAAGCTAACCCGAAAGGTATGATTTCCTTACTGAAGTTTTTCGTAATCATATTTTACTTGCTGGCATTTTCTTATAGTTTGTTTTCGGTTTTTTTTTTTCTTGAATTTTGTTTTAATAAAACCTCAAAAAGATCGGATTCAACCTCTCAACCGTCAGATCTGATCTCAGATCTTTCTAAACCGTTAGATCAACCGAGGAAGTTGAACCGTCATCCCAAAGCCTATATAAAGGGGACCCTATTTTCTCGTCCCACATCGATCTCAAGCTCTTGCGTGCTGAAGCTCTGTATCTCTGTTTTAAGGCTGTTCCGAACTACAGTTTTCCAGTTCCGAACTTCAGTCTTCTCAGTTCCGAACTTCTCAGAGACCTCTAATCCGAATGTCTGCAGAGTTAGCTTCTCAAGAGATGTCTTCAACAAAGCCCATTTCACAGTGGTTAGTCTACAGAGAGCGGTTAGTGCATCCGAATTTCTTCAGCAACTATGATTCTATTATATCAAAGAATATCAAGCTCAATGGCTGGGAAGATGTTGCGATATCAAAAACCGGCAACCAAGATGAAGTTTACCCAGACTTGCTTGTTGAGTTTTATGAGTCGGTTGCTTTCTTTGTGGAAGACAATAGAGAAAAATTTTCCTTCAAATCGTATGGCAAGACTTATAAGCTATCTTACACCAAGGCTGCAAGCTTGGTAGGGTTGAATTATGAAGGGGAAGCTGAGTTTATCTCGCATGTTCTGCCAGACTCCTTGGGTAGTTTTAACAAGGAGAAAGCCTTAGAAATTCTCGGACTGGATGATGATAAGGCTTCGAAAATTGCAACCCTATCTACAAACTTCCGGATTCTGGAGTTATGGGTGCAAGGGCTTATTGTACCGAGAAAAGGAGACAAGGACAGCTTGAAGAAGAGTGAGATATACATCTTAGATTTCTTGATAAATCAAAGGAAGTTCAACCTGATGAAGCATATCCTTCTTAATCTTGAGAATTTAAAGAAAGGGAATCTGAGAGCTCAGATAGTAATGTACCCGGCAATATTGTCGAAGCTGATAGTTCGGTGCCTTGAGTCCTTCAAGGTTTCTTGCAGTTCTAAACCGAAAGTTTGCAAGATCATGTTGCTCAGTGATGCAACTCTTAAAAGGATGAATATAGCTTTTGACAAGAAGTCTGGCATGTTTTTTGATCTTCCTCCTCAAGAAGAAGTGACTCCGAAAGTGGCTGATCCGGAATCGCCTAAGCCAGTAAGGAAGAGGAAGCTGAAAGAAGTGGTAGGTGAAGCTCAGGAACCTAAGTCTAAGGAAGTCCATTCCGCACCTCCTAAGCCTAAGAAGAAGAAGACATATACTGATGAGGTTGCAGCGAAGTGGAGAGCTGACAAGGAAAAGAGGAAGGAAGGAGATCCGCAGTTCGGATTGGATCCCGCAGAGGCTAAGGCTCTGAAAGAAAAGGCTGCTGATGAGCTCGAGAAGCAAGCTAAGGAAAAGAAGCTGAAGAAGAAGTTGTCAGAAGCTGAGGCTGTGCAAGCCTTGTTGAAGTTTAATGAAATGGTTTCAGCAACCATTCCCGTTCCGAGAACTTTTTCTTTGGACTCTCTACCTGAGACTCCAGGAAGAAATCTCGATGATCCGAAAGAGGCTGCTGCTAAGAATGCTGAGGAAGTAGAGCTAGTGGAAGAAGTGGAAGAAGCTGCTGAAGGAAGTGGTGAGACAGGAGATGTGCTCAAACAAGTAGATGAATACAAGGGAACTCCTTCGGAACACCTGTCGCTCCGAACATCTGAAGCCGAATCTTCAAAACTAGTTACTCCAGTAATAGAAGGAAAGGAAGGAGAGGAAGAAGTTTCTTATCATGGAGAAGAAGAACATCTTTCACTTGATGCTGCTCAGAAAGAAAATATAGAAGTTGTTGATGAGGAAGATTTGGTTGTTCAAGTTTCTGACAGTGAGAAGAAATCTCCGGAACAGGTTTCTATTCCGAAAAAAGATAAGGGGAAACAAGTTATTGCTGATACCCCGAGTTCAGAAAAGAGTATGAGGAAGGAAGCTGGTAGTTCTTCAAAGAGGAAGTTGGAGCTTATTGAAGAAGAAAATTCTCCTAGCAAGATGTCAGATTCGGAATCATCTTCGTTGGGGCACGATTTTGTTGTTCAATCCTTGAAGAAGTTGGTGGGAACCATTTCGACTTTCTCCAGTATTGATTCTCGGTGCCAGATGCTCCAACATACGCTGAATCAGAAAACCGATTCCGTATCCATGGTAATGGATAAGTGTGTTGAGATAGAAGCCCAGTTCAAAAATTTCTTCATTGGTTACGAAGCCCATAAAAGATCTTGCAAAAGGATGACTAGCTGGTCGAAGAAGAATGTGGAAGAGATGAGGTTGCTGGATGAGTTTCAGGAGAATGTTAAGGATGCTTTTCAAACCGAGGACAAGAAGTTTCATGAGATGACTGCATCATTCGATGAGAAATTGGCAGAGGAAAAGAACATTCGGAGTCAGGAAGTAAGAGATCTGAATGGAAAGCTCAACTCTGTTAATCAAAGTTGGAAATTTGAAAGGGATCATCGGATCAATTTTCTAGAAAGGATAAAGTCACAGGAAGAGAAAATGGAAGCTCAGGAAGAAAAGTTGAAGGCTCAGGAAGAAATCATTCAAGCTCAGTCAGCAAGGATAGTTGCCTTAGAAAAGCAAGCAGAGGAAGATCATAAGGACCTCAAAAAGATCAAGACTATTCTCAAGGGGCTGATGTCGAAAGAGAAAGATCCCAAATGAACAATCCGATCTTTTTGTTGTAATCTGTTTTTGTTGCTGACATTTCAAATTTAATGAGAATCGTGCTTGTTGTTCTGTTTTGTTGTTGTTACTAATCTTTCAGGTACTTTGTTATTTTTTTTTCTTCCATTCCCTTGAAATTCTTTTTGAAAATCACAAAGGGGGAGAAGGAAAAGATCCTTAAGAAAAAGAGGAAATCTATTAAGAGTTTTTCAAAGGGGGAGAAAGGAAAATACCCAAGGAGAAAGAACTCTAATAAGAGTTTGTTTAAGGGGGAGTTTTTATTAAAGAAACATCACTCCGGAAATATGAATACGATCCTTAGAGATTCAAAGCCTAAGGGGGAGTTAGTCGTATTCATCTATATTCTTAAACCAAGGGAGATAAGCTTTAATTTGTTTCTTTCTTCATAGAATAGTTTTTTTTTCGTAAGGATGTTTGTGCTTTCCAAAAAGGGGGAGATTGTTGAGTCAATAAGGTTTTCCTTATGACTTTTCCATTCCTTCTTGTTTTGAAAATCACAAACACCTTATCTTTAAGGAAAATCGCTTTTGTAAGGAAAATTGCTTTTATAAGGAAAAATGTTTTCTTAAGGAAAAACGCTTTTATAAGAAAAATTTATCCTTATCATATTTTCATTAATATTTTTTTCTTAAGTATGAAATTCGGATTCACTTTCTCGGAATCATTAAAACTGATAAAAAGCATTCTGTTTTAGGGTTCGGATTCTGGACAAGAACTATAAGGAAGTTTCACTCCGAATTCCGGTTATGAATTCTGACTAAGTTCTATTCCAGATTCAGGATACGAATTCTAATGAAGAATTCTCATTACGAATTCTCATTACGAATTCTAATGAAGAATTCTCATTACGAATTCTCATTACGAATTCCAATGAAGAATTCCCATTACGAATTCTAATGAAGAAATCTCATTACGAATTCTCATTACGAATTCCAATGAAAAATTCCCATTACGAATTCTAATGAAGAAATCTCATTCCGAATTCCCATTACGAATTCTGATGACGAATTCCCATTACGATTTCTGATGACGAATTCCTATTCCGAATTCCTATTCCGAATTCTCATTCCGAATTCACTCATTAAACAGAATCTGGATATCATTGTTTTATACACTCTGAATTTGTTCACTCCGAACTTTCACTCCGAAATTTCTATTCCGAACCTTTATGTTAGAGTTTAAAACGATGTCGTACTTTCTGTTACACTTACTTTGTTATAAAACGATGTCGTCCATTTTGTTATAAACTAACCGTTGTCTAAGTGACACGTGTACAGGTCCCTCCGAACTTTAAGGAAAATATGACCGTTGGAGAAGGAGCCGACCTCACCTATAAATAGGAGCTCATTTGAAAAAGCTCACAACGGATGGATGAACATTTGAACTTTGTGCATACATGCTGTTGAAGTGATTTCTAGAGAGAGAGTCTCTTATTAACTCTCAAAGCTTCGTGCGACTCCGAATGTTGGTGATTACATTCGAGGGCTTCCGGGGATAGGAAGACAGAGGTGCCGACTACCTTAAAGATCGAGGGCTTTCTTGCTGAGAAAGACAGAGGTGCCGACTACCTTAAAGATCGAGGGCTTTCTTGCCGAGAAAGACAGAGGTTGCCAACTACCTTGAAGTTGAGGGCTTGCGGGGATAGCAAGACAGAGACACCGATCTTCGTATCGAGGGCTTACCCTGGTGTGGGTAAGACAGACTTGCTTGAAAGTATAAATCAAGGGACCTTTATCCAAGGTTGTTGGATACCCTTCTCTTTGGGTTAAAAGACTATCATCTTGTTACTAGTAGTTCTTCTACTTGTACTTGTTTTATTCCGCTGCATTTTGTATCTTAAGGAAAGTATAATTTTCTTATACTTCCTTACTTACTCTGATTAGTTTAGATTCTATACGCTTTAAGGTAGAATCTCATATTGTAACTTTTGTTAAGTTTCAAATTCCGGAACCATATTTCCGGAACCTTCTTTTGGAATCTCTTTCCAAGTTTAGTTCGGTGTTAGAGGTGTTGTGAATCAACTTAGTTTAACTTTGTTAAACTTAGTTCTTTCCTTTTCTTAAGGAAACTCTAGTTATTCATAACTAACTTTAAAGGTTCCAAAGGAATTTTTAAAGTATACAATTCACCCCCCCTCTTGTATATTGAGCATCTCATATTATATTTCGATCCTACAATTGGTATCAGAGGTTGGAAACCTCTTACTCTATACCATTCTTACAGGAAATGCAAATATTGAGAAAAGATAAGGAAAAATAATATAAATCCATAAAGGGTATAATATAAACCATATTATAATAATATATTTAAAGAATAAAGTTCATAAAAAATATAAGAAAATTGAGTGAAGAAACTCCTTACATTGTGCTTTAAATCTATTAAAGAGTTGAATCTTACCTTAAGGAAATTATATAAAATGAGTCCTTTAGGACTTATTCATGTGATAAAAGGATAATAAGTGTTTAAAAAGATTTTATAGGAAGAAATTTGAACATAATATGAAGATAAAACAAACTTGAGGTTTGTTTTGGAAAAAATAGAATGAGATCCATTTTATAGAAAATATCCAGTGGAATTTTTGTAAATATCAATTATTTAGTGGATCCTTTTCACCTTATTTATTTATTTCATGATAAATAAAAATTCAAAAATTTATTCCATTTGACATGAATTTTTATAATATAATCATTCATTGAAGCTTGCACTACTTGTAGAAGAAAAGAATGAATTTAATTTTTTTTATTTTTTTTATTGTTTATTTATTGATTAATTGTTCTTTAATTGCTTCTCATTTACTTATTATTAATTATTTATTTTCTATTCATTTTGTATAAATTTTTTTCATGAAATTTTGGATTAAAACTCTTATGAAGCGTGAACATTTATTAAGTGTAGATTCATATGAAATGATTTTTGGAAGTCATACAGAAATTATTTTTCAAGTCCTACATGTTTCAAAGTCATATATGTTTCAAAAATAATATACTTTTCAAAAGTCATATAGAATATGTAAATTATTACTTGATGCTTGAATGTATTTTGAAATAATTAAAAGTATTACAGAAACAATAATTCATATGAAATCATATGTATTAAATTATGGAAGTCTTATGTGAAGAGTGAAAGTCTTACAATAATATAAAGTTTTATAAACTAAAAATAATTAACAATTTATAAATTCCGACAGAAAAAGTAATTATTCATGATTTTTTTTAAAAATCCTAAAATATGCTTTGTCTTAGTTATTCTTATGTATTTATAATCACTTGATGTTTATGATTGACATTATAATTTATTTAATTTTACTATATTTGTTTATTTATTATTTAGATTTTATGAAAACTATTTTGGAAGTGGTTTATTCAAAATTTAAAAAAAATCATCATGGAATAAGTTTTCATTATATTCAGACTTCATTTTTTGTGAATTAAATTCAAAATTTAAATATGGTTTTAATATTTATCGGGATTGTCCCTGAGATTTAAGGATTTTTAGTGGATGATTAATTAATTTTATTTATTTATTAATTATTTATTATTCTGATGAATATTTTTATACAATATGGTTTCTATTTTAAATAATATCAATTCATTTAATAAGAACATAAATATTAAGTAATTATGATAGAATTTATGGTTTTTTTAATGAAGACTTTGGAATCAAAAGAGGAAGATAATAGTTGTTATTTTTATCTATTTAAATGCTGAAAAACAACACAAAAAGTAAATGACAAGACTCTTTTTTATTTCTACATTATAAATTTTTTAACAAAGAGTCCTAGAGGTTTATCATTTACTTTGAGTTTCCAAATCATTACTATAATTCGGTCAAATGATCATTCAAATTCTTTGAAGGTATGAGAAGAAAATTCCGAATACTACACTTATTTTCGAAACTTTATATGGGTTCATTGTTTTTATATTTTTTCCACGTATTTTTATGCACCACATTGTACACTTTCACAGGTTATACCACCCATAAAATTTTTAATTGGTTCTTCCCACAAGTTTAAAAGCAGTGATACACATTATTATTTATCCTGTTAAAAAATAACAGGGTTTGGACTACTCCCAGGAAAAATATTGGTTAAGTATTATCATAGTAGAAAATATAGAGCTTTTTTCTCTTAAAAAAGGATGTTTTAGGTTTGGTGATGATCATTTAGAATTTAATGGGAAATTTCAAATCCCAAAAAATGGGTTTGGATTTATCCATTATAAAAGTTAGGGTCTGGGATTCTCCCTTTGTAAATGTTTTGTATTTACTTAAACATAAAAATGAATTTTCTTGTAGTGGATATCCATACTCTTAGGTTGGAATGTGAAGATCCTTTATAGTATTGTTTGGATCCAAACTACTATAAAATACATATGCCATTAATTTTATATTTTCTGTATCACATTATTAAATAATTAATTGATAATTAACTATCATCCACTAAATTTCCCAATTATTTTTTAACTCTGATTTTATATGATTGATAATTAACCATCATCTTATATAGTCACCACTTTTAGTGGGAAATCACAATTTCTATCAGAGAATATTATTTGTAGAATAACACTTTTGTGTCACAATTTATTTTTAATATACTTTATGCACTAACTTGTATCTCTATCTTTAAAAGGACTAAAATAAATATTTATTTACAGTTATGGAAAGTTATGAGGTTAAAATTTTGAATCCTTTGAGACCACCTCATTAAAATGATGGTGATTATGAATATTATAAGAAATAAATGGAGGCATTTTTGAGAAACAATGGTATTGAATATTTGAATCTTATGGGTATACAAAATAAATTTATTAAATATTAACTTGAAACTTTTACTGGTAACGATTCTACTAAATATGTTTTTAATTACAAAGTAAGAAATTTTATATATTTCAATTTTAGTAGAAATATTTATTATCACATTTCCTTTTATAAAGATACTTATAACATTTTGATGAAATTAAAAGTGACTCATAAAGGAATTGGAAAATTATATTAAACCAAATTTTTGTTTATAGGGATGGATTTATGTAATTTAAAATGTTTTATCATGGATGTGTTACTTAGACGTATAGAAGGTTTACAAATATTCTGAACAACATGGGCACCCTCTATGAAATAATGAAGAATAAAATATTGATTGAAATAATACATTATGCTTTATGAAGGAAGTTTCATTCAAAGAATGTATCATTTGAGAAAAGAAATTATTTTATGGAATATAAAATGAATCTGTTGATCAGATCATTACTTCAATATGTCCATGAGATGTAGAATATTGATAAAAATATTTTTTATGATAAGTAATTATTTTTAAATAAAAACATGTTCCTTATAACTATTATATTTATTTAGAGGATATTATACTTATAATAATATTGATAATATGATCTAATTATAAAAGTGTGTAAAAATTATCATGAAGAAACTTTAATGTGGAAAAGATTAATGACATAATAAGTACAATAATAATTTTTAAAACAAATGTAATCCTACATCTAAAATTAAATTTTTTGAATTTTAAAATAGGGGACAAAAAAATATGATTGTTCAAGGTAAAAATTTAAAAAATAATATAATAAATAAAAAGAATATGAATAAATATATATTTTTTAGTTGGATTTTAATATAATATTTAGACTCTAGTGAAGAATATATGAGTGAAAAAGGAAACATATAACCTTTCAATGTTCAATATTGATTCTTCCTCACCTTAAAATCATTCATTTCAAGTCATTTGGGTGAATATTCTAATAAATCTATAAATATATCTTTAATGATAAAATATAGTAATGAATTAAATTTTGATTTACATACAGAATCATATTCTAATTTTGGAAATCATAAACTTAGTTTTGAGGGAATTAATAAAATATGTGAAAAATATCATGATGAAATTGGAAAACATTCTTCCAAGTATAAAAAATTGAGTTAGGATAAAAAAATTAAAAATAAAAGAAGAATTTTTCTCTTGAGGTTGAAAAAAATAAATAAACATGATTATGAAATTTCTGGGGTTGAAGTGAAAAATGGTAAACTAAACGATTTATTTCTAAAATCAATGTGGCATGATAGGGGAAATTTAATGTTTTTTTTGTTAATTTATCTAAACTTAAAAAAATTATATAAGGATTAAAAATTACACTCATCTATAAAATATAAAATTAGTGATGTTTTTGAATAATTTTAAAAAGAAAATTGTAAGATTGAAGCTAAAGTAAAACATTTAAAAACATGTTATCTAAATTTACTGTTAGAATTAAATGTTTTGATAAATTTATGAGACCTAAGAAAATTTCAAGAACAAAGGTAAATATAAATTGTCTGGTTATAATAGGATATTACCTCAAATGCATTAGAACAAAATTTTAAAACGTTAATATAAATGTATTTATTCTATTAAATTTTTTAGATGTTGTTTTTTTGGACATTACTATAGTTTCTATTCTCTAAATATTGCTCAATATCTTAGGAACATAAAGAAATTTATTTCAAAATCATCATTTAGGAAGAAGTGAACTAACTATTTTGAAAAATGGGTTCCTAAATTTAATTTCCTAAATATAGTTGGATATAATTTGGTTTCGATGCCCAAGTAAGTTTTATTTTATTTATGGTTTGTAATCATACAAAATATACATTAAATTTGGTTTTACGGTATATGCTCAAATTTTCAGATATTTTTAATTATTTTAAAATTATTATAAATTATTTGGATATAAATTAACATGTTTCATAGATCCTTAATGATTTTAATTTTTTTATATAGTGTGAGTTATCTCTATTTTATTCAATAGATGCTAAAAATTTGAATACACACTACTTTGAGTTGGAATGGTTATTCAATAAAAATAATGAAATCAATTAAGGGGAGATTTACTATTTATCTCAAAAATTTACTATTTTCCGTTTATATATTTTTATAATCCATGGATTTATGGTGAGTTATCATCTTTAGATTTAGATACTTCTTAAAAACATCTTGATTCTACTTCAAATATGTTGTAATCTGTTTAAAATCAAATTCAAAATTTTTTAAGTGTGATGAAATATACTTATATAATGTTAAAATCCAATTGAATTTAATGTTTATTTGTTTATGTTTGTTTAACCATGCAATTTATATTTTTATACATATTTAGAATTACTTGTATTATGATTTTAATATCTTAAATAATGACATTATATTTCACGATTTATTTTTTAATTTACGGGGACCTATTAATTTTTTAAAATTATTTTTACTTATTTAAAAAAGTAAAATATTTCAAATTATTTTTGGGTTGTTATAATAATTTTCAGATTTAATTATTTTCTATAATCTTGCTCTCAATTTAACTTTAACTTATGGGGATAATCACATTGGCTTGTTTTGTATCTTAGTGGGAAGATATATATAATATTCACTATTTTATATCATAAATATTAAATTTTAGGATATATTCTTAATTATATTAATGAAAATGTCTACTCATTAGGGTATATATATTTTTAAAATAAATAATAATTATTATTTAAAAAAAATGAAGACATGTTTGAGTTATATTAATTTTGTTTTATTTAAAATGTATATTATTTAAAATTAGTGATATTTTATAAAATGAGGATATTATTTTGAAATTATAGTTGTTTTTTACTTATCAAAACAATTGATATTTTTGAGTGGATCCTTTTCACTTCATTTATTTATGTTTTGATAATTATTAATTCATCAACTTATCACCTCAAAAATGAGTTTGATAAAAGTCATCCCTGATTAAAGCTTGTACTAATTGTGGAAGAAAATAATGATATTGATTTTCTTTATTTTTTAATTTATTATATTTTTTGAATAAATTTTATTTAATAAATTTTTATTATTAATTATTTACTATTTTTTTTAATTTTGTATAAATTTTTTTTTTCTAAAATTTGGGATTTAAAGTCTTTTGATTTGTGAAAAGTTTCCAAGAATAAAGTCATAAAAATACTTTTTAAAATTAATAAAGAATTGATTTTGGAATCCTTATATGTTTCAAAGTTCCAAGAATATCAAAATTCATATATGTTTCAAATGTTATATGTGATATGAAACTGCTTACATGAAACTTGAGAGTCTTACGAAGTACTATAAAGTCATACACAAACTATAAGTCTTATGAAATCATAAGTCTTATCATATGAACGACTTATGTGTAGAGTTAATTTTTTATGAGAATGTAAAGTCTTTTAAACTAAAAGACTTACATGAATTCTAAATTCCTACACATTACTTACAACTTCATACTTCTTTAAAAAATTATAAAATTTTATTTGTTTTAGTTATTTTTATATATTCTAAATCACTGCATGTTTATGATGATTGTTATATTTGATTTAATTATTTTAGAATTATTTATTAATAATTTTGGTAATATGAAAACTAATTTGGAAGATTTTTAATTATAATTAAATAAAAATAAAAATTGAAGTAGATTATATTATATTTATGCTTTATATTTAATAAATTGAATTTAAAATTTAAGATATGGTTGGAATATTAAAGGATATATATTGTTTCTGATTTATTGGAGTTTCACATGAGGATTAAGGATATTTAGTGGAGGATTAATTGACAATATTTATTATTTAATTATTTTTTATACTAATGAATATTTGTGTAAAAGATTGTTTCTATATTATTGAGTATCAAAACATTTAAGAAGATATGACACATGATGTATTTACGATAGAATTTATGATTTATATTCCATGAGTATTTTAAAATAAAAGTAGGATGATATTAATTTCTATTTCTATTTATTTAAATTATGAAGAAACTCGATGCAAGTAAAATTTGTGGCTTAGTTTTTTATATGTAACACCCTGAGCTTCCACGATACGCCTCTCTTTCAATAATGCAATAGCTTGCATTGTACGCAAGTTCGAGTTCTAAAACACCGCGACTAATCAAAGTAGCCGTTATGAATAGTAATAACCACTTTTTAAAATTATAGAAATTTTATATTTCAAAATGGACTTCATTTTTGTATTCGTGGTATCGAAATTAGCCTATGTTGAATTTTTGGTATTTTTTTGAGAACATCTAATTTTTTATGAATAGTGAAAATACTTAAAACAACTTTTTTAATCAAAATAATTTATAGTGATAAGTTATACTATTGAGTGGTTTTAAAGTATAATTAGAATATATTTTTACCATTTTATCCAAAGGTGGTCATTAGAATTAATTTAACATTGAAATTGGACATAAACAATTGTCAATCTTTTGATATAAATTGTTTCTTAAAAACACGCTATTTATTGTAACAGCGGGAATTAATTATAAAATTAAGTAATGCAACTTATATGATTGGAATTTTTTAAAATAGGCATCATTTTTGAATTCGGAATATCAATTATATCTTAGGGTGAAATTTTGGCATTGTTCTGAAAAACTTCAATTTTTGATGAATAGTGAAACCACTAAGTGGTAGTTAAATAACTGATTTTTTGTTTAAATGAAATATTACCACTTCTGTGATTTGGTTTTAAAAAATCCGACATACATGGTTGTTATTAAGAAGTAAAATGTGGTTCAATAAGATTAAAATAATTTTTTGGTGAATAGTAACTTTTAAGTTCTTAATCGCGATTAGAGTTAATTAGTGTAGTTTAAGGTAAAAACAATGTTTTAATAATATGATATGAGCTTGAAACTTGTCCTACTCCTATTGGATGAGTCATGGCCGACCAAGACAACCCATGGGTCAACTTGGGGACCCCATGGAGCCACTTTAGTTGGAAAATGACATTAATATATATTTATTTAATGTTAAAATTAAATTGACACAAACATGAGTTGTCTTACTAAAACAGTTTTTTAGTGGGGTTACACAAGTCCAAATTTTGATTATAAATATTCATTAGAAAGCTCAAAAGATTTCCTACATCATAGTATTTTTTTATAATTTTTAGACATTAAATAAATTAAATTATTTATTACATAATTATGATGCGGCGATGACCTCATTATTTAACGATTTAAATAAAATGAGAAGATAATGCAAAATCCAAGGCTTACACTTGTCCAAAGCCTATTGGATGAAGAGATTTAGAACCCTTATCACCTTATCCAAGAATTATATAAGTTTGGGACCTTTAGAATCCGAAAAGCATGGTATAATAATGTAACATTTCAATCTTTCCAAAAGAGCCCCTCCTCTCCTCTTATAAAAGGCCCCCACCTCTATCACCTTATTCACACTTTAAAGCCTTTTGGATCGGCCAAACTCTGACCAAATACTCTCCCAACATTTCTCCCTTCATCCTAGAAGCTTTACTTTAGTCAGAAAGCCATCCTAAGGAGTCCTTTTGATCAAATCAAAAGGAAGAACCTGATGAAGAGGTAACATTTTCATCACCCTCTTTCATGTTTCTTTCTTCTTCCACTCCCTCTTTGTCTATTATTTCAATTCTAAAATTATAACTCCAGTATCTTCTATATACTTTGATGTTATTATAAATATGGAACAACCATATTCAGTATTCTACCCATCATTTGAATGACATGTCACCATACGTGCGTACGTACGGCTTACCGTCTCCACGTCGTGGTGTAATTGTTATTCAATATATTATTATTTAGATGGGTATAATAATGATATGTAATTCATGTAAATAATAAATATAACATGATAATGATTCTGTATATATGATATAATATCCAATTATATATTATTTTAATATCAAAATAATGATATTGTCGCTCGTGCGTACGTACGGACTACCGTCTCCACGAACGCGATGAGATTCATTCTCCGTCGTATCCATTCAAGTATAATTATCATTTGATAATTTAAAAATAATGTTTAAGGACATTATATCATTATGGATATGAATAAGATACATCCTATCCATGAAAAACATGTCTTACGTAACAAAACATATAAGAAAACGAGTAAGTTAACACCCGAAACAACGATAAATCTAAGATATTGTTAACAAAGCAATGTTAAAAGATCATATATGATATCATATGAATGTATATGATTCTCGTATAATTTAATAACAATTATTTTACCATTATACAGGAGGTTAACCTACCCCAACCAAGGAAAATTACAAGGTAAGGGTTTACTTCACAACCTCTTCATTATCCAAGGTTGTTTATACATAATTATCTACTGGGACCTCGTTATCATCCACATCCATGTTTCTTCAAAATGTATTTCAAAACATTTTTATTATTTACAAGAATATGGGTTAAAGTCATTTATACCCTTTTTGACTTTTTATAAGAGGAATCATTCCGTCGTTTTCAAAACAAGGTCCTTTTTAACCTTTTCGACAGAATTGAGGTAATAATGTTTTTTAACTTATACGGCGGGTGCGGTTATTTTCTGCCGTTATAAAATCTTAAAAGATTTCCTTACAATCTTATAAGAATATTTTCAAGAAAATGTTTTGTTTTATATGGATCTTAAACGATTTCAAAAATAGAAAGAGATATTTCTCTAAAAAGTGTTTTGATTTCATCTATGTCAACATCCTTTGATGGATTTTACGCTTATTTGAAGTTGATTTATTATAATACAAAACTTCTATATTGTATTGAAGGTTTTTGTGATATGTTTGACTATGGATGTGCTATTTTATACCATTCATAGTTTATGGTGAAATTATTGACATTTCGTATGCTAGTTTTAATACGAATGTTTATGTTATGTTTAAACCTTTTCATATTGGAATGCATTGGAATTAATATGTGACGGGTGGAGCCCGCTATAGCTCCTCGATGCATCGGTAGGTCTCATGAGACAAACTAGTGTCTTGGCACAAGGCCTTGACAAAATCTTATTTGTAGTCTTGGCACGAGGCCTTGGCTATGTGGTTATGATAGTCTGGCATTATGCATTCCAACATTATGAATGTGGTTAGTGATTTTGCATGTGATTATTCGATTAGTAGAATATCCATGTGAATGAGTAAATGGCGTTATTTCATTTTACTTTTTCCATATTATGTTGATATTCAAGTTTAAAAGGCTTTTGTTTTAGTTATACATTGCCTTAAATTTTTATTCTTATTTATGAAAGTTTCCGCTATATTGTTATCCTTACTGGGCATTTGAGCTCACCCCTTTTCAATGTTTTATTTTTTCCCAAGAAGTGAAGAAGTAAATTATGAATGACCTGCAGGGATATTATGAGGGGATAATAGTGTGGACTGTGGAGACATTATGTTGTTGTAGTAGTTTTTCATTTTATGATGTAATGTAAAACTTATGAATGTATCTAGTATTTCCAAGGCTACTAAACTAATCGGTCTTTCGATACTTGATCTTTTGTGATCATGCCAATGTTACGAAGTAATGCACCGGCTCTGGGTAGCTGGGGTCGGGACGTTACAGTTGGTATCAGAGGCAGTTTAGTACTAACCTTGGAAGCTAGATTTAGACAAACTCTGATTAGAGCACGTAGACCTAAGATGAACTTTGAGGATTAGTATAGAAGAACTTCCTAAAAATTTTGGTATTGTATAGATTTTGTGAGTTTTCCGAGCAATACATCCCTGTCTGGATACGAGCAGGTAGAGGTGGCTCTGGCACAGATGTACCTAGGGGTAAAACCCGAAAACACCGCTTTGAGCTAGACTCGAACGGGAACTGGTGCACGACAACGGGCCTTGCTGCACTCTTGGTTACGACACTCCCGGGGGATTTGCTTAGGATAATTCTCATTTTCTTTACAAAATATTATGTAGGGTTTATGAGTATATACTTCCTCAAAGAAAACATTCTTATGATTATGGATTATATCTATAAACCGTTCAATTTACATTAAGTATTTTAAAAGTTTCAAATTATTCATTGTAATTCATAAACTAACCTAGTTTATGCCATTGTTTAGAAATGGCACCTAGTGGAAGGAATGGAAACCGTATCCATGCAAAAACTCCGTGTAGGGATTGCCCTCCTGCTCAAGATAATTATTGTGGATCTGGAGATACAACTGGTGCTGATCAACTTATTACCATACTGGGACAACTCACTCAGGTTATGAATAATAACCTTACTCGTATGGAGCACCTTGATCCGCAACGTGGAGGATCAATGCTAGACCGTTTCATGAGGCAACAACCACCAACCTTCAATGGGAGTACAAATCCTATAGTAGCTGAGCAATGGATAAATTCCTTAGAGAAAATATTCCATGCCTTGGGGAGTAGTGAAAGGGATAAAGTTGTCATGGCAGTTTACTGCCTCACTGGAGATGCCGATCAATGGTGGTCACTAATTCAAAACAGAAAGGAAGATGATGACGTATTGAATATGGAATAGAGGGAGTTCAAAGAGATTTTCTTAGAAAATTACTTTCCTCGTGACCATCGAGCAGATATGGAAAGGAAATTTCTGAGTCTGAGGCAGAAGGAGGATGAGAATGTCGCAAAGTATGAGGCTAACTTTACAAGGTTAGCGAGGCATGCTGCCGATTATATACGTAACTCAAGGAGTAAGATTGATCATTTATTTGATGGGTTAAAACCATTTCTCCATCGAGCTTTAGTATCACAATCCTTCTCATCATACGAAGATATTGTCTAATGTGCTATCAAGATGGAAAAGGAATTCTCTAAGTCTTATGACAACAAAGTAAAGCAAGAGAAGAAGAGAACGGGGGAACAAGAGACAGATAAAGGGAATAAGGGAAAGAAGGATTTTCCATTATGTGATAATTGTGGGAAGAATCACCCTAGTACGTGCCTAAAAGGAATGGGAGTTTGTTATAAATGTGGAGAAAAGGGTCACCAGGCTCGTGATTGCAAGGGAAAGAATGAGGCTGTCAAAGTTGAATGCTACAATTGTAGGGAAATGGGGAATTATGCAAATGAATGTCCTAAGCATCAAGGAAACTTACCTCAGAAAAGGCCAAGGGATCAAGGCCAATCTTATGTTGTGACTACAGTTGAAGCGGAATAATTAATGTATTGGTGCTTTTGGACTCAAGGATTATATTCTGGTTATAAGAATAATGTGATATATATATATATAAGGATTGTACTGAAGTACTTGTTGATTTCAGTAAGGTTTTAATATGATGAAGGTAATCATATTTTTAGTATGTGACAAAAGAGAAACTTTAATTTGTTTGGGGAATCTGATGTTACAATAGATTTTGGAATTTAGAGACCTTTTAGAGAAACTCTGGACAGAGGTATTTTGGATAACTATAAAGGTTGGAATGGATTAAGTTGAACTTTGGATAGTATTGTTTAAGGTTAAAAAATTTATGAAGATTATTTTTGGAATAGTATGATACTATATTTTTAGGAAAAGGACAACCTGCAGGGTGGGGCATAACCCGTCGTGTCAGACAAAGCTGAAGGAATCGAACCCACAATCATAGTGCGACATGCCTTTATTTCCTACCACTAGCCTACAAGAAGTCCCTGGTTATTAAAAAATAATTTTACTAATCTAAATGGTATGTGTTAACATTTGGAACCTTATACAATTAGGATAAGTATAATATTTTTGGGTTCTATTATCTTTTTGAGTGATAGGTGAGTTGAAGGTTGAAACTCTAATTGTCAGGCATAAATATATATATACCTATCTGTTATTCAATGAATAAATTAATTCTTAAACTTTAGTAAAGGGATATTAAAACAAAAAAATGCGTTATCCTAATACCTTATGTTTTGTTGAACTAATGATATTTTAAATCAACATAGATTGAAGGCTTTGAGGCCCTCAATTTGACAGTTGATTGTGATTGATGACCTCAATCACTCCTTACGAATATTTACGTTTTTCCTCCAATTATATGTCTCTAATTGCCACCAATGTTCTCCTAATTGAGATCATAATTGGGTGGTGACTTTTTCATTTCCCTTTCCCTCTTATTAAGGCAAAATTTTATTAACCTTATTTCCGATGTGGGTTTTCCACAAAGGTATTTTCTATTTTCAACCTCTTATTTTCAAAGAAAAATATCAAATTGCGAGGACACAATTTATTGAAGGAGGGGAGAATGTAACACCCTGATCTTCCATGATACGCCTCTCTTTCAATAATGCAATAGCTTGCATTGTACGCAAGTTCGAGTTCTAAAACACCGCGACTAATCAAAGTAGCCGTTATGAATAGTAATAACCACTTTTTAAAATTATAGAAATTTTATATTTCAAAATGGACTTCATTTTTGTATTCGTAGTATCGAAATTATCCTATGTTGAATTTTTGGTATTTTTCTGAGAACATCTAATTTTTTATGAATAGTGAAAATACTTAAAACAACTTTTTTAATCAAAATAATTTATAGTGATAAGTTATACTATTGAGTGGTTTTAAAGTATAATTAGAATATATTTTTACCATTTTATCCAAAGGTGGTCATTAGAATTAATTTAACATTGAAATTGGACATAAACAATTGACAATCTTTTGATATAAATTGTTTCTTAAAAACACGCTATTTGTTGTAACAGCTGGAATTAATTATAAAATTAATTAATGCAACTTATATGTTTGGAATTTTTTAAAATAGGCATCATTTTTGAATTCGGAATATCAATTATAGCTTAGGGTGAAATTTTGGCATTGTTCTGAAAAACATCAATTTTTGATGAATAGTGAAACCACTAAGTGGTAGTTAAATAACTGATTTTTTGTTTAAATGAAATATTACCACTTCTGTGATTTTATTTTCAAAAATCCGACATACATGTTTGTTATTAAGAAGTAAAATGTGGTTCAATAAGATTAAAATAATTTTTTGGTGAATAGTAACTTTTAAGTTCTTAATCGCGATTAGAGTTAGTTAGTGTAGTTTAAGGTAAAAACAATGTTTTAATAATATGATATTAGCTTGAAACTTGTCCTAATCCTATTGGATGAGTCATGGCCGACCAAGACAACCCACAGGTCAACTTGGGGACCCCATGGAGCCACTTTAGTTGGAAAATGACATTAATATATATTTATTTAATGTTAAAATTAAATTGACACAAACATGAGTTGTCTTACTAAAACAGTTTTTTAGTGGGGTTACACAAGTCCCAATTTTGATTATAAATATTCATTAGAAATATAAAAATATTTCCTACATCATAGTATTTTTTTTATAATTTTTAGATATTAAATAAATTAAATTATTTATGACATAATTATGATGCGGCGATGACCTCATTATTTAAAGATTTAAATAAAAAGAGAAGATAATGAAAAATCCAAGGCTTACACTTGTCCAAAGCCTATTGGATGAAGATATTTAGAACCCTTATCACTTTAGCCACGAATTATATAAGTGTGGGACCTTTATAATCTGAAAAGAATCGTATAATAATGTAACATTTCAATCTTTCCAAAAGAGCCCCTCCTCTCCTCTTATAAAAGGCCCCCACCTCTATCACCTTATTCACACTTTCAAGCCTTTTGGTTCGGCGAACCTCTTCCCAAATACTCTCCCAAAATTTCTCCCTTCATCCTAGAAGCTTTACTTTTGTCAGAAATCCATCCTAAGGAGTCCTTTTGATCAAATCAAAAGGAAGAACCCGAAGAAGAGGTAACATTTTCATCACCCTCTTTGATGTTTCTTTCTTCTTCCACTCCCTCTTTGTCTATTATTTCAATTCTAAAATTATAAATCCAGTATATTCTATATACTGTGATGTTATTATAAATATGGAACAACCATATTCAGTATTCTACCCATCATTTGAATGACATGTCACCAAACGTGCGTACGTACGGCTTACCGTCTCCACGTCGTGGTGTAATTGTTATTCAATATATTATTATTTAGATGGGTATAATAATGATATTTAATTCATGTAAATAATAAATATAACATGATAATGATTCTGTATATATGATATACTCTCCAATTATATATTATTTTAATATCAAAATAATGATATTGTTGCTCGTGCGTACGTACGGACTACCGTCTCCACGAACGCGATGAGATTCATTCTTCGTCGTATCCATTCAAGTATAATTATCATTTGATAATTTAAAAATAATGTTTAAGGACATGATATCATTATGGATATGAATAAGATACAACCTATCCATGAAAAACATGAATTACGTAACAAAACATATAAGAAAACGAGTAAGTTAACACCCGAAACAACGATAAATCTAAGATATTGTTAACAAAGCAATGTTAAAAGATCATATATGATATCATATGAATGTATATGATTATCGTATAATTTAATAACAATTATTTCACCATTATACAGTAGGTTAACCTACCCCAACCAAGGAAAAGTACAAGGTAAGGGTTTACTTCACAACCTCTTCATTATCCAAGGTCGTTTATACATAATTATCTACTGGGACCTCGTTATCATCCACATCCATGTTTCTTCAAAATGTATTTCAAAACATTTTTATTATTTACAAGAATATGGGTTAAAGTCATTTATACCCTTTTTGACTTTTTATAAGAGGAATCTTTCCGTCGTTTTCAAAACAAGGTCCTTTTTAACCTTTTCGACAGAATTGAGGTAATAATGTTTTTTAACTTATACGGCGGGTGCGGTTATTTTCCGCCGTTATAAAATCTTAAAAGCTTTCCTTACAAGCTTATAAGAATATTTTCAAGAAAATGTTTTGTTTTATATGGATCTTAAACGATTTCAAAAATAGAAAGAGATATTTCTCTAAAAAGTGTTTTGATTTCATCTATGTCAACATCCT
The DNA here is from genome assembly GCA_963277665.1 of Viscum album. Lineage (NCBI taxonomy): Eukaryota > Viridiplantae > Streptophyta > Magnoliopsida > Santalales > Viscaceae > Viscum > Viscum album. Next base: position 910,812,599 of record OY728145.1, read on the forward strand.
TTGATGGATTTTACGCTTATTTGAAGTTGATTTATTATAATACAAAACTTCTATATTGTATTGATGGTTTTTGTGATATGTTTGACTGTGGATGTGCTATTTTATACCATTCATAGTTTGTGGTGAAATTATTGACATTTCGTATTCTAGTTTTAATACGAATGTTTATGTTATGTTTAAACCTTTTCATATGGGAATGCATTGGACTTAATATGTGACGGGTGGAGCCCGCTATAGCTCCTCGATGCATCGGTAGGTCTCATGAGACAAACTAGTGTCTTGGCACAAGGCCTTGACAAAATCTTATTTGTAGTCTTGGCACGAGGCCTTGGCTATGTGGTTATGATAGTCTGGCATTATGCATTCCAACATTATGAAAGTGGTTAGTGATTTTTCATGTGATTATTCGATTAGTAGAATATCCTTGTGAATGAGTAAATGGAGTTATTTCATTTTACTTTTGCCATATTATGTTGATATTCAAGTTTAAAAGGCTTTTGTTTTAGTTATACATTGCCTTAAATGTTTATTCTTATTTATGAAAGTTTCCGCTATATTGTTATCCTTACTGGGCATTTGAGCTCACCCCTTTTCTATGTTTTATTTTTTCCCAGGAAGTGAAGAAGTAAATTATGAATGACCTGCAGGGATATTATGAGGGGATAATACTGTGGACTGTGGAGACATTATGTTGTTGTAGTAGTTTTTCATTTTATGATGTAATGTAAAACTTATGAATGTATCTAGTATTTCCAAGGCTACTAAACTAATCGGTCTTTTGAGACTTGATCTTTGGTGATCATGCCAATGTTACGAAGTAACGCACCGACTCTGGGTAGCTGGGGTCGGGGCATTACATTATATATATTTCAATGTTCAACCTAGAGTCCTAGAGGGTGATCTTTTACTTTGAGATACTACAAGAATACTCAAATTCCATCACATCATCATTTAAATTCGTTGAAGGTCTAAGAATAACATTCCTACCCCAACACTTTTGTTTGTAACTTCAAATTGGTTCATTATTTATATATTTTTTGGGTGTTTGTATGAATTGTATTATACAATTTCAAATGTTATACCACCCTTAAAGGTTACTATTGGTTATGCCCACCTGACCAAAAATTTGTTGCTCCGGTTGTGATTAATCATGTTGAAAATTCATTATTTTTGTGATGATCTATTGAAAACCCTAGGATGGGGATGCTCATTGTAGAAAATATTGGGTTCTTTCAGATCTTGAAAAAGGATTCATTAGGTTTGGGGATACTATTTTAAAATGTTCTAAGTTAGTATTGGTTCTAAAAAATAATACTTGGTTAGGGGTCCACCATTATAAAAGTCATGGTTGATACCTTTGTAAAACTGTTGGTTTATATTAGTCCTATAAAATGATTTTATCTATAGTTGATATCTTTACTCATAGGTAAGAGTTTGAAGAGTATATAAAAGATCGTTTGAATCCAAACATCACTAAAATACTTGTCCCATTACTGCTATTTTTTTCTACATCACTTTACTAGATCATAAATTATTAATTAATTTTAATCCACCAAATTCGAAAATAATTTGTTAACTTTGATTTTATAAGATTGAATATTCACCCCCTTTTATTTTGCCATCACTCTGGGTGGGAGTTCACATTAAATATTTAAATGTCAAGGAATGTATTTTTTAAAAGTTAATTAGTTAAAAAATAAATAAGTTAATCTATTTTCATGTATATATTATCCACATATGTCTGAAGATAATTTTATATGATTTTTAATTAATTTATAAATAATTTTTAAAATAAAACACTATTTATATAGATTTTTAGGGTTAAAAATATAGTTTTTGTTCTAAAATTTCTAGAAAATAATAGAATTCAACCATTAAAATTTACATCATTACTTAACTATAACACTCATCCATTAAAACTATTCAAAGATGTAATTATTCTAAGACTTATCACCTTATATATTTTAAATCCACTTTTTGGACATTTCTCATGCTAAAAAATAGCTACATCAACATTTCATAATCATTTTTGGATAAATATCCTCTAATATAATTTTTCAAATAAAGTATTGAAATTGAAATAATTTATTATTAATATTTATTATCCTATAAAATCATTCATAAAATTATTTATTATCATTCTTATCATGATCACATATTTAAGATAAATTATTTTTTGACTTTTCTAACGTTGTGCAAGCACTTAGTATTAATTTGGAGAACTTATCATGTTATATAGTTTTTAAATTTTTTATTAAATATCTACTCCATTTATATTAATCGTATTTATTATTTAAATTCATTTATATAATTATTCCTTCCCAATGTTAACTCGAAGTCACTATTTGTGAATTTACTTATGTTGTGCAATAATTTCATCAACATTTCATAAAAATACGTATAATTATATTGAAATATGAATTAATTTATTTTTATTAGATATTTTTTATTTTATATTTGATGTATATTATTATATAAAACATTTTCAATAGGTTTCTATAATTTTCAATATAATTTTAGATAAAAATATAGTAATGGGTAGTAAATTTTCATTTGAGCTCAGAATCTGATTTTAAAAATGTGTTTAAATGTTTTAAACAACCTATAAAAAAAGAAATTTTTAATTTTAAAATTAACTTGTTATGTATATTTATTATTACAAAATGTTCCATACCATTCTCGGGTTATCTACAACAGTCTAGATAGATATTTAATAACGGGTTTAAAAATTGCATTTTAACTTACGTTAAATTTTTAAAAGGAATTTAACTTCAGTACTCAAACTCCGATCAAATATAATTTGGACATTTTAGTTTTATTTATTTCATCTAGATCATTATAAAATTTTCTATGTATTTATCAAATTTTCTAAAACATTCAAGATACATAAAAAATAATGAGTAGTAGAATTCAAATTGAATTTTATTACTTTTTTAAAAAGCAATTCAAATTAAAATGTAACACTAAAATTAAAACAAAATTGAATTTGAATATTTAATTTTAAAATAAATTACTTAAATCTTTCAAAACATAAATAAAAATAAAAGTATAATTTATAATATTTTTTCAAGAAATTTATCAAAAAATGGGATTGTACATCACATTTACTACTAATTGTCATATATTATTTTTTACAATATTTTAACGAAATAATTTACTTATATTTTTTACATAGTTATTGAAAATATTAAATTTATTTTATTAAAATAAATCAATATAATATTATATTTTCAAATAAATATCATTATATAATATATTTGAGATTCTCAGGGGATCATAAATCTACCTTGAGAGGGGGGTAGGGTGAATCAGGGGTGAACAACTATTACTAATAATGTTCTACTTAAATTATTCCTTCCTTTATGATGATAAAGAATATGTTTTTAGTTAGAATGTATGGATCTTTAGAAATTACCCTGTACCAATTTCACCTTATTATATGCAGATAACGTAAGTAAATATCACACATATATTTTTACAAGGTTTAGACTCAATGTGAGAACCTACTCCTTTCCATGTCAAATCTCATTGATTCACATATTTTACACAAACATATACATGATAGATTACATGTTCTATGGGATGGAATCAACCTCAACCCAAGTTCTTCACTATAAAACACAAGTGAAGGATCTTTATACTACATCCCAAAGTTGAGATATCTCCTAAAATGCTTCTTCTAACATCCTATATGAATGTTGTAATTGCTTATACTATAACTTCTAGTCTTCATAAGTTATTTACAAGCTTCCACATGGAAATAAATTTGATTTCCATGGATCTTATACCATACACGACATATACAAAATCACTATCCTCATTATGGTAAAATGATATTACAAATCTCTCACTACCTTGATAAAACCACATCCTTTTCTAGAGATGTATCAAGCTAATTTACTAGAACTATGTTTCTTAGTTTTGGAAACATTTCATTTGGTTTTTAACTTGGGTTGTGTTTGGGTGAAATTTTGAGAAAAATGGAACAAATAGGGCAGTGCAAGGTAGGCGTATGGTTTTCCCAAACCGCGCACCTTGGCCCAGCAAACATTGAAACCATGGACGTGGGGATTTTTCATGGATGGCACAAGGTTTTTCAAATTGTGCATCCTAAAAGGAGAAATGGTGCTCCCCCTATAAGAGGCACATGGTTAAGGAACACTGTTAAGGGAAATCACAAGCCCTGAGTAGCAAACTGTGCAAATGGGATTTTTGTCCCCTATATTTCATTAAAAAAATTATGGAATCCCAATATTATACCCCAAACATCCTATCTTGACCTATAACAGATTTATCCTTATTATAGAGCCTCCCATATAGATTCTAAGCCATTATGGCCTCCATTCTTATTGATTTGAATCTCGAATTGAAGATATACACCGCTCTAAAAAAGATGATCTTATCTCGTGTGATTTCATTTCTATTTCCCATTATTCTTCCATCTTTTGAAGGATTTTTATTTAATGTTTTGGTTATATTTATACCTATGGTATTGTATCTAGATATATATATATAAGGGATCTTGATTTTTTCAATCTTGATTTAGGTTAAATGATCCAGATTTCATTCTACATTGTTATTCCACACAAATTGGGGACTCTTCTATTGGTGAGAACTATCGATAAATTGAGGTAGGTGGTATATAATTCAAATAACAAAGTCTTAATTTCAATTATGTATATGTAATTGTATAATTTTTATTAGAGTTCTAAAAATTAAGTTATTGATTGAATTAATTAATTGGATGAATTAATTAATTAAGGGAGGTGTGAAATTGGGGATGCTTGAGATTATAGATTTGAGATGATTAATTGTGAAATTAATTATGAAATATTTGGATAGTTAATGTGATAATTGTTTGGGTCAATAATTAGGAGATATTCATACTCGTGACTTGAGATAATTTATTGTTTAATTAATTATGAAATTTTGAGATTTTATATTAGATAATTAATTATTAAATTAAATATGAGATGTTGAGAATAATAATTTGAGATAATTAATTGTTGAATTAATTATGGGATATTTAATTTGTGGCTATTTATTAATTAATTTGTGGATAAATTAATGGGGTTGATGTGTTTAATTAATTAAAGAAATTAATTAGGTGGAATTAGGTGATGAATTAATTATTGAATTAGAAATGATATTGATATGATTAGAGAATTTTTGAATTAATTAATGAGATTGAAACAAATAATTAATTGGTGAATTAATTGAAGGGAATATTATGATGAAATAATTGTTTAATTAGTAATGAATTTTATGTGGATAATTAATTATTGAAATAATTATGTGTTGATGAATGGTAATATGGATATTTAGTCTAGTATTATGAAATTATGAATGGTAACATGGTCATTAAATGGTGTAAATATGAATGGTAACATGGTAATTAAATTTTGTAAATATGAATTGTAAAATGGTAATTCAATTGTGTAAATACTAATGATAACATGGTTATACAATTGTGTAAATATGAATGGTAACAAGGGGAATCAAGTATGAAATATTAATGGTATCATGGGAATTCAATTATGAATTATTAATGGTAACATGGGAATTAAATTATGAGTTATTAATGGTAACAATGACATTGATACATATGATATTATTTGGGTGTCCTCGGGAACCCGGGGTGTTATTTGGTTAAAAAATAATATTTGAATAATGTGAAATTATTGGTCAAAAATCCCTCAAGGAATCATTGAAGTATTTTTGAGGTGATTGTGTTGGTTGAAAATGTGGGCCTCTATGTTGTGTTTGTTCACAATGCAGACCATGATGTAGAATTTGTTCAGAAAGGGGATTTACAAGATGATTTTTCGAGTTTAAGAGATGTTGTTGGGTATCCATACATGATTGAAGAACCTCGACAAAGGAATGGATGATCTGGAGGCGGTACAAAAAGAGCAGATACAAGGTGGTGCCATTTTGTAGTGTTTGCAAAATTTTTTAGCCTAAAAATCGGAAAATGGAGAGACATGTTTTTGGAAAATGGAGGTGCATGAAAAAGGAAAGTGGCACGTGAAATATTTGTGTGGTGTGTAAAAAAGGAATGTAGTGCCCGAAATATAGGCATGGTGCGTGAAAAATAAAATGGTGCGTGAAATATTAGCATGGTGCATGAAATAAAGGATTGGTTGTTTTCACGCAAGAGGTGTTTCAAGATCAAAAGATTGAAAATTGGCAAAGGCATGAGGAGGTAGGTACGACCATGATTCATGGAAGCTTGGTAAGTTCACAACCTCTGGATACATGGTTTTTGTTGATTTTTTGTTCTTGGTTATTAAATTATGCTTGAAAAATTATACTTTTCAGGTTACATTATATATATATTATCACATGAACACACAAAACATGTTACTGGTTGGGTATTGGGTTGCGTTGGTGGTTTCCAAGTAAGTTGGACTCACACCCTATTCGGGTGACCATGCCACTTGGGTACCTGAGAATCACTTCATTGTTGTAGGAATAATTTAGTGTTATAAATCCCTATGAATCTAGATATTATAATGATATGTGTATTGAAGTTGGATATGAGCCTCTTTTACTTTCACCTTTTCTTATTTTTATATGCGATTGACATGGTGGGTGATTTGTTCCTTGTTCTTAGGCTTGAGTCTATTGTTTCTGTATACATTCATCTAGTTAGTATATTGTTTATTTGTACTTATTCAGATTTTATATTATATATTTGGTTTCTTATTATTATTGTGAACTCTGATTGTGTGCATAGTCTCCACATGGTTTCAATTAATAGCCTCACCTCTAGTCGAAAGCCTCTGGAATATGGGAAATCACACCCAAGGTCATGTGAAATTCAGTACCATACTTGATGATTGGGGTTGGGATGTTACAAAATTGTATCAGTGCATATGCTATCGTGTTTTCCTATTTTAGCATGTTAGTAAACTGGTGATATATGAATGTGTCAAATCAAACAATAAAACTCACATTGGTGCATCAAAAACATATTTTCTGAGGGAATTATATGTTTATAGGGCATGGTATTTATGTTATTAGTTTTCTTTGTTATAATATTCTTTCACACCATGTAATGAACATGGGTTTTGAGGTTGCCACTTTATATGATTTTAATCTCAACTATGTTGTAAATAGTAATCTCATATATCATAATTGACCTATAGGTTTCTTAGGAACCACATGCATCTTATTTATGATTATACTAATGATATAGAACATAACTATTTAGGTGTCACTAACATATACTGTGTTACAAAGACAAGTTCTCGATGAGATTATTTCAGATTAAAACCAATTCATATCTACTTCTGATAGTAGGTCATATGAGACTATGGTGTGGTTTACCTTGAAAAAAATGATGAATATTATGATAATGATGATGATGATGTAGTACCTTTTTCATAGATGATGCATTTTACTTATTTGATCATTTTTAGTCCTTAATGGACTTAGTAAGAACCTCATGTGAGTAGCCAATGGATATGATTGATTTATTAAGGTTACGGATATAGTCTATGTGTAATTATCCATATAATACATAGTAGAATGTTGTTTACTCAAACACGATGTCTATGGACTCATGATGTTATCAGTCTAAGAGAGAAGAATTCATGGCATGTCTTTGGAGATGTAACTTGAAAATGTTCAGTGAAATGAAACCCTTAATAAAACATTATGTGAGTTTTGTGAAGATCTTATGGCCATATAAATGTGACTTTGGTTACTAACAGGCCAGTTATATATATTATTTGGAGGTAAACTGAGTAAGGTTATTCCTTGTGAAGGTATAGTGATGCTTAATGTCTTAGGGGAAATTTTTGTTAATGTAAATTCTATATTCATGTGAGTAACCTATAAAAGGATTAATGGAAGGTCTTGATAATTGACTTGAAACCATATATTATTGAGTACCCAGAGTGCTATTAATCATGATACAAGTTTGGGTTTCTAATTTTTTTGGATTGTTATTGTATCAACGACATCATTCAGTGTTTCATAGTCTGTTAATTTAGATTGAAACACCCATCAAATGTCCAATAATGATTCTAGGTGGGAAGGACAATGAGGGTTAGAGCATGGATGAAAACTCAATGGATTGAACTAAAAACTTTGTGTTGGGTGGGGTGTTGTGAATATCAGTATAAAAGATACTCTCTTTCTAAATAGTTTCACTAAGTGTTCTCCAGTTTGGAGGAAAGACACCTTATGGACAACCAATGGAATGTGAGTCTGTCTTTGAGGTCTATGAATCGGTGAAACAAATACTCAGAGTAGCGAGTGGTGGTTTTATGATTTGTTGAAAATCATTGATGTGTGATCATTCATATAATTTTTATGAATGGGTTTGAATAATTGGGGTGGTGTAATGACCATCGAGGATGTTTCTAGTTCTGTGAATAATACCAGTGGAGTTGTGATGATACATCACTGAAGTTTTTTATTTCAGGATAACCCTAAGGTTTTGAAACTAATGCATTTGGTGTGAATATAATAGAGTTGGGGCCCTAGTGTTTAATGATTATAGAGTTTTATTTATGGTGGAATATGAAATTGATAATGGAATAGGGTGACATTGTGCAGTCAACAGGGTTTTTTATAGAGATGTTGGTATACAAAGTATAGATTTTTAAAGGGGAAAATATCTATATAGTTAAAGGTTTATAACCTATTCATAGGATTCTGGAGAAAAAATTTCACTTCAAGAATTGATCATTGAATGTAGTGGGATATATTTATAGTAATACATGGGTCATTAGTTCTTGGTTCTTGCTTATAAATCGATTTAATGGAAGGATATGTTAGTCATTACATTAGTGAATGAATAATCAAGGACTGAGTAGTCCAATGTGAGTATTATGAGTTAAAAAAATGGATAATTATATGGTGGGAGAATCAATATAGTCATGTTTGAAATGACCTATCTTTTGGAAGGGTTTTTTTATATGAGTGACCGTTGGGAAACCTTGGTGACTCTATAGACTGATGTGTAGTGGAACCAAGAGTGTCTGATTCCATGTTGAATGTCTAATGTTTGATGTAGATATAGAAATAAATGGATACCAGTTGAGGAATTTGGAATTAAGAGAAAAATAAATGTAATTTTAGTATTATTTGAATCATTGGTGAATTGATGTATGGTTGAGACCCTTATGGTTGCTGAAAGCATGTAGAGAACCAACCATAATAACTTCTATGAAGTTAGTTCAAACAATCAAGTTCTAAGGTTCTGTTGTGGATTTATTTCATCCCTTTATGGATGTTATCTTATGGATCATGGTTGTGATAATGTTGATGGTTTCCTTTACCTAAATATACTTATTACTAATTATAGATGTTTTCTTTTTATTGGTGTTAGCCTTCCTCATGAATGGTTTCAAAACCCTTCAGATTTATTGTACTATTAGGGATAGAGTTCAATATTGTGTCAAGAATCTCTTATGCTAAGAACATTGTTCTTCATTGGCAACCTCCTACCTTTTAATATATGTGTAGATATTAATCTTTATATGATGGATAATCTCCCTCATGAGAGTGTAGTGCCCTGTTTTTTCAATGGAATTTTTGTTTGAAGCTCTTTCCAGCTGTACTTGGATAGGCCTTGGAAATGTAATTGGGTAGTTAAGATGATGTGGATTCATAATGAGCTAGGAACCCAAAAGTGATGTTGGACATTCTAATGAGCTCATGAAGGGGTGAGGCTCATTGTTAAAAGTACTAGGTTACCATCGAGTACTTTCCCAAGGTAGAGACCCATGTCAGTTTGATGCCTTGTTTATAGATGGTTAAACCATTGATGGATTTTTATATAATTTCCTCTTTTTATAATCCTATAGGTGTTGTGTAGGACAAGTGGAGTCAATTAATGGGGATGAGAATTCATTAGTGTGGAGGTATTGTGATATCCACGTTTTTATAACCCAATTGTGATTATAATATAAATTAATTTTAATTGTTAATTTAAAAAAATTCAACTAAATTACTACCCTTTTATAGGGTATAGGTATATTTAAGGGTAAGGAATGTTTTACTCCTCTGCGTAATGATATATGTGACTTACCCTTTAATGTGTAAAGGTAATATATTATTTTCATGAGTTACATAAGGGTAAACCTTTGATACCATGTGTTGTGTAAGGGTAATGGATGAGCCATGTAAGGGTACCAGACACTGTGTAACGATACCAAGAGTCCGCATAAGGGTACCAGGAACTCACATAAGGGTGAAAAGTGATTTTTAAGGGTAATTGGTGATGCATAAGTGTACCGAGAACATGTGTTAGGGTAAAATATTACCTAAATAAGGGTACTAATTCTTTTCCAAAACCTGCATAAGGGTATGCCCTGCTTGTGTAAGGGTATGTGTTCACTATGTAAAGGTAAAAAGAGTTACAATTATGAATTTCTAACCTTTATCATAAGGGTAACTAGGTATGAGATTTTCTACATAAATTTAAATTAATTTACCTTAATATAGAACCTACACTCACATATGGCTAGCATTTTTACCCAGTTTATTTGAAATTTCATTCCTGTTCACACCTATATCCTACCTTGACAATTTTAAATGTCTAAATAATTATAATTATTATTTTTATCATTTTACCATAAATGATATATTTAAGGACATTTCAACACTCTGAATTCAAGATTCAATTAACAGAAAAATAAATGGTTCACTTAATATGTGGTTGACATTACTTTGAACTAGTCCATGATCTTCCCCTCGTAAAGATATTCGAACCCTTTATGTATTGGATTTTATAGATCTTCTTGAGTCCAAGTAGTGTGTAACTCCATTGTTCAATAATGATAAATATTCTTTGATTAAAAAAACCTCTTAATTCTGTTTCCAAGCACACCAAAACCTTCTTTCCTTGTTTTGGGTGTTGTGTTTTAAAAAGATGAACCCAGAGTAAGTTTTCTATAAATCATTCCACAATTAGTTTGTGTTAAGACTTATAGAGACAAATGTTTCTCAAATTATTGGAATGATAATAATCTATAATTTTAGAAATGGATAATTATAATTATTCTTGTTATCTCATATTTATCTAGAGATAGGTTTTATCCTCACTTGTAGATTTGGATTTATTATTTAATGAATAATTTTTAGAAACATGAAATAGAATAAATTAAAAATTTTGAAACTATTCTAGAGAGATAAATATATTATTTCATGTTTTATTTTAAATCTTTTGGTAATAAAATAATTAGAATTGGATCTAGGATTCATTGGTGATAATTTTGAGCCTATGAACATGTGGATGGGGTCCAAGTGGTGTTTCTTTTATTACATTTACTTCATCGTCAGACAAGTCATTCAACATGTATTCCTTCTCCCTAATTTTTGGGGTTTTCTTTAATTAATTTAATTAATTATAATTTAGTTACAATATATTATTTGGATTTATTTGGAAGGAGTTAGAAATACACAGCGATTGATGGAGGCCGAATGGGCTTAGGAGACTCTAAAAAATATGTTGGTCTTTTCTTGGCATGGAGTCAAATCTAGTTGAGGTAGGTCATCCCATATGCCCTACCTTGGGGTATTATAACTATTTAAATGGAATGAGATATGAGGTTTGAAACTTTGGGATAATGAACATTAATTTCATATTGTGTTATGAATAAAATAATAATTATTAATTAATTTATGAGTCTAAATTATTATTTTCTAAAGGAACAATGCCATATGTAACTGGAAAAAGTACGAAGGGCCCTGATCGCAACATGATCCGTAGTTTTATTTCACCCTTACACCACTATATTAAACTGATTTTTATTTTTATAAATTTAAAATATTAAAAAAAATTAACATCATGTTTGATGTAAAAATTTAATTTTTATTATTAATAAAATGGGATATTTCAATTTTTGTACATTTTCATTGTAGTTGGAGGTGATTTGGAGGACCCAACATGAAGTTTAAGATAAATAGGCCAAAATATGAAAGATTCCGCAAAAACTAATGGAATCAAATGGAAATTGCATCTAATTCGTGCATTAAATTGGGATCACATTTGGAGATAAGACCCAAAATAAATTGGTATACAAATCTTATGAAGACAACTGATCCCAATTCATTCATTAAAGGGACCAAAAGAAAAAAAATCTTTACAGGGAATAAAATCTACCCAAAGTCAAAAGTTTTGTTGTATATTTCATCTATATCTCAAGATTTTTATGTCCAAATGATGCCAAATTTTCAGTTGATATATTCAAGAGATGGATTCAAATATTTTTAGTTTTTCCAACGATATATAAGACAGTATGTATTCCAAAAAATATGGGCCAATTGGTTTTAAGAAATATTTCCCCCAAAACCACCTTCCCATTTTCCTATAAAATGGAAACTTGGGCACCCCATTTTTATGTTCGAACCAGGATAAAATATCTGCCATTTTAGAGACCCAAAGAAATAATATCCTCATACAAGAATTTATTTAGGCCCCTATCCCCATATTTTGATCAATTATGAAGGTGAAGTTTCACCTAAGCCTCCCCCTTCTCTCAATGGGAATCTAAAAGGTGGACGATCATTTCAAGAGAGACTCACATCTTGTAAAGGGAGTTCTGAAACTTTTTATTCTGATGGTTTGGTGTAATTTTTTGTTAAATATTTCATTTAAGTGTTATCTTAACTTTATCCCCCTTTTTATGAATTTATTTGGTACACGTTTGTGTAACACTTTTCATTTAAATACTAATTAGGTTGAGATTTTAGTGGGAATCATGGGTTGTTTTGATTAGACAACACAAGAATCCCATTTCTATCACACATAAATAATATTTCAGTATGATATGGTATCTATTTTTCTTTTATTTATATCCAAAACTTGACAATAGAATTTTTGTGTTATGTGTTGGTTCTTTGTGCATCGTTTTAAAGGGAACAAGGGGAATTGAAATCGTGATTACCCTTAACCGAAGGATTCCATTAAACTATGTGTAATATTCAGAAAAAATGAACAAAAAAAGATGCGTGGTGAACTTGAAATGACCTCACCTTATAATTACTAAAACTCCACCATTGTTTATCAAATATTAAGCACTTTAATTAAGTCAATTTATTTTTAAAACTATTTTCAAAACCACACCCTATTTTAGTAATTTTTATTAAAAATACATACTTTAAACATCCAACTATCCTTGAGAGAAGAACTAGTATGTTATCTATACTATAAATAAACGTTAAAAACACAATCAATTTTATGTGTCATGAAAAAGTGCTAAAATTTTGGAACCGTTGATGGGGAGGACTTTTTATATTGTGATTTTTTAAAAAACATTATGTATTTTGTAATTATTTATTCACTTATTTTATTCCTTCATTTTTAAGTTGATCTATAAAATATTTCTTGTGTAGGTTCTATGAATGAATCATTATGCTCTTGGAGATTTACCACCCTTTAAACCCGAACAAGAGAGAATACTATATTAGCAACACTGAGACACACATGAGATCCCTTTGAAGGAGGACACCCAAAACATTGAAACTCTTTTAGATCTTTCTTCTTCTTCTCAAATCCCTATTAATATTGAAATAAAATTTCATAATATGGATAAAACAACTATACATTAAAAGAACTGACCTATCTATATGTATATATCCACCTCGAATACATTCAAATACAAGGCTAAGTACCTAATTTGGAACTAAAATATGATTTAATTCACTTATTACCAAGATTCCATCGACTCATAGGAGAAGATCAACATAAGAACATAAAATAATTTCACACCATGTGTTCAACATTAAAACCTAATAATATGGATAAAAAATAAGAAAAAATTAGATCATTATCTTTTTCATTAGAAGAAACTACAAAATATTGGTTATATTTTTTTAATTCCCTATTAATAGGTTGGGTGGACATAAATGACTTTATCCTTGAAAAATAATTCCCAGCCTCTAAAGCTCAAACTATAAGGAAATAAATTTTTGGAAAAAGATAATAATAGGGGGAAACCCTTCATGAATACTGGGAACGATTTGAAAGGAATTTTTCATGTTTACCACCCCACAATGTATGCCATCAACTTCAAATAAAATATTTTTATAAAGTTATAATTCTAATTGATCAAAACATGATTGATTCTTTTGTAGGTGGTATGCTATTTGAAAAAACCACAATCCATGAAAGGAACCTCATTGAAAACATGGTTCAAAACACTCAATAATTCGGTTCAAGGTCTAGTGTACCCATTCGAGGTTTCTGTGAGGTGAAAAGTACTTAATTCAAGAATACGATGGACAAAATGTTCGAAGAGGTATGTACCCTTCTCCAAAAAATTATTCTTTCCAAATGGAAATACAAATCTCCTCATCACATCCATTATGGAATCATGTTCTGCCGACACCTAGTATTTTTACTATTTCCCTCAACCAAGATAACCTTTTATGAGTTGTAAGGTAATTTTTCTTGGATTCCCCTATAACCAATCCATTAGGAAAGAAACATACTATCCCACCAACACTTGTTGGAAAGAAAACCAATCCTATAGGCCATAGTGTATTCAAACCAACCTCATAAACCACTGAAAAAACCAGGGTAGAGTAGTCATCCACAACCACTACCCTAAAATAATCAACCACCACAAATGCCTTTCTAACCACCCCCTCAAAATCCAAAACCATTCCTAGAAGAAATGGTGAAAAAATGGATGAAAATAATCTCCAATTCCAGAAAACCACCCATGAATCCATACAAGACATAAAAACCTAATTTGGAAAACTTTACAACTCATTTGGGGAAATCCATAGTCCTGGGTTGGGTAAACTACCCTCTTAACCATAGTTATCCGTAGGGATAAGGGAAATGTCAGTTCCATCACCCTTAGGAGTGGAAGAAAACTTAAAATCCAAACAACCCCTCTATTAACATCCTCCCCTCATAAGAAAACCACCATCCCAACCACTAATAATGGTCAAAGAAAGGAAAAATCTTATCATGAGAAAAATAAATTGAAAGAAAAGAGTGTGTCTATTGACAGGTCACCCTGAAAAACATTCCTCTTCAATTTCTCTAAATTTCGTCCCAACCAAAAAAACAAAAAGAAATTGAAAATTATAAATAAATCTTGGAAACTTTCAAAAAAGTTCAGTTTAACATCCTCTTGATTGACGCCATAAAGAAAATTCAATAATACACCATGTTTCTAAAGGAGATGTGTACAAATAAAAGGTGAATTCATGGTGATGGAAATGTGATATTAGGGAGTAAAGTCTTAGTATTTATTGAGCCATCACATCCCACCAAATTCAACAATCCAATAACATTATCGATTTTATGCACAATAGGGTAGTATTTCATTTCCACTGATATGATTAATTTTGGTGATTATATAAATGGGACACTTCACTCTTTTAACTCTTTATTATAGGATGAGGAACTGAATCCCACTGGAATTTTCATTCAGATGGTAAAAAAGAGTATTGTACACACCGCTACCGTGTTAGAGGATTCTCTTTTGAGGGTAAAAAATTTAATTTTTCCTAATGATTTTTATATGCTCAAAATGTAAGATGATCAGATGAATAAAGACACCCTAATTATATTTGAGAGGACTTTCTTGAAAACCATTGATAAGATGAATTGATATATAATTTTTTCTATCATTTACTTATCTATTTTCATTGATTTATTTGATAATATGCTTGGTATATGCTCAGTTTTTCAGGAATGAGGCTTCACATGATTCAAAGGAAGAAGAAAAAGTGCAGAATTCACCTATTACACATCATGACTTGGCATTACACATCATGTAATAGGGGTTCACAACATGTGACAAGTCATGATCAAAGTCATGAACCAAGCCATGAATTCAGTAGAGGAAGTACCTATTACACATTGTGAAGTATTTGTATACAATGAGAGCTTAGTCAAAGCAGTTGAACGAGAAATCCATGCTGGAATAATTACTGAGGATTAGTACACATCGTGAGTCCTTTGTACATGATGTATAGGTAGTCAAACCTCATAAATCAATATAAATACACATGAGGCAAGTATAAGATAAAAAAATTCATGAAGATCTACATGGATCGACATTAGATGATGTTTAACTCTATTACACTTCATAACCAATTTTTACTATATATAAAACACCACAATAGATCATTTTACAACATTCCAGGACATGATTTCTCTCTATTTTTTGTCCCCATAGAGTTACTTTATCCCTTCCCTCCCTCAAACAAAAAATTTCTTCTTGTTTCATATTTTATTTGAACTCAAGATTTGTGGATCATGTCTTATTCATTTCCTTCTAATTTCTATCACATAACTTTCCATCATCATCCATTGAACGTGTTTTAGATTCTTTTCATATTTTATTACATGTAAGAATTTTTAAGTCGAGATTTAGGATTGCATACTCATTTCAATTTCCAAACCCCTCCATGACTTCCAATCATTTAAATTAAAAAATCATTTCAAGAATGATTTTATTTGTTTATTTATTTTCATCTTAACCCACCATGAGTAGATAAACCTCTCAAGGGTAGGGATAAAAAATATATATGTCTATATTCATAAACAATATTTAATTCTAATTTTGGAAACACTAAGTGATTAGTAATGTGGATAAAGAAAAAAAATTTATCCAATATGTGTGAACTTCCCTGATCACGAGATATTCAAATGGAAGACCCTATCCAGATTAAAGTAGACTAGGATATGAACACTAGAATATGCCATTGTACTCCCTAGAAGATAAACTTGATGAACGTAGGTTGTTACTATCTTCCGATCACGGAATAATCACTTCCTAGGTAGAACTTGGCGACCTGGCTAAATTCAACTAGCGACCACTGTTTTCGTTACATCCTAATCCTTAAGACCCTACTAAGATTATAATTAAGTCAATCCTTTCTCTAATTACTCAAAATTGATCCGAACTCCTCATTAATTATTTGAAGTCACTTTGAACTATATATTTAGTAAAACACAAAAGTAATTCTTAAGGAATGCTACAAAAATGGCCTCAAGCCAGTGATCATCTAAAGAACTCGATTCATATGTATGGGATTAACCCCACAATTCTACTATATTATGCTTGAGTAGTAAGTAATGTCTGGGAAAAATATAAATCTAATCTGACCGCAGCCTGTATGAACACAATGACACATATGGGTTAGTCAAATTACAACGCCATTTCCTGGGAGAAATGTTGTACTTTTGAGGAACTCTAGAACAAAACCTAGGATTACCTTTCTCTCTTCCTCTTTCTTTTCTTTCAAGAATCCCTTATGTCCCCTTTTCTCCTCAATATAGTGCATGTACCAATGTCTCTTGACTCATTCAAGGAACCTTGAGTTGAATGAATCTTTGGCCTTTGATCTCGGGATTGAAAGGTATTTTTTGTACACCTCCGGTCTACAATGGCTGGGTACCAAATGGGAATCAACCCACTAAATATCAAGTAATTCCATGGGAATTACCGCTGCATCAAGAAAAGACCATCATGGACTATGGATTTATATCAATCCATGGTGTAACCCCTTGAATTGTACATTCCCCTATTCATGCTCACACATCTGAGATCAAACCTAGACTCATTCATAGGATCTAGAATATGGGACAATTCAATGGTATTTAGAGAGAAGACCCACATGAGCACATTGCTCACTTCCTGGAGGTCTATGGTAATTTTCGTAACCAGGGAGTCTCTTGAGATGCGATTAGACTATGTGTTTTCCCATTCTCACTAAGATATGGAGCTAATGAAAAGATAAAAAGTCAACCTCCCAAGTCAATCACAACATGGGATGATCTTTACAAAATGTTTTTGGACAAATACTTTCAACCAATCTAGACCTAGAATCTTCAGAATGACATCCAATACTTTTCTCAAGTTGTTAGAGAATTGGCAGGGGAAGCATGGGACCAATTCAAGTAGAACATGAGGATGTGTCCACACCATGGATTGGATATATGGATTAAGTTTCAGACATTTAATCAAGGAATCTAATCCGTCACTTAAAGAGTTTTTTATGTTTCTGCAGATAGAGGGTTGATGTTTAAGACCCCTAAAGATGGATGGGAAATTATTGATGGTGTTTATCACATATTCAGCCGATGAAAAAGTTATTGTGGACCACCATGTCATGGTATCCACCAGATATATGAGAGTACCAGATTAATAGCACAAGTTGAAGCGCTCACAAATAATCTTGAGTCATTTCAAATTCTAGCTACACAACCAAAACCCCATCCTACTCTTGTAATGGAGATTCAATCATGTGAGATGTGCAGTGGCCTACATATTTTCAAAGATTTCAAGGAAGGATACAAAAAAAATCAGTATTTTATTTATGTTAATTACAATAAATAGAACCATCCATTTCAAGAGCCGTAACAATATTACCAGTAAAGGATTTCTCAACAAAAACCACAGACCAGTTGAGGTTATTTTCAACAGTGAAGTGGTCATGAACAATTCTAAAATCATGTACCACTGAGGTATCCATAGATGAACATAGTTCCAATACCATATAAACAAATGCAACAACCCTTCGAAAAAATAACTCAACAACAATTCCAACCCGCCAATTCAAGACCCCAGCAACCACCTTCCCATCCTCCAAGTAACCTGGAAAACCTCATAGATAGTTTCATCTAAAAATCATATCATAGAATGACAAACCAAAATATTGAAATAAAAAAATCAAATAGCTTCTTTGAGGAATCTCGACATTCAAATGGGTCAAATCTCAAAGACCATGTCTGATATATTACTAGGTAACCTACTTGGTAACATGGAAACGTACCCAAGGGAGGAATCCAAGTAGGTAGTGCTGAGAAGAGGGAATTTTTTGGACTTTAAACAACCAAGTAGTAAAGATGAAAGGCAATATGAAGAGAATAAGAGGCAACCCTTATAAGATGAAGAAGTTAAAAAGACCACATCCACTACACATCAAGAAGAAGTACTAGCTGAGAAGAACCGAACGCTAGAGTATCCAAAGGAACCAGTTTATGTTGACCCAACTATAAATGATCCACCTCTTAACTTTTTGGAATGAAAAAGACAAGGTAGATCAGAGGAACAATATAAGAATTACTTAGAGATGTTCAAGAGACTGGCCATCATCATACCATTTGCAGAATCCATTGCCCAAATTCTAGTTTATGATAAATTTCTCAAAGATCTGTTGTTGAAAAAAATAAAGATGGAATATTTTGAGGTAATATTCTTAAATGAAGAATTATATACTATTGTGCAATAGAAAATTCTCCCAGAATTAGAGATCCCTAAAGATTCTCAATCCCTGGTGCTGTTGGAGAATTCAAGTTTAGAAGTGCCCTCTGCGATCCTAGAGCCATAATAAATTTAATTCCTATGAGTGTTTTCTACAAGCTAGGACTCAAAGAACAAAAAACAACTAGAGTATCATTGCAGCTATTTGACTGATCAATGAAGTAACTCAGGGGAATTCTATTTCTAACCACATGAAAGGATATAATTGATGAAAACCAAGGATGTATGATATTCCTCATTGGAGAAGATAATGAAGTGTTCAACCTCGTTAAAGCATCCAAAAAATAAGACAATGTTGTGGATTGCAACACCATATCTCTAACCCAAAAAGGAGATGAGTACACGACCATTGTCTTATTTTTTTTGGATAATGTGAGTGCATTCAGTAGGATTGATCCTGTTGATATCTGTCACTCCCTAAGGCAATGAAGAGCAGGAAGTCCGCACCACCCCAGTTGGAATAAAAACCCCTACCTAGTACACTAATGTAATCATACTTAGGAGTATCATTCTCTCTTCTAATTATTATCAACTCTGAACTGTCTCATGCATAAGAATAGAAATCGGTTGATGTTTTGAAAAGAAATAACCAATCAATTTCCTAGGGAGTGACAGAATTCAATGGGATCAATCCTACTGAACGCACTCACAGAATACTACTTAAAGAAGATGGAAGCTAAACTGACAACCTCAAAGGCAGCTCACACCACCGATGAAGGAAGTCCTCAAAACGGGAGTGCTAAAACTCATGGATATAGGAATCATTTTATCTATATCTGATAGTGAATAGGTGATCCCCTTAAAAGTTATGCCTAAGAAATTATGACTCATGATACAATGAATTGATGAAAATGAATGGATTTCAACATGTACCATCACTAGATGCACTACTACCAAACCCATCTTTAACAGTGCTGATATTTTTCAGTGTAACAGAAAAATTCTAATAAATGTCATATTTATCAGAAGTCATGAAAAATTTAACTTTTTATCAGTGCGCCTTTTTTTGCGATAACCATGGTTTCCTTTATCAGTGCTTTATTTTTAGCACTGATAAAGGTATCCCTTATCAACACTTTATTTTTAGCACTGATTAATATTTATATAAATAAAATGAAATAATTAAATAAATTAAAAATAAAAAATTACCACGGGAAAACTGAACAATTGTGACGGGTCACTGACCCATCGCAAATAGTCCTTCGGAAAGGGTTATTTCTGATAGGAGAATTATCTTGTTCCAAATAATATGGTTTTTGTGATAGGAATATGGTTTCCGTTGCAAAAATATTTGGTGTGTGTTGCGTGCAAAAATGCGGGGAATCACATTTGAAATGGGCTATAGTAGCTCATCATAAATACTCGACGGTGTTTTTAGTATTTGCGATGGGATATATATCCTATTGTAAATACAATGTCAGCAGGTGGTCTTTTGTGACATGCTCTCTCACAAAAGATTTTTTAACCAAAGGGTGTTTGCATTAGTAGACCCATCGCAACCAATAAAACCTATATATACCCCACCTGTTTTCCCCTCATTCCACTCAATTCTCAACTACTGTCTCTCTAGTGGAAAATTTTATCTCAAAATTTTTTATAGTTTAAAATTTTAATTCGGGGCATTATTCACAGCCTATATCATTCAAAAGCTTCATTTTAATGTATTTATCTATTTCTTTTATTTTTTACTTATTTAATTTAATTTTATATTAGGTATAAATATTGTTAATTAGCCGCTATTAAATTAATTTAGAATTTGATAGTTTTATTTATCATTTTTATTGTTTATTTTTACAAATAATTAATTGTGATTATTATGAATAAGTATTAATTAAGAGTTATTATATTAATTAGTAATAATTAGTATTAAATTGTAATAATTACTATTAAATTGTAATAATTAGTATTAAATTGTAATAATTAGTATTGAATTGTAATAAATGGTAATAAATTGCAATAATTAGTGTTAAATTGTAATAATTAGTATTAAATTGTAATAAATTGTACTAAATTACAATAATTAGTAATAAATTGAAATAATTAGTAATAAATTTAAAATAATGGTAATAAATTGAAAAAATAGCAATAATTTAAAATAATTAATAATAAATTGAAATAATTGTTAATAAATTCGAATAATTACCAATATATTCAAATAATTAGTAATAAATTGTAATAATTACTAATAAATTTAATAATTAGTAATAAATTCTAATAATTATTAATAAATTCTAATAAATAGTAATTTTTTTAAAAAGGCAGGGTTAGATCCCATAAAATATAATAAAATGTAAATATAGAGAAAGTAAGAGGATGAGGTTAGACAGAATCATTTCCCTCGTTAAAGATATCAAAGACCATGTTTTTTTTCTAATCTTAGAGCCAATATTTTTTTCTTTTTCTCGAAGGTCATTCCAATTTATACTCCATCCATGCCTATGACCCAGAATTCTAGAAAATCTCTCTTATAATCATATTTCTTGTTGAAGGATGCTTTCAATGTCTGTGTCATAAGAGTCAGATTCAATCAATTGTTGTAAATCATCCTTTCGATCAGCCCAATCCGCACATCCATGCCGCCGACCACGACTTCTTGGATGGAAACCTTGCTTTCAAGATTTAGTTTGTTGCCAGGATCCTTTCGGTTCTTCCTTACCTGAGTTAGAGACATCATAATTAGGGGAATTTTTAACATTATTTTCATGAATCTATTTGTCCCTCAAAGTGTCTACTCCTTTTTATATAAGGGTATATCCTTGCCAGCATCATCATTAAGGGGGAGCACACCACAATGAGCAGAGCCTTGGGGTAAAGCATCCTCATCCAATGGGGTGGGTTACAGATTCTTCTGTCGGATCTCATTGCAAATGGGAGAAGCATTTATAGTGGAATCAAGTCTTGTAGGTTCAAACAGATCCTTGTTAAGGGTTTGTAAAATGTATAAAATCTGGATATGTGTTACATTTTCAGTTCTATGATCAACAATTCTGCAATGGAAGTCTGTATCTCTACAAAGAGAAGACAAATCTATTTTACTGGATTCACCAACTTCACCTTTCACTCTAATGGAATTCACAACATCATTATGGTTGGGTTCCTTAGATTTTTTGGAAACAACCATACGAAAACCATCACTATCAACCATATTTTTATTACCTTTTCATTTAGCATTGACAATCAGCTCTTGCATCATATCGAAATAAACCCCTTCTTGATCTTTGGCCTCTAGATCTGATTGATTCCACTCTTCCTCTAGAGCAATGTCTACCCATGAAGCAGGACTAACAGGCAGAAGGCCACCTACTTCATTGTTCTGTTTGGTGCCACGATCACCGAGAAGTATGTTGAGAACCCCTACCCATGTATTAAATTGGAAACACCATTATGAGATATATTTGGTTGAGTAGATATCGTATCATGGACTGTTGGTGTAACCCCATTTCCATATCCTTGTATTACAATATCTATAAAAGAGACATTTCCAACCTTATGGGACTTATCAATAATGATTTTGTGCTGGTACTCTTGTTTTTCCTTAATGGGACCATGCCATCTTAATTGGTTGGCACCAGCCGATCTGCTCATAGCAGGAACAAGGCCATATTTTAAAAAAATGGAGTATAGGGAGTTCTTTTGAAAACTTTCAAAGGAGTGACCAACTCTAAAACAACAAGAATTGAATTTTGGAAGCTATTCAAACTAGATTGTTAGTTTGTGTTTGAATTCCCCAACAGTCAAAAAACTGTGTCAATAAGATCATGTGAGAGATCAATTTCAACTAGTGCTCTGGCCTAGTGTCCATACCGTGCCCTCTGGGATTCCTTTTCAAGTTTGATCGGTCTTCCCACTACATTAGAAACATCATGCAAGATTGAAGGGTGCCAGAAGAACCAGTTCTGTCCATTAATTCAAATCTATGCTTGAAAACGGTATTCCTAGAGAGGTGCAGATCAGTAAGAGGATCTCATTCTTGTAGCGAGAGATAACAGGGCTTCAAATGAATTGGACCAAATCCCCATGACTGGAACTTATTTTCTTTCGATGAGAAAACAACGTGATACATGCTCTTATCGATTGAAATTTGTCGCCAATCTTCAAACCCTCGGTTTTGCTGAAGCCAAGCCTTGAGGGTTTCAAGTTTCCATGGAGGATTTTTCGTCGTCCCCAAGACTCTAACCAACAGAGAATGTTGACATACCTCAATATGGTCTTCCAGTAATTTAGGGTTGGCCTCCACAAAAGCTACATACGCATTCTGAGTGATTCTTGTGTGCAATGACTCCAAATAAATTGAGTCAAAGAAGAATCTATTCGATCAGGTTTTAGGTTTCAAAGAACCAAGGGGACTCACAGTATTCGTCGCTTCTTTCCCAGAAAAAACACGTGCCTATACCTCATTGTCGCTGCTGGACACCTTCTTCGCGAGAGGGATGAAGACATCCTTCAAATCAAAAGAGCCATCGAGATCCACCATGAATCAGAAATTCACCCAAGAATCGTCGTAGCATCACCAGGAAGCGCTCCCGGTCCTCCTCATTTTCCAGTAATAAATAGTAATAAATAGTAATAAATAGTAATAAATAGTAATAAATAGTAATAAATTTTAATAATTAGAAATAAATATTAATAATAAGCAATAAATTGTAATAATTAGTAATAAATTGTAATAATTAGTAATAAATTGTAATAAATAGCAATAAATAGTAATAAACTGCAATAATAAGTAATAAATAGTTATAATTAGTAATATATTGTAAAAATTAGTAATAAATAATAATAATTGTTAATAAATAGTAATAAATAGTAATAATTAGTAGTAAATTCTTATAATTACTAACAAATAGTAAAATATTATAATAATTAGTAATAAATTGTAATAATTAGTAACAAATTGTAAAAATTATTTATAAATTGTAATAATTAAGAATAAATTTTATTAATTCAGAATAAATTGAAATAATTAGGAATACATAGTAATAATCAGGAATAAATTCTATTAATAAGTCATAAATTGTAATTTTTAGTAATAAATTGTAATAATTAGTAATAAATTGTAATAATAAGTAATAAATAGTAATAATTAGCAATAAATTGTAACAATTAGCAATAAATTGTAACAATTAGTAAAAAATTGTACTAATTGGGAATAAATTGTAATAATTAGGAATTATTAGTAATAATTAGTAATAAATTGTAATAAATTGTAATAAATTGTAATAATTAGTAATAAATTGTAATAATTAGTAATAATTACTAATAAATTGTAATAATTACTAATAAATTGTAATAATTAGTAATAAAATGTAATAATTGTGTTAAGTTGTAATAATTAGTAATAAATTTTAATAATTAGTAATAATTAGTAATAAATTTTAATAATTAGTAATAAATTGTAATAATTTATAATAATTAATAATAAATAGTAACAAATTATAATAATTAGTAATAAATTATAATAATTAGAAATAAATTTTAATAATTAGAAATAAATTGTAACAATTAGAATTAAATTGTAATAATTAGGAATAAATTGTAATAATTAGTAATAACTAGTAATAAATTATAATCATTAGTAATAAATTGTAATAATTAGTAATAAATTGTAATAATTAGTAATAAATCTTAATACTTAGTAATAAAATATAATAATTACTAATAAATTGTAATAATTAGTAATAAAGTGTAATAATTAGGAAAAAATTTTAATAATTAGGAATAAATTGTAATAACTAGGAATAATTAGTAATAATTAGGAACAAATTATAATAATAAGTACTAAATTCTAATAATTAGTAATAAACTATAATAATTAGTAATAAATTGAAATAATTAGTAATAAATTGTAATAATTAATATTAAATTGTAATAATTAGTAATAAATTTTGATAATTAGGAATAAATTTTAATAATTAGTAATAAATTGTAATAATTAGTAATCAATTGTAATAATTAGTAACAAATTGTAATAATTAGTGATAAATGGAAATAAGTAGTAATAAATTGTAATAATTTTTAGTAAATTCTAATAATTAGTAATAAATTCTAATAATTTTTTATAAATTGAAATAATTAGTAATAAATTGAAATAATTTGAAATAAACTAAAGTAATTTGTAATAATTATTAATAAAATTTAATTATTAGAAACAATTTGTAGCAATTAGCCAAAATTTGTAATAATTAGGAACAATTTGTAATAATAAGATACAATTATTAATAATTAGAAATAAATTCAAATAATAAGCTATAAGATTTAATAATTATCAATAAATTCTAATAATTAGTAATAAATTCTAAATTCTAATAATTAGGAATAAATTATAAATTCAAAAAATTAGAAATAAATAAATTCTAATAATTAGTAATAAATTCTAATAATTAGTAATAAATTTTATTAATTAGTAAAAAATTCTAATAACTAGTAATAAATTCTAATAGTTAGTAATAAATTCTAATAATAAGTAATAAATTTTAATAATTAATAATAATTCTAACAATTAGTTATAATTACTAATAAATTCCTATAATTCTAATAATTAGTATTAAATTCTAATAATTTGTAATAAATTCTAATAATTACAAATACATTTTAAGAATTAGTAGTAATTAGAAATAATTTGCAATAATTAAAAATATTTAGAAATAAATTGTAATAAATTATAACAAATTGTAATAAATTTCAATAATTTTTAATAAATTCTAATAATTAGTAATAATTACTAATAAATTCTAATAATTCTAATAATTAGTAACAAATTCCAATAATTAGTAATAGATTCTTTTAATTATTAATAAATTCTAATAATTTGTTATTTTTTTAGTAATTAGAAATAATTAGAAATAATTAGAAATAATTAAAAATAATTAGGAAGAAATTATAATAAACTGTAACAAATTGTAATAAATAGGAACAATTTCTAATGGATTGGTGGATTCCTTTGGCCCGGCGCCTTATCTCCTTCCAATTTTCTCCCACTAAAATCACTATGGAAAATCTGTCCTCATGTATGGATATTAATTTTCGTATGCACGATAATAGAGAGTAGCGTGGTGAGGACTTCCTTCTATTCATTCTCATGAATTTTAAAATGGATATGCATACATCAGAGTAAAATTTTCATACTGATTTTAGTGGGAGAAATTTGTAAAGAGATGAGTTGTTAGGAAAAAAGAGGCTCTTTTTCCTGAAGACTCATCTCCATTGTCTCCGAGTAAAATCACTATGAAAAATCTATTCAGAAGTATAAATATCCATTTCTGTATGCACGAATATAGAGAGTAATGAGGCCTCTCCGCACTACTCTCCATCTTCGTGTATAAAGAAATGGATATTTGTATGTCTGAGCAGTCTTTTCATAGTGATTTTAGTCAGATACAGTGGAGATGAGTCATTGGGAAAAAGAGTTTTCACTAATCCATTAGAAATTGTGTCATTGGTAATTAAAATTTTTTAGTACAAATTAGCTATAATTAATAATAATTAGTGTTAATTAGTATAAATTATTATAATCTAGTGTATATTAGTATAAAAGTTAAAAAAATAACATGAATAAATAAGAAATAATATAAATTATTACAGTTTGATAGAAAATGGAATTTAGTTATATTCTCTTTCTTGGATAGTGTTTTTATTATATCAAAATAAACAAAAAACTAATTATTTTACATTTTTTATAGAAATATGGAACACAGAATTCATCAAAAATAATTATTAGATTATCATGCTAGGATAAATTAGTTCATGAATCCAAACAATTTTGGTTTAAATCTTGTATATATTAGGGGTGTTGAAGCTTTATTATTATTTGCATCATCAAAACAAGAATTTGTTTCAAAAGCGACGATTAATATTCCTTGAAAAAAATTGTTATAAGGATATTTGAAACATTTGACAATGTTGTTGGTCATTTATTGAATTTTGGGTTTCAACCCGATTATGTTTTTTTGGTATCAACATGGTGAACATAGTTCTAGAGAAGAATCTAATATTTTGGGTCTATATCCAACACAGTTTCAAAATTTAGTACCTAATTTGGTTGGTCTATTTTTTCAAAAATATGAAACTCAAAATGATAATAATTTAACTCCTGAGTTAGAACTATCTCATTTTTATGAGTTGCTAAGGTCCGCTAAGGATTCCTTATATACTGGTTGTAAGATAAGAAAATTTTAAGATATTTCTAAATTCATGGCTATTAAATTAGTTAATGGAATACCAAAAAGATATTTTTATTAGATATTATCTTTTGGAAAAGCACCACTACTTGAAGGAATTGTGTTGCCTAGAAATTTCTATGAGATTAAGAGGCTGGTTCATAATTTGGGTCATGGTTATTAGATGATTAATTCATGTTAAAATGATTTCATCTTATATTATGGTGAAAATGATTCGTTGCATTGTTGTCCCACATGTGGAAAAAATAAAGAGGCTCAACAAGGGAAGTTTGAATTGATTCCTATAAAACAATTTAGATATTTCCCACTTACACCCAGATTCTAGCATTTATTTATGTCTCAAAACATAACATCATTGATATCATGACACAAAACAAATATTTCAATTGTTAAAATCTTAAATCATCCCTCTGATGGTGATTAATGGAAACATTTTGACCAATTACATCCTTATTTTTATTTAGAAGCCCTAAACACGTGATTGGGTCTTTCTACTGACAGTATCTGTCCATTTGGTTCTTACGGTAGTCAGTATTCATGTAGTCCTATCATTATAACTCCATAAACTTTACCTCCTTGGATGCTGATGAAGGAACCAAATATGTTTGTTTACCTTATTAATTCCAGAAAATTTGAAAAATAATATTCATATTTATTTGAGTCCATTGATTTATGAGTTAAATTCATTATAGAGTAATGGTGTTAGTACATTTGATGTTGCTATGAAAAAAAATTTCTTGCTAACAGATGAATTGATGTGGTCAATTAGTGACTTCCCAGCATATTGAATGTTATCTGGCTAGAATACACAAGGTCCAAAATCATGTTCGTAGTGTATGAAAGACAAAAAAGCATTTATGATCGTCAATGGTAAAAACATTATTTTTTCAATTTTCATCGCAAATTTCTTCCAACTGATCATCCTTTTCAGAAGAAAAAATATCATTTCAGAAAAGTCACAGTTGAAATACATGGAACTTCAATAATGATCACAAGTACAAAGTTAAAATCAATTGTCTCTTTATTACCTCCCATCATATTTGTAACAACAATAAACCAATATAAAATTGATGGATTTGGTAAATAACACAATTAGATAAAACATGTAATTTTTTAGGATCTACCACATTGGTCTAATTTTTTGGTCTGTCACATGTTGGATGTCATGCATATTGAGAAGAACTAATTTTATTATTTATTTCATACAGTTTTGGATACACAAAGTAAGAGAAAATATAATGTAAAGGCACAATTAGATCTTGCCCAAATTTGTAGGTGACCAGAACTTGAACTATTTGAAAATGACAGATTATAGAAATTAATGTAGTCAAAATCATCTTATAAACTCTCCAAATAGAATCAATTATTATTTTGTTAGGGGATTTAAAATTTGATACTTCCAAATTGCTAGACTTCCAATTAGGGTAGATGTGTCAGAAATGGTCATATTGCTGGATTAAAAAGTCATGACTACCATATTATAATGAAAGGACTTATTCCAATTTAATTAAGTGGTATGATGAATTATATTATTTGGGATGCAGTAATGGACTTATCATATTTCTTCTGAGACATTTTTGTTGAAAAAAGTGACTATAATGCATTAAACAGACTGAAAGAAGCATTTGTTTTAATTTTATGTAAAATGGAAAAAATATTCTTATTAGATTTTTTGGACTCCATGTAACATTTGATATTATATTTTCAACATGAAGAAAAATATGGAGGTCTGGTACAGTTTTAATGGATGTACCTATTCAAGAGATGCATGCATAAATTGAATAAAAAAGTGTGTAACAAGTCATTAGTTGAAGGTTCAATTGAAAAAGCTTATTTTCAAGACAGAATTTCTTTTTTATGCCCTCATTACTTTCAATCTTAAAATCCACTAAAACAAAATTTTATGGGCCATATCAAAGTAAATTTTGACTGTGAAATGGAAAATGAATTACCAGTTTTCAATCATCCCGAAGTTGGCCTTGGTGGAGTTCATGAACGATTACTTTCATATGATAAAAATCACCGAGCTCATATATATGTTCTGCTCAAATGTGAAGAGATGAAAATATTTTTATAGTGATTTATCCTATAACTCATTCTATAATTATTTTTATATCAAATTAATCTTATTTTATTTATAGGTTATATGACAATCATATCATGAAATAACTAACACAAATTACATCAGCTTCTCTTGAAAAACGTCGAAAAAAAAATTTCCTATTGGTTTGAAAAAACAATAACATACCATATTTTTGGTTTAACATAAAAAAATAAATTTATTATCTGTTATATTGATAATGGTTTAACAAATTTTTAGGTTTCTCTTGATGCTAATAAAATTCATAATCGATTGTGTGTATTGAGTAAACCACCATAAAAATGGTTAAATATTATAATGCAAATATAGTGAATGGTTTTTGATTTCATACACATGCATGTGGGGAATATAAAAACTCTGAATAATGGTGTTTTCTTGAAATGATCTCATGTTAGGACCAATAGGGTCCTATATACCCTGAGAGGGGGGGTGAATCAGGGTATGGATATTCTTTTTCAAAGTTCTTTCTGCCCCACTGGATGTTGACCTCTTTGTTACAAGGGTCACTTTGTTTGCACTTGTGTGGTTACTGTGATCACTTGTCTCCTTTACCTGATGATGATGCTTTGAATGCAATGCAGGGAAGTAAGCAGGCAGACACAGAGATTCTTACTTGGTTCACCGCTAAGGGCTACGTCCAAGGAGCATACGCCGACAAGTTGCCGGTTCGTACCAAATTCCACTAGACTTCACTAGCTGTGGATTACAATGTTCAGGCTAGATCACTTCTATGCCCAGGCTCACTGCCTATACAAGGTTTAGGGTCAGCTCACTGCTTTCCCAAGGGTCACTCCCTATTTCTCTCTCTCTGGCTCACTGCCGGTGGAGAGGATCACCTTCTTCCTCTTCCTAAGCTCACTGCTCTAGAAGGGATTCACTCACAGTTTATAGACTTGTAGGTCTCTTCATTTTCATGAAAGAAAGCATCTTCTCATGTATGTAGATGCTCTGTTGAAGTTCAACTTTTATCCGTAGATGAATCTCTCATTGCACCGAAGGTATCGGGCAAACATCCAACTTCCACGCAGCCCAAAAACCACTGCTAGAACAAACCTTACTTGGCGCGCAAGTCAATCTTGGCGTGCAAGTATCGGTGCGCAAGTCACAACGGGCGCGCAAGTCCTCCTCAGACACTTGCGCGAATCAAGATTCCTCAACTTCAAACTTGCGCGACTCTCTTCCTTTTACGCCCAAACCAATATTGATGCACAACTGCCAACCGGCGCGCAACTTCTAACACCGGTGCACAACTTCAACTACTGGCGCGCAAATTCACCTGCGTGACCCACACTCACCACTTGCGCGACCACCACACCTGCGCGATGGGATCTCTGATTTCTCAAAGTGTTGAACTCCGTTGAAGAATGAGGAGGGGTGGTCTAGTATTTATAGGCAATCTGACCACCCTGCGCGACGGCGCGCAAGTCACCTGCGCGACCCAGTTTTGGCGCGCAAGTCTTCTGTCCTTTTGGACACCTGTGCGACCAACTCCCAAACTTGCGCGAACCTACTTCCTTTGCCATATTTTGATCTTCTAATCTTGAAAAACATATGGCGCGCAAGTTTCCTACTCTCCAAGTCCTCGGCGCGCAAGTCCCTTTGCCAAAAACACTTTTCTTCATCTGCCGATTTTCAGGCCCAAAAATTTGGCAAATACTGGAAAACGGCACCACCTTGTATCTGTTCTTTTGTACCGCCTCCAGATCAGCCATTCCTTTTATCGACATTCTTGAATCAAACATGGATCGTTGACCTCAACTCTTGAACTCGACATTCCACCATGAAATCCTCTTTGTCAACAAATTTGTATGTCATTGTTTTGCTTTGTCAACAATCACTACTCATATGTCCACTTTGTCAACAAACACAATCACCTCAGAAATGATTCAATGATACCATGAGGGATTTTTGCACAACATCTCAATCATTGAGAAACTAAATTGAATTTTACAACATGATGGAAGAAATTGTTGAACTATTTTATTTGGGACAAAATTACATAATGATGTTTAAATGTTAGTTGTCTGATAATGAGAGAGGCTTATGTGTTTATTCGATCCATGGAATCATTAATATTAAATATAAAAGTATTTTTTGTAGTAAATGAACCATTTTTATTGGATCATCATGTATATAAAATTTATTATTCAAAATATCGTACTACTTCAAGAGAGATGAGTGGTTGGTGGAGCATAATAAAAATTATATCTTAGGAAAATCAGTTTACTCAAAGTGAATGTGGTTCTTATGAAGTGGAAGGAATCGAAATTTTTGAAGAGACTGTTCCAAATCCATATTTTTCACAAAGAGATGAGAATATCGATGATGACACCCCACAGTTAAGGTTCGATGGTGAAAATGATGTTAATGAGGTTACAAATTAATTTGAAATGATAAGAGATGATGAAACTGAAATTCCTATAGAAATTGATGATGTTGAGGAGGAATATGAAGACATTCACATCGTCAGATATAAAGATGAGGCTGAAGATGAACATTGACACAATTAAATACTGGTTATAATCATATATAATATATATCTATATATAATAGTGTTTTTCTGTTGTTTTCTAACAATAGTAATTTTTTCTTTAAGATGGATGATGATCCAAATCATCAGTTGTAGGAAGCTGATTTAACTTTGCATGAGAAGGATATTGGGTCATCTGACCCTCAGACTATTGGTAGTTCAGGGGGGTACTTGGAGGGGGCAAGGTCTTGTGTATTTTATGATTCTTGACCTGATCCCTGAGTGACATCCACATATGTGATTTGATCCACATGTGCAGAGGTATGTTTACCTGTGTATTTTAGTTATTTTTCCATAATTTATCTATATAATAATTGTTTTATTATTTGTTCTTTTTTTCATAGCTTTACACATTTAGCTACTGTACAGGTAAGTGCTATATTGTGCAATTATTTTTCTAAAGGATGGGTCTCATGAGATTAGATTCCTATTTATGTGCAGCACGGTTTGTTCGATCATTGGCCAGTACGTAAATAAATAATATTTATTTTGAAGTTAATTTAATTAATAACTTGATATTATAAATTACATATAGGGTGTATTTTATCCCATTGATGGGATCATACATGGGGATATCTGGAAGGTATGAAAGGTGACTATGTGTCAACATTGCAGTCATTTTTTATACAGTTTGAGAAGGAAAGCAATGGAGAAACCATGAGTGATAGAGTTTGATGAGTCTTGTCATGCCCACCAACCAGATTACATTTAATTTTATGTTTGGGATGAATTATGTTTACACTGGTTGGGTGGTTGTTTTTAGAGGAGATCATTGGTAGGCCGAAAAAATCAGGGGAGACAAGAGGTGACACATCGAGCTGGTAGTCGTACATTCAGTATGTATAGGGAACATATGGTGTGTACTTTTTTTAAATATATTACATAACCTTTAATGTAAATGGTTTATTTTATTTTCATATAGGAAATCAAACAACCATATATTTCATATTTTGATGTTTATAGGAGGATGTATAGTGATCCGACCACTAGAGATATTAGTGGTGCTCACCTACATCAGATTGTGGTCTGTATATTTTCTTTTTGTGTTTAAAATTTAACTACAAATAATATTATAACTATTTTACTTTTAAATTTCAATTGAAGGGGTCATATGAGGACACGGTGTCTCAGATACAGACCGAGAGTCAGGTGGAGACCGATACTCCAACCAGTTCCCACCAATTTGACGAGACAAAATGGATGTAGGCGACCTAGTTTGCCTTCAAGAATGTCTGAGTTGTTGGCATCGACTCTCAATTAAAAAATTTGGATTTTCATAGCACTACTGTGATTTCGACATTCAATTTGAGAAGAGATCATCGAGAGTTATCATCATCTGATTCACTGTATTAGGAGCAGTTGTGAGATCATAATGAGATTATAGAGAGTATGCATAGGGAGCAAGATCATATGAATCAATGGTAGCAGCAACAACATGAAGAGTTTATACAACATCAGCAATAGTAACAACAGGAGGAGATGCAAGAGGAGATAAATCGATTGTCGCAGCAGCAAGAGCATGAGCAGTTGGAATACATGCGACGTTTGACTCGTGGATTTGGGAGGGAGTTCCCTCCACCATCTCCTCCAGACGACCCCCTCATTAATCTATTTATTTTTTATAATCAAACATTTGAATTTAAATTATGTTTGTAATTTTAAATATCTACATTTTTATATAGTTC
Organism: Viscum album; assembly: GCA_963277665.1. Lineage (NCBI taxonomy): Eukaryota > Viridiplantae > Streptophyta > Magnoliopsida > Santalales > Viscaceae > Viscum > Viscum album. Next base: position 910,846,339 of record OY728145.1, read on the forward strand.
ATTTTTTATATTGTTGCAGATATTACATTTTTATTTTTTTTATTTTTTATTTTTTATTACTTTATTTAATTTTTTATTATTTTTATTATTTTATTAATCATTATTTTTGATTATTTTTGTATTATTTTTATTATTTCATCAATTATTATTTTTGATTATTTTCTTTTGATTATTTTATTATATTTTTCGCGAATAATGAGGTTTTCATTATTTTATAATTTTTTATTATATTAGAAATATTAATATTATTATTTCCTTAATATTAATATTAATAATAATATTATTTTATCATTATTATTATTATTATATCAATATTATTTTATTATTTTATTATTTAATTTATTTTACTAATATTAATATTATTATTTCATTAATATTAATATTATATTATTATTATTATTTTTAACTATTTTTGACGGGTCTGTTGAAAATAGTATTTGTGACTTTTGCGATGGGCTCGTTCAAAAATTGTAGTTACAAAGGTTCATTACAAAAATTATTTGTGACCGGCCACCACAGTTAGGTTTTTAAAAATCATGATGAAGCTATTTGTGACAGAGCCAAATCCTTTCACGAATATTTACTTTTTTGTGATGGTCCATCAAAAAAACCCAATTTGCGACGATGTTTTCTACAACGGTTCATTTGCGATAGGACCATGTCACAAAAGGGTATTTATGATAGGAACCCGTCGCAAATGACCCGTCGAAAATTCCCCTATTTCCTAGAGTGAATATGTTTATTAAAATAATATTAAAAATTTTATTAATTGTATAATAATTGATAAAAATGAATACATTAATTATACATTATTAATTATTAAATTTTTTATTAATTAAATAATTTTAATAATTAATGTTATTAAATTGTATGTATTAAATATATAGACATATATTAATATATATAAATATGATATATATATTACAAAATATTTATAATCTTTACATTAAATAGTCTTATGTTTAATAAAAAATGGTTTATAATTTAAAATGAACATGAATTAAGAAGATTGACTATAATTACATAATACATGACATATAATTGAATGAAGATTGATTTTTCAATTTAACATAGATCAAATGTCTGTTATATTGGTTTTACATATACTTAAGTAATAAATTTTTATATACAATGCACATACACCAAACTTATCCATTTTTTCATGTAGTTTCTTCTAAATTACTTCATTATATCTGGTCTGTTCAGAATCAAATCCTTCATGGTGGTCTACATTTCTCTGTCAATGCTGCTTTTTCAAGCATTCTTTCTGCTATTCATGGGGCAAGATTATCGAGGGAACACTTCTGTATTAATTCAATTCATGATTTCTCATTTCTTACTCGAATTGGTGTCAAAGGTACTTACAAGACTCTGTATGGTACTTTTGAGGTCTTATGGAATAAACCTTTTGTTGGACGGATTAAGGTTAATTCTGATGGGGCCTTAAGGGGGTAATCTTGGTCCCTCTGGATATGTTTCTATTTTTAGGGATCACCAAGGGAATGTTATGGGATGCTTTCATGGTTCCTGTGGTATAGCCTCTACAATTGAAGCTAAAATGCTTGGTATCATTATTGTGGTGGAGTAAGCTACGATTCATTGATGGGACAATATTTTGTTAGAAATTGACTCTTCATTTATAGTTTCTTCCATCAGAATGGGTTCTAACCATTGATCTTGGAAGCTTACTAACAGATGGATTGGCTGCTTGGATTCTCTTCTCACTATGAATCATATCATCACCCACACTTATTGAGAAGCTAACTCAGTTACGGATAGACTTGCTAAAAATATAGTCCATGGTGATGATTTCAACTAGTATGATCACCCCCCCCCCCTAAAGAATTTTTACCCCTTCTTAAGAGGGATTTTGATAGATCACCTTTTTCAGGATTATGTATGTTGTACTTTAATTTTAATTGAAGGAACCTTGATTTTCTTAGCAAGGTTTAATCTTTCTAAAAAAATGTTAAAAATATTCTACTAATCATTTTTTTCTATTTTAGAAGTCATCTTATGGGTATCCGGTACCCCAACTACAACCACAGACACAAACAGTTGAAACACAAACATCAGAAAACGCAAAACAGCAAAGGATTACACACCATAATAACCTGATTCATCTCCTCATCCCATGCAGGAGTCATATTCTCCAGCAGTCGATTACCATTCTGGATGCCTCCAAAATCTTTCAGTTTGAGCCTGACTCCTAAGCTGATCAAGAACAAATTTATCTGGGGATTCCTGGTTGATCCTGCTACCATTTTTAAAAGCCAAATTCACTTCATTATTCCTCTTTGAGGCAGATCTAGTCCGCATCAATCTCGGAAGAAAATAGTAATCCTTCCTTGGTCTTCTTATTGGTGTAGCAGACAAAGGACAGTTAGCTATAGTCATCATCTGATTCCAACTTTGAACAAGATCACTGAATGAATGACCGACTGGACCGCTCACATTTTCTTTCCCTCCCCCAGAACTCTCCCTTCTGATTCTGACTTGGTTCCTCAAAACAGCATTAGTACACCCAGATTTGTTCCCCGGCCTCTGGTCAGGAGTGTTACACTCCATCAAGGGGAGGCCCCTCTCCTCAGTAGTTGTTTGCACAATGGGTTCAACATTATCCCCCGACCTCTCATCCGTACTCTCCACCAAAGGGCAGTGCCTGACCACACTGAGGTTGCCTTCCATAGTCATGGTACTTGTTTCATGCCCCAAGCATTCAACCTGCTGGTCCTCCAAGACCTCCTCACCAACGGAAGCTGATTCATGCCCCCTACATTCAACATACTGGCCCTCCATGATCTCCGCACCACCATCACCTCCTACAAAACAAATCCTCCTCCAAACTCGTGACTAACATGTCTTCAGAGAACACCTCAAACTCATTACTCAAAGATATAAAAGGTTTAGGCAATGGATCAAGACATTTAGAATCCTTAGCACTGGCCATGGTGACCTCCTCCACAGTGTTGGACTCCCATCCTTCCCCAATCTGCACTAAACCCAGACCATCCAAGGAAGTTGCAGGTATTCCTAAGTCCTTCTTTAGCCTTTGTAGAACCTCAATGAACTTTTGATTAGCCTGGTTTACCTTAACACCAGAAGCCCCATGGTCTTGGTCTCCCTCAAAATACACCTTACGAGACCCAGATGAAATTCCATCCACAGCTTCACCAGAGAAACATGAACCCCTTCGTCAACCGGCACTACAATTCTCTAACCTTGATTCGCCTTCACACCATTTCTTGCACCATCCTCAGTGCTCACAGAAGCAGGTTTCTCATTACTATGGACCTTCATCAACCGTGAAGGATATCCACCTCGGAAAACCTCAACCGAATGACCCAATATCTTGAAAGAGCCACAAAACTCAATCTAATTTTCATAAACAACCCTCTGTTTACATCGATATTCCTCATCGATTGTGATACAAATGAAATCAAAAGGGATGCAAGACACATCCATTTAATCACACACCTAGGGATTCACTAGATGGAAGACCTCCTCAGTACGATTATAAGAACAGAGGTATCTACCTACCATATTTCCCAACATGCAAATAACCTAAGGGTTTTGAAACGGAAGAGGAAGAGATGGGAAACTTAACCAAACCGAAATAGAAGGCAAGTCACAATTCATATGAAGATCGAAGGACTAACGTAGCAGAAGAAATCGGGATCCATTGAAGCTACGAGGAGTCCTCGACCAAGCATGGATGACATCTGCCTCCGATTCGAACCTAATCATGATTTTCTTGCTATCGAGTAATCCAACCACCAATCTTTCATTAAGATCCCAAGCTCCGAAGACAAATCAGTCGAAGTCATCAAATTATGGCCTCTTGTGCTTGAAACGAGCCACCAGAGTGAGATTCAACAAGGCTAAGGAATCTGTAAAATCAGATGAGGAGAGTTAAAGGTTTGGTAGTCCATCAATTAAATCCAAAACTTTAGGGTTTAATGAGGATTTCAGAAAAGGGGTAAGGAAATCCATATTGGGGAAATGCCGAAATGACCTAGCTCTGCCATGATATGACGATTACCCCTCCCCCACCAAGGGGGGAGGACCCGGTACAGAGATGGTGCATTATTTTAATACATTGGTAAGATTACAAGGAATCAAGTCCCAAAGGACTGATCAGTTTAGCAGTCTTGGAAAATAGATCACATACATGAATGTTACATTACACTTTATAACATACAACAAAAAATAAATAATCCTTTATGAATTCTATTATTCTCTTAGTTTCACCCTGCATATCAATCCTAATACACTTCTTGGAATCCAGGGAAAAATAAAACATAGAAAGGGGTGAGGTCGACTTCTCAGTACGGATAACAATACAACATAAACTTTCATAAATAAGCATATACATTTAAGGCAATGTATAAGACTAAAACAAAAGCCTTTTAAACTTTAACTTCAGCATAATATGGAAAATATAAAATCAAATAATACCATTTACTTATTCACATGGATATTCTACTAGTCAAATAATCACATGCAATATCAATATCCACTTTCATAATGATGGAATACATAATACCAGACTCTCATAACCACATAGTCAAGGCCTTGTGCCAAGACTACAAATAAGATTCTGTCAAGTCCTTGTGACAAGACACAAATTTGTATCATGAGACCTACCGATGCATCCAGGAGCAATAACGGGCTCCACTCGTCACTTACTAAGTCCAATGCATTCCTCATATGAAAAGGTTTAAACATAACATAAACATTTGTATTAAAACTAGCATACAAAATGTCAATACATTATCCATAAACCATGAATGGTGTAAAAATAACACATCCACAGTCAAAAATATCACAAAACATTCAAAACAATATGAAAGTTTTGTATCATAATAAATCAACTTCAAATAAGTTTAAAATCCATCAAAGGATGTTCATATAGATGAAAATGATTTGTAAAACTCTTTGAGAGAAATATAAATTTTTCCTAAAAACATTTAAAAGTCACAAAATGTATAAAGTAAGACATTTAAACACATTTTTGAATCAAAGTGTCCCATACCACATTGAATCGTTTGAAAGGAATTAACATTTTAAAAACATTCATGTCCATATAAATAAAGCCATAAAAACCATTTTGAAAACATGGAAATTAATGAGAATTATTTAGAAGAATAAATATTTAAAACTTTTAAAATGATGTTTTAGTAAAAAAGTAGCTTAAAAATAATCCCTTTTAAAACTCTTTTATGAAACATGGACATGGATAATAAATATGACCCAGTAGATACCTACATAAAAACAAGCTCGAATAATAAATAGATTGTAAAATTAACACTTACCTTGTACTTTTCCTTGGTCGAGGGTAGGTTAAACTCTTGTATAATGGTGAAATAATTGTTATTAAATTATTAAATAATCATATATAGTAATATGATATCATATATGATCTTTTAACAATGATTTGTTAACAGTATCTTAGTATTATCGTCATTTCCAGTGTTAACCGATTTGTTTCCCTTTATATGCATTGTTAAGTAAGTAATGCTTATCATGGATACGATGTATCTTATTCATATTAATAATTATATTAAGTCTTTAAATATTATTTTTAATCATCTAATGAAAATTAGTCTTGAATGGAAACGATGGGGAATGAATCTCTTCGCGTTCGTGGAGACGGTAATTCGTACGTACGCACGAGCGATAATATCATTTTTTTTATATTAAAATAATGTATAATTGGATGGTATATCATATATACAGAATCATTATCATGTTATATTTGTTATTCACATCAATTAAACATCATTATTATACCCATCCAAATAATAATGTATTGAATAACAATTACACGACGACGTGGAGACGGTAAGCCGTACGTACGCACGTATGGTGACATGTCATTCAAAGGATAGATAAAAGAATGAATATGGTTGTAACATATTTATAATAACATCATAGTATATAGAAGATACTGGAGTTATTTTTTATAATGTAAACAACAAATAAATAAGAAGTGAAAGAAGAAAGGAACTTGAAAGAGATGATGAAATATTTACCTCTTCTTTGGGGTTTTCCTTTTCATTTGATCCAAAGGGATCCTTAGGTTGGCTTTATTACTAAAGGAAGGCCTCTTGGATGAATTGAGGACAGTTGATAGGGTATTTGGGCAGAGTTTGGCTGAGCCAAATGGCTTTGAAGGTGTGAATTAGAGAGAAGGGGGAGTACCCTTTTATAAGAGGGGTGAGGGGAATCTTAGGAAAAGCTAGAAATATTATTTTGTAATAAAGTACTTTTCGGTTTCTAATAGATCCAAAATGGATTATTTAAAGGATAAAGTTGGTATGGGTGGAAAATCACTCAACCGATAGGTTTTAGACAGGTTTGGTTCACAATATTAACCTTATTTTGTAGATTTAACTCTTAGTTAAATAGTTTGACATATACCATGTATCTTTGTATTTTTATATTATATGTTTAATAAAAATACTATATACTTTCGAGAGAAACCCATGTGGTTCATTAATGTCACAACTATCATTATATAAATATTTTGACCAAACCATAGATTTTTAGGAATATAATATCAATTAATAATACAATATTTGATTTAAAAACTCTTTTAAGTCAATTTTGACATGATTTTGTATTTTGTTTTATTTAAATTTATAAAAGAATTATTACTTTGAAAAAAATTCATCTAACCAACCCTAGTACATAATATTAACCCATAATATGAGTGGAATTCATAAAAAGTCCAAAATTTCATTTATTTGGATATTTATAATATTAATTATTTTAATATTTCATTAATTAGGTAATTAATGCACCATCATTGTGTCATAAATAAATTAAATTATTTAATGTCTAAAAAATATAAATTAAATACCATTATTTATTAAATTGTTTTATCTTTCTAATTAATACTTATTGTCGAATTTATCTTATGTTTATCCCTATATTAAAAATGTTTTAGTTATTAAACTTTGATTTTAAATCATTTAACTCTTCTTTGAATTAAATAATAATAAATATCCTAGTCTAATCCAAGTAGACCTGAAGGATAAAATTTAATTTCTAAGATTTTTTTTGGTCGAATTACAATTATCCAGTAGAATTAGGACATATGTTAGGGTAATAATAATATCATTTTTAACCATAATTACCCTATTTACTTTTAACCGTGGTAAATAAAAGTAAACAGTTACTATTTACCAAAAATTATTTTCACCTTATTGAACCACATTTTACTTAATGATATCAAATGTGTCTCTTAGATTTTTGAAATTCAACTCACAGAAGCAGTAAAATTAATTTTTATGTAAATTTGCAAATGCTCCTAGGAGGTGGGTAAAAGGCGGCAAAAAGTTCAATAAACTTTTTATATAAAAAAAATTATTATAAACTGACTCCATTGAATTAAATTGAACTTATATAGGTATTATGTATCTATTTTGACCTAAAATAAATTTAAATAAAATAAATAATTATTTAAATAAAAATATGTTTTTAAGCAATAACTCAGCGTTTTCACTATTCATCAAAAATTGAAAGTTTTCAGAAAAATACCAAAAATGCACCCTAAGATAATTTTGATATTCTGAATTAAAAAATGAATTTTAATTTACCAATTTAAATGCATAGAAGTTTCATTAATTAATTTAAAATTAATTACCGTTATCAAAACCCGAAAGCGTATTTTTAAGAAATAATAACTATCAAAAGATTATCACTTGTTTATGACCAATTTAAAAGGGAAATTACATAAAATGACCATAAATTGGATTAAATGGTAAAAATATAATCTAATTATACTTCAAAACCATTAAAATTTATAATTCAACACTACAAATTATTTTGATTAAAAAAGTTGTTTTCAATTTAAATATAGTATTTTTCACTATTCACCCAAATATGAAAGTTATCAAAAAAACACCAAAAAATTATTAAATATAAATTCTTATGTCCCGATTATAAAGAAGAAGTTTATTTTACCAAATTGAATATATAAAAGTTTCAATTATTGGATTTAAAAAGGGTTCGGCATTAAAAGGCGGTAAAATTGCATTTTTTGAAAAATACATATTTTTTCTGAAAAAAGTGAATTTGTTCTTAAATTATGTCTAAGAAACTCATAATATAGATTCTAAAATTATAATGACTATATAATGCTCAAAATTCTTTTAATTCTATTCATAACCGCTTTTGAACGGCTAGTTTGGTAAGTCGTGGTGCGCTTGAACTCAGTGTTGCATGTAGTGAAAGTTATTAAATTACTTTGAAGAAATAAAGTACTATGAAATATTGGGGTGTTGCATTCTTCCCTCATTGAATAAATTTCATCCTCGTAATTTGAAATTGTTCTTTTAAAATAAAAGGTTAAAAATAGAAAATACCTTTGTGGGAAAACCCCCATCATAAATTGGGTTAATAAAATTCAGTCTTAATAAGAGGAAAAGGGGAATGAAAAAGTCACCACCAAATTATGATCTTGATTATGAGAACATTTGTGGAAATTAGAGACACATAATTGGAGGAAAATGTAAATATTTATAGAGAGTGATTTAGGTAATCAGTCACAAACAATTGTAGAATTGAGGGCCTCAAAGCCATCAATCTATGATGATTCAAAATATCATCTGTTCAACAAAATAGAAGGTATTAGGAAAACACATTTTTAGTTTTGAGACCACTTACCTAATGTTTAAGAATTAATTTATTTATAGAATAATAGAATAAAAAAATATACTTTACAAGTAGAGTTCCATCCTTTAACTAATTTCTACAACAAACTCATCTTTCACATTAAAAGATAATAGAACTAAAAAAATATTCTATTTATCCTATTCATATAGGGTTAAAAAAATGAATTTATATTTCATCTACGAGACCTTTAAAAAAAACTAAATTATTCAATCCAGGACATCATGTGGTCCAGTGGTAGGTGATACACCCTTTTCACCCTTCGGTTGTGGGTTCAAATCTCACGGCCTTACCGGACGCGACGGGTTACCGCCCGACCTCCGGGTTTTCCTTTTTTTGGCAATCCAAAAAATAATCTCAAACTAGAATTATCCAAAATACATCTGTACAAACTCCCAGTCCAAAATTTATAAGGAAGGTAAACACAATGATGATCTTTTTTTCCATGTAATAACATGTGAATACCTTCATCATGTATTCTTTTAAAACACTGCAACATCCTGAATTACCATAAAAAATTATTTATTACATTCATGCTCCCTTATTTCTTATAGAATACTGGATATAATCCTTATATACAAAAATTTTGTAAACTCCAACAATGATGGAATATACAAATCCTTAATCAGTTTCAAGGTAGTCCAGAGTATCCAATATAATTTATCCAAATCAATCATGTATTATTCCAAAATAACTACCTTGGTATCAGAACCATATTATGGTTTATCTTTATCTCAACCATATATTTTCCAAATATTTAACCTACTATTGAGTCACTTTTATTGGTTCCACACAATCCAAAGTCCTTAATGAAATAGTACTGTTGTACAATCCTTATAGACTCTATAATTCTTATAACATGTACATCAGTAATACATTACTAAAATGACACAATACTTTAATAACAACGTAAGAAATATAATCATTCCTCTTCATCTTCGGTAGTATCATAACTTTATTATTATACAATTTCAACATTTGGGGTGTACTCTGATGATTAGAACATTGATTCACATAGTGTCCCAACTCCTTGCAGATGAAGCATTGTACATTTGAAACTTTTTTCTTACCCTTCAAATCACATACTTGGTGTCCTTTTTCTCAACACTTATAACAAACTCCCATTCCCTTCAAGAATTTTCCAAGGTGATTTTTCCATAGTTATCACATATGGGAAAATCCTTCTTTTCTTTCTACCCTTTATGCATCTTTCTATATTACATCCTTTTCTTATCTTGCTTCCCTTCAAAGCCATATGACTCAAGGAATTATTTACTTATCTTATTAACACATGATACTATTTCTTCATATTTTGATAATAAATGGGAGACTATTTCCCTTCTAAATGTTGGCTTAATACCATGAAAGATACGATCCTTCTTACTCTTTGGATCATATGTATTGCTGAAGTTCACATTCCTTCTATTGGGCACCATTTCTATAAAATGGCATACAATAGGTCAGTTTATGAATTGCAATGAATAATTCCAAACTTGTAAAATACCTAACGTAAATTGAAAAGTTTATGGATATAATCCATAATAATAAAAATATTTTTTTTGAGGAGGTATATACTTGTAAATCATTCATAATGATTTTTAAAGAAAACGAGAATTATCCTAAGCATATCCCTTGAGAGTATCGTAACCAAGAGTGAAGAAAGGCCCGTTGTCATGCACCAGTTCCTATTGAAGTCTAGCTCAAAGCAGTGTTTTTGGGTGTTACCTCTAGGTACATCTGTTCCAGAGCCGCCTCTACCTGGTCGTATCCATACAAGGATGTATTTGCTTTGAAAACTCAAAAACTCTCTACATTACCAAAATTATAGGAAGTTCTTCTATACTAATCTTCAAAGTCTATCTTAGGGTAATGTGATTTAATCAGGGTTTATCTAAATCTTGTTTCCAAGGTTATTTATAAACATCCTCTGATACTAACTCTAACGCCCCAACCCTAGAAGCCCAGAGTCGGTGCATAATTTTAATACATTGGTATGATTACAAGGAATCAAGTCCCAAAGGACAGATTAGTTTACCAGTCTTGGAAAATAGATTACATACATGAATGTTACATTACACTTTATAAAATAAAATACAACATAAATAATATTTTATGAATACCATTATTATCTTAGCTTAACCCAGAATATCAATCACAATACACTTCTTAGAATCTTGGGAAAAATAAAACATATAAATGGGTGATCTCAGATGCTCAGTAAGGATATTAATACATCAGATGCTTTCATAAATAAGTATAAACATTTAAGGCAATGTGTAAGACTAAAACAAAATCCTTTTAAACTTGAACTTCGCATAATATGGACAATATAAAATGAAATAATTCCATTTACTTATTCAAATGGATATTCTACGAGTTGAAGAATCTCATGAAATATAAATAGCCACTTTCATAATGATGGAATGCATAATGCCAAACTTTCATAACCACATAATCAAGGTGTTGTGTTAAGACTACAAATAAAATTTTTTCAAGGCCTTGTGCCAAGACACTAGATTGTCTCATGAGACCTACTGATCCATCAAGCAGCTATAGTGAGCACCACCCGTCACTTAATATGTTTAATGCATTCCTCATATAAAAAGGATTAAACATAACATAAATATTCATATTAAAACAAGATTATGAAATTTCAATAATTTATCCATAAACCGTGAATGGTATAAAAATAACACATCCACAGTCAAACATATCACAAAACCTTCAATACAATATAAAAGTTTTGTATAATAATAAATCAACTTCAAATAAGTTTAAAACCCATCAAAGGATATTGATATAGATGAAAAATATTTGTAAAACTCATTTAGAGAAATATAACTTTTTCCTAAAAACAATTAAAATTCACACAATTTATAATATAATAAATTTAAATACATTTTTGGATGAAAGTTTCCCATAACACTTAGACACTTTTAAAAGGAATTAACATTTTAAAAACATTCATGTCCATATAAATAAAGCCTTAAAAAACATTTTGAAAACATGGAAATTAATGAGAATTATTTATAAGAATAAATATTTAAAACATTTAAAATTATGTTTTAGTAAAAAGGTACCTTAAACATAATCCCTTCTAAAACTCTTTTATGAATCATGGACATGGATAATAAATATGTCCCAGTAGATACTTATGTAAAAACAACCTCAGATAATAAAGAGATTTTAAAATTAACCCTTACCTTGTAATTTTACTTGGTAGAGGGTAGGTTAACCTCCTATAAAATGGTGAAATAATTGTTATTAAATTATAAAATAATCATATACATTAATATGATATCATATATGATCTTTTAACATTGCTTTGTTAATAATATCTTATTATTGTCGTCATTTCGGGTGTTAACCGATTCGTTTTCCTTTATATGCTTTGTTACGTAAGTAATGTTTGTTATGGATAGGATGTATCTTATTCATATTTAGAATGATAGAAAGTCTTTAAATATATTTTTTAATCATCTAATGAAAATTATTCTTGAATGGATATGATGGGGAATGAATCTCATCGCGTTCGTGGAGACGGTAATCTGTACATACGCACGAGCGAAAATATCATTCTTTTGATATTAAAATAATGTATAAATGGATGTTATATCATATATAAAGAATAATTATCATGTTATATTTATTATTTTTATCAATTACACATCATTATTATACCCATAAAAATAATAATGTATTGAATAACAATTACACCACGTGTAAAGAGGGTAAGTCGTACGTACGCTCGTATGGTGACATGTCATTTAAAGGATAGATAAAATAACGAATATGGTTGTACCATATTTATAACAACATCACAGTATATAAAAGATACTAGATTTATTATTTTATAATGTAAACAACAAAGAAATAGGAAGTGGAAGAAGAAAGGGACATGAAAGAGGTGATGAAATATTTACCTCTTCTTCGGGTACTTCCTTTTGATTTGATCAAAAGGGCTCCATAGGTTATTTTTCTGACTAAAAAAGTCTTCTAGGATGAAGGGAGGACAGTTTAGAGGGTATTTGGGCAGGGGTTGGCCAAGCCAAATGGATTTTAAGGTGTGAATTAGAGAGAAGGGTGAGTACCCTTTTATAAGAGGGGTGTGGGGCACCTTAAGAATAGCTAGAAATATTATTTTATAATAAACTAATTTTCGGTTTATAATGGCTCAAAAAGGGATTATTTAAAAACTAAGGTGGGTAGGAGTCACAAACACCTAAAACAATAGGTTTTAGACTGGTTTGGGTCACTATATTAACCTTATTGTTTAGATTTAACTCTTAGTTAAATAGTTTGACATATACCATGTCTCTTTGTATTTTTATATTATATGGTTAATAAACTTACTATATACATCCAAGAGAACCCCAATTGGTTTATTAATTACATACCTATAATTATATAAGTCTTTAGTCCAAACCTTAGATTTTTAGTAATAGAATAATAATTAATAATATATTTTTTGTTTTAAAAACTTTTTATGTCAATTTTGACACTATTTGGTATTGTGTTTTAGTTAAATTCATAAAAGCATTATTATATCAAAAAAATTCATCAAAACAACCCTAATATTTCTTATTAACCAAAACAAATATTGGAAATCATAAAAAGTCCCAAATTACATTTATTTGGATATTTATAATATCAATTAATTTAATATTTCATTAATTAGGTAATTACTACATCATCATTGTGTCATAAATAAAATAAACTATTTAATGTCTAAAAAATATAAATAAAATACCATTATGTAGGAAATATTTTTTTACTTTCTAGTTAATGTTTATAGTTGAATTTATCCTATGTGTAACCCTATATTAAATTTTATTTATTTATTAAACTTTGATTTTAACTCTTTTAACTCTTCTTTGAATTAAATAATAATAAATGTCCTAATATAATCCAAGTGGACCCAAAGGGTCATATTTTATTCCTAAGGTTGTTTTAGGTCGAATTACACTTATCCAATAGAATTAGGACATGTGTTAGGGTAATAATAATATAAGTTTTACTCTTAATTACCATATTTACTTTTAACGGTGGTAAATAAAAGAAAAACGTTACTATTCACCAAAAATTATTTTCATCTTATTGAACCAAATTTTACTTAAAGATATCAACCGTGTATCTAAGATTTTTTAAGTTAAACTCATAGAAGCGTAAAAATTAAGTTTTATATAAATTTACAAATTCTCCTAGGAGGTGGGTAAAAGACGGTAAAAAGTTCAATAAACTTTTTATATATCTAAAATTATTATAAAATGACTGTAATGAATTAAATTGAACTTATATAGTTATTATGTATCTATTTTTACCAAAAATAAATTTTAATAAAATAAGTAATTATTTAAATAAAAAGTTAGTTTTAAACAATAACTTAGTGTTTTTCACTATCCATCAAAAATTAAAAGTTTTCAGAAAAATTTCAAAAATTAACCCTAAGCTAATTTTGATATTCCGAATTCAAAAATTAATTCTATTTTACCAATTTAAAAAAATATAAGTTTCATTAATTAATTTAAAATTAATTCCTCTTATCAAAACCAAAAAGAGGATTTTTAAGAAATAATAACTTTCAAAAGATTGACACTTGTTTATGTCGAATTTCAAAGTGAAATTACTTATAATGAACATCATTGGATTAAATGGTAAAAATATAATCTATTTATACTTCCAAACCATTAAAATATATAATTCAACACTACAAATTATTATAATTAAAAAAGTTGTTTTTAGCTAAAATATAGTATTTTTCAATATTCACCCAAATATGAAAGTTAACAAAAAAACACCAAAAATTTATTAAAACTGAATTCCTATGTCCTGATTCAAAAGAAGAAGTTTATTTTATCAAATTGAATATATAAAAGTTTCAAATATTGTATTTAAAAAGGGTTCTCCATTAAAAGGTGGTAAAATTTCATTTTTTTAAAATACATATTTTATCTGAAAAAAAAGAATTTGTTCTTAAATTATGTCTAAGAAACTAATAATATGGATTATAAAATTATAAGGATTATATAAAGTTCAAAATTCATTTAATACTATTCATAACTGCTTTTGAATGGCAAGTTCGGTAAGTCGTGGTGCGCTTGAACTCAGTGTTGCATGTAGTGGAAGTTATTGAATTACTTTGAAGAACTAACGTACTATGAAATATTTGGGTGTTACAAGAATTATATAAATATATATAAGGATATAAATATTATTTTTAGAAAATATTAATGTAATTATAAATAAATAATTATAAAATTATAATAAATACGATTAAAAAGGAATATATTTAATATATTTATATTTATATATATTTATTATATATATATAAATATATTTAATTTTTTTATTTATAATTATAATTTTAAATTATTTATCATCACTTTATTCACGTTGATAAAGATGAGGATTTTTCAGCGCTAACCAACATACTGGTAAAATAAAAATTTATCAATGCTAAAGTTTTAGAGTAGATAAATATTGAATTTATCAGTGTATTTTTAGAACTCATAAATATATGTATTTATCAACGCTAAAAAAGCACCGATAAAGAGTCATTTTATCAGCGATTAAGTAATAAGCGCTGAGAAAAGAGATCTTTATCAGAGCTTATTTGTATGTTCTGATAAAAGTGTCTCAATCTATTTTAAAAACCCTATCTACTTGCGAACTCATCACAATATTAAGAGATTTCGGTAGAATCCACCCACTACCAAAACTCCTCCTCGTTGAATCGAAGCTCAAATCACACCACTAGATGGTTTTCCGTGATCCAATTAGAAGAACATATCATCCAACATCTGGTTTTAAATTACGATTGTGATTAAAAGGGGTTTCTCATCACTTTCCAGCAATTTCTCTGCTCGAGGTAGGTGGTTCCATGCCCTAACAATTTTAAATAATTTAATTTTCTCATTTGGTTAATTTTCACATGATCTATAATTTATTTTGGTGATGAAAACATGTTTTTGAAATTCCTTGACATGCATTTGGGTTGAAAAAAAATTTTCTAAAGAGAAATTGTTATGTTTCTATATGGGCTTTGTTGTGAAAAAATAGTGGAATTGTTCAATTAATTGTTTGAGTAGTGAGACATGTGTTTTTGTGGGTGCTTAAGGTTCTCATGTGTTGAAAAAGGATTTTTGATTGGAAATGGATCATTTTAGGAATGTTATCCATGTTGTGAACTTTTGAGTATGAGTTGTGAAGTGTTTAGACAGTGAATAATTTGTTTTAGAAATGAAATTTGGGAAGTGGAAATGGTTTATTAAATGGTGTGAGTGATGCGAAATGTGTTTTCGAAGGGTTTGTCATGATTTGTGTTGGGTTTGTGTTTTGTAATGGAAAATGGCTATATTGTGTGTGTATTTTAGTGTGGTACTTAGTGGAAGGGTTTTATGGGTTGTTTGAAAGGTGAAAATCCGGTGTTCGAAGGCGCATAAATGGAGATAAGTTTAGCAGTATTTTCTTAAAGGAAATTGACATACTTTTCCATGTTAAACATGTTGTAAATTTTTTAATGTAAATTTTAAATTGTTTTAAATGATGTAAGACATGTTTTGAAAATGATTTCGGGTTGCATACAAATTTTTTTAAAAGGTAATTTCTATGGAATTAGTTTCTAATTGGTGTAAAATCTGGTTTTGTTAATTTGAAGCATTCTATAAATTAGTTAGTATATTTATTAAATTATATAAGTGTTGAAAATGATGTTTGATGTTATTATGCGGTGCTTTTGATTTTAAAATTAAAATTTTCATGTGAACTTGGGTGTGTTTTTGACGTAAATCCATGTGGAGCCTCAGGGGGTTATTTTAGAAAACATTTTAATTAAATTATTAACATACATAATAAGTATGAGTCATGTTTGTGAAATTATTTGGTGTGAATATATTTTCAAATGGGGTTTGAGTGTGCAAGTAGCGGTACACTCTGTGTACTTTATTTGGCATGACTTGTGTGTGTAAATGTGTTTTGTTAGTGACATGTGAATGTGAAATTTTATTGAGAAAAAGGGGATCCTGGGTAATCATGTAACTTTATTATGCTATGTTAGGGAATATTGATATTTTTATAGTAATATCATTGTTCATAGAATTAATGTAGTGTTTCATATTAATGTTTAATCATTTCTTTTTAGTATTACTCACATAATAATTTGTTTTTGTTATACAGGTGGATTATTTTTTTTTGATTTGGGGTGGTCTGTCCAACATTCATGCTTCTTATCCCTAAAAATCATTTCACCCATGAAGTATTGAATTTATCACTTTATTTCATGTTACCTCCACTTCCTTTATAGGAAGAGGAACAACACGGCCTATGCTCAATCACATAGGTAATCTTGATGTTTCTATAGTAAAATAATTATCCATTTAATTAATGTATCATTTAATATATTTTTTTAATTCATTTCTTTTTAGTATTACTCACATTATAACTGTTTTCTTATACATGTGGATTCTTTTATTCGAGTTTGGGTGCTCTATCCAACTTTAATGCTTATTCTCCCTTAAAATCATTTCACCGATGAAATGGTACATTTATCACTTTCTTTCAAGTCACCTCCCCTACCTTTGAAAGAATAGAAAGAATGATACATATGCTCAATCACAGATGTAATCTTGATGTTTACACCGTAAAATCATTTTCCATAGAATTAATTTATTGTTTCATAATTATGTTTTATTTTTTTATTTTTAGTATTACTCACATAATAATTGTTTTCTTATATAGGTGGATTCTTTTGTTTGATTTGGGGTGCTCTATCCAACTACCATGCTTCTTCTCCCTTAAAACTGTTTCCCCACATCAGTGGTGCATTTATCTCTTTATTTCAAGTTACTTCCTCTTCCTTTGCAGGAAGATAAATGACGTTGTCTTTGCTCAATCATAGAGTTAATTTTGTTGCTTGCACAGTAAAATTATTATCCATATAATTAATGTATTATTTCAGATTTATGTTTAATTTATTTTGTCTTAGTATTACTCACATAATAATTTTTTTCTTATATAGGTGTATTCTTTTGTTCATGTTTATGTGGTTTGTTTGAAGCTACTAATGCAGTGTTGATTGTTCGACAAAAAATTCAATGGAAATCATTGTAACATTGAACTTTAGGATTTTTTTGAATGTATGTAATAATTTTTATTTTTTTAATTGTATAAATAAATGTTTGAAATGACTATAATATAGTGTTTTTTCTAGTATTTGTGTTGTAAATTTCATTTCATTTAAATTATGTATTGAGACTTGTTTTTATTGATATATCTGGTGTGTTTCTAGTGCTTCTGGTGCTGTGGTGTGCTGTAACATCACAATGTAGTGGTGCTATTAAAGCATACTGATGTATGGCCTTTTATCAGTGCTTTTTAAACCACTAATAAAGAATAACTTTATCATCACCTTGAAAAGAGAAAATAAAAATTAATAATTCAGCTATTCTAAAAGTGGTGATAGAGGTATACTTTATTAGTGTTTCTACAGTGATGATGGAGGATTATTTTAGTGATACTTTAAGAAGAGTAGATAAAAGTCAATGGATTTTAACTTTTCTCACATTGTCAGTGCTTTTCAAGTGCTGATATAGGCCATTTCTAGTGAGGTTCAGAGCCTATTTTGTAGTAGTGATAGAGAGTCTGCGTAGAATACAAATGAATGAATTCAAGAAACCATAAAAGATCATTTTATTTTTCAATTAATGGATCATATTATAGAAAGACTTGCGGGACATGAATTATACTCTTTCCTGGATAGATATTCAGGATATACTCAAATTGTAGTTGACCCTAATGATTACCCAAAGGACACATTCACATGCCCATTTGGTACCTTTTCTTACAGATGAATGCCATTCAAAATGTGCAATGGTCCAACAACATTTAAGAGACGCATGACACATATCTTATATGACATGGCTGGAGAGTTCCAAGAAATATTCTTGGATGATTTCTTAGTTTATGGTAGATTATTGGAATCCTGTTTATACAATCTAGAATTAGTTCTTTTGGATTGTGTAGAAAAATTTCTAGTCCTGAATTTGGAAAAATTCCATTTCATGGTGCGAGGAGGAATAGTCCTTGATAATAAAATTTCCAATGAAAGTATCAGAGTTGATTTATCTAAAATCAAAGTCATCAAGGATCTACAAGAACCCTCAACCGTAAAGGCTATCAAATGTTTTCTAGGCCATAATGGATTTTATAGATGATTTGTGAATGATTTTTCTAAAGTGGCCCATCCATTGAAACATTTGTTTTTAAAATATAATTCTTTCAAAATCAACGAGTAATGTAGTCAAGTTTTCAATACATTAAATAAAAGTCTGATAGCATCACCAGTCATCATTGCACCCAATTGTGACAAATAATTCGGGTTAATGTGAGATTCAAGCTACCTTACTATTAGTGTTGTATTGGGAAATCACATTAGAAACATATTATATCCCATTTATTATGAAAACCACACACTAAGTGAAGCTCAAGTCAATTACATCCACATAGAGAAATAACTCTAAGCCGTTGTATATGCCTTTGATAAATTCTGCTCATATATAGTTTTTTCTAAAGTGACTGTATACAAAGATCATGTTTCCCTTAGGTACTTGATGAACAAGAAGTATTCCAAGACTTGGTTGATACGTTGGATCCTCTTGCTATAAGAATTTGATATCATGATCAAGGAAAAAAAGGGATAGATAATTTGATTGTAGATCATCTATCTAGACTTATTCTACCCATTATTAAGGAATACTAGGAAGCTTAAATTGAAGTGAACTTTCCAGATGAAATGTTATTTAATATTAGGGATCAACCTTGGTTCATGGATATTTCCAATTATCTTGACACATGATTGATACACCAAGAAATATCATACCAAAAACGAAAAATATTTTTGTTAGATTCCATGCATTACTACTGGGATGAGAAACTATTGTTCAACCATTTTGATGATGACTTATTAAGAAGCTGCATCCCTGAAGAAGAAACCTAAAATGTGGCTGAGATGTGTCACATGTCAACAACTAGTGGACATCATGGACCCAAGGATACAATATCCAAAATTCTACAAAGAGTTTTTTTTCTATCCCACACACAACTAAGATGCAAGGGAATTCTTCCAATGATGTGACAGATTCCATCAGATCAGAAATGTAGGTAGGAGGAATGAGATGACACATAATCCCATCATAGAAGTCAAAATCATAAACGTTTGGGGAATATATCTCATGGGACCCTTGTAAGAACCCATAGCTTCTTTTCAGGTATGTTTTTCCTTTTCTGGTCGTTTTTTAGAAAAAGAGGAAAAATAGAAGAATATATAAATTTTCTAAGTACACGCCGTGTACTGAATGAGTACACACCTTTTACTTTTCTCTCATGCGTGGTCGTGTGCTAGCCGTGTCCAGTCCACACACACGGTGTATAGAAGTGATGTGGAGGCCACTTAATGCGGTGTGTGGAAAGAGCGCATACACGCTGTGTACTCATGAAGTACATGCCATGTACATTTCTATTTATTTCATTATACGGACCGGGGTCACAACCTAACCCCAAATACGTCTTCTTCTCCAGATATTTCGACCGAGAGCGAGGGTAGGGATGTAGATCTTCTCAGAGCCACTGATCCATCACCTGCTATCTGAATCGAACACTGTTAGTTGCGGTAGAATCACAATGGTGAGTTCTTAGTTCTTCTTTGGCCACATTTCCTGATTCCTTCTTTTGTGAGAGTTATATGAGGTTGAACGTTTTAGGAATTTTTGCAGATCTTCTCCATTCTAGGCTGATTCATGGGCCGAGTTTCAAGTATATCAATCTCCTAGGATTGAGGTAGGTGGTTTGTTTCCCTACGTTGAATGTCTTTGAGTTTTTGGTGTAAAAGTGCCGAATACCCATGTATCGGGTTTCTCAGGTTAGGGTTTTGATCCTTTTTTGTTATTTTCCTTAGGTTACTTGTATGATTGAGGTTATTACATGATTGATAATTTCTTGTTAGCAGGTTTGAGGATCACCCCATGGGTGTTTCCCCTATTTTGGATATTTATCACAGTTTGGATTAGGTTTCCTGTGAGGCAGACCATGTTTCATTGCTTGCTTGCCTTGATATAGTTGATTGCATGTATTGCCTACTGTTTATATACTTTTTATGATTTGTAGCTATTATCCATGTAGTTTGTTGAGATTAATTTGGGCTGATAACAGTCGATTATGAACGACTACACTACTCAGGGATGTGGGAACCTGGTGTGGTAGACTAAAGAGGGAATTGGCGATTAAGGGCTTCACTAGAGAGTCTATTATAAATTATTATCATCCGTAGGACCTACAGGAATGGGACTTTGTTCTTATTCAGAGTGTCCTTAGTTATGTATCGAGACTATAGGGGGAATTATACATAATTTCTTACTCAGAGAGTCTATATCTATTGTTGCAATACCACAGGGGAATTGACGGTGAGAGCTTTCCAGAGCATCTGTGCCTTTGTATGTTTACTTGACTAGAGGGGTCTTCGAGTGTAAGACACCTAGAGAGTCACCATGAATATTTTTTGTGTAACACCCAAGATTTTTATGAGTAATATTTTGTTTTTATATATCATCAAAGGAATCTTTCACTACACACTTTCTTGGCTTACTTTACACGCAATCACGACCTTCCTCGATAGCTTGCGTTGTACGCAATACCGAGTTTTACTAAACAACGATATATTATTATAATATTGTTATGAACTAGCCGTTATGAATAGTGTTAACTAAAATTTGAATTTTATAACATTATTATTCATCTTACACATTTCTAGAACATGTTATAAGAACAAAATAATTTTTTCGGGTAAAATAAGTATTTTTCAAAAAATGCAGTTTTGCCGCCTTTTGATGGCGCACCCACATTAAATCTAGTTTTTGACATGTTTATATGTTCAATTTGACAAAATAAAATTCTTCATTTGAATCAGGATATAAAAATTTACATTAGATAAAGTTTTGATATTTTTCCGATAACTTTCATATTTTAATGAATAGCAAAAACACGCTATATTTTAATTAAAAACAACTTTTTTTCATCGTAATATCTTATGTGGTTAAATTATAATATTGAATGGTTTTAAAGTATAAATAGAATATATATTTACCATTTAATATAATATATGTCATTAGCATTGATTTTACCTTGAATTCGTAGGTTAAATCAATTCAATCTTTTGCAATGTTTTAAAGAAAAACCCGTTTTCTTTCGACAACGGGATTAATTTTAATTTAATTCCTGCATCTTTTGTGTATTGAATTTCGAAAAATGGATTACATATTTGGAATCAGAGGGTCCAAATTATGTTAATAAGCTACTTTTTATTTTTGGGAATTATGAATAGTAATTATGATAAATTTTATTTACCATAGTTAAAGGTAAATCGGGTAATTAAGGGTAAATATAATAATTTAAAATTACCCTAACAAATGTCAAAATCTTATTGGATGACTACAAGGAGACCCATATCACCTAAGGGTCAGATTAGATTCATTTAATTAAATTTTTTCAATGAAAATAATTTAATTATTATTAAAACCAAAGAATGTGACAACATGTCACTTTCTTAAATTATATAAGTATAATAATTTTAATCTAGTGATAAACTTCATGAAACTTCAAACATGAATAGTCTCCAGAAATATAATACAATTATTTAAATCATAGGAATTTATTTATAATTTTTAGGGGTTAAATAATTATCATTTATTTTGATACAAAGATGATGCAGTAATTATCTTATTAATGAAATATTGACATAATTGATGTTATAAATACCCAAATAAATGTAATTTGAGACTTTTTATGAATTCCACTAATTTTCTAGGGTACTATGATATATTAATGTTGATTTAATCAACTTGGTTTGAACATATAATTCTGTTATGACTTTCAAAAAAATCATATATCAAATAGTGTCAAAATTGACACAAAATAGTTTTTAAATCAAATATTATATTACTAATTGTTATTTTATTCCTAAAAATCTAATGTTCGGCCAAATGACTTAGATAAAGATATATATATTAATAATAAACAATTTGGGGTTCGTTTGGCATGTTATAGTAAGTGTATTAACTATATAGTGAAAGAAAACAAAAGGACACGGTAAAAGTTAAATTATTTAACTTAGAGTTAAATCTAATTGATAAGGTTAAAATAATACCCTAAACTTGTATAAATCTTATTGGTTGATAGGATTTCGACCCATCTCCACTTTACCTTCGAAATAATACCCTTTGTAACCATTATAAACCGATTTTGACTTTAATATAAAATAATATTTTGAGGTATTCCTAAGGTGCCCCTCTCCTCCCTTATAAAAGGGCACCTCCTTCCCCCTCCTCCTCACACCAATTTGAGCACTCAAGATCGGCCAACCCCTGCCATTTTCTCCTCTCCACTTCCCTAGAATAATCCTATAGGTCCTGGTCTTCTTCAAAGACCAATCTTAGTTCCCTAAGTGGAGGATTCAAAGAGGCGTTCCAAAGAAGAGGTAATATCCGTTACCGATCATTTCAATTTCATTCTTCTTCAACTTCTTCTCCTTTAGTTGTTTCATGATAAAGTAATAACATAAGTATTACTTACATACTGATATGTTATTATAAATATTAAACAAACCTAATTCACCTTCTATCCATCCTACGGAAAAATGAAATCACCGCGCGTGCGTACGTACGGAATACCGTCTCCACGCCGTGATGTAATATATTTTCCACCACCACCTTACAAGGATGGGTATAATGGTGTAATGAGTAACTATTTATGATTATTATAAAGTAATATTGATACTGAAATAATATATATATACTCCAATACAATTCCACGATCATAGGAACGATATCATCACTCGTGCGTACGTACGGAATACCGTCTCCACGATGTGATGCGACTCGTTCTACATGATCATCATTACATAGTAATTATATAAATGAATTTAATAAATAAATATGATATATGTTACACTAATACCATTTGGGATATAAGGTATCTATAACCTTAAAAGAAGAATAAGAATTTATTCGGCAAAACACGCATAAGAACAAAAGGCAATAAAGACCCGAGTAACAAGTAACAATGAAATATTACTAACAAGAAGCTAAGAATATGACCATATATGATATCATATCAATATGTATGATTCTGGAATAAGTAAATAACATTATTTAAACCATTATACAGGAGCTTCGGACACGTACAAAGAAAATCGGACCTAAGGTAAGGGAAATATCACAATCTCATTTTTATCCGAGATTGTTAATTCGTAAGTATTTACTGGGGTGTATTTTATCATCCACATCCATGTTTCATCAATATGTAATATTATTTCCATCCACCTACAATTTTTTAAATCCATTTTTACCCTTCAGTGAGTTTTTAGTAATATGTATGAAAGGGATCTTTTGTCGTTTTTCGTACGAGGTACTTTTTGACTTTTCCGACAAAAGTGCGAAGAATGTTTTTTTAACTTATACGGCATGAATGGATTTCTAAAAAATTATTTCCAAGAAGCTTCCTTTACAAGTATTCAAGTTTATTTTTAATCAACTTCTTTTAAAATTTCATGACATGTTAATAAAGGAAAAGTGTTTTTGAAGTAGAAAGGATATTTTCCTCAAGAATGAAGTTCAAGTATTTTATCAAAATTATTTTCCATCTAAGATAATAAAAGGGTTATGTTTTTATCCCTATTATTACATGGATTTGATTATGTTGTGATGGAAACATTTTTATGAATTCCTTTATCTTATATTAATTGTTTTATGATGTCATGTTGTTTAAGAATCCCATATTTATTACATGGGTTATGCGATGATGTATGATTTATGATTATGTGGAACACATAAGAAAGGATTCATTATAAGATGGGTGGGACCTATATCTCCCTCCAATGCATTGGGTAAAGATTTTATATCTCATGAGATAGACAGGGCTGGAACGGTAGGTTATACCGGTTCAGTGAAACAGGACTGAAACGAGGGTTACTCGATTCAGAAAGGGACTTTGTCCACTAAGATAGTATTGGCAATAAGTCATGACTAACAAGAAATGATTTTCCAAGATTATGTGTGCATGCCACAAAGTTTCAAGTTTCATGTTATGATTATGGTGATCTCATTTTCACTTCTATGATTTATTCCATGTTAAGATATTATGATCTCTTTTGAAGGTTATGATTTTCAAAAATATATGATATGATTTTTAGTTTCTTTATTTGCCCTTGCTGAGCATTTGAGCTCACCCTTTCATGTTTTCTTTTCCCCAGGCCAGGAAGATGGATATTAAGTAGAATATGCTAAAAGGGACCCTAGATATGATGAAATAAATGGGAGACACTGTAGAAGATTTATGAACCAGTTTCCCAGTTTCTAAAGACACTATACCTATACGGTCCTTTGTGGTTTTGTCATATGTTGTAATAAGTGTGCTTCAATTTTGAAGTATTAACAATGTATGTAAAGTATGGGTCATTATAGTTGGTATCAGAGGAAAGGTATAGTCAACCTTTGGAAACTAGGATGTGAAAGCCTTAGTAATAACCCTAAGGATAAGTCTAAGCATAGAACAAAATCTTAGTGTTTTAGAAATGGCCATGAATACCCTAGGATAAGACCATAAGTGTGAAATTTTATTCTCGATTATGTGGTTTTCCTATTATAATTAGTGTTTCTCACACTATTCTTCTTGGGTTTAGTCAATGGCTGGAACTCGAAGGAACCGTGTTAATGCAGAATGCGATGGGCAATGCAATGATTGTCCCCCTGAGCAACCAAACGATATGGGAGCTGGAATGCAAAATCTTGTAGCCATGCTCACACAACTTTCTCAATCTATGAATCATGCAGGACTTCCAAACGAGCAAAGGAAGGAGCAACATTCTGTTGAATCCTTCATGAGGCAGCGTCCATCGTCTTTCAGCGGGTCTATTGATCCATTAGTTGCTGAACAATGGATTAGTACTACTGAAAAGATATTTTCAGTTCTTCAATGTTCTGAACATGATAAAGTCATCCTAGCAGTGTATCGTTTGGAAGGAGATGCTGATCAATGGTGGAATCTTATTAAGAATACGAGGCAAAGGGATGAAATTGAGTCTATGGAATGGGACGAGTTCAAGAACTTATTTTTCAATAAGTACTTCCCTCGTATTCTCCGAACAAAGATGGAGAAAGAGTTTCTTGAACTGAAGCAGAGGGATGATGAATCTGTTGGTACCTATAAAGCAAATTTTACAATACTTGCAAGGTACGCTTCTGGTATTATTATCCAACCTGAGAGTAAGATCGATCGATTCTTTATTGGCTTAAAACCAAGTCTTAGAAGGGAATTAGCCATAAAGGACTTCAATAGCTACGAGGAAATCGTTCGATGTGCTCTCAAAGTCGAGATGGAGATTGGAGTAACCCATCGGTCACATGGGTTTGATAAGAAGAGGAAGATGGAATTCAAAGGAAAATCTAAAGAGCACACTGAAAAGAAGATGAGCTTTCCCTTATGCTCAAAGTGTGGAAAGAAACATGGAGGGAGTTGTCTTAAAGGGACAAGTAAATGTTTCAAATGTGGAAAGGAAGGTCATCGGGCATTTGAATGCCGCGATAATGGGAAGAAGATGTCTAATGATGCAAACAAAGGAAGGGATACACAGAATGAACCTACTACACTTCAATGTTTCAAGTGCAAGAAGATGGGGCATTATGCCAATCAATGCCCAAATCCAAGGGTTGATGATGATGGTCGACGTCAACAAAATCTTAAGGCTAAAGACAAAGGAAAGTCACATGCAATTTAAATCAGCGATGTGGAGTACGATAATGAAGTGGTGAAAGGTACACTTACCATCCACTCTAAAGTTGCAAATGTTTTATTTGATTCTGGATCCACCCACTCTTTTATTTCTGAAAACTTTTCTAAGGGTATCACCGTACTACCTCAACAATTAGATGTTGAGTTAGCTGTGACAACACCTAATGGCACAACAGTCGCATCAAAATTTTATAATTCTTCTCCGATCGAAGTTTGTGGGAAAGTGCTTCCTGAAAATCTTGTGATACATCCTTTAGTGGAATTTGATGTGATTCTTGGCATGGATTGGCTTTCTCTACATGGAGCTCATATCAATTTCCAAAGAAGGGAAGTCATATTTCATATTCCAGATCAATCTACAATCGTCTATCGATGCAAGGATGAATATAACCTTCCAGTGGAAATCTCTTCCATCTTATGGGTCTTGATTCCACTAAATGAAGGTTATTTATCTCAAATGGTTGGTGATAAACTCACAATTAAGAATATTCCCATTGTACGGGAGTTTGATGATGTCTTTCCGGAGGAATTACCGGGTCTTCCACCAAATCGTGAAGTTGAGTTTTCAATAGAACTCGTACCGGGTGCTTTTCCTATTTCAAAGACACCTTATAGAATAGCCCCAATTGAGTTGCAGGAATTGAAGAAGCAACTCCAAGAGAATCTTGATAAGGGATTCATACGCCCTAGTACGTCACCTTGGGGAGCACCTGTTTTATTTGTTAAGAAGAAATATGGATCAATGAGACTCTGCATTGATTATCGAGAACTTAACAAGATCACTATCAAGAACAAATATCCTCTCCCATGCATTGATGACTTATTTGACCAACTACGCGGAGCTCAATACTTTTCCAAGATTGATCTTCGTTCAGGGTATCATCAATTAAGGGTCAAAAGGGAGGATATACCAAAGACGACTTTCCGTACAAGGTATGGACACTATGAATTTATAGTGATGCCATTTGGTCTTACTAATTCCCCTGCTATCTTCATGGATCTAATGAATAGAGTCTTTAGAGACTATCTTGATCAATTTGTGGTAGTCTTTATAGACGATATTCTTGTCTATTCCAAGAGCAAGGAAGATCATGAAGATCACTTGAGAATTATATTGAAGACCCTGAGAAAGGAGAAGCTTTATGCCAAATTTACCAAGTGTGAATTTTGGCTTCAAAAAGTTTCATTTTTGGGTCACATAATCTCAAAAGAGGTGATATCTGTGGATCCAGCAAAAACAAAGGTTATCGAAAGATAGTCAAGACCAACAACAGTAACTGAGATCCGAAGTTTTCTTGGTTTGGCTGGATATTATCGACGTTTTGTAAAGGATTTTTCACGATTATCTAATCCACTCACCAAGTTGACTCGAAAAGGAGTTAAGTTTGTTTGGACAGAGGAATGTGAAGAGATTTTCAAGGAGTTGAAAAGAAGGTTATCCAGTGCACCTGTGCTCACACTGCCTTGTAGTGGAGAAAGGTTTGTGATCTACAGTGATGCATCCAAGAAGGGATTGGGGTGTGTTCTTATGAAAAATGATATGGTGATAGCTTATGCCTCACGACAGTTGAAAATCCATGAGCAAAATTACCCAACACATGATTTGGAGTTGGCTGCGGTAATCTTTGCATTAAAGATTTGGAGGCATTACCTTTATGGTGAAAGGTGTGATATTTATACTGATCATAAAAGTTTAAAGTATATTTTCACACAAAAGGAGCTGAATATGTGTCAAAGAAGATGGTTGGATCTGGTTAAGGATTATGACTGCTCAATCCATTACCACCCTGGGAAAGCAAAAAAGGTGGCAGATGCATTAAGTCGACAAGACCATGCAAGTTTATCCATGATGAGGATCACAAAAGATCCAATATTTATGGATTTACAAAGGATGGATCTTGGAATTATAATGGAAGGGGAAAAATATTATCTTTCTCAAATGAATGTTCAACCATCTATACATGCGAAGATTAAAGAGGCACAGAAAGAAGATGTCGAGTAACAAAACAAGGTGAGAAATGTTCCTGAATTCAACCTTGATTGTGATGGGATAATAAAGTTCAGGAATCGGGTTTGTGTTCCTCCCATCCCCGAATTAAAGAAGGAGCTGCTGGATGAGGCTCATAGTTCTTCATTCTCTATTCATCCTGGAAGCACGAAGATGTATTGGGACCTAAAAGAGTACTTCTGGTGGGATGGCATGAAAAGAGATATTGCTGAATATGTCTCTCGATGCTTGGTTTGTCAACAAGTTAAAGTTGAGAGACAAAAGTCTAAGGGGATGTTACAACCATTACCCATACCCGAATGGAAATGGGAAAACATCACTATGGACTTTGTCACAGGACTTCCCAAAACATCCAAAGGAAATAATGCTATTTGGGTCATAGTTGATCGTCTTACAAAGTCTGCACACTTCATTGCTATTAGAGAGGATTTCTCTCTAGATCAGCTTGCCAGGATATATGTAAAGGAAGTGGTAAGATTGCATGGAGTACCACTTTCTATTATATCAGATCGGTATCTGAGATTTACATTGAAGTTCTGGCGAAGTCTTCAGCATAATCTGGATACAGAGTTGAGTTTCAGCACTGCTTATCATCCCCAGACAGACGGTCAGTCTGAAAGAACAATTCAAACCCTAGAAGATATGTTGAGAGCTTGCTCTATGGATTCCAAAGGAGGTTGGGATCAACACCTACCTTTGGTGGAATTTTCTTATAATAATAGCTTTCACTCCAGTATTCAGATGGCTCCTTATGAAGCGCTCTATGGAAAGAAATGCAGGACTCCAACTTGCTGGGATGAAGTTGGGGAAAGAAAGCTATTAGGACATGATCTCATTGATGAAATGGCAGAAAAGGTCAGATCTATTCAACAACACATAAGAGCAGCTCAGAGTCGATAGGAAAGTTATGCCGAAAACCGAAGAAAAGACCTAGAGTTTGAAGTGGGTGATAAAGTGTTCTTACGAATATCTCCTTGGAAGAGGGTTATGATATTTGAAAAGAAGGGGAAGTTGAGCCCTAGATATATCAGTCCTTTCGAAATACTGGATCGTGTTGGAAAGGTAGCTTACCGATTGGCGCTTCCACCGAATCTCTCTCAAGTTCACGATGTGTTCCATGTATATCTCCTGAGAAAGTACATACCATATCCTTCACATGTACTCAGCTCAGAAGTTGTACCGCTGGAGCAAGATCTTTCTTATGAAGAACAGCCGATAGAGATTCTGGATCGTAGCGAAAAAGTCCTACGAAACAAGACCACTCACTTGGTGAAAGTTTTATGGAGGAACCACCAATTAGAAGAAGCTACATGGGAGCTTGAGGATATGATGAGGGAGAAGTATCCTCATCTGTTTGTTACAAAGTGATGAATTTCGTGGGCGAAATTCTTTTTAAGGGGGGTAGAATGTAACACCCGAGATTTTTATGAGTAATATTTTGTTTTTATATATCATCAAAGGAATCTTTCACTACACACTTACTTGGCTTACTTTACACGCAATCGCGACCTTCCTCGATAGCTTGCGTTGTATGCAATACCGAGTTATACTAAACAACGATATATTATTATAATATTGTTATGAACTAGCCGTTATGAATAATGTTAACTAAATTTTGAATTTTATAACATTATTATTCATCTTACACATTTCTAGAACATGTTATAAGAACAAAATAATTTTTTCGGGTAAAATAAGTATTTTTCAAAAAATGCAGTTTTGCCGCCTTTTGATGGCGCACCCACATTAAATCTAGTTTTTGACATGTTTATATGTTCAATTTGACAAAATAAAATTCTTCATTTGAATCAGGATATAAAAATTTACATTAGATAAAGTTTTGATATTTTTCCGATAACTTTCATATTTTAATGAATAGTAAAAACACGCTATATTTTAATTAAAAACAACTTTTTTTCATCGTAATATCTTATGTGGTTAAATTATAATATTGAATGGTTTTAAAGTATAAATAGAATAGATTTTTACCATTTAATATAATGTATGTCATTAGCATTGATTTTACCTTGAATTCGTAGGTTAAATCAATTCAATCTTTTGCAATGTTTTAAAGAAAAACCCGTTTTCTTTCGACAACGGGATTAATTTTAATTTAATTCCTGCATCTTTTGTGTATTGAATTTGGAAAAATGGATTACATATTTGGAATCAGTGGGTCCAAATTATGTTAATAAGCTACTTTTTATTTTTGGGAATTATGAATAGTAATTATGGGAAATTTTATTTACCATAGTTAAAGGTAAATCGGGTAATTAAGGGTAAATATAATATTTTAAAATTACCCAAAAAAATGTCAAAATCCTATTGGATGACTAAAGGACGACCCATATCACCTAAGGGTCGGATTAGATTCATTTAATTAAATTTTGTCAATGAAAATAATTTAATTATTATTAAAACCAAAGAATGTGACAACATGTCACTTTCTTAAATTATATAAGTATAATAATTTTAATCTCGTGATAAACTTCATGAAACTTCAAACATGAATAGTCTCCAGAAATCTAATACAATTATCTAAATCATAGGAGTTTATTTAGAATTTTTAGGGATTAAATAATTATCATTTATTTTGATATAAAGATGATGCAGTAATTATCTTATTAATGAAATATTGACATAATTGATGTTATAAATACCCAAATAAATGTAATTTGAGACTTTTTATGAATTAAACTAATTTTTTAGGTTACTATGATATATTATTGTTGATTTAATCAACATGGTTTGAACATATAATTCTGTTATGACTTTCAAAAAAATCATATATCAAATAGTGTCAAAATTGACACAAAATAGTTTTTAAATCAAATATTATATTACTAATTGTTATTTTATTCCTAAAAATCTAAGGTTTTGCCAAATGACTTAGATAAGGATATATATATTAATAATAAACAATTTGGGTTCGTTTGGCATGTTATAGTAAGTGTATTAACCATATAGTGAAAGAAAAAAAAAGACATGGTAAAAGTTAAATTATTTAACTTAGAGTTAAATCTAATTGATAAGGTTAAAATAATACCCTAAACTTGTCTAAATCTTATTGGTTGATAGGATTTCGACCCATCCCCACTTTAACTTCGAAATAAGACCCTTTGGAACCATTATAAACCGATTTTTTACTTTAATATAAAATAATATTTTGAGGTATTCCTAAGGTGCCCCTCTCCTCCCTTATAAAAGGGCACCTCCTTCCCCCTCCTCCTCACACCAATTTGAGCACTCAAGCTCGGCCAAACCCTTCCATTTTCTCCTCTCCACTTCCCTAGAATAATCCTAGAGGTCCTGGTCTTCTTCAAAGACCAATCTTAGTTCCCTAAGTGGAGGATTCAAAGAGGCGTTCCAAAGAAGAGGTAATATCCGTTACCGATCTTTTCAATTTCTTTCTTCTTCAACATCTTCTCCTTTAGTTGTTTCATGATAAAGTAATAACATAAGTATTACTTACATACTGATATGTTATTATAAATTTGAAACAACCCTAATTCACCTTCTATCCATCCTACGGAAAAATGAAATCACCGCACGTGCGTACGTACGGAATACCGTCCCCACGCCGTGGTGTAATCTATTTTCCACCACCACCTTACAAGGATGGGTATAATGGTGTAATGAGTAACTATTTATGATTATTATAAAGTAATATTGATACTTAAATAATATATATGTACTCCAATACAATTCCACGATCATAGGAACGATATCATCACTCGTGCGTACGTACGGAATACCGTCTCCACGATGTGATGCGACTCGTTCTACATGATCATCATTACATAGTAATTATATAAATGAATTGAATGAATAAATATGATATATGTTACACAAATACCATTCTGGATATAAGGTATCTATAACCTTAAAAGAATAATAAGAATTTATTCGGCAAAACACGCATAAGAACAAAAGGCAATAAAGACCCGAGTAACAAGTAACAATGAAATATTACTAACAAGAAGCTAAGAATATGATCATATATGATATCATATCAATATGTATGATTCTGGAATAAGTCAATAACATTATTTAAACCATTATACAGGAGCTTCGGACACGTACAAAGCAAATCGGACCTAAGGTAAGGGAAATATCACAATCTCATTTTTATCCGAGATTGTTTATTCGTAAGTATTTACTGGGGTGTATTTTATCATCCACATCCATGTTTCATCAATATGTAATATTATTTACATCCACCTACAATTGTTTAAATCCATTTTTACCCTTCAGTGAGTTTTTATTAATATGTATGAAAGGGATCTTTTGTCGTTTTTCATACGAGGTACTTTTTGACTTTTCTGACAAAAGTGTGAAGGATGTTTTTTTTAACTTATACGGCATGAATGGATTTCTAAAAAATTATTTCCAAGAAGCTTCCTTTACAAGTATTCAAGTTTATTTTTAATCAACTTCTTTTAAAATTGCCTGACATGTTAAGAAAGGAAAAGTGTTTTTGAAGTAGAAAGGATATTTTTCTCAAGAATGAAGTTCACGTATTTTATCAAAATTATTTTCCATCTAAGATAATAAAAGGGTTATGTTTTTATCCCTATTATTACATGGATTTTATTATGTTGTGATGGAAACATTTTTATGAATTCCTTTATCTTATATGAATTGTTTTATGATGTCATGTTGTTTAAGAATCCCATATTTATTACATGGGTTATGCGATGATGTAAGATTTATGATTATGTGGCACACATAAGAAAGGATTCATTATAAGATGGGTGGGACCTATATCTCCCTCCAATGCATTGGGTAAAGATTTTATATCTCATGAGATAGACAGGGCTGGAACGGTAGGTTATACCGGTTCAGTGAAACAGGACTGAAACGAGGGTTACTCAATTCAGAAAGGGACTTTGTCCACTAAGATAGTCTTGGAAATGAGTCATGACTAACAAGAAATGATTTTACAAGATTATGTGTGCATGCCACAAAGTTTCAAGTTTCATGTTATGATTATGGTGATTTCATTTTCACTTCTATGATTTATTCCATGTTAAGATATTATGATCTCTTTTGAAGGTTATGATTTTCAAAAAGATATGATATGATTTTTAGTTCCTTTATTTGCCCTTGCTGAGCATTTGAGCTCACCCTTTCATGTTTTCTTTTCCCCAGGTCAGGAAGATGGATATTAAGTATAATATGCTAAAAGGTACCCTAGATATGATGAAATAAATGGGAGACACTGTAGAAGATTTATGAACCAGTTTCCCAGTTTCTAAAGACACTATACCTATACGGTCCTTTGTGGTTTTGTCATATGTTGTAATAAGTGTGCTTCAATTTTTAAGTATTAACAATGTATGTAAAGTATGGGTCGTTATAGTTTGGTTGGTTGTGACGAGTCCACCAAGACAAAGAACAATCTTGGGTTTTGTATTGCTTTCTGTTTAGGTCGTCTGCTGAGATACTTGTTGGGTTACTTGCTATTACTTGAGAGTATAGAGTTGCTTTATAGATTCCTTGGTTGATAATTTAATGAATGAATTAAATTAATATATAAATGTGAAGGGATATTGGTATGATTGTTTTACTTTAGAGTACTCATGTTTCTCTACTTCATTTATTTCCTTTAATTTTGCTATATTGCTCACTAACTGTAGGGCACCGATCTTGTGGTGATTACATACTGAGATTAGTCTCACACCCTGTTTGGGTCCTGGATTTCATCCCAAACAGGTTATATGGTTGCAGGTGTGGATAGGGATTGTGGCCCTTCTACATCAGGTACATGGTTTCTAGTTGGATCTGGGGAGCATAGGACCGAGCTCAGGCTTGCGATGCTACTGGAGTTTCTGTTTAATTTTAGTACCTTGTTTCTCAATTGTATGCAGCACGTTGTTGTGTTAGCTGCTTTCCTTAAATACATGTACCATGCTGCATCATTATTATATTATACAATGCTTCATCTATCCAGTTTAAGTTATTGTATGTTGTTTACTACTTTTTCTATTGTCTGTTATTTCCATTACCTTGTATACCTTACCGAATGATGGCATAGTTTCCCCAATTACTCACCAAGGCCCTTGCTGCTATTCGGCAGCCTATGGCGTTTGGAGAAATGTGCTTGAGGTCATGTGGAGAACTGGGCATGTGACACCAGTTGAGTGGCTCCGTATTCGGGTCATTACAACCCTTTCCTACTTCTTATGGAAAATCCTACATTTTTGTTGGCATTGACTACGTCTCAAAATGGGTTAAAGCTGAAGCAACCTCACATGACACAATAAAAATAGTAATGAACTTCCTAAGGAATAATGTGATTGCAATATTATGATTTCCATGATTACTCATCAATGATCAAGTAACACACTTCACCAACCATGTTGTGAGAGGATTTCTAGAAAGGTATGAAATTTGATACAACACAAAAACTGACTACCACCCAAAAACAAGTGGGAAAGTTGAACTTTCAAACATGATGGTAAAGAAAATTTTGGAAAAAACTATGGATACCAAACAAAGTGATTGGAGCCAAAAACTAGAAAATGCACAATGGGGATAACAAAATGCCTACAAGACACCCATTGGAACCACACTGTTTGGAATGGTTTCTGGGAAACCATGTCATCTCGTAGTAGAGCTGGAGCATCGTTCATTTTGGGTGATCAAGAAATTGAATTTGGATTCTGAGAAGGCTGGAGAGGCCAAGATGCTGTAATTGAATGCTTTGGAAGAAATTGAAAGAGACACATATGATAATGCAATAATCTATATAGAAAATAAAAATAAATGGAAATACCAGTGTATTGCAAGGAGTACCTTTGTACCTTGGGATAAGGTCCTATTGTTCAACTCAAGATTGAAACTATTCCCGGGTAAGCTAAAGTCTCAATGGTCAGTCCCATTCGAAGTAACTCAAGTCTTTCCAAACAAAACCATCAAAATCTAGAGATAAGGTGTACCTCCAATTAAAGTGAATGGTCCAAGACTGACGATTTTTTAGGAACCCTTCTAGGAATGTTGTTTCACCAGCCTTGAAATCACATAAGCTTCAACAGAGTAAATCTCTCAACTAAAAAGGAAGCATTGACTAGGAGGAAACCGAATGTTTTAAATCATAGAACAGGTTATATTAGTATCATCTTAAGAGAGTCGTAGGTTGTCCATGAGATGAATGTTTGGGAAGTAAAGCATTTGAGCTAACATAGTTCAGTACACGTCATGTACGAGTGGTTCATGATGTGCACCATTTTACCGGAAAATCCATTTTAATTTACCCATACATGACCTGAACCACCAATACACATCATGTACTATGCCATGTCTATTTTTAAATATATAGGTTGTGAACCCTTGGTTAATGACCCACACCACTCAAAAACATGAAACCTCACCTCCCTCCCATCTAACCTCTCCAACCTGCACCCCACGAATCCTCTCAATCCTTCAGCTCCCTTGACTCCTATCTACCACAAAAACCACACCCTTCCCTCCCATATACCACCACCAAGCACCACAACAAACCCAAAACACCCTTCATTCCCCCATATCTTGACTAGAACCCTCAAACCCGCACCCCATATCCCCTCTTACCACATCGAACCAGAGCACCCAACCTTCATGACTTCAACAAAAATACCCCAACCATCCAAATCATCCAACTCCTCATCCTCATCCTTTGATGAATAGCAACCAGCCAAGAATCCACCATGCTGCACTTGCCGACCCTCCTACACCTCATCATATACCTTCTCCTTAGGATGATACAACCTCATCCTTCACTAATGAGGACCTACACCTACACCACATCCTCTATTTAACCAAACCAAAGCATCAGGTCATCCATCTCCGATTGCAGACAAAATCCATGCGTATAAACAAGGCTCTGAACATGTTTGACCCAACCCAACTAAATATCAACGAAGCTAAACTTTACCCCCTCGATATTTTTCACATTGACAGAATTATAAAATTCCATGAGGAGATATTTAAGGAGTTGTTTCTGGAGTTTTTATCCACATTTGAGATGGCCATCGACTGTCTCTGTTTCCACTTGGGTGGAAGACCCCATGAGTTATCTTTCATAGATTTTAGGGTAGGTATTGGTATTTACATAGGGTAATTTGTGACTTCTATCATTTATACTACCCTTTAGTTAGATCCACCTTGAGAGGATTCTCAACAGTTGTGGGAGTTGATTACCTGTGACCCCCTGTTTCCCCATGAGCCATGAATCATGAAATCCACTCAGTTTTGAGGCCCTACACTCCGTATAATTCACAAATCCATGGATCATGGATTGTTTTCTCAGGATGAGTCTCATGGCAGTGTCATCCAAATGTACATGCTCATCATTTCAGTATCCATGGGTGGACCAACCATCAACATGGTTGTCCAATTCGCCTAGCATTACAAGACACATGAACAAAGGCAGCGTGATACATTGATGGGAGGATCTTTCACTACTCATCTGGTGAGGCACCTGGGTGTGTTATATGATTCCCTCCCCCTCAAAATCATTAGGGCCTATTGATCTTATCGATATTGTGTTGCTAAAAAAGATGCAGATGACAGTGAGGGAGGATAATTCTAACTTCTAGGCACCAGGCATACATAAAAAAACACCACTGGAGCCACCACCCACAGTATCAACAACAATAGTAGACCCACTCATTACTCCACACACCACCTCTTCATCAGTACCACCCATTACTCTACCCACATATACCACCACATCCTCCACCCTACCGACAACTACCCTACACACCCTGAGTGATATTTGGGCTACCTATTAGTGTATCCTAGAGAACCTATGCCATATTTACACTCACATCCATCTCAACTTTAATGATACTACAAATTTCACCACACCATTACCACCCAAAGCAGCCAGACCCTCTTCTTATACCATCCCCATGTCACCCATCACCCAAAAATACCTACCTACAAAACTTACTGACCCTGCTTCCCCACGAGAGTATTTACCAAAGTAGTCCCAGAGGGGAAAGGGGCTAGCCACTAACTCCACCCCATAGGTACCCTGTGTTGATCCAGTTTCTAGACCCATGGAGTCCCTACTGATTGATTCCACTCCACCACTAACCCCAAACCATATATTGAGCTCTATGACCCCACCATCACATGTAGCCACCACTCAACCTACTCCAGCTGCTAATGTAGATATTGACCTAGCTGGAAAGCTTATATCACCCCATGATGGAGGGATGACGCTGGAGGATATCTTTGGCCCTGATGGCTCTTGTGTCATTATTTTTTCATTTTTGGGGTGTAGAATATTTTATGATAGGTTTGGTTGTTTTTAGTTTTTTAATTTTTTTATGACCTCTTTTGGTAAATATTTTGATATATATATATATATGTATATATATATATATATATATATTTGGATGTATTTTCTCATTCATTTTTGGATTGATTATTGTTTGTTTCTTTTGTTACATGGAATGTCAAGATCCTCGAAGTCGTATTAAATTCATGATGGTACAGTACCACCATAAGTTGTGAAAAAAAGGAAACTCTATCACATCATATACATCACACGTCATCTTCTTGACATTTCCATTGAAATCCATGCATAGAAGAAGCCGCCCAGAGCTGGGAATCCATTCCTTCCTCATCTCATTCATGCTCACGTTGCTGCACCCAAAGTCATCAAACCAGACAAGAGGCCTTGAGAGCTGTAAGACACAACAACCAGTAGCTGTAATTGGAAATAGGGAAACTAAGCCAATGGACCCACTGTAGAATATTTTGGTCTATCCGTCTGGATGATAATTTCCTGTTAGAACTTTATAGAAGGCTACCCATAGTTGATATTTTGTCTTGATTGTGTCATCATAATTGAGACTTTTTCATTTTTATTTGAGTCTTTGATTGAAATTCATTGTAAACATTTATCAAAATTAAATAAATATTGGTTACCTTTTATTTTTATCCTATAAACCTTCCTATTATTATACTATTACAATGCTTACACTTGTGGGCTAATGTTTTTGTCTAGTGCAAGATTTTTTCTCTAACCTGTTTTGCAGGTCACATGGACTATTTAGTAGGGTAGCTCAAATTACCTCACGGCATACCTCTTTATCCAGGGAGCATTAAATTCATTTATTTTTAATTTTTTCACCACTTCCATTTCAAATTATTTATTTTTTTCTTGTTATACCACTCTGAAAAGCATTTCGTTGACAGTGAAGACACTGTCTCTTTTTTAAGTGTGTGTGTGGGGGGTGGGGGGGGGGGGGGTTTCTCATGATTTTCATTAATGATAAACTTGAATTATTATTTGTTTTCACATATCTAGGATATTTTTTGAAAAATTATAAGCATTATTTAAACTTGAAAAACATTATGACCATGTAAATTAAATAAAAATTTAAGTTGAAAATTTTAAGAATCCATGTTTGTTCTCTATTTAGAAATTTTTATAATGATTCATGAGTTTATTAATTTGATTCAAATTAAATATTTTTTAAATTAATATTAATTGACCCATTACTTAGTTTTATACCGATTGTAATAGCCAGTTTCTATTTTATTATCTTTACTTAAGAGGACTCTAAGACTACAATTGCATACTATTTTCAGACAATCTTTCTTGAGTGATACCTAGGATATATAAACCCATCATAACATTCATTGAGATTTTATTGAGGTTAAGAATGAACAAATGAACATTTAAAATTATTGAGTAAATATTTTTTAGAAACATTTTCTTAAAACCCACCTTACATATTTCCTTCATTTAGCCCATAGTTTCCATGAATGAAATTAGGATGAAGCTATTCCAAGCTGAGTTTTCCTTCCGACTCTACTCCTTGTATAATGCATGACTTAATTTTTAACAAGTGTGTGGAAGTTTTTCCGATAGCATGG
Organism: Viscum album; assembly: GCA_963277665.1. NCBI lineage: Eukaryota > Viridiplantae > Streptophyta > Magnoliopsida > Santalales > Viscaceae > Viscum > Viscum album. The sequence continues at coordinate 910,885,736 of OY728145.1, forward strand.
GATGCTTCTATTTTTAGAGATATATGGTGAACTCATCAGACGATTTGTTTGTGATAAATATCTACTTTATAGAATTTCACTTTTATTCTATTCCTTCACAAAATAAAAATGAAAATGAAAATAGACATGGGTTGTGTACTAGGAAGATCAAGAATAACTATTTCCAAACTGATGAATCCCTTGAAGAATCCTATATGGTTTGTGGTTGAATGTGATATCAGGACTAGACATGAATTTGAAAAATAAAAATAAAAAATAAAAATAAAAGGAATAGAATAATAATTGTATACTTACTTGACATATATGGATCCAACCGGAGCTACTAGAGTGTGTATTAGATTAGATGGAAGGGGGAATTATAAAACACTTATCACTACCATCCAAATTTAAATTTTTATGATTCCATTTTAAGGAAAAATGGAAAAGTATAGTTTGCACACAAGAAACCACAACGTGCTGAAACAGCTCACAAAACAATTAAACACAAGACTAAGATTACTTGAATAAGATACTCTATAAAGTTCCCTTTTTCAGTTCACAAACCTACATATCTGGATCCTCTATGATAATATCTTCAAGGTGAGTGATCATCCTTTCCATTTTCTAGATTAATTCCTTTGAGTTTATTTTTCGCTAGTTGAAGCCCCGTTCCATAATTTGATCTTGTTTATCTATCCATGCTTCCTGGTCCTCATTGGAATCAATTTGAAACCTTCTTGCATAAATTATTTTAATCTCATTTTCTAAGACATTGAGCCATACAAATTTATCCCAAATTTATTCCATGGAGTGCAGGATAATTTTCAAGAACTCACCATGCTCTTCCTCCATGTCTCTTATTTTCCTGCTTGATTCTTCACTTTCCCCATTCTGAGGGCCTTTTCTTTCCTTGTTTCTATCCTTCTTGGCCGACCTCGTCTCCATCGATTTTGGAAAGTGGGAGTAATCCTCACGTCCCTTCGGTTTTCCCCTTAGACCACTATACATTTCCTTGAGTCTCAAATTACCTTTTCCCCTGCTTCCTTCTAGTGTTGTGTGGTTTCCCTTGAAGTTGGTCCATGCTATCCACTGAGAATTGACTACAGATCTCATCACTTGAAGTATCCGCCTCTTAAGTTAATTGTGGTTTGTGAACATCCATACTTTCAAGTCGGTTCCTTAACTTGACTGCTGATCCTTATCCTGCTTTATTCTTCAAGCCATCATTATTCCCCCCATTCCCATCCAGTTGGTAAATTGCAGATTTAGCACCAAGGGTGTTTTTTATAAGGGTCCCAAGACACCCCCGGACTTGACCTTCTCAACATAGGACTACCTTACATGTTGGACCAGCACTAGAATATCTGGGCCACTTGGCTGCTCATATCCCCGACAAATAAATTGGACCTGAGTATTTGAATTCTCCAAGACCAACCATTGATGATCCTTACAAGTGGGAAGATCAACATAGACTTCTCCAAACACTACATCTCCAATGATTTGGTTGATGGAACCAGATGCATAACTGTTCCAGGCTCTGCACTTCCTGTTAGGGTATAGTAGATTGGACTTGTCGCATATATGTGGTCCACACTACTACACAGAGGAACAAAATCCACTATCTGATATGGTTCATCATCTCCCAGATCACATTTCAATCTTATAAAGATGTTCGGGACTTTTGGTTCTCGCCGCCTGGACATTGGAGATTTCTGAACAACCTGTGCGCCAACACTAAGGAGCCTAGGACCCGAAGATGTATGCTCAGGACCATACACTCTTCAAATTTCAATTGTATTGAAAGATCCCCCATTCAAACTATGGCCATGATCAGAGGGATCCCCAATAGACATCGGGTTGTGGGAGCCACCATCGCCCACAAGCATCTTCTCACGGGGGCCCTTACTACTGTTTTGAGACCCACAACGACATGTGAAATCCAGATGCCCGATCCAGACATAGGATTCACAATAATCATGACACAATACTTATACAATATCCTACATCCACTGAAGTTCCTTGCCTACTATAATCCTGAACCAGTCCATTGGTGCCTTTGAAAAGTCAACATCAACACATATATGGGGGAAAACGGGGTGTCCGACAACTTTTGTTCGACTATCAGAGAAGAATAATTTCCCGATGTGGTTTCTAATAACCTTTAGGATTGCAGGGTTTTGAAAGAGGAGCAGATGTCCCAGAAGACTTACCCATATTGTTGTCGTTGGAGGATCCCTCTTCATGTGAAAATCAAAGGATCAACAAAAGATGTAGAAATATCAACCTTTGCATCTACGAGGGGTGCTGGACCACACAATAGTGAGATCCTTCGTAGTCACAAACCTCACCATGACATGTTTGATATTGATAATCCCTAACACTATGTAATGATTTAAACCCTAGGAGTCGAAAATGAAATGACTGAACTCCTTTTGATCACGATTTTCAATTTTTACCCACCCACCCGCAACCTCAAATTCATCATAAACTTACTACTAAAGCCCTCATGGTTAATTTTTTACTTGTATTTAAAAAGTGGATATGATAAAACCAATGAAAGTATATGGTTAGGAACATGTACTCAGGGTATGAGAATAAATCTACTTTCATTTTACCCTACGTGATGAGAGAAATTTCATTGTGAGGTAAATTACAAATGGGTATACAACTCGTGGAATAATTGAATAATTGTAATAAAATAATTGAATTTGTTTTAAAAAGTTGGACTAAGAGGCATGAGTAGTTTTCTATGTCGGTTTAATTCTAGAAGCTAAATTTTTTTCCTTACAGCAAATCTTAATTACCTAGACATATTGAATATTTCATGTTTTAGAAATTGATTTTCTCTTTTTTAAATAATTGATGAGACCTTCTTTGCTTGAGGAAAAGAAATTGCTCAAGTGTAGGGATATTTGATAAGACGAATTCATATATAATTTTTTCTATCATTTACTTAAGGATTTTCATTCATTTATTTGATAATGTGCCTTTTATATGCTTAGTATTGTAGAAATGAGGCTTCACATGATTCAAAGGAATAAATGAAGAAAAAGTGCATAATTCACCTATTTCACATCATTACTTGGCATTACACTTTGTGTAATAGGCATTCACAGCATGTGAAACGTCGTGATCCAAGATGCGAACCAAGACGTGAAGTCGGTAGAGGATGTATCCATTACATGTCGTGAATTCATAGTATACGATATGAAATCAGTCAAAGAGGTTGAATGATAAATTCGTGTTAGGGGAATTATTGAGGATCAGTACACATCATGAATCCTCCTCACACGACACATAGGCATTCAAACCTCAAAAATTAGGCCAGATATGTGTGAGGAACATAAAAGATCCAAATTCCTTGGAGATCTACATTGATAAATGGTACACTATGTATAACTCTAGTATAAATTGTGACCAATGTTTCCTATATATACATCACCCCGGCAGATAATTTTAAAGCATTACATGATGGTATTTCTCTCTTTGTTTTCATCCCCCTTGAGTTCCTTCATCCTTTCCCTCTCTCAAACCCAAAATTTAATTTTGTTTCTTATTTTTTTTAATTCAAGAGCCTTAGATCGTGTTTTCTTCATTGCCTTATAATTTTAGTCACATCGCTTTCCATAATCACTCATCGAATACATGTCATATTCCTTTCATCTTTCATTATAAGTAAGCATTTGTAAGTCGAGATTTATGATTTCATGCTTGCTTACATTTTTGAACCCCTGTAAGACTGTGAATCATTTAAATTCGAAAATAATTCCATGCATAATTTTAATTATTTATCTATTTTCATCCCAACACACCATGAGTAGATAAACCTCTCAAGGGTAGGGATCAAGAATATATGTGTCTAAATTAATAATCAATCATTAATTAAAATTTTGAAAACCCTAATGGATTAATAATCTGGATAAACAAAAAAGTCTATCCAATTCGTGTGAACATCCCTGATCACAGGATATTTAAATGAAATACCCTATCCTGATTAAAGTATACTAGGCTGCAACCAATAGAATAAGAAACATTATAGCATAGAAGCTAAACATAATAAACTTAGACAATTACTATCTTCTGATTATAGAATAGTCACTTCCTAGATAGAACTAGGTGACTTTACCAAAGTCAACTAGAGACCACTGTTTTCTTTGCAACTTAATCCTTAGAACTCTTCCAAATTTAGAATTAAGGTTATCCTTTCTCTAAATACTCGAAATTTATCACGTACCCTCCTTAATTATTTGAAGCCACTTTCAACCATATATCTAGTAAAACTCCAAAACACCAAAGAAATTTAGAAGGAATCCTACAAAAAAGGGTCTCAAGCTAGTGATCCTCTAATGAACCAGCTTCTTCCTCATGGGATCAACCATGCACCTCTACTATACTACGTCTGAGTAATAAGTAAATTTTGGGAAACATAAATCTATTCTAACCACAATACGTACAAACCCAACAATGCATGAGGGTGAATCAACCAAAAAATTATAATTAATCTCCAAAATGGAACTTTATTTATAGAGTTTGGTGGTGACATTTTCCACTATAACAACCTTGATTCCATGAATCACCCCTCAGAAGAACATTCCTCAATTTTTTTAATTATATCGATGTACTCCCTTCCACTAAAAAAACTTATTTTCATTACCTTGATACCCTTTATGACTTTTTCATTATTGATAAACATTATAGGAAATGAATAATGCCTAGAATGTTGTATCAGTTTAGAAAAATGTCATGCATGTTTGTAAATTGATGATTTCTTGAACACTGAGGATACCATGACCATTGATGATACTACTAAGTTTGTAGAATCTCATTCCTCATCTGAGGATGTTATTGCTAAGAATTTAGATGAGATCAGTGACCTATCACTTTCACATTCAATCCCATCAATAAAAAACCCCACGAATTGGAACTTAAACTTATACCTAAAAAAATTTGAAATATTCATATCTTGAGAATTGAAATAAGCTTCCTATCATCATTTCTAGATCACTCTTTCCATGGCATGAATTGTGACAGGTTAAAATTTTGAGGGATTATAAAAAAGAATTAGGATGGAAACTTTCTAATATCACTAATATTAACCCATCAATTTTCAAACATAATATATTGTTAAATAATGAGGATAAAACAATGATGTAGGTATAATTCCTAATGAACCCAAACCTCCTAGATGTTTTTAAAAATGATGTAACAAAATGAATGGATTCTGGAATCATTTACCCCATCTTAGATAGTCAAGGTTCAACCCGATGTAGGTAGTTCCTAAAAAAACTGATCTTACAGTAATTAAAAATGAAAATAATGAATTGGTTCCAAACCATGTGAAAAATAGTTAGCGTTTTTATATACACTATGGTCGACTAAACCAATACCCATTGAAAGATCATTTTCCATTGTTGTTCATTGACTATATGCCAGAGAGGATAGAGGAAAATTCCCACTAATATTTCCTTGATGGTTATTTTGGATACTTTTAGATCTATATTTTCCTTGAGGACTGGGAAAAGACAACATTCACTTTTCCCTTTAAAATATTTTCATATATGAGGATTCCATTTCTTCTGTGCAATGCTCTGGGTAATTTCCATTGATTCATTGTTAAAATTTTTTTATATTATCTGGAGAATTTAATGGAAGTATTCATGGATGATTTCACTATATATGAATCATATTTTAAAATAATTTTCAGTATTATTGGTAATGTACTACATTGCGGTGTTGAAAATAATTTCATATTAAATTATGAGAAATGGAATTTCTTGTTGTGACAAGGTATAATACAAGGACATGTCATTTCTGGAGATTGTATACAATTTAATAAATCAAAATTGGATATCATTCATCCCTAACATTCCCCAAATATGTGTAGGATATGTCGTATTTCTTAGGTCATGTTTATTTTACAGTCATTTTATTCGTGACTTTAGTAAGATTGCACTCCCCCTCTCCCAATTACTCTAAAATGAAAAAGATTTTTTTTATAAAGAATGTGAGGATGCTTTTGAAAAATTTAATTGGAGTATCACAACACACCTTGTAATCCAACCACCATAGTGGGATTGACAAATTGAGATCATATTTGATGCCTCTAACTATGCAGTTGGGGCTGTCTTTGTAACGACCCGAACTTTCATTAATGAAAATTCCTATTGATCTAGTTAAAGGTATTTTTATGGTTATATAAAATGTGAACTTCATTGGTTTAACATTTCTGGATTTTAAAATACCATTATGAATTGTGACCGTTTCTAATATAATCATTGAACATTGATCTCATGATTTGTATAAATATAGGTCTTTACCACTTCCAATTTACTCAGAAAAAGGAAGCGATGGCCTCATCTAGTAGACTTTCACCATACGAAGACCATTTGTCAGAGCTCGGAAAGGAGGTGGCTTCATTAGGCTTCGCTCTTGACCAAGCCCAAGCTAATCTTGAACATGTTAATATTGAACAGAACCGACTATGAGAGAAGTGGAAGTTAATAGAGATTACCACTATAGTGATGTTATCCGAGCCACCCAAAGAGTCTATCACCATCACACACCTTACCCTTCTGTCTTATGCGGGTGTTATAAGGGGTTATGTAACAAGACCTTAACTATATGATTATTTGAATTATTTTTTTATATAAAAATTAATATATATTCACTATTTTATTGTCATTTTGTAAATAGTTTTTAAATCATAAATAGTATTTTTAGATAATATTCACCTAAAAAATATATTCTAATGAATTAATGGTTTTTTGAATTTAATAATATTTTATTAAACTATTATTATTAAATTAAGTTTTATTAAATATAAATGATCATTTTATTTTATGAATGCAATTGTAATTTTTATTAAGGTTTGAAAACTGTTTTTGTCAAAACCCATGAATTTTTGGTAAATGTCAGTTTTTATTTTAAAATTAAAAATTCACATATTTATAAAATTATTTAGATAAAATGAATATTATTTATGGAATCAGGATGTTGAAATTATCTAATGGTGAATTTTTTATAATTTTCTGAGATATTCAATTTTTTTGGGTAAAACATTAAATACTGTTTAAATATATAATGTGTTTTATAACATCATAATGACCCAATAGGGAGGTAATAAAATACTATGATAATTAAATTAGTACAATATATGTTTTAAAATGAAAATAATGTGATTTTATATTTTTTTGATTTGTCTTAAAAATCTTTTGTGGACCCTCCAAGGCTTATAAAACATTTTTCCTTTTTAAATTGTTTTCCTTGAGAGTGTGACTCACCTCCACATAAGAAATGCTATTATTTTAAGAAGTTCATCCATTGGACTTATAAAATATATTTTTTCCACTACCCTTTATAAAAAACCATGGGGAAAACCCATGGGATGGTTTGTGGTATTTATTAGTTTAATGAGAGGTGTCCCAAGCCTAAATAATAAAGAATTCCCTCTCCTTTATTATATAAACCCACCCAAGCTCCCACGTACATTTCAGTCAAAGCCTTTGGAGTTAGACAAACACCTGCAATAATCTCTCTATAATCCTTCAAAGGTGCCTCAATCTCCCAAGAAACTTCTCCCAAGCCTCTCTCAAGCCTTTGGGATCACACTTCCAAGTAATGGATTTCTTCCTTTCTCATTTGGTCCAATTTTCTTTAAGTTGTTATGCCCTTTTGTTTTCAATTATAAATGTTGGGGTATGATTTCCCACCTTCCCTATATGGACCTATTTATGTTTGGACAATGGGATACCCCTTTACCTCTCATTAATTCCTCCCATGTACACCCGTTACCAAGCAGAAATTCTGTGAGGGATTTCTCTCTCCTCTTTTACATCCAAGTAATTATTTTGTATTATGCATCTAAATTCCAGTATGTTTGTTGAGAAATATATATATATGATCCATTTACTTTCCATTTCATTAAAATAGTATGAGGAACCATTTTCTTTCTCATAAACCGTTTTCATGAATTCTTATGTCACGTCATTTTGTTGCCGAAATTGCACTGTGTTTTTCCAAGACAAGATCATTGTGTAGTGAATACCATACCCATAACTCTATCAAGGGTATTCAACTTTATGCACATATACATACTGAATGTTACTTTCATGTATTTATTCCACATGACTTAATCATGTAATAACTTATGACGCTGATTTATTCCATGTTATATGATCCATGTGGCACATTTATGCATGGAATGAAATATTTAAGAAGGGTACGCGCTGATAGCGCTCCAATGCATTAGGTAATGTATAGTATCATGATACATCCTGTGAAATGGTTGTTGAATCATGCTAACTCATGTGAAATGAGTTTTTACTCATGCTTCGTGTACAATGAGGGTTTACTCATGATTCATGTGCAATGAGCCTTGGATCTTGCTAATTCCATGTTAATTGTTGTTGCAACATTTCTATGTTATGATTATCATGATTTATCATGACTTTATGTTCATGTTTCTATTGTTCTCCATTTATATGCCTATTTTATAACATGTATTGTATTAGTCATGTTATTCCATGTTGATTCCCTTACTAGGATTTATATCTCACCCTTTTATTACGCATGTCCTCAGGTTATACCATGCAATGCTAAGTACGAGGGAATGTAGTGGTCATGTAAAGGAAGTTTTCAATAAATATGTTGTGTGTTTTATGTTCTAATATGTAATGTATTGTTCCTAAGACCCAAAGACAGTAGACCTCTCGATCTTCTATGTTGTATCAAGTGAATATTTTATGTAATAAATCAGTTTTAAGTGTGTAATAAAAAGAAGGGTTGTTATAGTCCTATCCCAATGTGTTGTTTGAGATCCACATTTCATTTTCTATGCCACATGTACAATGGACCTTTACAAAGAAATCTACACCAATATTGAAAAATAATTCCAATACATTGTGTATTACTTGGATAAATTTAGGTCATATCATTTAGGGTCTAAAGTCATTTTGTTCTCGAACCATGCATCCCTCCGGTATCTCTTTATGAAACTAGAATTCAAACCACATCTCATTTTTTGGATTATCCTTCTTTAAAATTTAATCCAGAAATTAGGAATAAAAAAGGTGTAAAGAATGTGATGGATGAACATATCAATAGGATCCTACCATCCTCAGACATTAAATCATCCCCCTATATTCCCATAAATGACATGTTTAAAGATGAAAAATTGTATCGAATGAAAGATGTTATTCATTGGTATGATGAAATTGTAAATTATTTTTTATCATCTTTCGTTCCTGACGATTTCAACAAAAACCAAGCCAATCATCTAAAAAATTACTCCCATTGGTAGATTTGGGATGACCCCTACATTTTGGGAACATGTAGTGATAAGGTAATTAAGAATTTTATTATTTATAGAGAGTTTCAGTATATCCTTAGGTTATTCTACACTATTGCTTATGGTGGCCACTTTGTCCCCAAAAGATTGCTCATAAGGTTTTTGATTCAGGTCCATTTTGGACAAAATTATTTCAAGATGCCCATGATTTCTTTAAATATTATACTAGCTATCAAAGAATGGGGAATGTAGCTAAATTAAATTAAATTACCCAAATACCATTGCTCTTTCATAAAATTTTTGATGTTTTGGGTATTGAATTTATGGGGTCATTTTTCAATTCCCTTGGAAACATGTACATTATTATGGTGCTTGATTACTTGTCAAAATTAGTAGATTCATGAGCCAAAAGGAAATATGTTTCCAAGGAAGTTGTGGAAGTTTTTATAACCCCATATATATATTTTTTTGTTTGGATCACCTAGGTTCATCATCAGTGAACTGAGCAATGCAATCACTTTTAATTCGATATGGGGTCAGCCATCAAGTGTCTACTACTTATCACCCATAATCCAATGGTCAAGATATGGTGTAAAATAGATATGTAAAAAAAATAATTGAAAAAATGGTTCAAACAAATAGAAAATATTCAATTCTTATACTCGAACATTCATTATGGAATTTCTATACCACCTATAAAACTCCAAATGGAATGTCACCTTATCAGCTTGTTTTCAGAAAGAGATGTTGCCTCCCTATTAAGATAGAGAAGTGGGACTACCAGGCCATCAAACAATGAAATTATAATATTTATAGTGAAGGTGATCAAATGAATCTAAAAATTAAAATGTTATTGGAAATGTGTAGAGATTCATATGAGAACCCCAAGATTTATATGGAGTGAACCAAGGTTTCCCATGACTATCTCATCCTTCATAGTCAATTCTACATTGGGAAGAAGGTATTACATTACAATGAATGGATGATGTTACATCCATGTAAGCTTTGTTCCCACTGGTTTTTTCCATACACAATAACTAATGTTTATCCATTTGGTGTTGTTTAAGATAAACATAATGAAACAAAACAAACCTTCAATATCAATGGGAAATGACTAAAGAACTTTCACGACGTCCTTTCGGAGTCCCTGATGGAGGAAATCCCAGTTTAAGAAGAAACCTACGAGTGACACCCAATAGATTTTATCTTTACCTCCCACATTATCTTTTATTATATTTAAGACGTTGCATTCTATAGGTTTGTGTGTGTGTGGGGGGGGATGTGGGATGGTTACATTCACAGATTAATTCATAATTTTCATTATCTTTCTCGTTTCCTTTCTATTTAGCTTACTGAATGGTATTTATATATCCACCATCATTCCCCACCTCTATTTTGGGTCTGGATTTTAATTTTCCCCACTTAATCAATGAAAATGATTCCCACTTAATCAAGGAAATTATTGAAAACTCATGGGGAATTTCCCTATTTTATGTTGTTTGAACAAATCAATCATCAATAGAAAGTGTGTTTTGGAATGAATTTAACATTGAGGTGTGAATTTTTATAGTTAATTGGTTATTTTTTGATAATATAAATGGATGTATGATTTTGAAACCTTTATGAATAATGATACCCTTTGTGTGGGTAGTTTATTGTAAAACAATGTCACTTAATATCTCAACACATATTTTTATCCAAACATTAAGTGTGAATATTTAATACATAATAGAAGGAAAATATAATTTAGGTTAATTTTTCTCTACCTTCTAAAATTATTTTTCCATTAGTACATTCTATATCTGATCTATTTCATTACTATATTAGATTGACCTATCCATGTGTACCTGTTATCTGACTATTGTAGGCCCTAAAAAATAAACATTAAATAAATAAATAAATATTGAGGTTACTGATGAAATTTTAAAAATATGGGAATATATAGGTCATGATATAAAGGTTTTACTTCTAGTAATTCTTAAGAGAGTGGGTCTCGAAATTTGATTGCAAAATATGTAGGGAAAGTTCAGTGGAAAGAATCACGTAAGCATAATTGTTTTAAAATAACATATATTTACTCAATAGAAAGTGGAAATAATAAAATGAAATTGTTGTAAAAAAACATGGGGATTTAGGGAAGTTTTTTACTATTTAATTATTTTCTAAAATTGGAATCATCCATATCCTTGAATTCCATTCAGATACAATTTATGAGACATATTTTTCCATGATCACTGAGAATAACTCATTATGATTTTTTATTTGATCACATTGCTATCAAGATTTAAAATTTATTTTAATGTTAAATAATAATGATGTTGGGAATATATCCTTGAATATTTTTTTTGTAATGTGTCTTTTCCTAGGAGTAAAAATGTTTAGGAGTGGGGTGTGATGGCATCAAGATTCATAGTTTTATTTCACCCTTACACCAATGTATTAAACTGATTTTTTTTGTAAATTGAAAATATTATAAAAAATTTCACTTTATTTTTTATTTAATAATTTAATTTTTTTCATTATTAAAAAGTTAAATTTCACTTTTTTAAGTTTTCATTGTTGATAGAGGTGATTTGGAGGGCCCAAGATGAAGTTGAAGAAAAATGGGCCAAAATTTGAAAGATTCCACCAACACCATTGGAATCAAATAGACAAAGAAGATGATTTGTGCATTAAATTGATATGAAATTTGTCTATATGATAAAGAAATATATTATACGATAACTCTTATTAACACAACCAATCCCAATTCACCCATTTTGGGGTCCAAACAAACTGATCAATCCAAGTAACCAAATATTTCCAAGGTAAAAAGTTGTGTTCTATTTTTCATCCATTTATTTAGATTTAGACAAAAAACAATTCCAAATTTTATGTAGAGATATGAAATATGTGGTTTAAAACCTTTTCAATTTTCTCTAAAGTAATATAAGACTATCTGAATTCTGAAAACCTTTGGCCTAGTGATTTTAAGGAATATATGTGTCCAAAACCACCTTCCACTTTTCCGATAAAATGGAACCTTGGGAACCTAATTTGAATGTTTGAACCATGATAAAATATATAATTTTTTCAGGTCAAAAGGATTAATATCCAAATCAAAGAAGTTATGGAGGCCCCTATCCTAATAGGGGATCGATGATGGAGGCCAAGTTTTACCCAATCATCCTCCTCCTCTCGATGGTGAGCTTAACAGTGGAATATCATTCAATACTGATTGGGTTGAGATTTAAGTGGGAATATTGGGTTGTTCCAATTTTACAACACAAGAATACTATTTCTCTCAAACATACATAATATTTCACTATTATTTGGTACCCCTTTTTCTTTTATTGAGATCTAGACCTTGAAAAGATGATTATTGTGTTAAGGGTTGGTTCTTTGTGTATCATTTTAAAGGGAATGAGGGGAATTGAGATCTTGATTACCCACAACTGAAGGATTCCATTAAACCTAGTGTAATTTTCATAAAAATTAACTACAAAATATGTGTCGAAAACATTAAATGAACTCTTTATGTCACAATTCTTAAAACCGCGCCATTATATATCAACTATCATAGTCTTTAATTAAGCCTTTTTTTTATTTTTTTCAAAACAACCCCATATTATAGAAACTTTTATTAAAAATACACACTTTAAACATCCAACTATTCTAGAGAGACATACTAGGATATGTACTATACTATAAATTCAGTTTAAAAACATAATTAATTTTTCCTGTCATGAAAACATAGTGAGGCCCCGATGGACCATTTTACACTAGATTATTACTGGTTTCTGATGGATGAGGATTGATCACATATGAGTTCCTTAGACTATGTGGATTCCATGAGGTGTATTGTTGTTCTACATGAGTCATAGTATAGTAGAAAATATTTTATTTTGATCACATGTGTAACTACTATGACTAATGATTATATTTCATGCTCTGTCTATATGAGAACTCTTATTACCTTGATGTGAATCCTGTGTTGGAATATATTGTTTTCCATGTTAGATTGTGAGAGCCTGTTGGTGGGTATATAGTGGTGAGACCCTCTTTGATGATTTATTTCAATGAGTATGATTATGTATATTATAATACCATGTCTGATTGGTTATCACATGTTATGTTAGTTTATAATATTTCCTAATGATGACATAATTTGTTATTACCATCTTTTATACTACACCTAGTTATGTGTGTTGACCATACCTTTGGAGGTATTTCTTCTCTATCTGGAAAATGTGAAATATCAAGGTATGATTTTATTTTTTGGTAAGTATGCATGGTTCATGACATTTACAATGATGGACTTGAGTACAGGGTAGGAGAATGATATCCTAGTGGTCCAGCTATAACTCAATGCGTAGAGGATTCAGAGAACACGCCAGTACTCGATGACTTGTGGATTCTAAGTAACATGATCTACTCAATGCATTAAGGATTCAGAGAGACATTTTTTCAAGTCTTGTTCACTATTCTACCTTGTGGATTGACTTAAACAAGATTGTTTATGGATTATGATTATATTCTCACAAGTCGGACATGCAGCCCGATCTTTGACTTATTGCATATTATATTTTGAAATAATTTTTTCCCCGATGACTGAAAGATTTAGAGTAAAATTATTTTTTTGGTACATGTAAAATCATCCCTGTGGATTTCTATCAATTAATCTAAACATCAATTTTAACTATCCTTCTAACATGGAGTTGCAGTAATTATGATCAAGGTTTGTTACGGATTGATAAGAACATGACTTCTTGAAAAATGGTACTTATTGATTATGTGTTCTTGGGGATTATGTTATTATTTAATAATAATTTTTTCATGTTAATTTCTATTGATATTATCACATGCATGTACATTTCATATTACAAGTTGGGTAATAGAAAACATTTGTGGTTTAATACAGGGTTTTACTCACACCCTTTTCGGGTGGCCATACAAATTGGGTAGATAATCATCTCTTAATTTTAGTAGTTATATATTAGTGAGATATTCTTATATGAGGTTGGATATATGGATGAAAGTTTCTTGAAGTGGGATGAGAGCCTCTAGTACTTTGAACCATTCTTATTTGAAAATGGGTTTGTCCTAGTGGGATACCAAGGCCTTTTTCTCAGGCTTGAGTCTATTGTCTCCACATAAATTCATACATATAGTATATTATTAGATTCAACTTAATCTAGTTATATATTATACATTTATTTGTTTATTGTTATTTTGTAATCTGATTGAGGGAATAGACTCTCCATGGTTCCACTTGAGACACTCATTACTAGTCTGTTGCCTCTAGTGTATGGGGATACACACTAGTGGTCTTGTGGAATTCTAAATAAGACATGGGGATTTGGGTTGGGTTGTTATAGTATAGTTAAAAATCATCAGAATTTTTGAGTTTACAATAATCTAAATTCCTTCTATCATTTTCCCATACATTATCTTCTAATGTAATCGATATGCTCCATCTAGTTCTTCTAATGACTCAAATTAAACTTCTATAGCCTTTAGTACAAAAAAATTATCCAACATTATAAATTTTATTTTTGTGGTCTCCAAACAATTCACATTCATTTATTTTGACCTTATACTACATATTATTCTCTTAATTACTCGACTTTAATTTCCATCTTCTAATGTTCCAACCTTATTCTTACCTGTAATCAAATCATATTCTAATAATCGTATATTTTAATTGAATTAACCTATGATACGTGATGCTTTATGATTCCATAAAACTAGTCTTAAATACATAATTTAGATCAGTTAAAATAATTTTTAGTGCCTCTCATACTTTGTATTTATATCAATCGATGTTTATTAGTATAACAAACTATCTTAAATTCAAATTCTTTGACCTTATGTCCCACTTAGAGTTGGTCTTTCAAATTATGATAGACTTTAAACTATAAATTATCTATATAACCTTCTAATATTTTTGGTTAAATTTAATTTCATATTATTATTCTCCATCATATGATAAATTTGATCCTCCATGACTCTTTAAATGCATCTAAAATTCCTAGTGAGTCAGCTTTTGTAAATTCCACTCAACTTGAATCACACTTAGTCCTGAAAAAAAGTAATATTATTCTGATGAATGAATATTATAGTATACTATAACTTAGTTATTATGATACTGTTATTGATTCAAGTTTCTTATATCATCCTTCTCGAGACTCTCAACCTTATTCAACACTTTATATATTATTTATCTTCAATGAACACATAACAATACTTTAAAAATCTAATTGTAGAATCTAATTTTGGAATATTATTCTGGAATATCATTATAATATCTATATATAATCTACTTCTAAAATATTATTCTAGACATCTGATCACTATATTATTTCATGTTTTTAAACTTATTCTACCATATAATCTTCTATAGATCATTTAAAAAATTATGTTCATCGTATCTTCTAGTGGTGTTTCACTTATTTCATTTTACATATTTATAGAATTAAATATATTTTTATAGATAAGGTCACCTTACATTCATTAGGAAGGAATCATAAGGACTTTATTAATTCCTCAATGTGATCCATCATTTTTATTTTCTTTATTTATTCAACTTCACTATTTTACCTTCAAGATTAGATTATTTAGTTGATGTTCTGAATGTTTTGGTGAACATATATCCATTTGAATAATCATTAGGATCTTCAACATCTCTATATGTTACCACTTAATTCTTTAACTACAAATATCATTGAATGTAAATATTCATCCTTCAACACTATTCAAAAATAAAATTAATACCAAAACATTTATTGTATCAAGTATGTGGTTTCCTATAAATATAAACATTTCATTTTATTTTTCCTTTATCCATTAGAAAAAATAAGTCACCTTATCTTCATTATATCTTAACATATTCCAAAATTATATCCTATATTTATTGTGTTCCTACATCTGATGATTCCTCTATCTATAACATGATCTTTTAGTGGATTTCTATTGAAATATCCATAGGAAAATTTTAGTTCAATTTACTAATTGACATTTCGAAAAACTATTAAAAATAGGTAAAATATATCATCATCATCATGTGATGGGAACTTCAGTATCTCCCCTTGGGATTTTTTGTCAATATCTAATTCTATTTAAAGTAAATGACATTTCTCAACACATTATTGATAATAATTTCAAATTTAGTTTAATCTCCTTCTTTTAAGAACATAAGGAAAATGAACTTCTTCATTATTTTTCTCTCCCCCTTAATGATTTGAATTCGAATTCCCTTGATTTAAATCTTAGGGAGAGGGAGGAACTTTCATCACACCTTTATGTTCTATCTATATTTATTTCATTAAACCGAATATAAATCCTGAATTTAATGAGAGAAGGATAACATTAATTTTCTTAAAGAAATAAATTAACTAACTCTATGTTTATGTGATCAATTCTTGGTGTTGAAAACATGAGTTATTAACCTGAATATTAAAGGTATGCATAGAAATACCGAGTGTTGATAACATTTAAACAATATTTTTTTGGGTAAAGTTAATCAAATTTTTATTTAACTTACTTTCCTACATTAATATGAAAATATGGATCCAAAACGTTCAATCATAAAAACTAAGAAAGTATATCACCCTTTTTAAAAAAATTATATCTTTTTAATCATTAAATAAATTTACCCCTTTGTATTTAAACATCAATTTTATAATAATATGTGAGAGTATAGTTAGTGTACCTCAAAGATTACAACATCTTTGATTCTCTAGATTTTTATTATCCAAATCTTCATTTTCATTGTCTGGAGCTTATACTTTTTAGTACCTCAATCATAAATCTACCATATATTTCAACATATGTTGTTATAACACCTTCATTGTTCGGAATATATCTTTTTTACTAGTACTTATAATGATTATGAAATAACCATATTCATCTTAGTTTAGGGATCCCCCTAGATAACATCACTATCAACTACCTTTTATCAAAAATCATCGGGATCATTAAAAAAAAGGTTGATCTTATGTTGTCTTCCATTAGAGTTACAGGGTTGAGACATTTCTCTCAACCTATAAACTCATTCCTTAACTTAATTTTTCTTTATATCCTCACCCTTAACATTCCTATAATGATTCTTCTGGGGCATCATTCAATTATTTCTTTAATTTTTTATTTTTCACTTTGTGAGTAGATTTCTTATTAATACCATCCTTAATTTATTTTAATGCCTTATTTAATTTTATTTCTAACTTCTCCAACCTTGGTAACATTTTTATGCATTATTTTAGTAGTGTGGATGGAATTATTATACTTTTAAAACAAATTCTTAACTCTTGGTAAGTTAATCTTCATAGGAAACTTTTGGTGACATTTAAATTCTTCTTGAGAGATTTATTCAACCATTTCAATACTCTAGTTACTTTCTATTGTTGATTCACTTTATTTATTAAGATTTATTCCATTAAATGGATTATTAATGGTGATTTTATAACTATAAATACAGTGGAAGTTTCTTCTATAGAATTAGTATATCTTATTAGGTATGAAATAATATGTTACTTTCTTCTTCGGTACAATATTACTTGTAGCTTCAGATTGTTTTCACCTAAAGAAAAACTAATAATCTACATTCTAATAATTTTCCTTATACTTTTATTCCCTCATACTATTATATTTTTCTGTTATTCTTGAAAGAATTAAACAAATACTCTTTATCTCCATGATCACATCTTCTATAACTTTCATAGAAAATTTCAAGATACTAAATATATGTTGGATATTGTAAGATTATTCTTTCTAGGAGGGTTAGGTGTATTTAGAAGAGTTTCCAATAATATTCATTTTTATCCCCCTTAATGTTGCTGTTATTTATTTTCTATAACTACACATATTATTCTAATAGTCAATGGTCATGTTTTCAAACATTCCACGACCACACCAACAACTAATAAGCATTAGATTATTCTATAGTGTTCAATTTTGGAAGGTGGATTCTTATTTCAAAAATTTTTTCTTCGGGATATTATATTCATTTTTCCAAACATCTTAGCAGAACTATTTTATCCTTTTCTTAATTTCATATTCATAGAAGATGTGGGTTTTCTCATTTTTCTTCACCCATCTTGATATATAACTACAACCCACAAAATTTAATGTATTGAAATTAGTTTATAGAGATTCATTAGAACATCCACTTTCCTTTTTATTCAAATTATCATAAAATTTAACTTATGAGGATCTCATATTCTTCCTTCCATTATATTGAGTCCTTCCAAAAGTAATAATTTATTTTGTAATTTTATTAGTGGAAATTTTATCAACGTACTATGATGATTCAACTTGAGTAGATTCCATGTTTCTCAATATCATCACCTCCTCAAGGAACTTCAAATTTAGATCGTTATTCTAATTTTCAATACACCTAAATTTATATTTGGATTCAAATTTTAAATTTTTTATATTTTATTCATGAAACTTACTTATCAATTTCATCGAAATATGAAGTTACTTTAATCGCTTTTCCTTTATATCCAGTTGAGTATTCTTAACATTAAAAATTTCTCAGTGAGTATATTTTCAGTCATGGAGACTTTATTTAACAAATTCCTTTACAAATAAATTCTCACAAAAAATCATTTTTAATGCTTGTTCTAAAATGATTAACTATTCTAGAGTATTTTATACCTATTCTTACTTTCCATTAGTGAGTATAGTACATGTTTTAACCTCTTAGAACCTATTTATTAAATCATTATTTGTCTTATCATGTTTTGACTCCATATGTCAGTTTTCTTCATATAATCTCTTGATAAATACATATATATGTGAAAATTTTAATTAAGATTATTTTAAGGTAATATTTTATTTCCATGTAAAAATATTCAATAGAAACAACACTATCATTTTAACCATAGATAGAAAAATATTCTCTAGGAGGATTAACATTATCAAAATTGTAGGAATTCCTATAACACAATTTAACTTCTAGTAGTGGTGGATACTCTTTTTTTTTGATTTTGTAAGGCTAATTTCCATTGATTATTAGGTTATTTTTTCTTCTTATTTTAAACATGTTGGTTAAGGCCTCTATGTTTATTCCACTAGGAATATATTTAGGTTTCTTCTAACCAGGCTTATATTCCAGTAGATGCATCTTCATGTCTTCTAAAAATTTACACTTCATGGTAGATAGTTAAAAAATACCATGAACAAAATTGTAGATCCAAATAGAGAGAAACTATCCTCTAATACCAGTTGAGATTACCAAGGGATCATGAATTCTCCATATGGGGGGGCTAATTCGAGGGTGACTACCTTTTACGGATTAATTACAATTTAAATTCATCTTTCCTTTAAGTTTATTGAACCTCTATTATTGGTTTACATTCTTGTATATTTATAAATTCACTCTTATAACTTTTTTATTATAATATACATATATTGTAAAGTATATTGTGCATATGGATTGTTATAATGTATTACCTCAATGTTAGAACCTACTCCTCACTACACTGACTCCTACCGTGTCATGTATTTTACACCAATATACCCATCATAGATTAAAATTTAGGTAGGATAGAATAACCCTTGAACTAAGTGATTCAATATATTTAAAAATTGAAATATATTTATACAATGTACCATAACTGAGTTTTATTCCAAAAGGAACATTCTAACTTCTGGTAGTAATGTTGGTTTTGTTTATACTAAAACCACCTATCTTCAAAATCTATTTACAAACTTCCCCAGGGATAAAAATGTGACTAACGTTTATCTTACACTATAATCATCATGAACATTGAACCTATATCCCTTTGGGTAGAATGAAATTTCATAGATCTCACTACCTTGAACTTCGATATCTAGAAATTCGAAGAGTCGGTTCATGATTTCATTCTAGATTTACTACTTTCAGTATTCGGCATCTAGAGAACTCACAATGTATTTTATAATATCACGTTCCAATATTCTCTGACTTTGACACTTATTCCTTTTCAATGGAAGTGCATAGTCAATTTCATCATCTCTTAATAGTCTATATCCCTCTCAATTATTATACTTTTTTTCAGACACAACTCCAAATTTTATCCCCCCTTTATATAGAAATTATTCCTTCAATAGATATGGGGAACATGTGGGTTTCTATTTTAAGTTCCCACCATTCAAATTTTTTAATTTATTGACTTCAATATCTTTTGATGATATCAGGGTTTGGATTTTTAGAGATCCCAAAACACATGGAATCAACTATCATAAATCCTTCCTCATATCTTTATTTAATCAAAAGCATTCCTTTCATGAATATTTCAAATTGTATGTCTAGATCAACATCATAAGAATATTGGACTTTAATATAATTAAAATTCCTTTTTGAATCTTCTAGTAATTTACCTTCTTATTCAATCAGTATGATCATTTAAATTCTAAATTCGACTCAATACAATATTTCGTAGCCTATTTAAATTTGAAAATTCTATAGTTTTATTAATGTTATTATAGTAGTCTTAATATGATTAACCTTCATTTAGTTTTAACTTGGATTTCATCTTCTTCTTCTTATCAACTCAAATTTAGCTTCTAGCTATTAATGTTATGAACTTCCACATATCTGGAAACTACTCATCTTCTAATATTCATATCCTCCAATTTATATAGCCTCCAATATGTTATACTTTAATCTTTTGTACATATAGGATCAAATCCTTCCTTTTGATTAGTCACATGGATTTTCATTACCTATAATACATATTATTTATATTAAATCAAGTTTATGAGCATAAATAACTATTAAATATTGGTCATTTGACCTTCAGTCCCACTCAGTGTTTTTCTTTCATCTTGTAGTTATCCTTATCATATTACTCTTCTTAGGAACCTCCTCATCCTTCTGGTGATTTATTATTTCTTCTAATGATGCCATTTTTTATAGTAAATTCCAAACTCCATGATGATTTTCATGTATCTTGAACTTATGGCAAGTAGGATTTTGTAAATTTATCTCTGATTAGATTATTGTCGGTCTTCCAACAAAGTGATGTTATTATGATTAATGCATATTCTAGAATATCCAGACTTAGTTATTCTGAAACAATCATTGGTTTGGGTTTGAGAGCATGTTCTTTTGGATACATTCAACTTTACTGGACACACACTAAAAAACATATCTTTGATGAACTCATAACACGTATTTTGGGATCTTATTCCGGAATCATCTTTTGGACATAAAAACACTTTAGTAATTGTGGATTATTACCTTATTCTTTAACATAATATTCTAGAGATCATTACATATATTATGTTTAATATATATTTTGGTGGTACGTCATAACATGATTTTATTATATTTATGAAAATAAGCCACTTTGTAAGTTTAAGTTCACCATTTATTCCCTATGAAATAATCATAGGGAATTTATCAAATTTTCATTGATCTCTATCCTTTAGATAATCTTGGTTAATTTAACATCACTATTTTATTTTAGGGATTAATTTATTCTTCAGATCTTCTGAATTTTTTTTGAACATATATCCTTCAAAAAATTCATTAGGATCTTAAATCTCAACATTTTTTTGGCACTTAATTATTCAACTCAAAATTTCCTTGAAGGTACTTCTTCATCCTTCACTACTAGTAATAAATATAATGAATATTAGTTTTGTAATCATATAGTTTATATGGATTATTACAGATATAAACATTTCCATGTATTTCTTCTTCATCCATCAGTAATACTAACTCCTATTATCTACATTACATCTGGTCATCTTTTAAAAGTATATCATTCATATTTGATATTCCTTCTTCAGATGGTTCCTCCATCTAGAGTATAATCTTCTAGTGGATTTATTTAAAAACATACATAGGAAACTATTACTTCAAATTACTCATTAACATTTCCATAAACTATTTAAAATTAATACAATATATCAATATTATCATCCAATGAGAAGTTTAATATTTTTTATAACAACATATATTTATTTTTAAATTGAGAATTATATTCTTGTTTCATAACCAACCACAAAAATTTATAAAATAGTTTTATTGATAAAATCCATTATAAATCCAGAAAATAAACATGAATATCTATTTATAAAATATTTAATAATTCAATAAATCTTTCAATAGATCAAAATAATAAATCATGTCGAGGAAATATATTTAATATTTAAATTAAAGATCTTTTATGTGATGAATTAAACATAATATTTTTAAATGTATAATGAGTATATAATAGATTATATAATATATTTTATTAAATAAAATAAAATAGATACATTTTAAAATAATTATATCTTGAATAAATATAAATTCATAACATAGATATTAATAAAATATAAAACGAATATATTATTAAAAAATACCTGACTTATTACAAAGATTATATTCATTCCTATGATAAAATGGGACTCCTAAGAATGGATGGAAATATTTATATAAGAAAACATCCCAAATATTGAGGACTCTAAGTTTCTACCATAATGTATTCTATGCCCAGTCTCAAAGTTGGTATGGATCCTCCTAGGAGTATAAGAGTTTTTAAATGTTATTCCTTTATTTGTATTAGGTGATATCTAACGTTTTGATTTGGTTTATTATAATATATAATATATATTATAAATGTTATATATACTCACACATGTATAAATTAGATTATTCATTGTGGGATTTAAGGACTCTTGGTGGTGCCAAATGAGTCATCGTACACATATCCTTCATATACACCTCTGCAAGAATTAAATTTCACTTCAGATTTTTTAGTCATGAGAAATAATGTGGATTGATACATAGATGTTTTGTGAGTACGGATAACTTTTTTTCACTTATAGTTTGGTTTTATGTCATTTTATTGAGTGAGGGTGGTCTTCATTAGTAGGAGGTGTAATTTGGTGTATTTCCTAGACTTCTTACTTATTATTTTAAGTCTTGTTTCTATTATATTATGATTATTGAACTAATTTGGTATTCTATTTTCATATATATATATATATATATATGTACAATTTATGTTATATTATTATAGTTTTATAATAGTTACACCTTGGAATAAAAGTTTTTTATTTATTTTAAAAAACATTTGACTTATGGATGGGTCATTTAATATTTTATATTAAATATGGAATTGACCTAGTTTATCAATACAGGAGGGTAAATCATCCTACAATGATTCCATTGAACCTTTATTCTGGTTAACAATTTATGGGTATTATGGAACACACTAGGTGTATACAGATTTCTAGTTCTGGTTTATAGATGATCAAGTTTGTGTTATTACATGTGGAATCAGTACATTTTTTTACATAGTTTTGTTTATAATGGAAAAAAGATATAAATATTGATACTCAATAAGTATGACATAAATATACCTAGATACCATAATTAGGGTAGAATAAAAGTTTTTTAATTATTTTCATGTGTTTGGTCTACGTACCTTGGATAAGATTGATTTTTAGTTTAAGTATCTTGATTATGGAATATTGAGTATTGGGAAGAGTTAGAGGGCTTAGTTAAATTTTTTTTTTCTATTTGATCATGCATTAATAGTAGGAACATATTAAAAATTATTTTATTTTCTTCTTGTATAGTTTATTTTCAAAATCACATGTATGTATATATATATTAATTTAAACTCAAAAATAAATAAATAGTTTTTTCGTAATTATTATTGGTGATGAATAGATTAATATAAATCATTAAGTGATTTTTATGAGTCTAGAATTAATTTTGAATATTATGGTTAATTGTATTTTTATGATTATATTTGGTTTATCGGATATTATATATGCTGATTATGATTGGGATTTTCCAAGAGCATGGTAGTTGGGATTTAAAACGAGTACAGTTTGTGAATTTTAGTGTTTCGGTTGTAATGAAAATAGTTTTTAAATAATGTAATTAAAAGGTAAGGTATTTAAGGATCTAATTGATTTTATAAATTTTTTTGTTTTAAAATGTGATAATGGTATATGTTTTAAAATAATTTTTTGTGTTTTTAGTATAATTGATTTATTAGGATTCATGCATGTGTGTTAAATTGATTTGATAATTTTTATTTTTGTGAATTTTGTATTTTTGTTTTGTGAAATTGGAAGTTTTGAAATTGAATTTGACATTTTATTTTTTAGATAAATCTGAAATTTATGTAAAACTATTTCCATTTATTATATATATATATATCTAATTTTTATATTAAAAATTTTCATTGATTTTTTAATGTAGTGATCCTGTTTTGAGGTAAATAATAAATGTATCATATGATGGAGAGACTATTATATGGAATACTTAAATGAACAAGTGGTTTGATATTTAGAGTTTTTATGATGGACAATAGTGTTTTTTTATATTCATGCATCAGAAGTGTGGTGATCATTTTAAGATAGCATTTTGTGCATGATAAGTGAATTAGATATTTAGATAAGTAGAATATATTGAGTGAGATACTTGTTCAATTTTTTTGGATGAATATCATTATGGTGGTGGTGTTGGTGGTGGTAGGGGGTGGTAATTACCCATATCCTTAATTATCGGTCAATTAAATTTTTTAATATTTTAAATAAGTAACATAATAGTAGAAATCACGTTGGTCTGAATTTTTTGATTTTTGCCTATGTCATGTATACTAATTTATTTTCAAAATATAAAATAATTAAATAGATTATTTTTTATATATAAATGAATTTTTTATGTGAATAACCATGAGAAGTATACTTTTAAATTAAATTGTTTTAATGATAATATATATTTTTTATATGAAACTTTTTGTTATTCATACCCTTATAATGTTTTCTCATGAATGGTTAAACTCATGGATACCGATTCCCTTATTATTAATTATATCTTAAGTCATAATTTTAATTTTTATTAGCCTAATATGGTTTAAAGGAAAGTATATTTTTCATATTTATAAGATTTCCACCTCTTATACACATAGTTTTATATGTTATTCCTCACTTGATTAGTGAATTAATTCTTAGTGCACGTTTTCATTGATATATATATTGTTCATTATTATCCTTCTTTTTTGTATAATATTTATTTTGATAAAATGATTGAATCATTTTTTACATGTTAAAATCATATGAGTTATAAGTCAAAAAATGAAACATAGGCTTTGGTTAACTATTTATTTTAATATTTATTTAATGGATGGGTTAAATAAATAAATGAAGGATTATTTTGTCACTTGATAAAAAAATATTCTTCTTAAATAAACAATTATTCAAATTATCTCTATTATGCATGTAGTACCACTTTCCTATTGTTTTAATTAATTGGGAAACTCATGCATTTATTCTTGTAAAAGTTATCTCACTAGATTAATTTGGATAAAATATTGGAGAGTGTTCTTTTTGGGAGTGATTTTCTAATTGAGTTATCCTAGTTTTAATCTTCCTTAACTTCTAAATTATATGTATGATTTATCATTCCTTTTTTCTTTTTATTTTACATATTTTTTAATTAAAGTTGTAATATCATGTTATTAGTGTTTATTCTCTTAAATCTCTCCTTCATTTCTATTTGTTATTCTTGATATACTAGGTTTTTGTTAATAATATGTCCTTTTTCATATGACATGACAATCAAAGTGTTCTTATAGTTAAGTGATTGAGCTAGTGACCTCGGATGTTTAAGGATAGTGTGATTTCATTGTGATTGTAAGCTAGAGTGGGAATTTGGTAACATATCAGTAAATGGAAATATAAAGGGGTGTATTATCTTGGAGATATCTTTTATCCTTAACAAGATTCTATGAGGTCTTCGGCTAGTGTTATTTATAAATTTGATTTGAGAATTAAAATAGGGTATTTTATGTCTTACTGGGATTAATTTTATGATCATTGGATATACACTACATGGTTATATTAATCATGTAGTCTGATTTGGAAATTTCATTAACGATTAGTCACTGATTCATTTATTTGGAGTTATTATATGGTGGATTGTGATATATGTTGTTTTTCTATTATATGTTCCAATGTGAATTGTAAAAAATCCTATATTTTAAGGTATGATTTGGAATATATTTTATTATTATGTTGAATTAGAATAATATATTTTATAATAGTTCAATAATTACCAGAGATTGATAAGAGATTAGTGGTTTGGTAAGATGGTCCCTACCACTAAAATAAAATAGCAGGTTCCATTAATTTCATGGAATAGGATGATTAGGTACCTAGTAAAAATTATAAGGAAGAAAGATCCCTTGGAGTCCATAGATTGGCTAATGGATTTTAATTTGGTTGCCAATAAGTCATTTGGTACTAAATCTATGTCTCTCGGGTACCCAGTAGTATGCATTTTGAATTTCATTAAGGCAATTAAAGAAAATTCCTTGAAAAATATAATTTAAATACTAAATAATCCTCCAAAACCCTAAACTTTACCCAGAAATCTATTGTTCCTTCCTCCTTTCTTCTTTGATCTATAAAGTCCTTATTTGAAGTAAAATTTTACCACCATTAAATTATTTGGTCTTATATTTATATGTCTAATACCTAAATTGGTTTAATATTAGTTTTATTTTTCTATAAAAACCTCTCTATATAATATCCATTACTTGTGTGGGTATATGAAATAATTCTTCCTAATAATCTTTTAAACATTAGTTGACTCTATAAATTGAGATTTACCCCTAGGATATGGGTATAAAGTATTTAATATGATTTATAAATAACATAAATTGAGTAATATTACATTTATAGGATATTAACCCTAGGTAATTAATAACTAAGTTGAGTGTATAATATTGTGAATGGTTAAGTGAGTTATTTTGTCTATAAATTAATCATAAGTGATATTCATCCTTATATGAAATGGAGTAGATGATTTAAAAACCTCTTTATTGGATTGAGTTGAGTTGGTATGTGATGTAATAGTTATCAAATGGGATAAATATCTTAGTGGAGATGTTTTATGATAGGAAATTTCATTCCATGGGTGAGAAGACCCCATATGGGCTTCAAAAAAATGGAATTGCATTGCTTTTTGTGATGTATTAGCATTCTATTTTTGGAATATAGTAGGTCCATGAGTGATTTATCTTGAGATTGGTGGTATGGATTTATAGGATTATGTGATTATGAATTCATAAAATATGCAATATGTTATTCCATCCTCTGATTGAGATTTTTCCCACTATCATGAATGCTAGTACATGACATGGGATTCATGTTTTCCTTCCCCGGTTTAATTTTTTGAGAGGTTGTCTATGCTAATACCTCCTTTTATTTAGATTCATATTCTTGTTTATTCATATGGTAGGGTCGGTATGAGTGTCCCATAATGTTATTTGTATTCTAATATTCTAAGAGGATTCCTATGAATTTCCTACTCAGTATACTGATGATTGATTTATGATTAGATCTATGATTATATGATATATCCTCTTCATGATGTATGTTTTTATATATTCATAATAAATGGCCACCATGTTCACAAACATTGTCTAAAGAAACTGAGATTAAGTTTTGTGGTGGCCAAGTTAGTGCACGATGACCTAATTTAGGTTCCTACTTTGTATAGTTTATTTATTTTTTAGAACATACACTCACATGTATAATAATAATTATGTTAAAGCTCAGTTTGTGGTGTTCAATAGAGTTTTGTACTCCCACACTACACATGCACTTTGGAGGATGTTCATATTTAACTATTCGGGATACAGAGAAGGAAAAACCCCTATAATTGGGGGTTACACTTGTAGTGACCTATAAATTTTCAATTTAAACTTAGTAACATTTTAAATAATATTTTATAATGTGTTCACCAAGTCATTTTCTCCTAAATTCTATTGTGAATGATTGAGTATATTATATTAAATATAATATATCTGTTTTAGTTTATAAACATAAGATTATAAATAATTGTAAATATCTCCAAAATGGAGTCATAGATGGGAAAATCTTCATTTCAGTTTTGAGTTGGGATGGGGGTTTACCTTAGGGGTGGTAATACTAAATATTATATTTTGGGCCTTAGGCTGGGCTAATCTCAAGTTCTCAAATTAAAAAAACAGTTGACCAAAAATTAGTCAATATGATCTTGAATAAATCCTCTAATTCGGGTTTTCAAAATTATTTTACAAAATTCCTAAATCAAGGATAGAAAATTAAATACTAGATATTTGGGTTCATATTTTTATAGTACTTTTAATTAGAGTCGGTACAAACTCTGCTTGTGATAAAAATCATTCTTGTTTTTGTGCAAGGTTTATTATTTTATTTTGATCATGTATTCATGGATTTTTAAATGAAAATATCAATTCTAAATTTTTTATTTGGGTTTAATAATTATATTTCCTTTTTTATTGATTGATTTTTTTATTATAACTTTGTGATTTCGCGTTTTTGTGATATCATCCGAGAAACACATCAACAAAGAAATTAACTGGGAGGATGGAAAATTATATCCATTGATTTCACTCCCAAATCTATTTGTTTCATACATATCGACATGTAACCATGCCAAGAAACATATCCAATAGTGTCACATAGGGAAACAAGATTTTTGGTTTCAAAAAACCCTCAATTACTCCCCTTCTTACTCATTCAGGAAAAATTTCATCATCCTTTAAAGTAGTGAATGGTTGGTGATGATAGACACATAGTTATGACTTTATGATATGGAATGGGTTTCATTGAATGTCAGTGGGGAAGTTCATGAAAAATGGTTTATTGGGGTTTACCTGATGATAGCTGGATAAAGGGGATTCTATAGAGGGAATAAGAGGATACTAGAGGCATTGTGGTAGAATATGAGTTTGAAGTAGTGTATTATGTGTAATCAGTAGTAAGATCAATGGTAGTGGTTGATATTTCAGTAGTTAGGGTTTCTAAATATTGAGATCACACAATGTGTTATTTCTAAAACACATGCATAATATCCTGGAATAATAATGAATAGTGTTTTAGACTAATAAAACATCACACAATGTGTACCTTTGGTCTATACACCATGGACTAGGCTACATGGCTTGGAATGTACAAGATTATATACCCAACAAACCTCCTTAGCATAAATCCTATGTGGCCTAGTGAACACACCTTGTATTACAACCAAATGTCTTGGGCTATCGAATTTATATGATAAGTAACCCTTGGGATCCCAAATATCATATACCTCCCATGAACATGATGTGTTGGTCAACCTCCACATAGACGAATGATGGTTGTATATTCCCAGTTACTACCCAAGGCTCAAATGTTGTGCCCCTTAAGTACATTTCATGTATTTCATAACCTTGTTTTTTTTTCAAATTTTACTATTTGAGATATAAATATTAGTGAATGAATTTATAAATTCTACATATTGCTTCCTAGAGTGAGATGATATGTTCTTATTCATCATTATAGGTAACAGGTGAGGTGTTTGGGAAGATTAATTTTTTTATACTTGTAGAGATAATTCCCAGGATTAAGCTAGACTATCAGACAAAACATGGGGTTGGGTACTTCTTTAGAAATTTTCTAATGATAAATCATGAGCCCCTAAAATTCATTGTATAGTTTGGCCCTCCCCGACATACATGGTGCATGGGGGCTCCAATTCGATCATAAGGTCGGTACTCAATTTTTCCCAACAAGGTGATGGAACCCCATATAATTGAAAGAGTTGTAAACTACCCCACTAATAGTTAATGTGTCCTATATCTATAGTTTTCATGACTCCCTCAACCTATATTCTCCATTCAATGAGGCATGGGTCTTCCATCAGAGTTTTTACTCTCTTGACTAACACACATACCTTGGTGAGGCATGAGTCCCCCACTATAATATTTGAGAGGTGCTGTACATTTTCATAAATCTAGATATTAGGGTTTCCCTATGTTTTTTACCATAAATACTCATGTGGTGGGACTATGGATAGTGGGACACTGTCATATTCCCGGTTTATAATCCTTAAGTATATCTATGTTCGCCCTCTTCTTTTTTTCCCTTTGGCACAGAATTATGGGTTGAGTTATGTTATTTTTTTACTTCATTTATTTGTGGAGATCCCCAAGGTATGTTTGTAATCAACCCTTTATGAGTGTTCTTATCACACATATCATGTCTTATAATAATATTAGGTAGTTCACTGGTGATCATAGGAGATGTGGTGTTGGTGGAGGAAGAGTTTAATAGTAATTTGAGGTGACATTCACATTTATATTTCTTATCAGGAAATGGTGCATTATGGATTTACCTTTATTTATAGTTATTTTTTGTTAGTATTTTACATTGTATATTTGGATCATGTTCCCTTAATTTTCCATTTATTTTATTAGTCATACTAGGTTTATGTTTAGTATGTGTCACATGTGTTGTTTTAAAAATTGGTTATTTTGTTTAGTTTTTCAAGGATGTATTCTACTATAGAGATGTATGAAATGTGTATATTTTATCTATACATGTGTTATAACTTCATGGTTCTAGTCACCATGTCAAGGCCTATTGGTGGTATACTTGAGGTGGCCCTCTCAGTATACCACTAGACTTGGTGGGATCCAGGGGGGTTGGGTCATGGCAGAGTGGTATCCGAGCAGGTCAATGATAGGGATAAATTTTGGAATTAGGAGTCATGCAAGGATTATTTTTAGATTTAATGTAATAGTGTTAATAAGTCTTGAGTTCATTCTTTGGACCACATAACCTAGTGTTTGTGTGGAGATGATGTATCCTTTCAACAAGAATCTGATAATCTGATAACTGACATGAAAATTTGTGGAACCATTTGTGAGGAATATACATGATGTTACACACACAATGTAATGATTTTTTGTTGATTAATGTGTCATAATTGAGTCTTTTAACCAATGTATTATTATATAACTATTGGAATATCTCATTAAATGAAGGATTTTTCCACCCAAACCACCATCTAAGATCCTAAGGCAGGTCCATGATTTGCCTACACATGCCACTAGAAACCTAAAAAAAGGTCTCCAACTAGGACCCTATTTGTGATATGTGTCCGCTAGGTGAGTAGGATAAGTTCTTACACCCATAGTTTTGTGAGTAGACTACCCATATAGAGTACAAGATACTGATCCTCTAATTCTAGTGTAATAGATGGTTCCATTCATGTTGGATAAGAATGTACGTAGGCTTACTGTGCTTTATGGTATTCAGTAATGTAGACTAACCACGGTCCAAGGTGATTTTGACTCTCAAGTTGCAAAGGATTTGATGGATTTAGTGACCCATTATTTTCTATTAGTATGGACACCTACTGATAATATAGTGGTTTTACCATCTAGTCTTTTTCATGGAATAAAATGTTTTTGGTGCTCCCTAATGAGTCATACCCATGAAAAGGATTATATTTCACAAACAGAGATTGAGTTCCTCTTTCTAGAGGATTAGCACCCATCCAGGTTGTGGATAGTGTTAGTGAAAGAGTTGTTGGACCTAGAGGAGGGCAGCAAGTCTATGGAAGAGTATACTTCAAGGTGTACTAAACTCATGGGGTACTCTCTGAAAATGATTAATGATTAATTCCTTTCAGTGAATATTATCGAGTGTAACATTTATAGAGATATATAATATAATGTTTTTTATCTTTCCATCCCCACTTATACATGGGTTATAGAGATGAATCTACTGATTAATCAATTCATTGAGGAGGAAGAATATGTGACAAAATATGGATCTGGTTTCTCAAGGGAAGATTCATTAGTTATGGTCATTTGATGGTAGGAATAAATATTGTGACACCAAAGGCATTCAAACACATGATCCTATAGATTAATGATATAGATTTCATATAAAGGATCCAACTATCCAAGAGAGAGGTTATGTTGTGTTTTTATAGAATAAAGTTATATGGTTTATGATTTCCTGACCTAACATACAATAAAGGGATGTCAAGGTTTCATAGTTGATGTAATTTCTCTTCAGAGGAAGTGAAATGATTAGGGAACTCCTCATGGTAGTTAGTGTAATACACTCATGATTTTTCCATGGAAGAGGGTCTTGAGGTGTACTAGGAGGTGAAAGATGTGGGAGACACTGTGATCTATTACTACTAACACCTCTAACCAATCCTTACTAGGCTTAGGGGACTAGCGGTCAGGGTTATGAGAAGATGTAAGTAATAGAGGGATATGACTAGGAAACATCATATTTAGTTTAAGATACTATTTATTTCTTCTCAACACGAAAACCCACACTCACCAATACTAGATATTGACAGTCTGTTGTTGCAATATCCCTAGTTCAAGAGCTATATATCCTATTAGATTCATTACCTTGTTCTATATGACTAGAGACTCTTACTAGAAGTGAGGTTTTCACTTAATGGGGAGTGGTTTACATGGGGCCTCATAATTTCTTGGATATAGTCCTATGACGTCATCATTGTTATAGATTGACTATATTTATTTCATTCCTTGGTAATCTACTATCATCATAGAGTGGAAGCTGGTTTATTGAATGGATCATGTTTTTCCATTATGGGTGAGTGCAACATATAGTTGAGGTGGGAGAGGACTACATGTAGAAGATTTTTAGATGATTACCCATCCGATTAAAATATTAAACATGTGTGTTTTTTATTTTTCAGAGAATACATTTACTATTATTTTAGAGGAGTACATGAATAGTTTTCTAGAGGATATTCTAAGACTTCCCCTCACTGAGTGATTTACTTCTGCATCAAGCTATACCCTAGCACCACATTGATATCTTTGATATATTATTAAATGGATCACACTAATGTCATATATTTAAATGTGCAAAAATATTACCTTTTGGTTAATGTTTTTATACAACCTATCTTGATACCCGAGAAGCTATAATTTTGTTTTCTAGGAAGGTGTATAAGATATTGAGGCTTATTATTAACTATAATCACTTTATCAAGATGAAAATTAAGAAAAAATAACATATTCCAAGGATTGAAGACCTATTTAACTACCTTAAGGGAGATAGATAGTTCTATAATATTTATCTCAGGTGACACTATCACCGGTTTTAGTTTCATTATGAGGATATCCTAAAGAAAATGTCCAAGTGTTGCAATTGGAATTATATGTTCCTAATTATGTTGTTTAGTGTGATGAATGCATCAATGGTATTCATGTGGTTTAACAACCATATATTTTAGTCTTTCATTGACTAGTTCCTGGTGGTACTCATTTCTTTCATCCTCATATACTCGAAATTTGGTGAAGAGAATAGAGGCCCTTTAGGGTTTTTAGATCTACTTCAGGAGTTATAATAAAATCTTAAAGTAAAAGTTTTGGATTTGGGAATAATATTTCTCAATGTATGATATATCAAAGGGAGGGGTATCAATTGACCCTATAAAGATGGAGTCCTTGGTTTCTTTAGCTTCACCTATGATCATGTCTAAGGTGTGTAGTTTCCTTGGGTTTACTAGATATTATTAGAGATTCATGAAATATTTAACTAATATTGAATTACCCATGATTTAACTTACACAGAAGGGGTAGCTATTTGTATGGTTTGAGTAATTCCTAATGTAATTTTAGAAGCTGAAGTAGAGGATGACCAGTTATCCAATATTTTGGATACCATAGGAAGAAGTAAAGTGCATAGTGTTTAATGATTCCTTTATGATATAACATGATTTTGTGATAATGTAGAAGCATGTGGTGATTTCTTATGGGTCCAATCATCTAATACCCCATGCTAAAAACTATGCATCCCATAAACTAGAGATTAATGTATTAAATTTTTCCTTGAAAACCTAGTGGGATTACCTATTTAGTTAGTGTTTCGTAGTATATATAGATCACAAATCTCTTATTTATATCTTCCCCCAATGGGATCTCATCCAGAGGGGAGGATATGGTTTGTTGGCCAGTAGGATTTTGACTTCGAGACTATCTATAATATTATGAATGTAAATTTGGTGGTTAATTCCATTAGGTGGAAGTTGTATGATTTATTGACAGAGGTGGAACTTGAAAAACTAGGATTATTAAATTTATCCTTTGAGGATTGGGGGGATGGTTATTCTCTTGGATTCATGGTGGTGTACCCCAAAATTCTGGAATAAACAAGGGAGGCCCCATTTGTTTACATTAATTTTAAGATCCTATACAGCCAAATAGACTTAGCTAATGCACATAATAAATTATTTTATGAATTTAAAGAACATTCCATCCTCATTTAGTTGTAGAAACTATTTATATAAACATTTCATGATGAGGTTCCAAGGGAGTTCCACACTTCCCACTTAGTGTTTTATCTAAAAATTATAAAGATGAAACATGATATCAGGTGTATGTGTTGGTGGTCTAGCTTGAATAGGATAATGATAGAGTTCATATCACGATACCTCACCTACTAGTGAGTAAGGGGTGCACACTAGGTTTGAGTGGATTTTTCTCAACCCCTTTAGGTTTTGTAAGGTAAGTGAGATGATATATTAATAACCTTTTTTATATGGATCCCACATCTAGTAGAGTTCCACAATTGTTTTGTGTTTTCGTCAACCAATTGTCCAAGTTAGAACATTTACATTTTTTTATAGAAAAATTCATTTTACTGATTGGAAAATTTTAACAAATTCAAGATTATCTGATTGCATAGAGTGCCTTTGATGGTTTTTTTCTAATAAAAATTCACAATTCACATCCTAGATATGTATTATCTTGCAAGATCATTTTAAGACTCAGTAATTATTGATCAAAATATTACACCATCAGAAATATGGCCATTTAGAGTGAACCATTCATGTCTTTGAGGACATGATGATGGATTTCATTCTAGATTTTGGTAAGGTATGGATTCATAAACTACTTCTAGTTTAGTTTTCACACAATAATAACTACTACTTCGACACTAGCAGGAAACCTCTCATAGACCAGTATATAATAACTTATTGGTCGTCCCTATACTCGATAGAGATTCGGGATACATATCTTATTGGTATAGAATAGGTGTTGTTAATAATGGAAAAGGTGTAGGTGATTTGTGATAAAATTAGTATAGTACATGGTCATAAAATTTCCTATACAACCCAATTATAGATGTATTTATTGTTTGTGGAAAGATGTCATGTTCTTATAAAGGTCTCACTACATTACAGTTTATAAAGATTTGGTCTGAGGAGTAATTAGTAATCCAATTTCATCAGGATATTCTAAATCCTATGAAGGGTAAGCAAGGTTAATTAATGCCTTGTTTTTTCCCTATAGCTTAACTAGGTGCAAAATGTCATTGACATGACTCGAATGAGGAGGTATGGGAATGATATGTCACAAATTATCTACTGAATAGAGAAAGATATCAAGGATGACACTATCTTCATTTCTTATCCCATAATGATTGAGGACTGGAAAGAGAGGATCTAGTTCCTCAACCACCCCTAGTTGGCGAGTGGGGTAATCGGCGGCCAGTCAGCCTGTTCGCCATATTCTCCACTGGCCGACCTGTCGTCCTAGTGGTCTACCTCAGTACCGCTACCAGTTCCTCAACCACCCCCAGTTGGCGAGTGGGGTAATCAAGGGCTAGACCATGAATTTGAGCCAAGGAGCTTCTAGAGCATCCTTGTAGTGGACCACTTCCCTAAGATGTTCTGGACCACAGCAGCGCGAGATTTTTGCATACCCAAGTCCCTCACCCCAGAGGAGGTTGAGTGTTTACACTACACCCTCTGGGTGATGCATTTTAGCCTCCATCATCAGCACGTGTTTTATCCATGGATCCAAGCGCATTTCGAAGACATCAGCAAGCAGTGTCGTCTAGTTGATCTGGCCACGCTCCCTGTGGCCCAGCGCCCTGAGTCATCAGGTCGCCATGAGGCCCTCTGGCAGTAATGCATTCAGAGTATCAAGGTACTCTGTAAAATCATCAGGGTGTCTACCCCCCACTTGAAAATTTGTGGATGGGGGTAGTATGATTCCCATCTCTTTATTCCCATCCAATGACTGCCCGACTCGCTATGCGATATCAAGGACATGCCCCCAGGAAGGGTCACTGTCCACATGTTCTACATAGTAGAAAAAGAAAACGACCTAGAGTTTCCCGATGGAGACTTACCTCATGAGGGTGTTCCACCACTATTGGACCCATCAGGGAGGATTACTCGTCAGCAGAGGAACCTCTTTGGTCTCCCTGCTCCCACTGAGGCGTTGGTACTCATCCAAAATGCCGGTAAGGGAAAAGAGCACATCAGAACTATCAAGCACTCTGACCCTTCTGCCTTAGTGTAGAATACGGAGGAAGACTTTGAGAAGGCCACTTTTCACCAACGAATTTCTGAGCAGAAGAGTTTGGCCGAAGAACTCCTGGCTGAATGCACTATAGAGTGACGAACCAACTACGGAAATCCTAGGCTGGGGAAGTAGGGGCAGGAACAACTTCCCCCTGGTGAGATGCCTCCAGGAAACCCTGATCATACCACTCATATGGTTAGGCTTGAAGCCATAAATCAAGGCAAGAGGGCACAGTATGTATTACTAAACCCTCCCGAACAACGTGACAATCCTAGGAATCCGGCCCAGGTTCCCCCAACTGCCCCGCAGGCTATTCCACCAGTTGCTCCACGAGACGCTAAACCTATCTACCGTGTCAAAGAGACTGGAAATTCACTTGTGATTAGGTATCCCCTTCAAGACAGGGATCCCCACCCAGATGATCCTATGGCGGCACTCATAGACCACCTTGAGGCATTGGATACTCCGAAGTTAGAAATCCCACTAGATGTCAAGCCATAACCGACATGGGTGGATGATATGCCAGCGCCTCCGGGGTTCAATAATCCCACCTTATCCCCCTTTAATGGGATAGGTGACACGCCATAGAATCTGGCCCACATCAACTCAAGGTGTGGGCCCATGTTGGGGACTCCAGTGCGGTAGGAGGCCGCCAAGATCGGCTGTTTCATTCAGACACTGGAGCGGACAACATTCGTCTGGTACAACCAGCTCCCCATCGAATCTGTGACCAGTTGGGAGGATCTTCGCAGGCAGTTCTTGTACCAGTTCATCTCTACCACCCAGAAGACCAGTATCGTAGAACTCCTCAAGTGCAAGAAAAGGCTTGATGAGCAAGTTGTGGAATTTATCGCCCAGTGGAAGGGGCTCACATACTCCCTTAACATGCCACTAACTCAGGAGAAATTACTGATGATGTGCGTAGGGAATGTCAAGACGGAACTGGTTCCCTCCTTGATCACTCGAAACTCCCCCTTAGGGTTCCAGGACTTCTTAGATAAGGCCCAACTCTTGAACAAGCACTGAAACAGGCCAATTAGGCCCGTCCACTACCCCCCTGTAATCCCAGAAAGGAGAGCTGCCAGAGCCGAGCCTGCCGTAGTGGCCCAAATAGAAGCCCCTAGGCAACTAGAATTTCTACCAGTAGCACCAGCCTCATAGCCTAAAAGATGACCTCCCCCTTAGGTACAACCTTCGACTCCACAGCGACCTCATAATTCGAAGGCGCCCGTGCGTAATGCACCACCACCACCCAGGCGGGACTATCAGGGTCCACAACCTCGACAAGCCCCTCCAGCTCCTCATCATGGATAGGCTCTAAGAGCTCCCTATCCGGAAAGAAGACACCAAACATACTCATTTAGCAAGAGTCAGATCCCCGGTTACTTCCATAGTGCCCTAGAGTAGGGGATTGTAAACTTGCCTAAGTGTAGAAGGCCGACATAAGCGAATCTCACCGATCACCCCAACTACTGCCCCTATCATCAGATTCTGGGGCATACCCTCAAGCAGTGCTATGTGTTTAAGGACTAGCTCTAAGACCAGGTTGATAACAACATAGTCTGTCTAGGCCCAGCCCCGGAAAAAGTGGCAGGTGTTTTTGTAAGGTCAGACAGTAGTAGCGACTGCAAAGGCTAGTGGCAACAGGTTTCCAGCTGCGGATCCCAGAAATACAATGACTGGATGTCCCGAAAAATGGTTTCTCATGCCCATGGAATCACTCAGGCATGAAAGAATCAGCTGGAGCCTTCAGAAGAAGCGACCACCACCTCGACATCATCATCTCAGCAGGCCTCTTCCCAGAAGAGCAGGAATTACTGGCGCAAGAAAAAGAAACACACCCTGCCAATGTCGTCGTCATCCCGTACTCTCAGTGACTTCATGACCACTGAGATTGTGATTCCCCCCAAAATCCACCCAGTGGTGGATGATTCATCAAGTGATAGTCAAGGGTACGCTTTGGTTAATTCCGGCGAGTTGGTAAACCCCAACATGACTCCCGACAAGGGGGAATGCTAGGTGACCCTCCCCAACGTCCCCAGCCAACGCCAACATCAGTGAAGCCATGACTCTGTGGGTCATCGAGGAATGTCAGTTGACATCTCCAGCTAGGTCATGCATGCCGTTAAGACCAGACAGAAGGCCCATCACAGAGCTCAGTATTCGTAGCCTCTTCATCCGGTGTTGTCAGGACCGCCTCCCCCACTATTTGTGCTACTGGATCAGGAAGAGGCACTTCAGCCATGCCACGACCAGCTTCTCCTTGCTACAGTTTGATATCAGTCGCCTGGTCCTCATCCGGTAGTGACTCTTCATGATTTTACTAGTGGGCTGCCAGATATTCCCAGCGCCAGTCAGCCGCCAGTCCGGACAGCAGGGCCCGCCATTCCCTCTATCACAGAACGGATTCTCGCAAGTAGAAGTTCACACCTGGAATGGAAGTACGATATTCTAAAGAACCTCGACTACATCCAAGTGAGGTTTTCCATCCTTTAATCCCTTCACTTGTCACCAGATATGCGCGAAGCACTCGTCGAGGCTTTGAGGAGTCCCCTCCATTTTGAGACGGAGGTTGCAGATGTAGAATCCTTTCATGATGAAGCAGTTGAGAATTCCAAATGTCAGTCCATCATATATTTGTTGGGAGAAGATGAAGGCTCCCCCATACAGGGGAACATCTGCCCGCTGTATATCATCGAACAATTTAACATCATGGAGGTTCGTCGCTGTCTCGTTGACATCGGCTCCAGGATCTACCTTATCCTGATGCGGACGCTGCGGAAGCAGGGGTTATCCGAGGATGACCTAACTCCCTTCGATTTAAGGATCCAGGGATATGAGAGAACAGAGAAGACCCCGGTCGGAAAGATCCTTTTGATGACCTAGTTCGGTGGCCTAGTTTCCAGTATTGAATTTAGGGTTGTCTCCCAGGACACCACGTACAATGCATTGATGGGAAGACCATGGCTCCATCTGTTCGTGGTGGTCCCCTCTTCATATCACCAATACCTCAAGTACTCCATTAATGGTTGAGTAGGTGTACTCCAAGGTGATTCATCTCCTTTCACCTCTTTTGTAGCCCTTTATCTAGTCGCTGACTATTACAAGAGCAAGGATAAGCATATTCTGGCAAGTGAGGTTGAGCCCGCCCTAGTCACAAGTGACCCCTGGGTAGGTCTAGATGATTCATATGTCTTCCCAATCCATCTATTCAAGGTTACGACACCCCAACATGGGGAAATTCTTTGTTGTCTCTCGTATAAGAGGAATAAATATTCCCAAGTCCAAGCGGTGGTGGAAAATAACCTCGTACTCCTACACAAACATGGCTCAGGTGATCCCAGAACCTCCTACCCCCATACGTTACCTGGATGTCCGCCCCATGGCGATGGAAGTACATCATACGTGTTTATTTCACTGGGATGGGATTAACTAGCTCAAGCCAAAGAGCCACTATTGCTTTGATGTCATCAAGCGTATCCCCTTGGGCAGAAGACCATATGGGATTGGATCGACTGACTTCTTTGCTATAGTCTCAGCAGCACGTGAATCTCCTGATATGTTGTCCACTACTATCCAGGATGGTAGTAGCCTCCCGCCAGGTTCTTCCGACCCATGGGAAGCCTCACCCACTAGGAATCCCTCCTCCACAAGAGAAAAAGAGGATTTGGAGGATGCTCCCCCCACCTTTGAAGAAGGTGTCTCTGCCACGGTCGATGAACTGGTATAGGTGAACCTTGGTAGCGAGGAAGATCCAAGACCCACGTTGATCAGTGCCACCATGTCCCTCAAGAATCTGCAGCAGTACATGGAATTCCTTAAATAGCACCGTGACGTGTTTGCCTGGAGTTACGACGAGATTCCAGGACTAGATCCTCATGTATCCGTCCACCTCCTTGGTCTCCTGACAAACTATCACAGGTTCAGGAAACCTCCCAGAAAGATGCACCCTTCTCACGGTGCCATGGTCGAGGCCGAAGTTGACAATCTCATCAGATCCAGCTTCATCAAGGAGGACAAGTACCCCAAGTTGCTAGCCAACACTGTGCCAGTCAGAAAGAATAACGGACAGATCAGAGTCTATATCGACTTCTAAGATCACAACCATCACTGTCTGAAGGATGATTTTCCCCTTTCGGTGACAGAATTGTTGATCAACGCTACGACCGGGTTCCAAGACCTCTTTTTCATGGATGGTTACTCTGGATATAATCATATCTGGATGGCCCCCGAGGAAGAAGATTCCATATCATTTAGGTCTCCCCAACATACTTTTTGGTACCAGGTTATGGTCGTCGGCCTGATGAATGCTGGTGGCACCTATCAATGGGCCATGAATCACATATTCAAGCCAATCCTTGGGACATTGGTGGAATGCTATGTGAGTGATATAGTGGTCAAATCTCACTAGTGCCCGGACCATCTCAAGGACCTTGAGAAAGTGTTGGGTTTCCTCCTCTCCCGCCACTTAAGGATGAACCCATTGAAGTGTGACTTTGGGTCTCTACCGTGAAGTTTCTTGGATTGGTTTTCAGGTACCGGGGAATTGAGATCAACCCCGAGAAGATCAAGGCAATCGTCCAGAAGCCTCCCCCGAGTAATATCCGAGAGCTTCAAGGTTTTTGAGGCCACATAGCTTACATACGATGATTCATTGCGAATATGGCTGGAAAGTGTAAGCCCTTTTCTCTGCTAATGAAGAAAGGCTTTGACTAAGAATGGGATGAAGAGTACCCGACCGTGTTTGAGGTAATCAAGCAGTATCTGCTATAGCCTCTGGTCTTGATGCCACCCGTCTCCATGAAGCCACTAATTCAGTACGCGACTGTCCCGGAACAATCTCTTGATGCCCTTATCACCTAGATTAAAAACGAGGGGACATAGAATAGTCTCTATTACCTCATATGCATGCTCCCCGATACAGAGACCAGATACCCCCCCATCGAGAAGATCTACCTTGAGCTCGTATTTTCTGTGTAGAAGCTACGACATTAACTGTAGCACCATGAGGTATAGCTAGTCTCTTGGGTAGAACTGCTGAAGTACATTATGAATCACCCCATGTTGACTGGTCATCTAGCACGTTGGGCGCTAATCCTACAGCAGTTTTATATTAGGTTCGTGCATCAGAAGGCTATCAAGGGGCAAAAATTGGAAGAATTTCTA
The DNA here is from genome assembly GCA_963277665.1 of Viscum album. Classification (NCBI taxonomy): domain Eukaryota; kingdom Viridiplantae; phylum Streptophyta; class Magnoliopsida; order Santalales; family Viscaceae; genus Viscum; species Viscum album. The sequence goes on from OY728145.1 coordinate 910,927,289, forward strand.
GCTGCCCATCTAGCCTCCACGGACCCGCCCCTTGACTTGGATTTTCCTAATGAGGTAATCTTCTCAGTAGATCATGCCATCCCATGTTGGAAGATTCACTTTGATGGTGCCTCCTGAAGCCCCACCGGTAGAAGGTTAAATGATCCTCGACTCAACAGATTGGGCCTGGGTATCGTCTTCATTACCCCGACGCAAGCCATTCTGCTGTACTCATTCTTGTTGTCAGAAGGATACACCAACAATGAGTAAGATTATCAGGATCTTATCACTAGCCTCGAGCTGGCCCTCAAGATCGATGTGCCCCATTTTCATGTGAAAGGGGATTCTGAGCTAATCATCAAGCAAGTAAACAGTGACTATGTTGTCAGAAATCTAGAGATCGTACCATTTTTGTAGAGAACCCTCCATCTAATGGACTAGTTCCCTTCTCGACCAGAGGTTACCCATGTCCCCCGTTCATAGAATGCTCGAGCGGATGCTTTGGCCAGCTTAGCGGCATCACCTACAGAGCCTAAGAAGGATGATCTGATTATACATGTGGCACACCAGAGAGTCATTTCCCCCATCACCCCAGAGGATTATGATGGCCTGTGGGTGATCCATATTACCATCGGATCCTCCATGTCCAAACCGCTAGGATCTTCAGATGCAGTGGTTGAAGCGACTCCCGACTGGAGATCCCCTTTTTCAAGTATCTCCAAAACTGTTGCCTCCGGGCTGATCAGGCCGAGCGTGAGCGAATCCGACGCCGCGTGCTGCAGTTCACCCTCCAGAGTGGTCCCAGTCTTGAGAAGATCCTCTAAAAACGTGGGTTCGATGTTGTTTTCCTCCGTTGCATCCAAGGGGTCTAGATTTCTCAGGTCATGCAGGAGGTTCATGCTGGTTATTGTGGGGCTCACCAGGCTAGGCCAAAACTATCTCACCAGATCCGGAGACTCGGGTACTTCTGGCCCTCTACGATCCATGATTGTATAGAGTTTTCAAAGAGATGTCTCACGTGCCAATTTCATGCTAACTTCTTTCATCAGCCGCAAGAACCTATCGACTCCACCAAGTACTCTTTTCCATTTCCGGTGTGGGGACTCAATATCATGGGACCATATCCACCGGCGACAACTCGCCAATGTAGGTTCATCCTGACCGCCATTGATTTCTTTTCCAAGTGGGAAGAGGCAATTCCGATCAAGGATTTCAATGCCCGTTCTATAATTTACTTCGTGAGTTCTAATATCATCCACCGGTTTAGAGTCCCTCATGTTGTCCTAACTGATAATGGAACCAACTTCCGAGCATACGAGCAGAAGAAATTGTTCTCCAAGTACAATATACATTAGAACCATACCTCCCACTATCACGCACAGGAAAATGGATTGATTGAGGCGTTCAACAAAACTCTCTCTTAAATTTTGAAGAAAATGCATGGCCGGAACAAGAAGATTTGGCCAGAAAGGCTCCCAAATTCCCTCTTGTATTATCAGACAACGACTTGTAATTACACCCAGGTGACCCCATATTCCATAGTGTATGGATCTGAGGTCGTCCTGCCCATCGAGATCAAGATGCCATTATTACGCACCGTGGTCTATGAACAGCAGGCGCCAGATAAGGTGGCTGAAATCCATCTAGTTGAATTGGAAGCACTTTGCGAGAATAGGCTTCGTGCCTTGCACAATCTGGAAAGGCATCAAAATAATATGGCTAGAGCATTTGATAAGAAGGTTCGCCTCTGCTCTTTTCTAAAAGGAGACCTGGTATTGGCCCTCCGGGATCCAATGATCCTGGGCAGGAAACCACCCAAGTTGGAGCCCAAATGGGAATGACCTTACATAATCCACATGGTTTACCCTAATGGAGCATACTCCCTGGTAACCATGGATTGTGAGAATATAACTCTTCTCACTAATGACAAGTTCCTCAAGTAATACTTTTAATGAGCGTAATGGTCATACAAAATCGTAAACTGGAAGGTCCTGCATGACCGTAAACCACACGCTGGTCCTCCACAACCTTAAACTGGATGGTCCTGTATGACCCTAAACTGCACACTGGTCCTACACGACTTTAAAATGGATGGTCCCGCATGACCGTAAACTGCACGATGGTCCTGCAAGACCCTAAACTGGAGGGTCCCTCATGAACCTAAACTGCACATTGGTCCTGCATGACCTTAAACTGGATGGTCCCGCATGACCCTAAACTGCACGATGGTCCAGCACGACCATAAAATGGACGGTCCCACATGACCCTAAACTACACGATAGTCCTGCACGACCTTAAACTGGACGGTCCCGAAAGACGCTAAACTACAGGATGGTCATGCGCAACCTTAAAATGGATGGTCCCGCATGACCCTAAACTGCACGATGGTCCTGCACGACATTAAACTAGATGGTCCTGCATGACCCTAAAATGCACGCTGGTCTTGTACAACCTTAAAGTGGACGGTCCCACATGACCCTAAACTGAACGCCAGTCCCACATGACCTTAAAATGTCCAGTCCTGCATGACTTTAAACTGTGCATTGTCCATCATGACGTTAAACTGCATTTTGAGAACTACATATGGCTAGATTACCATCCACATGGGATATGTAGGAACACTCATACACCTCATCTTGAGCCCAACCCCAAGCTCTTCTCTTTGACTATCCCCCTGGGTATAGTTTTCTCAGAGGATACCTGCACGATATAGTGTAGGCTTCCTTATCCTTGCTCATGCAAGGGTTATAATGGTCTCATCATGTGCCCACCCCCATTCTTCTATCCTCCCATGTCTTCAATGCATGAAGTTAAACTTCATGTCATTCAAGAACTACGTATGGATTGATTCCCATCCTCATGGGATACGTAGGAATGCCCAGAAATTTTGTCTGTTGGCCTAGTCCAAATGCCAGAATCTTCCCCTCGGGTCAAGACATATGGTGGGTTGCGGACTCTTTCCCCAATTCACATCGAGCTATCCTCGATCCGATCGTACGCCTTACTCCCTGGAGACATTTCCCTCTTTCATAGATGGGTACAACTATTCTTCACCTACTCCTTGACTGGGACTCCATCGTCTTCCCCACCCGGAAGGGCCCCTGAATGGTATGGATTCCAGGCCTAAGGGCAGTCTTAGAAATTTGGGCCAACTCCCTCGAGGATGTTCAACAACAAGCCAATACAAGTCCTGCATTTCAAATATGTTCAGTGGTCGATGTTCATTTGTTTCCCCCATTTCAGGTCACTATAGGGACGTTGTGTTTCGAACATGGTCAACAAATGTATTGGATAGTTAGGAACACCCCAAGATGTCCCAAACATCGAGTGTAGTGGTCCATTATACCCCGTTGTATCTCCAAGATATGATCTCTCTTTGAGAAAATCCAGGTTTTAGTCCCCCATTTGTCGGGGAGATCTAAAACTGGCTCCTTGTTTCCCACACCGAGCACCGTTCATATGGGAATTAGAGATGTTATGAGGCAGTAACCATAAAAGATGGCATATGGCTTTCCCATATAAGGCCCAGCCTGAGGACCCTTGGCCTTTTCGGGCCCCGACCAGGTTTCTCTATTCTTTGATTGTACAGCATGGTATAAGATTTTGTTCTCATTCACGTTCGGTTTCTCGCAGTGTCGTACACATCCCTGGATGAGACACCTTATCCTCTCTCCATCCTCACTACATGACGTCAAACTGCAAACTGGTCGAGCCTTCCTGTTCGAGTCCCAGCCTCAGGCCCCTTGGCATTTTCGGGCCTACTTCCCATGTTCTCTCTAATGGGATTGCAAGATATGGTGCGGGATTATGTCCCCATTCACATCAGGTTATTCACCGTGTCGTACACCTCCCTTGTATGGTGTATCCTACTCCCCCTCGTCCTCACTGCAAGACGTTAAACTGCAAACTGGTCTTTCCTTCTTGACTGAGGCCAACCCTCAGGCCCCTTGGCCTTCTTGGGCCCCCAACCCTCGTCCTCACTACAATATGTTAAACTGCAAACTGGTTAGGCCTTCCGGACCGAGGCCCATCCTCAGGCCCCTGGGACTTCTCGGGCCCTGACCCTCATCCTCACTGCAAGATGTTAAAATGGAAACTGGTCAGGCCTTCCTCACCAAGGCCCGACCTCAGCCCCCTTGGCTATCTTTGGCCCCCGACCCTCGTCCTCAATATAAGAAGTTAAACTGAAAACTTGTCAGGCCTTCCAAACCGAGGCCCAGCCTCAGGCCCCTTGGCCTTCTTGGCCCCCAAACCAAGTTCTTAACTGGAGTGTACTGTGTGGTGTGGGATTATGTCCTCATTCAAGTCGGGTTATTCTTCTTGTTGTACACCTCTCTCGTTAGGGTATCTTACCCCCAGGTACCTTCAAGAACTACGTGTGGCTTGATTCCCATCCTTATGGGATATGTAGGACCACCTAAATGTCTAGACTTTGGGTCCATCCCCATCTCCCGGAAATCTCCATTTCGTCATGGCCCCTTGGCCTACCCTTCCTCGGGGAGGGGAGTATATGGCGTGGCATGGGATTATGTCCTAGTTCACGTTGGGCTTGTAACAACCATGCCATGTGACTCTCCCTCATAAACACCCTCATCGACCCTCTTCGGTGGTTCACCAATGTTCCTAAGGGTACTCTAGTTTAGTACATGGAATGTCGGACTCTGCTCGGACATGTTTCCACCCGCTTTTCAGGATTTTTGTTCCCCTTCATGAAGGCATCCATCACATTTTACAACCAGAAGGGCCCCTAAATGGTACGGGTGTTAGGCCTAAGGGCCCTCCTACCATTACGGGCCAATGTCCTCGAGGGTCGCAGAAAACAAGCTGATACAAATCCTGCATGGTGAATACAGTCAGCGGTCGATGCTCATTTTTTGTTCCCATTTCAGGCTAACATGATATGGATAATGCGTGTCGAACTCGGTCAAAATCTATCCTCCATCACCATGATAACCCCCTTAAGCCCAAAATTTCAATTACACGATTCAAATCTTTCTCCACCTCATCATGTCCAAGTAGAAATTTGAATCTCTTGGTACTAATCCTCAGTGTGCATTCGCATGTTAGGAGGACCAAATCCACGATAGGGGCATCGTTCGGGGCTCCACTCCAATTTCCCTTTGGTGTGTGTTTCAGGTATTGTAATAGAAATCTTCTTCCCTTGTTTCCCACACAGAGTTTATCTCATGTTGGCTTAGGGATCACGTTGAGGTCTGAACTTACTTAGAGTGTTTTCAATTCTCTATGGTCCAATCTCTAAGACCATAAACTAATTTCTCATTTAGAAATATGTGTGGCTTGATTTCCATATTTATGGGATACATAGGACCACCCAGACGTCTCGTTTTCAGGTCCAACTCAGTTGGCTGATAGTTTCCCCTACCCCTTTCCATCTTACCTCTATGTAGCCCTTTGTCTTGAGGGTCCTTTCTCGGAATTGCGTACAGTGTAGTGTAGGACTATATCCTCATTCACGTCGAGTACGTTGTACCATGTTATGCACATTACATCATGTCCAAGACATACGAATTTAAACTATGTTGCATGGTCCTATCACATGACCCTAAACTGTGACATTATTGTCCTGGCCGCACGACGAAAAACAACATTGCATCGTTATGTTATTAATCAAGAGGACACCATTTTTGGTATTGGACACATGCCATACCATTTTTCAACACCTGCTACGGCTTGATTTTTGTGGTGATTCCAGGGCCTGCTACCCAAGGCCTGCTGCTTCACAAAAAAAAACCCCACTCACCTTAAAGAACAAACAATATTTATCAAATACCGCTTCTTTTTGTGCAAGGGCCACACCCTTAAGACCCTTTTTCCCTGGAATTGGTACCTTATCATGCCACCTCAAGAACTACATGCATTTTGATCCCCATCCTCATGGAATATGAAGGAACGCCTATGAAATTTTCCTTAGGCCCAGCTCAACTCTTGTTTTCGGTCCCTCGGCATAAAACCTCTCCAAGGAACACGTGGTGGTCAGAACCCCCGGTTCCCATTCATGTAGGATTTTTGTAATTACCCCACCATGTGTCTCCTGCATTTCCTACCATCCATGGTCCGAGTTCTATGACCCTAAACTAAGATCTCCCTGTGATAAGGGACTTGACTCCCTCTATCTAATACGTCTCGTTGTCATATTTATATGCGTTTGACAAAGAGCCCGAAGTGTGGAATTTTGATGGGGACATTCCCCTCGTTCCATGTCCAAGCTTCATGAGCTCGCTATTTGAACCCTCATCCTCTTACATATCCAAAAGGACCCCAAGATGGTAGGGATTCTAGGCCTAAGGGCTCTCTTACCATTTTGGGCCAACATCTCTAAGGAACTCGGACAACATTTGCGACAGCTCTCGTGTTTCGAACATGGTCAATGGTCGACCCTCATTTGTCTGCCCCCATTCTAGGATAATGTGATGTGGATGATACATTTCTACCTCAGTCAATAGTCATCCTCCATCATCACACTTCCATCATTGTGGTCCAGATTTTGAGCTTCATGATTCACACATTTCCACTTCCTCATGTTCAAGTGGAATTCCAACATACCCAGCTTTATCTCTTCGCGCGTCTAGGTGAGCTACATGGACGGGTTAGCATCATTAGGCAGATATTTACCGAGTTTCCCATTTCCCTAATGTGTTCCTTCCTGTGTCAGAAAGTCCCACCACTACTTCTTGTTTCCCACATCGAGCACGACTCACGTGGGCTTAGTAGATTTGGTAGTATGTGCACCGGTGAAACTAGGCTCCTCGTCGTCCCGCATGGCGTTAAACCGTGCTTCTAGAACTATGTATGGATTGATTCTCATCCTCATGGGACACCTAGAGACACCCCAATATTTTTCCTCGGGTCAATCCCCTGGTATCCTAAGTCCTATTCCTCCTCATTTCTGGCCGCTGTCCTGACCCCTTGTGGGGAATAATGCAACTGCAACTTTTCCCTGAACAAGTTCAGGATACCCCAAGATGATATTGGGAAGCGACGACTCCCACACCATAAAGGACCTATCTAAAAGAAGGAATGATCCATGATCAAACCGATACATCCATCCGGTGTGCTCCCACCATGGTGGCATAATTTGAAGAGTGTTGGATTATGTTCAAACAAACCCTCCCTCCACCTTCCATGCTTTGTGTGCCCATTATTCAGACTCTCATCCTCTTTCACGTCTAGAGAAACCCCCTAACAGTATGGATGCTTGGCCTATGGACCACCTATTATCCTGGGCCAATGTTTCGGAAGACTAACAGATGACATTTTGAGTCTGATCCCATGTTTCTAACATGGTCAATAGTCAACCCTCATTTTCTATCCCCACTCCAGGCTAATGCAATAAGAATTTTATGTTTCAAATGCGGTCAACAATTATTATTTATTGTCATTCCACCCCCACAATGTTCTGAATCCTAGGCATCGTGATTCAAACCTACCATTTCCATCTATTCGGATTGATTTTAGTGCCCCTGGTATTACCCCATCTGTAGACAAGAGCGCGCTAGGAAAACGGTAATTCGGCTGTTCTCAGAGCTTCATTCTCCAGCCAGGTCTCTCCTATTTCCTCCCAGAAATCCGGACCGGTTATTCAAACCCTAGATTACCGAAGCTTGGTTTGCACTCCTACATTTTGATAAACTGATAAGGTGGTCACCACTTGTTTCTCACATCGGGCCCAATCCACGTGAGCTTAGGGAATGACCGCTGGACGCTTCGTGAACATCACAAGGATGCAGTAAACCAATGTAAACATCAGAACTCATGCGTGCTACGGAATTCAAACAATCAAAGGATGAAAGTAAATTTAAGGGTTTGTAATCATTACAGTTCCTGGGGGTTGACTCCCCCCATGGATAGATTGACCTCATCAAAGGAACGTTGCAGCTCCACCACCCTCCGGCTGGTGGCGTCCAGGAGTTGCTGATTCTTGTTTACCTCCCACTCCTCCTCAAATGCATGAGGGTGCAATTCACCGGCCATGACCCAAGCCCACTCCACACCAGTCTGGATAACAGAAATCTCTTAAGAGGCCCGCTTCATGCCCTCTTCGGCCTCTTCCAATTGGGATTTCCACCGTGAGACGAGCTTTGATTGTGCATCGAGAGAAGCAGAATGCTCATCTGCTCAGGCCTGCAACCGTTCAACCGGTATCCCGTAGCCTCTTTATGTTCACCGCCTTCCTCCACTTCCAGCCTATGCTGAGTCCATGGTCAGACACCTGAATCTTTTATGCAGTAAGATCTCGGACGAGCATGTGAGGACGTGGGGCATCCACTCCCCCATCACGTAGATCACATAGCCGCAAGAGAAGTCTATCCATCTCATCCAACTATAATGTTTGGTGGTGTTATTGATGAAGCGTGTGATTAGCTTCCACGACCGGCATTGGACTATTTTGCTATCCTCCACGTCAGAGGCCATCTCGTCCCAGTCGGCGTTATTGGAAGGCTCGTTTGTAGGGAATGCCCCCAGGAACTCCTTAGCCGGGTCCACATATAGAGCTGGATCAGGCGTGGCCATGCTTGTACTATCTGGTTGATCCTCATCATCGGATCCCACCTTAATAATCTCGGGCGCAGTCGCACTGGCATTCCCACTAACAATCAGGAGTGTCGTAGTTCGTTCAGGTTGGATGTCTACCTCCACTACCTTTGGCATGCCCCTGGGAAAGGTGCTTCCAGAAGTCCCAACCAACTTCACCGTGGTGGACCAAGCCAATTGAAGGACTGTACACACCAAAAAAGAGGGGCATGAATGTCAGTTGACTTGGTCAGGGGATGGCAGTCGTAATTCCGGTAGAGGAGACATACAAAGGTTAAATCCCTGGTCTCTCTCTTGGGCTGATGTTGTTGGAATCTCAAGACACGACCCCCCGTATATGGTTGGCAGGTCTGGGGACTCCGGGGGAGCCACCTCGAGTGTCCCAACCCTTCCAAACATGGAAGATGATTCATCCACAGGTGTGGATCCCGAAGGACCCACGTCGGCACCCACTAAGGGGCGGGAAAAAGGTCTATGCACAAGGTCCTCCTGCATAGTGTTGATGCTGATAAAGAATCCATAGTAACCTAAGGGAAGAATATGAAGAAGGAACTTGGGATTTTACCTAGAGGGACTCCAAAATATCATCATGATCCAATGAATGATCGCTGACTTCACCCTCCTATGACAAACTCTCTCTACTAGCCACGTCCCCCCAGGAGGACTCGTCAGATGCTTCCGAAAGAGAGAAGTGCTCCCTCAGGTCAGCAACTAACAGTTCCAGAGGGACCGTATGACCCAGCACCACCCTAACTCGGTCTGTCATCAGGTGTAGGGCACCCCAGGAGTGTATAAACTCTTGTAGATTGGCTTTTTATTGCTCCGCCTCTCCCTGGGATACTACAAAACTAGGCCTAATGGGGTCAATTCCTGGCAAGTCAATCCTGAGGTGGTTGAGGTGCTGCCATAAATTCGATGGGCAGAATAATTTCTGGTTGACTTACCAGATGTCCCAGGCCTCCGGGAAGACAGAATTATCTCACATGTCAATATGGCACAGCCGTTTTCCCAGGGCCTGAGTCGAAATCCTGCGGAATCCCCTTGGTGGCCGCCCCTATGAATGACTCTATTCTCCTAGGACCACAAGCTCCACTACCGCTGCCGGATCTGCTACCAGTGATCCCCCCTCAACTGGTGTGGCCATAGCCGCTACAACAGCCCCGCCACTGCGGGATGCCCTTTTCACCTTTCGGCCTCAGCCTCGAGATTGGGGAAGCTCACCCTCACCAACCAAGACGGTTGGCCACTTTAGAATCTCCCATGGATAGGCCACCTCCTAACGCTGGGCATATTATTTTACTAGCACAAGGATGGTGGTTGGAGGAGGTAGTACATTTCTCATCTTCCCGTATTCATGTGGGAACATGATCCACATCTGCCTCATCACACACGGGTGATCCTCACAGTGCATCCCTCGGTAGACCTACGAGGTCAACCTCTACAGGCAATAGAATTGCCTGACAAACAGGTGTGGGGTGTACGGCTTTCAGAGATGCTCACGATCCACCCTAGCCACCAAGACTCCACATCAAAAGGCTAGGAGATTGGATCGACTCTCTTCTACCTCCAACCATCATCAGTGAATTCCCCCGTTGGCAACAGAAATGGGTGAAAATTGAATTCCTCCAACCTCCACACCCAGTTCATAACTGATGGGGCGGTCAGCTTGGTCGGAAAGCTCCCTGTGGCATTGAAGATCGAAGGACAGAATTTCGACCCTGGAGGCACGATGGGGTTCAGATATCTATAGATCCCCCTGATGTGCACAGACATCCACCCGTACAAGAGATGGAACGACCCACATACCCTCTGTGGCCTTTTCCCCTCGCTGATGTGCCACAACATTTTTTACAACTTGGCGAGAATCGGGATCCCTAGGTTGAACCGCCCTCCTGTCGCTAATGTGAACACCATGATGAAAGTGATTGTCCACATTCCCCTGTTTGTATCCCTCGCCAGCAGAATCCAACCACAGATGAGAGCTGTGATGAATGCCGCCGGCCTGAATATTGGCTGTTGTTTAGTGCTGACACTAAACCCCCAGGTCTTCCACTGGCTATTCTCCAACAACCGCCAGTATGCGTTTTTCTTACTCTGGACCCCATTTGGCCATGTTCAATGCCTTTCTAGGAACTGTCTACTTTCCGAGAAAATTTAGGAATTTCTTGAACCACCGCCTGAAGTGGACATCCCTCACGACCTCCTTGTCCTCCCCGAGCAGAAGCTCCATCATTGCCATCGCCAGACGCGACATCTGCTCCGGATCCTCCCACACACCCATAGCCGGGAGGAATTCGTTGTACATCGCCCCCAGAATCGGGACCCCCGAGATCTGATGCACATCCCATATGCTGATGCCGACCTCCCCATGATACAGGTGGAAGGTATTGGTCCCTGGTGACCATCGGCTCAACAGATTTGGCATTAGCTGCTTCGGCTGGTAGATATGGAACTGGGAAGCCCAAGTTTCCTCATACAGGCCTAGTCTTCTCATCTCTGCTCCGAACTCCTCACATAAGGTGCATACCCAGTAGGCCCAGACCCAATAGTCCGTGAAGTTGCCGCCCTGGCGCAGGTCCCATTCCTCGGACCACCCCTTCTTCGGGTTCCTCAGCGCCGCCTTGAGAACGGTTCGGTACCGAGTAGGGGACATCTCTGGCTGCAATGCCTTCCCATCAACATTGTTCAAATTATTGTACAAGAAGTCAGAAATGATAGGTGTGAAATCCTCCTAGGCATGATGATCGGGCACCCTGAACCATCGGTGACGACACGACATACTCCGGAATCAGTAAGCTGGCTCATCCCTACCTGCTTCAGGGATGAAGACGTCATTCCTCAACCGAAATCCATATAAGTGAAACCACCTACACGGCAGGCATTTCTTATGGCTCTCTGAGAGCAGCTCCACCAATGAACTATGGTCCGAGTGGCTCCGAACTAGTTCTCCAATCCCCAGACTGTTCGCCATTTCATCCCTCTAGGAGGAATCCGCAAGGACCCCCTGGTCAACTTCTTGTTGGGGAATTTGTTCTAGAACTTGGAATTTTTTTTCTAGTTCGTGAAGATCATTCGCAAAGTACGTTCGCGAAGTCCTCTTGCGAAGAATGTTCACAGGGCACTTCCTAGGCATTCAAATTCGGATCACGAAAAGAAAACACGGAGTCGAGGACACGTTGTGCGCCACGAATACTAGATTTGCAGAGAACACTCATGGAGTACGCAGAGCTTCGCAAATCAAGATCTCAAGAAGAAAAATTTGTGGAGAAGGGAATGGAAAAAAGAGAGGGAAAAACCCAAATTTATAGACGACGACCTTTGGAGCTTCGCGACACGTCCAGTTCGCGTGGAGCTTCGCGGCGTGTTCGGCATGCACGTCCCCTATCCACCTCGCAAGCCCTCTTCACGAGTCATCATTGTGAATGACTGAGGATTTTAGCTATTTCACTCAAACTTCGACCCTTGATCTCTCCGCGGCTCCAAGTATGACAGGGGGCATTTGTTGGTGCCAAAATTCGGGACAAAGAAGAGGCCCAAAGAAGTCCCAAAGAACTGCCTTGAGAAGCCCCTTCGTGGAGTTCCCCTAGCACCGCGTCCACAGTGAATCAATGAGGTGGGAGGCTTCATGAACGCATTTGACATTCGCGAACCCACCGCCAAGCCAAGTGGCTTCAGGCTTTACAAACACATTTGGAATTCGCGAGCCCACCGTGAAGAAACCAAGTCCCTCTTCGCACCACGTGAGCTCCGCTCCGTGGTGCCTCTTGCCTATAAATACCGGCATCCCCCTGAGCCTAATGAATGGACAATCTGACCTTTGATCCTCCCAACTCTTGAATCGCGAGGCATCCTTCTTCTCTGCGCACCATGAGCTGTGTGAGGTACTTATTCTCTGCAAAGTGCCTCCCCTTCGTCCCTTTTTGATCCCCTCTTCTGAGAGGGATTCCTTTCGCGAAGCCTAAGGGTCTTTGTGAAGGAAGAGGATCCCCAAGGGGACCCAGGTTGTCGCAGAGCGATTATGCTTCGTGAAACACCCTTCATGTACACATGATCCACATGCTAAGGTAGGGTCACTGTACTTCATGAATCACATTGGTTCCTGATACCTTACTTCGCGAGGCAGCTTTGCTCCGCGAGGCTGTGGTCCGTGAATGCCCTTAAACTTTGTGAAGAACCTCCCATATGCACCTCCTCCCCATGCTAAGGCTCAGGAACCCCACTTCGCAAAGCACACCCCTTCATATGTTCCCTACGCCACGCAGAGAAACAGAGCTTCACAAGGCCCCTGCCTATGGACCCCTATGCTTGAAAAATCCTTTTCCCGTGCGACCCTCCCGGTTCGCACGATGTGACGTCAAAGTCTCCTAGACGATACCGCCCATTGTGTTGCTTTGACTAATGCTTCTCCGTATATGCATGCTAATGGATATTCCTTCTCCACATAGCCATGCTAACTTAGACCCCTTGATGATTCGCTCCATGACACCCCCTCGGCACGACATTTTTAGTTCCTTCCCTCCCACAAGGAGCAGAGTGTACCGGTTATGTAAGTCCTAGGGGTGTAGAGAAAACCCACCTCACCCGAGCTGCAGGACATTAAACTGTCGAGCACCATCTTCATCATAACATGACGTTAAACTATGTCCTCGGCTTGTGCCTCTCATGCGGGGTCCCCCCACCTTGAACATTCTCCATACCCCCTGGTCTCCATAGGGGATGATATCCCTCTTATGGGAGTGGAGTTCGTCCATTGGGTAAGGGCATCCACCTTGGTGTAAGCCCCTAGTTTTCCTTCCAGGAGGCAGCATAGCATCCATGCTTCTCCTTTCATCTTCAGTCCCCAAGGCCAGCAGAGGGCGTTATAGGGAACGTGGCTCCTCCTTTCTTTGGTTCCAAGTCACTCTCCCACAATGCTTGGTCAACTCAGGCCTCCATCCTGGAGTAAGCCCCGACTTCCCAGGCCGCTAACCACACATAAGCCCTTATTTCCACCTTGGGTTGCCCCGTGCGTAAGCCCCTCTTCACTTCCCACAGACTCACCTTTCGCGACGTAGTCGTCTGGCCTTTGCTGCCTCTTGTTTCTCACACCGAGCATGACTCACGTGAGCTTAGAGTAGGCATCGACCATGGCATCCCTCCATCCCACATGACGTTAAATTGTATTCCACCCCATTCCAAACTACGAGGACTTTGATCCATTTCAAGGCATGGTATGTAGGAATCTTCCACAAGTTTAAATCCCACCACTCGGTTGTTCCAACCATCTTCATGTCGGTTCACCAACACCTTGGGCCGCCTCCGAGAATAAGCACCTCTCCACCCAAACTATGAGGACTTTGATCCATGACAAGGCATGGTATGTAGGAAGCCTCCCTGAGGTTCAATCTACTCTCCACCCGAACTACGATGACTTTGATCCATGTAAAGGCATGGTATGTAGGAAGCCTTCCTAAGGTTCAATCCCACCAACACCCATTGGACCCCAGGTCCATCTTCACATCGGTTCGCCGACATGCCCATCTTGAACTACGAGGACTTTGATCCATGTTAAGGCATGGTACGTAGGAAGCCTCTATGAGGTTCAGGCCCCAAAAACCACCACCTTAGGTAGCCTAGAGTGTAAACCCCATGCCACCAACCGAACTACTGGGACATTGATCCATGTCAAGGCATGGTACGTAGGAAGCCTCCATGAGGTTCAAGCCCCAAAACCCATCACCTTTGTCCGCCTCAGTGTGTAAGACCCAATACATCCCGAACTACGGGGACTTTGATCCTCACAAAGGCAAGGTACGTAGGAAACCTCCCCGAGGTTCCGGCCCAACATCCATTGGTCGCTCCGACCCCCTTCACGTCGGGTCTCCCTCGTCCCACATGACGTTAAACTGTATTCACCATCTGAACTATGTGGTCTTTGATCCATGTTAAGGCATTGTACGTAGGAAGCCTCCCTGAGGTTCAAGTCCAACACTCGGTATTTCCGACCTCCTTCACATCTATTCGACCCCATCCAGCTATAAGACATTGTGACCCCATCCAGCGGTAAGCCATTCTGACCCCATCCAGTGGTAAGCCGTTGTGACCCTATTCAGCTGTATGCCATTGAAATCCTTATCCAAAAGTAATCCATTGCAACCTTATTCAGTGGTAATCCATTTTAAACCTCATTCGATGGCAACCCATCATCAGATGAACTACGTGGACTCTGATTCCATACCAAAGGGATACGTAGGAAGTCTCTTCAAGGATCAAGACCAACAATACCTTCATCTTCACAATGGTCTCATCCCATTCACCATCCCCATCAACCACTCCATCAACCATCCCAATCCTTACCTGGGCCGCCACATCCTGGTGGGATCATTCCATTCCATTCCTCATTCCGTCTAATAGCATTCGGAAGGCCGCTCATGTGATGGCCCTAATATCGGTGTTCCCTCCAGAGGGTTCCTCTATCTGATCCACTCTAGTCAGTGTTCTGATTAGCACGATCCATCTCCGCTAGACGTTAAACATTCGACAGACCCTGTGTTAAACATGGGAAGATCAGGAAAAACTCAAATACATTCCCATGACATATGATTCGCCGCATTCGATATGGGATGCCTCGGGATTCCGCGCCCTCAAGAAGCCCTATAATAAGGGACATAAGATAGACACGCCAATTACCTAGTGTCCAAGAAACGCCAGTGATGCCCCAACCAGACTAATCCCCTAACTGAAGGTTGCTACCCAGATCGGACCCCTTGAAATGTCCTGACAGAAGCAGTGTAATTAACTGGTTTCCATAAAGATATGGAACAGAGAATAGTTTCACGAACAACATATTAAATCTATGAGGGAGACCCGGACTAGGTGACAAGTTCCGAGGAGGAATCCATAGAAGAAAGAATCGACATCCCATCATCCCGTTTTGAACAATGAGAAAACATCCCTACATATGGAACAGATTTCACCCACATTTGGAAAGCAGGAATGCAGGGTTACAAAGCCGCGCCTTTCACACTCAAGCAGACGAACGCGCCCGCCCTGACGAAAGCATAAAAACAATCATATATTAAGAGAACGGCTGAAGCCCTGCCCTATAGGTCATTTAAAGTGATTGATAAAAATGTGATTTCAATTAAATTTTTTTTTTCAACGATGGGTTTTATTCATACAGTAGACAATGACCTAGAATGAGTAAGACCACAAATAAATTTGATTTAATTTTATAGAATGTTTAATAGGTTTTATTTTGAGAAATTTTTTGGTCCATTTGAACTCATGCGGGAGATTCCCTATTACTGCATGTTGATGCATGATAGCATAGAAACCATAGAAAAAACATTTCATTAGGGGATAGGTTGGTTATATTTGATTAAGAATCTGGTTATGATTTCTTTTATAATGTCTCCATAACAAACTTTGGATAATTTTGGTATATGCATGGGCCCTTGATATCAACTTGGTAATGGGTGGGTTATTCACTATCCCTATTGAGTGATCATTGATATGAGTAATAATTTTTTGGCTTCCTCAGTTCCTTGGAGGAGAGACTAGTGATTAAACTTAGTAATTGAGGATGGAATTAGTCATAAAGTTAATTGATTTAAAGTGTAGTATGGATGCATGTATAATGTTCCCAACTATTTTAAAATCCATGATATGGATGTCAATATGTGTTAATAATATTATAGGTACCTTATATGTGTTTTAGATAAGTGAAACATTCATATTATGGGGTGTGAAAAAAAGTTACTAATCCAAAATATAGTATAGTGGTTAAACTAGGTTATCTCCACGGATTCCCACACAACAATCACATTTGTCACTTTAAATATAAGAAATAAGTGTGGTTGGTTTTGAAAAAAAGCGATGAAACAAAATAAAGAAATAATTTAAATGATTTAAAAAAAATTGAAAAACTATGTGATTAAAATTAGTGATAATAATTGGCTGATCAAGTTGGGGTTGGTTTTTCAATTGTAAATGTTATCATAGTTCCAATTTTATTCAATCCTCATTTTCTAAGTTGGTTTAAGTGATATTTCATGATCACTTCCTATCATTACCTTGGTAAATGGTGATGGAAAGAGTAAACCTTACCAATATCAAAAATCAGTCCACTCTTCCTCCTATGTCCGAAACAAATGTAATGAATACCCTCAATTGAGTTAGGAAATTCCTGATCGGGTCTTGTTTATCCAAAATAATTAAGAATATTCAATACCCCTGCCACACGTACTAATGATTGCCGAGTACTTCACCACTAAGCCCTAATATATTCCATCATATATAGAGCAGAACCTAGTAGAGGGGGATTATGAACATTTACCAAAGAAATAATCACAAAATAATATCAAATCATACATGATAACATAATATAATAAAACAGTTTATTATAATTTGAAACCAAAATCGTAGAAGAGAGTGAGAGAGTTTTTATTCAATTAAGTGCCCAAACTCTAACATTAAAAACATTAAAACCTATCCTTACCCAATAACTCAGATGATTTACTCCTCTAGGGAATGTGTAATTGAGAATAAGGGGGAAGAATAAGGTATTACAAAACTAACAAGAAAAAAATAACAAAATGAAAGAATAGAAAAACAATCCTCTAGAATCTAGCAACTTGAAGTTAGCTTCGGTTCTACTCACATATCTCCAAATCATACCGAGGTACCTTCTTATTAGACGTGAGGAATATTGTTTTCCATGTACTATAGATATTTATAATAATTTTGATCCATCTTTAGTGAGTTATGGCGGAATTACTGGACCCAGCTTTTTTATGGCCTCAAAATACTATTCCACCATCCCCACATTGACCAATTCAAGGGTGGACCTAATGAAATACTTTATACATGAAATGTATTGTTAATATTCCTAATAGAGTTATATTTCTAACCCAGTTCAAATAATTCCATTTTATGGTATGTATCTAGAGATATGACTCTTTAAATGATGTAGGGTCTGTTCTGCTGACCAGAATACGTTTTCACAATGGTCGAATTGCTTGGGCATGTGGGAGCTCGAATTGGATCTTGTTACAGAAGAATAATTTGTAAAGAAAAAACATATAAATACGAAAAAATGAATCAAATGTATTGGATAAAATTTCTATGAGTTATTTTCTAAATAAATAGGCAACATAAAACTGTGAAATGTCCAGAATTATCCAATTTTCACACTTAAGCTTAAAACTCGCCGAAAATCATAAAATTATGTGAATATGATTAAATTTACTAATATAAAGGTATTAAATAATTTAAAAACATATGAATAATTATGAAAATATCAACTCTATAAATTCCCCCACACTTAGCACTTGGAATCCTAGACAAGTAAACAACATAATCAAATCAAAGAAAATTTAAAACACGTATCCATGGGATCTACCAATTTATCACCAGGAAACACAAGATGCAATTCCCCATAAAAAAATTATTTAATGTTATACATTCATGTGATTCAATATATTTCCACTTAATTTATCCTCACATGCATACAAATCACATGCCTCACTTTCATTTTCTCTTATCATGCAAATGATAATTTCTTAGCAATGTCGTTCTAATAAAAACTCATACAAGGGTCACCATAGGCTTGATAAATTCCAAAATCTCCACCCGATGTGAGTCAAAGAAAATGTGTTTATCATGATAAATTTTCAATGTTTTTTCTATGGATTTCAGTTGGTAGGATTTGGATGTTAAAAATTATAAGGTTGAATGATGAGGGATTGGCTCTTTTTGAAGAAAAATTGCATTATTCTAAATTTCACTCAATTTTGGTCTCCTCTTAACTCCCCTTAGCAGAAAATTACACCAGTAATCATTAAAACTAAAATAATGTTCAAATAGTTCATCATTTCAATAGAAAACATTTGAATCTTTTTTAACATTATATTTCTTGAAAGCTCCAGAAAAGGAACAACTTTATACCTCTATTAGAAGCTCCAGAAAGGCACAACTTCACTTATCATGAAAGATCAAGAAAAATAACATCTTTAAACATAATAATTTTTTTTCAGTAGCAAGACCATCTCTTTAAAATTTTATTTTAACCAAAATTATCAGCAAATGAGGTACCACCGTACAAGATAGCTTCCCCCAATCTTAAGTTCAACTATTTTATGCAATTTCACTTCATGAGTAGTGTGGATAAGGAAAATAGGCTTGTAATTTGGCTAACCAGATAGGATGTCCATGGAATCTAAGGGATAAAATGATTTAATTTTAATGGTAGGCCATTATCAAATTGATTATTATAAAATGAGGCCTAAAATAAAAGAAATTTCTCAATCTTTTAAAACAAAATTATCTCAAACCCTAAATTTTTGATAGAAATAAATCAAATTTTGGTTAAATCAAGCATGGTATGGTTCTATCAAAAAGTGATGTGAATGAAAATAATGTGAAAAATAGGTTTAGAAGCCTCATGAGAAAGTGATTTTCAAAGATAAAGACAATTATATGTGGCATGGGATTCAAAATGTAGAGTAATTTCCATGAAATTTAAAATATTTCAACTTGAAACAAAACCATTTTAAGAAATTATTTAATCTTACTTTCCTAGGATAGATTATTTCACTCATGTAAATGGGTTTAAAAAATGGGAATTAGAATCATTTCAGCTCAAAAGATTTTAAAAACACACAAAAATTTGAAAAACACACTTTTTTTTTGAAAAATAGAAAAAATATAAATTTAAAAATCATAAAAAACAAAGGTTCCCTCCCCAACACTTAAATGAAGAAATGTAAAAAATGAATTCAAATGATGTAACATGTAATAGGAATTGAAAAATGAATCATAGAAAGAAAGAAAGTGTTAAGAAGAGGTATAACCTGACTTATTGGCAGTACAATGTTGAGTTAGTCTTCTTAGTATTGTACACTGAAAACCTACAACCAAAAGTAGAGAAAATAACATAAGAAATTTTTTTAAAAGAAAAAAAACCGAATGAAAATAAAAAAAGAGGGATAGATATTGGTTTAATCACCCAAGTGGGCCCTAGGTTTTAAATGCCTACATATGGGAAGTTCAAGTTAGTTATCTTCAATTGACGGTGGGTGAAGTTTCTTTAATATGAACCACGAAAACTTCTTCTATCCATCATGATCATATTATTTTTGTTGATTACTTCATAAATATTATATTCCAAATACACACCCATTAAAGTTGGATGCATCTTGAATGGTGGGGTTAAGATAAAGAATGAGTCCTCCACTTTCATGGTTGCCACTTTCACAAATTCTTCTTCATTCTCTTGTGGTTTCTCATGGTATGATGTATCAAAAGAATAGTCAATGGGAGAATTAGAGTGTAATTATGTTTGAATAAAATTAAAATATGATTAATCAATATAAAATTCATCCCTTTTAATGTAAGAAGTTTCTGTATCTTTCTCTTCACGAAAAACCACTTTGATATCCTCTTGAAATAAATCTAATAAGTGTTCATCATGTTTAGGGATTTATACATGTTCTTTATTATGTGCATATTATTTTTCTTCCACATCCACAATGATAATACAATTGCTGTATGAATTTGAAAATTTACAGTAAGGGGAGGTAATAATCAATTAATATTTAATAAAATTAGAATAAAAAGATTGTAAGAAAATATTATCTCCCAGAGTTTTTTGGGTTTAAATTTATTCTCTAGTAGGAGGTTCCTCTTGTAGTTGAATTTTACAAGATAAAGGTAGGGCGTCAACCTCCTCTATCTATTCTTCAAATTCCACCACTTTCGTGGTGTCTTCTTTCAATGGCTCTGGATATTCTACATTGTAAGGAATAGGGGGTTCACGTAGTTCTTCATACTCATTACAAAATCCATCCATCTCTTTTTGATCTTCTACATGTAGCTCAATATTCAGTTTTTCAATCATGGCCTCCTCAAATTCATGCTTAGGTTCTGGTTTCTCTATAAATACACAGACATATTCAAATATTGTTTTAATTATTATCTCGAGTTGTTCTATATCTTTTTGAAGTCCTTGAATCTAAACTATATCATATCCAACCTAATATACCTTTTCCACATGTGGTTATTTGTTCCATTAATAAAAAAATAATTATTTGAAAACATCACGGAAAAATATTTTTTATGGATTTTTTTAAATTTGAAAAGATTCAAATATTTTCAATTAGATTGTTGGAACTAACTCCCCATAAATGGCACCATGTTTTTACACGTTCCAATCATATGGTGTAGAAAAAACAATTATTTACAAAGTTAAAATATAGTATATTGGTAAACCTAGGTTATCTCAATATAGGAGCGCACAACAATCACGTTTGTCACTTTAAATATGAGAAATAAGTTGGGTAGTTTTTGAATTCATTTGGTTTTGAAAAAAAAAGATATGAAAAAAATAAATAAATAAAGTAAAATATTTATAACAAATTTAAAAATAATGTGATTAAAAATAGTGATAATAATTCGGTGATCAGGTTGGGGTTGGTTTTTCAATTGATAATGTTATCAATGTTCTAATTTTATTCAATCCTCTTCTGCTATGTCGGTTGAAGTGATATTTCATGATCGCTTCCTATCATTCCCTTGGTAAATAGTGATGGTGAGGTTAAACCAAACCAATATATCATATTGGTTTACTATATTTCCTATGTGATAAACATATATAATGAATACCCTCAATTGGGATAGGCAATTCCCGATCGGGACTTGTTTATCCCAAAAAATTAAGAATATTCTATACCCCTAAGACACGTACTGATGATCACTGAGTACTTCACCACTAAGACCTAATCTATTCCAGTGTATATGGACCATAACCTAGTGGAGGTAAAATAATAACATTTAAAAAATCAATAATAACAAAATAGTATTAAATCAAATACGATCACATAAGATAATAAAACCATTTATTAGGATTTGAAACCAACATCATAGAATAGAGAGAGTTTTTCTTCAATTAAGTGTGTGAACACAGACAATAAAAAAGATAAAACCTAACCACCAACAATCACTTAAAAGATTTATTCCACCATGGTAAGGGTAATTTAGAATAAGGGGGATGAATTAGTCATTAAAAAACTAAGAAGAACAAAATAAAGAGTAGAATGAACAGAAAAACAATCCTTTAAAATCTATCTACCAGAGGTTAGGTTCGGTTCTACCAACATATCTTTGAATCATTCCAAGTTCCCTTCTTTTACTATGTGAGGAATAGAGTTTTACATATACCCTATAAGTTTCAGAGCATTTGGAGACGTTTTGAATAGGTTATGACCGTATTACTAGACATGACTTCTTCTGCCCACCAAATACTATTCCACTGACCCCAATTTGACTTGTTCAAGGGAGGACTTAATGAAAGACTTTATCCTTGAAATTTATTTTGAAGCTTCCTAATAGAGTTTTATTTATAAAAAATCTTTAATAATACCATTTTATGGTTGGTAGCCTGAGATATGCCTCTTTTAATGAAGCAAGGTCCATTCTGCCGACCAGAATATGTTTTCACATTGTTTGAATTATTTGGGCATGTGGGAGTCAAAATTGGATATTATTTTTGAAGAATAATTTGTATCCCACTAATAAATAAATCCTAATAAAGTAATCACATGAATTCGATCAAAATTTTAGGAGTTATGCTCGAAATATAGAGGTAACCGAAAACTGTGAAATGTCTCGAATTAACAAATTTTCACAACTTAATCTCAAAACACAAAAAAAATCATAAAATGATGTGAATAAGCTTAAATTTATTAACGAAAAGGTATTAAATCATTTAGAAACATATAAATAATTATTAAAATATTAACTCTATGAATTCCCCCACACTTAACACTTAGACTCCTGGACAAGTAAACAACACAATCAAATCCAAGAAAATTTAAAACATATATCCATACAATCGACCAATTTATTACCATGAAACAAAAAATATCACGACTCATCCAGAAAAATTATTTAAAGTTCTCCATTAATATCATTAAATATGTTTCCACTTGATTAATCCTACTATGCATAACAAAAACGTACCTCACATTCATTTTCTCTTATCACAGAAATGATAATTTCTCAGCAATGTATTTCTCATCCAAAACCATAAAAGGGTCACCATAGGCTGGATAAATTCCTATATCTCCACCTAATCTGATTTAAGGAAATGTGTTTATGCTGAGGAATTTTTAGGGTGGTTCTGTGGATTTCGGTTTGTAGGATTTAGATGTTAAAAATTCTAAGGCTGAATGAGTAGGGTATGGCACTTTTTGATGAAAAATTGTATTATTCTAATTTTCACTCAACTATGGTCTCATCTTCACTCACCTATGTTGAAAATTAGTTCCTTCATCATGAAAAATCAATGAATGTTCATATAGTTCAACATTTAAGTAGAAAATATTTCCATATTATCAAATAAGATATTTTTTGAATGTTCTAGAAAACAAACAACTTTCTTCCTCCATTAGAAGCTCCAGAGAGGCACAACTTCACTTATCACGAAATCTCCAGAAAAGGCACAACTTTTAACATAATGATTTTTTTCATTAGAAAGAACATCTCTTCAAAATTTATTTTCACTAAAATTATCTCCAAATGATTTAGAATGATATAAGATATCTTCCCCACACTTAAGTTCAACTAGATTATGCAATTTGACATCATGAGGAGGCTGGATAGGGAAAATTGGCTTGTAATGTGGCTAACCTAAAGGGTTATTCATAGATTATAAGGGCTATAAGTATTGAATTTTCATTTTAGGTAATTATATAAAGGATTATTAGAAAATGGGGATTAAAATCAAATAAATTTCTCAACCATTTAAAAAACAAGTACCTCAAACCCTTATGTTTTGACCTAAATAAATCAAATTATGGTTAAATAAAGCATGATATTGTTCTCTCAAGGAGTGAGTTAAATGAAAATAATATGAAAAATATGTTCATAAGACTAACATGAATTTTATTTTAAAATATAAAGATAGTGAGATGTGGCATGGGATTCAAAAATCAGAGTACTTTTCATGGAATTCCAAATATTTGAACTTGGAAAAACCATTTTAAGAATTCATTTAATACTAGTTTCCTAGGATATATTGTTTCACTCATGGAAATGGGTTTAAAAAATGAAAATGAAGAATCATTACAGCTAAAAAGATATAAAAACACACAAAAATTTAAAGAACACACACTTTTTTTTGGAAAAATAGAAAAAAGATAAATTTGAGATATCTAAACAACAAAGGTTCCCCCCCACACTTAAATGATGTAGTGTCAAAAATAAATTCAAATGGATGTAACATTTAATAATATTTGAAAAAAGAATCATTTTAAGAAAGAATGTGTTAAGGAGAGGTAAAACCTGAATTTTTTGGCAGTGCAGTGTTGAGTTAAGCTCCTAAGTGTATCATATTGAAAACCTACAAGGAATAGTTGAGAAAATAACATAAGATAATTATCAAAAAGAAAAAATAGAATGAGAATAAGAAAAGAAGGATAGATCATTGTTTAATCCCATAAGTGGTCCCTAGGTTTTGACTCCCTCTAGATGGTAAGTTCCAGTTGTTTATCCCCAATCTTATGGTGGGTTAGATTTCTCTATTATGAACCCCCAAAACTTCTTCCTTACATCATGAAAAAATATTTTTTGAGTACTTCATGGATATAGTATTCCTAATCCTCCCCCATTAATATGATATACAACATGAATGGTGGGGCCAAGATAAATAATGAGTCCTCTTCTTTCACGGTTTCCAATTTCACATCCTCTTTATTCATTATACAATGGTTTCTCATGGTATGATGCATCAAACGAATAGTCAATTGGAGAATCAGAGTGTAATTCTATTTGATTAAAATTACAACATTATGAATCAATATCAAATTATTCCCTTCAAAGTAAGAATCTTGAATCCTTTCTTCTTTAGGAAAACCCTCTTGGATATCCTCTTCAAATACCTCCAATAAGTGTTCATCAAGTTTAGGGATCTCCATATGTTCCTTATGATGCACATATTCGTTTTCTTCCTCATCCACCAAGAAAATAAATTTGTTGTCCAAATCTGAAAATTTACAACAATGTGTGGTAATAATAAATTAAGATTTAATAAAATTAGAATAAAAATATTATATGAATAGGTCATGTCCATAAGTTTGTTTGTATTCAATTGGTTCTTCAGTTGGAGATTCTTCTTGTAGTTGAATTTTACAATATAGAGGTAGGTAGTCATTTTCCTCCATCTTTTCTTCAAATTCCATCACTTTGGTGATGGCTTCCTTCAATGGATGTAGCTCTTAAAACTTATAAGGAATAGTGGGATCAGGTTTTTTCACACTTAGTACAGAATCCATCTATATATTTTTGATATTACACATGTAGTTCAGTAGTAAATTCTTTCATCATGTCGTCCTCATGTTCATTCTTCGGTTTTGGTTACTTCATAAATGCACAGACATATTCCAATACTAGTTCTACTATTATCTTGAGTTGTTATATGTCTTTCAAAATTTCGTGAATCTATACTATATCATAACTAGAAACATCTACTTGTTCCCAATGTGTGTAGTTTTTCAATGATTTAATTAAATAATCATTTTAAAGCCTCATGGAAAAAATAATCTTTTATAGTTTTTTAAAATTTTGAAGAGTCAAATATTTTCAATTAGATTGTTGGCACCACCACATTAGAAATGACACCATGTTTTGTCACATGCCTATCATGGGATTTGGAAAAAAATTATTTACTATGTTAAAATATTTTATATTTATTAACCTAGGTTTTCCCTAGAGACGAGTGCACGACAATCATGATTGTAACTTTAAATTTGAGAAATAAGTGTGGTTTTTTTAATTTGTTTGGTTTTGAAAAAAAGAGATGAGACAAAATAAAGTAATAAATTAAAATGTTTAAAACAAATTTAATGGTAATGTGATTAAAAATATTAATAATTATGTGGTGATCAGGTTGGGGTTGGTTTTTCCATTGAAAATGTTATCATAGTTTTAATTTTATTCAATCCTCTTCTGCTAAGTCGATTTAAGTGATATTTTACGATCGCTTCCTATCATTCAATTTCTAGATGATGATGGTGAGAGTAAACCTCAACAATATCTCAACTTGGTCTTCTATCCTCCCTATGTGCGAAATAGATGTAACGAATACCCTCAATTGAGATAGGCAATTCCAGAGTAGGTCTTGTTTGTCCCACACAATTAAGAATATTCAATACCCTGCCACACATACTGACGATTGTCGAGTACTTCACAACTAATACCTAATATATTTAATCATATATAGACTAGAACCTATTGGAGGGAGATTATTTACATTTACCAAAGCAATAATATGCAAATAATATTAAATCAAATATGATCACATAAGATAATAAAACCATTTATTAAAATTTGAAACCAACATCACAAAAGAGAGAGTTTTTATTCCATTAAGTGCACAAACTGAAAAATAAAAGTAGATAAAACCTAGAATTCCCCAATAACTCATAATATTTACTACACCATGGTAAGGGAAATTGAGAATAATGGGTAAGAGTAATGCATAACAAAACTAAGAAGAACAAAAGAAAGAAAAGAAATAACATAAAAACAATCTTCCAGAATCTTTCCTCTAGAAGATGGATTCATTTATGACCACATATATTCAAATAATGTCAGGGTCACTCCTTTAAAGATGTGTGTAATGATTTTTTACATCTTATCTAGACATTTCAGAGCATTTGGAGCCGTGTTTAATGAGTTATGTTCGAATTACTAGACCATACTTTTTCTAGATGCAAAATACTATTCAACCATCCCCACTTTTACCGGTTCAAGGGTAGCCTTAATGAAATAATTTATCCTATAAATTTATTTTGAAGATTAATCATCCAGTTTTATTTCTAACCCTACTTAAATAACCCCATTTTATGGTCAGTATCTTGAGATATAACTCTTTTAATGAGGTAGGGTCCATTCTACCGACGAGAATCAGTTTTGACATTGTTCTAATTATTTGGGCATGTGGGAGTTCAAATTGGATCTTTTTAGGTGAATAATTTGTATTTCATGAACATATAAATACTAAAAATAATGAATCACATGAATTTGATCAAAATTGTCGGAGTTTTTCTCAAAATAAAGAGGCACTAGAAAAATGAGAGATGTCTATAATTAACCAATTTTCACGCTTAAGCTCAAAACTCACAAAAAATCATAAAATGATGCGATAAAGATTAAATTGAGTAAGGTAAAGCGATTATATAATTAAAAAAAAGAATAATTATGGAAATATTATCTCTACCAATAAGTGGAAGAATAATTTTTTCTTGACTGATGTTGGATTATTCCAGTATGAGATAGAGTGATTAAGATTATATCTTTAGAGGCATTGAGACTCATGTGATGGACCTCTTGATGGATTATTTATTCCAATAATAGGTGATTTCTAGTATGAGATTTGTGGTAAATATTTATCTTGATAAGAATGAGTACATTGGATGGTAAAGTCATATAACTCTTGATTTATCTAGTCAGGGTATGACTTTCTCTAGGTTTTTTCTTTCACATTGTAATCAGAATGTTGAGAAATTGATGATGAGTCTATATATATGATGGTGGTAATCCTTTGTGAGGAATTTTAAGTCTTCACTAAATAAATATGACCCCCATCCCTCGAAGTATCCACCTATGATAAAACCATGTCCATGGAACACACATTGTGTTCAATGATGACTTGATATATAACCTAAGTGATCAATATAAAATTGACGTTTATACAATTATGTAGTGGGAAACAACCTCTGCGATGACTTGAGATATAAAATATTGAGCAAAGAGTGCTCTATGTATTTTATAGTAGATATTTTCTATGAGGTTATATGAGATGAGATGTGGTAGGGCATGAGCGGTGAGTTTATTATTTCATGTTTTTCGACCCCATTCCTTGTCTAACAATTTCTTATTATGGGACAACTATTTTATTTTTATTTGATGTATTGGGACCTATTTGACTGGTTTTTTGGTTTTAATTTTCATTTTAAATTTAATATTGATAGTCGGGACATATTTAAATACACTTCATATATATTATTAACAGAACTGCAATTTCCAATGATATTTTGGATTTTATTTACTTATGAGTAATGAGATGACTAATGGGTTATATGGGGATATAATTTGTGAGCCCTATGGATATTGTGTGACATTATGGTGACTAAGTCTAACATATAGAGAGATATGTGTGGTGTACCTCATCATGTCATGGTGGTACACATGTTTCCGATTATAGGTAGGAGGGCCATGTATTTAGTTGGGTAGTAAAAATATGAATTTTAAGGGGTGTGTGTCTTCTATAAACCCACAAATAGGTATGTGATGTATATTAATTCATGGGTTATATTTATGGGTTTGTGAGATACACTGAGAACTAATTTTAACTGACTAAAAAGATTTCCATTGATATACACTGGATCACAAGAACTCAGTGTGTCCATAAGAGAAAGGAAATCCTATCAAGTCATTAGAATCATCACCTACTTATGTATATGACATAAATTTTAATGTAAATGAGTAGATATTCGTATTTTACTTTATGAACAATTATCATCCTAGATATGGACACGTGGATAGTGATGGGCATGTTGTTAGAGGCCGATGATTCTACAGGAGTGATCATATGGGTTGTGCTTAAGGCTATTGTACATTTAATTTTCAATTATTTTACTACATATACACTATCCATAGTTATTATTATTTATTTATCTCGATGATTCCTATTATATATAATTTTTATTATTGTTCAATTATGGTCGATGCATCATATAGAGTGTTAAAATGATTTTATATTCTGGACTACAAGACACCATGTTGGATCCCTGTTTTATGTCTAAAGGTTTTGGTATTCCCATTATAGGAATGGGTCATATCAAATTTTTTCAAGATTAATACATAACCCTTATACTTTATTTTTTATAGAATATTCTCTAGATTGATATTTTAGTACATTTAAACTAGTAGACACATTATAAAATAAGGATAGACCTACCTAAGGTTTAGTTGAGTCATAAGATCGATCTTCGTTTAGTCATGTTGGACTGGGAGTTACATAGTGGTGTCAAAGTGGAATATTTGGTTAGGAAAGAGTTTTCTAGAGGTGGATATAGGATTTATAAACTTGGGAGGTTGTTTAGGATCCTTCTTGACCAAGATGGTTTTGGATAAAATCCCTGTAAATAGTGGATGTCTAGTATTGGGACTAGGAACTCTCGGTTTGAGTGAGGTGTTGGGATAAGAATCCCAATGTGAAATGTGTAAGACTCGAGATTTTTAACCCCCTAGTTTCTGTTAAGTAACCATTTATTTAGGATTTTTATGTTTTTAAATTATATGGGTGATGTTTGGGAGAGTCGAGAGAACATTTGGAGTGTTTTGGGGGAATTAATAAGGGTGTATGAGTGGTGCATGATCAGGGAAAACCGTGAAACACCTACATGAAACCATGAACCATGAGACAAGGGCTAAAAAGGAAGGTGCACAAGTGACACACAAGTTGAAAAAACTATGCATCTGCCAATTCGAAACCCAAAAACATGAGAAAATGGGATTTTGTGTCACCATTTATTAGTTTGTAAACAATGTGATCCAAGTGTGTGATGTTCTTCCTTGAGTTAGTGGCTAGTGCATGGTTAGCACATGGTTTACCTAACTAAGAAACTAAGTGTGCATGGGTTAAAAGTGAGATCCTAAAATTTTGGATATCACATATTTTGACCTTTAAGGTCCTTTTTTCCTCTGATGCATCCCTAAGTCCATATTATATCATCTAAAATGTTGAAGAAGCTTCTACCATCAATCCGAAGGTGATTCAAATGATTCTCTTAGTGATTTGATGTTGGATTGTCATGGTAAGTTACCATTCATGGTTGTTCTTAGAAATTTTATTAGATATACATCTCTATCTGTCTTAGTTTCTTAGATATTTGTATTATGTTGATATATCCCAGATATTTGAGAAAAAATATGATTATATTTGGACTTTTTGATGATGGAGGAAGAGATATAAGTTTGTTTTTTGGAGATTTAACCCAGTTTCTTGGACGTTTTGATGATCGTTCTTCATCATAAAACTTTTGGTAGGTGGCTTCAATATCAACTCCTATATTTATAACATGAAGTATTAGTTTCAACATGAATATTTTATTTTTGAAATTGTTTGTAGAATTAATTTTATTTTCCCATTGAAAACCCACTTTAGTGAGTTTATATAGAATTGTGGAATTTGTTTTTTTTTGTGGAAAGTGAAATTGGTAACTTGATTTTAAAATAATGATTTTAAAATGATTATTTGGTTTCATTTCATAGATAAATGTTTTCTCTAAAAGGATGGTTTTATTGAAATGGGTTGTTTAAAATGTTTTCGATAAAAGTAGGATTTTATTTAAATGGTTGAAATGGTTGTTTTGGTATTTTGTTTTGGCATAATGGTTGTGCATGTTCATGTGAAATCGTGACCGATAAGGGTAATGAGTCTCCCCCATCAATAGTGGTATGGGTAAGGGTTAAGGCTCTCCCCCATCAAATTATTCATTAAGTGATTTCTTAGTAAAACAATTACTCACCACTCATGAGTATAGGGAGTTCCATGTTTAATGCATGGTTGAATGTGTGGATATGTTGAATGGAATGTTTTTTCCAAAATAGAACTTGTGAAATTGTTTTAAAGTATTTTTTGGTTGATTTCCATAAAAAATTGGATTTTCATGGAAACTGTTTGGTATTGAATTTTTTACATTCTGATATAGAATATTTTATATTATTTTTTATAGAAATTTTGTAACATGTTATATACTAGTGGAATGAGTAGGGAAGTCATTGGGGAAAATATACTAAGTTCCATTACTCACCCCTGCCTTGGAACATTCATGATTTTGTAGATGTATTTGATCAGGACACGGGAAAAGGTAAAGTATCACACTTCTCTAGAATTGCTAAGTAATACTTGGGATGTTTTGTGGAGTGGATCATGGAGTAGGTTGGAGTTTGGAGTTGTAGTTTTCCTTGAGTGTTGTTGAATTTGTAGTATTCAATTGTTTACCTTGATGTTTTTTAGTATTCCTCGGTGGTAATTTGTTTAAGTTTGAATTTAATATCAATGGTTTTCTTTGAGATATCATTCATTTATATCATGGAATATGTAGGGGATTATTTGGTTATGGAAAGTTGGCTGGTTATTTTATTTCCAAATGGAAAATCATCCCCCAACCATTAGTGAAGCCCTTGGAATTTTTTCCACCTTTGGAATTTGGTTGATGTCTCTTATGGCCAAGTAATTTTCCCCCACCTTCTCAATACAATGAGGAGGGATGTGACATTAAAAGTGGTATCAGTTTTGTTTGGTCCAAATTTTTTTAATACAAGTGATATCATTTTGGTCCCCCCTTGTGGAACAAGTGGTATTTATCTTGGATGGTATTTGACTTGGTATCAGTTGTTGGTCTTGGAATTGAAAATTCATTCATGTTATTTACTTGAGTTAGGATCACAGGGATGAGTAGGATTTTTGGGTCCTAAAATGTTGATTATAAAAATATTTAGCTAATATTTTTATTCTGAACTTCAAGTAACCAGGGATTTGGGTACATCAGAGTTGTAGAGACGCTTACATGATTTGGAATATCATTATCGTGGGTTTAGCCAATGATACGATCATGACATTCATTTTAGAATTCAATTCCCAAAAGGAGTAAAAATTTTATTTTTTGTAATTATTTGATGCAATTCAATGTTTTTTTAAAAAATGATAAAGTTTTTTTCAAATTGAAAAATTTGAAAAAGATAATTGTTGTTGTATTTGGAAAATAGTTAAATTTTCGAAAGATAGTTTAGAATTTTCAAAACTAGTTGAATGCGGAAAATATTTGATTTTATAAATAACTATTTTTGTAATATAATGTGGTCGATTTTGAAATGTTAATCCTTCCATTAATAGAGAGTAAGCTTTATTATGTTTGTTGTTTTTATAAAAAATAGAACCTGGTAGGAATCGTAGAAACCAACCTGATGAAGCTGGTGAGAATGTGGTTACACTTGAGCCACATGTGATCCAAATTCTCATTCAGAGTATTGTCCAAGAATTTCAAGATGTGGACAATAGAAACATGAGGGATGGTAAAAGGAAAGTGGATCACTCCATCCAGTTACATAAGTAGAATCCACCCATCTTTAGAGGTGATTCGGAAACAAAAAAGGTAGAGGTGTGTATGAATAGGATGTATTGTACCTTTGAATTCACCATCACACCAAAAGAGATGAATGTAATGCTGGCGATGTATATGATGGAAGATATTTCATTCCAGTGGTGGGATTTATCAGTTCCTGCTAAATTGGACCAAGGTCTTGCATGAGAGGATTTGGAGGAATTGTTCACCAAACAATTCTATCCTCACATAATCAGAATTGAAAGAATAATTTACTTCTTTATCTTGAAGCATGAAAATATTTTATTCGTAGAGTATACAGCTAAATTAATGAATTTATTTTGATTTTCACCGGATGTTACTTCTAGTGCATCGTTGAAGGCAAACATATTTGAATTAAGGATGAGGAAGAAGATTCACTCAAAGATTGACGTGATTTGTATAACCAATTATATAGAGATGATCAATATATAGACAATAGCTAAAAGGGGCATATCAGGATTTATGAGAGGAGGAGGTATGTTGATACCCATGGGAAATTATGGTAACTCTAATGATGGGAGAAAATGGAAGAGGAAACCCATTTCCAATGTAGGAGTAAGTATCAGAATCAAATAGCGGGATTAGTGAGTCTTCCACCAAAACCAAAGAGCCATATTTTATGTTTTCAGTGTGGTTTGTTCGACCAAATGAAGTGAAATTGTATGAAACCACCTAGAGTATTCCATAATTACAATCAGATGGAAAATCTTCAGCACTATTGTCGTAGTGATCTGAGGTCAGGTGATTGGAACACTTTTCAAGAATCATAGACACCGTATGATTCGATGGGGGTGAGGGTAGTAGAACACCTTTTTTTAGAAGAATATAGCTATCCATATATATTGTAGTATTACCATGAATCCTCATATAGTACAATATCAATTTGGTAATAAAGAAAAATGTGTGGTGAGAATGGAATTATATAGAGCTTCACATTCTATTGTAGATGACCAGTCATAACCATCTATGATGAGAGTAACGATTCTTTTGAATTCTACCCTTATGCAATAATTTTTTGATAGAGGTGCTTCCTGTTGATTTGTTTCTTATCATATTGTTTATTTTCTAAGTTAAAAAGTTGAGATGATTCTTTATGTGATAAAAATTTAAAATCTTATTGGTCAAAGAGAGTATTGAGCCTTTTTATGTTGAGCATGTTCTAGAACTATTGATGGAGTTGAGTTGAAATGAGATTTCACTATACATGGGATGTATGTTTATGATATAATACTAGGTATGGATTAGTTGACTATGTTCAAGGATCACATTAACTATTATACTCAGAGAGTACATTTTACAACTAAGGATGGTGTTGAATATCTATTTAAAGGAGAAAGGAGTGTAAAGGAAGGTGAAACGAGATTTTTGGGAACTAACAGTTGGAACAATCTCATACTAGCTGGTAGTGGTGTCATTGGAATCGATGGATAAGATTAAGAACAACATCTTTCTAGTAGTGGTGTATTTGTTTCTAGACATGTTTCCCGATATTTTCTTAGGGTTGTCACCTATGAGAGAAGTTGAGTTAACTATTGATAACCTTTTGGGGAGGAATACTATTTAAATTCCATCATATCTAATGGTACCAACAGAATTAAGGGAGTTGAAAGTATAGTTGGAGGAGTTTTAAAATATTGTTCTCATTTGGCCAAGCACGTATCTATGGGCAACATTGATCTTGTTTATGAAAAATGGGGATTTAACTCTTCATCTATGTGTGAATTATCATAAGATTAAACAAGTTATGTTAAATAAAATATATCCACTTTCATTCCTTGATGATTTATTTGATCAATTTAGGGGTGCTCAGTGGTTCTCCAAAATTGAATTGCGATTTAGATATCACCAATTACAGGTGTGAAAGGAGGATATTCAAAAAACAGCTTTTAGAAGCAGATATGGCCATTATGAGTATGTGTTAATGCCTTTGGGTCATAGAAATGGACAAAAAGTCTTTATGGAATTGATGAATCAAATATTTAAGTGATATGTATATTATGTAGTGGTGGTGTTTTTGTATGATATATTTTTGTATTCAAGGAAAAGGGTTGAGCATGAACAACACTTGATGACCATGTTGGAAATAATAATGGATCACTGATTGTATTCTTAATTATCAAAGCATGATTTTTGGATATAACAGGTATATTTGTTGGACATGTAATTTTTGAAAAAGGAGTTTCTAGGGATCGAGAAAAGATAGAATTGGTTATCTCGTGGTAGCAACTGAAAAATGTCTTCGAGATACATAGTTTTATTTTGCTAGATGGTTATTACTGACAATTTTTCATTCTTTTTCATCATTAGCTTCACCTAATAAAGTTATTAAATAGAATAATGTTCCATTCTAATAGGATGAAAAAATTATACAAGTATTTCCAAGAGCATAAATTTCACCTTACATCAGCACCAATTTTGATTTTTCCAGAATCAGGATTATTATACATGGTTAATTATGATGCTTCAGGATTCGGGTTGGGATGTGTTCTCATGTAGAGAGATCATGTTGTTTCTTAGGGATCAAGGAGGTTATGAGTTTATGATAATAACTATACAAAACATGATTCAGATTTAGTTTCTGTAGTCCATACTTTGAAGACTTAATGTCATTATCTCTTTGGTGAGAAATTTTCTTTGTTTACGGATCATAAAATATTGAAAAATATTTTCTCACTAATGGATTTGAACCTGAGATAAATATGATGGATATATTATCTTTAAATGGTTAACTTTTAATTGATTTTTACACTGGGTAAAGGAAATTTCGTGTAAGATTCATTAAGAAGAAATTAATATTCCCAGTTTATGAAAGAATCTTCAAATCAGTGGTTGTTTATGTTTGTGATAGATGAAATTAACATGGAATGTAAAGACTGAGTTTATTTTATAGTTTTCCTTCTAGATTATTTGGTTATTGATATGGTAAATAGATTTAAAGAGGTACAGACATCTGATGCTGAATGTGTGTCTATGAGGTCAAAACTAAATGGTGGGGAGACAATTAAGGGATTAAAACTAGATGATAGTTTAGTGTTTCAGTTCATAAATTGGATAGTCATACCTATGGATTACCAGGAACAAATTCTTCATGCTAACCACCATTCAATATGGGATGTTAATCATAGAATACAAAATATTTATAAGGCCATGAAATCATAGTTTTTGTGGGAAGTTATGAAATGAAATATGGCTGAGGTTGTTTAGAGATGCTTATTTGTTAGTAGGTTAAGGTAGAGTATTAGTGAATAGAATTATGTTCCAACCATTACCTATTCTTGTTTGGAATTGGGAGAAGATAAGTATGGAATTTTTAATAGGTCTCCCATGAACAGTTCAGAAAACATGATTCCATATGGGTGATAGTGGATCAAATCACAAAGTTTTCTCATTTTATCCATATTTTTGAATCTCATGTGATGGAGGAATTGTCAAAAATCTATATATGAGAAGTGGTAAAGGGGAATGGACTACCAATCTCAATAGTGTTAGGCCACGATCTAATATTTACGTCTTATTCATGAAATAATTATAGAAATACCTAGGTACTCAATTGACCACGAGTATGACGTATCTTCCTTAGATGGATGGATAATCAAAAATGGTGATACAGACATTGGAAGACATGTTGTGGGATTGTGTAATGGATTTAGTGGTTCATGGGAAGAGAAAATGACATTAATGGAGTTATCTTATATCAAAAGTTATCAATACTCAATATAAATATCTCCATTTGATGTATTGTATAGTTTCCTTATTGTTCCCCACTTTATTGGGTGGAAATAGGTGAGACTTCACTAGTTGGGTAGAGCATTTCCCGAGAAACAATGGATAATATTCAGTTGATTAGGAAATAAATTTAGATGGATCAGAGTCAATATAAATTGTATACAGATCATCATCAATAGATATTTTCATTCAAGGGGAGTAATCATGTTTTCTTGAGGTTACCTCCAAGGCTTAGGCCTCAACATTTTGGGAAATAGGTTAGGTTATCTCTTTGATATTTTGTCATTTTTGAGATACTTAAATAAGTTAGTGAGGTGGAATATCAGTTGGCATTGCCCCTAGGTTCAGTGTATTGCATAATGTGTTTCATGTATCTCACTTTCAATATTATTAGAATGATCCTAACCATGTGATTCGATGGGATTAAGTTGAACTAGAGCCAAATTCTTTTTTGGTGAACATGCCGATGCAGATTTTGGACATGAAAGAGAATTTATTTCATGGAAAAATCGTTGGTCTACTTTAGGTTTTGTAGAAACATGGTTATATTTAAAAAGAGACTTTGGAGTAAGTGAAGGAAATGAAGAAACAATGGCCCAAACTCTTTTGTGGCAACGATGGTTTTCTAATTTCTGGGGATGTAAAGGCCAATGGTGGTGAAAATGTTACACCCCATATTCTGGCAAGTAACTATTTATTTAATATTTTTATGTTTTTAAAGTATATGGGTGAATTTTGGGATAGTTAATAGAAATTTTGGAGAATTGTTTGGGATTTTCTAAGGGTGTATGGGTGGAGCACAGTTGGGTAAATCCAAGCAACACCTATATGAAACCATGCACCATGAGACATGGGCTAAAAGAAAGGAAAACTAGTGGTGAATGGGTTATCCAAACCATGCTTCCTTCATGTAGAAACCTTGAAACTTAAGAAAAATGAATTTGGAATGGGCTGTGCACAGTTTGGAAACTGTGCAAGTCTATCGTGTAAGGTCTTCCTTGAGTTAGTAGCTAACACACAGTTAGCACACTACTTTCTTAAGCATGAAACTAACCATGAATGAGTAAAAAGTGAGGTCATAAAATTATATATCTCACATTTTTTTAAAACTAAGTCCGTCATTTTTTCTCATATGAATCCCTAAATTGAGATTCATTCTTCTAAAAGGTTAAGTATGATGCTACCATAAATCTAGAGGTGATATAGAGGCTTCTCATAGTGATTTGAAGCTGTATTCTCAGGGTAAGTGACCATTCATGGTACTTTTCTTAGATATACTTCTATATCTCTCCCGGTTTGTAAGATCTACATACGTTGTGGATATATCTAAGATAGTTCATGCCACGTTTGATTAGATTTTACTATATCGAGGACGTAGGAAGAGATCTAAGGTGAGTTTTTGGAGATTCAACTTGTTTCATGGATATTTTTAATCTATTCTTTATATTAATCATAAACCCAAAGGTAGGACGATTCAATTTCGACTCCTCTATTTGAACATGAAGGATTGGTTTCAAACTGATTGTTTTGATTGAAATTGGTTATGAAATTGATGTGAATTTCTTATTTGAAACCCTATTTAGTGATGGTTTATAGAATTATGGAAATTGGGTATTTTTTGGAAAGTTAAATCGGTAACATGATTTTAAAATGATTCATTGGGTTTTTTCAAGGAAAAAAGTTGTCAATAAATGGTTGGTTTTATTGAATTTGGTTGTTTAAAAGGGTTTTAATAAAAGTTTGGTTTTATTTAAAAGTTTTAAATTGTTTGTTGGCATTGGTTTTTGGCATAATGGTTGCGTGTTTTCACATGAATTTGGTAGGGATAAATGTAAGGTGTCTACCCCATAATTAGTGGGATAGATAGGGGTCAAGGATCTTCTCCATAAAATGGTTCATTATTTGATGGGTTATTCAAAGGATGTATCACCACTCATTAGAATAAGGAGGTACATGTTTCATGCATGATTGGATGTGTGGATATGTGGAATGGAATGGTTATGTGAAAATGGAAATTGTTAAATTGTTTTATTATTTTATTTTTTTGTTTTCCATGAAAAAATGGGTTTTGTTGGAAACTATTTGATACGAAAATTTATTTACATTATGATATAATCAATTTTATATAAAATTTTTTATATAAA
Organism: Viscum album; assembly: GCA_963277665.1. Classification (NCBI taxonomy): domain Eukaryota; kingdom Viridiplantae; phylum Streptophyta; class Magnoliopsida; order Santalales; family Viscaceae; genus Viscum; species Viscum album. The sequence continues at coordinate 910,964,883 of OY728145.1, forward strand.
TGTTCTAAAATGTTCCATCATAGTGGAATGACCGGGGAATTCATTGGGGAAAATATTATGAGTTTCATTACTAACCCTTTACTTGGTAAGTTGGTGCTTTTGTAGAGTCATTTATTAGGAAATGGGAAGAGGTAAAGTATCAAATTTCTCTAGTGGATCTTAGAAATACTTGGGATATTTTATGGAGGGGATAATGGAGTAATTTGGATCTCAGATTTATAGTTTTCATTGAGTGTTTCTGGATTTTTAGTCTTTCATAGGTTACCTTGATGTTTTTTAGTTTTCCATTGTGTTACTTGGTTTTAGTTTGAATTTAATATAAATGGTTTTCTTTGAGTTTTCTTTAATTTATATCATGCTTTATTTAGTGGTTTATTTGGTTATGGAATGTTGGTTGGTATTTTTATTTAGAAATAGAAAATCATCCCCCAAATATTTATAAATACCTTGGAATTTATTGACAACCTTTGGAATCTTGGGGATGTTGTTTAAGGAAAATTAATATTCATGCACCTTCTCAAGCCAATGAGGAGGGGTGGGATTTTACACGATATGTATCATTAGGATCCAACATGATCCAATGTTATTTTTCCTTCACTATATTAATAAACTTCTTAGTTCATGATACACACACCTATGGGTGGGTTTAATTGACTTATTTTATTATTTGGATCCATAATTAATGAAAGAAGCATTGAATCTATTATATATATTGTTGAATAATTCATAAGTGATGATTGGATTAATTTATATGAAATGGTATTTCTTGTGATATGTTTTTTTACAATGTTTATTTAGATACTATTAGGAGGAATTCGTAATGGTTTTGGATTTTTTAGAAAACATTTTTTCCAAATAAAACTCTTTTGATGGAATGAGGCATGTGTGAAATGGTCTTGTAAAGATATTTAAGAATTATTCTTGAAATGAAAAAATATTATTGAGTCTATGTTATTTGGTTTTGAAAAAAATACTTTAATTGTGAAGAAATTATTTTCAAAAAAAATTACATGAATTTTGGCATGTGAAAGGTGGTTTGGGATTATTTTTAATGTTAGAAAATTATTCTGATATAAGTTAGTGTTACATAGTTTTTTCATAATTTTACCTGAAGTGACTAAGTTATTAAGTTATATGTTTCTTATCGTATGAAAAATTTTGTTAAGGGGAGCTATGTATTTCATACCTGATGGGAAGGTGTTTAGTGTAATGATTGGGTATCTAGAAGATGAGATTATGGGTTTTAGACATTTAACCACTTGTGATGTGTTTTCAGTATGTAATTACTATGGTGAAAAAAATAGTAGAATATATTTTCTATAAATATATGGTTCTTATAGGAGAGAGTTCTATAAATATAGATATGGTTTTCTCATTATTGTTTTAGGATTGGATGTTTTGTTTACTTTTTTATCTTAGTGTTTTGATCTCTCTCACATAAAGGGTCATCATAGGATTAATTTTTGGGATCTAAGAAAATTTATATATATATTGGGGGAAAATGAAATTTGTGAGGTGATAGTGATCATAGAATATTTAGGGGAGGTCTCGTTCATTGGGTAATGATGATTTCATTGAATAGTGATCCTAGTTTTCAGAGTTATGCATTAAGAGCATGGTATAAATTCATTGGTTGTGATTTATGGTCAAAGGACCATCACATATTCTTGGAGATGAAAATAATTATGGTGGAAAGTTTATAAAGACTTGTGAATTTAATAATTGGTAAACTGGGAGGTGGATTAGTTTTTTATCAATTTAGAGGGAAGGTGTTTTTTATTTTTGAATTTAGATTGATAGATTAAAGTTATAAACATGTTTTCGATGTTTAGTTGTATGTTTTGAGGAAGTATGTTTAGTTTAAAAATACCTATAAGTAGTTATTGGGTGTTCAATCCTTGAAAAAGAGAATGGGGTGGTAGTTTAGTCCACTGGGTATCTAGTCTAGCACTATTTGTCATTGTGTGGTGTAACATGTACCCAACATATAGGGTTATAAATTTTTTTAACAAGGATATAAAGGTAATTTAATGGATTCCCCCATTATTTTTGAACAATAGGATGTGTTAGAAATCCATTTGGATGGGTGTTCATCCATTATTTCTTTCCTCATAGAACCCTTTTGGATTCACCTTTATTAGAGATTGATTCCAAGCTATTCTTCTTGGTGAATTCAGGTAATATGATCTATTATTATCAGTTTTTACACTTTTATTTCACATTTTTTTTGTGTTACTAGTATAGTTATTATAATTTTTATTGTAAAATATCCATGTATAAATACATTATAAACATAGGAATTTTGTGTACAGTTCATAGAAGTGAATCAAGAAGGGTTTTTTTCTTATCGTTGCATGCCATTTAAGCTGACGTGTGCTTCCAAGTGAGTATTCCATTGTATTTTAGTGGTTTCTTTGAAATAAATTAGTAATTGAATTTTCTAAATTATAGATTTAATATATTATTGGCTCAAATCAATGTTGGGAGCTTACCTTACCTCTTATCTTGTAGTTTTATTGTTGTAACACTTACCTGTATGATTTGTAACTATTATGATGAATTGGGAAATTATTTTGAAGTGATTAAATGATCAATGTATGTGTGATTTTTTATTATATATTTTATTATTTTATTTATGGAGGTTGGTATGAGTTTTGGATAGTTAAGGGAAGTATAAATATGGTATATTTCCATTACATTAACGTGATTACTGCTAATTTGGGGATATTATGCTCATATATCATTATATTTGTTTTACTAGGATTATGTTATGAAATAGTGTGATCTTAATCAATAATTTGGAATGAGATAATGTGCATCAAATAATAAACAAGGATCATATAGATTTCTATATGATTATTTGGTGGTGCCTCGGTTGAACGAGTATTAGTGACCCATTTTAGGGATTATTTGTTGGAATGAGTAGAATTTTTCAAAGGTAAACATTAATATTTTTTAAATGAGACACAAAATGGGTTTTTTATATTATATATTTTAATGGAAAAAATTATTTTAACATTAAATTTATTTTTAAAGGGGTGTGATTATGAAAATTTAATTTCAAATGTAAATGGTCTTAGAGTGGATATCATAAAAGAAAGTAGTGTTTTAATGTGATGGTTTACAATGTTTTTCAACAAAAGAGAGGGTTTTCAAAGAGGTATTTATTTGGGACTTTGTGAAAGGGAATAGTGTGAGTAAGGAAACATGCAATTTCCATTATAAATATTGGAATGTAGATTTTGACTTGGTTTAAAAGTAAATATTGGTATTCTTATTTTGAGAAAATATTTCATCTAATTGAGCTCATGTGGTCGATGCCTTGATTTTCCAAGACTATATAATCACATATGTATTTATTGATTATTGTTACATGGTATGTTATATATTTTTACATGATGACTCATAATTTCATAGAGTATAAACCTTACGTTGGGTGATGTGTTGGTTATATTGGATGGTGACACTGGTCAGGTATCCTTTTTTATTGGTCTATAGGATCATTGAGATAATTTGGTTATGTGAATGGGCATTTTATATAAAATGTATTATGGTATATTTATTCACCATACCAATTTTGAAATTATTAATATGACTGATTATTATTTTTCCTCTTTAGTTATTTTGAGGAGATCCTAGTGACTGACCTTAGCGATTAAGGAGGAAGCCAATCTCCATGTTCCTTGATTAATGGAATATATTAGATACATGAGTAGCAGTTATAGTTATGATATGATCATAAATATGTATTTAATAATATGTTAATGATATGTGAGGTACCTACTCTGTGTTGCTGATAGTAGGTTTGTGGGTTTCCTCTTGACTAACTTTATCTTGATCGAGTAAGAGAAAGAGTGATTGGGAACATAGCCTGACTAGTAGTGAGACTCGTGTGGTTGACCCCATGATAGGGTATCGATTCCCATGGGAGGTGATGCCTAATATAGAATTAGAGATCATTGTTCAACTCAAGGATCATGTGTAATTTAGATGGTTTTATTAGGTCCATCTGAAATTTTCTAGTTAGAGTATGACTCACCTTAGGTATAATCATCTATATTGGCACCCAAACATGGTGTTATAACTAATGAGGCTCTATAATGGATGAAAAAGGAACCTTAAGATGCATTTATGGAATTCATGATCTTGAGATGAGACACATAAATCCAAGGACACACCAATGGCAAGATCATGTCTATAGAACACATGTTTTTTAATGATGACTTGATTTACGATCCAGGTGATTAATGTGTAGTTTATGGTCATATGAGCATAATGTGGGAGACATATCCTATAATAACTCATGATATATTATACCGATCCATAGGTTCTCTATGATTATTCTAGAAGATACTTTTGCTGAGGATCTGTGAGATCAGGTAGGTCATAGTGTGAGTTCCATGTTTTTTATTTAATGTTATTATTCCCCATTCCCCATTTTCTTTTTTATTTTATTATAGAAATGTGTTCAGTTGTTATTTTATGATTTGTATCTTATTTGACTATATGTTTTGTTTTTTCATTATTTTTTGGCAGTTTATATTGGTTTTGGGCCCACTTTGATTTCCATTTATTGATATTCTTAACACCACTATTATTTTTGATGATATTTTGTGTTTCATTTAAATATAGGAAATTGGACGAATGGTGGGTCATGTGGGTCTTTGATTTGTGGCTGTTATAGTTATAGTGATATCTTATGGTGATCACCTCTGATGGGATGAGAGAGGTGTGTGGTGTGCCTGATTAGGTTATGGTGGTACATGAGTTATTTATTATATGTTGGAGGGTGATATATTGAGTTGGGTAGTATTGGTATCAAGTTTTAGGGTATGTAAATATTCTAATAATGTTTTAAAATGTATACATTGAATGTGAACTTCAATGAGTGTTGAATCATACACTCTTCCCTATTTTTCACACACATCCACTTGATCACTCAAACTAAGTGTGTTGTGGTGAGTAGTGAAATACAACCGGGTCATTGGATTATTTTCCTACCCACATATATGACCTGATTTTTGAGGTATGTGAGTAGATATTCATGTTTTATTTTAGTTATAAGTGTTATCTATTTATAATTCCAATAGAATTTCACACACTATTAATTCAACACCATAAGACCAGTCTTGCAGAAACAAGTTCACTTGTAGGATCCCTATAGGAGTTAAGTGTAACAGAACTTGTAAGAATATACAAATCAATGAACTAAATACAATGAAAACTAAAGACCTATTTACTCAAACTCATATAAAAATTCCTAAAAAGTATAAATGAAATCAAGTAAAAGACACATTAGTTTTACATTGCTTGGGTTTACATCCTAAATCCATAGGACATGACATTGCATCTTGCATCTCATTAGAAGTATAATGTAAAATTACTATAAATCATAAGAAACATATATCACTACTTCAAAGTATTACATGATACATCATGAATGTTGTCCCACATAGATTATATATAGGTTCCTACCCAGTTATCGGTTTTCTCAAACATACTTCATTTATAGTTGTACATCTATTTCACTATTATAATGTTAACCCCCTTTTTTTCCATGCATTGACCACTGATCACCAGTAGAACAATTATGTTTCTTAAAACTCACTATTTTCAGAAAATCATACTACAAGTGATTCAAATTAAAACACAACCATTTACTGGTGATAATAATAACAGCTTGAAGTACCGATAAACTAACCAACAAGATGAAATCCAACAAAATTTCACAAACTTCTAGAAACCTCACTTCCACCAAGCTCAATCCCACTAATGATTATCTAATTTAATCAAAGGGTCCTCTAAAGTTTCTCCTTATAGTGAAAATACTCCATTTTGAGAAGATTCCTCACAATCCTAACAATTTCCAACTTCAATACTTATTCATGGACTTCATGACATCCTCAAAAACATATGTAATGATCACTCACCATACATCTTCTTGTTTGAAAATATACTCCTCATTCATAGTTTTTTTACCCAAGTCTAACCAAAGAATAATATTACCTTAAGCTCTCATGAAATAATGTTTTTTGTGAATATATCTATTGGATTCTTAAATTGAGATATCTTCCATAACCTCAACATGACATCTTTAAGTAATTTTTGGATGCAATGGATCTTTAGGATGACATTATCCATACTCACATAAAATTATATATTATTAGAAAAATGTATCACACCCTTACTTTTATTGTACAATGATTCATTTTTTATGACTTATTCTGAGCTCCTAATGTATACATTATAACCATAACATTTCCATGCTTGATTCCATTACTTCTACATATTCATCTTCTATTATGGATAGTGAAATCACTAGTTTTAGCATTAACATCTAGTTTTCTTTGGTTCCTCTATAGGTAAAGACATGAAAAATTATGGTTTCCCATAATATATTGTCTTTAATTAAGTCTATACCATCATAACCAACTAATAGATCAATACCTTTAAAGAAAAGGGATTTATATTCTGTTCCTTTGAGATATTTCAATGGCAACTTCACATATTTCTAATTTTCTTTATCTAGATTTGGCATGAACCTACTTACAACTCCCACTTCATGTGAAGGATATAATCATGTACATACTATGGAATATAATATACTTTATACCTTTGAATCATATAGTATTCTCACTATGTTATTTTCTTCTTATTCCATTTGTAGTGCTTGTTCATTTGAGAGTTTGACATAACTGAGAACTGAAGAAAAATATCTTGGGATATGATCATCATTATTATTTTTGTGATCATATGGACATAATATTTTTGAGATAAGATTAAACATCCAGACTTTATGTCTCTCACAATCTCGAGGACCAAGATTCTCCCCGGTTCTTTTAGGTATTTCATTTCAAAAGTCCTTGAAAAGTATTTCAACATCTCCTAAATCTTCTAGATTTATGAACACAACTGAATCATATCATCCATTCACTATAGTAAAATAATAAAATTCCTATCATTATACTTAATCAAGTAAAAAAAATTACATTATTTTCTTTATGTGAAGCCCTTCTCCTTCATGAATGAGTAAAATTTCTAGTTCCACCACCTTGGTGCTTGTTTCAACCTATAAATAATTTTCATGGTTTTATGCACCAAGTCCAGGTTCTAACGATTCTCAAAAACCCTAGGTTTATTCATGTATATTTATTACTCCATATACCCATGAAGATAATTCTTCTTTAAATCCATTTATTCAAAATTTAATCCTCTAAGAGTAAATAAACTCAACACAACTCAAATCATACTATGTTTAACTACCAGATTGAATATTTTAGAAAATTAAATTACCTCATTCTACAAAAATACATTGATAACCATAATTTTATTGTACCTCTTACTTCCATCGGTCTCATATTTTAACCATAATATCTAATTTTTCTCAAGTCCCATTTTTTCCATATTTTGGTTTCAAAAACTACTAGATATAGTTCACATGTAGTGAATAAAACTCATCCGTTTGATCCAACAACCACTCACTAAAATATCTAGGATTATCCACTTATTTAGAAATTTCTGGTTTCCATTCATCCATTAAAATAATTATTTTCATGTTTTCTCAATAATTATCTACCACCTAATTGACTTTTTGACCTATGAAATTTTACCTATAGATATGCTCTTCCCTAAACTAAAGTCTTAGATTTTAATCCTCTAAAACTCCATACTAACCCTCACCAGTTCCTAAGATTTTCATCACATAATCAAATGATCTCACTATTCTGATTTCAACACTTCCTCCCAGATAAGCCCATAGAATTAAAAAACATATAGTATTTTTAGATAAATCTTAATTATATGTAATTTTAATACTTCTAGATTCTATATTCATATTAATTTGATCCAATGTATATTTTTTTTTTCAAATTCCATCGCCCTAAAATTTCAATCTTTGCATAATAATTTCTCATTACAGAGCACATTTCTACTTCGAATGGTATTGTTATTATCATTATCCCAAAATTGAAACCCAAATTCTTCACAACCATAACCCATAAAGAAACATGAATTATATTTAACATCAATATCATATCTATCTTTGGCATCCACATAAAACTAGGTAATAATTTCAATGTCCTTTACGTGAGCTAAATTTGGTACTTTTACTATCCATAATATTTCCACGAATTCTTATCCCATTGATGATGATAGATTCTTATTGATCAAATAATAAGTAGTACCAATTTATTACACACAGAAAACCATGCGAATATCTAAATGAATATTTATGATTAGTTTCATTTCCATCAATGTATGGTTAATACATTCAAATATGAAATTATGAAAAAGAATTTTGGGAACATTTATCTCTTTACTAATCCATATGTGTTTGAAGAAATAATGAAAAATTATTTTGGTGTAATCACCTATATTTTCTTATATCATGCATTTCAGTTTGAACCTTGTTTCCCTTTAATCCAAAACATTCCTTTACATGAATACTCCAAAGACTTCAGATTTGTGTTTTTGAAAGTATGTTTACACTTTACTCATGGAGTCATAAATAAATGATACAAATTATGATGTGGAACTATGATATCTAATAGGGGAAGGTCCCTAGAAATTATTATGCACATGTCCCAACTTATGGTTTTTTCATAATTCTTTCTGTAATATTATAACTCACCTTACACTACTTTATAATTATAAAAATTTCATAACTCAAAAATTTTGAATGTTCTATCTTCAAAATTCCTTTCACTACTATAACATTCACACATTTCTAATTGAGGTTCCCAAGATGATAATACCAAAGATCTGAATTTATATTTTTTATGTTATGAAAGGTGTATCTCCCATTACCCTTATAACTAGATACAAATCTCTATCATTTAAACCTCAAACTATGACAAAGGATCCTCATGTGATTTTTCAAAATATATCCGAAAAACATATTCTATAACTAGCTTCATCTAACTATCCCACTAAAATTATATTCTTCCAATGATATTGAATATATGGGACCCCTTTAATCTCAAGGAAACTGTCATTCTTCAACCGTATTTCCACATATTCCCTTCCTAGTATGTCAATAGCTTCATTATATACTAGATTCACACTTCTAAAGTTTCTAGATACATAAATTATTATGAATCCCTTCTCACCAGTGGAGTGGAATAATTCTGTAAAATATATAATCCATGATTTTATTAGTGTATTGATATTCATGAGTATATTATCACTTCTTTTAATGGTTGAATTCACTAGATTTAATAATTTGGAATCTAGTCTACCAAAATTTCATTTTCAATTGTGGAGATACTTGTTAATATGAACCCTTAGACCGAAATTTCAATAAAGTTAGATAGATATGATTGCTTTACCCATAATCCTCTTCCATGACTTCTCTTTATGTTTGCCTTATACTTCTTCGAATAAGTGAGTGACCACTTATATCGGTATATAATGTTTCACTGGAAGATAAAACATTATCCCTCATACAATTATTTTGATTTACAATCAACTTCCATATATCATCAAATATCAAGTATCCTTTCCCATCAGCATTATGTATTACTGTTACCATTCCCTCCCATGATTTGGTAATAATGACAATAGTTATATTACCCATATACCATCTATAAATTTTATCATTATAGATTGAATATGGATCATAATTAAGTTTAATAATTAACATGATCAATAGTAGATATCCCTTTCAATATTTTCATATTGAATAACTATCATATTAAAAAAACCTTTTTTAGTGTTATAAGATTCTCATACATGTTTTTCAGGGCTGATATTAACCCTATTATAGGAATTTTTTCTTATATGTTCATAGTAACATTCTATTATAGGGATATCATCAAAGCATCTAATTAAATATCTTCTTTTATTTTACCCATTAATTTCTCTATATTATCTCCGTCTTTGAACCTTTAAATGGAAGTACTATATATTTTTTCGATTAGATATCCCTCTATATGTACCCTATAATAACTAAAATACCTTTCATTAAATTTAAATATCTAGAACTTTATCTCTTTTAACTTCATCACCTATTAATACAATGTAAATCCTTTGAAATAAAAAAACACTTGAACAAGTGATAGTGTTACCTGAGTTTTTATCAAGTAATATGTTGATCTTCTTAGGACCTTCCTATTGCACTGATACCAATTTTTGAGAATTTAATTGTAATTTAAAACATTAGAAATTTATAATCACAAGAACAAAGTGGAATAACGAATTTCACCGATACCAACCCTATTGATTTTCAATGTTTCAGACAATGTAAGAATATACCTCACCCAATTCACTAAACTAAATCCAATATCAAGTTGTATTAACTACAAATTAAAAAAACACTCAAGAAAAATAGAAATTAATGAATTTCAAATAAAAATTGGTTTCAAATGATTCAAATTTAAATCCTACACCCACAGGAGTATACATTACATCTTTTATTTGAACATTAGTATAATGTACATTAACTATGACTCATAAGCCACATAGGTCACCATATCTGTGTATTATGTGGCACATCAGAAAAGTGGTCCCACCCCCTTTATATAGAGTGTCACACCCAGTCATCTATTTTCACTAAACCTTTTCATTCTTGTTCATTCATCCTTTTCACAGTGAAAATTTAAATTACCCATTTCTCACAATGGCTTGATCACCAATCTATGGTAGCACAATTTTTTCTCTTATTCCTAATTTCGTTGTCAAATGTTTTTATAGAATTGTTTTGAATGTAGGAAATTAACTCTACTAATTATTTCAATAGCTACCTGATTACTAAAAGGAAAACTACCAAGTCTACATCCATTAAATTTTCACAAACATAATGCAACCTCAGTTACACCTAGAAAAATCATGCTGCTGCTAATCTAAAATATTCCTAGGTTCCATCAGAGGTTTTTCTTATGGTTAACTTACTATAGTTTAAGAAATGTCTTCAAAATCCAAAAAAACATGAATCTATATGCATGGATTAAGATGATCTTGTTATTATAGGAAAAGGATTTTGTAGGAGTGATCATGTGTTTTAGGAAGGAGGCCATTTAATATTTTCTTTTTAGTTATTAAACTATATATACATCTTCCAGAGTTCCTATTATATAACTATCTTGATGATTACTATTGTGTATATACCACTTATATCTTATATTTTATGAATCATATAGACTATTTCACTTGTAATTTATAATATATACTATGTTATTCCCTCTTATCTCCCTATCTTATGTCTATAAGTTATGGGAATGCCTATTATATGGAATGACCATGCCATAGTTTTCATTGATTTTGGTACAAACCATATGAATTATAATCAAGGGAATAATATCACAATGACTATTTTAGGACATTTTCAATAGTCATTATCCTGTAGTGTAAAGATATGTTCACCTGAAATAGAGTATTATCACTAGCTCGATCATTGTTTCGGTGGTCCGAGATAGGTTATTACAAACTTTGGGAAAAATTTATGTTCTGGTTCCTTAGTGTGTTTTAAATCAAAGTAATGATGATTTATTTAGGGGGTAAGGCTGACTTGTATAAAATTTTGAGTTAAATGGGGGGTTTGAGAACCCTTGTAATGTAAAACATGAGAATAATTTTGATCCTAGTGATATGTTTTGTATTTACATGAGTATATACTTGTTTTTTTATATATTGTAAAATTATAAATTGTTCTTATATTATTATTATTTAATGATTTGTTATTTCAAAATTTTTCTTCCTCAATGAAATATCATGAAGTAGTAGAGGGATGGAATTAAAAAAGAACTTAAGATATATCAAAATATCTATGAGGAAGAATTAGAGTATTCTAATGAGTTCTTTATTGTTTAGGATGGTGATATACTTTAGGATGAGGTTTTATTATTAGTAATAGTGGGATGTGTAGGAGTATAGTGAGGTGAGGACACTGGTAGAATTCACTAGGCACTTCCAAATGTATCATTATCCTACCTTCCAAGGAAATAATTTCCATTATGATTCTATGTACTGAATTAATAAGATAAAAACTATTTTTGAACTGGTTATGATGCTTGGGAAAGAAAGGATGAAGATGAACTCTTTTATAATATAATGGCTAGTTTGGAAATTAGGGGGAGGGGAGGATTATGCTTTTGATTATGAGGAATGTGATCCTAATAAGGGGTAATTATATACTCCATTATTTGAGGAGTTATTTCCCAATACTCTCAATATTTAAAGGTTTTATAAGTTTATGTAAATATATCAGGTAGGGTTCTTAGTTAATGAATAGTATACATAGTTTATGGAGTTTTTTCATTTCGAACCATTTTCAGTAGGTAATGATATCCAAAAGAATCATAGGATAAAGATATTTATATAATAATATCTTATGTATCATGTATGTATATTTTCCTGATCTCTTATTAAAAGGTATTTTTCAATGATATTATTACTAGGAAAGAAATTAAGAGGAGTGATCTGGCAGTAATATTTACTCCTTCAAGCTATTCTAGTGGTAACTCTTCTAGTAGTAATAATAGAATATCTGAGGAGTTTTTCTAGGGAGTCAAGAGGGTTTCTAGTCATGGATAAGGTTAATTACCTCTTCCTTATGTAGAGGATCCAATCATATGGTTCTAGTATAGAAGATATTGTTATAATATATCAATATATTCAAAACCTTTAAAATAGTTAAATGAATATGAGTGAATGGAGAATTTGTATCATTAATGTAGGATGTTACAAAAACATGAAAAAATGATAAGTTCAGTCCTAAATTAGGATTACCGAGCTTGTTCAGGGGGATTACCATAATATTATTGCAGGAACTCATTTGGTTGTTTAGGGGAATGTGGTGTATGAGTATCCTAGAACTAGTTGTATTAGGTTCCATAAGAGATGGTGCTTGAGATTAGTCATAGGTTCAAAGGGAATATCTATGGGTCAAATTCGTATTGTCATTTCCCATTAGATTGGGCTTGTGTAGATGTTATCTTGTCACCATTGAAAATTTTTGGTATGTTTTTTATTGCCTCTACATTATAAAATTCCTTATTCAATATGGTAGAATCTTATTCATTTATTTCATCTCATTTGGTTACTAATCTAGAGTTGGTACTAGAATATTTAGCAAGGTTGTTAATATTGGAAAAACCTATATAGAGAAGGTTAGATTAGGTTTGGAGACTCTCAAAGTGTATCATGGTGGTTGGTGGCTATAGTCACTTATGTAACATCTTTGAGCTGGATATATATTGCACTAACATTATATTTTGTATGGATTGGATGACTACTTTTTGAGCTTGAAGTTTTTACTATCAAATGAAAGTTTCATTTAAATTCATAGTAGGTGATGTGTGTATATTTATAGGATAGTGAGATTTATAGGTAGGTAGAGATGGTCTCTGCCTTAGGTAGTTTGGTGATGTCCTTACCCAGATGACCATTATGATCTATAGGGTGGATTCAGAAATGTTTCTACCTACTTTTAATATATTAAAGGATTATTTATTAGATTATTGTCCAACTAATATCTTAGGATTTCCTCCTAAAAGAGATATTTAGAGTATTATTGACCTTGTATCTAGTGATAAACCCATATTGGAAACTTTTTATATAATAGAATTAACTATGTTATGAGAGATGATGATCTAGATTGTGGAACTTGAGATGAAGGGATTCATATGTCTTTATACCTTTCTATAGGGAAATATGATATTATTAACTAATAAAGATGATGAAAACTTGATGCTATATGTAGATTAGAGGAAGATGGACTATATCACAATGAATAATATGTATTTGATTATATAAATAGATGATTTATTTGATCCGTTGAGGGGATCTCAATGTTTTTAAAATATTTATCTATGATCAGGTTATCTTTAGATTTTATTCAGTGCTATAGACATCCCATATATAATATTTTAGAGAAAATACAAGTTATAAAATTTTATAGCAATTCAAATTGTCTTAACAAATATATTAGAAACCTTCACAACTCTCATGAAAATGATATTTCAACCCTACATGAACTCTTTTATCATGTTTTTATGAAATTTTTGTATATTTTCAAATTAAAGAGTTGGATAGGGAATATTTAGTGGTTTTTTATGGATTTTTTATATCTTCTTTTTTATATTCTATTGAAGTGACACTTTAATATTTAAGAGGTGTGTTTTATTGGTTATTTTATATTTGGGATTAAAATTTTGATTAATCCTGAGTAGGAAAAACCCATTTTTTTGAGATTATAATTTTCCATGGTTTAATATGATACTATCAAGGGATAGTTTAATATATTTTCCATATTTTCATAACCTAATATTGTATTAAGTAATAATTTTCAGAAATTAGATTGGACTAATCAATGTGAATTTTTGATTTATGAGTTAAATTGGAGGCTCACATATTGTTAGTGAGAGTGGAAAACTCAATATGGGGGGGTGGGGGTGGGGTAAATAGTGTTTCTAATTAAATTTTATGTTTAGAATGATTTAAAATTAAATCCCCTGGTTTTTAAAAACAAAATTGTTAACCAAAATAATTAAAGTATATAAATTAAAAATTTCAAAATATTTTTCATAATCATGATAATAGATCTATTAAAATAATGTTAAAATTACTTTAACTTTTGAAATATATTTAATTACTTTACAAATATTATATAAAACAAAAATTAAATTAAACTATCAAATTAGTATTTTATATATAGTTTTGAAAAACTAAAACAAGTTTGTTTTTAAAACAAAGTAAAAGAACAATAAAAAATAGTCGAATAATTCAATAGGTTCATATCATATCGAGAACTAGTCTGATTTACACTTGAAAACCACTCAATGAAAATTATTTTATTATACAAATAAATTGTTCCTCAACATGGTTCTTGTTTTTACAAATAACAAATGCACATAGGAAATGTTGGGTAAAAACATCCTCTTGCACATTTCTACATTGGATAATAAGAGTAATGAATAAAAAAATAGTTTCTATCACTATTAATTACAATAAATGGTCCAATTTTAAAGAATAAATAGAATAAATTAAACAAATGTCAAATATAAGATAAAACATAGAGTAATTAGTAGAATGTGACATGGTTTGATGAAACTCAATCTAATCAGCTTCGGTTGATCAATTGTCTTTAAAAATATCCTTAAAAACATCAATCAAGTGTTGCACTAAGATTCATGTAAAAAGATTTTAATAGAAGTTATGAATGATGTATTATAATATTAGAGTATCTCTCATGCATGCAAATTTCCATACCCTTTATCCATGAGTGGATCTACATATTAAAGGGAGAACATCATATAATTTTCCATTTTTTGGATATTGAAAATTTAATCCTCAGAATCATTAGAGCCTTAAATGAATTTAATCTAAAATGAATGATTTAAAATATCTCCATTTGATAGTTGAAAATGCATCTCACTGATTAAGTTATACACAATCACTTTGTCATCACTTATATATGGTTACTTTGGATTACAGTCACATAGAATGGTTACTTTCCATGGTTACATGGCACAATCACTTAATTCCTTCATTAATTAGCTAAAATACTTCATGAAATCACATTAACTATTCTTATGGTAGATTATTTTATTTATTAAGTCACTTTATCTCTTTTCACACACAAATTAGTTCTTCTTGTGGTAGCTTTATTTTTATTCTTACAGTCACCTGATATTTTCTTATTGTAGGTTGAATCATTCATGTGGATAATTAAAGACTTATAAAAAATTATCGTATCTGATGCACAATCACTTGAATCAACAGGTGGTCACTTTATCCTCAGTGTACAACCAATTCAAGACTTGGAAAAAAATTCTCATTTGATGCATGGTCAATTGACTATTCATGTGGTCAAATAGAATTCAATGTACAGTCACATCCACATGGTTACCTGATCATCACAGTCAGTTGATCTTCTTCATGTGGTAGTTTTTCATGTTCACTTCAAGAATTATCCATTTTATCACTGTGGATAGAAATCAGTTTACTGTTATAAAACATTAAAATCAGTACTAATTTAAGAAGCCTGATTTGGTATCATTAAAATATATAGGTTCTTGACTAATCCAAAACATATGTACTAACTATGATCTTCCATAGATTAGGAAAATGATATACCATATATTTTGATTCTTCAAGAGTCAATTTGAGAGTTGCATTGTTGCAAGAAGATAATGATAATTTCTTATCATTCACATTAATTAAATCCCTATGAGAAGAACTACCACACCCATGATATAGAGTTGGTTTTTAGTCCATAATTTGTGTTGTTGGTGTCACCATCTCTTTAGAGATATATTTTTTTATCTATATATCCCACATGATTTTGAGTTACATCTTCTCACATAAATATTTGAATATGATAAAGGGAATATTTGATAGGGATATTGGGTTGAGTTTCTTTACAACTTTTTTTGAGATCTCTTATTCATTGGGTAAGGGGAATATCATGTATTATTCCCTTAGAAGGAAGAACTAGATGTTTGTGTTGAGATAACATAGTGAGAAATTGAGTTGGATTACACCTTCTTGAAATGGTACATAGATATGATCGACGAGAGAGGAATGATGGATTTTACCCCCTTGTTATCCATTCCACATTATTGTTTAGAGTAAAGTATTTCCAGGATTTTGATTTAAATTGTTTCATGATACGTAATATACTATTTTATATAGAGATAATTGTAGGGTGGTCTATGGATTGGGATGGGGTTATTTACATTCATGTAAGGTTGATGTCTAAACATATAAATATGAGAGTTAATGAAGGACTCCCACACCTCTTGATGTGTAGTACATCCAGGAAAAATGAATATATACCATGAAGTTAGACAATGATTTTGGTATCCAAGTATTAAAAGGTAAATTTCATGCTATATGTATTGATATATCATCAATCATAGGGTAACGTAAGATCACTAGATATCATATGGATTTATTTTTCTACTTCTAGTTCTGACTTGGAAGTGGGATGAGTTTATCATGGGATTCATCATAGAAACTGCATGAATACTTAATGTTCTAGACTAGATATGGGTTATTCTAAACTAAATGACCATGTTATATCATGTCCTACCTATATTATAGACCAAATAGTTGATATTATTGGTAAGCTATATATATGGGAGGTTTTTCACCTATATGGGGTTGAAAAAAATGTTTTATTAGAAAACGAAACTCACTTCATGTACTAATTCTGATTAGTGTTATAGAGGTCATGGGAACATAACCAATGACGATTAAAATGTATCACCCATAGATATTAGGTAATTCCAAAATAAGAATTAGAATAATCAAGGATATGTATCAGGATTCTATGATATATTTTCATAGATCTTGGGTGTACTATCTAGTTTTGAAAAAAGTTCATATGATAAAAAATGTTAGGTTTTGATATATATGGATCCCTATGAGGATTTATATATTCTACTATTCCTCTCAAATCTTATTTATTTGGTGTAAGGTAAATCAATGATCATTAGGTTGATCCTTGTATAAGAGACCTCAAAGAGTGTGTAACTAATTTGTAAGTATATAGTCACCACTCAAATAAGGAATTACTCATTTGAAGACCTGAGGTGATTAAATTTAGAGTTAACTATGGAAAATATTGTGTTTTTATCGGTATCACATTATTTAGTTCATTAATAATTTAGTAAATAAAGGATTATTTCACTATGGTTTTTGTGTATGTATTAGATTTTAGTGTATATTTTCATCATGGATTACCAATAGGT
This sequence comes from Viscum album, assembly GCA_963277665.1. Classification (NCBI taxonomy): domain Eukaryota; kingdom Viridiplantae; phylum Streptophyta; class Magnoliopsida; order Santalales; family Viscaceae; genus Viscum; species Viscum album. The sequence continues at coordinate 910,982,573 of OY728145.1, forward strand.
TTTTCCTCAATAACATGTTGATATAAAAAATGTATATAATGTAATATATCTATTGATGTGAAATATAGACCCCTCACATGTGGTTTATATCAATGATCTAAAATTAGAAGCATATGCATACTTTGAGGATCAACCAATGAGGATAGTGAATTGGAGTGAGAAGGTTATTTAAGGGAGGAGAATTTTTTAACTGTGTGTAGTGTAATATTATGTGAATGTAAGAGGATAAATGGGAGTGATAATATGATATGAGTACCCATTGGATGATATTTTTTTGGTAATGATCCTCATAGATCCTTCTCAAGGATGAGAAGTTCGTGGAGGAGGGGTAATTATAAAAACACCTAGATTTTGAGGTATGATTCAAATTAATAATTCCCTATTTAATTGAATTATTATGCTATATATTATAAGAGTCTATGAATTATTAATTATTATTTAATTAATTGAGTTTATATGAGTGGGAAACTACAATTAAAATGATGTATTAGTTGAAACCATTTTACTATTAATAATTTCAAGGTATAAATAACCCCTAGATGCCTATTAAATTGTCAGAGAGTGTAAAATGGGTGGCTGGTGACCCATCAGATACCTAGTCCAAGTCCAAAAAGTACTCAATGGTCTATGTAAAATAATTACATATGTAAATATTTATAAATTCCTAGATAATTATACTTCAATTCCTTATATATCCTTAAACCACTCAATATTTCACTCATCCATACATTGAGTATTCTATCCTTCTTCTTTGAGCTATCTAAGCATTGGTTAAAGTTAGATTTTATCCCCATAAAATGTGTTAGTATTATATATGTAAGTATAATCCCTCTATTTATTTACTATTAGTTTTATTTTGTCACACAATACTCATCCATCTCAAATCCATAGTCTTGAGGTTTTTTTTTGAAGATTATTTCACTTCTATCGACTGCCAAAAAATTAGGCAATGTCTCCAAATGACATTTCTACTTAAGTATTAAGGTATGTGGTTGTTAACATTATATACTATTTATATGATTGTTTATGAATTGTTACATATGAAGGGTGATATGAATGAATGTGACGATTTTACCTGATATTCATGAAATATTGTGGAAATTATTCTAAGCGGGAACTACCCTTAGGAGGTGGGTATAAATTGTTTTGATCATCTTGGAACTAACTTAAGGTGAGTAAGGTTATTTTTCTTAGGTTTTTTACCTTGGTTAATTAGGCTCCAAGTGAATTGTATAATCGTTGGAATGGTAATAGGAGGCGTGTTCTATAGAGTTTATGAATAACTGATATTTATCCTTATATGAGAGTATGAAAAGTCTTGAAATACCGCCTATTTATAAGGATTTGAGATATAAATTGGCATAAAAGTTTTCAAATGGGCTTGAAATTTTACCAGATTGGTTTGACGATATAGTGGTTTATTCCATGGGTGGTTGGAAATAAGGTGGGATTAATATACATTGAAATATATTGGTATTTATGATACATTGACATTAGATTTTTGAAAATATATTTGGGAATGTTTTAATTGTCTTGGGAATGGTTTTGTAGCTTTATGGGCTTGTATGATTATGAGTTCCCATGAAGCTGTTTATGTTACACCCTATTTTTATTATATTATCTTCCAGTTGAGAAAGATGAAAAGAAATGACATGTGATTCACGGTTTCCCTTGTGTGGTTAGTTTCCATAGAGGATTGCTATGCTAAAACCTCATTATATTTAGATGAATGCTTATATTCATTCAGATAATAGGGTTGACATGAGTGTCATATTCCACTATGTGTATGGTTCTATCTTGAGAGGTTAACTATGATATTCCTAGGTCAGTATTTATATTTTGACTTTATTATTTGATATAATAATGTATAATATATCTTCATCATGATTTATGTTTTCATACACTTATGATACGTGACCACTATGTTTATTGACATTGGCCAAAGTAGGTAGTTGAGGATTGTAATGGCTTGGTTATCCCATAATGACCAGAGTTGGGTGTATCTTCGATATTATTATTATTATTATTATTATTATTATTTACACACACTCACATATAATATTGGATATATGTTAAGTTTTAGTTAGTGGTGTCTTGCATTGTTTTTTGATTATACCCTACATGTGCACTTTGGCGGACATGAATATCTATCTATTAGGGATATAGGGAAGTGGAAAGTTCCTATGATGCGTGGTTATGTTTTGAAAAATTTACATGGATATAAATTTATTATTTTGACATTTTCTTAGAAATTTTTAGTGGAGAATCATTGTACTTAAACTTCATTTATTTTAAATATAAATATGATCTACTACCTTTTTTGATCATTATTTTGAAAATGGATATATGATTAACATGGGTTATAATTTTTTATTACATTGTGATGTTATTTTTATTATTTTTATATAGATATGATTAAATAAAATATCCTCCATTTTATAATTATTATTTTCTATTATTTACTAGTTAGTCAAGATTTCGAGGGTAGAGCCTCCCCACTATATGGATTAGTCCCTCAACACTAGTTGGAAACCTTTCGTATACAAGGAAAAAAACTTGATGTTATATAGAGCTTGGTATTAGACCTGGTATTCTGATTTAGGTAATTACATGAATAACATGTCATTTCATCTAAATATCATTCAAATCCATTTGGGTAGATATGTTGGTTATGTTGTTTGAATAAAACGACTTGGAATATTGTGTGGTATCACTATAATTAGTGGTGATCTATAGAGTGATTATTAGTTTGACATACCAAATTTTTTGTATAGTTGATTCATATGGATATTATGATTAGGATATTTTTATTCATATAATAGGTGTGTAGCTCTTCATGAGCATGGATATAGTATTAGTGTTATGGATAATTAATTATGATGGTATCAAATGCCTTTTATAGTAGTGATAACTAGTTGATATTTATACACTAGATAAAAAGGATATATATATATATATATGTCTATGATATTGTTTGTGTGTGTTAGCTTTGATATGGGATAATTATATTCTTTTCCAATAGATGTGGGGCCTTATAATTTTGTATGGACACGCACACACAAATGATTACGTTCTTTCCCATTATAGGAGATACCTCCAAGCATGGATGGATATATATATATGTAACGACCTGAACTATTTTAAAAAAATGACATTTCCCTTATTTAAATGTCTTATTATGTAATATGTTTATAGAAAGAACATGCACTAATTTGGTTTTATTATATCCTATAAGATTTAGCTGATTGTTAAGAATCATTATCATTGATAATATAACTGTTGAACAATGATATAATAATTAATATAAATATAGTGTTTTAATAAATAAAATTTAAATAAACAAAGGAAGTGATAACCTCAACCAGTAGGATCGTATCCTATTAATCATGTTTATTGAAGCTTAAAAGGTAGATAAAATAACTGGTAATTCCATTTAAAAATCCAAATATGAGATACAACAACTTAAGAATGAGTAGAACCTTTTATGGGTGTAGTTCATGCTCATCGAGATCAGTTCCCAAACCATGTCTGTTGAACCACCACATGAAAGTCTCAATATCATGCTCCTTACTCTTAGGGAATTTATAGTGTATTAAAGTGATATGTATCAAGTCCTTTGTAATATGATTATATACATTATTTTTATAGACTAATAGATATATTTTCATCCAATTATTGTTACTTTATAAATGAATTTTATTTTAATTATATAAAACACAAATAGTATTTTGGGGTAAAATTCAAATTCAAATAAGGAGTTTATTTTGTTCAAATAACATATTTCTCAAATAAATAATATTTTAATAAAATATTATTATTAAATAAGGGTTCCCATTTATAAGGTTTCAAAAACATTTATTGTCAAAAAACCCCATCATTTCTCAATAACTATAGATTTTTTTATTTTAAAATTAAAAATAAAAATATTTAGAAAAATATTTATATAAAATGAATATTTTTTTCAATCATAATGTTTAAATTAACCAATGGTCAATTATTCAATATTTTATGAGATAATCAAATTTTGGGGTAAAAAATAAATACCATATAAATATAATTTTTATATTATAACATAATAATGACCCAAATGTGATGCAATAAATACAATAAATGGGATCCACGACCAAATATATGTTTTTGATTTAAAACAATATGATTTTATTTTTATTTGGTTAATTTTATAAAGGCTTTATGAATCCTCCAAAAACCATTAATATATTTAAGGGATTTAAAATCATTTATTTTAGAGTATGACTCACTTACACATAGGAAAGGATATTATTATGTTAATTTAGGCCCTTATGAATATAAAATTAATTAAAAACACTTCCTTTTGGAATAAACCAAGGGAAAAACCATTGTATGGTTTTTGGTTTTGGTTATTTCATTATATATAGGTGAAAACATAAGGTTGCGAAATATTAAATAAATCTCCAATATTTTCATATATGAACCCACAAAATATCACATATATCTTAACTAAAAATACTTGGATCACATCTTTACTCTTCACTCCCTTATCTAGAATCCTCCCAAGTCTCTCCCAATCTCTCAAGAAGCTCTTATGAAGTATTTGAATTCACACACTCAAGTATGGGATCCTCACCTTCTCTTTTTTATTCACTTTTATTTATTATTTTATGTTTTAACTTTTAAATTAATTATATTTGGATATGTATTTCCATTTACCTATTACTTCCCAATTGATGGAAAAATTATTTAAGGCCCATTTATCTCTTATAAAACCATTCTATGTATTTTTAATTGACATCATTGTGCTGCCGAATTTCCACCACAATTTTCCATGCCTAACAATTCTATAGTTAATACCCATACCCATTTCATGTCAAAGGTGTTCACCTTTATGAAATTATACATATTGATTGGTGACTTACATGTTTTTAGTCAATAGTCCATGATCACGAAATAAAATATTTTGGTTAATGAATCCATGCTGTATGATCTATGTGGCACACTTAGGTATGAGAATGAAATGAAAGTGATGGGTGCACCCGGAATTATATAGCGTTCTAATGCATTGGGTAATGTTTAGTCTCATGAGACATAATTTTGGGAAATAGTGTAAACATGATTCCTTTATTTTCATTTTTCCATCATGATTTCATGGAAGGTATCCTTGATCTATGTTTTGGATATAGTGTTTGATATTTTTTCAAAATTTCCCAAGTTTCCTTTTGGATTATAATTCTATATCATGTCTCATTGTTCATGTTTTTTATTCTTATTCCTTTTGATATTTATATTGTATAAAATTTATTATTCTCTTCATTTTATTACATGTTTATTCTCTTACTATGATTTACATCTTACCCCTTTCTTACGTATGTCCCCAGGTTATCCTATGAAATTTTAAGTTTGATGGAATTTAATATCATGTGAAAGTAGTTTTCAATAAAAATGATGTATTACTCAATTAGAGTTGTTATGTATTAAACTTAATTTCCAAAGACACTAGAATTGTAGATATTACAGGTTATATTATGTGTAAATTTTTTTAATAATTCATGTATTAATGTGAAATAAAGAATAGGGTTGTTATTATTAGTATGAAAGGAAAAGCTTAGTTATTTTTGGGATTATGATTAGAATACTTTAGCGAAATCTATTGGGATAAGAATAAGTATAATAAAAAATACATAAATTTGGGCAAGTATATAGTTAGTGGTGTATCAATAAAATTTATCCTTTTATATATACTATAAGTTTCTATGGATCTGTCATATATTTATATAGAGTTAAATATGAAAACACCACATTAAGCTCACTCGATCCGGAACGGGTGAACAAAAACAGGCCTTGATGCATACTTAGTTTGACCCTCCTGAGGGATATTCATTGGGAAATTCATAATATCATTACAAACCATTATTATGGGAATTAAAAAAGCACCCATAATAATATAGGTTAGGAAATAGATCATGGATAACATAGATTGAATCCCTGAAATTCTTATGTTAATTAAATACATGTAATTTATAAGTAATATTTTTAATATCATTGGATTGCATTCTACGAGTTTAACAGTTTAAAAATACTCAACCCTTATTTTAATTTATTCTTTAAAATGTATGAAAATAAGATGAACTCAGTAAAGAATCAATGTGATGGGAAATGTGATGATTTCCCCAACGAGATACCCAACCCAATGGGAGCAAGAAGCATGAACATTGTGATGATACTCTATCTACTATCTTGTGTTCTAAATATAAAACATGATTAGAAAGAGTGTCAAAATATCCTTAAGAGAGAACAAGCTATGATTGATAGATTTATGCATCAAAGTCTGCCAACCTTCAATAGATCTCTTGTTCCCTTAATCATAGAACAATGGGTCAACTCTAATAAGAATCTATTATTCATCATTAAATATTCTGAGTAAGAGGGGATTTTTTTGGTAGTTTATCATATTATGGGATAAAATAATTAGTGGTGGTCATTGATCAGGAATTTGATTCTTAAAGAAGATATCGAAGCGATGGGGTGGAAGGAATTTTAGAAAATGTTTTTCAATAAATATTTTCCTCACAATACCCATCATAAAATGGAAAGGTATTTCCTTTTCCTAAACAAAAGATGAAGAATCTATCGGGGCATATGAATAAAACTTCACAATACATTCCTGATATGCATTCGACTTTTTTGTTACCCCCGAAAGCAAGGTTGAAAACTTATTTGGTAGGCTAAAACCTAGTCTATGAAAATACACGGACACCCCTGAATTTGATTTCAATGAGGAAATTATATGATGTTCCCTCAAATTCAAAATAGAGATCATTGAATCTCAAGGGTATCTTGGGGATATGAGGTAGAAAGTGGCGTTTAATTATGTCGTTATATTGGAGAAATATAATAGTGATAGTAAATTTCAACATCCAACTTGTAAAAGGTGCATAAATAAACACCCCAAAAATTTTCTAAGGAGGATGAGGAAATGCTTTAGGTGCGGGAAGGAAGGACACAAAGCTAAAGATTTCCTATAGGAGAAACCCTCTAATGCATTGGTGGAGAGGAATTCTCTGGTCAACTATTATCACACTATTCATTACATGAATTTTAAGGAACCATGGAACTTTTCAAAACAATGCACTAATCCAAGGGTTTTCAGAGATAACCAACAAACTACAAGGTAGAAAGGGGGAGATTTTTCTATCATAACCACTGAGGTGTATCCTAACAATGGGGTGGTGATAGGAACACTAATTATTCATTCAAGAATAGTGAATTTACTTTTTTATTTGGATTCTATGCATTAGTTAATGTCCTAAAATTTTAGTATAACTATTCAAAGACCCCTAAAAAGCATGGAAGTATAATTGTATGTTAAAATAGAAAATTAGGAAAGTATTTAATTTCATGTATATAACTACATCCTTATCAAAACATGTGGGATGAAATATTTAGTGAACCTTTTCACACTCAATTTGGTGTAATTTGATGAAATTATGGGTATGGATTGACTTTCCATATATATATATATCCAACATAAATTTCCATGAGAAGTAAACCAATCTCTGTATTATGAATCGACCCCTATTTATATAAAAGTAAATGGACAAGAATAAATCTTATTTAGCACCAACATCTCAATAAAGGATATTATTTCCCAAAGAGAAATCATTTCTATCTCAAATGATTAATTATAAGGAAAATATAACCCTTGAATACATTCTCATTGAGAGGTAATACAATGATGTTTTTCTAAAGGAATTTCCTGGTCTTCCTCCTAGTCGAGAGGTTGGATTTTCAATCGAGCTTATACTAGGGGTGTTTCCATTATCCAAGACTCGGTATAGAATTTATGTTATAAAACTTGAAGATATGAAGAATAAACTATAGGAGAATCTATATAGATGGTTCATACACCCATGTGCTTCACCATGGGGTGTATCAGTCCTATTTTTAAAGAAGGATGAGTCAATTTACCTTTTCATTTAAGATCATAAGCTGAATAAGATCATGATAATGAGAAAATATCCTCTACCTCATATTGATGACTTATTCAATCAACTATGTGGAGAAAAATATATCTACAATGTGTATCTATGTTCAGGATATTACCATGTTAGTTTGAATAAGGATGATATTCCTAAGACTACTTTTCGAACAAGGTACGAGTACTATGAGTTTATAGTGATGCCTTTTGAAATCAATAATTTTCTAATAATCTCCATGGAATTGATTAATAAAGTCTTTAGATACTACATCCAAAAATTCATGGTAGTATTTTTAGATGATATTATAATATAATCCAAAACCAAGGAGGCTCATGAAGAGCATCTATAAACTATTCAAAATACCTTAAAAATGAGAATCTTTATGAAATTTACAACAAATGTGAGTTATGGTTGAATGAAGTATCATTCTTAGGGAACATCATTACAAGTAATGGTATATATATGGACCCTTAAAAATATAATAAAGTGAAGGCTAGTCAAGGGAAACATATGTTATAAATATCCACTGTATCTTTTGATTATCTAGGTAGTAACGTCGATTTGTGAGGAATTGATAATAATTGTAAAACCCTCTATCAAAGATAACATGGAAAGGAGTAAAATTTTAATGGAATGATGAATGTGAAGAGTGATCTAAGGAGTTGAAAATGATGATCATTACTACACCTACACTCACAATACCCACAAGTGGATAAATTTTCACGGTATTCAGTGATGCTTTGAAGAAGTGCTTAGGCTGTGTGTTAATGAAGAATGAAAACGTGATATCCTATACATAAATGAAGTTGAAAGTTCATGAAAATAACTACCAAACAGATGATCTAGGGTTGCTTGTCATGATCTTCACTTTGAAAATATGACAACATTATCTTATTTGGGAGAAGTGTGAAATATATATGAGTCACAAAAGCCTTAATTATATATTCACAAAAAAAGACCTGAATATGTGCCAAGGAAAATGGTTAGAGCCGATTAATGACCATGATTTCTCAATTAACTACCACCATGGACAATAAAATAAAGTGTAGTATGCTATAAGTAGAATGCATCCCGAAATTATCTCAATAATGAGAATTTAGAGAAATCATATTTTCTTAGATTTGAAAAGGAAGGACATGGGAATTATAAAGGAAAGAACATCATCAATACTTTCGAAAATTATTTCTCAACTATACCTTCTAGAGAAGATGATAGATTATTAAAGAAATGATGTTAGAATTTAGAAGATATTAGAAACTATAAGAAATAGGAAATACTTAGAGTTCAATATTAATGAGGAATGATTGGTATGATTTGGTTCACATCAACATGTACCATCAAATCTTGAGTTTGATAAGGAGATATAAGATGATACACATTGTTCAACCTTCTATATCCATCATGGAAGCACAATGATACATCGAGATATCTCAAAGAACTATTGGTTGAACAATATAAAGATGAAGATCAGAAAATAAACATCAAGATTTCTAGAATGTTAGAAAGTGATGGTGTAAAGGAAACAAATCAAAGGGTATGGTTCTACCATAACCCATACCAACATGGGAATGGAAAAAAATCACCATGGACTTTTTCACTGGTCTTTTGAAGGGATAAAGTGAAAATTATGGTATCTGAGTTGTAGTGAATTATCTTATAAAGGATTCTAAATTCATTAAAAAATGATAGGATTCTCATTTGATCAACATGAAAGGATATACATTATAGAAGTGGTGAGGCTATATAGAACACCACTTTATATTGTATCTGATCGAGATCCAGTATTTACCTTTATGTTCTGAAAGAGTATCCAACATGATTTGATCTATGAGTTGAACTTTAGAACATCTTATCACCCTCATAGTGATGGATAATTTTTTAGGACTATCCAGACACTGAAGGACATGTTGAGAGAATTCTCAATTGAATTCAAAGGAGGATGAGATCAACATCTTCCTCTAGTCGAGTTCAAATTCAATAACAGTTTCAACTTTAGAATCCAAATTGATCCCCATGAATCCCTTTATGGGAAGAGGTGTAGAATACCTACATGTTCATATGATGTTGTGGAAAAAAATTATAGGTCCATAAATGGTCGAAAAAATAGTGGAAAATGTTAAGGCCATTTACCATCACATTAAGGATGCTCAGATTTGATCGAAGAGATACAATGATAATTGTCGATGAGACATAGAGTTTGATGGTGGAGATATTTTATTCCTTAAAATATCTCTATGGAATAAATTCATGAGATTATGGAAGAAGTTAAAGTTTATTTCAAGATACATTGGCATCTTTGATATTCTTAATCACATCGTAGTGGTGGACTACCAACTAGAACTACCAACATACATATCTCAAGTACATGATATATTCCATGTATCCATCATGAAGAAGATCGTACTAGAAACCTCACATATACTCAATATTGAGGTTGTACCACTGTATATTGATATTTCTTATGAAGAGTATTCAGTGAAAATATTAGATCGTAGAGACACTGTTCTATGAAATAAGATAATTCCCCTTGTTAGAGTGCTGTGGATAAACCACATGTTTAATGAAGAAACATGGGAATTAGAGGTGGTGATGAAACAAAGTTTCAATAATCTATTTTATTGTGGGGAATGAAAATTTCAAGGTCTAGATTTCTTAAGGTGGGACTATTATAATGACCTGAATTGTTATAAATAAAATTTCCCTTTCGAATAATTTAAATTCCACCTTATATAATATGGTTAAAGAAAATGTCATCTCTTTTTATTATTATTATATCCTTTTAGATTTAAAATTCCATTAATCAACATTACCAATGATAATATATCCATTTAACTTTGATAATACTATTAGTATAAATATAGGGTTTTAACAAATCCAATTGACACAGAAAAAGGAAGTGATGACCTCAACCAGTATGATAATACTATATGAATCCCATTTATCAGTCCTTATGAGGGGGATAAAATCAATGACATTTTATCTTGACCAATCCCAATCCATGATCCAAAAACATGAGAAAGAGAGACAACATTTATGGGAGAAGTTCAAGCTCATTGAGATCATGACCCAAACCATGGATGTCAAAATACCCCATGAATGTCCCATCGTTTTACACCTTACTCTTAGGTGTTTTCTAATTTATTAAATAGATTTGTATCAGGGACCTATAAATATGATTATTTAAATTATTATGGGTAGAGTAATCCATATATTTTCATCCAATTATTGTTAATTTATAAAAGATTTTTATTTTGATACAGTAAAATATAAATAGTATTTCAGGGTAATATTCAAAAATAAATAAAGAATTTATTTTGAAAAACTAATGGTTTTTTAATAAATAATATCTTAATAAAATATTATTATTAAATAATTTTTATTAAATATAAAATTATCATATCATTTTTATGAAGTTGAAAGGACTTTTTATAAGGGTTTGAAAACCATTATAGTCAAACAACCTAGAATTTATAAAAAATGTATATTTTTATTTTAAATGTGAAAGTAAAATTATTTAGATAAAATGAATATTATTTTTGGATTCAAAATTTTGAAATTATCGAACTATTAATTTTTGAAAAATTTCCAAGACAATCATATTTTTCGGTAAAAATTAAATACTATATTAATATATTTTGTGTATTATGAAACCATAATGACCAAAAATTGATATAATAAATACTATAAATGATATCAAAGTCCAAATATATGTTTTACATTTAAAATAACATGACTTTTTTTTAATTTTATAAATCCTGTTTGAATCGTCCAAAAACCACTAATATAGTTTAAGGTTTTAAAATCATTTCTTTAAGAGTATGACTCACATACCCATAAGCAAGGGTATTATTTTATTATTTTTATCCATTGTACTTATATAGTAATTAAATACTATACCATTTTTTATAAAACATTGGAAAACTATGGGATGGTTTTTGGTTTTTGTTATTTTTTTACATAGAGTCCAAAACCTACGTTTGAGAAATGTTAAAGAAATCCCCACTCTTTTCCTATATAAACCAACCCATTATCCTATTTATCTTCACTAAAAATCCCTGTATAACATCCTTACTCTGAACTACCATATATATTATTCTACCAAGGATCCCCCATAATCTCAAGAATCAACTCCCAATCATTTTACGTCACACACTCAAGTAAGGGATCCTTACCTTATCTTATTTATTGTAGAGTATTTATTATTTTATGCTTTCTATTTCCAATTTATTATGTTTGGATATTTATTTATAGGTACCTATTACGAATAAATTTATTTCCATATTATAATATACCCATTTATCTCTCATCAATCCGTTTTATGAATTTTTATGTGACATCGTTATGCTTTCGAAATTCCACAGCAATTTTCCGTGCCAAACAATTATGTAGTGAATACTAATACCCTTTTACTACCAAGGGTGTTAACCTTTATTCACTTATATTTATTGATTGTGTACTCACCTATATATGTTACTCACTACATGATTTTGGAATTAAATATGACAATGAATTAATCCATGTTGTATGATCTATGTGTCCCACTTAAGCATGTAGATGAAATTAAAGGGACGAGTTTTCCATAAATTATGTTGCGCTCCAATGAATTGGGTAATGTTTAGTCTCATGATAATTCAAGTTGGGACATTTGGTAAACATGATTACTTTATTGTAATTTTTACATCATGATTTATTGTAATTTATCCTTGACCTATGTTTTTGATGTAGTTTTTTAAGTTGTTTCCATTTTTCATAATGCTGCCTTTGTGATTATCTTTCTATATCATGCCTCATTGACCATTTTTATGATTCATTATTATTTTAATATATCTATTATATAAAATTTATTATTATATTCATGTTATTACATGTTTATTCTCTTACTTGTATTTATATCTCACCCCTTTCATATGTATTTCCCCCGGTTATCCCACATAGTTTTAAGTTTGATGAAATATTATGCTCCTATTAAGGGTGTTTTTAATCAAGATGATGTATTCCCCATTTTCTAGTGTTATTTAATGTACCTAATTTCCAAATACACTATACTTATCTATATTTTGGGTTGTATTAAGTGTATCCTTATGCAATAAATAAATTATTAATGCGAAGGAAAGGCCAGGGTTGTTATAATATATATACAGATAAATAAGTATTTTTCGATGTTAAGTAAAACCACCAAAGTGAGGATGGATATAGTGATATATGGTTACATCTCTTATATATATTATTCGTAGTCTCTAACATATGGTATCAGGATATTTGTCTTAGATTAGGTATGGATCATGCTAGGGCTATAAGAGTTATCTAATGTTATTCTATGATTTATACTATGGGTGATTTATAATATGCATATTTGGTTTATTATTCTATCTTATTTTAATTTAAATATATATGTTGTAAATTATATTGTCACATAAAATTTCATACACTCAAATATACCTTATAAGAGATGAAGTCTCCAAGTTATGCCTACCAAGACTTCATACTCACTCCTTTCATATATATTTTTGTGGGAATTAAATATTATATATCTTTTTTAGGTATTAGAAATCAATAGGAATGATTATTTGATGTTTTTACTAGTTTGAAATTAGTGATGCAATAATAGGTTGGATCTTAATCAGGTGAATAAGTCAAGGTGGAAATTCATAGCCAATTTCTTTATTAATTTTTTTATTTAATTCTATTGTATTATGATTATTGAACTGTTGTAGTATTTTTTTTTTCCATGCATATAGGCGAGTTATCTTAACAACTTTGTTGTTTTTTTATGAAATTTAAATTTAATCAAGTTAAAATTTATACTAGGATATGTATTTGGATATTATGTTAGATACATTATATGAACTCTAGTTATATTCTAAAATCTCTAAGTGTCATTTCTAGATTAATGAAGAGAACTTTTTGGTTCATGTTTTTTATATAAATTATTTTCTTTTGATAAAAAAAAGATACAACCTATGATATATTTTGAAAGGCCTCATAATGTTTTTGATCTATAATATTTGTTTTAGAAAACAATATATTATCAATGGTTTATTCTATATTTTTAAAAACTGGATTCCCTTATGTAATATCTAACATGAAAAGATGTCTGTTTGAACTGAATGAAAGGTGTTATGTTATTTTTAATGAATTAAATTAAAGAAGTAAAATAGCTCCAAATTTAATATTACTTGCACTTGGTAATCACTATGTTGTATATTTTTCTTCACATAGGGAAATATTGGGGTGTATCCTTATAAAAGGGAATAATGTGATAAATTATGGATTGATACAACTGATACCCCAAGAAACAAATTAGCTTAATCATGGTTTTAAATTATATATAGTGATTCAAAGCATGGATATTTATAGAAATTATCTCATATACGAGAAATTTATAGTGTATTAGATATAGTGATTGAAAGCATGAATATTTTCAGAAATTATCTCTTATGGGAGAAATTTATAGGGTATTTTAAGCAACATAGTTTTTAATATTTTTTTGTCAAGTGAAATTTACATTGACGCACCAAAATTGTGTTTGATATCTTCAGTTATTTTTTTTCAAACTATAATAAATACTTATGTAAGGAAATTTGATAGTTTATTCCTTAATTCACAAGACATAAACTCAAGTAATTAATTAATCATAAAACCAGTGGGAGTTGATGGTTACCTTGATATAAATACATTTAAATATAGGAGAATACCATGTCTATGTGTATTATCATGGAAGAATATCACCGATATAATTGAATTTTAAGTTTAAATATGATCCATTATTAGATTTATAATGTATGGGAAGGTGAAATATCATAAATGGTGGGTAAACCATTGATAACTGATGTTCAAAAGTTGATATACCAATTTATTTACAAATCTGAGTAGTGTTTTCCACAGGTTTAAAAGAAGTTATAAAATAAAATCAAAATTATATTTTGTTTTATAAAATTGGTAAAAACAATATATTACAAGATATTAATTCTTTTGGTGTAGAATAAATAGGTATATAATGAGTTTTTTCAGTTAATGTTTGTTAGCATGTTGAGGATGAGAATCAACAACCAACATGTTTATTATAACATTTACCTATTCCAGCATGGAAATGGGGAGATATCACCATTTATTTCATTATTTATCCAATAATAAAATATCTAAATAATGACACTATTTGGTTAGTTGTGTATCAACTTAATAAGTAAAATCACATTGAACCAATGCCTGAGATGTTGATTATTTAAAATTTTGGTAAGATTTAATTGAAAGAAGTATTGATTTCTCAAAATGTTATTTAATTTCTTGTTTTAGATTAATATCCACATTTTACATCAAATTTTTTAAGATAATCTGAATTACATTAGGCATATAGTTGAATCTAATCATAACATATCATCATCAAACATATTGTCATACAAAGCGGATGATAAGAATTATAGAGGATACACTAGGATTTTTATTTTGGACTATAGAAGATCATGAAAGGATCATATTCCTTTAGTACAATTCATATATAATAATATTTTCAAGATTTATTATATATGGAACCATTTAAACAATTTCATAGTATAATGTGTAGATATTTCTTATGTTTGACTGAAATAACAGGGAAGGAAATTTTTTGGAATGGTTTGGTTCAAGATACGATCAATATATATTATCTCAATAAGGAAAAAATTATGGAATATTAGAGTAAAAAAATCATATATTGATCAATGTCAATAACCTTTAATGTTTTTTTAGATTTTAAGTATTTCTATAAGTATTTACTTAGTTAGATAATAATAATCTTAATAATGTGGATTATTACATCCTTAATATACATATCATTTTAAAACTACAAAACTATTTAATAATATGGAATTCCAATTTTCATTTCCACCATAGTATTGTGCAGTTAAATATGCTAATCATGTTTCTCAGTAGATAATGTATCAACTATATTCTTTGCATGTGCTATATTTGGATATAATTTATCTATAGGTTAATCTAACCTTTTATAGAAAAATTAGTTAATATAATTGACTAAAAATATAATGTACAGATAGTAAAAAGTGTTCATTTATTTCATGTATAGTGGTAAAATGACCATGTTTAATAAGAAACATAGGAAAGAGAATCTCATGTGAGAAATAAATGAAATATTTTTTTTGGAAGAAGAATACCACCAAATTTCTTAGGGTAGAAATTACTATGGTGGGATGAATTGTGACATCCACATAATGGAAAGTGGTTAATTATTTAATTTTTAAATGATTTAATTTTATAAAGAATTCTTTTTAATGGAATCATACCAATATTTTATTTAGATTTATTGATCTATAAAATATGCATCCTAACCAGGTGAAGAGCCCATTTCAGGTAATTCATTTAATCTTTTTATATACAAAATTTAAAAATCATAAAATCTAACCATGTAGGATTGTGATTTTTGGGTAGAGGTTGTCCATGATTTATAAACCATACTTACAAACTATTCTCTTTTTGAACTGATGGGGTGTTTTCGTTAAAATTACACATATCCTATATTTAACCATATAAAATACTTAATTATTCCTTGGTAAACATTTAGGTCTTCTATAATATGTTTTTGATTTATATTCATTATTCTTGAAGGATTCACTATTGTAAATCCATAATTTTGTGATGAATTTTTTTTACCGAGACTCTGGTCCATTATAAATTTTTCTCAAAATGAGTTTTTTTCAACACAAATATCAAACCATCATAGATACTATTTTTTGTGATGATAATTTAGGGCAGAGCAGAGTTATATTAAGAATAGTTTGTGAACAATGTAGGAACAATGGTAAGAGATTCTTAATTTTTTATGAAAAGACCATTCAACGACAAATTGTATTTCCTCAAATGAATTATTTGTGATAAAATAATAATTAATTTGTTAATATTTTTTCATGTAATAATTTTGTGTGACTGAAGACCATTCTATCACAAAATAGTCATGTGGGGGAATACTTATTTGTGATGAAATATATATTCAATAATAAAAACTCCTTCTATAAAATAATTATTTGGGATATAATAGATTGTTAATCACAAATAGTCTTGTAGTGGAATTCTTGAGATGGGATCTGTCTATCGAATATTATTTTTAGATAAGTGGGAAAAATATTTATAACTAATTTTTTTAGTGGGTGCTTAGTAAATCACAAAGAACCATCATAGATAAAAATTTCTATCACACATATATTTCACAAATAATTTAAATTATAGGACGACTATGAAAAACTGAACCATCATAAAGGTCTATTGTAAAATAGTAATGTATAAATACAAACCCTTTCCCTCATTCCAATTCTTCCATTATCATTTTTTCTTCCAAATCCATCTCGTTCTCTAAGAAAATGTTTTCTAGATTACAGGTCAATTATTCAAAATTCAAACATTGATTTGAAGTTATTTTTGTACATATTTTTTAAAAGTTATTAATTTCATGTATTTATTTGACTTTTTTTATTATATAATTCGTAAATTTTTTAATTTAACCAATTTTTAGTTAGATTAATTTATTAGGGTTTTGTTATCTTTATATTTTGCCTTGGTAATTATTTAGATTTAATTATCATGTGGTCAATCATTTAATTTAATAGGATTATAATATAAAAAATAACACCTTATTATAATTTAGTGTTTTTTCGAATATTAATTATTTAATTTAAATTTTAAATAATTAATGATTATATTATTCATATTTATATTAATTATAAAACAATAAATAATAATAAAACAATTTTTTTTATTAAAAATAAATTGTAATTAAAGAAATTACAAAATTATAATAAATAATAACTTGTAAAAAATTATGAAAATAATGTTTAGTAATAGAAAAATATAAAATAATACAGTTTCGTTATAATTAGGAAAAAATAATGATAAAATAAATTATTTAAATTATATAATAATAAATAAAAAATGAATAATCACTAATCATTAAAAATTGGTATTTATTATAACAATTTCATAAGATTTCATAAAATTTAATGAAAAAAATCATAATTATGTAATAATAAAAAGTGAAGTAAAAAACTAGAAATTATAATTTGTAATGACGATTAGGGATTACAATTTTGGATTATTTTTTCTCAAAATATTAGGTGTGATATTCTTATTGGAGTTTGTTCGTTTGTTATGACACTAGATGATCATACAAAGGAAGTTAGAGATGAGTTTATCCCTTATATCGTGGACCTCCTGATGAAAATGTGAATCCAAGGAATTCTTCTTTATTGAAGATTTTTATTCCTGATCGAATAGTTTGGTACGGTTCAAAAAATTGAGTCATTGATAACCAAGATTCAATTTTATAGTTCTTTAGTATTTATGAATTTTTTATCACTATAATGATCATTTTACCCAATGGAACAAAACCATAGAGAACTGTGGATCTATTGATTCATATTTCGGCTATATGAGGGTTTTCAATGTGGAAGTTCATACCAATTAGGAGATGATATTTCCATTTCTTATTTCTATATGAGGATTTAAAGAATTTTTCATGGGGAATGGTTCTATTTCCTTGAAACTAGGTTTATTGACAATACAAAAATAATATTTTTTGTTTAATCCATTATTTTTAGGAATAATATAGAAAACATTTATATCAAAGTTCCTAGATTATATGGAATTAAAGGATTTTAATTTATATATATTAAGCTTATCGTATTTCAATTAAGATGTATAGGGACACTAAGGTATCTAAAATTTTTCTCTTTACTTTGATTTTATTTTAAGTGGATTTAAGTTACACTTTGATCAATAAGGTGATCATATCTACCCCACATGATGATATTAGTCTTGTTATTTAATTGAAAAACATCCACTATTTTTCTCCATAGACCAATACATTAAGAATAACAAGGATAACTGACTTATGGATGTCTTGTTATATTTATGTTCAACCATGGTACATGAATTTAATGTTTTTCAGAAGAAATGAAAGAAGAAAGCTTACTCAAATTCAGTGGTATAATATAAGAGGGTAAAATCTAAATAAGGAGGTGGAGAGTGTGAGTTTTAAAAGACTCTATAGACTAAAGGTGTATGAAAGGGAGTCAAGAAGAATAATAAATATATAAATATTTGGTTTTAAAAAAATACCTATCAAGATAAAAAAATTTCTCTGAAGAAATCGATAAAGAAAGGGAAGGATTGATCTTCCCTAGAATGATGACATACAATGAAGGAACATGGAATTCAATCTAAACTGGTTTTTTTCTGAATGGAATTCATTATATGATTAAATAATCTTTTGTTCCTTTGAAATAATAAGCTATATCTAAAAGGTATATGAACTATGCACCATTGGAAGGTTTGGATTTGGATGAAAGTTAGGTGCAGGGGTTTAACGAAACTAATTAGTCCAGTAAAGGTATTGGTCTTGTATTAGAGTAAAAAAATATGGATGGGTTTAGAAGCTTAAAGGATTATATTGTAGGATTTGTGCAGAGTGGAGTTACTATCTCTGAAAAGAAACACATTAACCCAATTAAAATTGAGTAGGGTAAATTAATTTATATACCTAGGAGATACATTTTTCCTTTATATGGGAAGACTTCCTTCGTTGGTTATGATCCAAGGAGTTCAATACAGATTGGAACCCCAAGGATGTCTGGTAATTTGGTTGAAGGCATTGATTCTGGTCTCATAAGTTCATAATGTGTTATCTTCCATATTGGGGAGACAGGTTCTTCTATTCACAGGGTGTCACTCACTTATACCCCTTTAGATTTTGTCAATGTCTCACCTGGGCATGCACCAATGATGATTCAAGTGGCAATTCTGTAGGATCATTGCCAAATTGAATTTCATCAAGAAATTAAAGATATAATAAATACCTCTTATATCATTGGTAAATAGGGTGGAATTTCTAATAATGATGAGGATGGAGATGATTATAAGGTCCAAAAAAACATTACTTTAGGGATGCAACCGTTAATGGAATGAAGAATGATGATGAGGGATTCATAACTATTACAAAGAAAAATACCAGAACAAGGAAGGATTATTAAATTTTAAAACTTACTATGAGGACTAGATCAACAACTTTACCAAAAGTGACAATATCCCTACAAATTTTTATTCATCTTTTTTGGGGCCTGAATCTAATTGATATGATGACTGGGAAGCTATTAATGAGTTTGAATATGATCTTTGATTTTTGTTTTTTCTTCTTTGAATGAGAGTGGGTTTTCTTTGTTTGATCCATATCCTCTCTCTTTTTTTCTTATACCTTTCATAATAATGAGTTCTCAGACCTCATCATGTTTTGATATGTAAATATTAATATGATTATAAATTACTAAAAAATAATTTACATCAATTAAAATTATTAATTTTTTTTATATAAAGACATTATTTGATAAAAAGTATTATTTTAAATTAATAATTTTTTTATATATTTATAAAGATAAAAAACTATATTAGAACTATAATAAATAATCATTTATAAAGAATTAATAAAAAAGTAATGTAATAAAAAATAATCTAAAAAAATAAATGTTTTCTGAAATTAGGAAAAGAATAATGACTATTTATAGAACATAATGAAAATAAAAATAAATAATTTTATTATTATAAATCATTAAAATTTATTAAGATCAATAAATTATTAGGAAAACCACTAATTTTTTTAAGAAATCATAATGTTAGGAAAAAATAAATAAAATAACTAAGATTTTAAAAAATGTTATGATTAATAAATAATAATGTGTATTATAGTTATAAAATTTTATTATAATTAATAATGTTTATCATAAATTATAATCATTCACAATTAAATATTATTATTAAAATTTTGTTATTTTTAAATAGTTTATTATAAGAAAAACTTTTTTTTGAAAATATTAATGTCTATCCCTATAGGTAATATTTTTTATGGATTTACAAAACAATCACATTTTTTTATTATGGTGTGGTCTATCTAAAATATTTCAACATCAGAAGGACTCATTTTAGGATGGAAGAAATATTCCTAAATTTAATTTACTATTCATTTAATGGAAATAAATTATGTAATAATATTTGTAACATTTTATATAATTAAATAATTACAGTTATTTTTTTAGAAAACTATAGACCTATGAAATAGACACTATATTTTCTTATGAGGTCATTATTGGATGAATCATTACAGAAATCCACATGTTTTTGGTATAAATATTTTCTAAATTGAGGGTGGAAAAATATTTATATCATTTTCATCGTCAAATTCATATTTTTTAAAGAAGGGAGAAATAAGTTATCATATAGTATATATGATCTTCGGAGAGTTGAAGATTTTTTAATGTTGTAACTAATATATTGTATTTTTTTCCAAAGACTATGTTTTTTGTTATCAACAAGGTGAATATAATTCCAAATTTTAAATATTTTAGTTCTATATCCATAAAAGTTTTAAAATTTAGTACATGAGGTTGATGTTCTATATTTTAAGGAAATGGAAACATGTAAGGATAATTTAAATCTTGAATTGAAATCATCTCTATTTTAGAATTTGTTTAAACCTAGTGTAGAGGGATAATATCCAAGATACAGGATTAGAAAATTAGAATTAATAAAAAAATATTGTCTATTAAATTTTATTTTTTTAATGTAAAATTGTAGTTTCAATCAAAAAATTACATTGGATAAGACATTTTTCATAAGGGAAATACACTACCTAAAAATTTATATAAAATAAAAATTTTTCCCTTTATTTTTGTATTAGTTATCTGATGATACATGCATGTTTAAATGATTTAATATTATATTATGGTGAATATCAATTGTTAGTTAGTTGTCCAACATGTGTACAATCAAGGTACAATGAGGAAAAATAAGGAAGGTAAACATTTGTTCAGGTTCATTTTTTATATATATTTTGGTTACACTGAGATTTCCATATCAATTTATGTATCAAAAAACAATCATGTTAATGAAATTAATTATATCTAATATTAATATTAATATAATCTTAAATCATAATTATGATAGTGATTTATGGAAACATTTTAATTACGTGCACCCATGTTTTGTTTTGAAACCTAGAAATTTAAAATTAAGTATTTCAATGGATGGTTTATATCCATTTTATTATTACAATGTTCGATATTCTTGTTGTCATGTTTTAATATCTTCATAAAACTAACCTCATTGGATATTGATAAAGGAAAAATATAACTAATTGGACATATTAATTCAAGGTAATTAAAATATGGTTATCAAAGTTTATTTGAAACCCCTCATTTAAGAGTTAATTTTATTGTGATGTGATAGTTCATCAAAATATGATATTGTAGTAGAAAAAAATTTTACACTAAAAGATACATTAATGTAATTTTTTTTATGTTTTAACATATGGTATGTTATTTTGATAAAGTACATAAGGAAAAAATAATATCCATATTGCATGGGTGGTAATAATTCATTTTTTCTTATTAATGGGGGAAAACAATATTTTTTTACTTTACTCATAGATTTATACATAGAGAACATCCTTTTCAAAGCGAAAAATAATTTTATAAAAGGTAAAATTAAAATAGATGAACCTCTAGTAGTGTCTTCATGTATTTAAGAAAAATATTACATTACTTAATTACCTCTTATTAATACTATACCAACCATAAACCAATAAAAATAGATAACTTTTGAAGAGATCAGAATTGGATATTTTTTATAGGACCTTCCATATTGTTATGATTTTTTGATTTTTCACATGATATATGTAAGGCATATTGAGAAGAAATATTTTGATAGCATATTCTACACAATGTTGGGGACACCTAAAAAGACAAAAGATACTGTAAAGTAATTATTAGATATTTCCCACATTTTCAAGAATCCCAATGTTGAGTTATTTGAAAATGATAGATCAAAAATTTAATGAAGAAAAAAAGAATCATATGCCCATTTTAAAAAAATACATTTATTATTATATAATTGTATTATAGATTTGATGTTACAAGATGTTTATGCTTCTAATTTTTCTAAGTGTGTCATAAATGGTCATATTACTAGGTTAATAAGTTATTATTTTTAGGTCAAGATAGAAATACTCTTTTCATTGGGCTTAGAAATTAATTGATTTCATCGATTTCTGATGTGTTAAATGAAATATCATATTTTTTTTCTATGAAATTTGTCTGAAAAAATAGTTTATGATTCAATGAGTACATTATGAAAAGATTTTGTTCAACATTTATATAAATAAGAAAAAATATTTCATCTAAACCTATTTAATTTAATGGAACATCTAATAGTACATTTTTAATGTGAAGTAAAATTTTCATGTTCAATAAGGTTTATATTGAAGTACATTAAGAGATATTGATCCAATTATTAAATATCATGGTATGTAAAAAAGCATTGGTTTACAAGTCAATTATAAAAGAATACCTTTAAGAGGAAATTGAAAATTTCAACTCTGAATATTTTCAATTTTAAAATCGTTGAAAACATAATTGAATGGGTTATAATGAGGGAATTTATCATGATATCATGGATAATAAATTATCATTTTTTAATCATCATGATATGTTTTAGTTCTGATCATGAATGATGATTTTCAAATGCCGAACAATACAAATATGATATATATTTCAACTCAATTTTGAGGAAATGACAGAATATCTTCCACTAGTTCTATTTTAACAAAGATATTTTAATTTTTTTTAAATTTATTTATATTAATTATTTTGTTGATTATATGATTATCATACCAAAAAAATAACAAACATTATCCTGGTTTCTCTTAAAGAATTACAATAATGTAATTTTTTCTTCTAGTGTGAAATAAAATCATTTAAACCATTTATAAAATCATTTATCTATTTTATAAATTATTAATTTTTTTAATTATCATAACATGGAAATAAAATTGTTAGTCAATTACGTGCTCTAAGTAATCCAACATAAAAATTGTTAAAATATTATAATGCATATGTGGTTAATGGATTTCAATTACAAACATATACATATAAAAAACCAAAAAAAATCTTTTAAAAATTGATTTTGTTTTCAAATAATCTGATAAAAAAGAATGTGAAGTAGAATTTTATGGAAATCTAATTGGGTAATGTTATCTAGGATAGAATTACATATCAATTTTAAATTTCTTTGGTATTATAATGATCGAGGGATACACTTCATCCACGATAGGGAATCATTGAAATAAAATATAAATTCTTTAATATAGTTAATGAACCATTTATATTAGAACATCAAGAATATCGTGTTCATTATTAAACATACTATGCATCCTCAAGAGATTTAAATGACTAGTGTAGTGTAACAAAAATACATATAATAATATTTTTTTATAGAAAAAGAAATTCATTCTACTGAGGTGATTTTTTTTAAAATTAAAAATACATATATTACTAAAAGAGATGCACATATCAATTATAACACCCCATTGTCAAGGGCTAGTGGTATACGTGATATTGATGATGTAACCTATGAATTTGAAATAAATAGGGATGATGAAATTAGATCTTTCATGTAAATTGATGATCCCATGGTGGAAGATGAAGACCTTTTCATTGATGAATATGATGATTAAGATGAGGAATTAAGTATTAAATTATACCTATAGTCACAATTAATATATATATATATTTCTCAATAAACATTTATTAGTTATTTATATTTGATATAGGTATTAAAAATTATTTATATGTGACATTATTATTTTTTGTTCCAAATGGATGAAGATGATTATGATGAGTTGTATAATACCCTCAAGGATGTTTTTCTACATGGTGATGGACCCTATTATCTATAATCATATTGTGATAACTTGGTATATGGTGAATATTGGGGGGGGGGAATCAATGATTATGATTTTTTATTTATGAAAATATTTTCCATACTTTACCTTTTCAAATATTCAATGAATGAATATATCATTATTTTCCCACATTAGGTTTTCATTAGTACTATATAAAATGGAGATAAAAAAAGGAACACAACATTTGATAATGTTTTTCACCTCTAATTTGGATGATTTTGTTCTCAGTGTATTGTGGTTGATACCCCCTATAAAAAAAATAAATTTTTATTATCATGAACGAACTTGAGAAATGGTATATACTTAAACCTAAACTTTTAGAAACAGATAGGTACGATTTAAGCCCTGACTTATTATTGTTAGGCCCTAGAACTAACCAGACCATTCCCTTTGAATTTGTGATTCAACATACTCCTCCTAAGGTGGGATAAAAAAAGTAACACAATTCTATATTGATGCAATGATCATGAACAACTGACCCAATGTGAAATAGTCTTCAGTTATACATCACACAACAATTATAGAGATATCTATAACCTTATGATATATAGATATTATATGTATCAGTTTTTTGATATAGAGATATCATATTCTATCTTCTTTATTATTCTTATTTAGCCTTAATGATAAATAATAGAAACATAGATACTCTTCCTCTCTTCTTATTCTTAAATTCACAAGGATGATATTTTTCATAGAATCATTAAAACTCTTTCTATTTGATATATAATATCTCACTTTAATAACAATCATTTCTCTCTTTCAAACATAGATTTATCTAAAGGAATGTCGTATTGGTTCTTCCTCTAATAAATACCCAAATCTCTCTCAAGGAATACAATATCAGTTCTCTCTCTTTGATTGATAGATTATCTCCTTATTATATTATTTTTATACTTCCCCATTCTTTTGGATTTAGTATTCATATATTTAATATAAAAAACCTTATTTCTTAATATTTATAATTTATATGAGTCTTAATATAGTCTATACAACATAATTGTTGATAATAAATGAATGAATAATAAAACAAGAAGTTTTCAAATAATATCCTTGTTTCTTGGTCTTTTAATTCTAATGATATCCCTCAATTATCAGGAAAACATTCATTCAAACAACCTCAATAAAAACATCAACCTGAAACCCTATGCCTGTTTGAAATCATGCATCGTACTATAAGGACATTGAGGAAATCTCTCACAACATGAATAAATTTTATAACATTATCTTAATCTTTCACCATAGTGTATCCATTTTCTCATAGAGAAACTTCATCTTAAATAAAAAAAATTATCATTGTGTTGTTATTTATTCCTAGACAGTTTAACTGTATGATAATATTAATTTTGATGTGGATTCATTCTTCTTTAAATATAATTAAATTATATAAATAATTATCATCATATGATATTTTTAACTCTAAATAATAGTCTTTCCATTATCAAAATTATTATTTTTGGCGTGAATCAGGATTATAATAATAATCATAATAATTATAAAACAAATGGATAAATTAAGGATCATTATATGTAACATAGAGATCTATCTTTTTGAATATCTTCACGATCCTTGATTTTTTTCAAACTTATAAATCTTATATAAGAAATAAGTTTTTTCATATATCCCAATATGATCTCTAATATTCGTAGAAAATTTTATGATATTCCTGAATTCACCAATTTCAATTTTGAAATAAGTATATGTATGAAATTATTATTCTTATATATCATAGTGTATCTATTCCCTTTTCCTCATTGCCTAAAACTAGTGACTGCTAAATATTATTTTGTTACTTTTATGTATTTCATAGTATCATTGACTTATCCAAATTATCATTTCTCTAGGAGAATAATATCATATTTAACATATTAAATATGTTTTATATATTAGCAGAATCTAGGGAATTTTTCAACTTCTTCATCCAAAGAATATATTAAGAATCTTAGGGTGATTTATTAATTTTATAATTTTCATGAACTCTGAAATGTTATGAATATAGGGAATATCATCCATGGTTTTCCAAATATGGGAATCTAAGAAATATAGTATGTACTGTATACTTCGATATACTTTTAATAACCAATAACCATGAATTCCATACCTTTTCAAAACTTCAAACTTCAAAATAATAGAGTTTGAACTACTTATGTTTTTTAGATTCTATTATCATAAATTTAGATCACCTAGATTTTTTACAATATATAATTATTTAGAAAATAATTCTTTCTAACTTCATATTCAAATATATGTAACTTATGAACATTCATTAATTTTTATTTCAAAACATTGAATTTCATTAGAAAATTAAGAACACTTTAAGAATATTTGGAATATATTCAAAAATATATTTAGTCGTCACTAGTATTATTTCAGGGCTTATAAAGTGATTAAAAACCTCTTAGTGTATTTTAATATATCTTATACTACCTCAAACAACTTATATTCTTACTTAAACACCATACTAGTCATTATTTGTTTTCATGACATGTAATCACAATGATGTAAATTTTTAACTAGCTCCCTCATTGAGATATTTTATTAATATATCACCAAAATACATGGATCAAAACATCCTCAAATTCATTTAATTTTCCTAAGCATACTCTCAATATAAAATATCATGCATCATACCTTCAATAAGATTCCTTTTCATGTGAATATGTCTCTAATAATTCAGTAGTTTATCTTTATTTGTCATATGAATAATGAAAGTAACTCACTTCCATGATCTATGGTGTTTCACCAATATTCATCCATTATACACAATTTTAACATTTTATGAAACCTTTATTGGTAAATATAACCTTACTTTCATCAACATTATTGAGTACTCTGAGGTCTATTAAACACATTCTTATTCAACAAATATTTAAACTGTGTTTATAATTTTTATGATTATTGAAAAAAATTCAACTCAACACAATGTGGGTCCAACAATCTCCCCTTTTTTATTTTTTTGATACCAGTACTGAAAATACATGTTAAGATATTTTCCATTTCCTTTTCTATCTCTACCTAATTGAAAATAAATACAATAAATCATGGGATAGGGTGGTATAAATTCACATACTGAAATGTTATATCAATTATTTCATTCTAATTTTACTTGGGTAATGATTAGTGTAGAAAATAAAAAGAACTAATTAAGAAATTTTTTCCCTAAATAAAAAAAAATTCATACCAACTCTCAACACTTTACTTAATGTATTTTTAGATAGACTTTCATGTTTATTTAAGTGTTGAATTTATTATCTTGATAATTTTCAAATTTAATTCTTGTGATCATCTTGGTATAGATACTAAACAATTTCAAAATGCCTTGAAGGTTTATCTTATAGTTTCTTAATTTTAATTTCATTGATAAAATCAAATTCAAACCTTAATATCAAAACTTATTTTTGAAAAACAAGGATGTGAGAATGTTCAATCATACCTCATTAATAACAATTTCAATTCACTATCAATAATTCTGTACCTAAATGAAATAGTATCTTTTAAATACTTTTCAAACATATCCAACATAAGGGATGAATTCCAATCTATGATTATCAACAATGAACTCTTCATCAAATATACTTCATGATAACAAATTCTAGATTACTCCAATATATAAAACATTCAGCTTACTATCCATATTTGAAAATAGGAATATTTCCTCAGTTTACCCCTTAATCATGTTTCACCTTCATTTTCCTTCATAGAATGAAAAAACAAAATATATGGGAATAAGATAGAGATTTTTTTCTCATTAGTGTGAGAAAAAAAGATTAGATTTTCTTCTCAACCAATATACTTTTTCATTTATGAATTTATTTTTGGTGAACTCTTTATGATTTATATTATGGTTTTCTATGTATTAATCTTGAGAATGATATATTTTTTTCTTATCATATTCCTTTATTTTTTTATAATTACATTCATTACCATATAAAATTAATTAAATGGGTATTTTGGAGCTAGATTTATTTTATTTATAATTTAAACTTTGGATGGGAGCATGGTTTGTTTTGAAATTTGTTTAACCATTCAACACTTTTCACATAGTTCATCATGATCTCTTAGGTTTTCATATCTTTACAACATTTCATGGAATTAAATGTCATATTTATATAGAATTACTTAATTTACATTGTAAATTAGTCTTTCTTATTTGTTATACATATTACTTTCTATTTCCAAATGAGAAAGAAAAATAATCTTGCATTCTTTAGTAACATGATCATATTTATTAGTTTTTTGTACATGGATTATCACGGGGGTTAATCTTCTCTTCCATGGTAAAATCCCATGAAATTTTATTTCTTCATCACGAATCACTCCCCTAATGAAATACCTTGAATTATTTCATGTATTTATTCTCTATTTTTTTTCATAGCTTTCATCCACCTAAAATTATTTCCATGTGATGTTTTCAATGGTCCATGTTGTGACAACCTATTCCATAATAAAAAAACTTACTACTATTGGGGAATCATCCTTCTCAATATTCTTGTTTTTATTATGAATAAATATTTTACCTTTATATAACCAAATTAATCCATATTTTTTTGACTTCTTATACTGGGGTCTTCTTACATTAAGTAATTTAGGAACATTATTGGTTAATTTACACAAGGAGGTATCTTAAAAATAACCAATTTGACTAAAAATACCATATAAATTCTCTAAGATTCCAAATTAATAAGTGAGAAATATATTTCCTCCTTTATCATTAATTATTTGAATGAACACATATTTTATACACAATGAGGTAGGATTTATTTTAATTATAGAGGTTAAAATATTATTACAATAGTCCAAATCATTGTGATCAAAGTTTTCATGAAAACAACAGTATCCAAACAACCTTTTTCTTTTATTCTGAATGGTATCATATATAGTTTTGATAGGTTGTTATTTTTTAATTTCATCATTCTGTCAGACTTATTTGGGGGAAATAATTCCACTACAATTTCTTATGTACACCTTTTATATAATGGTGGGTTTCCCAAAAAAAGTTTCATCCAGATTTTTAAATATTATGTGTCGAAGCCTTCATTATGCCTAAAACTATAATTAGAAGAATCATACTTTTTTGATATAAATGTTCAATTTTTATTTGATATTTATAGAGATAGATAATTAGAAAATTTCATTCTCTTTTTTCTAAAAGAATAGAATATTTTTGGTAAGAATATTCTATTTGGTCATCTGTATAGTAGGATATATTCACTAAACATACATTAAAGTGTTATATTTTGTCACTTTAATATTTTAATGCTTATTCTCCAGTTAAATACTATTTATAATGAGATTATTTTTATCATCATATACTTAATTCAATCTATCATCACAATCCATTTTAGTCTTCACAATTTTATTTTCATGTATTTGGTTCTTTTCTTATATTAAAAAATGAAGATCATTAATCATATTGCATTAGATCTGCAATTTACCATCATATACACCAATTAAATATTCTAATACATCGATCCATTATTAAATCCATTTGTCTTGTTATCAATCATGGTATGCGTTAAGGAACTTATTATTAAATTTGGTCTGACTTATTCAAGATCCAAATTCAAAGAATTTAAGGATGCTGCCCATTTTGGGAGACATACAAACATCAACACCCTCTGTTTCAAAGATTTCCACAAACAGTATAATTATTCCTTAAGATCTATGATCTCCTCTTACATACATATAAAATATCCAAAAAATAATGGGGTCTAATTCCTTAGGATAGTTATATAGGATATCTTTAAAACCCATATTGGTTCATCTTTTGATTCCCTAGAAATATGATATTCCATACTAGTTCGTGGTAATTCTATTGTAAATTATTGAGTAGAAAAACCAGTTTGCACATAATCATGTAAATATTATGAAAAACTCAATGATTGAGTTTTTTATATATTATTCATTTTGGAAATTGACCATAAGTTCTTATTACTCCATTCTTGACCTATCTTCTCTAGCATTAAAGAATGTGTACATATTACTCTCCTTCTATTTAAATAATAGTGGTGAATTTCCATCACTTTTTCCTCCAAGACAAATATTATTGAAGGAATGAAGAAAATAAATATAATTTGATTCCCATCAATTAATATAAATTCATTATTCTCTTATTAATTTTATGACATCTTCCTAATTTTGTTTACATCTCTTTCCTTAATATTCTTTAATATATTGGGAGATATTAATTATACACTTAATTGTTTTGGAAACTAATACGATTCTTCAAATATGAACTTCATAAAATATTTATAAATGGAATATAAAATATTTAAATCTTAAAATTTTGGATATTGAGAATCCAAACAGAGGTTAAATCATCACTCTAATAGTAATTATTTGGATCACTTGGGATATGGTAAACAATAGGTGGGCTGGGGATGGTGAATCAGTGTTGATGGATTTTTTTAATTATTTTTTCCATTTTTTAACTTTTCACGTATACATT
This sequence comes from Viscum album, assembly GCA_963277665.1. Taxonomy (NCBI): domain Eukaryota; kingdom Viridiplantae; phylum Streptophyta; class Magnoliopsida; order Santalales; family Viscaceae; genus Viscum; species Viscum album. The sequence goes on from OY728145.1 coordinate 911,013,744, forward strand.
GAATAGATATCGCCTTAGTTTTTTATATTTGGTAAGAATTCATGTAGTATCATTAGGAAAATAAAACAATTTTTCATGTATGATTTTTAATTTAGTTTTCTGCTAATGTAGATTTATATGCCCTCAATGTATTGTTTTTGTTATCCCCATTCGACACCCTTTTTATTATCAAGAATCAAATTCGGCAAGGGTATATCATTGGACCCATAATCATGGTACCAAAAATGTAATATGAAATCATAAATTTTTTGTTACAATAATCTATCACTAAAAATACCTTTCTCTTTGAATGTAGTATCCAACCTAATCCTCCTAAAGAAATATTAATAACTTAGGATAGGTCATTCTTAATAAAAATATTATGATCTTCTTCCTTAGTATGCAACAATATTCATGGTTACTTTTCATAACATTGATAGGGATTTAGTCTACAATATTAAAAAATATATTTCATGGGTCTTAGGATTTACGATATAGAGATTCCACATACTGGATTATTTAGTCCACTTCTTCATCCTGAATTATAAATAGCTAAAATAAGCATAGTCTTCCTCTATTTTGTTTCTTCATGTTATTTTCAATTTACATGGATGATATATTTCATAGTAGCGTTATAACTATTTATCTATGATAAAATATATCTCATAATGATAAAAAATGATTATTTATATCTTCAATATAAATATTTCCAAGAAGGAATATATATTTCTCATGAAATGAAAATATTTTATTTTCTTGTATACATAACTCAGGACTAAAAATATATTATTCTTGGGGATTCCATAGGGGTCTATAATTATGGGCCTCCTTAAAATGTTATTTCATTATTTTTAACCTTTTAATAAAAAGTTAATTTTCATTTAGCCAGTTAGGTATTCCTCTAATCGATACATATATTTTTCTCAATGAATTTAGTATCATTTATATCCATATTTAATAGATCTATTTCCACCATTTTCTATTATTTTTATTCTTCACTATTATTTTGAATATAATTTTCATGTATTTAATATAAAAAAACTTTTTTCTTGGCATTTTCAATATCCATGAATCTTGGCTCAAATTTTCAAACATAATTCTCAATATTGAGTAAATTAATACCAAACAAATATGTATCCAGATAACCTATATGATTCTTTCTTATTTAATCGTCACAATCTCCATCAATTATCATGGAAATTTTCCTTCCAAAATCCTCAGTAACCTCTTCCACTTAAAACCATAAGTCTGTATAACAATGTATGAAAAACTATAATAGCATGATGGTGATCTCTCGCAGTGTGAATCAACATCAAAAAATAATTTTTATCTCACAAAAATTCATTGAATTTTACTCATGGAGTGACCTCATATTAAATAATAAAACCATACATAGTTTTTTATTCATTCTTGGATAGCTTCAGGGAATGATTATCTTTATCATGACATTAAATCCTTCATTAATTCTCCATGAATGATGGATTGAATCAAAAATTATTCACATGACCATAATTTTGATAACATTGAAGAATAATCTTAAAATAATAATAATTAAGGGTTTAATAATGATTTTAAACTAAATCATGATATTTAAAAAACTAATGAAAAAATCCAGCATTTTCAGATTTAACTTTCATATTTATCTTTAATATGGTGTTCACGACCCTAATATTTTCTATAAATGATAGATATTACATAATAAATATAATTTATTATGTAAAATAGTGTGATATACAATCTTCTTATATATTAAAATATTATTCTTGATATTTCCAATTTATAATGAATAATTATTTCACGTAAGAAATTATTATTCTTAAATATCATAGTGTAGTTCTTTCATTGGATGAATTTCTTAAAACTGATGAATCTTATATAAGATTTTCAACTATTATATATTGAAAAATATTTTTGAATTTATTGAATTCTCACATATCTGGGAGAAAAATATCTTATACAACATATTAAATATGTTATGTATCTCAGTGGAATCATAGAACATTATCAAATACGATATCCTAAGAATATATTATGTATCTTTGGGTGGTTCAATCCTTTTTTATTTTTCCTATAATCCAAAATCATATGAATATAGAGGCTATTATCCATACCTTTCCCAAGTTTTAGAATATGATGAATATATTACATAAAATTTACATTGATAGATTTCCAATAACATGAAACCTAAAATTTCCCAAAATTCACCAAACATTTAACTTCTAGAAAATAGATTCTAAACTAATTACTTTTATCACTTATATTCTAATAAATTATTAATCATTTAAATAATCTCATAATGTATACTTATTCTATAAATATTTATCATGAAATTCATCTCCATTTATTTATACCTTTTGAAAGTTCAAAAAATCGACTTCCAATTCACAAATCTTCTTTAACATAACTAAAACATTTAAAAACACTTTATAATAAGTTTGAAATCATACTAAATCATCACCAGTATAATTCAATGTCTTATAAATCTTCAAAATAGCCAATATATTATTTTAATATGTCTTATACTACCTCAATCAACATTAGTGCCTACTAAAAAACCATCTAAGTGACTATCAATTTTCATAATATGTAATTACAAGGATGAAACTTATTGGCTTGATTCCTCATAGATATATTTTATTTATATATCACCAAACTCCACAGAAAAATCAACCTCAAATTCATTCAATATAATTAAACATATAATCCATATAAAATATCAAGAAGTAAATCTTACACTAGATTCATTTCCATGTGAATGGATCTCCATTAGTCTAGTGGTATACGTTCCTTTATCATATATATAATGAAAACAACTCACTTAAAATTTACTTGTTATTTCTTCAATATTAAACAATTATAAAAAAATTAATATATTAATCCTTTCTTGTAAACTAAAAAAAAATTCATCACAATTTTTAGGTACTCTAATCTCTATCCAAGATATTTCTTATTCAACTCATACTAACATCATTTTAATAACAGTCATTATTATTGAAAATAAATGTTACTCAGAAAAAATAGAGTCCAATATATCCAAACCATAGGATGTTTCCACATAACTATTGATTACAAGGGGTCATGACCAAGGTAGATTAATGATTTTAGACCCTATTCTTGAGAGACATACACCATTAATTTCAATCCATGACTCAGGAGGTAAGTTCAACTATATATTTTATTTATTTTTTGTTTTTTGTTTTTATATATTAATTTCGTTATTATCTATTATTATTTGTATAATGTTTTACATATAGATATTTTTCATGAAGGTATAATTTTTTAGAATTATTTTGTTGGCCTTAGGTGTAATGGGCTATGTTTTGAAATAATGTTTGACATCATATGCTTGAATAATAGATTTAATGTAAATAAATTATACATTTTATTTTAAATTTATTTAGTTTCTAACATTTCACTACTAATTATTTGCAGGTTTTATGGTCTCTTATCAAGGATAATAGATATCCTCTATCTAGGAAGTATGAGTATTTATATAGATGTTTTTTCAATTATGTTTTCACATCCTTAAGAATAGATCCATGTAGGGACATTATACTACTATTTTGAGGAGTCTTTCATGTGTCATAGACCTAAATACATCCATGTTGAGGCTTGGGATTGAATATGAACCTACATGATATGGGTTAATTTCTAGAGGATGTCATCATCTGGTCAATAGAATTGGAGGAGAGAGGAGCTTGCACACAGAGCAGGGAGTCATATGTTTACTATATCCCGATGACATATGGTAAATAACATTTATTATCAATTTAAATATCATTTTAACAAAAATTTATATTTTATATTTGTGTAGGTTTCTTTGGTCCGAGTGTTATACATTTTTATGTCTTCTAGTGGATGTACACTTATCATTTTATTAGAGAGATTTATGGTGAGAGAAAATATCAGATTATGGTTAGTATTTCTATTTTGGTTTTTGAAATAACGATAAATTATTTTTTTTACCTTTATAATTACACGTGAAATATAAGTATGAAGTCTGGACATCTCACATGTAGGAGAGTTAGGATAATAATAATGAAGAGGTATCATGAATGTTATGTTATGATTAGGTGGATTATATACAACAAACCATGCATGGTATCAGGAAACATTGATTGATCAATATTAGTTCACAATCAATACAATCTAATTACTTTGGTACTAAAACAATATCTTTGGTTATGTCACATAGATTTCATGCTGAATATTTATCTATTTTCGAGTATGTGGAGTGTTTTTGAGCTTGGGATGATAATATATAGAGATTTCACAGAGAGTAGGAAGAGAAGTGTTAGCAGCAGGAGAAACAGATTTAACTGATGATGGAGTACATGTAATGACTCACACATAGTTTAGGGACAAAGTTCCCTTTTCGTGATTCTATAGTCATTCTTCCCCCAATTAATGACATTATTATGGTATTTTGAATAAAAATACACCGTGTTAAATGTTTATTAATTTTTTATGAATTAATTTTTTATATTTAATATTTATTTATTTGTTTATTTATTTATTTATTTGTGATGAATAATTATTTCTATCATGAAAACAATACTGAATTTTATTTTTGATACATTTCAACCAAATCATAAATACAATTGGTGATAAAAAATTATTCTAATTAGAAATAGTTTCAAAATTATAGCTTTTATATATTGAAATCCCATTGAAAATATTATTTATAAAAGATGTTTAATTCCATAAAAACAAAATGTTTTAAAATATTAAAAATGATATGTTAAAAATATTACTAATTGAGATGTTTTTTTTGTGATGGGTTATTTTTTATAGTATTACATCACAAGTAAACCATCATAAACGATGGAAATATTTTTAGTGATTTTATCCTACTACTTAGATGATTGAAGAATAAAAAATTGAGTTGTGTATGATTTTTTTATTCGTTATTTTCACTCTTATCTTATCTCTTTCCTCTTTTATAATTAATAATGTAATATTTAGATCATGAGTATTAGATATAATGAAATTTATTTAGGGGTTTGGTAGGAGGGATTGGTGGATTTACTTAATAGAAATCATCTCTAATTTATTACATTCATTAACCTCTAAAAGATCATATATGGTAGGGGATATAAGAATTTCCCATGATGGTGAATGATTAATTAGTTTTTGTTAATGGGATTTTATATAAGTGATTATTTTGTTATAAATTAACTTAATAGATGATGTTTGGTTATATTTTGATAATTTATTGATTCAATAAATGAACATGGATTTTATGATTGAATTTTGAAATCAATTATCAAATAATTGTATTTAGATTTTTGCCTTTTAGTTAATAAATAAATATCTGTGTAATTAATTACTGAAAGTGTCATATTGATGATAAATATGTTTTGAAGATAAATTGTATAATTTTTTGAAAAAATAGATTTAGTGGTGGGATTGATTATTTAAAATGTAAAAAGTGGATTTTTTTGGATGGTGAATGGTTTAATATACCTTATACGAAGGGATCAAAAAATACAGAGCTTGATTTTGGGGTTAGTGAGAATATATAGTTCAATAAATGGGTAAAATAATAATAATCCTTTTAAACAAGTGTTAATTTGGTTTTATTATTCCAAATAACACACTTAACCCCGTATTTTTCAATTATATATAGAGATACCTTGGGAGAGATACTTTGGTGGATTCTTCATTTTTTCCTTAATTATTCCATATTAGGTGAAATAAAATATCATATCGAAGGTTCTCCATATCTAATATCCTCTCCTATTTTCCATTATTTATTTCATTATATTTAGGATGATAAGGATTACATTTTAATGTGGGTTATGAGTATAAAATTGGTGCTTTTTCTAGGTTGGGTATTTTAGGTGTATGAAAAATATTGTATCTTATTTGAAGATTTCCAAACTACTAATAGAAGTTTTTTGAGGTAATTGAATATGTTTTTACTTAATTTAGGAATTTAAAAATAATAATTCAATTTAATGAAAAGTTAAACTCTCTTATAAAATTATTTAAAATTTTCAGCATACATACCTGACCTCAAAAATTAATATTATTAATTTTAAACCAATTATATCCTTATTTAGGTGTTGGCCTAATTTTTATTTGATTAGTTATGGTCCATAAATTTAATAGGAAAAGGTAAATAAAATTATATGTTTTTGTTATTTAATTAGTAATTGAGTGACTTATGACTTATTTTTTGAATGGTTTGATTTAAATAAGAATTTTTAAAGATCCTATAGTGAAATTATAAGACCTATATAGATCCCATGTTATTTTATTTAAAAGAATTCAAATTAAAGTGAAGTAATCAAAATAAGGCATGGGATGGTCAGCTATTACCTTTAGTGATTACATTAAAGGGTAATCATATATATATTTATTCCTAAATGGATAATGTTATAGGATTGGGTGTACTAGGTTTCTTTCATCTAATGATCAGAAAATTTGAGTATTTTTTACATTAACCAAGTGATCGAGACACACACAATAGACTTATACCCCAATATAAATATTGGGGCTACTCACGAATTCCTTCACATGAACCATAAATAACTTCTTGAATTTTTATTTGAATGGTTCAATATTATATTTGTACTTTTTTTTAATTCTAAATCCTTGATTCACTTAACCACTAATAATTGTATACAGTATGAATTAATGATTCAATTGACTCTGAAAAAATTTTTGGACCTTGAATTCACAATTTACATAACTTTAAATAATTTTTATATTTTGAGTTCATAATTAAATTCACTACAAATTATTTTTTGAATTATGAATTGAAAATTCACCTAACTATGTGTAGTTATTTTTATTATAATTTATTGATGTAATTGGATATTAGTAATTTCTTATATTTAGTGATATTTACATAAATTTTTTATTGATAATGTTTTTTGTTAGAAACCCATTAACGTAATTTTACTTTAATGGTTTTATGGATTATAAATTCATTTAATCTATTTTTCTTAATGTACAATATTTGAATTAGAAAATTTGATTCGTATTAATAGATGAAATCATCCACACTCATCATTTTTCTAATTATTATTGTATATTATTATATTAATACTGTTTATAAATATGTTCTTCTTTGGTTAAATCATTATGGAATAAAATATAGGCTTAATCTATAGATATTTTCAATTAAATATACAATTTTATTCATGCGTATTTCATTATGAGAGTGAAACAGGGAAATAATGCCGAGTGTTTACTCCCCCAAACTTTAATATCAGTCGTGTGAATGTAGTAATTATATGTTATGGTATTAGTAAATAAAATACATCTACCTTTATTAGTTATAGATCATAGATACCAGATATATCTTAGAGGTGGTAAAAAATATAGTGGGATCCATATGTAATATTTTATTCCCACTTTTGATATGTGATAGTGGCATCAAAAATTAGTATTTTGGTTATATATGACTCAATTTTTTGGAATTCCATTTATTTTATTTTTGGTTTTCGGTATTTTTTCACTTGTATATACACATTTATAATAATTTTGGGGGTTTTATATATATTTTTTTTGTTTTTTTGGTTTTTTCAAGTGAGTAACATTACATATAGTATTCAAAGGTTGGTTGAAATTTAATATTCCTTTCCTTTTTCTTTGTCTTGAAGGTTATGGGATTTATTAAATACAAAGATACCATTTAAATTTTTTTTGTAAAAAAAACATATCTTGAGTTGGTAAGTTTATATAATAGAAATCATTACCACATTATTTGTATTCTTCCATTATCACTAGATAGAAACCACTTGAAATTTAAGATAACAGGACAATGGTTAGTGGGAATTTGACACAGGTTCCAAGTATTATAAGGTTGTTTATTTTAGATTCACCATTATTTTTGAAAAGAGTTGATATGTTTTTGTTTCATGGAATATTACTTAAGTGAAAAAAGTAGTATTTCGCTAATTTTTTTTAAAATGGTTTTATAAATTATTGGATAATTAGTTATTAATAAATTTATATAAGTATTAGGAAACACATATGGGAGAACTGTGACCACATGCATCAAATGTTTATTATCATATAGGACGATGATACATTTTATATGGAAAAATAATCACTTATGAGTGGGACATTAACACTATTATTTCATATTTAATTTATTTTTATAGAATATATTATAATTTAGGTGTTGTATATGGGTAAATAAGGTAAGATTATCAAATATAATGAAACTCGTGGGTGAGTTACTTAACATGAAATACAAATAATTGGTTTAGTGTATTTATTTGTAATGAATCTCTTGTGTGTATTGGTTTCTTTGTATATGTTGTGACTAACTTATAAATTATTGAAGTAAAATGGGTTTCCAAAAAATATTCTATTTACGTTTGGTTAACTATTTTATTAAATTTAATATTTACATGAGCATGATAAATTAACAATGCATGGGAAATTTCAAAGTCTTTTATGGATATTATATTAATAATTATTTATCATCCCCATCATACATACCTTGGGGAGGATATAAATGTTTATTATAGTGATATAGGTGATGAAAAATATTATTTAGTTATTATATAGAGACTATACGTAGTAAAATTGTGATATAAAAGATTTTTTATCATAGCATGAAGGGAATTTATTTTTTTTACATAGTAAATTGATGATCATGTTTTGATCTTATTTAAGGCCTAATGTTAATAAAAGGTATGAGTATGTATTATATATGAAAAATTTGGTTTTAAAATAATTTTTTTTCTATGAATATGTTTAATTTTTTTGAGGGTAAAATAGGCCTAAACTATTTTATTTTTACCCTTTATACCAGTTTCCAACCTTTTAGTATTGGTAAATGTATTTAATACTTGTGGAATTTTTTGTGTAACCAAGGCTGTGTTTTAATTAATTTTATTTAAAGGATGTAAATATTATTTAATTGGCTTAACGGTTTTTATATTGAAGTAAAAATTATTTCAACTTGACTATATATTCTTTAAGGTGACATCTTTTTTTATAAAAACATGAGTTAAGTTCATTCTTAAGAGATGTTAGGTGGTACAGATCATTTGAAGTATGTTTTGAATGATTAGTGTAATTTAAATACAAAATAAGTAATTTTGAAGAAAAATACAGATGATATATGAATTATTCAACCACCAGTGTTTTGGCCACCTAAAATAGGACATAATTGACTTTTAGGGGGTGTGTACTAGCCTTTTGGTGAATTTCATCAAAAAAACTCATTTTCATTATGTTTGATGATGTATATTTATGGGTTCCACATAATAATAATTTGGATATACCCTTGGTGTCCCTTAACTACATCTATAGAAATCTGAATATCTGAATTGACTTAATGGATCAAACTAATGTAGGTGTTAATGTTATTTTTTAATGGGTGTTACTTTTTTGAATTTAAATTAATAAAATCTAATGAATGATGGGGATATATGTTATTATGATGGTTTTAAATAATTATAGATAATTGGGGAGAATTAAGGATAATAATATAAAATAAATCTAAGATAATGTTTCACATAGTTATTTATTAATGGATTTATTGGACATATAAAACTTAGAAAATGAACATTAGAGGATAACATTGAGGAAGAGGATAGATGAATTTGTTTATAAAGTGTTTGGTTAATGATTTAAAACACATCCACACATGAAGATACCTTAGTAAAATTTTAAATAAAATTTTGAGTGATCAAAGTATAGTATTTTTTCAATTAATTTCATAATTACAGTGATTAAAGAGAAAAAATAAAATTGGCATTGTACTTACAGAACATTAAATATTATCATTGAAGGTTGAATGAATTTTTGAATATGTTTGATGAACTTTAAAACATATTTTAAATAGAATATAATTCATAGTATACAATTGTTTTTACCCAAATTTAAGGATATACCCTATGCACTATAACCATATGATGATACAAGTTCATAGTATAACAATGTATTATTCAATGTCATGCAAAAAATGTATCCATTTTTTGAATAATAAACCTTTTATATCACTATGTTCAATATTGTTTTATGGAAAATCAAAATAAGTTATTGAATTGAATTTAAAAATTTCACAAAATTAAATTTTGATGAAGGAAGGTTTCAAGAAGTCTTGATAGTCACTCATCCTAAACAAATATTGATACTCACTCATCCCAACTTGTGAAAAATGTTGTTTTCATAGGAATTATAAATGATATTACACTGATTTAACCCTAAGCTAGTGAATAATTTTTGGACCTCACTATAACTAGTATCATATAAGTGTTTGGGATATCCTTTAAAGTCATTAAATTTTATTAATGTTAATTTTTTCAAGAGAAGTCTATTTTCAAGGATGAAATTGGGTTAATAATTTAATGTGTAGCATGTATCATATTAATTTTGTGAATGAAAATGTTTTCCAATATTTGATGGAATGAACTGTCACTTATATAAGGTAATGATATTTTTATATCTTTTAACTATAATTTTTAATGTTCATGATGTTTTTATAAAAGGATATGTTATGATATGAGAATATATTATGGTGTCCATTATTGATAAGAGGAATCTTGAGAATGATGGTTATGATATAATTATATAATTGATTCATCTTAAGAAAAGGAATCCACTGAAATGATGGTGGTCAAGAAAACTAATGGAATGTCAGATAGGTTGAAGAACATTTATGATGGAAATTTAAAGATAAAAGAAGAAATGTTATAAATTTTGTGTTAAATTTTTGCTGAATTTTGTTTGATGTAATACGAATCAAAATATGGTTTCCTTATAATAATTAATGGATAGATGAGTTTTATTAGAGTCTTTATAGATATCATTGATGATCCTTTAGTGGTTAAGAATATATTTTTAATCTTTTCAACCATATTTGATGATAAGGTATTGATAATAGATTATAGGGATCTCAAAATATTTTCATTATAAAATCAATATATTGTTTTTTTGAGTACTAATGAAATTAATAAATATGATACTAAAAAAAGAAGTCAAAGTATGCAAGAGTTGTATCTTTTAAATACTTGTGGTGTTAGGATAGTTTAAGTGAAATAAAAAAAGATGATATGATTTTTTTATATGAAAATTTTGAGGAGAAGTTTGATAATCACATATCTCTCATCTAATATAAATTTTTAAAATTGATGATATAAATATCTTAGAAAATTAACGTTAAAGTGTTTTAGTTATGGAGGAATTGTTCACTTTTCTACAAATTTTCTAAATATAAAGGACATGTATATTGAAGATTAGGATGAGTCATCATGGAAATTATTATACATCAAAATATTATAAGAAAAATTCATTGGGTTTTTGTGTGATAAATATTCTCAGGCTTTAGTATTGGAAGCTCTGGAATCAATTTATCTGATGTTTTATTAAAGGTTATAGATTGTGATAGTTAACCAAAACTATGGGTTTTATAGATTAGGGAACCTAAATTTAGCTCATTGAATGTAGTTATTTTAGTTAAACGAATATTCATGAGGAGACTCAAAATGATAGGTTAGAGGAAGGATGTGTTAAACAGATGACGCACAGTGGGAATAGAGAGAAAATTAATTAAGAGTCTCATATTATTTATAAAATATTCATGTTGTTCAGGGATCAAGATGAATTATTGATTCATAAATAATGGGAAGCTTCTAGATGTAGAACATGTTTCGAAGCTTGTGAAGGTTTTATGGAAGTCATATCAAGAAGACACTGGTGTTGACGTGTGGAGACATTACATTTGTTCTTATAATAAATGAAATATTCATTGAATCATTAGTTTTTATTAGAATATGAAATTAACTATTCACAAACAGTTGGTAGTCAAGGAATGGGTTGATATATAGAATCAGTAGTAGCTCATGTCAATGGCGGGTCACCAGTATGTTTTGAAAGGAAATGATAACTGAATGACTATATTGGATACACTATATAAGTAGGATTTCTCTATAAGTATAAATGATATTGATGGAACATTTATGGTTCCTGAAATAGGTAAAAATTTACTTTAAAAGGACCAAAACATAGTGTATATTTGTACTGGAAGCAAGAATGAAAATGTTGGATGGATGGAAGTAACACTATTAATAAATGAAAAAATAATGAATCAATGAGACTTATACAAATATCATGAGTATGATTTACAGAATTTTTTTATCCTTTTAAAAAATATGTAATTGTTTCCTTGAATAAAAGAATATAATTTCATTCTCCCAGGGATGTCTGAACAAATTTCCAAACCACATAATCCAATTTTTCAATATGTGTGTTCTTGATCGATTGTGTGTTTTTCCATGTTTTTGTTAACTCATTTGTTTCTCAGTATGAAGACCGTTAGACTAAAACTAGAGGTACATGAATACATGATTCACTAGTTGGGTTCTTATAATTCTTAGTTTCATAAGTCAATGTTGTGGGGGAAGTTTGATTATATTGATATCCTTTTAATGGCAGATGTTTCACTATGTTCGAGACCCAAAATATGGAACTTCTAATGATCATGATCTATGTCACCCCTACCAACAAGTGGTATTAGGGATTGGTTGTAATTTATGGTGTTAGATAATTATGGCATAAGTTTCTGATGGTGAAGTCTATCAAGTATTCGAAGGATGTTATCAAAAGATATTGGAAGAATCATAGGGTTTCTAGGATATCGAAATTTATCTTATTTGACATGGGTCTTGAGGTATCTTCCATTTTAGTGACTTTTAAAGATTGTTTGGAAGACTTACATATTCTCTTAGTCAGGTGTTCTATAATTCTACCAGTAGAATGTCACTGGAAGATGGAAATTATACCAAAAGTGTCGATGGGATAAGAAAAAGTCCAATTGACTGACATGTGACATGTTTCTTTCATTGGTATGACACTAACAACCCAATATATGAGTATTATAAATTATTAATGAAATCCAATTATTTCTTATACCATTTTTGAATTTAGTGGCAGTTCTTTTTTCCAGAGGATAAATTTTTAATGGTTTATACCATGTTCGATGATCTGATGGTAGAAGTTTCATATCTTTTAGGATAGAGAGTTTACTAATAATAAAGGGGTTTTAAATATAATTCTTGAAAATGTATCCATAATAATGTTTAGAAGACTTGTAAGGATACTGAAAAATCAAAATGATTGTTCTAGAGGTCTTAATTAGGAAAACATTTCAATTTACCAAAAGGAGTTGTCAGAAAAGGAGTTAATCATTAGTTCAAGTCAAGGAAAATTAGATGGTAATATAATATTTGTTTCTAGAAGTATCACATTCCATAGGTTCCAAAAACTTTTATTTGAGATTGGGTGACTAAACTTGTATCTAATTTTTCACCAAAGCCCATCTAGGTTAGATAAGATGACTCTGGTGTTTCATCAATCAATTTTAGTGAAGGTGGAGCATGCGTTTATTCCAAAATACATATGATTATAGGAAAAGTAGTGGTTACATATGGAAGATAATTATAAGTATGTTTAGTGAAGAATATCTTTAGTTCATCATATGGTTATGATCAAATGACCGAAATATAGAATTTGAGGCATGGTTTTTTTAAGTACATGGAAGTAATAGATAAGGGAAGATTAAAATCGTGACTCATGAAAATAATTAAGATAACATAAAGGTAGTGAGTGTAATTTTAATTTATAGAGAATAATGATAATGTTATAGTGGTTTCTCTCATGGAAATATATTTTACCTCAAAGTAAATTGAAAAATATAGAGACTAACCTTTATGAGGTTAGGCTGGAAGTCAATTTATGATATGAGAGGTGTTATTCTCTCATCTGCAAAGCTAATGTATGGTGTAAAAGCTAGTTATGATAAAGATGAAGGAAGAAAAATCCCAAGTATTGATGCAGGTTTATTTGTAAAGAAATATAAATCTATGACAATGAACATCACCATTTTATTAGAGTATTAGATGGACCACTGGGGTATAAGTGGGATCCTCAAAGGGTTATAATTGAGTTTAGATGTAGTGGGACCAAATGGATATGCATGTCTTGATTTCACTAAAGGATATTCCAGTGGGAGTTTATCTGGTCAATAAAATTATACATTATAGATATTCTACATGTTTGATTGTTTTGATGATTTCATTGGAATTCGATGTACCAGAAAGCTCCCAAATTATATTAAAAAATGGGATAATGGTTTTGTTGAATAAATCTATAAGGATTAGTGATATAGAACTAGTTCATAGAATATATTTTTGAGTTATATTTCAATAAATATATGGTATGGAAACTAAAATCTGGTTTTTCTTTGTAGAAATTCACTAGAGGCATTCAGATGAGTTTCACTTGTGAAATTTAATGAAATATCCTTGATCGAGAGAACTGATGAAGATTTCATTCAATGAGAGCCTACACAACCGTAAGGAGTATATGGGACATAAATGTAGGTTCTTTTTAAGGAGAGTGAATGAATTTTTTCTAGTCTGACATTGGTTTGATCATGATAATAGTTTTTGAGTGGTATATTTTTGGACTAACCAGTGAAAACAATGTTAATGTAGGAGATTATTTGGTTTTGGTGTGAGAACCATTTTTTGGTTGGAAATTTGGAATCTCCAACAACAGTTTAATAAAATATTCATGAAAGGAGGAAGGTAGTGAAAATACACTGATACCATGTGTTGTCTGGATTCCGATAGATAATGTTAGTTTACTAGAAGCATCAACATCGGTTTAATTGAAGTTTGAGGGATTCCTTGGAATAACAGTTAGAAATAAGGATTTTGGATGTATGAGTACAATGGTTATATCATACTGGAGAATGAGTACAAATTTTTTAGGTTGTTCATTCAATGGATACACTTAGATAGATAGTTATACACCTGTGAAAATCATTTATTCAAGTGAAAGTGGAATCTTCCAAATACAAAAAATGTTCTAGATCTTGTGAAGGTTATCTAAAAGTCATGATGATAAGACACTGGTGATTATGGTGGTATACATTCATTATGGGTAATTTTTAAAGGAAATTTTCACTGAATCGTCATTTTTTATCAGAATAAGACATGAACTATTTACCAAGTGTTGTTCATAAAGTTGTGGAGTTATCTGGGGAATTAGTAGTATATCATGTCTATGGTGGGTCACCATATGTTTTGAAAGGTTTTTATGACTTGATGATTGGATGGGACCCCCTATATTGGTGGAATTGGTCAAAAAAATCATATGATGCAGATAGAGTCTTAACAAGGCCTAAATTGAGGTAGTGGTTACTCTAGAAAGAGAAAACCTGGGAACATCTAGGTGGAGGAGGCCGATATGCTGAGGGAAAAAGGTCAAAATTATAAGATATAGAAGATGAAATAATGAAATTGGTGATATTTCATTGGGTGTTCTACGTAGCATTATTAGATGCTGATTGTTCTTGTAACTCATATTCACTTTATTTCTTTGAAAGGTTGAAGATGCTACCATTCTCCCATGGATGTAAAAAACAATATCTAAACCTCAATATCATTTCATGAAATATTTTAATGTTTTTGTTTACATTTTTTTTTGTTTTTAATGTACATGTTTACTTGTTTGTTTCTCGAAATTAAGGTTGTGAGACTATAAAATGATGTTGAGGATGAATTGTCACCATGGATGGGGTTCCTAGACTTCTCAATTATTAATGTCAAATTCATGGGGTATATTTGATAAGAGGGAGATTATTTTGATGGTTGATGTTCAAATATATTGGAGAACTACAAAATGAAACATTAAATGATTAGGATCTATGTTATCCCCCCCCCCGCCACACAAAATTCTATTGTTGAGAAAAGTAATTAAAAATTTTCAAAATTCAAAAATAAAAGTTATTTTTCAATGTTAGAGGAAGAAGAATGTGATACATTGATAATAAAGTTGATATTTAAATTGAAACAAAAGAATTTTTTTTAATTAAATAGTTGAACGAGGAAGTATTTTCATGGGATGAAAGTGATCATGAATAAGATAAATATACAAAAATACAATATATGTTGAAATGGGATCTGAATGAATTAAATTATAAGATCACAAATCCAGATAAAGAGACTAATAGATTTAATAAGGAGTCTCAAACATCCAAGGGCACTGATTTTGATTAAGGAAAATAAGAATCAATGTTACCATAAGTGAATGATAATTTTAAGGTGATGCTTTCTAAAGAGAATTTAACAATTTACATGGGGGAAGATAAAATTATTAAGGATAATACACAAAAAAATATAGTGGTGGATGAAATCAAAATGAATAAATTTATGATAGAACTAGATTACGGGGGATTTATAGTTAATATATAAGAAGTATTTTTCACTAAGTGGTTCTTATTTTTATGGTTTCTCCAACAATGATAAGGGTATAACATATTGAATTCATACTCATCCTCTTATTGTTTCCTAGTAATCAATGTCCTATACTAGAGGGAGAATTCTCATATTTCCCTAATTTTTTAGTCACTTATTATATATATGGAGGTGGATCAACTAAGGCTTCGTTTCCCAATCCTTTACATATTAAAACTACCAAACTATTAGTTCCTATTTCCTTGAGGTTGATGTCACTATCATGACTTATTTTGAGGATTCCATAGACATGGATATAGGTTTCACTTATTAGTTTAAAGGTTTTTAAGACTCATCATTATCTATATCCATGGGTTTAGATCTCCTCTATTAATTAATTTGTTTGAGGAAGGAGGCCTAACGGTTGATGTGAGAGTGTGGCAATCTCTTTTCATCTCTTTTGAAGATATGGTATGATGTGAACCACCCTTTAAGAATCATAAATTAGTTTCTTATTCCATTGGATTCATTTTTCTATTTTGTTGGTCCTATATTTACTTATCTGATCTGCCTTATGATTCTAGTTATTATACATTTTAATCATTTAGTTCATAATTTTCCTGGTGTGTCTACATCCCTCATACTTTAATCCTTCCTCCTTGATTATATTGATTGGTGGAATGGATGGTTCAAGCTAGTGGGATCTTTCTTTTCTTGTGGAGGCTCCTTCAAAAAAAGATGATGGATTTTATATAGAATTTTCTATTATTCCCTAAATATATGAATTGTGTCATTGGTTGATTCCATTCCCACTTATTTATTCTATCTACAATGACCTCTTATAGGTAATCACCATTGACCTACTCCCACTTCATTCGCCATAATGGTTTCTAGTGTAGATATTGTTTATATGGAACCCTTCTAATGGGTGTAGGTAAGGTTCTTGGGTCGATTTTTGAGTTTCTATGGTTGGGAAAAGGGCAGGGCCCCATACTGAGTTGAGTGTGTGTCTTTATTCTAATGATTTTTTCTATTTATTTCACAACCTTTAATTATGACCAGTTATAAAATAAGAAATAATTTATTGTTAAATAAATTGAATTTAATGTTTTAAAATAACATTCAAGAAGTCGGTGAGAGTTAAAAGAAAAATAGAATGTTCAATGAACCTTATAAAATCTTCTGTGATTGAATTAATCATTGAAGGCCCTGTTATATATGAAAAATGATATATTTTTATTTAAAGGAATATAATGTTTCAAAAATTTATTTAATTATTTTTTCCTTAATATAGAAATTCTACAATTTCAAAGAAATGGAAATAGTGATTTAAAGGTAAAAGTTACTGTAAATTTCATGGTGGAAAATTAAATAAAAATTCTAATATTAGTTGAATCATGTCACGAAAATGACATACTTTTTACTCTAAAATAACATCTATGACCAATTATAAAATAGATGAATGATATCAAGTGTACAAACATAGATAAAAAGAAAATTTCTTTATAAAGTTTTCATTTTTTGGTTATTGTTGGTGTTGTAGTGGTTGTGTGAATATGGAACGATTTTTGAGGGAACAAATATGGTTTAAACTTTGTGGAATCAATAATCTAAATCCAATTTTCTCAAGATCCATCCATTATTTTTGGACCAAGTAAACATAAATAAATAACAAGTACCTTTTCTCCATTGATCCTGATCAGTTGATGATTTTCATACAAGATTGTTAAATATTTCCCAGATACATAAAACAAACTACTTTCACTAATTGAATCCATGAGTTATGTTATTCATACAACACTTTGGATTGACCTTATTTAAGGTATTTTCTACTTGAACAATTGGTTTGGGTGTTGAAGAAAAAATGATTCCAATTTATCTTCAAAGGAGTCTAATGTGCTTGTATCCCTCATTAATTCGTCCACCCACTTCACCTAGATTGAATCTCTTTATATAAACCTTTCAAGGAAACTCATTTGAAAAAGGTAAATTGTCACATAATTTTATAATAAAGATAATGCTAAAAAACATTTTTTTTAATATTTTATAACTCAGTACTAATGCTTAAATTATATTATTGTCTAACTCCTTAAAAACTCAATTGGTAATGTATGAAACTAAATTGATGAAATTGTCTAATAATAACAAACCCATTTATGATATCTTAGATAGAATAAGATTAAATTATGAATTATCACATAATATATACAATGTCATAAACTAGACCATGACATATGGATCTTCACAACATCATGATTTACCTCAATAAAAACCATGTTGTGGTTTATACCACCACACCATGGTTTTTAACATCACATAAACGTTTTAATTTAAGAAATATTTTTATCAATATCCTACTTGCTCTAAATCCTCATAGATATAGTGAAATTTCACCTTATATCATATCATATTTAACAACTGTTAACACTATATCCAAAAAAACCTTTTGAATATATTTTTAAACCCCTTTTAAAAAACTATCATTAAACTTAACGACATGATACAGAATGTAAAAAATATTAGGAAAAACCATATAAAACATCATTTAGATATCCTCCATTATAATTTTTTGGTTTACTCAAAATGTTTTGTATGAACACTTTATAACAAAAAACAATCCTCATTCACTTAAACACAAATCATGAATCTATAAGACATTGTAGTGTTTAACATAATTTTGGATGCACTAATCTATAATAGTAACCAAAGAGTAGACTCCGAAAAATAATCAGTACTGATCATGATATTAATTGATCTAGGATAAACTTTATCAAACACATGTATATCCATACTTATGGCCACTAGAAGTATCATATACAAGTAGGAATAATCATATAATATTTTTATATGATATTAAATGAAAAAATTGAAAATTAAATCAATCCTATATAACCAATTCACATGTCTTTAATTATCCATGTATAGGATTACTAAATGGATGAACACATCACATCCCATCCACCCAAATGGATGATCACATCACATAACCCTTACCCAAATAGATAAGAAAATCGAATTACACATATTTACGTATGGACATGCACTTCCATATTCAATAAAAATTGGGCTCCCAGATGTCTTACTCATCATATGAGAGAAAAAAATCCCATCTTGGTTAATCATTGACTGATAACATGATCAACATCTTACCTAACCACCCTATGATTAGCTCAGCCTCTAGGATGGTGTGAGACAAGTATAAAATAAATTTTTTATCATGATAGATATCTAATGAATCACAAGTATGAAAATTAAATATAAAACATGTACCCTGTATATGTTATATACATAGTGTATGACACTCTATATAGTATACACGATGAGCTATCCAAAACATAAAACTTCTTTTATACATCTTGAGTGAATGGGTATATATATATAAATATATATATATATATATATATATGAAACCTAATCGAAACTAATATTTACATATCGCCACACCATATAATACTCCATATTTACCATTGATTAGGAATAACTTAGATTTATAAATTTATAGGTTATTATCATCTCAATTTATGTAACATATGAAGTTGACAGGAAATAAGTAAAAAATAGAGAATAACTTTTTTTAAAAATGACACAATTTAAATTCTTAAAACAGTTTAATAATACTAAAAAAGCATACATGATCACCTATATAATCATAACTCATATCATATACTTCCAAATATATAGTTTTTTTCTTGAATTTTTATTAGGGTTTATAAAAAATTTACATCACTATGTAATTACTATCACACATCAACAATAATTTATAAAAAAACCTTACAAAAACTCATTTAATGTATATAATTTATGAATAAATATTTCTTGAATAATGGTGAGATATTATTCATAATAATCGTGTTTGACTCTTATAACATGATATTCATACTTTTTGAATTTTTATTACCTTATGTTATTATGGTAATGAATTCAATTATATAAAACACTTATATATATTTGTATGCTTATCATCATCGTCATTATCTTAGGGATTTTACATTCAAACTCTTATTTGAGATCATTCTGAAAAACAATAATGTAACTATTTATATAAATATCATTCTTTTCAAATATACCATAAGATATTTTAGGATATAAAGTGATTTTAATGTTGAATGAAACAATAAAATATTTATTTATTATATTTTTAGTTTCTTGTAGCCCAAACATACTCTCACAAACCTCTTATAAACTATATTTTTTCCAAATTATACTTCTAAGACACAAAATACTTTGTGTTAGGAAAAAAACTTATTTACTTAGTAAGAATATTATACAAATAAACTATTTATAATCATATATTATATGGAATTAAATTTGTTTTGAAGTAATATTATAGAACCACCAACTTATTTTATTTAAACCATAGTTTGTTTATATATAACTTGTCTAATCATATAAGTTAAAATAATCTAAAAATCATCATCTATTATTTGATATTCATCGAATATTTAAATTATTTATTTCCATACACCTCCTTGATGTAGTAGCCCTTTAATAAATCATTAAAATGAAAACTACAAGATGCATCAACACATTATCAGTTCTGAACTCCTTCAAAAATGTAAATTAATTTTATAATGTACAATTAGTATCATATAACATAAAAATAATAATAATTTAATTATATAACATTAATACCTAACATTATATGTCCATTGAGTTATTTTAAACCCCTTTAGATATTCTAGATAATTTTATCTTCAATATACATATTTTCTATAGTGAATATTTCCCTTACTTCGATGGTGCCTTTTTTGATTTAAAAGTTGGTATGGACTCTCTTGAGCCTCTCTCGTTCACCTTATAAATATTAAATTTACCCTTTCTTTTATATGATATCATCATGAAACATGATCTTGGAACTCCCATTTTTTTTATCAAGAGTCATGGATACATACATTAGATATAGTAATTATATTTAAATTCATTCATTTTGTAATACCGAATAAACAATTGGATCCCTTTTGATAGGGAATGTAGAATTAATTCTATGGATATAAAAATCCTGAATAGTGAATCTAGTCTCTCTAATTTATGTTTATACCAAATAATATTGAGTACATGATTTTTTTACAAAGTAACCTTAAACATATTATAAAGTGAAAGTTATTTAAACACCTATAATCTATCTTGTGTTTCTTGTTCATGATAAAGCCTTTTCAATTTTCCTTACATCCTAATGAATCCATATTATCATATTTATTTTCCTAAATTGGATTTATAGTGAAAAGAATCAATATAGACAGGTTAATAGAATCCTCAATATGCTTAATGTTAGAAATTTTCATTCATTTACCAGTTTCATTAGTATGATATTTCTAAGAAAATTTTTATTCCAACACATAATAATTTTTCTCTCACCTGATAATGATAATCAATTTTTAATATAATTGATGAATTTTCTTTTATTATGATTTTCCTCTTTTAGAGTTGATATTAAATTCAAGTTGGATGATAATGATTATATTTTTATCCACAAAACTTATCTTTTTTAGATGAGTATCATGTATTAAAATTATTTAATGAATTTTACTACACGTGATCCCATTAAAATGATCACCCTTTTCATATTATATCATATATGTTAGTGGTCAAAAATCCATATTTTTCTAAATCATTGAATCCTTTGTGATGTTTGTCTCATTGATTAGATATTTAGGTATACTTTCATGCCAATCATACCATATATGCCTCTTAGATACTTGTTGAGACCAATACTTACCAAAATCTTTCATACAAATTATCCTAACATTATTCCTCTGGTATTTTATCTTTTATGGTTTACATTCCATGTTTTAACCAAATATTATGAAAAATACCAACTCATAATAATACTAGTTTCACCTATGACATGGTTTAATGACATAAGAAAATTTACATACACCCATCTGAGGTATATACTACCTGATTGGATGATCATAGACTTTTTAAATGTTTTCATAGTAAAAAGTATAGAACATTGTATTTTTATAAGGGGGTTTAGATCTCATCATACAATCTCATGTATTTATTTTAACTATGAATGCTTCAAATAATTTAGTATATTATCCAAAACTTTCAACCAAATTAATATTATCAAAACATATTAATGTATAAAACTTTATACAACTCATTATTTATAAATAAAATTCAAATAAGCTCACACATATTCAAATGATTACCATGTGTAAACAAAAATAATCCCTTTCATTAAATTATTAAAAAAAAACTAAAACAATCAGAAGAGAAAGAATAGTGGGATAGGTATCCAACCCCTACATTTATAGATATATCCTAGGCCCCTAGGACAATGAGAAGTATGTCTCAAAATATCACTATACATGTATAAATATTAAAGAGATTCCTCAATTTAAATATAATATTAACACAAAATATATGTAAATAAAAAACCTCATTTTCTATATTAGAGGGGAAAGTATCTTTCATGTTCGGGATTTAATGGTTATTATTACTAACTGATATAAAATTACAACTCTTGTGGTTCTAAGAGTTCTTACTATAATAACAAATGTTAAAACCCAATCAATGGCATTTTCCATGTTAGTTATTTGTATAACTGATGTGAAAAATCGGACAGTATAGGGTTTAAAATCGGCCATACTAATATATGACATTAAATTAATTGAGTGTAACATTAGTTATTTAATAACTAATTTAAAATATATATTTTAACATTAGTTATATAATAATAAATATTAAATGTTTAGAAAATAATTAAAACACAAGAGGTTACTCTGTTAGCCACTTTATTTGGGTGATAGATGTTTTGAAACCCTAATCTCAATGACTCAAGATCACACTCCCTCTTGTTCATTCAACCAAATGTATCCTCATTTTTTTATTGTTTATCCTCAATGTTTCATCCTTCATCATGAACTGCTATTTCTTCACCCTTGAATACATTACATCCATTAATTCTATGTTCCACTTGTCTCATTCAAGTTCCTCCGTAATAAGAATTTTATATCTATTTTTACCTGAAATAAACTTTCATTTCTTATAATATGAATCCCATATAATTTTATTTTGGATCTCCTTTTCATGGATCTTTTGGAAGAATTTAAATCTTATATAAGTTAATTTTTTATTTTTTATGTTTACAAAATTTACTAACTCTTTCTTAGTTATAAATTGTATTCATTCATTAATTTATTTTTTTAATTGAACATATTTGTTAGTTATACATTTTATAAGATATAATAAGTTTTTTATTTTAGTTTCATTATGATTATATTTTTTTTATAAATATTTGTTATAATTTTTTTTGGGTTATAATTATATATATAGTTATGTTTTTATAAACTGGTTGTAGTTATAATTTTTATGTTGTTAAATTTTTTTATGGCTATAAATTATTTTTTAGTTATAATTATTTGTTATACATTATTTATGGTTATAAATAATCTTCATTTTATTGTGGTTATAATTTGTTTATAAATTTAATATTTCTAATTTAAAAAATCTATCTATGTTAATTAATTAATTAATTATTTATTTTGAATATTTATATTAATTTATTTATATCATCAAATTTTTTATATATATGTATATAAAATTTTAATCAATATGTTTTAAATTTATATATGTTTATACTTATATGTTTATATATATGTTTAGATATCAATATTTTTTGATGTATTTATATTTTATATTATTACTTTTTAAGAATTAACACATCATAATTGAAAAAATTCATGAAGTACTAGTGATGAATATAGTAAAGGGTTTGATTATATCTGGGAATTATCTAAATAGAATATTGAAAAAAGAGGCATGGTTTTTTTTATCAATGCATGAAATGTTTGAATATTATAAATTTAGGGTTAGGAGATATAAAATACCATCCTATTTACTATGGTTTTAATTATTTGTATACTAGCTATATCTGTTTTGGTGAAATAATAGAAAAGTAAATATATGAAATTAATGAAGATATGATGTATTAGGTGAGGGATTATCTTGAAAAATTAATTCATGATATAGGAATTAAAATAATTAAAAAACAGAAATTATTGAAAAAATTGTATAGGGGTGTTGAAACACAACTATTCATAGGTTATATGAGATATATAATGTTTTCTACAGTATAGATATTATTAGACATAAAGACAAGAAATGGATGGAGAAACAAAATATTCACTAAATTAATTGAACTTTTGAATGATTTAATTATAGAACACAATAATATTGGTAATTCCAAAAATTATGTAAAAACAATTATTCCCAATGGGACTATGATATAAGAAAATACATCCATATCCCAATTATTGTTTTCTCAATTATAATGAATATTAAGGTTTATCAAAATTTCAGAAATATGGGCCATCACAAAATAAAATGGATGGTAGATCCAACTGTGGTTCATTATAAGGGAAAAACCAAACCGATTGCTAATATAATCTAGTACATTCCAATAATTCATCATTTTAAGAATTTATTTAAAAGTTAAAATGATTCCATGAGATTTATATGGCATGGAAATGAGTGAATAGATAATCGAAACATAGGCCACCATTCTTATTCATCATAATGAAAGATATTTTATAAAAAAAATTATTAATTTTTGAAATATAGATAGATATATCAAGAATGGACTGTATATAGATGGAATGAATCCATATCAGATCCTCAGTAGACAACATAATTCATTGATTATAATTCTTCTAGTTTATAACTTTCTTCCGCAAATTCGTATGGAGAAAAAATATGTTATGATGGTCTAGATGATTTATAGGAAAAAATATTGGAAATGATATTAAGGGTTATATATTACCATTTATTAATTATTTAAAATTTTTATAGGAGTTGGGTGTTAATGTGTTTGACACATATAATAAGGAATATTTTTTTTGTGTTATGCTGATGTTCACTATAAATTACTTTCTTACATATGGAAACTTATTAGGATACAATGTTAAAGGAGACAAATTTTGATGAATTTATAGATATGGGACTTCAAATAACCATTTATAGAATGGGATAAAGAAAATTTACATGGTTCATCAGAGACATTTTTTAATTGATTTCCCTAATCGATAATTAAAAAACGAATTTAATAGTTTTAAAGAGTATGATTTTCCATTATGAAAACATTTAACTAAATAAAATTAAAAAAATTTAAAAACATTGATGTTACATTTAGGAATATTTAAATTTTGGTTTATCATAAAATACATAGATGAAACGGCTTATCTTGTTTGATATTATTAGAAACTATTATATGAAAAACATACCATTGATGTTATTCTAGTTGAGAAAATAATACATGAAAGTTTTATCATAACATTGGTTGACAAAAAATGAAATAAAAAAATTCATATTTTATAAACTATTGGACAAAATATATAATAGAATATGTTTATAGTTATGTCCCATTGAGAAAGGAAAAAATGATATATTTACCTCTTACTTGTCACATGTAAAGAAAGAGTGAAAAGAAAAATTTATATCAATGTATTATTGGTAATAAAGTAGATATTATGTATTATTTAAATGTGAAAAATTTTGTTTTATTGAAGGACTTGAAGTAAATGGGTATGAATCATCATGAATATGATGTATAGATTCAAAAACCACTCAAGTTAAAAAATGTGGAATTTTACCAATGCTTATCAGAAAGTGTATCATCAAAATATAATAACTTTTAATTTTTTTTTAAAAAAAATCCAGGGATCTAAATTTGTAAAATGCACCAGATAATAAAGCTTTTAAAATAAATTTTTAACTAAAAATGTGTCTTTCAACATATTTTTTGGATTTAATGGTTCATATGGTAATTTATTAGGAGTGAGATATAAGGATATATAGTCCCATATATTTATGATGGATTTATTTATTTTAATGACATATGAAAATTTTTAGGTCCAAACGGTTGAATACCCTGAGGGGGGGGGTGAATCTGGGTTTTACAAATGAAAACTTTTTCCCCTTCGGATCTTGTTTCGTTGTAATAAAAACTCAATTATATCTTCATCCAATAGAAATATATGAACTGTCACGACCGGTCCCCTGGGGCCCCTGCCGTAACTACCCCAATCCCACCTTCCATAGGCCAAGGGCTGGAAACTATCACTGAAAGGAATATCCCTAAAATGAGAAGTCTTTTTCTTTAATCATGTACAAACTCATAGAGTATAACTCAACAAGAGGCACCCACACAAACTAGAATGCAACAAAAGAAACTATAAAGTAAACTGCTGTAGTAAAGAGTGCTAAAAGTAAAGTGGGCTGGAATACTAGCCCAACTGAAAAAAAGAACAAGTACAACTGAAAAGTCAAAAAATTTAAAGTGAAAGGAATCTCTTGGATCGTCCAACATGGATCATACATGAAGGGTAGGTATAGCTCACGATGAGTAGTCTTTGTGTCACGTCACGCAAAAAAGCGTCCAAGTCCAAGCATCATCTAGTCCAAGCTCCCGCTGCCTCGATCAACATTGTACGTAATCTGTACCAAACACAACAAGGTGTGGGAGAAGACCGTGAAGGAGTGAGTATATCTATACTCAGTTGGGACCCCTCATAGGCGTCCTAGAGTTCCAGAAAGTAAAATCTACAAACCATGAATTATGAGTACACAACACAAGCCAGCTCACCCCAGGTATCACTTCAGGTCAAGGGAAGAAGGGTTACCACGTCATTTAACTCTTTGACTATTGTAGAACTACTCCTCTATCGAGTACATTGGGCTTGTCGGGTCACACAGAGTCGCTTCCAACGAACCTTGAACTACCGGGGTACTCCTCCCAATCGCGTACTGTGGGTCTACTGGGTCACACAGAGCCTCCCTCCCCCACTGTGGCCTTCTGAGGTTCTCATCCCCATCTCATACCTTGGCCTCTCCCCACTATGGAATATTGTGGTACTCCTCCCCATCTCATACTGTGGCCTTCGAGTCACTCCAAGTCGAAAAGTCAGTAGTTGTCAGGTCTCAGCCAGTAGCTGTGTCCCATACATAGTGCGCCTAGGAGAACCGCTCCCCAAGCCATCAATAATATTCCAACAAATCTGCAGTCTCACATGAAGTAACCTGACAATCCATCATGTCATAAGGGTTCCAATTCAATAGACGGTGCGTTAATCAGATGTCCGGTCTATGTGTTATTACAATTTCAGTGTCGAGGGCCTGATCAGATTTGGGTACGATCCAACCTGGTCGTACTCCATGTTTTTTCCAAAACTCTCATGGTGTAAGTCAAAAGGACCACATCGCTCCAAGGATCCTGATGTCGTAGATGGTTCGTCAAACAGACATCTGGTTCCTGAGATAAGTCCCTTTAAGTGTTTATGGGCCTGATTAGGCCCTGGTCCGGTCCGACCCAGTCCGAACTACAAGGAATAACCAAGTATTGGATGGGCTAATGTGTATCCCAGCCCAAAAAAATGGTGAATCGCAAAGGGGAATCCCACATGGGTGGCCCGACCCATCAGGGGGGCGTAGTGGGGCACAGCCCGGCCCGCTGGGCCGGTGGCCCTACCCACTGGCAGGCGGCCCGGTCCGCTGGCAGCAGCCCATGAGAGGGCGTCCAGGCCTGCTGGTGGAATCCCGCTGATGGGCGGCCTGGACCGCTTGCAGAAACTCACTGGAGGGCGATCCGACCCACTGGAGGACGGCATAGACGCAAGGGGCACGACACGCGGTAATTCCGCCAGGCGGCTTGGGGGAGCCTCTCCCACGAGATCCCAAACGTCCAAAAGATTTGTGACCTTTTAAGAGGCGGCGCCACATGGGCGCTGCCCGGTTGCCATGGATCCTACTGGAGGTTCGGGTTCTGCCTCCTTCACCGTGGCTTCGACCACTTTCTCCTGCCCATCGGAGGTGCATTACAACGAGCCACTCATCCCTTCCGTGGCCGGTTGACGATCCGATCACCTTCTCCGACTGCCGCTGCAGAGGAATCGTGGCCCCTTGCACACCAGTGGGGCCCGATGGAGCATCACACCTCCTCCGCGTCTACTGGTGCCGGCCACTACGATAACCGCGACAACATTGTGACACAAACTCTTCATGCAGCGTGCGTCAATGTGCTAGCAGTCTTCCATAGAGGTGCAAAGATGTATCAATGATATCGGAGGGTTCGGGTTGGGTTCGTTAGTCCGGCGCCATCCCCTTTAGCTCATTAACACAATGGATGTTAAGGGGCTAATAATAAAATGAATTAAACAACAAGATAAACCCCACAAGGTAATATTCTGAAACAGCCTCCAACAAAAATAATGAATCACGGATCAACCCATTAGTTGTTTGACCCATGTTCTTCATATAATTTCACGAATGGGGAAGAGGAAAACAATTAAAAATAATAAACAAAAAACACCCTACCTCAAACTGTCGAAGAAATGCCCGCTCTTGAAGGTGGGTTGGCATTCTTCATTCCTGCAACTAGTTCCCAATGGAACCACTTGTGCGTCACCTTCCGGTTTGTGGTTCGGTGTCATCCATCACCTCCTACTCGGTTGGCTCCATATTCTAAGGGACTGGCATCATGGCGCTCCTTCTGCACTTCGTTTCTTGGTGAAGCTGTGCTGATACCTTCCCCCAAGCCCCATATATATATGATAGGGGAGCATAAGTAAGGACATTGGAGTTTAATGAGGATCATAAATTAAGAAGATTCCTAATTACCCAATGACATCATTACTTAGGGTTGGTAGGTCTAGCCATTTATTAGATAGACACATCGCTGGACCCACCAATTGGCTTGTCCGTTGGAGGATATGAAATAAAATAACAAAATATTTTCATTTCATTTCATTCAAAAAGTCTAAAAATTTAAATTTTTCTCTAGAACTACTATGGTCAAAGTAAATCCTACCTTAAGAAAATACTGGTGTTGCGGATTCAACGCTGCCCTCAGATTTTGA
Source organism: Viscum album (assembly GCA_963277665.1). Lineage (NCBI taxonomy): Eukaryota > Viridiplantae > Streptophyta > Magnoliopsida > Santalales > Viscaceae > Viscum > Viscum album. Next base: position 911,042,791 of record OY728145.1, read on the forward strand.
ATCTGAGAAACGGTTCAAAAGTTATAAAACACCGCTCGCGCGTTTACTAAATGTACCTGAAAAAAAGTTCAATAAATAATTAATGTTCACCCTCGACCCGCACTGGTCGATGTTAGACTTTTCCTTAGGATAACATACCCAACCAAACTCAACGGTAGTCTCGGATTTTTAATCTGAGTTACCATTATGATGCTATATATTTTACTATAAAATAAATGTCACTTAATTTTTTAATTTACGGTAAAAAAACTAACATTCACTGGTGGCCCACACTGGCCAATGATTACATCTTACTAAAGAGAGAAAACCCTCACAAGTTCAGTGGTGTTCTCATATTTTTAATGCAAGTTACCATTTGTGAGTTATAATCATTTGAAAAATAAAAAAAATTAATTATTTTATTTACGATTATTCCATTTTTGGGTTTTCTCACAGGAGTCCTGCACCAACTAAACTTAAGTCACACCTAGGGTAAACCCGCTATCTTGAACCCAACAGTGCCCTCATATTTCTGATCCAGTTATCCATTTAGGAGTTATTCCATTTTTTTAGGAAAATTTCTTACGCGAGCTAATTAAAGATTAACAAAACATTGATAGATCATTTTGGGAACTCCAGGCCTCAGAATCATGCATCGTTAAATTTTGCCATTTCAAAATAATTGCATATAATTAAAAAAAAATTATATGGAAATTATGGGACATTACATTCTCCCCAATTTATGGTTTTACATCCCCGAAATCCCAAACAATGACTATGGAATCAAATGGGGTACTGAGCATGAATCTGAGCCTCCCGCTCCCATGTGCTCTCCTGAAGGTTCTCGTGATACCAGCGAACACCCACCAGAGGTGTTGGCTGTCCACGAAGGACACGCTTTTTTCAATATTCAATATCTACTAGAACCTATGTAAACGCCGCCCGATCGTCTAAGTCCAGTTTTCCATGGTCGATGACCTAAGATGGGTCATGCACGTATCTCCTCAGTTGGGATATGTGGAAGGCATCGTGAACCCTCTCCATCTTTGGTGGAAGTGATAAGTGGTATGCCACCACCCCTATCCTTCGATGAATTATAAATGGCCCGATAAACCTCAGCGATAACTTTCCGCCTCACCCAAACCTCTACAATCTTCATCGGGGTGAGACCCATAGAAAATGTGGTCCCCCGCCTAGAACTCCGGAGGTCTCCACCTCCTATCAGCATATGTATTTTGTCTACTCTGTGTAGTCTTTATCTTCTCCTAGATGGTCCGCACCTTTTTAGTGGTAGATCATACCAACTCTAGACCCATAGGTGTTGACTCCACTGGGTCTTTCCAACATAGAGGTGATCTGCAAAGTTGACCATAAAAGGCCTCGAATGGTGCCATGCTGATGGTGGAGTGATAACTATTGTTGTAAATGAACTCCACCAAGGTAAATTGATCCTCCCAACTATTTCCAAAGTCTAGGATGCATGTACGAATCATGTCCTCATGTGTCAGAATGGTCCGCTTCATCTTACCATCCTTCCAAGGATGAAATATGGTGCTCAAACGTAGCTGATTCCCAAACGCCTCTTGCAATCCCTCAGCCGGGATATGAAATGTGCATCATGATCAGAGACGGTCATCTATGGAACCTCATGATGTCGCATAATCTCGTGCACATAGAGGTGTCCTGATCCCTACTCTCGAATGGGTAGGAAGTGGGATGACTTGGTGAGTGGTTCAATGATCTCCCAAATGAAATTATGTCCCCTAGATATATGTGGAAGTCCTGTCACAATGTCTATGGAGATCCCATCCCACTTCCACTCCAGCACCTCTAGTGGCTGAGCTAAGCCTGCTGGAACATGTTGCTTGGCCTTCACTTATGGACAAGTGAGGCATAATGAAAAAACTCTGCCACTACTTCCTTCATCCCTCGCCACCAGTGCTGACGCCGGAGGTCTTGGTACATCTTTTCTAGACCAGGATGTACCACCATTGGGGACACATGTAAATCCCTCAACATATCCTCCCGCAGAGCCACCGGTACCATGGTACATCCTCTGAAGAGAATGACAGGCTCCCCACCTTCGGAAAATCCATCAGGCGCCTATATTGGGGATATCTGAGCACGTTGAGCCTCGTAGTCAGTGTCCCTAAGCCGCAACACCCTGACTCGCTAAAGGAGTGGGGGAGTGACTTTCATTAACTATAAGTAAGAAGCTCCATCTTCATCCACAAAGGATATCCAAAGCACGACTATCTGCTCTGAAGCCTCACTCAGCAGTTGTTGACTGGATCTCCTACTGAGTGCATCTACTACCATGTTCACCTTCTCAGGAGTATAGACTATCTCAAAGTCATAGTCTTGGAAGAACTCTATCCATCATTGTTGTCTCAGGTTTAGGTCCTTCTATGAGAAGATACAATTGATACTCTGGTGATCAGAGTAAATATTAAACCATTCACCCATCAGGCAGTGCCACCACATCTTCAGTGCAAAGAAAACTACTACTAACTCCAGGCCATGGGTAGCGTAGTTCTACTTGTTAGTCTCTATCTATGATCCTAAAAGCTCTTCTGACACTTCTCAATCCACAGGAAAGGCTCCCCCTTCATTTTAAAAGGTGAAAAGGGTGCCTCCACCCTAGAGAAGTCTGGTTGTAAACTCAGGTAGTACCTAGCCAAAGCAGAAGTCCCTCACCATTCAGCGAGGTATACCTAGAAACATCTTTTTAAAGGATGTCCCCACACTCTTATTCTTCTGTAGGTAATGGAAAACTCAAAATTCCCACTACCGCGAGGGTAAGGATGACCTAATCAACAGTTATTGGATGCACTCTACTTTGCATGAGTTTATCCTCTACTGCATGGGTTTCTGTTTTTGGTGACCAAGGAAAATCCGATTCCAAGATTGAAGGTAAACCAAAACATTTTTTCCAAATAAATTCAATCTGAGTATGAAATGTGGATGTCTAGTCTATACCCAAACTAATGTCGTAAGGTCTCTACGCTTCCACCAAGAGTTTCCAACCAAAACTCTCACCTCAAGGGTCGGATCAATCTGCCGACATAAGTGTGATTATCGAGTCTCCTCCCAAAGGAATCTCCAAACGTAAGGGTCATGTAAATGGATTAACCAAATACTCTATGTATTGGACATTATTCATGGAAGGAAGTAATGATTGGTACCTATGTCTATAAATATGGTAGCTAGTAGTAGACAAAGACTATACCTCGAATAATTTCTATATCCCTTGCGTCACACTCCTTGATCGCATGCAACTACTCTCTTCCACTATCCTCTAGATCCCTCAGCTATGTGGGGACCACATTGGGGTAGTGGTTGTAACATGTCGAAATGTACACCGCCTCAAGCTGCTCCCCTAGCTCTATTTCCACGACCACTGCCCTTTATATTCATCTATCCCTATCACATCCTCTTCCCGAAACATTTTACATGCCCAAGTCTCTGAGACTAGAACCAGTTTCCTACTTTCCCACTGCTTACATTCACTAGATGTATTTTCTCACCCAAGGAAAATTCAACCACAAAGGTTCTTTCTATCACCATAACGTAAGTAGGAATGCATAGAGGAATAGTGTTGGATTTTATGTCCCTAAACACACCTCGCTCAGAGGTCCGAGCCCTGAATCACTGACCATATTTTATTCATCGAGTACTTGGGATGTTCAGTATGGCTCAATGAATACTCAGCTACCGACATGTCATCTGACCAAAGCTGTATAAGATCTAGGGAACACTCATCCCATAGATCATTATGGAAAGATACCCCTTTTATGAGGAAGGTTCTCATGCTTGTCCACAGAAAAAGTCAACTCATTGTAAGATCAGGGTAATATAAACCCTGTAATTATCCTATTGATCCAAGTAGATGGTTCTCTACCAGAACCTCTATCAGATCGAATGGTGCCCTGGATAGATTGAAAATCAGCTACCTTATCAAGCCATTCCTTAGTCACCTATGAGTCAGGATCGCCTCGAAACCTGAGGTGTATCTGATATTGATGCACGTGTAGGGAACTAAGCCTACATTTGTCCTCTACCAGTACCGCCGGTTGTAATAGATGACCAACAAGTAGTGATATAGCTGACACACTACCCGAAGGCACTATCTCAGGAAATGGTCCACATACCGAAGCCTCATCACTATATAGACCATAATCATGGTCACTCACTGGAAAGAACTAGAAGATAAGATCACCATATACTCTACTGGTGTCTGAACTAGGAAGAAAACTCATGCCACAGCCTTTATCCAGTCCTCAGGCGCCTGTGGGTTCGTCTCACCTCAGAACCTCTACCAATGAAACTCGTGCAACATGCTCAATCGGCATGCACCCTCTACTGGTGGACTAGTTGCAAAGGTTTCCCAACATGTAGTGGTGTTGCTGGTACAACAATCAAAGGTTCTAATGCCATAAGAGGGCCCTTCATTGAGGATTCATCACTCGGTGGGTGGTCATCATGTACTCTCTCTAGAATCCTAGATGGCTCTATATGCAGATGCATACTAATAAGAAATAGGTGCGCCATAATCATTATGTTATACATGGTGATTTGACTCAAAGAAATCGACAAGAAAGATTTTCAAAACACACGTAATCAATTTTTTTTGTGCACTGAGTTGAAAATCATATCTCAATGTCCTGGTGTATAGATACGTTGATCCCCTCACTAACACTAGATTCCCCAAAATGAAAACCACACTCATAACACTTAACACTATTTCCACAAAGAAAAAAATCAGAATCCTAGTTCTTCGGTAGAACTGAACTCCTCTGATACCACTTTGTCACGACTCGTCTCCCGGGGTCCGTTCCATGACTACCCCAAGAACACCTTCTATAGGCTAGGGGCTAGCGATTAGCACCAAAAGAAGTATCCCTAAAATGGGAAGGCATTGACTTTAAACCTGTATAAACTCACTGGGTAGAATGCAACAAGAGGCAACCACACAGACTAGAATGCAACAAAAGAAACTGTGAATTAAAATGTTGTAGGAAACAATGATGAATGTAATGGGGGAAGGAAAAAAAGACGAACCGAAAAAAGTACAATTACAACTAAAAAGTAAAAAACAACTAAAAAGTGAAAGACATCTGTTGGAGAATCCACCACGGATCCTACCTAATGGGCAGGGACAGCTCACGATCAGTAGTCCCTGCATCATGTCACACCAAAAAGGTTCCAGCTCCATGCATCATCCAGTCCAAGCTCTCTAAGCCTAGATGAACATTGTATGTCATTTGTACCAGACACAACAAGGTGTGGGAGAATCCCATGCATGGGTGAGTATAACGTTACTCTATAGGGGAATTGAGACCCCCTGTAGGTCTCCTAGAGTTCTAAAAAGGGAAAACTACGAAGCATGGAGTATGAGTACACAATACCACCTATCTCACACCAGGGATCACTTTAGGTCAAGGGTAGAAGGGTTGTCACAACCTTGAACTCCTAGGATCTTAATGAACTCATCCTCTATCGAGTACAGTGGGCCTTCCGGGTCAGAGAGAGCCGCTTCCCACTAGCCTTGAACTACTGAGGTACTCACACCGATCGCGTACCATGGGTCATCCGAGTCATACAGAGCCTCCCTCCCACATGGGGTCCTACAGAGGTACTCCTCCCCATCGCATATCGTGGTCGTTGAGTCACTCTGAGTCGAAAAGTCAGCAGTCATCAGGTCTCAGCTGGTCGTAGGGTCCTGTATGTACTGTACTTGGGAGAACTTCTACCCATTCCATCAATCATATTCCCACCAACATTCAGTGTCACAAGAAGTAAACCAATTATCTTTCATGTCATTAGGGTTACAAATCAAAAGATGGTGCGTCAATCAGATTCATGGTCTGTGCGTTATGGGAATTTCAGTGACGAGGGCCCGGTCAGATTCAGGTATGATCCAACCTAATTGTACTTCAAGTTTCTCCGAAAACTCTCATAAAGTAATTCAAAACGACTGTCTCACTACAAGGATCCTGAATCCATAGACGATTCGTCAAACGGAAGTTTGGTTCTTGAGATAAGACCCTTTAAGTGTTTTTGGGCCTGGTTGGGCCCGGGTCCAATCTGACCCGGTCAGACTGACCCGTTCTAGGCTGGGCCGAGGTCTGGCCCGGTCCATAAAAGGGGAGACCCTAAAAGGGGCGGCCCACAAGGGAGGAAAAACCCATGTGTGTGTGTGTGGGGGTGGGGGGGGGGGGGGTAGGGGGCATGGCGTGGCCCGCTGGCTGGCGGTGGCCCACTGGATGGCGGCCTGACCCAATGGTGGAAACCCCCGGTAGGGCAGCCCGACCCGTTGGATGGCGGCCTGACCGTGAAGGGCGTGGCCCACTGGGATTCCACCAGGAGGCTTGGGGGAGCCACTCCCCTGAGATCCTGAACATCCATGGTCTGTTCGGCTTTTGAAGAGGCAACACCATATGGGAACTGCCTGGTTTCCACAGAACCCGTTGGAGGCACAGTTCCTCCTCCTCTGCTGCGGCTTCGGCCGCGATCTCCTGCTCACTGGCGGCGTGCGATGGCACACCTCCCTTCTTTTTCGTGGCCGGCTGACGAGACGACCACCTTCTTCAGCTATTGAGGCTGACGAGCATTGACCCCTTGCAAATAGGCAGTGCACAATGGCACGTCATACCTCCTTTGCAGCTGGCTGCTCCGATGACCGCGGTGGCTTTGTGTGGCAGCCCCTTCATGCAGCGTGCATCAACGTGCTAGCAGTCTTCCCAGGAGGCTCAAATATGTAGCAATGATAGGAGAGGGTTCGGGAAAGGTTCGTTAGGCCTGCTCCCTCCACGTTAGCTCAAAAAAAAAGGGACGTTAATGGTTTAACAATCAAATGAATTAAACAACAAGATAAACCCCACAAGATAATATCCTGTAATAGCCTCCCACAAAATGAATGAATCGCGAATCAAAAAGTTAGTCAATTGACCCACGTTCTTCGTATAATTTCAGGAATGGGGAAGAGGAAAACAATTAAAAATCATAAATGGAAAACCCCCTACCTAGAACCATCGGAGAAACGTCGGCGCTTGAAGGTGGGTTGGAATTATTTTTTCCCACAACCGGTTCCCAATGACTCCACTCATATGTCTCCATCTGGTTCGTGGTTCAATGTCTTCCCTCACCTACCGCTGGGTCAGCTCTGTCTTCTAAGGGTCCGACATCGTGGAACTACTTCATCACTTCGTTTCTTGACAATGTTGTTCTGATACCTTCCCCCAAGCTCCATATATATAGGATAGGGGGAGGGTAAGTAACGACGTTGAAGTTTAATGAGGCTCATCAATTAGAAATATTCCTAATTCCCCAATGACGTCATTACATAGGATTGGAAGGTCAATCCATTTATTGGCTTGACACATCACTGGCCCCACACCTTGGATTGTCAGTTAGAGGATATGAAATAAAATAACAAAATAATTTTATTTCATTTCTTTTAAAAAGTTGAAAAATTTTACTTTTTTTTCTGGACCTACAACGATCAATGTAAATCATTCCTTAAGTGAATCTCGGCACTAAAGATTCAATGGTACCCTCGGATTTTGAATCTGAGCAACGATTAAAAAGTTAGAAAATGCCACTCGTGTGTTTACTAAACGTACCCGAAAAAAAAGATCAGTAAATTATTAATGTTCACCCTTGACCCTCGCCGGCCGAGGTTAGGTTCCGCCAAAGGAGAAAAGGTCCCGAAGTACTCAATAGTACATTATTATATTTAATTTGAGTTACCATTTTGAAGTTATGGATTCTAAAATAAAATAATTGTCACTTAATTATTTTATTTACATCCAAATACTAACTTTCCCTGGGGGCCCGTACCGACCAATGTCAGTATCTACCTAAAAAGAGCATGCCCTCCTGAGTTCAGTGGTGGTCTCAGATTTTTAATACGACTTTCCTTTTGTGAGTTATAAGAATTTGAGAAATTAAATAACATTATTTAAATATTTTATTTATTGTTATACCATTTTCAGGGTTTCTCATAGGAATATTCCGCTTACTAAACATAAGTCACGCCTAGGGTAAACCTGCCATCTTGAATGCAACATTCCCTATGATTTCTAATTCGGGAAAAAATTTAATATTTATTCCACCTTTTCAAGAAAATTGCTTACGTGGGCTAATTAAAGCTTAACAAAACTTCGACGGATCATTCCGGGCACTCTAAGCCTTGGAATCACGCACCGTCAGATTTCACAGACTCAAAATAATTCCATATAATTAAAAAAAATTATATGGAAATTCCCAGATATTACATGAACAGATATGAATTCATGCACATGACACTGGGATTTTTTACTTGGTTCACCCTCACTAGGTCATGTCCAGGGAGCATACAACAGTAATGTGCCGAAGTACAAAATTCACTATGGCTAAATTCCATTAACGAGTACATGGTTCAGACTAGATCTTCTAATCTCATGCTCACTTCCTTTAAAAGTTTTAGGGATTGCTCACTGCATTCCCAAGGGTTACTCCCTTTACAACTTTCCCTGTCTCACTACTATTGGAAATGGTCATAGTCTTCCTCTTCCTTCACTCAGTACTCTAGGAAAATAATCCACTCATAGTTTATAGACTTGTATGTCGAACACAATTTATAGAAATTTAGGTCCCCTAATTTTTAAGAATACCACTTCCTAAACTATTGGTAAATGATCTGTTGAAGTTCCTTTTTACCCACAGATTAAATCAACCTTTTTGTGTACTGTTACGTAATAGAAATGACGTTCAAAAAACTAACTTGAATATCTTTCAAGTTTCCTTGAGTGTTCTGCGAACCACCTGATCATCTCGCATAATGTGTACCAAGTATCATACGTGGAACATCTCCTTTGCATACCCCTGTCACTTCCACAAACCGCCCTTCATCCGCAGACACCTCTTCTTTCATTTTTGTGTACCTCCTTGATCTACCAAATCCATGAAATTCTTCTTTGAACCACCCTTTATCCACGAACTATTCTTTGTTCACAGATTTCCATCTCTTCTATATACCAGAGCTCCCCCTCCGTGTATCATGTTCTTCATCCAAAAACTATTCTTCCTTTGCAAACTACAACATCACAGAAAAACACTTTCATGAACTCTTATACTGACTTCTTCAGCATTTGCAGAATCGCTTCCCACAAACCAGTTTCAGACTTCACCATATTCCATGAGAATATATATGTTCTCCAATGATATTATTATCTCTCATCTAATCAACGGTATTATATATCTTTATATAGGCAATGATATCCCCTAAATTCACTATATTGATATTTACCAAATCGTTGATTCAATACCACGTTCACCGTGTATTGCTTCTTCCACCACGAACAAAAAGCCTTATAGAAAACCATTTTTCATATATAGTCTACATATTACCTTTTCTCTTATGTGGAACCATTCTATTATGCCATCCTACGAACCGCCCCATCTTCTGCATACTGCACGCCCTTCACCAGATTCTGTTTCCATGAACCATTTTCACCCCTCTGGTTACCATTCTTGCTACCAGGTATGCAACAGCAAACCATTCCTGGACATGGTACATGAACCATGTTCTAAGTTAATCAATTACCTTATTTTTCCAATTTTCTTCATCGTTATTGTTACCATTTACTCCTATGATAAAAAATATCCTTTTCCAAAAACAAACTCTGGATTTTGAGGCCCAAAAACTTTAAAAACACTAAGAAACTATATCATCTTAAAAACCTATCTTCAGAAAACACCAAACATACTCATTCATAGTAATCTAGACTTTTCAAAAAACACAATCACACCACAAACATACCGAGAGGACACCTTAAGGAATTTTTTCCAAAACTATCCCTATTTGGGTTTGTTGATAACTCTTCTCATAAAAAATCTTCTCATTTGATACATCATTAAAATTCTATCCATATTCAACCACTATTCACATAATGTGATTAAGATAACGATAAATGATTTATTAAACACACATTCTAACCCCAAAAAGAACCATGCTCGACATGAGAAATAAGATTATAATGAAAATTTCATCAATCAATCACTTCATTCCAGACACTAACTCTTAAAACCAATCACCTACTTTCATCACAAACCTCAAATATCATGATATGTAATAATAGATCGATCACTTATAGCATCGTTAGATTAAATACTCCTCCTATGTTAAAACTCCCCCAAATAGATTTATATCAGCTTTACCTCCCCCTATCTCACTTCTCCACTTAAAAACTTCTCCCCGTGTCTTTTCTCCCCTAGAATAGTCACACATTCTCCACCATTGTCAATGAACCCGAAGGACACTTCATGGTTGTTTAAAATTGGGTAAAAAAATAAATATCAACACATTAGGGGAAACACACCGTACCTCAGAGAGAGGGGGTTCCACATCTACAGTTTTTGAGGTGTGGGGAGTCGACTAGACTCCCATAGCCATCTTATATATTTCAAATTATTCTTTGGGTAAGGACGTCATAATAATATCTATAACTTGTTGTTGTTTTTGTACAAAATGAATCTTCACAAGCCTTTTCTCCACTTTCTCCTTGATAAAATGATATTTGATTTCAACATGCTTTATCCTTAAGAGATGGACTAATTTTTTTGCTCAAATTTATAGCACTTGAATTATCACAATGGATTATGATCAAATAATTAACTTCAAATACAATATCATCAAGCTGCTGCTTCATCCATAGTAATTGTGTGCATGCTTATGTAGTCGCAATGTAATCATCTTCTTCAGTTCACAATGAAATAAAATCTTGTTTCATGGTCAACCAAGAAAAACACAATCCACCATGATAGAATAAACCCAAGGACATTGATTTCTTATAATGTGCTGAATTGGCCCAATCTAAATCTATAAATCCCAGTAACTCTGGATGAGCTTTTTCATTAAACATTAATCCTAAATCCACTATTCCCTTGATACACCATAGTAATATTTTCAAATAAATCATGTGCCTCTCCTTCGGATTGATTTGATACATCACTACTTGGAATGTGAAAAATATAATATGAGGCCTTGTCGCAGTCAAGTACACCATACTTCTAATTATTTTCCTGTATTATGTAATATTTACTACCTTGGCTTCATCATCTCATGGAAGTTTCAACTAGGTAGCAACTAGAGTCTTCATGTCTTCGGAATTATCCATTCCAAACCTACTGAAAACCTCCTTGGTATATTTATATTGAGAAATAAATGTTCTATTTCATCCTTGTTTCACATATAAGTCAAGGAAAAAGGCCATCTCACCAATCATCATCATTTCAAATTAGATTTTAATGTATTAAAAAAATATGAATTGTTCTTTATCTAATCCACCAAATATTATGTCATCGACATAAACTAGCACCATCATCCTTTAACTACTTCCATTGTTGAAATACAGATTGTAATCAACTCCACCATGCTGCAAATCGAGCTTATTTAGAAACTGCTAAAGCCTTGAATACCAGGCTCTTGGTGCTTTATTAAAACCATATAAAGAATTATTCAATTAAGAAACTATGTTCTAATTTTTATTAATGAGAAAACTATCTAGTTTCTTAATGTAAACTTCATATTCTAGAACTCCATTATGAAATGATGACTTGACATCCATCTAGAAAACCATAAACTTTCCTTACACTACTATGGTAGAGAATAATATGGTTCTCTCCAGGCTTGAAATAGGTGAAAATGTCTCATCAACATCAATACCCTTTATCTGGGAGTACACTTTGCACACCATTCGTGCTTTGTTTTGAATCAAAACACCATATTTATTCATTTTGTTGTGAAGGAACCATTTTTTATAGATGGCATTCTTGTTTGTTGGTCTCAAAATAATCTCCCATGTATGATACTTCTCAATTTGGTTAATCTATTTCTTTATTTCTAGAACCCAATTCTCATATCCAGTTCCTTCATAGAAGAATTTAGGCTCCACTTGTCATAGATATGATGCTTGCTGAAGAGACTCGATCCTCTTTATCTATAATGCTGATGTCGTATCAACAATTATGTTCTGTCTAACAATTTCAGCTCTTGTTGCTGGTCTCTATGAAGACACTGATTTTTTATCATCACTCTCATCATCTAAGTATTATTCTAAATCAATCTCTAGAATTGGAGAATCTCATGGTCTTCTTATATATTCATCACTATCCTCCTAAGACTGATCATGTATTTTCTAAAGATTCATCTAATTATACACTATGGATACATCATGTCTTTTAAAAATATACCTTATCTTCTTATTAAATCATTTATATTATTTGATCATCTTTGATTAGCTAATAAATATCCCTTCATCTCCACGAGATTCAATCTTCCTATATTTCTTGTTATTGAGAATGAAACACTTACTTCCAAAGACTCGAAAGTATTTCAATGTTGGATTCTTTCCCTACCATAGATCATATGGAGTCTTCTCTTATTTTGGACACAATAAGGCTCTGTTTTATGTGTATACTGATGTCATCACCACCTTTCTCCAAAAATTATCTAGAATATTTGTCCCAATAAGCATTGTTCTAGCCCTGTTGTTCACAATATGATTTCTTCTATCAACTACTCCATTCAATAGAGGAGTTCTTTTCACTGAAACATGATTCTTTATCCCATGTTTTCTTGAGATAATCATCCACTTGGCTATTTTTGAACTCTGTTCCATTATCTATTCGAATCTACAGGATTTTTTGACCATGCATATTTTCACATTCATGTCAATATATTGTAATGCAACGAACACCTCAAATTTTTGGGTGATGATTGAAACCCATTCCATTCTGCTATAATCATCAATGAAGAGAACATAATATCTCCTCCCATAAATATCCCTTTGAGAAATGGACCCACAAACTTCTATATACACCAACTCAAGTAGTCTTGATGACCTTTTTTCCTTGGTCTTACATGTCCTTGGAATGATCTTCCCTTGTTGGCCAGGATCACACAAATGAGTATGATCATGTGATAATATGGGGATATTTCAAGAAGAATTATATTTCACCAGATCATTGAAGGATGTTTGGCTTATGTGGCCAAGACACTTATTCCATAACTTGTTTTCCTCATCCTTGAAAAAAACACATATCTTCTTCTCTTCTCAAGAGGTATAGATTCACTTTTGTATGATTTCCTTGTAAAAAATGGCACCATCCTTTTCTTTGATGATACAGAATTTCTTGGAAAAACTTATGGAATGAACTGAGTCACACAATTGAGTAACACATAGAATGTTATGAATAATATCTTCAACAATGAAGACATCTTCTCATCTCATGTCTTTACTCCATACATGGTTTTTCCCCATGCAATAATTCTTAGGCCCTCATCATTAAAAAAATATTATGAAATCATCTTTATCATACCTAATTCTATTCACTATATCCTGATTTATCATCATATGGGAAGTGAATCTGTTGTCGATGATCCATATCCCAGTGTGATCTAATGCATTGAACACAATTTCCTCAACCACTACCTACTCATCCCTTTTAATTTTGACCCACGTATTTGAATTCATACCTGACACCGAATGATAATATTGGTCTTCCTACGTATATTATGGACCAACTTAAACTTTCAGAGTGCAAATCAATATTTAATTTTCAACTCCCTTCATGATACATTTGGTTGCTTCTTATGAATAAATTCAGTCTGCCTCAATAATTCCTCTGCATTGTTGATGTGCAATATCTTTCCATATTTCTGAGTCCTTTCTACCCGAAACAAAGTCCATAAAATGATGACCTGGAATATTGAGCTCTGTAAAACCACATATATTGGTCTTGTTCCCTTTGGTACCTATTTTCTATGGAACATATTTTTTGAGAGTGTTCCATATTACCACAACAATATCATCTTATGTGAGGTACATTCATGTGTGGAAATGATGCACCACTAGTTGTAAATTGGGTTCTATAATTCTTCTTATGATTCCTCATAAACAGATCAATATTCAATCTTTGAGTGGGTGCTTGTGGTCTGACTTGGAATGTAATTGCTTTCTATTTTAGATCAAGCCCTATACTATCCTTATAATTCAGAGTTGATGGTTGCTTCTATTTTTATAGACCACTCTTCTCAAATTTCATCTTCTCTATTTCCTGTAGGATCTTCTTTCCTAATTTCTAACATAGAGTTAATAGTTTCTACTTGTATTTATCTTTTTGTTTTAGACCAATGACTTCCTATTCTATTTCATTGATGCGTTTTATTTGATCTTTTCCAGTTTTAGTCAAACGATCAATTTCTATATTTTGTTCATCAATTTAGGGTTTGTCCTGAACCACATATTCTAATCTTTCTGGCAATAAAGACCTCAACTTTTCAGTTTCTACATTCAAATTAGAATTCTATTCTTCTTGATGATGCATATAGAGTTTTGAATCACGAACAATTTTGTTATATTTATTTGTTTTAGCTCTGAAGATATTTATCTCTTCAAGGGAAGATTATAATTCTGCTTGAACATCAACTATTACCTCAAGTTCTCCATCTTCATTGTCACTTTCTTGCCTTGTTAAAGAATTTCTGACAACGACCACCAAAGCATCTAATTTCTGATCCTTCTAGAACTCCAACTATTCTGTCTCATATTATTATAAACTTTAATTTTCTTTTGAAATCATATTATTCCTTTTGAATAACATTCTCTTAGTACTTCCCCTACCTTTCACATTTGATGAATACTTCTTTTGGGAAATTTCATCAATGTATTAATTGTCATCATAAAACTTATTAGGGAACATTACTGAGAAATTACCAATCTTTCCACATCGAAATCATGAAAATGAAAGTTTTCCTTGGAAATTTCCTTTTCCCCTTGGTATATTTGAGGTGAGAAATGACATGACATCATCCAAATTTTCCTATTTAGGGATATCTTCAATAGATATATTCTTCATGGACTTGAATGACACTTATTTTGACTTATCCTTTTTAATGTATCATTATCATCATTTCTCACTTCTTATGATACAAGGGTACGGTGTAGGTTATCCATTGTCAATGATTTTAGGTATTTATCTTCCAATACTGAAACATTCAGATTAAACCGTGGTGTAAGTTTTCTCAAGATATGTTTCACAATATTTAGGTATTCAATGAATTCTCCAAGACACCACATTTCATCAAAAATAACATTTAACCGATTGAAAAATGAATTTATAACTTCAATAGGATTCATTCTGAGATGCTCAAACTTGTTCCATAGAACCTGCATCTTTTCTTTTATGACTTTTGTATCACCCTCATAAATGTTCAACATTTTTTAGCACATAGAACATGATGTTTTAAATGATATAAACTTCATATAAATTTTATTTTACAGAGATACACCTAATTAATTGATCCCTTTAGCTTTGAAATCCAATTCCATTCTTTTAGATTCTAATAAAGAACCACTATTGATGTTAGTCGATATTCCATGCATAGTTGCTGTGAAGAAATCCATTCATACTGATTAAAAGTAGTGATTCATTCAATTATTTAATTGTTGATAATTATTTTAGTTGAATATCATAATTCCTTTATGATTTACCAACTTCATTTCTTATTCAGTGAGATAACCACTTACTTTCAACCTTTCTCTCTGATACCATTTTTTACCCTGAGTGGGGGGGGGGGTGAATCATGGTATGGCATCTTGAAAATTATTCCCATTAGGACCATGTTTAATGGTTAAAAAAACAAAATAATATCTTCCTCCCATAGAAAAGTATGAACATACATGAAATCATGCAGAGGAAAAATCATTTTTTACTTGGTTCACCCTCACTGGGCAACATCCAAGGATCATACAATGGTGATGTGGTGACGTACCCAATTCACTAAGGATCACTGCCAATAATGAGTACAAATTTTGGATAGATCATATATGCCTAGGCTCCATACCATTAAATGTTTTAGGGTTTGATCACAATATTACCAATGGTCACTCCCTTTGCCTCTTTCTCTGGCTCACTTCCAGTAAAAAGGGTCACCATCTTCTTCTTCCTTCACCCACTTCTCTTGGAAGGAAATCCACTCACAATTTAAAGACTTGTAGGTTGAACACAGTTTATAGACTTATAGGTCCATTCATTTTCAAGAATACCGTATTCTTAACTATAGATAGATGCCCTGTTGAATTCCCTTTTTCAACCCAGGATGAAATCCACCTTTCTATGTACTTTTAGGTAATGAAAATGACTTTCAAAAATTGACATGATGATTTTTCAAGATTCCTTGAGTGTTCTATGAGCCACGTGCTTCTCCCACATACTGTGTAATGATTATGGAATTTGGAACACCTCACCTGCATACCGCTTCCTATTTGTCGAACCACCCTTCGTCCACAAACTCTTCTTCATTCGCTGTTGCGTACCGACTCCGTGTACCATCCCCACAAACCTCCTCTGTGAACCATCCTTTTTCCATGAAGTATTCTCTGCTCATGGACTTCTTTCACTTCCACATACAGGAGCTTCCCCTCTATATACCACATTCTTCTTCCGCAAACTATTCTTCAATTGTGAACTACAACATCCTACAAAAAAACTATCATGAACTGTTCCACAAACATCTTCATCCTTTGTGGAATCACTTCCTACAAACCACTTTCAGACAAAACCAAATTCCCATAGAAAGGATATGTTCACTAATGATATTCCCTCTCTCCCCTAATTAGTGGTATTTTCTCTCCTTATATTGGAAAAGATATCCTCTTAATTCGTTAAATCAAGATTTACCAAATCTTTGATTTAGAACTGCCTTCACCACATATCGCTTCTGCCACCACGAACCGCAAGCCTTCTAGTGAACCATTTTTCATATACAGTACATATAATGCATTTTCTTCTCTGCAGATCCATTCTATTCCGCCATCCCGTGAACCATTACGCCTTCCACATACTGCATGCCCTTTACCACAAACAATTGTCGTGAATCGTTTCCACTACTCCATATACTATTCTCACTTCCTGGTATGCAACCACGAACCATTCTCAGACATGGTATGCGGACCATGTTCTGAGGTATGCAGTTCCCTTATTTTTCCAATTCTCTTCATATTTCTTCATACAATTTACTTCTATGATGAAACAAATTTCATTTCCAAACACAAACTTTTAATTTTTTGGCCCAAAAAATTGGGAACACACTGGGAAATGCATCACCTTAAAAACATATCTTCATAAAACACTAACCATACTCATTTTCAGTCATTTGGCCTTTTCAATGATCAAAATTTTCTAAAAACACTCGATACTAAATATTTCCTAATATTTTTCAAATAAAAATTTATCTTTTAAAATATTTTTTGATTCAATTGTTCATATAGAAATTCATTTAGTTTGAGAGATATGGATATGTAGTCCCATATATTTATGTTTGATTTAATTATTTTAATGATATATGAAAATTTAGAAGGGATGTTTTAAAAATCCATATCGAATATTTGCATCGATTTTGAAAAAGTATAAATTTAAAGAGTTTATTGGGTCTTGTGGTAACTAATTATATGAAGTGGAACATCTTGGTTTATCTATAAATCATCATCTAGAAGTCAATACAGAATGAAAGTTGAATCTTGGATTAGAATTATTTTAAAATGCATATCATATAGTGATTTATATTAATTTATACATTTTAGACAACACATGTGAGTTTCAAACATATATATCATCGCATATAGTTCAATGAATAGTATGAAATCTAAAAAGAAATGAAATGTGGATGATTAATGAATATAAAAATTCATTTGATTGATGGTTTAAAGTGAAAATCAGCATTGACTTACCCATATCAGAGACCGTGAAATGGTTAGCTATAGGGAAATGTATTAATATGACCACATGGTTTGATTTTGACATTACTTGTGACACATTTTACACAAAAGATTGGGACAAGAAGCGTTTAATTCAAAATAGTGGATTAATTTTTATCACTAAATTAATTCAATTTTCTAGTGAAAAAGATAAAAACCAAATTTCTATATCAACAACATACTTTTTAGTTTTTCAGGATATATGAAAAATTTATTATAAAAATTTTCAAGTACCAATGCTTATGTTTAACTAGGTTGATAATAACCGTGGTGTAAAACATGATGATTATGAATTTCCACATATTGATTTTGAAAAGATTTACTTATAAAGTGGAAAAATTTATCATGTAAAAACATGAAAATAAGATATTTTATGTTATTGAATCAGTGAATAATTAGTGGTATATCACTTTTCAAGGGAAAAATTCATTTGGGCGATGAGGATGTTGATGATATTGTGGAATTATGTGAGGTTTCCTCATCTATTACATTATTATATAAGGATAAAAGTGGAAATGATGTAGACATATTCTATCCTATATGAAATGAACACATTGAAGAGAAATGGGAAAAAATTCTATTACATTCTGTATCATTCAGGTAAATATCATTTTTTTAAAAATACACATTCAAAAAACTCTATTTTTTAAAACATGGATTTTTAAAACAATAGATATTGTTCATTTCTCTCATTTTTGTATTAAATATTATATTCATCATTTTTAGCTATTCTTTTTAAGAACCCTGAGAACAATATTTTTTTCTGAAATAAACACATGTAAAAAAAATATTTTTTAAAATATTTATTTAAATTTATAGATGTTGATGTTTATTCTAGTTATTTATTATTTATTATTTTCATTAGTTTTAGTTAGACATTTTTCAGATGAAAAATCATGAAATTAATTTTTTTTGGGAAACATACACATTTAATGACACAATTTGTTTTTAAAATTTTGATATTTAAATTTATGAAATTTATCTTTTCATTGATTTTATATTAATTTTTATTGCCATAAGATTCAGTTAAACTTTTTATGGTTGAATAATCTTCACACCATTATATTTTTGTGGCTATTTCTTGTATTAAACACTCATAGATAAATATAATTTACTCTATATTATTAAAAATAATTTTTTACTTTAAATGATCCTTTAATTCTAATTAAATAAAATGAAACATTTCCTATATTTAACTATTTAAATAATAGTCATGGAGGTAGAATATTATTTACCAAGAAACATTTATGTTTTTTCATATTAATATATCTATAATAATTTAATTATTTAATAATATTGTATCTATTTTCTAATTTTTTCTACAAAACTACTGGTGATAATCTTATGAAAGAGTAATATTCTTCCATACAGAATATGATACACAGTGTTGGTAGACATGAGATTACACATTTTCCAAAACATTCACCTACTAAATGGTAATAGATATTTTTAATTGAAATTAATGATAATAATAACCAATTTGGCCCAAATAAAAATAATTTAAGGGGTTATATGTTAATGCAGTTCCATTGTAGGATTATTATTTTATATACCTATTAGAGGTGTTTCAAAGAGATAATAAATGATCTATTGTCAGAATCCATAATGTTAAAATTTATAAAATTGTTTAAAATTATATAAATATTTTTTATTTCATATGACTAATATATAATATATTCAATTATATATGAAATTTTAATTTCATGACACAAAAAAATTAGGAGGTGATGTCTATATTTTATTTAAACCAATTAGATATATTAAAACAACTAAATTCAATTTATATGTTTTGGAAAACATTTAATGAAAACTCATGCCTTAAATATAAGTTTATATTTGTAGTTAAATGGGAAATGTTTTTCTCTAGACGATAAGATTATGCTATTCTAGTATAAATATTATTATATATAAAAACAATTTTTAATATTTTATGTTCATTACTTGAAGGGTTATTCATTTATTCATATATAACAGGACTTTGGGAGATATAACTAAGATATATAATCATAGAATTTATAATCCCATACATTTCCATGCACATTGTATCATTTATTATAAGATCACATGGTTTCTGAAAAGTTTATTGGAATAATAGAAAAAACAATTAGTAGCTCCAAAGAGGTTTATCTTGGCCCTCAATATCCTCTCACAAACCATAAAAATAGAAAAAGGAAATGATAAAATAGTGGAGTTTATTATGGATCCACAGAAAAAAATATCCAATAATTTTATATGAAATTAATTAATATTTTTCATGAATATTATTACATTTTAATTTCATCACACAAGGATAACTTTTATATATATCATTTTAGGATACCTTTCATGATAATGTGATATAAGGGACATTTATCTATAAGGGTAGAATGAATTTTTATGTTATTTCATTAGTAAATATAGAATACCTAGTCCAAGTAAGAGGATATGAGATGAGTGTTGATATTAAATTTTTTAGATGCACTAGTATGATTTCGAGGGAGATAGAATACGATGGAAAATGCATTACTTGAAGGATGATACCTAATTGAAAAATCTATTAATAGTTAATCAAGTTAAATTTTATGTACAGGTTATGTTTTTAGAATTTTTTTGAAAAAAATAGCATATAAAACCTACATAGCCTTCACAGGCTTCCTACCTAGATCTTCCACCTCCTTATTCAAACCCAACTATGTATTACGAGTTGTATATTGGGGATCGTCATGCACATATTTTATCATCTTGAATGGAACATAATTTGAGGTATTATATACATCATCAACTTTTTTATTTGGGCGAGGAAAGAGTAATGATACATGTTATTAATGATCCAACTATTCTAGTGTCATTATAATGAACCAGGATTTTCAAACACAGATATTACATATTATCATATTAATATTCAATAAATTTCACAAATACATTCCAGGGAATCATAAATGTTTATTGTATTTTAAGACTATATGAAAAATATTCTCATTTCATGAAATATATTCAATATATCCCATAAAGATATTCCTATATAGTATAATTTATAGACATACCCTACTTAAGACCTATATTCATAACATGAGGAAAGGAATCATTAGAAAGGGTGAGATTATATTCTCAGCAATGGTAAAAAAGGTAGATGCCGACAAAAAAATATCTAAAGTCTTTGAGAATATGAGAATAACATATGTTAACCATACCCTGTGTATCGTTGATCATTAACTTAAGTCATAGCATAAATATAGAATGTTTATAAGACATTAATAATAAAGGAATCAAGGTAAATAGTCCGTGAGAGAACAAAGTTTTAATAAGACATAGATTTTTGGAATACAAATAAAAATATAAAACCTTATTTCAAGGATATCCACCAATACAATCATAAAATTTTAGGTTTGGGTTATCCACCTATGTACCCTTTTCAGGATTGAGATAACATCCCGTGTACCATCTTTTTTGGGTTTGGGATAACCACTTGTCTACCCTCTGAGGTCATAGAACATTAATCATTACCTAATATTTTTAAGGTATGTATAGGTCCTCCCATTAAATAATCCATATATTTTTGTACTATCAATCATATAACATTCATTATATTACATCCCGTAGAAATTAAATTGGGCACATAAACGTTTCACCATAACACAACCCGTGGAATGATATAGGTTTCAAAAACATATTTTCATCATAAATATAAACCATAAAGAGAAATAATAAGGTTATTATCACTGGATCATATAACTAATAAATCTTATTTAACACCAAAGGATTTCATCTTAGATGTAAAATGATTTTGAAAGATCGATGGGAACATTTCTTAAGGAAAATAACCTTTCCACTTTGAAAACACATATTTAAAATCTGAAACATTACCAAATATTAAAGAAAATATTTTATTTTTAAATGACCATAATAAATTGTATATTAATATTTAAAATATTGAGTAGTCTATATAGAGTAAAAATATTTATCATGCAGTATAGATTTAATTGAAGATTACTTTCATAGTTTCAGTAAAAAGTCAAAAGATCCTTATTCAGAAAACAAAAAGAATATTAATTTTAATATATTTTGTAAATATTAAAACATGAGTAAAAATGTATCACAAAATTTATTAGGGAATAATGAAAAATATATTTAAAACATTTTCACAAAACATGTACATGGAAGAAAAATGAATTTCTTTCAAAGAGACAAATAAATTCGGGTTTTCTTTAAAAAATTATTTTTGAATCTTGAGTACATAATGAGATGAAAATAGAAAAACATATAATTTTAAAAAATAACATGAAGATAATAAAATTCATGAGTTTTCTGAGAGTTCAATTATAATATCTCATTATTGGAAGTGTAATCAGAAAAAAAACCCAGTAGACAATGAGATTGTAACACCAAACAATCACCACATTGATAACCATTTGAATAATAATCCCCATGATATAATTAAAATTATTTGGAAATTTAAATCCCCCTAAATTTCCTAAAAATCATCTTAAAATATATTCATGGGTATTATATACACCACATCAATGAAAAAAGTGGTGAATATGACATGTGTCTCACTAAAATAAATGTGAGTCAAAAAATCCTTTATCATTTTTTGAAACTATTAAATTTTGAGAACCAATAAAGAATAACATAAAAGGAAACATTAAATATATTTAAAAATAGGAGATTAATTTTAAAACATGTAAA
Organism: Viscum album; assembly: GCA_963277665.1. Taxonomy (NCBI): domain Eukaryota; kingdom Viridiplantae; phylum Streptophyta; class Magnoliopsida; order Santalales; family Viscaceae; genus Viscum; species Viscum album. Next base: position 911,065,239 of record OY728145.1, read on the forward strand.
ATGGTATATATATACACCACAAAAAATAAACGAGTAATGAATTTTTCATAAGTCTACCAGAAATAAAAGCGAGACTATAATTCACTTACCATATGTATTGAATTACTTAGTGCACATTTGAACCTCATGTATAATAAATAAAAGTTTATTATAAATCTATTAAAAAACTATAATTATATATATCATACCATATATAGTTTTTTAATTATGACCAATTTATTACCCATTCATCAACAATTCCATATTAAAATCACGTTTCAGGTAATAACCACTTCGTTTTTCATGTGTGTTTTGGTTTTGTATTTTTAGTCCTTTTAGTTTGATCATGGTACCATAATCTAAAAAATATTTAACAAGATATAAATATCATATATATTAATTATATATGTATTTATAGTAATCCATTAAAATTAGATATATAAAATAAATTTCACCCTTCACAGAGAGGGTATGTCGTACATACACATGAACACTGTTTCCACTATCTCAACAGATAGAATGAAAGGAAGGTAGACAATATGTCACCATTATAGATTAATTATGATGTCATATATTTCATATATATTACAAAATTTTATCCTTATTAAATTTCATGTAAATTATAATTGAAATTATAATCAGTACACTTCATGAGGAAGCAACCCGCCATATACTTGAGCGTTGTTATAATGTTCCTTCAAAATATAATATATGAAGATATATATAACAACCATTATCTTAAATTCACATTAATAAATGATTTTTTACATAATATTACACTTAATGAAACTCTGAATTAATAATTCTAGTGTCTTTGTGAATTTGGTACATTACATAACAATTTAAAACAGGAAAAACATCATCTTTATTAAAAAATTCCTTAACACGATCATACATAAAACTGGATGAGATAAACTGGGGACATACATAATCAATGGGTGAGATATAAATCAAATTAAGTGAATAAAAATGGAATAAAATTAATAAATTAATACATGTTATACAATAGGAATATCAATTGGTTATATACGGAACATGAATAACAAGGCATGCAATAGCGTGATAATAATTAAATGGGAAATGTGGAAACAACTTAAAAAAATACATCTTACACATAAGTCATGGAAAAAATCCAAAACATCTTGATGGAAAAAGTACCATAAGGTAATTGGGTCAATACCTATCCCAACAGGATGTCTCATGAGACTAAACATTACCCAATGCATTGGATTACTATATAATTAGGGGTGAACCTATCACATTCATTTCATTCTCATGATTAATTATGCCACATAGATCATAAAACATGGATTCATTCATCATAATATTTTATTACACTATCATGGAGTGTGTAATAAATACATGTAAGTCGAAATTTTAATAGTTATATATTTATAAAGGCGAACACACATTATAGGAAATCATTATGGTATTTAGTACAAAATTTTTTTGGGATGGAAAAATCGTGATGAAATTTCTATATCAGAACATCATCTCATAATAAATAATAAATTAGGTTTATGAGAGAGAAATGGGTATATAATAATTTTTAAATAAAATGGGATGTAATAGGTACATTGAAATATATGTCTCAACACTAGGAATTTGAAATAGAATATATAATATAAGAAAGAAACTTGAATAAAGAAGAGAAGGTGAGGATCCCTTACATGAGTGTGTGACTCCAAATTATTTGGTGGGGGGGATAGCTTCTTGAGAGATTGATGTAACCTTATGAGAACTATATATATGTTATGGAAGAGTAAGTAAATTATCCAAGAAGTTTTAGTGAATATGAATGGGATCTTAGGTTGGTTTATACAGGAAATGAGTGGGGATTTTTTTTTCAATCATAGGTTATGAAATCTATATAATAAAGTAAACAAAACCACAAACTGTACCATGTTTTTTTCCAATAGTTTCTGAAAAAATGGGATTTCATTTCATTATTTTATAATGCCAATTTTCTAACTTAATAAAATAATACAATTTCTTATGTGGAGGTGCGTCGTACTCTTAAATGAATGATTTTAAAATCTTAAAATACATTAATGGTTTTGGAGGATTCATAATGGTTTTCTAAAATTAATCAAATAAACATGAAATAAAATGATATTAAACATTAAAAATATATTTGGTTATTTATACATTTTATATTATATAATAAATCACTTTTGGGTCATTATGAGGTCAAAATACACAAATTATATTTACACCAAATTTCATTTTTACCCGATCATTTAAATGTATCATAAAATTATGAAAAACACACTATTGTTTAATTTCAACGTTCTAATTCCAAAAATAATATTCTCTTTTTCTAAAAAAATTTATAAATATTTCAATTTTTACTTTTCAAAAAACACTAACATTTATTAATAAATTCTGGGTTTTTTTTGACAATAATAGCTTTTGAATCCTTATAAAAATTCCATATGAATTCATAAATATTATATGATACATTATATTTACTTAGAAATATTCAATAATAATATCTTATTAAAATATTATTTATTTAAAAAATAAATTAATTCATCAAAATAAGTTCCTTAATTGCATTTGAATATGACCCAAAAATACTATTTGTGTTTTATTATATGAAAATGAAAATAATTTATAATGTAACAATAATATGGTGTAAATTTATCCATTATTCTATAAAAAATACTATAAATACACATATAGCTGGAGTATTCATACATATCCCTTTAACACACCATAAAAATCCCTAATAGCAACGGACGTGACAATGATATTTTCATGGAGTGGTTCATCATACATGGTTTGAGATGTGATCTCAATGAGCTTAAACTTATCCCGTAAATAGTTTCAATAAGGCTTATGTTGTCAGCTCTCGGCTTGGGATTGGTCAATGTCAAATCCCCAAGATGTTACCTCCATTGGAAGCTCTGATAAATGGGCTTCATAAGGTAATCTCCTACTGGTTGAGGCAATCACTTGATTTTTCTATGTCAATTGGATTGGTTAAACCCCTATATTTATTCTAATCATGTGATCACTATTCAAAAGAAATATTATAAATGTTAATGATACTTAACATTATTTTAAAAATAATAATATATATTATAACCAAATAAGTACATGTGTTTTTTATATCCATAATTTATAATAATACATTAAATTAAATTATAAGGGGAATTTTATTTATAATAGTATGAGTGTTTACAACTCCCCCTCTTAAGAAGTATCTCTCATGAAATTTTCTTTCCAAAAATTAAAACTAATTAGGGTAACTCCATTTCATGACCTCATCTAGTTCCCACATTATTTCTTTGAACACGTGTTTTCTCTACAACACTTTTCCAGGTACATCACCTTATTCCGTATAACATTATCTCCATGATATAATATCGTAAAAGGCTCTAGAATTGAACTACCTATAAATTGAGTACATGTGAGGGGTCTATTATGTAAATCTTTAATAAAGAAACAAGGAATACTTCATGTACTTGGGACCAGTTCTGTGGGAGTTCTAGGTGGTAGACCAACTCTCAGATGCGATCGAGGATCTCAAAGGGGATGATGTATCATGGACTAAGATTTATCTTTATCACAAATCTCATCTCTTTTTTCCAGGTAGATATATATAGGTATACCATGTCTCCAACAACAAAATCTAGGTCTTGTATATGATTGGCAACATAGCTATTTTTTAACTTTGAGTATCCTTGATGTGATTCTTAATGGTCTTATCTATTTCCAACATTTCTCCATAAATTTCAGGACCTAGTAGTTTTTTTCATAGACTTTCTCCATGCATGCAAGTTTTCAACACCTCTTTCCATAAAGGGCTTCATAGGGATCCATTTGGATGCTTGAGTATAAACTGTTGTTGTATGATAACACGACCAATGGTATATTTTGGTCTAATACTCCTTTTATGTCCATTTAAAATGATTGAAACAAATTTTCCATTGCCATAATATCCCACTTATATTGGCCGTCAGTTTGAGGATGATAAGCTATAATGAAGTTTAGATCAGTATTTAGAGCATGTTTGAGACTTTTCCAGAACCTGGAGGTGAATTTTAGATCTCTATTGGATACAAATAATAGTGGTACTCCATGTAGCCTTTCCACTTCTCTGATGTAAATCCATGCAATTTGATCTAGTGAGAACTACTCTTGAATCACAATAAAGTGTGAATATTTGTAAAATTATCCACAAAAACATAGATAGAATTTTTTTTCAAATGGATGTATTTAGAAGTCCAGTGACATAGTTCAGGTTGAGGTTTTACCATTTCCATATTTGTATGTTTAATGGTTGCATCATCCCCTTAGACTTATACCTTTCATCCTTCACATACTAATATACCATGCACATTGATGTATATTTAGTGATCTTCTTCATTATATTGTACCACCACTAGTGTTCTAGGATATCTCAATACATCTTTATGCTTTGTCAGTGGATGGATATGGTTTAACTATGTTCATCTTCCATAAAATCCCTATTTTACTCAGGATGTTTTGGTATGCCTAGTCTTGAACCAAATCTCACCAATCCTTCATATTTAACATTGAACTCAAAGTATTATCCATTCCTTATAGTTTCCAATTTATTCTGAATTCACACATAATTTCTCTAAGAATACTTTATCATTTCCATAAGGGATATTTGAGATATAATTTATTAAATGATTTATGATGTTCCTTAATTTATGATTCCTATGTATATCATTTTCAAATCTAAGAAGACTAGATCCTTATCAATTATCATCAATGATAGAAATTATGGATCATTTCTACCTAGAGGGTCTTCTATGTTATTTTACTTCCTAGGATGGTAGTGAATTGAGCATCATGACCCTTAATCATCTATAACCTTATTCATAATCACATATTCATATCTTTCTATGTGAATATATACTTGAGACTTTTGTGAACCATATATATTTAACACTTATCCCCAAAGAGATAATGACTCCATATTTTAAATAAACATATCACTGCATCCAACTCCCAATCATGCGTTTAGTAGTACTTTTCACGAACATTCAAATACCATAATTCATAGTCAATGACATTGTGATTCTATATTAATAAACATCCCAATCCCTTATTCAATGCATCACTGAATACCAAGAAAATTAATCCACTTCTGGGTAGTGTGTATATAGGGGAAGTGATAATCCTGATTTTTTCAGAATTTTGAATCTCTCTTCACACTCATATTTCCAAATAAAATTGACTCCCTTTTGAGTTATCTTTGTTAGAGGGTTTGACAATTGCAATAAATTTCTCAAAACATGATGATAATACCCAGATAATATAAGAAAACTATAAATATATGTCATATATTTTTTTCTTATCCATCCTTCAACTGATTTTATTTTTGAAGGGTCTATAGATATCCCATTGATTGGGATTATGTGCCCCAATAATGATAGTTTTTCATATAGAACTCACATTTTCAATACTTTTTATAAAGATAATCATTTTACAATGTCTTTAGAATAGTTATTATATTCTCCTCATGATGATACTTGGTTTTGGATTATATTATAAAATAATAAATAAATACAAACACAAATTTGTCAAGGTAAACTCTATAGACTATCTTCATCAAGTCCATGAATATTTCTTGAGCATTAGTGAGTCCAAATGGCATTACTATGAACTTGTAGTGTCTGTACCTCATATGAAAAGTTGTCTTGGGGATATATTCCTTCTTCCAACATATTTGATAATATCCTAACAGAACATCCACCTTGGAGAACTATTGTGCTCCACGTAGGTGATCGAACATGTCATAAATTCATCGTAGAGGATACCTTTTCTTTATCATGATCACATTCAGCTCATGATAATTGACGCAAATTTGCATTGAATTATCCTTCTCCATGATTAAGGGGACTTTTTCACCCCATGGTGAATCACTTGGGGTGTATGAACCCTTTATCTAGATTATCAAGTTGTTATTTCTTTAGATCCTCATGTTCAACAACAACCATAATATACATATTCTTGGATAATTTAAATTCACCAAGTATAATATTTATTGAAAATTCAACCTCTCTGTTAGGAGGAGGACTAGGAAATTCCTCATGAAACACATCAATATATACCCTAAAAATAAGAATGTCGTCAAGAATGGTTCTTTCATTACAATCAATCTTTTGAGAAAGACACACATTCTCATAGGGAAATAATATAAATGCTTTATATATTGGTGCTCAATAAGATTCATCCTCCTCCTTGAAATTGTTCAAAATCGGGGTTTTATTCGCAATAGAGAGATTGATTTAATTCTCATGGAAATTTATGTTGGATCTATATAAGTAAATCCAACCCATACACAAAATTGTATCAAATTCTACTAAAGGAAGTATGACAAAGTTTGTTGGGAACTTTATCCCACTAATTGTGATAGAGGACGAGTTATATACTTGGGATGAAATAATTACTCTATTTTACATTTTCACTGACTGCTTTACATACATTCATTGTGGTGGTTTTTGAATAGTTTTGGTAAAATTTCATGATAAGAAGGAATGCATAGAACTAGAATGAGAAAGTTAATTTTACTATTCTTGAATGAATAACTAGCTTACTGGTCACTGCTTCATAGTTAAGATCCACCTCAAAGGTTGTAATAGAAAAATATCTCCCTAACTACCATTGATGATATTGGTTATCTCTAAAAACCCTTGGATTTGGTCATTGGTTTGTAAAGGGAATTAGTTCTGTGTTGTTAAAGTATTGAAAAATTTGATGGAGTTTGACTGGAGAATTCCTTTCCTCCATCATATTAGTGGGTTTCTCCTATCAACAATCACAAGCTAGGTGAGCTTTATTCCTATACCAAAATAATTTCCCCATTCCCCTTGGGAAATTTCTGGGGTGCTTCTTTCCACACCATTGACGTGACGCCCCAAAAAACTAAAGTAAGAACCTTGTATTCAATGGCGTGTATGACAGGCGACAACAAGGGCATAATGTAATATAATATATGTATACTTTATAATATATTTACTATTGAAAATATATTATACATATTTCAATCCATGAAAAACCGAGTTATCTTGCAATTCACACAACATTCGGTTATGGTACATTATACACAACAACTACCTTCCTATTTACCTTACTTTATATGCAAAATTGATTTTCTTTGATGTCTTGCACTATAAAAAATACTAATTCTTACCGAGAAACAATATATAATTAAAAAATAATTATTAAATATAATAATATATAAATTATCCATTATTAAATGTATTAACTAACGTATGAAAATACAGGGTTAGATAACTAAATCATTGGTTATAAATAAATTAGAAATGAATATAAGAACAAATTGAATATTAAAAGCATATTTTTATAGAAAACTATTTTTTCTACCAAAGATATTTTACCTAAATAGATTAAATTAATTAGAATTAGTGAGTGATATTATATTCATCCAATATATTTGGTAAGCATAAGATAAGATCAAACCTAATATTTCACATAAAACCCTATATTCAGGAATTTTTAACCCCTTAAAGTGGAGAACCTAGTTGAAATCTAAATTTTGACACTTTAATGAATTGAATTTGATACAATAAACATATTTTTGGAATTCAAAATTTCATGATTATCTGACAATGGATATTTGGGATTTTTCTGATAAATTTCTTGTTTTATTGAATAGTGAAAATACGACGTTTTAGTTAAAAACTGCCTTTTTGATTAAATAATTATTAATGTTAAATTATATTATAAAATTGTTTTAATGTCAAATTGGATAAATTATATATCTATTGTTATAATTTAGTTCTTTAGAGTCAATATAACCTTTAAATTGGATATAAAAACTAACCAACTTTTGAACATTTTTCGACTCAAACTAGTTAATCTGTCTGTCTACAAGATTAACATTAATCTTAATTTTTACTCTTCTATGATTTGAATTTTTAAAATCAGATATATAAAATTGTAATAAAGATAAATTTTTTTTCTAATAATATAAACCTAATTTTTTACATAAACGATTTCTGAAAGTGATTAAAATTAATTACTACAATTAAGTTCTTATTAGGCTTAAAAATGGACTAAACCCCATGTTTAAGGGCCCAAATGACCTATCCAATTGTCCAAAATTGATAATATTGTCATATTTCTTCCATAAACATTTCATTAAATAGTACTAGTGGTTTTTATGGCTTTTTTAGGTAATAACATGTGTACAACTAACTTCTTTTCAAGAATACCAAGTAGGTATTTTTCTTTCCCAATAAAAAGACACCACCTCTACCCATTCCTCACACTCCTCAAACCTACTTTGTTTAGACAAGACCTTCCCAAATAGTCTCCCATATTTCCTATCCTATACCTAGAATCATACTTTTGGGAATAAACCCTTCCAACAAAGCCTTTCAGTTTAAACCAAAAGAAGTTACCCGATTAAAAGGTAATTAATTTTCTCAATCTCTCTAGTTTCATTTCCATTATCCAACCCGTTAAATATATTTATTTCATTGTTTTATAAAACAAACAGTATCATAAATATACTAGGATGTTTATATCATCGTAATTTAACCTACACTTAGGCACACCACCAAACGAACATAATGTTTTTATGGATGACGAAATACTGCCTCATGAAATGATGGTTGTTCATTCTTCCATTACCACCTCTCATGGTGGCCATTATGATGTAAATTTTGATTATATATGTTATATACGATATTTATAGTGTATTTATAGTTCATTAAACTTTTTATAATACATACATTTAGTACATTATATTTTACATTAACATGATAACATCATTTGAGGATGTGTGGACTACCGACCCCTTAAAGTGACGTGATTCACTCACATGATACATGGAATGTATAAATGATGATTATAATAAAAAAAAATGAGACATAAATCAATATATATATGATATTAATTATATCATTAACTTTCTTGATATATTTATATATATCATTTTCTTTATTACCCCTTCACTCACTTAAAAAGAGCTAACGTCGTTCGTGGACATGTGGACTACCACCTCCTCGACATGATATGATCCATTATACACCACATAATTATATATATAAGTATATATTATTAAATAATATAATATTTATTATATAATAAAAATTTTGGAAATATTTTAGTTACTTACCTTCTTTCCACAATGATCATTTAAAAATGGGAATGTTACTCATGCGTACGTACGACCTACCATCTTCATGATTGAAACATATTTTCATTTTCATAAGAATATTTAATTATTGGTATTAAAAATATAATTGATGTAAAAATATGATAATTAAAACATGGTAATTATTCTGGATATGTTATATAATGAACCATATCACCATAGTTGACCAACAATGGTTATCTTTACACATTCACCGAATTTGGTCAAAAACACGCGATGTAAACTTAATTGTTTGATTAATTGTAAAAAACATGGTAATAAGTGAAATAAAAGTGATTATAAACATGAAAATGGTTATTAAGAAATTATAAAATTAACATAATTTTATTATACATGAATTTAAAGGATGCTCACTCCAAAATAAACACAAGGTAAGGAATTCTTGTCTCATTTTCATTACACGAGGCTTAATTAATTGTTTTATACCAAATTTCATATACATGGTGTACTTAATACTAAATTGAAATATAATATCATGAACCTTATTATATTCATTTTATTAAATTTTTTTATTTAATGACTAATACCTTTGGGTTTCCCAATCAATTTGTTACCACATTGGTAAGGGATTCTTGTCTCATTTTCATTCTGGGAGGCATACCTAAATATTATAAACCTAATTTCTTATATACGGTGTAATTAATTCCATATTGAAATATAATATCGTGAAACATATTTTATTAAATGGTATTTAAATGTTTTATTTTATGATTAATACATTCGAGTTTTCCAATTCATTTTTTTCCACAAAGTTAAGGTATTTTCACCTAACTTTTTAAATCTGTGAGAATAAAGTCATATTCATTAATTACATATTTTGAGTTCTATAACTAATGAAAGGTTTGATATTTTATATAATTAATACTATTATTCTCATGATATTATAAGATTCATTTAATGTCATACATTTCTAGTGATTGTGATTTAAATATTTCAATGTGGTATGGGACAATTTGGAATTTTTAATGATTATTCCCCCTAAATGATCTTAATCACAATTTTTTTGTGATTGTAAAATTCTCTTCAAGAAACCACTTTATTGTAATAAATTTTTAATGGAAATTTAATTGAATATCCTTATTATCACATAATTGATATTATTATTTCTTAAATCGTATACCATTTTAATACAATGTTTACTTTGACAATTATTTTATTATTTGGAAATTATTCATAGATCTGTATTTCTCATTCAAAACATATAATAGATAAGGAATATTAGTTATTATTATTATTAAATATGAGGAATGATTTAGAATGGAAATTATGGGTGGATCCCATACTTTATATAGATCCTTTATGCATCGATAGGTTCTCATGAGATGATTAATTACCCAAAAGGGTTTATACCCTTAGTTTTAAACCATATTGTGAAAGGTATTGAAAATAATAGGTTTTCATGTGCCTGAGACATGACTTCTATAATGAAATAAATTTACCTCATATTAGTTTTAGTTATTATTCATACAATATATTTTGTGTCGACATATCTATGGATACATTTCATTTAAGTTCATTGATTAATGACATGTGTTTTAGTTTCGTACCTTTCTATATTTATTTTTTACTTATTTAGTTATTCCAATGTAATGTGTTTACAATTATTACCTTGTAATATTTCTTATGTACTTTCATTTAGTTTATTGATTACATGGAATGTGTGTTCAGTTATTTAAATTTCCATATTGAATATTAAAATTGATTCATTGTTGCTTCCACTATATTTTTTCCTTATTGAGCAGTTGAGCTCACCCTTATTATGTTTATTTCCCTAGGAATCCAAGAAGCATAAAATGAAATAAATTCCTGTTATAATAGATGGATTAGAGTTATACTAATTCTATTTAATTATTTAGAAGTTAAAAATATGTTGTAATTAGTGTATCCATTTGTAATGCAATAATCGTTTATATATATGGTTTACTAAGACTACTACACTGATCAGTCTTTTAGGGATTGGTTCATTGTAATCATGCCAATGTATTTAGTAGCATACATCAGCTCTGGGATATGTGGGGATTTTTAACTATAGTTGGTATCAAAGGAAGTTTACTATAAATCATGGGAACTGGATTTATAAAAACTAGATTAGAGAAAATAACATTAAGGTAGAATTTGAAGAAGTATATATGAAAACTCAAAAATTCGGTAAAGTATATATTATGTGGGTATTCTTAGTAATACATAAATGTTTGGAATACACATATGGATGTGGTTCTCGAATAGATGTACCTATGAGTAACAACTCTGACAAGGTGTTCCGGGCATGACTTGGGGAAACCTAGTACACGACATCGGGCCATAATATGCAACTAGTTGGACACTCATGAGGGCTATGAATAGGATAATACACTTTTTATTTACATGCCATTATGAAGTATTTTGATAGATAATAAGAAACCTAGGTTAAGCCTATGAAGTTTTAGATTGAAGATAAGGTGTCATGATTTAGAAATCCAACTAATGATTTTATAGATAAACTATAGACCACAGAAGGACATATGAGGAAATAAAATTGATGATGTATTTATGTATTTATGTTATATTGAAAACATTAGTTAAAATTTTATTTAGTGATTATTTTAACTTCATGGATTTCCATCATATTTATATTGGGAATTTATAATATTATGGTTTTAGAAAAGAACAATTTGTAAGCTAGGTGACAACCAATCAAATCCGGCAAGGCCACGGGACATAAACTCATGACCGAAGGATGATAAGGGTTTCACACCAGCCATTGAACTATGAAATGTCCTTATAAATTTTCATTGTTTTCAGTTAAACAATTTGATGAATAAACGTAAAGAATGAACCTATAGTATCACTTTTGAGGATTAGAAATTAATATATTAACCACAATTATTTTGGGAGATATTTAAATACAAGTAGTAAGACTTGTCACTATTTTATAGGCCTTACTATCCTTTAAATGTTTATTTTAGTTCTTCAAGAATTAAAAATAATAATTGTTGGTAATTAATTTGTTTTTTAAGTAAAGGGATGAATTAGAATTTGATCAAAGCACAACCTAAATTTAGGATTGTTCATATGATATTGAAACCTATCATGTAAGAATATTTTTTATATTATAGGACAGTCTAATAATTAACCAACATTTGTAAAATGAGTTCGGAATAAAATGTTATCCTAACAACTAAATTTATGTTAAACTGATGGCCTTCTAAACCATCGAGGATTTATGGCTTTGAGGCCCACAACATTCCATTGACCAATCACTTGTTTGTGATTGATAACCTCATTAAATCCCTAAAATACTTTTTCTATTACTCCAAGTATGTATCTCTACATTCCACTGATGTTATCCTACTTAGAGACCTAGTTACATAGTATTCTATGTGAACTTTTTTACTTTCCATTCTCTCTTTTATAGTGGATTACATATGAACCCTTCTCATGATGTGATATTTCAAACAAAGGATGTATCAAATAATCTATCACCATGATCAATTTTAAATTGTGAGGATGAAATTCAAATATTATGGGGATAATATGACGCCCCAAAAAACTATAGTAAGAACCATCTATTCGATAGTGTGTATGACTTGCGACAGTAAGCGCGCAATGTAATATAATATCTGTATACTACATAATATATATACTATTTCAAATATATTCTATATATATCAACGCATGGAGCATAGAGTTATCTTGGAATTCATGTAACAGTGGGTTATCATACATAATACGCAACAATTACCTTCATCTATAGCTTACATTACACACAAAAAACGACCTTCATCAATGGCTTGCGCTATACGCAATACCGAGTCTTACTAAGAAACAGTCTATAATTAAAAAATTATTATTTAATATAATAATATATAGACTAGAAATTATGAATATTATTAAATACCTTATGAAAATATATGGTTTGTACAACTAAATAATTGGTTAAAAATAAGTTAAAAATGAATATAAGAACCAATTGAATATTAAAAGCATATCTTTATTGAAAAATATTTTTTTTCTCACAGAGTTATTTTACCCAAGTAGATTAAATTAATTATAATTATTCATTCATATTAATGTAATTAATATGTTACATATTAAACAAATTATTTTCTATAATCATATAATCGATTTGTTAAGAATAAGATAGGAACAAATCCAATATTTTATATAAAAACATATATTCATGCATTTTTAACCGCCTTATAATGGGGAACCTATTTTAAATAATAATTTTTACAATTTTATGAATTTAATTTGATAAAATAAAAATTATTTTTGAATTTATAATTTCAAAATTATCTTTGGATATATTTTTGGGATTTTTCTGAGAAACTTCATGTTTTAGTTAATAGTGAACAATACTGCGTTTTAGTTAAAAACTGCGTTTTTGTTTAAATAATTATTAATATTAAATTATATAATATATTTGTTTTAAAGTCACATTGGATAAATTATAAACATATTAATATAATTTAGTTTATTATAATCAATATAACTTTTACATTGAATATAAAACCAGAACAATCTTTTGAACATTTTTCTACGAAAACAAGTTAATCCATCTATCTGTGAGATTATCATCAATCTTAATTTTCCTGCATATGTTATTTGAATTTTGAAAATAATACCTAAACTATTTTAATATATATAAAATTTTTGGTCTAATAATATCTACATAATTTTTGAAAAAAAATTATTAGTGAATGTGATTAAAATTATTTACAATAATTAAGGTGTAATTAGGCATAAAATGGACTAAAACCATATGTTTAAGGAAAAAAATGGGCTAGCCACATTTACAACACCAATTTTTACAAAATACTTCATACATTAACCTTAAATTCATGATTTTGGTTGTTTTTATGTCTTTTCTTAGGAAATAACATGTGTACACCTAACATCATTTCAAGAATACCAACTGAGTCCTTTTCCTTCCCAATAAAAGTCCACTACCTCTAGTCATTCCCCACACCTCTAAAAAATCTCAATATGGGACGAGACTGGCCAAAATAGTATGCCATAATTTTTATTCTCAACCTAGAATAATAAATTTGGACATAAACCCTTCCAACAATTCCTTTTGATTCAAACCAAAAGACATTACCCGATTAAATGGTAATGTCTTTTGTCAATATCTCTTGTTTTATTTCCATTGTACAAACCCTAAAATACCCTTATTACATTATTGTATAAAACCACCAGTATCCCCAGTATAATATGATTTTTTATTATGAGATTTTAACCTACACTTACACACACCACCATCTTAATGGGTAACATACATAATGTTTCTGTGGATGATGAACTAGTACCTCACAAAATGATGAATGTTCATTCTTCCCTCACCGACTCTCATGGTGGACAATATGATGTAAAATTTGTTTATATATGTTATATATGATATTTATTTTGTACTTATACTTCATTAAACATTTTATAATACATACATTTATAACTTGTCATTTTATGTTAATATGATAACATTATTTGAGGACATGTGGACTACCGCCCCCTCAAAGCGATGTGATTCGTTCACATGATAAATGTAATGTATAAATGATGGTTATAATTTAAAATATTATTCATAAACAAAATATATATTATATCAATAACATAACTAACTTTATGTATATATATATGATATTCTTTATTACCCCTTCACACATTTTAAAAGATATAATGTCGTTCGTGGATCTGTGGACGACCGCCTCCTTAACAAGATGTGATAATTTTTACACCATAGAGTATATATATGTGTATATATTATTAAATAATATTATATTTATTATATAATGATCATTATATAAATATTTAATTTACTTACCTTCTTTCCACAATGATCATTTAAAAATGAGAATGTTACTCATGTGTATGTACGACCTACCATCTCCATGATTGTAACTTATTTTCATATTCAAAACCAAATTTTATTATTGGTTTTAAAAATATAATTTCGGTGAAAATATGATAATTATGTTATGTTATATTATAAACCCTATAACCATAGTTTACCAACAATAGATATTTTGACACATAAACTGAATTTGGTCAAAAACACCTGATGTAAACTTAATTGTTTGAGTAGTTTTACACAAAATGGTAATAAGTGAAATAAAAGAAATTATAAACATAAAAATGGTTCTTAATAAAGTATAAAATTAACATAATTTTATTATACAGGAATTTAATATACATTCACCCAAAAGGAAACACAAGATAAGAGATTCTTGTCTCATTTTCATTACATAAGGCATACTTAATTTTTGTACACATAATATCATATATATGGTGTACTTACTACCACATAGAAGAATAATATCATAAAACCTATTTTCTAAATTTTATTTGAAATTTTTATTTAATGATTAATAACTTTGTGTTTTCTAATTCATTTTTTACCACATTGGTAAGGGATTCTTGTCTCATTTTTATTCCTTGATTTATACTTAATTAATGTACACTTAATTTCTTATATATTGTGTACTTACTGACACATTGAAATATAATATCAATAACCCTATTAACATCATTTTATTTAAATATTATATTTTTTGATTAATACCTTTTTGTTTTGAAATTCATTTATTACCACATTTGTAAGGGATTTCCATCTTATTGTTTGAATATGTGATATTAATGTCATATTCACTACTTACTTATTTTTTGTGCCATATCTACTATCTATGCTGATATATTATATCATAAAGCCTATTATTCTAATGATATTATATGATTAATATAATTTTATACCATTATAGTGATTATGATTTAAATGTTTCAATGTGGTATGTGACACTTTGGATGGTTTAAAGAATTCTCCCAAAATGTTCTTAATCTCACTTATTTTTTGATTGTTAACATACCTGGAAGAAATCAATTCATTTTAATAATTTTCACTGTAAATTTAATTGATATACATATCCCAATAAAATGGATATTAGTATTAACAAAAATGTATACCAATTTTCATACTGTAGTTACTTTGAGAATTATTTAAATATTTGGGAATTATTAATAGATCCATATTTCAAATTAAATATAGATATTTAATAAGTCATATTAGTTATTTAGATTATTAAATATGAGGAATAAATTTGAATGTAAATAATGGGTGGATTTAGAACTTTATATAGCTCATCGATGCATCAATATGTTCTCATGAGACATATAATTACGCAAATGGGTTTCTACCATCAGTTTTAAACCGTCTTGTAAAAGGTCTTAATGGTATTAGGTTCTCATGATCCTGAGGTATGACATCCGTAAAGAATGAAATTTTCATCATAGTAGTTTTCTTTTTTATTCATATATAATATTTTGCATCAAAATATCTATAGATACATTTCATTTCAGTTCATTGATTAATGGAATGTGTTTTAGTTTCATACCTTTCCATATTTATTTTTCCTTATCTATTTATTCGAATGGAATGTGTTTCCAATTATTACCTTTCCATATTTCTTATATAATTTCATTTATTTTATTGATTACATGGAATGCATGTTTAATTTTTTACCTTTCCATACTGACTATTCACATTGATTACTTATTGATTCTGATATATTTTTCCCTTACTAAAAATTTGAGCTCACCATTATTATGTTTATTTCCATGGGAATCAAAGAACCATAATATGAATGAAATGAATAAATATAATAGATGGATTATATTTATCCTCAAGTTGTTTATTTATTTAAAATTAAAACAAATATGTCTTAATTAGTGTATCCATTTGTAATGCAATACTCATTTATGTATCTGGTTTATAGTGACTACTAAGCTAATCGGTACTTGAGGGATTGATTCCTTATCATCATGCTAATGTATTTATAAGTACACACTGGCTCTCGGCTATCTGAGGATAGGTCGCTACATTGAAAAGTGGGATGTCAAAAGTTCTTGGCACATTAATATTTATCCATTAGACCACAATAATTAAACGCCACTTTCTATTTATTATTCCTGTGATACTCCTGAGATTCTCTAATATCCATTTTGAATTTTAGGGCACGTTGGACAATTTTCTCAAAGCTATCAAAGTCACATATCACTAATATTTTTTTATACTTAGTTTTATCCCACCAATGTAGTGGTCAACCACGAATTCTGGGGGTAACAACAAATCCATAGGTGTATCCTGAAAGTATTTTATCATACTATTATAATTTTTTCCCTCATCTTTAACATTCCGAAATACATAGCACTAAGATACATATTATATAATATCTCACTTCATTCCACCCCTCAAAAAATATTATTTTGAGATATATATACATCTTCATAGTACTTGGATTCATAGAGAATGATGAAATATGAGCCTCCCCTAAGAGATCCTTCAAATCTACTATGGATTGAACATATACATAGTTCCTGAAACATATCTGTCCATAATAATAAAGGATAAACTCCGGAGAAATTTTTACCTTCTTCTGTAGCCTTATATATATCCTATATGACTCTTTAATATTTACTTGGATAGATGATTGAACACTCATTTGAGAGAGATAATATTTCCACCCTTATTCAATATTTCTAGATCCATTATTTGAAAATACATAAATATTGTATCATTTTTTATCCTCTTCATAGATAATCTAGAATGATCATTTCAACTAAAAGCATCGTCCACCTTGTTCTCTTTCCCGGGGTAGTAATGTAATGAGAAATAATAATCTTTAATTTTCTCTAACCAACTTCACTGAAACATGTTGAAATACTTTTATGTGAATATATAATTTCAAATTTTATAATCAGTATATATATAAAAATATTTCTATAAAGATAATGCCTATGAATTTTTAATAAAAAGTTACCATAGTTAAACCCATATAATGAGTTGGGTAAGTTTTCTCAAGAACCTTCAATTTTCGTGAGGCATAAGCTATAACCATATGATTATGCATAAGAACTCCTAAAAAACCATTATTTGATGCAAAAAAGATGATTTCAAACCCTTCTATACTATAGGGTAATTTATGAATAAGTGTGATGAATAATCTTCTCTTCAGTTCCTTGAATGTTTCCTCATATTCATTTGTCCAATGTAAAATTCCTCCCTTCTGAGATAACTTGGTGAATGGATTGGAAATACATGATACATTTTCCATAAACCATCAATAATATATAGCCAATCCCAGATAACTTTATATCTTAGTTACTGATATTGGTCTACGCCAACATTCAATATTATCTATCTTTCATTGATCCAACAATATACCCTCCCTTTTGATTATATAACCCAAACATGAAACCTTTTTTATCCAAAATTCAATCTTTTAAAATTTTCTATAGAGGTTTTCCTTCCTTTAGACCCTCATTATTAACCCTCAATTGATGATATTGGAAAAAATGTCAATCTTGGAAACCTATTTAGGTCCACATAGTTTCTCAAAAAAATCATCAATACGGGGTAGATGATATTTTTTCTTGATTTTAATCTTGTTCAGTGCCTAATAATAAATGAATAGTCTCATTGATCCATCTTTTTTCTTAAAAATACAAACAATTGTACTCCAAGGTAACACACTTTTTTCAATAAATCCATTGTAATGATTATCTTGGAGTTTTTTTATTAAATTCTTTCAACACAATCAGGGGAATTCTATAGGGATTATTTGAAATAGGCGTGGCACCACGTAAAATTTCTTTTGAGAATGAAAATTCCCAATTCAGTGTAAAACTATGAAACTCTTTCAAAAATACATCAAAAAACTCAAAAAAGGAATATCATCACTATTGATTTTCACCCCAGAAATCTCAGATAAACAACCCTTTTAAATTGGAATCAATACCCATAAAATGGGTTCAATTTCTATTAGAAATTCATATTTATCATCGCACTAGTATATGATCATTAGTTTGTGGGGAATATCATATATGACATAACTTCATTGGAAATTAATTTTTGATATATATAGAGAAAGACAATCCATGAATAGGATAATAAAATATTAAACTAGTGAGTGAATAATAATATTTATATAAAAAATATTCTACAAAAATTCAATAGTGGAATAATCATAGACTTGAGATGTGATCATCATTCCTTTATGATTTTTCATTGATAATCCAACATTTAATTAGTGATTATTGGAATTAACATTCTTAGATACATTTCATGATGTACATGAAATCATATAACTAAGATAAAATAACATACATCAATATTTGTGAATACATGTTACCACCTCAACCTTTTCATTCTATCCTTAACCCCTTAGTAAAACCAAAATGGTTTTCATGACGATCAAAGATTTTTTATCAAAGTGATAAATCATGAAAAAACATTACTAGTATATCTCAATCATGAAAAATTATTTTTAATATATGAAACATAATCTTTAGACATGGTAATTCATGGTTATAATCTATTCAAATACTTCATTATAGTTTATAAAGGGCTTGGGAATTACCGAAGCATACCCCCTGGGAGAATCACCCCTGATGTACAATAAGGGAAATTGTCATGCACCAAGTGATGATCGATTCCAACTACAATGGGACATTTTTATAGTTATTAACTCTAGGTACATATATGCTAGATCCACATCCACTTATATTATATTGATAGGGATGACATATCATAGAAACCACTCGCTAAATACATGACCAAAATTTTAAGAAATTTTCATATACACTGACTTATACATATGATTCTCACAACTTCATTCTCATTCAATTTAAAAAGGATAAATAAACCCTTTATATGATACCAAATACCATGAAAACATATTTTAATACATATATATTACCTCATAATAGATTATAATTGAATAAATTTCATAAATATATGCATAGGGACCATAAAGGTTTAGTGTCTTTGGAGAATAGAAACCTAATCCTCTTATTTCATTAAATATCATCATCATATCCCATAAATATCTTACCAGATAGAAAAATTCATAGACATACCATACTTATGAACTTTTTCATAACCTGGGGAAAGGAAACATAATAAATGGTGAGATCAAATATGCAATAAGGTTAAAAAAGAGAGATATTAACATAACATGAGAATAAGAATCCATGAACATTAGGATAATAAATGAAAAGCACACCCTAAATATCCTAGATCATAAATATTGATTTTTCAAATAAATCTTGGCCATTCATAAGACCTGAATCATAAGGTAATCAATGTACATAGGCTATGAGATCATAATATTAGAATAAAACATAGATTTTTGGCATACACATAATCTTATAAAACCATTATCGAAGCTATAAAACAAGACATTAATAACATGTTAGGATTGGGATACCACCCATGTACCTACTTCAGGCTTGGGATAACCTCATATGTAACCTCTTTTTTAGGTTTTTGATAACATTCTGTTTACCCTATTTTTGGGCTTTGAATAACAACCCATGTACCCTCTGATCTAAGAGAACATTAATAATTTTTCAATTAAGTGGTGGTAGATATAGTTTACATCTCTCAGGTAATGTATATATTTTATTTTCAAAATATCATAATGAATTCATCATAGAGAAACCCGTAAAAAGTAAATGGTTCTCATAAACATTTTATCATAACATAACCCATGAAAAGAAACAGGTTTCATAAGTATCGTTTCATCATAAATATAACACATATTGAGAAATAATACAGATAGTGTCATTGGAAATAACCCATGTAAATATGAATTAACATCAAAGGAATCAATCTTTGATAAAAAATGAGTTTGAAATATCACTTGGAACATTTCTTAAGGAAAATAATCTTTCATATTTCAGAAAAAAAAATTAAAATATAAAAATTTCACAAATATTAAAGAGCACATTATATTTTAAAATAACCTTGTAAACATATAAATTTTGTTTTAATTTATCGATCAATCAATGTAATATAAAACAACGTTCATTTCATACATCTTAAAATGTAAATTCATTTAATGTTTTCATTAAAAAGTCAAAAGATCCTTGTTTGCAAAATGAAAAAATATTACTTTTTAACAATTTCGTAAAAATTTAAACATGGGTAAAAATGAATTTAAACAGTTATTAGATAATAGTGAAAAATTTAATTGTAAGTCGTTTATAGAACATAGACATGGAAGAAAATGGGTTTTCGACCAAAGAGAGAAATAAATTTGGTTTATTTGGAATACTGAATACATAAATAGTGGAAATTGAAAAGAAAGCATGTAATTTAAAGTAATAAAATGTGTATAAGAAAATTTATTATTTTTATGATTGGTAGATCATAATATCTCATTATTGGAAGAAAAATCATGAACAACCCCAATAAACAATGAGAATATGACATCAAACCCTTACCACATTGGTAACATTGGAATCATTATCCCCCTGAAATAAAGAACCATATATGGACATGTAAATAAAAATAAATTTCATAATAATAATCATAAAATACATTCATTGGTATTATATATAGCACAAAAAAATAAATAATTGGTTTATATAGCACGTGTCTAGAAGAAATAAAAATGAGACAGAAACTGCTTACCAGTTAGAAAAAATTTGAATAATAAATCCCATTAAAGAAGAAAATAAAATGGAACATTAAATTTCGTTAAACTAATGAGATTCATGGTATAAAATATATAATGATAAGTATATACACCACACAAAATACAGGAGTGGTGATTTTTCTATAAGTCTCTCAAAAATAAAAGAGACACTTGGAATCCCTTACCTGAAGTATTGACTTCATTCAAAAATTTTCAAACCTCATATATACTAAATATATGTTTATTATAAATATAATATAGTACTATAATTTTATATATCATATCATATATAATTTATTTACGCCCTTTTTATTACGCATTTATATACAATTAGTTACTAAAATCACATTTTATTTAATAACTGCTTCGTTATTCATATACGTTTTGGTTTGGTACTTTTTTCCATTTTACTTACATCATAGTTAAATTATATTAATAATCTTATAAATAATATAAATATCACATATATCCATTATATATGAATTTATAGTAATCCATTTACATTACATATAGAAAATGAATTACACAGTTCACTGATACGGTAGGTCATACGTACGCGTGAACGATATCTCTATTTTATATATAGATGTAATGAAAGGAAGGTAAATAATATATCAAATTTAAATAGTAATTATTATTTCAAATATATAGAATATATTCATTAAATTTATCTATGTTTCTTTTTTATGTAAATATTATGTGAAAAAGGAATCACATCACTTCGTGAGGCGGTAGTCCGCCGTACACACGACCAACATTATCGCATTCCACAAAAATTGAATGTAATAATTCATATGAGATATTATAATTATATAAGAATAATAATTTCATATATATAATATATTGGCATTAAATCATGACTATCTCCATCCGTGAGAGGTGGTGATGAAAAAAAATACATTGGTTCGAGAGGCGATAGTCCACTGTACACACGATCGACGATATCTTTTCCAACTTGATGGAGTAAGAGATAGATGTATGTTATGAAGTTAAAATAATAAAATATAAGTATATGGTAGATAATAATTTTATTATATCAGTATGATTAAATAACATTTAAATGAATTATAGGATGAAAAAAAGGAAAACATATGGTTAAGGACCATACCTCTTTTTTGAAGAACCCCATCGAGTTTACAGGTAAATAATTCATTGAAGGATTTAATTATAAAAATAACTACTATATGTTTTCTAGAGGTTTTTATAAAATGGATTTGGGTTGGTATTTTCTGAACCAAATAGGTTTTATGTGTGTAGAAGAGATAAGAGGGGGTTCCCTTTTATAAGTGGGAGATGGGACACAATTGAAATTTTTTAAAATAAAATATTCTACCAAAACATTAAATATGAAATGGCTAAAAAATAGATTAATATCAATAATTTTTTAGATAAGTTTTAATTATATCAATAAACTATGAGTTCAACAAGTTTCCTGGTCATTTTACCCTTTATTGTTTTAGTTTAGCTACCGATCAACCCTTTTTATCCTTAACCACAATAATTAAATTTTGCGGTTTTTACGATTCATTTTTACCAAATATTAAGTTTAACTTATTATATAAAAATAATTATTATTATTAAAAAAAATACGTTTTTATAAATTCCATTCATAGAAGTGGAAAAAAAATAATTTTCAATTAAACTCCCAGACACGATGAAAAAGAGATCATCCAAAGATAAAATTTTCATAAGTATAAATGTTTTCATATCAAAATTCAATATAAAATTTATTATAACTACATAAATTAGATAAATATATATATAATAAAAATAAGTTTACTTTTTAGAATATATTAAAATAAATTATATCATGAAAATTCTAGAAAAGAATAAGAAGAGCTTAATAAAAATCCATTTGTTTTACAATTCATCAAAAAATTAAACATTATAGAACATTATGTAAAATTGATTAAAACAAAACTTTTCCATGTAGATTTACAAAATGAATTTTATTCTTTCAAATAAATTACAAAATTTAAAAAAATACGTTTATTATTTCTTTCCTAAAAACATTTAAATAGTATTTTTGAAACATATAAATACTTTACTAAAAATAAATAACTTTTTATCAATATGTTTTCATTAAAAAAACCAATTTTACATAATATTTAAAATGTGTTCATTCTAAAACATATTTATAATTTTAGTGGATATTTTATAATCTTTATGTTTGATTTATTATAATAATATTATATTATGTTTCATTAAAACTCGATGTTGCGTGTAATAAAAGATATTGAAGAATTTTAATTTATTCAAAACAATATCATAAAAATAAGGAGTATTACAGTCATTTTTTAATGAATAGGTGTCTGGAGTTGGAGATAGTATGAGTCCTTTTTCTCTATCCATTTATCATTCTTCATCCTTAGATATCTGAGGTATGTGTTGTTTTTTAATTTTTATTTACAAATTTTTTTAAAACACTTGTAATTTTCTCTTACATTTACATTAAATAAGAGTAATGAAAATAAAATAAATCATTAGGAAAGATACAATAGTTTAATGAACCAACACATTTAGAAACCTCATAGATTTCTTTTTATGAAACATAATTAACCATAAATTCTTTTATGTTTGATTTGTTTTATGAGTTTATGATGTCTTAAAATATATATGGGAGAGACTTTCTTTTAGGAATATTTTTTAAAAATATATCATAGAGCTTATTACTAGAGTTGATATCTTCAAGCTTATATTTCAGTTGTTTTTAGTTTAAGTAAAATTGGATTTCATTTTTTATTTATTAACTTATAGTAACTAAATTTAATACTTATCTAGTTAGGTATTTCCACACACATTGTATCAAAAATGAGAGCCCTTCTGTTTTTGGTTTTATGGATCCATTCCACATTTCTGTAACTATGAAATAACTTAACATGTATTATAGATTTTAATATATACATAAGAGATTTAAATGTAAGTCATTTAAGGGTTGGCTTCATCTATACCATGATATGTAATAAGAATAATATAATTATAAAATAATATTTGTTATAATTTCATTAATTCTATACATTTTAAAATTTTGTGGAAATTGGATGATATAAGTATTCATCCCATATAAATTTATTTCAATTTTTTTTATTTACATGGAGGAGTTCGTAATTTTTTTCAATATTTATTGAAATCAAAAGTTTTAAAAGATTTTATTATTTATTTGGTCTTAATTTTTTTATATTTGTTTTGATAATTAAAAAATTAAGATAAAATAGGTTAAGTAAATATTTTAATAAATTTTATTTTTTGATTGATATGTCAAATAAAATCAAATATGTGAAAGTGACAATACTTAACTTTTATATTAATTAATATTTATTTTTTGTTACATAATTAGTGTTTATTATTTTCAATGTGTTTCATAACTAGTGTCATAAACAAATAAGATGCATTGAATGTGGTTATCAAGTCTCTTGATTAATTTTTGATATTTTCATGACTTGAATAATGAGATATTTTCAAAATGTTTCTTATATTACAACTCTTATGTTTTAAATCAACAGGTTTTATGGTTAATTTAATTAAATTTATAGTTTTTGTAGGTTTTTATGATGTTACATCATATATAGATAGGGACCTAAAATACCATTGAGGTTTATATGTATTGTATTTGGTAATTTTTATTAATTTATAAATATATATCTAAAATATTCGTGTCTATGTAGATTTTTACTAAATGATTTCATATTCAAGTATTCAATGTGTTTTTACTACCACGTTGATGCACTATACTAATTTTTTCAACCTGATTCCATTTTCTGTAATGAAAGGTATTGGGTTATTATATTCTATTATATTTAAAAAATAACAATTAAGATTTTATTTCACTTATTTCAAAAACCAATTTTGTAAGTGATTTAAATATATATTTTTCAATAAAATTAATGTTGAAATTCAGATGATTTTTAATATGTATTGTAGTTTCGAATATTAATTATTCAATAAAATAATTGTTGAAAACAAATTTCGTAATTATTTCTCCTGAAAATTTCTTTTTTAAGACTAAATAAATATTGATATTTATTTGGGATTTCTATGTTTTTCTTTTAGCTTGTTAATTTTTTTCAAAAATGAACGAAATTCCTTATTATTTATTTATTTGTATTTAAAATGTTTGTTCTTAATTTTAAATTTATCTATTTTTTAATATACTTTTTATATTCAAACCAAGTTTTTATTTACCCATTCATATCTATGGTTTTACCTCTATTCAAGTCTTTGTTTTTCATGGTTAACCGGACGTAGCTCCGAGTACCCTTACATGAGTCTTGTTCACCTTTTTGTGGGGGGGATGGTGACCTTACCTATGTCTTGAATACAATGGTGTAACCTTATATTGACTATGTGTATATGGTATTACCTTTACATTGATCTTATTTACCTTTATGTATAATTTTTTATCCATAATTATACAATGAACTATGAGGTTTACCTTTATGAAACACATTCTTAACATCATGCCTCAACTAATTACCTCTTTGCTGCAACCTATTTAGCTAGTTTACCTTAACACAGTGGGGTTTTATCTGGGTAACCTCACACAATGGGTTCCCTTGACCTTTATGTTGAAATATATCTAAATTTATGCTATGGTTTCTTAATTACATTTTTGTATACGTTTTTTCTTTTTCCGCTAGTTTTTCAATTTTTCAGGGCCCATGTTTTGATATTCATTAATTTCTCGCTTCAATTGAGTAGTTGAAATTCCCTTTTATTCCTTTGGATATATTTTTCACAATATCTATACTAGAGAGATATTCAATTTAAATATTCTGAGTGGATAAATTAATGGTATTATTGAGAGAGAGATAGAGATAGAGAGAGATTTTACGATAGGTGTTTTATTGGAGCCGAAGGTATTGTTCCCTATAATACACACCGATTCCCTCATCTATTAATATTAGACATGTCCCCAAATCATTTTCTAGTGAATATTTATTACTACAAATTATGAGGATAATTGTCATCTATTATTGAATCCTCAAGAAGAACTTGAGAAACCAATGTGTGGTAGTTGGTTGTTAAATCTAAGTTATTGTAATATAGTATTTATTATTATTCTTTAGATTTTCATTATTAAGAATTTAGCTTGTTGCTTCTCATTTGTATGTGATCTTGTATTGTTTTTTATTTTTGTTACTATTAATAATTTTTTTGAATAGGGTGGTTTTTGAGTCATTGACTATGACAAAACTGCCCCAAAATACATTAAATTCATATGTTATTATTTTTATTCATTCTTTGTTTGTTCACAAGTAAATGGTTATAATATTTCTCATTAGTTTTTATCAATTATTTTTAATCCCATAAAAAATAGAATATTTTCATCATTATATGATCATGGTAATTTTAATTAGGGTATACCCATGCGGGTTCCTATCAACATATGGTAGTAGAGATTCACAGATTTGATAATAGATTCCAATAAGTGTGAGGTTGATAAGTTTCATGGTATTAGTGGTTTTAATTTTTGGTGAGTTTAGACAATATTTATGGTACTCTAACAATGGAAAAAGGATATGCTATATGGTACTAAGAAACCATATATATGTTTTTCTACTGATGGACATGCGGTGATCACATATTATGATGCCCTTTATAATATATTAATGAAATCCCACATCTATTTAACATAATCCCTGGATAATAGAGATATATGGGAGGATTATTATGAAACATACATAACTATAATATTGTCTAATTTTTAAAAAATGTATATAAAAAACCTCATTAATAGGTCATCTGCATAATAAAAAAACATAGACACCATCTAGATAAATCTTAGAACTACCATTAAAGAACATCTTGATAATTTTATTAATATATTGTTAGCCTTATACAATATTGATTTTAATGTTAAATATTTGGACAGATCAATTATTCGGTCAATATCCTTCTATTGTTCATATTAACATCTTATATATGCTATGGTATATGGTAAAGACTCCTTGACTTTAGAGGAATTAAAATATTCCTTGTTATATCATGAGTTTCCCAGAAAGTAAAAATATAAATCGATGGTTATGAGATTGAGCATTAAATACCACTCCATGTTTTATGGGGAAAATAAAGCCATAAATAAGAATATAGGCAACAATCCAAGTCATTATTGGGTTTCTAGATCTTAATCCAAAACCAATAGATTACTCTAGCTACCATTTTAGTAAACATGGACATGTTTTACCCACATTACCTAAGTTGAAGTCTTGTTATCCATATAAAGAATATATTTACCATTATCTCTTTTCTAATAAAGGCTATGAAACTACTAAAGTGTTTATAATGTCTCATTACACACATTATTTTTATTGGGTTTTAGACTCATAATGTTCTTTCCACATGTCCTTAGATAAGAAATGATTTTATGAGTAGATTATGGGAGTTGAAGGAGTGGTTCTATTTGAAAAAAAGAATAGATTTAATTTTATAATAAGAGGTTTAGTTATGATATAACTCTCATACTATTCTATTATTGAGGATAATTGGGCATTAAATTCATAAATAATTCATAATTTTAGATGTATATTTAATAAATTTCACAATAATACACACCTGAAGGACCTAAAGATTTACTGTCTTTGAATATTAGATATATAATAAACTTATTTCAGAAATGGTCTTAAAAAAATATTACAATGTTCTTCACTAATTATAACCTCCATTGACATATCCTATATAAAAACATTCATCATTACCTGGGGAAAAAATAAAGGGTGTGATTAGATTCTCATTAAGGGAAAACAAATGAGATATAAATAGAGTATCATATGAAAGAATAAGATATGAATAAGGGGATGACATGGTAATCATAAATTATAAAGTTCATATCCAATAATTCATAGATTATCAATCACGAGTTATGGAATAAATGCTTTGCATTTTTGAAGATATTATCAATAAGAGTGAATAATCATCATTAATCAATCATGATCCATGAGTGCATATTATAAGCATAAAAACATAAAATAATAATTTCAGAAAAATAATTAGTATATAAAACAATTTCATTACTCATGGTCTAATTATAAGACAATCATTGTGAAAAAATAGTCATGGTTGATTGAGTTCACTTGACATTCCATTATTTCCTTAGTTGAGGTTCACTCCCAAGACTATCATAGTGGACATAGTCTCTTACAAAAACGGAATTACTCTACATTTTTATCTAAATTATCTCATGTGATATCAATACTTACCCAATTAATTTAAGATATTAAAAAACCACATATCTCATAATGAAAAAAATACATCATTGTGCCACTAGATCATATAAATCATCATCAATTCATCAAAACACATCCCATGGATAAGAAATAAGTTTTCTAAATAGATTTTCATCACATAATAATAAAAAATATAGATAAATAACATAGACGGTATCACTATAAAATATCTATAATGACGAAGAAAAAACTATTAAGTATGTTGACATATATTAAAAATAACTTTAAGAGTGCATTTGAACATTTCTTTGAAAATAGTGTAAAATATACTTTTCCTTCGGTATCTTTTAAAATAAATATTTATAGAATATTTAGAAAATTCTTGTCTTTGAAAATTATAATTAAAACATGTATAGGAGTCTTAAAATAAAATAACTATCATGATGGTAAGAAAATACATTCATACGGTAAACAATAAAATAAATATTCCTTTCAGACATTTGTAAAGTGTTCAAAAGTACCTTATCCAGAAAGTGATAAGAAGATTAATTTGAATACATTAAAAATAAATTAGAATATATTACAAATATTATTTAAATAATAATTTTATCATAAAAACTATTATTATTGAAAACATATTGAAGAATATAGACATGAAAAAAATTTCATCTACTAAAGAGGAAATAAGGTTGAGTTTACTTAAAAACATTTCTCACCCATTTTAAGTACGAAAGAGAGAAAATAACTCCTAATAATTGATAATTTAAAAAGTATATAAAGTATAATAGAATATATTGTTTTTAAAGTATAAGGATTATATAATTTCCCCCAAATTAAATTTAATATAGACCATCTTAAAAATAAATGAAATTGTAACATAAACCCTAACCTTAGGTTATGTATTTTTTGGAATGCAATATTAAAGTGACATATAAAAAAATTATATTTATTATAAATATATGAAATTACTATATTTAAATTTCTCATATAATATAATATCCTCTTATAATTTATTGTAACCCATTTATTAAAATTGTTTAATTAAAATCAACATTCTGATGGGAATTGGTATGTTTTCCAAACAATTTTTTGTTCAATGGTTTCAACCATTTCACTTTGGTAGTTGTTTAATTTTCTAAAAAATATTAAAATGTTTTTAATTATCATATTTAATAATTATATACCCTTTTACCACCATTTATATAAGGTGGTGATGAAAAAATAATTACATCACTTCCTGGAGATGGTACTCCATATGTACATGTCGGAAATATTTTCATTTACCAAAGAATGAAAATAATGAAATGTAAATAATAATTTATCTGTAAAGATTCATAATAATATAATAAATATTATATATAGTAATAAAATCCATTCATATGAAAATCCATTTATGAGAGTCATGAAAAGCTAATAGCATCGTTTTGTGGAGGTTGTAGTCCACACTTGTGCATAAATGACATTATCATTTCTCATAGGATGGAAAAGTGGTAAAAGTGGTTTTTAACATTTAAATAATTTGTTAGTACAACAATGATATTTATTTAATAATTTTAATATGTTTATTTTATACTTGTATAAGGTTTAGGAATAAATAAGCTTAATAGGATTCGATGAAGGTGAATTCTTATTCTTTAGAAGACCATATTTTTCTTGAATCTTAATATATCAAAGGATAGTCAATTGGGATTAAAACAAGAACTTGATATATATAATGAAGTTAGGAATAATTTTTTATTAGGTTTGGCTTTGATATATGGCTCAAAAAGTGTTAATGTGTTAGAGGGATATGACATTCTTTTATAAGTATAGTGGTTGGAAAATATTTAAATACATACAACCTTAAAAAATAATATGTTAATATAAAAATAAAAGGGAAAAAACTATCCAAACGATCAAATATAATATTAATGTAGCTCTAAATCTCTTCTATAAGTCAATTTTAGGCTTTTTATTGACATTTTAATATTGATCTTTTTGTTTAACCCTGTTGTTAACATTATTTAACCTTAACCAATGTAACAAACTTTAACTGTAGTTACTATTCATTATTAACAAAAATATAAGTGGAATAATTAATTTTTTTACCTATTAATTAAAAATATGAATCCATTTTATCAATTTCAAATTCTATCAGTGATAAAAATTCATTTTAAAATAAGCATTCAATACAAAATGGAAATCATTATTCGAAAAATACCTTTTTGCATAAAATTAAATTTATTATAATTATTTACTTATTAAAAACCAATAAATGAGAGTTAAATTATCTTATTGAATATAATTTATTCAAATTATTATTTAAATCATCCATAAATAGTGATAAATTTTATTTACTAAGATAAAAACATATTGCGACCATAAAATTTTGTTTTTTGGAAAAATAGATTTGTACCTTCGATTTATTTTACTATTATTCCAAAAAAATTGAGAAAAAAGGAATTCATTTTATTCATGTGTAAAAAAAATTCATAAGTTTAATATTTTTAATTATATTTCAAATAAAACATATATTTAAAAAAATCCCATAAAAAATAATTCAAAATAGTTAGTTAGAATCAATGGTATTTCCTAAATTAATTAAAAGTTATTTTAAACAATTATATTTAATTTAAATTATATATAATGTGCTTAATTTTATATTATATAATAAATATTCACATATTATTAGGTATTCATGATTCAAAATCTATCAAATACATTTATTTATTAAAGGCAAATATATTCTAAAATCTCATGGGGTTACATTATACCCCCTTATTAGAATATAATCCTCAAAATTTAATCATTTAAACTAAGTCAAATGATGATAAATATAACTCATAATACCCTTTGGTTCCAATATAGCTTCTTAAACTTGTTTATTTCTCCATAATATCCTCCCTGGGTGAGTAGTATTGTTCCATAGAACTTTATCTCTAAAATCCTATATTTATTAAAGGTCATATTCATAAAAAAGATCATGATACAATGGTATAATCTATGAGTTTATTAAATGAAAATGATTAGGTATTTAATTTCTCAAAATATATACATGAAACACATCATGAACTTTGGAGAGGTTTATAGAATGTTCTAAGAGATAATTGACCATCCCAATGTGATTAAGAACCTTATAGGAACTTATATACCTATGTTAGATTTCAAATATTTTCAAATATCATGAAATTATTTCAAGTTGATATTAAAAAGAATAAATTATCACCACCTGTGATATATTTATCTCTCATATTATTATTAGAATAAATTTTATATTGACTATGAGAAATCCTGATATGTTGCTGAATGATGAAACTTTCTACCCCATTTCCTCATTTAGATTAGGTCCTAAAAAATTTTGTTCACCAAAAACATATCAGAAAGATGGAGCCTATACTTATTTCTATATAGAGATTCATAAGGAGACATAAAATTCTGGACTGAAAAATATTTTTATAATAAAATTTGATAAGAGGAAGGTGTTGATCCCACCCTCATTTAAAATACATAGATCATTCTCTAAATATGTCTTTTAGGGTTTGAAGGGTTCTCTCAGATTGATAATATATCAAAGGATGATATGAAATTCTAAATCTGAAATCCATATTCAAATATTGACGAATACTTATCCAGAAATTTTTGTTAAACTAGTAACACCCCATGATTTTGTGAATTATTTTTTTCGAATTAATTTAGTATCATTATATTTTATATTTCACACAACACTAAATATAACTTTGGTTATAAAAAAGTACTTAGTGTGGATTGTGTTATATGAAACACCAAGTCAATATTTTTCTACATTAAACACTTATATTAGATTGAGGTACACTCAAAACAATTTTTTTCTTGAATTATACACAATTCCAAGTCACTTTTGATAGCTTTTGTAACACACAAGACTACATTTTACTTAACCACAAGATACTATTAATAATATTATCAAAATATTATTATAGATACCACATATCCATTGGAATGGAAGTTTCAAATATGACTAATTAAATTGTTAATTTTTTTTAAAAAATAGTATATAAAATTAATACTTTGGTTATTAATTATTATAAGTGAATTTAAGAATTATTTGAAAATAAAGAAACTAATTTTCTACGATTTGTTATCTATATATAGAAACAATTTTATCACAATAAATTAAACAAAGAAATTTTCATTAATTTATTAAATGGAATTTATATATTATATATTCAATTAATATTTTTTATACTCATCTAATATATTTTATTGGTATAAGATAATAATAAATTAAATTTTATGAATAAAAAGATGTATTTTTCAAAAAGTAATTTTACCACATTTTAATGGAGAACCCATTTTAAATTTAATTTATGAAACATTTGTAATTTTTAAATTGAAAAATAAAGTTTATTTTTGGAATTGGAATATCAAAATTTACTATGGTTTAATTTTTTGTATTACTTTGAGTAGTTTAATTTTTTGATGAATAGTAAAAAACACTAAATTTTTATTCAAAACGGTTTTTTCGTATAATTTATTTATATATTAAAAATATATTTTATTTTGGTTTTAAAGTTTAATTAGATTTTTTTTTTCATAAATTAATCCAATATATGTCATTGGAACCCAATTTACATTGATTGTTTATATAAAAACATTTGAAACATTTGGACCTTTTCGCTTAAAGACCCGTTGTCAAGGAATTTCTGTGGGAATAATTTTAAATAAATTACATCAAATTCTGGGAGTTGAAATTGAAAAAATGGATTCCAGATCTAGAATAATCATAATTTAAAATTTATAAAAAGTTCATCTTAGATTTTTACCAATAATATTAGTGAAAGTGATTAATATTAATTGTAGTGATTAAGATAAAATTTGGCTTAAAAGGGACTAAACCATATACTTATGAACAAAAATGAATTATTTTTTTTAGAAAATACATTGAATATTCATATTTAGACTTTATCATATATTTATTTCTTGGTTATTTTTTGGATCTACTTTTCGTAGGAAAAATTTGGGTGGAATTTCCTTTTCAAAATTTATAAGAATGCCACTCCTCCTCCACTATAAAAAGGCACTCACCCATACCACTCATTCACAGATCTAGATCCCTTTTTATCACCCACAATCTACTATAATAATCTCCTAAAATACTTAAATTAAACTTATAATAATAATTTTGGTAATAAATCTTACCAAGTAATCTCTTTGGTTCAAACCAATACGTGTTACCAAAAGAAGAGGTAACATCCTTCATCAAGACACTTAGTATTATTTTCATTATCCACCCACTCAATTATTCTTATTTCATGATTATATAATAACCAAATTATCTTAAATATACATATATGTTTTTATTATTTGTTTTATACCTACAATTATACTCACTTCCATCTAATGGGTAACAAACATACCGTTTTTTTGTAGGAAGAACCACCACCTCACGAAATGGTGTTGTTCATTTTTCGTTTACCACATTTCATGGTTGGGAATTATGATGGAAACTCTATTTTATATGATATATATTATATCTATGATATTAATTTTTAATTTATGATACTATAGTTATTATATAAAGAATACCTTCATGCTTCCCATTTTGTGTAAATATGATTACTTTATTTGTGGACGTGTGGACTACCGGCTCCTCAAAGCAATGTGATTCGTTCAAACTTTACAAGGAATTTATGATATGTTTAGTGAAATTATTATATATATATATATGAAATAATAATTCTTATTTAATTATTTTATATATATATATACATATATGTAAATTAACCTCTTTCTTTCAACATGACAAGAAAATGGAAGTAACATTAATGCGTACATATAACCTACCGTCTTCCAGAATGGTGTATTCCATTTCATAAATATATCATTTATATATAATTATAAAAATTTATATAGTAAATATTTATGAAATATAAATCATTTTTTTCATTCTTAAAATAATTAAATATTGATATAAGTGACATAATCAAGAATAAAAAGTCCAAAAATATACAAAAAACAATACATATATACCTGAAACGTAATGTAAACCAAGAATTGTTAAAAAATGGGTAATATTAAGTCATAATAAAATTATATAAGGTAAAAAATTAATTCTTTCAATGGTATATTAATAATAATCTTATATTTAATATATAGGAGGGTTTAATGAATATGAATAAATTCAAGACTTATGGTAAGGGAATTTCATCTCACTTTATATTCCCGAGAGATATATGCCATATTCAACATTATCTTCTTCTTTGGAGTGTATATAATTACCTATGACATTTATTTTATTTATTTTATTTATTTTTTAATATTGAAAGTTTAAATTTATGTTATTATTTCATGGGGTTCATGATTCAATTGTTTCTCAAGTAGTAAGGGTTTTCTCATCTCATTTTTATTTTCCATAAGACACAAACCATGTTCACCTCCAATTTATCACATGTGGTGTGTATAATTACCATAGATTTATTCTATTATTATTATAACTATATTAATGGGTATTTACATATCCATTTGTTTCCTTTCATTCATGTGTTTTATGTTTCAAAAGTTATGAAATTGGTAAAGTATGTTTATATCAATTTTCCGTACTTGAGACATGTTCCATCCTATGCAGCTATATTTTTCGATGAGGTGTATATATTGACGTTCACATGTAATATCATTAATATAATTATTTTAGATAAATTTTAAGCTTTATGTAATTTTATTCTTTCCATTTTATTACGATTCAAGTTACCAAAGTGGTAAAAATTTATTACTACAATCTCATCATTTATTGAGATTTTTTTATCATACTTCTGTTAATGAAATATTATGATCCAAATCCAGAACCCTATCTTAAATTTTCATAAACTATAGTTATTTAGTTTATATCCAAGTAATGATATCTTTTTCCACTCATTGGTACTTATGATAATTAAGGAATGGTTTTATGAAAATCATTCTTTATTTTACCTTTCATTTAAAAATATATGTTCTATCAAAACCATGTTTTGTAAACCTTTTCTAAAAAATGTTTTTCTATTACCCTATGATGTTTAAAAGAATTTTTTATCCATGTTTTATATTTCTAAAATTTATTTTAAAAGTAATCTTCCTTTCATTTTATGATCATGGAACTTTTCTAAACTTTTTACATGAAAAGGGAATATTCGGCATGTATGTACTTACCCAATATAATGACTATCATTTACATGGAGACACCTTTTATGTTTAAAAGGTTATATTTTTTTTTAAAAACTTTTGTCCTAATACTCTTGGTATTTTTTGAGTTTAAAGTGGTTGTCAATGAAAAAGGTTTTCAAAATATTTTCTATCTTTTTTATAGGGTTTCAATCCTATATTAAAAGAAATAGGTTTTCAAAATGATTTATGTTCTAAAAATAATTTTCAAAGAGGAAAATATATCTTCCTTAGGAAATGTTTTAAATGAATGTTTAAAGATTTAATTATAATAAAATAATTTTGAAATTGTTTTATATAATTTATTTTCAAAGAAATTCTAATTTCCTTAAGAAATATTTCATATGATCTTACAA
Source organism: Viscum album (assembly GCA_963277665.1). Lineage (NCBI taxonomy): Eukaryota > Viridiplantae > Streptophyta > Magnoliopsida > Santalales > Viscaceae > Viscum > Viscum album. The sequence goes on from OY728145.1 coordinate 911,101,504, forward strand.
AATCATTTTTTATCTAAGATGAAATAATTTTTATAGTTATGATTTACTAGGGATATAATGAAATAATACAATTATTATTATTTATTTAATGGTTTATGTTTTGATGGAATGATGTTTATGACATCCATTTTTCTTCCACGAGTCATATGCTCTTGAAGAACATTTCTTTGCATAGGTTATTCTATGATGAAATGATTATAAGACCTATCCATTTTCCATAGGTGATGATATGATGAAATACTTATGATTACCATTTCATTTCATGGGTAATAATATTATTTTTATAAAACCTATAACTATTATAGGTCATGATATGATCCATGTTTTTTTATCTGGTGGCATATGGATGCATGAATTGATTATGTGATGGGTGAGACCCATATCTCCCTTAAATTAATTGGGAAATGATTTATATCTCATTAGATAATTATGTCAATAAAGTTGATGGGATTTATCCAATATAAAATATGGGGAAACCTGATCCACTATGGGAACATGGGGAAACATGATCCCTTACAAGGATGTAACCGCAACTGGTGATGGTGTTGTATCTCAACTAGTAGGTGTAGTCCCCATGAAGTGAAAAATTACATTTACTCAATGATACTTGACTTATAGAAAATGGTTTTACATTTTTATGTGTCTTCCACAAATTCTATGTATTATTCCTTTTATAAGATCACAATTTTCGGGTTCTTGTTTATCTTTTGATTTCATGTCTTACGAACTACCAATAGTTAATAGATGTCTCATTATTATGATATTTTTATATAGATTATGATATTATAATGATATTATCATGTTCTAAAAAACCTTATATTCGTGTCATGTTTATGTAATTTCTTAATTTAACCTTACAGAGCATTTGAGCTCACCCCTTTTTTATGTTTCCATTACCTAGGTTATTAAGAAAGGTTTTATGTAGGATTCTTAAAGGGGAAGATATTTAATGATGATGTCGAAGCTCTTTCACAAAAAAAATAAGCATGTGTTCCAAGTATCCAAAGACACTGAAATGTTATTGTACTCAGGAATGTATTGTTGTTATGTGCTAAATATTTATATAAAATAATTTAATATCCATATATGTTAATTTTGGGTATCTATAGTTAGTATCAAGTAAAAGGTTTAGTCAAACATTGGAAACAAGGATGAGAAAACATTTGTGAGATCCCTATAAATATTTCTAAGGATTTTTCTAGGGATGTATCCAAGGATAAGTTTGAGGATTATTTAATGTTTAGGAATATGATTCAAAATATTGTTAAAGGATATAGTGAGTAGTTTCTTAGAAATAAATCTCTATCTAGATACTATAAGTGTATGTGGATCTAAAAAATTGTAAATATGGTTAACTACCCCAAAACCCCATATTTAGGTTCACTCTATTGGGAACTGGTGCATGACAATGGGCCTTACAACACACCTAGTTTGACACTCTCAGGTTATGTGCTTTGCTAATTAAAAAACACTTAATGAACCATCATGATGGATTTAAATATATGATGACTATTAATAACATTGGGAATACTAAGGTGATATAGATTAAATATTTAGGTTTCATGATTTAGATATCTTATAAGTAATTTTTTTCATGATTATGTTGTTTTATTCTATGATATGTTTTTATTAAACTACACTTAATTGTTTTTGTCAATAACAAGAACTAGAAATAACTGGGTTAACATTTAATGTTTAAGATATGAAAATTATGGGCATTATTCATGTAGATTTCATAATATTCCATGAATATAATCTAGAATGTGGTTCAAGTATTGGTCATACTTCTGAAGATAAAGAGAAGGAAAATGACATGTGAAAGGTATGAGATGTTGTAATGGTATTTTTTACATTAAATGTTAGAATCTTGATTTGATTTATGTTGAGGAACCTTATGAAATGATTCATATTTAAGATTCCAGGAAAAATGGTATTATGTAATAATATGATGAATCCTTAGTAACGGTTTACGAATATAGTTGGGTGATTAAGGTGTATATATTCTGGAATTCAAATTTTATTTTATTTGAATCATGAAATATATATGTATTTTGAGTATAAATTTTTACTTAAGGATTTAAAATAATATGTTCAATGGTGATGAAAAGTTATAAAATCGATTTAATAGAAATAAGGTATTCTGAAATTAGAGAAGGAAACCCTTAATGAGTTTAAGATGTTGAGACTATTGTGTTTAGATTCGATAATCAGTTGACTGATATTGATAACGTAAATTGGATATTTGTGATTACAATGGAACTAATTATTTATTTTTTGAAAAATTAGTCTATGTCATCATGGATGATATTTACTACTTCTTGGATTTAAGGAATATATTAGGCAATCCTTGGAATAAAGAAGAATGCATCTTTTCGAAGAGATTTATGGTAATTAAGGTTATTACTATATTTCAAGAGATTATATGATGAGGGTACTAAAATGTTTCTAATGTGACAACCAAGATATACTATATGATATATGGGGGATCAATGTAAAAATGATTTCATGAACTTGTTTTTAATGTTTTAGATTTTCATCCTTTGGAAGTATTATAAGGTTAACCATTTATGTAAAGTTTATGTTAATATTCAGATGATGTTTTTTAGATTAATGTATTATCTAACCACATTAGGATTTATAAATATTGGATAACCTATTATAACCAATTTGTGTTGATGGTAACTGAATTCATATAGGTTAAATTATGATGGATACCATAATCTATTAGTGCTTCAATAATGAAAAATTAACCTTTTTAGATAAATACGTTAAGTGGACAATGGTCAAGACATGAACAAAGGGTGAGATTTTATTTATGAAAGGGAATTAAATATAGAAAGCATTAATTAATGAGAAAAAATTATTCAATTTTTGAAAAGGGTACTGGAATAAAATACTTTCCAATTGTCATAATTTTTATGAAATCAATGACCTCTTTCACGCTTCTTTCCTTTATGGTTTTGTGATTGTTAATTTGCCCTGGATCATGTTCTTTTTTGTGATCAGTGATCTTTATCAACCTATATGATTATTTATTCTTCCCCCCTATGTCCAAAATTTCATTCCCACTTATCTTCTGTTATGTGGAATCCTTTTTATATGTTACTGTGGTTAATTGTCATGTTTCCAAAATTATATTTTAAAGGATGTTTTAGTATTAATTTTTACAATATGGGTTTTTAAGAAAGGAAATTTCAAGTATTATTTCTTTGATAACACGTATAAATTTAGAGGTGGATGTTCATTTTAAGGGGGTTAGAATATAAAACATAGAGAATTTGATAATTATTATTTTTGAAATAATTTAATATCTATATATTTTACATTTCATATAACATAGAATATATGTTTTTTTATAAGAATGCACTGAGTGTAGATTGCATTATAAGAAAAAAACAAGTCAATATTTTTATACATTAAATAATTAGATTATATTTTGATACATACAACACTGTTTTTCTTTAATTACTCGCAATTCCATGTCCCTTTGATAGCTTGTGTAACACTCAATGTCGTGTTTTGAAAAACTACAAAATACTATTAATATTAATATTAAAATATTAGTTTAAAAACCACCTAGCCATTGGAATGGATGTTATGAATAAGATTAATTAAATTATGTAAATATTATTTACACTTAAATATAAAATGAATTTTTTGGTCATCAATTAGTAGATGTGAACACAATAACTATTTTAAAATAAATAAATTACTTTTCTAAGAAAACTATCTTTATATGTACAAACCCAATTTTACCTCAATAAATTAATCAAACCCCTTTTTATTAATGTATGAAATTTAATTTATAGATTATATAATCCATCAATATTTTTTATACCCATCCAATAGATTTTATATGTACAAGAGAAGAATAAATCCAATTTTATGAATACAAAAATATATCTTTCTAAATGGAAATTTTACTTTCTTTTAATAAAGAACCCACTTTAAATAATTTTTTTCGAAAATTTTATAAAATTTATTTTACAAAATTAATTTAATCTTGGAATTAATAGTATCAAAATTTACTTTGGGTGATGTTTTGGTAATTTTCTCAAATGTTTCTTTTTTTCATGAATAGTGAAAAACAATAAATTTTAATTCAAAAATAATTTTTCATATAATTTATTTACAGAGTTAAATTATATTTTAGTTAATTTAAATGTTTAATTAGAGAAAATATTCATCAATTAATCCAATTAAGGTCATTGGATCAAATTTCACATTGAAAGTGGATATAAAAACATTTAAAATTTGAGATATTTTCATTTAAAAACACACTGTCATGGCACATATATTGGATTAATTTTAAATTAATTTCTATCCATTAACAAATGTGAATTTTAATAAATGGATTAAATATTTTTATTAATAATAATTCATAATTTATAACAAGTTTAGCTTATTTTTTTAAAATATTAGTGAATGTGAATAAAATTAGTTAGAGTGATTAAGAGAAAAATTATCTTAATAAAGGACTAAACCTTAAACTTAAGGCCCAAAGTGCCCAAAGAAACATGTTAAAAATCAATTTCCTGTTACTATTTAGACTATATCCTCCCTTGTACCAAATATGGTTCATTTATGGATCCACATTTCATTGTAAAAACATGGGTGAAATTTCCTTTTCAAAAAATTTACATGAATGTAATTCCTCCGCCACTATAAAAAAGAGCTCACCCCTCCCACTTATTCAACCCTATAATTCCATTTGGATTGATAAAAACTTCCAATAATAATTGACCAGATATCCCCAAATTCATCTTAGAGGCCACCCATTATGAATAATTCAAACCAAGGAAACCCTTTGGTGCCATCCAAGAGGAGTTACCTAAGGAAAAGGTAACATTCTTCCTCACGATGTTTTGTTTTATTTTAATAGTCCACCTGTTAAAATATTATTATTCTATAATATTATAATAACCATAGTTTCATCAAAAATTGAGATTTTTTTTATTCTTGGGGTTAGACCTACACTTACAAACACTTCCATATAATGGGTAACAAACTTACCATTCTTGTGTACAATGAACTACCGCCTCACAAGACAATGTTGTTTGTTTTTCCATTACCACCTATAATGGTTTGGAAGTCTAATAGAAAATATTTTTTATATATTATATATATATGATATTTATGATTTATTTATGCTTCTTGAACTACTATATAAAACATACCTTCATGATTTCTATTTTTTTGTAAATATGATAACTTTGTTCGTGGACGTGTGGACTACCACCTCCAAAAAGTGTTGTGATTCATTAACACATTACATGGAATGTATTAAGAATAGGTTTAGTAAAATTATATTATATATTTATATATATAAAATAATAAAACTCAATTTATGTATTTATATAAATATGTATTCAAATTAATATCTCACTTTCAAAATGATAAGAAAATGGAAACAATGTTCATGCATACGTAAGAGAAACCATCTCCACGAACAGTGTATTCTATTTCCCATAATTAACTTTTACAGATTATTATAAATATTTATATAGTAAATATTTATAATATATAAATAAAGTATTAAATTATTTAAATAAGTAATTAATGATCTATGTAAGAGTATCAAGAATAAAAAGTCAAAATAAATACGAAAAACGACACAGATATTACCCGAAATGTTATGTTAACGTTGAATTATTAATAAAAAGGTATTAAAATTTAATTATGAAAAAATATATAAAATTAAATATAAAAATATGGTTATTTTTAATATATATAATTAATATATATTTAATATACATGATTGTTTAATGTGTACGATGAAAGTCAATACTTAAGGTAAGGAAAATTCCTCTCACTTTTTATTTATGTGAGATAAATGCCATATTCGCCACTCTCTTTTAGTGTCTGTTGTATATACATCCGTATGAAATGTTATATAATTAATATTATTTCTATAATGATATTATATGTTTTAATTGTTTTTATTATTTCTTGGGCATCATGATCGAATAGTTACACAAGTAGTATTGTTGTTCTCGTCTTACTTTTATTTTCCATGAGACACAATCTATGTTCACATCCTATTTATTATAAGTTATGTTTATACATCCCATATATCTATTATATTAATATTATAATTAATTTTTATGGTTATTTAAATACCCATTTTATGACCACTATGTTTTGGGGATTATTTTTTAAGAGTTACCAAATCGGTAAAGTAATTTTGTCACAATTTTCCTTATTTTAGACACATGCCATGTTATGCATATATATTTTTATTTGAGGTTTATATACTAAATTTGACAAGTTATATCATGAATCTTATTATTTTCATGATATTTTATGAACCATGTAATTTTATTCTTTCCATTTTATTATGATACTAGTAACCATAGTTGTAACAATTTATTGTAATAATATCATTGTTTATTATGATTGTTTATGATTATGCATTATTTGATGAAATATTCTGATCCATATCTCAAGAAATCTCATGAGTTTTATTAATATATGGTTATTCATGATATATCCAAGTATTGGTATTATTTTTTCTACTCTATTTTACTTAATATAATTAATAAAATGTTTTTATGAAAATCCAACTTTATTTCTCCTTTCTGTAGAAATTTTTTATTCTTTGAAAATAATGTTTTCTAAAACTGTTTTCTAAAATATTTTACTATTATCATATGATGCTTTAATGTAAAATTTCACCAGTGTTTTACCTTTTTAATAAATTGTATTAAAAGTAAATTTCATTCCATTTTTTGATCATGACACTTTTGAAAATTGTTATGGTGTAAAAGGAATGTTCATCATGTATAGACTTAAACACCACAATGACTATCATTTCATTGGATCTTCCTTTGTAAGTTTAAAATTTTAATTTTTTTAATAATATTTTTTCTTAATATTCTATAAATTAATTGAGTATAAATTGGTTTTCAAATAAAAATGGTATCAAAATATTTTAAAGCTTCCATTGAAGGGTTTTCAATGGTATTTTAAATTAAAAACATTTTAAAAATGATTTATGTTTTAAAAAGTGTTTTCATATAAGAAAATATTTATTCCTCAAAAAAATTAAATGAAATTGTTAATATTCTTTATAAGAAAATTATTTTTATATTGTTTTATAAAAATGATTTTTAAGAAGGGATATTTTCCCTAAGAAATATTTCACTTGATCTTTACAAATAATTCTCTATCTAAGATGACATACATTGTTATTGTTATGATCAATTGAGGATATTATCCAATAATAATAATAATATTATTTATTTATTGGTTTATGTTTTGATTGTAATAATATTTATGACACCCATTTATCTTCCAGAGGTTATATTATATTGAAGCTAATTTCTTTTCACAGGTTTTACTTTGATGAAATTATTACCAGACCTATCTCATTTACATAGGTGATGACATGATGAAATATTAATGATAACCATTTAATTTCATGGGTTATGATATGTTTTTTATGAAACCCATTTATTTTTATGGGTCATGATATTATGCATGTTTTATTATCTTATGAAACATGGAAGAATTATTTTATTATGTGAAGTGTGGGACATATATCTCCTTCCAATAAATTGGGTAATGATTTATATATCATAAGATAATGATGGGAATAGAGTCAATGAGAATTATCCTATATGGAATATAGGGAATCCTAATCAACTGCAAGAAGATGGTGAAATCAGATGCACTATGGAAATATAGGTAAAACCAATCAACTATGATAAGATAGGGAAAACAAATCCCTTAAAATGAATAGATTGTGATCAGCGATGGAGGTGTGTCCTGTCTAGTAGGTGTTGTCCCCATTAATTTCCCTATTATATTTTGGAAAATCCCCTTGACGTATAAGGAATGGTGTTATATTTATATGTGTCTGAAAAAAATTCTATGTCTTATGGCTTTGATATTCTCACATGGTTTTTAATCTTGACTATCATATGATTTCATGTCATATGGACAACCAATATTTATTTCATGTCTTGTGATTATGATATTTTTATTCATGGTATGACCTTAAAATGTAATTCTCATATTCTGATTCCCTAATGTTCAAGTATGCTTATGTATATACATTATTTATACTTTCTTTTGATCTAATCTCACTTCTTTATTATGATTCCTTTACACAGGTCATGAAAAAAAGATTTATGTTGGATTACTAAATGGTAAAAGCTTTAAATATTATGTTGAGTAAATTTCAACGAACTTGAAGAATGTGTTCTAGGTTTCTAAAGACACTAAACTATTATGATTCTTGGGCATACAATTTTTTAATGTCTTGAATATTCATCTAAAACGATGTAATATCCAAATATGTTAAGCCTCAGTCTATATAAAAAATCAGTTTCGTTTATATGTGATTTAGAGTGGATCTCTGTTCATCAGTACCACTTAATTTATAACCTCAAGAGACAATCAAGAGAGATGTGTTCTCTAATAAAAATGAAATGTGTTAAATTTTTATAGAGATTAACTACAACCCAAATAGATTTGTTCCCTCTAGATGTCTTAGAGAGTCCCATTACAAAATCGAGGGAAATTTTTTTCTAATTCCACTTAAGTGTAGGTCATGGTAGTGACATCCTCTTAGACTCATGTCACTCTATCTTAACTTACTGGGATACCAATCACTACGATACATAATCCACAATATCTTTCTTCGTGTTAAACCTTCAAAAATGACTTTTAAGATCTCTATGTTTCTTATTAATTCCTGTATAAATAAATAAGGATAAATTATAAGATTCATATAATGACCCTTTATTTTAAATATGGTATTGAAGTGACAAATAATCTATTCCTAATCTTGATCCTTCCATCATTTTCAAGGTAGTACTTCAGAATAATACATACCTTTATTTATAGATCCAAATCTTCCTTCTACGCCTTTTCAATAACTATATGAATAGATAATAGAATATTCATTTGATATAGATAGGATATATCTACCTTCATTATGATTTCAAGGTATATCCTTTTAAAATCTATGATAATTGGATCTCATTCAATCCTCGTTAAAGGAAAACAAGCATGGACCTTCTAACACGTAGTATTAATAACATTTTTCTTATTCTTAGGGTGGTAATTTTTTGTGTAGTATTACTCTATAATATGTTCCAACCACCTCATTTGGAACATATTTAATTATTTCTATGTGAATATACACTTAATGTTTTATGATCAATATATATGTCATTCCTTCCACCATAAATATAATGCATTCGTATCTTCAAATGAAAAATTACCACTGCCAATTCCAAATCACGAGTTTGGTAATTTTGATTTGAAACCATCAATTGGTGTGGGGCATAATGATTGAACATGCCATTTTTCATGAGACCACATCCTAATCCCCACTTTATGACTCATTATATATTACAAACCCTTTTCCACTATAGGGTGGTGTGAGTATAGGAACACTGACCAACCTTATTTTTAGTTCCTTGATTTTCTTCCACATTCATTGGTCCAAAGGAACTTGGCACTCTTCCATGCAACGTGGATAATATATTTGATAATTATGGTATATTTTTCATAACTCCTTGATAGTTTCAATACATCCTAAGAAAACTAAATATTTTAATAACTATTGTTGATATATGACATTGTTAAATAAATTTCATATTTGATGGATCCACCAATATACCTTCAGTCATAATAAAATGACCCAAGAATGATTCATCTTGTAAGAAGAATACACATTTACTAAATTTATCATAAAATTATTCTTCCTCAAGGTCTTGAACACAATTTTCAAATAAATTTAATGATATTACTTAATTTTAGAATATATAATAATATATTCTATAAATATGAACCAAAACTGATCTAGATAATCTCTAAAGACTCTATTCATTAGATCCATAAATATAGCCAGAGAATTCATAAATCCAAATGGAATCGATATAAATTCTTAGTGTCCATACCTCATATAGAAGGATATTTTAGATATATCCTCATTTGTAACCCAAAATTAATTATATCCATATCATATTTCAATCATAGAAAAGTATTTATCTCCTCATAACTGATCAATAAAATCATCAATTCAGGGTATATGATACTTGTTGTTGATAGTGTTCTTATTATGTTCTCAATAATCATTGTAATTATGAATTAATCCATATTTATTATTAAAAAAATTAATAGGTTCACTCTATTTTGAAACACTTGGCCGAATGAATCCCTTAACCAACTTCTCCTAGATCTGTTTTTTCAATTAATTCAACTCAATTAGTTTCATTCTATAAGGATTATTTGAAATAGCCATAACACCAAGTACAAATTATTTTATAAAATATACTTCATGATTTAAGGGATGGCTAGGAAACGCTTTTCAAAATATAAAAAATATATTCCCTCGCAATAGGAATATCATTAATATTGAGTTTCTCCCTAGCCAATTGTGATAGGTATCGCTCATGAATAGGTAATATTAAGTATATAGTAGAATTAGTTTCCATTGGAAATTAATAATTATCATTGCACTGATATAAAATCATTGGTTTATTTGGAATATAGCAGAGGACATTTCATCCTCATAAATTGATATGTAATCAATATAGGTAGATCTAATCCATTCCCGAAGTAACATTAAATTCCACTAGAGGAAGAATCACAAGATTCACAAAAATTAAATTCCCAGAAACATTGATTGTGGTGATACTATAGACTTGATATGGGATCCTCATTCCATTATTAGTTTTCAATAATAATTCAATATCTAATGAGAGAGGTGGTGATGTTTTACCCTTATAAAATTATTAATATATAAAAGAGAGGGTACGACCAAAATCAAATAATATATTTTCAATTCTAGAGTTGATAATAAGTATACCTCTGACTAATTAATTCTCATGTCCCACTTTAGATGTACTGATCGCATGATAATTCCCATTATCTCTTACCTTAAATGGTTATTGATTCAAATTTTCATCATTAACCATTAGATTCAGAAACTAGTGGGAACAATTCCTATACTCCTTACTATTATATCATTGGGGTGTGGGTGGTTCTTTAAGCTATGATTTATCCCCATTCTTTTTATTGGCTTACTTATTTTAAAAATTTCAATATTCACTTGCTTGATTTCCATCCATTTGACACATGAAACATTTACAAGTCCCTTAGAGAAAATCCCCCCGTGATTATTTCAACACTTTTGGTATAAAGAATGATTCATTTTCTTTCCTACATTGGTTTTATTATTATAATTTCCTTGAAAATTCATATTTATATTATTATTATAACCATAATAATAATGGGAATATATATCATCCATTTATACATTGATATAAAATAAAATTATTTATTTAGAGAGAAAAAATTCCATTAAGTCTGGTACCTTTCAGAGACTCAGTTTTAGGTCACTGAAGAACCGATAAATTTTTCATTTAAGGTCAATAACAAAACCTGAAGTCTACAAACAAAGTCATGTAAATGTTTCCTCATATATACTAATATATTTATCATCCTTCTAATTAATCTCAAAAAACCCCCTTTACATTTTTTTGAGAATAGGTTAAGGAATATACATAATAAAAAATACTCTCTTAAACTCATCACATTCCATGGAGTCAATTTCTTCCCCTATAATCGTACTATTAATAATATTCCACCATGGTTCTACTTCACCTTATAAATGATATACATTAAAGACAATTTTTTCATGATTTTATAATTGGATAATGAGAAATATGTTATTAATGGTACTGATCCATTACATAGACACTAGTGGATTGGAGGACACACTGAAAGTAGGTGGGTGGTTCCTCATGAAAGATTCAATGATGAAGTGTTCCATCCATTGATCGTTTAGAAGATCAAAATGATTCATTGTTTATATATTTATATGAGGATAGTAATAAATATTTTCATTCCATCTCCCATTTAAAAGTTCCTCATGTTTTCATCCGTTAACTAAAACAAAAAAATTATAATGTATGAATTAAGATATAATAATCAGAGTGAGAATTCATATAATCAAGGAAGTATTTTTTAATATATTAAAAATTATGAAACCATCTTAACAACCCATTTAACTTTTCGGTTCACCCTATATCACATCATGTTTATTATAGGTTATCTTGGGTTCCATTGACATTTTCCTAATAAAATTTTTATAATAATAACTAAAACCTCCTCCATAATACCCTTCCTAAAAATATCATACTCACAACCATTCATCCCAATCATGGTAAAATAGAATCACAAGAATGGGTGATCTTTGATGATTAGTAAGTGTAGACATGGGATATATATACCTATGATCTCATAGGATAATAATATAATAATAAGGGTTTTCAGACTAGTTATAACTTATAATGTTCGTATCAAATTATTAATAGATCATTAATCCTGATTCATGTAATAAATAATTATAATTTCAAAATACATGAGTCATACGAGTGAGGAATCATGATTAATAAATCATTAGCTGTTAGAGATTATCATCAACATGAGAAAATTTTAGAGTAATTGTGGCATAATAATAATCATGAAAAATTATTTTATATGTTAAGGATTACTTATAAGACTATCATCATGGAGAGAGACCATTTTATTTTGGTTTTATTCCCCATTCCATCATTTACTTAGTAAAGGTTCACTATGAAGGCCATCATAGTAGACAATGTACCTTTCTGAATAGGGTTCACTACCCATTCTTGTCTAAATAATATCATTATATATCAACAATTAAATAATGGATTAAAGGGATTTAATGGACTCACTCATCACATAATGATAACCACGCATATGTGTTGCACACGACCAAACAAACATTCATCAATTCGGTATAGCATAACCTACGGAAAAAATGGGTCTAAAAACATTTCATTATGATATAATCATAACACATTTAGATAAATAACATCTATTTAATAATTAGATCTTATCCCTAATGAATATTAAGAAACAACAATGTGTACTGACATATAAGAAAAATACATTTAAAAGGGTACTTAAAAATTTCATTGAAAATAGAGGAATATATCTGTTCTCTTTGGTATTATAAAAAATATATCTTGAATATTGGGGAAAAGATTTTTATAGAAAATAACCATGGGAAATATTAAAGTAATATTGAAATAAAATAATAGATTTGATGGATGGAAAATCAATTTCTACGGTAAACATTAAAGAAAAAAATCCTTTCACACTTTGTTTAAAAATTACAAAACAATTTTTTTAATAAAATAATTTGAAGATAACATTTAAAATTTTAAGATGAAATTAAAATAATTTTTAATTTAAATTTAAATAATCATTGGACAATAGAAAATAATATTCCTGAATTTATTTTAATAATCATAAACATTGGATTAAGTGTTCATTGGCCAAATATGAAATAAGGTTGACTTTCATTAAAAATATTTCTCATTCATATTAAATAAAAAAGAGCGTAAAAAGGTATTAATACTTTAAAATTCTTTATATAAATATATTAAAAGAAAATATATGGGGATTAATATATATGAATCATATAATTTCTCTAAAATGGAAACTTAACACATATACTTATGAAAAAAATGTTATTATAACATAAACCTTTACCTTAGGTCCTATATTGATTCATACAGATTATTATGCACCTATATAATAAATTTTTATTTAATATAAATATATACTTGAATCATATTCATACATTTTATACCATATAACCTTCCCTTATAATTTTCAATTACCCATTTATGAACATTTTATCATTAAAATTAATATTTTGGTAAAAATTGGTATGTCTTCTCTTCATGTTTTGGTTGAAATGATATAGTCCTTTACCTTGGTCAATGTTTAATAAGTTAAAGAGTCATAATCATTTTATGAGTATCATATTTATTCATTATATACAACTTTATTTCCATTAATATAAGGTAGTGATGAAAAATTCATTACATCGCGGAGATAGTAGTTTATAAGTTCACGTGAGTAATGTTTCCATTTTCCAATGAATTTAAATAAAGAAAATTAAGTAACAATTTATCATTAAATATTGATAATAATACCATAAATACTGTATATATTCATTGAATCCGTCCACATGATCATCCAAGTATGTAAAAAAAGAATATATAATCACATCCTTTCGTGGAAGCAAATGGACAAAGCTCCAAAGACATGATAAGGAAACGTTGAAATATTTTCTATCAACAAAATTTAGGAAATATTATTTCATATTTTAAATCATATCATTTAGTTTAACCCCATTGTTTCCCATATTTTTAACATTAAGTTAGGATTTTATTACCATATTTATTAATCATTATAACCGAAAGATAAAGTTGTCATGTTTCCCAATTTGGAAATTTAGATTTTAAATTTGGAAACCACTCTATAAATTTCAATTAAAAATATTGTTATAAATAATTTTTAAAATAATAACAAAAAATAAAATGTAAATCACTTTAAGAAAAATTCCATTTTATGAATTGCATCGAATTTATCCAAATTATTTTCCTAGTAAAAATATTCAATGAAAGTTGATTTAATTAATTAAATATATTATATTCACATCTCATTAATGTAAATAATTAATTTTTATTAATTTAATTTTTTTAAGATAAAAACAAATTTTACATGTAAGTTTAGTTTTTCAAAAAACATTTATTTTACCTTAATTTGCCATTATTTGCAATTATAACTAATTGATAATCAATGAATTAATTTTATTGATGAGTAAAAAATATTTTATTTAAAAGTTTAATATTACAAATTATGTTTTAAATAAAACACAATTTTCAAAAATAATACTCATAAAAAATTTAAAATAAGTCTTTAGGATAAATAGTATTTTCTAGATAAATTAGATATTATTTTCAAAAGTTGTATTTAATTTAAATACCAATTATTTTATTCAATTTTCCAATTTATTATTATTTTTCACATATATTTAATGTTTACTTATTCGCAATCTATTAGATATATTTATTTTTTAAATAAAAACATATTCCAAAATATTATGGTGATACCATTGAAACCATATTGGATGTGAGATGAATGAAATATTTTAATAGGAATATAAATTCATTAAGAGTCTTAGATAAAATGGGATTTACATTCAAATACTTGTTTAGTTCCTAGAAAATCTCAAAATTGTGCTCATATAGTATTTAAATGTTCCTTAGTGAATGGAATATAGATACTAAATGAGAAGACATAAATAAAGCAATTAGGATCACCTATTCTACTAATAATAAAATTTCTATGATTTGGAATGAAGTTTGAAACATTAAAGTATAATTGTATTATATAAAGTGTCTAAATAAGTGCTAATATACAATTTTAATGTAAGTAAATTTCCCTTTTTTGGGGAATATTTCCTTAGAATTTCCAAAAGAATGAGTTTCTGAAAATAAAATTTTAAAGAAAGTCACCCACTTGAGTATGTTCACTCAGATTTATTGGAACCTTATAAAAATTAGTCTAATTGTGTATGATCATATTTTTTCACCTTAAAATAGATATTCTCTAAGAATTTAGGGAATTATATGTCAAGATATAAATATGATTACCTTGAGGTGAATAAAATGTTGAAATACATTGTTGGAAATAAATCTGATAAGAAATTAAAATCAATGGGGATTGATAATGGCCTTGAATACATATATATTAAATTAACTATACTCTATGATGATTTTATAATTTTTAGACACATAATTTTGAATCATACTCCATATAAAATTGGTTTAGCTGCAAACATGAACTTTAACATTCTTGATAAAGTCTGCATTATTCTTGCATGCTTGGTGTAACATCCCACCCCTCACCATTTGGCTTGGAAAGTGAGGAAGGGGTGTTACTAGGCCTTTGGTGGCATCCCTAAGAAACCAAATTCTATAAATAAATTTCAAGAGCTTTATAAAGAATTGAGGAATAATTATTCCTTTTGGAAATTAATCAAGCATAACAAGATAACCATAACCAAACAACCACTATACGATGAATGTGAAAAATGTAATAAAACTCAAAGTATAACCAATTAATATTAAAACCAAACTATAACTGTAAACCATATTAAAGTATATATTAGAAACTAAATCCAATAACTCATAGATAACCTTGAAATTCAGTAACAACTCCCAAATAATATCCAATATCAAAATAAAAAAACCATGCCCAAGGTATCATGATTCATCCCTAAAGAACTAGGATATCATTCCTTTACTTGTGTTTCTATATACTAAATTTAAAAATTCCCCAAAGTTCCCAATAATGGGGTTTGTATAAAACTTAATAGGATTTCACCAATGAATTCCCTACCAACGAATAATATTTATAACAAATAACATTCCAAATCAATTATAAAAAACTATGTAAATAAAAAATAATTTTATTAAAAATATTTCTACCAACATTTCTCCATAAAACAAAAAAAAACAATTTTAAAATCATGTAACTAATTTTATTTTCCAAAAAATAAAATATTTCCACAATTTCATAAACCATCACGAAAGAGGGTTTCTAGAAATATTTTCACATAAATTCCACAGTTCAATTCAATAATGAAGTCAATATGAATACAAGACTTCAATTTATACACAGAGGAGTTGAGGGTAAATCAACCTATATCATTATAGTTAGTGAAATTTAAGAACAACACAAATTCTTCAACACACTCTACTTGAAATGCCAAAAAACTGGGCTTATATTTTATTCCCTTCAATAAAAAAAACCATATCTCACAATTATTGGAACACCACAACATGGATCTATCCTAAATGGATTTTATTCATGAATCCATGAAAGCGTAGAATAATAAAACTAAGGAATCCCACCAAGAACAATAACTTACCAACAAAACCGTCCTCTAAATCAACTATATTTTCATTAGAAACACTCTCAAGTCAAGATCAAAGGTATCTAAAACATTTGGAAGGAGTATAATTTATGTTAGGTTAATATTAATGAGGAAAAATTCATTAAAGGGGGAAAATGAGAAAGATCCATAAAATCTATGTCATGTTTTTAATGGTGCACGGTTATGGAAGACAGTAGAGAAGACCATGTTGTTTCCACTCCCTCCAAACACCCCTCACATTTTTGGATCACACAATTATAAAAACCATTCACCAAAAATTGTAAAATAAACTTTCCAATATTTCAAAATTTATCTTAGGTGGCCAAAAGGTTTGTTTAAACCATGACTCTAACAATGTGCCAGCCTAGTGCTCACTATTTCAGTTGCACAGTTTCCTAGATGGTGCTAGAAAGTTTCTACTAATCATTATCAAATTGTGGACCTCCAAAAAAATTATTTTTCTCAAATACACTTATGAACCTACCGAAACATAATCTAATTTATTTATATATTCATAAAATATAAATAAATCATTAATTACCGAAAACCAAGGGTTATAAATTATCCCCACCATTATCCTTTACATCCATAGAAATATAAATACACCATTGGAATTAAAGAGTTTGGGCCATTGCACGACCATTTAAATATCATTTTTCCATTTTTATTACTGAATCCAACCATGTTTCCATAAAACCTACACTAGACTGATTCATTTACACTGAAAGACTTTCTATTTCTTAACCACAATGTACACAGGCACATAAACCAACATATTATCTTGATCTAGATAAATGTGATCCCATCAAATGAAATGGTTAGGATCAGGATAATACTTATTCACTTGAGATACATGAAACACATCATGCACTAAACTAAACCTTGGTGGAAAATCTAGTTGATATTCCACCTCACTGATCCATTGAAGTATCACAAAAGGTCCTATATAACGAGGAGAAAACATTACTTGATTAACAAACTGATTATTCCCAATAATTGAAGAAAATATAAAGAACACATGATAACTCACCATGAATGATAATGGATATTTAGGATGATCTACAAACAATTTTTGATGACTCTGAGCCATATCCATTCTCTTCCTGATCAACTGAATTTTATCCATTGTCTGTTCCATAGGGATTAGTCTAACCTATGAAGTCTCACATTTTTCAACCAAAAATATTTGAGAACAATAAGTGTTATCTCACAATGAATCAAAATTAGCCATATTTATTGAGTCCTTATGTCTATTATTATATGATACTTTCACTAACAGCATGTGCTCCTCCCATAAAAAACCAAAATCAATTACACAAGCCCAAATGATTACCTCTAACATCTATATCATCCTTTTGGGTCTTCCATATGTCCGAGGATGATACGAAATGATCATATTCAACTGAGTCCTAAGGGGTTGATATAAGGACTTCCAAAAATGAAATATATACTTTGTATCTCAGCCCGATACTACCTAAACTACTATTCCATGCCTCTTTAAAAACACTTGAATATAGATTTTAGACATGACATACAATGTATGAGATTCATGAATATGGATTAAATGGGATGAATATGTGACATGATCCTCTATAACCCATGTGTCATCATGTTTCCAAACCATCCTTGGGAGACATATTACAGAATCCATATCTATATACTCTCTTTTCCACATGTGAATCAGTAATGAAGGAAACATACCTGTTGGTTGTTAGTGCATTACCTTAACCTACTAACAGGTTAGTCATTTCATAACAAAATCATCCAATTTTATTTTCAATCCAACCAGTTGAAAATGTTATTTCAATTCATTATACATGGTTTTTATTCCATGATAAAAAAACCATGCTGAATGGTCTTATGAATAAAGAAGTTGTTCCTAATAGGCCATATATAAACCCATATGATCTCGAAAAAAATACATAGATACTCTTTAAGGCTTCCATCCCTCAATGGTATCCCCACCATTTGATTTTAACCTCATCTAAACATATTTCTAATAATATTTTTGTTCATCTTTATCATTCTAAAAAATCATGAACAAAAGAACCTGCAATGAAAAACAAAAATCTAGCTCAGTCTTTACAATCCATGTGCATATCGGCTATCACCGACATTAACTTCCACTAATCTAAAGCCTCTTTTAACCAAATATATTCCTTCTTACTTAATTCATCCACCGCAAAATTACCTTTACCTAATGTATACATTAAGGAAAAGTGAAACATTTGTAGGTACTCTATCCATCTTCTTCATCTAATGTTCAAATCTATCTGTGATGAAATCTGTTTCAAAATCATATGATATGTAAACCCCGTAAATTTCTCACCAATGAGTTAATGAAACCAAGTCCTCATAACATCGAATAAAAAAAATAATTTTAAAGAATGTGTTGGGTAGTTTTTTTCATGAAACAATAAATTTCGTGAGCCATAAGAAACAACATGATTTTCTTTCATAAGAATAAACCCCAACCAAAATCTTGAATTATTACAATACACCACATAGAATTATCCCGATTCTGGAAATATCAAGATCGATGTAGATTTAAGGAAAAAAATTAATCTCATGACAAGACTTATGATATTTATTGTTCCATTAGAATATAAATTTTTCCTTTTAAAAATTGTCAATGGGAAATATTGTTATGAAAAATCATGAACAAAATGTCGATAAAAACCATCAAGGCCAATGAAACAGCATATATCAACGTTTTTATTAGATGTTTTCCAGGAGATCACAACCCTTATTTATTATGGATTAATAGAGAAATATTTTTCATATATTACATGGATAAGGAAACGTACCTTTTGTATCCCAAAATCACACTTTTAATGTTTGACATATAAACAATGATCCCATAAGATTTGAGAAACTGTCCCTTACTGCTTCTCAAGATTATCATTTATTCTTGAATGTAATGATATTTCATCCACAAACCCCACCAAAAAAGAATCGATATACCTTCCAAATATTTGATAATTTAATTCCATAATGAAATTTGGTGCATTCATAAGGCCAAAAGTCATAACCACATACTTGTGATGGCCATATCTACCCATGAATGGTGTATTTCCAATTTCCTCCCTCTGAACCCACAATTGGTGGTATACCGATCAAAAATAAAATTTTGAGAACCACTAGTATCCCCCCATTTTACCGAATAGATAATAAATGAACAAAATTGGATAACAATTATTTATCATATCATGGTTAAACATATGGTAATACAAACAAATTGAAAAGAGTTTCACCCACATTTTTCATAAAAAAAACATGTGCTACCCAAGGAGATGTACTAGGATGAAAGAAACCTTTTCATTCCAATTATTCCAACTAAACATTAAATTACCTTAATTATATTGGTTATATGTGATAATATATAGGTTATATAGGAATAGTCCCTAGTAATATATTAATCGTAAACTTGAAATTTCTTTTTGGGTGAAATCCCTGAGAAATTATCAGGACAAACATCAGGAAATTGATAAAAAAAACTATTGTAAAACCACTATTCTCAATCTCAACCATTGATTCCAATTTTAAAAATTCTAAATTGTATGATATAGACCCAATAATTGGTTCCAACAAGCCTAGTACACCTACCTTCACATTCTAATCTCCTTTAAAATGATGCTTGATGCCAATATCTGTTGTGGAACTAAACCTTTGGGTATAACTGTCAATGTGAGATTTCAACATTTTAAACCAATTCATACCCATACTTATTTCATATACGTCCATATAAAGAATAGATAAATACATTATCAAATAATCCTCATTAATAGTTATATAACATTTTTTGCTGATAGAGGATCAAAATTATCTTTGTCTAAGAGGAGTTATAGTTTCAAAAAAGAAGGCATTATCTCAGCATGAAATCATAGAAGATCAATAGCATGAGAAGAAATATGTGTATGGAATACACGCATATAAAAACATATTGAATAAGGATATAATTCAAAATAATTATACCACTCATATAAAATGGGCCAGATTGATCTTCCATAATCACTTTCTTAGCTCCATACAGTTTCTTAATCAGTACACATTTCTCTCTATTACCCAAATTAGATTTCACTGGTTGAGGAGTCATGAAATTAATAGAATCAATTTTTTTTCCTCATTTCTAATAATGAGAACTATTCTAATTCCCAAAACACATTGAATCATACTGTGTTTGAAAATAAAGAGATGTGTTTCTAGCATCTGACAACGGAACACTACAACAATAGTGCTGAAGAGGTTACATTTAGTTGCGATTGTGACATGCTCTATGTGTTGCTAGAAAATAGCACTTCATGTGATCAAAAGAAAACCCTTGAACAAATCATGGATTTCTCTTTAGTTTAGGGGGAATATTTACCAATCCAATCTATTGATTATGAGGCATACCACTATAATGGAAATAAGTGTCCCAGTTCCTCTTATTCACAACATCAGATTTCCCACAATTTCCCATAGGTATCATCATGATTATTTCATCTATATTACCTGATATGTATCTTATTCTTCTATCACTCTATTGAAAATCTAAATACAATAAATTTTACCAATCATGAAAATATTAATGATAATCTCTATCCATAACCCTGATTAAAAAATGTGTTCCTTCATGGATTCACATGTAGAAACCTCTATTGAAAAACAGTATAAATTAATCAACTTAACTACATAATTTTTCACTAAAGGGTTTTCTTCATTCAAGATGAACAAACCAATTGTTATATAAATTATGAACATTTTATTATTGAATTATTTGTTGAAAAAACTATTCAAATCCTCTAATGTAAGGCCTTATTATAATTTATCATGAACTACTAAACCCCACCTATAGAATTTTTTATCCCATATAATGTACATATCCAAATTCACATTCTGCTTGGCCGGTGTGCTTTGGAAATTAAAGATTCAATTCAACGATTTCATCCACACATATTCTTAATTTTAGATTCAAATCACTCTGATGGATGGGTGGATTATGATTTTGGAATAAAAAATGATCCACATTCCTTTGTTTATCTGTTATGTTACCTCTATCTGCATTATGAAAAGGATAGACAATACTTTGAACTAGATGATAGACTGTTTATGGCTTAGGTGCAACCACATTTTCAATAGCCTATCCTGGTTGGCTTTGATGATGCCTACTAAGTGCCTTTCTCTACAAATATATGAAAATTCCATTAAACATCAATCTATATCAACTGAAATCTTAATAATTTCAAATTCACCATATCACACATACCACACAATGTTTTATAAAATTTAATAATTTCAATTATCAATCAGTTTTTGAAAATTACACCATGATATTTAAAAATCATAACATTTTTAAACTATTTTAAAAAAACAACATAGTTTCACCAAATCATTATTCATTACTAAAAATTAAATATTCACTCATAGTAGGATGTCATTTATAATAATAAATATATTGTTATTATCATCGGATAAACCCATGAAGATGAGGTTACAACTCCTATAAGTGTCTCAAAATAATCACATACACAAAATCCCGGGTAACATAATGTCCAACATAAATAGGTTAGACATTCCTTCTTATGCTCTAAATTTCATGTTTCAAAAATCATATCTCCCTACTACCAATCAAAATTATGGAATAAAATATAATTATTTTAAACTCCAAGAATGTAAAAAACGATTCTATTTGTATTATCTCTCCCTGGACTCATTGTATTGGTAAGAGACATAGTGGTGTTATAAGGCCTTAGAGGACATATCCAAGACACATAAGGCTGTAAATAAATTCAATGGGATTTATAAAAAATTGGGGATTTTTTCCTTTTTGAAAATGAAGCAACTATAACAAGATAACCATAACCAAACTACCAATATGTGATATATGAAAAAATTGTAAAACAACTCAAATTATAACACACTAACAATAAAACTAAATTATAACCATGAACCATATCAAAGTACAAAGTTGAAACTAAAACAAAAAACTTAAAGAAAACCTTGGAATCTAGGAGAAACTCCCAAATAATCTCAATGATCCAACTCGATAATTCATGACCAAGGTATCATGATGAATCATTAAATAACATGGATCCATTTAATTTACCTTTGTATCTATATATCACATCTTCAAATGCACAAAATTTCCCAAGTGGATAGTGATTATAAAACACAGTATGATTTCAAAAATGACATCTCAAATCATTCCAACTATTTAGAAAAAATACCGTGTCAAACCAATTATGAAAATATATTTATATAAAATATTAAATTTATTTAAAAGAATTCTATAAAACTTTTTCCATAAATCAAATAATTTTTTTTTCAAATAACAATTTTGAAATATTGTAACAAATTTTACTTTCAACAAAAAAAGAAATTTCCACAATTTCACAAACCATCACTAAAGAGGGTTTCTATTAATATTTAAAATCTATTTCACAATTTAATCATTTTGAAACTAATAATTCATGTTATAATAAGGGGATTTTAGATTAAAGCCACATACCTCACAGTAATTGGTGAAAACAAATAATTTCACAAAATTTTCAACAAACATGGCTTGAAACTATAGAAATAGAAATTAATCATAACATTCATCACACAAACTTAATATATAAAAAAAGGATTATATTCATGAATCTTGTAAGAGGAATAAGAAGAAGAAAAATATATAACACCACATAACAACACACCCAGATCAGGACACCCAACTAAAATCACATACCGACTAAATCGGACTCCAACACACCCAGATCGGGCGGAAAGGTATCTCCAGCATTTGGATGGCGTGTAATTCATGTTAGGGATGGCTTAAGTTAAAAAAATTAATCAAGGGGGTAAAACAATTTAGATCCTCCAAATCCAGGTGATTTTTAATTGAATGTGGTTAGGGCGCACGGTTAGGCAAACCATGTGCAAATCATGTGCTTGCCACTACCTCCAAACACCCATCGTAAGGTTGTATCACACAATTAGAAAAAACATACACACACTATTCTAAACACCATTTTCAAACTATTTTTTTGGTTTCTCCTAGGTGCCCACACATTTTGGTCAAACCATGCCCCTAACCATTTGCCTAACCAATTCTCACTATTTCAGTTGCACAATATCCTTGAATGTGCTGCACAATTTATACGAACCGTGCTGAAAACATAAATAAAAATAAAATCACCAAAAACATTCTTAAAATACTATAAATCTATAGAAACATAATTGAATGACTTTATATACTAAAATACATCAATAAATGGTTAATCACTTCAAACTAGGGGTTCCACACTTGTGATTTACCATGAATTTTTGGGAAGAGGCTACTACTACAGTAGTTAAATTGATAAATAGGTGTCCCTAATACTGTAATATTTTTAAGACTCCAAATTTTTTTTGAAGTAGGAATATTTCATCCCATATCCATCTTTGAGTGTTTGAATACACTAACTACGATCATCTCACAATTGAAAATGTTAATCCTGGGGATTTCAAATATTTCCCCATAGAATATCTTAAAGGGGTTAATGGGTATATATTTTTAATAGATTAACCTAATTTTGAGAAGTGTATTATTAGTCGAGATATGGCCTTTAATGAGTATTTTCCTCCAATAGGCCAGACTCCCCTTAATAGTAGTGGTGATCCTTTATAGAATTGGGATATTTATGTTGATACTTTAATTGATCACGATTCTCCAGTAGAGACTTCTCCACCAATCCTTCAACTTAATCTATAATCTGGGACTGAATCTGATGATGATTTGATTTCCAAATCTCCCAGTGACGTTATATATTATCAACTCATTATAGATAAACATATGAGAGTTATTAGAACTCTTTATTGGAAACACTATACTGATATTGTTTCCTTTTCTCTTCATGTTTCCTAGGATCTTTATTTTTAGGATCCTTTAAATAATATGCTGGTTGCTAATGGAAAAAAGCGAATGACTAGATTTTTTCCATGGTGGATAAGGTGGAATCCCCTAGAATTAACTATACGTAATACGTAGTCTATAAACCATATATTTTAAAGGATATTATGTATAAATGGATATATAAAATAAATTTATATAATATAATAGGTATTAAAATTAAATATAAATCCAAAATTATTGACAATTGTTTCCTGAATAGAGAGAGAGAGAGAGTTGACTATTCTGAAATATTTTCACTTGTATTTAGGCATTATTATAATAGAATTTGTCTTTCCATTGAAAAATATCTTGAACTTCATAATGAATATATTGGAATTAAAATTTATTTATTTCATAGTGATATATATGAGAAACCATACATTAATCCTCCTACTAATTTTGAAAATGAATTTATGAAAACCAAACTGGTTTTCTTAATAAATCACTATGTAGATTTAAACAAGATTCTAGAAAATGATATTTTTTTAATCAATTGATATGAAAAAAGGTTTTAATGAGAGTTTTTATAACTCATTTATTTTATTTAAATCTTTTAATAATTTTATTTTTTATTCAATTAATTATTTTAATGACATGTTTTTCATATTTTGTAATATGAAAATAATCACCTATTTCAAAATGAAACTAAATTATACATTTTAAATGAAGGATTTTTGTTAATCTAAGAAGATATTAGGTATAGTTGTTTTGGGATATAACTTACGTATAAATTATCTATATCAATGTTTCTATGTGCTTAAATTATTTATGAAATAATTTTTTGAGGCATTGAAACTTTTTAGTGTTTCTTTTGCTCAGTATTTCAAACTTTCATTGTCTCAATCTCCCACCACAACTAATAAAATTAATTACATCAGTAGAATCCTATATGCGTCTATTATGGGTAGCATTATATATGATATGATCTATTGGAGGATGGATGTAGCCTTCAATGTGTGTAAATTCAAGAGGTTCATGGGAAATATAGGTAAGTCACATTATCATTCACTTAATTGTTAATTTGGTTACATATATTAAACTTCACCCCTTTAAATTTTTTATGTTAGGAATGAGATGTAGTGGCAAGTTTTTTCAATTATGAGTATGCTGTAATTTGTTTTATATAGAAATCACTAACAAATTATGTTTTCGTAATATATAGAGGAATTATCTCTTGGAAATGAAATATGAAATCAGTGGTGGACCTCTTAACCACTAAGGATATGTATATTTCATTTAAAGAGGCTATCAAAAAATCAATTTTTATTAAGGTTTTTAGTTATGAACTTAATTTATTTCATTCAGTTATTATTGTTCATTGTTATCCACAATCTTCCTTAAATATATTTAGAAACTATGTATGTCATGTTAGGTCCAATTATATAGATATCGGGTTTCATTTTATTAGATAGGTTATTTAAAGTAGAATAATATGGGTTAATAAGAAAAGCACAGATGAAAAACTAGATGATATTTTTACTAAGGATATGGATTTTTTTATGCTCAATAAATTTTTAGATACTATAAACTTTTTTCCATTTGAATATCATTTTAATTCAAGAACATCATCATTTTTTTAGTTTAGTTTCTTATGAAAATGATAGAGTTTTTTTTTGATTTTTACATGTTAATTTTTTTAAAAATGAAAATCATTCCTTGTTAGATTATTGTTTGAATTTTTCATGTTAAATCTTCAAATTATATTTCTATACTTTTTTTCTGACAACTATTTTTAATTTTTCACTTGTTTTGAGTTACCGAAAATTATATTTTGTTATGCCTTTAAAAATGACATTATTGTCACTAATTACTATGAAACAATTCTGAATACCTTTAAATGAATTTGGTTCATCATTATGTGAGGGGAATTGTTCCATTAAATAGGTATTAAAAATAATGGTGTGCACTTATGTAGCCTATGTGTAAATGGTATTACCTTTATGTGGATATTATTTACCTTGATGTTTAATGTACTTATTATTATGTAGCCCATGCATTCAGAGGGTTAACATTATCTTGTGCATGCTTACCATTATGCTTCAGCTAATTAACTTTACTTGATAACCATTTTTTCCACTTTTTCTTCACATATTGATGGTTTATATAGGATACCATCGTATAGTGGGGTTCAATATCCATTATATAGTTCCCAAAACAACTTTACATAGGGTTTTTATGTTATATTGATGTAGTAGTTTTTTATTCACCATTAAACATGATGGTTTATTCTCTTGTGGTTTTATGAGTTGTTAGAGCTTAGGTTTTTTTAATTATTTATTTTCCACTTCTATTAAGACATTGAAATCGCCAATGATACCATTAGATATAGCTTATATCCGTCTATAAATTGGATAAATAATCAATTTAAATATTTCACGATCTTTGATCATTGCTATATTATATGAAGAGATATATTTTAATAAAGGAGTTCAATTTGAGTTTGAGGAGTTGATCTCGACACATAACACCACTTCCCTTTCTTGTAAAGATTATGGATCTCCCCAGTGTTGTGTTTTAGTGATTATTTGTTTCTTATGGTTGGGAGTTTACTATTTATTTATTGTCGATACCATAATAGGAATCATATAAACATATATCTGGAAGTCATTTTGGTAAAATTTATAAAGAGTACGATTATTTTTGGTACTTTTCTTTAGAGTTTATTCACTATATCTATATATACATATTTGTTATTCACATATTATCTCATGATTTTTTAATTTTTTTGAGTATTAATAACTATTAGAATATTGTGTTGTTTATTTGTTAGTGTAGGATGAAACTGGTCCAAACCATGTTAGATCCTTATTATTTATACATTCATACATTCTTTACACATACTTGGTTTCATTATTTCTTATCATTTTTTACCCTTCATTTATCAACCTATTATGAACTATAATTTTTTCATCATTGCGTAATCTTAGGAATTTGAATTAGGGAATATCCATGTGGGTTCCCATCAGCATCTACATTGATTTAAATTTACAATTGAAATTTAAATCCTATATATATAGTTGGATTCAATGACATTTTTAAACTGATTGATGTTGAAATATAAGTCAACATCAGCTAAAAATAACTTAAATTAAAACCATTCTTCTTTATATTATCTAAAATTCTGTTTCATTAAAACTTATGTTAAACATTAAAGATAATTGATGTTAAAAGGTCATTTTCAAGTTGTCTATGAAGTTCTTAATCTACAAAATAATAATAATCGTGGTTGAATTTAATTATATCATATATACCACCCTTAATTTAACCCCTTATATTCATAGTATAGAATCTATAAAAAGTATTTTAACATATTAAACTAGGACAGTGATGTTTTTGATAATTTAAAAATTTTATATGCGTGAATACTGAATTAGTTAATATATTAATAATGGAACAATTAACAAATTTATACAAAATCAAAACAATTTCTGAACACTTTATAAATAAACAAATAAAAACAATTTATAATTTAAAGATGATTTATGGAAAATTCATAAAATAAAAATTTAAACACTTTATATTTACATCACAAATATAAGAAAACGTTAGTCCTTTAATTAAATGATGTTTAAAATAAAGTAATTTATATTATAAAATATATTATATTTTGTGATGTATTTTGATAATTATAAAAATTAATAATATTTTAAGTGAGAAATTTTTATAAATGAAATATCACATATTTTTTTACATAATCCTTGATGAAATGCACTAAAAATCGTTTTTAATGTTTTAAAAAAATTTCAAAATAAGAACTTTAATATTAAAATTTTATATTTTCATTTCATAAACTAATTTATAATAGATTATATTCGTCATTTTTTTATAATTTATAAACAATTTATAATTTATTTAATAATTTAAATCTTCATTAAGCCTCAATCATATTTAATAAAAAATTTATCATTGGTTTAATCCCCTCTATAGATTATGTGTAGAACCATGAATTATTTTTGTGATTTTTTAGGGAAAAAATATTTCTTATAACATTGAGAAAATTATGAAATATTTTCAAAGAAACAAGAATGGTTTTCCCCCTATGTGGAAAATATTTCTAAGGTAAATAATTCCTATTTTCATTTGAGTTTACTTTTTTTTTCAACATAGACTTATGAAATTTCTAGAATAACAATTTAGTTTTCCATAACAACAACATGGTTTTCTTAACAAATTATTATATTGATTATAACAGTGAAAATCTATTGGTAAACAAAAATATAGTGTCATTTTGTTCGATGTTATGTTTTGAAAAACACTTTACATGTAAATTTTCACAAATTATTGCATGAATTGATAAATTTTATTCAAACACAAATTTTTTAACCTTAAAAAACACCATGGTTAATAAAAACATCATGAACTAAGACTATTTTTCATAAAACATACAATAGATCTGTAAAATTACATTTTACCATTTCTTTGTCAATTCAAAAATCATTCAAAACAAAATTAATGTTTCGATAAAACCTATAAATGGATTTTAATTGGGATATTCTTATATAAATATTGTGGAAAAAATCAACGGAAACCAAATTTTCTTAATATCCATCCATTCATTTTGGACTGAATAAACAAAAATAAATAACACATACAGTTTCTCTTCTAAACATGATCTATCCAAGAACATTTGCAAGAGTTTGGAAAATATCACTAATATGAATTTAATATACTCTATCCTCATATATTATATGTATATTTTTCAACTATCCAAACACTTGGAAATGATATCCTTTAATCCATAGTTTACTTGGACCTTTAGTTGATGTTGAGAAAAAAATAGAGTTTCTACTTTAAATTTAACGATTTTTAGGTGGTTATATCACTAAAACATTCATAAATCCCATTCACATAGATTTTATGACATTATATATATCTTTTAAGGATTAAATATGGGAAACGTTAATGTTTCATAATCACCGATCATAAAATTAATGTTACAAAATAGTTTTGTAACATTTTACATCTTAACATTTAAGCATCAACCATTTGATTTATAACTTTTTGAAAAAAAATGTATAATGTATTAAACTACCATAACATAATTATGTATAATAGAAAAATTATTTATGATAGATTTCATTAAATAATATCAATTAATTTATTATCATATAACAAATTAAATATAATGCATTAAACCATGGTGTAGTGATCATCACTATGTCTTGGTTTTCAAAAACATAAAATCATACATTGTTTATACTCCCATGCAATGGTTTTTGATTAAATTTTATTTCTATAATATATAAAAATGAGTTTTTTGGTTCAATATAATATATTTTTATAATTGTAGAATACTTTAATGAAAAAATTTTGGGGTGGGGGCCAACCCATTCCTACAAGACAAGATTACAGGGGAATTAAAATTACACGAATTCAAATAAATAATCAAATTTATTAATTGAATAAGGTTTTTGGAATAAGTGATCAGTGTGGTCAAATGTATGATAATTTACCCACAACTTTTAAATCATAATTTGGTATTATTAATATTCCTTGTTTTTAGAAGTACATATTTAGGGGAAAATAATAAACACATATGACGTAAGTATCATTAAAGTAATCTCAAAAGGAAAATCCATAGATACTTGGTAGAGGGTGTTCATCCCATATGTAGTCTGGATTTAGTATTCTAAAAGTCTTTTAAAAGTGTAATTAAGTATCCACTACATTTTGAAATGATGGATCAATTGAAATAAAAGGGATTGACTCAATTGATATTAGAGATAAGAAGTTGAAATCAAAGTGAACTCTCTTTATAGATGTTTTGAAACAAAAAAACATCGTGTTTTATAAATATGAGATTAATGAAGGAAAAAAATCTTTAAAAAGAGTTTTTTTTGTGAAAATATTGATAGAATTATGTGTTATGACACAAGTAAGATGAATGATATATATCTTATTTAAAGAAGGGGATACATCATTATTGTTACTTGAGAAAAAAGGAGGATAATGAGTTGTGGTATAAAACGTATAGCCACATTTTCCAAAAGAAGAACAAATTACCTAAAGAAGATAATGTTCATTGTGTTCCACAACTTAAAATATAGAGAAAGTGGATTTTTTCTACATGCCAGAGGGAATTATTGAAAATTATTCACATAATTGAGTAGATATTAAAATAACTAATCCATAAAAACATGTCTATATATATATATATCTATATAGACTAATGAATAATAAATAAACTAATAATGATAAATTAGTTTTCTCATTTATTTAATTTTTTACCCAATTAAATTGAATTATGTTTCTAAGGCACAAGTATAAGGATCTCAATAGGTATAATAATTTTAAGAAATTGTTGAAAGGGAATGTGGTTCAATAAAATTTATTTCAAAACTAGATATATAATAATTTTATTTCCTTAACGATCTTTAAAATTTCTAGTAAATTTCTTACATAGTACACGTCTTAGTCATACCCTACTTAATACCTTTCTACATTACCTATGGAATTAAAACATAAGAAAGTGTCAGATTAGATTTTCAGTAAGGGTATAGATGGGGGATATCCATAAATTATTATATCAAATCATAACTTGTGTATAATGGTTGGCTAATATGAGATTAATATTTAAAATTCACACCCATAAATTCGTACACGATAATCATTGAACAAGGATTTAGATGACCATAATAAATGATTCATAGAAGAATTAAAGTTCACGATATCATATCATATGAATTGGAACCTGTCATATAGAGTTTCAAAATAATAATTATATAAATCTTATGTCAAGTAAACCCACCAAGGAGTTCATCACATGTTAGGATTGGGTTAAACACCCTTGTACCTTCGTTGGTATTGAGATAAATACTTGTGTACCATGTTTTGGGATTGGGATAATGTCATATCAACCATTTTAGATCATAAAACATTATTAATTACCCATTCCATTTGAGGTATATAACAGACCCCCCAATTAAATCATAATAATTAACTTTTATGTATACCAAAAGTTCATTAAAACATTTATAATTTATTCCAAGATTAACTTATGGAAAATAAAGTGTTTTAAATAAATATCTTGTCATCATAATCAGAAACCATCCATTGAATGAAAAATAATGGAATCATTGAATCATATCCCCTGAGAAGAAAAATTAACATCAAGGAATGTTACCTCAAATGAAAATACATTTAGAGGAATAATGGGAAAATTCATGAGGAAAATACCCATTTCATTTTTAAGTAAATTATTTAAAATATAATAATTTATTGACTATTAGGGAAAATATCTCTTCCAAAAAATAGTTTAAACTTGTAATTAAATATTCACATCAAATACTAGACATAATGGTGGAAAATTCAATTTGTATAGTACACATTAAAGCACAGATCCCATTCTCACATTTATTAAAAAGTACCTCATTTGTAAATCAACAAAGAGATTCATTATAAACTAATTCATAGAAATTAAAAAAATGGGTAAATATTACATTAATAAAACATTTTATAAAAGTAAATATATTCTTCAATTGTTTTTAAAAAATATGAACATGGAAAAATGATTCTCAACCAAATAGAGGAACAAAGATGACCTTAATTTTATAATATAAAGAAGGAAAGAATGATAAATAATATTTTATAATTTCATTAATAATAATTATATCTTAAATATCACATATATGTATTAATTCTATCATTATATCTATAGATTTTAGGTGGTGGTGGAAAAATAATCATATCTCTATGTGGATGCAATAGCCCACACATACACATGAGAGATAATCTCATTTTCTATTTCATGGAAAGGATGTGATTTTTTTTTCCATTAATAATAATAAAATATTAATATATTTATAAAAGTAGTGTAATTATATTAGGATAGATAAAAAAATTATATCAATTATGAGAAGAGATAAACCATAAAAGAGTTGGGTAAGCTGATTACCACTTCTTTAAGAGGCCTCATTTGGATTACACCATAAGAAATCATAGGAAGGGATTAAGGTAGTATAGAAGCTCATTAATTAATCTATGAAAGATATTAATATTTTTATGGATGTATATATTCAAATTTTGTAAATAAAGAAAAATAAAATATCCCTTTTATATGTGACTGGAGGGATAAACATGGAATTAACAAAAATATTTGTATAATAAAACGCCGCATTATTCTAAGAGTGGATAAAAATGTAAATTTATTAGAAGATAAAAAATATTAGTTCTAAATATATTTAAAAAATAATATTTATACTTTTTTAAGTATAATTTTTACCCTTATCTATAGGTTTAACTACCCAGGTAAAACCGTATTAATCCAAACCACGGTAAGAATGTTTTTACTATGTTTACTTTTCCATATGACCCAATATGGAAGTGAAATTATTACCAAATACATAAATTATAATTCAAAATATAGAGATATTTTTTTCAACTTATATTTTTACAAGTGGAAAAAAAATAATTTTAAAATAATGCACTGAACTCAACAAAAAACAGTTTTTAGAAAAACACATTTTGAAGAATAAAACTGTATTTTTCCCATTACATGACTTGAGAAAACTATTATATGTCGGTTAAAATGATTTAAAGATTATATAATGTACATTTTTTAAAATAATTAGTCAAATATGAATTATTTAATTTATTAAATAAAATACCCATTACGCGCATATAAACAGTTTTATGAAAAATAACCATTTTTACCTTCAAATTGTTCTATCATCATTCCTAAAAAATAGATAATTAATATGAAATTATTTTTAATAAATTTTAAATAAATTTTATCAAAATAAATTTACTATATTGATCAATATATCTTTTATTTTAAAATACATAACATAATGAAAAATTTATTTCTTTTACAAATTGGCCTTTTAATCATGAAATTATTTTATTAAAAAAATAATGATTATATATTATTAATTAATAATTAAATATTAATTAATATATATATATATATATATATATTAATTTTTTTAATCCTATTCATATACACTAATCTAAAAACTATTTCACAAAGGATATAATATATCCGAGTTTATTTATAATTGGGGTTGTGTGTCCAGTAAGATATCAAATACATTTTATTAATTTAAATGGAATAAATATAAAATTTTAAGATGTTAAATTATACCCCCTTGAAATTAATTTCACCCTTAAAATTCCTTTACATTGAACAAAAAAACGAGTATACTTTTACTTCATCACATATCTGGTTTCTAATGTAGATTCCTTAAATTTTGGATTTCTCTGATGAACTAAATACTAGATGACTAGTCTTGTTCTATAGAACTTAATATATGTGATCAAATATTTCTGCAAGTTACTCTTTATAATCACCATAATTGTTTAGTATAAAAATAAATTAGTTCTATAAATGTGAAGTATCAGGTATATAATTCCTCAATGGAGATACATAGAACAAATCATGAACTTGAGACAGGTTGGGTGGAAGTGAAAAGAGATAAGATCTCATCCATAATTGATCAAAAATATAAATGGATCCAATATAAATAGAAATCAAATTTACCTTATTTACAAATATCTCAATCATATCCCATGGAAAATCCATATGAATTCCTTTTCACTATCTTTGAATTCCATATATCACAAATTATTTTTCGCCAAAATATTTTGTTGACTCTGATCTATCTTTATGTGTTACTAAATGGATCTAACCTTCTTTACCATTTCCTCACCTAGATTAGGTTCCAATATATTTCATTCTCCAACTTCATCCCAAAATGTTTTACTTATTCCTTTCATTATATAAATGTATTTATAAGGATCCATCTGAATGCTTAAGTAGAATAAATATTTATAAGGGAATTCGATAAGAGGATAGTGTTGATCCCAATCACATTTAAAATCGAGAGAAGACGATCTTAGCATATCCTCCAGGGTTTGAATAGTTCTATAAGGCTTTAAATCTATTTGGAGATGATAGGATGTATTGAAATTCAACTTTGTATCCAAATGTTTCTGATTACTTATACATAACATCATGGTAAACCGAAAATCATAATAAGATTCAAGAGAATGTTTACTATATGAAACCTTACTACTTCATGAATTTATATCTAGGAAATCTGATTAAGATAAATATTCATTAAGAACAATGAAATGATCTGAATTTTTAATATGTTAAACTAAAACCAAAATAATGTTATTCACTTTATATTTTTTGGGGATTCCTAAGATGAAATACATGCTGACATTTTCCCAATTCTATACTGGTATTGGTAATGGTTGTGAAATCATGATAGACTGCTGGCCCTGAAACATAAATTTTTTGGAATACCAAGAATAGAGATACATACTACACAATATATATCTTCATTTTATCTCACCAGAAATACTCATTAATTTCTATATACATATGAATGCTTATAGGATGAATATATAATGATGATATGTGAGCTTCATCCGATAAGTACTTCTTGAATTGTGGAATAAAAGGGACAAAAACTCTTTTAACAAATCATTATCATTCCATCACAATCAAGGATTAAATTATGGAAATTTATTAACTGTTTTTATAGCTCTACACCTTCCTTCTATTCCTCTTTAATATTCACATGAATAGATGATGGTAAACTCATTTGAGTAAGATAATATTTATACCCATTTTTAAATAGTTCAAGATCCATCATTTTGTATCCATAAATACTGTATTTTTTGGTCCCCCTAATAGATTTGTTATTATGTTCCTTTTCACTCAAACAATTATCCACCTTATTCACCTCCTCGGGGTATTAATTTATTGCGTAATCATAATCATTAATCAAATACAACCAACTTATCTAGAATACATTCAACTCTATCACTATTAATATATACATTACACTTTTATAATCTATATATATGTCACACATTTTCTCATTAGTATATTATTATATATCATTAATGAATATATTTCCGTTGATAACTCTAAGTCATGGGTTGGTTAATTATTCTAATGAACCTCTAATTGATGAGGTGTATAATATACCACTATGTGATTTTTTAATAAGAACACATCTAAATACTTTCTTTGACACATTAATAAAAATCAAAATCACTTCTCCACTAGTAGATAATGTTATTACTTTTTTAAAACCCATCTATCTCATTGTATCCTTGAAATTTTCTTTAAACTCATTATTGAAAAGGAACCTAACTCCATTCTTTGTTAACATGGTGAGTGGATTTAACAACTATAAGAAATTATTAAAAAGTAATCATCAATATCCATCATGTTCATGAAAACTAAAGATCTCATTCATAGTGGTTCCTCTAGGATAATTTTCAATTACTTCTATTTTATAAGGATCTAATATTATTCCTGAACTAGGGATCAAATTAAAAAAAAATTGATACTTTCTAAAACCATATTTCAAACAGGCTAAATTTGGCATATAGTTTCTCTTTCCTCACAGTCTTCATTAAAATTATCAATAGATCTTCATGCTATTTATTTCTCTTAGAGTATATAAGAATATATTTTATAATCACTACCATAATTTAATCTAGGTAATTTCTTAAGAATATATTCATTAAATAAATATATATATTACATAAATTAGTTTGTTCTAATGACATAACTGTAAATTCATAGTGACCATACCTTGTACGGATGACTGTCTGAGGTATGTTTTCACTTTTCCCTCAATTGATAGTATCAGAAACAAAGTTCAATATTTTGGAATTATTTAGATCCATAATATTGATAAAAAATCAATATGGGGATTATGATACCTATTATTGATTGTGATCTTGTTCAGTTCTTGATAATCAATAAAGAGTAAAATTAATCCCTCTTTATTATTAACAAAAGAACAGGTTTATCCCATGGTGTTTCACATTGAAAAATAAATACCCCATAAATATTATCATGGAGTTTCATCTTAAATTTCTATAACTCAATCAGGACCATTCTATATAAAGTCTCTAAAATAAGTGTACCACTATATATAAGTTATATTGAAAACATAACTTCACAATACAAAGGAAAACTATAAAACACCTTCGTAATGAAATAGAAAAACTCTTGTATAATAAAAATATATTTTATGTTGTGTTTA
This sequence comes from Viscum album, assembly GCA_963277665.1. NCBI lineage: Eukaryota > Viridiplantae > Streptophyta > Magnoliopsida > Santalales > Viscaceae > Viscum > Viscum album. The sequence continues at coordinate 911,138,189 of OY728145.1, forward strand.
TCACTAAACATATAATATAAATACCCCTTATGAATAATAATCATGACCAATATAATTGAATTAATCTCCAATGGAATCTTGTATTCATCCTCATTCCGATAAATGATCACAGGTTCATTTCTAATATGAAATGTGGCTTTCCTTCCTTATAAATTGATATAATATCTATATAAAGAGAGGAAATTCATTCCTATAATCACATCAAATTTAAATAGTTGAATAATAATAGGATTTTTTGGATTCACATTCATAGAAACTTAAATTGGAGAATAATCAGTGACATGATATTTGATCATTATACCATTATTCGTTTTCATATATAATTAAACATAAAATAATTATGTTGGTAATGTCATTTCCCTATAAAAATAATCAAATATAAAAGAGTGGTTAGAACCAGAATGAAATTAGACATTACTAGTTTTAGAGTGGATGGTAATTGTACCTGTCACTACTTCATTCTCATTACAAACATTAGAAAAAATGATCACATGAGATTTCCATTTATAGTTAGTCTTAAGAGGTTTTTAACATAGATCATCACCATCAACCGTTATATTGGATTACCAGTTATCATAATGAACATATTCCATTCATTTGAAACACTAGAGTTTGGGTGGTGCAATATGTAGATATTTCACTACATTCATATCATGGGATTATGTTTCCCCTTCATATAGACATCCAATTCATAGATGGACTTACTTTTTACAATTAAATCATTCACTAGACCCATTAAGACAACTTCCTCTATGTTTTTTTCAAACTTCCAGAATAAATTATGACCCATACTCTTCCCTATATAGTTTTTATTATTATAAATTATTGTGAATTCCAATTTTATTTTCTTACCCAACCATAATATTTATGTGGGAATATAATCACTATTTTTACATTGATAGATTATAAAATGATTTCATAATTTACACTAAACTATCTTATGAATAATACCCTATAGAGACATGGCATTAATCCATTGAATAATCAATCTAACTTTCTTTCACGTTGGATGATAATAATATAAGAATGCCTTGCTTGTCTTGTAATTTATTTTACCATAGGTAATAATGGATCAATATTCCCTCTACAATAGATCCAAGAATTTCATCTTTATTATTTTATAAATAATACAATGAATATTATTATTTAAAATTAAACTCATAAAGTAATACAACTCTATAGATTCATTTTCTTATTATTACACCATATTATTGATATAATTCCACCATTTATTTGCTTCTACTTCCTGATGATAAACAAAAAAAATAATTTTTTCATTCTATGATCACTAGAGAACATAAAATATCTTTTCAGTGGTAGTGATCTATTTATCAACAATTAGTGTACTAAATGTCCCACTAAAAGAATGTGAATTTTTTCTTATGAAAGACTCAATAGTACATTGTCCCTCCTTTCAACATTTGGATGATCAAAATTATTCATAGTTTGAGAAAGTTACATAAGTATAACAACAATATTCTTCTTTCAATTTCTCATAAAATTCGGTTTCCTAGAAGGATATACATTTATTTTTCCATACCACTCAGTTTTAACATGATTCCTTCAGGTTACATTTGTCCACTAAACTGAAAAATAATGTTGTGACAAATAATAATCTTACTGAGAAGTCATTGTATCATGAAAATTAATAGGATGTATAAAAAATGACACCATATTTTAAATCTATGACACATTCGGTTTAACCTTGGTAAAAAATGGTCATTTTATTTTCAAACAACTCATAATAGTATATAAATAAAATGTGAATTAACCCAAGAATATACCATATGAGTGTCTATATAGATGTATAGTATTAGGCCCACTCATCATGAATTGATGATTATCAAGTTATTACCCAATCCACCCCTTTTAGAGTTTTTACACCTAGGAGAATCATTAATATAATGGATTCCACTTTCTAGTATCTATAAAGGGATTTATTTTATAGAAAAAACAACATATACATTAAGAAATATTCATGACTTTATCCTATACTAATATTTATTACCAAGGTTCTCAATAAAATTCTCTAATCCAGGCCTATATAAATAATTGAACTCTACTTTTCTACCCACTGAGGGGAACCATAAATTGTATACATAAATATCACATCATTTCATATGATTTTATAATATATATAATAACAATAAAAAGAATATAAGTGTAAATAAATATTGTATTTTAAGACTAGATATATAATATGCTTATTTTGTTAAATATATTAAACATCACCCACATATTTCTTCTTATACTATACACTTATTAGTGAAGGAATACATAAAAAAATTAAACATACCATGGTAAAATGAAATATAAATGATGGTGAGATTATAAGATCAGTAAGGCTGTACATGGGGGATTTCATTATATATTCACATATAATTATAACAATATCATATGGTTATGATAAATTTTCTTTTATCATTTGAAATTCATACATAGTAATTATTAGAACATAATCATGACATAAGGATTTAGAAGATCATAAGATATGAACCATAGAATAATCAATGATCATGAGATCATATCCTAAGCATAATATCTTTTCATAGAAATTGTAACAAAAAGTTGGGAATAATCATAATCAAAGAAATCTTATGTCATGGAATCCCACCAAGACATTTGTTACATGTTAGGATTAGGCTAAAAACACATGTACCTACATCAGGATAGCTCTAACTACTTGTATACACTCTTTTAGTATTGGGGTAATTACGTATATACCCTTTGATAACATAAATCATTAATCATTACCCAATTAATTAGAGGCCTATAATAGACCCAACCATCACATAATCACAATCCCTTCATATGTATGATAAAATATCATGAAAACATATATCATTTCACCATTACATAACATGTGGAATAGAAAATAAGTTTCATCAACATCCGATCACCATAATCATAAACCATCTAATAAATGAATAAATATTTTATAATAGGATCATATAGTCAGTGAATAATAAGTAACATTAATTAATTTTTTCATATATGAAAATGCATTTTAAACATCACAATAAAATAACTTGAAAAAAATACATTTTTAATTTTGAAATAAATTTTTTAAAATATAAAAATTTCTCAGAAACTAGGGAAAAAAATTATTTAAAAATAACCATTAAATCTTGTAAAGTAAAATTTGGTGTGAAATTCCATTCATTCAAAATATGATAAATTAATGTTTACATTCAGAACTTTAGAAAAAAGTACCTTGTTCCAAAAATGACAAGAACATTTCTTTTAAAACATTTTATAGATATTCAAACATGGGTAAAAACGATCTATAAATAAATAGCTGGATAAGAGAGAAACAATTATGGGTATATTTTTTAAAAAATATGTGCATGGAAGAAAAACATTATTCACCAAATAGACAAAGAATTAGGTTTCCCATAAAAATACTATTTTTACCTTTTGAGTACATAGATTGTAGAAATTGAAAGCAAAACATTTAATATCAATAAATATAGATAAGAGAATAAAACACATGATATTTATGAAAGATGTACCATATAATTCAATCATCATAAATTTAAGCATAACCAATCCTGATAAACAGTGATATTGTAACAAAAACCCTTACTTCATGTCCTAATTGCTTCATTAGTACCATTAAATCCCTTTATAATAAATTTAAATTTATTATATTTCTATAAATAATCAAATGAATGTTTATAATACCATAAATGTTTTACTTATAATAACTTATCACTTATTCATTATCAATCTTTTGTTATCATCATCAGGTGTTAAATGCTTCATTTTTCATGTTGGTTTCAATTTATAAATTTTGATACTTGCATATTAATGACGGTAAAATCAACTCTATAATCCTAATCAGGACATACATATTATATATATTTATTATATTAATATTTAAAACCATCCGTTAAAGGTATAGTTAAAAATTTATTTACACTGTTCAAGTGGACCGCAGTCCGTACGTATACATGAACACGGTTCTCATTTTAAAACAAAAAATTATAGAAAGATATATAATAGTTTATGATTCTAAAATAATATTTATATCATAAATATCATATATATTTATTAAATACATCATTATATACCCTAATGTTAAGTGATGATGGAAATTGAAACATATTTAATCATGGAGATAATAGTATACACATACACAGAAGCGATACTTACATTTCACATTTGATGTAAAGGAGGTGAAAAAATATTATCCCCTAATCATAACAACATCTTAGTATATTTATGATACTTGATTCATTATGTTTGTTTGGATGCAATAGATTTATAAGAAGTATATGAACAAATAAACTTTGAAAGTGTTAAGTAATATGACTACCTCTTCTTTGAGATACCTCATTTCTATTACTTCTTTAGCCTTATTAGTATGATCTTAGAGTAATAGAACAACAACTGGAATTAAGATAATGAATATAAGATAGTTTTTGGGTAGGTCATGGCTGGTTTCTAAAGCTCAATGTTTATGTATAAGATACAATAAGAGGTTCCATTTATAAGTGAGGGGAGGTAATAAAATGGAATTATATTTTACTAACAATATTTAAAAATGATTACATGAAATTATTACCCTTATCTCTTAAATTAACCATTAGTAAACTCATTTTAACCCTAACCATTGTAACATATTTTTATTATTTTTACTATTCAAAACAATAAAAAATGAATGTTTCCTCATTAATGTTTTTAACATGATGATTCCAAATATAGAATTTTTTTTATCATATTAAAATTCAATATGTTTAATAAATTAATTTAAAAAAACCTACACAATCGTATAAAAACTGGATTTTAGAAAAACACGTTTTAAAGAATAAAATCGAGTTTATATTCATTCCATGTCTTGTTAAAACTGTTATATGAATGCTAAAATATTTTACTGAATATATAATCTACACACTTGATTAACATAATTATTCTAAAATTATTTGATTAAATTATTAAGATAATAATTTTTATCCAATATAAAAACAGTTTTCTAAAAAATATTTATTTTTACCATAAAATGGTTATATATTTATTCATAAAAATTAGATGATTATTTAAACATTGTAAATATATTTAATCATAATAAAATTTTAACAGTGATTAAGATATTTTTATCTAAAAATAGATAACAAAATTAAAAAAAAGTATTGAATCCTATTCATACTCTTCAATCCAATGACCATGTTATAAAGATTATAATATATCATGGTTCATTTAGACTCATGGTTTCATGTAAAGAAATCTATCGATCACATAAAATTTATTTCAAAGGAATACATTAAAAATATTTGTCTTTTGCATTATACCCCCCCTAAATATGAATTCTAACTTTGAAATTCCATCACTATGATGTAAATAAACGAGGACAGTCTTGCTTCAACACATCCTTTGGTTCCAATGTAGCTTCTATGAGTTTTGGATTCCTTCAAATAACATTCACCAGGTGAAAAGTCCTGTTCTATAGAACATTATCTCTATCATAAAATATTTCAACTTAGTGTTATTCATATGAATTATCAGGTTCCAATATTAATAACTCTTATTTTAATACATTTTAAGTATTAGGTATGTTCTTCCTTCAAAGATATACATGAAACACATCATGAATTTTAGATACATTTAGTGGATATTCTAAGTGATAATATAATGTCCCTACTCGATCAAAAATATATAAGGAGTCAATATTCCTACAGATCATCTTTAAAATCATTTTTTAATCTCATAACCTTATTCTATGGATAATGTTTTGGGAATACCTTCTCACTAACTTCATATTCTAGATCAACCTGGCGATTTTCAGAAAAACACTTTAATAGACTATGAGCTACCTTGATGTGATACTAAATGTTTCTAACCCTCTCTTCCATTTCAGAAACTGGATCAAGTCTTGTTATCTTTCTTTCTTCAACTTCATCCCAAAATGATAGATTCGTCCACTTATTTATTTAGAGGCCTTTATAAGGATCCATCTGAAATCTCATGTGACAGTTATTTTTAAAATAAAATTGATCAAGTGGATGTTTTTGATCCTAGAAACCATTGAAATATAGAGAACATGATCATAGAATATCCTCAAGGTTCTTAATTATACTCTAAATCTAAGCATCTAGTTGATGATTTTATGAATTATAGAAACATAACTTCATATCTAGAGCATATTGAAGTCTTCACTTGAAAATAATGTTAGACATAATATCTCAATCAAATACAACGAAATATGGTAGTCTATAAAACCTTCCTACTTTTTTAATGTATATCCAAATAAAATCCTCAAGAGAGAAATATTCTATAATATAGATGAAAAGTTCTGAATTCATAAGGTGATCATTTAAAAACCAAATTTCATTATTCCCTTAAGATGTCTTATTGAGTGATATGATGAAATACATGGTGATGTTTTCCCATTTCTATATAGTTATAGGTAATAGATGTAACATTCCATTTTACTTCTTATACTAAGCATTAAAAATATCACATACCAATCCCTAAGACACATATAAAACAATATATCTCTTCATGTTATATGACTAGATATTATACATAAGTTCTCTATGTATCCTTGTATTTCAAAGAAAAATAGGGAATGATGAGCTATGATCTTTATCCAAAATATCCTTCTTCAATTCTGGTATAACAAGGACAAATACCCAGTTCTTAAATATTATCATTATATCACAATTAAGGTTGAACTTAGAAACATTTTTCACCTTATTTTTCATTTACACAACTTCCTTATATTCCTATTTAATATTCCTATAAATAGATGGCTGAATAATCATTTTAGATACATATTATTTCTCAAATACCTTTAATATTTTACAATCTATCCTTTAAAATCCCTAAATACTAAATATTTTGTGATCCTCACCATAAATGGACTAGTGCGATCCTTTTTACATAAAGTATTAGTCACCTTGTTTTCCTTCAAAGGGTGGTGATTTATTGAGAAATCATAATATTTAATAAAATATAACCTTCTTCTCTAGTTCATATTTAACTATTTATAGGTGAATTTATACTTTCAACTTTTATGATCAGCATATATGTTACACTTTTTTCTATAAAGACAATTATTACATTTATTTATTGAAAAAATTACCTCTTTGAACAACATGTCATGGGTCTAGTAATTATACTAATGAAATTTTAATTATTGATAGGCATAATATATCACTATTTAATTTGACTTGTGAACACATCACAGTCCCTTATTTCATGCATCACTAAAAATCACAAACCATTCTACAGTATTGGGTAATGTGAGTACAAGTGAACTATCCAATATTCTCTTCAGAACCTTGAAAGTTTCTTAACATTCAGCAAACCTAAGGAACTCGACTCCCTTTCACATTACCTTTGTTATTGGATTAGATATATATGAAATATTTTTTTAAAAACATTGATAATATCGATCTAATCCAAGAAAGTTATGGATCTTAGTTACTATTGTTGGATTTGGACAGTGTTAAATGACTTTCATCTTTGATGTATCGATTGATACACCCTCACTAGTAACCAGAATCCCCAAGAATGATTCTTTCTGTAAACAAAAATCCACACTTGCATAATTTTTCATATTTTTTCTCCTTTCATAGGGTCTCTAACACAATTCTCTAGAGATCTTCATGTTCATCCATGCTCTAGAAGTATATAATAATATATTCTATAAATACAACCCATAATTTATAAAGGTAATCTATAAATAATCAATTTATTAAATTAATTACAATAGTGATGGAATTTGTAAGTACAAATGTCAAAAGTATAAATTTATAGTGTTTATAACTCATAAGGAAGGTTTTATTATGTATTTATTCTCTTTTGAACATCAATTGGCAGTATCCAGAATGAAGGTAAATATTTGATAAGTATTGATCTCTTTATAATTGATAAGAAAATCATCAATATGTGGAATATTATATATATTCTTGATCATGATATTGTTATGTTCCCAATAATCAATATAGAGTCCCATTAATCAATCATTTTTTCAAACAAATGGAATAGTTTCATCTGATGGAGACACACTTGGTAGAGTGAATTCATTATGGAGATTCTCTTAAAGGTTCTTATTAAATTATTAGAACACAATCTGGTCCATTTTATATGGAGTCTTGGAAATAGGTGTACCACCAGGTATGAGTTCTATTGAAAACTCAACATCACGATTTAGATGAAGACATGTATACTTCTCTATAAAGTCATCGAAAACCTCCCATTAAATAAGCATATCTATGATTTTTAGTTTCTACCTAGCCATCTAAGATAAATACCTCTTATGAATATAAATAAAGACCCATGAAATGAATGTAATTTCTATTGGATACTTGTATTAATCATCACACTAATAAATCATCAAAAGTTAATTTTCAATCTGTAATGTGACTCCCATTCCATGGAAATTGATATGTGATATATATTGAGAGAGCTAATATATGCCCAAAATCACACAAACTTGAAGTAATGGTAGAATAAAAATATTAACATGAAGAAAGTTCCCACAAGAATCATTCAGAGAAGAAGAATATATTTGATATGTGATCATTATACCATTAAGATTTTTCACAACTAGTTCTCCATATAATCATTGAGGTGGTAATGTGATACCCTGGGAAAAACACTCAAATGTAAAAGAATGGGCATAATCATAATGAAATAATGCATTAGTAGTTTTAGAGTGGATGGTATGTTTACCTTTCCCCACTTCATTATTATAACACACATCAATAATAGTGATCACTTGAAATTTACCTTTATCTATGGGCTTAAGAGGTAACTGATGTTGATCATATTTATTAACCCTTGAATTTGAGGACAATTTACCATAATTACCATACTCCTTACATTTTATACACTGAAGCGTGGGTGATTCATTTTATGTAGGTTTCTCTATATTCACAAAAGATTTCATCTTTTTCCCATCACATTGAAATTCAATCACTCGATTACCTTTCATTCCACACATAAAGAATTTACTTGTCCAATTAGGAAATATTCCTACATGTTTATTTATGTAGTTCATTAATAAAAGAAGTATCATATTCTCCCCTATATTGTTTTTTATAATAACCTGCATTGAATTCCATATTTAATTTCATATAAAAACAATAAGATTTATGGTTGAATCTGATCTTTTTTTATATCTTATGATAACGTTGAAGGATTTATTCATTTTACTAATGTATCTTGTCGATAATTCCCCTTTAACACTTGGATTAAATCCACTAAAGAATCAAACAATTATTCATTTTGGTTAGATGGTAATACCTGAAGCGTAACTCACAATTCTTTATAATTTTACCCATGGGTACTAATGGATTAATTATCCATTTGTATTATCTCATGGAACTCCCTCTACATTCTCATATGAAGAATATTAGGAAACTAGTTATTCAAAAATGACATCTTAAACTCATCCCACTCTATATAGTTAATTTATTCATGTTTCCTAATATTCTTGATAACAGTCCACCATTGATTTTTTTGTCCTTCTAAATGATAAAAAACTAAAAAATATATTTTTTCCATTGGCACTAGATAATAGAAAATATTTCTTAGTGACATCATTCCATTTCTTGTTAATTAATTAATGATAACATGCTAAAATAATGTGGTTGTTACCTCATGATGGACTCAAATTTACATGGTTATCTTTATTTCTCATTTAGAATCTTATAATGATTCATAAATTGAGAAAGTTTCATAAAAATAAAATCTAGATTTTATATTCTATATCATATACCTTTTTGTTGATCCAGAAAGAAAATCATCTCATTATTTATAACATTTAGTGTTAACATGATTCCTCCTAGTTCTAGCCATTTACTACACCGAAAATCATAGTGTAGGAATGAAAAATCAAAGCGATAAATCATATAATCCTAAAATATCATGTTATTTCTAAATTACAACACCTTATTTTAAATCCATGAAACCTTAAATTTAATCTTAGTCATCCATGGACATTATCTATTTAAATACTTAATAATGGTTCATAACGAAAATTTATATTAACCCAAGAATATCCTCCAAGAGTGTATATATTTGTGTAAAGTATTAGGCATACTCATTGTGCACCAATAAAGATTCATACTCAATTCAACGATTTTAGATTTGTTACCCCTAGGTGCATTTGTATCACAAGCACGTCCACATTCTAGTATTCAGACATTGATGTATTTATAATTTAATCCATGTGAACTCTACATTACTAAAGTATGAGTTTTTATCCTATACTATGAAATTTCCCTAGGAGTTTCAAAAAAATTATCAAATTATAATCTCAAAAAATAACTAAACCCTTCTTTGATACCAAATGAGGTGAACCGCAAATTATATAAATAGATATCACATCATTTTAGATTAATTTTCAATACATATTGTAAAAATAAATGCCCTAGAACTGTAATGGTTTAGTGTATTTTAATACTAGATACATAATGATATTGATTCATGAAAGAAATTAAATATCTCCCACAAATTCATTCTTACATAGTACACTTCTTAGTCATAATCTTTTTTAAAGCTTTATCCATAACCTTGGGAATAGAAAACAAAGAAAAGGTGAGATCAAATTATCAGTAAGGGTATACACGAGGGATATTAGTCAATGGCCACATGTAAGTATAACATGAGCATAAGGGTAAGATAATATGAGCCAAACTTTTGAAAATCATACCCATCAATTGTTTGGTCATTATCTTGGCATAAGGATTTAGATGATAATAATACTTTAACCATATAAGAATCAATAATCATTAGATCATATCCAAAGAATAATAAGATTATATATATAGTGGCATAATAATTTTGGAATAAGAATAATTATATAAATTTTATATCAAGGCTACCCGCCAAGATATTCATCACATGTTAGGATTTGTAAAACCACCAATGTACTAGCTTAAAGCATTGGATAACTAACCATGTACCCTCTATTAATTTTATGTGAACTACATAAGTACCCTTTGAGATGTTAAAACATTAATCATTACCCTATTAATTTTAGGTCTATAAGGGACCCACCTATTATATAAACATTATATATTCATATGTATTCCACATGATCATGAAAACATTTATCACTCAGTCATAGCTTAACCCATGGAAAAGAAAATGATTTTCATCAATATCTAATTCCCATGATCATAAATCATCTAAAGAATGCATAAATATGGTATAATTAGATCATATCCCCTATGAAGTATAAGTAAAATCAATGTATGTTGTCATTTATGAAAGTAACTTTATAAGTTCACTTGTATATTTATTAAGGAAAATACCATTTTCATTTTTAAATCACATATTTAACATCTAAAAATTTCACAAATATCATGAAAATAATTGTATTTAAAAAAAACAATGGTATTATTTGTATAAATCATAAAATAAAAGAGTATTCATGATAATGTAAAAATTTATATGCATGGTATACATTACTAAAAAGATTCTATTTACACCTTTGGTAAAAAATAACTCCTTCAAAAAATGAAAAAAATATTTTTTTTAAAATTTTTTATATAGAAATTAGAAAATGGGTAAGAATTTGTTTAATAAATATTTTTATAATAGTAAAAAATTATTTATTTTTTTAATAATATATACATGAATGAAAAATATTCATGATTGAATCGAGAATCTCATTCCATTTTTCTTAAAACATTCTCTCATAATGTTGAGTACATAAAAAGATGAAAATGGAAGGAGAACTATTAATATAGATAAATAACAAAAAGATAATAAAATAAATGATATTTATGAGATGTATATCATATTACTTAATCATCATAAATTTAAGTATAATCAATCCTGGTAAACTATGAGATTGTAACATAAAACCATTACCTCAGGTCTGACATGCTTCGTAAGTGATTTTAAACTTCTGTATAATAAATTTAAGTTTATTATATTTCTATACAAGAGAAAAAATAAATTCTAATAATATCATAATTTTTTAATTATAATATCTTATCACCCAAGCATTAACAATCATTAATAATTATCATTATTTTGGGTGTTAACCACTTGTTTTTGTATGTTCTGATTCAGAATTTATGGTCCTTGAATCTTGATCTTGGTTGCATAATCTATAGAATATTTATAATGATATAAATATCATATATATCCCTTATATATATATATATTACTATAAATTAATGGGAGGGATAGAAAAATTAATTACACTATTCATAGAGATGGTAGTTTGTACGGACACATGAATGTTGTTTTCATTCTCTAAAGAAATAAAGATAGAAAGGTGAATACGAATTAATCATTTCAAAAACATAATTATATTATAAATGAAATATATATTTATTAAATCCATCATATATACATTAATGTGAGTTAGTGATGGAAAATTAATCATATCTCTACATAGAGGTGGTAGTCCACCTGTATGCACGGGCAATACATTCATTTCCCAATTGATGGAAATGAGATGGAAAATGGTTATAACATAATCAAAATAATATTTTAGTATATTTATTATTATATAATAATTATTTTAGTATTGATATTAAAAATAGAGTAATTTTAATAATAAATAAAATATGAAAGAGTCGAGAGGGTTGATTACCTCTTCCTTGAGAGACCACCATTGGCTTTTACATTAAACCTTCTTCAAACTGTCTTTTGCTAAGAACCAAAGACCAATAATGAATGGAAGAAATTTTTTTAATGTTTTTTGTTAGTTATTGGATGATCTAGATGGTGAAAAGTTTTTTAGTAAGGTAGGATAAGTGATTTCCTTTTATAATTGCGGAGAGTGACACACATTGAGTTACTTAAAAACTCTAAATAATTTAAAGTATGTTTTTTCATATAGTGGAACAAAATGGACAACAAATAAATGTTAAAATAACATAATGTTGAAATATAATCATATAATAATATTTATACAAGTTTATTAATCAGTTTTACACTTATCTATTACTTTAACTCCCAGTAAACTCATTTTAACCCTAAATGTGGTAACAAATTTTAATAGTTTGTACTATTCAATTTGAAAGAAATGATAGTGGAATCATTAATTTCTTAAAATTATGATCCCAAAAATGGGAACAATTTTATCAAATTAAATTTTAGTGTGTGGAAGAAATTAATTTTAAAATTAGCATGAAAAATGAAACAAAATAATTTTTTTTACAAAAAAATACATTTTTAAGAATAAAAAAGGGTTTACTTTCATTCATCGACATTGTAAGAATATTACACAAATATTAATATATTTTATTACATATATAATCAAAAAATGTTTTAGCCTTATCAATCATTAATTAATTATTTATTTTATAAATATAGAATAAAATTACACCAATAAAATAGTTTTCCGAAAGAAAACTCATTTATCTTTCAAGTAGTTTTATCTTCATTCATAATAATTATATAAGTAATTTTTGAATTTTTATTAATAAATTATCAATACATTTAAATAAAATATATTTTTAATAGTGAAAAATATATTAATATACATAAAAGTACCTAACATGAACAAAAATACATTTCTTCATAAAATAATTCTTTTAATTATGAAATGATTTAATTAAACAATTTAATGATTATTTCTTAGAAATTCATAAATAAAATTGAAATATAGAATTTATACATATATTTATCATAATTTGTTTTAATAATATTAATACCTACAAATCAAACATCTCTGTTATAATGTTTATAATATACCCTGGTTTATTTAGACCCGGCATTATTCGTAAGGATTGCTTTCGAATACATCAAATTTAAATGAAACCAATACTTAAAAAATCATGGAGTGTTACATGTAAAGTGAAGTTAAATATAGTTCTATTTAATATTTAATTAATAGAAGGATATGTCACTACTCTAGAAAGAAACTTGAAAAAATTGATGATACCACTGATATGAAGATGTTAAAATAATCATTAATGAGGCTGAACAATACTAAACATTTTTGAAACTATTTAAGATGATAAATAAATTATTGTAAACAATTGTGGGGTTTCTATAAATTTGGATGATTCAAGCGGTTTTAATGATTAAGATTATGATTTAGTCTTATCTATTATTAAATAATTAAAAAATTTAGTTTATCCAATAAGAAATAACATAGTTGAGGTCCGTAACATCATCAGTGATCCTAGATAAATTGTGTAAACAATAAGTTATTTTAAGACAAAATCTCACACATCATTTAAATAAAAATGTAAACTAAAGATATGAAATGATTTTGTTATGTGTATTCAATTTTAAGGATTTTTTATTAGGGTTGGATAATTATAAAAGAGCATTGTATTTGAAGTTGGAATCTAATTTGAAGTATATTAGTTTTTGAAAAAGAGAAAAAGACAAGAAGTACCATATTATCAAGTAAAGGTAAAATAAGGATCGGTAATGATAATATTAATTACTATAATGTAACAATTATTAGACATGTTAACCAAACATTCCCAAAATATTTATTTCAAAAATAGAGGTTGATTTTGGGGGTTCAACCTTAACATTTTCATAGATAATGTATGGTGTTTAAATCCCTTCTATCACATTTTATGTGGATATTATTGTAAAACTGATAGATAAAAAAATAAAAAAATACATATTCTTTTCAGTAAGAGATCTTATTAAGTGGAATTATATTTTTTTGGCGAGTTTTTAAAATAGGGAATCTATAGAATATGTGGTCGTAGTGGTGTTTTATAATTTTTTATATATTTATTGAATAAAAGTATAGGGAATGAGTTTAACACTTTCACATGGGGGTTTTTGAAAATAAATTATTGAATGAGTTTTTGAATTTATCATATGAAAAATATGATGATTAATATTAATAAAACATAATTTATATACCGATTACAGTCACATAGGCTAAGGTTGATTTATTTTTGATTCATTACTATGTTTTAGAATTTTTGTAATGAATATTTTTCCATTGGGGGTGATTTTAATCTTATAGTTGACAATAAATCCAAGGGGTGATTATTGTGACCAAAGGAGTTGTTTGATGTGATTTTTTAAGGAGTATAAATGAGAGTGATTGGAACTTTGATTAATATATTCATGTGAGATTCATTTCAACTTAAGAATATATTATTTGACCTTTTATATATTATTTTCTAAACACAATTCAAATTAATTCGATGGTGATGTAATGTGATTTATATTCGCTTTTGTGAATTTTTGAAGAATTAATGGTGTTTAACGTTAAACAATTATGTATTGAAGTGAAATGGATTAAGCATATGCACTAACATACCACCAAAGTACTAATAGTCCAAAATAATAGATTATATATATATATAACCATAGAGTGTCAATTATAATTCACTAGATTTTTGGTGGTATTCACAATGAGGTGGTTATGAGAAATTGTACTTCAGTGCACATTTGAAAGTGTACACCAGAATTCTGGTGGGTTGTGGAAGAAAACACCACTTACCTTATATATGATGATATGTCTTGATAGGTGCCACATAGGACTATTTTAACTCATATATCAATATACACTAATCGTATATAAGGTTATTTGAGGATCTATATTCATATAATGGATTAATTTCATGTGGGAGTTTATGGTAGTCGTTGATAGAAGTTAATTTTTGATATTGTATTTCTAAATTCAATGTAGAAGAGGGAGTTAGATGATACAGTTATACATTACATGAATTTAATATAATTATAGAGATTAATATGGTGTGAATATAAATAATAAAAATAATAAGAAACCAAAATAAGTGAACGTTCAATATAGTTCTTCACCAGTACATTTATTGAAGTTTGAATACATAGAATGAAAATATTGGCGGATAACATTAATAAGGGTGAAAACTAGATTTTTTGTGAATTTTTTTATTAATTTTTCTTTTATGTGTGATTGATAAAAGAATAATATTCACATCAATATATATTTTTATAATTATAAAGAATATTTTGGGTGATCAAATTGAATCTTTTATTAACTAAATTTAAAATATTCAGTGATTAAAGAGAAAGTATAGAATTGGTATCATAATTAATTTTTTTAAGGATCTTAATGAACCTTTAATTTCATCTTTAATATATTTAAAGATATATGTAAAATTTTTATGGGATAATTTTATTCTTATTGGGAGAAATATGTATGTACATGAGTTCAAATATACACCCCAATTCATTATAACATTGACTTATATCGGTGGTATATATGATAATGGATTAGTTAATGTCATGAAAATGATTTATCCATTCATTTAAAATGTTGATCCTTGAATATCACTATGTTCACTATGGTTATTTGGATAATCATAAGTGTGGTTTGAATTGAGTTGAATAACTTTATCAAATTTAGTTTTTAATAATGAAGGATTCAAAATTTATTGATAGTCATTCATCTTAACTAGTCATGATTGTTTTTATAGAAATTTTACAATATATCTATAAAGTGATTCACTCCCTCTTAGTGAATACTTGAGGGATCTCACCAAAATATCAACCTTAGGTATCATGATTTGTATTTGAGATGGGGTGTAGAATTACATACTTAATTCAGATGATATAGAATCAATGGTCCTTTTTTATAGGGTAACTAATAAATATACTTTTTCATGAATACATTCTTAAAATAATTTATAATCCCAAATGGTATAGCCTAGTTAAAAACTATGGGTTGTCTCTAGAATAGGTAACTACAGATATTATATTCTTTGGGTTTTCACTTATTTATATTATAGGGATTTTTAAAAAAAATAATGTAAACATGAAATTGATTTGAAAAAAATAATAATATAGAACTTGAAGAGATGAGATCTAATCTAAATTCAATACACATTCAGAACAAATAATCAACCATCAGGTTAAATACCAATTAATACCCTCAGTAACGTTTTAATGTATACCTCACTTCCACATCATGTGAACATCCCACCATAAAAGAACACATCCCCTTCTTATTTGCAAATGTGAATCTATAATATACTAAATATATCCAAGAACACCATACAACCACCACTTCCAGGGGTAATAAAATGAAATAATCCTCAATTGATATCACTCCCATTAACTTCCATGGTGTATGAACACACCCATCAAATACCAACTTGGGGGATCCATCGTATACAAACATGAAGATAGAAGGAAATAATTAATGATTTGAAACAATATGAAAGGAAAAAATGAATGGAACAAGGGTGATTAACCGTTGTTACCTAAAACTCACATCCAAATCCCATGGACCCTTAGTGTGAAAAAGAGATGAATGAGATTGAGCAATAACTTGAGAAATCATGTAATCCTCCCTTAGGTGAACCTCAGTTATCCCTCCATAAATAATGGAGATATGAATTCACAAAAATAAATAGAAAAATGAGATATATAAAAAAGTTGAATAATAGATTAATAATATAATAATAATGTAGAAAATAAATGAAAATAATACCAATATGGGACCCATATTATAAAGGATTACCCCTATATTTATAAAAAGATCAACTTATTTCTTCTTTATGGTTTAGGAACCACGAGTATAGTTACCATGATACTCTATTCTAGATCTTTTTCTATGCAACTTTCAAATTGAATGGTTACTTGATTTTGTTTGGAAATGGGTTCTAGGAATATTAGATTGTTCAATTTGGAATTCATGTATGAAACACATACATTTTCTCAGTATAAAGTAACTATTTCGTAAGTTTTTCATTTTCTCACTTTTGAATATTTAATGGTGATTATGGTGGCACAATTGAGTGGTAAAATTAGATTGTCTTGGTAATGTGTATTGGATTCATGAGAGGGGATTAGGATCAGACAATTATTTGTGATGGAATCAATGAAATTAATAGATATGGGATTTTTTATTCTCGACATAGGAAATATTATATATGTTCATTGTATTTGTTGGGATCTCAACCTCTATTGGTTTTTTTGTTGTTGCATATATTGGTGTGGTGGTTAAAATTTCCCAAAATAGTGATTCACAATGCTCAATATGATTTTTCATGTTCACTATATTCGAGGGTCTTTCCAAATCTATTAGATATGTGGAAATTTCTCAATAATTTTATGTATATGGTCATAGTGATGATATATATAGTTTGGGATTGGTTAATTTGAAATATCATTTGATGGTAGTTGAAGAAACATAACACCATCCAATGGAATGTCAAAAAACTATGGCTCAGAACATGATCCCAGAATCAAATTATTTTTTAAACTACCTTAAAACATATGGGTGTACATGGAACACCTAGTCTAGCTCAAAAAAATTCAAAAACCCTTGTAAGGTTCAATTACATTAGGGAGTTTCTCTACCCACCTCACTTTCATAACATCAAAACAAAACATTTAAATTATGAAAAAGTGAATCTTATACATAATATCAATTAAATAAATAGAATCATAATATTTATCCATATTAATAATAAAATCCACTATATCCAATGAAAATGAAATTTTGATTTATTATGATCTATTAACTTATTATAGGGGTTATATTTAATGAATTACAAGGTAAAAAAAGGAAAATTTGTATGTTATCACTCTTTAATAAATATATTTTTCTTTCATTTGAAAAAATAACAGCATAAAAAACTCAAATTTTTAAAAATAATTTACTAAGTGAACTTTTTATCTCATTGGAGAACCCATAATTCATTATATATGATTCATTCCTCTTTAAAGTTTTATATTTTTACATTAATTTTAAGATTTTTTTCTTGCCATATATATTTCACACCCACCTCACCAGATATATATATCTCACACAAAAGTGAAATTGTTCTTCTTTTTAATCCTATTCTCATTATTATAATCATTTAAACTTTCCAAAAGATTCCTATATTTATAATTCCTCCACTCACATGATAAAATAATAATGAAATCATAATAAATTTTCATGGTTTTTTTCAGGATTTAAGGTTGGTAAGATATGGTTTCATAAACATTTTTATAAGTGGGGATAGTATTTTAAATGAAAATAAATTTTTATGAAAATTCAAGATTATAATATTTTCCTCCTAAATATCACTTTATATGTTTCCAAATAATTTCTTCTACATTTTGTAGTTGCTTTCACTAGATATTTTATATATAAAAAAAGTATTCCTTAATCATATTTCCTTTCTATTTAACTTTATTTTATAATAAATTTTATTGACATTAAAGAAACATTTTATTTTTAAAATTTGGGTATATTCCATTTCCCATGGTAAAATGAGTACCTTTATGCACTTTTCAATAATGCGGTACTCTCAATGATCCATGTAAAATTATTTCTGCCCACACTTAGATTTTTTTTTCTCTCTCATTTCTAAAATTAAATATTTGCTATAAATAATAATCACATGAATTTATGGTGGCCACACATAATTAATACAAAGGGTTTCGTCAAGTGATATATTATTAAAAGCAATGTGGGTAGATATAATGCTAGAGAATATTCAAAGAGTTTCATCTGGGCTACCTTTGGAGGCCATGATGTCCAAAAAAAATTTCTCTTTTTCCATGTATGTGATATTCTCCTTTCATTCCATAGAAGGTTTTTGTAGGACCTATTGTAAAAAATAAGTGGAAAAACATTTAATAACTTATAAAACAACTAAAATTACATTTCCACTAATATTTGGTTGATTTTACACATTCTACTCAAAATATGATGCTCAACATATCCCAAGACTCTATAATAAGTTAGTTTACTTCACAATAGAAAGTTATGAATGCAAAATTTAGGAACCATTAGAATACCAAACAATACCACCTCCATACATAAAAACGTCTAGAAAATCACCATCATTATTGAGTTTAAGAAAATGACATTGCCACATGTTCACCACCTAGTGTTTTTGTGAGTGGGAGTATCTAGTTAGTTACTCATACATGAATTGTTGTGACATACCATGAAATAATTATAAATATTGTTCCCCTCACTCTATATGTGAAATTCCCCTATCAAGTGAAGTAGATAAATTTAAATAACTACAGTTTTCACCTAGGAACTCAAACATCGAATCTCATTGTAAATATACCATTTTCACTAAAAACATGCAACCAAGGTGATTTTTCATACACATCGAGTTAAAAAGAAGATCCCCATATTATAAAACAAGCTTATGACGATCAGTTTGAAATTATCATGATTAACTGGGCTACCCATGCATGTATTTATTAAATTCATTGTGATTTTATCCATTAAGCATTTTATAAATAGATAATCCACCAACTACCCATTTATATAATAATAATAAGATCATTTAAAACCCAAATAGATTCCCTTATGTTGGTTCATATCATTAGTTAGGAACACCCGATTCATGATAAACCACATTAGAAAGCTATGTTGGATACGAATCAACTTACCCTAGAAAGACATGATCTAGGGGTTCACACCTAGAGGAATATGGGTGAGCTTCTAGAATGTGAAAGTGGAACAAAAGTCCTAAATTTGTGGGTGAAGTATAAGTAGTTATCCTCATTAGAGAGACCGATTATGAATTATATATTGAACTATTCATCATTAGTGTCTGTATTATTGAATTTCAGGTGTTTAATTCCTTATTTGAATTTCATTTTAGGATGTCGTTATTCGAGGATGAATAATGGGTTGTTAGAACAGATTTCATCTAAAATTCAATTTTCGCAGGGTGTGTAAAATGATACATAATTCCCCCCTTATGGTATAATATTATTAATGAACAAAGTCATTTTTATAGAGAAGTGTTTTAATCAAGTTTCCATGACTGAAAAATTATATAAAACAATAGGATTTCAGTGACTAAAATCCAAAGAAACTTTTTTATTGAAATTTAGATGGGAGAAAAGTGATTTATTTTTGTCTTAGATTCCCTTTTGTAATGATATCACGGTCTTTTAAAAATGAACCTGTTGTCTTAATTAGTTGGATTGAAGAATTTATTAACAATAGTTTATCCAAAATCACACATGATTAAGATTGATTAAAGATAAAAACAATACACACAATTTCCATGGTTGGACTATTATCCTTCCAATGTGTTAATGTCACTGTGGGTCTTCTGCTGATCCCTTGGGAATTAAAAATGATAGTATTGAGTATCCAATGTGTCCAAATTTTCAACATCCCAACCCGGGAGCCACTGAACTGATGCCTCGATCCAGGTCTCCACATGACCTCAAGCACCACCCCCTTGTATGCTAGAGGTTGCTGACTAATAAGGTGTGCCTAAAAGACACTTGGGGAGACTATACCCTCTTTACTAGAGTAAGACATAGAAGAAAATAATATTATAGTGGAAAACATAGAATGAACATGCATAAATAAAAATCTCCCAAAGTTGGGTACAAACTGAAACCAATAAAAAATATTTCCTATGATGTTATAGTGCAAATTGAACAAAGAACAAAACAAACGCAACAACAGAGTCCCCAAAATTGTCCTGAATCCTCTTCTAGAACATGATACTTATACCTCTCAATCCCATATTAGCTCTTAAGCAAAGAGACATTACCCTTATCCTGAAAATCAAGTATAAAATATGCTCAGGTACCCAACGACGGCTCGAGTAGTGTGTGAGAAACATTTAGTAGCCCCCACCGACAGTGTCCAAAAATATCCATTATATATAGATAGTGCATGAAAGTTTTAAATAAATGAAAATTAAATAAGATATATTTCATGCTTCATTATCAAAAAACCATTAGTTTAACTATTACTTCACTTAGAATAATTCATCATTTAAATATTCTTCATTACGTAGTTCATCCTCAACATGTAATCTATGGGTTTTGCATTTACATCAATCACAGAAAAGATTAAGGAATTTATCATTAATAATAAGGGAATAAGTAAAGTCCCTATCTCACTAGGGATAATATATCCCAAAATCAAAATTTACTCACCTCCATGACTTAGTCCATGAATAATGATACTTTTTGGGGAATAGAGCTTCATCCCATTCCTTAACCCATGCATTGTGGGTGGAGTTAGAGAATCAGTCTAACTGAACCCATGGGAGAAGACTCATTCCTTTATCCCACAACACATGCCACGTACACATGATTTTTCATCCATTCACCATAGATAGACCATATCACAACAGAACACAAATAATACAAATAATAATCATAATCCATAACAATCAATATGGGAATAAATATCAAGCCACAACCCATCAACACATTTACCATTTACATTACATAGACTATTCAATACAATTCCAATTTTCATTTCTATCTCACTAAGCATATTAAATAATTCCCTTATATCAACATATTTAACATATTCATAAATTTCCTTATGAAATCCCATTTATCTTGTTTTTCATTTCACATAACATTACCAATTTAACATATTCCATGTTTCATATTCACTAACTCTCTTATTCATTTCTAATATAATTCATAAGTCACAGGTCACAATCTGAATTAACCCAATTAACCCATTTTATACCATTCTAGACAACCCCTAAAACCATTAACAAACCTATAAATCAAAATAATATTCCATTTTAACATCCACTAAACTTATCAACATATTCAGAAAGGGATCTACACTATCACACACCAACCTTCCACTTACTTAACCATGTTCTAGGCCGGGGAATACCAAATAACCCCATGGGTGGTAATAAGTTAGTAAAATCATCCTAAATGTGTCCGATGGGGACCATGAGGGTTTATATTCTTCATTTAGACACTGATTTTACCAAACCTCACCAAAGGCATCAGGAACACAACAAGAGATAACCATTTTCAAAACTGAACATGCACAAATCTACAATGAAACTATGGGAAATAACTTTTATACCACCTACCCTGAATAAATTTATAAAAGCACTCCTAAACGTGGTATTCAATATAGATTGAAACACATATTTATTATTCAACCAAGATTACATCATAAAATAAGGGTTTTATATATTTAGAAGAAGATCGCCCAAGGTGAAAACCCTAATCTGGAAAAGAGAAGAAGAGAGAAGATTCGACATATACAGGGGTTTGATATGCAACTAAATACACTCCTATGAACCTATAGATGAGGGAGAATAACCCTTGGAATCCCTTGAGGGTTATTTGTTTTCAAGAGGGTTCAAAGGAAGAAATTGGGGGAGAAAATCAGTTGAAGGCCTAAAATCTCGTAATGAAAATTTTGTACTTTTTCCAACATTTAAAAGAGAACATGATTTACCCCCAAGGTTTTCCAAACATTGTGAAAACCATGTGCATGAAAATATTCAGGTGAAATTGGGCCGTATGGTTACCTATCCAGGCCATACGGTTTGAGAAACCATGCGTCAGCCGTGCGATATGCCACTATCCAAGGTTGCATTGTTTTCTGGGGTACGCTGCACCATTTACTTAACCATGGGAAAGCTGCAAGCCTTGAATAGGTTAGCCCAATTTCCTTCTTATCTTTTCCTGAACCCCCTAAACACCCTTGAGACCCCTCATACACTGGGGAAACATTTAATTGACAAAAAAGGGATTGAAACCAAAATTTAAACATAGAAATACCTCTAAGAAGTCTAGGATCCTACTACCTCCCCACCTTATAATGGATTTTCATCAGTATATCTTCCCAATAATCAATGAGATTCAAAAGAAAATATATCGGGCCACTAGGACCACAAACCTGATTCTATTTCCCATGTTTTTCCAAAAAAATTCCTTATTTCCATAAACCTTGACCTAATAGCACATTCTTTCCCCACAAGACCCTCTCGCTACGAACCACAACACAACCTAGATTCTCCTCAAAGGAAACATCTCTCTAAAACAATACATCATAAAAATTTATCACATGAGATGGATTAGGGTGATACATATGGAGTTTTGAGACATGAAAAAAAATCAGGCAAGATACTATACCACTATGGATAAGTTAATCGATAGGCCACTGGTCTGATCATCTCCATGATCTGAAATGACCCCACATACATGGACACCAACTTGCCATGTTTTCAAATTCGATGGTGACCCATGCTTGGAGACACCCAAAGAAACAAACTAAAAACCACTATAAACTCAATAGGTCTACGACGCTAATCTTCATATGACTTCTGCCTACTCAGAGCCATTATCATGCACTTAAGAATTAATTGAACCTTTTTCTACATCTCCTTCCTGATACTCGGTCCCAATATCTCAAATTACCCATCTTCTAACCAACACAACTGAAATATACCTGATCTTCCATAGAGTGCCTCAATAAGTTATATCTAAATAATATTCTAGGAACTATTTGTTTTTAAGAAAACCCAACAAGAGGTATATGTTTTTTCCACACCTGATGAATCATAGAACAAGGATTACCTCTAACCTGGTTTAGGTAAGATTAAAATTGGTGTGTTAGTAAACTTCTTATTCAACTATTGAAAATAATTCTTCCATACATATGAAAACTCTAACATAACTCCCTTATAGGTTAATAATAAGGTGAAACTTTCATACAAGGTAAATCTATAATGAAAATTCAATGATAATCAGCCAATCACAAAAAAAATATGAATATCAGAAATATTCTTCGGTTGCACCTAAGACACCACAACATGCCCTTTCTCTGGATACACATAATCAACTGACTCAAAAATTATGTTACAAAATAAATTTACTTTATCAATCCAGAATGATCATTTTGATTGTTTGGTGTAAATCATATTCCCTCTTAGTGTACTCATGAAAATGTCATGTTATTTCTCATGAACATCAAGAATTATTGAGTACATCAATATTTCAACAAAAAATACAACCAAGAAACTAATCCATGTATGGGTGAAATATATGGTTCATCAAATCCATGAGAACCACTGGTGTGTTGTTCAACCCAAAAATCATCACCAAAAAATCATAAAGCACATAAGTACTTCAGAAAGCTATCTTGGTGCGTCATAATGTCTCACACTCAACTGATGGTATCCTAATCTCATATCAATATTGGATAACATCGAAGCACCACTCAATTTTTCAAATAGGTAAAAAATTAGGGGAAGTGTTTTTTGGTTCTTAACCATCATATGATTCAACTTTCTATAGTCAATACATAACCTTAATGATTTGTTTACCTTCTTGAAAAACAACACAGGAGACCCTCAAGGAGACATCCTATGACATATGAACCCCTTTTTATGAAAATCATCCAACAGAAACTTATGTTCTTGGAGTTATGTCGGTTTCATTTGATATGAAGGATTGGAAACTGATTCTTCGGTATACAACAAATTGATTATAAACTCAACATGTATCATTATGGTAGCCTTAATAAATCCTTAGTAAACATGTCATGAAATTGATAAACAATTATATGGTAGGCTATTTTTTCCTTTCATACTTCATCTAGAATAGGAAAATCCACTTGGGTCGTGAGTTCTCCCAATTGCTAGAATATTGGCCCCACATGGCATGCTAGAACATCCCACTCACCATGAAGGAAAAACATGTCTCCATTGTGAGATGTGAATGTTACCTGATTTTGGTAATAATAAATATAGGCATGATGCAACACCATCCAAAACATACAAAAAATTAGGTCAAAACATGACATCTTTAGGAAAAAGTTGTTCAATAGAAAATGATATCCACCATCCTCTAAAGTAAAAACCTTACAGTTTATGATATTTTCAACTCACACCCCCAATAGAGTAACAATTAACATAACCCTAGAAACACATTCCATGATTAGGACCCACAAAAAAAATGAAATGTGAAGAAATAAAATAATGCATAACACTGGTGTCAAATAAAGCACTAGAGAGAATGGAAACTATAGGAATTATACCTCGAATGATAGACGGTCCAACCTCTCCACCTATAGGTGTAGACTAAAAAGCGTGAAGATAACCTACCCCTCTACCCAGGGTTCCAGCCTAAGTACATTTCACTTCATTTCCCTGTTGGTATGGATGATATTTCCCTAGAGTTGCACATCTAGTTCCCCTATGAGTATGAGACCTGGATCTCCAACTGACTGCAAAATATTGGGTGAAGGACCCCCTTCCCACACACAACATCTTCCTCAGACCGCCATCTATACCTGACTGCCAAGGGTTCTTACAAAACATCAATATATGTCTCAACCTTCCACACAACCGAAACACGACTGGTGGTTGGGGACATTAAACCCGCATGTTCCCTGGCCTGCCACACTTGTAACGGAACACCTGCTCACTACCCTGAGATACTAGACCTCTCTTAAAACTATTATTTTAACTTTCTCCCTGTTGGAAATTCCAAAACAACACTTCTTTCCCTTAGAAGATATACCACTTGTCCGCTCGACTGGCACCACATGCCTACCACTTGAATTTATATTCAGGGTCATTTTGATATAAAGGAATGGTCCACTACCTCTACAAACTTCTTTATAATGAATATACTCACCAGGGAACTAATATCGTGCCTACTCCCATCCTATAAGAGTTTCTCCATAGTTACTTCATCCTCTTCCAATGTCAAAATAAAGTGGTGGAAGAAGTAAAATGACTAGACTAATCCATTATTAACACAATCCCCTGGTTCAAACTCATAAACTCTATATCCTTATACTACTTCAAGGTCTCTAGGTAGTAGTGTTCCAGAAATGTTTCGTGAAAATCATTCCATACCATTCCTTAATCTTACTCTGTCTGAACCATAATGTCCTCCCAATGTTTTTCCTGATCCCACAACATATAGGCTTCTAGATTGAATAGCATCTCAAAAGGAGTCTCTAGATGATCCAAAATTTTCTATATAGACTCAATCCAGAACTCAGATGCCTCTGACCACCATCCCTAGTAAATGTCAGAGGGTGTTGTAGTGGAAACTTCATATTCAACTCGAATATACTCAGTGAAACCCACCCTAGGTTTTGTTCTGTCATATTCATAAAACAAACAGTGTTCTCATAGAATACCTATTTCTTATTATCTTGAACCACTATATCTTCATGATCCACTACTGGGGAAGAATTCTTGGGAATATCCTCTTGTCACCCAACTTTCACACATCTTCATAGTGGAATCTCTATAATTTGAAACATGATATTTAGAACAAAAACCATAAAGCTTCCATAAGAAAATAAAGGCTCACCACTATCCAAAAGAAAACCATTTCTCATACACCATTCAAACAATCCCTATCATACTTGGAACACTACCCTTGACAATTCCTACTAAGGGACATGTCTAACATAGGGTAAAAAAATCTCATGGTTACAATAGTTACCATTTACACAATTTCAAAACTATTCTCTTATCACAACATAGTTCAAAAATAATTTAATTCACTTACAACAGATTTTGAATAACTATTACATAATAATTATTTATGATTCTACTTCATTTTTAACAATATACATGATTTCATTAGACACCATTTTCATCCTATTAAAGAAAATAAAATGCATCCAACCCTTTATGAACCACACACCTGTCCTGTGTGTGTGCCTACCATGATGCATGTCACTTATATGATATGGTTTTTAGAATGATACATGAATGCACCAAATCAAGAATTTCAATTATTGAGAAAAATATTATAAAACTATCACATCATACAACAAGTGCATCACCTAATGGTGAAATATCATCAAATTTAACAACACACAATAAGATCAACCATTCTTATACTTGGTGACTTGGCTTTTCCTTCCAACATGGGTTAGCTACTCCTAAGCACAAGCTCATTAACCAGTCCTGAAACCTTCCTATAATCATGTCTACCTCACAGAAAATACCTCCTATAATACCACTTTGTAAAAACCAAAACTGGGAGCCACAAAACTGGTGCCTAGAACTAGGTCACCACATGACCTCAGGTGTGGCTCCCCAAACAGTAGAGGTTGATAACTAATAGAGATGGTCTAAAAGTAATGCGGGGAGACTATAAACTCTTTAATAGAGTAAAACAAAAAAATAGAATAATTAAAAAAAATAAGCAATGAACATAAATACATAACCATCTCCTAAAACTGGGTAAAAATAACAAAAAATATGAATATGTCATGCCATGTTATAGTGCAAAGTGAACAAACCCCAAAATAAAAGATATAGTGGAGTCACTAAAATGGTCTTAAATCTATGTCTGAAACCTCATCCATCTATCTATCAATCTTGAATTCACTCCCACAATCAGGTCCTTTACCATTATCCTACCCTACAAGCATGAAATCTACTCAGTTACCAAATGATGACCCAAGAATGATATGTTTAAAACTCAGTAGGCCACAACCAACTGTGTTTACAAAATATCGTGTCAATATAGGTACTGCATGGAAGTATTGAATAAATTATATGTAAACTAAAGAATGTTTGGGATCCATTAATAAATAAACGTTACTTTAACTATTACTTTGCTTATAAAAATTCACCATTTTCATCTTATTCATTACATAGTTCATAATAAACATGTAATCCAAGGGTTTGGAATTTACAACATTCACATAAAGGTTCAAGGAATTTATCAGATTACATAAGGGAATAAGTCATGTCCCTATCTCACTAGGGATAATACATGAAAACATCACAATGCACTCACCTTGAAGCCTAAATACAGGTGGAATGTATCCGTTAGGTAAATATAGCAATTTCCCCTTCCCTAACCCATTCACTGTGGGGGGAGTTAGAGCATCAGTCCAACTTGACCTGTGGGAGGAGCCTCAGTTTTTATCCTACACATCAACCTATGTGAACATTATTATTCATCCATTCAACACACGTAAACCATATCAAAACCATACAAAAAAATTCCTATAACAATAATAATCCATAATAGTCAACATTTTTATCAATATAATGCCAAAACCACTTAACACACATTCCATTTACATTATTTATCCCATTTAGTCGAATTCCCATTCTCATGTCCAGCTCACTAAGCATATTCAATAATTACCTAGTGTCAACCCATTTCGCATATTAATAAATTCTTCTATGAAATACCATTTAACATGTTTTTTATTTCACTTTCCATTATAAATTAAATATATTCACCATTTCATATTCACTAACTCTCTTAGGCATTTCTAATATAATTAATAAGTCACAAGTCACGATGTAAATTAACCAAATTTACTCTTTTTTCCATTACAAGAAACCAATTAATAAATTACCTATTCTAGACACACAAACAATATTCCATTTTAACTTCCATTAAACATAACAACATTATCAATAAGGGAACTACATTATCGTAAATCAACCTTGCAGTTACGTAACCAATTTCTAGGCCTAGGAATATTGGGGCAGCACATGGGTGGCCCAAATTTGGTGAAATCATAATCGATGCTCGCATGGGGACCATAAGGTTTTCTATTCCTTATTTAGACACCAATTTTACCAAAACACACTAACTTCATAAAGATCACAATAAGAGATAACCCAAAACAAAACCAAACATGCACAAATCTACAAATAAACTATGGGATATAACATGTAGACCACCTACCACGAATCGATTGAAGAACAAACTCATAAATATGGTCTTAACTCCATATTCAAACTCCTATTTATGCTCAAAATTATATTTCACTAGAAAATAATGGTTTCATATATTTAGAAGAATATTACCCACGGTGAAAACCATAATATGAAAAAGAGAATAGATGAGAATATTAGACATACACGAGGCTTTGATCCACAACCAAAAATGATCCAAATGGACTATAGATGAAATTGAATCACCCTCGGAAGCCCATGAGGGTTATTATTTTTAACTTGGGTTCAAATAATGAAATCGGTTGAGGACTTAAAATCCCATAATGAACTTGTTTTTAATTTTTCTTACTTTTAGAGGGGCATATGGTTTAAAACGTGGTTTTCCAAATCATGTGAAAACCGTGATCATGACACTATCAACTGGGAATTGGGACACACAATTTGAAAAACCATGTTTCATCTGTATGATATGACATTTTCCAAGGTTTAACAACTTTTCTAGGTAGGCTGCCCAATTTATGCAACTGTGTGCCTTGCACAGGTTGGCCCAGTTTTTATTCCTCTCCAGTTACGAACCCCTTGGAAAACCCTTGAGGCACATTATATTTCTAGGGAAAATTTCATTGACCAAAAAATGATATTGAAAAAAAATTTAAACATGTACTTACCTCCATGATGTCCGGGATCTTACAAAATTAGTCCACTATTTCTTCTACACATATTTAGTAATCACCAAAAACTTCTCCACTTGAACTTAAATCACCCAATTATTGTCATCTAAAACCATGAAGAGGGAGAAATAATTTCTTTATCAACACAATTAAAATATTTAAATTTGAAAAAAACC
This sequence comes from Viscum album, assembly GCA_963277665.1. Lineage (NCBI taxonomy): Eukaryota > Viridiplantae > Streptophyta > Magnoliopsida > Santalales > Viscaceae > Viscum > Viscum album. Next base: position 911,168,351 of record OY728145.1, read on the forward strand.
AGTTTTACCAAATTAAAATTATGAATTCAAGAATTGAAAACCATTTAACAAATAAAAAGCGATAAACGAATTTGATAAAAACCCGCACTCAAGCATTAAACTTGGTCACCCTTACTTCACACAACCATATAATTTTTTACATATCCATTAAAAAGGAAAAAATATAGATATAAGGGAAAGAAGGCATAATTAATTCTAATATAAATAAAATAAGTAAAAAAATTTCATCCAATAATAGTCTAATCCCAATACCATAATTATTTGATATATCTTTCGTGGTGTAGCTTCCTTGTATTTATAGAGGTATGTAACCTATTTATCTCAGTCATTTTTATCATTCTATATCATTGAAATGTTGAATATATCTTTTTAAATAGGTTTTTCATTGAGTCTTCTATACTCTCAGGTGTTTCTAAATTCTAGTGCTTAGATGAAATTCCAAAGTGATGGTTGAAACATCTACCATTAGGAATCTACCGTTGTCATTATGGTAGATCAAATCTTCTATTTCACATATATCATTTCACATCTATCATTCCTCATATACTATTTTACATCTACCATTGATCCTTTATATCATCTATTGTTCCAATATTTCATAGTTCCTTCACAAAGAATCCATGGCCGTAGTATTTTCCATGATTGTTTGTTATATGGTAGGTATTCCATGGGATGTTTACTCTAAATATACCATTACCTCAATGGTAGATCAAATATATCACTAGCTATTGAACATGGAATCATCTCTAAGATATGATAGCATGTCATGTAAGGGCTTTAATACTAAACTCTAGCGATGATCTGTACTCAGTGTAACTCCTCAAGTGATCCAATATTCATAGTAGCTAGATAGAAATATTCATAGAGCATAGCTTGTACATTGTTTGTATGGGTGTGTGGCTATAGATCAAGAACTGAATCCACATCCTCAACCTCCTTCATGGTAGAACAAATGTCAGCCATATCCTAAATTTTATTTTGGTAGGATTGGTATATCAAGTCTACCATTTCATCAAAGGTATATATCATATACCAGTGGACCAATGGTAGATCCTATCTATTATTTCATGGTGTATGAGGAACTGTAATAGCATTGTATCACCTCATAACAGTTCTTAAAAGGTAGATTAAGCATAATTTTCCTTTCCCATATCAACTGTTGTTGACAATAACTTCATCCCAAATGTAACTTAATTCATCCCTTAGTTCTTTAATTACGGCCCTCACTCTCATGCCTGGATCATGTGTGATATTTATTTTTTGACAGGAATACATGTATGTAAGGATCCCAACCTTCATCAATATCTATGGACTTTATAGTTTCTAGAGGGGGGTCACATTGGCGTGCTTCGACTTCATTCATTGAAATGGTATTTATGGAGCTTGTCCGAGGGTTCAAAGATGATCCTGGTAGGTCTAGGGATTTAATGGTGGATGTGGTTCTTGAGGCCAATCTCTTTAGAGGTGAAAATTGGGATTTTCTTCTAGTAGTAGTGGTGATAGGAAAGGAATAAAGAGATGGGAGTAGAGGCCTGGATCTCGGGGGTGTCTGATTACAAGGTCCATGAGCGAGGCATAGGCTGAAATTATTTGAGTTAAAATGAACAATTCTGATTAATTTGTAATCCCTATTTGTAAACAACAGTGTTCAATGAAAGCATTTATTAATAAAATCGGGGAATTGAAATGGTTGTTCCATCAGACAGGGGTGAAAGGACCCACACCTCCATTGAGAACCACCCCAAACAAACAATATCCTCTTCCAATCATTGTGTGGGCTTGACCACCATATGAAAATGCACACACAGGCCTTGGCCTTGAAAATCATGCCCCAAGATCACATATCCACCATATGAAATACTTACCTTGGGGCCTCCTTAGTTGGGAGACCCTTCATATGTCTAGATAAGTGTCTCGGAGCCCTATTAGTTGAGGGATATAAAGTTATCCAAATTTCAACATGAACTACATTAGAAAAGTCAGAAAATTTGGAAACCATAAACAAAATACTAGTAAAAATTTCATGAATAAAATTAATATCCAAAATTCAACATTATTAATTCATTAATTTAAATAAAGTTTAATAATTTACTTGTAAAATATCCCTTTTGAATAAAACATTGAATTAATAGGGAATTTCCTTTAAAACCCATTAAAAAAATTAGAATAGGTTCAAAAATTGGGCATGAAAAGTGTTCCAATCAAAGATCACCACACATAAAATATTCTTTAACTCAAGCATAAAATATCAACATTTAATTTAAGAGGGAAACAATGAAACCATTATTTAAAATTCAAGGAAAAAAAATAAATTAATCATGAATTTTAATCCAAACTATAAATAATCCACATAAAATATCAATTAAATTTCTAAACATTAAAGAAATAATAAACTCATGTATTTTACTTTTTCTGATTGAAATTGCTGATCCTATCCTTTTATTCATTCAATTTCATCAATTTATAATTACTAAACATGCCAAATCACGATTTACCTAACTTTTATATCACTTCTCACATCACTCATGATACAAATTCAATTAGATTTATGCTCATATTAGGAGTAAATGCTCCTTAACCATAGGTTTGAGAAGGAACTACTATCTCCACATTTTAAATAAAAAATACACATGAAATCATCAAGTACATTCCATCAAGGTTAAATTAACTCTATAGATTATGGTTGGAAGGAATTTATGTTTAAAAATAAAGGATCAAAGAGGAGTCTTACCTCTAAATTATAAGTCATGATATAAAAAGTCAAATCTTAATGAAAGTATCTTCTTGAAATTGTGAAAACTCCCACTTTCTATGCTCAATGTAAGGTCGTGAATAATGAAATAATAATGAATGTGTTTCTCCTTCATGATTTTTTTCTCTAATTTTAAAAAAAAATTTATAATATTTTTTCAACATTTTATTAAATTTTTTAAATCCTGTGCTTATAATGAACATCATATCCACCACCAAATGACAACTAATAAAATAACATTGATCTTTTAATGGTGATTTTTAATTCTTCTACGTCACAACCCATTCCTATATTATTATTATTATTTCATTTTTTTCATTTATTTTTTTAATAAGAGAAACTAATAAATTATCTATGAATGAATTAAAAAAACATTCCCAATACCCAAGATAAAACCCCATACTATTATTACAATTTATTTCATCCCTTTTTCCATGAGTTCTGAAACAAACATGATTCAACATTAAAATATTGTGAAAAATAATAACAGGAGGGTAGAAATGGATAAAAAATCCAATGAAATATGGATCATCCCTAGCAAGGTCATTCATGGTCCCTATAGTATTAACATGGATTCATAAAAAATTTGGTTTCAAGGATAAGGTATTATCTATAAATTGTGGGTCAATCATTTTTAATGTGGTTTTCACAATAATATATTTGAAAAGTTCAAATGGAATTTCTAGTAGGTTGATTGTCCCTAGATCCCTTATGAAAAACGCCCAAGAATAAATAATAAGTACCTGGTTAAGAAATCCTCTAAATAATTGAATATTATATTTGAAAACCACTCATGGAACGACTAATAATAATAAACTAGATCAAATAATTTTCATAAATTCAAAGTGTAAAATATGGCGAGGAGGCATCATTTACATGAATAAATTAATTCCCTCAAATCAAGAGTTCTAAATATCTTATCCATGATTCTATATAATAATTAAATTATCAACCTTAATCATTAAATATCATTATCATTAAAATATAATACATGGAATTACTATGTTCCTAATAAACTCATGTTTCAAAGATAAGTCATGTGAAGAAAAAATTCAATCATTTGCAAGAAATATCTAGGTTAACAAAACTGCTGGAATTTCGAGTTTCAAAAATATTTTTAGAAACATAGAGGATTTTCTAAAAACAATGAATGAAAGAATTATTTTATTGTTTCCATTAATCATTTTATATACATCCATATCTTTTTGAGCATTATTTTTTGAATTCCTTTATGGTGGACATATAAAACAACTCACACAAGTGTAATAACCATTATATTAATGATTAATGGACGAAGGGTGGTGGTGATTTTATAATAAACTCCTAAATCATAAATGTAATAAATAAAATGTTTCCTTAGGAAGTGCCTTTGGTTAATTTTAGTGGGTCAACCTAACTTTATGAGAAGAAATCAGAAGATAGGTTGATATTTCTATGATTTTATACTGATTCTTTAGGTAGATTCACGTGTAACTTTTTCCACTTCATACCATTTACAGTGAATGGGTTTCTATATTATTATCTCTTAATCTAAATGAAACCAAAGGAATTGAAATTAGTAACTATAAAAGGCTATTCCCATCTTGAACAAAGCATTCCTATAATTACCTTCAATATTTAACTGTATATTAGGAGTCGGTATCCATGTTTAATGATCACTTGATAGATCATTTTGATATGTTCTAATATGGTTCTCACTTCGTAAATTCCTGAGCATTCAAAATCCACTCTTCGGATTTCCTCATGTTCATATAACTGGAGGTTTTATCTTTCCCATCACTCGAAAAATCCAAATTTATCTATTTTAAAGCCCAATATTCTTGGTTCTCCAACTCCACAAAAATATGAAAACTCTTTCAATAATGTAATTTGTAGGATATCATACAAATAGATGTTTTTTATATTGTTTGGAATTCCCCAAAGGTGTCATCAAGCCTTTTGGCTCCATTCCTTCTAGTTTGATTTAGCAATTTTCTATATGATACCTTTAATATCCTGGTTGGACACGTAAAAATTACCATTTTCTATGGAAGGCTAGTAATAGATGTTTTGTGATGTACCTCATACTTCTTGAGAATAGACTCTATCATTATATTCAAAAAATGAGTCCATTTCTCACTGATGATAGACCTTAGCACTGAAAACCTACAAAATATTTTAGTCCTGAAAAAACCACATACCAATTTTGCATCAACAATAATGGTTTCCATAGATTCCACCCATTTAGATACATAATCAATAAAAAGTAAAATGGTTGAATTCCCAATATAAATTGTAAAAGTTCCCATGAAATAAGTTTCCTATATTTCAAATATTTCACTAAAAATAATGGTATTTTGATGAAGTTTATATATTTTAGAAATATTTCCCTAATAATATAACTTCCCACATTTCTTAAAATTTTCAAGATATTATTTAAATACATTTTGCCAATAACTTCTACATTCTATGACTTTTACAACCGTTATTTGAGGCCTAAAGTGCCCCCAAAAGCATGTGTATAAAAAATCAAATAGAAATTCTAATTCACTTATTTGTAAGCATATCCCTATGAATTTATCATTACAAATTTTCCACAGAATTTTATCTTCAAAAATATATAATTTGGATTTACCCTTATATTTATTATTTTGATGATAGTTATGGTGAAATGGTACCTGATATGTGGCCTAGTTATTCTATAAATGACCAGATCATTGTACTTATCCTTCCACTATATTGATTTTCTCTCCGTGTATGTGATCATTAAGTGGGTTTGGTTCTTTAATTTATGTTTCAATAGTGATTAGAAGTTTTTTGAGGTTATATGCCACCTATTTTTCATGTCCCTTACAATTCTTGATCTCTTGGTTGAACTCATGTAAGAGAATTATGCATCACACATTACATGGTTTGAATCATCCTTCTTCATGTTATACCTAAGTGATTATTTATCAAAAAATAAAACTACCTTATATCCCATTAAATAAGATCTCAATTTATCTAATGAAAATTAAATAGTGAAGAATTACTTATCATTAGGTTTGAAACTGACCTGATTTTTAGCAAACGTTATTGAGTCATATGATATTCCTTATGGTCTTCCATCATTGACTTGGGAGAGCATTTATCCTACATCTTAGTTTTATGCATCACAACACAAATGAAATGGGTTCCCCCAATCTAGTGGTTGCATAAATTGAGGGTTGATCAACTTTTACTTCAACTTAACGTATGAATCCCTAAAATTATTATTGAAAACAAAGTTTGGTTCTTTTATACGTAATTGTGAAAGTAGAATGGATATTTTACTAACTTCCTTGATGAATCTTTTGTAAAATCCCACATGGCCTAAAAATGATATAATATTACTTACCAATATGGGATATGGTATATAATTTATTAATTCCTCTATAATTATCTAAATTTATTCATTTTTGTGAAATGATATGAATTAGCTGTATCCCCTTTTCAACAATAAAGTTACACTCCTCAAATTTCAAAATACTATTTTTCTCAAAACAATTTTTGAAAACATTTTTCAAATTTCCTATGAAATGATTCATGGAGTTTCCAAAAATAGAAAAATATCATCAAGAAATACCTCCATGAATTCCTCAATTTTATATGATAAAATTCATACCATTCACCACAGAAATGAACCTAGAGCATTTTATAATCCGAAATACATACTCTTGTAATAAAAGGTCATAAATTGGTAGGTGGATATTATATTCAATTTTTCTTTTGGGGAAATTGGTGCCTAAAAATATCCATAAATCCATCCAGGAAAAAATATTGTATCTTGTATACTAACCTTTCTAGAATTTGATCTATGAATTTCATGATAAAGTGGTATTTTCTAGTAAATTAGTTTTGATTTCAATATTCAATACAGACCATCCAAATATTATGTACTCTCATGGGGATTAATTCAGTATTATCATCTATCACATTTTCAAAATAGTTTTATTTGGAACCTCAAGGATGGGGATGACCAATTGTGTGTTAGAAATTATGTATATCATGTCCGCTACCTATAATTTTTCAACTTATTTTTTAGAAAATTCCATAATTGTGGGGTTAAGTATTCAATGGGGTTTATTATTAGGCAAGTATTACCACACTAGAAAAATTATATGCGAATATACCTTGGGGTTAATTCTAGGGATTGATCTAAAGCTCCACCTTATGGCTTAGATGTTTCATTTCAAGTAGTCACTTAAAATATTCTATTCATATGGGGACAGGTTGATATATAAGATTAATCGAAAATGTTCTCCTTCCATAAGATACACATATTTTAAGTCACATGGGAGGTTTTTTAATTATTTATTTTTAGTTTTCTCTTGAGATAACATTGAATTCAAATTCCAACTTCAATATATTTAATCTCTTTAGTAAAGTGTATCATATCATTTCCTTCTAGAAAATTATCAATAAATTCAGATGTTACTTATTTTTGAACATTAAAATGAAAATTTATATATTTTTTAGCACTCAAATATTCCTTAGTATTTTAAATATAAATTCCATCTACTACAGAATATAATTATTAAATCATACTAGAATCTTCAATGGGTCCAAAACCTTCTTCAGGAGAAGTTTCAAAGAGTGAATTATTATTTGAAGGGTTCCTCGTGTAGTAAAGAACATCAAATTAAACCTTGATATCTCCTACCTCAATGGAGTGGGTTAATTAATGCACATTTATTATCTTATTGGATATATTTTTGAATGTTCTACCGAAAATAAATATTATTTCCCTGGTGATTTATCTTCCCCCATGTTGAGATTATAAAAATTTGTTTGGAAAACAATTCCTTCCCCTCCCATTAGCACATCTTCCAACACTCAAACATGAAAACATATAAACTATTTTTTAGATGTAAAACCAATATCATTGGATTAGATTTGACTATATTTAGAGATACAAAAATATAGTGAGACAACACATTAATGGATTTTCCATGATCACAAACGGAATCAAAATTTTTTAATGAACCAATGGTACAAGGAACAAATAATTTCTATAAAACATAATTTTTTTTAAATATTAGTGTGATAATAGCTAAAATACCTCTCCTTATGATGATAATTTCATTACCATAATGTCTCTAAATTTTGGAACAAATTCATTGTTCAATTTAGCTTATTTGGGAATATTTCAGGTGGCTTGAAAGGGAGGTTTATTAATTTCAAGATTTTGAAATGTCTCTTGGATATATCATTAAACTTTATCATCTTGAATTTTTTTTATTCTGTATACATGGAAGGTAATGGAAGGGTAATGTATATATTCTCCCTTTTCAACATTTTCAATGGATTTTCAGGTCATTCCTTCCAAAAAAATTTCTTCGGTTCTTCATATTTCATTTTGTCTGATTATTCAGGTAGAGTGGGTTTCTCTTATAGAATATATCTAAAACTCTAATGTTTTAGACTAAAATCATTCTGATTGATTTCGATATCCCTTGGGTTGTGGTTTCTAAACATAATTTCATCTCCGTGAGTTTATATTGGTTACAATTTCCTTTAGTTTTTGGATTTTCTGAGATGAGATTTTACATGGGTTTTTGGACAACATGCCTGTGATATTCTCAAATTTATTTAAAATATCCTTAAATAAAATTTTCATATCGTCAATCTATGTTCCATGACTGCATTAAACTTGTGGTGAATAAGATGAGGGATTTCTATTGGATTGTTTTTGAAAAGGAGGTGGATGATAAGGTTGTTTTTGGTATTGTTTCTTTTACAACTATAAGGAAGGGGGAGGGGTTTGGAATTACTCATGGAAAGGGTCTCTATCATAAAATTATTAACATTAAAATCCAAAATGAACTTTCTCTTCTCTCCATATAGAAATTTTTAAACATTCTTTATTGGAATGTGACTACACCACTCTCTATACCCTGCACCATAGCACAATGATCAGTGATGTGATGGGGTGATGAACAAAAACCACATGCTTGAGGTGGGAAAGGTTGTTTATTCACTTGTGTCACAACAAACTTTCATAAAAGTCTTGTTAACTATTATTTTTTGGTTTTGGTTGAAGGTGATGTGTCATAGTTTTTTACCTTATAGATACATCTTGTGATTATATATCTTCTTAAAAACTATTATAAATTACAAGAAATCTTCTAGATTAGGATCCTAGCCTCCATGGGTGACTTATCAATCAAAGATCATCCAGATAATGAATCCAGTAGGTTTTAATCATTTTCTATAAATAATTTGTATAAAAAGGCTAGGAAGTAGTGATATTACATTGTTTTATGAGGATAAGTTGTACACAACTTTTTTAACCTTTATGTATATTCATAGTGGGTATCATCAGTTTCATGTTTGATGGTAGAGATCTGAGAGTTTAAGAAGAATCATTTCATGAAAATTATTTAGATATCATATTATTTATTGATCTATCTAGGTTTTCAGATATATAAAAAATATTTTGAATCTCCACAAATGAAAAGGGGTAATTCCCTCAACTTTACATGCTCTTTAGTTACAACTTTGGACTCTAAGCTTGCATAATCATTGTTGAACTCTTAGATGTGTTGGTTTGGGTCTTATCCCGCAAGACCCTGAAAGTTGGGTTATACAATTATTATATTGACATGAATTTAAAATTCATTTTATTTTACATTAATTATTAATTTATTATTTTTTAGAAATGTTTTGCACATAATGGTCTCTTAGGGTTTGATGTGGATAAATTTCTAGGTTTTTTTATCTTGGAGTGAACAAGTGGTGTTTCACTAGAGCCCACTATTTGATTTTTTCAAAGTGGTTTTCGGGATTATGTTTCCTAAGTTTATTTATGAAATTACTCTCTATATAATGGTTAATAACAAGTAGTATCTTATTAGTGCTATTTTTCATGCATTTTATGGGTTTGATTTGAAACCAATCCCTCACAGTGGTTCCACATTTTGACATTCACCGAACATTGTGTGTGGAAAAATATAATTAATTTATTCATTTTGGTGAAGTAGTAGTAGTGACCAAAGTCATCTCCAAAGAGATGTTTTTAACCAAGTTTTCATGAGTAAAAATGTAAATAAACCCATAGGATTTCAATAACTAGGATTCTAAGAAATAATGTTTCTGGAATTTAGATAATTGAAAAGAGATTGGGTTTAAGATTGGATTTCATTTTTTAATTGTATCCTAGTTCTTTAAATATTAATCTATTGTGTTTGTTAATCTTATTAAAGAATGTATTAGTAATCATTTCTCCTTATTCACCCTTGATTAAGGTTTATTTAAAATAAAAATAATCCACACAATTCAATTGGGTGGACTATTCTCCTTCCATTGTGTTAATGTCATAGTGGGTATCCATTGGATCACAAAGGCAATACCAAATTAGGTATTAAGTACCTGAAGTGTCAAAATTAGTCTACTATATCTACCACACGTGTTTATTAATCACCACAGACTTCTCTACTTGAATTTTGATCACAAAATTCGTTTGATCCAAAACCAAGAAGATGGTGAACAAATTTGTTAATCAATTTAATTAAAATATTGATATTTTAAATAAAAAACACAATTATATCAAATTAAAATTATGAATTTGATAATTTAAAACCATTTTAGAAGTAAAATATTTATAAAATAATAAGACAAAAACTATGATTCATGCATTACACATGGATTCATCACCTTTAACAAACACCCTACTGTTCTTAAAATCTATTAAGAGGAAAAAATCAAAGTATAAGAGGTTGAAGGCATAATAAAAAAATAAAAACAGAGCATCTGGTAGTAGTATAATCCCAATCCTCTAATTATGTCATATATCTTCATTAGTAAAACATCCATTTATTTACAGAGGGAGGTATCTTACTTATATAACAAATTTTTATCTTTCTATATCTTCTCAAATGATAAATATAGCTTTCTAAATATATTCTATGATGAATCATCTAAATTAATTGATGTTTTCAAATTATGGTGTATAGATGAAATTTAATAGTGATGGTAGTAGCATATACCATTAAAAATCTAATTTTTTCATGATGGTATATCATATCAACCATTTCACAATTTACAATTTCACATATACCATTGCATATATACTATTACACATCAACCATTGGTCCTTCTTATCATCCTTTTTTCCAATCTCCCTTAGTGTATTAAAAAATATCCACTGCCTCAGCCTTATCTATCATGATTAGTTAGATTTTGGGTCATGCATGGTGTGTTTTTTCCAGATTTACCATTTCCTCAATGGTAGATCACATCTACCATTTTTAGTCAAATGTGGTGACATATCCTTAGATATTTTAGCATGTCATTTAATGGATTTAATACATCATGTTAGTGATTATATTTACTAAGTGGACCTCCTCAAGTGATCTGGCCTTAACATTGGCATGATCTCACTCCTCTTCAGTCATATATTTTACATAGGTTTTTGGGTGTGTCGAAGTATATCATGCATTACATCCACATCCTTATCCTCCTTTTAAGAAGAAAGAAAGTCATCCAGATCCTTCAATTTATTTAGGTAGTAATGATAGATCACATTTACAATTTCACTAATGGTAGATATTATCTACCACTGCCCTAATGGTAGATCACATATACCATTGCACCAAAGGTAGATCAAATATAATTTTTCATTGCACCCAAGGTATTATGGTTGAACTGCATCGCCTTAGTAGGTACCCTCAAAGGAAAATCAAGTATGGTGGTTTTTTCCCATTTCATCAATTTTTGTGACTCTGTTTATCCTATATATAACCAAACTCCTCCTAGGTACAAACATCCTCCAATGTATCCTTTGTTGTAGCCCTCACCCTCATGCATGGATCCTCTATGTGAATTGTATGGGATAATGAATACATAGATGTGGTGATCTCAAACTTTATCAAGACATCTCAACTTTACAGTGGATGGATGGATATTACATTGGGGTGTATGGATTTATTTCCATGATAAGGTTTTCATGGAGCTCTTATGATGGAATTGATATGGTCTAGCATAGTCTAGGGATCCAGTGGTGGATGTGATGCTTGAGAACAATCTCTATATTCATGGAAAAGATAGTTTTTATTGATTTGTAGTTGAGATTGTAAAGGAATAAGGTGATAAAGACAAAGGCTATAATATTGGGGGTGTTCAAGCGTGGGGTGCACGAGATAGACATGGGATAACGTCATTTTATCTAAAATGAATAGTGCCTCATAATTTTTACCCACATTAGAAACACGAACATTATATATGGGAATTATTTAATAAAATAATTTCATTGACATTTTAGTGAAGTCAAATTGGTATCATAGTACCCCCACCACCACTGTGGACCACCCCATCCTGATAAGTCCCTTCTCCCATCATTGTGAGGTATTTTTCACCACATGAAGATGCTCACATGGTCCTTGGCCTAGTAAATCATGCCAAAAGATCCTCTCCTCATGGTCACACATTCTCCATTGGTATTCCTTCTCTTGGGGTCTCCTTAGATGACCATCCCTTTATAGTCCAAGCTAAGTGGGTTGATTCCCTATCTGTTGAGGGCCTGATAGTTAGCCAATTTTTGTTTTCCAGAAATAAAATAGAAAATACATAGAAATTTTTAAAACACTTAACAAAATAAAAATATTTATATAAATAAATTTAATATCTAATATTCAACAGTCTTTATTCATTTAAATAAATTTTAATTAATTATTTTTAAATTCCCTTTTTTGAATATAAAATTTAATTAAATGAGAGTTTTTATTAAAACCCATTAAAAAATTATTAGAATATCTTCTAAAAATTATGATTGAAAAATGAGTGTGGTATCATCATAGAAGGAGATATTTCATCACTCAATAATCCATATGGAATTATTTAATATAATCTTGAATCTCTCTTGGAGATTAAACCACTATAGGGGGATAAAAAACATCCCACTCATGAATATGTCTGGACCTATCCCATATTTATTCTTGGTAAAATTCGTGGACATTGAGTGTCCCTAAAATGTTTCCCATGAAAATATTTTATACATGATTTATATACACTCCCCTACCCTATTATCATTGATACACCCTTTATCATAAAGTTTTCCAACAAATCTTAATTCATCTAGTGGAACTATCTATCCTATTTAGAGTCCCATAGTGACCATTGAGTGTATTTGATATCGATTTTTAATAGTTTTGGAGGCATGAATTATAGATATAATATATAACAAAATGAAATATAACACACTATAAATGAGAGTAATCCTCAAACAATAGAAAGAAACATACTTTTCCTATTATATATATGGTTAATAATGATTTATATTAGTACTTAAAAATGTCAGATCCATTCCCATCCTATAGATAGTGGGTCCGTGAGGTTTTTCATAGGGAAAGCAAATTTAGATATTCATATCGACCTTTAAATGGGAAGAGTGCACCAAGGGGAACACCTCATGGAGATTAATATATTACACTTCTCCTTACAAATAATTTTTCAACTCCATTTATTATAAGGTCAATGATATTGAGAAATTTTTTGATAGGTCAGACACTACTGTTTATAAATAATGTTATATAATCTAGAAATAAAAGATGAGAGGTGTTAAGGATCTCATGAATACCCTTAATGTCCCTCTCCTATAATCTAGATATAAATTTATTTTTTACTAAGAATATATTGGGGATTTTTGAAAATTGTAGGTGACATTGGATATCCTTGATGAAGTCCAAAATTTATTTAATGAAAACAAAATTCTTCCACATAAGGGAAATTGAAAACTAGGTAAAGGAGTAATTACGAATGAATAATTCACAAGACCATTTTAAGAAACCACACTTACTCATTATATTGATGATAAAATTCCATTCCCTTATATTATAATCCTATTCCAATTAATTTTAACTATGATATTGGTCTTGAACACTTTTTGATCAAGGCCCGACTTCATTTATTAAGATAAAGAAATGGACGATTGAATATTAATTCCCTTGAAGAAACCATGTTTTTCTCTAGAGATCATCATAGGGAGATATCATGATATTAAAACAAGTAAGATTTTTCTAGTATCTAACATAGAAAGTATGACATACTTATTGTGGAAAATTATATAAATGAGATAGGATTTCATACTTTCTGAATTAGAACAAAGGTGTTTGTACATGTGGACATAGGGATATTTAATCCATTAAAATAATATTGTACAATGGAAAATATTTCATTTTTTATAGTTTCAACATAAAAGCATAGAAAAATATTGGGAAATAGTTGAGGCTAAGTGTACCTTCTATATTGAGGCTTTTAAAATCTTCCATAACATCTTCCTCTGAAAGAACAAATACAATGATGTGACTATAAGAAGTATCAATATGTAAGATGATTATATTAAGGAAATAAGAGTCAATATACTCTAGAAGAGAGTAAATTTTATTATCTAGACAAGGGAAAATGAGCATGTTAAATAAATAATAGAAAGTGCATGGGAAAAGTTACCAAAATTCATTAATGGTTGATTCATCCTCCAAAGGTAAGTTTTGATTCCCCTTGAATTTATGTTCCCTGATAAATGCATAGAAAAAATTTGTATTCATATTTCAATGTCTCATCCTAATAGATCTTGATTTCTCTATACACTCCAATTCCTCTATATCCATTCATTCTTCCATAATTTTATGCTTAATTTCAAGGTTCATGTATGTATCATCCTCCCATTATTCCTAATGTCTAGAATGAAAGAGGAAAATTTAATTTGGTTGATCATATATTTTGTAGAGGGTGTTAGTTTTCCTACCAATCCATTATTATATATTAATTTTTTACTAATGAATATTATTTTGGAGGGCCACACAAGATCAACTGATCACCTTATGTTTCCATGAAACTCACCCATGTGGAGTGAAAGTAATATTATGGAAGAATTATTTTAAAAAGGATAATTTTTTTTATGTCCCCAACAATTTATTTGGTATAACAAATAAAGTGGGTGGTTATTTAAAGATTGCGTTTTGTGAGAAATCAAAGTAGAAAGTAATATTATAATTCCATCATAAATTTCGATAGACATATGTCCAATTATCATGAAGTACTTTGCATACCCCATTTATCATTACACTAGGTGAAATAGTCACCAGGGAAGACCATGGAAATGTGATTATATGTTGATATGAAGGATTTAAAATTAACCATATCATTCATATAATACATGTTCCCCCATATTTTCTTAGATTCATTAGTAACTTAATTCAAATTTCCACTAAAAATAAACATTGATTACCTTGATCTAAGGTGAAATGATCCCTCTAAAGTACCACCATGTAATGGATATCAAACATTGTATATATAATGGATTGACAAATAGAGTTAGAAGAGATGCTAACTCCCATAGATTTGTATTGGATGATAAACTATTAAAAATTACCTATAGATGATTATTATAGAAAATATATAAATGTTCATTTGTTGGGTAGCCATGAAAATAGTTAGGCTATTTCATTTTCTTTGAAAACTATAGGATTGTGTATACCTTTTATTTTGGTTCAATGATTATAATGAGTGAAATATAATTCAAAATAGTTTCATTAATTTGAAAATATTCATTAATCAAGGAGCATATCCCTTTGAAATTATATACAATAAAATAAATCATTGTGATAATTTGGAAGAATCCATGAATGTTGTACATAACTTTTATGGGGTGGAGAGAATTTGGAGAGGAATTTTGATCAAGAAGAATCTGGGTGATCTTGAGGCATGAAAATTGAGATTTCTTATAATGAGACCTATAAGAACCTTTAGAAAATAGAAATCATGATAGGAATAAAGGTCATTCTACGAAACCTTAAACCAATTATATGATTTAAATGATACAATATAATGTAAAAATGGGGAATAAAACCCAAATTAACCAGAGGATGAATGTATTCTGTGGATAGAACTATATTAGGACTAGCCTTATTATATAGAGGATATTCATATGATGATCAAGTCACTTGTGATGCGATACTATCCTTTTATTCACCATTTGGATATTTCTCTAAGGTTGGATCAATAAAATTAGCATAAAATTCCTATTCATCAAGAAACATGATCAATTGGGGAGGATCAACCTTAATGGACCCCAATTGGGTAACATTAACCATGCCATGATCACTAAGGGGTAAACTCATAGATATGGTTCTTAGATAACCTATGATATATGGGTTAGTGTGAGGATGTCCCATATTTTTAAACTACAATATGATAAGAAGAATAAATAAGAATATAATTAGGAATGATAAGGTAACCTTTTGAAGATCATGATTGGACCTATATAGTATTATATCCTTGAAACTTCACCAAACCTAGACTCTATCTACTTAATGAGGATAAGGAATTCCATTTAAAGTGTTAATCAATATAGAAAAAAACATTATAGGTGTAGAATATATTTTTCAAATATGAAATTGAAGATCTACCTTTCAAAATAAGACTTATTGAGAATGTAAAGGATAAATACATTTCAATGAATATGTAAGATACCATGGTTCTCTGCATCCTTTATATCCACACATACACAGACAAAAATTTATTTATAGAGTACTAAATGACCATAAAAATCATTGTGTTGTGAAAAGATAATTGTTACTATGGGATATGGGACAAAAATAATATTTTTTACGAATCCCTACCTTTATGGAAGTTAATCTACCATCATTATTAGAGAAATGACTACTTGTCAAAAATTCAATACTCCCTTGACAAGGCAGTGATGAAACCATCCCTGTTTATTAGGTGGATATAGAATAAAAATTAGTTTAATACTAGCATATTTGATATAGAATATTAACCAAAGTATTATATAAACCTCTCAAAAATTTCCAGTGGGGGTAAGTCACTACAAAACATATCCAACAATGACCACCTATGGTTGTCCCCCACTGAAGAAAAGTCCAATGATTCCATAAGGAAATATGTAACACAATCTAATATATTCAAAACACATAATGATAACTAAATTATTTTTATTTTAGGAAGATATAGGGGGAAGATGAGCTAGAGACTATGGTCTCTTACAATGACCAAGGGTGTTAGCATGGGGAGAGCCCTTTGCGAAGGGAGTCACTACTTGAAGCAAGATAAGTTGTATAACACATGATACCAGGGGTAATATAATCCTATAATAAATGGGAAAACTCCAAAGTATCTTTGGAAAATCCATATCTAATCATGGACAGTTCCATCAATGGTTAAGGATGAGGTGGAAAGATATATTCACCATCAATAGATATAAAATTTAAATAATTATAATGAAGAAGGGTAACCTAATAGGGTGTGTTCTGAAGATCCTTGTATAGTCCAAACACATCACATTCACCACAATTTTAATAATTTAAAAACAGATAAATATATTATGAGATTAAGATTGTTGTATGACTCAAAACAATCCATTCCTGATCTTTTTTTATTCATATATTGTAAAATATCAGGGTGGATAAATTGGGTATAAAAATGTATTTTTGAGATAAAAATTACTAATCATATTAAGACCTTTTAAACTATAATAATTTTTTAAAATACAAAAAAGAAATTTATTGATTATAAAACATAATATAATTGCATTAAATTAATAATATAATTATAAATAATATGAAATAAATCTTTAGAAACCTATCTGGTATATGTGTTTAACTTTGGACAATGATCATAAACATGATATTCACATTTGATTAAAATTCCTTTCATGCTCAATTGTTATTTAGGGAATGAGATCACATAAAAAATGTTACTAATGTTTCAAATAAAACAAAGAAAACATTTCAATTGATTTGAGACTCAAAATGGAAGTGGTTCTTAATTAAATTAAATTCTCACTAATAAAAGATAAATAAAAGAAAATAGAATAATCAAATGAAAATAATACACCCCCCAAACTTATCTCAGACACATTATATTTGAATTAAATAATGATTATATAGATAAAAAAATTTTATATAAAATTTATAATGTAAATCATGAAGATTCACTACTATAAAATGTACCTATACCCACGGTTTTGGAAAAAATAATGGGTATTGGTATTGTTTTGGAACCTATACCCATGGTTTTGGAAACAAAAACATGGGTATAAGGTAGTTTTTAGAGACCTATACCCATAGTTTGACAAACATTGTGGGTATAGGGTTGTTTTTTTGAAGAACTATACCCATAGTTTTACAAAATCGTGGGTATAGCTTTCTCGCCTTATGGTGCGAAAAGAAATTTTGCAGGGCATATATTTTTTTTGCAGGAACACTTATTCCCATGGTTTGAAACCTATAAGCATGGTTTATAAAAATATATAAAACTAAATATATATTTATATACCAATAAAACAAATGGGATAGTGGTTAGGTGTGAGAAGAATAAACGAGCGGTCTAGGGATCGAATCCCATCACCATGTTTTTTTGTCAAAGCGATAACC
The DNA here is from genome assembly GCA_963277665.1 of Viscum album. NCBI lineage: Eukaryota > Viridiplantae > Streptophyta > Magnoliopsida > Santalales > Viscaceae > Viscum > Viscum album. The sequence continues at coordinate 911,186,492 of OY728145.1, forward strand.
ATAGTTTTAAATCTGTTGGTATAGGTGAATGAAATGGTGGAATGGTTAGTAACACGGTAGGCTGGAACTATACCCAAATTTTTCTAAACCAGGGGTATAGATCCTAGGATACCTCGACACCTCGATAGCCTACAGTTCATGAAACCATGGTTATAGATAAATGTTCCAGTAGTGAGTGGTAATATGACTTGATCGGATAAAAAACATCAGATTTTCTTGATTTTATCCTCATTGTATGCACAAATTCAACCTATATTGAAATATTATAATTTTAACATTTAAAAATTATAATTTATTTAAAATAAATAAAATAAATGAAAAATACAAATAAAGATAATATTCTTTCATACCTCAAGATATTTTGTATTTTTAGTGCCTATAACCATGTAGATCCAAATAGTCATCCCCAATATGATGGTTTTTGGTGTGTATTTAAAAAAACCACCATATATGGTTAGATATAATACATAATTATTATTCTTTATTTAGGTCTTATTTTTCGTTGTAGTGTTAATTCACCCTCTATATAGTGAAACACAATATTAATGGAAATAGTGAAAGAAGGTATGAGTCCTACACTTCTTTATTAAAACCTTCAACCTCTCATGAATCCACTCATCCCTATCCTCTAGAATAAATATAGAACTTTTTATCTATAATTTTAAATAAGGAAACCGAAAAAAGTCATTCATACGTATCAAATCATTATATATTAATATTCATTTCCTCCCATAATAAAACACACCCCAAAACCTATAGTATTAATGTTATTAAATTATTTACATAACCTACATATTTTATAACATCTGTAGTATATCCCATAAATAGTCTTCTCACATGATTCTCTATTAAAAAATTCATACATAGTATTGTAATTCATAACCTAGGGAATTGAAATATCAAAAAGGGTGAACTTAGATACTCATTATAGTTAAACATTAGAGGAAAAAATCAATTATCATAAGTGATAAAATAAATAAATGGGTAAGATAATATAATCAGGTTTTATAGACATAACATAAGAGAATCATACCAAATAATGAAAAGATCATGCAAAATGGTCTATGGAAAAAGGATAGTGTCATAACTTAAGACACGAGTAATATGATCATTGAAACATAAGTCATAAACCATGACCCATGAAAACATAACATTTGTATAATATGTTTTCATATATATAAGAATAAAAAATTATTCATTTTTTCAAGGCTCACTACTAAGACAATAATTACATAGTGGATAGATTCCCATAGGGATTGATTTCCTCTCTAATTATAGACATGTCATCTAATTGGATATAACTTTTTACCCAATGCTTTTGAGGTACATATTGTTTCAGGGCCACCCATCACACTGTGGAAAGAGTTCTTTCAGGGTTTTGGATTACTCCTAATTCTAAGACATATCATGATATAATTCTATACCCATTCCATTAGAGGTATAAATAATTTGAATTACACCCATCATAACATGGAAATAAATTCATACTCATTCAACATGAAAATGGAATAAATTCTTAATTCCATACCAGCTAAATTAACTTATGGAGAAAAAAATTCAAGAAAACATTAAGAATAAATTATCAAAATCCACCAAGAGTAAAGAGGTTGATGGTATCATTATAACAAATCCCCATTGAAGTGTAATAAACATTTAATAATTTTGATATATATGAAAAAAAATATAATAATATGAGAAGATATTTTATTTTTTAAAAAAAATAATAAATATCATATTACATTTGATAACTTTTATTTTAAAATAAACTAATTTATAAAATAAAATATATTGAAAATACTTTTTAATACCATGAAAACATGTAGAAAAAGTTTCTCAAAGAAAATTGATTAATTTAGTGAGAAACTATAATAATATGTAAATTGTTTTAAAAATATATTCATTTCACAAATTTTTCAATAGGGTCTTATTTGGATGAATAATCGTATTGAAAACCATAAAAAGAAATTTCATTTTGTAAAAAGATAGAAAATTCCAATGTAAAAGTCCTTAATAAATTAGATAAGTAAAGTTAAAAAATCAATAAAAATATATAGGGAATGTGGAAATGAAATATAAATATTCCCTATGTATAAAAATATATAATGATAGTTTCTCTTACAAGCATTACTTAAGATACATTATAAACTAACGAGTAAGTGAAATGGTAATTGGACATGTAAACCCCATGAATAATCATTGGAGAAAAATATAGAAGGGTATTTATAGAGAAATATCACACTATTTCCCCATTTATAAATTTATTTATAAAAAATATAGAATTAAAAATTACATTAGAAAGAAAACACGTACTTTTAATCCTGGCATCGATGGAATTTCTTCAACCTCTGATGAATTCTCTCATTCCCAACATGGGTTCCTTCACAATGAATGGTTTTACCTTACGTTATGGTAGTGATTAAGGTAGCGGAAAGGATCTTGTTCACTATGGTTTTCCATCGGTGGCTCTATCTTCTTTTAAGCCATGGGAGGGAAGTGCTTATTCTTGTCGTGATTTGGTCCCAGTTCGCTATTTTATGGCCAAGGAAACATTTGTACAACTATCAGTGGAAGATCCTTATCCCTCAGAGAAGAGAATCAGGACATCTCTTCTCCTTAGGGATAGAGTTTTGGACAACTGGGTTCCCACACGTAGTTGTATTTCTGAAATCTCTGTGGTAGAATCTGGTTTGAGTGATCAGAAGGATTTTCATTCTTCTCTATCTAGAGAGCTGCCCCTCCTATCCTTGGATCCCTGCCATGTGGTGTCCTCTCTTTCATTCGGCCCGGTGGTTTCTTCTCCTCCATCCTCTCCAGCAGCACTTACAACCCCGTTCCATCAAGGTTCTTCCTCATCTCCTTTGGATCAGTGCCAGAGTCAGTGCCTATGTTTCGATTCTCCAGAGGTCTCTTGCAGGGTGTTGTCCACCAGTGGGTTATCTCATGCGACATCATCCTCGCAGGTGTAAATTGGTGTTAGAACCGGGTCAAAATCAAGAGCGGATGAGCTTTTATGTGAAATATCTTCTCTTCATGGAAAGGGATAGGTGTTTGGGGCCAAATGCAGACAGACGCGTGTCAATTTTTAAAGTCATAATATGGAATGGTCAAGGATTTGGAGCCAGGGTCAAGTCTGATTTTATTTTCAATGAATTATGTAATAACCAAGTATACCTGGGTTCTTTCTTAGAACATAAACAATCATGCAAATAAATATCTGAGTATGCTCATAGGCTTAAATTATGAGGTTTTGTACGTGGGGATCCTCCCAATTCACACATATGGATTTTTTGGAAAGATCACATCAGTGTTGATCTACTATGTACAACGGATCCATATCTTAACACTAAGATCACTATGGGTATCCAAGAGGTTTTCTTCTCCTTTATATACACCAAGTGTAATGCTCAAGACAATGAGTTTTTATGGAGTGATCTAGAGGGCTTTCATCCTGATGTAGATCCATGGATTGTTAGTGGTGATTTCAATATCATTTCTAGTACAGAGGAGAAAAAAGAGGGTGGATCTTTCCCCATGAATGGTAGTTGTTCTTTCGTTTCCTTCATGGAACAGAGTGGATTGTTGGATGTGGGTTATGAGGGAAGTATCTTTACCTGGTGTAATAATAAACGTGGGGGGAGGCACTCATACTATCGGTTGGACCGATGTCTGATGAACAACACTTCATTATCTATGTTCCTAGACTCCAAAGTCTCTCACTTAACTCGGAGTTTGTCTGATCATTCCCCGCTACACATTTCCCTTGGTGCAGGCGTGTCTCGGGAGGACCATGATATGTTTTCCAAATCTTGGGTGCAAGAACCGGGTTTCTTAGAGGTGGTCAGGGAAGCCTGGGATTCACATCATCGGGGGAATCCATTGACTACTTTTCACAATAAGCTTAGGTGGGTTGAAAATCTTATTCAGGACTGGAGAAGAACTATCCTGGATCCCGATCATGATGAATCTGATATTAGTGAGGAGGTGGATCATCTGGAGAAAATATTGGAACAAGAATGGGATGACTCCATATTTTATGAGCTGAGAAGGAAAAAAGACTCTTTAGCTGATAGTCTACTTAAACAGGAAAGGGTGTCTAGATAGAAATATCGGGTGAGATGGCCTCATGATGGGGACGAAAATACATAGTACTTCCATTCATGCATTAAAGAACGCCTGCATGTTCAGAGCCCCAATATCCATAAGGAATATGGATCCTTTTCCACAGATCGGGAGGACGTCCTGGCAATGGTTAATGATTCTATACAATCTTTAATGGTTGATGCTAATCCTTCCATGGAAGGGGTACCCGAGTGGTGATGCTGAGATTTTTGAGGGCATTTACATCAATGTTTTGGAGGTCACTGATGGTGTATTGAGAAGAATTCATGATGAGGATGAAGTGAATGAAGCGACCTGGACCTTGAACTCGAATAGTTAACCAAGGCCTAATGGGTTCCCTAGGTCTTTTTACAGGGCTTCATGGAAGATTATTAAAGGGGATGTAGTACGTATTGTTAAGGATTTCTTCCTGGGAGGGGATTTTCCATGCATTTCCTGTGCTACCAAAATGATTCTTATCCCAAAAGTGAGTAATCCTCAATCCATTGATAAATATAGACCCATCAGTATATGCAACTTACCGTACAAGATATTCTCCAACAATCTTAATAAGAGATTGGACATTCACCTAGATGAATCAATGAATCTAGAATAGCATGGTTTCATAACCGGAAACTCAGGGTGCGATTGCCCTGGTCCAAGAAATGGTAAATGGAATCAACAAAAAATATTTCGGGGGCAATTTGGTGGTTAAATTGGATATGTGAAAGGTGTTTGATAGGATGGAATGAGGTTTTTTCCTATGAGTCTTGACTTTCATGTGGTTCTCCAAATGGTCCATCGAACTCATTTTTTGTTTCTTTAGCTCAGCATGAATTTATACATTGTTCCTGGGAAAGAATATTAGATTTTTCAAGGAATTTCGTGGTCTCAGTCAAGGTGATCCTCTATCCCCTAATCTTTTCATTCTTTCCCAAAATGCTTTCATCTGCTACATTAATAAGGGACTCAGCTCAGGTAAAATCCTTCCTTATCACAATAGGCATGCCATAAGGGGAATTTATCAATTTATGTTCGTGGATGACACTATTATTTTTATCAATGGTAGTAGATGATCTGTGAGGGGTCTCATCGTGATTTTAAAGTAATATTGAAAGTGGAGTGGGTAGTTGTTGAACAAGGAAAGAAGTCTCTTCTTTGCATCGAGGATGACCTCTATGAGGAAGGAGAGGATCTTGAGAGGCAACATGAGCATGGGAAGGGGCTCTTTTACCATGAAATACCTTAGAGCTCCAGTTAGTCCAAATTCCCTAAGGGTGCATCATTTCGATAATCTTTTAAGCAAAATTACAGGGCGTATCCTGAACTGGAAGAATAGATTTCTCTGTTTTGGAGGTAGTATCACTCTAGTCAATATTGTTCTTTTTTCCATCACTATTCATATTTATCTACTTCAAAATTTCAGAAAAAGTGTAATATCCAATTTGGAATGGATTATGGTGTCCTTCATATGGGATGGTCAGATGGAAGGAAGACACCATTGGGTTTGGGGAAATAGTTATCAAGATATCTATCTGAAGGGGGGGTATTAATATGAGAAGTGTCTCTAGTACTATGCATGGGCTCCATGAAAAGATATCATGGGAGGATATGGAAGGCCGGTCACTATGGGGAAGAATCATTTTGGATTTATATATCTTGAATGTGAATATTTAGAGAAGGAAACCATCTAGGATAAGGAATCTGACCCTCCTGTATCTTTAAATTTTGCATCATCACTCCCAATGGATTGTGGGTATGGGGAACATCAACTTTTGGCAGCAGGATTGGGGGGTGGGAAGGTTGTGGTTCCTGGGTTTTCCTACCCCGAACATATATTTTTAAGAGGCTAGTAATCATCCAAGCATCCTACAGGCTATTCTTGATGTGAGTAAAAGGGATGTTTTCAACACTATTGTTGCTAATGATGAGTAAGACATACTGGTTTCCACGGGCTCTTCGTCCGGTAATTTCTACATTCATAATTTCGATCATCAGACGAGGAACATAGTAAATGTTGATTCTTGGGGGGGGTCTCTATGGTGCAAATATATCCCCTCTAAATTTAACGTTTTGTTGTGGCATGTGCGGAACAAGGCTTTGCCTAAAGATGACAACCTTTAGAAAATGGGTGTTAATATGGATTCAAGGTGTTGGTGTTGTAGGTCCCCCAACCATGAATCGGTTGGGCATCTTTTCTATGATAGTGAATGGGTCAGAGGGATTTGGCAGGACTATGGGGCCTTCTTAGGCTAGAATAGGTATAAATGATCTCCTGCTAACTTTCTCCATGCATAGTTTAGTGGAGCTAGAAACCAAGGGGTGGGGAGAAAGGCCAGATCGATCATCCTAAGTTCTAGGTGCTGGACAATTTGGAAGGCTCGGAATGAGGGTTGGCATAATAACACTTCAGGATCCCTAGCATGCATTCTTTGCAAAATGAAAATCAATATTAGGGATCTGCTTCGCTTATCCCCTGATTTTAACTCAGTGCCTTCAGTTTGTGCTTTGGGCCTGTCTATTTCTAATGATCACCAGGCGAAAGGTTTGGGATAGGGATGCTTGGTACAGTGGTGTCCTCCGAGCCAAGGGATCAAAATAAACATGAATGGGTCTTTGCGAGGGGGGGATATGCATGGGGGCGGTGTTGTGAGAGATCAAGATGGGTCAGTGTGTGCGGTGTTCACTACTTTGTTCGGGGAAGGCGATGCTCTTCAGGCAGAGGCCCTGGCCTTGGCTAAGGGCCTGGAAATGTGTTCTAGTAGACAGATTTGGTTGACGACGGTGGAGACAGACTCCCTTCTTCTGTACAGATCTTTTCTGGACATGGGATGAATTCCTTGGAATATAGTTTATACAGTCAGGAGATGCAAAGTTTTAATGGGGAATCACATGGTGATATCGCATACATGGCGGGAGGGAAACATAGTAACGGATTTTCTGGCATCAATGGATACATCAAATCGCAGTAAGGTTTCCTTTAATAACTTTGGATCATTTCCTTGTGAGGGGATGAAGTTTGTTGTTAATGATTTATTGGGGGTGCATTACTTTAGACCTATGTGATGCTTTTTGTTCTTCCTATGTTTTGTTAACATTCAAAATCAATAAAAATGATAACTTTCAATCAGCTATGGTAATTAATTATTTTAATAATAATATATGTTGCACATTATTACCTAGTTTTGATTTTATGATTCCATATTTTTAATCCATTTAACATAATTAAAATTTTAAATCTAATAAATTTTATTAATTAATAGAAAACGTCATATATAGAAAAAAAAATTATAACAACAACAACATATCGTTTTTATTAAATAGAAGTAGACATAAAACACAATGAAGAACAATAGATGATTCTCGAACCATGTTATGGGGGTCTAAAATGGTGAAAAACCAAGGCATATCCCATTATAAGCTTCCCCTCTTATGGGAAAGGAATTAAAGAGAGGGTAGCAAGTGATACTTATGCATTGGTCCATAGACGAAGCAACGTAGTCTGGAACCTTAAGTGATCTTAATCTTATTTAATATTAATTAATAATTAAATAAGTGTTATTTTTTATTAATTTAAATATTACATTAGATTCATCATTAAAAATTTAAAAAATTAATTTATTACGATATAATTAAACAAAAATATAAAAAATTAGACTTTGAAAAATATCACCTTTTTATCATTAAATTTTATCAATCAAATCCCACTAAAATTAAATATTTTTTATTATTAATTTTTATCAATACATAAGTATTGGAATATTTATTTGAATTTTATAAAAAAATTAAATCGTTCCTCAATAATAATAATAGAAATAATAATAATAATTAGTAATGCATGAGAATATTTTTATTACAATATATTTTGGTTAAATATAATCCTTTTATTTATATAATGAATCATTCCTTAAACAACCCATAATTATTAGTTTAATACTAATGGGTGGAGTTTTATTACATTACTATGATATTTTAGGCTTACTGTTTTTGATAATTACTAAAAACATTTTCAAATAAAACACATAAAAAACATAACACTTACCCTCAATATATATTTTATACAAAAAAATAAGATCCATAAATTTAAATTCTTTTCTTATTTTAAACAAACTATTCAATTTTATGATGAATTCCAATTATATAAAGACATCCCTTATCATTATTCTCACTCATCCTTAAGACTAATAAAAAAATCTGAAAGCAATTAATGACCATAAAAATAATAATTAGGGATAAAAAAAGAAAGTAACATGTTATTCTATTTATTAAATCAATTAGTCTGTAATAAGTTTTTACATTTTCACAAAATAAACCTGAAGCTCAAATATTTGTTTACTTTATCATCAAATGAGTATTATTTCCCATTTTGTTCATAAAACATTTCAAAAGAAAGAATGAAAGAACAATAAAAATCATGAGGTTTTATTAGAAAAAATTATATCCCATTGTATAAAATTTATTTCAAAAAAAATTTCTCCCTTATAAGGGACATAATATTTCTTAAAACATTAGTTTGTTTTCATACCTAGTGAAGTCAAAATATTTTAATAAAAATTCCTAGAGATGACTCAGGATATCATCATCATAGAAACTATTCAAGAACCCTTATAATAACCCTTGAAAATGGTATAACCTACTACATTAATTATAACATATCCATTAGTAATAACATGACTCCCATTAACTCCTTCACATTACCCAATGCATTGGTGAGATATATCATGCTCATACATCATAATGAGAAATATCAGGTCTTTCCATCATTATAAGTAATTTTCAATAACCATATCATGAATAAAAATATAGAATCTTTATATTTTATCATAAAAACTAAAAAACAGTCTATATTAAAAACATGGAAAAAAATTGTTTTATTTTACGTAAAAATAAGCATAAAAATAAATTTCCATGTAAAACACTTAAAATAGAAATTTACAACATGAAAAAAAAAATATTTTCACTAAAAAACATGAAATTTTATAGTGTAATATTTTAAATTACAATATTCATGATGTAAGGAAATTTTTATTCGTACCACATATGTTTAAAAAATTGTCAGTTATCATTTTTAAAAAAAAAATAACGTGTAAAAAAACATCAAAACAATATCATTTTTAACAATCATTAAGAATTAATAGGATATTTTAATGATAAATTAAAAATTAATTTTATTATAATAATCACATTATTTAAATATTTATTGAAATATATATTTGAAGAATTTTTTTGAAATAATACTTTAAGTCATTTAAACATGTTTTTAACGAAAATTCCATATGAAAATGTTAACATAAGGATAAGAAATATTAAAGGAAATAACATGATATGGATTTCTAAAATAATACAAATTTTATAAATTAATGATAATATAAATCCATATAGATGTTTATACACCACAAAAAAACATTTGGTGAAAATGGAATATGTCGTAATGAAAGGAAATAGAAAAGATAAATCCCCTTACCTAGAGTCTGAATCCTCACATACATTCTCTAAATCAGGTATAATGAACATATATTAATAATTTAATTTATTAATAACAATTTTTATGTTTATTCCCTTATAATGGTCCATTTTTTCATTTATTACCAAATATTATATAGTAACCTAATTTATCAAGTTCATGTTATGCATTTTGAGATTGTTTGATTCCTAATCCCAAAAAATTTGGTAGGTTGAGCATTTTAAAATTGTTCATGTTTCCATCATCAAAGAATTGTAATAATTATATAATTATTTATTTTATACATAAAATAAAATTTTATAACCATTTATTAAATGAATATATGGAAAAATAATAACATCACTTCATGGAGGTGATAGTCTAGATGTACGCATGTGCAACATATTCATTTATAAATGGATATAAGTTTAAGAAGTTAACAAATATATTATCTTTAATAAATAATAATAATTTCATAAATATCATATATATTTATTAAATACACCATAATAATTATAAATTTATGGTTGTTATGAAAAATTAAAACATCGCTTTGGGGATGTGGTAGTCCACACATGTGCAGAAATGATGTTTTCATTTCCCATAAGATGGAAATGTAGATGGAAATGTTTTTGTTACATAAAAATAATTACAATTTATTTTAATTAATATACTTATTTTATCATATAATCCAGGTTATATAATATTTTAATGAGGTGGAAGAAGAAATGAGCATGAAAATACTCGATTAAGTGTTATACATATTCTTTAGAAAACCTCCTACATATTATTCATCAAATATTATGTGTTGGTATTTTTGTGAGACCATAACATCAATGACATAGGGAGAGATGTTGGAAAGTTATTTTTTACGTATGTTTCAAGATAAATGCTTCAAATTATATGGAAAAGAGAGGATAAGGGGTTCTCTTTTATAATTCCGGGGAGTTTCAATCTTTTATTTTCTCAAAATTTTAAAATAATATAAATTATTATTCATTGGAATATGGAAAAATAACTATAAAATATAAAATATAAAGTCATACGGGTTGAAAAAATATTATAAAATAAGATTTTTCATAATTTTTTTACCTTATTACTTAGTTTTAACCGTCATTAACCTGGATTACCTTTTACAGTGCTGAAAACGTTTTACTATGGGTGTTATTTATTATAGAAAAACATGAAATTGAAATCATTAATAAATATGGACCTCTTATTTAAAAAATTTAAATACATTTTTATGGATTCAATTTTGAAAAGTTATGGAAATTAATTTTAATGTAAGTTTACAACATTCAACGAAAACCCGGTTTTAGATAAATATCTATTTTAAAAATAAAAGTTATTTTGTAAACAAAATTATGCTACATCCCATGGAATTAATTATATTATTTTAATTAAAATTTATCTTATGTAAATATTAATAAAATAAAAAAATAATGATACTTTTCAATTATTTTAATTAAATAAATGAAATATCAGTTTCGAAAAAATAAGAATTTTCCACTATTGACTCAAAAATCAATCTTTTCCAATTAATCATAAAAATTAATCTTAATATTCTTACAGAATTATGGATAAAAAAATATTTCTATTTTATTTAATATAATTTCTAAAAGTGTCATAAATTAATTGCAATAACCGTGCATTAAATTCAAAAAAACATTCTTGAAGTATGAAATTTATTTATAATCATTCCTTATCTTGTAAAAATAATTAGATGGATGTTAATTTATTTTATTTAAGATATGATATTTACCTTTCATTAAAATAAGTAATATATATTTAATTACTTACTTTAATTATATTTATATACCATGGACACATAAATGGGTTTTCTGAAAAATAATTCATTTAATCTAATATGTTTTTATTTAAAATAATGTTCTTATTTCTAAAGAAATAATCAGTACATTTTTATTAATAAAATACTTTATGTATATTTCATAATGTTGTTACTCGTATAAAAAAACATCAATCCAACATCTTTTTAACAATGGTTATATTTAAGTAATAATATTTCATTATTATATCGTAGGTTTTTTAATCATTATATTGTGTATAGAACATGAAATCAGACGTACTATTCTTTTAATGTAATATAACTAAAATCTCAGGGTGATACATAGTACCCCATAAAGAAATTTTATCCACAAAATTTTATATCATGTAGATAAAAAATAGTTTAAAATATTTTCTGTATCAATTCCAAGAGGTGGAAAATAAACATAAATAAGTGGTAAGGAATATAAATTATAATTATTTTAGAGATGAACATTTACATCTTGGTTTAGATTATGAAACTTATCATTTCTTAAATATTTATAAAACAAAACAGTTACTATAATGAGACATGTATTAGTGAAAATATTTTAAAAAAGTGAACCACGAGAGATGACTGTTATTTTTACATACAATTTGATTGATTTTTCTTTCCTTTTTTTAAAGTAATTCTTTCACCAGTAAGATAGAAAATAGGATAAAAGATACTTTATTGAATTCTATCAACAGATTTATCCATTGATTATGATTTAAGAAGTTTTCCACATTTTCATCATCTCTTATTCTAATTTTTAAATGAATATGATGAATTTTTCATGCCTCAAGAGAAAAAATTATCATTCAATGAATGATAATATCCACAAAATGATGATAATCTATTTCTCAAGTTTTTATCCATTAACAAAATAGAAAATTGTTACCATAGTTTAAGATAATATAAAAAATGAATAAACTTCATATAAATAAATACTATATTAATCTTTGATGAATCAATAATAACTCTCAAATCTTAAAGTCAAGCATTCTATAAATAATGACCCTTTAAACTATTCAAAATATACAAGACAAATTTTTTAAAACCCATCGATTAGAAATCATTGATCGCATAGTCTTTCAAAAAAAATACCTCTAAACAAAATCAATTAATCCTAATATCACATAATAAAAATATATATGCTATAATCATGTATTCTCCAAAATATGATAACCTATTCCATAATTAACCTGAATCACCATAAATCTATAATATAATAAGAAATTATTCTAAAATTTAACTCAATAATCATTCCTTAATTAATAAAAACCACTTAAAAATTACATCTAATAATTTCTAAATATATTATGTTCACATTAATCATATAATGTTTCAAATATAGTGAGCATCTTGAAAAATAACTTTAATCAATTAACAAACAAATAAAATTTTAATCCCTTGTTTACCAATATGAATAAAACTTTGTTCCCAAAAATGTATTGAAATTTTACCCTAAATAACCATAATTACCTCAACATCAATAATAACATTAATCCAAATAATTATCTATACTTAAATCATTTACTATTATGAAAATCTAATCACATTTTTTCTAATATAATTAATTATATTTTAATACATTCACAAAATGCCTCAAAAGGGTATCTATACTTTTGAACATGTGATTACTCTTAAATATTATCAATCCTTTAATAAAATACCATCACATCATGACTCTTGAAACCATATCTGTAATCCATTCAATCATTCAACTTCATTTGTAAACCATTAACCCGATCTTCCACATTATTCCTTAATACTTCATAAAATCCTAAATATGAATCATGTTCTTTGATTTCATAAATCACAATCTAATAATTCATCCAACATTAATAATAATAAAGATTATTAAAACAACTCATACATTTTACATATTACCCATATTTTAATCATATTTAGTTATAGAACCCTATTCATATGATCTTTCGGACCCCCTTATTTATCCTTCTACCTTTGGAATCGATTTACACAATGCCCATAATACCATTATTTAAAATATTAAATAGATAAATTTGGAAGAAATTTATTACCATATATTATTATAGGTAATATTTTATCGTCAAAAGTTAATATCTATTTTCGCTTCCATTACACACATAAAATAATTTCTTATTGCATTGTGACATTCCCAATGGTATTTATTCCAATATTCATAATATGTAGGAGGATGAAAGTTATTTCAACCACAATATTTATCATGATAACTAACCTAAAACTCTAATTTTATCTTATTTTTTTGTGGTAGGAAACTCTACTTAGTTCAAGATCTTAATCAAAACTAGAGATGTCTGGTTATGAGTAACCATAATAGTTGTCACTCTATTTCCTATCCCATTTAGATTCTCACTTTTTAAACCACCTCAATATTCTTCGAACCCATTACTAAATTACTTCAATGTGGTACCGGTCATTTAATAAAACAAAAAATTATTAGTCTGAGTATGTCAAATAATATCATAGTAAATGTCATATGAGGAGATTAAATACTATGATATAATTAACTAAATTATCTTCTATAAAAAATTCTATTTTAATAAAAATAACTTCAATTTCAATAATATACCAATTTTTTTAGTAATTAAAGAATTAGAAAATATTCAAAACCTTAGTCTTATTAAAACCTGATAGTATATCAAAATGATCCTCATTTAGTTACATCATAATTTCAAAAGTCATCTACACCATTTTTATGATAACAAATCCAAGGACCTGTGTCTTTAACAACCAAATATTATGATTTTAATTTCAAATATTGAATTTTCACACATTCCCATGATCTTTTAGGTTTATATATGTTGAAAATTCAACTCATTATCAATTTGATTTCAACAAAAATAGGGTTCTTAAATTTAGACTCTTATTTTATTTAAAATTCATATGCTTATTTTAAAAACAATCAACATAAAAGAAATATAGGCCATTCTATAGTTCATTTAAATACTTAAGCCTTATGAAAAAAACAAAAATGTAGAAGTAGAAAAAGTTATTAGTAAGTGATAAAAAATTAAACAAACCCATTATTCCATTTGTAAAATAATGAAATTCAGAAGAAAATTGTCCATTTTTTTCATAATATACATTGATATCAAATATTCATTTACTTACTCATGAAATCATATTTATTTCCAAATATTTTTTCATAAATAATTTCATAAATAATAATTAAGTAAATATAATAATCAATATGGTTTGTTATAAAACATAATAACACATTAAAAATGTTATATTGAAAAACATACCTTTTACACATAGAAGGGTAAATATATTTCAAAAAACATAAAATTTTTTATAACCTTGTGAAATCAAAATAATCCCATAAAAATTTAATTTTTATGAATATAAAATATAGATAGGTTCCTTGGGGAACCATATTAATAGAAACCTTACAATAAAAATTATATTAACCGAAAAAAGGAATAATCTATTCTATTAATTCCAATATATCACTTAAGAGTAACTTAATTCCTAATAACTCTATAATTTTACCTAATACATTGAATAGATATATCCAGCTCACCCATAATTGTTAGATATATTTGGCTTAAACATCTTTATAAATAAATAAAAATATCTATATTATGAATAAAACACTTATAATATTGTATTAACATCATAAAAAACTTAATATTTTATTTTCAACACATATGAAAAAATAATTTTCAGTTTTATTTAAAAATAATGATAAATATCCTTCATCATTGAAAAATAATTGAACGATAATTTCCCCAAATAATAGAAAATAAGTTGTTATTTGATAAATATGAAACCTTTTAGCAGGTTATTATTAAATAATAATTATCATGATGGTGGGAAATTTCATTCATGTTGCATACGTTAAAAAATATTCCTTTCCCACCTTTTCAAAAAATACCAGAAAAGTCCAGCCAGAAGCAAAACTTCTGACCATTTATTAAAAAGAATGAAAAAGGTACATAAGAGTGGTAGACGAGGTCAGATAAACAGAAATGTCGTCATCCACCAAAAATAGGTCTAGAGATCATAATACGACATATCATTTCCATAATCAGAGTCACCAGCTGTCTCCCACTCTGACTAAGACTTATCCCGATTTAAGATTTGAAAAATATTTGTATCCACCTTCCATGACACCTTAGATGGCGATTTGGTAGACACATTTCTAGGAACATGTTTTCGACGCTTTTACGCCAGGGTGCGCGCGCGTGTCCGTCACGCATGGGAGGATGTGCAGATCGCAACCCCTCTTTCCCGCTTTCCAAAGGTGGGCAGCATCTGTTCCTTATTCCGGGACGTCCACTCCTTGATCGAAACCGGGATGATGGGATGTTGGTTCTTCCTTCCATGGATTCCTCCTCGGAGCTCGTCACCTAATCAGGGTCTCCCTCATAGATTTAACATGGGTTCGTGAAGCTCGTTCCTGGTGCCATATCTGCATGGACACCAGTTAATTATGCTGCTTCCGCCGAGACGCTCTAAGGGGTCTTGTCGGGGCAGCAACCTTCAGTGAGGAGAAATTTTGCGTTGGGGTGTCGTTGGCATGTCTTGTCACTGGGGATCAGCATTTCTATCTTCTTTCCCTTATCACAGGGCTTCTCGAGGGCGCGGAATCCCAAGGAATCCCACATCGAACGCGGGGAATATGTACCATCTGAGGTTTTCCTCAGCTTCCCATGTTTAACATGGGGAATGCCGCGAGTTTAACGTCGTGCGGAGATGGATCAGACTGACCGAAACACTATGAGTGGATCAGATTGAAGGACCCCCTAGGGGGAACACCGATGTTGGGGCCAGCACTTGGGCAGCTTACCATATACTATGGAGTGGGGTGGAGTGGCATGATCTCACCGGGATGTGGTGGCCCAAGTAAGGACCAGGATGGATGATGGAGTGACGAGCTTGAACCTCGTAGAGGCTTCCTACGTATCCCCATGGCCGGGAATCAAAGTCTGCGTAGTTCGGTGATATGATGGGAGACCTGAAAAGGCGACCCGTGAGAATGGATGCACAGATGGGATCCTGGAGGAAGTAAAATCTCCGGGCTAGGGCATGAGCTTCCCAAGGCACATGGGCTTGAGGGGGGAAGTCAGGATGAGACATGGATGTGAGGCATGGGGCTTTTTCTCTGAGACGACCCAGGAGGGGGAATACAGTTTAACGTCATGCGGTACGAGATATAGTTTAACATCATGCGGGATGAGTGCATACAGTTTAACATCATGCAGGACGCGGGATCTGGGGCTTATGCTCTGAGTCAGCCCATGGTGGATATGGGGCTTACGCTCTGAGGCGGCCCTTGGTAGATGTGGTGGTTACGCTCTAAGGCGGCCCATGTTGGATATGGGGCTTACGCTCTGAGACGTCCCATGGTGACCGGGGAACCGACGTGGAGAGGTCCGAACGACCGGGTGGTGGGCTTGAACCTCATGGAGGCTTCCTACGTACCATGCGTTAGCACAGATCAAAGTCCACGTAGTTCGCTAGCATGGGGCTTACGCTCTGAGGCATCCCATATAAGGATGTCATGGTCGATGCACGCTCTATGACCACGTGAGTCATGATCGGTGTGAGAAATAAGAGGCAGTAGGGACCAGACGATCACGTCGCGACGGGTGCATCCGTGAGAAGAAGAATGGGGCTTACGCACTGAGCAGCCCAAAGAGGAAACAGGGGCTTACATGTGGTTAGTGGCCCTGGGTGCCGGGGCTTACTCCATAGTGGAGGCCCGTGGTGCGACAAAGCACAGTGGGAAAGGGACTTCACTGGCCTTGGCAGGAGGGAAGTATGGATGTGCATGGGCGCAACCTTCCGTAAGAGAGGCTCGGGGCTTACGCTCTGAGGCAGCCCTTCCCCCATGGACAAATGCCACTCCGAAAAGGAGGATCTCATTCCATGTGAGGAAGAATCCATTCCAATGGAGACAAGAGGTGTAATTAATGTCTGAGCTGGGGGGGACCCTGCGCGCGAAGCACGGGGTCGGACCACAGATTAACATCATGTGTTAAGGACGAGGTGCTTAGTAGTTTAACGTCTTGCAGCTTGGACGAGGTGGGTTTGCTCCACACCCCTAGGGATTACATGCCCAATTCCCTCTACCCCTTGTGGGAGGGAAGGCATCGGCTAGGCCATAGGGAAGGGGGCCCGTAGGGTGAACCATTGAGGGGTCCACGTTAGCGTGGCTATGCGAAAAAGTAATAGCCGTTAGCGTGCCTATGAGGAGAAGCATAAGGCAAAGAAACATAGTGGGAAACACCACCCAAGGGACCTTGAGGTTACTGCGTATGATCCTCGAAGGCCGTACGGGAAAATAACGCATGGCGCGCCCGCCCGGCAGGAAAGACATCAGGTGCCGGTGCGAAAAGGCAGCCAAGGGGCGTCAAGGTAAAGGGGTCCTGGGTGTTGCGCACAAAAAAAAGGTTTGCGCTCAAAGCACCAGGATGGTGCACAATAGGGCCAGAGTATTGTGCGGATAGGTGATGGCATGCAAGGTATTGCGCGCGTAGAAGGGGATTGCGTGCAAGGGACAACGATCGCGCCCAAGGGAAGTACCCGGAGGAGGAGGCAAATTTACTTAAGCTGGTGGAGTTACGCTCAAAGGCGAACCCTGGGGCAAGGTTGCGTGAAAAAGGGGGATTACCTGGAAGTCATATTGCACACGGGGGGAGTCAAATTGCGCGCCCGAGAGCCGATCCGAATTCCTCAACCCCCAAACCATCAGGGGTTGCCTTCTATTTATAGGCACCAGCCGGCGCGGAATGCAGGAGGTGTGCGAATGTTTCCGTGATGGGAACCGTCGGCGTGCAAAGCTTCACCGCACGGAACCGCGGCGCGCAAAATTGCACGCACCTGCGGCTCGATTATGCAAATCCTGGGAATGCTTCGTGCGCACAACTTTATTTCGCGCAAGCCCTACATTATTTTGTGCACCACTTCTCGGGCCTCCGGACCGGGCCTCTGATTCCGAATATGACTTCTTTTTGCCATTTCGAAACTTCCTATAGGAGTTACGATCTTTTTCGGCGTCTAAAAATCCCCCCCCCCCTCTGAATTGGATCGGCGAGAGGCCACAATGATCAGATTCTGAGGGAAACGCTGAAACGCCGAAGCAGAGCCAGTCCGAGGCGCTTAACGCGCAAACAACCCCCGCGGTGCGCAAAACGATGGATCAAAGCGGAATTTAATTTCCGCATGGCACGGAACCCTGGCCTCGCATATAAAAAGGGGAGTTGGGTCCCAAATCCATACCACAGCTTTTCCGCATGATAGGCTTATAGCTCTCGTGCACGAAATTTCTCTCGTGGCTGCATGTAAAAAACACTATGGCAACGCGGCATTCCTTCCGAATTTGGGCCGTCCTTGCGCGCATACTCGAGATATTCTGCAATTAGCCCACCGATTGCATGATCAACTCCAGGATTTCGCGCCACCACATCATATTTCACACGACACTCTCCGATTCCGCGCACTACATACTAGTTTCATGCAACTCCCAAAATATTCGAGATGGCCGCAAACCGAGTTGATGAGGTGGAAGCCGCCGCTCGTAGGACCAAAATGGAGGCGAACGAGGAGGTTTATGGTGCCAAAGTGATCGTTTCAGACAACATGACCTTGTTCAATCTGCTGACTTCATCCTAGAAGACATATCCGCTGTCTGACAACCTCCCGCTTTGGAATTTTTGTATTCTGGAGGACGTGCCCCTGCCGGGCTTCGAGGTGGACACACCGTGGTCATGGGTGACCCGGGAGGAAGAGCTTCCTTGCTACAACATCACCAACAATGGTCGTCCTGCCAGGGAAACCAGACATATTGACGTATATGTCCTAAACCCGAGGACCAGGACCATTATAGGGGATGAGCCCGTCACAGAGAATTCTCCAGCCCTCTATGCGAGCACGTTCCATTAGAGCGTCACAGATGACACATAGGGATGGCTAAACGATTGGGACCTACGGTCCGGTGGTAACTTCACCAGCGAGTGGGCCTGGGTGTTCTGGGATCGCCATACCAGCGACCAGTTTGGGGATGAACTGTGGTATATTGGCCTGTTCGAGGCGGTATGGATGTCGCAGTTCCACTTCCACCGTCAACCTGAGCTCGGGCAGGAGCTCTTCACCTGGTGGTCTCCTAACACCAATACATTCCACCTTCAGCATGGGGAAGTCAGCATCAGCCTCTGGGATGTTCACTGCATCGGGGGTACCCCACTGGAGGGCTACCAATACAACGAGTTTGTTCAACCAAAGAACACCTGGGAAGACAGGTCACAGATGCCCATGCTAGCGTGGCACCTGCTGGAGCTATCCAAAGAGAGGCTGGGGGTCAAGGACATCCTGTAGGACATTGCCTACAAGGGCTAGTTCATCTTGTTCCTTAAGAAGGATCCGACCGTCAAGATGCTGGGACGGGGTAAACGGTGTCCAACCGTGGCTCAGAGGAGCAGGGATGGGTCATACTGTAAGCCCCTGGAGGCGGGGCAATACCAATTATGGGGCTATCGCGTTATCGAGGCCCGAGACCCGAATGTCCGGTGTGCCAGGTTCTTTGCCACCTTCTTGAGCGGGTGGCTCATGCCGGTGCAGCACGTGAGGATGGGTGTCCGTCCAGTAACACTAGTGATGGTGGGCACCATGGCCGCCAAAAAATGGTTCAACTTGGGCGTCCCTGTACTGGCTAAGCGGTATGCCATCCTGGGACGCATCTCATGAGGGGGGTCACCTCGGAGAGTATGTGGCCCCTTCCAGATCTTCCACAGCTGGGTGGCAGCTCACCTTGGCGGGTACACTTTCCCAAACGCCATCCGTCCTCCGGGAAATGGCCTACGGCCGTCCTTGCTGAACATCGAAGGGGTGGCGCCGATGACACTTAATGAGGAGGGCGTGAGAATCCTCATCGTCAACCACAACAACTTCCACTTCAGCCCATTCCCCACCCCGGTCGGCCAAATGGTGGACAATGGGTGAGGTTCTATGGAACAAAAGGAATATTTCCAGAGCATTCGAGGTGGGGTTCTCGTGGCTCGGATCAATGGGAAGGTGATCTGCGAGCCTTACGTTCCATCCAGATTCTCCAGGCAGTTTGGGTGCCTCCAATGAATTCCGAAGAAGGTATTGACGGCTGTCTGGAAGGAGAAGAATCTCTGCGTTCTACGATAGATGTGGTTGATGTTTACCACAATCGGCTCTAGCGATGTCATTACTCTTCCTCCCGCCGGGGATGATGTCGGCCTAGCAACCGAGTATGCAGAACATTGTACCATCGCGTACCCTAAGGGGATTTTATGCAAGTGAGTCCGGAAACTCGAGGTTACTCGCGCGGAAACCAGGCGATGGGGGGGAAGGAAAGGGGCTGCCGAAAGAGGGGAACCAGGGGTGCGTCAGGCAGTGAGGCCTGCGCAGGCCGGTACTTCAACAGCGGGAACATCACGCAGCGCCGTCGCGACCTCGTTGCTCGTGGGGGGTCACATGAGGCGGCCAGGGAACTGCCTGGGAAGCAGATAAGATACCTGCTCGAACATTCCCAAGATGCAATTTTCCCGGCATTATGGTCGGCATGTATGACCCTGCGGAAATCGCTGAGCGTTGAAGTCTTCTGGCAGAAGATCATGCAAAACGGAATCCAGCTGCAAGAGGTTGGGCTCGTTCGAGTTACCGACCGCGTAAATTTCCATCGGTGGCATGATTATCTGAAGGCCATGGACACATACGCACGCCAAAGATGTCGGCGTGCGGAGCCACCTTTCCTAGTGAAAGTGATGCTCGGCCAGGAGAATGATTCGGAAGTGATGTCGCCGGGAGAAGGTGACAACGACGAGGAGTCGGAGGGGGAGGAGGAGACCGGAGAAGATGAAGGCAAAGGAGAAGATGAAGAAGAAGGAGAACCCGAGGATGAGGGGTCTCAAGAGGTGACCTACCAAGGGAGTCTCCGAGAGAGTGGCGAGATTGTTGGCTCTGATCTCGGCTTAACCGATATTCTCAAGGTTTGTCTCTATCTTCATTCATTTTCCTTCTTCATCCATTTTCCTTTCCAATTTAGGAACCGTCTCTCTGCCTCACTCAAGAGCGGCTGAGTGTTGGACGGGCGTCCCCACCAGAGGAGGGAGGAGGGGAACCGGTGGGACATGATGGGGATCCGACACCCATCATTGAATTAACAAGCGCAGAGGGGTCTCCTCTCATGGAGGCTCCTGCAGCGGTCGGAACACTGGAGACCGACGCTCTGGACTCCTATAAGTCTCACGCTTCACTACTGGCACTTGTTATCAAAAGATCCCAACTAATCAGTGTACGCCTTGCATAGTGATATCAACATTGGAGGCTCATCAGGTTGCGGAGCCCGGGCCGTCCATGATCAGACCAGTGGCAGACATACCACCTTATTCAGAACATGCTCCCTACACCGAGCCAACCCTGGAAATTGTTGAGCAGGGGGCAGCGGGCATCAGCGGCGCTATTCTTGAGGCGAGGTCGGAGGATTACGGAGGCATCATCGCTTCTGGTGAAAGAGAGGAAGGTCGCCCGGACGTCGATGATCCTATTCCTCACGAAGACATCCCTAAGGAAAATCTTGCTACCGATCTACTGGCTGCCTTCCCTACATACCGACCCGCTGATCCTGAGGAGGTATATGACTTGGACTCAGAGGGAGTTGAGGAGAGACGGATGACATGGCGCAAAGGGTGGAGGTGTATCCAACGCTTCCTCAGACAGCCCCAGTCGGATTGGTTGAGGAGGATGGGATCACTCCAAACCTGGCTACGCTTCCTCTCTGCCAGAGGGGATGACGCTCAGCGCCTTCATCTGACGGTCTGTGATTACATGGCCGAGAAGATACGCGAGAGCAGCCGGCGCACCGATGTTGCCCATTGTCGGGAAAGATCGGTGAGTTCCCGATCGTTGCTGAGGGCGGAGCAGGAGGTCCGGAACCACGAAGGGCAGGCGTCATATAAGGAGGCCTTCATTGCAACATGCTCTGAGCTTGTGGAGCAACTGACGGCCCAACTGGCTGACGCACAGGAACAACTGATGGAGGCGAGTCACCAGATGACAGTACTTCGAACTGAGCTGGTGCATGCACAAGCTAGGATTAGTGAGTTGTGCCCTGTGGCGGTCGATGAGGAGAGAGTCTTCGAGGAGCGAGAAGCGGTCCTGGAGGCTACCAGCCAAAGGGTAGCAGCTCTGGAAAGGTCGATTAAGTGCGCCGATCCTTAAGGGCTTTGTTTTTGCCATCTCATAAACCTCTTTCTTATACTTCTCACTGTATCAATCCAATAAATGGAAAAATACATTTATCTGTACCCTTGGTTTAATATGCACAACCATAATTCAGAAATGAATAACAACCCATCACTAAACTCTTGTGGGTTGCACCCAATGCGAGAAGCAAAGGATATTCGTTTTATCATCTCGTCCAACTATGGGGCATTGACCAAGCCTCAGGCATCCGAAATTGGGCCTGGATTTTTGAGGAGGAGACCTCAGACCGATTGATATATCACCTTCTCAATGTGCACTAACACCCGAGCGGGGAAATGCTGGGGGCATTGAAATCCATCCGAACATAGGGAGATAGAAAGAAAAGGCGAATCACGCTACCCGAATTCGGAACACTGTGGGGAGCGACGATGCAGGATAACTATTAACCATGACTAAAACACAGCATCCATAGCTTGTTGGCCTGGAGTGGGGACAATAAATGAGGGTTGACCACTGACCATGTTCGCAACAGGGGGCCTAACTCAAATATCGCCGGTCAGTTTCTCGGAACGTTGGCCCAGGACAGTAGGAGGACTATAGGTTTATCATCCATGTTGCTAAAATAGGTGGACCAAAGGTCTGTCATCCATATTATGGCAGTAGGAAGACCAAAGCCTGTCACTCATACTGTTAGGGGGTCCCGTTAAACATGACCAGTCCTCCGGAACGTTGGCCCATGACAGTAGGTGGACAATAGGTCTGTCATCCATACTGTTAGGGTGTCCAGTCAGACATGAAAGAGAATGAGGATCCGAATAAAGGGGCATGAAAAGCATGGAAGGTTGAGTGGTGGTTTGTTAGAACAGAGTCCAACACCCCTGAAATTGCGCCACCGTGGTGGAGGCGCATCAGGCATACATACCAACCTGGTCATGGGTTGTCCCGATTTTCAAGAAAGACCTCTCTAGCGAGAGAACTACCACTTCCCATTACCACTATGGGGCATCCCGAAGTTATTCAGGGTGGATTTCACGATTACACCACTTCCCACGAAGTCAGGCCGAGGGGCCAACAGTAAAGAGTGATGGGATTTGGTAATCCCTGGGGCTGGACCCAAGACGAAATGCCCAGGCATTCCTACGTATCTCATTAGGAAGAGAATCAAGCCAAACGTAGTTCTAGAGAGGCAGTTTAACATCATGCTGGACGAAATATATTTTAACGTCGTCTGGGACGGGGGACACATCTCATCTGGGGACAGGCACGGCACGACGAGTAACCCGAAGTGAATGCATACATGATCCCACACAACACCATACAATCCCACAAGAGAGACCGAGTCACAGGAAGCCAAGAAAAGGATCTTAGTTTTAGGTATTAGAACTCTGACCAAAGGAGAAGGGGAATGGGGGACACATGGTAAAGTGTTTGCAAAACCCAACATGAGTGTGGGGAAAATCCCTGCTTACTATGTGATCCTGGGGACACGTTTAGACCAAGAGACCGAACACACAAAGTTAGGCTGGGCCTATGGGGAAGTTCCTAGACCCTCTGATGTATCTTATAAGGATGAGAATCAAGCCATACTTAGTTCTTGAAAGGCAGCATGGCGCGATATGGTGCCTGCGCAAAGGACGAAGGAGTCATGCAGGTCTAGCCCTCGAACCAAAAGAAGAGTCATTTGATATGTCTTTTTAGTTCTTGAAGGTAAATGGTTTTTCTTTTGTGGGGCGACTGGCCTAGGGTAGAAATTCCTGGCGTCTCCACAATAATCAAGCCATAGCAGGCACTGACAAGTGTCATGGTAATCGACCAATACCTGGTGTGATGTCCCCCATTGGGAGGTCATCACAATGCGGTGCCATTTTTCATCGTGCGGCCTGGACGATATCATCACAATTTAAGGTCTCATGGTAGGACAAACAGCACATTTTAATGTCGTATGGTTTGGACCAACAGCACAGATTAAGGTCGTAAGGTTTGGACCAACAACACAGTTTAAGGTCGTATGGTTTGGACCAACAACACAGTTTAAGGTCATATGGTTTAGACCAACAGCATAGTTTAAGGTCGTATGTTTTAGACCAACACCACAGTTTACGGTCGTATGGTTTGGACCAACAGCACAGTTTAAGGTCCTATGGTTTGGACCAACATCACAGTTTAAGGTCGTATGTTTTGGACCAATAGCACAGTTTAAGGTCGTAAGGTTTGGACCAACAACACAGTTTAAGGTCGTATGGTTCGGACCAACAGGAACACGCACTATGTGATAAAGCATACCTAATGCGAGTGAGGGCGTAATCACTTACCATCACTGCGCGCGGTTCTGAGAGAGGATCCTTGGGCCAAAGGGGCCTACGAGGGTTCAACAATCAGGGGGGCAGAAGATGATAGCTCCCAGCTATGCTGGGCCTGAAACGCAATGTCTGGGTGAATCCTTGTTCCCCATGGGGATGAGGGTAAATCTGCACGCAACCTGTAGAGAAGAGACCCAAGCACATACTCTAGCGCACAGATCGCGGGAGCCCCGAGAGACACTGTTATGAAGATCGGTCTTTCTGATGTGCGGGGCTGTACTGAGGGTTAGTACAAGGAGTGTCGAGACTATACCTTGACACAGTGGGGGCGGAACACAATCTGAATCATGCAACCAACATTCAAGGCCCGGGGAAGCCGGCGTGACAACTGAGGATTACTGCTGACCATATTCGCAACACAGCATCCTGTCACGTTAGCCTAGAAGTAGGGGCGAACAAATGAGTATCAACCACTGAACATATTCACAACACGATATTTGTATCAATTTGTCTCCCAAACCCCTTGGGGGTGTTGGCCCGTGATGGTAGGAGAGCCCTTAGGCGTTGTATCCATGCCGTTCTTGGGGGTCCCTCTGGGTGTGAAGGATGGTGGGGCCTGAATGAAGGGGAAAACGAAGCCTGACAAGTGGACAAAAACTTGTCTAAGTCGAATCTGACACTCCAGGTCCTAGACCAGAGTACTCTGAACACATTAGCAGACCACTGGAAAGGGTCTAAGGGCTCAGTCTAAGAGCTTCCAAAAGATGGAGGATTCCTAAGGGAAGGTGTCACACCCCGACCGCGGATGTCTGAATTTTTTTCTCCTTTCTTAGTCTCGGTTTAAAATTTTCAAAGATTAATTGTGTTGGCGGTTTCGCGCCGGTGCGCGGTCACTGCATCGTTAGCGGTGACCGTGCGTTCAGCCCGGGTGACCGTGTGTTCACCCGGCATGTTTAAATATTATAATTTTTTTGTTGATATTTTATTATTAACGCTATTTAAGTTGTTTTATTGATATGATAGTTAATTTTATTTTATATATGTTTATGTATGTTTTTATATATATATGTATATATACATATATGTCTATATATGTTTATGTATATATCTATATATGTATAAATATATATATGTGTAGTATCTTTAAATTATTTTATTATTTTAAATATTTGATCAAAATAATTATTATTAGAATTAGCTAATTTATTATTTATTATTATTATAAGTTTTATTATTATTATTATAAGTTTTATCATTATTATCATTATTATTATAAAGTTTCATCATTATTATTATAAATTTTTTATATTATTATTATTATAACGTTTTATTATTATTATTATTAAAAGGTTTTATTATTATTATACATTTTATTATTATTATTATTATAATGTTTTACTATTATTATTATTATACTTATTAACATTATTATTATAATGTTATTATTATTATTATAATTATTATTATTATTATTATTATCATATATATATATATAAACATAAAAATAACCCAAACCCTAATCCCTCTTTCCTGTAGCCGCCACCCCCCCCCCCCCCTCTCTCCCCTCTCTCCTCCCTTTCTTCTTCCCCCACCTGCGAGCTCCCCTCATCGCCTGCCCGAGTCCCGCACCAGCCTCCCTCGCCACTCCGGCCTCCGCCCGCGCGCCTCCAGCGCGACCTACTCCTACACCTCCACCTCCCTTACCCTGCCTCTTTCGGCCTTCCGACAACCCCCTTCATGCGCTCCCTGTCGCTAGCGCCTCGCCAACCCACCGAGCCGACCCCCTGCCTTGATCTGCACCTCCGGCGACACCCCACGTGACCCCCGCTCGGCCCAGCCCCGTTCCCCCTTCACCACGTCTACTGCTTCGCCGACCGGCCCAGCTCTGGCCGCCTCCGGCGTCCTCCTGGTTCGGCTGACCCGCACCGCACCCCCTCCGGCGCCACTCCCCTCCTCCTTCTCCCATCTAGGTACCTCCTCTCCGGCCGGCACCTGCCCGCCGTCTGTTCGCCGACCTCCTCTCTCTTAGTCCGGCGCCTGCCCGCCGCCTGCACCCCGTCCATCCGGCACCACACCACTGTCGTCCGGGCTCACCCCGCCCCGTCCCGCTTCTGTTCCGCCTCCGGCATCCTCCCTTGCCGCACCCCCGCCTCTCCGCCTCCATCCTGGCCCTCCGGCCATGCTCTTGCACCAAGCCTCCCTCCGGTGACCCCGTCCCGGCCCCGGCTTTCCGCTGCTGTGGCGACCCGGCCTCCTCCCTCACCCCTGCATGTGAGTTTCTTTTTTTTTTTTATTTATTTATGTTTCGTTTTATTATAATTATTATTATTATGTTACCATTATTATTATTATACTATTATTATTATTGTTATTATTATCTAAATATTATTATTAATATTATTATATCATTATTATAATTATTATTATGTTATTATTATTAATACTATATTATTATTATTATTATTATTAATATATTTATTATTATTTTAATTATTATCGTATTATTATTATTACTATTATTATTTTTATTAATATACGATTATCATTATGATTATGTTATCCTTAATATAATGTTGATATTAGCATTATATTGTGGTTATGCTAATATTATTATTATTATAAAATTATTATTGATATTATTATGTTATTATGTTATTATAATTATTATTTTATTATTATGTTGTTGTCATTATTATTATGATTATGCTATTATTATATTATATTAATATTGCTATTATGATTATGATGATATTATAATTGTGCCATATTATTATTATTATATCATTATCATTAATTAAGTTGTTATTATTATTCTCATTGTCATGACTATGTTATTATTATTATATTATTACTGATATTGACATTATATTATGGTTATTTTTATTATGTTATTAATATCGTTGAACCCGTTTAACGGTCTGCTGTTTTAGGACCTGTTTAATGGCGCAATACGGTGCGCCCTTCTTCGCAACGGGAGCTTTGCACCGTGTCATTCTTCATTCTGATTCGAGGTAGGTCTCCCATTGCACTCGCCTTTAAATTTAGAATTTATTTATTCCTTGTCTTTTCATTTAGTTACAGTAAATTTAAAAGTATTATTAAGTATATATTTATAGTGTAGTGATCTGCTGATAAATGAAAGTCATGTTAAATTGTGTTTTGAAATGTTTTGGTGTGTGTAAATTAGTAGGTGTATTGTTTATAGAAAAAGGTATTTCTTAAAACCTTGATTAGAGGAAATACCGTATGACCTTTAAACTTCATTTTGAAATCTTTAAGTGTGATTCTTAGTTGTTAAAAAATGTTTTCCTTTAACGTGTAATTAAAAGTTGGGATTTGATTTCCTTCAAAAAGTGATAAAAGGCCCGTTTGGCTCTTGATAAAAGTGGGGTGCGTTGGATATTGGAAAATGAATTTACTTGTGAAACCATTGTGTTTCAGGTTTAATATGTTGATTTGAGTTTCTTAAATAAATTTCTAAGTGTGTTTCTGGTTTTCAATGAAATGGCGTGTGTCGTATCCCTTTAAAAATTCTTTAGTATTAAATGGTTAAATGTTAAATGATATGAAGGCCTGGTTGGTACTTTATTAAATGTGATGTGATTATACACACACATATATATATATACATATGCGTACTTATGGGGGAATCTCTACAGGGGGACTTCCCTTCGAGGATTGTCATGTATTGGTGTCCGTTTAAGGGGTTGGCAAGTGCGGTGCGATGAGTCACGTGTGCGAGGGACTTCCACTTACACAGTATTATTAAAACTACCATGGGTTCCTGGGCGTCCTTTAGAGAATCGAGTGACGATTGCTGGATAACCTCGATTAGACGGGTTAGTCCCCCCTTGGTAGGTTAGGCCTTGTGGGGCTTGCCACTGGTTGGATATTAGGGCGGCCAGTGGTTATTGACTGTGGAGTACCATGCCGGAAGGTAGTTTGAACCCGAGTACGTCCAGGGGTTTTCTAGGGATGTTTAGGATCACCCATGGTTATTTCTTACGGCTTCTGGTTTACTTTCACTTGTAGTCGTTTTTTTCCTGCTTGTTTACTTTCAGTTCTTCTTTATATCTTGTACTGGTTACTTTGTGGAAATGGTTTTCAAATGAAAAATGTGTTTTTCTCTTGTGTAGTAAAACTGAAAATGTAACACTTCTTTATCTTTTAGAACAAATTTAGAATCAATGAAAAGAAATTCAACTTTTGAAAAGGAATAAGGGTAATGGCTCGGGTTTAGATTTTCAAGTGAAATAGTATAAAAGCTTACTTTTATACATTGTAGTTCAAACCTAGAATTTGTAGATTCTTTATTTACTGGCAGTGCTTTGGGATTTATTGTTGGGCTCACCTACTGAGTACTTTTGTGCTCACGCCTATCTTTTACCATTTCAGTTGCAGGTTCCTTATGTTTAGGTTTTCCTGGCTTGAGTCGCTCAGTGAGAGAGCGGCGTTGGTTGTAGTTGGGTGGTGACCCGTGAGGTCACATGGAGGTACGTCGGGGTGTAGTTTTGTTTATGTCTTTAGTGCTTGTATGCTTGTTTAGTTTATAATCTTTCTTTCGATCCTGTTTTTAGTTTGGGCTGAAATCGTTCCCATGTGTTCTCTATGATGCCCTGGCGCTTGTCGCCATCCCGGGAGGATCGGGAATGCCTCTCGGGACTTGCCGCGGACCGGCTCGGGTGATCGGTTCAGGGTCGACCCGGGTTGGATCGTGAAAATATGGTATCAGAGGGGGGTTTCTTGTTATTTGGGTTGTCTGGTAGGTGTAGACTAGGACTATCGGGACTCGAGAGGTAGGTACGGGAAGGACGTCATGAACCCTCGCCCGTTCCGCACCTCGGGTCACCAGGGGTAGTCTGGGAGTGGTGTCTTTGTCTCATTCTGTTTGTCTTGGATTGAGAGATGGAAACGGAGGCAAACCGACGTTACATCATGATTTCACATGGAGTAGTGACCCATGTGGAGTCTGAGTACACGGTTTGAATTCCTCCTAGTGGTCGACGTTGACTTCAGACATGGCCCACTACCATGTCTTCAGGTTGAGCGTGACTACTAGTCCCTCACTTCAGTGGTTGATGCAAATTTGGTTGCTACTTTCGTTTTGGTTTGTGTGAGTGCGTAGTTGGAAATGAAAAAGGTTTTTGAAAAATTGGACTGCTTTCTTTTAAAAGACCTTAAATGTGTGAAATGGGTTTTAAAACTGAAATCTCTTCATTTGGAAATCTATTGTTTGCTTGGAGTTGGTTCAGAATGGTTTGGGGTGAAACCTCGGTTCCTCTTTATGAACATTTGCACATGTGTGATAATTCATGGAAAATGAGCGTTGTTATGAGTATAAATGGATAGTGGATAAAGACATATGCAACGGGTCATGGGAGTACCTGGGTGTGTTTGAAATTAAAGGCTTGACTTTGTTTTCTCAATTGGTTTAAAAGGGGGAAATGGTTTTGGAAAGTTTTTGGTTTGAAAGTGGATTGGTATTTGGAAAGTGATCTTGAAAAAGGGTGGTTTTAAAATCTAAAATGAAAAGGGAATTTTAAAGAGGAGATTTTATTTTGGGTTGTGTTTTATTTGTTTGATCCTTGTGCTAATTGTTTTGATGAAGGCGTTTTTATTGATGTCGCTTCGGTTTGATGTTGGTCTTGGAAATTGTGTTTTATATATCTCTTAGGAAATGCCGCCCAGAAAGGTCTCTAAGGATTCGGACAAGTCATGCCTAGTTTTTGGTCCTCCTCGGACTTTTCCCATTCTCCATGGTGATCGGGGTCCGCTAGAGGCAGTGGAATGGCTCAGGGAAGTGGAGCGTGTCTTTAGAACATTGGGAACTCCCGATAGTGTTAAGGTTCGTGCAATTATGGAGTTGTTTGAGGGTCCAGCTCTGGACCAGTGGAAGATGGTTACACCACCTTCAACGCAAGGTGAAATGACGTGGGATGTCTTTAAAACTTCTTTCATCCAATAGTTTGTACCTGAAGAAGTGAGGCTGGAGAAAAAGAGAGAGCTTGTATATATTCAACAAGGCCAACGGACGGTGAAGGCGTATGCTGGCCATTTCAAGGAACTGATTTCCTTTTCTCCAGAGGTAGCATTGCATGAACTCATGAAGGCCTCTCTTTTCACCGGGGGTCTTCGTCCAGAGATCAAGGAGTGAGTCCTCCCTTATAAATACCTTTCCTTCGAGAAGCTGGTAGAGGAAGCATTATTGGCTGAGTTGGTTTTTGGTGTGCGGGTGGTTAATACTTCAGCATCCCCTGTTGTTCGTAAGAGTTCCCCCTCTGGTGAGGAAAAGGAGTCATAGATACCTGTTCCTAAGGAGTTATCCCCTTTGTTCCCAGCTTCCAGTTCATCAGATCGTTCGATGGTATGCTTTCAGTGTGGTCGTTTCGGGCATTTAAAGCCGTCTTATCGCAACCCTCCGAAGACGTGTCATCGATGTGGTTGTCTGGGTCATCCGGAGAAGTTTTTCAGGAAGCGTCGCTTGAAGAGGAAGCTGTTATTGGATAATGTCAGTACCTAACTGTGAGGCAGAAGCTGCTTCAGCCATCAGATCCCCAACCACAGGTCTTGGGGTGAAGCTCGCGCATAGTCAGGAGTTCCCAGGGTTGTGAAGCGTTGCTCCAGGTTCGGTTTTCCGTATTGATGGTGGGGAAATTAAAAACCTTTTCATATTCATTTTCCTGATATTAAAGTTTCAACAGCGTTGTAAATGCGTTGTTTTTCTATAAAGTGACGATGGACTTGTTCTATGATAATCTATGCAAACTTGTCGTGTGGAGGTGATATTCTGAATTGTGTGTCCTTCTTAAAAGGGTGTTTGACTCTTGTGTGGTTTGACCTCGGTTCAGTTATGCTTGTCGGATGTAGTTATGTTTCGAGGAAATCAGTGCATAATGTCCCCAATTTGATGTTTGGTTAAGTCTTTTCTGTGGGTTATCCTGGTGTTGAAGTTCGTTGACTCTAGTCAGGGGTTCAATGTTTCGGTGGAGGGGTTAAATCTGATCATGTTATAGGAGTCAGTTTGGATCAGTTATGAGTTTCTGCACTAGGACCCGCCTTCTTGTGGTAGTATGTTTTAGATGATAAATTTTTGAACTAGTTAAGTTATTGTGGTGGGGAGAACCCCTTCGTGTTCTCCCCTCAACCTCAAACCTCAGTTTTCTCTTGAATCGGTCGGGTGTGATCTGTGTAGAGTAAGTTCATTCCCGAGATTCTCAGTTCTCTTTGGTTCCTTTAGTTCCGTTGGGTCATGGACTTAAATCTTGATCGACTTTTGGCCTGGTGACTTTCTGGGGGCAGAAAGTGTCTGTGGTGGGGAGAATTGTCACACCTCGACTGCAGATGTCCGAAATGTTTTCTCCTTTCTTAGTCTCGGTTGAAAATTTTCGAAGATTAATTGTGTTGGCGGTTTCACGCCGGTGCGCGGTCACTGCATCGTTAGCGGTGACTGTGCGTTCAGCCCGGGTGACCGTGTGTTCACCCGGTATGTTTAAATATTATAATTTTTATGTTGATATTTTATTGTTAACGCTATTTAAGTTGTGTTATTAATATGATAGTTAATTTTATTTTATATATGTTTATGTATGTTTATATATATATATATATATGTATATATACATATAGGTCTATATATGTTTATGTATATATCTATATATGTATAAATATATATATGTGTAGTATCTTTAAATTATTTTATTATTTTAAATATTTGATCAAAATAATTATTATTAGAATTACCTAATTTATCATTTATTATTATTATAAGTTTTATTATTATTATTATAAGTTTTATCATTATTATCATTATTATTATAGAGTTTCATCATTATTATTATAAAGTTTTTATATTATTATTATTATAACGTTTTATTATTATTATTAATATTAAAAGGTTTTTTTATTATTATACATTTTATTATTAATATTATAATGTTTTACTATTATTATTATTATACTTATTAACATTATTATTATAATGTTATTATTATTATTATAATTATAATTATAATTATTTTTATCATATATATATATATATATAAAAACCTAAAACTAACCCAAACCCTAATCCCTCTTTCCCGTAGTCGCCACCCCCCCCCCCCCTCTCCCCTCTCTCCTCCCTTTCTTCTTCCCCCACCTGCGAGCTCCCCTCCTCGCTTGCCCGAGTCCTACACCAGCCTCCCTCGCCGCTCCGGCCTCCGCTCACGCTCCTCCAGCGCGACCTGCTCCTACACCTCCACCTCCCTTACCCTGCCTCTTCCGGCCTTCCGACGCCCCCCTTTATGCGCTCCCTGTCGCCGGCGCCTCGCCAACCCACTGAGCCGACCCCCTGCCTTGATCCGCACCTCCAGAGACACCCCGCGTGACCCCCGCTCGGCCCAGCCCCATCCCCCCTTCACCATGTCTGCTGCTTCACCGACCGGCCCAGCTCTGGCCGCCTCCGGCGTCCTCCTGGTTCGGCCGACCCGCACCGCACCCCCTCTGGCGCCACTCCCCTCCTGCTTCTCCTGTCCAGCTACCTCCTCCTCTTCGGCCGGTGCCTGCCCGCCGCCTGTCCTCCGGCCTCCTCTCTCTCAGTCCTGCGCCTACCCGCCGCCTGCACCCCGGCCATCCGGCACCGCACCACCGCCCTCCACCGTCCGGGCTCACCCTGCCCCGTCCTGCTCCTGTTCCACCTCCGACGTCCTCTCTTGCCGCACCCCCGCCTCTCCGCCTCCATCCCGGCCCTTCAGCCCTGCTCCTGCACCAAGCCTCCCTCCGGTGACCCCGTCCCGGCCTCGGCTTTCCGTTGTCGTGGCGACCCGGCCTCCTCCCTCACCCCTGCATGTGAGTTTCTTTTTTTTATTATTTATTTATGTTTTGTTTTATTATAATTATTATTATTATGTTACCATTATTATTATTATACTATTATTATTATTGTTATTATTATGTTAATATTATTATTAATATTATTATATCATTATTATAATTATTATTATGTTATTATTATTAATACTATATTATTATTATTATTATTATATTTATTATTATTTTAATTATTATCGTATTATTATTATTACTATTATTATTATTATTAATATACTATTATCATTATGATTATGTTATCATTAATATAATGTTGATATTATCATTATAATGTGGTTATGCTAATAATATTATTATTATTAAATTATTATTGATATTATTATGTTATTATGTTATTATCATTATTATTGTATTATTATGTTGTTGTCATTATTATTATGATTATGCTATTATTATATTATATTAATATTGCTATTATGATTATGATGATATTATAATTGTGCCATATTATTATTATTATATCATTATCATTAATTAAGTTGTTATTATTATTCTCATTGTTATGACTATGTTATTATTATTATATTATTACTGATATTAACATTATATTATGGTTATTTTTATTATGTTATTAATATCATTGAACCCGTTTAACGGTCTACTATTTTAGGACCTCTTTGACGGCGCAATACGGTGCGCCCTTCTTCGCAACGGGAGATTTGCGCCGTGTCATTCTTCGTTCCGATTCGAGGTAGGTCTCCCATTGCACTCGCCTTTAAATTTAGAATTTATTTATTCCTTGTCTTTTCATTTTGTTTCAGTTATTTTAAATGTATTATTAAGTAGATATTTATAGTGTAGTGATCTGCTGATAAATGAAAGTCATGTTAAATTGTGTTTAGAAATGTTTTGGTGTGTGTAAATTAGTAGGTGTATTATTTATGAAAAAAGGTGTTTCTTAGAACCTTGATTAGAGGAAATACCGTATGACCTTTAAACTTGATTTTTAAATCTTTAAGTGTGATTCTTAGTTGTTAAAAAATGTTTTCCTTTAAAGCGTAATTAAAAGTTGGGATTTCATTTCCTTCAAAAAGTGATAAAAGGCTCGTTTGGCTCTTGATAAAAGTGGGGTACGTTGGATATTGGAAAATGAATTTACTTGTGAAACCAGTGTGTTTCAGGTTTAATATGTTGATTTTAGTTTCTTAAATAAATTTCTAAGTGTGTTTCTGGTTTTCAATGAAATGGCGTGTGTCGTATCCCTTTAGAAATGCTTTAGTATTAAATGGTTAAATGTTAAATGATATGACGGACTAGTTGGTACTTTATTAAATGTGATGGGATTATACAAACATATATATATACATATATGTACTTATGGGGGCATCTCTACAGGGGGACTTCCCTTCAAGGATTGTCGTGTAGTGGTGTCCGTGTAAGGGGTTGGCAAGTGCGGTGCGATGAGTCACGCGTGCGAGGGCCTCCCACTTACACAGTATTATTAAAACTACCGTGGGTTCCTGGGCGTCCTTTAGAGAATCGAGTGACGGTTGCTGGCTAACCCCGATTAGACGGGTTAGTCCCCCCTTGGTAGGTTAGGCCTTGTGGGGCTTGCCATTGGTTGGCTATTAGGGCGGCCAGAGGTTATTGACTTTGGAGTACCATGCCGGTAGGTAGTTTGAACCCGAGTACGTCCAGGGGTTTTCTAGGGATGTTTAGGATCACCCATGGTTATTTCTTACGGCTTCTGGTTTACTTTCACTTGCACTCTTTTTTCCTGCTTGTTTACTTTCAGTTCTTCTTTATAGCTTGTACTGGTTACTTTGTGGAAATGGTTTTCAAATGAAAAATGTGTTTTTCTCTTGTGTAGTAAAATTGAAAATGTAACACTTCTTTATCTTTTAGAACAAATTTAGAATCAATGAAAAGAAATTCAACTTTTGAAAAGGAATAAGGGTAATGGATCGTGTTTAGATTTTCTAGTGAAATAGTATAAAAGCCTACTTTTATACATTGTAGTTCAAACCTGGAATTTGTAGATTCTTTATTTACTGGAAGTGCTTTGGGATTTGTTGTTGGGCTCCCCTACTGAGTACTTTTGTGATCACGACCATCTTTTACCATTTCAATTGCAGGTTCCTTGTGTTCAGGTTTTCCTGGCTTGAGTCGCTCGGTGAGAGAGCGACGTTGGTTGTAGTTGGGTGGTGACCTGCGAGGTCATATGGTGGTACGTCATGGTGTATTTTTTTTATGTCTTTAGTGACTGTATGCTTGTTTAGTTTATATTCTTTCTTTCGATCCTGTTTTTAGTTTGGGCTGAAATCATTCCCATGTGTTCTCTATGATTCGCTGGCGCTTGTCGCCATCCCGGGAGGATCGAGAACACCTCTCGGGACTTGCTGCAGACCGGCTCGGGTGATCGGTTCAGGGTCGACCCGGGTTGGTTCCTGACAGAAGGGTAGGCCAAAAGATTGAGGAAACCGGGAGATCGTGGGATCTCCTAAGAGACGGGGTTGGATCTGAAATCTAAGTGTTCAGGTGGTCCTACGTATCCCATACAGATGGGAATCAAGCCACACGTAGTTCTAGATGGTGACTTTTAATATCATGGGGAATACGACATAGGAGGGCTAATCCTGAGAACAGGGCGCGTGTGGTGCAGCTATTGCAAACCCGACGTGAATGAGGACATAATCCTATAACACTCCACGCGATCCTATGGTCAAGGTCCCAAAGGCGATCCAGGCATGATGAATTAGTAGACCTCGATCTGGACCCAAAGACGGAAGATCTGGGAGCTCCTGGGGCTGGACCCGAGACAAAATGTCTAGGTGTTCCTACGTATCTCATTACGATGAGAATCAAGCCATACTTAGTTCTAGAGAGGTAGTTTAATGTCATGCTGGACGATATAGGGATCATAGTTTTAGGTCTTAGAACTCAGACGAAGGTGCAGTTTAGGGTCGTGATGGACCATACAGTTTAAGGTCATGTTGGACCATGCAATTTAAGGTCATGCTGGACCCGAGGTAGGCTTAGGAAAAGTACTTCTTGAGGAACCTGGAGTTGGTGGGAGGAGTTATGCGCTCACCATCCATAGTCACCATAGAATACGCGCCATTTGGATAGACCTTATGGACAATAAAAGGCCCCTCCCACTTGGGCTCCAACTTTGGTGGTTTCCTGCCGGGAATCATTGGCACTCTGAGAGCCAGCACCAGGTCACCTTGCAGGAAGGAGAGGAGGCAAACCTTCTTATTGAAATCTCGAGCCATCCTGCTCTGATGCCTTTCCATGTTATGTAAAGCGTGAAGCCTACTTTCGTCCAGCACTTCCAATTCGGATAGACGAATTTCAGTAACACTATCTGGCGCCTGCTAGTCATAGACCGCCGTGCCTAATGAGGAAAACTGGATCTTGATGGGCAAGACAGCCTCAACTCCGTATACCAGGGAATACGGGGTCACTTGGGTGGAGTTACGAGTCGTCGTCCTATAAGCCCAGAGGGCGTTGGTGAGCTTGTCCGGCCATCTTTTCCTATTCTGACAAACCAACTTTTGCAGAATGTTAGAGAGGGGTTTGTGAAATGCCTCAATCTGTCCATTCACCTACGAGTGATAGCGGGAGGTGTGGTTAGAGAGAATTTTGTACTTGGTGTACAATTTCTTCAGCTTGGCTGCTCAGAAGTTGGTTCCGTTATCCGTGAGGATAGTGTGAGGTACTCTAAACTGATAGATGATATTGGATCTCATGAAGTCAGCGATAGTACAGGCCTTGACTTCCCTCAGTGGGATTGCCTCCTCCCACTTCGAGAAGAAATCCGTAGCGGTTAAGATGAACCAGCACTGGCGGGCCGTCACCGGAAGGTAAGGCCCCACGACATCCAACCCCCAGACTGCAAAGGGCCAAGAATAATTGGTATTATAGAGAGGCTCTGGTGGCCGATGCACAAAGTTATCATAAACATGGAACACATGAAACCTCTTGGAATACTCAATGAAGTCATAGATCATGGAGAGCCAGAAGTATCCCAGCCTCTGAATCTGTTGGGACAACTTCGACTCAGCCTGGTGGGCGCCACAGGAACCAACATGCACTTCTTGCATGACCTGTGGGATCTTGACTCCTTGATGACAACGGAGGAGAACACCATCAAATCCACGCCTGTAATAGAGCTACTCAAGGCTGGGACCACTCTAAAGGGTGAAATGCGGCACGCGACGCCGGATTCATTCTCGCTCAGCTCGGTCCGGTGGAAGATTTCCATGCCAGAGATATTCAACCAAGGGCGTCCTCTAGTCTGGAACTATCCCGATTACCACGCCTGAAGCCCTCGGGGATCTTGAAGTAGGGGCGCCAGTGGTTAGATGGTTCACTCGCGGGCCACGATCGACTTCTGGAATAACATGAGCAATGATTCTCTGGTGCGCCACATGGAAGATTAAGTCATCATGTTCGGGCTCCGCAAGTGATGCGGCCAGGCTAGCCAAAGCAACCTCTCGACTGTTCCGCAACCGGGGAATGTGAACGACCTCTGGTTAGGAGGGGAACATAGCCATTAGACGAAGGGTGCACTCTAGCAATGGTACAAGTTCTGGCTTTCTGACAGCATAGTCACCATTGACCTGTTTGATGACCATCTCGGAGTCCCCCTTTACATACATATGGGGTACATAAATCTCGAGAGCCAACATGAGGCCAGTAATGAGGGCATGATACTCTACCTCATTGCTGGTGCATCCTTCTAACAACAGAAACGAATACGATAAAACAGCTTGCTCCTGGGTGATGAAGACGATACCCAGACCCACTCTGTTAAGCCTCGAATCGTTGAGCCTTCTACCGGTGGGGCTACGGGAGGCACCGTCAAAGTGAATATTCCAGCATGGGATGGTGTGATCAAATGAGAGGATTGACTCATCAAGAAAGCATAGATCCAGTGGCTGGTCCACAGAGGTTGGGTGGGAAGCTAAGAAGTCTGCTAACACCTGTCCTTTGACGGCCTTCTGAGGTACAAACCTGATGTCAAACTACTGGAGGATCACCACCCAGTGCGCCAATCAGCCTGTCAACATAGGTCTGTTCAGGATGTATTTCAATGGGTCTACCCAAGAGACCAGTTTTACCTCGTGGTGATGCAAGTAGTGCCACAATTTCTACATTGCAGATACGAGTGCTAGTCCGCTCTTCTCGATGGGAGAATATTTAATCTCCGCATTGAGGATAATGCAACTGAGGTAGTAGAGGCTATTCTTTGTTCCCTCGTTGTTTTTTTGGGCAAGAAGTGCGCCGAGGGATCACTCCAGGGCGGTCACATAAAGGACCAGCGGCTTTCCGGAAACGGGTGGCATCAAGACCGGAGGTTGAAGCAGATACTGCTTGATTTCCTCAAAAGTGATCTGACAGTCTTCGTCCCACTCGTAAGCAGCGCCCTTCTTCATGATCTGGGAAAAGGGCTTACACTTGCTAGCCAGATTCGCAATGAATCGGCGTATATAGGCTATGTGGCCTTGGAGGCCTCTCAGCTCCTAAATATTACTCGGGGGAGGCATCTGACTGATGGCCTTGATCTAGTCTGGGTTGATCTCGATGCCTCGATACCTACAAATGAAGCCAAGAAACTTTCTGAAGGTGACCCCGATGGCACACTTCAACGGGTTCATCTTCAAGTGGCGAGAACGGAGGAATCCGAACACTTTCTCAAGGTCTTTGAGATGGTCCTGGCACTGACGAGACTTAACCACCATGTCGTCCACATAGAACTCCACCAGTGTCCCGAGAATCGGCTTAAATATGCGGTGCAAGGCCCGTTGATAGGTGGAACCTGCATTCTTTAGGCCGAAGGGCATAACCTGGTAGCAGAAAGTACCCTGGGGGGGCCCTGAAGGCAGTAAACTCTGCATCCTCGGGAGCCATCCGGATCTGGTTGTACCCGTTGTACCCATCCATGAAGGAAAGGGTTTGGAACCCGGCCGTGGCATCGATCAACAACTCTTTCACGGGAAGGGGAAAATCATCCATCAGACAGTGGCGATTGAGATTGTAGAAGTCGATACAGACCCTGATATGCCTGTTCTTCTTCCTGACTGGCACAATGATGGCTACAAACCGAGGGTACTGGATTTCATTGACAAAGTTGTCCTTGATGAGCTTATCAACTTCAGCCTCAAAAATGG
The DNA here is from genome assembly GCA_963277665.1 of Viscum album. NCBI lineage: Eukaryota > Viridiplantae > Streptophyta > Magnoliopsida > Santalales > Viscaceae > Viscum > Viscum album. The sequence continues at coordinate 911,226,308 of OY728145.1, forward strand.
CACCGTGAGAGGGGTGCATCTTTCTGGGGGGCTGCTTGAACCCGTGATGGTTTGCTGGAAGGCCAAGGCGGTGGACAGCTACCTGGGGATCTAGTCCTGGAATCTCGTTATAACTCCAGGTGAACTCATCACGGTGTTGTCTGAGGAAGTATATGTACTATTTCTGTTCCTTGGGGGGCATAGCAGCGCTGACCAATGTGGGTATCGGGTCTGCCTCGCTACCGAGGTTCACCAGCACTAACTCATCGACTGTGGTGGGGACTCCCTCCTCAAATGAAGGAGGAGAATCTCCCATGTCCTCCTCTCCGCTCGAGGAAGGATCATCCACGGGGGGAGCCGTCTCAGGGTTTCCAGACCTTGACAGGAAGCTGGTGTCGGCTTGGGCGGCAGAGGTTGCCACGTCAGGGGACCCATGCACTGTAGAGACCATGGCGACAAAGGCGGTTTATCCAATCCCATCTGGCCTTCGGCCCAAGGGGACACACTTTCTGACATCAAAGCAGTGGTTGCGTGTTGGCTTGAGCTATCGATTCTGGCCCAGCGAAACAGACACGTATGACATACTGTCGTTGCCATGAGACCAACATCATGATATCGTACTGGGGTAGGAGGCTTGGGATCACATGAGCCTGGCTGGTGTAAGAGTACGAGGTGATTTACCGCCGTCGCTTGGACCCGAAAATATGCCTTCCAATAGTACCCGAATCAACAAATCACTGCCCCATGTCGGGGGTCGTGGCCTCCAACCGATGGATTGTGAAGACATATGCATCGTCCAATCCTACCCAGGGACCACTCGCGACAGTGGCGGGCTCGACATCACTTGCCAGGATCTGCTTGTCCTTGCTCTTATAATAATCAGTGTCCAGATAACGGGCTTCACAAGAGGCATAAGTAGACGCATCTCCTTGGAGCACGCCCAGTCGACCCTTAAGGGAGTATTTGAGGTACTTGTGATACGAGGAGGGGACCGCTGTGTGACGGTGAAGCCACGGCCTGCCCATCAATGCGTTGTAGGCAGTGTCCTGAGAGACAACCATGAATTCGGTATTGGCAATTAGGCTGGCGAGCTGGGTCTTCAGAAGAATCTTTCGGAGCGGAGTTTGCTCGGTCCTATCATACCCCTAGATCCTGAGGTCGGAGGGAGTTAAATCATCCGCAAACAACCCCAGTTTCTGTAGTGTCTGAGTTGGGATGAGGTTAATCCTGGAACCCGTGTCAACAAGACAACGGTGAACTTCCACGCCATTGAATTGGCCGGTGACGTACAATGGGAGAACGTGCCCCTGTATGGGAAGGTCTTCATCTTCACCGGAAAATGAGATAACCGCCTGACATTCGGCGTCCTCAATCTCCTCGGTGTGGAGGGCTTCTGCGGCCGCCACCTCCGTCTTGAACTGGAGGGGGCTCCTTAGAGCCTCAGCGAGCGCCTCACACATTTCAGACGAATAGAGAAGGGCCTCAAGGGTAGAAAGCCTTGTCAGAATGCTAGAAAGGTGCTTCAAGACATCATACTTTCGAGCCAAATGCGTGATTTTTCTTACAGGAGGCCGCTCAGCGATTGGAGGCATGATGGGCCCTGCCGGCAGGACCGGTGACTGACTGGTACTAGGCACGTCTCGTTGTTCACTAGTCGAAGCCCGAGAGGTGGCTTCCACGTTAGGACAAGAAGGATGTAGTCGGCCGGTGGTAGGGCAGGGCAGGTTGCGACACGGACGAGGTGGTCCCGCCTGATCCAGCAAAACAAACGGTGGTGGAGGCGAACCTATCGACACCGGGTGAGGGGACAGCGTGCGCTGATCTCTGTATCAGGCCTACTGCCTGGTCTCAGTAGCGTGCACGGACTGGTTGGAGGTGACGACTACTGTGCCCCGGCGATTCACGTAGCCACGGCTCCGCCGAAGTTGGCGGCGACTGGGGACATTGGGGAAGTCCACCTGGAGTTCCTCATCATCGGGAGCCAAAAAGGGATTTACCAACTCTACGTTGTTAACCGAAGCGTACCCCTGGCTTTCACTCGAGGAGTCATCCACTACAGGACGAAGTCTCGGCGGGATCCTCATCTCCGGGGACATAAAATCACCAAGAATGCGAGAAGAGGACGGCACTGGCAGGGCGCGTTCTTTCTTCTTGCATCGCTGCTTGCTCTTCTGGGAAGTGGTAGGCTGGGACGACGATGCCAAAGCAGCACTCGCAGATTCTAAGGTATCTGGATGACTTAGGCGTGCATGGATGATTCCATTTGCATGGGCAACCATCCTGCGGGCCACCCAGTCATTATACTTCAAGGACCCACTGTCGGAAACCAGTTGCACTCATCCTCGTTGTCGCTTCTGCCATCTGTTCTCACGAAGACACCTGCCACATGTGCCGGGGATGGTCCCAACATGACTATGTTGTTGTCAATCTGGTCTTGGAGCCAGTCCTTGAACACATAGCATCGCTGGATGGTGTGCCCCAGGATCTGGTGATAAGGGTAGTAGTTAGGGTGATTAGTGAGATGCGCCTCTTCTGGATTCCGACACTCATGCAGCCACATGATTCTATGCTCCAAGGCACTACAAAAATAACCGGGGACCTAGGCCTCGTCAAACGAGTAAGTATGATTCCTTCTGTCTGGAATAGGGTCTCTTGGAGGCTGACCATGGCCAGGGGCCGGAGGATCATTCTGAGGAGGCAGAGCCTGATTATCTCGCCTGGGTGGCGGCGTTGCATCACGCGGAGGAGCCTGCCGATATTGAGGTGGTCGCTACTGGGACAGAGGTTGTGCCCGTGGGGGTGGACCCCTTTGGGGCTGCTGAGCTGTCCTCACTGGTAGCAACTCTAGCTGTCTGGGAGCCTCTATCTTGGCTACAACAGCGGGATCGGCTCTAGCATCTCTCCTTACAGGGATTACAAGAGGCAGTGGGCGTGCCTGACTAGCCTGTTGCAGGGCTTCTTCAAGGCGTTGAGCCTTGTCCGAGAAATCCCGGAAACCTCCAGGGTAGTTCTAAGTGATCAGAGAAGGAACCAGCTCTTCCTTGACGTTCCCTACACACATTGTCATTAATTGATCTAGAGTTAGTGGCATGTCAACGGAGTACGTGAGCCCCTTCCACCGGGCGACGAAGTCCGCGACCCACTCATCGGGCCTCTATTTGCACTTGAAGAGGTCTAAAATGTTCGTCTTCTGGGTTGTGGAACTGAACTGGTAGAGTAATTGCTGATGAAGGTCCTCCCAGCTAGTCACGGATCCAACAGGGAGCTGGTTGTACCAGACGAAGGCTGGTCCTTCCAGCGTCTGAACGAATCCATGGAGCTTGGCAGCCTCTTGCTGCACCGGTGTCCCCAACATAGGCCCACACCTCGAGTTGAAGTGGGCCAGGTGTTGTGGCGGGTATCCAGTCCTGTTAAAGGGGGCGAAGGTGGGGTTCCCAAATCCTGGCGGGGCTGGCATATCATCCACCCATGCTGTTTATGGCTTGCCATACGGTGGGATTGCCACCTGCTGAGTTTCCAAGGCCTCCAAGCGGGCGATGAGCACTTCCATCAGATCGTCCCGAACACGGATTCCTGTCCTGATGGGGATCTCTAACCACAAGCGCATTGCCATGCTCTCCAATCTGGTGTTCAAAATTAGCAGCTCGCGGGGCGGCTGGCAGAGCGACTCTCGGGGCAGCAGGAGGAAACCAAGCATGGTCCCCCAGGTGATCCCGCCGCTTGGGAGGGTTCAGCGAGATGTATCGCGACCTCTTTCCATGGGCCCCGACCTCTCCCCTGTCGGTGAACGCGACATGGTTGCGGTTTCCCGGGGGAATCTCAGCAAGGGGTAGGTGCTCCTGCCCATGCTGTCCTGCCCCAGGATTACTATAGTCAGGCCTCCACTCTACAATGTGTTCGGCCAAGAGCTCATCAACCAGCCTCTTTTTCTCAGTAAGCTGCTGGCGTAGCGTGGCCTTGTTTGAGTCTTCATCTTCCTTCTATACCGAGGCAGATAGGTCGGTGAGCTTGACAGCCCCGACATGCTCTTTACCTTTGCCGCCATTTCAGCTCAGTGTCAGTGCCTTAGTGGGTGTGGGTAGACCTAGGAGGATCCTCAGGTGGCGAGTGATCCACCCAGATGGGTCCAGTGGCGGCTTGTTTTCATGGGGTGAGTCCCCATCGAGGAGATGCACGCTGTTTCCGTCATCTAAAAGGTCATCAATGATTACCACCACTGCCTTTGGCGATATTCCCTCAGGGCCGCCCGGTGAATTGGTCTGCCAGCAGATCGCACAGAAAAAAAGGGCAGCGTACTACCCCCATCCGCAGATGTGCATGTGGGGGTGGCTTCCTCGGTAACCTTGGGGATTACATGAAAACTCTGGATGCATTGTTGTTGAAGGTCCCAGCATTGGCCAGGCGACTCGGGGTGCCGAACCACATGGAGCGCTTCCAAGTCGACCCAAAGACACTGCTCACCGATATCCTCGAGATGTTCTTGACTCCCGGGATAAGGTGCTAGTTGATGGTGAAGATGAGAGTGAGTCAACCGAAGAGTCTGGCGGAAACATTCGAACTCTCCTGGGGTGAGCGACTCTGGCATATCAAAATCTGATCCTGCGACCGACCAAAACTTCTCGGGGAAGTGTCCCGCTGTGAGGACGGTCCAGAAGCTCCATGAATCTGGTTCGAGGTCCAGACCTTGCTGCCCCTTCTTGTCAACCGAGAATGGTCGGGGAGATGGAAATGGCGCCAAGGTAGGTCGTTGGGCCGGTGAGCTGGCCGACGGGGAATACGGCGAACATGCCGATTGGCTGCCGATCCCTGAGTCGTCCTCCAAGGGCTTCAGTGCCCCGGCTGCCATATTGCGATAAGATGAGCCTGCGAATGGGACCCATGTCACAGCGTCGGTGATCGTCGAGGGTGTGTCGCCTTGTGACTCTTCCGTCGGTCCCCAGAAAAGTTCCCCACCCTCCCTGACTGAGGTGGAAGGCGCTTCCGGGGGGGCCAGTGGTAACTGCGACAGACGGGGTCAAGTAAACAGAAATGCCCTCATCCACCAAAAATAGGTCTAGAGATCACAATATGACATATCATTTCCATAATCAGAGTCTCCAACTGTCTCCCACTCTAACTAATACTTATCCAAATTTAAGATTTTAAAAATATTTGAATCCACCTTCCTTAACACCTTAGATGACGATCTGGTAGACACGTTTCTAGGAACATGTTTCTGACGCTTTTATACCAGGGCGCGTGCGCGTGTCTGTCACGCATTGGAGGAAGCGTGACTCAATGCCCCGCATTCCCACTTTCCAAAGGTGGGAGGCATCAGTTCCTTATTCAGGGATGTCTGCTCCATGGTCAAAACCGGGATGATGGGATGTTGGTTCTTCCTTCCGTGGATTCCACCTCAGAGCTCGTCACCTAATCCGTGACTCCCTCATAGATTTAATACGGGTTCATGAAGCTCGTTCCCAGTTCCATATATGCATGGACGCCAGTTAAATACGCTGCTTCCGTCGAGACGCTCCAAGGGGTCTTGTCGGGGAAGCAACCTTCAGTGAGGAGAACGGTCGCATTGGGGTGTCGTTGGCATGTCTTGGTGCTGGGGATCAGCATGTCTATCTTCTGTCCCTTATCACAGGGCTTCTCGAGGTCGTGGAAGCTTGAGGCATCCCACATCGAACGCGGGGAATATGTACCATCTGAGGTTTTCCTTAGCTTCCCATGTTTAACATGGGGTATGCCGCGAGTTTAAAGCCTTTCGGAGATGGATCAGACTGATTGGAACACTGAGAGTGGATCAGATTGAAGGACCCCCTAGGGGGAACACTGATGTTGGGGCCAGCATGTGGGCGGAATCCCAGATACTATGGAGTGGGGTGGAGTGGCATGATCTCACCGGGATGTGGCGGCCCGGGTAAGGATCAGGATGGATGATGGAGTGGTGGGCTTGAACCTTGTGGAGGCTTACTACATATCCCCATGGAAGGGAATCAAAGTCTACGTAGTTCAGTGATACAGAGGGACACCTGAAAAGGCAACCTGTGAGAATGGATGCATGGATGGGAGCCTGGAGGAAGTAAGATCTCCGGGCTAGGGAATGAGCTTCCCAAGGCACGTGGGCTTGAGGGGGGAAGTCAGGATGAGACGTGGATGTGAGGCATGGGTCTTATGCTCGTAGACATCCCAAGAGGGGTAATATAGTTTAACGTCATGCGGGACGAGATATAGTTTAACATCATGCGGGACGAGGGCATACAGTTTAACGTCATGCGGGACGAGGGATCTAGGGATTACGCTAGGAGTCGGCCCATGGTGGATATGGGGATTACACTCTGATGCGGCCCATGGTGGATGTGGGGGTTACGCTCTGAGGCGGCCCATGTTGGATATTGGGCTTACGCTCTGAGGCGGCCCATGGTGATAGGGGAACCGACGTGGAGAGGTTGGAACGACTGGGTGGTGGTCTTGAACCTCGTGGAGGCTTCCTACGTACCATGCATTAGAACAGATCAAAGTCCACATAGTTCGCTGTCATGGGGCTTACGCTATGAGGTGGCCCATAGGAGGATGTCATGGTCGATGCGCACTCTAAGCCCACGTGAGTCTTGCTCGGTGTGGGAAACAAGAGACAGCAGGGACCAGACGATCACGTTGGGAAGGGTACATCTGTGAGAAGCAGAATGGGGTTTATGCGCTGAGCGGCCCAAAGAGGAAACAGGGGCTTATGTGTGGTTAGTGGCCCTGGGTGCTGGGGCTTACTCCAGAGTGTAGGACTGTGGTGCAACAAAGCACAGTGGGAAAGGGACTCCACTGGCCTTGGCAGGAGGGAAGTACAGAGGTGCTTGGGCGCAACCTTCTGTAAGAGAGGCTAGGGGCTTACGCTCTAAGGCAGCCCTTCCCCTGTGGACAAACGCCACTCCTAAAATGAGGATCTCATTCCATGTGAGTAAGAATCCATTCCTGTGGATAAAAGAGGTGTAATGAATGTCAGAGTTGGGGGAGGGACCCTGCGTGCGAAACACGAGGTTGGACCACAGTTTAACGTCATGTGTTAAGGACGAGGTGCTTAGCAGTTTAACGTCCTGCAGCTTGGACGAGGTGGGTTCACTCCACATCCCTAGGGCTTAGATTCCCAATTCCCTCTACCCCCTGTGGGAGGGATGGAATCATCAAGGCCGTAGTGAAGGGGGGCCGCAGGGCGTACCATTGAGGGGTCCACGTTAGCGTGGCTATGTGAAGAAACAATAATCGTTATCGTGCCTATGTGGAGACGCATAAGGCAAATCAACGCAATGAGAAACACCGCCCAAGGGACCTTGAGGTTACTTCGTATGAGCCTGGAAGGCCGTACGGGAAAACAACGCATGGCGTGCATGCCCGACAGGGAAGACATTAGGTGTCGACGCGGAAAGGCAGCCAAGGGGCGTCAAGGTAAAGGGGTCCTGGGTGTTGCGTTCAAAAGGAAGGTTTGCGCGCAAAACACCAGGATGGCACGCAATAGGGCCAGAGTATTGCATGGATAGGTGATGGCGCGCAAGGTATTGCGCGCGTAGAAGGGGATTGGGCGCAAGGGACAATGATCGCACCCAAGCGAAGTACCCATAGGAGGAGGCAAATTCACATATGCCGGTGGAGTTGCACGCAAAGGAGAACCCCGGGGAAAGGTTGCGTGAATAAGTGGGATTACCTGGAAGTCATATTGCGTGTGGGAGGAATCAAATTGCGCGCCCGAGATCTGATCCGAATTCCTCAACCCCCAAACCGTTGGGGGTCGCCTTCTATTTATAGGCACCAGCCGGCGCAGAATCCAGGCGGTGCACGAAAGTTTCCACGACGGGAACCGTCGGCGCGCAAAGCTTCACCGTGCAGAACCAGGGCGCGCAAAATTGCGCGCAACAGCGGCTCGATTACGCAAATCCCGGGAATGCTTTGCATGGACATCTTTATTTCACACAAGCCCTCCTTTATTTCACGCACCACTTCCCGGACCTCCGGACCGTGCCTCTGATTCCAAATATGACTTCTCTTTTCCATGTCGAAACATCCTATAAGAGTTGCTGACTTTTTCGGCATCTACAAAACATTATAATAATCCTTGCATGGCCTCCGATTTACAGGAACAGAGATAAAACCCTCACTAGAAGAACCCTTTTTATTGCCACTTAAAATAGTATCCTTGTAAGAGTTGTGACCACCAATGCCTGAGACCCTAATTGGGGTACCCACATTCTCCTGTTCACCCTCAGAAAAGTTCCCCCATTTTTTCAGGTAATTCAGAAACCTGGAAAAGCAGCTGGATTTCCTGTTGGCTATCAAAATGTGGTTGCACATCATTCTTATTGAAGACATCAACCTGGAGGGTATCAAGGTCCACAACAAGAGTAAACTCTTAGACCAAAGCAGAAGTCATAGAGGGGCCACTCTGGTCCTTCATCGGAGAAACATCAATTAACAACCCTTTGCCACTATAGAGACCATCAGGAGTAGTGGGAACGAGCTCTCTAAGTGAATCACCATCATGAGTAGTAGATTTTGGAAAATTCGAATCCTTCCCCTTTGACTTCCTATGAAAGAGTGTTGTTGAATGTCCTCTTACCCTACATTCCCCACAAGAATCATTCCTCTGACATTACTCTAATGAGTGTCCAACGACCATACATTCATTATAGAAAAGAGGGTGTTTTTCATACTCAACATCAATGTGAATGTTGTCAGAAGGAGTGGAAAGGGTTACCTTGTCAATCAGAGTGGTGCTGAGATCAACCTCCACCAACATCCTAGAAAAATGACCAAACCGAACATCCTTGGTCTCTTTGTCAAGCTAAATCGGAGTCCCAATTTCCATGCCAATATGAAGTAGATTTTTCAGGTGCTAGAGGACCCAATTGCATCCATGAAGATGAATCCATAACTAAGAAACAAAATATCTTGCACGTGAGACATTAAAATCCAATGACCATTCATGAAAATGAAGCTAGCTAGGTATCAGAAAAAAAGTTCCCATGCTCCATGCTTGAAGCATCAGATCATCAGATGAAAAAAGGCAATGGAAAAATCCTCGACTAAGCGAAACACATTTCCAATTAGAGAAACCCCACAAAAGCAAGGTTCTGCGAATCAAATCATCAAAATTACATGGTTGCGCACCTTTGGGAAGAAAAATTCATGCTATCAATGTTTTTTTAATTTAAATTCTCTCATCAAGCGCTGCAAGATTTGCTTCAATGTGAGCTGATTAACCGTTGTAATGAATTTTACTAGGATCTGAGTCCTTCAACAGTGCAAATGAACAGGTTCCATCCAGTTTCAACCCTGCATTTGATTTTTTCATCACATCATAAGAGGAACTAGAACCAGGAATAACATAACCATGGGGTAGAACCAAATCTCTTAGCAACACCTCACGGGGAGGGACCAGATCATGTAGAAAAGCCTCTACAGAAGCTACAGCCGCATTAACCGACTCCCGAATCGATGAAGCATGAAAGTTGCCTCGGCTCGCATTTGTCTTCAATGTCGGATGAGAATACTCTAAAGCTTACGTAGATCCAGCGCGAGTCTCAAAGCTGCATGAACACCGACCGAAGAAATGGACTTCGCCACAACCGTAGGCTTGCAAGCCTAATCCAATCGCCAAGGATCTCAAGCAGACGTCCAGGATGGAGCCGTCGACGCCACTCCACCAGGAGGAGAAATCCGATTGAAACCGAGGAAGAATGGAATCTCCATGGCCAAACCAAAACCCTAAAATCCATTGAAGTAAGAGGGAGCACCATCTCCCACAGCCCGTAGCACCATCATAAAATATTTTTCAAAAAATAACCAGTATAGAAAATATTAAAATGATACATTTTTAAACCACTATAATGAATGTAAAATATTTTTTAAAATAATTTTAAATAATTATTTTAGTATAAGAATAAAATATTGAGTTTTTTATAAATATTTACATCAAGGTAAAAAGTTTTAAAAATAAAAATTAAAACATTTTAAATAAGGATTTTATAAAAATCCCTTACATATTTAGTAACTTTTGAAACAAAAAATATTGAAGGATAAATGTTGGACTGGATTTTAAAATAACTTTAATTTATGTAAATTAATTATAAAACACATCCATAAGTATGTTTATACACCACATAAAAGTAAACTTGTGGTGAAAATGTAATAATTCTCAAATAGAAAATTGAGATGAGATATCCCATTTCCTTAAGTCTACCTTATCATACAAATTCCTCAAATCCTATGTAATAAATATATATTAATTATTTAAAGGTTTAATAATTTCTTAGGTCTATTACCTTATCAAAGTTACTTTTATTTAATTTTTTATGATATCTTATTTACTTAATAAATCAATTAAATTCTTGTAGGGTGTTTTGAGGAAGTTTAGCTCATAATCCCAATGAAATTTTGGTAGGTTTACCATGATAAAAGGATTTGTGATTACATAATATATTTAATATCAATAAATCCATAATTATAATATTAAACATTTAATAAAATGTTACAACCATCCTTTAGGGGAAGACATGAAAAATGAATCTCATTGCTCTGTGTAGGTGGTAGTCCATATGTATGTATTAGTGATGTTATCATTTTTAATAGATATATTTGTAAGAAGGCAAGTAGTATATAATCTTTATGGAGTCATAATTATATAAAAAATATCATATATATATTTTTAGTGTATCATAATAACTATCCAAGTGGGTTTTTTTAAAAACAGACCATGTTACTTTGTTGAGGTGGTAGTCCACACACATGAATAAGTGATGTTTTAATTTTCCATATGATGGTAAAATTTATAAAAAAGAGTTATGAATACAACATAATAACATTCAGGTATATGTAATATAATTATTTTATAATATAAAAATGGAAATAGTATATTCTAATGAGGTGTAAGGTGAAATAAACATGAAAACACTTATTTAATAGCTATACCACTTATTAAAAACACCTTTTTTTCCTTACACCTTAAGAATTATAGGTTGGTATTTTGCAGAGAAAAATAATATAAGAAATATGGTTGATTTTAGTATGTTATATTGGTATTTATTGGTTGATCTAAATAGCTAAAACCATGTAAACATTATAGGAGAGGTGATTCCCATATATAAGTGAGGGGGTTCTCTCTTGTAATTTTAAAAATTTTAAAATAATATAAAGTCCTATTAATGGGAAAGTGGTATTGAATCTATAAAATTTTAAATATAAGTGTACAATAGTGAAAATAATCTCATTAAATAAAATTTTATATAAGGTTTTTTGATTTTATCACTCAGTTTTATTCTTAATTAACTTGTTTTACCCTATACCATGGGGATATTTTTACCAAGGTCATTATTCATCTTGTTTTAAAATTAAATTTAAATAATTTCATAATTTAAAAATCATGATTCCATCAAATAAATATTTTTTATTATTTTATTTCTATACTTGGAAGAAAGTAAAATTAATACAATTTTTCAAAATGCAATGAAAATTTGTTTTTAGAAAAATATCCCATTTAAGGATAAAAAGGGTTTTATAAAAAAAAATATAATATTTCATCCCATGTAAATAATTATATTATTTTGAATAAATGTTATATTATTTTAATTTAAAACCAAATCTATAACAAGATTTTACTTTTACGTTGCATTATTTAAATAAATGAAATGATATTTTTGCAAAAATCATAAAATTTCTTTATTTACTCAAAAATAAATCTTTTCATAAAAATGCTAAATGTTTATCTTAAGATTATTTTTATATGATGTTACCAAAATTTATGTTCATTTTATCAATTAAAATTTCTATATGTTTCCAAAATTAATCATAATATCCCTGTATAAAATGCAATAAAAATTATTTTTCATTAAAGAATATTTTCAATGTATAAAATAAATTTATACTCATTACTTATATAGTAACCACCATTTGATGAATTTTAATTTATTTTATTATACATAATAAATATAAATTTCATGAAAGTCAATCATATATAGTCATTAAAATAATTTAATTCGACAAAAATACCTCACACCATTAACATTGCTTTTCTCAACAATTTCTCCACTAATATTGAATGATTTTATTTATAATTTAGTTCTTATTTAAAATGAGTTAATCGAAAAATATTTGTTATGGAAAAAGTTTCTACATATATTTCATAATGCAGTTACAACTATTCATATCCGAAAATCCAACAACTAGGTAATATCATTTATATTGAAATAAGAATATTTTAATAGTATATCATTGTTCATTTTCTTCATGTTATTGTGTGTGATACACACAATCTAACGTAATATTCATTTAATGGAATATAACTAAAATATTAGGGTGTAACAGTTTCATTGTGGAATTATTTATTATTTTTGAAATATATTATTTCCAATTTACTACTAAATATTCAACAGCAATAATATACCTATTAGATACATGAATACCCACCAATTATATTTCCAACCTTATATCCAACTATCATATTTACAAAAGAAAAAAATTTAATGTTTGTATTTCATTAAAATATATTATCTATTATATATTCTTATAATTATTCATATTATCCATTTACTTATCTCTCAATATGTCTATACTATTTTACACTCTCTTCCTTATTTAAAGAGATGCAATCGAGGTTAAGATCTTCATGGAAAACCATTTTGATAATGATTTAATATTTTTACTATTTGTATTTACATGTGGTTTTATTCCACTTTCAATTTTGGTAATGATTTTTTATATTGTATTCTCAATATTTTTTAATATTTTTATTTCATTGTAATAATTCCTCTCAATAAAATTTATTGCGGTCTAGTTTTGTTTGGGGTTTCAAGTGATATAAGATATTTAAAAGAATATTTTTTTAAAAGGGAAATTAATTGTAAAATCATAGGGTTATGAATTCTAACCCCTTAGAATAATTTATCCCATTAAAATTCATTACTATGATTAAATAAATCAGTCTGCCTCTGTCACGACCCGCCTTCACCAAAAGGAGGGAAGGGTCAGCAGATTGCCATGCCCTTCCTTATTTATGTTTAAGAAGAGATAAGGACCCTCGAAAGCCGCCTTCAATAGGTCTCGGAGTGGCGACTAGCACCAAGGGTATGGAAATCACACACGAATTGAAGGCATTACCCTTTTTGTTTTATAGGATCAGGTGATAAGATGATTAAACCCAATAACACCAAAACTAAAATAAAAGTAAATCCAAAAGGTAAACCATTCCCACATGCATGTTCAAAAGTAAATGATACAAGCCAAAAAAACCCCAAGGTAAAAAGATACCAAGAAAATGTAAAATGACAACAACAACTGTCCCAAGGGTCTGCACTAGTATGGTCCTGCGTGATGCCCGAAGTCCTCCAAGAAACCTGAAAGAAATTTTATATACGTAGGGTGAGAATACAAGTATACTCAGTAGGGAGAAACCAAAATCTCTCGTGCACAAGTGGCGAGGCATACTAATGCCCTTTGAGAAAAGAGATGTCCAAAACATCTAGCAAGGTAAACTATCCACCCAAGCCTCACCAAGGCACACTCCCCAAATAACGCAAGGAAAGTAAAATATAGTAATAGCACGTCGATTTTTGGGTACCACGCGCCACTTTCCCACTAGTTATTCAGACATCCAACGCATCGAACCAATCCCTCCATTCTCACCGCAGTCCCACTACCGAACCCTTCCCGCACACACCTCGGCCATAACCACTATCCCGCCCGCAGACACCTGGGCCAAACTATCACATGTAACCACGTCTACAAACACCTAGGCCAGAACAACCGCTTCCTTGCCCGAAGACACCTGGGCCTCATCCTGAAGATACTTGGGAAACCACCTACTTGCACACACCTGGGCTAACCACCGCAACCACCCCGCCCAAAGAGTCTTGGGCGAATAATGGACCTCAGGCCATCACATCCCACCCAAAGGTACTTGGGCTATCAGGGAAAGGGAGAAGAAAGGGGCTAATAACCAGCCACTAGTGGGAGTTTGGGAAAAAACACCCTCCCCCATGAAATGTGGGTGTTCGACACTAAGTGCTCAACTTGGGTGGGGAGAAAATAAGAAACACAAAAATAAAAAGTATATGTATAGGTAACAAGCACTCACCCAATCTAGGTTTTTCTTCAGATAGCCTACAGAACACATTTAGCACCCGTGTCAAGTCACAACTCACACCAAACCAAAACCCAGTTGTTCCATCCTTGTTTTCGTGTTCAGTAATAATGTTTAGATGATTTTATGCACCTACTTGGGAAACTAGAAAGCATAAGAACAAGCCAAGGAAAGAGTACAGTCAAACATCAATTTAAATGTTCACACCCGGTTCTCTTGTAAAGTCACAACCCCAAAAAAGAAGGGATATGTGAGATCCCTCAAAGTATTGGGACCAAGGAAAACCTGATGATACTACCCCATGTTTCCCCAAATTCCAGAAGCAAACGTTTTCTCATCAACAGAGGATCCCACCCCAATTTTTGATATGAACAAAGTAACAACACGACCTAAAATTCACAACCAGAGAAACCATAACAACAGGGGATCCAATCCCCACCCACATCACCCATCAATCGACTCGTGAACGAAAAAACAACCAAAACACTACCACCAACCCAAAGCAGGCCCATGCTGGTAATTTCATATTTAAAAGATTTAACACACTCCATGATTCTAGTTCCACTGTACTTTAACCGGGGTTATCAAAGAAATGGTTTGATCCTGGTGCTTTCAATTTATTTATCCAAATATACGTAATTAACCAATTTCCTTTACATGACCAACACAAGAAGTAATGGTTTATTAATGCATAGAGAAATACCACCAACGACCATGATTTTCAGTAGGCGTAAGCCCACACAATTCAGAAATCATCAATCATGAAAGATAAAAATATACCAGCGGCCACAACCTTCCCCTTCATTCTTAGAATCCATTTATTATCTTCATTACTTTTGGTTCATCCAAATTCTATAGAAGCAAAAGCGTACCCACCCCGCATGATGTACATAATGGAGAGACAAAGGTGAAACCCTACCTGATTTATCAACGATCGAAGTTTACAACACGCCAGTAACAGTGGATGCACGATTTGTAGGGGTGGGGCCTCAGGAACTCAAGCACGAGAAGACGAAACGATGGGAGGGTGATAGAGAAAAAGAAACCCATGGATAACCCTTCAGTTTGTAAAGGTCGGGGACGGTTGAGATAAGAATGAAAAACCACGTAAGGAGTGGGGTTGTGGGTTGACCATGCAGCCCCACACATCATTAAAGGGTCCCCGCCCTTCAGGGTGGTTAAAACAGACGCACACCTCACCAATATTTAATTAAATCCTATTAATGGCTTTACAACGGGTCAAAACTTGGCTCAAAAGCCACATTGTGCCAAAAGGAGGTGCTACTAGAAAACCAGTGAGGGTAGGAAAGAGCCACCAGTAGACGCTCTACCGGTAGGCTACAACCACCGGTAGCCGAGAGATATAGGTGGCTGACAGTGACCGGTAGCCGAGCTACCACTGGGCTGTAGCTACCGGTAGACCGAGCTACCGGTAGGCCGAATTACTGGTAGTCTGAGCTATAGGTAGGCCTACTACAGGTAGGCTAGGGCTACCGGTAGGCCTATCGTTAGGGGTCAAAACTTCACCAAGAAGCCCTGATAACTTTCCCAGACTACCCAGAACACAAAACATCATATTTTTCACTATGTAATGGACCTCCACGAACCCGAGCCATTACAGCCTCATCCTCATTATATCATTGTGTTCCAACATTGCTTCCTTAAACTTATAATTTATACATAATACTTTAACTATGTGGTATTGTTTCATAGTACATTGTCTCTAGATCTAACATTCATATAGCTTTTTCTAGATAAGACACATCATGTTCCAACTATAAAACATTTTGGATTAGTATATGTGATGGACTAGGTCTATACTTCATGAAAAGTGATGCATGGAAAAAAATAATGAACTTAGGAGAGGTTCTATGGATGTGCAAGATGAAAAAACATCGTCCCCATGTGATTTGAGATATAAAAATGGCTAATGTATCTAGGGGTCATTTTTTCCTTTTTCTGAAATCTCATAACCCTCTTCTATTTTTTTTTATTTTAAGGATTACATTGTAGTTTAACATAAAATCCAAATCTCAAAAAAAATTCTTTAAGTAGATCATATAGTTATTTGATACAGTTTTAATATTTCACATAATGGTTTGAATATTCTCTAATATTTATTAAGAAAGATCTAATCCTAGTTTCTTATGATCTATATCTTTATCCCAACATGTTAGAGTTCTATACCTCTCCACATACAAATCCTCATATGGTTCAATTTGAATGATTGAATGGAAACTATTTTTATAGGAAAGCCGTACCACGGAAAAATATTGATCCCATACTCTATTGAAATCCATAAAACATGATCTAAACATATCCTATATTGTTTGAAAGTTTATTTTATATTGACCATCATTCTATGGATGATAAGTAATGGTGAGGCTCTACAAAATTTCCCTTTTTTGAATACTTCACTAGAACTTCAAGTAATACATCATATCTCAATTTTTTATATTTAAGAGGTACTCCATGATACCTCAAAAATTCCTTTATTTATATCTCCTAAAGTTGATCTAGTGAGAAATATTCACTAGTATGAATTTCGGCATTTACTTCTTAAGGTGATCAAATATAACCCAAATGGTATTATGTTCTTTAGAGGCCTTAGGATGACCTATAATGAAATCCATGGTAATATTATCCCATTAAAATAGATGTGTAGATAATGCTTTCATATTCCCGTTAGACTTTTATCATTCCACATTACAGTACTGGCATACTATGCATCAAGATATATACTATGCAATCTACAACTTCACGTTTTCTCATAAAAAATCATTACTAAGATCTCTATACATCATTGTGCTTCTATAATGGATATATATTTCTGATATTTGTTCATCATCAAACAAATATTTATTAAATTCTAGTATTACTGAATCACATATTCATTTCTAGAATCTTATAATAAAAAAATAAGAAAGTTAACTCTAGAATATTCCTAAACATATTATATATCCCTATATCTTTCTTTTGTGCCTCTATGATCTTTACATGGATATATAGTAATGTAATATTTTGGAAAAGAAAGTATTTATCCCTTTACCTAATTATTTAATGTTCCATAATTTTCATATATAATATTATTGGGTCTCATTCAATCCTTATCATGGATAAGGTATCATGACATTTCCTTCTCAAATCACCAACCACCCTATTTTACTTTACAGGGTGTTAATGTATCATGTTGTCATAGTAGTTGATCTACTCTAAACGTATCCTTTTGTGCATGTTCACCTCCTTCTATGTAAATATATAATTCAGGATATTGTGATCAATTTATATTTTAAACTTTTCTTTATAGGGATAATGCGTCAATAATTTTAATGGAAATACTATCGCTCTTAGATCCAAATCTTACATCATGTAATTTTACTCATAAATCATTAATTTATATGATGAATAATCTAACACTATTTCATTATATATGAGTACACATAAAAATCCTTTATTTAATAAATAACGATCTAATACAGGAACTTATTCAATATTGATATGTTCTAGTATAGCTGCAATAACCAACTTTCTCTTCATCTCCATGAACATTTACTTTCATTATTTTATCAAGTTGAACTTTCTTCCCTTCCTAGTTAACGTGGTTATTGTAATTGTTATTTATTATATATATCTCAAAAATCATGGATAATATCAATCCAATATAATAAAACTATAGAAATTTTTTATTGTGGTTGTTATTATCCATTCATAAATCATCTCTAACTAATAAGGATACATATATTTACCCACTATTGTGGCTACATTTCCCAAGAATTATAGTATATATAGATAGAATTGACACTTGATAAATTTTTTATACAATTTATCATTTCTCAATGTGTTTAGAAAAATCCTCACAATATTTTCATTCTCGTCCATATCTTATAATGTATGAGAATACCTTCTATAAATATTACCACAAATTGATCATGGTAATCACTTGAGACTTTATTAATTAGATCCATAATTATGGAATGTAAAATTTTGAGTATTAATAGAATCAATATGAATTTAAAGTACCCATATCTTTAATAGAAGGCTATCTTGGGATCATACTCCCTCTTTACCTTTAATTGGTGATATCAAGATCGAAGTTCAATCTTTGAAAAGTATCAATACCCCTACAACATACCAAACAAGTCAAAAATATAGGATAGACGATCATTATTCTTGATTGTGTATTTTTAGGTTCATGATAACCAAATTAGTGAACCATTTATCTATATTTATTTTTAACAAAGTGGTATAGTTCACCCCATATAAAATTACTTGGGAATATAAAACCCTTTCCATATTTTAATGTTATTTATCTTAAATTACTTTAGTTCATTTAGGGCTATTCTATACATATTATTTGATATAGTTATAACACAATAGATGATTTATATATAAATATCAACCTATCAATTTTGGTGAAGAATAAAGAAATATTCATGAAAAGTATCAACATATTCAATCCCATTAGAATATCCTTTGTATTAATTTTTCATAAACCAGTCGAGAGAAATTAAAATCATGATTGGTTATTAAAACCCATATAATGGATGTAATTTCTCTAAAGCCTTTATGGTTAATCTTGCATCAATATATGATCATAAAAGATGATTTGGGATATGAAATGAAACTCCCATATCATGAAAATTAACATGTTATCAACATAGAGAATAAAAATCCATGCCTAATATCACATTATATTTTGTTAAAGGGAAAATAATAATAATTTATGGAATAGAATTACAAAATATTTCTATCAGAGATGGGATAGATACTTGTAATAAAATCATTATGCCAATATTTTTTTTAAATTGATAATTAAAAATATAGCCATTGGAGTGGTGATTTTATTCCGTTAGAAAAATTATCTAATACTAAGGAGTGGGTAGATCAAAAATCAAATAAAAATTTAATGTTATACAGAAGGAGATAAGTGTATTGGGAGGTATAATATCAATATTCATTATGATTAAGGCATTAGTTTTTAGTTTATTTATTACACTAACATTTCTTTTAATCCATTTAATTTTTTTCCTCTTCATATATCTTCAGAATCCTTGTGATTTATGTACTTCTCTTCTACACATTAATCATTTACCAGTCCCATTCAAGAAATTTAAACCATTCTTCTTACCAAGTTTTGGACATTAAAAAAAATTAATTTTCATTCTTCCATGGGTTTTATAAATTTAGTTTCCTCAAAACTCAATTTTTCAATTTTTTTACCCACACCAAGAGATTAATAAAATCTTATAATCTCAATTTCTACATTGATATAACATTAAAAAATTTCTCCATAGATATGAAATTCCCTTATAGCCATTGATTTTCAGATATATGGACAGAATCCATTGAAAAAAAATCAGTTTTTCTTTTATGGTCTATAATAAAAAAATGTTTTACATACATGTATTGTGAAGTTTTTTTAATAGATAAGAAAATTCGCCGTCCTTTTGTTTCATCCCTATTAATTCGCTCTCCATTTTTTGTTCGAATATTTCAAGGGAAGTATTTATTAAATAATACCTTCTTAGACTCATCAAATTCTATAGAGGTGATTCATTCCTCTTACATCATATTCCTAACGAGAGTAAACTATTGGTTGTCTTCTCCTTCCAAATGATAATCATTTAATTTTTTATAATCCAAAAATTTTATAATAAAATATATATGTTATGTTAGTTTTATTTATAGATTTAATATGATTTTTTTGAATGATCACTAAAGGAGGTTGGGCAGTACCACCTGAAGGACTCAATGAAGAGTTGTTAATTTCATAGAATGTTTTGCAGTATCATAGTAGTTGTGTTATTTTTCATTTCTTGATTGATTTGGGTGATCATGGGAATGTTATTTTTTCACTTTATCACTTATCCCATTTAGTTTCTCATTGAGACAATAATTGCATTCTCTATCAAACTCATTGTTATATCAATTCCTTCTATCTCAATCCATTGAATAAAATAAGAAAGTTTAATGTTAGTATCAATAAAAAATAATTTGAGTAATAAATAAATTGAAATAAATCATAAGATCTGTAAAATTATGACATATTAATTTTAAATCATTAAATTTTATATTTATCCCATGTCACTTTTTGTCCGTCATTGATTGTTTTCAGTTATATCCTCTTATTATTCGTATCATAATCCACAAATTTTACTTATCCATACTCAGATACTAACTATGGTGACCAAACCACATCATACATAAATATTACACCATTTTATATGAAAATTAATTATTTTTCACAATAAATCACCCCATAGAACCTATCGATTTAGTTACTTTAGAGATTTGAAAAATAATTAACTTATTTTATAGTATATTCATCATATCCCAAAAATATTATTCTCTAGATATAGCCGTATATATATATAATAAATAATATTCTCCTTCATAACATGGATGTGTTCATATACTCTTAGTAGGAATAAACATGAGAGAAAACAATCAAATATCACATGTGAGAAAAAGATAAACATGTGGTTATATGGAAATAATCAAGGTGTATAAACCTAAAAAAGATAATTATACCTAATAAATAAAATATCATAAGTAATGTGTCATGGAATAAGGTTTATTTAATAACAAAAAAACATTATTAATAGGAATCTAGAAACATGAGTCAATAATCATAATCCATTGTTACATAATAAGGGCATTTGAATATAAAATAAAAAATCATACAAAATAATTACTTATGTCAAAGATCACTACCAATACTATAATAACATAGTGGGTAATTTCTGATAGTGTAACACCCTGAGATGTTATGAAATATTTGTTTTAATAAATTTAATTTCTTTGATAGCATTCATTGCAGGCAACACCGAGTCTTAATTAAACTATATATACAATCAATATTGTAATTTAAAAATAACTATTTTAACCAATCAGTTATTTGGAGGAATTAATATTAATAAAAGCATTTGAAAAATTTATTATTAATTTTTTACAAAAATAATATATATTTATAAATAAGTAATTAATTTTTGGTAAATTATTTATATACATCGAAAATCCTTTCTTTCTAAAAAAAATATGTGTATTGCTTTTTGTGAAAAAACAATATTGTTATTTTTTTAAAAAAAATTCAAAAATTAATTTTAAGAAATTAAATTATTTCTCTGAATAAACAAGTAAAAATTATCTTAGTTTTATTCTTTTATAATTTTATTAAAAGATTAATTTTTCTGTGAATAGTGAAAATATTGATTTTTTGTTAAAAACAACATTTTCATTTAAAGATTTTATAAAGATACATATTATTTAAAAATGTTTTAAAAGTAAAATTAGTTAAATTATATTAGTTTTGAACAAATTTATTTCATAATATTTAAATTCTTATTGACTTTTTATATTTAAAAACTCACTACTTTTTAAAAAACATTCTTTAGTATACTATTTTTTTTCATCGCGTCTACAGGTATTATTTTAAATTAAATTATTCCAGTTATGTGAATTGAATTTAATGGATTTGATTTCATGTTTTTAATCATTATAATTTATATAATTTAATAAATTAAAATTAATATTTTTTCATATATATTAATAAAAAAATGAAAAATTATTTATAGTGGTTAAGGATAAAACAAGGTTTTTCACATTACAGGCGCATGTGTTAAATATAACATTCAATACACATGGGATATATATTTAATAAATTTAATTTAATATATATATTTTTTGGGTAAAAATTATCTAATAAGGATCATTTTTTTATTCTTAAATTATGAATTAACTTGGTAAAAAAAGAGCCAGTTTAAATGGTGAAAATTATAATCGTAAAAATGAGATAACATTGAGGCTATGTGAGTAAAATGTTTAAAAAAAGTGTATTTTATTATATTGGAGGTGTTTATCGACTATATAATCCATAAAATATATAATTAAACAATTTTGGAGGCACTTTGGGTGAGAGTGACTTCCCATTATTGAATAGTTTGGGGTATTTACAAAAAATGTCACTCCACCTCTATTATAAATGGGGAACTTCCTCTACCAACTTATACAAACCTATAAAGAACATTGGAACGAAAAAGCCCTTCCAAAAACCCTCCCAATAATCCTTATACACTTTATATAACATTTTTTCATACCAAAATACCAATCATTGGGTCTTTAATAAGAGATCCAAACAAGGGTTTTCTATGGGAAAGTAATTGTCTTCACTAAAAACTTTCTTTTTTTACATTTTTCATACCACATTAATTCCTGTATTAATAATTAAAATATAATAAAAAATATCTAAAATATAATGATATTTTATTATATTTATTTAATAATCTATATCCATCATCTCTTCCATCAAATGGGAAATGAAACCGTCGATCATGTGTACGACAGACTCCCACCTCGTGAACCGGTGTAATTCATTTCCCATCACGGCCTATCAAGAAAGGAAATAATTATGGTTTTAACATATGAATATAATACTAGGAAATAATTTTACTTATTTAATTATAATATCACAAATAACTTCTTTCATTCTATTCCATGTGAATACGACAATTTTTCTCATGTATACGGCGGATTACCACCTCCCGAAGAGATTGAATTTGTTTCTCACTTTTGAAATAAATGGAAGCTAATAAGGTTAAATTTAATGATGATATTTGATATATATTATATAATAATTAATAAGGAATGTGTAAATATTATTTAACATTATTTCATTTCATCCATCGGGAAAATGGAAACAACGTTCACACATACATACAACCCATAGTCTCCATGAATGATGTAATTCATTCTCCATATATAACTATTAAGGAATACTTTAAATAAATATATAATGAATATATATAAGAATTATATAATTTTTTACATTATGGATATTATTGAAACATTACTAAATTAAAAGGACCAAAAATACCAAACCATAACCAACATGAAAAATTAATCAATTTTCACCCAAAATGTGATTTCAACATGTATTTGTTAATAAATTGGTAAATAAATATTATAGTTAAATCATATATGGTATGATTCATATGATTATTTTTTTAATATATTTATAATAACCCTATATTTATTATACAGGATGTTCTATGTGGTCAAATTAATCCAAGACATAAGGTAATATATTTTCATCTCACTTTTATTTATATGGGACACATTCCATATTCACCACTCATTTGATTGTGTGGTGTATGTATTTCCCATGAACATATTTTATATTATTATCATGAAATTATGGGATCTAAACTTCCATATTATATTTTTTCTTTCATTGATATTATTATTAAAAATATACCAATATGGTAAAAGTTATATGTTATAATCTCATTGTTTATAAGGGTTTATTATGTTTACGTATCCAATAATGAAATATTATAACCAATATCTCAAGAAAATAATGTATTTTCTTACAATATTTTTATTTCTTTATAATAAATATGTTACTTTAATTTAATCTATTTATTTTCTAGAAATTTTAAAAAAATATTTTTGATAAAAATATAATTTATTTCTCTCTTTGGTCAAAAATCATTTTTTTCTGGTCTATGTTTTTTAAAAATATTTTAAATAATATTTTTAATATAATGATTTATATTTTTTTAAAAAATTACTCTTGTTTTAATTAATAGAATATTTTTCAAAAATGATATTTTTTACCATTTTCTAAACGATGATGCTTTGAATTTTTAAGCAAAATGTAAAATAAATATTTGTTTTAACATGTGCAAAATGAATGTTTTTTATTTTATCATGAACACTTAATTTTTTAGAGATTACATTATATGTTTAAAAGGATATTTTCAAAAAAAAATTATTTTCACAATTTTTTATTATCTTTTTTTTTCTAATAAGTTTATTTTCATACTGAAAAGGTTATTTTCCTTAAGAAATTTTCCATTTGATGTTTAAAAAACATTTTCTCAGATAATATGAAATCATTGATGATAGATTTGTTTTATTGGTTACAAGATACAATGGTACCATCAATATTATTTCTCTGTAAGGTTTATATCTATGATTATGATGAATATATGATTTGAAATCTACTTCTCTTCCCCGATTTATGCTATGATGAATTTTTCATGGAACACATTATATTTATATGGGTTATACTATGATGAATGTTTTATGAAACATGGTTTTTTTTCCTCGGTCGTGATGTGATATTTTGATAAATGTTTAATGACATTATGGAACACATATTTACGAGTTTATTTATGTGATATGTGCTTCCATTATATATAGAGAATAGTGGTTATGTTATTACCAAGGATTTTGGTAACATTATAACCAATTATGGTAGTTATGTTATAACCAAGGACTATGGTCACATAATAAATGAGGATGGGTGGTACCAATATATCCCTCCAATATATTGGGTAAATATTGATATCTCATGAGGTAAACAATAATGGAAGGTGGAATGAACCTAGTTCAGTAAGAGATTTTTTCCACTATGATATTATTGAGAGTGAACCGTGACTACTACGATGGTTGGGGGAGTGAACCTATTCCACTATGTTAGTGTTGGAAATGATCCTTGACAATTAAGGATATCATTTTCAATACTTATGTGCATCCCACAAGTCTATGTTTAAATGAAAATGTTATGTTCTCATGGATCACATTCTTTGATGAAATTGTTATTAAAGCCTTTTTGAATTTCCAAGATTTATTCCATGACTCTTGTTTATGATATTTGATTTGCATGGTATAGTTTTAAAATTTCATTCTCCTGTTATCACACCCTTATTCTCATGTTGTTTCAATATATCCCTTGTTTATTATTATTGAGCATCTGATCTCACCCTCTATTATGTTCTCGTTCCACTTTCTATGAAGAAATGGGTTTTTCATGGACCTCTAAGAAAGGTTCTATTTATGTGGAACTTAGTTTGATATGATGTTGTTAACCTATAAAACCTTTTTATGTTTCCATGTTTCTAATGTTACTAGATATAAAAAATTCTTTTGTGGATTGTTATGCTACATAAATATGATTTAATTTTTTTTATGAGATGTTTGGGTCCTTTAAGTTGGTATCAAATCATTGTTTAGATAAACATTTTGAAACTAGGAAGAGAAAGCTTTAGTGATAACCATATGGATAATACTATGTATAGGACAATATCAATTTTTTTATGAAGGATATAGAATGTGGTCTTCATGAAATTATATCTATATCTAGATACAACAAGTGGATGTGGCTCAGTAATAGTTATACCAAGGGGTAATAACTCTAAAAATGGTGTATTGAGATTGACTTGGTCATCACTTGGAACATGAAAATGAGCCTCAATGAAGACCTTGGTGGACACTCAGGGGGGGTATGTTTTATAAATTACTAAACACTTTATGCACTATCATGTATGATTTGAGTAGATGATAAACATGAATGACCTTGGTAAAACCTAATTTTTCATATATTAGAAATAAGTTGTCATGATTTTTTCATCCTATGAATGATTTACTAGTCTGATTGAAAAAGGATGATTGATAAGCTAACCTTTTGGGTTTTATGTAGGGATTGAAGATATAAAAATGACACTATGTTGGTGATAGGTATGTGGAAATATTGAAGTATATTATTTGAGATTATTTATATATATTCCCTTATTTCATTAAATGTAATAAGTATTTTTAGTTAATGTAACCAATAATTAGACATTTAATTGGATGTAAAACCCTTAATTTCATAATGATCACATCTCATGCTTATAATTATTCTCTAGTTGATATTTGTGGGAATGTGATCCCTCAAAATATTATTAGCCCACATATACTTGAATTTTATGTTATCTTATACGTGGTTTGAATTTGTTTACATAAACCCCGCAATAATTACCTAGGAATTGATGTCACATTTGATATTCCAAAACAACTTGTGATCATCTGTCAGTTTGATGATATATATGAACTTACATTGGGGATCTCATTCATTGTATGGTTGTTGGTTCCCATAAAAAATAGGAGTTTATATAAGATAGTTTGGGAGAAACTCAACATTGATTATATACCTATTATGTCAGAGTTTTCTAATTTCCTACTCTTCCATTAAAATGATAAGTTGAGTTATCAATAGAACTCATACCTGGTTCCACACCTATTTCGAAGGATCCCTATATAATGAAACCAATTAAGTATCATTAATTGAAGAAGAAACACCAGAATAACCTTGTAAAGAGATTAATTAGACCAAGTGTGTCCCCATGGGGTGAAAGTGTTCTATTTTTTAAGAATAGAGATGTATCAATGTAGATTTTTCTTAAATACCTTGATATTTGAAAGATCACAAACAAGAAAAAATATTTTTTACCTTATACTGAAGGAATTATTAAGTAATTGCACAAGTATAAATAATTTTCTATGATTTACTTTCATTTTGTACAGTTTGAATTGTAGTCTAATAAGAAGAGTACACATAAGAAAACATTCTTGACAAGGAATGGGCACTGTGAGTATATAGTGATGCCATTTGGTCTTATAAATTACCTTTCTAGTTTAATGGATTTAATGAATAGAGTCTTTAGAAATTACCTTGATCATTTTTTAGTATTTGACTAAAAATTAAATTCTAACTGAATAAAGGAAAAAAGGATATAAGGAAGCAACAGTTTTGTAGTCTTTATAGTTGATATTGTTATGTATTAAATGTGAATGTATGATCATGAATATCACATGGGAAATGTACTTTGGAACCTCTCAAAGAAGAAACTTTATGAAAAATTAACAAAGTGAAAATTTGGGATATAAAGGATTCATTTTGGGGTCATATAATCTCATGCGAGGGTATATTAGTGGGTCCATCAAAGACAAAGGCTATTGAACATTGGCTTAAACCATCCACTATAATTGGCATCCATATTTTTCATGGTTTAGCTGGATATTATCAATGATTTTTAGAGAATTTATCTTAATTATCTAATCCACTCACTATGTTAACTCATAAGGGAACCAAGTTCCTCAGGATAGAAGAATATAATGAAAATTTCAAAGAACTAAAGAGATGATTAGTCAGTGCACCTATTATTACATTTCCCTATAGTAGAGAACGTTATATAATATATATTGATACACCCAAGAAGGTAGTAGTATGTATTCTCCCACATAATAACATGTTTATATCTTATTCATCATGATAGATTAATGTTCATGATAAAAATTACCCCACTTAGGATTTGGAGTCAGATGTGGTAATTTTTTCATTAAAGGTATGGTGGAATTATGTTTATATAAATTGGTGTCACATATATACCAATAAAAAAATTAAAGTATACATTAACAAAGAAGGAGTTGAATATTCACCCGAGAATATGGTTGGAGCTAATAAAATGTTATGGATGATCAACACATTTCCACCATAGGAAAGAGAATAAGAAAACTGACACATTAAGTCAAAAGGATCATACTAGTTTATCTATGATAATGATAAAAAACCATTATTTATTATTTTTTAAATGATGGGTCATAAAATTTTTATATATTAAGAGATATGATATATTTATTATATAATTTTTCAACTATATATCGATTTGAGAAAAAATAGGCATATAAAGATTATATGGAGCAATAGATAAAGGTGAGAAATGATCATGAGTTTAACCTTGATGCTGATTGAGTGATAAGGTTCAATAACATGGTATGTTTTCTCTCCATTCTTGATTTTAACATAGTGATATTAGAATAATCTCACAATTCGTCATTCTCTACTCATCTTGGAAGTATAAAACAATATATATATATATACATATATGCAAGATTATTTCTTATGGGATGTCTTGAATAGATATATTTAAATGATTTTATTTCATAACATGTTATGTCAGCAAATTAAGTTTGAGAGAGAAACTTATAAGGGGATTCTACAACTATTACTCATACAAGAATGGAATTTGGAAGAAATTATCAAGGGTTTTTCATCAGACTTACAAAAACATATAAAGGGGAAAATTATATATGGACTGTTGTTGATCACCTTGTAATGTAGGTACACATCATTTATATCAGATAAGATTAATCATCAGATCAGATTCATATGATTCACATCAAGGATGTGGTAAGATTTCATGGAGTACCACATTATATTGGGTCTTATTGGGATCCTGGGTATACCTCAATGACCTGGAGAAGTATTCAGAAGGATTTTGATATAGAGTTGAGATTCATCATTGAGAATTATCCTCAAATAGATTTTATGTCTAAGAGAACAATTCTAAACATAGAGGTTATGTTAAGATCATGTTCTATAGATTTCAATGAAGTTTGGGATCAATACCTTCCTCTTGTTGAATTTTCAGGCAACAATATCTTTCACTCAAGCATTCATAAGGTTCTTTTTGAATCCCTATATGGAAATAAAAAAACAATTGCAATATACTTGGATGAAGATAGAGAAATAAATTTTTTGAGACCTGATCTAGTTAAGGAAATATAAGATAAGGTTATACCCATTCAGAAGCGCATATGGATAACAAAAAGTCATAATAATCATTATGATGACAGACACTATTGTGAGTTAGAATTTGATGTAGTTGACAAGGTGAATCTATGAATTTATCCATAAAAAAAGATAATATGATTTGGAAAGAAGGGAAAACTAATACCTAGGGATATCAGTCCCTTTGAAATTCTTGTTCGTATTAGGATTGTAACTAATTTCTTTGTGCTTCCACCAAACCTCACACAAGTTCATGATTTTTTCCATATATCACTCATAAGGATGTACATACTTGATTTATCACATTTAATAAACTCATTGGTAATAATACTAGAGAATCATCTTTCTCATGAGGAACAACATGTAGAGATTATAGAGCATAGAGGGAATGTTCTATGAAAGAGGACCACTCTTCTAGTAATGGTTTTGTGAAAAAAACTAGCAATTTATAGAATCTACAAGGGAACATGAGGTCATGATGAGATAGAAGTATTCTCATCTTTTTTATAAGAGTGATGATATTTTAGAGTGAAATTTATTTTAATGGGGGTATAATGCAAGACCGCAAGATTTTATGAAATAATTTATTTATATAAATTTAACTTATTTGATAGTATACATTACATGCAACACGAAATTTTAATGAACGATGATACACTATTAATATTTTTATTTAAACATAACCATTATAACATTGTTGTTAAATTTGGAGGTATGAATAAGAATTAAAACATTTATAAAATTTTAAACTATGGCTTATGATAAAGAAAATATATTTATAAATTTGCACTTATTTTTTTAGTAATGTGTTTTTATTCTTTGAAAAAAAAATCTGGTAAAAATTGGTGTATTTCTTTTTGTGAAAAAATTATAAAATTAATTATTTTAAACTTTTATAAAATTTATTTTACAAAATTAACCTAATTTTTTTATTCATCTTGTAAAAATTATCAGAGTATTACTTTTAGAAAATTTTCTAAAAAGATTTATTTTTCAGTGAATAGTAAATGTTTTTATATTTATTAAAAACTACATTTTATTATTAATAATTTAAAAAGTAAAAAAAATTAAAAATGATTGAAAAGTAAAAATATTTCAATTTTGTTATTCATAATTTTTTTGGGTGCTTTAAATCACATTTATATAGACATTTCTAATTAAAACATTCTCTTCTTATGAAGCTTTTCTCTTTTAAAAACTAATTTTTCAACAAATCCTTGTGTTTTACTTTATAAATAAATTATCCCAATTATGTTAATTTATTTTTATTAGAGGGATTAAATATTTAGAATCAATATAATCTATATTATATAATAAATTGAAATAATTTTATTTTATATAA
The DNA here is from genome assembly GCA_963277665.1 of Viscum album. NCBI lineage: Eukaryota > Viridiplantae > Streptophyta > Magnoliopsida > Santalales > Viscaceae > Viscum > Viscum album. The sequence goes on from OY728145.1 coordinate 911,256,128, forward strand.
AATAATATAAAAAGTAAATATTAATTATTGTGTTTAAGTTTAAAATGGGGTTTAACGTGTTACTTTGGAATATAATATAAATAAATTTAAATAAAATCATTATCCTAACTTTTAAAATTTTAATTCATATTTATAATAATTATTAAAAAAATTAAAAAATTATCTTTTTATTTTTAGGCTTAAAATATATGTTATCTAGGTAAATGAAAAAATATTAGTTACTGTTGTGAAAAAAATAATGGTAAAAATTAGAAAACATATAGGATAATTGAATAAAATATATATATAATGTGAAGTTTTATTCTGGGAGATGTTTGGATAGAACATATGTTCTATCCCGTCTATTAGTTATCAATTTTTTGGAACTTAGGGTGAGAGTGACTTCCCATTGTTGACTTGTTCTTGGTATTTACAAAAATTCCACTCATTAATTATAAAAGGGAAATAATTACCCTCAATTATGCACACCTCTTAAGAAATTATGATAAAAAAAATTACCAAAATACCTCCCAAGAGTACTTATAGACTTTATAGATCTTATGTTTATCCCAAAATACGATCCCTATGGTCCTTAAGGAGATATCCAAAGGAGGTTGTTGTAAGAAAAGGGAATTATCTTCACTAAAATATTTCATTTTAAACATATTCTATTACCAAATCCATTCATGTATTATTAATTAAAATAAAAATTAGTAGTAAAATAAATTTATTAAGATGTTATTATATTCATGGAATAACCTATATCGATGTCATCTTCCACAAATTGGCTATCAAAACTATCGATCATGTGTACAACAAACAACATCCTCCCGAACTAATGTAATTAGTTTTCCATACCCATATATGATGAAAGGATATAATGATAGATTTAACATACTTATATAATATTTATGACATTAATATACTTATCTAATTGAAATTTTAAAAATAATATCTTAAATTACATACTATTAGAATATGATAACATCACTTATGTGTTTGGAGGAGTAACACCGGGAAAAGCGATGTGAGTCGTTTTCACTTACAAATAACACGGGAGGAATAATGTTAAATTTAATTAATGTATGTGATATATGGTAATTAAAAATACATATTTAATGGCGAAATATTATTTTCTATCATTTTGTTCCAACCGTCCAGAAAATGGAAACAACATTCATGCATACATACCACCTACCGTCTCCATGAATGGTGTAATTAATTTTATATATTTAACATTAATGGATTAATATAAATAAATATATTATTAATATATATGATAATTATAACTTTTATGTAACTTTTGAGATTATGGACCCCTGATCAATATAAAAGTACTGAAAACACTAAACCAAAATATACAAGAAAAATGAAACAGTTTTCACCCAAAATGTGACTTTAAAATGTAATTGTTAATAAATAGATAATAAAATGTATTTGGTAAATCATTTATTATATGATACATAGTTTTATGGTTCTATAATATATTTACAATAAACAGGTATTTATTATACATTATTTTTGAATGTGTACGAATGAAGTCGATGCTTAAGGTCATAGATTTGTGTCTGACTTTTATTATCATGTGACTCGTTCTATATTCCTTAATCATATAATTTTAGTGATGTATATACTTACAATGAATTTATTTTATAATTCCTATCAATAAATTAGCTTTTATTCACAAGTGTAAAATTTTCGTTATTTCACGGGGCTTGGGATTCAAAATATTCCAAAGTGGTAAAAGTTTTATGTTACAATCTCATTTTTTATCGGTACTGTTAATGATTAAGTTTTCTATTATGAAATATTTTAAACTATATCTCAAGAATATAAAGAATTTTTTCTCCTTTAGTTATATATTTAAAATACATTGGTTATTTTAATTTTTCATTTATTATGTACTCAAGAGATTAAAAAATATTTTTTTTAAATCACCTTTATTTCTCTATCTGGTCAAAAATCCTTTTTCATCCAAGTCCATGTTATCGAGAAAAAACATTCAAATAATTTTTATAATATTATCCAATTTCTTTTCAAACAAAGTTTACAGTTTTTAAAAAAAATTAAAAGGAATATTTTGTCATTTTCTAAATGAGGAACTTCTGAATTTTAACAAAAAATGTTAAAGGAGTCTTTGTTTTAACATGAATGACAGGAATGATATTTTATACCATCACAACCAATTAAAATTCCAATATTTAATTTATATGATTCAAAGGATATATTCAATGAAAATTATTTTCATTATTTTTATTTTTAGTTTTGAGATGATTATTTTCAAATTGAAAAATAATTTTCTTCAATAAATTATTTAGATGATATTTCGAAATCATTTTTTATATAAGTTAACATCTTTGATGTTATTAAGGTTTTACTGGGGATACGATCCAATGGTAAAAACCTTATTATTACTATGTATAGTTTTATTTTTATTATAATCATAAAGGGGTGATTAGGAAACCCATTTCTTTTCCATGGGTTATGATATGAACAAATATTTATGAAACCCATTATTTTTTCCTAGTTTTGTCTATGATGAAATGTTTATGAAACACAGTTCATTTTCAAGTGTTATGATTTGTATCTATGATAAATGTTTTAGGATTTTATAGAATACATATTTATGGTTGTATTTATGTGATAGGTGGTTCAATTATGAAATAAGGATGGTGGTTATCTTATAACCAATAATGAGGGGATTTCATAACTAATAATATGGGTTATTTGATAACCATGTATGGTGGTCATGTTATAACCAAGGACATGTGAGACCTATATCTCCCTCCAACACATTGGCTGAAGAATGATATCTCATGAGATAAACCATACTTGAATAGGGAGTCAAACTAGTTCAGTAAGGTAATTAATATACTATGATAGTCTTGGGAGTTATCCTTGACTACTATAATGGTTTATAGAGTGATCCAATTCCATTATGATAGTTTTTTCAATGATCCTGGCTACTAAGGTAGTGATTTTCTATGCTTATTTGTAATCCGAAAATCTACATATTATTCCAATGTTAGACACTCATATCTTATGTTCATTGATTCCATTATTATTCATGTCATATGAATTTCCATGATTTATTCCAAGAATCATGTTTATAATAAATGATAGAAAAGGTGTGGTTTTCAAATGTAATTTTCCGGTTATTATACCCTTATTCTCACATTATGTTGATATCTCCCCTTTTTACCCGTACTTAGAATCTAAGCTCACCCTTTCTTTTGTTTACATTCCCCGTGTTATTAAGAAAGATAATTTTCATGATATTTCTATGAAGGGTGATATTTTCAAGGAACTAAGTGGGGAATGATGCAGTTCACCTATGAAAATGTTGTTTATGCATCCATGTTTCCAATGGAACTTGACCTAAATGATTATCATGTGGATTAGTATGTTTTACCCTCTTTCTTTTGGGAACATGAAATTTTATTTATTAATGGTTTCTTTTGTAAATTAGACCCATTCCTTTCAATGGGTTATTTTATTTTCATGATTGATATATGTTTTATGTGTCATTCATGATAATGTAAATGTTATGATGTGATGGGTGCACCCAAAATTATATAGTACTTGTAAATGTATTTATGTGATAAATGCACTCGAAATTATATAGTGCTCCAATGCATTGGGTACTTTGATGTATCTCATGATAAAAAGTGAAATATGTGTGAACATTATTTTATCTTGTTCACAACTATGTGTGGTAGTTGAACACTAAGACATGATGTTTTATTTTTATGAATTTTCAAATTCTGGGAATTTATCTAATGTTTCCTCTCATTATTATGTTGTTATAATGATTCTTTCACTCACCCATGTCATATTGATTCATTTATTTATATATCCCCTTAAAGGGCATTTATATCTTCCCTTATTTTTATGTATTTCCATAGGCGAATACTTGTACTATGGAGAAAACAAGGTCCAATACAAAGTTAGAGAATAAGGAATTAAATAAATTTTTATATATTATTTTGTAAAAGTTATATATTCCTAATTTTTCCAAGATACTAAACCTTTGGTTCTTAGATTTGTATCAGTATTTGGTTTCATATCTTTAATATTACGTAATATAGAATGTCCTTCTTTTCCTAAGATAGAGAAACTAGTTGTTGAGTCTTTTATGAGGCAACAAGCACCAAAAATTAGTGGATCTTCCAATACATGAGTCACAAAATAGTGGGTCAACTTCAGGGAAAATATATTTTCTATGCTCCACCATTCCAAGAAGGAGTAGATGAATCTAACCTTTTATCATCTAGATGGAGAGACCGATAAATATTGGTTATTGATTAAGAACACCAATACAAAGGATGAAATTGAATAGATTGAGGGGGAAGATGTTAATATAATGTTCTTAACAATTATTTCCCTCGTTCTCTTTGTAAAAATATAGAGATAGAAATAATAGAGATAAATAAAAAGGATTTTTAATTTTTAGGTCCTATGAAGAAAATTTCACAAGGCTTTCAATATGGGCTTCATGTTTTTTATAAAAAATGATAGAAAAATTTATAGATTCTTTATTGGTTTAAAACAAAACCTTTGAATGGATCTATCTATCTGAGACTTTGGGAGTTAGGAAGAAGTTTTTTTATGTCCCCTCAGAGTGGAGATGGAGTTTAGAGAATGTTCCCACGACTATGATGATATAAAATAAAATATGGAGTTTCAGGCTTTGGGATCTAATGAGAAAGGAGGAAAGAAACCTCAACGGCTCACATTTCAAAAATATGGGATGAAGCATAATGATAACTTCCTCAATGGGATTGGGAAATTTGATAAGTGTGGGAGAGAACTCCACCATTCTCATGAAAGTTGAAGAGATGTGAGGAAGATAGAATATGTAGTGGAAGAAAGGAGAACACCACCCATGGTAAAATTCCTCAATTTTATGGAGTAAGGGAACTATGCAATCCATTTTACTAAACCTAGAGTTCTCGAGGGCTGTCAGTGTCAAAATCCACCAAATCCAAAGGAGAAATGGAATTTTTATTCCCTCACTAATTCAAAGGTGGATCTAGGAATTTATATGGTGAACGATATGCTAGTTATTCATTCAGGAATATAGAACATATTATTTGATTCTGGTTTTACGCATTATTTTCATATCATGAATGTTTAATAGAACTATTCAACCACCCCCAAAAAATATTGAAGATTAGGTATCTCTAAGAACAAAAAATGGGGAAATTATTTCATCCAAAGTATATAAATCCTCCGTATTAATGTTTGTTGGTTGATCATCTTAGAAAATATGGTCTTACTTCCAATGTGATGTTTGATGATATTTTTGGCATGGAATGAAAATAATTATTCAAATAAACCATCAACATTCTAGAAAGGGTGATCACTCTTCAAATCCCAAAGCATCCTATAATTCTATATATGTGTAAGGAAGAGGATTAATCTCATTTAGATTCATAATATAATGTTTTGATTTTATTTCCGTATAAGTAAGAATATCCAGCTCAAATGATTGATTCAAAGGAGAGAATCATGATCGAGACATGCCCATTGTCAGGGACTACACTAATGTCTTCCATGAATAATTGTTTGGTATTTCTATTGACAGAGAGGTTGAGTTCCCAATTGAACATATTCATATATCTCTACATATATCATATACACCATATAGATTGGCAACCATTATATTGGTGGAACTAAATAAAGAGTTACTGGTGAATATGGAAAATGTATTATACTCCCTACTACTTCACCATGGGGTGAACTAGTCGTATTCTTCAAGAATAATGCTGGATCAATGTGCCTATTCATTGACTATCGTGAACTCAGATAAATCATGACAAAAAACGTATCCCCTTCCATGGATAGATGACTTATTCTATAAACTACATGGGGTTAAGTATTTCTCTAAGGTCAACCTTCGGTTGTGATATCACCAACTAAAGGAGTGGAAGGATGATATTCCCAATACAACTTTTCGAACGATGTATGGAGACTATGAGTTCATATTAATTTCCTTCAGACTCACTAATGAGCCATCAATATTCATGGACATAATGAATATATTCTTTATATATTACCTCAAAAAATTTGTGGTTGTCGTTATCAATGACATTATATATACTCCAAGTCAAAGGAGGAACATGATAAGAATTTTAATACTATACTAATGTCTTTTAAAAGAGAGAAGTTATATGAAATATATAGTAAATTTGAGTTCTAGATGGAGGAATTATCATTAATGATTCATGTTATCACATGCAAAGGAATATCTGTATAACCTTTTAAGACAATGGTAGTTGAAAAGTGGCCTAGTAGAACATGTGTAATAGAGATTTGTAGTTTCCATGGTCTAGCTGAATATTACCACCAATTTGTCAAAAAAACCTTATGATTTTCAAACCCACTAAACAAGATGACTTGGAAGGGAGAAAAGTTCGTCTGGACCATTGAATGTAGAGATTTATTCAAAGAGTTAAAAAAAAGTCTTATCACCGCATCAGTAGTCACACTTCTGACAAATGGAGAACTCTTTGTGGTGTACAGCGATGCTTAAAATAAGGTGTTAGGTTGTCTACTAATTAATAATGATAAATTTATTGCCTTCACCTCATGGTAGAAGAAAATTTATGATCAAAACTATCCCACACATGATATGGAGTTGGTAACTGTGATCTACACATTGTAAATATGGTGGTATTATCTCTATGGGGAGATATGTGAAATATATAATCATCATAAGATCATATAATATGTACTCATAAAAAAGGAGCTTAATATGCACCATCAAATATCATTATATATCATTAAGGATTATGACTCCTCAATCAACAACCATCATATAAGGTAAAAATGTTGAAAATTATCTATGTTTAAAGGATAATGAAAAACTATAAATGTTGAGAATTGAAAAGGGTCAAATCTTCTTATATTTTCAAATGATAGACATGGGAATCATTAATAAAAGAGAATCATCAGTAATTTCTTAAAATATTTCTCAACCATACCTTTTCTAGTAAATAAAGTATTCTCATAGATAAGATGTGGAAATTAATAAGAATGTGGAAGCTATGAGAAAAGGGAAATATTCTAGGTTTATAATTGATGAGGGTGGAACACAACTATGTATACCAACTGATCTAGAGATAAAAAAGGAGATTTTTAATGAAACACATAGCTAATCCTTATCTACTAACCCATAGAGCAAAAAGATGTATTGAGATCTTGGAGAGAACTATTGGGGGGGACAATATGAATAAGGAGATCATTGAATATATATTAAAGTGATTCGTATGTCCGTAAGGGGAGGATGAAAGGAAAAATTATAAATGGATGATGCAACCACTACCCATACCAACATGAAAATGGGAAAACATGGAATTCATCATTGGACATCAGAAGACATACATAGGAAACAATGATATATGGGTTATTGTGGATCATATTACAATGATAAATCAATTTATCACAATAAGAGATGACTTATCACTGGATCAAATTGTATGGATATAATTTTGTGAAGTGTTATGGTCTCATGGAGAAACACTGTTGATAGTATCTTATTGATATTTTATATTTAGCTCAAATTTTTGTGAAAGTCACTAATATTCTATAAACACTTAGATAAGATTCAATATGGAATATCATCATCAAACTAATGGCCAATTTGATCAAATAATTTAGTCACTGGAAGTAGTATTGAGATCATGTTCAATGGAGTTTAAAGGTGTGTGAGACCAATATCTACCTCTGGTTTAGTTCTTTTATAATAATAGTTTCTACGGAAGCATCAAAATGGCTCCATATGAATCAATTTATGGGAAAATATGCATAACACTGGCGTGCTAAGATGAGGTTGGTAAACATAAGCTGCTAGGACCTAACATGGTGTACTGAAAGGTGGAAAAGGTGAAAACCATTTAGTATAAAATCAAGGAATCCCAATGTAGATAGAAGGAATATTCATAAAATCATCAATGAGACCTAGAGTTTAAGTTTGGAGACCTGGTATTCCTCCACATATCTCTATGGAATGGGATGAAGAGATTTGGGAATAAGGGAATTCCAAGTCTTAAGTATATCAGGCCCTAAAACATCCTTGATTGTTTGAGAGTTATGGCCTATTAACGAGAACTTACACATTCCATGTATCATATACACAATTTATTCCTTGTATCCCTCTTGATGAAGTAAATACCATACCCCTCACATGTACTGAATCTAGAGGTGTTATAGTTGGAAAATGATCTCTCTTATGAGGAGAATCCAATAAAGATCTTAGGTAGTATAGATAAAGTTCTATGCAAAAAAATCTAAAAACCTAGTCAAAGTACCTTGGCGGAACAATATGTATGAAGATGAAAAATGAGAACCATAAGACATGATGAAGGATATGTACCATCACATGTTTCACAATAGTATGTAAAATGAAATTCTGAGTGCAGAATTTCATAAGTGGGGATGAATGTAACGACCCAAAACTTTATCAACGAATATTCTATTATTATAATTATTTCATACAGTAAAAACAACATAAAATCACTCTAATAACACAATAACAACTTTATAAATGGGAAATGAATGAAATAAGAGGAATTTCTAGAAATTAAGGTACCTATCCCGATGGAATCGTAATTTTACACTAGGAATAGTTACATGAACATTAGAAAAAGTATTCTGACCAATAAATTGGTAACCACCACCAAATAATGTATAAATAAAATTAAGGAATCTTATAAATGAAAACATGATATAATTATATCATAGTATAAGTAAATATTTTATAAATTATTAATTAAGTGTCGGTATCTTAATAAAATATAAGTCGTTATTTTTAACATAGTAATTAATATAATTATTTAAATGAAAAATTAATTTCATAAAATAGATTTATAAATTAACATTTTTGTCTTATTATTATAATATAATTTCTTGATACCTTAATTGATTTTTCAATGTGTTATAAAATCAGTTATAATTTTAAAATCAGAATTTTCCATGTATATGATCAATTTAATAAAAAATTAAATTTCTAATATTTATAAAAATGTTTTTATTGAATGGAGTTGATTTTTGAGTTCTATATTTCAAAAAATTGTTAGGGTGAGTTTTTGGTATTTTTCTAAAATACTTGAATTTTAGGTGAATAGTGAAATAATGTAATTTACAGTATATATACATTATAAGTTATATAAAATAATACTAAAGTCATCACTGATGTAAGAAGCATAATATAGAAATAACATAAATTATTATAATATATTTAGTGATAATGTTCAAACTATTCATAGTCTTGATCCATGATAATAAACTAATGAATAAAATAATCAGAAAACACCCTTCTCATCTCCTATAAATACAACCCCTCACAACCTCTTCAACTCAAAGCTTCCAAGATTTGAGACAAGTAAAAATTAATACTAATACTCTTTTCAATCCCTTTCCCACATCCTAGATCCTTTTTAACAACAAAATACTAAACAGAATTTCCCTAAGGAGGTTCTCAAGGAAGAGAATTTAAGAGGTAAAACCCTCTTTATTTTTCATTTATTTTTTATTCAATTTCTCCTATTTTCTTATTCTTTCCTCATATCCAATTATCCAAGTGTAATTATAACTATAGTATATTTTATATACTATAATTTTATTATGTAAATGTAATAATTCATCTTCAAATATCTTCCCATTTCCTTTTATTCTAAAAATGAAGATATATTCTATGGTGTCTCGATTTGCAACCGCCATGGATGATGCTTTTTCATTTTACAGTACCACCTTCAGGATGGTTATAAAATAATTATTATGGTTAAATAATATTTTATTATACATATTATATGTTATATAATTTTTTTAACCAATATATAAATGTGATGTTAAGTAAAATGATATAAGCTCATAATGGTCATAAAAACCTCCCAAATAAATTAAATCATTTTCATTAATGTTGAATCTAATAACTAATCATAATTACATATAAATAATAACATACAAGTCCAATTACACTTCATTATTTTAATTAGTAAAATATAATTTTAATTTTGGACAACTATTCCAATTTTACACGAACTTCCATACTCATATACAAGCAAATCAATCATGAAAACCAAGAAAATGAACAATCCCAAACGATGAAATAAAACTATATAACTCATCAAAAAGACCATAAATGAACTTAATAAAACTATAATAAATAAAATTAATATATTTGAGTTTTATATTTTTTAATTAATGAATTTGATTTTATTATCCAGTATATAAAACTGATGAAAACATTCATACATAAGGTAAGGGGATTCTCGAACCCAACCCTCTTCCTTTTGGGTTTTACCTCTATCACTCCATTTTCAGTACTGATGTTCCTTTAATGTTCCTTAAATATCATTTATTTTCCTTAAATTTTATTTTATGGGATGTAAATTCTAATAATATAGTTTTATTTTAAATAAAAATATTTCTCCAAGAGAGATCTTCCTTCTAAAAACACATTGTTTACTTATCTGGAGATTGTTTCTTCTTCACTCAAGATTGATGATTCTTATATAAAGTATTTTATTACTTAATTATTATTGAAACCCCCAAGTTTATTACAGAATATATTCTGTTTGAGATGAAACACAATCCATTCCAAGGGTTATTTTATATCAATTTTTGATATACGTTCTTTGTTGCTTCTATGATAATGTAAATGTTATGATGTGACGGGTGTTCCCAGAATTATATATCCCTCCAATTCATTGGTTAATGTAAAAAATATCATGAAAAAAGTGAAATATGTATGAACCAGATGCTATATTGTTTCACAACTGTGTGTGGTATTTGACCACTAGGGAATGATGTTTCATTTTTACACATTATCAAATTATGTGTCTTTATCTAATGTTTACTCTAATGATAATGATGTTATGAGGATGTTTATGCTCAACCATGCTATATTAATTCATGTCATTATGTATCCTCTTACTGGAATTTTATCTCACCGTTTATTTTGATTTACATCTTCAGGTGAATACTTGTACTAAGGATAATAAGAGGTACAATAAGAATCTTGAAAAGAATAAATTTAATAAATTTTTATGTTTTATTATGTAAATGTATTATATGGTCCAAATTTTTCCAAGACACAAAACCTTAGTTTATTTGATTTGTAGCAGTATAATGTTTTTTATCTTTAAGGTGATGTAAAATTCATGTAAAAAACTAGGGTCTCTATATGGATCATTTAGATAGAGTTTAACCAAAAAATACCAATCACTTGGCCAAAATGTTGTAGTGAAACCACAAATTTGAAGAATCTATATGGGAACTTAAGGATATAATGTGGAAGAATTATCTTTATCTTTTGGAATTGGGGTGATAAATTTTAGTGGTGAAATTAATTTTAAGCGGCGTAGAATGTAACACCACTAGATTTTTTGAAATATATTTTTTTTGAATAAATTTAATTTGATAGATTTCTTATGTTACACGAAACACTGAGTTTTGAAAAACAATAATATAATATAAGTATTATTATTTAAACAAGAGATTTATAACATCACTATTAAATTTTATGCTACAAATTAGTATAATAACATTTTACACTTATTTATAAAGATTTCAGACAATGAAAATATATTTATAAATAATTACTTAATTTTTATTGAAGTCTTTATAGGTTTCAAAAATACTTCTTTCTCAAAAAATGATTTTTATTGATTTTTGTGAAAAAATAATAAAATTAATTTATAAATATTTTATAAATTTTATTTTAAAAATGTAAATTTATTTTTGGAATCAAAATTTCTAATATATCATAGGTTGGTTTTTTTGAATTTTCTAAAAAGAATAATTTTTTTGGTGAATAGTGAACATATTGATTATTAATAATAACTACCTTTTCCTCCGAATAATTTACAAAGTTATATATTATTTAAAAAAATTAAAGTTAAAATAAGTTCATTTATGTTATTTTTAGACCAATTTAGGTATTTTTAGTAAAAATAATATTTATTATTGATATTAAATCATTCTCTTCTTATGAATATTTTCTCTTTGGAAACCCTAATTTTCATCATGTCTATGGGTTTTATTTCAAATTAAATTCTATTATAAATGTAAATTTAATTTTCTGAAATGGATTCAATATTTTTAATTAGTATAATTTTTCTAATAATATAAAGTCAAATTTATTTATTCATAAAGAATAGTAAATACAATAAAATTTAATTAATGCGGTTATGGTTAAAACGGGTATTGTGCGTTACTTGTGCATATATTAAAAATGATTTTCAATATAAAAATGGTCATTATTTAATAAATTGGATCAAAATTTTAAAATTAGTGGTTATGATTTATTTAATGAATAAATTTTTATTTTTATTCTTAAAGGATTAATTTCATAGGTAAATAAAAAGAGGCTAGTTATGGTGGTGAAAACTATAAAGGTATTAATGAGAAATCATTGAGAATAAGGGAATAACATGTTTAAAAAATGTGTGTTTTCCTATTATTTTAGGTGTAAATGTACCGTATCTTACCTCTAATACATTGATTATAAATTTTTTAGCCACACAAGGTGAGGGTGACATCCCATTATTAAATAATTTTTAGTATTTACAAAAACGATACTCCTCCTCAATTATAAAGGGAACTTCCTCCCCAATATTTTTAACAAATCTTATACCTTTGGTTAAACCAAAACCTAAAAAATACCTAAAAACATCCTTACCCACATTCTAGAGCTTATTTTAATCCCATAATACAAGACCTATGGTCCTTAATATGATATCCAAAGGAGGATATCTTAAGTGAAGGTAATGGCCTTCACTAAACTCTTTCCTTTATTACATCTTATAGTACCAAATTTATTCATGTATTAATGTAACACCCTGAATGTGGTTTCCCAGATTCGATGCTGTATTACAAAACATTAGCATGATCTCAAGAGATCAAGTCTCTAAATTCTGATTAGTTTAGTAGCCTTGTAATTACTATATACATACATAAATTTTAAATTACATCATGAAATAAATAAAAACAACATTGTTCCCCCTTTGAACACACTCATATCCGTTCGATTATCCTTTCAGTTTAAAAATAATATACCTTTTCACATCCTGGGAAGAGAAAACATAAGAAAGTGGTGAGCTCAGATGCTCAGTGGGGATAACAATATAGCGAGAACTATCAGAAATAATCATAAACATTTAATGCAATGTATAAGACTGAAACACAAGACTTTTTGACACAAACATGAGCATAATATAGATAATATAAATCGAATAATTCCATTTACAAATTCACATTGACTTTCTAATAATCTTACAATCACAATAGATATCAATAGCCAATTTTATAATGATGGAATGCATAATACTGGACTTCATAACCACATTTTCAAGGCCTCATTCCAATACTAAAAATAAGTTTTTGTCAAGGCCTTGTGCAAAGACACTAGTATTTCTCATGAAAACTACTGATGCATAGAGGGTCTATATAGGGCTCCACCCATCACATACTAAGTCTAATTAAATCCTCATATGAAATGGTTGAAGAATAATCTAAACATTCGTATTAAAACTAGCATACGAAATTTCAATATTTTAACCACAAATAATGAATCGTATAAAATAACACATCCACTTTCAAACATAACCCATTCAATAAAATATGGAAGATTGTATTATAATAAATTAACCTCAATAGATAATAATGAAGGATATTGACATAGATGAAATTAATCATCAAAACTATTTGAGAGAAATATCCCCCTTTTTCTGGAAAACATTTGAAAGTCTCACATATTTACCAAGAGGATATTTAAAATAGGTTTTTCATTCAAAGTTCCCCATAACACTTTGAAAATTTTAAAAGCAATTTTAATTTTAAACGTTATCATACATATAAATAAATCCTTAAAACCATTTTTAAAACATGAAAATTAATGAGAATGATATTTAAGAATAAAATTTTAAAATATTTAAAATGATATTTTAGTTAGAGTTCCTAACCAAATGAGTGATTCTAGAATAAAAATAATTGAGGAAATAAAAAAATTATAATATCATTATAATAAAAGGATTCATTATATACTATGTCAAAGTATAGTATATACACCATATAATGGTTAATTGGTGCATAGAAACAATGAAGTCTCAATGGAATGTAAGTTGAGATAAAATCCCTTACAAAGACTGTATCCTTAGGTAAAGAATAAATAAATTACATAATTATGTGTGAAAAGTATAAATACACTCATTATTGTTGAATATTCAGAATAAATCAATCATAGGACATTCATACAAATTTTTGTGAAAACAACACCAATGTCTTGGATGTTTAAATCAATGAATAAGAATTGAGTTAAAATTACTCTTATCAAGTTCATATCGACGAATTGAGAATTTATCTGTGGATTTATTATGTGTATCAAAAGTATATCCATGAAAAGTTGAGTGGAAATTACTACATAAGTAAATACATAGTGATTTTACACATAATCTTGGAGTAAAATAATAAATGATGTTTCCATAAAACCGAATGAGTGGAAATTGAAATTTGAAATTCCCTTACCGATTTGGGAACTTACGAAACATACACCCCATGGAAGAAGGATAAAAAAATAATGATATAAATACAAATAAATTAAATTATATTACACAAAGAATACAATCATGGCCAGTACATACACCACACAAAAATTAATAGTGGCAAATATAGCATGAATCTCACGTGAATAAAAGTGAGATGAAAACCCCTTACCTTGTACTTTACCTTAGTATATAGTAGGTTAACGTCCTGTATAATGGTGAAATAATTTTCATTAAATTATTCAAGAAACAAATACATAAATATGTTATCATATATAATTTTCTAATATTGCTTTGTTAATGATATTTCAGTAGTATCATTGATTTGGGTGTAAACTGATTCATTTTACGTTATATGTTTTATTACGTAAGTCATGTTTGTTATGTATATGATGTATTTGATTCATATGAAGATTGATATTATGTTCTTAAACATTATTTTTAAATCATGAAATGAAAATTATTCTTTAATGGTTATGATAGGGAATGAATCTTATCACGTTTGTGGAGACGGTAATCTGTACATATGCATGAGCGACAATATCAATAAATTGATGGAAAAATAGTTTGAAATTGGATGGTATATCATATATAAATATTTATTAATTTGTTTTATTTATTATTTAAATTAATTTTACTCATTATTATATCCATCCAAATAATGATGTGTTGAATGAAAAACTACATCATGACGTGTAGACGGTAAGCCGTACATATGCTCGTATGGTTACTTTATCATTCATAGGATGGATAGAATAATGAATATGGTTGTACCATATTTATAATAACATAAATATATGTAGAGGGTATTGGAGATAGTATTTTGGTATGGAAACAACAATGAAAGAGGAAGTGGAAGAAGAAAATAACTTTGGAAGAGGTGGTGAAAGTATTACCTCTTCTTCGGGTTCTTCCTTTGGATTTGATCCAAATGGATCCTTAGGTTGGCTTTATGATAAAATTAATCCCTCTAGGTTGCAGTGAGGGCTGTTTTGAGGATATTTGAGCAGGTTTTGGCAGATCCAAATGGATTTTGAGGTGTGAAATTAAGAGAATGGAAAGTACTCTTTTATAAGAGATGTGGGGGTAACTTTAGGAAAAGCTTGAAATATTATTTTATTATATAATCATTATGGTTTATAATGGATCCAAATGGATTTAGTTCAAATATAAGGCAATTATGGGTCGATATACCTTCAACCAATAGTTTTTAGACATGTTTAAGTCACCATATTAACCTTTTTATTTAGATTTAACTCTGAGTTAATTAGTTTAACTTTTACCACGACTTTTTGTATTCTTACAATATAGGGTAAATAAACTTACAATAAATTGCCTAGAAAACTTAAAGTGGTTAATTAATGATATATATTTCATTATACAAGTCATTTGGATGAAAATAATATTTTTAGTAATATTATATCATTTAATAATATAATTTTTTTAAAAACACATTTATGTCAATTTTGACACTATTTAGTATTTGGTTTTTGTAAAAGTCATAACAGCTTGATTACTTTGAAACAAATAAATTTAATCAACCCTAACATGTCATATTATTCTATAAAATTCGTGGAATGCATCAAATGTATCAATTTACATTTATTTTTATTTTTATAATATCAAATATTTTAATCATTCATTAATAAAGTAATTAATGCATCATCATTGTCTCATAAATTAATTTAATTATTTAAAGTATAAAAATGAAAAATAAAATATCATGTTGTGGGAAATCATTTTAGATTATTAATGAATATTTATATTAAATTTTATCTTCTGTATAACCCTATATGAAATATGTTTTAGTTATGAAAATTTGAATTTAACACTTTTAACATTTATTGAAATAAAATAATAATAAATGCCCAAATCTAATCCAAGTGGACCAAATAGGATCATATTTTATTACTAAGGTTGATTTTGGTTCAAAAAAACTTATCCAAGGGAATTAGGAGATTTTTTTCGGGTAATTATAATATCATTTTTATCTTTAATTTCCATATTTACTTTTAACAATGGTAAATAAAAGTCAATAGTTACTATTCACCGAAAGTTACTTTCATCTTATTGAACCAAATTTTACTTAATGATTTTAACCATGTCTCTTATATTTTTTAAATTCAATTCACATAAGTGATAAAATTATTTTTTATGAAAATTTGTTAACGTGCCTAGAAGGTGGGTAAAAAATGTTTAAAAAATTCGATAAAATTTTATACATCTAAATCTAATATTAAATGACACCAATGAATTATATTGAATTATTATAAGTATTATGTATCAACTTTGAGTTAAAATTAATTTAAATAAAATAAATAATTATTTAAATTAAAAGTCAGTTTTGAAACAATAACCTAGTGTTTTTCATTATTCATCAAAAATTGAAAGATTCTAGAAAAATAACAAAACTTCAAGAAAATTTAATTTTGATATTCCAAATCAAAAAATGATTTTTATTTTACAAAATTCAAGAAATAAAAGTTTCATTAATTAATTTAAAATTAATTCCCTTTGTCAAAACTAGAAACCAGGTTTTTGTGAAGTAAAAACTATCAAAAGATTGATATGTGTTTATGTCCAATTTAAAATTGAAATTACTTCCAATTCCCAACATTGGATTAAATGACAAAAATATAATCTAATTATATTTCAAATCCATTAAAATTTATTATTTTACAATATAAATTATTTTGATTAAAAAAGTTGTTTTCAATTAAAATTTAGTATCTTTCAGTATTCATCAAAAAATGAAAGTTATCAGAAAAACACAAAACATTTATCCAAAATAAATTTTTATGTCATGATTATAAATAAGAATTTAATTTCCTAAAATTGAATATATAAAAGTGTCAAATATTGGATTATAAAGGGTTCGCCATTAAAAGGAGGAAAAACTACATTTTTGAAAAAATACTTCTTTTATCGGAAAAATTGAATTTGTACTTTTATTATGTCTAAGAAACACAAAATATGGATGTTATGATTATATGGGATATATATAGGATTCAAAATTTGGTTATTAATATTCATAACCACTTTTTAAACGGCTAGTTTTATAGGTCGTGGTGCTCTTGAACTCAGTGTTTCTTAAATCACACACTATTGCATTATTCAAAGAGAA
Source organism: Viscum album (assembly GCA_963277665.1). NCBI lineage: Eukaryota > Viridiplantae > Streptophyta > Magnoliopsida > Santalales > Viscaceae > Viscum > Viscum album. The sequence goes on from OY728145.1 coordinate 911,273,777, forward strand.
ATGTACCGTGGATGCTTGGGGTGTTACATTATACCTTCATTCAATAAATTGCATCCTAAAAATTTGAAATTTTTCTTCAAAAATAAAATGTAAAAAAAATTAAATACCTTTGTGGAAAACCCACATCGAAAATAGGGTTAATAATTTATAGTCTTAATAAGTGGGGAAGGGAAATGAAAGAGTCACCACCAAATTATGATTTTGAATAGGGGAAAATTTCTGGCGATTATAATTGGAGGAAAACATAGATATTTATAAGGAGTGATTGGTGTCATCAATCACACACAAGTGAATGGAATTTTGAGGGCTCAAATCCATAAATCTATTATGAATGAAGTAAGGTATTAAGATAACACATTTTTGAGTTTAAGATATTTTCCCTAATATTTAATAATTAATTTCAACATAAAAAAATACTTTACAAGTAGAGTTCCATCCTTTAACTAATTTCAACCAAAAACTCATCTCTCACTTCAAATGATGAGTATTCATGATTACTTGGTCACACCTGAAGATCTATAATCAACTTATGTTGAGATGGTATGTGAGTATGATATACTCACACAATACCAAATGTTGGATAGAAATAACATAGATATTGTATTGAGTATCTAATTATGCTCAATATACAAGAGGCTGGGGGTGAATTGTATACTTTTAAAAAATCCTTTGGAACTTTTAAAGATGGTTATGTTTAACAAGGTTAAACAAGGTAATTCACAAAACCTCTAGTTCTACACACTTTCTTGATTTTATAATTATGATTTAGATAATGTGAAACTGGAAAGATGGTTCCGGAAAATGAAACTCAATGAATGTTTGAAATGATGAATATTCTACCTTAAAGTATATAGAATCTTACTAAATCAGAGTACAAGTATAAGGAAGTATAAGATATTTATACTTTCCTCAATAATACAAATACAATGGAAAACCTGTAACAAAACAAGTAACAAGTAGCAAATATTTTATCCCAAAGATAAGGGTATCCAACATCCTGGGATAAAGGTCCCTTGATTTATACTTTTAAGAAAGTCTATGTTACCCACACCAGGTTAATCCCTCAATATGAAGATCAGAGTCTGTCTTTTTATCCCCACAAGACCTCGACATCAAGGTAATCGACACCTGTGTCTTCCTCAGCAAGGAATCCCTCAACCTCAAGGTAGTTGACACCTCTGTCTTCCTATCCCCGGAAGCCCTCGTTTGTACACAGTAACAATTGGAGATGTACAATGAAATTCTGAACAAGACGTTCAGTACGCACTAAGCATTAGAGTCTCTCTCTAGAAATCACTTCAATAGCATGTAATCTCTAGAGTCATAGAACATCGTTAATCTATTTCAAATGACCTCTTATTTATAGGAAAGGCTTCAATGTTCAACTCCCTTCTCCAATGGTCACATTTTCCTTGAATTTCAGAGGGACCTGTACACGTGTCACTCAAACAACGATTAGTTAGTAATAGAAAGTAAGACATCGTTGTATAATAGAAACAAGTGTAAGCAAAAATAAGGTTACATAACTAAAATCCAATATTCAGAATGTAAGAAAATGGAAGTTTGGATTCTAACCAAAATTGAATTCAGAGTCTATAATAAAAGGATATTCGGATTCTATTTTCTAGGAATTAGAAACCCGAACTCTAGAATTCTGGAGTCTGAATTTCAAGGAAATTCGGAATCAGAATTAACAAGAATTCGGAATCAGAACTTACATTGTTCAGAGTGAGAGTTCATTAGAATTCGGAGTCAAAAATCATAAGAGTTCGAAGTTTGTATTCAGTGAACTTGGAGTCAGAACTCAGAGTATTTTATAACTAGAATTCGTATTCAGAATTCGGAGTGAGAACTCAGAAGAGTTCATATCCATAATTCGTAATCAGAATTCGGATTCAGAACTCAGAAGAGTTCGTAACCAGAATTTGTATACAGAATTTGGATTCAAGACTCAGAAGAGTTTGTAACCAGAATTCTGAGAATTTGGAGTCAGAACTCCAAAGAGTTCGTAACCAAAATTTGGAATCAAAATTCCGAGTATTCGGATCCTTAATCGGAATGCTTCATATCGATGTATTTATAAAATTTCGAGGTTTTGGTTTCAAACTGCATTGTACAATTAGAAAAATTATGATATGATCAATGAAAACATGATAAGGATAAATTTTCTTGGGTAAGGAAATTTTTCCTTATATAAGTAAAACACATGTTAAAAAGAGTTTTTCTTTAAGATAAGGTGTTTGTGATTTTCAAAACAATAAGGAATGGTAATGTTATAAGGAATCCTTAATGACTCAACAAACTACCCCAAGTATGAAGGAATGGAAAAGTCATAAGTAAAACCTTATTGACTCAACAATATCCCCATTTTTGGAAAGAAAAAACATCATTATGAAAAAGAATATAAGGACTTAGCCAAAATTTTATAGTCTTTGAAATAAAACTTATCTCCCTTTATAAATGGAAAATGGTGAATATGACTAACTCCCCCTTAGGATTTGGAACACTATGGATCGTATTCTAGATTTCCGAAATGATATTTTTTTCATTTATCTTGAATATGGAAATCTTTGTGATGAGAACTCCCCCTTACTTAGGAATATTTCTTCTTTTCTTAGAATTTGTTTTCCTTCTCCCCCTTTGTGATTTTGAAAAAGAGTTTGAGGGAATGGGGAAAAAAATATGGTACATGAAATATTAGTACAAACACCCAAAAAAAAATGAGGAACCATGATATTATTAAGATATGAAAAATTTGTACAAGGTAAAAAATACAACAAAAGATCAAATTGATCTATTTTTCTTCCTTCTCCTTTGGCATCAACTTCTTCACTATGGTTTTCAAATTCTTTATCCCCTTCTGATCTTCCTCTACTTGCTTCTCTAAGGATTTGATCCTGTCATCCCGAGCCTTCAGGGTCTCTTCCTGAACCTTCAATAGGTCATCTTTCTTCACTAACTTCTCTTTAATCTAGATCCAGAAATCAATTTCTGTTTTCCAAATTTGGACAACATAATTCAACATCCCATTCAGATCTTTGACATCCTGAATCCGAGTATTCTGCTCAAGATTTAGTTTTTCTGGAAATCTATTTTTGATATCCTTGATTTTTTTCTCTTGAGTATAAAAAGATTCCATAACATCACCTTGAATGTAATCAAGATCTCTCAAATCATCAACTATATTCTTTGACTAGCTAACCATTTTCTTGCAATATTTTCTGGGGGCTTCAGAATTGTTAATTAAGTTCTTATAATCAACCTCAACCTTTATGCACCTATCCATCACCATGGATAAAAAATCTTATTTTTGATTCATTCTATGTTGAAGCATTTGACATTTGGAGTCCATGGTTGGAATGATCGGAATTGTGTCAACATGCTTCTTCAGAGATTGAATGACAAAATCATGTCCCAGACCTGATTATTTAGAATCTGACACTTTACATGGTGATGGTTCTATCTCTAGCTGAACCAGATTTATTTTTGAATATCAACCAGATTCCTTATTTCTTAGAATTGATTTATTTGGGGTATAAACACACACTTGTTTCCCCTTGTCAGTATTCGGAAGAAATTCTTCATCTGTAGACTAATGATCACATTCAGACAACTGAACAATTCTATTTTCATCAATTCTTCTTTTATTTACAGCCTTCTTCGATGGATTAGCTTCTTCTGTGTTCTTCAGAATTGATTTTTGTTCTTCCACTGGTAGATCATTAAGCTCTCCTGAATCTTTAGAAAAGGCAGCATTCATTCTTTTCAAAGTTTCATCGCTAACTAACATAACTTTGCAATTCCTCATCTTAGAACTACAAATAATCTTAAAGGACTCAAGACAACGAACAATCAACTAGGAGAGTAGGGAATGATACATGATTATCTGTTATCTCAAATTAGCATTCTTGATATTCTCTATCGTAATGAGAATATGATTCATTAGATTGATCTTCCGTAGATTTACCAAAAAATCTAACATATACATATCAATTTTTTCAGGGTGTCCTTGTCACCCTTTCTTTGTACGATAAAACCCTGAACCCAAAACTAAAGGATCCGATTATTTGTAGACTAGTGAGAAATATTTACGGTCTTGACATCTATAAGTCCAAGACACTCCATAGCTTTTACCTTTATAAAACTTCCTTGAACTTCTAGTAACTTGTGAGAACAAAATTTTATTTCTCCTTCATAGGATAACCCTACCAAGCTAGCAGCCTTGGTGTATGAAAGTTTATATGTTTTTCCATTACTCTTGAAGGAAAATTTTTCTTTTCCATCTTCCTTGAAAAAACAAACTGATTCATAAAATTCTATCAGCAGATCCAGATACACTACATCCTGAGCTCCCAGCTTTGATATGAAAATGCTTTCTCATCCATTCAGCTTGATGTTTCTGGAGATAATGGAATCATACTTATTGAAGAAGTTTAGATCGACCAACCTCTCCCTATATACTTTCCATTCCACAATCGGTTTGATAATAGATATATATTGAGAAGGAAATTTACCAGACATTCGGAATTGATAAATCATTGAAAATCCGAAACATGCTTTTAAAGTGGGGGCAGAGCTTTGACACACAAAAGATTGAAAACTGATGTGGGACAACCATCGGGGGCCCCCTTTTATAGGGTTTTATGCAACGATTGAACTTACCATCTCAATCCAATGGCTTAGAATTCTTCTGATCAGATCTGACAGTTTAAATGATATTCGCAAGTAAAAATTTTATGGGATCTGATATTTTGAGGTTTTTAAAAGAAAACATTCGGATTTATAAAAACTAGAATACGAGAAAATAAAAATAAACTACCAACAAGTAAAAGGTGATTATGAAAACTCAATAAAGGATCGTACCATCAGGATTTCTAGGAAAATTATTCATAATAGGTAATATTCATCTTAAAGGACTTTAGATTCCAAAAAAAACTTGAGTACAAAAAAAAATCGAGCACGCCGATATTCATTATGAGAATCATCATTACAAAAATCCTCATTATGAAAATCTTCATTAAGAAAAATATGAAACACTTTGTTACGAAAAATATGAAACACATCATTATGAAAAATATGAAACAATTCAGTATGAAAAATAGGAAACACTTTATTATGAAAAATATGAAACTTCATTATGAAAAATATAAAACTTCATTACAAAAAAAATGAAACTTCACTACGAGAAATATGAAACTTAATTACGAAAAACATGAAACTTCATTACGAAACAAAATTGAAAAACTGACTACAAAAATTTTCAAAAACTTCATTACAATTTTTTTTGAAAAACTTCATTACCAAATATTTTGAAAAACTGACTATGAAAATTTTCAAAAACATCATTACCAAAAATTTTGAAAAACATTAAACAAATGTACTCCCCCTATTAAAAAAAGTTTATTACTATAATTAGATTGGTTAAATAGGTTGTTAATGAGGAATATTACCTTACGATTATCATTTTTAACTTCTTTTTAATGTACTAAAATCTATCGGAGGGTAAAGATTTTGTGAAAATATCCGCAGGTTGATCTTGAGTTCCGATAAATTGAAGAATGACATCTCCTTTTAGTGTGTGATACCTAAGAAAGTGATGCCTACTGTCTATTTTCTTTGAACGAGAGTGACGCACAGGGTTTTTACTAAGGGCAATGGCACTTTTATTTTCACATAGAATTTGTGTTTTGGTAAAACTGATACCATAGTCTGTGGGTGTGTATTGCATCCCCAACACTTGAGCACAACAAATTCCAGCTGCTACATATTCAGCTTCACCAGTGGAAAGTACTATTAAGTGTTTCTTATTTCATGACCAACAAACTAATGAATCTTATATGAAATGACATGTTCTGGATGTACTCTTTCTATCCATTCTACATACACTATAGCCAACATCTGAAAAACTTTTTAAAACAAAATCATTTCCAGAAGTATAAAAGAGTCCTAAATACATGGTTCCCATTAAGTAGAAAAAAAATTATTCTCACCGCCTTTAAATGAGATTCCTTAAGATTGGATTGATATCTTGCACATAAGAATACTGAAAACATTAAGTCTAGAAGACTAGCTGTTAACTAAAGTAAACTTCTTATCATACCTCTAAAAGATGTTTGATCTACTAGATTCCCAGCTTCATCAAGATCAAGTGTGTTTGAGGTACCAATGGGAGTACTTATACTTTTAGTTTTGTCATGTCCATACTTTTTAAGAAGATAATTAATATACTTTTTTTGGGATGTATAGATTCCTTTTGAAATTTTAGATATTTTAAAGCCAAGGAAAAATGATAACTCACCCATCCTACTCATCTCAAACGCATATTTCATTAGATACACAAAAGAATCAGTTAATGATTGATGAGTTAAACCAAATATAATGTCATCAACATAAATTTGAACAATCAAATTTTTATTATTATCTATCTTTATAAATAGGGTTGGATCTGCATTTCCCTTTACATAATTATTTTGAATAAAAAATCATGTAAGTCTATCATACCAAGATCGAGGGGATTGATTAAGTCCATAAAAAGCTTTGGTAAGTCTAAAAACATGATCAGGATGTTTTGTATCTTCAAAACCAGTAGGTTCTTCAACAAAAAATTCCTCTTGAATACACCCATTAATGAAATCACATTTCACATCCATTTGAAAAAGTTGGAAATTGAAGAATGCTACAAAGGAAAGTAAGATACGTATAGATTCAAGTGTAGCTAATAGATAATAGGTTTCTTTATAGTCTATTCCTTAATGTAGATTATATCCTTTAGAGACTAATCTAGCTTTGTTTATTAAAATGATTCCATTTTCATCACACTTATTTCTAAAGACCCATTTTACTCGAATAATAGAAGTTTCCTTAGATATTTCAACCAAGGTCTAGACTCTATTCCCTTCGAATTAATTTAGTTCATCATGCATGGATTTAATCAAATCATTATCACCTAAAGCTTCATCAGTGCTTTTTTTTTCTAATTGGGAAAGGAATGATAGATATTCTACCTCATTTTTAAGGAACTTCTAGTCCTAATAGGTTGATTTACATCTACAATGACACTATCACTAGGATAATTCTATAGAAACAACTGATTTGGGTTTTATAAAACCTGTTCATCAACATAGGGTATGAAATATTCTGGGGTAAATGCTTCAGAATCATTTTCTTGGGCATAGAACAATAAGGTCTTATATGTCCAGCTGTCTTGCATTCATAACATGTAACATCTAAATATTTCTTATCTTTCCGTTATTTCTTCTTGTTTCTGGATTGAAAGTTCCTCTCTCCAACTATCTTGTTTATCCTTTGAGCAAGATTTTATAATTCATTCTCTGAGGATTCACTTCTACTAGATTCGTATTGGATAACAACCTTCTTATACTTGGATCTAGTAACCCTCTCAGGAGTCTTAGATTTCATATGATTTGAGGATAAAGTAAAAGCAACACTGCCATTACCATTCTTCTTCTTTACATTATCAACATCTCTCTTCATTATAGTCTCATGTTGAAGACAAGTTCCAAAAAACACATCTATGGAAATCTGAGTAACCTTTCTGTTCTCATCTATAGTTGTTCTCTTGAATTCCCACTCATTGGGAATGATGTGTATGATCTTATCAATAAGAGGTTCATCATCTAATCCTTTCTCACCCATTGATTGTAAACTATTCATAATAGTCATAAATCATTGTTTTACCTTACATATGGGTTCTCCATAAGGAAAGTTAACGCCATGATATTCATCTCTGAGCATGGATCTTCTTATTTCAATTACTTTGGATGTTCCAAAGTGAGTAACTTCATGTTTCTTCCATAAACAATTTTTTTCTTCACAAGATGAGATTTGGATATATATATTTTTAGTCATGGAGTAAAGAAGAGTATTGTGTCCCTTATAATTCAGTTGATATTCTTGCATTTATTTATTGGTGAAGGTACTAACTTCTTTTTCCGAGATTTTATATCCTCTAGTAAGAATAACAAAATTATCAACTCCAGTATTGATAATGAATGTCTTCCTATGATCTCTCCAGTATTCATAATCATTTCCATCAAAGATAGGTGGTCTAGTTGGGTTGAGATTATCTATGGAACCAATAATGATTCCTGCCGTCTTAAAGAAAAATCTTTCCACACAAACTTGTTAGTAGAAAAAGTTTGTAAACAAGGAAAATATTCCAAAGAAAGGAAAAAATGTAGAACAAGAGTATCTCTAAGAAAATAAGAATCTAATCTTTATGAGTCGGAAAAACTGATTCTTGAAAAGAAAGAGATGAAATATATTCTGAATCTAATTGTGATATTAATTAAGATTGAACAAATACTCTAATAAGAATTGTTGAGATGGTATATGAATATGATATGATCACATAATACCAAATGTAGGATCTAAATAACAGAGATACTGTATGTAGTATCTGATGACGCTAAATATACAAGATGGGGGTGAATTGTATACTTTTAAAAATCCCTTTGTAACGTTTAATGATGGATGTGTTTAACATGGTTAAACAAGGTAATTCACAAAACCTCTAGTTCTACACAATTTCTGGATTTTGGAAATATGATTCCGAGAATGTGAATTTGGAAAGATGGTTCCGAAAAATTAAACTTGATGAAAGTTTACAAAGACGAAGATTCTGCCTTAATGCATATAGAATCTAACTAAATCAGAGTACAAGTATAAAAAAGTATAATATAGTTATACTTTCCTAAAAAATACAATTGCAGTGAAAAAATTATAACAAAACAAGTAACAAGTAGTAAATATTTTAACCCAAAGAGAAGGGTATCCAACATCCTTGGATAAAGGTTCCTTGATTTGTACATTCAAGAAAGTATGTCTAACCCACACTAGGGTAAGCCCTCGATACGAAGATCACAGTATGTCTTTCTATCCCCACAAGCCCTCAACTTCATGGTAGTAGACACCTCTGTATTCCTCAGTAAGGAAGCCCTCAACATCAAGGTATTCAACACCTCTATCTTCCTATCCCCGGAGGTCTTGGATTGTAAACAACAACAATCGAAGCCACACAAAAAAATCTGAACAATACGTTTAGTACACACTAGGCATGAGAGTCTCTCTCTAGAAATCATTTCAACAGCATGTAATCTATAGAGTCAATGAATAGTTTTAAGCTCATTCAAATGAGCTCCTATTTATTGGTAAGGCTTCAACGGTCAGCTCCCTTCTCCAATGGTCATATATTTCCTTGAATTTTCGAGGGACCTATACACGTGTCACTCAAATAACGGTTATGTAGTAATGGAAATAATGAAAATGTTTTATAATAGAAACAAGTGTAAGAAAAATTATGGTTACATAACTAAATTCCAATATTCCGAAAGTAAGAAAATGAATCTTCGAAGTCTTAACAAAATTGAATTCAGAGTCTATAATACAAGGATATTAGGATTCTATTTTCTAGGAATTCGGAACCGGAACTCTATATAATTTCGGAGTCTGAATTTCAAGGAAATTTGGATTCTTGATTCACAAGAATTAGGAACCAGAACTTACAATGTCTGGAGTCAGTGTTCATGAGAATTCAGAGTAAGAACTCATAAGTGTTTAGATTTTGTATTCCAAGAACTCGGAGTCAGAACTCAATGAAGTTCGTAACTAGAATTCGTATTCAGAATTCGGAGTCAGAACTTAGAGGAGTTCATATCCAGAATTCGTAATAAGAATTCAGAGTCAGAACTCAGAAGATTTCATAACTAGAATTCTTAATCAGAATTCAGAGTCAGAACTCAGAAGAGTTAGTAACCAGAATTTGTAACCAAAATTCGGAGTCTGGACTCAGAAGTGTTCGTAACCAGAATTCGGAGAATTCGGAGTCAGAACACAGAAGAGTTCATAACCAGAATTCGTAATCAGAATTCTGAGAATTCAGATCCTAAAACAGAATTCTTCATATCTAGGTATTTATATGATTCCGAGGGTTTGGTTTCAAACCAAAATTTACAATTAGATAAATTATGATATGATCAATGAAAACATGGTAAGGATAAATTTTCTTGGGGAAGTAAATTTCTCTTTATAGAACTAAAACATAGGGTAAAAAGTGTTTTCCTTAAGATAAGGTGTTTGTGATTTTACAAATAAGAAGGAATGGTAATGTTATATGGAAACCTTAATGACTCAACAAACTCCCTCAAGTATGAATGAATGGAAAAGTCATAAGGAAACACTTATTTACTCAACAAATTACAGAGAATCGCATAATCCACAAAGGATAAACTACATATTTATCCTGTCTTTAGAGATTAACTAAACCTAAAATGCTTAGTTCTTTTTTAGAGAAAGAAATAATAATATTGATATCTATAATTAAACAAACAATATCCAACGTTCAATAAATACCATTCGATAAAAAAATTTCCTTAAAATTCTTCAATATAATCCAAACTAAGATTGAAACCCCAAAATCAGAAGTATTTGATTACAAAGTCTTCCATGTTAAATTGTATCTCCAAATATCGTCGACTACTTTTAAAGTATCAAACATTAATGTAATTAACCGAATCACATATTCTCTATGATAGGTTAATAATTTCTATAAATAACTTAAATGGATACATGTCTATAATAAAAACAAAGATAAAAATTCACCATTACTCATCATATGAAATCCTATAGTATTCTATTTTCATTAGGCGTATAATATTTCAAACAGAGCGAACGTGTTCCAAAATAACATTTATCACTTAATCAACATATCATTTTCCTGTTAAAAGCATATCTATTTGATAAACATAATATCACATATCATATTATTATTCATCGATAAGATCATTTAACTAAAAATAATTAGTCACACAAACTCGGGACTTCACGTAGTCCAGTGGTATGCGATAAATCTCAGTCGCACTTTGGTTGTGGGTTCGATTCACACATCATTGTCTAACATGAAGTGTTGTCACATGGTCTAAGAGTTTTCCTTTTTCAATAACTATATTTTATAACATTCCCAAAATGAGATAAATTCCTCAAAATAATGGTAACATAATTTTACTACAAATGTTATCTCATACATCACATTTTCAACCCAAAATTTAATAACTTGTAATTTCCTCAAATTCAAGGATTATATAAACCCAAATGGTTATTTATAAATATACCCACAATAGAAAAGATAATTATTACTCAAATAGAATTTTCACATACCAAACTACAGGGTTACACATACAAGAGAAAAGTCTTCCAAAGTAATCGCATCAACAAAGAGTACCAATACTTTTAAACATTTCTCAATCCATTTATTTTCACATAGGTTCTTCCATTACCAGGAGGTTATCCTATAGAATAGGGAATTCACTTGGGTAATTCCTAAGTCCCATACATTTATAGAAAATGGCTATAAATGGATTCATAGGATCATTTTTATTTTCTTCCATAGTACTCTTCATTTTACCTATAAATTCTTTACTTTATTTTCTTCATTCCCACACATAAATCATTTCTTTGTTCTATTGATACACTTTCCTAGGTGTCTCCTTCCACATTTCCTGTATGATGGAAATTGATATTTCCTTTTTCTCTATGGTCTCCACTGTTGGAACTCTTATCATTCACCACCTTTCTCTTCTTTTTTTAGTTCAGGAGTTGGTTAATATATTTGTTGTTGATAATATTTTTTGAAAACTGATTCGTCATGAACATGATATCTTTAATTCCTATCAACATTCCATTTCATTGACCATTTCCACCATCATTCCCACCATTTACATCATGTTCAATGTTTCTATTTCTTCCTTGGAATCCATCCACTGAATAAATCCCGAAAAAATTATGTGAGTAACAATAGTCATAACATCATTTATAGAATATCCCGACACCTTATTTTTAATCTAAAATACCTTAGGATTAACCATGATAGTTTATTATCATCTTATATTAAAATCCTTCAAATTGATTTGTAATGAAAATGTGAATTATCCTATGCATATCCCCTAGGAGTGTCGTAACCAATAGTGCAACAAGACCCGTTTTCATGCACCAATTCATGTTCGGGTCTAGCTCAAAGTGGTGTTTTCGAGGTTTACCCCTATGTACATCTGTGCCAGAGCCGCCCGCCTCTACCTGATCGTATCCAAACAGGGATTTATTGCTTGGAAAACCCACAAAATATTTACATTACCAAAAAATTTCGATGTTCTTCTATTCTAATACCCAAAGATTATCTTAGGGTAATGTTTTCTAATCAATGTTTTTCTAAATATAGTTTCCATGGTCTGTACTAAACTTACTTTGATACCAAATTTAATGCCTCGACCCTTGTTACCCAAAGTCAGTGAATTATTACTTAACATTAGAATGATCTCAAGAGATCAACTCTTGAAAGATTGATTAATTTATTAGCCTTTAAATTAATAGATAAATATGTAAATTTTACATTACATCATGAAATAAATAAAAAACAACATTGTACCCCCTTTGAACACACTCATATCTGTTGGATGGTCCCTACAAGTTAAACATAATATACTTCTTCACATCCAGTGAAAAGAAAACATAATAATGGTGTGACTTCAGATGCTCAGTAGGGATAATAATATAGCAGGAACTATCATAAATAATCATAAACATGTAAGGCAATGTATAATACTAAAACACAAGCCTTTTAAACATAAACATTAGCATAATATGGCCAAGATAAATTGAATAATTCCACTTACTTATTCACAGGTATATTCTACTAGTTGAACAATCACATGAAATATTAATATCCAATTTCATAATGACGAAATGCATAATGCCGGATATCATAACCACATAGTCAAGGCCTCATGACAAGACTAAAAATAATATTTTGTCAAGGCCTTGTGTCAGGACACTAGTTTTCCTCATTAGACCTACTGATTCACCGAGGAGCTATAGAGGGATCCACCTATCACTTACTAAGTCCAGTTCATTCCACATATGAAAAGGATGAATCATGATCTAAACATTTGTATTAAAACTAGCGTACGAAATGTAAATATTTTAACCACAAACCATGAATAGTATAAAAATAGCACATCCATAGTAAAACCTAACTCATTCAATACAATATAAAAGAATTTATTAGAATAAATTCACCTCAACAGAGAATAATTAAGGATATTGACATAGATGAAAATAATAATCAAAACTATTTGAGAGAAATATTCCCTTTTTTCTTAAAAACATTTAAAAGTCTCACTAATTTATCAAGAAGTTATATAAAATATATTTTTGATTCAATGTGTCCCATACCACATAGAAAATTTCAAAAGAAATTATAATTTCAAAACATCAATGTCCATATAAATAAACCCTTAAAACCATTTTGAAAACATGAACCAGGATGAGAACGATTAAGAAGAATAAATTTTAAAAACATTTAAAATGATATTTTAGTGATAGTTATTAACCAAAATTAAAGAATCCTGAATTAAAATAATTGAGGTAATAAAATATAAAAATATCAATAGAATAAAGGGATTCATGATATACTATGTCAACATACAATATATACACCATATAAAAGTGAATTCGTGCATAACAACAATGAAGTCTCAATGGAATGTAAGTTGAGATGAAATTCCTTATAAATACTGTATCCTTAGGTTAAGCATAAATCAAAAACATAATTATGTGGGAAAATATAAATACACTCAATATGGTTGGATATTTAGTGTAAATCAATCAGAGGATATTTACACATATTCTTGTAAAAACAACACCAATGATATTGATATTTAACTCAATTAATAAGAATTGAATTAAATTAATGTTTTCAAGTTCATATCGATGAATTGATAATTTTTAAATGGATTGATTATGTGTATCAAAAGTATATCCACACAAATTGGAGTGTAAATTTATACATATGTAAATAAATTGTGATTTCACACATAATCTTGGAGTAAAATAATCAATGAAGTTTGCGTAAACTCGAATGAGTAGAAATTGAAATTTGAAATTCCCTTAGCAATTTGGTAACTTACGAAACATACACCCCATGAAATAAGTATCATATAATGATGATATAAATACCCATAAATTAAATTATATTACACAAAGAATAAAATCATGGGAAATATATACACCACACAAAAGGTAATAGTGGAAAATATTGCATGAATCTCACGGGAATAAAAGTGAGATAAAAACCACTAAACTTGTAGTTTTCCTTGTTATAGGGTAGGTTAACATTAGTATAATGGTGAAATAATTTTTATTTAATTATAAAACAACCAAATACATTGATATGATATCATATATGATCTTCTAATATTTCTTTTTTAATGATATTTCAGTAGTATCATTATTTTGGGTGTTAACTTATTTGTTTACCTTTATATGTTCTATTACATAAGTCATGTTTATTATATATAAGAAGTATTTGATTAATATAAATAATGATATTATGTTCTTAAAAAATATTTTTAAATCATAACATGAAAATTATTCTTGAATGGTTACGATGGGGAATGAATCTTATCATGTTTGTGGAGATAGTAATCTGTACGTACACACGAGCGACAATACCATTCAATTTATGGGAAAACCATATGTAATTGGATGTTATATCTTATATAAATAATTATTAACATGTTTTACTTATTATTTACATCAATTTTACTCATTATTATACCCATCCAAATAATTATGTTTTGAATAACAAACTACACCACGACGTGGAGACAGTAAGCCCTACGTACGTACGTATGGTGACATTGTCATTCATAGGAGGTATAGAATAATGAATATGGTTGTACCATATTTATAATAAAATCACAGTATGTATAAGGTTCTGGAGTTTTTATTTTGGTATGGAAACAATAATGAAGGAGGAAGTGGAAGATTAAATGAACATTGAAAGAGGTGGTGAAGTTATTACTTCTCCTTTGGGTGCTTCCTTTTTATTTGACCAAAAGGGATCCTTAGGAAGGATTTACGATCATATTAAAGCCTATAGGTTAAATTTAGGGTAGTGGGGATGATATTTGAGAAGGGGTTGACCGAGCCAAATTGCTTTGGAGGTGTGAAATTATGTTAAGGAGAAGTACCCTTTTATAAGAGAGGTGAGGGTCACTTTAGGAAAAGCTTGAAATATTATATTATTATATAATAAATTTCTGTTTATAATGGCTCCAAATGGATTTAGTTTGGGGATAAGCTAGAGATGGGTCTAAATACCTTCAACCAATTTGTTTTATACAAGTTTAGGTCCCTCTATTAACCTTATATTTTTTATTTATCTCTTAGTTAATTAGTTTAACTTCTAACACACCTTCTTTTATTCTTACACTATATGGTTCATAAACATACTATAAACTGCCAAGAAAACCACAAGTGGTTAATTAATGATATATCTATGATTATATAATTCCTTTAGAAGAACTATATATTTTTAGGAATATTATATTATTTAATAATATAATATTTGTTTTAAAAAATCTTTTTTGTTTATTTTGAAACTATTTATTATTTAGTTTTTTATGAAAGTCATAACAGCATGATTACCTCAAAGAAAATCATTTAATAGACCCTAACATGTCATGTTAATCTATAAAATTTGTTTCATTCATAAAAAGTATCAATGTAAATTTATTTTGATATTTATAATATCAATTATTTTAATCATTAATTAATAAGGCTATTACTACATTATTATTCTGTCAAAAATAAATTTAATTATATAATATCTAAAAATTATATATAAAATATGATGATGAATGAAATAATTTTATATTTATAATGAATATTTATATTATAATTCATCTTATGTATAACCCTATATTAAAAATGGTTTAGTTATGAAAATTTGAATTTAACACTCTTAAATATTCTTTAAATAAAATAATAATAAATGTCCTAATCTAATCTAGGTGGACCAGAGAGGATCATATTTTATTTATAAAGTTTACTTTGTTCTAAAAAAACTTTTCCAAAATAATTAGGACATGTGTTAGGGTAATTATAATACCATGTTTACCTTTAATTACCTTATTTACTTTTAACTGTGGTAAATAAAAGTCAAATGTTACTATTCACAAAAAATTATTTTCATCTTATTGAACAAATTTTTTTTACTGATTTCAACTGTATATCTCAAATTTTTGAAATTCAGTTCATAGAATCGGTAAAAATCCATTTTATGAAAATTTGCTAGCGTGCCTAAAAGGTGGGTAAAAACAATAAAAAATCAAAAAACTTTATACATATAATTTTATTGTAAAATGACTCCAGTGAATTATAGTGAAATAATATAGGTATTATGTAACTATTTTGACTTAATATTAATGTAAATAAAATACATAATTATTTAAAAAAAGTCGGTTTTTAAACAATAACATAATATTTTTCACTATTCATTAAAAATTAAATGTTTTCGGAAAAATACAAAAAATTTACCCGAAGCTAATTTTGATATTCCAAATCCAAAAGTCATGTATATTTTATCAAATTCAAAAAATATAATTTTCATTAATTAATTTTAAATTAATTCTCGCTGTCAAAACCATAAAGCAGGTTTTTAAGAAGTAAAAACTATCAAATGATTGACTTGTGTTTATGACCAATTTAATAGTTAAATTACATCCAATGAACAACATTGGATTAAGTTATAAAAATATAATTTAAATATACTTCAAAACCATTCAAATTTATAATTTAACACTATAAATTATTTTGATTAAAAAAGTTGTGTTCAATTAAAATTTAGAATCTTTCATTATTTGTCAAAATATGAAAGTTATTGAAAATACCCCAAAACTTTAATCAAAATACATTTTTATATCCCGATTATAAATAATAATTTAATTTCATCAAATTTAATATATAAAATTTTCAAATATTGGATTATAAAGGGTTCACCATTAAAAGGCAGAAAAACTGCTTTTTTGAAAAATACTTCTTTTATCTAAAAAATTGAATTTTCCTTATATAATGCCTAAGAAACACAAAATAAGAATGTTAAAATTATATGGGATATATATAAGATTCAAATTTTGGTTATTACTATTCATAACTGCTTTTTAAATGTTTAGTTTGATAGGTCGTGGTGCACTTGAACTCAGTGTTGCGTACATCACACGCTATTCTATTTTTCAAAGAGAAACGTACCGTGGAAGATTGGGGTGTTACAATTAATACTTCAAATATTATGACATTAGTATCTGCCATATATGTAACGCCCCGACCCTAGTTACCCAGAGTCGGTGCATTATTAACTAACATTGGCATGATCACAAGAAAGATCAAATCTCGAAAGACCGATTGGTTTAGTAGCCTTGGAAACACTAGATATATTCATAAGTTTTACATTACATCATAGAGTGAAAAACTACTATGACAACATAATGTCTCCATAGTCCACACTATTATCCCCTCATAACATCCCTGCAGGTCATTCATAACTTACTTCTTTCACATCCTGGGAAAAATAAAACATAGAAAAGGGGTGAGCTCAAATGCCCAGTAAGGATAACAATATAGTGGAACATTCAAAAAATAAGTATAAACATTTAAGGCAATGCATAACTAAAACAAAAGCCTTTTAAACTTGAACTTCAACATAGTATGGAAAAAGTAAAATGAAATAATGATATTTACTTATTCACAAGGATATTCTACTAATCGAATAATCACATGCAATATCAATAACCACTTTCATAATGTTGGAATGCATAATGCTGAACTTTAATTTCTTTGTCAAAGCCTCGTCCCAAGACCTAGGGGCTAACTGTAATCGGAACCCAACCCGGAGTGCCTCTAATAACCGGACACTAACCCGGAGTGCCTCTAATAACCGGACACCAACCCGGAGTGCCTCTAATAACCGGAGACCAAACCGGAGTTCCTCTAATAACCGGAGACCAAACCGGAGGGCTTACTTTTACCAGTCCCCAACTCAGAACATACTTGTCTAACACATTCATCTGAATGAAAGGTTGAAATATAACATAAAAATTCGGATTAAAAATAACTTCTGAAATGTCAATACATTAAAAAAACCATGAGTGACATAAGAATAGCTTATCCACAGTAAAAAGTATCACAAAACCTTCAATAAAATATGGATGTTTTGAATCATAATAAATCACCTTCAAATAATCATAAAATCCATCAAAGGATGTTGACATAGATGAAATGAAAACTATTTTAGAGAAATATCTCTTTTTTTAATCATTTTAAAAGTAAAATAATTATAAAATAATACATTCAATTTGAAATTATTCTTATAAGCTTTTAAGGGAAGCTTTGACGATTTTATAACGGCGGTAAATAACCGCAACCGCCATATAAGTTAAAAAAAACATTCTTACCTTAAATTTGTCGAAAAGGTTAAAAGAGCCTTGTTTGGAAAATGACAGAAAGATTCCTTTCGAAACACATAAGGGTATAAATGACTTTAACCCATATTCTTGTAAATATTAAAAATGTTTTGAAATACATTATTAAGAAACATGGATGTGGATGATAAAGAGATCCCATTAGATTATTACGTATAAACAACCTCAGATAATGAAGAGATTGTGAAATAACCCTTACCAATTTGGTAACTTATGAAAACTACAACCCATTAAAGAGGTATCATACAATGAATATGTAAATACACATAAATTATAGTGTATTACACAATGAATATAATTATGGTCAGTACATACACCACACAAAAGGTGATGGTGGCAATATGGAAAGAATCTCATAAAAATAAGGAGTGAGAAGAAAACCCCTTACCTTGTACTTTTCCTTGGTTGGGGTAGGTTAAACTATTTTATAATGGTGAAATAATTGGTATTAAATTATAAAAGAATCATATATATTAATATGATATCATATATGATCTTTTAACTTTGCTTTGTTAATAATATCTTAGAATTATCGTCATTTCGGGTGTTAACTTACTCATTTTCTTTTATATGTTTTGTTATATAAGCCATGTTTGTTATGGATAGGTTTTATCTTATTTATATCCAGAATGATATCAAGTCCTTAAAAATCATTTTTAAATCATCAAATGATAATTATACTTGAATGGATATGATGGAGAATGAATCTTATCGTGTTCGTGGAGACGGTAGTCCGTACGTACGCACGAGCGACAATATCATTCTTTTGATATTAAAATAATATATAAATGGATGGTATATCATATATTCAGAATCATTAACATGTTATATTTATTATTCACATGAGTTACACATCATTATTACACCCATCCAAATAATAATATATTGAATAACAATTACACCACGACGTGGAGACGGTAAGCCGTACGTACGCACGTGTGGTGACATGTTATTCAAAGGGTGGATAGAATACTGAATATGGTTGTACCATATTTATAATAACATCACAGTATATATATGATACTGGATTTATTATTTTAGAATGGTAACAACAAAGGAAGAATAAGTTTAAGAAGAAAGGAACTTGGAAAAGGGTGGTGAAATCATTACCTCTTATTTGGTTTCTTCCTTTTGATTTGATCAAAAGGGCTCCTTAGGTTGGATTTCTAATCAAACTAAGGCCTCTAGGTTGTAGTGAGAGAAGTTGGGAGAGTATTTTGGCAGAGTTTTTCCGAAAAAAAGGTTTTTATGGTGTGAAGAAATAAGAAGGAGGAGTGCCCTTTTATATGAGGGGTGAGGGGCACCTTTGGAAAATCTAGAAATATTAGTTTATAATAAATTCATATTCTGTTTCTAAAGGATCCAAAGTTTATTATTTAACTTTTAAGGTGGGGATGGGTCTAAAACAACTCATCCAATAGAATTTAGACAGGTTTGGGTACTTATATTAACCTTATCATTAAGTATTAACTCTAAGTTAATTAGTTTCACTTTTACAATGTCTCTTTGTAATTTTATATAATATGGTTAATAAACTTCGTATATACATCCAAGATACCCCCAAGTGGTCCATTAGTGATGAACCTATCATTATATAAGTCTCTTGGCCGAACCTTATATTTTTAGGAATTTAATATCAATTTATAATATAATATTGTTTTTAAGAACTCTTTTATGTCAATTTTTATACTATTCAATAGTTGATTTTTGGGAAACTCATAACAGATTGATTACTTCGAAAAAAGTCAATTAAATAAATCCTAATATATCATATTATCCTAAAAAATTAGTTTAATTCATTAAAAATTTCATATTATATTTATTTGGGTATTTATAATATCAATTAGTTTGGATTTTCACTATTATAGTAATTACTGCATCATCATTGTGTCATAAATAAATTTAATTATTTAATGTCTAAAAATTAGAAATAAAATATCATTATGTAGGAAACATTTTTATCTTTCTAATGAATATTTATAATCTAAAATCCAACATATATAACTCTATGTAAAAATTGTTTTTCTAAAAGATATATGGTTGTGTCATTTTTGTATTCATTTTAACTTAATTAAAATAAAGTGTCCTTATCACCTACAAGTGGCACCATGGGGTCCCCAAATCGACCCAAATATGCCTATGTCAGAACATGTATCAACCAATAAGTCTAGGACACGTTTTAGGGTAATTTGTTATTATTATAATATTATTTTTTAACCCTTATTTATCGGATTTACCCTTAACCATGGTAAATAAAATATTTACGGCAGTAATTATTCAAAATGTCTAAAAATAAAAGTTACCTATTTAAACAATTTGAACATCCTGATTCCAAATATGGAATCCATTTTTCTAAATTCAAAACCCTGAAAGGGCAGAAATTAATTTAAAATTAATTCCCGCTGTCAAAACAAAAAGTGTGTTTTTAAGAGATAATAACTATCAAAAGATTGACACTTGTATATGTTCGGTTTAATTGTAAAATTATGTCCAATGACCAAAATTATATTAAATGGTAAAAATATATTCTAAATATACTTTAAAACCACTCAAATTCATAATTTATCACTATTAATTATTTTTATTAAAAAGTTGTTTTTAATTAAAATTTAGTAATTTTCACTATTCATCAAAATATGAAAGTTATCCGAAAAGTACCAAAATTTCACCTTAGGCTAAATTCGATATTCCGAATCCAACAATGAAGTCCATTTTGAAATATAAAATATATATAATTTCAAAAATTAGGTATTACTATTCATAACGGCTAGTTTGATCGGTTGTGGTGTGTGTTAAAACTCGAAGTTGCGTACAACACACGCTACTGTATTAATCAAAGGAAAGCGTACTGTCGAAGCTTGGGATGTCTCATTTCAAATTTTTTATGTCCCCATTTAGTCAAAAAGTATAAAATATTGTATTTAAAAAGGGTTCACTATTAAAAGTTGATAAAAGTGCAATACTGAAAATGAATTTGTTCTTGCATTATATCTAAGAAACTCATAATATGGATTCTAAAATTATAAGGATTATATAAACTTTAAAATTTAGCTAATACTATTCATAACCTCTTTTTAATGGCTTGTTTGGTATGTTATGGTGCGCTTGAACATGGTGTTGCGTGTAGTGAAAGTTATTGAATTATTTTGAAGGAATAACACACTATGAAATCTTGGGGTGTTACATTCTCCCCTCCTTCAATAAATTGCGTCCTCGCAATTTGGAATTGTTCTTCGAAAATAAAAGGTTTAAAATAGAACATATCTTTGTGGGAAAACCCACATCAGAAATTAGTTTACTAAAATTTAGTCTTAATATGAGGAAAAGAGAAATGAAAGGGTCACCACCAAATTATGATCTCTATTAGGAGAACATTGGTGGCAATTAGAGACATATAATTGGAGGAAAAATGTAAATATTTATAGGTAGTGATTGAGGTCATCAATCAAAAACAAGTATAAAATTGAGGTCCTTAAACTCATCAATTTATGATGATTTGAAATACCATTGGTTCAACAAAACATAGGGTATTGGGATAACACATTTTTTACGTTTCAAAATATCTTAGTTGAAATCCCACATCAAAAAAATGAATTAATGAGGCCTCTGTTTAAAATAAAGAGTGGAAAGTATGAATATTACCGAAAATAACACATACTAGGGTTCCATGTAGGAAAATAAGGATATGGAAGAAAAATCTAACCATCAATTATCTGATGGAGAGTGGTAGAGAACATGGCTATGAAGAGGCCAACAATCCCAAAGCCATAAATTAGTGATGATTTAAGGTACCATCTAGGACAACATTTTTATTATAAGTTCCTTTCTTAATGTTGAGAAATTTATTTATGATATTGGCTAAGATCATAAGCATATATACTTACGTTAAAATTATAGTTTTATCCATTAATAAATTTCTACCACAAACTCATCTGTCACTCTAAAAGATAATAGAACGTAAAAAAAATTATATTTATACTATTCGTACAGGGTTCCAAAATAAATGAATTTATAATTCATCTACCAGATCTTTTTAAAAAAACTACATTATGTAATCCAGGACATCTCGTGGGCCAGTGGTAGGTGATACACCCTTGTTGCCCTTCGGTTGTGGGTTCATGTCTCGCGTCCTTGTTGGACGCAATGGGTTGCCGCCCGACCTCCGGGATGTCCTTTTATGGCAATCCAAAATAATCCAAACTGGAACTATCCAAAATACTTCAGTCCAAAATTTATAAGGAAGGTAAAGATAAAAAAGATCCTTTTTCCACGTAATAACATGTGAACACCTTTATGATGTATTCTTTTGAAACACTGCAACATCCTGAATTACCATAAAACCTTATTGATTACATTCATGATCCCTTATTCCTTAAAGAATAATAGATATACACCTTCAATCCAAAAATGTTTTAAACCCCAACAATGATGGAATATGCAAATCATTAATCAGTTTCAAGGTAGTCAAGAATATCCAATATAATTTATTCAAATCAATCATGTATTATTCCAAAATCACTACCTCGGTATCAGAACTATATTATGGTTTATCATTCTCTCAACCATATATTTTCCAAAAATTTATCCTACTATTGAGTCACTTTTCTTTGTTCCACACAATCTCAAGTCCTTAATGAAACAGTACTGCAGTACAATCCTTATATACTCCATAATTATTATAAAAAGTACATTGTTGATACAACACTCAAATGAAATAATCAACATAAAAACTCTATTCATTCCTCTTCATCTGTGGTAGTATCATAACGTGATTATTATATAATAGCATCATTTGTGTCATAGTCTAATGACTAGGACATAGGTTCGCGTAGTGTCCAATCTCCTTGGAAATGAAGCATTGTACATTTGAAACCATTTTCTTACCCTTGCAGTCACGTACTTTGTTCCCTTTTCCTCCACACTTATAAAAAACTCTCATTCCTTTTAGGCAAGTTCCATGGTGGTTCTTCCCACAGTTATCACATATGGGAAAATTCATCTTTTTCCTCTTCCCTTTATCCATATTTCTATCTTCCATCCTTTTCTTCTCTTGCTTCCCTTCAAATCCATAGGACTCAGTAAACTCTTTACTTATCTTATCAACACATGATATTATTTCTTCATATGATGATAATACATGTGAGACTATTTCTCTTATAAATTCTGGCTTAAGACTATGAAATATATGATCCTTCTTTCTCTTTGTATCATGTGCATTGCTGGAGTTCTCATTCCTTCTACTAGGCGCCGTTTCTAAACAATGGCATACACTATATTAGTTTATGAATAACAATACGTAATCCCAAACTTGTGAAACACATAACATAAATTAAATAGTTTATGGATATAATCCATAATCATAAAAATGTCTCCTTTGAGGAAGTATATACTCATAGACCCTTCATAACGATTTGTAAAGAAAATGATATTTATCCTAAGAATATCCCCCGGAAGTGTCGTAACCAAGAGTGCAACAAGACCCGTTGTCGTGCACCAGTTCCCGTTCGAGTCCAGATCAAAGCGGTGTTTTCGGGTTTTACCCCTAGGTACATCTGTGCCAGAGCCGCCTCTACCTGCTCGTATCCAGACAGGGATGTATTGCTCGGAAAACTCACAAAATCTCTACAATACCAAAATTCTAGGAAGTTCTTCTATACTAAACTTCAAAATACATCTTAAATCTATGTGCTCTAATAATAGTTTATCTAAATTTAGCTTCCAAGGTTTGTACTAAACTTACTCTGATACTAACTGTAACGCCCCGACCCTAGTTACCCAGAGTCAGTGCATTATTACATAACATTGGCATGATCACAAGAAAGATCAAATCTCAAAAGACCGATTGGTTTAGTAGCCTTGGAAACACTAGATATATTCATAAGTTTTAAATTACATCATAAAGTTAAAAACTACTACGACAACACAATGTCTCTATAGTCCACACTATTATCCCCTCATAATATCCCTGCAGGTCATTCATAACTTACTTCTCCACATCCTGGGAAAAATAAAACATAGAAAAGGGGTGAGCTCAAATTCCCAGTAAGGATAACAATATATCAGAACATTCAAAAATAAGAATAAACATTTAAGGAAATGCATAACTAAAACAAAAGCCTTTTAAACTTGAACTTCAACATAGTATGGCAAAAGTAAAATGAAATAATGCCATTTACTTATTCACATGGATATTCTACTAATCGAATAATCACATGCAATATCAATAACCACTTTCATAATGTTGGAATGCATAATGCTGAACATTAATTTCTTTGTCAAGGACTCGTCCCAAGACTTTGGGGCTAACTGTAACCGGAACCCAACCCAGATTACCTCTAATAACCGAAAACCAACCCGGAGTGCCTCTAATAACCGAACACCAACCCGGAGTGCCTCTAATAACCGGAGACCAAACTGGAGTTCCTCTAATAACCGGAGACCAAACTGGAGGGCTTACTTTTACCGGTCCCCAACCCAGAACATACTTGTCTAACACATTCATCTGAATGAAAGGTTGAAATATAACATAAACATTCGGATTAAAAAAAACTTCTAAAATGTCAATACTTTAAAAAAAACCATGAGTGACATAAGAATATCTTATCCACAGTCAAAAATATCACAAAACCTTCAATAAAATATGGATGTTTTGTATCATAATAAATCAACTTCAAATAATCATAAAATCCATAAAAGGATGTTGACATAGATGAAATCAAAACTATTTTAGAGAAATATCTCTTTTTTTTAAATCATTTTAAAAGTAACATAATTATAAAATAATACATTCAATTTGAAATTATTCTCATAAGCTTGTAAGGGAAGCTTTGACGATTTTATAACAGCGGTAAATAACCGCACCCGCCATATAAGTTAAAAAAACATTCTTACCTTAAATTTGTCGAAAAGGTTAAAAGTGCCTTGTTTGGAAAACGACTGAAAGATTTATTTCGAAACACATAAGGGTATAAATGACTTTAACCCATATTCTTGTAAATATTAAAAATGTTTTGAAATACATTATTAAGAAAAATGGATGTGGGTGATAAAGAGATCCCAGTAGATTATTACGTATAAACAACCTCGGATAATGAAGAGATTGTGAAATAACCCTTACCAATTTGGTAACTTATGAAACATACAACCCATGAAAGAGGTATCATACAATGAATATGTAAATACACATAAATTAGAGTGTATTACACATAGAATATAATTATGGTCAGTACATACACAACACAAAAGGTGATGGTGGCAATATGACATGAATCTCACGGAAATAAGGAGTGAGACGAAAACCCCTTACCTTGTACTTCTCCTTGGTTGGGGTAGGTTAACCTCCTGTATAATGGTTAAATAATTGTTATTAAATTATACAAGAATCATATATATTAATATGATATCATATATGATCTTTTAACTTTGCTTTGTTAATAATATCTTAGAATTATCGTCGTTTCGGGTGTTAACTTACTCGTTTTCTTTTATATGTTTTGTTATATAAGCCGTGTTTGTTATGGATAGGTTGTATCTTATTTATATCCAGAATGATATAAAGTCCTTAAAAATTATTTTTAAATCATCAAATGATAATTATACTTGAATGGATATGATGGAGAATGAATCTTATCGTGTTCGTGGAGACGGTAGTCCGTACGTACGCACGAGCGACAATATCATTCTTTTGGTATTAAAATAATATATAAATGAATGGTATATCATATATTCAGAATCATTAACATGTTATATTTATTATTCACATTAGTTACACATCATTATTACACCCATCCAAATAATAATATATTGAATATCAATTACACCACGACGTGGAGACGGCAAGCCGTACGTATGCACGTATGATGACATGTTATTCAAAGGGTGGATAGAATACTGAATATGGTTGTACCATATTTATAATAAAATCATAGTATATATATGATACTGGAGTTATTATTTTAGAATGTTAACAACAAAGGAAGAAGAAGTGGAAAAAGAAAGGAACTTGGAAAAGGGTGGCGAAATCATTACCTCTTTTTCGGTTTCTTCCTTTTGATTTGATCAAAAGGGATCCTTAGGTTGGAATTCTGATCAAACTAAGGCCTCTAGGTTGTAGTGAGGGAAGTTGGGAGAGTATATGGGCAGAGTTTGGCAGATCAAAAAGGTTTTTAAGGTGTGAATAAATGAGAAGGAGGAGTTCCCTTTTATAAGAGGGGTGAGGGGCACCTTTGGAAAAGCTAGAAATATTAGTTTATAATAAATTCATATTAGGTTTCTAAAGGATCCAAAGTTTATTATTTAAATTTTAAGGTGGGTATGGGTCGAAAATAACTCATCCAATAGAATTTAGACAGGTTTGGGTACTTATATTAACCTTATCCTTAAGTATTAACTCTAAGTTAATTAGTTTCACTTTTACAATGTCTCTTTGTATTTTTATATAATATGGTAAATAAACATACTATATACAATCAAGAGACCCCCAAGTGGTCCATTAATGATGAAAATATCATGATATAAGTCTCTTGTCCGAACCTTAGATTTTTAGGAATTTAATATCAATTAATAATATAATATTTGTTTTAAGAACTCTTTTATGTCAATTTTGATACTATTCAATAGTTGATTTTTGTAAAACTCATAACAGATTTATTACTTAGAAAAAAGTCAATTAAATCACTAATAATATATCATATTATCCTATAAAATTCGTTTAATTCATTAAAAGTTTCATATTATATTTATTTGGGTATTTATAATATCAATTATTTTGATTTTTCACTATTATAGTAATTACTGCATCATCATTGTGTCATAAATAAATTATATTATTTAATGTCTAAAAATTAGAAATAAAATATCATTATGTAGGAAATCTTTTTATCTTTCTAATTAATATTTATAATCTAAAATCTAACATATATAACCCTATGTAAAAATTGTTTTTCTAAAAGATATATGCTTGTGTCATTTTTGTATTCATTTTAATTTAATTAAAATAAAGTGTCCCTATCACCTAAAAGTGGCACCATGGGGTCCATAAATCGACCCAAATATGACTATGTCCGAAAATTTTTCAACCAATAAGTCTAGGATATGTTTTAGGGTAATTTTTTATTATTATAATATTATTTTTAACCCTTATTTACCGGATTTATCCTTAACCATGGTAAATAAAATATTTACCGCAGTAATTATTCAAAATGTCTAAAAATAAAAGTTACCTATTTACACAATTTGAACATCATGATTCCAAATATTTAATCCATTTTTCTAAATTCAAAACATAGAATTGACAGAAATTAATTGAAAATTAATTCCCGCTGTCAAAACAAAAAGTGTGTTTTTAAGAGATAATAACTATCAAAAGATTGACACCTGTTTATGTTCGGTTTAATTGTAAAATTATGTCCAATGACCAACATTATAATAAATGGTAAAAATATATTCTAAATATTCTTTAAAACAACCCAAATTCATAATTTATCACTATTAATTATTTTGATTAAAAAAGTTGTTTTTAATTAAAATTTAGTAATTTTCACTATTCATCAAAATATGAAAGTTATCCAAAAAGTACCAAAATTTCACCTTAGGCTACATTCGATATTCTGAATCCAACAATGAAGTCCATTTTCAAATATAAAATATATATAATTTCAAAAAGTAGGTATTACTATTCATAACGGCTAGTTTGATCGGTTGTGGTGTGTGTTAAAACTCGAAGTTGCGTACAACACACGCTACTGTATTAATCAAAGGAAAGCGTACCGTGGAAGCTTGGGATGTATCATTTTAAATTTTTTATCTCCCCATTTAGTCAAAAAGTATAAAATATTGTATTTAAAAAGGGTTCACTATTAAAAGTTGATAAAAGTGCAATACTGAAAATAAATTTGTTCTTGAATTATATCTAAGAAACTCATAATATGGATTCTAAAATTATAAGGATTATATAAACTTTAAAATTTAGCTAATACTATTCATAACCTCTTTTGAACGGCTTGTTTGGTATGTTATGGTGCGCTTGAACTTGGTGTTGCCTGTAGTGAAAGTTATTTAATTATTTTGAAGGAATAACACACTATGAAATCTTGGGGTGTTACAATATATGGAGATGTTATTATATTGAAAAAATAACCTACATCTATATCATCTTCCATCAATTGGTAGATGAAACTGTCAGTCATGTGTACATCAAGCTACCACCTTGTGAATCGATGTAATTCATTTTCCATCACTACCTCTAAAGAAAATATATAATGATGGATTTAATATATTTATATGATATTTATGATATATTTATTCTTATTGAATAATAATATCACATATAACTTCTTAATTTCAATTCTGTGGGAATACGATGATGTCGCTATTGTGTATGGCATACTACCTCCACAAGAATTGATGTGATTATTTTTTCAATTTAACTTTACATGGTAGGTAAAATGGGTAAATTTAATGAAATTATGTGGTATATATGAAATAATAATGACTCTAGAAAGGTGAATTTTTTTTAAATCCCTTTTTTCCATCCATCTGGTAAATGGAAACAATGTTCAAGCATACGTACAACCTACTATCTCCAAGAAATGTGTAATGAATTTCGTATCTATAACTTTTATAGATCACTCTAAAAACCTATATAATGAATATAGATTATAAAGATATAATTTCAAACATTATGATGATTATTTATCCATGATAAATGTCAAATTATTGAAATTTTCAAACCAAAACATATATTAAAAAAGATCTAGATTTAACCAAAAATGTTGTTTTAACATTGAATTGTTAACAAAAGGGTAATAAAATGTTATATGTAAATCATATATGATATGACACATATGACTATTGTAACACAATGATATTTTGTGAAATATATATATATATATATTTTAATTAAGATTTTTAATAGTTTTCATTACACACAACATTGAGTTTATCTTTTGTTAAACACAACACCAAGTTTAGCTTGCATTACATAGACCACTGATTTTAACATGCATTATACGAAACACAGGGCTTTAAAGAAAAATGAAATACTGTTAAAAATTTATTATTTAATATGGTATTTATCAACTAACCATTAGAATGAAAAGTATAAATAGTATTAACTAAATTATAAAAATAAATTCCTTACACCTGTATGTATAATGAATTATTTAATGACTAATTAATTTGAAATGAAAATAATAACTATTTTAAAATAAGGGAAATATTTTAATGAAAACCTATTTTTATTCAAACATTGATGTTTTACCTCAATAAGTTTAAAAAATGGTTTTTCTTAATTAATTTTTATGAATTTTTTTTATTATAAATTCATTGAAAATTTTAACATTCATCTTATGTGTTTTTTAGGGACGGGATAAGAATAAATAAAGTTTTATGCTTAAAAAATGTTCAAAAACTAGTTTTATCACATTTTGCACACTTATTTTAAAAATTAATTATTCAAACTTTTAGAATATTTATTTGAAAAAATGAAATTCAATTTTTAGACCTGCAATCCAAATTTATCTTATTATAATTTATTGGTAATTTTCTAAGAAGATAAATTTTTCAATGAAGAGTGATCAATACTTGTTTTAATTAAGAATTTTCATTTCTTGTAAGGTTTTTTCTAAAACATAATTTTTTTACTATAGATTTTAACATATAAATTAGTTCAATTATATATATATATATATTAACACATTTTAGTTTATTGGAATCAGTTTCATATTTAATTTTTAAACTGCTTTTTCGTCGTGTCTATGGGTTAAATTTTAAATTAAATTCTCCCAATTATGTGAATGTAATTTATTAAAAGTGATTCTATATGTTTAATAAGAATAATTTATATTTTTTTAACAAGTTTAGAATTATTTATTACCACTATAAATAATAAAATACATACAAATTAATTTCCACGGTTAAGGAGAAAATGAGTTTACTGGGGTTAATCTAAAATAGATAAGGGGTAAGTGACATATAAACCTTTAAAACAACAATTTTATGGAACTATTTCTACCATATATCTTGTAGGATCTATAATGATCCATTTTGGAGCCTTTTGGCATGAGAAAACTTGGGAACACCTTTTTAAAAAAAATTACAAGTCTGTTACTCACCTCACATATAAAAGTCCACCCTCTCTCTTATCCTTTTCACACATCCAGAAACACTTGGTTCAGAAAATACATACCATAATTTATTCCTTAATTACATGATCTCAATATAGAATCCTTATTTTCTAAAAAAATCTACATTTTCATGGATTTTGGTGAAAACCAAAAGAAGTTTTTCAAAGAAGATGTAACGTTCCAAACCGAGCATTTTAGTTTATCTCTTCCTACACCACATTGAAACGTTATTGAACCATTATAATATATGAAAATATTTCTCTTACATAAAATTATATTTTATTTATCTATGGTAATTACCTATACCCATCCACTCTTCCCTAAAATGGGAAACAATAACATCTGTTGTCTGTACGATGAAGTACCACCTCCCGAACTAATGTGACACGTTTTCCATGAACACCTATCTCAGTTGTGTATGATGATGGATAATATAAATATATAGATTTTTTTTAACGTAAATATTATTTTTAAATAATTATTCCACATATAACTTCTTACTTTCCATTCTATGGGGGATACGATAACATTATTCATGTTTACGATGGACTACCACCTCACAAAGTGATGTGACTCATTTTTCAATAAATCATTTCATGGATGGAAATTAGGGTATATTTAATTATCATATTATTTATATTACATAAACATGATTCTATAATGGTAATATATTAGTTATCTTTATTTCCATTCAACTATTGAGAAAATGGAAACAACTTTTTTGCATTCTTATGGCCTACTGTATCCATGAATGATTTATTTCATTTTCTACATTTAAATTTTATAGATTACTATAAATACATATTTAATGAATATATATGATATTTATATCAGGGATAAAATTCTATATATTATGTAACCATGATCAAAATATGAGGATTGAAAATACAAAATCAAATCATACACAAATAACAATGTAGTTATTATAGGAAATATCACTTTGATATGGAATTGTTAATAAATGGGTAATAAAAGTTAATAATTAAATCATATATGGTATGATATATAAAATTATGGTTCTTCAATATATGTATAGTAAACTTATATTGATTATACAAGAGTTTAAAACATGTACAATGAAATTCAAGACTTACTGTAATGGTTTTTCATCTCACTTTATACTTTTCTAAGAAACATACCAAATTCACCAACTATTTCTTTTATCTAGTGTATATACTACCCAAGGATTACTTATCGTATAAATTATTTGGATTTATTATCAATTTTAGGATCTATCATTCATTAGTTCTATAGTTTGAATGTTATGAACTCCCTAAGGAATTTTGGTCTTCATATTCCTTCTTTGAGACATATATTGTCTTATGCACCTATCTTATTTTATAACGGTTATATACATCCCATTTGACATGAATTTTGAAGAATTTATTTATTTTCATTAAATTTTATGTTTTATTTAATCTTATTCTTTCATTAGGATTACAATTCAATGTTACGAAAGTGGTAAGGGCTTTATGATATAATTTAATCATTTAATGAGATTATTTATGTTTATGATTATGATATGGAAATAATATGGTCTATACCTAAAAAATATATTTAATTTTATTCACCTATGGTTATTTCATTAGAATACATGTTTTATTTTCATTTTCCTCTATTTATGTACTCAATTGTTCTAATTTTTTTAATAGAAATCATTTTTATTTCTCTGTTTTGTCAAAAACCCTTTTCTTATATATCCGTGCTTTCTAAAAATGTTTTCAATTTTTCAAATATTATCGAAAATTGTTATAATTAAAATTAATATCCATGTTTGACTCAAAAAAATTGAATTTAATCTTCATATCGTTTTCCAAAAAGGACCACTTTGTGTTTACCAAAAATTCCAATGAATTATTTTTTTAAAATACAAAACCTGAAAATTATTTCCATATGTCATGAACACTAAATAATTTCAAGATCTGATTAAATTTTTTCATGGGTTTTTTCAAATAATATTATTTACATAAAATTGGGGATTTTTTTAGATTTTAAATAATTGATTTAAAATTGGGATGGATATTTTCCCCATGAAATTTTTTCAATGATATTTAAAAATTCTTTTTTATGATTACAAGGTTATTTTAAGAAGAAATGAATTTTTAAAATGTTTTTCATTTTTAAAAAGTTTTTTCAAAGTAGAAAGGCTATTTTCCTTATGAAATTATTCTAGTTATGTTTCAAAATATGTTTCTAACTACGATTACAAAGTTAGATGTTTCTTATGATTTATCATGGATAATATAGAATGATACCATCCTTATTGTCTACCTAGATTGTAAATGTTTAGGTTGGTGAAATTTATATGAAATTAATTTATTTTTCATTGGTTATGAAATGGGAAATTAATGAAATGTTCATCAAACTAATCCCCTTTTAAAAGGTTATGATGTAATGAATGTTTTATGATCTTTTGGTGCATATATTTATAGATTATGTGACTGGTGGGACCTATATTTCCCTATAATGCATTGTTAAAATATGGATATATAGTGATTATAAATGTTATGAGTTAATTTTATCACATGTTCACAATGGTATGTGTGAACCTGATTACATGTTCACAATGTTATGAATAAACTTAGAATTCATGTATAATTGGTTATGTGTGGACTTGGTTACATGTCCACAATTTAATTATAGGGATATATTTAAAGTCCCAAATTTAATGAGTGAACATACTTCTATTTATATGTTTTCAAAATGTTTTCATCTTATGTGCATTACACAAATTTATGTCTTATTCCAATTTTATGTTCTCTTGTGTTATTTTATTTTATTTCATTAGTATTTGTGTCTTATAAGCTTCCAATATTTATTCCATGACTCAATTTCATGATATATGATATACAAGGTATAGTTTGAAAATGTTCTTGTCATGTTCTCATATCCCTAGGGTCATGATATGTTGATATATCATTTGTTTAACCTTACTCAGAATCTAATATCAACCTTTATTATGTTTCCTTTTATAATGTTATAATGAATGGTTTTATGTATGATATTTATGAGAAGGTTTCTAGTTGTGAAGAACATAGTAGGAGATGACATAGGTCCCTTATGGACTAGTTATCTACTTGTCTATGTTTTTAAAGGAACTAGACCTAAATGATTCTGGGTTGGATCATTATTTCATGTAATGAATATTCATATACTAATATGTAATATTAATGTATGATAAGTTTGAGTCTTTAATGTTGGTATCAGAGCAAGGACTTGTTATCCTTTGGGAACTAGGATGATAAAACATTAGGAATATACATAGGGATATTTTTAAAGGAATGTATAAGGCTAATCCAAGGATAATTAAATTTATAAGAAAATATCTTATAATATTTTTGAATGACAGAGCCAGTGGTTTCCATGAAATTACATCCCTGGATGAAAACTAAACATGCACGTGGTTTTGTAAATGAGTTTCATAGGGATAATAACTCTTAGTGAGTCACATTGATATGGACTCAATCGCCACCTGCTTCACAAAAATGGTCCTTTCTATACACCTTGATTGGCACTCTCTGGGGATATGTTTTGGAAATTCATAAACTATTTATGAACTGCCATGAAGAATTTGAATAATGATCTTAATAGACCTAGTAGAATCCTAATGTGTCATATATTGAAAATATAGTGTCAATAATTAGACATCTTATAAATGTTTTTTTTATAATGTGGCTTTCCACTATGATTACTGCTTATCAAAAAATTATTTATTGTTATAATAAATGGGTAGAACTGAAAGAAACCATGTTAATTTTGAATGAAACATATAATAAAATAAGTTTCCTCCTAAGAAACCGAATGTTAGGGGATATGGTTCAAAATTTCATTTTGTAATGATCAACAAAATTTCTCAAGATATTAATAAAGATAAACACGCAAAGAGGGAATAGAGGGAACAATATTCTATTGATTTCATTATAAGGCAACATATACCCTCATTTAGTGGTTCCATTGAACCTCAAGTCATTGAGAAATGGATCAATACCACTGAGAAGATATTTTCTATTATCCAGTGTCTAGGGAATGAAAATTGCATTTTGGTTGTCTATAATTTGGATGGTGAAGAAGATTAATTATGGAACCTCAATAAGAGTACCATTTAAGAGGATTCAACTGACTACATAGAATGTTATTATTTTGAAGGGATATTTTCCAGTATGTACTTCCCTAGTATTCTATGAAAAAATGATGGAGAATGAATTTCATGAGATGAAATAGGTTGATGGTGAATCTATTGGTAACTACAAACATAATTGTTCAACACTTTCATGGTATGATTATGGTTTAATCATCAGACAATAAATTAAAATTTATCGATAATTTGGTTGATTAAGACCAAGAATTCAAAAAGTTTTTAGATATAAGATACTTAAACAACTATGAAGATGTAATTTGATGTAAAATGAAGGTTGAAATAGAAATTAGAAATTATGATCATTCCCATGATTTTGATAAGGAAAATTAAATTTTTGAGAACATGAATAAATCACATGGTGGAAGGAAATTTTAGTTACCTACATGCCAAAAATGTGTTAAGAATAACTATAGTGAATTATTAAAAGGAATAGGATAGTGTTACAAGTGTTAGAATCTTGTACATAGAGAGAAATAATGTAGATCTGATGTTAAGAGGCAGGTTAATGAAATGAATGGAGAAAGATATCACCAGAATTACCCTCCCACACTCGATTGTATCGCGAGAAAGGATTTTGGTCATTATGACAATAAATTCTCCAATACATGGGATGAAATAGATGATAATACATAATATCATTAAATGAAAAGGTGAAAAGGGAATTCATATATAATCACAATGGTTGGAGTTAATCATTATAATTAGGGAACACTTATCCTACACCCATTAGTTTCGAATTTCATGTTTTATTTTGTATGAATGAGACCTATAATAATACTATTGTTCATACATTAGTGAATTTTTATCTGATTATCTCTCCCTACATGGATTCTAGAATAATGAAATCAATTTTTTTATTATATCGGTACAAGGATAAACCCAATCATCCAATAACTTTTTTCATATAATATAAGATATCATATAAAAATAAAGGTTGAATTAACTTTTGGAAGTGTATATGTCTCTATTTAGTATTAAAATTAGAGTTATGGAAACTATCATGAGTTTGTGAGTTTAAGGTTGATTAGACGTTCAAATTTATTGAAAATCATTTTAATGTTTTATGTGATTGTATTTATCAAGATTAAGGGTAGGTTAAGAGACATTTATGGAAAGAAAAAACATTTTTTAGTATATGTTTTAGTGAAAAAGTAATTTTGGGAGGAATTCCTTGATAAATTGTGGACATATGATTAGAGGTACATATAGCCTTTAGGTTTTATCTTTCCTTTCATATTGAGGTAATAATGGGTTATATTCAATCACCTTATGAAGTTAGCACAGTTAGGTTATATCAAAGAAGATTTCTATCTTGATCTTATTTCAATAATATTCATTATGAAAGTAGTACGGTTTCATTATATACAACATTCAATTGTATATGATTAAGATATGTCGTTTTCCTCAAATGTTTGGAAAAGTCTTCAGAAATCTCATGACATAGAGTTGAGGTTTTGCACAATGTATCATCCTCATATAGGTGGTTAGTCTAGGATAACAATTAAAACCCTTGAGGATATTCTAAGATCTTTTTCTATGGATTTAAAAGTTGGTAAGGGTCAAAAACTTATTCTAGTTGAGTTTTCTTATAATAATACCATTCATTTAAGTATTCAGGTAGATCCTTATGAATCACATTATGGAATTAAGTATACAACTTTAACAAACTTGAATGAAGTTGCAGAATAAAATATATTGGGACCTGTGTTAGAAGATGAAATGATAGATAATTTTATAACAATTCACCAACACATATGCGATGAAAAAATATGATAGAAATTTAATGATGGTAGTAATATTCATAATCAAGAATTTGATGATAATGAAAAGGCGTTTCTATGAATTTAATAGTGGAAGAAAAAAGCGAAAAGTAATCCCCAGATATAATGGTCCCTTTGAATTTGTTGATCATATCAGGACCATAAATTATCGCTTAGTTCCTCCACTGAAACACTCGTAAGATCATGACATGTGTCATGTATTTATCCAGGATAAGTACGTACATAATTGATCACATGTCATGAACTCGTAGGTCACAACTCTAGAGCATGATCATTCTTATGATGAATAACTAGTGGAGATTTTGGATCATACACAAAATGTTCTACAAAACAATACCACTCACATGGTAACTATTTTTTATTGAAATCACCATCTTGAAGAAGTTACATGGGAACCTGAGGATGTAATTGGATAGTTGTATCGTTAGTTGTTGATAACAAAGAGACAGAATTCCTAGATGAAATTTAATTTTAATTTGGCTAGAATATAACACCGTGAGATTTTGTGAAATATATATTTTTAAAATAAATTTATTATTTTCAAAAAAAATTGTTACATGAAGCACCAAGTTTATCTTGTGATACATGAAACACTGAGCTTATTTTTTGTTACACACTACAATGAGTTTTAACAAAACATGACATAGTATTAAAATATTATTATATAAAATGAAAATAATCAAAAAAACTGTTGGAATAAAGGGTGTGGATAAGATTTACTAAATTATGAAAATATATGGATTCATCCGGTATATATTTTTAATTATTTGAATACAAACTAATTATAAGTTAAAATAATAAATATTGGAAGATAAATGTTTCTTTTGATAAGCTATTTTTATACATAAAAACATGTTTGACCTGAAACAAATAGAAAAATTACTTTTAGTGAATTATTTTATGTAAATTTATATATCAAATATTCAATAAAATATTATATATTAATCTTATGTGTTTTCTAGGCATGAGATAAGAATAAATAAAATTTTAATCCTAAAACTATATTTCTCTAAACAGAACTTCTATCATATTTTGAAGACTTGTTTTAAAATTTATGATTTGAAAATTTTAGAAATTTTTAGTAAATTTATTTGAGAAACTAAAATTCATTCTCAAAATAATTGTTTGAAAATAATCTTAGGGTGGATTTTTTTAATTTTATGAGATGATAATTTTTTCGACGGATAATTAAAAAAAATTGTTTTTTATTAAGAGTTGTAGTTTATTTCAAGGATTTTAAAAATATAAAAATTCTTTTAATATGGGTATAAAAGTAAATTTAGTTAAATTATATATCTATTAATATTATTTCTATCATTGGAATAAATTTTATATTGAATGCTTTTATTAATAATGTTTATACTTTTGAAGGTTTTCTTTTTGGAAAACTACTTTTTTGTCGTGTATGAAAGTTTAATTTTATATTAAAATTAACTAATTGCGAGAATGGATTTTTTTAAATTGGACTTTGTATTTTTAATCATAAATTACATATTATGTTTTGACCATTATAAATAGTAAAATCAGTAAAAATTAACTACTTTTGTTAAGGTAAAAATTGGTTTATCGGGGGTTAAATTAATAATATATGGGGTAAAATTACATAGAAACTTTTCAAAACCCGTTGGATAACAAAATTTTTACCTTATATATTATATAATTAATAATAATCCATTTTTTTCCTTATTTCAAGAGGAAAACCTGGTAACACCTTTTTCTTTTCAAGACATACAAGTGTGTCACACACCTCACTTATAAATGGACACCCATCTCTTCTCCTATTCAAACATAAAAGACCCATTTTTTTAGGAATAAACATCCAAAATTTATTATTTAATTCAATAATATCATCTTATAAGCCTTATTTTGGTCATAATTCCAATATAGGAAGGATTTTGGTTCAAACCAAAAGAAATTGTCTGAATAAGTTGTAACGTTCCTAACCAAGAATTTTATTTTATAACTTCTTCCCGTCATTAAAATATTATTAAATAAAGATAATATAATAATCTCAGTAACATACATATAATTTTATGTTATTATAATATTATAATGACCTAGATCTTTCTCCTCTTCCATAAAATGGGATACAAAATGGTCTCCCATGTCAACAGTGGACTACCACCTCGCGAACCAATGTTTCATGTTTTCAATTAATACCTCTAATGGGTGGGTATGATATTTTATATATAAAATATTTATATATATATGATATTTTTAACTTAAATATACTTATATAATTATGATATAACATATACCTTCTTAGTTTATATTCTATGGGGTATATGATAATGTCGTTCGTGTGTATGGAAGACTACTTCCTTGTAAAGCGATGTGATTCATTTAAAAAAAAGATTTCAATAGAATGAAATTAGGGTAAATATGTTTTTATACGTGATATATGTGGCATAAAAAAGTTGGAATCATAATCTATTATCTTCCATTATTTTATTTCATCATTGTAGAAAAGATAAACAATGTTCATACATACGTACGACCCAACGTGTCCATGAATGATTTCGTTAGTTTTCAATCTATAAATTTTATGAATTAATATAATAAAATATAATAAATATATATATTGATATTATATATATATAATATTTAATCTTAATGAAAATATAAAACCGTGATTAACATATGTGGAAAAGATTATGGAATTAAAAGATGTTTGAAAAAACAAAGAAATTATTACCCATAACATGACTTTTACTTGGAATTGTTAATAAAATGTAATAAAATTTCATAAGTAAATAATATATGGTATGATATGTAACACCCCAAGCTTCTACGGTACGTTTCCCTTCGAATAATGCGATAGCGTGTGTTGTACGCAACCTCGAGTTCTAACACACACCACAACTAATTAAACTAGCCGTTGTGAATAGTAATACCTACTTTTTGAAATCATATATATTCTATATTTCAAAATGGAATTCATTTTTGGATTCAGAATATCAAAATTAGCCTAGGGTGAAATTTTGGTACATTTCGGATAACTTTCATATTTTGATGAATAGTGAAAATTTCTAAATTTTAATTAAAAACAACTTTTTTAATCAAAATAATTAATAGTTATAAATTATGAATTTGAGTGGTTTTAAAGTATATTTAGAATATATTTTTACCATTCAATTTAATGTTTATCATTGGACATAATTTTACAATTAAACCGAACATAAACAAGTGTCAATCTTTTGATAGTTATTATCTCTTAAAAACACGCTTTTTGTTTTGACAGCGGGAATTAATTAATTTCTGCCACTTCTGTGTTTTGAATTTAGGAAAATGGATTCTATATTTGGAATCAGGATGTTCAAATTGTGTAAATAGGTAACTTTTATTTTTACACATTTTGAATAATTACTGCGGTAAATATTTTATTTACCATGGTTAAAGGGTAAATCCGGTAAATAAGGGTTAAAAAATAATATTATAATAATACAAAATTACCCTAGAACGTGTCCTAACCTTATTGGTGGACACATACCCGACCATGGGCATCCTTGGGTCAATTTGGGGACCCCTTGGAGCCACTTGTATGTGGTAGGGACACATTATATTAATAAAGTTAAAATAAAAATAAAAATGGCATAAGCTGACATCTTTTAGAAGAACAATTTTTACATAGGGTTATACATGTTGGATTTTCGATTATAAATATTCATTAGAAAGATAAAATGATTTCCTACATAATGATATTTTATTTATAATTTTTAGACATTAAATAATTTATTTTATTTATGACACAATGATGATGCAGTAATTACTATAATAGTGAAAAATTAAAATAATTGATATTATAAATACCCAAATAAATATAATATGAAACTTTTAATGAATTAAACTAATTTTCTAGGATAATATGATATATTAGGATTGATTTAATGGACTTTGTTCGAAGTAATCAATCTGTTATGAGTTTCACAAAAATCAACTATTGAATAGTGTCAAAATTGACATAAAAGAGTTCTTAAAACAAATATTATATTATTAATTGATATTAAATTACTAAAAATATAAGGTTCGGCCAAGAGACTTATATTATGATAGGTTAATCATTAATGGACCACTTGGGGGTCGCTTGGATGTATATAGTAAGTTTATTAACCATATTATATAAAAATACAAAGAGACATTGTAAAAGTGAAACTAATTAACTTAGAGTTAATACTTAAAGATAAGGTTAATATAAGTACCCAAACCTGTCTAAATTCTATTGTTTGAGTGGTTTTCGACCTATCCCCACCTTAACCTTTGAATAATAAGCTTTGGAGCCATTAGAAACAGAATATGAATTTATTATAAATTAATATTTCTAGCTTTTCCAAAGGTGCCCCTCACCCCTCTTATAAAAAGGCACTCCTCCTTCTCATTTCTTCACACCTTCAAAGCATTTTGGTTCGGCCAAACTCTGCCCAAATAATCTCCCAACATCCCTCAATACAACATAGAGGCCTTAGTTTGATCAGAAAGCCAACCTAAGGAGCCCTTTTGATCAAATCAAAAGGAAGAACCCGAAGAAGAGGTAATGATTTCACCACCCTTTTCTATGTTCATTTCTTCTTCCACTTCTTCTTCCTTTGTTCTTACCATTCTAAAATAATAACTCCAGTATCTCACATATACTGTGATGTTATTATAAGTATGGTACAACCATATTCAGTATTCTATCCACCCTTTGAATAACATGTCACCATACGTGCGTACGTACGGCTTACCGTCTCCACGTCGTGGTGTAATTGTTATTCAATATAATATTATTTGGATGGGTATAATAATGATGTGTAACTCATGTAAATAATAAATATAACATGTTAATGATTCTGTATATATGATATACCATCCATTTATATATTATTTTAATATCAAAAGAATGATATTGTCGCTCGTGCGTACGTACGGACTACCGTCTCCACGAACGCGATGAGATTCATTCTCCATCGTATCCATTCAAGTATAATTATCATTTGATGATTTAAAAATGATGTTTAAGGACTGTATATCATTCTGGATATGAATAATATACAACAACCATGGCTTATGTAACAACACATATAAAAGAAAATGAGTAAGTTAACTCCCGAAACGACGATAATTCTAAGATATTATTAACAAATCAATGTTAAAAGATCATATATGATATCATATTAATATATATGATTCTTGTATAATTTAATAACAACTATTTCACCATTATACAGGAGGTTAACCTACCCCAACCAAGGAAAAGTACAAGGTAAGGGTTTACTTTACAACCTCTTCATTATCCGAGGTTGTTTATACGTAATAATCTACTGGGATTTCTTTATCATCCACATCCATGTTTCTTCGAAATGTATTTCAAAACATATTTATTATTTACAAGAATATGGTTTAAATTAATTTATACCCTTGTTTGACTTTTTGTAAGAGGTTTATAAAGGAATCTTTCCGTCGTTTTCAAAACAAGGTCCTTTTTAACCTTTTCGACAGAATTAAGATAAGAATGTTTTTTTAACTTATACGGCGGGTGCGGTTATTTTCCGCCATTATAAAATCGTCGAAGCTTTCCATACAAGCTTATAAGGATATTTTCAAAGAAAATGTTTTATATTATATGGATCTTAAATGATTTCAAAATAAAAGGATATACTTCTTTAAAAAGAATTTTGATTTCATCTATGTCAACATCCTTTGATGGATTTTAAGATTATTTGAAGTTGATTTATTATGATACAAAACTTCTATATTGTATTGAAGGTTTTGTGATATGTTTGACTGTGGATGTGCTATTTTTATACCATTCATAGTGTATGGTGAAATTATTGACATTTCGTATGCTAGTTTTAATACGAATGTTTATGTTATGTTTAAACCTTTTCATATGGGAATGCATTGGACTTATTAAGTGACGGGTGGAGCCCGCTATAGCTCCTCGATGCATCGGTAGGTCTCATGAGACAAACTAGTGTCTTGGCACAAGGCCTTGACAAAATCTTATTTGTAGTCTTGGCACGAGGCCTTGGCTATGTGGTTATGATAGTCTGGCATTATGCATTCCAACATTATGAAAGTGGTTATTGATATTGCATGTGATTATTCGATTAGTAGAATATCTATGTGAACAAGTAAATGGCATTATTTCATTTTACTTTTGACATACTATGTTGAAGTTCAATTTTAAAAGGCTTTTGTTTTAGTAATTCATTGCCTTAAATGTTTATGCTTATTTTGAATGTTCCGCTATATTGTTATCCTTACTGGGCATTTGAGCTCACCCCTTTTCTATGTTTTATTTTTCCCAGGTAGTGAAGAAGTAAATTATGATTGACTTGAAGGGATATTATGAGGGGATTATAGTGTGGACGTTGGAAACATTATGTTGTTGTAGTAGTTTTTCATTTTATGATGTAATGTAAAACTTATGAATATATCTAGTGTTTCCAAGGCTACTAAACCAATCGGTCTTTCGATATTTGATCTTTCTTGTGATCATGCCAATGTTACGAAGTAATGCACCGACTCTGGGTAACTGGGGTCGGGGCGTTACAGTTGGTATCAGAGGAAGTTTAGTACAAACCTTGGAAACTAGATTTAGATAAACTCTGATTAGAGCACATAGACCTAAGATGAACTTTGAGGATTAGTATAGAAGAACTTCCTAGAATTTTGGTATTGTAGAGATTTTGTGAGTTTTCCGAGCAATACATCCCTGTCTGGATACGAGCAGGTAGAGGCGGCTCTGGCACAGATGTACCTAGGGGTAAAACCCGAAAACACCGCTTTGAGCTAGACTCGAACGAGAACTGGTGCACGACAACGGGCCTTGCTGCACTCTTGGTTACGACACTCCCGGGGGATATGCTTAGGATAACTCTCATTATCTTTACAAATCATTATGAAGGGTTTATGAGTATATACTTCCTCAAAGAAAACATTTTTATGATTATGGATTATATCCATAAATAGTTCAATTTATGTTAAGTGTTTTATAAGTATGGGATTATGTATTTTGATTCATAAACTGATCTAGTTTATGCCATTGTTTAGAAATGGCGCCTAGTGGAAGAAATG
The DNA here is from genome assembly GCA_963277665.1 of Viscum album. Classification (NCBI taxonomy): domain Eukaryota; kingdom Viridiplantae; phylum Streptophyta; class Magnoliopsida; order Santalales; family Viscaceae; genus Viscum; species Viscum album. Next base: position 911,317,209 of record OY728145.1, read on the forward strand.
GAAACCGTATCAATGCACGCACTCCATGTAGGGATTGCCCTCCTGCTCAAGATAATTATAGTGGGGCTGGTGATGCAACTGGTGCTGATCAGCTAATCACCATACTGGGACAACTTACTCAGGTTATGAATAATAACCTTACCCGTATGGAACACCCTGATCCGCAGCGTGGAGGATCAATGTTAGATCGATTCATGAGGCAACAACCACCAACGTTCAATGGGAATACAAATCCCTTAGTAGCTGAGCAATGGATATTTTCCCTAGAGAAAATATTTCAGGCTTTGGGGAGCAGTGAAAGGGAAAAAGTTATCATGGCAGTTTACCGCCTCACTGGAGATGTTGATCAATGGTGGTCATTGATTCAAAATACGAAGGAAGATGATGAAGTATCAAATATGGAATGGAGGGAATTCAAAGATCTGTTTTTAGAAAAATACTTCCCTCGCGACCATCGAGCGGATATGGAAAGACAATTTCTGAGTCTGAGACAAAAGGAGGATGAGAATGTCACAAAGTATGAGGCTAACTTTACAAGGTTAGCAAGGTATGCTGGAGATTATATTCGCAACCCAAGAAGTAAGATTGATCGTTTCTTTGATGGGTTAAAACCATTTCTTCGTCGAGCATTAGTCTCACAATCCTTTTCATCGTACGAAGACATTGTCTCATGTGCTATAAAGACCGAAAAGGAATTCTCTAAGTCTTATGACTTTAAAGAAAAGCAAGAGAAGAAGAGACCTGCTGATCAATCTGGGAATGGAAATAAGGGGAAGAAGGGAAAGGTTGAATATCCATCTTGTGGTAAATGCGGGAAGAAACATCCTGGTACTTGCTTGAAGGGAATGGGAGTCTGTTACAAGTGTGGTGAAAAAGGCCACCAAGCTCATGATTGCAAGGGGAAGAAGGAAGCTACCAACGTTCAGGGATACAATTGCAGGGAGATGGGGCATTATGCAAATGCATGTCCTAAGCGTCAGGAGAACTTACCTCAGAAAAGGCCAAGGGATCAAGGCCAGGCATATGCTATCACTACTGCTGAGGTAGAAGCTCCGAAAGACGTGGTGGCAGGTAATTTAATGGTTTCCTCAAGTTTAGCAAATTCATTATTTGATTCTGGATCATCGCATTGTTTCATATCTTCCCAGTTTGCTAAGAAAATTAGATATTTCCAATTTGATTTAATAAGGGAGTTGTCAGTTAAAACTCCTAAGGGAAGTATCGTTGCAACAAAGTTTTGTGAATCAGTCCCCATTAGAGCACATAAATTTTCTTTATCTGCTGATCTCATCGTCATACCTATGATCGAGTTTGATATAATCCTCGGTATGGACTGGCTTTCGGACTATGATGCGAAGATTTATTGTAAGAAGAAAGAGGTTACGATTCTTGATGATAATGATAAGGAACACCTTATTTTTAGAGCAGAATCGTCACCACCTAATTCTTATTTAGATCCACCCCCAGTAGCTCAACTTAATTCAATTATTGGGGAGGAAGAGAATGAAATAACTGTCGGTGAGGAAAGGAATGTTCAAATAGAGGATGTACCTGTTGTGAAAGAATTTGTAGATGTATTTCTGGAAGATTTACCTGGACATCCTCCAGAACGAGAAGTTGAGTTTTCCATTGATTTGATTCCTGGATCAAGGCCTATATCAAAGACCCCTTATAGAATGGCCACTGTAGAGTTAGTCGAACTAAAGAAACAACTAGAGGAATTGAGTAATAAGGGATTTATTCTCCCTAGTGTTTCTCCATGGGGAGCCCCTGTTCTTTTTGTTAAAAAGAAAGATGGATCTATGAGGTTATGTATTGACTACAGGGAGATCAATGCTATAACGATAAAGAACAAGTATCCCCTACCTCGTATTGATGATTTATTTGACCAACTGCATGGAGCTCAATACTTTTCAAAGATTGACCTTCGATCTGGATACCGTCAGTTGTGTGTGAAGAAGGAAGACATTCCGAAAACAGCATTTCGAACCAGGTACGGGCATTACGAGTTTACTGTAATGCCGTTTGGATTGACCAATGCACCCTCTGTATTCATGGATCTGATGAATAGAGTCTTCAAGGAGTATCTCGATGAATTTGTGGTGGTATTTATTGATGATATCTTGGTATACTCCAAAACCTACAAAGATCATGAAAATCACTTGCGCATTATCTTGAAGACTCTGAGGAGGCATGAATTATATGGAAAGTTTAGCAAGTGTGAATTCTGGCTTCAGGAGATTTCTTTTCTTGGCCATATTGTCTCTAAAGATGGAATCTCTGTTGATCCTTCTAAGACCAAGGCAATCCAAGAATGGCCAGCACCTACGAGTATAACTGAGGTACGTAGTTTTATTGGTTTGGCAGGTTATTATCGACGTTTCGTCCAGAATTTTGCCCGATTGGCAAACCCATTAACGAAGCTCACACGAAAAGGGGTTAAATTTGTTTGGACAAAAGAGTGTGAAGAATGTTTTGAAGAACTGAAAAGAAGATTAGTCAATGCTCCTATATTGAATCTACCATCGGGGAATGATGGGTTCGTTATTTATAGTGATGCATCGAAGAAAGGACTTGGCTGTGTCCTTATGCAGAATGATAGAGTTATTGCCTATGCATCACGACAGTTGAAAATTCATGAACAAAACTATCCTACTCATGATCTCGAGTTAGCAGCAGTGATCTTTGCTTTGAAGATATGGAGGCACTACCTCTATGGTGAAAAATGTGAGATTTATACTGATCACAAGAGTTTGAAGTATATTTTCTCACAAAAAGAACTCAACATGAGGCAAAGGAGATGGCTTGAATTACTCAAGGATTATGATTGTACGATACACTACCACCCGGGGAAGGCAAACAAGGTGGAAGATGCTTTGAGTAGAAAAGACCATGGAGTTTTGAACAATATGAGAATTGAAAGGGATCCAATTTTCATGGATCTAGAGAAGATGGACATGGGAATAACCAGGGAAGGTGAAACATCAATGCTTTTTCAAATGGTTGCCAAACCATCTTTACTAGAAAGGATTAAGAGTTCTCAGACCAATGATGAAGAATTCCAAAAGAAGATTAAAGCTGTGAATGATGGGAGATTGAGAGACTTTGTGTATGAAGATGGAATTTTGTAATTCGGGAAGAGACTTTGTGTTCCCGATTTACCTGATCTGAAAAGGGAATTTTTGGATGATGCTCATAGTTCCAATTTCTCTATACACCCTGGGAGCACCAAAATGTATAGAGATTTGAAGGAACATTTTTGGTGGGACAACATGAAGAGGGAGATTGCTGATTTTGTGTCAAGATGTATGGTTTGTCAACAAGTGAAAGCTGGAAGGCAACAGCCTGGAGGAGTCATGCATCCTCTTCCCATACCGGAGTGGAAATGGGACAATATTACGATGGACTTTGTCATGGGGCTACCAAAGACTCCTAGAAGGAACGATGCAATATGGGTTATTGTTGATCGTCTTACCAAGTCAGCACATTTTCTTGCTATAAGAGAAGATCTACCCCTGGAACGTCTAGCAAGACTATACATTAATGAAGTTGTGAGACTTCATGGTGTAACCCTATCGATTGTTTCTGATCGTGATCCCCGTTTTACTTCAAGATTCTGGAAAAGTCTTCAGAAATCCCTGGATACAGAACTTCATTTGAGCACTGCTTACCACCCTCAGACAGACGGACAATCAGAACGGACTATTCAAACCTTAGAAGACATGTTGAGATCTTTCTCACTTGACTTTCAGGGTATGTGGGATCAATATTTACCACTGGTAGAATTTTCCTATAACAATAGCTTCCATTCGAGTATACAGATGGCACCATATCAAGCGTTATATGGAAAGAGATGTCGTACACCAACCTGTTGGGATGACGTTGGTGAAAGAAAACTTGTAGGCCCAGAGCTGGTGGAGGAAACGGTGGAAAAGGTGAAAGTAATCCAAAATCACATCAAAGCAGCTCAAAGTAGGCAGAAGAGCTATGCCGATAATCGAAGGAAGGATTTGGAATTTCAAGTCGGTGATCATGTTTTTCTGAAGGTATCTCCATGGAAGGGAGTCATACATTTTGGTAAGAAAGGTAAATTGAGTCCTAGGTATATCGGACCTTTCGAAATTCTAGAACGAATTGGGGTTGTAGCTTACCGATTGGCAATGCCGCCAAGTCTCTCCAAAGTTCACGATGTGTTCCACGTATCTCTGTTGAGAAAATACATGCCTGACCCAACGCATGTACTCACCTATGAGGAATTAGAACTGGAACCCGATCTGTCTTTTTGCGAAGAGCCCGTCAGGATTCTTGATACAAGAGAACAAGTACTGAGAAACCGGACGACGCGTCTGGTAAAAGTTTTGTGGAGAAATCATAAGATGGAAGAGGCAACGTGGGAACCCGAGGAACTTATGATGAAGAACCACCCGAGTCTTTTTATGCAGTAATACCCTAGAAATTGCGAGGACGCAATTATTTGAAGGAGGGGAGAATGTAACACCCCAAGCTTCTACGGTACGTTTCCCTTCGAATAATGCGATAGCGTGTGTTGTACGCAACCTCGAGTTCTAACACACACCACAACTAATTAAACTAGCCGTTGTGAATAGTAATACCTACTTTTTGAAATCATATATATTCTATATTTCAAAATGGACTTCATTTTTGGATTCGGAATATCAAAATTAGCCTAGGGTGAAATTTTGGTACATTTCGGATAACTTTCATATTTTGATGAATAGTGAAAATTTCTAAATTTTAATTAAAAACAACTTTTTTAATCAAAATAATTAATAGCGATAAATTATGAATTTGAGTGGTTTTAAAGTATATTTAGAATATATTTTTACCATTCAATTTAATGTTTATCATTGGACATAATTTTACAATTAAACCGAACATAAACAAGTGTCAATCTTTTGATAGTTATTATCTCTTAAAAACACGCTTTTTGTTTTGACAGCGGGAATTAATTAATTTCTGCCACTTCTGTGTTTTGAATTTAGGAAAATGGATTCCATATTTGGAATCAGGATGTTCAAATTGTGTAAATAGGTAACTTTTATTTTTACACATTTTGAATAATTACTGCGGTAAATATTTTATTTACCATGGTTAAAGGGTAAATCCGGTAAATAAGGGTTAAAAAATAATATTATAATAATACAAAATTACCCTAGAACGTGTCCTAACCTTATTGGTGGACACATACCCGACCATGGGCATCCTTGGGTCAATTTGGGGACCCCTTGGAGCCACTTGTATGTGGTAGGGACACATTATATTAATAAAGTTAAAATAAAAATAAAAATGGCATAAGCTGACATCTTTTAGAAGAACAATTTTTACATAGGGTTATACATGTTGGATTTTCGATTATAAATATTCATTAGAAAGCTAAAATGATTCCCTACATAATGATATTTTATTTATAATTTTTAGACATTACATAATTTATTTTATTTATGACACAATGATGATGCAGTAATTACTATAATAGTGAAAAATTAAAATAATTGATATTATAAATACCCAAATAAATATAATATGAAACTTTTAATGAATTAAACTAATTTTCTAGGATAATATGATATATTAGGATTGAGTTAATGGACTTTTTTCGAAGTAATCAATCTTTTATGAGTTTCACAAAAATCAACTATTGAATAGTGTCAAAATTGACATAAAAGAGTTCTTAAAACAAATATTATATTATTAATTGATATTAAATTCCTAAAAATATAAGGTTCGGCCAAGAGACTTCTATTATGATAGGTTAATCATTAATGGACCACTTGGGGGTCGCTTGGATGTATATAGTAAGTTTATTAACCATATTATATAAAAATACAAAGAGACATTGTAAAAGTGAAACTAATTAACTTAGAGTTAATACTTAAAGATAAGGTTAATATAAGTACCCAAACCTGTCTAAATTCTATTGCTTGAGTGGTTTTCGACCTATCCCCACCTTAACCTTTGAATAATAAGCTTTGGAGCCATTAGAAACCGAATATGAATTTATTATAAATTAATATTTCTAGCTTTTCCAAAGGTGCCCCTCACCCCTCTTATAAAAAGGCACTCCTCCTTCTCATTTCTTCACACCTTCAAAGCCTTTTGGTTCGGCCAAACTCTGCCCAAATAATCTCCCAACATCCCTCAATACAACCTAGAGGCCTTAGTTTGATCAGAAAGCCAACCTAAGGAGCCCTTTTGATCAAATCAAAAGGAAGAACCCGAAGAAGAGGTAATGATTTCACCACCCTTTTCTATGTTCATTTCTTCTTCCACTTCTTCTTCCTTTGTTCTTACCATTCTAAAATAATAACTCCAGTATCTCACATATACTGTGATGTTATTATAAGTATGGTACAACCATATTCAGTATTCTATCCACCCTTTGAATAACATGTCACCATACGTGCGTACGTACGGCTTACCGTCTCCACGTCGTGGTGTAATTGTTATTCAATATAATATTATTTGGATGGGTATAATAATGATGTGTAACTCATGTAAATAATAAATATAACATGTTAATGATTCTGTATATATGATATACCATCCATTTATATATTATTTTAATATCAAAAGAATGATATTGTCGCTCGTGCGTACGTACGGACTACCGTCTCCACGAACGCGATGAGATTCATTCTCCATCGTATCCATTCAAGTATAATTATCATTTGATGATTTAAAAATGATGTTTAAGGACTGTATATCATTCTAGATATGAATAATATACAACAACCATGGCTTATGTAACAAAACATATAAAAGAAAATGAGTAAGTTAACTCCCGAAACGACGATAATTCTAAGATATTATTAACAAATCAATGTTAAAAGATCATATATGATATCATATTAATATATATGATTCTTGTATAATTTAATAACAACTATTTCACCATTATACAGGAGGTTAACCTACCCCAACCAAGGAAAAGTACAAGGTAAGGGTTTACTTTACAACCTCTTCATTATCCGAGGTTGTTTATACGTAATAATCTACTGAGATTTCTTTATCATCCACATCCATGTTTCTTCGAAATGTATTTCAAAACATATTTATTATTTACAAGAATATGGTTTAAATTAATTTATACCCTTGTTTGACTTTTTGTAAGAGGTTTATAAAGGAATCTTTCCGTCGTTTTCAAAACAAGGTCCTTTTTAACCTTTTCGACAGAATTAAGATAAGAATGTTTTTTTAACTTATACGGCGGGTGCGGTTATTTTCCGCCATTATAAAATCGTCGAAGCTTTCCATACAAGCTTATAAGGATATTTTCAAAGAAAATGTTTTATATTATATGGATCTTAAATGATTTCAAAATAAAAGGATATACTTCTTTAAAAAGAATTTTGATTTCATCTATGTCAACATCCTTTGATGGATTTTAAGATTATTTGAAGTTGATTTATTATGATACAAAACTTCTATATTGTATTGAAGGTTTTGTGATATGTTTGACTGTGGATGTGCTATTTTTATACCATTCATAGTGTATGGTGAAATTATTGACATTTCGTATGCTAGTTTTAATACGAATGTTTATGTTATGTTTAAACCATTTCATATGGGAATGCATTGGACTTATTAAGTGACGGGTGGAGCCCGCTATAGCTCCTCGATGCATCGGTAGGTCTCATGAGACAAACTAGTGTCTTGGCACAAGGCCTTGACAAAATCTTATTTGTAGTCTTGGCACGAGGCCTTGGCTATGTGGTTATGATAGTCTGGCATTATGCATTCCAACATTATGAAAGTGGTTATTGATATTGCATGTGATTATTCGATTAGTAGAATATCTATGTGAACAAGTAAATGGCATTATTTCATTTTACTTTTGCCATACTATGTTGAAGTTCAATTTTAAAAGGCTTTTGTTTTAGTAATTCATTACCTTAAATGTTTATGCTTATTTTGAATGTTCCGCTATATTGTTATCCTTACTGGGCATTTGAGCTCACCCCTTTTCTATGTTTTATTTTTCCCAGGTAGTGAAGAAGTAAATTATGATTGACTTGAAGGGATATTATGAGGGGATTATAGTGTGGACGTTGGAAACATTATGTTGTTGTAGTAGTTTTTCATTTTATGATGTAATGTAAAACTTATGAATATATCTAGTGTTTCCAAGGCTACTAAACCAATCGGTCTTTCGAGATTTGATCTTTCTTGTGATCATGCCAATGTTATGTAATAATGCACCGACTCTGGGTAACTGGGGTCGGGGCGTTACATGATATATATAATAATTTTTATTTTATTTATATATAATAAAATAGTATTTATTATATAAGAGCATTGAACATGTACGAAGAATGTGGAGACTTGTGGTAAGGGATTTCCACATAACTTCTTACTTTTATAAGACACATTCCATATTCACCACCTATTTATTTTATGGGGTGCATATATTATTAGTGAATAAATTTTATGATACCTATACTGAATATTATTTTGATTTAAATATTAATTTTAGGATCTATTCTTCTTGTGGATTACATTTTTAAACATTCCAAATCTATAAGATATATTTTCCTAAATTATTTTTCTTTGAGACATATGATGTGTTATGAACCAATATTATTTTAAGAGGTGTTAATAATACATATTTTAAATGTAATATCCAGAATATATTTATTTTCATGATATATTATTTTTATGTTAATTTTAATCTTTTATGGTTCTTAGGATTCAAAGTTACCTTTATGGTTAGGGTTTTATGATATAATCTCATCATTGAACCAGATTATTTATGTTTATTCTTATAATGAAAAACTATTCTGAACCATATCACAAGAATGTAATGAATCTTATTCTCCCTTATTTATTTCATGAGAATACATGTTTCCTCTTCATTTTACCCACTATTTGTACTCAAGAGTTCAAAAAATTTGTTTTTAGATAAGAGATCTTTATTTTTCTCTTCAGTCAAAACTCATTTTCTTCAACATACATTTTTCCTAAATTTTTTTCATAAAATATTTTAACATTCTCTAAATGAATTATTGATTTAATTTATCCCCATGTTTTTATTTTTTAAAAAAATTTATTAATCGATTCTTTATGTCATGTTTCAAAAAAGGCCTATTTTTCTTTTACTGAAAATGTGAAAGGAATATTTATTTTAATAAAAAAGTATGAATAGTATTTCATATTGTCAAAACTTCTCAATAATTTCAAGATTAACTTAAACATTTTCATGGTTATTTTCAATGAACATTTTTCCCTAATATTTGGGATTGTTTTTATATTTTAAAAAACATATTTCAAAGTAGAAGCGATATTTTCCTCATAAAATGCTTTAAATTATATTTAAATATTATTTTATAAGTAAAAATTTGCACTTTCAGTGAAAAATATTTTGAAAATGTTTTATATTTGAAAAACGTTTTTTTCAAAGTGGAAAGACATTTTTCCTTAAGAAATGTTCCAAGCGATATTTTAAAATCATTTTCTATCTAAGATGAAATCCTTTGATGTCACTTATTCTTAATAATTATTATATTGAATGACACCATCATTATAGTTTATCTGGATTGTTAACTATTTGGTTGATGAAATATTTATAAAACCCATTTATTTTTCATGGGTTATGTTATGGTTAACTAATGAATTGTTTATAAAAATAGTTTCATTTTCATGGTTTACGATATAATGACTGTTTCATATTCTTGTGTAACATATATGTATATATTATATATGGGTGGGAAATATATATCCCTTCAATTCATTTGTTAATGATGGATAACTAATTATTTAATATGCTATGCATGAACCTAATTACATGTTCATAATATTATGAGTTAACTTGGTTATATATTCAGAATGTAACATGTGAACCTGATTACATGTTAAAAATATTTTGACTGGACCTAGATTTTATTTCTATATTGTTGTTTATGGACGTGGTTACATGTAGTTATGTTTATGTGAGGGGAAATTTCATGTTCTAAATTTAATGAGTATACCTATTTCTATTTATACATGTTCACAGTGTTATAAGATTATTTGTATGCCACAAATCTATTTGTTATGACAATGTCATATTATCGTGGATAATGTTATCTGATTTCATTATGATTCATTCCTTAAGAACTACCATGAAATATTACATGAATCTTGTTTATGATCTATGATACGAAAGGTATTTTTTTTCAAATGATACTCTCATTTTATAATACCCTTACGCTACTGATATGTTGATATCTCCCTTATTTATCCTTACTAAGCATCTGAGTACACTCTTTATTTTGTTTCATTTCCCCAGGGTATGATGAAAGGTATTATGTTTGATATTTATAATATGGGTTCTTGTAATGAAGGACTCTGTTTGATATGACATAACTCTCTTATGGACCAGTTGTTTGAGTGTCCATGTTTCCAAAGGCACTGATCCTAAGTGATTCTTGCTGGATTATTGTATCATGTAATGAATATCCAACTACAATGATTTAATATTTGTATATGATAGGTTTGGGTATTAAAAATTATGGTTATTTAATATATTTATAACAAATATATATTTATTATACATGAGGTTAGAACATATATTAATAGCGTTGAGACTTAAGGTAAGGGGTTTTTAGATATCTCTTATTTGTGTGGGACATATTCCATATTTTCCAATAATTTATTTTGTGTGGTGCATATATAACCCATGAATATATTTTATGATTCCTACCATGAAATTATGGGATCCAAAAATGAATATAAATTTAATTCATTTATGGGGTTACGTTTTAAAAGATACCAATGTAGTAAAAGTTATACATTATAATCTCATTATTTGTTAGGGTTTCCCATTATTGAGATTACAATTATAAAATATTACGTGTTATCTCTCAACAAACTCATGATTTTTCTTCTCTTATGAGTATATTATGAAAATATATGTGTCCCTTTCAATTTACTCTCATTATGCACTCAAGAGTTCAAAAATTGTTTTTTATGAAAAATCAACTTCATTTTTTTATTTGGTCCAAAATCTATTTTCATTGATGTTTATTTTTTAAAAAACTATTTTAAAGAAGTTTTTTAATATTATCTATTAATTTTTCAACGATTTGTAATATTGTATTTTATTTTTTAAAAAATGTATCAATTTTTTTTCATTTTTAGAATGAGGAACTTTTGAATTTCTACCAAAATTATAAATAGAATATTTTATTGATTTGCACGACATGGATTGTTTTTTTCGTGATCATGACCAGTCAATGTTTTAAAACATTCTTTATAAGTTTCAAAAATTATTTTCAAAGAAAATAAATTTTAAATTTTTTTGTGAAATTTTATTTTTGAAAAGGTAATTTTCAAAGTAAACATGTTATTTTCATTAAGAATTGTTCCCAGTGATATTTGAAACCCATTTTAATATAATATGCCATCCTTGATGTTACTTATGATTCACAGGGGAAATAATCCAATGCTACCATTACTATTCATTATCAATATATGTATAGTTTATTATGATTAAGATATGTTTATTGAACATATTTCTTTTTCCATGGGTTATGCAATTATGAAATGTTTATGAAACCCATTTATTTAACATTGGTTATAATATGATAAAATGTTAATGAAAAAATGTTCTTTTACACATATTATGATTTTTTGATATGAAAAATATTTTATGATCTTATAGAATACATATTTTTGGTGTTCTTTATGTGATAGGTGTTTCCATTATAAATCAATAATGGTGGTTACATTATAACCCAAGAGGGTAGTTTTGTTATATCAAAGGAAATTGGTCACATTATAACCATTAATGGGTGGGACTTATATCTCCCAAAATTTTATTGGGAAAATATTGATATATCTCAAGACAATCAGGTCTCAAATAGTTAGTTAACATCGTTTAGGAAGGGACTTTGTCCACTATGATAGTCTTGGGAGTGAACCTTAACAGAAAAGATATTTTGGGGAGTAAACCTTTTTCAATATAATAGTTTTGTTAATGATCCTTGAATACTGATGAAATGATTTTTTATGCTTATGTATATACATAAAATCTTGGTTTACTCCAATGTTATGATATCATGGATAGTATTTATTTATTCCATAATTATTCATACATTATGAACTTAGAATATATATTCCATGACTCATGTTTATGATTTACGATATATATGGCTTGGTTTCCAAATTTCATTCTTTAGTTCTCATGTAGTTAAACTCATGTTATGGAGATATCTCCCTTTCTTATGATTAATGAGAATATGATACATCCATTTATTTGTTCCACTACATTATTTATGAGGAAAGGTATTCTGTATCATATGTTTATAAGGGGTTTTAGTTATAATGAACTTAGTGGGATATTATGTAGTTCACCTATGAACCAGTTATTTATATGTCCAATTTTCTAAAGGCACTAGAGCTAAATAATTATAGAATGGATCACTATGTTATGTAATTAAGTTACAATATTTATGTATGAAATATTTGGGCCTTTACACTCAGTGCGATGGATTTTATCCCAGATTCCTAATATTAAATCTCATTAAATATAATTCTTTACCCAATGCACTGGAAGGATTTATAATTATAATCCCACCCATAACATGTTTTTTGATTCCCTTAAGAGTTTTGGATTACTCTTTATTATTAGTCATCTCATAATATAATACTGACCCAATGAATTTTAGGGCCATATAATTATGTTCCCACTAGTCACATAATTAAAAACAATACATATACACGCTAGTTGAAAAAGAAAACATTCTTAATTCCATCATCTCTAAATTAACCAGTGAATAAAAATGGGATTCATAAAACTATCCATATAAACATACCATAATCCACATAGAGAAAAAAGTTGGATGAAATCATTATATTATATCCCTAGTGAAGTATAATAAACATTAATCTATGTTACCATAGATTAAAAACACATTTATATGTTCATTATAAATTTCCCTAAAAAATAAGATGAAATATCCTTGACTTTTGATAACTAGTTTTTATAATAAAATAATTTCCAAAATAAAGTGAATATAAAATAATTTTAAAATACATAAATATTTATAGAGAAAGTATGTTAAATAAAACCAATAAATAGTGTGGTAAAATTCATTCACATAGAATGTTTTTAGAACTAGATACCTCTCAAACCCTAGTAAATATGGTCAATATTGGTAGAAAAAGATAGTACCCAAAATATTAAAAGAATATTAAATTTTTAAATAAATTAATAAAAATAATTTAATAAATTATATATTAAGAGGTAAGGATATGTATAATTCAATATAGAAAATATGGTCATGATGGAGACATATTCTTGGCCTAGAAGAACAGATAAGGACAATTTCTCTTACAAGTGACTATTTATGAAAATATTGAACCAAAGGGGAATTGAAATGTTAAGAGTACATTTAAAACCCATGATTAACCAAAAGAGAAGAAAAAATTGGGGGTTATGGAGAAAATGTCCATGAAATTTCCATAGAAGGAAATTTAATGGTAAACCATCACTAATTCAAAGTGATATAGGAAAAAAACCCTTACCGTTACTCCTAGCACCCACATAAGAATTTTTACATGATTAATGAATTAAATCTTTCTCAACATGGGTTCATTCATAATTAATGAATCAGGATTATTTCATAGAACTAGAGGTTACCAGAAGTCAAATAATTTTTTAGGATACCGAAAACGATAGGTATTCAAGAGAGTTTTTAATTAATTTTGTGGTTTGGATGGATTAGAGTCAAGATCATTTTATAAGTGAGAATAAAGCACATTTCTTTGGAAATATATGTTATCTAATGGTTGAAGTTGGAATCACATGAGAGTGAGGTATGTTAACATAAGATATTTTAGTGATATATATAGGTATTGTTCTAAAAGATAATAAAGAAATTCATAAATTCATAAATATTATATTAAGTATAAAAAATCAATCCCCTATAATTCACCTCATTTTTATCTATTTTTAACTATTTAAACAAATTTAGTTATTTATCATGGTAATTATTTATTTTAGTAAAAATAAAATTCAACTCTTCTTACCTAATTTATATATACTAATTAAAAACATTTAACCTATTTAATCTAATTAATATTTTAAATATGATAAATTTTTCTTTCAAAAGATGATATAATATTAGGAAACAATTTTTTATAGAAAAATAACTTTTAAAACATTATGTGTTCTAATATTATTTCATATCAACTAATTGTTAAATAATTATTAAATCATATTTTCATCCATTGATAAATTATTTTAAAATCATCATTAAAAATATATGAATTTAATTTATTGATAAAAATTACACAACACTTTAAAAATTAGTCTATTTAAAAATCTTCTAATTTTTATCCTTAAAAACATTAATAAGATCCCCTTAAAATTAATTTTTTTCTTATATTTTATTTCTTATCGATATATAGGAATTAGAATAATTATTCAAATGTTATAGATACATAAAATCATTCCTTAATAATAATAACAATATGTAACGTATAAAAATATTTTTCTATAATAAAATATTATAATTATATACTATATTTTTATTTCATTATATAATTATTTATTATTTCTGAATTATATTATTTGAATTTTATTAACAGACCTTAAAAAGATTTTATCTGTTTATTCGATATATGCATACCCAAAAATAATATTTCCCATGACTAAATTTCCAATGATCATATTTCCAATGACTATATTTCCAATGACCATATAAATAAAGATTATATTTAATTCCAATATATAGTATTATTATATTCTTAGAATAATTAAACTTATTCATTTACTTCTCTATCAACATTTCTATTATATTTCCAATTACCTAGGTTATTTGTATAGTTTCAATCGAGGTTATGATCTTTATGAAAAACTACGAGGATGAAGATTTTATATCCATGTTATTTTTACCCTATTGTGGTTTTATTCAACCAAATAATTTTCTAAATAATGTTTAATATCATATTCAGGTAATGTATTAATTTCTTTCTTGGATTTTAAAATATATTTCAAAAAAATTTATTGAATATATTTCAGTTTGATGTCACATTTGAAACAAGATATTCAACTTATTATAAAGGGAAAGAAAATAATAGAGTTTTGCAGTAAAATTTATGTAGTTATTATAGAATTTATTGTCAATAATGTTAATAATAAAAGTCATTTGAGAGTAATTATCCACCTCATTGTTTTCAAAATCTAGATAAATTATCCTTATATAATTCCTTTTGAATTCTATTAGATGGTTTAGGTAGTGGATGAACTTCATGTTCATCCTCAACTTCAATAAAAAACCCTAAAATTAAGCTAGTTGAGTTATTCTTATTATGTCACTAATCCATTTTCCATTACATTAACATGAGATTCTTAAAAATACTCTCAAAACAAAATATGTTTACTAATATGAACTATTAGGGAAGCTACATCAAGCTACTTCTTAATATCCTTAATAATATCCCTAAAAACCTCTTCTCACAGTTTGATTTGTTGTTCGTCTTAACCTATGTAGCAAAGATATTAATTGCATCATTAAGAGTAATAGGTATATCAATAAAAATGAAATTAATTTTTATAAAAAATGAGTAAAATAAAATATAATAATAATATTATATGATGAACACTTATTGAGTGATTTGTTTCCTTGAAAATGGTGCCTAATTGATAAATAAACTTTTTCATGAATACATTATCAATTGAAATTTTAATACTAAAGTGTCTAGCCTAGTGGCTAGCCCTGTGTTGCCCCATGATGAGATAGAAACACATATCATGATCCTTAGGATGTCACTTATTTATATTCTGGGAATTTTTAATTATATAAATAATTTAAATGTGAAAATTATTTAAAGAAACTAGGAAATTAAAATGATAAAACCTAATCTGTTTTCTGTCCATGTTAGGAGGAAATTCTCAACAAGTATGGACCCGTTAGTTTCTATGTGACCACTCATAGGGCTAGGCCTGGGGTGAATTAGTGGTCCTCTATTATCATGTTATCTTATTTAAAAACAACCTTTCGATATTATTAGATAGAAAAGAATATTTTGAATCAAAACACATCAACACACCCATATGAACAAAATAACATAACATTTTCACTACTCAACAAGATTTTCATGTCCTTATAATTATCAATAATTAATACTATATCATTTGGTCCACTATAAAACAATACATATGGTTTATATAAATCATGTTATATCAATTACTTTTGTCTCAATATAGTCCTTTGACAGTGCATTTTATTCTCACATAGATGATATGATAATATATATTTTGAAATAATGGTATCGACCTTCAATAAAAGGCTTTAACTCAAAATCATTTTGTTTCTAGGATTCTTTGCACATAGATTTTGCAAGTTGGTTATTATTCTTCTTCGATTTATGAAACATGAGAGAGTAAGAACTCATCTTATTTATTTCTTTTCATTATTATTCATTTTAAAACTATATATTACAACTACCCACACACCCTGATCTATGATAACTAGTACCTATAAATATATAACATGCAATGTTGGAAACATCTCTTATTTCATCTTTATTCAAATATTTATTAAACCACGTAAATACATTAACATTAAGATATACATAATTATTGAATCTAGAATTAAGAATAACATCTATATGAAACTTCTTATATAATAGAATATAACTAGTTATAAACATACAGAAGTATTCTGACCACTTCATCCACTTTTAAATATGAAATTATTCTACATTAAATCCCATGAAATAATATTCAAACTTAAATAACCTCATTATACACTAATACATTCATATGATCATGAAAACTCTAATCATGGTATTCTTATTCATAAATACCATAAAATATATAGACATGAAAATTTTACTTTGTCTTAAGGGATTAATCAAAATTCATACTCTTAGCTAATGGCTTATGCTTATCCCTTTATCATTTGTTTAACCTCAATGAATTTAAATTTTAATGAATTATTATGTTCTTGAAGATGCTCATTCAGTATTAGAGTCATATGATTAGATAAAAATTATCATTCTCCTACTCATATACAAAAATAGCTCAAATTTATTCACATCATTTTCTTTGATTTTATAAAATTAAATAAACATATATTTTTCTTCAACATTATTTCTTGAATCACATTATCATTATGATGTTTAAGTGATGAAGATAAGTAAAAGAGTATCACTCAGAATATACTGATTTAGATAATCCATGGCGAAAATAAATTCAATAATTCCATCTTTCTTATTACATTTTCTAGACATAATCATGATGATAATTATCAAGATATTTGGTATACTGAATATCATCATACCATGCATCAACTAAATTCAATATTTTTTCTCCATTAACTTATTCAAAAATTCTATCATATAATAAATTAACTATTTTAATTAATTGTCTTCATATTAATATTTATGATAAATATGGTCTTCCACTTCCTAATTTTCCACGTGGTTGATCATGTGTTCAATCAACCTATAGTGAGAGCCCAAGTCACTCTATCTAGAATGCCAGTCCATGGTCACTTGACCTACCATGCATATCAATAGTCACTTGAATTGTCATGCATGTCCATGTCCACTTGACCTACCATTCATGAGATAAGAAAACCTTCATACAATATCTCCTTATTCCATTAAATTTACAATCCACATCCCCTCATATGGTAGGTTAGAATTTCTTCATCAGGTAAGTTCACAATTGTTTGTGTGTCCAATTCACATTTTATCATGCTGTCATTTCACATTTCATTTTGTAGTATGTTCTCATTTAATCAATTGATGAATTAGGGGTCCATGATGTAATATTCCCTTTTATTTATTTGTTGAAATTAAATAAAAACACCATAAACAAACCGAAATATTTTTCACTACCTTCTTAAATAATATAATAATAACATGTAACCTTTTGGTCTCAATAATATCCCCCTTTAAATTTTTTTCATTAATGAAAATATATCACTAATGATTTGATACTTAAGCTAGATATTACTACCTAAAAATTATAAGCATATATATGCGTGACCAGTGTAGTAAATAAGAATCATTGATTGATAATACCATGATTTCCATAAATTACTAATTAACAAACATTTCAAACAGCTTTATTTTCCAAAACATTCATTCATCACAATTTCACAATTAAAATAGAATATAACATCAAAGAAATAGTTCCTTCCAACACTTTAAAAAACTGTTAAAATATTTGACACAGATCAGACATGTTGACATCAAAACAAACCACTTTTAAATTGTCCCCCATAATATATTCTCTCCTTTGATAGGTAAATAAAATTTAAATGGATAGATTTATCTTGTCATATTTCTCCCACTTTTAAAATAGTATCCAAATACAATATTATAAAGGGGATAAAATCATATAGCGTAGCCTTGAGGTGGGTGAGGTTCAAAACCCATATTCAACCTCATCTTATAAAATTGTCTTTTATTAATTTTTAGTGAAAATATTAGACACTTTCTCCTCTAGAATCACAAAAATCTATCTATAGTTCAATTCAATGTACAAGAACCTTGATGAAATAATATTTAATATCAATGATCCTTGTTCTTTAATATTATACCAAATTATTTTTGAGATTAATAACACATTGATTACTGTATCCCATGATATGTGGAATCTTGGTATTACCCAAAATGTCTTCCAAATATGTATTCATCCATATTTATTGAAATGTATCTTGAGTAGAAACCACATACTCCCCTTTTATAGTACTGAGTGTAAGTGTATATTTTTATTTTTATGCTCACAAACACATATTTATTCCCGAATGAAAATTCCACTAGATATAGATCTTTTGTAATCAACACAACATTCCAATTCTACATATGCATAGCCAAAACAATTACCTTACTGTAATTATTAATCATGTAATATGTACTTCCCTTGAAATACCTAAGAATTCATTTCTTATTTTTTTTACATTTTTAAGGAACATTGAAATTTCATAAAAAGCGTAATAATATAAAACATGTCATGTCTAGGTGATGATTGATATAAAATTCCTCCAATCAACTTCTTAAGTTCTTTAAAATAAACATACCTTATAACATATTACATAAAAAACATTCTACCCACTAATATTTTCATGGAAAAATGTGTTCCATATTCCATGAAAAATCTTATAAGTAGATCCCAAACAAGTTTTCATTATGATTGGAAAATGTGATCCTTCCCACGAGATATTTGTAAGCCATGAAATTAATTTTTTACCCAACATAGAAATTTAAAAAACTAATCTCATTTATTTTATAAAATATTAATAGCATTCTTCATTATAACCATCAAATAAGATATCTTCAATATAAACAATCATAATGAGAGAAACCTATTGATTTTATTTTATATAAAGGTTTATTTCCACTCATCCTTTATTGAAGTTAATTTTATTTAAATTGAAATATACTTCATAATATATGTCTTTTAGAATTAGCTTCAAACCATATTATTACTTCTTCAACTTACACGCATAGTTATTATCTTTTATAATAAATAAACAACTTGGATGCTCATGTAGAATTCATTATTCCAATTATCCATTAATAAAGGAAGACATGAAATCCATTTAGAAAATATTATAACTTATTTTTACCATATTAGAAAGAATGTATCTAATGTTTTGACGACATATCACTAGTTCAATGTTCTAATTATTGTAAATTACTGAAACATATAAATATACCTTACAAACCATTCTTTCCTTTTTTCTTACTACTTACCTTTTTTATTCAACTTATTCTAGAAGAAAATCATTTTTTCCAATCACACTTTTATATTCAATTTTGGGTAATATCTCTATGCATTTTTTATCAATATGAACTACTTCCACATTCATAGAATCTATCCACTACAGATGCTCCAAAAAATCATCAACATATCTTGAATCACCTTATGAAAATGATGTGGTATGTGAACATTTCATCAATATTCCTGCATTTTGAACCTATTATCCTAGATCCAAAATTATATTTTGAAACTCCACTTTCTTCATAATCCTTGGGAGAGTTAAATATGATTATCCCTCATCACATGAAATGACTGAATCAAGTTATTCATCATGTAAATATAATACACTATCAACTATTTCCAAGACATTAACATGTTATTTAATATAGTTAAAACCATTTTCAATTCCTATTGTTTTTTATTTGACTATGGAAATTTTCAATATGAATGTTATTGAATGTTCACATTAATAGAATAAACAATTCTTTTAGTTTACTTATTATAGCATCGGTATCCTATACCATTTTGAGGGTATAAAGGAAGATACCATCAACATCTATCTGACCTAAATTACCAAGATTTTAACATTTTATTTTGATAAAGCATGGACTACAAAACACACTTATTTACTTAAAACATGGGTTATTCTTACAATACATATAATATGGATATATGTCTAAATTTGGTCTATAGAATCAATAATTTCTAATTTTGACTACTAAACCAATATCATGTCTCTAAAAGACATAATAAATATGATGTTCAATTAACAGTATTTGAGATATATTTTCAAATATTTTGTTAATTCTTTCATACACACCGCTAATATCATGATGAATAACATAATTTTCAAAATGAAACCTTAAAAATTTATAATTTTATGTTAAACACTATTATTGGTTAAGGTATTATTTATATAGTATCCACATTCCTTTTCTAGACTTCTCCTAAAACCTCGGAACATCTTGAGAGCCTATAATTTATGTATAAAAAAATGATACATGTAATACAAGTGAAATCATCAATCAATAAATAAATTAATTGTATATACTTATTGATTTATTTCACATATGTTGCACATATGTAAGAATGAATAATATCTAAGTTATAAGATGTATGTTTCCCAATATTCTTATCTTTAGAATTTGAAAATTTCCCTACCTAGAATATAGAACAACACTAATATCAACTTCTTATCATATTAGGTGAATAAAAAAACAATCTATATGTATTAATATTTTTCATGATTCTTTGTTATATATGTTAAATCCTTCTATTACACAATTGGTATTATTCTTTCATAATCATATAATGTGCATTATGTGAATCTACTTTATAGAAAAGGTTTACCTTGGTTCATAGTCCACTTTCCTAAAATTACCCATATTCAATAATTTTAATAATTAAACCATTTCTTCAAAAGATAAATTAATTTAAATAATAAAAAATATATAAAACTTACATTATATTGTGTTTCATTCTGTCAAAAAATAAAGTATTTCTATATTTTTTCTTTTTATTTCTAATGAAATCTGATCTAATGCCTTTGATTTTGAGAGAATCATCATTTTAAAAAGTCATTATTTATTCCTTGTAATGTTTAAAATACTTTACAATATTTAAATATTTGGTAATATGTTAATAACACCCCATTTTTAAAATCTAATGTTGTTCTCAATTTGTATTCATGAGTTTAGTTTTAAATAAAACAGAATTTTATTTTCCATATTATATTTTCTATTAATGATATTGAAATTTTTTATAAAACAAATTTTGTGGTGAAAGAACTGAATGTAAAACATTTCAAAGGATTCTAGAATGATCAACCCTCTCAAAGAGAACTTCAACAAGTTAAAATATTTTCACAATATTTAAATTATATTTTTCAAATTGATTTTTAGACTGTAATATTTTAGTGGGATTAATCCCCCTCAAACTCTATCTCCAATACCTCTTCAATCATTGTTAGTGCTGATGATTGAAATATATCATCATTGATGTATTCCCAAAGCCTCCAAAACACTAGAAATATCCAAAAACAGAATATTTTTCATTAAAAACTAATTATTTTATATAATTGTGTTTAAAATATATAACAACTTTCTGAATATCAATATTTAGTACTTATTGAGATCATTTTTGATCTCCCCTTTTGAATCAACGAATTATATTTGAAGTAAAAACATCTTAATTGGCCAATTAAAGGAGGATCAAAGAGATGTGAATAAAATTTATCTAAAAACATTGTATTCCAAAAATATCCAACTTGCATGTATTACCCGTACGATCCAAAACTAAATATGTCCAACTTCTTCTCAGTACCCATGCGATCCAACATCATGCATGACGAACATGCACATAGTACAAGTGAGATCTAACACCGCACTATCCCAACATGCACAGTCCATATATGTGATCCACTAACTAGATCTCATTACTTCTCCCATGGTACCAATTTTTCCTATAAATAAGACCATTAGGATTCTATTTTTACACTCATAGAGGATATAGAGACAACTCAATGCTCTACCCTGCCATGTTTCTTTCCCATGTCTCCAAACCCTAAGGTAGATTTTTATGCCAACTAAATAGAAGGTAATTGAAAATATTAGAAAGGTACTAGAGCCCTCTAATTTTATAAAACACAAAAAATCCATGTGAGAAAACAATTCCCCATTATTCTACACATTCTAGGGTGTATTACCACTCTTTAGCTAAAAACATGCATGCCATCATTGCCCGAGTGGCCAAGGAGATCATTGATTCTGAGAAAATGCCCCTCCTGGGTGATATTTCAATATTTTTTCTCCACTCAATAATATAAATCTTGGTAGACTAAGTATCACATGGGTGAGATACTTTTAAATCCAACAAAGTATCACTTGGGTGATGTACTCTCAAATCCATTAAGTATCACTTGTGTGTGGTAGTCTCTAATCAACCCAAGTGTCACTTGGGAAAGTTACTCCCATATCTCCCAACTATTACTTGGGTGAAGTACCCACTAGTCACCAAGTAATACCTTATTAGACCCCCTCCATCTTTCGTAACATTTACAAAAGTGATGAAACCCATCTTTACATGTCCCTAAATTCCATTTCAATATCATCCTCAAAGATCACCAGATCTATGTGGTTGGGTAATGAAAACATAAGTGTTTCCTACTGATCATGAATTACCATGGTAAATGGTGTCCTAGAGTTTAAAATTCATAATATAAAGGGACCTCATAATATTAATAATCAGGCATTCCAATGGCAACGATGATCATAGCCTTAGGGATAGTGTAAGTGGTTTGCATAGCAATATTCATTCCCTCATGCATACTGAAATGTGAAGTGACTCATTCCATATCTATTTATAAGCGTAATTCATAAGAGGGATTTTAGAAAAAAGGACAAATGTGAGAATGTAAAAATGAAATATTTCTTCATATCTATCCCACTATTGCCTCCCCATCTTCCCCTAGTGGATGTGGAGTAAAAAATTGAATGGGAATCTCTAATAAAGTAATCCTATAGACTTTATTACATGATATTATATTACTCATTTCTTTTATATCTCCACACTCATCCACCTGAAGAAGAGGAATAATGTTCGTCCAAAGGGTTTCTAATTTAGGATAAAGACCCTCCCAAACATGATTGTGTGACATGGTGGTATTATAATATCTCTTGTTTCTCACACAGAGCTTGAATCACATGGGATTAGAGATAAGTAGTATCATGATACTAGCCTGATGAAAACTCTAAAATGGGAATCAAAATTAGTTGTAAGTCCTATAATATTTGAACTGCACATGCTTTGATTCACATCATAATGAGATACATATGAAACCTTCCTAAGGGTCAAACGTAACACCATAAATCCACCATCATCATCACTCAGTGATATTTCTTGTAGGAAAAAATCCCCATGTGGAGGTCCACATTTTTTTTTCAGGCCCCATAACTTCAATCTTACGGACCCATATTCCTAGTGAGAACAATCTTCACAAGAATATAGTCTGTGTAAGACAAATCAATTCTTATCAGACCATATTCTATATGGGATCAACCATAAAAACCCCATCATAAAAAATTCCCACACCATCTTTGACCAGGAACCTTTCATTATGATTTCCTTACCACATGATGTTAAAATGCATAGGTTGGTCCTTGTCACGTGACTATAAATAGTAATATGTTTTTGGTTCAGTGACACCGAACTACGTAGATTTTTATTTCTTTCATGAGGATCCATAGTAAGCCCTTACCATGGGCTTGATCCCAACATCATAAATCCAACCACCTATATAGATGGTAATAAACCCCATAGTTCCCAATTATGATACTTTAAATCACTAATCATTAAAATAAAGAATGAAAAAACAAAAAATTATATTAGATATAGAACCTCTAATACATACAGATGGATCTATTAATGGATAAACTCATATAAAAAAATGGTTCCATTGATGAAAGCCCTTTGATACATACATATGGATAATCCCACATGAATTTGTGATTGATTAAATATTCTAAGGGTGATCACTCTTATATTATGTTTATAAAGAAATAAAAAACATGACTTAAATCTATAAGAGAGTTCCGATGTAGGAAAAAAATCCACCCAAAAGGGTTTGATGAGCCTGAAATCCTATCCTCTTGACCAATGTCAGTCCATAAGAACCATTAGGGAAATAATTATTGATCACCTTCCTTTGTAAATTAGTTCCATATCATGGATACATGAATTGTTGGGTGTTTTTGGTTCTATGAACAAACCCCATTAATAATCATCTAGGAAATGGGTTTGAATAAAATGGTGAACCTGATCGAAGTCCCTCATTAATTAAAATAACTATTTCACCCACAAGACACACAATTTCTTCTCATATTAACATGAAATGAAACAAAAAATCAATCCTAATCTATATAAGAACTCAATCAGAATGAACTTATCTACTTCTGACATTATATTTATTAGTCTATTTGTTTGTGACTATTTACCTGACTCTAAAACAGTCACCAGAACTACCTTCAATAAAAAAACATCCTACCAATCAAAATAGGATTATGAATCAGCAGTCAGACAAGATGGTTCATCCTCAAGTAAATAACATTATCACCAAATAAAATCCTTCATTCATGGGTGGAAAATTCACTAATCAAAGATAAACACCTCAATTGTACCACTATGTGTTTTATGTTGTGCATGAAGACCTCTATGCCTTGAATACCCATTGAATTATCATTCAATGATTGCTGGTAGCCAGGAATAAGGAAACACTAGTGTAAAGACCTGGAAATTCCATGTAATTTGCTTTAATTATATAGGAATTTTACGAGTCCGCAAAAATTGACGGCGCATGATTCTGAGGCCCAGAGTACCCGTAATTAATTTCTAAACCTTTTTTAAGTACATTCAGTAAATGTGTGAGCAGGTTTTTATAACTTTTGAATAGATGCTTGGAATTGAAATCTGAGGACACCATTGAAGTCGTAGGGAAAATATTCTCTTAAAGTGACTATCACCTCAACTACAGTAGGTAGATGGTAGAATATAGTTTTTCCATTTCTTGTGCAAGAAGAAAAATAAAATAATTAACATTTTATTTTTCTTTTGAAACCTATATTTTGAAATTATGGAGGTAGGGACTCCCAGACCTAATGAAACCTCCCAATTTGAATTCATGGTGGTGGGGACCACCTGAAACCCTCTTAATGGGGGAAAACCTATCAACTCTCCAAATAATTAATTGTTCCATTTATTTGTACCAACTTTAATTATTCCAATGTAAATTAATTTGATAAACCTATTTTAATTTGTTGTCTCCTAATTTCATTGGGGAAATCATTGCAAAAGAGAGAACTTTAGAGAAACTATTCCTCCAACGAAGAACTCCCTATCCAACGAAGAATGAGGAACTGACCCCGAGCCTGGATCGGAAGCGCTTTGCGGAAGCAAAAAACACTGATTTTATTCAATGACTTCATCTTCTACCTCTTGACTCCTCCAACAAAAGACAAGGTAGAAGTGTGATTTAATTGATCTTTTTTAATTTTTTATGTTAAATCTCCCCCCATGAGTCGCTGGCTATCGCTCTAATGTGGAAGGTATACAAAAAAAATCAAGGCCTGACCACTCCCCAACATTTGTGGTTTTTGATGAATTCTTCGCGATGAAGGAGGATGAAAACTCATACCAGTGACTGGCACTGGTAGGACTCTGAAGCGATGGCCGCACACCGGCCGACTACGAAGACGGTGGTGGCGCAACCACGTCGTTGGTGGAGGGCCGCCGCCCAGAGGCCGCGACGGAGTAGAGGTGGCGACCGGTGCACGAACGGCCACACCAATGGGGGGAGGCAACGTGTGTCCATGCCACTAGCATGCAAGAGCCATGTCACGATTCCACGGTGGCGAAGGAGGGCAGCCGACTTGCTCCTGGCCACCGGTGGTGGCGTAGCACGCGACCACGCCGTGGAAGAGGGATGACCTTTTGGCCAGCCACAGGCCGCTAATTGCGGGCCACTTAGTGGACCGAACCCAGTGGGTTGGGTTGGACCTAGGGCCGGACCCGGGTAGGGTCAGGTCAGTCCGACTGGGTCCGACCAGACCAAGACCAGCTTCGAACCTTTTCTCTCTCTCGGCCATAACTTGAGCTACGGGCGTCCGTTTGACGAACCATCTACGATGCTAGGAACCTTGGATCGAGATAGTCCTTTTGGTATACACCACATAAGTTTTGGATTAATTTGGGGGTATTTCCGGGTTGTATTGAACACGAATCCAATCGGGCCCTCGAGACTAAAAGGCCTATAAGTTACAGACCAGGCGTCCGATTGACGCACCGTATGTTTCATTAAGACCCCTATCACTTGGTAGTCCATTGGGATACTTCTTTGTGGGAAATTGTGTCAGTTAGAGTATCGAACTATGACATGAGGAGTGGACCCTCCTTGAATCAAGCGTGCTTAGTTCAGGAACCATGTGGCTGGATGTAACATGATAAAGGGATCCAATGTGGGTTTGTTCTTTAGGATCCTACGTGGGTCAATGTTCGAGACTCCCACTTGGACCGCTCTTGGAAATCCATGTGGGTCTTCTATAGAATCTTTTTTGGGTCTCCTGTACTAGGATCCTACATGGGTCTAATGATTTAGGATCCTACATGGGTCTACCTCTTAACAGAGTAAGATTATTTAGTAGTTAAATCTAATCATCTTTACTATCATACCTATGTTATACCTGGTGTAAGCTAAGTCTTTACCTTTTTGGTAATATTCTATGTGGTGTACCTTTGTGTTACTTACCTTCGTGGTGATATCTTTGTGATATTCTTCTATGTGGAGTACCTTTGTGGTACTTACTATCGTTGTGGTTACCTTCGTGATTTTCATTCCTTTGTGGAATAGTTGTACTTTGGATAAGGATTGGGGCCTTGTGTTTCCTCATTAATGAGATGGGTATACTTGATAACTTAGGTATATGTATGGGAATATACCTACGTAGGGTTGTCATTTGTTTTCATAGTTTTTGGTTTAACCATTGTGGATTTTGTGAGACCTTTGAGGGTCTCGGGGTCCCTACTAGGTATCGTTATACTCACCCCATCACAGGTTATGCCCGCACCTAGTTGTGTTTGGTGTAGACGACAGATAGCGCTGACTGAGGACGAGGGTACCTGGTCTGGAGGCATCATAGAGGTGAACCTTAGATGAGGCGTACTGCAGATATGACCATTCGAGAGCTGTACCTACCCTTCGGGTAGGATCCTTGGTGGGTGTTCACAGGATCTATTGGAGTTTACTTGTACTTTTCAGTTTCCTTGTACATTCCAGTTGGGCATGTATTTTGGACCCTATTTCTTACTGTACACACCATGTTTGCTTTATATTTTACTTTTGTTCGTATCTTTTTTTGTGCTTGGTTGTGTGTGTTTACAGGTTTTAAAGGCAATGACTTATCGGTTTTAAAGAATACTTCTTTTGGTGCTTGTCACCAGCCCCTGTCCAATGGATGGTGGGCTTGGGTTAGTCACAGCATGGGCCCCGGGGGACGAGTCGTGAAAACTTTGTATCAGAGGTGTTGGTTATATCATAGAACACAGGACTATGAACATTTTAACCATAATAGTATTATGTTTATTGAGTGTGGTAATCATTTTAGGGAATCTAGTTCCTGTGCAGCAGCAGACATATCCTCACACGAGGACCCTGCCATCTGATTTCTGAGTCAGTGAATGAATACACTGATTGGATGTGTGTTTTAAAATTTTTTCTTTCTAATATTTTGAGTAATCTAAATAGGTATAAATTGTTTACTGTGGCACACATGTTTCTTTCCAAGATGCATCCACACAGAGAGCTAGCTAGGGTACTTGGTATAGTACGTGATGATAGACCATCAACTGACGAGGCCTCGGTGTAGGGACCTTCATCAGTAGGGGCACTAGTAGTGTCACCAGCGGTTCTATTACCCATTGGGACATTGATGCCACAATCCCTACCAATAGAGGGTGAACGCCACTTGAGCGCATTTCACGAATTCAAGTGCCAGAGGCCACCTTGTTTTAGGGGTGAGACAGACCCACAGACGGATGAGGATTGGCTGGAGGACGTGGTGATAGTCTTCCTACTGGTAGGGACACCTGCTGATCTCATGGTGATCCTTGTCACCAGTCTTCTATAGGAAACATTAAGCAGATGGTGGAGCCTGATTCTGTAGGTTCATGATGAGGTGACACTTCTCTGGAAAGACTTTGAGAGCCTATTTTGGGCCGAGTTTGTCCCAGCGACCCTTTGTGCAGTGTGCATACAAGATATTCTTCATCTGTAGTAGGGCATAATGACTGTGGATCAGTACTCAAGGAGGTTCACCGAATTGTCTTGATACACCACTGATATGCAACGAGACCCATTCTTCAGGGCCCGGACCTGCGAGAAGGGACTCAGGCAGGACATTAGGGCTTCGATGATTTCTCTCAGCATCCCGACGGAGGGGGGTGTTAGAGAGAGCCCTATTAGTGGAGTTTTTTATTGTTGATTAGTCAACAGCAACGAGACCCACCATGGGGTGTCACGTGGTGAATTCTTATATAGCTGGTAGTAGACAGATATCATAGATGTCCAAGAGGACTAGACCTATAGGTGTAAGATCGCAGTATTAACGGTCAGTTGTGAGGGGAACCTGAGAAAGATCCAGTCATGTGAGGAGAAGGCAGTGTTATGCATGTGGAAGGTAGGTTCACATGGATCGAGACTTCCCGACCCTCCATATGGATGATCCGCAGACAGTCGAAGGACCACCCAGGTAGAGAAAGGGGTTCGACTGAGGAGGTCCGTAGGGAGAAGACAGATGTGGTTGAGGAGCTGGGCGTGCAGTTGGCGGTGGTTGACGATTCGAGATGTTAACACCACCACCACCAGGTGGTCCGCCCCGACCAGAGGGAGCAGGTGGACAGGGGCAAGCTCAGCTCCAGGAAACTGAGGCCTATGATCACGGTTCTCTGGAGAGGACGTGTGGTACGATCTATTTCTACTCCACCTTAGATGCAGTACTTATAGATATAGGTGCCCGTCATTCATTTATTGGCACTTCCCTCGTTCGGAGATTGAATATTCTGAAGGAGTTGTTGGCTTTATCCTTACGAATAGATACTCTTACAGAAGAGGATTCGATGATTACACACTAGTGAAATTTGTGTGAGCCTACTCTAAGAGTTGAGATCTTTGGTTGGGATCTCCTAGTAGCTGTGTCGAGCCCTTATGGAATGGTCTAGTGAATAGACTTGATACCTATATTCCATACTCAAATTTACTTTATTAGGCGAAAAGTGTGGTGTATCCTCAAGTATGGGACTTCGTTTACCTTCACCGGAAAGAAGTGAGCCTTTGCAGGATAAGATGGACTTACCTGGAGGAGAGTGAAGGCGTTCACTCATCAGTTGGATAGCCTTACCATCAGAGCAGTTGATGTGGAGAGTCTGAGTTATCCTATAGTGGTGGACCATTAAGCGGATGTCTTTCTTAATGTTGTTTTTGGTCTACCTCCATGCAGAGAGGTGGAATATTACATTGACTTGTACCCCGGGGCGACACCGATATCTACACCAGTGCATCAGATGTCTCTCGTAGAGCTTCATGAGCTACATGCATAGCTAGAGGACTTGTAGGGGAATGGATTTATCTGACCCAGAGTTTCTCCTTGGTCAGCCCCAATTTTGTTCTCCAAGAATTCATATGGGAGCTTGAGACTTTGTGTTGACTATCAGAACCTAAACCAGGTGATCGTGTATAACAAGTACCCACTCCTGAGAATTTATGACCTCTTTGATCAGCTAAAAGGAGCATGGTGGTTCTCAAAGATAGAACTCAGATCAGGCTATCACTATCTCAGTGTACAAGACAAGTATTTGTAGAAGATGATTTTAGATGTCAGTATGGCCAATAAAAGTTCTTGATCAGGACGTTCGGTGTGACCAACTCTCCAGTCGTGTTCATGGGACTCATGAACATGATCTTCCAGCCATACCTTGATCTCTTTGTAGTAGTCTTCATTGACAAAATTATGATCTACTCGGCTACTGAGGAGGAGCATACCTATCATTTGCAGGATGTTTTGGACACACATAGAGAGCACCATCATTATGGTAAGCTCTTGAAGTGCCAGTTCTGGATCCGAGAGTTTCACTTCCTGGGACATGTCATCTCGGAGGCTGGAGTTGCAGTGGATCCAGCAAATATTGAGGTGATACTTGCTTGAGAGCCACCCATGAGTGTGACAGAGGTACATATTTTCCTGTGATTGGCCAGATATTACCGGAGGTTTGTACCAGTTTTCTCCAGAGTTGCAGCACCTTTATCAGTATTGATAAAGAAAGGTAAACCCTTCCTGTGGTCAGAGAGATGCCAGCGGAGTTTTTAGGAGATGAGGTAGAGGCTGACTAATGCCATTATCTTGAGGCTTTTAGAGGATAGAGATGGGTACATAGTCTACTGTGACGCATCAGGGACCAGGCTTGGATGTGTCTAATGCAGTAGCAAGCAGTTATCGCATATGGTTCTCGACAAGTGAGACAACATGAGTAGAACTCTGCTACCCATGGACTGGAGTTAGAATTAGCGGTATTTTCCTTGAAGATGTGGCAGTATTACTTGATGGGTAAATATTTTACAGTATACTCGGCCCAAAAGAGTCTCAGGTATATCTACTCTCAGAAAGACATGAACCTGAGACATCGACATGGGATCAAGTTCCTCCAGGTCTATGACTTTGAGATAGTCTATACTCCGGGGAAGGGGAATATTTTAGTAGTTCCACCTAGCTGGAAATTTGGTATACAGCTGCTAGGTGAGGCGACGGAGCGGCTGGCTGCTTTATAGATATCCTTTGTGGAATGGGATGGAGTAGCTTTTCTTCAGTCTCTTACAGTCACTCCCCCACTTCTTCACTAAGTCAGGGAGGTGTAGTGTGGGGAAACTGACTGCGAGGCTCGACGTTTTTTGATATCCTTAGGGCAGGAACCTGATGGATTATCTGACGGTCAGGAGCACGTCATCATTTTTAGAGGACGTACCATGGTACCGATGTCGCTTCAGGATAAAGTGTTGTGGGAGTTCCACACATCCACTCTAGTGGTATATCCTAGAGTGGTAATGATGTACCTATATCTCTGATGACTGCACGAGTGGTCGGGAATGAATAAAGCAGTAGCAGAGTTTGTCTCTCAGTGCCTCACTTGTCAGTAACTGAAGGCGGAGCCTCATGTACCATTAGGATTAGTTCAGCATTTATTGATCCCAATGTGGAAGTGGGACATGATATCCATGGACTTCATGATAGGAATTACACATAAATCTAGGGGTCATGATTCGATTTGGGTGATCATTGACCGACTCACCAATTCGGACCACTTCCTACCGAGTAGAGATCAGGGTTCAGTAGAGAGATTGGGATGCCTCTATGTGTAAGAGATTGTGTGGCTACGTGGAGTACCCTTGATGATTGTCTCTGATCATGATGAAAATTTCACTTCCAGTCTATGGAAGGGGTTACAGGCAGATTTATGTATGTATCTTAGTTTGAGCACCACCTTCCATCCTCAGACAGATGGCAAGACTCAGTGAACTATTCAGACCCTCAAGGACATGTTGTGTGCTTGTGTCCTCAACTTCACTCTCAGCTGGGAGAATCACTTTCCCTTGATGGAGTATGAATACAACAAAAACTATCACTCCACCATTGGTATGACACCTTTCTAGGCTCTATACGGCTGACCTTGCAGATCACCTTTGTGCTAGACTGACCCAAGGGAGTCAGCGCTTATGGGACCAGAGATGGTACATGAAACCACAGAGAAGGTACAGATCATCCAAGAGTGAATGAAGAAATCACAGAGTATGAATAAGTATTTTTCTGAGAAGAGACGGAGACCTATGGAGTTTGAGGATGGTGACCATGTGTTTATAAGGGTCTCACCTCAATGAGGTTTTTAGAGATTTGGAAGGGGCAACAAGTTATCTCTAAGGTTCATCATACCTTTTCAGGTCATCAGAAGAGTTAGAGAGGTGTCTTACCACTTAGCTCTTCCACCTCAGCTGCAATGGGTGCACGACGTCTTCCATGTATCCAAGCTGAAGAGATACGTGCACGACCCTTCACACATCATTTACTGGGGAGAGCTGGACATCGACGATGGGGAAACGTTTACAGAGGTTCTAGTGGATATTTAGGATTGATAGGATAGATTCCTTTGTGGGAGATCAGTACCTTTGGTGTGTGTACGTTGGTAGTATGGGAACCTCTAGGAGAGCACATGGGAATGGGAGGCTTAGATTCGTGCTCAGTACCCCCACTTGGATTCCTAGTTTTTGTAATGTGGCTTTTGAGGACACAAGGCCCTAAGGTGGGTAGAATGTAAAGACCCAGACATTACATGTAATTTTATTAATTATATGGGAATTTCACAAGTCCGAAAAAAATTGATGGCACATGATTCTAGGGCCTGAAGTGCCCAAAATGAATTTCAGAACTTTTTTTTAGTACGTTTAGTAAATGTGCGAGTGAGTTTTTATAACTTCTGAACTGGTGCTCGGAATTGAAATCTGAGGACACCGTTGAACTCATAGTGCTGATATTTACTTGAAAAGACCATTATCTCGACCACAGTGTGTCGAGGGTGGAAGATAGTTTTTAACTTTTTCGTTGAAGAAGAAAATTAAAATAATTATTATTTTATTTTTCTTTTGAAAAATCTATTTTGAAATTATAGATGTGGGGACCACCCGAGCTAGAGAAACCTCCCAATTTTTATTCATGGTGGTGGGGACCACCCAAGCCCTTATTAATGGGGGAAAACCTCTCAACTCTTCAATTAATTACTTGTGCCATTTACTTTTGCCAACTATAATTGTGCCAAGGTAAAGTAATTTGATAAACCAATTTTAATTTTTTGGATCATCATTTCATTGGGGAAATCATTCTAAAAGGGGAGAACTTTGGATAAACTCTTCCTACAATGAAGAAATACCTCTCCAACGATGAATGAGGAACCTACCCCATGCCCGGATCATAAGTGCTTTACAGAAGAAAAAAATGCTGACGTTCTTCAACGACTTCAACTTCTACATCTCGACTCCTCCAATGAACGACAAGGTAGGGGTACGATTTGAATGATATTTATTAATTTATTTTATTTTGAATCTATCCCCATTAACATCTTGTTATCTATCTAACGCAGAGGGTGTGGGCCAAACCAACATTGCCCGACCACTCCACAACCTTTCTGGTTTTTGATGCTTTCTTCTTGATGGAGGAGGACGATGACTGGTTCTGAAACCTGGCGCTGGTAGGACCCGAGAGGTGTGGCACAAACACGCCGCCGGTGGAAGGGCACGACCCATAGGCCACGATGGAGCAGAGGCAGCGACCGTCGCACGGGCGGCCATGTGAAGGGGAGGCGCGCAGCGGGAATCCGTTCCACCGACATGCATGAGCAATGTGATGAGGTTGTGGGGAAAAAGAGGTTGGTCGGCTCACTGCTGGATGCCAGTGGTGGCGCGGTGCGCAAACATTCCATGGAAAAGGGCTGGTTGTCCAACCAGATGCGGACCGCCTAGTGGGCCACACCACACCGGCAGGCCGGCATGACCTAGTGTGCCGGGTCAGAACTAGGTGGTGTATGGACCGGGGTGGTGTGTGGAAAAGATCCATGAATGGTTTAATGAAAGAGTCCAAATAATTAACCTGAGCATCCCCTAGGTCTCATATGTAGGCCTCGAACATCTATTCTGGACCAATGATATATCGGGAGACTACACGGTGAGATCCGGTTACAGACTTGCTCTTATAAACCACTCTGTCAACCGGGAAGAGGGACAATGGAAATTGCTTTGGAAGCTCAACGTCCCCAAAAAAATACGCCAATTTTGGTGGAAGGTGAACATGGGCACCCTCCCGATCATGAGACTTCTCATTTACTGACATATTTCTAGTGTTGAGTCTTACCCTTTGTGCCCAAATATTCCACGAACTCCTTTACACGCCATCATTCACTGCCCGGGAGCTAAACAAATTTGGAATAAATGGGGCTCGACTTCAGATGCTTCACTGGACATTGCCTCTGACCTCCCCGATCTTTTGATGCATTGGTGATCCTTTTTCTCATCGAATAATACAGGTTCGCTTTGCACCTTGGTCTGGATCATTTGGGTTCGGCGTAACGATGTTGTTTTTCACCACATTCATAAACCTCCCGAATTTTGGATTGAACGATCCATTTAATGGATTGAGAGGAGGAAGGACCACAAAGGAAACTACATTCCTGGTGCAACCCCCTCTTGTCCCCCTCATTGTAATCCTCCAATGTAAGGGATTCTTAAGATAAATGTGGACGTGTCTCTCCCCAGGGATGGGTTTGTTGCTCTCAGTCTCCTAGCCCGAAATCACCAGGTGAAAATCATTACTGCAAAATATGCATCACATCATGCCTTCTGGGAACCTGAAGTAGCTGAGGCCTCTTCCATCCTTGCAGGTATGATGCTCACTGTGGAATGTAAATGGGTTGATATCATCATTGAGTCTGACTACCTCACTATAATCGATGTTATTAACCACAATGATGACAGACTCCAATCATTTGGCTTTATCATCAGAAGAATTCACTCGCTTCGCCAAATCTTCTCTTACTGCATCTTCCCCTTTACCAAAATGGAAGGAAACAGTGTGGTCCCTCAGATGGTGGCCTCAAGCCCCTTCGATGACAACCAGCTCTGGATGTACAATTTACCATCATGGATTTTCATATGTACGTCTACTGATCTTCATCATTAATGTTATATGTCCTTCTTTTCAAAAAAAAATCTACGAGATTCCATTTGATGAACCATCTATGGAACCTGAAACCTTGGATCGAGATGGTCCTTTTGTTATACACTGCTTTAGTTTTGGATATAGTTGGGGTACGGCCGGGATGGATTGAACCCGAATCCAACCGGGCCCTCAGGACTAAAAGGCCAATAACTTACTGACCGAGCGTCTGATTGATGCACTATTTTCTGCTTTGAGACCCCTATCACGTGGCGATAATTTGGGATACTTCTTCATGGGACTTCATGGAAAATGGAGTATCAACCTGTGTCTTGAAGAGCAGAACCTCCTAGATTCATGAGAGCTTAGTGCGGGAACCATGTAGCTGGTTGTAACATGATAAATGGATCCTATATGGGTCTGTGATTTGGGATCCTACGCGGGTCTATGTTCGAGAGTCCCACTATGAACGCTCACGAAGTCCACATGGGACTACTCTAGGATCAAACATGGGTCTGCTGTACTAGGATTCTACGTGGGTATGATGATTTAGGATTCAAAGTGGGTCTTCCTCTTAACAGAGTAAGATGATTCAGTAGTTACATATAATCATCTTTACTATAGTACCTATGTTAAACCTGGTCTGAGAAAAGTATTTACCTTTGTGGTAATATTTTGTGTGGTGTACCTTTGTGGTACTTACCTTCGCGGGGATATCCTTGTGATATTCTTCTGTGTGGGGTACCTTTGTTGTACTTACCTTCTTGGTGGTTACCTTCTTGGTCTTCTTTCCTTCGTGGAACGGTTGTACTTTGGCTATGAATTGGGGCCTTGTGTATCTTCATGAATGAGATGTGTATACTTGATAACATAGTTATATGTATGGGTATATACCTAAGTAGGGTATTTAGTTGTTTTCATTCTTTGTGGTTTAACCTTTTTTAGATTTTGTGTGACATTTTAGGGTCTCGGGGTCCCCTCTGAGTAACATTATACTCACACCTGCACAGGCTACACCTGCACCTTGTTTTGTTTGGTGAAAACGACGGACATCGCTAACTAAGGAAGAGGGTACCAGGTCTGGAGGTAGCTCTGAGGGGGACCTTAGATGAGGCATACCGCAGAGATGACAGTTCGAGATATGTACCTACCCTTTAGGTAGGATCCTTAGAAGGTGTTCACAGGAGATATTTCGGTTTACTTTTACATTTCAGTTTTCTTGAACATTCCAATTGGGCTTGTATTCTTGCCCCTTTTTTTACTATACACACCCAGTTTACTATACAGTTTACTTGTGTTTGTATCATGTTGTGTGGTTTGTTCTGTGTGTTTATAGGTTCTTAAAAAATGCCTTCCCATTTTTAGGGAATATGCCTTTCAGTGCTAGTCGCCAGCCCATGGACTATAGAAGGCGAGCTTGGGGTGGTCACGGCATGGGCCCCGAGGGACAGTTCGTGACAACTAGTCACCATGTAAAACCATTTTAGGAGTATATATCTAGAATGTGAAAAAAAATTCCACCCAAATATTATGGTAGTGGATCAGGAGGTTATCCTATTGATCGAATCAATATCATATGAGTATCCCCGAAGGGATCCTTCATGTATTCAATGCCAAAATAACTACGAGACATCATGATCTATGTCCACTGAGGATTCCACACCATGAGCCTCATTTATGGTTACTCAAACACGAGCACAAAGGAGAACCCATTGGGTGAAGAAAACAATTAATCAAGAGTGGGATCACATTCTTGTATTCACCACAGAAGCACAATAATATAAAAAAGTACACATTCTCAAGAAGGAACATTCCCCTACTGAACCGATAAATCCTACCAAAGCCATTTGGTAGCATTTGTAGAATCTTGCTGGCACATCCAAAATGTAAATTGGGGGCGGTCATACCCATATCTCTTCCCCCTAAAACATGATGGATGTTGGTATATCCTGGCAGTAAATGGAGTATGGGAGAAGGAATATGAACCTTATCCAATGATGAAATGTGTATATATTTCCATTCTAGTTGTGAATTTCACATAAATTATATTAAAGACGATACAAGGGCTTGGATCTATCTTTGTCAACATTTTCGAAACCCATCAAAACATAATGATAATAGAGGTAGTGGTTAAAGGGTGGGAACACAAACCTGCCCCCATAATCAGGGTAACACATCAGCATACTAATAAGGATTCTCCAGAGTAAGAACATACTATTATTCCAATCTAGGGGGGTCATCAAATCATTCTTGTGATAAATGGAAAATATTATCAGGCACAAATACCCATTCCAATGGGAGATCATTATTATATTTTCGTAAGACACTCCATTAAAATCACATATTCTTATGACCCAACCCCCTAAACATATTGGTATAATCTAGTAGAATCATGATACTTACTTAGGTAAGATCCTGTATATAAAAATTGTTGTTCACAACATGTGACCCTGACTACTTGATAGAGATAATCTGAAATAAAATAAAAGAAAATTTAATTATAAATATAAAAGTATGATAATAACCATCCTATTCTCAATGCTAATTTTTTTGAGGTCCTCAAAAATTTATCAATGAAACTCAAGGATCCTACTTAATTGTCACTAATTCAAAGAAATAATAGTTGTAATAACATTCCTCCCAATAAAGCAGTTCAGTAAAATGGTCCTCCCCACAATAATTTTTTATTTTGGAAGGATTGACCTACCCTTATCAAACTAATTATGAAAATACTACCAAATCATATACCTATTTAGAATATGAGGTAAATTAGGCCGGATTATTTATCATAGAAAAGTGACATTCTTTCTCATCCATAAGAAATCCCAAGGCATTGGTTAAACACCGAACCACCCTGGGTGTGCCCGATTTTCATCATGATAGAAGATATTTGCACAAACCCAACCTTGTATAATATAAAAGTATAGAAATACCACCTTGGTAAGACCAATTTAAGGAATATATCACTGAAGATAATGAGAATATTATTCTTATAAGGAAACAAATATCTAATGAAAACATAATAGAAATGTTTTGGTCCTTCTCCACTACTTAGTATGATATTCTAGAGACATTGTGTAACACCTCGAGTTTTTTTGAATTATTATTTTTTGAATAAATTAAATTTATTTGATGGATGAAATTGAATTCCAAAACAAGTTAATATTTATTTATTCATAACACCATGTTAATTTGGAACTATATGAAACACTGAGTTTAGATTGCGGTAGACGCAAGACTGAGTATTATCAAACTATAATATACTATTAATACTATTATTCAATATAATAATTATCACCAAGTCATTGGAATAGATGGAATGAATAAAATTAATTGAATTATGATAATATATATTAATAACTTTTTATTAGTTATGTATTTATTAAAAATAAAATAATAATCATTTAAAAGAGAACCTAATGTTTTTTGAAAAATAATAAGTTTCATAAAAGATAGTTTAATTCTGTATGGTGGACATAATTTAAAATTCAATATTACCACTTATAAACAATTTGTCTAAAAATTTAAACTTAATTTTGGAAAATGGTATATCAAAATTATCTTAGGGTTAATATTTTTGAACTTCTATAAGAAGTTTCATTTCTTATGAATTGTGAAAAATATTGAATTTCATTTGAAAATACGCCTTTTTATTTTTATAATTTATAATGTTAAATTACATTTTAAATTCTTTTTATAATAAAAATAGTTTAATTATACATATATTAATTTATTTTTGGTCATTTGACTCATTTTTATACTTAATTTGGATAAAATAACCGTGAAAACATTTGAACATTTTCACATTAAAAACATGGTTTTCGTTAAGTTTGTGTGATAAATTTTAAATTATGATATTCAATAATTTGATTATAATTCGGGAAAATGGACAAAATGTCAAGAATTATAATAATATAAAACTTATAATAATTCCAAACTAATATTTGATGAAAATTATTAGTGGAAACTGTTAAAATTAATTACAGCGATTAAGGAAAATGAGTATACTTAGTGGTTAGACATAGAATATACGGTGTAAGAATGGATAAAAACATATAAAATACCCACTAGATATAAATATTTGGACCCTTAAGAAATTATGATCTAATTTTATGAGTTTTGGGAAACTTTTCCCTAAATATTACAAATATAATAATTTATGTAAAGCAAAAGAAAAAAATGCACCTTTCTTTATTTTAATTTATATGGAGCTTTTGAATGGGTAAAAAATATCCATGGTTATTATATATTCATAAAATTTAAAGATAAATTATTTTTTATCATAATAATTTATATTATATTTTTATATATGAATTAGTTATTTAAAATTCTTAATAAACACTAACATAATATTTTTTAATTAATAATTTACCAAATTAAATTATACTGAAAATATTAAAAGTGATATAAATTGAATGAATTATTGTATACCATTAATTTTTTAGATTAATATATCATTATAAAAAGTTTTTATCTTAATATATTATAATTCCATATTTTTCTTGATATCTATTAAAATAAAATTAACTAAATAATGACAAAATTGGAAATAATGTTATTTTATAATAAATGGTATTTTATTAAATGATTCAAAATTATTGAAAATACTATATTATGAAAAGTGGCTATTAAATGTTAATAAATATAAAATAAAATCCATTTAAATCCCAATTTATCTTTTATAAATAACATATTGACTCTAATCTAGTAAAAACTTTGTTAGCACATTTACTTTTAAAGCAGTGTGCTTGGGATTCTGTTTAAATTTATTTACAACACATATGAGATTTTAAATTTATAAACTAGACATAATATTTTAGATCTTATGGGTCCAAATTTTATAATATTTTTTACTTTAATGTATTCCTATTTAATAAATTACCCATGTTAGAAAATTATTTACCCTAATAAAAAATCAAAATGGGAAAATAGGGAAACACTACTATTATGGAAAAAATAATATAAAAATGCATTTATTTCATGTGGTAAAGATGTGTATCAACAAAATAAACACTCAATTTAATTATCATCAAATTTTTGAGCCAGATGAGGTGAGGGATAACTCCCAATGGTGAATACGTTTGACTGATTACAAGAGTGACACTCCTCCCCAAAAATAGAAGGGCACTCACTCTCCCCACTTATAAAAACCACTCAATCCATTTGGATAGACCAAAAGATAAACAAAGAACTTCAAAAAGTCCTTAAACTAAATCAATAAACATTATTTTGGAAAGAAATAAAATATTTTAACGTCTCACTGAAAACCTAAGTAGTATTGTTGAAGAAGAGGTAATGTTCTTCTAAAAGTGTTTTTATTTTTTTCGTTGTCAACATCTTTTAATTGAATTTATATATTTATAATATAATAAAATAATTATAATATATATTTTAATTTAATTTTATGGTATGTTTAATACCTAAAACCACAAAAACTTCTAGAAAATTTGTTATAAATTCATCGTTCATGTCTACAACGAACTACAACCTCACGAACAGATGTCTTTAATTTTTCCATTACCACATTTCACGGATAAGAATAATGATGTACATACTACTTATATATGATATATAATATAGTTATAATTTTCTTATGGTTATATAATTTTTTTTATCAAATATACCTTCTTTTTTACGATTTTTGGGAATATGATAACTCTATTCATGCGTATGACGAACTACCGCCTCACTAAGAGATGCGACTCATACCCGCTATACATGGAATGTATTATGGATATTCTAAATAAAAATTTGTGATATATATGACGTAATAAATTTACTATAATAATATATATATATGTATCAATTAATTTCTTTCTTTTAATAAAATAAGATAATGGAAACAATGTAGATGTGTATGTATGACCTACTGTCTCAATGAACGTTGTATTACATTTCCTATCACATAATTTTATGGAATACTATAAATAAAAATATAATGAAAATATAAGATATTTATATAATTTTCTACATTTTGGAGATTATGAAACTATTATCTAAGTAAAATGATAAAAAATTCAAGTCGAAACATGTATAGAAAACAAATCTGTTTTTACCCAAAACGTAACATTAGAATTGAATTATACATAAAAGGGTAATAAATGTCCTAAGAAAATCATATATGATATGATATATATATATATGGTAATATGATAGATTAATAATAAAAATATATTTATTATTTAGGAATCTGAATGAGTGCGATGACAGTTAAGACTTAAGGTAAGGGATTTCCATCTCACTTTTTACATTTGAGAGACACATGAAATATTCACCGCCACTTTATTATTTTTGGTGTAGATAATTCCCATTAGTGTATTTCATTATTTTATTATCAGAAATTTTATTTCTATTTACAAATCCATTTTATGATTTCTCATTCATGTCATTTATAGTAAAAATGATACCAAATTAGTAAAGTATTTTTTTCCCAATTTACCTTCTTTGAGACATATGATATGCACTAATCTTCTCTGATCAGTTGTTTATACAGTCCATTCGACATGTAATATAATAAATTTACATTTACACAAGATATTTTAAGTTTATTTTTAATTTATTCCTTCATGGGGATTATAATTAAAGGTTACCAAATTGGTAATAATTTTATGTTAAAATATCATCATTTATATGGATTTTTTATGATTTTGCATCCAATAATAAAATATTTTGATATATATCTCAATAATTCTCATTATTGGTCATATAATATGGTTATTAATTATATCCTAATGTAATGGTAACAATTTTCACCATTTGGTAAAAAAATATAATTAACATGGTTTTTTAAGAAACACTAACCTTATTTCCCCTTTAGTCAGAAATATGTTGTATTTAAAAAAATTCATAAATATTTTAAAAAAAATTTAAATGTTATTTTTAGATAATTTCCCAGAAAAATTAAAAATATTTTTTTATTCTTTCAAAATGTATTTCAATTATTATCAAAGTTCCATTTATATGTTTTTAAGGATATTTCTAAAGAAAAAGGTTTTAAAGTGTTTTCAGTTTTAAAATGTTTTTTAAAGAGGAAAGGATATTTTCCTACATAATGTTTTTAAATTTATTTTAAAATATTACTTTTCATTTTAAAAGGTAATTTTCAAATAATTTAATTATAATGACGTTTTTCAATTGAAAAATTGATTTTCAAGGAAATTTTATTTTCCTCAAGGAATGGACCAAGTGGTCATTCAAAATTATTTTCCAAATTAAGATGAAATTATTTGATGTTACTAATGATTTAATGTGGATATTATCAAAGGATACCATTATTATTATTTCTTGTAATGGTTTATGTTTAAGATGAAAAGTTTTTTATGAAAACTATTTCTATTTCAAGGGTAATATAATGACATTGTTATTATGAAACCAAAATTATTTTATGATTTATTCATAGACGAACAGATTAGGAAACCTATAAATTTTCTATAGGTTATGATATAATAAAATGTTTATAATACCCATTTCATTTAAGGAGATATGATATGATTAATGTTTATGATATTATGGAACACATAAATATGGTTTTCATTATTTGATAGGTGGGACTTATATCTCCCTTGAATGCATTGGAAAAAGATTAATGTTATATGAGTTCGTAGGGTACATGAGTGATTTTCCCATGCCCATAGCTACGGGTACATGTGTGTTTATCTCAAGACCTAATATAAGGGTAAATGAGTGATTATCCAAATCCTAAATATGAGGGTACATGGGTGGCCAACCCAAGACTAAATATGATGGTATATATGTGGTTTGACCATACCTTAAAGGGAGGGTACACTGGAGGTCATCCTGAGCACAAAATAGGTACATAGGTGGTCATTCCAAACCTAACATTTTATAGATTTCATAGTGTGTGTCCTCGACATAATATTTTCTATGATTGTTTGTATGATACAAATTCAATGTCTTATAATCTCATGGAAAATGTTCTTTTATTCCCTAATGAATAGTGTCTTATGAACTATCAATCATTATGCTATGACTCATGATTGTGATATTTGATATGTAGAGTAATATATTCCAATACTATGCTCTGGTTATCATACCTTCAGCTTTATGTTATGAATATATATCTACTTTATTTACCCTTACTGAGAATCTGAGCTCACAATTTCTTATATTTTCATTACCTGAGTTATGACTGATGATTTTATGTTGGCGTTCTAAATGGATTTTTTATGGTAAAATTGGAAATCATTCAGTATATTAGATGATTATGTTTCCACGTTTCAAAAGGTTCTAAATTATCAGGATCCTCAGTCATGTGTTTATGTATTTTAATAAATATTCACCTACAATGATTCAATATTATTGTATATAATGGATGAGTTTCTATATTTGATATCAAAGGAAATGATTAATAAAACATTGGAATGTATGATGAGGATTATTTAGTGATATACCTATGTGTTTTACTAAATATGTGTCTAGGGATGTCTCTAGGGAAAATTGTATGGATGAGTTAACTTATAAAAAAATAACCTAGAATTTTGGTAAATGACTGTGTGGGTTGTTTCCTGGAAACACATCATATATGGATACAATAAGGGTATGTGGATTTGGCCTAGATTTACCTAGGGTTTGCAACCTCGAAAACAATATATTGAGATATACTAGTTTAGGAACTAGTGCACAACAACATGCATTTCTTCACACCTAGTTTAACACTCCCAGGGGACATGATTTGGGAATTCAAAAACTCTTTAAAAACCATCATGATGGATTTATATAGAATATGACCATGTATAATATTGGATAAAACTAAGTTATCATAGATTAATGAATAAGGTTACAAGATCTAGATTAAATATTTGTAACTTATCTAAATTTTATGGTTCTACACTATGATTAGAGTTAATAATACTGTGGTTTTGGTTTTAGTCAATGGTTAGAAGATGAAGGAACCATTTTAATGAGGAATGAAATGGAAAATGAAATGATAATCCTCCTAAGAAACCAAATGTTTTGGTAACTAAAATAAAAAACCTCATTGATATGACTACACAACTTTCTAATTCTATGAATCATTGTGAAAATACAAATGAGAAATAGAGGGAACCATGCTCTATTTATTACATCATAAGGAAGTGACCACCTTCTTTTAGTTGTCACATTGATCCGTTAGTTGTTGAGAAATGGATTAGCACCACTAATAAGATAATTTTGATTCTCCAGCATTTATAACATTAAAAATTCATTTTTTATGTCTACATTTTGGATTGTGAACTATATAAATTCTTTAGTCTTATCAATAATATGATACAACGTGATAAAATTGACCCCATAGAATGGAATTTGTTCAATAAATTTTGAAATAAGTAATTTCATTGTATTATTCTTACATGGATGGATAAATATTTCCATAAACAATGAAAAAAGGATGATAAATCCATTGGTACCTTTGAGGAAAATATTATATGACTTCCAAGGTATGCATTTGGTATTATCATTTATCCTAAAATTAAGATAGATCAATTTTTCATTGTCTTGAAATAAAATATATGAAGGTAATTATCCATAAAGGAATTTGGTTGTTATGATGAAATTGTTTGATGTTCTATCAAAGTGTAAATAGTGGTTAGAGTTATATATAAGTCTCAGGGATTTGATAAGATGAGAAAAATTTAATTTTGAGAAAAATTTAAGATCCATGGGGATTAAAAAATGATCTTCAATTTATTCTCAATGTTTGGGAAGAAACATATAGGGAATTTTTTTAAGGGGACTAATAACTTTTTATGTTTTGAAAGGGATCTCATTGAGTGGATAAATGAAAAATTAATGGTAAAAGTTAGTGAATGATATGAATAATTGGAAATCCCTACATAATATTCCTCTCACACTTCAGTGTTTTAGTTGTAAAGAGTA
The DNA here is from genome assembly GCA_963277665.1 of Viscum album. Taxonomy (NCBI): domain Eukaryota; kingdom Viridiplantae; phylum Streptophyta; class Magnoliopsida; order Santalales; family Viscaceae; genus Viscum; species Viscum album. The sequence continues at coordinate 911,362,098 of OY728145.1, forward strand.
TAGTAATTATGATAACAAGTGACCCTATCCAAGGACTAATGTGAACTATAATCCACAAAAACCAGTGAATAAAATGGATAATGTTATAAATTATGCTATTATAATGGATTAAGTGAATGATGATAATTGAAGAATACTTATCTTACTATAATTGTATGGGGATTTTAGGTTTTATTTTGTATGAATGGCCCCCCTATGGAAACCTTATTGAAAATACTTAAGTTAATTTTAATGTGATTATCAACATTGATTCTACAATAATGAAATTGCATATTATATCGGTACAGGGATGAACCCAAGATTCCAATTAAAATTTCATCATTTAATATAAGAGTTTTTATTAGGAATGAAGAAGAATGTATGTTCTCAATGTGGTTTTATAGTATTTCATGTTATTAACATGTTTCAATACAATAAATGATAAAGGTATTAATATGTTTTGTAGGTAATAATAATGGACTACATTATGAAATTTTGGGGATTAATGTTAAGTTGATTTGAAAAAATTTAGTCACATTATTTCTCATGATATGGGTTTTAATCTTTTAAAAGGATCATAAGGCTAACTATTTATAAAATGTTTTATGTTGATCTTTCAATGAAGTTTTAGAGATTAATGTATTATTTAACCATATGAATGTTTATTCATATTGGATAAACTGCAAAAACCAGTTTGTTTGGATGTTAACTAAAGAAAGGTAGAATGAATTATCATTATTTATATGGATTTAATGATATGTTAATGCTTCAGGCATAACAAATTCACAATCATTTCATGGAGTAGGTGACGAAGTGGGAATTGATGAAGGAAAACTATAAGATGAGATTGTTCTTACAAAATGGAATGGAATCATGTATGTATATATATTTTTTAAAAATTATTAAACTTTAGAACAATTATCTTGTAATAAGAATGTCACTCAAGTACATTCATTTTTGAAGAATCAAATGAAACCTTATATCACCATTTATTTATGTTTTTTTTTTATGTAACCATTCTATAGAACACCCACAATTATATGATTAGTGATATCCATAACTCTCTATAATTATTTATTCTTTTTCATTTATGTCCAAATCTTCACTCCCTCCCTATGTCCGCCTATATATAATCCTAGTTATGAGTTTCATGGTTAAATGTTATGTTTACAACCAAAAAATATTATAGGAAGTTTTATTATTCATTTTTTATGTTTTTTGTTTCTCTAAAAGGAACTTTTAGGTATTAATCCATTATTGGATGAGATGATGTTTGAGGGAGAAATTCATTTTACGGGGGGTAGAATGTAACACCCCTAGTTTTTATAAATTATAATTTTTAAATAAATTAATATTATTTTGTGGTTTAAATTTCATGATAAACCAAGTTAATTTTTATTTATATGATAAACCATGCTAATCATGTTCTACATGCAACATTGAGTTTATCATTCAATACATATAAGACTATGTTTTAACATACTACAATATACTATTTATATAATTATTTAATATCTTAGTTATTTACAGGGAAATGGAATATAGGTAATTAAAATGATTAAATAAATTATGAAAAGATATAGTTATAACATTATTATTAGTTATCTATTGATTATAAATAAAATAAGAATCACTTAAATTATTTTTTGATCAAAAAATAATATCTATTTTATAAGACTATTTAATCATTGTTGGCACACACAATTGAAAATTAAATTTTAAAAATTTGAGAAATTTTATTTGAAAAAATATATTTTATTTTTAAAATAGGAATATCAAAAAACAAATTGGTTAATTTTTGGTATTTTTTTAGAATTTCCATTTTATGAATAGTGAAAAAAACCGAATTTTAATTGAAGGATGCCATTTCATTTAAATAATTTATATGTTTAAATTACATTTTGATTTAATTTTATAGTAAAAATATTTTAGTTATGCTTATATTAAAACAATTTGGTCAATTATACTCATTTGGATATTGAATTTTGATATAATAACCTTTTATGCTTTTGTACGTCTTAAATTTGAAAACCCAATTTCTCATAATGTCTGTAAGAATAATTTTAAATTAATTTTTTCCACTTCTGTTATTTTAATATTCAAAAAGTATTCCATAATTTTAATTAGAATAATTCATAATTTCAAAAACTAACAACTTAATTTTTGACCAAAATGATTAGTGGAAATAGATAAAATTAATTATAGCTCTTAAGGAAACAAAGAGTTTACTTAGAGGTCACACTTAGAATATATTGGGTAAGAATGAACCAAAATGTGTAAGAAAACCATTATATGAACATATTAATACACTTATAATATTTGGAATTATGTTTATGAGTTTTTGGATAATTTTTATTTAAATTGACCCATATAATTAGTTATGAAAAGAAAACAATAAAAAACATTACATTTCTTCCTTTAAATTTTTATAATGCTTTTGAATAGGGGAAAATAAGTTTTTTTCATTTAAAAGTATACATATTAGATTAAAATGATTTTTTTATGATAAGAATGTATCTTTCATTTTTAGATATGAAATGAGTGCCCTAAATTTCTATGAATTTCCAACATAGTAATTATTCAGGTAATAATTGACTAAAATAAATAATACTAAAAATATAAAGTGTGGTGAATTGATGGAATGATTTTCTATGATTAATTTTTTAGATTAATATATGATGATAAAAAGAATATAACATAATGTATTAAAATAATATCATTTTATTTATATTTTTAAATTTAAATTAATTAAATAATTCCAAAATTGACATTAATGGCATTTTATAATCAATGATATTTTATTAAATTAATTAAAACGAATAAAATCATATCTTATAAAAAGTGACATTTAAATGTTTTTAAATATAAAATATGGTGTATTCATCGGAAAATTTTTATTTTATAAGGAAAATATTGATCCTAAAAGAGTAAAAACCCTATAAGGTGGGTGAGTGTTAATGTAGTGTTTTTTTCTGTGTTACATACAATTCTGTTAAAATTAATTAAAAAACATATGATATTTTTATTTTATAAATTAGATATAATAATTTATAATATGTGGGAGTAAATTTTATAATATTTCCCCCTTTAATTAACTCCTACTGAATAATTTACTTATTTTTGAAAATTAGTTACCTTAATACAACTATGGAAAAAATTAGGAAACATTGAAGTTAAGGAAGGATAATTTAAAAATCAATTTTTTTATGGGGTGTATATATTTCTAAACCAAATCAACCATCCCTTCCTTTATCAACAATTTTTGGAGCTATAGGAGGAATGAGAGACCTCCCAATAGTGAATATTATTTTGTATTTAAAAGAATGCCACTCATCCTCAACTATAAATGATATCTCACTCTCTCCACTTAACCGCACTAATAAATCCATTTTACATGACCAAAAAACAACCCAAAAAACATCTAAACTCCTCCACTCATATTATAATCCTTATTTTGGGAATAAAATAAAACCTTTTAAAGTTTTGGTGAAAACTTAAGAAGGATACCCGAAGAAGAGGTAATGTCATTCTAAAAGAGTTTTTATATTATTTACTTTTACACCTCCTTAAATTATTGTTTATATTTATTATATAATAAAATCATTATCATATATATATACTTATTTTTTATGATAATTATATGACCTACAACCACACACACTTCCAAAAAACTGGTTACGAAATCATCATTTGTGTTTATAATAGACTATCGCCCCACGAACCGATGTTGTTCATTTTTCCATTAACTCCATTAAAGGTAGGGAATAATTATTTACATAGAATTTATTTATTATATATATGATATATATGATTTCATATTTACTCTATAATTTTTATGTCATGCACAAGTTCATTCATTTCATTTTGTGGGATTACGATAACTCTATTTGTTTTTACGTCAGACTAATGCCTTATAAAGCAATGTGGCCCATTCACACTATACATGGAATTTATTCAGGATGGGTTTAATAAAAATATTTGACATATATGGAATAATAATTATATTTTAATTATATATATCAATTACATTTCTTTCTTTCAATATGATAAGAAAATTAGAACAATGTTTACGCGCACATGTGCCCTATCATCTCCATGAACGTTGTATTCCATTTCCTATCAAAAAAAATTATTAAATACTCTAAATAAATATATAATGAATATGTATGATATTTATTCCATGTTTAATATTCTTTATTAAATTAATGTGTGATCAAATTAAGTAAACAATTACATGTCTAAACATGTATGAAAAACAAAGCGGTTATTACCCGAAATGTATATTTTACATGGAATTGTTAGTGAATGGGTAAAATATGGTCATAATAATATAATCTAATAATATATATATATATATATGGTAATATTATATATGTATAATATAATTATATTTATTATTCGTGAATTTTAATTAGTATTATGAGAGTCAATACTTGAGGTAATGTATTTATGTCTCCCATTTTGCTTTTGTGAGACACATGAAATATTCATAACATATTTCATCTATATGGTTTATATACTATACATGAATGTATTTTATGATTATTCCACTAAAAGTTTTTTCTCTTTGCATATCAATTTTATAAACTCTCTTTCTTGGGGTGTACAGTTCAAATGTTACCAAATTAGTAAAGGATTTCTTTGCCTCAAATTTCCTTCTTTAAGACATATGATATGATACAATATTTTATAATGAATTGTATATAAATCCTCTTTGACATGTAATATCATGAATTTATCTATCATCACTATATTTAATGTTACACATTATGTTATTACTTTATTGATTTTACTATTAAAGTTTAACAAAGTGCTAATAATTTTATGTTGATATCTCATCACTTACCAGGATTGTTTTTTATTATGCTTATAATGATAACATATTACGATATATTTCTCAATAATTCCCATGGATTTTATTCTAATATTTATATACATAATTTCCTCATGAAATGGTAAAATTTACCCACTATATGGTAATTAAGATAATTAATAATCGGTTTTAAAAAATTGAGTTTATTTGTCTCTTTGGTCAGAAATCTATATTATTGAAAAAACATGTTTTAGAAAAGTGTTTTGAATTTTTTTTAAAATTATATTTAAATATAATTATCATGAAAGAGTAAAAAGATATTATTTTATGTCTTAAAAAGTTAATAAAATAATTTTCACATATTTCATTATAAGTTTTCAATGTTTTTTAAATATAAAAGTTTTTCAAAATGATTTATGTTTTATGAAGAATGTTTCAAAGTGAAATAGATATTTAAAAAAATAAATGATTCTAATTACAATTAAAATATACCTTTATGTGTTTTAGAAAAAAATTTGATATAATGTTTTTTTATGTTTTACATTTTAGAAATTTATTTTCAAAGAAAATTTATTTTTCTCAAGAAATTACACAATTAGTCTTAAAAAATAATATTCTATATAAGATGACATTATTTGAGGTTTATTATTCATTAAAGAGGATATGATCCAAAAATACCATTATTATTATTTATCTTAATGGATTGTGTTTAAGATGAAAGATTGTTCATGAAACCCATTTCTCTTCCACATGTTATACCAAGATAAAATAATTATGAAACCCACTAATTTTAAAGGGTGATTCAATGATGAAATGATTATGACGCCTAAATCTTTTCCACTGGTTTTGATGTGATGTAATGTTTATTATTACCATTTCATCTCACTGGTTATGATATGATTAATTTTTATGATCTTTTGGAACACATAAATATAGTTTTAATTATGTAACGGGTGGGAGCTATGTCTTTTTCCAATGCATTGGGTAATGATAAATATTCTATGAGTTCAGAGGTTACATGGTTGATTAGACCAATACAAAAGATGAGGGTACACATTTAGTTTGTCAAATAACAAAGATGTAGGTACATGGTTGTCATACCAAGCCCATATATGAGGGTACATGTGTGGTAAGTCCATATCCAAAGATGGGGTCATATGTGTTGTTAACCCATACTCAAAAATGAGGGAACATAAGTTGATAGACTATGACCAATGTAGGTACACGGGTGATCATCTCAAACCTAAAATGTTAAAAATGTCTTGTTGGGTAGCCTTGACATATGATTTTCTATGCTTTTGTGTATGCCAAAAATGTTATGTCTTATGAATTCATGGATCATGTTCTTTTATTACCTTATGAATCATATCTTATGAACATCCAATATTTATACCATGACTCGTGATTATGATCTTTGATATGTAGGTAATGATATTCAGTTACTTTTTTCATGTTATCATACACTTATGTTTATGTTATACTTACGTATCTCATTTATTTACCCTTACTATTTCTTTTCCCAAGGTTATGATGAAAGGGTTTATGTAGGGGTACTAATTAGGATAATCATTTTGGGGACCATGGAAGATATTTCACTGGATTTGTATAATATCATTCCAAGTATACAAAGTCACTAAATTATTATACACCTTTGGAATTTTTTTGTAATATAATAAACATTAATCGAGAAACATTCTATATCAATGTATATTTATACATAACCACAATAATGTTTTGGAATAATGTGTTCATGGGTTTCATCTAAATTTAGGTATGACACATGTCCATTTTAAAAAAAATTCTTAACTTATGATGGATATGAAGATAATGTCATGGAAATAGAAGGTATTCCATAGAAAAAAAATTGGCGGCCCTTTCAACAATGTGACACCAAACATTGGGAATGTAAGATGGGGGACTTCAATGTTCATCTCTTAATTCTTGGAACAAACTACACCAATTGATCACTGATTCCCAATCCGATGTGTATACTAGAGGAATGGGTGAGCGTGGGGAATTAAATTTGACTTATCTCTCTATTTAGTGAATCCCATTAGAAGTGACCTTGAGAAATTTCATTGATTATAGATAGATATAAGAAGAAGGACCTACCCACAATAGATGGAATGATTGTAATGAATCATCCATTGCTAAATCTCATAAGTTTCAGGCTTGGTGAGATATAGCCATTTCCTGAGCAATATTTAAAAAATGAATAGGCCTCCAACTTGGCAATGCTAATGATCGATTAGTTTTAAATCAATTTGATTTAACCAGCTCACATTTATAGTATACATTGTAACCAAATAAAACTCCAATGAAAATATATAAGACCAAAATAAAATCCAGAGTAGTTATAACTATGGTGATACCAGAGAATCCTAAAAAAAGGGTTAGGCTAATTTTTATCACAACATCCTCCTTCAAGATATCCAAATCTGATTTGAAGTGAAAAAGAAGTGGATCATGGGAAAACCTATCCCACTTGGGTTGTAAATTATTATATCAATCACCTCCCCCATAGAGGTCAGTCTTCCCCGGCTAGGATCCATGTCACAAACTAGGTCCTCACAACATGATTCATCTGTTTCACCTCATTTATCTAGGTGAATGTATACAGTCCGATTTTATGGGTACTCTATTTGAATACCATTCATAATACATCCTTAACATAATTATCACCATAAAAAATGAGGCCCCAAAATTGCCACAATCCAATGTGATATACAAAGAAAATAATCACTTCTGAATATAACGGTCTCTATTATGGCTATCTTGATGGAAATCTACAATCATATTGTCCCATTAGTGATGAAATACCCTCAATTTATTATGTGTCAGTAACCATCATCATCACTTGTAATAAACTAATGTATTATCAATGGTACATTACTTTTTATAATTATTATATATACTATAAAAAAACATCACATAGATAACCCAATAAAAACATTATTCTTATAAATGAAGATTGAAAAAAGGGTTATTTATTGAAATTAAGTAACATATACCAATACAATAGTAACCTAACTCTTGGAGTAATAATATGACCATTAAGAATAGTAACACAACCAATAGATTAATAACATCACTTATGAAATTATAAATAAAATTTATACAACGTATAAATGAAAAATATGATTTATTTATATCATGGAATATGTAAATAAATGTTTTAAAAATGATAAATTACTGGTTAGTATTTTTGTGACACATAAATGTTTATTTACAATTCTATAATTAAAATAAATATTTAAAGAAATTCCTAAATTTATTCATAAATTGATATTTTATAGTTTTATGATTATAATTTAATTTTATGAAAGATAAATTAGTTTTTCAAAGTTTCAAAATATCAGTTATAATATTAAAATCAGTATTTTTCAATTAAATGATGATATTAATAAAAAATGAATTTAATGTATATAGAATATAATTTTCAGAAAAATTATTTAATTTTTTAAATATACACCTCAAAAAATGTTTGGGGTGATTTTTTAGTATCTTCTTTTAAAATAGTTGAATTTTTGGGAATAGTGAAAAATGGTAAATTATGAAATTTAAAATTTTCATCGAAATATATGAATTTTTGAGTCATGGATGATGTATGGATGAGGTAAGGACACATTGGTTAAAAAAACAGTAAACTATTTACAGTATTTAGTCCTAGGAATCAACATTATTGATAGTATTGAGAAAAAATAACAAACAAATGAATAAAATAGAAAAAACCACCTGTCCTCCAGCTATAAATACCACCCCTTACCACCTATTGTCCGAAAAAATTATATGATTTAGTGATTTGTTATATTATATACAATTAATCACCCAAACAGAATCCCAATATCCCAGTCTTGTTGGCCTCCCCAAAAGTCCAAACCCAAGTTTCATAAAGAGGATCTCAAGGAAACGACATTAAAGAGGTTAAATCCTCATTATTTCAATTTAAATATTTTTTATTTAGTATATTCCCATTACATACCAACAATATATTTTTTATTAATTTAAAAATCAACTTTGAGGGTATGTGTTAACCTACAGGAACCATTACACCGCCAAAAGAAACCCTAACAAATAGAATATTATAGAGTTCAAATTTTAAAATTTAAAATAGAACCATCATCACGCCGTGATCAAGACAACTATCCTCTATCCAAAATCAAAAGGATCCAGCATCACATCTCTACCACTGATCATAATCTAGAATTCATGCAACGAAATAACCATTTAAACAATTGAAAATCAAAACACAGTCAGACCATCATCACTTCTCTGTCACTATCGCCCCAAGATGCAGACACTTTCACCAAATATGCATCCATCAGATCGATGTCTCTACTGAGACCCTTATTTCCGCTGATATAACCACCATCATCACTGAATAAGACCAGTAAAATTTGTTGCTGCTGTTGGGAAGTACAACAACCACACTGAGGTAGGCACCAATGGAGACTGTCACCGTCGCAGGAGAAGACGACATCGTCACCTTTAAGAATATAAACCCTTAATCAATTTCATAGAAAATGTGGTTGATCCACAGAACACATCAGAATAATATTCATGTAGGATACAGCATGGGAAAAAATCCCTGAAGCAAGAGAAACTTCAACAAAAAACCAACAAAACACTGGAGATGACAGCCACCAGAACCCACCATCACGGTCGTGAACCGAAAAAAAACATGTGATCCACTTGAGTAACTTATCACCACATTCTTCTAACTCACTCTACTGATGACCACATCAAAACACCAACACAACGATAAAGAAAAAGAGTGGAAACTTGGGGATTAAACCCTCAAAATGTACAAATATAGAAATATAATGGGGTGACTGAAACCCTAAAAAATGAAGAGAAGAGATGCTAAGGGGACCCTGCATCACCAAACCACTATCCCAAAGCCTCAGTGAGCCCATCACTCCATATCTGACCTAGAGTGGATTGTGGAACACAAGACAAGATCATAGAATGGTAGCCATAGATAGTCCTTTATAGAGCCAGTGAATGAAATAGAAGACCAAACCCAACATGATAGAGAGAGAGAGAGAAGCAAGGACTAAGAGAGAGTGAGGAAAAGTAGATGGAAATATAATACCAGATCCAATAAGAGATAGAGAAAAGTAAGGATTAAGATAGAATGAGGTAATTTAAAACAAACAAAGAGAAGAGAGAAACCGGGAATGTGTAGTGTAAGTTCCAACACCGCTGAGGAGAAACATTAGGAGGAGGAGGATGAAGGCGAGCCACGCCGAGAGCCCGAGAGCATCCGTTTAGAGTGAGGCACCATCGTGATCCTAATCCCCTCACATATAATATTAAAAATATAATTATAACTCCATTATAATATATATATATGTATAATTTAATTTTATTATGTTAATTTAATATCCATCATGAATTCTTTTCACTTCTCCTTCTATTCAAAAAATGAAAACACCATCCATGATGTATCGATTCACAAGATTCATGGACAAAGATATTTTTTCAATATAGCCTTAATGACTAGTCATAAAACAATTATATTTTTTAAAAATGATTTTAAAATTTATATTATTACATGTTTCATGTTCTGGAAATAATATATATGTATAATTTTAAATAATAAAACAAAACTAGTTCATGATGATTGAAAACTCATCAAAACAAAAAAAATGTTTATCATTAATGTCCTATAAAATGAATCATCCCAAAAAAGAAAGAAAAATTACATAATGGACCACTCAAAATTATTTAGGTTCATCAATATCATATAATTCCACTTCTAATGTTTTAATTTCATTTTACATAAACTCCAATAATTAAACTCAAGGGAACCGATCATAAAATCATTAAACGAGCACACCTAGAAAAAAAATAATCATTATAACCCATGAAAATAGTCATAAATGATCTTAATAAAATTGAAATACATAAAACTAATGTTTAATTGGTTCTTAATTGAATTACTAATTAATCAAATTTAACTATCTATGATATTAAGTGCAAGTGCAGAACACTATTAGGAATAAAGTAAGGTATTCTCTTCGAACACCTCAATTACATTTCTGTTATTAATTCCCTATCTTTGCACCAATTTAGCTCTTAATTATTCTTATATAATTCATCCATATTCTATTTATATCATCCAAACATGTTCATCCTTATCCATTCATCATTATTTGATGGGAATATACATGTTTACAAAGGTTTTCTTGTCAATTTATTCTGATTAGAAAGCCTGATGAAAGGGAATTTTGTAATTTTTTACCCATTTTTAAGTAAAAAATATAATATATTTCAACACAACATTATTTTTATAAATTCCACACTTCATAATTAAAACCTATTTCTATTCATTTTTTGTTTTATACTGTTACATCGTGGACCGGGAAGCCAATCAATAATGCTCAGATCCTTGTTGGTCATATGGCCTCAAGCGCATATCCAAAAATGCCAGTGGATGTAGACTACTAGTGAGGTCCTAGGGTGTGTTAGCGAGGATACTATTCCTCATTTACATAGTTTAAAGAAGTATAATATTAATAACATTCAATAGCATACGCAGTGTAATAATTTAAAAAATGATAAATAAATAGGACCAGAATATATAAAGTATTCTAGATGAAAACTCATATTACAAAGATGATGATACATGTCTCTAAAAATCATCCAAATTTGGTACAAAATAATAAAATATAATACATGTATAAAAATAACAAAGTACCCAAAATAAATATCTATTGATAGCATCATCAGCATTTTCTTAATCTCATGACCCCCTGCTATCATGCATGGAACAAAATCTTGCATCAAACTATCGGTGCTTTCCCTAGTCCATACTTCCATCGATAAAGTATGTTCGGGTACCCAATGCTGGTTCAGATAGAGTGTGAGATACAATCTAATTAGGTAACCAACCAAAGATCTATAACAAGTCCTTGATATAAAATATAATATGCTAGAGAAGTGTGAAATGTTAAATGGGTAAGAAGTAGTAAAAAGTGAGGGCCCATGGAACAAGAAAAGTGATAATGTAAGGCCCAACAATGACCTCAAAAAAACATGGGCTAGCTACTAAAACAAGGTAGACACAAAAATATAGAAATAAAAAAATGGGAAACCCATAGATTCATACATATCGAGTCACCCATGAAATTTTCAAATAATTGGTATATCAAACAATCACGAACTTGTTTTATAACCAACCATATCACATTTACCACGATATTTCCATGAAATATGAAGTGTTAGACCATGAGGGGATGGATCCACAACATAGAAGACCAAGGAATCCAAATTGATTCCAAAGAGTATCACAGTGGAAACTCAATTTGGATATAGTAGGGGTCCATGGAGAATGTCACTAGAATATTTCAACTACAAGCCAAGACAAACCAGATCCAAGGTGTATTAAGGCCCAATGAATCCCACAGAATCAAGAACTAATAATAAATTTCAATCCAAGGAGTACACTATTGTGTTCAGGACCCATAATAAAAATTTCTATGGTGTATAATAGATTCATTCATCATTTGATCCATTTATAATTTTACAAGAACCCAATTATAACCCACGAGTAAACCCACTAATTATGAAAATTTCATATTCAATTACAATTATTGAGTTTACCCACTCACATAAAATACCAATAAAATTATTAAATAATTCAACATCATGCTAACCAAGGAAAGAAGGCATAAAATAACCTAAAAAATTAATACAAATCAATTAATTTATAATTGTCCTTTCTCTAACAGACATGCTCATACACACACCCATTGGGTGGTTCAAAAAATGTAAACTCCAAGAAAATACATGGCACACCCCATTGGTGGACTTTTGTTGGGGTAAAAATCACCAATTCTTCTCAAGGGTGATAAAGGTAATCCCTAACAGGTTCTTTTTCATTTTATTCTATTTATCAATTCCATTTTGAGGTGGTGCCGGAAAGAACAATGTGTGGCACAATGATAACTATCCTAATAAATCCTCAATCAAAATATTAAATGCATAGAACACAAACCATAGTTTGGGAGTAGACTGATCATTAAGTATTATCTCTTGATTCGACTTAGATCTGGAGATAAATAAATAATTGATGAAAAACATGATAATTAGGAAAACTAAGTTGCAGCTAAATAGCACATTTGATACCCACAAGAATAGATAATAGCTAAAAATTGATTGATTACTCACTGATGTGAATCCAATGAGACTAATGGTTATCGATTCGAATATCAGACATATGAGAGGTATCAAATCCTAAAATAGTCATTGAAGGAGATCTATAAAAGTGGCAGTTGTCCAATGAGAAGAAGAGTGAAAATTTGGATTCATCTAATAAATTACTATTTGTAAATTTCAAAATTTTACCCCATTTATAGGACATCATAGTTTGGTCTCACTGTTATAAAAACAATCTCCCAATATGATCCCTCTAATGTATAGAGGGGCACCCTATATGGTTGTACACATGGTTTTTTGCACGTTTAGTCTAACAGTGTGAGAAATGTGTCACAAACCACTATTAAAACCTGTAGACATCCCCACACGACCATTCACCCCAAATCCCATAATTTTTATAACCATGTCTCCAGTAGGACTCTACTATCTAGCCTCAAACAGTAATAAGTAACCATACTTCCTTCCAGAAAAAACTTCTACTAACTGTGCACGAGACAATTTTCACACAAAAGGTTGTTTTCAATGATCCAAAAAATCCTCACACACCCTTGAAACACCCATGAAGAAAAATTTAACTAACATTAAGCCATAATTAAGTATTTCAACTGAAAATGAAGTTATTTGTACATCATATGAATACCTGGGTTGTTAAAATATCACCCCCCTTAAATAAATTTTTTCCCAAATTTCTTTCTCAAGGGTGTTCAAGATTCTTCTAAGAACAACCCAAAGGGAAAATCTAATTTTAGGTTAACATCCTTAGGATAAAAAGTGTGAGGTGGGTCTGAGTGATAACAGAATAAATGAGATACGTGGAAGATGTTGTTCATGGAATGATACCTCAAAGGTAACTATAACCGATAGGATACTAGATTGACTCTTCCTAGAATCTTGAACATCCTGACATATCACTGGGAAATATTACCCCGTCTTCTGATTTTCCTGTGTCCCAACCTTGGTGAGATATGTAAAAATACCCAATACCATACCTTGACATCTTTAGGTCTTCTATGGTGACTGGCATAATATTTAGTCCGAGACTATGTAGTAGACATCTTCTTATGGGTCAAATGGACATGCTCAAAATTCTCCTGCATGAGACATGGTCCCAGTAAAATGTCTCTCCAACCTCTAACAAACACATGGGTGATTTTTCATGTCCTTACATAAAAATCCTCATAAGGAACCATTTTTATTTTATCCTGATAACTGTTATTTTCGGAAAACTATACCATGGGTATATTCCTTTACAAAGATCCCCAAAATCCCGGACACAAGCTCATAAAATTTTCTCATGAACCCCTATCATATGATCTGACTTGAAATCATTCTGAGGGTGGTATGTTGTGCTAAGAAGCACCTGTGTACTCAGCACCCTCTGTAAACTCTTCCAATAATGTGATGTAAATTTGGAATCCCTATATAAAATTATAGTACCAGGGAAACCATTAATTTGTACTGTCTTACGCATATACCACCTCCCAATCTCATCCATACTATTGGTCTCTTTGATGAAAATGAAATGTGAGACTATCAGGGTCTTGTTAAGAACAACCGAAAAAATCCCCGCTACCTCGAGGAAACCTCAATAAACCGATCATGAAATCCATTGTGACTTCATCCCATTTCCACTCAATAATAGTTAAATTCTATAATATCCTAGATGGTCATTGATTTTCTTCCATCAACTCTTTATAGGAAGAAAACCTCATAAAAACCATCAACTTCACATTTCATACTTGGCCATCAGTACTGAAGAAGTAAGTCACGATACATATTGGTGATAATGGGATGCACTACCTAATATCAGTTATGAAACTCCCTCATCATCTCCTCAAAAACTTTCACTAGAATTCAAACTTGATCATGGATACAAAGGATCTCATCATCACCTACAATCTAATCAATAAGTGTTTCCTCCCTTCCACACCCTCCCATAGAACTAGACCCCCTGAATCTGATAGATGCCTCATCCAAACTCTATCTAGTATGGTAGAGGTAAAAAATAAGGATGATAGATAAGTTTCACCCAGACTATCCTAAACCTCCAATTACATCTCATAGAATAGATATATAATCATCCACTCACTTCTAGCTATTTGAACATCCTGTATATGAGTCCTCCTACTTAGTGCATCAGAAAAAACATTTCCACTTTTTGGCATGTGGGAAAGAATGAAGTTGACAGACCATAGGTACCCATCCCAACTTCTAAACCTCATATTTATATCACACTATGTAAATATATAAATGAGTATTTCATGGTCTATGTACACCAAAAAATGATCTCCCGGTAAGTAATGTCTCAGAAAATGCAATACATGTACAGGTGTATCTAGCTCCATATCATACATCTAGTAATTCCTCTCAATTTGTAACGACCCAATGTTTTTCAAAAAAAATTACATTCTTATAAATATGTCATTATATCACAACATAATGAACTACTAATTGCTAAGTAACCTTTTTACAGAAGTGTTTTACTTCATTGTTTGTAATTTTGAAAATTTGACATACACAGTTACAATAAGTAAGTTATTTGGAGTCCAATAAGAAAAAATTAATTATGGTGAATAGAAAAATAACCTAATGAATATTAACATACCCTTATGAATAGTGATATACCCAAATGAATAGTACCCTTACATGTGATAATATATAATAATATTCAAGTTGAAAGTACAATATTCCTATATTTTATAAGAAGTAAATCAATGGTTTTTGATACTAAATTAAGATTTTAATTAAATATTAAAATAATCTGATTCTAAAAATTATTTTTTAAAAATGGACTTCATTTTTGGATTCTACACATTGAAAATGGTTAGGGTGAATTTTAGAGATTTTTCTGAAATGCTAGAATTTTTAGTGAATAGTAAAATACATTTACTTTCTGTATAAATACACTATAGTGAAAATCCACTATTCCATACATCACAAGTGATATCAGAAGCCATATATAGAAACCACATTCATTTATTACTATTCTTGGCCATTCAATACTTAGTATTCCTTGTACTGTGACGAAATAATAAACTACCGATAAAAAAATTATGAAAACCCTCCTCTTCTTCACTATAAATACCCCCCTTCACTCCCTCTTCTCTTCACTCCTATCTAGCCTTATTCCTTGAAAATATTCTGCCAGAATATCTCCCCAAGATCCTCCCACACTTTCAAAAACTCCCATACTATTCAAAATAAAAAAACCTCTCCCATTTAGAGGTTCTCAAATGAGGAAGTCTGAAGAGGTAAGTTTCTCTTTCCAATTCCTTCACTTCTTTTAAGTTCTTTTCTTTTTGTTTCATTCCACACCTCCCTTCAACCAAATAGTTTGATAACTCCAGTAACATGCATGTACTATATTTTTTACATGGTAATGGGATATTTCATTATCTTATCTCCTTTCCCCGCCATTTATTTGAAATAAATGAAAGCATCGTTTGAGATTTGTTAATTTAGCACATTCAAGGACAACGATTTATCAATTTATATTATTATAATTAATTATGGTCATGAAACCATTTGTGTTATGGTTGAACCAGATTATTATATATGTAGTATATCCTATTTTTGGTTCTTTTATCCTTTTGTACAAATGGTATAAAGAAAAACATGTTCTTTGTAATCAAACCCGCTGATTAACAAAAATGGTTATCACTATGTTTTTATTTAATAGTTCATCTTCACTTGAAATAACCAAATTTAATTTAATACCATGTAAAATCCTGAATGTTATCTACTATAATATAACTTCAATTCTGAACAATCACTTTCATCTTACATGTTTATCTAAACATGAATATAAGTGAACCGGTCATTAAAACCGAGTAAACAAACGAGCCCGAATAATGAAATTGAATCTCATAACCAATAAAAATTGTTATAAATGAAATTAAAATGATTATAATAAACCAATTAAATATAGAATAATTTCTGGAATTATTTATTAATAAACCTAATTTGTTTATTCAGGTCTTTAATAACAAGTGGAGAACACCCAGGGATTTAAGGTAAGGGATCCTCTCAATTTCACTCTTAATCAGGATTACCCTCTATGCTATGCCTTTTTATATGTAATAGTAAATGATTGGGAATATTGTTTCCCCTACCCCATAGTGAAATCATGATTTATAAGTGATTAGAAACCAATTTTCTCTCTCATCAAGCACTCTTAGTAACACCAGACACCATGCCAATAAACCGTAATAAATTCTACCAGAACCCTTTTTGTTTATTCGGGTTTCCTTATCTTTATTTATTAAAAAGTGGTGTTATCTTATCTGTTTATGTACATATTCTAAATTATTTTTAGTTTTACAAAATTCATCTATTTAGACCCTTTCATCTCCCTCTTTCGGGGATATACATGTTTTTAATAGATTCCCTCCTTAGAACTTTCCAACAAGCAAACATCTTTCAAAGGAACATCCCCAATTTTTACCCAATTTCATGTGAACTCTATCCTTTGTTTTAAGCAACAGTTATCTTTATAAAATCAGTATCTTTATTATGGAAACCTTCTTGGTTAAATTCAGGTTTTATATAAGATATTTTCCTCTATTCTATTTTAAAATCTCTATAGCATTTTCCTTAAAACAGCACAAAAATGTTTTAATGATAATGTTACTCAAATTAATTTCATAAATTTTGTACCTTCCGTTTGAAAGCACATATCATGTTATATTCCAATTTTACCCTATGGACATCCTTGTATGTTCTAATCATTTTCTTTCAGGGACACTTTCATGATACAACAATTGTTTATGATTTATGTCATGTTTGTGGTACCCAATTTTTTCCATGGGCACACTTATAGTTATGTATGGTTGATTATGTATGATTATTTATGTGGAAATAATATTTATGTGGTAAGAATATTTATGTGGAAAAAATATTCGCGAAACTGTTGAGGTGGGTGTTCCCAGATAGTGATCCAATGCATTGGGTAAAGATAAGTCTCATGAGATGCTGTATGAAACAGGATTGGCAGTTAGCCTTGACCCATACTAAAATGGGAAACGGGATTGGCGGTTAGCCCTGACCAGTACTAGAGAAATGATTTATGATTCTACCAAATTTATATGATTCTATGTATATATTATACCATGCTTATATGATATGATTTCATATGTTTTGTGCTTTGGATATCATTATGTCATTCCTCCTAACTCTTGTGCTTAAGATGTATCCTTATGTTCATTCCTTTACTAGGATTTTTATATCATCCCTTTGTTAATTTGTTCTCTAGGGTACCCTATGTAGATTTAAGGTCTTAGAGGAATTTAAGATCTCTTTTGGGAGATTAAATAAATATATATTTTTAGCCCCTTGTTTTATGTTTTACGTATATAGTCTTCAAAGTCACTAGACTTAATGATCCTTAGATTGTACCATGATTATTAATTATTCATAAAATCATGAAATGTCATATGAAAAAGGCATGGTCGCTATAGTTGGTATCAGAGGATGGTCTGGTTATTTTTGGATATTTGTAATAGAGCTCCATAGTGGGAACCTTAAGGATGAGACAAAGTATAAGAAAACATTCCTAAATTATGGTTAGTATTGAGTAAGTAATTTATCAAGAAAATACACCCATTTCTGGATATGAGTAGGTAGAGGAAGCTCTGGAAAAGATGTACCTTGGAGTAAAAACTTTGACAAGTAGTTTCATGATTGACATGGGGTATCATAGTACATGAAAATGTGCCTTGCTGCACTCTTGGTTATGACACTCTTAGGGGATAAGATTTGGTATATTCATGAGCTTATTAAAAACCATTATTGAGGGAAAAATACCATTATAATGTAAGTTATGAAATCGATTGAGGATAACCAAGATTTAAACCTAAGGAATCACAAGTTAGGATATACTTCTTCTTTATAAGTTTATCCTTTTAGGTTTAATGTTTCCTTTTTGAGAACAATAGCTAAGTATTCCATACCTCTAATTATGCATTCTTTTTCATAGATAATGAAGGGAAATATAAGAATAGGTTACAACAACCAATGTGATAGGAAATGTGAATATTTTCCTAATGATATGTCTGATATGATGGGAGAGGGTGATCAAAACTTCACGACAGTACTTTCTCAGCAGGCTCGAGTTAGGAATAATAACATGAATTAGGAGGAATTCCCCCCTCCTCCATTGAAATAGAAGGTTGTTGTAGAATCCTTCATGTGTCAAAGGCATCCCATGTTTATCGAGTCATCTGATCCCCTCCCCGCGGAACACATGATTTACTCCACAGAAAAGATATTCTATGTCGTCTAGTGCTCCGAAGAATAGAAGGTGGTACTAGAAGTCTATTGTTTCGATGGGGAATCTGACCAGTGGTGGACACTAAATTACAATACAAAGTCCCAAGAGGAAATTAATTCTATGGACTGGGAGGAATTCAAGAGGATTTTTTTCAATAAATATTTTCCTCTAACCCTCTGTCTCAAGATGTAAAGAGAGTTCCTTGGACTCAAGTAGAAGGAAGATGAGTCCATCAGGGCGTATGAAGTAAAATTTATAAGGATTTAAAGGTAAACCTCTATCTTTGTCATGAACATATAAAGAAAGGCAGATTTCTTCTTTAACAGACTAAATATGAGTCTATGAAAAGAGTTGGCAATTCGAGACTTTGACAGTTATGAGGATATTGTCCGTTGTGCCCTCAAGGTTGAAATAGAGATTGCAGACTCTCAGTGGTCTCGTGGGCCCATTGATAAGAAGAGGAAAATGGAGAAAAAAATGGGTGGTTCATGAAAAAATTCCCATGATAGAAAGAATCCCGACTTTTCCCCTTGGAAAAATTGTGGGAAGAAGCATCTTGGTAACTATCTAATGGCAACAAAGAATTGCTTCAAATGTAGAAAATTTGGTCATCTGGCCAAGAACTATTGCTGGGATATGATGATTCCCACCAATTTGGAAGAAGAAAGGATGTTTTAAGTCAACCCTCAGACTGCAACGCAGGTTTAAAACTACAAGGAGCATCAGAATTATGCAAAAAATTTCACTAAGTCGAGGGTTGTCGGAGGAAATCAACAACAGCCTCCAAGGAAACAAGGAAGGTATTATGATGTCACTACTACTGAGGTGGATCCAGACAACAATGTGGTGACATGTATGCTAGTTATTTATTAAATAATAGAGAACATACTAATTGATTATGGTTCTATGCATTCAATCATATCATGAAATTTTAGTTTAACTATTCAAACCACCACATCAAAATTTGGAGGAAATGTTATATGTGAGAATAGTTAATGAGGAAATCGTTTTGTTCGTGGTTTCTAAATCCTCCCCAGTTAATGTTTGTGGACAGAACCACCCACAAATACTCCTCATACTTTATTTAGTGGAGTTCAACGCTATCTTGGGCATGGATTTTCTGTCTTTATACAAATCCAATATCAACTTTGGGGAAAGGGAGATCACTTTTTACATCTAGAATCATCCTCCAATTCTATACATGTGTAAGGAGGAAGTCTTGGATCCATGGATATTCTATGCATTAATAGGATTATGTTTTTTGTTTTTTGTCAATACTCAGTGGATGTTTAGAATGTGTGTCAGGAAAGTGATCATACATTTCAGGCAGACAATAGTATTGAAGATGGCGCTGTTTGGCAGACAATAGTTTTGAAGGTGGTGTCGTTTCCCACTATTTTCCAAATTATTGGGCTTGAAAATCGACAAATGGAGAAAAGTGGTTTTTGGAAAAGAGACTTGTGCACCGTTGACATGAAAGAGAGGAAACATGCACAACTTTTTTTCAAGTTCAGAACATGAAAATATGGAAAAGGGAGAAGGGCCCCCAAGTTTTGGGTTTGGTTGTGCAAGTGACTTGCAAGGAAGAGACTTGCATGCTAAAACATGTGCACTGAGGGAAGAATTACACGCCATTTCGTAGGGTATCCAAATGCCTATAAATAGAGGTTGACCCCTCCTCATTCGGAAAGAAGTTTAGACAGAGAAAAATAAGAGCCCCCTTCGCGCATGTGTTGTGGTCGTGCAAGTGGTGGTGGGTCGCGCAAGTTGAAGTTGCGCGATAGTTGTTTGCTGCGCATCCAAAGTGTTTTGGGCAAGAAATGGGTTGAGTCCAAATTTGGAGTTGGTGAAGGAGGTGTCATGCAGGTGGTTTGGTGACACTTGTGTGCCAGGATTTAAAGAAGTGTGAAAGTTCATAGTTGCATTCCAAAATCAGTTTGGGTGTAAAAGGGTGTGAGTCGTGCAAGTTTGAAGTTGATGAAGTGAGTATCGCGCAAGTGGGAGAGGTGATCTTCTGTGCCATCTTGAAACTTGTGCACCGGGCTTGGGGAAGCGCCCCAGGTGTGGTTGAAGTACTCCAGTCTTTTTGGGGATGCGTGAAAGCTGAAACTTTTCCTGATACCTTTAGTGAAATGTGAGATTCGTCTACAGGTGGAAGTTGGACTTCAACAGAGCATCTACATACAACAGAGGATGTATTCATTAGCGATGATGAAGAGACCTTCACGTCTATAAATTGAGTGGGACTTCACCAAAGGCAGTGAGCTAGGGGGAGTCAAAGGGAGTGTCCTGAGGGATGCAATGAGATATCCCTGAGCTTTTTTAAAGGTAGTGAGCCTGGGATAGAGTAACTATGCTCGAACCTTTTTAATCCACAGCTAGTGAAGAATAGATGAATTTGGTACGACCGAAAACCTGTTGGCATATGCTCCTTGGACGTAGCCCTTAGTGGTGAACCAAGTAAAAAGTAATGTGTTGTATCTTTTCATGTGAATGTATAATTTCTTTTCATATCCACCCTACAGGTCAAACTAATTTCTACCAACGTGGTAACATGATCCACAACTTTTAAAAGAAAAAGTTGACACCCTGATTCACCCCTCCCCTCTCAGGGTGTTCCGGGGTCCTTCACGTAATATCAGAGGGAGGTTACTGGTGTTTGATCTATTTTATACCGCCATGGAAAATTCATCCAGTGTTAGGGGAGTTCCCCTCTTTGATGGAAGTAATTTTCAGATTTAGAAGAACAAAATGAGATATTATCTAAGATCCCTTGTAGTGGATGTTATGTTTTCTACTATTAAAGGTATACATGTTACTGATCCAATAGGGTTGGCTAGGATTGATGTAGATAGGAAAAATCTTGATGTAGATGCTAAAGCACAGAATGATCTCACCGCATCCCTTTCTGATCAGATCTTTCTTAAAGTGATGAGTTGCACCTTATCAAAGTCCAGGTGGGATAAACTTGAAAATATCTATGAAGGAGATAGAAAAGTGAAGGATGGAAAACTACAAGTCTTGCACAATAGGTTCGATGATCTGAATATGCATCTTGATGATAATGCAGACTCCTTATTTAATCAAATTACTGAAGTGGTTGGAGAATTTCGGGGTCTACATGAAGAAATAAAAGATGTTGACCTTGTGAAGAAAATATTGAGAAGACTTCCACCCATGTAAAATGAAAAGGTTTCAGCCCTTGAGGAATGATATCTTTCCAAACTTTCTCTGGATGATCTACTAAGCAGCTTGGTGGCATATGAAATGAGGGTCAAACAAGAAGATTCTACGACATGAGTGAGAAAGGAAATGGCATTTAAATCCATTTAGAAACTGAAAATATCAAAAGGTAGTAGTAGTGAAGATGATGAGGAAAAATAAATTCTTTCTCTCATTTCAATGAAGTTCCAGAAGGGAAAATGGAAATCCAAAGGGAAGTTAGCTCTATATTTCTTTCGTTGTGGAAAAGTTTGTCAAATTTCCTCTAAGTGTTTAAGAAAGATCGATGATGAGAATAGCGATTCTGAAAACATTGAGATGCCTCATAAAAGGATTTTTAAAATGGGAGACTTCAAATCAAGAAAGAAAGTACCAAATAAGAGTTTTTTCTATGAAGCGGAAGAAGATGATAGTGAATTCAATGATAAAGAAGAACCAGAATTTAAAACTAGGAACCATGCTTCCATGATGTCCAGTGTTGAAAAATCAAAAGATACTGGTGGAGAAAATCAGTTGAAAAATAGTGCGGATCTCAAGTTGCAACTTAAGGAGGCTGTTATTAATCTTAATATTAAATTTTAGAGTTACAATAAGTGGAAATAAATTTTATAAGAATCAATTGAATATGTTAATCAAATTGAAGATGAAATTGAACTATTGGAATAATTTGTGAAATTACATTCTAAAACACTTGAAAGCAATGATGATGTAGTGGATATGATGCTGATAATTTAAGAGAATGTAAAGGTCATCAATGACCTTTCATCTAGACTAGAAGATAAGTCCAAGACTCTTGAGGGTCTTGAAGAGGAAGTTGTTACTATTAGGAGTAAAATTTAATGTCAACCAACCAAAAATGGGGTTAAGAAGAAAATTCATTTTCGAAGATTCTCAGATGTAGAATTACTAGCAAGATCCAAGTGTGGTTCAGATGGGGTTGGAAAAATCTTGAGTGATCAAAGACCTGCTTGCATGGGAAAGTGTGGAATTGGCGGTGTAGCTAAGACATCAATAAAAGGAACTAAAGAGAGACAAATTAAAACAAGATGAAAGTTGTACCTGATGAAACATTGGATAAATTTCTGAAAAATAAACCCTCAATCCAAACTAAAAGAAGAATTGAAAATTATCCTCAAACTTTCAGAAATGACAGGCAGTCCAGCTATTCTCCCAAGGAAGAAGGCATGAGGATAAATTCAAGTGAGAAGACATTTACTCTCATGATGTGTCATTTCTATGGCTATCTGGGCCATTCCATGTCATATTTCAAAGAGGTAAGAAGCTACCTGAATGGGGAAGATCTAGGATGTCAATAAAGGAGACTGAATTCATATCCACCATCTTATAGATGAAACAATTTCTATGGATATTGTATTTGTTGTTTTAACATTGGTCATAAGGCTGTTAATTGCAGGCAGAGAAGGGACATGGAAACCTCATACCAGTGTTCAATACAAGTCAAATATCGTCAGCAAGATAATGTTGCTCTTACAAACAGGTTTTCTCCTCTCGAAGAAGACTTCGACTATGAAGAAACAATGTACACAGATGAGATAATTGAAAGTCCATCAGTGCTCAATACTCAATCCAATGTCTCATAGAAAGAAAGGAAGAAAATTGAGAAATCTAACCTTGTATATTTGGCCCTCAAAGATACAAAAATCAATAGTAGTTGGATTCCAGATAGCGTTTTCTCATCTCATATGACAGGTAATGTTGGCCTGTTAACGGATATCAAAAGGAATGTTGATGGTACAGTACGATTTGGTAATGATGGCGCTCTAAAAATCAATGGCAGTGGAAGTACTGAATTATCTAATGGAAAGCTAAAAAAACTTAAGTCCTTTATGTAGATGGAAAACATCATAATCTTCTTGGTTTGAGTAAAATATGTGACTTTGGACTTATAGTTACTTTTAATCAGAAATGATGTACTATAATGGTAAAGATAGGAAAGTCACTTATGAAGGGATGAAGAACAGAAGGCAACTTATAAAAGGTTGATAGTAAAGAAAATGTTTCTTAAATGACAGTTAAGAAGAAAAAAATTTGTGGCATCAGAGACTGGGACACATCAATCAACAAGACATGGATAAAATATCAAAATTTTGGATTGTCATGGACATTCCCAACCTGAAGCGTGAGTGTGAAAAGTCTTGTGATGCTTGCATTCGTGGAAATATGGTCTTCAGTTCATATTGGCCAAAGAAGAAAAGGGCATCTCAACTTCTTGATATAATTCATAAAGATGTATGCGGGCTAGTAAAAGTTTCCGGAACTCATGGAGAAAGGTACTTTGTCCTTTTCATCGATTATTATTGTATAATGGCATGTGTTATGGTCATTCATAGGAAACGACAAGTGCTTGACTACATGAAAACATATCGGTGAACCATCTAGAATGATACAGGATGAACAATAAAAGTGTTTCTATCTAAAAATGGAGGTTAATATACGTCCATTGATTTTAAAAATTACCTAGAGAAGAATGGGATACAACATGAGGTAGCTACTGTGAGAACTACACAAAAAAATGGAGTTGTTGAACATAGGAATCGACAGGTGAACAACATGGCACGAACTATGTAGATTGAGAGTCGTATTCCACGACATTACTGGAAATAGGATGTTCAAGCTACAGTGTATATTCAAAATCGAACATGACTTTATTTGGGTGAGATGAAACACTATATGAATTTTGGCATGGAGGGAATCCCTATTTGAAATACTTTCATGTTTTTGGATGTAAATTCTTTATTATAAAAAAAGAAAGAAATCAAGGGAAGTATGGTGACAATGTAGAGGAATGAATTTTCCTCAGATAATCAATGAACATCAGAGCCTACAAGTGTTTCAACAAGCGATTAGGAAGGATTGTGGAAAGAAATGTTGTCAAGATAATTGAAGAGAAAACCACAAATGCTTCAAGGACGTCATATGCTAATGTGATAAAATGTGAGGAAGAAAGTCAATGTGGAGAAAATACAAATACAGAAATAGGGTAAGCTGTACAAAACACTCCGCAGTCGCATCATGATGTTGACTCAGAAGAAGAATCTGAAGAAGAAACTATGGCTAGAGATAATGAAACTGAACCTCAGAGGAGAAATCGTAGATCTGATATTGATCCATCTAACATAATTGGGGACATGAGTGCACCCACTCAAACATGGAGGATGAGGAATAACAAGAAATCTGCATTTCTGTCTTTTATGGAGCTATCCACATTTAAAGAAGGTGCAAACGATGAATCATGGGTTAAATTCATGAATGAAGAGTTAGATAATATTGACATGTATCAGACATGGGATCTTTTCCAGAGGCTCGAAGGTCACAGTGTGGTTGGTACAAGATGGATCTTCAAAAACAAGTTTGATGAGCATGGAAGTGTTATTAGAAACAAGGAACGACTGGTATGTAAAGGATACTCCCAGATTCTAGGTGTTGATGTTGAAGAAACCATTGCTCCAGTGCCTCGACTGGAGTCAATGAGGATTTTCCTTGCTATGGAACTATAAAGAGGATATAAATTATATCAAATGGATGTAAAGACATCATTCTTGAATGGTGTACATAAAGAAGAAGTCTACATTGAACAACCAGTGTGTTTGGTTCTTGGTACTGATGAAACAAAGGTCTAAAAATGTAAGAAAGCTCTATATGGTTTGAAGTAGGCACCACAAGCATGGTATTATTGCCTGGACTCATATCTCAAGAAGCTGGAATTCAAAAGACGAGGAGTAGACCACAATCTATATATAAATAATTCTCCAAAAGACCAGTTCATGGTTCTAGTCTACGTTGATGAAATTATATTTGGTGGAAGCAGGCAGAAATTAGTGGATGAATTTACCAATCACATGAAATTAGAATTTAAAATTTCTATGATTGGGGATCTCACATATTTCTTGGGGATTTAGGTGATTCAAAGTCAGGATTACACTTTCATTTATCAAGAAAAGTATGAAAAAGAGCTGCAGAAGAAGTTTAATATGCAATACTCCAAACCAATATCAACTACGATTGTAGTTGGATCCAAAAATGGAAATCATGAGGATGTGGCATCTGTAGAACCCACTATATACAGGTGGATAATTGGGAGCATACTGTACCTGAGAGCGATATGGCCAGATATTGTCTTTACAACCTATCTAATGGACCTCTTTCAGAGTAATCTAAAGGAGGAACATATGACAGCAGTAAAAAGAATCATGAGGTATATTCCAGGTACTCACAATTGGGGATTATATTTTTCTACATGAAGAGATAGTGAATTATCATAATTTTCTGATGCTGACCAGGCTGGCGATGTAGTGGGTATAAAGTCCCGCAATGGTTGTGCATTCTATATTGGGAATAAATGTGTTGGATGGTTGAGAAAGAAACAAGAAAGTACTTCTTTTAGTACTGCTGAAGTTGAGTATATCTCTGCCACAAAGGCATGCACTCAACTGAAATGGATGAAGCAACAACTAATAGATATTGGAGATGAGGTGAAGCAACCAAGGGTAATTTATTGTTATAACAAGAGCTCAATTGATATTACGAAGAATCATGTTCCGCATTCTGGTACAAAACTTATTAAAATTAGGTATCACTTTATCAAAGAAAAAGTTAAGCAAGGCGTGATTAGAATAGATCATGTGGAAACTGATGAGCAAGTGGCTGATATCCTGACCAAGCCACTGTCAGTGGCTGTGTTTGAGGAGCATTGGTTGAACCTCGGTGTTCAACCACCTCCCAGTGCATAAGGAGGTTACACAATACCCATCTCCCCAGTTATGTGAACTGATTTTTATCTGTTTATGGATGTGATGAAGGTTTGTGTGGGAGATACTATCCACGGGCTGAGTTTTGAGATAAAAAATGAACAATTACCGGTCTTTGGGTTTATTTCCATTGGGGGAGAAAGGAATAAATTCAGGCATGTCATTGACATGTAATGCTTCTGTGACACTGTAAGAAAATTACTTGGGCGTCATTGAGAATTCCAAAACACGGGGACCCAATTCAAGCATAATCTATTTTTTTCTACATCTAGCATTTCTCACGTAGACTTAGAGTGTTTGGGGAGTTGATTCTTGCATTTTTGGTTTGAATGTGGATGGTGATCTATTGAATTTATTTGGTGATTTCCAACAAACACAATGGGGGATATTGATGGGACCATGGATATTCTATGCATGAATTGGAGTATGGTTTGTGTTTTTTGTCAATCCTTAGTGGAAGTTCATAATGTGTGATAGCAAAGTGATCATATAGATCAGGCAGACAATAGTATTGAAGGTGGCACCGTTTGGCAGACAACAGTATTGAAGGTGGCGCCGTCTCCCTGTGTTTGCCAAATTTTTGGGCCTGAAAATAAAAAAATAGAGAAAAGTGGTTTTTGGAAAAGAGACTTGTGCGCCATTGAATTGAAGTATAGGAAACTTGTGAAAATTTTGTTTTTCAAGTTCAAAACATGAAAATACAGCCAAGGGAGATGGGTGCCCATGTTTTGGGTTTGGTTGCGCAAGTGACTTGTGCGGCAGAGACTTGCGTGCTGAAACTTGCGCGCTGAGGGAAGACTTGTGCGCCATCACGCAGGGTATCCAAATTCCTATAAATAGAGGTCTCCCCTCCTCATTCAGAATGAAGTTCATACTTAGAGAAAATTATATCTCCTGTCGTGGAGGTGTTGTGGTCGCACAAGTGGTGGTAGGTCGCACAAGTTGAAGTTGTACGACAGTTGTTTGCTATGCGTCCAAGGTATTTTGTGTCAGAAAGGGGTTGAGTCACCCATGTTTGTATTTGGTGATGGAGGTGTCGCATAGGTGGTTTGGTGACACTTGTGCACTGGGATTGGAAGAAGCGTGACAGTTCATAGTTGTGTGCCAAAATTGGTTTGGGTGTAAAAGGGTGTGAGTCGCGCAAGTTTGAAGTCGAAGAAGTGAGTGTCACACTAGTGGGAGAGGTGAACTTGCATGCCATCTTGAAACTTGTGCATCCGGATTGGAGAAGCGTGCCAGGTGTGGTTGAAGTACGCTAGTCTTTCTGGGGCTGCATGAAAGCTGAAAGTTTTCCCGATACCTTTGGTGCAAAGTGAGATTAGTCTACGGGTGGAAGTTGGACATCAAAAGAGCATCTACATACAACATGGGATTCATTCATTAGCAATAATGAAGACTCCGTCATGTCTATAAACTTTGTGGGACTTCACCGAAAGCAGTGAGCTAGGGGGAGTTAACGGGAGTGACCCGAGGGACGCATTGAGCTATCCCTGAACTTTTGTAAATGCAGTGAGCCTAGAACAGAGTGACTATGCCCGAACCTTTATAATCCACAGCTAGTGAAAAATAGAGGAATTTGTTATGACCGAAAACCTATCAGAGTATGGTCCATGGATGTACCCCTTAGTGGTGAATCAAGTAAAAAGTGTTGTGTTGTCTCTTTGTATTTAAATGTTTTATTGCTTTTAATATCCATCATACAGGTCAAACAAGTTTCTACCAACGTTTTACCAAGATCCACAACTTTTAAAAGATAAAGTTGACACCCTGATTCACCCCACCCCTCTTACGGTGTCCTGGGGTCCTTTAGGAATATTAATCTCTTTTCAAATAATCGTCTAAAGTGTGGATATTTATGCCTTTTGATCATGCATATTTATCTCAAATAATCGAGGCAAAGGAGAGAACCATGATTGAAGACATGCCCATCATGAGGGATTACACTAATGTATTTTCTGAATAGTTTCCTTGTCTTCCTCCAGACTGATAGGTTGAGTTCTCAATTGAACATATCCCTGGATCTCTTCATATCTCAATGAATCCTTATAGAATGGCCACTGTAGAGTTGGAATAGATGAAGAAGTAGTTACAGAAGAATATGAAGAAGGGTTTTATACGCCTGAGTGATTCACCATGGGGTACTCCAGTCCTCTTCATCAAGAAGAAGTATGAATCAATGTGCCTCTGCATTGATTATCATGAGCTCAATAATATCATTATAAAGAACAAATATCCCCTTCCATGGATAGATGAATTGTTCAATCAACTTCATGGGGATAGTTATTTCTCAAAGGTGGACCTTCTGTCGGGATATCACCAATTAATGGTGAGAAATGAAGAAATTCCCAAGACTTCCATTAGAATGAGGTATGGACACTATGATTTTATAGTGATGCTCGTAGAACTCACTAATGCCCCAAAACTTTCATGGATCTAATGAATAGAGTTTTTAGAGATTACCTCGAAAAATTTGTAGTAGTCTTTATTGACGATATTTTGATATACTCCAAGTGCCAGTAGGAACATGAGGAGAATTTGAATAACATGTTAAAGAAATTGTAAAGGGGGAAGTTGTATGAAATGTATAGTAAATGTGAGTTCTGGATGGAGGAAGTATCATTATTGGGGCATGTTATCACTACCAAAGGGATATCCATAGATCCTTCCAAGAAAAAGGCAATTGATGAGTGTCTCATGCCATCCTTTTTAATAGAGATCCTCAGCTTTTGGGGTCTTGATGGATATTATTGAAGATTTTTGAAGAACCTTTCATGATTGTAAAACCCCATGACCAAGCTGACATCGAATAGAGTAATGTTTTTCTGGACAAAAAAATGTGAAGACTGTTTCAAGGAGTTGAAAAGGAGGCTTATCACTGCGACAGTACTCATAATCCTCTCAAGTGGAGATCTCTTTGTATTGTATAGTGATGCATCTAATAAGGGATTAGGATGTGTGCTAATGTAAAATGAAAAAGTGATTGTCTATGCCACAAGTAAGTTGTAAATCCACGAACAAAACTACCCCACGCATGATCTAGAGTTGGCGGCAGTGATCTTTGCATTGAAAATATAGAGGCATTATCTCTATGGGGAGAAATGTGAGATATATACTGACCACAAGAGTATCAAATATATATTCACATAGAAATATGTTAATATACGCTAGCGAAGATGGATATATCTCATCATGGATTTTGACTGCTCAATCAACTAACATCCCTGTAAGGAAAACAAGGTGGAAAATGCTATACGTAAAAAGGATCCTACATATTTTTCAATAATGATAATTGAAAAGGATCCGTTCTTATTATATTTTCATAGGATGGACATGGAAATCATTAAGGTAGGAAAATCATCAATCCTTTCTCAAATTTTTACTCAACCATACCTCTTGGAGAGAATAAATGATGCTCAAAACAAGGATGTGGAACTTCTGGAATGAGTGGAAGCTATTCAAAAGGGAAATCCTCTGATTTCCAAATTGACGAGGAAGGGGTTTTATGATTTGGGTCTTGTTTAAGTGTAACATATAATCCAGAGATAAAGAAGGAGCTTCTAGGTGATGCACATTTCTCAACCTTCTCTATCCACCCAGGTAGCACAAAGATGTATCGAGATCTCCATGAAATGGTTTGGTGGGATAATATCAAAAAGGGTGATTTCTGAATATATATCAATGTGATTGGTATGTCAGCAAGTGAAGGCTGAGAGGAAAATGTTTAAGGGGATGATGCAACCACTTCCCATACCATCATGGAAGTGGGAGAAAATTACCATGGACTTTGTCACTGGACTTCCAAGGACATCCAGAGAAAATAATTCTATATTGGTCGTTTTGGATCATCTTACAAGGATATATCACTTTATCACAGTTCGATAGGACTTCTCATTAGATTAAATTTCACGGATTTACATCAAATACGTGGTAAGGCTGCATATAGTACCACTATCTATTGTGTCTGATTGTTATCCGAGATTCACTTTGATGTTCTGGAAAAATCTACAGTATGCTCTAAGAACTGAACTAAAATTTAGTACGACCTATCATCTTCATAATGATGGCCAATTTGAGAGAACTATTCAGACACTGGAAGACATGTGGAGAGTTTTTTCTATGGAATTCAATGGCGGATTGGACCAACATCTTCCCCTGGTTGAATTATACTACAACAACAGTTTCCACTCGAGCATCTAAATAGAACCATATGAAGCCCTTTATAATTTTTTTGTAACACTGGTGTGTTGGGATGCAGTCGGTGATCGTAAGCTGCTTGGACCTGAAATGTTCGAAGAAATGGTGGAGAAGGTGAAAACAATTCAGCAACATTTCAAGGCATCCCACAGTCGACATAAGAGTTATGCAAAAAACTGTCGATGATACCTAGAGATCATAGTCAGAGACAAGGTATTTCTATGCATATCTCCAATGAAGAAGGTCATGAGGTTCGAAAAGAAAGGGAATTTAGGTCCCAGGTACATCGGCCCCTTCAAGATCCTTGATCGATTCGGAGGTGTGTCCTATTGACTGGAACTCCAACCTACCATGTTGAAATTACATGATGTATTTCATGTATCCCTCTTATGGAAATATATACTATACACTTCCCATGTACTCTCTTCAAAGGTGGTACAGTTGGAGGGTGATATTTCCTGTGAGGAGCATCCAGTGAAGATCTTGGATCTTAGAGACAATGTTCTATGCAACAAGACAACTCATCTGATCGAGGTACTATGGTGATACCATAAGTAATAAGAGGCAACATGGGAATTGTAGGAAGTAATTAAGGAAAAGTGCCCCCACCTATTTTTGGCCTAGAATGTAAAGTGAAATTTTGATGGTGAAATTTCTTATGGGGGGAGAATGTAACGGCCCAATTTTTTTCAAAGGAAATTCCTTTCTTATAAATATTTAATTAAATCACAACATAATGAACTACTAAGTGCTATGAAACCTCTAAACATAAGTTTGTCACTTCTGTGTTTGGAATTTTGAAAATCTAACATACACGGTTACAATCAGTAAGTTATTTGGAGTTTGAAAAAAACCATATTTTTGGTGAATAGTAACATACCATTATGAATAGTAACAGATCCTTATGAATAGTGATAAATCCTAATGAATAGTAACCTTTCCGTTGATAATATATAAATAATACTGAAGTTGAAAGTACGATATACCTATATTTAAGAATAAGTAAATGAATGTTTTTTATAATAAATTATCATTTTAATTAAATATTTAAATAATCATATTTTGAAAATTATTTTTGAAAAATGGACTTAATTTTTTGATTATAAACTTAAAAAAATGGTTGGGGAGAATTTTTATGATTTTTCTGAAATACATCAAGTTTTAGTGAATTGTAAAGTACATTAATTTATCGTATAAATACACTATATTGAAAATCCACTACTCCTCAAATCACAAGTGATGTAAGCACCCAAATCTCAAACTCACATGCATTTATTAATATTCTTGGCCATGGAATACTTAATATTTCTTGTCTTGGGAAGATATAATAAACTAATGATTAAAAAATTAGGAAAACCCTCTTCTCATCCACTATAAAACCTCCCTTCACTCCCTATTCTCTTCACTCCTCTCAAGCCTTGTGACATGACAATATTATACCCAAATCTCTCCCTAAGATCCTCCCCCATGCCCAAAATCTTCCATCCATTTAAAAATACAAAAACCTCTCCTCTTAAGAGGTTCTCAAAGGAGGAAGTCACAAAAGGTAAATTCCTCTTTCCAATTCCTTCATTTATTTTAAGTTATTTTATTTTTGTTCCATTCCTCACCTCCCTTAACCCAAATAGTATGGTAACTCCAGTAACAAACATGTACTGGAATGTTTTAATTCTAATGGTATATTTCATTATCTTCTCTTTTTCCCCACCTTTTATTTGAAAGAAATGAAATCACCATTTGAGATGTGCTAATTTATCCCATTCAAGGACAACGATTTATGAATTTTTATTATTATCATTAATTATGTTCATAAAACCATTTGTGTTATGGTTGAACCAGATTATTAAATATGTTATATATCATTTTTTATATTTTTTAATCCTTTTGTACAAATGGTATAAATCAAAACATGTTCTTTGTAATAAAACCCACCGATTAACAAAAATGGTTGTCACCATGTTTTTATATAACAATTCGACCTCATTCTAAGTAACCAAATTAAATTTAAAACCATGAAAATGCCCTGATGTGCACTAATAGAATATAACTTCAATTCCATACAATCACTTTCATCTTATAGGTTTATCCAAACATGAATATAATTGGACTGTTCATTTAAAACGAGTAATCAAACGAGCCCAAACAATGAAATTGAATCTCATAACCAATAAAAACAGTTATAAATGAACTTAAAATTGTTATAATAAACCAATTAAATATATAATAAGTTATGGAATTATTAATTAATAAACCTAATTTGTTTATTCATGTCTTTAATAACAAGTAGAGAACACCAACATATTTAAGGTAACAGATCCTCTCTATTTCACTCTTAATCAAGATTTCCCTCTATGCTACGCCTTATTATGTGTAATAGAAAATGATGGGGTATGTTTTTGCACCTCCTCCATAATTCCATCCTGATGTATATTTGATGAGAAACCCCTTTTCTCTCTCATCAATCCCACTTAGGTACACACGACACCATGCCAATAAATCGTAACGAGTTCTACCCAAAACATTTTTGTTAATTCAGGTTTCCTTATTTTTCATTATATCACAGTGGAGTTATATTATTTACTTATGTAAATATTCGAAATTATGTTTTGTTTTATAAAATTTATCTATGAAGACCCTTTCATCACTCTCTTCTTGGGATATACATGTTTTTAAAAGATTCCCTCCGTAGAAAATTCTGAGAAACAAACCTCTATTAAATGAACATCCCAAATTTTTACCCAATTTCAAGGGCACACTATCCTCAGTTTTAAGCCACCATTATCTTTTTAAAATAATTTTTTTATTAGGGAAACCTTTTTGGATCAATTATTGTTTTATATAAAAGTTTTTCATCTATTCTATTTTAAAAGTTCTATAGAATTTCCTTAAAACCGCACAAAAATGTTTTAATGCTAATGTTACTCAGATACATTTCATATATTGTACCTTATGTTTGACACCACATACTATGTTATATGATTATTTTACCCTATAAACGTCCATGTATGTTCTAATCCATTTCTTTTACAGACACTTTCCTGATATGCCCACTGGTTATGATTTATGTCATGTTTGTGGTACCCAATTATTTCTAATGGTAACCTTATGTTAATGTATGGTTTATTATGATTGATTATTTATATGGAAAGAATATTAATTTGGTAATAATATTTATGCGGAAAGAATATTCATGAAAATTGTGAGATGGGTGTGCCCATATAGCGCTCCAATGCATTGGGTAAAGTTAAGTCTCATGAGATGCGATGTGAAACTGGATTGGCAGTTAGCCTTGAACCATACTAAAATGGGAAATGAGATTGGCGTTTAGCCTTGAACCATACTAAATAAATGTTTTATGATTATACCACATTTATATGATTCCATGTTTATATTATCCCATGCTTATATGATATGATTTCATATGTTCTATTCTTTGGATTTTAATTTTTTCATGCCTCCTAACTCTCGTGCTTAATATGTAACCTCATGTTCATTCCTTTACCGGGGTTTTTTCTCCTCCCTTTGTTCGTGTATTCCCTAGGGTACCCTATCCAGATGTAAGGGATCTATGTAATTTAGAATCTCTTTTTGGATATTAAATAAAGAAGTTTATTTTAGCCCCTTTATTTGTTTTTTGTACCTAGTCTTCAAAGATAGTAGAATTAATGATCCTTGGACTATACTCTAGTGACTAATTATGATTAAAATAATGATATGTCATATGTAAAAGTCTTGGGTCACTATACTTGTGGCATCAACTATTGATACATGTACATAAAAAATCTTTCACCCCAGATAAGAACTATTCCTATTCTGATATATGATGTGTCATAATACATATTTTACCACCATCCCTACTCTAGAAGAATTTGGACTCGTGTTAAATTCAATCACCCTTTCATCTTCTAAAAGGATATCTCCTAGGCATCTGACCATATAAACTTCACAAACTTCTTATTCAATCCCATGAGAGTCAGTTCTAGGCATGCGACATATTATATGAAATGATTTTAATATCCATCTATTACCAAGAAACTCTGTATGTCAAAGTCTTTCTTGGGATGCTCCAATGAAACTACATCTCTCACCATATTTGGTTCAACTGATACTACTGTCTTCATGATAATTTGACTGAGGAAGTGAATCTTGTCTATCCAAAAGTCGATATTTGTGATCTTATTATATAAATGACTCCATATCAGTGTATCCAAAATGATCTCATGATGTTTGGCATGGTCATGTTTATTTCATGAATACACTAATATATCAACCATGAAACATCCACATATTAATCCAGATAAGGATGGAACACTCTGTTCATAACCACCATGAAAACCTTCAGTGCCTTTGTGAGACTAAATGGAATAACAAGGTGATCAAATATAACATACTTTCTATGAAATTTTTTATGATTCATGTTTGTTGGTAGAAGACACACATTATGATATCTGAATCTCAAATAAATTTTTGAGAACACTCGAGATCCTCAAAACTGATCAAACAAGTCTTTTATATATGGAAAGGAATACCAGTTCTTAACCATAAATTGGTTCAATTTATGATAATCCATGCATATATTAAGTGTAACATCCAATTATTTCACAAAAGGGAGATGAGAACCCCACTGAGAAGTATGGGATTGAATATACCCCATTTCCACTAAATCTTCTAGATACCTCTTGAGCTCCTACAACATCATAATTTCCATCCTAAAAGAAGGAATGGATACTGATGCAGCTCTTAGTTCTAGCTCAATGGAGAAACAAACCTATCTATTATGATTTAAAATAGAAAATTCATCTGAAAAAAACATCCATAAAATGATGAAACACTAGAGAAAATTCTTCTTAATGATCTCCCTGATCATCCAGATACAAACTATCGATATAGGCTATCATCCCACAATGACCATAGTTATCTGGTCCAGTTTGACTTGTTGGGATATCCCATTAACCCTTAGAAGTATAAATTGTTTCTTATGGTGACATGAAAGTAAACCTCTAGTGATATCAGTCAACCTAGTATCGATATTCCACCAGCCAATCCATACCAAGTATGACGTCAAACCTAGTCATATCAAGGAAAAACATGCCCCAAATGATGTGAAACCCACCAAACTCAAGGATTAACTCCCTGAACTGGTGTACATCCTTCATTATGATCCCCAACGAAGTGTCAATCATCATAACACTATCGAAAAATAGAATTCCTAGCCCAAGCCTTTCCGAAACTGGTATAGATAGGATACTATGTGATACACCTATGTCAAAAATAGATGATACAAGAGTTGATGATACTAAGATCATAACTCTCACCATAGATGGTCTCGTGCCTTGATCCTAAGGGGTAGGTTGTAAAAAATAGATCTATCCTAAAGTACAGTCCTAAAAAAACCTCACTACCCAATGTAGACCCACTCAACTATCTTGGGGTATTTGGTGGTTGTCTACCTCGGCCACAACAATCACCACCTCTACCTGATCGACTTGTACTTCTACATCTCTCTTATTGATGTGGAGCCATGAAACCCACTTTTTAACCTGCTATCAGAGTTGACCCCTTTCAACTCAGTACTATATAGACAGTTCTATAGAAATGATTCATGTGCCCCATACTTCTACAAGATCATCACTCAACTAGGTCATGATCGTACAAATTCTTCATGTTCTCTATATTCCACAATGATGACAAAAAACCACACTGTTAGAACCAGCATCCTGGCCAGTACATAACTCAAGGGAATATTAAAGTCGGTGCTTCCAGCCTAATGATTCTGAAATACTATGTCAAGATACTATACTTATATTATATGTTTCCCAATCATCCATCAAGTATCTCTTTGTAATTAGCGCCTAATTAATAGCATTAGTAATAGAGGTCAACCTGAACACATTTACCTGAGATCAAACGATGTGTTAGAGACCTTCCTAAATGTTTCTTTCCATTGATAAATCATAAGTAAGTTATGATGGCAAAAAACATTACATCTCAGAAAATAATGTTGAGTACTCCATAACATTCATAACACCTTTATCCATATACATGATCTCACTATCCCACTTGGCCCATAATGTCTCGGGGTAAATGTAGTCATAAAACATAGTTTTAAAATCATTTTGAACCATATCTTGTTTCATATCAACCAAGTTTATAACATCCCACTAGTGATTTTATTCTTATAAAAGTGTGTAATTCATGAGTTTCACTGTCCTCTCAAGAGGTGTCATTAGATGCTCAAAGATTGAAACCATACTCTCGTTCCACATCTCAGTAGCCTATGGACCACCATACCATGAGAACGTGGTAGTATGATACTACTGGAACAACTATATTATCTCATCCATACATGAGATAGGATATGGTTCTCCCTAAATGGGTTTCATAATGATATAAAACCCCTCATTAAACTGTGCCTCATAACTTGTGTCTAGAGAAACCACTAGTACCACAACTGGAACTAAAAGAGGATCTATTGGTATCCCATTTCCCACCACCTCTAGTTTAGGGACATCACCACCCTCCTAGTGTATTACTGATGGTGATCGTGGTGAAATTAATATACAATGAAAAACACATCCCTCTGAAAATAATTATGTAAAATTTCACAACTCAAAAGCATAGGACACGTCAAGACCTTCTTGTTACAAGGTTATACCACACAACCATTACCTTAATATAGGACTATAGAAAGAACAATTGTAAAAGTCACTAAATAAACTACCTCTTTCATAATCCAAAGATGAGTCTATATAATGTTTTCAATTTGTCCTTTCAATTTCATATTCATTTAAAATGTTATTTTAATTTTTGAAACAAATGGTTCCAGAAATATCGATCTATAAGGGACAATACTCATAAACTGAAATATAGTGTCCACCTAATCAAAAACAGAACAGATTACAGTCCATGTGACACAGGTTCCGTGATTCGACATTCCATAATTGGATGCTCAGGGTGTTGGTTGTAGCCCAATCATGAAAATACTACTTAGGTTACTATAGACACTCTGAGTACCAACAATGTTTCTCAATTCTCTGCAAAAAATTCTATCACAAAAGTGGGCATATCTATCACAACACCTATCACAGCACCATGAAAACCAGAAATTCATCCTATTTAGAATGGAATAATACTTGGCATGTGATTTCTAAAAATTTTCTTAAATGATGCATCACATGGAATACCCCCATCTCATCGTGTTGCAAAAAAATTGAACCCACAATAGTATCACTAATAAATTCAAAATTAAAATACACCCAACTATGGAATAAAATCAAATATAATAGAAAAAATACATAAAAGGTCAATTTTCATTTTAGGATATTTTTATTTTTGGTATAAGTGGGTTAGATATGCATATGAACAGCTCATTACCAAATTCCAATTCATTCATATCCCTGTCTATTGTCACCAAATAGTATTGAAAATTATAAAATACTCTCTGATAACATTTTTTAACATACTGAACCCAAATTCCACTCAATAGTGCCCTGAGATATATTGGTTACATGGCCTCAGGAACATCTCCCCAAATGCCAGATGGTTCCTGCTATCAGCGAGGTCCTAAGGTGTGTCTTTGGGAAGACTATTCCATCTTAATATAGTGTAAAATAGTAGAATATCAATAACAGTTAATAACATAAGTAGTGTAATAATAAAATAGATGATTAATAAATAGTAAATGAATATATAAACTATTCTAGATGGAATATTATACACAAAAGATGAAAATACTTGTCTCTAAAAAGAATCCAAAATTGGCACATAGTAGTAGAATACAATACATGTACCAAAATACCAAAAACCCCAAAATAAATATATTTGGATACTGTCACAATCCTCAACTAATTTTTATTTTCCCTTATAATAAAAAATGGAATAAAATCATGCATCTAACTCTATAAATTTTCCCCTATCCATACATGCATCTGTAAAGTCTGTTTGGGTACCCAACGGTAGCCTGAATAGGGTGTGAGATAAAATCTCAGCATGTAACCACCCAAAGATCTATAAAAAATCATTGTTGTGAAATATAACAACCAAAGTAGTTTGAAAAGTAAAATAAGTAAGATGTATTAAATAGTGTGATGTCCATGTCACAAGACAAGTGATAATATAAGGACCAACAAGGATACCTACAAAAATGGGATTACTCCTATAACATGGAAACTACAGCAATATGGAAATAACCAACACTACCTCACTTCACTACCATATGTATCAAGTCACCCATGAACATGCTATATAATCTGTATATAAAACAATATACAGATTATGCCACTAGTTGAAACTTGATAATGCTTGAGTTGGGGTGCAAGGATCATGTCACCATACTATGCCAACTATGAGCCGAACCAAACTGGATCCAATGGGTATCACAACCTAAGGAATCCCATCGAATCAAGACCCAAGTATAAATATCAATCTAAGGCATCCAATACTATCTTCAATACCCATAAGAAAAACATCTATGGAATCTAATGGAGTCATTCATCATTATATAATCATAGAATTGTAACCCATAAGTATACCCACTCAATGTTCACTATTCACATTAAATAACATTTAAGGAGTTTACCCACTCACATAAAATAGGGAAAAAACAATTAAAAAATTAAACATCATTCCTATCAAGGAAAGGGTGCAGGACATCTCTTACATAATAAATTCAAATCAATTCATTTATAATTTTCATTTATCTACATGGAAAGCTCATACACGCACCCTTTGGGTGCTTAAATAAAGGCCAGCTCAAGGAAAATACATGGCACATCCCATGGTTGATCTTTGGTTAGAAAAAAAACACCAATTCATTTCAAGGAAGCTTAAGGGGATCCCAAAAAAATAATCTTTTCATTTAATTCAATTTATCAATTCAATTTTGGGGCAGCACTAGAAAGTCCAACCAGTAGTATAATAAAAAGTATCCTAAGAAAGAACCAAATTAATCGGAAACGTATAAACCACATTCCTTAGATCGGTATAAGAGTTCTAATTTAGTATCATATCATTGTTTGACTCATATTGGGATAAAAACCAATAATGGAAAACCCCTAAAAATAGGGGACATAATCTTGTACCAAAATAGCATAGCTGATACTATGAATAAAGGAGAATGACTAAAACAAATTGAGTACTCACTGATGTGAATCTAAAAATACTGATTCACCTCGATTATGAGGTTAGACAGAGAAGAAGAATCAAATAATAGAATAGGAAATGAAGGATCTCTCCAAAATATGGGAATGTCCAACATAAAGAAGAGAAAAAATTTGGTTTGATATAATCGATTAATTTTGATAAATTTTATATTTACCCAATTTACTAGGACACAAGATTTTGTCTCGCAGTTATAAAAACTATGTGAAAACTATTCACCCTTTTCAATAAGAAGGGGAACCTCGCACTGTTTGACTAATCATGCGCAAACCGTGTCTCATCCAACTGAAAAAAAACATGCCCATGTAGCCGTACACCTCATATCACAATGTGTTTTTAATCGTTTGGCCTCTAGGAATCCACTTTCCAACCTTTCATGGTTATAATTAACCATGAGTCATTTCTTTCATGGTTTCTACTAACTATGCACCCTGCCTTTTGACCACAAATGTAGGGTTTCTGGCTCTGAATAAGCCCCGAACACCGTCGAAACTCCCATTATGAAAAATGGAACTCACATTACGCTATAAGGATGCATTGAAACTGCAATATTTGGGATCAATATTACATTATAAAACCTGTGTTCTTAAATAAAAAAACAAATATTATTTTATCATTTTGAAAGACTCTATTATTTTCCTTAAACAACACAAACAGGGCTCACTTCTAAAGTCAATCAAACACTATTCTTTACATGGTTTCACTATAGTTAAACATCATTTATTGTGATATATAATTATTTTTTCCTTATGAATTTCCAATTATGATTTTAATTCGTTATTTCTTGTACACACTTATGTTATGCTCTTTGGTCATTACAACTGAGATGATTATGATACTTATCTCTTTCCATTCGTAACTATTATGTTTATCCCTTATGTTTG
Source organism: Viscum album (assembly GCA_963277665.1). Classification (NCBI taxonomy): domain Eukaryota; kingdom Viridiplantae; phylum Streptophyta; class Magnoliopsida; order Santalales; family Viscaceae; genus Viscum; species Viscum album. The sequence goes on from OY728145.1 coordinate 911,403,549, forward strand.
ATTCTTCATGTGGAAAACATATGCATGAACATGTTATGATGGGTTCAACCAGATTCCACTTCAATGATTGGGTAATGTTTAGTCTCATGCGATGTCTTTTATGGGATAAAGGATTAAACCTAATCTATTGTGGGATTTTACCTACAATGTGATATAGTCTTGTCCATTACCCTTGACCAATGTTTATGTAATTATATATATTACTACCACATTCCTATGTTTCCATGATCACATGATTCCATATTCTATGTGGTATAATTCCATAAGAATATTCATGTTCCATGTCTACTGTGTTATCATGTTATACCTTATAACTCATGTGTTTTGATTTATTCCCATGATTATTCCCTTACTGGGATTTTTATCTCAACCCTGTGTTCATGTATTCCCTAGGTTATCCTATGAAAGTGTAAGATCTCAAAGAAAGTTATGAGCTAATTAGGGAGATTAAATAAAAGATGTTTTTATTTTGGTTTCATGTTTTATAATTATATACCAAGTCCTACAAAGATGCTACAATTTACGATCCTTGGTTTTTATTTCATCATTAATTGGAATTAAAATCATGTAATAATATGTGTAAAAAACTAGGTCCCCTATAGTTGTTATCAGAGCGTGGTCCAATTATTTTTTTGGGATTAGGACAAGAAAATTTCAATAATAACCCTAGGTATAATTCTATTACCATGGATAACTTAGATTGATACTTAAACTATCACATGTTACTATTTTTTTCATTCATAAGTTTATCCTTTTATGTTTAAAGTTGTATTTTTATATTCTTATTAGCTAATTATTCAAGACCCCATAATTTTACTTCATTTTTTTAGTTAATGGATGGAAATATGAGAATTCGTTATGAAAATCAATATGATAGGCAATGTGATGTTTTACCTAATTCAATTCCAGATATGAAGGGACTGAGATCTCAAAACCTCTTGATAGTACTACCACAACTCGCTCATGTTATCAATAATAACATGAATCATGTGTAACACCTTTCTTCTCTGAATAAATTTCAAATAGAGATCAAACCATTTATGAAATATTAAATACTATATTCACCATATTTTCTAATCTCCTCACCATATAAAAATGTATTAACTCCCTTGACAATATACTATTTTTCCTCCAGTTCTTAGAAGAAGATAATGTGATGTTGGAAATGTATCATTTTTGTAGGAAAACTGATTAGTGGTGGAAACTAATAAAAAAACAATGTCCAAGGAAGAAATTTATTCCATGTATTAACAATCATTCACGAAAATTTTTTTAGTAAATATTTTCCCCAAAATATCGATATTATGATGGAATGGTAGTTCCTCAGACTAAGGAAAACAAAAGATTATTCTATCAGGGTGTATAAGGAATACATTTCAAGGCTCGAACGATACGACTATGGTTTTTTCCTGAACATTGAATGAATGGTGGATTTCATCTTTAGTGAACTAAAGATGATTATGTGAAAATCATTGGTGATTTGAGAATTTTGTAGCTATGATAATATTATATGTAGTTACATTAAGTTTGTTATAGAGATTAAAGAATCTCATTGGTCTTATGGGATCAGATATAAATGGAAGAAAATGAGTTTAATATGGGTTTATTAATAGATAAATCTCATTATAGAAATAAAATTCAATATACCATGTGTCAAAAGTGTAGGAATAAGCATCTTAGAAACTTTATAAATGGAACTAGGAGATCCCTAAAATATACAAGAGAGGGGAATCAGGATAATTATTTCCAAAGGGATATGAAGAGTCCCACAATTGTTGAATAATCAATGAAAGTATAGATCAAAAATAATCTTGTAGTGAAGTATTTCAATATCAAGGAACATGGGAATTATGTGAGACAATTCTCTAATACAAGGGTTGTTAGAGGCAATTAGAAAAAAAATCTCAAAGATAATAAATAAGGGAATAGGTCGTCACTACGATTGAGGTGAATCCCGCCAATGATGTGGTGATTTTTATGCTGGTTATTCATTCCAGAATAAGGAATGTACTATTTTAATTTAGTTTTATGTATTCTTTCATATCATGAAATTTTAGTTTAAAAATTGAAAAATCACACCAAAATATGAAGGTTGAGTTAGTTTTCATAATATAAAATGAAAAAATTATTGCATCCAAATTATATAACTCATCCCTGATTAGTCTTGGTGGGATAAACCTTCCAGAAAATCTAGTCTTAAATGATTTGGTGGAGTTTTATGCTATAATTGTATCAGATGGGATATCTTTATATAAATCCAACATCAACTTCCTAGAAGGTGATATCATTGTTCACATCAAGAGGCACCCTTCAATTATGTACATGTTTAAAGAGAAAGACGAAACTCATTCATAATGATTGTCTAAACTGTGGAAATTATTACCTTATGAAAAAGCATATCAAGCTCAAATGATTTAGAAAAATGAGAGGACCATGCTCAAAGACATGCCCATTTTGAAGAACTACACTGATGTTTTCCCTGAATAAATTCTCAATATACCTTGTGATTGAGAGGTTTTATTCTCAATTGAACTTATTCCTTGACCACTTCCCATATAAAAAATTTATATAGTAGTCACCACTGAGTTGGAGGAACTGAAGAATCAGTTATAAGAGAATCTAGAAAATATTTTTATAAGCCTGAGTGCTTCACCATGGGGTGTGCTAGTTATCTTCATTGAGTAAAATGATATATTAATTTTCTTATATGTTTATTATCTTGATCTGAACAAAATATTGATTAAGAACTAGTTTCACTTACCACATATAGATGAATTGTTTGATCAACTATGTGGGGAAATGTGTTTCTCTAAGGTGGATATATGTTTAGTATTCCCCTAATTAAATGTGAGGAAGGAATTTATTCTCAAGACTACCTTTAGAATGAATTTATAGACACTATGTTTTCATATTGATTCCCTTATGAACCGCTGATTATCCAGTTATATTCATGGAATTAATAAGTAATATATTTATAAATTTCCTCAAAAAATTTGTGGTAGTATTAATAAATTGTATTCTAATATACTCCATGAGAAAGGAGTAACATGAGAAGCATTTGGATATTGTGCCGAATACTATTAAAAGGGAGAAAATTTAAGAAAATTATAGTAAATGTGGGTTCTAGATGGAGGAAGTATCATTATTGGGTAATTCTATCACCACCAAAGAAATATACGTAGACCCTTACAAGAAAAAGGAAATCTAAGTGTGGCCCAGACCAATATATGTAACATAGATCAATAGTTTTATTTTCATAGTTGGGTACTACAAACATTTTTTTGGAATTTATCATGATTTTATATCCTAATAACTATATTAAAATGGAAAGTGGTAATGTATATATGGATGTAAAAATGAGAGTAATGCATTAGGGATCTCAATAAGTGGCTAATCATTGCACCTGTACTCATACTACCATCAAGTATAAAAGTATTTTTGACTTACATTGATGCTTCAAATAAATCATTGGGTTGTGTAAGCATTTAAAATGATAAAGTGATAGCCTATGACTAATGAAAAGTGAATATCATTGATAAAAACAACCCAAGGAATGATTTTGAGCTAAAAACTATAGTTTTCGTTGAAAATATTGAAGCACTACCTCTATGGTGAGAAGTGTGACATATATACTAATCCCAAGAGTATAAAGTATATATTCAAATTAACAATACTCAACATGTGTAAAATAATATGGTTAGAGCTAATCAAGGGCTATGATTTCTCTATTCACTACCACCTAGTATAGTGGATAAAAGGTAGCTGGTGCTCTTACCAGAGCAGAACCTACTAGTTCGTACATGACGTAGATTGAGAAAGATCCAATATTTATGGATATGAAAAGGATATATTTGAAAATAAAAAAAATTAGTTAATACATATTATCATTCCCAAATTATTTCCCAAAAATATATCCATGAAATGATTGAGTAATCATGAATGGATTATCTGAAGCTACAAAATAAAGTAAATGTGGTAATGGGAAGCTACTAGACTTATATATTGATTATGATGGTGTGATTTGTCTTTTTAGAAGGAATTGTGTACCTTTAACACCTCAGATAAAGAATGAGATATTGGATAATTTACATATCTTATCTTTCCCAATCCATCATGGAAGTACCGAGATGTACCATTATCTTTAAGAGAACTTTTGGTGGGACAATAAGAATAAAAAGATTATTGATTACGTCTCAAGTTATTTCATATCATTAAAAGGTAAATAGAAGGGGAAGAAGTCCAAAAGGATGATGAAACAATTTCTTATACCCACATGGAAATGGGATAATGTCATTATGGCTTTGTCACTAGTTTATAGAAAACATCCAAAGGATATAATGTGATAGGGGTTGTGGTGGATTTAATCACCAAAACATCCATCTTTATTACTATTCATAAAGATCTGTCTCATGAACAACATGCCAATATATATGTGATCGATAATCTATGATCATGATCCAATGTTAACATCAAAATTATGGAGAATTATTAAACATTATATGAGTACTAAATTGAATTTCAACACATCCTATCACCCCCAAACTAATGTCCAATCTAAAAGGACAATTAAGACACTTGAGGAATTTCAGTGAGCCTCCTCAATGGAATTAAAATTAAAATTATATCTGAATATCCAATTGTTTGAGTTCTCATATAATAACAACTTACAATCTAGTATTTAGGTGGCTCCATATTAAGATCTAAATGGGAAGAGATTTACAACTCCAACTTGTTGGGATGTAGTTGGTGAACGAAAGCTACTTGGACCTGATTATATGAATGAGATGACATAGAAGGTTCAAAAAATACAATAACATATCAAAGATGCTCAGAGATGTAAAAATATCTATGCTAATAACCATATAAGGGACATGGTGTTTGAAATTGGAGACAAAGTATTCCTTTGAATATCACCATGGAAGATATTTATGTGTTTTGGAAGAATGGGAAGCTTATCCAATGGTACACTGGCCCCTTTGAGATCCTAGATCACATAGAAGGAGTTTCTTTTCAACATGCACTCCCTAAAAATATGTCTCAAGTTGATGATGTGTTCTACGTATATCTCTTCAGTATGTACATACCTAACCCTCACATGTATTGAATCTGGTGGTGGTACAACTAGAGGTTGACCTCTCGTATGAAGCACAGACGATGAGGATATTGGACTGTAGAGACAATTTCCTATAGAAGAGATGACTCATCCTTCCAAATTTCTATGGAGGAATCATACGAATGAATAGGAGTCATGGTAATTTAAGTAATTAATTAAGGAGAAATACTCTCACCTCTTTTTACCTTTGTATGTAAAACAAAATTTCGAGGGTGAAATTTCAAAATGGGGGAAGAAATGTGATGTCCCAAACTTTTATCAATGGAAGTTTCCATTTATAATTATTGTATTTATTATAAAACACTTAAATAACATAAAGAACACAATAAAACATTATTATCGTAAATTTAGAATGAAATATGTGGTATTTAAATGAATTAAAGAACCTATACCAAGAGAATAGTAACCGAACTGTTAGAATAATAATATGACCATTAAACATAGTAACCCGACCAATAGAATAGTAACCATATATATGAAAGTATAACTAAAATTTAATTATATTATAAATGAAAATATGATATATTTATATCTGGGCATAAGAACGTAAATATTTCAAAAATGATAAAATAAATGTTGGTATTTTTTAAAAATGTAAATGTTTATTTTAAATTGTATAATTAATATAATGATTTAATTGAAAATTTATTTTCAAAAGTAGTCTCATAAAGAGATTGTTTTTCTTATTATAATACGAGAATTTTATGAGACTATAATTAATTTTTCAATGTGACATAAAATAGGTCATAATATTAAAATCAGTATTTTTTAAATAAATAATGATTTTAATTAATAATTAAATTTATCATATTTATAATATTAATTTCATCAAAATGATTCTATTTTTTGAATCTACACATTAAATAAGTATTGAGTTTTTTTCTAAAATTGTTCAATTTTTATGAATAGTGAAATATAATAATTTATGGTTTTTTAACATCATAAGAAATACAAGAATTATATAATCATTGATGATGTATGGATAATGAAATAACCAATTAGTTTGAACACTATTGAACTATTTATTGTTTTTAGTCATAGGAATCAAAACTATTGATAGTATTGAGCCAAAATAAAAAACAAATGAATAAAATAATAAAAAACACCCCTCTACTCCCACTATAAATACCAACTCTCACAACCCATTATCCTAAAACCCTATACGACATGGAGAATTATTATATTCTACCCAATTACTCTATAAAAAATATACCCAACATCATTGTCTTGTTGGTCTCACCAAAATACTAGACCCAGGTGCCTTGAAGAGGTTCTCAAGGAGACGACACTCAATAGGTTTAATCCTCCTTTATCTTTTCATTTCTTTCTTATTTATTTCCTCCCATAACCTAACGTATCAAAAATAGAATAATAACGCCATCATAATATATATACTATAATTTTTATATTATAATGTAAAATATATCTTCAAGTCTCTTCTATTTGGCTTCTATTATAAAAATAGAAACATCATTCGTGATGTGTCGATTCATCGCCTTCATAGATGAGGAGTTTTCATTATCCATTACTGCCTTTATGGATGGTAATAAACCATTATAATTGTTTAAGAAGTCTTTAATCTTTATATTATAACGTTTTCATGTACTGGAACTAATATATATGTATAATATTATGTAATTAAAAAAAATTGTTCATGATGATTGAAAACCCGTCAAAACAAATTAAACACTCATCATTTACATTATATCTAATGAATCATCATCATAATAGTACCAAAAAATTATATATAAGACCATTTAAAATCATGGAGGGGAATCAATGTTATATAATTCCACTTCTGTACTTTTCTGTATATTTAAAATAACTCCAACAATTAAAATCATGAAAACCAATCATAGAATCCTGAAACGAACGTACCCAAAAAAATGAAAATAAACATTATAACCAATTGAAATTGTTATAATTGGAAATATAAAATGTAATAAATAAAATATATGATGAATAGGTTCTTAATTAAATTATTGATGAATCCAATTTTATTATCCGGGATATTAAGTGCAAGTGTAGAACAATTTTAGACATAAAGTAACGGTTTCTCTCCAAACCTCCCAATTACATTTGGGAAATGATTTATATCAATTTAAACCAATGTGATTATTAATTTTTATTATATAATTGTTGCATATTTTATTTATATTTTCCAAAATTATGTATTTGTATCCATTCATCATTATTTTATGGGTAAATAGAAGTTTAAAATAGTTTTATTCTCAATTCCTTCCGATAAGCAATCCTTGTTAAAGCGGGATTTCCAATTTCAAACCCATTTTCAAGTACACTAAATAAAATCTTTTAAGACACTATTATTTTTCAAAAATCAATAATTTAATCATGAAAAACTGTCTTAGATCATTTCTAATTTTATATAAACAAATATTACTTTCTCTTATTTAAAGACTCTTTAATATTTTCTCTTATACCTGATTGAAGTGGCTCACGTATAACGTTTCTTAAACACTCTTTTTACATGTTTTAACATCATTTGGGAATAATTTATCATGATATAATCTTATTTTACCTTAATAATGTTCAATTATTATTTATTCTATTACATTATGATACTCTCTTTAGTTATTTCATATGACATGATTATGATTCCCATTTCTTTCAATGGGCAACCCTGATGATTATCTGTTATGTTTGTTTTTTCATGTGTCACACGTATGCATGAAAATTTTATTATGGGTACACCCAGATATAAATCCAATGAATTCGGTATTGTTTAGTCTCATGATATGTCTTGTATGTTATTATAGTGTAAACATAATCCATTATGAGACGTTGTCTTACATATGATATAGTCTTGGCAGTTAGCATTGACTCATGTTATGTAATGTTATATGTTTTTGTCACATTTATATAATTCCATGATTATATGATTATATGTTCTATGTGTTATGATTCCATAATAGTATTCATTTTCAATTCTTGTTATGTTATCACGTTATGCCTTATACCTCATGTGTTATGCTTTATTCCCATGATCATTTCATTATTGGGATTTTTAACTCTTCCCTTTGTTAATTCATTCCCCAGATTATCCTATGCATATGTAAGAGGTCAATGGAATTTAGGAGATCATTATAGATATTAAATAAAATATGTTTTTATTTTTGTTTCATGATTTATAATTATGTAACTGGACCTCCAAATACACTATACTTAACGATCCATGGTCTATATTTGTTGGTTAATTATGATTAAAATCATTTAATAGTATGTGTAGAAAGATAGGGTCACTATAACACTATCCTTGGAGATGATATAGAACATGAAACAAATAAATGAGAATAGGGGGAAGTTTCATATATTAAAAACATGATCCAAACCAAAATTATTTATGAATATGTGTGTATTAGAAGTCAGGGGAGAATAAACAAGTGGGGTTTCCTAGGGATACCATGCTATCTATCCCTCAGTGTGCTTCAATCAAAGAAAATGGTAAGGGTATGGCTACATCCCACAGTTTTCCCAAAAAGGAGAACCACTTAAGCTCAACAAAATATTTTTCTCTATATAATACAAAGATGATGTAGTTGAAGAGAATTAATTCAGAATTGTTCAGAGGTATTAACCCCACATGGTATGTTCTTCATGTAGAGCCTCATCAACTATTTTAGCTAATATGACTCAACAAGAGGAGTCTTTCATTCACAAAAAACATTCTAGAATATTCACTTGACCTGGTAGATATAAAACAAATTTATTTGGAAAAAAATGGTGGGATAATATAAGTTCCATCCATTAAGAAAACATATGGGTCCCATTTCAAATAAACTATCATAGGTCAGCCCCTGATGATAATCAACTAAAGGTATAGGTGGATTCAGTGCATCTGAACATGCTCATTGGTTCCCCTATTCAATCCCTTGTTCAAATACCCCTAGAGCTCTTTTAATCTATTAATTCATTCATATCACTATTCACTATTACAAAATATTCTGTTAACAGTGATGGAAATGTCCTTTATCAGTACCTAAAAAGTGCTGACTACATTAGAGATGTTAAAATACCTAGACTTATATCAGTGCTCAAAAATCACTCATAATGGTCCCCTTTATTGGTTCTAAAAAAAGAGGTGATAAATGGGACCTTTATAATCATGTTAATTTAGCTCCACCAAAGGAACCAATTATCAGAACTTTTAAAAGAACTGATAAATGTGGTTTTTATCAGTTCATTTAAAAGCATCGATAAAGGGACATTCTGTAGTGTGTTGTAATAGCACAATGCATCACCACTTCAATATTCTCTAACTACACACTGCAACCCCAAAAACTCACCAGATATCAAAAAAACAATTCCTAATACAACATTTAAAAGAAATTAATTTTAAAAACCAATCACAAGAAAAACACTATATTATAGACATTTCAAACACCGGTTTATAAAATTACATAAATAAAAATTATTATATACATTCAAAAACATCAATGTTTCTTTATCTTTTAATCATGGGTCGACTAATGTTGTTTCTGAACAAACCACCTATTCTCGAGAAAAAGTATGTACCTATATAAGAAAAAAATTCTTATATTAGTAATAATATATAGAAATAAATTAACACTTTCTGTGTTAATTTTAATAAAATTTATGTCAATTTTAAATAAAAAGATGCACATAGAGTCATGCTGGTATCAGTGTGCATTGGATTGATGTGAGGCTAATTCCAACACATCTCAAATGAATTGTTGATCATTTTGAAAAAGTACCAAAACAATCTGAATGTTGTTTCTTGGTTTTTAGTATGTTAGTTGTCTTTTTTACTAAAATTACATTTTAAATTGGAAACATTAACTTTTGACTCATTCTGATCACTTAGTCTATTGGTTTGACGTGAAACATATTCCTGCATGTCACAAATTACTTATGAATCATTGATTTATATTATTATGAAAAACCAAGCATGTTTGATCATTTTTTAGTTAGTGAAATATTTTGAACTAAAGAATAATAACAATCTAAATGTGTTTTCTCAGTTTTCAGGTGTAGCTTATTCATGAAAAGGTATGAAACATTCAGTCACAGTGGTCACGCCATGGGTAAAATAGAGGTGCAACTAATTTCTACATGTCTCAAATGACCTATGGATTCTTTCTCTAAGTGTGAATTAAGTACATTCCTCTATAGAACCATTTTTACAATAATATAAAACCCTATCATTTTTTTAATAAACAAAAAAAATATCTCAAACTGAACATTGAACCCGCACATAAGGCACAAAGAGTGATTTCCGAAAAAATAGACCTCTACAAACAGGCATGATAGAAAGAGGGGAACTAATTCAAGAATGGATAACCATTTAAAAGTTTACATTCATAAATTCAAAAAATAATTGAACTAATAAATGATGATTTTATCAAACCTTTATAATGAAAGATGAAATTACAATATCCACATAAAAAATGAGGAAACTATGAATGTCTTCACCCCAACATGGGAGACAACAAATGAGCTAATTTTTTGTATCCGTATTTCACAAAAAATTAGAAAAAACACATCCTCCACCAACTTATTCTAGTGAAGATCCTTAATGAATAGGAAAATATACTTGATACCTGGATGAAGACCCCCAATGAAAATAGAATCGTTTAACTAATCATACAAAACCACTACTAAAGAAAATGATACCATCTCTTAGAAGTGTTCAAAATAATCCTTCACTATATGCTTACATCACTGAACACTCATGTACTCTTCCCTTTTCTTCATCTCCACCAACTCTCATATAAAGAATCAGATAAATATGGACTTAAGAACATCCCATACCATCGCCACATTCATATTTTATGGGGAAAATAGCTCCCATTCTTCCAAATATGGACCCCCAAGTATACCTAGAACAACATGAACTCTAATTTATTTTGGAGTTCCCAACACTATGAATATATGCTCAACTTCTTCTAGAAACATCAATGTCTCTAACGAACCTCTATTTCCATAAATGGTGGGATGTAACTGACGATAACTTGAAATAGGGAAAGACCCAGCAGAAACATTGGGGACCTTTCTCACAGTAATATTTTTAGTAACGAAAAATAATAAAAGCAGGTTCAGAATCAATTGCTCACATACCGAAACTTATGAAAATGCTCATAAGGAATACATAGGGTCACAATTACCACTTTATCACCAAACCTAACAATTTTCCAAATTTTCAATCCAAAACATTTTACATTAAAACTCAATTTTTTTCCAATCTGAGAGCATTTGAAAGAAATCATTTTAATTTTCAAAATCCATTTCATTTTAACATATTACTCACAAAAACAAAGACTATAAAAGACATAATTCATGATAAACCACCGTAATGAAGAAATAATAGGCATGATCAGCCTGAGGTCATGGTAGTGGGTTATAGTTTCCATAGGATACATGTTTACAATGATAAAAAATATTAACAATCCCCAACATTAATCAAATCTAAAAAGTACCACCATATACATAATACCAGGCCATTGAGTTCTTGGTTGTGATAATAGTGTCCATAATTACAATAAAAATAAATAGGTTCCTAGTTACATTTCATCAGATACTCAGTGCTTACCACCCAAGGGTACCTCTATCTCTTCACCACTCTCTATTATCAAATCCTCTTACCCCTCTTTTAACTCCCCTTCAACACAAAATACACACAAAATCAGGAAAAGATACTAAAATTATTGGTGATTAAATGGTTAAATTGTATGAGGAATTTAAAACATCCATATCCTCAGTCACTTAATAATAAATACTATTCAACTATATTTTTAAGGAAAATTATTTAGCCATTAGGTTCTCATATGTGTAGGGCCATTTGTGATGAAATTTTCTAGACTTTGACATGAATTTTAAAAGGTTTGATGCATTTCAAGGTAAATTTCCACTTATTTCTAATCCATTAGTGACCAAATATCAAGGAAACATAAATAAACACAATATCTTTAACATTAAATTAAATGGGTCGCCTCTAATGGTTATCGTAAGTCACTGGTTTACTTTATGTAGTTTCAAAATGTTCTTGAATTAACATAAATCGGTCTATTATTTCATAGACATGACTATGGATATTCAAAGGATATTCTTCTATATTTATCCAAAATAAAATAGAGTGATAATATATTCAATATAATTCTTCACACGGTTCTATATGGATAACTGCTTGATAACTCTTTTTATAAGATAATTCCACCAAGGAAAGTTAATCCTTCCAAGATCCACTGATGTCAAGAATTAAGGATTAGATAATATCCACCAATATCCAGATAGTCTAAATTGTTTTGTCATTAAACTGTGGAATAATTAAAGTATCAAATTTCACCCATAACCACATTGAAAATTAATGTATTTTCTATAATAATGATAAAAACATCGTTGATCTATTAGATGAAGCACTAGATGGGACACCTGGAAGCATTATTATCTCATTGACATATAATTATTCGAGTCCATCAACTATTGAAGTCTCATCAACATGTATTAAGTTGTTCATATTAGTTAGGATATCCACTATAACCCTTGATAAATATTTATATTTTAGTTTATCCTGAAAACTAGTCAAGAAATCTTTTATGATTTTGTCCCATTTTCTAATAGGAAATGAAATTATTGAGAGAGTACTTATTAGGTTTTTTTAATTTTTTCTTCACTGAATTATAGGTAAAAAATTTAGTGAGGAATAATATGATTTATTTCATCATTAGAGGCCAAAAAATTTGGTGAATAATATAATGTTACATCTTTATGATCCTTACATGAACCTAGTGGAGTCGTGTCTATAGTGGCAAGGAGATGAGATATAGGGTTCATCATGGTTAAGAATAGTACAAATTACAAAACGAAAAGCACAGAACCCAAAAAATAAACAATGATAGATGAAAAGTCGTAAATAACATACATTGGATTCTAGCATAGATTCGTTCGAGGCAACGAAGAGAAGTTCCATTGGAACTAGACGGATTCCTCGAGAGTTTGAGAATCACGACTGACTGAGTACCGATTAGGGTTCTTCTTAAATAGATCGGGAACACTTTTAATAGTGCTTTTATAAAAGCATTGGAAAATATACGTTTTATAATTTTTAAATTGTTAAGAACTAGTAAAAGGGATATTTATCAGTGCTAAAAAGTACTGATAAATCGTGATATTTTTAGTGCTCAAAAAGTGCTCATAAAAAACACCTTTATCAGCATTTATAAAGATTCTTTTTTATTTCACTTTTTGAGCACTAATAAACAATTTTTTTAAACTAATTTATTTTAGTTATATAATTTTTTAATTTTTATAATAATTTATTTATAATTATATAAATTCTTAATTAAAAAATAACAAATAATTTTTTATTATAATTAAAATTATATAAATTTATAAATACAGATAATATAAATTTATAAATATATTAATTTTTTAATATATTTTTCACATTATTAGTGGATATATAACCTTAAATAAATGGATTTAAAAAATTATGGAAATTGAATAATTCAAAATGAGTAAACATTAAAAATATTGAAAAAAGGGAAAAATTTATTAATTAAATATATATTATTAAAAAAATATGGATATATATATAAGTAAGATGAATACAAATTGAATATATATATATATAAATAAATAATTTAAAATGATCAAATTCAAAAATAAAATAAAAAACAAAAGAAATTTTAAAATGAATGCCCTGACTATAATATTATTAAAAATAAATAAATAAAATTGATCGATTGAAAAAATAATAAATTAAATTTATCATGTTATAATAAATTTATAAAATATACTAATATTTGAATTAAAAACATAAATATTTGGTTTATGTGTTTCTATATATTGCGTAAATATATTTCTGTGTGAGTTTGTATATAATACGACATTAATTACATATATATATACATTAAATCAATGTAACACATGACATTATATATATAGATATATGTTAAATTGGAAAATAAAACAACACTATAAATGAATAAGGCATTAATATGTTTTTAGTTAATATTTTATTCATTTTAAATATATTTAAATTTAATATATATTATTTAATAATATTTATAATTAATATACATTATACTTATTCATTTTTTATTAGTAATTGTTTCATTAATAAAATATTCAATATATTTTTAATTTATAGATTTTTAATTTTTTTATAATTATATATTCATTTATATATGTACATTTAATATACACTATTTTTCAATATTTATAATATATATATATATTAGATTTATTTATTTTTATTAATAATTATTTTATTAATAATTTTATAATTTTTTTTAATTTACTAATTTTAAATTCATATTTGTTTAATAATTTCATTTTATTCATTTTACATATCTATATATTAAATATATAGTATTTATTAATTATTTTAGAATATATATATGTATATTTAATTTATTCATTTTTAATAATAATTATTTAAATAATGTAATTGTTAAATTTTTTGGATTTTATTTGTTTAATTACAGAATTTTATTTTGGAACATTATCACTGCTAATAAATCGTCGATAAAGGTTACCATTTATCAACACTTTATTTTTAGTTCTCATAAAGGGTGTTTTTTATAATGGCTAAGTATAAAGAATTCATAAAGGATAACCTTTTTGAGTGCTAAAATAAAGCGCCGATAAAGATGAATTTTATTAGTTTTAAATAAAAATCGCTGATAATTTTTCCCTTAAACAGTGCTTTTATTTAGTACTGATAAAGGTCTCACTTTATCAGTTCTTATTTTAGGGATGATAAAGATAGAATTTCCCATTTCATTTTTTAGTGCTGATAAATTGCAGTGTTGTTAAAGGTGCATTTTCTATTAGTGATTTGAAGCTTTGTAAGGATGGAGTGCACAAGTACAAAAAGAGAGGAAGCCTTACCCCAATTGGGTATATGTGTCTTTTCCTCCACCTAACATTAGAAACTCTATGTTGGAAATATTCAATAGTTTATGAGGTCTAAAGTTGCATCTAACACATTTTATATCTCGTTGTCATCCTATGATGAGAACCCTTAAGAAAAAATAATAATCTAACCTTACATGCTTTGGAAAAAAATGTAATGACTAGCCATTATCCCGTATTCCAGTTTACCATCCCTATCGATCAATGGATAAGAATATATCTATTGGTAGTTTATCAATCAATTCAACTCTACATTGGAAAAGATTAATATCCTTGATATTTCAAATTTTAAATAGTGAGATAATGAGAGCATCTCATATTTAATCTCTAGGTGGAAGAGATTATCAGACTCTTTAAAAAGGAAACTTCATCAGGTTGATTTATTTTCCATTTGTATTGAGAACATACATGATTACTTATAGGCATCACTCATTCCTTTGAAATATAGAGGTGAGTTTTTTTGACCATTCTGTAGTAACCCAATGTTTGGATAACCCCATTGTATGAACTAAATAAAATCCCTGACCAATCCTGATAGATCGATGAAAGAGAATGGGTAATGTGGAAATTGAAATCGTCACTCTTAAGCCACCTCCTACACGGACCCCAATTCTAAATCCCATACCATATTACAAAAATCCTTATCTGGAACGATGAATGAAACCATCATAACCACATTAAGAGGACATAAACAAGTATATATCAGATCAATTTTAAGAATAAAAGATTATTGGTTAATCTTTTTGAGATGAACAATCCCCCCATGACATTATAACATCTTTGGAGAACAATTTGTTAAAAATACCAAGGGCCAAGAGACCTGATCCGGTTGGCCTTAGTGATGACACAAAATTATTGTACCTTTCATTGAGTTTTAGGATATAACAGCTAGGAGTTAATTTTTTAATTATATTCTTAAAATTTGGTTGATTCCAATAAATAAAAATTAAGAAATCAAAAAACACAAGTGACATGAGTTTCAAGTAATATCTCATAGGAAGAAGGTGAATGGAAAGAGGTTTCATGAAGGGTCACAAAGAAGTTAAATGATTATATGGCTAAAAATACAATCAATCAGACCCATTTCATCCTCATGGAATATTTTAACCAACAAATTATTCCCCCAGTTTCCATTACCATGGTTTTACAATCCCTATTGGTATAACTATGATCCCAAATCCAATCTTCAATGAAATTGATAAGAAATAAAGTCAACATATGAGAATCTAAAGGTGAAGTTGTTTTAAGGGAAGTGACTTTTGACGCTCTCAAATTCATTCCTCTATCTCTGAGAGTAATGCAACCACCCCCATCAAATGAAATGTATATCAGATGAATAATTACTCCTTGGTTTCATTAATTTCATTCAATTAATGGTATGGTTCTTTGATGATGAGGGTTCACTTGAACCCAACGTCCCCACAGCTGATTGAATAACTCGAGGGAGAGACTACATGGGCTGAGGGCATGAAGGACCATTTAATTGTAGATAGAATCAATATTCAATCCATGTTATTATTGGATCAATATATGCTGCTGAAACATGTGGGAGAGGCCATCAAAGAGATCAACTGAATTAGAAAAACTCAACCACATTTATCGAGAGTCATAGAGACACTATTATCTTAAATGACTAGTTAGAGGTCCTGCAACAGTCCAATCATCCCGAGCAAGTAGGCTGACTATGTCGAACTAACCCATCAGTGATAGGAGTTCCCCCAAATTATATCCATTGATCCGACCCACCTACCACAAATACTCTTTCCCCTAAAGTTTCTTATAAGGATTAGTCACATGTTAGGAAGCATATAACATTGACCCAAAAAATATGACATCTGGAAATATTTTTCCTTGATACAATCCTTGATTTCAATCTTGGATTCTCTCAATTACTCCAATGACCTCTAAAAAGAACTCATATTGGACTTATTAGGCCCCCAAGAGTTTGAGGGTGGGGTCCCTTCTACTAAAGTGTATCATGTAGAGATCTACCCCATGTAATGTCTCATAGTTAATTACTTCACATACAAAGACATAGATACTATCACACAAGGAATATCATACCATTGTACGTATCTCAAAATCTATATAACAGTTTTGTCTGATGAGTCTTACTTTGAAATGGCTTAGGGATCAACCTCATTTCAGTAAAAACACATCATCTATTACATTTAAAAAATATGGATTATCTCTTTCTTGTCTAACACTTCTAGGTTATGACAATATTGAATAAAATCTACTCAGCCAAATTTAGTTCAAGACTAATTCAAGGAAATCGATTCTAACATATAAATTTTGGTTGTTCAGCAAGTTACAACCATCATTGTTCATTTAAGAAGTAATTTTTCCCATCAACATAAAATAGTCCCATCATAAAAACACAAATGCCTAAATCACTTTTTCAATGAAAAAATAAAGAAATAACATGTTTATAAACAACCATTTTAATATATTTAAACTCAATATATTGACACATGATTCTATAGAAGGAAAGGAAAACAACCCATGACTGATAGTGTCACACAGGTGACTACCACAAATTCTTTAGAAATGATCCCAACCAACCTAATGAAATAACGTTGTGATGAAACATAATAATCATGAATCTGATTGATAATATGAGTCCATATTTGGGTATGTTTTCATCGATATTCATGCATTCAGTCAAAAAAATTGATCCTAATAGTGTGAAATAGGTTTTTTATCCTAGAAAATTGGTAATGGGTCAGGTGAAAATTCACTCGCCTCATCCATGAAGTTTCTTCAAATCTCTATCTCTCTAACTATATCTAAAAGGATTATAGCTTCAATGATGTGGAATAAGAATATCACTACTCTATATTTCAGATGTTGAAATGATAACTTATTTCTGACATTGAAAACAAACATTCATCGCCCAATACCCCTAAGTGTGAGTTAAAATTGAAAGAAAAAGAGGAAGATAAATATGATCTCAATGATTCCTTGGTACACTTCATGAAAGGTGTTTCATCAACCATGGTTGAACTCAGTTAGGTATATATAGGTACATAGGAAGATCCATTACCAACACTAGTTAATGTGGACATATATTTAAAATAAAAATCTGTATATAACTTATTTCTAATGTTTCCCCATGATGTCTTTTCTTGGATCCACATAGATATGAACAACCTTGATCCCGAGGTGTCCACCCACCACCTAATCTTATAATATGACTATTTTGTTTACAAGAAAACATCCCGAAGGATGCATTCAATTCATACATCCAATGTTTATGTGGAAGTTGTTAAGATAATCATTTGCAACTTCATTGAAGAAGTATAGTACCTAAATTGCCTCTCCAATATTGTTCCATTGAATAAAAATAATGGTATGATCATATTTTCATCAAATTTAGGGATATGAAATGACATTTTCCAAAAGATTATTTCAAGATTCTTGTCAGAGAACATTGGATCGATGTTATTACTAGGTATTAATCAATTTCCATTATAAATGGATATTCTAGATATAAAAAAATGTTAAGGCCCATAAATATAAACTGATCATCACATTAGGTCACCCAAAAAAAATATTTCTATTAGGACATGACTTTCAGTTTGTAGAAATCCATTCCATATACTAACATGCCATGATCCTCATTTTAAGATACTTCTTCAGAATGTTTATAAGATAATAAGTCAATTAATTGGTGGTGAAATCTCAGCAGTTTTTTGATCATCTAGATGATCTTGAATTCATTTTTAACACGCTTATGAATCATAACTTGAAAAATGAGTCCACTGAAGTGTTCTTTTGGTGTTACCTCATGATAGTTTCCTAGATTCATGGTAAGATATCCTAGAATCAATGTTGGTATAGAGAAGGCGAAGGATATCATTAACATTTCACCTCCTCATAAGCTCAAATAGTTTATATGAATACATAGATGTATCACAAACATTTGATTATTCATTGTGAATATTTTAGAAATCTTTTTACCATGAATAAGATGATGAAGAAGGGAGTGATCTATCAATGGATAAAATACTACCTGGAGGCATAATATAGCCTAAAGAAATATCTCCTTGGATGGAATGTTCAAATTCCAAATGTTGATGGAAATCCACTCATTATATACATAATAACCTTAGAAGAATAATTTCATTCATTACTAACACAAACTAATGATGTCAGAAATGATAGTAACCTCTATTAACATCGTATAACCATGTCTGACACTGAGACTCGATATTGTGATATTAAGAATAGTTGTATCACTCTTACTTTTTTTGTTTATAAAAGATTCCATTATCTATAACAACATGTGATCTAGTTTTTGTCTCGTGATGATATAACTAAGTATATCCTCAATAATCCCACGCTGATTTGGTGTTTGAAACAGCGGGAAGATAAATTTTGGTAGTTTTACATTAAATTCATTCTGAAAGAGGTGATAAAGGATAGAAATTAAAATATGTTTTGGGAAATTATCCTTCCATAAAAATAATTCCATTGCATGTTTAATTTGTAGATGTATAGGTATTCTCCATATAGGACCACCACTAGACCTAGGTAATGTACATCAATGGTTCTTATAGAAGAATAAAAAGGAAAAGTACGTAAGGCACAAAGTTCAATAAACTCAGGTTGTTTGGCTTTCTAATATCTCAAGGAAAGGTAGTTCTACCATATTCCGTCAAGTTGATGGAAGGTTGCACCAACAATGAGGAAGAATACGAGGTTATCATTGCAGGACTAGAACTTATAGTGCATATACCAATGGATCACCCAAAATTAAAAGCCCATTTATAATTGGAAATAAAGGAGATCAATAGGGATTATTCCATTAAAAAAGAATATATAACCCTCATACCCCATTATGTTTTCGGGTATATTGAAAAATTCCCGTCATAGCCATCATTAACTCAAATCATGTGTTCAGAAAATTCCCATGTAGATGCATTAGAAAATGCATCTGTAGCTTTAGAAGATCTAGAACGGGATGAAATATGCATCATATTATTTCAATAAATAATGGTATTTCCATTTTTAATGACAATACGGAAGATATCAACATGGTAAATTTCTTCCCTGAACTAGATATCCTACAAATGGTTAGATGATTCCCATAATAAAGATGTATAAAATGAAGTTCATCTAGCATATAGAGATAAAATGGAGAAAATATGATTATGATCAATCTATTTTTCACATTATGATGGCCCAAATCATTATAAGACCCACTATAATCATGGACTTTATGGATTTCTACTATGGTGTATTGATGGAGAAAATAATACTACAATTATGAAATGAGTACACACGAGTTCATATGGTTCTCATAGTTAGGGATCAATAAATCTCATAAAATCACAAGGATTGCGTATCTTTTTCCCCTAATGATGTAGGATTTCAAATAATATACCAAGAGGATCCACTCTAGTCAAATACATGTCAATTATATCCTTCAACCCTAGCATTTTTACACACTATTAAATACTCTTGGCCATTTATCATATGGGGGATTGATGTTATGGGTCCATACCATCCAACTACATCAAATTAGTTCAATTATATCCTTACTAACACCAATTTATTTTCTAAATGGGATGAATAAATACCCCTCATGGAAGTTAGGATAAATAACATCATCAGTTTTATGAAGTCCAACACCATCACCCAATTTTGTGCCCCTCACACAGTACTGAAAGACTACAACACCAGTTATCGATAATCCATGTTGAATAGGTTTTAATAAGAAAATAAAATTTAGTCCAACCATTCATCCCACTCTCATATAAAAATTTAAAAAATATAGGATTTCAGCAAAACTCTTTCAAAAAAGCTTCTAAAAGGGATGGGCAAAGAAAATAAGTATTTTACTAAGAATATAATACATGGATAATGGTTTTATCATAGTAAAACACAAAAACACATGCATAAAACCATGTATTCATAGGTATAAAAAACCAAATATTTCCTTCCCATCATGGTCAAATTTCTTTCAATTTTCATTAACATTTGTGATTACATATTTTTGGATGAGAAATCTCACAAGATTTTATAAAAACTACCATGGTTAGATGATAAAATACTATATACCATGCATCATTTAGTGGTTTATCAAAATAGAATAGCCTAAAATTTTAACAAAAAGTTCACCTTTATTCATTTCTCCAAGGTAAGCATGTTTTTAATCATAGGACACCAATGATGCATTGGATGAAACGTCCAAATATTGAAACAAAATTGGAAGGACCTTTTTTCATCCATAAGGTATGATCTAATGTTTCATATTCAATAATTACTTTAGATGATGAGTGTATCAAACCCCTTACTAATGAAAGTTTTCTTAATAAATATTTCATGTGATGAAGCCAATCACCACTGATAATTTTCAAAAGATGTAAATAGGAAATCCAAATCGAACATCCAAGAAGCATGATGTTAAAATATATCACAACTCATCCTTTCACTATTATTTTAAAATTTATGGTTTATTTCCATTTCATACGATGTAAAATTACACATTGTTGGGGGTCTTGATTGAGAGGACCACTGTTCCTAGTATTGGTCTCTTACCAAACCATTAACTCCTACTAATGTGTAGCTTGATGCTCACTCTATTGAGATACATAGTCAAATTTGATCTATCATTCTAGGTCCATCCAAAAAATAAAAAAATATCATCTATTTCATATCACCCTGATCTATGTAGGAGATTCTATTATGGGTTACCTCCTTCAAAACTAATGGTTAAGACAAAATTTTACATAAATTGCATATGAAAAAGGTCTGGGAAAATTAAATTCCACTAGTTCTTGGTCTAAAAAACTCCTTTATAATGATATGTATCCATTTCAGAAACCATATTTGATATATATAGATATTAATGTTCCCATAAAAATTCTCAAGCTATTGGTGCTAAGAACATCCAACTCTGAAGGGTGCCTTTATCTTGATTATTCATACTAATCCCAATACGGGGTTTCATAAAACACCCAATGTGGCCTATCAAAAAAAGTCATCTTCATCCTCAGTAAAGATTACATTATCTCAATATGCCCTGAAAACATCATAATGGGAACCGATTTTGGAATATGTTTTATTTTTATTCCCACATTTTTTCCCATATCACTTCCTCATATACAAGAGTCTTGAGATCATAGATTACAACCTCATCTCTTTAAATCCTGAATATTATAGAGAATTATTGAATGGTCCACAATGTATGGACAAATTAATCGGTATGCATGCAAAATGATCTTTGATTGAAATTCTTGTACAGTTTCGATGACCCCCTAATTTCCCCTTATTTCTCACACCGAGCAAGACTCACAAGATTTTAGAGGTTTTTGATTTCCAAAAAACATAGATAGTTGACATACACAATAATGAATTCTAGATAACAGTCATTCCATATCTCATAACCATAAAAGATATGAATGGTCCTTGATGCAACACTATAAAACGAACATCATTGGTTAAAGCTGTGAGACCTAAAACTGTATTAGAATAAGGTCCTGATCACATAATGTCAAAATGAATGATACGCCATCAATTGTATGATATGATCCCTATTCTCATTGTTGGTCACTTTCGCCATAAAGAAACTTTCATATCGAGAACTATGTGTGGATTGATTCTTATTTCACAAAGATACATAGTAACTCCCAAATTATTTTTCTCAGGACTAGCTATAATCGAAGAGATATGAATATCCCTCTTCTCCAGTATCTAAGCTATACCTACATGAAGAGATACCAATTTAAATATATATTTTAAGTTTTATCCCAATGTCCCAAAAGGGATCATAGTCACCCAGTTGTGGTAGTCTTGAGTCCAAATAATTCTTACATTCCTTTGATGAAACATCTTTTTGTACACCGTACCTTGTATCAGAGGAAATCTTGACCACCACAAAACCTCAATGGCCATTATTAATAGGAACATCATATTCCCTAGAAAACCTATATTTTGACTATGCATAACACACCACAGTTTGGATCTTTATAATATTCCCCTGATGATGTTTCAATCAGATGCATATTCATCCTCAAGAGAAGAAATCTTATCTATATACACCTTAAAAATTTTGTTACTGGGAAATATACTATCTATGTTTATGAATGATAATTCCATAACTTTATACCCTAGGCCATTACCATATGTTTGGAAATACCAATGTTATGAATTTAAATTTTACCTCCTCACATTATAAAGGAATTATAATATCCTTGTATTATATCCTCTACCTTTTTCAATATCCCTATAATATATTGTCAATACTATAGAAAATTACTCTCATCCGTGAAAATTTTAATTCCTTATTTCCAAAAAAATATGGATAACCCTATAATTTCATCTTGTTTTTCACACCATTCTTGAATAATGTGTGTTTATATATTTCATAATATTATTCCATTTATCATTATTATACCAATAATAAAATTAAGGTTGAGAAATATATTATCTTCATATGACGATATTAAAATACACGGTTCACATCCCTTTCACATGATGTGAAGCTGTATTATAACTTTTCCATCATTTGAAAGGTCACTAAAATTGTTTCTGGTCTCATAACACACCATTATTCCCTTCAAGTACTATGTTTTCCTTGATTATTATCTCCATAAGATATATAATTACACTCAGATCCAACATCCTTCCCATCCACCATATGATAAAAATTATTTCTTCCTATAAAATAACTTGATCAGTTTTGGGAACATAGATCTATTTATGGATTGATTATATTTCTAATAAGATATTTAGTCATGCCTAGATCCCTCAATCAAGGTCCATCTACAATGTGTTTCTGTAATCCCATGAATATAACCATTATCCATGATAGAGATTCAAACATGGGTACCATCATTTTCCTACTCATGATTGAAACAGAATTCCCCTTCCTTACATAAGAATAATATCTATATAGGTAATTTCATATCCATGTCCAATTCTGATCTAAATGATTCATTCATGATCAAAAATACTCCTTTCACAAATCACACTCTTTGTATTAGAAACCTCGGCTCATCACAGACCTTCTTTAGCTATCAGTGATAAGAGAATATAACTTTTAGTGAATCATTTATCTGGACTCTTCATTCTATGAATTCATATTGAACAACATAATACTCCCCCAATGTTTCTCGTCAACTAGAGGAACATTTTTTGGAATGAGAAAATACTTTTACTAATCAATGCTTTAAAAATATTGTAAAAAAACTTTTCAGACATCGTCTATGATAATTCATTATGAACTTTTACTAGGACACTTTTTCAGATATGATAACCCTGTGATCATGGTTTACAGCTTCACTCTTCACATACAAAATATATTGGATTTTTTAATCATATAAATCCATATTTTGGGTCATTATTCCCATAACCATTGGTCAAAACTGTTCGACCTAAAACACCAGTTTCATTGGTCTATCTTGAATGTCCATAAACTACCAATGGAAGGAGGCACAATGATCTGTATGTAAACATTTAGTAAATGGAAGCCTATAAAAAAGCCATGTCTTTCCCATGATGTCTTACTTATTTCAAACATATAAGAATGAAATAGAGGGACCACATTGTTTAGGGTCTATAATGTGACCCTAGAAAAAGAAATTATGCTCTCTAGGCCAAATAAACTAGGAAAAAATTTAGAATTATATTTTTCTTATCATTTATATTTTAATTTACTAAAACAAATGTGTCTATTCTTATGATCTAATTCTAGTATTACATTTTAAATAAGGAATAAAAAAAAGAACCAACAAAAACATGATTCTTTATATTCATATAGAAAAATGAAAGGAGAATGTACAAGTTAGAGTCTCTATTCACCATAGTCATGGACTATAATATTTTATAAACATAATATTTGAGCTTCTTGATTTCCACCTAATCATCCTCAACTATTTTCCCAATAACGAACATATATCTTGCATCATTTCCTTAGAAATAAAAAGTTTTTCCAGAATAGTGTGAATTTTATCATTCCATTTAACATCATCCTTATCCTAATATTGATGAATATTTAGAATGTTTATCATAGAATCATCCAGTTCTTGATTGAGATGTATATTTTGAAGAGCATTCTCATCCACATCTCTTTGTAAATCTTATATCTCTTTGGAATGGTTAATCTCTTCCTATGATAGTGTGTCACGATGTTTATATTGTATTATAAGAATCATTACCTTTATAACAAAATTTTGAGACCTTTTCTCTTATTATAATCCTAAAATGACCTCATTTATGGAATAGTAGCCCTTACAGTAATCAAACCCTCCATCTACTATATTGGGTAACAAGATCGAGAGTGGGTAGAGTTTTAATGGAAGCACTATAAGATTCATATTCATGGATACATTCCTTATATCATTAAAAATGATATACTAAGTTACCCAATAATAATTATAGGCCTCCAAACATTCCTCTAGACCACTCTTGGATGGGAAGACATACTCTATAATTGATTTACATAGAGAAGAAGCTTGTGTCATTTTTTTCGATGTAACGTTAACCTCACCATGTATCGTTTGTTAAACTAGAGTTGGGACTTACTCCCTAGTCATGGTTCTTGAATGTGACTATACTAAATGTATTTCGATATTTTTCATAAATATTTCAACATAATAAAGAAATTGATATAGTTACAATTAATGTGGATAACAATACTTATGTATTGATGGATCATCATGTAGGTATAAGTCTCTCCCATAATTATTAGACTCATAGATGTTATTGGGGAATTATATAGGTGGTTCACCTTCTTGAGTTTTCTTAGAGCCTAAATAAGAAGTATGTTGAGAATTACCATTTCTATGACCCTGAGTTGAAATTATCCTAGTTACATGCTCATGAGAGGACTCAAATATTTTATGTTAGATTAGATGGAAATATTCTTTCTAAAAAATCATTCTCATTTCAAGAGTCTTGTTTAATATAAAATACATAATAATTCTAAATATTCATAAATATGTACTCACAACTATCCAAATCCTTATTGAAGTCAATGAATTACTCTAAATATTTTGGGATTCTAATTTGTATATGAATGTCTTATGATTCTATTATTTCATTATATAAAACCATAAATCTCACCACATCCTCACTAGAAGGGAGGTCCAGAACACCTAGGTCAAGAATTAAATATGTTCTCTTAATAGATTTAACATCAATAATTCTATTAGTTTCCACTCAAAATGGTGGTGGGGTTTTGGGATCCTCAAGGGTACATCTCATGAGATCTATAGTAGGGTCAGTCTTCTAAAATAGTGTTCTATTCTATTATCAGATATTCTTAATTATCCAACCCTTGGAAAGTATGACTGGAGGGGATAACACCTCTTTAAAATGGACTATTTTCACCCTAATCACCCCTATTGAATCACCATCACCTCCATGACACACACCATGAAATACAAGATCTTGATTAGATTCTTCAAGATAGAGGATGGATAAGTGGAGGTATCCATGGGTTTCTCTTATGTGTGTGATGAGTATGGGAAAAAATAAATTGATAAAGTTATCCATATATTCTTAACATTATGCTATGCACAATATTAATTTCCAGAATATTATTCTTCCATGGGTAACACGAGTAGGACTTATCTCATCCATTGACAACTCTTCTATTGAAAGTACATACCCACCAATGAGTGAGCACATTTCACCCAAAATACATCCATTATTGACGGATGATCAACATTAGATCCCTTGATAATAGAAGGGGAAGTTGATTATTTAATCCATTAGTGTGGTTAGACTTATACTATGGTCATATAATAGTTGTAGAGACTCGAAGACTGACGTACATAGACATTACATTACTTTTGCGGAATAATTAGTACATAACAAAAACAAATACACAAGGACCTTAATAGTTTAGTGTCTTTGGAAACTTGGAACGTAATCTTCTAATCGTGGTGAAAGATCTTCATCATCTCCCATAAAGATCTTCACATTTTTGTTTCCTTACATAAAATATTTCTTTTAATCCTGGGGGAAAAGAAAATATAAAAAGGGTGAGCTCAAATGCTCAGTAAGGTTAAGTATGGATAAAATAAAACATACCATATACATTTGAACTGAAAAAAACATGAACATTAGAAATCATGAGCAATGACATAAAACATGGAAGTACATAAGGCATAGATCATAATGGAACATAAATCATGATAAAATATCATGGGAATAAAACATGTAATTGTGGCATCCATTAAGCACATGTAATGATTTCCATAGTAGCCAAGGCATTGCTGCCAAGACCATCTTAGTGGACAAAGTCCCATTCTGAATCGAGTTCACTCCTCGTTTCAGTCCTGTAACACTAAACCGGATTAACTTACCATTCCAGCCAGGTCTATATCATGAGATATAAACTCTTTACCCAATGAAATGGAGGGAGATATAGGTCCCACCCATCTCATAATGAAATCATTCTTACTTGTGCCACAAAATAAACATACATCATTCATAATAACCCAACGAATAAAATGGGTTTCATAAACATAATCCCATCATCACATAATCCATATAAAATAAATGGATGTCATTTCATAATAAGAAAAGTAAAACCATGTAAATCATAGAGACATTACACTTGAAATATACACATATGAAATAATTTCATCTTAGATGGAAAATGGTTTTGATAAAACACTTGAAATGAATTCTTGAGGAAAATATCATTTCTTCTTCAAAATCAATTTCTTTTCAAAAAACGTCATGCAATTTTAAAAGAAAGATATTTTGTTGAAAATATTCATGAAATATTTTGGAGTAAGCTTCAAGAAAATAAGGCTTTATAAAACCGTAAAAATCCGTTCGTGCCGTATAAGTTAAAAAAACATTCTTTTCGTACTTTTGCCGAAAAAGTCAAAATATACCTCGTAACGTAAAAAAAGAAAGATTCCTTACATACCATGATGTAAAAGTCAAAAATGGGTAAAGAAGACTTTAAACATACATGAAAACACTTTTATAAAACATGGACATGGATGGTAGAAATAACCCCAGTAAATACTTACGAATAAACAATCTCGGATTAAAATGAGATTTACAAAATTATCCCTTACCTTAGGTCCGATATGCTTCGTAAGTGTCTGAACCTCCTGTATAATGATTTAAATCATGTCATTGACTTATTCCATAATCATACTCATTGTTATGATATCATATATGGTTCACTTATGACTTTATATTAACCGTTCTTTTGTAAATTCCATGTTAAAGAGCGTTTTGGGTAAAATTGTTTCATTTGTCGTCTGTGTTTTGACTTGTAATTATTCATATGATTACTTAGATAATTATTACTTAATTCCAGAATATAAAACATGATTTATATATAATATATATTCAGAATATACATATATATAATAAATCAGTAAATGGAACGAAATACACCGTTCATGGAGACGGTAGGCTGTACGTACGCGTGAACGCTATTTTCATTTCCTTATTGAGTTGAATGGAATTAAATAGATGACATAAATATATATATAAATAAATACAGTAGCATTATTATTCCATATATTTCATTATTATTCATTATATATACATTATAATCATTCTTGAATGGTTAATCATGGAAAATGAATCTCATCGCGTTCGTGGAGACGGTAGTCCGTACGTACGCACGAGCGATGATATCATTCCAGTGATCGTGGAATTTTATTGGAGTGTATGTATACTATTTCAGAGTCAATATCACTTTAAAATAATCATATATAGTCATTATTTACACCATTATACCCATCCAAGTAAGGTGATGGTGGAAAATAGATTACACCACGGCGTGGAGACTGTATTCCGTTTGTACGCACGCGCGGTGATTTCATTTTCTGTTGGATGGATAGATGGTGAAATAGGGTTGTTTCATACTTATAATAACATATCGGTATATGAGTGATACATATGTTATTACTTCATAATGAAAAAACTAAACAAGAAGAAGTAGAAGAAGAAATAAAGTTGAAAGAATCGGTAACGAACATTACCTCTTCTTTGAAGCGCCTCTTTGAGACCTCCTCTTAGGGCACTAAAATTGGTCTTTGAAGAAGACCAGGACCTCTAGTATGTTTCTAGGGAAATGGAGAAGATAATTTTGAATGGGTTGTCTGAGCTTGAAGGCTCAACGTGGTGTGTGGAAGAGAGGGATGAGGTTCCCTTTTATAAGGGAGGAGAGGGGCACCTTTGGAATTCTTAAAAATATTAACTTATAATAAATCTAACCCGACTTAAAAACCTCCCAAAATGACTCATATTAGAATCTTAGATTATATAGGGTTGTAATATCATCAGAAAATATAATTTAGACATGTTTGGATCTTATTTTAATCCTTATCATTTTGATTTATCCTTATTTAATCTATTTAAGTTTATTTGTGGTAATAAAATTCTAAATTTTAAATTATTACAAATAATTACTTATTTGTTGTGAATTTTCCCTAATTGGTTACTTTATGACATTATAGACCATATAAATTTAAATTTATAATTTTTAAATATTTTTGTGATTTTTAAACAATTTTATAATATGTTATTTTTATAAAATAACAATAGTGTCAATTTTTACACTATTCATTTATTTGAATTTAAATAAAATATATACAGAAGATATGTTCGAAATAAAAGCTTTAATAGATTCATAAAATGTCATATGTATCTATAAATTTATTGGATTACATTAAATAGTTCATATAATATTTATTTTATTATTTTTATAACCATTTATTTGGTTTATCTCTTAATAAAATAATTAGTACAACATTTTTGTATAATTATTTAATATACTGATTTGTTGCATAAAAATTACAAATAAAGTCATATGATGAATATAAATCTATTAAATTTCACAATAATATTTTTACTAGAATTTATCATCTTAAAATCACAATATTTAAATTGTTATATTTATTAAATTATGACGGTGAAAACTTTGGCATCATTTAAAATAAAATAAAATAAGTGTCATAATCACTCTTATAAGGCTCCAAACTGTTATATATTAGTTAATTGGATGATTACGGTGTATCTATACACTACCAATTAGTTTTGGTCAGGTTTTTGGGCCTTTTAATGAGTATTATTATTTCAATAAAAACTATATTACTTATTTTTCACTTAATAAATAATTTATGTATCATTAATGTATCACCATTAATGAAAATTATTTAATCCCTAAAAATTCGTAATAAGCTATCATGATGTAGATAATTTTACTAGATTTCTGGAGACTATTCATGTTCGTAGTTTTATGGTTTTAATCACTATATTAAAATTATTATACTTATAAGATTTAAGAGAGTGACATGTTGTCACTTTCTTTGGTTTCAATAATAATTAAATTATTTTCGGGGTTAAAACTACATAAAATGAATCTAATCCGACCCTTAGGTTATATGGGTCTACTTTTAGCCACCCAATAGAATTTTTTCATGTGTTATGGTAATTTTATAATATTATATTTACCCTTAATTACCTGATTTACCTTTAACTATGGTAAATAAAATTTACCGTAGTTACTATTCATAATTCCCAAAAATAAAAAGTAGCCTATTAACATATTTTGGACCCAATGATTCCAAATATGGAATCCATTTTTTTAAATTCAATTCACAGAAGTTGTATAAATTAAATTAAAATTAATCCCATTGTCGAATGAAAACGGGTTTTTGTTTAAAACTTTGCAAAATATTGAATTGATTTAACCTACGAATTTAATGTAAAATCAATGCTAATGACATACATTATATTAAATGGTAAAAATATATTCTATTTATACTTTAAAACCATTCAATATTATAATTTAACCATATAAATTATTACAATGAAAAAAGTTGTTTTTAATTAAAATATAGTGTGTTTTTACTATTCATTAAAATATGAAAGTTATCAAAAAAATATCAAAACTTTATCCAATGTAAATTTTTATATCTTGATTCAAAATAAGAGTTTTATTTTGTCAAATTGAACTTATAAACATGTCAACAACTAGATTTAAAGTGGGTGCGCCATCAAAAGTAGGCAAAACTGCATTTTTTGAAAAATACACATTTTACCCAAAAAATTTATGTTGTTCTTATACCATGTTCTATAAAATGTTTAATATGAATAATAATGTTATAAAATTCAAAATTTAGTTAATAATATTCATAACATCTAGTTCATAATAATATTATAATAATATATCATTGTTTAGTAAAACCCGGTATTGCGTACAACACACGCTATCGAGGAAGGTCGTGATTGCGTGTAATGCAAGACAAGTCAAGGTTGCGTGTTGTGAAAAAATCCTTCATTGTTTCGTATAACATAATCCCACCATATTTCATTTATACATTGAATATATATATATATATATATACTCAATGTTGCATAGAATTACTATTATCAAAATTGTGTGTAACACGATCCAAAAATAGTGTTTCGTATACTGCAAGCTAATATGGTGTTGCGTATAGTGCAAGGTAATATTGGTGTTGCATACAACACAAGAAATTAATGAAATTAAAAGAATATTTTTCATAAAATCTCGGGGTGTTACATTCTACCCCCCTTAAAATGAATTTCGCCCTCGAAATTTGTCGGGGTTATAAATGGTTTACTACTCGAAATATTGTTTAATAGAAACCCACATCGTAAAAAAGAATACCAAAACATGGATTTAAAAACTAAAGTATGAAATGTAACGGTTACCCAAATTAACTCGTCACTGGGTTTCCATGTAGGAGAACATAGGTGAATATATGGATATGGAAGAAAAATATAACCATCAAGTTCTGATGGAGAGTGGTAGAGAACATGGCTATGAAGAATCCATTAATCACAAAGCCATAAATTTGTGATGATCTACGATACCATCTGATTCATCAGATATAAGAGCACTAGGACAACATTTTTGGTTTTCAATATCATTTCCCTAAAGTTGAAAATTTTGAATTAGAAGAAATAATTTCTTGATTTTGGTACAATCTCACTACTGTTCGTGCTTTGAACAATTTCAACTTCATCTCTTAAAGAAATGAAGTTGAATTTGTTATTTGTGAAGTGTTAACAGATCATGTGATAGAATGATGGGTCATTCCATCTGTTTCAAACAAAAGGTTATCAAAAGTTATCAAATATACATAAGTCCATCTATGATGATATTAATCATATATGGTTCCTAAAATGGACTTATAATTCATATATCATGCTACTTAATATAATAAAACTAGTTTCTACTAAACAGTGACTTTTTGTAGGCCAGTGGTAGGCGATAAAGGATAGTCGCACTTCGGTTGTGGGTTTGATTCCCACAGCCTTGTCCGACGCAATGGGTTGTCGCCTGTCTTGCAGTTTGTCCTTTTTTTAAAACTACATTACTATAACATCCCATCAATAATATCGAAAAAAACTTCTATCCTTAAACAATACTATCTTATGTCCAACAAAATCCATTCCAATCATTAGGCTTATCCATAATACTGCAGTCCACTCTCATAATATAGTGAAAATGATTACCAGAGATTTAATACCATCGTTGATCCGCATATATCATAAGATATGTCTTGTTGGTCACATTCCAAACATTCGAAGGCCTTAATCATGTATTCTCTTGAAAAATGAATACCCATTGAACCTTAGTGAAAACATGAATGCAGTTAAAAGTTAACACTTTCCACATACCAAAATCCTCAAAATTCTATATACTCAAACCATGATATCACTTAGTCCTTATATCAATCATGAGCTCATTAATACAATCAAACATCTCATTATCTTCTTATTCCTTCATTATGCGCATATCATCTACTTTACAAAAATATCTGAATAACCTTCCATGGTTTCTGGTACCATTCAACATATACTTTCAAATACTTTTAGGAAAAACAATAGTGTAACAATCCTTAGATGATTCTTTATTCCATAGTACCACTAACTATACAACATAACTCTCGATAAACATACAATCATTCCACTACCTTCTAAAACAACTGACTGAGCTTCAACACTTCTTTCAGCTCATATATCATTTTTAGTCTCCTCATCATTATCCACATAAATACTACCCATATGATCATGCTGATTCTCTTCATGATATTTTCCATTAGGGCATTGGTTTTCATAATGCCCGTACATTCCTCATTTAAAACATCTAATCATTGTTGATGTTGTAGCAATACCATTATACTTGTCCATGGTGTTAACTGAACCTTTTCCTTTTCACTTACTGGCTATGTGTCCTTCTTTTCCACACCCAAAGAATCTTCCAGTTCCTTTGAAACAATCTCCCTGATTCCTCTTCCCACATGATTTACATGAGGGATGTTGAACTTTCTTTCCTCTATGATCATCATGAAACTCCATCATTCTCTTATTAGCCGAGTCAGGAAACTTACCAAATTTGAGTTTATTGATCATATTATGAGATTGTTTATTTGGCATAATAATGATGTTTGGACTTCCAAATCCCATTTAATTTGGTTTCTCATGAATAATATCATTCCATTGTCTATCATATCCTCCATTATCGTGAATCATCTTGTTTCCAGCCATTTTCTAAAACCCAAAATGAATAGTGTGAGAGGAAAAAATCATGCTAGGGAAAACAACATATTAAAGGGGGAGTACCTTCAATATCTAACATCTTATGTTTAATTCTATGATCGTTGCCATAATTCTAGGACTATAACCTATACGTATACTAATCCTCGGGGACATCCCTAGACACACCTTAGAAATATCTCTAGGGATTTCACTAATGTTTTCACATCCTAGTTTCCAAAGGTTGACTAAACCTTTCCTCTGATACCAACTGTAGAGACCCTAAGCCTGATGTATATAGACATTACATTACTTTTGCGGAATACTTAGTACATAACAAAAACAGACACACAAGGACCGTAATAGTTTAGTGTCTTTGGAAGCTTGGAACGTAATCTTCTAATCGTGGTGAAAGATCTTCAACATCTCCCATAAAGATCTTCCCATTTTGGTTTCCTTACCTAAAATATTTATTTTAATCCTGGGGAAAAATAAAACATAAAAAGGGTGTGCTCAAATGCTCAGTAAGGGTAATCATGGATAAAATAAAACATACCATATACATTTGAACTTAAAAAAACATGAACATTAAAAATCTTGAGCGACGACATAAAACATGGAAGTACATAAGGAATAGATCATAATGGAACATAAATCATTATAAAATAGCATGGTAATAAAACATATAATTGTGGCATCCATTAAGAACATGTAATGATTTCCATAGCAGCCAAGTCATTGCTTCCAAGACCATCTTAGTGGACAAAGTCCCATTCTGAATCGAGTTCACTCCTCGTTTCAGTCATGTAACACTGAACCGGATTAACTTACCGTTCCAGCCATGTCTATCTCGTGAGATATAAAATCTTCACCCAATGCATTGGAGGGAGATATAGGTCACACCCATCTCATAATGAAATCATTCTTACTTGTTCCACAAAATAAACATACATCATTCATAATAACCCAACGAATAAAATGTGTATCATAAACATAATCCCATCAACACATAATCCATATAAAAGAAATGGATGTCATTTCACAATAAGAAAAGTGAAACCGAGTAAATCATAGAGACATTACACTTGAAACATACACATATGAAATAATTTCATCTTAGATGGAAAATGGTTTTGATAAAAGACTTGAAATGAATTCTTGAGGAAAATATCCTTTCTTCTTCAAAATCAATTTCTTTTCACAAAACGACATGCAATTTTAAAAGAAGATATTTTGTTGAAAAGAGTCATGAAATATTTTGGGGGAACATTCATGAAAATAAGGCTTTATAAAACCATAAAAAATCCATTCGTGCCGTATAATTAAAAAAACATTCTTTTCGTACTTTTGCCGGGAAATTCAAAAAGTACCACGTAACATAAACAAAAGAAAGATTTCTTACATACCATGTAGTAAAAGTCAAAAATGGGTAAAAATGACTTTAAACATACATGAAAACACTTTTATAAAACATGTACATGGATGATATAAATAACCCCAGTAAATACTTACGAATAAGAAATCTCGGATAAAAATGAGATTTGCAAAATTTTCCCTTACCTTAGGTCCGATTTGCATCGTAAGTGTCCGAAGCCCCTGTATAATGATTTAAATAATGTCATTGACTTATTACCGAATCATACTCATTGTTATTATATCATATATGGTTCACTTATGACTTTATATTACCCGTTCGTTTGTAAATTCCATGTTAAAAAGCTTTTTGGGTAAAATTGTTTCATTTGTCATCCGTGTTTTGACTTGTAATTTTTCATAGGATTACTTAGATCATGATTACTTAATTCCAGAATATAAAACATGATTTATATATATTATATATTCATAATATACATATATATAATAAATCATTAAATGGAATGAAATACACCGTTCATGGAGACGGTAGGCCATACGTACGCATGAACGTTGTTTTCGTTTCCTTATTGAGTTGAATGGAATTAAATAGATGAAATACATATATATATACATAAATCCAGTAGAATTATTATTCCATATATTTCATTATTATTCATTATATATACTTTGTAATAATTCTTGAATGGTTAATCATGGAAAATGAATCTCATCGCGTTCGTGGAGACGGTAGTCCGTACGTACGCACAAGTGATGATATCATTCCCGTGATCATGGAATTGTATTGGAGTGTTTGTATACTATATAAGAATCAATATCACATTAAAATAATCATATATAGTCATTATTTACACCATTATACCCATCCAAGTAAGGTGATGGTGGAAAATAAATTACACCACGGCGTGGAGACGGTATTTTGTACATACGCACGCGCGGTGATTTCGTTT
Source organism: Viscum album (assembly GCA_963277665.1). NCBI lineage: Eukaryota > Viridiplantae > Streptophyta > Magnoliopsida > Santalales > Viscaceae > Viscum > Viscum album. The sequence goes on from OY728145.1 coordinate 911,439,381, forward strand.
TCCGTAGGATGGATAGATGGTGAAATAGGGTTGTTTCATACTTATAATAACATATAATTATATTAGTGATACTGATGTTATTACTTCATAATGAAACAACTAAAGAAGAAGAAGTAGAATAAGAAATAAAGTTGAAAGTATCGGTAACGAACATTACCTGTTCTTTGAAGCACCTCTTTGAGACCTCCTCTTAGGGCACTAAAATTGGTCTTTGAAGAAGACCAGGACCTCTAGGATGTCTCTAAGGAAATGGAGAAGATAATTGGGAAGGTGTTGTCCGAGATTTAATGCTCAAAGTGGTGTGTGGAAGAGAGGGAGTAGGTGCCCTTTTATAAGGGAGGAGAGGGGCACCTTTGGAATTCATAAAAATATTAACTTATAATAAATCGAACCCCACTTAAAAACCTCCAAAAATGACTCATATTAAGATATTAGATTAGATAGGGTTGTAATATCATAAACCAATCAAATTTAGACATGTTTGGATCTTATTTTAATCCTTATCAGTTTGATTTATCCTTATTTAATCTATTTAAGTTTATTTGTGGTAATAAAATTCTAAATTTTAAATTAAAACAAATAATTACTTATTTGTTGTGAATTTTCCATAATGGGTTACTTTATAACATTATAGACCATATAAATTTAAATTTATAATTTACAAATATTTTTGTGATTTTTAAACAATTTTATAATATGTTATTTTTATAAAATAATAATAGTGTCAATTTTGACACTATTCATTTATTTGAATTTAAATAAAATATATACAGAAGATATGTTCTAAATAAAAGATTTAAGAGATTCATAAAATGTCATATGTATCTATAAAATCAGTGGATCACATTAAATAGTTCATATAATATTTATTTTATTATTTTTAAAACCATTTATTTGGTTTATCTCTTAATAAAATAATTACCAAAACATTTTTGTATAATTATTTAATATACTTAATTTTTGCATAAAAATTGAAAATAAAATCATATGATGAATATAAATCTATTACCTTTCACAATAATACTTTTAATCGAATATATCATCTTAAAATGGCAATATTTAAATTGTTATATTTATTAAATTATGAAGGTGACAACTTTGGAATCATTTAAAATAAAATACTATAAGTGACATAATCACTTTTATAAGGCTCCAAACGGTTATATATTAGGTAATTGGATGATTAAAGTGTAGAGAAACACTACCAATAAGTTTTGGTCAGGTTTTTGGGCCTTTTAATGGATATTATTATTTCAATAAAAACTATATTACTTATTTTTCACTTAATAAATAATTTATGTATCACTAATGTATCACCATTAATGACAATTATTTAATCCCTAAAAATTCTAAATATATTATCATGATGTAGATAATATTACTAGCTTTCTTGAGACTATTCATGTTTGAAGTTTTATAGTTTTTATCACTAAATTAAAATTATTATACTTATAAGATTTAAGAGAGTGACATGTTGTCACCTTCTTTGGTTTTAATAATAATTAAATTATTTTCATGGTCAAAAGTCCATAAAATTAATCTAATCGGACCCTTAGATTATATGGGTCTACTTTTACCCATCCAATATATTTTTGACATGTGTTATGGTAATTTTATAATATTATATTTACCCTTAATTACCCGATTTACCTTTAACTACGGTAAATAAAATTTACCGTAGTTACTATTCATAATTCCCAAAAATAAAAAGTAGCCTATTAACATAATTTGGACCAACTGATTCCAAATATTTAATCCATTTTTTTTAATTCCATACACAGATGTTGCAGAAATTAAATTAAAATTAATCCCGTTGTCGAATGAAAACAAGTTTTTGTTTAAAACATTGTAAAAGATTGAATTGATTTAACCTACGAATTTAATGTAAAATCAATGATAATTACATACATTATATTAAATGTTAAAAATATATTCTATTTATACTTTAAAACCATTCAATATTATAATTTATCCATATTAATTATTACGATGAAAAAAGTTGTTTTTAATTATAATATAGCGTGTTTTTACTATTCATTAAAATATGAATGTTATCAGAAAAATATCAAAACTTTATCCAATGTAAATTTATATATCCTGATTCAAAATAAGAATTTTATTTTGTCAAATAGAACTTATAAACATTACAACAACTAGATTTAAAGTTGGTGCACCATCAAAAGTCGGCAAAACTGCATTTTTTGAAAAATACACATTTTACCCGAAAAAATTATTTTGTTTTTATACCATGTTCTAGAAAATGTTTAAGATGAATAATAATGTTCTAAAATTCAAAATTTAGTTAATACTATTCATAACGGCTTGTTCATAATAATATTATAATAATATATCATTGTTTAGTAAAACCTGGTATTGCGTACAACCCACACTATCGAGGAAGGTCGTGACTGCGTGTAATGCAAGCCAAGTCAGGGTTCCGTGTTGTGCAAGAATCCTTCGTTTTTTCGTATAACAGAATCCCACCATATTTAATTTATAGATTAAATATATATATATATATATACTCAATGTTGCGTGGAATAAATATTATCAAAATTGTGTGTAACACTATCCAAGAATAGTGTTGTGTATACTGCAAGCTAATACTGTGTTGCGTATAGCGCAAGGTAATCATGGTGTAGCATACAACACAAGAAATTAATGAAATTAAAAGAATATTTTTCATAAAATTATGGGGTGTTACAATAGATATGAGACATTGAATTAAATTTACCACGACTAATAACACTTTGGGATAATTCTTTTTTCCATTCGATGATGTTTCACCTTGGATGGTGGAATAAAAGAACTTGTTTTCTCAAATAAAGGCATTAGATAAGGGAGTAATGAATTTTCTCTTACCATTCCACCCTACATGAACCTCTGGCATGGGGATAAATCCCCAAACATAGAGGGTATAGATCTATTTTCCCAAAAATGGGTTTCATATGAGATATATCTTTGAAAATCCTTGATTGGTTATTGTTTCTATTCTTATTCATATTCCCTATTCAATTCAATATTATGTATTTTACATTGAAATAATTCATCACTAATGGGAGGCGAGGGGGAGAATTCGAATGATTCTTACATTCTCGAGATCGATAAACTCATCCGATTTTTAGGTGGGTTTATCACCCACCCCCTTGGATATTCCCCAATCCATCATATTGATCACTCGTTTCCTGGTATGTATCCAACTATTGACAACATGATTGATAATATCCAGTTCCCATTCATATTTCGCAAATGTAGAAAATTTATTATCATAATGAAATCTCTAGGGTTCTCCAATCGCTATGAGATATGGTATACACAATACATCTTAATGAAATTACCATAGTTCCTTGGTATTGGAAGGTTTCCCTTTCTAGAATTGAACTACCTAACGATGTAACTAATTTGTTACTTCCCTAGAATGTTTTTAAGAAGACCAAAAATCCCTCAACATTAATTTTTTCTTTGAATTTCTTCCCCAATGGAAGTTTAGATAGCTGGATTACATTGTGGTCAACCTGATAGATGGTGTTAGTGGTGGAAACATGATCATCTCTTTGAAGGATTCTTAGTCCATGAGTAACTAGAGCTTCTTACCCACCATTAGAAGTTTCAATTCTCAAACATCCATGGGAGGTGAAACAATTTTATGTTAAAGGAAATTGAATTAGAAAAAAAAATATATGACATTCAGGCTTCCCAAATTATCAAGCATCTATGCACGTAGCCATTACATTATCCCTCAAATCAATCATATATGACCTCAACTAGTAATCATATAGGATATTACCAACAATCATTCTAGTGGGTGGAGTATACTATCGGGATAAGGTAAACATCCTGGATAGACTTAGATTATTCCTATCCGACCCAAATTTTAGATTATGGGTATGATACGGGAGACAACCTAGACAAATGGATAGAATTGGAACCCAGTATGGGATCCCACATTTTTATTACATAACTTTCTATTACATGGTACAGAAATAGATCTTTTAAAGTTTAGATTCTTGAAAAAATGGTATAAAATACATGAAAAAAGAAAAATATTCATGTAGAACACTTGAAAGGATTATTAATTGGTTCATCCTTCATTATATTTACATCATCTCATATCTAGGGGACATACATCAAAGGAAAGGGGTGAGCATGAGGCCACATAAGGGAAATTAAGGGAAACATTTTACATGTGATCATGGAGAATATCAATAATAACATGTGGCACAACAACATTGCTTGAAAAAGAGATCACGAGGAATATAATAATAAAATTAACATGAAACATAAAATTTAAGTGTGTATACATTACTTAAATGAATCATTTACAAGCATATCACTAATGTTTGTCACCAAGGTTTCATAAATTAAAATTACAATGGTTATTCACCCAGGTAATATAAAACATGTCATATTTAGAGATTAAACTATTTATTTTAGTAATTGGAGTGATATAATGGAGAAAACTCCATATTTGTTAATTAATTTTATCCACATATATCGTAATAAAACATTTTATAAATAACTTTTGGAGATAATGATTTTTTATCAATATCATTGGGTTCTAAAAGTTCTTAATGACATGATAATTATGTCATTTTTAACACATGGAAAGGGAACATGGATTTCATGTTTGTTAATAACCACATAAAATAAATCATTTTTACATCCAGTGGAATAAACTTTTAAAATAAATATGTTTGGGTATTCCCAAAAATAAAATAAAAGGTAATTTTTTAAGGAGAGAGAGAAATATTGAGGAGTAAATTCGGCATCATAACGGGAATAAAATGTAGTTTTAGTGAAGTGGTAAATGAGAGTTAAAATGGTCTCCCATTGATAAAACATAATTTAGAAGTAAGGATATCATCAAAAGGGTAATAAAATTGTATAACCATAACATTAATAAGATATATAAAAAATGTTATTGAATTGAAGGTAAAGGAAAGATAATTCTCTTAACTAGAAGAGTTACTCCTAAATCAGGATGAATGGAACATTGTGGACATGAGGAAACCATAGGGGACTCTTTAGGAGGTAATACTACCATAAATGTATATAGGTAGTTTGGGAGTGAATGTAAATGGAAAAAATGGGTTGGTATTTATATCAAAAGTTGAGGATTTGTTTATTAATTTCCAAATATAGGCCTTAGAAATCTTGGTTTTTGGAAAATGAAAAAACATTGTCTTACCCATGGTTTATCCAATGGATTTGGACATTTGGGTCATATTTTATGTTTTTTTAATCGAATAGAAATGAGAACCATTTTATATTACTTATTTTGGCATGGATGATTAAATTTTCCACAATGTAATATTTTTAAAATGAATGTTTCCATTTTAAACTTTGGAAAGTCCTTTTATTAGTTTGGAAATTGATTAAAATCCATTGAAATACATAATATTAACAAAATAACATATTTTAGGTCTTTTATTGTGCTTAATTAATTAATATATAATTATGAAATAATTATTAAGTCATTAAACATACAGAAAACCCAAAACTGTATTTTTTTAACTATTCATGGAAAAATAAAGCAGTTTATAAAATTCCCATAAATTCATCCTAACAAAATTTCAACATGATGATTTAAAAAATTATGTTTATTCAATCATAATAATTTTCTAAATATGATAATTTCACATTTAATTATAAAAATCCATTTTTTTGAAAAAAAATAGTGGGTTGTAATGCATAGTCAAACTCAGCATACTTAAAAATTTTCTAAGACATGATAAAATAATTTTATCACATATATTTATATAAGAGTTTTTTTAACATAATATTTAATTATAAATAAATATTATTTTGAATACCTTAGTTTATTAAAAAATATATATCTTTTATGAAAAGTACTGTTTGTGTCTTAAAAATAGATTTATTAAATTTCGTCTCAATTAAAACTCAATTTTATTAAGAAAAACATTCATAAAAATGGAATTTATGGAATAATTATTTTATTTATACAATGGAAATAAAAATTAGGAAACTAATTCCTAGACATATAATCCCATATTACACCCGCATTTTCCAAAAGTGTAAGGTGTGCGATGGTGGTTGTTTCATATGGTGGCTCAGCTAACGTTGACTTAGTGGTAATATCCACTAACATAAACTTCTCCCATAATAAATTTCATTCATGATTCACATGCCATATATTGGCTTGGTCTTGGTCAAGAGAAAACCCCAAATACTATGCTCTTCCCAAGTTCTGACAAATGGACTTCAGATTTCACAACTCTACTGGTTAAGGCCATTGATTATTCTTTATCAATCAATTATACATTATAATTACAACTTATAAAAAGTAATTATAATGGAATAATTATTAAAAATGGGAATAGTTATTGATGGTAAAATTATCTAGTGGTCAAAGTTCCCTTTATACTCTATAAATAACACTTAATTATTAAAGAGATATGGATTTTTTTGGGTATAATATAATATAACACACATTTTATCAGTAAACAAATAACATTTAAAAAAATTGGTCAATACATTTTTTTCCAATTAAGAAATTTCATCCCGAAAATTTCATCTCATTCACTCTATTGAGAAAAGGTGAGGTTAATAATACTTCATTGTTTCCTCTAGTTTCCATTTCTCCTCTTAAAACTTATGGTTTATCCAAAACATTTTGATAGGTATTGTAGTTTTGATGTGTAGAATATTGTCTCTGTCGTCCAAGATTTCCATTGGCTACTCATCCTAAGGGTGGTCACGTACTAGTTGTACCACCTCCAGAATCAATACATGTGAAGGGTCAGGTATGTGATCTCTCAAGAGAGACATTTGGAATACATCGTGAACATGATATTGATTTATTGGAAGTGATAACTGATATTGCACGATTCTATGAGACCAAGGATTTCATAGGGGCAAATTTACTTGTGGTTAATCTTCCCTTTTCCCCCCAAACCATGTGAATCTATTACAAGGTGATATTCATGATGTTTATCAACATAGATTTTCATCCAAATATAAGCAGCCTTATTATGTTGTTGGATGGTATGAATGTTTTATGTCATCTCTTTCATAAGAACTATCCCAAATATCTTTCTCTCACAGACTTTATCCCAAAAAGTAGGAGTTCTATATTGTTTCCCATATAGGGATTCCAAGGGTTCCCTTAGAGTACATGAGTGGAAGATGTTGTTGTGTGAGAACTCATATAATTGGAGATGTTGTTTCCATAAAGCTTTAAATTCCATTGATAATGTGATCATAATTTCATCTAGTGAATGAATATTGCCATCTGATTTTCCATATATGTTGTGATGATATTTTATAATGGAATTTGATTCATTATTCAGATCATGTTGGAGTTTTCTCTAGAGTTTTCATTTGAACCATGGATCATGATCAGAAATGATCAAAAATGGCGCCCCATGCAGCCTCACCACTTTCATTACATATATCTTGTCATGTTGGTCAAGAGAGTAATCTTCCCAAATTGTGATAAAATTCACAGTCTTAGTGAGTCAGTACACAATAAACAATATCACATTATTTCCTTTGGATGTAATTAAGAGACAAGTAAAAATTTCCATAGTGATATTGTCCCATATTCATGTTAGTATTGGTAGTGGTAGCAATAACCCTTTTAGAAGTTTTTACTCATCATCACTTGATAACATACCATGTACCATTCATGGTTGTTGGAAATCTACCATTTCATATTATCCAACTTATAATGGTCATGAAGGTCCCAATAAATTTTTTTACTCCTAGTATGTGTAGATAATGTAGAGCTATGAGATTCATCCATCATCTCTTCCTTTGTCTTTGGATGATATGGAACAGATAGCCTTATATAAATATTCAGTACACCTTCTGGGTCAATATTGATCAAAGGAAACTTCTCATTCTTCATATCCTAAATATAATTTTGTAAGAAAAGATATTTTCTTTGATATATTTAAATATTATTTAGTAATAATGGTTGAGAAATCATTTGGGATAAGATTGATGGTGTCTCTTACCTCAGGATTCCCATTTCCAACTAGACCATGTCCTTGATCATTGAATCTTCTTGAATCCTCATCATATTCAGTACAGCGTGGTCTTTTCTACTTAATGAATTAAAACATATGTTTTCTCTTCCTATGTGATAATTAATTGGAAAATTATTGTATTAATGAATTTCAAAAAATCTCTATTGCTTCACATTCAATTCATTTTTGATGAAAATTTAATTCAAACATTCATGTTCGATGTATATATCACATTTCACCCCATAAAAAGAGTGCCTACATTTTTTAGAGAAACAATTATAGCAAACTTATTATTTAAATGGTCTACTTATATTCCTTTATTGGTTATAATATTCCACCAACAAATCATCTTATTGAAACCAATATTCAAAATTTTTTATTTTATGAATAGGCTATCGATCCATATAGTTTTTAATATAACTCTTAGATGATCTACATGATCCTAATGACTTTTGAAATATATTATAATATCATTAATAAATACTACCAAGAATTTATCAAGGTATTTGTTAATGAATTTATTTATCAGATTGATAAATATTTTAGGATCATTAGAGATGAAAACGGTCATAGAAAACTCCTAATTCTCATATGTTATTAGAAGGTAGTATTTAGAATATCATCTTTTTTCACCCTCAATTAATGATAGCTAGATCGATGATCAATCTTGGAGAAGAACTGATCCCCATGAAGTTTGTCAAATAAATAATCAATACTTGGGGGATAATACATGTTCTTCATTGTGATCATGTTACGTTTTCTATAATCAATGCTTAGCTACATTGATCTATCCTTCTTTAACCCAAATAAAATAGGTTCTCCATAATGGGAAATAATTGTTCAGATAAATCCCTTATCCAAAATATCTTGATGTTGTTTCTTTAATTCCTCTTTCTCCACATTTTCGATTACATATGGGGTCTCAGATATCATAATGGATCTAAGTATGAGTTCAATCCATAACTCTACCTCTCTCTCTAGGGGAGGTCTAGGTAAATATTCAAAAAATATATCAATATATTCGTAAATTATGGGGAAATTCTCTATATTTATAAAATCACTTCCTTCTCCTAATTCACTGACCATCTCTATAAAGAAGCCTATGGGAGGTTATTATAGAAAAATCTCAGGATGAGATATATCTCCTTTGAAAATTATTAGAGTTTTCCCATTTAAAACAACTAATATTTACTTACATATGTTGTTGATATTAGCATTATACTTTGAGATCAGATACATCCCTATTATAGTGTCGAATTCCAACATGGGAATGACCACTAGATTTTTAATGAGATTTTTCACACTAAAGTCAATAAAAGATTTTTTATACACTACTGATTCTTGGATAATAACTTACTATGTCTTGACGGATAACTCTACTTCTAGCAGTGCAGATATTGATTATATATCATATTCAAACATGAAGGAAATAATTTAATGATTAGAACTAGAATCAAACAATGTAATTGTTATATTTAAAAGAACAATGAGAGTATATTCCACTACAAATTTAGGAGCCTATACATCATCTATTGTGATATAAAATTACCAAACATACTCACTTGTCCTGTGATGAGGATAATTTTTATTCCCTACTATTATCTTCTAATTTGGATTGTGATTGGAAAATTTCCAAAGCAATCCAAACATGATGCATTGATATTTAGGTTGAGACTGCACCGTCTTTCATTTGATGTTAGTGTTAATATGTTGAGGCTTCACATCACCACGACTATTCCGAGCTATATGGTCATATATTCTACACTTGTAACATTTCCTAGTCCCTAGAAAGCAGTTCCCTTAATGTTTCTTCCCACATTTGTTGCATGTGGTATGTTTCAATTTCATTGTTCCTCTTCCATGATCAAATTTCCTACTTGAGTTTGGATCCATAACACACTTCTTTTCATTTTACCAATGTGGACATTGTGTTTCTCAAAAATCTAATTCAACCTTCATGTCACGCCACACTATCTCCTAATATATTTTATTTTCTTGATTTTCTAAATTCTTCTATAGATGGGGTCTGAGTCTACAAAAGAATCTATCAACATTTCCATTTGGATTTGTAACAAATATGTGTGTGCAATGATAAAATATTTCAAAGTTAATATTGTAGCATTCTATAGATTAATTTACCTTATGCTTTAACTCAATGAATTACTTATCCATTTTATTTCGCATCAAATGGTGGGATTATGTACTAAAAAATATTCCTACGAACTCTTCCCACACCATAGTGTCAATCACCCTTCTTATTTTCATGTTTTTAATCAATTTCCACCATTGATCATCTTCTCCTTCTATATGGTATACTTCTATGGTGAAATTATCATGTTCATAACAATAGAGTACAGAAAATATCTTTCCTATAGATCATATCCATTTTTTAGTAATCAATGGGATAGTAAATCCATCAAAACAATGTTTTCATTGATGCATAAAAGACTCAACAGAAACTGATTCCCTTTGAGTTGAATATGGACACTCAACATGATTCATGTTATTATTCACAACTCAAGATAGTTGATTCATCATCCTAATAAAGGTTTCTATTCCTGCTTTTAGTGGAGGGTAATCGACCATTATGGTCATCTGAATGAAAGGTGACTTTTTTATTATTTGAATGCATACACAACTAACAAGGAACAACCCACAACTCATGAGGGCTGAAAATGATGAAGAAAAATGGATTCTCCCTTAAAAATTATTTTAAAATTATCTAGTAAAGAAGAACCACCATTAAAAATAAGAAATGTTATCCAATAGGATTCATTTTTTGGAAATCACATTTCAATGAAAATTACCATATCTCAGAGTGTTCCTTTCCTGGATTCCCTTATTGAAAAATAAATACAACTTCTTTATAATTTATTAAAATTTATAGGGATTTCTATTCTTCCCGTATATAAATCTCACCAACATAGATGAATTTGACTCAAATTCCAAGATTTTGACATCTTGTTTCATGCATAGTATTAAACTTGTGTAAAAGTCACTTGCCTCTACATCAATGGAAGTTTATGTCATGTAAAAAATACTAAATCTCACCAGTATTGATCCCCTATTACCTCTCACAAGCCCAACACCTCTCATATTCTCGGAAAGACATGATCCATCAACAATCCTCTTTTCCTTATAGAACGATATTTCCAATGAATCCATATTCCTTAACAAACTCTTTTATTTTCCAAAGTATAACCAAGTCATGGAAGAAGACTTCAAAAATTAGGGTTACAAAACCCACTTTGAGTGAGGACACACAGTTATGTGACAATCACCCTAAAATAGACCTCAGGGAAAATAGTTTAATGTTTTTACCTTTTCTTTCTATGTTTCGAGCACCCTTGAGAGACTAGAACACAACAGAAAATATGAATGACCATGAATTCACCTCGGCTACCTAAGTACCTACACTGGAAAACCAGATATCAATCGTCTCCTTGACTGTGCTACCACAAAAAAATCATTTATATTATGTCCAAAAACTCAAATCCCCCTTTCCCATTCACTCAAGAAAATTATTTATTCCTTAGATTTATTCTTGTAAGAGAAACAATAATAACTATTAGAAACAAGGAATTTTTTTCTTATGTTCACATCCATAGGTAGGGATTAATTTCTCAGTCTCTAAACTAAAAAGTTAAAATTACTTAGGATATCTTTGAATCAAAATTTTATTTCCCATTTTTTCCATTAGAATGATACAATGCACCTTATCCATATATTCCATGCTGTTAAAGATCTATGAGGTGGATTAAGTGAAGTAACAATAATATGATTCTTAGTTTAAGTAAGTATTGTTGAAACAGGTCTTTTGATCATGATTTAAAATGGTTTCAATAAAGGCTAGGTACCTTGTGGCTTCATGAAAGGAAATATTTTAAAATAGATATCCCAGATAATATAACTTCAAACCAAACCCATTTTTTTGACTAGATGTTGTTATCTCCATAAAAAATAATCTAATCATCCTTCTCATCCAGGATGTCCAAGAGGCCAAGATTTCAGTGTTCATGATAGATGAGCTTTCTAGACCGGCCAACTGAATCATCCAAATTTTCTCCATATTTGCTTCTCATGAATTTCTCCCACAATGATTTCCCAATGATATTATCACATGATAATTTTCTTGTAAGGCATTGATTTCATTCTATATATTTCATAGATTAACAAAAACTTCTTTAAATGGCCTCTCTAACCATTTCCAAGAGGCTCGATGACATTTTTCATCATAGTTTTCATCCCAAAGAAATGTGTTCATAAGATGCTATATCATTTCAGGTTCCCCTTTTAGAGGTTTAATGGTGGATAAAATATTAATATTACCCAGGTAGAAAAACAATTAATTAGATTTATATGACCTATAAATGATTGGAGTTCATTATTACAATTTAAAATCCCCTTATTATCCAATTGATAATGTCATAAAATAATGATTTATTTATTCTTCAATTAGACACTGAAGTACCAAAATATTCCAAAGACGTTTCCACATCTATATGACATGTTCATATTTTTTCATGACACATCTTATCCTTGAATCATTTTTAGAAATAAAAACATTTCTCTTTCATTGAGTGATACACTGACCACTAAAACATCGATATATTTCCATGGTTTTGATGAAACCATCAATTTAATTCTTCATTATATTGATAAAAAACATTTAATCAGTATACATTAAATGGGGTATCATTCCACTCCCTAACCTATTGGTCAAAGGATTAATAATATCAATTTTTTATAGCTCCATGTAGTGTTTTTGATTGTTACCCCTATATATATTTGTGATAGAACCACATCTACTTGTTTATATCCATATAGGGTTTTTTTCTCAAAAACCACTTACTAAAAACATTACCAAAATTCCATGATTTTTTATTATATTTAAACTTTTCCCTATGGTACTTCCTAATGTTTTAAAATTTTAGTTTTTAAAAATATCTAAACCATCCATTGATAACAACTATGATATCCCACCTTTTTATTACACATAATTTAATTACACGGAACAAATAGAGGATATTTTAATGTTTAGTATCATTGAAATAAGGTACATAATACATGAAAACATAAAACATTATTATAATAAACTTGAATTTATTCTTAATGGGTTCATAATAAATTATATCTACTTTCTCTCATATCATGGGGACATACATCATATGAAATGTGTGAGTGTGAGACTCAGTAAGGGAATGTATCAAAAATCGTTTACTCATGATTATATGGAATACCAATGAGAACATGAGGAATAAAATTATTTCCTGAACAATAGATCATGTAAAATATCACAATAAAATTAACACGATACATAATAGGGAAATTTTTCTACAATATTTAAATGAGTCATTAATAAGCATATCACCATGTTTTTTCACCAAGGTGTCATAAATGAAAATTACCAAGGTTATTCACCAAGTTCCTGTGAATCCTGACATCTCTAGAGATTATATTATTTACCCAATTCATTGGAGAGATATAATGGATAATCCTTCAAATTAATTAATTAATGAGAAACACATAGTTAATAATCAAACATTTTATAAATAACCTATGGAGAATAAAGAATGGATTTCTTATCAATATCATGGGGTTTCAAAACTGCTTAAAGACATGACCATTATGTAATTTTTAAACCATATAAAGGGAAATAGGGTTTCATGAATTTTAATTCCTAAATAAAATAAATCATTTTATATCTAGGTGAATACATGTGGATATAAAAGAGGTTTTTTTACAAAAGGAAAATAAAATATAATTTATTATGTATAGAGAGAAAATTTTAGGTGTAAATTCAGAATTAACAGTTATAAAAAGTTGTTTTAAAAATGAAAAAAATGAGAGAAGACAAGGGTATTTCCTTCATAAAACATAATTTGGTAGTAATGGTATGATTAAAAGTTTAATAAATGATAGTAACCATTACATTTATAAGACATATAAAAAAGTTTCTTGAATTGAATAATAAAGGATAATTCTCTTGTCTTGAAGAGTTACTCCTGAATATTAAGGAATAGATCCTTTGGGGCTTAAGGAAACCCTGGGGGGGATCCTAAGGATGTAAACCTAACATAAATTCCTAGATGGTGTATTGGGAGTGATGGAAATAGATAAATGGGTGGCTATTTATAGTAGAAGTGGAGGAATCATTTAATAATTTCGAAATATAGACTTTTGATATCTTGGTTGTGGGAAATGAAAAAAATAGCTTGACCATGGGTTTTTCCCATGGTTTTAGAAATTTGGGTCATATTATAAGTTATTTTAACCCACAAGAATAGAACATCATTTTATATTAATTCTTTTGGAAATGAAGGTTAATGTTTCCACAAGGTAATGTTTTTAAAATTAACGTTTCCATTTTATTCTTTGGAAAGTCATTTTATAGGTTTGTAAATTTATTAAAATCTATTAAAATTCATAATATTAAAAAAAAATCTAAGTCATATATTGTGGTTAGTTAATTATTACATTATTATGACATAATAATGAATTCATTAAACATAATGAAATCAAAAAATTTTATTTTTTACAACTCACAAAAAAATAAAGAATTTGAGGAAATTATCATAAACACACCCAAAAATAATTTTGATGTTATGATTTAAAAAATGATGTTTAATTGATCAGAATATTTCTCTAAATATGATAATTTTAACATTTAAATATAAAAAAAATTATTTACTAAAAAAATTGTTGGTTGTTATATATAGTTAAATAACTAACACTTAAAAACTTCCAAGTACATAATAAAATTATATTGTAATTTATATTTAGATAATAGTGTTCTTAAAAAAAATTCATTAAAAATAAATTTTATTTAGAATCCCTTAGTTTATTATAAAAATTTGCATATTATTGGAAAAGTATAGTTTATGTTTGAAAAATCAATTTATTAAATTTCATCTCAACTAAAACTATATTAAATTGATAAAAACTATTCTTACATATTTTATTGATGAATTAAAACATTATTTATACAATGGAAATACACCATAATAAACCATGTCCTGTTCATGTAAACCCTAATTACACCCGTATATTCAGTAAGTGTAAGTTGTGTGATGGTGGTAATTTCATGGGGTGGCTCAGATAACATTGATCATGTGGAAATCTACTATAAATTGAACGTCTCTAGTAGGTTATTAATATAAATATTTACATGGTGAAGCTCAGTTTGGGATTGGTAAAGGGGAAAGCCCTAAGAAGATACCTCCCTCTGATGTTCTAACCAGTGGGATTCAAATGGAATGACTCTACTAGTTGTGTCCATCGATTAACCTTTCTTTATCATTTATACTTTTTCATTACTACTTATTAACAATAATTATAATTGTAGAATTATTAAAAAAGTGTATAGTTATCAATGGTAAAAAATTTCAATGGTGGAATTTTCCTTTATACTCTATAGATAACACTTCATTATTAAAGATATATGGTTTTTTTGTATAAAATAATATAATACGCCTTTTCAAAGGAAACAAATATCAGTTAAAAAGAAACATGGGTTGTTACACCCATGATTTATCACCCCACTTAACAAAACATAAGAACTAGATTTTTCATCTATCTATCCCCATAGCACTTGTAATGGCCATGAAATATGGAAGGGATCCTTCCTTGCATAAATGTACATCAAGCAACAGTGAATCCTTACAAAGATGGGGATTCCAACACTATATGCACTTTTATATTAACGTTCCCTCCATAATATATATCCCCAGCCTCACACTAGCATTGGATGCTCGAATCGACTAGAAGTATATACCAAACCACTTTATGAGAAAGTTGGTAATGTGGGACTTAGTATAGATAATGGAATTGATCGTATACCCTAAATTGTTAATGTTTCCATATTCTAATATAGGCCACAATTTTTTCTAGGATGTCCTGATTTTCTATTATGGGACACCCTTTCTGGTGACTACATCTAGATCCCTTTCCTTTGGGCTCCAAGAAAATATTCATCCACACTTTGTGTATAGTTGGGGTTTGGATTAGTGGTAAGCACCACGTAATCCTACATTAAAAATGGGGGTTCAAAACCCATTGGGCGTTGGATATTGTAGCAGTACTATAGCAGTATTGTAGTAGTAGTGGTACTGTAGATCGGTGGGGACTGTTGTTGCAGCAGGGCACTATAGTAGCGGCAGTACAGTGCGAGTACTGTAGTAGCCAGGTTACTATTCACAGAATGGCAATTGGGCCAAAAAATTGGGCCTACGGGCTATGTATTGGGATACAAGCCCACTGGGCCTTCAGGATATGTAATGGTTCTCCCTCTACCTAGTTAAAAGAGGTCTTTGATTTTCTTTAATAATAAAATGAGGCTTCAACCCCAACCTTTTAAAAAATTTCATCCACACTATTGAATGAACATAAACCATTGGGAGAGGGTCCCTTTATGTGACCTATATGGTTGATTTCAAAAATTTGTGATCCATTATTGACATTCATTCCACATAACCTCATATTTTCTTTAGTGGGATGAATTCATCATACATGGATCAAAGTATAGATGATCTAGATATCTTATATATGTCCCATAAACTAATATCAACTTCGCTATGTGGAAAGTGAAAACATTTATTCAATGTACATTATTTTCAATGAAACGTTAGGATTTTATTTGGATGATTTTATATATATTTATGGATCACCCATATAGTTACATAGATGATGACCCCCTTCATATTAATCTCAAAATCAGTTCATGTCTAACATACCTAATAAGCCTACATCCATTCTTGTTTTACCCTTCCCCCGAAAAAGAAAACCCAATCTTCATTTGTACCCTTCTATTGGACTGTATTATATTGATGAAAAATGGATGGGAAATAGTTCATATTCGGCTCATTAAAATAAGGAATCAGTTCTAGATCATTCTTACTATGGAGCATCAAATATACGAATATTTTTATTCCCTTATTAATGTAAAAGACCTTGGGTGAAACATCAGTAGTCTTAATATTTTACATCGAGTGAACATAGGGTGTAGGGTCTACCTACCCAACCTTAGGATGAAAATTTCATTCATAATTCCAGGATCATATAATGATAACTGTTTAGTCTCTAGATACTCAAAATGGTTGTCCATCAAACATGTTTAATGTTCACAAGAATGGGATCATATAATTGACAATATTCTGACCCGAAAATTCCTAACATCTCCTAGATTCATGTATAAACTTATTCATCGAAAACCTGGATTTTTTTCCTATCCATTGTAAAAATAAAAAAATTAAACAGGTTTACATTAGCCCTAAAATATTAATTTTGAGTATTTTGGAAGTAAATTAAGCTAAGGCTTCACCTTTCACAAGTAACTAGCCCATGTGACCTCATAGAAGTCGCACACCAATGAGTCCTCCCACAAGACACTAGCCTAGGTGGCCTCAAATAAGTGTCACGACCCCCTCCCTCCAAAGATACCACAATGAAGGGAGAGATATACTTCCCCCGAGTCCTGACTCCATTATGCCTTGTAATGAATACTAGAAACATTTATATAAAAATATTTTAACATGTAAGACATTACCCTCTATAAATGAAATCAGATTGAGGGATAAGATGAATCATTCACAAACTCCAAGACATAATTTAAATGAAAACAAAAAACCATCCCATATTCATGTATAAATGATCCATAAATAAAAAAAGTCTCCAAAATGAATACCCAAAATTAAATCAAAAGCCTATACTTGGCTGATATCCAAAGGTCCGAGCAAGAAAATTTTAGCATTGTGTATTTAATCCTCATAGAAACCTGAAAAAAGTTTTATATCCATAGGTTGAGAATACAAGTATACTCAGTAAGAAAACCTAAGTCCCTCCTACACATGTGAATAATGAATAATAATAGACATGTGAGAAAATAATAGAACCAAATAGTGCCTATAAAATATATAATAACCAAACCCAAACTCACCAAGGCATGCTCACCAAATAAGACAAGTCATTTAATATGGTATAACATGATCACATTTATAACAGTACCTTTCACCATGTTCCCAGAAGCATTTTTCCCTTACACCAAATATCTCATGTCCTGTCACTCCCATCTATTTTGTATACCACACATCCCCACAAGCATGGTCACAACACACCACACCCGAAGACACCTAGACTGTCAAATCTCGCCCAAAGGCACCCAGGCTACTGCCCCACAAATATGGTCATGTTGTGCCCAAAAACACCAGACCATCACATCCCACCCACAAACACCTGGGATATCAAACCACCATATAATACACTAATATATATTTTTCCATCACATCATGAAAAATACATACCTCTCATGGAATAGAGAGTATGAAAGTATGAGTACTAAGCCATCTATACTCCTTACTAGATATTGGGAAAATTACCCCCCAGCATGATTATGTAGGTGTTGGCATGTAGTGCTCGATGTGGGTGGGGTGAATATAAAAATCCAAAAAATAAACAAGTATATATATAATATCAAAAACTCAATCCGAACTTATGGGTTCATAAACAAACCAACCAACTCACAACACAGCTGCTTTAGCTACAACATCTAAATGCCAAATACCACACATAAAGACTCAAACATCACATCACATTTATACCCAATTCAATTTAATATCCTCATTCATTCATTATTTTTCATCAACCAAATATTAGCAAAAATTACACCATTTAATATTTCATTTACCTTTTTCATCTCATTAAAAATATCAAACCAAGTCATTTAAAACATTATTAAACAATTATTTATTTATTCCATCACTACATATGAATCTAAAACAAATAAACCACCACCTCACCACCCCAAAATTAATAATAACAAAGAAAATTTACACTCTAGAATCATGTAAAAAATCACTACCTCGGTGCCCCAAAATCACAGCCAAACAAACCACCTCACAATCCCAAAAGCACAAAAAACAAACCGTGTTGTTGCCCCAAATGCACGGACAAACAAAACACCTCACTCCCCCAAAAGTGTGAATAAGAAAACAACTTCCACACCTTCCCATAACACATATAATGATCCCACAACAATGAAAACAGTTCAAAAAACATCAAGATAATTTTACATATTTATACAGGGGATTTTATCACATTCCACTTTATTTTAGGGACATTATCACACAAACCAAAATCCTTGGGAAACTATTTCATTAGCCAAATATAAGTGGTTAATTCAATTTACATTTTATAGTGAAATCATAAAAACACAAAATTCACAAACACATGTCATCTGACACAAATAAATACCAAATTGAAAACAATTTTCAGTGGGGCCAGAATCCCAAACTATCCACAAAATCATGAATAATATCAAAATTATAAAATAATGTGAATCAAACCCCATATTCCATTCAATTCCAATTTAACCAACTATTTATATTTAATTAATCAAGAAAAAACATTACCCATATGTAAAAAAATTCGAACCCCTCCTACATGATACATAATATAGAGAGATGAGGGAATCCCTACCTCAACGAATCTTTGCTGACTCGCTGCGCACTGCAGGGAAAAGAAGAATGCTCACAAACCACAACCTCACAACAAGAAACAAAAAATAAACCTACAACACACCCAACGATCATATAAACACATCCCTAACACACAACCCAAACCAAAATTAACCCCCACAACAAAAACCCAAAGAAAAACCAAAGAAAACTAATCAAGAAGAAGGTATATCTTACCCCGAATCAACCACAGAATTCCAAAAGGGATCAACCAGAACTAATAGATCAAAGAGGGGGAAGAGAGATTGAATAAATCCTCAAGGAACCTAGGGTTCTCTGAAAATTAGAGGAAGAATAAACCAAATATAAATTAATGATAGTTCTCCCAGAATGTAATTTTTAAAACTGTACTACATCAGGGATTTACATGTTGTGTAATTCCCTTTCAAATCATGTAATCCTCAGGGTTCTGTTTCATCAAAAAATACATCGCCTTTTTATTATTCAAACCGAAAATTCTACACACCATGTACCGGGAATGTAAAATAGGTGAAACCAATATTCACATCATGTAATACACATAAACGATGTGTATTTTTTGCTGCAATTATGCTGCACCCATAGCTTCAACCAAAAACTCCCAGAACCTCCCCCGAACATCTCCAAAAACCAAAATTAGAAAGGTTACAGACTATGGGGGAACATACCATTACATTAAATACCTTTTGAATTATTCTATCCTTTTTTAATTGAAAACCATGCCCTGAAGTAAAAGGGGTTTAATCAATCACCCCACAAGATACCTCTTAAGGATCTTATCATACCTGAAATGCTACCTCCAGCCAAACATGCCAACCCAAATAGACAAAAAACATGCCGCACCTCTCAAACTACATGAATAAAAAACCAATAATCAATAAAACCAACAAACTACACTTCCCCGACCACAAAAAATATGGAAATTCCATCCCACATGACAAGATATTATCCACTATTGGGGGAACTGACTTTCCCATATGGGTTTAATTGCATCATAGTTAATGTGTCTCAATTTAGAATCTATTCAAACCCTTTTCACATGTCAAATATTTATCACACATTACACTACACACATCAAAACCCATGGAAAATAAATCATATCATAAAACAAAGCGATCCAAAGATCCCATTACAAAGAAAAACAAAGAAATGAAAAATAGAAAAAAAAACTCTAGGTATTGGGAAAACATTTTCATTTCTTGCTCCCAAGTACTATCCTCTAGGACATCACGGCTCCACAACACAAAAACCAAAGAAATGGTATTTCCATGAAATGATTTCTTTTGTTGTTTCTAAATCTCTACTGGTAATTTCCAAAAACGTTGTGTCTTCCTCAAATTCCAACTCTCCCCATTCAATGACACGAGAGTCATTGTGAATACACCATTGAAGACTAGATACAAAGAAAACATCATGGATCATCTCCAACTACAGTGTAAATTCCATATGATATTCCGCCTTGAATACTCATCCCAACACCTCAAAGTTTCAAACAAACAATGGAGGAAGATTACTCCCTATACCAAACCACCACTGCCCACGTCAAGGGGAAACCTTCACGAACATTCGGTCCCTAACCACAAATGCTAAGGGCCTCCTTATGAGATCAAAATAAGACTTCTTGCGGTCATGCTCTTCTTTCATCCTCTCACAAAAAAGCTAAACATTCTCTATCGTGCTCTATACCTCATTAGGACCAAGAATAGTCATCCCCCCAACCTCCTGCCTACACAATAGTGAATGAAATTGTCTCCCAAAAAAAAATCCTCAAATGGGGAAATTACAATGGAAGAGTAATGGATATTATTATATGAAAACTATACCAAATAAAGGTGTCATACCCAAGATCCACCAATGTCTAAGACACACACTTGCAAAATATCCTCCGATTTATGGATAGTCTATTCCATCTTCCCATCCCTATGAGGGTGGAAAGTAGTATTGAGGTGTAACTAAGTTTCAAAAGAATGATGTAATCCCCTCCAGACTCTTGAGGGAAAATGTTTTTCCCAGTAAGAGGTAATGGACCTCAGAAATCCATGAAACCTCATCACCTAATTCACATAATTCTTGTCCAATTCAACCACTACACCTGACTCCTTGAACACTAAGAAGTGGTCCAATTTCGTCAACTGATCCATGAACACAAAGATAGAATCATAACATCCCCAAGTATTGCATAATCCTAAAAAACACCTCTAGATATTTTATCCCATTTAAACATTGGAACATCCAAGGGATTTAACAAACAACCAGGAACATGATTCGCAATCTTTACTTACTAGAAACCCGTGTACTTTTCCACAAACCCCACTATTTCCTATTTCATCTAGAGCTACCAAAAATTTATCTTCAAGCCATGTAACATCTTGGAAATATTAACGTATAACACAAAGTTAGATTTATGAATCCCATAGAGTACTTCCCCATGCATAACCATCAAAACAAAAAACCTCCCTCAAAACAACATTCAGTTCCAACCATCGTCCAACCATCCCCCCAAAGCATCAACATGGCCAACATGGTCACACATTACCTATGCCTTTGAGTCCACCCACTAAGACTCCTCCACCTTCTCTATCAGATAAGACTACACCATCATCTGAAACATTCATCCTCTACCACTATTCACTATTTCATTTAATTGAAAGGATTCCAACTCCTCTGTTTTATTCCAAGAATCCCCATACTCTCAAAAAAACAGCCCTCTACGACTTTCTTATCAAAGAGTCAGCGTAAAAATTCCCCTTTCCTAAAGTGTAGGATATATATATATATCATAATTTTAAAGAAAATCCATACAAATCCACTATATCAACTTGAAATCACATTTGTAAAAGATATATCTAAAAATCTTGTGATCTGTGAATTCCACAAAGTGATCCCCAATGAGGTACTGCTAACACAAATTTAGCGGAACCACAGCCGCTGCTATATCTAAATCATTGGTAGTGTAGTTATGCTCATGAGGGAATAACATCCTATATCCCTAAGGGATCATAGACATATAGTGACATTAGAAACCCCATATTTCAAGTGAGGAATCATAAAAAAAGCCTCAAACAACACACTGTCCTCTAACAGTTGAAGCACTAAATCACTGACTAACTTTACCTTCAAGTAACCAAACATTTCCTGACACTGATCTTTCAATAAAAATCTTGGTCTATCCTGATCAATAGTATCAATGGGGATAAAACTAAATAGAAATTGAGTATGAACATTTCATAATAACTTGAGAGAATAAGAATATTAAGAACCAATTCCACATTAATGGGTACTGTAGAAGAAAAAAACGTCAAAAATAAACAGGTCAATTGCCACACCCGGATGAGACACCACATACTTAAGGAATTTCACTTATTGTGTCTATAAAATAAACTTAGAAAAGTTTCCATAGAGACGGTGGTGTCTAAGAACATAAAATAATGTTATGATATTCTTAGCATGACCCCCATTGTATTTAATTATTTCATGATATCATTGATGAATATAATGAAAAGTCAATCCAAGAACTCATGGAACATAAAGTTCATAATTCCCGTGAACACAGCTTGTGTGTTTATAACACAAAATTTCATGACTAAACAATAGAATTTACTATACCTAAATATGAAGGCAGTCTTCGGGATATCTCTCTTTTTCACCCACAATTGGTGATATATAGACTACAGATCAATATTATAAAACAAACTCCCCCTCTCAGTTGGTCGAAAAGATCATTTATCCTTGGAAGAGGGTAACCATTTTTTACAGTCACCTGATTGAACCTCTAGTAATTTATAGACAACCCCCATGGAAAAAATACAATAAATCCCCAATTACTATAGTAAATTATACCATATTAGCATCCACTGATTCAATCAACAAACCATAAAACAAGGAAATAAGGGGCTATAGATGCTGACTACCCACTTGACAACTCCACTCACCAACAAAAACCACACGATGTCCATCAAAATCTGAAAACTAGACTCTATTCAAGAAGTAATAGATAAAAAAACATACATAATAAAACAATTCAATGTTAAGGATAATATTTTATGGATTCATCAGTACCACAAAACAATCCCCCATAGAACTAATGTGGCCCCATCATCAGTCTACACCCCCGTCATACATCAAACAAGCTTGTATAACCTCCATATGGTGTAGTCAACAACAAGGGAACATGAAGCCTCTAAATTTCTAGACCTTGATCATGGAATATAGTTGGTGCAAAAAATGTTTGTGAGGCTCCTGAATCAAACAAGGCACAAACAAGGGTACTAAAAAGACCAACCATACCTCGTATGATCTCTGGACACTCTGGACCGACATCCTTTACTGCGTACAACTAACCACACCCAAATAATCTACCTCTATATTGGTGACCACCTCCATGACCATGATGGAGTTACAATCATTGAACATGAAGAAAATGATGAGTTCAGCCTCTACCTGCTCCATCTCCCCTCAGTTGAACATAAGACTCCTTCTCCTACTGTTGAAACACCCTCATTAGAAATAGTTGATGAGCTTGGAACTGAACCTATACACCTCCAACATACTAATATTAGAGAACCAATGTGCAATAGTTCTAGAGATGGCTTCAAATACCAAAACCAATAAACAACATCACAAAAATTATAGGAAAAGTAAGGAAACCACTGGTCCTAGAAGCCCTTAATGAAATTTGCTGAGGTGGACTCCGTGTCGCTCGAAACTTCAAAGGTCCCCGTTCTTGGGACATTCCACTGACAACTCTAATCCTAGAGAAACCCTTTTGGTTTCCCTCACTTGATTAACATACTCGTGTGTGCAACCACTCAATCACCTCTTCCTTCTTATTAACCTCCGGATGTGTCGACAATGTAAAAGGAGTAACGCTATAACGGATTGAAGGAAAGAGTGCCTCCTCAAGAGATATCGCACGATAATCCTACTATAATAAAATTTATAATGAAAATGAATAACGTCCCTAAACCTAATTTCCAACTCCTACACATAAATACTCCCCTAATGAAGAGAAATATGTCCCTACCACTTTACTGCAATCTTGGTCGATGAAAAGAACTCTGACTGGAACTCCTTCACAAAGTTGACCCACAAAACATATGACTCCTTTCACTCTCCCAGATACAATGTCCACCATTGAAACACATCTTCCCACACCTGACTGACTTCCAAAGGGACATAATAATCTTTTGAGGCCTAGATCAAACAAAAATCAATCTTGATCTCCTCCATCCATCTCTCGGACTCCATGTATAAAACCCTTCCCTCATAATTTTTCAAAGCATGATGTTGGAAAGAAAGCAACATACTTTTTCAATAACCATCCTCCTCAACTAGATCAACCCTTTGAAGATGAACTGGATAAAACTATAAAAAGTTAACTACCTAAACCATACCTTCATGATGAACAGGATCCATAGATGAAAAGTGAACAAAGAACATCCAAATCCCATTACAGTGTAATTTTGTTTTGATTAATTTTACCACAATTAATTAATTTTTTATCCATTTAAACGATCATAAAACAACCCAATTCAAAAAAGAACACAAGTATTCTTGATGCATGTACCTTTCCAAGGTCTATATCACTTGGTGATTAAATAAGATCAATTTCCTTTCACTAGATCATGGGGACCCTAAAATCACTTGTCCTAGCTAGTCTCCCTAGATAATTTCATGAACCATGGTCAACTAAAATTATTTCAATAACAAAAAATGCTTACCCACTATTCCAAACTAAAAAATACATCTTTTCTCTCAACTATATCCTTTGATACCACTCAGTCAGGACTCCCTCACTCCAAAGATACCACAATAAAGTACTTATATAATGACCCCCATGTCCGGCCTCTAGTAGGACCCAGGATGACTACTAGCACCATGGGTATAAACATATAATAGTATGGGAGGAATTACCCTCTATAATTGAAACATGATTTGTAGATAATTTGAATCATCCACTAAAAACTCCATGACATTATATAAATGAATCCAAAAAACAATCACACATTTCATTATAAATGAATTAGATCTAATAAATTCCCCAAATTAAATACTCAAAAGTAAATCTAAAGCAGAGACAAGGAACCTGAGATAGAGGCGATGGCTTGAGTTCCTCCAGAACTATCACTTTGAGATAGTCTATACTTCTGGGAAGGGGAATGTTGTAGCTAATGCTCTCAGCTAGAGATCAGGCATTCAGCTACTTGGAGAGGAGACAAAGCAGCTAGCTGCGTTGTGGATATCCTTTGTAGATATAGATGGAGCACCCTTTCTTTAGTCTCTCACAGTCAATCCTCCACTTATTCTGTGAGTCAGGGAGGCACAACGTGGGGATGTTTACTGTGAGATGTGACATACTCAGATATCCTCAGGACAGGAACCTGATGGATTTTTTGAAAGAGGGGAGCACGTCATCCTCCTCAGGGGACGTACCATGGTACCTATTGCACTACAGGAGGAGGTGCTGAGGGAGTCCAACAATTACCCTCTAGCGGTACATCTAGGAGTGGCGAAGATGTATCAGGACCTTAGACGACAGCACTAGTGGACGGGTATGAAGAAGGCTATATCATATTTCATATCATGATGCCTCAATTGACAGAAAGTGAAGGCATAACACCAGGTACCAGCAGGCTTGGTATAACCTTTAGAGGTTCTGGAGTGGAAGTGGGACGGGATATCCATGGATTTCGTGATGGGGCTTCCATGTACATCCAGAGGACATGACTCTATCTGGGTGATCATAGACTGACTCACCAAGTCATCCCACTTCCTACTGATCAGAGAGTAGGGCTCAGTAGAGATCTTAGGACACCTCTACATTTAGGAGATCTTACGGCTTCATGGTGTGACATCGTCTATCGTTTCCGATCGAGATGCTCAATTCAATTCCAGGATATGGAAGGGGTTACAAGAGGATTTTGGGATGCAGTTACGTCAGAGCACCGCCTTCCATCCTCAGACGGACGACCAGACTAAGAGGAGCATTCAGACTCTTGAGGAAATTCTCTATGCATGTGTCCTAGACTTTGGTCACAACTATGAGGATAACTTACCCTTGGTGGAGTTTGCGTACAACAACAGTTACCACTCCACTATTGGGATGGCCCCTTTCAAGACACTGTACGGCCAACCTTGCATATCACCTCTGTGCTGGACTATCCCATGGGAGTCTGCCCTTGTAGGACCTGAGATGGTTCAGGCTACGATGGAGAAGGTGTATATCATCCAGGAGTGGATGAAGACTGCATAGAGCAGACAAAAGTCCTATGTTGATCGGAGATAGAGACCACTGGAGTTCGAGGATGGCGACCACATTTTCTTAAAGTTCTCACCTCAACGAGGTCTACAAAGATTTATCCGGGGTGGAATGTTATCTCCTCGTTTCATCGGGCCTTTCCAGGTCCTCAGCAGTGTAGGCTAGTTTCCTTAACACCTGGTCCTTCCACCCCAGTTGCACCAGGTGCATGATGTCTTCTACGTATCTCAGTTGAGGAGATACGTGCACGACCCGACCCACATCATCGACCACGGGGAGATGGACATCGATTACAGGGCAAAATTCACGGAGGTTCCGGTAGAGATCAAGGATTGAAAAGAGTTGGTGCTACGTTGATGGTCGATTCCTCTGGTGGGCATTTTTTGGCAGCACGAGAACCTCCAGGAGAGAGAATGGGAGCGGGGGGCTCAGATGCATGCTTGGTACACCAATTTGTTTCCCTAGTGTGAATTTTAGCTTTACAGGGATGTAAATCCCTGATGTGGGGGTAATGTAAAGACCCGGAAATTTCAAGGGAATGTTTTTCATAAATACTTTGGAATTTTATGAGTCTGTGGTTTCTGACGGCACCTGATTCTGAAGCCTGGTGTAGCCGAAATCATTTTCTGAAGTTTTGTTCTGGTACGTTAAATAAACGTATGTGCGGGTTTTTCTATATTTGGAACCGGTGCTCGGAAATGAAATATGAGGGCACCGATGAACTCACAGCACCTGTATTCACTTAAGGGGACATTTTCCACAGTTGGTTTTGCTCGGGAGAAGTTAATTTTTTGGGATTTATGTTAAATTAAATAAAATTGTTGTACACAATTTTATTTATGTTGGGTGGTTATTTCCACCAATGGGAAGTTGGGGTGGGACCCAATACTCACATAACCACCCATTAGAGGATATTTTTGAGGTGTTTCCCACACGATCCCTAACCCTTAAACTCCCCATTAACTTCCCTTCATTTAATTTGACAACTCCTCTATATTGATTTTTAAACTCTTCACCTTCCCTCATTAAGGTGGAGCCTTTCCATCTCCCTCTCATTAATGTTACCAATAGAAATGCTTTAAATAATTAAATTGTCATTGTGAATTAATTTGAATTACATGTCAATGTTATTTTATTAGAGGGCCTTTTTATAATATTTTCCTTGGCTAATAATTTGGTGGGGGATCCTTTGGAGAATTAGAGGAGAGCATCATTCTTCCACGAAGAACTTCATATTATCTTGACGAAGAACGCTCCACGACTTATACTACCTTATTCTTCCTCCGAATCAAGGTAGAAGACACCGTTCATGAGAAGCGTCGCCTACGACAATGACTATTCCTCCAACGTTGACAGGACGCCATCATTCTTCCATGACGCCCGACTACTGTGACGCTTGTCTTCGACGGATCAATGACGTGCGACGTCAATTATGAGTTAGGGGTGTGTTTTGATTTGAGAAATGCTGATTCTTCCTCCCATGTTTGTTTCACTTGACATGCTTGCTACCAAACTAACGCGGAAGGATTGGGCCAAACGAACAAAGCCCGATCCCTCCGTTGTTTTTGTGAATGTTTGGTGTGTTTTTCGTTTTCTTTATGGGTTACAAACACCGGATCTTTGAGAGTTCATTATGAGACGCAACGATCCCAAATTGAATAAACAACATCATGATGAACTAGCGGAGGTTCGATGATGATGGTGGGAGATTGATCAAATTGAAATGGAAAGGACCGTCCCTCAACCGTTCTTCGAGCGGGAGAATCAAATCGTGTTTTCGGAGCCGACCAGAGGCCCGAAAACACATGAGACAATTATGGGACATTGGGGTGACCAAGTGTCTAAAGTTTCATGACGAATGGACTGTCAGAGTGAAGAATGGACACCACGGGAGGCGCGCTGGCTGAAGTCATCATTTCTGGAAAATTCAAGAATACACGGCGTGTACTTCTGACGAACATGTCGTGTAGTGTGGGTGTACGGAGGCTTGAGTTCAGATGTTAAACAAGTTACACAAGAAGAGTGACCCTGTTCACAAGGATTTTTTTCTCTACACAGAATGGAAGAGGTGGATTTGCGAGGCTTGGCATGTATTCTGGGAAAATACATGGACACGGGCAGAATTACACGACCAAGAGGCACGACGTGTACTCTCTACGCAGAATGGCAGAAGCAGCTTCAAGAGACTCAGCGTGTATCCCGAGGATACATGGACACTAGGTGGATTACATGGGAATGTACTCCACCACACGGCCAGACACGGACAGTGGCACGGGCTACCCTGTGTACATGTTACACAGGTTGGAAAACATGGGTTGAGGCCATGTACAAACACATGGGAAACATACACAGAGCTGACCCCAGATGCTTAGATACGGCGTGTAACCATACCACACACCATGTACTTACGTTCTACATGAACATCCCTTCGATATGGGCCATTGTACACGGGAAGTACCTGAGGTTTGAAGACACGTCATGTAACCATACCAACACGTCGTGTAGTTTTTTGGAAAATGGCTTGGTCATCTCATCTTTGTGTCTTTGACGAGTATTGCTTGGAACTTCCCCCTATGATGTGGCAGATATCTGAGATAATTTTTCATGGGACTTGGTGGTAGTTGATGTGTCGACACATGACTCGCGAAGCGGACCCTCCCAGAATATAGCATGCTATGTGCGGGAACTCTAGAGTTGGCTGCGACTGCGATGACTACCATACTGGAATCCACCATGGGTTCAACGATGACAAAAGATGTACATGAATCCTCCATGGGTTTGACAGTGATTACTATTGTACTTATATCCTATGTGGGTCCAATAGTTTGAATTTTGTACTAGTATCTTGAGTGGGTCTGACAGAGTAGTTGGTTTAGTATCCTACGTGGGTCCGAAAACTTAGCTAGTTTAGTATCCTACATGGGTCCGAAAGCCTAGATGATTCAATGACTACATCTGATCATCTCTATCACTATATGAAAGATGTATACCAGAGTGATCTAAGTATTGACTTTCAATCATTATCATTGATGTGATTGATTTCTTTCCTGTGTAGACTGGGTTGTTCTTGGTCTCGAGAGTTGGAATCGTACTGGAATGAGGACTTAGGTATATGTATAGGAATATACCTAAGTCGGGTTGGTTGATGCACCGTGTTTTGTATCCTACTTATTGTTTATCCTTACTAGATATTGTGAGACCTTGCGGGTTTCGAGGTCCCTTCTGAGTATCGTTATACTCACCCCTGCACGGACTATGCCCACACTACGTTGTGTTGGATGCAGACGACGGAAATCACTGATCGGGGTAGAGACATGTAGATCTAGATGGTACATAGAGGTGGACCACATGATGATACGTACACGGAGCAGACAGATGGAGCAGAGGTGCTGAGGAGACCATCTATACCCACCTTTCTGGTGGAATTCTTGGGGGGTGACTCGATGTTTGTTATTTTACTTTATTGCAATTGTATTAGCTTTTCAGTTGTACAGTACATACTGTTACGCTTGTATTTTCGGCCCCTTTCACTTTTTAGAACTTACTTTAGTATACAGTTTTTCTTAGTGATTACTTCAATTGTGTACTCTATTGTGTTTGTTTACTTTTATAAAGGTAATGCCTTCCCAGAATTGGGATTTACGCTTTGGTGCTAGTCGCCAGCCCCTGGCCTAAGGAAGGTGGGCATGGGGTAGTCACAACACGGGCCCTGAGGAAGGGTCGTGACAGATAGATCAGATCATGTAAAATTGTTATTAGAGTGTTTTTTATCGTATGGATGGAGTTATGAGTTTGTAGTCTTGGGATTGTTGGTTTTGTAATTTATGGAAATAATGATAATAATTTTTTCTATTTGATATCCATACTAAATAACCAAGTACATGAATGTAAACTAATGTATCCATTCATAGGAAACTGATAATATATTGATCAAATTAAAATTTGGATAAATCAATTGTGTGGTATAGTCAAGATAGAATATACATCATATAATGTTCATTTTTTGTTTTCATGACCTTCTAATGATAGCTCGACCATATATGTTCTGGTAATAATGGGTTCATATAATCACAAAAATATGATACCTATATAAATATATCACTAATTAAAAGGTAGGGTCATATTGATTGTATGAACATAATCAATCCTATCACTACTAATCAGTTGAGAAATGAGATATACATTTTTAAAAAAGATCGAGGAGTTTCTTTTCCTACTGTTAGAAGGTAAATACTTCCCAATTTAAGCATAGTAGAAACTTTATAATAGTGTTTAATATAGTTATTACTGATCTAGATGAGGCTACCCATGGGATGAATTCATTTTATATGTTATATTATTAGAGGCCTCGTGGTTTTTAATGAAATATTTATTTGTAGGTGATGGAGGAATTATTGGAGTCTGAGGATTATATTTTCCATCTGGTTTAGACACCATGTAACAAGATAATGGTTATTATATCGAATTCATTTCATAATGAAATTATTATTTGAAAGATATGGATTATACAAATTCCTTATAGTGTTACCCCATCATGGTTGGAATTTATGTTTTGATCAGGAAGTTTTATTTGATGACGTTGATGATGTTGTCAGTTCAGAAGGTCCTAGAACCTGAACCAGGTATTATGATTATTGACATGCATGTGTTAAGGGTTGAGTATGACGTAATATTTTTCATATTGTAACACCCCGACCCTAGTAACCCAGAGTCGGTGCATTATTACATTACATTGGCATGATTACAAGGAATCAAGTCTCGAAAGACTGATTAGTTTAGCAGTCTTGGAAAATAGATTACATACATGAATGTTACATTACACTTCATAACATAAAAAACAACATAAATAATCCTTTATGAATGCCATTATTCCCTTGTCTTAACCCTTCTTATCAATCACAATATACTTCTTGGAATCCTGGGAAAAATAAAACATTGAAAGGGGTGAGCTCAAACGCTCCGTAAGGGTAAGCAATACAACGGAAACATTTATAAATAAGCATAATCATTTAAGGCAATGCATAACTAAAAAAATCCTTTTAAACTTGAACTTCAACATAGTATGAAAAAAATAAAATGAAATAATTCCATTTACTTATTCACATGGATATTCTACTAATCGAATAATCACATGCAATATCAATAACCACTTTCATAATGATGGAATGCATCATGCCAGACTATCATGACCACATAGCCAAGGCCTCATTCCATGACTACAAATAAGATTTTTCCAAGGCCTTGTGCCAAGACAATAGTTTGTCTCATGAGACCCACCAATGCATCGAGGAGCTATAGAGGGCTCCACTCGTCACTTATTAAGTCCAATGCATTCCTCATATGAACAGGTTTAAACATAACATAAACATTCGTATTAAAACTAGCATACGAAATGTCAATACTTTCACCATAAACTATGAATGGTATAAAAATAGCACATCCACAGTCAAACATATCACAAAACCTTCAATACAGTATAGAAGTTTTGTATCACAATAAATCAACTTCATATAATCATACAATCCATCAAAGAATATTGACATAGATGAAATCAAAACTATATGAGAGAAATATCTCCTTTTTTTGAAATCATTTAAAAGTCAAACATTTATAAAGGAAGTAATTAAAAAAGATTTTTGAATAAAAGTGTCCCACACCACATTGAAACTTTTGAAAGGAATTAACATTTTAAAAACATTCATGTCCATATAAATAAATCCTTAAAAACCATTTTGAAGACATGGACATTTATTAAAAAGATTTAGAAAGATAAATCTTTAAAACATTTAAAATTCTGATTTTGATAAAGAGTACCTTTCCGAAATTATTAAAATATTCATTTTGAAATCATTTAAAAGTCACATAATTATAAAATAAAACATTTTCTTTGAAAATATTCTTATAAGCTTGTAAGGGAAGCTTTGATGATTTTATAACGGCGGTAAATATCTGCACCCTCCATATAAGTTAAAAAAACATTCTTACCTTAATTCTGTCGAAAAGGTTAAAAGAACCTTGTTTGGAAAATGCTGGAAAGATTCCTTTATAAACCCATAAGGGTATAAATTAATTTAACTCATATTCTTTGTAAATAGTAAAAATGTTTTGAAATACATTTCGAAGAAACATGGATGTGGATGATAAAGAAATCCCAGTAGATAATTACGTATAAACAACCTCGGATAATGAAGAGATTGCGAAATAACCCTTACCTTGTAATTTTCCTTGGTTTGGGTAGGTTAACCTCATTTATAATGGTGAAATAATTGTTATTAAATGATAAAAGAATCATATACATTAATATGATATCATATATGATCTTTTAACATTGATTTGTTAATAATATCTTAGTATTATCGTTGTTTCGGGTGTTAACTTACTCGTTTTCTTTTATATGTTTTGTTACATAATCCATGTTTGTAATGGATAGTTTGTATATTATTCATATCCAGAATTATATCAAGTCCTTAGATACTATTATTAATCATAAAATGAGAATTATACTTGAATGGATACGATGGAGAATGAATCTCATCGCATTCGTGGAGACGGTAGTCCGTACGTACGCACGAGCGACAATATCATTATTTTGATATTAAAATAATATATAAATGGTTGTCATATCATATCTACAGAATCATTAACATGTTATATTTATTATTTACATGAGTTACATATCATTATTATACCCATTCAAATAATAATATATTGAATAACAATTACACCACGACGTGGAGACGGTAAGCCGTACGTACGCACGTATGGTGACATGTTATTCAAAGGGTGGATAGAATACTGAATATGGTTGTACCATATTTATAATAACATCACAGTATATATATGATACTGGAGTTATTATTTTATAATGGTAACAACAAAGGAATAAGAAGTGGAGGAAGAAAGGAACTTGCAAAAGGGTGGTGAAATCATTACCTCTTCTTCGGGTTCTTTCTTTTGATTTGATCAAAAGGGCTCCTTAGGATGTCTTTCTGATCAAAATAAGGCCTCTAGGTTGTAGTGAGTGATGTTGGGAGAGTATTTGGGAAGCTTTTGGCCGAACCAAAAGGCTTTTAAGGTGTGAAGAAATGAGAAGGAGGAGTGCCCTTTTATAAGAGGGGTGAGGGGTACCTTTGGAAAAGCTAGAAATATTAATTTATAATAAATTAATATTCGGATTATAAGGGCTCCAAAGTTGATTATTCAAAGATCAAGGTGGTAATAGGTCGAAAACCATTCAACCAATAGAATTTAGACTGGTTTGGGTTACTATATTAACCTTATCTTTTAGTTTTAACTCTTAGTTAATTAGTTTGACATTTACCATGTCACTTTGTATTTGTATATTATATAGTTAATAAACATACTATATATATCCAAGAGACCCCCAGGTGTTCCATTAATGATACACCTATCATGATATAAGTCTCTTGGATGAACCTTATATTTTTAGGAATTTAATATCAATTAATAATATAATATTTTTTAAAAAAACTCTTTTATGTCAATTTTGACACAATTCAAATGTTGATTTTTTCGAAACTCATAACAGAATTATTACTTCGAAAAAGTCAAGTAAATCCATCCTAATATGTCATATTATCCTAGAAAATTAGTTTAATTCATTAAAAGTCTAAAATTATATTTATTTGGGTTTTTAAAATATCAATTATTTTAAATTTTCACTATTATGGTAATTAATGCATCATCATTGTGTCATAAATAAATTAAATTATTTAATGTCTAAAAATTATAAATAAAATTTCATTATGTAGGAAATCGTATTAGCTTTCTAATTAATATTTACAATCGAATTTATCTTATGTATAACCCTATATTAAAAATGTTTTAGTAAATAAACTTTGATTTTAACTTTTTTAACTCTTCTTTGAATTAAATAATAATAAATGTCCTAATCTAATCCAAGTGGACCTAAATGATAATATTTTATTCATAAGGTTTTTTTTGGTCGAGATACACTTGTCCAATAGAATTATGACATCTGTTAGGGTAATATTAATATAATTTTTTCCCTTAATTACCCTATTTACTTTTAACCGTGGTAAATAAAAGTAAAAAGTTACTATTCACCAAAAATTATTTTCATCCCATTGAACCACATTTTACTTCTTGATATTAACCGTGTTTCTCAGATTTTCGAATTTCCAATCACAGAAGAGGTAAAATTAAGTTTTATGAAAAATTCAGTTTTTTAACTACCACTTAGTAGTTTCACTATTCATCAAAAATTGAAGTTTTTCAGAACAATGCCAAAATTTCACCCTAAGATATAATTGATATTCCGAATTCAAAAATGATGTCTATTTTACAAAATTCCAAACATATAAGTTTCATTAATTAATTTTATAATTAATTCCCGCTGTCACAACAAATAGCGTGTTTTTAAGAAACAATATATATCAAAAGATTGACAATTGTTTAGGTCCAATTTCAAAGTGAAATTAATTATAATGAACACCATTGGATAAAATGGTAAAAATATATTCTAATTATACTTTAAAACCACTCAAATTTATAATTTATCAATATTAATTATTTTGATTAAAAAATTTGTTTTTAATTAAAATTTAGTAATTTTCACTATTCATCAAAATATGAAAGTTATCCGAAAAGTACCAAAATTTCTCCTTAGGATAAATTCGACACTCCGAATCCAAAAATGAAGTCCATTTTGAAATATAATATATATATAATTTCAAAAATTAGGTATTACTATTCATAACTGCTAGTTTGATTGGTTGTGGTTTGTGTTAGAACTAGAAGTTGCGTACAACACACACTACTGTATCATTCAAAGGAAAGCGTACCATGGAAGCTTGGGATGTTTCATTTTAAATTTTTGATGTCCCCATTTAGTCAAAAAGTTTAAAATATTGTATTTAAAAAGGGTTCACTATTAAAAGTTGGTAAAAATGAAATACTGAAAATGAATTTGTTCTTACATTATGTCTAAGAAACTCATAATATAGATTCTAAAATTATAAGGATTATATAAAGTTTAAAATTTAGTTAATAATATTCATAACCTCTTCTGAACGGCTGATTTGGTAAGTCATGGTGTTCTTGAACTCGGTGTTGCGTGTAGTGCAAGTTAATGAATTATTTTGAAGAAATAACACACTATGAAATCTTGGGGTGTTACATTCTCCCCACCTTCAACAAATTGTGTCCTCACAATTTGAAATTGTTCTTCGAAAATAAAAGGATGAAAATAAAAAATATCTTTGTGGGAAAACCCGCATCAGAAATTGGGTTACTAAAATTTAGCCTTAAAATGAGGAAAAGAGAAATGAAAGGGTCACCAACTAATTATGATCTCGATTAGGAGAACATTGGTGGCAATTAAAGACATATAATTAGAGGAAAAACGTAAATATTTATAGGTAATGATTGAGGTCATCAATCACAAACATGTTTAAAATTGAGGTCCTTAAATTCATCAATCTATGATGATTTAAAATACCATCAATTCAAAAAAACATAAGGTATTAGGATAACACATTTTTGACGTTTCAAAATATCTTAGTTGAAATCCCACATAGAAAAATGAATGAATGAGGACTCTATTTTAAATAAAGAGTGGAAAGTATGAAGATTACCGAAAATAACACATACTAGGGTTCCATGTAGGAAAATATGTACATGGAAGAGAAATATAACCATCAATTATCTGATGGAGAGTGGTAGAGGACATGGCTATGAAAAGGCCAAAAATCCCAAAGCCATAAATTAGTGATGATTTAAGGCACCATCTAGGACAACATTTTTGTTCTAAGTTCCTTTTCCTAATGTTGAGGAATTTATTTATG
Source organism: Viscum album (assembly GCA_963277665.1). Lineage (NCBI taxonomy): Eukaryota > Viridiplantae > Streptophyta > Magnoliopsida > Santalales > Viscaceae > Viscum > Viscum album. The sequence goes on from OY728145.1 coordinate 911,475,946, forward strand.
AGATTGGATAAGATCATAAGGATATATACATACTTTATAATTAGAGTTTTATCCATTAATAAATTTCTACCACAAACTCATCTTTCACTCTAAAAGATAACAGAACATATAAAATTTCTATTTATACTATTCATACAGGGTTCCAAAATAAACAAATTTATAATTCATCTACCATATCATTAAAAAAAATACATTATTTAATCCAAGACATCTCGTGGGCCATTGGTAGGTGATACACCCTTGTCGCCCTTCGGTTGCGGGTTCAAGTCTCACGGCCTTACCGGACGTGACGGGTTGTCGCCCAACCTATGGGTTGTCCTTTTATGGCATTCCAAAATAATCCAAACTAGAAATATCCAAAATACATCTGTCCAAACTCACAGTCCAAAATTTATAAGGCAGGTAAACATAATGTAGACCCTTTTTACCCCGTAATATCATATGAATACCTTCATCATGTATTCTTTTAATACACTGAAACATCCTGAATTACCGTATTCCTTATTAATTACATTAATGCTCCCTTATTCCATATAGAATGCTGGATATACTTCATCAATCCAAAAATGTTTTAAACCCCAACAATGATGGAATATACAAATCATTAATCAATTTCAAGGTAGTGAAGAATATCCAATATAATTTATCCAAATAAATCATGTATTATTCCAAAATCACTACCTCGGTATCAAAACTATATTATGGTTTATCATTCTCTCAACCATATATTTTCCAAAAATTTATCCTTCTATTGAGTCACTTTTCTTTGTTCCACACAATCTCAAGTCCTTAATGAAATAGTACTGCAGTACAATCCTTATATACTCCATAATTATTATAACAAGTACATTGTTGATACAACACTCAATTGACATAATCAACATAAGAAATCTAATCATTCCTCTTCATCTGTGGTAGTATCATAACTTGGTTATTATCCAATAGAATCATTTGCGGCATGGTTTGATGATTGGGACATAGGTTCGCGTAGTGTCCAAACTCCTTGCAAATGAAGCATTGTACATTTGAAACCATTTTCTTACCCTTTCAGTCACGAACTTTGTGCCCTTTTCCTCCACACTTATAACAAACTCCCATTCCATTCAGACAAGTTCCAGGGTTTTTCTTCCCACAGTTATCACATATGGGAAAATTCTTCTTTTCCCTCTTCCCTTTATCCATCTTTTAATCTTCCATCCTTTTCTTCTCTTGCTTCCCTTCAAAGCCATAGGACTCAGTAAAATCTTTACTTATCTTATCAACACATGATATTATTTCTTCATATGATGATAATACATGGGAGACTATATCTCTTATAAATTATGGCTTATGAACATGAAAGATATGATCCTTCTTTCTCTTTGGATTATGTGCATTGCTGGAGTTATCATTCCCTCTACTGGGCGCCATTTCTAAACAATGGCATACACTAGATTAGTTTATGAATAACAATACCTAATCCCAAACTTGTAAAACACATAACATAAATTAAATAGATTATGGATATAATCCATAATCATAAAAATGTCTCCTTTGAGGAAGTATATACTCATAAACCCTTAATAATGGTTTGTAAAGAAAATGAGAATTATCTTAAGCATATCCCCCGGGAGTGTCGTAACCAAGAGTGCAGCAAGGACCGTTGTCGTGCACCAGTTTTTGTTCGAGTCTAGCTCAAAGCGGTGTTTTCGGGTTTTACCCCTAGGTACTTCTGTGCCAGAGCCACCTCTACCTGCTCGTATCCAGACAGGGATGTATTTCTCGGAAAACTCACAAAATCTCTACAATACCAAAATTCTAGTAAGTTCTTCTATACTAATCCTCAAGGCCCATCTTAGGTCTATGTTCTCTAATCAGAGTTAACTAAATCTAGTTTCCAAGGTTTGTACTAAACTTCCTATGATACTAACTATAATGCCCCGACACTAGTAACCCAGAGTCGGTGCATTATTACATTACATTGGCATGATTACAAGGAATAAAGTCTCGAAAGAATGATTAGTTTAGAAGTCTTGGAAAATAGATTGCATACTTGAATGTTACATTACACTTCATAACATACAAAACAACATAAATAATCCTTTATGAATGCCATTATTCCACTGTCCTAACCCTTCTTATCAATCAAAATAGACTTCTTGGAATTCTGGGAAAAATAAAACATTGAAAGGGGTGAGCTCAAACGCTCCGTAAGGGTAAGAAATATAGCGGAAACATTTATAAATAAGCATAAACATTTAAGGCAATGTATAACTACAAAAATCCTTTTAAACTTGAACTTCAACATAGTATGACAAAAATAAAATGAAATAATGCCATTTACGTATTCACATGGATATTCTACTAATAGAATAATCACATGCAATATCAATAACCACTTTCATAATGATGGAATGTATAATGCCAGACTACCATAACCACATATCCAAGGCCTCGTGCCAAGACTACAAATAAGATTTTGCCAAGGCCTTCTACCAAGACACTAGTTTGTCTCATGAGACCTACCGATGCATCGAGGAGCTATAGAGGGCTCCACCCATCACTTATTAAGTCCAATGCATTCCTCATATGAACAGGTTTAAACATAACATAAACATTCGTATTAAATCTAGCATAAAAAATGTCAATACTTTCACCATAAACTATGAATGGTATAAAAATAGCACATCCATAGTCAAACATATCACAAAACCTTCAATACAATATAGAAGTTTTGTATCACAATAAATCAACTTCTTATAATCAAAAAACCCATCAAAGGATATTGACATAGAAGAAATCAAAACTATTTTAGAGAAATATCTCCTTTTTTTGAAAACATTTAAAAGTCACACATTTATAAAGGAAGTAATTAAAAGAGATTTTGGAATCAAAGTGTCCCATACCACTTTGAAACTTTTGAAAGGAATTAACATTTTAAAAACATTAAAGTCCATATAAATAAATCCTTAAAAACCATTTTGAATACATGGACATTTATTAAAAGATTTAGAAAGATAAATCTTTAAAACATTTAAAATTCTGATTTTGAAAAAAAGTACCTTTCCAAAATTCTTAAAATATTTATTTTGAAATCATTTAAAAGTCACATAATTATAAAATAAAACATTTTCTTTGAAAATATTCTTATAAGCTTGTAAGGGAAGCTTTGACGATTTTATAACGGCACTAAATATCCGCACCCGCCGTATAAGTTAAAAAAACATTCTTACCTTAATTCTGTTGAAAATGTTAAAAGCACCTTGTTTGGAAAATGACGGAAATATTCCTTTATAAACCCATAAGGGTATAAATGACATTAACTCATATTCATTGTAAATCGTAAAAATGTTTTGAAATACATTTCGAAGAAACATGGATGTGGATGATAAAGAAATCCCAGTAGATAATTACGTATAAACAACCTCGGATAATAAAGAGATTGCGAAATAACCCTTACCTTGCACTTTTCCTTGGTTGGGGTAGGTTAAACTCATGTATAATGGTGAAATAATTGTTATTAAATTATACAAGAATCGTATACATTAATATGATATCATATATGATCTTTTAACATTGATTTGTTAATAATATCTTAGTATTATCGTTGTTTCGGGTGTTAACTTACTCGTTTTCTTTTATATGTTTTGTTACGTAAGCCATGTTTGTAATGGATAGGTTGTATATTATTCATATCCAGAATGATATAAAGTCCTTATATACTATTATTAATCATAAAATGAGAATTATACTTGAATGGATACGATGGAGAATGAATCTCATCGCGTTCGTGGAGACGGTAGTCCGTACGTACGCACGAGCGACAATATCATTATTTTGATATTAAAATAATATATAAATGGTTGTTATATCATATATAAAGAATCATTAACATGTTATATTTATTATTTACATGAGTTACATATCATTATTATACCCATCCAAATAATAATATATTGAATAACAATTACACCACGACGTGGAGACGGTAAGCCGTACGTACGCACGTATGGTGACATGTTATTCAAAGGGTGGATAGAATACTGAATATGTTTGTACCATATTTATAATAACATCAAAGTATATATATGATACTGGAGTTATTATTTTATAATGGTAACAAAAAAGGAAGAAGAAGTGGAAGAAGAAAGGAACTTGGAAAAGGGTGGTGAAATCATTACCTCTTCTTCGGGTTCTTCCTTTTGATTTGATCAAAAGGGCTCCTTAGGTTGGCTTTATGATCAAAATAAGGCTTCTAGGTTGTATTGAGGGATTTTTGGAGAGTATTGGGGCAGAGTTTGGCTGAACCAAAAGGCTTTTAAGGTGTGAAGAAATGAGAAGGAGGAGTGCCCTTTTATAAGAGGGGTGAGAGGTACCTTTGGAAAATCTAGAAATATTAATTTATAATAAATTCATATTCGGTTTCTAATGGCTCAAAAGTTGATTATTCAAAGTTAAAGGTGGGAATATGTCAAAAACCATTCAACCAATAGAATTTAGACAGGTTTGGGTTACTATATTAACCTTATCTTTTAGTTTTAACACTTAGTTAATTAGTTTGACATTTACCATGTCACTTTGTATTTTTATATTATATAGTTAATAAACTTACTATATACATCCAAGAGACCCCTAAGTGGTCCATTAATGATACACCTATCATGATATAAGTCCATTGGACGAACCTTATATTTTTAGGATTTTAATATCAATTAATAATATAATATTTGTTTTAAAAACTATTTTATGTCAATTTTGACACTATTCAAATGTTGGTTTTTGTGAAACTCATAACATAATTATTACTTCTAAGAAAGACAATTAACTCCATCCTAATATGCCATATTATCCTAGAAAATTAGTTTAATTCATTAAAAGTCTAAAATTATATTTATTTGGCTATTTAAAATATCAATTATTTTAAATTTTCACTATTATGGTAATTACTGCATCATCATTATGTCATTAATAAATTAAATTATTTAATGTCTAAAAATTATAAATAATATTTGATTATGTAGGAAATCTTTTTATCTTTCTAATTAATATTTATAATCGAATTTATCTTATGTATAACCCGATATTAAAAATGTTTTAGTAAATAAACTTTGATTTTAACTTTTTCAACTCTTCTTTGAATTAAATAATAATAAATGTCCTAATCTTATCCAAGTGGACCTAAATGATAATATTTTATTCCTAAGGTTGTTTTTGGTCGATATACACTTGTCCAATAGAATTAGGACATGTGTTAAGGTAATATTAATATAATTGTTACCCTTAATTACCCTATTTACTTTTAACCGTGGTAAATAAAAGTAAAAAGTTACTATTCACCAAAAATTATTTTCATCTCATTGAACCACATTTTACTTCTTGATATTAACCGTGTCTCTTGGATTTTCGAAATTCCAATCACAGAAGCGGTAAAATTATGTTTTATGAAAAATTCAGTTTTTTGACTACAACTTAGTAGTTTCACTATTCATCAAAAATTGAAGTTTTTTAGAACAATGCCAAAATTTCACCCTAAGATATAATTGATATTCCGAATTCATAAATGATTTCTATTTTAAAAAATTCCAAACATATAAGTTGCATTAATTAATTTTATAATTAATCCCCGCTGTCACAATAAATAGCGTGTTTTTAAGAAACAATATATATCAAAAGATTGACAATTGTTTAGGTCCAATTTCAAAGTGAAATTAATTGTAGTGAACACCATTGGATAAAATGGTAAAAATAAATTCTAATTATACTTTAAAACCACTCAAATTAATAATTTATCACTATTAATTATTTTGAATCAAAAATTTGTTTTTAATTAAAATTTAGTAATTTTCACTATTCATCAAAATATGAAAGTTATCTGAAAAGTACCAAAATTTCACCTTAAGATAAATTCGATACTCCGAATCCAAAAATGAAGTCCATTTTGAAATATAAAATATATATAATTTCAAAAAGTAGGTATTAATATTCATAACTACTAGTTTGATTGGTTGTGGTGTGTGTTAGAACTCGAAGTTGCGTACAACACACGCTACTATATCATTCAAAGGAAAGCATACCGTGGAAGCTTGGGATGTTTCATTTTAAATTTTTGATGTCCCCATTTAGTCAAAAAGTTTAAAATATTGTATTTAAAAGGGGTTCACTATTAATAGTTGGTAAAAGTGCAATACTGAAAATGAATTTGTTCTTACATTATGTCTAAGAAACTCATAATATGGATTCTAAAATTATAAGGATTATAGAAAGTTTAAAATTTAGTTAATAATATTCATAACATCTTTTGAACGGCTTGTTTGGTAAGTCATGGTGCGCTTGAACTCGGTGTTGCGTGTAGTGCAAGTTAATGAATTATTTTGAAGAAATAACACACTCTGAAATCTTGGGGTGTTACACATATGACATGGAATCTATTTTTTTAAATCTTATATGTTCAAGAGATATCTTTTGAGTGATATTTGAGTTGTATTTATTCTTTATTATCCCACACCAATATTTATTTCTTTAATGATGCATTGGTAGTGGAATTTTTTATAGGGATAAAACCTATGATTATGGAATGTATATTATTTCATGAGGTTATCCAAATAAATTACATTAGAATATATCCACATTAAAGAAAAAATTGTGGCCATACACTTAATTTTTTTTGTCTTGGTAGCCTTCAAGGAGGAAGCGATGGCAGAAGAACTGGTGGTGCTAGACTAACTAGATATGGGAAAGACTTTGATCCATATCCAGAACCACCTCCAAGAAATCCCCATTGGTTATAGAGTGATAATGGAAAGGTTATAATTGGTGGAACTTTTTAGATGGATTTTATTAAATCAAACTCATACACAAAAATCCTAGTATTAACTATTCCTTTGTTAATATGTTTTTATTTGAAAGTGAAGATTCCAATAGAGATCCTAGACAGACCTATTCATATGGAGACTCTCATTAGTGGTGATAAAACCATTACATATATCATTTTGATGTGTGATATTTCCCCCATGAAAAGGGATATATTTTATAGAATTCCATCAAATCAAGATGAGGTCTTGTTTCATCATCCTTAGTTTTGTGTGGAGTTTCTATGGGAGTATTGAGGTATTATAAAATTAAATTGATGGATCAAATTCTATCTATATTGGCATGGAGGACTGTCAAGATGGATTAGTAGATCAACCCTTAGGATATTGGGATTGGTTACTTTCCAGTTAGTGAGATTAGTTTTTTGTTCATTGGATATAGTGGAGACGTGTTTTTTCATACTAGAATAGAGTCATGTGTATATTATCCTAAAGAAAAATATATATTTTCCCTTATGAAGAAATAATTTAAATATTTTTGTGCTTCTAGGTGAGTTCTATTATCTAAAATATTTTATCTGATAGCTCAATCAAGTATAAAGGGGTAATGTTGTTTTGGGGGGACTTATTGGAGAATGGTTTCCATTGAAACCAAGAGATGTTTTGAAGAGATTATTGATCCCAAGAAAGAAGAATAATGTGAGATAAAGAGTGGTTATCATCTTAAAGAAATTTTTTATACCAAGGGGTATTTATTTTACTGAGATGGTAAAGAAAATAATTGGACATAATACTTGTGCGTCCTTCTGTTTTCAACACATAAATCATGTTAAAACTCATGTGTTACATTATAATACCTGGATATTTTAGTACTTATTTTTTTCTAAATAAGTATAATGTGTATTATAGATTAAATAAAAAAACCCTAAACTAAATTAAAAAAGATATATTTAAATAAAATATTATAATGAAATATAAAACATAGATAGATTTTGAGAAAACTATATAAAATTTCAGTAAGAAAAGTACAAGGGGATCTAATCTATGAGTAAATAAAAATAACAAGAACATAAAATATTAATTCTACCGGTTTTACATGAAGATCATCACCCAATATAAAATTATTGAAATACGGAAAACATTAGAAATATAATATACACATTAATAGATAAGTAAATAAGATTAATGATTTTAGTAATGTCTATAAGACTATATATATGAATGAAATATAACTGTTATATACATGGTGGCTAGAAATATTGTCATTTGAAATATGGTAATTGGGTATGCAAGTATACAATTAGTATATTTTATTTGTGTAATATTTAGTAATAATATAATTAAAAATAATAAATAATTATCATATGAAATTAATAGATAATATTTAATTACAAATTTTATAATAAAATATATTTTCATTTGCTGCAAATAATCATTATTATTAATGAGTGATGTGATGAATTTGTAAAAGTAAAATAAATATTCTAATACCATTCTTATAAAATTTAACCATTATAAGATAAATAAATAATTCAAATTTCATATTAAAATAATTTAATTTTAAAAAATTTATTTTTCAAATAATTATTTTTCAGGAATTATGAATTTTATTTAATAAAATAAATTTATCAATTTTAATGTAATATTTAGATATGTTTTTTATTTTTTAAAAAATAGATTAATACCCATTTAAAATTGAATTTATATGAAAAAATATTTAGAACACTAAGGGTTTAAAAAACCACTTTTTCATAAAAACTAATTTATATATATATTATTTTTCAAATAAAATAAAATTTTCCCATAATAATAAATTTAATAAGAATTAATTGAGTAAAAAAATATAATCTATGTGTCAAAATCTGGTGAAGAGGTCAATTTAAATTTTATGCATAGAAATAAGTTATCGATGTAAAAATGGAGTTACCATAATAAAAGTAAAAAAGAGTTAAACTATGTGGTTGAGCTAAAAAATATCATAAAAACCTATATATAATTTTTTTATGAGGTAATTTTTAACTTGAAATTTTTTCAACCCCATTATTTGGGCATTTTTTATCCCCATTTCTTTTAAAATGAAAACCTTATACATCGAAGAATGAGAATTTTGGAAAATTCTACTCAAAACTCACCTATAAAAGGAAACCTTATCAACCCCTTAAAATCCACTTCCTCCTAATATATCTTGAATGCCCACATGATTTTATAATAATAAAATATTATTAGATTTTTGGTATCCTTCGATTCGAATAAGGAAGCATAATCCCTCCATTTTGAAGGAAACCATGTCCATAAGGAGAGAATTCATCAAAGTAAGTATATAGTTCATCACTATAGTTTAAAATTACCTTCTCATTGAAAATATTTATAAATTTAATTATCACCAATATTGATTTTATATTAACATAATTATTATTATAAAAAATTGTTTTGCTATTATATAAATATAAAATCTAAATCATTCATTAGTAGAACATGTTCTCGTCTAGGTCGGTTCAACCACCTATATTAATCATATAGTAACAACATCACCATTTTCATCATGAATAAGTAAGAATGGATTAATAATTATTACATATTATATTAATGTATAATTGTTTTCATTATTATGATTCTATAAGGATGATATGAAAATAAATGATCATTATAAAATTACATTATGTTATTGTTAAATTACTCAAAACGTTCTCATCATGGATTACATTCTCATGAACCATACTCATTACTAATGTCAAATGAACTTGAAAATAAATATTTAATTGAAACATATTTATTCATATAACCTTAATAGTATGTCAATTATGAACTTTTTATCAAATAATAAGGATCAATATCTCTATTAACATACTTACATGAAATAAACAAAATTAATAACTCATAATGAAAATAAAAAATAACTAGCTAATATGTGTGTAATGAATTAATAAAATAATGGGGTATAAAAATTAATATACAAGAATAAGGATTTCAGATAAGTTATTGTTATTTTATTTTTATAATACATGAGGTTGTAGGGCATTAATTGGAGTTGGGAGTGAAGGTAAGAGTTTCTAATAAAGAATTATCTTCCATTGAGACATGTTCTATATTCACCAACTATCTACTTTTGTGTGGGGTATATAATACCAATGGATGTGTTTCATAATAATTTTATTGAAATTAAATATATTCAAAATTCAATATCAAGTTTATTATTTCAAGGTATTGTGATTTAAAAGCAACCAAATTCATAATATTTTTCTCTTATAGTCTCATTTTCAAGTAGATATTGTTTAAGAATGGATTTCCATCTAGGGAAATTGTATGATTTTTATCTCTTATACCCCATATAATTTATTTTTATCTATTTATTTTTGGTTTTATATTTCTTCTTACCATTTAAAATCCCTTTTTATTACAATTCTACTCAAAGGATTGTTTTTTATATTAATCCAACATTATATTTTCATTTTGGGTTCAAATCTTTTACATAAAAATCTATATTATTTATTTTATTCATGGATAATATAATATATATTAAATGAATAATTTATAAAAAAAGTTCTTAGAATTCAATTTATTTTCAAATGGAATTTTATTTTAATGTTTTTTCTAATATCATTTTGTTGCATCTGTAGAATAATTTATAATGGTTTAATAAATCAATTTTAAATTATTTTCTATAAGAATGAATTTTTCACCGTCTTAATTAGTGTTATTTAGGAAACCTCCTCCCTAGTTTTTCATTATATTTAAATTAATTTAAATTCCCATTTTATTAAAATTAATAGCTTTTGAAATTTAGTTTTTCAAATATAAATGACATTTCTTCTTATTTTTCAAAATAATTTCCCAATTATATTATAAAAGTGTTTTTAAACTACGCCAATATTCATTAATGTTTCTTATGCTTCACTGAGGATACACTATAATGATAAAATATAATTTTTTTCTCCATATTTCTTATGATATTATCTTATGGATGTTTTTATGAAACCCATTTATTTCGCTAGATTTAATCATACAATGATGGGACTATCAATATGTTCACGATCAAATGAAACACATATGTTTGAATTATCATTATATGATTGGTGGGTCTATTATAGATCTCTAACTCATAGGGTTAGGTTTTATATATCAAAAGATAATGATTCATGGACATTATTTTCATGTTCAAAACACTATCTTTGAGTGTTAATTTTTTGGTCACAACTATATGTGTAGAAATTATTATTATGAACACAACTCTATGCCTAGAAATTATTATTATATTAGAAACCCTATATAAATAAATTATTTTTATTTTCATTAATTTATTTTTTGAAGTAATTGTAAATATCTTCTTCCACAATGTTATTAGTTTTTATTCGTATTATTTTCCTATATTAATATGTTATGAAACATTCTTACATTATGTTCCACAGCTCATGATTATTGACTCATGTTTCAATATTTATGTGTCTCATTTATTATATTATGAAAAATTATTTATGAAATGATTTATGATTTTTCAACCTATGTTTTTTGGGTATAATTTCTTATGTTCATTCCCCTTGATTGTGTTCTCCATAAAAAATGTTCATTTTATACTCAATTATGACATTATTTTGTTATCTATTTTTTACCCCAATTATGCATCTAATCATACACCTTTATTATTTTTCCATTTTATAGATTATGATAAAATTTATTATGTATTATTCTTATTTAAAGGTACCACATGGGAAGTATATTTTTTGAAAATATTGATGACTTGTTTTAAAAAATATCATATGGCCAATAGCTGTAGATATTAATCCTTTCGTTTCTGGGATTATATTAATTTATGAGTGAAGATTTTTAAATTATTGAAATTATATAAAATATATCTTTTTTATGCTCAAATCATGTCACTTAGTGTAAAAGAATGTGTGTAATGTATGTAATTATAGAGAAAGATCTGTTGGTGTGAGTATGTGGTTATTTAATTAGCATTATAGTATGGTTTAGTTATTTTTGATGAATATTTCAATATGTTTAAGAGATACCAACTTAAATAATCCTGGGTTGGACCAAAATTATCATGGCATAAAAGATGTTTTCATAGATTAGTAACTCAACAATGAAAAATTCAACCTTAATATTCATTCATTGAAATAAGAGGAGAACCATAAATTAATCAAAGATAGACCAAATGATGAAATTTAGCTTATTAAATGGAATGAAATAAATAAAGTACATTTTATCATGTTTAAAATCTATTTAAAATTATAAATTCTTTAAAACTATTCCACAATATTTCCATTTTTTTCTGAAAACCATGATTCTATCTAATTAACAATTACACCTTATTTTGAAGACCCACGAATCATATAATATTAAACATTGAATTCATGAAGCACATAACTCATTTATACAATTGAATACATCCATTTATATTGTATATTAAGATGATTTAAAAGATTATCCTCTTCTAGGATCATGAATATATGAAATTTCATGTAACCTTTATATTTTCCACTTTCCATTTTTAAAAATAAGTTTTATTCTCCCTCTTTACAATATGGGTTTTCAAAAAATATTGAACCAATAATGACCATGGTAATATTATGAGGGTCCAATTTATTTATGGGGTAGAATATAACATGCTCAAATTTTAGAATATATTTCTCTTCAACTAATTATTTTTATATCTTCCATTATAAATTACATTCGGTTTAAATGAACCATGTTGTACTATTAAAATATTATTATTTAAAAATGACTATAAAACCCAATAATTTTGATGCATAAATATTATATATTTTTAGATGAATATTAAATACATAATATTGTGAACTACACCAGAATTGTTTAGGTGTAGAATCGTTGGAAATTTTGATAAAGAAATAACATGTTCATAAGATATAACCATTATATTGAACAAAGTTCTTGATAACTAGAACTATTTTAAGAAATACCATACTTAAAATATTTCTTCATAACCTAGGGAAGGGAAACATAATTAATGGTGAGATCGTAGGCTTATTATGTGTAAAAAGAGAAATATCGGTGATCAATAAATCATAACATTAGAATAAGGGTCTAAAAACATGTTCTAAACATTTTTTAGTCAAACCCGACATATCATTGATCATATTATTGAATCAAGGAATAAATCATTGAATTTAATAAGACATGAATTAATAAATAATCAAATAACATGATCGATGAGAGTATAATATTGGAATAATACATAAGTTTATGGCATACATATAATCATGTAAAATCAATTCCTTAGTCAAGGATCACTGCAAAGACTATTATAGAGGATTGGGTTTACTCTCTATTTCATGATATCTTTAGTTACTATTCTATCAAAAGGAAATCATAGTAGATGAAGTCCATTATGGAATTGGGTTCACTCCCCATTCCATTCATTATTATCTCATGTGATATCAAGCTTTACCCAATGCATTGGAGGGATATTTAATTTATTTCCCTCCTATAACATAATAAAAATCATTCATATCTATTCCAAAATATAATTAAACATTAATCATAACATAAACCATGGAAATCAATAGTTTTTTATAAACATTTCATCCTAGATTAACTATGTAACCCCTGGAAAATAAATGAGTTTCAAAAAAATTCAATCATAACTTGATTAACCAATGGAAAAGAAAAGCTTTTCATTGAATCATCCTTAAACCATCATCATAATCAACCCAAAGAGTGAAAGTGGTTGATTTAATTGGATCATAACCCCAATAAAGTACATGTAACATTAAACGATGTCATCATAAATGAAAAATACATTTAAAAAATCACTGGAAAATTTCTCGACTAAAATATCATTTTCATTTTAAAAACCAATATTTAAAATATTAAAAAATAAAAAATATTAAGAATATTTTTTGAAAATAACCTAGAAATTTTGTAATGAAATATTCAATTAATTGAGAATTTATGATGGTGGGAAATTTCATTCATACCTTGTATGTTAAAATAAATATTCCCTTCACATTTTTGGTTAAAAGTACCTCATTTAGAATACCAAAAAAAGAAATTCATTTTAATAAATTTGTAAAAATTTCCAAAAATGGGTAAAAATAACCTTAAACAGATATAGTATGATATTAAAAACATTTTCAAAAACATTTTTTTAAAACAAGTACCTGGATGAAAAAATATTTTTGACCAAAGAGACAAATAAATTCAATTTTTAGTAAAAATATTATTATAGTCTCTTGATTTAATAAACAAGAGAAAATTAACTGAAGACATGTAATATATATAAAACCTAATTGAAAATTAAAATTTATTGGATTCTGGAGATATAGGTCATAAAATATTATCATAGTAATCTTGATTACAAACAATCCCTATAAACAAATGTGATTGTAACACAAATCCCTTACCTCAAGTTCATATTTCTTCAAAAGCACTTTTAACTCTTGTATCATAAATTTAAATTTATTATAATTAAAAAAAACTAATTCAAATACATATAATATAACATATAATTCATTTTAATCAATTCCATTCAATTAATTTTCAATTCCTTATTGAAATCATCATTTTCAGGTTATCTTGGGAATTTCAGATCGGTAGTTTCGTTCCCTTAAATTAGATCATGTTTATATTAAAAATAATAATGTTAATAATTACATAAATATCATATATACTCATTATATATATATATATATTCATATATATATATATCTATATTTTAAATATATATATAAAAATGAAATATATAGTTCATAGAGAAGGTAAGCCATATATTCACATGAATGATGTTTTCAATTTTCAATGGATGCAACAAAAGAAAATTAAATAATAATTTAACATTAAATAATAATTATTTTATATATATATATATATCATATATTTCATTAAATATATATCAATTACAATCACTGTGAAGTGGAAATTAAAAATTAATCACATCACTTTATGGAGGTGTCATTCCACATGTACGCACGTGGTACATTATAATTTTCAAACAAAATTGGAAGGTAAGAATGTATATATTATATTATAATTATAGAAGAATAATTATTTCATAAATATAATTTATAAACATACAGCCCATAAAAATAACCAACCATGAAACATAGTGATTGAAATGAATTGCATCGTTTCGTGAAGGTGGTTGTCCACACATACACATGAGTAATAATTTCACTTCATATTTAATGGAATGAAAATGGATATTAGTGGTTCACTAATGATTATAAAATTTCAATATATTGAGGATACTTATTATATTATTTTATTATTAATAACAAAAATTTATATATGGTTCAATAATAAATACTTGAGTTAGGTCAGGTAAGATGATTACCTCTTCTTATGTAGGCCTTATTACATAATTTATTAAGGACACTTGGAATGATATTTTATGAAATAAACACATACAAATCTTGTATAGTTAATTTTAGATGATAATTGTTTAGGGGTTGGTTGATATATGAGGATAAAATTTGGTTTAAATAAGAGAAATGAGGGGTGTCCTCTTATACGTTGGGGAGATGAAACACCAGGAATTTATTAAATGATTATAATATAATAATGTAATTATCCTGATTAATTTTTTGAAATGGATATATATTCAAAGTAGGGACACGCTAAGGTAAAATTATTCCAAAAAATAGGAATTACAGAAGCTTAATTAACAAATTTATTTTCATCTCTTGGTTTAACCCCCGGTAAACCAATTTTAACATTAACCACATTGAAAAATTTCTACTATTTTAAAATTCATTATGAGTAAAAAAAATTCGTCTGGTAATTAAATTTGTTCATGTGGATTTTAAATAAGGAATCTATTTTATAAAACTAATTCTCTAAAAATCATAGAAATTACTTTTAAAATTGACACACCAAAAGTAGTGAAAAACAATTTTCACGAAAAAATCATTTTCCTATGTATACAATGTTTTTATACCAAAACCCATTAAAATTAATTATGAGGGTCTTAATTGAATTATTAATAAATATAATTAACTAATTTTACTTGTATAACCATTATAAAACAAATTTTAACATTATAAATTCTTTATATGAAAATAATATTTTTTAATAAAAATCTGTATTTTTCTATATTCATTGAGAAATTATTTTTTCCAAAAAATATCAAAAATTAAAATATAATATAATTTTGACATGTTAATTTGAAAAAATAATTTAAATTTTTAAATTATATTTTCTAAATGGGAAAAAATAATTATATTACTTTCGCATAAAAGAAAAAAAACCATTTTTTGAGGAAAATGTATTCTTAAAATATATTTTTACATTATTAAAAACTGCGTACTTATTTTCCAATATATTTTATTTATCTAAAAAATATAAATATATTAAAATTTTGGTTATTCTTACTTATAAGACAATATTAATGGCTAGTTATTAACGATTTTTAATATTATAGTTCATTTAGACTTGGGGTTGCGTGTATTGAATGTTATTAAAAGGATTAGAATTATTTTAAATAGAATATATATCATAAAATATATAGGTAACACCTTTTTTCCTCCTAAAATTATAATTTCCCTTAAAACTACTTCATTATAATATAAAAAATGAAGATATATTTGTTTCATCACATCCATGGGTTCGTATGTAGCTTCTTCAAATTCATGATTCCTCCACAAAACATTAACCAGGTGAAATGAATTATCCCCTAGAACTTTTTGTTCTACATCTAATATTTTTATTAGTTATTATTCATAAGAAATATCATGCTCATGTAGCATGATATTTTATTTCTTTACTTGTGAAGGGTTAGGTATGTAATTCCTCAGGATAGATACATGAGACACATCTTGAAATTGAGAGAGGTTTAGTGAAAAAACCAACTGGGAAGATATTATCCCTAATCGTTCAAGAACATAAAAGGGGATAATATACCAATTGATGTGATTTACATTATTTATAAATCTCACAAACCACTTATATGAATAAAATTATAGGCATACCATCCCATTAACTTTGAATTCCATATTTCACTAATGGTTGGAAACATAACATATCTATTGAATATGAGTTTCCTTAACGAAATTATGATTGTAACTACTAATATTTTACATTTAATAAGCTATATTAGGTCCTAATAACTTTATTTATACCTCTTAATCCAAACACATTAGATTTATGCGTATCCTTCCATAGAGGTCTTGAAAATAATCTATATGAATGCTCACGTGAAATCTATTACTCTAAAAAAACTCATCCAGGGAAAGATGTTTATCCACACCACGTCTGAAATCCATAAAACAAAACCTCAATATATCCTTCAAGGAATTAATAGATCTCATATAATTAACATCTTTATATGTATGATAGCTATAATGAAAAACAACTTCAAATAAAGAGCTTGGGGAAATTTTTCCAGAACTTTGAGGTGATCTTCAAATTGAAATTAGTTATAATAGAATGTAGTAATCCATTCAACCTTACCACTTACTTATTTAATAAATCCAATCAAGAGAAAAATATTCATTCATAGAAATTAAGTGTGAAGAATTTTTAAGGTGATCAACTATAATCTAGATAGAATTATGTACCTTCAATGTTTTGGGGGATTCCAAAGAAAAAACACATGGTGTTGTTTTCCCATTTGAGTTATGGTATGGGTACAGTTGTAACATACCCATATAACTAGTTCTTTGATCCCTAACTAGACGGAATAAAATGAAATGAGATACATTCTCTATAGTATCTATCTTCATGTTGTACCATTAGAAATACTCTTTCATGTCACTATAAATTTCTATACTTCTATGATGAATTTAGAATAATGAACTATGGGATTCATAGAACAACCACTTCTTTAGGTTTGGGATTGATGATAAAGAAAATAGTTCGAGAACCCTTTCATTCTATCACAACCATGGTTGAACTTAAGAATATTTCTCACATTATTTTGAGTTATATATCTCCCTTTAACTAGTTTTTAAATATAATCTCAATAGTTTGTTGAACACTCATTGGAGAAAGATAAGGTTTCCCCCAGTTCCATTATGATTTCAATATACATCCTTTGAATACCTATAAATATTTGATTTTTTATGTTCCTCATCATAGATAAACTACCATGATACATTCAAATTAAAGCATTGGTCACCTTGTTCTCTTTCCTAGGGTGGTCATGTTCTGTGTAATCATAACCTTTAATCAACTCTAACCATCTTCTCTACGGCATGTTTAACTCTTTTTGAGTAAATATATTATTTATGATTTTACGATCAGTGTATATATAAAATATATCTATATATAATTCCACCATATATTTAATGAAAAATGTACAACAACAAACTCTAGATCAGAATTTGGGTAATTGTTTTAAGAAAACATCAACTATCATGAAGAATAAGATATTACCATATATGTATTCATGAGGTTAAACACCATTACATAATTTATTTCATTAATATATATCACAAACCCATCTCTACTTTAGGTATAAGGCCCCGACCTTAAACCTTACTTAATATTGAATTAAATGAATAATTCACGTTGAGGATCTTTTCAGGTTTAGAGTTTTAGAGAATTAGAACATAACTATTACATCTCAAAAGATTACAAAGTAGTCACTTCTACTAAGTTTCTATAATAAAAAAAATCTTAAAAGAAACATTTCTAGTTCCATGTTTTATATAGCATGACATTCCCTTGATCTCATCCTTGACCTTATTCCACATTAAGTCCTGTGAAAAACATTTCAAAAAAACTTGGGGTGAGCATAAAAAGCTCAGTAAGGGATACAGAAAGAATGAAAACTGTTAGTTTTTCAAACATCAAGTAAAACATATATACTCTATCAAAGTAATACCTTCACCTTCATGAAGTAGTAAAAAAACACTTCACTGAATAAAGTATCATTACTTACCTTTTTGTAACCAAAGGATTACCATAAAACCCATAAAATGAACACATAACATATATAAAGGTAACTTGAGACATAAACATACTTAAGTGGAATAACCATACGGTCGACTTCCACACATATCACTTAATGGAATAGCCATACGACCAATTTCCATTCATACTTAATGGAATAGACATACGGACGACTTCCATACCCAATGCATTGGAGGTTATAACGTAACCACCCGTCCTGGTATTCACGGCACCACCCTTCATATGGTTTATAACGTAACCACCCGTTAAAATGTCCAAGTACCAATATAAAATCATAAAACATAAAACCAATATAAAGGAATGATAACATTTCCACATTTCAATCACAATATATCATAAATATATTGACATAATAGAATCCTTTATCAAAAACATTTTCAATACCAAAATACATAAAATAGTATATGGTATTTATTTTTTTTAAAAAACATTACGGCTTGTTGAGGAAGCCAAAGACCAAATAATACTCGCGGTGGCGGAAAAGGTTTTTGTCGCCACGTACGTTAAAAGAAACATTCATTTTTGTCGTTTTGTAAATCGCTTCGTATAAAAAGATTCCTTTTGTATAAAAGTAAAAGTCAAAGGGGTTTATAAACCGTATAAAAGAAATATGTGTATAAAACGAAATATGCCCCAATGAAAGGAGATTGAGACGAAGTCCCTTACTTCGGGTCCGACTGGACTCGATCGTTATTTAACGTCCTGAATAATAAACTTGAGTTAATTTATACTTGATTAAGAACCTTTTTAAAGTTCATTATCCCTTTTATATCACTTATTTCCATGTTATAAACATTATGTAACCATTTAAGTTAATAATGTTTGTTTTGTCAATATTTGGTTCTTAAGTCGAAAGTGGACTTCTTACAATTACATGTTGTTCATGTGGTCAAAGGTTCTTTATATCCAGAATGAAATTCCCGATTTGGATATAATATGTATCATATATATCCATCATATACATGTATTTATAATATTACATAATCATTTAGAGGTAAGAAATGAAATGCACCGTTCATGGAGACGGTAAGCCGTACGTATGCATGAACGCTACATTCATTTCTTTGTCATATTAATGGAATTAAAACTAAATGAGAGGTATGTATATTTTAATTCCATAATTATATTCATCATTTATATATATAATTAATTATATATATCCATTATATACATGTACTGTTAATAGTACATTACATTTGGGGATAAGAAATGAAATGTACCGTTCATGGAGACGGTAAGACGTACGTACGCATTAACGCTACTTTCATTTCTATATCATACATTAATGGAAAGAAATAATAATGATATATAGGTATATTATAATTCCAGTATAACATCATATATAATAACTTTAAATCCATCCTTTACACGTCCCACATATGGCATTAACGAATCACATCACTTTGAGGGGGCGGTTGTCCGCACTTCCTAAAATGAAGATATCGCGTATACCCATAATGGAAGCCATAATGGTAAGACACAAATGAAAAATACATAAGCATAAGTAAAACATAAACATATTATATATCATATATAAAAATAGTGACATCATAATGGCCTCCTTTGAAGGTGTTAAATGAGTATTGAACAGTCATCGTTTCGGGAGGCAGAATTTCGCCATCCACGGAAACCGCATGTTCTTTAACCATTTGAGGTAGTTGTGTGAGAGTGTAGCTCGAATACATATTATCAAAACATCCTAGTATATTGAAGATACTGGTTTTGTTACAAAAGAAGTAAATAAAAAGAGTTTAGGGGGTTGGAGAAACAAAATAAAACAAATGAACAAGAGAGAATGAATTACCTTTAAAAGTGTAACTCCTTTTGATTTGAGCCTAAAGGATTCCTTTGAAAGAATTATGCCCAAAGGGAATCATCTAGGAAGAGGAGAGTGATGTGGAGAGAGTAAATGGGTAGGGGTAGGCCGAGCCAAAGGCTTGAGGAGTGTGTGAAATGAGGAAGAGGTGGGGGCCTTTTATAAGAGGAGAGGAGGGGCACTTTTGGAAAGTAATGAAATATTACTTCATTTGAAAATGTGATTCGATTTTATAAGGTCCCACATTGATATAATTCGTGTATAAGGTGATAAGGGTTCTAAATCCACCCATCCAATATGTTATGGACATGTGTAGTTCATAGATTTTACATTATGCTTCCATTTTATTTAAATCGTTAAATAATGAGGTCATCGCTGCATCATCATGATGTCATAAATAATTTACTTTATTTAATGTCTAAAAATTATAAAAAAAAATACTATGATGTAGGAAATCGTTTTAGCTTTACAATGACTATTTATAATCAAAAATCTGATCTTTATAACCCTATGTAAAAATTGGTTTCGTAAAACATATTATGTTTGTGTCATTTTTACTTTTACATTAAATAAAAGGTTATTTATGTCATTTCCCAACCAAAGTGTCTCCATGGGGTCCCCCAGTTGACCCATGGCTTGTCTTGGTCGGCCATGACACAAAAAATAAGTTTGGGACATGTGTCTAGTTCGTTTCATATTATTAAAGCATTATGTATACCTTAAACTACACTAATTACCACTAATCACGATTAAAAACTTAATAAGTTACTATTCACCAAAAAATTATTATAATCTCATTGAACCACATTTTACTTCTTAATGACAACCATGTATGTCGGATTTTTGAAATTCAAAACACAATGATGGCAAAATTTCATTTAAACAGAAAATCAGTCTTTATAAGTACCACTTAGTGGTTTCACTATTCATCAAAAATTAAAGTTTTTCAGAAAATTACCAAAAATTCACCCTAAGCTATATTTGATATTACGAATTAAAAAATGAAGTATATTTTACAAAATTCAAAAAATATAAGTCACATTAATTAATTTAATAATTAATTCCCGCTGTTAGAGCAAATAGCGTGTTTTTATGAAACAATAAGTATCAAACGATTGACACTAGTTTAAGTCCAATTTCAAAGTGAAATTGATTCCAATGAACACCATTGGATTAAATGGTAAAAATATATTCATATTACACATTAAGACCAATTCAAAAGATAATCTAATCATATAAATAAATTAGATTAAAAAGAGGTTTTGAATTAAAATACAACATTTTACACTATTCATTAAAAAAATGAACTTTATCAGAAAGATACCAAAAATTCACCCAAAGTAAATTTTGATGTCCTGTTTCTAAAGAAGAGTTTTATTTGGTCCAAAATAATGTATAAGAGTGATCAAAACTATATTTAATGACAGTTCGCCATCAAAAGGCGATAAGTGAACCTTTAGTGAAAATTAGGGTATAAATACCTAAAATTGAACTCTTTTCGTATTTTAAGCCTTAATCTTTTATTGGGTAAATGTAAAAACATTTAAAAACATATATAATCATATTTTAGTTATTTCTATCCATTCCCTCCAGTACAACGGCTACTCGTTAACTAACATTTAAAATAATATTATTTTATTACTTGTGTGCAACGTAAGTTTTCAAAGAAACTCATCGTTGCATACCGAGTACGCTATCGAACGTAGAAACCCCTTTTAATTAAAATTAATATTTAATTTGTAAATATTAATAAATATGAAAATTCTTTATTCTTTATTTACCTGGGATGTTACATCCTTCCCCCCTTTTGGGAATTGCGTCCTCGCAATTTTATTCAGTTATCAAAATAAGTGGGGGTATTTATCCCTCATAGCATTTTCAGATTCCCACGTTGCATCTTCAATCACATGGTTTTTCCACAAAACCTTTACCTGATGAATCACCTTATTCCGTAACACCTTCTCCATATGGTAAAGAATCTGGACTGGTTGTTCTTCATAAGATAGGTTCTCTTCCAGCTGAACTACCTATGGACTCAAAACATGAGATGGATCTGGAATATACTTTCTCAACATTGAAACATGAAAAACATTGTGTACCTGGGATAAACTCGGAGGTAAAGCCACCCGGTATGCAACTGATCCAACTCTCTCCAGAAATTCATATGGTCCAATAAACCTTGGACTCAGCTTTCCTTTTTTACCAAATCTCTTCACACTTTTCCAAGGAGAAACCTTGAGAAAAACATGATCACCTACCTCGAAAGATAGATCCTTCCTCTGGTTATCCGCATAACTCTTCTGCCTGCTCTGAGCTTTTCTCATGTGCTTCTGAATCAACTGAACTTTTTCTGCCATCTCTTCTACCAATTTTGGTCCCATCAGCTTCCTTTCACCCACTTCATTCCAAAATGCTGTAGTTCGACACCGCTTCCCATATAATGCCTCAAATGGTGACATCTATATACTGGAATGAAAACTGTTATTATAAGAAAACTCAACCAAAGAAAGATGTTGGTCCCAACTTCCCTGATAATCCATCGAACAAGCTCGTAGCATATCCTCCAAAGTCTGAACTGTTTGTTCTGACTGCCCATCTGATTGAGGATGAAAAGCTGTACTAAAATTTAATTCTATACCCAACGACTTCTGAAGGCCTTTCCAAAAGTTAGATATGAACCTGGGATCATGATCAGATACAATGGAGAGAGGAACTCCATGTAACCTGACTATCTCTTTAAGATACAAACGGGAAAGTTGATCTAGAGAGAAAGTATCTCGTATAGAAAGGAAATGAGCAGATTTGGTCAAGCGATCAACAATAAACCAGATTGCATTATTACCTCGAGATGTCCTCAGTAATCCCACAACAAAGTCCATGGATATATTCTCCCATTTCCACTCTGGCACTGGTAAAGGCTGAAGCATCCCTTTTGGTAACTGCCGCTCTACTTTAACATGCTGACAAGTCAAACACTTCACAGTAAAATCACCAATATCTCTTTTCATTCCATCCCACCAGTAATACTTCCGAAGATATCTGTACATCTTAGTACTGCTAGGATGAACTGAAAACGGGGAACTATGAGCCTCGCATAACAACTCATTCTTCAACTGTGAATCACAAGGCACACATAACCTCTTCCCAAACCTCAAACCACAAACACAAACTTATCCAAGAACTCATGGAAAATTTTATTCATAAGGTCCATGAATACAGCAGGTGCATTGGTTAACCCAAAAGGCATAACTACAAATTCATAATGTCCATATCTAGTATGGAATGTAGTCTTCAGAACGTCTGCTTCTTTTACTTTCAACTGATGGTACCCCGACCTCAAGTCAATCTTCGAGAAATACTGAGCTCCCTGGAGCTGATACCACTTCATTCGATGGCCCAACATCTGCTGAAGTTGTTGCAATGGATTTCCCCACCCCTTTCTGCTTGTAGTCTGGATGCATTCCCCCAGTTGAGTTCTTCGTTGGACACTCGTTTGCAAAATGACCCATTTCATTACACTTAAAACATCTTACCATTGGCTTTTCATTTCCTGCTTGATCATCTTCCTTACAGTTACGAGAAATATGACTAGACTTACCACACCAAAAGCACTTACCAGACATGGATAAACATTCTCCAGGATTCATTTTACCACACTTCTCACAGGATGGATATTTGGTTTTTTTACCTCCTTGCTTCTTTGATGAATTCTTCCCCTTTGCCTGCCAACTAGACCTCTTATTCTGTTGTTTGTCATAGAACACCTGATCATCAGAAAACTCCATTTACACCTTCTCCGCACATCGAACAAGTTTTTCATAACTTTTGAACTCACGATAAGCTAAATCCCTTCGATACTTTGGCTTTAACCCTGAGTAAAAACGGTTTATTTTACTATCAAGATCTCGTATGAAGTTTGGAGCATACCTTGCCAATCGAGTGAACGTTTCTTCATAAGCAGCCACTGAATCATCCTCCTGCCTCAATTCTAGGAATTGTTTTTCCATCCTAAGACGAACCACCTTAGGAAAATATTTCTCAAGAAACATACCTTTGAATTCGTCCCAGTGAAGATCCTCAATCTCATCACTATCCCTAATATTTTTCACCATCGACCACCACTGATCAGCTTCACCTTCAAAACGGTAAATAGCAAGACTACCCTTTTGATGTTCTGAAAACCCCATGACATCAAAAATCTTCTCCAGTGCTTTAATCCACCCTTCAGCTTGCACAGGGTCAGATGATCCTCTGAATGATGGGGGATGTTGCCTCATGAAATGTTCCACCACTGACATGTTCCTCTGCGGTTGATCTGGCTGATCTCGTGCAAGGATACCACCACCATTTATAGCCTGAGTCAACTATGCCATCACTGCAACAAACTATTCAGTTCCGATTCCGACCATCTCAGGTTGCTGATTTGGAAGGTTGTCTTCCTCCTGATGTCGTCCCAACATAGCTGCTTTGTTTCCTCTGTGGAAAACCATTCTGAACACAAAAATATCTTAGGCAAAGCAACATGGTAATCCGTAAATGCTATATCATTTCAATCATATTATAATTTAACACTTTTCTAACTCATAAAGTTGTCTAAACTGACCTTTGATACCAACTATAAGGCCCCGGCCTTAAACCTTACTTAATATTGAATTAAATGAATAATTCACGTTGAGGATCTTTTCAGGTTTAGAGTTTTAGAGAATTAGAACATAACTATTACATCTCAAAATATTACAAAGTAGTCACTTCTACTAAGTTTCCATAATAAAAAAAACTCTTAAAAGAAACATTTCTAGCTCCATGTTTTATATAGCATGACATTCCCTTGATCCCATCCTTGACCTTATTCCACATTAAGTCCTGTGAAAAACATTTCAAAAAAACTTGGGGTGAGCATAAAAAGCTCAGTAAGGGATACAGAAAGAATGAAAACTGTTAGTTTTTCAAACATCAAGTAAAACATATATACTCTATCAAAGTAATACCTTCACCTTCATGAAGTAGTAAAAAAACTCTTCACTGAATAAAGTATCATTACTTACCTTTTTGTAACCAAAGGATTACCATAAAACCCATAAAATGAACACATAACATATATAAAGGTAACTTGGGACATAAACATACTTAAGTGGAATAACCATACGGTCGACTTCCACACATATCACTTAATGGAATAGCCATACGACCAATTTCCATACATACTTAATGGAATAGCCATACGACCGACTTCCATACCCAATGCATTGGAGGTTATAACATAACCACCCGTCCTGGTATTCACGGAACCACCCGTCATATGGTTTATAACGTAACCACCTGTTAAAATGTCCAAGTACAAATATAAAATCATAAAACATAAAACCAATATAAAGGAATGATAACATTTCCACATTTCAATCACAATATATCATAAATATATTGACATAATATAATCCTTTATCAAAACCATTTTCAATACAAAAAAACATAAAAGAGTATATGGTATTTATTTTATTTTAAAAACATTACGGCTTGTTGAGGAATCCAAAGACCGAATAATACTCGCGGTGGCGGAAAAGATGCCCCAATGAAAGGAGATTGAGACGAAGTCCCTTACCTCGGGTCCGACATGACTCGATCGTTATTTAACGTCCTGAATAATAAACTTGAGTTAATTTATACTTGATTAAGAACCTTTTTAAAGTTCATTATCCCTTTTATATCACTTATTTCCATGTTATAAACATTATGTAACCATTTAAGTTAATAATGTTTGTTTTGTCAATATTTGGTTCTTAAGTCGAAAGTGGACTTCTTACAATTACATGTTGTTCGTGTGGTCAAAGGTTCTTTATATGCAGAATGAAATTCCCGATTTGGATATAATATGTATCATATATTTCCATCATATACATGTATTTATAATATTACATAATCATTTAGAGGTAAGAAATGAAATGCACCGTTCATGGAGACGGTAAGCCGTACATACGCATGAACGCTACTTTCATTTCTTTGTCATATTATTGGAATTAAAACTAAATGAGAGGTATGTATATTTTAATTACAGAATTATATTCATCATTTATATATATAATTAATTATATATATCCATTATATACATGTACTTTTAGTTGTACATTACATTTGTGGATAAGAAATGAAATGCACCGTTCATGGAGACCGTAAGTCGTACGTACGCATGAATGCTACATTCATTTCTATCTCATACTTTAATGGAAAGAAATAATAATGATATATAGGTATATTATAATTCCAGTATAACATCATATATAATAACTTTAAATCCATCCTTTACACGTCCCACATATGGAATTAACGAATCACATCACTTTGAGGGGGCGGTTGTCCGCACTTCCTAAAATGAAGATATCGCGTATACCCATAATGGAAGCCATAAAGGTAAAACACAAATGAAAAATACATAAGCATAAGTAAAACATAAACATATTATATATCATATATAAAAATAGTGATATCATAATGGCCACCTTTGAAGGTGTTAAATGAGTATTGAACAATCATCGTTTCGGGAGGCAGAATTTCACCATCCACGGAAACCGCATGTTCTTTAACCATTTGATGTAGTTGTGTGAGAGTGTAGCTCGAATAAATATTATAACAACAACCTAGTATATTCAATATACTGGTGTTGTTACAAAAGAAGTAAATAAAAAGAGTTTAGGGGGTTGGAGAAACAAAATAAAACAAATGAACAAGAGAGAATGAATTACCTTTAAAAGTGTAACTCCTTTTGATTTGAGCCTAAAGGCTTCCTTTGAAAGGATTCTTCCCAAAGGGAATCCTCTAGGACGAGGAGAGGTAAGTGGAGAGAGTAAATGGGCAGGGGTTGGCCGAGCCAAAGGCTTGAGGAGTGTGTGAAATGAGGTAGAGGTGGGGGCCTTTTATAAGAGGAGAGGAGGGGCACTTTTGGAACGTAAAGAAATATTACATTATTTGAAAATGTGTTTCGGTTTTAAAAGGTCCCACATTGATATAATTCGTGGATAAGGTGATAAGGGTTCGAAATCAACCCATCCAATAAGTTTTGGACATGTTTAGTTCATAGATTTTACATTATCTTTCAATTTTATTTAAATTATTAAATAATGAGGTCATTACTGCATCATCATGATGTCATAAATAATTTACATTATTTAATGTCTAAAAATTATAAAAAAACTACTATGATGTAGGAAATCGTTTTATCTTTCCAATGAATATTTATAATCAAAAATCTGATCTTTATAACCCCATCTAAAAATTGGTTTCGTAAATCATATTATGTTTGTGTTATTTTTACTTTTACATTAAATAAAAGGTTATTTATGTCATTTCCCAACCAAAGTGTCTCCATGGGGTCCCCAAGTTGACCCATGGCTTGTATTGGTTGGCCATGACACAACCAATAAGGTTCGTACATGTGTCTAGTTCGTTTCATATTTTTAAAACATTATTTATACCTTAAACTACACTAATTACCACTAATCATGATTAAAAACTTAATAAGTTACTATTCACCAAAAAATTATTATAATCTCATTGAACCACATTTTACTTCTTAATGAAAACCATGTATGTCAGATTTTTGAAATTCAAAACACAATGATGGAAAAATTTCATTTAAACGGAAAATCAGTCTTTATAAGTACCACTTAGTGGTTTCACTATTCATCAAAAATTGATGTTTTTCAGAAAATTACCAAAAATTCACCCTAAGCTATATTTGATATTACGAATTCAAAAATGAAGTCTATTTTAAAAAATTCAAAACAAATAAGTCAAATTAATTAATTTAATAATTATTTCCCGCTGTCAGAGCAAATAGCGTGTTTTTATGAAACAATAAGTATCAAAAGATTGACACTAGTTTAAGTCCGATTTCAAAGTGAAATTGATTCCAATGACCACCATTGGATTAAATGGTAAAAATATATTCATATTACACATTAATACCAATTCAAAAGATAATCTAATCATATAAATAAATTAGATTAAAAAGAGGTTTTGAATTAAAATACAACATTTTACACTATTCATTAAAAAAATGAACTTTATCAGAAAGATACCAAAAATTCACCCAAAGTAAATTTTGATGTCCCATTTCTAAAGAAGAGTTTTATTTGGTCCAAAAGAATGTATAAGAGTGATCAAAACTATATTTAATGACAGTTCGCCATCAAAAGGCGATAAGTGAACCTTTAGTGAAAATTAGGGTATAAATACCTAAAATTGACCTCTTTTCGTATTTTAAGCCTTTATATTTTATTGGGTAAATGTAAAAACATTTAAAAACATATATAATCATATTTTAGTTATTTATATCCATTCACACCAGTACAACGGCTACTCGTTAACTAACATTTAAAATAATATTATTTTATTACTTGTGTGCAACGTAAGTTTTCAAAGAAACTCATCGTTGCGTACCGAGTACGCTATCGAACGTAGAAACCCCTTTTAATTAAAATTAATATTTAATTCGAAAATATTAATAAATATGAAAATTCTTTATTCTTTATTTACCTGGGATGTTACATTAGGGTAGTTTAATAATATGTGTGCTGACTAACATTCTTGGTAGTCTCTCAAAATTTCCCACACATTCACCTATCCAGCAAACATTTTCTCCCTTACGAGTTTACTTGGTGGGAGGATTAGAAAACCATGATAAATGATCCAAAAATAATATAAAATATCCATACAAATAATTAAAAATATAGATCTCAAGCACCATGGATAACCATTTCCAATTTTTAGTAACTTTTTTCTTTGATGGATCCATAAATATAAACTTTCTCGTGATTATATGACCCAAAAATGAATCATTTTGAAAACAAAAATCACACATGGTAAATTTTATATTTAGATTATCCTTTCTTAGGGTCATAATTACATTTACATGGTTATATAAATGTTATTAATTTCTCTTTTAATATATAATAATATCATCTATAAAATTTACCACAAAATAATCAAGTCCATGTCTAAAAATATATTTATTAAATATATGAAGATAGAATAGGTATTAGTAAGAAAAAATGGGATCACTACAAATTAAGAGTGTCTATAAGTTATATCGAATGTTTTCTTAGTTATATCCTCTTTCTTGTCCCTTAGTTGATGATATCCTAAATGAAGGTCAATATGGATAAAGTATTGAGATCTATGATATTGATAAGAAAAGGCAGTAATATTAAATAATGGAAAATTATTCTTGATAGTGATCATTTTATGTTCTTCATAATCAATGTAGATTCACCATGATCTATCATTATTATTCAAAAAAAGAACATATGAATCCCATGGTGATGCAATTGGCTAAATGAATCCCTTATCATGATTATGATGGATTTTCTTCATCAATTTCAATTACATTATTAGTGCCATTCTAAATAGAGTTTTAAAATAGTCCAACTACTAGGTAAGAGTTATATTGAAAACTCAACATCAAAATTCTATAAAATACTATGAGAAACTTCCAAAAATACATTTATATTATCTTCCAAAATGGGAATATCTTTGATGTTATGTTTATACATGATTATATAAGATAATACCGTTTTAATTTGAATAAAGACCCATATAATCGATTTTATTTCAATCAGAATTTCATATTTATATTCACATTGATATAATATTATAAGATAGTTCATAATATCAAATTTTAATTCCAATCTTTGGTATTTGATGTGGTATTTATGTAGTTAAAGGAAATCTATGAATGAGATGACATCGAATTCAACCAGATGGAAATAATAAGATTTCCATGATGCACTTTAAAAAAACATTAATTAGAGAAGAATCCTAGAATATAGATATGACCATAAAAATATTAGTTTTTTCCCATTCTAATGCAACATCAAATAACTTAGGATATAAATTAACATTCCTTGAGAATTTTTTGATATATAGAAATACATATAACTATGATCAAAAATGGAAATTTAGTATTTGATAATGCCTATTAACACCTTATATTCATCATTCAATATTTAAACACATAGTAAAACCCAAATGTCTATCATTAACATCAATAATATTTAATTTATGTTATTAATTATGAATAATAATTCATATGATATCTATATCTTTACTACTTATTTTCAATATATGAAACCATAGGTTTAACCTAGGCCCTACAAGGTCATCATATATTCAAATCCATCATAACGGTTCATAAAGAAAATATGTTACATACCTGAATATCCCATGGGAGTGTGAAACTATGTTCCTAGTAAAGTAACACTCACTATGAAACAAAATGGGGGCGAATATATACTCCAATAACCCTGTTCACTATTATTACCCATAGATGTATATATTCCAAAAACAATTTCCACAGGTAGTAACTAGGTAGGGACGTTATGTTATAAAAAAAACATTTTTTACTATAAATCTAGACTTTCTCATTCCCAAAATTTAATTCAAAGGGTTCTCAATAAATTTTTCTCATCATACTTTCCAAAAGTAACTAAACCATGTTTTGATAACAACTATAATGACCCATACTTATATTATAAAAATATTAAATTTTATTTGGTGGTAATCCCAGAATGATTGAATTAGAGATTTTCTATTTATCTTTTGATAACTATCTTTTTAAATATGCTAATAGGGTCCTTTAATGTCCCATAGGCCTAGGCATAAAAGGTTAAGTATATGAACTGAAGGCCAAAAGACATTATTACACTAGAACCCCCTACCTTGAATCTCCTTCATTGATTAAACCTCGCACCCCTAATAACAAATAAAATATATTATAATTCCATGTGTATATATTTATGGTTCCTAGTACTAATAGTGATTTCCATAACCACTCATAATTCTAATCTGGTTAACTCTCCTCTTGTGGATGGTACATTCTCTAATCCTCTTCTAGTTCTTTCTCCAATGTGTCCATACCTAACAACTTTATGGCCCAAAATCCGTATGTTTCAATGACTATATGGAAATAAGTCATGATGTGGATTGAAGTACCTATGTTTCGAAGGCCTATCATGGCTAGAATTCCCAAATATGTGGCCTATAAGACCAAATTTTATGAATCGTTATGTCTCGATGGTGACTATTATAGTAACTATTATCGTTACTGCAACAATAACATAGAAGACCCCCCCCCCCCCTTTAGATTTGATCTTGGGATTAATTAATGATAATGTGGTTTACTCAATTATAACCCCAAATCCTTAAATATTTTTATATTTATATTCAATACATATAAATACAATCCATTACAGAATCAAATTATTCTATAATAATATGAAATGTGGATTTATAAACAAAATTTTCATATGTGATATACATTATCTCCCAATATGTTCTTCATAACTACCACTCTTCTTAGAAAAATCATATATAAAACCTTTCTTCATAACATGGGGAATGAAAATATAAGAAATAGTGAGCTCAGATGATTAGTAAAGGAAAACAAGGAAGATATCAATGATTACAAAATCATAACATGAGCTTAAGGGTTGAATAACACGAGATAAAAAATGTCAAACCATACACAAACTATCATATATAATAAAGATGAATCAATAAATTAATCATGTTATCTCATAATAAAATAATCATAAAATAATTAAGGAAAATGATCCATGAGATCATAAATTTATCATAATACATATTTTTTTCTAAAGATAGGATGAAAAATAATTTTCTTGGTCAAGCCTCGCTTCGAAGACTGTCATAGTTTATGATTTTCACATCTTATCCCATTTTATTATTACTGAATGTTCAGCCAAAATATTATCATAGTGAACAGTGTCCCGTAATAATCATGTTTGGCTCTCCATTCCAGTCCTTATTATATCATCATACATCCATCCTTACCCAATGCATTGGTGAGATATATAATTTTGGGTCCACCTTTTACCTAATAAAAATAAAAAAATTGTGATTCAAAAAATCATTAAATAACCATCACATCATAACTTGTGGAAAATTAATGGGATTAATAAACATTTCGTCATAGAAACATAGTATAACCTATGGAAAAGAAATGGGATTCATAAACTTTTCTTCACAACATGAATATCCTAGGGAAAATAAAAGGGTTTCATAGAATCATACATATATTATCATTATAATCCATCCAAATAATTAAAGTGGATGATATCATTATATTACAAACCTCTTAAATCATAAGTAACATCAAAGGATGTTATTATAGATCATAAAATCCTTTAAAACCCAATGGAACATTTATTGGGTGAAATACACTTTTCAATTTGATATATTATTTTTAAAATTTAAAAATTTGTAAAATATTAAGGAAGAAATTTTATTTGAAATGGACCTTGGAGAATTTTAATTAATGATTCAAATAATTTAGTGGTTATGATTTTTTTTAAATTCCATTAATTTCATGTACATTAAAATAATGATTCCTTTCACATTATCAGTAAAAATTCAAAAGTACCTCGTTCAGAAATTGAAATAGATATTCCTTTTAAAATATTTCTAAAAAATAAATATATGGGTAAAAATAAAATAAAATTATCATTGTAAAATAGTAAAAACAATCTTTGAAACATTTTTAAAAAACATTAACATGGAAGAAAAATGATTTTCAACCAAAGAGATAAGTAAATTTAATTTTTCTAAAAAACATTATTTTGGTATATAGAGTTATTAAAAAGAGGAAAATGAAATAAAGACATGTCATATATAGAAATAGCTATATTAGAATAAAATCTCATGGGTTTATTGAGAGATATTTCATAATATTTCATCATCATAAAAATGATCATAAACAACCCCAATAAATAATGTGATTTTAACATTAAATCCCTTAGCTCGAGTTAAACTTGATTGGAAATAATTTTAACCGCATGTATAATGAATTTATTCTGACTATAATTCTATAAATTAATCATTTACATACAATTAATATCCTATAATATCAACTTAAATAATTTGGACACCCAACTTTTTTAATTCTTTATTAAAATCGTTATTTGCAGGTTCTGAGTGTATCATTTTTTCATGATATTTTTTGTTCATTAGTTCCTAAAATTGTTCATTAATGATGGTATATTCATATAAAGAATGTTAATAATGATATAAATATAATATATATTTATTATATATATTTATAGATTCATTGATAAAGGATATATATAGAAATATTCAATGCACAATTCATACAGATGGTAAGCCATATGTATGAATGAATGTTTTTTTCTCATTTTTATAGATGGAGTGAATGAAAGGTTAATAAAAATTTACCTTTAATGAATAATTATTTTATCATATATATCATATATATTTGTTAAATATATCCTTATTAGAGTCCATGTAAAGTAGAAATAAAAAATTAATCACATTGCTTCATAGGGGTTTCAGTCCACACGTACACACGAGCAACACTATTATTTTCAAATGGATTGGAACATAAGAAGGTGTGTAATGAACCAGCCCAAGTTAAATAGACACATCACTCATTTATTCCCACCATAAATTATATAACAACATGGAAACCTAAAAAATTTCCATCTATACAATGAATAAGGAAAACCAATCGAGTACATAACAAAATAAAGAGTTTACATCAATGATACATAAAAACTAGTGCCCAAAGAGATACACTTAAAAGAAAAACATGGCATTAAATAACATTAATATCCATGCCATTAAAAGAATAAAATAAATTGTTTTGTGAGGCGGCAGTCTTCTATACACATGAATGGTGATTGTGTATTCTATTTGATGGAAGTGTGTGTGATTGTAGGTAAAAACCATAATATAACGACATATCAACATATTTAGGATACTATGGGTTTTATATAAACATGAAATAAAAATAATTTAAGGGTTTTAATGAATAAATTAAATAAAAATGTTCAATGATGAACGTCACCTCTTCTTTGGATATCTCTTTTTTATTTTTACAAAAGGACTTATTTATTTGGATTTATTCCATAATTAATTCTTCAAGGATGAATTGTAGGAATTCATAAGGAGAAATTGGAAGTGTTTGGTCAAGATATAAGGAAAAAAGTGGTGTGAGGAAGTGAGGGAGGAGGTTCCCTTTTATAATTGAGGTGTGGGGATCTTTTCGAAACACTAAAACTATTAAATTAATATATATTTATTTTCAATTTCAAATGGCTACAAAGAGAATTATTTCAAATCTAATATGAGGATTGGTAAAAATTCTCTCAACCAACGTTATTCAGAATTTTCAAGGTTATATGCATACTCTTATCTTTATTATTTATCCCTTAGATAAACCCTTTAACTCTTACCATGACAACATGACTTTTTTTACTCTTTAAGGGTTAATATAATTACTAGAAAATTTCAAAACGAACCCTAAATGTGTCATAGATGAAATTTTATACTTTATATAATTAATTTTTATGAATTTTATATTTTATGAATTTTATATCATTTAATAAAGTATTATTTATTTTAAAATACCATTAATTCCAATTTTGACAGTATTTATTTATAGACTTTTAAAAAATTTCAATTTAAGAGATAACTTCAAACAAAAACCATTAAAATAATGTTAAATTTTCTTGGTATTATATAAAATTATTATATAACATTAATTTTATCAAATTATGTTTATTTTAATAATTTTAATAACATTTATTTGGTATGGCCATTAATTAAACAGTTACTGCATCATCATTGTTGAAACCATTAATTTAATAATTTCTTCCCTAAAAATAAAAAATAAATTATTATGATGAAGATAAAAACATTATATTTCAAATTAATACTTATAGTTGAATATATATTCTAAATATATATATGTAATTAATACTTTTTAAAATCTTGACTGTGAAATATTAGACTTTCCAAATAATTAAATATAAAAAATGCTAAAAGTCATCGAAGTGGATCCACGAGGTCATAAAATTGGTTAAAATATGATCTTGGTCAACTATAACTAATAAAATAAAATTATTTCAATTTTTAGGGAAATTTTATAATATTTAGAAGAATATTTTTCACTGTAATTACATGATTTACCCTTAACCGTGGAAATTTTTAAAAAAATACTAAAGATACTATTCATATTGTCAAAAAATAAAATGGAACTATATAAATAATTTAGTAATTATGATTCAAAATATGGAATCCATTATTTGAAATTCTAAACATTTAATTGGCTAAAATTAATTTATAAGTAGTCTCATTAATGGAATAAGAAAACTTGTTTTTAATGTGAAAACATTCAAAAGATTGAAATACTTTTATATCCAAATTCAAGGTGAAATTAATTACTATGACATAAAATAGATTATATAATAAAAAAATATAAATTTATGTTAAAAAATTAAAAATAATTTAACACTAAATTATTTTTATGTAAAAGGTGTTTTCAATTAAAATTCAATATTTAATCACTATTCATCAAAATATGAAACTTATCATAAAAATACAAACAGTTCAACCAGAATATATTTTTATATTATTATTTAAAATATTTATTCTTTTTCTAATATAATTTATAATTGTGCAAAAAACATGATTTAAAACAAGTGCACCGTCAAAAGGTGGTAAAAGTGAATTTTATAGAAATACATATTTTTGTGTAAAATTAGATTTGTTATTATATCATGTCTAGAAAACACCTAGGATGAATTTAAAATATTATATTATATATATATATCAATAAAATAATCCAAAAGGTGGGATTATTTTATTTTATTTGTAGAAAACACACTTCTTCTCATTTAAATAGTTGTCATAATAAACATTCCAATTATATCAAATTATGTTTCATATTTACATTTAATTAATTGGATTCCAATTAATTCAGAAATATATTATTATAATTTATTAAAAACAATTAATAATGGCCAATTTAGCAGCTAGGATATAATTTAATTTTAAATAATAATATTAACAGTATAACATTGATCATTTATCCTCAGTGTTTAATTCAATATAAGTAATCTAAGAGACTAAATTTAAAAAGATAGATACCATAAAATCTTGGGGTATTAAATTCTATATAACAACCCTGGTTGTTATTACACACATAATCCTGATTTATTACATAAACTCTTCACTCAATAAAATTTATAATACCGATAGGTCTACTGTCTTTGGGGCTTAGGAACATTAAATAACAACTTAAAACATGAAATACAACATCTTTATTAAAAAATTCCTTTACATGACCACTACATTCTCTCCTACAACGGCCTGAAGGCCTTGATGTTTTTTATAATATTATATAGCCCCCTTTTAAGGGATGAAGGGGGTGAAAACCCAAAGACATCATGGACATATGACAATCACACTAAAAGAGAGAAAGAGTATGACCAAAATGACACCACTGAACAACTCATCCCCAACAATTGATCTTGAAGAAAATCTCAACCTTTCCAAGGCTAATCGACAAAAAAGTGTCATGTGTCAAAGCATAGGTCCGATCCGATGGCTGACACCATACCCTCCCAAACAACCAAATCCAAAAAAACTCTACAAAGATGAAAATATAGCTCTAAAACCTCCTGAAGTAAGTTCATGAAGTCACATCCGGTATCAAAAACATCCCACCTTTAAAAATCAATCCATTCAAGAATACAGTACTACCAAACCATAATAACCAATGAAATACAAGTGGTTCAACACTACAATAACTTTGATTCTACTCCATATAATCAACACAAAAAAGACTTGTCGTCTCCATCAGCCCCACACACAGAGAAAACAAATTTCGTCCAAGGAACCCCCTACCGGTACACATCACAGACGATGGACCAGCCCCTTCACAACAGATCAGAAACACGGCCCCATCGCAAGAGATCATGGTCCACAACGTAGAACAAGGGTTGGACACCATGGCCATGGAAGAAGGGTGAACATAGCCCTAAGAGGAAGCACAACCACATCGCTGTGGACCCACGCCTCCCGAGATCGACCCCACGACGTGTAGAATTGCGACCCCAAGCAACACCAGAGCACGTTCCATACATCGCTGAACAAGAAGAACTCGAGTAAAACACACTAAAAGGAGAACCCCTTCACCTCAAAGACAAGATCCTGACGCACCATATCTAAACATACCTCCACATAGAACTGAACCGCAACCCAAGTGAACCCGATCAGAAACCCCCTCGTCGTAGAGTTGATCCGGGACCCCGACGTCGCACCAGATCGCAACCCCACGTCGCGGAAGAGCCAAATCAGCACCCCGAAGGCATAGAAAACCAAAAACACCCACTTCACAAAAGACCAGACTTCGAGCCTTGAAATCAGGACTCCCTTCACCGCGGGACCGACCGCTGCACCTTGAGCACACCGGAAGGACTGACGAGAAATCGCCACGGTCCGAGCGAAGCTGGGAAGAAGACGACGATGAGAAGGAGACCAAATTTTCTGTGCCCTTTATGGGCTCATGACTACTACATTCCCTCGTACTTAACATTGCATGGGATAACTTGAGGACATGTGTCACGACCCGCCCTCGGGGTCCGTGCCGTGACTACCCCAAGCCCGCCTTCCATAGGCCAGGGGCTGGCGACTAGCACCAAGGCGTAAATCCCGGTAAAAAGGGAAGGCATTGCCTTTGTAAAGTAAACAAACACCACAGAGTAAGCAAGCGGAAAGTAACACTAAGCAAAAACAGAGTACAACTAAAAGTGCGGAAAGTAAAAGGGGCCGGAAATACAAGCCCAACTGTAAAGTACAACTCGAAAGGAAAAACAGCAACTGAAAAGTAAAGCTGCTACGCCGAGCTGTCCACTGGAAATCCCACCTGAAGGGTGGGTACAGATAGCTCCTCTGCTCCTCGGGTCCCGCCGTCTGCTCCGAGTATGTCCCGCCCAGTGGTCTGCCTCTGGGTACCGCCTCGTCGTATAATCCACCTCCAGGTACCGTCCAGTCCTCGAACACTCGGCCTCTGCCAGTACTGGCCGTCGTCTGCAACCAACACAACGAGGTGCGGGCATAGCCCGTGCAGGGGTGAGTATAACGATACTCAGTAGGGACCCCGAGACCCTCAAGGTCTCACTAAAACCAACAAGGATAACCACGAGAAGATCTCAACAGCTAAACTCTACTTAGGTATATGCCCATACATATACCTAAGTTATCAAGTAACCCATCTCAGTCATGAGGAAACACAAGGATCATGAGATCAACGGATAACCACTACCCAGGTATATGCCCATACATATACCTAAGTTATCAAGTAACCCATCTCAATCATGAGGAAACACAAAGGTCAAAAGACTCAACTCAAACCAGGATTTTTATTATCGAAACCGTAACTGCTGAAGAGCTCCGTCTCTAGAGTGTACAGTGGTCCTGTCACGACTCCGAGGTACTGCTCACTAACCTAAGACTGCTGAGGTACTCCTCCTGTCGAGTACCGCGGGTTTGCAGCCAACTACCTGGCGCTCCGTCCGCTGAGGGTCTGTCGTCAAATACCGGGCGCTCGCCCAAATAGCCTACTGAGGTACTCCTCCTGTCGAGTACCGCGGGTTTGCTGCCAACTACTAGGCGCTCCGTCCGCCGTGGGTCTGCCGCCAAATACCGGGCGCTCCGTCCACTGGGCTAATCGACTCACTCCAAGTCGAGTCGGTCAACCAGTCGTCAGGTCTCAGCCGGCTACACGGTCTCCGTACTCTGCACGCTCGTCTCCGGGAGGGTCCGCTCCACGAGCTACGGGTCGATACTCCAAGTATCACAAAGTCCCGCAAAGAAGTATCTCAAAAGTCCGTCTCGTCACAGGGGTCTCAACGCAACAGACGGCGCGTCGATCGGACGCCCGGTCTGTGAGTTATTAGCCTTTTCGTCCCAGGGGCCCGGTTGGTTTCGAGAACGAACCAATCCCGGCCGTATCTCAACTGTACCCCGAACTCCCATAGGGTATACTCAAGGGACCGTTACTCAACGTAACCACCAACGCCGCTGACGGTTCGTCAAACGGACGTCCTGTCTGAAAGATATCAGCTTTCCCGTTCCAGGGGCCCGGTTGGATTTCGGGTACAATCCAACCCGGCCATACTCCGACTGTATCCAAAACTCGGGCGGAGTATGTCAAAAGTTCCGTCTCATCAAGAGGAAGTCAATGAAACAGACGGCGCGTCAATCGGACGCCCGGTCTGTGAGTTATTGACTTTTTCGTCTCCGGGGCCCGGTTGGTTTTTAAGGCAAAACCAACCCGACCGTACTCCACCTGCGTCCAAACCTCAGGCGGAGTATGCCAAAAGATCCGTCTCACTAAGAGGAACACTACGCGACTGACGGCACGTCAATCGGACGTCCGTAGCTCAAGATATGAGTGTTTCCGCTTCGAAGGTCCGGTTGGTTTTGTGAACGAACCAACCCGACCGAATTCAAAGTAACCCGAAACCTTGAGTGCGATATACCGAAACGACCGTCTCGATCCAAGGATCGCGTTTCCGCAGACGGTTCGTCGTTCGGAGGTCCGAGGCTCAAGTTATGAGCCAAAAACCAAATCTGGTTCGAAACGGGGGGGGTCCGGGTCCGGGCCGACCCGGCCCGACCCCCCCCCCCCCCCCGGGGTGGCGCGGCGGCCGGCGGCGGCGCGGCGGCGGCTGGCGCTGGCGCCGCTTAAGGAGTCCGCGCGGGGGGAATTTAATTCCCCCGCTGAAGGACTGGCGGCGCGGCATATAGTCGCGCCTCTCTTGCAAAACCGCCCCCCCATGTGGGGGGCTTGATTGGCAGAAACGGGGGGGGCTTTGCCCCCCACAAGAAAACCGCCCCCTCTTTAAGAGGGGGTTTCATGAGGTGGTCGGGGGATTAATTCCCCCGGTTTATTGGCATCCGGCCGGCCAGCTGGCCGGCCGGTTTTCTCCAACGGGACCGGAAAAATCCAGTCCCCTCTTCGGCTTCCGACGCCGGCGGCCCGGCCGCCGGTCTTCTCTACCGCTGCGGCCCGGAACCGGCCGCGGTCTCTTCGTCCCGCCGCGGCCTGGAACCGGCCGCGGCGTTCGTCGTCCGGCGCGGTGCGACGGCACCGCGCCCCTCCGTCGTACTTTAATTTCTTTCAACGCGGCGCGACGGCGTCGCGTTCTTGATGTTTCTTCCATGGTGTGCGCGTGACGGCGTTGCGTAAAATAAACGTACAATTATCTGCGTGGTGCGACGGCACCACGCCACCTTGCTTCCGCCCGCAAGAATAATCAACATGAACGATAGAGGGGGTTCGGCCGTGTTCAAGCGGTCCGGCCCCCCTCACGTTAAATAACAACGCAACTTTAAAATAATCAAGTGTCTCACGTTAGACGTGCTAGATCCACGATCAAGAACGAAATAAATAAAATTTGAATCAACAACCCCTACCTTGGTATAAGGTTCGAAGATTTGTCTACGTTCCGCGGAAGACGACGTCGCGGAGGTCGGGCGTCGCGGTCGTCGTTCGTCAAATTCGACGACGAAGAGGCGCGTCCGAAGAGGCACGTCGTTGGCGAATCCTTGTACGCCGACGAAGGTTGTCCGAGGAAGGTGCGGTGTTCTCTCTCGTTGACACCGAAGACGAAGAAGAGCGGAGCGGCGTTCTTCGTCGGAACTTGAGCGTTCTACGTCAAGTCTTGAGGAAAGTCAAATAATAAAGAAAACAACGAACTCAAGAACCCCTACCTCGATAGTCACACGTTGACGTAGTCGTGGAATATCGGTGTCGATTCCTTTGACGTCGGAGGAAGAGTCGTTATCGAAGGCGTTCGTCGCGGAAAACCGTCGCGGAAGAGATGACGCGGAAGAAGTACGTCGCGTCGCGGATACGGCGTCGCGGATGGATCGTGTTCTTCGGCGGAGAAGTTCTTCGTTGAAGACCGACGTTCTTCGCGTTCTTCGTTGAGTTTGAAGAAGAAGAAGAGGCTCTCCAAAAGCTCTCAAGGAGACAAACAAACAACCCAAAATAAAATAAGACAACTTCTTATTTTATTATTACAATACACATTAGAATTTCAAAAGTTTGAAATTCAAAAAGGTTAAACTCCCATAGTTAATTAAGTAACTCAAGTTGACAACATTTAATGAAATGAGTTAAAGGGGAGGTTTTGAGAGAATTTGAGGAGTTGGGGTTCGTGTGGACCCCACCTCACTTAATCCTCCCAAGGGAGGTTAAGTGGATGTGGGTCCCACTCCCAACTCCCTTTGGTAGAACTTAACTAGTTAAAAATAAAATTTGTTCCTCACAAATTTTATTTAACTTAAACTAAAAACCCAAAAACTAACTTTCAACCCGCAACAAACGCAACTCCCGAAAAGGACTCTTTAAGCGAATATCGGCGCTGCGAGTTCATCGGTGCCCTCGGATTTCAACTCCGAGCACCGGATCAAAAGTTAGGAATTCCCGCTCGTTCGTTCACTGAACGTACCCGAGCCAAACTTCGGAAATTAATTCCGGGCACTCCGGGCCTCGGAATCAGGTGCCGTCTGAAACCGCGTTCTTGTAAAATTCTAAAGAAAATTAAGAAACAATTTCCCTTGAATTTTACGGGTCTTTACATTACTCCCACCTCAGGGATTTACGTCCCCGTAAAGATACATCAAAAACTAGGGAAACAAAAGAGGGTACTGAGCACGCATCTGAGCCTCCCGCTCCCATGTGCTCTCCTGGAGATTCCCATGCCGCCATCTGTTGCGCACAAGAGGAATCGATCGCCCATGTAGGACCTGCTCCTATCGATCCCCTATCTCCACCGGGACCTCCGTAAAAGTCACCCCATCGTCAAAGATGTGCGTCGGGTCGTGCACGTATCTCCTCAACTGAGACACGTGGAAGACGTCGTGCACCCGGTGCAACTGAGCTGGTAGAGCCAGGCGATAAGCCACCTCACCAACCCTGTTGAGGACCTAGAAGGGTCCGATGAAGCACGGAGATAACTTGCCACCTCGGCCAAATCTCCGAATACCACGTCGAGGTGAGACCCGCAAGAAGACGTGGTCACCATCCTCGAACTCTAGTGGCCTCCACCTCCTGTCAGCGTATGATTTCTGCCGGCTCTGTGCTGTCCTTATCCGCTCCTGGATGACATGGACCTCCTCTGACGTGGCCCGGACCATCTCTGGTCCCACAAGAGCTGCAAGATTTCTTCTTTGCCGATAAGAGAAACCTGGTCTCATCCCCTGGATGAACCACATTCTTTGCCTAAAACAGTCAATCCTAACATGGATGATACTAATCCATACCAAGGATGACGTCGTAAGGCCTCGACGCTACTACTAAGAGATCCAACCGTTACTCTCGCCTCCAAGGGTTGAGTCACACTGTCGGCATTAGTGTGTGGTAACTGGTCTCCTCCAGTAGATGTCTCACAAGTGAGGGTCAAGTCAACAGTCAACTGGAACCTCTTAGTAACATCACAAAAGAGGACAGGAATGAAAACATCACAAAGGATGCATCTTTTATTATTGCAGCTCATAATACAAGACGCTACACAAAAGCAACATCAACATGGAACTAGAAGTACAAAAGACGTATCCACTAGTTCCTCCCCTGTCCACCTGCTCCCAGAGCTCCAGCATTTGTCGCTACCTCAACCTCGGTGGCTCCCTCCAAGCCTGCGGATCGAGGAGTCGGACAGTCATGTGCCAGGTGACCCTTTCCGCGGCATGAGTAACACAACCTGCTCCTTGCACGGCTAGCTCTATTCCCACTCCGGGTGCCCTGCACCACCGGTCCTAAAACCCGAGATCGCCCAACTGTTGGTCTGGTCCTCCTGGACCTCTGCATCATTTGTCTACTGCCCACAGATGACTCGGCTTCTGATCGAAAAACACGCGGCAAAGGCAGAATCTCCTGTACACGCTCGGGGTGTAGAGATACTGGCACAAACTCCACCCTGAAGAAGGTCTCGAAGTCTTCCCATGCGAAGTTCATCTCATCGCAAAACTGAAACAAGTGGCTCCACCACCTACCTGATGCTGCCTGAAGGAGGCTGGTAGCAATGATCACCATGAAGTCTGTCGGCGTCCCCACTAGCCTAAAGACTCTCACCACAGCCTCCAGCCAAACCTCAGCCGCCTGCGGGTCCGTCTCTCCCCGGAACCTGGGTGGCCTCTGGCGCTGGTACTCGTGCAGCGCGCTCAAGCGTCGTGCATCGCCTACTGCTAGGGCTGGTGGCATCGGTGGCCCAACGTATGGTAGTACCGCTGGTGCCTCCGCTGGTGCCTCAACTGCAAGAGGGCCCTACACTGAAGCCTCGTCGCTCGACAGACTGTCAGCACGCTCATCCCTCCGGGCTCTAGCTGGCTGCCGTCATGGGGCCATCCTGAAAGAAACAACGTAACACGATCAAACGATTATACCTGGTGAGCTGACCTGGTTTGAGCTGTTTTAAGGGGAAAAACCATTGAAAACACACACGCAATTAGTGTTTTCATGCACAAAGTCGGAAATCAGTTGTCAGGGTCCTGGTGTATGGATACGTCGGCCGCCCGCACCAACACTGGACTCCCTGGACTGAAAACCACACTCGGTACCCTTAACACTATTTCTTCACAGAAAGAAAGATCAGAGTCTGCGGTAGAACCGACCACCTCTGATACCAATTTGTCACGACCCGCCCTCGGGGTCCGTGCCGTGACTACCCCAAGCCCGCCTTCCATAGGCCAGGGGCTGGCGACTAGCACCAAGGCGTAAATCCCGGTAAAAAGGGAAGGCATTGCCTTTGTAAAGTAAACAAACACCACAGAGTAAGCAAGCGGAAAGTAACACTAAGCAAAAACAGAGTACAACTAAAAGTGCGGAAAGTAAAAGGGGCCGGAAATACAAGCCCAACTGTAAAGTACAACTCGAAAGGAAAAACAGCAACTGAAAAGTAAAGCTGCTACGCCGAGCTGTCCACTGGAAATCCCACCTGAAGGGTGGGTACAGATAGCTCCTCTGCTCCTTGGGTCCCGCCGTCTGCTCCGAGTATGTCCCGCCCAGTGGTCTGCCTCTGGGTACGGCCTCGTCGTATAATCCACCTCCAGGTACCGTCCAGTCCTCGAACACTCGGCCTCTGCCAGTACTGGCCGTCGTCTGCAACCAACACAACGAGGTGCGGGCATAGCCCGTGCAAGGGTGAGTATAACGATACTCAGTAGGGACCCCGAGACCCTCAAGGTCTCACTAAAACCAACAAGGATAACCACAAGAAGATCTCAACAGTTAAACTCTACTTAGGTATATGCCCATACATATACCTAAGTTATCAAGTAACCCATCTCAGTCATGAGGAAACACAAGGATCATGAGATCAACGGATAACCACTACCCAGGTATATGCCCATACATATACC
The DNA here is from genome assembly GCA_963277665.1 of Viscum album. NCBI lineage: Eukaryota > Viridiplantae > Streptophyta > Magnoliopsida > Santalales > Viscaceae > Viscum > Viscum album. The sequence goes on from OY728145.1 coordinate 911,520,658, forward strand.
TAAGTTATCAAGTAACCCATCTCAATCATGAGGAAACACAAAGGTCAAAAGACTCAGCTCAAACCAGGATTTTTATTATCGAAACCGTAACTGCTGAAGAGCTCCGTCTCTAGAGTGTACAGTGGTCCTGTCACGACTCCGAGGTACTGCTCACTAACCTAAGACTGCTGAGGTACTCCTCCTGTCGAGTACCGCGGGTTTGCGGCCAACTACCTGGCGCTCTGTCCGCTGAGGGTCTGTCGCCAAATACCGGGCGCTCGCCCAAATAGCCTACTGAGGTACTCCTCCTGTCGAGTACCGCGGGTTTGCTGCCAACTACCAGGCGCTCCGTCCGCCGTGGGTCTGCCGCCAAATACCAGGCGCTCCGTCCACTGGGCTAGTCGACTCACTCCAAGTCGAGTCGGTCAAGCAGTCGTCAGGTCTCAGCCGGCTACACGGTCTCCGTACTCTGCACGCTCGTCTCCGGGAGGGTCCGCTCCACGAGCTACTGGTCGATACTCCAAGTATCACAAAGTCCCGCAAAGAAGTATCTCAAAAGTCCGTCTCGTCACAGGGGTCTCAACGCAACAGACGACGCGTCGATCGGACGCCCGGTCTGTGAGTTATTAGCCTTTTCGTCCCAGGGGCCCGGTTGGTTTCGAGAACGAACCAATCCCGGCCATATCTCAACTGTACCCCGAACTCCCATAGGGTATACTCAAGGGACCGTTACTCAACGTAACCACCAACGCCGCTGACGGTTCGTCAAACGGACGTCCTGTCTGAAAGATATCAGCTTTCTCGTTCCAGGGGCCCGGTTGGATTTCGGGTACAATCCAACCCGGCCATACTCCGACTGTATCCAAAACTCGGGCGGAGTATGTCAAAAGTTCCGTCTCATCAAGAGGAAGTCAATGAAACAGACGGCGCGTCAATCGGACGCCCAGTCTGTGAGTTATTGACTTTTTCGTCTCCGGGGCCCGGTTGGTTTTTAAGGCAAAACCAACTCGACCGTACTCCACCTGCGTCCAAACCTTGGGCGGAGTATGCCAAAAGATCCGTCTCACTAAGAGGAACACTACGCGACTGACGGCACGTCAATCGGACGTCCGTAGCTCAAGATATGAGCGTTTCCGCTCCGAAGGTCCGGTTGGTTTCGTGAACGAACCAACCCGACCGAACTCAAAGTAACCCGAAACCTTGAGTGCGATATACCGAAACGACCGTCTCGATCCAAGGATCGCGTTGCCGCAGACGGTTCGTCGTTCGGAGGTCTGAGGCTCACGTTATGAGCCAAAAAACAAATCTGGTTCGAAACGGGGGTGGTCCGGGTCCGGGCCGACCCGGCCCGACCCCCCCCCCCCCCCCCGGGATGGCGCGGCGGCGGCGCGGCGGCGGCGCGGCGGCGGCGCGGCGCGGCGGTGGGCCGCGGCGGCTGGCGCTGGCGCCGCTTAAGGAGGCCGCGCGGGGGGAATTTAATTCCCCCGCTGAAGGACTAGCGGCGCGGCATATAGCCACGCCTCTCTTGCAAACCCCCCCCCCCCATGTGGGGGGCTTGATTGGCAGAAACGGGGGGGCTTTGCCCCCCACAAGAACACCGCCCCCTCTTTAAGAGGGGGTTTCATGAGGTGGCCGGGGGATTAATTCCCCCGGTTTATTGGCATTCGGCCGGCCAGCTGGCCGGCCGGTTTTCTCCAATGGGACCGGAAAAATCCGGTCCCCTCTTCGGCTTCCGACGCTGGCGGCTCGGCCGCCGGTCTTCTCTACCACTGCGGCCCGGAACCGGCCGCGGTCTCTTCGTCCCGCCGTGGCCCGGAACCGGCCGCGGCGTTCGTCGTCCGGCGCGGTGCGACGGCACCGCGCCCCTCCGCCGTACTTTAAGTTCTTTCAACGCGGCGCGACGGCGTCGCGTTCTTGATGTTTCTTCCATGGTGTGCGCGCGACGGCGTTGCGTAAAATAAACGTACAATTATCCGCGTGGTGCGACGGCACCACGCCACCTTGCTTCCGCCCGCAAGAATAATCAACATGAACGATGGAGGGGGTTCGGTCGTGTTCAAGCGGTCCGGCCCCCCTCACGTTAAATAATAACGCAACTTTAAAATAATCAAGTGTCTCACGTTAGACGTGCTAGATCCACGATCAAGAACGAAATAAATAAAATTTGAATCAACAACCCCTACCTTGGTATAAGGTTCGAAGATTTGTCTACGTTCCGCGGAAGACGACGTCGCGGAGGTCGGGCGTCGCGGTCGTCGTTCGTCAAATTCGACGACGAAGAGGCGCGTCCGAAGAGGCACGTCGTTGGCGAATCCTTGTACGCCGACGAAGGTTGTCCGAGGAAGGTGCGGTGTTCTCTCTCGTTGACACCGAAGACGAAGAAGAGCGGAGCGGCGTTCTTCGTCGGAACTTGAGCGTTCTACGTCAAGTCTTGAGGAAAGTCAAATAATAAAGAAAACAACGAACTCAAGAACCCCTACCTCGATAGTCACACGTTGACGTAGTCGTGGAATATCGGTGTCGATTCCTTTGACGTCGGAGGAAGAGTCGTTATCGAAGGCGTTCGTCGCGGAAAACCGTCGCGGAAGAGATGATGCGGAAGAAGTACGTCGCGTCGCGGATACGGCGTCGCGGATGGATCGTGTTCTTCGGTGGAGAAGTTCTTCGTTGAAGAATGACGTTCTTCGCGTTCTTCGTCGAGTTTGAAGAAGAAGAAGAGGCTCTCCAAAAGCTCTCAAGGAGACAAACAAACAACCCAAAATAAAATAAGACAACTTCTTATTTTATTATTACAATACACATTAGAATTTCAAAAGTTTGAAATTCAAAAAGGTTAAACTCCCATAATTAATTAAGTAACTCAAGTTGACAACATTTAATGAAATGAGTTAAAGGGGAGGTTTTGAGAGAATTTGAGGAGTTGGGGTTCGTGTGGACCCCACCTCACTTAATCCTCCCAAGGGAGGTTAAGTGGATGTGGGTCCCACTCCCAACTCCCTTTGGTAGGACTTAACTAGTTAAAAATAAAATTTGTTCCTCACAAATTTTATTTAACTTAAACTAAAAACCCAAAAACTAACTTTCAACCCGCAACAAACGCAACTCCCGAAAAGGACTCTTTAAGCGAATATCGGCGCTGCGAGTTCATCAGTGCCCTCGGATTTCAACTCCGAGCACCGGATCAAAAGTTAGGAATTCCCGCTCGTTCGTTCACTGAACGTACCCGAGCCAAACTTCGGAAATTAATTCTGGGCACTCCGGGCCTCGGAATCAGGTGCCGTCTGAAACCGCGTTCTTGTAAAATTCTAAAGAAAATTAAGAAAAAATTTCCCTTGAATTTTACGGGTCTTTACAACATGCATATGAAAAGGGTGAGCTATAAATCCATGTAAGGGAATAAACATGGAATATCATGAGGAATAAAATACATGCTAGAAAATAGAAATATCAATGGAGAACAAGAGAAACATGAACATAAAGGAATGATAAAGCATGATAATAATAACATGGAAATGTGGCAGCAACAGTTAACAAGTAATTATCATGAGCCAAGGCTCATTGCACATAGAGCAAGAGAACACCCCCATTGTACATGAAACATGAGTAAAACCTCATTTCACTTGAATTGGAATGATTCAACACCCATTTCACATGATGTATCATGATACTATACTTTACCCAATGCATTGGAGTTCTAGCAGGGCACAACCTTTTTAAACATTTAATTTCTTGCATAAGTGTGCCACATTGATCATATAACATGGAATCAATAGTCATAATTTATTCAACAATAAATGGATGTGGAATACATAAATTAAGAATTATAATAAATAAGTAAATTTTCATAAAGGTGAATACCCTTGATAGAGAAATGGGCATGGTATTCACTACACAACGGCATTGTCTTGGAAAATCATAGTGCAATTTCAGAAGCATAATAGAGTGACATAAGAACTCATATAAAATTGTTGATGATATTGAAAGGGTTTCTCATCAAATATACATGAAATAGAAATTAAGGGGTTATATGGACATATTTCCTACCAAACATAATGGAATTTAGATGCATAATACAAAATAATTACTTGGATGTAAAAGAGGAGAGAGAAATCCCTCACAGAATTTCGGCATGGTAATAGGTGTATATGGGAGGAATTAATGAGTTAGAAAGGGGTATCCCATCATACAAACATAAATAGGTCAGTATGGGGTAGGTGGGAAATCGTACCCCAACATTTGAAATTGAAAAAAAGTGCATAAAAACATAATTAAAATTGAACAAAAAAGAGAAAGAAAGAAATCGCATACTTAGAAGTGTGGCCCCAAAGGATTGGGAGAGGCTTGAGAGAGGATTCTTGGGAGTTTTTTGCACCTTGGGAGGATTCTAGAGAGGGGGTTTCAGGGGTTGGTCGAACTCCAAAGGCTTTGAGTGAATAGGAAGTGGTATCTTGGGAGAGTTTATATAGGAAAAGAGAGGGAATTATTTATTATTTATGTTTGGGACAGCTCAGATTAAACTAATCAAACACACAAACCAACCCATTGATTTTGCCCATGGTTTTTTCCAAAGGGGATTCTAAAACAATATTTTATAAGTCCAATGGACGAACGTCTTAAAATAATAGGGTTTTTTATGTGGAGGTGAGTCACACTCTCAATGAAAAACAATTAAAAAAGACAAAATGTTTTATAAGTCTTGGAGGGTCCACAAAAGAATTGTAAAATAAAAAAAACAAATATAAAATCACATTATTTTAATTCTAAAACATATATTGGCCGAAAATAATTTTCATAGTATTTTATTAAGTCACTATTTGGTCATTGTGATGTCATAAAACACATTATATATTTAAACAGTATTTAATTTTTACCCAAATGTATGACTGTCTCAGAAAATTATTAAAAATTCACCCTTGGATAATTTCAATGTCCTGATTCCAAAAATAATATTCAATTTATCTAAATAATTTTATAAATATGTGAATTTTTAATTCTAAAATAAACACTGATATTTACCGAAAATTCTTGGGTTTTGACAAAAACAGCTTTGAAACCTTAATAAAAATTACAATTGCATTCATAAAATTATATGATCATTTATATTTATTAAAAAATAATTTACTAATAATAATATTTTATTAAAATATTATTTAATTCAAAAATCTATTAATTCATCAAAATAGATTTCTTAGTTGAATATTAACTAAAAATACTATTTTTGATTTAAAAACTATTTACTAAATAACAATAATAAAATGAATGCACATTCTTTATAAAAAAATAATTTACATAGTCATAGTGCTAGTTTCGTGTTACATAAGAACTTATAACAATCACATAAAACCAAATGGTAAGGTGAGTGATGGTGACAGACTCTTGGGGTGGCTCAGATAACGTCGCTCGCGTGGTAGTCTCTATTAACTTCCACTTCTCCTGTAGTCAATTCCGCTCAAGCTTAGAATGTTAAATCTCGGATTGGGATTAGTCAGGAACGAAGCCCAATGATGCCACCTCCATTCCGAGCATTGAAAAATGGTATTCATATGGGGAAAGTCTACTCGATGAGGTCATCACTTCCTTTTTCTAAGTAAATTGGATTTGTTAATTCCGTATTTTTATACTAATTAGGTGATCACTGTTCAACGATTGTATTAACAATGCTCACAATTCCTAACAGTATTTTAAAATCCAGAAACATAAAACCAATGAAGTTCACATTTTATATAACCACAATAAATAGTTAATTAGGTCATGAAAAATTTCTATAAATGAATATTTGGGTCGTTACATTCCCCCCCCCCCCCACTTATATAAATTTCTCCTCGCAATTTTTTAATTCAGTCTTAGTCAATAAGGTTTTACTGTAAAATAACTTTATTGAAATCCCAAATCAGAACAATGGCCGATAAAACATCCACTTTAAAAGAAAGATAAGGAATTACAAAGGTCACCTACGATAACACATAATGGGATTCCATGTATGAAAACAATGGACATAGAATAGAAAAAAAAATTCATGTTCTAATGGATAATGATATAGAAGAAGGTTATGTGGATGTTGGAAATCAAAAAACCATAAATTTTTGATGGGTCAAATTGGAATTGATATCATTGTGAAAAACATTAACAAATAACTCTTTTGTGTAAAAATCATTTTCTTAAGGATATGTAATTCCTTTTCTTCCTAGACTAATAACATATGAAAACATACATACCTAAAAATTATAGTTTTATCCTATAATCAATTCCCTCCACAAGAATTTTTTCTCAAAAAAATATGAGTATTTAAGATAATTTTTATACTTGAAGACTTTGATGAAACTTCTATAGATCTCAACATCCCAAAATGAATAACTATCTAGTCCTCATGAATTTTTACATTATCCAAAACCAAAATGGTTAAGATAAGATAATTCCCCAAAAATAATAATCTTTTATATGATGAAAAAAATCTTTAACATTCAATTTTAAAATGTAATAATAAAAGTTAAACGATGAACATTTAGAAAATAACTTTCCTTACTCAGAAAATATTCTATAATAAGACCCAAAAATCTGATTTATTTGATCATATAGTCTTCCAAATAACAATAATCACACATAATGTATCATACAAAAAAATTTCTTAACTCAATCACATAATTTCAATTATATTCTAACCAATTCCATAAATAACATGAATCACCATAATTTCAAAATAAAATCATAATTTAATCTCAATTAAAATAAAATTTTCTTCCTCATAATATTTTGTCTAGATAAATCATATTAGTTTCCTAAAATATTGAACATATTTTCAAATTAATTTAACCACACAATAACCAAATCATTATACAATACCAAGGTTATCTACATGATAAAAAATCCAACAATAAAAAATAACTTTTATCCATTAGATCATTTAACTAAGAAATGTAATGTTAACCAGGACTTCTAGTAGGATAGTGGTAGGAACTACACCCTTACCAACTTTTGGTTGTGGGTTCAAACATCGTGGCCTTTCCAGACACAATATGATGTTACTTGGCATACATGTTGTTCATTTTATAAAACCATATTAATATAACATCCGAATTAATTTTTTTTGACATACTTGAAATAATATCAATCCCTAAATAGACTATTATATATGGTTTTCAATATAACCCCAATATATAATTATTTTATCCATTTATTTCCTCATAGTTTGATCCATGGTCATTATATTATCCTATATAAGATGTAATTTACATAGGTAATGCCTAGGTTCCACACATATGAGGGAATGAACTATAAATGGATTATTGGGATGTGTTTTATTTCCTTACATTATACTCTTAATTTTTCCTAAGAAATTATTTTATTTGTCTTCTTCTTTCCCTGAGATAATGAATTTCTCTTTTCTATTGATTCAATTTCATTGAAGTCTCCTTCCACATTTCTTGCATGATGGAAATCAGACCTTACTTTCTCAATGGTCTCCACCACTGGTGCTCATAGAAAACTCCATCCTTCTCTTCTATGGTGAGTTCAGGAGTCAGTTAAGGTATATGTTGTTGATCATTTTTTGGGAAAATTTATTAGGCATGAACAAGATAGCATTCACTCCTATCAATATCTCATTTTTTTCATTTCCACTACCTTTTCCATCATGTTTAATGTTAACATGACTCCATCGACTTCCAACCATTGACTAGAACCTGAAATCACAGTGTGGGTAAAAATAATAATAGTTATAAATTCAAATAATAATTTAAAAAATATCATGACACCTTATGTTCAATATAAAAGGCATTATGTTTAAAAGACCAAAATCATCAATCCTGGTGCACCTTTTCAATAATGGTTTGTATAGGCTTTAATCTACAATAGAAAATTATATGGATATTAAAAGACCATAATCATCAGAATTATTCTCATCAAAGTAACTCATGGGTAGTATATTCATGACACAAAATAATGCAGCAGTGTATAAGGCATGTGTCCCACAGAAATAGAAGTGATATAAAAATATCTTACCTTATTTATTGAGTCTCTTTATACTCGTAAAAAAATAATTTATAACAAATATCATATTATTATACTTATATAAAATAACCATATTCATTTATTTAATACAACATGTGATTTACTTATGACATTATTTAACATGTTTGTTAAAAATTTCATGTTAATGTTGTGTTTTGAGTAATAATCTCTTTGGTTTCTCATGTTTTTTAAATTTTTTATCCTCTTAATTATATCATGATTTCATAATCACAAAATTATAACCATTAAAAATGTACCACCTCAAGGTTTTTAAAATAATTATTGAATTCAATTTTATAATATATCCATTAAACACAACGTTGCCTCTACTATGTTTTGAATTTCGAAAAATTGTCATCTAGAGTTATGATCAATAAGTCATTTGGAGTCTGATAGAATAAAATGAATTTTTTGGTGAACAGTACCATACACTTATGAATAATAAAATGAATAGTAATATGACACTTATGAATAGTAAATAATGATATTATTTTATTTTATTATATTAATAAGATAATGAGATCTTAATATTATTTCAATGTGATATAAAACTAATTAGACCTTTAAAATTGTTATTTTTCGGATTAATTATGATTTTATTTTTAAATTAAATTAATAATATTTAGAAAACTATTTTTGAAAAATGGAGTTCATTTTTGAATTCTAAACATCAATAAATTTTATGGGTGAATTTTTTGTATTTCCCTGAAATTCTGGAAGTTTTGATGAATTGTGAAATATGGTAAAATACAGTATATAAACATTATTAATTAAATATGCTATTTATGACATCATAAGTGATGCAAGGCCACTTGGTTCAAACTCACATGAACTTATTACTATTAGGGGTCACACGAAACAACACTATTGGTTGTTTGGAGGGAAACAATAAAATAATGAATTAAATATTCAAAATTCACTCCTCTCCTCTACTATAAAACCCCCACCACTCCCTCTTATCTTCACTCCTATGAACCTTGAATCTCCTAAAAGTTCTGCCTAAATACCCTTTCATAGTTACTCTCCACGAATAGAAAGCTCTTGGTCTTGAAAAAAGACAAAAATACCTTCCCTTAAGGAGGTTCTCAGGGAAGTTATTTCAAGAGGTAAATTGCCTTTCTTTTTATTTCAGTTTCATTTGAATTTATCTTCATTTGTTACCCTCTCCTCACCTCCTCTGTCAAAATGATCATGATAACTCTAGTATCATCTATATACTGTAAGTATATCATGTGAATAGAAGAACCATAATCAATATTCTTACTCCCTCCTTTTTATTTTTATAAACCAAATCAATGTCCATGAGGTTTTGATTTATAACCTTTGTGGACGATGAAGTTTTGTGATTCAATATGTCCATCATTACTGGACATGAAACCATGTTTATGGTTTAACTAGACAACAATATATGTATTATAACCTACTTAATATTCAGCAACTAGTAGATGAACATATTATTAATTTATATGACAAAACTTGTTCATAATAATACAAATAACGCCAAATAATCGAAGTGGTTATCATCTAATGATTCATACTCATTCCATGCAACCAAATGATAGAAATGGACATTACCAATTATGTATGTTTATAAATAATATCTAAATTTAATTCTGTACATTTAAAATTATTCCACATGGACTCCATTAGTTAAAAACATGTTAACCGATTAGAAAATTCATGAAAACAAACACTCTAGAACGACAGAATTCAATATTTTATCATATCAATAAGGAAATAAATGAACAAAACGTAATTTTGATAAACTAAATAAATGTCTAATAGTTTCTAAATTAAGTTATTAATGAGAATAATTCCATATTACATGACCTTAATCTCAATAGTGGAACACATTCATATTTAAGGTAATGGTTTTTTCCACCTGAACTTCCATTTTCATTCGGTTTACTATCATTTATAATTACCTCAATGAAATTATTAAGTATTATTATTAAATCCTCATAAATTATGTGTGATAATTCTATATATTTACACCAACAATAATGCTTCCCTATTTTATGGATAGTTACATGTTTTAAAAGAAAACTTCAAAACTGTTTTCAAAATACAAGCTTGAATCAATGGAATTTCTTAAAATATTATCTATTTTCAAGGGAAATCTATAATCTATTTTTGGATACCATTATATTTATATAATAAATCATTTGATTATTAAAATAATATCTTACTTCACTTATTGTTTTTACAAATATTTTTGAAAAAGAACTTTTCTTTTCAAAATAAAGAGTATTTATCTCCAGAATTGTTTAATGATTTTATAAGAGTATTGTTTTCTGCTTCAACACTGTTGTTGATTCTTGTGTATTATTGGGTTTAATCATTTATGATTTCATCTACCATATTTTAATGAATGGTTTATGAATAATTTTTATTGTGGATGATCTATCATAAAACCAATCACCATATTACTCAGAATGGTTAGTGTTTTATGTCCAATGATTGGGGAAAGTTAGTTACATTTCATACGATAGTTTCAATATGAATGTATATGTTTTTATGATTATACAGACTCATATGAGTAATGCATTGGAATTATTATGTGATAGTTGGAGCACAAAATATCCCCTCGATTCATCGGTTGGTCTTATGAGATAAGTAGACGTTGAATTAGAGGAGGCCTTCCCCTATGTGATATATGGATTTTGGCCTATGCCTTAATCACTTTTAGAAGTCTTGGACGAGGCCTTGAAAAAAAGTTTCAGAATGTGCGACATATGCACTTCCTTTATTATGATTCTTGTAATTGAATGTTCATGTGGTTATCCGACTAATAGAATTCCCCTGATTATGTTTTATTATGGTATTATTTACTCATCTCATATTCATTCCATAATGTGTACAAGTTTATTATTATAGGCATGCGTTTTCAATTATTCATCATGTCTTAGGTTTATGCTATCTTCTACTGTATTTCTTACACTTACTGAGCATTTGATCCCACCCCTTTATTATGTTTCATTTTCTAAGGATATGAATTAGTAAATTATGAATGAATTTTAGGCATTAACTTGGAGGCATGGATGTTTCTAATAGAATAAATGAGTGTTGTTTTTTCCCTCATGATGTAATGTTAAACATGTATATGTATCTTGTTTCCAATATATACTAAATTACTTGGTCCATTGGGATGATTATTCCTTGTTTATATGCCAATGTAATCGTATAAGGCACAGGCTCCGGGAAACTGGGGTCGGGTCCTTATAGTTGGAATCAAAGGAAGCTTAGTAGAAAAAATGGAAACTAGATTAAGAAATCTTAGATTAGGGAAGATTCCTGAATATAGTCTTTTGAGGATAAACATATAATAACGTTCTGGTATTTTGGTAAGGAATATATTATGAGTACCTTTTTAGAAATACATTCATACCTGGATACGAGCAGGTAGAGGCGGCCATGGACCAAATGTATCTAAGAGTGAATGCACTAACAAGGAGTTCTAGGGTTAACCTGGGGTATCCTGGTACATGATAATGGTCCTTGCTGCACTCTTGGTTATACCATTCTCAGGGGATATGCTTAAGATAATTCACATTTTCATTACAAGCCATTATGAAGGATTTAAATATAAATATTTCCACAAAGATAACATGTTTATGATTAAGAGATTAACTATTCATAGAATTTCGATTTATGATATGTATTTTTCTACATTGAGATTATACATTACAATTCATACCCTAATCTATTGTATTCCATTACATAGAAATGTGGCCTAGTGTAAGGAATGAGAACCACACGAACGTGCATGTTCGCTGTAGGTATTTCCCTCCAATGAAAGATAATTTGTTTCGCTCTTGTGCTAAGACTAGTGCTTATAAATGTATAACAATAATGGGAAAACATACATTGGTTATGAATAATAACCATACCCATGTAGAGCATCTGGATCCAACACATGGAGGAGCTATGTTAGATCACTTGATGCGACAACAAACTCAATCATTCAATGGGACTACAAACCCATTTTTAGAAGAGAAGTGGATAAATTTCCTCGAGAAGATATTTCTTTCTTTGGGATGTAATGAAAGAGATAAGGTCATTATGGTAGTTTAGTAGCTATCGGGGGATGCAGATCAGTGGTGGTCATTAATCCAAAACATGAAGGGTGAGGAAGAAACTGAAGATATTGAATGAACATATTTTAAAGAAATATTCTTTGAGAAAAACTTTCCTCATGAACAGTGAGTGGATATGGGAAGGAAATTTATTAACATGAGGTAAAAGAAATATGAGGATGTTGAAAATTATGAAGCTAACTTCACAAAGTTAGAAAGAAATGTTGTGGACTACATACAAAATCCAAGGAGCAAAATTGATTGATTCTTTGACTACCTAAAGCCATTCCTCCAGCGGGAACTGGTCTCAGAAAATTTATTATCCTATGAAGATATTGTTTCATGTTCTATCAAGACAGAAAAGAAATTATCTATATCTTACGACATTGAGGGAAATAAAGAGAAAAATACGGCAGCTGAAAACTCTAGAAAAGAAAATAAGGCAATAGGGAATAAGGGAAGTGTTGAATTTCCACCCTTTGAAAATTGTGGAAGGAAACACCCTGGTTTCTGCTTAATGAGAAAAGGAGTATGCTAAAAATGTGGATAGAAAGTACATAATTTTGGTTATTTTAAGGGGACTATGGAAGCCAATAATGTTCAATGCTATAATTTCAGGGATATGGGACATTACGATAATGATTTTCTAAAGCGTCAAAGAAACATGCCACCGAAAAGGCCAAGGGAGTAGGGAAAAGCTTGCGAAATCACAACTGTTGATATTGAAGTTCCAAATGAAGTTGTGACATGTAATTTAATCATTTCATCAAATGTATCCAACAATATATTTAATTCTGGTTCATCATATACATTTATATCTTCCCTATTTCCCATTAAAATTAGATATGTTTAATTTGATTTAATAAAGGAGGTATCTGTCAAAACCCCAAGTGGATGTATCATTACAATAAAGGCATGTCAATTAGTCCCCCTCATGGCACGTAAATGTGATTTATTTTATAACCTTATCATCATACCAATGAATGAATTTGTTATAATTATTGGTATGAATTAGATGTCAAATTATGATGCGAAGATCTATTGCTAGAAGAAGAATGTTACATTTTTTGAGAATGGTGTAGAATCCCTTATCTTTAAAATAGAAACCTCACAATCTGATTATCCTTTAGATCCACCCCCAATAGCTCTACTGAATGAAACCATTGGGGAGGAAGGTAATGAAATAACTATGGGTGAGTAAAATAATGTTCAAATAGAAGATGTACCTATTGTGCAAGAATATATTGACATCTTTACAGTGGATTTACATGGAAATTCTCAAGATTTGGAAATTGAGTTTTAAATTGACTTAATTCATGGATCAAGGCCCATATCAAATACCCATTATATAATGGCCACTGTGGAGTTAGTGTAACTAAAGAAACAACTATAGGTATTGAGTGATAAAGGATTTATTCTCGCTAGAATTTATCCATGGGGATCCCCTTTCCAATTTTTCATAAAGAAAGATGTATCCATGAGTCTCTGCATTGTTTATAGGGAAATAAATTCTATTAAAATAAATAATAAGCATTATCTTCCACAAATTGATGATTTATTTGATCTACTTTATGGAACCTAATATTTTTCAAAGATTTATCTTTGATCTGGATATCATCAGTTGCTTGTGAGGAAAGAAAATACTCCAAAAATAGAATTTCGAACTAGGTATGAGCATTATGAGTTTACATTAATGCCTTTGGGACTAACTAATTCACCATCTATTTTCATGTATATATTGATCAAAGTTTTTGATGAATATCTTGATGACTATGTAGTAGTTTTTATTGATGATATCTTGGTATATTCTAAAATATATGAAGATCTTGAAAATCACATGTTCTCTATTATAAAGACTCTGAGAAGAAATGAATTATATGGGAAGTTTTTCAAGTGTGATTTTTGGCTCCAATAAGTTTCCTTTCTCAACTACATTGTCTCTAAGGATGGAATATTTTTAGATCTTATGAAGACAAAGGCTATGCAAGAATGGTCTAATCCAATGAACATAATTGAGGTATGTAGTTTTATTGGTTTAGCATGTTATTATTAGTGTTTCATTCATAACTTCTCCCATTTAGCCAAACCAATGACCAAGCATACTAGAAAAGGTGTAATGTTTGTATAGACAACAAAATGTGAATAATGATTTGAAGAATTAAAGAGAATATTAGTGAATTATACAATCTTGACTCTACCATCATTGAATGATGGATTTGTGATATTTTGGGATGCATAAGGAAAAGGTCTTGGTTGTGTCCATATGTAGAGTGATATAGTGATTTCCTATGAATCTAGTAGCTAAAAATTCATGAACAGACCTATCCAAATCACGATCTTGAGTTAGCAGTAGTAATATAGTCCCTGAAGATTTGGAAACATTACCTATATGGGAACAAATGTGAGATATACATAGATCATATGAGTTTGAAATATATCTTCTAACATAAAGAACACAACAAAAGAAAAATGATGTGGATAGAGATACTCAAGGATTATTATTTTAGATTACACTACCACCTGGGGAAGGAAAACAAGGGGAAATATGCTTTGATTAGAAAGGACCACAGAATTCTGAATAAGATGAGAGTTGAAAGTGATCTTTTGTTCATGGATCTAGTAAATATGGATATGGGAATTATCAAGGAAGGTAACATATCAATAAATTTCAAAATAGTTTACAAACCATCTTTACTAGAGTGGATAATATGTTTTAAGGCTGATTCTGAGGAGATTCAAAAGAAAATTAAAGCTATAAATGATGGGATGTTGATTGAATTCTTATATGAAGGTGGAATTTTGAAATTCAGAAAGAGGATTTCTATTCCTATTATTCTTAAGCTAAAGATAAAACTATTGGATGATGATCATAGCTCTAATTTATCTATAAATCCTAGAAAAAAGATAAAGAGATCCAAAGGAACATTTCTGGTGGGAAAATATGAAGAGGGAGATTGATGATTATGTGTCGAGTTGTTTGGTTTGTCAAGAGGTGAAGGATGGAATAAAAAATCTTCAAGGAGTCCTGACACCCCTTCCTATTCCTATGTGTAAATGAGACGATATTATGATGGACATTGTCATGGGGCTACTAAAGACACTAAGAAATAATGATGTGATATGGGTCATTGTTGACTGTCTTACAAAATATGAAAAATTTCTTTCTATAAGAGAATATTTACCACTTTAACATTTAGCAAGACTATATATAAATGAAGTTGTAAGACTTAATTTTGTACCCTTATCATTTGTTTTTAATCGTGATCCCCTTTTAACATCACAATTATGGAAAATCCTTCAGACAACCCTAGATACTGGTCTTCATTTGAGCACTGCCTACCACCCACAAACTGATGGACAATCAGAACAGACAATTCAAACATTGGAAGATTTGTTGAAGTCTTTTTCACATGACTTTCAAGGTATGTGGGATCAATATTTACCTCTCGTATAATTTTCCTATAATAATATCTTTCATTCGATTTTTCAGATGGCACCATATGAAGCGTTATATGGAAAGATATTTCGTACAAGAATATGATGGGATGATGTTGGTGAGAAAAAGATCATAGGCCAATAACTTATTGAGGATACATCAGAAATGGGGAATATTATCCAAACCCATATCAAAAAAGTTCATTGTAGGCAAAATATCTATGCTGATAACTAAAGGAAGCATTTGGAATTTCAAAAAGGAAATCATGTTTCTTAAAGGTATCTCCATGGAAGGGTATTATATGATTCAGTAAGAAGGGAAAGTTCAGTCCCAAGTAAATTGGAAATATTAAAATTTTGGATCGAATTGGAGCTATATATTACCGTTTGGCAAAGCTTCCAAGTTTGTCTAAAGTTCAAAACTTGTTCCACGTGTCAATGTTAAGGAAATATATGCTAGACTCAACACATGTACTCACATACGAAGAAATAGAACAAGATCATGATTTGTCTTATTCTGAAGAGACTATCAAGATTCTTGATACTACAGAACAAGTATTAAGAAATTGGATGACTCATCTGGTAAAGGATCATTGGAGGAACCATAAGATGGAGGAATCAACGTGGGAGCTTTAGGGGCTTATATAGAATACATACCCGAATCTTTTGAGGTAACATTTTGTGAATTTTGATGACGAGATTTTTGTAAGGAGGGGAGATTGTAACACCCCATGGTTTTTTAAAAGATAATATTGAATTCAATTTTGTAATCTATCCATTAAACACAACATTGCCTCTACTATGTTTCAAATTTCAAAAAAATGGTCATCTAGAGTTGTGATCAGTATGTCATTTGGAGTCTGAAAGAACAAACATGATTTTCTGGTGAATAGTAACACACCCTTATGACAAGTAATATGACCGTTATAAATAGTAAAAAATGATATTATTTTATTTTATTATGTTAATAAGTTAATGTGATCTTAATCAAATTTTCAATTTGATTTAAAACTAATTATACCTTTAAAAGTTTTATTTTTTAGATTAACTATGATTTTATTTAAAGTTAAAATTAAAAATATTAATGTAAATATTTTTGAAAAATGGAGTCCATTTTTGAATTCTACATGTTGAAAAATGGTAGGGGTGATTTTTTGGGATATTTATGAAATTTTGAATTTTTGATGAATAGTGAAATACAGTAAAATACCGTATATACAAATTATCAATTCAATACACTATTTATGACATAAAAGGGATTTAAGTCCATGTTGTTCAAACTCACATGCACGTATTACTATTATGAGTCACATGAAACAACAATATTGGTTGTCTTGAGGAATATAATAAAATAATGAATTAAATATTCAAAATTCACACCTCTCCCCCACTATAAAACCCCCCACCACTCCCTATTCTCTTCACTCCTATAAGCCATTAATCTCCTAAAATTTCATCCCAAAAACCCTTACATAGTCACTACACACGAGCAGGATACTCTTGGTCTTTCCAAAAGACCAAAATCACTTCCCTTGAGGTGGTTCTCAACGATGTTATTTGCAGAGGTAAAGTACCTTCCTTTTTTGTTTTAGTTTCATATGAATTTATATTATTTTGTTATCCTATCCTCACCTCTTCAGTATACATGATCATGAGAACTATAATATCATCTATATACTGGATTTATATCATGTGAATGGAAGAACCATCGTCAATATTATTACTCCATCCCTTTTATTTTTATAAACGAAATCATCATCCATGAGGTTCCAATTTATAACCTTTGTGGATGACGAAGTTTCGTTCTTCAATATCTCCATCATTACTAGTCATGAAACCATATTTAGGGTTGATTCCAACTATAATATATGTATTATAACTTAATTAATATTCAAGAACCAATATATGTACATATTATTAATTTATATGACAAAACTAGTTCATAATAATCCAAATACCGCCAAATAATCGAAGTGGTTGTCATCTAATGATTCATCCTAATTCCATGTAACCAAATTATAGAAATGACCATTAAAAATTATGGATGTTCATAACTAATATGTAATTTCAATTATAGATATTTACAACTATTTCACATGAACTCCATTACTTAAAAAAAGTGAACCGATTATGAAAATCACGAAAACAAACTCTCTAGAACGACGTAATTTGATATTATTACTTTTCAATAAAGACATAAATAAACATAACAGAATTATGAAAAAATAAATAAAACTCTAATCTGTTCTTAATTAAGTTATTAATGAGTATAATTTTATATTTCAGGACATTAATTTGAAGAGGGGAACACATTCATATTTAAGGTAAGGGTTTTCCACCCGAACATCCATTTTCATTCGGATTACTTTCACTGTCTAATTACCTCAATGAAATTCTTGTGTATTATTATGTAATCCTCATTAATTCGGTGTGATTATTCTTTATATATACACTAACCCAAATCCTTCTATATTTTATGTATATATACATGTTTTAAAAGAAACATTCACAACTGTTTCCAAAATACAAGCCTGATTAAAGGGAATTTCGTAAATTATTATATATTCTCATGGGCAATATATAATCTATTTTTGGAATCCATTATCTTTATGAAATCACTAATTTTATTATTAAAATACCAAATTACATCACTTTTGGTTTTATACAATGATTTTTCCAATATAATGCTTCTTTTATAAATAAAGCGTATTTATCTCAAGAATTGTTTAATGATTTTGTAAGAGTGTTTTTGTCTACTTCAACACTCTTATTGATTCTTATGTTTTATTGGGTTTAATAATTTATTATTTAATCTAAAATATTTGAATTAATGTTTTTTGATTATTTTTATTTTGGACGAGCTATCATAAAACCATTATCCATATTACTCGGAATGGTTAGTGTTTTAAGTCCAATAATTGGGGAAAGTTATTTACATTTCATATGATAGTTTCAATATGAATGTATATGTGGTTTGTGTTAATCCCCACTTTTAAGGGGAATGAATTGGACTTATTATGTGACCGGTGGGGCCTAAAATATCCCCTTGATGCATCGATAGGTCTAATGAGAAAAATAGATGTGGAATTGGCCAAGGCATTTCCCACTATGATATATGGATTTTGGATGAGGACTGTCTTTTTTAGAAATCCTGGTCGAGGCCTTGAAAAAATGGTTCAGAATGTCCATCATATGTACTTACCTTTTTATGATTCTAGTAATTGAAATTTCATGTGGTTATTAGAATAGTAGAATAACCATGATTTTGTTTTATTATGGCATTATTTACTCCGAAAATATTCCTTCTACAACGTGTACAAGTTTATTATTAAAGGCATGTGTTTTCAATTATTCCCCATGTCTTATGATTATGCTATCTTCCACTATATTGATAACCCTTACTAAGCGTTTGAGTTCACTCCTTTCTTATATTTCATTTTCCCAGGATATGAAGAAGTAAATTATGAATGACTTGCAGGCATTAACTAAGAGGATTGGATGTTTCTAATTGAATAAATCAGTTTTGTTTTTCCTTTCATGATGCAGTGTTGAACTTGTATATGTATCTTGTTTTCAAAATCTACTAAACTACATGGTCCATTGGGATGTTTGTTCCATGTTTATATGCAAATTTAATCAAATAGGGCACAAGCTCTGGGCAACTTGGGCCAGGTCCTTACCAAAAAATATCATATATAAGCACTATATATGTATTTCTAATAATATATAAATGATATAAAAAGAAAATAAAATCCACCGTTCATAGAGACGGTAGGTCGTACGTAGGTTTGAATGATATTTCCATTTTCTTGTCAAATTTAAAGAAATAAAGTAATTAATATACATAAAATAAAATTATTATTTCATGTATATCATATTTTTTCACTAAACCAATCCTTAATACATTCCATGTATTTTTTTTTGAAAATCACATTGTTTTGAGGAGGCAGTAGTCCGCACATCCAAAAAAGAAGTTACCGTATATATAAAATATGGAAATCAGAAAGTTATGTGTTTTATAATAATAAAATAATAATAAATAAATCATAAATATAATATATGTCATTTGAAAATAGAAATACCAATACTATTCCCAACCATGAATGGTGGAAATGGAAGAACGAACGACATCGGTTCGTGAGGTGGTAGTCCTCCTTACACACAAACGATGATTCTGTGTCTCATTTAATGGAAGTGCCTATTAGTGTAAATTGAAACCTTAATATAAAAATATAAAAATATATTTTTTATACTATGGTTAATTTATAAACATTAAATAACAATATTTTAATGGGCTTATTGATGAAATAAAACAGAAAAGTTCATTGAAGAACGTTACCTCTTTATTGGATATCTTCTTTTCATGTAAATAAAAGGACTTCTTTGGTTGGATTTTTTTCCAAATTAAAGCTTCTATTATGAATATTGGTTATTTGGGAGGTAAAATGGGTAGGTTTTGGTCGATCTAAAAGGCTCAAAGTGTTATGAGGTAGTGGGGGAGGAGGTTCCATTTTATAATTGAGGTGAGATAAACTTTTGGAAACTCAAGAAATATTAAACTAATATAATTTAATTTCCAATTCCAAATGGGACTAATGTGAGTTTTTATAAAATAATAATATTATGGATATCAATCAACTAAAAAAATAATTTTTATAAATATTTATGTCTCATTATTTAGCTTATCTTTTGGATTTTACCCTTAGTTGAAACCTTCATCTCCAACCATGACAACTTGGATTTTTACTCTTTAAAGGTTAATATAGATTCTCTAAATTGTGAAAAGAACAATAAATGTGTCATGGATTAAATTTTATTCATTATTTAAATCCTTTTTCAGAATATTACTTTTTAATGAATATTATATCATTTAATAAAGACTTATTTATTTTAAAATATCATTAATGTAAATTTTGACAATATTCATTTCATGAATTTTTTAAAAATATAAATACACAATATGACTTAGAAAAAAACTAAATACATAAATAATATGTATATTTCATAAATAAAATTGCTATATTAAATTAATTATATCAAATTATATTTAATTAAATAGTTTTTAATATCATTTATTTGTTATGTCTATTAATTAAACAATTTCTACATCCTCATTGTCCAAAGAATTTAATTGAGTCATTTCTTCCCTAAAAAATAAAAAAAATTATGACGATGGATAAAAAAAAATTATATTTCATATTAATATTTATAGTCGAATATATCAACCGAATAAATATAAAATAAATCTAATACATATTAAAAACACGAGTATGAAATATTGGACCGTCCTTAGAATAAAATACTATAAAAGGAATAAAGTCATCCAAGTGGCACAAAGATGCCATAAAATATGTTAAAGGATGATTTTTGGATAAACATAAATCATATAATATAATTATAACATGTTTTAGGGAAATTTTCTAATATTTATAATATTATTTTTACCCTCAATTACCTGATTCACCCATAACCATAAATTTTTTTAAAAAAATAAAAAAGATACTATTCATATTGTTAAAAAAAGTGACATGTTTAACTAATTTTAATATTATTATTCCAAATATATAATCAATTTTTTCAAATTAAAAACACATAATTGGATATAATTGATTTAAAATTAATCTTGTTGACTGAATTACAAAAAAAATTAAAGTGAAAACATTCAAGTGATCGAAAAGTTTTCCTATCCAAATTCAATTTGAAATTCAATCCATTGAAATAAATTATATTTAATGATAAATAATTGTCTAATTATACTTTAAAACCAATTATAAATTTAATTAAAAACTATAAATTATTATTAATAAAACAAATTCATTTAAAATGAAATATTTTATCACAATTCATCAGAACATGAAACATATCAAAAAAATAAAAACAATTGAACCAAAATAAATTTATATATTCTTCTTTAAAATAAGAGATTTATTTTTGAAAATATAATTGATAAAAGTGGAAAAAATATAATTAAAAAAACTACACCATCAAAAGGTGGTAAAATTGTCTTTTTATAAAATTGCATATTTAATGTTTAAAATTTGATTTGTTCTTATATTATTGATAGAAAATATGTAGGATGAATATTAAATATTATATTTAATATATTATATATATTTACTACATTAAAATAATCCAAAAAGTGTTATAGTTTTATTTTATTGGTAAAAAACACACACCTATTCTCATCTAACAAGTTTTTATAAAAACAATTTCATTATTTTAAATTGGTTTTTATATTTTTTTATAATTATTTGGTAAATAATGAATTAAATAATATATTTTTATAAGTTATTTAATCCTATATATATCCACAAATTTAACATCTAGAATATAATTTCATTTTAAATAATAATATTAATAGTATATTTTGGTTAAAATAAGCATAGTGTTTCATGAAACTTAAGATATTATAGAGATTAAATATAAAAGGTTACATTCCATAAAATATTGGGGTGCTAAATTTCATAATTAAAAAAAATAAGATTTTTAAAAAGTACATGATAAAATTAATTATATCAGAAAAATATCATCCATGGAAACACTATAAGGTAAATAAGTTATGAAGAAATAATGAAATATACCATCATGTGAAAACCAAGAATAAATTAAAAAACATACGATATTTGATCTAGACTATGGTAATACATTCTCAAACATATATAGAAAATATTAATCCATCTATCTAGTTAATCCAACTAAAATCGACTCTTAACATAGTCTGTCAATACCATACATCTAGTGGTGTTACAAAAACTATAGTGTCCTAGTTTATTTCTCGATGTACCCCAGGTTCCCAATGTCCTATGATTTCTAAAATCTATTTTAAAACCATTCTCACGGTTTATAAAAATTTTCACAGAAAATTATATCTTCTTACATTCATGGAAACCCATTTTTGAATCAAAGATACCGTTAAATAATTTCATCAAACACCTACTATTTAAAATTAATAAATAAAAACCAATTTTAAAACATAGATTTTGTGATGTTATCCAACCTTTGTATCATCTCTATCAATTATATAAAAAATAGCATAATTCACGAGAACCTAAATTTATTTATGAACTGAAACATTCTTATAGAGGCACCAACAACATGAATGAAAAAAAACATCCATTAACTGATGTCCCATGGATAGGGTTGAAGCAAATCAAAAGGGCCTTCAAAGGTCTTCAAAAATATCTATTCGAATCTGAGGTTTTAAGAGATAAAGTCATAGGAAAGGATGGTTTATAGGGGGTTTAGGTATTTATATGAAATATATAATTAATAAGAGCAAGATGCATTCTCATAGATCATGATTCAAAAGGGATTACATTAGGTAGACTATGGAATAATAGAAAGGGATAGACCCTGAAATTGTTGGTCAAATGTTAATCCACCAACCATGGTACAAACCCTTCCATGTATCCTATATTTTATGAGTGGGGACTCTAGTGAAACTATGTACACTATTCCACAAATCCCTATTTTCAAAATATATTTATGACATAGCCTACTCCCCATAGTACAACTACACTGAATTTGGAAGAATCAGCCATATGTACCCCTTAGATCACTATAGTGTAGCCCACTCTTCCATGACATAACAACCGGACTTCTTACACCAATTCCCTACTCCATGATGAATCCATGGTAAAATTTAATTAGTATTAAAATTACACCTACAAAACTCAATTCTATAGATGGAAAATCCACGTCATAGCCAGCCTCGCAATATCGCATAAACTCCCATTCATGGTTCATTTTAAAAAATCTGGAGGTCATTATAATTCCTTCCACTATAAAAGGTCTTTTACCAAGAATGTGATCAATAATATAATCTCCCAAAAATATATGGACACTTATTCCTTATTAAAAAATCCCGCTCCTACGTCGCATGGATATCCAACACGTACATACACATTACAAAAATAAAAGGAATTGTTTTTCCTCATAGTACCCTATCATCGATGACCATAATATGAACCAGTTTAACAACCATAGTAGTGGCAGGATCAAGATCAACATTCTCTCATTCAATAACATGGGAACAGACCGGAAAATACCTTATTTACTATGAAACGTGAAACATATCATGAAATGATCTCAAATGAGATGAAATGTCCTACTAAAACACCACCATCATAATTTTTGCAATGATCTCAAAGTGTCGAATAAACCATGGTGCAAACTTACCTTACATAATAAACTGACGGTGTCCTAAATAAGGTGATACTCAAAGAAATTATTAGTCTATAACCTCAAATTCAAATTGATTACAATGATGTTCAATGTATGATTTCTTATTGCTCTATTCCTTGACCAACCTCCTGTAGATAAAATGCACATTTTCCATCATTTTCTTTAACAAGGATCAATCCAACCAAGGGCTATTCTCCCAACTCTTCCCAATATAAGGGTGATGTAAAAAGATACACAGACAAATATTTTATGTCTTTTTCTTAATCAAAAAATGATAATTATTATTATATTAATATTTATTCAAAAGAATTTTTTGTACTTAGAGACCACTAAAATCAAGAACACATGGTCAAAGAATGTCCTCAAGAACCTAAATATCCCTATCTATCTTCCAACACATCTATGAATTAAATATATTTCTTAATTTTAATTTGTAACCCATCAAATCTTTCAATCATTTCCCAAAATAGGATGTTATCCAGAGTTCCTAACATAAACAAATAAAAACAGACCCCATGATGTCTCACATCCCCTCAGATCTACAATTGATTGGGCTTCCCCACATTTTTCATATCCTAGATAGGGAAGAAATATGATTATTTTTTAATCCAATCAATGATAAAACATTTGAAATCCTTCCCAATATGATTATATTTTAAACTAATGAAAATGTTCTTAGAAATACATTCCCTCTTCTATACCAGAATGGGAAATTTTTTATTAAACTCGTAGGTTTTTGGTGTTCCTCCATAGTCATATGACATGTAAGGGGTTGCAAAAGAAGTCTAAAATCTAATGTCTCATCCTCCATCTGCTAATAATAATTTATCATATCATTATTAATCTTAGTAGTCTAAGGGTGTATCGACTAATAAGTCTAGTGACCATCATCCATAAATTCCTTCCACAGAGATATAAGAATAACCAACCTTCCTCATAATGTAAAAGTGACATAGGGAGACCATGAAAACTCACTCAAGGTATATCCACCATTTTGGATTTCACTAAATATAAAAAGTTATTTTTTAACGTATTCATGTCAAAACCAATCATTTAATAATCATACAACCTTTATAGAAGCTAGGAATACCTACCAAATGGCCTCTTCCACTCCCAAGCTCATCCTAGTAAAAGAACCATTTAGAGGACATTCCTGTACTAATTCATTTAATGATTGAGTTAGTAATATCTTACTCAGACCATTAAGAACTGATATACCTTTCCCATGAGTATAAGAAATATAAAATTATAAATTATGAAGATACTAAAAATAGAATGTCTATTTAGAGTTTATATCTCTCTAAGTAAACATATAATTCCATCCATAATGATCATAATATATATCATATGATGCTCCCCAAAGAGAGAGTGATGCCATGTTTTTAATGTATTCATTACCTCTGTTAACCCAATATCTTTGGTAGGGTAGTTCATATCTTAAGGGAATAACTAGAGAAGGCTAAGTACACAACATGCTTTCTTTAAACCAATACACACCCAAATTCCATAGAAAAAGAATCATTGAAAACTTTATTTATGGACCGAATTTAAAAAGAATCAGAAATGGTGCTAAATTCAAAATTACCTTAAATTTCTCACAATCTCTCAGACATTTTTCATTCCAAAAAAACTTTACACTATTATGGCTCAATGTTTTCCATTTATGATGAAATATTGGAAATGTTTGAAAAAAAAACCCTTTTTATAACCTGCCAAGGTCAATAAATGATGATGTGAAAACACTTTTTAGGGTTTTTTCCCAAGATATTACCTCCTAAATCATTGTAGGATTCACTGATATTCCATTATAAGAAATAAAATTCTATATAAAAATAACTTCGTGAATCATGAATTCACACTTAGAAATCCTACCATAAAATATATTTTCTATCAATATTCCAAGGATAAAATCATTGTGATCCATTTGTTCCTCCTCTAACTTGAATTATATAAATATATCATTTAAAAACATGATAATAAAAGAGTACAAAAACCAATGAAATATTTGTTTCATAAAAAATATAAATACCACAATATTTTTAGGGAAACTAAATAGATTAACTATAATCTTTAAATTTCCATAATAGCTCATAAACACTATATATATATATATATATCCTATTATTGGTCTCCATATTAGTGGAACCCTAACCCTAGGTCAATTTTTGAAAACTAGAAATCCCCTCTGCATTTATAGAAGAGATTGTGAAATCACATCAAGGGATACTTGTCCTTTAGTCATGTGATTTATATTTTTTTCAATTAGTCGAATGTATAGGGTTTCCATCATCTATCATATAAAATATAAAAGGAAAATCCCATGTTGACAAGCTAGGATAAGTAAATTACTTTTCCTCAAGGTTCTCAAGTTCAAAATTAAGTTACTCTTATTCACCAAGTGCCATGTATTAATGTGGAATAATCATATGAATCATAACATGGTGTAGGTCAATAGTGAACATGACCACTCTTTGTAGTGATAAACTAGAAAATTAATTTTGAAATACCTCAGGTCACACTCACACAACTATATGAAGTTGGATGCTCATGAAAGATTTAATTACATCATGGAACATATTTTAAAATTGGTATGAGATTATTACAAAATAAAGAACAACAAGAACCTACCTCCAAAATTTAGAATCCATATTACCCTAGAAGATATAAGAGACCACATTGGGAGACGGAAACTAGAAATTATGATGATAAAATTTTATTGGGCCTCAACATTGATCATCTAATACATTCCAAAAATAAGGTTAATGAAATCAAGATAAAGAACTAATAAATCCCACAAAACATCATAGATGGAAATCATTAGCTGACATGTGGAACATTTGAAACCATTTTGACCTCTTTCTTGAAGGCATGGAAAGATAAAATAATAATTACATAATATTTGAACCTAATCCCAACATATCAATCAACTATTATGATATAAAATAACGTGTAAAACCTATATAAAATTAATATAGTTCTATAGAGGATTAAATAAACATTTTATAACTAACAGTAGATTATTCTACCTCAAATTCATCCCTTTCATACAATGTTGTCTAAATATATCTGCTCCCAGATCCTCCAATAACAACATTGGACACATAGACACCCCCCTCTGAATGAGGATACGATTAAAAACCTATGGAATCATAAAAACAAACCAATGAACCCTTGGTGAGGTTTGAACTCTCATTATTACCTTAGTAAATACTTCCAAAAAATGATTTAATGAATAAATTCTCAAAAAAAAAAAGAAATGTTATGGGATCTTCTACACTTTTATGAATTGGTTGACAATGCCTTCCACAATGATAGAAATCAACCTGCCATTGTAATGATTTTTTTTTTGAAAACTGGTCTTAATGAAAACATAGCATCCTTCTATTTACATACTTGGAAATAAGATGAACAATTTATAACAACTACATCACCAAATGCTCTACATTAAATCTTCATCCCAACTATGTTTTCCATAGCCTTTATGGATTTTTCCACCACCGAAATAGAATTTGTAAGGCATAATAGAATTAACATTAACTGAATATCATCCCTCAAACCCATATCAACCCTTTATGATTTGAGGTATTAATTACTAATAATATAATGTGTTTGTTGTAATAACATAGAAAAAATGGATATAAAATTGAAAAATATATTCTCCACATTCCCTATGGTTAATAATTCACATGTCTTCACTGAACACAATGTTTCAAGATAACACTGACCTTTTAATACTTTCTTAAAATAAGTCTATGTATGATTCTCATGTAAGAGAGATTGCACAATATATTACCAGAATATCCTTCTCAGTCTTTAAAACATGTTGGTAGAAAAACCCGACTTAGATTCTTTTATAATTTTTATAGAATAGATGATTATTTCATCCCTCTAAAGACAATATTCAAATTCCTTGTGTCCTTTCTTACCACAGAAGATGGGCGGATTATTCTTATTATGTTCTGAGCCATGACCCACCATTTCTCATTGGTTCTCACCACATTCTTTTGAAAAATTCGGGATATATTGGAATATATATTCCACAAATTATGGTTCCACTAGAGGATTTTCCCATAGTAGATGTCTTTTATAATTCTTCCTTGGATTTAGAAGAGATCATATAAGAGGAATTTCTAACAAACAGAGATAATAACCCATTAGAAGTTGGATTTGTGCTAGATTTAAATAACACCTTCAAGATTCCAAATAAATTACATTAAAAAAAAGTTAAATAAATTGTAGATGCTACAAATGAAAGAAAACACTTTATGAATAAAAATGATAATTTAAATAAAATCTGAATTGAGTTCATTCAAACAACCTCAAACACCAACTCTCTATCATTCAAAAAATTCTAGACCACCCACGGTAACTCGAGTTCATACATGGATGTAAATTGGATAAGTACTCACCAGTAATTACTACCAAAATTGTGATAGTCGTAACAATTATCTACTAATGAGAATTTCCCAATCCTAGGTACGGTTATAACACTCCAAGCTAATTACTCCCTCTAATACATTTTTTTAACAAAATATTCAATGTTAAACTAATACATCAGCTTGGTTGGTCCACCACAAGGTAAAGAGAAATAAGGAAACCCAAAAGCGTTTCATGTATAACTAGAAAAAAGAAAATTAGTATATTATATATATGAAAAATGCCAAACCTCTATGAGACATATAAATTCAATCCAAAAGGGATATACTTGAAAAAAAAGTTAATCCATAAACTAAAACTCCATGTGACCATTTGTCACCACAAACCCATCTCACTGAGAAGATGATGACACTCTAGATAATTCAGAGAACTACCTAAAACCCTTACCTTTAATTGTGTCCAACAAAACACATCCAAAAATTCTTAATGGAAAATGTATGTTGTGATAAAAAAATCCCAATAGTATTTCCTCAAATAATCTACACACTATCTAATACCATGGAAATTTTATCTCTAGTTGTAAAAAATTATAGTTTATAAATCATTTTCAAAAGATAAATATTTTATAAAACATTTTTTTTCATAAAGGTATTTCATATTCAAAAAATAAGGAACATGAAAATTTCATGATAGAAATCATGATATCATTATCAAAACCGTCCATGGATACATCATAATGTAAGTAAGTGATAAAGAAACCATGAAATATACCATCTTCTGTATAACCTAGATAAAAAGAAAAATCACCAGGCATTGGATCTGGAATGTGGGAATTTGTACTTGAATATATAAAAAAATAGTAATTCTTGAATCATGTGAATCTAACCAATATTAATTCTTGTCACAATCAATTGATATCAAACGTCTATTGATGTTACACAAGCTAATGTGATATAGTTCATTTCTCAATTCACCCAAGGTTCCCAATGTTATATTATTTAAAAATAATAATTTGAAAACCTAAAATAAAATTTATTAAACATTCTCAGAAAAAATAATATCCACTTCTATGCTTACAAATCAATTATTTAATTTGAAAACCTTAAAGTAATTTCATCTCACACCTTGTGTTCCCCAATATATTTTGAAAGAAAATCCCATTTAAAACATATATTTTAAGATGAAATTCAACCTTGAAATTAAATCCATATTTTACAAAAAAAAAACAATCCAATGTATTTGACAATAAAATAAAGTAATTCATCAATTAGAAATTTTTTATAGGGACACATAGCTTAATAATAGTGATAAACCAATAAGAACTAGTCTCCCAAGGCTGGGTTTGAATGCCAATAAAAAGGGGCTCCAAAGAGATTCCCAAAGATCTATTTGGAACCTATGGGTTGAGAGATATTGTTAGAAGAAAGTATTGTTTAATGGGGGTTGGATATATATAGGTAGTTTGAAAATAAGATGATCACGATGAATCCTCCAAGTCCAAAATGGAAAGGGACTACAACAGGGAAGACTACGACATAATGGAAAGAACCACACCGAAGAATCCCTAGTCAATGGTTCATCTTTGAACCATGACACATTATACACCAAAAATACTGTCTTTTATGAGAGAATACATTGGTGCATCCAAGAAATCCAAAATGTATATCCCCACTACCAAAAGTGATCTACGACACATACTACTCCCCATGACAAAGCTACACCAAATTTTGTATAACCACCCAATATTAACCCCAAATGCACTATAAAAAAGCATTATATTCCACACAATAGTACAAGATATTATTTTTAACATATCATACACAACATCAAAGAAATTACGACAATTTTACTGAAACAAAAGTTTCACATTTTGGACTCCAAGTCACATATAGACTATGCACACCACAACCGGACACTTCTATCAACATAACAGTCCTCAAAACTCAAAGGAATTTAAATGGTAGATATTATATTATAATTCCATAAGGATAATTATTTCATAAATATCATGTGTAAACATTAAACCCATCAAAATAACCATGAATCAAAGATGGTTATGGAAAATGAATTGTATCTCTACTTGGGAGTGGTAGTCCACACATTCACATGATAGATACTTTCACTTCCCATTTGATGGAATAGAGGGTGGATATTAGTGGATCAATAGTCATAATAAAATTTTAGTATTTTGAGGATAATGAAGATATTATTTTATTATTAATTCAATATATTTATAAATAGACAAAGAATAAACAAATTTAGATAGTTTGGGTAATATGATCATCTCTTCTTCAGTAGGTCCCCTTTAGATCCTTTATTAAGGAAAATTGGAAGGGTTTTTTAGGAATACTATTATATAAACTATGATTTTAATACAAATATAATTAAACTTTTTACATTAATATTAAATAAAATTAACACATTCCCACTTTAGAATAATATAGGTATAATATCTTTGGATACTGGATACACAATATTTTTATTTCATGAAATATTTTCAATGTCTTACACAAATATCTTCCCATTTAGTTCTCTTCACTTACATACCCCACATAAAATAAATCATCATTACCTACAGAGAGGAAACATAAAAAGGTTGATATCAGATTCTCGACAAGGGAAAACATAATAGATATCAATCAATGATAATATGAAAGAATAATATTTTTATAGAGGTATGTGATCATGTCAAAATATTTACAAATTCCATACCCAATTTTTCAAAGATAATAAACATGAATCATGTCATAAATATTTGGAATTGATAAGAAATGACTCATAAATTAAATCAATTAACATGAGACATGATAACATAACTTAGATATAGTAATGTGGTAAACCCATAATATCATAACATTGTGAAAATGGACACATAGAAATGGGTCCACCCATTCGGTTAAGGAAAAAAAATCAAGCCCTAAAAAAACAAAAGGATGTGAAAGTTATGTCCAAGCATAATCCTAATGAAATGAAATCAAGTTACTTGTATAATTTTATAAACATGAAATCAGGTCCATTCATAACATAATTAACTCATGTGTTATTCATCATTACCCAATACACTAGAGAGATACAATGTGCTCATCAGTCCAAAATTTATAACATAAACACCCATAATTTGATTATAATGTAACCACTTATCTATGTTTTATTACATAACCACATATCAGGGGTTAAAATGTTACCATATTAATTAGTTTATAATGTAACCACCCATAAAGTAATGAAAATAATACATATTTGTAACCCAATATCAAAAAACATTCATCATATAATCACATCATAACCCATTAATGGAAAATAGATTTGAAACAAATTCATAAATTCATCATAGAATAACCCATGAGAATAAATGGGTTTCATAACAATTTCATCCTCAGAATCATAAACTATATAGAGAAATAATAAGTATGGTACCACTGGGTTATATCCCTAGTAAACCCCAAGTAAAAAACAATGGTTGTTTATATTGATGAATGTAAATTCAATTAAAAATATCTTTAAAACATTCCTAAGGAAAATATTCTTTCCATTTAAAATATAAAATATTCCCAAATATTAATGATATATTTTTCTTAAAAAATAACTTTGTAAAATTTTGGGGGAAGATTTCAATCAATGAGTGCTCTTGATGGTGGGAAATATCATTCATATCAAACACATTATAACAATGATTCCTTTCATATTTTTGATAAAAATTTAAAAGTTTTTTGTTTAAAAAATAACAATAATAATACTTTTAAACCATTCAATAAATATTCAGAAAATGGTTTTAATGAAATTAAAAAATCATTGGATAATAGTAAAATTATTATTAAAATCAATATTAAAAAACAAGGACATGAAAGGGAAATGGTTTTTCAAAGAATAAATAAATAAAGTGTATTTAACTTAAAAATATTATATTAGTAGCTTTAGTTCGTATAGAGAGTTAAATGGAGGTAAAATAAGTGATTTAAATAAATAACCATAGTATAATAAATTTCATTTCTTTCTTGATATATAGATCGTAATATTTGATTATCTAAAGTAAATTCATAAATACTGGGATTTTGACAAAAAATCCTTACCACTTTGGTAACTTCGAAATCATAACCCCAGGAAACAAATAAAATTATATGGATATAAAATTATAATAAATTCCTAAATAATAATAATAAAATATATTTATGGGTAGTGTATACACCACATAAGTGAAAAAAATTGTTAAAATGGCATGTTTCTCACATAAATAAATGGAAGACAAAAATCCCTTACCGCATGTGTCAATATTCTTTATACATGTACGAACCACCTATATAATAAATATAGATTTACTATAAATATGTTACAAAAAATATAATAATATATGTAAAACTCTATATTTTTTACTTATAACCTTTCACCACATGTTCAATAAATATTATTTATTGAAATCTCTGTTCGGAGTGATAACAACTATGTTTTCATGTATGTTCTGGATCAGTATATTATCCATCATATGTTTATTATCGTTCAAAACATTCATGAATTTTAATCATTATATAAAATTATTTCTATTCATTTTATAAATATTTAAAGTCAACCAAAAAATTTAGTGATAGAAAAATGCATTAAACTATTCATGGGGATGGTAAACCGTACATACGCGTGAATGTTGTTTCCATTTTCTCGACAGATGGAAGGAAATAAAGATAAATATTAATTAATGAGTATGAAATAATTTTAATATAATATATGTCACATATATTAATTAAATATAAATATATAAAATATCATGTAAAACTAAAATGAATAATGTGTGACATCACTTTTTATAGGTGGTAGTCCACACAAACGTCTGAGCAAAGTTATATTTTTTACAAAAGATTTGTAGGTAAAAAGGTATTTGTGATATTATTATTAAAAATTTTAATTATATCATAAAAATAATTTATATAATTGTTATTCATATTTATATCCAACCATGATAGGTGGTGATAACAACAAAATTACACCAGTTCGCGAGGTGGTAGTCCACTATTCACATGATCGACGATTTAATTTCTCATTTGGTGGATGCGGAAATAT
The DNA here is from genome assembly GCA_963277665.1 of Viscum album. Lineage (NCBI taxonomy): Eukaryota > Viridiplantae > Streptophyta > Magnoliopsida > Santalales > Viscaceae > Viscum > Viscum album. The sequence goes on from OY728145.1 coordinate 911,553,765, forward strand.
ATATGGGTTCTGAAGTAAATATAACAACATATATGTATATTTTACATAATGATGTTATTATATCAACATATTTGAAGAACATTTTAAGGTGGAACATGAAATAAAAGAAATACCAATTTGAGAATGATACCTATTCATATCTAGTATGGACATAAAAATACATGGTTATTAAATATTATCATTCCATCATAATAAAGGTTAATCATAGGAACATTTGAAGACTACTTATAAATCTCTATGTCTACTTTCTATTCTAATTTAATCATTACTTGGATAGATGGTTTAACAAATTTTGATAAAAATATATGATTTTCCCCATTCCTTCATTATTTCTAGATTAATCCTTTGAAATTATTGAAATATTTGAACTTTTTGGATCCTCTTCATGGTTTATCTAGAATGATACTTTAAAATAAAATCATTTTCCATATTTTTCACTTTCCCAGGGTGGTCATGTATTTATGAGTCATAATCATTAATAAATTCCAACCATCCTATTTAGTACACATTCAAATCATTCTTTGTGAAAAAATATAATTTAGAATATTATGATTAGAATATATATCACAACTATCCTAGTATATAAAATTTATTTATACCATTAATGTAGAAATTACTATAGGTGACTCCAAATCAAGTGTTGGGAAATTTTTCTCAGGAACAATCAATTGTCATGATTCATAAGCTATCTCCATATAATTTCTCATAAGAACAAAAATTAGTACCTTATTTTATGGATCACTATATATTAAAAACCATTCTATACTACAAGGAAATATAATCAAAATTTTACATACCAAACTTGACTTCACTTCATTGAAATTTTTTTCCAATTCATTTTTCCACAGGAACTTCTCTATATCTCATGTCAAAATGGTGATTGGATTATACAATCATGATAAAATCTCCTTAAGTGATCTATAATATCCATATAAAATTAGGTAACCCCTTATCTCCATCACAATGGATGTCTGTTTTTATGTTCAATTACTTCATCCTCTAATGGATCTAGAGGTATACCCACTCTTGAGATTATATAACTCAAAAATGAAACCTCTTATATGTCACACATAATAAATTTTTCATACAGCATATCCTTCCTTATGATCCTTAGTACAATTATCTAGTAATATACATGTTATTCCTTTCTATTTTAATATATAATAATATCATATATAAATAATACCACAAACTCAAAAAAGTGATCTCTAAAGACTATTTCGTTAAAACCAAGAAGATAACTATGTAATTGGTAAGACCAAATTTATTCACTATATATTCATAGTTTCCATACCTTGTATAGAATACCATATTTTTTATATATTGTATCTTGATCCTATATTGATTATATCCATAATAAAGTTTAATCATATAAAAGTATTGAGCTCCCTCAAGTACATCATAATAAATATGACACATAAAATGATTCATCTTAATTGTGATCATGATCATATTTCCGTAATCAATGTAGAGTATCGTCGATCCGTATTTCTTCTTAAAAAAAGAATAGTTTCACCCCATTGTGGCACACATACTTGAATAAATCCATTGTCAATATTATTTGGGAGTTTCTTTTTTAATTCCTACTACTCAATTGGGGTCATTCTATAGGGAGTCTTTGAAATAAGTGTAGCACTAGGTATGATTTCTATTGAGAACTGAACATTATTATTCATTAAATGACAAAGAAAATATTCTAGAAATATATAAAAAAACTATCATATAATAGGAATATAGTTTATTAAGATTTTATCCCAAATAATCTGATATAAATACCACATTTGAATACGATTCAAGGCCCATGTAATGGATGAAATTTCCATTAGAATCTTATTATTAATCCTTACACTGATAAATGAGCATGGTATCATTTAGAACTTGAAATTTGACTTCCTTCCCCGTTTAATTGATCAATTTTCCATTTATTTATATCCAATCCATTAATATTAACACACAAAATTCAACTAGAGGGAGAATTATAAGATTTCTAGGAAGAACATTACCACAAACATTAATCAAAGATGAAAAATAGAATTCAGATGGAATAATCATATAATTTGTACTTTTCACTTCTAATTAAATATTTAATCATTTTTATAGTGTTTAAATACAATTTTTAAATTCATTAGGTATAAAAGTGTGGGTATAGTTGAAATCAAATAAGACATTAGCTGTTTCGATTAGATGAAAAGTGTCCCATTCAACATGTCATTGTCATAAACCACTTTGGTAGTTTTTCTCACAAGATATTTACCTTTTTCATTGGTGATAAGAGGTTATTGGAATTGATCATTAAAACCCTTTGTATTCGATAACCTGTTTTTATAATTCACATATTCCTTGCATTTGAAGGATTGGAGTGTATGTGGTGAATTGGTAGGGATATTCTGTTCTTATGTTGCAGAAATTGGTATATTTATGACCATTCTACATTCATTAGATCTATGAATAATCACACTAAATATAAAAACATTCTAGTTTCACTAAATAAATTTACATGATGATTATTCCCACATTTTTGGAATATAAGTGACTAGGATTTCTTTCCACAATGGTATTTATTTGAGTTCCCTTAAGACTCGATATTCTATTTCTTATTGATGACATGATAGTTGTGGGAATATCAAATTTACAGTTATACCTTGATTTCACATAAAATTATTTCTTAATAGTTACTTATATCTCTTATAGCTAGTTTATTTTAGAGACTGGGTTTTAAGACATTAAAGAATAAATCAATTTATCTTTCAGGGCTGATGATTAAACCATAACATTACCATAAATTTCTTTCAAAATTAGGCTTATATGTACCAATATATTCACCATCCTTATAATTTAGATTACGAAATTATTTATCCATACTTTTACTTAGAATACGATGGATGTACGTACTAAAAAATATCATCTTAAACAGAACCTATTCCATGTAGTCAGTTTCTTCCTCTTGAATCATGTTATTAATATGGTTACACCATTGATCTGCTTCACCATCCAAATGATAAATTGGTTGGGTAAAAGTGTCATAATTTTTCATTTTATAATGTAAAATATTTTATCAATGGTGTTGATCCATTACTCAGCCACTATTGGATCTGAAGATCCACTTAAAGAAAAGGGATGTTGCCTCGTGAATGACTCGTTAAAATAGTGTTCCCTTCATAGATTATTTTTAAGATCGACATGATTTATGGATTGAGAAAGATATGTAAGGATACAAATATTTTTTTTCATCCCATCTCTCATATCATGTGGTTTATTAGTTATATAATCATTTCATTGTCTATCACATTCAGAATTAGCATGGTTCCTTCGGGTTCCAGTTATTGAATAAAACCAAGAAGCGTAGTGTGAGTGACACTAATCATAGTGGGAAACCATATAATCATGAAAAATAATTTATAGGATGTCTAAGTCATGAAACCTTATATTAAATACATTAATCCTTATATTTATACTAGGTTTTCCAGGGTAATCATCTATTCAAATACATAATGATGGTTTATAAAGACTTTGTGAATTTCCAAAACATATCCCTCGGGAGTTTCAAACTAGGTGTGCAACAAGGACCGTTATCATGCACCAATTTATGCTTGATTCTATGTAAAATTAACCAATTTTAGAGTTATTACACCAATGTAAAACTATTCCAAAGACACATCTACTTGTAGTACCTAGAAAAGTATGTAATTTTCTTGAAAACCACTAACTCCGCCCTTCACCAAAATTCCATGACATTTTCATATACATTGAATTATACATAGGGTTGTCACTAATGCTTTCTAACCCTAATCTCAGAATATCAAAAAATCATACTTTGATACCAAGTATAATGACCTAGGATTTCGATATATAAATATAACATATTTTTAGAAGAATATTCAATATAATTCCTAAATACACTCCCAATGATAATATAATTTTATTTTATTTAGATACCAATTATATAATATTTTCATATCATGAAATATCTTCAACATATCCCATAATGAACTCCTCATTTAGTAAACATCATAAATATACCCTAATTAAAGCCCTCTTTCATGGTCTAGGGAATGTAAATATTAAAGAGGGTGAGATCAGATTTCCAGTTAGGGTAAACATGGGAGATCTAAATAGATAATAATATGAAATCATAAGGTTAGAATACATGTATGATATAATGAACATAACCTTATAATGGTCATCCCCACTATATCAAAGATCATATACATGAATCATGACATAAATCTTGGCAATTCATAAGACATGAATCATAAAGGAAATCAATGAACATGATCCATTAGAGCATAACATAAACATTAGAATGTGGGAAAACATTATCTCATAATATTGTGAAGAAGTAAAAATATAATAGGATCAATCATTATGTTAAGGACATGAAATAAGTCCCTCACATTAACTTATGGATGTGAAATATAGGTTCATACCTAATCTTATGAACATTACATCTATGTCTAAGCATTGTATTGCGAACATTAAATTTGGATCATGGATTAAAAAATTAACTCAAGAGTCATCCATACATACCCAATTCATTGGAGAGTCAAAAGTTGTTAAACCTTCCTCAGTTTATTACATAACCACATATCTTTGTTTTATAATGTAACCACCAGACCTTGAATTATAACATAACTACCCATCCTTGGATATATAATAACCATAATCCAAGGTTTATAATGGAACCACTCCTCATATAATGAATATAATATCTATATCTTCGATATAATCAGACAACATTCATCATATAATCACATCATAACTCAAAAGGGATAAAGGTTCATACACATTTCTTAAATTCATTATAGAAATAGGCATGATAATAAATGGGTTTCATAAACATTTCATCATCATAATCATAAACTATTCATATATAGAATAAATATTGTAACATTTGGATCATATCATCTAGAAAACAAAAACAACACCAATGGTTTATTTTCATGAATATAAAATCCATCTCCAGATCCAAAAACGTTTCTTGTAAAAATTGTCATTTCCATATGGAAATCGAATTAAAATCAAAAATAATCAAAATATTAAAGAAATTATTTTATTTGATAATAAAATTTTAAACATTTAAGGGGCTCTTTAAATCATTGATCGGTCATAATTGTGTGAAAAGCATTCATACAATACATTTTAAAATAAACATTTCTTTCCCAAACTTTTTTTAAAAAGGAAAAAGTACCTAATTCAACAAATAATAAGAATACTTTTTGCCCAATTTTTAAAAAGTTAAACAAGGGTATAAATAACTTTATTGAATTATTTTATAATATTATAAACATTATTAGAAAATAAGTAATATAGAAGAAGAATAACTTTTGGATAGAGAGAGAAATAAAGTAGTTTGTCCATAAAAATATTATTTTGGAATCTTTAGTTATAAAATAATTTTAAATTGAAGTAAAAATTTATATTTCAAGAAATAACTAGATATGAAGAAAATTTAGGATTATTTATTATATATATCATAATATTTCATCATAAAAACATAATAAAAAACAATCCAAATAAACAATGAGATTGTGTCACAAAACCCTTACTACTTTGGTATCTTTTGAATCATAAGCCCCATAAAATAAATAAACACATATAGATATAAAACATACCATATATTTCATAGTAATTATTAAAAATATATCCATGGGTAGTATATAAACCCCAAAAATGAAAAAAGTGGTGAATATGTTATGTGTCCCAACAAAATAAAAGTTAGATGAAAATCCATTACCTCAAATCTAAACATTATTTGTATATGTTCAATATTTATGTATAATAAATATATATTTTTATAAATATATTAAAAAACAATTCATATAATACCTTATATTATTTACATACAACCTTTTACCACCCATTGATTATAAAATATTTATTAAAATCATTATACCTGGTGATAACTGCTTCATTTTTCTTGTGTGTTCTAGTTCGGCTGTTTTAGCCTTTGTAATTTGATTATAGTTCTATAATTTATAGTGTTTTAATCATGATATAATATCATATATATTCATTATATTTATATTTATATACATCTATAATTTTTTGAGGTTGAAAAATAAATTACACCCCTTACGGAGATGATTGGGCGTACCTGTGTATAACCGATGTTTCCATTTTTTTAAAGGATAGAAAAAAGAAAGATAAATATAAATTAAATTTCTAAATATAATTTTCAAATCATATATATCCTTTATAATTATTAAATATATCTTTTTTACCATCCATTTCAAAATTAAATGTTAAATGTATTATATCGCTTTGTGTAGGCGGTTGTCAATACATTCACAGAAGCGACATTATCGTTTTCCAGCAGATTTGAAGGTTAGAAAATATATGTGATATTATAATTCCATAAATATAATTATGTATTAAACATAATTTATATACTTTAAATATGTCATTAAAACCATCACTAAAAGGATGTGATAGAAAACAAATTAAATTGGTCTGTAATGTGGTAGTTTGTCGTACACACAATCGACGATATCATTTCTCATTTTATGGAAGAGAAGAATGATATGGATTATTTCATAAAAATAATTAAATAATTTTATATTATATGTTATTATTTTATAGTATCATCATATTTTAATAATATTTTAATTATATGGAAAATGAAATAAAACCAAAATTCTCGGTTAAGAATGATAAATGTTATTCCAACAACCTCTTTAGGTTAAAAAAACTTATTAGGAGGGTTTCCTAATACAAAACAAGACTATAGGATGTTACATGGGAATTATCTTTGATATATTATTATTTAATGGAAAAACCAAAGGCTTTGTATATATGAACATGAAAAGTGATGGGGTGCCCTTTTATAAGTGGGGGTGGGGAAACAATTGGAATTTTTGAAAAGAAATTGATATACCAAAGAATTACACCCACAAAAAGTACCCAAAATGGATAATTATCAAAACTAATATGACAAAATGTCAGAATATTTATATAAAATTTAATTTTACAATATTTAGGTCATTTTAAAATTAATAGTTTTAGTTTATCTCCCAAATAAACTCGTATTAACCATAACTGCAGTAATTAGTTTTTTATTGTTTTTACAATAAATTATGACAAAAAAGTAAGTTCAACTTATTCCATAATATTAATTATTTTTAGTCCAAACAAAAAATCTAATATTTCCATTTAAATTCTTAGAAGTGGGATAATTAAATTTCAATATAAACATACAAACGTGATAAAAATTTTTTTTCCAATGTATAAAATGTTTTTAAATAAAATTTCAACATGATATTGATTCAGATGAAATAAATTGGAAGAATAATAATATAATTTAACAAAATATACTTTTATAAATTTTTAAAAAAATATATAAATATATAAGTACTTTAAATGATATGGCGCTTTTTAATAAAAAATAATATTTATCAGTAGTCATAAAAAAATTTATATGCTCAGCAAATTTTCAATGCTTTACTCTGATAATTTTGACATGTTGATTCTAAAAAGGAATTTTATGTTTTAGAAATAGTTTTGTAAAATTGAAAAAAATAATTTTTATAAATTTTTCCCAAAAATAAATGAAATTAATTTTTTGAGAACAAATTTATTTTCAAAGATTATAATGACTTTACCAAAAACTAATTAATAATTTATAAATATATTTTATTTATCTAAAAACATTATACTTAAATTTAAAAATGTTTTAATTTATATTCATACCTCTAATTTTAATGGATATGTAATAATTTTTATATTTAAATAATAATATTAATAGTATCATGATGTTTATAAAAACGTGGTAGTTCATGAAACATAAGATATAGAAGAAATAATTTTTTTTAGAAAAATATATTTCATAAAATATTATTCTAGTAGAAACATAAATTTATGTATGGGGAATTCTAGATTAAAATTTGGTACTTGTTGGTCAATATATAAGGCTTAATGTTTTGTACGGAAAAGAAATGATGGGAGTCATTTTAGAAGTGGGGGAGAGGACACACATGGAATGTATGAAAAGATTAAAATATAACGAATTAATTATCCAAAATAATTCTTCCCAATGGATATATATTTTAAATTAGGATTGTTTGAGGTTGAAATATATCCATAACCTAGGATTTATACAAGGTTAATTGGAAAAATTACCCTTATCTTTTTGGATTAATCCTCATTAAACCTGTTTTCACCTTAAATGTGGTGAATTTTTTACAATCTTTACTATTTATTTTGAACAAAAAATAAATTTGAATCATTAACAAATATATAAATTATAATGAAAAATAATTAATCTATATTATAAAATTAAATCTCCAAATGTGTTATAAATTACTTTTAAAATAAACTCTTAAAACGTGATGAAAAATAGTTTCAAGAAAGAAATTGTTTCTTAAATATTCAATGTTTTTATACTGAAATACTAATAAAAATAGAATATAATGACCATAATTGGATTATTTATAATAAAAAAGAAACTAATTTTACTTTTAAAACCATTTAATTAAAATTTACCTTTTCAAATTCTTTATATAGAAAAATAATTTACAAGGAAAATCTGTATTATTCACTATTCGTCGATAAAATTAATATATTTAGATATTTATAAAAAATTCACTCTAATAATGTTTTTAAATTTTGGTATAAAAAATTAATTTCATATATTAAAATAAAATTTCTTAAATTGACAAATTAATTAAATTATTTTTTCAAAATAAAGCACAAAACCATTTTTGAAGAAATACATTTTTTAAAAACATTTAGTGACTACTAAAAATTGAGTACATATTTACCAATATTGAATCATTATATAAAAAAATTATATATATTTTTAAATTTTGTTACTTCTTATTCATACCCTAAACTTAACGACAAGGTTATACCAGTATACTATATCATGGTTCATTTAGAATCAGGGTGGAGTTTATTGCAAGCTGTCGAAAATTCAAAATCTATTTTAATTTATATATATATATCATAAAATATCAGGGTATTACAATGATAGTTATAACCTAGTTTTTATAATAGTTGGCATGAAATTGGTCAAATTAATTATACAATATTCGTATAATGGTTCAATTAAATACAAATTTAGATATTAGTACTTATTAATTAAGCACTTTTTAGTTAGGTAATTTTGTGCGAAAAATATATTTTATTCAAAAGTGAATTTTTACTTTTTATTCTTTGAAATTATAATTAATTTATAACACATTTATAAATTATATTTTATAAAATTTAGGTCATTTTTAAATCAAAATATCAAAATTAACATAGGATGAAATGTGAGGTTTTCTCACAAATAATTTATTTTTCATTAATTAGTGAAAATACTAATTTTTCAAATAATATCATATATTTTCAATAAAAAATAAATGTTAATGTAAATTTATATTTTATATTTTGTTATAAATTTAAATACGTTCCATTTAATTGAAAGTAATATAATTAATTCTCTTTGAATAAATAATATTCATTATTTTATTTGTGTAAATTTGTTTTCTAAAAAACAAAAATTTCTAAAAAAGGTTTATTCATTTCATATTATGGATTTTTTTAACGTTGATTTCCTCCACTAATATAGATTGAATATTGAAAAAATCGATAACATATTTGGAATTAGAAGGTTCAAATTTGGTAAATATGTCCCATTTATTTGTGGGAATTTGTAATAGCAACACTTGTAAATATTTATCATGGTAATTTATTTATATTATGTTGTATTTGAAAATGGCCTTAAAATATTACACAATTCAAACACAATAATTACTCAACTAATAGGTAAATGAAATAATTGATTTTTAAAATATTAAATGTAATTAAATTTTGGTGAATTACCATGTTCTGTGTGATTATTAGATAAATATAACATGTTAGGGATGTGTGAATGTTTACTACTCAAATTTTGTAAAAATTTGGATGACTTTAAAGTAAAATTAAGAAAAATAGTGTCAAAAATAAAATTCATGATCTTTTAATAGAAATGTTTTTTACTCAATTGTTTAAAAATGATAAAAATTTATATATAGGACATTTATGATAATAATTGGTCATAAATTCCAACTCTTTTCAATTTATGATCCAATTTGTACCTTATAAGTAAAATTATAACCCTTTAATGTTAAGAAATATGTTATCATAGTTATGGTTAAAACTGTTTATGAAGGGGTTAAACCAAATGATATGTTTTAAAATGAGACCAAATCCTATCAAAATTTCATTGGATAGTGATTTTTTGACCATATACTATTTTTATAAGAATTTAAATCTTTTATAAATTAGTATACTTAATAAATGCATTAATTATATTTTTATATTTTTTTTATAATTCAATGCGTGTTCATTCCCTTCTTTATAAAATTAAAACCCATTCTATCTTTCTTTAAACCTCTTTGAGCTACATATATTGATAGAAACAAGAAATTTTTTATTTTAAAACACCCTATCCATTATTTATAGGTACTGGTCTTCTAAAAATACTATTCCAAGGTTCCAAAATATTGTATAGAAAGGATTTCTACCAAAGAATTAGTAATCATATTTACCGAATACTTCAAATTTATTTCTTATTCTACTTATTAAAAATATAATTAACCCATACTAAAATAAGAATCCCATTATCATAAATATATTGAGATGTTTTTGAGATTGTTTTACAACCATTTTCTATCTCTTTTCAATCCTATGAAATGAGAAATATTTTATTTGTCCATACGCACATCATGCTTCTCCACATAATAGTGTAATTAGTTTTTTCCTCAACATTTTAATTGGATATTAAGAAATTAATAATGAATATATATGATATTTATGACATAATTATTATTTTTTATTTAAAAATATTTTATCTATCTTCTTACTATATAATCCATTGAAAAATGATAGTGTCGCTCATGCGTATGTGTGGATTACTACCTCCACGAATCGATGTGGTTGATTTTTGTTAGTACAATTTATATGCATGATAATTATGATAAAATTAATTAATATTTATGGTATATATGATATAATAATTATTCTATAAATTTAAACTACCATTTAACTTTCTTTCATTTCATCCACTAGAAATTGAAGTCATCGTTCAAGAGTATGTGTAGCTTACGGTCTCCATGAAGAGTGTAATTCATTTTTCTACGTATACATTTTATGGATCGCTCAAAATTTATATATTATTAATATATATGGCATATATATATATCATAAACAAAATTATTAAGGAGATGTTACCATGATAACATTACATGTACTAGAACCATTGAACCAAATTTTTCACGAAAAAGTGGAATAGTTAACACTCAGAAACGAAGCTTTTAATAATGAATAATCAATGAATGAGTGTCGAAGTTTTATAAGTGGACCAAATATTATATTATGAGTGCATATATTTATAGGGTATAGAATTATAATAAATTTACATTTATTATATTGGAGGATAAAATGACGTACAAAGTAAGTTGGATCTAAGGTAAGGGTTTTCTCGTATCACTTCTGTTTCTATGGGAAAATGCATTATTCACTACTTGTTTCATCCATGTGGTGTATATAATGTCATTTTGATATTTTATATCATTAATCAACTTATATTCATATTATTTAAATATTAATTTTTACATTTTTTATTTCATGGTGCTTTGATTCAAAAGATACAAAAGCAGAAAGGGAATTCTTTTACATTCTCGATTTATTTTAAGATTATGTAAATTCATATTACCTTTGGAAATAGTATGGGATCATATCCTCTTAAAACAATTATATTTCTTCTAATATGATTATATTTTTTTTTAATTTTTATTATACTTTTTTATGTTTTTTATCATCAATAAAAATTCAAGTTACATGTAAGGGTACCTCTTTTAAAAATCACGCTTTAATGTTTTATTTCCTACCAATTTTATTCCACATCCATATTTTATAAAAAAACTTGAAAATTATTTTAATATTATACTATATTTTGTTAAATTTATTTTTATCCATGATTATATTTTTTAAATACTTTTTTGAAAATAAATATTCTTTAAATTTTTTAAATAAGGTTCTTTTGACTTTTTACTAAAAATTTGAAAAGAATCATTGTTTTATAATACACCATATGAAATGAATTTTATACAATCATGATCGTGCAATGTTTTGAAACTTCCTTTCCATGTTTAAAGGTTAAATTTCAAAGAATATTGTTTCATTAATATGTTGTGAATATTTATATTTTAATAACTAATATCAAAGATAAAGGGGTATTTCTCACAAGAAAATATACAATGATCTTTTAAATATATTTTTAACTATGAAAAAACCCATTTACATTATAGGGGATATGATCCATTGATACAATATTTATTCATTCTCTACATATCCTAAGATGATGATTTTTTATGTTCCATATTCTTGATTTAGTACAGATATTTTTTTGATTTATAATTAATTTTGAGAATGAATTGTGTTGAAATTTAAAAATATAAGGAAAAAATATGATATGTAAGTGACATATATGGCCTAGTTTTAGATATACACTTAGTTCATTTATAGGAAACATGAGACAAAACATGTGACAATTATTTATAATTTGAGGTTGTAAGATCATCTCATAATAGTGGTTTATTTGGTTTATGCCTCCCCATAAAATCATAATGTATTGGTTGAGAGGCCTTGATGGAATGATAAAATCTTGGTTTAGGGTCATTGATGGTAAAAATCATGATTTACTGGATGAGTATCCTTGATTATGGATGTTTATAATTATGAATTTATTTTATTAAGAATTATATTTTTATTATACAGGTGTTTTTATGCGGATATTAGATATGGATTCTCCTTGAACTAATGTTATTAATTGAATGGAATGTGTTTTGATTATCCCCACTTCCATAAAAATTATTTATTATTTACTCATGACATATTACATTGTACATATACCTTATTGATAATCTCATATCACCATTTATTTTTTGTTTTCCTCAAGTTATTAATAAGCATATTATGAGTGATATCAAAGATGAAAATGTTTATTATTCTAAATTTTTTTATTTCCAATGTAATATATGATTTATGTGTGTATAATGTTTACAAAACTACTTAAATTGTTGGTTATTTGGTATGTTATATCTTCAATTTAGGGATATTGTAATAATTTAAGCCCTGACGCAGGTCTACATGGTTCATGGCGCTTACACAATTGGTGCACATACTTGATGTTATGGATTTTCAGATGGGTTTGGTGGTTTCTTGGTGTTGGGTTGAATGTTATATTAGGTAATTTTTTTCATTCACATAACTTAACATATTATAGGATATCATTGTGAAATTTTTATATATAATAAAATGTTTTATACATATACTTTTATAGATTTTTGAATTTTATAGTTGTTCCAATTGTTATATTATTTTCCTTTACATTTATTCCATATTCCACAATTATTGTATGATTATTAATAACTACCTTTAGATGACTCCTTATACCCTTATTACTAGTTGACATCCACCTGTTCAGATGGTGGTGCACCTGAGGTTTTGTGGTTATTTTTTTTAGTTTTTGATTTTTTGATCCAGTAATAGGATGAAATATTCTCACTATATTGTAAAAAATAGGGAAATAAATAAACAAATTTGGGTCTTTTTCTATGTATAATGTTGTAGATCTTGTTTAAATGTTTATAGGTGTTGTATTATAAGATTTTTTTGGTAATATGTGTTCCTTATATTCATAGAGTTGATTAAAATGTGTGGTTATGTTATTTTTATAAAACACAGGGTTGAGAATGACCCTAAATACACATTAATTGTAACGAACTGAACATTTTAATTACATTTTTTTCTTAATGTTGTGTGTTATTTTATTTTATAATGAACACAACTATTTCCATTAATTAATAAAGTGGGAATAATTAAAATGAGACCTTTGGGTTTTGAATGTTATATGATTGTTGCTCAACATGACCGTTGGAAACTATAATATTAACATTGTGTTTTTATAAATATGGTAATCTTGGTTAATTAATATAGAGAGATGATTGAATGGCCTCATCTAGTAGACTCGAGCCATATGAAGCCCATCGGTCAGAGCTTGGGAAGTAATTAGCATCATTGGGCTTTGCTCTGGACCAAGCCCAAGCCGAACATCAATGTATGAAGCCTGAAAGGAATCTCCTAAGGGAGAATTTCAAGCTGATAGAAATCACCGCTTTGTCAATTTTGTTTGAGCCACCCCAAGATTCTATCACCATACCACACCTAACACTTAGGTCCAATACTGGTGTAATAAGGGGCTATGTAATGAGACTATATCTGCTTTGTGTATTCTTTTTATATAAATAAAATTGTTATTTATTTTTATGGAAAAGTTTGTGAATTTCAAATATCTAGTTAAATATAGGATGTGTATTATTGATGAATTTAGGAAAAAGGGGGTATTTTAAAATATTTTTGTATTCATTAAATAATTAATAATGTGAAATGATTTTCAAAAAATGGTCTTCTACAGTTGTGTTCAGTGATAAATAAAAAGTATAATAAGATCAACAAGGTTTTTAGTGAATAGTAATGTAGGAATAGTAACATACCCATATGAATAGTAATGAATATTAATTTGATCAAAAAATAGAAACGTCACCAATGAATGTATAAATGCATTTTAGACATCTTAAATGTGAAAATGATCGTAGTTTATGTTTTGGTATTTTCATACGCCATAAATATTTTATTTAGAATTTTATAATTAATTTATTAATTTAAAATGGATGTTTATTTTAATAAAATCTAATCATAAATTCTTACTTTATTTTCTTATGGTTATATGATAATTTTTTGGGACCATGATTACTTTTTTAAGGTGTTGCAAAATGTGTTATAGTTTTAAAGTAGTATTTTTGGAATAAATAATGATTTTATTTAAAATACAAAATAAAAATATTTACAAATTTATTTTCATGAAATTGAATTCATTTTTTATTTTAGAGCTTTCATATTAGGTTAGGGTTAATTTTTGGGTTTTTCTGAAACAGTTGAATTTTCATTGAATAGTAAAAATGCAGTTTTGAGTTTCGGGTGTTTAGTGACATCATTAATGATGTAATAATGATTTAAGATTTGTGGTCAAATTATGAATAGTGAGATATATTATGTGGTGTATCAAGTGTCCAATACCATGGGAAAATACCATGGGTAAGCCCATGGTTTTGCAAATACCACCGATGAGGTGTCCCTTGGAAATTAATAATTTATTCAATCGGTTTCCCTATAAATACCAAGCCTTGTCCCACATTCATTTCATTCCAAAAATAATACTCAATGAAGTTCTGGTCTCCATACCTCCCAATGAGTCCTCCCAAGGTTCCCTCAAGCCTCCCAAGGTCCCGACTTTCACGCTTTCTAAGGTACTCTTCAAGGTAATAGATCCTTTCACCCTCCTCTTTTAAGTCATGAATTCTTTTATGTTGTGTCTTCTAGTATCGATCTATTTATGTTGAGTGAATGTTCTTATATGTTCTCATTTATTTCCATTTCATGTATAATTTTTGAGAGACCCTTTTCTCTCCCATCAATTTGTTTTCTGAATTTTTACGTTACGTCGTTAGGCTATCGAATTTCTTGTAAAATAAATCACATCTTCTCTTTCCTTTCAAGTTTCTTTTTCTTGTGGTATGTCATTAAAATATCCATACCACGAACTTATCTCCATGTTATTCTGTATTTATATTTTAATATGAGTTATTTATTAATGGGTTAACCTTGTACCCTCCCTTTTTATTATTTTCTAATACCATGTTATATAGTTGTTATGCTGTAGAAATTTCGTCTCAAAATTTCAATCTCTTTCTCTCAAAAAATTATCTTATTTATTTATGTGAATACCCAGACCTATTTCATTTTTATGGGTGTTCATAAATATATAAAAAGGAGATATTTTATTCTGGAATGGACTTACATATAACCCTCAATCCCATTTCATGAGTTATAAATGATATAATGATATTATTTTTATGAACTTTTAAAACGTTACGATTTTGAAATGAAACCCATTTATTTTAATCTCTGTAGGTTATTTATGAAATTTTTTATTATGATCTTTGTGGATCACATGAAAATAAATAAATATTAATGGTGCACCCTGATAGCAATCCAATGCATTGCATAATTAAATAATCTCCAGAGATGACAAGTTTCACGATACCTTGGTGAATAACCTTGGTAAATTTTATGACACCTCGGGGATAAACCATGGTGATATGTTCATGAATGTATAAATGAAATGTTGTAGCCACATAATAAATTTATGTTTCATGTTCTTTTCATTATGATATTCCTATACTTCCATTTCTCATGTATTTAAGTTTTTTCTCAAGTTCTTATTGATGTAACAAGTAAAATGATTCCCTTGTTTACCCTTTCTGGGCCTTCTGCTCACCCATTCCTTTAAATGCATCTCCCGAGGTTATGAGATGTAGTAATTGTTCTTAAGATGAACTTATTATAAAGCCATAAAAATGGATTAGAAGAATGTTTTATGTTTTTTATCATGTTTTATGTTTCTTATTTCCAAGACACTAGACTTTAAGGATCCTCTGTTTGTAAAATGTAATGAAATGTTAGGTAATAAAAACGTTAGATGCCATAGTTGGTATCAAAGGATAGTTTAGTTATTTATGGAAATTATGCTATGAAATCATTAAAAAAACCCTATAAAAAAGTTTAAATATAGGAAAACTTCCCAGTATTTTGGTGAATATTGAGTAAGTAGTTTATCAAATAAATACAACCCTGTTTCTATAGGAGCAGGTATAGGAAGCTCTAAAACAGATGTACATAGGGATAAAACCCGAAAACACCGCTTTGAGCAATAATCAAACGGGAACTGGTGCACAAAAATGTGCCTTACTACGATCTTGGTTACAAAACTACTGGGGTATATGTTTGGTTAATCACAAGATTTTTATAAATCATTATAATGAAATTATAGAGAAATGTAATTGATTATTCATGAATTTTTAAGACCTAAAATCTTTTATAGTTAAAAGATTCATAAATGAAAGAATTTTCTCACTAAGGTATTATTATTTGAGAAAATATCAGTAAATTGGAGGAACCGTTGAAATAGTGACCACAATGGACCATGCGCTGACGTCCCTCTGATGGAATCTAGAATGGAAACATTTATCCGAATGATGAACCAACTGACTCAAGTTATGGGAAATAACTTCAATCAAGCTGAGAGACCGATCTCACTGCGAAGGGAACGCCATTCTTATGAGTCCTTTATGTGTCAACAACCACCGACCTTTAGTGGATTGATTGAACCATTGATTGGTGAGTAGTGGATCAGCTCTATCGAAAAGATCATTTCTGTGCTCCACTGTTAAGAGAATGAGAAGGTCACCCTCACCGTCTATCGCTTAGAAGGGGAATTTGATCAGCGGTGGGAACTGATTAAAAACACAAGGACAAGAGTTGAGGTTGATGATATTAAAAGGGAAGAGTTTATAGGGATTTCCTTCCATTAGTATTTCCCTCGTTCAATGAGAACAAGAATGGATAAGGAGTTTCTCGAGGTGAAACAAAAGGAGAACGAATCTGTCGGAATCTATGAGATGAACTTCATCCGACTTTCATGATATACCAGAGCTTTTTCATGTATTCATATGGTAAGGTTGATAGATTATTTGGTGGACTGAGACCTCGTATGCGGAAGAATCTAGCCAACCGAGACTTTGATAGCCATGAAGAGATCGTGCGGAGGGTGATGAAAGTCGAACTGTAGTTTGGTGAGATGCACTGGTCCCATAAATCCAAAGAAGAAAAGAGATCAATGGAGCCTAGATTAGGGAGGAACATTGATCAGGGAACAGGAGGCAAGCAAGTTAAATGCCCCACGTGTAATAAATGTGGGAAGAAGAATTCATGGAACTACCTTCTCGGGAGCGGGAAATGCTACAAGTGTGAAAGAGATGACCATATTACAAGGAATTGTCATAGTGAGGTGAAACTTCAACATCCAAACACTAAGGACATGGGGAAGATGGTACATGCCCTACCTGATGTCTAGTGATTTAAGTGTGGACAACTGGGCAACTTATCCAATCACTGTCCAAATCCGAGGGCAGTGGAGGGGAACCACCATCAGCCTCGGCAAAGTCCAAGAGAGAAAGGACGTGCTTTTGCTATCACGAATGCTAATGTTGAAGCTCTAAATGATTTGATAGCAGGTACTCTTGTTGTTCTCTCAAATCTATCTAGTACTTTGTTTGATTCTGGTTCTACACATTCCTTCATTTCCTACAGGTTTGCAAAGAATTTAGAATCAACCACCGACTTGCTAAAAGTAGAGTTATCAGTCAAGACTCCTGGTGGGATTATCCAAGAATCATTAGTGTTTAGAAACTACAGTATTTACTCTGGTGATCACAATCTTATCACAAATCTAGTAGTCATTCCAATTCTATAATTAGACATTATGCTTGGGATGGACTGCCTCTCAAAGTATAATGCTGAGATCAAATGCTGAACTAAGGAAATCTCAGTAATCTTGAATGGAAAACCTACAGTTATCTTCCAAGGAGAGATATCTCAACCTGAAATTTGTCTAGAAGAACCTCTTATATAATTCTTTATGGAATTTATTGGTGAATAAGAAGAAGGAAATGAGAGTTTGAGGATAGAAAATGTACCCATTGTCCAGGAATACATTGACGTATTTCTTGTGGAGTTTCATGGATCTCCCGCAAAAAGATATGTATATTTCTCCATTGAACTCATACCTGGATCCCATACATTATCAATGACCACGTATAAGATGGAAAATGTGGAGCTGGAGGAATTAAAGAAGCAATTCCAAGATCTTTTAAAGAAGGGTTTTATCCAGCCGAGTGTGTCTCCTTGGGGAGAACCTATTCTTTTTGTGAAGAAGAAGGATCGATCGATGCAGCTATGCATTGATTATAGAGAACTGAATGGAATCACAGTAAAGAAAAAAAAATACCCTCTTCCAAAAAATTATGACTTATTTGGCCAACTTCGTGGGGATCATTTCTTCTCTAAGATTGATATTCAATATGGTTATCATCAATTGACGGTGAATAAAAAAGATATTCCAAAAACCGCCCTTCGATCAAGATATGGGCATTATGAGTTTGATGTTATGCCTTTTGGACTCACTAATGCACCTTCTATTTTTATGGATTTGATGAATAGAGTCTTTAAAGACTACCATGATAACTTTTTTTTAGTTTTTATTGATGATATTGTGATAAATTACAAAATTCATGAGGAGCATGAGGATCATCTAAGGGTTATTTTGCAAACTCTACAGAAGGAGAGACTTTTTGAAATGTTCAGTAAATATGAATTCTGGTTACAAAATGTTGCTTTCTTGGGGCACATTGTTACCAATGAAGGAATCACAGCTGACCCTGGAAAGAAAAAAGTTATAGAGGAGTGGCCTCAGCCTACAAAAATATCTAATATTCATAGTTTCATTGGATTAGCGGGATATTATAGGAGGTTTGTGAAAAAACTTTTCACAACATTCTAATCCATTAACCAAGTTAACTCGAAATGGGGTCAAGTTCATCTGAAAAAAGGAGTGTGAGGAAAGTTTCCAAGAGATAAAGAAGAGATTGGTTACTACACATGTGTTAACTCTGCCCCAAGTGGAGAAGGATTCGTTATTTTTAGTGATTCGTATCTAAAAGGTCTTGGGTGAATCCTCATGAAAAATGACACGGTCATTTCTTATGCATCTCGATAGTTGAAGACTCATGATCACAACTATCCTACGCATGATCTGGAGTTGGCGGCAGTTATTTTTTCTCTGAAGATATGGTGGAACTATCTTTATGGGGTGAAATTTGATATATACACAGATCATCAAAGATTGAATTATATTTTCAGACAAAAGTAATTGAACATGAGACAATGGAGATGGTCGGAACTCCATAAAGACTATGATTGATCAATTCATTATCATCCTAGAAGAGCAAAAAATGTCGCTGATGCATTAAGCAGGAAAGAACCAGTTGTTCTTTCTATGATGAGGATTCAAAAATATCCTTTGATCAATTACCTAGTAAAGCTGGACATGTGAATTATAAGGGAAGGTACATCATCAACCCTAACCCAAATGATTTCTCAACAATAATTACTAGGGAAGATCAAGAAAAATCATAAATAATATCCTTTGTTGCCGAATAATTTTTAGGCTATAAAGTATGGGAAGTTTCCTATGTTCAATACTGATCAACAAGGTGTACTGAAATTTCGTACAAGACTATGTGTTCCATCTATTCCGGAAATAAAGAACGAGATGATAGATGAAGCTCATAACTCTACTTTATCTATACATCCTAGTAGCACAAAAATGTATAGGGACCTTCGTGATCATTATTGGTTGGAAGATATGAAAATGGAGATTGTTGACTACACTTCAAGGTGCCTGGTATGTCAGCAACTAAAGCAGAGCGACATCTTTCTAAAGGGCTATTGGAAACACTACCCATACCAGCATGGAAGTGGGAAAATATCACTATGGACTACGTCACTGGTCTCCCGAGAACTTCCAAAGGAAATAATGTGATATGGGTTATTGTGGATCATCTCACCAAGACTGCCCATTTTATCTCCATTTAGAAAGATTTATCTCTTGATCAACATGCCATGATTTACTTGAACGAAGTGTTAAGTCTGCATTGAGTTCCACTTTCTATCTCATCTGATCATGATTCAAGGTTCACATCAAAATTCTAGAGAATTCTTAAATAAGATATGAGCGCTGAATCTAATTTTAGTACGAACTATCACCCTCAAACTGATGGACAATCTGAAAGGACTATTAAAAAATTTTAGGACATGCTGAGAACTTTCTCATTGGAATTTAAAGGTGGTTGAGATCAACATCTCTATTTAGTTGATGTCTCTTACAACAACAGCTTCCACTCGAGCATTCAAATGGCACCCTATAAAGCTCTATACGGTAAGCAATGTCTAACTCCTACTTTTTGGGATGAAGCTGGTGAGAGAAAGCTTCTTGGAACTGATCTTGTGCAAGAGATGACAGAAAAGGGTCATGCCATCCAACAACATGTTAAGGCTTCTCATAGTCGGAAAAAGAGCTATGCCAACATCCGTTGAAGGGACTTGGAGTTTGTTGTTGGTGAAAATTACTTTCTTCGGATTTCACCTTGGAAGAGAGTCATGAGGTTTGGGAGAAAGGGAAGCTCAGCCCTAGGTACATTGGCTCCTATGAAATCCTAGATCATGTGGGAGTAGTGGCCTACCGTCTTGCAATTCCTCCAAATCTATCCAAAGTTCATGATGTCTTCCATTTATCCCTCTTTAAGAAGTATATACCTGACCCTTCACATGTACTAAATCTAGAGGTGGTACAACTAGAACAATACCTCTCTTATGAGGAGAAACCGGTGAAGATCTTGGATCGTAGAGACAAGTTTCTACGCAAAAAGACTACCCACCTTGTTAAGGTGTTGTGGAGGAACCACAAATATGAAGAAGCCACATGGGAACCAGATGATTCTATGAGACAGAAGTACCCACACCTTTTCCCATTAGAGGGTACGAGATAAAATTTGGATGATGAAAGTTTTTAAGGGGGGAAGAATGTAACGACCTGAACATTTTAATTATATTTATTTCCTAATTTTGTGTGTTATTTTATTTTATAATGAACAAAACTATTTCCATTAATTAATGAAGTAGGAATAATTAAAATGAGATCGTTCGGTTTCGAATGTTATATGACCATTGGTGAAAATGACCGTTGGAAACTATAATCATAATTTTGTGTTTTTATAAATACAGTTATCTAGGTTAATTAATACAGTAAGAAGATTGAATGGCCTCATCCAGTAGACTCGAGCCATATGAAGCCCATCTGTCGGAGCTTGGGAAGGAGGTAGCATCACTGGGCGTTTCTCTGGACCAAGCCCAAGCCGAACTTCAATGTATGAAGATTGAACAGAATCGGCTAAGGGAGAAGTTCAAGCTAATAGAAATCACTACTCGGGCAACGCTGTCCAAGACACCCCAAGATTCTATCACAATAGCAGACCTAACACTTAGGTCCTATGCTGGTGTAATAAGAGGCAATGCAACGACACCTTATCTGCTTTGTGTAATATTTTTATATAAACAAAATTGTTATTTCTTCTATAAGGAAAAGTTTCTGAATTTAAAATGTCCGGATAAATATAGGATGTTTATTATTGATGAATTTAGAGTAAAAGGGGTATTTTAAAATATTTTTGTATTCATTAAATAATTAATAATGTGAAATGATTTTCAAAAAATGGTCTTCTACAGTTGTGTTCAGTGAGAAATTTAGAGTTTAATAAGATCAACTTGGTTTTTAATTAATAGTAAAGTAGGAATAGTAACATACCCATATGAATAGTAATGAGTAGTAATTTGAAAAAAAAATATAAACTTCACCCATTAATGTATAAATACATTTTAGACATATTAAATGAGAAAAACGATCATTGTTTAAGTTTTGTTATTTTTGTACACCATAAATATTTTATTTACAATTTTATAATTAATTTAATAATTTAAAATGGAAATTTATTTTCATAAAATTTAATCCTAAAGAGTTACTTTATTTTCTTATGGTTATATGATAATTTTATGGGACCTTGATTACTTATTTAAGGTGTTACAAAACAAGTTATAGTTTTAACGTTGTACTTTTGGAATAAATAATGATTTTATTTCAAAATTAAATTAAAAATATTTAGAAAATTATTTTCATGAAATTGACTTCATTTTTTATTTTAGAGCTTCGATATTAGGTTAGGGTGAATTTTTGGGTTTTTTCTTAAAACAGTTGAATTTTCATTGAATAGTAAAAATGCAGTTTTGAGTTTTGGGTGTTTAATGACATCATTAATGAAGTAATAATGATTTAAGCATTCTATTCAACTTATAGATAGTTAAGTATTCTACGAGGTGTCCCAAGTGTCCAATATAATGGGAAATGTCCATGGTAAATCCCATGTTTTTGCAAATACCACCGAGGAGGTGTCCCTTGGAAATTAATAATTTATTCACTCACTTTCCCTATAAATACCAAGCATTTTCCCTCATTAATTTCTTTCCAAAAATCATCCTCAATGATTTTCTAGTATCCTTAACTCAAAATTAGTCCTCCCATGGTGCCCTCAAACCTCCCAATGTCCCGACCTTCAAGATTTAGAAGTTACTCTTCATGGTAAGGGATTCTTTCACCTTTCTCTTTTAAGTCATGAATTCCTTTATGTTGTGTATTCTAGTTTTTATCTCTTTATGTTGAGGGTATGTTATTATATGTTCTTATTAGTTTCCATTTCATGTCTAATTTTTGAGAGACCCTTTCCTCTCTCATCAATTTTTTTTCTGAATTTTTAAGTGACGTCGTTAGGCTGCTAAATTTCTCATATAAAAAATCACATCTTCTCTTTCCTTTCAAGTTTCCTTTTCTTGTGGTATGTCATTAAAATATCCATACCATGATTTTATCTCCATTTTATTCTGTATATATATTTTAATATGAGTTATTTATGGGTGGGTTACCATTATACCCTCTCTTTTATTATTTTTTAAACTATGTTATATAGTCGTTATGCTCCAGAAATTTCCTCTCAAAACATCTATCTCTTTCTCTCAAGAAATTATCATATTTATTTACGTAAATACCCAGACCTATTTCGATTCTATTGGCGTTCATAAATATATAAAAAAGATATATTTTATTCTTAAATGGACATACATATAACCCTAATTCCTTTTTCAGGGGTTATAAATGATATAATGATCTTATTTTTAAGCACTTTTAAAACGTCATGATTTTGAAATGAAACCCATTTCTTTTATTCTCTATGGGTTATTTCTAAAATTGTTTCTTATGATATATGTGGATCACCTAAAAATAAAGACATATTAAGTTTACGCCCTAATAGTGCTCTAATTCATTGGGTAAAGATTTAATCTCCAGAGATCACAAGTTTCACGATACCATGCTGAATAACCTGTGTAATTTTTATGACACCTCGGGGATAAACCTTGGTGATATGTTCATGAATGTATAAATGAAATGTTGTTTCCATGTATTCAAGTTATTTTTCTTGTTATTTTCATTATGATATGCCAATACCTCTATTTCTCATCTCTTTATGTTTTTATTGATGTTCTTATTGATGTCACAAGTAAACTGATTCCCTTGTTTACCCATATTGGGCCTTCTGCTCACCCTTTTTTTTAAATGTATGTCTCCAAGTTATGAGATCCAGTAATTTTACATAGGATGAAATTATTATTAATCCATAAAATTGGATTAGAATAATGTTTTATGTTGTTTCTCATGTTTTATGTTCCTGATTTCCATGACACTAAACTTTAATGATCCTCTGTTTGTAAAATCCTAGGAAAAGTTATGTAATAAAAAGGTGGGATTCCATATTAATAATAGGTTATGTTTCCTCTATACACTTAGTAGAGTATGTATGCACCATCATGGTATTTCATGGGTCATTTTCTTATAGAATAGTAATCCCACCCTGATGATGAAAATCCTACATGATGAGGTCTGATTACTCTATAGTTTTTTGTACCCCACTTGATGGATATTCACACCATAGAGAGGGATGTTGTGGCTGATATGAGTCTCTCAGAAAAGTATTTTTTAACACATGTAAAATATTTTAAAAGTGGGACTCAAATTATCTTTACATTCTATGGAGTTTTGAGAGTAATTATTTTATATTTTGTGGGTTTATGGTGAAATGTAAAACATTTGATCAATTGTATTTGTGTGCATTAATCTAATAAAATGATTATTTGAATAAAGATTCATTATTAGTGATTTAACCCCAAATATTACCCCACTTACTTATTAGATCATAGTTCACTCATGTGAACTCTTCTAGTTTCTCACAAACTATTAATGAACTAAAATAATTTAATTCCCTTGGGATTTTCATATTAAATATGGATGCAGAATTTAATACTTGTTATTCAGTAATAGGTAATCACTATATCTATGAACTATAGCAAAGTGAGAATTTATTTATTTCATTATTATAATATAATTAATGTATAATTATTTAATAATATGATTAAATTAAATATTCATAATTTTTAAGGTTTTTATTATATTGTATGGATATCATTTTTTTGATTTAGTATGTCAAATTATGAATCAAGTGATTTATTTTTGGAATTTTCTAAAAATTCTAATTTTTACATTAATAAAAAAACATGTTTACCAATACTATAAATATGACGAAATAATCATTATATTAATATGAATTAAAGTGTTATAATATTTCAGATCAACCAATCATGTATTTAATAAGTAAAATAATAAATTTAAAAATATTGCATCAAATTTTCAAACACATTATTGAATTTCTTGAACTTAAGTTATATTTTTTCTCATAAAAAACCACTATATTTATTTTACCTATTTTACGTATTCATAATAATCCATTTTTTATTGAATTGTTTTGAAAATTAAAAAGATATATGTCATTATTTTAATCATAAACTAATAAATTTCATGGTAACCAATAATATCCATGATGTTGGTGTAAATTCACATTATTTTTAAACATGATCTTTTCCTAAAAACAATTTTTGATTCGTTATGTGAACTTATAAAAAATTAACTAGTGACACCTATATAAATAGAATTTTTTAATTTTTTAAAAATTAAAAATCTATATATTCCAATTTTTTAATGTGTTCTATTTCATTTCTTATTATAAAATAAGCTACCAAGGTAATCATTTGTCACCACAGTAATGATTTAAATGGTAAATAAGGGGTTAAAAATAAGTGAAAATGCGAAAAATATAAAAAAAACCTTATCTATAATTAATTTTATGAATTAATTAATGAATATAATCTCCTATATTTGATATTTTAATAATTTAGATCCACTTTACTTGATAATTTCACAACTTTTATTTTAATAAAAAATCTATTTTCATAAGTTCCATTGCCCTCGCTTATAAAAGGATCCCTCTTCCAACCTATCAAATCTACAATAGAAATAGAAATTTTTATCATTACACTATTATATCTCATTAAATAAGAATCCTATATCATTTTTTTGGTGTGTTAGTCTCATAAATAATCCTTAAACCTCTCATTTCTAAGAAGTTCCTCACAAGGAGATGCGAGCTCTCAATGTAAGTGTTATCTTATCCATGATAATTCTCCTACATATTATTCATATAATATTATTGAATTTAATTTATAATTTTAAAAATTTATTATTGAATAATTTAATATTATGTAAAAATGATTGTATCATTATGAAATAACATGTTATTACTCATTCAGTCATTATAACATGCTCTTGTTTAGGCCAGTTTTACCAACTACATAAAAGATGTTTTAAATATTATGTCATGAATGAAAAAATGAATATTAGATACTATTAATATTATGTTAAATTAATGAACTAATTATTTTATGGTGGTAATTTATTTTCTATATTCGTATTTTTATTCACTAATAAAATCTATTAATTTTATTGAATCAAAATTCCTATAAAATGTAGTGTCTAAACCATCAATGAAAATAATCACTATAACTTCCATGAAATGACCATGGGACACCATAATTATATCAAAAAAACTATAAAAATTCATTATAACTATATATATAATGATACAATCACTAAATTTCATGGATTTGAACAATTAAATCCAAAAAACAATGAAAAAATGTATAGTTCAGACAAGAATATTGATTTTAGAAAATAATTAATATTAAATAGAAAATTATAAATTATATTTAAATGGTATATTTTAAGTTAAATGTAAATAAAGTTCATATAAATATTCATAATGAAAATAAATTTATTATAAAGTGAAGTTAGAACATGTCCGACTAAGTGGATGTTCCAGGTTAGTGTTTATTTTACAATCTCAATTTATATCAGGAATGTTTATGTTTCAATTTCCATTAGATAATTTTTTGTTATTTATCTCAACAACACCATATATTTTATTATACTTTTGAAATTTATTTTGTCTAAATAATTTTTAATTTTTTTCTCTCTTTGGTACTCAAATCAACTGAAATAGTATTTTTATGAAAATATGAACATATTTTTCATTTTTAGCTAGGAATCATTTTCCTCCATATACATATAATTTATTTTTCATTAATAATGAAATTTTATATTCATAAATGATTTCACACGATAACTTTGTTTTAAATTATACTTTATATTCAAAACATTAATAGTAATTATTTTAACGTTTTCCACAGAATTCTTTTTTTACATTCTCGAAAAAATTGGAAAATAAATGTTTTTTAACATTCATAACATAACCACATTTTTTAACTATCATGATAATTACTCTTAATTATCATTATTTTCTAAGTTCCCATTATTTTTAAAATAAAATTATATTCCCTTTTTTATTTAGTATTATTTTTTTAAGTGTTTCTAAAATAATATGATATTTATTCTTATTTTCAACGAAAAATGATAACATATTTTTAATGGTTTTTTCATCTATGTCAATATCCCTTAATATTTATTATACAATATTTTTTATATTTAATAATGATACCACCCAAATTATTTATTTTGATACATTATGATCATGTTATTCCCAATATTCACTCGGGAAAATATTAATAGAATGTATACAACTTTTCCTATAAAAATAATTAATGATTAGTAAGGAATATTGATTATGTAATGTATTATTTTTAATCCTTCCGTATTAGGACTGTATTGGAGATATTTAGTGACATGTGGGGTAGGAAATTATATTTCTCCTCTATGAATTAATAGGTATTTTGAGAAAAAACTAACATGTGAATTTGGTGTAAGCCTTTCTGATTTATCTATGTTGTCTTATTTTTAGGACTTAATTATAATATTAGGATTTAAAAAATTATGAATTCTATCAATATAAAATGAGTAATTTTTAAATGATTATATTTTTATTTCGTCCATATATATATTCTTATTCAAGATATTAGTTATATTGATTATTTTATTACTATTTATCTCATGCATATTAATCATTTAGGGTTTATTCTATGATACCTCCCATTGTACACTTTCCATTAATAAGAACATGATTTCACACTTTTATTTTTTACCACTCACCCTGGTACCCAAAAGTAAAATCTAACTAATTTAATGGATATATTGGAAGAAATAATAAAGTCCTCAGTAATCATTTTAGTTTTATTTAATGTTTTCAAATTTAATGTGATAATTATATATGTATATAATATCCTAAAACATTTTAACTATTAGATCATAAGGCACGTGATTTTTTTGTGTTTTGTGCAAATATAAAAAATTTACCCCCAGTTTAGGGTCATTAGAGTCAGGTTTTTTGATGTTGTAATTATAGAATGTCTAGTAGAAACCGTGGTTACAATATATATAAGAACATATTTCTATAAAAAATTATGATAAAATATTATGATTTTCAAGAAACTATTTTAGAATATTTTAATTACATAGGAATTGAATTTTTTTTGTAAAATATTCATAATGTTAGGATGTATTCTAGTATTTGTTATTATTTAGAGTTGGTTCCTATTAGAAGGGATGAGAAATATATCAAAATTCATAACATATAAATATATTTCCCTCATGATTATGTCAATGAATTCGATGAGGCTGGTGATGGAACAAATAGAATTGTTACTACATTAGGGAATTTTAGTAAGGTTATTACTGATAACATTAACCATATGGAGGAACTGACTTATCCATAATGTAGTGTAACAATGTAAGATGTATTTATATGAAAAAAACCTCCATAATTAAATGGGAACACTAATCTATTGGTATTTGAGAAATGGATCATTTCCCTATATAATATATTTTTAACTCTCAGAAGCAATGAATGTGAGAAATTTATCATTACAGTTCATCATTTAAAAAGAAAATTTTTATTAATTATGGTTATTGGTTGAAAAAACTATATAGGGGTAGGATATTAAAATCATGGAATTAAATAATTTTAAAGTGATGTTATTTGAAAAATACTTCCCTCCCAAGTAATAATAAGTTATTGAAATTAAATTACTCATATTAAGACAAAGGGGGATGAAAATACTGTTGAATATAAAACTAAATTTAAAACATTAGTAACTCATGTTGTTAATTTTTTACATAATAAAAGAGAAAATATTGATCACTTCATTAGTATTTTAAATCTAAGATTTGATAGGGAATTATTCACTGAATAATTTTCATTATATGAGGATATACTATCATGTTCAATCAAGATAATGTAAGAATTATCCAATTATTATTTTTTCAATGGAAATCAAGAAAATAAGAAGAAAAACAACACATTTATAAATAAAATATTTTCTAAGGGAAATTATCAAAGGATATAATTTAAAATATGTATGTGTTGTGGAGAGAAAATCCCTAATACATGATTGGAGGGAATAAGTATCTTCTTTGAATCTAGAGAGAAAGACCATCATGATCATGAATATGAAGGCAAGAGGGAAGCCACTAAATTCCAAGGATTTAATTCTATAGATATCGAGAACTATTCAAACTAATTACAAAAGATTCAAGAGAATTTACCATAGAAAATGAAAATGGATAATGTATGAGCTTATGCAGTCAATATATCTATGTTTTAGGTTCCAAATGATGTAATATAGGTATGTTGATCAAAAACTCAAAGTTAGATAATTCATTAAATGAATGTAGATATACACACTATTTTATATCTTGTATGATTTATAAGAACATTGATCCCATATCACTCTGAGAAATAATTTTTTAATCAAGACATATTGTGTAAATCCTATTAGAACAAATACATATTAGGAAGTATCTATTAAAATGCACATATTTTCCCTATTTACGAACATGATTATTATACATATGTTTGACTTTTATATAATCATCAGTATGTATTAGTGTTCATAGTATAATTAAATAATTATTATAGAGATAATAAGATTACTATTCATTAATGAGGCATAGAATACCTTGTTTTTAGAGGGGAGTATTCATTATTTGGGACTTGAAAAAATACACCTCTAGTATCTCACCATAAATAAATTTTGGGAGAAGGGGAAGAGAAAATATGATCTTTTGTTGGGAAAGACATCCAAAGAATAGAAGATGTACCTATTGTTTTGGAATAAGTGGATGTATTTCCATAAGAATTACTCATACATCCACATCATTGGGAAGATGAGTGTTTTATTGAACTCATCCCGAATCCAAAACCCATATCTTTGACTCCATATAGAATGCAGCTAGTGGAATTGGTGGAGTTGATGAAATCACTACAGTATTTGTTTGATAAGGGATTTATATACCCCATTATTTCACATTGGGAAGCCCCTAATTATGTCGAAAACCACATTTAGCATTGGTTTTTTGCAGTTCGACGAAGGTTTAAACCATTGCTACATCATTTCTCAACAGTTTTCTAAAACAGACATGAAATATAATGTCACGAGACATTCTATGATAGTTTTTTAGAACTACTGATGATTATTTTGTGGTAGTTATTTAAATTTTTTGTTGAAGTAATTAAATAAATAAATATTTATTTATTTATTTCATATTATTATTTTATTATTATTTATTATTTATTAATTATCCTATCGTGTTTTCATATGTCATTCCTGAAATGAAAAAAATCATCAAATATATGTGTTGGGTTAGATTTGAACCCCTGGCCTCTTAGTTATTCTATAAAGTCTTTATTACTCCAATAATCGCTTCACACAATGAGTAGACATAATTTAATATACTTATGTTTATACTGATAAATATAGATAAATATGTATATATAAATAATAATTTTATGTAATAATAATAATATACAATAAAAACAAGTAATACATTACAAATAAATTTGAAATAAATAATAAATAATAAATAAAAACCAAATGATTAATAAATAATAAACAATAAACACTAATAAATTAAAAATTAATAAAATACTAAATAAAAAATTAATAAAAATTAATTATTAAATTGGAAATAAATTATAAAATAAAAAATAACAATTAATGAATAAATGATGGACAAATAATAAATTAATAATTAATAATCAGTTACTATATGATAAATAAATAATAGATTGATAATTAATAATTAATAATTAATTAATTAATTAATTAATGTATCATAATTAAGTAACAAATAAATAATCAATAAGATGATAACAATGAATTAATAATAAAAATAACAATAAATTAAAATTAATTTATAATAAATATATAAATAATTAGTTACTAATAAATTTTTAATAACAAATAATAAATAAAAAATGATTAATAAATAATTATTAAATAATTAAATAAACAATATATAATAAAAAAGTTAACTAAATTAATTCTATGAAATATATTAATCATTAATTAGTAATAAATTATAAATTAATAATAACCAATTATTAATAATTTAATAATATATAATATATAATAAATAATAACATATAATATATATTAAATAAATAAATTAATAATTAATAATTTTATATAAATTAATAATATATAATAAATAAATATATAAAAAGTAAAAAATATATAAATAAATAAATAAATAAAAGATAAATACTAAATACTAAATAATATTTAATATTTAATATATAATATAAAAAAATATTAAATAAATATATAAGACTGCATATAAATTTATTTAAATATTGTTATATATCTAATAAATTTCCATAAATTTATATAAATAGAAGCACAAAAACACACACAAACTAACCAACAAAATACTTTTAAATTTATATACCAACATCGTATATGTAAATATACATTTATTTTCTTCAATAGACCTAAATGGATATAAAAATATATAAATTTACATATATATAATGAAATTTATAAAAATATATATAAAAACACATTTATAATACATAAATATATATAAATTCACATATATATATATAATTATATATTAATATAAATATATATATACACACAATTAAATAAAAATATCTATTATATATACCGACATAATATATAAAAATCTATAAACATAAATATGTATAAATGTTTATAAATGAATTTTTTTTGAAGAAATACATATAAATATCTATATATAAATAAAAAAATATATTTTTTAAAAAATACTGATAAATATAGATAAATTTTAATTAAATATGTATAATTATATAGAAATACATATATATATATATATATATAATAGATAACAAATCACTGAAAGAGGGGAAACCACAACAACCACAACACCATCAATTCAATATGAATGTCAATCAAGAGAATAAAATCCTAGATGACCCAACAAGAATACAAATACACATTTAATTGATGTTTAAATCACATAAAATTTTCAAAAAAACATGGTATTGGAAAAAAAATGTTTTAGAGGGCTTTTGGGCCTTTTTTACCTCTAAAAGTAGTGACCTAAGTCTGTCATGATCAAAATGGGATAGAAATATTTAAAAGCTTTGATTTGACATCGGGAGGATCACAAGAAGACACCTAGATCAAAAGTCATTGTTGTTTGATATTGAATTTTGATTTTCAAATTAACTTAAAATAGTAATAAATTTTATTTGGTAGTTGATACTAAAGTATAATCTAATATCATCATTTTTAATTTCATAATCTCTGATTTGACTGGTTTTAGAGCTAAAATGTATACCCATATTAAAAATTATTGTCATTTTATGATGATGTCTGATTTCCAATCTATCCTATAATTAATTTTAGTGTCAAATAATTACAAATAAATATTTTGAAATAATTAATTGTAACATCCCAAACGAAGATGATACTGAAGGGTGCCCCAAGCCTAGAGGGCCATGTGGCCTCAAGAACGTCTCCCCAAACGCTATAGGATACTGACTAGTAGTGAAGGCCTAGGGTGTGTTTGTGGGAAGACTATTCCTTCTTACCAGAGGATAACACAATTGTAGAAGACATACAGATCAAATAGAAAAGTAATTATAACAATGGGAAAATAGATAAACAGTAGAAATATATAATAATTTCAAAAGCAATATCATATAAAAATTATTATCATACATGTCATGTCCTGTGTCTACAAAGAACCCAAAAAGGTATCTATAAAACAACACAATTCATGTTAAAAATACCAAATAAAATCTAAAAAGTGTTCATACTATCACCGCAAGGCTCAACTCAGTCTCGTGATCCTCTACTCTTAATCTGCGATCAAAATCATTTAGCAGGGCACTTCCCCTTATCTATACCTGCAACCATATAGTCTGTATCAGTACCCAATGGCAGCCCGAATAAGTTGTGAGATAAATTCCCAATAGGAAACCTCCCAAAGGTTTAATTCTCTCTAGTCTGTAAATATATAATAATAATAGTGTGGATGCGGAAATAGAATAAGCAATGTTCTAAAAGAAAACAACTAAAAATGGTTTCGGTTCCCATGGACACCCTTTCTCTACTGCCTTTACTAGCCTTAGCTACAATGTCTCTGAATGAACAGTTAAGCATGCCTCATATTATAATAAAATTCATTTAATTAATAATTCATGTGACTTGGGGCATAGCCCAGCGTTCCCCAGAGGGTTTTGATCAAATTTTTTCTAACTAGACCATCATCGTTGTATAATTCTATTATCGAATAAAATATTGCACTTTTCTTGGAAGATATGTCATATATATCGTTTCATTAATTAATAAATTAAAACCCTAATCCCATCATTGGAATTCATTATTTGTAATCTAGTTACCCCTATAGGGATAACATAAACCAAGAACCTTGGAAGCCCATCCATAGAAATCCTCATAGGAACCCAGGTATCCCTTTAGGTGTGGTATAACATCACCAATCAATGATTCTATCCTTGCTGATCTGATAAGGGAGCCAGAGTGTCACCCATGTAGTATATAATAAACCTCACTCTGAGTCTATCCTTGGTTGTCCATATAAGGATTAAATGTATCACTTCGGTGTATGTAGAGTCATCTCTCTGATTTTGTTCTTTACGTTCCAATATGTAGTCCAAATATCACTCACGTGTAAGCTAGGTAGTAATCAAATGAGTCATTCCATGGAGTTCTTATATGAACCCATGTGTCACCCAAGAAATATAAACATTCAATCAATATTATTTATATATTTCAAAGGTCATCACTCTGATGGTATCATTTAAATCTCACCACATTAGGCGAATCAGGGAATGGGTTAAGCTTTGAAGGCTTAGCCTCTTAATTATCATATGTGGTCATCTCAACATAAGAAGAAACTCATGATTAATAAAAAAATCACATTTCCAAAGTCTCAGGACATATTCATCCACTCCCTTTAATTAATCAATTAAAACAAATGATTAAAATTAATCATTTAACATCACTTGGAAAGGGGGGAAATAAAACTCCTCAACTTAATCCAATTCAATTTTCCACCCACGATGTTTCATTACATTAAACTCACACCGAAGGGGTGGCTCTAATTCGTAGTCTATGACCTTTAATCATTGTCAATGGGTCCCATTAATTACATTGGTCATACATATCCATTCATATAAATGATTAAGTTATATTTCAATGGATATTCTTAGAAAAAACAGTTGAAATACAAAATGAAATATATATAAACACCTCTATATTTAGAAAAAATCATGATACCGCCTCTTGTAGATCCATTGTAGAGTGGTCCTCTAGTATTAGCTCTAGATCTAACTCAAATCGAGGAGAAAATGAAGAAAGAATGAAAACCTGCAAATAGGGCACATTAACCTACTCATAAATATTGTAACTGATACCACGAATAATAAATAGTGACACAAAAGTGATTTAGTATTCAATGAAATAAATAAAAATAGATGATAACCTTTGTATTCTGAGCTTGGGTGGAGAATCAGTGGAACCACTATTCTATGAGATTTAAAGTAAATCTCTCACCTTCACGGTTATCTAATTTTAGAGAAATAGAAATTAGGTTTTAAATATAATATTAATAAAGGGAAAATTATATAATTTCAGCCAAAATAATTGGCCCCATGGTTTGGTCACATGGTTGGCCAAATCGTGCACCAATCTTGCACCCATTGTTATAGGAAGGGGTACCTCACATGGTTAGTGTGCACGATTTGATCAATAGTGTGCAATCCGTTTCTCAACCCACCATAAAAAAACAATATGTTCTACCACATGGGTGTGTGCAAAAATCCACATGCTTTTTCAAATCATGTGGGAATATCTATCCCACTATCTAGATTCACATGGTTTGTAGTAACTATACGTCCTGCCACTCATGGTTTCTACTAACCGTACAACAATCCTTTTTCTCCCCAAAATCCAGGTTCCAAGCTTTAAACAACACCCATGATACCTCTATAACCTCAAAGGACATTCATATTTGGATGTAATTAATCATTTTAACGTAAAATTGATAGAAATTGAAATATTTCATAGCTTAATTATGAATCAAGTTCTTACAAACTTCCCCCATAAAGAAATTCATCCATGAATTTTTCTTTCCAAGGGTGGTGAAGTAGAATATATAACTCAACCTCCTCAAGAAAAAAAGAATGACACGATTCAGACTCATAATGGTGTAGCTATGATACATGGAAGTATTCATTCCTTGCTTGGTACCTCTGTATTAACTGCAACCGATAGTCTATCTACTCGACTCACTCCAGAATCTTGAACAACCCAACATATCAGGGTGAATGTTTACCTTGTCACGTGATCCTCCTATGTCCTTGCCTCAGTGAGACTTATAAAAAGACCTAATCCCTGACCTTAAACTCTAGAGGCCATTTGTGGTGATTTTAATAATAATTTGTCAAGCCTCTGTAGTATCCATCTGCTTTTGAAGAAACTATGCCTACACTATGGTCTCCTAAACAATATAGGGTTCAAGCATAGGTACCTCTCCTACCTCAAACCAGAATATTTGTGATCCAAATGTCCTACCATAGAAATACTCTTAAGAAACTATCTGTATAGTTTCCTAAAATCTATATTTGTAGTAAACATAAATAAAGGGGTATATGCATCTCCCAAGATCTCTTAAAATACAGGACACATACTTACAACATGTCCTCAAGTAGTTGCATCATATGATCTGACTGGTCATCAGTCTGAGGGTGTTATGTTGTGATCATGATCATTTATTTACCCATTCCCTCTGCAACCCTTTCTAGAACTTTGAAGTAATCCAGGTGTCCCTATTTGAACCAATAGTTTATAGGACCCCCCCTGAAGATTTATTATCTCATAGATATAAAACTTCCCAAACTCATCAACTGAAAAGGTATCCTTGATATGTAGAAAATGAGAAAACTTTGTGCTCCGTTAAACAACAACATATATGGTATTTGTTTCTTCATGGTGACCTAGGTAAACCTATAATGAATTACATAGTGTTTTCATTCCATTTATACTCATGAATGGGTAGCTACTGTAAAAGTATGACTAGTCACTAGTGTTCCACCATCACTTTTTGACAGGTGGAACATCTCTTGGAAAACCCATCTACATTTCTTTTCATACCAATACATAGGTATTGGTGATGTAAATCTCTATACATCTTAGTGAAGTTGGGGTGTGATGTACAAGATGAAATAAAAAAGTATTCAATTATCTTCTTATGAATGGCTATTGAAACCCATATGTAACCATGTGCACACAAAATATCATCCTTTCATATGGTCTAAATAGGGGGTGGTTCCTCACATAGTATACTCTCCCATAGGACCAAGTCCTTAGATTCCGATTGTTGCCTCATCTGTACTCTTTCCAAAATGGAATCATTAATAGATAATGATGAAATAAAATTCTTCCCCTAAATGTATTTAACCTCTATGTTCATCTCAGAGAACGAATCCATAAGCTTGGACTCTCTACTAGTCTCTTGAACAGTCTATGTCTAAGTCCTCCTGCTTGGTTCATCAGCCACAACATTTACATTACCAAGAATATATACAAGATAGAAGTAAAAATATTTTAGGTACTCAATCCTTCTTTATTATCTCAGATTCATATCACCCGATGTGAAAAGATACTTGAGGATTTTGTGGTGCACGAACAACAAAAAATTCTCTCCTTGTAAATAGTTTCTCCAACTGTGCATTTAATGAACCGATTCAGTGAACTTGAGATCATGTTTCAATTAAATCCTCTCATGTTACCTTTGTTTTTGAGATCCATACACTACGAATATATCCCCTGCATAAGAACCTATTTTATATTTATACTCAATAAATCACAGTACAAAGTGTAACACCTACATGAATGTTGTAAAATCAGTATCGTGGATGAATTGTATATCCCTTTCAGCTCTTGAAAGGAGAAATCATATGTATCAGACACTAAAAACTTCACAACATTATTAGTCAATCCCATGAGTGGTTTTTTTAGGCATGATAAGTCCTATATGAAAAGATTTTAATATCAATCTATCCCTAAGATACTCCACATCTAAAATATTTTCTTAGGATGCTCTAAGAAAACTATAGCTTTGACCTTATCTAGGTAAAATGATACTCCAATCTCTAAGATAATGCGACCCAGGAAGTGAATCTAATACGTCTTGAAATGGAAATTTGCAAGATTAGAAAATAACTGAGGATATCCTAGTATATCCAATAATATATCAAAAATTTTATCATGGTCCTGTATATTTTGAGAATACACTATGATATCATCCATGAATACCTTCACAAACGAATCCACATAAGTACGGATGACTCGGTTCATTAGTTCCATGAAAACACTAGTGTGATTGTAAAACTGAATTACATAACCTAATACCAATATATACAGTAAATTCTATAAAAATATACGTTCGGTATGTCTAATGGTCTAACACTCACATGATGGTAACATGATCTCAAATCAACATTAAAGAAAACTCATGCTCCTAAATGTTGGTCGAAGAGAACATCTCTCCGTGGAAGAGGATAACTATTTGTTACCATTAACTAGTTTAATTTATATTAATACACAAATATCCGGAATGTTATGTCCATCTTTTTGTAAAAAGTACTAGTGAACCCCATAGAGAAATACATGGTTGGATAAACCCTTATACACATGAATCCTTTATATACATCTTGAGCTCTTATATCTATCCTGATAGAGAACTCTATTACCCTCATTTGAGGTAATCCATAAAAGACATCCAGGAAAAAATCCCAAAAATGATTAACCATTGGAGAGAAATTTTACAGATTTATTCCCAGATAATCCAGATATATACTTATAATATGGGATTTCATCCCACCCATCCAACATTTCTTCGGTATAACTCGGCTCAATTGGGCATCACATTTACCCTTTTGAATAATATCTATGCTAATTATTGATGTTAAGTTCAAACTCTGATGATATCAATCGGTGAAATAATGAAAAGGAACCAACTAGTCCATCTCCAGAACTATGTCAAAACTATTCATCTTGATGACAAAGAGGTCACATGAAAATTGACACTCTTCCAATATCTTGGGGGACTACCTGCATTGGCATACATCCTCCTTTCACATCCCAAATTGGGAATCATGTGTCATAATACTTTCAAAACACTGACTGATAATCCCAAGTCTCTCTACAATGGGCACAAAAATAATTCAATGAAAAACACCTATATTGAAATGAGAACATTATAATGAAGAGTAAACAATAATAGTAACTCTTATAGTATAAGGTCTGAAATTATGCTCCTCTGGTGTTGAATTCACTATGTATATCTGCCCTGATCTTTAGCCCTATGATGCAGCCCGGGTACCCAAAGAAGATTTGATCTGTTTTCCCTGATAATATGGGGTTATACTACCTTGATCATGACCACTTCCTCGGTCTAATCGGTCGGTTGTACTCTAGATCATGGACCAATGAGAATTTAATAACCCTTCTCATATATGTGGTGTCATTGAAGACCCTGTCTCCCTACCTAATGGGGGAAATTTTCCACAAAAACATTGTACATGGATGAGCTTTTCATAGTATCATAACTCGACTGGGTCTCTCGTGCACTAATGCCCAATATGTCCCAATCTACCGCACTGGTGGAACCTCACCTGGCTACCTGAGTATTTCCCTGGCTACAAATATCACTATGTAGAAGATCCAAACAATTCATCCTACTGCTCGCAAGGTAGTACCAGATCTATGACCCAAACCACTATGGCATCCTCCCCCATCCCTTATCTAGTTACGCTCTAGGATAAGGGCATGATTCACTATTCTAGAAATAGTATTTAGGAAAATAAAATCACGTACAACTAGATGTCATAGCTAATACCATCCTCAAATAACATAGATTTATACAACTCATCACCCATTAGAATGGGATAAAATAACTAAAGATATGTAAAACGCGTCGAATAATCCATAAAAAATAACTCATCTTTCTCCAAGTGCATGAACTCTTGGGCTCTAGAAGTTATCCACATATAGGGATATAAGTAATCATATATGGCTAGATAAAAATACCTCCAAGACATATCCCGATGAAAATCCATCTGAGTAAGAACATCCCTCCATATATTAGAGCAATCACAATGTATATACATAAAGATCATTACCCTCCTATTAGAAGGTGTCTTAATATTCTCAATGATAGATTAAATGGCCTATAGCCATGGCTATGTAGCCTTTTTTCTTAAATCACCCAAATACATGGAAAATGTATTCTACTAGAACACCTGTTTCAACTCATCCATAGTCATGGATGGATGTGGTGCTCCCTGGAAAGCTAACTTGAATTGGAAAAACCAATCATGGAATAGTGCCTTAGCAGATTTGTTGGGTAGAAATATTGGGTCTAAATATGGAACTATAGGAGAATCCACTAGTATCCCATAGACAACCACCTCTGTTGTGTGGTCTTCACCACCCTCAGGTAATATGAATATAGGTCATCATGGTTTCATGTATCAACAATTCCAAACACAATCCTAATGATATAAAATTATCAATGTCCACAACAAAAATCATAGATA
The DNA here is from genome assembly GCA_963277665.1 of Viscum album. Classification (NCBI taxonomy): domain Eukaryota; kingdom Viridiplantae; phylum Streptophyta; class Magnoliopsida; order Santalales; family Viscaceae; genus Viscum; species Viscum album. The sequence goes on from OY728145.1 coordinate 911,593,640, forward strand.
TTGAAATAGGATAGGTACAATAATTCCTACATAAGAATCACACCCCACTAATTTCTCCCTAAGTTCAGTCTTAGGGATGAATTAATAAAAATAAAACAAATGGCATTGCCTATTTCCCATTATAATGGTTAGTTTTAAGTCAATCTCCCCATTCAATAATGAAAATTTCCATTTGATTTGCATATCATTTACATTATATAAAAATTGATTTTAAAATGGTTATACCAAATGCTTTAAAGATTCTAATCCATAATGTCCAACATTCCTCAGGAACCAAAATGTTGAATTTACATTATCCATACCAAAACATGTTTCATTCCATTAGAATCATGGTTAATGACTCAACATGCAATAATTGGCTGGTGAGAGTGTCTGTTGTATCCTAATCAAGAAAACACTAATTAGGTTATAATAGACACTCTAAGAACCAACCATATTTTCTATTTCACTACATATTCATTTATTATGAAGTAGTTATATGAACCATGGAACATATCAAAATAGAATTCAATTGAGAAATTTCTCCCTATATGGCATGGCATAATGCATGGTATTTGATTACTGAAAGATGCTAAATGATGTATGAGATGGAATAACCTCATCTCATGAGGTTACAACTAAATATATCCCACAATAAAATTAATGATAATGTAATTATTCATGTGCATCACCCAATTGTGGAATCAAAAAACTGTAATAGCCAGAATCCCGGAAATGACAATTTCATTCAAGGTAATTTGGATTTTTCCTAAACTCAGGTTAACTATGCCAAGGCACAACTCATTACCAAATTACAATTCATTACTATCCCTCTATATTTCCTCAAAAAAGTAAAACAAACTAGAAAGTATTCCCTTTGATTTAACATTGCAATATCTTAGACCCAAATGCCACTGAAGGGGGGCCCAAACCATATTGGCTACATGGCCTCAATCACATCTTCCCAAACACAGGAGGATTATGAATCGTAGTGAGGGCCTAGGTTGTGTCTCTGGGGAGACTGTGACCTATTTCTAAAGAGTAAAAAATTGGTAGAAAACATTTAGATCAAATGGATGAAGTAGTATAACATTCATATAATTGATAAACAATGTAAATAGAAAAACATTTAAGATATAATCTTATATAAAAATGATGATCATACATGTCATTTCACGTGTCAAAAAATCATCAATAATTAGTATCCATACTATAGAATAATATATGTAAAAAAATAAAAAAACAAAAACAAAAAATTACCCAGCTAGAATCATGTGCCTCATCTCAGTTATGTGCTCCTCATGTTCACATGTAGTGATCAAAAACCTATAGTATTGTGCTTACCCTTATACATACCAGCATCTGTATGGTCTGTCCAGGTCCCCAACGACAACTAGAATATGGTGAAAGATAAAATCCTATAAGTTAACAATAAAAATTTATAGTTGTATTCATTTAGTGAATATATAATAATATCAATGTGTAGATAGTAATAGAATATTTAAGGAAATTGTTGAAATTAAGAAACACATAATGGTCTGGGTTCCCTTGGACACACGTCCTCTAATACCTTCTTTAGACATTGTTAGAAAGTATATAAATAAAAAATCATTTATATCTCATTTTATAATCAAATTAATTTAATTAATAATCCTCATGACCTAGATTATATCACATCAACATCTGTAAGGATGTGATCAAAAGTATACCATCTAGGCCATCATTATAGTATAAGTTTCTGACCAAATACAAGATTCTTATTTGGATTATAAGACACATCATATAAATACTTTCATTAATTAATAAATTGATAACCTGAGAGAACCCTTTTAATTCTTTATTTGGAATCTAGGTATCTCTCTACAAATAAAATAAACCAAGAACACTATAATCATGTTCATGGGGATCCTTATAAAACACGGTATCACTCAAGGTGTTTTATAGAATTAGTGCTGACTGAGTCAATCCTTAGTGGTCCACTAAGGGAGATCAAGTTTCCCTAATGTAATATAACCTCAACATCCCTCTGAGTCATTCTTTTTTAGTTCATATATTGAGTCCAAGTATCACTCGAGAATATACAGAATCACACCTTTAATTTATTCCTTGGAAGTCCACTTGCATGTTCAAGTATCACTTGGGTGCAAACAAGGAAGTGGCCAAATGATTCTTTCCATGGAGTTCATATATAATCTCATGTGTCACCCAAGGAATATAACAATTCAATCAATATCATTTAATTATTTCAAAGTTTGTCACCATGACACATTTAAGTATTAGCATAGAATGAGTCTCAAGGTAGGGGCTAAGATTAGATGGATTATCATCTTAATTATCTCACGTGGTCATATAAATATAAGAATCAACTCATGCTTAACCAAGAAATTATAGGCCTAAAGCCTAATGATATGGTCATCCATTCCATTCACTCAATCGATCCAAATTACAATTTTCAATATATCATTTAATATCCTGTAGAATGGGCGTAAACAACACACCTCAAGGTACTACATTTCAATATGACACCCATGGTGGTCCATTTAATTAAATACACACCAAATTGGTGGTTCAAATTGATTTTTCATGGCCATCAGTCATTTTCAATGGGTATCATTAATTACATCATTCATACATGTCCATTTAAATCATGGATTAATCTCAATAAAATAGGAGATGAAATGAAAAATAGGCTTGGGCATCTTGAAATATATATAAAAAAATTTAATTAGAGATAAAATCACAACAACACCTATCATAGATCCATAGTAGAGTGATTGTCTAGTATCAACACTAGATTCAACTAATGGTTGTAGAAAAATAAAGAAAAGAAGAAAAAAATAAAAAAAAGTCATATTATATTTCACATTAATATAATTCATAATACCATGAATAATGAATAAAAAGAGGAATTGAGTACTCATGGAAGCGTATCCAACGAGATGAATGACTCTCGATTCTGAGCCTAGAGAGATAATCATTGGAAAAAAATATTTTTTGGTATTCAAAAGAGACTTCCCAACATCACATATTTACAACATGAGATAAATAGAAATTAGGTTTGAAATATAAGATTAATTATAGAAATTATTTAATTTCACCCAAAATATTGGGTTCACAGTTCAGCTGCACTATTGGAAAAAACGTGCACCAACTGCGTGCCCTCTTTTGTAGGAAAGGGAACCTCACACTTTTCGTTCACAATGTCTGACTAACTATGCCTAAAATGTGTGTCAACCCACTATAAAAAACTGAAGGTCGTCTCACATGGTAATTAACCTCTATCCTCATGGTATGTAAGACATTGTGGGTTCCTCTATCCAAGTATCTAGCGTCGCATATTTTGAAATAACTATACAAGCTTCCCCTCACGGTTTCTACTAACTATGTGGAAAGCTTGTTTATCATCAAAATAAAGGGTTTTAGGATCTGAACAAGTTCAAGACACCCCTAATACCTCCATAACCTCAATTTTTATTCACATTTGGACATAATTAAACATTTAAAATTTAAATCAATGCAAAGTAAAAGATTTCGTTCCTCAATAAAGAACCAGAATCTTACATTAATAATTAACACATAATAATAAATTAAAATTTTAATTAATAGAAAATAAATGATTCTAAATAATAAATAATAATTACTAACAATAAATAATATTTTTTTATTAACTATTTAATTTTTTCAATCAATTTACAATTTATTTTTAAGAAACCACATAAAATTCATGAATATATTTAACAAGCACTGTCAAAGATAAATTAAAAAATAAAACAATTAAAAAAAATTTAGATGTTTTTGAAAAATAAATGTCAAAAAATCATCATGTGAAAACGACCACAAAATTCAATTTTTCCTACAGTGCATGTTTTATTTTTAAAAAGATATTATAACATTGTAAGTTAATTAAATGGATATCAATTCCATTACACAAAAAAAATTCCATTACCATGATTTGATAATTTATTTTATAAATTAACGGATATCCAAATTCTTTATAGATCAATATTAAATATAGGTATCAAAAATTGAGTGTGAATATCTATTATATACTGATGATGGCATTTCATATGTGATATGGACATTCTATGTTTATGATAATGGCCTTTGTAATGAATAATATACCCTCTATGTTCTTTGATAAATGAATAGAGTATTTAAGTGTTGTCCTGATGAATTTATAGTGGTATTCATTGATGATATTTTGACATACTATAGAATATATGCAGTGAATATGAATTATTTTTGAATCATTCTTGAGACTCTAAGAGAAAAATAATAATATGGGAAATACAGTAACTGTGCATTTTGTATCTAAGAATTATCTTTTCATGGTTATATTTTACCCATGTATGGAATATATGTCGATCCATAAAAGCAAATAGCAGTCTAGGAATTTACTATATCAATGAATATAACTAGTATTTATAATTTCCTTGGTTTAGATGGTTACTATTGAAACTTTCTTCAAAATTTAGCCTCATTGGCCAACCTTCTAAACATGTTTATAAAAAAATTAAAATTCATACGGTCAATGAAATTTGAAGAATGTTTTAAGGATATAAATATGATATTGGTCAATGGCCTATTAATAAATTTACCACCATAAAAGGATGGACTTTAAATATATAGTAATTCATCGAAGAAATGATAGGTTTATTTCATTATAGATAATGATTGGGTGGTTTCTCATAAATGAATGATGTTCCAGATCTATGAATAGAATTATACAACTATAACAACGCAAATATTTGAATAAGTATTTATAATTAAAAAAAATATTTTATTTGATAGATTGTGAAATGTAAAAAAATGAAACTAAAATTAAATTTCATACATCTAATGAAATAAAATATTGCTGTGAAAAACACAAATACATTATGAAGTCACAATGTGAAACAACATAAAGAATATTAAATGTAGAGAAAATGTGCACACACACACATATATATATAGAAAACATAAAATATTTTTCCTAATTGTTCACCATGAATATTTTGATCCCAACTAAAACAAAAAAAATAAGGAAAAGAGTCAGGAATATAATAGACATAATGATAGAGAAGTAAATGAATAAATTTCATTGAGGCATATAAGAATATATATTGAATGTTATATGATAGTCATATATATAGTTATTGGAAAAATATCTATTACATATATATTTACATTATATATATATCTGTTAATTATATTTGAATTCAATTTTTTGGAAATGAGGAAAATCGATTTATAATGTAATAGAGAAATATTAAATAGAACTATTTTTACGTGCATGATTTTTATAATTTAATTATTCTAATTTTAGAAATATTATTTTGTAAAAAATATATCCTTTTTTATAAATCGTATGAAAATAATAATATTATTTTTTAAAATTTTCTAAAAAGTTTAAATTTTTAGTGAATAATGAAAAATGTAAATTTTATAGAAAACTGTGTTTTCTATTCATATTTTTTAAAATATACACTTTTTTTTTGAATTATTTTTAAAATTTAATTATTTCCATTTGATTTTTAATTATCAAATTAATGTCATTGGAATTTATTTTATGATTAATTTTAGTATCTAAAAATTTTTATAATTAAAAACTAATTTATCTGAAAAATACTCTTTCCTCACATTTTGTGGGATTATATTAAAAATAATTTCTTCTACTTATATATATTGAATTTTATAAAATTTAATCCAAAGTTTGAATAATAATTTCCAATTTTTTTAATGATGGAACATTCATGTTTAGTAATTATGAATAGTACCATTGGTAAAAAAAGATAGTTACCACAGTAAGAGTTAAAAATGGTTAAAAGAATAAAAGAAAAAGTATTATGGTAAATATGAAATAAAAAATGTATACATCCTATTTTTTGTTCATATTTTGAATATAACTCATATAATCTTTGAATATTTATCTTTTTGGATCCATTTTCCATGAGTAAGTCATTAATATATTTTAATCTTTTAAAAGATTCCCAGTGTATCTTCTCCCTCATTTATAAAAGTATGTCACCTATAAACTCTTCTCCACTCTTATATTTCCCAATATCTAACCAAATACTACCCAAACATACCATATTTCCTAGAGGTTATTATTTGATCACAATACCATCTGAATGTGGAATTAGTCTTAAAACCTATGGAGGTTGTCTGAAGAATAGGTTTAGTTCTTAAAATGAGGGTTTTCAATTTATTCCATTTTTATGTATTTTAAAACACTCCTAGTAATTATTATATAATAACATTAGCATATATAATATAATGAAATGTATTAGGTTTATTTTAGAACCTTTTTCATCTACTTATCCATTTAATAGAGATGGAAAACATATTTCATGCGTATATGTAGAGTGCCACCTTTCGAATATAATGCATTTCATTTTCCATCAATAAATCTTATGCCTGATCCAAATAATGGATCAATATGAAATAATATGAAATATATGAAATAAATTATATTCTATAATGGAAAATAAATATTATAATTATTTCATTACCATTCAATGAAAAATTAAAACATCATTTACATGTACATAATTTTTTCTTAGGAACAAATGTATTTTATTTTACATCATAACGTCACAAGGCTAGTATATATTAGTGGTTCTAAAGAAATACTGTGATTTTTTTAAAATGATTGGGTTGGTTTAAAATTCCTACCATATTTATTAAAAATAATGAAATGTTACATAAAGAGAGTGTGGAGATAAATAGAAAGAGTTGTCCAAAACAATGATCATTAGAAAATTCAAGAGTGAGTGAGAATAATTTGTTGAGATATATGTCCACCAAGACCATGAGGATATTTTCCCATACTCCAAGTCTATACTTGTTTCTATAGAACACCTCCATAATTAGGGGTTCATCATTTAGGTCAACATTTAATATGTCTACCACCAAGGCTCCATCGCTTCGCTACAATTCCTGCTTATCGGTATCAGAGGCGTGAAACTCAAATGAATTGGGCACACTAACCTATATTATCATCGATTATGATGAGTATTAATCAGATTTGGGGTTAACATATTTTTTAGAGACATCCATGTGAGAGTTCAATAATTCATTTTCATTGATAGTAATATAACGCACTACAAAATATGTCACAGAACTGGACACCTCCAATGTGAATGTGGAAACCATTATACCTAGTTCCTCCATATCCATGACATTGGGGGGTATTTGGTAGATCTATAAAACCCTATATCACTTTTATTAGAATCCTTAATGTATATTTTATTATAAACAATTCACTATAGAGAGGATTCATCCGATTCAAGTGTATCCAGAGATATAGGCACATCTTATTCAAGGTTTAGACTATTCATGACATCAACTAAAACATTTTGAAGGAAAGCCTACCCTAACCTAGGTTTCTTATAATTATAAAGGCATCGATACAATTCTGTGTTTTTTATAAATAATGTCCATAAATCTTAGAATGATCATCAGTGAAAAAAGTGAATGAACATTTCTTAGGTTTCTTTGGAAAGACCCCATTTTTTATTTACTTATCACTTTGACATTTACCAATATTTCTCTGGATATAACTATGCATCCAATTAATTTTGACAAGAAATATATAAATCAGACAGACTATGAATAGATTCACCATATTACATTTCATCCTCAAAATAAAAAGCCTCCATGAAAGAGTTTCCTTCATGAACCAATTTGTTTCCTTCTACTCATCTGCAATGTCATCCCTAGAAACATCCTTGGATCCATTAAACTATATATCATGAGATCGAATAATAGGTGGATCATTCCGGACATGTTTATGATTACAAATGGAACTAGTAGAAAATTTTAGCTAATGACACTACATTGAACATTAAATAACATCATGCGGAATTGGCCTTACTTGTTGGTGAACACAAAGGGAAACTAAAAAAAATTAATCAGCAGGTCGAAAGACACCCAAAGTCTGTCTAGAAGGATGATCCTGACACCCACTCTATACTTTTGTATATAACATTCACCTTTCCCTTATTTTGGAATTCATTCTCCTTAAGACCATTCATGTCACAGGATGTAGATTTATTTTTTTATTACTTGTAGATTTGTTGTAACCAATGACCATACAACCCAAAAAACAATTAATGACCTTCTAATAAACAATTATCAAAGAGAATTCATCATTTAGGGTAGATACATAAATTGTGTCTAAGAATGTGTATCATAGATTAGTTTCCCCTGACATGCTATCTTAATTACTAAACCAGATGTTTTTTGTTTCATTATACATTTTCATCAGAACACTAGTAAACAATACAATATCTTACAAAATTCATGGGTGCCAAAGAATCCAGTTATGTCTATAAATTCTAACCAAACCTAAAAAGAGGGATTCATTTTATTTATAGGATTAATGTTGTATTCTCATTCATGTTTATTAAGGTACCCAGGCTTGAAATAGATAGAGTGAAATCCCATGAATTTGATTTCAAATCTTTATAAAGGAAAAGAATGTGAAATAATCTATTCCACTAATGAGATACATATCTAGGAATTAAATCCCTAAATATAGGATAAGTGATCATCTGATTCCTCTAATCTATTTAAAAATAAAAACATTACTCATGCATATGTATGGGATACCATCTCTATGATGTAACATAAATCATTTTTTATAACCACATTACATATATGGTTATGAAAGTATAATTAATATTTAAGAAAGATAATTATAACAAGATTAAGATTTTTGATATGATATATTGGTAATCTATTTAAAAATATTCAACCAACCAAATCCATTTTGGACTTCTGAACTAAACATGCTCAAAATTACAAAAGTAAAATTAACATGTTTTGTGAATAATTATGAAATAATAATAAGGAGATAAAATTAATAATAAAAAATAGTTAACTTGAAAAATAATATTCAGTTATTATATAATTAACTTATGATTATTATTTCGGAACAATAAATTTCTTATAATGAAGTGAGAAGCCTCGAAATCCCCCTTCGCTCTTTACCAGTCTCCTTCTGCGACGCCTTGAAAGGATCGGATCTTAGTAGCGTGAAGGATTTCAAGCAGCCACTCTTCAAAAAGCTCGAAGATGGTGGCTACTTAGTTGACGCAGATCCAGAAGCCCTGAAACAAAGGGAGTAGCTGTTCAAACACTCGGTTCTTGGCCGAGTCTCTTACAACACAGGTGACCGGCCTTGGCCCCTCTTCAAGATAAAGAACCGGATTGCTCACTGCTGGAGCTCATCAAGATGGAAGATGGTTCCCATTGGAAAAGGTTACTATCACATCCTCTTCAACACTCAAGGTGAACTAGATCAGGTATGGAAAATAGTTAATTTACAGCTCAATCCGGGATTTCTTAGGCTGTCAGACTGGGATGCTTCTTTTAACACATTCACACAAAAAAATCATATTGCACATGTATGGGTTAGAATTCATGGACTTAATTGGTTTTACTGGCACCCAAAGATCCCGAATGACATTGCTTCCTGCATAGGATCCCCCATTAAGATTGATCATAGAACATTGAATAGAGATCTTGGTCTCTTTGCAAGACTAATGGTGGAAGTTAATTTGGCGTGTGATCTCCCAATTCATATAGGCTTCAATGCTCATGACAATAGAGTTGAACTTAGCATTGAATATGAAAAAAAAACACCCTTTTGTGAAGTATGCAAACTGATTGGTCATAACTATGCCAAGTGCAGGGTGGTCCGGAATCAAATGGACCACACAACTATTAATGACTGGAAGGACCCTAAACATACCAAGAAAGGGAAGAAAATCATAGACAAAACTGGGCTTCCTGAGAAAAAAACAAGATATTTGGGTAAAAAAAACTAATGTCCCCACAAACTTGGATGGTAAATCATGGGGGGATTTGGTTGAGGAGGAAGAGGCTAGTCACAGGGAATATAACACTGCTATTGGAGGTCAAAAAATAGTTACTGAAAGTGATGGTAATAACCTTAACATAATTAATCCCAACACAATTCCTAATTCAGTTAATACTGCTTCCATTTCTAGTATATCTTCATTGAATGAGATTGAATGTATGGACTTAGAGACCTCAGTTCCTGCAGTGCTGAATGGTCCCTCTGATGTCTCTAAGAAGAGACAAAGTGGAATGGAAAAGGTTTCATATCTAGGTATTTCTGTTCTGCACACTTCTATTTCTAAGTCCTGTCCTCCTATTTCTGTAAATCCTGCAATAGAGTCCTATGATCCTAATGTTGATACTACTGCTAACACTACTGCACACAGCATCCCATACTTGACAGTTCCTATCCATATTCATCATAATGAGTCAGATACAGTTAATAGAGGTGTGTCCAACCCTCCTGTTGACATTCAGGACTTAGTTGTGTTACAGTATCACAAATCTTTTGAGATAACTACCACTCCTACTCCTATAACCACTGTTAGTGTTGATACTAATAACATTGTTACTACTTCTATACGACACAGCATCTCACACACCCCTCTTGTGGTTCCTGTACTGCAACCTGAGTTTTCTCAAGCTCATGCTTCATGTTTGGACAACAGGTTTTTTCCCAGCCCCTCTTTTGACAAACAGAGCTCTGATATGTCTCATCCTCATCCTATTACTTCTTATTCCATTTCTGTTCCCTTGAAACCAGAGGATTTCACAGTCACGCCCAAAATTTATGTGAAATCCTCAGTCAATCCTATCAAGACATCAATTGTAAATTGTCACCCCCCTGCTCAAGTTGTTGTTTTGGACCATGACCAGATTAGTTCTTTTATTACTTCTCCCCTTGTATTAGATTAAAAGCTGGTTTCCAGCTCTTATGTTGAAAAAAAGAACACTGAAATAAGTCAGCCTCCCCCTATTATTCCTATTCCCACCCATGAACCCTTGAAACCTGAGGATTACACTGTCAATCTCCCCAAAAATGATGAGAAATCCTCAGCTAATTTTGATCCTGCACAGACAGTAGCTGGAAACCCCCCAGCTCAAGTTGCTGATTTGGTTCATAACCAGGCCATTTCTCCTATAAATTCTCCTTCTGCTCTGCCTAATCTAGATCAAGGTTCACCAGATTCTAATCTTTCTCTTGTTGAATTAGAAATAACTACTTCAATTGAACACAACACTACTCATGGAGCTAAGAGTGATGCCCCCATGGAAAGTACTGTCAATACTCCAATTCCTGAACATAGTTCAAATTCTGTTTTGAAAACAAATGCTCCTAAAAGTGCTGAAACTTATGATAAAAACTCAATCCTACTTCCTCCCCTATGGTCACACGATCCTAAGGGAAGAAGGGTTCTGGAAAATCAAAAAAATAAGGGTTCCAACACAAAACACAAATAATTATGAATCTTCTTTATTAGAATTGTCAGGGAGTGGCTAACAAGGATACCTTCACAACTCTTAGGAGGTTTTTAAACAACCATAATCCCCAATCTATTTTCCATTTCAGAACCTAAAGTCAATTTTAATACAATCTTCATGAGATTTGGACCTCTTAACTATAGTTTTCTTAGCTCTTGTCAAAATAGTCCTCCGATGGATTCTATGTGGGTCTTTTTTCATAATTCCCTTCATAATATCAACATCTTTAGAATTTATGAATAGCAACTCACCTGTGATTTCTCGTGGAATGGAAGGCACATTTTTTTCACTATGGTTTATGCGAGGAATATATATCAAGATAGAAGAGTTCTATGGCATGAACTTATTGATTTAGCCAATGAAATTACTGGTCCTTGGGTAGTGATGGGTTATTTCAATGCCATCCTTAGCTCTCTTGAAACAATTGGCCCTTCGCATCTTTCCATATCCTCTAGGGAATTCAGTTCTACAATTGACAATTGTAGCCTTTTTGAAATCTCTCTTATTGGTTCCAAATATACTTGGTACAGGAAACACTACAACAAAAATGTTGCCAGTAAGCTTGACAGAGATTTTGTTAACATAAAGGCTTTTGATAACTGGGATAAAATATCCAACGTTACTCTCCCTAGACTCAACTCCAATCATCATCCCATACTTGTTATCCACCTTATGAATGACCGTAATCCTATTCCCCCCTTCAAATTTAATAATTTTTGGTCCTCAAACCCGGACTGTGCCACTTTAATCTTTAACACTTGGAACTCTATGAATCACCATAATGATTCCTTTTCCTGTTTACACAAATTGAAAATTCTTAAACAGGCCCTTAAAGATTGGTGTAAAACTACGAACTCGCAAATGGATCTTGATATCTCCTATCTGGAAAGTGAGATTAACAGGGTTCAAATTCAAATTCCAATTCAGATTTTAATATGGATCCCCAATTGGAAGCAATCATTCCCCTTAAACATAACTCCTTGCTCACTTTTAAGGATGATATTCGTAAGCAAATGTTTAGGACTAAATGTCTTACAGATGGTGATCATAATACCAAATTTTACAATTGCCTTCAAAGAATCAGAAAGGTCAATCTTCCTCTTTCTAAGCTTATCTGTAATGATTTAATCATAGATTCAGAAGAGGCCATTACAGACCATGTTACCTCTTACTTCTATAACATATTTAACAGCCCGGATATTAATACTGAGCTTAAACCTGACATCATTAACTTAATGGTGGATGAAAGGGACAATGTAATGCTTTTAAGAATTCCTCTTGACCATTAAATTAAAGACACTATATTTGGCCTTAATCCAGACAGTGGTCCAGGCCCAGATGGGTTCAATAATGGTTTCTTTCAAAAGCATTGGGATATTATCCACAATGATGTTTGTAAACTTGTCAGGACCTTCTTTATTCATGGATCATTACCACATGGGATCAATGCTCAATTTCTAACCTTAATTCCCAAGGTTGCAAATTCCTCTCAGATCCATCAATTCAGACCGATTTCCCTGATTAACACTCTTTATAAGATTATTACCATAATTATTGTGAATATACTTGCTCCTATCTATCATAAATTTTTTTCTTAGAATAAATTTGGCTTCATTAAAGGTAGGTCCATTCAAGACTTCATTTGTCTTGCCTCCGAATGTACTAACAGTCTAAATAAAAACACTAGAGGAGGATGTGTGGCTATTAAATTAGATATCATAAAAGCTTTTGACACCATAGACTGGAATTTTTATCTTCAAAGTCTTAAAAAACTTTGGGTTTAATGATACCTTTATTGGAATAATTAAGACTCTTTTTTAATCAGATTTCATCTCTATTCTCATTAATGGCGCTCCTAGAGGTTTTTTTAAATGCTCTAAAGGTGTTAGACAGGGCGACCCCCTTTCTGCCATCCTTTTTGTTATTGCTGAGGATTACCTAAGTAGGCTTCTCAGCAGTTTGGGGGATCAATGTAAACTTAATCCTATTCAAGTTTTCAGAAACTTAATGGCCCCTACTCATCTTTTATATGCCGATGATATTATTCTGTTTCTTAAAGGGGATCAAAAAAAAATTCAAGTTTTCAAGAAAGCAATAACCCACTATGAGGAAGTTTCTGGTCAAGCTATATCTTGGAATGAATCTCATATTTATTTTGGTAACAACTTTCCAGCTTGAAGAAAATCTACCATTACCACTTATCTGGGTATCAAAGAAGGTCTCTTACCTTTCTCTTATTTAGGTGTTCCTATCTTTTGGGGTGGACCCAAAGTTATCCACTTTGCTAATATCATAGATCAAATCATTAACCAACTCTCTAATTGGAATGGTAAATCCCTTTCCATGGTTGGGCGAATATGTTTGGTCAAATCCACCATTGTTTCAAAAATGTTCTACGCCCTCATGATTTACAAATGGCCTATAAGCATCCTCAAAAAAATTAATACTTACATTAAAAACTTTATTTGGACTGGAAGTATTTTTGAAATGAAGCTTGTCACTATCCCTTGGAATTCTTGTTATAAACCGATTGATAAAGGTGTAATTGCCATTAAAAATCTAAAGTGTTTCAATAGCGCTCTGCAAGCCCGTCTAACATAGCGTATTATCAATTCTACTTCTAAAGTTTATGATTTTTTAAATCATATATTTCTTCATAAAATATTAACAGGTAATTCGACTTTCTTCAACTCTTCAATCTGGCCTTCTATCAGAGACTCTTACCGTAAGGTCATGGATAATGCTAGATGGATGGTCAGTGCTGATTCTTCCATTAATTTTTGGTGTGGCAAATGGTGTGGTAACCCCCTGATCTCACTGTTACCACCCAATGTCATTCTTGCTGATACTAGTCAGTCCATTAAATATGTCTTACATTCTCATAGACATTATCTCCCTAAACATATTGTGCAGACTATTGATAATTATCTCTTTTCCTCTGACAGAGACTTCCTTTTTTGGGAACCTGCCCCAAATGGTATTCTTGCTCAAAAAACTTTTATAAGCATAACTTTTCTAATGAGGAATCTAATTATCTTTGGGTGAGTCATTTCAATAAACCTTGGATTAAACCTTCTAGGCTCACCCATATTTGGCGTATTTCTCATAATAGATTGCCCACTGAAACTATTCTTCCAAAGTTTGGCATTCAGCTTTGTTCTAAATGTCGCTTGTGTAATCAACACAGGGAGGATGTCGATCATCTTTTCCTTTCTTGTGCCACGGACTCTGCTTTATGGAATTATGTTTTTGATTTATTCAATTGCAGATGGATCTTAACTGACTCTATTTCTTTGTTTTTCAAAATTTGCATTAGACATGAAGCTTCATCACAGGTTAAAAATATTTTTCTTGCGGTTGTGGCGAAACTCCTGCATGAGATCTGGTACGCTAGAAATGATCTCATTCATAATAATCGCTCATTTAGTCTCAATGCAAGAAAATCTAGGATTCTTATTACTATCCATGAAGCCACCTCAATTCAACAAGACTGTTGAAACAACTTGGTTGGTGACTTTGAGATACTTTTTCATCTCCGTGTTCTTGGAATCTACCCTACACCCAAACGCTCCTTTGAAGTTTTCTAGCAATCGCCGATACCGGGATGGATCAAAGTGAACGTTGATGGTGCTTCTAAAGGAAATCCAGGAGCTTCTAGTTGTGGTGCTATCTTCAGAGACTCAGCTGGCCAATGTCAGGGTTGCTTCTATGTTGGATGTGGTCACTCTTCATCTCTGGATGCGGAAATGCTTGTAGTCATTCACACTGTTGAGTTTGCGCTTCAAAAAGGATGGAGAAAGTTTTGGATTGAAAGTGATTCTACCACCATCATTCATGACATCTGGAATAGCATCATTCATCTGGCCTGACCTCTCACTACACGCTAGATAAATTGCTTGAAGACTCTCCATGGTATTGATTACATTATTACTCAGGCCTACCGTGAAGCAAATGTTGTTGCTGATGCTCTTGCTAACAAAGGAGTCCATCAAAACATGACTTGGTTTGACACTCTGCCAGCTGATTTATCTTATCTTTTCGACAGATATTGTCAAAAAATCTCAACTTTTCGTCTCTTGTAACCTTTTTATTTTATATATTGTGCTTTGACCTTTTAAAAAAATCAAAAAAATTTATAAAATATTTCTTAAATGAAATACTTCGTAATATTTTATGATGTAAATGATCTCTTATTTGTGTTTTGAGTATGTTATGGTCCTTATATATTTTTTTATAGCGATGGGTGATCCTAATATATATCTCAAATGAAACAGGTAATGATAATGTTACTTATAGAATTATGATGTAATTAATCGAGTAAGTTTTTACATTTATTAGGGATTTGGTAATGGTTCTATGAAGATGATGTATCAAGGAACCTATATCAAATTTTTACTCTTGTAAAATATTTTTCATTGAAATTCTTCGATTCCCTAAGTTATGTTATTTATCTTTTTAAGGTATTATTACACACTTTGAGGGTAAAATTTATGCTTTTAAGAAAAAATATATTAATTGGTTATCATGATTCTATTAAGACCCTTTTATTTATGGTTTTTACTTTATATTTTCTTATAATTTTTGTATGAAAATATTTGGGTAGAATAAATATTTCATGTGAATAAAGTTGTTATTTGATTTCAAAGTTTACTGTGTAAATAGAAAACTCTATTATATGATCTCATGGTTTTAAAAAGGGATAACATGATTCTTTTCATCATTATATTCTCATTACTAAGATTTTTGTTCATGTCTTATGTTTTCTATTTTTTATAGGGTTTATGATCTAGTAGGAACAATGATGTGGTTGAGTTGAAATTCAAGAATATTTTTCAACGAAGGAAAACATAATTACAACAAATATTATTATATTGTGTAACAAATGATCACTAAGTGGAATTGTTTACATTATAATTCATTAGATTATTATACAAGAGTTCATACCTAATTCTCTAAAACTCTAATGTTGAAAATGTATTCATGAAGGAAAAAAATTTGATTATGGTTTAAAAATTTTATTATTGGGTGAATAATTATTGGGTCCTTATAGTTGGTATCAAAGAAATGGTTTAGATAACATTGGAGGGTAGGATGTCACTAAAATAATTGGAAACATTAAGGGTTAAATTTTTGGTTCAAATCATATGTTATAAGTATTATATACGATTAATGGTTAGTATTCTAAGATGAAATATGGTTATTTTGTTATTAGATTAAGATATTTAAAAGAACCAAACATAAGGAAACCTAGGTTAAACATATAGCGAAACAAAAGAACCATAGGTTAAAATAATGGTGCTATAGAGTAACACATTCACAATATAAATTATTTAGTTATTTTATTTTATTTATTTAATGAAATTATTGGTTATTGACTCAAAAATTTATTTTATCAAGGTAAAATATTTTCATAAAGATGGGTGGGCAAAAATAAAATACAAGCCTCATTTTTCATCCATATGATTCAACTGAAATAATAATTTAAAAATAATACTCATGAAATTTAGAAACCTTCTATAATATTAAACTTACCTTAAAAACATTATAATGAATCAAATACCTATTCTATATTTAAATATTATCAAGGAACTTAAGAAACATTTTACGAGGTTTAAAAAGGAAATTATCTTATTATACCAATTTTGATAATACAAAAAGTGAATTTATCAAATATTTACAATGTTTATCTCCAAAAAAGGATCCAAACCCCTCTAATTGGCTATATTTAAGGCTTACCATTGAATAGATTATGTCATTATCCTATTATTTGAATTCATTATTTTTAAAAACATAATCCCATATTTGAAAACATCAGCTCAACACACATCTGAATGGATTATTAGAAACAAGGTTAGGATGATGGATTAAAGATATATATCCAAAAATTGATATTGTTTAAAATATTCAATATCTATCAACATCTATTTAAATAAATATGTAAAAATTATACATGGACAATGAAATTAGGGTAACATGGAAATATGTTTAGGAATTATGATAATGTATCGACTAGGTAGATCAAACAGAATTTGTCATTAAAAATTTTATTAGATTGAATGTTGGGATATATTTAAGTGATATGAGTTATTTATATTTAACGTCGAAAACATGAATAGTTTGATATTTATGAATCGTATGACATGATTTATATTTCTGATTGTAGGATATAAGTATAAATAAAAATTATGGAAATTTGGGTTAAATGATTGTGAAGAACATTGAAAGATTGAAGTGTATATATATAGTATTTAAAGAGTTATTATTTAGTTTTATTTTATATAATGATACATTTAAGGATATCAATAAGTTTAAATGAATTAATACTATTTTAATGATTTATGTGATGTTAGTTCTCTAGGAGATATGTATTATGTTTTAATTGATGTTTGAAAATATGTTACACTTAAGTTTAATGTGTGGAAATGTTATTTGAGGAATTATTATTATATATATTATAAAAATAAGTTGAATTGTGTTGAAAATATGTATGGATTAGAATATCTTTGGTGTTTAGGTATTATGGTTAATTGGGAAAGGGTTATTATTTTTGGGAAGATAAGTTATATCATATAGATATATATGGGATTGAAATTTTATTTGTTGACAAAGAGATTATTGTTATTTTTGAAGATGTAAACTATATTGGAAAAATTATATGATTAAGGTAAATATAATTTTTGGAGTAAATATTTTGTTAATTTATGGAATCATATATGATTCTGTTATGTAATTATGATAATTTATGTAAATTATGGGAAATAATATATTATTTTGGAGATTATATAATTCGGTAATATACATTTTTAGTATGTGAAAATATGATTGATTGATGTTTTTTATATAAATATTATGTTGATCTTATAAGATTATGTGATACTATCATCCTAATATTTGACTTTAAATCTTTGTTTATAATATTTTAATGAGCTTTAATATTATTTATTTATTGAATGACTTAAGTTGAACCATTACTATTTTGTAGAGTATTTGAAGATTAATATTGTATATATTCTTATGTAGGTTTATTCATATTATATATTATCTTATATTTTTTAACCATTTTTCGTTTTGGTTAAAATCTAAAGATATGGCCAATGAACATCTATGATTTTGTGAATATTCTGATTTGTTAGAGGTTTAATTTTGTGATTTCGGAAGAAAAAAAATCATCATGATCATTATGATGAAAATTAAATGATTTTATCTTGTATATATATTTGGGAGAAATCAACGAATTAAATTTTATCATATTAAAAATTTTAATGGTAGAAGAATGTCTCAAACTCAAGACAACTGGTGATAAAACTATTGGGTATTATGGGGAAAGTAACACTCATATACGAAGGAAAATTTTCAAAAATTCATTTTCTAGTATGAGAACGATATAGTTATATGTATAATAAGTTACCTTGTCTTATCCAATAATATAAGGTTCTTGATAAAATATATAGATAGTTTTTTTACTATGGTATGAATTAACTTTTAGAGAACAAATTAAAATTGTGAGGTTAAATTTTTTTAAGAGGGATAAAATATAGTAACCTAATATTTCAATAATTATTCAAACATTAAATTAGTTTTATGTTTGATATATTTATATATAATCAACATCAAAATCATGTGAACCTGGATAGTTTTATTGAAATAAAATATTATAATGAAACAAACTAATACATTGTGTCCTTATGTTATGAAATAACATATAGAAAATTACCATTGGAATATATGTGAATACATATATAATTTTCACAAAAATAAAATATTTATCTTATTATCTCATCATGAATATTGTGACCCTAACTAAAACTATGGGAATTAGGCAAATAATTTAGAATATAATAGACATGATGAGAGGGTAGTAAGTGAATAAATTTTATTGAAGCTTGTAATGCTATGTATTGGAATGTAATATGAACATTATATATATATATATATATATATAAATCAATTAAACATATATACATGTTATATATATAATTATTATATATCTTGTCATTAGGAATATCTAATTAATGTTTTTTGAAATGAAGATAATCTATTTAGAATGTAAACCATATATTTTCAATAAAAATATTTTTATGTACATGGATATTATAATTTATTTCAAAAACATTTATAAATTTTAATTTATTATAAGGAAATTATTTAGTAAAATATAATATCAAAATAATTATAAGGTTTGAGTTTCTTATTTTTCTGAAAAAATATCTTTTTTTAGTGAATAGTGAATAAACTTATGATTTTATAGAAGACTGCATTTTCCATTCATTTATTTAAAAGATTTCTTTTTTTTAATTGATTATAAATTATATTTTTTTCATTGTGATTAATATTAATCCAATTAATTTCATTGGAATATACATTATTCTTAATTCTTTTTATAAGAACAGTTTTATACTTAAAATGCATTTTTCTTTAAAAGTGTTTTTCTTTATATTTGGGGGTTTATTTTAGAAAAATCCAAATAATATATAAATTGAATTTGATAAAATTTATTCCATATTAGGAATAAAAATTCCCAAATACTTTAATGAGTTAACATTCATATTTTCATTTTGAAAAGTGAATTTGGCAAAAAATTAATTTTCCACAATAAGTGTTAATATGGTTTCAATAGGTTAAAACTAAAATAATAGGGGCTAAAATGACTTAAAAGTTGTATAAATAATATTTTGAGGTAATATATCAAACATATAACATCTCAAATTCACATATGGGATGTTGTGGATCCAATATTCTTAAGAAATACAATAATATATTTTATTCTTTTGGAAAATTCCATGTGGATCCTCTCCTCACTTAAAAAAGGACACCACCCATCCTCTCTTATTAACACATAAATATGATTTTATATCAACCAAAGATACAAAAAATTTCCTAAAATCCATACATACATCCTATATTTCATTTTTTTATTATTTTACTATCATAAAAAAGATTACTTTTTAAACATAAAGAGGTTTTTTAAAGAAGTTGTATAATTATTAACTAAGTGTTTTTTACATCTTATTTTACATACTTCAAACCTGTCTTAAAAATAGTGATATAATTATATAAATATGTCCGCTATAAATAAGTGTCTTTAATTTTATTTAATATATTATTTTAATCTATATATCATTGTCTTGGAAAATGAAAACACTTTATATGTGTTCGTGCGGACTACTGCCTCACAATGATGATGTGTTTCATTTTTCGTAACGGAATACTATGAATGGTTATATTAATGGATAAAAATGAGATAATATTATATATACAAAAAAATATAAAATAAATTATTTAATGTTAAATAAATATTCTAATTCAATATTTACTATTTAATAAAAGATAAAAACATCGCTCGTTTATTTTGTGGATTACTCTTCGCGAACTGGTATATTTTATTTTTCATCCCACATTCACATGGTTAGTATATATAGTTTATTTAATAGAATAATATTATATGTATGATATAATTATCTCTATGTAATGATAAAATATTAAATTCCATATTTCCCTCTTTTTCTTTGAAAAATTGATATGTCACTCACACAAATGTACCTACCACCATCTCTGTGATGTAACAAAATTAATTTCTCATATCTATTTAAAATTAAGGGTTATAAAAGTATAATTAATATATAAAAATTATCATTATTAAATGATTATATTTCTTTTAATTATATGATCTTGATCCATTATACATTATTCAACCTAGTTTTTACATTTTAGCCTTATGAACCAAATATACCAAAAATACATATGAAGTAAACTTAGTCAATTAAGTGAAAAAGTATGACAAGGTAATAGGTGAAATAAAAGGAATAAAAAAAATATAATGAATAATAAAATATTATTATATGAGTAAATAATTAATATATATATATATTAATATTTAATATAAGGAAGGTATGTGACAATTCAGACAGAGGGTAAATGATTTTTCCTTAAAAACATATTTTAAAAGTTAAAAAAAACATTCTTCTATTTCTACCCAATACATGTTCACTAAGATGTTTAATGTTTTTTATTAATATAATAAATTTTTTTGCAATTTATTTTTAAAATATATTTTATGTTCATTATAAGGGTTTTAAAATAACTCTTTTAAAAGATTTTCTGAATAGCTTATTTTTGACATTTTTAAAAATTCTGAAAGGTATATTTATTTATGTATTTTTTATGGGATAAATTTCTTAAAATCAAAAAATTTATTCATTAGGAAGATTAATCTATAATTTTTCCTTGTTTTTTTAAATAATATCCTGTTACCCATTTTTGGTATCTTTGAAAATAATTTTAAATGAAAATGGATTTTTATCCTTATATTTAGATAAATACCAAAAGTATTTATATATATTAATTAAATATATTTTTTTATATTTTATGCTGAAATTAAAATTTTATATGTGTTTAACATATGTTAGGATCCTTTTAAATTTTCCATGATGATGGTCGATCTTGATATATCTCAATCATGTATTAGGTAATATTTATGTTTAATGGGGAATTATATTGAAATTAACCGAGTAGCTTATTCCACTTGTAAGGGTTCTATGAAGATGATGTCTTAAGGAACCTACATAACTGTAAAATGATTAAAATTTAATTTTCATTGAAATTTTTTATTTAATAAGTTATGTTAATGAAATTTTGTTTAAGGGAATGATGATTCCCTTTGAGGGTAAATGGTATGTTTTTAAGATATTTTTTTTCATGTATTCTCATGTTTTATAAAAAACCCTGAGGATTATTATTTTGAATTAATGATTTATTATAATGAATTTTATGAATAACATTGCATAGTAAAGATAATTTTCGGTGAAGGTAAATTATTATTTGAGCTCAATGTTTTTTTGTAAAAGGAAATATCATTTATGTGATCTCATGGTTTTGAAAAGGAATAACATGTTATTATTATTCTTATTATATTCCTGTTAATGATCATTTTTGTTCTCGTAACATTTTTTCAAATGATTTCCCCAAGGTCTAAGGATGAATATGAACAGTTTTGTAGTGAAATAGATATTAATGAATACATTTCATGAAACTAAAATGTGTTTCAAACTAAAATTATTATATTATGAATAAATAATTGAGTGGAAGTATTTAATTCATAAGGAATGGGTTTGTTACATAAGTGTTATGAGATAATTATGTAAAACTATAAACCTAAAAAGGATATTTGGAATGTAAGAAAATGAATTATTCTTTAGATATTTAGTTATGGGTTGAATAAGTACTTGGTCCTTATACTAACTCATGATTTTGGGTTATATGTTCAAAAATATTACTTAATGATATAGAGTCACTAAATAAATTATGAAATATATGACATATATACTAGAGAAAAAAATTTAATTATATATTCTATCATGAATATATGAACATGAGGAAAACAATATAGTTGTAACCACTCAAGGATGATTGCTGCTCGATACACTACCACATTAGGAAGGAAAACTATAGAGACCCAAAACATGACGTACATGGATATTACATTACTTTTGTAGAATACTTAATACGTAACAAAAAACAACACTCAAGGACCGTAATAGTTTAGTGTCTTTTGAAACTCAGCACATAATCTTCTAATCATGGTGAAAGATCTTCAACATCTCCCATAAAGATCTTCCCCTTTTGTTTTCTTACCTAAAACCTTTCATTATATCCTGGGGAAAAGAAAACATGTAAAGGGTGACCTCAACTACTCAGTAAGGGTAAGCATGGAGAAAATAAAACAAACCATATTCATTTGAACTTAAAAACATGAACATAATGTTTAATCATCAAAATCATGAGCAATGACATAAAACATGGCAGTATGTAAGGCATAGATCATAATAGAACATCAATCATCATAAAATAACCTGGGAATAAATTGGGTAATTTTGGAAAACCATTAAGCACATGATATGATTTCCATAGTAGCCAAGGCATTGCTTCCAAGACCATCTTAGTGGACAAGGTCCCATTTTGAATCGAGTTCACTCCTCGTTCTAGTCCTATAAAACTGAACCGGATTAACTTACCGTTCCAGCCATGTCTATCTAATGAGATATAAATCTTTACCTAATGCATTGGAGGGAGATATAGGTCCCACCCATATCATAATGAAATCATTCTTATGTGTACCATAGCATAAAAATAAATCATTCATCAAAACCCAAAGAATAAAATGGGTTTCATAAACATCATCCCATCAGAACATAATCCACATAAAACAAATGGATATCATTTCATCATAAGAAAATTGAAACCATTTAAATCATAGATAATTTATACTTGAAACATAATCGTACTAAATAGTTTCATCTTAGATGGAAAATAGTTTTGACAAAACAGTTGAAATAAATTCTTGAGGAAAATATCCTTTCTTCTTCAAAATCATTTTCATTTCATAAAATTCCATGCAATTTTAAAAGAAAAGGTTTTTGTTAAAAATAGTCCTGAAATCTTGTATAGTAAGATTTATGAAAAAAATTAGTTATGAACCTATAAAAATCCGTTCATGCTGTATAAGTTAACAAAAACATTTTCCTCATACATTTAACAGAAAAGTCAAAAAGCACCACATATGGTAAACAAAAGAATGATTCCTTCCATAACACAAAGTAAAAGTCATAAAGGGTTAAACATAACTTTATAAATACATGGAATAATATTAAACACTTTATGAAAACATTTTTATAGAAATGGATGAAAAATATAACCCTAGTAAATAATTACGTA
Organism: Viscum album; assembly: GCA_963277665.1. Lineage (NCBI taxonomy): Eukaryota > Viridiplantae > Streptophyta > Magnoliopsida > Santalales > Viscaceae > Viscum > Viscum album. Next base: position 911,617,658 of record OY728145.1, read on the forward strand.
TAAGCAATCACGAATAACAATGAGATTGAAATATTATCCCTTACCTTTTGTCCAATTTCTTCCGTATGTGAATGAGACTATTGTATAGTGGGTTTAAACATATTATTAACTTTTAAAAGAAACATAATAATATTTATGATATCATATATGATTCACTTACGACTTTATATTATCTGTTCATTTGTCAACTCCATTTAAAGCAGTGTTTTGGGTAAAATCGTTTCATTTATCATGCTTGTTTTGACTTGTAATTATTCATATGATTACTTAGATCATGATTACTTAATTCCATAATATAAAACATGATTTATATATAATATATATTCAGTATATTCATATATAAAATAGATCAATAAATGGAAAGAAATACACCGTTCATGGAGACGGTAGGCCGTACGTACGCATGAACAATGTTTTCGTTTCCTTATTAAATTTAATAGATGTAAGTAAATAACATATAAATAAATCCAGTATCATTAATATTTCATATATTTCATGATTAATTATTATATATACTATATAATCATTCTTGAATTGTTAACATGGAAAATGAATCTCATCGTGTCGTGGAGACGGTAATCCGTACGTACGCACGCGCGATTATATCATTCCCATATTTATTGAATGAATTGGAGTGGATGATATAATATCATAGAATCAGTATGATATTATAATAATCATATATAGTTATTATTTACGCCATTATACTCATCCATGTAAGTTGGTGGTGGAAAAAAGATTACACCACAGCGTGGAGACGATATTCCGTACGTACGCATGCGCGGTGATTTCGTTTTCCGTAGGATGGATAGAAGGTGAAATATGGTTGTTTAATATTTATAATAACATATCAGTATATAAATAAAACTAATGTTATTAATCTATAATAAAACAACTAAAGAATAGGCATTATAATAAGAAAGAAACTTGAAGGAGTCGGTAGAAGAGATTACCTCTTCCTCGACGCAACTCATTTAAACTTCTTCTTAGGGCACCAGATTTGGTCTTTTGAGAAGACCAGAACCTCTATGATATAACTAGATAGGTTGATAAGAATAATTGGCAGGGTTTTTCTGAGATTAAATGTTCAAAAGGATGGGAAAAAAGATGGAAGGGGTTCCCTTTTTATAATGGAGGAGAGGGGAACCTTTCGTAACATAAGAAATATTAATTTATAATAAATTCAACCTCTATTAAAAACCACCAAAAATGACTCAAATCAAGATATTAGATGATAATGGGTTGTAATATCATCAAAAAATAAAATTTAGACATGTTGGGAATTTATTTTAAACATTATCAACTTGATTTATCCATATTTAATCTATTTAATTTTATTTGTGGTAATAAGGTTCTAATTTTAAATTGTAATAAATAACTACTTATGTGATTTGAATTTTCCATAATTGGATAATTTATGAGATTTTAGACAATATAAATTTTAATTTTTGATTTAAAAATATTTTTGTGATTTTTAAACAATTTTATATTATGTTATTTTTATAAAGTAACAATAGTGTCAATTTTGACCCTATTCATTTATTTTAATTAAAATAACATCCACACAGAAGATATGTTCAAAATAAAATATTTAATAGATTCCTAACATGTCATATCTATAAAAAAATTCATGGGGAACCTTAAATCATTCATATATTATTTATTTTAATATTTTTAAAACCATTTATTTGGTGTATCTCTTAATAAAAAAATTAGTACAAAATGTTTGTATAATTATTTAATATACTTATTTGTTGCATAAAAATTAAAAATTAAATTCTATGATGAAGATAAATATAATATATTTCATAATAAAACTTTTAATGTAATTTTTATTCTAAAACATCCCACTTTAAAAAATTTATCTTTATTAAAGTATAAAGGTGACAACTTTGACATCATTTAAAATAAAATAATATATATGTCATAATCACTTTTATAAGGATCAAAATGGTAAAATATTGGACCATTGGAAGATTATTGTTTACATGTACGTGAAAAATAAGTTTTGGTCAGGTTTTTTTCCTTTTATGGTCACTATTAGTTTCATAAAAACTATATTATTGATTTTTCACTAGATAAACAATTTCTACATCACTATTGTGTCACCATTAATGATAATTATTTAATCCCTAAAAATTCAAAATAAATTCACATTATGTAGATGTTTTATTATATTTATTTATATTATTCATGTTCGAAGTTTCATGAAGTTTATCACTAAATTAAAATTATTATACTTATAATATTTAAGAGAGAGACATGTTGTCACTTTCTTTGGTTTTAAAAATAATAACATCATTTTCAGGGAAAAAAGTCTATGAAATGAATCTACTTCGACCCTTAGGTAATATGGGTATACTTTTATTCATCCAATAAAATTTTGGCAGGTGCTAGGGTAATTTTATAATCTTATTTTTACCCTTAATTACCTGATTTTCCTTTAACTGCAGAAAATAAAAATTACCGTAGTTACTATTCATAATGCCTACAAATAAAAAGTATCTTATTAAGATAATTTAGAAGTACTGATTCAAAATATGGAATCCATTTTTCCAAATTCATAAAACAATATTTGCAGTACTTAACTTAAAATTAATCCTGCTGTGGAGAAAACGGGTTTTAAAAGTTAAAACGTTGAAAATGATTAAAATGTTTTTACTTATGAATTTAGGGTAAAATTAATTCTAATGACTTACATTATATTAAATGGGAAAATATATTATATTTATACTTCAAAACCATTCAATATTATAATTTAACCATATTAATTATCTTGATGAAAAACGTTGTTTTTAATTAAAATTTAGCGTATTTTTACTATTCATCAAAATAAGAAACTTATCAGAAAAATATAAAAAAATTATCCAAAGTAAATTTTTATATCCTGATTCAAAAGAAGAATTTTATTTTGTCAAATCGAACTTATAAAAATGTCAAAAACTAAATTTAATGTGGGTGCGCCATCAAAAGGCGGCAAAACTGCATTTTTTTTAAAATACTTATTTTTCCTGAGAAATTTAATTTTTTCTCATACCATGTTATATAAAATGTCTAATATGAATTATAATGTCATAAAATTCAAATTTTAGTTACTACTATTCATGATGGCTAGTTCATAATAATATTATAACAATATATCGTTGTTTAGTGAAACTCAGTATTGCGTACAACACACGCTATTGAGGAAGGTTGCTCTTGCGTGCAACACAAGCCAAGAATAGTGATTACGTATAATATAAGTTAATACGGTGTTTCATATAGCACAAGATAATTTTGGTGTAGCGTAAAACACAAGACATCAATGAAATTAAAAGAATACTTTTCATATAATCTCAGGGTGTTACATTCTACCCCCCTTAAAATGAATTTTGCCCTCGAAATTCATTGGGGTTATAAATGGTTTACTACTTGAAAGTTTCTTTAATAAAAACTCACATCATAAAAAGGAATACCAAAACATAATATTAAAAAGTAATGTAAGAAACATAACGATTACCCAAATTAACTCATCATTGGGTTTCCACATAGGAGAACATAGGTGAAAATATGGATATGGAAGAGAAACCTGACCATCAAGTTATAATGGAGAGTGGTAGAGAACATGGCTATAAAAAATCCAACAATCACAAAGCCATAAATTTGTGATGATTTAAGGTAAAATCTAATTCATCATATATGAGGACACTAGGACAACATTTTTGGTTTTCAATATCATTTCCCTAAAGTTGAAGAATTTTAATTAGAAGAAATAATTACTTGATTTTCGTACAATCTTACTGTTGTTTGTGCCTTGAACAATTTACACTTTATCTCTTAATGAAATGAATGTTAATTTGTCTTCTGTGAAGTGTTAGCAGATCATGTGATAGAATGATAGGTCATTCCATCTATCTCAAACAAAAGGTTAGAAAAAGTTTTTAAATATACATAAGTCCATCTATAGTGAGATTAACCATATATGATTCCAAAAATGGACATATACTTCAACTATCATACTACTTAATAAAATAAAACTAATTTCTACAAACAAAGGACTTCCTGTAGGCCAGTGTTAGGAGATAAAGGCATGTCGCACTTCGGTTTTGTGTTTGATTCCGACATTCTTGTCTGACACGATGGGTTTTCACCCATATTACGGGTTTTCCTTTTTATAAAACTATACTATTACAACATTCTAGAAATAATATCAAAAAAATTAGCATTAAACAATACTATCTGATGTCCAACTTAATTCATTCCATCCTTTAGGATTATCAGAAATACTTTTATCCAATCTCATAGTATATAGAAAACGACTACTAGATAGGTCATCTACCAAGCATGTGAATACCATAATTTATTCACCATATATCATAAGATATATCTTGTTGGTCATAGTCCAAACATTTGAATGCCTTAATCATGTATTCTCTTGAAAAATGAATACCCATTGAACCTTAGTGAAAACATGAATGCTTTCAAAAGTTAACTCTTTCCAAATACCAAAATCCCAAAACTTCTATGTACTCAAACCATGATATAACTTTGTCCTTATATCAGTTATGAGCTCAATAATAACATCCAAAATTTTATTTTCTCCTTATCCATTCATTATGCGCATATCATATTCTTTCCAAAAATATCTGAATAACCTTTCATGGTTACCAGTACCATTCAAGATATACTTTCAAATACTTTAGGGAAAATATAGTGTAACAATCCTTATATGTTTCTTTATTCCATAGTACCATTAACATAACTCTTGGTAAACATACAATAATTTCACAGCCTTCTTAAACCATTGACCGAGCTTCATCATTTAATACTCAACACTTCTTTCATCTCATATACCATTTGTAGTCTCTTCATCATCATCAACATAAATACTACCCATATGACCATGATGATTCACTTCATGAGATTTTTCTTTCAGGAATTAGTTTGCATAATGCCCGTACGTTCCACATTTAAAACATTTAACCATTGTTGATGTCTTGGAAATACCATTATAATTGTCCATGGTGTTAACTAAACCTTTTCCTGTACAATTATTGGATTTGTGTCCTTCTTTTCCACACCCAAATAATCTTCCAGTTCCATTGAAACATTCTCCATGATGCCTCTTCCCACATGATTTACATGTGGGAAATTGAACTTTCTTTCCTCTATGATCATCATGAAACTCCATCTTTCTCTTATTAGTTGAGTTGGGAAACTTACCAAATATTAGATTATTGATCATATTATGAGATTTATGATTACGTATAATAATGATATGTTGACATATAGATCCAATTTCATTTGGTTTCTCATGATGAATATCATTCCATTTTCCATCATATCCTCCATTATTGTGAATCGTCCTGTTTCCAGCCATTTTCTAAAACACAAAATGAATAGTGTGAGAGGAAAAAATCATAACCAAGGGGGATTAACTACAATATCTGACATCTTAGGTTAAATTATATGATCTTTACCATAATTATAGGACTATAACCTACAATTATACTTAACCTTAGGTAAATCTTTAGACATATCTTAGAAATATCTTCTAGGGATCTCACTAATGTTTTCACATCCTAGTTGCCAAAGGTTAACTAAACATTTCCTCTAATAAAAACTGTAGAGACCCCGAACATGACATACATGGACATTACATTACTTTTTTGGAATACTTAATACATAAAAAAACAACACTCAAGGACTGTGATAGTTTAGTGTCTTTGGAAACTCGGAACATAATCTTCTAATCATGGTGAAAGATCTTCAACATCTCCCATAATGTTCTTCCCCTTTTGTTTTCTTACATAAAAACTTTCTTTATATCCTGGGGAAAAGAAAACATATAAAGGGTGAGATCAAATTCTCAGTAAAGGTATGCATGGAGAAAATATGACAAACCATATACATTTGAACTTAAAAACATGAACATAATGTGTAAACATCAAAATCTTGAGCGATGACATAAAACATGGTAGTACGTAAGGAATAGATCATAATGAAACATAAATCATCATAAAATAGCATGGGAATAAATAATGTAATTGTTGAAAACCATTAATCACATGATATTATTTCCATAGTGTCCAAGGCATTTCTGCCAAGACCATCTTAGTGGACAAATCCCTTTCTGAATCGAGTTCACTCCTCGTTCCAGTCTGGTAACAATGAACCGGATTAACTTATCATTGCAGCCATGTCTATCTCATGAGATATAAATCATTACCCAATGAATTGGAGGGAGATATAGGTCACAACCATCTAATAATGAAATCTTTATTACATTTGCCACAACATAAACATAAATCCTTCATCATAACCCACTGAATAAAATGGGTTTCCTAAAAATCATCCCATCATAACATAATCCACATAAAACAAATGGATATCATTTCATCATAAGAAAAGTGAAATCATTTAAATCATATAGAAATTATACTTGAAACATAATCATACTAAATAATTTCATCTTAGAAGGAAAATAGTTTTGACAAAACACTTGAAATGAATTCTTGAGGAAACTATCCTTTCTTATTCAAAATAATTTTCTTTTCACAAAATGCCATACAATTTTAAAAGAAATGGAATTTTATAAAATAGTCATGAAATCATTTAGAGTAATATTTTCTAAAATAATGTGTTATGAAACTGTAAAAATCCATTCATACCGTATAAGTTAACAAAAACATTCTCCTCTTACTTTTAACAGAAAAGTCAAAAAGTACCACGTATGGTAAACAAAAGAAATATTCCTTCCATAACACAAAGTAAAAGTCAAAAAGGGGTAAACATGAATTTAAATATACATGGAAGAATATTAAAAACTTTATGAAAACATTTTTATGGAAATGGATGAAAAATATAACCCCAGTAAATACTTACGTATAAGCAATCTTGAATAACAATGAGATTGAAAAATTATCCCTTACCTTTTGTCCAATTTCTTCCGTATGTGTCCGAGACTCCTGCATAGTGGGTTTTAAAATATTATTAACTTTTAACAGAACCATAATAATATTTATGATATCATATATTATTCACTTATGAATTTATGTTATGTTTCCATTTGTCAATTCCATGTTAAAGAAACGTTTTGGGTAAAATCGTTTCATTTATCGTCCGTGTTTTGACTTGTAATTTATCATATGATTACTTAGATCATGATTACTTAATACCAGAATATAAAACATGATTTATATATTATATATATTTATAAAATACATATATATATAATAGATCAATAAATGGAATTAAATACACCGTTCATGGAGACGGTAGGTCGTACGTACGCTTGAACGCTGTTTTCGTTTCCCTATTAAATTTAATGGATGTATGTAAATAAAATATACTTAAATATAGTATCATTACTATGTCATATATTTTATTATTACTTATTATATATACTTTATAACCATTCTTGAATTGTTAACATGGAAAATGAATCTCATCGCTTCGTGGAGACGGTAATCCGTACGTGCGCACGAGCGATGATATCGTTTCCATATTTATTGAATGGAATTAGAGTGGATTATATAATATCGTAGAATAAGTATTATTTTATAATAATCTTATATAGTTATTCTTTATACCATTATACCCATCCAAGTAAGGTGGTGGTGGAAAACCGATTACACCATAGAGTGGAGACGGTATTCCGTACGTACGCACGCGCGGTGATTTTGTTTTCCGTAGGATGAATAGAAGTTTAAATAGGTTTGTTTAATATTTATAATAACATATCAATATATAAGTAATACTTATTTAATTAATTTATAATGAAACAACTGTAGAAGAGGATGTAGAAGAAGAATGGAACTTGAAAGAGTCGGTAGAAGAGATTACCTCTTCCTCGACGCACCTTTTTTAAACTTCTTCTTAGGGAACCAGAGTTGGTCTTTAGAGAAGACCAGAACCTCTATGATATAATTAGAGAGGTTTAGAAGAGTAATTGGCAGAAGTTGGCCGAGCTTCAAGTCTCAAAGGGTGTGAAGAGAAGAGGGAAGGGGTGCCCTTTTTATAAGGGAGGAGAGGGGCACCTTTGGTAACATAAGAAATATTAATTTATAATAAATTCATCATCACATAAAAACCTCAAAAAATTACTCCAATCAAAATATTAGATGATATAGGGTCATAATATCATCAACCAATAAAATTTATACTTTCTGGGAATTTATTTTAAACATTATCAACTTGATTTATCCTTATTTAATCTATTTAATTGTATTTTTGGTAATAATACTCTAATTTTAAATTGTTATAAATAATTACTTATGTGTTGTGGATTTTCTATAATTGGATAATTAATGAAATTTTAGACCATATAAATTTTAATTTATAATTTATAAATATTTTTGTAATTTTTAAACAATTTTATATTATGTTATTTTTATAAAATAACAATAGTGTCAATTTTGACACAATTCATTTATTTGAATTTAAATAAAATCAAAACAGAAGATATGTTCAAAATAAAATATTTAATATATTCCTAACATGTCATATCCATCAAAACAAATCATGGGGAACATTAATTCGTTCATATATTATTTATTTCAATATTTTCAAAACCATTTGTTTTGTATATCTCTTAATAAAATAATTAGTACAACATTTTTTTATAATTATTGAATATACTTATTTGTTGTATAAAAATTAAAAATAAATTACTATGATGAAGATAAATATAATAGATTCATAATAATACTTTTAGTCGAATTTATCTTCTAAAACAACTCACTTTTAAAATTTTATCTTTATTAAAGTATGAAGGTGACAACTTTGACATCATTTAAAATAAAATAATATAAGTGCCATAATCGCTTTTATAAGGCTCTAAATGGACAAATATTATACAATTAGATGATTATTGTTTACATGTACATTAAAAATAAATTTTGGTCAGGTTTTCTTGCCTTTTATGGTCACTATTAGATTAATAAAAACTATATTATTGATTTTTCACTAGATAAAGAATTTCTGCATCACTATTTTGTCACTATTAATGATAATTATTTAATCCCTAAAAATTCTAAATAAATTCACATGATGTATATATATTTCTATATTTCTAGAGAATATTAATTTTGGATGTTTCATGAAGTTTATCACTAAATTAAAATTATTATACTTATATGATTTAAGAGAGTGACATGTTGTCACTTTCTTTGGTTTTAATAATAATTACTTCCTTTTCATGGTCAAAAGTCCATGAAATGAATCTATTTCTACCCTTCGGTGATATGGGTCAACTTTTATTCATCCAATAAAATTTTGGGTGGTGTTAGGGTAATTTTATAATCTTATTTTTTCCCTTAATTACCCGATTTACCTTTAACTATAGTGAATAAAAATTATCGTAGTCATTATTCATAATGCCTAAAAATAAAAAGTAGCTTATTAACATAATTTGGACCTACTGATTCCAAATATGGAATCCATTTTTCCAAATTCAAAGCACAAAAGTTTCAGTATTTAATTTCAAATTAATCCTGCTGTTGAGAAAATGGGTTTTAAAAGTTAAAACGTTGCAAAAGATTGAAATGTTTTTACTTATGAATTCAGTGTAAAATTAATGATAATGACATAAATTATATTAAATGTAAAAATATATTCTATTTATAATTTAAAACCATTAAATATTATAATTAACCATATAAATTATCTCGATGAAAAAAGTTGTTTTAAATTAAAATTTAGCGTATTTTTACTATTCATCGAAATAAGAAACTTATCATAAAAATATCAAAAATGTTTCCAAAGTAAATTTTTATATCCTGATTCAAAAGATTAATTTCATTTAGTCAAATTAATCTTATAAACATGTAAAAAACTAAATTTAATGTGGGTGCTCCATCAAAAGGCAGAAAAACTACATTTTTTGAAAAATACTTATTTTAATCAGGAAATTTATTTTGTTCTCATACCATGTTCTATAAAATAATAAGATGAAATATAATATCATAAAATTCAAAATGTAGTTTCTACTATTCAAATCTACTAGTTCATAATAATATTATAACAATATATTGTTGTTTGGTGAAACTCAATGTTGCGTACAACACATGCTATTGAGGAAGGTTGCTCTTGCGTGAAACAAAAGCCAAGAATAGTGTTTGCATATAATATAAGTTAATACGGTGTTTCATATAAGACAAGATAATTTTGGTGTAGCGTACAACAAAAGAAATCAATGAAATTAAAAGAATATTTTTCATAAAATCTCAGGGTGTTACAAAAACAATGTGTTTGATGCTTTGAGTGGGAAGGATTTGGGAGTTCTAACCAAGATGAGTATAAAAATGGATCCTATATTCAATGATTTTGTAAATATTGATAAGGTAATATTTAATAAAGGGTAAAAATAATTCATTGTCCAAGAAATTTCTAATCTAAGTTTACTATAGAATACAAATAATTCCTAGTATGATGATAAAGGTTTATATAATAATATTAAATCTATGAATATTGGGGATTGTAAGAATTCATTTACAAATATTGTATGAGGATATTTCAAAAGATGCATTATATTTCTTCAATACATGATTTTAAAAAGTAATTTTTAGTTGAAAAACATAAGTCAAATTTTTCTATGAATTTGAGTAGTAGAAATTTATTTATGGATTTTAGATAACATTATTTTGATGGTATGAAGCAGGAAATTGATAACTACATGTCTGGATAGTTGTAACGCCCCGACCCCAGCTACCCAGAGTCGGTGCATTACTTCGTAACATTGGCAAGATCACAAAAGATCAAGTCTCGAAAGACCGATTAGTTTAGTAGCCTTGGAAACACTAGATACATTTATAAATGTTACATTACATCATAAAGTGAAAAACTAATAACAAAGTCTTCATAGTCCACACTCATATCCTCTTCTGACTATCCCTGCAGGTCATTCATAAAATACTTCTTCACATCCTATAAAATATTAAAACATTGAAAGGGGTGCGCTCAGATGCTGAGTAAGGATAACAATATAGCGGAAGCTTTCATCAATAAACATAAACATTTAAGGCAATGTATAACTAAAACAAAAGCCTTTTAAACATGAACTTCAACATAATATGGAAAAAGTAAAATGAGATAATGCCATTCACTTCTTCACATGGATATTATACTGGTCGAATAATCACATGCAATATCAATAACCACTTTCATAATGAGGGAATGTATAATGCGAGACATTCTAAAACATTTTTTCAAGGCATCAGCCAAGACGTCTAAAATGATTAAGGCTTCGTCCAAAACCATAAATCAAATTGGGAAAGGGCCTCGGCCAATTCTACGTCTAGTTGTCTCATGAGACCTACCGATGCAATTTTTTTTGAAGATACTTACATTTAAAATTGCTCAAATATACAACAGTGTTTTTCTGAAAACATTATGAAAGCTTCTGAAAACAAAATAACTAATTCTGAGACTGCTCGACAAATTACAGGCCATGATGGGTCCACGCCCAATCCCTTCCTGTCTACAACACTCGAGAGTCGGGTTTTCTGAAAACATTTTTAAGCTTTCATTAAATACGTATACATTTGCACTAGATTTTCATATATTGGAGAGAAATATCTCTTTTTTTTAAATCATTTAAAAATCACATATTTATAAAATAAAATCTTCTAAATAAATGTAAAAGTCAAAGGGTTTTATACACCGTATAAAAGAAAGTTGTGTATAAAACGAAATATGCCTCAATGAAAGGAGATTGAGACGAAGTCCATACAAATATCATTTTTAAAATAAAATAGATCTATTATGTGTATTCACTATAAGTACACATAAAGAAAGTAAAAATACAAGATAGTACATAATAATATCATGACATAATTTGAATGTAGGAGATTAACCCAAAGAATGAAAATTGGGTTAAGAAATTCCCTTACCTCGTGTCCGACTTGACTCAACCGTTCATTAACCTCCTCAAAATCAGGTAACTCTTTTTGATTTGAGCCAAAGGCTTCCTTGGGAAGAGTTCTTCCCAAAGTGAGGCTTCTAAGAGTAAGAGAGGTATGTTGGGAGAGTATTTGGGCAGATTTTGGCCAAGCCAAATGGCTTGAAGGTGTGAATAAGGTGGGAGTGGTGGGGGCCTTTTATATGTGGAGAGGAGGGGCACTTTTGGAAAGTAATGAAATGTTATTCTATTATACAATTATTTTCGGATTCTAAATGTCCCACACATGTATAATTCGAGGCTAAGGTGATAAGGGTTCGAAATCGTCTCATCCAATAGGCTTTGGACAAGTGTAAGCCTTGGATTTTACATTATCTTCTCATTTTATTTAAATCGTTAAATAATGAGGTCATCGCTGCATCATAATGATGTCATATATCATTTAATTTATTTAATGTCTAAAAATTATAAAAAAATACTATGATGTAGGAAATCGTTTTATCTTTCCAATGACTATTTATAGTCAAAATTATGACTTTTATAAACCCATGTAATAATTGTTTTAGTAAAACATTTCATGTTTGTGTCATTTTTTACTTTAACATTAAATAAAAGGTATTTATGTCATTTTCCAACTAAAGTGGCTCCATGGGGTCCCCAAGTTGACCCATGGATTGTCTTGGTCGGCCATGACACATCCAATGAGGGTAGGTCATGTGTCAAGCTCATCTCATATTATTAAAACATTATTTTTACCTTAAACTACACTAATTACCTCTAATCGCGATTAAGAACTTAAAAGTTACTATTCACCAAAAATTATTTTAATCTCATTGAACCACATTTTACTTCTTAATGACAACCATGTATGTCGGATTTTTGAAAATCAAAACACAGAAGTGGTAATATTTGATTTAAACGAAAAATCTGTTATTTAACTACCACTTAGTGGTTTCACTATTCATCAAAAATTGAAGTTTTTCAGAACAATGCCAAAATTTCACCCTAAGATATAATTGATATTCCGATTTCAAAAATGATGTCTATTTTACAAAATTCCAAAAATATAAGTTTCATTAATTTATTTTATAATTAATTCCCACTGTCACAACAAATAGCATGTTTTTAAGAAACAATTTATATCAAAAGATTGGCAATTGTTTATGTCCAATTTCAATGTTAAATTACATCTAATGACCACCATCGGATAAAATGGTAAAAATATATTCTAATTATACTTTTAAACCACTAAATAGTATAATTTATCACTATAAATTATTTTGATTAAAAAAGTTGTTTTTAAGTATTTTTCACTATTCATAAAAAATTAGAAGTTCTCAGAAAAATACCAAAAATTCAACATAGGCTAATTTCGATATTCCGAATCCAAAAATGAAGTCCATTTTGAAATAAAAAATTTCTATAATTTTAAAAGGTGGTTATTACTATTCATAATGGCTACTATGATTAGTGGCGGTGTTTTAGAACTCGAAGTTGTGTACAATGCAAGCTATTGCATTTATTGAATGAGAAGCGTATTGTGGAAGCTCGGGGTGTTACATTCTCCCCTCCTTCAATAAATTGCATCCTCGCAATTTGAAATTTTTCTTGGAAATTAAAAGGTTGAAAATAGAAAATACCTTTGTGGAAAACCCACATCGGAAATAAGATTAATAAAATTTAGCCTTAATAAGAGGGAAAGGGAAATGAAAATGTCAACACCCAATTATGATCTCGATTAGGAGAACATTGGTGGAAATTAGAGACATATAATTGGAGGAAAAATGTAAATATTTGTAGGGAGTGATTGAGGTCATCAATCATAATCAACTATCAAATTGAGGGCCTCAAAGCCTTCAATCTATGTTAATTTAAAATATCATCAGTTCAACAAGACATAACATATTAGGATAACACATTTTTTTTAATATCCCATTAATAAAGTTTAGGAATTAATTTATTTATTGAATAAGAGATAGGTATATATATATTTATGCTTGACAACTAGAGTTTCAACCTTCAACTCATCTTTCACTCAAAAAGATAATAGAACTCAAATATATTATACTTATCCTAACTGTATAAGGTTCCAAATGTTAACACATAAAATTTAGATTAGTAAAATTATTTTGTAACAATCAGGGGCTTCCTGTAGGCTAGTGGTGGGAAATAAAGGTCTGTCGCACTATGGTTGTGGGTTTGATTCCTGCAGCTTTGTCTGACGTGACGGATTATGCCCCACCCTGCAGGTTGTCCTTTTCCAAAAACTATAGTATTATAATATTAAAAAATAATCTTCATAAATTTTTTAACCTTAAACAATACTATCCAAAGATCAACTTAATCCACTCAAACCTTTATAGTTATCCAAAATACCTCTGTCCAGACTTTCTCTAAAAAGTCTCTTAATTCCAAAATCAATTTATCAGATTCCCCAAACAAAGTAAAGTTTCTCTTATTGTCACATACTTAAAATATAATTACCTTCATCATATTAAAACCTTACTGAAATCAACAAGTACTGTAATACAATCCTTCTATATATATCACGTTATTCTAATAACCAGAATATAATCCATGAGTCCAAAATCACCAATACATTAATTATTCTGCTTCAACTGTAGTAATAGCATAAGATTGTCCTTGATCCCTTGGCCTTTTCTGAGGTAAGTTTCCCTGACACTTAGGACATTCATTTTCATAATGCCCCATTTACCTACAATTGTAGCATTCAACATTGATAGCCTCTTTCTTTCCCTTGCAATCACGTGCCTGGTGACCTTTTTCCCCACATTTATAACAAACTCCCATTCCTTTTAGGCAAGTACCAGGGTGATTCTTCCCACAATTATCACATAATGGAAAATCCTTCTTTCCCTTTTTGCCTTTATCTTTCTCTTGTTCCACCGTTCTCTTCTTCTCTTGCTTTACTTTGTTTTCATAAGACTTAGAGAATTCCTTTTCTGTCTTGATAGCACATGAGACAATGTCTTCGTACGACGAGAAAGATTGTGAGACTAAGGCTCGACGGAGAAACGGTTTTAACCCATCAAAGAAACGATCAATCTTACTTCTTGGGTTACGTATATAATCTGCAGCATGCCTCGCTAACCTTGTAAAGTTGGCCTCATACTTTGCAACATTCTCATCCTCCTTTTGTCTCAGACTCAAAAATTGTCTTTCCATATATGCTCGATGGTCACGATGATAGTATTTTTCTAGGAAAAGCTCTTTGAACTCCCTCCATTCCATATTTGATACGTCATCATCTTCCTTTGTGTTTTGAATCAGTGACCACCACTGATCGGCATCTCCAGTGAGGCGGTAAATTGCCATGACAACCTTCTCCCTTTCGCTACTCCCCAAGGCATGGAATATTTTCTCTAAGGAGTTTGTCAATTTCTCAGCTACTAATGGATTTGTACCCCCATTAAATGTTGGTGGTTGTTGCCTCATGAAGCAGTCTAACATTGATCCTCCATGTTGTGGATCAGGGTGATCCATACGAGTAAGGTTATTATTCATAACTTGAGTGAGTTGTCCCAGTATGGTAATAAGTTGATCAGCACCAGTTGTGTCTCTTGATCCACAATAATTATCATGAGTTGGAGGGAAATCCCTACATGGAGTGCATGCATTGATACAGTTTCCATTCCTTCCACTAGGCGCCATTTCTATACAATGGCATAAACTAGATTAGTTTATGAATCAAAATACATAATTCCATACTTATAAAATACTTAACATAAATTGAACTATTTATGGATATAATCCATAATCATAAAAAGGTTTTCTTTGAGAAAGTATATACTCGTAATAGTTCATAGTGGTTTGTAAAGAAAATGAGAATTATCCTAAGCATATCCCCCGGGAGTGTCGTAACCAAGAGTGCAGCAAGGCCCGTTGTCATGCACCAGTTCCCGTTCGAGTCTTGCTCAAAGCGGTGTTTTTGGGTTTTACCCCTAGGTACATCTATGCCAGAGCCGCCTCTACCTGCTCGTATCCAGACAGAGATGTATTGCTCGGAAAACTCACAACATCTCTACAATACCAAAATTCTAGGAAGTTCTTCTATACTAATCCTCAAAGTCTATCTTCGGGCTATGTGCTCTAATTAGAGTTTATCTAAATCTAGCTTCCAAGGATAGTACTAAACTGCCTCTGATACCAACTGTAATGCCCCGACCCCAGCTACCCAGAGTCGGTTCATTACTTCGTATCATTGGCATGATCACAAAAAGATCAAGTCTCGAAAGACCGATTAGTTTAGTAGCCTTGGAAACACTAGATACATTCATAAATGTTACATTACATCATAAAGTGAAAAACTAATAACAAAGTCTTCATAGTCCACACTCATATCCTCTTCTGACTATCCCTGCAGGTCATTCATAAAATACTTCTTCACATCCTGGAAAATATTAAAACATTGAAAGGGGTGAGCTCAGATTCTCAGTAAGGATAACAATATAGCGGAAGATTTCATCAATAAACATAAACATTTAAGGCAATGTATAACTAAAACAAAAGCCTTTTAAACATGAAATTCAACATAATATGGAAAAAGTAAAATGAGATAATGCCATTCACTTCTTCACATGGATATTCTAATGGTCGAATAATCACATGCAATATTAATAACCACTTTCATAATGAGGGAATGTATAATGCCAGACATTCTGAAAAATTTTGTCAAGGCCTCGGCCAAGACGTCTAAAATGATTAAGGCCTCGGCCAAAACCATAAATCAAATTGGGAAGGGGCCTCGGCCAATTCCACGTATAGTTGTCTCATGAGACCTACTGATGCAATTTTTTTTTGAAGATACTTACATTTAAAATTTCTCAAATATACTCCAGTGTTTTTCTGAAAACATTATGCAAGATTCTGAAAACAAAATAACTAATTCTGAGACTGCTCGACAAATTACCGGACATAATGGGACCATGCCCAATCCCTTCCTGTCTACAACACTCGAGATTCAGGTTTTCTGAAAACATTTTTAAGCTTGCGTTAAATACGTATACATTTGCACTGGATTTTCATATATTGGAGAGAAATATCTCTTTTTTTAAATCATTTAAAAATCACATATTTATAAAATAAAATCTTCTAAATAAACGTAAAAGTCAAAGGGGTTTATACACCGTATAAAAGAAAGTTGTGTATAAAACAAAATATGCCTCAATGAAAGGAGATTGAGACGAAGTCCATACAAAGATCAATTTTAAAATAAATTAGATCTATTATGTGTATTCACTATAAGTACACATAAAGAAAGTACAAATACAAGATAGTACATAATAATATCATGACCTAATTTTAAATTAGGTGATTAACCCAAGGAATGAAAATTGGGTTAAGAAATTCCCTTACCTCGTGTCCGACTTGACTCAACCGTTCATTAACCTCCTCAAAATCAGGTAACTCTTTTTGATTTGAGCCAAAGGCTTCCTTGGGAAGAGTTCTGCCCAATGTGAGGCTTCTAGGAGTAAGAGAGGGATGTTGGGAGAGTATTTGGTCAGAGGTTGGCCAAGCCAAATGGCTTGAAGGTGTGAATAAGGTGGGAGTGGTGGGGGCCTTTTATAAGTGGAGAGGAGGGGCACTTTTGGAAAGTAATGAAATGTTATTCTATTATACAATGATTTTCGGATTCTAAATGTCCCACACTTGTATAATTCGAGGATAAGGTGATAAGGGTTCGAAATATCTTTATCCAATAGGCTTTGGACAAGTGTAAGCCTTGGAATTTACATTATCTTCTCATTTTATTTAAATCGTTAAATAATGAGGTCATCGCTGCATCATAATGATGTCATATATAATTTAATTTATTTAATGTCTAAAAATTATAAAAAAATACTATGATGTAGGAAATCTTTTTATGTTTCCAATGACTATTTATAGTAAAAAATATGACTTTTATAAACCCATGTAAAAATTTATTTAGTAAAACATTTCATGTTTGTGTCATTTTTTACTTTAACATTAAATAAAAGGTATTTATGTCATTTTCCAACTAAAGTGGCTCCATGGGGTCCCCAAGTTGACCCATGGATTGTCTTGGTCGGCCATGGCACATCCAATGAGGGTAGGACATGTGTCAAGCTCATCGCATATTATTAAAACATTATTTTTACTTTAAACTACACTAATTACCTCTAATCACGATTAAGAACTTATAAGTTACTATTCACCAAAAATTATTTTAATCTCATTGAACCACATTTTACTTCTTAATGACAACCAAGTATGTCAGATTTTTGAAAATAAAAACACAGAAGTGGTAATATTTCATTTAAACGAAAAATCAGTTATTTAACTACCACTTTGTGGTTTCACTATTCATCATAAATTGATGTTTTTCAGAACAATGCCAAAATTTCACCCTAAGATATAATTGATATTCCGATTTCAAAAATGATGTCTATTTTACAAAATTCCAAAAATATAAGTTGCATTAATTTATTTTATAATTAATTCCCGCTGTCACAACAAATAGCGTGTTTTTAAGAAATAATTTATATCAAAAGATTGGCAATTGTTTATGTCCAATTTCAATGTTAAATTAATTCTAATGACCACCATTGGATAAAATGGTAAAAATATATTATAATTATACTTTAAAACCACTAAATAGTATAATTTATCACTATAAATTATTTTGATTAAAAAGGTTGTTTTTAAGTATTTTTCACTATTCATAAAAAATTAGAAGTTCTCAGAAAAATACCCAAAATTCAACATAGGCTAATTTTGATATTCAGAATCCAAAAATGAAGTCCATTTTGAAATATAAAATTTCTATAATTTTAAAAAGTGGTTATTACTATTCATAACGGCTACTATGATTAGTCGCGGTGTTTTAGAACTCGAAGTTGCGTACAATGCAAGCTATTGCATTTATTGAATGAGAAGCGTATTGTGGAAGCTCGGGGTGTTACAATAGTTGTTATGATAGTAGGTAATAAAGGAAATAAAACAGACTAATGGAGTCATCAAACCACTACCTATACCAATATAAATGTGGGAAAATGTTATATTGAATTATTTTTCAATACTTAAGAAGACTCTTAGGACGAATAATGCTATTAGGATCCATTTAATCCACCTGAAGAAGTCTGCACATTTTATAAAACTTAATGGTGGATCTATACATTGAAATTTTTGAATGATTCTATATTAATTAATTGATGATACTTATTATTGAACCTCTACTAGTTTTATATTATCATGTACCCCAATACATATAAAAATTTTAGACAAGTCATTATAATGCTCTAAAAACTGAGGTATATTTGAGCACCACATATCATCTTTAAATTAAATACCAATATGAAAGAACTATTCATACATTAAAAGGAATTTTGAGATTATAAACAATTTTATTTCATGGGAAATGGAACCATTATATATCTTTGGTATACTTTTAAAATAATAATTGTTTCATTCTTGCATTCAGTGGGAATCAAATGAAGTGGTGTATGATAAAATATGGAATACTCCAACTTGATGAGAGGAAGTTGGAGACAGGAATCAAGTAGGATTGGAACTTATTTAGGAGGATAAAATCACTATGTGATCTATTCAGACCCATATCTAGATATCATAATGAAAAAAAGTTTTATTCTAATAATCTGATGAAGGACAAATAATTTCAAGGGGGCATCATGTACTTCCAAAAAATATCTCTATAGAACGAAGTTAAAAGTTTTGGTAGGATTGGAAAAATAAGTCTCAGGACTATTTGGGAATTTAAACTTATAGATATAATTTTAGACATGGACTATCATCATTATATTCCACTCAACCCCTCTAAAGTATAGAAATTTCCCAAGTTTTTTTATGAAGGAAGTACATGAAAAAACCCAACAAATGTACTCACCACTAAAAAAATGGAGGGGAAACAAAAAAAAATATTATAATAAATATCATGTATAGATTTTTTACATTAGAGTAGAATTGATTTTTATTCAGAAAACATGACTAGTGAAAATACTATAACACCATGAGATTTTAAAATAACATTGTGTTCAATAGCATACAAGATATGTAACGTCTATCCCAAACAAACTATGAAATAAAATTATTCAAATATGGCTATTATAAGCTTTCCATTGAACAAGAGGGTGTGAATATTATTAATTTTATTATGAAATTAATATAAAGAACCTATTAAATTCAAATTAATTGATTAATTATTAGAAAATAAGAACTCGGTTATTTAGTAATGTTATTATATGATTCAGAAAAACATTTTATTCAAATATGATTTTTTGAGAAAATATTATAATTAATTTGTATAACATATATAAAATTTATTTTATATAAATAATCTATTTTTTTAAATCATCATATAAAAATTAATTTAGGGTGAAACTTCCTGGTTTTTTTAAAGGATTAATTTTTCAGTGAATAGTAAAAAAATCGATTTTTGTAAAACTGTCATTTTATTTTCAAAAAATGTCTCATTATTTTTTTAATTTTGTATAAAATTAAGATAAGTATTAATTATTTATATATAGTCTAATTATCATCATTTGAATCATTATTATACCTTATTTTATTATAAGTAAATTTTTTGGTTTAAAAACATATTTTCTAAAAACTATTTTTCATTGCATTTTATGAATTTATATTTAAAATAATTTTGTCCACATATAGAAATTCAATATTAAAAAATGGTTTCCATTATTTTGATCTGTCAGTATTAATTTCTTAAATAGGTCCCTCTAATTTTTTGACATTATGAATTGCAAATTTTGTAATTTTGTTACCATAGTAAAGAGTAAATCAGTTAATTATGCTGAAAAATCAATTGTTAGGGACTCAGGAATAACCAGAAAACATTAATTAATTTTATTTTATGAGTATATATCATACAATATAATCCCAAATTTTAATATATGTATGCTTTTCTATTTTTCCATGATTTTTACCCTTTATATTTTTTTATCTAATAAAAAGTAAAACATGTCATTCTCTTTGTATTAATAACTTTTAAATTTTTGGAATAGGGATAAATAGAGGATATTCATAGTTATAAATATTAATTGGAAATATAAAAAAAAAATCATAAAGTTCCATTATTATTATTGAATATATAATACAATAACCTTTTTTGCAACACCAGAAAAAAATTAATTAAATTAGTAGAAAATTAAAATAAATAGATTTAAAAATACTAAAACTAATATATATTGTATTAATTAACGTGTCTCATGAATTATATATATAAGTATTAAATTTTAGGAAAGTATGAATGGATTATATTTGAATTGATCATTTTTATTAATCAATTTAATGTCAAATTAAATGAATAGATTCAAAATGATAATAATGATATTTTATAACAAATAATATTTAGTTAAATGATTTAAAAATAAAAAATTGTTATATTCTAAGGAAATAATGTGATTTGTCGTAAAAATCAACCATGGTAAATTTATGGGTTGTTTTTCATTTGAAAATAACATTATTAACCCTTACAGTATTGAAAACATGAGGTAAGATACTTTCATGTCACCTTTATTTCTGTGTGACACATTCCATATTCACCACATATTTATTTTATGTGGTGTATATAATATACATGACTATATTTTAAATTTTTTATAATGAATTTTAAGTGGATTTGAATATCCATCTATTTTTATTTTTTTCATGGGGTTTACGATTCAAATGTTACCTAAGTGGTAATGGATTTCTATTTCAATCCTATTTTAATTAGCATTGTTTATTATTGAATTTTCTTTAATAATATTATATTATCTTTATATGAGAAATACATTTAGTTTTATTTTTCTCTGGTTATTTATTGAGTATATATGTTTCCTTTTATTTAAAAAACATTAATTATTTTAGATATTAAAATGGGGTTTTATGTAAAATCATCTTTATATCTCTCTTTAGTCTAAAATCATTTTCCTTACGTGTCTATTGTTTCTAAAAATCTTTTCAAGATTGAATTTAAGAGTATAATTTGGTTATTTAATGACTTTTATACCCATGATTTAATTTTTTTTAAAATGAATTCTCTTGTCCTTTTTCGAATGAGATGCTATTTGATTTTTTTCTAAAAAAGCATGAAAAGAATGTTTTCCTTAAAAATATTTGGAATAAATGGAATTTCCCACCATCCTTACCATATAATGATTTGAATATTACATTATATGTTTCCCTATTTCATTTCAGAGAAAATATTTTTCGTAATATTTTGGAAATTTTTATACTTTAAAGAATTGATTTTATAATGTAAAGGATATTTTCCTCAAGAATGTTTTTAATAATAATTTTATTCATCAATGGTTAAATAATTTTATGTTTCTTTTGTTTTACTGGTAATATGTTCTAATGAAAAAATACATACACTTTTACAATATGATTTATGATTATGATGATGAATTTTATATGAAACCTATTTATTTTCCATGGGTTATGTTATGATAAGAATATGAAATGTTTATAAAACATATTTTATTTGAATGGGTTAGGATATGATGAATGTTATAATATTTTTTAGAAAACATGTGTATATATTTCAATATTTTATTGTTGGGAACATAATTATAATCCCTTCTAATGTATTGGGTAAAATATTATATATCATGAGATAATTATGGGAAATTAGTTGATATTCTTGATCTAGTATGGGAAGCAAGTTGATGTGTATGATTCTTTGTGGGAAACAAGTTAATGTTCTTGATCCGGTATTACTAATATGATATGATGCCTAATACATTATAATACAAGAAACTTGTATTAATATCTAGTCTGTAATAAGCTGATGGCCTCGATAGTTAACCTTGATATATGAAATAGTTTCTATATCTATGATGGTGCCACAATTCTATAAAATGATCCTATAGTTCCTGATGGAATTATTTTTTTTAACTCATATTATTTATTTATTTTTTAAATGATAAATATTTATGGAATGACTCGTGTTTATAATGATCTAAATATTGGGTATGAACATTATAAGCAATTTTAATGATCTCATACCCTTATTATTATCTTATTATTTCATATGATTTTCAATTAATAACTTTAATGATTAACCTTACTAATTATTTGAGCTCACCCTTTCATATGATTCCTTTCCATGGGTTAAAAAGAACATTTTTATATATGGTTTGCCTATAAATAGTAATGAATGATACGTTCATTGTGGAAGATGATTAAGATATTTCATTAGAAAATAAGATTATGTATCTAGTCACCAAAGAAACTAAGCTTTCACAGGCCTTGGGCATCTGTTTGTAAAATGTTATGAATATTCATCTAAAATATGTAATATTTATGTATATAATTCATGGGATGTAATAGTAGGAATCAAATAATGGTTTAGTCAATCCTTGGAGATTTTTATTTGAAAACATTAGTGAAAACATAAGAAAATTATAAGTATATTATATCATCCTAATGTCTTGGAAATGAATATGGATAACCTATGTTAAACCTAATTTCCAATTGATTGAGAAGAAGGTTTCATGATTCTGACATTATTTTGTTGGACTCATAATTTTTTTCTAACATATACCATGTAAATTATGTTTTTATGATCCTAAATACCCTTTTATGTATCAATAATGATTCATTTTTTGACTGTTTTCATTGGGTTGTATCATAATTTTAAGTGTTTCTACTACTATAATATTTAGTTTTGAAATAATGGACACATTTTCTTTAATCTTATCATGTTTTTAAAAACTTCCTACGTCATTCAGCTAGGTATGTGGAATATTGGATACATTGATCATTCATATTCAGCAAAATATTACATGAAATGGATACATCATGAGAATGACTATATAGAAATCAAATGTTTTGATGGATCGCCTAAATGAGAAATCATCTATATAGACTAAAGACCCACATAAATCAGTTACATGGTGTAGGATCCCAAACATTATAGAGATGTATCATTTTCATTATCAGATACTCTTTTACCATTATTTTGGAATAGCTTTTGTGGGTTTTAGTTATGGAGTTTTTTTCACACCCTGACCTATCATTTATTTTATTTTATAATTTTATTTGACTTTTAAAATTTTGTTGGGGTTCGGGTTGAGTCCTGGATGAAAAAAATTTGAGTTATGTTAAAAAGTGCGCATTTTTCAGTTGACATTGTTGGGCACACGGGCGGAGTGAGTGTTAGAAACCCTGCGCAGCTCCTCTTAGGAATTGGCACGATTCGCTTGCCTTCAGAGGATTGAAATGAGTAAAGATGGTGATATATTGTGTTATTTAAATTTTTTATTGTTATTAATTTTATTATTATTATTATTAAAGTGGGATAAATATTTTTATCATTTTTATTTTTATCATTATGATTATTAATATTATTATTAAAAAGTATCATTAACCTTATCATAATCATTAAAAAGGAAATAAAGATTATTATTAATCATAACATCATGTCAATTATTATATGAAGGATATTATAAAATATAATTTTTCTCTTATTTTTATTATTATTAGTATTAATGTTTGACTAATATAAATATTAATAATTCCTTATAATAAATTACCTTTGTTGTTAACCTTGTTTTATTATTATTATTAATGTTTTATTTTTACTATTATTGTTTTAATTATTATCATTAGTTTTTTTTATTTGTTTTATTTTAATATTATTTTGTTTTTATCTTTATTTTTATTTGCTACCTTTTTATCTATTTATTATTTATTTTATTTTTTCCCATTATTTTCCTAACCCTACCCGCGGACTCCCCCAATTACACATTTTTTACGCCTCCACCCCCTCCCTCCTTCCCCTTCTTCTCCCTTGTCGGTCACCTCTCTCCCTCCGAGCGTGCTCGCCTCCCCCTGCCATACAACAGTGACGCCTCGGCTCACCCGCACCACCCTCTTCACCAACCTCCTTCCCCTCCGCGTCCCGGCACATGCCTTGCAGTGCACCAGACACACCACCCTTCTCCGGCTTCACTGAACCCTGATCCGCAACCCGCCTTCTGCCTCTCCCCCTCCACTGCAGGCGTAGCCCCATGGACCTCCCGCGCCACCATCCCGCCTTCCCTCTTAGCAGAGAAGGTTGTGAGCCCCTTGCAGCGCACGCACTGACCACCCCTGCCCTTCTCTGGCTTCCTCGCACCATTTCTATATTCCGCCACATCATGCCCAACACCCTCTTATCCCACCAGCAAGCCCAGTGGACTCCTTCATCTATCCGCTGCCGATAACCTGCATGCAATGTGCTCCCTAGCCTACCACCCTCCTTGCACCAGCAACGCACCACCTGCTCCGCACCCGACCAACACGACCCTTCTCTTCGGCGAAGCTCCCTCCTCCCCTTTATCCGGCACTGATCTCCTATGTTCATAAATCCCCTCAACGCCCCCCCCCCCACACTTTTCAGTCACTGTCTGGTGCACCGCTCTAGATCGTGGCCGACTCCCCCTTCCATATGCACCCTCCGGCGCGCCCCCGCTTCGCACCTGCTATCTGGCCAGCCCCCGAATCCTCCTATTCTGTGCTTCCCATTTATTTTGGGCCAGCATGAAACCCTCTAGTGCAACCCCCTATTGTCCAGCGCAATGTCCCTCGATCGCACACTCTTCTTCCGGCATGCTCGCCTACCCTCTCTGACGGTCGTGTCACACCGCTGGTCAAGCACGTCTCTGTGCCAAACTGAGCTTTGCGTTGTTTTTGTTTGAGTAGTATATAATTAATTTTAGCTTGTGTTGTGTTTATTTTTATATGTGTGAATTTATTATTATTATTATTATTTTAATAATTGAGTTTTGTTTTTGTAAAGCTATGAGTTACTTTTTGAACTTTGTTTCATAAATCTTAAGGTGGTTTAGTAATAATTCAAATGATGCGAATTAAGTTTTCAAAACATGTAGGGCTATTAATTTTGAAATGTTTGTTCATTTGAATTGTTTTATGTCTGTGTTTATGTATTTTATTTATCATTGTAGTTGCAGCGCATTGACAAGTTTTTTCCACGGTCCTGCGATCGTCAGCTTGCGCGCTCATACGAGCCGTGTCGCGTCATCGTGATTGGTTTGCGAGTCGAGGTAGGTTCCCTACTGCACTCACCTTTAAATTTAGAATTTATTAATTGCTTGATGATATATTAATTTTAATGAATGAGAAATAATATATAATAATTAATTTTTAAATTATTATTTGGTGTGAAAAGATCTGCTTATTTTATACTAAACACTTGAAACATTTTCATGATGAGTGGACACCTAGTATTGAATGAATGCCTATTTGGACATTAAACATAATTCACGGAATTTCAAATGTACTTATAGTTTTAAAGATAAATGATATCTTCTAAACATGTGTTTTGGGTTTTCTCGAGAAATGAAGTTTTACTTTAAAATTTGGTGAAGACCCGTTTGGAACTTTAATAAAATAAATTATTTTAGAAAACCAACTCAAGGGTGATCTTTGGGGTGCGTTGATTGCGTGAGCTTATGTGATGTTTGTGCATCGTGAATGATTGATTTACATTGTGGACGCACCCCTTTTATTGCCTGTGTTGACATGGGAACCTGGCATAGTGAGTGAATCTTCTGAGAATGATTTACGCACTAGTTTAGATTACACACTGACTAGTGACCCCATAGTAGGGGAAAACTGAGTTATTGCTGCTATGGGGATTGGGACCCTCGGTTAGGACATGTAGGGCTATACCGAACATTAGGGTGTTATGAAGTCATCGAGTTAGAACATTCTTTCAGAATGCGTCACATGTATTCTATGTTCTGGATTGTTCACGATCTCCTAGGTTCAACCCATGTTCTTTTTTAAGTGTTTATTTGCATGTGGCGGATTATGGAGAGGTCGAGTTCGGTTTCTGGCCCATGTGTGCCACTTTTTCGATTTCCCATAGTGTGTGATGTGTGTTGTGTGTGATTTTCCTTTTGACTAACAACTAATGTTTGGATTTCTAAGTTGTTCACAAAATTTTTTAATATACAATGCACCTGTTTCATTCAACATTAAACTTGTTCTAAACTAAAAAGGGCAATGGACTGTTACTTGTTTTAAAAATGATAGTTTGTGTGGAAACCATATTTTATATAATTTAGTTCAAACCTGAAATTAGTAAATTATTTATTTAAAGGTAGTGAATTGGGAATAGTTTGTTGGGCACGCCAACTGAGTTTTAATACGCACGCCTATAGTGTTTTTCAGTTTTTAGTTTTTCTTGCAGGTTTGACTTGTGCTCTCTCGCTGTGGGCGAGAGTTGGTTGTGGAATGCTGAGCGACTCTCGGAGTCATGAGGAGTTTTGGTCATCATCCGGTTAGTGTGCTTTTGTTGGCCATTTTTTTTCCTTTCCTATGGTTTATCTATATTCTGCAGTTCTATTTTATTTCTGCTAATTTATTTAATTTCATTGGGAAAAATCATTCCCACTTGGTCTGTTTTGATGCCCGACATTAGTTTCCAGACCATGGGGAGCAGGAACGCCCCTCGGGCCATGTCACGAGCTGGCTGAGGTGACCGGTTAAGGGTCGACCCAGGTTGGTTCGTGACAAAATTGTAATAGAGGTGTTCATCTCCTGAGCGGACCTTGTTTTCAGAGAACCCATTGTTATATGGGGTTTTCATGGTAAAAGGAGTATAATTGTCGGGACTCGAGGCGTAAGGATGAGAATGAAACCATGAACCCTTACTCGTTCTGAACCTCAGGTTACCATGGGATGTTTGGGTTGTTGATGTCTTTTGATTTTTATGGTTTTTTTGGTACTGGGAAAATAAATGAGAGTCGGGCAAGTGACCTCTGTGAGCTCGCATGGTCTGTCAAGACATGTGGATCTGGTGACTTTACCCTATCATGCTCTTAGTGACAGTGGTGTGACTGGCGTATGGCCGCCAACCATGTGGCTGAGTCACCCATCATCACTAGTTTCCCTCTTGTGACCTTCATTCTGATAGTTGTTTTGTAGAGCTTCATTTTGGATGTTGTGAAAAGTTGAATTTTAAATGGAAATGACCATGTTTTGATTATGTTCTTTGTTTCCTTGTTCCTTAGTTTTCACCCCCACGACGGTTTGATGGATTCCCAAGGTGAAGCTTCAGGTGGTGCGCCCCTAGAAAATCCTCTAGTTGATCAGCCCATAGACTATGTTCTGGAGTTCTAGAGGTTGAACCCTCTTCTCTTTTTGTACAAGAAGATCCACTTGAGGCGGAGGTGTGGTTGCAGAATATTGAGAGGAAGTTCAGTTTCCTTGGGTTACCTGTGTCGTTAAAGGTGAATTTGGATACCTTTATGCTTGAAGGACCAACTTGGAAATGGTGGAAGTCTGTGTCTCAGAATAAGCCTCATGAAGATATAACATGGTAGTTTTTCAAGTCATCATTTATCCAAAAACACTTCTCTGAGTTGACAAATCTGAGGAAGAGGATGGAGTTGTGTTTTCTTCTGCAGGGCGTTGAATCAGTACTGGAATTCAATCGACTATTCATAGATCTAGTTCCATATGATCAATGTTTTGTTGCGAATGATCCTGGGAAGGCTCGACATTTTGAGTCTGGACTCTGACCTGAGCTGTGATCGAAAGTGAAAGAGATTAACCTAACCACCTTCTCAGATGTTGTGGGGCAAGCCTTTCTAGCTGGAGTTGGGTTAGTAGGAAGAATTGAGGTGGAGAATCCTCCAGTTTTGGGAATCAGTGCAGAGGATGGTGATAAGAAGAATGATAAGAAACCTAATGTTGGTGGTGGTGGTAGAGGAATCAAGAGGCCTTCATACCTTCAGTATTCTTCTAAAAAGTGAAATGTCATGATCTTTTACTAGTGTGGTAGGCATGGTCACAAGAGGATAACATGTCCGAGTGCTCCAAGTCCCTGCCACACTTGTGGACGATTGGGTCACTTGCAGCGTTTCTACTGCGGTGTTTCTAAGAAGCGTGCTAAAGCTAGACTTGGCTCGTCGAAGGTCACTTCAGCCCGTTAGCAGGAGTAGAGCGATGTTTGGGGAATAGTTTGATGTTTTCTCTTTGTAGTGTTTCTTGGGTGTAGTAATCATCTCTTGTAGCGTTTTTCGGTGATTCTTTTCTTTCAGTTTTCAGAATGGTTGTGGTTGATCCTCTTTGAAACTTTTATTTTATAAAATGTGTGTTTGGTGAAATTCTGGTTTTTGGTTTATGTTTTGGAATTTCTAAAGCCAGACTGCGAGGCGGGAGATGCATCAATCATCAGTGTTCCAGCCATAGGCTTCGTAGTGAAGTTAGCGCGTAGTTAGGAGAACCCTATAGGTTAAGAATTGCCTTGGTTTAATCCCGGTCTTTGGTGGGGCATAGTTTGTGTTCTTATGAATATTTGACATCGTTGAGGTAGTAGTGAAGGTATTTTTGATGTTAGATTGGTTGGGACCTTCCCTCCCCTTCCCTTGTGGTGCGGTTTCTGGTCCGTGTGGAAAGCTTTCAAGTTCGATTAATCTTGTTAGTTCTTATTGTGGGGAGACCCACAGCGGGTATTCTAATGTTACACCTGAATTAATTTAGAGTTAGTGCAATCCATATGGTGGGGAGTCCGTTCGAGCCTCCTCGTGTCAGTATCCTAGTTTCATTTCATGTTTCATTTGGTGGTGGGTTGTCTCGTGCGGAACCACCTAATCCGGAGTTCGTCCTCTCGAGTAAACTTTGATATTGGAGTACACCCAACCGTTTCGTTGGACGATGATTATATGGATATGTATTGGAGGTGATTTAATTTCGTTCGTTCCTTGGTTGAGACAGATGGTTTGGGTTCCACTTGGTAATGATTAAGGTGATCTTGTTTTAAGGATAAGTTGCATGTCATGGGGGTTCACTGTTCATTTGGATCGATAAACTGGAGGCGCTTAACCTTTTGGGGGTGAGTGACACTTAATGAGTTTTATCTTTGGGTCTTGATCTTATCGTGGATTTCTGGGGGTAGAAAGCGTTACGGTGGGGGGAATTGTCACACCCCAAACTATAATTTAATTTATTTTATAATTTTCATTTACTTTTAAAAAAAATGGGGTTCCGGTTGAGTACCTGACGAAAAACTTTTGAGTTATGTTAAAAAGTGCACATTTTTCAGCTGACATCATTGGGTGCACGGGTGAAGCGGGTGTTAGAAACCCCATGAGGCTCCGCTTAGTCATTGGCACGATTCTCCTGCCTCCGTATAATTGAAATGATTAAAGATGGTGATTTATTATGTTATTTAAATTTTTTATTATTAATAATTTTATTATTATTATTATTAAAGGGAGATGAATATTTTTATCATTTTAATTTTT
The DNA here is from genome assembly GCA_963277665.1 of Viscum album. Classification (NCBI taxonomy): domain Eukaryota; kingdom Viridiplantae; phylum Streptophyta; class Magnoliopsida; order Santalales; family Viscaceae; genus Viscum; species Viscum album. The sequence continues at coordinate 911,647,793 of OY728145.1, forward strand.
TTCGTTATGATTATTAATAATATTATTAAGAAGATTCATTTACGTTATTATAATCAATTAAAAGGAAATAAAAATTATTACTAATATTAAAAGTATGTCAATTATTTTATGAAGGATATTATAAACTATAATTTTCTCTTATTATTATTATTATTAGTATTAATGATTGATTATTATAAATATTAACAATTCCTTATACTAAATTACCTTTTTTTGTCCAAGTTTTATTATTATTATTATTAAGGTTTTATTTTTACTATTATTGTTTTAATTATTATCATTAGTTTTTTTAATTTTTTTATTTTAATCATAATTTTTTATCAATATTTTTATTTGTTACGTTTTTATCTATTTATTATTTATTTTATTTTTTCCTTTTATTTTCCCAAACCTACCCGCGGAATCCCCATGTTACCCTTTTTTTGCACCACCACCCCCTCCTTCCCCTTCTTCTCCCTCACCACTCACCTCTCTCCCTCCCAACAATCTCGCCTCTCCCTGCATTTCGACAACGACTCCTTGGCTCACCTGCACCATCCTCGTCACCAACCTCCTTCCCCTCTACATCCATGCACATGCCTTACAGCGCACCGGCCACCCCGCCCTTCACCGGTTTCCCTAAACCCTGCTCCACAACATGCCTTCGGCCTCTCCTCCTCCACTGCTAGCGAAGCCCCCCGGACCTCCCGCGACACCAGCCTGCCTTCCCTCTTAGCCGAGCAGGCTGTCGGCCCCTTGCAGCACATGCACCGACCACCGCCACCCTTCTCCAGCTTCCACGCACCCTTTCTCCATTCCGCCAACCCACCCCCATCACCCTCTTCCCCCACCAGCAAGCACGCCGACCTCCTTCCTCTATGTGTCGATGCTAGCTTTCCTGCACCGTGCTCCCAGACCATCCACCCTAATTGCACCAGCAGTGAACCACCTGCTCAGCACCCGACCAACACGAACCTTCTCTTCGGCAAATCTCCCTTCTCCAATCTATCTGGAGCTTATCTCCTCAGCACAGAAACCCCCTTACCAGTGCCCACCACTTTGCACTCGCTATCTGGTGCACCGCACTAGCTCATGGCCGACTCCCCCTTGCATCCCACCCTCCGGCGCGCCCCCGCTTCGCACCCGCTATCTGGCCATCCCCTGAATCCTCAAGTTTGGTGCTGGCCATTTCTTTTAGGCCAGCGTGAAACCCTCTGGTGCAACACCCTGTTGGCCAGCGCGAAGTCCCTCGACCACACGCTCTTCTTCCGGCGTGCTCATCTCCCCTCTCTGACAGTCGCGTCACCCCTCTGTTTGATCACATCTCCGTGCCAAACTGATGTTTGTGCAGTTTTTGTTTGAGTAGTAAATAATTAATATTATCATGTGTTGTGTTTATTTTTATTGGTGGGAATTTATTATTATTATTTTTTTAATAATTGAGTTTTGTTTGTGTAAATCTATGAGTTACTTTTTGAACATTGTTTGATAAATCTTAAGGTGGTTTAGTAATAATGTAGATGATGCGAATTATGATTTAAAAACATGTCGGGCTATTAATTTTGCGATGTTTTTTCATTTGAATTGTTTTAAGTCTTTTTTTATATATTTTATTTATCATTTCGGTTGCAGCGCGTTGACAAGGTTTTTCTACTGTCCTGCGATCGTCATCTTGTGTGCCCTTGCGAGGCGTGTCGCATCATTGTGATTGGTTTGTGAGTCGAGGTAGGTTCCCCACTACAGTCACCTTTAAATTTATAATTTATTAATTTATTGATGTTTTATTAATTTTAGTGAATGAGAAATAATATATGATAATTAATTTTTAAATGATTATTTGGGGTGAAAAGAGATGTTTATTTTATACCGAACACTTGAAACATTTTCTTGACAACCGGACACCCAGAATTGGAAGAATTCCCATTTGTCATTTAAACATAATTCACATAATTTATAATGTACTTATAGTTTTATAGATAAATGATTTCTTTTGAAAAAGTGTTTTGGGTTTTCTCGGGAAATGAGGTTTCGCTTTAAAATTTGGTGAAGGCCCATTTTGAACATTAATAAAATAAATTATTTTGGAAAACCCACTCAAGGGTGATCTTTGCTGTGCGTTGATTGTGTGAGCTCCATGTGATGTTTGTGCATTGTGACTGATTGATTAACATTTTGGACGCACCTCTTTTTATTGCTTGTGTTGACATGGGAACCTAGCATAGTGAGTGAATCTTCTGAGAACGATTGTCACACTAGTTTAGATTACGCACTGGCTAGTGGCCCCATAGTAGGGGAATACTGAGTTATTGCTACTATGGGGAGTGGGCACCTCGGTTTGGCCATGTAGGGCTATACCGAGTGTTAGGATGTTATGACGTCATCATGTTAGAGCATGCTTTCAGGATTAGTCTCATGTATGGTATGTTCTGGATTGTTCATGATCTCCTAGGTTCGAACCATGTTCTTTTTTTAATGTTTATTTGTATGTGGCAGATGATCGAGAGGCCGAGTTCAGTTGCTGGCCCATGTGTGCCAGTTTTTCCATTGCCCTTACTCTGTGTTGTGTGTTGTGTGTGATTTTACTTTGGACTAACAACTAAAGTTTGTATTTATAATTTTTTCACAAAATGTTTTAAAATGCAATGTACCAGTTTCTTTCAACATTAAACTTGTTCTAAACTAAAAAAAGGAAATGTATTGTTACTTGTTTTACAAATGAAAGTGTGTGTGGAAACCATATTTTATATTATTTAGTTCAAACCTGAAATTAGTAAATTATTTATTTAAAGGTAGTGCATTGGGAATACTTTGTTGGGCACAACTACTGAGTTTTAATACTCACGCCTATACTGTTGTCCTGTTTTTACTTTTTGATGCAGGTTTGACATGAGATCTCTCACTGTGGGTGAGAGTTGGTTGTGGACTGGTGAGAGAATTGTGGAGTCATGAGGAGTTTTGGTCGTGGTCAGGTTAGTGTGTTATTGTTGGCCATGTTTTTTTCTCGTCGTTTATCTATCTTATACAGTTCTATTTTATTCATGCTGCTTTATTTAATTTCATTGGGTGAAATCATTCCCACTTTCTCTGTTTTGATGCCCATCACTAGTTGCCAGTCCTTGGGGATCGGGAATGCCCCTCAGGCCATGTCATAGGCCGGCTCGGGTGACCGGTTCAGGGTCGACCCGGGTTGGTTCGTGACAGTTTTTCATGTGGAAATTGAGAATTTTGGAAGGAAAGGGGGTAGTTCATGGTTGGCATACGGTTTTCTGAAACCGTGTGACTAACCCTAGAAAACTTTGAAACCCTAAGTAGAAGGGGATTTCATAATTGTTTTATGGATTGTCAAAATGTGAGCCCTTTTATAAGAAATTGTGTGCCCCTATAGAGGGGCACACAATTAAGGTGTGTAGTATAGAAAACCATACACCGCTACCTAGAAATCTAGGCATGTGGTTTTTAATTCCTTGATTTTTTTATAAAATCAATACCACCCCTGATATCAACCCATATTCAACACATATTTAACGAAATAGTTTTCTTTCATTTTTCAATGATTTGAAACATATTTTAAGGCTCTCTAAACTCTGTTCAGGAAAAATATAAGACCTAATTGATAGATCTACACCTCTATTGGAAAGTAATATCTTTCAGTTTGTATTTATCTCTCCATATTTCCTACATCTATTTTGATAAATAGGAATTTTTTCCTCCATTGGTGATTTTATAGATATAGGTTTTCATAGATCTGATTCTTTTGATCTTGATCATAGGATTTGGTCTTATATTTTTTTTGTGTTGTTGTGATTTTGATCATTCAATTTCAATTTATAGATTTATGTTTTAGAGAACATCCATCAATGGGCTTGAGGCAGGTGGTCTAATTAATAATTACCACTCTTAATTTTATTTTATTTTTTGTAATTGTGAAATTTCTATTTTACATTAGGAAATATCATTCAAAATTGGATTGATTAAATGGGAAATTAATATATCAAAGAAATAATGGTATATTGGGAATATGAAATTGATTGATTAATGTAATTATTATTTGGATAATCAATGTTATTATGAATTGGTTCCTAATAGTAATTAATAGATGATTTGGCTTAAATGTGAGGGGTTAGTGGCTTATGTGAATACATGTTGATAAATTGTTTAATGGTGAAACATTAGTTTTACTCCATGCGATTTAAAATGAAGAACCATGATTGTTGGGATAAATAAAAATGGTGTACCATGATGAGATTTTTTTATAAAAAGGATAAGGATGATTAAACTTATCAAATGTGATATATTTTATATATGTGTGATTGATTTATAAAAGTGGTGTGGGATATGTGTTGATTCTCCAAATACCCATGAAGATTTATACATGAAATTTTACAACCAAATTGATGCATGGGAACATTAGAGTGTGAGATAGGGACTGATGATTCCAAATCCCATATGTGATAATAATAATGTGTGGGATAGGAAATGATGCTCTAAATACCCATGGGGTTCTAGACATTACACTCTAGTGCTAAAATGTGGGCATTGGACTTTGGTTCCAAGTATTCGTGGTATGAAATTAGAATTAAATGTATAATAGAGTACCATGATATAATGAATTGTGATTTCCTTATGATATGGTCAATACTTGGGAATATTATAAAGAAGATATTGTTGGTTTGGGTTTCATCATGAACCCGTGTAAAATTATGTGGTTAATTAAGGAATAATTGGATTTGTAAAATGCTTGTTTTATCACTTTTAATTTAATCACTGTAAAACTAAACATGTTGTTATTGACTAGATATTATATTTGACGCTATTAGTTATGGTATACTAATTTTTACTAACAACCTGCTAAATATTCCTAATAGGTACCCAAATAGACTTCATGTTTTCAGGACTGGATAAGGACAAGAGCCCTATGTTTGATTGCTGAGTTGGGATGGAGCATGGATGTGGGAATTGGTTGTGATTTCATGACTCTCTTGGGTATTTTTCAGTGTGTCGTTAGTTTTTGGTTTTCATTACACACTTGAAACTTATATGTCATCACACATGTACTATTTTAGTTATTTTCAGTTATCTATGTTTGTTTCATCTTCTGATATTGGTATGTATTGATCATGGTATTGTTTTGGTTGTTGGTTATTATCATTTGGTTAATGTTTATCTATTTCAATTGTTGTATTACTCTGATAAATAGGGTATATTCTCCCAATGTTTTATATTAGACCCTCTATTCTATTCAGTGGTGTCTAGAATATAGGGAGGTGTTCCTAAGATCATGAAACCGACCGGATCGTGGCACCAACATGTTAAACCCTATCCAGGATGTTTAAAAGTTGTATCCAAGATAGATTTCATATATTTTATTTTTTATTTATATTTTACAAATATGGATTAGAGAATTGGAATAGTTGATAATTGGTCATGACATCATCCATTATAGTAGCTTACCCATTTATGGGAGAAAACCCATGTACCTAGAGTAGGATTATTATTATCGATATTTGTTGTGAGAGTTGGATATTATTTCACCAAAGGTGATGCACTTGTTGTGTGATGTTACAGATGGTTTCTAAAATTTTCATTATGTCTTGGTATTTAATGAGAGTTTTTCATATATAAATCATTTTATAAAGTCATGAATTATTGATGAATGCATCATTTTAGGAATGCGTGGAAGAGAAGGTTTTTGTTGAGTTATTTAAATTTAAAATTGTTTTCTTTACTTATGAAATTTAAATTAAAATAGTTCCTAATATGGAATTAATAAGTTTAAATGATTTTAAATATGGTAAATAAAATATATAAACGGGTATAAAATGAAAAAATATAGTCATAAAATTGGTTACCCTATTTTATCCTTGACCAAAAAGAGGAATGGTTGACGGTAGCGATGCACTACCACAAAAATAGTTTTTCGCAGCCCCCCCCACTTTATCAACGCTAATGAAAAAGCGATGATAAAGGGGGGTGCCTTTATCAGCGCTCAAAAAAGCGCTGATAAAGGGTGCCTTTATCAGCACTAAAAAAATCACTGATAAAGGCACCCCTTTATCAGCGCTTGTTTAGTAGCGCTGATAAAGGGGGGGCCTTTATCAGTGCTTTTTTTTAAAGCGCTGATAAAGGGTCAAATTAAAATATATTTAAAAATATATTAATATATTAATATATAAATATAGTTATATTGTTATATAAATATAATATATAATTTTTAAATATATTTTAGATAAGTATAAATGTACATTTACACTTATTATACTTAATATATAAGATATTTAGTGAAAAATAATTCTTAAAAAATTTAAAAAATATTTTTAAATAATAATTTGATAATTATTATGGAGTAATAGTCATTTAAAAACAATTTGAGGACTAGAAAAATTTAAAAAATTTAAAAAAGATCCAAAATATGTTGAAAACGCAACTCAAACTTCAAACGGCCATAACTTTGGATCGTGGTGTCCGTTTGAGCTCTACCACATATCAAATCGAAGCCTGCGACGAGCTCTACATCGCTGGGACTTGGGGTGACCCTAGTCAAGCGTTGTTAGAGGCCAAAAGAGTCCCATAAGGCCTCCAAAACTGAGTTTTTTGTCGGGGTACCCATATTTTTTTAACATTTTGTGGATTTTCAATCTTGTTTAAGGGGGTATTATTGGCTTTTTTTGGTGGGGACTGAATTTATTCCAAGGTATTACATTCATATTGATATTATGTCTTTAAAATTTCATCCTTTTTTATAATGCAATGCTATTTATAATTAAATATATAACTATATGTACATATTTTTTATATATTCGCACCTAAAAATTAAATTTTTTAAATAAATAATTAAACATATTTACATATAAAATATATTAGCTTTATCTAAATAATAACTAATATCCAATTTATTTAAAATACCAATATATAAATATTTATATACCTATATATTAATCTAACTATATATATATATTAATCTAACTATATATATATATATTAAGCTAACTATATATATATATATATTAATCTAAAAACTATATATATATTAATATAACTACATATATATATATTAGTATTACTATAAATATATATATTAATATCACTATATATATATTAATATAACTATATATATTCATATAACTATATATATGTTAATATAACTATATATATTAATATAAATATATATTACTATACAAATAAATATAACTAAATATATATATATATATATTAATATCACTATATATATATTAATATTACTATATATATATTAATTTAACTATAAATATATATATTATAATATAACTATATATATTATTATCTAATAACTATATATATATTAATATAAATATATATTACTATACGAATAAATATAACTAAATAAATATATATAGAGATATCATGAATTGGAAGACAAATCAAAATAGAGTAGTGGTAAAGGCTTAGGCACGCAGGGGGGAGGTCTCGAGTTCAAATCCTGTGGGAGGCAGGGGTGCGCGCGCATGGGGGAATATAGCGGCAAGCGCTGTTAAAGGGTGAAGGGGTACGTGGGGTGATGTACAGGGGCAGAAAAGCACTGTAAAATGGGGGGCTCAAGCGCTATAAAAGCCCACCCGATTCGCAGTATTTTTTAAATTTTTTTTAAATTTTTTTTAATTTTTTTTAACTTTTATCAGCGCTTTTTTAAAAGCGATGATAAAATGGTCCTTTATCAGCGCTAAAATGAAAGCGCTGATAATTTTTTAGCACTGATAAAGGGGTACTTTTATCAGCCCTTTTTTTAGCGCTGATAAAGGACCCCTTTTATGAGCGCTTTTTTTAGCACTGATAAAGGGGTCCTATATCATCACTTTTCGGAGCACTGATAAAGGGGACCCCCCCCCCATTATCTACGCTGTCTTTATCAGCGCCTTTTCTAGCACTGATAAAGGCCATTTTTAGCGCTGATAAAGGCTGTATTTGTAGTAGTGATGGTGGCTCAGTTTTGAAAGTGGGGTGGCCCATATGGGGTGGACTATTATGAATTTTTGTGAATACCTCTTATGTAAATGTGATAATGTTCTATATTGTGTCCTAATATAAGTTTTTTTAATCGTAAAGATATACCTCCATGAATATTCTTGTTGATAGGATGGTAGGAGGACATGGTGGGAAATGTGACTCTAGTAGTGGAACATGTTACTTCGATAGTTCTAGGTGAATGGTCGAGAGACTGGTTCCATGATAAATTTTATGAAATTATTTAATTGATGTAAAGATACCTAGGGAAGGATTTGAAGAGTTTTTCAGATCTTAAATGGGTTTTCAAGTTGCAACACCCTCCGACTTTCACTAGAGAGGGTGGATTTGAGGTAGTTGAGTACTTCATTGAGTCTATCTTGACAATGATTGAACATTTAGAGACTCCTACTAAGAAGAGGGTCATAATGCATGCTTATATGTTACATGGTCAAGATAAAATTTTTTTGGGACATCCAAACTTAGGATGTAAATGTAGAGAATATAGAGTATAAGGACTCAAAAGAGAATTTTTGGGTGCCCTTTTACCCTGAGATGCTTAGGGAGGAGAGTGTATCAGAGTTCATAAGGATGACCTAGGGGAGTATGTATATGATAGACTACACTAATTTCTTTACTGAATTTTAGTTCATTATCATAGTGTTGGAAGGAGATGATGTAATTTTCATGAAACCATTTCAGGATGGGATTAAATGTGAGATTAAGTTCAAGATTAACAACTTTAGGATGAAGAAGTTCCTTGATGTGGTGAATCATGCTTTCATATCTGTGAGGAACATGAAAGAGGATTACAGTGGAGGATATATGGTTTCCAATATATGTCTAGAAGGAACCTCTTTCGAGATTAGGAATAAACATTATTAAAAAATCAACTATTGTGATTGAAAGTAGAGTGGTCATGGGGAGGGTATGTTTGGAAGGAAACCATGACATATAGGTAATGACAGAGGTGCTAGGAAGAATTATTGTGATAGAATGAGATATTATACCATATATTAGTGTTGAATTTTGAGTTTTATTTTTGTTAGAGGTCAAGGTAGTGGACATGGTGTGTTGGGTCAGGAGATCCATTATTAGTAGAGTAGTGCAGCTCTGGGGTTTCATCAGTTGAGATTTAATTGAGGTTGGGGTTTCATCAGTTGATATTTTGACCTTCTGATATACTGCCACACCTTTTAGAAGCTGGTATGGCCTTTATGAATTTTTTGTGATATTTTTCTGGCTAACGTATTCTCTAATATTGTTTTCCATTGATTAATCGAATCATCCACCCATACCTAGATCATTTTGTAGTATTTTTTTAGAATACATATTGGTGTACTCCAAGAATAATGGTGATGATTCCCAACATATTGACATCGTCCTGAGTATACTGAGAGATCTTAGACTGTACACCATGCTATCTAAGTTTCAATTCATGATTTCTAATTCTTTTATTAGGAAAACACAGACATAGGATGTTCAGGGGTCTAGATCTAAGTGTAAGATAATTAAAATATTTAAATAGATGCATGTTTTAGTTCAAAAGGCCACAATCAGATAACCCTTGTATCTATTTCACTTTTTTAACAATTTTGAGATGGATCCAGGAGAGGAAGTACGAGGATCTAGAGTTTCTGGCATTGAGGTAATGACTTGAAAGTGGGTAGTCACATTTATATTTGAATATATATGAAGATGATATTATCTATAACAGGAAATGAAACATCATGACTACGCATATACTGGAGGAGATAATATGTGAGCTTTTTGACATGATGTGGTCGATGCATCCTAGATTGACCAAGATATACTGAGATCTATATTGATAGCATTGGTGATCAGGTATGAAAAATAAAATTCTTGGGTTCGTGACATGATGTTATACCTATAAATAGATCATGTACAAGGATCAATGACCCTATGGCTTACTACATCTGTTTCCCATTCCAAAATGGTGTGAGATGACATTAACATGGATTTTTTTGTGCATCTCCCAAGGATGCCTCTGAATAATGACACTATTTGGGTGATTGTGGACTGATTAATGAATGTAACACATTTCTTTCCTATATGCTAGACTTTACCAATAGATTAATTGGTGTACCTGTATGTTCAAGAAATATTTCTTCTGTACGAAATTCCAAACAACATAGTTTTAGACCATGACTCATTTATTACTTCTTTCTTCTAGAATGGCTCGAAAAAGGAACATGGAACATAAGTATTTATGAGTATGTATTTTCACCCATAGAAATATGTTAATTTCTATCATACCATACATGTTTTTGCATATATTCAATGGGAATGTGTTCTAAACATTAGAGGGTTTTAGGATAGAAACTCATCACTTATTGAGTTCACTTATATCAATAATTATTGGGAAACTATATGGATGAGACCATATGAGGATCTTTATGGTAATCCATGAATATCACCTCAATTTAGTATAGATTCAAGTGATTTAGAGTTATTGGAACTAATTATTTTTAAAGATACATCAATGGAAGTCCAATTTATTGATAAATTTATGGCTAAGGCTCATAGTAGATATAGGTTGTATGTGATACACATTGATGACCCATTGTGTTTTTAGTGGTAGAAAATGTGTTCCCTTGGGTGTTTCCTAGATTGGGTAACTGTAGGATTTGGAGAAATGGAATGTTGGATCCTAGGTTTTTTTAAAATTTTGAGGTTGTGGTGAGGATTTGGATAATGGAATGCTTATTTTCAATTAAAAAAATGGTATATTACAATGCATGATATTTTTCATGTGTCACATATTCACTGACATCACACCAAATCATATCGTGTGATAAATGATGATGATGTTTATATTGAGACTGATGTGTTATTTAATGAGAATATAATGGATATTGTGGAATAAAATGATAAAGTGTTGCGAGGTAAGAATGTGCTGATAAATCGATTATTTTGGCAACATAGAAATGTTTAAGAGGAAAAATTGGAGATAGAAGTAGAGATTTCGGATAAGTGGCCCTATCATTTTACCTCAGAATATTAGAGATGCTTGGGGTACATATCAAGGATTATATATTATAATGTGGTATATTAATATATCCTTACATTTTTGGTGATGTCACATAGTCATTTGAAGGTAATATTGTACACTTATTTTGGTATTTGGGGGGGGGGGTTGGGGTGATTCAGGCGGAAATTGGGAATTTTGGAAGAAATAGTGGCGGTGCATGGTTGGCATCTAGTTTTCATAAACCCCACACCTACACCATGAAAACCATGAAACCCCATATAGAGGGGGGTTTTAATGTTGGGGCATGTTTTTTTAATCCTTTTCCCTATTTAATGAAATCATGTTACCCTAAGGAGAGGTTCATAGATAAGATGTATATTTTGAAAAACCGTGCACCCCTACCCAAGAAATTGTTGATTAATTTTTTTACTCCCCAAAATATTTATTAAAACATTCCCACCCCCGGTATCAACCCCAACTATACATGACCTATTATTAGTGTTTTTTTCATTTTTTGTAGATTCAAGATTGATTCCAAGGCTCTCTAAACCCCATTATTTATGAATTAAAGATTTGATTTATGGATCTACACTTATTCTGCTATGTAATATCATTTCATTTAGATCTATTTATCTCTCAACACTCACTCTGGATAAATAGACATGTTTTTTACTCCATTATAAATGGTCCAGATCTAGTTTTACATGGATTTAATCTATTTTATCTCGATCTTAGGATTTTGTCTTAGATCCATCATGACATTGTGATTTTGACAATTCCATTTCAATTTTGGTATTTATGATTACATGAAACTCTATCAAATAAAATGAGGTAGGTGGTTTATTTGTCAATTCAAATAGGATTAATTATATTTACATGTATTTCATTGTGAAATTTCAATTTCATGTCTTGAAATCACATCCCGAATTTGATTAATTAATTGGTAAATTAATTAATTATGGAATTTACAGGAATTTGGGTTTTTTAAATTGATCGATTAATGATATTATGATTCTGATGACCAATGTGATTATGAATTGGTTGATAATGGGAATTAAGGGATGGTTATTATTAACCATAAAGGGTTAGCGGTTTATATGATTGAATGTATGTAAATGGTTTAATTGTGGAACGTTGGTTTTATTACATGTGACATTAAATGAAGAACCATTATTGTAGTGAGAAATTGAGATTGTGTACCATGATTAGAATTGTTCAATAAGAATGTTAATGATGATTACCCTTGATAAATGTGATATATGTGGTGTATATATTATTGATTGATAAATTGGTTGTGGGGTAGGGAATGATGCTCCCAATACCCATGTTGTTCTGGAAATGAAATTCTAGACCCAAATTCATGCATGTGAACATTCAATTATGGGACTAGACGGATGCTTCAAATTACCATGGGGTTATAGACATGATGTTCTAGAACAAATTTTATGATTTTGAATATTCAAGTGTGGGATACGGAATGATGATTCAAAATCTCATATGTGATAAAATTGAGGTGTGGTAGAAGGACTAAGCCTCCAAATACACACGGGGCTCTAGAAATGATTCTCAAGGCCCAAAATGTTGGCATCAGACTATGGTTCCATGTTTTCTTGATATGAAAATTGGAATTAAAGGAATAATGGAAGACCATGTTATATTCTGTTGTGATTCACTTATGATATGGTTCAGACACTGTCACATGATGAAGCAAGTATTATTGGTTTGGGTGTGATTGTGAACTTGTGTAAAATTATGTTGTTAATTAATAAATAATTGGATTAGTAAACATTTCATTTTATAATTTTACATTAATTTTATCCATTTTCTTACACTATTTTTGAATGTATATTGTTTTAGACAGAATTGGAGGTTGGGTAATAATTTTTAATAACACCCTACTCAGGCCACATGATTGGAACCTGAATAGACTTCTTGTTTTCATGATAAGATAATGGAAAAGGCCATATGATAGATGTATCAGTTTGGATAGAACATGGATGATGAAACAATATGTGATTTTGGGACTATCTTATGGATCTTTCAGGGTGTATTTATTTATATGTTTTCATTTGACACTTTACACTTATATGAAATGACATATATATTATTTTAGTTATGGTCTTATATCAATGTTTTGTAGGTCATCTTATGATATTGGAATGTATTGATCATGGTATTACTCTGATTGTTCTCTATTATAATTTGGTTAAATATTATCTATTTATATTGTTATAATACTATAATAAAGAAGCTATAGTCTCCCCATGTGTTATATTAGACCTTGACTACTAGTTGGAAGCCTCAGGAATATGGGGAGGTGCGTATGAGGTCATGTAACCCACCAGATTGGGATAACAGTTTTTGGTACTTAGTTAGAGATTTTACACATGGATTAATCATATACATAATTTGGATACATGGTATATTTTGATACAAGGATCCAAATGGCTATGTGATTGTTCAGCTATGTAAAATTTGACTGCGTTATCAATATGTCTATGTGATGCAAATCAACTCATCATACAGGCCAATGTGAATTAAAAAATTGTGATAGTTTGGTTATGCGAAGAACTATAATATGGATCTGTTTAGCTATGTAAATTAATATAAGATGAAATTGGCTATTTAGTGATCTGTAATCGACTATGTAAAACTGAAACTTAATATTTATTACTGTTGGAGAACTTGATTGAGATTTAATGGTTTTCTTGAATTGATTAGTTGATGGATTAACTCTGTTGAAAAAATATATATATTAATAATCATATACTTAGAAAGGAAAAAAGTAAAGGAATAGTTTTTTGGAAAATACCCTTACTCATGTATTTTTTGAAAAAAATAAATGGGTTTTTAAATTAGTATCCACCTATTTTATGGATCTATAAGAATTAAACTATATGTTTTTTGCATGTTTTTTGAATCTCTAAAGTGTGAAGAAGATATAAAAAGATAGAAAATTGATTTTCTATTATATTATCCAAGAACTCTATCTGAATTATCTATTATATTATAATGTTTACATGAGAAGAAGAAAAATACTATGAATTTAAAACTATGCAATATCATTCAGCTTTGCTGTAATTTCACGATGACCCTCCTTAATATATTATCAACCCTAATTATCTCTCAAAGATATTTATTCTTTTTCTCAATTTTATTTTACAACTATGATCAATCACTAATTACACTATATTAATCTCTATATTTTATTCTAAACATTCTACATGAAATAACCTTGAATATTACTGTTCACTAATAATTCTATGATGCTAGTTTAAATATCATTTGTGGTTATAACAAGTACCAGATGCCTACATTTAGTCCTGTTGTGCCTGGAAGAAGGATTATGAACACCCGAAAAAAGTATGGGTCTTGTGAAAATATCATAACACCTGGATAATATTGTTGTTGGGATTAACAAAGGGTTATGTGTTCCTCAAACATCACTAAAATTTTGTGAATATTTCATTTTAATAGAGATTTTATTTTTTTCTTCTTATTATGTTAAATTAAATATAAGAATTTATTAATTTTTAAAATGGAGTTAATTATAAGAAAATATATATTTATGGAACTCAATCCACCCCTATCATGAGTCTTAGTGTATTTTATATCTAAAAACAATTTGTATTAGAATTTGTGACTATTTAGTTCTCATCTATCAATGTTTGAAGTCTAAATATCATCTTGGAAATGTATACTATGACTAAAAATAAAGAATGTATAAATATGGATAGAGTAAAATATTAAAATTCTGATAAATATGATTACTAGAACAGGCTTATGATCGAATAAGTAAAGAATATTGGATTGATGGTTTATCTTAAAGTCATGAATCCTTATTTAATTCCATTGGCATAACCAAAAACATGGGATACAAAAACTGAAAAAAAAAACTATGACTAAAATTCTAAAGAAATGGATTGTATTTTTCGTGTACTAGGTTTATATGATATGAATAGTGCTTGTCAATTCCAAAAAGACCATATAAATGTTGAATATTTTATTTATTTCATATTATGTTATATATAATGTGTGATCTCCCATGTATAACACTTCTAAGGGGAAGTTTGATTGTTTCAGAATTTTGAAAGGTGAGAGAATCACACAGTTAATTTGAAGACTTAATGACGTAGTCAATAATTTTTAAATTTTAGGAAAACCCATTACTAAACTAGATCATGCTTTAAAAATCAATGAATTATAAAACTAAGATGGAGTGGTATTTTTACCATTATTTGAAAATTTACAGAGCTCGATAATTTTAATATAAAAGATGTCATTGGAATTCTCATTATATATGATGAAGAGATGGAACATGAAGCTGGATAGCATAGATTAGTTAATAAGAAGTATGATTATAAAAAACTTTAAACATTAAAGGATGATATGAATAGAAAATATATTCAAATAGTTGAGTTAATTGGTTAAGATACATCAAGTAGTTATACATTAGACATCGGGCTTACTCACTTTTATAAAAAAGTGAATACTTTCTATAACAATAAGATAGGTTTAAATAAACCCATCATGATTTTTATGAAAAATGATGGAAACACTATAGTGGTGAGATGAAATTAATTAAAAAACTCTTGCACAAATCAAACTGGATTTTCAATTTTCTAAAAGTTAATAAAAATCGCTAGAAAATTTACTACATAAAAGTTGGATACTAGAGGATATCTAAGAAGGACATGAAGGCTGCATTGAGTAATTTAGAGGATTGTAGTGATGTTAAATATTTATAATTAGATGTTTAAATATTTATTTAGATTAAAAAAAATTTCATTATAGCACACTCTAATGTGGTATATTTATATTATTATTTTGAGCATGACTCTTAATCAAAAAATCAAAATTACTCTAAGGATAAATTATACGAATGCTACACCATTCTAGAGAATAAATATTAATAACATAAAATGGAAATTAAAACTTTGAATAAATCCTATGGTGTTATTATTAATGAAAATGTGGTCTTAAATAAAAAAAATTCATATTCAAAAACCACGATGAAAAATTCAACTAAATATTGTCTTAAACAAGGTAAAAAAAACTAAATTTAAAAAAAGAAGTTCAAGACATCAAATTTTCTTCAACGGTTTTTAAAAGTGTTAAAACATATTTAAAAATATTTATTGGAATGAATAAAAGTAAAAAATATATGTTTGGTATAGGAACTCGTGATGAAAATATAAAGTTTTAGAAAAAGAATTTTGTGTCTAGTTCTAAAAGAAATAACCTCTCTAAAATTGCATGTTTTTACTATAGAGATTGATAGTGAAATTCCAATAATTTTAGTTTGATAAACCCACAATTCAATGGACTTAACCATGCCTTTATTTTAAAATGGTTTTCAAAATTAATTTATGGAATTTTGGGATGACACAAACAAATTTCTGTTCTGAAATTTTTAATTTCAAACCATGTTGGACCTAAAAGATTATGAGTATGAAAACAATTTTTAGTTTAATATATATTTGTACGAAAAAAGTTCCAAGAGGATCAATAAAAAACTGGTACACGGATAGAGGATTCTCAAAAAATAATATTGGATACTTCTCTAATTTCAATTCCTTATAAAACAATTAATGAAGGCCATGTCACTTTTAGTGATAATACTAATGGAGAATTATGAGAGTTGGATCTGTTGAAAATCCAAGATCATTACTCATAAAAAAATTTGTTTATTTGGAATAATTAATCTATATTTTGATAGTCATTTAAAAAAATTGATGAAGGATATTTTTTTTATTTTTCAAAAAACAAATGTTCTATTTTTGAATATAAAAATTATTAAATTTAAGGCACATTTAATGGGTAATGTCAATAATCTTGATCGAAATTTTTTAATGAGGGAAAAATTCAAACGTTTAATGTTTAAAAAATTGAATCCTAGATTTGGTATAGAATAATTGGAAATTTTATTACCTATTATTTCATAAAATTATCTAAAAATAATTTATTTTCAGACTTCACTCACCTTAAATTGAATAAACAACGATATGATTCTAGAAACATTGTCTATAATCAGAAGTCATATTTTAATCCAATTAAATAACATTCGACGATTATAACCCAAGATATTTTTAGTATGTATTTTTTGGGTTATCTTTAATTTTAATCCTAAGAGGAAAATAATTTCATTATGTGTGAATTGATGATTTTTCGAGATTTACTTGGGTTTTCTATTTTAATGTAAAAAATGATAAATGTTATATTATTATAAAAAAATTAATGTTGTTTCAAAAACAGAAATATACTGATATTATTTATCTGAGAACTGACCATAAAGATAATTTTAAAACTATGATTTCAATTTATATTGTTTAATATGGTATCAAACACAATTTCCCTACCCATTAGACACCAAAAACGAATACTATTTTTGTAAGAAGGAATTTTTCTTTGTATGAAATTTCTAGAACAATGTTCTGTCAATATAACTTGCCTACTCATATTTGGTATGAAATTGTAAATATATATTGTTATGAGATAATTAAATACATAATTATTCATATTTAAAATTAAAAAAAATATTTGAGATGTGGAGTAATAAAAATTAAAATGTTTGATACATTAATGTGCTTGGATGAAAGGTTTATATTCTAAATTCCTTGGATGATCTGGGTAAATATGATCCAATGTATGATGAAGAAATATTACATTTCTATTATACTAAATCTTAGGAATAGATAGATATAAAAAATGTCATATATTACTGAATAATGAACTCATTTTAAAATTTAGGAAAGTGGTCCTTTTGATCACAAAATTACTCAAATTTCTGAGATATGTTATTATTTTGAAAACATAAACATTAATAGTTTTTTACTGTGAAAAGGATGATGATTTGGAACGTGATTTAATCAAACTAAATATTGAAAGGATGGATACTAGTGAACCAAAAAGTGTGTTTTCTATATAGTTTAGAACCATTATAAACCATCCCTTAGAGTCTGATATGGGAATCTTAGATGAAAATATTGTGAATAGAAGGAGCGTATGAAATTTGGTAGAAGTTTTATTCGGTTTTATCTAAACTAAAATATAATTATATAGATGAATCCTTAGTAGATGAGTGTTGGTTTTTATAAATATAAGAATAATTAAACCTTTTCAAAAGGAATTAGGTGTAGGAATTAGTTGATAGACCATCAAACTATCCTATTATTGGAACAAAAGGTGTTTTTAGAAATAAAAAATATGAATATGGTGTTATCCCTAGGAATAAAGATATACTAGTTGAAAAATATTTTAATCAACAAAAAGGTATTATGATTATAAAATTTCACCTTTACCTAAAATATAAGAAATTACTATTATACTAGCCTATGAATGACATATGAATTTCAAATTATATGATCCATTTGTAAAATTGACATTCATAAATGGTTTTCTTATAGAGGAAGTTTATGATAAACAAACTCTTGTTTTTAATATCCTCATTTTTCAAAATTTGGGGTTTCAATATTAGCAAATATATTTACATCCTTAAATAGTCACATAGATCCTAGAATGACCATTATGTTCATTTCTTTTTTAATATGGATTTCCAGTAGAAAACTCATATTCAATTTTATTTAGAAAAAATTCACTTTCAGATATTTTTTAGTAAAAATATATATTTATGATGTGAATTTTACTTGTACAGATAAAAAAGTGTGTAATGGTTTTTCAAAATTCATAAATATATTTTTGAAAAGAGTATGATGGGTGAGTTAAATTATATTTTAGGATTTAAAAATTTTCAATAAGATTTCGGGAATGTTCTAAATCAAAGAAAATACATACTTTACATATGTAAAATGTTTTTAATTGAATGTGGTAAAGTAAATTGAAATCTTCTGAGTTATAGTGAAAATATTTACATGGATGAAGCTAAGAAACCTACTGACAGAAAGCTATACAGAGGAATAATTAATAGTCTATTGTATTTTACATCTAGTAGATAAAACATTATGTTTATAAAACATTTTTGTGAAATAATTCAATAAAATCCTGTAGAATATAAATTAAAGGATGTGAAAATAATTTTAAGGTATATAAAAGGAACAATTTAACATTCCTTTTTCTAAAAACATATCATTTCAATTTAACGACATATTTAGATATTTATTTTAGTTGTTGTAGACTAGATAAGAATATTACATCTAAAAAATTTCATTTTATAGGAAAATCCTGATAATCTTGTTATGGTATGAAACAATACTCTATAAGACAATCTACTAAAATAGTAAAATTTATTGATACTAATATTTATTATGAAGAATTACATTGGATGAAACCCACCATAATGGATTTTGGATTAAATTATAATCAGGTATCAATCAAATGTTATAGAAATAGTACTATCAAAATTTCAAAGATTTATATAAATCATTCCAGAACAATGCATATAAACTTATCCTATCATTTATTGATAAATCACACTAAAAATTATGATATTAATCTTGACATTATCTCTACTAAAAATATTTTTTTCTAGTATTTTTACTGAACTCCTTTTGTGTGATCTTTTTGATTTTATTATAATGTAATTGGGTTCATTTGAATTTAACTGAATTTGATTCATAATATTTCAAAATATTAATTTATACCATATTAATAGTTTGGTTTTCATGCTATATGGAAATAAAAGGAGTTTATTTTATTTTACAATTTAAATTGTTCTATTTTAGAGGATAAGAAATAAAATTTTAATTTTAATTTTTTAAAATTATTATCAAGTTTTTTAGTAAAAATCAACCAAAATCTTACCGGTTATGTAACCCCTTTGGGAATTGGTTCAATGAACAGAAACCCATTTGGGTTTTGACCCATTCCCATTTGTTTATGGTTCTTCCATGAGAAGTTTAACTATCACCCCTAACCTCTCATTCATCGCTCCACCTCCAATCAACCTATCAGAAATAAGTAAATTGAATCATGGAGATGAGGGAAGCTCTAGTTCATCCAAGAAATTAAAAGGTAACAGTGCGCTCTGTTAGGTTCTTTTAAGAAAGGAAATCGATATTGTATTGGTGAAGTCAACAGATATGATACTGAAGAAGGCACCTCATTTTGAAGGTTGTAAGTTTTTATTTTATGAGAAGAAATATGGTTTCCTTTTTTAAGAAGAGCTAAATGAGTTTTTGGGGATTATTGAGTTCTAGTTCACTAGAACAAAGGATGATATTTCAATGAATTTAAATTGTAAGATCATTCTTGTTTCCACAATTGAGTTAGTAGATATAATTCATTTTCATGATGGTGGGGAGTAAAGCTATGGTCAGAATCTTGTTGGAACAAGTTCTATATGGCCAACTAAAGTGGTCAAGTACTTAATCAAAAACCCCACCTTTATGAAAAAACCAATAATAGATTTACTAGCTTGATGAAATGGTTTGGGGAATTTTTTTCATACATGGATAGAACAATGAGAAATAGATATGGAGAAAGTATTTTTTTTATTATGTATTAGATATATATTCTAATTAATAATGTGAATTTTAATTTTCAAAGATACATGATTCATTTTATACATCATTTCATATAATGGAATGATAAAATGAAATGTTATCCATTTGGTTGGATGATCTCACTTATTTTAAAGAAGATAGAATTTTATCTAAATTTGGGGGATAGATAAAATATATAGAAAAGTAATATACCATTTTTAGTGCTATTGAAGACCTTTGTGTTTTTCTAGGACACGAGTTCAAACTCTTTGAAGTTAGTTGGTCAGGATAGTGAGGTACATGGGTATCCAACCCAAACATCACCACCTAAAGATGGAATGCATGATGAGGTGTTTTATTCTAGGGAGGTATAGGATTCTTAAGTATCTACGAAAACAAAACCAGAATTTCCTGAGGTTATCCTTACAATGGAAGAGCTATTTCAATGAAAATATTTCGATGATTTTAGAGATACTAAAGTTGTTTATAATATAGAATTAGTTATTGAGACAACTACTTTTGATTACAAGGGAGGCCAGTTAAGATTATACCAAGTATTTCATGTGTTGAAGGTAGACCATAATTTGATGTTAAACATCATACAGTAGATCCAATTATTCCTAGATCACCTACTGGTGGAGATAGAGATGGTGATTTTGATATGTACATTGTTGAACATTCTCATACACGAATTATTCCCTCATGACCTCTAGTTCATGAATAATTACCCTTGATTAATAAGAGCTCAAGAAGATCAAAAATGAAATCATTTTTCTCATATATTTTTAATGAGTTTGATAGTAATAGAGGATATTTTGATGATTTGAACAAGTATCTAATTTCTTATAAGAATGTGATCATATAACTCAAGGTGTTAGATATTTTAAATGATTATTTCAAAAAATAAGTTTGGATTATACCTACGCAAACAGTTTTTATTAATTGTATTTAGAAAACCCCTCTTATATAGTAAGTTGTTTCAAAAGTAATATCCATGGACCTTGAGAATATGAAATCCCATATAATAGATCTAAATGATGCTTATCATACATTGTTAAAATTAAATACACTTGGGGTAATTAGTGTATATCAATGAATCTCATTATAAAATAATCCAATGATACAATCATAAATCACCCAATATGTTTTTTTGAGGTCATTTATTATTGTGTTGATATAGAGGAATGATTTTAAACTTTTTAAAGTGTAGTGCTATGAAAATTTTAGTTCATAACTTTTTTTACCTCGGAATCTACCACCTCAGTACCATTACAGGTTCTAGATATTCATAATGATTTAGATTATATTCTCTCAGTATTTAATATTGTATGTTCTTATATTCAATATCTATAGTGTGTCATGTTCACATGAGTGCTGATTCAATAGTTCAAGAAGAATATTTTGGGTGAGTTCCATGATACTAGAGATGGTATTAGAATGTTTTTTATTGGAACAGATATGTACATAAATAAAATAGTGTCATTTTATAGGTAATTTTATTGAATGAAAATAGAGATCATGAATGTTTCTAAATCTATTCAATGAATGTTTTTAGGTTTCTTGTTTGAGTGTCTAAAAACTATCATTGTTTTGTTAACCTAATTGTACAAGGTTTATGAGAAATTAAAAAGGTACATATTTTGAGTCTTTAGAAGAGGAATCAAGTTAAAAATATAAAGATGTGTATAATATTAAATTTTATCCTATAGGTAAAATTTTGGTAGTCTACAGGCCTCCAAGAGATATTTTTTCTTTGGTTCTATTTTCATCTATCTTTGATATACATTCTCAAGATACACCCGATCCTACAGTCGATGCTTTTATTCCTCAACATCAACTTGTTGTTGTTCATAGATTATTGAAATGTTTAATAGAAAAATTTATAATTAGGGGTAGAAATATATAATCTATGAATTTTAGAATGATAGTAATGTAAATTTATGTGGACATAATTATACTAAAGCATCTATTAGATCATCTATTTGGTCCATATACTGCTAACCATTCCCCCTTTCTTAGTGTTCCTTCATTTTTCTCCACTAGTCATCTTGATTCATTCAAAGGGTTAATGGTAAATGAATTTTTCACTATTTCTAAAATGCATAAAAAATAATCCTGGATTATTCATGAGATTTAAAATTAATAGATTATTAGAAGGATAGACAAGTGGGCATAATCCTTTAATCATCTAAGAGGAAGAAGGAAATCATGATCTTATACTCCATATACATTTTGAGTTATTTGATAGATGGTTAATTTTTTATGATCCATTCACAATCTATTAGAGAGAGGAATCCAAAGTTGATACATCCTTATATTCTTAGTGCTCTTAAGAAGGAAACTCATCCTTTAAACCTATAAAGAATGTTCGTTTTGTTCCTATTGGGTTTTATAGTTTTGATACTACTCAAAGTCTCTCAAAACCATTCTTTTTTAACCTTCTCATCATTCCTAATTAATTTCTGCTATCATTTCATATAGTGGAGAAACTATAGGAATAGGGAAGGAAGTGATACCTTCTATAATGGAAAATCAAACTACCTCTCGAACCGACCCTACCCTCAAGATTCCTCCACCAATGAAACCTTCTCATTTTGACCCCATCTATAAGACTAGGTGTTATCACTAATGTGAATTAATTTTTTTGGATGTTGAGTGGAATTAATTTTGATCATGATTTAAAATCAATGAAATTATCTCTTATTAGTTTATTATTATTTTATCAGTGTTTGATTTTATTTAATTTTTTTTAATATCTTTATTTTTATTACTGAATTCCACTATTTCCGTAATTTCAACATCAGTTTCATCAATATAATTCAAAAAGTCTATTACTCACATTTCTATTTTAATAGTATTTTCCATGTACATACCCTTCCTTTTTATGACAAAAGGGAGAGAAATTTACATAAATACCGCATTGAGGGATAGATAAAAGATGTCAAATTAAAGGGGATAAATAAATGAGATAAAATACATTTTTTAAGATATATATAATATAGTTTTCTACAAAATTCTATAAAACCATTTAATATTTTCAGTTTAGTTTCGTACGGGTTTTGAAATAATCAAAAGGAGGAGATTATTGGGATACTAATGTTGGTCCAACATATCCCATATACCTTAGGTTTTAATGATGTCTAGAAACCGTTAATATATTAATGATGATTTTATTTCTTACTGTGTTCATTAGGTTGTATCATAATTTTAAGTTTTTTTTTGTTACAATCTTTATGTTCTCAATTATAGACAATTTTCTGAAAGTTTCCCTAAGTCTGTAAAATTCACCCACATGAGACATGTGGTAACATGGATAACTGTATATTTTTTTCATTAATATACATAAATTACCTAACAAAATTATTATTCTTTGTGAAATGACTCCCTAGTAGAAAACCTTTTGATGAAATAACCTATGTTGATCGATCACCAACATGAGAAATCATCTACATAGAATGAACACATATTTAAATTGGTTACATGGAGAAATAAGATATATAATTTGAAAACATGTTACAAACAGATATGTGGATCCAAAGGGATATGTGATTCATTGTAATACCAAGAGATTTTTTGAATTATTTATTTTGAATATGTTTTTATTATGATATTTTTCATTTCTTGAATCCCTAAAAATAGGTTTTTACATTAAAGAACTATGTTTGGATTGCATTATACAAAACAAATGTAATTATGAACTACAGAAAAAATTCAGTTGAACATTCTCTACATGAAACACCAAGTTAAGCATACATCTCAGGCAATATTGACTTTCCTTGATGGCTCACATAACACATAAGAACGAGTGTTACCAAATTGTAATATATTATTAAAAATACAATTGTTTATTATTATAATATATAACCTAAACATTTTTTAAGGTTATTAATAGGATTGAATTAATTATAAAAATACATGTTTGAATTCATTATTTATAGATGAATCAGAAATAAGAACCATTTGAATATAAATTGAATATTTTTAAAGAAAACTATTTTTTTGCTCAAAAACCTATTTTATCATAAAAAATTAAATTATTATAAATTGGTGAGTGATATTATTGTAATATATTAATTATATATCCAATAAAATATTTTTTATATTCATATAATAGGTTTTTATAATATAATATTGGGATAGACCCAATTTCACACATAAAACACATATATTTATTGAGGAACTTTTAAAGTCGTGTAATGGTAAAACTATTTTAAATATAATTTTTAGAAATTTTAAAAATATTAAATGTAAAAAAAACTTCATATTTGAAAGATAAATAAAAAAATTAACTTTGGGTGATTTTTTAGTATTTTTTCTGTGAAGTTTCATTTTTTAATGAATATTGAAAAATAAGAAAATTTAATTCAAATATATTTTTTCATATAATTTATTTATATCAATAAATTATATTTTTAATTAGCTATAATGTTTAATTATATTTAATATTTATAAAATAATACAATTTAGTTGATTGTAATCAATTTCACTTTAAAATTGAATATAAAACATAGAAAACATTGGAATGTTTTTAATCAGAAAACTTGTATTGTCATCCCATTTTCGGGATAAAATTTAAATAAATTTCTACCAATTATATGATTATAATTTGGTAAAATTAATTAAATACTTTGAATAAGAATAATTTCCAATTTATAATAATGTAAAAATTGTTTTTGGAAAAAAATAATAGTGAATTTAAATAAAATTAATTACAACAATTAAGAAACAAAATTAATCTTAACAAGAGAATAAACACTAAAATTAAGGGCCCGAATGACCTAGCCATAAGTAAAACAGCCATTGGATGGAAATGAACCTCCCATTAACCTTATATGATGGGTTTTTTTATGACTTTTTATAGGTAAAAAAGTAGGTACACATAACTTGTTTAAAAAAATACCAAGTGAGTCATATCCCTCCATTATAAAAAGGACTCTTATCCTCCCACTTACTTACAACTCTAAATAGAACATGGATCAATTAAGCTCTAACAAAATATATACTATAAATATCTACCCTAAAACCTATAATCCTCGGCTTTGGCCAAAAGAAATCCAATTAATGCCTTTCGTGCAAACTAAAAGGAGTTACCCATAGAAGAGGTAACATTCGTCCTCAATCTCATTTCTTTTATTTTTGTTATCCACATACAGACTATCATTATCCAATGATTATAAAACAAAACAAGTATCCTAAATATACTATGATTTATTTATGAAAACAGTTAGACCTACACTTATTCAGACTTCTATCTAATAGGTTACAAGCATACTGTTTATGTGTACGGTGAACTACTGCTTCACAAAATGATGATAGTTATTTTTTCCTTTACTGCCTCTCATGGTAAGAATAATGTTGGGAACTCTATTTATATATAATATATATGATAAATAGTATTATTTTATGAATTTTTAATTATTTTAAAACTCATATATATAAAATTTCAATTTTTTTAAAATACATTAATTTTGATTGAGAATGTGTGGACGACCACCACCTTAATAGGATTTGATTCATTCACACACTACATGAAATGTATTAAGGGTGTTTTAGGGAAATTATATGATATATATGATATAATAATTATATTTTATTGATATTATATACATATATTCATATATTTCAATTTTTTGTTTCTTTTAATACAACAATAGAATGGAAACAACATTCATGCGTACGTACAATGTCAAAATAAATAACAAATTAAGACACATGTGAAAAACATAGTGAATACTACCCCAAGTGTTACCTTAACATATAATTGTTAATAAGCAGGAAATATAAAGTCATAATAAACCAATATATGGTATTTGACCTAAGAATATTGTTTTTTTATAGATTTATAATAAACTTATATTTATTATATATGAAATTTTATGAGTATGATGAGTGTCAAGACACATGGTATGGGAATTTCATCTCACTTTTTTTATAACTATAAGACACATGAAATCTTCAGCACTATTTTATTTAGTATGGTGTAGATACTTACCATGAATGTATTACATGACTATTATAATTAAATTTATAGTTTTTAAATATCCATTCTATGATATTTATTTCATGGGGTTTATGTTTCAAGAGTTAGAAAATCAGTAAGATAGTTTTGTATCAATTTTCCATCATTGGGACACATGTTTTTTTGCACCAACATTATTTTTTGAGGAGTGAGTACTTACATTTGAAACATTATATCATGAATCTCCTTCTTATAATGATATTTTATTGTTTATTTAATTTCATTTTCTTACATGGAGTGTACGATTCCATGTTACCATGTTGTAAGAGTTTATTGAAACACTCTAATTGTTTATCAGGATTGTTTATGATTATGCTCCCATTGATGAAATACTATAATCCATATCTCATGAAAACTAATGATTTTACTTATCCTTTGATAATTCATGATATATCCATATATTAGTATGATTTTATAATCTATTGTTGTAAATATTATTAAGAATAAAAATTTATAAAAATATGATCGTATTTATCTCTTCGTTGAAAATATTATTTATTTCAAAAACTAGGTTTTCAAAAGGAATCCTCGAAAAAGGATTTTAATTTTTTTAATGATTATTTTAAAAGTTTTCAAATATTTTTCCAAGAAAATTTTATATAAAACTTCTTTTTATAAAACAATTTTTTCAATGCAGAGTTGATATTTTCTTCATGACATGTTTTTTAAAATATGTTGAAAAATTATCTCCCATATAAGCTAAAATCTAGTACTATTACTCGGGACTTTCAGGGGAAATGAATAAATTTTTAAATTCATATTATTTCTCTAAATTTATTATGTCTTGATGGAATTATATTCATGAAATATATTTCTCTTTCATGGGTTATATGTTTTTTAAACCAACTTCTTTTCATAGGTTATGCTTTTTTTTGAAATGATTAGGAAACATGTATCTTTTTTCACAAGTTATAATTTGATTGCATGTTTATAATAATCTTTTTTTATGGGTTATTATATTAATTTTAATGATATTTTGGTACATATATGTAGGATTTAATTATGATAAGGGTGGGACTTATATCTCCCTCTGATTCATTGGGTACTAATTTATGTCACATGATATAGACTACGATGCTAATGGGAGTGAAACTAGACTACTAAGATGGACATGGGAGTGAACCATGACTACCAATATGTTATGAGGAGTGAACTCATGATACTAAGAAGGCCATTGGATTGAACCATGACTACCAAGATGGTAAAAGGAGTGAAACCATACTAATAAGATGGTTTTGGATGTGATTCCTTGATTACTATCAAAATTATATTATATAATTATGTGTTTTCAAAAATTCAATTTTTTATTCCTAAGTTAGGAATTCATGGATTATGTTCTTAATTTTCTTATGATCCATGTGTTATAATCTGATAATATTTATGCCATTATTTTTTATTATGATCGTTGATATGGATGGTATAATCTTATATTTTCATGATCATGTTTTCATACCCTAATTCTTAGGATTATTCCTACATATCTCCCCAATTTACCTTTATTTAGAATCTGATCTCACACATTTTTATGTTTACTTTCCCCTATATTATGATGAAATATATTATTTTCGAAATGTCTATGAAGGAATCTAGTCAAGAATAATCTTGTGGGAGATAATGTCGATCTTTTATTTATTTGAGTTTATGTTTCCATGTTTCCAAAGTCACTAGACTAATACGGTCTTTGGGTGTCTATTTGTATAATTTTTTAAGTATTACTGATTAGTTATATAATGCTAAAGTATGAAAATTGAGGGATGTTATAGTGAGTTTCAAAGGAAATTTTTAGTTAACCTTTAGAAGATAGGATTATAAAACTTTGGTGAGATACCTAGGTATATTTCTAAAGATATATCTATGGATTTTCTAAATATAAGTATAAGGATTAGTTTATGATTAGGAAAATGTCTTATAATTTTTTTAGAGGATTGAGTGAGTGGTTTTCAATAAATACATACATCTCAAGATACTACAAGTGTATGTGTATTTGGCATATAAGTACCTTGGATTAACCAATCTAAAAAGGTATGTCGGGCCTGAATCGACGAAACCTATTACTCGAAAATAGGCCTTACTACACACCTGGTTTGACACTCCTAGGGCATATGCTTTGGGAATTCATATACTCCTTAAAAACCATCATGATCGATTGAAATAGAATGTTACTGTGAATAAACTAGGATAAACCTAAGGTGTCATCAATTAAAATGTTGGTTTCATGATTTAGACATCCTATATGTAATTTTTCATGGCTATGAGGTATTCTTCTATGATGTTTTTTTATCACCCTATGCTTTCTAGTTTTAGTTAATGGATAAAACTAAAAGGAACATATTTAATATTTAATGTTTTAGATGTGAAAATAATGGGAATTATGAAAATTAAATTCCCAAGTGTAAATATCATATAGGGAATCAGGAAGGTGGTATAAGTATTTGTTTAACTTATGAAGATGATGAAACCAAAAATGACATGTGGAAATTATACGATTTTCATCAAATATTGTTTACATTAAACCTAATAATAATAATTATATTGAGGTTGAGTAACCTTAATACACTATTAATATTTCATATTCTAGAAATGATGTATTAATGAATAAGTTGCTGAATCTATAGTAATGTTCTAAGAATAAATTTGGATGATTAATGTATTTTTGTTTTGAAATTCAAATATTATGTTATATGAATCTGGAATATGTAAGTATTTGCAGTGTAAGATTTCATTAAGTATTAAAAAGGATAAGTTTAATTGTGATGAATAATTAGAAAATAAATATTTTTATTAAGGGAAGGTAACAATTAATTTGATCAAGATGTTGAGAAAATTGTGTTTATCTTGAATAATGTGATGATAGATTTGGATAAAATAAATTGTATAGCACTGATTACCCTAGATTTGATTACTGATTTTTTGAAAATGTGGTGTATGTCATCATGTATGAATTTTAAAACATATTTTTTTTAAGTAATATATCCAATATCCTTTGGAATAAGGAAGCATGCATGTTTTACAAAAGTATTTGTGGTACTTCAGGTTATTATAATGTTTCAAGAGAATATATTATGGGTTTATTCACAAGTTTGGAATGTGAAAATCATGAGATACATTGAGATATATGGGGGATCAATGTTAATATGATTTAGTGTCATTCTATATAATGTTTTGGATTTTCGTTAGTCAGATGGGTTATAGGGTTATCCATGTAAAGGATCATTAAGTTATATTTCAGATGAATTTTATGATATTAATGTATTATAGCACCATATAAGGATTTCTGTATATTAGATACCCTGATCTAATTTTTTTTTGTTAATGTAATCTGAAGAGAGATATGATGACTTTTCATAGATCTCATGATCTTTTAGTTCTTCAAGAATGAAGAAAAAATTCACCAGCCTTTTTAGGGAAATATGCAAAGTGGAAATTGATCAATACATGGACAAAGGGTGAGATTTTAATTATTAATTGGAATTAAATCAGGTAAGTATAACTTCTCATGAAAATTGTTAAACCTTAGGGAAAGGATCTTGAAACTGAATTTTTTTATCCTCGTGACTTCTTTTTTTATAAATAAAAAGTTCCCTTTGATAATCCTTGATTTATGGATTAGGGATTGGTAACATTATCCTCAAAAATTTATCTATTTATCTTCTATAGAAATTGATAGTTATATTTCAATTCCTTTTCAATTTTTTCACTATGCACATATGTTCACCAATGTGGAAACCTAGTTATGTGTTACTCTAGGTAACTATTATGATTGGAGATTTATTTTTAAGGGATTTTTAGTATTTATTTTTATGATGTGGGTTTCTATGAAAGAAAATTTTAAGTATTAAACCATTGATAACAAAAAAAACAATTTAAGGGAGAAATTAATTTTAGTTGTATTAGAATATAACACCCAATGTGTTTTTGATTTTTTTGGAATTAATTTAATCTTCTCATATTTTTCATTTCATGAATCATTGAAAATAGTTTTTTATATCAAATATATATGTTTGAACTGTTCAATACGCAACACCAAGTTATTTTAAACTATATGAACCATAATGTTTAATATTCCTTGAAATCAACACCATTGTTACTGTACGCTGCACCCAATATTGACTTTCCTTGATGGATCGCATAAAACGGAATAACAAGAGTTACCATACTATAATATATTATTAAAAATATTATTCTTTAATTTAATAAGACATATCCTAGTTGTTATGCTGATAGTTATAAATATTATTAACTAAATTATGAAAATACATGATTGAATTAATTAGTTCCAAATGAATTATAAATAAGAATATCCACAAACATTTGAAATTAAATATAAAAACATAAAAAACATTTTAATGTTTTTACTATAAAACCCCACATTTATGTCATGTATGTGAGATTAAATTTAAATTAATTTATTCTACTTGTGTGAATGGAATTTGAAAAATGGATTCTATGTTTGGAATTAGAATATTTTATAATGTCTAATAAGATAAACATAGTTTTTGACCAAAAATATTAGTGAATATAATTAAAATTAGTTACAATTATTAGTGCCATATTAAACATAATAAGGGAATAATAATTAAACATAAGGGCCCAAATGAACTACCCACTTGTCTGAAAAACATATGATATAAATTATTCAGAAATGAAACTTTAATTATAATGGTTTTTTTGTTTTCTATGACTTTTTTTTGGGTTGAAACATGGGTTCTTTTAAATTGTTTAAAAAAATAACAGGTGAGTCTTTTCCCTCCACTATAAATAGGCGTCCTTTCCTCCCACTTACTTACACCTATCAAGAAAATTTTTCTTCACAAATATTGAAAAAAATATCTCCTCAACACCCCTCCCATAAAACTAGGAGCCTCACCATTATCATAAATCAATCCAAATAAGATCTTTGGTGTAAAGGAAAAAGAGTTAACCAAAGAAGAGGTAGCATCCTTCCTCAAACACCTTTCGTTTATTATTTTTCTCCACCCATACACTGTCATTATTCCATGATTTTAAAAAATAATAATATAATAAATATAATGTTTTTTTGTTATACTATATCTTTTACCTATAATTACCTACACTTCCATCTAATGGGTAATGAACTAATTGTTAAAGATTACAGAAAACTATCACCTCAAGAAATGATGATTGTTTGTTTTTTTACTTTACCACCTCCAATTGTGGGAATTAATATGGAAATGTTATTTATATATGATATAAATGATACTTATTTTTAATTTAATTTTTTATAGTTATTTTACAACACATATCATTATACTTTCTAGTTTTTGTAAATATGATAATTTCATTTGAGGAAGTGTGGACCACCTCCCTGTTAAAGTGATTTGATTCATTCACACACTACATGGATTGTATTAAAGATTTTATTAATGAAATTATATGATATATATGAAAATAATAATGTTAATTTATTTATATTATATTAAAATATAGATATATGTAATTTTCATTGTTTCTTTAAATATGAAAATTAAACAAAAACAATGTCCATTAATACGTATGACCTACCGTCTCCATGAACAGTGTCTTCCATTTCATAATTATATATTAAATAGATTATTATATAACATATATACTAAATATACATGTTACATATATCATGTATTAGATTATGGAAATCATTATACATGTATAAGGTCCAAATAAATAATAAATTATGACACATGCGAAAAACAAAGCGAATATTACCTGAAGCATTACCTTAACACAAAAATTTTCAAAATGTGGGTAATATAATGTTATAAAAAACAATATATGGTATTAAATATAATTATTTCATTTTTTATAGATTTATAACAAAATTATATTTATTATACGTGAATTTGTTATGAGTACGATGATAGTTAAGACACAGGGTAAGATAATTTCATCTCACTTTTTTTATATCAGTGAGATACATGACATGTTCTCAACTCCATTATTTTGGGTGGTGTATTTATTTTCCAAGAATGTATTAATATATTATTAATATTAATTTTTTTTTGTTTTCTACATATCTATTTAAGGATATTTCATTAATGTGGTTTATGTTTCAATAGTTAGCAAATTGGTAAGACAGTTTTGTCTCAATTTTACATCTTTGACACACTAGTTTTGTTATGAACCTACATTTTTTCAAGGTGTATATAATGCCATTTGAAATTTTATATAATAAATCTCATTCTTCCCATGATATTTTATGCATCATGTAATTTCATTTTATTATAAGGAGTAGATGATTACCTGTTACTATGTGGTGAGAGTTTATTGAAAAAATACTTTGTTTATCTATATTGTGTATAATATTTCTTCCATTGATGAAATATTTTGATATATGTCTCAAGAACACTCATTATTTTACATATATTCTATTTATTCAAGATACATCAATGTATTAGTACCATTTTACCACTATTTAGTACTTAGGATGATTGAGAAAATGTTTTTAAGAAAAACCTGACTCAATTTATCTCTTTGGTCAAAAATCAATTTTATTTCAAAACCCATGTTTTCAAAAATGTTTTCAAAAAATGTTAAATAAAAATTCAAAACTATTTTCACAGAAGACAGTTTTTAAATTTTGTTTATGGTTTTTAAATATTTGTTAAGAAATTTTCAAATCTATTTTCCAAGAAAAAGATATCCAAAAATTTCTTTTGTTTTAAAAATAATTCTTCCATTTAAAAAGGGTATTTTCCTCATAAAAAGTTTTTAAATGATAGTTAGAAATTATATCCCATGGTTGATGACATTTGTTGGTGTTAATCTTGCCTTTCAGGGGAAATAATTCAATATTATGATTCATATTCATTGTTTTAATGCATTTTGTTTTGATGGAATCATATTTATGAAACATGTTTCTCTTTCATAGGTTATATGATTTTAAACCCACTTCTTCTCACAGATTATGATTTTGCTGAACTGATTTTGAAACCTATATTATTTTTCATAGGTTATGATATGATTACATGTTTATGATACCCATTTTATTTCATGGGTTATGATATGATTTTTAATGATCTTGTGGTACATGTATGTTTGATTTCATAATGAGATTTGTGGGACCAATATCTCTCTCTATTTCATTGGGTAAGGTTTTTTACCTCATGGGATAGACTAAGATGGTATTGGGTGCGATACTAGACTACTAAGAAGGGAAAGGTAGTGAACCATGAATTAAAATATATAATGAAGATTAAACTAATGCTACTAAGATGTCCATGGGATTGACCCACGACTACCAAGATGGTATGGGGAGTAAACCGATACTACCAAGATAGTCTTGGAAGCGATTCCTTGACTGCTATAGAAATAATATTATATTATTATTATTTTAAAAAAATTATATGTTTTATTCATATGGTATGGTTTCACAGATTATGTTCTTCATTTCCTTATGATTAATGTCTTATGAGAAGATAATATTTATTATATTATTCTTATTTGGGATATTTTTTATGTGGGTTATGATCTTCTATTATAGTTATCATGTTCTGATACCCTTATTCTCATGATTATACTTACATATCTCTCTTGTTTACCCTTGCTCATCATCTGAGTTCACCCATTTTTAAGTTTATTTCCCATAGGTTATGAACATATGTATTACATTTGTTGTGTTAAAGAAGGGTGATATTAAAGAAGAACCTATTTGGAGATAATTTTACTAACTTATGTATCGGTGCTAATGTTTCCATGTTTCCAAAGGCACAATACTAAAACGATCATTGGGTGTCTATTTGTATAAGGTTTTAATTATTCCACTAATTTTATGTAATGATAATGTATGAAAAGTTAGGGTTTATATATTCATTTGGCTACATAAAATTTTTAAATGTGATCAAGACTCATATATGATGCAAATAATCTATGTGAATAAGTCCTGTGAAAATCATGCTTTGTAAATAAGTCATTTATGTAATGAATAGCTATGTAGAACAGTTAAGTAACATGAATTGAAATATGAATAATTAATCTATGTGGTGATCTATAATTTTATACTTCGATATGAAATTTAGTATTTATTACTATTGAATAACTTGAGGGAGATTTTAATTCTTTTATTCATTCATTAATTGTTGGATTGCCTCTTTGTGGTAATAATAATAATAATAATGTTCCATGAAAAGAAACAACTAAAAGGATAATTAATTGTATAATTTTGATGAATTATTTTTGAGAAAAGGACTTTTTTTCAATAAAGAGCTTCATATTTTAAAGTTAATTAATAGCGAAACTCAAAGAAATTTTTTTGCATGATTTTTTTGAAGCTTTGAAGTTTGAAGATGATATAATAAGAGTGAAAAAAAAGTTTATGATATATCATCCATGGAATCACTCTTAAAAAATTGATATGATACTTTAATTACAATAGATTAATAAAATGAATATATATTTATAGTTGTTCTATATCTATCTTCCATACTACTATTTTATAAGACTCTCCTCGAGCTATTATCATCTCTAATTATCTCTATTAGAGATTTCTCCCTTCTGCCAATTGTATTTTACAACATTGAGTTGATATGGTTTGTGGGGAAAGAAACTTGAAGTATATTATTCATTAAGACTTTATGGATCTCAGTTTAAAGAACATGTGATGTTGTAACATTTATCAATTACATTCAATTAATCATACAGTACGTTGAAAGAAGAAACGAAGTCTCATGCAAAATGATTGGTCTAGTTAAAATCCTTGAACCATTGGGTAAAACTGTGGAGTCGACAAGGGTATTTATATTTACCAATTGACTATAAATATATGTGTTTATTTCTTTTCTTGTTTCTTTTATTTCCATTTATTCTTGTGTTAAAAAAATATTATATCTTAATCAAATTTAATAGTGGGTGGTTTCTATGTAAATAAATTTTTTAAAGAACTCAATTCACCCCATCTTGAGTCCTATTGTAGTCTATATCCCATAACCCCATTGAATTATATTTCATGATTAAATTATATATCACTTTGATTATTATATCATGATGATTATACTTTATTTTTTGGGTTTTAGTCAATGGTTGTAACCCAAAGGATTCATATTAATGAAAGATGCGATAGACATTGAAATGATGGTCCTCCTAAGTAACCAAATTTTATAGAAGCTATAATAAAAACCACATTTCTATACTCACACAACTTTATCAATATATGAATCATGGTGAACATACAAACACGAAGAAGAGGAAAACATTACATTGAGTCCTACATGAGGAAACATGCAACTTCTTTTAGTGATTCTTCTTATCCATTAGTTTCTGAGTAATAGATCAGTACCACTAAAAAGATATTTTCCACTCAGTAGTGTTCAAAGAATAAGAAAATCATTTTTTACTATCTATTATTTGGAAGGATATATAGATAAATAGTGTACTCTAATCAATAATACTTATAAATTAAACGAAATTGAATCTGTGGAGTTGGATGGTTTTAAGAAATTATTTTTAATAATTATATTTATTTTATTCTTCATAAAAAAATAAGTAATTTTATAAGATAAAGCATAAGAATTATGAATCCATTGGTACCTATGAGGAATATTTTACCAGACGGGCGAGGAAAAATTCAATTATTATTATCCAAACTCATGTATGGTTGATCAATTCTTCAGTTTTATAAATCTAATTCCTCAAAAAAATTTATATATAAGGTAAATTAGTAGCTAAGAATAATTTTTTTTAAATAAGGTTGTTATAACCCAGAAGTTGAACTTGTGGGTATGAATAGTATTAACCAAATTAAAAAATATATATAAAGAAATATTCAATATTAATGCATTGATAATTTATTATCAAATATGTACTACATTTTTCAATAAATCTATTTTATGCTTTAGAAATAAGTTTTCGTCAAAAATATTTATTTTGTGAGAACATATTATAATTAATTATGGTAACTTCTTGAATTTTTTTTCAAAATAATATCTTTTTTAAAATAATAATATCAAATTTAGAATGTGGATAAATTTTCAATTTTTTCTAAAATGATGGATTTTTCATTAAATAATAGAAATACCAATTTTTAATAACCTGTCATTACATTTTACCTAAAAAGTATCATTATAAATCGAATTTTCATTCAAAGTAACATAATTGTTACCTAATTACATATAATATCCTTAAATTCCATTGAATCATAATTATACCTGATTATCATGTAAGTATATTTTTTGTCTTAAAACACATTTATCTAGAAACTCTTTTTTTGTGTTTTATAAAAAATTATGAAAGGAATTTTTAATGCTTCAAGAAATAAAATCATAAAAAAATGAATTAATTATTTGGGTGGAGTTAGTAGGATTAATTATAACTAGTGTAATTAACATAAAACCATAGTTATAACTCCACTATCAGTATGACACCATTAGAGTTTCTTGATGAAAGAACCTACATGTCACCCTTGAACTATACATATATAGGCACGCCATCCCTTATGAGACTAGATCTGGTGAATATGATTTGTAAAATGTTTAGGAAAACCATGAGTAAATAAATTCCACATAGAGTCGATAAAAATCATAAGTCGATTGACATCCTAGGACCTTGGGGTTCACGAAATGAGACAATGTGATCCTAAGAGTCTCCCCATTACCATATTTGAAGAGTTTTGGTCAGGGTAAAAAGTTATCCCTAAGGTTCATCGGGTCATTCAAAATTCTATAGATGGTTTTGAGGTTTCTAACTTCTTAGAGTTACCCCCAAAATTGGACCAGATGCATGATGTATTCCATATGTCAGAACTACATAGATACATGCATAGCCTGTTGGATGTTACCGTATAGGGTAAGATGGAATTTGAGGAAAGAGGCGTATTTCTAGAGTACTGGATGGACCTCAAGGATCAATATTTAATGATCCATTATTATCATATAATTCAATTGGTATGATTTATTTGGATACATGGGAACCTCCAGGAGAGATCATGGGAAAGGTGGGAGAGATGCGAACTCAATACCATCACTTTTTCGAGTAGATTATACTTATTAGGTTAAAATCCACAAATTTTAGAAGAGTTTAATGACTCTATTTTTTTTAATTATACTCATTTTATATTTTTTTAATATTTTTTTGGTTTTTATTCATATGTATTATAGTGTAATAGTTTATTCATAGTCCTAATATCAAAATAATAAAAATATTAAATATATTAAACTACACATGCACTTTTTTTATAGATAATGGCTTTCCTCTTGAAGTGATTCTTGGATTTAGAAACCAAGGCATCCATTTTATTTAGAATGTGAGATTTACCCTAGATGCAACATAATGTTTTATTATATAGGAAATCATGTCAACATGCACTCGTGGGAAGATATTTGATGAATTAAATTGATTCATTTAAATTATTATTTTTATTGTCCAATTAAACAATCAGAACTATCTATCCTCTATTTAATCTTATTTATGTTAAATATATAGGGTTTTCTAAATAAACCTAGGAGCCTAGAGAATGATCTATGTTGGAGGATTTCTAAGTTTAAGTCCAAGACAACGTAAGATCAATAATAAGATCGATGAGTTTCGCCAAAAATGCCAACATTGAATAATTTTTCACTAGTTATTAATCCAATGATGTGGTATATTTTTTTTATTTTGGATTCTTGCCTTATTGTTTGAGATTGAAAGAATATAATAATTATCTACAAGATTTAATTGCTTTAATTTACTATACGTGGATGAATAACTTGTGATTTCTTCTTATTATTTACTTAGAGTACTATTTATTCAATGAATTGTTATCTCCTCATTGTTTGTATTTCTTCTTTCCCACTAACGATGTCCAAATCATGCTTTTCCATTAAACGATATTTAATTTTCGGATTTTTTGTATCTTAACTATGTTGTCCATGAACTTATTATCGACCTTCAAATTTTTATTTCAATTTATCCTTCTCCAAGAACAAATATGGTGTGTAGTTAAATGGATTATTATTAATAATTCAGTATCGAATATTATTCTTGAAGTGTTGGAATCCTCATGTGATTGTGAGGGGTCAGATGGGAATGGATGTGTAGATTTTTTATAGAAAAATACTTGCAAATAAAAGGACTTTTTGAATGATGGAATATCATTTTTTGGTGATTAGTGGCCAAAATTATATTCTAGAAGGATTTGAAACTTGTTTGACACATCATTTGTGTTTCTAGGTGAAGATAAAGGCATATATAGAGATCTTTATGAAGATTCGGGTGGAATATTTAGTTTCTTTGAAACTCTTAATTATTAAACATGTATTTTGGAGGATGAAAATATGTGTAGTTTGTGGTGTCTAGGGTTTTATGTTGAGTTAAATATAACATGATCTAGTTCTCAGGCCCACATTATGTGTAGCTCTAGCCATATAGTTGAGAATGTATAGGGATTGCATGAAAAGGACCCCAGGTTATCCCACACACCATATCCCTCAGACCACATACCATGTACATGGAATTTTAAATTCAATATAGGGAATTGATACATGACTAAGCTTGAAATTTGTATTACACTCAATATACATAAAAAAGACACATCATGTACTTCCTGTAATATGATATACATCTAGTATCTCATTCCTTGTGCCTAGAATTGGACCGATGTGTAGTCTTTCCAGGGTAGAACTCCATATCAGATTTTTTGTTGTTATTTTTTATATCAAATATAAAAAATAAGGTAGTTTTGTGGTTATCTTCTTCCAACATAGTTTTATGATGTTGAGACTCTAGTGTGATCTCAAGAGTGACATTGAGGTAAGTATCCTCCAACCAATACATATATATTAGGGAATGGGTCCCCATATTCCTAGTTATATATAAGGTCTATAACCCCCACCTCTTCATCCCCATAATGGGCATGGATCTTCTATCAAAGGATTAGGTAACCCATCAAATACAAGATTGTACAAGGAATTGGTCATCCACTAGGGATTTATATCCACTCAACTGTGATGTTCCTTCTATGAGGTGTGGGTCACCAATAGTAGATATGATAAGGTTACAACATGCTCTTGGAATTGAAAAATTATAAACTTATAGATATTTAGGAATAAACATCATTCATAGATAGATTTCAAGATTGAGATCTCTCTCTCTGACATAGTTTCTTCTTGGATAATATATATATTTTAGGTTTCATATTCACCACTATGTCTTATGGGTTGATATGACTATTTATTTTTATAATTACCATTTTTTTCAATGATTCATAATTGTTTTGTATATACACTCCCTTGTAGGGTATTTTCACACATGTTTCATGTATTATGAATATTAAAGTAAGTCACATGATGACTTTGGTGGGCCTAGTGTTGGTGGATTTTAGTAGAACTCAGTGAAAGTGATCGAGGGAGGTGTTCAGTATCAAAATTCATGAGCAAAGCTTTACCACCCCATAAGTTTATAGTTTTATGCTCTCATTATATACCTTTGGTGATGTATTTCCCCATTCATACTATGTATGTATTTATATTACTACACTCTAGTTGATTTAAGAAGTTATTACACGCATTTGTTCCTCTTGGATTAATACGTTTTTTATTTATCCTAAATTTGTGGGATATATGTAGAGATTTTTATGTGTACAATTTTTGTAGTATAATGCTACATATTTGTGTGATATTCCTACTTGATACTACTCTCGATACCTTGACCTATTAGAGGTGGGATTGGGGTGTCACACTCAGCTTATCACCAGTTCAAGTAGGGCCTTAGTGAGCCAATACGTAATAGAAACTCTACCCATTTTACATCACATAGATCTATCTCCCATGTCTAGTAACAATTTAATATAATAAAAATCCTTAAATCCACTATTTCAAACAGAACCTCAAAGAGAAGGTTCAAATTCTCAACGTGAGTACTAAATAATTCATAACATTTTTCTTCTATATATTTTTATTTAAATCAATTTTACCCATTATAATATAATTACATCACGATTTTTGGTATAATTAAAATTTATTATGGTAATGGTATAACAATTATGCACCCCTCCCACTTCCATAGAAAAATGATAACATTATTGAAGCATATGTGTGGAGTATGACCTCCAAAGATTAACATATTTTTTCACAAAATTCGTAAGAAATATTTATAAAAGGGAATTTAATTAATAAATATTTTTTCATAACATGTTAAATTTTCTAAAAATATAAAAAAACCTACCTCCCTCCACTTCCATTAAAAGGGGAAACATGGTCTATGTGTTCGTGTAGACTACCACCTCCATGGAGTGACATATGTCAATTTTCATAAAATACTTACATGAATGGTTAGAATAATTTATTTAATTAATAAATATGATATTTATTACATAATTATAATTCTGGAAAGATAAATAATTATCTATATTCCTTCCCTCACATCCATTATAAAATCAAAATATCGTACTTGAATATATGGAGACCACCACCTCCATGGACGACGTGTTTCTCTTTCATCATATAATTACACAGATAGTTATAAAATATATTAAATGAATATATATGATATTAAGTTTTAATATATTTCATGAATATGTTTTTGAAATTATTAAAAAAAATTATGTTCGTAAAAAATTAATCTATTAATATAAGTAAATTACATGAAAATAGGTCACCATATATCATTTTCATAAACCATATCCATGAATTACATGGAATGAAAATGATTATTCATAGATAAATAGTATAAAAATATTTGAAAATATTGAATAATCTTGTAATTATTATCATTATATCAAATAACATGGTCTGATGTTGATGTTACAAAACTTGTATGAAATAATCGAAAATACTAACATCTAATGACAAAAATAAACACTAACTAACTAGTATATGTGTGGTAAATTACAATAATTGATGAATGTAAATTTTAATATATATATGTATAAGGTTATTAAATAAATTATAAATATGTTTTTTTATTATACATAAGGTTAATTATCATTCTTGAACAGTGGGAGTAAAAGGTAAGGGTTTCTGTTTCAATTTCCCTTCATTGATGCATGTTTTAATCCAACATACCTATCATTTTTTATATGGTGTAATTACTTCCAAATGGATTCTATTATATTTTTAATGATTCTTTCCATGATTAAAAAAAACTATGACACTTATTTCAAACTCTTTGACTTCCATTAATACCGAATCGGTAAGGATTATAGTCTTGGGTTATTTCATTGAGAAATATACCATATTAACTACTTTTTTTATTTTTTTATAGTGTATATAATACCTATTTTACATGTTATATAATGATTTTATTTATATTAATTCTATTTAAATTTCCATTTTATGTCCCCCATTTCCAGATAATTCAATTTAAAAGTTACAAAAGCCATAAGTGTTTCTTTAAAAATGTAGTTCGTTTTTAAGGAAAATTTTCCTTCATATCCATATTATTATTCCATATAATTTTATCCTTTAATATTTTTAAATCTATATAAAATTATTTCCTTTTCTCGATAAAATTTTTAATACTCTATTCCCTACTTTTTATGGAATACATCATATCCTGAATTATCTAAAACTACACACTCTAAAGAGCTATTATTCATGAGTATATTTGAAAATATAATTTCTAAATGATAGAATTTACTTTAAAAAAATAAATTCCACATTATAAATATTCATATATATATTATCTTAATATAAAATATTTCTTATTTTTTAAAAATATTTTATTTTTATTTGAATATTGAAAAATTCATTTTTTTACTAGAAACATAACTTTTATTTATATATGTCTGAACTATATGTTTATAAAACCATTAAAATGGTCATATATGTGTTTAAGAGGTAAAAATATGTTTTAATAAAATATTATTATTAAATTATAAAACCCACATGTAATATTTTTTTAATATAAGTATTATTTTCAAATAAAGGAATTTATCTGTTCTATTATTTTTATTAAACATTATTTTAGTAAAAATGGTTTTAGATTACATTGGAACCTAAAATAAAATGTATTTGTTTTATAATAAAATTATTTGTTT
Source organism: Viscum album (assembly GCA_963277665.1). Classification (NCBI taxonomy): domain Eukaryota; kingdom Viridiplantae; phylum Streptophyta; class Magnoliopsida; order Santalales; family Viscaceae; genus Viscum; species Viscum album. Next base: position 911,690,143 of record OY728145.1, read on the forward strand.
ACTGAAGAAAAACCATTGAAATGTTTTCCCTCAAAATTATTTTTTTTGTTTAATAACAATGTTTTTCTATAAATGGTTTTTACTCCTACTAATGTAAAAACTAACTTTCATTTTCTATTAAATTGTTAATTAAATTTTATAAAAAATAAATTATATATATGATAAGATATTTCAAATTATTTAACATATTTATTATTATTTTTTGGCACATTACATAAATTACTTAGATTAAATATTAATTACCACTGTAAAATTAAAATGGTCTATTTCAAAGAATTAATTTTATAAGATTTATGTAAATTTAATCTAAATGAATTAGGTTATTATATTTTAAATTATTAATGTAATATTACATTTGAAAATATAAATAAATTTATAAAAACTAATTAAATTAATAATTAATATGAAATAAGAATAAAAAACACTTAATGTTAAAGAAGAAATTTTTTCATATTTTTTTATATATGATGTTTTAACTTAGAATTATTATTATTATTTAATATTTAAATTAGATTAAATAGAGACCAAATTTTCACTCATAATTTCAACATTTTTGAAAATGAGGTCATATTATATTTTTTAATAATATAATTACCAAGGATAGATTTTTATCACTTTTAGTCCGGGTAAAAATATTTAAATGAAGTATCTGAAATTTTTTATAATTAAAAGGTCATTTAAAATTTTTAAAAATCCATTTTAGGTACTAAAATTACACCCATATTTCTCACCTACAATTTCTACACCTAACCCACCAAACACCCATGTGATTCCATTTATACCCCATACCAATCATTAGTATCAATTAAAAAGGCCTTATTTTTTACTTATAATATGAGATCACTCCCACCCATTATCTCATTTCACTCCACCCAAAATGCATTTGTTCGTATTGACCCTTTCGTCTGCCTCTCTTAATATCTTCCTATGATTTCCTAAGGTTATAAGGTGTCCTCCTAAGCATTATGAATCTACATAGTAGGGTATGGATTTCCAATCATTCTCTGTATTTTCTAATAGAAATTAATTTTTTATAATGCCATTACCATGTATTTCTTGGATTTTAATTTCTTTGTATTATTTTGGATTTTATATATTTTTAATGAGAGACTAATTATCCCCTCTCATTATTACCTTTTCCCATGCCGTCATTATGATAACATAAGGTTTACCATTCAACCCCTTCTATTTTAAATAAAAAAAATTCTTGTGAATTAATAATTATTGTAATAAAGCCGGATAATAAAAAATTATATATACTGAAAATGATATTTCTTATAATTAGGTACTTTAAATAATACATAATAATTCGAAAAAATACTAAATTTTGTAAAATCAAAGAGTTTATGGTTTTTGTATAAATGGAATCCCTATTTTGATACTATAAATTTCATGTGGATGAGGAAAAGATTCACCTAGGGGTAATCACCACAAAAAATGGTTGATTAAAGTATTGAATCCTACATCACCTTGATGAAACGTTAGAGGGATTAAAACTCCACACCCAGCTAGAAACTCACATGGGATATGCTTCATAATATTCACACACTCTTTCAGAACCAAGATATAGGATGTTTCCTTCCATTTTTGTGGTCTCATACCAGCAAAAACTATTAAATCCAATTACAATCATATATTGATATTCTATGTAACACCCCAGGTAAATAAAGAATATGACATTTTTATATTTATCCATATTTTTGAATAAAATATTAATATTACTTTAAAGGGAACTCTATGCTCCATGGCGTACCCAATACACGACAACGAGTTCCTTTGAAATCTTACGTTGCAGTCTAATAATAAAATAATATTATTTTAAATGGTAGTTAACGCCTAGACATTGTACTGGTGGGAAAGAAAATAACTAACTAAAAAATTATTATATATTTTTGTTAAATATTTTTAATTTTATCCAATAAATGTTAGAGGCGTAAAATGCAAATGAATCCAATTTTAAGCATAAATATTCTAATATTCTTTAAAAGGTCGACTAACTGCATTTTGAGGGAGAACCCTCTTTAAATATAGTTTTGGTCACTCTTATACATTCTATTAGACTAAATAAAACTTTTCTTTAGAATCTGGACATCAAAATTTACTTCGTGTAAATTTTTGGTATTTTTCCGATAAAGTTCAATTTTTAATGAATAGTGAAAAATATTGTATTTTAATTCAAAACCTCTTTTTAATCTAATGTATTTATATGATTTGATTATATTATAAATTGGTTTTAAAGTTCAATTAGAATATATTTTTACCATTTAATCCAATTGTGGTCATTGAAATTAATTTCACTTTGAAATTGGACTTAAACTAGTGTCAATCTTTTGATACATTTTGTTTCATAAAAACACGCGATTTGTTTTGACAGTTGGAATTAATTATTAAATTAATAAATGACACTTATATGTTTTGAATTTTTTAAAATAGAAATAATTTTTGAATTCAGAATATCAATTATAGCTTAGGGTGAATTTTTGGTATTTTTCTGAAAAACATCAAATTTTGATGAATAGTGAAATCACTAAGTGGTACTTAAAAAAACTAATTTTTCACTTAAATGAAAATTTACCACCTCTGTGTCATGAATTTAAAAAATCCAACATGAATGGTTTTCATTAGGAAGTAAAATTTGGTTCAAGAGGATTAAAATAATTTTTTGGTGAATAGTAACTTTTATGGTTTTAATCGCGATTAGAGGTAATTAGTGTAGTTTAAGTTAAAAACAATGTTTTAATAATATTAAATGACCTTAAAACATGTCATACCCTTATTGGATGATTCATGGCAGACCAAGACAATCCATGGGTCGACTTGGGGACCCCATCGAGCCACTTTGGTTGGAAAATGACATTAATAACTTTTTATTTAAAGTTAAAATAAAAATGTCACAAACATGAGTTGTTTTACTAAAACAATTTTTAAATGGGGTTATACAAGTCATATATTTGACTATAAATATTAATTAGAAAGATAAAAATATTTCATACATCATGATATTTGTTTTATAATTTTTAGAAATTATATAAATTAAATTATTTATGACACTGTGATGATGCAGCGATTACCTCATTATTTAACGATTTAAATAAAATGAAACGATAATGTAAAATCTAAGACCAAAACTTGTCCAAAACCTATTGTATGGGTGGATTTCGAAACCTTATCACCTTATCGACGAAATATATCCCTTTTTAACCTTTAAAATCCTAATATCATTTTATAATAAAGTAATATTTTATAACTTTCCAAGGGTGCCCCTCCTTTTCTCTAATAAAAGGCCCCCATATCTACCACCTTACCCACACCTCTCAAGCCTTTGGCTCGGCCAACACCGGCCCATTTAATCTCTTTAAATCCCTCTCTTCATCATTTAAGCCTCACCATTGGGCAGAATCCTTTCCATGGATGCCTTTGAGCTCAAATCAAGAAGAGTTACCCGATTTTAAGGTAATATCTTCACTTGTGTTCTTTTGTTTTATTTTGCTTCTCCAACCCTATAAACTCTTTTTATTCCTTTATTTTGTAACAACACCAGTATCTTAAATATACAAGGATGTTTTTATGTGATGTATTCTAGCTACACTTACACACTCCTTCGTCTAATGGTTAGAGAACATATTGTTTCTGTGGTTGGAGAATTTCTGCCTCACGAAATGATGATTGTTCAATCTTCTTTTAACACCTTTAATGGTGGCCATTATGATGTCAATATATTTTATATATGATATATATGGTATTTATGTCATATATATGCTTATGAATTTTATATTTTAAACATGCCTTTATAATTTTCATGTTTTGCAAATGCGATAATTTCATACGAGGAAGTGTGGACTACCGCCCCCTCAAGTGATGTGACTCGTTCATGCAATACATGGAATGTATAAAGAATGAAATTAATGAACATATGTGACCTATATAACATATATATTATACTGGAATTATAATATATATATATATATATATCAATTATTTTTAATTCCATTAATATGACAAAGAAATGAAAGTAGCGTTCATGAGTACGTACGGCCTACCGTCCCCATGAACGGTGCATTTCATTTCTCTTTATATACAAATGTTATGGAGTAGTATAAAATAAATATGTAATGGATATATATGATATTTAAATCATTAATACTATTTTGGAGATGATTTACTTATAACTACATGGACAATCATTTTCAAACAAGTTCATTTTTGACTCATGTACCAAACATCGACAAAAAACGTCTTATATGAACTCACATTATTAACCAATTATTATAACATTATAATATGTTATATTAACTGAATAATAATCTTTAAAATTGTTCCTTAAGAAAATATAAATTGACCAATGTTTAATATTCAGTAATATAAAGAAACGAACAAGACAAGTCAGACTTGAGGTAAGGGATCGAACCTCTCTCTTTCTTTTTATGGACTCTCTTTTATGTCATTTATTTTAAGATCATATTTCTTATGTTTTGGGATGTTATTTTATATTCCTAATACTGTAATTTTTTTTTTCATATTATGGGAGACCCTATTTGATCTCATAAATCTATTTTTGTATGTTTTAAGTGGCGTCGTTAGGCTGCCGAGTTTTCGTAAGGGATTTCTCATCTCACTTTTATTCCCGTGACATTTATGCTACGTTTTCCACCATTTACATTGAGTGGTGTATGTAATTCCCATTATTATCCACTTTGTGTAGTATAATTTCATTTATGGGTATTTAAATTTTCATTGTATGACCCTTCTTCCATGGGGTGTACGTTTCGAAAGTTACCCAACTCGGTAAGTGGACATTTCACCCTCCTCTTTTTAAAAGACTTCTTTTGTTATGTATTTCTATTCAAATACTATTATGTTGGGATATGTTATTATATATCCTTATTTATGTAAATTTTATGTCCAAGTGATGAGATACCATTTTCCCTCTCATCAACTCATTTTCTGAATTTTAAAGTGACGCCATTAGGCTGTCAGATTTCTATAAGGGAACTTATTAACCCACTTTCAATTCTTTGGGTTAAACCTCTACTTATTGATTTTATTATTCCAAGATTATGTGTGGAATATATATGTTTTAATTTCCCCAAACCTTTGTGTAGATATACTATATCTACACATAATCATCTAATTGATAAATTCTTACGAACTTGTATGGGAAATCATAACTCAATCTCATTTCATTTGATTTAAATATCTATGTCATTGGTTTTGTTTTTCCAATATTATGTGTGAATGACCTCTGATTGATTCACAAATAATATCTACTTATATTGGGTGTATTTATATTTCTCAAACATAATTATGTGATAGATTTATCCTTAATTTAAGGATACCATCTTTATAATGGATTTAATCTCAATTTCCATTTCCATTGAGACTTCATTTTTTTTATGCACCAATTCACTCTTATATGGTGTGTATACTGTCCTTTGACAAATTATATCATGAATCCCTTTATTCTCATGATATTATAAAGCTCAGATTAAATGTTATTCCACAATTATTTTTATTCAAGAGTCTCTCATTTTGTTAAAAACACTTTAACTAAAATATCATTTTAAATGTTTTAAAGATTCATTATTCTAAATCTTTATCTTTAATGTCCACATTTTCAAAATGGTTTTCAGTATTTATTTATATGGACATTAATGTTTTGAAATTATAATTCCATTAAAAGCTTCAATGTGGTATGGGACCTTTTGATTAAAAAATCTCTGTTAAATGGTTTTTGAAAATGGATTGATTAATTAAATATCTTGGAATTACATATTGTGATTGAAAATGAAATTTTGATATTGAAGTGTTTATATTTTCAATATTTTATGTGTAATTATGTTACTTGGACATTGTACAGGGGGTTACATGATAAAACATATGACGGGTGGTGCCGAGAATACTAAGACGGGTGGTTACGTTATAACCTCCAATTCATTGGGTGTGGAAGTCGACTGTATGGTTATTCCATTTAAGTATGTTTATGTCCCAAGTTACCTTTATATGTTATGTGTCCTTTATATGGGTTTTATGATAATATTTTTGTTACAATAGGGTATGTAATGATCTTTTATTCAGTGAAGAGTTTTTACTACTTCATAAAGGTGAAAAGTAATACTTTGATAAAGTATATATGGTTTACTTGTTGTTTTGAAAAAATAAAATTTTTCATTCTTTGTGTATCCCTTACTGAGCTTTTTATGCTCATCCCATGTTTTTGAAATGTTTTCCGTAGGACTTAAGGATGAATAGGTTCAAGGATGTGATCAAGGAAATACATTCTATCTAAAACATGGAACTAGACATGTTTCTTTTAAAGTGTTTTTTTATTTTATGGAAACTTAGTAAAAGAGTCTACTAAATAATCTTTTGAGATGTAATATTTATGACCTAATTATCTAAAACTCTGAACGTGAAAAGATCCTCTATGTGAATTATTCATTTAATTCTTGATTAATTAATGTTTAAGTATAGGGCCTTATAGTTTGTATCTGAGGTGTGTTTAGATAACTTTAGAGGTTAGGGTATTCTCTAAACATAAGTGAAATTACCATAATGGTTAGGAATTCAGAAATAGTCATAGTTTTAGATAAAGTGAATGAGTAAGTATATCTTAGTGTTTATCATCCTCATTAGTACATGATGGTTTTGTTGATATACTCACACTGACCTTTTTGGTTTTAGTAAATGGCTGCATCTAGAAGGCACCAAAGTAACAGTGGATGTGAAGGAAACTGTGACAGATTTCTGAGCGTGCAACTGAATGATATGGGATCTACAATGAGAACTCTTCTGTTTATCCTCAACCAACTATCTGGAGTCATGATTGACCACCTAAACCATGGTGATTTCTATAAGGCATCATATATGTGAGAAAAAAATCCCTACGGAACTACTGGTAATAATCATAAAGGTAAGTGTGTTCAAAAACCAATGTGTCAAAGATGTGGAATGAAACACCTAGGAAAATGTTTCAAAGGGACAGAAATATGCTATAGATGTGGAAATAAAGGTCATAAAGTAAGAACCTGCCATGGAAAAAGGAAGCCTCCAGTTGACTTGAGGAAAGGGAAAGAAGTTCTTTCTGAGGGATCAAATGAATGTTTTAAATGTGGTTTGCATGGTCATTATGAAAACACATGTCCTATGAATAAGTATCGGGAATGGGATCACCATGATCGTACAAATATTCGTTTACCAATACCTAATTCCATTCTAATTGAGGATGAAGAAACTAACAATGAACAATCAAAGGTATGGATTGTTTCTTAACATTTGTTTTCCTATTTTAGAATCTTAGGATATGATTCATGATTTTGTTTGTAGGGAAGAAGTATTTCAGAATAATTTGGAAAGTAATGGTTAGTGGATCATGAAGAATTTTGAATGAGTAAGAAGTCAACATATAAGGGCTTCAAGAGTTATGGTGAAATTCTTAAGAGTATTAAGTATCTTTTGTTGATGGGGTTAAATTAGAATACTTTTTATAGTATGTGTAACCTTGATGTTTGATATATGAAAATTTAATTCAAGGAATAGTTATCTATTCTTTTGAGGATGTAGTTATAAAGAACCATTTGGGTTTATATGATCCTTACTTTTGAGGTAATTATGGGTTACTATAGGTTATGATGGAAAGTGAAAGGCATGAGATAAAATTGAGGTTAAATTATGTTATGGTTATTTTTGAATATTTTATCTCATTGTTGGGGAATGTTTTAATAATTTTATAGTTTTGGCAAAAGGACAACACACAGACCGTGTGACAACCCATCGTGTCAGACAATGCTGTGGGAATCAAACCCACACCCAAAGTGCAACTGGTATTTATCGCCTACCACTGAACTACGTGAAGTCCCTAGTTAGTTTGACTAATTCTTTTTAGTTATATGATTTTATGAATTAAGAGTAAGTCAATTTTGAATTATCTATGGAAATTTATTAACCTATCACGGAGGATATGTCATTAGGTTAATTACTTTTCAATACGAGATGTTAAGAGCTACTGATGTTGTTTGGAGATAAATTTTACGTGATTAAATCCTTCAAATATTTGGGTTTCAATTTAGTTTGGTTTACTTTTGGTCTTCGTTAAACTTTGGGTCTTGTTGGACATATTTTGGAGATTATGAATAGATTTCCTTTTTATTAAGGATTATCCTTTTTGGGTATTATCTGATCTCATACTAACCTTTTTGTTTTAGTTTTGGTTAAGGTCTAAAGACATGGGGTGTATACAGTTCTCTTTTGTGGATTAGGTGATTCTCTAGAAGTTGATTATAGCTCTCTTAATGTAAACAATTCATCCTAAATACTCATCTTTTGGAGAAAATATGAGTTCATGTAAGAAATATAGTAAAAGTTAAAAGTCAACATGACAAGTAAGTATGCTTCCTTATGTTTTAGTTATCCTCAAAAATAAATTCCTCAATGAAGTAACTAAAAAAATGTTGTCTATTAACTTTTCTTATTGGGGAATCGAATACCGTTTAACCCACCACAAGTTTGTGATTTTCTTGTGGTTAACTTTCTCCTAAACATGTTGTCTATCAAACTACCTCAGAACATGACCCTTTTTTCTTCCATATCCATGTTTTCATACATGGAATCCTATTATGGGTTTACTCGGGTGACCATTGTACTTCCCTTTCGTTCTTTTAAAGTGATAGTTTAATTTAATCCTTTTCCGATGTGGGGCTTTCAATGAAGTTTCCGAGCCAAATTTTAAAATTGTGGGGATGCAATTCCCAAAAGGGGCGAAGGATGTAACACCCTGGGTAAATAAAGAATATGACATTTTTATATTTATCTATATTTGTGAATAAAATATTAATATTACTTTAAAGGGAAGTCTATGCTCGATTGCATACCCAATACGCGACAACGAGTTCCTTTGAAATCTTACTTTGCACTCAAATAATAAAATAATATTATTTTAAATGGTAGTTAACGACTAGCCATTTTAATGGCGGGAAAGAACAGAACTAACTAAAAAATTATTATATATGTTTGTCAAATAGTTTTACTTTTATCTAATAAATGTTAGAGGCGTAAAATGCAAATGAATCCAATTGTAAGCATAAATCTTCTAATATTCATTAAAAGGTGGATTAACCGCCTTTTGATGGAGAAACCTATTTAAATAAAGTTTTATTCACTATTATACATTATATTTTACCAAATAAAACACTTCTTTATAATCGGGACATCAAAATTTACTTCCTGTAAATTTTTGATATTTTTCTGATAAAGTTCAATTTTTAATGAATAGTGAAAAATGTTGTACTTTAATTCAAAACCTCTTTTTAATATAATGTATTTATATGATTGGATTATATTTTGAATTGGTTTTAAAGATAAATTAGAATATATTTTTACCATTTAATCCAATTTTGGTCATTGTAATTAATTTCACTTTGAAATTGGACATAAACTAGTGTCAATCTTTTAATACATTTTGTTTCATAAAAACACGCTATTTGTTTTGATAGTGGGAATTAATTATTAAATTAATTAATGAAACATATATGTTTTGAATTTTTTAAAATATACATCATTTTTGAATTTGGAATATCAATTATAGCTTAGGGTAAATTTTTTGGTATTTTTCTGAAAAACTTCAATTTTTTATGAATAGTGAAACCACTAAGTGGTACTAAAAAAACTAATTTTTCGTTTAAATGAAATTTTACCGCCTCTGTGTTTTTAATTTCAAAAATATGACGTACATGATTTTCATTAGGAAGTAAAATGTGGTTTAATGGGATTAAAATAATTTTTTTGGTGAATAGTAACTTTTAAGTTTTTAATCGCGATTAGAGGTAATTAGTGTAATTTAAGGTAAAAATAATGTTTTAATAATATGAAATGACCTTGAAACATGTCCTAACATTATTGGATGAGTCATGACCAACCAAAAAAATCCATTGGTCAAATTTGGGACCCCATGGAGCCACTTTGGTTGGAAAATAACATTAATAAATTTTTATTTAAAGTTAAAATAAAAATGTCACAAACATGAGTTGTTTTACTAAAAAAAATTAAATGGGGTTATAAAAGTCATATTTTTTACTATAAATATTAATTATAAAGATAAAAATATTTCCAAAATCATGACATTTTTTTATAATTTTTAGAAATTAAATAAATTAAATTATTTATGACAACATGATGATGTAGTGATTACCTCATTATTTAACTATTTAAATAAAATGAAAAGATAATGTAAAATATAAGACGTAAACTTGTCAAAAACATATTGGATGGGTGTATTTAGAATCCTTATCACCTTATCCACGAAATATAACCATTTTTAACCTTTAAAATCCTAAAATCATTTTATAATAATGTAATATTTTATAACATTCCTTGGTTGCCCCTCCTTTTCTCTAATAAAAGGCCCCCACCTCTACCACCTTACCCACACCTCTCAAGCCTTTGGCTCGGCCAACACCTGAACATTTAATCTCTCCAAATCCCTCTATTAATCATTGAAGTCTCGACTTTGGGCAGAATCCTTTCCAAGGAAGCCTTGTAGCTCAAATCAAGAAGAGTCACCCGATTTTAAGGTAATGTCTTCACTTGTGTTATTTTGTTTTATTTTGCTTCTCCAACCCTCTAAAATATTTTTATTCCTTTATTTTGTAACAAAAAACGTATCCTCAATATACAAGGATGTTTTTATGTTAATGATTTCAGCTACACTTACACACACCTTCGACTAATGGTTAAAGAACATATTGTTTCTGTGGTTGACGAATATCTGCCTCACGAAACGATGATTGTTCAATATTCCTTTAACAGCTTTAATGGTGGAAATTATGATGTCACTATATTTTATATATGATATATATGGTATTTATGTTTTCTATTTTCTTTTTAATTTTATATTTAAAACATTACTTTATGCTTTTCATATTGTGCAAATGCGATAATTTCATACGAGGAAGTGTGGACTACCGCCCCCTCATGTGATGTGACTCGTTCATGCAATACATGGAATGTATAAAGAATGAACTTAATGAACATATGTGACCTATATAACATATATATTATACTGGAATTATAATATATATATATATATCTAAATTATTTTTAATTCCATTAATATGACAAAGAAATGAAAGTAGCGTTCATGAGTATGTATGGCCTACCATCTCCATGAACGGTGCATTTCATTTCATTTTATCTACAAATGTTATGGAGTAGTATAAAATGAATATGTACTGGATATATATGATATTTAAATCATTAATACTATTCTGGAGATGATTTATATATAATTACATGGACAATGATTTTCAAACAAGTTCATTTTTGACTCATGTACCAAACATCGACAAAAAACGTCTGATATGAACTCACATTATTAACCAATTATTATAACATTATAATATGTTATATTAACTGAATAATAATCTTTAAAAGAGGTCCTTAAGCAATTATTAATTGACCGAAGTTTATTATTCAGGAATATAAAGAAACGAACAAGAAAAGTCAGACTTGAGGTAAGGGATCCAACCTCTCTCTTTCTTTTTAAGTACTCTCTTTTATGTCATTTATTTTAAGCTCATATTTCTTATTTTTGGGGATGTTATTTTATATTCCTCATACTGTACTTTTTTTGTTTATATTATGAGAGACCCTATTTTATCTCATAAATCCTTTTTTGGATGTTTTAAGTGGCGCTGTTAGGCTGCCGAGTTTTTGTAAGGGATTTTTCATCTCACTTTTATTCCCGTGACATTTATGCCACGTTTTCCACCATTTCCTTTGAGTGGTGCACGTACTTCCAATTATTATACAATTTTTTTAGTATACTTTCATTTATGGGTGTTTACATCTTCATTGTATGACCCTTCTTCCATGGGGTGTACGTTTCAAAAGTTTCCCAACTCGGTAAGGGGACCTTTCACCCTCCTCTTTTTAAAAGATTTCTTCTGTTATATATTTTAATTCACATACTATTATGTTGGTATATGTTCTTCTATATCCTTATTTATGTAAATTTTATGTCCAAGTGATGAGATACAATTTTCCCTCTCATCAACACATTTTCTGAATTTTAATGTGACGCCATTGGGCTGTCAGGTTTCTATAAGGGAACTTCTTAACCCACTTTCAATTCATTGGGTTAAACCTCTACATATTGATTTTATTATGCCAAGATTATGTGTGGAATCTATATTTTGTAATTTCCAAAACCCTTTGTGTAGATATAATATTTCTACACATAATCATATCCTTGATAAATTCTTACAAACTTGTATGGGAAATCATAACTCAATCTCATTTCATTTGATTTAAATATCTATGTCACTGGTTTTGTTTTTCCAATATTATGTGTGAATGGCCTCTGATTGTTTCACACTTAATATCCAATTATATTGGGTGTATTTATATTTCTCACACATAATTATTTGATATATTAATCCTTAATTTAAGGATACCATCTTTATAATGGATTTCATCTCAATTTACATTTCCATTGAGACTTCAATGTTGTTATGTACCAATTCACTCTTATATGGTGTGTATACTATCCTTTGACATATTATATGATGAATCCCTTTATTCTCATGATATTATAAAGCTCAGATTAAATATTATTCTACAATTATTTGTATTCAAGAGTCTCTCATTTTGTTAAAAACTCTTTAACAAAAATATCGTTTTAAATGTTTTAAAGATTCATTATTCAAAATCTTTATCTTTAATGTCCATGTTTTCAAAATGGTTTTCAGTATTTATTTACAAGGAAATTAAGGTTTTCAAATTATAATTCCATTAAAAGCTTCAAAGTGGTATGGGACACTTTGATTCAAAAATCTCTTTTAAATGGTTTTTGAAAATGGATTGATTAATTCAACATCTTGGAATTACATATTGTGATTGAAAATGAAATTTTGTTATTGAAATGTTTATATTTTCAATATTTTATTTATAATGATGGTACTTGGACATTTTACGGGTGGTTACGTGATAAACCATATGACAGGCGGTGCCGTGAATACCAGGACGGGTGGTTACGTTATAACCTCCAATGCATTGGCTGTGGAAGTCGACCGTGTGGTTATTCCATTTAAGTATGTTTATGTCCCAGGTTACCTTTATATGTTATGTGTCCTTTATATGGGTTTTATGGTAATATTGTGGTTACAAAAGGGTATGTAATGATCTTTTATTCAGTTAAGAGTATATACTACTTCATAAAGGTGAAAAGTATTACTTTGATAAAGTATACATGGTTTACTTTTTGTTTTGAAAAACTAATAGTTTTCATTCTTTGTGTATCCCTTACTAATCTTTTTATGCTCATCCAAATTTTTTGAAATGTTTTCCACAAGAATTAAAGATGAATAGGGTCAGGTATGGGATCAATGAAAGACATTATATCTAAAACATGGAACTAGACATGTTTCTTTTAAAGTGTTTTTTTTTATTTTATGGAAAATTAGTAGAAGTGTCTACTAAGTAATCTTTTAATATGTAATAGTTGTGACCTAATTCTCTAAAACTCTAAACCTGAAAATATCTTCTATGTGAATTATTCATTTAATTCATGATTAAGTAATGTTTAAGGCTGGGGCCTTATATTCTAATACTGTGAAAGTGATATTCACTACTACCTTATCTTTGTTTCTTTGATAAGACTTCTTCCTTTTACAATGACTACATTTTATAGTATCTATATTGATTATGTAATGTTTAATCATCCAAATTCTCACTCTGGATGGTTTAGAACCATTTTATCCCTTTTCTTGACATGCATAATTATTTATGTCATTATTCCAATATAGATGATTATTGAAAATTTTAATGAGTATTTTCTAACTGTCCACCTTCTTTATTTAAATGTTTCATGATCATGTTGTCCAATTAAGTAAATTGAAAAAATTAGTTAAGTTATGTGTATCGTTATTACAATATGGATGATTATTGAAAAGTTGACTATGAGTTGTTTAACCACACAAATTTTTTCTCTATATAGGTTATGATCATGGTATCCATTTTATTGAAATGGGGAAAATTATTGGCATTCCTTTTCATGATATTATAATTAATATCATTATTTAAAAATATGATTATGAGTTTTTTATTCATTATCTCATATGATGAATGCATTTTACTTAAAAAATAATGTGTGGGGCCTAAAATTATATTTCCTCTTGATGAAATATTAGGTCTCATGAGAAAGAAATGTTTGGGTATTTTGGAGTATGCCTACCTAGAAAAACATTTTTCCTTGATGGTAAGAGCATTTTGTGTTAGATTGTAATATGGAATTAGTAATGTGGAATCATTCATTACATCACTATAGATCCAATTTGTTTATCCATGTTTTATATTTATTTTTATTTCTATCCATGGATATATTATAATATGAGTTTCAGTTAAATATTGATTTATGTTGTCTTTTTATTCCTACCCAATCAATAGTAATAAGTTAATATTATAATAGATTCCATTGTATGATACCCCTTATTGATCATGTGAGCTCACATTATTAGATTTATTCTCCCTAGGAATCCTTGAGGATAAATATGTTTTATTTTCAGTGATTTAATGGAAGGGATAATAATGTCTTTTTAGAGTATTCATTTTGTTTGTTATTTTTTCAAATGTAATGTATATATATATCTAATCATATAATACTAATAAGTCATTGTATCCTTTGGAAACACTATTATTCTATACCAATAATGCAGTACAACAAAGGAATATAGGTTTATGGAGTCGAGGTTGTTACTATTGGTATTAGAGAAGGCTTAGTAAGAACCATGGGGAGAAGATATAGAGTAATCTAGTTAGAGAGCACAAGTACTATGAAAAAACCTCAATATTTCATAGAATCACTTTCAAAAACATAATAGGAATTTTATTTTATAATTCAATATACTAAGATAATTTTGTGAATTTCTTTGTAGATAGATGACAAACAAAGAGAGGAATGATAATATTATTAAAAACCATAGTCAATGTAGGGATATTCCTCTTGATCATGTTAATGAACCTGGTGTTGAGGCTAATCCAGACAAAACCATATTAGTGTAGTTTTACCATGTTATAAAAAAATAATATTTTCTATATAGAGAGTATTTTTTATCCTTATAATGGTGTAACTATGTAGGATCACATTATCTGGCAACAAACTACATCATTAAGTGGAACTACTAATCCATGGGTAGCTAAAGAATGGTTCAATATTGAAGAGAATATATATCTCACCTTATGAAGTGGTGAAAAATAGAAATTCATCATTTCAAACAATTATCTAAAGGGGGATGTGGATCAACATGTATTTCTAATTCAAAAAAATAGAATGGAAAATTTGAAAAATATGATGGAATGGGTAATGTTTTGGGAGACATTCTATGAAAAATACACTCCATGTGAGAAAAGGGATAAAATATAAATGAAAATATTGAATCTTAGATATATGGAGGAGGAAAATGTTATTAATTATCAGGATATAATTATATGTTTATATAGGAATATTTTGGAATATATATGTATACTTAAAAATAAAAATTGAATGTTTATTTGATGCTATAAAGATAAGCCTTTGAGGGAAATTAGCCTCTGAAAAAATATCAAATAAGGATATAGTATCATGTTTCATTAATGACAAGAAGTGGATCCCTATGAAATCTGTCTTCAAAAGAATATAGGGGAGAAGAGGTATTATAAACAAAAATAGAAAGAACAAAATATATAAAAAAATATTGAACAATATATATGAATGAAAAGGACATCGTAATGATAGAAGATACACCCATTGTATAAAAATTAATGTATTTACAGAGGAATTACATATTCATACCCTTATCTAGGAATTAAAGTTTTCAATTAAACTAACTCATTATGAAATAACTATATCTAAATCTCCCTAAAAAAATAAACCAATGGAGTTTGTGGAGTGGAAGAATAACTTTATTATTTGTGTCATAAGGTATTTATACACCCTAGTGTTTCACCTTGGGGGCCCCTATTTTATTTCTGAAAAAGATGGTTGTGTCATTTTGAATTTTCATTAATTATAGGGAAAAAATTACTTTAATATATATAATAAGTTACCTTTACAACACATTTGAGACTTTTTAAATATAATTCACAGAGTCCAATAAATTTCAAAGTTTGATTTTTTCTCTGAGTACGAGTATCATTCAAAAATAATTTTGGAGACCCTTAAAAAAATTAATATATGAGAATCATAGTAACTGTGAATTTTGGATCAATGTTGTTTTTTATTGTCTATATTATATATAAGGATGTATTATCTACTGACCATTCAAATAAAAATGTATTCATATAATGGCCTATACCAATAAACATATCCTAGATCCAATTTTTCCTAGGTTTAGAAGGTTACTATTGGATGTTTGTTTCAGGAATTCACCTTGTTGTCCAAACCATTAACAAATTTTTCATGTAATGAGGTTTAATTCACATTTTTAATGGAATATGATAAATTTTCTAAATATATAATGATAATACTAATTAATTCACCATTATTAACTCTACAATTATGTAAAGAAGTATTTTTAATATATAATGATTCTTAAAAGAAATGACTTGGTTGATTCCTTAAATATAATGGTAGGGTGATCACCTATATAGTGACAAAAAATGAAAATCCATGAATAGAACTATCTAACCCCTTATCTTGAGTATGAATCTATAATCATTACACTGAAAATATGGATAAAATATCTCTGTGGTGAAATATTTGATATATATATATATATATAGAAAAATTGAGTTTGATGTAAATATTATCTTATAAGTATATCAACATTAGATGGAGAATATGGTTGGAACAATACATATACTATGATTGATTAAGACATTACCACAATATAATGGAAACTATTTTGGTGGATGAAAAAAATAGGGATGTACATGGAGTTTTTACCAGGATGAGGATCAAAATGATCTGGTATTTATAGATATATTAAGGATGGATGTGGTGATTTTTAATCAAGGGGATACATTATTCATTTTACAAGAAACTCCACAACCATCCATACTAGAAATGATAGTGAGGTCCAAACATGATGATGAGGATTTAAAATGTATATTAATGTAGTAAATGATGTTAAATTGATATAATTTATCTATATAGATGGAGTGTTTATGTTTGGAAAGAGGTTATGTGTTCCTGATGTACTATACTTGAAGAGGGAACTGAATGATGAAGCATTAAGATCAAATTTCTCTATACACCATGGTATCATAAGGATATATCGGGATATAAAATAATATTTTTAGTGGGATAAATTGAAGTAGGAAATCAAAGACAATGTTTCTAGAGGCTTAGTATTTCATTATTTAAAGGCTTAAAAGAGACACCCTAAGGTTGTCATTAAACCTTTTTATATACCGATATGGATGTAAGAAAATATTTTAAAACAATTTATCATTGGAATCCCAAATACTCCAAGGAATAATGATGTTATATAGGTCATCATTGATCATCTTACTATGTTTTTTCATTTCATAGTGATAAGATATGATCTAGCCCTTCCATACCTTTATCAGCTATACATAAATGAATTTTTAAGGATTCTATGGGAAGATCTATCACATTTATTTTATTATGACCCTCATCTCATATAATACTTCTATAAGAGCCATACAAGGTCCCTTACTAATGAGAAAATTTTATGAACACCCTATCATCCCTAAATTCTTGGGAAGTATGAAAGGACAATCTATACATTGAAAAACATGATGATATAACTTTATCTTGAATTACAAGGAATGTGTGATTAGTACCTACCTTTGATTGATTATTCATACAATAATATCATCCATTATCGCATCCATATGGAACCATATGAATAATTATATGAGAATTGGTGTCATAATCCTATCTATTGTGACGAAAATAGAGAAACTAACTCGATGATGCATGGATTATAAAGAAGATGATGGTTACTGATTGGAATATTAATGAAAAAATTTAATCATCCATGATTAAAAAAATACATGTGATGATAATCAAATGAAATACATGCAATTACATGTGAGGTATAATTTATTAATGATGTATTCCCCATGGAATGGAGTTATAATTTGGGTGAATGTGGGAATTTAATCCCTAGGTACATTGGGCCAATTTAACTACTATAAATAATTTTATATGTATCATACCAATTGGATATTCTACACAATATTTCTAAAATACAAGATGTAATCTATGATTTATTACTATTTAAACACATTCCATCTATAATTGATTTGATCTCACCTAATGGGAGAGAGTTGGATATGGATTTTTCTTGTAATTAGTAACATGTCAATATTATCGACACTTGAGAGCAAGTGTTTCAGAATCCGAAAACTTGATTAGTGGAAATATATTGAAGAAATTTCCAACTAGAAGAGGAAAACTAAGAAACCTAAAATAACTATGAGGAATGAATATAGACATGTTTTCAATAACATATATAAAACCTAATTTTAGCTATGATATTAATTTTTAGTGGAAAATAATTCACAATACCCCACTATAGCAGTTAAACTGCATAGCTTGAGTTATCACACATGTCACACTCTAAATATCCATTATAAAATAGTATATTTAAATGGTTATTTGATAAAGGTTATAATATAATTATAACCAAATAAACTCTATATTGGAACTCTTCATAATTATATTAACATAAGTTAATGTTTTGGGATTTTTCTCAAATAGTTCATCAATAGTGAATAGTAAAAAATACATTTTTACTAATATTATAACTTTAATTATTTTAAGAAAGATATAAAAGTTTATGCATTATTTTAATAGGAAAATTACGTTTTAAGGAGTAAAAATATATGTTAAAAAAATAATATTCTAAAATTATAAAACCGTTTTTTAATATTTTATAAACATACGTAATATTTTAGAATAAAAGAAAATTTTAAAGGCTTTTTCATTTGAGTAAATACTATTTGGTAAAATACTGTATTTTATTTTTTTGGAGAAAAAATAAAATTTATCTGTTTTCTACTATAGAAATTTATTTCATTAAAATAAAAATAGTTGATAATTTTACACTAAACATAGGTTTTATACATAAAAATACACTTTTTCAAAAAATTGTTTATACACGAGATAATGCTAAAATTAATTTTTATTTCCCCTACGCATATTAATATCATTCAGTAAAATAGTCTTTATATTTAAAATCATTAGTTTCAATTTATTTAACATGTCCAATCTTTTTTTATACAATGGAAATAAATTTCTTATATTTAATATTAATTACCTTGGTAAAAATTAAGAAAGTTATTTTCATAGAATTAATTCAATAAAAGTTATATAAATTTCATAAAAATAATTTAGATTAATATATATTATATTTTTTATCTTATATGATATTTAAACATATAAAATACTAATTACACACTCATTTAATAAAAAAATAATATGAAATAAGAATAAAAACCCATAATGTATGAATAGAATTGTTTTAAAATAAAGAAAGTTTTTACCATATCATATTTTTTAATTTAAATATTGCGTATCCCATATTTGAAAGTTAAATTAGATTACTATTAATGGTCAGTAGCATACCATTTTTCATATTATAGATATGAATAAGGAGAAAACAATATGTGTTTATACAACTTCAACCTTAAGGACTTTTTCTGCTAAAGCCTATCATAGAGTCATGTATTGAAACACTATCCATGATTCATGGGGTTCAATTGTATGGTGAAAAAATATTCTTTATAAATAAAACATCATAGTGTGGTGGTTACTAAAATTAGTTTATCACATCGATGATAATATTAAGTGTAACGTTATTCAGATCTCCTCAAGGTGCATGCGATGTAGGATCCCCAATGAAGAACTAATTTCTCGTCTATTTTTTAGTGGTGATAGGGATACTCCTATGTGGCACAATTTTGTTTAATTTATTTCTTTTTCCATCCTGGACTATATTGGAGACGAGTTCTTGCACCTATGGATTAATTCAGTAAATGGGGATTTTCCAGAAAGAAGGGAAATATGGATTCTTTTGGCAGCTAGCTACTGTTTTCTTTAGAAGACAAGGAATAAAGCTCGATGTGAAGGTGTATTTGACTCCTGTAGGATCCTGGTAGCAATAATGTTATTTTTGGTGGGTGATAAGATTCCACTGATTAAACAATGTGAGTTGGCTCTATATCTCCAGTGCTTCAGGAAATTTGGTGTTAATTATTCTAGCAAGAAGTATTTGTCTTACAGGGGTCATTGAATCTATTGGGTACATCTATCATGTGGTTTCAAATTAAATGTGGATATTCCGTTCACTACTGGTTACATTCATGGATTTGGGATAGTGAATGATTCTAGTGGGTCTATTATTTTTTCCTTCAGTTCCTATTATGGCCCTAATGATTTGTTGATGGTGAAGGCTTGTGATATGCACGATTTTCTGGAGTAATGTAATAACAACAACACTTGTTTACCACTTTCTTATACTGATTCGTAGATCATCTATCAGTCTATGTTGGATCAGATCATGGTTCTGTGATGTATAATTAATCAAATTCAATGATTCAAGCCCCTTATCAATAGTCTCACATCCCGGCTCTGCACTTGGCGTGAATGGAACTGGGCATCAGATTATGTTGCTCCATGGTTTAGTTCGCATAGTTCATGATTTATTTTAGAATTTTGGATCTCTTTCACTTGGATTTATTTTCTTTTTTATCAGAGATACCCTTAGGTTGGCCCATTTTAGGCATCGGTGATGTGTATTTATTTTCTCACATTCTCTTTAAAAAAATTAATTTGATGGAAAGTTAAATTAGATTAAATGGTTTCAATATTCCGATTCATAATGCCAATTTTTTAATAGATTTCACAATATATTTTTAATAATAAAATAATTACCATGGATACTTTTTAATTCATATTATTAAGGGTAAAAATAGGTAAATCAATTATTTATGCATTTTAATAATTTAAAGGTCATTTAAACCTTCTAGAAAACATATTTTGGTATTAAATTCATACTCAAATATCCCACTTAACTTTTATCCATATAAAACCAATGTGATTCCATTCTTACCTCTTACCTAAAATTAGTATCCATGAAAATTATCATATTTTCTACCTATAAAACTAAATATCTCTCACCAACCATTATCTCATTCCAATCCACCCCAATGTAATTTAACATCAAGTTACATTTCATATCCCTATTTAAATACCTCCTGTTGAGTTCATAAGATTCAAATCATCCCCCCCCCCCCGCACTTTAAGAAGCTACATTGTATTGTAAGGGTTTGTAATCATTCCCTTTTTAAATTGAAAATAATTTATTATTATGAAACTTACATATATTTTCTTGATTTTAATTTCATGGTATTTTATCCCATTTGATATTATGATATATATATAGACTACTTTTCCCATCTCATTGTTGCCTTTTTCTTATATCATTATTATACAATCATAGGGTTCTTTATTTCACCACTTCCATTTTAAATTACAACCCATTATTTTTATTTCATAATTCTTGTAATTATTTGTGATTCTCAAACATTTATATTAATAAAATGAAATTTACTCTCATTAAAACCTTTTCTTATGCCATTATAATGACAAAAAATTCTCAATTTTGGGAAATTAAAGGTTATATGGATTTCTTAGAATTGAAATACCTATCTAGATACAATAAAGTAGATGTGGTTGTGGCACAGATTCACCTAGAGGTAATAACCATAAAAATGGTTTGTTGAAGAATTAAATAAATTATCACCCTAAGGCATGGATTGTGTTCTTAATACTAGATAGCTAAAAAGATACTCTGAGGGTAGATGGTTTGAAGTTTTTACACCCACATTATAAACCACAACAATTGAATTTTTCTTCTTTTTAAATTCTCTCATTAAAGTGAAGTATATTAAAATCAATTAATATATTATATTTCAAACCCAACACTTTGAAATTACCCTTAACCACTTCTGTAACTTTATTTATTTGTTAACGTTACATCATTTTACAATGAGAATACCCCATAGTTTCTATGTATATTATGTATTGTTTAACCATACACCTTTT
This sequence comes from Viscum album, assembly GCA_963277665.1. NCBI lineage: Eukaryota > Viridiplantae > Streptophyta > Magnoliopsida > Santalales > Viscaceae > Viscum > Viscum album. Next base: position 911,712,188 of record OY728145.1, read on the forward strand.
TAATTAAAATGTGGTATGATTATTATAATATATTTATTTACATAAGGATATTTATCAGTGTTTCTTATGTCACTCCCTTGATATGGATGATTATGTGAAATTTTCAATTTATTATTTAACCATCCACATCTTTTATATAAATGAGTTATGACCTTGTTATACCTTTTATTGATGTAGGGGAATGTACTTTTGTTCAGTATATCATTATTAAAATACAAATGATTATTATCAAGTTTATTATATGTTATTTAGCTATCCAATTTATTTATTAAAAGGCTTATGACCATGTTATCCTTTTTATTGACATGGAAATAGTATTGGTGTTCCATATTTTTTCCAATAAAGATGACTATTATGAATTTTGATTATGGATATTTTATTCATTTTTTTATATGATGAATGCATTGTACTTGAACGACTAATGAGTGGGTCCTAACATTATATAGGCCTAATATTCATTGGTAGGTCTAATAAGATTTTTTTTGTATTTTTGTGTATTCATACCAGAAAAAATATTTTTTACTTAAAGGTAAGATCATGATGTCAAATATTTGGATGTCTTGGATTATGCTATAGAATTTGTTTACTAATATTATGAATTTCATTGATAACAAACAATTTCTTTATTTATGTGATCTATTTATTTTAATTTCTATCAAAGGATATACTATTATCTATATTTCAGTTGAATATTGATTTGTCTTTTTTTGTTATTCCTTCCATAACAATTATTCCAAGTTTATGTTATGATAGCATCTTCTATATACTATTCCTTATAATGCATCTATTCTCACCATTATTGTTCCCATTCCCATGTATACCTAGTTGAGATATATATGTTATTTTTATAGATAATATGAAAGGGATAATAATGTTATCATAGTCTGTTCATGTTGAATATTATGTTGTGAAATGTAATTCATGTATGTATCTAGTCTTCCAATACAACTATCACATTATAACATTTGGAAAATATAATATTCTATAAAAATAATGTAATATAATAACCATTTCAAGGATTATAGGGTTTGTTTTATTATTATATTTCACATTATATATTTTCAAATTAATTAATTTCACTCATCTATCTATGTTTTATTGAATAAATTTATTTTTAAATGTTTTTTACATTCATATATTCTATCTTATAATCTTTATTTGTGGACATAACCATTATTTCTTTTAAAAAATAAATTTTTCATATTTATCTTTTAAAATAAAGTTTGAAAAAAATTATTTGGTATACCTTATTGATAATTATTTTTTAAATTTACATGTGAATTTATTTTCAATAAGCATTGGCATGCATTACTAAATGTTAATGTAATATATTTTTATCATTTTCCATTAAATAAATTTTCCCTACCATGTTTTTATTCTTATTTATGAAAACTAGCCTTTAATTTTCTATATTTTTCTCAATAAATTTACATTCCCTTTATTTTTTTTAAAAACTTCTTTGTAGGGGATCAATAATGAAATGGGTATTTTTCTTCTTTTTCAATGAAATTTTTTAATTCCATTATAAAAGTGTTTTTCTTCAATAAGAAAATCTATTGTAGATTATTATTTTTACTCGTGATATTATCTAATGATATCATTCAACCTAGTTTTCTTGATTCCTTATGATTATGATATTCCAATTTTCAAGTAAGGAAAGTATCGACATTTTATATGTAAATTATATAAATAAGAATGTTTATTGATTTCTAAGGAGACTTGATTGTGATTTTTATTGATTATTCAACGTATGAGAAGAGTATTTGAAATTTGTATGTGATTTTGGGATGATATTAATATATCCTCTCGATGCATTGGTAGGTCTCATGATACAAACAATTTTGGGTATTTGGTATAAAACAACCTATTTGTTAACAATGTCTTGGTTGTGGTCATGAGGATACGAATAATGTTTGGTCTATATTTTTAATGATAATAATAATGTATTATTTTTTATGATGGTAATAATAATTATTAGTTATTTTAATGACGGTAAAAAATATTTACTTGGTATCAAGATAGTATGAATATTGTCTTACATGGGTTCATAACAATAAGTTTTTTTTTCTTCACTAAGACATTGACCTTAAGATTATGATGCCCGTCATTATACATTCCATCACTATGAAACTAGTTGTTTTTATCCATGTGATTATATTCATTTCTATGTTAACAATGTATATATTTTATTCCTATGTTATTTATTATAAGGAACATTTATTTATTTTCACACTACCACATTGTTTTTTCCCTTTTTACACATAATATATTTAATTTTATGCTTTCCATTAATAAGCATCTTATCTCACCCTTTTATTTTTTTCCATTACACATACTACAAAAAATAGTCCTCTTATTATGAATTCAAATAAACATTAAAATAAATAATAAATTTTTAAGAATATTTCAATACTTTGTTCAAATGTTTCAAGTATAATATTGAAAACATGTATATTATCATATCTCCTAGTATGAATAAAACATAAAATACTTTATGATGTTATCCCTTATAAGTTATACATATTTTATAAAATAACCATTAACTCTGGGTTTCTAGATTATATATTATAAAATAAAGTTACAAGGATTCCATTAATATTCTTATGAATTGTATCATTCATACTATTGGAAAAAATATCAATTCAAGCATGTCAAACAAGGAAACTCATATGTGAAGGTAACTAGGATTCCCATAGAATGTTCTACCAGTCATCATTTTATTTCTAAATATGTCATGCATTTTGATTATCCTTAAAATTTAAATACCAGAGGGCTCCAAGACAAAAATACATTTGTCCTTATCATCAAATAGATTAATTTTATCATACTCATGGATTTGATAATCATCGGCATATCTAATATTACGTTGGAATGTTGGGTTTCCTCCACTAAGGTTATATCAGGGATGGGGAATCCAGGAGTGCATGAAAATTTTTATCGTTATTTTACTTCTAAAGAAGTTTTTCTCCTACTAATTTTCTATGAAAATATCGCTATTAAAGAAGAAATATTTTATAAGAGACTATATTATAGAAGGGAAATACGATTGAAAATGTTTCTAATTGTGTCTATGAAAACCACATTCTTACTCTAGGAAAAATACAGCTAATGGGTCTATCCCATGATGAATTACTACGATATAATCAATTGTATCTTATTCATGGTCTCCTCGAAGATTTAAACACTAATTATTCCATCTTTTAAGGGCCTTGATATATTTTTGTTGCTTTCCCGATGACATATTTTTCTCGAAATGGGTATCAAAAAGGAAATTTAAAAAAATCATTATTTTTTTATAACTACATTAAGAACCCTGATAAAAAAATTATATGTATGGATATACATGTTAGAATTCTAATATTTACCCAAAATATATGAAGTGATTATTCAAAATATGATATGCCAATATATCAATTGAAATGGCCTATAAAAAATGAATATTTATTCATCCAATTGATAGAGGATCATTAGGATAGTCAATGGGAAACATTTTTGTGTAAACCAATCCATATTTAATGTGTTTGGGTTCTACTTTTAGTAGAATTGATATTTTGGTTGTTGTACTCATTATCCTTAGGTAATATCTCATTGATATCATTGAATGAATTATGCCATAAATTAAGAAAAATCATTAAATTATCTAAAAACATTAGATGATTTCTAATTGGATTCTCTTAAAAATCATTGAATACATCTAATAATATTTCTTAATCTACCCTTATTTTATTTTCATAAAATTTCAAGAGATATTAAAAATAGGCTCAACGACAATAGATCTCCTTGGATACCTCTTTAAATTATCTAATAATGGTAATATATTTTCCCATCAGTACTATAGAGAACAAGGGAACTGAATGAAGTCATAAAGTTAAGTATTAGAATCAAATTATGAACTTGTAGTTTTGAAAATTCTTTAGGATTAATCTCTACTCCATCATATCATATTATTTTTCCATATTGATCTATATTACGACGTTACCTAGAAGAACCATTTTATCTATTTCTGTGATTATCTCCTCTGAATGCCTAATGGGACCCTGAATATTAGTATATTAAATAATACCATAATGTTTCTCTAAAAAATATAAGGAGGTGAGGATTAATTCAACCATTTAAAAACATTATATTAATTTTATAGGTTTAATTACAGAAACATTTCTATCGAAACTGATAGAAGTACTGGAGATGAGTAACCTTCATAATGTTGATAAAGGAGGTATCACATATTATCATAGGAAGATATCCAACTATAAATAAGTATTAGATTATGTAAATAATTTTCTTTTTTCTGTGATTCCATGATAAAACATATAAGGATTTAGGGTTTCCATCAAGATTGAGGACACTATCCTAATTTATTAATATGGAAGCCTATATTTTTTACCTTTATGGTTCATATCCTCGAAAATAATATTATGGATATTAATGATGATTTTAGGAATAGACACAATGATATCATCCTCTATATTCCCTCCCAGGTATCCACCTCTATAATCTTGACCCTCTATTATAAGTAAGGAAGATAAATTATCATCAACCCTGGGACCTATATCATTAATTTTTTATTTGAAGGACATGTATTCTAGTTACAAGTTACATTTACCCATGAATATAAATTCCCTAATGAAATTATTGAATAATTTGGAAACATGTTTTGTTGTATCTCATTCTGTTATTGTATTTCCTTTATGTGATCTTTTATTTTAGTCTTATGTAAGGGTTTAAAAACCCAATAATTCAGGATAGCATATATTAGATATCTAATTTTATTATGGGGAGAAACCTAGGTATATTCTTGTATGAGATTATTCCTTTAGGAATTGGTGACATTCATGAAATCACATTATCATATACAGAACATCTAGAAATGGAAGAGAAAATTTTAGAAGGTGAACTCGCTAAAAAGATCAAGAAGGGAGTGTAGTCTAATAAAAATCAATTTAGTTGTCTGAGCATCATCTTAGGAAAGTCTTGAATCCCATTAATGTTTTAGATATATATATATATATCCATGTAACACCAAGTCATCCTTCTCCCATGTTTCAATTTTCTAGTATTGAGGCCATTTTCACTTTGTCTCGTGGATCTACCAAGACTCTTGGGAATTTTGTGAAGGCAAATTTTGAGTGCTTAATAAAAACCTATGGGTTTTTAAAACCTGATTTTTGGGGAACCACTCCTCAAGGTCTCTATTCCAGGAGAACACCAATTTGCTAGCATTCCCAAACAAGCTCGTATCCCTCATTGAAGATAATGTACCCAACCAGTAAATGTTCTGGTGAGAAGGTTTGCTTCATTTCATTTTGTTGCCTTGAACTGAAGTTTTGTTTTTAGATTTAAATTTGTTTGAAGCTTCTTGTTTCTGATTGAATTTTTCATTTTCACGGGTTTTCAATTGATCATCTGCTTCAATGTTTCCTTTGTGCGGACTAAAGAACAAAAGTTCAATTACAACCAATTTCCCCTCATATCTATATGTAATTAGATGATTCAAAGGCCTATATAGAGTAAATTTAGAATGAAATAGATGGGGAGTATCATTATCAGCAAGAGGTTGTCAAGAGATTTGGTCTTCAAGGAGTTTTGGTCATGTGTCTCCTATATTTCTTTTCATTCCCCCATTTCCTAATAATAACACGTGCAAATCACCAATTTCAAATTCCATGGTTTATAAATCGCTTAAATTTCTTTATGTTCCTTCCATTATAGCTGCTGTGAGTGTTTTTCTTAGGTGAATCAATTTTAAAAATGGACCTATTTCAAGATTTACTTCCCTAAAATGGGTGTGATTATGGCTTAATTGTAACCTCTTCATATGTGGTCTATTTGAGTCAGACTTTTCTAAATAATGGTTATGTGTGTTAATGTGATGCTACTTGAAATCTCCTTCAATTCCATGACATTGAAATTGATCCCTATGTATGCACCACAACTTTTATTTTTGTTAAAAAATAATTTAGGGGTGTGCGGTGGAAAACCAAATCATGTCTCATATGGTTTGGACTAGATTATAGAATTTTGAGTTATGTGTCACTATTAATTTATGTTAGTGTCATTATTAAGGGTTTTTGGTGACATGTTAGATAATATTCTTATTAGTTTTATATCACCCATTGTTATTTTCATTTTTTCTAGTAATTGGATGTCTTCGATTAATGCCTTCAATTTTAATTTTCATTTTTCTATTGTTTTTCTCACTAGTTATTTTTATATGACACGTTTTAGAAATTATTTTCGTATTTTTTATATAGTATTGTTCTGGTCATGATGGATAATTTTATAGTTATTGTGGTATCTGGATAGATTATCTTATGGTTGTAGAAAATATTATCTTATGGTTGTTATTTACACTAGTTAGATTATCCTCTTGTTGTGTTTACTGGATGATATTTTTATATCATGTGTTATTATTTTTATTTCTTGAATTTAAATGAAAACAATTTTAGAATTGTTTTTTTTTTGTGTGATTAGAACGTTTTTCGTGATGATGCATGTCTAAAGTGGAGGGAGCGGGGACATGGGATGCTTCAAGTATAGAAGGGTGGACTGCAGTTAAAGGGATGATGAAAAAGTTGTGCATGTCCTGATCCACTATATTAGATAATAGCTCATGTGATGTTATGGGGATTCTAATACGTCTAATGTTTGTAAGAAATAGATTGGGGATGATGTTTCATTGAGTTCCATGTAAAGTCTTTTACTGTCTGAACATTTTTAAAAATGTTTGTAATATGTTTCATTGAGCTTCTTGTCTTTTCATGACGTTTTAACATGTATTTAAATTCTATTGGAACTTTTTCTAAAAAAGTATCTTTTTTTGTGTTTATATAAGAGAATTTTGTAATTATTATATAATTAATATAATAATATATTATATATAATTATTTTTATAAATATAATATAAAATTTTGACAATAATTATTGGAATACCAACATTTAGAATATAATTTAAAAAAAATAATTGTTGATATTGTTTATAAATGTTAATAATATTACCAACAGATATATTAGTCATATTAATATGTTGATACTCATTTTTAACAACATATATACTATCTATTGGTATTATTATAATTGCAACAGAACCATTTTATCTATTGCAATAGCATTTAGCGACAGAGTTTTTACCAATAGTTTAGTGACAAGACAATTTTTGTTGGTAAAACGTTTTACCAACAGAAAATGTATTTTTGCCAATAGATATACCCATGTTGGAAGAAGATAATAATTTTGTAGTGATTCCATGGCTCCCTTTTGAATCTTGGATATTTTGGTGGATCTATTGACTCGATCCTTAAAACTAGTGACTCCTACGTGAGGGGATTCTATGATTACACACTTGTGCCAGAAGTTTGAGCATACTCTAGGAGGTTAGTGATTTGGATGAGATCTTTAGGTAGTTTAATCGATCCCATACGACGTTGTCTTGGTTATGGACTGGTTATCCACATTTCATTCTTAGATTGACAATTTTAGGCATATAATGTGGTGTGTCCACAGATACGGGACCATGTTTTCCTTCACTAGTGAGAAGGAAACCCTTGCAACGCAATATGGACTTTCTCATATGAGGGTGTTGCCGATCACTCAGCAGTTTGATAGATCCCCTCGGTGTAGTGAATGAGGGGAGTAGAAGTTTTCCTGTAGTGGTGGACAAGTACGATGCTGCTTTTCTTGAGGATATTAAGAGACTACCTCCTCACATGGAGGTAGATTTCTACATTGACCTTTGCCCTAGGATGGAACTGATATCCACACCATCATATCGAATGGCTCTCACAGAGCTTTTCGATTATAAGGTACTGCTAGAGGACATACAGGTGACGGGGTTCGTAAGGCCCAGTGTTTCATCATGGGCATCCCCCGTGCAATTTACCAAGAAGGAAATGAGAGTTTTAGGTTATGTATATAATTTCGGCACGTGAACCAGGTGATCATGAAAAATAAGTATCCATTGTCAAGGATCAATGATCTCTTTGACCAGCTGATGGGGAAAAATTGGTTCTCAAAGATATACCTAATATCGAGCTATCACCAACTTCAGGTATGCACTGAGGATGTAATGAAGACAGCCCTCAGGTGCCGATATGGCTAGTATGAGTTCCGATTAATGCCTTTCGTCATGACCAATGACCTAGCTATGTTCATATCACTCATGAATAGGATCTTCCAGCCTTACCTTGACTAGTTCTTCAAGGTCTTCATTGATGACATCTTGGTGTAGTCAATGTCAGAGGAGGAGAAAGCTGTACACCAAAGGATAGTCTTGGATACACTCCAAGAGCACCAACTTTCTGGTAATCTCTCAAAGTGTCATTTTTGGATACAGGAGGTCTACTTTCTAGGACACATCATCTTGAATGATGGATTTTTAGTAGATCTGGTGAAGATAGAGATGGTGCTAACTTAAGAGAGGACCAGGAGTGTGACTCAGGTGCAAAGCTTCTTGTGGTTCACTGGTTACTAACAGAGTTTCATGAAAGACTTTTCCATATTAGCCGAACCCTTATCAGCTTTTACATGGAAGGGAAAACCCATTGTGTGGATAGAGAAATGTCTGCAGAGTTTCCCAACGCTGAGGCTGAGACTGAATAGTGCCCCCATCTTATGACTACCAAAGGGCAGTGTTTGATATGTAGTTTACTGTGATGCAATAAGGACTTGACTAGGTTGTGTCCTAATTCATGAGCGAGCAGTGATTTCCTTTGGATCACGCTAGTTGAGGCAGCAGGAGAAGAAATACGTGACCCAAGACAGGGAGCTAGCAAGAGTGGACTTTTCCATGAAGATGTGGTGGCACTACTTGATGGGTGAATGGTTTACGGTTTACTCCAACCACAAGAGTCTCAGTTATATCTTCTCCGTGAAGGAACTAAACCTGAGATAGTGTTGATGGATAGAGTTTCTCAAGTACTATGAATTTTAGATAGTCTATACTCTTTGGATGGGGAAAATGGTGGCAGGTGAGCTCAGCTGGAGGACCAGTATGCAGCTGCTGAGTGAGGTGATTGAGCAGTTGGCCGCAATATAGATATCCTTCGTGGATGATAGTGGAGATTCATACCTTAAGTCTATTACTATTACTACCCCACTCTAATAGTGTGTATGAGAGGCACAAATAGTGTCTGTTGAATGCGAGGCCCGACGTGCTCATTTATTCTCAAGATGGGCTCCTGATGGATTTTCGATAGGTCGGGAGCACATCATCATTTTTCGGGGGAGAACCATTGTGAAATTGATGTTGTAGGAGGAGGTGTTGAGGGAGTTCCACAAATCCCCTTTGGTGGTACATACTAGAGTGGGGACGATATACCGGGACCTCTGACGTCTGTACTGGTGGCCAGGGATAAAGAAATCAATGGCCGAGTTTATTTCACAATACCTCACTTGTCAACAAGTGAAGGCCTAGCATTAATATATAGCAGGCTTGGCCCAACCACTCGAGGTACCGTAGTGTAAATGGGATGGTATCTTGATTGACTTTCAAATTGGGCTACCACATACATCAAGGGGCCACAACTCTATATGGGTTACCATTTACTGAATCACCAAGTCTGCTCACTTCCTACCAATCTGTGAGAAAGGACTGTAAGAGGGATTGGGGCACCTATACGTCTATGAGAGAGTGTAGCTTCACGGGGTGCCTTTGAAGATCGTCTTAGATCATGACACTCACTTTACATCCCGACTGTGGATGTGATTACAGGAGGTATTCGGGACGTAGCTGCACTTGAGAATAAATTTTCATCCCCTGACGGATTTTTAGACGGATAAAACCATACAAACCCTAGAGGACCTCCTATGTGCTTATATCCCTGATTTTGGTCTTAATTGGGAGGTCCACCTACAACTGGTGGATTTTTCATAAAACAACAGCTATCACTCCACCGTTATCATGGCACCATTTGAGGCCTTGTACGAGCAACCTTGCAGATCACCCATATGCTGGACAGACCCAATGAAATTGGCCCTCATGGGTCTGGAGATGGTACGAGCTACCTCCGAGAAGGTGAAGATCATCCAGGAGAAGATGAGGACTGCACATAGTAGGCAGAAGTCTAATGACAACAGGAGACGAATACCGTTGGATTTTGAGGAGGATGACCATGTTTTCCTTTAGGTCTCACCCTAATAAGGATTACATAGATTTGGATATGGAGACAATATTTCACAATGATTTTTTGGACCTTTTCAGATCCTGGGAAGATTTGGAGTGGCGGCGTACCTCCCAACTCTTCCCCCAAAGTTGCACCGAGTGCGTGATTCATTCTAGTGTCGTGGCTTTGGAGGTACGTGCATGATCCATTGCCTTTCATCAACTGGGGTGAGATGGAAATTGATAATGGGGCGACATTTGCAGTGTTCCCTATAAAGATAGATGATCAAGGGGAGAAGGTCCTATATTGGTGGTCGATTAATCGAGTGCGAGTTCGGTGCTAGTACAAGAATCCTCAAGAGACCACATGGGAGAAGGAGGCTCAGATTCATGCTCATTACCCCCATCTGTTTGATTAGTTTTTTCTTTGGATTTTGGGGATTTAAAGCCCTAAGGTGGGGAGAATTTAATGTCTTTGAAATTCCATGTAATTTTTTAAAAATTATAAGGAATTATTCTGAGACCACATGCTTTGACAACACATGTTTCTGAATAATGGTGAGCCCAAAATGGATTTTTGATCTTTTTTTAAGAAATATTTAGTAAACGTGCAGGCAGGTTTTTATAACATTTGAACTATTGCTTAGATCAAAAATTGGAGGGCACTGTTCAACTCAGAATGCTGGGATTCTCCTAGAAAGGACATAACTTCGGTCAATAAGGGTCAAACGGAAAAGTTAATTTTTTTAATTTTCAGAAAATAATCAAATAAAATTAAAAAGTTATTTTATTTTCTTTTCTCATCCATTGAGAAGAGGACAATGATGCGGGACTACAGGGATGATGCACATTTATGAGAACCATTAATGAATCCTTAACTATCAGTTTTTTACACATTAATGATGCATAAAAATGACGTTGTTTCATAAATGAAACAGTGTAACGATGTGAAGTCATAGTGTAACAAGAATATTGTGATGTATTTTACATAATTTTGGTTGAATCATTGGTGGAGTGGGGAATTAAACTGTGAGGATTCTCTGAAGAACCTTAGAAAAACTTCCTCTCCAAAGAATAATGACAGATGCTGATGAACATCAAACATCTTCGACACACCTCGAATAACAGATCCATAAGTGATGAAAGACATCAACATCATGAATCCTAGAGGATGTAACCATGCGGTCATGAATGTCAAATAGGTAAGGTTTTAATTTGTTCAATCTCATCCCCTTTCTTATTCTAGAAATGACGAACATAGATCAACCCAAAGACAGGTTGATCTGCAAATTGTGTGTTTATGCGGGAGGGTAACTCTTTTTTATTTTCATTATCCATGATTGAAATTATCATATGTTAATTGAACTGAAATCCCCAAACCTCCTTTTTTTTAAACCTCTAACGTGGAGGGGGCGGGCCAACGTGAACAAGGCCTGAGCACCTCTGTTGTGTGTGTTCATTGTGGTTGTATCCTCAAAGTGGTAGCAAGTGGAATCTAAGGCCAAAATAGAGATAGTGGTGACCCGAGAGGCCCATAGGCATAGACAGATCGGAAAATGGACCATCGGAGCAATTCTGTTGGCTTGTAGAAGGGACTGCCGACACTGATGACAGCACCCGTTGGAGGCCGATGGTGGCCCACAGAGGCGGCTATGGGAAGAGGACGGTGGTGCACCCGTTGGCCTGCCATGACAACAATGTGAAGGGGGGCCAGGTGGGAACCACATGGACGAGTGGACTTTTTTTGGGACACTAGGGTATCTGGTGATCCATGGTCACCCGAACACAGATGGAGGACCCCCAAGCATCTGCAGGGTATGTGGGATGTTGGACTTGGCCGGTTGCCACGTCCTAGGAGAACCCCATCGACCGCCAATGCAGCCAGTCTTCAGCTAGTGGGTCATTCCCCCAAGCCCGCAGGCCGCACCCCCAGCCACCGGGACAGACTCACCCCGACAAGCTTGACCCATTCCCTTAGGCTAGTCCGAACTAAACCGGGTCGTCAGGCGACGTGGTGGGCTGGACCCTCGACCAAACCAGGTCGGTCCCAACGATGCCCTTTGGGCCTGACCCACTGGCCAGGCCAGACCAGACCAACCCAGATCCAAACTGGGTCAGGTCCAGTCAGTCGAAACTAAACTGGGCTATGTGGGACCCATGTCCTAGGTTCGTTAGTTCAATCTGACCGGGTAGGACCAAACCCATTTGCAACCATCCCCTATGTACTAAAACACTAATAACATGGAAATTGAGCTTCCGATTTATGATCCATTTGTGGTGTTGGTATCCTCTCTATGAGGAGGATCTTTTAGCATGCCCTGAGGAGGATCTCATGGAAGTTGAGTTGTTGAAAATGGATTGGGGAGCAGTTCTCCCAGGTATGCTACATACAGAACCCTACGGTTGGATGAGAATTTAAGATTGATGTCTTTGGACTCTTTGAGACTCGAATATGGCCTAATGAGAAGCACATCGTGGCGACTTTGCAAGACGAAGGTGGGAATAACTTCTGTGTGAGTTTGCAAGCTCATGGTATGTGATAAGGAGGAGTACCTCAGTTGATCAAGATTAGTGGAAAACACTACTGTGTGACATTGCAGGCCCATGGTACACGATGAGGAGGTGTACCTATCCAGTATAAGGATAGTGGGATGTACTTTTTAGTGACTTGGTAGGCCCACTGTACTCAATAGAGGAGGAGTTCTCCAACTGTTGAGGTTTTCAATGATGTGACTAATGATTCATCTACCACTACCCTAAATGTATACAAGGTGTGAGTTGTCTTGTGCTTTGTGATTTAATTTGAGTTTTTCTGTGTGGTATTTCCTTTTTTGGGGTCCATATTGAGTATCGTGTTACTCACCCCTATATAGACCCTACCTACTCTTGTCATGTCCTATGCAGGTAGACATTGTTTCGACAGAGACTTTAGTGGACTGGGACCAAGATGTGCTCAGGGAGATGGGACTGATGGATGCTACGACGGTAGACATTGTATACTATGACCAGGCAGGGCCTAGTAGGATTAGGTGGATAAGATGTTCTACTTTAGCTTCCAGTAGCTATAATACTCTCATGATCAGGTGGTGTTCTCCAAGGGTGGACATAAGTGTTTCCCTTTGTACTTTGTTGTTTTCTATTCTTTGGTTTGGTTTTTATTCTAGCCCACCTGTATTAGTTATACTTGTACTCTACTCTATTTTAGTGATAATTGATTATTTTTTAATGTATGGGACTTGGTTGGGAATGTGTGTGCGTATATGTACTCATAAAAATTCCTCTTACTTGTAGGTTGATGCCTTCGGTGCTAGTCCCCAATCTTAGGCCTTCGGGAGGTAGGCTTGGGGTAGTCACGACACAGGCCCCTGGGGACGGGTCGTGACATTACAATAATAGATTTCCTATTTCATTTATTCCTTTTTACATATAATATTTTAAATACAACACTAAACAAATAAAAAAATATTATAGGTCAATTTATAGCATCAGTACCTAGTTCTTAACTTCTTCCACAATGATAATTATATATGTATAATTTCTTTTCCATATTTAGTTTTGAAATTTTAAATATCCTCTAGAATTTCAACATTTGAATGTTCTAAATCTCCCAAAAATATTAAATTAAAAATACTCTTAGATTATAGAAATATAATTTATTATACTATTATCTCATCACCATATGTTTAAAGGCACCAAATTATAAATAATTATGATAAAATTAAAATTTTCTTCTATAAATAGCCTTTTATCCTAATATTGTTTCCTAATACAAATTATATTTTTGTCTCTAATTTTGGATTCATTTTTCATGAAAAATCGTAAGATATTCCAAAAAATTTCCATATATATTTAACCCTTTAAATTTTTCACTTTTTTGTTTATATTTATATTTTTATCAAATTTGATATTTATTGAATTTTTTAATTACATTATTTTTCTTCTTTTTCAAAAAAGTTTTCATCCATTTAATTAAACATAGTATCATAATTTTCGTGAAAAATTTATAAACCTTTTACACTCATCTAGTGAGGTCCTATTTATAAAAAACAATCTAAAATCCTCATGTAGGCATCAATAACCTTGGTATTTCCTTTCAAGCCTTCTCCAATCTATTTCAAAATTTTATCAAATGTAAACATGAATTTTTTTATATTAATTTCTACTATAGGAAACCATTACTAATCATTTCCAGGTTCTGTTAACTTCTTTATAATATTCTAATTCATATGTACCTCCAAATTCATGAATTCATAGAGAAAGGCCTTCAAATAATTATTAAGCACTGATAACATTGATTCTTCTTTTTCATGCACAGAATCAATTTTTTTTAATGTAATTAATTAAATTATAAATATTTTTATCCAACTTTTATATCAATTTAAGTGAATCCTTGAACTATCACTTCAATATATACTCCTTTTATGTTTCATCCTATTTTTTAGAACTACCATATTTTTCACATTCAATCCATCTTAATCCACATTATAACCAATAGATTCTATTCCACTTCACATTAAGTTGTAACATCATTATCCACATAACCCCTTTGATCATCATCTAACTATGATTATAAATTTATCTGTTTTAATTTTTATAATTTATTTCACTTCCTATTTAAAGGGATCATTGGTTTGTTAAAAAATAATTATTTCCTATTAAATTAACTTCTTTGTGACTCATCACAAATATTAATTTATTATTTTATAAACATTATATATTTTTTACTAAAATATAAAATTGGTTTAAATTTTATTGAATTATTTATAATATTTCCTTGATGATTTCCATTTCATTTCCAAATACCAATTTAGATAAATTTTCATTTTCTTGTCAAATTTTATCACAACATCTTCATCATCTATATGTTAATAAAATTATCCGTTCTTGATTTATTTTTGAAATTTCCATTACTATATGGATTTCATAGTGATTTATTTTTCATCCATTATATTTTTATTAAATGTAATTTCCTCACTCATTTTAAACGAAATTCATATGTTATGAATATCATCTGATATAAATGTGTCAATATTACTGTCTCCAATATCTATTTCGTACAAATCAAATATTTTTGAAAAGATACAATGTATCTTAGTGATTTCCATTTAATCCTTGTTAGTCTAACAAAAAAATTTATCGATGTTCAATAATTCATTTATTCTTATAAAAAATGAATCAATATATTAATCATTGAACATTAATACCTTTTCATTATTCAATCACCAAATCTATAATTTTTAGTTTTTTATTTTTTTATTTATATCAAATTGTTTTACAAATTATCAAAAAAATATTCATGCATGTGTCCTCAAGAATTTAATGAATTAATTTTCTAAAATAGATAAAATAATTTCATTTTAGGTATGACCACATTTTTTAATATTCTTCTAATAATCCATAGTTACTACAACACCTTTCTCATGCGGAACATACCCATTTAACATAACATTAAGATCATAAAATCTAAGAGATAATAAGTATGAAAAGATATTTTTTCATTAATATGTTATACCACTTTATATTAAATATTATAATCGCATTTTTATTAACTGAATTTAAATTATCTATTATTGATATAAAAATTTAAAATAGACTCATCTTCCAATTGATAGAATAATAATCACTTCTTATTCCAAAAACATTGATTTCTATAAAGGATGTATAGAACAAAGCTATGGTAATAATGTTGGAAACATATATTTCAATAGATATAAGTATCCTTAATTATTCATTGATATGGATAGAATAATTTATCAATTTATATTACATTTCAAAAATAAAAAACATTCCTCACTGTTTGAGTTGAACAACTTTCTAGATATTTTCTTTTCCTTCTTCTTTATTACTAAATATTTATGAATAAATCACATAATTATGAAAATGTACATTCCAAAAAAAATTATAGTGGGTAAAAAAATTCAAGATCTATCAATCAATATGAATGGATACATCTTTGAAATAATTGGTAAAACATATGACCACATGATCCACTATAATAATGATCGATATAAACAAGTATGGTTTATACTTTAAATTTTGTGCATAAGAATTTATTCAAAAAAGATTTATTTTCTTAATGAAGTAAAACATAATTATATAAAATATAAGACAATTTATATTGTTCAAATTTTGATAAGAATATCTAAAACAATATTAGTAGATTATAACCTCTTCTCCATATCTGTGATCATTAAAACTATAAAATTTAGAAAATAAACTCTTTTTATAGACAACCAAACATTTTATAAAAAATATTCACTAGTAAATGTTGATAAATGATAAGGTTATACAATTCAATTATATATATAAAAACAGAAAACACCACTATACACGCCAAAATAATCTTCAATTTATTCAATAATAACTTCAATCATTAAATCCAAGAATTTTAAATTTAGGAAGTGTTTTAATGAAGATCATTTACAATAATGTAATCTATTATGATTCCTATAAATAATTATTATATATTATACTATACTAAATTTTTAGGAATGTATATGTTTCCAATGGAGAGTGCTTCTCCCAACAGTCGATTATAGGGGGTTGAGTTTGGTGAAATAATACACACTAGGTCCACTATTTCTAAACAATTTTCAATTGGTTTATTCATGGAAATGGAAACACCCAATGGTTCTATATCTATATATACATCCTTTTTAAATGAAGGTTCTCATTATTGAATTTGTGAAATTATGCTTAATAACTCACATTGGTGGAGAGGATGGGAGTTTAGGCTCATCACAAGCTTTTGGGGGAATTGTTGCCTACTCATGGACTGTATAATAGGTTAAAGATATGTTCATAAATCCTTCATTAATTCCCAAGTATGGTGTGGACATCCCTTGAATTAACAATCAATTATTATCCTATTTGGTGTTTTGAATATTCTATATTTATTCGGGGCTCTTTATCAATGGAGATGTCTATATGTATTTAGGGTTCTCCATCAGCAGTATCTTCTCATGTATGATTTTATATTATCTGGTCATTATTATCATGATTTTGGTTCTTTTCCACGCATTGAGGCACTTTGAATTATATCTTCATCCAGAGAGATGGGAGTTTTTTTATTCAGACCAGACCCATGAGATGGGCTTCTTAGGTATCCATGTGAAGGGAATAAAAACATATGTAGTATGGTTCCACTTAATGGGAAACATTATAACTTTCAAGGTCATGTGATAACTACCAAATCGTGCAATTTAGCATCATTCGACAAAGATGTATAAGAAGATGGTTCTTAGTCAATGTTTAGTGTGTCACATATGATGAAGCATCCCAGGGAACTAGGAAGGGATATGGATTCCTATATTGAACGAGACTCTATTGGGAATGTGTCCAAGAGGGAATAGGTTTGACATGGACTGTTGGGTTTGGACCTCCGGGAGGCCTACTATGTATCCCATTTGGAAGCGAATCAATGATCTTGTAGTTCGATTGTTTGTCTAACAAGGGAGTATAGCCCTTCTAGAGGATTATGTTTTGAATTATTTGTGAATGGGATGCCCAGTAAAAGAGACCATGAGGGATGTCTCGACATGTAGTAATTTGGAGGATTTTCCGTGCCTTACACCTATGGAGGAGTCCCATGGATGAGTAAGGTGATTAAGTTGGGTCTTATTTCTGAAGCGGATACACAAAATATTGATATAGGTTATTATTCCTGAATATTATTCCCTGTTGAATGGGGGTTATGGTTAGAAATTACTTATGAGGAGGATTATTAGGAATTGGTTTGGTTTGGGGATTAATTAGGAGAAGTCTACCCATGGGTTGGGTTTATTCATACACCTTAGATTGTGCCTTTTATGGGTTGGTTTATACACATTGAATGAAGACCTGGGATGATTAGGGCGATATGGTGGGGGATTATTCCTAAATTAGAAGCCCTATGGTTTGATCCAGAAAATAACTCCTGAATAGGAAACCCTGGTTAATGGGGGTTATGATTGGGGATTAAACTTGAGTAGGATTCCCATGGAATGGTTTTTTTTGGGCTTACTCATGAGAAGGATTTACATTTTGCAGGTTGGCCTTACTCTTGAGTAGTATTCCATAGATTGGTAGGGTCTTACATTTGGAATGAGGCCAATTAGGTTTGGGATCATGTCGATATCATGGCCTCCATTAGCATCTATGCCCACATGAGTCATTCATGGTGTGAGAAACAAGAGGAAAATAATTATTTGAGAAATCAAAAAATACAATTTTCCCGGACAATGGATGCATGGCCTTGAGTACATATGCCTATGGAGGCACTATTAAGAATATAAAGATATAGATTCATAGGAATATCATGTTTCAAAAAATTGATTTGATTGTGTGGATTTCATGGTTATGTATATTCTCTAAAACCACATGTCATGATGAGTCATGATTGAATGTGAGAAACAAGAGGATGTCAATGATTTGGAAAATCACACACTTCTCCTACTCCACTATTGGAAGAGGAAGGAAAGAGGGTATAAGAACAAGGGGCTTGGATGTGCCCATTCTATCTCCCATTTTGTGTCAATGATAGTCAGATCAGACAGCCTATATATAAATATCCCTTATTGGAGTAGGGAGGAGAAAGAGTGAAAGTTCCCATAAGAAAGGGTAGGGGCTTACTCTAAGGGTATTCCATAATATTGGTTCCATAATAACTTATGATGATTCCATTCCATGTCAAAAGAGAATTATAATGTAATCATACCCCTCCCCATCTAGAACCAAAGGCTCAAGGTCATAGAGACAATAAGGGTAGATCATGGTCCTACACCTTATATACGAGACCATGAACTCCATCACACTTCCTCTATGGTTGGGTTCCTTGTGACACTAGGAATTCAAATCCACATGCACCCAAAGGACCCTAACCATCTGGTGGGATCATTTCAAGGATCTTCTAACCTTAGGAATTAATGTCCAAATGGGGGAAAATCTACTCTACCCATACCCATGGTTTTGAACATTCTAAGGCTTCAGAAGAAGTTTAAACTTGGTCCCTATAATACAAGGGTAATGAGGGAAGAGGAAACCTTAAATTGGTGGCATAGAAGAGGACACAAAGGGGGATCACATTGGTCTTTTATTAGAGTGTAGATGTGCCCCGCAAAAGGCCTTGGAGGAATAGAAGGTAATTCCCACATGGGGTATAGACCTTTTTGTGATGTATATCCCTTAGGAAATGGACCTCTTTGGAAAACAAACTTGGGTTAGGATTTATCCTATTCCCCATGGGTCTCCATATGTGTCACTAGATGAGGTTTGTGTATCTCCCTGGTTAGAGAATCGGCCCCACACATGTGGTTTTTCAAAAAGGAGGAAATGATTAATCCATAGGTGTCTTGGGTTTCAGACCCTGAAAAGACTTTTATCTCACTTCTCCCCAATATTCTATCTTATATAGGGTTTTGGAGAGCAACATGATGAATTTTTGGAGAGTTGAGTGAAGGTTCAATACAATTAGAGACTGGGGGCATCTTCAGATTTTTGAGTTCTGATAAAGCGGAGCCCAAAGGTCCTATTTATAAGACAATAGGTGACCCCAGTCTAAGGATTTGTTGTGGGAAGCTTCACAGTGTAGGTTCCCAATGTAGGTTCCTGGCATTGGGGTGACGCTCCCTTTGTTGCCACATAAGGGGGTTTTATTGGTCTTCTAATGTGATGAGGGTTTGTGTGTGAGAGTTAGCTTGGGGAAGTCCCATTGATTATCCTTAGGGATTAATTTCATTGTAACTTGAATAAGGTGTACTTCATAATATTTTCATCCCCCTTGAGAAAATGGAGTGTCAATTAAATCCCCCCCCAGATTGGTTCTAATTGAAAGAAGAGGGTCAAATGTTATGGTAGAATGGGAAAAATATTATGAAGGTGGGGGTTGGCAAACAACATATGGAGTTTGTACAGATCAATGATATATTATTGGGGCGTAGTTTAATGATGCATCTCCTCATCGCAGTTCCCGTGCATAGGGGAGAAGCATTTATAAATAATGTTAGCTCCTTGGTCATTTTCCAAGATTCATGAGATGCCTATTTTTTTATCTCACCACCTAGGACATCCACCCAACTATGTTTCACTTCTTTTTTGAGAAGTTCTACCAAATAATTTCTTATGATACAACCACTTGAGTGATGGTGCTACACATATTCACCTTGCAGAGGACCCTAGAATAGGCATCTGGTAGAGAGGGATCTATATGGAACCTGGTTAAAGGGACTACGCGAGTCTTTTCCTTTTATAAACATTTGAATTTATACAAGTCAATAAATTAAATTTTATAAATCAGTATTTTAGCATAATGCGACAACTTGGTTCCTTCTCTGTAGGTTCTCAATGGCTTCCCTAATGACTTCCAACGAACAAGCTATTTCCCTTTCCTCTAAGATGTTCAATTTTATTGGGATAGATTACTATGATCTGGTTGAACCGGCTCATCCATATCTGGTGAATAATTTAATACCATTCCAATTATAGAACCCATGAAGAAATTATTTTCCCTTATATGGTCATGGACTTATGAGGGGCACCTTTATACATGGGGTTGAGAGTTAGTTCCTGAAGTCTTGGTTTATGTAGCAAACAAAATACCCTTTTTCTAAAATGTCTTCCCTTAGTTCATTCATTAGTGAATAAATTGTTCGTATATGTTGTATCACGAACCATAGTTGTCGCACCCCAGATATGAATCCTCATATCAATGAATCTAGGCCCCATTTTTATGAATCAAATTTATACGCATCCCGAACAGATCAGATGAAAGGATGAAGGGGAGACTTGGATTTCAATTTTGGAGGGGGAGTTAGGCCTGAGTATACACGGCCATACATAGTGCACTTATACTATTTATAATTCATAAATGATCTTCAAGGAAACTATATAAATGAGGATATTTGGTTAGGATAAACTTGAGTTATTATGAACTCAAGGATCATCACCAAACTACTGAGCCGATGGAGTCCGCAGACAAATTATTTTCATTCGATGCATGGAAATGTTGGAATTAGCCTATTGGACAACTATAGAATTTAATGAGTTCCTATTCTAGGGGATATTTATGATGATTTAATACCACCGATGACAAAGTGGGATGACACTAAAAGGATGCCTCCCTTAGCCAATGATCTTTTTAATGTGGAGAATAAATTGAAGAACAAAGATCCTCAACCCGAGGGTGATATATATCTTATAATGTGGATGAGTATTTTCTACAACTAGAAGGATAAGGTCTCACTTACTGGTTCCCTATGCTATTCCCCACCCTAGAGAATCAGGGTTCACTTAGAACATTTTGGCACATGGTAGAGAAGGTTCAGTTTACCCATTGGGGTTATAATGTCAATCCCAAGGTTGATGCCAAAAGTCACGTGGATGGAATAATTTCTATGTTTATGAGAATTTATCTACTTATGGTCCATGAGTATAGTGGAATGGTGAGGTTAGGGACGTTTTCATTATAGCCAAATTTGTAAAGGGTAAGTACAAAGGGTTCGTAGCCCCTATCCTGGAAAGCATTTACCATTGTTTGGAGCATACACACTATGGGAAGGTTGCATTTAATATTTCACATCTTTTCAAGTGTTTTGGGGGTGGATTATAGCCCATTTCTATTCATATATCGTGTAGATCGTATTTATGATCCTTGAAAACTGATTTTACCCATTTGTTCATGCAGTTTCTGGAATTCATCCTTTGAACCTAAGGTATGATGAAGTTATGATGATGTTGAACATGTCAGGAGAATTCATAGAGTTTTTGTACGGTAATCCATTTTCATAGAAATTTATTGATGACTTCATGGAAAGAAATTATAAGCTCAAGTCAGAAAAAATGGAATTTGATACAGTGTACCGGTGACCTACATCAATAGTGAGATCATCTATGAGGCTTATGATTCATATTGATTTGCTCGCTAGTTCATGTGTCTTCATCAATAAATCATATTTCCATCGACACATGTTATGCTTGAGAAACATCTTCTTGAAGCCTGACATTTCAAGATCCTAATGTCCCTAGAGATATCCAAAATGTGAATCATGCTACCACTATCTAATGCATCAATCAGTCTAGAGGATGGGTATGATAAGGCGTTGATCTCTTTATACCCTCAGGGGTCATTGATTAAAAGAATTTACTGGATCATGGTCATGATCACTAGTGGTTGTGTTATGTGTGGTAGAAATTATCGAGCTGAAGATGATGATTCTGATGCTTTGTAGCCTTTGAGGTGGTCTTGGGAAAAGACCAATAAACTGACTAGGGTTGAGAAGACTAGACATCATGTTCCAATGTAGTACAATCATCACCATCGGTAGGGAACTCATATTCTATCCCCCCATTCTTCCATGAGATAAAAGTGTCATGAAGAGGCTTCAAAGTAGAAAGGTGTTGGGTCTTCCTCACAGCTAGCAGATCTAGAGCAACATTTTGTGTGGAAAATAGAAATCTGAGAATGGGAGAGCCTAACTCAGTCTATATTAGGAATCCTAGAGATGAGAGATATGAGAGAACCCTCTGATCTACACCTGATAGTGATCTAGATATGGTGAAGAAATATATTAAGGAGCAGGAGGATTTGATATATACCATTGGCGATCTGATCCTAATTACAAATTGATTGTCTAATATGTTGGATTGAGGAATTCTTAAGGTGGTATCATATCATTTTGATATGTAATGGTACATCTTCCTTAACCCTCTGGATGTATTTTTTACTTTTTCACTACCATTTTATGCTCTTTCATCTTCCTTCATTAATCCTTAGGGGAATTTATTTTGAAGTTTGTAAGAGAAGAAGAATGAGGGTAAGAAGAAGAAGGGGAAGGAGAAACAATAAGGGTGATTGGGTCACCAAGGTATGGGACAATGGGAAACCCCATTGGGGTATAGGATGAGTCCCTTAGGTCCCTCAAACTATCCTAGGGCCATAAGAAATGATGGAGGAGATGGAGGCAGGAATTCCACTACTGTCACCTCAAGTATCTCCTATAATGAGGATAGAGGTGGTATCTTCACCATATCTAGAGAGGAAGTGAAATAGGGTATTAATGTTGTCCTGGTGTATGAACTATGGTAATTATACTTCTTTCATTTGAGTTCATGTCTTTCCCAAAATAATATTCAGACCATTCCTTCATTTTATAGAATCAATTTCACTTTCCCCCTTAAGGGATGTGACATCGGTTATTCATGAATTGAGGAGTATACCCTAGGGGATATACATGATCATGATTATGAATCTATCAATATTATGGATGAATCATCAAGAGACGTATTCACATGCACCCCTATTTTTTAGTGAGGGAAGAGTTCCATGGTAATGTCAGATGTGCTACATTGTATATCATGTGCAATTTTTGACTTTAATATTCTCATGATATTTAAGATCCAGTTCATAATGCAGAGGACCATGAGATATTCAATGTTGGTCCCACTATTTCCTTGTAATGGGATTATAGTGATCTCAAAACATATTCTGATGGTTTTGATGCTAACCCTGACTCTGTGAGGATTGGCAATGTTTTTTCTACTGAGTAGTCTGCAAAGGGGATTGAGGAGTGTGCCAATTTGGGTCATCAGTAACACACCTTGGATTCCCCTAAGGGTGGGGATACTGTGAGACATGATTCTACATATCATGAATTTTTTGATCTAATTAATCCATACAATGATATTCCTGGTTTCCTCAATTATTTCAAGTATTTACCTAGGGAATTGGATGGATGTGGTTTTTTTTGTTCTTATATTTAACACAGTTTTCTTTCCTTCACCAGATGCTTAACATAAAATATAAACTTGTGTATATTTTTCTATAGAGAATATTGAAAATTAAAATCATAGATAAGGCATACAATTTTACCCTACTCTCATTTCTGAGAGAGTGATGTCTGAGAATCCTAAAGTGGGAGATTCTCAAAAGTCTTTGATATCATCTATAGAGAAAATTCATGAGGATGATTCATGTTAATAGGTTCCCACACTAAGATTCAAGACCAAGAGTGTAGGTATGAATGAATCTTAATGGTTGAACTGAAAACATGTGAGCTTCATCAACTATTTTTTTTCATTTCACTTCCTTTTCTACTTGTTGACCTCTGATTTTGATGTGAAGTGTCACTTATTACTATGTTTCATCAGCTTCAGTGATTGTTCCTAATAAGGTGGATTCCATGATTATTCCACTGACATCAATAGTTAATGTTGGGGATATTTTGGATGGATTGGAACAAGGATCATTGAGTGGGTTAATATCAGATTATTTCTCCCCCACCAAGAGAAGCTCTAATTCTAATTATGAGAAACATGAGGCTTTCTGATCTACACGTCATCTAGTCTAGAGGGATATCTGGGAAATAATTTGGGAGATGCCTCATGAAGACACTCCATCTAGACATAACCAAATTTCAATCAAGATATACATTTTTAGATATGGTGGATTTGATTATAATGAAATCTATAATGTGGTGAAGGTAATAATATTGCATACATAGGAGGAGATAAGATCCCAGAATGTCAAGGCGTAGCTAGTGGGCCAATTTTAGGAACATAGATTTGTAGTAATCCAAGATGAGGTCAGCCACTCCATGAAGGTAGAGGAGTTTGAAGATCACATTGATGAGTAGTCTCTACAAATAAATAACCTCAATGTGGAATGAAATTTCTCCATGGAAGTGGTAGTCCAACTCCACCAATCCTTGCCAGAGGATTTTTCATAAGGAAGAGACGTTATTTCTAAATAGAATGAGAAGCTTCATAAATATGAGGATGCCACTACTCCACATATGGATGAGAATAAACATTATTTGAAAATTTAAAATTACCTAATTTAACATACTATAGATTTTTTTGAAGAAAAATATTAAAACCTAGTAGAGAGGCTCCAATGTTGGGAAGTTCCCCTGTATTTTGAAAGATAAAAGAAAAGGATTTTTGTTCCTAATAAGTTGTTCTTCAATTTATATACATACTATAATAATAATTCTACATTGAGAAATGCTTCATTTGATTTAATTTCATTGGGTTATAATTAAAATGATCATGATGATATTGAGCTGTAATATTTTTCATAATCCATGGGGGCTAGAGAGCATAGTTCAACTATTGGTAAGGTAATATAAAAAACCTTATAAAAATTGTGTCTTTCTATGTTATCAAACAGATGTTTTATTAATTCAAACATAAGGAAGAAATTTTGGATGGGAATTGTATTTTTCTTACACTTCCCTTTTTGGGTAATCATCTAAACAAGTTTTTTACCTATTTCATTTCATTTCTCACTTTTTTTCCTAAACCATGTGGAGTACGAGTCTAGAGAACTAAGACTTAACTTTTTTCTAGACTTCCATTTGTGGGTTTTCAATCTATCGAGTAGTACTCCTCTTTTATGGAAAATTTAATTTCATTCAATCCGGACATTTTAGAATGGGGTTTTATGACCAACATCTTTAATGAAATGTTCCGAAATAATGCCTCAAAAAGATCTTTTGGGTTGATAATGTTCCAACATTATTTAGATTCCTAATAGAAAATCTTGAGATATTATTTTATATTTCCCAAATTTAAAACATGATATTTAGGAATATGGGAGGTCTCTCTTGAGAATAAATTTACCAATGGTTGAAAAACCCATTTTTGGATTATTTTATGCAAAACCAGGTGGGGCGTTTTACTATATAGTCAAATAATGGCATCCTTTAGTTGAATGGACTTGAAATTTGTGACCAACTTATGAAAGGCTGACTGGTGTGTGTTACAACATTGTTAGGAAAAGGATTTATTTGGCATTTATACATTATATTGCTGATGTATGAAGAATATTATCAAGATTTTTATTTCTCAAGACCATGACAAGGGTTTTCTTCTAAAGGGTAATATTTGATAATAAAGACAACATTAGTATCGGCATTTTCCCAGAATGGGAAACTTCTCCTATATGAATTTTATTTGAATGAAGGAGGGAAAATTTTGTAAAAAAATATTATGTAAGAGGGAAGGATCATACCTGACATAGGATGAAACATTGTGAAGTTTATTGTCATGCAACCTGGTCATTGACCATGCAGTTTAATGTCTTATAGCATGGATGTTGTGCTATTTAGATTGAAGCCGTAAAATAAAGAAATTTTGCTGTGCATTTTAACTTCATATTGATAGGGTGTTATTTTTTGAATTTTAATGTCATAAAACAAGGACATTATTCTATACAGTATAAATTCATACAAGGAAATTATAGGGATTATAGTTTAAGGTGATTATATTTGAATGAAAAGTTAATGTTTTCTCCCTTCCATGTCAATTTGTCTAAGAATCCTCTATCACTTTCAGGTACAAGGGGGTGAATATTATAGAATATAATATTGGGATTTATGGATCTAAAGAGTGGTATAGAGAAAGGTATTATGGATATTGAGGAGTTATCTTCAAAGAAATAAGTTATTATAGGCTGAAAAATCCATTTGGTTAGGTATTTTATACAATGCCATCAGACACATGTTACTACAGAGTCAAATAGTTAAATATTTCAGCTAACATCCCCGTTTTGTGGGAAACATATGAAAAGAAAACTAGGTCATGTTACATTATAGTACGGAAAATAAATTCTTAGAAATTACAATATTATATCATTAGTTTCCGAAGGAAGTTTATAGAGATTGAGATTTCCCTGAATACAATGTCTTGTTTCATTGAATGAAAGTACCTAAACATGGGAGGAGATTTTTAAGTCAAAATTTTCTAATATTTGGGGGGGGGGGGAAGGTTCCATGCATAGGTATGGCCTGACCATAGGAAATATGGTGCCTGTAGTTTTAGGTAATATATCTAGTACCAAATTATTATGGAATTGATATGTGATATGTGGATTATAAACCAAGGTCATTATTGTATACTTCATACATGAATGGGGAAGTTGTAAACCATGGTCTTGGAGGATTTTAGATCAGGATAAATAATATGGGAAAAATATGTGATGGATTCCCTTAGACAGATTTGAACCACATGTTCCAACATAATGTCATCAAGGATTATGAGGAAAGAAGAGGATTTATGGAGCATGAATTTATCGCTGGTTGACAACCCCATTTTATGGGATGTCTAATGAGAATAAAACTAGGGTGTATTAGAGAATAGTCAAATAGTGGCATACTTCTACTGACAAACCCATTTTGTGGGGGACTTATAGAAATCCTACTTGGCCGTGTTACAACATATTTATGAAAAGGAGTCCTCATGTATTAAAAAATATATTACCTAAAGTTAATGAAAGATTATGAATACCTGAAAGATCCCATGATTTGAAGTATGATGTGTGGAGGGGATATTTCTAAGAACAATGAATGAGTTTTGACTGATATTATCCATGATTTGTGGAGTAGCTTCCATATATTTTACTCATATGTAGAAGGGAGACATCTCTATTTCCTAAGTGGACCCCTTGATAAGGGGAACCTAATTAAGAGCTCCTATATAGATATTTGTTTGTATAAAAAAGTGGGTGAATTATTCTTTACCCTATGGTTGAGACTGTGGCATGAGGCTTAGGCATCACTACATAACTCACTCGGATGAAAATCAATCCAAAAGTAGTTCTTTGGGTATGGTACAATTTAAATTTATTTTGCAATGAAATTAGCCATACAGTTTAATGTCATGTGGTAAGAATGTTAGCCATGGATTTTAATGACATGTATTAAGAATGAAGGTGACTCGATATGAAAAGAAAATAAATATTTTGGCTAAAAAAGATTATAGGGCATGAGCTTCTATATGTATCTTGTCAATGAAATAATCAAGACACGCATAGTTCAAAAAAATGTTTCCCTATCTGATTGAATATATATATGTGAAAAAGTGTTTTTTATATGGTCTCACACATGGGGTGAGACAACATATTTAATCCTATCATGTATATCTAAGTCATACATAAGAGTGTGGGGTTATTTCCCGTAGTATGTTGCAATTGGGCACAAGATTAAAGATCCAGATGTCATTATATATCTCAAGGGAATGAGAATCGATCCACATATATTTATTGGGGAAATCATGCAGTTTCATAATTATGAAATGGGGACATCAGACGTTCCTTTTAAGGTCTTGTGTCTAAAACCATAACAAAATCCAATGTGGACTAATATTCCTTACTTATGAATGGAATTCATTAACCAAAAATCCTAATCCCACATGAGCTATGATCAGTGTGAGAAATAATGAGTGGAAATGTTTTATTCCATGGAACAAAGGAAATAGAAGTAAAGTAAAAGGTTATTTAGGTTTGGAAGTCGGTAGACTAGGATGTAAGATTTGATCCTTATGTATTTTTTAAATCCCATGTTATTTAACGTCATGTGGAGAGGATGAAAATGAACCAACGTGAAATAGAGGAAATGATACAAGTGAGACCACTATTGGGAATATAGGATTCCCTATATATCTTATGATGGTATGAATCCATCCATACAAAGTTTTTATAAGGTTCTCTATACATGTCTGACTCATACACATAGAGTGGAGGGTTTTTTATGACATATGGGACTGATATTGAATATTTGAATGTCACTAAATTTCTTATTGTAATGAGAATCAAGTTATATGTAGTTTTAAGAGATCATTCAGTTTATCATCATTAAATGAGGACAGTGGTTATGCAGTTTTACATATTGAGGTAAGAATGTGGGTCACCTGATGTGGAAAGGAATATTTTAGTTGGACCATGGGATAGAACACATGGGTCACTATGTATCTTACTGGAGTAAGAATCAAGACACGTGTAGTTCATGATGAATATTTCTAGGAATAATTATGCATATCATTATAATGATAATATATCCAAATATTTTGGAAACATTCCCTATGTAGATATACATCATACATAGGGAAATAGGGTATTTTTCATTGTGGTTGTGGCTGAATCGGAAATTGGAGATTCGGATATCACTATATATCTCGTTGGAATGAGAATCAAGCCAAACATAGTTCTTGAAGAACCATTCATTTTAATGTCATTCGGTTCATATTTAGACTTCTTGAAATGAAAAGGGGTATTATGGTTAGACTAGGGGTTGGACCTAGGTTTCACTGTTTATCACGTTTAATAAAGAATCAATCCGCACATAGTTTTGGGAACGAAATTGTAGTTTATCATCATGCAATAAAGTTTTTTGTCTTGAAATTTATCATCTTGGGGTAAGTACATGATAATGTTAGGGATTATAACTATAAAGGTGTCCTATGATCCACCATGGGGTGGAAGTTATGTGAGTGGGGATAATGTATGGGATCTTCATGTGTTTTCTTCCTCATGTCATGCTAAGAGGGCATCTTGACCCACTAAGGGGTTAGAGGGATGTGATTGGGACATACAACTCATATGGGGTATCATACCAAAGGGACCTATGAGGAGTGTATCAAATCATGGTAATTTTTCGGTTTCTTAATGTTGAATAAGATGTACATTAACCATGAAGTTTAATGTCATGTAGAGAGAGGGAATGGTGTCTTATAGTTTTTAGTCCATACGACTAGGACCAAATGTCATGCAGTTTATCATCATGCCACAAGGATAATGATTCCATGTGGTATAAATTCATACAGCATGAATGATACATCATTTCATTTATGTTCATGTGACAAATACTTGCTATGTTTTTTAATGTCTTGTAATTGAGATGAAATTTTTGTGATTACATGAAGTATTTATTTAGTAACCTTGCATTGGTCTGGGTCGTAATGATTCATCTATCCATTTAGATCAATGAATAATCTCCATTATAGTGGACCAAGTGTATGTAGTAAGGTCCGTAAAACATAGGTTCATGTTTTGGTGGTTTCTTTTCGGGTATAATTGGGGTTAGGAGGACAAATAGAAACCCTCTTAAGAGGAATGACAGGAGGTAGATGTTCTTGTAAAAGATCATGTTATCCAATTATAATAGACTTCCATGTGATGTAAGGTATGAAATATTTTTTCATCTAGTTTCTTAAATTCATCAATTCATTTTTTTTATTTATCATCTGAGGATATTTGATCATAGATGGAAAAATTTAGCGAGGGAAATAGGACCTCAATGGGCAATAATACTTCTGCTCCGTATACTGGTGAGTACGTGGTCACCCGTGTAGTATTATGGTCGCGGTCTGGTAAACCCATAAGGCATGTAAAATATTGTTAGGCTAATAATTTTTATATTTTTTTTACCATTTCCAATAGAATATTTCATAGGGTATTGTTTAATGTCTTTATCTATCCATTACCCACTACATGGTAGTGGGGTGAATAGTTGGACTTGGTATCGTATTCCTAATATAGCTTTTACACCATAGAAGAATAGAAATTGGTTTCATTTTCCATCACCATATTATGATGGACACCAAATTTGTTAATTATTATGGATTTCACAAAACCTATAATGATTTTGGGCCTAAATTCATTGAGGGATATTGCCTCATCTAATTTTAGGAACAAATCAATGGCATTTGAGATGTATATGAAATGATTCATTGTAAATAGGGGGCTTGATCCCACAACATTCATTTCCCATAAGGATAATGGACTTTAGTATTTGGTTTTATATAGAAACTCTAGGGTTTGATGGATGAAGTTGTAATGCACTTGGAATGAATGACATGTCTAGGAGAACTCTATGAAATCCTAGGTCTTAATGGCCCAGTAGTACCGAATCCATCAGATTTGGTGGGAAAGCATGATTCATTACTAGTGGTAACCATAGGATCCAATTTTCTCTTCATTGATGATAGTATTAGTCTCTTCTCCATCTATACATCTGATAAGGTCTCCATCCAAACGTAATTTATAGAGGAATTTCTTGTGATTTGGGCCACTATAAAGAGTGAAGTTGGATGGACGACATCAAAATTTTTCTTTCTAAACCTATCTAATGAGAGTAATCTGTTTTAGAGGAATTCCATGATAGGAATAAAACACTCCGTGGGAGAATAATATTATTTGGGGATATGTCTTACATTGTTAATCTCTTACGCTCTGATTTGAATGAAAGGTGATACCATTCGACGATGGGAAATGTTGATGAATATTTCATCTTGGTATAGATTTCCCATAGTGATAGTTGAATTATACAATAAATCTACTTGGGAATTATGTGATCATGGGACATGATTCAATGTTGGATCTGAGGGTAATTATACCATTAACCCTTGAACACAGTAAAATAGTGGGTCATATTTTCTTTTCTATTGGAATAATCCTCATTGATATGTTTTATTACTTACTCTAAGTATTCTTTTACCTCTAGGTGGTCTGATGTTATATAGAGTTCTAGTTCAAGACTTGCATTGATGGCCTGATAATCCACCTCATAGTTAGAAAAGTCTTTTGAAAGTAAGAATGACTAAGTTAAAACTTCCATCACTATGGAAATGAGAAATATCCCAAAAAACATTATTTATATTAGGTTATTTCATTATTATACCTGTTGGGATCCTAGAAGAGATGTTAAAATAAATTTCCCACATTTATAGGACGTCTTTAATATAGAATATCTCTTAATCTGGAAGTTTGGTATTTAGTGACGTCGTTTCTGAAAAAGGGTGTTCTTTATGAAAATATACCAAGGCCTAGTGTTTCATTACAACATATGGAATGAATTATATGTCAAGATACTATAAAATAATAGTCCACCAGTTAATACATTCAATCAATATAGGTCGACTAAGGATTTATTTTATTGCGTTATTGCAAGAGATTAATTGGAACTTGTTGTGCTGTGTGTAGCTCCTCACCTTCTCAATTGTGAATATTAACACCAGATATATATATACATGATATCTAAATAATGATTTTTTACATCCATCATGGTTTGAATAAGGTGAAAATACACTTTTTGTTCCCAACGTCATTCTTTTATACAAGTAAGGTACCTAGTGATCACTCCAGGGTCTTCACATATAGAATGGGCATCTTTACTTCAACAGTTGACATCAATACATGTGGGATCAAGGGATGTTTATTGATTTTTTAAAAAATTTCACGACATTCATTGGTCCACTAATACGTTACCCCCTTCTTCATCATTTTTTTAATTCAAAAACACATTCCTTCAAGGTTGGCTATAAAGCATCGGATGTAGGCCAAGTGTCCTTATAGTCTTATTTACTATTTTAGATTTTTATGTGGTGAAATTATAAGTATTTTTTTTCTCATGGTCTACTTTTAAGCCATGATGGTGTACAACAGTTCTAAGAGACATTCTTGATGATAATCCAATAGAACATTTTAAGGGGTTCATCTTCAAAAAATGCTGTCATATCCCGTTGAAGATGGTTTCCAGGTCATCTAGGTGGTTATACCCATTCCTAGATTTAACCACTACATCGTAGACTTAAAATTCACCAAACCTCACCAAATTTTATTGAAGATGTGGTGTATGGTATGATGGTATGTGGAACCACCATTCTTCAACCCAAAAGGAATTACCAGAAAATAGGATACACCCTAGGGGATATGAATGTGGTTTCTTATTCATATTCAGGGGCCATATGAATTTAGCTACACCCTGAATATTCTTCCATGAAGGATAGGTCTTCATAAATATATGTCACATCAATCATGCATTCTGTTATAGGAATTGGGAATTCATCTTTCAAATAATACATATTGATATTTATAAATTCAAAAAAAATCCGATTTCCCCATTTTTATTCTTCATAGAGAAAATTTTTCACAACCATTTTAGATAATGTAACTCTCTAATTAAGTCTTATTTAATGATATTATCCACTTCAGTCTCATTTTTTGGAGGATTGAGTTTGGTGTGCACATCTGGACGCCTATTTGTATCCCCGATGGTCTGATGGAAAACCTAGAAAATTTTTGGACACCTTGGGGTCGAGGAATGGTATATCTATGAAATTCTAAGTGAACATGTCATGATGTTTCTTCAGTAAGGATGTATATATCTCTTATTATTTGGATGTCATGGATGTACTAATCAAAGTGGGTTGTGGATATTCAGTCATAACTAGATTTATCTCTCTTAGTTCATCAATAGTGGTTGAGAAACCTTCCTAAAATGTTATAGGGGAATACTAATGTTATTCATCCTTTTCCACTTCTCTATGCTTTACTTATTTTGTCTCTACCTAGGAGGCAGGTGATGATTCGCATTCTTTTAAGTCAGGGTAGTCTTTGGAATTTGGAAATTAATAAGAGAAATCAATAATTCTGGGCTAGATTGCTGGTGTGAGACCTTCTTGGAGCTCTAAAGGGAAGATGATGGACTGAGAATTAGAACCTTTGTTATCTACCTTTTTTGAAAACAAGTTCTTCGAAAATAAATTATAGAACATTTATTTTTTGAAGATAATGTGATGGAATTAATACATTTTCTTACAAACTTTCATTATTGTTTGGAGAGTTGACAACTTCTCATGTGTTTTCAGGTTTTGTTTTGACGACTAAAATTATGGAAGTCTCTGAATGTGTGCTTGAATTCAGGTTCATCCCTTCAATTTGATTGTTGGGGGGAATATAATATTCACTAATATTCTATAAAGGATCAGTTGGAAAAATATTTAGACTATTTGGGTCATTTATGTGAGCAACATCATTATCCATGGACTATTTCCCTCTATTATGGTGGAATACTACATTAATGTACTGTGACTCGCATGATTTGAATGGTGATTTGTCACTGTTAAATTTCCCAATATTTCCATTGATATAATAATTGATGCATTGGGGGGTATGATGAGGGAATAGTTGTATGTTTTTGTGTCCAAGTCCTCCCCAATAGGACGTTGAAGGTTGTATTAGGCTGAACAACCATGAACTATGAGATAGACACGAGATCCCTAAACTGAGTCCTATGTTTGATTTCACAAAAATGATTTTTCTCATTCTTGTGATAAAATTATAACATTAATTTGGAGGGGGACAAGTGAAACTTGTTTAAACCTAGTTGATGAAGTGTTTGGAATAGAATAAGGTTGAATCCTAATCAATTGTAAAAAATTCTTATTGGATATCAATTCCAATTTTCCTACCAGATATACACAAGGGTCTAACATGTCCCTATATGATGGATTCCTCGTGTAGGTCAGTAAAAGAGATGAAAGTGTGTCATTATATAAGAGCATTCTTTTCATGATACATTTCAGCAGTAGTAACCTCAACTTCAAATTCATAAGGGCATGATAAGTCCTCTATTAGTGCTTCCCATAGGCCTTTTGATAGATTTAGAGCTTCCAGGATTGACATCTTGGTCAGCACTAAGGAAATTTATTTCAATAAATCATAATTCTAGTCCAAAGGATTGTGATTCCTAAAATGGGGATGATATTTTATAGGTTCTTTTGAGGGAATTATTTTCTTGATGTGGATGCATAATCCCTTGGGGTAGAAGCTAAGGTGATTCTGTTATTGGTGGATTAGGTCAACCATGTCTTCTCCCACGCCAAGGTTTATTGGGAGATGACGTATCTTCTTAAAAATATTCTAGGGTGGTCATTTTATGGTAGACCCTTTAATGTGTGGTGGAACTTCCTTTACCTTGTTGATCTCACATGAGATCTCTCCTATGAGTTTTATCCATATAGAAACTTTAATAAGGGGTGTTGTTAAAATAATGACTTCTAGCACAACCATTTATTCCCTGGTATCCTAAACTCTAAAGCCATCCTCTACTAGAAAACAAATTTTTTTGGGGAATTTTGATTCATTATCTGGCTCATCAAATGAGAATGGATCTATTAACTGAATTAAAATAATGGTACAGAATATCAACTCCTTTTCTGATGGTAATCCAGCCTGGCAGTTTGGCCCTTGTTGTACCATTTGACAAGGTGGTTCCTGTGCTCTTAGGACATTAGGAATGAATTCTAAAAATGTTAATGACAAATTGACCTTTAGAAGAAGCTCATATTACTTCATCTCATTCGTTCTCTTATGGCCATGTCTCCCTTTTTTGGACTATTCTTCATATGATAGTGACACGAAATGGGTTGGTTGGGTCATATTAGAGTCATTTGATGGTATAGTTTGATGTTTCAACTATGCTCGAAAAATTTAGTGAGTTCATTTGATCTTTTTCTGATCATCCAATCACCAAATATATGTGTAATCCTTCTCTTAACTTATTTCAATTCATTTTCATCCACTGGATTGGTGAAAAAAACTTACACTACCTAAGTAGTCATCTTTTTAGCTTCACTTACCTAGAGTCTTCCATCTTTTTCTGGACATATTTGAAAAATAAACTCCTGGATGTGGTTCCGTAGTACTTGGTGGAAAGGGGAAATAGTTCAGGATATCATTGTCACTATACATTCTATGATTCTTGGGATTTGGAAACATGATCATGTTTTGTCAAATGTCAAGATATAGTAGTTGGATACATAGTCATTTCAATAAGAATACACATTGTCTTTCATCTCCTCATACTATTTTTCCACTACTCTCATTGATCATCCTGATGATATCGACACTATTTTATTTGATTAGGAGGTGTAACTACATGATATGGTGTGGGATTTGGAGAAGGAGTGGGAAAAAGGTCATGTTTAAGTGTAATAGTGGAAACCTCTTGTTTTCCCATTATCATTTCTTGAGATGATGGAATTACTCGGGACATATAATTGGTCTCTGTGATAGTGTATTCCACTCTTTGAACGATCATGGAAAGGTCCTGAAACTCTCCTATGAATTTCATAATGATAAGTGGCATGTGAAACTCATTGAAAAGATTCACTTTATAGATTGTAAACAAGTATTATTGCTGTATTGATAGGATTAATAAGTATTTTAATACATTCTATTGGGAAATTAAATCCATGACCCCTTCATTCTCCCACAATTTTATGTTTAATAGATTGAGGATTGTGGTCTTCTATAGTGTCGAGCTAAATTGAGGACAAAATTTGTACAGAGGTGTTCCCACCCCGTAATTTATTGAGCACACAAACTTGTGTGCCATATAATGTATATCCATTGTAGTGACTACACAGAGCACCTGAGTTTCACTTCCACTTGTATTTATGGGTGCCCATCATGGTATAAAAGAGGGAGATGAAATGTTTCAAATGCTGCTTTGGGTCTCCTGGTCCATTAAAAATGGGAAATGATTGAATCAAAAAGTTTGATAGGGGAGGGGTCAGATCTTAACATTAGGGTTAAGGATTTTTTTTCCTAGAAATATTAGCACACTTCATTCCTTCGTGGATTATAATTGATCCATGAGTGACTCAAGATAGTACATAAGCCCTCGAGGAATGTCTAGGTGAGCCAGAACATGACCATGTTCCATAGTTGGAAGGGTTAACTGTGGTGGTACTACTACTATCTAACATGGGTAGCATAGAGGGGAAGGATGGTAAAGATACACTTGGACCCATTCACGCTATTCAGCAAATGGTAAGAACTCCTAATATTTTTTCGCAGTGTATAAGTATATCAGTGTTTTTTTATCCCATATTTAGCATGTATTTCAGGTCCACGTCAGTCATTGCGATGAACCCTATCTACTGAGGTACACTAGTTGGGAGTGCGATTTCATGATCTTATTATAGATTACATCTATTAGGAAGGTTTCCATAGTTCATTTCTTCATTTATCCTCCTCAATTATTTCATTTATTCTTATTGTTGATAAAATATTCCCTCAAGTGAAAGGGAATTAAACTCTATAGGAGGGAGATGAGGCACAATCTATCCTTTAACGTTTTCTTTGTTGGATTATTTTTGATGAGGTAATGATTGATTTTTCGATGGATTACCCAGATTCAGAGAAATATTATGGTTCTGGGTATAAACACCCCCTTCAATTATCTCAGTGTGGACCACATTACGAACTGGATCTTCTTCCTCTGACTCCTCCTATGAATTGGCCTCATGGTTTGTAGAATCTTCAAGGGTGGAATTGATGACATTCAATGATGTGTAATTCATTTCAGGAATTAAATTAGTGTATTTTTTGAAAGGTATCTTTTTATACCATCCACAAGGCCTTTTCTAATCGTTTTATGATTCTTTTTGATCTATTTGGTGGATAGTGATCTTAAGTGAATCTCCATATAGTTTGTCCATGAACAACCCTAATTGGGATATCAGGTCTTGGGATGTTAAGAACTGTGAAGATTCATTCTGTGGAGTCTCCCCTAAGTTGGAAAATATTGATTTCCACTAAGTATGATGTTTTTTGGGTGAATAATCCCCTAACCCTAAGAGATGGGGCTTTTCCCATTATATATTCACATCCCTTCGGGCCTGGTTTTCTAACCTCAAATGTTGGGTTAAAAAATCCCCCAGCACTGCATATAGGGGTTGCTTATAAACTATATTGGATGATACTACTGCAACATCCCTTTTGGTTCAATAGAGTTTTTCTTC
Source organism: Viscum album (assembly GCA_963277665.1). Classification (NCBI taxonomy): domain Eukaryota; kingdom Viridiplantae; phylum Streptophyta; class Magnoliopsida; order Santalales; family Viscaceae; genus Viscum; species Viscum album. Next base: position 911,749,623 of record OY728145.1, read on the forward strand.
TAAACATGTGATAATTTCATCATTTGGTATTCACTTGGATCAACCATTTCCAAAAACCATCACACTATTTATGGAATTTACACTATTTAACGGTTGACTTACTCTAAGAGGGAAGATTTATCTATATTTTCATATATTTGATGAGAAAGTATCTCAACATCATGAACTCTTCTAGAACAAATTTGGTTAGAGTCGGTTCATGCCTATTTTAGTTGAGCATATCTTTTGTCGTTAACACGGTCTGTTTATTGGAGCCAGCCTAAAGCTATAACATTTCATGTACCAATTTTGGCGGTCTTTTCTTATTGAGGATCCTAGTGAAATGTAATTATCCATGTGCACCCCATCCACTTATATGAACATCATATGGTGTATTTGTGATCAATCATTACAATCTTTCTAATTTGTCGAGACATGCGCATTAAAGGGCTCCTTTCCATTTCTCAAGATTTGGATATCATATATCCATGAGAGCTTCCAAGTCAATTTGGAATTGAATCCCTCCTAATACCTTTATGTGGATTTGATAATCATAATAGGGCAATACGTTTTCCCTCAAGTTATGAGTAGATTTCCTTATATTAAGGTGGATTCCATGCACACAATCATATAAAAAACCTCTGGAATGCTGTATTGAGGGGTGGCTAAAGGCCATAACATGATCGGTATATCCTATTTATCCAGATATTTCCTCATGGTTAGCATGTCTTATTTATATTTTTCAGAGGTTCCTCTACCTATTCTAACCGTAGTAGACGCCTCCCAATATCATTTTCATAAGAGATGAGATTGGTTGGGACTTCCTGTGTAATGTTGGAAGGAAAGTTATCCAAAGAATGTTTTGGGAATGATCATCCCCATAGGTTATCTTATACTTGAGAAAGAATTTCACATGATAATGACAATGAATCAGAAATTATTGGCATATATTTCTCAAGTGGATCATAGTAGGAGGGATTTATCATCACCGTATTTCCAAAGGGTGGACCCTTTCGACAACATGAAACACTACTATAGAGAGAACTTTCACAACAAACACCATCATGGGTAGGAAAACCATGGGGGGTTATAGAATGATTAAAAACATATTTCTTCTTGTTATTCTATCCACACATAGGGTTATTGTGAATCTCACTAGGAGATGTGATCTATAGATTGATCAAATCATGTTCATGATGCAATCCTTCATGTTGAAGTATTCAATAAGGACCTTCAGAATTAGTGCTAATTTTCCCTTAATTTGGTAATGGGATCATTGGATCATGATTTGGTAGAGATAAGAACATTAGGGCTTCAATAACACCAATATTAAGTAGATAATTATTTTAAACTGGATATTAATTTTACTATTGTTTATAGTGAGGCCTCTCTTTGGATACGTTCTTTTGAGTGACTGGGTCCATTTGTTAGGGATGTGATTTTCAGGCATTGAATCTTGTTTAACTAGCTCTTGTGTTGCAGCCAAATTTTTTTTGAAGGATTCTAGTATCTTGGTTGGGTTTATCCCTACCTAATAGTGGCCATTTAAATGGGTCAATTTCTTCCTGTTGGAATGGGTTTATGTTCCTAATCTGGTTTTCCATATATTGTGGGGGATATTTATAACAACCCTGATATTTTATTACATAATTAAACATAATTTATTACATAATATTCACTTGATACAACATAGAAGATCGAGAGTTATAGAGTATTTGGGGCTTAGGATCATTACATAACCACTTAAAACATTAAAAATACATCTTTATTGAAAACATCCATTACATGACCACTACATTCCCTCGTACTTAACATTTCATGGGATAACCTGAGGACATGCATAAAAAAAGGGTGAGCTAAAAAGACCAGTAAGAGAATAATAATGGAATAACATGAGAAATACAATACATGTTATAAAATAGGAATATCAATAGAGAACAAGATAAGCATACACATAAAGGCATGATAAAGAATGATAATCAAAACATGGAAATGTGGAAACAAATCTTAACATGGAATTAGCATGAGACAATGCTCATTGCACATAGAGCATGAGTAAACCCTCATTGTAAATGAATCACGAGTAAACCCTCATTTCACTTGAATTAGCATGAGTCAACACCCATTGCACATAACGTATCACGGTACTGTACTTTACCAAATGCTTTGGAGGACTATATAGGCACACCCTTATTAAACATTTCATTTCTTGCATAAGTGTGCCACATGGATCATATAACATGGATTCATAAAACATAATAACTTATTACATGATAAAGGAATGTGGAAAGGTAACATTTCCAAATTTCAATCACAATATATCATTTCAAATTATTGAAAAAATCAAAGCTTTTATCAAACCATTTTCAAAACCATTTAAAATATTAAATAAAGAGATTTTTGAATCAAGGTGTCAAATACCACTTTGAATATTTTGAATAAAATTTTAATTTCAAAACACTCTTGTCCATATGAAAAAATTCCTTAAAACTATTTGAAATCCTTGAAAATAATGTGAATGATTTAGAAGAATAAACCTTTAAAACATTTAAAATGATATTTAAGTTAAAGATTTTTTAACAAAATGAGAGTTCATAGAATAAAAATAATTGAGGAATAACATTTAATCAGAACTTAATAATATCATTAGAATAAAGGTATTCATGATATAATATTCCAAAGGATAGTATATACACCATATAAGAGTGAATTGGTTCATATCAGCAGTGAAGTCTCAATGGAAATGTAAATTCAGACAAAATCCCATATAAAGAAGGTATCCTTAGATTAAGAATAAATAAATTAAATAATTATGTGTGAAAAATATAAATAAACCAAATATAAGTGGATATTAATTGTGAAACATCCAGAGGTTATTCACACATATTCATATCACGGCATAATCAAGAAGAAGATGTTTAACCCAAAAATTGAAATTGGGTTAAGAAGTTTTCTTATTGAAATTGGACAGCCTAACAACGTCCCTTTAAAATTAAGAAAATAAGTTGATGAGAGATAAAATATATCTAATTACTTGGAAATAAAATTTACATCAATACGAATATATAAGAACCTTTCCCAAAATAATAATATGTAAAATAAAAGACATTATAAAAAGAAGTCTTTTAAAAAGAGGAGGGTGAAAAGATCCCTTACTGATTTCAAAACTTACGAAATATACGTCCCATGAAAGAAAGATCACACAATGAACATGTAAATACCCATAAATTAAATTTTATTACAAAAATAATACAATCCTGTAAAGTACATCCACCACACAAAAGAAAATATTTTCTAATATAGTATGAATCTCACAAGAATAAAAAGTGAGATGAAAAACCCTTACCACGTTGTAAACAATCGAGTCGTATGAGAAACTTTAATAACCACCAAATGAATAACATAATGCCATGAATATAAATAAGTCATGATAATATATATATATATCAAATACCACTAAAAAATACACCACATGCATTAAATAAGTGGTGAACAATGGAAATCTCACAGAATTAAAAGTGAGATAAGAAATCTCTTACTTCATGTCCAACTTGAATCGTATGTTCCTTATTTTTACTAAAAAATAAACTTAAGTTAATTTATACTTTATTAATAACTTTTTAATTTTTTATTTTTAATTTTATATCACTTATTACCTTGAAACAGTAGTTAGTTAATTATTTTTAGTACATATCGGACATTTTGTTGTTGTTCGGAATTTGAGTTAAAAAATAACTTGTTATAATTACAATTTCTCCATGTGGTCAAAAATAAATTATCTCCAGAATGATATTAATGATTTAGATATCATATATATAATATATATCAACTATATATATATATATATAATATTACATAACATTTGTAGATATGAAATAAAATGCAATGTTCATGGAGACGGTAAGTCGTACATTCGCATGAACGCTACTTTCATTTCTATTTAATATTTAATGGAATGAAAACATAATGATAAATAGGTATATTATAATTCCATTACAATATTATATGATATATATGTTACATAATTTCATTAAATCCATCTTTATACATTCAATTTATGTTAAGAAAAAATCATATCACATTGAGGGGGCGGTAGTCCGCACTTCCTCAAATGAAATTATTGTGTTTACACATATTGGAAGGCAAAAAGGTATGTTTGTAAATAAAAATTACAGAAGAATATAGGAAACAAAAACATAATATATATCATATATAAATAAATTTTCATCATAATGGCCACCATGAGAGGTGGTAGGAGATAATTGAACAGTCATCGCTTCGTGAGGTGTTAGTTTTCTATCCACAAAAACAGTATGTTCTTCACCCATTAGATGAAGGTTGGTGTAAGTTTAGTTAGAATATTTCTCATAACAACATCCTAGTATATTGAGGATACAATTTTTGTTATAAAAAAGAATACAAATATTTTAGGTGTAGAAGAAATACAATAAAACCGAAGAACTTAAGAGAATATGTTACCTTTAAATCGGGGAACTCCCTTTGTTTTGAACCAAAAGGGTTTCTTGAAGTGTTTTCTGCATAAGGTATAGCTTCTAGGATGAATAGAGGGGTCTTGGGTAATTATTGGAGCAGATATTGCACGATCCAAAGGATTCAGAAGTGTGAGGAATGAGATAGAAGTGAGGGCTTTTTATAAGGGAGTGGAGGGGCTCTTTAGTAATGTTTGAAACAATAATTTTATTATAACCTCATATTCGGTTTAAAAAGGTAAACTATAAGATAATATCAAATTTAAGATGACTCATAGTCGAAATAAAATAATCCAATAAGAATTGGAATGGTTTTGGATATTTTTTTAATATTTATAATCTTGTTTATTTAAATCATTTATTAATTAGGTACATATTGTATCATTATTCTGTCATAAATAATTTATTTTATTTGATGTCCAAAAGTTATAAAAAAATACCATGATGTATGAAATATTTTTATACTTCCCAATAATATTTATAGTTGAATATATATATATTATATAACCCCATGGAAAAATTTATCTCTTAAAATATATTTGTTTATGACATTTTTGTCTTTACTTTAAATTAATTAATATAAAGTGTCATTATTACTCCCATGTGGCTTCATGGGGTCCCAAATTCAACACAAGGATTCCCATGGTCGTCTATGTATTATCCAATAGGATTAGGGCACTTTTAAAGTTAATTTAACATTATTTTAATATTATATTTTATCCTTATTAATTATAATTACCCTTTAATCATGGTAAATAAAATATTTACTGGTGTAAATATTTAAAATATCTAGAAATAAAAGTTACCTATTTACAGAATTTTTACTTACTGATTCCGAATATATAATACATTTTTCCAAATTCAAAACACAGAAGTTGTATAAATTAATTTAAAATTAATTCTCGTTGTTTAAACAAATAGCGTGTTTTTAAGAAATATTAACTATCAAAAGATTCATACTTGTTTATGCCCAAATTTAAAATTAAATTACATCCATTGAACAACATTATATTAAATGGTATAAATATATTCTAATTTAACATTAAAATAAAATAATAAATATTATAACCATATAAATAAATTAGATTAATAGGCACTTTTGAATTAAAATACAGTATTTTTCACTATTCCTTAAAAAATAAACATTATAAGAAAAATACCAAAATTTCATCCAAAGTAAATTTTGGTATCCCGATTTTAAAGAAGAATCTTAAATTTTCATATAAAACATATAAAAGTGACAAAAACTATATTTAAAGGGGTTTTCCATGAAAAGGCGGTAAATCGACCTTTTAGTGAATATTTGAGTATTTATGTTTAAAATCGATTTATTTACTTATTTTAACCCTCTAAGTTTTATTGGATAAAGGTAAAAATATTAAATAAACATGTATCATCATATTTTAGTTAGTTATATTCATTCCCACCAATACAATGACTGGGTGTTAAATACCGTTTAAAATAATAATATTATTTTATTAGTGTGCAACGTAAGATTTCAATGAAACCCATTGTTGTGTATCGGGTAGGCTATCGAACATACCGTCCCCATTAAAGTAGAATTAATATTTAATTCAAAAATATTAATAAATATGAAAATGTAATTTTCTTTATTTTCTTGGGATGTTATATTATTCACTACTTTTGGAAATTTCGTCCTTGCAGTTTTAAAATTGGGCTTGGAAACTTCATTGAATGTAACACATGAGAAAGAGAGTCAATAAAACTATCACATTATAAGAAAGAAAATGTAGTACAAAGGTCACCTGAGTTAACTGATACTAGGATTCCACATATGAAAACATGGATATGGAAAAGAAAACAAACAGTCAAGTTCTGATGGAGAGTGATACAAAACAAGATTAGGAGAAAGTTACCCACAAGAAAATCACAAACTTATGTGTGTTAAAAAGTATTTGATCACCCAGTAGGAAACATAAACCAACAATGTATTTGTTTTACATTACTTTTCATAATTTTTAAGAATTCATTTACTATATATAATAAAGGCATAATGAAATATACTTACCTTCTTGTAGAGTTTTGTCCTTTAATAAGTTTCTACGAAAAAAACTAATCTTTTCTCCAAACAATGAGCATTCAAAAAGACTTGGTCACATCAAAGCACAAGAATCTTCTTATATAGAATCAAATAATCCACAAAAGAATAACTATATATTTCCTTTATCTTTAGAAGTTAACTTAATTCAAAATGGTTAGTACGAGGTTATATAATCCCCAAAAATGGTAATTCGATATAAAAAGAAATACTACTATTAATCTCCAAAATTCAACAAAAAGTACCCAATGTTCGAGAAAGACCATCAAATACAAAATAATCCTTAAAATTCATCAAAATAATCCAAACTATTATTGAAACCCAATACTCATAAGGATTTAATCACATAGTATTCCACAATAAATCTTAAAATTTATCTTCAAATATCATCGAATACTCTAAAATTCTCATACTAAAGTGTAATTAACGTAATCAGATATTCTCTATGGTAGGTTATTAATTTTCTAGAAATAACCCAAATCTCCATACTTCCACAATAAAGAAAAAGATTCCTATAAAAAATTTCAACAATTCCTTCACAATTAAAATCCTATAGTATTTTATTTTCCTTAGGCATATTGTATTCAAAAAGAGAAAACATCTTCCAAAATAACCTTTATCATTTAATCACCAAATAATTTTCCTATACTAAGGATACCCATTAGATAAAACATAACTTCCCAAAATCCACTTATTCTTGATCCATAAAAATATTTAACATAAAATAATATGACATACTAACCAGGGACTTCATGTAGTCTAGTGGTAGGCGATAAATCCCAATTGCACATTGGTTGTGGGTTCGATTCTCACAACATTGTCCGACGTGACGGGTTGTCACACGGTCTATGTGTCGTCCTTTTTATAAAACTCAAAAATAACCCCAACATGTTTTAACCTTAAAGGTTTTTTATACATTTAATTTTCATCCCAACACATTAAGATAGTTCTGCTCGTATCCATAAAGGGATGTATTTTCTTGTTTATCCACTTACTCAGTACACTCCAAAACACAGGGATGTTTTTATTATACTCGGTCTTGTCTCTAAGGATTTACTTGGGTTTTCTAATCCTAATCCCTAAAATAACTCGACCTATCCTTTGATACCAACTATGACAAACCTGATCTTTTATTACACAATTAATCATAATTTACTACATAAACATCAATTGATACAACATAGAATATGGATAGGTCTAGTGTATTTAGGCATTAGGATCATGACATAAACACTTAAAACATAAAAAAACAACATCTTTATTGAAATCTTCCTTTACATGACCACTACATTCCCTCGTACTTAGCATTGCATTGGATAACCTGAGGACATGCATAAAAAAAGGGTGACCTAAAAAGCCCAGTAAGAGAATAATAATGGAATAAAAAGTGGAATACAATACATGTTAGAAAATAGTCATATCAATAGAGCAAAAGAGAATCATAAACATAAAGGCATGATAAATCATGATAATCATAACACGGAGATGTGGCAACAACTCTTACCATGGAATTAGCATGAGCCAAGGCTCATTGCACATAAAGCATGAGTAAACCCTCATTACACAAGAAGCATGAGTAAACCCTCATTTCAATTGATTTATCATGAGTCAGCACCCATTTCACATAATGTATCATCATACTATACATTACCAAATGCATTGGAGAACTATATAGGCACACCCTTCTAAAACATTTCATTTCATGCATCAGTGTGCCACATGGATCATATAACATGGATTCATAAAACATAATAATTTATTCCACGATAAAGGAATGTGTAAAGATAACATTTTCGAATTGTAATCACAATATATCATCTCAAAATATTGACAAAATCAAAGCTTTTATCAAACCATTTTCAAAACCATTAAAAATATTAAATAAAGATATTTTTTAATAAAAGTGTCCCATACCACTTTGAATCTATTGAATGAAATTTTAATTTCAAAACATTCAAGTACATGTGACTAAATCCTTAAAACTATTTTTAAAACATTGACAATAATGCGAAAGATTTATATGAATAAACCTTTAAAACATTTAAGACGATATTTTAGTTAAAGAGTTTTTAACAAAATGAAAGTTCATAGAATAAAAATAGTTGAGGAATAACATTTAATAAGAACATAATAATGTCATGAGAATAAAGGTATTAATGATATAATATTAAAAATTATAGTATATACACCATATAATAGTGAATTGGTGTATATCAACAATGAAGTCTCAATTGAAATGTAAATTCAGACAAAATCCCTTATAAAGAAGGTATCCTTATATTAAGGATAAATCAATTACAAAATTACGTGTGACAATTATAAATACAGTTAATATAATGTATATTATGTGTAAAAAATCATATATTATTCACACATATTCATAGCATGACATAATAAAGAAGTAGATGTTTAACCCAAAAATTGAAATTGGGTTAAGAAGTTTTCTTATAGAAATTTGACAGCCTAATGACGTCAATTTAAAATTAATAAAATAAGTTGATGAGAGTGAAAAATATATCTAATCACTTGGACATAAAATTTACATCAATATGAATATAGAAGAACATTTCCCAACATAATATGATGTAAATTAAAAGACATTACAAAAAGAAGTCTTTTAAAAATAGGACAGAGAAAGGATCCCTTACCGATTTCATAACTTAAAAAATATACATCCCATGAAAGAAATATCACACAATGAATATGTAAAACCAATAAATTATATTATATTCACAAATAATACAATCATTTAAAGTACTTAAACCACACAAAAGGAAAGAGTTTCTAATATAGTATGAATATCACATGAATAAACAGTGAGATGAAAAACCCTTACCATATTGTAAACAATCGAGTCGTATGAGAAACTTTAATAACCACCAAATGAATCACATAATTACATGAATATAAATATAATCATGATAATATATATATCAAATGGAAGTACACAATACACCACATGCAATAAATATGTGGTGAACAATAGAAATCTCACAGAATTAAAAGTGAGATAAGAAATCCCTTACCACATGTCCAACTTGACTCGTATGTTCCTTGTTTTTCCTGAATAATAAACTTAAGTTAATTTATACTTGATTAATAACATTTTTAATGTTTATTATTACTTTTATATCACTTATTACTTTGAAATAATAGTTAGTTGATTAATTTGAGTACATATCGAACATTTTGTTGTTGTTCAGAATTTGAGTTAAAAAAGATCTTGTTATAATTACAATTTATCCATGTGGTCAAAACTCCATTATCTCTAGAATGATATTAGTGATTTATATATCATATAAATAATATATATCAACTATATATATATATATATATTTATAATATTACATAACATTTGGAGATAAAAAATAAAATGCACTATTCATAGAGATGGTAAGTCATACGTATGCATGAACGCTAATTTCATTTCTATTTAATATTTAATGGAATGAAAACATTATGATACATAAGTATATTATAATTCCATTATAATATAATATGATATAAATTTTACATAATTTAATTAACTCCATCTTTATACATTCCATGTATGTTAGGAACAAATCATATCACTGTAGACGCCGGAAAAGTCCGTTGTTCCCAAACGAAGCTCCGGATGCGGAAAGCGAAGTGATATTTGGAGTCGGAAGAACGTTTCGGAGGGCCCGGAGGCCTTGCGCGGAATTTCAGAGGCCCGCGCGCAAAGGTGATGTCCCGCGCGCAAACCCCCCGGGATGCGCGCAATGCGCCGGTCCGGCGCGCAATTTTGCGCGCCGCGGGTCCGCGCGACTCCCTTGCGCGCCGCGCCCGATTCCGCGCCCGCGGGAAGAATTTCGCGCTCGCACCCTGGATTCCGCGCCCGGGGTTGCCTATAAATACAAGGCGACCCCCAACGTTTCAAAGGTTGCTGGAAGTCGAAACGTCTCTCGTGCGCGCAATTCAACCCCTTCCGCGCGCAATGACGAACTTCAGGTAACCTCCTTTCTTTCGCGCAAGAAAGCCTCGGGGCCCGCCTTCGCGCGCAATCCCCGCTGGCTCCTTTCCTTTGAATAAAAACTCACCCTAAGGCCTTTGCGCGCAAAAGAACCCGCTTGCGCGCAATTGCCCCCGGGGTGCGCGCAATCCGGCCTGATTGCGCGCACCCCCCCTTATTTCAAGTGGCCATTCATTAGAGAATGAGCCGTTGCCCCCGCGCGCTATCCGAAGCCCGGAGTGCGCAATCTCAAGCATCCGCGCGCAAGGCGCTGGCCCAATTGCGCGCCAGCCGCCCCGATTGCGCGCCGGCCCGCAGTATTGCGTGCGAAGCTTCCTTTTTGCGCGCAATCTGCCAGGGTCGTCCCCGTTGACCTCCTAAGGGTACCTGCCTGCGTGGCGCCCGATGCTCCTCATCCTGGGTGCCCGCACCGTGCGTTGTCTTCCCGTGCGGCCCTCCAGGTTCGTGCGAAGTGACATGCACCCATTCGTCCGGCAACCTATGCCCTGCATGACGTTAAACTGCACCTCGTCCGCGCTGCAAGACGTTAAACTGCCAAGTGTTTCGTCCGGAAACCTATGCCCCGCATGACGTTAAACTGCGCCTTCGTCCTGCATGACGTTAAACTGCGCCTTCGTCCCGCATGACGTTAAACCGCGCATATGTCCAGCATGACGTTAAACTGCATATTCGTCCAGCATGACGTTAAACTGCACATCCGTCCAAGCTGCACGACGTTAAACTGCCTAGCCCCCATCGTCCGCGCTGCAAGACGTTAAACTGCAAGTGTTTCGTCCTCAACACACGACGTTAAACTGTACTTCGTCCGGCAAGACGTTAAACCGTCCGCTTCGTCCTCAACACATGACGTTAAACTGTACTTCGTCCGGCAAGACGTTAAACCGTCCGCATCATTCGATCCCGTGCTTTGCACGCAGGGTCTCCCCCGGTTTGGATGTGGCCCCCACCCGCTCGTCTCTGCAGGGATGTCGGGATTGCCCCTCTTTAGGGATGATTTAATGGGAGTGGCTTTTCCCTACGGGGGCAGGGTATTACAAACCCTTAGTTTCTCGTGGGAGGCTGCACATGTGTATCTCCATTGCGCCTCCCCACTGCCGAAGCCAGTAGAGGATCTGACTGGGATCGAGGTGTCTTCTGCTTTCGGTCCAAGTCCCTTCCAACTGAGTTTTGCAGCATCCGGGCTGCCCCAAGTGCGTAAGTCCTGACAGAATGAACTACGTGGACTTTGATCCCTGTCTCCTATACAGGGTACGTAGGAAGCCTCCCCGAGGTTCAAGCCCACCACCTGGTCGTCCCGGTCGTATTTACGTCGGTTCGTCCATCAGTGGACCCCTCCAGGGTTCACGCTTGCGTTGATTCACCTATGAATCCGCCCCTGTGGGAGACTGCCCGTGTGTATCTCCACGGTGCCTCCCCACAGCCCCCCTTTTTCCATTTCCCCTCTTATCGTCCAGCATGACGTGAAACTGTGATCCACCCGGCCGTTCCATCCCCCTCCGTGCGAGGTGGTTCGGTTCAATCCTCCGCCCGGCGGCCTCGACCTCTTCGTGAGTCGGCTTGCCGACGTCCAGCATGACGTTAAACTGTATGCCCGAACTACGTTGACTTTGATCCGTGTTAACGCGCGGTACGTAGGAAGCCCCTCTGGGGTCCAAGCTCTTCACTTCATCATCCATCCTGATCCTTACCCGGGCCGCCACATCCCGGTGGGGTCATGCCACTTCACTCCACTCCACATCATTTGGGAAGCCGCCCATGTGCTGGCCCCAGCGTCGGAGGTTCCCCGCAAAGGGGTTCCGTCATCTGATCCACTTTTCGTGTTGATCGGTCCGATGCCGTCCCCGCTGGACGTTAAACTCGCGGCATACCCCGTGTTAAACACGGGAAGCTGAGGAAAACCCCAGGTGACACAGTTCCCCGCACCTAGTACGGGATGCCTCAGGCCATCATGCCTTCGAGAAGCCCTATTAGGGATGGAAGACAGATGTGCAGAGCCGTAGTGTTACGACACGCCCCCAGCACCCAGAGCCACCCGGCCTTCTCACCGCAGGTTGCTGCCCCGCCCAGACTCCTTGGAACGTCCGGGCGGAGGCAGCGTAATTAACCGGTGTCCATGAAGATATGGCGCCGGGAACGAGATTCACGAACATTCTTAAGTCTATGAGGGAGACCCGGATTAGGCGACGAGTTCCGAGGAGACGTCCAAGGAAGGAGGAGCCGACATCCCATCATCCCGGTTTCGATCAAGGAGCAGACGCCCCTGAATAAGGGACGGATGCCGCCCGCCCTTGGAAAGCGGGACTGCGGGACCACAAGCCGCGCGCCCATCCCCTCGGGTTGACGGGTGCACGCGCGAACGCGTCCTGGCGGAACAGCGTAACCCGACGCACATCCGCACCGAAACAGAAAAATGGTGAACCCGACGTGAATCTCTTCTCCTCGATACGAAGACCGATGGCTTTCAGAGGTGTTGGAAGACTGGCGTGTTGCCCGGCCAAGCATTCAGTCTTACCCGCCAGGGGCTGGGGAAGTGAAATCGGGCACTCCGTCTCGCAACGTCGAGGGCCTGGGTTCCCCCCACGGAAGGCGTCGTGGCGCTAATGGTTGGTTGTCGATTCCTTTTTCCTGTCAGTGTTAATGGGTCATTCTCCCTGCTTTCAGAAATCAGGTCGCCCGATCCAGTGCCCGATCGCCACCCGCCCACTGGCGCAGGGACAGGGGAAACACCGACGCGGCTACTCCGCGCGGTCCCGCCCGTTCCGCAGCCGTCCCAGCAGCCGCAATTGCGGGACGACCACGCCCTCTCTCCCCCTCGGAGGTCATCCAGAGAAGGGTGATCAACACCCTGGTGCGGAGATACGAGGAAGAGGGAGTCATCCCCACTAGGGAAATGGCTCGCCTAGACCTTGAGGAGGCTGCGCCTCGCCACCACCGCCGCCCCCGAGGGCCGCGCAGGGAGGCACCGCCGCCTACCTCAACGTCCAACCGCTTCGGGAGCTTATCCCCGGAGCGCTCTGACAGTTCCCTTCCCTACGCGGATGAGGTGGAAGAGGCCCGGGATCACCCTATCCGGGATTCGCTCCAGGGATCTTCGGTAAGGACTCCCGCCAGGCCACGGCGACACCGCCGCCAGGCCTCTCCAGTCGAAGAGCGGGCTCTCCACCTGCCCGCGCCGCTCATCCCGACTCGTCTGTCTCGACGCCAACGTCGGGCACGAGCGGAAGAGGATGCCCACCTTGGGGCTCTAGCAATAGTGGCCGCATTGGCCCGAGCCACCGCTGGCTCCAGTCGCCAGGCCTCTGCGCATCCTGAGCGGGGGAACTCCTATGCCCGACCCGGATCGAGGCCCCGACCGCCCCAAAGGCAGGTTGGGTTGACTCTCCCGGTTGCTGGCACTGGCAGTAGCCACCGCGGACCACCTCGCGGTAGCGCTACTCACCGGCAGGATCTACTCTGTGTGGCCGATCCAGGAGGCATGGGTCATCCCACCTTCCGATCCCGGCCCGGAGTCCTGCCCGGAATCATCTCTCCCCGCGTCCCCTTTGATATCTGTCCCGGTGCCCCTCGCACCTTGGTTCCCAGTCCTCTTGGCCCCAGCACCAGTGCGGCCGGAGGACGCCAGGACAGAGATCAGCCCTACCCCGGGGAACTGCCCAGGGGCAGGAAGGCAAGGCGTCGACGCCGAGGGAAGAATGTTGCGGAATTCCGGACAGAGATCCGACCGGTTTGCTTCTCTGACTCAGAGGCGGAGTACGATTCGGCGACAGAGCCCTCTCCCCAATCCCGCCAGTCAAGGGCAGGGGTAGGAATGCGGCACGTCAGCCTCGTGCTCCCCGAGAGCGAGATCGATGTGATCCCCGCGTCTCTCCGAAGGTATATCCGGAGTAACGAGGGCCTGGTAGACCCCCAAGGATCAAACTTGCGGTTGGTACCGGCCCCTCCGGAAGTGCCTTCCGTCTCGATCAGAGAAGCCGGAGACTTTTTCTGGGGATCGACGGTCGAACCACGATCTGGTGCACCCTCGGCGAGCACCGATGCTACGGCAGGATATTCGCTCGCCGGCCCGTCCTATCGTGATGTGGTAGCCAGGCCACCGCCACCCTCAGGGGGAGGTCCGGGATATGGAGGCCAATCGGCCTGCTCGCCGTATTCACCGCCGGCCAGCCCGTCGGCCCGGCGGCCCGCCTCGGCACCACTACCAGTTCCCCGTCCGTTCCCAGCCATTGAAGAGGACCAAGGAGATCTGGGTCCCGAGTTTGAGTCGTGGAGCTTCTGGACCGTCCTTGCAGAGGGCCACTTCCCTGAGAAGTTTTGGCCAGTCGCAGGACCGGGCTTTGATGCACCCGAATCGCTCACCCCGGATGAGTTCGAATGCTTCCGCCGAACTCTCCGGGAGACTCACTCCCGTCTTCACCGCCTACAAATGCCATACCCCGGGAGTCAAGCGCACCTGGAGGATATTGGTGAGCAGTGCCGTCTAATTGACCTGGCCATGCTCCCCGCGGTTCGGCACCCCGGGTCATTTGGGCACCATGAGGCCCTCCAACAACGATGCGTTGAGTGTTTTCAAGTACTCCGCAAAGTTATCGAGGAAGCCACTCCCCACGTGTATATCCGTGGATGGGGGCAGTACGCTGCCCTACGCTTCAGTGTGATCCGCCGACAGCCCGATTCGCTGGGTGGCCCTGAGGGTATATCCCCAGGGACAGGAACGGTCAATATGGCTGACCTGTCGGGAGAGGGGATCGACTTGGAACTTCTCGACGGGGGCTTCCCCCCCGAAGACAAGCCGTCGTCAGATCCATCAGTGAGAGTTACTCATCATCAGAGGAACCTCCTGGGGCTCCCCGCACCCACTGAAGCACTGACGTTAAGCCGAAACGTCAGCAAAGGAAAAGAGCACAGCGAGGCTATAAAGCCCGCCGACCCATCTGCCTCCATGCAGAGGGCAGAGGAGGATCCCGAGAAGGCTACGCTACGTCAGCAGCTCGCCGAACAGAAGAGGCTGGTTGACCAGCTCCTCGCCGAGCGCGCTGCAGAACGGCGGCCTGACTACGGTGATCCCAGGCCAGGACAACAGGGACCGGAACAACCGCACCTCGACGAGACTCTCCCGGGCAACCGTGATCATGCCGTGTTCGCCGACAGGAGAGAGGCCATTGCCTATGGCAAGAGGGCGCGGTATGTTTCGCCACACCCTCCCGAGCGGCGGGACTACTTGAGGGACCCCGTTCGGATTCCTCCCGCTGCCCCAAGGGCCGCTCCGCCAGCCATCCCACGAGCTGCCGAGTTCGACGACCCGGTCGACGACCCGATTGAAGGGCCATGCAATGCGCTCGTGGTTAGAGATCCTCGCCAGGACTGGAACCCATGTCCGGACGATCCGATGGCGGCGCTCATCGCCCGTTTGGAGGCCTTGGAGACTCGGCAGGTGGCGATCCCACCGGACGGCAAGCCATACCCAGCATGGGTGGATGACATGCCGGCGCCTCCGGGATTCGGGAATCCCACTTTCGCCCCCTTCAACGGGACTGGAGATCCGCCACAGCATTTAGCCCACTTCAACTCGAGGTGCGGGCCTATGTTGGGGACTCCGGCGCAGCAAGAGGCCGCTAAGCTTCGCTGCTTTGTCCAGACACTGGAAGGGCCAGCATTTGTCTGGTACAGCCAGCTTCCCGTCGGGTCGATAACTAGCTGGGAGGACCTTCGTAGACAATTCCTCTACCAGTTCAGTTCCACGACCCGGAAGACGAGTATCGCAGACCTCTTCAAGTGCAAGCAGAGGCCTGATGAGCGAGTCGCGGACTTCGTCGCCCGATGGAAGGGTCTCACGTATTCCCTTGACATGCCATTGACTCAGGAGCAGTTGCTGACAATGTGCGTCGGGAACGTCAAGACCGAGCTGGTCCCTTCCCTGATCACTCAAAATTACCCCGGAGGGTTCAGGGACTTCTCAGACAAAGCTCAACGTCTTGAGGAAGCCCTGCAACAGGCCATCCAGGCACACCCGCTGCCTCCTATGATTCCTGCAAGGAGAGTCAGCAGGGCTGAGCCCGCTGCTGTGGCCCAGATAGAGGCTCCCAGGCCGTTGGAGCTGCTGCCGGTGAGGCCAGCTCCGCAGCCTCACAGGAATCCGCCTCCACGGGCTCAGTTCCCGGCCCAGCAACGGCAGCCTCAGAACCGGCCGGCCCCTCCGCGTAATGTACCGCCACAACCCAGGCGAGATAATCAGGGTCCACCTCCTCGGCAGGCCCCTCCAGCCCCTCGTCAAGACCGCGCTCCCAGGGGCCCGCGACACCTGACGTACTCATTCCATGAGGATCAGGTCCCCGGTTATTTCCGGAGTGCCCTGGAGCAGAGGATTGTGCGACTGCCTGAGTGCTGGAGGCCAGAGGAGGCACATCTCACGGATAACCCCCGCTACTGCCCCTACCATCGAGCCCTGGGACACACCATCCAGCGGTGCTATGTGTTCAAGGACTGGCTCCAAGACCAGATTAACAACAATGTAATCAGGTTGGGCCCAGCTCCAGCGCAAGTGGCGGGCGTGTTCGTGGGATCAGATGACGATAGTGGCAACGAGGACGAATGGCAGCTGGTCTCCAACCGCGGATCCCAGAAGTATAATAACTGGATGGCCCGCAAGACGACCATTCGCGCCCATGGAATCATCCGTGCGCGCTTGAATCAGCCTGAGCCCCCAGAATCCGCGGGTGCTGCTTCGGCATCGTCGTCCCAGCTTGCCTCTTCCAAGAAGAGCAAACGGCGGCGGCGCAAGAAGGAAGAGCGCGCCCCGCCAGTTCCGCCACTATCCCGTACTCTCGGCGATTTCATGCCCCCGGAGACGGGGGTCCCTCCTCGGATCCGCCCGGTGATGGATGATTCGTCCGATGACGGTAATGGGTACGCTTCGGTTAACACCGTCGAGCTGGTAAATCCCTTTTCGGTTCCCGACGTTGAAGAACACCAGGTGGACCTCTCTAGTGTCCCCGGTCGTCGCCACCGTCAGAAGAACCGCAGCAGCAGGAGTCGCCGGGGCACAGCCGTCGGTACCTCCAGCCAGGCCGTGCACGCCACTGAGACTAGGCAGCAGGCTCAAGATCGAGCTCAGCGTGCGCAGGCCCCCCATTCGGGGATGACGGATTCGCCTCCGCCACTGTTTGTGGTGTGGGACCAGGCAGAACCGCCTCAGCCGCGTCGCGACCAGCTCCGCCCTGCCATGAGTCCATCCCGGCCTCCTGACTCCAGTACGGTGACCATTTCTCGGACTGCGACCAGTGAACAGCGAGATGCGCCAAGTACCAGTCGGCCGCCGATCCAACCGGCAAGGCCCGTCATGCCACCAACCGCAGAGCAACCTCCTGCAACCAGGGGCTCGCGCTTGGCCAAAAAGTATGATGTCCTGAAGCACTTGGCCGACATCCCAGCAAGGCTCTCCATCCTTGAGGCTCTGCGCATGTCATCTGAGATGCGCGAGGCACTCGCTGAAGCCCTGAAAAGCCCCCTCCAGTTTGAGACAGAGGTTGCGGCTGCAGAGGCCTTTCACGCCGAAACGATCGAGGACGCCGAATGTCAGGCAGTTATCTCGTTCTCTGGTAAGGATGAAGACCCTCCTATACAGGGACACATTCGTCCGCTGTATGTCACTGGCCAGTTCAATGGCCTTGAAGTCCGGCGCTGTCTTGTCGACACGGGGTCCGGGATTAACCTGATTCCAACTCGGACGCTCCGGAGATTGGGGTTGTCTGAGGATGACTTGATTCCCTCCGACCTCAGGATCCAGGGGTACGACCGCACCGAGCAAACCCCGGTCGGCAAGATACGTTTGAAGACCCAGTTCGGTGATTTGGTTGCCAACACCGAATTCATGGTAGTCTCTCAGGACACTGCGTATAACGCATTGATGGGCAGGCCATGGCTTCACCTTCACGCGGCGGTTCCCTCGTCATACCACCAATGCCTCAAATACTCCCTTAATGGTCGAGTGGGCGTGCTCCAAGGAGATGCCTCTCCTTTTGCCTCATGTGAAGCCCGTTATCTGGACGCGGACTATTACAAGAGCAAGGATAAGCAGATCCTGGCAGGTGAGGTTGAGCCTGTCGCTGTTGCGAGCGATCCCTGGGCAGGTCTGGATGACGCTTACGTCCTCCCGATTCACCGGTTGGACGTCGCCATGGTCTTGACGGTCCGCGAGTCTCCTGATGAGACGGCCGCGACCGCCCGCGCCAGCACCAGCGGCCCAGCAAGATCTGGTGGCCCCAATGCAGTTTCCAACGCAGTCTCTCCCGTGGATGATCCCTCCCCAAGTGGAGAGGACGTGGAAGATGCACCCCCAGCCTTTGAGGAGGGCGTCCCCGCCACGGTCGATGAGTTAATACAGGTGAACCTTGGAACCGAAGCCGATCCAAGACCCACGTTGGTCAGTGCCGCCATGCCCTCTGAGGAGCGGCAGCAGTACGTGGACTTTCTCAGGCAGCACCGTGATGTATTCGCTTGGGGCTATGACGAGATGCCGGGGCTAGATCCTCAGGTAGCCGTCCACCGCCTTGGTCTCCCGGCGAACCATCGCGGGTTCAAGCAGCCTCCCAGGAAGATGCACCCATCCCATGGTGCCATGGTTGAGGCCGAAGTTGACAAGCTTATCAAAGCCAACTTCGTGAGGGAAGTTCAGTACCCCAAATGGCTGGCCAACATTGTGCCGGTCAGGAAGAAGAACGGGCAGATTAGAGTCTGTATCGACTTCCGCGATCTCAACCGCCACTGTCCGAAGGATGATTTTCCCCTTCCAGTGACAGAGCTGTTGATTGATGCCACGGCAGGGTTCCAAGCCCTCTCCTTTATGGATGGATACTCCGGATACAACCAAATTCGGATGGCCCCTGAGGATGAGGAGTTCACTGCCTTCAGGGCCCCCCAAGGTACCTTTTGCTACCGGGTCATGCCCTTCGGCCTGAAGAATGCAGGTGCCACCTACCAACGGGCGATGCACCGCATATTCAAGCCAATCCTCGGCACACTGGTGGAATGCTACGTCGACGACTTGGTTGTCAAATCGCGCCAGCGTCAGGACCATCTCAAAGATCTTGAGAAAGTGTTCAGCTTCCTCCGGTCTCGCTGCCTGAAGATGAACCCGTTGAAGTGTGCCTTTGGGGTCACCTCCGGAAAGTTCCTTGGATTTGTGGTAAGATACCGGGGTATCGAGATCGACCCAGAGAAAATCAGGGCGATTAGCCAGATGCCTCCCCCGGGTACCGTCCGGGAACTGCAAGGGTTCCAAGGCCACTTAGCCTATATACGCCGATTCATTGCGAATCTGGCCGGCAAGTGTAAGCCCTTTTCTCGGCTTATGAAGAAAGGTGCCACCTATGTATGGGATAAAGAGTTTCAGACCGCTTTCGAGGAAATCAAGCAGTACCTGCTTCACCCTCCGGTCCTGATGCCGCCCGTATCCGGAAAGCCGCTGGTCCTTTATGTGACCGCCCTGGAACGGTCCCTGGGTGCCCTTCTCGCCCAGAAGAACAACGAGGGAACAGAGAATAGCCTCTATTACCTCAGTCGCATGCTCCTCGATGCGGAGGTTAGGTATTCCCCCATCGAGAAGAGCTGCCTGGCGCTCGTATTTGCCGTACAGAAATTACGGCACTACTTGCAGCACCATGAGGTACAGTTGGTTTCTCGGGTAGACCCGTTGAAATATATCCTGAGCCGACCTATGTTGACTGGCCGTCTAGCGCGGTGGGCTGTGATTCTCCAGCAGTTCGACATCAGGTATGTGTCTCAGAAGGCCATCAAAGGGCAGGCATTGGCAGACTTTCTGGCCGCTCACCCGACCTCCGCGGATCAGCCGCTGGATCTAGGCTTTCCTGATGAGACCATTCTCTCGGTTGATCGAGCCGATCCATGCTGGAAGATGCACTTTGACGGTGCCTCCCGGAGCCCCACCGGTAGAAGACTCGATAATCCTAAGCTCAATAGAGTGGGCTTGGGCATCGTCTTCATTACCCCGGAGCGAGCCGTGCTGCCATATTCCTTCCTGTTGTCAGAGGGCTGTACCAACAATGAGGCGGAATACCATGCCCTCATCACCGGCCTCGAGTTGGCTCTCGAGATCGACGTGCCCCGTCTGTGCGTGAAAGGGGACTCCGAGCTGGTCGTTAAGCAGATCAATGGCGACTACGTTGTCAGGAAGCCGGAACTTGTGCCATTGTTGGAGTGCACCCTTCTTCTGATGGCCCGGTTCCCTTCTCGGCCGGAAATTGTCCATGTTCCCCGGTCGCAGAACGGTCGAGCAGATGCTTTGGCCAGCCTGGCTGCGTCACTTGCGGAACCTGAACAGGACAACCTGATCGTCCGCGTGACGCGCCGCAGGCTCATCGCTCCCGTTGTACCGGAAGAAGATCGCGGCCCTTTGGTAAGTAACCTCACCACGGTTGCCCCTATGCCCGGAGCCCCGAGTACCCCAGATATAGCAGTCGAATCAGCCCGTGATTGGAGGGCGCCTTTGGTTGAGTACCTCCAACATGGCATTCTTCCGTCAGATCGGGCCGAGCGCGAGCGAGTTCGACGCCGCGCATCGCAGTTCGTCCTCCAGAGCAGTCCCGGCCTGGAGCAGATCCTCTACAAACGCGGATTTGATGGTGTTCTCCTCCGTTGCCTTCAGGGAGTTGAGATCCCACGAGTCATGCAAGAGGTTCATGCTGGTTCATGCGGCGCCCACCAGACTGGGCCGAAGCTGTCCCACCAGATTCGGAGGTTGGGATACTTCTGGCCCTCTATGATCCATGACTGCATCGAGTACGCCAGGAGGTGCCATGCGTGCCAGGTTCATGCGAACTTTGTGCATCGGCCGCCGGAGCCTCTCCATACCACAAGGTATTCCTGGCCCTTTGCAGTCTGGGGACTGGACGTCGTGGGACCTTACCCGCCGGCGACAGCTCGCCAGTGCCGGTTCATTCTGACCGCCACGGACTTCTTCTCCAAATGGGCAGAAGCGATTCCGCTCAGAGAGGTCAAATCCTGTTCGATCGCTGACTTCGTGACCTCCAACATCATCTATCGATTTGGAGTGCCTCACGCTATCCTCACGGATAACGGAACCAATTTCCGAGCAGCCGAGTTGAAGAAGTTGTACGCCAAGTATAACATCCGCTCGAACCATACATCTCGCTATCATGCGCAGGCGAATGGACAGATCGAGGCGTTCAACAAAACCCTCTCTAACATTCTGCAAAAGATGGTTGGTCAGAACAAGAAGAGTTGGCCGGACAAGCTCCCCAACGCCCTCTGGGCTTATCGGACGACGACTCGCAATTCCACCCAGATGACCCCTTATTCCCTGGTGTATGGAGCTGAGGCCGTCCTGCCCATCGAGATCCAGTTACCGTCCTTGCGCACTGCGGTCTACGACCAGCAAGCGCCGGACAGAGTTGCTGAAGCCCGTCTAGTCGAGTTGGAAGCACTGGATGAGAATAGACTTCGCGCTTTGCACAACTTGGAGAGGCATCAAAGCAGGATGGCTCGAGCTTTCAATAAGAAGGTTCGCCTCCGCTCCTTCTTGCAGGGTGATCTAGTGCTAGCCCTAAGAGCGCCGATGATCCCCGGCAGGAAGCCGCCCAAGTTGGAGCCCAAGTGGGAGGGGCCTTTTGTTGTCCACAAGGTCTATCCCAATGGCGCGTACTCCCTAGCGACTATGGATGGTGAGCGTGTCACTCCTCCCACCAACGCTAGGTTCCTCAAGCAATACTTTGCCTGAGTGTCCGCATCGTCCTGCATGACGCTAAACTGCGCATCGTCCTGCATGACGCTAAACTGCGCTTCGTCCTGCATGACGCTAAACTGCGCTTCGTCCTGCATGACGCTAAACTGCGCTTCGTCCTGCATGACGCTAAACTGCGCTTCGTCCTGCATGACGCTAAACTGCGCTTCGTCCTGCATGACGCTAAACTGCGCTTCGTCCTGCATGACGCTAAACTGCGCTTCGTCCTGCATGACGCTAAACTGCGCTTCGTCCTGCATGACGCTAAACTGCGCTTCGTCCTGCATGACGCTAAACTGCACTTCGTCCTGCATGACGTTAAACTGCACCACGTCCTGCACGACGTTAAACTGCATTCGTCCAGGCTACAAGACGTTAAACTGTTCAGCATTCGTCCAGGCTACAAGACGTTAAACTGTTCAGCATTCGTCCGCGCTGCAAGACGTTAAACTGCCAAGTGCTTCGTCCTGCATGACGCTAAACTGCACTACGTCCGAGCTACAAGACGTTAAACTGTTCAGCATTCGTCCTGCATGACGTAAAACTGCCCCTCAAGAACTACGTGCGGCTTGATTCCCATCCTTATGGGATACGTAGGACCGCCTGAACATTCATGTTTCAGGCCCAGCCCCATCCTTCGGGAATTTCCATCCCATCTTGGGCCCTTGGCCCAGTTGCCCCCGGGTGTGAGGCGTATGGTGTGAGTGCGGGGCTATGCCCTCATTCACGTCGGTTTGCTCGTCACGCTGTACGCCCCCCCACGTTTGGGGATGCCTTCTGCTTCCCCCTTCTTTTTTCCTCATCGTCCTGCATGACGTTAAACTGCACTTCAAGAACTACGTATGGCTTGATTCCCATCCTTATGGGATACGTAGGACCGCCTGGACATTCATGTTTCAGGCCCAGCCCCATTTCCCGGGAATCTCTATCCCGCGTTGGGCCTCTGGCCCCAGTTCCCCTCCTTTTTGTGCGAGGCGTATCGCGTGAGCGGGGGATTATGTCCTCATTCGCGTCGGTCTACTGGCCGCGCCGTACGCCTCCCCCGTGTGTGGGACTACCTCACACCCCTCATCGTCCTGCATGACGTTAAACTGCCTTTCCAGAACTACGTATGGCTTGATTCCCATCCTTATGGGATACGTAGGACCGCCTGGACGCTTGTGTCTCAGGTCCAGCCCCGTCTCTTGGTTGATCACGGGGATCTGCCCCCTTTGGTTGCTCTCAGGGTGAGTCCTCCGACCCTTTCCGGAGATCTGTTAACATGTTTTGGGTGCTTCGGTCTATGACTCGTAGTGTCAGATTCAATCCCGACAAGTCCTGTGTTGCTTGTCAGGCCCCGCGCTTCCTCTTGTTCGAGCCTTCACTCAAAGGGATCCTCGTTAGCGGTTTGGGTACGATGCCTCAGTGCTCTCCCACCGCTCCGAGTCGATTTACCGGCGGGTCTTGGGCCGCAAATCGATATGAATCCTGCGATTGAGCGGTTGATGCTCGTTTGCTTGCCCCGTCTTAGGCTGA
Source organism: Viscum album (assembly GCA_963277665.1). Taxonomy (NCBI): domain Eukaryota; kingdom Viridiplantae; phylum Streptophyta; class Magnoliopsida; order Santalales; family Viscaceae; genus Viscum; species Viscum album. The sequence goes on from OY728145.1 coordinate 911,773,415, forward strand.
CGCGATCGGATGTTGTGTTGCGAATGCGTCAGCAACATCCTTGATCGCCATGTCAGCTCCTTCAGGCTCTGAACATTGGTTGCGCAGTCCTCATCACACTCCGCCTTTGTGCGTTGTAGTGGAATCTTGACACTCTCTTCATACTGACCTCCGGTACGCCTCTACACGTTAGGCAGACCAACCAGGGTAATGATGTCGTTCGAGGCTCCCATGATCTGAGCGCCAAGGATATATGCGGATGTTCTCCCCAAGGGCCATGCGTAGCTGGACCCTCGTCCCCATAAGGAGGAGGGAGTCGCCCGAACAATTGCGTTCTGGGCCCAGTATATCTGGAGGCTAGCATCTCTGCCCCTCGGGTGATGGACATACGCAGACCCCCATCCCAAGACTCTTCTCCTGGAATCGTGCGTGACCGCAGGGCTGGGTATGCCCCCACCTCCGATGTGTCCGCCGTACCACGGTAAGCGGATTCCTCCATGGTCCGAACCACACGACCTTAAACTGTGTTGTCTGGTCCTACCACACGACCGTAAACTGTGATCGTCTTGGCCGCCCGACGAGAAAACGGCACTGCATCGTGATGTTCCCCTCAGGGGACACTCATGTTGGGCGCTGGTTAATAACCACGCCATTCGTCAATGCCTTCCGTGGCTTGATTATTGCGGCGACGCCAGAGATTTCTCAATCACAGGCATGCCGCCGCACAAAGAAAAACCATTCATCTTTAAGGACAAACAAGAAATATCAAATGCCGCTCCTTTTGTGTGCGAGGGTCAGACCCGCACTCTTCCCCGCGCTGGTGCCCGATTGTGTTGCACCGCGCTTCAAGAACTACGTGCGGCTTGATTCCCATCCTTATGGGATACGTAGGAACGCCCGGATGTTTGAAACTTCGGGTCCAGCCCCCCACCTCTTAGAGATCCCCCCTTCTCTGGGGAATCCGCCGCCTTCAGGTCACCCTCAAGGCGTGTTCCCCGACCCCTTGCCGTGGTCCGCCGGTGTCAAGAGTACTCTGGTTTATTGCCAGGAGGGTCAGGATCCGCTTGGTCAGGTTTCCTCCACTTTTCAGGCTTCGTGCTCCCTTTCATTCGGACCCATCGTCTACGCCCTGGGTGGAGCCCCCGTGAACGGTTCGGACACAATGCCTCAGTGCTCTCCCACCGACTCGGGCCGGTACCCCCAATGGCCTCGGGCAGCAAATCGATATGAATCCTGCGATTGAGCGGTCGATGCTCGTTTGCTGCCTCATTCCACCAACGGTTAGTGCGATATTGATGCTGCTTTTCCGCCACGGTCGGCAGTACTCCCATATCGTTGCGCCGGTGCCCCCAGTCCTTGAGTGAATGGCTGCATGATTCACATTTTCCACCTCCCATTCTAACCAGGCGAAACCTCGACACTCTTGACACTATCCCTCAGTGCATCTTCGCATATCCAGGGGATATGACCACGATGTGGCGTGCTTTGAGTCTTTCTGGTCCGAGCTCTAAGACCTTAAACTCAGATCTCTCCTTATGGTCCGAGCTCTAAGACCTTAAACTAAGATCCCCCCTTATGGTCCGAGCTCTAAGACCTTAAACTCAGATCTCCCCTTATGGTCCGAGCTCTAAGACCTTAAACTAAGATCCCTCCTTATGGTCCGAGCTCTAAGACCTTAAACTAAGATCTCTCCTTATGGTCCGAGCTCTAAGACCTTAAACTAAGATCTCCCCTTATGGTCCGAGTTCTAAGACCTTAAACTAAGATCCTCTAGCCCTATGGTCCGAGCTCTAAGACCTTAAACTAAGATCCTCCACCTTTATGGTCCGAGCTCTAAGACCTTAAACTAAGATCCAGCCCTTATGGTCCGAGCTCTAAGACCCTAAACTAAGATCTACCCTAAACGGGATTCTACGTCCTGCATGACGTTAAACTGCACTCACAGAACTACGTGTGGCTTGATCTCTAGCCTGATAGAGTACGTAGGAACGCCCGGGCATTTCGACTCGGGTCCAGCCTCAGGGATCGATAAGTCCCGCCCCTCCTCGTCGCCGGCCGTCTGGCCTGACTTCGGGTAGAGTGGTGCAGTTGTGATATTCTCCCCGATTCAGCTCGGGATGCCCCATCGCAAGGATGGGAAGCGACAGTTTCCTCATCAGAGAGGTGCTGTCTGAGAATTGAGGTGACTCACGGCCAGATTAGTGCATCCGCCTAACACGCTTCCCCCACGGTGGCGCAATTTTGAGAGCGTTGGATTCTGTCCGAACAAATCGTCACTTCGCCCCACGCTTCGCATGCCCTGTTGATCTGGATTTTCCACCCTTGTGTCTGAAGGAACCCCAAAGCGGTATTCATGATGACATGTGGTCCGCCTCCTGCAATATGAATGATGGCCTTTTTCGGTCCGTCTATTGCAGTTGTTATGGTCGATCCACTGTCCGCCTACTGTCTTGGGCATTTCCTGGAAGGCCGACCGTTGTGGATGTCTGGATTCGGGACACGCGATTCACCCTTTCTCATTTCCCTATGTTCGGATAAAATCTCAACGCCCCTAGCGTTGTCCCGCTCGTGTGTTGGAACAAGTTGGGGGATGATACATTGGTTAGGTCTGAGGTCTCCTTTTTTAGGAATGACCTCCCTCTTTTCTCCAGAAACCCAGGCCCAATTATGGATGCCTGATGCTTGGTTAACACTCCCGCAAGACAACGAATTGTGGTTGAGCATATTAAACCAAAAGACGCAGATAAATATGGCGATTCATACAAGTGGATCAAAATATTAAGTAGCGGAAGCAAATGTTCTGGGAATGGCAAAAAACAGCCCTTAGGGATTAGCGTGCTGAATGAGTCTTTCTAATGCCGCTACCCTTTGGCTGGTGGCCTCCAGAGCTGCTTCTCGTTCTCTGCGTGCCCTCTCCTCATCGGCGGTCGCAGCACGCAGTTCGTCGATCCTGACCTGTGCACGCTCCCGCTCGACTTGGAGTGTGACCATCTGTTGGCCCGCCTCCGTCAGCTGTACCTGAGCGTCGATCAGTTGTGCCGATAGTTGCTCCACAAGCTCGGTACATGCTGCGACGAAGGCCTCCTTCTCTGCCGCCTGCCCTTCGAGGCGCCGGACTTCCTGCTCTGCCGCGATGAGCGCCTGCGTGCTCTCTGACATGTCCCGACTTTGTGCGACGTCGGCACGCCGGCGGCTCTCGCGCATCTTCTCGGCCATGAAATCACGGACCGTCAGATGAAGGCGTTGAGCATCAGCTCCCCCGGCACACAGGAAGCGCAGCCAGATCTGAAGTGATCCCATGCGCCCCAGCCATTCCGATGGGTCTCGCTTGAGGAAGCGCTGGATGCACTTCCACCCCCTGCGTCGCGTTACCCGGCTATCCTCGACCGCCTCCGCGTCCGAGTCATCCATCTCCTCGGGGTCGGCAGGCCGGTAAGCAGGGAAGGCAGCCAGCAGGTCTGCTGCAGGGTCCGCCCCTGGGAGGTCCTCACGAGGGATAGGTTCCCCAACATCCGGGCAACCTTCTTCTCTCTCCCCAGCGGCGCTGACACCCTCGTCAGCCCCCAACCTCTCTCCGGTGGCAGCACCGCCGACGTCCGCAGCCCCTTGATCAGCAGTTGGTGGGGCCGGCTCGGTTTGGGAAGCCTGTTCCGGAGCAGGCGGCATGTCCACCACTGGTCCACTCGTAGATGGCCCGGGTTCGGCAACCCGACGAGCCTCCAATGTTGAGATCACTGCGAGGGGCATGCCATGGTTAGTCACGGATCGTCAATGGCAAGCACCAGCAGTAAATTAGGGAGACTTACGGGAGTTCGGAGCGTCATCTTCCGCTACCCCGGTCGCCACAGGAACAGTTGCAGCAGGGGACCCCTTAGCGCTTGACAGTTCGATAATGGGTGCCTGGCCCCCGCCTTGTCCTGCTGGCGCCTCTCCTACTCCTGTTGAGGACGCCTGACCGACGTCCGTGTGCTCCTGAGAAGGATGGAGAAACGGGTTAGAAGCTGCATAAGAGAATGGATGAAGCAAGTTGAGTAGGGATAGAAGCGGACCTCGAGGAGCTGAGTGACATCAACGTTGTCAGAGCCGGCCACCTCGCCGCTCTCCCGTGGGCTCCCCCGATGGGACCTTCCCTCGGAGCCTTCATCCTCCCCCGTCTCCTCCTCCTCATCGGAGTCGTTACTGTCATCTTCTTCCGGCGGCATCTGTTCCGGAGCGGGCTCGAGACCGAGCATCACCTTCACCAGAAGGGATGGCTCCGCACGCTGACCACGTTGGCGCGCGTACTCGTCCATGGCCGTCAGATATGCATATTGCCGGTTGAAGTCCACCCTGTCGGTGATCTGGAGGCGCCTGACCTCTGGCAGATAGATTCCTTCTCTGAGTATCTTTCGCCAGATGACGTCGGTCCCCAGTGACTGCCGCAGGGTCATCCAGGCCGACCACAGCGCCGGGAAGACTGCATCGTGGGAGGGTTCGAGCAGACGCCTCACCTGCTTCCCGGGCCGCTCCTCGACCGCCGCATGTGCCCCCTCTCTGGGCGCCGAGGTCGTAGCGGCAGCCTGCGATGCGCCCGCCGCCGAAGTCCCTGCTCGCGCCGGCCCCGCTGCTTGGCGCGCCTCCGTTCTCCCCCGTGTGGCGGCGCCTCGCCTCCTTCCTTGACGCCCGGTCTCCGCACGGGTAGCCTCGAGCCGCCGAACTAGCTTCCGCAAGAGCCCCTCAGGGTACGCGATGGCCCAGTGTTCGGCATACTCGGTTGCCAAGCCTGCGTCGATCCCGGTGGGAGGGAGAGTGATGAGGTGCCAGGTCAGAATGGGAGTTCGTGACCTGTCCTCCCAGATGTTCTTCGGTGGCAGGAACTCATCGTACTGGTAGCCCTCCAGCGGGATACCTCCGATGCAGTGTATGTCCCAGAGACCGATGCCGACCTCCCCATGGTGAAGATGGAAGGTGTTGGTATCTGGGGACCAGCGAGTGAACAGCTCTGGCCCGAGCTCAGACTGCTGGTAGAAGTGGAACTGCGACGTCCACACCGCCTCGAACAGGCCGATGTACCGCAGCTCCTCTGCGAAGTGATCGCAAGTGTGGCGTACCCAGAACGCCCAGGCCCATTCACTGGTAAAGTTGCCCCCAGATCGCAAGTCCCAGTCCTTCAGCCAGCCCTTGGTGTCGTCAGTGACACTCTGACGGTATGTGCTCGAGTAGAGGGCTGGAGAATTCTCCGCTGTAGGCTCACCCCCATCGATGGTTCGCGTCCTCGGGTTCAGGACGTAGACATCCAAGTGCCTGGTTTCCCTGGCAGGATGCCCATTGTTGGTGATGTTATAGCGGTGAAGCTCGTCCTCCCGAGTCACCCAGGTTCGCGACGCATCAACCTCGAACCCTGGCACTGGAACCTCATCCAGGATGCCGAAGTTCCAGAGCGGCAGGTTGTCCGACAGTGGATATGTCTTCTGGGCCGGCGTTAGTAAGTCGAACAAGGATTGATTGTTAGAAACAATCTCCTTGGCTCCGTAAACCTCCTCGTTCGTCGCCATCTCGGCTCTGCGAGTGGCGGCATCCCCTTCATTTCCTCTGTGCGCGGCCATCTCGGAAGATTCGGGAGTCGTGCGGGTTAAGGGATGAAGTGTGCGGAATCGGACGAGGCTGGTAGAGAAGTTTGAAGGCTGGCGCGCAATCCAAGTGGACGGCGCGCAATTGGGAAGGCTGTCGCGCAAAGTTCCGGGTTTTCGCGCAAAAACTGGCGAAATCCGGACGGTTTTGCGCGCCGATCGGGCGAATTCCGCGACCGGAAGAGGCAATTTCGCGCACGAGAGCTTTGGAGCTTATCGCGCGGAAGGCCAGAGTACGGAACGCGGGACCCAGCGCCCCTATTTATAGGCGAGGCCGGGTCCGCGCTGCGCGGAAAGCGCTTTGCGCGACCGCAGCGGCGAATTTCGCGACCGGCGCCCCTTTTTGCGCGCCTAAGTCCCGCGCCGCCCAGGACTTCGGCATTCCGGCGTCTCCCTCGGAACCCGATCGTTGCGACCTCTCGCCGATCAGATTCCGAGGGGGGGCTTTTGTAGACGCCGGAAAAGTCCGTTGTTCCCAAACGAAGCTCCGGATGCGGAAAGCGAAGTGATATTTGGAGTCGGAAGAACGTTTCGGAGGGCCCGGAGGCCTTGCGCGGAATTTCAGAGGCCCGCGCGCAAAGGTGATGTCCCGCGCGCAAACCCCCCGGGATGCGCGCAATGCGCCGGTCCGGCGCGCAATTTTGCGCGCCGCGGGTCCGCGCGACTCCCTTGCGCGCCGCGCCCGATTCCGCGCCCGCGGGAAGAATTTCGCGCTCGCACCCTGGATTCCGCGCCCGGGGTTGCCTATAAATACAAGGCGACCCCCAACGTTTCAAAGGTTGCTGGAAGTCGAAACGTCTCTCGTGCGCGCAATTCAACCCCTTCCGCGCGCAATGACGAACTTCAGGTAACCTCCTTTCTTTCGTGCAAGAAAGACTCGGGGTCCGCCTTCGCGCGCAATCCCCGCTGGCTCCTTTCCTTTGAATAAAAACTCACCCTAAGGCCTTTGCGCGCAAAAGAACCCGCTTGCGCGCAATTGCCCCCGGGGTGCGCGCAATCCGGCCTGATTGCGCGCACCCCCCCTTATTTCAAGTGGCCATTCATTAGAGAATGAGCCGTTGCCCCCGCGCGCTATCCGAAGCCCGGAGTGCGCAATCTCAAGCATCCGCGCGCAAGGCGCTGGCCCAATTGCGCGCCAGCCGCCCCGATTGCGCGCCGGCCCGCAGTATTGCGCGCGAAGCTTCCTTTTTGCGCGCAATCTGCCAGGGTCGTCCCCGTTGACCTCCTAAGGGTACCTGCCTGCGTGGCGCCCGATGCTCCTCATCCTGGGTGCCCGCACCGTGCGTTGTCTTCCCGTGCGGCCCTCCAGGTTCGTGCGAAGTGACATGCACCCATTCGTCCGGCAACCTATGCCCTGCATGACGTTAAACTGCACCTCGTCCGCGCTGCAAGACGTTAAACTGCCAAGTGTTTCGTCCGGCAACCTATGCCCCGCATGACGTTAAACTGCGCCTTCGTCCAGCATGACGTTAAACTGCGCCTTCGTCCCGCATGACGTTAAACCGCGCATACGTCCAGCATGACGTTAAACTGCACATCCGTCCAAGCTGCACGACGTTAAACTGCCTAGCCCCCATCGTCCGCGCTGCAAGACGTTAAACTGCAAGTGTTTCGTCCTCAACACACGACGTTAAACTGTACTTCGTCCGGCAAGACGTTAAACCGTCCGCTTCGTCCTCAACACATGACGTTAAACTGTACTTCGTCCGGCAAGACGTTAAACCGTCCGCATCATTCGATCCCGTGCTTCGCACGCAGGGTCTCCCCCGGTTTGGATGTGGCCCCCACCCGCTCGTCTCTGCAGGGATGTCGGGATTGCCCCTCTTTAGGGACGATTTAATGGGAGTGGCTTTTCCCTACGGGGGCAGGGTATTACAAACCCTTAGTTTCTCGTGGGAGGCTGCACATGTGTATCTCCATTGCGCCTCCCCACTGCCGAAGCCAGTAGAGGGTCTGACTGGGATCGAGGTGTCTTCTGCTTTCGGTCCAAGTCCCTTCCAACTGAGTTTTGCAGCATCCGGGCTGCCCCAAGTGCGTAAGTCCTGACAGAATGAACTACGTGGACTTTGATCCCTGTCTCCTATACAGGGTATGTAGGAAGCCTCCCCGAGGTTCAAGCCCACCACCTGGTCGTCCCGGTCGTATTTACGTCGGTTCGTCCATCAGTGGACCCCTCCAGGGTTCACGCTTGCGTTGATTCACCTATGAATCCGCCCCTGTGGGAGACTGCCCGTGTGTATCTCCACGGTGCCTCCCCACAGCCCCCCTTTTTCCATTTCCCCTCTTATCGTCCAGCATGACGTGAAACTGTGATCCACCCGGCAGTTCCATCCCCCTCCGTGCGAGGTGGTTCGGTTCAATCCTCCGCCCGGCGGCCTCGACCTCTTCGTGAGTCGGCTTGCCGACGTCCAGCATGACGTTAAACTGTATGCCCGAACTACGTTGACTTTGATCCGTGTTAACGCGCGGTACGTAGGAAGCCCCTCTGGGGTCCAAGCTCTTCACTTCATCATCCATCCTGATCCTTACCCGGGCCGCCACATCCCGGTGGGGTCATGCCACTTCACTCCACTCCACATCATTTGGGAAGCCGCCCATGTGCTGGCCCCAGCGTCGAAGGTTCCCCGCAAAGGGGTTCCGTCATCTGATCCACTTTTCGTGTTGATCGGTCCGATGCCGTCCCCGCTGGACGTTAAACTCGCGGCATACCCCGTGTTAAACACGGGAAGCTGAGGAAAACCCCAGGTGACACAGTTCCCCGCACCTAGTACGGGATGCCTCAGGCCATCATGCCTTCGAGAAGCCCTATTAGGGACGGAAGACAGATGTGCAGAGCCGTAGTGTTACGACACGCCCCCAGCACCCAGAGCCACCCGGCCTTCTCACCGCAGGTTGCTGCCCCGCCCAGACTCCTTGGAACGTCCGGGCGGAGGCAGCGTAATTAACCGGTGTCCATGAAGATATGGCGCCGGGAACGAGATTCACGAACATTCTTAAGTCTATGAGGGAGACCCGGATTAGGCGACGAGTTCCGAGGAGACGTCCAAGGAAGGAGGAGCCGACATCCCATCATCCCGGTTTCGATCAAGGAGCAGACGCCCCTGAATAAGGGACGGATGCCGCCCGCCCTTGGAAAGCGGGACTGCGGGACCACAAGCCGCGCGCCCATCCCCTCGGGTTGACGGGTGCACGCGCGAACGCGTCCTGGCGGAACAGCGTAACCCGACGCATCAACCTCGAACCCTGGCACCGGAACCTCATCGAGGATGCCGAAGTTCCAGAGCGGCAGGTTGTCCAACAGTGGATATGTCTTCTGGGCCGGCGTTAGTAAGTCGAACAAGGATTGATTGTTAGAAACAATCTCCTTGGCTCCGTAAACCTCCTCGTTCGTCGCCATCTCGGCTCTGCGAGTGGCGGCATCCCCTTCATTTCCTCTGTGCGCGGCCATCTCGGAAGATTCGGGAGTCGTGCGGGTTAAGGGATGAAGTGTGCGGAATCGGACGAGGCTGGTAGAGAAGTTTGAAGGCTGGCGCGCAATCCAAGTGGACGGCGCGCAATTGGGAAGACTGTCGCGCAAACTTCCGGGTTTTCGCGCAAAAACAGGCGAAATCCGGACGGTTTTGCGCGCCGATCGGGCGAATTTCGCGGCCGGAAGAGGCAATTTCGCGCACGAGAGCTTTGGAGCTTATCGCGCGGAAGGCCAGAGTACGGAACGCGGGACCCAGCGCCCCTATTTATAGGCGAGGCCGGGGCCGCGCTGCGCGGAAAGCGCTTTGCGCGACCGCAGCGGCGAATTTCGCGACCGGCGCCCCTTTTTGCGCGCCTAAGTCCCGCGCCGCCCAGGACTCCGGCATTCCGGCGTCTCCCTCGGAACCCGATCGTTGCGACCTCTCGCCGATCAGATTCCGACGGGGGGCTTTTGTAGACGCCGGAAAAGTCCGTTGTTCCCAAACGAAGCTCCGGATGCGGAAAGCGAAGTGATATTTGGAGTCGGAAGAACGTTTCGGAGGGCCCGGAGGCCTTGCGCGGAATTTCAGAGGCCCGCGCGCAAAGGTGATGTCCCGCGCGCAAACCCCTCGGGATGCGCGCAATGCGCCGGTCCGGCGCGCAATTTTGCGCGCCGCGGGTCCGCGCGACTCCCTTGCGCGCCGCGCCCGATTCCGCGCCCGCGGGAAGAATTTCGCGCCCGCACCCTGGATTCCGCGCCCGGGGTTGCCTATAAATACAAGGCAACCCCCAACGTTTCAAAGGTTGCTGGAAGTCGAAACGTCTCTCGTGCGCGCAATTCAACCCCTTCCGCGCGCAATGACGAACTTCAGGTAACCTCCTTTCTTTCGCGCAAGAAAGCCTCGGGGTCCGCCTTCGCGCGCAATCCCCGCTGGCTCCTTTCCTTTGAATAAAAACTCACCCTAAGGCCTTTGCGCGCAAAAGAACCTGCTTGCGCGCAATTGCCCCCGGGGTGCGCGCAATCCGGCCTGATTGCGCGCACCCCCCCTTATTTCAAGTGGCCATTCATTAGAGAATGAGCCGTTGCCCCCGCGCGCTATCCGAAGCCCGGTGTGAGCAATCTCAAACATCCGCGCGCAAGGCGCTGGCCCAATTGCGCGCCAGCCGCCCCGATTGCGCGCTGGCCCGCAGTATTGCGCGCAAAGCTTCCTTTTTGCACGCAATCTGCCAGGGTCGTCCCCGTTGACCCCCTGAGGGTACCTGCCTGCGTGGCGCCCGATGCTCCTCATCCTGGGTGCCCGCACCGTGCGTTGTCTTCCCGTGCGGCCCTCCAGGTTCGTGCGAAGTGACATGCACCCATCGTCCGCGCTGCAAGACGTTAAACTGCCAAGTGTTTCGTCCGGCAACCTATGCCCTGCATGACGTTAAACTGCACCTCGTCCGCGCTGCAAGACGTTAAACTGCCAAGTGTTTCGTCCGGCAACCTATGCCCTGCATGACGTTAAACTGCACCTCGTCCGCGCTGCAAGACGTTAAACTGCCAAGTGTTTCGTCCGGCAACCTATGCCCCGCATGACGTTAAACTGCGCCTTCGTCCTGCATGACGTTAAACTGCGCCTTCGTCCCGCATGACGTTAAACCGCGCATACGTCCAGCATGACGTTAAACTGCATATTCGTCCAGCATGACGTTAAACTGCACATCCGTCCAAGCTGCACGACGTTAAACTGCCTAGCCCCCATCGTCTGCGCTGCAAGACGTTAAACTGCAAGTGTTTCGTCCTCAACACACGACGTTAAACTGTACTTCGTCCGGCAAGACGTTAAACCGTCTGCTTCGTCCTCAACACATGACGTTAAACTGTACTTCGTCCGGCAAGACGTTAAACCGTCCGCATCATTCGATCCCGTGCTTCGCACGCAGGGTCTCCCCCGGTTTGGATGTGGCCCCCACCCGCTCGTCTCTGCAGGGATGTCGGGATTGCCCCTCTTTAGGGACGATTTAATGGGAGTGGCTTTTCCCTACGGGGGCAGGGTATTACAAACCCTTAGTTTCTCGTGGGAGGATGCACATGTGTATCTCCATTGCGCCTCCCCACTGCCGAAGCCAGTAGAGGGTCTGACTGGGATCGAGGTGTCTTCTGCTTTCGGTCCAAGTCCCTTCCAACTGAGTTTTGCAGCATCCGGGCTGCCCCAAGTGCGTAAGTCCTGACAGAATGAACTACGTGGACTTTGATCCCTGTCTCCTATACAGGGTACGTAGGAAGCCTCCCCGAGGTTCAAGCCCACCACCTGGTCGTCCCGGTCGTATTTACGTCGGTTCGTCCATCAGTGGACCCCTCCAGGGTTCACGCTTGCGTTGATTCACCTATGAATCCGCCCCTGTGGGAGACTGCCCGTGTGTATCTCCGCGGTGCCTCCCCACAGCCCCCCTTTTCCATTTCCCCTTTTTTCGTCCAGCATGATGTGAAACTGTGGTCCACCCGGCCGTTCCATCCCCCTCTGTGCGAGGTGGTTCGGTTCAATCCTCCGCCCGGCGGCCTCGACCTCTTCGTGAGTCGGCTTGCCGACGTCCAGCATGACGTTAAACTGTATACCCGAACTACGTTGACTTTGATCTCTGTCTTCTACACAGGGTACGTAGGAAGCCCCTCTGGGGTCCAAGCTCTTCACTTCATCATCCATCCTGATCCTTACCCGGGCCGCCACATCCCGGTGGGGTCATGCCACTTCACTCCACTCCACATCATTTGGGAAGCCGCCCATGTGCTGGCCCCAGCGTCGGAGGTTCCCCGCAAAGGGGTTCCGTCATCTGATCCACTTTTCGTGTTGATCGGTCCGATGTCGTCCCCGCTGGACGTTAAACTCGCGGCATACCCCTCCAGCCCCTCGTCAAGACCGCGCTCCCAGGGGCCCGCGACACCTGACGTACTCATTCCATGAGGATCAGGTCCCCGGTTATTTCCGGAGTGCCCTGGAGCAGAGGATTGTGCGACTGCCTGAGTGCTGGAGGCCAGAGGAGGCACATCTCACGGATAACCCCCGCTACTGCCCCTACCATCGAGCCCTGGGACACACCATCCAGCGGTGCTATGTGTTCAAGGACTGGCTCCAAGACCAGATTAACAACAATGTAATCAGGTTGGGCCCAGCTCCAGCGCAAGTGGCGGGCGTGTTCGTGGGATCAGATGACGATAGTGGCAACGAGGACGAATGGCAGCTGGTCTCCAACCGCGGATCCCAGAAGTATAATAACTGGATGGCCCGCAAGACGACCATTCGCGCCCATGGAATCATCCGTGCGCGCTTGAATCAGCCTGAGCCCCCAGAATCCGCGGGTGCTGCTTCGGCATCGTCGTCCCAGCTTGCCTCTTCCAAGAAGAGCAAACAGCGGCGGCGCAAGAAGGAAGAGCGCGCCCCGCCAGTTCCTTGAGGGGGAGGTAGTCCGCACTTCCTCAAATGAAATTATCGTGTTTACACATATTGGAAGGCATAAAGGTATGTTTGTAAATAAAAATTACAGAATCATATTAAAAAATACATAATATATATCATTAATAAAAACATTTTCATCATAATGGCCACCATGAGAGGCGGTAAGAAATAATTCAATAGTCATCGCTTCGTGAGGTGTTAGTTTACCATCCACAGAAACAGTATGTTCTTCACCCATTAGATGGAGGTGGGTGTAAGTGTAGTTCGAATACTTCTCATAAAAACATCCTAGTCTCTTTAGTATACTGGTTTTTTAATAAAATAAATGAATAAAATGATTTTAGTTGTAGAAGAAATAAAACAAAACAAAAGAACTTAAGAGAAGACGTTACCTTGAAATCGGGTAACTCCCTTTGGTTTGAACCAAAAGGGTTTCTTGAAGTGTTTTCTGCATACGTTAAGGCTTATTGGATGAATATATGGGTATTGGGAGATTATTTGAATAGAGTTTTCATGATCCAAAGTCTTGAGATGTGTGAGGAATGAGTTATAAGTGAGGTCATTTTATAAGGGAGTGGAGGGGCTCTTTAGGAAGGTCTAAAACAATTATTTTATTATAACCTCATATTCAGTTTAAAAAGGTCAAATATTTGATAATATCAAAGTTACGATGACTCATGGTTGAAATAAAATAATCCAATAAGAATTGGACTGGTTTTGGATATTATTTTAATATTTAAAATCTTGTTTATTTAAATCATTTATTAATGAGGTAAATATTATTTCATTATTGTGTCATAAATAATTTAATTTCCTTGGTGTCCAAAAATTATAAAAAAATACCATGATGTATGAAATATTTTTATATTTCCCAAGAATATCTATAGGCGAATAGATATCTTATATAACCCCATGTAAAAATTTATCTACTAAAATATATTTTTTAAAATTAATTAATATAAAGTGTCATTATTACTCCCATGTGGCTTCATGGAGACCCAAATTGAACCCAAGGATTCCCATGGTGGGATATGTATTATACAATAGGATTAGGGCACTTGTAAAGGTAATTTAACATTTTTATAATATTATATTTTATCCTTATTCTTTATATTTATCCTTTAATCGTGGTAAATAAAATATTTACTGAAATAAATATTTAAAATATCTATAAATAAAAGTTACCTATTTACCCAATTTTCACCTACTAATTCCAAATATGGAATAAATTTTTCCAAATTCAAAACACATAAGTGGTAGAAATTAATTTAAAATTAATTCGCGTTCTTTAAATAAATAGCATGTTTTTATGAAATATTAACTATCAAAAGATTCATACTTATTTATGTCCAATTTTAAAAGGAAATTACATCCAATGACCAAAATTAGATTAAATGGTAAACATATATTCTAATTTAACTTTAAAACCAATTAAAAAAATTATTATAACCATATAAATAAATTAGATTAATAGGCGCTTTTGAATTAAAATACAGTATTTTCACTATTCCTTAAAAATGAACATTATCAGAAAAATACCAAAATTTCATCCAATGTAAATTTTAGTATCCTGATTCTAAAGAATAATTTAATTTTAGCAAATAGAACATATAAAAGTGACAAAAACTAGATTTAAAGGGGTTTCAAGATTAAAATGTGGTAAATCAGCCTTTTAGTGAATATTAGAGTATTTATGCTTAAAATAAAATTATTTACTTATTTTAACCCTCTAATTTTTATTAGATAAATGTAAAAATATTAAATAAACATGTATCATTGTATTTTAGATAGTTCTATTCATTCCCACCAATATAATGACTAGGCATTAAATGACATTTAAAATAATAATAATATTTTGTTAGTATGCAACGTTAGATTTCAAAGATACTCATTGTTGTGTATTGGGTAAGCCATCGAACATAGTGTCCCCATTAAAGTATAATTAATATTTAATTCATAAATATTAATAAATATGAAAATGTAATATTCTTTTTTTTCTTGGGATATTACATTATTCCATCCTTTTGGAAATTGTGTCCTTGTAGTTTTAAAATTGGGCTTGGAAACTTCATTGAAAGTCCCACATCAGAAATAGAGTCAGTAAAACTATCACTTTATAAGAAAGAAAAAAAAGTACAAAGGTCACCCAAGTTAACCGATACTAGTATTCCACATAGAAAAAAAATGATATGGAAGAGAAAAAAAACAGTCAAGATCTAATGGAGAGTGATATAAAACATGATTAGGAGAAAGTTATACACAAGAAACTCACAAACTTATGATGTGTTAAACGGTCATTGATCACACAGTAGGAAACATAAACCAACAACGTTTTTGTCTTACATTACTTTTCATTATTTTGAGGAATTAATTTACTACATAGAATAAAAGCATAAGGAAATATACTTACCTTTATGTAGAGTTTCTTCCTTTAACAAGTTTATACCAAAAAAACTACTCTTTTCTCAAAACAATAAGCATTCAAAAAGGCTTGGTCACATCAAAGCACAATAATTTTCTTATAGAGAACCACATAATCCACAAAACAATAACTATATATTCCCATTATCATTAGACGTCAACTAAATCCAAAATGGTTAGTACGAGATCATATAATCCCCCAAAAGGATAATCCTTTATAAAAAGAAATACTACTCTTAATCTCCAAAATTCAACAAAAAGTGCCCAAGGTTCCAGAAAGACCATTAAAAACACAATCATCCTTAAAATTATTCAAAATACACCAAACTAAGATTGAAACCCAATACTCATAATGATTTAATCACGTATTCTTCCACAATAAATCTTAACATTTATCTCCAAATATCATCAACTACTCTTAAAGTCTCATACTAAAGTGTAATTAACCTAATCAGATATTTTCTATGGTAGGTTAATCATTTTCCAGAAATAACTCAAATCACCATATGTACACAATAAATACATATATTATTATAAAAAATTTCAACCATTCCTTCACAATTGAAATCCTGTAGTATTTTATTTTCCTTAGGAATATAGTATTCCAAAAGAGAAAACATCTTCCAAAATAACCTTTATTATTTAATCACCGAATAGTTTTCCTATACTAAGGATATCGATTAGATAAAACATAACTTCCCAAAATCAACTTATTCTTGATCTATAAAACTATTAAACTTATAAAAATAAGTCATATTAACCAGGGACATCATGTAGTCTAGTGCTAGGTGATAAATCCCAATCGCACTTTGGTTGTGGGTTTGATTCTCATAGCTTTGTCTGAAGCGACGGGTTGTCACACGATCTGTGTGTTGTACTTTTTTAAAACTCAAAAATAACCCCAACATGTTTTAACCATAATGGTTTTCTAATAACTTTCATTTTCATCCAAACACATTAAGATAGTTCTTCTCGTATCCAGACAGGGATGTATTTTCTTGTTAATCCACTTACTCAATACCCACCAAAACTTACTGATGTTTTTATTATACTTAGTCTTGTATCTAAGGATTTACTTGGGTTTTATAATCCTAATTCAAAATATAACTAAACCTATCCTCTGATACCAACTATGACAATCGTGATCTTTTATTACACAATTAAACATAATTTATTACATAAAATTCACTTGAGACGACATTGAAGATTGAGAGGTCTAGTGTCTTTGGGGCTTATGATCATAACATAACCACATAAAACATGAAAAAAAAACAACATCATTATTGAAAAATTCCTTTACATGACCACTTCATTCCCTCGTACATAGCATTGCATGGGATAACCTGAGGACATGCATAAAAAACGGTGATCTAAAAAGCCCAGTAGAAGAGTAATCATGGAATAACATGAGGAATACAATACATGTTAGAAAATTGGAATATCAATAGAGCACAAGATAAGCATAAAAATAAAGGCATGATAAAGCATGATAATCATAATATGGAAATGTGGCGACAACTCTTAATATGGAATTAGCATGAGCCAATGATCACTACACATAGAGCATTAGTAAACCCTCATTGCACATGAAGGACGATAAACCCTTGTTGCACATGAATTATCATGAGTCAACTCCCACTTCTCATAACATATCATGATAATATAATATACCCAATGCATTGGAGCGCTATAAGGGTGTACCCTACTTAAAAATTTCATTTCATGCATAAGTGTGCCACATGGATCATATAACATGGATTCATAAAACATAATCATTTATTACACAATAAAGGGATGTGGAAAGATAAAATTTCCACAATGTAATCACAATATATCATTTCAAAATATTGACAAAATCAAAGCTTTTGTCAAACCATTTTCAAAACCATTTAAAATATTAAATAAAGAGATTTTTGAATCATAGTGTCCCATACCAATTTGAATCTTTTGAAAGAAATTTCAATTTCAAAACATTCAT
Organism: Viscum album; assembly: GCA_963277665.1. Taxonomy (NCBI): domain Eukaryota; kingdom Viridiplantae; phylum Streptophyta; class Magnoliopsida; order Santalales; family Viscaceae; genus Viscum; species Viscum album. Next base: position 911,790,283 of record OY728145.1, read on the forward strand.
GTCCATATAAATAAATACATAAAATCATTTTTAAAACATGGACAATAATGTGAATGATTTAGAAAAATAATCCTTTAAAACATCTAAAATGATATTTTAGTTAAAGAGTTTTTGACAAATTGAGAGTTCCTAGAATAAAAATAATCAAAAAATAACATTTAATCAAAATATAATAATCTGATGAGAATAAAGTTCTTCATGATATAATATGCAAAAGAACAGTATATACACCATATAAGCGAGAATTGGTGCATATCAACAATGAATCCTAAATGGAAATGTAAATTGAGACAAAATCCCATATAAAGAATGTATCTTTAGATTAAAGATAAATCTACTACATAATTATTTGTGAAAAATAATAATACACCCAATATAATTGGATATTATGTGTAAAATAATCATAGGTTATTCACACAAATTTATTGGACGACATAATCATGATGTAGGTGTTTAACCCAAAAATTGAAATTGCATTAAGAAGTTTTATTACATAAATTCGACAGCCTAAAAACGTCCCTTTAAAATTCAGAAAATAAGTTTATGAGAGAGAAAATTATATCTCATCACCTGGACATAAAATTTACATCAATACGGATATATAAGAACATATCGACACATACTATTATGTTAATTAAAATACATTAAAAAGAAGTCTTTTAAAAAGAGGAGGGTGAAAGGTTCCCTTACCGATTTGGTAACTTACGAAATATACATCCCATGAAAGAAATATCACAAAATGAATATTTAAATACCCATAAATTAAATTTTATTATGAAATTAATACAATAAAGGTATGTAAATCCACCACAGAAAAGTAAATAGTGGCTACTATAGCATGAATCTCACGGAAATAAAAAGTGAGATGAAAAACCCTTACCACGTTGTAAACAATCGAGTCGTATGAGAAATGTTAATAACCATCAAATGAATCATAAAATTATATATATATAAATAGAATCATTATAATATAAATATAAAATGGAAGTACACAATACACCACATGCAATAAATAAGTGGTGAACAATGGAAATCTCACGGAATTAAAAGTGAGATAAGAAATCCCTTACCACCTATCCAACTTGACTCGTATGTTCCTTGTTCTTCCTGAATAATAAACTTAATATAATTTATACTTGATTCATAAACTTTTTAATTTTTATTATTAATTTTATATCACTTATTACCTTGAATAAATAGTAAGTTTTTATTTGAGTACATATCAGACATTTTGTTGTTGTTCAGAATTTGAGTTAAAAAAGAACTTGTTATAATTACAATTTGTCCTTGTGGTAAAAACTCCATTTTCTCCAAAAAGATATTAATTATTTATATATATTATATGTGATATATATCCATTGTATATATATATATATTTATAATAGTACATAACATTTGAATACAAGAAATGAAATTCACCATTAATGGAGACGGTAAGCCGTACGTACGCATAAACGCTACTTTCATTTCTATTTAATATTTAATGGAATGAAAAAATAATGATACATTGGTATATTATAATTAAATTGTAATATCATATGATATATATTTTACATAATTTTATTAACTCAATCTTTATACATTCCATTAATGTTAAGAACAAATCATATCACCTTGAGTGGGCGGTAGTCTGCACTTCCTCAAACGAAATTGTCGTGTTTACACATATTGGAAGGCATAAAGGTATGTTTGTAAATAAAAAATAAAGAAGAATATAGAAAACAAAAACATAATATATATCATATATAAATACATTTTAATCATAATGGCCACCATGAGAGGCGGTAGGACATAATTGAACAATCATAGCTTTGTGAGGCGTTAGTTTTCCATCCAAAGAAACAGTATGTTATTCAACCATTAGATAGAGGTGGGTGTAAGTGTAGTTATAATAAATTTCTTAACAAAATCCTAGTATACTAAGGATACTGGTGTTGTTAAAAAATAAAATAATAAAAATAGTTTATGGGTAGGAGAAGTAAAATAAAACAAAATAACTTAAGAGAAGAAGTTATATTTAAACCGGATAACTCCCTTTGGTTTGAACCAAAATGGTTTATTAAAGTGTTTTATGCCTATGTTAAGGCTTATAAGATGAATAGAGGGGTCTTAGGAACTTATTGGAGTAGATTTTACATGATCCAAAGGCTTGAGAAGTGTGAAGAATGAGTTAGATGTGAGCGCTTTTTAAAAGGGATAAGAGGGGCTCTTTAGAAATGTTTGAAACAATTATTTTATTATAACCTCATATTCTGTTTGAAAAGATACACTATTAGATAATATCAAATTTAATATGACTCATGGTCAAAATAAAATAATCCAATAAATATTGGACTGGTTTTGGATATTGTTTTAATATTTATAATCTTTTTTATATTAATAATTTATTAATGAGGTAAATATTGTATCATTATTGTGTCATAAATAATTTAATTTATTTGATGTCCAAAAATTATAATAAAATACCCTGATGTAGGAAATCTTTTCATATTTCCAAATAACATTTATAGTCGAATATATATCTTATATAACCCCATGTAAAAATTTATTTACTAAAAGATATTTGTTTATGACATTTTTGTCTTTACTTTAAATTAATTAATATATACTGTCATTATTACTCCCATGTCCTTTCATGGGGTCCCAAATTCAACCCAAGGATTCCCATGGTAGGATATGTATTATAAAATATGATTAGGGCACTTGTTAGGGTAATTTAACATTATTATAAGATTATATTTTACCCTTATTCATTATATTTACCCTTTAATCATGGTAAATAAAATATTTACTAAAGTAAATATTTAAAATGTCTAAAAATAAAAGTTACCTATTTACACAATTTTTACCTAATTATTACAAATATAGAATCCATTTTTACAAATTTAAAACACAGAATTGGTAGAAATTAATTTAAAATTAATTCCCGTTGTTTAAACAAACAGTGTGTTTTTAAGAAATATTAACTATCAAAAGATTCATACTTGTTTAAGTCCAATTTTAAAATGAAATTACATAAAATGACCAAAATTAGATTAAATGGTAAAAATATATTCTAATTACCCTTGAAAACCTTTTAAAAAGATATTATAACCATATACATAAATTAGATTAATAGGTACTTTCGAATTAAAATATATTATTTTTCAATATTCCTTAAAAAATGAACATTATCAGAAAAATGCCAAAATTTCATCCAAAGTATATTTTAGTATCCCAATTCTAAAGAATGTATTTTGTCAAATAGATCATATAAAAGTGAACAAAAATATATTTAAAGAGGGTTCTCCATTAAAAGGTGGTAAATCGACCTTTTAGTGAATATTAGAGTATTTATGCTTAAAATCAAATTATTTACTTATTTTAACCCTCTAATTTTTATTAGATAAATGTAAAAATATTAAATAAACATGTATCATCATACTGTATTTAGTTTTATTCATTCCCACTAATACAATGGCTAGGCATTAAACACCATTTAAAATAATAATATTATATTATTAGTGTGCAACGTAAGATTTCAAAGAAACCCATTGTTGTGTATCGGGTACGCTGTCGAACCTAGCGTCCCCATTAAAGTAGAATTAATATTTAATTCACAAATATTAATAAATATGAAAATGTAATATTATTTATTTTCTTGGGATGTTACAATCTTTTTTAACTATACTTGTAGATGGGAGAAGAGGTGTGTTGCTTCTCCAGGGTGACATGCTCAGGAGCCACCCCATTTGTGGGGTGGGATCTATGTTTTCATCCCCTTGGAAGTAATTTTACCTCCTATATGATATCCTATAACGTCTGTAGGGTGTGGGTATGGATTTACGTCTTCTCTTTCCCCATTTTCAATATATGAGTGGTGAATTGAGTGATTAGAACATAGACATATGATCATTATTCTTATGGATCAGGGTTACATGCCTAAAATTGTCCAACCTTTACATCGATTGGATACTAAAAGTACTCATTTGTGGGTTAAGGTATTTGAGTCTGCCTGCTATTCATCATTGGGACAATCTAAAAGACTTCTCTGGGTGCTACCAGAAAAAACAGCTGGTTGGATTGATGGATTAAATTAGGTGTGTGCGCCAGCTTACGGTTGTCCATCAAACATGTTTTGTGGAATTATTTTAATTCTATTCGAAAAGTATTTTATTATACTTTATTAGAGTAGGTTGATGTATGTACCAACTCATGGTATGTGGATGGATTTTAAATTCATGCTTTCATGAGTGTAACTAGCTGAGTCTGTTGGCCAGCTAAATTAATGTGGGTGGGTGTCTATTCCCACTCGCATTTTTCCACAAAATTGTGTTTGTGGGACTATCCATAAGGGATAATAGGCATGATATTTCTCCTTTTTAACAAGTTTCTTCCCCCTTATGGATATACTTGTGCACTGGGGTATGAATGACCTGGTCCAGAAGGCCAAGAATAACAACCTCATCATGTGGTGGATTCACCATAATGCAGTGTTAGCGACAAAGACTATTGGAAGAAGGCCTTTGGAATTACCCCTACTTCTTATGGATGACTCCTATATGTTGCCTATTGATCCACCTCCATGAAATAAAAGAGATACTAGTTGTAGAATTCTATGGATAAACTCCTGAAATGGTTGAAGATGATGATAAGTTCTACCTTCTTATGGGACATTGAATATTGTTGGCTGGGATATTAGTGGAGCTTCCTGAGATTTGGATCCTATAAAACTCCCTCTAGAGTCAGGATAGTACCATGTTGGGGATACTCCCATACCAGTGTATTTGATACCCAACATTGAAGACCTTGGGATGGTGATTGAATCCTTTTCTTGGACAATGACCCAACATGAATAGTAGTTACGACATACATTGGTGAAATATGGAAGGATTTTAGGATATTGTGGGGAGTTTTGAGATAATTTTTCTTAATAAAAACAAACAATAAGATCCTTTAAAAGAAACATCTCATTTGAATGAACTCATGCATGAATGATTTCCTTTCTTTTACCTATTTATTTTTTAGAGTGAGTGGGTCTTGATAGGTGGGTTTCACTATAATCAGGGCTAAGGATTCACATCAGTTTCACTATTTTTTGTTTCCCATGGAGAATGTGTCACTTGACTGTAGATTGGAGTGGGTTGAGTTTTCTGAAATCATACATGTATGGTTCACTATTTTTGAAAGGCTCCCAACGGTTCTATTCATGGAACCAGAAATATCCAAAGATTCTGTATCCATACAGACCCATTTTCAAAAGATAGGAGCTCATTGTAATATTTGGAAAACGAAGATAAGGAACTCAAATTGTATGATAGGGTGGGAGGTCGGGCTCATCATTCTCATTTGGGGGTAATTATTTTCTTCTTCGGGAATCTCTTATAGATTTATGATATTTTCATGAATCCTTCATTAATTCCCATGTATGACTTGGATCAACCTTGAATTAACAATAAACTTTTAGAATGTATGGAGTTTACAATAATATTTATTTATTTGAGGCTCTACATAAATGGATATGTTTATATTTATCCAAGTTTATCCATAAACAGTATCCTATCATGTACTGATTAGAGATTCAATGGTTGTTGTTATGACACAACCATATTTTTATCCATGTATTAGGATTCTCTAGAGTGTATTTTCATCCAAGGAGATGATATTTGTTTTGATATTTTGATCGGAACCATGAGATGGGGTTCCAACATATACTTGTGTAAGAAATCAAAACACACATAGTTCAGTTCCACATAATGGGGCACATCATACCATTTAAGGTCATTTGATAAGGGAAAACCGTATAGTTTATATTCATGTGGCAAGGAATTCTAGGTGAATTGTGCATTGTAAATTTTTATTATGGGTCTTATGCAAAAGATGCCAAGAGAACATGGAAGGGAGATATATTCAAAAATATTAATGAGACTCAACAGGAAATGTTTCCTAGATATAATAGGTTTGATATGTGGTGTTGGATTTGGACCTCAGGGAGGCTTCCTATGTATCCCATTTTGATGAGAATCAATTCGCTCATAGTCTAGTTGTTTGTCTTGTATGGAATTATAACCCTTTAAGGGGACAGGGTTGGGGTTTATTCTTGAAATGGATTCCCAGTAAAAGGTAACATGAGGGATGTCTCAGATCATAGTGATTTGGAGGCTTTTTTAGGGATTCAATCTATGGAGGAGGCTCATGGATAAGTAGGTTGATATAGTTGGTTCTTGTTCCATAAGAGGAATCCCAAAGGTTTGATCAAGGGGTTACTCCAAAAGAGGATTCCATTGTGAATGGGGGTTATTATTGGGGCTTAATCCTATAGAGTATGCCTATAAATTGTCTTAGTTTGTGGATTACTCTTGAGAACGATTCTCATAGGTTGGGTTAGGGATTTCACATGTGGTGGATTCCCTTTATTGGTTTGGGCTTGCACTTAGAATTAATTCAAGGATGAGTAGCGTGATATGGTTTGGGAATATTTATGAAAAGGAAGACCAAAGGATTCATCTAAAGGATTACTCCTAAAGAGGACTCTTGGGTGAATGGTGGTTATGATTCTTCCTTACTCTTGTGGAGTATTCCCAATGATTTGTTTCATTTTGGGAAGAGAAGGATGCCCATAGTTTGCATTATTATTACATTAGAGGAGGATTCCCTAGATTTTTTAGGGATTACAATAGGAATGAGGCCCAATAGGTTTTGGACCATGTGGATGTCATCTCCTTCGTCAACCTGTAAGCCCATATGAGTCATGATAGCTATGAGAAACAAGATGAAATGTAAGATCTGGTAAACCACACGCACTACCACAAAACTAGGCAAGGTCAGCGCCACCCCTTTATCAGCGCTAATGAAAAAGCATTGATAAAGGGGGGGGGGGGGCTTATCAGCACTCTAAAAATAGCTGATAAATGGTGCCTTTATCAGCGCTAAAAAAGCACTGATAAAAGTATCCCTATATCAGCGCTTTTTTTAGCGCTGATAAAGGGACCCCCTTTATCAGCGTTTGTTTAGTAGCACTGATAAAAGGGGGGCCTTTATCAGCACTTTTAAAAAAAGCGCTGATAAAGGGTCGACTTCAAAAAAAATTAAAAAATAATAATATATAAACATATAAATATAGTTATATAGTTATATTGATATAAATATAATATATAATTTTTAAATATATTTTAGATAAGTATAAATGTAGATTTACACTTATTATACTTAATATATAAGTTATTTAGTGAAAATGGCTTCTTAAAAATTATAAAAAATATTTTTAATTAATAATTTGCTAATTATTATGGAGTAATAGTCATTTAATAACAATTTGAAGACTAAAAAAATTTAAAAAAAATTATAAAAGATCCAAAATATGTTGAAAACGCAACTCAAACTTCAAACAGCCATAACTTTTGATCCGGGTGTCCGTTTGAGCTCTACCACATATCAAATTGAATCCTGCAACGAGCTCTACATCATTATAATTAGGGGGTGCCCCGTTCAAGCACTTTTCAAGGCTAAAAAAGGGTCATAAGGCCACCAAAACAGAGTTTTTAGTCGGGTACCCAGATTTTTTAACATTTTGAGGATTTTCAGCCTCGTTTAAGGGGGTATTGTTGGATTTTTTTGGTGGGGACTGAATTTATTCCAAGGTATTACATTCATATTGATATTTTGTCTTTAAAATTTCATCCTTTTTTATAATTCACTGCTATTTATAATCAAATATATATCTATATGTTCATATTTTTTATATATTCACACCTAAAAATTAAATTTTTTAAATAAATAATTTAACATATTTATATATCAAATATATTAGATTCATCTAAATAATAACTAATATCTATTTTATTTAAAATACCAATATATGAATATTTATATAACTACTATATATTCATATAACTATACATATATTAATATTACTATATATATATTAATATAACTATATGTATATATTAATATAACTATATATATATATATTAATATAACTATATATATTAATAAAAATATTTATTACTATATGAATAAATATAACTATATATATATAAATAAATAGATTTATCATGAATAAGAGAACAAATCAATATAGGGTTGTGGTAAAGGCTTTAGGTGTGCAGGGAGGAGGTCTTGAGATCAAATCCGGGTGGAGGCACGGGTGCGCGCACAAGGTTGATTTAAAGAGATAGCGCTGATAAAGGGTGTAGGTGGTGCGGGCGGGTGATGGAGGTGTGGGAAAGCACTGATAAAGGGGGATCAAGCGCTGTAAAAAGCCCCCCCCTGAGATTGGCAATATATATTTTTTTTATTTTTTTTAGCGCTGATAAAAGGGGCCTTTATCAGCGCTTTTTGGAGCACTGATAAAGGGGACCCCCCTCACCACCTTTATCTTCGCCGGAATTAATAAAGCTTTTTCTAGTGCCGTTAATGGCCATTTTTAGCACTAATAAAATCCTTATAGAGTTACTCTGAAAAAGGGAAAGAGTAATATTAAGAGGAAGATCATTTTTTAAAACATGCACCTGCTAGTTTGGATTTTTTGGTCATGGATATCCTATAATCCCATGAGTCATGGTGTGTCATGCTTGAATGTGAGAAAAAAGAGGTAACAGAAGATCAGAAAACCCACACACTTATCCTTCTCTATATGTGGAAGAGGGTGGGGTGATAGGAGAAGAACAAGGGGGTTGGATACACCCATTCCCTCTCCCACTACGTATCCAGGATTGTCAGATATGGATACCTGTCTAGAAAAAGCCTTTGGAGAGCGAGGTAGAGCAAGAGTTAAACCTCCCCCATGAAAGGATTGGTGATTAGTCTAGGGGGGATTCCCTAAAATTGGTTTTACAGTGGAATAAGAATATATAATTCCATGTCAAAAGTAAATGAAACTGTTATCCTCCCCCTCCCTACTAAGAACCGATGGCTCATGGTATCATAGAAAATGGTAGAACATGGTCCAAGCCATTTTATTTGAGACCAATAACTCCATGAAACTACCCTTAGGATTGTGGTCTTCATGAACATTTCAATTCACATCCACATGCTCCCCAAATTCCCTAACCATCTGGTAGGATAAGTGTCATAAACCTAATACTATATGAATGAATATCTGAATGTGAGATGTATTGGTGTACCACCTACCATGGGTTTGTATGTCTAGAGGATTTGGTGGAGTTTTAAACATGATCTATTTCAGAAAATGGAACCATGGGAATAGGAGGCCTACTATTGGTGGCTTGAAAGGAGATGTAGTGGGGGCTCACGCATGTCATGGATTATATAGAATCGGTTCCTCACACAATGCCTCAGAGGAAATAAAGGTGCTTTAAATTTAGGGGTATAGACCTATGTGAGCTAGATATTCCTTGGGAAATGGAACACCTGGGAAAATAACATGGGATAGGCTTTATCCTAGGAACCACAGGTCTCCTCAGGTGTCCTTGGATAAGGATCATGTAGGTACTTGATTAGGGAAGTGTGTCATGATTGTTGTTTTCTGCAAAGTATGAAATAATTACTTGTCCTATGTCTTGGGTTTTAGACCCTTAAAAGACTTTGATTTCACATATATTCCTTAATTATCTCTAATCATGGGTTTTGGATATATATATAAGTAATTTTTGAAGACTTAGAGAAAGGGGCTTCGTAGTCAAACCTTGGAAAATCATTCAATTATATAGATGTGAAATTGAGGGGCTTAGGGGTCCTATTTATTAGAAATTAGGGAACCCTTTTCATAGAAGTTACTCCATATATATCCATATCACATGTTTCCAATTTTGGTTCCCTTTGTAAGGGTGGATTCCCCTTTGGTGCCATGCAAGGGGCTACGCGGGGCATTGAAAGTCTAGGGGTGTGTGTTCATAGGTCATTCTAAGGAATTGCCATTTATTCTCCTAGGTATATTTATTATTTTAACATTAATAAGGTTCACTTCATAATATGTTCATCCCATTTACCAAACAGAGTGTCAACACCCTAACCCCCCCAGGATTGGATCTAATCAAAAGAAGAAGGTCTAGTCCTGAGGTAGAATGGGGAAAAGATTATGAAGGTGAGGAAAGGAAAACTGCATTTGGAGTTCATGAAGATCGGTGGAATTGTCTTGGCGCATAGGTCAATGGAATAGCTCCCCATTTTAGGTATAGTGCACATGCTAGTGGCATCCATAAATACCGTTGGCACCTTTTTTGTTTTCATCACTTTCCATGTTGGTGATTTTTTTTCTCTCACTGCATAGGTTGTCCACCTAACTATGTCACACTTATGTTTTCCAAATGTTTTACCAAATAATGTCTTTTTGTAAAACCACTTGAGATATGGTGTTGTGCAGAGTCACCTTAATGAGGATCTTAGATGATTCATCTTGTCAAGAGGACTATGTGGGGAACCTGGTTGAAGGGCCAACAAGAGCCCTTTACATTTCCAAACTTTTTAGTTTGTCCAATTAAAAACTTTGAGTTTTTTAAGTCAATATTTGAACATAATATGAATTTTTTTTTCCTTACTTGTAGGTTATCATTGGATTCTCTGATGACCTCCACTGAAAACAATGTTACACATTCATCTAAGATGATAAAATCAATTTGTCCACACTGCTATGACATGGTTTTACATTCTCATCAAAATCATTTGAAGAGACTGGAACTGTATCACTGTAATTACTCACAAAGATATTACTTTCCCTTTTATAGTAATAGACTTATGAGGTACGCCTTCATTCCTATGGTCAAGAGTTACTTCCTGAAGTTCTAGTCCCTGCAGTACACCATCCGGCCTTCTAACAACACTTCCTGCCAAGTTCTTTCATTTGAGAAGGAACAATTCCCATTGGTTGTATCATAAACCATAGTGGTTTCACCCAAGATATGATTTCACATAAACAATAATTTAAGCATCATTTTTATGACTCAACCTTCCTTGCTTCACAAACAGATCAGACACATGGTTGGAAGGGAGAATAAGATTTCTGTTCTAGAGAGGGACATAGGCCCGAGTGGATGTGGGCATATTGGGTGCACTAGACTTGTGTAAAATTAAAAAAAATAGATTCAATAAATTTATATAAATGAGTCTATTTATGAGGGAAAAACTTATGTTAATAAGATCTATGGGATCATCCTATAACTACTGAGTTGATGGAGCCCACAGAAAAATTATTTTCATTTGATGCATGGTGATATTTGTGTTAGTCTATGGGATGTCCACATAATTTTTAGATTTCAAATTCTAGGGGATATGTATTAAGAGTTTATCCCACTGAATACAATGTGGGATGATGCTAAATGTATGATGCACTTAGGCCATGAGCTTCTTAATTTGGAGAATATATTACAGAAAAAAGACCCTTTCCCCACGTGTAATATCCGTCCCAAAACATGGATGACTGATTTTATAGAACCAATAGAAGAATTTACCACTTATGGGTGCCCTAAACTATGCCTCGCCCAAGAGAATCATGGTTCTAGTGGGACAATTTGGACCACATTAGAGAAGGTACAATTTACTCATTAAGGATATATGGCCAATCCAAAGGTTGATGTGAGGACTTCCCTAATGGTATTCCTTACTATGTGTCTATTCATTTACCTACTTCTTGACCATGAGTATAATGGTGGTGTGAGGCTAGTTAGTCTTGTCACTACAACAAAATTAGCAAAGGGTAGGTACAAAGGGTTGGCTACCCCTATACTATCAAGAATTTATAATTTTTTACATCGTACCGACAATGGGAAGTTCCTGTTTAGAATTTCAGGATAGTTTCAATTGATTTGGAGGTGTATTTGAGCATATTTTAGATCATATATGGTGTTGAACCCAATTAAGATCCCTAAAATCCAATTTCAACCATTTTTTCAGGTGGTTTATGGAATTTAACATATAAACCTGAAGTATGTTGAAGTGCTGAGGATGTTGAACATTTTGGTATAATTAAACATATTTCTTTATGATAACCCACCAATAGGGAAATTGTTTTCTAGAAGTAAGGAAAAGAATAATGATCTCATGTCGTAAATGATGGTATTTAGTTTCACTATACGGGCATCTTACATTAACAACGAGATCATTTGCAAGGATTATACTATATATTGATTTTCACTCTAGTTTATTTTTTGTAATAGTCAAAAATCTTCCCCCAATTCATGTTAGGCTAGAGAAACATCCACTGGTATCTCAAAAGTTCTATATTTTTATGGCTATGAAGGTATCCAAAATGAAAATCACGCTACCTTTGTCAGATGTATCAATCGGGTTGGAGGTTCGGTATGCTAAGGCATTGATCTCTTCAAACCCTATGGGGTATTGAAAAAATGTGTTTACTAGGTCATAGCCATAAAAACTATTGGTCATGGTATGCATGGTAAAAAGGTGTAGGCCAATGATGATGATGCTGAAACACTAAAGCCATCGAGGCGATCTCAAAAAAAGACCACTAAGTAGGATTGTGTTGAGGAGACCACACCTCCTACACCAAGGTGGTCTAGTCATCCCCATTGAGAGGAGACTCATGTTCCATTCCCCATTCATTCATTAGAGAAAAGTGACATAAAGGGGCTTCCAAGTTGAAAGGTGTCGAGTCTTCCTCACAACCAGCTACACCATAGCAAAATTTCATGCAGCCCTATGAGATTTGAGCTTGGAAGAGCATAACTTGCGATGCTAAAGATGAATGAAAATTTCTCTAATACATCTTATGAATCCAAAATATGGGAGATATCAGAGAACCCTTTAGTCTCCACCCTTATAGTGATCTAGCGAAGGGGACGAAATATATTCAGGGTTTGGAGGATTCGATATAGGCAACAGACTATCAGATCCTCGTCGAAGAGTTAGTTTCTAACATATTAGACAGAGGAATACTATAGGCAGTATCTTGTCATACTGATGAGTAATGTGATATATAACTTAACCTTTTTGATTTATTTCCCTTTTATCTCTTTCCTTTTCTTCTTTTACATCCACTATTACTATTCCTTAGGGGATTGTTTTTTGAAGTTCGTAAGAGAAAAAGAAGAAGAAGGAGAACAAGGAGCAGAAAAATAAGGTCTTGGGTCACTAAGTTATGGGCCCACGGTAACCCCCATTGGGGTATAGGATAAGGACCTTAGGTCCCCTGAACCATCCCCAAGATAGAGGATCGTGATAATGGATATGAAAACGGGAGTTCCTCGTCCGTCACATCAAGCATCTGCTTCCAAGAAGGATGAAATGGGATATTTTCCATCTCTAGAGAGGAAGTGGAAGAGGGATTTAATGTTGTCACAACATATATGCTGTAGTAAATAAGGTTTTTGTCATTTTATATCATGGATTGCTTGAAATAATCTTGTGAGTCTTCATTCCTTTTACATAATTTCTGTTTCTCTCCTCCCTTTTGAGATTTGACACGGGTCATTCAAGAATCGAGGAGGATTCCTCCGGGGAGGTGCAGACCCCTGATGATGAATCCATCATTTGGATAGATGATGCATCAAGATATTCCACCATGTCTTCTCCCATTCTCATAGATAGAATAGAGTATCATGGTAAAGTTAGATGCACTCATTTTTTTGTAGTGTATTTTTTCTTGAATTTCCAATTCTCATTATATTTTAGATCCATTTCATACACTGTAAGACCTTGAAGATGTCAATGATGGCCCCACTGTCACTCTGAAAAGGGATTACATAAATCATTTATGGTTTGAAGAAGGTGTTTATGATGACCTTAACTCTCTGAGGACTGATGATGTTGTTCCTTCTAAGAATTTAGTATAGTGGATCTATAGAGGAGCCAATTTGGGTCCCTAGAAACACACCCTAAATGCCCCTGATGGTGAGAATTGTTCAATACTTGAGGCTATGTATCCAGAATAGATGGATCTGATTAAGATATAAATTTATATTCCAAGTACTCTCAAGGATTTATATAATTTCTATAGGGAATTGGACATACATGATATTTAATTCTAGCATTAAATAAAGTTTTATCTCTTTAACATGATACTTCACATCCAAGATCAACTTTTTCATCTTTTTCTATGGAGAACTTTTCTATGTCACTTTACGAAGAAGGAATCCAAGTCCACCCAACTCCTGTTGCTAAGGGAGAGACAGCTGAGAATCTTAATGTGGGATATTATCAAGAGTCTCTAATCCTAGCTGTGGAGAAAACTAAATAGGATGTTCCATATCAGGAGGCTCCTGCTCTGAGAGTCATGACCAGGAATTTCGAGAAGGCTTCAATACTAACAGTGGACCAGAAAATATGTGAGTGTCATCAAATTTATTATTCATTTCACTATCATTTCTATATTTTGAACTCTTGTTATTGATGATAATTTTCAATTTTTATTTAGTGTCATCACCATCAGCAACTAGGCTTGGGCTGGGGGCTTCCATGCCAGTTCCACTAACATCGGTAGGATAAGTTAAGGAAGTTTTGGTGGTAGATGAAAAATTATCAATGAGTGAATTAATCATGGATTATGTATTACTCTCCAAGAGGATCTCTTAGTCTCATATGGAGATTCATGAGGATTTCTGATCTATACTTTGTCTGTTCTAATGGATTATCCATAAAATAATTTGGGAGACAAATCTAGAATCCCTTCCATCACGACTTAACTGACTTAAATTCATTATTTCCATGTTGGGATATTGTTGATTTTATTATCACTAAATGAATAACGTGTTGAATGTGATCTTCCATTATAGAGAGGAGGAGCAATGATCATAGTAAGACAAGGTGTAGCTGGCTAGCCAATTTGAGAAACTCAGAGCTGCTTTAATCTAAGCTGAGGTCATTCATTCCATGATGGTGGAGGAGTACCAAGATAAACTTGATTACAATTATCTTCAAATAATGTTACCTGAAGTGGAATTAAATTCCACCAAGGATGAGGTAGTCAAACTCCACTGATCCTTGTTAGGGGATTTTGCACAAATAAGAGATTTCGTTAGTGTAGATTAAGATAATCTACATAAAGGTGAGGTTTCCACTACTACATAGATGAATAATCTTAGGTAATCTACGAAAATTTCCTGAGGTCTAGTTTAACATAAAAAATCTTTTTTTAGGAATTTTTAAAAAACCTGGAAGATTGGCTCTGGTGTGTGGAATTTCCCTTTTGTTTTTAAATGTATATGAAAAAAATTTTTGTTCCCAAACACTTGTTCTTGCATTTCTATCCTTACTATAATCTCAATACAACAGTAGAAAATTATTCATTTTATTGAATTTCATCACATTGTAATTACAATGAATCGGATGAGAGAGCAATTTATTTATTTTTCAATACATGGGTCCTAGAGAGCATAGTTCAAATGTTTCTAAGGTTATATTATAAACAATACATTCTTTTTTTATATTAATATAATCACCATAATTGTTTCTTAAGTCCAACACATAAGGAATACTCTGTGGGAGGGACTTGGATTTTTTAGAATGCCCTTTATAGGTATTCGAACTAAAAATTTATGTTCCTATTTATTTTCATTAATTTATTTTTCACCAAAACCACATGGGGTACAGGTCTACTGAGATGAAATTTAACTTTTATCTACAACTCCCGTTGTGGGATTTTAATCTGGCGAGTACTATGTCTCTTTTTATTGGTTGTGTAAGGTCATGTATGCCGAACTAGTGAGACTATTGTTTTTGGTTAAACATCTTTGACCAAATTTTTTGAAATGATGACCAAAATTGGGCTTTTAGGCTGATAATGTTTACACATTCATCAGATTCCTGATAGGGAATCTTGCGCCATGATTTAGTTGTTCCCAAATCTAAAACATGATACTTGGGAATAGAGTAGGCCTCTACTTGTAACAGCCCAAGACATTAATATTTATTTCATTTAAAAATAAATTTAATTTATTTCTATAACACATATATAAAATTCCAAGATAATCTTACTCTTCCTACAACACTAAGTTAGTTGTTTTACATGAAAATCATAGTTTTAATGCCTTATAATGGCGTACCTATTTTTAAAAATAATGTTTGAAAGTTTTAAAAAATTTATTTGTCAAAATAAGCATTATTTTTTATTCTTAATTTTTAAATTATCTTAGGGTGAATTTTTGGTATTTTTCTATGAATTTTCATATTTTTTTAAAAAGTAAAAATACTGTGTTTTAATTAAAAATCGGGGTTTCACTTAAATAATTGTTATTTTAAATTATATTATAATTTTTTTTGTTAAATTTAAAATAGATTAATTATACATATATTTATCCAAAGTAGGTCATTAGAATAAATTTTATATTGAAATTAGATATAAACATTTATTGATCTTTTTAACATTTCTATTTTAAAACCCTGCTTTCTCGCCACATCCGCAAGATTAGATTTAATATTAATATTCAAACTTATGTGATTTGAATTTTGAAAAATAGAAATACATAATTGTGATGATTAAAATATTTTAGTCTAACAATATAAACTTAATGTTTTACCAGAAATATTAGTGAAAGTGATTATGATTAATTACAGGGATTAATGTTTGATTAAGCTTAGTAAGGAACTAAAACTTGGTATTAAAGAGAAAAATAACCTATAAACATGTAAATATGACATTGGAATCCAATAATTCAACTATATACCCAATTATTTCTAATTTTATGGGTTATTTGGATATTATTAAATGGAAGATCCCTATTAAAAATTTAATGGAAAAAGACAAAAATGATCCTTTCCTTAACATTAACATATATAAAACATTGAGATATGTAAGAGACAACATATTTTTTGTTATAAAAATCATTTTTAAATATAAATAGGTCATTATTATCATTATAATTTACAAATACTTTTCTGATATTATTTGGTTACATAAAATTCTATTGAAACGCCAATGTAGTGATTATTTAGTTATTTATTTTCTAAAATAAATGGTACTATAAATATTAAAAGATAAGTTAATTGATTTATTTATTGTATTTTTTTATTTTTTTCAATTAATATAGAATTTCAAACATCTATAAACCTAGTATATTTTAATTCCAATGTCATAATGATATTTTAAAATTAAAATTAAATAAATAATGTCAAAATTGGCATTGTTGTTATTTTAAAATAAATGATATTTTATTAAATGATTTAAAATTAATAAAAATCCTATATTATGCCAATTATGTTTTTGTGTTAATAAATATTAAATAGGTGTATATATGGACCAATTTAACTTTTTATTACTAAAATTTTGACCCATATATAGAATTTTTTTTAATAAGGTCCAGGTTTAGGAAGTGTTGTAAAGTGTCACATGCACTTGTTTTATAATTAATTTCCAAAACACATGGGATTTTTATTATCAAAAAATTTATCATATTAATAATTTATTTATATATTTTTTATTTTAATATCAATTTATTTTAGTCTTAATGGTAAAATTAATTAGATTAGAAAACTAGATTCTTTAATAAAAACAAAAATAATAAAATTAGGGAATCTTAGAAGTTAAGAATCCAAATTATTAAAATGCACATATTTTTGGTGTGGAGGTGGTTTTAACAAAACATTAAAACCATTTAATAAATTATCTGCCCAATTTACTTTAGGTAAGTAAAACTCCCATTAGTGAATACCTTTGGGTATTTTCAAGAGTGCCACTTTCCCTCAACTATAAAAATGGAAGCACTCTACCCCTTACTCACACCTCTCAAGACAGTTTTTGTCACTTGAAAAATGCCCAAATATTCTCTAAACATCCCTCAAATATAAATATAAGAATCTATTTTGGTAGGAATAAATACAAGGAATCCTTTTGGTATAAACGAAAAGCGGTTACCAGATTAAGAGGTAATGTCTTCTCTCAAACTCTCTAGTTTCATTTCCATTATCTTCCCCTAAAATCTCCATATTCTATGAATATATAAAAAAATTATAATAAATATACTAGGATATTTTTATGTTAATATTTTCACCTACATTTACACACATCTCCATCTAATGGGAAATGAACATATAGTTTCTATGTACGATGAACTACTGCCTCACGAAACGATGATTATTCCATTTTACTTTACCACCTATCATAGTGACCATTACAATGGAAAATATATTTTTATCTAATAAATGTGGCATTTAATATTTATTTATAATTATTTAATCCTTTTATAACAGAAACCTTTAATACTTCCCGTTTTTCTTTAATACGATAACATTGTAGGAGGAAGTGTGGACTACCGCCCCCTCAAAGCGATGTTATTCATTCACGCTATACATGAAAAGTATTAAAGATGATTTTAATAAACATATATAACATAGATATCATATATATGAAAAGGGAATTATAATATACATATTCTTCATTTTTTCAATCTTTTAATATGAAAAATAAATGAATGTAGCATTCATTCATACGTATGACCTGCCGTCTCCATGGAAGATGCACTTCAATTCTTATCTCCAAATATTATGAACTATTATAAATAAATATGTAATGAATATATAAGATATATGAGTTGTAAGAACCCGGTTCTTATTTTTAAGGTACGAGTTTCTTCTTTTCTCTTTTCCTTGAGTGTTTTTTAGAAAATAAGGAAAATGGGGAAAATCCTAAATTTTGAAAGTACACGTCGTGTACTTTTCCACACACCATGTACTTCATGCCATGTGGGATGAGTACACGGGGCGTGTGGCCATGTCGGCGATGAAGGGTATAGGAACCAACTACACGCTGTGTAGTAGCCCTTTACACGTCGTGTAGTCAGTCGATAGGTAAATAGTAAGGCAGTGTCCAGTTGTGAGATATCACACACCGTGTACTCATGAAGAAATGTCATGTAGTCATGTCGGTAGGTGAACAATGTCGTTCTGGAGGGAAGCTACTAGATGAACAGTTATAAAATGGAAATTACACATCATGTACTTCGAAATACATGTCGTGTACTTTTTTTTCACTTAAAATGGGAAGAAGTATCCCCTATTCATAGGGAAGGCATAGAACACGAAGAGAGCTCGAGAGAGGGAGGCTGGAGCTTCAGAGATCCACTGATCACATGTCGGGAATCTGTTTCCCCCTCTGTCGATCTCATTAGAACCGTGCGGGTAAGCCCTCCACTCTTCATTAATCGTTCTTGCCAATTATTCCTCTAATGGAAGTTATTTTCATTTAAGAGAGAATTATTTTACCTCATATATATGGAGTTCTTGGACATTTCATAAGGCTTTGTTCGCATATATCATCCGTTGGTGTTTAAGGTAGGTGTCTTGGTGTTTAGTTTTCCAAATACTGCGTGTTTT
The DNA here is from genome assembly GCA_963277665.1 of Viscum album. NCBI lineage: Eukaryota > Viridiplantae > Streptophyta > Magnoliopsida > Santalales > Viscaceae > Viscum > Viscum album. The sequence goes on from OY728145.1 coordinate 911,809,483, forward strand.
GTGTATTTTAGTGCCACAAACCCATGTTGGGGTGTCATGTGGCTGAGGTCGTGGAAATATTAACTACCTAGAACTATATAGGTAATTAAATAAAATTGTAAAATTGTTGTTTGGGATCAGTTCTTGGATCCAGGACCACCCTTGGGGTGCGATCCTCTGTTTATCTATTTGGCCAGGATACCCGAGTGTATGCCTTGTTATATTATTCCTTGAAAGTAATGGTTGTAGAATTTCCTTGAGAAGAATTTCTTTTATACTGCTGGTTACATGTTGGGAATTTCCTGGTGACCTATTTAGACTGAGGAAAGTGTTGTTATTAGCCTGTGGGCATTGTACTACTTAGCCTGTGGGAAACTTCTTCCATGTCTGTGGACAGATTATTGTGTTTGGATACTCTTTACAAGAGGGTAAGGGTTTACATGTCTGAGGATGTTGAATGATTACTTAGAATATTCATTGTGGTGATATTTTAAATTAAATGATTAAATGAATATTAAAATGGAAATATAACTGGTTAAGTTAGTTACTTTTAGTACTGCTTACTTTATTTCATTTTACTGCTGCACACTGTTGTTGCATGCTTTCACACAGTTGGGCACGAGTTTTTTGTGGGTTCCTACTAAGATTCATTTCTCATACCCTGTTTGGGTCATGTTTTTCGGCCCAAACAGATTACGTTACTACAAGAGTAGATAAGGTAAAGGGCCCTTATACAGGTACTTGATTGATGCTGGGGTAAAGGAGAGAAGGGGACCGAGCATTAGCTTGGGATGCCGCATGTTGTTCTGTTCTGCTTTCTGTACTTGTATTTCAATTGCAATGTATTGTATTGAAGTGTAACATGTTCTAACTATTTTCATATAATTGAGTCATGTTGCATCATTATTTATATACTGGTTGGTTATATCTACTGTAGTTGTCTATTTCAGTTATGTATGGTTATTCTCTTCCACTATTGTTGTATGATTTATTCTTTCCACTGTGCAACACTTTGACAAATGAGGTTATAGTTTCCCCACTATCAAACCTGGGACCTCGCTGCTAGTCGGCAGCCTCTGGCGTTTGGGGAAATGTGCTTGAGGTCACGTGGTGAACTAGGTTCGGGGCACCCGTTGAGTGGCACCCGGGTTCGGGACGTTACAAAGTGGTATCAAAGGGAGGTCTTTTCTTTGACTTACTATATGGATCCGTAGACAGGGATATGACAAACGGTAGTTGGTAATAAGATGTGCCCGGGCGTAGCTAACCTGTGTACAAGGAAAATCCATTCTACCTCGTATTTTTTCAATTCTTTTGATTTTTCAAATTTTACAGTTGATATGCTTTCACCGTTGGGTGATGCTCTTGAGATTGTGATGTTATATTTTATCTATGGGTTCTATTTAGTTGCAACCCGATTAGATGAGGGTATTCCGTCTCATGCATCATTTAGGCACATGCTAGAAATCACATGTCATGCATAGTTCCATGCCATGTAGGTGGATTCGGAAATTTCATGTTGTTGTGATATTTGTTGTGCTAGTAAAGCATGTTGTTGTGATAGCTGCTCTGATAAATACCTTCTTTTTTATAGGGTATTTTCTTGTGTGATCCAGTTCGTAGAATGGACTCCAAACTTTGGTTTTTGGGAAGTATGAGCCACCATTGATCGGAATTTGGAAGATCATCAGCTGTTTAATAGTTATAACACAAATAAGATGTCAAACATTGATTTTTGGGGATTATGGGCCCTCACGGGTCAGAATTTGACACTTAGGTGTTGTTTTTTAGTATTTTCTGGGTTCCGGGGGAGTTTCTAAAGCATACTGTCTGGAAACCCAGTATACATTCCATGTAGTATCTTTAAAGACTCCGTGTGTGGCCTTCTGTTTGGGAAGAAAAAAATTAAACATTTTAAGTACACGCCGTGTACCCAGAGTACAAGATGTGTAGTATCTTCCCGTGTCACAAACCGTGTGGGTGGCGACACGGGGTAGGGAATGTTTGGGGAAAACATGCCATGTATATTATATACACGCCGTGTAGTGTTGACCCAGATTCCACCCGTGTAACTAATAACATAGATGGAAGAGGCCTTAAGACACACACACCGTGTCCACTATGGAACATGCCGTGTAGCCTGACATAGGATCCGGCCATGTAACTAACAACACGGGTTAGTGTAATCCTTTCGGATACACGCCGGGTGTCTATAGAACACACCATGTAGTGTGAGATGTGTGTCCGGCCGTGTAACTAACAACACGGGTCGGAAAAGCTCGTCTAGTACACACTGTGTACTTGTTGGACACTCCATGTAGTCTTGTCTGAGGACAGACCGTGTGGACTTATCGTGTGGCTAGGAGACGGGGTAGTGTACACGTCGTGTGTCGGTGCTACACGCCGTGTAGTTTTAAGCCGAGTAGTTGGACGTGTCAAAAACTACACGGGCAGTTGGAAAAGAACACCATACACATTGTGTAGATATTATACACGCCGTGTAGTTTTTGTTCAATGGGATCCATGTGGCTTAGCCGTGTGGAAGGACCCGGACAGGGAAAGACAAGTCAAGTACACGGCGTGTAGTCATTGTACACGCCGTGTAGTCTTGTTTTGCAAATCTTGAAATACCATCTTCCTCTTGTTCCCTTCGTGGTTCCTTCACTTTCAGTCTTTATAAATCATGATCTAAGGCGTGTTTTTGACCTTTTAGTGTCATGCCACCTGGATGACCGCGCGTTGTTCACCAAGAGAGTGGTAACGAGTATACTCCAGATATGGTGAGCCATGGGCTACCATTGGATCCTCCAGCAGAGCCAGATGTGGCGCCAGCTGTTATACTGGACACAGGAACAGAGGCGCAGTTCCGTGAAGGCTTTATGCGGTTCATGCAGACCTTTCAGGGAGCACCGCCGGCTGCCACATCTATGGCTGATCTGACTCGTATATTTTAGCAGCAGCATCCGCCTATGTTTTTAGGGGATGACGGACCACAGGATATAGAGTCTTGGCTAGGATCGATGCATACTATTTTCGATAATCCCGAGATTCCTCTAGGGTGGAGGGTCAATCTCGTGACATATATGCTGCGTGATTCCTCTAAGAGGTGGTTAGATGTTACAACCTAGTCAGAGCATCACAGAGACATGACGTGGGATGATTTTCTGGAAGTCTTATATGACTTAATTTTCCCAGAGACACTGAGGGAAGATAGAGCTCGAGAGTTCATGAATCTACAGTAGGGTTCTATGTCGGTGATGGACTATACTACTCATTTCCTCAAGCATCAGTGTTTTGCACCTGTTCTGGTGGGTGATGAGATGTTAAGGGATAGACCTTTTGATGATGGTATTTGTTATGAAATTTGAGCGCTGGTGAATGTTTTCAGGTTGCCTTCAGTACATGCTATTGTAAATCAGGAACTGATTACAGAGAGGAACCTGCGGGAAGCTAGTGGTGTGGGCCAGGGCGGTTCAGCACTAGCTTCTTGTACTATTTCTATCGGGAGGAGGAAGCGACAGATGAGTTTCTCTCATGGTGGAAGTACTAGCCAGGAAGATTCTTTAGGTGGGCTGGTATTTTTATACCTGTGTGTTAGAGATGGGAACAAGAGACCGTAGTGTCCATGTGATCTAGTGGAGTGTCGGGCTTGCGGTAAGATGGGTCATCTGCAACATTTTTGCAGGGTGTTTCAATTGATGGCTAGTGAGAGGGGTTCTGTGTAGACACTGTGTGCGGGAGAAGGACCAGTGGCTTCATACCAGTCGTGGAACTGGAATACGTCACGGCGTGTAGACAGAGATGGTGGTCGTGGCTATGGTAGCCAGACACCAGGATCTCAGAAGCAACAGAGCAGGGTAGCTCAGGGTAGCCAGGCTGTGTCGCAGGGCCGCAGCACTGGGAAGGCATATGCAGTGCATCTGACCCAACATGAGTAGGATCCCAGACCTTCTACAGTTAGAGGTACAATTCTAGTAGCTTCTGTTTTACCTTCAGTACTTTTTGATATGGGTTCTACACAGAGTTTCATATTTGTACCCGTTGTAGAGAGCCTTGAGCTCTGTGTTTCTTCTTCTTCTGATATCATGATGCTAGAAAATCCATTGGGGACTAGAACAGATGGTTTGAGTCAGTAAAAGGAGTTCCCATTGAGATTGGTGGGTGTCACTTTCTTTGGGACCTCTATGTCTTAGAGATGACAGCTTATGACATCATTCTTGGGATAGACTGGTTGATTCCCTTTCGATCCTTTGTAGATTTCTATCGTTGCAGGGTGAGTTTCACATCACCAGAGGGTAGAGAGTTTCTGTACAAAGGTGAATGGGATGTTCAGGAGAGTCGAGCTGGACCAGAGCATCGTGTGCAAGGTGGAGTCATAGCCCAGATGGCTAGCTTATATCTGGATGATTTGGGGACTTGTTAGATAGATTTCCCTCTAGTGGTTGATCATTTTAGGGATGTCTTCCTGGATGAATTTTCAGGTCTACATCCGGAGCGAGAGGTGGATTTCTCTATCGAGCTTGAACCAGGAGCAGCGCCGGTGTCAATTCCTCCTTATAGGATTGCAACACCTGAATTGCAGGAGCTCAAAAGGTAGTTAGAAGAGTTACTAGAAAAGGATTTTATCTGACCCTCTTTGTAACACCCCAAGATTTCATAGTGTGTTTTTTCTTCAAAATAATTCATTAACTTGCACTACACGCAACACCGAGTTCAAGCACACCATGACTTACCAAACAAGCCGTTCAAAAGAGGTTATGAATATTATTAACTAAATTTTAAACTTTATATTATCCTTATAATTTTAGAATCCATATTATGAGTTTCTTAGACATAATATAAGAACAAATTCATTTTCAGTATTGCACTTTTACCAACTTTTAATAGTGAACCCTTTTTAAATACAATATTTTAAACTTTTTGACTAAATGGGGACATCAAAAATTTAAAATGAAACATCCCAAGCTTCCATGGTACGCTTTCCTTTGAATGATACAGTAGCGTGTGTTTTACGCAACTTTGAGTTCTAACACACACCACAACCAATCAAACTAGCCGTTATGAATAGTAATACCTACTTTTTGAAATTATATATATTTTATATTTCAAAATGGACTTCATTTTTGGATTTGTAGTATCGAATTTATCCTAAGGTGAAATTTTGGTACTTTTCGGATAACTTTCATATTTTGATGAATAGTGAAAATTTCTAAATTTTAATTAAAAACAGCTTTTTTAATCAAAATAATTAATAGTGATAAATTTTGAATTTGAGTGGTTTTAAAGTATAATTAGAATATCTTTTTACCATTTTATCCAATGGTGTTCATTATAATTAATTTCACTTTGAAATTGGACCTAAACAATTGTTGATCTTTTGATATATATTGTTTCTTAAAAACACGCTATTTGTTGTGACAGTGGGAATTAATTATAAAATTAATTAATGCAACTTATATGTTTGTAATTTTATAAAATAGACATAATTTTTGAATTCGGAATATCAATTATATCTTAGGGTGAAATTTTGGCATTTTTCTGAAAAACATCAATTTTTGATGAATAGTGAAACTACTAAGTGGTAGTTAAAAAACTGAATTTTTCATAAAACATAATTTTACCGCTTCTGTGATTGGAATTTCGAAAATCCGAGAGACATGGTTAATATCAAGAAGTAAAATGTGGTTCAATGACATGAAAATAATTTTTGGTGAATAGTAACTTTTTACTTTTTTTACCACGGTTAAAAGTAAATAGGGTAATTAAGGGTAAAAATTATATTAATATTACCCTAACACATGTCTTAATTCTATTGTACAAGTGTATCTCGACCAAAAACAACCTTAGGAATAAAATATTATCATTTAGGTCCACTTGGATTAGATTAGGACATTTATTATTATTTAATTCAAAGAAGAGTTAAAAAAGTTAAAATCAAAGTTTATTTACTAAAACATTTTTAATATAGGGTTATACATAAGATAAATTCGATTGTAAATATTCATTAGAAATATAATAAGAGTTCCTACATAATGAAATTTTATTTATAATTTTTAGTAATTAAATAATTTAATTTATTTATGACACAATGATGATGCAGTAATTACCATAATAGTGAAAATTTAAAATAATTGATATTTTAAATACCCAAATAAATATAATTTGAGACTTTTAATGGATTACACTAATTTTCTAGGATAATATGGCATATTAATATGGAGTTAATTGACTTTGTTCGAAGTAATCATTCTGTTATGAGTTTCACAAAAATCAACATTTGAATAGTGTGAAAATTGACATAAAAGAGTTTTTAAAAGAAATATTATATTATTAATTGATATTAAATTCTTAAAAATATAAGGTTCATCCAAGAGACTTATATAATGATAGGTGTATCATTAATCGACCACTTGGGGGGTCTCTTTGATGTATATAGTAATTTTATTAACTATATAATATAAAAATACAAAGTTACATGGTAAATGTCAAACTAATTAACTAAGAGTTAAAACTAAAAGATAATGTTAATATAGTAACCCAAACCTGTCTAAATTCTATTGGTTGAATGGTTTCAGACCTATTCCTACCTTGAACTTTTAATAATCAACTTTGGAGCCATTAGAAACCGAATATGAATTTATTATAAATTAATATTTCTAGCTTTTCCAAAGGTACCCCTCACCCCTCTTATAAAAGGGCACTCCTCCTTCTCATTTCTTCACACCTTCAAAGCCTTTTTGTTCGGCCAAACTCTACCCAAATACTCTCCCAACATCCCTAACTACAACCTAGAGGCATTATTTTGATCAGAAAGCCAACCTAATGAGCCCATTTGATCAAATCAAAAGGAAGAACCCGAAGAAGAGGTAATGATATTACCACCCTTTTCCAAGTTCCTTTCTTCTTCCACTTCATCTTCCTTTGTTGTTACCATTCTAAAATAATAACTCCAGTATCATATATATACTGTGATGTTATTATAAATATGGTACAACCATATTCAGTATTCTATCCACCCTTTGAATAACATGTCACCATACGTGCGTACGTACGGCTTACCGTCTCCACGTCGTGGTGTAATTGTTATTCAATTTATTATTATTTGGATGGGTATAATAATGATATGTAACTCATGAAAATAATAAATATAACATGTTAATGATTCTTTATATATGATATAACAACCATTTATATATTATTTTAATATCAAATGAATGATATTGTCGCTCGTGCGTCCGTACGGACTACCGTCTCCACGAACGTGATGAGATTCATTCTCCATCGTATCCATTCAAGTATAATTATCATTTTATGATTAATAATAGTATCTAAAAACTTGATATAATTCTGGATATGAATAATATACAACCTATCCATTACAAACATGGCTTACGTAACAAAACATATAAAAGAAAATGAGTAAGTTAACACCCGAAACAACGATAATACTAAGATATTATTAACAAATCAATGTTAAAAGATCATATATGATATCATATTAATGTATATGATTATTGTATAATTTAATAACAATTATTTCACCATTATATAGGAGGTTAACCTACCCCAACCGAGGAAAAGTACAAGGTAAAGGTTATTTCGCAATCTCTTCATTATCCGAGGTTGTTTATACGTAATTATCTACTGGGATTTCTTTATCATCCACATCCATGTTTCTTCAAAATGTATTTCAAAACATTTTTAATATTTACAAAGAATATGAGTTAAAGTAATTTATACTCTTATGGGTTTATAAAGGAATCTTTCTGTCATTTTCCATACAAGGTGCTTTTAACCTTTTCGACAGAATTAAGGTAAGAATGTTTTTTTAACTTATACGGCGGGTGCGGATATTTACCGCCGTTATAAAATCGTCAAAGCTTCCCTTACAAGTTTATAAGAATATTTTCAAAGAAAATGTTTTATTTTATAATTATGTGACTTTTAAATGATTTCAAAATGAATATTTTAAGAATTTCGGAAAGGTACTCTTTATCAAAATCAGAATTTTAAATGTTTTAAAGATTTATCATTCTAAATCTTTTTAATAAATGTCCATGTCTTCAAAATGGTTTTTAAGGATTTATTTATATGGACATGAATGTTTTTAAAATTTTAATTCCTTACAAAAGTTTCAAAGTGGTATGGGACACTTTTATTCAAAAATCTCTTTTAATTACTTCCTTTATAAATGTATGAATTTTAAATGATTTCAAAAAAAAGGAGATATTTCTCTCAAATAGTTTTGATTTCATCTATGAAAATATCCTTTGATGGATTTTATGATTATATGAAGTTGATTTATTGTGATACAAAAATTCTATATTGTATTGAAGGTTTTGTGATATGTTTGATTGTGGATGTGCTATTTTTATACCATTCATAGTTTATGGTGAAAGTATTGACATTTCTTATGCTAGTTTTAATACGAATGTTTATGTTATGCTTAAACCTGTTCATATGAGGAATTCATTGGACATATTAAGTGACGGGTGGAGCCCGATATAGCTCCTCGATGCATCGGTAGGTCTCATGAGACAAACTAGTGTCTTGGCACAAGGCCTTGGAAGAATCTTATTTGTAGTCTTGGCACGAGGCCTTGGCTATGTGGTTATGATAGTCTGTCATTATGAATTCCATCATTATGAAAGTGGTTATTGATATTGCATCTGATTATTCGATTAGTAGAATATCCATGTGAATAAGTAAATGGCATTATTTCATTTTATTTTTGTCATACTATATTGAAGTTCAAGTTTAAAAGACTTTTTTTAGTTATACATTGCCCTAAATGTTTATGCTTATTTATAAATGTTTTCGTTGTATTGCTTACCCTTACGGAGCGTTTGAGCTCACCCCTTTCAATGTTTTATTTTTCCCAGGATTCCAAGAAGTATATTGTGATTGATAAGAAGGGTTAAGACAAGGGAATAATGACATTCATAAAGTATTATTTATGTTGTTTTGTATGTTATGAATTGTAATGTAACATTCATGTATGTAATCTATTTTCCAAGACTGCTAAACTAATCGGTCTTTCGAGACTTGATTCCTTGTAATCATGCCAATTTAATGTAATAATGCACCGACTCTTGGTTACTAGGGTCGGGGCGTTACAGTTGGTATCAGAGGAAGTTTAGTACAAACCTTGGAAACTAGATTTAGGTAAACTCTGATTAGAGAACATATACCTAAGATGGGCCTTGAGGATTAGTATAGAAGAACTTACTAGAATTTTGGTTTTGTAGAGATTTTGTGAGTTTTCCAAGCAATACATCCCTGTCTGGATACGAGCAGGTAGAGGTGGTTCTGGAACAGATGTACCTAGGGGTAAAACCCGAAAACACCGCTTTGAGCTAGACTCGAACGGGAACTGGTGCATGACAACGAGCCTTGCTGCACTCTTGGTTACGACACTCCCGGGGGATATGCTTAGGATAATTCTCATTTTCTTTACAAACCATTATTAAGGGTTTATGAGTATATACTTCCTCAAAGGAGACATTTTTATGATTATGGATTATATCCATAAACTATTTAATTTATGTTATGTGTTTTACAAGTTTGGGATTAGGTATTGTTATTCATAAACTAATCTAGTACATGCCATTGTTTAGAAATGGTTCCCAGTAGAAGGAATGATAACTCCAGAAATGCACATAATCCAAAGAGAAAGAAGGATCATATCTTTCATGGTCTTAAGCCAGAATTTATAAGAGAAATAGTCTCCCATGTATTATCATCATATGAAGAAATAATATCATGTGTTGATAAGATAAGTAAATATTTTATTGAGTCATATGGCTTTGAAGGGAAGCAAGAGAAGAAAAGGATGGAAGATAAAAAGATGGAAAAAGGGAAGAGGGAAAAGAAGAAATTTCCCATATGTGATAACTGTGGGAAGAAACACCCTAGAACTTGTCTGAAAGGAATGAGAGTTTGTTATAATTGTGGAGGAAAAGGGCACAAAGTACGTGACTACAAGGGTAAGAAAATGGTTTCAAATGTACAATGCAAAATTTGCAAGGAGTTTGGACACTACGCGAACCTATGTCCCAGTCATCAAACCATGCCGCAAATGATGCTATTGGATAATAATCAAGTTATGATACTACCACAGATGAAGAGGAATGATTAGTGTTCTTATGTTGATTATGTCAATTGAGTGTTGTATCAACAATGTACTTGTTATAATAATTATGGAGTATATAAGGATTGTACTGCAGTACTATTTCATTAAGGACTTAGGATTGTGTGGAACAAATAAAAGTTACTCAATAGCAGGATAAATTTTTGGAAAATATATGGTTGAGAGAATGATAAACCATAATATTGTTCATGATACCGAGGTAGTGATTTTGGAATAATACATGATTTATTTGGATAAATTATATTAGATATTCTTGCCTACCTTGAAATTGATTAATGATTTGTATATTCCATCATTGTTGGGGTTTAAAACATTTTTGGATTGATGAAGTATATCCAGCATTCTATATGGAATAAGGGAGCATGAATGTAATTAATCAGGAATACGGTAATTCAGGAAGTTTCAGTGTATTAAAAGAATACATGATGAAGGTATTAATATGCTATTACGGGGTAAAAAGGATCTATATTATGTTTACCTGCCTTATAAAATTTGGACTGTGAGTTTGGACAAATGTATTTTGGATAGTTTTAGTTTGGATTATTTTGGATTGCCATAAAAGGACAACCTGGAGGTCGGGCGGCAACCCGTCACGTCTGGCAAGGCCGCGATACTTGAAACCGCAACCGAAGGGCGACAAGGGTGTATCACCTTCCACTGGCCCCCGAGATGTCCTGGATTAAATAATGTAGTTTTTTAAAAAATCTGGTAGATGAATTATAAATTCGTTTATTTTGGAACCCTGTATGAATAGTATAAATAGAATTTTTTTTACATTCTATTATCTTTTAGAGTGAAAGATGAGTTTGTGGTAGAAATTTATTAATGGATAAAACTCTAATTATAAAGTAAGTATATATCCTTATTATCTTAGCCAATCTCATAAATAAATTCCTCAACATTAAGTAAAGGAACTTAGAACAAAAATGTTGTCCTAGATGGTGCCTTAAATCATCACTAATTTATGGCTTTGGGATTGTTGGCCTTTTCATAGCCATGTTCTCTACCACACTCCATCAGATAATTGATTGTTAGATTTCTCTTCCATGTCTATATTTTCCTACATGGAACCCTAGTATGTGTTATTTTTAGTAATCTTCATACTTTCCACTCTTTATTTTAAATAGAGTCCTCATTAATTCATTTTTCGATGTGGGATTTCAACTATGATATTTTGAAACGTCAAAAATGTGTTATCCTAATACCTTATGTTTTGTGGAATTTATGGTATTTTAAATCATCATAGATTGATGAATTTAAGGACGTCAAATTTAAACTTGTTTGTGATTGATGACCTCAATCACTACCTATAAATATTTACGTTTTTCCTCCAATTATATGTCTCTAATTGCCACCAATGTTCTCCTAATCGAGATCATAATTTGGTGGTGACCCTTTCATTTCTCTTTTCCTCGTTTTAAGGCTAAATTTTAGTAACCCAATTTCCGATGTGGGTTTTCCCACAAAGATATTTTTTATTTTCAACCTTTTATTTTTGAAGAACAATTTCAAATTGCGAGGACGCAATTTGTTGAAGGAGGGGAGAATGTAACACCACAAGATTTCATAGTGTGTTATTTCTTCCAAATAATTCATTAACTTGCACTACACACAACACCGAGTTCAAGCACACCATGACTTACCAAAAAAGCCGTTCAAAAGAGGTTATGAATATTATTAACTAAATTTTAAACTTTATATAATCCTTATAATTTTAGAATCCATATTATGAGTTTCTTAGACATAATGTAAGAACAAATTCATTTTCAGAATTGCACTTTTACCAACTTTTAATAGTGAACCCTTTTTAAATACAATATTTTAAACTTTTTGACTAAATGGGGACATCAAAAATTTAAAATGAAACATCCCAAGCTTCCACGGTATGCTTTCCTTTGAATGATACAGTAGCGTGTGTTGTACGCAACTTCGAGTTCTAACACACACCACAACCAATCAAACTAGCCGTTATGAATAGTAATACCTAATTTTTGAAATTATATATATTTTATATTTCAAAATGGACTTCATTTTTGGATTCGGAGTATCGAATTTATCCTAGGGTGAAATTTTGGTACTTTTCGGATAACTTTCATATTTTGATGAATAATGAAAATTTCTAAATTTTAATTAAAAACAACTTTTTTAATCAAAATAATTAATAGTGATAAATTATGATTTTGAGTGGTTTTAAAGTATAATTAGAATTTCGTTTTACCATTTTATCCAATGGTGTTCATTAGAATTAATTTCACTTTGAAATTGGACCTAAACAATTGTCAATCTTTTGATATATATTGTTTCTTAAAAACACGCTATTTGTTGTGACAGTGGGAATTAATTATAAAATTAATTAATGCAACTTATATGTTTGGAATTTTTTAAAATAGACATCATTTTTGAATTTGGAATATCAATTATATCTTAGGGTGAAAGTTTGGCATTTTTCTGAAAAACATCAATTTTTGATGAATAGTGAAACTACTAAGTGGTAGTTAAAAAACTGAATTTTTCATAAAACATAATTTTACCGCTTCTGTAATTGGAATTTCGAAAATCCGAGAGACACTGTTAATATCAAGAAGTAAAATGTGGTTCAATGAGATGAAAATAATTTTTGGTGAATAGTAACTTTTTACTTTTATTTACCACGGTTAAAAGTAAATAGTGTAATTAAGGGTAAAAATTATATTAATATTACCCTAACACATATACTAATTCTCTTGGACAAGTTTATCTCGACCAAAAACAACCTTAGGAATAAAATATTATCATTTAGGTCCACTTGGATTAGATTAGGACATTTATTATTATTTAATTCAAAGAAGAGTTAAAAAAGTTAAAATCCATGTTTATTTACTAAAACATTTTTAATATAGAGTTATACATAAGATAAATTAGATTTTAAATATTCATTAGAAAGATAATAAGATTTCCTACATAATGAAAGTTTATTTATAATTTTTATACATTAAATAAATTAATTAATTTATGACACAATGATGATGCAGTAATTACCATAATAGTGAAAATTTAGAATAATTGATATTTTAAATACCAAAATAAATATAATTTATGACTTTTAATGAATTAAAATAATTTTCTAGGATAATATGGCATATTAGGATGGATTTAATTGAATTTTTTCGAAGTAATCATTCTGTTATGAGTTTCACAAAAATCAACATTTGAATAGTGTCAAAATTGACATAAAAGAGTTTTTAAAACAAATATTATATTATTAATTGATATTAAATTCCTAAAAATATAAGGTTCGTCCAAGAGACTTATATCATGATAGGTGTAATATTAATGGACAGGTTGGGGGTCTCTTGGATGTATATAGTAAGTTTATTAACTATATAATATAAAAAAACAAAGTGACATGGTAAATGTCAAACTAATTAACTAAGAGTTAAAACTAAAAGATAAGGTTAATATAGTAACCCAAACCTTTCTAAATTCTATTGGTTGAATGGTTTTAGACCTATTCCCACATTGACCTTTGAATAATCAAATTTGGAGCCATTATAAACCGAATATGAATTTATTATAAATTAATATTTCTAGCTTTTCCAAAGGTACCCCTCACCCCTCTTATAAAAGGGAACTCATCCTTCTCATTTCTTCATACCTTCAAAGCCTTTTGGATCGGCCAAACTCTGCCAAAATACTCTCCCAACATCCCTCAATACAACCTAGAGGCCTTATTTGGATCAGAAAGCCAACCTATGGAGCCCTTTTGATCAAATCAAAAGGAAGAACCCGAAGAAGAGGTAATAATTTCACCACCCTTTTCCAAGTTCCCTTCTTCTTCCACTTCTTCTTCCTTTGTTGTTACCATTCTAAAATAATAACTCCAGTATCATATATATACTGTTATGTTATTAAAAATATGGTACAACCATATTCAGTATTCTATCCACCCTTTGAATAACATGTCACCATACGTGCGTACGTACGGCTTACCGTCTCCACGTCGTGGTGTAATTGTTATTCAATATATTATTATTTGGATGGGTATAATAATGATATGTAACTCATATTAATAATAAAAATAACCTGTTAATGATTATGTATATATGATATAACAAACATTTATATATTATTTTAATATCAAAAGAATGATATTGTCGCTCGTGCGTACGTACGGACTACCGTCTCCACGAACGCGATGAGATTTATTCTCCATCGTATCCATTCAAGTATAATTCTCATTTTATGATTAATAATAGTTTCTAAGGACTTGATATCATTCTGGATATGAATATAATATTCCACTTATCCATTACAAACATGGCTTTCGTAACAAAACATATAAAAGAAAACGAGTAAGTTAACACCCGAAACAACGATAATACTAAGATATTATTAACAAATCAATGTTAAAAGATCATATATGATATCATATTAATGTATATGATTCTTGTATAATTTAATAACAATTATTTCACCATTATACAGAAGGTTAACCTACCCTAACCAAGGAAAAGTACAAGGTAAGGGTTATTTCGCAATCTCTTCATTATCCGAGGTTGTTTATACGTAATTATCTACTGGGATTTCTTTATCATACACATCCATGTTTCTTCGAAATGTATTTCAAAACATTTTTACTATTTACAAATAATATGAGTTAAAGTCATTTATACCCTTATGGGTTCATAAAGGAATCCTTCCGTCGTTTTCCAAACAAGGTGCTTTTAACCTTTTCTACAGAATTAAGGTAAGAATGTTTTTAACTTATACGGAGGGTTTGGATATTTACCGCCGTTATAAAATTGTCAAAGCTTCCCTTACAAACTTATAAGAATATTTTCAAAGAAAATGTTTTATTTTATAATTATGTGACTTTTAAATGATTTCAAAATGAATATTTTAAGAATTTCGGAAAGGTACTCTTTATCAAAATCAGAATTTTAAATGTTTTAAAGATTTATCTTTCTAAATATTTTAAATAAATGTCCATGTCTTCAAAATGGTTTTTAAGGATTTATTTATATGGACATGAATGTTTTTAAAATGTTAATTCTTTTCAAAAGTTTCAAAGTTTTATGGGACACTTTGATTCAAAAATATCTTTTAATTACTTCTTTTATAAATGTGTGACTTTTAAATGATTTCAAAAAAAGGAGATATTTCTCTCAAATAGTTTTGATTTCATCTATGTAAATATCCTTTGATGGATTTTATGATTATATGAAGTTGATTTATTGTGATACAAAACTTCTATATTGTATTGAAGGGTTTGTGATATGTTTGACTGTGGATGTTCTATTTTTATACCATTCATAGTTTATGGTGAAAGTATTGACATTTCGTATGCTAGTTTTAATACGAATGTTTATGTTATGTTTAAACCTGTTCATATGAGGAATGCATTGGACTTAATAAGTGATGGGTGGAGCCCGCTATAGCTCCTCGATGCATCGGTAGGTCTCATGAGACAAACTAGTGTCTTGGCACAAGGCCTTGGAAAAATATTATTTGTAGTCTTAGCACGAGGCCTTGGCTATGTGGTTATGATAGTCTGGCATTATGCATTCCATCATTATGAAAGTTGTTATTGATATTTCATGTGATTATTCGATTAGTAGAATATCCATGTGAATAAGTAAATGGAATTATTTCATTTTATTTTTGTCATACTATGTTGAAATTCAAGTTTAAAAGGCTTTTTTTAGTTATACATTGCCTTTTATGTTTATGCTTATTTATAAATGTTTCCGCTATATTTCTTACCCTTAAGGAGTGTTTGAGCTCACCCCTTTCAATGTTTTATTTTTCCCAGGATTCCAAGAAGTATATTGTGATTGATAAGAAGGGTTAAGACAAGGGAATAATGGCATTCATAACGGATTATTTATGTTGTTTTGTATGTTATGAAGTGTAATGTAACATTCATGTATGTAATATATTTTCCAAGTCTGCTAAACTAATCGGTCTTTCGAGACTTGATTCCTTGTAATCATGCCAATGTAATGTAATAATGCACCGACTCTGGGTTACTAGGGTCGGGGCGTTACACTGTTCTTCTATGTGGGGTTCTTCGGTCCTTTTTGCAAAAAAGGCAGACGGTACCCTCAGACTCTGTGTGGATTATCAGAAGCTGAACCAATTGACGGTTAAGAAACGATATCCCTTTCTGAGGATTGATTATCATTATGATCAACTTCTTGGAGAATGAGTGTTTTAGAAGATTGACTAGAGGTCAAGATATCATCAGCTGCGCGTGAGACCATCAGATATACCGCTTACATCTTTTCGGAGGAGATATGGTCTGTACGAGTACATGGTTATGACGTTCGGACTCACGAACGCACCAGCAGTTTTCATGGATCTGATGAATTGTGTGTTCCATCCGTATCTTGATTCTTTTGTGGTAGTATTTGTGGACGACATCTTGGTGTACTCTCACAATCGACACGACCATGACACCCATCTTGAGATCATATTGAGCACACTGAGAGAGCATTGGCTATATGTTAAGCTCTCAAACTGCCAATTTTGGATGGACCAGATTCACTTCCTGGGTCATATCATCTCAAAGGCAGGAGTTTCCGTGGACCCAGAGAAGGTAATAGCAGTAGTTTCCTGGGAGTATCCTAAGAATTTGTTTGATATACAAAGTTTCTTAGGGCTGGCTGGTTACTACAGACGCTTCATACATGACTTCCCCCGCTTAGGAGCACCATTGATGGTTCTGACTAAGAAGGGTGTGAAGTTCGTTTGGTCGGAAGCATAAGAGACAGTCTTTCAGGACTTGAAAGGAAGGTTAACATCAACACTTATCCTGATACTCCCATAGTAGGGGAAGAGTTGTACAGTTTACTATGATGCATTAGTTATTGGGCTGGGAGAAGTGTTGATACAGGGAGATCGAGTCATTGCATATAGGTCACGGGAGTTGAGGCGACATGAGAGGAATTAACTGACGCATGATCTCGAGTTGGATGCAGTTGTGCATGCATTGAACTGTTGGAGACATTATCTATTGGGAGAGCAGTTTGTGGGTTTCACCGACCACAAAAGCCTCAAGTATATCTTTAATAAGTGTGACTTGAATCTAAGGCAGAGCAGGTGGGTCGAATACCTACAGTCCTTTAATTTTGAGCTTGCTTATACACCTGGTAAAGGTAATGCAGTAGCTGATGCCCTGAGTAGGAATACTCAGATACAGGCAGTGCAGGAGGCCAGTGGTGAGTGGCAGCTTATGGCTTTGTTCTCTGAGATGCATTTGGAGGTGCACGACTATCAGGGGAAAACCTATCTATCGTCTTTAGCTGTGACTTATACCCTCCTGGATAGGGTGAGGATGAGACAAATATCTGTTTCGAAAGGCCTAGTTCTATGGGAGTCAGCGGCAAGTGAGGACCCTCCTCCTGGTTGGATGGTAGGTGACGATGAAATTCTGTGTTTCCATGGACTACTGTGGGTTCCATGAGATATACGGGAAGAGTATATGTGGGAGTTTCATGCTTCATCTTGGACAGTTCATACCTGGGTTACCAAGATGTACCGTGACTTGAGACGTCAGTACTGGTGGCCGGTTATGAAGAGAGATGTAGCTGGTTTTGTTACGAGGTGTTCCACCTGTCAGCAGGTGAAGGCGGAGCACCAGATGCCAGCCGGACTGTTACAACATTCACCTATCCTAGAGTGGAAATGAGATGATGTCATGATAGACTTCGTGACTGGGTTGCTGAGGTCACCTAGGGGCAATGATACCGGGTGGGTTGTTGTGGAAAGACTCACAAAGGTAGCTCACTTTTTACGGACCAAGGAGACCTTCGGGGTTGATGATCTCGGAAGGATTTATATCCGAGAGATCGCCCATCTTCACGGGGTCCCTCGTTCTATCATTTCAGATAGGGACGCCTAATTTATGTCTCGTTTCTGGAAGAGTTCTCGGAGGGCACTGGGTACACAGGTGCTTCTGAGCACATCATACCACACTCAGACCGATGTCCAATCAGAGTGTACGATACAGGTGCTAGAGGACATGTTGAGCGCATGCGTCCTAGACTTTGGAGACTTTTGAGCAGGTCTAGTTGATTCAGAAGCGGATGGCTACCGCATAGTCTCGTCAGAAGTCTTATACTGATCGCTGCAGACGACCTTTGGAGTTTGTGGTTGGGGATCAGGTTTTCAGGCGTGTGTCACCGAGGCTAGGACACAGGCGGATCAAGAGACAGGGTAAAATTTCACCTAGATATGTGGGGCCATTTGAGATTCTGGAGAGAGTCAGGTTGGTTGCTTATCGGTTGAAGTTACCACCGAGGTACCAAGCCATGCAGGACGTCTTCCATGTATCTCAGTTGTGCCGCTATCATTCAGACCTGTCTCACACCTTTCAGCCAGAGGAGGTTGAGATTCACATGGATGCGTCCTTTGAGGAGAATCTAATTCATATCATTGACAGGAGCACGAAGGTTCTACGATGATGGTGAGTTCCTATCTTACGGGTGCTATGGCAGCATGGCCGAGTGCAGAATGAAACCTGGGATCAGGAGAACAATGTACATGCTCAGTGGATAGAGATGTTCTGAGCTTTATCTTCACCACCCTTGGAAGGGTAATTTGGGGACCAATTTCTGTAAGGGGGATGTTTGTACGAGCCTGGTTCTTATTTTTGAGGTATAGGTTTCTTCTTTTCTCTTTTCCTTAAGTGTTTTTTAGAAAATAAGGAAAATTGGGAAAAATCCTAAATTTTGGAAGTACACGCCGTGTACTTTTCCACATGCGGTGTACTTCTGGCCGTGTGGGATGAGTACACGGGACGTGTGTCCATGTCGGTGATGAAGGGTGTAGGAACCGACTACACATCATGTAGTGGTCCTTTACACACCATGTAGTCAGCCGGCAGACGAATAGTAAGGCAGTGGCTAGCTGTGTGACAACACACACCGTGTACTCATGCAAACATGCCATGTAGTCATGTCGGTAGGTGAACAGTGCCGCACTGGCGGGAAGACGCCCGAGGAACAGTTAAAAATGGAATGTACACGTTGTGTACTTGGAAATACACGTCATGTACGTTGTTCTTTTCCCTTAAAATGGGCAGAAGCCTCCCCTGTTCACAGGGAAGTCTTAGAACAGGAAGAGAACTCGAGAGAGGGAGGCCGGAGCTTCGGAGATCTGTTGAGCGCACTTCGGGAATCCGTTTCCCCCTCCGTCGAACTCGTTGGAACCGCGCAGGTAATCCCTCCACTCTTCTTTAATCGTTCTTTCCAATTCTTCCTATAATGGATGTTATTTGAGTTTAAGAGAGAATTATTTTACATCAGATATACGGCGTTCTTGGACATTTCAGAAGGCATTGTTGGTGGATATCGTCTATTGGTGTTTAAGGTAGGTGGCTTGGTGTTTAGTTTTCCAACTGCTGTGTGTTTTGTGTATTTTAGTGCCACGAACCCATGTTGGGGTGTCGTGTGGTTGATGTCGTGGATACCTTAACTACCTAGAACTGTATAGGTAATTAAATAAAATTGTAAAATTTTTGTTTGTGATCAATTATTGGATCCAGGACCACCCCAGGGGTGCGTTCCTCTGTTTAGCAATTTGGCCAGGATACCCTAGGGTATGCCTTGTTATTTAATGCCTTGAATGTAATGATTGTTGAATTTACTCGAGATGAATTTCTTGTATACTGCTGGTTACATGTTGGACAAGGCCCAGTTAGCTTTTTAGCCTAAGGGAAGTGTTGTGATTAGCCTGTGGGCATTGTACTACTTAGCTTGTGGGAAACTTCTTCTGTGCCTGTGGGCAGTTGATTCTGTGCCTGTGGGCGACACTTCTTACGCCCGTGGGCAATATCTGTGTGTATGTGCGCAGATTATTGTGTTTGGATACTCTTTACCTGAGGTTAAGGGTTTATGTGTCTGAGGACATTGGCTATTTACTTAGAATATTCGCTGTTTTGGTATTTTAAATTAAATGATTAAATGAATATTAAAATAGAAATATAACTGGTTACGTTAGTTACATTTAGTACTGCTTACTTTATTGCATTTTACTACTGCACACTATTGTTGCATGCTTTCACAGAGTTGGGCACGAGCCTTTGGTGGATGCCTACTGGGATTCATTTCTCACACCCTATTTGGGTCATGATTTTCGGCCCAAACAGATTACATTGCTGCAGGAGTAGATAAGGGAAAGGGCCCTTATACAGGTACTTGATTGCCAGTGGGGTAAAGGAGAGCTGGGGACTGAGATTTGGCTCATGATGCTGCGGGATGTTCTGTTCTGCTCTCCGTACTTGGATTTCAGTTTTAATGTATTGTATTGTAGTGTAACATGTTCTGGCTGTTTTCATAGAATTGTGGCATGTTGCATCATTATTTATATACAGGTTGGTTATATCTACTGTAGTTGTCTATTTCAGTTATGTATGGTTATTCACTTCCACTATTGTTGTATGATTTATTGTTTCTGCTGTGCTACACTTTGAAAAATGAGGGAATAGTTTCTCCCCTATTAGACCTGGTCCCTCGCTGCTAGTGGGCAGCCTCTGGCATTTGGGGAAATGCGCTTGAGGTCACATGGCGAATTGGGTCCGGGGCACCCGTTGAGTGGCACCCGGTTCCGAGACATTACATGATTCATGGTTTAAATTTTTTAGATGATTAAATAGTGATATAATAAATATGAATTGAAAGTAACAAGTCCATAAATACTTGAGAAAACTAGGAAATTATCTCCCGAAATAACTAAAATAATGAATGAGTATTAACAAAAGGGTAAAATAATATTGTAAGAAGTTAATATATTATATTAAAAATATTATTATGGTTCTATTATAAGTTATTAATATATCTTAAACCACTATATAGGAGGATAAATACCACACAACAAAAGGAAGGTTATTTTAAGGGGTTTCGTCTCAATTTACATTCCATTGAGACTTATTTGTAGTTATGCACCTAGTTTCTTTTATATAGTGTATATATTTCCCTTTTAAATGATATTTCATTAAAATAACTTTATTGTAGTTATATTATAATCTTATTTTATGTTTATTCTTTCATGGGTGTTCTGATTCAAATGTTTTGAATTTTTCTGGGACATTGTGGAATGTTTAAAGATTTCTCCCCCCATGAATGTTCATAATGGTTATCTTTACAATCTCACTTTTTTATTATTATTAACTTTATCTCAAAACAAAAAAATATTTAATCATTTTTCATTTTAAATTTACTTAAATATCAAAATTTTTTTGTATATGATTATTTCTTAAACTATATACCATTATTTATACAGTGTTCAATTTAAAAGTATTAGAATTCATGGCATGTAGCCTTAAAAGTATTATATTATTGGCATGAAGATTTGAAAGTATTAGAATATTAGAATTAATTATTGACAGTATTAGATTCTTTTCATGAAGCCTTGGAAGTATTAGATTCTTGTCATGAATCCTTGAATGTATTAGATTCATGTAAAGAAGCCTTGAAAGTATTAGATTCCTGGCATGCAGCCTTGAAAGTAATGTATCCTTTGCATGAAGCTTAAGTGTTATGTTATATATATCCATATTTAATCATTTAAATAATAGATATTTAATATATTAATCATCCATGTCATTTTGAATCGACATATCTATTTATACATTTCATCATTTTTCATTCATTAGATAACATTTGTATCAGTTTCTTACCTTTCCATGTTGAATTTTTATTATCTAATTGTTTGAATGGGATGTTTTATTAGTTATTTTTCTTTCCATGTTAATTTATTTCAATTGATTAATTATTACTTATACTTTACATACCCTAACTGATAATTTGAGATCACCCTTATTATTTTTCATTTCTCGAGGTAGTAAAGAATAAATCTTTGAATAATCATTCAAGGATCCAATTTATTTAATTTATTATGTATCGTATTTTTAATTTATATTTACCAAGGTATTATGGGTATTTTGTATATAATATGGCTTTACAAGACTGCTAAACTGAATGGTCCTTCAGGATTTGATTCCTTATAATCATGCCAGTTTAAAAAAATAATGCACCATTTCTAGGTTTTTGGGGTCGCGGTGTTACAATTGGTATCAAAGGAAATTTATAAAAAATTAAAAACTAAGTTTATTAAACATATATTAAGTAACATGAACAAATTATAAACTTTTAGGATGATTATAGAAGAACATCCTAAACTTTTGGTAAAGTAAATATTATCTGGGTATTTCTAGTAATACATCCCTATCTGGATACTACATGTGGACGTGGTTACAGAACGGATGTACCCAAGAGTAATAATTAAGATAAGTTGTTTTGGTTCTGACCTGGAGTAACCTGGTACATGACAATGGGCCTTAATTTGCACCTGGTTTGACACTCCTAGGGGATACACATAGGATAATTCATATTTTAATCACAAACCATTATGAATGATATAAAAGTAAATATTCCCCCAAAGTATCCAATGTTTATGACTCTAGGACTCATGGTGTGTATGTTTTTTTCTATAACATATTTGGAATTATATATTATGTTATGATTTAATCCAGTATATTCCATTGTTTATAAATGACCCTAGTAAAAGGAATGTGAACCTCACTGATTCAGGTTATCAAAAGAGTAAGAAGGATAAAATATTTTATAATGGCCCAAATTTTTATCAATGAAATTTCCTCCTTCTAAAAGTAATTTCATATAGTATAAATCTCATAACATCACCTAGAGTCCAAAAAAAACTTCCTAAATAAATAATTAATGAAATAATAAGTATTTCTAGAAGTTAATGAACAAATTGTGATGATATAGTAATTTGACCATAGGAATACTAATATGAACCTTATGAATAGTAAACAATCCAAATGAATAGTGACCTCACCCATGAAATTATAAATAAAATTTATACATCTTATAAATTAAATTATGGTATAATTATATCATAGTATAAGTAAGGAAATATTTTAAAAATTATTAATTACGTGTAGGTATTTTTATAAGTCATAAATATTTAATAACAATTTAATGATTAATTGAATAATTAAAAAGAAATTTTTTTTCATAAAATATATTCATAAATTAATATTTTAATGTCATATGGTTTTACGATAATTTTATGAGACCATATGTAATTTTCCAATGTGTTTTAAAATTAGTTATAATTTTAAAATCTATATTTTCCAAGCAAATGATGTTTTTGATAAAAAATTCAATTAACAATATTTAGAAAATTAATTTCATAAAAAGTAGTTCATTTTTTAATTCTAAAAATTAAAAAATAGATGGGGTGAAGTTTTGAGAATTTTCTAAAATACTTGAATTTTTATGAATTCTAATATATGATAATTTACATTAGAAGATAGATACATGAATTATGGACTCATAGATGATGTAAGGATGTTGTAGGCCCAAAATATCGAATGATTCTTAATTATTTTAATATATTTGGTGATAATTCTAAAAATATTGATAATATTGAGTCAAAATAATAAATTCATGAATATTATATTGAGAAAACACCTCTCTCCCCCACTATAAATATCACCCCTCACCCCCTCTTCTCCTCATACTTTTCAAGCATTGATCCTTTCCTAAATTATTCCTAATAATCATCCATAGAACCTCACCCACATTGAATAAATCTTTGTATCATCAATATAACAAAACCTTTTTTTAAGGAGGTTCTCAAGGAGGATAAAATCAAGAGCTAAATCCCCTCTCTATTTTTTAATTTCTTTTCAATTTAATTTATTTTTTTCTATTACACTCACCTTATCCTATCCCAATGTAATTATAAAGACATTAATTTTTATATAATATTATTATATAATGTTAATTTAATATCCTTAAATAAAATCCCCCCTGCTCTTTTATTTTTAAAATGAAATCGTCGCTTGTGATGTGTCAATTTACCAACATTTTGGTTGATGCACATTCATTTTACTTTAATTCCTTCAATGATGTTAATTAAACTAATATAATTGTTGAAAAATATTATAAAGTTTACTATACAACCCTATTTATATTCTTTAAACAAATTATACACATAATACTTATAAATAAAACAAAATCAGTTCATTGTGATCTAAAACACACCTAATGTAACATAAAACAATCATCATTAACATTTATCTATTTATTCATCCTCATATCATATTAACAAATTCATTATAATATCATTTAGTATTATCTAAGATAATTTATAATATATAATAAAATTTCTTGATATATATCCTCATTTTACATGAAATTACATTCCTGTATACAAGAAAACCAATCATGAAAACCATATGCTCCCAAAAAATCACTCTAAACTATATAACTCATATAAAATGCCATAAATGATCATAATAAAACCATAATGAATCAAATTAATGTATAAAAGGTTATATATTTTTAATTAATTAATATAATGCGATTATAAAGGATATTAACATGAAGGAAGCTTTCAGACATAAGGTAAATGGAATTCTCAAACCCAACACTCTTTCTTTGGGTTTTCCCTCTTTCATCCCATTTTCAATATAGATATTCCTTAAATATAATTTCTTCTGCATTATCATTCCTTTTTTAAGATATAAATGTTTTTTTACTTGATTTTATGATAAAAACCATGATTTATATAAGAATTATTCTTTAAAAAAACACTCATTTTACTTCTTGAGATTATTTCTTATTAACTCAAGGTTGATGATTATTTTATCAAGTATTTTATTCTCTCCTTAATTTTTGAACCAATATTTTATGAATATATTCTTATTAAATGGAACTCATTACTTTCCATGGGTTATTTTATGTTCCAGATTGTATATGTTCTATGTGTGATTCATTATACTGTAAATGTTGTGATGTGATGGGTACACCCAGAATTATATAGCACAATGAAAATGTTATGAAGTGATGGGTGTTCCAGGAATTATACAGCACTCCAATGAATTGGAATATTTAAATAACCTCATTATACAAAGATAAATATTCATGAATATAATTTTGGATTTTTCAGAACTATATGTGTTATTTGACAACTAAGACATGATGTTTCCATTTTATGCATTGCCACATTCCATGACCTCTCTTAATGCTTACTCTCATGATTAAGATCATATGCCTATGTAATTATGATAATGATTATGATAACCGCATATTATATTGTCTAAATCTGTTATATATCCTTTTACTAGGCTTATATAACACCCATTTTTGATGTATAGCCTCAGGTGATTACATATAATAATGAGAATTCAAGGGCCAATACAAATCTAGAGAAGATGAAATTGAATGAATTTTTATGTTTTATTTTTTAAATGTTATTTATGGTCCTAATTTTCCCAAGACACTAAACCATTGGATCCTTTTTGTGTAATTATACTGTGTTTTTTGTATTTAAAATGATGTAATAAGATAAGAAAGAAAAATTAGGGTCTCTATTATTGGTATCAGAGGACAGTGTAGTTAATTTGGGAATTGGGATTTTATATCTTTAGTGAAACCCCTTAGTACAAGACTAAATATAAGTAAGAACCCAAGAATAATTGTTTTTTAGAATTATAAATACACTGATCCCATGAGATATGTCTTTAGGATTAAATGAACAAAGTAATATTTTATTTATTCATGACCTATTAACATAAGATTTCTTCTAACATTTTATATTTTAGAATATAATGGGAACCATGAGAAATGGGGCCAAAATGCCATATGATGGAAAATATAGTGATTTCTCGATTTACATCCCCAATGCTTTAGGTAGTGTAGTTCAAAATTTCATAGAGATTCTTACCCAATTTTCATAGGTTATGAATAATATCCTGAATAATTTGGAACATCTACCTTCATCTAAGAGGGAGAAATTGGTTATATTGTGTTTTATGCTGCAACGATCATCGATGTTTAGTGGATATTCTATTCCACTAGTCATGGAATAGTGTTTCAACTCAATGGAGATGATATTATATATTCTTCACTATTTTGAGATGGATAAGGTGACACTTTCCATTTATAGTTTAGATAGAGAGGCATCAATGGAAAGATTTTGTTAAGAACACCAAGCCTAAGGGTGAAATTGAATAAATATAGTGGGAATAATTTAAGATAATTATTCTTAATAATTATGTCCCTATAACTATTAAAACAAAAAATGGAGAGAGAATTCATAGAGATGAAGAAAAAGTAAGGATAATCTGTCACAACCAACAAAGAATGTTTCACACAAGTCATACAAAATACACTTCGGGTTTTGTTATCAACAATGATAGAAAAATTGAAATATTTTTCAATGGTTTAAAACCACACCTTCGAAAGGATATTGAAATTAGAGACTTTGGGAGTTATGAGGATGTTTTTTGATGTGATCTTAAAGTGTAGATGGAGTTTTTATAATGGTCCCATGGATATAGTGATAAGAAACAAAATATAGAGTTTAAAATGGGAGAATATAATGATAAAGGTGGAAAACAAACTCTACCATCCACATGTAAAAATGTGGAAATAATCATCATGGGAACTACAAAAAAATGGATGGTGAAATTATTCAAGTTTGAGGTAGAAAGAATCTAAGCTCATGAATGTCATAAAGACATGAGGAAGTAGGAAAATGTGTTTGAGGAAAGGAGAGCACCAAAAATGGTCCAATGATAAAATTGTAGGTAGAAAGGGAACTATGAAAGCCAGTGCACTAAACCTAGAGTCCTTGAGGGTAATTAGTATCAACAGCCACCAAATAAAAAATATAAATTAAAGTCTTATTCCATCACTACTACAGAAGTGTGTCATGAAATTTAATTCACTCATGGTACACATCCTATTCACTCAAGAATAGAAAAAGCCTTATTTGATTCTAGTTCTATGCATTCATTTATATCTTGCATGTTTTATAGAACTATTGAATCGAATCCCCAAAACCTTTAAGTGGAGATATCTACAAAAACACCAATTGGTGAAATAATTATAACCCAAGTGTTTGACTGTTCTACTTTTGGAATATGTGGGAATATTATTCCAGAAAATCTCATGATACTTTCCATGGTGGTATTTGATGATAAACTAGGGATGGATTAGATCTCTTTACATAGAGAACATATCAACTTTTGGGAAATGGAAATATCTTTTCGTATTCTAAACCATCCCATGTTCTTCTAAAAATTCAACGAAGATTATGAATCCCCTTTGGAAAATCCTTCAATAGTGTGGGTGATGATTCCATATAAAGAATCATACCTTGATCAAATGGTTGAGTCAAAGTAAGGTATCAACCATGGAGAAATTCTATTTGTGAGGGAATATAGTGATGTATTTACCAAATATCTAGTTGGAATTCCCTCAAATTTTGAGGTAGAGTTCTCTATATAACACATACCTGGAGCTACACGTTTCTTAAAGTGTCCCTATAGGATGAATCATATCAAACATATTGAGTTGAAGATGTAGCTACAAAAGAATTTGGACAAAGGGTTCATATTCCCTATTGCATCACCAGAGGGTGTTCTATCACTATTTGTCAAGATGAAGGATGGATCAATGCATATGTGTATCAATTATCATGAACTCAAAAATATCACCCTAAAGAAAAAGTATCATCTTCCAAGTAATGATGACTTGTTTGACCAAGTGTGAGGATCTCAGTACATCTCAATGTTGTATATTCATTTTGGATATCATAAACTAAAGGTAAGTAAGGATGATATCCATAATACTTCCTTTCAGACAAGGTATGAGCACTATGGGGATCTGTTGATTCCCTTAAGACATTCTAATTCCACTGAAATATTTTTTGATATGATGAATAATGTCTTTAGAAATTACCTCAAAAAATTTATGGAAGTGTTTATCGATGATATTTCCATCTACTCAAAGAGAAATAAGGAACACGAAGAACATTTGAGTCTTGTTTTGGTGGAATTGAGGAAGGATAAATTATATGATATGTTTAGTAAGCGTGTGTTTTTGATGCATCATGTCACTTTCTTGGGACACATAATCACCAGTGAGGAAATTTCTATGGAACATTAAAAAACAAAGGCGATTAAGGAATGAACCAGACCCTCTAGTTTC
The DNA here is from genome assembly GCA_963277665.1 of Viscum album. Taxonomy (NCBI): domain Eukaryota; kingdom Viridiplantae; phylum Streptophyta; class Magnoliopsida; order Santalales; family Viscaceae; genus Viscum; species Viscum album. Next base: position 911,837,620 of record OY728145.1, read on the forward strand.
AAAGAAGTCCATAGTTTTCATGGAATTTCTAGGTAATACTGATGTTTTGTGTGAAATGTCTCACAATTATCAATCTCAGTAACTAATTTAACTTGGAAAGGGGTATAGTATCTCTAGATGAAAGAATGTGCGGAAATCTTCAGGGAGCTAAAGAGAGGGATTATAACTGAACATGTACCCACCATACATAAAAGTGTAGAATGTTTTGTGATATATAGTGATGCTTCAAATAAAGGATTGGGTTGTGTACTCATACAAAAATATAATGTGATAGCCTATGCCTCATGGTATTGGAAGATCCCAGATCAGAACTACCCGATGCATGATCTAGAGCTAGAATCTGTGATTTTTTCCTTCAAAATCTAGTGGCACTACCTCTATGGTGAGAAGTGTGAAACATATACCTATCACAATAGTATAAATTATATATTCACACAATATGTTCTCAACATGCATCAAAATAGATGGCTATAGGTAATCAGAGAAGATGTTTTCTCTATTCACTATCATCGTTGTAAGGTAAACAAGGTCGCTAATGGCTTATGTAGGAAAGAACCTCACGCTCAATCCATGTTGTGGATTGAGAAAGTCCCTATATTGATGGATATGAAAAGGATGGATTTGGAAATCATAATAGCAGGGAATAAATCCTACCATGGCTAAATGATTTCCCAACCATCTATCCATGATGCGATTAATGACTCACAAAGGGATGATACATAGTTACAAAAAGAAGGCGAATGAAGTAATGGAAAACAAATATGCAAGAGTTCCATATCAATGATGATGGTTTGATTTGGTTTGGAATGATTCTTTGTGTGCCTTCATCACCTAGGGTAAAGAATGGTGTATTGGATAATGAACATAGACCCACTTTCTCTATTCATCCTGGGAGCACCAAGTTGTACTACGATCTCCAAGAAAACTTATGGAGGGATAACATGAATAATGAGATTATAGAATATATCTAAAGGTATTTGATATCATATAAAGTTAAAATAGAGAAATATATGTACAAGGGGATGATGAAACCATTTCATACACCCACATGGAGATGGGAGAATGTCACAATGTTATTTTTCATTGGTATCTTGAAGACATCTAAAAGAAATAATCTGATATTAGTTGTGGTGGATTGACTCACCGAGACTTCCCACATTATCTCTGTTCATGATGATATATCACTTGAGAAACATACAAAGATATAAGTGAAAGAAGTGGTGGGAATACACTGAGTTCGAATTTTTATTGTCTCTGATCGTGATCCCAGGTTTACATATAATCTCTAGAGAAGTGTTCAAAATTCATTGAGTACTGAATTAAATTTCATCAAGGCCTATTAGTCCCAAACTGATGACCAATCTAAAACGACTATTTAGAATCTCTAAGAAGATCTAAGAGAATGATCATTAGACTTCAAAAGTGGATGGGATCAGCATCTCCCATTAGTTGAGTTCTCATACAATAATAGCTTCCACTTGAGTATTCAGATGAATCCATATGATTCTCTTTCTATAGAACTCCAACCTGTTGGGATAATGTTGGTGAAGGAAATATAATTTGATGTGATCATGTGCATGAGATGACAGATAAAGTTCAAGCCATCCAATAACATATCAATGTTTCTCAAAAGTGGAAAAATTTCTATGTTGACAACCATTAAAGATACTTGAAGTTTGACATTGTAGATAAAGTATTCCTTTGAATATCACCATGTACTAGAGTCATGTGGTTTGGAGAGAAAGGTATAATAAGATCGAGGTACATTGTCCCCTTTGAGATCATTGATCACTTTGGAGTTGTTTCCCATCGACTGGAACTTCCAGTGAATATGACTCATGTTCATGATATGTTCCACATATCAATCCTAAGGAAGTACATACCAGATCTCTCACATTTATTTAACTCAGAGGTGGTACAACTGGAAGACGATCTTTCTTATGAAGAGAATCCAGTAATGATTTTAGATAATAGATATATATTTTTACATAATAAGACACCCCACCTTTTCAAAGTGTTGTGGAGGATCTATAAGTATGAATAAATTACTTTGGAACTGTAGGAGGCGATGAAGGATAAGTACCCTCACTTTTTTTTGTAAAACAAAATTTTAGGGGAGAAATTTCAAAAGGGGGACTAATGTAATGAACCAAAATTTTATCAACGGAATTTATACCTTCTAAAAGTGATTTCATATAGTGTTAATTTAATAAAATCACTAAGAGAACATAAAAACATTATAAATGAAGATTTAATTAAATAAGAATTATTTCTAGAAGTTAGGGAACCAATACCGATGAATTAATAACATGACCTTAAGAATAGTAATATGACCCTGATGAATAGTAAACCAGCCAAATGAATAGTATCCTCACCCATGAAGGTATAATTAAAATTTAGACATCTTATAAATGAAACTATGCTATAATTATATCATAGTACAAGTAAATATTTTAAAATTTATTAATTAAGTGTTGGTATTTTTATAATTCATAAATATTTAATGACACTTTTATGATTAATTTGATATTTTAAAATAAAATTTATTTTCACTAAATGTATCAATAAATTAATATTTTGATTTATTATGGTTTTAATATAATTTTATGAGATCTTAAGTAATTTTTTCAAGTGTTTTTAAATTAGTTATAATTTTAAAAACTGTAATTTCCAAGTAAATGATTATTTTTATTAAACTCTAAATTACTCATATTTAGAAAATTAATTTCATAAAAAGGAGTTCATTTTTTAAATCTACATGTTGAAAATTGGTTTGGGTTAATTTTTTGGATTTTTCTAAAATACATGAATTTGTTATGAATATTAAAATATGATAATAAACAATAAAAGATAAATACATGAATTTTGGAGTCATAGATAATGTAAGGCCGATGTAATCCCAAAATATCGAAAAAGAAATTATTATTTTAATAAATTTAGTGATAATTCTCAAACTAGTCATAGTATTCAACCAAAATAATTAATTAATGAATATGATATTTAGAAAACCCCTCCCATCTACTATAAATACCCCTTGTCCCCCTCTTCTCCTCACACTTCTCAAATTTTAGACTTACATAAATTCCACCCGACACTCTTCCATAGTAGCTCCAAAACATATATAATATATTGGTCTCATGAAAAGACCAAATCATTTCCCTAAATAGGTTCTTAGGGGCGGTAAATTGAAGATGTAAGTACTCTCTCTCTCTCTCTCTCTTTATTTTAATATCCTTTCAATTTCATTTCTTGTTTTCTCTTATACAAACCTTATATTATCCAAATAGCAAGATAAATATATTATTTTTCATATAATGGTATTCAATCTTATTAATGTAAAATCCATGAATAAACTCTTCCCCTCTTTCTTTTATTCTAAAAATGAAATTTCTACCCGTGATATGTAAATTTACCAACATCGTGGGAAATGCACATTCATTTTCATTTAACACCTTCAAGGATGTTAATAAAACCATTATAATGATTGAAATAGGTTATAATTTGTTTGTTACAACCCTCTTTATATTAATTAAATAACTTATACACATAATATTAAATGATAAAACAAAATGAGTTTTTCGTGATAAAAAAATAGACAAAATTAACTTAAAATGGTCATTAATAACATTTATCGATTAATTAATACTCATACAATATAACACAATTATTTATTAGATAATTTAATCATATGGAATATAATTAATAATATATAAAAATAATAATTATGTATATTTATCCTCATTTTACATGAACTTTCTTTCATGTAAACAGGCAAACAAATCATGAAAATCATATGCTCTCGAACGATGAAATTAAACTATATAACTCATATAAGAGGCCATAAATGAACATAAAAATCATAATTAATCCAATTCATGTACAAAAGGATATTTCTTAGTAACTTAATGAATCTAATGTGATTATATAGGATATTAACATGAATGAAACTTTCAGACACAAGGTAAGGGTAGTTATCGTACCCAACTCTCTTGCTGTGGGGTTTAACTTTTCACCCAATTTTTAATATGGATATCCCTTAAATATTGTTTATTAATAATTATATTACATATTATTGGATATAAATTTTTTCTACTTGAGTTTATGACAAAAATTTTGTTTTCTAAAAGAACTCTTCTTTCAAAATAAACATACCTTTTACTTCTCCAGATTGTTTCTTCTTCAGTCGAGGGTGATGATTGTTATATAAAGTATGTTATTACCTATTTCATTTGAGAACCCATATTTTATGAATTTATTCTTATTAAATTAAACTGATTACTTTAAAAGAGTTATTTTATTTTCATTATTTATTTATTTTCTATATAAAATGCATGATAATGTAAATATTGTGATGTAATGGGTGCACCTAGAATTATATAGAACAATGTAAATGTTATGATGTGACAGGTGTGAACAAACTTGTATACTGATAAAATTAATTTGTAAATTTGAATAACCTCATGAGATAAATTGAAATATTTGTTAACATAATTTTGTATTTTTGAACAACTATGGATCGTAGTTTACCTTTAACACATGATGTTTCGTTTTTATGCATTGCAACATTCCTTACCTTTTATTAGTGCTTCATATCATGTTTATGATCATATTCAAATCAGCCCATATTATATTGTCTAATTATCTTATTTATCCTTTTACTAGCCTTTTATCACACCCCTTTTTGATGTATATCCTCAGGTGATTACATGTACTAAAAAGAATTCAAGGGCTAATAAGAAGGAATAGAAGATGGAATTAAATAAATGTTTATGTTTTATTTTTAAAATTTTATGTTTGGTGCTAATTTTAAAAATAAAATAAAACTTTTTATCCACTTTTTGTAATTATTTTATGCTGGTTTTCATTTAAATGATGTAATAAGGTATTATAGGAAAACCGGGTTGTTATATCTTTCATTGTCTTACGATAATATTTCAAAGGCAAACAGTCACCAAAAAATTGTCATCCTAAGAGGACATTGTATCATGTGAAAATGATATGGGTAAAGAATTCTCCAATTCAAATGTATTATAAGGAAACCAAGACAAGAAGAGGTCATCTAAGAACCACGAAAAAAGGAATGAGTTGAAGAATAGGAAGGGAAAGAAGGGTTTTCCCAAATGTGATAATTTTGGAAAGAAACACTCTAGTACTTGCTTCAAGGGAATATGAGTTTGTTATATGTTTGGAGAAAAATTACACAAAGTTTATTATTTCAATAGAAATAAAAAATATTCCCATTTTATATGATTCCCTTGCAAGGAGATGGGACAATATGAAATCTGATGTCCCAAGTGTCAAAAGAATATACCCCAAAAGATGTTATTGGATAATGCTGAAGTTATGCTACAGTTGCAGAAAAATAAGAATGATTAACATTACTTTTGAATAATTATGTATTTTGAATTTTTTATCATATATCTACTAGTTATAAGAATTATGTAATATATAAGGATTATACTGTAGTACTTTTTCATTAAATATTTGATATCATAGGTTGAATGGTACAAAGAAAAGTGATTCAATAGAAAGTTGAATAATTTAAAAAACACACGATTGAGGTGAAGAAAATAATTAATTTTTTCCTAATGATGAGATAATAATTAATAAATGAATTATTTGAATAAAAATTTAATACTATGGAACTGATTAATGACTTTTCGAAAAGTGGTCTATTCTATCATTGATGGAGTTTAAAACATGTTTTGATTTTAAGTAATATATCCTATACCATGTGTCTTACTTAAGTAATAAGGAATAATTCATGTTTCCAATAACTTTTTATGGAAATTCATGTTATTACCATATTTTAATAGGTCCAATAATTATGTTATTCACAAATTTGAAATGTTAAAATTTAGAGATGCTTCATGTTTAATAAAGGCTAATGATAAGTTCACTTTGTAAATTTACTGGCCATCATTCGGAAGTTCTAAATCATAATATTTTGGAATGTTTACCATTTATGAAATGGTGGATCATTGTATGATATTTTATAATTTAATGTATTACAACACTATATGAAGCATCTTGTGCAAATATATGAAGTGGAAATAGTTCAACACACAACCAAAAGATATGATTGTGTTTATAAAATAAGAATGCATATTTACTTATATTCATAGAGAGTGAATGAATTTATAAACTATATAAAAAAGGTTTTGAATAAAAATATTTATCATAGTACCTTATTTTCCAATGAATCAAATGGCCTCTTAGATCATCACAGATTTATGGCCTTTCGATTATTAACTTTCTCTAAACTGCGTTCTCTAGAACTCTCCATTAGAACGTGACTGTTATATTTTTTTTATTCCATATAAATTTTTTAATTTCCCACCAATTTTATCCTAATGAGGAACTTAGTTACATTAAAATTGTAAGTAACATTCTCTCTTATTAATAATATGGGTCATTAACCCTATTTACTTTACGGGTTTTTTCAACAATAGATTATTTTCAATCACTATATTACAGAGATCAAGTTTAAATATAAAGGATTAAATTTAATCAAGGAGGGGAGAATATAACACTCCAATACATTAAAATATGTTTCCTTTTAAAATTAAATTAATTTTTTTTCTATCGTACTTATATACAATGTCATGATAACCTTACTCTACCCACAACACTAAGTTAGTTGTTTTACATGTAAAATTGAGTTTTGTCGCCTTTCAATGGCGTACATATTTTTTTTAAAAAAAATTTATAAACTTTTTGAATTATATTTTGAAAAAATAAACATAATTTTGGAATTCATATTTTAAAAATTATTTTAGGTTTAATTTTTGGTATTTTTCTATGAAGTTTCATTTTTTGATGAATAGTACAAATACTGCGTTTTAATTAGAAAATTCTTTTGTTTAAATAATTATTATTGTTAAATTATATTTTCAATTACTCTTTAAAGTAAAAATATATCATTTATTAATATATTAATCCAATAAATTTCATTGGAATAATTTTTATATTGAAATTAGATATAAACACTTATTGAACTTTTTAACGTTTCAACCTTAAACCCCTGCTTTTTCACCACATCTCCAATATTAGCGTTAATCTTAATTTTCCCACTTTTATGATTTTAATTTTGAAAAATAGACATAAAAAATTTATAATCAGTAAAATAATTTTTCTTTAATAAGATCATATTAATTTTTCAACAAATATATTTGTGAAATTTATTAAAAATAATTACAGTGATTAAGGTAAGACTAAGCTTGATAAGGAAATAAGCCATAATATCAAGGACAAAGAATGACCTTGAAAGTTATCCAAAATCAATTGGATTCCAATAATTAGAACATATCTCTAATTGGTTCTAATGTTATGTGTTTTTTGGATATTATTAAATGGAAGTGCCCTATATAAAAGGTTAAGTAAGGATAAGGAAAAATACAAAACCTTCCCTGCCTTTAACATTATCAAAGCATTGAGATTTGTAAAAAACATCATATTTTCGGTTATACATTTCCTTTTAAAATATAAATATTTTATTATTATAATAATAATTTATCAATAATTTTTAGAGTTTATTTTGTTACTTAAAATTCATATGAAGCACCAATGTTGTGATTATTTAGTTAATAATTAACTAAAATAAATGATACTATAAATATTAAAGGTGAAGTGAATTGATTGAATTGTTGTATTTATTTATTTTTTGTAGATGGATATATAATTTTACATATCTTTAAACCTAATATATCTTAATTCCAATATTATATTGATATTTTAAAATTACAATTTAATAAATACTGTCAAATTTGACATTGTTGTTACTTTACAATAAATGATATATTACTAAATGATTAAAAAATATTAAAAATCAAATATTTTGCCGTGTTATTATTTACTGTTAATAAATATTAAATATTTTTAATTAATGGATCAATTATCCTTTTTATAATTAACACATTTACCCATATACTATAAAAACATTGTAAACATAGTCTAGGTTTAAGAAGTGTTTTTGAGCGTCACATGCGCTTGTTTTAAAATTAATTTCCAAAACATATGAGATTATTATTTTATAAATTATATATAATATTAATAACTTAGTATAGATATATTTTCTAATAAATCGCAGTTTATTTTATTCTTACTGTTTAAATTAATTAAATAAGAAAACATGATGATTTACCAAAAACTAAAATTCTAAAATTGGGGAATATTAGATGTTAAGGAACCAAATTATTATAATGTATAAATTTTTTGTATGGTAGAGGTTTTTATTGTCAATTATTATCATTTAATACATTATTTGTCCATTTTTTTGAAACTTTAGGTAAGGTATACCTCCCATTAAGGATTAAATTTTGGTAATTATGAGAGTGTCACTCCCCCTCCACTATAAAAACGAAAGCACTATACCCCTTACTCACACCATGCAAGAAACATTGGAATGAAAAAAAACATCCCAAATATATCAAAAAATATATCATGTGGATCTAAAATCCTCCCTTGGTAAATGAATCAATAAAATGAATCCTTTTGGTACAAACCGAAAGGGGTTACCCAATTAAGAGGCAACGTCTTCTCTCAAACTCTCGAGTTTAATTTCCATTATTCAACCCTCAAATCACATTATTCTATGATTATATAACAAAATAAATATAATAAATATACTAGAATGTTTTTATGTAAATATTTATACCTAAAGTTAAACAAACCTCTATATAATGCGCAATGAACATGTTGTTTCTTCGTACAACGAACTACTACCTCAAAAAATGACGATTGTTCATTCTTACTTTACCACCTATCATGGTGGTAATTATGATAGAAAATATGTATATATGAGATATAGATGGTATTTTTTATTTATTTATACTTATTTTATACCTTTATAACACATACCTTTAATAATTACTATTTTTCATTAATACGATAACATCCTTTGATGAAGTGTGGACTACCACCCCCTCGAAGTGATGTGGTTCGTTCCCGCTATACATGGAACATAATAAGGATTATTTTAATACAAATAAGTAACATATATAACATAGATATGATAATATAATTATAATATACATATTTTAATTTAATTTTCATTCTTTTAATATTAAAAATAAATGAATGTATCATTCATGCATACATATGACCTACCGTCTCAATTAACAGTGTACTTCATTTCATATCTCGTAATATTATGGACCATTCAAAATAAAATTTGATAAATATATAAGAAAATTGATTCAACATTTAAATTTTATAGATTATAAAATAATGATATCATAAATAGGAACAACGAGGAACAGGTCAAAACATATTTGAAAAAACTAGGCAATTAACACCCAAAATAGAAAAAATAATAAAATAGTGTTAAAAAAAGGGTAATAAAATATTTTCAGAAGTTAATATATGATATTAAAAGTAATAGTATGGTTCTGGTATAAGATAATAACATATTTTAAGCCACTATAAATGAGTATAAATACCACACAACAAAAGGAAGGTTAAGGTAGGGGATTTCTTCTCATTTTAGATTCTATTGAGACTTATTTGTATTTATGTACCTAAATTCTTTTATACAATGTAAATATTTCCATTAACATGTTATATAATTAATATATTAATTCTCATGATATTAAAAGTTTCATTTAATTTTATTCCCTCATGGTTATTATGATTCAAATGCATCAAAACTGTTATGGGATAATTTTGAATGTTTAATGATTATTCTCCTCAAGAATGTTCTTAAAGGTGATATTTGATATCTCAATTCCTTTTTTTATTGTTAAATTTATATTGAGTAAAAAAAATTAATCGTTTTTTATAGAAAAGTTTCTTAAATATACACATAAAATTTCCTTTATATGACCACTACATAAATTGTATAACATTTTTATATAGTGTTCACTTTAAAAGTATTAAATTAACTGAATGTATCCTTGAAAGTATTAGATTAATGGAATGAAGACCTAAAAGTATTAGATTCATTTCATAAATCCTTAAAAGTATTAAATTCATGGAGAGATGCCTTGAAATTATTTTATTCTTTTCATGAAACCTAGAAAGTATTATATTATTGGAATAAATCCTTGAAATTATTTGATTCTTGGAATGCATCCTTGAAAGCAATAGATCCTTGGCATGAAGGTTCAGTGGTATGTTATATATATCAATAGTTAATCATTTCCTTCATATATATTTCATTTATTATTCATCCATGAGATTTTTCATAGAAATATATTGTAGTACCCCCGGTTTGAGGTATGTGGCCTTTTCTTATGAATTTTTATGTGTTTAAAGTGCATGGGATGAGTTGGGAAGAGGTTGGGAGAGATTGGAATTGTTTTGGATGATTTTGGAGGCTTTTAAAGGGGTGCGTGGTTTGAGCATGGTTAGTGGAAACCATGCAGATTCTCCAGGAAACCATGCAGAGGAGATAATAGGCTTCACACGGCCTACACACGGTTTGCAAAACCATGCGAGGAAATTGTTTGGACCCTTGCTCTCGAGGTAGTAGCGTGCGCACGGTTTGCTAAACCGTGCGGGCTAACCGTGCGGACACGTAAAAATCGGGTTATAAGTTCCGAGCTCCCTCGGTCTTAACCTATTTCCCCCCCCCTCCAAACATACTCCCACTTGTGGATCACTCGGGTTCTTCGGTTCTCAGGGGTTGGACGGGTTCTGCCACTCATATTATAACGGTTTTGAAGGGGTTTCAATGCGAATTGAAGGTGATTTCTCCCGGGTAAGTCTCTCCTCTTGTTTCTCTTGTGTTTTCCTTTAGATCTACATCCCTCTCATTCATGGTTTTCTAGATCTGCACTTTTTATTTGTAGATATAGGGTTGTGGTTTCCTTCGATGTTAATATTAAGGCTTGTGGATCTTAGGGAAACAGGATCTAGAGAGGTTCCATTGGTGCGTTCGCCAGATTTGAGGTGTGGTTGCTTGTGGGTCGATTTCTCGGGAACCCTAAAGGTAAGTGGATTCTCAATCAACTCTAATTTGTTAGAGCTAATGGTTTTGGTTCCTATAAATTTTTTGTTCTTGAAATTAATTCCGTTTTGATGTGCGAAAATGGATATAAATCCCTTGGGTGATGTTTTTTGGGATTTTTGGGAAAAAAGGGTTTTTGGTGAAATGCTATTCATGTGGATTTTAAAATGGAGATTTTAAAATGGGATGCTATGGTTTGTTGTGAAAATTATTGATGGAAATGGATTTCAATAAAAGGGGTTTTTTTATTAAAATGTTGTTTCACAAGAAAAATGGTTTTCAATAAATGGGTGATTTATTGATGTGGATTGATATGAAATGGAATTGGTTGATTGCATGTGGTTGTGACCTTGGTGGGTTATATGCTTGGATTTGGATTTTTTGAATGTTTTATGGAAGTGGCGAGAAGTACCACTATAAAAATGGGATGTATAGTGGATGGAAGGGACACCATCATTAGTAAGTGGACGGGAAGTGCCGCTTGGTGTAAATGGGTGTACCAGCTGGATGGAAGCTCCACCATTCGATTGTTTGTCTGTATGGTGGTTTTGTTGTGAATTTCATTGCAAGATGGAATTATTGTGCTAATGGGAAAATGTTGGAATGTTTGTGGCTTGTTTGGTTGGCTTTCCCTTGGTTGCTTGGTTTGGGTGTGATGGCTTGGTAAGGGCATGTTTGGATTATGAAAATAATAGCACTTGTGATTTAATTTATATAAACCATTTTATATAAATGTGATAACAGGTTTATCCTAGTGGCATGTGTAGGGAAGTCATTTGGGGAAATCCTACTGAGTTTTAGTACTCACCCCCTATTTTTTTCACATTGGCGTCTTTGCAGATGTTGTGTACCGTGACGTGGGAAAATATAAGGCATCTCCCTCCTTTAGTGGAGATTTGTGATCCTTTGGTGGAGCTTGGAGCATGGATCATGGTGTGGAGGGGTGGTAGTGACATGGCTAGTGGTGTTTGGTTGTTTTGTTTCTGCAGTGTACTCTGATGTTTTGTGGACATGTCGGGTTGTATTGATTTTGAGTTGTGTTGTGGAACACTTAGTTGTCTTTTGGGAATGCACAGTTTGGAAATTTATTTGACATGCATCATATAGTGGATGTTAGTGGATGGTTTGGTTGGTTTTTTCTTAAGGGTAAATCGTTTCCCAACTTAATCATGAAGCCCTCAGCATTTATTTCCACCCTTTGGCATCTTGGGAACATTGCTTAAAGCCATGTATCCCTCACCACCTCCACAAGAAAATGAGGTATGGGTGGGGTGTTACAAGTGGTATCAGTTTGATCTGTCCTTTGTAGTTGATTATCGAATTTGGTGTTGACATTCATTGTGGTATATTCCTTGAGTCGGGATGGTTGCAAGGAATAGGAATTTCGGAACATGGAATTAATAACATAAAAGGACGTTGCTAACCATTTTATGCTGAAATTCAAGTTACCAGGGAGTTGGGTACATAAGTGTTTTGGAGACACTTATAGGAATTGGATATCTCATTGTTGTGGGTGTGGCCAATGAGATGAGCATGGCATGCATGGTGGAAATGACTTCCCACAAGGATGCATATTTCATTGGGGTATAATGATCTATGGGATGAACTGAGAAATGGTTTTCATGTGAAACTATAATGTGAATAAATTTGATATTTTGAAAATGGTATGATTTTCAAAATGGTGAATCATGGGAAATGTGAACATCTGGAAAGCCTTGTTGTGATAGTGTTGTGTAATGTGATTTGAAATGGGATTTTGTGATGTCAACGGAAGTGAGAGTCATGGTTGTTTGTTTTCTGTTTATAGAAATGGCATCGATTAGGCGTCATAGAGACCAACCGTAGGAGGCTGCTGAGAATGTGGTTGCACCTGAGCCTTAGGTGAACCAACAGTTAGTGAAAATCATAGTGCAAGCTTTCCAAGCTGTGGAAAGTGGAAATAAGATGGATGAACCAAGTCTTGTGGATCATGTAGTTTGGTTTCAAAAGAATAATCCATCCATTTTTAGCGGTGATTTAGAGATGGAGAGGGGAGAAGCATGGTTGAATAGAATGAACAAGATCTTCGAGTTCTTGGGAACACCCGTAGAGTTAAAAGTGATGTTGGCCATGTATATGTTGGAGGATCTTGCCCTTTAGTGGTGGGAGTTGGTAGTCCAAGCTGGGATGAACCATGGAATGATGTGGGATGTCTTTGAAAGAAATTTTAATAAAAAATTTTACGCACATACGTTCATAATCCATCATATGACGATTTCTTCAGTTTGAAGCAAGAGATTATATCAGTGACGGAATATGCAGCTAAGTTTATGAACATAGTGTGTTTTTTACCCGAGGTGGCGGGTAGAACGTTGTTGATGGAAAGGATATTTGAAGTGGGTAGGCTAGAAATATGTTCAATGATAGTGGTGTAATGTATAGATGAATACACAGTGATGGTGAATAGAGCCTCGGTGGCTGAGCGGGATCTGTTGGGTGCTCCGAGAGAGGGAAGCATGGTAGTACCCATGGGGAATAGTGGGAACTCTAACGCTGGGTTCAAGTGAAGGAGGGACACTTATTCCCAGGGTGGTAATATAGAATTTATTCTGATGGAAGGATCGGTAACTCTTCCTCTGAATCCCTAGAGAATGTCGGGATGTTTTCAGTATGGTTCGATGAGCCACATGAAGAGGGATTGTACGACCTAACCTTGAGCATGTCATAATTGTAAGTAGATGGGGCATCTGTAGCGTTATTGTCTAAATTCTCCAAGGTTGGGTGTGCATGACACTCCTCAGGGATCACAGATGTCGTATGCTTCGACGGGATGGGGACAAAAACACATCCCTCGTTAGTAGAGTAAAGTGGTTCATGGTGATTCTCAGAATAACACGACGCCTCAGTAGAGCAAGAAAGAGAAGAGTGTGGAAAAAAACATGTGTTTGGAGCTGAGTAGGGTGTGGTGGATGATCAGTCTGGACCATCCACGGTGTGAGGTACTATTCTTTCAAATTCTACCTTGATTCAAGTGTTGTTTGATACAGGTGCTTCACACTCTTTTATTTCTGCACGTGTGGTTGATTTGATGGGTTTAAGGGTTGAAATGATGCCCTCAGTTTTGAAACTTCAAACTCTTCTGGGTTGAAGAGAGTGTCGATCCTTCTTCTGTAGAGAATGTTGTATCATTGTGGGAGAGGTTGAGATAGTGTGGAATTTCACAATTCTTGAGATGGATGGGTATGATGTATTCCTGGGAATGGATTGACTAGTGGCTTTGAAGGCCCACATCGATTGTGATGTGCGAACATTGGATTTTACGACACATGATGGTGTTAGAAATCTCTTTTGAGGAGAGAAGCATGAAAGGCAGGGTGCAACGAGTTTGTTAGAAACAATTATGGGTAGGTTATCATATCAGTTGGTGGTTTTGTCATTGGAATCGCTAGAGGGTGTTGATCAGAGTGTTCCTCCAGCAGTGGTGGTTCAGTTCCTGGATGTTTTTCGTGAAGAATTCTCTGGCTTACCTCCCATAAGAGAAGTGGAGTTTACGATTGATCTCCTTCTAGGGACCAGTCCTATCTCACTTCTGTCTTATCAGATGGAACCAGCTGAATTTCTATAATTGAAAGTCTAGTTGGAAGAATCAGAAAAAAAGGTTTATCTAGCCTAGCACGTCTCTATGGGAAGTGCCGATGTTTTTTGTGAAAAAGGTAGATGGAACATTGAGGATATGTGTTGATTATCGTAGACTTAACCAAGTTACGATAAAGAATTGATATCCACTTCCACTAATTGATGATTTGTTCAACCAGTTGAGGGGAGACCAGTGGTTATCCTAGATTGACCTGAGGTCGGGATGTCATCAATTGCATGTGAGGAAGGAGGATATTTTCAAAAAAGATTTCAGAAGTAGATATGACCATTATGAATATGTGGTTATGCCCTTGGGTCTAAAGAATGCGCCATGACTGTTTATAGCATTGATGAATCAGATATTTCAGAGATATATGGATTCATTTGTGGTGGTGTTTGTAGATGATATTCTGGTGTATTCAAAGACAAGGGTGGAGCATGATCATCACATGGAGACAGTGATGGGGATCTTGAGGGATCATCAGATGTATGCCAAATTTTTAAAGTGTGACTTTTCGATACGGGATGTTTGTTTTCTTTGCCGTGTGATTTCTGAAAAGGGTTTTTCAGTGGATCCGAAAAATATAGAGGCTATTATATCGTGGAAACCGCTAAATAATGTGTTTGAGATATGGATTTTTCTCGATCTAGAAGGAAATTATCGGCATTTTGTTCGTGATTTTTCACATCTGGCTTCTCCGATGACATCTTTGACAAGAAAGAATGTTCCATCACAGTGTAATGAATAGTGTCAGCAGTCTTTCTAAGAGCTAAAGGGTCGTCTTACATCAGCACTAATATTGGTTTTTACAGAATCAGGAAAAGGGTACGTGGTGTGTTGCGATGCATAGAGATCATGGTTGGGGTGTGTTCTCATGAAAGGGAATCATGTGGTTGTGTATGGCTCACGGTAGTTGAGAGTGCATGAGAAGAACTACCCACTTCATGATTTGGAGTTGGCAGCAGTGGTCCATGCTTTGAAAGTGCGGCATCATTATCTCTTTGGTTAGAAATTCATGGTATATACATATCATAAGATCTTGAGAAAAATTTTCTCACAAAGGGATTCTTTCTTGAAGCACAGGAGATGGATGAAATTTCTCTTGATGTTTGATTTTGACTTGATGTACACACTGGGCAAGGGAAATTCAGTGGAAGATGCATTAATTAGAAAATAATATGCTCAGGTCGTGAAACAAGCATCAGACCAGTGGCAGTTGATGTCGGTTATAGCTGATATGCAGTTGGAATGTGAGGACCTGGGTGATAGAGTAGTCTTCTTTCCAGTTTTCATTATTCCTGACTTGGTTGGCGTGGTTATAAAGGCATAGATATCTGATTCTGAGTGTGTGACCATGGGGTCGAGATTCAATGGTTCAGAGACCATTTAGGGTTGGAAACTGAATAGAGATTCAGTTTTGTGTTTTCAGAATCGGATGGTTGTACCAGTTGTTTTTCAGGAGGATCTTCTCAAGGAATATCATCATTCCATGTGGGTTGTTCATCCTAGAATTCCGAAAAAGTATAAAGCGTTGAAAGTGCAATTCTGGTGGGCTCGTATGAAAAGAAGTGTGGCCGGGTTTGTTTTGAGATGCTTGACTTGTCAGCAGGTCAGGGCAGAGCATCAGAGGCCAGCAAGAATGCTGCAGTCATTACCAATCCTTGTTTGGAAGTAGGAGCTCATAGCGATGGATTTTGTTATAGGTCTCCCAAGAACGGTTAGAAAGCACGATGACATCTGGGTGATAGTGGATTGGCTAACGAAGTCAGCCCATTTCATCCCGATTCGTGAATCTCATACGGTGGAGGATCTGTCCAAAATCTATATCTAGGAGGTGGTAAAGAGGCATGGTGTTCCAGTTTCGATTGTATTAGATAGAGATCCAAGATTTACATCTTGTTTCTGGAAATCCTTGATGCAGAGCCCTAGGGACACGGTTGACGATGAGTATGGCGTATCACCCTCAGACGGATGGTCAATCCGAGAGGACGATACAAACTCTGGAGGATATGTTATAGGCTTGTGTCAAGGATTTTGGTGGCTCGTGAGAGGATCACTTGTCGTTAGTTGACTTCTCATACAATAACAGTTATCAGGCATCCATATAGATGGCTCCGTTTGAAGCATTGTATGGGCGGCCATGTCGTTCTCCACTATGTTGGGTGGAAATGGGTGATTCCTCGATGGTTGGACCGAGCCTTATCCCTGAGACTATGGTGAAGATCAGGTTGATCGGGAAGAGAATAAAGACGGCTCAGAGTCATCATAAATCATATGCAGATCATCATCGATGGTCTTTGTCATTCTAGGTGAGTGATCATGTGTTCTTAAGGATCTCTCTTAGTTTGGGACATCGTTGGTTTGGAAGGAAGGGAAAGTTATCTCCAAGGTATATTGGACCTTTTGAGATTCTTGAGCGGTTTGGTGAAGTGGATTATCGTTTATCTTTTCCACCTAGGTTCAGTGTGGTGTACAATGTGTTTCATGTGTCTGAGTTGAAAAATTATCTGCCGGATCGGGACCATGTGATTCGATGGGATCATGTTGAGCTAGAACCGGATTCTTCATTGGTACACGTGCCAGTGTGGGTTGTGGATAAGAAATAGAATGTTTGGCATGGTAAAAGCATCATAGTTCGTTTTTTGTAGCAACATGGTCAGATTCAAGAGGAGAGTTGGGAGATGGAGAAATAGATGGTCGAGTAGTGGCCTGAGCTCTTTCATCAAAGGGCGGGCTCACTACTTTCTAAGGACAGAATGTCCAATGGTAGGGAGAATTTAGTACCCTTGTTTTGAGGTATGTGGCCTTTTTATGAATTTTTATGTGTTTGAAGTTCATGGTATGAGTTGGTAATAGGTTGGGAGAGCTTGTAATGGTTTTGGATGAGTTTGGAGGCTTTTAAAGGGGTGCACGGTTTGAGCACGGTTAGTAGAAACCATGAGAATTCTCTAGGAAACCATGTAGGGGAGACAGTAGGCTTCACACTGCCTGTGCATGGTTTTCCAAACCATGGGAGGAAACCATGCGGAACCTTGCACCCAACGCAGTAGCATGCACATGGTTAGCGCACGGTGTTCCAAACCGTGTGGTCTAACCATGTAGCCACTTAAAATAGGGTTATAAGTTCCGGGCTCCATCGGGATTAACCTATTTCACCCAAAACATCATCCCACTTGTGGCTCACTCGGTTTCTTTGGTTCTCCAGGGTTGGAAGGGTTCTCCCACTGATTTTGGAAGGGTTTTGAAGGGGTTTCAAGGCAGATTGAAGGTGTTTTCTCTAGGGTAAGTCTATCCTCTTGTTTCTCTTTTGTTTTCCTCTAGATCTACATCCCCCTCTTTCGTGGTTTTCCAGATCTACACATGTTGTGTGTAGATCTAGGGATGTGGTTGCCTTGGATGTTAATATAATGGCCTGTGGATCTTAGGGAAATGGGATCTAGAGAGGTTTCGATGGTGCGTTCGCTGGATTTGAGGTGCAGTTGCTTATGGGTCGATTTCTCGAGAACCCTAAAGGTAGGTGGCTTCTCTCTTGACTCCACTTGGTTAGAGCTAATGGTTTTGGTTTCAATTAATTTTTTGTGCTTGAAATTAATTGTGTTTTGATGTGCGAAAATGGTTAGAAATCCCTTGGGTGATTTTTTTGGGATTTTTTGGAAAAAGAGGGTTTTTGTTGAAATGCTATTCTTGTGGATTTTAAAATGGGATGCTATGGTTGATCGTGAAAATGATTGATGGAAATAGTTTTCAATAGAAGGGGTTTGTTTTATTGAAACATTGTTTGGCATGGAAAATGGTTTTCAATATTTGGGTGATTTATTGAAGCGGATTGATATGCAATGGAATTGGTTGATTGCATGTGGTTGTGACCCGGGTGCGTTATATGCTTGGATTTGTCTTTTTTCAATGTTGTATGGAAGTGGTGAGAAGTACCACTATAAAAAGGGGATGGATAGTGGACGGAAGGACCACCATCATTGGTAAGTGGACGGGAAGTGCCGCTTGGTGTAAATGGGTGAACAGGTTGGAAAGAAGCTCCACCGTTCGGTTGTTTAGTTGTATGGTCAAGATAGAATTATTGTGCTAATGTGTAAATGTTGGAAAGGTTGTGGCTTGATTGGCTGTATTTCCCTTGGTTTCTTGGTTTGGGTGTGATGGCTTTGTAAGGGCATGTTTGGCTTATGAAAATGGTTGCACTTGTGATTTAATTTATATAAACTGTTTTATATAAATGTGCTAACAGTTTTATCCTAGTGGCATGTATAGGGATGTCATTTGGTGAAACCCTGCTGAGTTTTATTACTCACCCCCTACTTTGGCACGTTGGTGTCTTTGCAGATGTTGTGTACTGTGACGTGGGAAAAGTTGAGGCATCTCCCTCCTTTAGTGGAGCTTTGTGATCCCTTGGTGGACCTTGGAGCTTAGAGCTTGGTGTGGAGCGGTGGTGGTGTGATGGTTAGTGGTGTTTGGTTTTTTAGTTTTCGCAGTGTACTCTGTTGTTTTGTGGACATGTCGGGTTGTATTGATTTTGAGTTGTGTTGTGGAACACATAGTTGTCTTTTGGGAATGCAAGGTTTTGTAATTTATTTGACATGCATCATATTGTGGCTGTTAGTGGAGGGTTTGGTTGGTTTTGTCTTAATGGAAAATCATTCCCCAACTGGATCTTGAAGCCCTCGTCATTTATTAGCAGCCTTTGGCATCTTAGGAATGTCGCTTAAGGCCAAGTAGCCCTTACCGCCTCCTCAAGACAATGAGGTAGGGGCAGGGTGTTACATATATGTAGATACATTTAATTTATGTTCATTGAGTAAATGTCCTATGTATCTGTTTCTTACATTGCCATATTGAATTTTCCTTATCTAGTTATTTGAATGGAATGTGTTATTAGTTCTATTCATTTCAATGTTAATTTCTTCCAGTTGATTAATTATTAATTGTATTTTACTTACCCTTACTGAGCATTTTACCTCACCCTTATTATGTTTAATTTCTCCAGTTAATGAAGAAGAAATATATGAATATGCTTTCAGGGATACAATTTATTTTATTTTATTTTGTATCATTCTTGTAATTCTATTTCCTAATATGTTATGGTTATCTTGTATGCAATATGGTTTTCCATGGATTCTAAACTGAATGGTCCTTTGGAATTTGATTCCTTATAATCATTCCAATGTGTTAATATAATGCACTGCCTTCAGGCTTCTACGGTAGGGGCGTTACACTCCTAGTGATGAATTTACCACTGGTTGACCAACCTGTTTTGTAGGATGCTTTATGCAAATCAAACTGTGGTTTGTTACTATATAGTCAAATAGTGTAATACTTTATTTGAAAGGACCTAATTTTTTTTAAAAACTTATTCAAAGCCAAATGGGTCATGTTATAACATTTACAAAAAAAGGATTTCTCAGGCGTTTCGACATTCTATTGATTAAAGAAAAAGGAAATATATGGAGATTTAGATTTCTCAAGACCATAATGACTGGGTTTTCCAAAGGGGGGTTTCTGAGGATGAAGAGTAAATCTATTTTATAATTTTCCTCGAAGGGGGGACTGATACTACGTGAAATTTTCTTCGGGTGAAGGAAGGTACATTTTATTAAATAATAAAGTTTAGGGGGAAAGACCATTCCTCATAGAGGTTGAAACATAAGGTAGTTTAATGTCTTGTGACAAGAACATTGATTGTGTAGTTTAACATCATAAAGTGGGGACTTTTTCTAGCTAGTTTAAAGACATAAAATAATGAAATTATGTTATGCAGTTCCAATTCTTACAGCATGGACTTCATTCCATGATGTTTAAAGTCATATAGAAATAACATTATGCTATTCAGTTTAAATTCATGCATCAAGGAAATTATGGGGGTTATAATTTATGGTCATTAGCTTTTATTGAAAGCTTAATGGTTTTTACCTTTTATGGTAATTTGTATGTGGATTTGAAATCACATTCAGGTATGAGGGGGTGAATATTATAATCATTAATGTAATGATTTATAGATCTAAATAGTTGTATGAATAGGGGTTACATGGTGATAGAGGAGGTATCTCCCAATAATGATGTTACCATGGTCTAACAAAACCATTTTGTGGGCTGTTTTATGAAAATCCAACTAGGGGCGTGTTACTACATAGTTAAATAGTGTCACCCATCGGTTGATAGACTTGTTTTGTAGAATGAATTAGGAAAATCCAACTAGTGTGTGTTATAAGATAGTTAAGAAAATTTATTCTTAAGAATTATGAGATTCTATCATCAATGGATGAAGTAATTTTATAGATATTAGAATTTTGCCAGTTACAGAGTCTAGTTTTGTGGACGGAAAGTACCTGAACATGGGAGGATTATTTTAAGACAAAATTACCCAATAATGGGGGAGAAAGGTTCCCTATGTAGGTATGTACCAAGAATGGAAAATATGGCACCTTTAGTTTTTGGTCATAGGCTAGGACAATGTTATTAGAGGAAAGATAAGTGATATGTATCTTATTATACCATGTTAGTTCCTGAATACATTGGACATGATGGTGGAAGTTTTAAACCATGGTTTTAGGGGTTTTCTGGTCAGGAGAAAGGATATGGGAAAAATATATACGGGGAAACTACAGACTTATTGAATCATAGGTTCCAACATAATGTCATCAAGGCTTACGAGAACAAAAGTGGTTTCTCTCGAGAATGAAGTTAAAACTAGTTGAAAATACCATTTTTGGGTTGTTTTATGCAAATCAAACTAGGGTGTTTTACAATATAGTCAAATTATGGAATCCTTTAGAAGGTATGCCCATTTTTTTGGAGACTTATGCAAATAATTCTCGGGCATTTTATGACATAGTCAGGAAAAAGAGGCGTAAGGTTTAAGACATTCTATCACTAGAATATGAATAAAGATTATGAGGATCCAGAAGTGCCCAAGATTAGAAGTATGACATGTAGAGGGGAAATTTTCAAGAAAAAATTAAGAGCTTGTACAGATATTGGCCATGAATTGTAGAGTCCCATGGATAGATCTGACTCATATGTATAAGTGGAAATCATGATTTCCATGGTGGACCCCCTTATGAGGGGACCCGAGTTAAGATATCCGTTATAGATACTTGTTTATATACACAAGATGGGGAATTTTTCATTGCCCCATGACTGGGACTAAGGCTTGAGTTACAGAAGTAATTATGTACCTCACATGGATTAGAATCAAGTCAAACATTGTTTTTTAGGTACTGTGTAGTTAAAATTCATGAGTTGGGGACATTATCCATGCAGTTTAAGGTCATATGGTAAGGATGTTATCCATGTCTTTTAACATCATATGGTAAAGAAGAAGGTGACTCAATATGAAAATAGAGGAATATTATGTCTAGATTAGGGTATAGTATCTGATCTCCACAATATATCATCTCAATGCATGAATCAAGATACACATAGTTCTAAAAAAAGGGCTCCCCATACTGATTGAATTTATGTATGAGAAACTGGGGGTTTTTAATACGATCTCACACTTTGGGTGAGACACCATATTGAATACTCTCATATAGATATGAATTGTACATATGAGAGTGGGTGAATTTACTACAGTATGTTGTAACTAGGTATAGGATTTAAGATCCAAATGCTACTACATATCTCATTGGAAGGAGAATCCAGACACACAATGTTCATAAGTAAATAATGTAGTTTTACCATCCTGAAATAAGGATATTAGGTGTTCCTTTTAAGGTATTCGATCTATGACCATGATAACCCAAATCTAAATTGATATTACTTATTATGATGGAATTATTTTACCGAAACTGTTAATCCCACGTGATCTATTCTCAGTGTGAGAAACAAGGAATGGAAAATTTTTCTTCCAAGACACAAAGGCAACACAATTAAAGGATTGGGGAATTTATGTTTTGATGTGGATATACTAGGATGTTAGATTCAATCATTATGTGGTTCTCAAATACCATGAATTATAACCTCATGTGATTAGGATAAAGATAAATCGACGTGAAAGGGAAGAAATTTTGCAACTGGGATCAATGATTGGAATCTAGGAGTCACTACATATCTTATGAGGTCAATAATCCTTCCATAAGAAGTTCTTTAAAGGTTACCTATTAATGTCTGACTCATATATAGAGAGTGGGGAATTTTTTGTTGATTGTGGGAAGACCTGATATTAGATATTCAAGAATCACTTGGTATCTCATTGGAATGAGATTTAAGTCATATGTAGTTATAGTAGATTGTGCAATTTATCATCGATCAATGGGAACATTGGTCTCTTGATTTAATGTATTTAGGTAAGGATGTGTTTCACCTGAAATGTAAAGGAACATTATAGCTGGAGGTGTATAATGCAGTGCCTAGGAGGAACCATAGGTGCTTTGCATGGGGCTAGGGAGGAACTAGAAGAGATTCACGTTGGGAGGGGGTATAAACCAATGT
This sequence comes from Viscum album, assembly GCA_963277665.1. Lineage (NCBI taxonomy): Eukaryota > Viridiplantae > Streptophyta > Magnoliopsida > Santalales > Viscaceae > Viscum > Viscum album. The sequence continues at coordinate 911,860,623 of OY728145.1, forward strand.
GAGATGGTTATTCCTCGATTAATGGACCACCTGGGAAACAAGACTTGAGATAGGATTTATCCTAGAAACTATGAGTATCTTTATTTTCCTAGATTATTCTTGTGCAGGTCCCTAGTTATTGAAGAGGCATCATGTAGGTAGTTTTTGACTAAGGTGAAAAGGATTCATCAATTTGTGTCTTTGTTTTCAAGCCGTGAAGGGACTTTGTTTAACACTTTATTCTATATTTTTGATATTTTTCATTTCAAACAATAATGAATATAGAATTTATTATATATTAAATAACTATATTTTTATTGAATACACTAAATGAAATACATTTGTTAGCTTCTTCCACACACAACACTGACTTGACTTACGTTACACGCAACACTGAATTTTTACGAAACGTCATTTTATTGTTATAATTATTTAAACATGGATAGTTGTAACATTGAAATTAAACATATTAATATGAATAGTAATAAATGAATTTTTTATATTATTTATAGTATCTTTATATAGATAAATCATATTGATAATAAGACATAAACTTTTTTTAGTAAAGTCTTTATATGTTTGAAAATATTATTTTCGTAAAAGAACTTATTTTTATGTCTTTATGTGAATAATAATAAAATAAATTTTAGACACTATTAGAAATTTAATTTTATAAAAATAAATTAAATTTAAAATTCGTAATTTAAAAATTATTTTAACGTGAATTTTTGGTATTTTTCTGAGAAACATCGTTTTTATGTGAATATTGAAAATAAGGTGAATTTTAATTCAAAACTGATTTTTTATTAATTTATTTATATAGTTAAATTATATTTTATGTTTTTATGTAAAAAAAAGATCAATTATACATATAATAATCCAATTAATGAAATTGGAATCATTTGTATGTTGAATTAGGATATAAAATATTAATGAAATTTTGAACATTCTCACTTTAAAACCACACTTTCTTACCATGTCTACGAGATTATCCTTAAACATAATTTTTCTATTTATATAAACTTAATTTCAAAAAAAATACATTAATGTTTTTAATAATTATAATATCATTATTCTAATAATATCAACTTATTCTTTTTCAAAAATTATTAGTGAACGTGATTAAAATTAATTCTAGTTGTTAAGGTAAAATTTTCCATAATAAGGGACTAAACCTTAAACTTAAGGGAAAAAGTTACCTATAAACTTGTTAAAAACAAAATTTTATAAATATATTTCATCCATAAACCTTACATTATTGATTTTAGTTTGTTTTATAAGACTTTTTAGGTAAAAACGTGGGTACACTGAACTTGTATTGAAAAATTCCAAGTGTATCCCCTACCTCCCTTATAAAAGGCCACCACATATCCCCCTTCTTCACACATCTAAAACCACTTAGGTTCAGACAATATAAGACCAATAAAATTCCCAAAATCCCTCCATTTCTCCTTGAATCATCCCTTTGGGCACGAATTCATCCAAGGAATCCCTTTGGTGAAAACCAAAAAGTGTTACATAAAGAAGAGGTAACATCATTCCTCAAGGTCCTTTATTTTATTTTCTTCATCAACAACCTCAATTCATATTATTCAATGAAAATATAATATAACCAGTATCCTCAATATACTGGTATGTTTTTATGTTATGTTTTTTACCTACACTTACACACACATCCATCAAATGGGTAATAAACTTATTGTTCTAGTGTACGGTGAACAACCACCACATGAAACGACGTTGTTCGTTTCACCATTACCACATCTTATAATAGGGAATTATAATGAAAAATATGTTATTATTTGATATATATAATATTTATGAAGTATTTATACTTATTTATTTATTATATAAATCCTACATTCATGCTTTCCATTTTTTTTAAATATAATATCTTTTTCTACGGAAGTGTGGACTACCGCCTCCTCTAAGAGATGTGACTCGTTCACACATTACATGAAATGTTTTATGGATGGGTTTAGTGAAATTATGTGATATATATGAAATAATAATAATAATTTAATTATATTATATATATATATACTTATATTTCATTCACTTACTTTCATTCAATATACCATGGAAATGGAAATAAAGTCCATGCGTATGTACGACCTACCGTCTCCTTGAACGGTGTATTCCATTTCATATATCTATAATTTATAAATTTTTATAAATTTTTTTGTAAAAAAATTATATGATATATAATTAATTTTTTAAATTATAAAAATAAATTAATCATGATTTAATTAAGTGTATCAGGAATGACAAGTCCAATCATGTATGATAAACAAAGCAATCATTACAATAAATGTTACATTAACACAGAATTGTTAATAAACGGGTAATATAATGTCATATGAAATTAATATATGTTATTATATTTATGAAAATGCTTATGTGATATTTTTATAATAATCATATACTTATTATACAAGAGGCTTGTATGTGTACGATGAAATTCAAGACACAGGGTAAGGGAATTTCATCTCATTTTTTATTTCTGTGAGATACATGCTTTGTTCACCACTCATTTATTTTGTGTGGTGTATATACATACCATGAATGTATTATATAAGTAATATACTAAAATTTAGGGTTATTTTAATATCCATTTTATGATATTTCATTCATTTGTTTTATGGTAGATAGGTTGCCAAATCCATAATGTAATTTTGTCTCAATTTTCCTTCTTTGAGACACATGTTATGTTATGCACCTATGTTATTTTACAAGGTATATATGATTTCAATTGACATGTTTTATCATGAATATGCTTTTTTTCAGGATATTTTATTCTCCATTAAATTTAATTTAATTGTATGGGGGTTATTACTCAAATTTTCTAAGTGGAAAGAGCTTATTGAAACAATCAGATCATTTAGAGAGATTGTTTATGATTATGCTTCCACTAACTAAATATTAATAGGAATCTCTCAATAAGTCTAATATATTTTATTAATATCTGGTTATTCATTTTATATCCATGTAATGGTGCCATTTGTTTTACTTTTTTATACATAAGATGATCAAGAATGCGATTTTAAGAAAGTGTGACTTGATATCTCTCTTCGGCCGAAAATCAGTGTTCCTTCAAAACCATGTTTTCCGAAAGGATTCCAAAATTTTTCTACAATTATTCTATAATATTTAAACAAATTACCAATTTTTTTCCATATAATCAAAAGTCCTTTTTAAAAATGGAATATTATCATCATTTTCTTTGTGAGGCACTTTTATAAACTTTTTATGGTGCAAAAAGAATGTTCGACATATACGGCTTTACCCACCATCATGAACAAAATTACTCAGAAGATTCCTTTACTAGAATAAAAATTTATTTTTTTTAAATAATATATTTTCTTAATACTCTTTAAATTCATTTTTTTAAATTTAATTTCAATGAAAAAGTTTTTCTAAAAAAAAATTATGTTAAAAAGTTTTTTTAAATATATTTTGAAACATATTTGTATTTTTTCAAAAGGTTATTTTAAAAGAAAACAATTTCAATGATTTCTTAAGATTATTTTTTAATTTTTCAATATATTTTCAAGGAAAAAGGATTTAAAAATATTTTCAATATTATTTTATATGTTTCCAAATAATTGTTTTTCCAAAATATTCTCAAGATTATTTTATACATTTTTAAGGAAAATGGTTTCCAAAATGATTTGATGCTTCTTTTATATGTTTTTAAGGAAAAAGTTTTTCAAAATGTTTTCAATATTCTTTAATTATGTTTCATGAAAAAAGTATTTTCAAAATGTTTTCAATATTTATTTGTACTATTTCAAATTATTTTCAATGAAATGATTTTAAAACCTAGATCATGATTTATTTATAATTATTCATAGAAAAACGTTTTTAGAATGTTATTAAAGCTTATTTCATAGTTTTTTAATGTTTATATTCCAGAAAATGGTTTTCAAAAGGTTTTATGTTTTACAAATTATTTTTCATTAATAAAGGATAAATTCCTCAATAATTATTTTTACTATATCTTTCAATTTTATTTCCCAATAATGATGAAATCTTTTGGTGTTACTCATGCCTTTTAGGGATATTATCCAAGGATACATTTGAATTCTTTCCCTAAATGGTCAATTTTTTTATGGGTAACATTCTGAAAACCTGTTTCTATTTCACATGTTATATTTTTATGAAATATTTTTCTCTTTCATAGGTTATATGTTTATGAAATATATTTCCCTTTCATGGGTTCTATGTTTATGAAATATGTTTCTCTTTCATCGGTTATATGTATATGCAACCCATTTTTTTAACATGGTATTCTATGATTAAATGATTGTGAAACATATATCTTTTCTATAGGTTAAGATAAGATTACATGTTTATGATACCCATTTAATTTCTTGGGTAATGTTATTATTAATTTTTGTGATATTATGGAACGTGTATGTATTATTTCATTATGATATGGTTGGGACCTATATCTCCCTCAAATACATTGGGTAAATATATATATCTCATGAGATAGACATAAAGGAACTTGTCTGCTAAGATGGTCTTGGGAGTTATTATTGACTACTAAGATGGTCACAGGAGTGAACCATGACTACCTAGATGGTTATAGGAATGAACTATGACTACCAATATAATATGGGGAGTGACACCATTCTAATAATATTCTCATGGTAGTTATTAATTGAATACTATAGAGATCATTTTTGTATTCTATTGTGTATACCATAATTCGATGTCTTATTCCTAGGTTATTCATTCATGGATTTTGTTCTTTTTTTGTTATGATTCATACCTTATGAACTGACAATATTTATGTCATGATTCTTTTTATGATCTTTTATATGTTGAATATGATCTTCTAATGTTATAATAATGTTTTTAAACCCTTTTTCTCAAGTTTATTCTTATATGTCTCCCTTATTTTCCCTTACTATGCATCTGAGCTCACCCTATTTTATGATTCATTCCCTATTATGTGAATATACATTTTTTTGTGATATTTCTATGAGGGTTTTTAGTCATAGAGAACCTGGTGGTTGATAATGTTGATCACTCATGTAAAAGAATTTGCATTTATATGTTTCTAAAGGCACTAAACTAAAATGGTCTTTGGGCATATGTTTTTTTACTGTATTATTTATTCTTCAAAACTGATATAATTTCTATGTACATTAAGATTGGGTCTTTATAATTGATATCAAATCAAATATTTAGTTATCCATTGGAAACTATAATTAGAAAACTTTAGTGCGATCCTTAGGAATATTTCTAAGGATATTTCTAGGAATGTCTTTAAGGATAATATTATAGATGAGAAAAATATAGAAAAATGTCCTAGAATTTTTGTAGTGAATAGAGAGAGTGGTTTCCTCATAATACATCCCTATCTGGATACTACAAGTATACATGTTTTTGGCATAAATTTACCTAGTAGTAACAACTATGACCTGTTTTTTTGGACCTGACTTGACCATAACCTGATACATGACAACGAGCCATACTGAAAACCTGGTTTGTTACTCCCAATAGAATATTATATTGGAAATATTTCTAAACCATCATCAAGGATTTAAAAAATAATCTATGGATGACTTAGGATAAATATAAGGTGTCATATATTAAATAATTATGTTTCATTTTAGTATATATCTTATAAGTAATTTTTTTGGTTATGTGTTTTTCTTTTATGATATGTGTTTCTCACAATATGGTTTCTAGTTTTATTCAATAGAGGTAACTAAATGAAAATGGGTGAGAATTTATTGTTTCATATATGTAAAGTTTGGTCATGATGAAAATTATTTTCCTAAGTGGAAATATACTGAAAAGAATCAGGAGGGTCTATGAGTAATAGATATACTAATGAAGACAAGGATACCCTAAACGACATTTTAATGGTACGTAATTTTCTTCCAGTATTTTTTACGTTAAACACAAGAAGAATCATTAGATTAAGGTTGAGGAACCTTAATATATGATACATATTTCATATTCTAAGAAATATGTATTATAGAATATGTTGATGAAGCCTGAGTAATGGTTTAAGAATAAAGTTTGATGATTAATTTGTTTAAGTTTTGGAGTTTAAATATTTTGTTATATGAATCAGGAAGTATATAATGATTTTTGTAGAAGTTTTTATTTTATTTTTTTCAATAATGTGTTAAATGATATTTATGACCTAGAAATTTTATTTAATGAAAAAGATATATTTTGAAATAATTTAACATAACCCTTAATGTGTTCAAGATGTTGAGACAATTGTGTTAACCTTGGATTAATATATGAATGATTTGGATATATTAAATGGGATAGTATTTATGACCGCAGAACTAATAATGTATTTGTTCACAAAGTGGTCTACATTATCATGGATGAAGTTTACAAATTCTGGGATTTACAAAATATATCCAGTAATCTTTGGAATAAGTAATAATGCATGTTTTTTAATAGTATTTAGGTATTTTAAGTTATTACCATGCTTCAAGATAAGATACGATTAAGGTATTAACATATTTGGAATGTGAAAACAAATAATTACTTTTTGATATGGGGGGGTCAATGTTAAGATTATTTCATTTCATTATTTCTATTGATTTATATTTTACTCTTTTATAAGGGTCAAAATATTAACCATTTATTGAATTCTTATTTAAAACTTTGGATGAATTTTTTGAGGTTAAAGTATTATCTCACTACATGAGGATTTATGCATATTGGATAACCAGTTCCAACAACCTTTTGTTATGGTTAATGATGACAGAAGGGATAGGTAATCATGGATCTCATGATCTGTTAGAGATTCATAAATAAAAAAAACAAATTAATTTTTTTTATATAGAGGTTAAGTGAAAATTGATCATGGAAAAATAAAGGGTTTGATTGTACTGAATAAAGTAAGTATATCTTCTGAAGAAAATTATTCAACTCAACGAAAATGATATTCAAATAAAAATTTTTATCCTAGTACCTTATTATAATATGAATAAAATGGGCCCTTATATCATCATATATTTATGGATTTGTGATTACTAACTTTCTATTTTCCATTTTTCTCTATCACTCTCCATTAGAACATGTTGGTTAGGTTTCTCTCTGATGACCATTTCCTACGTAGAAACCTAGTTATGAGTTACTTTGTGTAACTGTTATGTTTATCACATTCCTTTTTTAAATGAATCATTAGTATTTTTTATGATATGGGTTTATATGAATGGAAATTAATATTATTAAACCATTGATAAACCATATAAAGTTTAAGGTAAAATCGTTTTATTGGGGGTAGAATGTAACACCCTCATATTTTGTGAAATATGTTTTTAAAATTAATTTATCATTTTTTATATTTTTCATTTCATGAAATATTGAATATAGTATTAATTATATATTAAATACAATAATTTTCTTTCATACACTAAAAAAAATACTTTCATTAGCTTTCTCCACACTCAACACTTACATGGCATGTATTACACATAACATTGAGTTTTTGCGAAATATCATTTTTCTGATATAATTATTTAAACAGGGACAATTATTACATTTCTAATAAAAATAGTAATATGAATTGCAATAATTATTTTCAAATATTATTTATAATGGTTTTATAATGATAAATAATATGGATAATAAGACATACAATTATTTTAGTAAAGTGTTTATAGGTGTGAAAATATTATTTTCTTAAAAGAACTCATTTTTATGATCTTCTGTCAACAATAATAAAATATACATTAAAAACATTTAAAATTTTCACTTTATAAAATAAACTTTAATTTTGAATTAAAAATTCAAAAGTTAACTTAGGGTGAAGTTTTGGGCATTTTCTGAGGAACCTCATATTTTGGTGAATATTGAAAAATATTGACTTTTAATTCCAAACTACTTTTTAATCTAATTTACTGATATAGTAAAATTATATTTTAAGTTGGTTTTGAAGACAAAATACATAAATAACACATCTATTAATCCAATTTAGTCTATTTGAATCATTTTTATATTGAATTTTGAGATAAAATATTAATGAACTCTGGAACATTCTCACATTAAAAACCCTCTTTCTCTCCATGTCTGTGAGATTACCATTAAACTTAATTTTACCACTACTATGAATTGAATTTAGAAAAAAATAAAAACATATTTTAATTGGTATAATATTTATACTCTAATAATTTCATATTAATTTTTTACCAAAATGATTAGTGAAAGGAATTAAAATTAATTTCAATGATTAAGGTAAAATTAAGCTTAACAAGAGTATAAAAATTAATTGTAAGGGTCAAAATGACCTATAAACATTTCCAAACCCTGTTATATAGTCATATTTAGGCCATAAACCTTCTATTATTGAGTTGTTTTTCTTTAATGACCTTTTTTGGGTAAAATATGTGGTTACACCTAACATTTTTCAAAAATGAAAAGTGTATCCCCTCCACCCTATATAAATCCACCAACTCTCCCCCTTATGCACACATCTCAAACCAAATATTTTAGGAAAGTATCATTCCAATAAAATTCCAAACATCCCTAAATTACTCCTATAAGCCTTATTTTTGGAATAAATTAATCCAAGAAAGCCCTTTTGTGCAAACAAAAATGAGTTACCCAAAGAAGAGGTAACAACCTTCCTCGTGATTCTTTCTTTTATTCTCTTTCTCTACAACCTCAATTAATATTATTCTATGAAGAAATTATATCCTAATTATCCTAAATATACTTATTCATTTTTGTGTTATGGTTTTTCCCTTTCCCTTACACACACTTCCATCTAGTGGTTTACGAACTTACTGTTCTTGTGTACAGAGAACTACCGCCAGACAAAACAATCTTGTTCGTTTTTACCATTACCACCTATTATGGTTGGTAATTATGAGGGAAAGTATGTTTTTAGATTATATATATAATATATATGAATTATTCATTTATATTTATTTATTTTATAAATCCTAACTTTATGCTTTCTATTTTTTTTAAATACAATAACTTCGTTTATGGAAGTGTGGACTACTGCCTCCCCAAAGCGATGTGATTTGTTCACCCATTAAATGGAATTTTTTAAGGATGGGTTTTCTAAAATTTTATGATATATAATAAATAATTATTATAATTTAATGATATTATATAAATATATATTTATATTTCATTTACTTTCTTTTTTTCAATATGCAATGAAAATGGAAACAACGTTCAGGCATATGTACGACCTACTCTCTCCATGAACGGTGTATTAAATTTCTTATATATATCATTTATATATTATTATAATTATTTATATACTGAATATATATGATATATAAGACTTTTTTTATATTCTATTAATAAGTAAATCATGATTTATGTAAGGGTATCAAGAATTACAAGTCAAAACATGTACGATAAACAAATCGATTATTACCCTAAACATTACATTAACATGGATTTTTTAATAAATGTATAGTATAAGATCATAAGAAAATAAAATATGGTATTATATATATATTAATATAGTTCTAATATATTTTTATAATAAATATATACTAATTATAAAATAGTATATTATGTGTATGAAGAATGTCGAGACACAATATAAGGGAATTTCATCTCATTTTTTATTTTCATGAGATGTATGCCCTATTCACCACTCTTTTCTTTTGTGTGGTGTATATAATGACCTTGATGTTATAATATTATTATAATAATAAAATTAATGGGTATTTTCATATATATTTTATTATCTTTATTCCATGGTTTTTAGGTTTCAAATGTTACCAAATCAGTATAGTAATTTTGTCTTAAACCACCGTCTTAGGGACACAAGTTTTTTTATCCACCTATATTCTTTTACAAGGTCTATATGATTCCATTTTAAATTTTATATCATGAATTTGCTACTTTTTCATGATATTTTCGGCTTCATGTAATTTTATTTTCAGACATGGGGATAATGATTCCAATTTACCAAGTGAAAAGAGTTTATTAAAACAATCTCATCATTTATCAAGATTATTTATGATTATGATTAAATTGATAATATATTAGGATAAATATATCAAAAACACTCATTAATTTTCTTTATATATGGTTATTAATTTTATATAAAAGTAATGTAACCATTTTATGACACTTTGGCACATAATACGATCAAGAAAGTGTTTTTAAGAAAGTCAGACTTTACCTCTCCCTTCGCTTAGAAATTTGTGTTCCTTTGAAACCATGTTTTCTAAAAGGATTCCAAAAATATTATACTATTATACTATGATAATTGAAATACATTTTTACCATTGTTTTTTCTTTTAAAAAAGTGTTTTTAATAAAGGTATCTTCTTCTTTTTTTATATTGAGGCTCTTTTCTAAAAAACTTATGGTGGAAAATGAATGTTCTTCATGTACGGATTTACCTTCCATCCTGACTGAAATTCCCTTGAATCTTACTTGAAAAGATAAAAAATTTATTCTTTTTAAAAGAAATTTTTTTCATAATTTCTATATATTGTTTTTTTAAAAGTGATTTTAAATTAAAAAGGTTTTCAAAAAAATTTATGTTAAAAATGTTTTTTTAATTTATTTCCAAAACATTACATATTAAATTTCAAAAGGTTGTTTCCAAAGAAAATATTTTTGATGATATTGAAAGTTTATTTTATAAGTTTTCAACCTATTTTCAAAGAAAAAAAGTTTCAAATTTTTTTCAATATTCTTTCATACATTTTTGAAAAAAAGGGTTTACATTTTTATTTAAGATCCTTTTATTTATTTTCAAGGAAAATATTTTCCAAAATGTTTTCAATATTATTTTATACATTTTCAAGTAAAAATGTTTTTAAAATATTTTCAATATTATTTTATGAGTTCAAAATGAAAGAGAGTTTTAAAAATGTTTTCAAGCATTCTTTATAATTTTTCAAATTATTTTCAAAGAACTAGTTTTTAAAAAACTTTTAATCATTATTTATATGATTTAAAAGAAAAATATTTTCATAATGTTCTCATAGAGTCCTTTATAAGTTTTTCATGATTATTTTAGAAAATTGTTTTCAAAATGATTTATATTTTGAAAATAATTTTTCTAGAAGAAAGAAAAATTTCCTGAAGAATTTTCTTTAAATGATCTTTCAAAATTATATACCATCTATGATGACATATTTTTGTGTTAATCATTCCTTATTAGCGATATGATCCAAGGTTCCATTAAAATTATTTCTATGAATGGTTTATGTTTTTATGGATTAAAATTCATACAAAAGTTTCTCTTTTAGAGGCTATATGTCTATAAAATAAATTTCTCTACCACATGTTATATGTTTATGAAATCCATTTCTCTTTCATGGGTTCCATGTTTATGAAATATTTGTTCATTTCATGGGTTATATATCTATGAAAACCATTTATTTTTTCATTTTATGATTTGATGAAATGATCATGAAACCTATCTCATTTTGATAGGTTAGGATAAGAATTCATGTTTAGGATACCCATTTCACTTCATGGGTTATGTTATGATTAATGTTTATTATCTCATGGCATAATGATGTATGATTTCATTATGATATGGGTGAGACCTATATATCCATGTAATGCATTGGGTAAAGGTTTATAAACCTTGAGATAGACATAAAGGACCTTGTTTTCTATAATGGTCTGTGGAGTGATCCTTGACTACTAATACGGTCATGAGAGTGAAGCATGAATACCAAGATAGTTATGGGAGTAAACCATGACTAATAAGATGGTATGGTGAGTGAAATCATACTACTGAGAATGCCAGGGAAGTGAATCCTTGAATAATATGGAAATCATTTTAAAATTTGTATAAGTCTTCCACAATTCAATGCCTTATTCTTGTGTTATTATTTCAATTATTATGCTGTTTTTTTAATTAGAATTCATGTATTATTAGCTTCCAATATTTATTACTTGATTATAATTTATTATCTCTAATATTCCAGCTATGATATTCAAATGTTATGATCATGTTCTCATTCCCTTATGCTCATGTTTATGCTTATATATCTCCCTTATTTACCCTTAATGAGCTTCTGAGATCAACCCTTCTAATGTTTCCTCCCTAGGTAATAAAGATATATTTTAGGTACAATATTCTTAAAAGGGGTATTATTCTTAGAGAACCTTTTGGGAGATAATGTAGCTCACTCATGTACTGGCATTTAAGATTCTATGTTTCTAAAGGCACTAAAATAACATGGAATTTGGTTGTATGATTTTGTAAAGTATTAAATATTATAAAAAATTATGTAATGTATATATAAAATAAGACTTGGTCTTTATACTTTGATCTCAGAGATCCCCAATAATTCTATCTTCTATCAGGTTTTGGAGAGCTACTTGAGAAATATTTTTGGAGACTTGGGTGGAGGGGTTGGGCAATCAGATCTTGGGAGTGTATTGTTTATTTTATAGTTGTAAAAATGAGGATATTAAGTGTTCGATTTATAATAGAATAGGGTAATATTTTCAAAGTATTTATTACAAACTAGTTTACGGCACATTGGAGGAGGGGTGGACTTTTTGTCGGTGTCATGCGAGGGGCTGCACGGGCCTTCTAATGCACCGGGGTGTGTGTGCGCAGGTCAATATAGGAAATTCCATTTTATTCTCCTTATATTTATTTAGTATTTAAACATTATAAAGTTGTAATTAATAATATTTTTATCCCCTTATAAAAAAAGTTTTTCAACAGTCTCTATTTTAGTAAAAAACCAAAACAACTATCCCTTTTCCATTAAATTTTGAAATTAAAATTAAAAATACAATAACCATTTCAACTTTTAACATCTTCTACTTCATTATTATATAATATATCAATCATGACTTCCAAATAACCTTTAATATTTAAATGGGATGTTTAGGGTTGGTTAATAAAACATATATATGTCACTCACCAAGCTATAATACCAAAACAACTGAAAGGTATAACTTAATAAAAATTATGGAATAATAATGTATATTATGGAATAATTAATATAGGTACCCTTTAGTTTCTTTCAACTAAAAAAATAAATTTCATTATCACAAATATTATGAGATAAAATATTCCATTTCAGCATAATGTTACACATCATGGTGAAACTAGAATAATGAAAGAAAAACCTTTAAAAAAATTTATGACCTTTCATTGTGGCATAATTTTTATCTTTGTGGACTAAATATTAACATCACAATGAAAAAATATACCAGTAAAATATATTTTTTACCTGTTTGATTCATAAACTTTGAACTGAGGTGTGTAAAATAAATTTTGAATATTTGAGTAAGAATCATCACATCTATAAAAAAAATTATGATGTAACAATTCTTATTTTATTACATTTGTTTCAAAAAAACATATATAAATCCTATATAAACACTTCTAAACAATCCTAAACATTCGTAGGTATATATTAAATATGCTATTTAATTTATTAAAATAATTTAAATAATCAAATTTATGGTTTGGTAGATTGAAAAAAATCCAACATCAACATTCCATATATATATTCTCTAAAGTCGCCAACCTCTATAATCACAAAAATCCCTTAAAACTCAAATATTTTAATTCCTTTTAAGGATATTTTTATGATTAAGAGGAGTTAATAAAAATTGATACGATTTTTGAAAGAGGGTAGAAGAGTAAGGGGAAGAACCACTATAGTTTAGGGGTCTCTAGGTACGTGGTTGCCCTATATCAAGTAGTGGAAAGGACTCTAAATTCCATGGTGGTTCTGCTTTGATCCACCAAGTACTTATTGCATTATAACCGGTACCCATATGTTTTTTGGGTAAAATGCATCTAATATATGGGTATTTTAGTTTTTCAACCTCAAATATTTATCCCTGATTATTTAGAGTTTTTTGATTCACTCTCTATTCTAACATTTATCACCACCATTGGGCTCTTAAACTTATACGTCTTCCTATTCTATGAATACATCATCATGATTTGATATAAGAGGTTCTAGTTGGTTAGAGAAGCACTATTTCATAAATTTAATGACATGGATCAACTCAAATCTCTATTTCCTTGGGTTTTGATGGAGGTATAAGATATTACACACCCTCTTCCAACTCCGATGATTGTTGGATCATTATAAAATCTTTTTTTATTTTTAGTTACCTACTATGAAAGCCTGACCTAAGTAGATATAAACTAATGACATATTTTTTCTTTCATGTCTCATTTTTCCTTAAATCAATGAATCCAAAACCTTTATTTTCCCTAACATTATGTCATTAAATTATATCTTGGTAGCATACTTCACGCTCTTTTACCCTAATAAATAAACCAAATATACTTTTTTCTAGGAATACCCATATTCCCTCCTATATTCATAAAGGGATAGGTTGGAATAAGTATAGATTTGAGCTGATTTATTTAAAAATGTATTTTTTCTAATAAATAATCCCTTAATTGAATCTCTAGTGATGGTCAATTACCATTACAGAGCATGAATCCAAGTTAACTTATTTAATTATATTTTTTCCATACCTAATTTGGGATGATGAGTTTAAAATATGGTGACTGGATGTGGTCTTAAAAGATCCACTATAGGCCTAATTGTTGATCATTAATCTTCATACCTTCTTTAAAGTGGTTAAGATTTCCATTCAAGCTAATATTGGATTTAATGGAGGTATACATGTGGGAATCTCAATATCAAGACAAAATTTTTTATATTATTCTTCTAGTGTCCATAATTGATGGTGGTATGAAGCTAGTCGGGGTGCTTCACACATGGGAAGCCTGAGAAGTGAATTTTCATTTTCTACTAATTCTGGGAGGCCTCTAGTGTAGTTCTATTAATGGGTGTGTATGGGGAGAACTAAATTAAATTGAACCATTAAATCAAATCAATTTCACTGACATGGATAGTATGGAATCCTCTAAATATTCTTACAACATGGAATACCTGAGAGTATCATATATGGATCACATTTAAGCTAGTTATTTCTGGTATATAAATCCACTTAGTCAACCAGCAGTAGGTAATAACCATTATAGAGATCTAGTCAAGGAGGATATTAGGGAAGTTAAATATATTTAATATTGGTGTAGTTATCTATGTAGTGATATGAACCTTAGGTTTAGTATGAGAGTTCCAATCAGATATATATGGTAGATTAGTCTACTATTGGGAGAAAAGTGGGGCCTTCTACTATGAGTTGTCAAATTCTAGTTTCCACTAATTTTTATAATGAATTATTTGATATATTTAATTGACATTCCATTATTTCTTAGAAACTAATTACTCTTTTGGACATAAATTAGAGGGGTTAACTACTAAAATGAGTCTTTTCATACTTATGTGGATGAAAATAGAGACAATATGGAAGTGTTCTTGTATCTTAGTAATGGATTCAGTCTATTATATATTGTATCTTAATGTTCTTAACATGAATCCCTTTCATTTTATTCTAGATATATACTAGTTGGAACAATTCTATGAATTTTTTGATTTTCATGACATGAGAGTATCATTATTATCTCTTGAATGGATCTAATACACACACTGTAGAGAATAAGAACTACTAGCTAAATAAGTTGGGTATTATATAGGATATTGTTTTGTGATCATAATAAAAATGAATAACCCTTTATTGGGGTAGTTGAAGATGAATGGAAATCATAATTATCACTAGTAGTGGACCTTTACCCTGATATGTTTCCTAAATAATGTTTTTTGATTCTTCTAGAGAAAGAGGTTGAGTTCACTATTTTTTCTACCTAGTACTAAACCAATATTTGTTCCCTTATAACACATGGATCTTACCTAATGAATGGAATTAATTATACAATTTATGGATTAATAGGATAAAGGATACATTAGGCCAATTACTTCTCCATAGGGTGATCTGGTTCTTTTATCCGAAAAATTTAATGGAAGTTCACTCCTTTTTGTTGACTATGTGAATTTAAAAAAATAAAAAATAAGAACCACTGTCATTTTCCCAGAATAGATGTTTTGTTTTTTCAACTTAAAATGGAAATAGGATTTTATAAAATTTACCTAAGTTCAAGATTTTGTAAACATTGGATCGGGCCGAAGATTGTTCCAAAGATATATTTTTAATGTAGGTATGGGGAATTTAGATACCCAATAATGAATTTTTCCTTAATTGACACTCTAATCATATTAATGGACTTGATGAAAAAACATATATCACCCCTTAGAAAACTCATTTATTACCTTATTTGTTTATGATATTCTAGTTTACTCTAGATAAATGTTTGAATATGAAAAACACCTATATATTTTCCTATAGAATTTAGAGGGTCATCTGTTATATTCTATGCTACTTGAATATCCATTCTAGATCAATGGGGATAAATTACTTAGACATGTGGTTTTAGATGTATTCATATTTATGGAATCAGAAATATATTATCCGTTATGTCATCAAAATTCCCCTCTAATATATTCAAGATTATTATATTTCTCAAAATTTCAGGTTATTTCCATTTAATTATTAGGTAATATTCAAGGAAAGATGCCCTAATGGTCAATTTGACAAGGAAATGGTTTAAATTTGTTTTGTAAAATCATTATAAATAATGCTTATTGGAGTTGAAAAATAGATTGTATTTAGCTACTATTATATTCATAGTCCAATTAGGATATGGTTTTGAATCATATTGTGACTTATCATTTATTTTTCTTAGTTAATAAAATTTTTGATCATAAATTACGGGAATATAGTTATAGGAAACCATATCCTAAAAAAATTTACTCTACCCATGAACTTAATGTATTTTTGCATTGTACATACCATAAATCTATAGAGGATTTATCTATTTTTTATAAATATGTGATTTTTACCAACAAATTGATATTAAAATATATATTTTCACAATGGTAACTTAATATTAGGTTACACCACTAGATACAATACCATAAATCATTTGATTTTTATATTTGGTATAGACTCGATAAATGATATATATTTTTTGATGCACTTAGTTGGAAATTATAATTATAGGAATATAAAGTTGAATGGAAATTATTATCAAATATGTCCCTAATATATCTATATGTGGTAAGGTCTTTAAGGTTGGTATGTACGTAATCCCACCTTTTTAACCCATAAAATATTCATTACATGGTACCACATTTATGAACATAGAGGATATTTGGGAGTTTAGTTTTCTGGAAATTAGGAACGCAATATCTAAAAAACAATATTCTAAAACACTTGAAATTATTATTCATATATTCATCACAGGTTAGTTTTACCATATATTATATTTTAGGGATATACATTAAATTATTTGGATGATAATAAATCTAGAATAGAATAACTAAGATAATATTTATCTTGTGATCCTCTAGAAAATGAATAGGGAATGACCATAAGAACATGAGACATGTCCTAATAGAATCATCATTTATCATAACATGGAAATGTGTATACAGAATTAATGTTTTAAATTCCTAATAATATTACATAGATTTATTAATTAGGTTACATTAAACATAATTACCAATGTTATTCGGAATGGTATTGTAAAACAATTAATATAAAGAGATTAATTATTTACCAAATAAATTTCTATTATCTCACGAAACACTATTTATATGTCTAAATTCATTTGTTCTACATATATCATAAGAAAAAATTACATTTATAACCCATGAGAGACAATGTAAATGTTTCTACTAAAATAGATTAAATTCTTAAATTCATAAATACATGATATTTACATAATTTTTCATCCAAGGACAATGAATTTTTTTTACTTTTTTATAAGTTCCAAATAAATTAATTATGGCTACATCTCAGTCAGTAGCCATGGATAGCAAAATGGTTTTATTATTCAAAACATATGAATATTTCATGTAAAATATAACAATTCTTGTAATTATTTTGGAATGATGATGAGTATACAATGTAGATTTTGTAAAACGAATAATGGGAGACAAATAAGGTCTCTGATTGATAAGAATATATATTTATAGTAATAGTATAATAAAAATTACATGATATGAATTTAATTAAATATGTTTAATATATTACACAAAAGTGGTACATGAATGGAAAAAAGAATAGGAGAGTTCCCTTACTTTGTGAAATAACATCCAAAACATGTAGAGTGAAACTATAGGACCATGGGAAAAATTAGGGGGAATTTAGAGATTGGAATTGAGAATAATTTCATGATTAAGGGATTTGAATAGGAGAGTAATAAGGGGTGGTATGGTATTTATAGAACAAAATGAGGAATTGATTAATAATTTATAAATATATATCTTGGAACTCTATCTTGAGGTAAATAAAAAACCATTGTCATACCCATTGTCTTCTCTCATGGAGTTGGATATTTAAATCATATTTTATAAGATATTAATCCATTTTAAATGAAATACATTTTCTAATTTTTACTTTGGATGTGGAAATTTAACATTTTATTAAAATTTATATTTTAAATTATTAATTTCCATTTTAGGCTATAGAATATTCATTTATAGGTTTTAAAATTGATTAAAATATATTAAACATTATAATATTAATAAAATAACCTATTTTTAGTCATATATGGTATATAATTAACTATTACATAATTATTACAGATATATGAAATTAAAAAACATACTAAAAACAAAAATCATTATACTTATTATTCCTTAAAAATAATGTATTTTAGATAATTATAAAAATTTTACCATAACCTAATTTCAACATGTTAATTTTAAATATAATATTTTTTTTGTATAAATCTTTCTCTACATTTGATATTATGAAATATTAAATAATAAATACTCAATTATTGAAATATAGAAGTTTTTACAACATAATCAAATTCCTAACACTTATAAAAAATTACTCGAAAACTATAAAATTATATTTAAATAAATATTATTTTATAAGAAAATATTATAAACAATAAATTATTTACAATTGTTGAATCATAATGGTGTATATATTTTCTAATATAAAAATTATGTTATATTTGTGTCAATAAATCTATTTATCACATTTTTTTATATCCTTATGTATTTTAATAAATAAAATAATAATGAACATAGAATTGAATAAATAAAAAATTCATTTATACAAAGGAAATTACACTTTTTAGATGATAAGGTTTAGATACATAACCCCTTGTTACACTATCATATACCCTATGGGTAATGTTTATGATGGTGATTCATTAATGGGGTGGCTCTACTAAGATTAACCTAATGGTGATATCCACCTACTTGAACATCTCCTTTAGTTGACTCTGCTAAAGCCTTACTAGTTGAAGCTATACTTGGTCTTGGACAACGGGAAACCCTTATGATGATAAATCCCTCTCATGTTCTAAAAAATGGTCTTCGAGAGGTTTAATCCTACTAGTTGATGCTATTATTTCATTCTTATTTATTAATTTAACCTTTACCATTACCTTTAATAAAATCTAATCCTAACAAACACTTTATAAAAACTTCATTACCAAAAAACATAATTCCCAATGGTCATTTTTACCAATGATCATATTAACGAATTGTCATGTAATATTAATTTTACATTCATATCTAAATAGTCACATTTATGATTATAACCTATATATAGAACCAAAAATCCATATTTACTATTTCATTCCCAAAGGATATTATATTTAGATTGATACTGTCAATTATATTAATAATGATTATTTTCGTTTTTATGGTTTTTATGGAGTGTGTAATATTTCTATAATTGTCCAATCCTATGTAGTATACAATTGTGTGGTCTCAATTATTTGGTCTTTATATCCGTATACTAGTCTTAGATATAGTAATCGATATTATTACTTGAAATGTAATATTTTTTATATAATAGAATTTCTATGTACATACAGTATGAAAATTAATTAAATAACCATTATGAGAATAATTCTATTATTAATCACAAAAGGAATATTCAGGTCATTTCATTTTCTCCTATAATAAATTTCATCCTCTAAATTTGACTCTAGCCTCAAGAAGAATATGAATATTTATTCTTTCATCGCTTCTTCATGTTCTAAAGAAGAATCTTAAAATTTTTGATTTCTACTGAGGAATTTCATAAGTCCTTTTTATTATTACTCAACTATAACACCCATATATTTTATAAAAAAAATTTCTTTGAATAAATTTAATTTTTGAGAGCTTTCACTACACGCAACACTAATTTTTAACAAACATCAATATATTATTTATTTTACCATTATCATTATTAATTAGACGTGAAAATTAATGTTATTAATAGGAATAAAAACATTTCAATTTTTAGTTCTAATTTTTTATATAAATAATTTATATTGATAAAAAATTACTTAATTTTCCTTAAAGTCTGTATACGTTTTGAAAATATTATTTTCTCATAAATATACTTTTTTATTTCCTTTTTAAAAATAATAAAATTAACATTTGACACTCTTATAAAATTAAATTTATAAAAATGAACACATATTTTTAACTCATCATTTAAAAATTATCTTTGGGTAATTTATTTGTATTTTTCTCAAAAGATTAATTGTTTCAATGAATAGTAAAAGTACTAGTTTTTATTGAAAACTGCATTTCCGTTTAAAGAATTTATAAGGTTCCATTTTTTAAAAATGATTTTAAAAATAAAATTATATAAATAATATATCTATTAATATAATTTATTTATTTAGACTATTTTTCATACTTAATGTTTATATAAAAACATTTTTAACTTTTGAACATCTTATCTTTGGACAACCACTTTCTCGTCGCATATATGGGTTCAATATTAAATTAAATTATTCTACTTCTATGAGTTGAATTATGAAAAATATATTCCATATTTATAACCAGAATATATTTTATTATCAAATAAGGATGACATATAATTTTACCATAATTTTTTGTGAAAAAAAGTAAAAATTATTTACCATGGTTAAGGTAAACAAGAGTTCATTGTGGGGTTACACTAAATTGATAAGTGTTAAAAATGAAAAAAAACATGTCTAATACCTATTATATGGTTATATTTTGACCATATCTATTATAAATATTGAAAATGGAAAAGTATTTTTGGCCTTATTAAATGTGAAAAATGTGGATGTAATTCTTTCTTTTAAAAAATTCTAAGTTTGTCATTTCCCCCACTTATAAATGGGCACCCACTATCCTCTCCTCTACAATTATCCAAAACCAAATGTTTCAGAAAAAAACCAAACCAAACCACATGATTAATTTACTACCATCATCCTATAATCCCTTTATTTAACATAAATCTTTCCTAGGATAGATTTTGGTACAAACGAAAATTGTTTTCTGAATAAGAGGTATCATCTTTAACCAAGTGTTTTGTTTTATTTATTTTTTCCCATCCTTAAAATATTATATAATTATTATGATATAATGACATGTATATATCCCATAAAAGTTTATTTTAATATTTTAATTGAATGGACTAAATACTTATCCTCTTCAATCAAATAGGATATGACATCATCATTTGTGTGTACGGTAGACTACCACCTCATGGACCAATGTTATTTGTTATCCATCACCATCTTACACAGATTGATATAATGATGTATTTATTAAAAATATATGATATTTATGATATTATTATAATTCGAAAATTATTATAAAACATTTACCTTCTTTAATTCCTTTTTATGGGGAGACAATAACATCATTCATGTGTATGGCAGACTACTGTCTCGTGAATCAATATAATTCATTATTCACTAAAACATTTAATATAAGGTAATTAGGGTAAATTTGAAGAATATATGTGATTTTTTCGTAAAAAGTTATTCTAGAAAATTAATATATTTCTTACCTTTCTTTTGTTCTACTTTTCATATAAATGGAAAGAGTTTTCATGTGTACATATGACCAACCATCTCCATGAACGGTGTATTTTTTTTCTATCTCAAAATTTAATGAATTTCTATAAATACATATATAATTGATATATATGAAATTTATATCATGGAATAAATTGGGGTGATTTTGGATCCATGATCAATATAATATGATTGAAAATACAAAGTCAACAAAAACATGAAAAGCAAAGCAGATATTAACCGAAAATTTATTTTTTACATGGAATTATTAATACACAAGTAATAAAAGGTTATAAGTAATTAATATATGGTATTATATATATATTTATGGTTTTATAATTGATTTATAATAAAATTATATTTATTATATAGAAATTTTGAAGGTGTGCAAAAGAATTCGAGATATACAGTAAGATATTTTTGTCTCAGTTTACTTTTTTTGACACATGTTTTGTAATGAACCTATATTATTTTATGAGATATATATTATAACACCCTAAGGTGTTATGGTGTTTATATTTTTAATGTTAATAACTTTGAAAGCTTCTGTTGCACGCAAAAACTTGTATAATCACACAATAAAATATTATTATTTTAACATTGGTCGTTATGTTGGAGATTCTGAATAGGATTGACTAAATTATAAAATCATAGTTAAAACGTGTTTATAAAATGAATTAATGGATTTATAAATAAATTGTAAATGAAAATAAAAATCAATTAAATATAAATGATGTGTTCTTATTAAAAAACTATGTTTTCCCATACTAGCATTTTATCTTAATAAATTTAATTAACCACTATTAGTAAAATATCTTAATGAAATATATATTATATATATTAACAAAATTATATTCATCTAATAATTTTTATTATCTTAAGATAAGAATAAAACTAATTCTAAGCATAAATGGTTATATATTTATAAAGACACTTTTGTCACCTTTTAATGGCGTACTAGTTTTATATCTCGTTTTTGAAACATTTATAAATTGTATTTGTAAAATTAAATTATTATTTTAAATTGAAATATAAAAATTTACTTTTTTTAATTTTTGTTATTTTTCTAATAAGTTTCATGTGTTGAGGAGTAGTGATAACATTATTACATTTTAACTAAAAATAGATTTTTTGTATAAATCATTTATAGTGTTATGTTATTTTTTTATTGAAATTAAAGTATAATTAGATAAATTTTTTATCATTTAATGAAATTTAGACCATTTTAATCAATTTTACATCGAATTTGGATATAAAAACATTTCAATCTTTTAAAAGTTTTCACTTCATAAAAAATGTTTTTATGTTCCATCAACGAGATTAATTTTAAATTAATTTTAGAAAATTATGTGTCATGAATTTTGAAAAAATGAATTCCATATTTTGAATCATATGTTCAAAATTTAGTAAATATTTCTCTTCATTTTTTGGACGATCTGAACTGTAACTTTAGTATTTTCTTAATTACGGCAGTTAAGGGTAAATCGTGTAATTAATGGTTAAGGTAATATTATAAGTATTATAAACTAGACCTAATAGTTTTCCGGATTTTAATGAATAACTTTTTTGACTAAAATAATCTTTGGGTGGATTTTTGGCTTCTTGGAGCCACTCAGATGACTTAAAACTTTTATAGTATTTTATTCTAAGAAATGTCAAATAAGTAATACTGATGTTTTTAATAAGTGTTTCTTATATATATATATATGGTTATTCAGAATATATTTTTGACTATAAATATTAATTTTGAATCCAAAATAGTTAAATTCATTATATTAATTTATTTTTAAATTTTAGGGATGATTTAAATAAATTAATGGCATGCACAATGACGATGCAGGTAATTGTTTAATTAATAGATATATAAAATAAAATGTTATTAGGAATATTAAAATAAACTTAATTTGATATAATTAAAGCAATAAACAAATTTTATAGATGTAATAAACATATTATTTATCTATTTATGGTTTTCTACAATGTTTTATTTTTGATATGATATGTTTTAAAAGTCAAGCAATGAATAGTCTCAAAATTGACATTAAGTATATTATCCAATAAATAATATTTTATTATGTGAAATAACATTATTAAAAATCTAAAATTATGCCAAATTACTGGGATGAGGTTTCCAATGTGATAAATGTTCTATTTATTGTTCTTTTTGATTTATATTGAAACTATATTTCCCCTTAAAGAGTAAAAACACATGTTGTCTCGGTAAGAGTTAATGAGATTAAATAATGGTTAAAGGAAAAAGAAAAGGGTAAGAATATGAACTAATTTTTTTAAAAAAAATATTTATTAAGAGGATTTCAACCCATACTAATATTATTTTCAAAATAACTCACTTTCGATAAATTTTTAATTGAAAATTAATTTATATTAATTTAATATTATAAGAGTATCCTAAAGTGCCTTCACCTAAATTATAAAAGGGCACCTCCTTCCTCACATATTCACACCACATTGAGCCTTTTAGATTGTCCAACACCTGCCCAAATTAGCTCCCAACAACCTTCCTCTAATCCTAAAATATTTCCTTTGAGAATAATGTGACACCCCAAGCTTCCACGGTACACTTCTCTTTTAATAATTAAATAGCTTACAGTATACGCAACACCAAGTTCGAGCACACCATGACCTAAAAAACCAGCTGTTTAAAAACTTGTTTTGAATAGTATTAGCTAAATTATGAAATTTCTATATTATATAATTTATCAAATGTTTTTACATCTATTAAAATTATTTTATATGAATAATATAAAAATTAATCCAATATTACACATTAAAATGATCTTTTTAAAAAAACTTTTACCGCTTTTAATGGAGAACACATTTTAAATATATAATTTGACACATTTATATATTCAATTTAATAAAATAACCTTCGTATTTCAGATTGGGAAATCATAATTTACTTTCGATAAATTTGTGGTGTTATTCTGAAAACATTTAAATTTTAATGAATAGTAAAAATACAGCATTTTAATTCAAAAAATATTTTTCATCTAATTTATTTATATTATTATTTCAGCCTTTAAATGGGTTTTAAAGTATAATTTTATTAATTTTATAACATTTAATTCAAATTAGGTCATTGGATGTAATTTTACATTGAAATTTGATATAAACACATGACAATCTTTTGATGGTTTTTACATTTTAAAAACTCTTTTTCTCGTACCATCAATGGGATTAATTTTAATTTAATTACTAAAAATTAAATGTTTTTAATTTTTAAAAATATATTACATTTGTTGAATCAGTGGGTAAAAATTATTTAAATAGGTTTATTTTATTTTTTGACATTATGAATAGTAACTTCAGTAATTTTTATTATCACAGTCAAGGGTAAATCAGGTAATTAAGGGTAGAAATAAATTATAAAATTACCCTAAAACCTATATACAATATATTGGATGACTAAATTAGACAATCATCATCTATTTTATTCAATTAAATAATTTAATGGACACTTTTTCATGAATATGACTTGAATATTACAAAAATCAATGAATGTGAAAACATTTCACACTCTCATTTCTTATAATTATAATAATTTTAATATAAGGATAACTAAGAGATAACATTGATAAAAAATAGTATCTGGAAATATAATATAATTATATACATCATTTTAATTTGTTTATAATTTTTATTTATTCAATAATTACCATTAATGAAGACATAATAGTGAAAGAGAAAAGTATTTTATTAACTGAAATATCAAGTAATAATAATAAAAATATTGAAATAAATATATTTTGACTTAATTAATGACATAAAAATAATTTTATATATTACATAGACATGTCAGTGACCTATTGGAGGTATGTTTTTTATGTTATCCTGTTGTTTTTTCTATTTTTAAAAATGAAATTGATGAATATTACCAAAATTGTCATAAATGATACTTTAAACTAAATAATATTTTACTAAATGTTATAAAATTAATAAAAATATAATATTTTGAAAAATAATTACTATAATATTAAATATTTGATAAATTATTTAATTTGGGTTCCTTTGGAATTTTTTATTAACTATATTAACCCTATATCATAAAAGAAAGTAAACACGATAAGAGTGAAATGATTTAACTAGGGATTAAATACAAAGGGTAAGGTTAATATTGTATCCTAAACATACATAAAAATCATTATTTACTGGTATTTAGACCCATGATCTTATTATACTCTAAAAAAATCACTTTGGAGATATTTTAAAATGAAAATAAATTTATAATAAATTAATAGTTTTTGTGTTTCCGAAAGTGTCTCTCCCCTCTCTTTTAAAAGGGAACCCCTCCTTCTCTTTTATTCACACATCTATAGACCTTTTTCTCAACCAAACCATACCCAATTATCATCCCAACTTCCATAAATTATTCCAAGATTCAAGTCTTTGGAAAAAAATCTATCTTAATGAGTCCTTTTGTGAAAAGCAAAAGGAGACACTCAAAGAAGAGGTGATTGTTTTACCAATTCAATTCAATTTCATTTCTTCTTCTAATTCCTATTAATTTTTTGATTCCATAATAAAGTAAAAAATCTAGTACCATATATATTATAATATGTTATTATCATTATGATACAACTATATTCCTCCTTTTATTTATACTACAAATAACAATATCACAATTCATGTGTACGTACGGATTACAGTCTCCACGTCATTGTGTAATTTTTTATTAAAATATAATTTATTTGGTTTTATATAATTATGAGTATAATGTATATAGATAATAAACATAACATGATATTTTTTTGTATAATTAATGTACCATCCAATTCCATACAATTTAACCATCAAGGGAATGATATTGTCGGTCGTGTGTACGTACAACCTACCGTCTCCATGGCACGATGAAATTCATTATCCATGTTAACAATGAAAGAATTATTGTAAAATTTATATGATGAGTAGAAATAATAATTATGAACTAAATATCATTCTGTATATGAATAAAATAAATCCTATTCATAAAAAACATAACTTACACAACATAACAGGAATGGGAAAACGAAACGGTTAAAGAAAAAAATAATGGTAATACTAAAATATTATTAATAAAATTATATAAGTGGATTATATATGATATAATAAATATGGATATGGTCCTAGTAAAATTAAATAATATTCTTTAACCATTATACAGATGGTTAAAACACCCTCAAATAATGTAAAGTGAAAGGTAATTGTTAATTTAGTAATCTCATTATTATCTGAGGTTGTTTACATGTAAGTATCAACCCAGACCCATTTATGATCCAAGTCCATGATTATTAAAATTTAGTTAAACATATTATTGAAACATTTTTACTGTCATTTTTAACCATGTTTTAAATTTGATAAAATATTTTGAAATTAATCTTTCTATCGTTTTCTGAATAAGGTACATTATAACCTTTCCAAAAAATTAGGGAAATAATGTTTTTTAACTTATATGGCATGAGAAGCTATGTCCACAAAAATAATACCTTGATATTTTAAGGCTTTCCTTGAAATATTATAAGGTTGTTTTTAAAATTAATTTTTTCTTTAATAATTACATGAATTTAAAATTATTTCAAAGTATATGGGTTATTTTTCTCAAATAATTTTAATGATTTTATTAGATTATTTCCATCTATGTTAGATTCATTTCTTGTATTTTATGCTTAATTGAAATTGATTTATTCTGATACAATATTCCATATTTTATTTAATGGTTTATGATATGTTCGATTGTGGATATTCTATTTGTATACCATTCATGGTTTATGGTTAATGTATTAACATTTTGTATGTTAGTTTCAATACAAATTTTTACATTTGTTATGTTTCACCCTTTTCATATGAGTACTACATTGGACTTAGTGTGTGATGAGTTAGGAACCTTTTAATGAAATCCCTATGGGTTGGGGACTGGTTAATGAAATCCCTATGTTTGGGAATCGGTTAATGAAATCCCCTCAAAGCATCGGTAGTTATCATGAAAAAAACTATATTGGGTTTTGACAGATGTCTTATTAGAATATGTATAGTCAAGGCATGAGGCCTTGATGGTGTGGTTATGATATCTGGCATTGTGAATTCCGTTATTGTGATATTAGTTAATGAAAATACATATGATTATTCGACTAGAAGAATATCCATGTCAAAATTTTAATATCATTTTTTTATTAATTCTTTCTATATTATATTCTATATTGTATGTAAAAGTCTTGTGTTTAAGTTCTATAACATTCCTTAAAAGTTTATTCTTATTTGTGATAGCTTCTGATATAGTTTTTACCCTTACTGAGCATTTGATATCACCACTTTATTATATTTCTTTTTTCCCTAGGATGTGGAGTAGTATATTATGACTGACCTATAGGGATAGTCTATGTGATATGATTTTTTTCAAAGGAGACAATATGTTTTTTTAATTTCTATATGTAATTTAAACATATGTTTGTATATAGTTTTTTCAAGGATACTAAAATGATCAGTCCTTATGTACTATATTTTTTGTGGCCATTCCAATGTAAGAAAATAATGCTACGACTCTATGTAATTAGGCTCGGGGAATTACGATTGGTCTTAAAATAAGTATAGTAAAATCCATAGAAACTATATTTAGAAAAGAATTTAATTTAGGTACACTACCCTAAGATATAATTTGAGGATAAGTATATAAGAACATGCTAAAATTTTGGTAACATAGAGATTATATGGGTATTACCAGAAAAACATCCATGTCTAGATACTACAATTGGATGTGGTTATGGCATATATGGACCTAGGATTAAAACCTCTGACAAGGTGTTCCGAGCCTCGCTCGGGGTAACCTAGTATATGACAATGTATCTTACTGTGCACCTGGTTTGACACTCTTTGGGGATATAATTGGGATAATTCATGTTTTCTTTAAAACCCATTATGAATTATTTTAAATAAAATATGTCTCCAAAGAAACAATTTTTAGGATTATGAGATTAGATATTAATAAATTTTCAATTTATGTTATGTATATTATGAGTTTGGAATTATGCATTATGATTCATAACATAATCTATTGTATGAAATTATTTAGAAATGGAGCATAGTGGAAGGAATGGAAATTGTATTAGTGCATGGAATCCATATAGGGATTTCCCTCCTATTCAATATTATGATAGTGGTACAGGTGATACAACTGGTGTTGAAGAGCTTATAACTATACTAGTACTGCATAATCAAGTTATCAACAATAACCTTACCTGTATAGAGAACCCTGATCTAGAACATGGATGATCAACATTAAACTGAATCATGAGACAAAAAACTCTAACATTCAATAAGACTACAAATACATTTGTAGATGAACAATGGATAAGTTCCATAGAGAAAATATTTTTTTCCTTTAAGGAGTAACGAAAGGGAAAATTTTGTCATGGAAGTTTATCATCTCTCAATATATGAAAATCAATGGTGTTTATTAATTAAAAACATGGAGGAGGATGAATAAGTATAAAATATGGAATTGAGGGAGTTTGAATAACATTTCATAGAAAAATATTTTACTTGTGATATGAAAGTAGATATGGAGAGGCAATTTACGAGACTAAGGCAGAAGGTGGTTGAGAATATTGAAAAGTATGAATCAAACTTCACAAGGTTATAAAGGCATGTAGCAAACTACATACATCACCCAATAAGTAAAATTGACTGATTCTTTGATCGGTTAAAACCATTCCTCTTTCAGATGTTGGTCTCACAATATTTCATATTATAAGAATATATAGTCTTGTGTGCTATCAGGATAGAATTTAAATTCTCTAAGTCTTATGAATTTAAAATAAATCAATAGAATAAGATAGTTGTTTAATACTATAGAAAATTAAATAAGTGGAATAAGGGAAAATCTAACATTCCACCCTGTAGTAATTGTGGGAAGAAACACCATGGTACTTAATTAAATGGAATGTGAGTTTGTTACAAGTGTAGAGAAAAATCCCCCCAAAATCATGATTTCAAAGGGAAGAAATAAGATGTCATTTTTCAATGATACAATAGTAAATAAATGGCACATTATGAAAATTATTCTCCTAAATTTGAAGGAAATTTTTCCTAGAAAATTCCAAGGGAGAAAGGCTAGTCTTATACAATCACAATAGCTGGGGATGAAACTCTTATTGACACAGTGGCTGGTACAATAATCATCTCTTCAAATTTAGTGAATGATTTATTTGATTATGGGTCCACTGTTTCCTTTATATCATCCATATTTTCATTAAAAATATATATTTCTAATTTAATTTAATAAGGGAGTTGTCAATCAAAACCCCTAAGGGAAGTCTCATTGCAACCAAGATGTGTCAGGAGATTCCCATTATTGTATATAAACATACTTTATCTGCTGACTTGATCATTATACCTATGGTGACTTTGATATAATATTAGTATGGATTGTCTATCAAAATATTATGCAAAAATATTTTCCAAGAATAACGATATTATGATTTTTGAGGAATGTGTATAATCCATTATCTTTAGAGGAGAAACTTCATCATCTAATTATTATCTAGATCCACCACCAATAGCTCATCTGGATGAAATTCATGGGATGGAAGAGAAAAAATAATCTATGGGTAAAGAAAGAAATATTAAAATTGAGAATGTACATATTTTCCAAGAATATATTGATTTATTTTTAGAAGATTTACCTCAACAACCTCCAGAGTTGGAGGATATGTTTTTAATTGATTTAACCCCAAATGCAAGTCTAATATCAAAGACTCTCTATAGAATGGACATTGTGTAATTTCTATATTTGAAGTAACAATTAGAGTAGTTGAGTAGTAAGGGATTTATTTTCCTGAATGTTTCTTTAGGGGGACCCCAATTACTTTTGTTAAGAAGAATGGTAGATCAATGAGACTATGCATTGACTATAGATAAAACAACGCAATTACAATATATAATAAGTATCCTCTTCCCCGTATTGATGATTTGTTTGATCAACTTCATGCAGCTCAATATTTATCTAATATTGACCTTTATTCTGGATAACATTAATTTTGTGAAAATAATGAATACATTCTGAAGATAGATTTTTGAACAATGTATAGTCATTATGAATTTACAATAATGTCATTTGGATTAACTAATGTATCTTCCATTTTCATGGATCTAATGAACAATGTGTTCATGGAATATCTTAATGTTTTTTTTGTATCAATTATTGATGATGTATTGGTGTACTCCAAAATCTAAAAAGGCTAGGAGAACCACTAGAAGAATTTTTTTGAATACTCTTAATAGAAACAAGATATATGTGAAGTTTAACATATATGAATTCCGGATTCATGAAATATATTTTCTTGGACATATTGTCTTGAAGGATGGAATAACTGTTGATCCTACAAAGAAAAATTAAATCCAATAATTTATATCACCAATGATTATAACTGAGGTACACCGTTTTATTGGTTTATCAGGTTACTATTAGTATTTCATCAATATTTTCACCCTGTTGGCTAACCTATTAACCAATATCACATGTAAAGGGGTCAAATTCATTTGAAAAAAAAGAGTATGAATAATATTTGGAATAATTTAAAATATGATTAGTCAATGATACAATCTTGAATTAACTATCACGGAATGATGTGTTTATGATTTATAGTAATGCATCATGGAAAGGACTTTGTTGTGTCCTTATGCAGAATAGTAGAGTTATTTCATATGCATCAAGGAAATTAAAAATTTAATAATAAAACTACCAAACTCTTGATCTTGAGTTAGCATCATTAAATTTTCTATAAATATATGGATACAATATATATATATGGTAAAATATTTGAGATATATATTAATCACAAGAGTTTCAAATATATTTTCTCTCAGAAATAACCTAAAATGAGACGAAGGAGATGTCTTGAGCTACTCATGGATTATGACTTCACAATAAACTACCACCAAAGAAAGTAAAATAAGGTGGTAGATTCTTTAAGTAGGAAGGATCCTGGAATTATGAACAAGATGAGGGTTGAAAGGGATCCTATGTTCATGGATATAATAAATATAATTATTGGAATTATCATATAAGGTGAAACATCACTACTTTTTCTAATTTTTTCTAAACCATATTTACATAAAAGGATAAAAATTTATCATTATGATGATGAGGATATTAAGAAAAAATATAAAGGGGTGAATGATGGGAGATTGATTGACATCATATTTGAAGATTCCAATTTGAAATTGTAGAAGATGTATTGTATTCTCGCTATACCTAAGCTAAAAATTGAATTATTTTATGATGCTCATAAATCCAATTTCTATATATGCCGTGGTAGAACAAAGATGTATAAATATTTAAAGGAAATGTTTTGGTGGGACAACATGAAGAGGGGTATTTCTAAGAATGTGTGAAGATGTTTGGTTTTTAAATAAGTGTAGGATGGAAGAAATCAGCCTAAAGGATTCATGAAACCCCTTCCTATGTCTGTGTAGAAATGGTATGATATTACGATTGAATTTTCCATGGGACTACCAAAGACTCAGAGAATAAATGATGTGATATGGGTTATTTTGGATCGTATTACCAAATCAGCACATTTTCTTGCTATAAGAGAAGACTAACCATTGAACATCTTTCAAGACTTTACATTAATGAAGTTTTTAGACCTTATGGTGTACCCATATTGATTATTTCTAACCATGATCCCCATTTTACAAAGAGATTCTGGAAAAGTCTTTCGAAATACATATATACTAAGCTTCTTCTGAGAAATTCCTACCACCCTAAAATTGGTGGACAATTAAAGATGAATATTAAAACTTTAGAAGACATTTGGAGATCTTTATCACATGACACTCAATGTATGCGGGATCAGTATTTACCTCTTGTAAAATTTTCATATAACAATAGCTTTAATATAAGTATTTAGATGGCACAATATGAAGATTTATATAAAAAGAGATGCCATACCCCTAATTTTGGGGATGATGTTTGTGAAAGAAAACTCGTAGGCCTAGAAATTGTTTAGGAAACAATGTAAAAAGTGAAAATAATTCAAACACATATCAAAATAGCTGAATGTAATAAAAATATCAATACTGATAACCAAAGGAAATATTTTTAATTTCAAGTAGGAGATCATGTTTTCTTGATGGTATATCCATGGAAGTGTGTTAAAATATTTGGTAATAAGGGTAAAATAAGTCCTAGGTCCATCGGACCTTTTCAAATTTTGGAATGAATTGGAGTTGTAGCTTACAATTTGGTAATGGTTCCAAGTTTCTCAAAATTTCATGATGTATTCTATGGGTCATTGTTAAGGTAATGCATGCCAGAACAAATGAATGTACTCATATAAAATGAAATAGAACTATAACCCAATTTATTTTATTGGGAAGAGCCTATCAAGATTCTAAACTCCAGAGATCGTGTGTTGAGAAATCAGATGACTAGTCTATTAAAAGTTATTTAGAGAAACCATAAAATGAAAGAGGCAATGTGGGAACCAGAAGAACTTCTGATAAATAACAACATGAATCTTTTTAAAAAATTATATTCGAGAAATGATGAGGAAGAAATTATTTTTATGAGAGAATAATGTAACCCCCCAAGCTTCTATAACGCACTTCTCTTTAAATAATTCAATATCTTACACTTTACGCAACATCAAGTTCGAGCGCACTATGACCTATCAAACTAGCTATTTAAAAATAGATTTTTATAAGTATTAACTAAATTATGAAATTTATATATATTATATAATTAATAAAAAAATCACATCCATCCAAATGATTTTACAGACATAAGATAATAATTAATCCAATCATACACATTAAAAAGTTTGTTTTATCTAAAAATAATTTTTCCACCTTTTAATGGAGATCCCATTTTAAATCCCATATTTGGCACTTTTATAAATTAATTTTTGAGAAAAAAACTTATTCTAAGGATTTTGGAAATAAATAATTACTTTTAATAAATTTTTGGTGATTTTCTAAAAACTTTCATATTTTAATAAATAGTGAACAATACTTCATTTTAATTCAAAACTAATTTTCATCTAATTTATTTATATTATTAGATTATCCTTTAATTTTTTTAAATTATTATTAGATTATTTTTTACTATTTAATCTAATGTAGTTCATTGGAAGTAATTTCACAATGATATTTGATATAAACACATGTCAACCTTATGATAGTTTTTACTTTTTGAAACCCTGTATTCTTGTTCCATCAATAGGATTAATATTAATTTAATTACTTCAAATTTTATGTATTAAATTATCAAAAATGTATTGCGTATTTGGAATCAGTGGGTAAAAATTATTTAAATAGGTTTATTATATTTTTGACATTCTGAATAAGAACTTTAGTGATTTTTTATTACTGTGATTAAGGGAAAATAATTTAATTAAGGGTAAAACTAAACTATAAAATTACCCTAACACCTGTAAAAAAGGTAATTGGATGAATAAATTCTACCTTTATCATCTAAGTTTCTAAATTAACACATTTAATGTACACTTTTCCATGAATATGACATGAATATTGTTAAAATCAATGAATGTTATAAAATGTCACACTCTCGTTTCTTATAAGAATAATAATTTTAATATAGAGATCACCAAGATATAGATTAGAAGATAAATATATTATGTAAATATAAAATTATTATATACATCATATTAATTTATATATAATTTTTTGAGATTAAATAATTACTATTAATAAGGACACAATAGTAAAGAAAAAAATTATTTTATCAATAGAAATATCAAATAATGATATTAAAAATATTAAAATAAATATCATTTTAATTAATTAATCACAAAAATAAATTTTAAATATTACATTAACATGTTAGTGACATATTTTAATTATTTTTTCTATGTTTATCATGTTTTTTTTCTATTTTTAAAAATGAAAACATTTAATAGTATCAAAATTGACACAAATGATACTTTAAAATAAATATTATTTTATTAAATGTTATAAAATTCATATAAATATAAGATTAAAAAAATTATAATGTTAAATATGTCATAAATTATCCGATTTGGGTTCATTTTTAATTTTATAGTAACTATATTAACTCTATATTATACAAATACATGTAAACACAGTTAGAGTTAAACTATTTAACTGACGGTTAGATAAAATAGATTAGGTTACGTTTTTGACGTAAACATATCTAAAAAAATTGATTAAGAGTATTTTTACCAATAATTATCTTAGAATCTAAATAATTAACTTTGGATCTAATTGAAATCAAAAATTCATTTATAAGAAATTAATAGTTTTGGAGTTTCCAAAACTGTCTCTCCCCTCTCTTATAAAAGGTCACCTCTGCTTATCTTTTATTAACACATCTAAATATATATTTCTGGGCCAAAACATTCCCAATTATCCTCCCAAATTCCCTCACTTCATCCTATATTCCATAATATGGGCATAAATCCAACCTAATGATTCCTTTTGGGCAAATAAAAAGGAGACACTCGAAGAAGAGGTAATTATTTTACCAATTCAATCCAATTTCTTTTAATATTATACATTCTACTGCTATGATTTTTCTATATTAAAGTATAAAATACGGTATAATATATATTATGAGATGTTATTATAATTATGATATGACAATATTCCTTCTTTAATCTATCCTACGAATAATAATATCACCATGTGTGCGTGTGTATAGCTTACCACCTCTACATTGTGGTGTAATTTTTTATTCAACACTAAATTATTTTCATCAGTTTAATGATCATTATAATGGATAAAAATAATTAATATAACAGGATACTTATTCGTTATAATTTATATACCATCGAATTCCATACCATTTAACCATCAAGGGAATGATATCGTCGCTCATGCGTACATACAACTTCCGTCTCCATGACATGGTGAGATTCATTATCCATATTAACCATGAAATAATGATTATAAAATTTATATGATGTGAAAAAATAATAATTATGAACTTAATATCATTATTTATATCAAAAAAATACATCCAATGCATAAAAAACATGACATACATGAAAAAATAGGAAAGGGAAAATGAATCTGTTAACAACCGAAATGATGGTAATACTAAAATATTATTAATAGAATTAAATAAGATGTTTATATATGATATCATAAATATGTATATAGTCCTGTTATAATTTAATAACATTATTTAATAGTTCTACAAGAGTTTAATATAACCTTAACTAAAGTAATTTATAATGTAAGTGTAAATTATTCAATCCAATTATTATCTGAGGTTGATTATATGTAAATATATAGTGGGAGAAATATGTTCATACTTGTCCATGTTTCAAAAAAATGTATTTAAAAATATTATTAACTATTTTTTAAATTAATTTTTACGCATGTTAAACTTTTTATAAATTTTTTTAAAGTAATATTTCTATCATTTTCTAAATTAGTCGATTATGACTTTTTGAAAAATTAAGGAAAAAATGTTTTTTAACTTATACGGCATGAGAAAATATTTATACCGTCATGATGCCTTAACATTTATATGATTCTATTACAATATTATAGAGTTATTTTTAATAAAAAAAATATTTTATAATTATGTGACCTTTAAAATATTTCAAATTAAAAAGTTTTTGTTTCTCTCAAAGAGTTTTAATGATTTTATTATATTATTTTCATACATGTCAACATCCTTTTTTGGATTTTATTCTTAATAGATGTGAATTTATTTTGATACAATCTCCCATACTATATTGAATGGTTTATGATATATTTTATTATGGTTGTGCTATTTCGATACCATTAATGGTTTATGGTTAAATTATTAACATTTCATATTCTAGTTTTAATACAAATGTTTAATTGGTTATGTTTCACACTTTTCCAATGAGGAATGTATTGGAGTGACAAGTTGGGGACTGGTTAATAAAATCCCTATGGGTAGGGGATCATTTAATGAATTCCTTATAGGTTGGGGACCAGTTAATAAAAGTCCCTCAATGCATTAGTAGTTATCTTGAGACAAACTATTATGGGTTTTGACTAATGTCTTACTCGAATATATATAGTCTTGGAATGAGGCCTTGATAGTGTGGTTATGATGTCCGACATTATGAATTCCCACGTTATGAGATTATTTAATGATAATACATGTGACCATTCAAATTTTTTAAAACCCATTTGAAAAATCAAAGGGAATTTTTTTATTAATTATTGCCATATTATGCTCAAGATTATATTTAAAAGACTTGTGTTTTAGTTTTATATCTTTCCGTAAAAGTTTATTCTTATTTATTATTGCTTCTCCTATATTGTTTACCCATACCGAGGATATGAGATCACCCCTTCTTATGTTTCGTTTATTCTCAGGATGTGAATATTTATATTATAATTGGATTACCAGGATAGTCAAATGGATATGAGTGTTTTAAAATGAGACACTATGTTGTTTTTCATTTCAAGATTTAATGTAAAACTGTTGTTTGTATCTAGTTTTTTCATGGTTACTAAACTAATCAGTCCATTGGGATTTGATTTCCTGTGATCATTATAATGAAATAGAATAATTCACTTACTTTAGGGAACTATGGTTAGGGCGTTACAAATAAATTGACCCAAAAAGACTTTTGGTATAAACCAAAAGGAGTTACCCAAAAACAAGATATCATTCTACAATGATATTTTTTTTCTTTATTTTCTTATCAAACCATTAAATTATTCTTATTAAAAGATTATACAATAAACTCAGTATCTAAAATATAATGATATGTTTTTATTCTAATATTTTTCCTACAATTTCACAATCAACCATAAAATGGGATATACAATCATCGTTCGTGTGTACAGCAGACTACCACCTCGTGAACTGATGTCGTTCATTATTCTATTTTCCACATTTCATGGATAGAATAATGATGGATTTATAGTTTATATATAATTTTTATTATTTATAATTACTTTATGATTATGTAAATATTTACATAACCATGCCTTCTTGCCTTTCATTTTGTCGGAATATGATAACATTGTTTTTGGATGTGTGGACAACCACATGCATAAAGTGATGGGATTCATTCACACTATACATGGAATGTATTAAGGATAATTTTAAAAATCATATGTGACATATATGATTGAAATATTATAGTATAATTACAATATAAAATATATATAATTTAAATTTCATTCTTTTAATACAACAATTAAATGGAAGTAGAGTTCATGCGTACGTACGACCTACCGTGTCTATGAACGATGAATTTGATTTCTTATCTCCAGATTTTATAGATTATTCAAAACTCATATATAATGAATATATATATGTGATATTTAAATAATACTATAAATTATGGATATGTTTAAATCATGATATAATTATTAGGAACAATAAGTAACAAGTCAAAAAATACTCGAACAAACTAGGAAATTAACACCCAAAATAGTGGAAATAATGAAAGGGTTTTAACAAACAGGTAATGAGATATTAGAATTAGTTAATATATGACATTAAAAATATGATTATGGTTCATATATAAGTTAATAAAATGATTAAAAATAATTATATAGGATGTTAAAGTAAATTCACCCAAAAGAAAACATTGGGTAAGGGATTTCATCTAAATTTCATTTAAATGAGGCATATTATAATGCTATACCTCTAAATTATTTAATTTGGTGTATATAATTCTTGTTGAAATGTTATATCAGGAATCTACTTATTATCATGATATTATAAGTTTATTTTAATTTTATTTATTCAGGTTAATTATGATTCAAATGTTTCAAACTAGTATGGGACACTTTTGAATTTTTAAACATTATTTTCCCCAAAATTATTTTAATGTTATTTCAATAGTATTTCCATTCAAAAACAGCAACAACCCTTAATTTTACTTATGATCTTTTTAAGAAATTTTGATAAATATGTATTATTTATTCAATGTGGATATTTGATGATATGACATATTTTTTAATAATTAAATCGATTATTTGATATGTAATGAATAATTTGGTGTGGAAGACACAGGTGGGGCCTGATTATAGATAACCGTTTGATGCATCGATAGTCACATAGGAAAAATCAGTTGAAAAAATTAGAGTATTTTTTCTTATTGAGAGAAAAGATATTGATGGTATGTTGGTTCATGATCTAGAAAATTGACATCTAATATTAACGAATTCCCTTCATTTTGAATTCATTTCAGTTATTATCCATAGTATTTTTACTATTAAAAAATCTATGGATGCATATCATTTTTAGACTATTGATTAAATTCAATATGTTTAATTTATTTACCATTTAATATTTCTTATTCTTTATCCAGTTATTTAAATGGCATGTGATATTGGTTATTTAAATTTTCATGTTGATTCATACTTTTTGATTCATTATGACAACCATTGTACTCACCCTTATCGAGAATTTTATCACACTTCTTTCTTATGTTTTTTTAATAGGATTCAAATATGTTTATTATGAGTGAAATTTAGGGTTAAACAAGGATAATAATGGGGTTCTCAAACAGAATAATCAATATTTTAGTTTTAAGATGTAATTTTTGTTTCAAATTTGTATGTAGTTTCAAAAACTGCTAAACTAATTTGAACTTTGGGAATAAAATCATTTATTTATCCATATTTAATAATGTAATGAATCATCTCTACATTTCTGGGGTTGGGGAATTAAAATTGATATCATATAAATATTAGTAGAAACATTGGAAACATGATTGATGAAAACATAAATTATGGAATACTACCTTATGAATAAATTTGAGGATAAGCCTAAGTATAAGATATCATCTTATATATTTGGTAATACCATGGATAACCTTTGTTAAACCTAAGGGATCTTATATTGATAAAAATATGTAATGATTTAGATATCATATAAATTATTATTTCTGACTATATCTATATTATTAGTGTTTCTCACATTTTAATTTTGGTTTTGGAATATGGTTAGAATCAACATGGATATACAAGAATTGGTTATATTATTGATGATCAAGAGACTAAAAAAGAAAAATGAAAGGAATTAGGTTTTAAGGAATAAGATGATGAATCACAGTGAATGCTTTAAGTATAATGTAGAATGATTAATTTTCTTGTGTATTTGGATTCAATAATTATTTCATCAATGGTGCTCTTGTTATAAGAACCTTGAGATATGTAAGTATTGTATTGAAGTACTTATTCTTAATGGATATGGAAGCATAAATGTTTTCATTAAAAGTTTAAGGTGATCAAGGTATTTATATATTTGTTATGTGACAACAACAAATACATTATGTGGATTTGGGAATCTAATGTTATGATTAATTTTGGGAATTTAGAGATATTTTTTGACAGTGACTATGGACATATGTTTTTTAGATGTGTCTTAAGTTGGAATAGATTATGTTGAAAATTGGATATTATTGTTTGAGGTTAAATTATGATTCATCATATTGGATAACCTGTACCAACCATTTTGGTTTCAGTAAACATTTTAATGTCGAAGTAAATTCTCATTGATATTATGATTCATAAAAGTGATTCAGGCATGAAAAATCTATCTTCAACATTAATTTCTAGTTGTATGGGATGGAGTAATAATATACTTAAACACAACCAAAGGATGAAATTATACATATGACCTGGAAATTAATCAAGTAAAATTATTTTTTCCTGTGATTATCTGAATATTAAAATAACCCCTTAACTCCAGGGAAAATAATTTTGGAACAAAAACAATATCTGTTTACTTTTCATTTTGAGAAATCAATTTTCTTTTAACCGATCAAAAATTTACGGTTTGGTAATGGTTAAATTAATAAGGACCATGTTCTCTATCCCTATCCCTCAGAACATGATGGTTAGATTTCTCTTCCATGTCCATGTTTTCACATTCCACTAATAATTTCCTATTTGAAACCCTTATTTTGTGGGGATCTTTTCATTTCCCTTTTCCTCTCAGTAAGAGGATGTTTTATTAATCCTATTTCCAATGTGCGTTTCAAACAAAGGAATTTCAAATTATAAATCCTTGATATTTAAAGTGGAATTTTAAATTAAGAGGAATCATTATATTGAAGAGGGAGAATGTAGCACCCCAAGATTTTATGGAATCTCTATTTTTAATGTTAATCTTTTTAAAATCCTACGTTGCATGCAATACCTAATTTAACTCTACAATAAAATATTATTATTATAACAATATCTATTAAGCTGGTGCATATAAATAGAATTAATAAAATAATGAAAACATAGTTTCAATACCTTTATAAAATTAATACATGGATTACCAATTAAATTTGAAATGAAAATGAAAACTAATTAAATATATAGGATGTGTTGTTATTAAAAACTATTTTTATACTCAGAATAAAATTTAATCATAATAAATTAAATTAATAACTATTGGTGAAAAATTGTAATGAAATGTATATTTTGAATATTCAAAAAAATCATCCAATAATTTTTATAGGCTTAATATTATAATAAAACAAATGTTAGGAATATAAGGATATATTTTTTTGAAGGCTATTTTTTTACCTTTTAATTGTACACTTATTTTAAATCTATTTTTTAAAAAAATTTAAAATTATATATCAAATAATAAACTTCTCATATTAAATCATAAATTAAAATTAAAATTTTATTTATTTTTTGTATTTTTGGGATAAGTTTCAGGTGTTGAGGAATAGTGAAAAAAATATTGTATTTTAATTAAAAATAAATTTTTCATCTAAATAATTTATAATGTTAAATTCTATTTTTAATTGGTTTTAAAGTATAATTAGAACAATTATTTATCATTTAATCCAATTTAGGACATTATAATCAATTGTACATTGAATTTACATATAAAAACATTTCAATTTTTTGAATGTTTTCACATAAAAACCATTTTTCTCATTCTGTCAACAAGATTAATTTTATATTCATTTTAGCCAATTATGTGTT
The DNA here is from genome assembly GCA_963277665.1 of Viscum album. Lineage (NCBI taxonomy): Eukaryota > Viridiplantae > Streptophyta > Magnoliopsida > Santalales > Viscaceae > Viscum > Viscum album. The sequence continues at coordinate 911,902,246 of OY728145.1, forward strand.
TTTAATTTTGAAACATGGATTCCATATTTTTAATTATAAGTTCAAAATTTATTAAATAGGTCCCTTTAATTTTTTAACAATATTAAAAGTAACTTTAGTATTTTTCAATTACCACAGTTATTGGTAAATCCAGTAATTAAGGGTTAAAATAATATTATCAGTATTTTAAAATTACCATAAAATTTATTCTATATTTTTCTAGTGATTATCGGCTAGAAGCATCACTGGGCCCATTTTATGTCCCATAAGAGCCAATTGTTTGACTTTATGCCTTTAATAGTATTTAATTCTAAGAAAAGTCCAGTATGGGATACTCATGTTTTTAATAAGTGTAACATTTTTTATATATGGTTATTCATAATATATATTTAACTATAAAAATTAATTTGAAATTTAAAATTTTTATATTCATCATGATAATTTATTATTATTTTTTACGTATGAAATAATTATATTAAAGGCTTGCACAATGATGATGTGGTAATACTTTAATTAATGGACATATTAAATAAATGTTATTAAAAATATTTAAACAAATTTAATTTGATATACATAATATCATCTACAAATTTAAAAAATAAATAAACATATTAAGAATTTATTGAAGGTTTTATGTTATTTCGTTGCGATGATATTTATTAAAATTCAATTAATGAATAGTTTCAAAATTTAATCACATTTAAAATCAAATAATATTCTATTCAATGATATAAAAATCATAAAAATTTAAAATTTAGTAAAATTATTGGGATATTTATTAAAATTTAATGAATGGCCCATTTATTTTTTTGTTTTTAATTTTATCGTAACTATATTAACCCTTAAAGGGTAAAAACACATGTTGTCACGATAAGAGTTAATGGGATTGAATAAGGGTTAAATCTAAAAAATAAGGATAATAATATGACATAAAAGTTTCTAAAAAATATTTTTTTGATAATATTTATACCCATCCTCATCTTAGCTTATAAATTATTCACTTTGGATCCATTTGAAATTGAATACAAATTTATTTTAATTAAATATTTTAAGAGTCTCCTAATGTTCCCACTACCTCAATTATAAAAGTGGAACCTACTCCCTCACTTCTTCACACCACATTGAAATTTATATCACATCCAAACAATTTAAAAATAATCTCAAAACTCCTCTAGCCTCATCCTAGAATCCTCCCCTAGGGTATAAATCCAACCAAAGAAGTATTTTGGTATAAACTAAAAAAAGTTACCTGCAAAAAATGTAACATTCTTCAACAATCACTTTCATTATATTTATTTATCATACCATTCAATTATAATTATTCCAATATTATATAATAACCTCATTATATTAAATATACTTAAATGTTGTAATTATAATAGTGTTACCTACAATTTCACACACATCCATTAAATGGGATACAAAATCATTATCTCTGGGTATGGTGGACTATCGCCTCACAAACTGATGTCATTTGTCTTCAATTTACAACCATTAAAGGTTTTAATAAGGATTAATTTATTGTTTTTGGGTGATATATTATGTATTTATAATTTATTTATTCTTATAGAACATTTTTTTTAACTATAACTTTATGCCTCCCATTTTTGGGAATATAATATTATCGTTTTTGGAAGTGTGGACTATTGCATACTCAATGTGATGGGATTTGTTCATGCTATACATGGAATGTATTAATGATTATTTTAAAAAAAATATATTACATATATAAAATAAATATTATACATTAATTATAATATATATATATCATTTACATTTCATTCTTTTAATATGAAAAAGAAATGGGTGTAGTATTCTTGTGTACATACAATGTACCGTATCCATGAACCATGTATTTCATTTCATATATCCAAATTTACGGATTATTATAAATACAGATATATTGAATATTTTATATTTTTAAATCGTGTTTTACATTCTAGAGATTGTTAAATCATGTCCTAATTAATAGAAAAATAAAGTAACAAGTCCAAACATACTCGAAAAACTAGGCAATTAACACCTGAAATAGTGAAAATAATGATATACTACTAACAAACATGTAATTAGATATTAAAAAAAGTTAATACATGATATTATAAATATTTTAATGGTTATTGTATTATTTTATAACATGATTAAAACCATTATACATATTTTTAAATGAAGTTTACCCAAAAGGAAATGCAAGGTCAGAGATTTCATCTCAATTTTATTTCATTGATTCGTATTGTAATGTTATACACATAGTTTCTTTTATATGGTGTATATACTTACCTTTGAAATTTTATATCACGAATCTATATATTAGAAGGATATTACATGTTTTATTTAATGTTATTTATTCGTGGGTATTATGATTCAATTTTTCCAATGTGGTATAGGAAAATTTGGACTGTTTCATGATTAATATCCTCAAGAATGTTTTAATGGTATTTCAATGGTATTTTAATTCAACAACATCAACACCCCTCATTATTATTTATCCTATATTAAGTAATTATTGATAAATACGTGGTATTTATTCAATATGCATATTTTATTATGAGGTTCATTTTTTATTAATTAAATCAATTATTTGATATATGAGGAATACTTTGGACTGGAAGACAGAGGTGGGGAGAAGATATAGATAGCCCCTAGATGTATCTTTAGTCTCAAGGGACAAATCTGTTATCCAAATCAGAGTATTTTAAACATTATTGAGAAAATATATTTAATGTATAGTTTTTAATGTTACAGATACATGATGTTCAATATTAAATCATATCCTTCATTCAGAATTCATTTTAGTTATTATCTAGTGTATTTTCACTATGACAAAATATATGGATGAATTTTATTTTCAGACTACTGATTAAATGGAATGTGTTTTCGTTATTTACCTTTCCATATCTCTTATTCATTATCTAGTTATTTCAATTGAATTTTATCTTAATTATTTACCTACTAGGATGATACATACTTATTTATTTATTATTAATTTCGTTGTACTTACCCTTACTAAGCATTTGAGCTCACTCCTTTCTTTTTTTCCCCAAGAATCCATGAAGTTTATTATGATGGATATTCAGGGTTAATATAAGATAATAATGGTGTTCTCAAAGGCAATAATGTTTTTTATTTTATGTTGAAAATGTAATTTCAGTTTTAAATTTGTATCTTGTATCCAAAACCGCTAAACAGATCGGTCCTTTGGTAAACGAATCATGTATCAATGCCAATGTAATAAAGTAATGCACCAAATTCAGACTTCTAAGAATAAAGAGTTACATATATACAAACCCTTTTACATGAAATATCATGAATTTATTTCATTCTCATGATATTTTATGATTCATTTAATATTATTATTTCTTGGGGCTTGTAATATAATGTTACCAAATTGGTAAGGGTTTTATGATATAATCTCATCCTATATCGGGGTTTTTCATGTTTGCACTTCAAATTATGAAATATTATGATCTATATCTCATGAATCCAATGAATATTATTCTTTTTTGGTTATTTAATGAGATAAAAAAATTTCTCTTCATTTTTCTCTCTTTAATAATTCATGAGTTAAAATTAATATTTTAATAAACATAATCATTATTATTCTGTTCAGTTGAAAACCATTTTTCTTCGAAAAACCTTGTTTTCTCAAACTGTTTCTAATTTTTTTATCAATATCAAAATTATTTATTAAAGATATTTTTACCAATGTTTTAATTTTTAAATCAAACTCAATGGAATATTCATATCATTTTCCAAACAACATATGTTTTTATTTTACATGAAATATGAAAATAAAATGTATTTTACTGTGTATGGCATCAAATAAATTTACCACATTAAGGAAAAAAAATTCGTTGAAGCTTCTTTTATATGTTTTCAATATTATTTTCAAATAAAAAAATTTTAAAAATGTTTTATATCTTATGTAGTGATTTTCAAAGAATGGTGATTTTATTCACGAAATGTTACAAGTGATCAATCAAATAATTTTCTATCTATGATGACATATTTTGATGTTACTTATACTTTACTATAGATATAATCCAAGGAATAAATTATTATTCCTTATATGGATGGTTTATAATTACAAGATTTTATGGAAACCCATTTCTCTGACGTCGGATATACCAAGATAAAATTCTTATAAAGTTATATTATTCTTTCCATAGATTATACTTTGATGAAATGATAAAATGATTGTGAAACCTATTTATGTTCCATAGGTTATGTTAGGATAAAATGTTTTTGAAACCCAATTCACTTAATTTTTCTCATATGATAGATATTTTATGATCTTCTAGCACACGTATGTACAATTTTCATTATATTATTGGTTGTATCTATATCTCCCTTAATTACATTGGGTAAATATTGATATCTCCCATGATAAAAATGACTGGAATGGGAAGTGGACCCAATTTAGTATGTGAAACCATCCCCTATGATTGTCTTTGTAGTTAACCTTGAATACTATGATGGTTTTGGGTGTGGAACCATTCCACTATGATATTATTCTCAATGATCCATGAACTAATATAGAAATGAATTTTTAGGCTTATATATCTTCCACAAATCTATGCCTTTTGAAAATGTTATGTTTTAATGGTTTATGTTCTTTGATTACATTATATTTCAAGTCTTATGAATTACAATATTATTACCATGAATTTGTTTTATGATATTTTATATAAATGGAATGGTCTTAAAATGTTATTATCATGTTCTATTTTCCTTATACTCATGGTATGTTGATATCTCCCTTGTTTAACCAAACTCCGCATCTAAGATCACCTTTTATTATTTTTCCATTCCCTAGTTTTGATGAAAGTTATTATCTATTATATGTATTAGAAGGGGGCTGTTTGTGAAGAACATAGTCGGAGATGATGTTGCACACTTATGGACCACTTTTTTATGTTCCTATATTTCCAAAGGCACTAGGCATAAATTATCTTAGTGTGGATCCTTATGTTATGTATTGAACATTAGTCTATTAATATGTAATATTTATGTATGATATTTTTGGGTCTTTATAGTTTGTATCAATGTAAGGTGTAGTGAACATTTCGAAACCATAATGGGAAAACATTATTTAGAACCCTTAGGATAATCCTATGTATAAAAGAACATCCAATGTTATGGAAAATATATGAATGTTGTTTTTGTAGAAATATATCCTTGTACGGATACTACAAGTGGAAGAAGTTTTGGAATAAATATACGTAGGGGTAATAAATCCCAACAAAGGCATAAAGGACTTTACAAGAGTGGTACATGGTACATGAAAATGGGACTTACGTTGAACCTAGTTTGAAACTCCCAGGGGAAATAATTTAAAATTCATAAACTCTTCATAAACCATACTGAAGGATATAAATAGAAGATGACTATGAATAACCTAGGATAAACCTAAGGTGTCATGGATTATAAATATTGTGTCAAGATTTAGATATTCTAGAATTGATTTTTCAAAATTATGTGTTTCTCCTCTATGATTATTTTTTCTTACACCATTATTTTTAGTTTTAGTCTATTGTTGCAACTCAAAGGAAATATGTCAATGATAAGTGTGTTGGATAATGCAATTATTTTCCTCTTGATAAAAGAAAATTTATCGTATCCATAATTAAAAATCTCATTGTTATGCTCACAAAACATTCTAAATCTATGAATCATGTTGAACTTCCAAATGATAAAAAAGGGGAACAATGATCTTTTGACTCCTACGTGATGTAATTTCCTTCCTTATTTCTATTTCTTCATTGAAATTATATATTTTAAAAAATGTATCAAAACCATTGAAATGATATAGTCTATTCTCAAATGTTTGGAACATGAAAAATCATTTTGTTTGTCTATCATTTGGAAGGAGAAGTGGATGAACGGTTGAAAATTTTCAAAAATATAGTAGAACATTATCAAATTGACTCCATGGAGAGAGATGAGTTTTAAATAATATTTTCCAATAAGTACATACCTAGTGTGATTCATAATAAAGTTGAGAAGTAATAATATGTTATTATGTTGAAGGATTAATAATTTTTTGGTACTTATAAAGAAACTTTTACAAGACTTACGCGGTATGTTTATGCTATTGTCAGCCAACCTTAGGAAAGTTTTATCAATTCTTCAGTGTCTTAAAACTACATATCTAAAAATATTTATCCTTAATTAACATAAATAGCTATGAATATATCATTTTATGTGATATAATGTTGGAAATGGATATCGATTTTACCCATCATTCTCATGGTTTTGACAAGAAAAGGAATATGGGGTTCAAAAAAACTCTAAAAACCATGGAGAGAAGAAGATGATTCTTCTATTATGCTTGAAGTGTGGAAAGAAACATAGATGAAATGTTCTTAATGGGAATGGTAAATGTTTCAATTATGAAAGGGAAGAACATTGGGAAATTGAATTCTAAAGTGATGGGATGAAGTTAACTAATGATGAGAATAAAGAGAAATATCCATAGAATGAATCACCCACACTCTCATGTTTCAAATGAAGGGAGTATAAGAATTATGATAACCAGTTCCCAAACCCATATTTTAATGATGATAATCAACATCAAGAACCTATTAAACCATTACAAAAAGGGAAATCTCATGTGTTCATTATTTATAATGGTGGTGAGATAACGATGTGGTGAAATTTACACTTACTATCCACACTAGAACTGCTAATATATTATTTCAATCGAGGTCTACCCATTATTCCATATCTAAATAATTTTATAAGGTTATAGAGATTCAAAAAATTATTTGATGTATAATTAGTAGTGATAACCTATAATGGTATGATGGCTATATCTCATGTATATGATTTCTCTCTAGTTGAAGTTTCTGGAAATGTTCTTCCTGTAAATATTATCATTATTCCAATGGTTAAATTTGATGTTATCATATGAATGGATTTTATTTATCTACATAAATACCTCATTAATTACTGTGCATGGGAAGTCACAATGGATATTCCAAACCAACCTATGATCATCTGTCAATGTGATTACAAATATGAACTTCCAATGGAAATATCATACATTGTATTAGTTTTGATTCATATTCAAGAGGGGTGATAACTTAGGTGAATGGGTAGAAACTAAAAATCAATGACATGCCTATTTTTTGGAATTTTTTGATGTATTTACAAAAAAGATTCCTAGACTTAAACCAAAATGTTATGTTGATTCCTCAATTGAACTAATACTAGGTGCCATGCCTATTTGAAAGACTCTGGAAATAATTCCCCTAATTGAGTAACTATAATTGAAGAATAAACAATAGGAGAACCTAAACAAGGAATTAATTTAGCAAATTATGACACTATGTGTGCACCTATTCTTTTTGTTAAATATAAATACAGATTTATGTGACTTCTCATTAATTATTGGGAGATGAAAAACATCACAATCAAGAAAAAATATCCTCTACCCCATATATATGACCTATTTAATCAACTTCTTGGTGATCAATATTATTCCATGATATAACATAATTCTAGATATCTTTAATTGAGGTTCAATAAGCAGGATATTCCAAAAATAACATTCCATATAAGGTATAGATAATATGAATATATAGGAATTCAATCATATATTACTAATTTTCCCATTATCTTCATTGATTTAATGAATAGAGTCTTAAGATATTACTTTGATTAGTCTTTGGTAGTCTTTATAGATAATATTCATATATATTCAAATAAAAAGTAATATCATTATTACCACTTATGAATTATACTAATACCCTAAAGAAGGAGAAACAATATTAAAAATTTATGAAGTGTGAAATTTGGCTACAAAAGGTGTCATTTTTGGGTTATATAATCTCGAGAGAGGGTATATCAGTAGATCCATCAAAGAATAAGGTCATTTATTTTCATCCAATACAAACCATAATAACTAACATCCAAAGTATTCTTGGTTAAGATTGATATTATCAATGATTTTTGAATAATTTCTCATGAATATCTAATCCAGTCTCCATGTTACATTATACGGGAGACAATTTCCTCTAGAAATATGTATTGAAGAAGAATTTAAAAGAACCGAAGGGAATATTAGTCATTAAACTTGTTCTTATATTACCCTATAGTGGACAAGGTTTTGTAATATAAAATGATGAATGCATGAATGGATTGGGATGAATTCTTATATAGAATGACAAGGTTATATCTTATGCCTCTTGACAATAGAAGCTTCCTAAGAAACAATACCCAACTCATTATTTGGAATTAGGTATAGAAATTGTTCATTAAACTCATGGTGGAGTTATCCTTTTAGTGAAAATTTTGATATATATACTATTCACAAAATTTAAAGTTTACATTCACATAGAATTATTTTAACATGATCTAGAAAAGATGTTTATAGTTTATTAAAGATTATAACTGCACAATACATTACCACCCTAGAAAAGTGAAAAGGGTGGCCAATGATTTGATTCCAAAGGATCACTATAGCTTAACCATAATATGAATAAAAAGTGATCCAATATATTTATATATAATTCTAAAGGATTGATATGTAAATATTAAAGGAATGAGATAAATTTTATCATGTAAAACTGTATTTTAAACCATCTATCCAAGTTAATATTAAAGTGGTGCAAAAGGAATAGGTAGATATAAAAAGGAAGGTTTGAAATATTTCTGACTTTAACATTGATCGTGACTGAAAGAAAAGATTTAAAACCCATATATGTGTTTCTTCCATATCAGATTTAAAGAATAATTTATTTGAGGAAGATAATAATTCAACATTCTCTATCCATACTAGATGTACAAAGATTTAATGATTTGAATGAGTATTTCGAGTGGAATGACATGAAGAGGGATATTGCAGAGTCTGCATATTTTTTTATGGTATGTCAGTATGTTAAGGCTAAGAGAACAAATTCTATCGTAGGTTTACACCCATTACCCATAACATAATGAAATGGGAAAACATTACCATTTATTTTATCATCAGACTCCCTAAATCAACTAAAAGAAATACTGATAGATTTGTTAAAGTTAATTTTCAAAAACTTTTAGCATAATTAATTTATATTAGATAATGATTCTTTCTAGATAAAAATTCTAGGATATAAATTAATGAGATATTAAGGTTTCAGAGTGTACCGCATTCCATTGTGTCTAATTAGGATCTGAGGTTTACCTAAAAGTTCATGAAAATCATTTAGTATGATATTCATATAGATTTGAGTTTTAGAACTAAAAAACATCTTTATACATATAGTAATTCTAAGAGAATAATTAAAACAATAGAGGATATGTTGCGATCATGTTCATTGGATTTCAAAGGTGTTTGGGATCAAAAACCTCCTCTATTTTTTTCATTCATACAACTATAACTTCCATACAAGTATTCAGATGAATTCTTATAAACCCATCTATAAAAAGAAGTATATATCTCCAATTTTTTAGAATTAAGTTAAATAAATAATTATATTAGTACCTTAAAATTGATTAATAAATGGAATATAATGATTAATACACATAATAACACATAAGGGCACCACAAAGTCAATATAAATGTTATACTCATAATCTTTGAAGTGATCTAGAATTTGAATTTAGTGACAAGGTGTTTCTAAAAATTTCAATATGGAAGAAGGTAATGAGATTCGGAAAATAGGGAAAAGTATCCTTTTGTATATTGGTTTAATTGAAATTATTGATCTTATCAGAATGGTAGCTTATCGGTTGGTTCTTCCACCAAACCTCTCTCGATTCCATGATGTTTTCCATATATATTTTCCGAGGAAGTAAATACCATACCATTTACAGGCACTGAACACAAAGGTCATACTAATGAATTAAGATCCTTATAATGAGGAAATAATAGTAGAGATTCTATATTACAGATATAATGTTCTACAAATAAAGACCACTGACTTGGTCAATGTTTCATGGTGAAACCATAAGTTTTAGGAAGATACATTGGAACTTGTGGATGTAATGAGGAAGAATTATCCTCAAATTTTTTTATAAAAGTGACAGAATTTCAATGGTGTGATTCATCTTAATGGTGTATAATTTAACACCACCAAGATTTAATGAAATAGTTTTTGTTCAAATAAATTTAATTTCTTAGATAGCTTGGGTGACATGCAACACTGATTTTTAACAATCCACAATATACTATTTATATTACTATATCACTTTTGACCTATCCATTAAACATTAAAGTATTAATTTTAATTAAAAAAATAAATATTATGTGTAATGGTTTTATATACATAAATCTTATTGAAAATTGTACTTAATATTCTGGAAGGTCGTTATATGTTTTTAAAATTCAATTTTCTCAAGAAAAAAATTATTTTTATTTCATTATTTGAAAAATAATAAAACTAATTTTCTATAATTTTAAAAAAGAAATTGTAAAAAATTAAATTCATTTATTAAATTAAAAGGTCAAAATTATCCTATGGTGAACTAATACTCACCAATTTTTTCTCACAAAATTATAAAAAAAGATTATATTCTATAATAGAATACTATTTTTCAAACCTATTAATGAAAATATAATGTTGAATATATTTTACCCATGGAAACAGCCTAGTGGTTGCTCCCTGTGGTGGTTTTACTGGAGGTCTTGGTTTCGAGCCACCTCCCACGAGTTTAGTTTGTATTTTCATTGGTTTCCCCTTTCATGACCATTATAATAATAATAATAATAATAATAATAAGAATAATAATAATTTTGAATATATTTAAATCATTGATAACTATTATATAAAATTATAATACTTGAGAAACTATCGAGACATCATCAATATAGTAGACAACATTAAAGAACAATTTAATGGAATAAAATTTTATTTTCAGAATAGATAATTCAAACCCAACTTCATTTATGAAACTATTTTGTGAAGATCCATGACTCTAAAATCACCTCTCCTCCCCTATCCCATGATGAATTATTTTTTCAAATAGTTGCGTGACTCCACCTTGTGACCATGTATGCAAGATTGAGACATTTTATCCGAACACTTGCATTATTTACTAATGATTTCTCGCCCATTCAAACACCCCGGTGGTTGCATCCAAAATTCCATTCCTTCCATTAATTTTAGCAATCAAAAAATTTACTCATTTAAAAGGATAATCCTTTCACCAAGCCTATATATTTAGTAATCATGTTTCTAAAAGTTGACGATTGATATAAAAATTAAACATCCCATTTAATAAAAAACAGCAATCAAAACGTAAATCTAATAAAATATATTTCACTCAAAAAAATAGTACATATCATAATAAAAAAATACTCAAAAAAGGATTAGTTTAAAATATTTATAAATTTCTAACAATAAAAAGAATTTTTTTGTTATCTAATTCCAAAAAAAACATATGGATATGATATTAAAAACCAAAAAAAGTATATAATATAGAATGGGAAACATAATATCATACTATCAAATAATGATCATTTTATCTTGATATTTTCCAAATCAAACAAACATACTTCTACAAAAGAACACCATGTTATAGTTATAAATAGTGTATACTATGAGTTCAGAATTTATCTTCTCCTGAGGATATATTTGAATAGTTAAAACCCTATATATTAAAATTTTCAATGTCTATCTTTATTCAAACAATACATCTTAATGACCCTTTATCAAATAAAAGATTTAATTATAATTAAATTGACACTTGTTCCAATATTATGAGGCTTCAAAACCACCCATATCTCCCTCATGATTTCCATCATCATGAAGTCAAAGAAAAAATTGTTTCTTGGATAAATTTATCTTATTACAAAATTAATTGAATTTAAATTTAATCCACCATTAAACAAACGAAATTTCATTTTGATTTTGGATGGAACTTGACTTAAATAAATGGACCATTTTTATTTAATCTGTTAAGAAAAATTCATGAATTTATTACAATAAAATATTCAATTTTTACACATCTCAACCCAAAACACTTGTAAAAATTCCTTATATACAAACACCATGATGTGGCCTATTAAATATCTATGAACAATTCCCTTCAAGATACTTAGATTCATCACCCATTAGATATTTTTTATTCTCGTCGTAAGATTAAATTCCCATTTCGAAGCCATTAATGAAAACCATCCACCGCAAGGATCACTAATATCATTTTTAGATCACCATATTTATAGTTAAATATTAAATGAAAAACTAAAGGACTAAAACATAGTGAAAAAATAAATGAGTTTGTTTCCCAACCCATAACAAAAAAAATATTAAAAAAGGTTCATGATATAATGAGGAAACATGATGTAATGAGATTGCACCATCAATAAATTGAAAGAGGTTAAAAACCTGACTTACAATAAAACATAATATAATTATGGAATGGAGCCATCATATGATCCATAAAAGACAATAAAACTCTATGAGGAAAATGTTGAAGAAAAAACAACTTTTTCAAGTCTTCCAGATTCATTAGTGCATCAATTCATGAAAAAAACATATTTCATATTACTCTTGGACATACCTAGAAATCATGTAAATAATCATTTTCTAGCTTATTGTCCAAGTTAATCAAATCCATATTCAACTCTATGTGATTATATGAACCATAAATTTAAATAATTATATTATATAGGCATTAAGATATAGTTTTCCATGATAATTTCCTTCAAAAAGAAGAAGCATGATTCTAAAATGCTGATCAAAGTGATGCATGAAAAAATCACCATTTGTTTCTAATTCAATAGGTATATCTAATTTTGAGAACTCAAAACATCGTTTCCACTAACATACAACTCCAGTATAGGAATGTAATAAAATAGATAATTAAAAAAATGTGAAAAAACATTCAAGTGGTACTTCTTGTCTGGAGATCTTTTAGGATAGTAATTATGTATGTTATGTGTTTCATATCATTATAATTTTTATGTGTTCTCAATGTAACACATAAAATTTTAGATAAAAAGATAGATAAATATAAAAAAACATATAATTATATTCCAGATAACAGTTAATATCTTTACAAAATATCAATGAAAAATATAACATGTTATCAATAAGAAACCATTAATAGTGTTTGAATTTCAGAAATTAAATAAAATTCATTATGAACATAATAATTGAATAAGAAATAATACATGATATTTTAATTTTTCCTCAAATAATATATGCCTAAAAATATAATTAAAGTAAAATAAATATAATATATACAATAAATAAATGATGTGAAATAATATATATATCAAGAGTTACTACATTGTTATTTGTAATTTTTTAATATGAAATAAACTAGAAAAAAATGAAATTTTATTTAATAAATTTTAAAATGTAATAAAAAACCTTGATAAGGGGAAAACATTAATAGAAATAGTAATAGTGATAAATAACAATAGTTGAAACAATTATACATAATTAAAAGTATATAACACCCACTTTGTAAAAGATGTAACAATATATAGAAATTTACATTAACCCCTATGGAGAAAAAATATTAAGAAAAAACTAATAAGAAAAAATAATAGTGATTATGAATAATATATAAAACAAATATTGTTGTAGAAAAATTAAAAAATAAATGAAACATTTTTTAAAGGAAAATGAAATTATAGTGAGAAATAATTACCTTGAATCATTATTACCTTGTAATTCAAAACAAAACTGGATATGGTGATAATGAAACATGAATCAAAGAAGGAATGAAAGCTCATTGGGAACTATTTTAAAGTTCATGTAATGTAGAATCAATGTAGAGATCATGAATAACCTCACATTAGGCAGGACAGACATAAAATAATTAAATAAAACTAATATAAAAAAATAGAATGGGGGTGTAAAGGTAACAAAAACATTTTGGATAAAAAAACCTAAAGTAAAATATAAAAAATTATAGTTAAAATCCATAGGGAATTTAATATCATTACCAATTAGCCACAAAAAACAGAAACTGTAATCAATATTCAGTGATTGATCACATTTTAATTTTAAAAAATCATGGAAACTTATTATGACCATACCAAAATAATTTTAAATAATGCATGATATCTTGTTATTTTATATTTCATAACAGTAATAAATAAGGTAAATGTTTAATTGTAAAAAATAAAATGTTTTTGTTGATATACCAGTAAAATTTAGTGTATGATCTACAAAATTTTTTATTGTTACATTTATTCCTGACATTATATAGTTCAATGAATATTAAACCTTAGGAAGTAGGCATAACATGCATGCATAGTAGTAGCTAGTCTCTACAACTACATAATTTATAGTATAATTAAATATTATGTAGAATACATATATCGATATATATAAATAAAGTGTTCTCTTTCAATTCTAATTTTTAATATACCTAGGGTTGAATAACTTTATTATATTACAGCCTTCAAATTTCATATTAATCGAGAAATACTGGTGAATAAATAAAAGTACATGCAGTAATTAGTGAATCAGAACAGGATATATAGTGTAATAATGTTTGAAAAAATCATATAAAATTGGAAAAACTAAATCATGGAGGTAACTAAAAAAATCCAAAACATTAGGGGAACACAAGTGGATAAAATATTAATGCATCATCAATATAGTATAAAACAACAAGGATAAAATTAAAGGAATGATTTTTTTGCAGATGCATATTTCAATTATACGAATAAACCAACATTTCAAATAATATTCAAAGAAACATTGGTCTATGTAGTGAAATAAAAAGTGTAATATAAATAAAATAGAAGGCATTGATTTTAATATTCAATATCAGAAAACATAAAATGATAAAATTTAACCGATAATGATAAAAAGATAGTAAATAATTCCAACACAAATATCAGTGATTCTATTTTAAGAAGTTTATCATTCATTAAATATCAGTTGATGTTGTATAATGAACAAATAAGGTCACCTTGTACTGATTTTTCAACATCAATATCATCTTGCATGTTTTTATAAAGACAAATTAATGTGAAAAAATAATAATAAATATTATTAGATATTGAAATTTGAAAATAGAAATTGTGAATGACACATAAGAGAAATTTCAATACAACGAAATGTTTAAAAAATGTATGTTAACATAATAAGCAAAACAAAATAGGTGGATAAAACCTATTCTTCACATGATGGATCTAGATATAAATCTATAGAAATGTACTAACATGTTCATTAAAATAATTTAACTTGTTTCTAGTAAAACTCAGAGGTAGGAAGGTGGGAAAAAAATTTGCACGCAACCATAAAATCTAATATATAAGGAGAAACAAAATGATGTTGTCACCTTGTACTGATTCTTAAACTTCAAAAGATTTAACACATTTTTCTGAAGAAATAGTAATTTTTAAAAATAAGAATAAATATTATTGAATATTGAAATCTGAAAATCAAAATTGTAAATTAAACATAAAATATATTTTAGTACCAAGATATTATATCAAAATATATATTAATATAAGAAACCGAACACCATTGGTGGATAAAAGCTATTTTTCCCACGAGGTTTCTAAATCTAAATCTAAAAAAATGCACAACCTCGATGTCACTTAATTATATTAAACCCCAGAGGTAGCAAAGGCAGAAAGGAAATTTTTACACCATGGTAAAAGATAATCATTAAGGATATTCAAAATCACGTTGTCACCTTGTACTAATTCATCAATTTCAAAATAATCTAACACATTTTTGTACAGACACAATGATTTTTAAAAAGAAGAATAAATATTAATAAATATTGAAATATAAAAATTAAAAATTTGAATTACACATAAGAGATATTTCAAAACCAATAAATGATAACAGAATTTATGTTAACATAAGAAACCAAACACCATTAGTGGAAAAAACCTATTTTTTCCATGATGGATGCAGATCTAAACATATAGAAATGTGATACCTTGTTCAGAAAAATCAATTCACTCAATTTTATCTGAAAGCAAGAAAGGTAGAAAGGAAGTTTTCATGTCATGATAAAATACAAAATGATAAGAGAAAAATAATTCGACAATGAGAGATTCCAAAATTCAATTCATTAGAAGTTCTCATCCCCCAAAAATACGTAGAGACATGATCACAGCTTGTGACCAATCGAGGATTGATGCTGGGAGGCAGAAAATCTTCAGAATCGATGCCATTGTGAAGGGTTAGGAATCGATGGTTCTCATCCATGGAAACCAGCAACACCTAAATATTATATATTTGGTTAATTGATACCAAACCCTCAAAAATCATTCATAAGGTTGTTGATCTATCAAAAGAGTCAACACGCTACGTTTCTCCGAGCATAGTCATATAGTAGATAGAGACATTGAAGACACAGTGATGATAGGAAGCAACTCTAACATGAGGGGAAGCATGGATTTCGTAATAAACGAAATAGGGTATCCTTTAACTTCACTAATAATTGAAATATGAGAATAATTAAAAAAATGAAAAAAAATCATAACCTATGAAAAATCAGACCTTTCCATGTTCCCCAAGCATGATAGGAACTTACAGATTTAGGTCTGAAAGTTGAAAGTATTCATCTCCACATCTATTGGAGGTTTACGATAGAGGAACTAAGGGAAGAGACACTGAACAAGTATTTGGGGAGAATGAAGGCGGCAGAGGTGTAGGTGAGACGTATCTGTTTTCATTGATGGAGAGGGGTCAGGAAGGAGGTGTGGAGTGAGGCGAGGTTGAGAGTGGTCGAGTAGGTATTCTAGGAGGGTGGAGGTGTAAAGAGGGAGTGTCAGGTATGGAGGGAGTTGGGGAGGTGGAGGAAAATTTTAGTGAAGGAAGAGGAGAGGTGTGGTAGGATATCGGTTCTAGTTTGCAGGAAGAGTGGGACAATGTCATGTAAAATCCAAGTTGGAACCCTCAGAGTAGTTGTGGATAATGAGATGGGGTTTTGGGTTTGGAGGGAGGAAAATTAATTTTAGAGAGATGAGGTATATTGTAATGGTGACACATATTAAGAAGGCACCTCGGTTTAGTATATATAGTAGATGTTTGTTATTTTTCTAAATACATTAATTTTTTGGGATAAATAGTTAAAAATGTTATATTTTATTGAAAAATATTTTGTTTGTTTAAATATTTATAAAGATAATTTTAGTTTTAAAATTAGTTGAAAAAAATTCCAAAATTATACATCTAGTAATCCAATTTTTTCATTTGAATATTTTTCATATTGAATTTTTGTATATAAACCTTTTAAACTTTTGAACATTTTCCATATTGAAACTCACTTTCTCGTCATGTCTGGAGGTTTAATTTTAAATTAAATTATTCTATATATATGAGTTGAATTAAAAAAAGGATTAAATTTTTTTATTCAACATAAATTATATTATCTAATAATTTGAAATTATTTTTTTATCATAATTTATAGTGAAAAAAGAAAAAATTATTTACTATAGTTAAGGTAAAAAAATGTGCTTACCAAGGGGTTAAAATAAAAATATAAGGGCTAAAAATGATCCACAAAATTTGTAATTTCTTTTTTATAGTCATATATTGACCTTATATCTTATAAACTTTTAAATTTTTCTATTATTGAGCCCTCTGAAAAAGATAAAAACATTGGTGGAGTTCTTTCTTTTCAAAAATTCTATATGTATCCTCTCCCCCATTTATAAAATGCTACCCCCTCACCTCTCTTATTGACACATAAAAACCAATTTTTTTAGACAATACTTACCCATATCAATTAATTAATTCCATAACCTCGTCATATAATCCTTTTATTTATCATAAATTCATCCTAGGAAGACATTTTTTGAAAACAAAAATAATTTGTCCCATTAAGAGGAAACATCCTTTATCGAGCACATTATTTTATTTATTCTTCCACCTCAAAAAAATATTATTCAATTATGTTGATATAATAAAACATGTATAATATGTATACTTATATTTTATTATATTAATGTAATAAACTAAATCCATATCCTCTTCAATCAAATGAGATATGAAATCGTTATTTGTGTGTACGGCGGACTAACACCTCGCAAACTGATGTTTTTAATTTTCCATACCCACCTTACAGAGCTCTATATAATAATGGATTTAATATATATATATTATATTTAAGAAATTATTATACATATTTAATTTTTATAAAATATATACCTTATTTGTATCAATTATGTGGTGGGATATGATAAAGTTGTTTGTACTTACGGTGAACTACCTTCACGTGAGGCGATTTGATTTGTTTTTTGCAAATTATTTTCATAGAACATGATTAGGGTACATTTAATTAATATACATGGTTTATATTACATATAAATTATCATTTAAAAATAATATATTTTTTACCTTTCTTTTGTTTCTTTTGTCAAGAAAATGGAAAGCATATTCATGTGTACATGTGACCTACCATCCCTATGAATAGTTTATTTCATTTTTTATTACTAAATTTTATGGATTAATCTAAATAAATATATAGTAAATATATATTATATTTATATCATGGTTAAACATTTTTATATTTTGGAATTGTGATCAAATTTTGAGGACCAAAAATACTGAATCAAAACACACACTAATAACAATATAGTTTTTAACCAAAACATGATTTGAACAAGGAATTATTAATAAATGTGTGATAAATGATCATGTGTAATTAATATTTGGTATGATATGTATAATTATGTTATTTTAATAGATTTAAAATAAACCTATATTTATTATAAATGATGTTTTAATGTGTGTGAAGGATGATGAGATTTAAGGTAAGAGATTTCTATCCCAATTTTCCTTCTTTGAGACATATGTTACCTTATGCACCAATATTATTTTTTTATATTTATATACAAAAGAATTTACAAATAATATCATTAATTTAGTTAATTATCAATATATTTTATGTTTAATTTGTTTTTATTCTTTCATCAGGGTTATGATTCAAAGTTACCAATGTGGTAATGGTTTTTTGTTATAATCTCATCGTTTATCAAGATTGTTCATGTGTATACATATAATGATGAAATATTATGATCCATTTATTTTGAAACCCATTAATTTTATTACAATGTATTTATTTTTATATAATTCATGTTTCCCTTGAATTTTATCTTCTTATGTACTCAAGAGTTGAAAATATTATTTTAAGAAAAAAATCAACTTTATTTTCCTCTTCGGTTGAAACCCCTTTTACATAAAAAGAAATATTTTAATTAATTTTT
Source organism: Viscum album (assembly GCA_963277665.1). NCBI lineage: Eukaryota > Viridiplantae > Streptophyta > Magnoliopsida > Santalales > Viscaceae > Viscum > Viscum album. The sequence goes on from OY728145.1 coordinate 911,921,339, forward strand.
TTTAAAATGTTTTTAACATTATCCAATGTATTTTTAATGTCATTTTTAACCATGTATGTATTTTTGTTAAAAAATGTTAATGGAATAATTATGAATTTTTCCAAAAAAAAAATTTTGATTTTACCACAAATGTGAAAGGAATCATTGTTTTACATATACAAAATGTAAAAAATTTACCACCTCCATGACCAATATTTTCATTAATGATTCCTTATAAAAATTTCAATTTTTTTCAATGAAAAGGATTTATATTTTCTAAAAGTACTTTTAAATGAAAGAATATTATTCTCAATTAATGTTCCAAGTGATATTTCAAAATCAGTTTCCATATAAGTTAAAATCCTTTATTGTTACATATGATTTTTTAGGGATATGTTTCATGGATATCGTTATTATTATATATATATGGATTGTGATGAAAAGATGTTTATGAATCCATTTTATCTTGTGCAGGTTATACCATGATAAAACTATTACGAAACCCGCTTCTTTTTCAGAGTGTTATACTTTGATGAAATGATGAAATGATTATAAATCATATTTATTTTATACAGGTTATTTTTTAATTAAATTATTATTATACACATTTAATTTCATTGGATATGATAGGATTAATGTTTTATGATCTTTTGGAACTTGTAATAATAATTTTTATTATGTGACTTGTGGGGTCTATTTCTCCCTCCAATAAATCGGGTAATGATTGATATCTTATGAGATAAATAGTATTAGAATGGGGTTAAGCCCAATTTGTTGTGGTACTCTATCCACTATGATATTCTTGAGATTAAACCTTGAATACTACAATGTTTTGGTTTATAGACACATTCAATGATGATAGTCTTAGAAATAAACCTTGAAATACTAAGGAAATGTTTTTCTATTCATATGTGTATTACAAAAATCTATTCTTTATTCCAAATATATGTTCTCATGGTTCATATTATTTAATTATATTATGATTCATGTCTTATGTAATACCACAATTTATTCCATGACTCAATTTTATGGTATATGATTTTATGGTTATGGTCTTCACATGTTATTCTCTTGTTCACATAACCTTATGCTCATGATATATTGATATTTCCCTTATTTACCTTTACAAAGAATATATGATCACCCTTTCTTGTGTTTCCATTCACTAGGTTATGATGAAATATATTATTTATTATATGTCAAAGAAGGGTGATAGTTATGAAGAAAATAAGGGATATGACATAGCTCACTTATGAAATAATTTTTTATGTGTACATATTTCCAAAGGCACTAGACCTTAACGATTTAGACATGGATTAATATGTTATTTAATTAATGTTTCTTTATTAATATGTAATGTTTATTTATGAGAAGTTTGGGTCTTTATATCAATAATTATTCCCTTCTATCAAGAATCTATTTCAGTTCATCTTCCTAAGAAACGTCTGATTCTAATTCCACACCATTTATATCAAGTATATGTTTTGGGTCAGACATATAATTTATCAATAGAGTTGAGTGAAAGAAATCATGGAAATTATAAATATTTGGTGGTAGTTATAATAAATATGAAACATCTCTAACATGAAATAGAGTCTTAAATGGTAAATGTAATTTTGACTTAGTTTCCCATATTTATAAATCTCATAACTTCTTTCTGTAGTGATGTATTTTAAAAAATATCATCCCCAACATGAAATTTTAGTTCTTTTATTTAGTTATCAGTTTATATTTTTTATCAAATCTGGTTATCCTTGATTTTTTTCTAAATTACCTGTATCATCTCCCTAGTACCGTTCACTGTGTCGAGTCCCAAGAGTATAATTTTTCAATATTTATCCCATTATGTCATAGTTCTACACCTTTTTCAGCAGATATATTTATACGGTTCCATTTGAATACTCAAGTGGGAAATATTTGTTTAGGAGAATTCAAAAATTGGAGGAATTTCGTCCCAACAAACTTTTAAATAAAGTGATCTAGACCATAGAATTTCTTCTAATATATGAATTGTCCTCCTAGACCTCACATTAGTTTCAAGTTGATGGGTTGTTCTTGTGTTTACATTTTAATTCAGACTGTTTTGAAAGCTCCTTGAGAACATATAAATAAATATTAGATACTATTCAGAAACAATCTACAATGGTATTCTATGGAGTCTCAATTTTTATTGAATATTAGGGAAACTAGGTGATATGTGGATAAATCTTCTCTTTTAAAAATAAAATGGGAAGAATTTTTTCAGTGTATCGATGATTAACCATATGAATTTGTTACCTTTGGATGTGTATAGAAGGCTAAAAATGTCTCTAGTGTTATTTTATTACTACCACACAAGTATGGGTCATAGTTGTAATACTCCTTTAGAAATTTGTTTCATTTCATTCAATTTCTAAGACACCAAGCACTATGAAGTGTAATTAGAAATCTCCCTTTTCATATTATCCCCCAAAAATTGATCATGAAGGCCCCTATACATTTTAGTTCTTCGTAGATGTATAGATAATTCAGTTCTATAATCTTCATCCATTATATCATTACATAGATTTGGAAAAAATATAATATATATCCTTATTCAAAATTTTATTACACATTCCTTGTCAATATTATAGTCATAAATCTATCCACTTTTCACAGACTCTATCTTAATGTTATTTATAAGAAAATCTCTTTGATATTTCTAAATCATCCCATGTAATTAATGTTGAGAAATCATTTGGGATTAGATTTATTATTATTTTTACCTTATGATTACGGTGTCCAACCTTACTAGGTCCTTGATTAATATATATCCTCAAATTATCATTATTTTAAGAACAACAGGGTTTTTCTTTGTCAATGCATCTGTAATTTTTTCTCTCTTACAAAGTGATAATGAATTGAATAGTCATAGTCGTTAAGGATCTATAATCATCTCTTTTGTCTCATGTTGAAATCCAATTAAATGAATATATACTTAAAATTTTGATTTTGTATGTACATATCACATTTCTCTTCATAAATATATCATCTCCATATCTTTGTAGAAACAATAACGACAACTTACTCTCGGTCATGAATACAGTAGTTATGCTCATGAGGATTTAACTGTTGCTATGTATAAGTGATTACCTTTTCATTTTGAATCTACACACATCTAATACCTTTCATATATGAATCAATATAGAAAATAAATCCATCTCTTACAGAGGGTAGTGTTAGCATTGGTGTGATAACCATCATCTTCTTCAGTTCTTAGAAACATTATTCACACTCCATTTTCCAGATGACCATAACTTATTTTCAAGTCAACATTAATATTGGATTAGAATTTTGTGATTTTTTTCACAAACCAGTAATAATATTCCACAAAACTATGGATACTATTAATCTTAGCTATTATTTTAGGAAAATTTGATGCCTCTATAACCCTTTTTATGTTAGGATCAACTAAGATTCCATTAGTATTTATAATGTTACCAAAGAGTATTTATTTTTGTCACTAGAAATCACACTCTATAAAGTTACCAAATAACTTTCCCTTCGTTAGAGTTTGTAATATGAACCTAAGATAACCCTCATGATCGTCATGAATTTCGGAATATTTCAAAATATCATCAACAAAAAACCACTGAATGTTTTTAATGTTGTTCATAAAGATTTTATTCATCAAATCCATAAACCTGGAAAGATAAGTAGTTATGCCAAAGCATATAAAAATGAATTTTAATTCCCATATATTGTTTGAAAGTAAAACATTGGTATATCTTCTTTCATCACCATCAAATTATGATACTATTATTGTGGATCAATAATGAATAATAATTGATCCCCATGAAGCTGGTAAAAAAATCCTCAATCCATGGGAGTGGGTATTTTTTCTTTAACAAGATCCCATTAAAATTTCTGAAGTCAATTCATAGACACATCGACCCTTATTATTTTTGACAAATAGAGAAGGTTCTCCCCCGTGAGTCATACTTTCTCAATAAAATATTGTTTCTAATAGGTCGTGTGGTTGCTTATTTAATTCCTCTAAGTTCACATATGAGGTATTTAATATTGGATTGAATTCATGTATGAGCTCAATTATGAAATCTACCTTTATATTTGGGGGAGGTCTTGGTGAATCTATGAAATACATCAATATATTCTTGAACAATGGGTATATTTCAAATCAATATACATTATATTTATTCTCTTTATTCACTAAAAATTTTAATAAAGTAGGAAACATGATGTGGTTTTTAGTAAGACGTATTTTGGGTTATCTCTCTTTTGAAGATAACTAAGGGTTTTCCATTAAATACAACAAAAATCACCTTGCTTCAATATTTTATAATGGTATAATATTTTGACAACCAATCCATCCACATTTTTACGTGAAATTTCTCCATTAGAATGACCACAAGGTTTACTAAAAGATTTCACTCACTATATTTAATAGGGGAATAACTATATATATTTTCTCATTTAATAGTATATATATTATTTTTTAATAAAAATATAAAATTACAAGTAGGGTTATTTAATTGATGTTCTTTTAAAACATTAATGAAATAAAATAATATAGAGAAGTAGAATAAAATAATATACATGTTATCATTGAATGTATGCTGAGTGTAACTGCAAAAAAATCATTTGGAACCTTGAATTCATTCGTTGTGATTGAAAAATAACATCCTTTCTCTTGTGTCCTCTTATATATTTGATAGTATTTTCCCTCCATTATTTTATTATTTGAAAATTGATTAGTGAAATTTTCATTCTTTCAAAACATGAAGAATTACATGACATGTTGTGGATTAACATCAACATGAACGTTTTAAGCTATATTACCATCATTTACAAAATTGTAGAAAATTTCACATCCTTTCAAACAAATATCAAAATTCCCCATCCCATATTTTATTCGCATGGGTTTTTATGCTTTCATATCATCATGTTTCTTTCAAAAAAATATCCATCCCTATCATCTTTTCTTTCTATCCACGAGTCTACTAGACATCTTCAAAATCCATTTAAACTTTGATATAACATTATACTATCTCTTTGTAACTCCCAAATTATCTTATTACCAATAATTTCTCTAAATTGGATCTCATTATACATATGAGTTCATCAATATTCCAATCATAATCGATGAAAAGGGTATATCAAAAAGCCTTTACAAGTTTCTCTCATAATTCCCCAAAAATTAATTACCTTTTGTTTCAAATAAAGGCATTCTCGTCACTTCATAGTTCAGCAGGAATGTGGAAAACACCTTCTAAAAAAGACTTTTTTAAGTCTTCACATTCCATGGATTCCTCCTCATCCCATAGCTTCATGTTTTTTTATTAATGTCCACCACTGATCAACTTCTCCCTCAATGTGATATATTGAAAATATAACATTATATTTTCCAGAATAATAGAGTAGGTAAAATATATTTTATATATTATTGATCTATTATTTATGGATTGGTGCATTAGTGGTTCCACAGAAAATAGGTGGTCGTTGATGTACAAAGGACTCAACTAACAGTTTTTAATTCTGTGGTGAACCTAGATACTCCAAATGTTTTATATTTTTGTTCTTATCCTAAATTAAATGATTTATCATTGTCACGAAGCTTTCAACTCCATCTTTTATCACATTAGAAAAACCATCACTAAATTTTCCAATTCATTTTTTTTTCATGAGTACTTCTATTTTATACCATTTTACTAAAAGGAGAAAACATAGTGAGAAACATGTTAATTTTATGAATTTATTAATCCTAAAAGTAATTTATGTCTTAAAAAACATGATTCAAATTATTATTCTTTAATATCCAATAATAACAATTAAATTATCTATATATCCTTCCTAATGGTTCATAAAAATAATGTCATTAACCAAACATATCCATCTAGTGTGTTGAAACTAGGTGTGCTGTAAGGCCTATTTTTCATGCACTGGGTGATGATCATGTTAATACCCAATGTTCCCTTTTCAGGGTTAATACCTTTATCACCCCTTGTTTTAGGTAAAGAACCCATTATTCATGTATTTAAATTTATATAATTTTATGGTTATGTTTTGAGAGGTTTAGAGGGTTTTTTTTGGATTTAGGAGGCTTTGAGCAGTAGATGGTTAGTGTACTATTAGTAAAATCCATGAAACATCTCCAAGAAACTATGAAACATAAGATGATAAGGATTAGGTAGGTAAACAGTTGTCACATAGTTTTTCCAAATATTAGATATTACTATGAGAAATCATCCTTCTTTAAAAATATGTAAATTCGTGGTTGGTGCAAAATTTATTTAGTCATGTGATCTAACCATGTGAGGTATGGACTTAGGATAGTAACACATCATATTTGGTGTACATATTGAAAATTAGTGAGGCCTAAATATGAGATGTAGAAAATTACCTCCATAAAAAGTCGATGTAATCTGATTTTTCCCATTACTCTTTCTTTTTCACCTAATCCTCCCATAAATTGAATTACTTTTTATCCCAATGAAGGAGATAAAATCCCTTTCAATACAGGGTGATCCTTAGGTGAATCAATGTCTGTTGGAGGAGCAGATTCTTCATTATGTTCTCGTTCTTATTTTTTACTATTAGATCCATGATTCTTATCTCTCTCAGAACCATAAATATAGTCTGTTATGGATAGATCTATGTGTTAGGAATAGTCTGATGATGGTATCTTATTATATTTAGTGGTTGAATTTGATTTGTGGTTATATATTGAAGTTACATTGTGTAATTATCCATCCTCACTCATGTTTGAGATATCTGTAATATCTATATTTACTCAATATAATATTTAACATAAGACATTAGTATTAATTAAATTATCTTCAATAAATAGTGGTAAAATTATTGTGTTACACTTAATGGAAATCTTTTTTTTATTTTGATATAAATATTGGATGGTTGATTAGTTTTTGGAAAACCATTTTTTTATAATTTTTAATTGATTTTAAAAAAATATATTTTGGTTTGATACTTGTAAGGTATTTTTTTGAAATTATTTAATAATATAAATGGTTTTTTAAATAACATGGCATGATGTTAGAATACACGATTGGGCATGAGTTGAATGGGATGGATAATGGTCGTGAAGTACCACCATAAAAGGGATGGAGTAAATACATGAACTTCCACTATTAATTGTAACACCAATCTTGAGTGTGTGTGTGTGTGTGTAGTTGTGTGTGTGGATATAGAAGTGAATATTACAAAACAAAAGAGAAATGGTTTAATGTCTTTGTTGATTCTTTCCTTAGAAATCTAGTTTATGGATTTTATATGAATTGTTTTTACTTCGTGAAACTATTTTATAGATTTTGATAACAATGTTTTTCCTAGTGGTGTGGTTGGGAAGTCATCAGGGAAATCCTAATAAGTTTAGACTCATCCCATTCTTGGTTATTGTTTTCCATTATCAAAATTCCTCTATCTAGACACTGATAAAGTAAAGGTATCTCAGTTATTTAGTGGTGCTTCATGATAATCTGTATTGGAATTTGGATTTTTATCTTGAAGTTGGTGAGGTGTTACTGGTTATTTTCTCCTTGGAGATTTGATTTTGGTGGTCTCTTGGTCCAATTTGAGTATGAATTCTAGTTTCCTCATATAATCTGGTATGTTTTGGTGTGGTTATGTTTGAATATTTTTTTACTCATTCATCATATATAGGTTTTTTGGTTATTAATTATGTATTTTATATGTTTTATCTTTAAAATTAAATATCACCCCCTCCACCACAAAATGTTCTTGAGGCCCTTGGAATTTATTTCGAGTCATTAGTGTCTTGGCGATGTAACCTACAACCTAGTAGATCCCCCATCACTCCTCAATCCAATGAGGAGTGGTGGGATATTACAAATGGTATCAAATTTTTTGATCCTGGTCATAAAAATTGGAATTAGTTTGTTCGATCATGGACATAATAAATGGGTTCAGTCTTGGTCGGTCCAAATATCTCATTGAGGAAAATGATATCTTATTGAGTCAAATGGCACCACCTTGTTAAGTCCATTACATAGGAAATTTGGTTAGTTTTTTTCATTGAGTTGAAAATGGTATAAATATCCATCTTGGGATGGTATAAAAGAGTATTATTGTCAAAAATTTAAATGTAGAGCACAAAAATGTTTAGCTAAGAACATTATGATGAACTATATGTTACAATGAAGTTTAGTTAACTTAGTTTTTTAGACACTTGTTTGTGAGTTGTCACCTAATTATCATGGGTTTATTCAATGAGGGTTTTAATAAATTACATGATAGTAAGACTTATCAATCGTACATTATTATTTATTTTGAGTAAAATAGTTTATAAAATGTACAAAAATTTATTTTTTAAAATAAGAAAATAGTTTTTTGGAAAAAATGGTTGAAATGTTTTAAAAAATGTTTATCAAGTTAAAAATGGTTAAATTGGGGAAATATATGTTTTGATATGTATTGATGTGTTAAATTTTTATATCTAAGACTTCAGTTTCAAATACGTATGATTAAATGGATTTATTATTATTATTATAGTGGATGGAACTGGGTAGCCATCATCGAAACTAGCCAAAGGAGGCTTCTAAGAATGTAGTTTCTCCTAAGCCACATGTGAACCAAAATTTGGACCAAATTATTATTTATGATTTTAAATTTGTGGATAGAGGAAATTGGAAGGATAAACCTCAGTAGGTAGACCATTCAATTCATTTCTAATATAATAATACACTTCTCTTTTAGAGGGATTATAAGCCAGATATACTAGAATATGGGTTAAACCGGATTAATCAAATAATTTATTTCCTTGAGACACCAGATGAGTTGATAGTGAATTTGAGAACATATGATATAGGATTTGGCACACCAATGTTTTGAATTAATATTTCATGATAAATTGGACCTAGGAAAGGTATAAGAGAATATTAATGAATTTTTTATTTGAAATTATTTCCTCAAAACATTATAATATATATAAAAACAAAATTATTTTTTTATTCAAGAGAATCTCTAGGTGAAGAAGTATATTGCTAAATTTTTATTAAATTGTTCCAATTTTCCCTAAATGTTTCCACAATTAATTTCATGAAGGAATGGTTTTTTAGTTAGGATTATGAATACATGTTCTTTAATATATTTCTATAATTTTTAAAATATATTATACAAATATGGTCAATATAAAAATGACTGTAGAAAGGGGTATCTTGGGAAATATAGTGCAAGGGAAAATTTAATTTCTATGGGAACACGTTGGAAATTGAATATTGGGAATAAGTGGAAGAGGGATACCTACTTCCTGAGGGGTGGGACACCATATAATTAGACCATGGGATTAGTAAATCCTTATATTTGATCTAAATGTAATTCTAGATGTTTTCAGTGTGGTTAATTGTATCACATCAAGTGACATTGTATAGAATCATCAATAGCATATCACACATGAAACGGGATGGGACATCTTTAGCGCAATTATGGAAGTGCTCCAAGGTTGGATACAAGAGACATATCTCGTGCTTCTTAGGAACAGTATGATTTAATGGGAATATTGAAACTAAATAATTATCAACGTCCAAATAGAGAAATAAAAGGTGATTCTAGGAACACCATTACTCCTCACCCAATGAATATCAAAATGGTAGTAAAGATAAATGTTCCATGAGTATGCAATTATATGGAACTGAGAAAAAGATCATGGGTGGTCAATTTATTCCTTAAATTGTGATAGGTACAATTATTTTGAATTGTACGCTTATGGAATATTTTTTTGAACTACGAAATCCCACTCATTTATTTCTTCTCATGTTGTCGATAATATGGGTTTTTTTGTTGATATGATGTCTTTTCTTTTAAAAAATGAAAATCCTCATGGAAAAAGAAAATATAGATCCTTTATGTGTAAATATTTTTCTATAACTATCTATGGGGATGAGTTATGTTCGGATATAACTATTCTTTATATGGATTTCCATGACTTGATTTTGGGTATGGATTGGTCAACATCATTCAAGTCCCATGCCAACTATTGTTCCCAAAAAGATAGTTTCACATCTTTGGATTGTGTCGAGTATCCCTTTAGTGGAGATTGGGATGTAAAGGAAAATAGATCTATACATTTGACACTAGTAGTTAGAACTATCTCTTATTAGTAGGAAGCTCTTACCTTAGAACCCATGATTGATATTGGGAATGTAGTTCTCTAACTTTTTTTAGTTTCCCAATTTTTTCCATAATAATTTATTTGTTTTATCACCCAAAATAAAAGTGGAGTTTACAATTGATCTCCTACTGGGGAACAGTCTACTCTCACTTACATATTATGAGATAGAACTAACATAATTGAAGTAATTGAATGTTTAGTTGAAAAATAAGAAAGTAAAAGGTTTATTCAAATGAGTACAACTCTATGGGAAGTACTATTTCTATTTAGGAAGAAGATAAATGGAACTATTAGACATTTTTGTACTATCATAATATTAACCAAGTTATGATAATTAATCAATATACACTTCTATACATTTTTTATCCATTTAATCAATTTAATGGAGCCCAGTGGTACTAAAAAATTTAATTACATTATGGATGTCACCAATTAAAAGATTTAATGGATTGTATTCCAAATACAATATTTAGAAGATGATATTGACATTTATAGTATTTTGTTATTACTTTTGGTCTAATGAATACAATGTTTATATTTTTGGATGTGATGAATCTAATATTTTAGAAATATATAGATTACATTTTGGTGGTATTTTATAATGGTATATTGGCGTATTAAATGAGAAAAGTGGATCTTGAGAAACCCTTGATGATAATTTTTGGTATATTGTAGGAACATTTTTTGTATTACAAGTTGTAAAGGTGTTGTTTTTTGATACTAGAGGTATGTTACCTTATACATTTCAATTTTGAAAATGTTGTATTGTAGATCTAAACAAATAAAATTATTATCACTTGGAAGCCTCTAAAAATGTTTTTGTGACATGTAGTTTCCTTGTATTAATGGTATACTATAGACCTTTTGTACTTACTTTTTCATGTTTGGGGTCACCAATGAGAGCTTTGATGAGAAAAATAATTTCTTTCTAGTGGAATAAGTAATTTCAGAAATCATTTAAATAAATTAAAGATATAATTACCTCATCACCCATCCTCACATTTCTTGAGTCATAACAAGGCTATATAGTGTATTGTGATGCATTGGGATCAGGTTTTGGATTTATTCTCATCTATAGAAGTCATGTGGCTGGTTATAGTTCTTGATAATTACTATTTCATGAGAATAACTACCCAAAACGCAACTTGGAATTAGCAGATGTGGTCTATACCTTGAATATAGGGTTTCATTACTTCTTTGGTGAAAAATTAATAGTTTTTATGGTTCATAAGTGTTTGAAACACGTTTCCTCAAAAAGATATTTGAATTTAAGGCATCACAGATGGATACCTGACCTCAACATTATGTATACACTAGTTAAAGGGGACTATATAGTGGATGAAATGAGAAAATATTCATATTATTAGTTGGATATAGAGGATTCAAATTAGTGGAAACTAATTTTTGTTATAATGGATATGCATATATATTTCTAAAACCAAGATGATGTCAAAATTTCTTTTTTAGTTTCATTTGTTCCTAATTTTTTTGAGCAAGATAGAAAGGAACAAAAATCTAATTATGAATGTGTTTTCATGATACTAAAACTCAATGGTGGGTATACTATTTAGGGGTGGAAGCTAGTTGTGAATTTAGTTTCATGAATTAGAGATCATATGGGCATACCTTTGTCATACCATAAACAACTTCATAGTGCCTACCACAATTCAATATGGGATATTCCCCCATGGGATTCAAAAAATTTAGAAAGATTTGAAAACCCAGTTTTTGTTGGTATTCTTGAAAATAGATATAGTAGAGTGTGACTTTAGATTCCTCACCTATTAGTAGGTGAAGGAAAAACATCATTGGCAACCGGGTATGTTGTAGTCTTTATTAATTCTCATGTATAAATGGGAGAATATATCCACAGATTTTATAATATCTCTACCAAAGATAGTAATGAAACCCTATATCAAATATTTTATTATGGACTAACTGACAAATTCATCTCATTTCATCCCTATTAATGAAACAAATTCAGTGTAAGACTTTTTAAAAATTTAAATTAGGGAACTGTAATGATTTTAGAGTGTTCTAGTCTCGATTTTATGGGACAGTGACCCTAGGTTTAGATCTCTTTTTTTAAAAATCCATGCAGCAATAAATTGGAACATGGTTGACTATAATTATAGCTTATCATCCCAAAACATATGGATATACTGAATGAACATTAAAAATTATGGAGAACCTGGTTATGGCTTGTGTAATGGCTTTGGAAGATCATGGGTGGAGAATTTACCATTAGTGGAGTTCTCATACAATAAAAGTTACAATTACATGGTATATATTACTCTTTTTGAATAATTATATGAGAATCCTTATCATTCATTACAATATTGGGTTGAAATATGTGAGACTTCATTAATTAGACATAGTTGTGTTCAAGATACTACTGATAAGATTCTGTTGAGAAAAAAGAGAATATAGACGACTCAGAGTCATGAGAAATCACATGATGGTCATCTTCAATGACCATTTTCATTTGAGGTGACTAATCATTTGCTCTCGAGAATATATCCAGGGATACGCACCATCATTTTGGTAACAATTAAACGGTATATCTTTGATACATTTTCACTTTTGAGAAACTTTAATGAGTTGGTGAGGTGTAATTTTCATTGTATTTTCCACCATGGATTAGTTCAATGCACATTTCATTTCATGTTTCTCAGTTTAAGAAGTAATAACCTGATCCGGATCATTTGATATAATGGGATCACATTGACATAGATTTGGATTCTATGATTTTTCATGTGCCGGTATGATTTTTGGATAGTGAAGAGAAAATATTCAATGGTTAAATAAATAGTCTAATATTGATTTTATGGAAAGATCATAAAATTCAGGAAGAAACATGGGAGAATGAAAAGGAAATGGTGGGGAAGTGGCCCATACTTTTCTAGGAAAATAAGAAATTTCTAATTTATAGGTACAGAATGTAAAATTGTGTAGAGAGTTTATTATCCTAGGTTTCAGGTACATTACCCTTTATTAATTTATTTCAAGTGTATATAATGTCATGTTAACATTAGGGTGGTTTTGAGGATTTTTGGAACATTTTGGAATCTTTTGGGACGTTCTTGTCTAGTGAATTGTTAGTATAAATCATACAACCTCTCCAAAAAAAAACTATGTAAGGGAAGACAATAAGAACTTGGTATCTGGACAGCTGGTGCATGATTTGGCCAAACTGTTAGGATGCCCAATAGAAATTGGGAATCTTGAAATAGATGGGAATTCATGTTTGTAACATGGTTCACCTAACCTTACTAACCAACCGTGTATGGTATGTCTTTAATATAGTAACACAACATGGTTATTGCATAGTTTTCCAAAATGTGTAGCCTAACTATACAGTGTACATGTATCACTCCTTAAATAGTGCATCTAATAATATTTATCCCATTAAGCCCCCATTTTTCGCCTAATCCTCTCATAGCTCGAATTAGTTTTTCTCCTAAGTCATGGGAAACAATCCCCTTCGATCTAGGAGTGATGTTTAGGTAAATCAAACTATGTTGGAGGCCTCTATTCATTAGTTCATGCTCATTCCTCTTTATTGTTCATAGATCAAAGGTTCTTCTCTCTCTCTCTCTCTTAGAACCATATATATAGTCCATTATAGAAATATCAATTTGTTTTGGATGGTATTATGATGAACTCATGTTGGTTATATTGAAGGTAATGTGAGTTGTGAGAATATCTTGAAGTATCATAATTTTGTTCTTTGTTTTCTCGAATGTATGAGAGGTTGGAGGATTTTCTCTCAAATATTCTTGATTTACAACTTGAATTTATAGTTTTAATTAAATAATTTTCATAAAATGGTGTTGAAATTATTATGTGACTCTTGATGGAAATATTTTTTTGGTATTATATTTGATATTTTTGAAATATTATTGGTTTTTGGAAAACCCCTTGTTTATATTTTTATTACGATGTTTTAAAATTATGGTTTGGTTTGACACATGTAAAGTTTTTTTGGATTGATTTTAATAAATAAATGGTTTGATTGAAATGACTTGGCATGATGTTGGAATAAATGGTTGTGCATGAGTTGCATGGGATGGATAGGGGTATTGAAGTACCACCATCAATGAGATGGAGTATGGATGTGAAGTTCCACCATTAATGGTAACACCAAGATTGAATGTGTTCATTTGTGTGTGTGGTTTTGTGTGTGGTCACGGAAATGAATATTCCAAATAAAATGATAAATGGTTTAAAGGATTTTTTGACGTTATCCTTGGAAAATTGTTTTATGAATTTTCATATAAACTATTTTTATAGCTTAAAATTGTTTTATATATTGTTCTAAAAAGATTTCTTTCTAGTGAAGTGTGTTCAAAATTCATTAGGGAAATCCTACTGAGTTTAGACGCACCCCCTAGAAGGGTACTATTTTTAATTTTCTAATTGAGTATATTGATTTTTAGTTAAAGGTAGGGTATCTAATTTCTTTAGTGATGATTTTTGATGTTGTGAATTGGAATTTGGATTTGGATCAGGGAGCAGATGGTGTGTTTATGTCTATTGTCGCCTTGTAATTTTCTGTTTTTTGGTCTCATGGTCTTCTTTGAGTATGTATTTTGGTTTCCCCTTGTACTCTGATATGTGTTTAGTCATATTAGAGTTTTATTCTGCAATAATGCATCATATAGTGATTTTATTAGTTATTTATTATGTATTATGGATGTTTTAGAATTAAAATGGAAAATAATCCAAAGAATTTTCTTGATACCCATGTCATTTATTTTTATCCTTTGGTGTCTTGGGGATGTCACCTATGAAATTTTATCTCCCCCAGAATTTCTCAAGCCAATGAGTATTGGTGGGATGTTACAGTAACCTTAGGTAAAACTATTCTATATCCACATCCTCTTGAGTATCAAGAAAAGCATTTCATTTCTTATAAACCACTATCTTTATAATTTACAAAACAATTATATTGTTTTCCTATATTTATACTTGTCCTTATATTTCTTACTGATGTTTTTCTAGTCCAAATTTCCACAAATTTATAAACCTATATTTTATTCCAACCATGTCGTCCCACATTTTTTATAATTGAAACTATCATTACATGGTAAAAAAATTAATGACATAAAGGATATTTTTATGTTTAGTTTCTCTAAAACTAGGAATATAATACTAGAAAAACATAAACATTCTTATAATCCAATTGAAAAATAAAGTTTTTTATAAAAATTATAAAATTTTACCCTAATTCAATTTCAATCTGATGATTTAAAATATAATTTTTATTTTATAAAAATAAATCTAAAAATATGATAATTTTTACTTTAATATAAAAAGTGCTTATTTATTTGAAATTAATAGTTTTTAAAACATTTTAAATTTTTCGAAACTTATAAAAACGTCTTAGGGAATTAAAAAGTTATTTAATAATTTATATGTAAATAATTATTGTTTTATAAGACTATTTTATAAAAATATTTTTTGTTTTGGCTTCTTTAATTATGAAAGTAAATATATTTTCTAAAAAATAAATTATGATTTATTCGCATTAAAAAATCTATTAATCAAATTTGTCTTATATTCATGTTTATTTTATTAAATATAATAATAATGAACATGTAATTAAAGAAATAACTAATTAATTTAGTTAAATTAAATGACGTTTTTGTGATACTAAGGTGTAGATAAATAATGCCTTATTACATTAGTAAATTACAAAAGGTTAAGGTGTGTGATAGGGTAGTATCAAAATGTGGTCAAATGAAATTGACCTAGTGGTGTTGTCGACAAACTAGTACTTATCCTGTAGTCGATTCCACTCCAGACATACTTGTTGAAGCTTTATATGGGATTTTTCAAGGGTAAAACCTAGTGATTCTAACTCACTCACACGATCTAATAAATGATATTTAAATTTCATAATCCTACTGGTTGAGACCATCTATTCTTCCTTATTCATTGAATTAACCCTCATAATTATCCTTTATATAAACTAACACTAATGGTCCCATTATAATGGATAAGTTACCACATTTTATAATTAACAATGATAATTTTGACCAATGTTCATATTGATCAATGATCATGTAATAGTAATGTAATAGTCATATCCTAATGGAAACATTTCTGGTTACATCAAATATATAGCTCCAAAAATAAACATTTATTACTTCATTACCAGTGGTTCTTACAATTCCTTTAATTATTTCAATTTTATTTCTAACATTTATTTTTCTTTTAATAGTTTTTATAGAATGTGTAATATTTCGGAAAATTTGTTATCCTTTTTAGTATACCGTTTTTTGGTCCCTATTATTTGGTTTTTGTGTCCATATACTAGTCTTACACAAAATAATAAATATTATTACTTGAAAATTAATATTCTTTTTTTAATAGTTCTTGGATTTACATCCATAGTTGAAATTAATAAAATTAAAATTACGAAGAAAAGTTATTTTATTAGTCATTGAATGATTTTTAGACCACTCTAGTATGCCAACACAACATATATCACACACCATCTATATCAGAATGAGTTATGGACTACCATGTTTCGGGTCTTGATTATACCATTATTTTAGTGAAACTCAATAGTGAAGAGATAGTTGATTCTTGGTTCCAAGATTCTCATAATTTCCTGAAGATCATTTTTCATGTTTTCAAAATAATATTATCTAATAATTTATAGCACCTTTTGTTAAGAATAATATTGTTTCAATTTATGAATGATTTTCTATATGTTAATAATTTTTTTGTTATGAATCTACAGGATGATGGTTTGGATATTTCCTTAACTTTGTTAAGAAACATTCATAAAATTTGATATGATGTAATGATATTCAAAAAAAATTATAACATCATGAACATATCATAATAAATTAATTTAATAAAACAAGAGAGGCCCAAAAATATAACCAGTCAAATTCTACCAGATGTAGACTTTTGGATGAAGACTTCGGGATATAGACCACTAAACACAAATTACCAGAAGATGTGTGATCTGACAAATAAAATGATAGATGAAAAAGGTGTAAAACATTGATACAAAACAAAGATAACTAGACACATAAAATCATATATATATATATAAGTGGACTTGGATGTAGTGTTATATTAATTACATGAATAGAAATGTACTAGAACATTTTGTAATGGATATTTTCATGAAATCCCCACTACAAATTTTTTAAAAATTTGTGAAGTAAAATGAAGATAAATCCAAAAATAATATGTCTGAATTTCAGTTTTTATCTTTTTAAACACAATGTTAGAGAATTTGAGCTAGGAACCAGAGAAATAATGTTCCCTGTAACAAGAGTATTTAGAAGTTACTAAAATTCGGTAAACCATCTTCAAAGGTTAATGTTTCTTGAAATACTGTATGTATGATGTTTAAATACAAAATTAATGTTGTGTGAAGATCAAATTTATATATATTACTATGTTAAGAAGTAATTAGATCAATCCCATCAAAAGAATATCCATATAATAGATCGATAGTAGATGAAATTAATAGATATTTCACAAGGATTAGTTTTGTGAATTAGAGAATATTTTGAAATCTAAGATGAGGTTAGATGAACAGATACAATCATCTAGACAAATAAGATTAGACATAAAGAATTTTTAAGGAATACCTGATTAAATATACATATAATGTTATTTTAAAAACTATACTCAATAATTTTTGTATAATATTTACATTATCATTATAAATCCATTAGACATGACGATAGTGTGTTCTATTATTATAATTAGACTATTTTTTATCCAAGATAAAGAAGTTTAAATGAGTTCCTTAACATCTGATGTTAAGGAAGTATGATGAAATTTGGAATAACTGAAATAATCATGAATGATAAAGAATATTTAGGAATACTCTAAAAGGGAAATAATTTTCAAGTTAATTTTAGTTGATTGGGAAAATAAAACAGAGTTTCATCATTTTCTACATTAGGATAACCTATATAAAGGGGGTGTAAATTAAAACTATACATAGAACTGTCTAAAAGGAAAAGAAAATATGAAACACTAAATAATTATTATTAGAGTGAGTTTCTAGATGACAATACTTTGGGGTTAAGAATAACACTAGAGACTTTTTTATTATAGAGAAATTGGACAAAGATGTTGTTAAGAGAAACCAGATACAGTAATTAAAATAGATTCCAAGTAGTGTTTGTGGTGTAGTGGATTTGTCAAAAATAAAGATTTAATTATTTGATTTTATTATTGATTTAGTGAGGCACAATATATGGAGTATTTCATAAAAATACAAGAGACTAATATGGAGAAAAATGGAGGGGTATTTTTGGATAAAATTTATGGGAGTTATTTTGTTAAATATTTAGATATTTTTGGTGGATAAATTTTGAAACAAATACTTTTATAAATAGATGGGTGTTAGTATAATCATTCTTATCGGGGGATAGAAGGAGTCTAATGATACATAGATAAAGTTTTATTCATTTCTTATTAATAATGAATTTATATGGACTAATAGGGGTTACTATTATAAAGATGTAGGTTCTCACACTAAGGAAGAACCTTATAAATATTTTTTTCCATTCATTTCATTTATATTATTTCATGATTTTTAGTTATTATAAAAAATTGATAAGTATAAAGTATTGACAGGTTGTGGGAGTTAATTTCAAATATTTATAGATCCTAAATGTCTAACACTTAATCAAAACTCCCTTGTCACTGGTATGAATGATCTTAAGGAACATTGATTGGTATGAGAGCCAAGGTTACAGTAATTGATCCTTGTAATGTAAAATCTCAATCTGGTCTACATCAATGACATTCCTAAATTTGATGGAAACAATTATCATTTGAAAAAAATATACCCTATTTATATCTATTATGTTAGTGGAAATTGATGCATCCATAGTTGGGATTCCACCCATTCATTAAGTTACTCAAATGAAATTTTTTGGCAAAAAAATATTTAGTTATATGTGAAATCTATAAATGTATTTCTTATTTCATTATGTGAAAATATTTTCATGAAGGTGTTGGGTCTCAAAATATACAAATAAATATGGGACAAACTCTAAATTATCTACGAGGAAAACACCAAAGTGAAAGAGGTAATGTTACATTTTTGGCGCAGTAAGTTTGAAGATATCATAATTCTAAATACAGAAACTGTTGATGGGTACTTTACCACATGTAGTGAAGGCTTTTGAAGTATCATAGGTTTTTGAGATGTCTTAGAATATACTACAATTGAAAAGAAACTCATGAGAAACTTTACTAATAGGTTTGATTCAAAAATATATACCTTATAATATAAATATTATTTATCTATTAATTAATTACATAAATTTCTTATTGCATATGTAATGAGGAAAGTTCATGTATTTAATAAAAAGATCAATGAAGTAATGAATTCTAATGTTATGAGAAATTTAAAATTCTATGATTCTGATATTGTTAATAATAGTGATTTGGAATATTATAATTTAGAAGATATGAATTAAATGACATGTGTTTGATTTCCAAAAAATATTGAAGTGGAAGAGGATTGTATAGAGGAAAAATCCATCTAAAATTTTTAGTGTGCAGATTAATTGCGAAATCTTCTGTGAATTTAAAAAAATAAAAAGTTGTTGAATAATATTATAATTCTGAATAAAAGTCTCATTTTAATAAATATAATGCTCATGGGGTTTTAGCTGAGTAGTACCCACTGGTTTTACCACTCACTCAATGTGGGAACTAGCCCAAGCTCGAGTCCTGTCAGACACGGATGTTGTGCTTATTATGAACATGGCGATTCAAAGCCATTTTCCTAGCTGGGGAACGTGTGGTATACTCTGGGTATAGCGGGACCCCCCAGTGGTAGGAGAGAATTACCCTACACATGTTTGGTCCATAAATTTGGGCCTATGGGCCATATAATGGAAAAAATGCCGACTTCGCCTTTAGGATATGTGATGGATCTCCTTATATCCAGTCAAATAGGTCTTCTATTTTCATTAATAATCAATGAGGCTTCAGCCTCAAACTTTTAAAAAAATACGTAGAATAAAACTTATAAAGATGATAATTATTCTCCTAGAAGTAAGAAAAAATATATAGTGAACAAAATAGGTATATTTAGTAAGAAATTTGAGTATGAATATCCTAAAAATAGTACAATAGATTATGAAAATGTTGTTATATTAATAAATTTATTTTCTAATTAGGAAAAGAAGAAATATACTTCCATCAATAAATAAGAATAAGGTGAAGAAACATACGCGGAGTATCATATGATATCAGAACTCATTGCATGTCTTGATCAATTCACAAAACTCAAGAAGAAGATCAAAAAGTTAAAGAAGGAAAGTGGGAAGAATAATGAAGGAAATATTTCCTTAAACGGAAAGTTGATTATATCTAGGAGGTCATAAAACTCAAACTAAATGTTACTAAATAAGGAATTTTGGTGGAATATATTTTAAGGAACTTATTAATAATGAATTTGAACTTGTTAAAACTCAATCAATATTTATTAAAGTTGAAATTAAATTAATAATGTTCAAAGAAATTTTCTAAAAAGATTCAGAGGTAAAATAGGAAACATCACAAGAAATTGAGAAATAGAATTCTAATATTTGTTGAAATATTCATCCATTAAGTGTAAAAGTTGTTCTAATATTACTAATAAGTAAGGTGCTAAAAATATTATAAGTATTTTATTAATAGATAATTAGAGAAATATATCAAATAAAAAACCTGAAAATAAACTCTATAAGAAATTTTACCCATTTCTGGGGGGAATGAATATAAAAATATGTTAATTCCACAATCAACAATCTATATAGAAATATCATACTTTTATAAAAGTCTGAAATTTTATGTTTTTTATTGGTGTTATAAAATCTCTGGGAATAAATATTACAACTATTGATGAAATGTATCACTTCTTGGAAATAGTCACGAACTCTATGGTAGGAATAGTGTAAGAAAAAGAAGAAACTTTCTAAAGCCTTTAGAAGAAATAATGGAAAAATCACAAGATGTTACAATGTTTCTGATAAAAAATGTGTTTGAATGTCTAGAAGATGTTTTTGTAAGATGTGACCAATCATGTCACTTTTCTAAATAATTTTTGACAAAACTTCCTAGAAAATATTCTTGAACTAGAAAATAAAAAGGAGGTTAAAATGGAAAATGTTGAAAAAATAGCCATTTTTATAGAGCTCTGAACGATAAAAATGGGTAAAAAACAAGGATTATTGGTATTGGTTATTACATAACCATGATAGGTGATATTAAAATGCTGAAATTTTTTAATAACATGAAGGGGGTGTTACCTTCAGAAATGATAGTTTCTTAGAAATTAAAGGAATATGAACAACTGAGATTGAAACTCTAAAACTGAAATCTATCAAAGTGTTCTCAGTTGACAGGCTCGAAAATCCTAATAAGAGTTAACCAAAATTATAATGATGGTATTTAATTTATCTTTAGGAATTATTTTTATATCATTATAAGGATGGAAGATAGAAAAATTGTTACTAATGTAGAATAAAACATCTCAATTCTATTTAATATTGGAGAACTTTGAAACTCATGTAACTTGAGTTCGGAGGATGAAAATAATATATAGAATAAAATACTTGGGAATCTAAAATATAAATTTTTTAATATTTTTTTAATTTATATTCTTTAAAAAACACAACACCACTGAAAGGAAAGTAATATTATGTTTTTAAAACATGTCAAAAAGGGTAGGATTTTTAGGGGAAGGCATAAAAATATTGAAATCTAATTCACATGGCCACCTGATATTATACACTCGTACCATTATGGTATTATAAGGAATAAATAAAAAAGGAAATTTCTAATTTATCACTTTGATTGATTAAGTCACTCATATGACTAAGATATGTTAATTAAATATAAATAATAGGCTGTACAAATGTTTAGATTTTTTAGAAGTTAAGTTGAAATAGATATAGGGGTACATAGAGTGAAGTTTAGAACTGATAGGGGAAGGAGTGAGTGAGAATTGATTTTAAACTATTTCTAAAGAAAAGTAGAATCAATAACAAATAAAATTATTATGACACTCCTCAATAAAATAGGGTTATGGAATGGAAAAAATAGAAGATTAGTGTAAATGGGAAGAAGAATACTAATTGAATATAAACTATCTATGTTTTTATGGAGGGAAATTGTTTTCCCATTTTTTCATTTAAAAAAAATATTTTATTTCATCTAGAATCCAACATGGATCCTTTTGATATATGGTATATCATAAATCATTTAGTCAAATATTTCAAGGTTTTTGGGAGTCCTTTCTTTATAAAGAAAAAAAATCTATATGTTGTGATATTTGGTGAAAAAGAAAAGGAATGAATTTTTATGAGCTACCAATCCAATAAAAGAAATTATAAATTTTGGCATACAAATTTAAAAAATTTAGTTGACTCCTATGATGTGAAGGTCTTTTAAAATCCAAATTCCTTAGAAAAAATTGTTGAAAATTTCACGAAATATAAATTGAATAATTCAAGAAAAATAACTAAAGTGGTAATGAATGTGAGACAAAACAAGTATACGATGATTAAAATGGATTGTGTGATAAAGAAAGTGTGCTTAGAAGAAAATCGCTAAAGTTGAAAATTTTATAAAAATTGGTCATAATTGATAACATAATTAGAAATTTGAAAGCTCCATCTCAAACCAAAACAAATTAAATATCATAGAATAAGTCATATATTTTATCATAGGTTTAACCATAATATATTTCAGATGAAGTTGAACCTAATAAGTACGTAGATTCTATGAATTAATACACATATCAGATTAAGATTAATTAAACATGGTAACTTGTCTCATGACCATCAGGAAATAATTTTATAGGAAAAAATAGGTGTTTAGAAACATGATCAATGAACAAAATTATATTTCATGAAAAAAGCATTACTTGTTTGTAATGGTTACATACAAGTGGATAGTTTACATTTTAAAGAAACTTTTCCCCACTTTTTAATATTAGAGACTATAATAATATTCTTCATAGTTTTAGTAAATCATCAGTATATGATTTATTATATGGATATAGTGTTATCATCTCAAATAGTGAAATTTAATAAGAAGTTTTGTTTGAGAAACCATATAATTTCATTCATGATAAATGTGCAACCAAGGTGCATAATTTGAAGAAGTATTTTTATAGGTTGAAATAAGATCAATGATCTTGGTATTAAAAAAATGATATTTACTTAAATAATATGAACGTTTCCAATGTAAAAGTTGATATAAACCTATTATTTGGGGAGTTGATCATATGTAATCTTATTTTTATTATTTAAATTGATGATATAATTTTTTTAGTTGACAAATAAAACATTTGTAATGATTTTTTTGAACACATAAATAAAAAAATTGAAATTTCAATGATCATAGAGTTAACGTGATTTCTGGGATTACATGTTCAATATAAGGAAATATATATCTTGCTATCAAAATAAACTTATTCTTGGGAGTTTCTAAATAATTTTTACATGTCATATTCTGTATAAGTTTCTAATCACATTTCTATTAGTGTGATGATTTTTACATATGATGTTGGGAAAAGTACAAATTAGAAGTATTTCATAAAGTTGATATGAAGTTGGGTCTATATTATAAAATAAAGAGATACTTCCATTATTTTATTAACTTTTCTGGAAGATATCAAAGTGATCCAATGTAATCACACAAGTTGGAATCTAAAATAATTCTCAGATATTTTAAAGGGACATCTTCTTATGAGATTTTATATAAAATAAATTATAATATGAACTTTATTTGTAATATCGATATTGATTAGGTTGGATACTAAAAGAATAATATATAAATATCATAAGTAAATATTTTCATAGAAGAATTTTGTGTGAGATATAATAGTAAGAAATAATTTTTAGTGACTATAAGTACAGTGGAAGAAGAATATTATTTCTCTACCATAGCTTGTACAAAAATGATTTGGATGAAAGTTCAACTAGAAGATTTGAGAGCCCAACTCTGTAAACCATTGAATAATATTTGTGATAATCAATGTGTTATTATTATTTACAAAATATCATGTAGAACATTCAAGATAAAATCATGTAGATATTAAGTATCACTTCATAAAAGATAAATTTTCTATTAGAGATGATTCTCTTTGGTAAATTTATACAAAATATAAAATTGATTATGTTTTCACCAAAGATATGCAAAGGGAAAGGTTTGTGGGATTGAGGCTATAACTACATGTTCATCCACCACCATGGAATCCTAAATTTATCGTAAAAGTATTTTCCACAATTATTTTGTTTATATCTTCAAAAGTGTAGATTAGGTATAACTAGTTATAATATTTTATAGTAGATTACATGAAAAACTCGTTCTGTTATGAATCAAAATATTTGCTTATCATCAAATGGGGTAGACAAAAATTCAGAAAATGAAATTTATGGGGGCGTGTTTATCTTGACATGGACACAAAAATAGCTTGTAACCAAGGGATGTAATTCCATTAAAAACATGAATTTTTTCAGTAGGGTGGTGTCAGGAAACGTTCGTTGAGAAAGGCTATAATTTGGTATAAATTGAGAAAAATATAGTTTTTTATAAAATTGTGTTATTGAAAAACTTTTAGTTATTAAAATTTTAAAATATTTTTTCCAAAAAAATATGATGGAGGAGATTAAATGTCATTTTTATGTGTTAATAATAAAATTTATTATCAGTTAAAAATGATTATTATTAAAAAAAATCTGTTAAAAGGTGAGAAACATTTTCTGGAAGTTAAAAAAAATATTACGAAGTTATTGGAAGATGGAAAAAAAATTTCCTTAACTTTTTTAAGAAACATTATTTCAAATTTATTTGATTCTAAGTTATTTAAAAATTTCATAACCTCACTTAAATATTATGATCTCTGCATTATACAAAGGAAGATATGACAAACATTATTATCAAATGAATTCTATCAAACACAGACTTCCAAAAAAAGACATTCATATGAAAACCACCAAATATCGATTACCAAAAAAAGTTGATTTGGAAAAAAATTCTAAATGGGAAATGTTTAAAACATTTTTATCAGAAAGAGATCACCAGACACATAAATTAGGATATATTAATGAAGTAAGAGATATATTTGTGTTTAAAGTCTATGAAAATAAATGTAAACCAACACTTTTTATATATATTTGTTTAAATTTTTCACTACCAATATTTTTAAAAACCAAGTGTAGTAATAATGGGAAAAATTCCAATAAATAAGATAGAAAATTTTGATTTTTTATCTCTTAAAACAAAAAACATAGAGGAATCATAGTAATACACCTGAAGAAGATACTTTCATGTAATATGAGTCTTTAGAAGTTGAAATAAAATAGTCAACCTTATTCAATGGATCATGTTTCATTATAGATAGTTTATATGAAGTATAAATAAAAGATCCATGATTTTTTAAGATAAATGATATGAATATCACTAAGTTGTGAGAGAAATAGATAGATTCTGTTGGATGAAGATTAACCATACATAAAAACATTATATAAACATTCAAAGATGTTATATTAGATCAAAGGGAGTCAAAATAAATATTACATAGAAAAATATTATGAATTCTTCAGAAACAAAATATTACTAGATCAAGTTCTAATAAAAATTAAATAATATTTGTTAACCCATAAGACATAAATATATTATGATATGTTTATCTAATTTATTTTTTATCCTTATGAGTTAAGGAATCCTGAATGAGTTCCTTAACCTCATAGGTTAATTAATAATGAAAAAGGATGCAATTGTTGTTGTTTCCATGAAGGTTCAAGAAGATTTACAAATACTCAAAATGACTCAACAGTCTTCAAGTAAATTTCAATTGAGTAGAAAAACACAAATTATTTCCTATTATTAAAACTTTTGGGGAACCTATATAATGGGGGTGAAATGTATAACTATACTTAACACTATTCATAAGGGAGAAAGAATTAAATATTGAAGAATTTTTATCTAAGTGTGTTACCATTAGATAATACTTTGGGTTGAAGAAAAGTACCATACATATTTTTAGTAAAAGGGAATGAAGTAGAGGACACATTTAGAGATATTAGAGATAGAGTAACAAATAGATTTTCGAAGTAGTTTTGAGCTGAATGGGTTTGGGTAAATGTGTATAACACGAGTTAGAAAATTAACATGGTTTTACTCAATCACAGTACCAGGATTATTTTTTTGAAGGTAATTATACCATAGAAACACTTACTAAATATAGAAAAATGGATTGATATATCCTTATAAACATTATGGGAGATATTTTCACAAAGTTTCATATATTTATGGTGGCTTAGTTTTGTAAGAATAACTTCTTAAAACTGAAGGGAGATAGTATAACCATTATTATCAGGTTATATAAGGAGAACAATTGGTGTCAGATTAGGTTTCATTTACTTTATAAAAATATTCAATCTCTATTGACTAATGGTAGTTTCCGTGGAAAGGATGTACATTCTCACACTTAGGTCAGACCTTATAAATACTATTTGCCTTGTATTTCATTCATATTATTTTTTAGTATCAGTTTTTTATAAAATTTTGATAAATATAACACTTTAACAAGTTTTAGGGGTTAATTATAGAGACATAGACTTTGTAAAAGATAATCACTAATTCTTCCCACACCCTCTCTGAGGGTTTATAATTATCATAAAAAACTTTATTTCTTTTATTTCTATAGGGTGTTCATATTCCCCACATGTACGAAAGTGGAGGTAAGAAATGAGTTCATTCCTATAGGTGGTATGTAAACCCATGGGTCATCAAAATTTATTTTGATATATTTTATTAGGTTTGGCATCCTGATATGAGGAAATGCATTATGGAATTTTATTCAAACTTCTTTAAATATCATCATGCAAAAGCAGAGTAAAAAAATACATGAAGGTACTCTTTTTTCACTTTAGTAGACCATATAGAAGTGGTATGAAATCCTGATGTACTTTGTGACTATATTATTTAGGTGCACTAAATGGATAGATTTATTTTAAGTAATGATAGACTGTCAAACCAATAAAAATTACCTTTTTCACCATTAAAGAATCAACTTTAGTTACTGAACGTTGTGTGTTTCTTATAAAATATATAGAAAAACATCAATTTGTTCTATCTAGTATCATCATTGAGAGGGATTCAAGATTAATGTCTCAGATTTTGAATTGACATTAGTTTGTATTCAGGCCTCAAATGAAATAGAGTACCGCCTTTATTCTTATGACTAATGGAAAGTCTGATCAGACTACCTAGATATTGGAAGATATTCTTAAATCACATAAAATTTACTTTGGTAGCTTAATGGAGGGTCTTATTTCCATGGTTAAAATATAAAATATAAAAAATATTTGAATTAGGAGGTTGCCGGAGCATTTCATGCATTAATATTACATCATTTTATATGAATATTTGATATATTTTACAATAATACACACTTTAGGTTGATAAAGGTTTAATGTAATTAGGGAATAGATACATAATCATTCTATTTGTTGAATTATATTCAACATATCCTACAAATATCTTCTAACATAGTATATTATGAAGATATATTCAACTTAATAACATTATTAATAACCAAAGGATTGAAAATGTAAGAAAGGGTGAGATCAAATGACCAGTAAGGGTAAATATAGGATATGTCAATCAATTGTCATAAGTTAGAATAAGATAAGAATTACCATATGATAAAATAATTAAAATATACCATAATCATAACTAATAATTCAAAGATCATTAATCATTAATCATTACACAATCCTTTGTCATATAAAATTCTATAACTCATAAGTGTGATGAATTGTTAATAATCAATCATAAGCCATTGGAATATATAATAATCATAACACATAATTGTTTAGTACACATAAGGATATAAAATAACTTCCTTAATAATGGTTTACCCCCAAGACTATCATTATGGAAAAATTACCATTACGGACATGCCTACATAATCATTTCCAAAATTATCATAGTATTTACTTCAATATTTTTAACTAAATAATCCCATAGGATTTAATTAACTTTATCAACTATTGAGAGTTTATTAAATTCATCATTAATTAGGAGATTCTCAACTGAGTCATCATTACCAAATGCATTGGTGGGCCATATAAATTCAGTCTCTCCCATAACATAATGAAAACTATACATATGTGTGTAAAAATATAACAAAACATTCATCATATCATAAAATAGGTAAAGGATATGTGACTCATCTACATTTAGTAATTATTTCATATCCTAACCCATGGAAAATAAATGTTTTTTATAAATACTTCAAGGTAACTTAATTAAATTGTGGGAAAGAAATGGATTTAAAAGAATCATCTAGAAATATTCATCCCCACAAGACATCTAGGGAAATAATGTGGAAGGTATCATAAGATAAAATCCCAAATGAAGTATTTAAACCCTTAAATACAATTTAAAAACTTTAAAAATACCTTTAAATACCATTCAAACCTTTCCATTAAAACATGAGAAAATATCATTTTCTTTTGATAATATTTTAACCAAAAATTCCTAGAATATTATGAAAAAACATTTTATTGAAAATAATCAAGGTAAAATTTAATGAAATATTAAAATTAATTAATTCTCATGTTATGGATAAAATATCATCATTCCATATATTTTAAAATAAAACATTCCTTTCACACTTGTAAATAGTCAAAAAAATGAATTTTCTAGACAAAAATTTCATTAAAAATCAATTTTAATCCTTTGCAAGTAATATAAAAGTAATTTAAAATTACATTTAAATAAAATTCAAGTATAGGTATGAAATTTCAAAAAACAATTTTGAAGATCACAGATATTGAAGAAAAAGTTCACTAACGAAAAATGAAATAAGCTCAGCTTTTATTTAGAAACATTTTCAAAATAATTTTATGTAACTAAATGGGGAAATGGTGCTTTATCAAAAAATATTTGGAGAAAAATAGAGAATATTTGAATATATTAGTTTTAAATGAAAAAAATATATATAATTTTTCTCAATAGAAATTTATCATAGACAATCCTGAAAAGATGTGAGATTGTAAAATAAACACCTTACCTGAAATCCTATATTTCATTGTACACATTAAAATATCTAGTATAATAAAAATATATTTATTATATTTTTAAATATATTCCAAAACCACAGTAATACATAACATACAATGTATCAATCCTTTATTATTTACAATTTTTATTTTATTAATAATTTCTTTAATAAAATGATCCTTCGTGTGAAGACTAGTATGTTTTCCAAGATTGTTTCGGTTCGATGGTTCCAATACTTGAATATTCGTCATGGTATTATCATATATAGTATATTAATCATGAAATATTTGTAATATTAATTCATTAACATTAATTTTATAGTCATTCATATAAATAGGTAATGAAAAATGAATAACACCACTTTATAGAGATAGTAGTTCGTTTGTATGCACGAGTGATGTTTTCAATTTTTATTGGATGGAATAATAGAAAGTAAATATTAATTCACCTATATAAAATAATTATTATATAATTAAAACCATATTTATTTCTTAAATATATCATTATCACAATCTATGTAAACGAAAAATGAAAATTGAATCACATTGCTTTGAAGAGGTGGTTGTCCACACATACGCCTTAGTGATGTTATCGTTTTCAAAAATATGTTAATGTAAGATGATAGATAATATTTTATAATAATATAAACATAATAATTTCATAAATATAATATATAAAAATAATAATAAATACTAACCTACCCTTAATTATGGTGATGGAAAATGAACCATAATGCTACATGGAGGTGGTAGTCCACACGTACGCATGAGTGATACTTTTATTTACTATTTTATGGAAAGGGGGTGGAAAATGGTTTATCCATCCTAATAAAAAAATTAATTACATTGAAGAAACTAAATTAGTTACTTTATAATTTATACCATATATTTAGAAGAGTTATATGAATATATAAAATTACAATAGCTCGGTTAATAGTTTTACCTCTTCATTGAGAGACCTCTTATCGATTACACCTTGGGTCATAAAAGGATGGTATTATGATCAAAAAAGGGCATAAAATAATTTTTTTGGGTGGTCATAAATTTATCATGGTTGGGATTGGATGTTCTATAAGGCTCATGAATTTTGAGTGTGGTAATAGAGGTGGTGTTCTCTTATAATGGATAAGAAGGGAACACTTTAAATTTTTCAAAACATTAAAATATATTAATGTCTTACTAAAGTCATGTGGTAAAAAATTAAAAATATTAAAATAAAAGAGGGATTATGTTGAAAAATCCACAACCAATCAAATTAATTAATGTTTTTTTTGATATCTTAAACCTTATCTCTTTGGTTAACCACCCCCTCCCCCATTAGTAAACCTGTTTTAATATTATTTTTTGTAAACAAAAAACCATTTTTTGATATTCATTATGAATGAAAGTCTGTTGAAATTGTTAAATAATATTATTTATTATAATTAAAATTATTTAATCCATTTTTTAATATTAAATTTTTTTAAGTTACATAAATTCATTTTAAATTAAGTGTGAAAAATAAAACAACCCCATTTTAAGACAAATGCATTTTAAGCATAAAATTGAGTTTACCTTCAATCCATGCCATGTAAAAAATATTACATGAATGTTGAAAAAGTTTATTGAATAAATTATCAAATAATTGAATTAAAATAATTCATTTATAGTGGTTAATATAATTTATTGACAAAAAAACACATTTTTCACCTAAAAACAAATTTTTTTAAAAATGCCTCTTTTACTATAAAAAGATTTTATTTTAATTTCTAACCAACTAAAAACTAATGAATTCGTTTTAATAATATGTAAAAAATTATTTTTAATAATTTATTTATTCCAATTCATACTCACTAATACCAGGTAATAAATTCCTCATTAATTAATAATATTTTAATATTTTATCACGGTTTTTTTAAACTCGGTGTTGCGTGAAAAGAAATATATCAAATGAACTTAATTTATTTAAATATAAATATATCATAAAATCAAAAGGTGTTAAATTTTATTCCATTATATTAATTTAACTAATTAAATTTTGTGGCATTGATATAAGAAACTGAGGATTCTTATACCTAATCACTTATTTGTGTTCCCACATAGCTTCTTTAGATTTATTGTTTTGGAAAAAATAAATAGGTTAGTGGTCTTGTTTACGAGAAATTTTTCTCTTCAATCTAGTATATATACTAGTTTTTCATTATAAGAGAGGGAACTATCCGATGGTATGATATTGTAATTCAATACATGTGATGTATCAGGTATGTACTTTCTTAGGATAACTTCATAGAACACATCATGAACTTTATAGACATTTAGTGGAAGCTCCAAGTGATAAGAAACCATCCCTATATAATCAAGAAATTTGAAGTGAATGATATATCTTGGCTTAGTATTCCCTTTTTCAAAATCTCATAACCTTTTTCCAAGGAGATATTCATTGGAGTACCTTATCACTGACTTCAAACTATATATTTATCAATGATTTTCAACTTTTTTTGTAGAATCCGATCGATCCTGAGGTGTTTTTGAATATACCTAACCATCTCATAAATTGCCTTATCTAGATTAAGTCCCAATAGCTTTGTTTATTGAGCCTTATCAAAACACATTTCAGTTCTTTATTTCCTTCCATATAGGTCATCCTAAAGAGTTATCTATATGATCGATTAAAAGCTATTATAGTAATTAAATAATTCCCAATGAAGATATTTATCCTAACCACATTTGAAATCCATAGATAAATCTATAATCATGTATTAAAGGATTATAATGGAACTATCTTACTAACCATCTGTTTTAGGATGATATTTCGTACGAAAACTCAACTTTGTATCCAGAACATGAAGAAGACTTCTCTAGAACATCATGGTAATATTGACATCCTTATCATATATAATTGAATGTGGTGATCCTTCAACCTCATCACTTCCTTAATTTATATCTTGTAAAGATTATCAAGGAAAAAATATTATCTAATGAAAATAAAATGTAATTATTTCATAAGGAGATCGACTACAAAAAAATAGAATTTCACCATTTATATGCTTTGTGATGTCTAATGGTGAAATTCGTGGTAATGTTTTCTCGTTTTTATTATGGTATATATAATGGTTATAACATCCCCATAGAATGATGTACCTCATCCATATATTTCTTACATATCAATATTCAAGATACATACTCTATAATAACTCTTTTCATGTTATCCCACCATAAATACTCATTCATATCTCTGAATATCCCTATACGTTCATGATGAATATAATGTTGAACTATGAGCTTCATAAAAAATTACTATTTTCAAGTGTATTATTTATAGTACAAGGAATTTGTTCTTGAACCTTATCAATTCATTAAAATCATGGTTGAACTCTGGAACATTTCACATCTTCTTCTATAAATCTAAATAATTTTTTACCTCTTTAATCCTCGCATGGATGGATTTTTGAACATTCATTTTTGAAAGATATAACATGTCCCCTTTCATCATGATCTCAAGGTATATATTATAAATATCCATTAACATTGGATATCTTTCAATCCTCATCATCAGAATACTATCATAGAACCTTTGACTCAGAGTATCATCCACCTTGTTTTCCAAGACACGGTTATAGTGTATTGAGCAGTCATAATACTCAGTTAACTCCAACCATCTATTTTGGTGCATATTCTATTATTTATACATGAATATACTCTTCAAGATTTTATTATTATTGTATATTTCAGTATTAAATATAAATATAATGGATCCATATTTTCAATGAAAAATTTATTATTTCCAACTTCAAATCACGAGTCAGGTAATTTTCATCATGAATTTTCAATTATAAAGAGGAAAAAGATATCACCATATCATTTTTCATGACGATGCATCCTTGTCACTTCCTCAATGTATCAATGAAAATCCTAAACCCATATTCACTATAGGGTAGTGTGTGAATTGGTTCACTAAACAATATTATTTTTATCTCCAAAACAATTTCCACACATATAGCTACCCAAAGGAACTCAGATCCATTCCTAGTAAACTTTATTATTGGATTAGATAGTATGATAAATCCTTCACAAAGAGTAGGTAGTATCCATATGTCCCCAAAAAAACAACGGATCTCAGTTACCATGGTTGTTATATTCCATTGGTCCATAAATTCCATATTTTGAGGATCTATTGATATCCCCTCAATGGAAGTTATTTGACATGAGAATGAAACTTTTTCAATATATGATTCATATAATGAATATTTATCATATGACATATCCTTCCTAAGGGTGTTCAACATAGTCCTTAAATGTTCATTATGATCTTTAATTCTATTTTAATATATTATAATTTAATATATCAAGACTACCAATGATGGATAATGATAATATCTAAAGAGAATATTCATTAAATCCATAAAGATACTAGGACCATTGGTAAGACTAAATTGAATAACTATAAATAAATTACAATCATACTATGTAAGAAAGAATTTATTACAGATATCCTCATTCCTTACCCTCATTAGATGATATTTATAATACAGGTAAATCTTAGAAAATTATTGAGATTTGTAAAGTTGATCAAATAGTTTATTAATAAACAATAGAGGCTACTTTTTCTAGATAGTGATGTTGTTATGTTGTCAATAATAAATAGAATGATTCATTTCCCCTTATTTATTTATTAAAAAAGAACAGGTTTACCCTATAGTGATGAGAAAGGGTGTGTGAATCATTTATCAAGATTATCCTAGAGTTTATTCATAAATTGTGAAAACTCAATAAGTGTTATTATGTGTTGAGTATTTGAAATAGATATAAGACCATGAATAAATTCTATTGAAACTCAAAATAAAAATTTACGAGAATAAAATGAATATCTTCAAGGAATACATCATCATAATTCTGAACAATAGTCATACCTTAAATGTTGAGTTTCTCCTAAACCATATGAGATAATTATACCTTGTGAATATGTAATAATACCCATAAAATGTATGCAACTACAATTGAAAGTTATTATTCATCCTCACATAGAAAGATGATCATAGGTTGATTCAGAATATAAAATGTGACTTCACTTCCTATGAAATTCATATGAGATCTATATTGAGGGATTCAATAAACTCCCAAAATCACATAAATTCAACTATTGGTAGAATCATAATATTTATAGGAATAAAATTCTCGTACACATCTATTAGAGGGGGGATATAGATTTGAGATTTCATTATCGTACTATTATGAAGTTTTACTATTAACTTAACATAAAATCATTGAGGTTGTGACATGATAACCTTAGAAAATTATTCAGATATAATTTATTGGGTTGACATAGAATTAAATAAAACATTTTTAGTTCTATATTTCATAGTAATTTTACCTTTCATCACGTTATTCTCCTGACCCACTTAAACAGTTGTGATCACATGGGATTTCCATTAGCCTGTATGAATCAGAGGTTGATGACACTTGTTTTCATTAATAACATTGATATTTATGCACTAATTAACATAATTTTAATACTCCTAGAAACTGGGTAATTGAAGTGTGGGTGGAATATTTGGTTGATATTTTTCATTGATCATTCCATTAACATGACTATTTACATCACTTCAACATTATTTTACTTCATGGACCAATTTTTCTAAATTAAAACATTTACCATACACCACAAGGAAATTTCCACTATTATTACTTCCACACTACTAACATGAGTATATAATAATTTTCTTTCTTCCATGGGTTTTATTATTATCATTTCGTCAAAATTAATTATTTATCCTTTTTCTAAAAAACTATGATAATAATGAGAATCTATAATTTCTATTTCTAGATTATGAGATCAAGGAACAATTTATTTATAGCCATCAAATTCTATTACATCTAATTACGTTCAAAGATATGGTATAAGACACAAAGGAATTTCCAAACATTAAAATCTATATTGATGATAAAAATAAAACCATTCCTTGAATGTATTGTGAAGATTCCCTCATAGGAACTAATGGATTCATCATCCTTATTCATTAGTTCTAGTATTTTCATTTAAAATTCTTATACAATGATTTTGGACAAAATATTTACTAAAACTACCTTTTAAAAAACTACCCGGGTCATAGAGTAAAATTTATCCTTTAACTTAATATTTTGGTTAAAAATAAAACATCTATCTTCTTCACATGAAAATTGATGTTCTACCAAATGATGTTTTATTATTTTGGTCACTAGATAATAAAAAATATATTTTTAGTGGTATAGATCCATTTCTCAGAAATTATTGGATTAACCTAAATACTAAATAAAAGTTGGCTTTTTCATATAAAGGACTCGATAGTGAGTTTCCACTTGCTTTTTTCATTTTGAAGATTGATATAATTCAAGTTAATGTTTATATATTGTTAGGGTTGGGTGTGTATGGCTACAAGATCTCACATCCTTGTTCCCATTTCATTTGGTTTCTCATGAGGTCATTCATTGCATTTTCAATAAAATTAAAAGTAAACATGATTCCCCTTAGGTCCAACCACTAACTAAGAACAAAAATAATTAATTTTGAAATAATAATCATAACATGTAATCATTTAATCCTTAAAATAGTTTATAATATGTCTAAATAATGACACATTATTTTCAATCTATGAAACATTATTTTTAATCAATGTAATTCATGGCCATAATGTATTAAAATTCTTCATAATGGGTCATAAAGAAAAAGTTAATTAACCTAAGAATATCCCCCACAAGTCTTTATATAGTTTTTTAGTTTTATACCCACTTATAATGAATCATTAATGGTCTAATTAATACCTTATTCATTCCTTTCATAGTTTTTATCCCTATTTTCATTTCTTCCATAGAAGCATCCACTTTCTAGTATCTATATTGGGATTTATTTAATAGAAAAACCACATAACCTATATTTATTCAAATAATTATGTTGTTATCCTATAATTGGACTTATACATATGGTTTTTAACAAATTTTACTAATCCAAAATCCTAAAAAACTAACTAATAACAACTCTTATATCCAGTAATGCAACCCGTTAATTTTATTAATTAATATTTGATCATTTTAGATAAATGTTCAATACATTTCACAATGATACGGGCCCAAGGACCAAAATGTTTTATAGTATTTTGATACAGTGGATATAATCATATTATTTCTCAAAATATCATTAAAAACATCAAAAATTATCTTCTCACATTGTACACCTCTTAAAATACCCTACTTCAAATCATTATTCATAATCTAAGGAAAGTAAACATAAGAAAGGGTGATCTCATAATCTCCGTAAGGGTAAATATATGAGATATCAACCAATGATTTTAATTATGTATAATATAAGTATAAGTTTATGAGAATATGATCATAACATAAAATAATAATACTCAATAATTCAAATATCGTTAAAAAAAATATTGGAATAATTATTTTTCATAAAAAAAATACATAAGTCATAAGTGTGTGGAATCATTGTAAACAAAGTCCAATAATTTAAATTCCTACGAAGTTATTTAAAAAATTATATTAAGAGTAACCTACATCTAGTTTACTTTATCATCTCTTAATATTTTTAAAACTCTTTTGTATCATATAAGTTTATTAAATCCATCTTACCTTAAGAGATTCTCAACTATATCATTATTTCCCAATGCATTTTAGAGCTATATAATTTCAATCATAGAAGTCACATAAAGAAAAATAAACATTTGTGTGCCACAATATCATAAAAATCATCATATCATAACCCAAGGAAAGGAAATGGAATTTATAAAAATTTCATCATTCCATCAAATAAAATCCAATGGAAAAGAAACATATTTCAAAAATGTTTTATCATTAAATAAAAAACTATTGGAAATAAATGGGTTTTATAAAATCACTCTTGAATTATCATTATCGTAAGATCATATCCCCAATGAAGTATAACAATTCCTAAATAATGTTAAAATAGATGAAAATTAACTTTAAAATATAATTCAAAATATAATGTGAAAACCTGAGAAAATATCCATTTATTTTCATTACATTTTAACTGAAAACAAACATAACATTGATAAAATTCATTTCCGTCAATAATAGCTAGAGAATCTCTTGATGTTAGATTTGAAGAAAATAATTGTCATGGAAGTAAGAAAAATATATTTTTTCTATATACATTGAAAGAAACAAATCCTTTCAGACCTTTTATAAAAAGTCAAAAACAAATTTTCCTGAAAAAGGTAGTGATATTTACCTTCTCAAAAAATAACAATTAATGTAAGGACATTCATAATTTCTTTTTAAGTGCATGTACGTGGAAGAAAATGTTCCTGGACCAAAAATGAAATATTCTCAACATTTCTTTGAAATAATTTCAGAATCATTTTAAATAAAAATGTGAGGAAAATGTTTCCAGTAAAAAAATTCCTAGAATAAATAGGGGAAAAATATATGGTTTTTTAAATATAAATTCCATATTATGTCCCTTGACCAAAACATAGCATATACAATCCCAAAATGAAATGAGACAGTAACATAAACCCCTTAACTTAAGTCTAATAATTCTTCATACACGATAAAATAACATGTATAATAAAAAAAGATGTATTATTCATACATTATAGAACCATATCTATAAATAAATTTAAATTTTTCAGTAATTTATAATTTTCAATTATTAATTTAATAATAATTTTTAATAAAATTATCATTCAAGTAAAAACTGGTCTGTTTTCCATGCATGTTTTAGTTCAATAGTTCCAGTACATGTAACTTGTACATGGTATTATCATATACATAATATTAATCATTAAATATTTATAATATTCATTCACTAAATACTATTTTATAATAATTCGTATAAATTAGTTATGAAAAATGAATTACATCACTTCTGGGAGATAGTATTCTTTAAGTACACATAGGTCATGTTTTAATATTATGATAGATAGAATAAAAGAAAATTAAATTATAATTAACATTTAAAGAATAACTGTTATATCATTAAAAATAAAATATATTTATTAAATCTATCCTTATTACTATCAATGTAATATGGAAATGAAAAATTAATCACACCACTTTATATAGTTGGTAGTCCACATATACACACGAGCAACATTATCATTTTACAATTGAAGTAAAGGAAATAAAGTAGATAACATATAATAGTTACATAATAATAATCATTTCATAAATATCATATATACTCATTAAATCCATCTTAATAACCAATAATTAGTTATGGTGATGGAAAATGAATTGCATCATTTTGTGGAGGCAGTAGACCACACATACACGTGGGGCGATACTTTCATTTCCCATTCGATAGAAAATATGTTGAAAATGGTTGATCCATAATCATATTAAAAGTTAGTATGTTTAATATAATTAATTAATAATTTTTTGAATGTATACCACAAATTTATATTAGGTGGAATAATAAATAAAATTGAAAGTACTCGATTAAGATTTATACCTCTTCCTTGAGAATCCTCCTTTGGTGAACACCTTAAGATGTGAAAGGATGGTATTTTGATCAAAAAAATCACTATAGGTTTTGAATTGGGATTTTATAAAGGTATTAGGGTAGTTATCTTCCAATATATAATGATTATGAAGTGTGTGGATGATTAGATATGTGTTATCCTTTTAATAGTAAGGAAAACGAAACACTTCGAATCATCCAAAAGATGAAAATATTTTAACATCTTGATCAAGTAAAGTGGCTCAAAAATTTAAAAAAATAAAAGACAATATTTTATAAGGTTTAAATAACATCAATAATTAAAATTAAATAATCTTTTATTTGATATTTTAAAACTTATATCTTAGGTTAACCCTCTAGTGAACCCTTAAAAACTATAACCATGTTAATAATTTTCTTCTTTTTTCACTATCAATTATAAATAAAGATTAACATGGAATTATTAAAAATTATTAATTATTTTGATTAAAAAAATAGAATAAATTATAAATTATTCAATTTATATAAGTGGATGAAATTCAGTTAAAAATATTTTTTCCATATGAATCAAAATAGTTTTTTCTCAAAATGTATTTTAAGCATAAAACAATGTTTACCATCATTGTATACCATGTAAAAATAATTTGATGAATGTTAAAATATTTTATTAAATTTATTATCAACATATATAATTAAAATCTTCAAAAAAATAGATATAAATTTAATTTATTACTATATAAAAAAAATTGTGCATATGGACACATTTCTTTTGAAAGAAACATCTTTTATCTTCAAATGATTTTATTTTAATATATAACTAATTAAAGACTAATGAATTAATTATTACAAAAATGTATAAAATATTTTTTTATAAATTATTTTGTCTTATTAATAACCACAAATCAAATAGTTAGGTGATAAATATCAAATTAAATAATAATATTTTAATAGTATATCACGATTTATTTAAACTCGACATTGTGTGAAAAACAAGATATCAAGAAAATAAAATTTATTTATAGATAAGTTTATTATAAAATATTGGGGTGTCACAAATCATCTTTTTATATGTATCTATATGACGCATTATATAGAATAATGTGTTCCTATCCCCTATTATTGATAAAAATATGCATGTCTCCTTTAGTTTCTCT
The DNA here is from genome assembly GCA_963277665.1 of Viscum album. Taxonomy (NCBI): domain Eukaryota; kingdom Viridiplantae; phylum Streptophyta; class Magnoliopsida; order Santalales; family Viscaceae; genus Viscum; species Viscum album. The sequence goes on from OY728145.1 coordinate 911,961,083, forward strand.
CATTCTAGTCTAGAAGATGAAAAATTGGTTATGTGGGTATAGATACATCTCAAGACTGATGAAATTTTGAAAAACTGATATGTTGCCCATTAAAATTGTCCCTTAGAATTTATAGTTAGTGGAAATGTATTTCTCAATGTTTCATTATGAGTGAGTCATCAATGAATGGGAAATCAAGATAAGTTAACATTGATTCAAGTTGGGACCTCTAAAATTCATAATAGAATCTACGAAGTTTCATATAATATATATTAACCCCTAAAGTTTATCATAATGCATGAAAACATTCATGTTTCCAATTATAGATATATATACTATAACCAATGCACATAATCTGGTATGATGATGTGTATCAAAAATATGAGGATTCCTACCTAGAGCATCATATTTTTATCATTAATCAGAGTCATAAATTGTTATGAGGAAAGGTTATTACTCTTTTTTGGGTCATATGAAATCATAATTATATTCAATATGAAACATGGGGGTGTTAATTGAGAATGAATATCTAATACCCTATGAAATTCCTTTTGTAATTTACCTGAACTCTTAAATTTTTAATTATCATACGACGGTGAACATGATAAATACATGAATAATGAGGTCTTAAGTGGTGGATCCAAAGGGAATACCCCTGAGAAATGGTATTACAATATTTGGGGAGCGAAATTATTATAAAAAATGTGTCATAAATTTATAGGGCAATATATTTACCTTATTTCACACATGCCAAGTATTATTAATCTTCACATTTAGGTAAATTATTTTTTTGGAATTTTTTAAAGAGGTATATGATGGACCAATAGATATGATTGTAACCACTCATAAATTTAACATGTAACACTGAATCAGATTCCAAAATAGAAATATAGACATTGAAAAATTTGTAGGTAATAATCCCAATGAACATAGCCTATGATTATATTATATGTCGGTTACAATCCATAAAAAAGCTAACAAATACCAATATAATAAATATTAGACCATGATGAATAATTTCACCACAACACATGATGTCATTTTCACAAGAACCATAAGTATTATGTTTTCAACCCACATAATATAATTAGAAATGAACCTCATGAACCTATATATTAATTCCATTAGACGTTTGAGATATCAAAAATAGATGGAGGATATTTCAAGGACTAGAAAAATATATATACACTTTAAACAATGTTCCCATATCTAAAATCATAAAGGGTGAATTGTTATTCAAAAAAAATATTATTATCTCAAGATCTATAATTCATGGATTCACTGTGAGCCTCTTAGAAATATTATCATCTATAGATAAAATCTATACCACAAGCTTGAACTTATAAGTAAGAAACCACTAAATTGTGATACAAAGTAGTCAAAAACAAATACATCGTGCTATGGTAAATGGAAATGCCCATTTATATTTGAAGAATATTCCAAATTCAAAATTCAAAATCACATTCAAAAAAAGTGTTCATATGTGTAACAAAAATAAATAGAATAGAAAACATATTTAGAATATAAATGAATCCTATTTCACTGTAAATGATTTTCAGGGACATCAATCCTAATGGTGGGGAGGTAGTAAAGACCCCAACCTCTATAATCAAGTAAAATCATCTAAATTTTATTATTTTAAAACCTTTTTAGATTTATTTTTAGTTTAAGTAGATTTAAGAGAAGATAAGAGGATATTGGAGAAATGACTAAGAGTAAGGTGATGAACCCCTTAGATCTAAGGACAATTTCTTTCCAAGTGGCCTTGGAAATGGTACCAAAGGAATTATACCTAGTAATTGATAGTTTTATGGGAAAATATCCCATAATAAATGATTATTTTAGTCTTTTAACCAATTTTATTTATCCATTATTAGTTAGTCTAATGGGATTAACTCTTCATTTTAGCTTTTTTCTCCACTATTGGGCTCGAAAAACCCCTCTTCTTCCACTCTGAAAAATAAATCATGGGCATTTGATCTGAAAGGTTCCAAATGGTTATGGAAGATCTATTTCACCAAGGTAAATTCATTTATCTCTTCAAGTATTCTTTTTCAAGGGTTTTATGGTAGTATAAATTTTAACATACCCTCTAAAAATTCCAAGTATTACTAAAACATCTCAAACACTTTTATTTATTTAGGGTTAGTTATTATGAAATTATTTCCTAGGAATATCTAAATTAGATCAAAGGTTATATTTTTTGGTTTCATTTACCCCTAAATCATTGTATCTATAACCTTTATTTACCATTTTCTTAGGTCATTAAGATTATCTCTTAATTAAATACTCCAAACTCTTAGCCACCAAGGATGTTACCATATCTACTTTTGGTAAAAATACCTATCTTCCCTCTAGTATTTATAAATTCATAGGATGATATCATCATATGAAAAAGTGATTTAATTAAAATTCAACATTTTTTTAATAAATTAAAACATAAATCATGTATTATGTAATTTATGCTATTTTAAAAAAATATTCTATAGTAAAATATATGCATGCCTTAGTTTTATGCATATTTTTTATTGATAGAAACATTATACATGTGAACATGTTGAAATTCCTTATTACTGTAATTATTTTAATAAAAATTGGACAATAATTATGTTATATGTACGTCCTTTAATTTGATATAATCATCCCTCTATGTACCACCTTCTTTATTTGTTAAATAGATTCCAACATGATACTTAGTGTTTGTTTTTAATTTTAAAAGGGTAGTATGGCTGTTATAAAATTTTTAAATAGGTGTGATTGAACTAGAACATGATGGATGGGGTAGGCTCATAACTTTTTGACTATGTAAACACATTACCCTATCCCAATTGATGGGTTCTGGCCACAATTTCGATTATGATTTCCCTGGTCACATAGGATGAGTGCATGCACAAACTTGTTTGATATATTCACCTAGTTTATATGGGAAATAAAAATTTCCCTAACTATAGATGAAACATAATTTTGGGCTTTCCCCAAGTGGGTAAATCAAGGTAAGGACCATCCAAATTTTGTATGATGTCATTTATTATAACAAATTAATTTATTTAAATTTTAATAAGCATATTTTTTTATCTTCTTTTTCCTATATAATTGTATATTGTTGTCATATGAGCTTTATTTTATGAAAAGTAAGGTTAGGGTAGTGACTACTTTCTAAGTTACCATGATAATTCCCTACATGTAGAATATTGGGATGTGTAAAGACCTTATTATATGGGTTTTAGATAATGTAAAGGAGTCAGAGAGTAGAGGATAGTACTATATAGATCATGGAGTATGGGAAATGAATTTTTGATTTTCCAGACTGAATATAATGATTTTTCATATGAGTTATCCCAAGGATTTAAATGTTATTTATCCACTACAGAGTCCACCATTTTTCTAAATTATACCTTGTTTTTTTATTAATATTTATATCATATTTTTTATTTATCTCCCCTTGTATATTTTTTGGTCACTTTAGACCTAGTTTAAGTATGTTTTTATCTACATATAGATACCAATTCCCTTATAATTTGTGTATCTTTATATAAAGGTACCCATCGTGGACCCTAATATTTTTTTGGTATATATATCCTATGATCTTAGTGCTTATGGTGAATTTTTAGTGTGAAATACCCTATTTTTTAATTTCTTTCTAATGTGGAAAACTAACTCCCATAACATAATGATCTAAACCTGGATATTTATTCCAAAAAATGGTGATTTAGAAATGTATCTAATGTGTTTTGATGACACAAAACAGTTCTATTTTCACTGTTAGAATACAATCATTATATGTTCACTTCAAATATTTTTATCCAATTCCCTCCCCTTTATATCAAACACCACATAAGGCCAAAACACCTCTCAAACATCATATTAGTCCCAAAAACCCCAATATTATTTAAAGGTTCCCATGAATAGTGGATAATTGAATCCATGATGTCTGAGACAATTAGAATGAAACATTAAAACTCTATAAATAAATATTTTGACATATTTTAGTGAAATTGAAATAGAAACATGATATAAATAATGGTCCTACCTTACCCTATCCACCCATAGTAAGATTTCATAGACATATGATAATTATATCAATAGATGGGTGATTTCTAAAAACCAACCTTAAATACCCAAATTAAAGATTTTAAATCATATAAGACATATATAAATAAAACATTTAATAAAACTATGTGCCTTTCCTTGGCCTTGGTATACAAATTTCACTATTATCTACTAATTAAAAAATCATAAATTATCGAGATAGTTATAAATATTTGAAGTATGGTGTATATTGAGATAATTAAATGTATGGATATGATGTATATATAATAAATATAATCTTTCATGGGGTAAATAATTATTAAAAATAAGTATTTTTAAAAAATAATAATCTTGAGTGAAAACTATCAAAATTCCTAATGTAAGAGGTAATTTTCATCATTAAATCCACTTTATATTGTCACATAAATTTATAATTACTTGAAACCTAACTCTTGGTTAGTATTCTAATGATTGGTTAACCCCCAAGGAGGTGATAATTAAATTATATTCCCAAAAAATAAAAATTAACAAAACAAAATAGAAAAATAAAATAAAAAATAAATAGGTTGGATGATGGGTTAAAAATCAGTGTATAAAAGGTTTGACTAATGTGAATGAATGATTGAGAAATAATCAAAATAGATGTAGAGAGCGGTGAGAATTAATATTGATTAATTTGTGATAGTGGTGAGAAATTTGGGAATAATTTTGTTTGGTTGAAATGATTTAAATTACTTTGAGAATTTTTTTATTATTTATAAAACCAATCATTTACTGAAAACCATTATTCCCCCCATCAATTCCTCTAAATTGAAAAAAAACACAACTCTTTACCTATTAGTAAGATGAAAACTCCAGTGGGCAAAATTATTATAAATTTTTATCCCCGAAAAAGATGAACATTACTTATTAATTAGTTTCATTGATTTAATCCTCTCTATTTTGTTATATTTAGTAAAATCTAATCATTTTACTTTTTAGGGATGTTTTGAGAAGTATTTTGAAAATATAAAAATTCATGATTGTAAATCAATTATCATTTCTATTTTTCTATATTAACGTGTTATAAAAAATACAAATTAAAAATAATTATTTTATAGCATTATATGTTTATATATATTAATTTAATTAAAAATTAATTAGGGATGAATCATTACATATGAGTCCCTAATAATGTATGTAAATTTGAATTCCATTGTGTAGAGAAATATTACTAACCTTCAATAAATGGGTCATAAAATGAGTTATATAACTCCAATTGAGAAACTTATTGTTGTAAATTAAACATAGATCAGATAAACATTTCAATATAAAATATAATATAAATGTTCAATCAATAATATAGTAGGTGGACACACAAAATTGGAGTTCAATGAATAGTCAGTTTGGCTAGAAACATTTACTTTAGTAATTTAAATATAAATTAATTTACACATATCTAATAGACCAAAAATATTATTAAAAAAACAATACCCATTAAATACATTTTTTTTGAACTTCTAATATTTTCCCTCACATTTTTTGAACTTCTCACTTACCGGCATATGGCCAGTTCTACTTTTTTTCCCTTTCTACCCAAGCACTATTGAAACTCTTTTGCATTCCATCATTCACTACCTGGGAGCTAAGAAAGTTTGGAGTAAATGGGGACCGACCTCTACCGATTCACTGGGTTTGGCCTCTAACCTTTCCGATCTTCTGAGGCATTGGTGATCCTCACTTTCCTCAACTCTCTCAAGTTCTATTTGCACTTTGGCCTGGATTATTTGGAGCTGGCACAACGATGCCATTTTTCATCATGCTCAAAAACCTCCCGAATTCTGGATTGAAAAGGCCTCTTCTTGGATTGAGGGCTGGAAAGACCACAAGGATCATTTTATGCTAGGAGCTACCATCATCCCCCCCATCTCATTGGAATCCCCTAATGGAAGGGATTATTAAAATTTACATGGATGCATCTATCCAAAAGGATGGGCTTGTTGCCCTTGGCCTTCTGAACCATAATCATCTGGGGAAAATCATTGCTGCAAAATATGATCCACATCAGGATTTCTGGGAACCGGCAGTCGGTGAGGCCATGGCCATCCTTGCTGGTTTTTTGCACGCTTTGGAATGTAGATGGAGCGATATTATTTTTGAGTCTGACTGCCTTACCTTTATTGATGTTATTAACCAAAATGATGGTGGGCTCTAGCTTTTGGCATCATCATTAGGATAATTATCTCACTTGGCTGGTGCTTCTCTTCTTGCACCTTCTACTTTACAAAAAGGTAAGGAAACAACAGGGCCCATCAGCTAGAGGCATCAGGACCTTTCGACTCCATCCAAATCTGGTTGGAAAATTTACCTTCTTGGATTTGTACTTTTACTTCTGTGGATTTTCATCATTAATGATTTCTGTTTTAATCAAAAAAATCATTGAATGTTCAAATAATGAATTAGAGGTAAAATAAGCCACAACACTTCTTTATAAATATGTGTATCTAATTCCCTTCAAGGGTAAAAGTGTTCATGGTTGTATAAGATAGTTTTAGTTGAATTATAATGTCAGATAGAGAAGTGGAATTTATATAGAGATAATCTATCAATGTCATACTAATCTCTCATGTCTTTGTCGGTAGTGGAGATTTGATGAATCTTCCCTTTTGAGTTTTTCATTTTGTTATATATTTTTTATTTTCTTTGAAAAGAGTACTATTGAATGAAGAAAGTTATTTTCATTTTTAATTTTAATTTCATATATAAAAATATATTTTTCATTCAACTTTTGAAAGTTAAATGATTATTTAAACAATTTACTATCCTTAAGTTAAGAATCAATTTTGAGCCCAAAATTTTCAATTCATTTTGATTTCTCAAAGGAGTCTGGGTAAAAAAAATTAAATTTATAAGGGGATCAAACCCCATATTGAGGTCTATATATGGCCTCTTTGGAAGTTTATGTGTTCACTTAAAGGCCTTTGAGTGAGAATTGAGTAATTTTACAAGGTATTGTTTTCAGATAAAGATAAATGGATTTGTGGATGTTTGAATTTTGTTTACTATTATTGTATCAAATATATCCATTATAATATATTTTTCTTATAGTTTTTAATTTAAAATTATAAGTTATTTTTAATATAATATATTCTAGTTTTACTATAACTTTTATTAAATTTGTTCTAATTCATAATTCACTTAATCCTTTCAAAAAATACAAACATAACTGACAATTTATAAATTTTTCTACAAAATTCTCATGGTATAACCCTGGGGAATATTGTACTACATTATTTTGGGGGTAAAATATTCATTGGGGTTTGATGAAAAAATATTACCATCAAATTAATGTCATTGTTTAGAAGGTATTCTTTGTTTCCTTTATTCCTTTTTTGTGTAAAAATGTATTATTACAGTGATTACTCATATGTTTGTCTTGATCATAAGAAATTCCCTAAGTTTTTTAATGGATATATTTTGAAACAATAAGTGAAAAAATACTATAATTATTTATGAATTGTGTAAAAAATTAAATCTTTCCAATTTTTTGAAGAAATTATAATAAATTTCCACCCAAAACTATCTTAAGAAAAAAAGAACTTTGTGCCACCAAGTTTTTCCATTTATGAACATTTTGAGGATTATATGATGAATGATTTCTTCTATTTTTCTATTTTTAATCCAAATTAATTTATTATAATTGATTTAATAAATGATGTGAGTATATTAAATCAATATCCTTTAGAAAATATCATTGAATTTGTTGAGAATGAAATTCTAATGTCTGAATCCGGATTTTTGAGAAAAAAAAATTAAGAGCCCTTACACCAAAATCTAGTCTTTGAAGAAGAAACACTTAAGAAAAAAATCATTAAATAATACTTATATTAACGAGATATCATGTTGTATCTTAATAAAAACCATTATAAAAGATTTGCACTCAAAAAATGAACTAGAACCTAAGATTATTCATGGACAATCATCAAACTTAAATTCATTTTGGTAAGATTAAATTGATATTTAATTATTAAAATATTTTTTCTGTATAGATTTTGTTCATAGGGATTGTGAATGGATTGGTTTGGATGATGAAAAAGATGTGTCCAAGGGAGTGATTTTTTAATTCTGGGAGAACATAGAAGATCTAATTGAGTTATGAAATGGTTTATAGGAAGATGATGGTATCAAGTATATTTTTAAAAAGAATTCAAATGTTAACCTAAAATTGAAGATAAACCACATTTAAGAATAAATTTCTAGCAACTAATGGATTTCAATCATGAAAATTAAGTGTGGTAGAGGTTCCCTGATATTATATTCCCTTCGTTACTACACTATGGGAACCACAATTTCATATAAATGAGAATAAAAGAATATGTTTATAATGGACTATAAAATCTATGGAAGATGAAAATTTATGAAGAAACTTAATTTTAGTGGTTTTTAATTAAGAAACATTTTCCTCCATAGAACTGGTGATGAAAAACAATGACTACCCTGTAAAAGATATTATAAATTCAACACCCAATTTAGGGTTCAAAATAATTTTATTTTCCCATGTTATCTTTATTTTTATTTCTTTTTTTTATAGAACTAGTGATCACAAACTAAAATTTATTTATAAAACTATTAAATACAATTAATTTTTTAATTAGGATCAAACAATAGATGATTTTTATTATTCATCTAAGAAAAAACAAAAAAAACAAAATATTAATAAAAATACTGAACAACAAATTAGATTAAAGAATGTTTTAGAATTAATTTATTGAGATGAAAGATATAAAAAGGTAAAAGGTGTGAAAATTAAAATTGATAAAAGAATAAAATACTTATAATGGAATGGAGAAAAAAATTATAACCAAATAAAAAAATATTGATATAATTTGATAGAATTGGTTTATACTCCTACATTAACGTTCACAGAATTATGAAAAATCAATGAAATAATGATGTTAAACCACCTAACTATAACTCAATGACTAATTGTTTTTTGTTAACTTACTCTATGAACTGATTTCTTAACTAATGATAACAAAAAAGAGTTATTCTATCTTAAAGAAGATAAGAAACATATTTTTTTAATTTAATTACTTTAGTTATTAATTAAAATGAAATGAATCCACTTTAATCACTTTTAAGTACTTCACACCATGTTGAAGGAATCATGAAGAAACATAAAGATGAGAAAAAGTTTTTTAGGTTCACATTTCCTCTCTTATAAATAAATACCACGTTAATTTTTCAATTTATTAGTGAGAATTGAATTGATTTTTCATAGTATGAAAGTCTCTATCCCATATTTATTCTATCGATACATCATTAATGAATATGAAAAAAATGCAATAAAAAATGTAGGAATAAAATCATACAATAATTAAAACCATGATAATTAATTTTAGAAATATCCACTCTGTTGAAATTGGACTCCCTAAAAACTCTTTATACACATTTTAATCCCAACAAAAAATATATAATGAATTCATCTTTAAAGATTATAAATAGAAGAAAATAAAGATAAAAGAGACTTTTATGTTGAGATCGATCTTCTTATCCAGCTTTATATTCCAATAGTATCCTTCCCTTAATCACTTCCCCCCTTTACTTTAGTCCAACACCTCACCTCATATCCCCAAGAATGAAAATATAAATGAATTAATTCCCCTACTTTCTACCAAATAATTCTCCTCTTAAAAAATTTCTTCCATAGCCTAAAATTCAACTTATCAGGTTTAATAAATTCCCAAATTTCCACATTTGTCATGTGTAAATTAAAATTTAAATCATTTACTTCATTATAATTTAGTTACCAATATTCTTATGAAAATAAATTATGTTACATATCAATTCTAATCACATATTCACCTCCATTTCATGATTGATAATATATTATTTTAATTTCCTTTGTCTCAATCATGGATATTATCTTAATCCACTTTCATGGGAAATTAAATTCTCTAGAAATCAGCTTTATTATAATGAAATCATCATTTTTACTTCCTCCTTAAATAATAAATATTGGGTCTCTTTCTTCCAATCATAATCATTAGTTCCCCCTATAGACATCAGATTTGGAAATTATAAAAGAAACTGTATAGTTGTCTTTAGCTTTATCATGATCCATATTTAACACTCAGCCTCATATACATGTATTTTTTTACCAATAAGAACATTTATCATCACAAACCTTTCTTCTACATACTATCATTCCCATCCTTTTAATTAGTAACCTATTGTATTATTCAAAAATTCATGATCATGTTCCTAAAAACATACATATGCATGATTAAGAAGGCACAATCCATTAATATATCATTGCAATAAATAGAAACAACACCTGGTGTGAACCAATTTTTATCCTCACAGTCATAGTGTTAGGATAGATCAAGGCCCCCTTGGTATTAAATGATCTAAACTAAAATAGAAATCCAAATTAGTAAATGAATCAATGTCATCGACAACTTAAAAAGTTAATCAATAACATGAAACAAAAAAATATTCCATCTTACCATTTAACCAAGTTCTCATGGCTTCATTCATTCTCCATTCAATATTCAACTCAAACTAAATTCTGAGCTTGTTAATATGTTTACCTCGAATGACTATCTTTCCTTTCTAGACCATCTTCGTATTCGGAACCTGATGGATTCTTTAGTCAAAGATTTGTTTTTACTTTCCTTTTACACATCAATTTTCCTCTATAAATATCTATATCATTCCATTGGAATTAATTTGATCTTTCCTTTCAACCTAGGTTTGGCCTTGACTACCTTAATATTTTCTCACAAGATTTAGTTCTTTATAAATTCATTGGCTGTATCCATTGTATAATCAATGCTTTTTTATTGATTCTAATGAAGTTTTAATCTTATCCCTAAAATTTAAATTATTTACCCAATATAAACTATCTTGTTAGTGAGAATATTTTGAAATGGGAAAAAATATGACTATCCTTTATAGTGAGCTGGTGAGAAATCACATATGTAGGTGAAGAGACTTGAGAAATTTTATATGTGAGGAGCATCTGAGAAATCACCGACATGGATCATTTTAAATTTCATAAAATATTCTTAAAAATATCTAAATATATTATTCAAGGAAATATATTATGATATATAATGATATATCAGACATGGATTCTTATAAAATATATCTTGAAAAATTATTTTTATATGCAGGAAACTTCTTATGAGAATGTATCACATAATAATTCATAAACTCACTAAGATAAAATGATTTCAAAATTAGAATGAGACTCTATAATATATTTATTTTTGAATTTAAATAATTTCAAAAATAATAATTTAAATTTAGTTCTATTAATTAAAAATAAAAAAAATTGAAAAAATATTACTACTAAAACAAGATATCCCCAAACTAGAGCCTTAAAATTTTCTAAAATAACTGAACAAGATCATATTTTCTTCGAAAAATGTATTTCATTTTAAAATATTGGAACATTAAATTGATTAATTCCATCTAATATAACCACATTAAAAATTAATAAAAATAAATTGTCAATTAATATTTGAGGAACAACCACTTAAACATCAGTTCCTAAAGCACAACAAATTTGTAAAAGAATTTTGATCTATTAAGTTGTTAATATTCAAATTTTTATCGATTTATTCAAATAATTATCTTTCTTCACAAAAATAATGAAAAACAAAATATTATAAATTAAATCTCATTTTTTTATCATAAAAAATTATTTAATCAAAGAGATGATACAATAATGTATTCAAATCATGAAACATCAAATTCTCATGTACTTAATCAATTTTTTCCTCAAGAAATAAATTTCATAAATTCAATGGAAGGAAATTAATAATAAAGGTAAAACATTATAATGCCAATAATGGTTTGGTTTTCAAAAAAATACCTCTATGGACTCTCCTGATTAAAATTAATTTTTTATCTTCTCAAAAGAAAATGGTTTTTCAAAAATTTAGTGGCTAGATTTACAAAATTTATTGATTTTGAAAATTTTGAATGAAATTAAAAAAAATTGCTTACATTAAAATGTTCTTAAATTTTATGTTTTTATGGTTAATATATAAATATATTTTAGCACAAAATAATTAGACAAAAATTAATGGATAAGTGAGATTAATAATTAACACAAATCCATAATTATACCATAAAATATTTTTAGCTTAATTAATGGAAAGACCAACTGAGATTTAGTGTTAATTCTAGAGAAAATTGAATGAAAGGATTGTGATTTTATATCTAAATAATAATTTCAAATGAAATAAATATTTAAAGGATTACACTAAAATATTAATAGAAATAAATTTTTTAAGATATAAATTAAATGATATTACAAGATTGAATCTATGGTTCAATTGAAACGATTAACCACCATAAAGTAGAACAATATCCTTCAAACATAAAAAAATCACCTATTGAATGTGTTGAATGAAAACGAAAATGATCAATTTTTAAAAAACAAATTATGGTTATTTTTGGTGGAATTTGTGGAATAAAAATTAGTACATTTATTCAAGGCCCCTAAACCACATTAACACTAAAACGTACCCCCAATGATGAGTTTAGAGGTGGAAGAAACAATTAAGAAATTTAAATTTCAAAATTATATTAAATTTCAATAGTGGAAATGAATGTTTAAGGGTAATAATAAATTCAAAACAACATGTAAGAATTGATTACAAAATCTTTTTTTAAAGTTTTTTATATTACCTAATGGATATAATAAATGGATTTTCAATATATCTATGAATTTATAATTATAATAATTTATTAATGAAGAAAGAAACATTTTAAAACAATCTATAATTTTTCTATGCAATCTAAGCAATTATTTAGGGTTCCAATCAAGGATCCAATTCTAATCAATGTTTTTTAAACCCTCTAATTAAGCAGGAATAATACCTAGAAATTAAGAAAAAATAAAGAATCATTTTATTACAATGTTATGTAACCCCCCCCCCCCCCCACATTCACACAGAAATGAAATTAATTATCAGAATGTAGTATATTTAAACCATAATTCACTTAAAAATTAAGTTGACAATTTCAAGTAATCATTCATTATTTTAAACCAAAATGAAAAATTCAAACCATAATGAGGAAATTTAAAATTTTACTTCCATGTTTGTTGGTTTTCTCATGATTCCCATATGTGAAAGTTTTCTTCTTTATCATTTCAAAATCCATGTGGGTTCTCACTTTCATGAAACTAAAATAGTTGATCAATTCATACATGAGATTAAAATCATTAAATTTCACAATATGACATCATGAAAAATTAATATATTATTCAAATTATGCTAAAAGTAATCGAGAGATATTGTGTTGTAGTAGGATAGATTTTAGGGATAACTAAAAAGGGAATATGATCTCTATTTTTAATACGTTTTGGGGTCTTTATAGAAATATGGGTGAGATAAATTTATTTAAAATAAAAAACAAGAAAAAAAATAAAAATTGTGGGTTTTCTCCAATGAAACTATGTTTATTGTCCTCATCTAGAATTTATCCATAAAATTATATCCATGATCACACAATTAGAAATATTTATTGATGATTAATACTTTACATTTTATAAGGATATGTCACCATGATCATTAAGTATTTCTATATCACTAGTATTATTTATATTTTTATAAAAACCTCCACAGATAAAGAACTAATGTTTTTTCACACTACTATTTAAATGCCCAAAATCTCAGATATAGGGAAAAAAGTAGAACACTTAAATGGAGACAAATCACAATGGTGGATAGAATATTTATCCATGTTCTTTCCCACACTTAAGGAATTCAAAGACTCAAAAATAATCATGAAATATTACATCCAATTTTTCATAACCCCAAGAGTATCTCCCATACAGTTCTTTATTTAATGAAATAGTTATAAATTTTTTAAAATCTCCTAATAATTTCATAGTCTCATCAACTAAAAATTGATCCTCTAAATGGATTTTTTTTAGAATAATAAACATGTTTTACACTAAATTTTTACCAAGAATCTTACTTCTGGAACTCTTTATAGCTTCTGAGGACTATGTTTCACCTCATAACTTTAAAATATTATCCTTATATTTTTTTAACAATGAAAAACTCATTTTTGATAAAACATATTTTCGAATAGACCTAGTGATCTCAATATTAAAAGTGAAAACACTACTAGAAATTTAGGCTATATCTAGAGATCTATAGAAATGGTATTATAGGTCCATGGATATAGATTTTTTATAGTCACAATTTAATTATACGGTTGTGGATAAAACTTTGTGGTGTATTTTTTTTAAATCATGTCAGGATCCTCCTCCGTCCTCCCCCGATCGTGACCCTATGAACCCTCGATGTCTCTCATGGATACACCCTCCACCCTGATTCCCTCTACACAAAACCCTCCTCCCCTGACCCATCGCGACCACTCCTCTCCCAGATCATCCTCCACCGATGGTGCCCCTCGCTGACACCGAACGAGGCAACCCCACCGTGAGCCACAACCACCGAACGCGAGACACCTCCCCTCCCCCACCGACGCTGCTCCTAGGTGGCCTCCCCGCCTCCTCTGGTGTGCCTCCAATGCGGCCGACCCCCTCCAAGTGATCCTCTTACACCTTGTTATAAAAAATTATGTCTTCATTATTTTGTTATCAGTATGTGCTGAAGTAAAATTTCATAGTTTCAACTGTTTGAGTATGGTAAACAGGTTTTTGATTTAGATACATTATTCTAATTATAATTGATATATGTGGAGTGGGGGACAAGTAGTTTTTGATGAAGATCCAATTAGTCTAGATTGGGAATCTGCATAGTGGAGTTGTGGATAGTTGGAATTGAGAAAAATTGATGGTATCAAATTTTTATTGTTGAATTGGGAATTAGGGGATCATCATGAATTATTCTCAAGGATTGTAATTCTTATGGTTGGGAGTTTTTAATGACCCACACAATTACATGGTTGGTAATTTCAAGGGAAATTTGATTTTTTATTCCTAAAGCAAGAATATTTTTGGGAATTGGGATATAAATAGTAATTTCAATAGTTATTACATCTCTGGGATGTGTTTTAACTTGAAGCTAATGGTTTTTTATAGGTTTGGTTTTCAAATCTCAGTGTGGGGGAAAACTGAAAAAAAAAACTACCGTATTCATTGGGTATTCGATTAGGAGGAACTAGGTGCCTCTTAATGGGTTTTTAAAAAATTACAACCTTTATAAGGAAACCGATGGAGGGGTATCAGGTACTCAGTGGGATAGAAAGTGTAGTGGACCATTTATAAGGGCCATCAGGTACACAGTGGATGTGGATTTTTTACCTAGTAGGGATGGGTGATGTTTTTTAAGGATAACAGAATATTTATTTTAGATTCCACCATTAAAAATGCCTCATGGGGTTCTTCTAATTTAAATGGATAGAGGTAACTATTCATCTTATACCTCAATTATTCTTTCTTATTCATATCTTTTAATATTTAGTTTTTTATGGTATGGTTTATATCCTATTTCACAACAACTTGGTGAAATTGAACAATTATTTTGGGGCTTCATAGGGTGGTGGAATAAGTGTGATTTTTTTAACATCCTCCCCCAAACCACAACAACTATGTAATGCCTAGATCATAGGATTAGTCATTTAAACCTCTGACAGTCCTCCTTACATGCCAAAGGTCATTCATCAATAAATAAGTTTTTGTTTCCAAGATTTATTTATCCCTTGACGTGTTAGATATACTGTGGCACAAGGATATATTGTTTTATTTTTCTCATTATGTTAGATACTCCAATTCTATCTTATTTATTAAAGTTATATGTGATGAAATCATTACATTGTCACCATTCCCTCATAGAATGTAGTGTAATGACATTAATCTTCCATATTATCATCATTAACCAAGATTTCATGTTATCTTATTCTTTATTATCTTTTGATATATTTAACAAAAAAACATACCAATTGATATAATATATGTTTAAAAGCATGATTATTATTTATCATTGTTGATTCCCTGCATAAATATTCCCACAATAGTTTTTCTTATAGATTATAGGTTAATATTATTCTAATATTTCGTGGATTTGGGTATGAGAAAACATGACTAAGATGTATCATGATCTGATTTTGGCGTTATTTTTAAAAATATAGATGTTCCAGAGTCATCCCCAAGATAAAGGGGAGCTCATGGAATCTATGGATCTATCATATAGTGATAAAATAGATTATTGAACCACTAATTATTCTTTTATGGTTCATCATTATTAGATTTTAAATTCTCAATAGTGATAATGAATTTACCATCATTGAAGCTTCTATGTGAGGACATGGGCCCAATGATATTCTTACCACTATGAACATTTTAAATATTACATCTTCCTCTTTACCTCTAGTTATCAAGGATAATATTTATAATCTAAAAACAATACGTAATTTCATAATTTTGATAATAAACCTCTGAAACATGTCAAAGTGAATTTAGGTTCTTCAACATGTTCATTTTACCACTTTCATTAATAGTACTAAAAGAAAACATAGTATAGACATGGTATTTTTATTAAATTTCATCTCATAATTTATAGGACAACATAGTTACATATCATTAAAGATACTAGTCAAATCTGAACAACTTGTTTTATATAGATGATTATAAATGGTTGGATGTGATCCTTATAACCATATAATGATAATGACATCTCACTAGTTTATTCAAGTATCCCACTTATTATATAAGAATCCTTCCAATTTTCATCAAGATGTGGTGTTCCATAGGTTAATGATAAATCTATTCATGAATAACCTTTAGATATTAACCCAATAACATATAGCGTCCCCCTTATATAGACTAATTTTTCATTTATTTTTATGAATTATAATATTTCTCCCTTTCATTAAATCCATACATGAATGAACATATAGATTAATAGAATCATTAAATAAATATGATTTAATATTTTATCCATATCCAAACTTTATTAGTCTCTCATTATTACTTTTTTCTATTTAGACCATCAGACTCTTACTATTGCTCTATATTATGAACATCCTTCTTATATCTCTTCAATTTAATGTTCTCAAATCATCACACACAATAATATTTCAGGTATTTCATTAATTAAATGTTTTCTAATTTATAAGCATTATGTTTATCAGATTATTTTATTTGTAATATAATGATATTATATGAATCACTATATAAACATTAAATGTTTTCATTAATTAAATGTGTTCACATATGTATGCATTATGGTTAGCAAGATTCGTTACTCCTTCCCCTGATTTAGGTTCACAAAACAATGAATATTTCAATGATCATGATAATGGTGGTGGTTGTGCTGGTCTGAGATGAGGTGATAATGATGTCAGTGTTTCAATAGGATATGATGAGGGTTGTGATGGTTTTGGGGATACTGATATTGAGGAACAATTCAGATGTAAATTTTAATCTTCATTTATACATTTAACATTATCAAATAGTTTTTTTTATTATGATGATATTGATATTGAAGTTTTATAATGATTATATTGTAGATAGTTTTAATTCTTATGATATATATTGTATTATGTTTGAGTTCATTTTTATTTGGAAGGTGGTTTTTTTGCTCGTAGTTAGAGTATGCAAGTACTACTATAATGTGCAGCTATTACGGAAGCACTTGGTGATTATGTATAGGTGGGTAGGAATCAATTTACATGTCTATAAACTATATCTATTGGGTCTATTTTCTATGGTTTTGAATCTTTTATTAGGGACTAAGATCTATAGTTTAACAATGGGTGTAGTTAAAAATTACCATTATTGTGACCATAGATTTATCCTATAATTTCAATGGGATTATCCTTGGTATTATAATCTAATTTCGAAGGTTAACCCAGGGACATACATTTACCACTTGAATAGTTCAAAACGTTTCTATACATGGAATAATTCTATGTCTTAAAACACGGAAGTTGAAAACCCCTAGTACAATAGATTTTCTGCAGATCATGTCATTAGGGGCTGGTAGGGGTGGGGAGGGGGTGGAAGGGGGGACTGGAATTGGGGACGGGCCAGGGGGAGACTAAAAGGGGGTTCAGGGGGTAGGGAGGGGTAGGGGTGCATGGGGAAGTGTGGGGTGAAAGGGGGGAGGGGCAGGGGTATGTTTAGGGGTGTGGGGGAGTGTGCAAGGGGGTGTGAAGTGGGAAGGGGGTGGGTCAGGGGGTGTTTAGGAGGGGGTGTCCAAGAGGGGGTGTCTTCGAGGGAAGGGGGTTTCTAGGGGGTGTCTAGAATGGAGGGGGTGTCCAGGAGGGGTGCTGTCTAGGGGGTTGTCTAGGAGGGGGGTTTCTATGAGGGATTTCATATTGCATGTTCTTCATCGCAGCTGAGTTCTTGTGCCACAAAAGCTTTCCATAACTTATGGAAATTTAGTTTATTTACATGTTGGTTATGTGACAAATCGTAGACATCCATTGGTTTATGTTTTTTAGAAATCCTTCAAGAGAGAATAATAGTTCCAACAATATTTTAATTTATTTAACATCATGAGCTCCATCATATTTCTTGAATTGATTGGATCTGATGGCGGTAGTTTTATAGAAAAAATTTTAAGCAGGTGAAGAGTGTCCCATAAAGTGCCTCATCCCACATCAAATTCCCATGTGTAGTATACTCTGCTTGATGAGGAAACCACTTCCTCTAGTAGGCGAGATAAGAGTATAGGGTCTACTCCTAGCCATCATGCCTCACTACACATCCTCCCTTACAGCACAACCCATTTCTCCTTTCCACACCCAAGGTGTGTGCTCATGAATGCCTAATAAGAACCACTCTCTCTCATTCCACCATGTGGACCACATGGCTGGTTCCCTTATGTGTGGTTGATCCTAGCTCCCACGAAGCCTCAGTTGGCATGGATATAGTGGGTTGTGTGGTTGGCCCTATTTTTTGTTAAAGGATCATTCACGTACTTAGTAATATACTAATTATATCCTACAATTTCATGCTTTTCTCAAATTCCTTATTCTAAGAAATCATCATTGAAACGAAATATATAGTTGAATGGAATTATTTACTCTCTCTTATAATTTAATTCATCATCATGAATAAATATTTTTTTACATATTCTTCGTTTCTTTCTCCATTTTTTAAAATAACATTTCACCATTGACACAAGTATTTGAAATGAAGATCTGTCCAACAATCATAATACTTAACAACGATAATTGTAAAAGTATCACATCCAATTAAGTAAGTCCATAAAAATTTTCCAAGAATCACCACTTCATCCAATAACACATATTAACATATTGACAATAAATTCATCTTGGTCTTAATAGATATAAACTCCAAGAATTTGAGGTATTCTTTGTGGATGAAGAGTTCACATTCAATTTTTGAAAATATAAGCATGGGATTCAAATGACTCTGTGAAAGCATCATTGAGTCCTTGGGGTGACCACTCTCATGAAAACTCCTCGCGGGAAGTTGGAGTTCTTTTCCTTTTTTACCTCACATTCCTCATTTGTGTACTTTTTAAAGATATCGTAAATAAATTTCATTGATTTAGAAAAATGAGGGGGGGTAATAGATCTTACATCCTTCATCAATAAACAATGTAATGGCTATAATTTTTCCTTGAGTTTTGGGATAATCCTATTTTCTTCCATTATCATAAGGTGCATGGATAGTACCCACTACCTTCTTGAGTTTATCACTGACCTGAATAGCCATGATAGTTCCACTGGTGTTGGTGTACTCAACATTAGGATTGAATATTCCTTCCCCATCCTTACAAGAGTACGACGCTCATTATAGGAACCTTTACAGGCTGATTTAATGAGGCTAGAATTTATTCCCCTAGCAGTAACAGGTGTGCTAGTGGATTTTCACCCAGCCTTCTGTGTATTAGTGATCTGGTTAAGAGTGTTGATAGTAGGATCTAAAATCTCATCTAAATATTTTGGATCAACTATTACCTCAATTAGCCTCTATTTAGAATTAAAAGGTGTTATGTAATCCTTACAAGAAGAAATTATAAAGGTATCCTTCACAATGGGGAATTCCACTACTGCCATTTTTAAGGAATAAAGATACTTAGCCTTCCAATATTGAACATATATAGAAGATTCAGCATCCCTCTGTCCATATTCACCTACATTAACCATTTTTAAAGCATCCTTCCCAGCCATCCTATATTCAACTAAGCTATTAGTATCACTGCTAGAAGTACCACCATCAAATTCCATACATTAATCATCCTAATTCCTTGTATCATCCTTATAAATCCATAAAATTTACTTTTCAAAATGTAATTATATCTAGAGATAACCTTGTACTTTCCCTTAATAGAGTGGTTATTTTTAACTTCCTATGATATCAAAATAATGGTAGTCTTAATATATTTATACCTATTTTCATCCCTAATAAAGGTAGTTTGAACAGTTGAATAAACACTCATAATTTCAAGGGAATTCATCCCCTTACAAGTATCAAAACTCATAAAAAGTTTCTCATGTAAGTCAAAAAGGTCATATCCAACAATCGATTTGAACTATGCTTTCTTTTTACCTCTTAAGGCCCACTGGTCTTCAATAAATCCTTCACCACTTTCTCTAAAACTATAATTAGGTGAAAATTCTTATCAAATTATTCAGAACCCTAATAATTCTAATCCACCCTCATATTCATCTTATTCTGTAGTGACAGGTTCTGATAAGTGGGGGTGCAGGTGGGGGGGGGGGGGGGGGGCTGGAGGTTGGGGCTGCGCCGGGAGGGGGTGCTAGGGGGGCTAAGGGAGTGGTGTAGGGGGTGGGTAGTGGGGGAATTTGGGTTGGGTGGAGGGGGTAGGGTGGGGTGGGGTGGGGTTCTGGGGTTTGTTGCAAGATGGGGGTGCATGGGGCAGGGGGAGTGGTGTAGGCGGGCTTGTATAGGGGGGAATGGTTCTTGCGAGGTTGGTGTTAGGGGCTTGGGGTGCAGGGGGTGAAGGGGGCTGGTGGGGGGTGTGAGGGGGAAGTGGGGGCAGTGGGGGTGAGTGGTTGGGGGGGGTGGTGTGCTGGGGGTTGGTGCAGGAGGGGGTGCTGGGGGGAGTGGTGCTTGGGGCTAGGGGGAGTGGTGTAAGGGGTTGGTGGGGGGGTGTGCTAGTGCTGGGAGTAGTGGGGGTGCAGGTGGGGGATAAGGTCTAGGAAAGGGACTGGGGGTGGGTGCTAGGGGATGGTGTAGGAGGGGGTGCTGGGGGCTGGGGGAGTGGTGCAGGGGGGCTAGTGGGTGGGGGTTCTAATGCTGGGGGATGGGGGCAGTGGGTTTGTAGGTGGGGGGACGAGGGCTAAGGGTGGGGTGTTGGGGACTGGTGCAGGAGGGGGGGGGGGGGGGGTTGGGGACTGGGGGAGTGGTGTAGGGGGATTGGTGTAGGTGGGGTACTGGTGCTTGGGAGGCTTGTGCTGGGAGGCTGGGGGAAGTGGGGGTGCAAGTGGGGTTGGGGGATGGAAATCAAATTTGGGAAGTGTTTTGGAAATGAATGGAATGGAATGAGAAATAGAAGATGAATATGAGTTCCTTCATATTATATTTTTTGATTATATATTGACCATACACAACATGTTTTAGATGATTTCATATAGTAATTGAGATATATATGGGAAAGAAATTCTAAGAAGAGAATATCGAATGGAAATATTAATATGGAAAAATGGTATATGCTTCATGTATGTGTTATTTATATTGTTTATGCATTTAATGATGCAATGATTATTGATATTATGATGATTAATGTGTGTGTTTGTGGCTGGGGGTAGGGGAGGTTGCAAGTCGGGGGGTCCAAGGGGTGTGCTGGGGGTGTGTGGGTTTTTTGCAAGGGGTAGGGTAGGGTGTCAGGGGTACGGTAGGGTGTAAGGGGTAGCTGTGGGGGGGTGTACAGTGTGTAGGGGGTGGGAAGGGGTGTGTGCGGAGGGTTGGGGTGGGTAGGGCGAAGGGGGTATGGGGTGAAAGGGGAAGGGGGATTGGTGCAGGGGGGGGTCCAAGGGGTGTGTAGGGGAGGGGTTGTGCTAGGTTCTTTTACAAGGTGCTAGGGTAAGGTGCAGGGGGGTGTGCTGGGCGAGGGGTCGGGGTAGTGGTAGGGGTGCATGGGGCTGGGGGAGGGGGAAAGGGGCAGGGGGTCCAGGAGGGGGCAGGATTGCAAGGGGGCATGGGTGTGTAGGGGGGTGTTCGAGGGGTTTTTATGGGGGTGCAAGGTTAACATAATGAATTGAATGAGTTAAATGGAACCGAACGTGGTTAACTTGGAACATGAGAGGTAATGCCTCAGGTAGTGAATTATGTTACTATTATTACACCATTCTAAAGTTTAATTGGATGGCATGACATTTGATAACAACCTTGGATCCACACAATTATTCCAAACGGTTTGGTAAGTCTTCCACCATAATGGATTCATAGATGGGTATGACGTGAGATGGATTTGAGATCCAATCCACAATAACCTATAAGGAATACTATTTTCAAACCATTCTTAGTAAACCTATGAAAAAATTAGTAGTCATTTTCTCCAACTTCCACATAGATATAGGTTAGGTTTGCAACATGCATGGGGTTTTCAAGGGGGCTGTCCAGGGGGTGCAAGGGGTGTCTGGGAAGATGTCCAAGAAGGTTTCCAGGTGGGGGAGGGTCTAGGAGTGGGGGGCTTTTTAGGGGTGGGGGTGCAAGGGTCATGTCTAGGGGGTGCAAGGGGGTGTTCAAGGGGGTGAAATGGGGTTGTCCATGGGTGTTCAAGGGGGTGAAAGGGGGTTGTCGATGGGGTGTCCGGGAGGGGGGTGGTGAAAGGGGGTATTCGTGGGGGGTTAGTGTTTTTGCAGTGGTGGGGGTGAAATGTGGGTCCAGGGGTGCAAGGGGGTTGTCCAGGGGGTGGGATACTGTGGGGGTGTAAGGGGGTGTACAAGGGGGTGCAAGGGGGATTTCCAGGGGGTCCAGGAAGGGGGGTTTAAGGGGGAATGGGTGTGTAGGGGGTGTTCAAGTGGGTATCTAGGATGGGGGCTGCCCAAGAGGGGGGTTTCCAGGAGGGAGGGGTGTTTGGGTGGGTGGGGGTGTCCAGAAGTGGGGGTCGGGGGAATGGGTGTGCAGGGGGTGTAGGGGGTATTCAAGGGGGTACAAGGGGATATCCTGGGGTGCAAGGGGGTATCCAAGAGGGGGTGTCGTGGAGGGGCGTTATCCATGAGGGGGGTGTATAGGGGGTGTCTATGAAATTTTGCATGTCCATTCGGGGGATGTCTAGGGGTGTCCATGAGGGAGGGGGTGTCCAGGTGGGAGGGGGTGTCCAGGAGGGGGCGTCGGGGGCTGTCTACGGGGGCTTTGTAGGGGTTTGGGCTATTTTAGGGGTGTGGGTGAAAGCGAGTTCAAGGGGGCTATCCAAGGGTGGTGGGATACTGCAGGGGGGTTCAAGGGGGTGTTCAAGGGGTGAAAGGGGTCTATATAGGGGGGATACTATAGGGGGTGTTAGGGGTGTTTTAGTGGGTAAGGGGGTGGGATACTGTAGGAGCTGCAAGGGGTTGTTCAAGGGGGTCCAAAGGGGCTGTCTAGGGTATGGGAAACTGAATGGGGGTGCTAGGTGGTGTTCAAGTGGGATAAAGGGATATCCAGGGGTGCAAGGGGGTGTCTAGGAGGGGGTGGAAGGGGGAATGGGTGTGCGGTGGGGGGTGTCAAGGAAGGAGGGGGTATCCAGGAGGGGTGGGGGGGTTGGGGGCATAGGGGTGAGAGGGGGTGTCTAAGGGGGTGAAAGGGGTTATCTGGGGGCGTGCAAGGGGACTGTTATAGCGACCCATACTTTAATTATATTACTATTAAATCATTTTAAAGATAAACCAAAAAATAGTATTACACATAGAGGATCCAAAGGTTTAGTGTCTTTGGATAACTAGGACCATACATAACAATTAAAACAATAAGCATAAACATTTATTTAATTCCTTTTTCTCTAGATTCTTATTGGAACTTGACCTCTCCTTAGTACATGTAGTCACCTGAGGATATTCATCAAAAAGGGTGAGCTAAAAGCTCATTAAGATTATATATATAAGAACAATACAAAAATGGGTGAGCATAACCATAGCATAGGAAAGGGATCAAGAACATGAGAGGAAGCATTAATAAGAGAAATGAAATGTGGAAGTGCATAAAAATGAAACTTAATGTCTTAGTGGTTAACTACGACAGATACTTGTGAACGAAGCTAGAATATTGGTCACACATCATTTCACATTAACTCGTGAGATTCATCAATTTACCCAATGCATTGGAGCGCTTTATAATTCCAGGTGCACTCGTCACATTGAAACATTCATATTGCGCTATATAATTCTGGGTGCACCCGTCACATCATAACATTATCATTTATCATGCATGACACAATGAACATAAATCAAAAATAAATATAACTAACCCATGTAATGTAATGGGTTTAATATCATAATAATTCATTCATAAACATTGGGTTACCAAAAGAAGGAGGTAATAACATACAAGTTACAAGAACCGTCAACCTTGAGTAAGAGTAAAAGGTGAGTTCTTAAAAGAAGAGTTCTTTTGGAAAACATGTTGTTTGACATAACCATTAGTGTTAAACATGTATATCCTAGAAAAGTAAATATAATTACGAAAAATTTATTTTTAAGGAATAACCATATAAAAAATGGAGTGAAAGAGGTAGAACCCGAAGAATGAAATTGGGTACGAGAATTTCCACTTACCTTGTATCTGAACACTTCTTTCTCTGTAATATCCTGTATAATGACATTATATTCATTAATAAGAAATTATAGAACCTTTTATACAAGAATAGGGTTAATTTTGGTTTCATTATGTTAATTTATGGTCCTTTTATGAGTTATAGGGAGTAAAAACATTGTTCGAAACTGTTTGTTTTTATGGTTTTCTTGAGGGTTCACTTGTGTTCTTAAATGAATCTTCATGTTGAATGATTCTTTTTTGTTCTAATTCATATTTGGGTTGTGTGGTTCACACTAATACTAAAAGTGGCTTTATGATAATACAAAAAATGTATTTGGTTAATTATATTATATAACATGTGGATGAATCATTAGATATGAAATAAATGATGATTGTTTTGGTTAATTTGGGTGATTTTTTGACCCCAAAGATCTTGTTTTGATTAATCCTTTAGTAATACATACATAAGTTAGTTACAGAATATTAAATAATACATAATAAATTGAAAATATTCTGGTTCAGCCATAAAAATGGTTTCAGGACCAGATATGACTGTAGAAATGGAAAAAGAAAGCATGTTGTTCTTGAAGGTGATAGATTATCACCTCACAAAAAACATTTTCTTTTATAAAATAAAAGGATGTGGGGAAGGGGTTGGATGGTATAATACCCCATTAGTATCAAAACATTTCTGTATATGTATGATAATAGTGTTACCATACCATGTGAATGAAGATAGGTGGGGATAAAATAAGAAAATAACATGAAATTGAAAGGAAATTAAAGCAATGAGGAAGGGAAATTACCTAATGAATCCTCCTCTTGAGATCCTCCGTAGGGGACCTAGGCTTGGTCTTTTAATGAGACCACAAGATCTAAGACATGGGCAAGTGGGTAGGGATGTTTACTGGGTAGATTTTAGACAAGGATTGAAGCTTGAGAGGTGTGAGGAAATGATGGTGTGAAGGGTGGTATTTTTACAGTAGGGTAGAGGGGTTATCTTAATATTTCATTCATTAGTTTATTCATTTCCCCTAAGACAATCAATAGGGATGATTCCATGACCAAGAATAGTAAAGAGGGAATGTGAGTTCGAGATTTGGGTGCTTAAATCACTTGTGATGTCAGGAATAGTGGGTTTAAATTATAATGTATTTATATGGTAAATTAATGTATTTTACTATTCATAAAAAATTCAAGTATTTCCGAAACAATCCATGAAATTTACCCCAACCATTTATCGATGTGTTGAATAAAAAAATGAAGTTAATTTTCCAAAAATGATTTTCTAAATATTATTATTTTAATATTTAATTTTAATTATAATTTATTACCAAAAACCAGTTGTAAAAACATTCATTTACTTATTCTAAAATATTGGTATATCATACTTTCAACTTGAATATTATTTATATATTATCATATTTATAGTTACAATTCATTACGGTATATCACTATTCATAAGGGTGTGTCAATCTTCATAAGGGTAGGTTACTATTCACCAAAAATAATATTTTTCTTACTGGACTCCAAACAACTTACTGATCACAACCGTGTGTGTTTGATTTTTGAAATTCCAAACATAGAAGTGGAAAACATATGTTTAAAGGTCGCTTCAAACTTAGTATTTCATTACATTGTTTTTTCACATGAATTTATGGAATATTTTTAATAAGGTAATTTCCATTGAAAAACATTAAGTCGTTACATTCTTCCCCCCATATGAAATTTCACCCTCGAAATTTCGTTTTACAAAAACATGTGAGGCACTTCTCCTTCATCACCTCTTCTGGTTCCCAAGTAGCTTCTTCAAACTTATGGTTCCTCCACAACACTTTGACAAGGTGGGTAGTCTTGTTACGTAGAACCTTAATCTCTCTGGTCCAGAATCTCTACGGGCTGCTCCTCATAGGAGTGATCATCTTCCACCTGTACCACCTCTCAGTTTAGTACATGTGTGGGGTCTGGTATGTACTTCCTCAAAAGTGATACATGAAACACATCATGAACTTGAGTCATATTCAGTGGACGTACAAGTTGATAGTCCATGGATCCTATACAGTCAAGGATCTCAAAGGGGCCAATGTACCTTGGGCTTAGATTCCCTTTCTTTCCAAACCACATGACTCTCTTCCTAGGTGATATTCTAAGGAAGATATTATCCCCAACGTCGAACTCCAAGCCTCTTTGATGGTTGTCCGCATAGCTTCTTTTCTGACTTTGAGCAGATTTAATGTGTTTCTGGATGACTTGAACCTTCTCTATCATCTCTTTCACAATATCGGGTCCAAGTATCTTTCTTTCTCCAACTTCATCCCAACAGGTTGGAGTTCTAAATTGATTTCTATAGAGCTTCATACGAATCCAGTTGAATACTCGAGTAGAATATATTGATGTATGATAACTCAACCAATGGGAGATATTGATCCCATCCACCTTTGAATTCTTGAGCAGGCTCTTAGCCTTTCTTCATGTGTCTGAATAGTCCTTTCAGATTGGCCATCTGTTTGGGGGTGATAGTCTGTTCTAATATTTAATTCAGTACTCAAAGCATGTTGAAAACTCGTCCATAATTTAGATGTGAACCTTAGTTCATGATTAGAGAATAATGAAGGTGGAATGCCATGTCATTTCACCACTTCCTTCACATATATTTTTTGTAAGTTTTTAAAGCGAGAGAACTTCTCAAATAGTTATAAAATGGGCAGTCTTGGTGAGTCTGTGAACCACAACCCATATCGCATTTTTTTCCTTCAACATCTTCAGGGGACCCATGACAAAGTCCATAGGAACACTATCCCATTTATACATGGGTATAAGAAATGGATACATCAACCCTTTGGATTTTTGTCGCTCTGATTTAGATTTCTGAAATACCAAGCACCTTGACATATATTCTGTGATCTCTTTTTTCATTTTATCCCACCAGAAATGTTTTTGGAGATCACGATACATCTCGTTACTCCCAGGATAGATATAGAATACTGAGCTATGTGCATTGTCCAATAGCTCCTTATTTATCCCAGGTGATGAAGGCACACAAAGATGCATTCCAAACCGAATCACACCATCATTGTCGATATGGAACTCTTGATGCTTCCCATACATTACTGCATTCAACCTCTTTTTTATCTCAACATCATCTGTTTGTTCTTCCATAATCATCCTTGGATGGATGGTTGCACAATAATTTGGGCAAGGTAGGATGTATCCCCTACCCTTATGATTTCTAAATCCATTCTTTTTATATCCAAGAAGATAGGGTCTTTCACAATCTGTAACATGGATAGAGTAGTAGGTTCTTTTCTTCATAGAGCATCATCTACCTTTTTCGCCTTTCTAGGATAATAGTGAATAGAGAAATCATATTCCTTGATTAGCTTTAACGATCTCATTTGACGCATGTTGATCTCTTTTTGTGTGAATATATACTTTAGGATATTGTGGTCAGTTTATATGTCACACTTCTCACCATAAAGGCAGTGCCTCCATATTTTCAATGTAAATATCACAGCTGCTATCTCTAGATCATGTTTTCGGTAGTTCTGATCATGTATCTTCAACATACATGAGGCATAGGCTATCACATTATCATTTTTCATGAGTACACAACCCAAGCCTTTCTTAGAAGCGTCAAGGCATATCACAAAACTTTATCCACTTTTTGTTAGTGTGAGTACAGGTGTAGTGATAAGCCTTATTTTTAGATCCATAAAGCTTCCTGAACATTCTTCCATCCAAACATACTTTACCCCTTTCCTTGTTAACTTTGTCCCTGGGCTTGAAAATCATGAGAAATTTCTCAAAAAATGTAGGTAGTACCCAGTTAATCCATGAAAACTATGTATTTTTGTGACACTAGAGGTCCTGGGCCATTCCTCAATTCCCTTTTTTTAAGGGTTCACAAAAATTCACTCACTTGTGATCACATGTCCCAATAATGATAATTTCTTCATCCAAAAGTCACACTTTCTGAACATGGCATATAACTTCTCCTTTTTCAATGTTTCCAACACAAGTCTTAAATGTTCTTCATGTTCCTCCTTTCTCTTGGTGTAGAAGAGAATATCATCAATAAAAACTACCTATAATGTTTTTAGGCAATGTCTAAAGACTCTATTCATAAAATCCATGATGATTTTAGGGGCATTAGTAAGTCCGAAGGGAATCACCAAAAACTCATAGTGCCCATGCCTTGTACGGAAGGTTTCCTTCTAAATATCTTCATTCTTCTCCATTAGCTGATGATATCTAGAATGAAGATACACATTTGAGAAGTATTGATCTCCCCTTAATTGATAAAACAAGTTTTTAATCCTTGTAAGAGGATACTTGTTTTTTATGTTGATTTTATTGAGTTCCCGATAATCGATACACAACCTCATTTTTTCATCCTTCTTCTTCACAAAGAGCACTGGCGCACCCCAAGGTGATGCACTAGGGAAAATGATCCCTTTTTCCAGATTCTCTTTCATCTACTTCTTTAACTCCCATAGTTCGATAGGAGCCATCTAATAGGGACACTTTGAGATAGGAGTATATCTTAGTATGAGTTCTATTGAGAACTCTACCTTATGATCTGGAGGAAGTTCATGTAACTCTTTAGGAAATGCATCATTGTATTCCCTCATGATGGGAATTTTTGCAAGGTGGGAACATTCCTTCAACACAACCATTTATGAGAGGTTTGATTCTTCATAGGGAATCAACTCCCACACAGTTGAAGGATTTTTCAAATGAGATTCATGATCTTCTTTGAATTTGTAGATTAGCATGGGATGGTTCCAAAAATAAAAAGATATTTCCTTTTCCCAAAAGTTGATATGTGCTCTATATAACGAGAGCCAATCCATTCACATTATAGAGATGAATTACACCAAGGGAATTATTACAAGATTCACTGGGAGAATCTTCTCCCATATTCCAATAGGATAACAGTGAAACACTTGGGTTGAAATGATTTCACCACTAGGTGATTTTACATATATCTCTACTTTAAGGTTTCAAGGCTTCAATTCTATAGTTCCAGCAATCTTACAAGATAAAAAGGAATGTGTAAAACCAGAATCAAATATTACATTTTCCATTCTTGAGTGAATAGGATGTGTACCTTGTATGAATTCCTTATCTTACTTCACTTCCACAGTTATGATGGAATAATCCTTCCCCTGTTCCTTTGGATTTGGTGGCGGCTGACATTGATTACCCTCGAGAAATCGAGGTTTAGTGTACTGGATTGCATAGTGCCCTAGCTCCCTACAGATGTAGCATTGAACCATGGGTAGTCTCTCCTTTCTTTGGCTACATTATCCTTCCATTTCATGTCCTTTCAACACTCTTGATCATGGTTTCCTTCTTTCCCACACTTTAATCACTTCTCCGTCTCGTTGAGGCAGTTCCCATGGGGCAAATTCCCACATTTTTGGCATGTGGGTCGTTGAGTTTTCTTCCCACATTTTTCATTATAACCTCTGGATTAAAACTCCATCTTTCATTTATTATCACTATAGTCATGGATGTATTCTCCAAATTCCATCTCCACTTAGAGACCACACCAAACAACTTCTTCATAACTCCCAAAGACTTGAATTGCAAGAGCCTTTTGAAGGTGTGGTTTTAATCCACAAAAGAATCTATCAGTTTTTCTATCATCATTGATAACAAAACCCGAAGCATAACTTGAAATCCTTGTGAAATTAGGTTCATATGTTCTGAAATATTCTCCTTCTTTTTTTCTGAGCTCTCTAAATTCTCTCTCCATCTCTGTGGGAATAGTTCTTCGGAAATACATGTTAAGAAACATTATCTTCAAGTCTTCCCATTACATATCTTCAATTTCCTCATTTGGATTAGTGTTCTTAATAAAATTTCTCTAGTGATCAGCCTCTCCATCTAGATGATAAATGGATAGAGTCTCCTTCTCCGTCTTAGAACAATGAAGTAAAAAAATTATCTTCTCCATGGAGTTGAACCACTGCTCCACAACTAGTGGATCAGAATATCCACTAAACATCGGTGGTCGTTGCCTTGTAAAAAAATCGATATCCGGTTACTCCCTCTTTGTTGAAGGAGGATATTCCCCATTATTATGGTAATTTTTCATAACCTGAGATAGTTGCGTAAGCATCACCATGATGTTCTAAACTCCACCTCCCAAATCATTGGGGATGTCGTTCGGGAAATCGTTGCATTGGCCCTCGCACGAGTTGTTATCCTGGTTTCTCTTGGTTCCCATCATTTTCTAAAATAGTAGTGGTTAGAACAAGACATAAGTCAACAAGTCATGAATAAATTATTCATTTATACGGTTTATACTAAAATAATAACATATGGGATCCCTATATAAAGATTCTTGTTTGCATATTTGTACTTAGTCTCAAGCTAGAGGTTTTCTCTAGGGTTCACTAATCCTAATTCCCAAATTAACTAAACCCTACCTCTATTACCAACTATAGTGACCCAACCATTTCTTATATTACTATTACATCATTTTAAAGATAAAATAAATAATATTATTACACATTTAGGATCCAAAGGTTTAGTGTCTTGGGCAAACTAGGACCTACATAACAATTACAACATAAAGCATAAACATTTATTTAATTCCTTCTTCTCTAGATTATTATTAGACCTTGACCACTCTATAGTAAATGTAGCCACGAGATGATATACATAAAAATGGGTGATCTAAAATCCTAGTAAGAGGATATATAAGAACAATATAGCAGTGGGTGAGCATAACCATAACATAGGCAAAGGATCAATAACATGAGAGAAAGCATTAATAAGAGACATTAAATGTGGTGATGTATAAAAATGAAACATCATGCCTTAGTGGTTAACTACCACACAAACTTCTGAACAAATATAGCATCTTGTTCAAACATCATTTCAAATTAACTCATGAGATTCATCACTTTACCCAATGCATTAGAGAGCTGTATAATTCTGGTCACACCTATCACATCATAACATTATCATTTATCATGCCTGACAAAATGAACATATATAAAAAATGAACATAAATAACCTATTTAAAGAAAATGTTTTTATCTCATAATAACACATTAATAAACATTGTGTTCCAAAAAGAAGGAGGGAATAACATAGATGTTACAAAAACTGTCAACCTTGAGTGAGAAGTAAAAGGAGAGTTCTTAAAAGAAGAGTTGTTTTGGAAAATATTTCGTTTGAAATAAACACCAGTGGTAAGAATTTATATTTCAAAAAAGGAAAAAAATGAGGAAAAACTTATTTTTAAGGAATAAACATATAAAAAATGGAGTGAAAGATGGAGAACCCGAAGGATGAAATTGGGTTCGAGAATTTCCCCTTACCTTGAATCTGAACGCTTCATTCTCAATAATGTCCAGTATAATGACATTACATTCATTAATTTGAAATTATAGAACCTTTTATTCATAAAAACGATTAATTTGGTTTCATTATGTTATTTTATGGGACATTGGATGAGTTATATGGGTTAAAAACATTGTTCAGGAATGTACGTTTTTATGGTTTTCTTGAGTGGTTCACTAGTATTCTTAAAAGAATGTTCGTGTTGAACATGGATAAAAATACAAAAATGATATTTCATGTTATTAATGATATTACAGTTTTTTAAATGATCTTATAGTTAATTATATTATATTTACGATGTGGATGAGTCATTAGATAAGTATTAAATTGTGATTGTTTGGGTTAATTTGGGTGGTTTTTCGACCACAACGAACTTGTTTTGATTTATCATTTATTAATATGTACATAAGTTAGTTCCTATACATTAAATAGGACATAATACATATAAAATATTCTGCTTCCACTATAATAATAGATTCATGACCATATCTGAATGTATAAATGGAAAAAAGAAAACATGTCGTTCTAGAAGTTGATAGATTAACACATCACGAACAACATTTTCTTTTATAAAATAAAAGGATGTGGGTAAGGGGGATGAATGGTATAATATCCCATTAGTATCATGAAATTATAGTATATATATGATACTAGAGTTACCATACCATGTGGATGAAGATAGGTGGGGAGAGAATAAGAAAATAACATGAAATTGAAAGGAAATTAAAGTGAAGAGGAAGGGAAATTACCTCTTGAATCCTCCTCCTAAGATCCTCCTTAGGGGACCTAGGCTTGGTATTTTGATGAGAACAGAAGCACTTAGATGTGGGGAAGGTTCTAGAAAAGAATCTTGGGTAGATTATAGACAAGGCTTGATGCTTTAGAGGTCTGAGGAAATGAGGGTGTGAAAGGTGGTATTTATAGTGAAGGGGAGAGGGGTTATCTTAATATTTAATTCATTAGTGTATTAATTTCCACTAAGACAATAAATAGTGATGATTCCATGACCTATAATAGTAAAGAGGTAATGTGAGTTTGGGATTTGGGTGCTTACATCACCTGTGATGTCAGGAATGGTGGGTTTAAATTATAATGTGTTTATACAGTAAATTAATGTATTTTACTATTCACCAAAAATTCAAGTATTTCAGAAAAATCCCTGAAATTCACCCCAACCATTTCTAGACGTGTAAAATCAAAAAATGAAGTCCATTTTTCAAAAATAATTTTCTAATTATTATTATTTTAATATGTAATTAAAATTATTATTTATTACAGAAAACCAGTTTTTAAAAAATTCATTTACTTATTCTAAAATATAGGTATATCATACCTTCAACTTGAATATTATTTATATATTATCATAGGTAAGGTTACTATTCATTAGATTATATCACTATTTAGAGATTTATGTCACTATTCATAAGGGTAGGTTACTATTCACCAAAAATTAAGTTCTTCGTATTGGACTCTAAACAACTTTCTGATCACAACCGTGTATGTCATATTTTTAAAATTCCAAAAAAAGTGGAAAACATTATTTTAAACGTAACTTAGCACTTAGTAGTTCATTATATTGTGTTTTCATGTGATTTTATGACATATTTATAATAAGGGAATTTCCATTGAAAAACATTGGGTCATTACAGCAGTCCAGGGGGCATGGGGCTACAGGGGGTGTTCAGGGGGGTGAAAGTAGGTTGTCCAGGGGTGAAAGGGGGGTGTCTAGGGGGAATGGGTGTGCGGGGGGGGGGGGGGAGGTGGGAGGGTGTGTATGGGGGTTGTCCCATGGGGTGCAAGGGGAAGTCTCGGGGGGTTCCAGGGAGTTGTCCCGGGGGGGTGCAAGGGGATTGTCCAGGGGGAATTATGGTGCGGGGGGGTGTTCATGGGGGTGTAAGGGGGCTGTCCTGGGGGCATGGGGGTGTAGGGTGGTGTTCAAGAGGGTGCAAGGGACTGTCCCAAGGGGTGCAAGGGGGATGTCTAGGAGGTAATATGGGTGTAGGGGGATATCCATGAGGTGAAGGGGACGTCCAGGGGGTTTAGGAGGGTGAAAGGGGGCTTTCCTGGCGGTGTAAGTGGGCTATCCCAGGGGGCAGGGGTGCAAGGGGGCCGTCCAAGGGGCATGGGGTGTAGGGGGTGTTCAAGGGGGTCGTGGGGGTGTTTTTTTAAATGGCAAGGCCTATATCCATGGTTTAAAACCCTCGTCGTAGGCCTATTTCCACATTTTTAAACCATGGATAATTCCATATAGCCAATGTTTTGAACTATGAAAATAGGCCCTGTGTGACTTAATGTTTATCAACGGTTTCAAACTGTGGCTATAGGCCTTTAGCTACAATTTTACACTATGGGTATAGGTCTTTCCCTATAGCCTTATCAATACCATACACGGCCCATTGTTCTGTGGTAATAACCTATAGCCACAGTTTTTTGGCTTATAGGCACGGTTTGAAACTATGGCTATATCCTAAATTTCCCATAGCGAAAGATCAAAATTCTAACCAGGATCAAGGGAGAGGGTTTCCTAAAAAAGATGACTATGAGAACTATCTCATGACCTATGAAACATTTTAAAAATAGTATCTTATTTCATGATATAACACCTATTGATCCTTATAAATAAGTTTACTAATTTTAGTCTCAACCCACCCTGGTATTTTAAAGTATTTATATAGATTTAGATTCAAAATAGTTTACCTTAAAATGTACATTCAAAGATTCTTGAATTAAATATCCGTAAGGGTCATGGGTATCCCTCCATATCTATTCTATTAAACTTATTTAGTAATAACTATTAATTTACAAATCATTTATAGTTTTGATTTCATAAAAATATTTAATTCTTGTTGGTCATCAGTTTTCATTACCCATCCCCATAAAGTGTACCCCTCCTTGGCCGACAATG
Source organism: Viscum album (assembly GCA_963277665.1). Lineage (NCBI taxonomy): Eukaryota > Viridiplantae > Streptophyta > Magnoliopsida > Santalales > Viscaceae > Viscum > Viscum album. Next base: position 911,995,999 of record OY728145.1, read on the forward strand.
TGAGAAGAGAGATAATGACCCTCGAGTTTCGCCTCTAGTTGACCCTGGGTAGGTGACTAGCACTGAGGGTATAGTATCACACTTATGGGAGGCATTACCCTCTAAGAGAACACATGCTAAAGAGAGAGATAAGAAAGACACCAACCAACTCCTTCCCATACTACAATATAAAATAATACCAATTAAACATATGTAATTACATTCAAGAAATACTACAACTAAAAGGGATAAACTATATGTACCAAAAGAAATATAAATGGTAGCGGCCATGAAACTTGAACAACTCCTACAACCCCAAGCTATTAGTAACCATCATGATCTCCAACCTCTTCCAAATGAACAAAAAAATGGTTTATATATACATAGGATGAGTATAAGAGTTCACTCAGTAGGATCCTCCCTGAAGCCTCTCGTATAAAAGTAAAGAAAGAATGATAAAGAACAGTGAAGAATAAGAGAAACTAACTCCTCACCTAAAATGGTATACTATGTCTCCAGCCTCACCATGTCTACTCTTATAAAGTATCACATAGAATATCATATAATATAATAAAGAATATCAAGGGTACCCCATTACCACTCCCTCACTAGTTTTCTTCTTTACCCTAACATCGCATGTCCTGAGCATCTCTCTCCAAAAAGGCTAGCCTGAAGACACCTGGTAAAAGAACCACAACCTTCACCTCATCTAACACACCACCACCACATCCATATAACCACAAATAACCATGTTGTTTCTGGGAGCCCCCACGTCCCACATAATGTGTATCAAACATCGGGTGTTATACCTCAATCCACTATAGCCAATATATCGAGTAATTATCTTCAATCCATCACAGCATATACACATTATACCTATAGTAGCACATATGAAACTATATCCGGAATATATGTGTGAAATAAACACAAACCAGTACATCCATATACACATACATATGGGTAACAATAACCATCGTGCATACCAGCACTAGTAACTACAAAGATAAGAGAGTGGGGCCAAAGGGGGTAGTCAGTCATCCATCCTTCCACCAGGATATTGGGGAAAACACCCCCCCCCCCAGGGATCAGAATCCCCAGGGTGTCTATTGACCTAATCGATAGGGTGAAGTATCCTATAGAAAAAAAACAAGTAAAAAATATAATATATCTCACAACCACATTATGGGGGTAACCTAGTCTCAGATTCAACTAGAGCTAACATCTCTCAAACTCTCGGCTTCCACTATTAAGACTAAGTATATTATAAGCACAAAATCTTTTTAAGAGATAAATTAGATAAATTTATCCATTTTTATCAGTTTCAATTTATTTTAATTAATTATTTAACCTTTAATTAACCATTATCATTTCCACATTAAATTTCATTAGTATCATAACAATGATCCATGCCCTCCAAGCATAACCAAACCAAGTCCACGGTTCTTTAAAATTGTATCCTCAAAATTTCATCCTAGCAAGCTCCAATACCAGGCGTTAACATCATTTATTCAATAATTTATTAACATCATTATCACTTTCCCATAATTCTAGGTTTTCTAAAAAACATTACAAGCTTCCAAACATAGGGGGATCAACATGGTGAGTAGATGAACTACCTATCGAGTCTTTTCCACTTATATCTAGAGCATAAGAAAATAAATCCTCAAGAATCTATCCATGAAAATCATGTGGCATACCCCACATGTCTTAGCCTCTTTTGGAATGAGAGTAAGAAAGACCATCTTCCTCATGTAGTGGAGAAATTAAAGTAGATAGTAAATTATATTCAACAACTACCACTTTCATATCAACGGGTAAGCCCATCTTTAACCAGTTCCATCATCCCTAATGTCCTCCACAACACCAACATGTCTAAACAAATGCATTTCTCTACTCTAGAAATTAACTACTACCACCACCACTGGGCCTCCCAACCCCCACATTCCACAACAGCCCTCCATGATCAGCCATCCCAGACTCACACCAAAACATGAGTAGTAGGAAACAAACATCATAACAACTGGGCTCTTGTCCCTAAACAAGGAATTCATCTTTCACACACAATAAGCACTCACAGCTCCAAAGAATAAGTTTCATGTCCTCTAAAAAAATAGTGCAACTCAAAAACCTTCAATGAAGTATCTTTATCATGGAACTAGTCCTTTATTCCATATTGAATTAACTGGTCCAATTAAACATGAATAACTACATCCATTTTATTTATCACCAAGCCCAACAACAACAACTAGATTCATTGAATAATCCTATTTATCGTTATCCAATTAATTTATATCTAATCTCATATTTATGTTCTTTACCAATTACCATGAATAACAACATGTTAAATATTAAATCATAGATATCGCATGATCTAGGAAATCAAGATGAATTAACATAACTAGGAAATTGATACCAATTATTTAATCCAGTTTATGTATTTCTTATGTCAATTTAATTATGATACCATTTCTAAATCATGCTAACACTAAGACTACACATAAAAGAATAGAGAATTCATGAATCCCCTTCCTAAAAAGGGTTATAATGTTCTTTGTGTGAGAATGGTCCAACACAGTAGATCATGATCACCTCTTTTGTAAAGAATGCGTAAACACGAGGATGCCATGAAACAATAGAATTAATCAACTCCAACGAAAGATCCATTAGAAACATGGAGATCACATCTCATAACCTAGAAATTAAAATAGGAGGAAACATATAATGTTATCCAAAATAATGGAGTTAGAACATACTTTATATCAAAGAAGATGGATCGAAACATCCTGGTTGCACCCAAATAGGGGGTGCGCTTGAAGTAGAAATATCTAATTGGAAAACTTGATCCAAGGTCAACATTGTAATTGAAAAAATCCTTGGGAAAGAAAGTTATATGGAATATTTTACCAAGGAGAACAATAAGGAAGAACAAGTAGAATTGAATCTCATCCTTTTGAAAATCTAAACTGAGCATCAGTTTTGATATGGTATATATTTTCCATTAAATGCGGATCTTGTCAAGACTATGTGATTTGACTGAGTAAAGGCACATAGACAATTAGGAATATAAATATATGAGTTATGGGATTTGATTCGGACTTAAATACATTAAATTAAGTCTTTGATTACATTTTACATTAAAGAAAATGTCAAACTTGTGAAACTATAGGATGATGGAAATGATATTCACCAACTGATCTAGAAACACTATAGTACCTACTGACAGATGACCTATAGAGAGATAACCAACCAATAAGTTACCAACTAAAAGAGGACCTACCAATAGGTGACCTACTGACATAAGACCTATCGATAGAGGACCAACTAAAAGAGGACCTACTGATAGATGGCCTACTGACAGATTACCTACAGATAGATGACCTACCAACAGAAGACCTACCGACAGATTACCTATCGACAGGTGACTCGCTGATGTGACTCACCGATGACACTATTCACATTTGTCACACCAATGACACTGTTCACATTTGTCTCACTGAGGAAACTGTTCACATCTATCTCACCGATGACATTGTTCACATCTGTCTCACTGATGACACTGTTCACATTTATCTCATTGATGACATTGTTCACATCTATCAAACAAATGACACTATTCAAAACTGTCTCATCGATGAAACTATTCAAAGATCTGGAAAGACTATTCACAAAACTAAAAGTGTTAGAAATAAGTCACCTTGACCTCCTTGAACACCTCAAACACTAGATTTTCACAAAGGAATGGACTATAGAGGTTTGGGCCATTACATCAGATACCTCTCAAAATATTCTAATCCTTGAGAATTCAAAACCAACCCATACAAGAAATAGAAAAAGGGGTTCGAACACCCACCCTTAGATATACCTCTCAAGGCTCTCATCACCAAATGACCTCAACAATATCACTAGAGAAACATGTGTAAAGTTACTCAACAACTGCAACCATCTCCAAAACACTCTCCCAGGGGAGATACCTCTCAAAAGAGAGAAATCCATAATATGAAACAATATAAATCCATATCATAAATATGAAAGGTCTATGACCCTGAAATAAATATTGTTATAGGAAAAGAGATAAACATCAAAAAACATTGTGTATTGGGTGTGTATCTGTGACTCACATTCTAAGGTACTCTTTTCCATGCCACTGTTCTACCACAAGACATGAACCAAGGGGATAGAATTCTCATGCAACACTTTCTACTTGTGGTCCTAGATCTATAAAGACCTCTAATCAAAGGTGGAATCATCATAAATATTGATATCACCCCAATTGATGACGTGATAGTCATTATGAAGATAATGATGGAGCTGAAGCATGTGAAAAACATCATGTATCTGGCTCATATATGGGGGAAGTGATACCTGATATGCCACAGCTCCAACACGAGCCAGAACCTCTAAAGGCCTAGAAAATTGGGGAGAAAGCTTACTCCCATGACCAAACCTTTGCTACCTACGATGGGGATTCACCTTCAGAAACACATGATCCCCAAAAACAAACTCCAAAGGTATCATTATATGATTGCATAGGATTTATGATGAACCTGCACTGATTTCATCCTCTCATGAATCACCTAAACCATCTCTGTTTTATTCTATACTATTTCTGGCATGATAATTGTGGAATCTCTAAACCCTATCTAGCACAATTGAGAATGGAATGTTTGACCATACAAGGCCTCAAATAGTGCCATATCGATGGTGGATTGGAAACTATTATTGTATGATAACTCTAACAAGTGTAAGTTCCTCATCCATGAACCTCCAAAATCTATGACACAATAGTACAACATGTTTTCAATAGTATGGATGGCCCACTCTGTCTGACCATCCATCTACAAATAGAAAGAAGTGTTAAGGAATAGCTGATAACTGAAATCATAATGGAGACCTCTCCACACCCTGGAGGTAAAATGAGGATCTCGATCAGAAATGATCGCCCTCAGGACTTCATGTAGTCTCACCACCTCCTCCATATAATGCCTCAAAAAAACCTCCATTGAGATCAACTCCTTGATTTATATGAAGTAGAATGATTTCATGAAACGATCCACAACTACCCATATATCATTATATCCTTCCTGAGCTACAAGTAAACTGGTAACAAATTCCATTTATATGTCCTCCCACTTCCACTGAGGAACATATAAAGATTGGATAAATCCACCAGGAACACAGTGCTCAGCCTTCACCATCTAGAACACCAAACATTGAGACACAAACTCAGCAACAACATGTTTCAATCCAAGCCACCAATAATAACTCCTAAAATTTTATTACATACTTTTCTAATCAAGATGTACCACTTAGGGATAACTACGGAACTATCTATAAACCATCTCACACATCACCAAGGGAACCAAAATTCTTCCCAAAAAAAATACCCAGTTTTTTTCATCCTCAGACCGGCCATCAGGGGACTCACCACAAACAAATTTGTCTCTCCATACCTTCACCTCAAGATCCCTCAACTGGGAATATTTCACATAATTAACCGATGATTACAGCACCATCGTCGAAAAAAGACAACCTCTACCCCCAACTTATCCCATGACCGGATGTAATGCTGAATGTTGTTATATTACTCTCCAAAAATCACCTAATTCATGTACTGCATCACTACGTGACTTCCATCTCAGCACATTTGCTACAACATTCCCCTTACAAAGTGTAAACAAGATTTTGAAGTAGTAATCCTGTAAGATCTTCATCCACCAATGTTTTCACAATTTCAAGTCACGTTGGGAGAAAACCCGACTCTATATTTTATTATTAATGAAGAACGCAAAGTACTCTCTATTGTGTTAGTGTCTCCACAAATTCTGAGTAAACACCATTGCTACCAACTCAAGATATTGGGTGGAATTGTTTCACTCATGGGGACGTAGCTACTAGGATCCATAAGAAATGGCCTATCTCTACACCGTCAAAACACGTCCAAACCCCAGATGTGAAGAATCACAGAAAACCTCAAACTGAACTCCTTCTACTGGTAGACAAATAATTGGAGCACTAACCAAATTTTTCTTTAGATACTCAAACTCTTCCTGAAACTGATATGTCCATAAGAATTCATGATCCTTTCTGGTCAATGTTGTCACAGGAGTGGCATCCCAATAAAAATAGGCTACGAACCTCCTATAATAGCCTTCAAGACCAAGGCAAATTTTCACCTCCTCCATTGTCTTGGGTGATTCCCAAGACACGGCTACTTCTATCTTTAATGGATCTATAGCTAATCCCTAATGGGACACAACATTCCCCATAAAATGGACTTCTCAAGCCCAAAACTTACACTTCTACAACTTCCAAAATAGTTGTTTTCGATGATGAAATCCCAAAATGGCATGCATATATTCTTCATGCTCCCCCTAAGATGTGGAGTACACAAGGATGTTGTTGATGGAAACCATCATGAACTTATCCAGGAACTCACATAACACAGTGTTCATCAACCCAATGTACAGAGCTGGAGCGTTCGTCACACCAAATAGAATCACAACAAACTTTGATTCTCATGACGAAAATAGAAGGAATTTTTCATAATATCCTCAGCCTTCAAACATATCTGATGATATTCTGATCGTAGATCGATCTTTGAGAATCAACTTTCACCCATCATTTGGTCAAAAAATAATCAATCCGTGGAAGAGGATAGCGGTTCTTCACTATCACTTGGTTCAAGTGACGATAATTGATACACAACCAAAAACTACTATCACTCGTCTTCACGAAGAAACCTTGGGCTCCCCATGGTGATAAACTCAACTGAACAAAACCAAACTCTAACAGACCATCGAGCTGTATACGCTTCTCCTATTACTCAGAAGGATTCATCCAATATGGAGACATTGAGATAGGAGACAAACTTGGATATAGCTCAATCCCGAACACAATCTCTCGTCGAGGGGGTAATGCAACAACCTCTTCTAGAAAGACATCAGGGTAGACTTCTAAAACCCTGGTAAATGCCAACTACTGAACATCTAAAGAACTCAACATCACCTCATCCATCAATGATTAAAAGTACGAAACATGCCTCTAACCTATCCAAGGGTCTCGCTTGCCAACAAACACTGATAGTTCTCCATCATATTTGAAGAACACCACATACCTTCTAAAGAAATCCATTATAGCCTTTACCAAATACAACTAATCCATGCCTAAGAGGACATTATATGGTTGAATCTGTAAACATAAAAAATCTACAGAAGAGATGTTTTACACCAATAATATCTCATAGTCTCTACATAATTCAAAAAATTCATCTTGACCTCCAACTCTCATATTCAACGCAAAGGGCACTGGAAGGATATCTACCTCAAGTCTCAAGGCATGGAAAAGGGTAGGTGATATGAAGGAGTGTGTCACTCCAGAATCAAACAAGGAATACACCCATGTATAAAACAAGAAAAGGGTACCTAGAATGATGTATAGCTCTCCCTACGCTAGCAATGATAAATCATGATGTTGACTACAACCTTCTCAATGGCCTCTCTGACCTTACTGATGACCACCTCCATGGTTTTAGTATGCTCTCTGAGGATGGGGAGCATACCAGGGTTGTCCTATAAATTCCCTATCATCACTATGTTGATCCAAATTTAGTGCAACCTACTATTGTTTTCATAGCTAGAACTGCCTCAATGGAGGAACCTGAAGTGGAACACCTGGAGCACGCTGACCACTCTAAATGTTAAGGCACTCTCACTTTTGATGACCTCAGACTTTATAAGAAAAAAAAAGAGCATAATCCCTTAATATAGGTCTGAGAGACGCTGACCCTAGAGAAATGAGATATTGAGGGCTGGTACCTTCCCCCTGCTGAACGAAAACTCTTCTTCCCTGAAAAACTAGAACCCCAAACCACAGCTCTACATCATGAGAAATTTTAACAACTCCCTGATCACGATGATCTAGTTCTATCTAACATCCTATTGATTACATCTTCCCTCACCAACACCTTGAGATACATCTTCAACATAAATGGTGTCACCTAGAACTAGATCTCTGGATGTAAAGCCCCCTCAAAATGTCTTCACTAGCCTCCTAATCAAGAAACAAGTATGAAGCATATTGAAGAAGGTTCCAGAAATGATACATGAACTCTCACACACTAGAGCTCCCATGATGAAGGGTAAGCAGCTTCTGGAAACTATCCACCTTCACAATCGAAGAGAGAAACTAGATTCTGAACTGGTCTTAGAACTCATCCAATTAGACTGTCGACTCCTCGCGATCCCTAAGGAACAAAAATTTCCACTACCTTGTTTCCCCACAATGAATTGTCATAACCAACGACACCCAATTCTCTTATCGATCACAAATCAAAAATAAAGTTATCTCAACCATCCTCTAACCAGTATTAGATGGTCGTATCTGAAATGGTTCCCTTGTAATTCCGTAGACTCTGGTGTAGAAACTCTTGTAGTGTCCCACTCCATGCGTTGTCGTCGTCAACCTCTAAAATTCGATGATCGGTTGTCACAGCCTTCTGAACATATTCTATGTGGACCTGATGAGGATGTTGACCTGAAACCACTCCTTAAAAATAAAAATAGGTATATCTCCTAAACCTGGAATATGGAAGACTCAACATTAATTAATTAATTTTGTCTTTTATTAATTTTGGGTGTTCCTATCCCATGTTATACCCATTTAATCATTGGCATAAAGAATAATGATGCATGGTCCTTTCCTATGTCTCTACCCTGCAGATATTATCACCTCATTTAGTAGCCACTATAAACTTTAAGGTTTGTGCATCAGATCATATGGGGCCTTAAATACCCATGTCTCTTCTAGTCTCCAATGTTTACATTACTCTCTAAACATATCTAACAAAATTTTCCTACCAACTCATGCAATATCACCAATGCCTAACTCCAAACTCCATCTTATCCATAAAAAAGACTGAGGATACCACTCTATCATGACCCCTTCCCCATAATGTTTACCCCTCCTGGGCCGAAAATGTGAGAAGAGAGATAATGAGCCCCAAGTCCTACCTCCAGTAGACCATGGGTTGGAGACTATCACCGAGGGTATAGTAACACACCAATTAGGGGATTCACCCTTTAATAAAACACTTGCTAAAGAGAGAAAAAATGCAAACAATAACTAACTCCTGCTCAGACTAAAATATAAAATAAACCAAAGTACACATTTGTAATTTTATACATTAACTACTACAACTGAAAGGGAAAAACTGCAAGTACCAAAAGAATGTAAAACGACAGTGACCATGAATCCTGAATAGCTCATGCAACCCCAAGATAGTAGTAACCATCTTGATCTCCAACCTACTCTAAGTGAACTAAAAATAGTTTATATATAGATAGGGTGAGTATAATAGTATACTCAATAGGATACTCCCTAAAGCATCTCGTGCAAAAGTAAGGAAAGCATGATAAAGCACATTGAACAACAAGTGAAACAAAATCATCACCTAAACATATATACTAAGTTTCCAACCTCACCATGGATACTCACACAATGTATTGAATACAAGAGTATATAATATAATAACTAATATCAAGGGTACCCCTCAACCACTTCCCCATTGGTTTTCTACTATTCCCCAACATTGAACATCGTAACCATCTCTCTACAAAAATTCTAGAATGAAGACACCTGGGTAAAGCACCAAAAGATACACCTCAGACAACACACCACCACCACATCCACAAAACCAAAAGTATCCCAATAGTTTCTGGGATCCACCACATCTAGCATAATGTGTATCAAACGTCAGGTATAATACCTCAATCCACTACAGCCCATACACCGAGTAAGGATCCCCATGCCATCATAACCTATACACATTATACCTATAGTAGCACAAAGGATGCTATATCAAGAATATGTGTGTGTAAAATAACTACAAGACATTAAATCCCTCTACACACATATATGGGGAAAACTAACAGTCTTTCGTACCAACGCTATTAACTACTAAGAGAAGATATGAGGTCCAAAGAGGGTAGTCATTCATCCACCCTCCCATCGGGATGTTTGGGAAAACACCCCCCCCCCCAATGCTCAGAATCCTCAGGTGTCAGTTTACCTAACCAATGGTATGGATTAGCTTATAGAAACATAAAATTTATAGAATATAATATATCTCAAAACCACACTATGGGAATAACATAGTCTTAGACTCAACTACAACTAACGTCTCTCGGACTCCCGACTGCCACTACTAAGACTATGTATCTTATAAGCACACAACCATTTAAATAGATAGATTAGATTACATTATCACTTTTTATCAATTTCACTATACGTTAATTAGTTATTTAACTATTAATTAACTATTATAATTTCCACATTACATTTCATTAACATCACAATAAAGATCTAAGCCATATTGGCATAACCAAACCAAGTCCACCATTCCTTTAAATTGTAACCTCATCATTGAGTCCCAGCAAGATCCAACCCGATGGGTTAACATCATATGTTCATTAATTTATTAACTATATTATCACATTTCCATAATTACATGTATTCATAAAAGTAATTATATGCTTCCAAACACAAGGGGATCAACAGGGTGAGTAGATGAACTACCTGACATGTTTTTTCCACTTTTATCTCGAGCAGAGGCCCATCCATCCTGAATAATATAAACACAGAAATCATGTGGAATTCCCCACTCTTCTTCCCCAATTTTGCAAGGAGGGTATGAAAGACAATATAACTTAATGAGTGATGAAATTAAAGTAGATAAAAAACATCAGATTCAACAACAACCACTTTCATATCAATGGGTAATCCCATCATCAACCTATTTAATCATCATCAGTATCCTACCTGACACCCATATACCTAAACTAATGTATCTTACCACTCTAGGAATTAACAAATTACACCACCAAAAGGCCTCCCTAACCCAACATACCACAACATCCCTCCAGGATCAACCATCTCAGGCGCACAAAACAACACAAGCGGCAGGAAACAAATAACATATCCACTGGGCTCTTGGCCCTAAACAAGGAATTTAGCCTTTACACACAATGAGCACTCAATGATCCAAAGAATAAGTAGCTTGTCCTTAAAAAGAAATATAGTAACTCAAAACACTTCAAGGAATTTTCATCATCTCAAAATGGGTCCTTTATTCCATACTTAACAAACTGATTCAATTAAACATGTATAACTACATACATTTGATTTATCACAAACCACAAAAAAAACAACCAAATTCATTAAACATTACTCTTTATCATTATCCAATTAATTTATATTTAATCCCATATTTACGTTCTTTACTAATTTTTTTCAAGAGGGACATGCTAAAAAAGAAAAGCATAGATATCACATGATCTATAAAAACAAGAGGTAATAACATCACTAAGAAATTGATACCAATTATTTAATCTGGTTCAAGTATTTATTATGTGAATTTAATTGTGATCCAATGATAAAACATGCTAACCCTATTATTACACATAAAATAAAAGAGAATCCATGAATCCCCTACCTCAAATATTTTTTGACGTTATTTTCACGAGAATGGTCCAATGTAGTGGACCATGATCACCTCTCCCACAACGGCTGCATCATCCCGAGGACGCCACGACACAAAAGAATCAACCGAAACCCAAGAAAACTTCATTAGAAACATGGATATAACATGTAATAACATGGAATGGAGAATGGGAGGAAAAAAATCATAGAACCTTGAAGAATGGAGGTAGAACATAACTTATATCAAAGAAGATAGATCGAAACATCATGGTTTCACAAAAATAGGGAGTGCGCTTGCAGTAGGAAGAACGCTTGAGAATAAATGATCCAAGGTCTGCAATGAAATCAAAAAAATACATTTGAAATAAAGTTCTGGGAAATACTATACCAAGGAGAATATAAATGAAGAATAGGGAGGAATGTATCATGACCTTTTGAAAATGTAAACAGAGTATCCATTCAGATACATTCAAGATTTTCTATTGAAGGTGGATCTGGTCAAGACTACGTATTTTTATAGAGTAAAGGCACCCAAAAACATAGTAATCTTCTGATAGGAATTATGGGATTTAAATTGGCCTCAAATCCCTTAAAAAGGCTTTGAGTACATTTTACATCAATGAAAACATCAAATGAGGGAAATTGTAAGAAGGTGGAAACACTATTCCCCAACTGATCTGGAAATACTATAGCACCTATAAAAAATGACCTAACAAAAGATAACCTACCAAAAAAAGACCTAATGACATATGACCTGCTGATAGATGACCAACTGACATAGGACCAACTAATAGAGGACCTACCGACAGACGGCTTACTGATAGATGACCTATCTACAGATGACCTGCCGATATACGCTCAACCAACTGATGATCTACTAATAGGTGATTCCCTGATTCAAGTCACCCACATGACTCATCGATGAAACTGTTCACATTTTTCCCACCAATGACCCTATTCACATATGTCTCACTGATGACATTGTACACATCTGTCACACCGATGACATTATTCAGATCTGCCTCACCGATGACATTGTTCACATCTATCTCACAAATGAAATTGTTCACATATGTCTCACTGATGACACTCTTTACATCTGTGTCACTAATGACTCTATTCACATCTATCTCACCATTGACACTATTCACATCTCTCTCACCGATGAAATTATTCACAGAACTATTAACACTATTCACTGAACTTTGAACATTGTTCATAGAACTGGAAATATTGAAAAGTATTAGAAATAAGTCACCCTGACCTCCTAGAACACCTCAACCACAATATTTTCATAAAGTAATAGACCAGAGAGTTCCGGGCCATTAAATCACTAAAATGAAAACCCACTTTTCCTTTATAAACATCTATAATAGCACCTCTTATGGAAAAGAATAACTTTCCTAAAATTATCAAAACCTTTTTTCAAACATCATATTAAGAAATATGAAATAAAAGAGAAATATATGCATTCATACATTGACTAATAGTGTCATACACCCTTCCATTAAGTTAAATAATGGCTGTATTAGCCAGGTGAGGTGAAATAGATGTAAATTTCAGCTCCCCTATACCCAATTGTTGAAATAAGAAGTAATGAATTGGGATTATACTATATAATAAATCAGATAAGAAATTATTCTCCACAATATCTCATATAAACAGTATAAAAATCATCATACATCTTTCAATTTCCAAGGTAACTTCCTTTGTATGAAAAAATTATATTCCTTATTTAGATTTATAGCATTAATCGATTCAATTTGTCTTTCATTGGCTGAAAAAATTTTGATAAATTTTACATATAATGAGATTTCTTATAAGGCCTCAGCATTAGTATGTTGAATTTAAAAGATATAAACAAATCAAGGAATTTTAAACTATCTTTCATATAATAATTTTGTTTGACTCTATAGGGAAATGGAATGGGGGGAAGTATACTGATGTAAAACATGTTAGGTTTTATCCTTCTCGTAAATCCCATCATTCTTCTTCTATTCATTAATTAATTCCCATTTCATCTTCATTTGTTATTTTAGTTTTTTAATGTGATGATAATCAATATAATTTGTTTAGAAAATTTTTCCATGTTTTTTAGAGTTTATGTTTTCTAGATTTTAATATTAATTTTCACTTAAAACTTTAATTCCATCATCTCTATACTGCACCCTAATATTCTCTTTATTTTCTATGCCTTTTCTTTTGGTGATTTAAGAAACTTAGTGATGTTTTGATAAAAAAGTTTTGAATTTTTTGAAATTTAACTTTGGTTAAAGAATGTTTTTATAAAATTCATTAGAAGGAAGGTATTGAAAGATTTTAAGGTTTTGTTATAATGTTTCTAGAGGAAACTGAAAGTTTTTTATGAAATTTTGTTAAAAAAATAAAACTAGGTCAGATGAAGTGATTTTGTTCATTTAAAGATACCATCATCTGAAAGACTTGATGATAAAAGCTGAATTTTGTTAAAGATAGGAAAATTGAATCTGAATATCAATGATCTAGATGATCTTTACCACCTAAGAATTCTATATAAAGGTATATAAGAAGGTATGGATTTTAAATATTCGGTGTCTCCAAAAATAATAAATAATTTTTACTTTATAATATATTCTATGAAAAGGGAATTTTATGTTTTTCTAGATATAATGTTATGAAAAGATTTATCTGGAAGAACTATATCAGATGTACAAGATGCCAATTGCTAAATATATTGTTTTTTAAGAAATATAGGATTGAATATTTGTTGAAGTTTGTAGAATTTGGAAAGTAATGTAACTGATCATAAGATGAAAAAAGTGTATATGTATCTCATAAGTATTTTCATTTATCAAACCTTTTCTATGTTTTTTGTATATTATCTTTGAAAATAAAAAAAAATTGAACATCAGATGTACCAAATTAATGTCATCAGACAAACACAACCATTCAATGTTTTAGTTATTAGTTTTATGGTGTTTTTAAAAATTTAAACGAAATAAAAAGTGGCATGTAAATTCATATTTTAATTTATATGAAAATAAAAATTGGTCTATTTAAAATAATTTTATCCAAATTGTATTATTCGAAGAATACTGGATGTCACTGGAATCATTAAAAGTAGTAACAAGGTAGTTAGACACCTTCTGTGAATAAAGAGTAATAGAAAATTTTAGATGTTTTTTTAATACATCATGATTATTAGATGGTGGAAAACTATGTTTTTTGACAGACAAAATGTGTAAAGTTTTAATTTACAATGATTTGTGTTATAGGAAAATGTTTGTTGTTTTTAATATTGGGAACTCTGTCTCTAAATAAATTCCATTAGAATAAATTTAATTAGGACTTCGATCATATGAACATTCATTAAGAATTCTATAAAACAAACTTTCATAAGGAAATCCATTAGATGAACTTTTATGAGAATATTAAACCTCATGATATATAATGGTGAGATGAGGTAAAATGACCTGATGGAGAAATTTTGATTCATCAGAAAAATAGACAAATAATGAAAAGTCCAATAGCGATATTTCTTCATTAGATTAAGAAGGCTCCATAAGATGGAGAATTCCTAAAGAAGTTCTATCCAATCATTTTCTAGACAAATTTGATTTTGTTATGTTCCAAATTTTTTATGGTGGTTAAATTCTTACAATTTTTTTTACTTTCAATGTTTGTTATCATGATAATTTTAAGGATTTTTTTAAATATCCTTATCATAAAGTATAAGGAAATTCAAATATTCTTGGGAATACTGGATAATACAAATAATATTCATGAATATTATATATGTATTGAGAAGCATCCATAAAATTAAAAATGAGAGGGAGATCCCAATTTCATTTTTCAGTAAGTGAGAAAGTGAAATGTTCTTTCTGCATTTTCTACATTTGGATAACCTATATAAACTATTTAAAAGTATAATGTAACCGTTTTTGTTCATAAAGAAAAAAAATATATGACACATGGTATAATTTTTGTGATATGTGAGTTTTCATTATAAAATTAGTTTTAGGTTGAGTATTGTTTCTAGATAGAGAATTTTTTGATCATATCCATTAGACATTGATCCATTTTAGGGAACCAAATAGTTAAATAATAAAGAGTTCCAAGGTAAAATATTTGAGGTGTAGATTTGTGTTAAATGGATATTACACATATTATAAGGATCCTAGGTTTGGGGAGGTACAATGGAAGGGCTATTCCTCATAATGAAAGGTGAATGCAAGATAGACATTTCAAGACAGTTGAAAATGGATAGGGAAACGAAACAAAATTTTTATGTGAACCTCTAGTGGTGTATAAATTTACAAAGCTTCATACATTTGTGTATGATAAAATTTTTTAATAACAAATTTTTAAAATTAATGGATTCAGTATAATCATACCTATAGAGAGATATAATAAGTCTAATTGGATTTGGATCAATAATTTATTAACTTCTTTCTAATATTGGATTTCCATGGACCCATATGAGTGGCCATGAAAAGTTTGTAGGGTCTCACACTAAGGCTGAACCTTGTAAATCAGGCATTCTTTTTAAAATTTATCATTTTTCATGCTTTTGAGTTTGTTATAAAATTGGATAAGAAAAGTAACTCTATCATGTTACAGGGGTAAATTTTCAAAAAAGTTAGAAAGTTTTAAAAATACAACCACTGATTCAACACCCCCACCCCCTCGTTTTTTCATCAATCCTAGGAAACATTAATTTCCATCATAGTCTAGGTTCCCATATTGAAACATTATCTTGGAAAATATCAATTCAGAAAATGACAGAGGTATTGTAATAGCCTGAGATCTTATGAGAATTATTCTTTTTAATTTATTTGATATCTTATTTTTTACGCTTCACCATGATTATCTTGCGCTATACGCAACACCGTATTAGCTTATATTATACACAACACTATTCTTGGCTTGTGATGCACACAATTTCAAGTTTTTTTGAATAAAATTATTTTTACACAACAGAAAGTATATATTTTGATAAATGTATAACTGAACTATATTATTATTATTTTATACACGACAACAAAGGGAGCTTACACTACACAGAACCTTGACTTGGCTTGAATTACACGTAATCGCGACCTTCCTCGTTAGTGTGTGTAATACGCAATATCGGGTTTATCTAAACAACCATATATTGTTATGAACTAGGGGTTATGAATATTATTAACTTTATATTGAATTTTTTTAACATTGTTATTCATATTAAAAATTCTCTAGAACAACTTATAAGAAAAAAATAAATTTTTCGAGTAAAATTAGTATTTTTCAAAAAATGCAGTTTTTCCGCCTTTTGATGGCGCACCCACTTTAAATCTAGTATTTGACATGTTTATCAGTTAAATTTGAAAAAATAAAATTATTATTTGGAATCATGATATAAAAATTTAACTTGGATAAAATTTTCATATTATTCTGATACCTTTCATATTTTAATGAATAGTAAAAACATGCATTATTTTAATTAAAAACAACTTTTTTCATCGTAATAATTTATATTGTTAAATTATAATATTGAATTGTTTTAAAGTATAAATAGAATATATTTTTACCATTTAATATAATGTATGTCATTATCATTTATTTTACATTGAATTCATAGGTAAAATCATCTCAATCTTTTGCAATATTTTATCTTTTAAAACTCGTTTTCTTAACAAAGGGATTAATTCTGAAACTTTTGTGATTTGAATTTGGAAAAATGGATTCAATATTTGGAATTATTAGGTACAAAATATGTTAATAATCTAATTTTTATTTTTAGTCATTATGAATAGTAACTATGGTAAATTTTATTTACCATAGTTAAGGGTAAATCGATGTAATTAAGGGTAAATATAATATAATAAAATTACCCTAACACTTATCCTAATATAATTGGATGATTATATTTTACCCTAAATCATACTTGGGTCTAAATGGAATCTAATGGAACCCACTTGTATTTTATTAAGACCTTTTATTTAGTTTATTTAAAAGAAAGTGAAATGTCTCACTCAAACTTTAATAATTCGATTATTTTTAATATATAGTTATACAGAATATAAATTCGATTATAAATACTCATTTGAAATATAAAAGGTTTTTATTTATCATGTTAATTTATTTGAAATTTTTAATAAATATTTTATAAACATAAAATCTTATACATTAATGATGTAGAAATTATTTATTTAGTGAAAAATCAATAATATAGTTTTTATTAAAATAATAATACCTATCCAAAAGACCATAAACTTGACCAAACATTATTTTTATAGTATATTTATACCCTAATCATACAATGTTCGATTTTTGAACCATTTGGAGCCTTATAAAACCGATTAGGACATTTACATTATTTTATTTTAAATGATGTCAAAGATGTCACCTTCATAATTTAATAAATATAACAATTTAAATGTTGTGATTTTAAGATGATAAATTAGAGTAAAAATATAATTATTATAATTATTATATTTATCTTCATCTTATGATTTTATTTTTAATTTATATTCAAATAATAATTATATTAAATAATTATTCAAAAATGTTGTAGTATTTATTTTATTAAGAGATATACCAAATAAATGGTCTTAAAATATTAAAATAAATAATATCTAAACAAATTAATGTGCCCCATGAAATGTTTTTATGGATATGACATGTCATGAATCTATTATATATTTTTTTTGAATATATCTTCTGTGTGGTTTTTATTTAAATTCAAATAATGAATAGTGTCGAAATTGACACTATTGATATTTTATAAAAATGACATATTATTAAATTATTTAAAAATCCCAAAAATATTTAAAAACTAAAATTTGAATATTATATGGTCTAAAAGGTTATAAAGTATCCAATTATGGGAAATTTACAACATTTAAGTTTGTATTTATAACAATTTTTTATTTATTATTTTACTACCACAAATAAAATTAAATAGATTAAATAATAATAAATCAGGTTGATAAGGTTTAAAATAAACTTAAACTATGTATAAATTTTATTAGTTGTTTATATTAAAACCATATCTCATATAATATTTTAATTGAGTCATTTTTGTAGGTTATTAAGTGGGTTTTCATTTTATTATTAATTAATATTTTTAAATTTTCCAAAAGTGGCACTCTCCTCTCCTATATAAGGGCACCTCCTTCCCTCTCCTCTTCACACAATTTTGACCATTCAATCTCCACCAAAACCTGACCATTTCCCTTATAAAATTTCCTATAAACATTATAGAGGTTTTGGTCTCCTCAAAAGACCAACTCTAGTGCCTTACGATGAGGTTAAGAAGAGGCTCATCAAAGAAAAGGAAATATCCTTTACCAATTCATTCCAATTTTTTTCTTCTTATATTTATTCTTCTTTATTTGTTTCATCATAAATTAATAACATCAGTATCACTAATATACTGATATGTTATTATAAATATGAAACAACCCTATTTCATCTTCTATCCATCCTATGGATAACAAAATCACCGCACATGCGTACGTACGGAATACCGTCTCCACACCGTGGTGTAATATGTTTTCCACCACCACCATACTTGGATGGGTATAATGCTGTCAATAAATAACTATATATGATTATTGTAAATTTATATTGATTATTAAATATTATACATACACTTCAATACAATTCCACAATCATGGGAATGATATCATTGCTCGTGTGTACGTACGGACTACCGTCTCCACGAACGCGATGAGATTCATTTTCCATGATTAACCATTCAAGTATGATTATAAAGTATATATAATAAATAATAATGAAATACATTACATAATAATTATACTGTATTTATTTACATATATTTTTCAACTATTTAATTCCATTTAATTCAATAAGGTAATGAAAACCGCGTTCATGCGTATGTACGACCTACCGTCTCCATGAACGGTGTATTTCATTCCATTTATCGATCTATCAAATATATTTATATGATGAATATATATTATAAATAAATCATGTTTAACTTTATGGAATTATGTAAATCATTATTAAGTAATAATATCAAGAACAACATGTCGAAACACGTATGATAAACGAAACGATTTTACCCAAAACGTTGCTTTAACATTGAATTTACAAAAGAACGGGTAATATAAAGTCATAAGTGAACCATATATGATATCATAACAATAAATATGATTATTTAATAAGTAAATGACATTATTATAATCAGTATATTGGAGGTTTGGATACATATGAAGCATATCAGACATAAGATAAGGGAAAGTCTCGCAATCTCATTTTTATCCGAGGTTTTTATACTTTAGAATTTACTGGGGAATATTTTTCATCAACATCCATGTTTACTCAATATGTAATATTATTTATATCCTCATACAATTTATTAAAACCAATTTTACCTATATTTTAATTTTTTCTAAAATATATGAAAGGAATCTTTTGTCATTTTCAGTACGAGATACTTTTTTACATTTCCTGCAAAAGTGCGAGGAGAATGTTTGTTTTATATACGGCATGAACGGATTTTTACAGTTTCATGAAGCCTAATTTTCATGAAGCTTACTCTACAAGTTTTCATGGTTATTTTCAATAAAATCCTTTACTTTTAAAATTTTGAGGCATTTTGTGAAAAGAAAATGATTTTGAAGAATAAAGGATATTTTATTCAATAATTAATTCAAGTGTTTTATCAAAACTATTTTTCATATAAGATGACATTATTTAGCATGTTTATGTTTCAACTATAATGTCTCTATTATTTAAATGGTTTTATTTTTATTATTATGAAATGATATCCATTTTTTTTAGGGGTTATGTCACGATGAGATGATGTTTATGAAACCCATTTTATTCTTTGGGTTATGATGAATGATTTATGTTTATTTTGTGGTAAAAGTAAGAATGATTTCATTATGAGATGGTTGGGACCTATATCTCCCTCTAATGAATTGGGTAAAGATTTATATCTCATTAGATATACATTTTTCGAACGACAAGGTAATCCAGTTCAGTGATAAAGGACTAGAATGAGGAGTGAACTCGATTCAGTAAGGGAATTTGTCCATTAAGATGGTCTTGGAAACAATGCATTGGCTACTATGGAAATAATATCATGTGATTAATGGTTTTACACAATTACATGTTTTATTCCCATGCTATTTTATAATGATTGATGTTCCATTATGATTTATGCCTTACGTACTGCCATGTTTTATGTCATTGCTCAAGATTTTGATGTTTAAACATTTTGTTCATGTTTTTAAGTTCAAATGTATATGGTTTGTTTTATTTTCTCCATGAATACCCTTACTGAGCATTTTAGCTCACCATTTATATTTTTTATTTTCCACCAGGATATAAATAAAGGTTTTAGGTAAGAAAAAAAGGGAATACCTTTATTGGAGATGTTGAAGATCTTTGACCATGACTAGAAGATTATGTTCCGAGTTTCCAAAGACACTACACTATTACGGTCCTTGTGTGTTGGTTTTTGTTATGTATTAAGAATTCCACAAATGTAATGTAATTTCCATGTACGTCAAGCTTTGGGTCTTTACATTTGGTATCAGAGGAAATGTTTACGTAACCTTTGGAAACTAGGGTCTAAAAAAACAAACTTTAGTGAGATCCCTAGAGATATTTCTAAGGTATGTCTAGGGGTGTCCCTAAGGTTAAGTATAAGTATAGTTTATAGTCCTAGAATTATGGTAACGATATTATAATTAAACCTTAGATGTTAGATATTTAAGGTACTCCCCCTTTATTATGTTGTTTTCCTATCATGATTTTTGCCTCTCACGCTATTCTTTTTGGGTTTTAGATGATGGTTGGAACCCGAAGGAACCGTGTTGATCAATGTAATGGACAATGAAATGATTGTCCCCCTGAACAAACCAATTTCATGGGAAATGGAGTAAAAAATCTTTTTTCTATACTTACACTATCTATGAATCATTCTGGTCTTCCAAATGATCTGAGAAGGGAACAATATTCTATTGAGTCCTTTATGACGCAACGTCCACCTTCTTTCAGTGGGTGTTTTGATCCACTTGTTACTGAGCAGTGGATCAGTACCATTGAAAAGATATTTTCCATACTTATCTATTCGGAGCATAAAAAATTTATTTTGGATGTTTACCATTTAGAAGGTGAAGCAAACCAGGGGTGAACTCTAATTAAGAATACAAATCCCCAAGATGAAATTGATTCCATGGAATGGGACGAGTTCAAGAACTTGTTTTTCAATAAGTACTTCCCTATTATTCTTTGAACATATATGGAAAAGGATTTCCTTGAGATTAAGAAAAAGGATTATGAATCTTTGGGAATATACGAGGGGAATTTTACACAGCTTGCAAGGTATGCATATGGATTTATCATCCAACCTGAAAGCAAAGTTGATCGATTCTTCAGTGGCTTAAAACCAAGTCTCCTAAGGGAATTAGCTATAAGAGACTTCAGTAGCTATGATGAAATTTTTCATTGTGCTATCAAGGTAGAACTGTAAGTTGGTGTTACGTATCTATCTCATGGTTTTGACAAAAAACGAAAGATGGAGTTTAAGGAAAAATCTCATAACAATGGTGAAAAGAAGATAAATGTTTCTTTATGCTCAAAGTGTGGAAATAAGCGTGGTGGAGATTTCATAAAAGGTACTAGAAAATGTTTTAAGTGTGGAAAAGAATTTCATCGAGCAGTTGAGTGTCTAAGTAATTGGAAAAAGGTAGCTAATGATGTGAATAGAGAAAAGACTATAGAGAACGCTCCACCAACACATCAATGCTTCAAGTGCAAGGAAATGGGGTATTATGCTAATCAATGCCCTAATCCAAGGGTTAATAATGATCAATGTGAGAAACCTCTTAAGGAAAAGGATAAAGGGAAGTCACATGCGATCACTATTTATGATGTTGAGTATGAAAATGATGTTGTGAAATTATTAAGTGTTTATGTAATGGGATTTCAAAATAGTATCATGGAATCTCAATTATGGTATCGTTGAATTTTAGAATATCTATGTATTGGTTTTCAATAATTATATAGTACCGGTAACCATGAAAAGTGATTGAAATATTTTTGGAAAGTAGATGACATGGGAATAATGAAGGGATAAGGATAAAATGAAATGTTTGATAGTATTCATGAGCTCATGACTGATATAAGGACAAAGTGATATCTTGTTTTGAGTATATAGAAATTTTGGGATTTTGGTATGTGGAAAGAGTTAAATTTTGACAGAATTCATGTTTTCACTATGGTTCTATGGTAATTCACGTTTCAAACGAATACATGATTAAGGTATTCACATGTTTGGAATGTGATAAACAAGATATATCTTATGATATATGGGGGATAAATGATGGTATTCGTGTGCTTGTTATGTGACCTTTCAAGTAATCGTTTTCTTTATACTCTATGATTGGACAGATGTATTTTGTACAAGTCTAAAGATTAGAATGGATTATGTTGGAAATCATATAGTATTGTTTAAGGATATAACTTTTTTTGAATGTTATAATAGTGTAGTTTTAGAAAAAGAACAACCTTTAGGATGGGTGACAACCCGTCGCGTCGGACAAGGCTGTGGGAATCAAACCCACAACCAAAGTATGATAGGCCTTTATCGCCTACCACTGGCCTACAGGAAGTCCCTAGTTAGTAGAAACTAGTTTTATTTTATTAAGCGGTATGATAGATGAATTATAAGTCCATTTTTGGAATCATATACGGTTAACATCACCATTGATGGATGTATGTATATTTGATAACTTTTTCTACCCTTTTGTTTGAGACAGATGGAATGACCCATCATTCTATCACATGATCTGCTAACACTTCAAGAATGACAAATTCAACTTCATTTCATTAAGATATGAAGTGGAAATTGTTCAAGGAACGAACAACAATGAGATTGTACTGAAATAAAGTAAGTATTTATTCTAATTCAAATTCTTCAACTTTAGGGAAATGATATTGAAAACCAAAAAATGTTGTCTTAGTGCTCTTATATCTGATTAATCATATGGTACCTTATATCATCACAAATTTATGGCTTGGTGATTGTTGGCTTTTTCATAGCCATGTTTCTACCACTCTCCATCAGAACTTGATGGTTATATTTCTCTTCCCTGTCCATATTTTCACCTATATTATCCTATGTGGAAACCCAGTGATGAGTTACTTTGGGTATTCGTTATGTTTCTAACGTTCCTTTTTAAAATGATTATTTAGTATCCCTTTTTACGATGTGGTTTTCTGTGAAAGAAACTTTCAAGTACAAAACCATTTATAACCACGATGAATTTCGAGGGCGAAATTCATTTTAAGGGGGTAGAATGTAACAACCCGAGATTTTATGAGAATTATTATTTTTAATTTATTTGATTTATTTTTTTGTACGCTTCACCAATATTATCGTGTGCTATACACAACACCGTATTAGCTTATAGTATACACAACACTATTCTTTGCTTGTGATGCACATAATTTCATGTTTTTTCGAATAAAATTCATTTTACACAACACCAAGTATAGATTTTGATCAATGTATAACTGAACTATATTTTGATTATTTTATATGCAACAAAAAAGGGAGCTTTCACTACAGGCAACCTTGACTAGGCTTGCATTACACCCAATCGCGACCATCCTCGATAACGTTTGTAGTACGCAATACCGGGTTTTACTAAAAAACGATATATTGTTATGAACAAGCTATTATGAATAGTATTAACTAAATTTTGAATGTTATAAAATTATTCTTCTTCTCAAAAAATTTCTAGAACATCATATGAGAACAAAATAAAGTTTTCGAGTAAAATAAGTATTTTTAAAAAAATACAGTTTTGCCACCTTTTGATGGTGTACCACTTTAAATCTAGTGTTTGACATGTTTATAAGTTAAATTTGACAAAAAAAATTCTTCTTTGTAATCAGTATATAAAAATTTACTTTGGATAAATTTTTTATATTATTCGGATAACTTTCATATTTTAATGAATAGTAAAAACACGATATATTTTAATTAAAAAACATTTTTCATCGTAATAATGTATATGGTTAAATTATAATATTTAATTGTTTTAAAGTATAAATAGAATATATTTTTAGCATTTAATATAATGTATGTCATTAGAATTTATTTTACATTGAATTCATAGGTAAAATCATTTCAATCTTTTGCAATATTTTAACTTTTAAAACTCATTTTCTTAACAACGGGATTAATTTTAAATTAATTTATGCAACTTCTATGATTTGAATTTGGAATAATGGATTCCATATTTGGAATCATTAGATCCAAATTATGTTAATAAGCTACTTTTTATTTTTAGTCATTATGAATAATAAATACGGTAAATTTTATTTACCATAGTTAATGGTAAATCGAGGTAATTAAGGGTAAATATAATATTATAAAATTACCATAACACGTGTCCTAATATAATTGGATAATTATATGTTACCATAACTCATACTTTGGTCGAAATGGAATATAATGGAACCCACTTTTTTTGATTAAAATGTTTTATTTAGTTTATTTAAAGGAAAGTGAAATGTCTCACTCAAAATTTAATAATTAGATTATTTTTAATATATAGTTATACAAAATATAAATTCGATTATAAATACTCATTTGGAAAATAAAATGTTTTTATTTATCATTTTAATTTATTTTAAATTTTTAATAAATATTGTATTACCTTAAAATATTATTCATTAATGATGTAGAAATTATTTATTTAGTGAAAAATCAATAATATAGTTTTTATTAAAATATTAATACCTATCACAAGGACCATAAACTTGACCAAACATTATTGGTAGAGTATATCTATACCCTAATCATCCAAGGGTATATTTTTGGATCATTTAGAGCTTTATAAAACCGATTAAAACATTTACATTATTTTATTTTAAATGATGTCAAAGATGTCACCTTCATAAATTAATAAATATAACAATTTAAATGTTGTGATTTTAAGATGATAAATTCGAGTAAAAAATATTATTATGAAATTTTTTATATTTATATTCATTATAGGATTTTATTTTTAATTTTTATGCAACTAATAAGTATATTAAATAATTATACAAAAATGTTGTAGTAATTATTTTATTAAGAGATATACTAAATAAAAGGTTTTAAAAATATTAAAATAAATAATATATGAACAAATTAATGTTCCACATGAATTTTTTGATGGATATGACATTTTATAAATCTATTATATATTTTTTATTGAACATATCTTCTGTTTGGTTTTTATTTAAATTCAAATAATGAATAGTGTCAAAATTGACACTATTGATATTTTATAAAAATAACATTTTATTATATTTTTTATAAATCACAAAAAATTTTATAAACTACAAATTAAAAATTATATGGTCTAAAAGGTTATAAATTATCCAATTATGGGAAATTTACAACATTTAAGTATGTATTTATAACAATTTAAAATTTAGAATTTTATTACCACAAATAAAATTAAATAGATTAAATAACAATAAATCATGTTGATAAGGTTTAAAATAAACATAGAAATGTCTAAATTTTATTTTTTGATTATATTAAAACCATATATCATCGCATCTTTGAATTGAGTCTTTTTTTGGAGGTTTTTAAGTGGGGTTTTATTTTATTATTAATTAATATTTGTAAATTCTCCAAAAGTGCCCCTCTCCTCTCCTATATAAGGGCACCTCCTTCCCTCTCATATTCACACAATTTTTAGCATTAAAGCTCGACCAACACCTACCCATTTCCCTTATAAACTTTCCTAGAAACATTATAGAGGTTCTGGTCTCCTCAAAATACCAACTCTAGTGCCTTAAGAGGAGGTTAAGAAGAGGTGCGTCAAGGAAGAGGTAATATCCTTTACCGATTCATTCCAATTTTTTTTATTCTTCTACTTCTTATTCTTTATTTGTTTCTTCATAAATTAATAACATACGTATCACTCATATACTGATATGTTATTATAAATATTAAACAACCCTATTTCATCTTCTATATGTCCTAAGGAAAACGAAATCACCGCACATGCATACGTATGGAATACCGTCTCCAAGTCGTGGTGTAATCTATTTTACAACACCACTTTACTTGGATGGGTATAATGATGTAAATATATAACTATATATAATTATTTTAAATTGATATTGATTCTCAAATATTATACATACACTTCAATGCAATTCCACGATCATGGGAATGATAACATCGCTCGTGCGTACGTACGAACTACCATCTCCACCAACGCGATGAGATTCATTTTCCATGATTAACCAATCAAGTATGATTATAAAGTATATATAATAAATAATCATGAAATATATTACATAATAATGATACTGTATTTATGTATATATATTTTTCATTTACTTAATTCCATTTAATCCAATAAGGAAATGAAAACAACGTTCATGCGTACGTACGACCTACCGTCTCCATGAATGGTGTATTTCATTCCATTTATGGATCTGTCATATATATTTATATGATGAATATATATTATATATAATTCATGTTTTACATTATGGAATAAAGTAAATCATGACATAAGTAATAATATCAAGAACAACATGTCGAAACAAGTACGATAAATGAAACGATTTTACCCAAAACGTTGCTTTAACATGGAATTTAAAAAATAATGGGTAATACACAGTCCTAAATGAACCATATATGATATCATAACAGTTAATATGATTCTGTAATAAGTCAATGACAATATTTAAATCATTATACAAGATTTTAGGATACATACGACGCATATCGGACATAAGGTTAGGGAAAATCTCACAATCTAATTTTTATCCAAGATTGTTTAAAATTTAGAATTTACTGGTAAATATTTATCATCCACATACATGTTTCCCCAATATGTAATATTATTTCTATCCTCCTACAATTTTTTAAATCCAATTTTACCTATTGGTGAATTTTTAGTAAAAGATATGAAAGGAATCTTTTGTCATTTTTAGTATGAGATACTTTTTGACTTTTCCGGCAAAAGTACGAGGAGAATGTTTGTTTTATATATAGCATGAACAGATTTTTACGGTTTCATGATGCCTAATTTTCATTAAGCTTCCTCTAAATTTTTTCATGGTTATTTTCAATAAAACATTTTCTTTTAAAATTGTGAAGCATTTTGTGAAAAGAATATTATTTTGAAGAAGAAAATATATTTTCCTCAAGAATTCATTCACGTGTTTTATCAAAACTATTTTCCATATAAGATGAAATTATTTTTCATGTTTATCTTTCAAGTATAATGTCTCTATTATTTACATGGTTTTATTTTTATTATGATTAAATGAAATCCATTTGTTTTATATGGATTATGTCATGATGAGATGATATTTAGGAAACCCATTTTATTCTTTGGGTTATGATAAATGATTTATGTTTATTTTGTGGCACAAGTAAGAATGATTTCATTATGAGATGGTTGGGACCTATATATCCATCTAGGTAAAGATTTATATCTCATGAGATAGACATGGCTAGAACGGCAAGTTAATCTGGTTCAGTGATACAGTACTGGAACGAGGAGTGAACTTGATTCAGTAAGGGACTTTGTCCATTAAGATGGTCTTTGCAGTAATACCTTGGCTACTATGGAAATCATATGAAGTGATTAATGGTTTTCCACAATTACATGTTTTATTCCCATACTATTTTTTCATGATTTATGTTCCATTGTGATCTATTCCTTACATACTTCCATGTTTTATGTCCTTGCTCAAGATTTTAATGTTTAAACATTTTGTTCATGTCTTTAAGTTCAAATGTATATGGTTTGTTTTATTTTCTCCATTTATACCCTTAATGAGCATTTGATCTCACCCTTTATATTTTTTCTTTTCCCACATTATATAAATAAAGGTTTTAGGTAATAAAAAAAGAGAATATATTTATGGGAGATGTTGAAGATCTTTCACTATGATTAGAAGATTATGTTCCGAGTTTCCAAAGACACTAAACTATTACGGTCCTTGTGTGTTGGTTTTTGTTATGTATTAAGTATTCTGAAAACGTAATGGAAATTCCATTTACGTTAAGCTTTGGGTCTCTATGGGTATTCTTACTTTCAATGGAAAAAATCATGGTTTGAAAAATAGAAATATTCTTTGTCTTCTACCTCTTGGATTCAAAGTAATTTATCAAGTAACACTTTGTTCCCCACTGATAAAAAATGATATCACTCTGAATTAAACAATAAAGACCCATAAATTTCAAGGAAAATATTTTAAAAACAATTCTTTGGGATTTTACGAGTACGTAGTTTCTGACGGAACCTGATTCCGAGGCCCGGTGTGCCCGGAATCAATTTCCGACGTTTAGCTCAGGTACGTTCAGTGAACAAATGAGCGGGTTTTTCTAACTTTTGAGCCGGTGCTCAGAATCGAAATCTGAGGGCACTGATGAAACCGCAGTGCTGGTAATCGCTTAAGAATACTTTCACTGGAGTTGTGTTTTCTCGGGAGGTGTTTTCAAAAATAAAGAGGTTTAATTGAAGAGTGAAATAAAATACGTGTTACAATTTTATTTCAACGCTATGTAATTATAACCTACGTGTGGAAGTTGAGGTGGGACCCACTAAATCCTAACTCTTCTTGATAGGGTATTAGTGAGGTGGTCCCCACATGATTTCCACCTTTTCAAATTCCTCTAACCTCTCTTAATGTTGGAAAACCCCCCATTAATTTATAACTCTTCCACATTAATACATGCCAATTAAACACCTAATTAATTTGACAACACATGTTTAATTAATTAGGTGAATTCAAGTTTTGAATTTTCAAAAATGTTGGCATGAGTGATAAAATAAGGCAAAAGCCTTATTTTATTATTCTTGTATCGTTGTGTGGAGATTTTGGGAGAGATTACTCAAAGTCTTGAGGATCTTGATCTTCTTCGTTGGAGAATGCGAAGAACGCCAAGACTTCGATAAAGAACTCCATCACTGCAAGGAGAGATCAACGTGTTGTCTCGTCTCCTCTCCGCAGCTGGTGTGGGATTCCTTTCCCGAAGAACGATGATGTGCCTTCCTTCATTCTTCTTCTTACGTCAAAGGAAGGGAGACACCGCTCCTCCTCAGACGTTCTCCGTCATCTTTTACGAAGCTTCTCCTCGCGACGCCGTTTCCGTGACGCCGTTTTCCGTGACGCAAGGTTCCACATATCACATTAAGGTAGGGGTTGTTTTTACGTTCGGAATTAATTGGCGTACTCTGTTAGTTCATTGGTCTCCTGTTATCAAAATAATGGAGGTGTTCGGACCTCACCAACACGGCCGAAACTCCTCCACTTTTTGTTGTTGAATATCTTGTGGCTTGGAATGGAGGCGGTGCGGTGCAACGGCACCGTGCGGGAACGAGGTAAATCACGGTGAAGGTGTGCGGCACCATCGTGCTGTGCTGGTGAAGCTGAAGGAACCCATGGCCAAGAACGGGCCATGGCAGAGGGGCACAACGTCGTGGCGCCACACCGGTCGGACAGGGGCCGCAGTAGTGCAGAGGAGGGTTACCTGAACTGCCAGCCCCCGACGCTCATGAGGCGGGACCAACTGGTCCCACGCAGCACGGTCGGCCGGCCATTACGGCCAGCCGGATCCAAGAAGTCCTGGGGTTGTAACCCCAGGCGGATGACTAGGCGGGCCCCTCCGCGTGGGGGCCTCCGTTTCAAAGCTAGGGGGAAGTGCCCCCCCCCCCCCCCCCCCGCGTCCGCTCAGCGCGCGGCGCCGCCGCGACCACGCCAGGTTGGACCGCCCTCGCAGGGCCGCGCCGGCTGGGCTAAACCATGCCTGTTGGGCCTAGCTGCACCAGCCGGGCCGGGCCACACCCAATCGGTCTGGACCCAGACCTGGGCCGGGTCGACCCGGGGGTATCGGTCCAGGTCGGACCGGGCCCGAACCCCCTGTTTTCGGACAGATCCATTCAAATGCCAATAACATGAGATACATACCTCTGATCGATGAATCGTCAGTTGCGTAGTGATCCTTGGATCGATACCGTCATTTTGGTATAGTACACTCAAGGTTTTGGAGAACTTTGGGTACGGCCGGGTTGGTTCGAACATAAAACTGACCCGGCCTTCGGAGCGGAAACGCTTATAACTTGAGGTCTGGACGTCCGATTGACGTGCCGTCAAATTTTTTGGATTCCTCTTAGTGAGGAGATTATTTTTTATTAATCCGATCGAGGTTTGGAAGTAGTTGTAGTATGTTATAGTTGGTTTTGACTTAAAAACCAACCGGGCCCCTCGGACGAAAAAGTCAATAACTCTCAGACTGGGTGTCCGATTGACGCACTGTTTATCGCGTTGAGTTCCTTTTGATGAGACAAATCTTTGGGATACATCAAATCTAGACTTCGTGTCGGTTGATGTATCGACCCTCCTTGTCTCGTGGAGTGGAACCTCTCGGAGGTGAGCATGTTGTGTGCGGGAACCCTAGAGCTAGTTGCGACTCCAACGACGATGACGACTATACGGGGATCCTCTGTGGGTTCGGCAGCGATGACTACCATACTGAAATCCTCCATGGGCTCAATGGCGATGACTACTGTTCTTGTATCCTATGTGGGTCCGGCAGTACGTGACTACTGTTCTTGTATCCTCTATGGGTCCGGCAGTATTTGACTATGTACTTGTATGCTATGTGGGTCCAGCAGAGTAGCTGGTCGTGTATCATTTGTGGGTCCGACAACTTAGCTGGTCTTGTAACCTGTGTGGGTCCGACAACTTAGATGAATAAGTGGCTACATCTGATCATCTATATCATCTTATGAAGAATTATACCTGTGTGAGCTCAGTCTAGACTTTCAATCAATATCTTCGATATGATTGTTTTCTTATCCTGTGTGGATTGGGTTGTGTTATCCTGTGTGGATTGGATTGTACTATATTGTGTGGACTAGATCGAACTTGGGCTCGGATGTTGGAGCCGAACTGGAATTGATGACTTAGGTATATGTATGGGAATATACCTAAGTAGGGTTGGTTGTTCCTTCGTGATTGTAATCATTCCTTTCTGGTTTATCCTTCATGGATTCTGGGAGACCTTTGTGTGTCTCAGGGTCCCTACTAAGTAGTGTATACTCACCCTTGCACGTGTTATGCCCACACTATATTGTGTTGGATACAGACGACGGACATCTCTGACCGAGGTAGGATCAGGTGGATCTGGACGATACCTAGAGGTGGATCACTGGACGGGATGTTCACGGAGCGGATGGCTAGAGTCGAGGAGCAGAGGAGACCATCTGTACCCACCCTTCAGGTGGGATTTCCAGAGGATGGCTTGGTGTTGTTGCTTTAGTTTTCTTCCGCTGTACTCTCTTTCTGTTGTACCTTATTTTCAGTTGGGATTGTATTATGGCCCATTTACTTTCTAGCACTTACTTTTTTATTCATTTTACTTAGTGTTTACTTCTTCTTTCATACTCTATGTTGTTGGTTTTCTTACATAAATGCAATGCCTTCCCTGATATCCGGATTTACGCCTTTGGTTCTAGTCGCCAGCCCCTGGCCAATGGAAGGAGGGCTTAGGGTAGTCATGGCACAGGTCCCGAGAGCGGGTCGTGACATAAACTAATAAAATTAATATTGTGATTTATGGGAAAAATAGAAATGATATTCGCATCCCTTTATTAGAAAATGTCTTCATACATGTTATGGGTTTCAAAATATCCAAAGAGACTTGGGATAAACTTGAAATTATTCTTGTTTGAACTAAAATATTTAGGAAAGAAAATATAAAAATATGGTGAATTATATTCTAAGACATCAGAATGATAGATCAATAAACAATTGATGAGTAGTTCACCAAATTTAATGATGTTTTGTGCAATATCAGAGGATTCAGATATGTCTTGGAAGATTGTACCATCATTAAGAAACCCATGAGAATATTGCCCAATATGTTTTATTCTAAAATTTATATCTTAGAAGATAAATATGATTTTTCCCTTGGTGAATTAGAAAATTTTCTTGTTTCCTATGATATGATAAATTCTATAGCATTCCAAAAAGAGATCAAGGATGAAATGACTTTTGAAGCTATGAGAAAGATGAAAATCTATGATACTATGAATGTTGATATCAGTGATTTTGAACAATAAAAAGGAGATATTATTAAGGAATATATCATGTATCTTATCTCAAAAAACTATAAGATAAGTTGAGGATATTATCGATGTAAATAACTAATCAAATGTTTTGAGTGTGGATGAATTGGGATTTTATATCAATTGTCCCAAGAATTATTTTATGGAATATGAAGGCCATTCTAATTAAAAACTAAATTTAATAAGTTTAACAAAACTTATAAGGAATATAACGACCCATACTTTACATACATTGTTAATACTTCAAAATTGAAGCACACTTATTACAACATATGACAAAACCACAAAGGACCGTATAGGTATAGTGTCTTTAAAAACTGTGAAACATAAACAACTGGTTCATAAATCTTCTACAGTGTCTCCCATTTATTTCATCATATCTAGGGTCCCTTTTAGCATTTTCTACTTAATATCCATCTTCCTGACTTGGGGAAAAGAAAACATAAAAGGGTGAGCTCAAATGCTCAGCAAGGGCAAATAAAGGAACTAAAAATCATATCATATCTTTTTGAAAATCATAACCTTCAAAAGAGATCATAATATCTTAACATGGAATAAATCATAGAAGTGAAAATGAGATCACCATAATCATAACATGAAACTTGAAACTTTGTGGCATGCACACATAATCTTGGAAAATCATTACTTGTTAGTCATGACTCATTGCCAAGACTATCTTAGTAGACAAAGTCCCTTTCTGAATCGAGTAACCCTTGTTTCAGTCCTGTTTCACTGAACCGGTATAACCTACCGTTCCAGCCCTGTCTATCTCATGAGATATAAAATCTTTACCCAATGCATTGGAGGGAGATATAGGTCCCACCCATCTTATAATGAATCCTTTCTTATGTGTGCCACATAATCATAAATCATACATCATCGCATAACCCATGTAATAAATATGGGATTCTTAAACAACATGACATCATAAAACAATTCATATAAGATAAAGGAATTCATAAAAATGTTTCCATCACAACATAATCAAATCCATGTAATAATAGGGATAAAACAGAACCTTTTTATTATCTTAGATGGAAAATAATTTTGATAAAATACTTGAACTTCATTCTTGAAGAAAATATCCTTTCTACTTCAAAAACACTTTTCCTTTCTTAACATGTCATGCAATTTTAAAAGAAGTTGATTAAAAATAAACTTGAATACTTGTAAAGGAAGCTTCTTGGAAATAATTTTTTAGAAATCCATTCATGCCGTATAAGATAAAAAAACATTCTTCGCACTTTTGTCGGAAAAGTCAAAAAGTACCTCGTACGAAAAACGACAAAAGATCCCTTTCATACATATTACTATAAACTCACCGAAGGGTAAAAATGGATTTAAACAATTGTAGGTGGATGGAAATAATATTACATATTGATGAAACATGGATGTGGATGATAAAATACACCCCAGTAAATACTTACAAATAAACAATCTCGGATAAAAATGAGATTGTGATATTTCCCTTACCTTAGGTCCGATTTTCTTTGTACGTGTCCGAAGCTCCTGTATAATGGTTTAAATAATGTTATTGACTTATTCCAAAATCATACATATTGATATTATATCATATATGGTCATATTCTTAGCTTTTTGTTAGTAATATTTCATTGTTACTTGTTACTCGGGTCTTTATTGCCTTTTGTTCTTATGCGTGTTTTTGCCGAATAAATTCTTATTCTTCTTTTAAGGTTATAGATACCTTATATCCAGAATGCTATTAGTGTAACATATATCATATTTATTCATTCAATTCATTTATATAATTACTATGTAATGATGATCATGTAGAACGAGTCACATCACATCGTGGAGACGGTATTCCGTACGTACGCACGAGTGATGATATCGTTCCTATGATCGTGGAATTGTATTGGAGTATATATATATTATTTCAGTATCAATATTACTTTATAATAATCATAAATAGTTACTCATTACACCATTATACCCATCCTTGTAAGGTGGTGGAGGAAAATAGATTACACCACGGCGTGGAGACGGTATTCCGTACGTACGCATGCGCGGTGATTTCATTTTTCCGTAGGATGGATAGAAGGTGAATTAGGGTTGTTTCATATTTATAATAACATATCAGTATGTAAGTAATACTGATGTTATTACTTTATCATGAAACAACTAAAGGAGAAGAAGTTGAAGAAGAAAGAAATTGAAATGATCGGTAACGGATATTACCTCTTCTTTGGAACGCCTCTTTGAATCCTCCACTTAGGGAACTAAGATTGGTCTTTGAAGAAGACCAGGACCTCTAGGATTATTCTAGGGAAGTGGAGAGGATAAAATGGCAGGGTTTGGCCGAGCTTGAGTGCTCAAATTTGTGTGAGGAGGAGGGGGAAGGAGGTGCCCTTTTATAAGGGAGGAGAGGGGCACCTTAGGAATACCTCAAAATATTATTTTATATTAAAGTCAAAATCGGTTTATAATGGTTCCAAAGGGTCTTATTTCGAATGTAAAGTGGGGATGGGTCGCAATCCTATCAACCAATAAGATTTATACAAGTTTATGGTATTATTTTAACCTTATCAATTAGATTTAACTCTAAGTTAAATAATTTAACTTTTACCGTGTCTTTTTGTTTTCTTTCACTATATGGTTAATACACTTACTATAACATGCCAAACGAACCCCAAATTGTTTATTATTAATATATATATCCTTATCTAAGTCATTTGGCCGAACCTTAGATTTTTAGGAATAAAATAACAATTATTAATATAATATTTGATTTAAAAACTATTTTGTGTCAATTTTGACACTATTTGATATATGATTTTTGTGAAATTCATAACATAATTATATGTTCGAACCAAGTTGATTAAATCAACACTAATATATCATAGTAACCTAGAAAATTAGTGGAATTCATAAAAAGTCTCAAATTACATTTATTTGGGTATTTATAACATCAATTATGTCAATATTTCATTAATAAGATAATTACTGCATCATCTTTGTATCAAAATAAATGATAATTATTTAATCCCTAAAAATTCTAAATAAATTCATATGATTTAGATAATTGTATTAGATTTCTGGAGACTATTAATATTTGAAGTTTCATGAAGTTTATCACTAGATTAAAATTATTATACTTATATAATTTAAGAAAGTGACATGTTGTCACATTCTTTGGTTTTAATAATAATTAAATTATTTTCATTGAAAAAATTTAATTAAATGAATATAATCTGACCCTTAGGTGATATGGGTCAACTCTTAGTCATCCAATAGGATTTTGAAAATTTTTAGGGTAATTTTAAAATATTATATTTACCCTTAATTACCCGATGTACCTTTAACTATGGTAAATAAAATTTACCATAATTACTATTCATAATTCCCAAAAATAAAAAAGTAGCTTATTAACATAATTTTGACCCACTGATTCCAAATATGTAATCCATTTTTCCAAATTCAATACACAAAAGATGCAGAAATTAAATTAAAATTAATCATGTTGTCGAAAGAAAACGGGTTTTTCTTTAAAACATTGCAAAAGAATGAATTGATTTAACCTACGAATTCAAGGTAAAATCAATGATAATGACATACATTATATTAAATGGTAAAAATATATTCTATAACCATTCAATATTATAATTTAACCACATAAGATATTACGATGAAAAAAAGTTGTTTTTAATTAAAATATAGCGTGTTTTAACTATTCATTAAAATATGAAAGTTATCGGAAAAATATCAAAACTTTATCTAATGTAAATTTTTATATCCTGATTCAAATGAAGAATTTTATTTTGTCAAATTGAACATATAAACATGTCAAATACTAGATTTAATGTGGGTGCGCCATCAAAAGGCGACAAAACTGTATTTTTTTAAAAATACTTATTTTACCCGAAAAAATTATTTTGTTCTTATAACATGTTCTAGAAATG
This sequence comes from Viscum album, assembly GCA_963277665.1. Lineage (NCBI taxonomy): Eukaryota > Viridiplantae > Streptophyta > Magnoliopsida > Santalales > Viscaceae > Viscum > Viscum album. The sequence goes on from OY728145.1 coordinate 912,032,474, forward strand.
TGTAAGATGAATAATAATGTTATAAAATTCAAAATTTAGTTAACACTATTCATAACAGCTAGTTTATAACAATATTATAATAATATATCATTGTTTAGTAAAACTCGGTATTGCGTACAACGCAAGCTATCGAGGAAGGTCGTGATTGCGTGTAAAGTAAGCCAAGCAAGTGTGTAGTGAAAGATTCATTTGATGATATATAAAAACAAAATATTACTCATAAAAATCTCGGGTGTTACATTCTACCCCCCTTAAAAAGAATTTCTCCCTCGAAATTCGTCACTTTGTAACAAACAGATGAGGATACTTCTCCCTCATCATATCCTCAAGCTCCAATGTAGCTTCTTCTAATTGGTGGTTCCTCCATAAAAATTTCACCAAGCAAGTGGTCTTGTTTCGTAGGACTTTTTCGCTACGATCCAGAATCTCTATCAGCTGTTCTTCATAAGAAAGATCTTGCTTCAGTGGTACGACTTCTGAGCTGAGTACATGTGAAGGATCTGGTATGTACTTTCTCAGGAGAGATACATGGAACACATCGTGAACTTGAGAGAGATTCAGTGGAAGCGCCAATCGGTAAGCTACCTTTCCAACATGATCCAGTATTTCGAAAGGACCGATATATCTTGGTCTCAACTTCCCCTTCTTTCCAAATCTCATAACCCTCTTCCAATGAGATATTCGTAAGAACACTTTATCACCCACTTCAAACTCTAGGTCTTTTCTTCGGTTGTCGGCATAACTTTTCTGTCAACTCTGAGCTGCTCTTATGTGTTGTTGAATAGATCTGACCATTTCTGCCATTTCATCAATGAGATCAGGTCCTAATAGCTTTCTTTCCCCAACTTCATCCCAGCAAGTTGGAGTCCTACATTTCTTTCCACAGAGAGCTTCATAAAGAGCCATCTGAATACTGGATTGAAAGCTATTATTATAAGAAAATTCCACCAAGGTAGGTGTTGATCCCAACCTCCTTTGGAATCCATAGAGCAAGCTCTCAACATATCTTCTAGGGTTTGAATTGTTCTTTCAGACTGACCGTCTGTCTGGGGATGATAAGCAGTGCTGATACTCAACTCTATATCCAGAGTATGCTGAAGACTTCGCCAGAACTTCGAGGTAAATCTCGGATCCTGATCAGTTACAATAGAAAGTGGTACTCCATGCAATCTTACCACTTCCTTTACATATAACCTGGCAAGCTGATCTAGAGAGAAATCCTCTCCAATAGCAATGAAGTGTGCAGACTTTGTAAGACGATCAACTATGACCCAAATAGCATTATTGCCTTTGGTTGTTTTAGGAAGTCCTGTGACAAAGTCCATAGTGATATTTTCCCATTTCCATTCGGGTATGAGTAATGGTTGTAACATCCCCTTAGACTTTTGTCTCTCAGCTTTAACTTGTTGACAAACCAAGCATCGAGAGACATATTCAGCAACATCTCTTTTCATGCCATCTCACCAGAAGTACTCTTTCAGGTCCCTATACATCTTCGTGCTTCCAGGATGAATAGAGAATGAAGAACTATGAGCCTCATCCAGCAGCTCCTTCTTTAATTGGGGATGGGAGGAACACAAACCCTATTCCTGAACTTTATTATCCCATCACAATCAAGGTTGAATTCAGGAACATTTCTCACCTTCTTTTGTAACTCGACATCTCCTTTCTATGCCTCTTTAATCTTCGCATGTATAGATGGTTGAACATTCATTTGAGAAAGATAAGATTTTTCCCCTTCCATTATAATTCCAAGATCCATCCTTTGTAAATCCATAAATATTGGATCTTTTTTGATCCTCATCATGGATAAACTAGCATGGTCTTGTCGACTTAATGCATCTGCCACCTTGTTTGCTTTCCCAGGGTGGTAATGGATTGAGCAGTCATAATCCTTAATCAGCTCCAACCATCTTCTTTAACGCATATTCAGCTCCTTTTGTGTGAAAATATACTTTAAACTTTTATGATCAGTATAAATATCCCACCTTTCACCATAAAGGTAATGCCTCCAAATCTTTAATGCAAAGATTACCGCAGCCAACTCCAAATCATGTGTTGGGTAATTTTGCTCATGGATATTCAACTGTCGTGAGGCATAAGCTATCACCATATCATTTTGCATAAGAACACACCCCAATCCCTTCTTGGATGCATCACTGTAGATCACAAACCTTTCTCCACTACAAGGCAGTGTGAGCACAGGTGCACTGGATAACCTTCTTTTCAACTCCTTAAAATTCTCTTCACATTCCTCTGTCCAAACAAACTTAACTTCTTTCCGAGTTAACTTGGTGAGTGGATTAGATAATCTTGAAAAATCATTTACAAAACGTCGATAATATCCAGCCAAACCAAGAAAACTTCGGATCTCAGTTACTGTTGTTGGTCTTGACCATCTTTCGATAACCTCTGTTTTTGCTGGATCCACAGATATCTCCTCTTTTGAGATTATGTGACCCAAAAATGCAACTTTTTGAAGCCAAAATTCACACTTGGTAAATTTGGAATAAAGCTTCTCCTTTCTTAGGGTCTTCAATATAATTCTCAAGTGATCTTCATGCTCTTCCTTGCTCTTTGAATAGACAAGAATATCGTCTATAAAGACTACCACAAATTGATCAAGATAGTCTCTAAAGACTCTATTCATTAGATCCATGAAGATAGCAGGGGTATTAGTAAGACCAAATGGCATCACTATAAATTCATAGTGTCCATACCTTGTACGGAAAGCCGTCTTTGGTATATCCTCCCTTTTGACCCTTAATTGATGATACCCTGAACGAAGATCAATCTTGGAAAAGTATTGAGCTCCGCGTAGTTGGTCAAATAAATCATCAATGCGTGGGAGAGGATATTTGTTCTTGATAGTGATCTTGTTAAGTTCTGGATAATCAATGCAGAGTCTCATTGATCCATCTTTCTTCTTAACAAATAAAACAGGTGCTCCCCAAGGTGACGCACTAGGGCGTATGAATCCCTTATAAATATTCTCTTGGAGTTGCTTCTTCAATTCCTGCAACTCAATTGGGGTCATTCTATAAGGTGTCTTTGAAATAGGCAAAGCACCCGGTACGAGTTCTATTGAAAACTCAACTTCACGATTTGGTGGAAGACCCGGTAATTCCTCCAGAAAGACATCATCAAACTCCCGTACAATGGGCATATTCTTAATCATGAGTTTCTCACCAACCATTTGAGATAAATAACCTTCATTTAGTGGAATCAAGACCCATAAGATGGAAGAGATTTCCACTGGAAGGTTATATTCATCCTTGCATCGATAGACGATCGTAGATTGATTTGGAATATGAAATATGACTTCCCTTCTTTGGAAATTGATATGAGATCCATGTAGAGAAAGCCAATCCATGCCAAGAATCACATCAAATTCCACTAAAGGAAGTATCACAAGATTTGCAGGAAGTACTTTCCCACAAACTTTGATCAGAGAAGAATTATAAACTTTTGATGCGACTGTTGTGCCAATAGGTGTGGTCACAGCTAACCCAACATCTAATTGTTGAGGTAGTACGGTGATACCCTTAGAAAATTTTTCAGAAATAAAATAGTGGGTGGATCCAGAATCAAATAAAGAATTCGCTACTTTAGAGTGGATGGTAAGTGTACCTTTCACCACTTCATTATCGTACTCCACATCGCTGATAGAAATTGCATGTGACACTCCGTTGTCTTTAGCCTTAAGATTTTTTTGACGTCGACCATCATCATCAACCCTTGGATTTGGGCATTGATTGGCATAATGCCTCATCTCCTTGCACTTGAAAGATTGAAGTGTAGTAGGTTCATTCTGTGTATCCCTTCCTTTGTTTGCATCATTAGACATCTTCTTCCCATTATCGCGGCATTCAAATGCCTGATGACCTTCCTTTCCACATTTGAAACATTTACTTGTCCCTTTAAGACAACTCCCTCCATGTTTCTTTCCACACTTTGAGCATAAGGGAAAGCTCATCTTCTTTTCATTGTGCTCTTTAGATTTTCCTTTGAATTCCATCTTCCTCTTCTTATCAAACCCATGTGACTGATGGGTTACTCCAATCTCCATCTCGACTTTGAGAGCACATCGAACGATTTCCTCGTAGCTATTGAAGTCCCTTATGGATAACGCCCTTCGAAGACTTGGTTTTAAGCCACTAAAGAATCGATCGATCTTACTCTCAGGTCGGATAATAATACCAGAAGCGTACCTTGCAAGTCTTGTAAAATTTTCTTCATAGGTACCAACAGATTCATCATCCCTTTGCTTCAGCTCAAAAACTCTTTCTCCATCTTTGTTCAGAGAATACGAGGGAAGTACTTATTGAAAAATAAGTTCTTGAACTCGTCCCATTCCATAGACTCAATTTCATCCTTTTTCCTTGTATTCTTAATAAGATTCCACCATTGATCAGCATCTCCTTCCAAACGATACACTTCTAGGATGACTTTATCATGTTCAGAACATTGAAGAACTGAAAATATCTTTTCAGTAGTACTAATCCATTGTTCAGCAACTAATGGATCAGTAGACCCGCTGAAAGACGGTGGATGCTGCCTCATGAAGGATTCAATAGAATGTTGCTCCTTCCTTTGCTCGTTTGGAAGTCCTGCATGATTCATAGCTTGAGAAAGTTGTGTGAGCATGGCTACAAGATTTTGCATTCCAGCTCCCATATCGTTTGGTTGCTCAGGGGGACAATCATTGCATTGCCCATCGCATTCCGCATTAACACGGTTCCTTCGGGTTCCAGCCATTAACTAAAACCAAGAAGAATAGTGTGAGCAACACTAATTATAATAGGAAAACCACATAATCGAGAATAAAATTTCACACTTAAGGTCTTATCCTAGGGTATTCATGGCCATTTCTAAAACACTAAGATTGTGTTCTATGCTTAGACTTATCCTTAGGGTTCTTACTAAGGCTTTCACATCCTAGTTTCCAAAGGTTGACTATACCTTTCCTCTGATACCAACTATAACGACCCATACTTTACATACATTGTTAATACTTCAAAATTGAAGCACACTTATTACAACATATGACAAAACCACAAAAGACCGTATAGGTATAGTGTCTTTAGAAACTGGGAAACATAAACAAATGGTTCATAAATCTTCTACAATGTATCCCATTTATTTCATCATATCTAGGGTCCCTTTTAGCATATTCTACTTAATAACCATCTTCCTGACCTGGGTAAAAGAAAACATAAAAGGGTGAGCTCAAATGCTCAGCAAGGGAAAATAAAGGAACTAAAAATCATATCATATCTTTTTGAAAATCATAACCTTCAAAAGAGATCATAATATCTTAACATGGAATAAATCATAGAAGTGAAAATGAGATCACCATAATCATAACATGAAACTTGAAACTTTGTGGAATGCACACATAATCTTGGAAAATCATTTCTTGTTAGTCATGACTCATTTCCAAGACTATCTTAGTGGACAAAGTCCCTTTCGGAATCGAGTAACCCTCATTTCAGTCCTGTTTCACTGAACCGGTATAACCTACCGTTCCAGCCCTGTCTATCTCATGAGATATAAAATCTTTACCCAATGCATTGGAGGGAGATATAGGTCTCACCCATCTTATAATGAATCCTTTCTTATGTGTGCCACATAATCATAAATCATACATCATCGCATAACCCATGTAATAAATATGGGATTCTTAAACAACATGACATCATAAAACAATTCATATAAGATAAAGGAATTCATAAAAATGTTTCCATCACAACATAATCAAATCCATGTAATAATAGGGATAAAAACAGAACCCTTTTATTATCTTAGATGGAAAATAATTTTGATAAAATACTTGAACTTAATTCTTGAGAAAAATATCCTTTCTACTTCAAAAACACTTTTCCTTTCTTAACATGTCATGCAATTTTAAAATAAGTTGATTAAAAATAAACTTGAATACTTGTAAAGGAAGCTTCTTGGAAATAATTTTTTAGAAATCCATTCATGCCGTATAAGTTAAAAAAACATTCTTCGCACTTTTGTCGGAAAAGTCAAAAAGTACCTCGTACGAAAAACGACAAAAGATCCCTTTCATACATATTACTAAAAACTCACTGAAGGGTAAAAATGGATTTAAACAATTGTAGGTGGATGGAAATAATATTACATATTGATGAAACATGGATGTGGATGATAAAATACACCCCAGTAAATACTTACGAATAAACAATCTCGGATAAAAATGAGATTGTGATATTTCCCTTACCTTAGGTCCGATTTGCTTTGTACGTGTCCGAAGATCCTGTATAATGGTTTAAATAATGTTATTGACTTATTCCAGAATCATACATATTGATATGATATCATATATGGTCATATTCTTTGCTTTTTGTTAGTAATATTTCATTGTTACTTGTTACTCGGGTCTTTATTGCCTTTTGTTCTTATGCGTCTTTTGCCGAATAAATTCTTATTCTTATTTTAAGGTTATAGATACCTTATATCCAGAATGGTATTAGTGTAACATATATCATATTTATTCATTCAATTCATTTATATAATTACTATATAATGATGATCATGTAGTACGAGTCACATCACATCGTGGAGACGGTATTCCGTACGTACGCACGAGTGATGATATCGTTCCTATGATCGTGGAATTGTATTGGAGTATATATATATTATTTCAGTATCAATATTAATTTATAATAATCATAAATATTTACTCATTATACCATTATACCCATCCTTGTAAGGTGGTGGTGGAAAATAGATTACACCACGGCGTGGAGACGGTATTCCGTACGTACGCACGCGCGGTGATTTCATTTTTCCGTAGGATGGATAGAAGGTGAATTAGGTTTGTTTCATATTTATAATAACATATCAGTATGTAAGTAATACTGATGTTATTACTTTATCATGAAACAACTAAAGGAGAAGAAGTTGAAGAAGAAAGAAATTGAAAAGATCGGTAACGGATATTACCTCTTCTTTGGAACGCCTCTTTGAATCCCCCACTTAGGGAACTAAGATTGGTCTTTGAAGAAGACTAGTACCTCTAGGATTATTCTAGGGAAGTGTATAGGATAAAATGTCAGGGTTTTTCCGAGCTTGAGTGCTCAAATTGGTGTGAGGGGGAGGGGGAAGGAGGTGCCCTTTTATAAGGGAGGAGAGGGGCACCTTAGGAATACCTCAAAATATTATTTTATATTAAAGTCAAAATCGGTTTATAATTGTTCCAAAGGGTCTTATTTCGAAGGTAAAGTGGGGATGGGTCTAAATAATATCAACCAATAATATTTAGACAAGTTTAGGGTATTATTTTAACCTTATCAATTAGATTTAACTCTAAGTTAAATAATTTAACTTTTACCGTGTCTTTTTGTTTTCTTTCACTATATGGTTAATACACTTACTATAACATGCCAAACGAACCCCAAATTGTTTATTATTAATATATATATCCTTATATAAGTCATTTTTCCAAACCTTAGATTTTTATGAATAAAATAACAATTAGTAATATTATCTTTGATTTAAAAACTATTTTGTGTCAATTTTGACACTATTTGATATATGATTTTTTTGAAAGTCATAAAAGAATTATATGTTCGAACCAAGTTGATTAAATCAACAATAATATATCATAGTAACCTAGAAAATTAGTGTAATTCATAAAAAGTCTCAAATTACATTTATTTGGGTATTTATAACATCAATTATGTCAATATTTCATTAATAAGATAATTACTGCATCATCTTTGTATCAAAATAAATGATAATTATTTAATCCCTAAAAATTCTAAATAAATTCCTATGATTTAGATAATTGTATTATCTTTCTGGAGACTATTCATGTTTGAAGGTTCATGAAGTTTATCACTAGATTAAAATTATTATACTTATATAATTTAAGAAAGTGACATGTTGTCACATTCTTTGGTTTTAATAATAATTAAATTATTTTCATTGAAAAAATTTAATTAAATGAATCTAATCCGACCCTTAGGTGATATGGGTCTACTTTTAGTCATCCAATAGGATTTTGACATTTGTTAGGGTAATTTTAAAATATTATATTTACCCTTAATTACCCGATTTACCTTTAACTATGGTAAATAAAATTTACCATAATTACTATTCATAATTCCCAAAAATAAAAAGTAGCTTATTGACATAATTTGGACCCAATGATTTCAAATATGTAATCCATTTTTCCAAATTCAATACACAAAAGATGCAGAAATTAAATTAAAATTAATCCCGTTGTCGAAAGAAAACGGTTTTTTCTTTAAAACATTGCAAAAGATTGAATTGATTTAACCTACGAATTCAAGGTAAAATCAATGATAATGACATACATTATATTAAATGGTAAAAATATATTCTAATTATACTTTAAAACCATTCAATATTATAATTTACCCACATAAGATATTACGATGAAAAAAAGTTGTTTTTAATTAAAATATAGTGTGTTTTTACTATTCATTAAAATATGAAAGTTATCGGAAAAATATCAAAACTTTATCTAATGTAAATTTTTATATCCTGATTCAAATGAAGAATTTTATTTTGTCAAATTGAACATATAAACATTTCAAAAACTAGATTTAATGTGGGTGCGCCATCAAAAGGCGGCAAAACTGCATTTTTTGAAAAATACTTATTTTACCTGAAAAAATTATTTTGTTCTTATAACATGTTCTAGAAATGTGTAAGATGAATAATAATGTTATAAAATTCAAAATTTAGTTAACACTATTCATAACTGCTAGTTCATAACAATATTATAATAATATATCATTGTTTAGTAAAACTCGGTATTGCGTACAACGCAAGCTATCGAGGAAGGTCGTGATTGCGTGTAAAGTAAGCCAAGCAAGTGTGTAGTGAATGATTCCTTTGATGATATATAAAAACAAAATATTACTCATAAAAATCTCGGGTGTTACAAGTAAGATAAGAAATCTACTAGGGGTTTGAAAAGGTTCACTTGAAACATAAGAAGTATGAAGAGTAAGAATGTTGAGAATTAATGTATTTATAATATTTAATTAGAAATTAAAGTGTCAGAAAATTTTAGAAATTTCATTACCAATATTGAGATGATGGATTATTCCTCAAATAGTGAAGAATAATACGTAGATGAATAAAGTTATAGAGTGTATCAAGTGAAATAAAAACGTGTTTCACGCCTTGTGAAAAATACTAAAATCATGAAAGAGATCATATTAATGAAGAGAGAAAGTGAAAATGATTTTAAAGGAAGGAAATGTGTTCTTGAGTAGGAAGATGAGTATATTTATGAATTTATAAACCTTAAACATAGAGTTTATGAATAGGTTTATTGGTGGAAGATCTCAGCAAGACAATTTCTTCCACGGATGATGATTTTTGTAATAAAAAATAAAAAACTCTTAAGGTTTCAAGTATATCATGAAAGATGAATGAAAATTTCAATAAAGATTCATATGTAAAATCTAAAACTTCCAAAGTTAATGATAAATATCATTCCAATAATGGGGTGAAATTATCACCCACTAAATGTAAATTTTTTTTTGATTTCACTATCCATATGGTTGTTAAGAAAAATATACCACATTAGAGAAAGTTGAAAACATCCATAATAAAAAGGTTTACCCCCGTAAAAAGGAACCAAAAGTAGAAATAATTTTCAAACATTGATAAAATTCATATAGGTAACGGTTTTAATTATACATAAAATCAAGATTTGATGGATTTTTTAGTGCTATTGAATTTAGGGGAACAAATCTTACAAAAGTTTTCACAATATATCTCTTCACAAAAATAGGATGGAACAAATGGGAAAAATAGTGGAAGAGATGTGAGTAAATTTCCTAATTCACAAGAATTTGTAATAAACAATATTTACATTTTAGAATATTTAGAATACAAAATAAATTTGATTTCTTGGAGGAAGCATATGCAAGATGTGATCATGATGTCCACTTTGCTGAATATTGTATGAAAACTATTCCCGGAGAAGTTTCTTATGCAAGTAAAGAAAAATAAGTAGTAAAGAAGAATGTTTAAGAGAAATCATTTAGTGTTGATATATCTCTAATAGAAACAAAAATTAGAAAACTATAACAAATCATTATCCTAATATAAATATATTACATCTTAATAGATGAATATTAAAAAAAATCAAAAATAAACACTCGAGGACCATATGGTTTAGATTATTTGGATACTAAATACAAATATTCTTATTTTATGAAATATATTTAATATCTCCCCATAATTATCATCCCATATAGTATAAATCATATAATTACCCTACTTAAGAACTTTCTTCATACCCTAGGGAAAGGATACAAAAGAAAGGGTGAAATATTATTCTCTGTAAGGGTAAAAAATGGTAGATATCAACATAAAATTAGTATAAGTTTTTGAAAACTGGAGAATATAATACAAAAACTATATGATTCATATCATATATTATAATCTTGAGTTATGGAATAAAACATTTCAGTTCATAAGGCATGAATTCTAAGGGAATTAAAGTAAATAATCCATGACATCATAATATTGGCATAAGACATTGATTTATGGCATACAGATAATCATATATATTCTTATGTCTAGTCTATAAAGCAAGAAATTCATAACATGTTAATCTTGTGCTGACCACTAGTGTACCCAATATAGGATTAGGATAACTTCATGTGTACCATATTTTTCAAGATTGGGAAAACCTCCCAGGTACCCTCATTTTTAGGCTTTGGATAACCTCTCATGTATCTGTTGAGATCACAAAATATTATTCATTACCCAATTCACTGGAGGTAGATATTTTTCCCACCCATCACATAATTCATATATTTTTAGAGAAAATATCATAAATGATTAATCTAAGCATAACCCATAGAATGAAAATGTTTCTCATAAATATTTCATCATAACATAAACCACGGAAAGAAAGAGGTTTTATAAACATATTATCATCATAAATATAAAACATCTAGATAAATAATAAGGATGATATCATTGAATCATATCCATATTAAAGAATAAGTAACATCAAAGTATTTCGTCTTAGATGGAAAATTATTTTCAAAGATCACTTGGGACATTTCTCGAGTAAAATAATGTTTCCATATTGAAAATACTTATTTAAAATTATAAAATGTAACCAAATTTTAAATAAAACATTTTCTTTACTAATAACATTAGAAAAGTTTAAATTATAATTTAAATAATTGACTTTCTAGTTAGGCCAAAAATATAATTCATCCCACACACGTTAAAAAGAATATTACTTTTACATTTTTGATAAAAAAAATCAATAGAGCCTTATTTAGAAAATTATTCAAAGATTAATTTGAAATTTTATTGAGAAAATTAAAATGTGGGTATAAATGTATTTAAATAATAATTTGATAATATTTAAAACTCTTTTTAAAACATGTTTATAAAACATGGACCTCGGAGAAAAATGGTCTTCCAAAATAGAGATATATAAATTTGGTTTTTCTATAAAAACATTCCTTTAAAATATTGAGTACATAAATTGATTAAAATTAAAGTAAAATATTTAATTTCATTAAATAATAATATAAGAATTAATTAAATGAGTTTTTTGAGAGATGGATCATAATATTTCATCATCATAATCATCATCATAAATAATCCCGCTAAACAATGAGGTTTTATCATAAAAGAAATACTACATTAGAAATGTTTGAATCATAAGCCTCATGAAATAAATAACCTTATATGTAAATGTATATCCAATATTTTTCATGGTAATAATTGTGAAATACATTCATGTTTAGTATATACACTACAAAAAAGAAACAGGTGGTGAATATGGCATGTGTCCAATTGAAAAAAAGTGAGATGAAATTCCATTACCCCTTTGAAAACTTTTGAATCATAAGACCCATTAAAGAATAAAAACAAATGAAACATTAAATATCATTAAATTAAGTATAATAATGATATAAAAAGAAAAAGGGAAATTATACACACGACATAAAAGAAACAAGTGATGGATGTTTCATATGTATCATAGAAAATAAAAGTGATACTATAAATCCCTTACCTGAAGTCTTAAAATCCTTCATAAACATTCAAATATAATGTCTAATTAATATAGTTATATTATTAATATATTAAATAAATATTTATATATATATATATAATATCATATATTTTTCACTTATTAACTATTTATTACCCATTTATTAACAATTCCTTTTTAAAATCACATTTTCAGTAATAACTAATTTGTTTTCCATGTTTGTTTTTATTTGGTATTTTTGATAATTTTAAATTGATTAGGTTTGATGATATATATAATTTAATCCATGATATAAATATCATATATATTCATTATACATGTATTTATAGTACTCCATTAAATTTTGAGATAAAAAATGAATTACACCTTACAAGGAGATGGTATGTCATGCATACGCCTTAAGGTTGTTTCCATTTTCACACTGGATTGAATGAAAGGAAGGTAAATAATATATAACATTCACAATGTAATTATTATTTCATATATATCACATATATTCATTAAATTTACCTTTATTACCTCTCATGTAAATCCTAACTGAAAAATGAATCACCTCATTTTATGAGGCGGTAATCCACCGTACACACGAGCGACTTTATCGTATCCCAATGGAATTAAAATTAAGAATGTATATGTGATATTATAATTATATAATCACAATAATTTCATTAATATCATATATAAAAAATAAAAATATCATTTTATCCATCCATGATAGGTGGTTATATAAAATTAATTACATCAGTTTGTAAGGTAGTAGTTTGTCATACACCTAAACAACAGTTTCATTTCCCACTTGATATAAAATGAGATAGGTGTTACTAATTACATTAACATAAAAAAATATAATTATATTGTAGATAATTATTTTATTTTATCATAATTTATAATAATATTTCAAATAGTTAGAGTATTAAATAAAAGTAAAACACATGGTTAAGGATTATACCTCTTCTTTAGAGAACCCCTTTAGGTTTTCACACAATTAATTTTTAGATGGTTTTCATAATCAAAATAATTCCTCTATGATGTTGGGAGGTATTTAATGTATTTATATGGGGAGTTATTTTCTGAACCAGACTATTTTGAAAGTGTGTCGAGGATAGGAGAAGGGGTACCCTTTATAAGTGGTGGAAATGACACACATAGTATTTTTAAAAAGAAAAATGTGTACCAAAATATTACACATTCCAAAAGGGAAAAAATTAATCATTCTATAATTTTTTATGAGAATAAGTCAAAATATTTCTAGAAAGTTGGATTTGGAAAAAAATTTAGGTCATTTTTTCTTTATCTTTCTATTTTAGACCCCGGTTAACTCGTTATAACTATAACCACGGTAATTAATTTTTACTTTTCTGATATTTTTTTCTAATTAATCAGACCTTATTATATAATATTAATTTTTTTGATTCAAAATATGGAATCCAATTTCCCCAATTATATTCATATTATTGTCAAATTTTAATTTAAAATTAATTTCGCGTACATGATGAAAAAAACAATTTTCCTACAACAAAATTTTTGTAAGTATATAATGTTTTAATATTGAAATTCTATATGAAATTGTTTCAAATATACTAAATTATATTAATAAATATATAATTTAACAACTTTTAATTCTAAAACCATCTTAAAATAAAATCTATTTTCTAAATTATATAAAATAAGAGGCTTTTGTTAATAAAAATCAGTATTGTTTATTATTCATCATAAAATTAATCTTTCCATAAAATTCTCAAGAATTTACTCAAATATAATTTTGAAATTTAGATTTTGAAAATAAATTTTATTTTTTAAAATACCCTTTATAAAATTGAAAAAAAAAATATTTTTTTAAAAGTATGAGTAATAAACATTTTTTTGGGGAATTAATATTTTTAAAACATATAAACAATTTAATAAAAATTAATTTATATATATCAATATATTTTTATCAAATAAAAACATTATAATGAATTATTAAAAACATTTATTTCTATTTATACCAACAAGATTAATGGATATGTTGTACTGGTCATGATTAAATAATAATATTAATAGTATATTATGATTCGTTAAAACTCTGTGTTGCGTGTAAACCATGTTGTTGAAGAAATTAAATTTATTTGAAAAAATATATTTCATAAAAACTAACTCTTTTAAATTATTCACCTCTTAAAATGAATTTTCGCTTGAAATTAATCAACCTAATACAACCTAATGTGGATACTTCTTCCTCATCATATCCTCAGGTTCCAATATTGCTTCTTCAAATTGGTGGTTTCACCACAAAACATTGACTAGGTGAGTGATATTATTTCATAAAACTTTATCAATATGATCTAGAATCTCCACTGGTTATTCTTCATAAAAAATATAATTTTCCATAGGTATGACCTCTTAGATCGATACATGTGAAGGATCGTGTACATATTTTATCAAGAGAGATACAAGGAACACATTTTGGTCATGAATGATATTTGATGGAAGCACTAAGTGATAAGAAGCAATCCCAACTCAATCAAGAATATCAAAAGGGAAAATATAACAAGGGATCAAAATACCATTCATTATGATGATCATGAACTTCTTCAATATATAAATCCATTGGAAAACCATATCACCAACTTCAAATTCCAAATCACAATGACTACTGTCAGCATAATGTTTTTGTCGACATTGTGCTAAACTTATGTTTTTTTAAAAAGATCTAACCTTCTCTACAATTTAATCAGCTAGCTTAGGTACCAAAAAATTATTTCTCTGACTTCAGCCTTATATAATGGATTTCCATGCTTCTTTCCATATAGGGCTTCATAAGGAGACATCTGAATACTTGAGTGAGATCTATTATTATATGAAAATCAACTAGAGGAAGGTGTTGATCCCAATATATTTTGAAATGCATAGACCAAGATATAAATATATCCTGAAGTGTTTTAATTTTTCTCTCAGAATGAATATATATATAAGAATTATAAACAATTATTAAACTCAACTTTCTACAAAATCTTACTGAATATGTTATCGTAACATTGAGTTAAACCTTAGATATTCATCATATATAATGGAATATAGTATTCCATACAAACTTACCACTTAATTAGTGTATATCATTGTAATGTGATCCAAATAGAAATATTAACTAATAGAGATTAAGTGCGCTAAATTTTCATGGTGATCAACTAAAACATGTATTTCATTATGAGCTTTATATGTTTTGGGGAGTCCAATGACAAAATTCATTGTGATGTTTTTCCATTTCCATTATAGTATGGGTAATTTTTATACCACCCACATAGATTTTTGTCTCCCATCCTAAAATTTATGACATACTAAAAACTATGATACATATTCTATAATATCTCTCTTTATGTCATCGCACTAGAAATACCCTTTCATATCTCTATACATATTTGTACTTACCAAATGAATGGATAATGAAGAACTATGAGCCTCCTCCAAATCCTCCTTATATTGATATGGTATGGAAAGAACACATACAAGATTCCTTATCATTATCATTCTATCATAATAGAGTTTAAAATAAAGAACATTTTTTAATTTCTTATGTTGATATATATCTTCCATCTTTTCCTCTTTAATCATTTCTTGTAAAGTTGTATGAACACTCATTTGAGAGAGATATGATTTCTCCACTTCATTTAAGATTTCCAGATCAATACATTTCAAATACATAGTTATTAGATATTTATTTATCCTCATCATATGTATTCAAGAATGATTCTTTTGGATTAAAAAATAAACCACCTTTTTCACTTTATTATGGTGGAAATGTATTGAGCTTCCATAATCTTTAATCTGCTCTAACCATATTTTCTAGTACATTTTCAACTCCTTTTATCAGAATATATACTTAAAACATCATTGATCAATTTATATATAAATCTTTTCTCTCTAAATATAATGCCTCTATATTTGTAATGGAAATTTACCAAATCTAAATCCATATTGTGATTTGGGTAATTTTACTCATGAACATTCAATATTCACGAGGCATATTCTATCACCATATGATTCTACAGAAGAACATATCCCAAAACTATCTTTGATTCATCACTATATATTACATACCATTTTCTAATTATGGGTAATGTAAGTATAGATGTGTTGAAAAATCTTATCTTTAGTTCCATAAAATTTCACTCGCATTCATATATCCAAGGGAACTTAGATCTGTTCTAAGTTAACTTAGTGGTTGGATTGGATAGTCATGATAAATTTCTAGAAATCGTTAGTAATATCCAGCCAAACCAAGAGAAATTCAGATATTACTCACTATGTTATTTCTATTCGTAAATTCAATAGCCTATTCCTTTGATGTATCCACTGATATACCCTCACATGAGACTATATGACCCAAAAATGAAACCTTTTGTAGAAAAAATTCACACTTTGTAAATTTTTTATATATTTTCTATTCCTTTAGATCCTTTAGTATAATTCTCAAGTGCTCTATATGATCTTCCTTTCTCTTTGAATATATACTAATATCATCTATAAAGACTTCCAAAAACTGATCAAATTAATCTCTAAAGTCACTTTTCATTAAATCAATGAAAATGAAAGGGGTATTAGTAAGAACAAATGGAATCACTTTATATTCATAGTGATCATACCATTTACAGAATTTTATCTCTAGTATATCTTCCTTCTTAACCCTCAGTTGAAGATACCTATAATGAATCTGGATATTATAAAATCATTGTGCTCCATGTAGTTAGTAAAAAAATCATTAATATGGGGTATAAGGTATTTTTCTTGATTGTGATCTTGTTGAGTTCATTATAATCAATGAATATTCACAAAGATCCATATTACATCGTAACAAAAAGTACAGGTGCACCCCAAGGTGACACACATGGATAAATAAATCCCTTTTAAATATTTTCCTGGAGTTTCTTCTTTAATTCGTGCAACTTAATTGGGAAAATTCTATAGGGAGTATTTTCAATAGGTGTGGAACTATATATGAGTTCTATTGAGAAAAAAACATTAGATTTAGTGGAGGACTAGGAAACTCTTCCAGATAAACATAAAAACCTCAAACACAACAAGAATTTCCTCATTTTTAAGCTTCTCCCCAACTATATGAGATAAACACCCCTTTTGAATAGGGATAAAGACCTATACAATGGGAGACTTTTTATTTCATGTTCATATTTATGGATACACAGAGATATGATCATAGGTTGGTTGAAAATATCAAATGTGACTTACTGTCCTTGTAAATCTATGTGAGATTTATATAAATACATACAATCCATGGCTAATATAAATTAATATTCAGCTAGAGAGGGAATAATAATATTTACGGGAAAAACAATTCCCAAAAACATCAACTAGGGAAGAATCATATACTTGAGTTGTGTCCATCAGGCCATTATGGGGTTTCACTACTAATACAAAATCAAATAATTTATGATTGTAATTGTTATTCCTATATAATTTTCATAATATAAATTAACTCATAAAACTAATCTAAAATAGGTTACATAAATATTTCAGTATACCTGTTACCACCTCAACTTTTTCTTTTTATCCTCATCCCTTGTTAAAACAAAAATGGTTATCAAGACCATCAGGTATCTCAGATCAAAGTGATTCAACTTGAAAAAATATTTTATATGCTTTCTAAATCATTAAACCTTTTTTCTAAATCTATAATATCTTAGGTTTAACCTAGTTCATTAATGATCATTATCTATTCAAATTCATTATCATGATTCATAATGACTTTGGGAATTTCTAAAGAATATCCCCTAATAGTGTCAAACTAGGTGTGGAGTAAGACTCGTTTTCATGCAACATGTGTCGATAATGTAAAATCCCAATGCACTCTATTTGGAGTTATTATGATAGGTATATCTATGTTAGATCAACATCCACTTGTAGTTTCAATATAAGGATTTAATTTCTTGGAATCCAATTGCTCTATCCTTCATGAAAATTCTAAGATATTTTCCAATACCTTGACTCATCTTTATACTTATCCTTAGGATTCTTATTAAATTTTATTCGCCATAATTATAGAGGATAATTAAACCTTTGTTATGACACCAACTATAAAAACTAAGGTTTTTCATACATATATATATTAAAACATAATAGATGGATATTCAATGTATTTCACAAATACATTCTTGAGGACCATAAATGTTTATTTTATTTGGAGGATAGATACACAATCATTTATTTTACTAAATATCTTAAAGATAACCCATAAAAATATTTCCACATAGTGAAATTCATAGAAATTTTCTACTTAAGACCTTTCTGAAAAGTTCTAGGGCTGGCAGCAGAAGTCGATGGGCTAGGGATTTTAAATTTTTCATTGAATGGAGGACAGAACCTATCATCGCCAACAATCTGAGCCCCGGTAAGGTCTGAGGTTCTCACGTAAAATATAAAGGGAAAAAAATGAAAACATACTCGTTTCAAATCTAAAGTCGTGGTCGACTATAACTAGTCAATGGATATCATTTCTTGAAGGATCCATAACAAGATCCCTCTAGATCATCCACACGCACTTTTAAAATATGTGAGAGAATTTATAATAATATTATAAGTGATAGCGCGACAACCCAACACAGTCTTCGACGTCCCAATGATCACCGTATCAAAATCCCATCGATGCTTGAGGAAGATCTTGATCACAGTTATTGGATCATCTACTTCTCTATCTAGGAAGCAGGATGAGATAGATGCTCTCATTTTCTCATTCCATGAAATGAATGAATAGTTACAAGGAGATAGAGCCTCACCTCTATTAATAGTGGTGTTTCAAAATACCTGGTTGGGTTCCTCGGCCCCCGTTTATTTCATTATTCACTAAATAAATAATTTTGAAAAACTAAACTATGTAAATAATATTTATTACATTACCACAAATATATATAATATTACGTGATAAAACCAAGCTATTTAACTCCACTTTCTATCCTACTTAATATTAAACAAAACATAAATATTTTAATAATATTTTTTTGATTAATATTTTCTCATATTTACGTAACATTTAAATAGATTAAATAAATTCAATCCCAATTATTCATTACGTGAATAATAATGAAGTTTTTTAATTGTTTTGGTGATTGAAAACTTGGACCACACTCAAACCCAGTGGTGGATCCCACCATGTCCATATTCCTATTTAACTAAATAGGGTGGATTCTTGAATACACTATTGTGTGTGACCCTCTAGACACTTATCTCGATAGTAGTGAATAAAATATAAAAACCAAGTGTGGAGTCTAGAAACTCATAATGTCCCCTAAAGAGAAAAGGATTGACATAGCAACGATAACCGACCTACGAACACTTACTATATACTATAACCTATTTGTCATTAAATATCTCATAAAGAAGAATGAACACTTGTGTCATTGTCCTTTTTCTTGACTTGTTATTTGTTCATCTATATGGATGGATTTACCTTTATACTTCTCAGGACAATGACTTATGAAGGCATCACCATCCTGGTCAACAAGGCCGGAGATATACAACATTCTAAACTTGGAAGCAACAATTCCTTTCTTGACCATTCACCCAATGACATACCACCGACTCAGCCAACACAAGCAACCTCACCATGATTTTAATACCATCATTGTTTTCTTTCATTAATGTACACAATCAAATGATACACATTGGTAATGGTCTCATGTCAGGAGACCAATACAAATTTCCGTAGATAGGAGTGACCAATGACACCCAAAACATGTGGTGTTTCTATTGGCGGGTATGCCCTCATGATATCACTACTAGAGATCACCAACTAAGAACTTCATGAGATGAAGTCTCAATGATTATGATCCCCCAGCACCTGATAGTCAAACATCTACTGTGTCCAGTCATTAATATGTATCTAGACCATAGAACATATATTTAAGATTAATGTAATAGTATCTCGATGTTCTCATTATAGTCTGGGATCTTCTATAACCTTTCGATACGACAATTAATCTTTGAACATTACTATTTAAATAGTGGATACAGAAAATTCTACACTATAATAGTATAATGGCATCATATATAACTATGTGTATACATGATATGGTAATCAAAAGTATGACATAGTTGCGTCTAGGTAACCCAATATTTCAACAATACCACTTGAACTAGAGCCAAATTTCTTACCAAACTTGTTATCTACTCACTTGATAAAGATCATGATTCTTCTGAGTAATGGATTTAACTGATGAGCCTTCCACGTTTTTGCTGTGTGGAATATATGTTGTATGTGACCTCATCTCCTTCAGTAAAACATCTCAAGATATGGTATCCACGAGTATATCCCTTTTTTCCATTGTCATAACTTGACATCTTGGCTATTGAGAATATCATAAATAATATTATGATAATACATTTCTTGCTAGGTGTGATTCCATAAACTGGAAAAAATCATTGTGATTGATGAATACTTCTTATTTTCCTTATAAGCTACAATGTACTCTGTATTTATTAGTATGGCTACCAGTAGCTTTTATGAGCTTGAATCTCTCATCATGTTTTCCTAACATTGATACAAGATCAAATTTATGTAAGTATTACTATTTTTTGTCCCACCATAACTATTATAACATATTCTCTATATATCAGTTACATATCATTTCCACTCGCCGAAGTACAAGATGATAGTTCTGACTACTTCACTTGTAGTGCTCCTGGAAACTGTTGATATAATCCTACAATAAAGAATAACCTGGTAGTATCAATTATTGTATATATTATGTCATATTTGATTGATCCAATACTGAAGCGTATGGAAATAAATTCAAAACTTTAATCTCTTCCCATGTTATGAACATGTCTACCTGATGATATTAGGTCATGTGATATTGATAAAAATTCTGATCCTTAATTGTTCCGATATGTTTTTTCAGTACCATGTCACTTTGTGTAAGATTAACTAATTCCAAGAAACTTTTAGATCTACCTCGATAGATAAAGTTCCCTAGAACTTATTTTTATACTTTAATTAAATCATTAGATAATTAATATTATCCTGGTCTTATGTAACAGTGAGACTAATATATGTTCTCTATATGTTTCTGAACATATTTCTCTTGGAAAACATTAGAGATCCCACTAACCTTTGGTATATATAAGGCAAAGATTCATTCAAAATGAATTCTCTAGGATATGATTTCTTACATTAACACTGAACTGGATTTTAGTAACTTGTAACCTTCATTGGAATTTGATGGTATCATCATCGCTTTCTGGTTGCGCCTTATAGACACCTTCATTGAAAGATGGTCGTAACGTCTAATGACCAATAGAATGATCTTAGAAGTTTAGCTATGACAAGTAAAATTATAATGGATTCTTTTTAGCTACTTGGTATGACCAATTAAGACTTGTTGGTTCCATTCTTGTACTATCCACATATCAACTCACTTGAATACCAACCACAATATTCATTTTTAATCCACTTTTCATTTTCGATACATGTAATCCATTTTTGAATTTTTAATTGTATTATCAATTTTAGCTAATTTATATATACTGCTTTATTGTAGGATTTATTATTCTTATTTAATAATTTATCTATAGTTGTGGTAAATATAAAATACAACACATTTGTTTTATTCTCCCTATATAGTATGTGTCTCTGAAACATTCTTGTTCCTTGTACACCTATAGAATATGTTCCTATTCCAACCATTTGTGCATCTCGAGCATTGACTAAACTCAAGTCAATATTACTCCCACTATCTCAAGTAGAAATGTGAACCCATATAAATGTAGTCTAATACTTGACTTAAACTTTTCTAATTTGTGGATTTATGTTATATTCTAAGTATATATTAGTTTATTAACTTAGATGCACCATGTGTATAACCAAATGCATGTTTGTTTTAAACATAACAAACGTTTTTCATGTTTGACACATGTCCTATGACATAATTAATTTTCATCATACTATAACTCATATGATATCCATTTATTATTTTTTTCGTTTGAAATTTGGTTATGGGATTTCACCGTAATTTGTAAAGCACATATAAAAATATAATCAAATTTTATACAAGTTTCAACATTGATACTCCATACATCATCACTTTGATGTATAAAATGTGTGTTTAGGAATTACTCAACACTGTATTTTATTGATCTATGCTGACATGTGATACTATATCATCAATTCTCCTTGTGAACATCAATGTCGTATTATAGATAAGGTAATATGCATTTATGAATTACTCCACACTACATTATCATGATCGACGATTGCATAGTCAAGATATTCTTGGGCATTCCAGCTTGAAGCAACTCATATCTTCTAATGATGCACTTTCATCACTTTACCATTCCTTAATTGCTTAATAGAATCTTATGAAGTATCTTTACATCTAGATTTACTTTTTAATAGTTCACTCTCTCTTGATGAACTAACCCCGAAAGCTTTGTGGCATACCATAATTTATAAAGGTTTCTTTATCTAAATTAAAAATGTCAATAATACCAAAGGTATTTAGCTGCATCAAGCCTAAATTCCATACATGGTATATTCTTGACATCCACTTTCAGTTTTACTTGATAAAGACATATATTTCCACAACTGGGTAAGTCTTAAATTTTATATTCATCATGTATTGCCTTTCATTTAAGTATGTATAAACTATTTGTTGAGTATGTTACACCGCAAAAAACATTCATTCCTATACTTGGAATAATGTCTCAATATGACCAAATAGGAACATGAGACAAATGTTTTGGTTATACTCAACAAATTTTTCAAATAACATCATTTACATGGCAATTAGAAGTTATGTGTTTCTCACCGCTGACTTAGGAATCACCCTTTCTCAGGTACTTGGAGAAGACACTTTACATCTTATAATATTCCTATACTTGCATGGTTACATTATTAAAATTAAAAAAAATGGAATATTGTATTCAATACAGAAGAAGTATATTAGAAACATTAATTTATGTTGATGAATATACCTGAACGAGAAGTGGGTACTTACTTCTTGTATTTAAGTTCATTGTGTTTTTAAACTTCCATAAATGCATTTCATTATATTTGATGGAAATAACATACTATTAAATAACCAACCTCATTTCTTTGAAGGAAATTATGAAAGGTGCATCTGTCATAACTTTCCATAGGCCTTTTCACATTGTCTTTCAATTTACTCTCCATAAGAAAAAAAGATGTTTCTATCTTTGATGTTCTTATTACTTTAAGAATGATACCTTAAAGGTAATGAAGTGCTTACTCTATACCATTTATTAGTATCCTCAAATTAAACTAGTGTAATTGGGTGTAAAATTCATATGAATGGTATTCCATGAATGATTATTAACTTTCTTTCACATTACAAAATGTGAGAGAAATCTTCACATTCAAATCTTACATCGCCTTCTCCTTGCAAGGTTCTTATATATGAGACTTCATGTAATATCATCCATGTCATGATGTTGTGACCTCAACTGACATCAGAAGATGATTATAGAATTATGATACAACCATCATATGCTTAATTCATGAGTCTCCTGTAAGAAATTTTACACTCTTGCTTCCAAAGGTGGTTTAACAGGTTGGGACACAAGAACCATGAATTTCCAATATAGTAATATTATGTGTAAGAGTATGTACTATATTTTATATTCGTGCAAGTTCAGATATTATATTTGTCCAATATTTATCTTTGTTTTTACATGGGGTATTAATTTCCATTCTCTACAAATATACTTTAGCAGATTAGTACCTTTTATATTGATTACTGAATGTGACATTACTAATGAATTTAATCATTAAATTTCTCCCACTAATTTATCTAATTTTAGGAACCCTCTATACAAGAATCAGAATACTCTATCATTTTATTATTCTAGTAGAAAGGATCCCTGAACTTCCCTCATAGTCTATATGTTGTGGCTACACCACTAATCAGAGGGTTCAAGGTAGGCTTTTGGCTGGCCAACTGCATTAACTCCTGATTCCTTGATCTGTTGAGTGAAGTCCTAGTATCTAAAACCATTACTTGATTTACTCAATGATTTCCTCTAAAATTAAAAAAATCTAGCTATGGCTATTTCTTTGTAGTAATTTTAGTTATTTTGACCCACCACTCTAATAAGAACTTCCTTGTATTAAGAGGCACCCTTAGGTATGGCATGATCAGTACCCCAAACACCCGGTTTTGATTAACCTTGAATGATGTAAGGCCGTAATGACTTACTATTACATTGAGGGTTTTTTGTTTTTCTCTCGAAGAATGTAATCCATTTATATTAATCTTTTTCACCTATGTTGTCGTGCTCACAACTAAACATTAATAAAAAAACATACGTCACTTCTTTATGAAACTTATTATCTACATTTTTATGTATTTTTTCTACTGTTTATAAATGCATAAAATAATAAATAAATGCATAAAGGTAAACTACTACCCGACTATTCGTGAGAATCTAAACGACTTAGGGGCATTATACCTGAGTCGAAGCTTGAATATTGATGTCGTTCACCCTCATCTTGTATATCTGCTTTGTATTAGAAGTATCACCTCATCCGGGTAGGGTCCACATCACATCTGGGAGTACCACCTCAACTTGGCGGGATCCACTTGTCGTCCTGCATCATTTTTATCAATGTACACTACCTCATATTGGCCGGGTATGTGTCGTTCATCTTCTTCATCTGAAGTACAAAGATACTCACACACAAGATAGGGGGACTTGGGGTATAAATGTACATCAGGTAAATTGGAAACGCTTGTCCTTATACATTTTAACCAAAAATATAGATGGTGTGCAAGACGTATATTTAATTAATTACAATCAACACACACACTTAAATAAATAGCTAAATAAATGCAACATACATATTTCAGTTCTCAAGAGTAGAATATGGGTGAAATGTGTGATAAAATTAAATTGATTTAATTATTTATGAGGGTTATTAATTAAATTAAATGATTTAATTAATTAAAATAATTTAATTATATACCAGTCCTCTAATTAATTTAATATTAAAATTAATTAAATTTTTATCTCCATGTATTAAAATTTATTTATTTTCACCCATAATTAATTTATTATATTAATTGAAATTAACTTGGGTCTCGAAAAACATGATATTACCCATTTTGGGTTGCGCCGAACTTGTGCAGACCCGTAACGATTTTGGTAAAATCCGTACTGGGCTAAGCTTAGTCAGGACGGTCCACCCAAACCAAATATGGTTGGGCAGACCCGCCCAAACCCTCTGTGGGATGATTTGGGTAGGGCAGATCTGTTACACGTGTACCTCATGATCCGAACTAACAGCGGCGGTAAAAAAAGGATTGGAGGAGGCCGGTGCGGTGGCCTAGGAATGGAGGGTAGCGGCAAGATGTGGGTCATCGGCGGGGATTGGAACAAGGCAGCAGTTGAGCCCTGTTTGGCTGGTCTATCCAGTGGTGTGAGGAGGTGTGGCCGGATCGGAGTGAGGTGGACAGAGGGTGGTTGACTGAATCTTCCTGGAACGGCCTGGTCTGACAAGGGAAGTGTGGCCCCAGTGCTAGCCATGAAGGATTCTGGTGCGGAATCCAAGCAGCGGTAGGCATGGGTGACTGGAGGCAGCGGCCGACGACAGCGTCCGGAGGCCTTGGAAAGTATGGGGGAAGGAGTTTCATATAGGAGTCTGGCATGGTCTTTGTGGCGTGTTGAAGGAGGCTGGAGAAGAGCTCGGGTAGCGGCACTATTCGGACTGGAGCCCATCTAGAAGAGGGGAGCAGCGGCCGGGACCAAAGGCTTGCGGTTGCGAGGTGCTAGTGCTGGGATGTCAGTGACTGGCTATGGACCGAGAGAGGTGTCAGGCTGGTGGCGGTGTCAGAGTTGGGTGCCCTGGGTGGTGCACTACTACAAGGGCGGTCCAGAGGGGTGGTATGTAAGAGTTGTCCAGGAAATGTTCCAGAGTGATGTAGTCGATACCTGGCGACGATGACGGTGGGTGAAGCGTGCATCTAGTGCAGAGGAGGTCGGCAGCCTATGGGAAAGAGGGGGTCACGATGTGGCAGGCGCACCAGGTGGGATTCAGCGGTCTTTTAGGAGGAGGGCCCCTGACGGCAGCCAGGTGCAGCACCATTCTAGGCGTGCCGAGGAAGAAAACCTGAGGGTCCGCACGAACCCCCCCCCCACCGTTTCTTAAGTCTTCTATTTTTAATGAATTATTTTCTTATTTTTAAAATATTATCCCTTTTCTTAAGTCAAGGTCTCTCCCATTTATTTATTTTGTGTGTATTTCCACACACAAATTTTCTAAAGGCTACTTAGCCTTTAAAATATAATAATAATTATATTATTATAATAAAATAATAATTTATTATTAGTATATCACTATAAAAAAAATTTAATTATAATAATAAAATAAATATTATTATTATAATAAAATTATTATGCATATAAAAAAATTATATTTTATAATTTGCATATAATTTTAATAATAACTGATGAACCAACCTAAACTTGATCGGTTCTTTAGAATGAAAAAAAATTAATACCTGTGATCAAACTGGAAATTTCATCCAATCCGAAAATTTAAAATGGACCTAATTTGGCCGTTTGATATTAGATTGACGCGTGGTTTGAACCTATGAGACCATTTTTGAATCCTATTTTTAATTGTAATGCAAATTTAATTTTATAGGGGTAGAAAATCTATGAGATCCCTCTGATACCACTGAAAGGTTTTGGGGCCCACAATGGAAGCTTAAGGGTTGGGGGTTTTAAATTTTTAATCAAAGGGATGACGAAACATGTCGTCGCCAATGATATGAGCCCCAATAAGGATCGAGGATCTCAACTAAATTATAAAGATAAAAAAATTTAAATTTAAATATACCAATTTCAAATCTGAATTTGTGGTCGACTGCAACTAGTTGTTGGTGATCATCGCTTGATGTATCCAAAGCAGGATTCCTCTAGATCATCCTCAAACAATTTTAAAATCCTCCGGAGCACTGATCATCTAATTCCAGGTGCTATTGCAGTGTTCCAACGACATCTTCGAGGTCCCAAAGATCACCGCATCGAAATCCCTTCATTTCTTGAGGAAGATCTTGATCCTATCTCTTAGATCAACTACTCATCTTTCTAAGAAGCGGGATGGGAGAGTGGCTCTACTTTTTTTCATTCCATGTAATTAATGAATAATTAGATTTATAGAGAGCATTTCCTCTATTACGTCATTAAATTGATCCATTTAACTCAACTCATTATCCCTCTTAACATTAATCAATCCTTGAATATTAAAATAATATTCGTTTGATTAATATTTTCTCATATTTACCTAACTTGTAAATACATTAAATAAATTCAATCATAATTATTCATTACTTGAATAATAATGAATTTATTTAATTATTTTGGTGATTGAAAACTTTTACAAAACTCGGACCCCGTAGTGGGTCCCACCATGTCCATATACCTATTCAATTGAATAGAGCGGATTTTTGAATATGCTATTGTGTGTTACCCTCTAGGCCCTTATCTCGATAATAGTGAATAAAATCCACAGACCACTAGAAGAGTCTAGCTACCCATCATTGACCCTAAATAGAAAAGGATTGTCATAGCAATGACAACCAACCTACGAACACTTACTGTGTAATATAATCTTCTTATCATTAAATATCTCATAAAGAAGGACGCACACTTGTGTCATCGTCCTTTTCTTGGTTTATTATTTTTTTATCTATCCATATGGATTTACCTTTCTACTGCTTTTACCAAAGACTTATGAAGGTATCACTATCCTGATCAATCAGGCCTGAGATATACAACTTCCTAAACATGGAAGTGAAAAATACTTTCTTGACCATTCAACCAATATCATACCACCAACGACGCACCCAACACAAGCTACCTCACCATGATTTTAATACCATGGTTTTTTCCTTGCATCAATGTAAGAAATTAAATGATACACATTGGTAATGGTCCCAATTCAGGAGACCAATACACATGTCCATAGATAGGAATAACCAATGACACCCAAATCATGCGGTGTTCTTATTGGCTGGTATTTCCTCATGATCTCCTTACTAAGATCACCAAGTGTGAACTCCATGAGAAGAAGTATCAATGCTTATGAGCCCCCAACACCTAATGGTCAAACATCTACTGTGTCGAGTCAGTAATGTGTATATAGTCCATAGAACATATATATAAGATTAATGTTATAGTATCTCAAGGTTCGCATTATAGCCTGGGATCTGATATAACCTCTAGATGCAAAAATTAATATTTGGACATTACAATTTCAATAATAGATATAGAAAAAGTATACACTATGATGGTAAGATGACATCATGTATAACTAAATGTATACATGATATGGTAATCAAAATTATGACATAGTTGGGTCTAGGGAACCCACTATTTCAACACTTTCCCCATAACCAGGGTAAAGAAAATATAAGAAAGGGTGAGGTGATATAATTAGTAAGGTTAAAAAAGGAAGATATCAATATACCATGAGCATAAAAAAAAGAAAACATGAGAATGACATGTAAAAAATATACCCTTCATATCATAAATCAGAAAAAAAATTCATGGTATTAATCAGGTATTTCATTAGACATGAATCATAAGGGAATCAGAGTACAAAATTCACGAGTTCATAAAATTGGAAAAAGACATTGATTTTTGGAATATACATAGTCATAAAACACCTTATGTCAAGGCTACCATCTATGAATTTTATAACATTTTAGGCTTGGAATAACCACCTTTATACCTACTTTGGTCTTAGGATAACCTCCCATAAACCCTCATTTTCGGTCTTGGTATAATCTCCCATGTACCCTCTTTTTGGGATTGGGATAACCTCTCAGGTAACCTATAATATCCTAGAATATTAATCATTTCCCAATTCATTTTATGGAGATATAGTCTCATCCATCACATAATCTATGCATGTGTATCTCACAAGGTCATAAAATATTCATCATATCATAACCACTATAAATTAAATTGGAATCATAAACATTTCACCATAACATAACCAGTAAAATGAAATAATCTTAATAAAGATATTTTAGTCATAAATACAAACCGTATAAAAAATAATAGATATATTATAATTAGATTATATCTCAAATAGACCTTAAGTAACATCAAAGGATGTAATATTATATGGAAATTTATTTTTAAAGATCACTCGGAACATTTATTCAGGAAAATAAAATTTATATTTTGAAAAATGTTATTCAAAATACAAAAATTTCCAAAATATTAAAGAAAAACATTCAATGATAATAAACATTTAAAATGATAAATAAATAATTAAATCATTTAGCGGTCATGTTGGTTGAAAATATTGTTTATATCATACACATTAAAAAGAAGATTCCTTTCAAATTTCCAGCAAAAATTCAAAAGAGAATTATTAAAAAAATATTAATTTTAAATGATTTTATAAAATATATATCATGCATAAAAATATATTTAAAATTTAATTAGAGCATGTTTATAAAATTCTTCAAAACACTTTTAGAAAACATAGACATGGATGAAAAAGGGTTTTCAATTGAAGAGAAAAATAAATATAGTTTTTTCCTTTACAAAAATTATATTGTAAAATTTAGTAAATAAATAGTGTAAAATGAAATTAAAACATATAATTTCAACAAATAATTAGATGATAAGAAAATAGATGATTTTATTGAGTGATAAATCCTAAAATTTCATTACCATAAGCATAATAAAAACAATCCCAATAAAAATGATGTTGTATAATAATACCCTTACCACTTTATTAATATTTTAATAACAATACTGAAGAGATAAATAAAATTATAAGGATATTTATATCCCACAATTTTAATGAGAATAATAATAAATACATTATTGGGAAGCATATATACAACCTAAATGAAACAAGTGGTGAATATTGCATATGTCCCATGTAAAAAAAGTGGGATGAAAATAGATTTCCACATTAGAAACCTTTGAATAGTAAGACCAAATAAAGAATAACATTACATAAAACATTAAATATCATGAAAAATAAGTATACTAATGATATAAAATCTCAAATTTTCAATAATGTTACCACAAAAAACAAATGAGTGATGAATTTGGCATTGGTTTCTCATAAATAAAAGTGACCCTGAAATCAATTACCCTAAGTATCGATTTCCTTTATAAATGTTTGAAACTACTATATAATAAATATATTTTTATTATAAATCAATTAAAGAAATATAATTATATATATAATACCATATATTATTTACTTACGACCTTTCTATTACTTATTATGAATTCCATGCTAAAATCATGATTTTGGTAATAACTCCTTTGTTTTTCATATTTTTTTGGGTTTGGTATTTTGGTCCTTCAACTTTGATAATGGTTAAATCATATCTAGAATATTAAACATAATATATATATAATATATTTTCATTATATATTTATTTATAGTGATTTTTTAAATTTAGAGATAAAAAAAGAATTACACTATTCATAGAGACGACAGGTCGTACATAAGCAGGAACATTATTTTCATTTTCTAAATATATGGAATGAATGGAAGATAAATAATATATAAAATTTAAATATTAAGTATTATTTCATATTTATCACATATAATGATTAAATTTATCATTATTTCCTTTCATGTAATGTGTATGTGAAAAATGAATCGCATCGCTTCATGAGGCGGTAGTCCTCCATACACATGAGTGACGTTAGAGTATTCCCACAAAATGGAATTTGGGAAGGTATATGAGATATTATAATTATAGAATAATAATAATTTAATGAATATAATATATAAACATTAAATTCATCATTATCTCTAGTTGTAATAGGTGGTGATGAAATATGAATTACATCAGTTTGTGATGCCATAGTCCATCGTACACATGATCGATTGTTTTGTTTCCCAAGTGATGAAAGAAGAGATAGATATAAGTAATAAATTCAAGATATTTTAATATCAGTTTATTATAGATACTGATGTTAATATATCATCATGTTTTAAGAATATTTTATGGATTTTGAGGAAGAAATAAAATTAAAACACAAGGTTAAGGGTTATACCTCTTCTTTAGAGAACCCCTTTTGGTTTACACCTAAAACATTTTTATATGGGTTTAAAAAATCAAATTAATTACTCTAAGATGTGGGTATGGAATTATATAATATATATTTTTACTTCATATTTGAAACAATGGTTTTAGGAAGTTTTTATTGGAGAGGAGAGTGGGCACCCATTTAGAAGTGGGTGAAAGGACACACATGGAATGTTTTAAAAGAAAAAGTTGTTCCCATATTTAAAAAATTCCAAATGGATCCATATTGGATAATTATAAAACCTTGTAAGATATAATATCAATATATACATATAAAATGGGAGGTTTTTAAGTTTATAGCTTATTTTTACTTTATCTTTTTAGTTTTAACATTAGTAAACCTGTTTTAACCTTAACTACGGTAAATATGTTTTATTGTTTTTACTATTAATTTTGGGAAAAAATTAATTTGACCTAATTATATAATATTAATAATTATTATAAAAAATATGTGATAAATTTTCCATTATTACATACATTTAAGTGGAAAATTTTAATTTAAAATTAAACCGACATATGTGACTAAAGAGTTGTTTCCCAAAAGAAATCTTTTTATATGTATAACAATATTTAATATAAAAATTCAATATAAAATTAGTTAAAATGACCTAAATTGGATTAATAAATATTAAATTTAACTAATTAGACTTTGAATACCATTATAAATTAAAATGTTTCTTTTAAATTCTATAAAATTATAGGCTGTAATTAATAAAAATCATTGTTTTTTACAATTCCTCAGAAAAAAATCATTTCAAAAAATTATAAAAAATAAAATCCAAGATAATTTGGACGGATAGATTTAAAATTTAATACTCCAACCCCATTTACCTAGAGTCAATGTAATATTAAATTACATTAGCGTGATACTGGGAATATTTCTCTAAAAGACAGATCAGTTTAATATCATTTGAAGTACTAGATACGTACATTAGTTTTACATTACATTATGAAATAAAAAACAAAAACATTGTTTCTACATTGAACACATTCATCTCCCTTAGGATATCCCTATAGGTTAGTCATAATATACTTCTTCACATCCTAATAAAAATAAAACATATAGAGGGGTGATCTTAGATGCTCTGTAAGGGTAACAATATAGCAGAAACATTTATTAATAAGCACAAACATTTAAGGCAATGTATAAGACTAAAACATACGCTTTTTAAACATAAAATTATGCATAATATGGAAAATATAAATAAAATAATGACATTTACTTATTCACATGGATATTATGCTAGTCTAATAATCAAATGCAATATCAATAGACAATTTCTTATTTATATAATGCATAATGCCAGACTTCATAACCACATAGTCAAGGCCTCATGCCAAGACTACAAATAAGATTTTGGAAACACATTGTTCCAAGACTATAGTTTGTCTCATGAGACCCACCGATGCATCAAGGAGATATAGCGGGCTCCACCCGTCACTTACTAAGTCCAATGCATTCCTCCTATGAAAAGGTTGAAACATAACATAAACATTCATATTAAAACCAGTATACGAAATGTCGATAATTTATCCATAAACCATGAATGGAATAAAAATAAAAAATCCACATTCAAAAATATCAAAAAACCTTCAATACCATATGGAAGATTTTTATCATAATAAATCAACCTCAAACAAGTGTAAAATCCATCAATGGATGTTGACATAGATGAAATAAAAAATATTTGTGAGAAATATTACTTTCTATTTTTAAATCATTTAAAAGTCACATAATTATAATAGAAAACATTTATTTTGAAAATATACTTATAATATTGTAAGGTAAGCTTTGAAGATTTTATAATGGTATAAAATATCCACACTCACCGTATATGTTAAAAAAACATTCTTTCCATAATTTTGTCTAAAACATCATAAAGGACCTTGTTTTGAAAATGACAGAAATATTTATTTATAAAAATTTTATAAAAAGAAAAAAAGGTTATAAATTACATTATACCATAATCTAGTAAATTGTAAAAATGTTTTGAAATACTTTTTTAAGAAACACATATGTGGATGATAAAGAGGCCCCAGTAGATACTCACGTATAAACAACCTTAGATAAGGAAGAGATTATAGAATTAACCCTTACCTTGTACATTTCCTTGATCAATGGTATGTTATCCATCTGTATAAGAGTTAAATAATTATCATTAAATTATACAAGAACTGGTTACATAAATATTATATCATATATGATCTTCTAATATTGGTTTCTTAATAATTTTTCAGTAGTGTCATCATTTTGGGTGTCAACTAATTTGTTTCCCTTTATATCCATGGTTACATAAGCCATGTTTGTTATGAATGTGATGAATTTTATTAAAATTCATAATGATATTAATTTTTTAAAAATTATGTTTAATCATAAAATGAAAATTATTCTTGACTGGTTATGATGGGGAATGTATTTCAACGCATTCGTGGAGACGGTAATCTGTATGTACACACGAGTAATAATATCATTCTATTGATGGTGAAATAGTATGTAATTGGATGGTATATCATATATGAAGAATCCTTAATATGTTATATTTATTATTTACATCACTTATACTCATTATTATACCCATCCAAACAATTAAGTTATTTAATAACAAACTACACCACGACGTGGAGATGGTAAGTCGTACGTACGCACGTATGGTGACTTGTCATTCATAGGATGGATAGAATAATGAATATGGATGTACCATATTTATAATAATATCACAGAATGTATAATGTACTGGATTTTTTATTTTTCTATGAAAACAGAAAAGAAAGAGGAAGTGGAATAATAAAAGAACTTTGAAAGAGGTGGTGAAATTATTACCTCTTCTTTGGGTGTTTCCTTTTGGAGTTGATCGAAAAAGCTCTTTAGGTTGGATTTCTGATCAAAGTAAGGACTCTAAGTAGAATTGAGGTTAGTTTTGAGGATATTTCAGTATGTTTGGATGAGAAAAATGGATTTGGAGGTTTTATTTTGAGAGAAGGGGAAGTATCCTTTTATAAAAGAGGTGAGGGTTGCTTTAAGAAAAGCTTGAAATATTATTTTATTATACAATCATATTCGGTTTATAATGGCTCAAAAATTATTATTTAGAGGTTAAGGTGGGTTTGGGTCAAAAAACTCTCAACCAATAGGTCTTAGATAGGTTTAGGTGACCATATTAACCTTATCGTCTATATTTAACTGTTAGTTAAATAGTTTAACTTTTACCATGTATTCTATTATTATTATAGTAAATGGTTAATAAACAAACTATAAAAATACAAGAGAACCCAAAGTGGTTCATTATTAATATATCAAACCATAAATATCATTTTTCAGAACCTTAGATTTTTGGGTATATTATATCAATTAATAATATAGTATTTGTTTTAAAAACTCGTTTATTTCCATTTTGACACTATTTGGTATTTTGTTTTTGTGAAAGTCATAAAAAATTTATCCCTTCAAAAAAAAATTATTTAATCAACCCTGAAATTTCATATTAACCTATAAAATTAGTATAATTCATCATAAGTCTCAATTTACATTTATTTAGATATTTATAATATCAATTATTTTAATCATTCATTAATAAGGTAATTACTGCATCAACATTTTATCATAAATAAATTTCATTAGTTAATGTCTAAAAATTATAAATAAAATAAAATTATGTAGGAAATATTTGTATCTTTCTAATGAATATTTATAGTCGAATTTATCTTATGTATAAACCTATATTAAAAATTTTATAGTTATTAACCGTTGAATTTAACACTTTTAACTCTTCTTTAAATAAAATAATAATAAATGTCATAATATAATCCAAGTGGGCCAAAAGGATCATATTTTATTCCTAAAGTTAATTTTGGTAAAAATAATCTTATCCAACAGATTTAGTACATGTTTTAGTATAATTATAATGTATTTTTTTACCTTTAATTACCCTATTGACTATTAACCTTGGTAAATAAAAGTAAAAAGTTACTATTCACCAAAAACTATTTTCATCTTATTGAACCAGATTATACTTACTTATTTCAATCGCATCTCTCATATATTTGAAATTCAATTCTCAGAAACGATAAGATTATGTTTTATACAAATTTGCAAATGCGCCTAGAAGGTGGGAAAAAGATGGTAATAAGTTCAATAAAATTTTTAATATTTAATATTATTATAAAATGACTCCAATGAATTACATTGAAAATATAGAGGTATTATGGATTTATTTTTACATAATATAAATTTAAATAAAATAACTAATTATTTAAATAAAAATTCAGTTTTAAACAATAACACAGCGTTTTTCACTATTCATCAAAAAATGAATGTTTTTAGAAAAATACCAAAAATTCACCCTATGATAATTTTGATATTCCAAATCCAAAAATGAAGTCCATTTTGAACAATAAAATTTCATAAAATTTCAAAAAGTGGGTATTACTATTCATAACGGCTAGTTTGATTGGTCGTGGTGTGTTAAAAATCCATGTTGTGTACAACACAAGCTATTACATTATTCAAAGGGAAACATACTATAGAAGCGGGGGGTGTTACATTATCCCCTCCTTCAAATAATTTCATCCTCAAAATTTATATAATATTAAAACATAAAAAGATTTGGGTGGTTCTTCATTATAATTTCCTTGGGTTCCCAGGTTGCCTCTTCCATCTTATGATTTCTCCTTAGATCATTAAACCCACTAGTCGTCTAGTTTCTCAACACTTGTTCTCTAGTATCAAGAATTATGGTAGGTTCTTCGTAATAAGATTCATTGGGTTCCAGTTATATTTCTTCATAGGTGAGTACATGTGTCCGTTCAGGCATATATTTTCTCAACTGTGATACGTGGAACACATCATGAACTTTGGAGATACTTGGACGCATTGCCAAATGATAAGCTACAACTCTAATTCGTTCCAAAATTTTGAAACGTCCGATGTACTTGGGAATTAATTTACCCTTCTTACCAAAACGTATAACACCCTTCCATGGAGATTCCTTCAAGAAAACATTATCTCCTACTTGAAATTCGGAATCCTTCATTCAGTTATCGGCAATCCTCTTGTGCCTACTTTCAGCATATTTGATGTGGGTTTGGATAATCTTTACCTTTTCCATTGTTTCCTCCACATGTTCTGTCCCTATGATTTGTCTATCACCAACATCATCCCAAAAAGTTGGTGTGAGACATCTCTTTCCATATAACGCTTCATATGGTTCCATCTGAATATTTGAATGGAAGATATTGTTATAGGAAAATTATACCAAAGGTAAATACTGGTCTTACATACCTTGAAAGTCAATTGAGAAAGATCTCAACATGTCTTATAAGGTTTCAATAGTCTGTTCTGATTGTCCATCAGCTTGAGGGTGGTAGGCAGTGCTCAAACAAAGTTTAGTATCCATGGCCTTCAAATGACTTTTCCTGAATCTTGATGTAAAATAGGGATCATGATAAGAAACAATTGATATGGTCACTCCATAAAGTTTTACAAATTCATTAATATATAGTATTTCTAAACGTTTAAGTGGTAAATCTGCTTTTATAGCAAGAAAATGTACTGACTTGGTAAGATAATCAACAACGGCCCATATTGCATCATTACTTTTAGGATTCTTTGGTAGTCCCATGACAAATTACATCGTAATATCATTCCATTTCCACTTCGGTATGGGAAGAGGCTGTATGACTCCTCTAGGATGTTGTGTTCTAGCCTTCACCTATTGACAAACCATACATCTTGACACATAATCAGCAATCACCCTCTTAATGTTGTCCCACCAAAAATGTTCCTTCAAATATTTATACATCATAGTACTATCAGAATGTATAGAGAAATTAGAGCTATGAGCATCATACAACAATTCTCTTTTTAGATCAGGTCTGTTAGGAACACAATGTCTCTTCCCAAATTTCAAAATCCCATCTTCATATACAAATTTGATCAGTCTCCCATCGTTTACAGCTTTAATTTTCTTTTGAAACTCCTTGTTATCAGTCTAATAACTCTTTATCCTTTCTAGTAAAGATGGTTTAGCTTCCATTTGAAAATTTATTTATGTTTCACCTTCCAGGATTATTCCTATATCCTTCTTTACTAGATCCATGAACATAGGATCCCTTTCAACTCACATCTTATTCAAAACTCCATGATCCTTTATGCTCAAAGCATCTCCACCTTATTTTCTTTCCCCATGTGGTAGTGTATGGTGAAATCATAATCATTGAGTTATTCAAGCCATCATTTTTTCCTCATGTTGAGTTATTTGTGTGAGAAAATATACTTCAAACTCTTGTGATCGATATATATCTCACATTTTTCACCATACAGATTGTGTCTTCATATCTTCAAAATAAAGATTACAGATGCTAACTCAAGATCATGAGTGGGATAGTTTTGTTCATGAATTTTTAGTTGTCGTGATGCATTTGTAATAACCCAATCATTCTGCATATGGACAAAACCATGTCCTTTCTTTGAAGCATCACTATAAATAACAAACCCATCATTCCCCAATGGTAGGGTCAAAGAAGAGTATTGATTAATCATATCTTCAGTTCTTAAAAACATTCTTCACACACTTTTGTCCAATCAAATTTAACCCCTTTACGTGTGATCTTGGTTAATGGGTCTTCCAATCAGCAAAAATTCAGGACGAAACTCTGATAATAACCTGCTAAACCAATAAAACTGTGTACCTTAGTTATACTCATCGGTGCGGTCCATTCTTTGATTGCCTTAGTCTTTGAAGGATCGATAGAGATTCCATCCTTAGAGATAATATGGACAAGAAAAGAAATTTCTTGAAGCCATAATTCACACTTGTTAAACTTCCCATAAAATTCATTTCTTGTGAGGGTTTTCAGAATAGTGCACAAGTCATTTTTATTATCTTCCTAAATTTTTGAGTATACCAAGATATCATCAATAAATAAAACTAAAATTTATCAAGATATTCCTTGAAAAATCTATTCATTATATCCATGAAAACAGAGGGTACATTAGTCAGTCTAAAAGGCATTACTTTAAACTCGTAATGCTCGTACCTAGTATGAAAATTTGTCCTTCAAAAAGTCTTCCTTATTCACACACAACTAATGAAATCCAGATAGAATGTCAATCTTTGAAAAATATTGATATCCATGAAGTTGATGGAATAAATCATCGATGTAAGGTAGGGGATACTTTTTCTTTATTGTTATAGCATTGATCTCCCTATAGTCAATGCACAACCACATAGATTCATCTTTCCTCTTAACAAAAAGAATTGGGGGTCCTCATGGAGAAACACTGGGGTGAATAAATACTTTATTAATCGATTCCTATAGTTGTTTCTTAATTCCACTAATTCCATAGTGTCCATTCTATAAGGTTTCTTCGATATAATCCTTGAACCAGGAATTAAATCAATAGAAAACTCAATTTCTAATTCTAGAGGATGTCCAAGTAAATCCTATGGAAGCATATCAACATATTCTTGAAAAATAGGTACATCATCTATTTGACCTTTCTTTTCAACACCCATAGTTATTTAATTATATTCTTCCCCAATAATTGAATTTAGTTAAGCTACTAGGGGTGGATCTAGAAAAGAATCAGATGGTGACATTTCTACTCTAAAGATAAGGTAATCCTTATCATCATCAAAAATTGTAAAGTCCTTCTTCTTACAATAAATTTTTGCATCATTTTCTGAAAGGAAATCCATACTAAGGATTATATCACATTTAATCATGGGTGTGATGATGATATTAATAGATAAAGAACATTTTTTACCCTAATGGGGATCAATTCACAAAACATTTTTGCAATGATACTTCCCTTAGGAGTTTTTATTGATAACTTACTTGTTAAATAAAATTGGAAATATCTATTTTTCTTAGCAAACTGGGAAACTATGAAACAATGTGATGATCCAGAATCAAATAAAGCATTGGTTAAATTTGAGGAAACCATTAAATTACCTGCCACAACATCATTCAGAGCTTCAACCTCTATAGTAGTGATTGCATAAGCTTGGCCTTTCCCTCTTGGCCTTTTCAAAGGTAATTTTCCTTTGTGATTAGGTCATTCATTTGCATAATTCCCCGTTTATCTATAATTGTAGCATTCAACATTGCAGCCTCTTTTTTCCCTTATAATCACGATCTTGGTGGCCTTTTTCACCACACTTGTAACAACCTCTCATTCCATTAAGGAAAATACTAGGGTGTTTCTTCCCACATTTACCGCAAGATAGAAATTCAAATTTTCCCTTCTCCCCCTTATTTCCATTTCCAGAGTGTTTAGAAGATATGTTCTTCTCTTGCTTTTCTTTAATGTTGTAAGACATAGAGAATTACTTTTTGGTCTTGATAGCACATTAGAAAATATCTTTGTATGATGATAAGGATTGTGAGACTAATGATCAACAAATAAATGGTTTTAAACCATTGAATAATTTATCAATATTACTCCTTGGGTTATGGATATAATCTATTGCATTACTTTTTAACCTATTAATGTTAGCCTCAAACATTACGACATTCTCATCCTCCTTTTTCCTGAGACTCAGAAATTGTCTTTCCATATCTGCTCGATGTTCACAAGGAAAGTATTTTTCTACGAACATATATTTAAACTCCCTATATTCCATATTTGATACATTATCATCTTCCTTTGTGTTTTGAATCAATGACCACCATTGATCTGCATCTACTATGAGGTGATAAACTGTCAGGACAACTTCTTCCCTTTTGATACTCCCCAAAGCATGAAATATTTTCTCTAAGAAACTTATCCATTTCTCAGCTAAAAATGTATTTTTAGTCTCATTGATTTTTGGTGGTTGTTGCCTCATGAAGCGTTCCAACATTGATCCTCTGTGTTATGGATCAGGGTGCTCCATATGGGTATGGTTTTTATTTATAACCTGAGTGAGTTGTCCTAGTATGGTGATAAGATGATCATCACCAGTTACATCACCAACTCCACTATAATTATCTTGAGTAAGATGGAAATCTTGACATTGCTTATGTTCATTGATATGGTTTCAACTCTTTATACTCGGTGCCATTTCTAAAAAATGGCATACAGTAGATTAGTTTATGAATCGAAATACATAATTCCAATCTTGTAAAACACTTAACATAAATTGAATAGTTTATGGATATAATCCATACTCATAAAAATGATTTATTTGAGGAGGTATATACTCATAAATCCTCTATAATGGTTTATAAAGAAAATGTAAATTATCCTAAGCGTATCCCTATGGAGTGTCATAACCAAGAGTGCAGTAAGGCCCGTTTTCATGTACCAGGATACCACGGTTCAAAACCAAAACTCCTTGTCAGAGTTTTAACTCCTAGGTACATATGTTCCAGAGCCACCTCTACCTTATCATATATAGAAAAGGATGTATTTCTTATAAAACTCACAAAATCTCTACCTTACCAAAATTCTAGGAAGTTATTCTATACTAATCCTCAAATTATATCTTAGGGTAATGTTCTATAATCAGAGTTTTTCTAAATATATCTTACAATTTTTGTACTGAACTTCATATAATACCAACTATAACGCCTCAAACTCAGTCACCCAAAGTTGGTGCAATATTACATAACATTGGCATGATACAAGGAATCATGCCCCGAAATACCGATCATTTTAGTAGCCTTGGAAGTACTAGATACATACAAAAGTTTTACATTACATTATGAAATGAAAAACAACAACATTGTGTCTCCTTTGAACACATTTATCTCCCTTATACTATCCCTGCAGGTTATTCATAATATAATTCTTCACATCTTGGGAAAAATAAAGTATAGAAAGTGGTGAGCTCAGATGCTCAGTAAGGATAAAAATATAGCAGAAACTTTCGTAAATAAACATAAACATTTAATGCAATGTATAAGACTGAAACATAAGCCTTTTAAACTTGAATATCAGCACAATATAGAAAATATAAATCAAATAATCCCATTTACTTATTCACATGGATATTCTACTAGTCAAATAATCACATGCAATATCAATAGACAATTTCATATTGATGGAATTCATAATGCCAGACTTCATAATCATAGAGTCAATGCCTCGTACAAAGACTAAAAATAAGATTTTGGTAAGGCCATATGCCAAGACACTA
Organism: Viscum album; assembly: GCA_963277665.1. Classification (NCBI taxonomy): domain Eukaryota; kingdom Viridiplantae; phylum Streptophyta; class Magnoliopsida; order Santalales; family Viscaceae; genus Viscum; species Viscum album. Next base: position 912,073,711 of record OY728145.1, read on the forward strand.
GTTTGTCTCCTGATACCTACCAATGCATCAGGGAGATATAGCGGGCTCCACCCGTCACTTACTAAGTCCAATACATTCCTCGTATGAAAATGTTGAAACATAACATAAACATTTGTATTAAAACTAGCATATTAAATTTCAATAATTTATCCATAAACCATGAATGGTATAAAATAAAAAATCCACAGTCAATCATATCACAAAACCTTCAATACAATATGGATGATTTTTATCATAATAAATCAACTTCAAACAAGTGTAAAATCCTTCAATGGATGTTGACATAGATGAAATCAAAACTATTTGACAGAAATATCACTTTCTATTTTGAAATAATTTATAAGTCAAATAATTATAGAAGAAAAAATTATTTTGAAAATTTTGTTATAATATTATAAGGGATTTTTTGAAGATGTTATTACAGTGGAAAATATCCTCACTCTCCATATAAGTTAAAAAACATTCTTTCCTTAATTTTTCAAAAATGTCTTAAAGGACCTTGTTTGGAGAAATAAGGAAAGATTACTTTATAAAAATATATAAAAATTAAAACAAGTGGATTAATGACTTTAACCCATTGTCTAGTAAATCTTAAAAATGTTTTGAAATTCATTTTTACGAAACACGGATGTGGATGGTAAAGAGGCCCCTGTAGATATTCACGTATAAACAACCTCAGATAGTGAAGAGATTTTAGAATTAACTCTAACCTAGTAAATTTCCTTGATAAAGGTTAAATTAACCATCTCTATAATAGATAAATCATAGTTATTAAATTATACATGAATGGAATACATAAATATGCTATCATATATGATCTTATAATATTTCATTGTTTATAATATTTCAGTAGTATCATCGTTTTTGTGTTAACTGATTTTCCCTTTATATTCTTGGTTATGTAAGCCATGTTTGTTATGGATATGATGTATTATATTCACATCCATAATTATATTAATTTTTAAACATTATTTTTAATAATAGAATGAAAATTATTCTTGAATGGTTATGATGGGGAATGAATTTCATCGCGTTCATGGAACTGGTAATCCGTATGTACGCACGAGCAGAAATATCATTCTTTTGATGGTGAAATCATATGTAATTGGATGGTATATAATATATATATAATCCTAAAAATGTTATATTTTGTATTTAAATCTGTTATACTCATTATTATACCCATCCAAATAATGAAGTGTTTGAATAACAAATTACACCACGACATGGAGATGGTAAGTCATACGTACGTACGTATGGTGAATTTTCATTCATAGGATGGATAGAATAATGAATATGGTTGTAACATATTTAAAATCAAATTATGTATAAGTTTCTGGAGTTATTATTTTTTTGTGGAAAAAACAATGAAAGATAAAGTGGAATAAGAAAAGAACTTTGAAAGAGGTGGTGAAATTATTACCTCTTCTTCAAGTGTTTCCTTTTTGAGTTGATTAAAATGGATCTGTAGGTTGTATTTGTGATCAAAGTAAGGAATCAAGGTAGAAATTAGGGTAGTTTTAAGGATATTTGATCTGGGGTTGGTCAAGCCAAATGGATTTGGAGGTGTGATTTTTAGAGAAGGGGAAGTACCCTTTTATAAGGGAGGTGAGGGTCACTTTAGGAAAAGCTTGAAATATTATTTTATAATACATTCATATTCAGTTTATAATGGCTCAAAATGATTTATGTCTATTATAAGGTGGGTTTTTTCCTAAAACCTCACAACCAATAGGTTTTAGATAGGTTTAGGTCACCATATTAACCTTATCTTTTTTATTTAACTCTTAGTTAAATAGTTTATCTTTTACCATGTATTCTAGAATGATTATAATAAATAGTTAATACACTTACTATAAAAAGAGAAGAGGGCCTCATGTGGTTAATTATTAATATATATAACCTTATATTGGTCATTTAGTTGATCCTTAAATTTTTAGGCATATTATATCAATTAATAATATATTATTATTATTTTAAAACACATTTATGTCAATTTTTACCCTGTTTGGTATTTTGTTTTTGTGAAAGTCAAAAAAACATTATCACTTAGAAAATATTTATTTAATTAATCCTAACATATCATATTAACCTAGAAAATTATTATAATTCATCAAAATTATCAATTTACATTTATTTGGATATTTATAATATCAATTACGTTAATCATTCATTAATTATGTAATTACTACATCATCATTGTATCATAAATAAATTTAATTATGTAATGTACAAAAATTATAAATAAACTAAAATTATGTAGAAAATATTTTTATATTTTTAATGAATCTTTATAGTTGAATTTATCTTATGTATAACCCTATATTAAAAATGGTTTATTTATTAAACGTTGAATTTAACACTTTTAAATCTTCTTTAAATAAAATAATAATAAATGTCATAATCTAATCCAAGTGGACTAAACAGATCATATTTTATTCCTAATGTTGATTTTGGTCGAAATAAACTTATCCAATAGAATTAGGACATTTTTAGGGTAATTATAATATCATTTTTTACCTTTAATTACCCTATTTACTTTTAATTGTGGTTAATAAAAGTAAAAAGTTACTATTCATAAAAAATTATTTTTATCTTATTCAACCACATTTTAATTACTTATGTCAACCATGTCTCTCAGATTTTTAAAATTCAATTCACAAAAATCGGTAAAATTATGTTGTATGAAAATTTGAAAATGCGCCTAGAAGGTGGGTAAAAGACGGTAAAAACTTAAATAAAATTTAATATATCTAATATTATTAAAAAATGACTCCAATTAATTACATTGAACATATATATTTATTATGTATCTATTTTTAATGAATAAAAATTTTAATAAAATAACTAATTATTTAAATAAAAAGTCAGTTTTAAACAATAATTCTGTGTTTTTTACTATTCATCAAAAATGAAAGTTTTCAGAAAAATACCAAAAATCCACCCTAATATAAGTTGATATTATGAATCTAAAAATGAAGTCCATTTTGAAAAATAAAATATATAATATTTCAAAAGGTGGGCAGTACTATTCATAAAGGCTAGTTTGATTGGTCGTGGTTTGATAAAACTCCAAGTTGCGTACTACGCAAGCTATTGTATTATTCAAAGGAAAACGTACCGTGGAAGATTAGGGTGTTCCATAAAAAATTATTTTTGTTTTAAAAAAATAATAAATTTGAAAAAAATGTATTTTTTCATTTTTCAACAAAAATCAATAAAAAATATTTTTTTAGAAAATAGTATTTTTGAAATATATAATGACTTTACTAAAACTTAAGTACACATTATAAATATGTTTTATTTATATGAATACATTACACATAATTATAAAAATGTTGTTATTATTATTCATACATATATGTTTAATTGGTAGGTTATAAAATTCATGTTTAAATAATAATATTAATAGTATATTGTGGTTTGTTAAAACTCATTAGTGTGTGTAACCTAAGCTATAAAAGAAATTAAATTTATTTAGGAACAAATATTTCATTAAAACCCATGGTGTTATAAAAACCCATTTATTCTTGACAGTAGTTATTCCTCTGACATGATAGGTGGTGTAATTAATTTGAGATATATTTAAAATATTGGAAGTAGAGTATTTAAATTCAAAAATTATAGCTCCTTAAGAATCATAGGAATCAAAACTAAGATGATTGAATGTAAAAATTGAAATCCAAAGAAGTTTTTTTGTTGATGTGCTCAAAAAATATTTACTAATTGTTAAAAAATATGATGGTGGAAAATATGTTTTATTTATGAAATATTTATGTATCATCAGGAGTATGGAAGATAGAAAATTTGTGAATTAGGGATAAAGAACTAGTGAAAATAGTTTTCAGATTGGAGAACATGATAACTAGTTTTACTTAAATTCCAAGGATGAAAATAAATTATTGCCACAAATACTTGGACATCTAGTCCATAAAATTATGATTAAATTTTCTAAGGTGGATATAGTATGAAACATAGCACCACTAAAGAGAAATAATGATTTTGTTTGCAAAAAATTTCAAAAAAGGAAGACAGTTAGTGGAAAATATAAGAAATGTGAAATTAAATCTATCAAACCTCAAGGGATTATTCACTCAAATATTTATGGGGTGATGGGATATAGATAAAAAAAGAGGGTTTATAATATGACATCCGATATTTTAGTTAACATTAATTCATCATTTATTATATAGAGGTACATATAATAAAAACCCAAAACATTATTAAGCCTACTATAATTATGAAATTAGGTAAATAAGATAACAAATTTCTATATTAATATAATGAAATTATTGAAGACATACTTATTATTCTCTTGAAACTCAACTTTTCATCTAAAACTGCACAAGATAACCTAGTGAATTACTTAATAAATGGGTTAGTTATAATATCATTTAAGAAAATAAATAACGCATAACATAGGATAAATAAGTTCGTGTGTTCTAAGAGGCATATCAAGGTAAAATTAGAGGTGTGAGAATCATAATCATGGATAATAAGTCATGATAAAACATAATTGCATAAAGTAAACATAATAATGTGAAAAAAAACATTAAACATTTAATCATAAACACAAGTCAACGATAACCACCAAGAGAACATAACATAGTGTCCTTATGAGACCTACCATGCACCATACATATAAAATCATGAGATTAAAACATTACCCAATGCATTGGTGGGATATATAATTTTGGGCACACCCACCACTTTCATATCATGTATATGTATAAGTGTGCCATGTAGATCATACAAAATTAGGATACATTTCATCACTTTTAATGACATGGTTATAGAGTGTGAGATACATAAATATAATTCCCAAATCAAATAATGATAAGTAAATCTATATTAATACCTTTTAGTGGAAATGGTAATGGGTATTCACTATGAAAATGATTTTCATGGGAAGTCATATGATGATTTTAGCAGTATAACAGGGGTATGTAAAGATCATGGAAGGTTAAATGGGACTTAAAGAGGGTATTTCATCACTTTTAAATCATAGGGAATGTAATAGATATGTCTGAAAATATATCCCAACATGAATAATTTCAAAACAAAAAGCATAAATTAAAGAATGAGCTTGAATAAAGAGGACAAAGAGAGGAACCCTTACATTGAGTGGGTGATTCTAAAAGTGTGGGAGGATCTTATTAAGATATTGGTGGAGCCTTAGGAGGAATTTAGAGAGGGAACATAATAGTAAGTATGTAATCCATGTGTTTTGATTGAAGTAGAATGATATTTTTGGTGGTTTTATATGAAAAAATATAGTAGAATTCTGTATTAATTTTAAAACATATATTTTGGACTCTATTTGATAAATTAAGAAAAACCATAGAACTTCCCTTGGTTTTTTCCCATCGTTTCTACCAAATTGAATTGGTTTCCATTATTTTATAAGTATAATAACTAATCACATTGAAATAATACCCTTTTTAGTGTGGAAGTGATTCATGTTGACAAATAAATTATTTTAACCCCTTAAAATAAAATAGAGGATTTAGAGGATTCATTAAGGGTTTACAAAATTTATCAAATAATTTTAAAAACACATCATTTTTAAAGTTTAAATATTTATTTTTTCATGGATACCATTTATGGAATATATTACATCCCTTCTGGTTCATTATTATGTCCAAATGCATATCATTTATTTATAACATATTTAATTTTTACCTGGAAATTCGAATTTCTATAAAAATTATGAAAAACTAACCAATGGAAAATTTTGACATGATTATTTCAAAAAATATATATTTATTTTATCAAATAATTATTTGGATATGAGGATTTTCACTTTTAAGTAAAAATACCCATTTAATGAAAAATTCGTATTTCTTACAATAATAGTTTTACAACCATTATAGAAATTACATTTGACATTGTAATATAACATTATCTTTAATAATTAATCTATATTATTTCCAAATTATATTTTATTATTATATAATTTATTTCATAAATTATTAAATTCATCAAAAATGTTTTCTTGATTGAAAATATATATTCCAAAAAACACACATTTTGTTTCATCGTATCTGAATCTAATTTTTATCAAATGAATTATTTAATTATATAAAATTTATAATTAAATGGATAAATTTAATCATTTTTTAATTAAAATAAAACATTAAAAATTTTATTATGGTCTAGAAACCTATATTATTATTACACCAATGAATTCCTTGAGGTTAAGGTGTACGATGGTGATATTTTCATAGAGTGCTTTGGTGTAAATGGCTTTGTCCATAATCTCAGTGGGCTTGAAATTATCTCATAAACAGATTCATTTTTTCATTATTTATTTAGTATAGTATTGGGATTGATCGAGGGGAAATCTTGGTTATTCTATCTTCATCAAAATATCTGAGAAATAGTCTTTATAGGGTATGATCCTACTAGTTGATATCATCGCTTCTTTTGTATATGTCAATTGGAGTTCAACATAACCATTTATATATACTGCTAATATGATAATTGTTCAATAGTTTTGTTTTCAATGATTAGGATTTTTAATGTTATTTTAAATCCAAAAGGATATAATTTTCCAAAGTAAACAATGTAGTTCATGTGTTTTCTATAGCTTTATTACATGATAATTAATTTATTCTTTCAAAGGAAGAAATTTTATTTATAAAAGTTTGGGTCATACATTATTCCCTGTTTGAAAAAATTTCACAATTGAAATTTTCATTTCATACTCAGAAATATATGAGGTAACTTTTCTTTCATTTCCACTTCTAGATCCCATGTCACTTGTTTAAAATTTTGGTTCGCTACTATAAATATTTCCTTTAATAGCGCTATAAAAGGGCATTAATAGCATGAGAAAAGCATTGTTAATAGAGGAGAAGATAAAGGGGGCCTTTTATCAGCGATCAGAAAAGCGCTGATAAACGCCCATTTTATCAGTGCTAGAAAAAGTGCTAATAAAAACGTCCTTTATCCGTGAATTTTGAGCGCTGATAAATACCCATTTTATCAGCACTGGTAACAGTCAATTTTTTTTAAAAATGTTAAAAATTGTATATAATGTGGGGGGGGGGGTCTTTTAAGAGAACATGACCCCCCCCCACCTCCTTTATCAGCGCTAAGCGTAGCCTCCTCCCTTTCACCCTACATGCTTCCCGTTCCCGCACAGCCCCCTCCCACTTGCATGTGCACCATTTCTTCCTCCATAACATAAACCCGCGACCTCCCCCCTTGCGCGTCTGCACTTTTACCACTAAGTAATTTTGGTTTTTTCTCCATTTAATGATATATATATAGTTATATTTATTCATATATTAATATAGACTCATATTAATATAAATATATTTATTTATATTAATACATATATATTTATTTATATATTAATATATTTATTTATCTATTTGTATATTAATATTTATTTATCTTTATTTATTTATATATATAGTAATATTTATTCATCTATTAATATTGATTAAGATTAATATAAATATATTTAGTTATATTAATACTTATATATTTATTCATATATTAATATATATATATACATTTTTTTATTTGTATATTAATTTTTATTTATATCAATTTAAATATATTTTTTAGTTATAATTTTTTATCCATATATTTATTTTTATATTAATATATATTTATAATATTAGTTTTAAATACATTTATAGTGTGTTTTTAAATAAATAAATAAATACATACATATATACAACACACACACAGAGACACACACACACACACACTTATATATATTTACGAATAAATACATATATATGTGTATCTAAAAAGCCATAGAATATTAAAACAACCATAACATCTAATCCAAAATTCCATTTCATCTCCAAAACCAGTAAAATAAAATAAAATGAAACAATATTCAATATGATATGTGGTACATGCCTATATAAATTCCATATCAGAAGTTATAGTTGTTTGAATGTTAAATAATCGGGGTATACTATCTAAAAACTCTATTTTGGAGGCCTTATGGGACATTTTATCCTCGAACAATGTGAATGAAGGTTCCCATGTTCACTAGCGCGTAGAGTTCATCATAGGCTTCGATTTTATATGTTGTAAAGCTCAAAAAGATATCCGGATCAAAAGTTATGGTCGTTTGAAGTTTGAGTTACATTTTCAACTTATTTTCTATCTTTTATTAATTTTTTTTTGATTTTTTGTGGCTTCAAATTGTTATTAAATTTTTATTAATCGATGATATTTAGAAAATTATTAATTAATAATATTTTTTAAAATATTTTAAATCCATTTCACTAAATTTATTATATATTAAATGTTATAGTATATTTATACTTATCTAAAACATATTTAAAAAATATATATTATATTTATATCAATATAAATATAATTATATAACAATATATTATTTTTCATGATTTTTTTTAAATTTATTAGCGCTATATAAAACCGTTGATAAATCCACCCCTTAATCTGCTCAAAAAAAAAAGCACTGATAAAGGGTCATTTTTAACAGCACATTCTTTATTGCTGTTAAAATTACCCTTCATCACAGATTTTTTTAGCGCTGATAAATCCTCTCTATCGATGCTTTTTTTAGCGTTGTTAAAGGGTGGTGCTGTGGAAACCCAGTTTTTTGGTAGTCGCTCCACTATAACACTACGACTAAGTAAGTTTTTTTTGTTTTATAGAAACTTGTATATGTGATATAAGATCACCCCCGACGTCTCTTCATGTGAAAGAATATTCTATAATTATTCCAGTTCAAGATTTAGTACACGTGAGGGGTCTAGTATGTACATCCTCAAGAGAGATACAAGGAACACATCATGTACTTGAGATAAGTTAGGTGGGAGTTATAGTCACACTACTACTCAACTGGGTATATCCAACGCTAGGGATTTAACATCGCTAGCAAAATGTGTTTTTAACACCCCCTTTTCAGCGCTAGAAAAAGTGTTTTTAAAGGGGGTCTTAAACAGTGCTAAAATGTGCTATTAAAGGGGGGCCATTATCATTGCATGTATAAACTGATGAAGGGACTCCATTATCATTGCTAGTTAAAATGCACTGATAAAGGGGGAACTTTATCAATGTTAGTAAAAAATCACAGATAAAGGTGGCCTTTATCAGTGCGTATAAAAAAACACAGATAAAGTGGGTCTTTATGAGTGATTTTTTAGAAGCGTTGATAAAGGCCTCCCATTTATTAGTTCCTTTTTAATAGAAATTATAAAGGTAATATTTCAAAAAATATATTAAAAAAATATATTAATATATAAATATATTTATATTGATATAAATATAATATACTTTTTTTTAAATATGTTCTAGATAAGGATAAATAATAATTTACACATAATATATAAAAATATTTAGTGAAAATAGATAATAAAATAATTAAAAATATATTTTCAATTAATAATTCTCTAATTATTATTGAGTAATATTTATTTAGTAACAAATTAAAGATATAAAGAATAAAAAATTAATAAAAGATATAAAATATGTTGAAAAAATAACTTGAACTTCAAAGGACCATAAATATTGATTCAAGAGTCTGTTTGGGCTCTAAACGCATATCAAATAAAATATTTTGATGATTTATATGACATGGATATTAGGAGGCATTTCAGTCATGTTTTTTAAAGCCAAAAAACCCTATAAGGCCTCTCAAACTGAATTTTTAGTCTGTGTACCCGAATTTTTAAACATTTTATGGATTTCAGCCTCGTTTAAGGGGGTCTTTTTCTGTTTTTAGTGGGGAATGAATTTATTCCCAATATTTACATTCATATTGATATTATGGCTTTAAAATGTTATCATTTTTTCACAATTTAATATTATTTATAATCATATATTTAACAATATATACATATTTTTATATATTCCCACATAAAAAATTAATCTTATAAATAAATATTTAAATATATATATATATATATAATATATTGATCAATATATAAATCTTATCTAAATAAATATGTATATATAAACATATATATAAATATATAGATAAATATGTAATGAAATATATATAAATATAGGGATATATCGTAAAATATAAAGAAAAATAATATAGGTGAGTAGAAAAGGCGATGGCATATGAGATGAAGGTATCAGGTTTGAAACTCACTAGAGGCAGGGTCATGCGTAGGTGGGTGGAATTATCTAACATGCTGATAATGGGGGATTCCTAATAAATGGGTAGAAAAAACTGATGAAAAGGTGGTGTGGAAAAATTAACCCCTTTATCAATGGGCCCTTTATGAGTACTTTTTTGGCGCTGTTAAATGAGGTATTTATCATCGATTTTTTCAAGAATTTTTTAATCCAATCCTTTTACAAAACTCATATTATTAGTGCTTCAATAGTACTAAAAAATCTCTATTACTAGTGTTGTTAAAGTCCAGATTTTCAAAAGTATAAACAGGCCATCGCTCTCATTAAATCAATAATATCAAAGGGGATGATTTATCTAGGACTAAACATTCCCTTATAACCAAACCTCATGTATTTATTCTACAAAAACATATGAAGGATCAATTTATCTTTAACTGAAAACTCTAAGTCATATCGAATACTATCTGCATAGATTTTATGTCTACTTTTTGTATATTGTTTATGATGTTGAATGGTTTAAACCTTCTCTTTAATTTTTTTAACAATATCATGTCATGTATTCTTCCACTCTAAAAATTTTTCATCACATATCAGAGTCCATCATATTTTACCATACATAGCCTAATATGGTTCTACTGGAATGATATAATGGAAATTTTTGTTATATGATATCTCTTGTAGGGGATGGTCCTGGTACCAATATCCATTGAACCTCATTAAACATGATCTTAACATATCCTCTATAGTTTAAATGGTTATTTCAGACTGACTATCCATCTTATAGTGATAATAAGTGATGATTCTCCGTTCATTATCCAATTCTTTTTAAAGGATTATCTAAAACCCTGAGGTAAACATCCAATCTCGAATAGATACAATAGGGAGTTTAACTCCATTCAGTCTTACCACTCCCCTTAGAGATATCATTGTGAGTTAGTCAAGAGAGAAATATTCCCTAATAGTATTTAAATTTTATGACTTTGTACGGGTATCGATTACCAACTAGATTATGTCATTTCCTTTTGGTGTCTTCGAGAGACCTATAAAAAATCCCATGGTTATCTTTTAAAATATCCACATTTTTATGGGAAATGGTTGCATCAAACCCACATACTTATTTTATTCCACCTTATATCATTGGAATACCAAGAATAAATATTTAATCTCTTCAATCTTACTCATCATGTTAAACCACCACAATTTTTTCTTCAAATACATATAAATAATAGTTCTTATTGGATAAGTATAGAAATATGAGTTATTCACATCATCCAGAAGCTACATATTCTGCTCTAGTTTTGATAGGACACATATCTAGGTTCCATAACATCTAACTCAATCTTCATTAAATTTGAATTCTAGAATATTCACTCTCTTCTTTTGTAGAAACTCATCATCCTTCCAATCCTCCTTGATCCCCTCATGAATGGATTGTTGAGAAGTTATTTTATCAAGTTAGGATGAATATCTTCTTATTATTCCCATGTCTATGCTTTTCATGTCCAAGAAAATTCAATCCCTTTCAGTCCTCTTCCGGGATAGAGTTGTGGGATCCTTTCTACTCAGATCATATACCATTTTGTTTGATTATTAGGGTGTTAATGAATTAAAAAACCATAATACTTGATAATATTTAACTACCTTCATTCAATACTATTAATCTTATTTAATATAAATATACTATTGTGTCTTTTATGTTGTCTATATATGTCACACTTTTCTCCATATAGGTAATTTATCTATATGTTCAATGAAAATATTGTTGCATCCAATTCTATATCATGACTTGGGTAGTACTGCTCAAGGATCTTTAATTGATATGAAGCATAATTAATCAATTTTTCTTCCCAAAAGATAACATAACCCAATCCCTATTTTTATTTGTCACTATAGTTCACAAACCATTCCACAATAGTTGGTAATGTGAGTAAGGGTTCAATGATTTTCCTCTTCTTCTTCTCTTTAAATCTTTCCATGTGGTCATAATTCCAGAAAAACATGACTCCCTTCCAAGTAATCATGGTCAGTGGTTTTTAAATTCATGAGAATTTTGTCAAAAATTGATTATATTACCTATAAATTCCATGAAAAAATGGATTCCCTTTGTAAATATTGGTTTGGGTCATCCTTCGATTGCCTTTATTTTTTGACAGATCCATACATATCCTATTTTTGGTGATAACAAGCCCTAAGAAAGTTATGTGATTCAACCAAAACTCAAATTTAATTTACTTTTCATAAAACTTTTCCTTCTATAAGGTCTTCAATGTAGTATTTAAAATATATTCATGTTCCTTCTTTATTTTAGAGTAAATAAGAATATCATATATTAAGACAAGATGTTTTTTAGGTAATCCTTAAATAATATATTCATAAATTTCATAAAGATTGTTGGATCATTTGTGAGTAAAAATGGAATAACTGTGAACTCATAGTTCATGTACCTTTTATAAATATTATTCTAGGGGGTATTCTCCTTCACATTTACTTAATAATATCACGATTATTGATCTATGTTAGAGAATTAATGGACTCTATATAACTGATTTAATATTTCATTAATATGTAGAAGAGGATACTTTTACATTATCTTGATATTTTTGAGCTCATGTTAATAAATTAATAACAACATTGAACCATACTTATTCTTGAAAAAGAATATCATTTCACCCCATGGTGAAGAAATTGGGTTTATAACCCCTTTATAAAAAATATATTATAATTATTTATTCATATTCTTATGTTAAAAAATGGTCATTCTACATAGAGTATTGGATAATGTCAAAGTTCCATATATGAGATAGACTTAGAACTCAATATCATATTAATGGGAAATACAAGAAAATTATTTAAGAAACACATCAAAGAATTCCCTTATAATGGGAAAGTCATGGTAGGTGATCTTATCTTTAGTATTAATCATTTGAGATAGATTCGCTTACTCGTAAGGGAATAATATGCATTCTTGAGATGTTGGTAATAAAGAATATTCATCCCCATCCTTTCACTTACATAGAATTGGAGTGTGATTCCCAATATATATGGTGATTTCCATCTCTTTTATAATTTTGTTTTACCTTTATAGGGAAATACATCCCATTCCCATAATTGCATAAAATTTTTATAAAGGGGGTATCATAAGGTTTTATAGAAAATTCATCCAACAAATATAGATAGAATATGATTTATATTCATGGGATGAAACTATTAAACTTTTAAAAATCTTTATCAATAACTAATCTTCTTTGTTTTGAGGATGTTTTTGAATATATATACTAAACTTATGTGATATAAAGAATGTGTCGAAACAGAATTAAAAAATTATGTTTTCTATTCTTGGATGAATAACTAGCATGACTATCACCAATAATTTTTCAGTATCCACCTATTTTTTTTGTGATTTCATAGTCTCTTTGTGCCTCTCTAATCCTTGGTGGTTGTTTTCATCGATTGTAGTTGACAACCATTAACAAAAGGCCTTGATTTTTATAGTTTCCTTATTTCTTATAGTTGAAACATTATATGATAGGTTAAGGGTAAACCATAACATTACTTTATTCCATAACATTAATGATTTTATATCATCATAAATTGATATCTATGTTCATTTTCTTCCCACATTTAAATCATTTCTTCATCCCCTTCATGAAATTTCTCAGATGGTTCTTTAGATCCTTTTTACAAGTGGATGATGTACTTTATTACACTATATGATTTTCCTGTCAAACTTCCATAATTAAAATCCATTTTATACTTCTTATCTCCAATCTCAAGATACCCTTGATATTTTTATAACCATTTCAACTTTTATGGAACATCAAAAAAATTCTTCATAGTTTTTAATTTTCCAAATGGATAAGGATTTTCATAAATTTAGCTTTAGCCCTCTAAATAAGTTTTAAAATTAACTTTTAAGGAAAATAAAAAAGGCCAAGGTGTATCTTGAAAGTATTGTAATGTTTTCCTCCTATACCTGGATATATTTCTTATCCTTTTTCTTAAGGATAATGAATTCCCCCTCCATTTTCCGTTAGAGAGTGTGTGGAAAAGTATTTGTCCAAAAAAGTATGGAATTCCTTCCACTCCATCACTTCAATATCCTCCTTGGGGTCATATTTTTTACCAGCATCCAACATTGATCATATTCTCCCAATACATAACAAAATACCAGCATAAACTTCTGTTGCTCATAGAATTGAAGGATTTAGAAGATCTTTTCAATGGATTTGATCAATTTATCCACAATTAAGGATTTGAAAGATCCATTGATAGTCGAAGGCCTTTTCACATAAAGGCATGTATTAAAACATGTTATTCTAATAAGTGAATTAAAAATTCCTCCTAATTCAAGTTTTAGTTTAAAACAAGATTCAATTGATAAATTATTTCCTTGAATGTTATGATTTTTTCTCCCATTGGGTAAGGAATTACATTTGGGCAGTCATTACAATATTCTTTAAACCAATTATTGACATAGCTCCTCATATTCCTATCCATTGAAAAAAATTAATGAAAAATTACGGATGATTATGTTTAAATTATTAAACAAATAAATTTAAAATAATTAACATTAAAGGGATACTTAGAAATGACATGCATTCTTTAACTTATGAATTTATAGGTTTCAATCTATGTATTCAATGATTTATTTCATGAGATAAAATAATGGGGGAAATTTTTGTTCCCTTAATTTTGGTTTATAAAGAACATGTAAATTTAAAAAATTATTTCCATAAGGTGTGTCAAACCAAGTGTTCAGAATGTCCCATTTTCATTCACCATGTAATGACCATGTCTAAATCAGTTCTCCCTTTTTAGTGTTCTCACCCCTATGTACATCTGTATCAGATCCATATTCAATAGTAGCATATAGATAGGGATTTATTTTCTTAAAAACCACATACACTATACTTTTTAAAAATACAGTGTTGGATTCCTACGTTTAGTCCTATCACTAAGTCTTTTACAACTATTTTATAATCTTTCTCACAAAAATAACTCGACTTTCCTATGATACCAACTATGGAATCCCATATTTTAGCATGCTTTTATTAATTTGTTATTACACAAAGGTAAACATAATACAAACTCAAAATACATTGAAAACTATTTCCTTTATGAAATTAGTTAAATATTATAACATATTTCAATAATAATACAATGATATTATAGAAAACATCCTTAACATGACCCGAACATTCCATCATTATTCTAAAATTACTCGGGATTACCTGGGGAGGTACATAAGAAAGCGGTGAGATATAAATCCCAGTAAGGGAACAAACAAATAATTTTATTAGGTAATTCAATACATGTGATCCAAGAGGCATGTAAAGGTAACATAAGAGGGGTGAGCATCATAAACTTGAATAATGAGGCATGATATAACATGATTACATAAATAAAACATAAGAATGTGTCAAGTTCTTAAAAAATGTTATAATAAACACATGTTAAAGCTAAATAACGAAAATAATTATATTTTTTTCTTAGAATAAATTCTTACACACCATAAAATGTAATCTCATGAGATTAAAAAATCATCCAATGAATTGTAGCATTAGATAATTATGTGTCCACCCATCGCTTTTATATCATGTACATGAATAAGTGTGCCACCTAGATCATACAACATAAGGATATAATTAAACACTTTTAGTCCAATGATTATGGAGTGTGGGATACAGACATGCATGTTCGACATCAATAGTGGGTAGGTCCATATAGGTGAATACCTCTTAGTAGAAATGGGAATTTTTAGTCACTATAAAACTATTTGGCATGGAAAATCATAAGAAGATTTTGGAAGCATAACACGGGGACATAAATATTCATGGAATGGTTAAATAAGAGTTAAATATGTATATAATCACTATGAAATCATAAGTATGGTAATAGGGATGTGTTAAAACTTATCTCATTATGAATAATTGAGAAAAAAACATAATTCAAAGAACATTCTTAAATAAAGAGGATAAGGAGATGATTTCTTACCTTGAGAGAATTTTTATTAAAGCTTTAGTGGAGCTTCATAAGAGTTTGGGGGAAACATTGGAGGAATCTAGAGAGGAACGGGAAGCTTATTTATGTGATATATTTATTTTGAGTGAAGAGGGATGGGATTTTGGGGGATTATATACATCAAAATATAGGAAATTGTTTATTAATTTCAGAACATAGGTTTTGGAATCTATATAAAAAATAATTAAAACCAAAAACTGTCTCATGGTTTTTGAAAATAGTTTATACTAAAGTTAATTGATTTTAATTATTTTATAGGTTTAATAATTGATCTAATTAATATAATATCCTTGGTGATGTAGAATTGACTCATGTTTACAAAGAATTGATTTAAAAACATTAATATACAATATAGGCCCTGGAGATTGTATTAAGGTTTTATAAAATTAATAAAATAATTTCGAAAACAAATTATTCTAAATGGGATATATGTATTTGGTCATGGATACACTTTATGTCATATATTGCATTACTCTTTTGTTCATAATGGTGTCACAAAACAAACAATATATTTATATTATATTTAATTGTTACTTGAAAGTTCGAATGTCTTAGAAAAATTTGAAAAAAAACCCATTTCGTAATTTTGACATTATGATTTAAAAAATAATATTGATTTTATCAAAATAATACTTTAAATTTGCGATTTTAAACTTTCAAATCAAAATTCCCATTTATTGAAAGTACTTTTTTTAACAATAACAATTTTTTGACCCTTATAATAATCAAATTTGAATTCATAAATATTATATTATCATTTATATTTAATAAATATTATTCAATAAAACTATTTAAAAAATATTAATTTTTATAAAAAATCTTAAATTCCTCAAAAAGAGTACCTTGATTGAAACTATATATTTTTCAATAAATAAAATTTGTTTTCATCAAATCAGAATTTATTTTTTATGAAAATAAATATTTAATAATTTATTTAGTAATAATAAAAATGAATAAAAAATTATTATTTAGTTAAAAGAATATATAAAATTCAAATTGTTAAGTTTTAGAAATAAATCCCTTTATTACACTAGTTAATTCCCAAAGGGTAAGGTGTGCACTGGTGTGATTTTCTGGGGGTGGTTCAACATACATGGTTTTAGTCATGATCTCAATGAACATGAACTTATCCTGTAAATTGTATAATTCATGATTTATTTTTTTAGTCTCTGATTGATATTGATTAAGGGAAAATCTCTATTAACCTCCCTCTCTTGGAGACTCTAATAAATGGGCTTCATAGGGTATGATCCTAATAGTTGAGGCTATCGCTTCTTCTATCTTTGTCAATTGAATATTATCATAAACTATTATATATATATTACTATTATGATCACTATTCAATGGATGTATTATCAATTTTTATGATTCTTATTGACCTTTAAAATTTTATAGTATATAACATTCCATAATACCAAAGTAGTGCATGTGTTTTCTATAACATCATTACATGATAAATCATTTATTCATTCAAAAAGTGGGAATTTTATTTATAAAATTACAATTAATTACATGAAATTTATCACTTTTGTTGATTTTTTCAAACTAATGACCAATATTATGTTTATTAATCATAATTTAGAGGTTATTTAAATGTTAAATTTTTATAAAATAGTTGTAGAAATAGAGTTTTTTGTTGAAATACTAGAACTAGGAATATATAAAATAAGGGAGACCACATGTAATGATTTTGAATCATATTTATAGAAAAATTTAACTAAAAATAAGGGTAGTTATCCTTACACCCCTAAATAAAATGGTATTGTAGAAAGTAAAACCATAGGTTTAGTGGAAATGGGAATAATCATGATAGATGTATATAATTTTTCTATGTCTTTTTGGAGTGGATGAGTTAGTACGAAATTACATATAAAAAAAAGATATTCTTTATACTAGAATCCAATATGACATCCTATGATATGTGTTAAAAAATTCAGTCAAATATTTCATGCTTTTTTTATGTCCCTATTTACTAAAGATCAAAAATATGGTTCTTGAAAAACATTATGAAAATGATAAAGATGTAAAATTCATGGTATATTCACCCAATGGAAGAAGATGTCGATGTTGTAATAATCATTTAAATATGTCTCTATATTAGTATAATATGAAATTTATTAAACATACAATATCCTTAAAATGGTTATTGATAATGTTGAATAATAAAATTTGTATACTTCCAATGATAAGAACAAAAGTGAATAAGAATGTGAGCCAAAATTGGTGACTCAAGATTCCAAAGAATCATGTAGTGAGAAACGTGAGAGGAGGACAAAAACTCTAAAATTTCATACCCTGAAGAAATAGATTTAATCTTAGAATATTATTGGAAATCAAAAAGCTTCAGTTCATACCATGAGAATGTTGAGATTTTAAAATCAAACATCACTTATCTCACATGTTAATCCATAATTAGTTTCAGATGAAGTTTTACATAACTAACGGGTTGATACTATGAATTAATATTTTTATTAGATAGAGAAAAATGACACTTGGGAACTTGTTCCATGAACATAGGGGAAAATATTATTGGGACATTGTGTTTAAAAATAAGTTAAATTAACATGGGGATGTTTTAAGAAGCAAATATCATCTTGTTTTTAAAGGTTATTCATAGGTGTAAGGTGTTGGTTTTTAAGAATATTTTCCCATTGTTTCAATATTAGAAATAATCATACTTTTCTTATTCATGGTTTCACATTATTGTTATAAATTTAATCAGATGGATGTAAAGTTTGCCTTCATAAATGGTGTGACTGAAGAAAAATTTTATATTAAAAACTATTTTGGTTATTTACTTGAAAAAGATGAAACCAAGGTGTGTATATTGAATAAATCCTTATATCTTTCGAAAGAATCTCTATATGTCTTGTAGTCCAAACTTAATTGTTTCTTAATGATGATTAATTTTATTAAATGAAATATTGGAAGAAACAGATATTTTAAAGATATGAACTCAGGAACATTGATTATTATTGTTTATGTTAATGACATAATTTTTATCAGGGGTAGATAAATTTCATGTAAAGAGTTTTATAATGAAATTAATAAAAGAATTGAAATGTAAATACTTGGAGAAATATCATTCTTCATGGGTTTACAAGTTGAACAAAATGAGAAATTAATTTCTCTATCTCAAGAAAATAATGTTGGGGAATTGTTACAAAATTTTGTCATGGAATATTCAAAGTAAGTTTATACACCTATTTTTATTAGTTTAAAGATTTTTAATGACACGACATGGAAAAGTCTGAATCAGAAATAATTTTAAAAAATTATAGGAAGTTTTATTTATCTAACTTTTTAAAGACCAGACATTGTTTATGAAGTTATTTTTTGTTCTAGATATTATTATGATCTGAAAGAACATCATTTGTTTTCAAAAAAACATTTAAGGAATATTAATGGAACTACTTCATGAAATTTTTTTATAAAAGAAGTTTTTATATGATCATTCTTATTTAAACTGATTCTTTACTGTCTAAATATTGCAACGAAAGAAAATAAACTTTTGGAGGAACTTTTATTGGGAAGAATTTGTATGATATGAAATAGTATGAAATATAACTTAGTTACATTAAATATATAAGAATAAGGATATTTTTTTGTAACCCATGACTGTAAATAAATTATTTTGGTTAAAGTACAGCTGGAAGATTTTAAAGTGAAATTTTCAACACCTTTAATAATTATTTTCGATAATGAGAGTGTCATTGATCATCCCAAAAACCTTATAAAACACTCAATTTCAAAGTACAATGATATTATGTATCATTTTATAGAATATAAAGTTTATGGGGTAGATTTTATTCTAGAATAAATTTCTAAAAAATATCAAATTGCTTATGCTTTACCATAAGCTATGACAAAAGATAAATTTGAGAAATTGATACTGAAACATCTTGCACATTCTCCAACAAAGTATTTTCAAAATCTTTAAGTAATAAACCCTCAATGTTATTTGTTTTATGTTTAAAAATTATGAGATAATGTAACAACTTTGTATTAATTTTTAACAATTAATTCAAAAATGAATCGGAAGTTGTGGTTATCATAAAATGGGAGAGCATAAAAATTGTGAGAAAAAGTGGGGGAGAATTTATCTTAACATAGACACATATTTTCATTCCACTAAGAGATAAAATTCAATTAAAACGTTAATTTATATAGTATTGTGGTTTAAGGATCATCTATATGTGAATTTATTTATTTTTATCAAAAGTTGATAAAAAATAGAGTTGTTATAAAAAATTGTGAAAAAAGATGATTGGTTAAAAGTTGTTAATGATAGTTATAAAAAAAACAAAATAGTGGATATTTAAGATCCTTTGTGTTGTTTTTCTAAAAAAAATATTTTTTGACCACTATCTTTTTTTTCTAATTTTTTTTTGTAAAAAAACGAGAAATAATATGGTATAAGTTTCTGAAGTTCTGTTATAATGTTGTTGGAGGAAGATGATAGTTTGGAAACCCATATCTTTATTACACTTTAATTCATGATTTATTATATAATATTACAATTAATAAAATTAAAAATATCAATAATTCTAATGTATTTTAGAATTAGGTACATTACATAAAATTTTAAAACAAAAAAATCATCCTTATTGAAAACATCCTTAACAAGACCACACTTAAAACTATTTGGGATAACCTAGGGAAATACATAAGAAAGGGGTAAGCTATAAATCCCAATAAGGGAATAAACACGGAATAATATGAATAGAATAATAAAAGCTATACAATAGGCTTATAAAAGGGGATTAAAAATAGTATGAATCATAAACATGAACAATGATACATGATATAGCATGATAATCATAAAGGCAACATGGTAAATGTGGAAATAACTTAAAATGATGCATCATAAACATATATAAAGTCTAAAATCCAATAAATAATGATAAAAAATATACCATAAAGGAATAAGTTTCACTACCTATCCCAACATGACATATCATGAGACTAAACATTACCCAATGAATTGGAGCGCTATATAATTTTGTGCACACCCATCACTTTCATTTCATTATCATGTTTATGTGTGCCACATAGATCATACAATATGGATTCATTCCTCATAGTATTTTATTCCATGAAAAAGGATTTCAGAAAAAATACATTTAATCCCCAATTCAAATAATTATAAGTTCATAAAGGTGAAAACCATTGATAGAAAATGGGTATGGTATTCACTACACAATTGTTTTGGCATGGAAAATTGTGGTGAAATTTCAGTAGAAAAACAGCGTCACATAAACAATAATAAAATGGGATGATGAGAGAGAAAGGATTCTATAATAATTTTTCAATAAAATGGTAACTAATAAGGACATTTAAATATATATAATAACATTAGTAATTGGAAGTTTAAGGCATATGATAAAAATAAAGTTGAATAAAGAAGAGAAGGTTATGATCCCTTACTAATTTTTTGCATAGTAATGGGTGTACATAAAGGTTTCTGGGAGGTATTAATAACATTAAAATGATTATAAAATATTTAATAAGTAAAATTTATAGTTAAGGGATATGTAAGAACATATCCCATCATGAATAGATTTAAATTAAGAGGAGTAACAAAAAAAGTGGTGATTGAGTAAAAGGAGAATAAAAGATCCATTACCTTGAGAGTGTAACACCAAATGCTTGGGAGGGTATTATGGAGAGCATAGATTAATCATGGGATGACTCTAGAGAGAGGAGTTAATATTAACGATGTTATCCAAGGATTTTTTTTGTGGAATTAAATGGGAGTTGGGATAGGTTTATATAGGAATTTAGTGGGGATTTCTTTATTATTTCTCAAACATCATTTTTTTACTCTATATAATAAATTAACTAAAACCACAAATCATCCCATATTTTTTCCCAAAGTTTCTTAAAAATTTGATTGGTTTTAATTATTTTTTAATTACATGTTCCAAACTTAATAAATTAATACCCTTTCTTATGTATAAGTGATTCATACTATTAAAAAATGTATTTTAAAACCATATAATATATTAAGGGTTTTGAAAGATACATAATGGATTTATAAAATTAAAACAATAAACATAAAATAAAATTATTTTAATATGAAAAACATATATTTGGCCTTGTAGGAATTTTATTGTAATTATTAAATCAATTTTGGGTCATTATAATGTCATAATACATACCATGTATTTATATGGTATTTAATTTTTACCCAAAAATTTGACTGTCTCCGAAAATTTTGAAAAAATCACCATTAGATAATTTTGGATGTGTTGATTCTAAAATTAATATTCTTTTTATCAAAATAATTTTATAAATACGTGCATTTTTACTTTTAAAATAGGATTTTACATTTATTAAGAAATGTTGGGTTTTTTGACAATAACAATTTTCAAACCCTTATTAAAATTACATTTCACTTCATAAAATTATATGATCATTTATATTTGATAAAAAATATTTAATAATAATATTTTATTAAAATATAATTTACTTTCAAACATCCATTAATTCATCAAAACAATATCTTAATTTAAATGGAATACTAATTAAAAATAAATTTTTTGTTTTCTTACATCAAAATAAAAATCATTTTTAAAGTAACAATAATAGAATTAAAATATATTCATTATTCTATAAAAAATAATTTACATAATCAAATTTCTAGTTTATTAATACATATCCCTATAAAACCTCATTAAATTATCAAAGGTAAATTTGAATGATGATGAAACGTTTATAGGGTGGTTTGGTGTACATGGTTTGGGATGTGATCTTGGTGAGATTGAACATCTCTCATAAACATTTTGTCATATGCTAAAGTTTTTTGATATTAGATTGGGATTGGTCAAGGTTAAATCCTAGTGATGCTATACCTCTTAGAATCTTAGATAAATGGGCTTTATAGGGTGTGATCCTACTAGGGGAGGCTATCACTTCATTTGTCTGTGTCAATTGGATTTGTTAAACTATATATTTATACTAATCATGTGATCATAGTTCAAAGTATATTTTATCAATGTTAAATATTATTTAAAGTAATTTAAATCCAATTAGATATAATGAAACCAAATAAGTTCATGTGTTTTCTATAACTATATTACATAAAATACATTTAATAAAATAATAAGGGAAATTTTATTTATAATAGTTCAGGTTGTTAAAATATACCCCCTTAAGAAATTTCTCCCTCTAAATTTTCATGTACCATACTAAAATAGATTAGGTAACTCAATTTTATCACCTCTTATGGTTCCCATGTCACTTCTTTAAACATTTGGTTTCTCTACAGCACATTGACTAGATGCATTGTCTTATTTCGTAGAACATATTCTCTACAATATAATATTTTCAACGATTGATCTTTATAGTAAAGATAATTCTATAAAGGTATCACCTATGGTTTGAGTACATGTGAGGGTTCTGGTATGTACATCCTCAATAGGGATACATGGAATATATCATGTACATGAGGTAGGTTTGGTGGGAGTTCTAGTCGATATGACACTGCTCTGATTCGATCAATGATCTCAAAGGGGGATGATATATCTTGGACTAATCTTTCCCATCATCAAAAATCATATCTCATTATTCCAGGGATACATGCAGAGAAAAATAATGTCTCCCAAATCAAAATATAGGTCTTTTTACCATTATTTTCATAGATTTTCTTTTGAATTTGAGATTCCTTTATGTGTTGTAGAATTGTCTTAACCATTTCTTCAACCATTTCAGGACCTAACAGTTTTCATTACCCAAATTTATCCCAGCATGCAGGTGTTCTGTACCTACTCCCATAAACGAATTTATAGGGAGCCTTTTGATTTTGGAGTGGAAACTGTTATTGTATGAGACCACCACTATAGGAATATTTTGGTCCCATCCGCCTTTGTAATCAATTGAGAATTCTCTAAAAATGTCCTTTAGTGCATGGATAGACCTCTTAGATTGGACATCATTTTCGGGGTCATAATCCATGCTTATGTTCATCTTAGTATTTAGAGAATGTTGGGTACTTTTCTAGAACTTTTAGCTGAATCTTGGATCTCGATCAGATACAATTGATAGTGGTACTCCATGTGGCCTGACCGTTTCTATAATGTATATCTATGAATTTTGATCCAATGAGAAATACTATTGAATTTAAATTATGTTTGTATTCTTTTTAAGACAATCCACCACAACCCAGATAGTCTTATTCCCTCTTGATGCCTTCAAAACACCCATGAAAAATTAAATGGTGATTTTTCCCCATCTCTATATAGGTATGGGTAATGGTTTCATTATCCCATTGTATTTTTTTCTTTCTACTATTAGATGACGAAATATAATAAATATTGATGTATACTCAACAATATAACTCTTCATATTTTCCAATAAATAGTGTTCTCAGAGTTATCGATACATATTTTTTCTTTCATTATGTATAGAGAAGTTTGATATGTGTTCATCATCCAACATCATCTTTATTAACATAGGGTTTTATGGTACACAATGTCTTGACCCAAATCTCACAACTCATTCATTAAAATTTGACTCTAAGTATTTATATTTTGTTATATTTTCCACATTATTATGAATTCTATCATCATCTCTTGAAGCATCCTTTAGGTTCTCCAGAAGTGATAGTTGAGAAATCATTTTTGAAAGGATTTATGATGTTTCTTACTTTATGATTCCCATATTCATCCTTTCCAAATCTATGAATATCAGATCCCTCTCAATTATCAGAAATAATAGAATTGTTGGATCCATTCTACTCTGATCATCTAATTCTTTGTTCTATTTCCATGGATGGTAGTGAATTGAGTAGTGAGATTCATTGATCAGCTCTAACCATCTTTATTGGTGTATATTAAGCTCTTTCTATGTGAATATAATCTTGAGGATTTTGCGGTCTGTATATATTTCACACTTATCCCCAAAAAGATAATTCCTCCATATTTTCAAAGTCAATATCACTAAATCCAAATATAGATCATGTGTTTGGTAGTTCTTTTTGTGAACTTTTAACTACATTAAACCATAGGATATTATTTTTTCATTCTGCAATAACATAAATCCAAATCTCTTATTCAAAGAATCACTTAATGCTATTGAAAGTTATCCACTTAGGGGTAGTGTGAGAATAGGGGAAGCTATAAGCCACCTTTTATACTCCTTGAATATCTATTCATTTTCATCATTCCAAGAAAACATGACTATATAACAAGTTATCTTGGGTAGATGATTTTAAAATCATGATAAATTTCTCAAAAATTGATGATAGTACCAAATTTAATCCAAGGTAACTATGAATATTTTTCATAGATTTTATCCTCATCCATCCTTAAATTACTTCTATCATTGAATGGTGAACATATATCACATTTCTTGTGATGATATTCCCATAGAATGATACTTTATTCAACCAAAACTCACACTTTTTGTACTTTTACTAAAGGTTATCCTTTCGTAAGTATTTTGCAATGTACTCATATACTCCTCATGCTTCTTCGTTCTTTAAATTATATTATAATATCATCTATAAATAATACCACAAGTTTATTAAGGTAATCTCTATAGAATATATTCATGAAGTCCATAAATATTATTGAATCATTAGTGATTCTGAAAGGTATTACTATGGACTCATAGTGCTCGTACCTTATATGAAAAAAATATTGGGGATATCCTCCTTTTTCACTATAACTTGATAATATCCTAATTATAGGTACAACTTAGAGAAGTATTGTGCTCCACATAGCTGATTTAAAAAGTCATAATCTTTGGAATATGATACTTTTTCTTCATCGTGATCTAGTTGATCTCACGATAATCAATGAAAAGGTGCATTGACCCATCCTTATTCTTGAAGAAGAGGACTAGTGAACCCTATGGTAAAGCACTTGGGTTTATGAAACCTTTTTTCGGATTATACTGTAGTTGTTTATTCATCTCCTCATGTTACATAATATCCATTCTATATGGAGTCTTGGGTAATGGTAACAGCCGAGGTATAAGATTGATTGAAAATTAAATCTCTCAACTAGTAGGAAGACCATGCAATTACTTTGGATACACATCAGGGTATTCCATCACAATGGGCACATCTTCAAGGATGATTCTTTTCATAGACTTAATCATTTGAGATAGACATGATTTCTCATATGGAAATAATATCCATTCTTGAGATGTTTTTGCTATATAAGATTCATCATCCTCCTTGAACTTGTACATAATTGAGGGACAATTTACAATACAGATAGTGAATTTCTTCTTGTGGAAATTTATGTTGGCTCTATATAGGGGAATACAATACATACCTAGAATTGCATCATATCCCACCAAATGGAGTATGAAAATGTTTTCTTGGAAGTTAAACCCACAAATTTTGATAAGGGATGAGTTATATTCTTTGGATGCAATAATTTCCCTATTTTTGTATTTTCACTAAAATCACTACTTCCATGCTTTGCATTGGTGTTTGAATAGTTATAATAAACATTCATGATATCAAGGGATGAATAGAATTATAAACGATAACACTACATTTAACTATTTGATTCTTGTTATGCTCCTTTAATTCATCCAAAACATACATAGGGAAGATATTTTTTTAAAACTATTAAACACATAAATGGGAATCTGTTAACATTAAAGAGATAAATTATAAATTACATGTATTTTCTAAAAATGTGAATTTCTAGGATTTAATATATGTTATCCATGATATATTTATTAACATAGACTCTTATGGGTTATTTTTTACCTTAATAGTGGTCCACAATGAGCTTAATAATTTACCAAATCATATCCCCCGAGAGTGTCAAACCAGGTGTGTAGTAAGGCTCATTGTCGTGCACCAGTTCCTAGTGGAGTCTAGATTAACGCGGTGTTTTTAGGTTTTACCCCTATATACATCTGTTCCAGAGCTACATCTACTTGTAGTATCAAGATAGGGATGTATTTTCTTGATAAACCACGTACTATATACTTACCAAAATTTAGGGATGATTTCTTTTACTTAGTATTATACCTAAGGCATTCCCTATAATTTTCTAATCATAAACCCTAAAATAACTAACCATTTTCATTGATACCAACAATGAAAACCCATATATTTATTAAACATTAATTCGTGATTTAGTACATAACATTACATACAAATTCAAAATAAAAAATCATCATATTTATTGAAAAATTCCTTAACATTATTGCACTTAAAACTACATGGGATAACCTGGGGACATACATAAGAAAGGGGTGAGCTATAAATCCTAGTAAGGGAATAAAAATGTCATTACATGAAGATAATAGTACATTTTAGACAATAGGAATATCAATAGGGTATAAAAATATTAGGAATCGTAAACATGAACAATGAGACATGATATAGCATGATAATCATAAATGCAGAATGGAAAATATGGAAACAACTTAAAACACTACATCCTAAACATAGGTCAAGGATAAATTCCAAAACGTCATTATTAAAAAAATCCAATAATGTTATCAGGTTTACTCCATTTCCTAATATGAAGGCCCATGAGACTAAACATTTCCCAATTTATTGTAGTCCTATATAATTATAGGCACACCCGTCACATTCATTTAATTCTAAGGCTTAAGTGTGACACATATATCATACAACATGTATTCATTCATAAAAATATTTTATTCCAAGATCAATGAGTTTTGAATAAATAAATATTTGTACTAATTAAAATAATTATACATGAATAAATTTGTCAATCCTTGACAGAAAATGAGTATGATATTTATAAAAAATATTTTGGCAAGGAAAATCACCGTGAATTTTCAGAAGCATAACAACATCACATAAAAGTTAATAAAATTGGATGATGACAGATAAAGGGTCCTCTCATAATTTTGACACAAAATGGGCCATAATAGGTACATTTAAAGACATATCCCAACATTATTAATTGGAAATAGAAGGAATAATATAAAAATAAACTTCAATAAATAAGAGAAGGTGATGATCCCAGGCTAAATTTCAACAAGGTAATGGGTGTATATTAAGGTTAATGGGAGGGTTCAATGGGAGTGAAATCGGTCTATCATCATTTATACATAAAATTTACAGTAATGGGTATATGGAAGAACATATACCATCATTAATATACTGAAATTAATAGGCATAACAAAAAATAAGTTCTTGAATAAAATGAGAGTGAGAGATCCTTTACCTTGAGAGGGTGACTCCAAATGATTCGGAGGGGATTCTTGAGAGCTTGGGGGAACCTTCAGAGGACTATAAAGAGTTGAGGTAAGATTAAGGACGTGTTCCAAGTATTTTTAGTGAAGTAAAATGGGATATGGATTGGTTTTCTATGTTAAATCAGTATGAATTTCTTTATTATTTCTCCAACATAGGTTTTGGACAATATGTAAAAAAATAACCAAAACCACAAAATTTACCATGTTTTTTTATCATGGATTCTTAAAAATGGGAGTGGTTTTAATTATTTTTTTAATTATAAGGGACTAATTTAATAAAATAATACCCTTTATTATGTGGAAGTGAGTCATACTCTTAAAGAAATGGTTTTAAAACCTTAAAATCTATTTCTGGTTTTGGAGGATTCATAATGGATTTATAAAATTAATAAAATAAAAATAATATCTCATTATTTTGAATTTAAAACATATTATTGGTTTTTTATTCCTTTTATATTATTTATTACTTCACTTTTGGGTCATTATGATGCCATAATACACACCGTATATTTAAACAGAATTTAATTTTTAACTAAAAATTCTATTATCTTGAAAAATTATGAAAAATTAACTATTGGATAATTTAAAAATTATGATTCC
The DNA here is from genome assembly GCA_963277665.1 of Viscum album. Lineage (NCBI taxonomy): Eukaryota > Viridiplantae > Streptophyta > Magnoliopsida > Santalales > Viscaceae > Viscum > Viscum album. The sequence continues at coordinate 912,102,616 of OY728145.1, forward strand.
AAAATTAAAATTAATTTTATAAAAATAATATTCTAAACATTTTAATTTTCACTTTTAAAATAAGAATTTAAATTTATTGAGAAATTATGGGTTTTTTGACAATAATAGTTTTCAAACCCTCTTAACAATTACATTTGAATTAATAAAAATTATATGATCATTTATATTTGATAAATTCTATTTAATAATAATATTTTATTAAAATATTATTTATTTTCAAACATGCATTAATTAATAAAAATATATTTATTAATTTAAATTGAATATTATTTAAGAATAATATATGTCTTTTTGTCTCAAAATAAAAATAATTTATAAAGTAACAATAATAGGATGAAAATATATTCATTATTCAATAAAAATAATCTACATACTCATATTTCTAAGGTATTTATAAATATTCATTTCAAACACCCAAAAATTCTCTAAGGTTAAGGTGCAAGATAATGATATTTTCACTGGGTGGTTCGGAGTACATGGTTTGGGTCGTGATCTCGATGAGCTTGAAATTCTCTCGTAAATGGTTTTTCTCATGCTTAAGTTGTAGGATCTCATCTTGGGATTAGTTAAGGGAAAATCCCAGAGATTATATCTCCCTCATAAGCTCTGATAAATAGACTTCATAGGGTATGACCCAACTAGTTGTGGCTGTTACATCCTTTTTCTATCAATTGGATTTGTTAAAACCCTATATTTATACTCATCATGTCATTATGGTTCAATAGATATTTTATAAATGGTAAATATACTTAACGATCAATTAAACCTGATAGGATATAATAAAAGCAAATATGTTCAAGTGTTTTATATAACGATATTATATAATATGACATTTAATTAAATCATAAGGTGAATTTTATTTCTAACAGTTTACGTAATTTAGGAAGTTTGTTAAGAAATTTTGTTCAAAAAGATTATACCTAAATTATAAGACATTATGTTGTTCATTTATATTTCCAACATCATAAAGAATTAATGATACAATATGAATTTTTTTGAAGAGAATAAAACTGTATCTAATGATTCTTGATATGGATGATCTTTACCGGGCAAACATTCTAGATAAAGGGATATAAGAAATTATGGATTTTCATGTTGCTATGTTTCCAAAAAAAGAATAACTATGATTTTTTACTCTATTTTGATCAAAGTTGGAGTTGATGTTTTACCATAAAAAATGGTTTGGAAAGATTTATCTAGATGAACATTTCTGGATATACAAGATATAGATCACAGGAAATAGTGTTTTTAATAAATCAAGGTGTTTTATATTTCCTAAAGTTTGTACAAAGGGTAATGTAGTGATAATAATCATCAAATGAAAAAAGTAAATATTTTTTCCTAAAGTTGACTCATTGTTCGATCCATTTGTAATAAATCTATACAATTTCACTACATTTAAAAAATTTAGAACATCAGACATTTCAAATTATGATCATCGGACAACCATAATCTGTCAATGTTTTTTTTACTAAGTTTATGCTATTTTCAAATTTTTAAAAGAAATAAATAGTGTCATAGAATGTCAGATTAGAATTTATATGAAAATAAAAATGGGGATTCAAAAAATTTGAAGCTACAATATTTATTGAAAGAACTTTCTCATTGACTGAAGTCGTCAGAAGTCGCAATAATATAGATAACCATAATCAGTGAATAAAGAGGAACAAACAAAGTAATATGTATTAATTTTTTTAATAGCTGAAGAGAAATGGGTAGAGGGAAACAAATATAGTTTATATATAGAATTTATGATGTTTTAATTCCCAAATAGGTGTTTTATAGGATTATTTCTGAACTTTGTAAAGATAAGAAGTGTGTCGCTGAAGAAAGTCCATTGGGCGAACATTCAGGGGGGATACCATCATATGAACTACTGTTAAGAAGTCCATTGGTTTAAATATCATAAGGAAATCCAATATAATAACTTTTATGATAAAATAGAACCTTTTGATATATAATGTTTAGCTAGTGTGAAATGACTAGATTGATAAATGTTGATTCATCCGAAAAACAATTATTTTAGATGAAACAAATTCTAAATGTGAAGTTTTATCATCAATAAAAGAAATCCCCATCTGATAGAGAATTTATAAAGAAGCTCTAAACAAAAAATTTCTGAATAGAGTTGATTTTTTTATATTCTAAGTTTGTAATGGTGGATTTGATCTTACAATTGGTTTTTTATTTCAATTTTTGTTATCATTTTGAGATTAAAAATGTTTTTTTAAAGCTTCTAAACATCAAGTTTAGGGAAATTAGAACATGGTTGTGAATGATGGAGAGTTAAAAGAAGATTAAATAATATTAAATAATTATTGAGAATTATACAGATAATTTAAAATTAATGGTAGATATAAAATTCTATTTTTAGAGAGTGGTATAGTGAGATGTGTTTCCCACATTTTTCACTTGTGGATCCCCTATATAAAATGGTGAAAATACAATGTATTTGTTACTTTTCATAGAGAAAAAAAAGAATATAAGCTATACAGTTTTCGTAAAAGGTTAGTTTTGAACCAAATATCAATTTGAGGTTGAATAATTTTTTGAAATAGAGAAAATTTGGATCACAATAATTGGAAAGACTTGAATTTTAGAGAACCAGAAAGAGAATTTGGACATAGTTTTTGTAGAGAGTTTTTGAGGTGAAGAGTTTTTTTAATGGATATAATAAGGGTTATAAAATGTTTTGGTAAATTGAGTAAAAATAGATATTATATTTCACATGAATAAAATTCCACACTAGATATACATTTCAAGATACATGAAAATGAATGGAGAAACTGGAAAATATTTCTGGACAAACTTTTTCAAAAGTGGAAATTTACAATGTTTCATATTTTTTTGTTAGATCAGTTTGTTTATAAAAATCATATTAACTAACATGGGTTATTATAGTCATACCTATTATGAGATATAAGTGTTCTAATGGGAATTTTTTAATGTTTTATTCACTACTTTCTAATAGTGTATTCTCATGGACCCACAAAAGTGGCCATGTCAAGGATATTGGTTTTCACACTGAGGATGAACCTTATACATCATGTGTGCCTTTTTTTCATTCTCATTTTTTAATTCAAGTTGTTTTATAATAAAATTTGGTAAAAAAAGTATCTCTAACAAGTTATAAGGGATAAATTTCATAAAGATGAAAATTTATAAAAGACCACCGCTGATTCAACCCCTCTCCCCTTCTTAGTTTTACAAAAATCCTATATAAATTCAATATTAAATTTAATAGTTTCCATATAATTAATCTCTGTAGAACAAGTAATATGACCCTTATCTCTATCACTAAGGTCTCTTTCAACTTGGACCATTTGAATCTAAATGTTATGAATGATATATTAATGAGATTCAACCATAGCTATCAATTCCCTAACCAAACTCACCAAATTGGTTTTAGAATTAGAAGGTCCCATAGTGTCTTGAGAATTATTTATAGAATGATTCATGTATATAGGGGGAAAATGTTATTTAGTAACCTTTTATTATATCCATGAGATGTTTTTCTGGGTCCTAAGTACTAGGATGTAGATTTTTGAAAATGGTTCAAATTAACTATCATTTCTAAAACTATAATATTTAATCTGGGAATTCTCTACCTAATAAAAGGGTTGATCAAATTTAGTTAAAAAATTAAAGTATTCCTGAATATTTCACACTGATCCTATTACTCCGTAAGCTAAATCTCATGCTAAATATTAATAATTTATGAGTCTTGAATAATTATCCCACTCTTATGGGTAATCCTTATCCTAGAACATTTTTTGGAAGTTTTAGTTATTTTATTGAACATATGTTTCTGTTTTATTAATTTTAAATTAGAAAAATTCCCAATAGATGATTGATCAACTAAGGTTTAGTGGTAAGGGACAAGATCACTGTATAATTTTTCCATAAAAATGTGGAAATGAATTTAGTTATTGGGAAACTACTTAAAAAATGTTATAAACTTATACATTGTATCGTGAATGCGTTTTCCCTCATCTGAGTTAAAACCCTTGATTTTATGTATCAACTTTGTTTTCATGTTGGTTTGATATAATGTTTTGAAAACTTCATTGAAAACATGGACTTACGAATCAAAAATATCCTCATATATCTTCTGGAATTGGATCCTAGTCTAAATTATCCAATATAATAGAAACACTCTCAACCTGATATCCTCTTGTCCAATCATAGGAAAAGGTAACTATTTAACTACACTATAAGTCTCTAGGAAAATATGATTTATCCTTATTTCAATTACTATTATTGTAGTGTAGTATGATGAGGTGTTTTTATTTTATCTCATAGTTCCTAGACCTGGGAGAAAATTGAATATAATATGGGTTACTAAATATAATTCTAATTTTTAGATACCAAATTCTTAGATACATAGTATTCTGATTCCTGGGTTTATGGTCGAGCCATATGAATTTCTTGATTCTTCACATTAGTTTTTATTTTCTATCTTGTGTTATATTCTTATAGTTTAATTTCATGAATGAAGGAATTTATTTCTATTTAATAGGATTCCTATTTCTTCATGAAAAATATATTGTAAAATTATTCAAATAAATCACACAATACTAATAAAAAACACGTTTTTGTATTTTTTAAATTTTTTTTAATTTTTTTAAATATATTTATTGTTTTTTTTCTTGGACACACATGAATTTCCTGGAAATGGTTCCAATAATATTATAGTTATTTCATTGATTCAATCAAATATATTTATTTATTAAACCACTTAATAGTGTTTGTATGGTAAGAAGGATCAAACCATTGAGAAATATTAATGTGTGTTCAATAAAAAAAACATAGTTTTAAAAAAACCATAAAAAAGAATTAAAGAATATGGTGGAATGAATATAAGGAAATTAAATATAAAAACATGGTGAAAGAGATGAAAATTACATTTCATAAAAGAAGACAACAATAGAAAGATAAAGGTGAATAGATTTTTAACCAGGGAGAACTGGATAGATATGAGTTGATAGAATTCATTTCTATTCCTACTTAAAAATTGAATATAATTGTACAATATTTGTGAAAGTTGAACTTAAACAACCTCATAGTCACTCAGAGATCAATTTTTTTAGTTAAATCACTCTAAGAATGAATTTTTCAACTAATAATCAGAGAAAAGGAGTAATTCTATCATACAAAGGATAAAAAACAATATTTTTCTAATTAAGTAAATTAGTTGTCACTGTAAAAGTAATTAATCAATTATCCTCAGATATCGATAATTAGAATAGTATATAAATAATACTATAGAATATTATAATTAAGAAATTGGAATTTAATGTTCACAAAACTACTCTTACTCATACAATTGTCTTCAATTTTTCAATTTATTAGCGGTGACAGAATTGATTTTTCATAATAATAAAATTTCTATATTTAATTTATTTTATATATAAATCATTATAAAATAGAAACAAAATCCCATGAAATAAAATGTAATTTTAAAATCTAAAATTAACAAACACATTTAGAAAAATTTGTAGTAATTTTAATTCATTTCAAACTTGTTTCCCTGAGAAGTTTAGATACACAGCTCAATAACAATATAGAATGAATACATCTCAAAATAGTATAAACAAAAGAACTTAATGAAAATAAAAATGATTCTCTATTGAGAATGATCTTCTTCTTTGTCACAAATTTTCTCTATCCTTCTACCCTTGAGCTCTAACACTAGCCTCTAGTCCATCACCTCCTCTCCAGTATCCGATAATGAATATATGAATTAATAAATACACCTTCTTTATACCTACGAATTACCTTATATAATAGTTTTCTCCACGGCTTAAAATTCACCATCTCAGTTTTAATCAAAATTTTCCACATTCATCGCATGCCCAGCCAAATTTCAATCCTTTCCCTCTATAACATTAAATCACTAAACATTTTAGGAATTCCACCTGTGTCAATTGTAAATTATGTTCCAAGTTCCACCACTATTTATTTATTATTAATTTATTATTTTAATTGGGTTTATCACATTAATTCATGTAAATTTCATCCACATTCATAAGAAATTAAATACCCCATCTATTACCTTTTTGGAATGACATCAACATCTCATTTCATTCTTAAATTAATTAATATTAAATTTCATACTTCTTATCACTATTGTCAATTATACTACAAACCTTATCAATGAAAATTATAAAACAATTGGATAGAAGCTTCTTAATGTCTTAAGATTTATATTCATACATTTTCAACCCTCGGCCTCAGATTCCCATAGTTCATCACAAATAAGAACATTTTTATCACCAACTCAACTTCCATGGATATGCATTCTAGGCCTCATAATTAGTAACCCATTTTCAAATTCATCAATTTTATCTCTGCTTCTTCACCAACATGTAGATTCATGCTTGATAAGGCATGATCTAATCACAGTTTCTTATATGTAAAAGGCCAAACACCTCATGTGCAGCCATTTTTATCCTCATATCCACAACATTTGGGGTTATTGAGTCCCCCTTTATCTTTAATGATTATCCCAACAATTTAAATCAAAACATTCAAATGAATAATTGTCTTTAGCAGCTTCATAATTCAATCAACATAATAAACTCAAGATGTTTTTAGGATCCAATTCAATCGATCATCATTATATTTTTTGATTTCCCATTTGGTCTTCAGATCAAACTAAATTATGATATCTTAAACTTATTACATAGGAATGAATTTGTCTCTTTTCTTATTCATCTTCAAATCAGTCGCCTAGAACATTTTTTGGTCAGGGGTTCATTTTCTCCCTCCTCATGCACATTTTTTTCATTAGGTGGCATTGAGACTGTCCAGTAAACATTATTGTGATCACAAATGAATATTCAAAATGAGTTTATCCTTAATTCCTGTGAGAATATTTCATAATATTTTTTTATAATAGGTTTGTTGGATTTAGCCATCAGTATATCCATGCATATTTAAATATTTCATACTAGTGTAAATATTTTTTCTCAGTTTTTATTAATTTCCCAAATCTTGATCAGCTTCTTTAGAAATTATTTTCTAAAATAGTGATGCACAGGAATTATTTCCTACACTGGGAGATGATTATAAATCTCATAAATAGGTGGTGGGACTTGGGAAATTTTCTACTTGTGGAGATCATGAGAGATCACCAACATGGATTATATAAACATTCATATAGTACACTTGAAAATATCCTATATGATGGTCTTTAGAAATGTATTATGGGAGCTAACTATATTTCATATGCATCAGCCTACAAAATATATTAGTTGAAATTCTTCTTACCTGCTTAAAACTTATTACAATAATGTTACACATAAAAATAATATTGTAAATTGATTTGGATAAAATTATTCCAAAATTAAAATAGGACTCCATGACAAAATAAATCATGAAATTTTATACATGAAATAATAATGAAAAATTAATTCCACTAAAAATATTTACCTAAATACATAAAAATTTGAAAAATAATAATTCAAAAACTTGATATACAGTAACCACATTCTTATAAAATTTCAATCATCATTTAATAAAACCATAATTGTTTCCAAAAATATATTTCATTATAAAATCATAGAACTTTAAAAATATTAATTCAAACAACCTTACCGTTTTAAATATATTATAAAAATAATATCTTAATGAATATTTCCCAAAAATAACTAAAATATCATTTATTAAAGTGTAAAAAAAATTTAGTAAGTGAAATTTAACTAATTAATTTCCTAAAATTCACATGTTGATCCAAATATTTAAAGATTTATCTTATTGTCACAAAATGGCCAAGATTTAAAATTTTATCAATCAAAGCTCATTTTATCATTAGAAATAAGATTATTTCAACAAATATATGTATCAAACATGAATAAAATTCAAGACACATATGTTTTCAATAAAACTATTATATTATATATCCTTATTTCTTGTAATTTTAGAGTGGTAGTTATTAATATACTTACTCAAATAAATTACTCAGTATCCCCATTTGTTCCCTTTATACTTACAAGATTTTTTTCATGTCTGTAATTTTTAATTTTTATTTCTCATAAAAATATATCACAATGAGGAAATTATAAAAAATAAGATTTTTGGAGTAAAATAATTTATTATATTATCAATTTTATTTTTAAATTTTTTTAAATTTTTTTAAATCTCGATGTTTTTCATTCAATCTTTTTTTTATTTTTCATTTTTGTGTGTTTTTTGAAACCCTATAAGATCAAAATGAATACCATTGTAATTTTTAAATCTTATTTCAATGAGTAAACCTATATAACCAATGGAGATAAAGTTAAATAAATATTTAAATGAACTTTGTTTTAGATTCCAAATATTGAGATATTCATGAAAATGAAATTTTTTTAATCACATAACATAAATCACCATAAGAATTTTAAATAACTTACCTATGAGAACTATAAACCCTTTTTATATCTTCTTCACATTCACCTTATTTCATGAGACCGCCAAAAAAGTCTTGATTTAACCATAATTTGATTGTATTTTCTATCAAAACCTTAGATATTTAGGGCACTCACATTGAAGATAATTAAGAAAATAATCGATTTTAAAATATCCATTTTTAAAAGAATGTTTTTATTTGGGATTAAGTTTTAAATTTAATCCTTTTATTCCCTTATAAATCATGAACAACTTATTAGTCAAACATAATTTGGGCCTATATTCTTTATCCAAACTTTATCTAGAATTCATGTACATGATATTGTTGAAGTAATGTGAAAAATGGATTTTTTAAATTATGGTTTCTTTTTGTAATTTGGGGATTCTTTGGGGTCAAAATAAGAATCTAAGTATCTACTTTGAAGTGGTTATACTGAATCTTTTCTAGTTTATTTCTAAAACTTAAATGGTGGAAAGAATTTGTTTAGTGAAATGTGTTATTGAAAAGAAAGGAAAACAATTTTTAGAATAAAAATGAAGGGTTATCATTAAAAAAATGGATATGACATCCCATAACTATTTATTAATTAAAATTACCATCATTTCCCAAAATAATAAGTTGTAGAAATATTTTTATAATAAAAAAATATAATTTTAAATCAGTTGATGGTAGATAGGTATACAAATTATTGATTCTAATATATCAAAAGTTTTGTACTATCCTTGATAATTTTCAATATTCTTGGGGATAATTCATTTCTAAAGGGAGTAAAGAGAGAACCATTCTTTATTGAAAACTAGAATCATGATTTTTTATTCAAAAAGAGCTAAATCTCATTATTATTCCTTAGATTGTTTTGACATATAAAACCTACCAACCCATAAACATTAAATAACCCATTAATTAATCATTATTTACACTATAATTTGAATCATTTAGAAGTATATATAGAGACTTTTCAAGCCTATTATTCCCATTTCATTTTTTGGAATGAGGAAAACATGGGTTAACTAAAGTAAAATATGTTTGATGATGGAAAATTATAGTGATGTAAGTGTTTTATATTCATGGGCGAATAAATTTAGTGCGAATGAGTTCAATAAATAAATTAAGTAATTTGAAATAAATAGTTTTTAAAAGGAATGATAATTTTTTATGCCTTAGTGTTAAATTAGTGGTTCACATGGGCAAAGGTTATGAAATAACTTTTGTATTTTTTTTCTATTTATTTTTCTAGGATCCCAAGTCATAAGTGTGGAGGAATTGAAAAAGACAAAATTTTCATTATTTTTCTTCAAATTTAAATGATATAATCCCCTTATTTTTTAATATTAAGTGACATTGAATCATTTTTGGTTTACGGGGTTATTTTTGAAATTTTTATAAAATAGGAAAATCATGTTTTTAATTTTTTATCACTATATGTATTTAAATGATATATTATTATAAAATAATAAAAATTGTTAATTTATTTGTTTAAAAGTGTATAATTTTATTAGGATTCATTTCATGTAACTAGACCTTGTGTTGAATAGATCCATATGAGGTACAAATAAAGAAAAAAAATATAAAACCTTTGGGTTGATAGAACATACCAACCTTCATTGAATAACACGTAAATAAAGTTAATTATCACCAAATGAGATGATTGTAGTTGAAAATAAAATAGAACTTGGTTCAAAATATCCCTATAAAATATGATGTATGTATTTGATCATTAATATAGTCATTGGATGCATGAAAGTGGAGGGATATGAACAATCATCATGGATAAAAAACATTACATTATTAATTAATACATAAATATTTCTACATGCATTTAGTGGACATAAAATATTGTTTGAAAAATCCATTATGTATCTAAACAGCATTATAGTTGATGAACTTTAATGATTAAATTGTCTTCTTGGAAAACAATACACTAAAAATAGATGGAAATAACTAGAGGGAAAATCTGACTCAATTATTCCTTATAAATATGTTTCTCCACTAACATTAATGGGTGTGAGAGATTGCATATGTGTTGTATAATAGAATTATAATAGAGAATTAGTTGTAAAATATTATTTCCCATAATGATAATTTATCCATGTCAGTCTAAACTCCTTTGTTTTTTTGGGAAGTGAATATCCAAGGGATCTTCCCTTTAATTTTTTTCACTTTATTATAATCAATATTAATTTCTATAGGAAAAATACTTCTGAATGTAGGTAGTCATCTTATTTATTAATTATAATTTCTTACAAATGTTTCCAGTTTTTATAACTTACGAACGTAAAATTAGTGTTCACGCTATTAAAAATTATTATGTGAGGTCACACCATTGATCATAGTAGGTTCAATCAGTTTTATTTGGTAAAAGGTCATTGGGTAATTAAATCAATTTCATAATTGAAATGAAACCCATATCGAGGTATCTTTATAGTTTATAGGAAATATTTTGTGTTTACTTATAAGCCTTTGAATGATAATTTAGGAATTAAATTAAGTTATATTCTTAGACTAGTATAATGGGAGTGTCTTAAGGGTTGAATCTTTCCAAGTACAATTTTAAAAATTCAATCCTTTTCAACTTTTTCTACATTTCATTTTTAAACTTTCTCTTTTATTTCTGTTATAATATTTTTTAGATTTACTTTAGATTTATGAAAATTCTTTTAATCCTAAATTTTCTTAACCATTACAAAAAATAAATTATCAAAAGTAATTATTTTATCTTAATTCACATCCTCCTCATGAGACAGTATGAGGGACCACTATATTTAATTCTTTAGGGCATAAAATATCAATTGATATTCCATGACAATAATCTCATCATTATTCACCGCCTATGAAAACCATCATTGTATATAGTTTGGTCTATCTATTAAATCAATATGACCACTAATTCTAGTGCATCATCTCATTGGTATATATAATCCTCCATTATAAACGTCTATGAAGTTAGTCTTCTCTATTCATTTATTAAACCCAATTCACCTCCAATCTGTATAGGATAATGAATAAAATTATAATATGTAGATAATGATCAATAATTGAAATATTGAATGGATTAAAAATAATTTAAGAACTACATCACACCCTCCTACCTTTAATATAGTATTAACTATATATCATTCCAAGAAATAAACATGATAATAATTAGGAAATTTTTTTCATCAAAATAAATTAATGGAAATGTAAGAAATAAATAAAATTAAGTAGCTAATTACTGCTTTTTTACTTCATCCATAAATATTTATCTCCCCCTTTACAGTTTAATTCAACCCTTTTTACTTAAGTGCATAGACCCACTCAAAATAAAAAAGATAATATTTTAAAATAAAATATGGCATTCTATTCCAAGATGATACATATGATTCCTTTCATTCATATGATCATCCTCTCTATCTCACTTTATTAAAATACATTCTATATTGTGAAAAAATTAACTCCAACTCCTTAATCAATCTTCAATGGAATCACCCTATATGGAATATACCATGATCAATTCTAACACTCCATATATATTCAACAATATTCCAGAAATTGGAGATCATATGATTTAAGGGATATATGAAATAAGAACTCTTCATAATCATGTATGCGAGATCAAACCGATCTCATCACCCTGTGATTGGATTTATTAAATAATAAAATATTGGGACTTGAATTTTAAATTCAATATTGGGTTACGTTTTCTTAATGTGTTATAATACAATTTTTATTAACAACACCACTTACTTTGTGCCACAGAAGTGTGAATGGGGTGAAACACACCAAGTGTATGGATGAAGTTGGATCCAAGATTCACTTTTGAATTAAATTTCATGGATAATGAGTGGTAATGTATAATACTATAATAACATTAATGAATTTTATTAAAAAAATTATAATTTTTGTCGAATATAGAGAGATTGGTGTTGTATGGATACTATAGGATCAGTGGAAGGTAGTATTGGTAAATTGGACTTCTTGGTGACAAATCAGGATACTATGTGTTAATTGATAAATCTAGGAATTTAGATATGTTTATATATTGAATTTTTTCTTCTAAAATGTTTCTTTGATTTGATATAAGGATTAGATCACTTAAATTTTGGAGTTATAGATTTTTATGTTATAATAATGGTTGTTCAGGTGAATTAAATGGATGGTACTATGTTGTAGGTAATGCATGGTTGGTGAGTCTTGTATTATTCTAATTTGTTCAACCTTAATAGTTCTTAACTTAATATACCCACGACCTTTGATGTGTCACCCCGTATTGTAGAGTCCTTGGACTAGTATCAAGTTTCTATAAATACCTTGGAGAAAAAATACCCTATAAAAAATAACAATAAATAATAGAATCTATAAAGATAATCAATAATTCATAATATAATAGAAAAATATGGATATTATAGTAATAAACCAATCATAAAAAATCATATATGTTATAAAAAATGATAAACCCAATGTAAATTTTATACAAGTCATACATTTGATTCATAATTTATCAAAAGGTCAATCACACACAATACATAATATAAAATTATAAAATAAATCAAGACAAAAGACTAGTTCTAATGGATCACTCAATCCTGTATTTAATCCAAATCCACAATCTCTATCTCATCCCTTAGATATCAGGCCCTTTCTGTTAGCTCTATTATAATCCATGAAATTTTTATTCCCACCAAGGTTCTTATAAAGGATGTAAGACACATACATATCACTCCATCACAAGTGGTGTCCCTAAATAAATCCTTAATATACATATGTGTGTCTATACATAATGAGATATAGAAATTAGAAACACTTAATAAAATACCAATCAAATCAATAGGTGCTCGTAATCCATTTAAATGAGCAACCCTACCTCCTTTATCCAGTTTTTTTATCTCTAAAAACATAGTTAAAAACAATCCAAACCAGCCCTCCCTGATAGATTAGTGAGTTGGAATAATTCCCAACAATTCAAGAATATAAAGAAAATGAACCGGAACCATCCCTAATCTAACTCATAATTCTATGTGACTTGGATTAAATCCCCTCCCAACCATATGTATATATGAGAAACTCAATTGGTATTCTATGAAACCTTGATACCAAGAAACTATTTTTGAATCATGTACAACCTTAATACCAAGAAATCGATTTTTTTTACCTCACCCTACATCAATACCATGCAAGAGATATGATTATAATCACACTGAACTTCAATACCAAGTGAGATACATGGTCATCATCATTACCAACCTTAATTTCGTGTATGAGACATGGTTAGCATCACTCCCAAACTCAAAACCAAGAAAGATACTTAGTTGTAATTGTTCCTAGCCTCATTTCCACTTACTTCTACCCATGTCACACTTACTAAGATACGCTCACCACTAGTCCCCATTATACACATTATTCTCCTTTGTTGAGGAATATTTTAGATCATTTATAAAGACTATGAAACATACTTCACACTAACTAATACCCTTCTAGGTTCGTATTAGTGGTTTACTAGAATTTTATATAAGGAATATGAACATCAGTGTCAATATAATACATTTATACGTCTAGGAGGACCTAAAATTACCTAAATAAAATATAACAAACTCAAAATGTGTGAGTAAAACTATTTAATTTTAAATCATGAAATTCAGTCCTACTCACCATCCATCACATTTCAAATAGTAAATAGAACATATATAAAAAAAATGGAAAACATAGGGAACACATATCTCATATTAGTGGATAAATATTCATTAAATATCATTGGATAATTCAACCTCAAAAAAGGAAAATTCATATAGTTATTTAATGGGAATAACGACAGTTGATCTGAAGCACTAACGGTGGAGATTCTAGTTAGTGGGAGAAGAAATTGATAGGATAAAATTGTTTAATTTTTCAGAATAATACAAGGGAGGAAAGTGTTTTATTAAATTAAATAACTAACTAATTTAATTAAAATTAAAAAAACATAAATGGAGGTTACTGGGTAACTAGTGGAAACCCATTAAATACCCAGTATCACACTAGCCACCTAACCATGGGAAACTGGTAAGTAGTTTGTCCACCTAGGCTTATTAACCCCACCATCACTGAGTAACCAATACTAGGAAACTAGGTAGATGATGGTATTTATCAAATTTGACAGATTTTTACCACTATACTCATATTCTCAAATTATGCCAGCTAGCCTCTACCAACCACTACAATAGTACAAATTATCCAAAATACACAAGCTATTACTGAAATATAGTCAAATTAATACCACGAAGTATATGGGTCATTAAAATCTCCCCACCATATATCTTTTTATCCTTAAGATTCATAATTGGTCCTTTATAGTGAAAATACCATACAAGTGATCTCACACAACCTCAACTCCCATGTATTTTTATGATTACGTCTGTGTTGAGACCCTCATGAACCAAGGGAAACTATATTACCATAGAGGATCTTATCACTCTAGTCTATTATACATATTGGTCGTTTCCTAAATTAAGAATAATCCCCTAGATCTATGCCATCCAAACTAATTACTGGCATGATGTTTGAATGATATCTTTGAATCCGATTCATATTAAATAAATCATGAATCACACTATATCTTTGAGTAAGTACTAGTAAGTATTCCATTATACTAATCCAATCTAGGATCTTGAATAGAGCCAAAAAAAATTATAGTTTCTCAAACACTTGTAATAATTGATTTCCCATTGGAGGATACATCGTCAACATCTCTTATTCACTTATCTTAAATCCCTTTAGTTGGGGTCATTAGTATCTATATGATTATTTTCTTCTGTGGTGGATTCTAATAACATCTAACTCAACTGAATATGTTAAAAGGTCTCTTAAAATAGACTTATTCAAATAAAAAATGACTCTCCCACCTCTAACTAACATAGAGGTTATTGATATGACCTCCCATATAGTTCCCCAATGGGTGTCATTGGAATAAACATAAATAATTGTTATTATAGTAAATCTCTTAAAGATAATGATAAGTCTCCCAATATTCACCAAAATCTTGGACATGTATATTAAGAATATCCTATAACACATGAATAGATTACATAAACTACATATTAGTCTCATGATGGTTCAATGTGTTTTGATTTACCTTAGTACCCAATTCTAGGGGTAATTCCTACCAAAAACAAGAAGTGAATCTAGTATCTTAATTTAAAATAATAATAAACACTCCATGTTATAATACAATTTCTGTATATATAATTCACCTAGATCGTTAATCAAGTAGGTCTCCTTAATCAGTATAAAATATAATGTCACGGATAAGTGATTGATAATAACCTATACCATATAACTGCCTCAGGGAGACCTTAATATATCTATAATGAAGTATATGGTGACCTCATATCATTTCCATATAAGAATGAGTAGTGGGTAAAGATAAAAAATGTGGCTCTACTGTTAAGCCTTCACCTACTAACATATGAGGCAATATGATATAATAACCTTTAAATCTATCTACATCCTAGACCACCAAGCCTATTAGTGGATATTGTGAAACATCATATTCAAATAAGGGAGAACTACCCATTTAGAAGTATGAAAATCCAATATCATGTCTTCTCACATAATCAATTGGACCATAAATCAACCTTGAACATACAAGACTATATCCTCAATAAGAGTTTAGACTAATGGTGGATCCCCAATATAAACATTTTTCCTCATCAACTAAGTGTTTGAGATTTATGTATGTATCTTTATAACCTAATCCAAAAGTGATTAGGAGATGGTCTGAGCTATCATTTTCCCATTTCCATTGCACTCTTGAACATCAAGGTAGGGCTCAATAATGTGGCTCATTATCTACTACTTACTATTTTCCACTCACATCCCTAAGGTCTAAGTCTTCTGACTCGTCTCATCAACTACAATGTTTCCTTTCTCAAGGGTGTATATCTTACCAATGTTGAGAAACTATAGGTACTCAATGAATCTTTTCAATCAAAGGTCTAGTTTATGCATAGAAAATATATATCAATGACACTTGTAATTTTTACAATAAATATTTTTCATATATAAAACAACGGTATTGATAATTCAATGCATGAAAACCCATGAAAATATATGGATCCATTGTTTATTAATTCTAATCATGTAGTATAATTTGTCTAGTACCATAAGAGATCACCCACCCATAATTGTCCAATACTTCTCCAAGAAAATAAATTTAAAATGATGCCTTTATAAAATCAGTTATTAATGGCTATTTTTATAAATGTTTTTTATGTCCGTTATTTAATAAAAGACCTGAAAAACTATATTCTGAGGCTTTTTAAATTGGTTATTCAATAAAAATATAAAAAACGTGTTTTTGATATCAATTATATAATAATATATGTTGAAACATTTTTGTCAACATTGCTTATTGAATAGCTGATGTTGAAAACATTTAGGAAAATCAAATTTCATGCATAAATTTTAATTCAATTTAGTTGCTCAACCCCTATCGATACTCTATGCATTTTCCTCAAACCAAAACAAAAACCCTCTCAATCATTTACCATCACCACTATTACCCTCCTTCATCTTTTGTTGTATTCTATCCAAGACCATTCACCACCACTTTTGTCCATCCTCTAACACCCTCATTCAACATCCTCTGAAATCGATCTTCTCTCCTCAAGCCAATGTCCTCTAGTTTTTATTAGATTTTATAATCATAATGTATACATCAAATGAATATATTTATTTTTTCATAATTTATTTAAAAGTTAATATATTTTTTTATTCTCATATTTTAAGGGTTGTACAGTTGAATATATTAATTTTTTTACATATATTGAATTTTTTAAAAAGTATTTTATAAATTATGATCATATAGGTAGACTAATAAATAAAAATTTAATTATTTTTTAGAAAATTTTTCTTAATAGTTTTTATATGTTTAATTATATTTTTGTATTTTTAGTTATACATTTGTTTTTATGTCATATTTTTTCTTCGTAACATTATTAACAAAATATTGTTTATTTTCAGAATTTCATTACATTTTTTTAGTTATTTTGAGGGAGTATTTTCTTTAAAAAAATTAATAAATATATGTGTTATATTATAATATTAATATAAAATTTATATGATAATTACTTATATAATAATTTGTATTTTTTAACTTTACAAATTAAATTTTTTAAGAAGCAATAATTTCATTATTAAATGTTCTCGATTTTCAAAAATGAATATCATTTAATGATGAAAATATGATTTTGTTGATTAGAAATTTATTTTTTTGTATTAATTAGTTTTTTTAGTTTTTATTGTTTTTTATGATTTGCCTCCATTCCGATGCATTTGGAGTTGATCATTAACCTTCTTTCCAAATGCAAGTGATCATTGTAACTTTAACAATGATGCTTTAGGTAGAACAATGGTTTAGAGGATTGGAGGTCAGGATCACACCCTTGTATTGTAAGGGGAATATTCCCTACATTGGGACTCTCTTAAAGATTTAATAAATGCTCATTAATCCTTGTCAATAATGAAATCACTACTTGTAACATATGTGAAAATGGTCAATTGATGTCATTTTTCAATGTGAATATTTTGTTATATTAGAGGTTGTTCATCATTATTTTTTCAATTGTGGTTTAAATAAAAAAAATATAGCCACTCTAAAATATATCACCATCTAGTGAGGAAATAGGTATTGTTGAGTTTGGATGAGGGTCAGGAAAGGAAATTCCTACATATCCTTTAATTCCCCATATTAAATATATTCTATTATTAACTTATTTAATATTATTTATAGGTATAGTAATAATTATTTAATAAATTATGGTAAATGAGGGTGATATATAATTGATGATATGTAATAATAAAAATATAGCAATAATGGAAATAAATAATAATGAAAACAAATATAAATATAAATATAATAATAATAAATATTTTCCCCCATTTCTTACATTCTTCCCCTCTCTGTTGCTACAGTTTTCCCTAGGATGAACCCTAGGTGGAGGATTCAGTTATACTATATTTTATTTCTTACTTATATGGAATGAAAAGAATTATTATGGCCTTATTTCACAATGTTTTAGGATTTAATCAAATTTTCATGTCATTGGGATAGGTGCCTCCATGTTTTCTCCCATTTCGTAGTAGTTTGAGTTGTGCTTCAATTTCTAAAATTATGGTTCTTAGAAATTAAATATGATTAGTGTTAAAATAGATATTGTAGAGTATTTCTATTATTTTTTTTATTCAAAATAAATATTAATCATATAAATAAATTTCCAATGGAAAATTTATGGGTTTTAACTTGGAATATTTGTTAAACCGGACATCTAAGAACGTTTTAGACTTTTTTTTAAAAAAAATATTTGTTTAAAATATTTATAGTACCTAAATGATGGTTTATTATTATTGAAACTTTCTTTTTTTTTTGATGATTTCCATTGTGAAACTCCCTTATTCTTAAAAAAAATTGTTTTAAACTACATCCCTTCATTGGATAATCATACATTTTTATGAATATTTATATATATGTAGGTGATAGGTACATTACTATATATACACACATGTGTACATATAGATGTATACTTGTATATATATATATATATATAAATTTCATAGATTATATCTATGAAACTTGGTTTTTATAATGGTGTACTTGATTTCAAAAAGGTGATTTTGAAAATGGGTTTTAAATGAGTTTAAATATATCTTTATTTTCAAATAGATTTTCAATATAAATTTTTAAATAGTAATTTACTTGATATGATACATTGTGTGTCGGTGGGATTGATGATACTTTAAGATTTTATTATTGGTCATTTTATGATTGGAACATTTGAGACAATATGTTATTTGGTAATATGATGGTTGTTTCCCTAGTTAGTCATGAGGTGATACCAAGAGCTTAGTTTAGGTTTCCTCAAGAGGACTAGGTTATATTGTCTCTTGGGTAGCTTAGTGGAAAAGTGTTATGTGAGAGAGTTAGTTGCCTTGGAACCAATTGTTCATATCTCTTCCCACGTTTTCTATCTTAGGATTATAATGATGTTTTTTACTTTTCTTCCCACACTCTCGCCTATTTTCATTATTATGGTTCATCAATTTGTTTATTTTTTTATTGGTTTTAATTGGGTTTTTTTATTTTCACTTATTTAGTGAAATTAGTTTTCATTTCCTGTAAATTTTTCTTTCCTAAAAGAATTATTTTCTAAAGAGGTTTCTTTTTCAAAGGCATGGTTTGAACAACATTTTTTAAAGCCTTTTCTAAAATTAAATGATTAAAAGAACTTTTTAAAATTTTCTTTAAAATATTTTTTCATGTTTTAAAATGGGGTTTAGAAATTATAATGATTCATTTTCATAAAAATAGATAAAATACATATTTTAATCTATTATATTTCAAACTAGTGTTTCTATAATCTTATGAAAATAGAAACAAATGGATTTTGTGTTTCTTAGAAACATGGATTATTGCTCACAACAAAATTACAGCACATGGTTTTTGAAGTTTGAGTGGCCTCTTGGAAGATGCGAGTTTGGTTCCTAGTTTCTCAAAGATTGAGAAGATATTCAATATAGAGAGTTACCTCAGGTCACGGGGAATCTTTTGATTAGGTATATTAGTTTTTATTTTCATCATTTATCATGCATATTCCATTTAAGACTTTTACTCCTTTACTTGGTTTTAGGTGTACTAATATTGTGTTGGTGAAGGGTATGAATCTATTGGGGGTAGTTTTTGTAGGGGAGGATGTTTAGAGTTTGATTCAGGAGTTTATTTCTTTATATGTTATCGGATGTTTATTATTTTCCCTATATCTAATTTTTGTGTGGATTTTTGAATAACAGATAGGTCGTGGGGGATGTTCCTGAGAAATTTTGTTGTACTTGAAATATTATTTAAGGGTTAGATCATTACCAATTCTTATTACTGATTCCATTTAACTTTTCACCTGACTGTGGGGATTGGGAATGTCGCTTGGGAAAGGGGTGTGCCAATTCGGGTGCCTGTTCAAATGAAAACTTAAGCTCGGTCCTTGAAAATTATATTAGAGCCTTTTTTGTAATAATTATATAATGGGATTAAAACTATTGGGACAAGAGTGGTAATTTTGAAATGATGGTCTAGATAGATCTTTTCTGATTCAAACCTCAATTTTTTAGGGGAAGTTGGTATTTGGATTTCATTTTGGGCATTTCTAATGATTGAGATTTGATATATGGTGATGTGCATTGTCCTTATTTTCATGGAAGGTTGTATTTAAGTTTTCTCTTAGTTTTGGGATGGATATGGAGATATATTATTGTATGTGAGGTTGTATTTCATTACCCAAAAAACCATGTGACAACCAAATGCTTGATTGTGGATCTATTTTATGAACAGATGCATGATTGGCACATAAACCATCACAATATGACCATGTATGGCATGATTTGTAACACCCTAAACGTTATTATAACTATAATAATAATTTTTTAGTTATTTTTTTAATGAAAATTATTTTTTAAAATACACTAAGGACAAAAAGAAACATTTTATTCAAACAATAAAATATTACATAAATACATAATATTACAACTACTCAAGAAAATTCATCACAAGACCCAGTATAATAAATGGAAGACTATCAAACATGAGAATAAAGATGAAAGTGTAGTTGAATACCCTTGGATCGGTCGTAAATAAAAAAGTATTGCAAGAGGTATAGAAAAAATGCTAAGCATTAAAGGGATATGGAACACCATTCTTTTGAAGCAAGAGATGATCCTTGATCTTTTGAAATACCTTTAACGGGTATTTATACATCTTAAAATGAACCTTATAAGTAACCTTTGAGGATTTAAAGAGGTTTTTGGCTTTTATAGATGTTGGTTGGGTTTAAATAGTGTTTTTAGTTAATTAAAATTATGTATTTTAATTATAACGTAAGACCAAACATTGGTATTTTATGTGTTTAATTATGTGAAATGTTTTAAATACCTTGTGACAATACAATGGTTTGATATAATGTGGGTAATTTAATTAACCATAATTTTTTATTATTTTTAAATTAAAATGATTTGGTTATAATTTAAAGATGTTTTCATTAACTAGTAATATTAATTGAATATTTTAATATAGAAAAAAATATTAAAATTTTAATCATTATCTATTAATTTTATAAATATTAAGTATTTAACAATTTTGGAACCAAACATAGTCTTGGGAGACACCTCAATAAAGTTATAGAGGACCCTCAAGGGGTCGACCCCAGTAGGGAGGTGTCTATCCAGGCTAGGGAGGCGCAAGTAGCAAGAAAAATGGGTGTATAGCATAGGCGACATGTGCATGGTGTTGAAACCACTTTGTGTATACGTTTGTATTTGTTTTCAATAGTTGTCAATGGAATATCAAAATGAAAGAGATCATGAAGTACTCCGATGAAGTAGAGGAGTAGTGATTCAGACGATTGTTGTGTTGATCGTAAGTTCAAAGAACATGTGTCAAAGGTGATACATTGTTTACAACAATGAAGAATGTGAGGAGTAATCCATCCAAGGATGATTAAAGCAGGATTGTGTTTTTGGATGAAGACTATACAATTCCTCCTTATTGCATAAGAACCATGGGCTTTGATGAAGACCATGCAATTACTCATGATTGCATGAGAACAATGGGTTTTGATGAAGACCATGAAATTACTCATGATTGCGTGAGAACCATTCTAGAGACTTCTTGACGGATTGAATCACATGGTTTGCATGGAATTGATCATGATGGTTGATGAAGGAGGCAATGTGCCAATGAGTTGACTTATGAAATGGCCATGCACATCACATTGTCATAGATGATGATGATCACCAAGAAGAAGTGTTGTTGAGGTGATCGTGCTTGTCGACAAAGAAAACAAACGACATACAAATTTGTTGACAAAGGAGATTCCATGGGGACATGTCGAGTTCAAGAATTGGGGTCAACGATCTATGTTTGATTCAAGAACATCGACAGAGGAATGGATGATCTGGAGGCGGTACAAAAAGAGCAGATACAAGGTGGCGCCGTTTTCTAGTGTTTGCCAAATTTCAGGGCCTCAAAATCAACAAATGAAGAAGAGTGATTTTGGCAAAGGGACTTGCGCGCCATACTCTTGGTAGATAGGAAACTTGCACGCCATATGTTTTTGAATATCAGAACATCAAAATATGGCAAAGGGATAAGGGTCGCGCAAGTTTTGGTGAGGTCGCGCAGGTGAATTATGTACCGGGAAGAGACTTGCGCGCCGACGCCTTGAATGCATTATAACTTGCGCGCCTATGGTTTTTCGAGATCAGACGATCCAAATTTGGAAAAGGAAAGATGTTCTCGCAAGTTTGGATGTTGATCACGGAAGTGCCTAGCAGGGGCCGAGACTTGCGCGCCGATGGATGACTTGCACGCAGCCGTGCAAGGGGTCCAGTTTGCCTATAAATACTGGACCACCCCTCCTCATTTCTCATGGAGCTCAAGACTTTGAGATTGTTCGAGCTCTCGTCGCGCAAGTGGTTGAACCGCGCAAGTGGTAATTGGGTCGCGCAAGTAGAGGTTGCGCGCCGACTGATGGTTGAGCGCCCCAGGTGATTTGGGCAAGAAAGGAAGTGAGTCGCGCAGGTTTGAAGTTCAAGAAGGCAAAGTCGTGTAGGTGCTTTGGAGACACTTGCGCGCCAGGTTATACTTGCACGCCTAAGACTTGCGCGCCAGATGGAGACTTGCGCGCCAGGATTGAAAAGAAGATCCAAATATTATTAAAGCACGCCCGCCTTTCTGGAGCTGCACAAGAGCTGAAATATTACCTGATACTTCTGGTGCAAAGTGAGATTGAAGAAGAAATCTAAATGATACATGCATGATCTCATGCATACATGGAGAACTGATTCTGAAAATTCCGAGTAAGCTGAGCTTCATTAAGTAATCAATCACATTAGTGATTGTGATTCAGGCAAACGAAGACAAGGGGATCTAGTGCATTCATTCATTGCACTAAAGAAGAAGGATTGAACTAAAAGCAGCATCAAATCTGAACACTGATGCAAGAAAAGTCTCATGCTGAACAGGAGACGAAGAACTTCAATGCACACCTATTAAAGAGACTTTCACGTCTATAAACTGAGTGAGACTTCACCAAGGGCAGTGAGCCAGGGGGAGTCAACGGGAGTGACCCGAGGGACGCAGTGAGCTATCCCTGAACAATTGTAAAGGCAGTGAGCCTAGGACAGAGTGTCTGTACCCGAACATTTGTAATCCATAGCTAGTGAAGCATAGTGGATTTAGGTATGACCGGAAACCTGTCAGCGTATACTCCTTGGACGTAGCCCTTAGTGGTGAACCAAGTAAATATAGCTTTGTCATCTGTCTCTTCATGTGAATGTTTAATTGCTGATCATATCCATCATACAGGTTTAAGTAGTTCCTACCAACGTGGGAACAAGATCCATAGCTTAAAGAAGAAAAAGGTGTCACCCTAATTCACCCCTCCCCTCTCAAGGTGTCCCGGGGTCCTACACATGGACCCATGTGTTGGGCCTGATTAGGTGTGAGAAGAGGGTGGGATGTGGTTCAATGGGTGGGTTCCTATGTGTAAGGACCCCATGAGTGTGTGTTTGTGTCATCAAGATATAGCGCCACATGAAGAGTCTTATATGGAAGTCCTGAAACCCTTGAGGTTTCAATATGGGATGTGGTATTTTCTATTGTGAACGATCATAGCTGCAGGATCTTACCACGCGAGATCCTGGCTATCTGGAATAGTTTAGCATTTGAACCCCCACTGCTGCATTTCAATATCCATGTTTCTCTCACCTGTCTGATCTGGCTCCACCCGATCTGGACTATCGAATCATTTTAAAAACGCATGATCAAAAAAATTCTTCCAATCGATCCCCAGTCTAATATCACTTGTTTATCCCATTTAAAACAAGCCTCTCAACCTTTGATATCTGATCAGATCCATGACCACATCCCCTCAATCCATTCCTTAGCCGCACAACTCCCATTGTTAAATCTTTTTGGGTTAATCCCAACCCTTGGATTAGATCAGTTTTAATATGAAATGTCTGTTCCTTATTGCTTATTCTTCCTCATAGAGCCACACCAGTCCCCATCCGACCATGTAGCTGCTAGCCCCTTTATGTCCTCTATTTCTCTTGATGCAATATTTCAACTCTCATTGAATTTTCTTTATTCTCTTCCCCTTGTTTTATTTCCAATGAGGGTGTTATTTTAAAAAAAACATCTCCACCCTTTACTCGGATCCTCTTTACCACTGCAATTTTATATTTTAGGGTGTCAATCAACATGTTTCTTGTTGATTTGTGATAATTAATGTTTCTGTCTCGGTTAGATATGGTCAATTTCTAACATCAATAAAAAACTTTCATTTTTTAAAAAACCTCACTTTTCACCCATGTTGTTACCCAAAAATTCCATCTTCCAAGATCTCTTTTTCTATCTCAGTTCCAGAAAAACTTAGCCTCACCATGTTTGAATCAAGTAAGGGATTCTATTATTTATATTATTTTTCAAAACATATGTACATATACATACATCTATATGTTTTTATACTATATACTTTTAATCCAAATGGTATATATGATATGAAATATTGATTTTTCAAGGATCTATTTCTTTAGAATTAATGTTTTAAGGGTGTAATTTTACTACCATGCTATGATATTTTATGAAAAAAAAATTATATATATGTGCATATACATGTGTATATGCACAAATACAACATAATATTTTTAGTATTTATATATGTGTGTTAAGGGTTTCTTTACCATGAATATTACATCTAAAAACTTATTTATTAAATTATATTTAAAATTTTACTTTTATAAAAGTGATATACATATATATAGGTATATGCATGATCCAACATGAACGTAAACACATTTACATTTATTTATCAACTTCTTTCTTGGTGTGTGTTCATATGGGAGGGTTCTTTTTTTAAAATTTTGAAAGCTTTTTATGTATACAAACCACATAAACTTATATAAGTATATAGTTATATATATACATATATAAGAATTTAATAATAAAAAAATTATAGATGTTCTTTCACTCTAATTTAGAAATTGTATTTTTGACCTCCAAAATAACATCTACTGATTTTAAACTCTTGTAAACACTTTTTTTCTCAACTGAATGAGATAGACCATATAATTTTATGAGAAATTATGCAACATGTTTTCATTTCATGTGTGAACCTATTTATTTATTTTATAATATTATTTTGAGAAGAAAAAACAATATATTCATTTTTGATTAAATGTGAATTTATTTCATTAATCATTTTATTGATGACTTACAAATAAATACAATTAATTTAAGTATGAGATGAATCTTTTTGTGATAATATATGGATTAATAACTACATTTTTCAGGATGGTCTGGGACACTTTGGATTGTTTAATTAATATTTACCTCAATAATTTATAATGAATTTATTTTCATCTATGATTAAGATTTAAATAAATCAAAGTGGTATGGGAAACTTTGATTTAAAGAAATATTTTTATTAAATATATGAGGAATGCATTGGATAAATTATGTAATGGGTGAGGCCCGGTGTATCCTCTCAATTCATCGGTAGGTCTCATGAGACAAACTATGGTCATCAAATGAGGCCTTAATAGAATAATTATGTATGGCCTTGGCATGACGCTTTGGCACAATGTTTATGATGTCTAAAATTATGCATTTCCTCAATATTAAGCTAGTAACTAATAATTCATTGGGTTATTCTACTAGTAGAATACCCATGGTTAAGAGCCTTTTTCTTATGTACATATTTTGAGAAAATATTATTTTATATTAATATTTGTATCTATACCACTACTATGCTATGGATAACTTATGTGTGGCCATTATCTAGCTCTAAGTGGCTTTACATGTAGTTCTGCTCAGCTGTGCACATATTTTATAATACATTTTATTAGTAACTCTTAAATATGTTTTTCAATTTTGAGCATGAGTTTATCCTAAAAGATGTTTCAGAATCTCTCAAGAAAATGATGATGACATGTTATGAGAGATGTTAATTTCATGATTTAAAGCATGTATTTAGGGAAATGTAAAAAAATTATTTCTTAAAGGTCTTATTTTAAAACCCCTTACAGAGAATTTTGTGCTCACCCTGTGTATATAAATTATTCTCACTAGTTTAGTGGAAGTGATATAAGGAATTTCTTATGTGGAAGCATTACAATGATGTTACTTAGCTTAATGTTTACTAAATTTTGTACTTTTTTATCTGAATGTATTACTGGAATTCTAATTCTCCAAAACCTAGGCCTCTTAAAGAAACTATGTTGTATTTAATGTTGTGTTTTTATTTAAGTTTCTTTTATAAAAAAATAACACAGCGTCAGAATGGGATGAGTCCGGTTCCTCGTGCTCGAGTCCTTAGAGTTGGTATCATAGGAACGACCCAGTGAACTTTTAAAAAATTAGAATAAAACTGCTAATTTAAGTATGTATTATTAAGAGAAATACCTTTCTTAAAGGTTTATATGGAAGTTGAGGGTTCACCAACAAACCTCTTTTCACTTCCTACTGAGCTTTTCGAGACCATAATAGTAAAATCATGTTTAGATGCTTATCATTCTTTCACAGACCTATGTTTGACTTAAAAACAACTCTACCAAGTGTCAAACAACCCAAATGTATTTTGACTCTATCAAATATTTAATCATACCTATTACATTATGTCGTCTTCACAACTAGCATATTATGTGCATAAAAGAAAGTACAATGAAGGCCTCTTGTTATGTTTCACCCTATCTTAGACTTATCTGTCCTTTGAAAAATTCCGAAAAGTTGTAGAGGTGGGTGAACCTCATGCATCATATCTATTTCATGTTCTGATATTTAGCATGTTCGGAAGACTTTATGATATTTGGTTGTTAGAAAACTAATTTTTTCAACTAGTCTATCGGAACCAATTCCATTCAGGTATCTATGAACATTACACCTCCCATGCCACTCTCCCGGGGACCTATTTTTGTTCACATGAGTTCAACCATGGCTTCTTGAGGTGATGAAATATTGTTATGTTGTCTCTTATCAACCATTCAACTTTCTGGTGCTCTACTAATTTGTATATCCTCACTCGTGTCAAAATCTCGGTGATGATACTTTTTAATAGTTGGTTGTTTTTAGCTGATTTTGTTTTGATTGGGGGGGGGGGTTGTTTACAAAGCTTAATTGAAATGATTTATTGATTAATATTTATTTAAAATTTTGATAAATATTGGGGTGAGTTCATCATTGGGTAGTTAATCTTGTGATATACTTGATCCTTGCTTTATATTTCATTAAATTAACACCCTTGTCACAAGTAGACATTGATTGGAATTCCCAAGTGTTAAGGCTTTAATCTAAGCCTTAGAATAACATAGGGCTCTAATATTAATCATATCATGTTTATGGAAGTGTATTTATGGTTCCAATATTCAATGTAAACCACTCTTTAAACAAAACAATTCATCAATCCATGACATGCTAAGTCCAACATACACAATGTTAATTCAAAGAATATTCATCGAGCAAAAGCTCTCAATAACTTAACATACCTATATTATAAATCACCCCAATGATAGATTTTACTCATCCATTGAAATTATTAGTAATATGGTTTATTATTTATATAATGATTAATTAAGAAGATAATAAAAATAATGTCATATGAAAAGAGTGGTGCACCGAACACACACACGAATGACGAAGAGAAATAAACACTGACTTTTGATTTAATGAGAAAGAAAAATAAAAAATGGATTTTAATGGATTTAAACTATTTTAATACCATTAATATTTAATAATAGAGGTTTTATGATTAATATATAATATGAAATGGAAACTTACATTAAAATAGAATTCCAAAAAACAAATGCTTACATGATTATAATCGAACAACAACACAAAGGTAAATGAAAGGAAGCAAGGAGAATCGATTTCTAAAGTTAAAACTTTAGTATGGAAGATCTTACCCAGCCTTTGGATGATCCTCGTTCGTTCCAACCTATCCTTTTTATCTCTGAAATTCCAACCCCTTAAATGGATATGAGGGGGGTGTATATATAGACCAAGGAGGTGGACTGTTTACATTCCAAAACTACCCATCCACTTGGCACAACAATTTGGACATCTATATAGCTGAATCACAAACTATCTTCTTCTTCCATGTTTTATATATGAATTTATTCAATCTACCACTAAAATTTGGCATTTATTGGACTTAAGGAGCCAAAGTTATGGAAATTTCAATAAACAATTGTAATATGCCCATTTCAATCTACACTTTTTCGAAGGATTAAATGTGAATGGTTTGTTTTAATAGTAAGATGCCCTCAAATAAAAATATTTTCTTCTAACAAGTTAGCCTCCCATATCTTATATTTCATACTATAAAATCCCAGCTTGATTTGATGAGTATATCTGGAGAAATTCATGAAGAGTGTCTTGATTTTAATTACATGCCATAATGGTGGGATGGACTTCAAAGAATCAGTTGGGGCCCTTTTTGTTTTAGATGGACATTAAAATTTTTAACCATGATTATTTTGGATAATAAAGAACATATGATAGAGTTTCATTAAATTTGGGATTGGGGATTTTGACCAGCAACACAACCATCATGGATGGTCCAGTTTCTTCCCAAATTGTTTGGGTCTTCTTGTGTAGACCATATAACCCTACGAATGGATGATTTGTCCAAAGGTCCCTTATAATGAAATGTTTTAATTGGAGTAAGAAACCATAAAAAGTAATAATCATGAATTTTTTATAATTAGGGTGGTATTTATAATTAAAATAGTAAAATTAATTGATTTAATTAATTCAAATAATGCCCAAAAAATTACATTTAATATTAAAACATGAGTATTTCACACCAATTATGCACCTTTCATTGAAAATATGTAAATAGATTAAATAAAAAGTTCTGAGTAAATTAATAACATCAAATCCCCCACACTTAGTCTTTTTCATTTCCTCATGTGTAATAATTATAAAAAAAATTCAAAATAATTTTCACTCACAAACAAATAATAAAATTTTGTTTTCCCCACTCATGGGAGTTTTAAACTATTTCACTCAAACATATTGAATTACACCTCAAATTGTTACAGAAAAAATGTTCCAAAAAAAAACTATTTTGTCATCTCCAAATTTAGAAATGGAAAACATCGGCACTCAAAACTTACTCCTCTCAGGATGATAAAAGTTTATTTCTATAGGTTCGCTCATTCCCCAACCAAAAGTGAAATCGTATAGTTTGAAAGAGATCTCAACTTCCATTCCCTATCCTAAAGTGCACAAAAATAAAGAGATATTTTGAAGTGGTTTTTCTATGTCTATGGGATGGATGGAATTTAGTGTTCAAAAGGGTAGAAAGAGGGGTAAAACACCAACATGGAAAAAGAAATGCACAATATTTTTGAAATAAAACATGGAAGAAAATGGAAACACATATTTACAAGGGAACAATTTTGTGAATCAAGACACAAAATTGGATTAAAAAATTGAAGGGAATGGGAAGATGGAATATTTACAAAACAAAAAACATCCCCCACTGACATAATTGTTCTTTGTTTTTTTCATTTTTCAAAATTTTTACTTGAAATAGATCTCACACTCATCACCCTACCCATGATAGATCGCCTCATGACACTAATTTTAATAGTTATAACAAGATCAAAGGTTGAAGAAGAGTGATTTTTGACCCACCCAAGACACAAACCATTCTTTTTTTTCTTTTTTTTTGATTTGTTTTGGAACACGTTCCAATAAAATTTGAACATTATTTCATAACCATATATACATTCCCAAAACTCGCTGAAGGATAACCTCTGCCCCAAACTAAAATGTATTATTTTCCTCAATAATATGATAACATGTTGAAAATCAATAAAATATAACCCAAAATGAAATCTATTCCCCCCACATGTAAATTTCAATAAACAATGCAATGTAAATCCCTATTGATGTTGGGTGGGATAAGGTATTAGGCTTGTAATGTGTCTATCAAAGAAAATATTTTTATAGGCTCATCGGGGCTTTCAAAATTAGGATTAATATAAGGGTAATGGGAGGATTTTTTGCTATTGTGATTCTCATGAGGTTCATAAAATTCCTCTATCATATTAATGAACAAAAAAGTTTGAAATTCAACTCGAATGTCCATAAACTCAAGACTCACAACAGTTGTTGAAAACACACATTTTGAAAATATGGGCATAGGTGGCCTTGGCATGAAAGCTAATTCTGTTCCTCATGGTTGGGGTAAAATAATTTTCCAAATCACAAACTGAGAATTCAAAATTTTCTGGTTTTGACACAAGATTAATTATCCAAATGTTTGATGAAAATACAATTTTTTGTGAATAAAACATGTTTTTGACTCTCCAAAATGGTAGGAAAATTTTTCAAAATTGGATGGTGAGTAAGTATGAATCTTTTTGGTTTTTTTAATTTTTTTATTTATAATTTATTTTTTTAGTTTTTTTAAAATACACACCCACACCAAAGAAAAAGATAAAAGAAAGAGTTTGATGAATAAAGTGGTAAAAAATGAAAGAGAGAGGAATAATAAGAAAGAGGTAGAAATAAAAAGAGATAGAGAGAGAGTGAAATTGGTTCGCCCTGGTTTGGATTTGGTGGGTTATCGTCTCCATCTAGTCATTTGTTTAATGTAGAATTTGTGTATCCAGTGTAATTTGATGTTGTTCCAAGATTTTGTGTCCTCTCATGGTGATGCTTTAACTGATGTCCATTAACATTGATTGTCATTTTTGAATAGGGTTCTGGGACTTGCACTTCACAAAATGGGTAAACATGAGAAAAAAATAAAAGGACCTTCCCAACAAGAATTAAGCATACCTAGGTGAATTCAAAATAAATAATTTAAGATCATTACCTTTTACCCTTCATGAAATACCTTTCATAGGATGTGTTTATCATGGAGTGCCTTGGATTTTTCTTTGTATAGATTATAATTATCATAAGAATCAAGTCGAAGCTCCTCTAGTTCATCCAATTGCAACAATATTTCTTCACAAAATTTTTAAAAATCCATATTACAAGTTTTCTCAGCCCAAAATGACTTAGGTTGGATTTTAACTAGAAAACAACATGTTTTACCAAAAACTATGCTAAAAGGAGACATCCCAATGGGTGTTTTATAGGCAGTTCAATAAGACCAAACTGCTTCACCAAGTCTTTCAAGTCAGTATTTTATGGTGGGTTCTACAATTATCTCAAGCACTCTTTTCACTTCCCTATTAGAAATTTCATCCATACCATTTGTCTAGGGGTGATATGCAGTTGATGTTTTATGTACAACCCCATTCTTTTTCAAAATAGTTTTCATGGTTCTATTAAAAAAATGGGTTCCTAAGTCACTTATCAGGGCACGTGGTGTGCCAAATATTTGGAATATGTGTGTTTTTAGGAACTCTCTAATAGTATGTGAATCATCCTTTCTAGTGGGTTTGGCCTCGACCCACCTACAAACATAATAAAATGGAAGAAAATGTATGATAATCCATTGAATGGGGGAATGGTCCTATGAAATCGATGCCCCAAACATCGATGATCTCGTAGAGAATTAATGGATTTTTGGGCATTTCTCTTCTCATTGAAACTGTGCCAAAATTTTGGAAAGTGGGACATGATTGACAGAACTCATGTGAGTCCTTAAATAGTTAAGGCTAGAACAATCCAGAGATTAGGACCTTTTGGGAGGTCATTTATGGTCCAATGTGGCCACATTCAGGAAGTGAGTGATAGAATTCAAATATGGAAGAATTTTCACATTCACCAACACATTTTATAATTACCATGTCTTCCCCAGTTTTCCAAATATTATTATCTTCCCAAAAATAGAATTTTGAATCACTTTTCAGCTTCATTTTTTGTTCTTTTGAAAACATTTCAGGAAACATACCAGCAACTATGTAGTGTACAATTAGGGAATACCATGGTAACTTTGGAGTGATAGATGAAAGTTTATTAGTGGGGAATTCGGGATCAATGATTTCTGAACAAGAAGAATTAGACATTCTACTCAGGTGATCAGCCACATAGTTTTCGTTTCCTGTTCTATCTTTGATTTCAATGTGAAAATCTTGGAGCATTAGGATCCATTTTTTTAACCTCAATTTAGAGTCACTTTTCTTTAGTAGTAACTTTATAGGAGAATGGTTTGTGAAGATGATAATTTTAGAACGTAAGAGATAGGGATGGAATTTATCTAAAGAATAACCCGCTGCTAAACGTTTACTTTCAATGATAGTGTAGTGAGATTTAGTTTCATCCAATTTTTTTGAGGCATAATAGATTACATGAGAGATTTTTTTCTCTTCTCTAACCAAGAACAACCCCAACAGTTGTATCAGAAGAATCACATATCAACCCAATGGTTAAGGACTAATCTGGGGGTTGGATTATCAAGGAAGATGTAAGAGCAGTTATGGGTTCAATGAAGGGTCTCTTAAAAACCTCATCGAAATTGGAAAGTGACATAATTTTGAAGCAACTGAGTGAGTTAGAGGGAAATATTACAGATGTTATGGATGAATCACTGATAGAAATCAGCATTACTGAGGAATGAATGGATTTCTTGAATAGAAGTGGGTTCTGGAAGTGATTGGATCACTTCAATTTTGGAAGGATCGAGTTCAATACCCTCTTTTAAAATTATGTGCCCTAGAAAAAATCCCATTTTCAACCATGAAGGGACATTTTTCAAAATTTAACACAAGGTTACACTTGAAACACTTTTGAGGACTAGAGAGATTGAATTCAACAAAGATTCAAATGACTCAACACAAATAGTAAAGTCATACATTAATACTTCCATGCATTGTTCAATGAATTCAGAAACAATACTCATCATATACCTCTGGAATTTTTCATGAACATTATGAAGGAAAAAAGTCATTCTTCTATATGCATATGTTACAAAGGGGTACGTGAAGGTAGTATTTTCTTAGTCCTAAGGTGCGATTGGTATTTAGAAGTAGCCATTGTATCCATCAACAAATAAATAGCGTGACTTTATAGATAATCATTCTAGAATCTGATCATGGAATGGAAGAGTGTAGTGATCATTTCTTATTTCAATATTCATTTTTCTATAGTCAATGCACACATGCCATTTTTTCTTCCCTCAAGTTGTGACTAACTCCCCGTGTTTATTTGTGACAACAGTTATTCCACCATTCTTAGGTACAACTTGAATTGGACTAACCCATTCACTATCAGAAATTTGGTAGATAATACCAAATTGAAGAAGCTTGGTGATCTCTTCCCTAACTACCTCAAGTATGATTGGATTGTGTCTTCTTTGTGGTTGTATAATTGTTTTTTATGATTACTCAAGATGGATGTGATGCATGAAAAGAGTAGGTTTGATTCCTGGTATGTCATCTAGGGTCTAGCCTAAGGCCTTTTTGTTTTCCTCTAACACCTGAACAAGTTTGGAGACCTCATTTTCGGTAAGTGAAGTGGAGATAATGATAGGGTAATAATGATCATGGAAAAGGAATACATATTTCATGTGTTGTGGAAGAGGTTTCAGATCAGTCTCATCTTTCATTTATGGGTTAGACAACTCAAATATGGGGGAAGGTACTTCAGTTGCTTCAGATTCATTTTCCTTAATATTGTTCAAGGTGGAGCAGTAGATATCATAATTGATGTGGGATTCAAGAGAGTTATCAAGTTCCTATAGATTGATGGATTCTATGAATGAAAGGTCCACATCAACATCACCATTTATGACTTGGTTAATCATGGTAAAGATTTTACAGGATCCTATCTTATTAGAACATGATAAACATGATGGAATGGGGTTCAATTGACTGTCATAAGTTTTCTCAAAAGCATGGATTGATAATGAAGAGTGATCATCATATGGGTATTGCATGGCTTGGAAAATGTTTAACTTTACCATTTGGTCACCAAATTCCATGGATAAGTTTCCTGAATGGACATAAATCTTGGTTTTCACCATCATTAAGAATGGTCTTCCTAGAATTAAGGGAGATCGAGAATATTTCATCACACCTTCCATGTCAAGGACATAGAAATCAGTAGGGAAGATAAGATCATTCACATCAACAACGATATACTCGATTATACTCTCACGAATTGCAGTGCTTTGATTTTCCAATTGAATTACAACACCCGTTGGATGTAAGGGACCAAGACCATGTTTAGAGAAGATTAATTTGGGCATGATGTTAATTTAGAATCTTAGGTCTATGAGTGTATCATCAAAGATGAAACTTCCAATTTTTCATGGAACTGTAAACGACCCTAGATCTTTTCACATTATGTGAATATACTACTAGGTGGAAACATTTTCAAAGGTCCTAGTAGACTCTTATGGGTGCACAATTCCTTAAGAAACTTGGCGTACTTAATGATTTGTTTTGTGGCATCTATGAGGGGAATGTTGGCTTTAACTCGTTTTAACATGTCGATCATTTCAGGATTAGGTTCAAAGGACTTATTTTTCTTAGAAATTGATTGAGGAAAAAGAATTAGGTTCCTAAGTGGAATTGAAGGTGGTGAGGGAATGGATTAATATTCCTTTTCAAGTTTAATTTTCTTTTCATTTTATAGGTCAACATTGAAAGGGGAGTTTGAGGGCTCATCATGAGGAATACAAATTTGATTTCCTGGTCTAAGTGTAATTTCACTTACATTAACCTTGAGGTTGGGTATTGTTTGAGATGGGAGTTGGGAAGAATTTAATTATTGTTTCTAGATTAGGTGGGATGAAAGTTGACCAATTTTTATTTCAATGTTTTTGAGGATGGAACTGGTGAATGAGGCAAGATCATTCACTGCACTTTCCCATGGTTTCTTGGAAGAAAAGGATTGTCCCAAATTGGGATTACCTTGATTTTGGTTCTTGGAAAAGTGACTGTATTGGTTTGGGAATTTTTAAGGCCCACTAGGAAAGTTTAATATAGGGGGAGGGAGAGTTGGATTAATTCTATGAGGTTTAGGGGAAAAAAGGTAAGGTTGTCGGAAGTTATCAACAATTTGACCATATTAGAATTGTGTTGGGTTTTGAAGAGGGGATTGAGGGGGATGAGAAATGGGATTACAATACCTCAAACCTTGGTTGATGGTAGAAGAGAATGTCTCAGAGTGGGGTTGGTTAAAGTTTCTAATGAACTAACCTTATTGTTGAGGGTTGGTGTTCCTCTAAGCATGTGTTTTATTGAGCTCCATTGGTCCTGATGAATTAGAGGGCTCCTCTTGAAGTTGTAAACATGTGTCAATTAGATGAAATGGGGAGCTACAAATTCCAAAGTTCTTGATAGGTCCATGGAATATAGATTGTGTAGAAGATGAGGATGGGGCTTTGGATTCCATATCTAGTTGTCACACGAGACCTTTATGTTCACTCATCCACTATGTCATCTTGTTCGGCTCTATTGATATTCTATCTTGGGATTGATTGACTTGATAATGTGCTCAATTATGAAATTGTTGTGTGTTTGTATCCATGTTTCATATGAGATCTCTTGAAGATGAAAGAGTTTTATCAACAAGATCACTTCCACTTGCGGCATCAATGAGAGTTCTCTCCATAGACAATAACCCCTCATAGAATTATTATATCAAGATTTTGTCAGGTATTTGGTGGTGTGGGTAGGTTTCTGCAATATTTTTGATCCTCTCCCAATTCTCATGGAGTGATTTATTGTGGAATTAGTTGATACCACTAATTTCCTTTTGGATGGAAGCAGTATGATAATGAAGAAATAATTTCTCAATGAAAATTCACTTCATGTCAATCCACGAGTTTATGAAACCAGGAGGGAGGTAATAGAGACCTAACTTGGAGGAGTCATCTAAGGAAAATCGGAATGATATAAGTTTTATTTGTTCCATATAAACACCTTGAGGCTTTATGGTAGAGCACAACACTTGGAACTTTTTAAGGTGGGTATGTCGATCCTCACCAGCTAGCCTGTGGAAATGAGGAAAAAGATGAATCAACCCCAATTTGAGTTCAAATTCAGCCTCTATGTTTGGATATTGAATACCAAGGGGTTGGTAATTCATATCTAGGGCATGAATTTTTTTAATAATTTTTTTCCTAGGATTATCTATATCTAATTAAATTGGTTGTACAAGTACTGGTTCTTGAATGATTTCATTATCCCTAATGTTCCTCCAAAGATGGGGAAAAGTTTGCTCAATTTAACTATCAAAAAATTAATAGGGATTTTTTGGGAGGATACGGGGAATTCAGATATATTTTTGAAGAAAGATGAAGATGACTTTTTATTTTTGGTGATTTAGTATATAGTTTTTATGAGAAGGCGGGTTTTTCTTTGTGTTTGTTTCAATTTTTTAAAAATTTTGATTTTTTTTACAATAACCAAAAACTAATGACTTCCTAATGAACCATAAACATAAAAAAGCGCCATTTTAATGTGTGTATTATTGTCTCTTATCGACTTTTTAAGGTTCTAGTACTCTGGTAATGTGTATGGCAGTACTTGGGTCGAATCCTCGGTGATGATACCTTTTAATAGTCGATTGTTTTTAGTTGATTGGATTTTGATTGGGGGGTTTGTTTGTAGAGATTAATTGAAGTGACTGATTGATTAATATTGATTTAACTATTTGATAAATATTGGGGTGAATTCATCATTAGTTAGTTAATCTTGTGATATCTTTGATCCTTTCTTTATATTGTATTAAATTAACACATAAGTCACAAGTTGATGTTGATTGGAATTACCAAGTGTTAAGGCTTTAATGTAAGCCTTAACATAACATAGGGTTCTAATATTAGTCATATCATGTTTATGGTAGTGTATTTATGTTTCCAATAATCCATGGAAACCACTCTTTAAACAAAATAAGTCATTAATCCATGACATGTTAAGTCCAACATACACAATGTTATTTCAAAGAATCTTCATCAAGAAAAATCTCTCAATCACTTAACATACATAAATTATAACTCACCCCAATGAGAGATTTACTCATCCATTTAAATGATTAGTAATATGGTTTATTATTTTTATGATGATGAATTATGAAGAGAATAAAAATAAAGGGATAAGAAAATATTGGGGCATCAAACACACACACGAACAACGAAGAGAAATAAACACAGACTTTCGATTTAATGGGAAAGAAAAAAAGAAAACGGATGTTTAAAAGATATAAACTATTTTAAAACCATTAATATTTATTAATATAGGTTGTATGATTCAAATAGAATATGAATAAGAAATTTTCATTAAAAAGGAATTACAAAAAACAAACACTCACATGATTATAAATGGAGAACAATACAAAAGTAAATGAAAGGAAGAAATGAGGAATGGTTTATCAAGTTAAAATGTGAGTATGGAAGATCCTAAAAATCCTTTTGAAGAGACATGGTCATTCAAAACTATCCTACTTTTCTCTAAAATTACACCCCCTTTAATGGAGAAGAGGGGGATGTATATATAGCCCAAGAATGTGGACTATTTGCATTCCAAAACTATCCATCCACTTGGCTTGATGATTTGGACATCCAGACAGCTCAATCACAAAATATACGAATATTTTAACGGCTGAAATGTGAATGGTTTAACGGCTGAAATATACGAATATTCATATATGAATATTTTAACGGCTGAAATATACGAATATTCATATACGAATATTCGTATATGAATATACGAATATTCATGTCTTAAAAGTTATATATACAAATTTATTCTATCTACTCTGAATATTTGGAAGCCATTGGACTTACGTAGCCAAAGTTATGGTAGTTTGAATAAATAATTGTAATATCTCCATTTCAATCTAGACTTTTTCAACGGCTGAAATGTGAATGGTTTTTTGAACTGAAAGATTCCATCAAATAAAAATTATTTATTTTAAAAAGTTGTATGCCCATATCTTAGATTTCTAAATGAAAAAAAATAGTTTTATTTGATGAGTAGATCAGGATAAAAGACATGAATAGTTTACTGGTTTTAATTCCCATCCAGAATGGTGGGATGGAATTCAAAGTATCAGTTGGGAAACTTGTTATTTTAGTTGGACCTTAAAATTTTTATACATGATTCCTTTGGATAATCAAGAACATATGGTGGAGTTTCATAAAATTCAGGCTTTTTAATTTATACCAGTAACTTAATCATCATGGCTAGTCCAGTTTCTTCACAGATTCTTTGGGTATTATTGTGTGGACTATATGAACCTACAAATGGAGGATTTGGCCAATGGTCCTTTCTAACTACATGTTATAATTTTAGTATTGAACCCTAAAAAGAAATAATCATGTAAATTGGATAAGTAGGTTGAGATTTATAATTAAAATATTAAACTGAATCGATTTGATTAATTCAAATAATGCTCAAAAATTATATTTAATATTAAAACATGAGTATTTTACACCAATTATGAAATTTTCATTGAAAATAAGTAAAGAGAGTAAAGAAAATGTTTTGAATAATTATATAACATCAGGTGAATTTGGAAAAATGAAATTGAAGAATTTAAAAAAAAATTGGGATCAACATGAGTGGAAGAACATACCAAGAATGTCTCCAATGGTGGTG
Organism: Viscum album; assembly: GCA_963277665.1. Taxonomy (NCBI): domain Eukaryota; kingdom Viridiplantae; phylum Streptophyta; class Magnoliopsida; order Santalales; family Viscaceae; genus Viscum; species Viscum album. Next base: position 912,141,575 of record OY728145.1, read on the forward strand.
GATATGGTGAAGGGACATCGAGGATGATGACAGAAGGTCGTTGATGGTGGGGAATGTATGAGTATAAGATAATTTCAAGGACTCAATTATATTAATAGGGGAATAATTTAATTCCCCAAACTTAGTTATTACTGTAATAATAATATTTGGGTTATTATTATTATTATTTTGGTTTTAATGTTAATTCGTGTGTTTTATTTCAAATACACTAAGGACAAAGAGAAAATTTTTATTCAAACACTAAAATATTATATGGATACAGAACATTTATACTACTTAAGAAAACTCATCGCAAGACCCACTAGAATAAATGGAAGACTGACAAGCATGGAAATAAGGTCGATGGTGTAGTTGACTTCCCTTGGATCAGTCATAACAATAAATAATATGGAAAGCAAAGGTGGTGTTATTTTAAACCAAGCATCTCTATCCTTGACTCAGATCCTCTTCACTACTACAATTTTCTATTTTAGGGTGTTGGTCAACATGTTTCTCATTGATTTGTGCTAATTAATGTTTTTATTTTGGCTAGCTATGGTCAATTCAAAATATAAATTGAAAACTAGGGTTTTTTAAACCTCACTTTTCACCCAAGTTGTTACCAGAAATTTCCATATTCTAAGCTCTCACTTTCTGTCTCAGTTCTAGAAACACTCAGCCTCTCCTGGTCTGAATCAAGTAAGGGATTCTGTTATTTTATCTTGTTTTTGAAAACATATATACATATACATACATCTATATGTGTGTATACCATATAATTTTAATCCAAAAGGTATATATGATAAGAAATCTTGATTTTTCAAGGATCTATTTCTTTATAAGTATTGTTTTAAGGGTGTAATTTTACTACCATTCTTTGATATTTCACCAAACATTGTATATGTATGTGTATATACATGCATATATACACATATAAAACATGATATTTTAAATATATATATATGTATGTGTGTTAAGGGTTTTGTTTCCCAAGATATTATATCTAAAAAACTTATGTATTAAATTACCTTTAAAATTTTATTTTTTTGAATGTTATATACATATATATATGAGTATATGCTTGATCTTATATTCAAGTAAACACATTTACATTTATTTATCAATTTTTTTCTGGTTCTGTATTTATATGGGAGGGTTCTTATTTTAGAATTTCTAAATAGTTTTATGTATAAAGAAAACAGACACTTGTATAAGTATATATATATAGTTAGAAATATATACATATACTGGAATTTAAGAATAAAAATAGTATAGATTTTCTTTTTCTCTCATTTAGAAATGGTATTTGTCAACCTCCAAACTAATGTCTATTGATTTTAAACTCTTATAAACAATTTTTTTCATACTCCATGAGATATACCTTGCCATTTTATGTCAAATTATGAAACAGGTTATCATTTCGTGTGAAAAAACATATTTATTTATTTTATAAGAGTATGTTGAGAAGAAAAAACAATATATGAATTTTTTTATTAAATGTGTATTTATTTCATTAATCATTTTATTGATGACTTAAAAATAAATACAATTAATTTAATTATGATATGAATATTTTTATGATAATATATGGATTTATAAATAAACTTCTCAAGGTGGTATAGGACACTTTGGACTGTTTAAATAATATACACCTCAATAATTTATCAATGAATTTATTTTCATTTATGATTAAGATTTAAATAAATCAAAGTGGTATTGTACACTTTTATTTAAATATATATATTTATTAGAAAAATGAAGAATGTATTGGACTTATTGTGTGACGGGTGCGGTCCACTACAGCCTCTTTATGCATCGAATGGTATCATGAGACAAAATATGGTCATAGAAAGAGTCCTTGACATAATAATTATGTATGTTCTTGGAAGGAGGCACTGATAAAGTGATTATGATATCCGAAATTCTGAATTTCATCAGTATAAAGATAGTAACTTGTAATTCATGTGGTTATTCTACTAGTAGAATACCCATTGTTATGAACATTTTTCTTATGTAAAAATTCTACACAAGTATTATTTCATGTGAAAATTTGTATCTGTACCACTGGTATGTTATGGATAACTTATGTGTTTCCATTATCTGTCTTTAAGCGGAATTACATGTAGATCTATTCAATTATGTGCATATTTTATAGTTCATTTTATTAGTAACTCTTATTTTTTTCAATTTTTAGCACGAGTTTATCATAAAAGATGTTTAATAATATCTAAAGAAAATAAGAATGATTTTTTATGGGAAATTCAAATTTCATTATTTAAATAATTTATTTTAAAGAAATGTTAAAAAATATATTTCTTAAAGATCTTATTTTAAAACCCCTTACTGGGAATTTTGTGCTAATCTAATGTATTTAAATTATTCTTACAAGTTTAGTGGAAGTTCTACAATAAATTTCAAATGTGGAAGTGTTGCTCTGATGTTACTCTACTTAATATTTACTAAATTTTGTACTTTTGTATCTGAATATATTGCTGGAATTCTAATTCTCCAAAACCTAGGCTATAAAAATAACTTCTATTGTATTTATTGCTGTGTATTTATTCAAGTTTCTTTTATAAAAAAAATTACATAACATTTGTAAGGGCTGAGTCTGGTTGCTCGGGCTCAGGTCCTTACATGATTCTAGATTCTATTTTGGTTTTTCTATTTCTAAACCCTAGTTATTGGATTTCATTTTGTTTAAATAGAAATTTTAATAAAAAAATTGTGTCCTTATGATATTTTGAATAAATCAATTTAGTTTTTTATGGTGCCTTGGAAGGATCTATTATTATTTGAATTAACATATAATATAAAAAAATTTCTCATATATATTACAAGGGGTGATTATATTATAAGTGAATATGCGGATATTTTTGTTTTATTAATTTTTTGATTAATTTCATCTCATGAATTTGTTATCCCCAAAAGGGAATTGATTTTAAAAAATTATGACATTTATAAAAACACAATTTTGGAAAATTAAACTTTTGTGGTGGCATGAGGTTTTTGTAAGTGACTTTAGAAATTATTTTTAATTGAGAATTATCATAGGGATGGTGATTTCATAAAAAGTTTTAATTTTAACATTGATTTTTTATTTGGTCTTGAAAAAGAACATGAATTTTTTAATGAGGTTTTGGGATGATTTTTGGTTTAGTAATGTTATTGAAAACACTAGAGTTCATTATTGTTTTTTGTTTTAATGAAAACCCTTGTATTCCAAGGGAGAATTCTAAGGATTGAATATTGGATGGAAATTCCAAGATTTGTAAAATATTATAATAATAGTCTCTAACATGGTTTGAGGCTTGGGGGTTATCTCAGGTTCCCAATAGATTGTTAGAGAAGGGTTAGGGTGGCTAGGATACTGAACTTCAGCAGCATGTAGCCAATATCCAAACAGTGTGCCCAAGTCAGCCAGCCAGTAGGCTATTGGATCCTTGGTGAGCCCAAACTAGATAGTAAATGGTGTCTATTGGGGAATTTTTGTTCTTATTTTTATAAATAAATTAAATTATTAACTATCTAGGTTTAATAATTTGGTTATTGGTTTGATTTCATGTCATGGGTGTGATACAATACTTTTAGTTGTGGTTGGTCATGGTTTTAGTGCAATGATGTTTCCTAGAGAATATTTTTTGATATTTGGATTTTAGGGGCATAGACAAATGGGAAATGTGTAAATTAAAAGGGAATTAATAGATTATGGTAGGTGGTCCCTAAAAGTTTCCAATATTATTGCTTAAATGTTTAGTGTGTGGGCTGTGCAATCTCATTGGTTTTTCGAGCGGTGACCATGAAATTAATTAAATGTTTTTGTTATGTTTTTTTCTAATTTTATACCTTAATTATATGTTTTTTTACATAAATGAAGTATAATTAAAAATATTTCACCTTAGTGGCATATTTTTTCTCTATGTTTCTAATGTGGTTAGAAAAACTAAAATGACACTGTTGAAATAATATCAACAATTTTAAAATCTCACTAGATCTTAATTAGTAAACGAAGTTAAATAATATAGTAGAGGATCATATTTTGACATCATAATTTTTGTAATGGTAATTACTTGATGAAATGGTTTATAAACCATATCGTGGGTGGTCCCAAAGAGTTTTCTCTTGTTATTATTTAATCTTTAAATGATTGAAATAAATGGATTCCCATGGAATGGAATTAGATTATGAAATAGATTTGAACTTGGTAATGAGTAATACTAGTTCATGAAGAGAACCACAAAAGTTATGTTAAAATGTTAATTCATTAATAGGAAACATGGTGACTACTTTGTAATAAAATTATTTAATGTTAATTGTAATGGATTGTCATAACATATTATTAAATAAAGAATAGATGGTGTCTTTAATTTTATATTAAAATGTTGATTTGAAATAATTAATCATGATGAGATAATTATGAATTGAATTGAAAATAATTATTCTAATTCATATTGGTGACTTAAAATTGTTTATAAATAATTTTTCTATATTATGGTTTTTTTATGAAATGAAAACACCATTGGGAGTGGTCTTGATTATTTGAATGGTAAATTCAAAGGGGTGGTTTTGATTTTATAAAAGGAAAACACCCTTTGGGGTGTTCTGTGATACTAAATAAAAAACTCCCTTTCAAGTGGTATGTGATAATAAAGAAATAATCCCTTTGGTTTGGTTTTGGATTCTCTAAAGAAGACACCCATTGTGGTGGTTAATGATACTAAAGAAAACTCTACCTTTGGGGTTGTATGTGATACTAAAGTAAATACCCTTTTGCGGTGGTTTGTGATACTATAAAGAAGACACCCTTTCTGGTGGTCCAAGATACAAAAGAAAAAAACCCTTTGGGATGGAATGTGATACTAAAGGAAACACCCCTTTTGGGCGGTCTATGATACTCTAAATAAAAAACCCTTTGAGGTGGTCTATGATGATAAAGAAGACACACATTTTCGGTGGTATATGATTATAAGTAAAACACACCTTTGGGGTGGTATGTAATACTCTAAAAACACCATTTAGGGTGATTCATTATACTATAAAGAAATATCCCTGTAGGGAGGTATAAAAAACTAACATCAGGGAGGTTATGATACTATATGAAAACACCCTACCGGGTAGTTTGGAAAAATCCCTTCTTGGAGGTCATGGTACTATGGTTGGAATGGCCACCATGACCTGGATAGAGACACTTTAGCCTAGTATGAAGAATTTATGATATTGTTTAATGGTTCTAGGGTTGATATTGTTCTCCTTGTGTGGTTTTCTATGTTAAGAGACATCTAGAAAGGCTAAACCAGGTATGGTTGAGGTTCATGGTGGTCTTTATGACACCCAATAACCTGAAATTCAGGATTTATGTGATTGTGTAATTATTTTATTTTACATATCTCTAGATGGAAGCATTATATAGAATAATGTTTTGTATTATTTTAATGGTTTTCTCCTTTGGTGGTGTCATTGGTTTATGGTAGATGATTTAATTTACTATTTCTTGTTTCTCATCTCACCAATTAGATGATTTCCCTATTTTGGGGATAGTTGGGATCAATTTATCTTTTATTTTAGAGGTTAAATAACCACCCTTGTTTATTTCTTTCTATTGTTACCAAATACTTTATAGGGATAGAAATTAGAATGATGGGGAGATTGTAATGCCCCATATTTTAGGTATTATTTAAATTCATATTATTTTCACATTAATAATAATAATTGAATAAATGATGGTAAATAATTGTGATGAATAATTGATAATAATAAATTATAAAAATATAATAATGATGGAAATAATTAATAATTAAAATAATACAATAAAACATCCCTCACTCTTTCCACCTCTCCCCCTCATGACGTGCATCCAACACCCTAAGGAGTATCCCCTCAAGTGAGTACCCTCACATCCTCCTCCCCTCTCTATCTGAACTATGTTCTTCTTGATTATAGGTATGATCTTCCAACATACAGATTTATCATTCTCTAATTTCCCCTTTTCTCATTTTATTCCCCTCTTTCTTTATATAATTTTCCTGATGCTAAACCCAAGGTGGGGTTTTGGGTTATAATCCATTACGGTTCTTAATTATAGGACATGTAAAGGTTTATTTGGGCCTTATTCCTCCTTTATTGAGGATTTTATCAAATCTTTATCCCATTATGGTAGATGTATCTCTATTGTCTCCCATTTTATAATATTTTAATTTAATCATGGATTTATTAAACTATGGTTCTTTGAAATTAAATGTGATTATTTTTAAATAAATATTTTTGGAATATTTTTCAATGGGTTTGTGTATTATAAATAAATTTAAAAAGAAGATTTTATGGTTTTTAATTGGGATTTTATATTTCACTGGACTTATAAGCATGTTTTAGAAATAAATAAATATTTTTTATTAGTTTCACATATTTATGTTACTTTAGTGATGGTTTATTAATACATAAACTTAGTTCTTATTGTGGTTTGATGATTTTATTTTGGAAATTCCCTTGTTCATGGAAAATTCATTTAAACTAGATCCCATAAATTGAAAATTGAGAATTCTTGATGAATTTTTATATATATGTAAGTGATAGTTATATATTTATATGTATATGTATTTGTATATATTGATGTGTATTTTAAAATATATGGAAATTTTTTAGAATTTCTCTTTGAAACATGGATTTTTAAATTTGTTTCTTAATTTAAAAAAGGGGATTTATAAAAAAAAGGTTTCAAATGTTTTTAAATATTACATGGTTTTCAAATGGATTTTCATTAGTATATTTTAATAAATAATTCATGTGCTATTTTAATTTGTGTGAGTGTGAAAATGATTAATGTTTTGTATTTTATTTTTCGATGATTTATAGTTGGTACATGGGAGACCATAGGTATGAAGGTAATGTGATGGGAGTTGCCTCAATTAGGAATGATATGTAAGCTTGTGTTTAGTTTTAATGTCCTAAGGAGGCCTGAGTTTTATTTCTTGTTAGGTATCTTAGTAGACAACTGTTCTACGAGTGAGTATGTTTTATTTGGAACTAATAGTTCAGTGCTCATCCCATGATATCTATATTATTCATATAATAATGAATTTTCTTTTATTACCATAATATTTTTTATCTTCTTTATTATAGTTGATATATTGGTTTATTTCCTTGTTGGTTTTGAATATATTTTTTTGTATTGGAACTACATGGGTGAAATGGTTTTTTTAATTTTTAAATGACATTATTTCCTAAAATAATATTTTGGTAAAAATGAGTCTTTGGGAAATGAAAGGTTTGAAAATATGTTTGAAAAGTATTTTCTTAAATGAAATTCATAATGTGAATTTTATTAATTTCATAAAAACCTTTTATGGGATTTATAAGAGTATTTTTAAAAGATATTGATTCATTTTCATGAAAATAAATAGTATACTAACATAAAATTATCATATTTAAAACTAGTGTTTCTGGAATTATTGGAAAAGTTAAATATGTGGATTCAGTGGTGCTTAACTACTATGCTTATATCCCACACCCTATTGACATTGGATGGTGTATGTAGATCAAGTTGTATCTTTTCTTATGTGGGTTCACTTCTTGGTTGCTCGAGAAGTGAGTAGATATGATGGATAGACAGTGACCATTGGTCTTAAGGGATTATTTAATCAGGTATGTCAGTGTTATTTTTTAGAATTTATCTCATATCATCCATATAGTCCTTTTACTACTTTATTTGGTTAACCGTATACCAATATTTTGATTCTCAGTGATATGTATCAATTAGAGGTTGGTTATATAGGGGAGGGTGTTTGTAGTGTGAACTAAGAATTTATTTATTCATATGTTATCTACTAGTAGTTTATTTTCTATGTATATAATTTTATTAGGGATGTATGAATTATAGAAGCATAATTCAGAATTTTCAAGAGAAATTTATTTGTTTTTATACTCTAATTTAAAGGAAAATTCATTCTTAATTATTATTACTAATGTCTGGGAACTTCTCTTCATCCCATGGGGGTAAAGAATTCCCCTTAAACCAATATTGGTCTAATTCAAGTGTTGATTTTGATGGAAACATGTTATGGGAAGTTATATATCTATATCAAGCGAATCATAACCCATGTAGTTCTATTCCAATTAATAGGAAATGTTATACAATTTAAGGTCAAGTGATAAGGATCTATTTGATTCCTTATAAATTCATACAAGCATAATCAAATATAGAATCTTTTAATTTCATACATATAGGACCTATGGGTTTTTATTATTGAACATTAAAGAGGGATGTTATTTATCTTCACCAACATCAATAAAATACCATGTATTTCATGTTTTATAGTTAAAGGTCAACTAATAGAACCAGTATATATAGTTTATCATCATGTTGTACGTATATTTATGTCATGAATGGGGTGAAAACAAGGGATTGAGTGGGGATTATAAATTGGGAAACCCATTTTGGTTTATCCTATTCATTGATATGAAATAATGGATGGGTATGGGTGGACATGTAAGGAATATGATCCATTTAGGTATAATTTTTCACAAGGGATGTGATCCATTGAGGTATAGTTGCTCATTGAAAATATGGCCCATTATTGTAGATTTAATCGAAAAAAATTGTTTCCAATTAAGGATATGATAGTGCATACAGTGATTCAAAGTTCTAGTTATTTCTTAATAGTATGAAGGATATGTGTGGGGATTCTGTATACACTTCACAAATACATTCAACATTTTAGGTGACTCAAGTAAAGGTGTGTTTCATCGATTATAATAAATTAGAGGTATATTATCTATATATTCCTCATTTAGTGGGTGAAATTTTTATGATGGATACAAGGGATAAAAATATTCTTGATATGGTATAACCTATAAGAGTAGTGAAGTTACTAGTCTTAAATTATATCACTGGGAGGGGGAGGGGTGAATCAATTATCCATTTCATTTTATTATTTCTTTATTTTAAAACATCCTTTGTTGATATTTAATATCGTGATCATATCATTATAATTATTATCATCCTTTTTCATATATAAGAAGAAGAAATGCATAAGGTAACATGTGTATTTACAAGGTTCTACCTCAATATGAGCGCCCACTCTTTTCCAGTTTTGGATCAAGTTTAGGGACCAGTATTTTCATAATAAATCATTAAGAGTAAAATTGAAAACTAAATTCAAAAAATCATGTTATAAAATATCCCAAAAATTCCAGTCCCTAATTATTTAGTATGTACCTGCTAATGATTTTACTATATTATCTACCACCAGATAAATTTATTTCCTTAAAATATTTTTGGCATTTTGTTATGGGTTAATTATACTACCTCCTAAAATTGTTCAAAGGACCTCCACAATAATCTATAAATAAATCTTCAACCAATCTTGTATCCTAATATAGTATGTTCATTGGACATGTTCTCATTTAATTCATTTATTCCAGATGAACTATGGGATCACTCTCCCATTATCACTAGATCAACTAATGATATGATTATATCTCAAGTTATATTAAGATAAACCTGTTTTACCCCTTCTCTTCTTGACTTCAACACTATAGTTTCAATGCTGGTCTTCTTCTCTAATCAGTTTCTTTATTTGATACTATAGAATCATATGAATTCTTATTTTTTTTCTTCTTAAATACTTGAATGATATTTAGTTTTAGTAGTATAATGTTCCTCTTCTTAAACCAGTTGTAATTTTTAAGAGTCACATATGTATTGAAGGTATCTTCCACTTTTTTTCTCTCTAATTCAACATCTCTCTTCAACAGTAGTAGTATTTTTCATATCATTCTTCTTATGCTCTTATATTATTATATTCATTGACATTTTTATGAAGTTTGTTTAATATTTATTTGAAAACACCTCAATTTAAACTCTCATGAAATATTTAGTTCAAATAGGTGGATAATTATGATGATAATTATACCAAAAAATTCTAAAAAACCTTGATCAGATATCATAATTTAATTCACCATTAAACTCAAGATTATTCTATTCCTGAAATATTATAATATTATAATTTCCTTGTCCACAGAATCCACCACTTTAAATTATTTTGAATTCATCATCCATGTGTTTATGGTCCCATGCATCAAGATGTGTCACTCCCCTTCAAGATGTGATAAGTTCCTCTTCCATATACAAAATCATAGCATAATAGATTATGTATATGTTTCTTGGTTTTATCCCATCTTAGATCACAATTAATTTATAATAATTGTGATATTCATTTCCTTAAAGATAAATTCAACAATCAAGTAAATTAATTTCAATTTCTTAATAATATATTTAATCTATAAAAATTAGTATTTTCATATCTTAAATTTTTAAAACATTTTACAAAGGAACTTACTCTAGAGAAGATAGATTTTCTCTTCCAAACTTATCTTGTACTCTTCCAAATCCATAGGATACTCTTATGAATTTCTTGGTACTCTTTGAAAGTATTTAAACACTCATATGATGTCCCAATTAATTTTTCAACTTTCTATGAAAGAGTTAAAATGACTCTTACAAACATTGAAGACAAAATTCTTATATACTTAAGTTACTCTTGAAAAATCAATATTACTTTTCCTAATTCTAAGACTACTTTTATAAATTTAGTACTTACTCTTTCTAATTCCACATTCACTCTTTTTATGTTTTATGCCTTTGAAAATATTTATCAAAGTAATATGTTTATAAAGATTTAAATGTCTTATTAACTCCATTAGATCTATTTAAATAGAAAATTTGTAGGTATATTTATAAGTCTGACAAACATAAATCAAATAAATCTAAAGTTGAAAATTTTTATTATGATTTCTTCATATAGTCTTATGAAGTTTATAATTTTCACAAGCTTATGTAATTTTCCATTTTTTATAACTCCAACTACCAAGGTCATAAATTTTATTGATAAGTATTTTGAACTCCTTAAAATATTTTACAAACAAATAATAAACTTATTAATTCCCTTAAAAGTATTATGTAATTTAAAGATCACAATGACTTTTCTATTTTTTAGATTTCCCCATAGAAATTTGTACTTCTATAAAACACATAACATATAAATTTGATCCTAATAAATTCTAAATCACTTCAAATAATTCCATGACATTATCTAAGGACCTTTAAAAATAAATTCAATAGACTTGGACATAAATATCCTTTTATGGTTTCTCCTCTCCTAAATATTGATTTTATTCCTTAAAACATTCTCATAAATATCTTTATATAGATATTTATTCAAGAATCGAATCCAAAATGATATAAACAAATCCTCTTCAGTAGCACTTGTCATTAACTTGAATATTATCTCAAATAGCCATTAAATATAATGATGTTTCTATCTTGATTTTGTTTAAGTGACATCTCCATAAATAAACAATCACCTTATTTTTCTATTTATGATGGAAAAATATTACACATATTCTCACATATTTCCCAACACATATGGATAACTTATCCATCATTACGGTAACCTTATATATTAGTAAAAAATATAATCTTTACTTGGTCTCATTAATATCCCCTTTAAAATTTTTGTGACTAACATATACCCACCACGATAATTTATATGTTCCTATTTTTTTATTATCTCACTTAATGATAATAAATATAAACAAAATATCAGTAATGGATTAGATACTTCTTTAACCATTTTTTATGGTTCACAAAGTAATTTTTTCTCACAAATTTTTTTAGAATAACATCATGGTATAAATTATTAATAGATTTATGGTAAACCAATGTTATTATCAATAAGTATTTTATCTAATAAACTCTAATTATACATAGTCTAATTCAGTTTATAAAATAAGAGATATTAAAAAAATCAAAAATATGCCCATAGAAATGTCTGACAAGTTATACCAATTTCACATTCTCATGATTGAGGTAATTCAAATAGATTTATCAAAAAAATTAACATGTACTCATATTCTATAAATTCATAAATACATTTAAATTAAAAGTCATAAAACTTCCCCATATCTACTCAATCATTAAACCCCTTTATAATAAATTTTAAATAATTCAATGTAGATATTTGAGATTCATTATTAACCTCAACCATTTATTTCTTATGAGTTATCCAATATTGTATGTTTTAATGGAATAATTAATCTTTTACATCTAATCCGTAATTGAAACATACCCTTAAGGGATAGAATCACCTTTTTATTATGGTCAATTTCTATAAAAATACACAATGATGTAACAATATTTTTCTGATAGAGTTTACAAAAACTTATACAACTCCCCCATTAGATTATCTTATTTACTTCAATGAATGATAGTAAAAAATAAAATATTGAGGGAATATGGATTTAGTTACATTTCTCGTTTATGAGAGAAAAAGTTCTGAGAGTTGTCTCTCAACCTATATCTTCCAATTCTTTAACAATAAAATCTTGAATAGCTTTTCATGCCATATTTTCTAAATTTGATACTATTTAAATTCATGGGTAGTGTGGAATCTTTAGTATTTTAACTTTAAACATTATGAAGAATATTCTTATTATGATCTATAAAATAAAACTCATATTCACATGCATGATTCTTCTTATTTAGTTTTTTAAACTAAGATGATAGCACAAATGAATTATTTTTTGAGTTATACCCAGCTTGCTCAACCTTCCCATGCCACATCTATTGTGCTTATTGGTAATACCTCATTAACAATATACCAAATTCTTATGAGATTTTATATATTTTTTAAGAAAATTAATTACCTTATATCATTTACACTTTCATAATTTGACAAATAAAAAATTTGAATGGAGTGATCATGTCTCATCCCTTATCTTTGATCAATCTTTATTTCAGTGTCATGCAAACTCTATCCTAGAAATATTGTCATCCAAACATTATCATTGTGAACATGTCGGTCATGCCTTCTAAAAATATCCTCTTTAAGGACATATCTATTTTTTTAAACATAAATATATATTATCTAACATTAAACTTCTATCTTATAAAAATTTTCTCCCTTAAACAGAGTATTTAATCTTATTTCTAGATGTTCTTCCAATTGATTATTTGAAATTTATTAGTATTTAAATACTAGTCTAATATTTATTTCACTTGTGTTTTAATTTTCCATAATAATAACAATATCCTCAATAGATCTATATTTAATTATTTTTATTGAACTGTTAGGGTAAATAAACTTTTTGTCTAAATACACACTAGCATATACATTGAATATATGTTTATATCCTTTATTTTATCAAATTATTCTCATATATCATTAATTTAGGAATGATATTTTCTTGACATTCCATATCCCAAAACATTCCAGTTTTAGCATTATAATATTTTCAGCAAGATGAAATAAAATTTGTATCATAGGAATATTCTTAAGTAAATTTTTTGATTATCTTTTCATAGATATTATCTACATCTCTGGATGATTTATCCAAAATATCAATATATTTCTCATAATGTTTTCTCATGGTCTTCATGGTTCTTTTATATTTAATTCTCCTAGATTGTTCCTCATATAGATCTTCTTCATTCACACCTAGTTTTTCATTATGATATTCCAAAATCATATCTTGTTCTAAAATTATCACATTTTAAATTTTAATATTCTTAATGAGATCAATCTCCTTGAAAGATTCATCTAATTTCTCAATTTATAGTAGCTTGAATCTATTATTGATCTTTGAATTTTTCTCAAGATAGGATACCAATTCAAATCTCAACATGTACTTGATTTTGGAGTGGCTACTTGACACTTTAATTATTTTATGTTTTAAAAATTAAAATAAACCATATTTCATAATTTAATTTTTTTGAATATTTATAGTTTAATTTTATATTTATTATATTGAAAATATTTTTTAAAATTGTTCAATAATTTTACATCATTTATTCTTTTTATTCTTTATAAAAAAAATTATTTAAATCATATGAAAAAATCAATTTTCTAATTATTTTATTTACCATTACATACCATATAGAAGATTATTTTTACACTTAGGTATTATTTTCATCTTTTTATTACCCTTACATGAGTTCTCATGTACCCTTGAACATGTCTTAGAAATTATTTGTAACCTTTACAATATATTTTTTATTACCCTTAGGCAGTGCATAGAAATTGGGTGTTACCCTTACACAACACATGGAAATTTTTTGCACCCTTAAAAAACATATATAAAAAATACAATTACACTTACACATAATTATTTATACCTTTACACATTTTTCTATTTACTTTCATGCAGCACCTATCTACCTTGACACAATATATAGAAAATAAAACTTACCCTTATGAAAAAGGTTTATATTAAGTTTCACCCTTACACAATGCATATTTACCAATCCACAAGGAATGAAAAAATAATTATAACATTACATATCTAGTTTAATTACATTTTACATTTATTAATTCATGAATTTTAATCTTACTAAAAACTTGTTTTACAATTTTTCTATTTTTCATGATTTTGTTGAGATATTGATTTGTTGGTTGTTTTTAAAAAGGGTTTAAATTATTTTAATCATTCTATAAATAATTATGTCTAATATAAAATCTATATGAATAATTTATATATTTTTTAACATATTTTTATAATGGTTAGGTATGTTCTTAATTCATTCATGTATACAATATGAAACTCAAAAAAATAAATTTTATTATTTTTAGTTGATTAGTTTTTTTATTTTTTTAATGAAATAACTTTATTGTTTGATACTATTTCATGTTTAACTTTGTTAGAAATTTGAAATTAATATTTTGAATATTTTACTTTGAATTTGTGTGAGATTTTTGTGTAATCCTTGACCTATTATATTGGAGTTCTTTTAAACTTTTCAATAACTAATTTTTAAATAATTTTTTTTTTAAAATGGGTTTAAATTAAAATTATAGTATTATAAATAATATATTTATCATTTTCTATCCCTCATTTATAATTTAAAAAAATCATTATTTATATTTTAAATTTAAATTAATTAATGATTTTTGTGGCTCTGTAGAGTTAATTTTATTTTCAATGATTAAGAAATATCGAACAAATGATGGTAAAAATACCCTGAACTTAGATTAATTCAACTTAACATCCACCTCCCTGAAGTATTCCATATATTTACTGAATTATTTGGATCCTATATATGGACACCCTCAGATAGATTATAAAAAAATGTTTTCATCCAATCACTGATATGATCACTTTCTCAATGATCTTCAATGATATTCCAGCTCTCAAAGCACCCTCTTTCTAGATATTATATATTCCTTAAAGAGTGTGTGCCAAGTTATATATTTGAGTCACTCTTATTTGTTTCCTCAATACCAACTAGGTTTTTAGATTATTAATTGTGAGATTAGAGGCTAATCCCCAATGGCCTTATTCCTCCTACTTTTTCTATTTTTTTGTACTAACTACCATTGAATTAAGGGACCATGGTTTTATTACCATTTATTTTGAAAAGGTAAGGGACTATGTTATTTATGGTTTCTATCCTCACCATTAAAGTTTTAATTTCTACTGTATATATATTATTTTTTTAAATTAAAAATAGAGGGATAGTTTTGGTTTCATGGATATCATTAAATCTAAGGGAGTAATTTATTAAATCCTTTAGAAATTGATGTTTTGGATGTAGGAGTACCTTCAGGTACTGTTAAATTTCCACACCCAATATATTTTCTCATTTATTGTCCACAATTTCTATTATTTTCAATTTAAACTGTTCTTTTGTTATATTTTTCAATCCATCAATCTACTTTTAATAATTTTGTATTTTTTAAATATCTTAAAAATTTTATTTTCAAATCACATTATTGAATCACTCTTCATTTAATTATTCAGTTCATTAAATTTTTTAATTATATTTTTTCACTTTCAAACTATGATTATTTTATTTTTAAATTCAAAATCTTTTAATGTATTGATTATTTTTAAATAATTATTTAAATTTGGACTATTTTTATTTAATAATTTAAAGGGAAATTTACCCCCTTTATTCCAATTTACCTTTCTCTAACTTTAATTTGGTATCAAGGGGGATTTGAAAATTTTAATTTCATTTTATAAAATTATATCAAAGTTTTTATTTTCAATAACATCCACCGATTTTTCAAATAAAGTTATTTTTTAAATCGATTTTTAAAACTCCCCTAGTAGTCCTGAAGGACATTCAATATGTCATTTTCTATTTTTTTATAGTACAAATTATGCTTAATGAAAATCAATAATTATAACTTTTCTTAGATTTATTGCATATAATTTTCATAAAATTGTTATGAAATTATATACTCGTTCATATAAAAAGGAATAAAAATGGAACACTGATGATATGTCTACTTTTAAACTTTTTTTAAAGCTATGAATGCATTAAATTGGGTTTAGATATTAATGTGTTTAATAGAGTTTCCTTATGAAAAACTACACAAGAAATTTGTAAATTATTAGAGGTTTTGAATCAAGGTACAAATGACAATAAGTATATCATTATTTATATGTATAATAAATACTATGAGAGTTTCTCTATGTATCATCATGATTCTATAAAAACTATGTTTACTAAATTTAATGACATTTTTAATAGTTTAAAATATCTCGACAAACCTCTTTCTTTATAAATGTTGGTTAAGAAAATACATTGGGAATTATGATGTTTTTGGGTTCTAAAAGTCACCATGATCTAAAAAGATGAATTTATAAAGAATATTCAAATTGAGTAACTCATTGGTTATCTCATGAAATATGAGATAACCATTAAGAGAATATATAAAATAGGCTATGTAGAATAAGGAAACTAAAATTAAAACATGTTTCAAAGAAAATAATGAAGACAAATCCATGAGTGACTCTGACATTTACAAATAAACCAAGATAATGGAAAGGTATAAGAAAAATAATAGATACACATGAAATATTAAAAGGAAAAATAAATAATCTAAGGTCACTTGTTTTGGTTTCAACAATATAGGCCCCATAAAACTGGTTTGTTCCTTGAATAATAAAAGCTTAAAGTAAAAGAAACATGGTAATATATCATTAAAGGTATCAACTTAAAGCACATTAGAGGACTCGATTTCAATATAAAAATCAAGAAATTAATATCTCAATTGTCTAATGACACATTTTGTGGTTGAAATTGATGTTCGTTATAAAATTCTCCATTATCCTTCTCATTATTCTTCTTACTATTCTACTACATCAAAATTTTATTCAAATTATGAATATATTTTTAATGATAAAATTGAACTTCCAAATGGTTTTTGTAATATTCTTTCAAAATTAATTTCTCATAAAAATAAACACATTGTTTTTATTTATCAGAAAGAAAAAATTTGAAAAGAAATTAAATATTCGATTTTAAAACTAAAACAAGGAAAAAATGTTTAAATTTGGCAATTTCAAATTAAAGATCATAAAAATACTCTTTTTAGTTTTACCCAAAGGGTAGAAAATTTAAATAATATTTAATGTTCTTAGAAACCTTTTAAATTTAATATGGTTTTGGTTTTTAATATAATATTTTCCCCCATTAAATATTAAAATGATTATTTTATAAAGATAATTACTAAATATATGTTTTTTAATTATAATAATAAATTTGTACATTTAGTTTATGAAAGGAATTATAAAGATTACATACATTCTCTACCTAAAAGTACTAATCTTTGTTCTTATATTTCAAAGAGAGAAACCTGTTCCAGACAAGTGGGATTCCAAAATCATTATTAACTAACATAAGTGGACCCAAGATATGGTTACCAAAATCTTTAGTTTCTTAATATTTTAGGAAAAAGAGAAAACCCTGAGAAGCTACCTTGTACATAGATAATGGTTGATCAAGTAATATGTGTGGTGACCCTTCAAAATTAAATCTCTAACTCACAATTCCATTTTTTATTATTTTTTATGGTGGCTAAAAGGAGCTTTGAATTAATTGGTATGAAAATGGTGAAGCCCAAGAGTGCCCCCTAATAACAGGAATGAATTCATTTGGTAAAGAACCAGTATCATGATACACAATTATGCACTCACTTGGACTCAGTTTTCTAGCCAAGGTATCCACATCATAGTTCCTTTCCCTCTATGTATGCATGGAATTAATACCTATAAAGATGAGCATTCTTCACCTTTTAACATGATATATCAAATCCAAAGGAAAGGTAATGTGATGACCCAAACTTTTATCAATGAAAATTCCCTTCTTATAATTATATCATATATTATAAACCATATAAAATCAATTTAAGAACAAAATAAAAAAAATTTAAATGAATAATTAATGAAATAAAAGGTATACCTAGAAGTTAAAGAATCTTTACCCATGGAATAGTAACTTGGCCTTTGGAATAGTAATGTAACCATTGGGAATATTAATCTGACTAAGAGAATAGTAACCTCATATATGAAAGTATAAATAAAATTTAGGTATCTTATAAATGAGAATATGATATAATTATATTATAGTATAAGTAAATAAATATTTTAAAATTTATTAATTAAGAATTAGTGTTTTTATAAAATGTTAATGTTTATTTCATTATTTAAAATAAAATTTATTTTAAAAAAATGTATTCATTGAATAATATTTTTATGTCTTATGATTATAAGATAATTTTGTGAGACCTTAATTAATTTTTCAAAGTGTTATAAAATCAGTTATAATCTTAAAATCAGTTTTTTCCAAGTATATAATGATTTTAATTAAAAATTAATTTAATCATATTTAGAATATATATATATATATATAGTGGACTTGTTTTTGAATTTGAAACATCTAAAAATGGTTAAGCTGAAATTTTTGGATCTTTCTAAAATTTTTGAATTTCCGGTGAATAGTAAAATATGATAATTTAAGATAAAAACTAAATACAAAATTTTTGTGTCATTTTTTATGTAAGGATGATTTAAGACCAAAATCACGAAATATCCTCCATTATTGTAATATATCTAGATATAATGATGAAAAAAATTAATATTCTTGAGCTAAAATAACAAACTAATGAATAAAATAGTGTGAAAACACCCCTCTCTTCCCCTATAAATACCACCCCTCACCACCTCTTCTCCTCATGTCTTCTAAGATTTTTTCATTTTAAAAATTATACAAATACTATTTTGAATACCCTACCCCATATTCATGAGCTCTTTATCTCATCAAAGTACTAAACCCTTTACCTTAATGTGGTTCTCAAGGAGGAGAAATTCAAGAGGTAAAACCATCTTTCTTTTTCTTTTGTTTTCTCTTCAATTTCATTTATTTTCATATCCCCTACTCACCGAAGCCTATCCAAGAGTCATGATATCTCTAGTATTATTTATATAATATAATTTTATTATATTAATGGGATAATTTATCTTCAAGTCTCATATATTTTCCTTTTTTTTCTAAACATGAAAATATCATCTGTGCTGTGTCGATTTACCACCCACGTGGATGATGCATTTTCATTTTCCTATACCACATTCAATTATGGTCATAAAACCATTACGATGGTTTAAAATTATTTTATAATGTATTTTATAACCCTTTAATTTTTTGTAACTAATATATATACATAATACTAAATGATAAAACAAAACGAGTTCGTTGAGATCGAAAACCACAAAAATTAACCTAAAACAATTATTATTTCATTTTATCTAAATATTAATCCTCATAACATATATAAAAATGATTAAAAAATATCATTTAAACTTTCTAAGTTCATTAATAACATATAATAACAATTCTATATATTTATTCCCATTTTACACAAACATTCATTCATGTATACAAGTGAATCGATCAGAAAAACCAAGAAAAAGAACACTCTCAAACAATGAAATTAAACTCTATAACTCATTGAAAAGACCATAAATGGACTTTATAAAACTATAATGAATAAAATACACTTATAAAATATTATACATTTTTTAATAAATTAATTTAATTTGATTATCCATGATATTAAAGTGAATAAATTATTCGCACATGAGGTAAGGGGATTCTCGAACCCAACTCCATTTCCTTGAGTTTTCCCTCTTTCGCTCCATTTTAAGTATGGGTATTACATTAATGTTCCTTAAATATCATATATTTTTCCTTCACTTTTTTGGATATACATATTTTCAATTTTTTATGATAAATGAAAATAATTTTACAAAATAACTCTTCTTTATAGAATCACATATTTTACTTCTCTTGAGATTGCAACTTCTTCACTCATGATTGATAATTATTATTCCAAATATGATATTCCCTTATTAATTTTTGAACTAAAATTTTATTCATGAATGTATGCTTATTAAATAAAACTCATTTATTTCCATGGGTTATTATGTGTCTAAGATTGATATACGTTCTATGTTGCATGCATGATAATGTAAATGTCATGATGCGATGGGTTCAATAGAAATTATATAGCACATGTAAATTTAATGATGTGATAGGTGTGCCTGAAATTATATAGAACTCCAATTCCTTGGGTAATGTGATGTATCTAATTATATATAGTGAAATATGTGTGAACATGATGCTATCCTTGTACACAATTATGTGTGCTAGTTGACCACTAAGTCATGATGTTTCATTTTTATGCATTTCCAAATTCCATGACTTTATCTATTGTTTCTTATCATGTTTATGACGCTGTTTTTTCTCTGCCATGTTATATAGATTCATGCCTTTATCTATCATCTTACTGGGATTTTAGCTCACCAATTTCATTTATGTATATCCTCAGGTTATTACTTGTACTAAGTAGAATGTAAAGGCCACTAAGAAGCTATAGAATAAGGAATTAAATAAATGTTCATGTTTTATTATGTAAAAGTTATGTAATGTCCTAATCTTCCCAACATGCTAAACCTTTAGAGACTTTTTTTGTGACACAATTATACAATTTATATTTAAAATTATTTAATATTTAAGTAATAAAAAGTTAGTTCACTAGATCTACTATCAGAGCACAATTTAGTTAATTTGATAATTAGGATTAGAGAAACTTAGTGAAAACCCTTAGTATGATACTGTGTATATGTAGGCACCCAAGAATCTTTATTTTAAAAAAAAATGGTAAATATATGGATCCCACAAGATATTCCTTTATAGTTAATTTAACAATAGAATAAATTATTTATTTATGACTTGTTGACTTATATTTTGTTCTAACATTGTTTTTCATAAAATGGTGGGAACCAAGAGAAATCAGGCTAACAACCTATGTGAGGAAAAATGTTATGATTTCTCGAACAACATACCCAATTCCTTGGGAGGTGGAGTTCAAAATTTCATGATTATACTTACCCAAATGTCTCAGGCTATGAACAAAAACCTAAATAATGTAT
The DNA here is from genome assembly GCA_963277665.1 of Viscum album. Taxonomy (NCBI): domain Eukaryota; kingdom Viridiplantae; phylum Streptophyta; class Magnoliopsida; order Santalales; family Viscaceae; genus Viscum; species Viscum album. The sequence goes on from OY728145.1 coordinate 912,162,824, forward strand.
AACATCCTCTTTCACATAAGAGGTAGAACTAGCTATCGATCACAACTTGAAAAAAGGCCTATTGCCATGGTTAAAAACCATGGAAATAGGCCCCCAAACTATGGCCATAGGCTACAGCCACGGTGTTGGCCAACCGTTGGCACTATCATCATGGTAGTAGATCCCGACCTATTACCACAGTTTTAACCATGGACGTAGCTTCCTATTTTCACAGTTTTGAAAATCATAAAATTGGCCTCAAAATTCGTCACTGTAGTAGTATACCTATAGCCATGGTTTAAACTATGGCTATAGGAAGCTACTGTCATGGTTTTAACCATGGATATAACCTTTAAAAACTCTGGCAATAGCCTAAAAAAATCGGCCCACTGAGTTTTGATCGTTGCACCACCCGTTTTCCAACCTGCGACGCTTACCACTACACCATCAAATGATTCATGTATATATAAATATATATATATATATATATTAATAAAAACTATGGAAATAGCTTTAAAAACCATGGAAGTAGGCCTTGACTCCAAAAATTTGGCAGGATTTGTTTTTCCACAGAAGCGCGGGAACCCTATAGCCACAGTTTTTGGAAAACTGTGGTTATATGTATTTGAAAAAATGGCCTATATCCATGGTTTTCAAAACATTGGATTTAGGCCACCAAAAACAAACCTATATACATGGTTTACAAACTGTGGCTATAGCCACCTATAGCCACAGTTTTAAAACTGTGGCTATAAGTCCGTGGCAATATCTTCATTTTCTAGTAGTGGATTCTTTTATACAACAATGGCCCTTGATATTTAGTGGATATTTTGATCCAATAGTTTCAGAATAGTGGGTCAACTTGATGGATAGGATCTTTTCTATAATTTACTATCATAAGATGGAGAAGGTGACTCTAATTATTTATCGTCTAGATGGAGAGGCCAATCAAAGGTGGGAGTTGATTAAGAATACCAAGCCAAAGGATGAAAATGAAAAAATAGAGTGAGATGATTTTAAGATAATGTTTCATAAAAAGTATTTCCCTTGGAATATTTATACAAATATGGAGAGCAAATTAATAGAGCTAAATAAAAAGGATGGTGAAATCTTCATGACCTATGGAGAAAATTTTACAGGGTTTACGATGTATAATTTGGGGTTTATTATCAATAATGTTATCAAAATGGATAGATTCTTTAGTGGTTTAAAACTACACCTTTGAAATGATATAAAAATTCTAGAATTTGGGAGTTAATAAGAAGTTGTTAAATGTGCTATCAAAGTGGAGATATAATTTGGATAATGTTCCCATGGATATGGTTATAAGAAAAAAAATATGGAGTTTCAAGATGCGGGATCTAATGACAAAGGTGGAAAGAAAACTCAACCACTCACATGTCAAAAATGTGGGATGGAGAATCATGGGAACTTCCTCAATGGGATGATGGAATGATATAATTGATGGAGAGAAGGCCACAAATATCATGAATTTCAAAGAGACGTGATGAAGTAGGAAAATGTGGTAGAAGAAAAGAGAGCTCCACCCATGGTCCAATGTTTTAGCTGAAGGGAGTAAGGGAACTATGAAAGCCAGTGAACTGAACCTTCAATACTTAATGTAAATCAACATCAATAGCCACCAAATCCAAAAGATCAAGGGAAATCTTATACCATCACTACTACTGAGGTATATCCAGACATTGATTTGGTGATAGGTATGTTAGTTATTCATTCAAGAATAGATAATGTACTATTTTAATCTGGTTCTACACATTCTTCATATCTTGTAAGTTTAGAATGACAATTCAAACACCACCTCAAAATATAGAGGTCGGGTTATCTATGAGAAAGAAATGGGGAAATTAATGCATCCAAAATATATAACTCATCCCCAGTTAATTTTTGTGGACTGAACATCCCATAAAATCTTTTCTTACTTCCTCTGGTGGATTATGATGCTATTTAGAGTATGGATTGGCTATCTTTATACAAATCATACAACAACTGTTGTAAAAGGTATATATCTATTCATACCTGAGGAATCCTCGAATTCTATATAGGTGTAAGGGGGAGGATGGATTTCCCTCAAATAATAATCTCAATTGTGTATATTATTTCTTTATGAGAAATCATATCTAGATCAAATGATTCAGACAAAGGATAAAATCAGGCTCAAAAACATCCCCATTGTGAGGGAATACACTGATGTGTTCCCCAAAAGAATTGTCTAGTATTCCTAATAACTGAGTGGGTTAGTTCTCAGTTGATCTTATTCTAGGATCTCTAATGATATCAAAGAAACCTTATATAATGAACACCATTTAATTATAGGAAATGAATAATACATTACAAGAGAATCTAGACAAGGGTTTTATATGCCTAAATGCTTCACCATGGGTTGAATCGGTCCTTATTTTCAAGAATAATGATGGATCAATGTTCCTTTGCATTGATTATCATGACCTCAAAAAAATAAGGGTTAAGAACAAGTATCCCCTTTAATAGATAGATGAATTATTTGATCAAATGTGTGGGGAAAATTATTTATCTAATGTGGACCTTTGGTTGGGATATCTCTAATTAATGGTCAGGAAGGAAAATATTACCAAGACTGTCTTTCGAATAAGGTATAGAAAATATGAGGTCATAGTGATGCCTTTTAGACTCAAAAATTCTCCAGAAATATTCATATACTTAATGAATAGAGTCTTTATAGATTACCTTGAAAAAAAATATTTTCATTATAGATGATATTATGATATACTCTAAGAGAAATGGGGAACTTGATGATCATTTGAGTATCGTGATAAATAATTTGCGAAGGGAAAAACTGTATGAAAATTATAGTAAATGTGAGTTCTGGATGGATGAAGTATCATTATTAGGGAATGATAACACCATTAAAGGAATTTTTGTGGACCCTTCTAAGGCAAAGGCAGTCGAAGAGTGTCACATGCCAACATCTATAACGAAGATCTATAGTTTCCTTGGTCTAGATGGGTATCATCGGTGATTGTTTAATAACATATCCTGATTTTCAAACCCACTAACCAAGCACACTCATAAGGTAGAAAAGGTTTTATGGACCAGTGAATGTGAATATTGCTTTAAAGAGTTAAAAAAGAGTCTTATCATTGTTCTAGTACTCACACTTCTGAAAAGTGGGGAAATATTTGCAGTATAAAGCAATGCTTCAAAGGAGGTATTAGGTTGTATACTGATGAAAAATGATAAAGTGATATTCTATGCCTCAAGTCATTTGAAAATTCATGATCAAAACTACCCCATGCATGATCTGGAGTTGGAAGCTATGATCTTCACATTGAAAATATGGTGGTGTTATCTCTATGGGGATAAGTGTTAAATATATACCGATCATAAGATCCTAAAATATTTATTCGCATAGAAGGAGATTAATATGCGCTAGTGAATATGGTTGGATATCATCATGGATTTTGACTACTCAATCCACTACCATCCCGGTAAGGATAATAAAGTGGGATATGATCTAAGTATAAAGGATCCAACATCATGATGGTAATTGAGAAGGATCCAATCTTCTTAAATTTTAAAATGATAGAAATGGGAATCATTAAGGAATAAAAATCACCAATCCTTTCTCAAAAGATTTCTCAACCATCCCTTATTGATAAAAAAGGACACTTAAAGAAATGTTGTGAAAATTCAGAAGAAAGTGGAAGCTGTGAGAAATGAGAAATCTGTAGAGTTTAAAATTCAAGGGGAAGGAATTGTAAGATTTGAGTCATGACTATGTCTACCATCCAATCCAGAGATAAATAAAGAGCTTATTAAGGATTCACATAGCTCAACCTTCTCTATTAACCCAAGGAGCACAATGATGTATCGATATCTCTGAGAGAACTATTGGTCGGACAATATGAAGAAGCAGATCACTGAATATATTTCAAAGTTCCTTGTATGTTATAAAGTGAAGGCATAAAGACAAAAGTCTAATGGGGTAATGATACCATTACACATACATACATGGAAATGGGAAAACATCACCATCTACATTGTTGCTGGACTTCCAAATACATAAAATGGAAAAAATGATATATGGGTTATTTTGGATCACCTCACAAAAACAACTCACTTTATCAAAATTTAAGAGGTCTTCTCACTAGATCAACATGGAAAGATATAAATTAGAGAATTTATAGGGCTACATGGGGTTTGTATCCAATCGAGCATTGAGATTCACCTCGAAGTTCTAGAAAATTCTCCAATATGCCCAAAACACTGAGTTGATCTTTAGTACATCTTATCATCCTAAAACTAATGTCCAATCTGAGTGTACTATTAAAACACTTGAAAACATGTTGAGAGCATGTTCTATGGACTTCAAAGGATTATGAGACCAACATCTATCTCTGGTCGACTTCTATTATAATAATAGTTTCCACTAGAGCATCCAAATGACTCCATATGATTCCCTTTATAGGAAAATATGCAAACCATAGGTGTGATAGGATGGAGTTGGTGAATGTAAGTTTCTTGGAACTAAAATGGTCTAAGAAATGGTGCAGAAGATGAAAACCATTCAGAAGCACATAATGGTATCCCAAATTCGATAGAAGAGATATGCAGCCAATCATGAACGAGACCTACATTTTAAGGTTAGAGACATTGTATTCCACTACATTTCACCATGGAATCGGATCATTAGATTTTAGAAGAAGGGAAAGCTAAGTCCCAAGTACATCGTCTTCTTCAAGATTCTTAATAATTTCAGATCTATGGAATATTAACCGGAACATACACCTACCATGTATCATGTACACAATGTATTCCATGTATCCCTCCTGAGTACATACCAGATCCCTCACATGTGCTGAATCCATAAGAGGTATAGTTGTAAAATTATCTCTCTTATGAGGACAATCCAATAAAGATCTTGGACCGTAGAGATAAAGTTCTATGTTGCAATACTACTCAGCTGGTTAAAGTACTATGGTGGAACCATAACTATTAAGAGGCAACATGGGAACTGTAGGAAGCTATGAAATTGAAGTACTCTCACTTTTTTTCACCATAGTTTGAAATAAGAGGGGAAGAATATAAGGACCCAAAAAATTTTTAATGGAAATTCCCTTCTTATAATTATTTCATATAGTATAAACTTCATAAAATTAATTTTAGAACATAATAAAAACATCATAAATGAAGAATGAAAGAAATAATAGGTATTTTTATATGTTAAGGAACCATTAGCAATTGAATAGTAACATGGCCTCTAGAATAGTAATGTGAACATTTGTAATAGTAATCCATCCAATAAAATAGTAACCTCATCTATGAATGTATAAATAAAATTTATGCATCTTATAAATGATGATATTATATAAAAATATCAGTGTAAGTAATTAATTATTTTAATAATTATTAATTATGTGTTAGTATTTTTATAAAACATTAATGGTTATTTACAATTTTATTATTAATATAATGTTTTAAAAGAAAATTTATTTTCATAAATTGTATTCATCATAAAAATATTTTTTGTCCTGTGATTATAAGATTATTTTACAATACCTTACTTAATTTTTTTAATGTTTTAAAAAATTAGTTATAATTTTAAAATCAGTATTTTACAAATAAATGATGATTTTAATTAAAAATTAAATTTATCATATATAAAAAATTATTTTCATAAAATGGATTTAATTTTTTAATTCTACATGTTGAAAATTGGTTTGGGTAAATTTTTGGGATTTCTCTAAAATAATGGAATTTTTTGTGAATAGTTTGATACAATAATTTATGATAAAAACTAAATACATGAATTTTTAGTCGTTTTTTATGTTAGTATAATGTGATAAAAAAATATAGAACTATCCTTAATTATTTACATATATTTCGTGATGATTATCAACCTATTCATAGTCTTGACCCTAAATAATAGACTAATGAATAAAATAATGAGAAAACACTTCTCCCCTCCCCTATTAATACCACCCCTCACCATCTCATCTCCTCACACCTTCCAAGATTTTAGCCTTGTCTAAATACTACCAAATCATCTTCCCAATCACCTCCCCCACATCCAAAATCTTCTGTTCTCATCAATATACTAAACCCTTTGATCTATGGGGGTTCTCAAGGTGGAAAAATTCAAGAGGTTAAAGCCTCTTTATTTTTATTTTATTTATCTTCAATTTCATTTATTTTATTATCCTATTCTCATATCCACTTATTGAAGAGTCATGATAACTCTAGTATATTTTATGTACTATAATTTTATTATTTTAATTGAATAATTTATCTAAAACTCTCTTCACTTTTCCTTTTTTCTAAACATGAAAATATCATTTGTGGTGTGTTGATTTACCACCACCATGGACGATGCATTTTAATTTTACTCTATCATATTCAAGGATGGTCATAAAACCATTAAAATGTTTGAAACAGATTTCAAAATGTATGTTATAATACTATTTATATTATTTAACTAACATATATGAATAATACTAAATGATAAAAAAAAATGATTTTGTTGTTATTGTAAACCACTAAAATTAACCTAAACTGATTGTCATTAGATTTTATCAATGGATTCGTCCTCATAAAATATATCTGAATGATTTATAAGAAAATTGATAACTTTTTTAAGTTTATTAATAAGTTATAATAACAATTATGAATATTTATTCCCAATTTACACAAACAACAATTCATTTATACAGGTGAATCAATCATGAAAACCAAGAAAACGAACACTCCATAATGATATAATTAAACTCTTCCACTCAATGGAAATCCCATAAATGAACTTAATAAAAATATTACTAATAAAATTAATATATAAAATTTCATTATTTTTTGATTAATTTAATGTAATTTATTATATTATATATTTTATTAAATTGAGTAAAAAATTTGGACATAAGGTAAGGGGATTCTCAAACCTAACTCCATGTCCTAGGTTTTTTCCTCTTTCACCCCATTTTTTGTATGAATGTTCCTTTTATGTTCTTTAAATATAATATTTTTGTCATTCCCTATTATTTTATGGGATATACATGTTTTCAAACTATTTTTATAACAAATTATAATATTTTTACCAAGGAACTCTCATTTCTAAAATGAAAAACTTTTACTTCTCTTGATATTGGTTCTTTTTCACTCAAGATTGATGATTCTTAAAACAATAATGTAATTTCTTTTTCAATTAGGTAACTTTTGGTTTTTTCATGAATTTATTCTTTATGAAATGAAATTCATTCATTTCCATGGTTATTATATGTCTAACATTGATAGATGTTCTATGTGGATTCCATGATAATTTAAATGTTATGATATAATGAGTCCACCTGGAATTATATAGTGCATGTAAATGTTATGATGTGACGGGTGCACCCAGAATTATATATTTATCCAATTCATTGGCTAATGTAATGTATCTCATGAGATAAAGTTAAATATTCATGAACATAATGCTAGATTTGTTAACAACTATTTATATTAGTTGAACACTAAGACATGATGTTTAATTTTTATGCATTGCCAGATTATATACCTTTATATAATGATTCCTATCATGGATATGGTGTTGTGATGATAATTATTCATACCCATGATATATTGATTCATGTATTTATCTATTCTTATAATGGTATTTTAGATAAACCCTTTCATTGATATATATCCTCAAGTGATTACTTGTAATAAAGAGAATGTGAAGGACGTCAAGAAATTGGAGAAGAAGGAATTAAATAAATGTCTGTGTTTTATTAGGTAAAAGTTATGTATGTTCCTAATTTTCCCAAGACACTAAACCTTTGGATCCTTGTTTTTTATAACTGTTATGTTTTCATCCTTAAAATGATGTAATTGTAAAGTAAGAAATACCTGGGTCGCTATAGGTAGCCTTACCTTGTATGAGCCCAATCAAAACACTTGAATCGTATTACACCTCTTCTAGAAAAATGTTGTAATGTTTATAAGGATAGAGAATTCTGTTCATGGCCCTCACTTATGCTCCCAAGGAATTTTCAGGGCTGAAATATGAAATAAAATTCATAATGATTGAACCTTGATAGTCTCACATTAGGACCCCACCCCTCATATTCTTGGATAAGAAGGATCTATCGACATTTAAATTTAACCCCCTAAATTGAAGAAGTCATCTAACCCATTTTCCTGGATTCCTCCAACCTATACTGCCCATGACATAAATAGCTATTGGGATAACTTTTTTGAGTAGCGATGATGATTTTCCACCCTTTTTGAGAGGCCCCAGCTCTACCACATAGGATTTCATGTGCACCTTGATGAAAATATCTGGCCATTGTTTACCTTTGGAACCCTTGTTCCTTACCTCCCATATAACCCAGTAAACTTCAACTAAATGCGTGGCTCGAGATTTGATTTCCACCCTCTGGTTCACCGTACCTTGAAACCACTTATCCATAAATTGTGAAATTGACTCTGTGCCTTTTATCAGGACCAATTCATTCCCTAAAAACTTCTATATCCAATATTACCATTCTCTTTGCAAGAAAAAGTGCCAAAAGGTTTCTTGTTTTAGAGATGAGCTACATATATAGTGAGAGGCCAAAGAAACTACTCTTCTTTATACATTATCATCAGTGGAAATTTCATGATTCTTTATATACCACACCATAATGTTCATCTTCAAAATTATCTCCTTACACCATGTTTGACCTTCCCATTCATCGCATACCTGATTTCTACAAACCATTGCCTGAAAGTCATGTGAATGGAAGGAGTCATCTATTGATCTTGAAAAAACACATAAATTGGATTCGTTGTTCAAAATGATATTTTCATAGAGTTTTTTCAACTATTTATTGAGTGTGTAACTTATAATGGTTAGGAAATGGATCGCATTCAAAAATGATATACCCAGAACCTGAAACTCGGAAAATGGAGAGTTTTATTTTCTTAATTTTCCTCTTAATATCGGATGTCACCACAGTCAAAAAACCATCTGAACTCATCTTTGAGCACCTTCATATTATTTTCATGCATTCCTCTAGACTGAAGAGTACCCTATATCCTTTCATCCATTGATTCCAATCATCTCTACACCTTCTCCTCATAAATTGAGCCCATAGTTTTTCCCTTCTATGATTTCACATGCTAGCCTTTCTTGTATAGATTTCATTATATTTGATACACTTTGTAGATTAGATCCACTTTCCAAGATTGGTTTGGTCATTCTATTCTATGACACCCAATGACACCTCCCATCTTGTTTTTCATCCCATATGAAATTAGTTAAATATTTTTCAATCCTCTCAATAGTTCCCTTTTGGGATTTGATTATAGATTGGATGTGCATTGGGATTGAATCTTAGACAGAGTTAACCATCGTGATTCTTTATCCAAATGATAGAAAAACATTCTTCTTTGAAGACTTTAATGGGGTGAATTTCACCTTTGGAGATGATTCAAAATGAAAAATTACTAGTATAGGTATAATCTCTTTCTCTAACACTACTCGTATTAAATAAGTTTTATTTAAGAAATTATTGATGCATAATTTACTAATTATTAGTCAATTTTGTGATAATAGTTCTAAATTTAATTTTAAAAATTATTTTTATATATTTTTTATTTCCAAATGAATATATTTATATACCACATCCCATTTGGAAAAAAAAAATATATTATATATTTAAAATATATAGTAAGACAAAATTTTAACTGTTTAAGAAGACAAGATAATGATTATAGGATTTGGAATCGATTCCTTGGATATTTTATTATTTATCCTCTTTTCAAACTCAACGATTACAAACTGGTAGGAGATTTGACAAAATTTTGTTTTAGAGATAACTTAATTTATGAACAATGGAAATTAGGCAAGAAACACAAGTCCTCATTCAAAACTAAAAATCGTTCTTCCCCTTCTAAGGCCTTTGAACTAGCCCATGTGGACCTTTTTTAATAAATCATGTTTCAAAAAGTGGAGCTAAAAATTACCCCTTTATAATTATATATGAATTTACTATATTTACATGGGTTTTCTTCTTATCTCATATGAATGAGGCTTGTAACATCTTTATCAAAATTTTAAAATATTTTGATAATGAAAATGGATAAAAACTCATTTCCCTTTTAAGTGATGATTGTAAAGAATTTAATAAAAAATACTTTTATGAGTTTTTTTTATTTCTCAAGGCTATCATCAATCCTATTTCTCTCTTAGAACACCTGTACAAAATGGGGTTGACTAAGGATGATATATGACCATCCAATTAATGTATATAAATATCCTTAATGTTTTTCCCTTTCACAGTACTATTAGTCTAAGGAAGTAAATACCCCATTAATTATCCTGAATATTGACCTTATAAGACCCATATAAGGAGAACCCCTGATTAACATTAGAAAGGAAATTTTCCAAAATTTGGATTCTTTATATTCTTTAGTTGTAAATGAATTATCCTCAATACCAAAGATAATTTTGGAATGTTTAAGCCTAAATCAAATTAGGAGTTTTTCTTGGGTACTCAAACTCAATGTAAATCATTTTGAGTCTTTAATAATAGGACCAATACCTTAGAAGATTAAATTTAAATCAAATTCTATGAGAATATTCCAAAATCACATCAATAAATTGGTGATGATGTTTAATAACCTTGTTCAGACCTTCCTCAACTTCAATATTCTATAATAATTTATAATTCTATGATTCCCCATTCTCTCATTTACCAACATCTTGGACTCAATAAAAATTCCAACCTCTTGAAAATGTAATTAGAAAATTAAAATTCAAAAATCATACTAGATGTGGGATATTAAATTAGTTTGACCATCAAGATTTTCTCTATAATATTGAACATCATTCCCTTGATGATGTTATTAATCATGAAAATTGGATACTTTTCATATAGGAGGAGTTAAATTAATTTCAAAGGAAAGACATTTATACTCTAGTGGAATATCCTAATAATCATCTTATTATTGGAACAAATATGGTTTATTAAAAAAAATGATAAACAAGGGAATGTCATCTGTAATAAAGCTTGACTTTTTTCTAAAGGATATAATCAAGAAGAATTTATTGATTATGGTGAAACCTTTTCACTAATTTATTTATTTCAATCCATTGGAATATTAATGAAATACTCTAATAATTTTAATTTTAAATATTTTCAAATGGATGTTAAAAGTTATTTTATAAATGGTTTTATTTCAAAAGCTATTTTTTGGACAAACCACCTAATTTTGAAAACCCCAAATTTCAAAATTATATTTTCAAATCAACACAATATCTCCGTATTTTAAAAAAATATTTCCATGCCTAGTATGAGAGGTTAGTCAATTTTATTTTATCAAATAAATTTAGAATTAGAAAATATGACTCCACTCATTTTATAAAAAAAATACAAATTATGTATTAATTATTTAATTTTATGTTGATAATTTTATTTTTTTCTCAACTAAAGAAACTCTTTGTAATGATTTTTCCAATTTAATGAATAAATAGTTTGAAATGAGATTTATTGGAGAACATAAATTCTTCCTCAGTTTTCAAATTTCAAAAAATTATAATGGAACCTTTTAAATAAAATTAAATACACTAATTAACTTATTAATGATTTATTCATGTATCATTCTAATGAAATTATAATGCTCATGAGTAAAACATGTAATCTGACTTTGGATGAATCTAGTCAATATGTTGATAGGAATATTTGTTGAACTATGATTATAAGTACACTCTACCATAATAGAAACCATATGAACATTGTTTTTAGTGTAAACATTTGTGATCACTTTCAATAAAATCTAAAGGAATATTATTTAAAATCCATCAAAATACATTATAGTTATTTTAAAGAAACTAATAAACATATATTATTTTATCCTTAGGAAACCTATCTTCAAATTACTTTTTTTTATGATGATTTTGGAAGATTTTGACTAGATAAAAAAGTAAATTTTGTACATTTCATATACTGGTAAAAACACTTGTCTCTTGTATTAATGAGAAAAAAGTATCAAATATATTTCTACAACAATTGAAAAATACAAATCCACTGAATGTTTTTGTAAAAACGTTATATAGACGAAACATACTCTCATAGAATTTAGGATAACATAACATTTGATCCCTATAAAGTGTGACAATACTTGTGCGATCAATATTTCTAAAAATCATATCCAACACTCTCTCACTAAGGACATTTACTTCATACAATAATTTCTATGTGATCACTTTAAAAACGGTGATATCATTCTGGACTTTGTCTCTAAAAAATCCAAAATTTTGATATATTCAATAAACCCCTTTCTCTTGATTGACTTGGATTCATAAAAGGTGATTTGGTTATGATAAGTTGGTGATACTTATCTCTTCAACATGTAAATCTTGAGAATTATTTCAGTTTTATTTTTATAAATTATTTTTCTAGAATGGGTATTAAATTTAAAAAATTGTTTTTCAACAAATTTTATAATTTTGGAAAGGTGAAGTAAATATAATGATATATGGAAACCATTTCTGATAGGAAACAAAAAGTGGATGAGGTTCTGGAATAGATGGTATATGTGATTACAAGATAACCATGTTAATATGGACATTATCCTAGAAGTGGCATTATAGTTTTAAAAATCAATTTACAAAATAAAAAAAAATTATTTCCTTTTTAAAAAATGTTATTTAGAATTTTCAAAAAATATTTTTCTAATTTTTACTCAAACTTTTGAACTCATGTTTTAAAATAGAATTATTTTCTAAAAAATTTATTTTTTTCCATAAATTTTCAAAACATTATTTCTTATCCCTTTAATGATTATTCATGATGATAAATGTAGATCTAAATTTTATCTCATTGTTCTTTAACATTATCTTTTAATTCTTTTTGACCAATTCCAAAACGGGGTAAAAAATTTATAATGATATTTTGGTAATTAATAAAAAATAGGAGACTGTTTAAGTGGATCCTTTCCATATTAATTATTTTTTTTGTTGATAATTACATTAAATTATATTTTATAATTTTATTTTATAGATAATTATAACTGTATTTTTAATTGATTTTATTGGAAATATTTCTTGTTTAATTTTTCTTTAACTTTTCATTATTTGTTATTATTATTCTTAATAATAACATTTTAAATATTGTGAAAAAAAATTTCTATGTATTTTATTTACCCTTAAATAGGATAAAGAGGTTTATTTTTACCCTTACCAATGAACTGTAATATTTTTATTAGCCTTATGTGTGTCCTCTTATACCCTTATCCATGTCTTATAAAATTGTTGTTACCTTTACATATGTTTTTGTATTACCCTTATGCAGTACATGGAAATTGGGTTCTATCCTTAAACAATGCATGGAAATTGGGTGGTACCCTTTAAAAACATATATAAAAAATTTACATACCATTACACAGCTTTATCTATACCTTTATGTATGTTTCTATTTATCATTACACATCTCCTATATACATTTACATAGTATATGGAAAATTAAACTTACCCTTACTCAACACGTATAAATTATGTTCTACCCTTACACAGTGTATGTTTACCCTTACATAAGTTATGAAAAATTATTTTTAACATTACATATCTCATTATACATACATGTTACCTTTACACATGTATAAATCATACCCTTACATAATTATTGTTTTCCATTTTACTCCATTTACGTAAATTTATTGATTTTTTCATGTCTATAATAAGTAATGAAATTATTTTAATTATTATATAAATTCTTATTACTGATATTGAACCTATGAGAAGTGTTTCTACATTGTTTTAAAAACATTTTAATAAATATTAATTGATTTCTTATTTTAAAAATAGATATATATATTATGAAACTTAAAAAATATGATTTTCTTATTTTGACTTTATTTGTTTTTCCCTTGTTTCAATATTCATGCTTTAATTCTAGAAAAGTTATTCAAACATGTTTTATAGATTTCATTGAAAAGTATTTGTAGTTTGATATTAATATATATTTAGGTGGAATTAAATTTGGAATTCATATTTTGAATATTTCATTTTGAGTCTCTGTGACATTTTTGTGATATCATTGACTTATTATTTTGGAGTTATTTTGAAAATTTTAATGAGTAATTATTAATTCAGTCTGAATTGTTCAAATGGTTATAAATTAAAATTTTATATTTATTGATAATATTTCTCTCTATTTTTCAATACCCTTGATAAATATAGAATATTTTTATTACTATTTTAAATTTGAATTTGAATTTCTTAATGATTTCCTTCACTATGTTGAAATTATTATTTTTAAATGGTTCGAGAGGGCTTGAAAAGTGATGGTTAAAATACACTAAACATGTACATATTCCACTTTAAAACACCTAAAGGATTCCGTAAATTTACCTATGGAATTGGATCCTTTATATAGAGACATTTTTTTTCCTTGGAGATGCAACAACTTACTAATCCAATCACCAATGTGCTCAATTGATCTACTATCTTAAAATATTTCAAGATATCAATGATTCTCAAGCTCTAAAAGAACTATATTTATAATTATTATATCTTTTATCAGGATTTTTTTCCAAATTATATATCTTAATCTATCTAATTTTTTTTCAATCGGTCTTAGTGTTTCATCATATTATTTGGGTGGTTAGAGACTAAACTAAAAATACCATTTTCCTCCTCTTTCTTTTATTTTATAGTGCTTTCTACCATTAAAGTAAGGTATCATGGTTTTATTTCCCTTTCATTTAAAATGTAAAGGGATGACTTAATTTATTGTTTCTATCTTCAAGGTTAAATATCTAGTGTCTATTTTATCTGGTTTTTTCTATAACCTAAATTCAAGGGATAGTTTTGGTATCTTCGTTACCATTAAATCCAAGGGAAAATTCATTAAATCCTAAATATATTGAGGTGATATATATTAGGGTACCTTAAGGTACTATTTCTAAACATCCTTACAAAATATAAAGTCTCATTTACCTTAGGATTTTTCAAATACTTTTATCTTTCAATTATTATTTAATTAAATGTTTTTTAATCTATCAATTATTGCTTAATCAATTTTTATTTTTCAAATTTCATAAATGTTTTTTTTCAAATCTCTTAATATAATCACTATTCCATTTATTATTACAATTATTTTATTCTATTTAATTATATTGTTGCAATTTCAAACTTTTGTTATTTTATTTTTAAATTAAAAATCATTTAATTTCTTCATTATTTTATAAAGAAGTTTTTAAATTTAAATTGTTTTCCTTTAGTTTTTAAAATATAATTCTCCCCTCTACGATTTTAAATATCTCTAACCTACACTAATTATGGATTTATTCATCCTCATAATCACTAATTAAAGTTAATTCATGCTTTTTAACCTAAACATTATACTTTCTGACCTGACCTATAATGGTTTTATAATTTTTATAGGTACCTTAAACATCTAAATTACTATGTAATGATAAATGGTCACCCTCTTACCTGCTCTTCAGAATTCATCAATACTTCATTGAAAACATATTATTATTACTAATGTCACTCATCCTTATTTTTTAATGTTTTGTTCAAGAGAATTCTTCTTACCCATCACGACATCTATATTTGACATATTTCTTCCTTGTATTTTGAATTTACAATTACCTAATTCCACCATAATTAAATAATTTAAGAGGAAGAATACATTTGTATTTGTTTTTATATATAATGATATTCATGGAGGTAAAGTTCAAATATTTCTTATGATATTCACATATTTTATCAACATTTATAAATCTAGGTTAGATCCATCCTTACTTTCCTTGATCTTTTAACCTTATTATCATTCAATTCCATCTCGAATTTTTTCCCATACTTCATAGTTACAGAGAGTGTTATGCATCTCATCGAGGGGTAGGTCTCTTATCTCATCTATAAATGATATATTTGATTCAAAACTATTAGGTAAATTCTTTATCAAATTATTTATAATTATTTAATCCTTTAGATTTCCTCTAAATCCTTTAATGTGGCTTATTATCATTTAACATTGTAAAGTAGTCATCCATACTCTCATCATGAGTAGTTGAGATGTGTACAAACTCCGATATCAAAATCAAATGCTTGAACTCCTTAATATTTACATCAAATTTTTACATATTTTAAATACTCTAACATATTTCTATGGAAATTTTAATCCATGTTACCTTTTTGGAGATTTTATCAGACAAAGATGAAAGGATAGAATTTCTAGGTTTCTCATCCACTTCAAGATTTATCTCAGTAGTATAAGTAACCACAGATTCTATTTTAAGTGGAGGAAATAACACTAAAAAAAATAATTAACCTAAATACCTTGTGATAAGAAACATGGAAGAATCATGTTCTTACATCCTTGAAAATTAATTCCATAAAAAGTGGTAACACCTCAACTATTAATACAATTAAGAATCTACATGATATTCCGTCAAAAAAGATTGGATCATTCAAAAGTGAACCTGATCAAATTATATACCACTTTGAGTGACAAGGTCAGGATGTGATCACTAAGAGGGGGAGGTAGTGAATTGATCATCCCTTTATTTCAATGAATGATTTTTTAAACCAACTGATCGCACCGTGATTCACAGTTTTATTCCACCCTTTCACCGCTGTATTAAACTGATTTTGTTGAGTAAATTATAAATATTATGACAAATTTAAGTTCATTATTGACTTATAATTTACTTTTTATCATTATTGAAAATGTATATTTCACTTGTTTTTTAAGTTTTAATTGTATTTGGTGGGGATTTGGAGGGCCCACGATGATGTTCATGAAAAATGGGCCAAAATGTGAAAGATTCCAAAATATTGGTGGAGTCAGACGAGCACAGAAACTAATACATACATTCAATTGGGCTCAAATTTGGTGATATAATCCAAACTTAATTTGGATACAACTCTTATGAAGACACCCAATAACAATTCATCCATTAAAGGTACTAACTAAACTGATATATCCAGGTAACTGAATCTACCCAATGTCAAAATTTTTGTTATTTATTTCATCCATATCTCGAGATTTTGACCACAAAATGATGCCACATTTTCGGTGGAGATATTAAAGAGGTGTGGTAACAACTTTACATCTTTATCTAAATTATGATAAGACTTTTTGGATGCCAAAAACCAGAGTCCAAGTGGTTTTAAGAAATATATGTTCCCAAAACCACCTTTTACATTACCATTAAATTGGAACCTTGGGCTCCCCATTTGTCAATTCGAACCAGGAAAAAATCTCTTCCATTTTAGAGACCTAAAGGAGTCATCCCTTCATCCAATAAGTTATGGAGGCCCATGTACACATAAGTGGATAATGGATGAAGGCGATATTCTACAACTAGAAATTGAAGCCTTTTTTATGGGTCATTTGTGACGGGTTCCCGTCACAAATGACCCTTTGCATAAAATAGCATCACAAATAGTTTTTTTGTAATTTTCCAATGCAAAAAAACTATTTCTGATGGGAGACCTTCCCATCATAAATAGTTTTTCTAGAATAAAAAAAACCCCTTTTGTAATGTGCCCATCGCAAAAAACATTAATAAAAAATTAATATTAATAAAATTTAATAAAATAATAATAATGAAAACAAAATTATAAAACAAAATAAAACAATAAACTAATAAAAACTAATAAAATTAATTAAAATATAATTTAAATAATAAATAGTAATAAAATAAATATATATATAATAAAAAACAATATTCAGAAAAATATATAATAATAATAATAATAATAATATAAAATAATAATAATATAATAAATAATTAATAAAAATAATAAATAAATATTAAAATGAAAAATAAAATATTCACAATGGTATAAAAAACACACTATATATAAATGTAAATATATGGATTAATAAAAATATTACAAAAAAGTTCACATTCAAATGTTTATCCGAAAAAAAATCATTGAGGGGGAGGACCATCTGGAGGAGTTGAAAGAGCTTGAGGGGATGGAGGAGCTGGCCAAGGGAATTCTCTCCTAATCGATTAGTCATATTTTGTATGTACTCCATCATCTACCCGTGATGCTACTACTGCTATCGACACATCTCCTTCTGTTATTGTTGCTACTTTCGACGGAGCTCTTACCGCTCACTACACATGGTCAATATAAGCTCACCTTGAGCTCACAGTCACTCCTCATATTGTGCAGTATATGATGATGACTCTCCATGATCTCCCCTCGAGTTGCACTAAAACATCATAGTGTTACCATAACAACTCTAAGGCATTAAACGAGGGTCAATACCAACAACTCAGCCTTTCTCGAAGGCATACTGAGTCACCTGCATCCATGTTTCATCAGCAAATCCTGTTGCACTAGAGTTATGATTCTTTGTATCAGTCTGACTCTCAGCATGTGTCTGAGATTTCATAGCCTCATATGACTCCTTTAATTTCAATTTAAAATTAAAATAGTTTAAATATTATTTTTAGTTAATTTTTAAACTCAAAAAGAAATTATAGTGACCACAATATGACGATGGCGACAACCTCTAATATCTCTAGTTACAAGGTCTTTTTATATCCTCCTATAAACATCAAACTTCATAATACCAGGTTTTTCTACTGCCTATGTTAGTATAAAATAAATAGTTCCCATTTTATTATATATATATTATTAAAAAAAGTACATACCAAATGTTGCCGATGTGTACTGAATGTGGAACTCCCCACTCGATGCATTAGCTCCTATCTCCCCCAGTTCTATCGACCTACTGATGCTCTCCTATGAAATGTAACTCTCATCTAATATGGACATAATTAATCACAAACCTGAGATGAGATGTAATGTATTCCATGGGCACAGCAAGACTGATCAAAATTTGGGACTCTCGCTTTCTTCATTACTATCCTGCCTAGATTGTGAAAAAATTGACAGCAACAGTCACGCATACAACCCTCCCATGCCTCCCATATATATTCATGTATGATATCATCAACAGTATACCATAAACAGTACAATTAATTAATAATATCAAGTTATTAATTAAATAAATTTCAAAAAACTATTATTTATTTACGTACCATCCAATGATCGAATATGCGGTGCTAAACATCAATGGGTATCTGATATCTGGTATCCCATGATCCAGAAAAATAATTCTACAATATAACACTTACTTGTATTACTTCTATATGTGAAAATATGTTAAAAAAA
Source organism: Viscum album (assembly GCA_963277665.1). Classification (NCBI taxonomy): domain Eukaryota; kingdom Viridiplantae; phylum Streptophyta; class Magnoliopsida; order Santalales; family Viscaceae; genus Viscum; species Viscum album. The sequence continues at coordinate 912,181,956 of OY728145.1, forward strand.
GAAAAAATAATCAAACAATTTCTATGTAAATGATTTAATGAAAAATAATGAGAACTAACTAAAATACACAACTAAATATACCTCTACATGCATGGTTCGAAATGAATATGTGGACGTCGCATGGGGATAGGGTTGGGAATCATCAATATAAGGACCTGGCCTTAAAACATTATATAATATTGAAAAAAATTAATAATTCCCATTGGGGATCTTTTCAGGTTTAGATTTTTAGAGAATTAGACCATAACTATTACATTACATCTCAAAAATTACAAAGTAGAAAACTCTACTCAGTTCCCATTTTTTTCAAAAAATAAAAACTCTTGAAAAAAAAGAGTCATGTTCAGTTCCATGTTTTAGACATCATGGCATTTCCTTGTTCACATCCTTAACCCTATTCATCTTTAAGTCTTGTGAAAAACATTTCAAAACATGGGATGAGCATTAAAAACTCAATAAGGGTTATAAAACAAAGAAAGAAAACATTAGTTAATCAATACATTCATAACATAAGCTCTTTATCATACCTCATGAAATCATAAGATTTATGAATAACACATAGAAATCATAAATCTTAAAGTTAACTTGTGGAATACATAACATACATAAGTTGTACATTTCACAGCTACGTAGGGAGTAACATTTGGAATACCCATCATAGTATATTCCATAACTATCTTAGGCGAAAAAATTCACGTTTTCCCCTTTCAGGTTACCCAATGCATTAGAGATCTGTCTCGGGCTCACCCACCCTAGGTTTACCACGGAATCACCAGTATACGTAATAATGCCCAAGAACCATAAAATATTCATTTCACACAAAAAAAATATAAAATAAAGATAACATTTCCACATTTCAATCACAATATATCATTTAAATATATTGAAATAAAAAATTCATTATCAAAACTATTTTCACTACCAAAAAACATAAAAGAGTATATGGTATTTATTTTCCTTTTAAAAAAACATTTCACCTTGTTAAGGAAGTTAAAGATCAAATAATACTCACTGCGGCGGAAAGTTCGTCGTCACTGATTATGTTAAAAAGAAATATTCTTTTTTTTTCATTTAGTAAAACACCTCATAGATAAATATACCTTTTGAATGAAATGAGAATTCAAATGTTTTTATACACTGTATAAAATAAAGTCATGTATAAAACAAAATATACCTCAATGAAAGGTGATTGAGACGAAGTCCCTTACCTCGTGTCTGATGTGACTTGATCGTTTATTAATATCCTGAATAATAAACTAAAGATAATTTATATTTTCTAAAGAAACTTTTTCAATTTTATTATTCCTTTATATCAATTATTACTTTTCTATAACAATTAGTTAATTATTGGAGTTCATATCAGACATTTTGTTGATGTTCAGAACTTGAGTTAAAAATGAACTTGTTATATTTATAAATTGTCCATGTGGTCAAAATTATATTATATCCATAATGATATTAATTATTTAGATATCATATATATCATATATATTTAGTATATATATATTTATTTATTTATTATAGTTCATAATATTTGGAGTTATGAAATAAAATGCACCGTTCATGGAGACGGTAAGTCGTACATACTCATGATCGCTACTTTCATTTCTCATTAGTTTTTAATGGAATGAGAAATTAATGATAAATAGGTATAATATAATTCTTGTATAAAAATATATATAATTTCATTAACTCCATCCTTTACACATTCCATGTATGGCATGAACGAGTCATATCACTTTGAGGGGGTGGTAGTCTGCACTTCCTCAAATGAAATTATCGTATTTACCCACTATGGAAACCATAAAGGTATTATATAAATAAAAAATACAGAAGTTTAGAAACAATATAAATATAAAATATATCACATATTAATATAGTTCCATCTTAATGGCCACCATAAGAGGTGGTAGGAGAACATTGAACAATCATTGTTTCATGAGGCGTTAGTTTTACATCCACATAAACAGTATGTTCTTTACCCATTAGATAGAGGTGTGTGTAAGTGTAGTTTGAATCCTTCTTATAAAAACAACCCAGTATATTGAGGATACTTTTTTTGTTATAAAATAAAGTAATAAAAAGAGTTTATGGGGTTGGATAAGTAAAATAAAACAAAATAACTTATGAATGATGTTACCTTTAAATCGGGTATCTCCCTTTGGTTTGAACCCAAAGGTTTACTTGAATTGACTTCTGCCTATGGGAAGGCTTCTAGGAGGAGGAGAGGGATGTACGGAGTTTAATTGGGCAGAGGATGGATGATCCAAGGGGCTTTAGAAATGTGAGGAATGGGTTAGAATTGAGGGATTTTTATAAGGGGGGAGGGGCTCTTTAAGAATGTTTAAAAATATTATTTTATTATATAATGATTTTAAGTTTCTAAAGGTCCAAGACTCATTAATATAGAAGATAAGATGACTCGTGTTAAAATTAAAATTATCCAATAATAATTGGACTGGTTTTGGATATTTTTTTAATCTTTATAATCTTATTTATTTAAATCATTCATTAATGAGGTAAATACTGCGTCATTATTATGTCATTAATAATTTTATTTATTTGATGTCTAAAAATTATAAAAAAATATCATGATGTAGGAAATAGTTTTAACATTCAAATTAATATTTATAGTCGAAGAGATAACTTATATAAACCCATGTAAAAAATTGATTTACTAAAAGATATATGTTTATGTCATTTTTGTCTTTACTTTAAATTAATTAATATAAAGAGTCATTATCACTCCCATGTGGCTCAATGGGGTCCCAAAAGAGAACCAAGTATGCCCAGGGTCGGAAATTTATCACCCAATAGAATTAGGACACATGTTAGGGAAATTTTATATTATTATAATAATATTTTGGTACCCTTATTTACCAGATTTACCCTTTCACGATGGTAAATAAAAATTTTACTGAATAAAATATTCATAATGTATAAAAATAAAAGTTACCTATTTACACAATTTCGACCTCATGATTCCAAATATGGAATAAATTTTTCCAAATTCAAAATATAAAAGTGGCAGAAATTAAATTTAAATTAATTTCCGTTGTCAAAACAAAAAGCGTGTTTTTAAGAAATAATAACTATCAAAAGATTGACACTTATTTCTGTCCAATTTCAAAGTGAAATTACATCCAATGACCAAAATTGGATTAAATACTAAAAACATATTCTAATTTTACTTTAAAACCAATTAAAAATATAATCTTACCTTATAAATAAATTATGTTAAAATGCAGTTTTGAATTTAAATATAGTATTTTCACTATTCATTAAAAAATGAATTTTATTAGAAAAATACCAAAAATTTACCCAATGTAAATTTTGATTTCCTAATTCTAAATAATAATTTTATTTTGTAAAATATAACATATAAAAGTTACCAAAACTATAATTAAAGAGGGTTCACTATCAAAAGGTGGTAATCGACCTTTTAATGAATATTAGAGTATTTATGCTTAAAATCAGATTCTTTCTTATTTAAAGCCTATAAAATTAATTGGATAAATTTAAAAACATTTCCCAAACATGTATATTCATATTATAGTTAGTGATGTCCATTCCCGCCAATAAAACTTCTAGGTGTTAACTACTATTTAAAATAATATTTTATTATTAATTTTCAGTATGACCCAACGTTGTGTGCAACGTAAGATTTCAAAGCAACGCATTGTTGAATATCTAGTATTCTATCAAACATATAATCCCTTTTAAATTAAAATTAATATTTAAATAATAAATAGTAATAAATATGAAAATGTCATATACTTTTTTACCTGGAATGTTACATCCTTCCCCCCTTTTTGGGAATTGCATCCCCGCAATTTCATTCACATATAAAATAAGTGGGGTTATTTATCCGTCATAGCATTTTCAGATTCCCACATTTCCTCTTCAACCATATGGTTTTTTCACTAAACACTTACCTGATTAATTACCTTATTCTGCAACACTTGCTCTCTTCGATCAAGAATCTGGACTAGTTGTTTCTCATAAGAGAAATTCTCTTCCAACTGAACTACCTCTGGGCTCAAAACATGATATGAATCTAGCATATATTTTCTCAACATTGAAACATGAAAAACATTGTGTACCTAGGATAAACTTGGAGGTAAATCCACTCTGTAGGCAACTGATCCAACTTTCTCTAGGATTTCATAAGGTCCAATGAACCTCAGACTCAACTTTCCCTTCTTACCAAAACGCTTTAACTTTTCCATGGAGAAACTTTGAGAAAGACATGATCACCTACCTCAAAAGAAAGATCCTTCCTCCAGTTATTCGCATAACTTTTCTACCTACTATGAGCTATTCTCGTGTGCTTCTGAATCAAATGAACTTTTTCTACCATCTCTTCTACCAATTCTTGTCTCATCAACATCCTTTCACATACTTCATCCAAAAAAGATGGAGTTTGAAACCGATTCCCATATAATGCCTCAAACGGAGCCATTTGTATACTGGAATTAAAACTGTTATTATAATAAAATTCAACGAAAGAAAGATGTTGGTCCCAACTTCCTTGGTAATCTATTGAGCAAGCACATAACATATCCTCCAAGGTTGGAATTGATCATTCTGACTGCCCATCTGATTGAGGGTGAAAAGTTATAATGAAATTTAATTTAGTACCCAACGACTTCTAAAGGCCTTTCCAAAAGTTATAAGTATACATGGGATCACGATTAGATACAATAGAGAGGGGAACACCATGAAACCTGACTATCTCTTTAATATACAACCGAGAAAGTTGATCTAGAGAAAAAGTATCTTGAATATGATGGAAATGAGTAGATTTAGTCATTCGATCAACAATAACCTAGATTGCATTATTACCTTGAGATGTCTTTGGTAATCCCACAAAGAAGTCCATTGATATATTTTCCCATTTCCACTCTGGCACCAGTAAAGACTGAAGCATCCCTTTTGGTAACTACCACTCTGCTTTGACCTATTGAAAATTCAAACACTTCATAGTAAAATCAAAAATATCTCTTTTCATTCTGTCCCACTAGTAATACTCTTGAAGATTTTTGTACATCTTAGTACTGCCAGGATGAACTAAAAATAGAGAACTATACGCTTCACATAACAAATCATTCTTAAAATTTGAATTAAAAGGCATACATAATCTCTTCCCAAACCTCAAAAAAATTACTATCAATGTTAAAATCATGAAACATACCCTTCTGAACCAACTCTTCCTTTTTCTGCAACTCACTGTCTTGCTTTTACGCTTTCTTAATTCTGTCTGATAGAGATGATTTCACTGACCCATGAAACAAAATAGATGAATTTCCTACACCAAAAACTTCTATTACAAAGTTCATCAAATTAAAAGCCAATGGATCTCATTCCAAATATAACAAGGTTAATGTAGCATTAATTTTTCAACTCAAATCAATAGCTACTTTATTTGCTTTTCTCAGATGGTAATGGATTGTGAAATCTTAATCCTTGATTAATTACAACAATCTCCTTTTTCTCATGTTTAATTATTTTTGAGTAAATATATACTTTGAACTTTTTTGGTAAGTATATATTTCACATTTTACTCCATACAGATGACGCCTCCAAATTTTTAAAGAAAAAAACAACAACTGCTAATTCCAAATCATGTGTAGGGAAATTTAACTCATGAGGTTTTAATTGACATCAAGAATAAGCAATTACATAATCATTCTACATTAGGACACAACCAAGTCCTTTCAAAGAAACATCAGTGTAGATAACCAACTCACCATTTCTGGAAGGCAGTGCCAAAACTAGAGCATTCTCCAGTCTTCTTTTCAATTCCAAAAAAAAATCATCACATTGTTTTGTCCAGATGAACTCAACACCTTTTCAAGATAACTTAGTCATTGGGATAGATAACCATGCAAAATTTTTAACAAAACTCCAGTAATATCCAGCTAATCCAAGAAAACTACGAATCTCAGTTATATTTCTGGGACTTGGCCATTCTTCAACAACTTTTGTTTTAGAAGGATCAATGGTTATGCCATTTTTTGAAACAATGTGACCATGGAAAGAAATTTATTGTAACCAAAACTCACACTTTCTGAATTTCCCATACAGTTTATTTTCTTTTAAGGATTGCAAGACTACCCTTAAATGACTTTCAGGCTCCTCTTTACTTTTAGAAAAAAACAAAATATCATCGATGAACAAAACCACAAACTTATCAAGGAACTCAAGGAAAATTATATTAATAAGATCCATGAATACAACAGGTGCCTTGGTTAACCCAAAAGGCATAACCACAAATTCATAATGGCCATATCTAGTACGAAATACGGTCTTCAGAATGTATGCTTCCTTTACTTTCAACTGATGGTACTTCGACCTCAAGTCAATCTTCAAAATATATTGAGATCCCTAGAGCTGATCAAACAAATCATCGATGTGATTCAAAGGATGCTTGTTCTTAACAGTGATGTTATTTAATCCTCTATAATCAATGAAAAGTCTTATGGAACCATATTTCTTTTTAACAAACAAGATAGAATGACCCCATGGTGATGTTCTTGGTCGAATGAAACCTTTATCTAATAACTAGTGTAATTTCTTCTTTAACTCTAAAAGTTCAATTTGATCCATGTGATAAGGGTATTTTGAAATTGGATTAGAATCAAGAACTAAGTCAACACTAAATTCAACTTCTTGATTAGGTATAATATCAATCAACTCATTAGGAAAAAACATCAACATTCTCATTTACCACTGAAACATCATTAATCTGAATAGTTCCTTTGTTTTCAACAATATATTCAAGGTAACGTTTATTTCCATATTTTACTAGCTTCTCATATTCCTGATATTTTATCAAAATTAAGGGTTCATTCTTGTACACAAACTGAAAATCTTTCTGAAAAGGAACCTCTTTAGCACTGTAGTCAATTTTATAATGATAAACGGAAAGCCAATCCATACCCAAAATAACATCAAACTATACTAGAGGCAAAACAATAAGGTTTGTAGGTAGATTCTTTTTGCATAAAAGGACAGGAATATTCTTATGTTTTCTTTTTGTCTCAAAATTTCTTCCAGGTGTTTTTACCATAAGTTCATGATTCATATATTCAGATGGAACTCCCAATTTACATAAAAATTTCCTAGAAATGAAAGAGCTTGTAGACCCCGAATCAAACAACACATTGGCATAATCTGAACAAACAAACAGTGTACCTGATACTACTTCATTTGATGGACCATCATCTACTGAAGTAGTTTCAAAGGATTTCACCACCTCTTTCTGCTTGTAGTCTGGCTACTTTCCCTCAGTTGAGTTCTTCGTTGGACACTCATTTTCAGAATGACCCATTTTGTTACACTTAAAACATTTTACTAACTGTAAATCAGATTTTTTCTTACCATTATCCTGATCTTTTTCAATGCAATTAGCAGCCTTATGTCCCATTTTACCACATTAGTAGCACTTACTAGAATTCAAAAGACATTCCCCAGCATGCTTTTTACCACAATTTTTACAAACTATAAACTTAAGTTTCTTTCCATCAGACTTTTTTGAATAGTTATTCCCTTTCATCTGCCACCTCTACCTCTTATTCTATTTTTTTTTCAAAGAATAACTTATCATTAGCAAACTCCATTTCCACCTTGTCCATACATCGAACAAGTTTTTCATTACTTTTGAACTATAGATAAGATAAATACCATTGATGCATTGGATTTAATCCTGAAAATAACAGTTGATTTTACTATCAATATATCGTATGAAGATTGGAGTATACATTTCTAATCTAGTGAATTTTTCTTCATAAGCATCCATTGAGTCATCCTCCTGCCTCAATTCCAGGAATTGTTTTTCCATCCTAAGACGAAACACTTTAGGAAAATATTTCTCAAGAAACATACCTTTGAATTCATCCCAATCAAGAGCATCAATTTCCTCATTATCCCATATATTTTTCACCATTGACAACCACTGATCAGATTTACCTTCAAAATGGTAAACAATGAGATTAACTTTTGATGTTTTGAACACCCCATGACATCAAAAATCTTCTTCAGTACTTTAATCCACCCTTCTTCTATCACAGGGTCAGATAATCCTCTAAATGATGGGGGATGTTGCCTCATGAAATTCTCCACTACTGGAATCTTCTTTTGTGGTTGTTTTGGATAATCTCGTGCTTGGATACCACCACCATTTATAGCCTAAATCAACTATTCCATCACTACTACAAATTGTTCAGTTCCAATTCTAACCATCTCAGGTTGCAGATTTGGAATTTTTTTGATGTTATTGATATTTTCATGAATTATTATATACTCCCTTTACTTATTTTATATCAAATGTACATAATTTTTGTGAAATATTAATGTTTTAATACTAATTATAATTTTTGAACACTTTTAGAAGTAGTCCAATTAGGTCAGTTTACTATTTCATTTATAACTATCACCCTACTCATCAAAATTGTGTGGTTATTGTTTTTTAGGATTCCTCATTCAGTATTCTACATTTTAATAGAAGGGGGCATGGGCCAATTCTTCTCATGTGGACCACTCAAAAAGGCCCACAGAATCTGTGAGGAAACAGAACCATCCATGAAGATCAAATTACTTGGCTCAATCCAGAAGTTAAAATTCATTAATTCTCCTCGAACATTGGTATAACAACTCAAGGAGTAATTTATAAAAATTTCAAGGCCCAAATCAAAGAACAAGGGGCGCAACTAATTCTTTGAATTCCATCCCACCATTCTATTTGGGAATTAAATTCTCGACACTAATCATGACATATATCATGATGTATTCATCAAATCATGCTGATATGTTTCAGTGTGAAATAGTATATATAGGTGGAAGAATTTTTTGAAAAAAAACATTTGTATTTGAAGTCATCATCCTATTCCAAAATAAATTCATATTTTGGACATGAAAACGTTTGGATTGAAATTTATAGATTAACTTTGTTTAATCAACCAGCCATAACATTGGCTACTTAAGTCCAATGGCATCCACAGATTCAGAGTAGAAATAGGATCTATTTCTCTACAACTTGTAATAATATCATATCTCAAGATTCAGCTATATAATTTATCAAATTGGTGATGCAAGTGGAGGGGTAGTTTTTTAATGCAAATAGCTCACAACAATGGGCTATAAATACATCCCCCTCCTCTCCTTGGAAAGAGTTAGAATTTAAGAAGAGAGGAGAAAATATTGACAAAACCAAAGCCTTTTAAAGGGCTTGGGAGGACCTTATATACTCATGTTTTCACTTGAGAGACCCTTCATCCTCTCTTTTTTTCATTTCCTTTTGTGTTCTTCATTTTTGTAATCTTCTAAGTCTCTTTATTTGTAATTCGGTTTTAATGAAATTTTCTTCTTAAATATCTATTATTCTCATCCACCTTTTGTATTTTAATATTAATTTTATTAAAAAAATTAAATATAGTTTAATCTCCTTCCCTTTTTTTCTTTCTCATTCAATATAAATTCGGTATTTAATTCCCTTCATCGTTTGTGTGTGTGTTCGACACACTACTCTTTTCTTATCCCTTTATTTTTCTTATCTGCATAATTTATCATCATAATAATTATAACCAGATTACTAATAATTTAAATGGATTAGTAAATCTACCATTGGGGTGAGTTATAATTTTGGGAAATTAAGTGATTGAGAGCCTTTGCTCGATGAGTATTATTTGAGTTAATATTGTGTATGTTGAACTTTATATGTCATGGATTAATGACATGTTTTTTTAATATGTGGATTCCATATATTATTAGAACCACAAATACACTACCATAAAAAATTAATGGTAATGATTAGAATCCTAAGTTAAGTTACGGCTTGTATTAAATCTTTAACACTTGGGAATTCTGATCAAAATCATCTTAAGAAGTGCGTATTAATTTAATGCAATATAAAGCAAAGCTCAAAGATATCATAGGCTTAAATCCCCAATAATGAACTCTCCCCAATATTTATCAATTTGTTAAATCAAACATCATCCATAAATTATTTCATAATCTCTGCAAACAAACCCCCAATAAAAGTACAATTAACTGAAAACAACCGATTATAAAAAAGTATCAACGCTGAGGATTCGACCCGAGTGCTACTATACACAATAGCAGAGCATCGGAACTTTGATCGGTCGATAGGATACAATCGGACGTGCTTTTCAAATGGTGTCGTTTCCAAGGATGTTGCAATTAAGTAGTCATTAGTTTCTAGTTATTTTAAAAAAATAAAAAATAAATAAAAAAATTGAAAAAAACACAAAGAAAAACTCGCATTCCTCATAAAATTCATAAAAGGAGAACACAAAGAATAAAAACTATCTTCATATTTCTTCAAAATCTCTTTGAATTCCCTGTAGCCTCCCAAAAAAATCCCTCAGATTTGATTGACCCTGAAATTGAGCGGCGTCTTCACCAACATAGGAGGAAGTTAATAGATAATCAACTCATTCAAGAACCAGTCCTTATCCAACCAGTTGAATTAGATATGGCTAATCCTAGGGAAAAACACTTAAAGAACTTGTTTCCACTGATATGATTTACCAACCTCTTAGTATTAAATATCCATACATAGAGGTTGAGTTTGAACTCAAATCAGGTTTGATTTATCTTCTTCCTCATTTCCACGGGCTAGCCGGTGAGGATCCACACCTCCACCTTAAAAAGTTCCAAGTAGTGTTCTCTACGATGAAGCCTAAAGGGGTTTCTGAGGAACAAATAAAAGTTTGAGCATTCCCTTTCTCTCTAGCTGAATCTTCCAAGTCATGACTTTACTACCTCTATTCAGGTTCTATAACCACATGGAATGACATGAAGCGGGTATTTTTAGAGAAATTATTTTATGCTTCTCGTAATTATTCTATCTGAAAGGAAATTAGTGCTATTCATCAATTCCCTAATGAATCACTCCATGAGTTCTGTGAGAGGTTCAAAAATATTGTTACAACCTTCCCACACCAACAAATCCCTGACCAACTCTTGATCCAATAATTATATGAGGGGTTATTCTATATAGAGAGAACCCTCATTGATGTCGCAAGTGGCAGTGCTCTTGTTGATAAAACCCCTACAGCTATAAGAGATCTCATAAGAAAGATGGCTAAAAACACAAAAAAAAATCCATACTCAAGAACATGATCAAGTCAAACAAGCCCAAGATAGTCAGTCGATAGAGCCGAACAAGATGACAGAGTGGATGAGTGAACTTACAGGTCTTGTGCGACAACTAGTTGTGGATACTAAATCCCCAACTTCGTCTTCTCCACAATAAATGTTTTTTGGACCTGTAAAAAACTACGGAATCCGCAACTCTCCATATCATCCAACTGACACATGTCCAAAACTTCAAGAAGATCAATCTGATTCATCTAGACCAATGGAACTCAATGTAGAATATGCTCAGAGGAACACCAACCCTCAACAATCAGGTCAGTTCATTAGAAACTTCAACCATCCTTACTCTGAGCCCTTCTCTTCTTCCTATAACCAAGGCCTGAGGTATGGTAATCCGGTCTCTTATCCCCCTCAATTCCCTCCTCAAAACCTAAACCAGTTTCAATATGGTCATGGTGTTGGTAAATTCCAACAACCTTATCCTTTTGTACCTCAACAACAAAGGAACAATCCTCCTCCTGGATTCTACTATCCTAGTGAGCCTTAACAATTCCAAAACCAATAAAATCAATTTCCCAAGAACCAAAATCAAGGTAATCCCAATCCTGACAAGCCTCTTATTCCAAGAAACCATGGGAAAGTACAGTGGAAGATCTTTCCACCTTCACATGTTCCAGCCTTAAAAACATTGAAACACAAATTGGTCAACTTGCATCCCACCTGAGCCATTAACAAAAATCAAATTATTCCCAACTCTCAGGTCAACCATTACCCAAACCTGAGGGTAATGTATGTTCAATTTCACATAGATTGGGAAAGAAAATTTCTATGCCTCAAGATAAGTCCTCAAACCCCCCCCCCTAAATGTAGGCCTACAAAAATGAAAAGAAAAAGAAACTTGAAAAAGAAACTGAAACCATTCCCCCACCTCCTTCTATTCCACTTATGAACCCACTTCCTTTTCCTCAGGTCGTTTCTGAGCCAAATAAGTCCTTTGATCTTGATCCTGAAATACTTGACATGTTTAAACGTGATGAAGTCAACATTCCCCTCTTAGATTCCATAAAACAAATTCCTAAGTATTCCATGTTTCATAAGGAATTGTGCACCCATAAGATGCAACTTAGGACCTTCAAAAATGTTTCCACCCAGTAGTCTATTCTCATAAAGTGCAAATATCCATGGACCCTTACGGTTCCATGCAAAATTGGAAGTTCTAACTTCGATGATGCACTCAAAGACCAAGGAGCCTAAATTAATGTCATTCCCAAATCCATCTTCCCCAACCTTGGTCTAGTTCCCTTGTATCCAACGGCTATTTTCATTCAAATAGCCAATCGAAGCACAACCAGTACTGAGGGAACAATCTAGGATGTCCTTGTTCGTGTGAATGATCTTATCTTCCCTACTGATTTCTATGTCTTTAACATAGAAGGTGAGATGAACTCTTCTTGATCTCACCTAATTATAAGAATACCATTCATCATGACTACTAGAACTAAGATTTATGTCCATTCAGGCATCATATGCATGGAATTTTGTGACCAACTGGTCAAGTTCAACATTTTCCAAGAAATGTGATACCCATATGAGGATCACTCTGTATTCTCAATCCATGCTTCTTGAGGACACTTGTGAGATTCAATTGAACACCAATCCATCATGTTCATCATGTTCAAATGATAAATGATGTTGTAAAATTTTCACCATGATTAATCAAGTCATCAATTGTTTAGTTGATGTGGACATCTCATTCATAGGCTCCATTGATATTGAGGAACTTGAAAACTCTATTGAATCCCACATCAACTCTGATATCTACTACTCCACCATGGAAAGTATTAAATAAAATGAATCTAAAGCAACTGAAGTCCCTTCCTCCATTCCTGAGTTGTCTATCCCACAAATGAAAGATGAGACTAATCTCAAACAGCTTCCTGAACAGCTAAAATATGCATTAAATTTCCATGATCACTCTTATCCAGTCATTATCTCTTCTTCACATAACGAAACTGAGGAGTGAAAAGTTGTTAAAGTGTTAGAGAAAAACAAAAAGGTCTTAGGTTGGACCTTATATGACATTCCGGGAATGAACCATGCCCTTTTAATTCTTCAAATCCATCTTGATGAATCATCCAAACTAATTAGAAACCCAAAAATAGGACTCAATACACTCATCCTTGAGGTAGTTAGGGAAGAGATCACCAAGATTCTTCAAGCTAGTATTATCTACCCAATTTCTGATAGTGAAAGGGTTAGTCCAATTCAAGTTATACCTAAGAAGGGTGGGATAACTATTGTCACAAATGATTATAGATAGGTAGTCACAACTCGAGTGAAGAACAAATGGCGTGTGTGCATCAACTATAGGAAATTAAATATTGAAATAAGAAAAGATCACAACCCCCTCTTTCATTCCTTGATCAAATGCTAGAACGATTAGCCAGAAAGTCACACTATTGATTTCTTGATGGATATACTGGCTACTTACAAATCCCAATCACACCTTAGGACCAAGAAAAGACTACTTTCACATACCCCTTCGGAACATATGCATAGAGGAGAATGCCTCTTTTCCTGTCCAATGCTCCTGAAACATTCCAGAGGTGCATGACGAGTATCTTTTCTTATTTCATTGAACACTACATAGAATTCTTCATGGATGACTTTACCATTTATGGCGAGTCATTTGAATCACGCTTGCATTCACTCTCTCTATTCCTTCAACAGTGTGTCATGTGTAACCTTTTGTTAAATTTTGAAAAATGTCACTTCATGGTTTCAAATGGGATTTTTCTATAGAACCTAGTATCAAAAGAGGGTATTGAAGTTGATCTTTCCAAAATTGAAGTGATACAATCACTTCTTAAACCCACTTCTGTTCGAGACATCCGTTCATTCCTTGATCATACTGGTTTCTATCAGCGATACATCCATAACTTATATAGGATTTCCCTCCCACTCACTCAGTTGCTCCAAAATGATGTCACTTTCCATTTCTATGAGGTTTGCAAGATACCATTCATTGAACTCAAAACTGCTCTTACATCAGCCCCGATAATCCAACCCCCAGATTGGTCCTTCCCCTTTGAGTTGATGTGTGATGCTTCTGATAGAGCCGTTGGGGCTGTTCTTGGTCAAAGAAGAGAAAATATTCCTCATGGAATATATTATGCCTCAATAACATTTGATGAAACTCAATATCACTACACTTTCACTGAAAAGGAACTTTTAGAAGTGGTTTTTTCCTTAGATAAATTATGTCTCTATTTCTTAGGTCCCAAAATCATTATCTTCAAATACCATTCTTCTATAAAGTTCTTACTCAAGAAAAGTGATTCCAGACCAAGTCTAATTAGGTGGATCCTAATTATCCAAGAGTATGACCTTGAAATCAAAGATAGACTAGGAAAATAATACCATGTGTCTGATCACTTGAGTAGAATTTCTAATTCTTCTCATTCTGAAATCATCGATCCTAAATTCCCCAATAAGCAACTTTCATCTCTCACTCCAAAAATACCATGTTATGCCCCAATTTTAAATTACTTGGTTTCTGGTGTTTTTCTATAATAATTTTCAAAAGAACAAAAAATGAAGTTGATAAGTGATTCAAAATACTATTTTTGTGATGAAAATAAACTTTGGAAAATTGGGGCTAACATGGTAATAAGGAGATGTGTTGATGAAAATGAACATTATTCCATATTAGAATTATGTCACTCAATGCCTGGTGGTGGCCACTTTGGACCAAAAAGGACCTCATAAAAGGTGCTAGACTCTGGATTCTGTTGGCCTTCACTCATCAAGGACTCACATGAGTTCTTTCAATCATCTCTCACTTGCCAAAATTTTGGTACAATTTCAAAAAGAAATGAAATTACCCAAAATCCTTTAATTTTATATGATTTATTCTATATTTGGGGTATCGATTTCATGGGACCATTCCCCCATTCCAATGGATTCTCATACATTCTTCTTATGGTTGATTATGTTTCTAGGTGGGTCAGACCAAACCCACTAGAAATGATTAATCACATACTGTTAGTGAGTTCATAAATACACACATCTTCCACAGATTTGGAACGCCTTGGGCCTTGATCAGTGATATAGGAACCCATTTTTGTAATAGAACCATGGAATCTCATTTGAAAAATAATAGGGTTGTACATAAAACTTCCACTACATATCACACCCAAACAAATGGATTGGCTGAACTTTATAATAGAGAAGTGAAAAGAGTTCTTGATAGAATTGTAAAACCCACCAAAAAATACTGTCCTGAAAGAATTGGTGAAGCACTTTGGGCTTGTCGAACTACTTATAAAACACCCATTGGGATGTATCCTTTTAGGCTAGTTTTTGGTAAACCATGTATTCTACCAGTTGAAACCCAACATAAGACTTTGTGGGCTGTGAAAACCTGTAATTTTGATTGTGAAAAATCTGGTGAAGAAATATTGTTGCAATTGGATGAACTGGGGGAGCTTCGACATTATTCTTATAAGAATTATAATATCTACAAAGAAAAATCCAAGGCACTCCATGACAAACACATCCTAAGAAAGGTATTCCATGAAGCTGAAAAGGTAATTCTTTTCAACCCTCGATTTCGGCTTCACCCAGGTAAGCTTAATTCTTGTTGGGAAGGTACTTTTATTATTTCTCATGTTTACCCATTTGGTGAGTGCAATTACAAGACCCCTCTACCAAAAGGACATTCACGGTTAATGGACATCAGTTAAAGCATCACGATGAGAGGACGCACAATCCTAGATCAACATCGACTTCCATTGGATCCCCAACTTTTGTAGTCAACCCACCACTAGATGGAGATGGAAACCCACCAAATCTAAACCAGGGGGCACCTCTTTCTCTTTAACACACACACTCTCTCTCTCTCTCTTCCTCTCTCTATCTATTTCTTCTTATTGCTCTCTCTTTCATTTTTACCACTTTCTTCATCAAACCCTTTATTTTTCTCTTTCTCTTTTGTGTGGTTGTGTACTATAAAAACACTAAAAAACTACAAAAATAACCAAAAAAATGAAAAAAATAGTCATACTTACTCACCATCAAATTTCCAAATTTGGTCTAACCATTCTGGAGAGTCAACTAGACATTTTTTCATCTCAAAAATTTTGTATTTTCATCATGTATTTGGATAAATAATTTTGTGTTAAGAATAATAGCTTTTAAATGCTAAGTTATTTATTTGGAAAATACTTTTCCCCACCTATGAGAAACAACATTTACTTTCCTTCCAAAGCTACCTATGGATATATTTTCAAAATGTGTGTTCTTCACCCCCATTTGTGAGTCTTTAGTTTTTGAACCATCAAGCTGAATTTTCTAATTTAGTGTGAATTAATATGATAGAGGCATTTTCTAATCCACATGAGAATTATAATATCCAAATAGACTCACATTAAAAATACGTTAATACTCCTTTTGAAAGCCCCTTCTAGCCTATGAAAACAATTTCTTTGATTTCCACATTACAAGCCCAATACATTATCCCACCCAATATCAACATGTATTTTCATTGCATAATTGTTATTGAAAATTAAGTTTAGGGGGAGTGGATTTCATTTTGGGTACCCTTTTCACCATGTTATCATATTCTTGAGGACAAGAATCCATTTTAGTGTGGGGGAGAGGTTGTCATTCAGTGTGTTTTGGGGAATGTAATGTACATTTATTTTATGTAATTTTGTAAATGTTATTCATAAGTGTTCAAAAAATCACAAAAAAAAAGATCAAAAAAATGGGTTGCGTCTTGGGTAGGTCAAAAATCACTCTTCTTAAACCTTTGATCTTGTTATAACTATTACAATTAGTATCGTGAGGAGATCAATCATGGGTTGGGATAAGAGTGTGAGATCTTTTTCAAGTTCAACTTTCGAAAAATGAAGAAAAAAAAAACTTATGTCATTGGGAGAATTTTTGTGTTTTGTAAATATTTCATCGTATCATACCCTTCAAATTTTCTTCCTCTCTTGTGTCATTCTTCACATAATAATTCCCCTGTAAATATTTGTTTCCATTTCCTTCCAAGTTTCATTTCAAAAAAAATATGCATTGTTTTCTCCATGTTAGTATTTTACCCCCTTTTCCTATCTTTTGGATATAATCTACCTACCGTCCTATATCCACAGAAAAAACCCATTCAAAAGACCTCTTGATTCTTGTGCACTTTGGATAGGGATTTGAAGCTGAGAGCTCTTTCAAACTCTATGATTTTTACTTTTGGTTGGTGAATGAGTGAAGATCCATAAATTAATTTTATCATCTTGAGAGGAGTAAGTATTGTGTGCCACCATTTTCCATTTCTAAATTTGATCTTGAAAAAATGAATTTTTTTTTGGAACATTGTTTATGTAAAAAATTGTGGTGGAATTAAATATGGTTGAGTGAAGTTTTCTAAACCTCCCCTGAGTGGGAAACAAAATTTTAATATTTTTTGGTGAGTAAAAATGATTTTTTCAGGTTTTTATATTTGTTGCACATGAAAACATGCACAATACTAAGTGTGGGGGATTTGATGTTATTAATATTTCATGACTTATTATATACTCCCTTTACTTATTTTATATAAAATGTGAATAATGTTTGTTAAATACTAATGTTTTAATACTAAGTATAATTTCTGGGCGTTTTTAGAAATAGTCCAATTGAGTAATTTTACTATTATATTTATAACTATAACCATATGGATCAAAATTGTATGGTTCTTGTTTTTTAGGATTCCTAATTCAATATTCAACATTTCATTAAAAGGGGTCATGGGCCAATTATTCTATTTGAAGGCTCATATTGACCACACAATAAGGCCCACAGAATTTGTGAGGAAACTGGGCCATCCATGAAGATTGAATTACTGAGATCAAAACAGACGTTAAAATTCATTAATTCTCCTAAAAAAATAGGATAACAATTCAAGGAGTAATTTATAAAAAGTTACGGGACCAACTCTAAGTACAAGGGGCCCAACTAATTCTTTGAATTTCAGACCACCATTCTGTCTTTGAATTAAAATTCATACACTATTCATGACATACCTCATGATGTAATCACCGAATCAAGCTGATATTTTTTAGTGTAAAATATGAGGTATATAAATCAGACTTTTTTGATGAAATTATTTAGATTTTAAGGCATATTCCAATTCAAAAACCCATTCACATTTTGGACTTCAAAACGTTTTGATTGAAATGGATAGATTAACTCTATTTACTCAAGCAGGAATAACTTTTTCTCATTAAGTCCAATGGCCGCCAAAGTTTTAGAGTAGACATAGGAACTATTTATCTATAACTTGTAAGAAGATAATATCTCAAGATTTGGCTGTATAATTTAACAAATTGGTGATTCAAGTGAAGGGGTAGTTTTGTAATGCAAACAGCCCACAACATTGTCTTATAAATACATCCCCCTCTTCTCCTTGCAAAGAGTTGGCATCTCAGAAGAGAGGATCATATATTTGAACGAAAAAATACTTTAAAATGGATTTGGAGGACCTTACATACTCAAGTTTTCACTTGATATACCTTTCCTCTTCTTTTTTGTTTTCATTTATTTTTGTGTTCTTCATTTTTGTAATCTTGTATGTCTCATTCTTTGTAATTATGTTTTAATGCCAGTTTCTTATTCAATATTTTGTATTCTCATACACCTTATATAGTGTAATATTAATGTTCTTGAAATAGTTTAAATATAGTTGAATCCCCTTCCCTTATTTTTCTTTCTCATTCAATCAAAAGTCTGTATTTAATTCCCTTCATCGTTTGTGTGTGTGTTCGACACACCACTCTTTTTTTATCCCTTTCTTTTTCTTATCTTCTTAATTTATCATCATAATAATTATAACCAGATTAATAATCATTTAAATGGATGAGTAAATCTACTATTGGGGTGAGTTATAATTTGGGGATATTAAGTGACTGAGATCCTTTCCTCGATGAGTATTCTTTGAGTTAATATTGTGTATGTTGAACTTTATATGTCATGGATTAATGACATGTTTTGTTTAATATGTGGATTCAATGGATTATTGGAACCACAAAAAACTACCATAAACAAGTAATGGTAATGATTAGAACCCTAAGTTAAGATACCGCTTGGATTAAATCTTTAACACTTGGTAATTCTGATCAAAATAATCTTGAGGACTGGGTATTAATTTAATGACATATAAAGCAAAGCTCAAGGATATCATAAGTTTAAATCCCCAATAATTTACTCACCCCAATATTTATCATTTTGCAAAATAAAACATCATCCATATATTATTTCATAATCTCTAAAAGAAAACCCCACAATCAGAATACAATTAACTAAAAACAACCGACTATAAAAAATGTATCATTGTCGAGGATACGAACTGAGTGCTGTTATACACATTATCAAAGAATCAGAACTTTGACCGGTCGATAGGAAAAAATTGGCCATTATTTTTAATTCTATTCCTCCTGATGTCGTCCCATCATAGCTGCTCTATTTCCTCTGTGGAAAACCATTCTGAAGAAAGAAATATCTTAGGTGAAGCAACATGTTAATATGTAAGTGATATATCATTTCAATCATCACATAAACTTAAAATAATTTATGGATATTAATTTAACAATTTCCTAACTCCTAAATTTTTCAAAACTGACCTATGACACCAACTATAAGGACCTGGTCATAAAAAATTACATAATCATGAATTAAATGACTAATTCACATTGAGGATATTTTCAGTTTTTGTTTTTTAGAGAATTAGGCAATAACTATTAAATTACATCTCAAAAATTACAAAGTAGACAATTCTACTCAGTTCCCATTTTTTCATAAAATAAAAACTCTTGAAAAAAAGGGCCATGCCTAGTTCCATTTTTTAGACATCATGAGTTTTCCTTGATACCATCCTTGACCATATTCATATTTAAGTCCTATGAAAAGCATTTTAAAACTTAGGATGAGTATAAAAAGTTCAGTAAGGGTTATAAAACAAAGAAAGAAAACATTAGTTCATCAATACATACATAACATAATCTCTTTATCATACCACATTATATCATAATATTTATTAATAACACATAGAAATAATAAATAATAAAGGTAAATTGTGGCATATATAGCATACTTACATTGTAGCTTTCACAACTACATAGGTAGTTACATTTGGAATACCCATCACAATATATTCCTTAAATATCTTAGGAGAAAAATTCACGTTTACCTCTGTCACATTACCCAATTCATTGGAGAGCTATCTCGGGCTCACCCACCCTAGGTTTATCATAGAACCACCTGTATATGTAACAATTTCCAAGAACCATAACATATTCATAAAATATAAAACAAATATAAAAGAAAGATAACATTTCCACATTTCAATCACAATATATCATTTAAATATTTTGACATAACAAATCCATTATAAAAACCATTTTCAATACCAAAATATGTAAAAGAGTATATGGTATTTATTTTCCTTTTAAAAAAACATTTATACTTGTTAAGGAATCCAAAGATAAAATAATACTTATGGTGGCGGAAAGGTCATTGTCATCGATTACGTTAAATAGATACATTCCTTTTTATTGTTTAGTAAAATTCCTCAGAGAAAAATATTCCTTATGAATGAAATTAGAATTCAATTGTTTTTATACACTGTATAAAATAAATTCATGTATAAAACAAAATATTCCTCAATGAAAGGAGATTGAGATGAAGTCCCTTACCTCGTGCCCGACTTGACTCGGTCATTCTTTAATCTACGGAATAATAAACTAAAGTTTATTTCAACTTGATTAAGAATATTTTTCAAGTTTATTATTTATTTTATATCAATTATTACCTTCCTATAATAATTATTTAATTATTTGAGTTCATATCGAACATTTTGTCGATATTTGGAACTTTAGTTAAAAATGAACTTGTTATAATTATAAATTGTCCATGTGGTCAAAATTACGTTATTTCCATAAAGATATTCATGATTTATATATCATATATATCATATATATCCAGTATATATATGTATTTATAATAGTACATACCATTTGTAGGTATGAAATAAAATGCACTGTTGATGGAGACGGTTAGTCGTACGTACTCATGAACACTATTTTGATTTATATTTTGTA
The DNA here is from genome assembly GCA_963277665.1 of Viscum album. Taxonomy (NCBI): domain Eukaryota; kingdom Viridiplantae; phylum Streptophyta; class Magnoliopsida; order Santalales; family Viscaceae; genus Viscum; species Viscum album. The sequence goes on from OY728145.1 coordinate 912,203,210, forward strand.
TTTAATGGAATGAGAACATAATGATAAATAGGTATATTATAATTCCATTATAATATCCTATATAATTTCATTAACTCCATCATTTATACGTTCCATGTATGGAAAGAATGAGTCATATTACTTTGAGGGGGCAGTAGTCCGCACTTCCTCAAATGAAATTATCGTATTTACCCACTATGGAAACCATAAAGGTATTATATAAATAAAAAATAAAAAAGCTTAGAAAAATTTAAATAAAATATATATCACATATAAATAAATTTCCATCTTAATGGACACCATAATAGGTGGTGGGAGAATATTGATCAATCATTGTTTTGTGAGTCGTTAGTTTGACGGCCACAGAAACGGTATGTTCTTTACCCATTAGATGGAGGTGTGTGTAAGTGTAGTTCAAATACATCAAATAAAAATAACCCAGTATATTGAGGATACTGGAGTTATTATAAATTAAAAGTAATAAAATGAGTTTATGGGTTTGGAGAAGTAAAATAAAACAAAATAACTTAAGAGAATACGTTACCATTAAATCTGGTATCCCCCTTTGGTTTGAACAAAAAGGTTTACTTGAATTGCCTTCCTCCTAGGGTAATGATTTTAGGAGGAGGGTAGTTATGTAGCTAGATTAATTGGGCATAGTTTTTATGATTAAAAGGGCTTGAGAAGTGTGAGTAATGGGTTATAAGTGAGGGCTTTTTATAAGGGGGAGGGGCTCTTTAGGAATTTTGAAAAATATTATTTTATTATATAATTATTTTCAGTTTATAAAGGTCCAAAACTAATTAAATTCAAATATAAGATGACTCATTTTCGAAATAAAATCATCTAATAATAATTTTATAGGTTTTGGATATTGTTTTAATCTTTATAATCATATTTATTTATATCATTCATTAATGAGGTAAATATTTCATCATTATTATGTCATAAATAATTTTATTTATTTGATGTCTAAAAGTTATACAAAAAATATCATGATGTAGGAAATATTTTTATCTTTAAAATTAATATTTATAGTGTAAGAGATAACCTAAATAAACCCATGTAAAAATTGATTTACTAAAAGATATGTGTTTATGTCATTTTTGTCTTTACATTAAATTAATTAATATAAAGTGTTATTATCACTCCCATGTGGCTCCATCGGGTCCCATAATCGACCAAAGGATGAAAATGGTCAGAAATGTATCAAACTATATGATTATGACACATGTTAAGGTAATATTATATTATTATAATAATATTTTGTTACCCTTATTTACCATATTTACCCTTTAACCATGGTAAATAAAATTTTTACTGAAGTAAATATTCATATTGTTTAAAAATAAAAGTTACCTATTTATATAATTTTTACCTCCTGATTCCAAATATGGAGTCCATTTTTCCAAATTCAAACCACAAAAGCGACAGAAATTAATTTAAAATTATTTCCTACTATCAAAACAAAAAATGTGTTTTTAAGAAATAATAACTTTCAAAAGATTGACACTTATTTATGTCCAATTTCAAAGTGAAATTACTTCCGAATACCAAAATTAGATTAAATAGTAAAAACATATTCAAATTAAACTTTAAATAAAACTAAATATATAATATAAACTTTTAAATATATTATATTAAAAGGCAGTTTTGAATTAAAATACATTATATTTCACTATTCATTAAAAAATGTATTTTATTAGAAAAATACCAAAAATTTACCCAAAGTAAATTTTGATGTCCCGATTCAAAATAAGAATTTTATTTTTTTTTCAAATATAACATATAAGTGTTACCAAAACTAGATTTAAAAAGGGTTCACCATCAAAAGTCGGTAAATCGACTTTTTAATGAATATTAGAGTATTTATGCTAAAAATCAGATTATTTCTTCTTTTAAGCCTCTAAAATTCATTGGATAAATGTAAAAACATATACCAAACATGTATATTCACATTGTAGTTAGTTATGTTCATTTTCACCAATACAACATCTAGGCGTTAACTACCATTTAAAATAATATTATATTATTATTTTTCAGTATGACCCAACGTTGTGTGCAATGTAAGATTTCAAAGAAACATGTTGTTGCATATCGGGTATGCTATCGAACATAGAATCCATTTTAAATTAAAATTAATATTTAAATCAAAAATATTAATAAATATGAGAATTTCATATTCTTTATTTACCTGGGATGTTACAATCAAACTCGCAGGACCATGACCCGTCTAAATCTTCGCTAAACTTCCAGCAGTGTGAGGGTCAAATAATGTACCAATAGGCTCATAATTTGGTAGTATAGAATCATGAAACTCACAAATTATAACTTATTAATGTTCATTAGCCATCAGAAACATGAAATGAATATTATCAACAAATACTAAAAACATGTATTATATATATGGATACATATTATTTATGATTATAACCAATATTTAATTGTTTCAATATTCATCATCATCTTCGTATATGATGGTCTCGATATATTCATAATACTCCTTAGTATAATAAATTTTCATGGGAGTTTCTTCTGCATGGTCTCTTGCTATTACAAATTCACTTGTTACATCAACAACATCATCACCTCCATCAACCAATAATTATGTGGTATCATAATTGATATTTGTTTCTCTTCCTGGAAAAGATGGATCTGGAGTTGTATCTTGAAAATTTTTAATTCCTTTCACTTTATTAGAACCACATTCCCTTTGGATAAATTAATGTTCTCAAGATTTCATTTTCATTATGGTCCACCAATCACTCAACTCTCTTAAAGAAACACAATAATTATCATAATAAATTTTATGTGCTTGATGATCTAATAAAAATGGTTCATTTAATATAAAAAGGATTTTATATTTAATATCAATGATTCCATAGCGTGTATAAGAACAAAAGCCTCTATCAGTATCCAACCAATGAAATTTAAACATCGATATGTAATTGTTTCCCAGATAGCACAGTTAAATTATTTCATCCAACATGCCATAAAATACAACATTACATTCTATATGATTAGATCCTCTCAAGAAAAAACCACTGTTAAATGTTTTTTTGATTCCCCATATTCATGTGTATGAAATCAAAAACCATTCACCACATATGAATTATAATATTTAATCATTTTGGATATTGGGTTACCCAATACAACTGATTAATTTTCAATTTTATCAGTATGTTGAGATACCTGAAAATTTGAAATAAAATATTAATTTAAAAAGTAATAAATTTATATTATATGTTAAACCATAAAAATTTTACTTTACCCATTTTTGAAACCAATTGTAAGAATTATTTTTCCAATGTTCTTCAAGAGAAACTACTATAATTTGTGGAAACTCTTTCTTGATATGATTATCAGATAATATATTAATAAAATAATATTACTTTACTTAGAAAATATTGAATAAATGATATGGGAACTCACATTACAAATGGTTTCATTTCTTCATTACTGAGAATAACATATTAATGAGAGTTGTGATGTTCATCATATGAAATCCATCATTCATAAACTCCACCAAAGCCATGTTCAGTCTGATTAAAAACATATAATTGATTTATCATTTCATCATCAGCATTTCCCACATTATAGATCATTCATTTTTTTAAGGGATATTCAGATAGAAAATAATGAGACTATAACAATGACATTTCCTCCTTTACATAATATTCTTCAATAGACCCTTCAATCGATGCTTTGTTGTGTACCTTTTTCTTCAATTTCTACACGAATCTCTCTAATGGGTACATCCATCAGAACTATACTGGACCTCCACATTTTTCTCCAGGTGAAAAGTGTAATATCAAATATTCCATTGAATCAAATAAATTTAGAGGGAATTGTTTTCCTATTTTCATAAAATTAAAACAATATCTTCTTACAGTCTATATAGTGCATAATTGTTTTTTTTTTCACCACACAAATGTCTCAAAAAAATATGATATTTATTTTAGCACATCCCAAATCATATAATTCAAAAAACCTCTAAATCCAATCATTATAATTCCTCCCATTATAACATGAAAATAATGACTTTTAAATCTGGTAATATTACCATTTATGACACATCTTTCCAAATTTAAACATAATCATCAAGAATCCTGAAAATTAAAATCCATTGAAAAAATTATAATTAATTTTCTTTGGAATCTTTATAAGCCACTTTTTTCATCATTAATTTATGTGATATGAAATTTTTAAACATTTCTTGTTCTGGTCACCAGTAAATTTGGGAAATATCCAATCGTTACATTAAATTATCTTTGTTGTTAATAGGTGTGTACAAAACTTTATAAAATATATTATCAAAATAATTCTCCTCAATATGCATGACATCCAACATGTGATGGACCACCAAATCATACCAGTATGGAATATCCCAAAAAATTATATTTTTTGTCTTATTGTGTTATTCCACAAATCCATATATTTTCTAAAGGTTTATAGTTAGTCCAAAGGTAATGGGATGTAATGAAGAGATAATATATTTTACCAAAATACCTGATATCATTGTTGGAGTTTCATCTCTTTCAATTATACCTTTTTTAAAATTATTTATGTTCCTCCGAAAAGGATGATCGGTTGGAAGAAATATGTGATGATAGTAAAAAAACAAGGTTTTCTTTCATTGATAAGCATAAACACTTTACTATCTCTCATATAGGATGTAGATGATTTTAAACCATGTGTACTCAAGCCAGATAATATGACATATTCTGGGAATTCACTAATTTTCTACATCAATGTAACTCTTATTAGGAAATTCTATTTTGAAACAACATCATATGGAATGACACCATTACTACACAATAAATTTTACTCATAAATCAAAGGATTCAAATAAACATCAATATTATGATTTGGATGTCCTATAATTAATAAGGTCAAATTGATATATGGATGATTCATCAATATCCAAGGATATAAATTTTACAGAGTTATAAATATAGTTCAATAAGAATATTGACTACCATAAGAACCAAATGGATAGAAACCGTATTAGAAATACCCAATCACACCCGTTGAATTTCTGAAGTAAAATATGGATGTAATTGATCAAAATGTTTCCATGAATCACCGTCCACATTATGATTTAAAATTTTACCAGTTGAAATATTGTTTGTTTACCATGACATCAATGAAATTGTGTTCTAAGACAAAAATAAATGCTACAGTCTAGGTGTAAGCAGGAAATACCTTCACTGTTTTATAGGAATAAATCTAGACTTCCCTGGTTGATCATCCATGTACCTTGATTTTCCACATGCAGGAAGACTAACGAATGATTCATTTTCACTATAATATAATATGAAATCATTTGAAAATGCATGAATCTTCTGATAACCAATAACCAAATTACAAATTGGAATATTTCACTCATATAAATTTATAGGTAACACATTTTTTTTCAGGTAATGGTGATTTAACCAAACAGAATATCTGATCAAAACATATATTTGACATTTCATTTTCTAATTTAATAGACATAGATTTGGTAACCACTTCAAATTTTCATATCTTGAAACCAGGATATAATGCATCCATAGTGAAGTTAAACAACTCATAAAATTGGGATAATTCCAAATCTGGATTTAAATCAATATCATCTTGAGTTTTAGTTTGATTAAAATACGGACCATCCATATCAAGTATTGAATTTTGAAACTATAATGGATCCAGAACCAAATTATTAGCATATTCTCTAGAACTATGTTCAACACGTTGATACCAAAAAAAATAATATTTTCAAAAACCAACATGAAATATATAACTCCCAAGGTTTTAAAATGTGTCAAACCGCCTTAGATCACATTTCTTACATGGATACTTAATTTTCAATCCTGAAACAAATTTTTATTTTGATGAGACAAATGATAAAAAAGTTCCAACAACCACAATATATACAGGATTTATAAATAAATTGTTTGAATTCCTACAATTATTTATCCAATCATAATCATGTAATAAATACTATTGTCAACTTTCTTGTTCTATATTTCTCTAAAAAATATAAAATAAATAAATTTTTTATGATTAATCTGTTTTAAGGAAAAAAACTATCCAAGAAGTGTTGAAAATTATAAAATTATAATTGACTTGTAAATTTTATAATTTTTATCTACTTACCACTATTGTTTTACTAATTACCATAGTTTTTTATTAATTATCATTACTATTTACTAATTTTAGTAATTTAATATTCAGTTCTACAAATTTTTTCTAATTACCATTAACTTTTACAAATTATTATGATTTATTAGTAAATATTACTAATTACCACTAATTATTACAATTTTTTACTAATTATTACTAATTATCACTAATTATTACAAATTACCACTATTTGTTACTAATTATTACTAATTATCGATAATTGTTACTAATTGATGCTAATTATTACTAATTAATGCTAATTATTACTAATTAAATTTAATTAATACTAATTAATACTTATTAATAATAATTACGATTAATTATTATTAACTATTACTAATTATTTATAATTATTACTAATTACCTCTAATTATTACTAATTACCACTAATTATTGCTAACTATCGCTAATTATTAATATTTATCACTAATTACTACTAATTATTACTAATTATTACTAATTATAACTAATTATCACAGATTATCACTAATTATTACTAATTATAACTCATTATTAGTAATTATTATAAATTATTACTATTTATTAATAATTATTACTGATTAACAGTAATTATCACTAATTACTGCTAATTATGACTCATTATTACTAATTATCACTAATTATTTCAAATTATCACTGATTATCACTAATTATCACTGATTATCACTGATTATCATCGATTATCACTGATTATCCCTGATTATCACTGATTATAACTGATTATCACTCATTATCACTAATTATCACTAATTATCACTAATTATCACTAATAATTAGTAGTCATTACTAATTATTAATAATCATTACAAATTATTACTAATTACAACTAATTAATACTAATGACCACTAATTATTGCTAATTAGCACATATTATTACAAATTGTTACTAATTATCACTAATTATCAGTAATTATCACTTATTATCACTAATTATCACTAATTATTACGAATTATTAATATTTATCACTAACTATTTCTAATTATCACTAATTATCCCTAATTATTGCTAATTATTGCTAATTAACACAAATTATTACTAATTATTTGAAATTATGACTAATTGTTAATAATTAATGCTAATTATTACTAATTAATGCTAATTAATACTAATTATTGTCAATTATTACTAATTATTACTAATTATTACTAATTAATGCTAATTGTTACAAATTTTTACTATTTATTACTAATTACCACTAATTATTACTAATTACCACTAGTTATTACTAATTATCACTAATTATCACTAGTTATCATTATTTATCACCAATTATCACTAATTATTACTAATTAATGCTAATTATTTCTACTTAATGCTAATTAAAACTAATCACTTTTAATTTTGGTAACACCCCATGATTTCATAGTATGTTAGTTCTTCAAAGAAATTCAATAACTTACACTATACGGAACATCGAGTTCAAGCACCCCACCACTTACCAATCAAGCCGTTCAAAAGCGTTTATGAATAGTATTAAAAGCATTTTGAACTTTATGTTACCCTTATAATTTTAGAATCCATATTATGAGTTTCTTAAACAAAATGTAAGGACAAATTAATTTTTTTAGATAGAAGAAGTATTTTTCAAAAAATGAAATTTTACAGCCTTTTAATGGAAAACCATTTTTAAATCCAATATTTGAAAGCTTTATATATTCAATTTGACAAAATAAACTTCTTATTTGGGATTGGGACATAATCATTTAGTTTCAATAAATTTTGGTGTTTTTCTGATAACTTTCATATTTGGGTGAATAGTGAAAAATAATATATTTTAACTGAAAAAAACATTTTTAATAAATATAATTTATAGTGTTCAAATATACATATAAATTGTTTGGATGTATAATTAGATTATATTATTACTATTTAATCCAATTTTGGTCATTGTAAGTAATTTCACTTTGAAATCGGACATAAACAAATGTCAATCTTTTGGTAGTTATTATTTCATAAAAATACGCTTTTTGGTTTTGAAAATGGAAATTACTTTTAAACTAATAAATTCAATTTATATGTTTTTAATTTGGTAAATTAGACTTCATTTTTGAATTCAGAATATCAAAATTAGCTTTGGGTGAATTTTTGGTATGTTTCTGAAAATTTTTAAGTTTTGATTAACAGTGAAAAACACTGAGTTATAGTTTAAAACCAAATTTTTATTTAAATAATTATTTATTTAATTTATATTTATTTTAGTTCAAAATAGATACATAATACCCATATAAGTTCAATTAAATTCATTGGAGTCATTTTCTAATAATATTAGACATATAAAATTTTATTGAACTTTTCATCGTCTTTTACCCACCTCCTAGGAGAATTTTTAAATTCACATACAACGTAATTTTACTACTTATGTGAGTTGAATTTTGAGAATCCAAGAGACACGGTTAATATCAAAGATTAAAATGTGGTTCAATAAGATAAAAATAATTTTTTATGAATAGTAACTTTTTACTTTTATTTACGACGGTTAAAAGTAAATAGGGTAATTAAGGGTAAAAATGATATTATTATTACCCTAACATGTGTCCTAATTGTATTGGATAAGTATAATTATACCAAAAAAAACTTGGGAATAAAATATGAACCTCTTTGGTCCACTTATATTAGGAAATTTATTATTATTTAATTTAATAAAGAGTTAAAAGAGTTAAAATCAAAGTTTAATAACTAAAACATTTTTAATATAGGGATAAAAATAAGATAAATTCGACAATAAAGATTCATTAAAAAGATAAAAATATTTCATACATCATGGTAATTTTTTTATATTTTTTATAAAATAAATAATTTAATTTATTAATGACACAATGATGATGCATTAATTACCTAATTAATGAAATATTAAACTAATTGATATTATCAATATCCAAATAAATCTAATTTGAGACTTTTTATGAATTCCACTAATTTTTTAAGTTAATATGATATTTTATGGTTGGTTATATGAATTTTTTTCGAAGTCATAATGTTGGTATTAATTTAGAAAAAATAAAATACCAAATAGTGTAAAAATTGACATAAAAATTGGTTTTAAAACAAATATTATATTATTAATTGATATTCTATTTCTAAAAATCTAAGGTTCAGCCAAATTAATTATATAATGATATTAGTATCATTAATGAACCACTTTGGGTTCTATGGGAAGAATATAGTATGTTTATTAACCATATAATATAAAAATACAAAGAGGCTTGGTAAATGTCAAACTATTTAACTAAGAGTTAAATCTAAACGTTAAGGTTTATATAGTGACCCAAACTTTTCTAAAACCTATTTGTTGAGTGGTTTTCGACCCATCCCCACCTTTTCCTTTAAATAATCTACTTTGTAGCCATTAGAAAACGAAAAATATTTTATTATAAAATAATATTTTAATTTTTTCCTAACGTGCCCCTCACCCCTCTTATAAAAGGGCACTTCCCCTTATCCCAAATTCACACCTTCAAAGACTTTTTTCTCGGCTAACCCATGCCCAAATATCCTCTAAACTTCCCTCACTTCATCTTAGAGGCCCTCCTTTGGTCAGAAATCCAACATAAGGATTCCTTTTGATCAAATCAAAAGGAAGAACTCGAAGAAGAGGTAATAATTTCACTACCCTCTTTCAAGTTCTTTTCTTCTTCCACGTATTCTTTCTTAGTTATTTCCATTATAAAATAATAACCTCAGTATCATCTATATACTGTGATGTTATTATAAATATGGTACATCCATATTCATTATTCTATCCATCCTTTAAATGACATGTCACCATACGTGCATACGTACGGATTACCGTCTCCACGTCGTGGTGGAATTGTTATTCAATACATTATTATTTGGATGGGTATGATAATGATGTGTAATTCATGTAAATAATATAATATAACATGATAATGATCCTGTATATATGATATACCATCCAATTATATATTATTTTAATATCAAAAGAATGGTATTTTCGCGCATGCGTACGTACGGATTACCATCTCCACGAACGCGATGAGATTCATTCCCCATTGTATCCATTCAAGACTAAATTTCATTTGATGATTAAAAATAATGTTTATAGACATGATATAATTATGAATATTAATAAGATACATCCCATCCATAACAAATATGGCTCACATAACAAATAATATAAAGGAAAATGAATATGTTAACACCCGAAACGACGATAATACTAATATATTATTAAAAAATAAATGTTAAAAGATCATATATGATATAATATTAATGTATATGATTCTTGTATAATTAAATAACAATTATCTCACCATTATACAATAGGTTAACCTACCCTCGACCAAGGAAAATGTACAAAGTGAGGGGTTTCTTACCTCACTTTTAATTCTGTGAGATTTCCATTGTTCACAACTTATTTATTGCAAGTGGTGTGTGTACTTCCCATGATTGTATTCATTGTGTAATATACTTTAAGTTATGGATATATAAATCATCATTTTATGATCCTTCTTTCATGGGTGTATGTTTCGTATGTTACCAAATTGATAAGGGAATTTGAAATTTCAATTTCCACTCATTCGGCTTTACGCATACTTCAGTGATTATTTTACTCCAAGATTATGTGTGGAATCACTATGCATTTTCTTATGTCATAATTTCCACTCCCCTTTATATGGATATAATTTTGATACACATAATCACTCCATTGATAAATTCTCAAGCCATCGATATGAACTTGATAGAAGTAATTTTAACTCAATCTCCATTTGTTGAGTTAAATATCCAATTCATTGGTGTTGTTTTTACAAGAATATGTGTGAATGTCCTCTGATTTATTTACACTAAATATCCAATCATATTGAGTGTATTTATATTTTTCACGCATAATTATGTTGTTTATTTATCATTAACCTAAGGATACTATCTTTATAAGAGATTTCATCTCAATTTACATTCCATTGTGACTTCTTTGTTGTTATACACCAAATGACTTTTATATGGTGTTTATAATGTATTTTGACATAGTATATAATGAATTAATTTATTCTCAGGATATTACAATGTTTTTATTACCGAAATTATTTGTATTCAAGTGTCTCTGTTTTAGTTAGAAACTCCAACTAAAATGTCGTTTTTAAATGTTTTAAAGATTTATTCTTTTAAATCTTTCTCATTAATGTCCACGTTTTCAAAATGGTTTTAAGGATTTATTTATATGGACATCAATGTTTTAAAATTAAAATTCCTTTTAAAAGTTTCAAAATGGTATGGTACACTTTGATTCAAAAATCTATTTTTAAAATGGATTCTTGACAAGTAGTGTTACTTATAAATGTTTTCAAGAAAAAGAGATGTATTTATCTCAAATAGTTTTGATGATTATTTTCATATATGTCAATATCCTTCATTATTCTAGATTTAGATTAATCTATTACAATACAATCTTTCATATTGTATTGAATGAGTTATGTTTTACTGTGGATGTTATATTTTTATACCATTCATGGTTTATGGAGAAAGTATTGACATTTCGTATTCTAGTTTTAATACGAATGTTTATGTTATGTTTAAACATGTTCATACGGGGAATGCATTGGACTTAGTAAGTGATGGGTGGATCCCACTATAGCTGCTTGATGCATCGGTAGGTCTCATGAGACAAACTAGTGTCTTGGCATAACACCTTGACCAAATATTATTGGTAGTCTTCGCACAAGGCCTTGACTATGTAGTTCTGATAGTCTGGCATTATGCATTCCATCATTATGAAAGTGGTTATTGATATTGCATGTGATTATTAGACTAGTATAATATCCATGTGAATAAGTAAATGGAATTATTTCATTTTATTTTATTTTTCCATATTATGTTGAATTTCAAGTTTAAAAGGTTGTTGTTTTAGTTATACATTGCCTTAAATATTTATGATTATTTATGAAAGTTTCCTCTATATTGTTATCCTTACTAAGCATCTGAGCTCACCCCTTTCTATGTTTTATTTTTCCAAGGATGTGAAGAAGTTAGTTATGGGTGACTTTCAGGAAAAATCTAGGAAGCTTGGATGTTTCTTAGGGAATAATTTAGTTTTTTTTCTTTTCAAGTTGTAAGGTTGTCCTTATGAATGTATCTAGTATTTCCAGGGCTATTAAACTGATCGATCTTTCGGGAAATTATTTTCCTTTATCATGCCAATGTTATGTAATAATGCACCGAATCTGGGTAACATGGGTTGGGGAATTACTGTTGGTATCAAAAAAAGTTTAGTAAAAACTTGGGAACTATATTTAGATAAACTATGATTAGAGTACAAATCCATAATATAGACTTTGAGGATTAGTATAGAGGAACTTCCCAAAATCATGGTATTGTAGTGATTTTGTGAGTTTTCTAAGCAATAAATTCTTGTCTGGATACGATCAGGTAGAGGTGGATTTGGCACAGATGTACCTAGGGGTAAAACCCGAAAACACCACTTTGATCTAGACTCGAATGGGAACTCGTACACGACAATGGGCCTTGTTGCACTCTTGGTTACGACACTCCTGGGGGATATGCTTAGGATAATTTATATTTTCTCTACAAACTGATTTAATGTATTTTAATATAAGATGAGAATAAATGACCTTGGTTAATCCTAAGGTGTTCCAAATTGAAAATATGGTGTCATGATATTATCTAAATGATTTTATGACTGCTGTTACTCACACAATGCTTTCTGGTTTTAGTCAATGACTGGATTCCAAGGAAGTCATAGTAACTTTGAGAATGATGTACAAGTTGTGAAAGGTGGTGGAAATGAAAAGAAAAATGGAATTTTGATAGGTGTAAAAGATATCGTGTTCATGCCAAATATGTTTTCTAAAAATATGATCAACAACATATATATTACCCAATTCCAGGATGCAATAAAGAAGAGAAAGGTGATGAATGATAAGATCTCCAACAGTGGAGACCATGGAGAAACGAATCCTCAATTTCCATCATGCAGGAAATGTGGAAGCACACACCCAAAAAAGTGTCTCAATGGAACAAAGAAATTATTTACTTGTGGGAATAAAGGAAATAAAGTGAATAATTTCTGAGGAAAAATTAAGAGTACTATGGAAGAAAATAAAAATAATCCCAATAATCCATTTACAGTCATTTTCCATAAATTTTGGAGACCTGGCCATTACCCGAGTGAATTCCATATTCTATAGGATATTTACTTGGTCAAATAAAAATCTATATAGAAATAAATGGTTTGAGAAATTTTTAAAATTACTAGTGCTCCTTATTGATGGGATTCCTTTGGAATAATTTTTTCTTATATTTGTAACCCTGTAGTTTTTCATGTGAAAATGATATTTGAGAAAGACTTATATTTTCTCTTGTGGATATAGTTATAAATAACCATTTGGTTTTATATGATCATGTGTTTTGAGTCAATTACAAGTTATTATATTTTGGGATGAAAATGCAAGGTATGAGATAACATTTGTGGTTAAATTATATTATGGTTATTTTGAGGAATTTATCTCATTTTGGTAATGTTATAAAATATATTTTTTGAAAAAGGACAAAACGCAGACCGTGTGACAACACATCGCGTCGGACAAAGTTGTGGGAATCGAACCCACAACGAGAGTTTGATTGGGATTTATCACCTACCACTGGACTACGTGAATTCCCTGGTTAGTGTGACTAATTATTTTTAGTTTAATGATTTTATTTATCAATAATAAGTTGATTTGTGAACTTATGTCTTATCAAATGAATACCCTTAGTATAGGAAAATGATTTGGTGATTAAGTGATAAATGTTATTTTGGAAGATGTACGCTTTGTTGGGAACACTATATGCCCAAGGAAAATAGAATAATATGGGATTTCATTTGAGGAGTAATGGTGGATTTTTATCTATGTTTTTATTGTGGATTTATAGTGATTTGGGTTATTTATGGAAATGAATAACCTTTAATAGAGAATATGTGATTAGGTTAATTACTTTTAAGTTTGTGACCTTAAGTGTAGTTTATGTCATTTGGAGATAAAATTTAACATGGAAGACTACATAACCAAATTATTCTAATTTTTGGGTTTCAATATTAGTTTGGATTATATTAAAGGCACTACTACAAATATGGGTATTAACAGCACTAAAAACGGGCTTTAATAGTGTTAAAAAAGCTCTGTATAGCTTGGCGCTGATAAAGGGTTGTTTTATCAGCGCTTTTTAGCACTGATAAAACAACACTTTATCAGCGCTAAACAAGATCTGATAAAGGTATACTTTATCAGCACTCCTTTAGCACTGATAAACTTATCTTTTATCAGCACTTCTTTAGCGCTGATAAAGGTGTAGTTTATTAGCACTTTTTTAGCTCTGATAAAAGCATGATTTATCAGCGCTAAAAGAGCGCTGATAAATTCCCACTCTGCTGCTCCGATAAATCTATAGCAGCACACCCAAACACCTGCAAAAAAATAGCATCTCAATAAGCCAATTAAAGTAAGTATACCCATAAAAAATTAACTCATAAATCATAAGCAAATTAGACCAAGTATACCCACAAAACAGTTATACACGTAAACCATTAACACGTAATTTATAAGTTAATTAAATACTTAAAGAAATCAATTCAGAATTTAGGGGGTTTGGGGGTTGTTCAAGGGTTTGGGGTGGCTATCCAAGGGGGGGTAGGGGGTGTCTGGGGGGCTTTCCAGTTCAATCCTAAGGCTCCACATGGGTGTGTTTTATCAATACATAAATATTTGGACTTTTCTCTATCCAATATGCATCATGTTCTCAACCTCAAAGTAGTTATAAGGTTTGTACACACACTGAGGTGCACATACTTGGGGGGGATGAATCTCATTAATAAACCCCCAATATTAAACCTACAATTGGGTACTGTAAGTTCATGATCAGGCAATATACACAACCTAGTTGAGAAATAACTGGAATAAAACTAATAAAAAAGTATCATTGATCCTCAAATCCCTGACCATTATTAAACCAAAATTAATTTTCCAAGTGATGAAATTTTACTAATCATTTCACAAGGATCTTGTTGACATTATAAAAACATATTTTGATCAATTCCTACCCCATCTACATCAAGAAACATTGATTCTAAAGTATTAAAGCTTGATCAACCATACCTACTTCATCCAATGTTAGGGTTTTTCTGAGTACATCATAGGAACTACACAAAACATATAATATATGATGGTCTCCCCACTATATACATAATTATCATTGACCTCCAATATTTGAGTTTTATTTATACTCCATCATGGAAATCCACTTATGGGAGTTTTCTCATCTAGGGAATACCATCAACAATATCTCAGACCACCCATATATGTTCTTCCAATTCTGAGGCATAAGACCTACAGTGATCTCATCCCTATACTATGGGAGTACCCTTATTTAGGGAATAACACTAAGAAGCATATATTCTTTACCATATGGGTGTATTATCATACAAATAATAATCCCAAGAAGCATATCAACCCTCCAATATGGGTGTATTCTCATTTGAGGCATAATCTATATAATCATCTCATCCCTCCCCTATGGGATTATTTTCATTTAGTGAATATTCCCGATAAGAATATCATACCACTCTTAGGGTTGTATTCTAATTTGGGGAATAATACCTATATACATCTCATACCTCCTCTATAAGAGTATTCTCATTTAAGGAATAAGACCCATAAGCATATCTGCCCTCCCATATGGGAGTATTTTCATCCAGATATAAGCCCATAAGTATCATAGACCCAAAAACATGATCACCCTAGTATAACAGGCCAACCATGACTTGATATATATGAGGCCCCTAATAGATCACATTCCATGACCCCCCATTTAAAATATCAATGCAATCCGAATGCGTTTGGTCGGATTTCCGTTGGTCAGTTGTTGTTTTCAATTAAAATCGTGTCCATTTTAAACAAAATATAGACCCTTTGAGTGATAGCGGCCACACCATGCCTCAGATTGAGGCGATGTTAACCCGTACACATCACCAAGGACCCTTGGATCATTCTTATAAAATATCCATGCAATCTGAATGCGTTTGATCAGATTTTCGTAGGTCAGTTGTTGTTTTCAATTAAAATCGTGTCCATTTTAAACAAAATAGAGACCCTTTGAGTGCTAGAGGCCACACCGTGCCTCGGATTGATGCGGGGTTGACTCTTACACGTCACAGAGGACCTTGGATTGTTCTTATAAAATATCAATTCAATATGAATGCATTGTTCAGATTTCCGTAGGTCAGTTGTTGTTTTCACTTAAAATCGTGTCCATTTTTAACAAAATAGAGACCCTTTGAGTGCTAGCAGCCACACCGTGACTCGGATTGAGGAGATGTTGACTCTTACACGTCACCAAGGACCCTTGTATCGTTCTTATAAATTATAAATTCAATCTGAATGTGTTTGGTCAGATTTCCGTAGGTCAGTTGTTGTTTTCACTTAAAATTGTGTCCATTTTAAACAAAATAGAGACCCTATGAGTGATATCGGCCACACCGTGCCTCGGATTGAGGCAGGGTTGACTCATACATGTCACCAAGGACCCTTGGATCGTTCTTATAAAAGATCAATGCAATCCGAATGCGTTTGGTCGTATTTCCGTAGGTCAGTTGTTGTTTTCAATTAAAATTGTGTCCATTTTAAACAAGAGAGACCCTTTGAGTGATAGCGGCCACAACGTGCCTCGGATTGAGGCAGGGTTTACTTTTACACGTCACCAAGTACCCTTGTATCTTTCTTATAAAAGATCAATGCAATCTGAAAGCGTTTGGTCATATTTTCGTAGGTCATTTGTTGTTTTCACTTAAAATCGTGTCCATTTTAAACAAAATAGAGACCCTTTCAGTGCTAGCAGCCACACCATGCCTCGGATTGAGGCGGGGTTGACTCGTAAAGATCACTAATTACCCTTGGATAGTTATTATAAAAGAATAATGCAATTTAAATGTGTTTGGTCATATTTCCATAGATCAGTTGAAGTTTTCAATTAAAATCATGTCCATTTTAAACTAGAGATACCCTTTGAGTGATAGCGGCCACACCATGCCTCGTATTGAGGCAGGGTTGAATCTTACACATCTCCAAGGACCCTTGGATCATTCTTATAAAATATCAATGCAATCCGAATGTTTCTGGTCGGATTTCCGTAGGTTAGTTGTTGTTTTCACTTAAAATCGTGTCAATTTTAAACAAAATAAAGAACCTTTGAGTGATAGCGGTCACACCGTGCATCGGATTGAGGTGGGGTTGACTTTTACATGTCACAAAGGACCCTTGTATCATTATTATAAAATATCAATGCAATCTGAATGCGTTTGGTCGGATTTCCATAGGTAAGTTTCTGTTTTCAATTAAAATCCTGTCCATTTTAAACAAGAGGCCCTTTGAGTGCTAGCGGCCACACTGTGCCTCGTATTAAGGCGGGGTTGACTCTTACACGTCACCAAGGACCCTTGTATCATTATTATAAAAGATCAATGCAATCCAAATGCGTTTGGTCAGATTTCCATAGGTTATTTGTTGTTTTCCCTTAAAAATGTGTCCATTTTAAACAAAATAGAGACCCTTTGAGTGATCGCATCCACACCGTGCCTCGTATTGAGGCGGGATTGACTCCTACACATCACCAAGGACCCTTTTATTGTTCTTATAAATGATAAATTCAATCCAAATGCGTTTGGTCAGATTTCCATAGTTTAGTTATTGTTTTCACTTAAAATTGTGTCCATTTAAAAAAAATAAAGACCCTTTGAGTGATAGCGGTCACACCATGCCTTGGATTGAGGCGGTGTTAACTCGTACATGTCACCAAGGACCCTTGGATCATTCTTTTAAAATATCAATGCAATATGAATGTGTTTGGTTGGATTTCTGTAGGTCAGTTGTTGTTTTCAATTAAAATCGTGTCCAATTTAAACAAGAGAGACCCTTTGAGTTATAGCAGCCACACAGTGCCTTGGATTGAGGTAGGGATGACTCTTACATTTCACCAATGACCATTGGATCATTCTTATAAATTATCAATGCAATATTAATGCGTTTGGTCAGATTTCCAAAGGTCAGTTTTTGTTTTCACTTAAAATCGTGTCCATTTAAAATAAAATAGAGACCCTTTGAGTGCTAGCGGCCACACCATGTCTCAGATTGAGTTGGGGTTGACTCTTACCCGTCACCAAGGACTCTTGGATCGTTCTTATAAAATATCAATGCAATATGAATGCATTTGGTCAGATTTCCATACGTAGGTTTTTTTTTCACTTAAAATCGTGTCCATTTTAAACAAAATAGAGACCCGTTGAGTGATAGCAGCCATTCCATGACTCAGAATGAGGCGAGGTTGACTCTTACACATCACCAAGGTCCCTTGAATCATTATTATAAAAGATCAATTCAATCCTAATGCGTTTGGTCAGATTTCCGTAGGTCAGTTGTTGTTTTCACTTAAAATCATGTCCATTTTAAACAAAATAGAGACCCTTTGAGTGATATCGGCCACACCGTGCCTCGGATTGAGGTGGGGTTGACTCTTACACATCACCAAGGACCGTTGGATCATTCTAATAAAAGATCAATGCAATAAGAATGTGTTAGGTCAGATTTCCATACGTCTGTTGTTGTTTTCAATTAAAATCGTGTCCATTTTAAACAAGAGAGACCCTTTGAGTGCTAGAGGCCACACCGTGCCTCATATTGAGACGAGGTTGACTCTTACACATCAAAAAGGACCCTTGGATAGTTCTTATAAAAGATCAATGCAATCCGGATGCGTTTCGTCAGATTTCTGTAGGTCAGTTGTTGTTTTCACTTAAAATCGTTTCCATTTTAAACAAAATAGAGACCCTTTGAGTGCTAGAGGCCACACCGTTCCTCGGATTGAGGCAAGGTTGATGCTTAATTGTCACCAAGAACCCCTGGATCGTTCTTATAAAATATCATTGTAATCCGAATGCGTTTGGTTGGATTTCTGTAGGATGGTTGTTGTTTTCACTTAAAATCGTGTCCATTTTAAACAAAATAGAGACTCTTTGAGTGATAACGGCCACACCGTACCTTGGATTGAGGAAAGGTTGACTCGTACATGTCACCAAGGACCCTTGGACCGTTCTTATAAAAGACCAATGCAATCCGAATGCATTTGTTCAGATTTCCGTAGGTCAGTTGCTGTTTTCAATTAAAATTGTGTCCATTTTAAACAAGAGAGACCCATTGAGTGCTAGCGGCCACACTCTGCCTAAGATTGAGGTGGGGTTGACTCGTACACGTCACCAAGGACCCTTGGATAGTTTTTATAAATGATAAATGCAATCTGAATTCGTTTGGTCAGATTTCCATAGGTCAGTTGTTGTTTTCACTTAAAATTGTGTCAATTTTAAACAAAATAGAGACCCTTTGAGTGATAGCGGCCACACCGTGCCTCAGATTGAGGCGGGGTTGACTCTTACACATCACCAAGGACCCTTTCATCGTTATTATGAAATATCAATTCAATCGGAATGCTTTTGGTCAGATTTCTGTAGGTCAGTTGCTGTTTTCACTTAAAATCATGTCCATTTTAAACAAAATAGAGACCCTGTGGGTGATAGCGGCCACACTGTGCCTCGGATTGAGGCGGGGTTGACACTTACACATCCCCAAGGACACTTGTATCGTTCTTATAAAAGATCAAGGCAATCTGAATGCATTTGGTTGGATTTTCATAGGTCAGTTGTTGTTTTCACTTAAAATTGTGTCCATTTTAAACAAAATACAGACACTTTGAGTGGTTCAGCATTATTGCATGTTGCTGGTGCTTATCATCTGTTAAAATAGAAAAATGAATCATTGGAGAAAGGATGTTTTATTTAATAACAATTACAATTTTCCTATGAACATTTACATACAACAATGTTTTATCTTTTGATCCCCTTAACCCCTCTCAAAAATGACCACAAATTGTACATGTCCCCATGTCAGATCTTCATTTTATTTGTGTATAATCTTCCATAAGGTATGCGGCCCACTCTTTTATGAACACATCTATATCGTCTTTTGAGTATGAGGCTTTTCGGCAGTCAGAGTAGTACTTCAAAATAAAAAAATAAAAAATTTATAAATAACTTAAATGAACTAGTAGTTGTTTTTAAAAATACCTCTTTAGGGATGCTAGTTTGTTGATGAAAAACTATCTCTTTCATAAATTTACAAACATAATAACTGGAATCATTATCTTTTTTTTGTTTTGGACACCACAAAAAAATTGATCATTACGAGAATAAGTAACTTGTGTTGAGATGTGTTTGGATAGTGAAATTTTATTATATATACCCTGATATTTGTCCAGACGTAGTACTTTCTTGCCTCGCTATGCTTAGCCCCTGTCCTCATTCCTTTTTTTAGATGATAATGATACACCTCCCTATCATAACAAAATCTTTAGTGAAAGATAATATAAATTATATTACTTGATGTTTATACCTAAAACCTAACATGTAGTGTCTTACAGATTCACAAACTCCATCATGTGTGGTCAGTTTGATGGATATCCTTGCTTTGAATCCAGAAAATAAATCTTCGGAGTATCCAAGTTCACCGCAATTAGCAACCAATGTTTCCAAAAAACACAAAAAAGGAATAAGTAGTAAAAGAATTGAAAATATAATTGATATGCTTTAATCGTAGAGTATTACCCTTGTATGGTTGGTATTAGGAAAAGTCAGTCATCTGTAATCTTTCCTTCAAATGTTTTCAGCAAGCTGTTCACTATTGCATCCCTTTTTGATGGCTCTATTTTTGTTAGGTGTGTTGATGTGATATGAGGACTAACTAGTCCAAATCTTGGCTCATGGGAAAATTCCTTCAACTATTTTTCATAAATGCATCTATCAACAATATAAAATGCTTTTAGTCATAATTTTCACATTATATCAGCTTTTGTAAAATCAATTCATGGAAATATACCTCATATATACATTTACAAATGTGACTCCTAGCCAACTGTTTTCAAGGATTTCATTTACATTTTCAGCAGCAACTAAATCTTGACTTTCCTCTCCGTATATATTCTCTTCAAAAACCACTATATGAGTATTACCATCTTTTAGCTTCGTATCCACATGAGTATTCAATGCTAATAAATCTGAATAGTGAACAGGTGGTGTTATTGTGCTTTCAGTATCTCCTTGGGATTGGTTAGTCGATCCTTTAGATGGTTTTGAGCCGATGTTTGTCACCCCCTTCCCTTTCTCCGTCTATAACAACAATCATTGGTTCAGACCCTTTTTTCATTAATTGTTAAGTGTTTAGCTTGAAAAGAAAAGGAAATAAATACCTCTTCATCCACATGTACTCTTACAAGTTGTGAAGGCCAGGAAATGAATGTACCAATAGCCTTTTCGACCGTATGAATATCATCGTCATCCAGTGGAATAGGTAGCTCTGCCTTTTGCTCCTAAGCTACAGTAATCGTCACTTTCAGATGATCTTTTGGAAGTGGTCTATTATGCATTGCGACATTTGGGATATTGAACACTGTAGCCCTCGCTACAAGGTGAGAGGTGGGTGTTGAAAGATATAAATCACAATAATTATCACCCTATATAAGATGAGTACAGAAAAATTATCAGTATTTTTCTGATTCATATTTCATGGGAACAATTATTAGAATATTGATTACCATGGCTAAGACAGTTCTTTGAGGTGAATGGCTCACCTCAAAGCTGGTGGGGGGTGGGGCGGGATGTTCATGTGGCGGTTGTTCTTGAGTTGTGCCTTCCCTTTGCTTCCCACCCATAAAAGTTACTAGCAACTCTCCCTTCCATTGCAAGTGTTCTTCAAGGGTTGCTATTTTTTCGCTCTTTGTTCCAATTTTTCATCTCTATCATCCATTTGTTTCTTCTTATCAAAATATACTCCAGGTGTCACCCCAAACCCTGCACCTCTGACATGACCGTATTTTTCTGGTTGCTTCAAAGCCGTCAATAATAGGTCTGTATCATCTACAAGAGTAACTGATTCCTGTGATTGTCGAATATATGAAATTAACTAATTATTTTTATGTAATAATAATTTTAAACAAATTATATTATCGCCGTGTCATACTTACACATATTTCCCTCACTTTATGTGTGTTCTCATCTACTAACTTCCCTTCTTTGTTCACACGTGCCTCCTTCCATAGCACATAACGTGAGATGGAAGTGCATTTGGTTTTAGAATCATCAATCTACATATAAACATAGATAAATAATTATGATTTTGTTTATTTGCACCTAAAAATATTATTATAAATTTAAAATGCGTACCATTTTCTTTTCTAATGAAGTGTACCATCCTTGCTTTACGATAGGGGTATGTTGGTTTTGAAACACGTTCCTTATTTTCAGTACAGAGTTTCTGTTTCATAAATGAAATATTGACAAACAAAGTGATGAATAGAGGTATCCTCAAACAACGTGTTATCACTCACACTGTACTTGAAACTTCTCATCCCCACGATGGCCAATAATTGCATCCCATGCTTCTTGGGATATCATGTGATCGTAGACAATGGGTGGGTGCGGGTTTATTTTACCTTTAGAATCATTGAGGTGACATCTTGTTAAAATAGTGAGAAAACCTCGATGAATCTTTCCTGCAAGCCTTAGAACATAATCCTTGTGTGAATCATCTAATATAAATATACTTTGTAAGAGATTGAGAAGAGTAAGACATTGTTTCATTATATTAATTTCTAGTAAATTAAAGAAATAAATTCATAATGTTACCATAATTTCATCACAGATCACAGCCTTCAACCCGGACACAACATGGTGCCATGAATCTATGTCAATCGGTACGCGTTTCCGAGTGAAAACTCCAATGTAGCTGCTAAAAATAGCCTTGTTGGGATTCACATGTTAGCCTCATGCATTCCATCCGAATTCAAATTGTATGCCTTTTCTTTTCGCCTTAAGAATTCCGGCTAACACCGTCAAACTACGACGCACTTGTGATTTCTGCGACGCTGGTCCTTCATTCCCGACCATTTCATAGATATCAACATTATCTATATGTTCATCTAGAATGGTATCAACGGCATGTGCTAATGGTTGTTGGACCTTAACACTAAGAGAATCAGGAGCCGCAGCAGCAGGAGCAGGAGGAGGAGCAGCAGCAGTAGGAGCCGCTGTAGGATGAGAAACAGGAGCCGCAATAGGAGAAACAGCAGCAGCAGCATGAGCTGTAGGAGTAGAGGCAGGAGCAACATCAGCAGCAGCATGAGCTGCAGGAGCAGCAGGAGCAGCAGCATCCATAGCATCATGAGCTGTAGGAGCAGCAGCTGCTCCTGCTGCTTCTTAAAAGACTTGTTCAGCCTCAAGGTTAGGAGCACCAGAATGTGAAGAAGTCCTTATCTGCAAAAGTGGTTGAACAGTTAATTCAGATTATATAAATTTATTAATGATAAGATAATAACATGAGATAACAAGATCTATATTACAAACAAAATATAACCTGTTTACTGAACTCTCTTTCTATTTTTCAAAGGTTAAAGGGATTTGACACCTCTATCGACTATCAAAATCCCTTCATTGTGGTCTCCTATAACATACAAAACATCATCTGCATTAGGAATGCTCTGAAATGATTGTGACGTACCACTAAAAGGATCATCCTTAACTGAATTTTAATCAGAACCTTTAGTAGTTTTGGACGATAATAGAACAATCGACCACTTTCGGTTTGCGGGATCTGGAACATAAAAAACTTGTGCCACTTGTGATGTCATTATAAATTGTTCGTCTTTGTACCCTTCTTTACTAAAATCAACTTTCACAAATCCCCATTCATCTATTTTAATAGCACTATTTTTATCAATCCATTTTCATTGAAAAATCAGAAATTGGAATGTCGTATAATCCAACTCCCATATTAGTTTGATAATTCCAAAGTATGACATATTTTCATAAATTGGATTTCTTTCCTTACTACTAGAAACATGCATTGCTTCAGCCACTAGTGTAACTCCACTATTTTTCATTGTATTATCTTCATCATGTTCATCTATATAGAATGTATAACCATTAATTACATAACCACTATAACATAATACATACACACTTGGTCCAGCGGCTAGCCATCGAAGACATTCTGAAATTGAATTCAGATTTTCATCCAACTGATTTAAAATATGGTCCTCAAACCATCCTATAAACTAGTGATTATGTGTATTTGATAACCATTTTTCAGCCCTCGATGGATTAAACTACCTAATAATTTCTTTGTGAGTTTCAATATATGAAGCAACCTCCCAACTGTTATGAAAAACATAAAGATGAGCCTGCTCCCGATCTGTAATACTGATTGTCACAACTTCTCTTCCATAAATTCCCTCACCCTCAATGTGTCCATTATGACGAGATTTCAGGAGACCAATGCTGTAACACCCCGAGATTTTATGAAAAATATTCTTTTTAATTTCATTAATGTCTTGTGTTGTACACTACACCAAAAGGAGCTTGCACAACACGCATCCTTGACTTGCCTTTCATTACACGCAATCGCGACCGTCCTTGATAGCGTGTGTTGTACGCAATACCGAGTTTCACTAAACAACGATATGCTATTAAAATATTATTAAAACTAGCCGTTATGAATAGTAATAACCACTTTTTAAAATTTTGTAAATTTTATTTTTCAAAATGGAATTCATTTTTGGATTCAGAATATCAAAATTAGCTTAGGGTGAAATTTTGGTAATTTTTGGATAAATTTCATATTTTGATGAATAGTGGAAATTACTAAATTTTAATTAAAAACAACTTTTTCAATAGAAATAATTAATAGTGATAAATTATTAATTTTTGTGGTTTTAAAGTATATTTAGAATATATTTTTACAATTTAATACGATGATGGTCATTGGATGTAATTTCACATTTAAACCACTTATAAACAAGTTTCAATCTTTTGATAATTATTATCTCTTAAAAACACGCTATTTGTTTTGACGACGGGAATTAATTTTTAAATTAGTTAATGCAACTGATATGTTTTGAATTTGGTAAAATAGACATCATTTTTGAGTTCATAATATCAAATATAGCTTAGGCCTAATTTTTGGTATTTTTCTGAAAACTTTCAATTTTTGATGAATAGAGAAACCACTAAGTGGTAGTTAAAAAACTGAATTGTTCATAAAACTTAATTTTACCGCTTCTGTGAGTGGAATTTCAAAAATCCGAGAGACACGGTTGATGTCAGTAAGTAAAATGTGGTTCAATGAGATGAAAATAATTTTTTGGTGAATAGTAACTTTTTACTTTTTTTTACCACGGTTAAAAGTAAATAGGGTAATTAAGGGTAGAAATGATATTATTATTACCCTAACACATGTCCTAATTCTATTGGACAAGTGTAATTCGACCAAAATAAACTTAGGAATAAAATAGGACCATTTAGGCCCACTTGAGTTAGATTAGGACATTTATTATTAATTTATTTAAAGAAGGGTTAAAATAGTTAAAATCAAAGTTTAATAAGTAAATCATTTTTAATATGGGTTTATACATAAGATAAATTCGACTATAAATATTCATTAGAAAGATAAAAAGATTTCCTACATAATGGTATTTTATTTATACTTTTTAGACATTAAATAATTAAATTTAATTATGACACAACGATGATGCAGTAATTATCTTATTTATGAAATATTGACATAATTGATGCTTTAAACACCAAAATAAATGTAATTTGAGACTTTTTATGAATTACACTAATTTTCTAGGTTACTATGATATATTAGTGGTGATTTAATCAACTTGCTTTGAACATATAATTCTGTTATGACTTTCACAAAAATCATATATCAAATAGTGTCAAAATTGACACAAAATAGTATTTAAATCAAATATTATATTATTAATTGTTATTTTATTCCTAAAAATCTAAGGTTCGGCCAAATGACTTAGATAAGGATATATATATTAATAATAAACAATTTGGGGTTCGTTTGGAATGTTATAGTAAGTGTATTAACCATATAGTGAAAGAAAACAAAAAGACATGGTAAAAGTTAAATTATTTAACTTAGAGTTAAATCTAATTGATAAGGTTAAAATAATAGCCTAAACTTGTCTAAATCCTATTGGTTGATAGGATTTAGACCCATCCCCAATTTATCTTCGAAATAAGACCCTTTGGAACCATTATAAACTGATTTTGACTTTAATATAAAATAATATTTTGAGATATTCCTAAGGTGCCCCTCTCCTCCCTTATAAAAGGGCACCTCCTCCCCCTCCTCCTCACACCAATTTGAGCACTCAAGCTCGGACAACCCCTGCCATGTTCTCCTCTCCACTTCCCTAGAGTAATCCTAGAGGTATTGGTATTCTTAAAAGACCAATCTTAGTTCCCTAAGTGGAGGATTCAAAGAGGCGTTCCAAAGAAGAGGTAATATCCATTACTGATCTTTTCAATTTCTTTCTTCTTCAACTTCTTCTTCTTTAGTTGTTTCATTATAAAGTAATAACATCAGTATTAATTAAATACTGATATGTTATTATAAATATGAAACAACCCTAATTCACCTTCTATCCATCCTACGGAAAAATGAAATCACCGCGCGTGCGTACGTACGGAATACCGTCTCCACGCCATGGTGTAATCTATTTTCCACCATCACCTTACAAGGATGGGTATAATGGTGTAATGAATAACTATTTATGATTATTATAATTTAATATTGATACTGAAATAATATATATATACTCAAATACAATTCCACGATCATAGGAACGTTATCATCACTCATGCGTACGTACGGAATACCGTCTCCACGATGTGATGCAACTCGTTCTACATGATCATCATTACATAGTAATTATATAAATGAATTGAATGAATAAATATGATATATGTTACACTAATACCATTCTGGATATAAGTTATCTATAACCTTAAAATAAGAATAAGAATTTATTCTGCAAAACATGCATAAGAACAAAAGGCAATAAAGACCCGAGTAAGAAGTAACAATGAAATATTACTAACAAGAAGCTAAGAATTTGACCATATATGATATCATATCAATATTTATGATTCTGGAATAAGTCAATAACATTATTTAAACCATTATACAAGAGCTTCGGACACTTAAAAAGCAAATCGGACCTAAGGTAAGGGAAATATCACAATCTCATTTTTATCCGAGATTGTTTATTCGTAAGTATTTATTGGGGTGTATTTTATCATCCACATCCATGTTTCATCAATATGTAATATTATTTCCATCCACCTACAATTTTTTAAATCCATTTTTACCCTTCTGTGAGTTTTTAGTAATATGTATGAAAGGAATCTTTTGTCATTTTTCGTACGAGGTACTTTTTGACTTTTCCGACAAAAGTACGAAGAATGTTTTTTTTAAATTATACGGCAAGAATGGATTTTTAAGACATTATTTCCAAGAATATTCCTTTATAAGTTTTCAAGTTTATTTTTAATCAACTTCTTTTAGTTTATAATTGTATGACATGTTAAGAAAAGAAAAGTTTTTTTGAAGTAGAAAGGATATTTTCCTCAAGAATGGAGTTCAAATGTTTTATCAAAATTATTTTCCATCTAAGATAATATAGGGTTATGTTTTTATCCCTATTATTACATTTATTTGATTATGTTTTGAGGAAATTATTTTTATAAATTCATTTACCTTATATGATGTGTTTTAAGATGTCATGATGTTTCAAGAATCCCATTTTTGTTACATGGGTTATGCAATGATGTATGATTTATGATTTTGTGGCACACATAAGAATGGTATCATTATGAGATGGGTGGGACCTATATATCCCTCCAATGCATTGGGTAAAGATTTTATATCTCATGAGATAGACATGGCTGGAATGGTAGGTTATACCGGTTCAGTGAAACAAGACTGAAACGAGGGTGACTCGGTTCAGAAAGGGACTTTGTCTACTAAGATAGTCTTGGAAATGAGTCTTGACTAACAAGAAATGATTCTCTATGATTATGTGTGTATTCCACAAAGTTTAATGTTTTATGTTATGATTATTGGGATTTCATTTCACTACTATGATTTATCCCATGTTATGAAATTATGCTATCTTTTGCAGGTTAAGTTTTCCAAAATGTTATGTTCTTATGAAAATGATGTGATTGATATTTCTTTTGTTTACTCTTACTGAGCATTTGAGCTCACCCTTTTATGTTTTCTTTTCCCCAGGATATAAATAAAGGTTTTAGGTATTAAAAAAAGGAAGATCTTTATGGGAGATGTTGAAGATCTTTCACCAGGATTAGAATATTATATTCTGAGTTTCAAAAGACACTAAACTATTACGATCCTTATGTGTGTGTTTTTGTTATGTACTAAGTATTCTGCAAATGTAATGTAATGTCAATGTACGTCAAGCTTTGGGTCTCTATAGTTGGTATCAGAGGAAAGGTTTAGTCAACCTTTGGAAACTAGGATGCAAAAACGTTAGTGAGATCCCTAGAGATATTTCTAAGGTATGTCTCGGGATTCCACTAAGGATAAGTATACGTATAGGATATAGTCCTAGAAATATGGTAACGATATTAGATTAAACCAAAGATATTAGATATTGAAGTTAATCCCCCTTTATTATGATTTTTTCCTCTCACACTATTCTTTTTGGGTTTTAGAAAATGGCTGGAAACAAGGTGATTCACGATAATGGAGGATATGATGGACAATGGAATGATATTCTTCATGAGAAACCAAATGAGATGGGATTTGGAAGTCCAAATATCATTATTATGCCAAATCAGCAATCTCATAATATGATCAATAAAGTAAAATTTGGTAAGTTTACTGACTCGGCTAATAAGAGAAAGATGGAGTTTCATGATGATCATAGAGGAAAGAAAGTTCAATTTCCCCTATGTAAATCATGTGGGAAGAGGCATAAAGGAGAATGTTTCAAAGGAACTGGAAGATGCTTTGGGTGTGGAAAAGAAGGACACAAAGCCAGTAAGTGCAAAGGAAAAGTTCCAGTTAACACCAGGGATGAGGATAATAGTATTGCTATGACATCAACAATGGTTAAATGTTTTAAATGTGGAATGTATGGGCATTATGCAAACCAATGCCCTAAGGGAAAGTCTCATGAAGAGAATCAGTATGGTCGTATGGGTAGTATTTATGTTGATGATGATGAAGAAACTACAAATGATATGTGAGATGAAATAATTGTTGAAGTTCAGTCAATGGTTTAAGAATGTAGTGGAATGAGTACATGTTTATCATGTGTAATGTTGTATAAGTAATCTTATGGTACTGTGGAATAAAGAGACATCTAAGGATTGTTACACTGTTTCCTTTCCTTGAGTTTTGAAAGTGTATGATTAATGGTACCAATATCCATGAAAGGTTATTCAGATATTTTTGGAATGTAGATGATATGCGCATAATGAAGGGATAAGGAGAAAATTAAATATTTAATAGTATTCATGAGCTCATGATTGATATAAGGAGAAGGTTATATCATGGTTTGAGTATATAGAATTTTTGGATTTTGGTATGTGGTAAGAGTTATCTTTTGAAAACACTCATGTTTTCACAAAGATTCAATGGGTATTCATTTTTCAAGAGATTACATTATTATGGTATTTACATGACTGGAATGTGACGAACAAGATATATGAGGGATAAATGATGGCATTCACGTGATCATTTTCTCTATACTATGAGCTTGGACCGAAGTATTTTAGATAAGCCTAAAGATTGGAATGGATTATGTTGGACATAAGTTAGTATTGTTTAAGGATAGAACCTTTTTTCGATATTATTGATGGGATGTTATAGTAATATAGCTTTAGAAAAAGGACAACCTGCAGGACGGGCGATAACCCATCGCGTCGGACAAGGCTGTGGGAATCGAACCCACAACCGAAGTGCGACTGGCCTTTATCGCCTACCACTGGCCTACAGGAAGTCCCTGTTTAGTAGAAACTAGTTTTATTATATTAAGCAGTATGATATATGAAGTATAAGTCCATTTTAGGAACCATATATGATTAATCTCACTATAGAATGACTTATATTTAATAACTTTTGCTAACCTTTTGTTTGAGACAAATGGAATGACCCGTCATTCTATCACAAGATCTGCTAACACTTCACGAATAACAAATTCAACTTCATTTATTTAAGAGATGAAGTGGAAATTGTTCAAGGCATGAACAACAGTGAGATTGTACCAAAATAAAGTAAGTATTTATTCTAATTCAAATTCTTCAACTTTAGGGAAACGATCTTGAAAACCAAAAATATTGTCCTAGTGCTCTTATATCTGATTAATCAGATGGTACCTTAGATCGTCACAAATTTATGGATTTGTGATTGTTGGCTTTTCCATAGCCATGTTCTCTTCCACTCTCCATCAGAACATGATGGTTAGATTTCTCTTCCATATCCATATTTTCACCTATGTGGAAACCCAGTGATTAGTTTATTTGGGTAACCGTTACATTTCATACTTTTGTATTTAAATATTGGTTTTGGTATTCCTTTTTACGATGTGGGTTTAGATTAAAGAAACTTTTGAATAGTAAACCATTTATAACCCCGATGAATTTCGAGGGCGAAATTCATTTTAAGGGGGGTAGAATGTAACACCCCGAGATTTTATGAAAAATATTCTTTTTAATTTCATTAATGTCTTGTGTTGTACGCTACACCAAATGGAGCTTGCACAACACGCATCCTTGACTTGCCTTTCATTACATGCAATCGCGACCTTCCTTGATAGCGTGTGTAGTACGCAATACCGAGTTTCACTAAACAACGATATGCTATTAAAATATTATTAAAACTAGCCGTTATGAATAGTAATAACCACTTTTTGAAATTTTGTATATTTTATTTTTCAAAATGGAATTCATTTTTGGATTCAGAATATCGAAATTAGCTTAGGGTGAAATTTTGGTAATTTTTGGATAACTTTCATATTTTGATGAATAGTGGAAATTACTAAATTTTAATTAAAAACAACTTTTTCAATCGAAATAATTAATAGTGATAAATTATTAATTTTAGTGGTTTTAAAGTATATTTAGAATATATTTTTACAATTTAATACAATGATGGTCATTGGATGTAATTTCACATTTAAACCACTTATAAACAAGTTTCAATCTTTTGATAGTTATTATCTCTTAAAAACACGCTATTTGTTTTGACGACGGGAATTAATTTTTAAATTAGTTAATGCAACTGATATGTTTTGAATTTGGTTAAATAGACATCATTTTTGAGTTCATAATATCAAATATAGCTTAGGCCTAATTTTTGGTATTTTTCTGAAAACTTTCAATTTTTGATGAATAGTGAAACCACTAAGTGGTAGTTAAAAAACTGAATTTTTCATAAAACTTAATTTTACCGCTTCTGTGAGTGGAATTTTAAAAATCTGAGAGACACGGTTGATGTCAGTAAGTAAAATGTGGTTCAATGAGATGAAAATAATTTTTTGGTGAATAGTAACTTTTTACTTTTTTTTACCACGGTTAAAAGTAAATAGGGTAATTAAGGGTAAAAATGATATTATTATTACCCTAAGACATGTCCTAATTCTATTGGACAAGTGTAATTCGACCAAAAAAAACTTAGGAATAAAATAGGACCATTTAGGCCCACTTGAGTTAGATTAGGACATTTATTATTAATTTATTTAAAGAAGGGTTAAAATAGTTAAAATCAAAGTTTAATAAGTAAATCATTTTTAATATGGGGTTATACATAAGATAAATTCGACAATAAATATTCATTAGAAATATAAAAATCTTTCCTACATAATGGTATTTTATTTATAATTTTTAGACATTAAATAATTTACTTTAATTATGACACAACGATGATGCAGTAATTATCTTATTTATGAAATATTGACATAATTGATGCTATAAACACCAAAATAAATGTAATTTGAGACTTTTTATGAATTACACTAATTTTCTAGGTTACTATGATATATTAGTGTTGATTTAATCAACTTGGTTTGAACATATAATTCTGTTATGACTTTCACAAAAATCATATATCAAATAGTGTCAAAATTGACACAAAATAGTTTTTAAATCAAATATTATATTATTAATTGTTATTTTATTCCTAAAAATCTAAGGTTCGGCCAAATGACTTAGATAAGGATATATATATTAATAATAAACATTTTGGGGTTCGTTTGGCATGTTATAGTAAGTGTATTAACCATATAGTGAAAGAAAACAAAAAGACATGGTAAAAGTTAAATTATTTAACTTAGAGTTAAATCTAATTGATAAGGTTAAAATAATACCCTAAACTTGTCTAAATCCTATTGTTTGATAGGATTTCAAACCATCCACACATTAGCTTTGAAATTAGACCCTTTGGAACCATTATAAACCGATTTTGACTTTAATATAAAATAATATTTT
Source organism: Viscum album (assembly GCA_963277665.1). NCBI lineage: Eukaryota > Viridiplantae > Streptophyta > Magnoliopsida > Santalales > Viscaceae > Viscum > Viscum album. The sequence goes on from OY728145.1 coordinate 912,235,762, forward strand.
GAGATATTCCTAAGGTGCCCCTCTCCTCCCTTATAAAAGGGCACCTCCTCCCCCTCCTCCTCACACCAATTTGAGAACTCAAGCTCGGCCAACCCCTGCCATTTTCTCCTCTCCACTTCCCTAGAATAATCCTAGAGGTCCTGGTATTCTTCAAAGACCAATCTTAGTTCCCTAAGTGGAGGATTCAAAGAGGCGTTCCAAAGAAGAGGTAATATCCATTACCGATCTTTTCAATTTCTTTCTTCTTCAACTTCTTCTTAGATAGTTGTTTCATTATAAAGTAATAACATCAGTATTACTTACATACTGATATGTTATTATAAATATGAAACAACCCTAATTCACCTTCTATCCATCCTACGGAAAAATGAAATCACCGCGCGTGCGTACGTACGGAATACCGTCTCCACGCCGTGGTGTAATCTATTTTCCACCATCACCTTACAAGGATGGGTCTAATGGTGTAATGAGTAACTATTTATGATTATTATAATGTAATATTGATAATTAAATAATATATATATACTCAAATACAATTCCACGATCATAGGAACGATATCATCACTCATGCGTACGTACGGAATACCGTCTCCACGATGTGATGCGACTCGTTCTACATGATCATCATTACATAGTAATTATATAAATGAATTGAATGAATAAATATGATATATGTTACACTAATACCATTCTGGATATAAGGTATCTATAACCTTAAAATAAGAATAAGAATTTATTCGGCAAAACACGCATAAGAACAAAAGGCAATAAAGACCCGAGTAACAAGTAACAATGAAATATTACTAACAAGAAGCTAAGAATATGACCATATATGATATAATATCAATATGTATGATTCTGGAATAAGTCAATAACATTATTTAAACCATTATACAGGAGTTTCGGACACGTACAAAGCAAATCGGACCTAAGGTAAGGGAAATATCACAATCTCATTTTTATCCGAGATTGTTTATTCGTAAGTATTTACTGGGGTGTATTTTATCATCCACATCCATGTTTCAACAATATGTAATATTATTTCCATCCACCAACAATTGTTTAAATCCATTTTTACCCTTCGGTGAGTTTTTAGTAATATGTATGAAAGGAATCTTTTGTCGTTTTTCGTACGAGGTACTTTTTGACTTTTCCGACAAAAGTACGAAGAATGTTTTTTTAAACTTATACGGCAAGAATGGATTTTTAAAACATTATTTCCAAGAATCTTCCTTTATAAGTTTTCAAGTTTATTTTTAATCAACTTCTTTTAGTTTATAATTGTATGACATGTTAATAAAAGAAAAGTGTTTTTGAAGTAGAAAGGATATTTTCCTCAAGAATGGAGTTCAAATGTTTTATCAAAATTATTTTCCATCTAAGATAATATAGGGTTCTGTTTTTATCCCTATTATTACATTTATTTGATTATGTTTTGAAGAAATTATTTTTATGAAGTCATTTACCTTATATGATTTGTTTTATGATGTCATGATGTTTCAAGAATCCCATTTTTGTTACATGGGTTATGCAATGATGTATGATTTATGATTTTGTGGCACACATAAGAATGGTATCATTATGAGATGGGTGGGACCTATATCTCCCTCCAATGAATTGGGTAAAGATTTTATATCTCATGAGATAGACATGGCTGGAACGGTAGGTTATACCGGTTCAGTGAAACAAGACTGAAACGAGGGTGACTCGGTTCAGAAAGGGACTTTGTCCACTAAGATAGTCTTGGAAATGAGTCTTGACTAACAAGAAATGATTCTCTATGATTATGTGTGTATGCCACAAAGTTTAATTTTTTATGTTATGATTATTTGGATTTCATTTCACTACTATGATTTATCCCATGTTATGAAATTATGCTATCTTTTGCAGGTTAAGTTTTCCAAAATGATATGTTCTTATGAAAATGATGTGATTGATATTTCTTTTGTTTACCCTTACTGAGCATTTGAGCTCACCCTTTTATGTTTTCTTTTCCCCAGGATATAAAGAAAGGTTGTAGGTATTAAAAAAAGGAAGATCTTTATGGGAGATGTTGAAGATCTTTCACCAGGATTAGAAGATTATATTCTGAGTTTTCAAAGACACTAAACTATTACGATCCTTGTGTGTGTATTTTTGTTATATACTAAGTATTCTGAAAATGTAATGTAATGTCAATGTACGTCAAGCTTTGGGTCTCTACAAATTCTTTCCACATCAGATAGGTATTCAGTACAAAATTCAATGGCTTCCTCAACAATATATCACTCCACTATAAAACCCTCTGGCTGAATTCGATTTTTGACATACCCTTTCAAAATCTTCATATACCGTTCAATAGGATACATCCATCTATAGTGAACAAGACCACAAAGTCGAATCTCTCTCACCAATTGAATCATCAAATGAACCATCATATCAAAGAATGTTGGCGGGAATAACATTTCTAATTCACATAATATGATGAAAATTTCTATTTCCATAGCTGGAAATTTCCCCGGGAATAAAACTTTTCTACATATAGCTTTGAAAAAGAAAAAAGGTTTGGTTAACGTATGATGAACATTCTTGGGAAAAATTCAACGTAAAGCTATATTAATTAGATATTTCATAAAAACATGGAAATCATGTGATTTAAAACCTTTTAACTTCAAATCATTCATTGACACAATGTTCTTGATATTTGATGATTACACCTATGGAGCCTTTACATCATTGAAGAAGTTTCAAAAATGATATCTCTCCACCCTAGAAAGAGTATAAGCAGCTAGAGGGAGAAACATTCAATTTTCACCCTTCACGGTAGCCAACTCTTCTCGTATTCCCATGTCAACCATGTCCAACCTTGCAATAATTCCAAATTTTGTTTTGCCAGGGGCATTTAGCAAAGATTCAATAAAACTGTCACATACATTTTTTTCCACATGCATCACATCAAGAGAATGTCTTACATACAAACAATTTCAGTATGGTAATTCAAAAAAAACTGATCTCTTTTTCCAACCGATTTTCGTAAGGTTTTTCGAAAATGGTTGACCAAAAACAGTTTTCAGATCTTTTACTTTCTCAAATAGCTGATCACCTGTTAGTGGATACGGTGTTCCGTGTTTTTCTGAACTTCCATTTAATGATGTCGTCCAAGATCAGTACTTATGCTGATGAGGTAGAAATCTATGATGTCCTAGAAACACAGATATCGATGATTGTTTCAACCTAATTTATTTTGTATCTTCTTCGCACACAGGACACCCTTGAGTTCCTTTAATGCTATAGCCTGAAAAATTTTCATAAGCAAGGAAGTTATTTATTGTCCCATACAATATCGCTCTCAATGTGAAGTATTCACTTTTATAAGCATCATACAACATTACACCTGAGTCCAACAATAACTTCAAATCCTCGATCAAAGGATCCAGATAAACATCAATATCATTACATGATTGTTTAGGTCCTGATATAAGCATAGATAACATGATAAATTTCCGCTTCATGCCTAACCAAGGTGGAAAGTTATAATTTACCAACATAACAGGCCATGTACTATAAGTGCTGGTTTGAAAACCAAAAGTACTCACTCCATCTGTAGATAATGCAAGACGAAGGTTTCTCGGATGTTTTCCAAATTCAGGATACTCATGATCAATTTTCTTCCATTGAGGAGAGTTGTTCGGATGACGTAATAAACCATCTTTATTTCTTTTATCTGAATGACACGACAATTGTCATGCAGTTTCTTCACTTCCATATAGACGCCTAAACCTTGGAATGATTGGAAAGTACCATACAACTTTCGTAGGATTGGATTTATCTTTATTGTATCGAGAAGCACCACACTTTGGGCATTCTGTAAGTGATTTTTTCTCTTTGAGAAACAATATATAGTCTTTTGGTCAGGCATGTATTCTTTCAGAAAGCATTCCCATCGAGTGTATCATTTTTCTAGCTTCGTATGTCTGTATTGGGAGATCATTATCTTCTGGGAGCATGTCATTCAAGAGAGAAAGTAGTTCCGTCAAAATTGACTTCACTCCATCTGTTTCCTGCTTTCAATTTATAAAACGTTAGTACAGCTGACAATGTTGTATACTTAGTGCAAGCAGCATACAATGGCATCTTTGCATAACTCTTTAACTTCTCAAACAATTTTGGGAAATCATGGAGTTCATCTTGAATTGTCTTTGTCATTTCCTCAATATGATCTTCATCAACATTGATATCTGTAATCACATCCTCTATATGGTCTTCTTTGTTGTCCATATTTGTATTCATATCTGACGATCCATAAAACACAGTTTTATCTCAGCCAGTAGCTACATTCACTTTTTCTCCGTGTTTATTCCTACATTTATAACTCCGATCTATTCCGTGACATATGAAATATTCTTACAACTCCTCTGGAGTAAGTAGTCTAGAATAACAACAACATAAACACAGACAAAGGATTCGAGAAGGATCCGTTGCGTGATCCTTTGCAAACTTGATGAACTCTTTCACTCTGTTCTCATACTCTATTGTTAAGAGATTGGAATCCATCCAATCTTTATTCATCTTCATCCTATTTGAATATCAATTATTAGTATTTATGGTTCAAGTACACAAAACTAGACTTCAAAATACAGTAGAAGGGAACCACTTCCTTTTAAGGAGATCAAGTAGTTTAACCTATAATCAAGATTCATAAAAAATAATGTTAGATTTACTAAAAAGATGATGATCTATCACTCTATAAGGAGGATATAAGAGGAGATAGAGGATTTCCAATCGATGAGAGATCCCTTTATTAGAGAGAAACCAAATGCATCCACTGGAGCTATCTGAGAAGAAGGGAGTTTGGAGGAGTTAAAATGACTCTTGTAATCCTTAAAGAATCAATGAGAGATCCCCTTATCAGAGATAAACTAAATGCATCCACTAGAGCTATTTGAGAAGAAGGGAGTTTGGATGTGTTAAAATGACTCTTGTAATCCTTAAAAAATCAAGATTTCAAATGAGAGTTGTGTAGGAGAAAAAATAATATAAAATGGGGCTCATAGAATTTAAGACTATAAAAAAGATACCACGTTGCAACCTCCCATGGACACAACACAGAAAGGATTTAAACAACCATACTAGGGTGTAGACTTCTTGTTATGAACTTGGTCAGGTTTCCATCCCACTTGACACCTGACCCAACTCGTGGGAAGGTCCAAATGGAATTACCAATCCCCATGGGTTGTAACTAGTGCTTAGGTATTGAGTAGCACCTTTGGGAATGGTTTTTTCATGTAAAAACCATAAATATTACATAATAATCAAACACCATATCATAATCAAATTTCACAATATAATAGACCAAAATATAAAACTACAATTGGGTATAAGCATTTAACAATTTCAACCAAAACCAAAATAACAAAAAAAAAGGTAAGGGAACCAACAATACAACCAAGCCTCTATTAAACATGAGGGTCAACATCCCCATTCCACAACTAATAACAGTCACTAAAAGGGGAACTACTAGCACATATATCCACCATCACCACCAAGGGAACCTTGGTTTTCTTTTTCTCACTAAACCCAAACAACTATGGCAGTAAAAACATGTCTTTTCACTAGTTCATTATAGGTTATTTGTCCATCTAGTGATTTTATGGGACAAAATTTTGATTAATTTGTCTTTTAACATTTATGGAATGTGGTTTTAACAAATATTGAGTTAAAAAAATTACTTAAATTCATTTCATTGACTATTGGGGGTGTATGAGTTTCAAAAATTTATAATTTATCAAAATATTCCAATGTTTGATATTCATGAGGGGTTTTATAATTTTTTTTAAATTATATCCAAACATGAAACAATGAGATTACAGTAGTTTTCATGTTTTTTGATTCAATAATAAATAAAATTCAGAAGTTACTTGTTCTCATAAAATCTAATTGGAGATATAAATATGAGTTTTATGATTTTTCCTAATTATTAAATAATTACATGAATAAATCATTCAAAGTAAAAATGTTTTTATTATTTTCAACTCTTTTTATGGTACAATTTTCATAATTTCAAAAGAATATATTAGATTTCTTGGTGAGGAATATGTGATTTAAAAATGTTTTAAAAGGAATGATTTCAAATATTATTTTTCAAAGGATGGTAAATAATAAGGATTAAAATGATTTTTCAAATTCCTTTTTGGATTTTTTATCAAATATTTTTACATTATGCTTATGACATCATTAATTGTAGATCCTTGGAATAATTATGTCATATATTTACTTTTACCCATTAATGGGATAAATTTAATTTCTGTGCGAGGCATGGATGTATAGGAGAAATTGATTATTTATTAGGATGGTTTTGGATGTTAGTTGAGATTTATTTGTTATGTTTTATTAATAATACCTATAGTTTTTTAGTGACATAATTTTTTATTATCTCTATATAATTTATGGTAAGGGAAACATAGGTAACTATGTGATACATCATGTTATATGATAAACTAGATTAGACTACTACACTAACTACTGTACCCTAGTGTAGACTAAAATCATATTGTTGGAGTTCCCCAATAAGATAAAGATAGTAACTTAATGTCTTATAATTTATGGAATTAAATATATTTTTGTAGATGATTCCACAAGTTTATAATATTAGAATGTCTCATGTTTGGAAAAAGTGTTTTTCCAATGATGATGTTTCGATTTATAATAATATAATATGGTCTATTAATGAAATATTCATTATAATTATCCCCTTGTTATAACCATTATTTGTAACACCATTCATATAGTCAATGTAACATCCTATTTTCTACATTCATTTAATTACATTCTAATTACTTGTTTTCCGCTTAAATTAGGTGTGTCACGGTGCTCCTAAGGGTGGAGAGAATTTTTTTGGTAAGGTTTACTAAATTTTGGTGATGTATAATTGTTTGAATTAATGTATTCTAGGTATAAATGAGTTTATGGGGTTGTTTTATTCTCCATCACTAGGATTCCATTGTGCTCAATTCCACCCCCTATATAAAATTATATCTATTTTATAAAATCACACTTCCAATAACAGAAACACACATGAAAAACAACCATTTACAATAGTCAAGTCATTATCAAACCCTTATGTACAATAAAAAAAATGGAAAACATTTTTCCCACAACCCAGAAAATTTATAAAACCATTTTAAAACCAAATAAATCATATTAAACACCTAAAACAATGTCAAATAATGGAACAACCTACCTATTTCTTGATATCTTCACAAAACCAGAATGAAACCACCAACTGAACTAAGGAAGGGCCCTAAGGATGCAATTAAACACCATAACCATAAAGATTTAACCCAAATAAATTATTCAACCAACAAAAAGAACAATATTGAAAAAATATTTGGAAAACATGACTTGGGGGGTCCGGCAAACCAAAGAGGGAGTTGCGGGTAGCGGAGGTCCGAAAAACAGAAGAGGGAGTTACGGGCGGCGGAGGTCTGGCAACGTGAAGCGAGGGAGGCCGAGTTCTGGCAACAAGAAGTCGAGCTTTGCGGGCGGCGAAGGTCTGGAAAACCGAAGGGGAATTGCGGGCAGCAAAGGTCCGGAAAACCGAAGGGGTGTTGTGGGCGGTGAAGGTCCGGCAAAGAGCGAGGGCGGCAGAGGTCCGGCAAGAGAAGCGCGGGCGGCAGAGGGGATTCATAGGGTTCCACTACCGCGAGAGCTTTAGTTTGTGATAAAATGAGGGCACTGTGCGACCGAATTTATAAAAAACGGACTAAGTTTTTATCAGTGCTAACATTTTTGTGCTGATAAAGGTATCCCTTATCAGTTCTTTTTTAGCGCTGATAATGGTACTCTTTATCAGCACTAAAAAAGCGCTGATAAATCATTCTTGGATCAGCGCTAAAATTTTAGCGCTGATATAGAGTGTCTTTATCAATTCTTTTCTAGCACTGATAAAGGATCGTTTTATTAGTGCTTCTGTAGCGTTGATAAAGGTTACCCTGTATCAACGATAAAATTTTAGCACTGATACAGGGTAACCTTTATCAGCGGTTTTTCTTAGCACTGATATAAGGGGGCGCTTCCCTTTCCCTTGTTGGTAGTAGTGAGGATTTTAAGGGCAATTGTTTATTGAATGGTATTTATTTAACTTTGGGGTATTTTTGGTTTAATTTTAGAAATTAAGATTAGTGTTTCTTTCTCTAAAGGAATATCTTTTTGGGGGATTGTTAGATCTTGTACTAATCATTTTGGTTTTGATAAATCTCTAAAGACAATATAAATATATAGTTTATCCTTCGTGGATCACGTGATTCTATATAAGTTTATTCTATATCTTTCGGTGTGACCAAGTCTTCCTGAATAATCATCATTTAAATAAAATGAATTAGTGGTAGAAATTTATTAAATAATGAAAATCTACATAAAAAGTAAGTATATCTATTTATGTTCATAGTCAATCTCATAAATAAATACCTCATCTTTATGTAAAGTAACTTAAATCAAAAAAAAATGTTGTCTTTTTACTTTTCCTACCGGGAAACTAATGACTGTTTGTCCCATAACAAGTTTTTGGTTTTCTTGTTGTTAACTTTCTCCTGATCATGTTTTCTATCCCTCCCCATCATAACTTGACACTTATTTTATCTTCCATATCCATGTTTTCCTACATAGAATCCTAGTATGGGTTATCTTGGGTGACCTTTGTACTTCTCTTTCTTTCTTTTAAAGTGATAGTTTTATTGACTCTTTTTCTGATGTGGGACTTTCTATTATATTCCCAATCCCAATTTTCAAATTTATTAGGATGAAATTTATTGAATTAGGGAAGAATTTAACACCCCATGATTTCATAGTACGTTAGTTCTTTAAAGTAATTCAATAACTTACATTACACGGAACATCGAGTTTAAGCGCACCACGACTTACCAAAATAGTTGTTCAAAAGCGGTTATAAATAGTATTAACATAATTTTAAACTTTATATAACCCTTATAATTTTATAATCTATATTATGAGTTTCTTACCCATAACGTAAGGACAAATTAATTTTTTTATATAAAAGAAGTATTTTTCAAAAAATGCAATTTTACCACCTTTTAATGGAGAACCATTTTTACATCCAATATTTGAAACTTTTATATATTCAATTTGACAAAATAAACTTCTTCTTTCAGATCGGGAAATAAGAATTTAGTTTCAATAAATTTTTGGTGTTTTTCTGATAACTTTCATATTTGGGTGAATAGTGAAAAATATAATATTTTAAGTGAAAACAACATTTTTATTCAAAATAATTTATAGTGTTCAACTATACATATGAATGGTTTGGATGTACAATTAGATTATATTATTACCATTTAATCCATTTTTTATCATTGGAATTAATTTCACTTTGAAATTGGACATAAACAAATGCCAATCTTTTGGTAGTTATTGTTTCATAAAAATACACTTTTTGGTTTTGACAACGAGAATTAATTTTAAACTAATAAATAAAATTTCTTTGTTTTTAATTTGGTAAAATAGAATTCATTTTTGAATTTATAATATCAAAATTAACCTTGGGTGAATTTTTGGTATGTTTTTTGAAAACTTTTAATTTTTGATGAATAGTGAAAAACACTGAGTTATAGTTTAAAACCGAATTTTTATTTAAATAATTATTTATTTTATTTAAATTTTTTTTAGTTCAAAATAGATACATAATACCCATATAACTTCAATGTAATTCATTGGAGTCATTTTGTAATAATATTAGATATATAAAATTTTATTGAACTTTTCACCGTCTTTTACCCAGCTCCTAGGAGAATTTGTAAATTGACATAAAACATAATTTTACCACTTATGTGAGTTGAATTTTACAACTCTGGGTGGCATGGTTAATATCAAAGATTAAAATTTGGTTCAATAATATAAAAATAATTTTTGGTGAATAGTAACCTTTTACTTTTATTTACCACAGTTAGAAGTAAATAGGGTAATTAATTGTAAAAATGATATTATTATTACCCTAAAACATGTCCTAATTCTATTCTCTAAGTATAATTCGACCAAAAACAACCTTAGGAATAAAATATGAACCTCTTTGGTCAACTGGGATTATATTAGGACATTTAATATTAATTAATTCAAAGAAGAGTTAAAAGAGTTAAAGTCAAAGTTTAATAACTAAAAAAAATTTAATATAGGGTTAAAAATAAGATAAATTATACTATAAATATTTATTATAAATATAAAAATATTTCCTAAATAATGGTATTTTATTTATATTTTTTAGATATTAAATAATATATTTTATTAATGACACAATGATGATGCATTAATTACCTAATTAATGAAATATTAAACTAATTGATATTATAAATATCCAAATAAATATAATTTGAAACTTTTTATAAATTTCACTAATTTTATAAGTTAATATGACATATTAAAGTTGGTTATATTAATATTTTTTGAAGTAATAATGCTTTTATGAATTTAGAAAAAACAAAATATCAAATAGTGTCAAAATTGACAGAAAAGAGTTTTTAAAACAAATATTATATTATTAATTGAAATTATAATTTTAAAAAAATCTAAGATTCCACCAAAGGACTTATATATTGATAGGTGTATCAATAATGAACCACTTGGGGTTATATTGGAATTATATAGTAATTTTATTAACCATATAATATAGAAATACAAAGAGACATGGTAATTGTCAAACTATTTAACTAAGAGTTAAATCTAAAAGTTAAGGTTAATATAGTGAACCAAAATTGTCTAAAACCTATATTTTTAGTGGTTTTCGACCCATACCCACCTTATCCTTTAAATAATATACTTTTCAGCAATTATAACCCCAAAATGATTTTCTTATAAAATAATATTTTAAGTTTTTTCTAAGGTGCCCCTCACGCCTCTTATAAAAGGGCACTTCCCTTCTCTAAAATTAACACCTTCAAAGCATTTTTTCTCAACCAAACTCTACCCAAATATCCTCTAAGATTCCCTAAATTCATCCTAGAGGCCCTACTTTTGTCATAAATCCAACATAAGGATCCCTTTTGATCAAATCAAAAGGAAGAACTCGAAGAAGAGGTAATAATTTCACCACCCTTTTTCAAGTTCTTTTCTTCTTTCACTTCTTCTTTCTTTGTTATTTCCATTATAAAATAATAACTCCAGTATCTTATATATACTGTGATGTTTTTATAAATATGGTACAACCATATTCATTATTCTATCCATCCTTTTAATGACATGTCACCATACGTGTGTACTTACGGATTACTGTCTCCACGTCCTGGTGTAATTGTTATTCAATACATTATTATTTGGATGGGTATGATAATGATGTGTAATTCATGAAACTAATAAAATATAAGAAGATAATTACACTGTATATATTATATACCATCCAATCATATATTATTTTAATATCAAAAGAATGATATTGTCGCTCGTGCGTACGTACGGGTTACCGTCTCCATGAACGCGATAAGATTCATTCCCCATCGTATCCATTAAAGACTAAATTTCATTTGATGTTTAAAAATAATGTTTCGAGACATGATATAATTTTTTATATGAATAATATACATCCCATCCATAACAAATATGGATCGCATAACAAAGAATATAAAGGAAAAAGAATCTGTTAAAACACGAAACAATGATAATACTAATATATTATTAACAAATCAATGTTAAAAGATCATATATGATATCATATTAATGTATATGATTATTTTATAATTCAATAAAAATTATTTCACCATTATAAATGAGGTTAACCTACCCTCTACCAAGGAAAAAGTACAATGTAAGGGGTTTCTTATCTCACTTTTAATTCCGTCAGATTTCCATTGTTCACCACTTATTTGTGTGTACTAACCATGATTGTATTCATTGTGTAATATAAATTAATTTATGGATATCTAAATCATCATTTTATGATCCTTATTTCATGGTTGTATGTTTTTTAAGTTACCAAATAGATAAGGGAATTTGAAATTTCAATTTCCACTCATTCAGCTTTACGCATACTTCAGTGATTATTTTACTCCAAGATTATGTGTGGAATCACTATTCATTTTCTTATGTCATAATTTCTACTCCACTTTCAGTGGATATAATTTTGATACACATAATCACTCCATTGATAAATTCTCAAGTCATCGATATGAACTTGATTAGAGTAATTTTAACTCAATCTTCATTTGTTGAGTTAAATATCCAATTCATTGGTGTTGTTTTTACAAGAATATGTATGAATGTTCTCTGATTGATTTACACTAAATAGCCAATCATATTGAGGGTATTTATATTTGTCACGCATAATTATGTCATTGATTTATCCTTAACCTAAGGATATGGTCTTTATAAGATATTTCATATCAATTTACATTCCATTGAGACTTCTTTGTTGTTATACACCAAAACACTTTTTTATGGTGTATATAATGTACATTTACATAGTATATCATGAATCCCTTTATTCTCATGATGTTACAAAGTTTTTATTACCTAAATTATTTTTATTCAAGTGTCTCTCTTTTGGTTAGAAACTCTAACTAAAATTTCATTTTTAAATGTTTTAAATATTTATTATTCTAAATCTTTATCATTAATGTCCATGTTTTAAAAATGGTTTTAAGGATTTATTTATATGGAAATTAATGTTTTAAAATTAAAATTCCATTTAAAAGTTTCAAAGTGGTATGGGACACATTTATTCAAAAATATATTTTTAAAACGGTTTCTTGACAAGTAGTGTGACTTTTAAGTGTTTTCAAGAAAAAGGGCGTATTTCTCTCAAATAGTTTTGATGATTATTTTCATCTATGTAAATATCCTTCATTATTATCAATTGAGGTTAATCTATTAAAATATAATCTTCAATATTTTATTGAATGAGTTATGTTTGATATGGATGTGCTATTTTTATACCATTCATGGTTTATGGAGAAAGTATTGACATTTCGTATGCTAGTTTTAATACGAATGTTTATGTTATATTTAAACTTGTTCATATAGGTAATTAATTGGACTTAGTAAGTGATGGGTGGTTCCCTCTATTTCTCCTCGATGCATCGGTAGGTCTCATGAGACAAACTAGTGTCTTGGCACAAGGCCTTGACAAAATCTTTTTTGTAGTCTTGGCACAAGTCCTTGACTATGTGGTTATGATAGTCTGGTATTATGCATTCTATCATTATGAAAGTAGTTATTGATATTTCCTCAGACTATTCGACTAGTAGAATATCCATGTGAAAAAGTAAATGTCATTATTTTTTTTCCATATTATGATGAAGTTCAAGTTTAAAAGGCTTTTGTTTTAGTTATACATTGCCTTAAATGTTTATGCTTGTTTATGAAAGTTTTTGTTATATTTTTATCCTTACTGAGCATCTGAGATCACCCCTTTCTATGTTTTATTTTTTCCAGGATGTGAAGAAGTTAGTTATGAGTGACTTGTAGGCATAATCTAGGAAGCTTGGATGTTTCTAATGGAATAATTTAGTGTTGTTTTTCTTTTTAAGTTGTAAGGTTGACCTTATGAATGTATCTAGTATTTCCAAGGCTACTAAATTAATCGGTCTTTCGGGAAATTATTTTCCTTATATCATGCCAATGTTATGTAATAATGCACCGACTCTGGGTAACTAGGGTCAGGGCATTACATCTTTACTAATATTACTAATTAAAGCTAATTATTACTAATTACAACAAATTATTACTAATTATTACTAATTATCACTGGTTATGACTAATTTTCACTAATTGTGAATAATTATCACTAATTTTCACTAATTTTCACTAATTATCACTAATTATCAATAATTATCAATAATTATCACTAATAATCACTAATTATACCTAATTAACACGAATTACCACCAACTAATGCTAATTAACACCATTTAACTCTAATTATTACTAATTAATGCTAATTATTACAAATTAACAATAATTAATACTAAATACGATTAATTTTTACTAATTACCATTAATTTTACTAATTACGGCTAATTTTTACTAATTACTGCTAATTTTTACTAATTACTTTTAATTATTACTAATTTATGTTAATTATTACTAATTACTTCTAATTATCACTTATTATTACTAATTTTTATTAATTTATAACAATGTTTTACTAATTACTGATACTTATAACTAATTACTATTATTTTTTACTAATTACTGCTAATTGATACTATTTTCTGTTTTTTTTATTAATTGTTATTAATTATTATTAATTATCACTAATTTTTACTAATTAGCATTCATTTTTACTAATTCCTTTTAATTATTACCAATTACCACTAATTATTACTAATTGATGCCAATTATTACTAATTACCGCTAATTATTACTAATTACTTCTAATTATTACTAATAACTGCTAATTATTACTAATTGCTAATAATTACCACTTATTATTACTAATTTTTTAAATTTGTAACAATTTTTACTAATTAACTGTAATTTAAAATAATTATTTTGATTTATCACTAATTTTTACTAATTACCACTAATTAATACTAATTACTGTTCTTTTTTACTCGTTACCATTAATTATTACTAATTACTGCTAATTATAACTTTTTACCACTAATTAAAACTAATTACTATCAGTTTAAACTATTTAATTTTTAATTACAAACATTACAACTAATTAAAACTAAATATTACTAATTTAAAATACTTACTATTTAATATAAATAATTACTTATAATTATAAATAATTACTTTTAATTATAAATAATTACTTATAATTATAAATAATTACTTATAATTATAACTAATTACTTCTAATTGACTCTAATTATAACTAATTAATAATATTAAAATCTAATAAAAATAAAATAAATAAAATAAAAATTTAACACATTACACAAATACCTAAAAAATAAAGCTTTTATACACTGCAAACTTCAAAATTTTCTTTCCTATAAAAATTTATACTTTTACTTGAACAATGAAGGAAAAATAAAGGAGTGGTGAATTGGTGAATGGAAATAAAAAATTCAGGGGGTATATTTAGGTTAGATTAGTAGTGACATGACTATTTAAGATGGGAACCCCATCTCAAATAGTATTATTTTTTACGGGACCCATCTAAAATAGTTTCCACAATAAATGCTTGAGGCGGTGGTTAAAAAACTAATTATGATAGGAACCATATAAAATACTCATCTGCCGATAAAATATTTGCGACGAGACCCATTTCAAATAGTTCCTAGTTAAAAAACTAATTGTGCAGGTCCCATCACAAATAATCACCTGCTAACAGAGTATTTGGATGGTTGAATGATCTCATTGCTATTAACTTTACATGCCCAAGGTTATTTGCAACAGGACTTGGTTCCCATCACAAATTCTCATTCCCACGTTATAGTATGAAGTTGTTCCAATAGTATTTGCGATGAGTTTTTGACCTGTCCAAAGTACATGTTTATTTAATAGTATTTACGATGAGATTATAATCTCATTGCAAATAGTTCCTTCTCGAGGACTATTTGTGGTGAGGACAAGGCCCATCACAAATGGACATTTTTTTCATAGTGTTTCACCTGAGACTCCTCCTCCTCTCGATGGTGTTCTAAACGGTGGACAATCATTTCAAAACAGCCACACATCTTGTAAAGGGAGTCCTAGCCCTTGTTCTTCTGATGGATTTGTGTAATATGGGTGTAAATCACTTCATTTAACCGTTATATTAACTTGATCCGACTTTGAATTCATTTCTTCTGTACACTTATGTGTAACACTTTTCATTTCAATACCAATTGGGTTGCGATTTAAGTGGGAATCTTGGGTTGTTCATATTGGACAACACAAGCATCATATTTCTCTCACACATATGTATTATTTTAGAATGCTTTGGTAGCCATTGTTATTTTCTTGATAACCAAACCATGACAACGCGATTGTTGTGTTAAGGGTTGTTTCTTAGTTAGTCATTTTAAAGGGCATGAGAGGAATTAAAATATTGATTACCCGCAACCAAAGGATTCCATTAAACCAAGTGTAATTTTCAGAAAAATGAACTAAACAAGATGTGTAGTGACCTTGGTATTTCCTCATTTTCTCATAATTCTTAAAACACCACTTTTATTTATCAATTATTAAACACTATGATTATGTCATATTAATTTTAAAACCATTTTCAAAACCACCCCAATATTTTAATAATATTTATTAATAATACGCACTTTAAACATCCAACTCTCAATGAGAGACGACCTAGGGTCTTCCCTTTACTATTAATCAACTTTAAAAACTTAATCAATTTGACGTGGCATAATAATGCGTTCAAATTTTGGCGTCGTTTCTCATGAGAACTTTTTTTAGTGTGCATTTTATATAAAGACATTGTGCATTTTGTAATTATTTGTTAATTTCTTTTCTACCTTCATTTTTTTAAGTTTATTTATATAATATTTCTTTTGTAGGTTTCGTACATGAAATGTTCTACTCTAAGTTAATTACCACTATTCAAACCCAACCCAGAGGGGATCCTATGTCCACGATACTGAGGCACACATGACAAACCTTTGACGGAGGACACCCAAAACATTGAAACTCTTCTCGATCCTTCTTATTCTTCTGGAACCCATGTTAAGAATAAAATAAAATTTCATAATATGGCTAAAAATAACCGAACATTAAAAAAACTAACCTCTCTTGATGTAGATATACATCCCACATACATTCAAATACAAGGAAAAGAACCTAATTTTTAACTAAAATCCAGTTAATTCACTTATTACGAAGATTCCATGGACTCTCTAGAGAAGATCCACATAAGAACTTAAGATAATTTTGTATTGTGCATTGAACACTAAAACATACAAATGTGGATGAAGAACAATTAAAGTTTAGGGAATTTTTTTCATTTGAATACCCTAAAAAATGGTTATATTATGTTAATTCCACAATAAGGGGCTTGGAGGACACAAAATGCCTTTTCCAAGAAAAATAATTCCCAACCTCTCGAATTGCAACTATAAGGAAAGAAATTTATTTATTGAGGAAATCACAGGGGGAAACATTTCATGAATACTGAGAAATATTTAAAATAATTTTTTCAAGTTTCCCACATCACCAAATAAGTGATAAAATTTTAATAAAGTATTTTTATAAATGTTTAATTCATACTGATTGAAACATGATTGATGTTCTTGTAGGTGGTGCACTAGTTTCAAAAACCTCATTCGCTACAAGGTCCTTCATTTAGATCATGGTTCCGAACACCCAACAATTCAGTTCAAGGTCTAGTGTACCCATTTGAGGAGCCTCTAAGGTTCAAAGTATTGAATTAGAGAAGATGGTGGACATAAATTTTTAAGAGGTATGTACCATTCTTCAACAACTTTCTCTTTTCCAAAGAAAGTCCCAATATCATCCTCCCATAAATTTTGGTATTTGTTTTGTCGACACCCACTATTATGAATAATACCCTCAGCAGAGAGAACCTTCAAAGAGTTGTGAGGAAATTTTTCTAGGTCTCCCCTATAACCAACCCATTTGGAAAGAACTGTATTGTCAATCTAACCCTGGGTGGAAAGACAACTTAGCCTATAGGCAAGAGGGTATTCAAACAAAACCTAATCAACCATTTAACCAATCAGGGCAGAGTATTCCTTCACCACCACCACCCATAAATCCACAACCACTATAAAGGCCTTTCCAAGAAACCCCAAAAAAACGCAAGCCTATCCTAGAATACATGATAAATCAAATGGATAAAAATAATCTCCAATTCCAAAAAACCACCCAAGTAGCCATACATGACCTAAAACCCCAATTAGGACAACTTTCCATCTTGATGGGAGAAATCCAAAGTCATGGGTCAGGTAAAGTACCCTCTCAAAAACTTTTCAAACCTATAGATAAGGGAAATGTCAATTAAATCACCCATAATAGTGGAACACAACATAAAATCTAAATAACACCTCCATTAGAGTCATCCAATTCTATGGAAACCACCATCCCAACCACTAGTAATGGTCCAAGAAAAGAAAAACCATGTCCAAAAAATCCCACTAAAGGAAAGAGTGTTTCTATTAATTATTCTCTTAGACCAGAAAATCCTCTTCTTATTCCTCAAAGGTCCACCTAACCATTAAAACAAAAATAAATAGGACACGATGAATAAATTGTAGAAACATTCAAAAAAGTGTAGGAAAATATCTCCTTGATTGATGTCGTGAAAAAAAATCCACTATATTCCAAGTTTCTAAAGGAGATTTTTACACACCAAAGGAGATTTCATGTTGATGAAAATGTGATCTTGGGGATCAATATCTTGACATTGATAGATTCCTCACATCCTGCCAAATGCAACGATCTAGGAACATTCTAAATTCTATTCACCATAGGGGAGTATTTATTTTCCAATGATATGCTTGATTTTGGTTATTCTATAAATGTGATCCCTCACTCCATTTTCACTTCATTATGGGTTAGAGAACAAAATCCCACGTGTATTATTTTTCAACTATAGAACTAGAGTACAAAACACCCCACTAGTGTGTTTTATGATGTTCTTGTGAGGGTGAAAAAGTTAATTTTTCCGGCTGATTTTTATCTGTTTAAAATAGAAGAAGATATGATGAATTGCCATGCCCCAACTATATTTGGGATTCCTTTCTTGAAAACATCCAAAACCATAATTAATGTCGATAATGGTAAATTATATATGGATTCTTGTGGTGAAATTTTTAACTCCAACATCCATTATTCCATGAAGCACCCCTCAAAATAAAATTCCTCTCTATTAGTTAATTCAATTGATTTAATCCCTTCCCCTAAAAAATTAAATTATTTCCCATGATCCCCATCCTGAGTTTTCATCCTTAATAAATATTCTACGTAACGATTCATGAATTTAATGTTGTAGTTTTCTAGAAAAATGTTATACATTTTTATTAATTGATAATTTCTTGAAAATTTAGGATCCAATGACCATAGATGATACTACTAAGCCTGTAAAATCTTATTAATCTTCTTAGTATGTTACCATTGAGATGTTATATGATATCATTGACCTACCACCTTCACATTCACTCCCATAAATCCAAAATCCCCCTGAATTAGAACTTAAAAATCAGCCTCAAAATTTAAAATATTCATATCTTGAGAATCTAAACAAGATACCTATCATAATTTCTAGTTCAGTATCTCTGGGGTTTGAATTGTGACTGCTTGAAATTTAAAGGTAGTATAAAAAAGCATTGGGATGGACCCTTTCTAAAATTATTAGTATAATCCCATCAATTTTCACACATTATATATTGTTAAATAATGAGACTAAACATTTGAGGCATGCACAAAGTCAATTGAACCCAATCCACCTAGTTGTTTCTGAAGAATAAGAAACAAAATTATTGGTTTCTTTAATCATTTAACCCATCTTTGATAGCTAATGGGTCAATATAGTGCTGGTAGATCCTAAAAAACTGGTCTTGCGGTAATTAAAAATGAAAATAATGAATTGATTCTAACCCTTGTGCGGAATAATTGGTGTATTTGTAGTGACTATCATTGACTAAACCAACACACTAAGAAGGACCATTATCCATTATCGGTTGTTGATCATATTCTAGAGACACTAGTGGGTAAGCCCCATTATTTTTTACTTTATGGGTATTGTAGATACTTTCATATCCATATTTCCCCCTAGAATCAGGAAAAGTCAACCTTCACTTTCCCCTTTGGCACATTTTCATATAGAAGGATCCCTTTGGTATGTATAATGCTATAGGTTCTTTCCAGCAATGAATGGTTAGTATTTTTTGGATTACCTAGATAATTTCATGGAAATATTCATGGATGATTTCACTGTATATGGATCTTATTTTGATCAATGTTTGAGTAGTCTTGGTTTTTTCCTAAGTCATTGTATTTAAAATAATCTCATATTAAATTATGATAAATTCCATTTCATGGTGTGAAAATGTATAGTACTTGGAAATTTTATTTCTAGGGATGGTATCCAAGTAGGTAAATAAAAAATAGATGTCATTTATTCCCTTCCATTTCACAAAAATGTATGGGATGTGTGGTCTTTCCTTGGTCATGCATGATTTTATCGTTGTTTCATTTATGAAATTAGTAATATTGCACTCCCCCTCTTCCGATTACTCCAAAAAGAAAAAAAAATAATGATAAAGTGTCATGACCCATCCACCATGGCCTATTCTGCGACTACCCCAAGCCCACCTCCTAAGGGCCAGAAGCTGAAGACTAGCATTGAAGGCATTATTCTGCAAGTGGGAGGCATTTTCTGAGTACCTATACACATGCACACTCACAACCCCAACCCACAATGCTGAAAAAGGGAAAACATGCATACTACTTATACATCCACTAAGAGTAAATAGTACAAATCTGGAAGTAAAGGGTGGAAGAATAAAAATGAAACAAAAGACAATCTATAAACTAAAGGGTACAAAAGTCTCTTGAAAATTTCCCATAGAAAAACCTACCAGGAGAGTATGTAAAGAGTAGATGCCTGAAGATTTAGGAGTATGCCTCACCTGTCTGTCCTCAATGGGAACCACCTGGTCCTAGACTGCCAAGATCTCTGTCTAAATGTTGGTCATCTGCATAAGACATGATACGAGCTGGTGGAGCTCGTACAGGGGTGAGTAACACAATACTCAGTAGGGACCCCAAACCACAAAGAATAGTACACATGAAGTATTGGACATATCACAAAGGTATAACCTAAAATATAGAAAGAAATAATATCATTCTTAATGATGAACATCCTATACAATTAAGGGACTCATCCTCGATGAGTCACTATGGCATGCTGGGTCACTGAGGTCCACTCGTCACTAAGGTCTACTAGTCCATTGAGGATCTCTCATCACTGAGGTCTTTTGGGACACCAAGGTCCGCTCTTATGCTGGGCCACTAAGGCCTACTCATCTGCTAGGCCACTGAGGTCTTCTCATCACTGAGTTCTACTGGACCACTGAGGCTTTCTCATATAGGGGCCACTGAGGTCCACTCTTCTACTGGGCCAATGAGATTCACTCATCTGCTGAGGTTTGTTAGGCCACTAAGGTCTTATTGGCAACTAAGGTCCGCTCGTCTGTAGGTCCAAAGAGTTTTTCTCGTCTATTGGTCCACTATGGTCCACTTGTTTGTTGGGCTACTGAGGTCTATTTTTCACTAAGTTATGTTGGGCCACTTAGGTCCGTTCATAACTTCCTTCTTGTCTCATCCCATCGTAGGATTCCCGCTCGCGGCACGGTTGATTCTAGGAGATTATAATCCTCAAGCAATCGGTCATATCCGAACTTCCAAAAAAACTCACTTGGGTTATATCGACAGTAATGTTTTGTCTCGAGGGTCCCAAAATTGAAAATGGATTGTCAATCAGAAGTGTGGTTTGGAAGTTATGACTGTCTTATTGAAAAGGGGGCTAGTTAGGTTCGGGTCCAGTTTGACTTGGTCGGACCGACCCAACCCAGGTCTATCCTGACCTAGATTTAACCTAGATCGGCCTGATGGGCCACCTTCCTTCTCTATCTTGGCCCGCCTAGAGTGGGTCAGCTTGCTCCCCCTAGTTGTGTCTCCCTCCACCCCGCAGGTCATCGCGAGGTCTGTCACTGTGATCCAGCTAGACCACATCCTTCTAGTTGCGTGACGCAGCACAGATCGCCGTCTTCACTCATGTTGCCACCAACTGTTGCTAGTGGCCTTGATCCACCACGTGTGGATGTTTCTGCAGGCCTATTCCACTACTGTGGAGAACCTCTAGCATGTATCGCCTCCAACACATGGCTATTGCGGCTGGCACCAGGGCACCGGTGATTCCCTCTGCGGACCATCGGACCCACTCTGGTGGTCTGTTTTCCAATCCGTGAGCGCCTTCGGGATCTTCAGGTCGTCGTCATAATTGCTACATACTTTAAGTTATGTCACCATCAATCCAAAGGTCTGGTTATGAAGAACACAATAACCCCCCCCCCAATAGAGGGATCTGGGCCTTGTTCGTGTCAGATCAATCACTCAGTGATAGAATTAAAAAATAATTTGAGAGGAGATTTAAGAATCTAACATGGATAACTCTGATTCAAACCTCAATATTAGAAACCCTTCCATATAAGTTATAAATATTCAGGTAACCTATTTTTGGTTTGACTCACATTCGTCTCTAAAATCCATAAATGGGGAAAAAGAAAATTCACTAAGAATCAAACCCCTACCTCGAGGTTTTATCTTTTATTGGTGAAGGTTTTATAATTGTCTTTTTTCGTTCCTCAATCCGTCATTGGTGGTGGTTCTTTGATCATCACTCACTAATGCCAAATCTACAAGGGTTTAGAGAAATACTGGATCATACCAATGATCCCTAATTTGGTTAACCCATTAAATGGATAAAATATGTTTCATCATTTCTATTACACTGAGTCGTAGCATCGTTATGTTGTTTCATTTATGCAATTGTGTTTCTATTATGCTCAAGTTTCAATGTCATTAAGTTGAAATGAAATTTCAAATTATAAAAAAATAAAGTAAAAGTTTATTTTATTTTTCCTTAAGAAATTTTTATTATATTTTTCTTAAAAATTCCAAAAAAATAACTTTTCCCCTCGACCTATGTCGTTCATGGTTAAGTCTTTCCTTAGGTAAATTCAGTATTCCAGACATAATTGTTCCCTCATATTTTTAATCCAAACACCCGTTTAGAATTTTGAAATACTGTGTATGCGTTTTATTTTAAATAAACTTTATAAAATTTCAAACACTTATTCTGGGCTCACCAGGCCTCAAATTCAAGTGCCTGATGAGTGCCTGGTCTTGAAATAATCCCATAGAATTTAAAAAAAATACATGGAATTTTAAAGAAATTAAATTCTCCCCACCTTAAGGTTTTACATCCTTATTAGGAAAAATAATGGTTAAACAAACAAATGGGGGTACTGAAAACAGATGTGAGCCTCCCTCTCCTAAGTGCTCTCTTAGATATTTTTGTGCTGCCACCGAATGCACACTAGATTAATCGACCGTCCATAAAGTACCACACTTGTCGATCCTAAATCTCTACAGGGAACTCCGCAAACATCGCCCCATCATTAATGTCCAACTCACCCCCATTCTATGACATGCGATTGATCATGTACGTACCTTCTCAACTGCGATATGTGAAAGACATTATGCACCCAATGCATCTGTGGGGGAAGATCTAGGCTATATACCACCTCACCAGCTCTACTCAGAACCTGAAAAGGACCGATAAATCTCTGAGAAAACTTGTTTCCCTATCCAAATATCTATAATCCTCATTTATGTGAGCCCTGAAGAAACACGTGGTGTCCCTCCTCAAAATTAAAGGGACTTCTTTTCCATTCAACTTAATATTTCCACCTTCTCTATGCAGTCCCCATCCACTTCGGGATGACCAACACCTTATCAGAGGTAGCATATACCAACTTTATACCCATGAGTACTGACTCCTCAGGGTCATTCCAACATAACGGTGATCTTCATGGTCACCCAAATAGTGACTCGAATGGTGTCATTCCAATGGTGGAGTGCTATCTATTTTTTTACATGAACTCCAATAGAGGTAGATGATGCTCCCAACTGCGACCGTATTCCAAGATTCAAACATGAAGCATTTCCTCTAAAACCTGGATAGTCCCCTCTGTCTGACAATATGTATGTGGGTGGAAATTTGTTCTCAATCATAGCTAAGTCCGAAATTCCTCCTAAAATCCATTCCATAATCCATATGTAATGTGTGTGTCTTGATCTGAGACTATCCTCGATGAGACTCCATGGAGTCTAACTATCTCCTACATGTAGAGGTGTTCCAAGCTATCTACATAACCCTACTCCTGGATGCGTAGGAAGTGGGATGACATAGTGTGTCGGTCAAAAATTACCCCAATAGAATCATTCCCCCTCGATATGCAGGGTAAAATCATGATGAAGTCCATTGGGATACCATCTCACTTCCACTCTGGTACCTCGATTGGTTGAGTCAAGTCTATTGGAACCTCATGCTCTGCCTTAACTTGTTGACAAGTGAGGCACCGCGAAAAAAACTCTGCCACTTCCTTCTTTATCCATGACCACCAGTATAAATGTCAAAGATCTTGGTACATCTTTGTCACTCTTGGATGTATCGCCAAAAGGGAGGGGTGAAACTCCCTTAGAACCTCCTAATGTGACACCACTGGTACAATGGTGCATCAATTGAAAAAAATGACGTGCTCCCCACCTACCAAATATCCATCATGAGCTTGTCCAGAAGATAACTAAGCACGTCGATCCTCGAAATCAATATCCACAAGTTGTGACTCCCAACCTCGTTGTAAAAGTGGTGGAGTGACAGTCATCAAATAAAGATAAGTTTCTCCATAACCATCTATGAAGGATATCTGCATCACCTCTAACTAGTCTGATGCTTCACTCAGTAACTGCAAACCGGATCTCCTACTGAGAACATCCTCCACCATGTTTCACTTCTTATGAGCATAGAATATCTCGAATTCATAGTTCTAAAGGACATCTAGACAGCATCGCTGCCTCAAGTTCAAGACCTCATGGGGGAAGATATACCTGAGACTTTTGTGGTCAGAGTATATAGTAAACTATTCTCCCATCAAATAGTGTTATTGCATCTTCAAAGAAAAAACCACTACTGCTAGATTCGGTTCATGGTTTGCCTAATTTTGCTCATGAATCCTCAGTTTTTGTGAACTGTAGGTGACCAATGCATGCTCCTACATCAGGACACAACTCAGTACGGTCCTTGATGTATCGCAACATACTACATACCCAATTCCCTCCTCTAGTAGTCTCAAGATGTAGGCACTCGTCAGTCTCTGCCTCAGATCCTAAAAACTCTTCTGGAACTTCTCTGTCCACAAGAAGGGTGTTCCCTTCTATGTCAAAGATGATAAGGGTGATTCTACGCTAGAAATTTTATGCACGAACCTTCAGTAATATCCAAACAAACCCAAGAAACTTTGCACCTCGGTCACACTCCTAGGTGGCTCCCAAGAAAGAATTTCTGCTATCATTGCTGGATCCACTACAATTCCAACCACTGAAATGTTATTTCCTAGAATGTGAACCTCTAAAATCTGTAGTTTACACTTCATGATATTCCCATAAATCTGGTTCCCTCAGAGTGTATCCAGGACTATCTTTAGGTGTGTCGTGTGCTTCTCCTTAGATGCTAAGTACACCAGGATGTCATCAATGAAGACCACAATGAACCAGTAAAGGTAAGTCCGGAAGATCTTGTTTATGAGTCCCATGAAGGCTTCTGTTGAATTTTTCACACTGAAAGTCATCACAAAGAACTCATAGTGGACATACTAACACCTAAAGGTTGTCTTTGGTACATACTTATCCCATACAGGGAGCTGATGTTAGCATGATCTAAGATCTATCTTAGAGAAACACCTCTCTCTCTTTGTCTGATTGAAGAAGTCATAAATCCTTGGAAGTGGATACTTGTTCTTCACGGTCACCTGATTTTGGTTCTGGAATTCCACTCATAACCTAAAAATCTCATATGTGTTCTTGGGAAACAATAACAGTTCTTCCCATGGTGAAACACTCGGTCTCACGAATCAACCCTCTATAGATCCTCCAGATATACACTCAACTAACAAAGCTCTGTGGGACCGTCCAATATGTTGGTGTGGATATCATTGTTATCCTGGGGTACAAATCAATGCTTAATCCAACCTCCCAATGAGGGGTTAATCCCGGAAAATCCTCAGGAATGATGTCTTCATACTCATCCACAATTATAGGAAAGTGAGGAATCATCTCTTCCACAACACCTATGGTGAGTCTAGCCAACTGGTGATTGATCGGCTGCACATTTCTTTGAGAGAGTCTGTCATATCCTGCAAGTGTTATCTTCTGGTCAGTGAAGGTAAACATGATCCAATCTTCATGGACACAACGCACTTTGCACAAAATACAGTCGATCAGAGCATGAATTGTGGATAACTAGTCCATACCCAAGATGATGTTGTAATGCCTCAACACTACTATGAGGAGATCCCAGCCAAATCTCTCATCTCCAATAGTAATCTCTCACTACCTAAATTGGTGTTTAATCACCTAATCCCCTTCCATATGGTATCTAACCATAAGGATCGATCCAAAGGCTCCACTAGAATCTCCAAGCTCTAAACAAGGTCTGTGGAAAGGAAAGAGTGACTGGAACCTATATCTATAAGAAGAGTAGCTAATGTGGAGAAGACATAGATTTTAACTCTAATAATCTCTAGTTCTTTGTTTTTGTAGGCCACTATCACCTGAAGATGGCATCTCCCTTGTCCACCAGCTCCCGAAGCCCATGGTGGACCACCTGGGGGTGGTGGTGGTAGCACCTCGAACCTCTTCCCAGCACATGCTTCTCTTCAATCCCCCCTTCCACGTATGCCCCCCAATGGACCACACTGATCAAACCTCTACCTCTGCCTTGGTGGTCCCTCGACCATCTATCGGTCGTCTACACGGTGAGTCAGGCAATCAAAATCTATGTATCTCTGCCCGCCGCATGAGTAGCATGCCCTAGTCCTCTAATGACTCCCTCTGCCCCAGGATCCTTGTACCACCGATATTTCATACTAGGGCCATCCCATGAAATTATTGACCCTCTTGGGTCCCTGTTTCTATTTCCTACTACACATGGATGAAGACTCTGCTACCCGGTGTCAACTAGTAGCTCCAACTTCTAGCGCCTGCTCCACCAGGAATCTCTCTACGAGTAGATGTCACTCCATAACCCCATTCAGAGTAAGGATGGTAAGAGATACCATGGACGCCCTAATTTCCAGGAATAGTCCCTTCTCAAAATCCCAAGACCTGAAGAAGAGGTCTCAAACCATGTTCGTGGAGTAACGAGAGAGCTCAGTGAATCCCATTGAGTATTCGGATACTATCATGATACTGTACTGTAGGTTTAGTAGCTCTTGTATGCTTACTGATAACAATGTTTCTAGATATAACTCTTCCCTGAAGAGGTGCTCAATGTTTATCCAGGTTCTGGGTCTTATCATCGTGTGTCACGATCGTCAAGCTCCACCACCTCCCCACCGAGCCCTGAAGAAGGATCACAGCTAAGATCTTCATCTGGTAAAGATGAATCTCAACTAGAAATAGGACTCACAAAACCACCTCGATCCAATCCTCGACCACATGGGGGTCTGTATCACCCCTGAACCTGGGAGGTCTCTGCCTATAGAACTCATGTAAGGCACTTATCATGTGTGCCTCCTCTACCGGTAGTGCTGGTAGCAATTTCTGATCAATGGGTGGTGGAAATGCTGGTGCACCTCCCGATGGGGGCATCTCTTGTATCGGTCCCTATAATGATGCCTCATTTCTAGGTGTACCATCCTCATGGTCATGCACTAGAATCCTGGTTGGCTTTCTTCATGGTGGCATCGTGAAATAGATCATGATGAACCACGGTAAATAGATTATACCTGGTGAGATAACTCTGACTCAAGAAGTACATGAGAACACCCTCAATTCATAAATGATTCATGCAACCAGTGTTTTTATGTACCGAGTCAAGAAGTACGATTCAGGTTCCTCTTGTATGGATATGTCGGCTGCCACACCAACACTGGACTCCCCAAGCCTAAAAGTCGAACTAGAAATATATAACACTATTTCCCCAAAGAAAATCCATCGACATTCGGTCCTTAAGGTTGAACCTACCTCCTTTGATATCATCATTTCATGAACCATCCCTAGGGCCCATTCCACGACTACCCTAATCTCGCCTCCCAAAGGCTAGGGGCAAGTGACTAGCACCCAAAGCATTATCCTTCAAGTGGGAGGCATTTGACAAGTACATGTACACATGCACACTCACAAACCTAGACCACAATGTTAAAAAGGGGAAAGAATGCATGATACTTAGACATCCACTAAGAGTAAACAGTACAACGATAAAAGTAAAGGGGGTCAGAATACAAATCCAAAAAAGAAAAGTTGTAAAAAAGATCATACAAAAGTCTCTAGAAATCCTTTGATAGAAAACCCTACCTAAAGAGTAGGTGAAGAGTAGCTTCCTGAAGCAGTAGGAGTATGCCTTGCCTCTCTATCCTCACTAGGCACTACCCAGTCCTAGACCACCAAGGTCTCTGTCAAAACATCAGTCATCGGCACAAGACAAGATACGTGTGGGTGGAGGTCGTGTAGGGTGAGTAACATAATACTCAGTATGGAGCCCAAACCATAAACAATAGACCACAATGAAAATTATACATGAATTAGTGGATAGCTAAAAACATGTATAACCTATATTATACAATGAAATGATATCAATCGTAATGTTCAACATCATTTACAACTGAGGGACTCATCCCCAATGAGTCATTGTGTCCTACTAGGCCCCTAAGTTCTACACTTTATTGAAATATACTGGTCTACTGAGGTCCACTCGTCACTGAGGTCATTGGACCACTGAGGTCCCCTCATCTACTAGGCCACTGAGTTTTGCACCTCTTTTAGGCTACTGAGGTATGCTCATCACTGAGGTTTTCCAAGCCACTGAGATCCTCTTATCTACTAGGACACTGATGTATGTTTGTCTGCTAAGGTCTGTTGGGCCACTGAGGTCCGCTCCTCTGATGGGCCAATAAGGTCTACTTATCTGATGTTCTATTGAAGTCTACTCATCATTGAGGTCTAATGGGACACTAAGGCCCACATGTCTACTGGCCCATTGAGTTTTTCTCTTCTACTAGGACACTAAGGTTATTTCATCACTAATTTCTACTGGGACACTGTGGTCCGCTCGTCACTTCCTTATTATCACAACCCGCCACAGGATTCCCACTCACAATGTGCTTAATTCTAGGAGAATCTATTCCTCACACCATCATTAATATCGCAACTTCCACAAAAAATCACTTTTAATATTTCAAAATTATCCGATCATTGTGATGACCTCAACACCGCAAACATCTCATCAATCGGACGTACAGTGTGGAATTTATGCATGTTTTACTGAAAAGGGGGTCGTTGGGGTCCGGGCCAGGTCTGACCCAGTCAGATGGACCTGACCTGACCTAGATCTGAACTCATCTAGGTCCGACCTAGAATGTTGGTCCATGGGTTTGGGCTGCTTGAATGCCTGAGGCAGCCCTCCGTGAGCGGGAAGACATGCTCCACCCAAGACGCAGCACCTGCCAGATCTCTCTCCATCCCATGGGTCATTGCGGGATCCACCACCGCTATCCAACTAGATCGTGTCCCTCCAACCATGTGACTCAGTTTGGATCACCATGTTTGGTCTTTCCACCATTGGTTTTTGCAGTGGACCTCATCCACCACTGCGGTGCGCCACCTCTAGTGGTTCTTTCTACAGGCCACCAAACCCAATCTGGTGGTCCATTTTCAAATCTGTGAGTGCCTTCAGGATT
The DNA here is from genome assembly GCA_963277665.1 of Viscum album. NCBI lineage: Eukaryota > Viridiplantae > Streptophyta > Magnoliopsida > Santalales > Viscaceae > Viscum > Viscum album. Next base: position 912,265,167 of record OY728145.1, read on the forward strand.
ACTAGGGTGTCACCATCACTATTTAGTACTAAAAGTTTTCTTTCCATCTATCCATAGTTTGGGTCATGAATAACACAAGAACACCCCCAACGGAGGGATCTGGGCCTTTTTCGTGTCAGCCCAATCCCTCCACATTAGAATTTAAGAAATACAAGTTGGGAGGAGATTTAAGAATCTAACATGGATAAATCTAATTCAAAACTTGAGATTAGAACCCCTCCTACATAAGTGATCGATACTTGGGTCACCTGTTCATGGGTTGACCCTTGTTCATTGCTCAAATGCATAAATGGTAAAAAAGAAAATTCACTTTGAATCAAACCCCTACCGTGAGGTTGGATCGTTCGTTGGTGAAGATCTCACCATTTTCATTCATCTTTCCTAAATCCATCATTGGTAGCGGTTTATCAATCATCTCACTCCAATTCCAAATATCCAAGGGTTCAGAGAAATACTGGATCATGCCAATGATCTCGTATTTAGTTAACCCATTAAATGGAGAAAATATGTTTCAGCATTTATGTTATGATGAGTCGTAGCGTCGTTACACTCAAGTTCCAAAGTCACTACATTGCAATGAAATTTTAAATTGTAATAAAATAAACTAAAAGTTTATTTTATTTTCCCTTAATAAATGTTTATTATATTTTCCCTAAAAAAGTCAAAAAAATAACTTTTTCTCTCAACCTATGTCGGTTGAGGTTAATTCTTTCCATAGATAATTTCATTGTTATAAATGCAATAGTACCCTTAGATTTTTAATTCGAGAACCCATTTATAAGTTTCCAAAACTGTGTATGCATGCTATTTTAAATAAACTTAAAAAAAGTTCAAACACTTATTTTGGGCTCACTGGGCCTCGGAATCAAGTTCTATGTAAGTGTATGGCCTCAAAATAATCTCATATAATTTAAAATAAAATACATTGAATTTTTAGGAAATTACATAAATAATGTGGGGAATATTTTAATAAATTTAAATTCAGTCTCACAACACCCCCCCCCCCCCGATAATCCAACGACCTCGGTGGGATTTACCAATTGAGCTTTTGTGGGACACCTAAAACTATGAAGTTGGGATAGTCTAATCACAATGGATTGATTAAGTCCCACATATCATGGTCTATGCCTCACGAACATTGGACCCTATCCAAGAAAACTACAACATAACTGAAAATATTTCCTTTCCATTGTGTTTTCCCTTGATAAATTTAATTCATACCTTTTAGGGTCCAAATTCATTGTATTCTCAGATCATGTATCCCTCTGGTATCTCATTTAGAAACCAAAAGCCAAACCATTTCTCATCCTTTTGATGTTCCTAATTTATGAATATAATCTATAAATTAGAGATAAAAAGGATAAAAGAATGTGGTGGATGTCCATATCAGTAGGACCCTCCCATCTCATACCCTTATATTCCTATAAATGACATTTTTCCTGATGAGAAATTATACTGAGTGAAAGATTTTATTCTTTGGTATGCTAAAATTATAAATTATTTGGTATCATCTTCCATTCCTAGTGATTTTAACAAAAACCATGTTATTCATCTAAAACATGGGTCATGTCGGTAAATTTTGGATAACCCCTACCTTTGGGGAACATGTAGTGATCAAGTACTTAGGATTTGTATTTCTAATTGTGAGATTTAGTTTGTCTGTAGGTTCTGCCACACACTTACTTATAGGGTCCACTTTTGACCCCAATGAACAACTCTCAAGGTCCTCGATTCAAGTATCTTTTGGATAAAATTATTTTAGGATGACCATGATTTCTATAAATAATTTCCTCATTCTGAAATAGTGGTAAATTTCTCTAAAAAAATTAAATGCCAAAAAAACCTTCATCTTACATGACATTTTTTTGTTTGGGTATTGAATTTATGTGTCCATTTCCCAATTCCTTTTTCAACTTATACATTATTCTAGATGTTGATTATGTATTAAAATGGGTCAAGGCACAATCCACGAGGATAGTTGATTCCAAGATAGTTGTGGAATTTTTGAGAACTGAAATTTTCTATAGGTTTGGATTATCTAGGTTCATCATTAGTGATCAGGGTTCTCATTTTTTCAACTGAACAATGAAATCACTTTTTCGTTAGTATGGGTTCGATCATTAAGTTTTTATTTCTTATCACCCACAAAACAATGGTCAATTGGAGGTTTCAAATAGAGAGGTACAAAAATTCCTGAAAAAACAATTCAACCCAATAGAGAATATTGGAGTCTTATACTAGATGATTCATTTTTGTCTTATCATACAATATTTAAAACTCCCATTAGAATGTCACCTTATTGGATTTTTTTTTGGAAATATTTGTCACCTCTCTTTTGAGACAGATCATCGGGCCTACTAGTTTATTAAACAATCAAATTTTATTCTTTATAGTGTAGGTTCTCAAAGGAAGCTACATATTCAAGAGTTAGAAGAAATGTGTAGAGATTCATATGATAACTTTTGAATTTTTAAGGAGTAAACCAAGTCTTACCATGATGGTCTCATCCTTATTTTTCAATTCCACATTGGGTATAAGGTCCTTCTTTAAAATTCAAGGATGAAGTTGCATCCAAGTAAGTTTCTTTACCACTAGTTTGGTCCATAAACTGTTACTAATGTTTATACATTTGGTGTTGTTCAGGTTACAAATAAAGAAACACAAAAAACCTCCATTGTCAATGGGAAGCGACTGATGTACTTTCATGAAGCCCTTTTGGAGTCCCCAATGGAGGAACTCCATGTTCAAGAAGAAAATTATGAATGAAACCCATCAATTTTTATCCTTTCATCCCACATTCTCTTTTATTATAGTGGGGAAACTGTATACTATAGGTGTGGGGGGATGGGTAAATTTCTGTGTTAGTTAGGATTTTTTATCAACATTCTTATTTATTATCTTTCTAGATTGATGAATAGTATTTTTACTACCTCCCCCATTTTCCCCCTCACTATTTTGTCTGATTTTTTATTTTTTTCCACATAATCATTTAAATTATTAAAAATTCATGAGGTATTTCCCAATTTTATGTTGTTTAAACAAAAACAATTCTCTGAAAGAATATGTGTTTTTTGAATGAATTTAATATTGAGGTGGGAATTTATCTAATTCATTGGTTTCTTGTTGATTATATAATTGGTTTTATAATTTTTGTTCCTTTTATAAGAATGGTTTCCTTTATATCAGAAATTTATGGGAAATTGTGTCACTTAATACCTTTGCAAAACTTTTCACCCAACCATGAAGTCTGAATTCTTCCTATAAAATAGAAGATGAATATAAGTTAGGTTAATATTTTTTAGATTTCCAAAATAATTTTTCCAAACATTCTTTCCTTGGATAATATTTTTCATTCCTATATCATATTTACCTATGTGTGTGAGCCTATTATATGATTGTTGTATGTCCTAAAAAACATAAAAAATAAACTAAAGAAAAAATAACAAAATAATAACAAAATAATAACAAAAATATGGTTTGTCCCTTGGGTGGGTCAAATACCACTCTTACTTAACCTTTGATATTATTATAACTATTATAATTAGTTTCATGGAGAGATTAAACTAGGGTTGAAAGATGAGTGTGAGATTTGTTCCATGTTCTAATTTTGAAAAGAAAAAATAATAATAAATAATGGGAGTTATTAAATGTAAAAAATATGGGGATATCTAGTTTAGTAGATTAAGGTTTGACTTATGGAAATTATTAAGTAATTGGGTCTTGAAATTTGATTAAAAAGGATAAAGGGTAGGTTTGGTGGATAGAAATGTTTAAAAAAAATTGTAAAATGACCTATATTTACTTGATAGAAAGTGAAACAAATAGTATGAAATGTCTGTCACAAATACTCATTGATATTTAGTAAAATCATTGAATTATGAATTATTATCTCAAATCAGTATCACTCATCTCCTTGAATTTTGTTCTGATGAAATTTATGAGACATCTTTTTCCATAATCACTGAGAATAACTCCTTATTGTGGTTCTTTCTTTAGTCACATTGCTATCAGGAATTAAATTTTCAATGTAAAATATTCATGATGTTTTTAATATCTCTATGTATATTTATTTGAAATTTCACTTTTCCCAGTAGTGAAAATGTTTAGGTGTGGGGGTGTCATCGCACCGCGATTCATAGTTTTATTTCGCCCTTGCACCACTGTATTAAAAAGATTTGGTTGTGTAAATTAAAAATATTATAAAAAAATTAACTTAATGTTTGATTTAATAATTTAATATTTATCACTATTAAAAAAATTATTTTAAATTTTTTTATGTTTTCAATAAGTTGGAGGTGATTTGAAGGGCCTAAGATGAAGTTGAAGAAAAATTGGCCCAAATGTGAATGATTCCAAGAACACCAATGGAATCAAATGGACATTACACCTAATTAATCTATTAAATTATTTTCAAAATTGGTGATCAGATCCAAAATTCATTGATCTATAACTATTATGTGGACATCCAATACTAATTCGTCTATTAAGGGGGTCAAACCACCCGATCTTTCTAGGGAACCAAATCAGCCCAAAGTCAAAAGTGTTGTTCTGTATTTCATCCATATCTTGAGATTTTGATCCCAAAATAATGATAAATTTTCAGTTTATATATACAATATGTGGGGTAAAAAAATTAGTTTTATACCAAGTAGGATAAGACTCTCTGGATGCTGAAAACCATGGTCCAAGTGATTTTAAGAAATCTATGTTCCCAAAACCACCTTCAACTTTTCCTATAAAATAGATCCCTGGGAACCCCATTTGTAAGTTTGAAATAGGAGATAATATCTACCATTTTGGAGAAACAAAGGATTACTCTCTTCATATAAGATGTTCTGGAGGCCCTTATCCACATTGGGGTATCAAGGATGAAGAAGAATTTCCACCCGAGCCTCCTCCTCTCAATGGCGAGCTAAACAATCGGAAATCATTTCAAAAGAGTTGTTAAACTTATAAAAGGAGTTCTGTAACTTTTTATTCAGATGTTTTGGTGTAATTTTTGTGTGAAAAAATTCATTCAAGTGTTATCTTAACTTTCTCCTCCTTTGACTTCATTTATTTGGTACACTTAGGTGAAACACTTTTCATTTCAATACTGATTGGGTTCATATTTAAGTGCAAATCTTTGGTTGTTCCGATAGGAAAACATAAGAATCCTATTTATCTCAAACATAAATAATATTTTGGTATTCTTTTATATCCATTGTTCTTTACTTGATATACAATCCTTGAAAACATAATTGTTGTGTTAAGGGTTGGTTATTTATAGATCGTTTTAAAGGGAATGAGGGGACTTAAGATCCTGATTACCCTCAACCAAATTATTCAATTAAACCATGTGTAATTTTTAGAAAAATGGACTAAAAAGGATGTGTATTTAACATGGAATGACCACCTTATCTCATAATTCATAAAACACCTCCTTTATTTAACAACTATTAAACTCTTTATTTAAGACATTTTCTTTTTAAAACTGTTTTCATACCCACCCTCCTCTTTTGTTAATATTTATTAAAAATACACACTTTAAACATCCAACTCTCCTTGAGAGATGGAATATGGTATAACATTTAATATAAATCAACTTCAATATGAGATCTTACACCTTTATATAATTTTTTCAAGTTCTAAGTCATGGATTTTTACTATAAATCAATAATATTACAAGTACCATCAATATTTTGAAAATCCTATCAAAAAATGAACTAAAATTCACGGTTACAATTGATTTTGTAGTCTTCACCCGACAAATTAATTATATTTTCTCATATTAGTTGATGTTATCTCCCAAAAATCTTTTTACCATCACCCAATGGGGGCTTTATAATACCCAAAAATATTTTTTTGCAAAATTATTCCACAACCCTACTTAAATAGGTCTTAAAGGGATCCTATATCCTAATATAGTATTCATTTTTTCCTTGTTTTACTTCAAGTCATCACACCCATATGATCAGTAGGATTTCTTAGTCATACTCACTTGATTTTATGACGATAGGAAGATGTAACAAGTTGCATGAATATGTTCCCTGTACACTTATACTCTTTTTAGATTCAAAACTATAGTTGTAGTGTTGGAATTCTTCTGCACTCAAACAAATTTTACAATAATATTATATCATAGTACATATTCTAATATTTAATATCTAATAGTTAAATTATCTTTATTTCTTCATCAATAGGTTATAAATTTTTCAAATTCACACAAGTGTCAATGGTCTCTTCCACTTTTTTTCTCTAATACAACAAATTTTTTCAAGAGTAGTTGTATCAAACACATCATTATTATTTTATTCTTATCCTTTTATATTAAAAAGATCCAATTAATATATGTTCCTCATAATTATTTGGAAACTCATTAATTTTATCTAGAGTTATATATTTTATTCAAAATAGTTAATAATTCCATTTTGAATCCTTGAACAAAATCTTATCAAAAACTGGTCAAATCTCTTATTTTAATTGAAAATTAGTCTAAGTATTTTTTTCCTTTATGAAATATTAAAATATAACAATTTAATTCTCCAAAAAACTTCTAAATTAAATTATTTTTAATTATTCATACACATGTGTATGGTCCAATGGATTGGGTTGTGGAACTCTCCTTTGTGGCGTGACAACTTCCTCATACTTCAACAATATCATAGAATGGTATATAAAGTGAAATTTTATTCCTTTAATATATGCTTGGATCATAATTATTTTAGATTAATTTTGATATTTATTTTATTGAAGATTAGTTCAAGCATTGACTGAATTAATTTTCTTTTCTTCATAAAATATTTATTCTTGAAAATTTATAATTTCAATGAATTATAAATTGAATAATTTTTTTAAATAATTGTAATTTAAAAAAGTTAGTGTTACACCTTTAAACTACATTATCACTCTTTTGAAGTCCCCAACTACTATTCTAAAGTCCTCAGTACTCTTTTGATTTATTTACACGCTCTTAAAATGTCTAAATTCCTTTTTCAGTTTCCAGAAAAGTGTAAAATTAACTCTTATAAACTTGACATACACTCTTCTAAAGTATCCAGTTTACTCTTCTAAACTGACCATTACTTTTATGAACTCTGATACTAATATTCCAAAGATAGGATTTACTCTTATGAAGTCCATATTCACTCTTCCAAAGTTCCATGTCCTTGGGAATTTTCAGAAAACTGATATTTTCTTAAGACTTTAAAAGTATTATGAAGTATAGTGTATTCTCAACCTTTTCAAATTTTAGGTTATCTTTTTAATTATAACAGAATTAAATCAAAGTTTTAAAAATTTGGAAAAATGACTTATAAAGTATTTAGGAATTATTAACTAAAATACTTTTCCATTTTTATACCTTTATCCTCCAAAGTCTTACAAATTTTGTTCCAGTCTTGAAAACTCTAGAGAAAGTCTTTCAAACTCATAAATAAACATAATAAGTCCCTAAAAATAATTCAAAATGTAATAATATAAAAAAAATTAGTTTCTTATATTTCCACACATAAATTTAGACTTCTTTTAGGAATCCTCAAAATTATTCAATTTACTCTCGAGCATTTTTAATTACTTGAAATTAATACCAAACATAATTCAAGGACTATTAAAATTATTTCTAATGGCCTTGTACATTAATAACATTTGGATGGTTTCTTTGAACTTCAATATATATTTTATTCCTCAAAACTACATCTTTGTTTTCATCATTTAGTTATTTACTCATGACTTCATTCTAAATTATTATATATGGGATCTATTTACCATAATATATCATTAACATGAATATTTTCTCAAAAAATCATAACATATAATGGGGATTCAATCTTGATTCCATTAGTGTGAGACCTCTAAGTAGCAGTCTTCATCTTCTATTGCCATCTATGTTCGCAATAGCTTACTCATCTACTCAAATGTTTCCAAATTCATATTCAAGATTCCTCATTATGATGGTTTAATTACTTATTGAAAATGAATAAAATATTCACTTATTATATTCAATCAACATGAGCCAGATGGGTTTCATCGGAATCCCAACAATAAGTACCCTTGTTATTAAGGGAAAATATGATTGATATTACATTGAGGGTCCTACCGATTTGGGATAAAAAATCGGGATAGTCCCATTATCAATGGAATATATGATTCAAGGTGTGAAAACTAGTGTCCATGGAAGCCAAAACATGTATGTCTAGTGTATTTGGAGGAGGCCTTAGTCGAATGGACTTTTCCATAATCTTGACCTTAGGAAAAAAGGTCAGTATGGACACTTGGATTAATCCAACCCAAATAGATTACCTCAGGGGAATAAAATATGTTATAGAGTATTAATTACCTATAAATAGTTTTCTATATGAATTGCATTACCATGGGTCGAATATTTTACGGTCATAAACCATTGGGAAGTGAAAAATATATACTTTTGGAAGACCAATTTATATATAGTATTAGGGTTATATGTGAGTTGGAATGGTTTTCTATATTCATGGCTTTAATTTTTTTCAATTCATGAAAGATCTATGTGAGTAGACCTCCATGAGGGGTTACTCATTAGAGTCCTTTGAAAAGGACCTATGTGGGAAGTACCACAAGGTTTTTACATTGGGGGAATTATGAAAAATATAATATGTGGTTCCCTTACTCTTATCTAAATCATTGATTTAAAGATTACCATGGTTTCTATGAAGGATTGAAAAAAAAACAGTTCCCCGAAAAAGAATAAAATGCTCATATTTTGTGTAATCTCGGTATGAAGAGATTCCTCCAAGTCTATGCTCCCGGAATTATGAGAGTCTCGCCCTTCATTTTTTCAATTTTTGTGCCAAGGTAATTATAGGGAAAACCTCATAATAACCTTTCAAAATTATTAAATTGATAAAATCTATGAGAATGTGAAGAATTTATAGATAGTTAGTATTTTATGCAGTCATAAAGGATCAACATCTCATTAATGAAAAAAACACCCATCCATGGATATTTTTCATGGTCACAAACCCTCATCATTCCATCATCAAAAAAATAGTTGGTTGTGATGCATGTATGCAACTGTGGGGGGGGGGTGAATACCAGTCCTCCCAAAATGAGGCCTATTTGTGTTGCATATATTTTATTTAAAACCATATAGCCTCTCATTATAATGATCTATATTTCTTATAGTTATTTATATATAGCCATTTTTTCACTTCATAGTGTCAATTACCTTTTATGGTCATTAAAAAATTCCCCCATCAGTATCATAGATGGATAAAATAGAGAGGATTAGAGTATGTGCAGAATAAGGAGGTATTCATTTGTTCAAAGTAGTAAGTATATTATTTCCACACACACACACACATATATATATATATATGTGGGTCCGAGGTATTTCTAACTTTCTCCCACTCACAAACTATATTCTTTATGATTAAATCTTTCTTTGTAAACAATTTTGTTCCATGAATAAATCAATAAATTAATTTTTATCCACTATAAATGATCAACTTTGAAAAAAAACTTTTATGGTGGCCGTATAAATATTTTTTGGACCTCCTTCATTGATTATGTGAACTTTACTACATTCATAGATTTTATGAGGTGTGTACTCAACATCAGTGCTATGTGAATTTTTATACGTTTTTTATAATATTTATTACTCGTTTTTCTTTTTAAAAATATCTTTAGGACAAGATTCATGAGATACTAACATGACTATAAAATAAATGATTGACAGTTTTGATACTAGTTGGAATCACCATGTTTACCCAAGGCATCATATTCTATTGGAACTCATGGGAGTGGGTCGTCGATACTATACTACATCAGAAAGACTATATATTTATGGGTTCAGACTATTTATGGGAACACCCACTCCATCACCTCATCTATATAATCAACTATAGTGTTAGACCAACCGCCACCATGAGATAGATAATGTTAATATTTTCATGGTGGGATTCTTTACAAGGGACGTACATTGCAATTAATTTATTTTTAATAGATATTATCCCTTCTTACGAGAGGATAGATAATTAATTATGGAACCTGAGAACAATAAATATTGATATAATCTTAAAAATTCCATTTCACACAAGAGACAAGGAAGGAAAATAGGTTTAGATAATTCCCTTAAGTTCTCATTTGGCATGGACTAGGGAGGTACCTTCAACGTGAGACTAGTTGTGAAGAAGTTTAGCAGAACCTTAGAGTAATAGGGTTATATAATGTAGTTTCGATATCATGGTATTTCTCCCACCATAATAAGAATATCATCCCAACACTAATCAGTAGGTGACTTATGGACATGAACTCATACCATTTGTTACAAAAATAGTTTAGGTTAATCCAATAGGACATGGAAATACTTAGTGGGGATCCAATTTAGGGGATATATATGTCAAATCCATTCCCCAATCTCTATATGAGTGAATTTATATATAACCCCCTTCTTGAAAGAGATCTACTTATACTAGTGAGGAATTCCATGGACTAGGATCTTCACCCATGAATTAACATCCACTTTAGAATTTGGATTGATCTCTTTATCATGTAAAATATGTAAGATCCATGGAACTGGATGCCTCAAATATGTACAACCTACTAGACTTGTTATACACAAGTTTGTTGGACTAATATTATTGATCCAGTATATCCCACGTACTTTAGGATCTGATGGTCTCAAATACCCTTTATACTTTACTGATGATCTTTTCTTCTAAGTGATTTTATTATGGTTTATCTTATTATTGTGTTTTTGGCAGTTAATTTCCTTAAGTATGGATTTTGGATGATTTTTGATAAAATATTACTATGTCTAGAAAATTGGTGATGTGGTGTTTTTGGCTACATGGTGGAAACAACTACATCAGTCAATCACCTACATAAAAGAAACAACTACTTCAAATTAACCCTATCATAGAATCATCTACATGGAAATTTTCTACATTGACAAGATTTCAAATGTTCGAAATGGCCAACTTGATCAATTGTCTATGTAAAATGGTTATATGGAGTAATAGGATACATGAGAAATTGCTTATGTGATCATTCGACTACATAAAATGGTTACATGAAGTAATCAGTTACATGAATCTCATACACGGTGGAAATGGATACATCAATTAAATAAACTATGTCACTTTCAGTGATTTTCTATGTAAGTAAAATGGATACATAATTTCAAATGGCTGCATCATATTCGGGTATGTGAATAAAAATCCTACGTGATTCAATTTGGCTGCCAAGATTCAAATCTTCATTCAGCTACATGGATTGAATTCTGAAAATTGGCTACATCATGTTATAATTTGGCATTTATTTCCGCTGAAGAACTTGAGTGAGAATTATTAATGTTATTTTAAAATCCTTAAACAATCTATTTACTCTTTATGATAAAATAAAAAATAATAAGATTCATGTACCGAGACAGGGGATAAGGATGATATATTTTATTTTTCTATATTTTTGTTCATGGTATTTCAAATAAAAATTATGTGTCACATGCCCCTAATTCAATGGATCATGTTATATGTGTTTAAATAATAATAATTTCATGTATTTAAAAAGGGTTTGTGAGCACATAATTTTGTTTGAGAAGCAAACTGAACAAGAGAATGCAGAGAAATCATTATCAAATCACTAAAAATATGAAACCCATTTTTCTATGAAAATAATGTAGAACACGTCACATTTCATCGACTATGATTATTGATGATTCTTTTTGAGTCTAGAAGACTCCACATGAGATTATTATTCTTTATATCATTTTCCTAGATAATTCATTTTTGTTAGCTGTATATTATAGCTATGAGTTGAAACCTATAAATACTTTTTTTATATTTTATTGTAAAGGTTATTGGTAAAAGAACCTATAAAGTATATTGTTTATTAAGACTTTCTGGGTCCCAATTGAGATATATTGTTCTTGTACATAGTTTCAAATTATTTCACTCGGTTGTGAAGTTCCTGGAAAAAGGACTCGCAGTCCCCAGCGAATGGACAAGTCTAGTTAAAATTATCACACTCGTGGAGAAGTGTGGTGGTGGAGTGGACTAGGGTACTTCTATTACCAAAACCTCTATAAATATCTCCGTGTATATTTCTCTTCTTTATAAAATTATTTTCACTCTATGATTTATTAAATAATAGATCATAAATCAATCATAAAAAAGATAGTGTAGTTTCTCTAATGATGAAAAAATTAAATAACACAATTCACCTTCCCTCCAGATAATTAATACGGCCTATCTTCAAAACATTTAGAATCATAGGTATTGATTCATGGATTTTTATCTATAAGAGTTGAAATCTAAATATCTCTTCAACAATAGATTCTATGACTGACAAAAGAGAATGAATGTTTATAGTCGAAGAACCATATTTCAATGGTGTGAATTATAGCTCTTGGAAGTCACATATGATAATATATCTAAAGAACCTTGTTATGAAGATTTATCTCAAATACTTGTAGCCTTATGAAATTAAAAAGATAGAACTATAAATTTAGGATATTTAAACTGAAGAAAACTGTGATTTGAATTATAAATCTATGAATTCTATAATCTATGAATTATTTCTGAATGATTTTAAAATATATTTTCAATTTCAAATAGATCATGAAATGTGTAATATAATTTTAGTTTCTAATAAAGAAATAGATAATGTGAAGAACCTCCGATATAATATTACCAAAATAAATTTTGAAACTTTTAGAATTATGGTTGGAAAGAGAATCACAAAGTTGAATGGAATACTCATAGAAATTGTAAATAATTTTTCATTTTTAGGGACAAATATTACTGAACAAGATCATTCTCTTTAAGTTCTCATAATACTACCACTAAGGAGGAGTGATATTTAGGTTACTATCAAACAATAAATATAGGTAAAAAATATTTAAAAAAAGATCTTATTAGAACTCTGATGATGTATAAGGCAGAGATGGAAGATTAGGTAGAGAACACGGGATGGTTAAGAAGGAAAAACATCTTTAAAAGTATAAATTTCAAATAATTACAAGATTTGTAAAGAAGTTCATATTATCGAGTCATCTGGTGTAAATTATTCATTTTTTATACATCAGATAATTATCTTTCTCACTTTTCTACAAAATTAAAGAAGTTTTATTAACAAATAAAATGTTTTAATAAATATTTCAACAAATATAATAATTTATATTAAAATTATAATTAATTAACATAATATTAGTGCAAGAAACTTGAACACATCAAGCCTGATTTTCCACATATTCAAGATGAAAACAAATCTGAAAATAAAAACATCAAGATGGTTAGTTATGAAAAGAATTAAAATAAAGTCATGATGGAAACATGGAGTCTTTTAAAGGATTCTAATGATGTCTCATATTTAAAATTATATCTTGATCATTCTAATAAGAAATTAAACATTTGTTTTATGACACATATTGATGAGTTACATTCTTTTTATTCTTCTAATAATTAAATTAAATGAGAAAATGAAAAATTATCTTTTGAGGAAATGAATAAATATTGAATTATATTATAAACTAAGTAAGAATATTTAAAAAGGGAAATTAAAACTATTAAAAATCTTATGAAGTGTTTTTTAATGAAAATTAATACCTAACAAAACAAATTATAATTTTTAAAACCAAACTAAAAAATATTTATGCATCATTTATTGAACATGGAAATAAAATTGAAAATTGAAATAAAAAATTAAAGACTTTAGATGTGTTTCTTGGGTATTTATAAAAGGTGAAAATTATTTAAATAAAATTCTTGGAAATAATAAAAAACACAAAAATATATTTACAATAGGAAGTCAAGGTGAAAATACAATGTTTTATAAGAACTATTTTGTACCTAGTTCCAATAATAAATTTTATTCAAAAATTACTTCTTTCAATTGTGGTGATCTAGGAAACTAAGAAAATAGTTTTACTTTGAGAAACCCATAGTTCTATGAAGTTAAACTTTTTTTTTCAAAAAAAGTTTTTTAAAATTTAGTGTTTATGGTTTTGGATAGTCCAACCTTATTTGGGATCCAAAATCCAAAATTATTAACCTTTCTGGACTCAAGAAAATATGTGTACCAAAAAAATTTATTGTTTAATTTTTCTTTTTCGAAACAAATTCCATGAGAACTAATGAAATATGGAATATGGAATCTAGATGATTAAGGAATATGAGGTGATATTTCTATAATTTTCAATCCTTATCAAATATATATATAGTTCATGTCACTTTTTAGGACTATGATAAAAGAAGAATTATGGTAATTGGATATATTGGAAATCTGAACTCTGTCTTTATCAACACAGTTCTCTATGTGTAAGGTTTAAAGAAAATTTTGATAAGTATCTCTTAGCCTTGCGATGGAGGTTATTTTTTTTATTTTTCAAATAATACATGTTCTAGTTTTAATGATTGTATTATTAATGGGAAATCTCTATGAAAATAGAATTTATATACTATAGATCTTAATTCTTTGAGTATAAAAAAGGTGAAATGTTTAAATACTAAAAAAATAGTTTTGGATATGGCATAGAAGATTGGGAGATTTTAATTTTTATTCATTTATAAATTTGTTCAAAATAATTTATTTTCAGATCTACCTCAACATAAATTTAATAAAAATAATATATGTGATGAATTCCAAATGGGGAAGTAATACAAGTCAACTTTTAAACTAATTAAATAGGTTTCTACTTCTAAACCCCTAGAACTTATTCATATGTATTTTTTTGGGGGCATCTAGAGTTTCAATACTAGGAGGAAAAAAATTTTGATTGTGTTTTAGTTAAAGATTTATCTAGATTTACTTGGGTTTTATTTTTAGGTGTTAAAAGTTATGATTGTCCTATTTTTATAAGTTCTTTCAAACTATATAAAAATGATTAAATTCCAAAATTATTACTTTAATAAGTGACCATAGTGGTGTGTTTGAAAACCCTGAGTTCAATTCCTATTGCTCAAAACATGGTATCATGTATACGTTTTTTCCCCCTAAGACTCCTAAAAAAATGGTATTGTTAAAAGGAGGAATATGATTTTTCAATAAATTTATATAATAATTTTATGTGATAATAACATGCCTACTTAAATCTTGGATGAAGCTATAAATACATTATGTTATGTAATAAAAAGAGTTTTAATTTTATCTATTTAAAAAAAAATACCCTATGTGTCATGGAATAATAGAAATCCAAAATTTTCATATATTGATGTTTTTAGATTCAAGGTGTATATTCTAAACACCAAGGATAATATTTATAAGTTTGGTCCAAAATTTGATGGAGGAATATTTCTAGGATATTCACTACTACAAAAGTATATAGAGTTTTCAATAAATGATAAAATATTGTTGAAGGATCAACTCATGTAAAATTTTATGAAAGTGATCCTTTTGATAAAAAAGTAACTCAAATAGATGAACAAAGTTATTATTTTGAAATTATGTGATCTAAAACTCTTTTTATTTAAAGAAAGGATGAAAAGTATGAGCTTTATTTTCCAAAACCAAATCCTGAAAGTTTAGATTTCAGTGAACCTAAAATTGTATTGCCTATAAGACATAAAACCCTCAATAACCATCCTTTGGAAACTATTCTAGGAAGTTTATATGAAATAATTATAATTATGAGGATTATAGGAAACCTTGTAAAGTTTTATTCTTTTTATATCTGTTATAACCTAAGTAAATAGAAGAATATGTAATAAATCAGATTTGGTTGTAGCTATGAAAGATGAATTAAATAAGTTTAAGAAGAAAAGGTTATAAGAATTAGTTGATATACCCTCTGACTATCCTGTTATAAGAATAAAATATATTTTTTAGAATAAGTATGATGATCATGTTTTAATATCTTGGAATAATGATAGATTAGTAGCTAGAGGGAATTATCTGTAAGAAGGTAAAGACTATGAGGATAAATTTACTCTAATGTCTAGATAAGAATTCATTACGAATATTTTAGTCTATAACACATATATGAATTTAAATTATATTATATTGATATATAATGTGATTTTATAAATGATTTTATAATGAGGGAAGTTTATGTAGAACAACCTCATGGTTTTATAAATCCACATTTTTAAAATATAGTTTTCATACTTACCAAATCACTTTATGGATTTAAACAAGAACTTAGAGCTTTGTGTGGGATCTTACGTTGTTTTATTTTATCAAATTCATTTTTAGTAGGAAAGTTAGATCCCAATTTATTTAAGAGAACCACATATTT
This sequence comes from Viscum album, assembly GCA_963277665.1. Lineage (NCBI taxonomy): Eukaryota > Viridiplantae > Streptophyta > Magnoliopsida > Santalales > Viscaceae > Viscum > Viscum album. Next base: position 912,281,353 of record OY728145.1, read on the forward strand.
AGATATCTTTTTAGTGTAAATATATATTGATAATGTAATTTTTAGTTCTAAAAAAATATGTAATGAATTTTAAAAACTCATGAAAAAAATGGAATAAACAAGATGGGTGAGTTAAATCATTTTCTAGGTTTTGAAATTTATCAAAAAATACTTTGGGAATGTGATAAATCAAAGAAAATATATACTAAAATTTTTAAGAGGTTTGGACTTGAAAGGGTTAAAGTACATACTACCCCTATGATTTGTAATGAAAAAAATGACATGGATAAAGTTGATAAACCAGTTGAAAAAAATATTTATAGAGTAATAATTGGGATTTTATTGTATTTCACTATTATTATACTAGATATTTTGTTTGTGGTATGCCCTTGTTCTTGATTTAATGATAAGTCTAAATAATCTCATCTAAAAGATTCCAAAAGGATTTTGAGATATTTAAATGGAATGATTTATCTTTCCTTAATTTTTCCAAAACTTATGATTTTAATTTAAGATCACACTCAGATGTTGAATTTGGTGGTTGTATATTAGATAGGAATAGTACTTTAGGAACTTTTCATTTCCTAAGTAAATCTCTAGTATCGTGGTCTTATGAGAAGTAACACTATATTACATTATCTACTATTGAGGAAAAATATATATGCTTCTAGTAGTTTTCATTTACATGTGTTGTGGATGAAGCACACTATTATTTATTTTGGATTCAATTATAATCAAGACTCAAGTAAATTTGATAACACCAGTGCTATCAAAATTACTAATAATCCAATAAATAATTTGAAAAAAAGAATATAGACTTACCATATCATTTTTTAAGAGATCATTCTAAAAAAGGTTATATTTCTCTTGAATTTATCTCATCGGAAAATCAGTTAGTATATATTTTTCAAAACCCCTTTCATGTGATTGTTTTGATTTTATTAAAATAGAATTGGTTTAATTATTTTTAAATAAATTTAAATTATTTTATCTATTCTAATTTAAAATAATTTATTTTTTTATTGTATTTAAAATTTAAAATAAGTGTTATATTATATTACTTAGTTTATTTCTATATGAAAATTTCACTTATTTTTATTATTTATTTATTTAAATTTTTTGAAAGTTTAAATTTTTTTATTTTATTTTTATTTTTTTTTATTATTTATTTATCACATGGAAATAACCCTAAAAACTGAGTATGTAAGAAAATTGGGATTTGGGTATGTGATCGAATACAGAATTGGCTATCAATATTTTAAAAATTTAGATACATAACCTTCCTTTTAAGATAAATTGTCATCTCCAACCTATTGATACCTCTTCGACCTTCAACTGACCTGTTTGAAATGGGAATGTTAAAGTGTGATGATGATGTAAGATCAGGTTCTTCTACGAAATTAAAAGAAAGTGGAAGAATATTTCTTATGGGAAAGGACATAGATATGGCGTGGATGAAAACAACTAAAATACTCTTAAATAATGTGATTGAGTTTGAAGAATGGGATTTTGTGTTGAATGAAAATAATTATTGTTTTCCTTTTGATGAAGAAGTTAATGAGTTCTTGGTGGATGATAAGTTTTATTTTTATCAGAAAGATGATGTAATCTCGTCAAATGTTAAAGAAAATATTGTTCTAGTTTCTTCTATTTAAATGAATGATATATTTCATTGTACCCATATGGGGTAGTTTTCTTTTATTCAAATTCTTGTTGGGACAATATCAGTAGGTACAAATGAGGTTTTCATTTTTATATTTGGAACCACTTTTTTTAAATAAACATATAAAATTTCTTCCTACTGACTGGAATGTTTTGTGTTTTTTGTGAAAACTTGTATAGCACAAAGAGAAGTACATATGAATAAAGTTATATTTCAAGATATATATTTGATGTTCATATTCATAAATAATGTAAATTTTAGTTTTCCAAGATGCATTTTGAGATTCATGCATCATTCTTGCGGTGAAAATGGGAATTTAAATTACTATCCTTGTTGTAGATTAATTTTTTTTAATTTTTAAGGATAAATAAGTATATTTAAGTAAAGGTGATGTGGTAAAATTTTATAAAAGAAATACTCCATCATAAATTTTCTTGAAGATGATTGGTTATTCATGGGAATCTGCTTTGAATTATTTGAATGTAGTTGATTAGGAAAGTGTGACTCTGGGGGAGTCATCTCAGAAATCATAATCTATTTATGAAGCACCTATTAATATGGTGTCTACTTGGGGAGTAGATGATAAAACATCTATAAGAACTCATTATTTATTTCCAGTCATTAGTTTAGTAGTTGGGGATCCTATCCAAATTCAATAGGATATGGCTACTTAGAGCCAAGAAGCTGGTAAAGTTGATTTGTTTTGTTGAGGGAGACCAGCATGTGGATACAACTATCCCAACCCCTCCCCCAAGGCCCATGTCGTGACTACCCCAAGCTCTCCTTCCATAGGCTAGGGGATGGTGACTATCACCTAAGGATTAGTCCCTAAAACTGGGAAGGCATTGCATTTATAACCTGTAAACACACGCAACCAGCACACAACAAGATACGAACTCAAGTAAACTGAATTGTAAATAGATTGAGTATAGTAAGTAAAAATGGGCCAGAATACAAGCCCAACTGAAAAGTACAAGGAAAACTGGAAAGTAAAAGAGAGATTATAGTTTAAAAGAATCTCCTGGATCATCCACCACGAATCCTAATTGAATGGTAGGTACATCTCACGAACGGTCGTCTCTGTGGTTCGCCTCGTCTAACTTCCACCTCCAAGCCACCTCCAGTCCTGGTACTCTTTTCCTCAGTCAGTGTTGTCCGTCATCTGCACCAAACACAACATGGTGTGGGCATAGCCCGTGCAGGGTTGAGTATAATGATACTCCGTAGGGACCCCGAGACCCTCAAGGTCTCACAAAATCCACCAAGGATAAACCACACAGCATGAAATCAACTGACGACCCTACTTAGGTATATTCCCATACATATACCTAAGTTATCAAGTATACCCATCTCAATCATGAGTAAAACACAGAGTCCAAATCAAATCCCAATGCTCAACTATTCCACAAAGGAAGGAATACCACAAAGTCAAGTACCACATAGGTATTCCACATAGAATATTACCACCAAGGTATTAACACGAAGGAAAATATCACAAGGTACGGACTCAGCTCACACCAGGTGTAACTTAGGTACAGTAGTAGAGATTATTGGATGTAACTACTAAATCATCTTACTCTATTAAGATGTAGACTCACGAAGGATCTCTAATCATCATCAGACCCACATAGGATCTCTAGGTACTGACCCACGCAGGATCGCTCAGTGCTGACCCACACAGGGTCGCTCCGTGCCGACCCATATAGGATCGCTCGGTGTTGACCCACACTGGATTGTTAGGTGCTGACCAACACATGATCGCTAGGTTTTGACCCACACAGGATCGCTAGGTGATGACCCACACAAGATCGCTCAGTGCTAACCCACACAAGATCTCTAGAGTAGTCCTGCATGGAATCCTAGAGAGGTTCCATGTGGGACCCTCAATCACAGACCCACGAAGGATCTCTTTCTCAAGTCACAGACAGCTACAGGGTTCCCTTACAATGCTCTCCTGTCTCTGGGAGGGTCCGGTCCACAATCCACTGGTCGATACTACAACTGCGAAAAATTCTCACGAAGAAGTATCTCAAAGGACCGCCATGTCATAGGGGTCTCAACTCAATAGACGGTGCATCAAACGGACTCTCAGCCGGTAAGTTATTAGCCTTTTTGTCCTAAGGGACCAGTTGGATTCGTGCTCAATCCAACCCGACCATTCCCCAACTTTACCCAAATCTCTAGTGGGGTATACCAAAGGGAACCTCTCGCTCCAAGGTTTCTGGCATCGTTGATGATTCGTCAAACAGACACTCAGTGCCAGAGTTATGTCCAAAAGAGCAGAAATGGGTCAAATCTAGTCCAGGTCTAGTCCGAACAGGTCGAACTGACCCGGCCCGACCTAGACTAGGCCGAAAAAAGTTCTGGAGGTTGTGCAGGGGCACATGGTTTGTGCACAGTCTGAACAAACCATGCGGCCAGCTTAGGAAACTGTGTAACCTTGAAAGTGGGCTCCGCATGGGCAGCGCATGGTTTTTCAGACCGTGCGGGAAAGTCGTGCGAAGTCCCTGGGTGAGAGAGTGGCAACCGCACGGTTAGCACATCGTTTGGAAAACCGTGAGGGGTAACCATGCGGCCACTTAAATTTTGGGTTTTTAAGTTCTGGGCCACTCGGGATATCCATTTTTTTCATCATTCTTCCTACCACTCATGGCTCACGTGACAGTTCTGGTTTTTAGAGGTTGGGGGACCTCCTTAACTCGTTTTGGAGGCAAATCGAAGGGGTTTATTTGTGGGTACAACCTAGACCACATTGGGAGGCCCGGCCTGGCAGCGGGGCGACCATGGTGTGCGGAGGCTGTGGGGGCCACTAGATGGTGAAGCACCACGGGGAACGGAGACCGCGAGGGCCATTGGACGGTGGAGGACCATGGGGCGAGGAGCAACGTGCCTTCATTGGTGGCCGGCTTGACTAGCCACCCTTCATTCGTAGCCTTCGTCGCATTTATTGAGTTTTACCAGTGCCAACTGCTAGCACCGGTCGTTGTCACCATCATGAAGAACACACAAGAGAACCAAGATTTGTAGAGAGGACAGGCCATGTTTGTTTGTCCCGCACTCTCCACGTTAGGGTGGTGGCAAGAAACTATAATTTCTTCCTTGATTCATAACGAATTTTCAAGAACGGGAACGAGAAAAAATCAAACATCCACCCTACCTATATTTTTTGTTGACGTTGATGAGGAGGGAAGGATGGTCGTTGATTGAAGACATCCCACGTTAGAGGATATCCTAAGGAAGAAGTCAAATTCACGCATCGGCATTCTTCGTTGAAGGATCATTCTTCATTGGAGAAGTGTAATTCTCTCAAAATCTCTCCACTTCTTCTTTTCCAAAAACCATCCCCCTAATCCACCCATAAATGAATTAGCAAACATTATAGAATATTTTGGAATAATTTCAAATTGGTTAATTTAATTAATTGAGTTGGTATAATAAATTAAAGCGGGTTTCACTACTAAAGTGGGGGAAGTTTAAGAGGCTTCCCCACATTCAAGAGGGAGTTCAAGGGGGTTTTAGTCTCGGGTGGTCCCCACCACCATAACCCACATGGGAGGTTAATTCTGGTGGTCCCCACCTCCATAACCTCACATAGGAGGTCTAGTTCGGGTGGTCCCCACCTCTCAACATCCACATGGGAGTTCCAAATAAATTAAAATATTACACAATTCTATTTTATTTTATTCTTTCATGGAAAACCCAAATTCTAACTTTCACCCTCGACCTACTGCGGTTGAGGTAAAGGTCCTCTTAAGCGAAAATTGGCACTAAAATTTCAACGGTGCCCTAACATTTCAATTCCGAGCACCGGTTCAAAAGTTAAAAAACCCGCTCGTACGTTTACTGAACGTACCTGAAAAAAAGTTCATAAATTCATTCCGGGCACACCGGGCCTCGGAATCACGCACCGTCAATTTTCTCGAACTCATTAAACTCCTATTTAAAAAATATTACATGGAAATTATGGGTCTTTAAAACAACGGTTGAGTCAAATACTATATTTTCTAAATATAGGTCATATAATACTAGGCTTATAGTCTTTAAGGTTCAGATAAGTCCATATTTAGAACAATTTGATGAAGAAGATGACCAAATTCTTCTTGGATCACCTTTTGATACAACAAGGGATGGTGATGTGGTCATGGAATTTAAAAAGTTTTCATATAAACCATTAGTGCCATATTTATATTAAAATGATCTTGGAGTATCTCCAAATATTGTAATGAGTTTATAAATATTATAAAAGGAAGTGTTTTCTAATGAAGTAAATACGGAGATTGAAAATCTAAAAGTAGATTATTTTGATATAAAACTGGATCTAGTTTCGTGAAAATATGAGAATAGATAAATTAAAGGGTCTTCTATCTCTAAATCAGGTTTTAATAAGTTATTTGGTTCGGTGGTTACCCAATCAACATTGATCAATTGTTTTTTGATATATCCACCTATACCATAATATAGTTCTATTATATGTTATAAGGAACTTGAGGAAATGGAAACCATGGTAAGTAGTTTGTTAGAAGTTTTCCTTATTAAGGTTGAATTTGTTAAACTTAGTACTTTGGTTTCACCTCAAAGGGATTTGTTTTAGAAAAATTTATCAATGCAGTCAGTTTTATATCAAGAAGTGATTTATGAAATCAAATATTTTATAATTTAAAGGAAATAAAATCAATACACTTTGTAAAGTGTTTTGTTATGTTAATTTGAATTTATAAAGAAATTAAAACCCTATGTTATTACTACTTCATTTTTTCCATATGTACTAGATTTATAGAATGAATTTCATCAGATGATATTAGATCTGGGTTTTTTATCTTCCTAGATTCATTATATCCAAGATGGTATTCTTCCCCCTGTGATATTTGATAAGATTAGAAAGGATATTTATTGTTAATTTCATAATACCTAGTAAGAAATTATGAGTCTTAGTGTCGGGTTATATATGTTCATGAATGAACGCATTGGCCATTTTGAGAAATCTCTTTGAGATATGATAGAAGAAAATTTGGTTGTTTCAAAGGAAGAAGAAAATATAATTAAATTATACATTCAAAAAATCGATCAAAACACTCAATTGTTTTTCAAATAGTATAACTAAATCTGTTCAAAGGTTGTGGATATATATACAATACAAAAAAATCATATTCAGAAGAATATTTAGAAGTCTCTATTCCCGTTATAGGTTTGGAGTTGGTTGTTTACAATCCTATTATAGTTTTATGTTTAGTTAAACCCCAACCTGTTGTTAGTGCTCAAGTTTTTAAATCATATATAAATTATGTTAAGCAATCTGTTCAAAGTTTTCTATCATAAGTGAATATCATACATCATAAACTAAAGTATCTTACTGGTAGGCTAATAGATGTGTGGATGTTTATGAATCTACTTGTGAAGTAGTCTATTGTGGATATTCCATCAGGAATTTTAACTACCGAAATTTTCCCTCTGCTTTACCCATTCTAGGTAGAGGATAGAATGGGTTTATGATACTTTAGTGCCATCAATTTAAATACCATTTACCTCTAAAACCAATCCGACATTCAAAGAACCTTCATACAAACCAAAATGGGTTCCTAAAATGGTATTTTTTTTAATTTTTCTATGTGGGTGTATATTTACACTTCAATATAATTAATGACAAATGATTTATTCAGCCTAGTGTTTATCCATGGGGAGCCCTTATCCTCTATTAATAAGAAAGATGGATCCATAAGGATATGCATTGATTACAGGGAAATCAATGCTATTACAATAAAATAAAAAGTATCATCTTCCACGAATTGATGGTTTATTTGATCAAATTCGTGGATCCCAATATTTTTCAAAGATTTACGTTTGATCTAGATATCATCACCTATATATGAGGAAAGAATATATTCCAAACACAGAATTTTGTACTAGTTATGGGCATTATGAGTTTACAGTAATGCCATTTGGACTAACTAATGAACCCTCTTTTTCATGGATATAATGAATAGGGTTTTCCAGGAATATATTGATAAATTTTTTGTGGTATTTACCGATGATATCCAGGTATACTCCAAAAGCTACGAAGACCATCATAATCACTTTTATATTATTCTAAAAGCTCTTAGAAGAAATAAATTGTATGGGAAGTTTAGAAAGTGTGAATTTTGGCTTCAATTAGTATCTTTTCATGAACATATTTTCTATAAGGATGGAATCTTAGTTGATCCTAAGAAGACAAAATCAATCCAAGAATGGCCCATGCCAACAAACATAACTGAGGTATGTGGTTTTATTAGCTTATCGGGTTACTATCAGCATTTTGTTCATAATTGAGCCTGATTGGATAACCCACTAACCAAGATCACGCATAAATGGGTTAGGATATTATGGATGAAACAATGTACAGAATTCTTTGAAGAATTGAAAAGAAGATTGGTCAATGCTCCAATTTTGACTCTTTCATCTAGAAATGATGGATTTGTGATACACAGTGATGCATAAAAGAATGGATTGGGTTGTTTCCTTATGAAAAATGATAACTTTATTTCTTATGCATCAAGGTAGTAAAAGACTAATGAGAAAAATTACCAAACTCATGATCTTGAGTTAGCAGCCATAATCTTTACTCAAAAAGTATGGAGAAATTATCTCTACGATTAAAGATGTGAGATATATATGGATAATAAGAGTTTGAAATGAATTTTTTTCCTAGAATGAACTCAACATGAGGAAAATGAGATGGCTTGAGTTACTCAAAGATTATGATTTTTCAATACACTACCACCCACTAAATGAAAATAATGTGGTAGATACATTAAGAAAGAAAGATCATGAACTTCTGACCCAAATGAGGATTAAGAGATATCCTATTTTAATGGATCTACTAATGATGGGAATGATAATTATTAAGGAAGGGAAAAAATTCCACTTTCAAATGATTGTTAAACCATATTTACTAGAGAATATAAAAATCTCTCAATATGATGATGAAAATATATAAAATTAAATTAAATCTTTTAAGGATGGAAGATTGGCAGACTTAGTGTGTGAGGATGGAGTTATGAAATTTGGGAAGAGGTTATGTGTTCCATTAGTACATCAACTAAAAATTTAACTATTAGACGGTGATCATAACTCAAATTTCTCTATACACCCTGGTATCACTAATCTGTTTAGAGATCTAAAAGAACATTTTTTGTGGGATAACATGAAGAGAGAAATTGTTGACTATGTGCCAAGGTGTCTTGTTTGTCAACAAGTGAAGGCAGAGAGACAACATCCTAGAGGGTTCATGCAACCTTTACCTATTCTTATGTGGAAAGGGGATGAAATTATAATGGATTTTTTCACAGGACTATCGAGGACACCTAGAAAGAATAATTCCATATGGGTGATTGTTGATCATCTCATGAAATAAGCACATTTCCTTGCTATAAGAGAGAATTTACCACTTAATTATCTGGAAAGACTTTATATTAATGAAGTTATAAGACTTCATGGTATACCTCTATCGATTATTTTCGATCAAGATCCCTGAATTATATCATAATTATGGAAAAGTATCCAAAAGTCTTTGGATACTAAGCTTCTTATGAGTACTACTTATCAACCCCAAACCGACGAATAGTCTAAAAGGACTATTCAAACAATGGAAGACAAGTTGAGATCATTCTCTCTTGACTTTAAAGGTATGTGGGATCAATAATTTCCTTTTTTGGAATTTTCCTACAATAATAGTATCCATTATAACATTAAAATGGTCCCATATGAATCATTATATGGTAAGAGGTGTCGAAATCCAACATATTGGGATGATGTTTATGAGAGTAAACTTATAGTCCAAGAACTTGTCGAAGAGACAACTGAAAAGGTAAATAAAATTCAGGCCCATATTAAAGCATCCCAAAGTAGATCAAAGAATTATACTGAAAATTGGAGAAAGGATTTGGAATTTCAATTAGGAGATATTTTCTTTCTAAAAATATCTCTGTGGAAGGGTGTCTTAAGGATTGGTAAGAAAGGGAAACTGAGCCCCAAGTACATCAGACAATTTGAAATTCTGGAAAGGATCAAAGCTATAGCTTACTGTTTAGAAATTCCACAAAGTCTCTCCAATTTTCATAATGTGTTCCACATTCCATTGTTAAATAAATATATGCCATACCCAATGCATGTACTCACCTATGAAGAAATAAAGCTGGAACCTGATTTTTCATACTATGAAGAGCCTAACGATATTATTGACACAAGGGAGAAGGTATTGAGAAATTGGATAACTTGGATAGTAAAGGTTCATGGGAGAAACCATAAAATTGAAGAAGAAAGATGGGAACCTGAGGATGTTATAAGAAGAACCACCCAAATATTTTTAGAGGGATTTATACATGAAAAATTTCGAGGATGAAATTTCCGAAGGAGGGAAGAATATAACACCCCAATCATTATATGGTATGTTTCTATTAAATACTTTATATTCGTTAGATATTAAATATTGCATGAAGAACTGAGTCTTTGTGAAACAACACTTGGTTATTTATAGTATAAATTCATAACCTATACATTCAACTTAAAGTTTTAGCATCTGTGTTTTGAAATTTCATAAAACAGTCATCTATAGTTGTGATCAGTAAGTTATTTGGAGTCTGATAGAACCAACTTGTTTTTTTATAAATAGTAACATACCCTCATGAATAGTAATATGAATAGTAATATGACCCTTATTAATAGTAAATCATATTATTCTTTATTTTCTTACTGTTATAAGGTAATGAGATGTTGATTAAGTTTTCAAGGTGTTAAAAATACGTTACAGATTGAAAATTGTTATTTTTTAATAAATTATGATTTTATTTAAAAATAAAATTAATAATATTTAGAAAATTCTTTTCAAAAAATGGAGTTCATTTTTGAATTATACACATTGAAAAAAAGTTGGGGTGAATGTTTGGTATTTTTCTAAAATTCTTGAATTTTTTATGAATAGTAAAATACGATAAATTACGATAAATTATAAATACTTGATTTACTGCATCATAAGTGATGCAAGGATGATGTTAGCCCACATGTTTCGAACTCAAATTTAATTATTACTTTTTTGGGTCATGTGAATCAAGACTATTCGTAGTCTTGATAAAAAGTATTAAAATAATGATTAAAATAATGTAAAATCTCTCCTCCCCTCCACTATAAATACCACCCTCATTACCCTCTTCTTCTCACACCACTAAAGTTTTGATCCATACCTATGTTCTGAAAAATAAACTTCCCTGGACCTCCCCCCACGTTCAAGACCTACTGGGCTCACCAAAAGGCCAAAACACAAAGGCCTTAGGGAGATTCTCATGGAGGAGTACTCAAGAGGTGAACATCTCTTCCTTTTTCTTTCAACTTCTTTTACAAGTTCCATTCTTTTATTTCTATCTCCTCACATCCCATCATCCAAATTCTATGATAATTATAGTACCTTTAATGAAATATAATTTTATTATTCTAATGGAATATTTCTTCATCATCTCTTATTTCCCTTCCTCTTATACTAAAAACGAAAACACCATCCAAGATGCATTAATTTATCACATTCAAGGATGAAGGGTTTTCAATTTCTATTATCATCTTAAATTATAGTCATGAAACCATTTTTATGGATGAACTAGATAATAATATATGTATTTAATCTTATTTAATGTTCTTGAATCGTTACACACGCATAATATAAAATAATAATACAAACAAGTTCATTATGCACAAAACCACCATGTTAATCCAAGTGTATATTACTAACTTTTATATAATGATTCATACTCAGGATATATAACAAAAATCAATATAATATCATTTATAATGTAACTAATATTATATATTAACAATTTTGTATGTTTAAAACCATTTCAAATGAACTTCCATTCAGGATTACAAGTAAACTGATCATGAAAACCAAGGAAGAAAATGATTCCAAAACAATAAAATTGAACCTATTAAACCCATAAAAACGACTTGAATGATCTTAATAAGGTTATAATAAATCAATTAAATTTATAGGAGGTTCTGTAATTATTAATTAATGAAAATAAATTTTATTATTTAGGTTATTAAGATCAATCCAAGAATACATTCGGACATACTTTAAGTGGTTTCTAATATCACTTTTATATCCGTGATATTTCCATTGTTCGCCACTTATTTATTGTATGTGGTGTATTTTTACTTCCATTTGATGTATAATATCATTATTATATTAATATTCATGGTATTTAGTGATTCACTTGAGGATTATTAACTCAATTGATTGCAATGTTGTAAGGGACTTTGTTTCGGTTTCTGTTTTATTGTGATTTACTTGGTATTGTGCACCTAATAATTATTATGTGGTGTACCTACTACCCCCTTAAGATAATTTTACATTTGAAGTTGTAAATATATTTTATATCCATATTCAGGTTTCATGGATATGATTATTATCTTAATCTCTATACCCTTTTACATACGATGTATATTTGGTGAAACTCCCCGACCCTAGAAGCCTAGAGTCGGTGCATTATTATGTATCATTGGAATGATCATAAAAGATCAAGTCTCGAAAAACCGATTAGTTTAGTAGCCTTGGAAGTACTAGATACATTCATATGGTTTACATGACATCATAAAATGGAAAACTACAACAACATTGTTTCCATAGACAACACTGAGATCCCATAGACTATCTCTGGAGGTCAGTGATAATATACTTCTTTGTATCCGGGGAAAAATAAAACATAGAAAGGGGTGATCTTAGATTCTCAGTAAGGATAACATTATAGTAGATACTTTCATAAATAATCATAAAAATTTAAGGCAGTGTAGAAGACTAGAACAAAATCCTTTTAAACATGAACTTCAGTATAATATGACAAAGATAAAATCAGATAATGCCATTTACTTATTCACATGGATATTCTACTAGTCGAATAATAACATGAAATATAAATATCCACTTTCATAATGATAGAATGCATAATTCCAGACTATCATAACCACATAGTCAAGGAATTGTGCCAAGACTACAAATAAGATTTTGTCAAGGCCTTCTGCCAAGACACTAGTTTGTCTCATGAGACCTATCGATGCATCGAGAAGCTATAGCGGGCTCCACCTGTCACTTACTAAGTCCAATTCATTCCTCATATGAAAAGTTTGAAACATAACATAAATATTCATATCAAAACTAGAATACAAAATTTCAACACTTTATCTACAAATCATGAAAGGTATAAAAATAACACATCCACATTCAAACATAACTCAGCCAATACAATATGGAAGATTGTATTATAACAGATTAACCTCAATTGAGAATAATGAATGATATTAACATAGATGAAAATAATCATCAAAACTATTTGAGAGCAATATCCCCCTTTTTCTTGAAAATATTTAAAAGTCACACTATTTATCAAGTAGCAATTTAAAAATTGATTTTTGAATCAAATTTTCCCATACCACTTTGAAAATTTTAAAAGTAATTTTAATTTTAAAACATTAATGTCCATATAAATTAATCCTCAAAACTATTTTTAAAACATGGACATTAATGAGAAATATTTAGAAGAATAAATATTTAAAAAATTTAAAAATGATAATTTAGTTAGAGTTTCTAACCAAAAGAGAGACACTTGAATACAAATAATTGAGGTAATAAAAACTTTTTAATACCATTAGAATAAATGGATTCATGATATAATATGTCAAAGTACATTATATACACCATATAAAAGTGATTTGGTGTATAACAACAAAGAAGTCTCAATGGAATGTAATTTGAGATGAAATCTCTTAAAAATACTTTTTCCTTAGGTTAAGGATAAATCAATGACATAATTATGTGTGACAAATATAAATACACTCAATATCATTGGATATTCATTGTAAATCAATCAGAGGACATTCACACATATTCTTGTAAAGACAACACCTATGAATTCGATATTTAACTCAATAAATAGTGATTGAGTTAAAATTACTCTTATAAAGTTCATATTGATGAATTTAGAAATTACCAATGGATTGATTATGTGTATCAAAAGTATATCCATGGAAAGGGGAGTGGAAATTATGAAATAAGAAAATGAATAGTGATTCCACACATAATCTTGGAGTAAAATAATCAATAAAGTATGTGTAAAGCGGAATGAGTGGAAATTAAAATTTCAAATTACCTTATCGATTTTCTAAATTATGAAACATACACCCATTAAAGAAGGATCAAAAAATGATGATTTAGATATCCATAAATTAAATTATATTACATATTGAATACAATCATGGGAGTACACACACCACATGCAATAAATAAGTGGTGAACAATGGAAATCTCATGTAATTAAAAGTGAGATAAGAAACCCATTACTTTGAAATTTTTCCTTGGTCGAGGGTTGGTTAACCTCCTTTATAATGGTGAAATAATTTTTATTTAATTATACAATAATCATATACATTAATATGATATCATATATGGTCTTTTAACATTGATTTGTTAATAATATCTTAGGATTATCGTCATTTCGGGTGTTAATAGATTCGTTTTCCTTTATATTATTTGTTATGTGAGCCATATTTGTTATGGATGGAATGTATCTTATTCATATCCAAAATTATATCATGTCTCTAAACATTATTTTTAATCATCAAATGAAATTTATCCTTGAATGGATATGATGGGGAATGAATCTCATCGCGTTCATGGAGACGGTAATCCGTATGTACGCACGAGCAGCAATATCATTCTTTTCATAATAAAATAATATATTATTGGATGGTATATAATATATACAGAATAATTATAATGTTATATTTCATTATTTACATGAATTACACATCATTATCATACCCATCTAAATAATAATGTATTGAATAACAATTACACCATGATGTGGAGACGATAATCTGTACGTACGCACGTATGGTGACATGTCATTCAAAGGATGGATATAATAATGAATATGGATATACCATATTTATAATAACATAACAGTATATAGAAAATACTAGAGTTATTATTTTAGAATTTAAATAACAAAGAAAGAATATGTGGAAGAAGAAAAGAACTTGAAAGAGGGTGGTGAAATTATTACCTCTTCTTCGGGTTCTTCATTTTGATTTGATAAAAAGGGATCCTTAAGTTGGATTTCTGACCAAAGGAGGGCCTCTACTATGAATTGATGGAAGTTTATAGGATATTTGGGTAGGGGTTGGTCGGGAAAAAAGGCTTTGAAGGTGTGAATTTGAGAGAAGTGGAAGTGCCCTTTTATAAGAGGGGTGAGGGACACCTTAGGAAAAACTTAAAATATTATTTTATAATAAAATTATTTTCGGTTTTTAATGGCTACAAAGTGGATTATTTAAATTCTTATGTGGGTATGGGTAGAAAACCTCTCATCAAATAGGTTTTAGACAAGTTTGGGTCACTATATTAACCTTAACTTTTAGATTTAACTCTTAGTTAAATTGTTTGACATTTACCATGTCTCTTTGTATTTTTATATTATACAGTTAATAAAATAGTATATACTTCCAAGATGACCCCAAGTGGTTAATTAATGATACACCTATCATTATATGAGTTTTTTTGGCCGAACTATAGATTTTTAGAAATAGAATGTCAATTAGTAATATAATATTTGTTTTAAAAACTCTTTTATGTCAATTTTTCCACTATTTGGTATTTTGTTTTTTCTAAATTTATAACAGTATTATTACTTTGAAAAAATCATATAACCAACCCTAATATGTAATATTAACTTATAAAATTATTGGAATTCATAAAAAGTCACAAATTACATTTATTTGGATATTTATAATATCAATTAGATTAATATTTCATTAATTAGTCAATTAGTGCATCATCATTATGTCATTAATAAATTAAATTATTTAATGTCTAAAAAATATAATAAAGATAAAATTATGTAGTACATCTTTTTATCTTTATAATGAATATTTATAGTCAAATTTATCTTGTTTTTAAGCCTATATTAAAAATGTTTTAGTTATTAAACTTTGATTTTAACTCTTTTAACACTTCTTTGAATTAAATAATAATAAATGTCCTTATCTAATCCAAGTGGACCAAATAGGTTCATATTTTATTCCTAAGTTTGTTTTTGGTAGAATTATATTATCCAATAGAATTAAGACATGTGTTGGGGTAATAATAATATTATTTCTACCCTTAATTACCCTATTTACTTTTAACTATGGTAAATAAAAGTAAAAAGTTACTATTCACCAAGAATTATTTCTATCTTATTGAACCAAATTTTGCTCCTTAATATTAACTGTGTCTCTTGGATTTTCTAAATTCAACACACAGAAGTGTTAAAATTATGTTTTATGTGAATTTGTGAAATCTCCTAGGAGGTGGGTAAAAGACGGTGAAAAGTTCAATAAAATTTTTATATATCTAGAATTATTATTAACTGAATCCAATGAATTACATTGAACTTATATAGGTATTATGTATATATTTTGACATAAAATACATTTAAATAAAATAAATAATTATTTAAATAAAAAATCGGTTTTAAACTATAACTCGGTGTTTTTCACTATTCATTAAAAATTAAAAGTTTTCAGAAACATACCAAAATTTCACCCTAAGATAATTTTGATATTCTGAATTAAAAAATAATTCTATTTTACCAAATCAAAAACATATAAATTTCATTTATTCGTTTAAAATTTATTCTCGTTGTCAGAACCAGAAAGCGTATTTTTATGAAATAATAACTACCAAAAGATTGACATTTGTTTATGTCCAATTTCAAAGTAAAATTACTTCCAATGACCAAAATTGTATTAAATAGTAAAAATATAATCTAATTATATATCCAAACCATTGATATGTATAGTTTAACACTATAAATTATTTTTATTAAAAAGGTTGTTTTCAGTTAAAATATATTATTTTTCACTATTCACCCAAATATGAAAGTTATCAGAAAAACACCAAATATTAATTGAAACTAAATTCTTATGTCCTGATCCCAAAGAAGAAGTTTATTTTGTCAAATTGAATATATAGAAGTTTCAAATATTGGATTCAAAAAGGGTTTGCCATTAAAAGGCAGCAAAATTTCATTTTTTGAAAAATACTTCTTTTATCTAAAAAAATGAATTTGTCCTTACATTATGTCTAAGAAACTCATAATATGGATTCTAAAATTATAAGTGTTATATAAAGTTCAAAATTCTATTAATACTATTCATAACCACTTATGAACGACTAGTTTGGTAAGTCGTGGTGTGCTTGAACCCGATGTTGCGTGTAGTGTAAGTTATTGAATTACATTGAAGAACTAACGTACTATGAAATCTTGGGGTGTTACATTCTTCCCTCCTTCAATAAATTGCGTCCTCTCAATTTTAAAATTGGGATTGGGAATATAATGTAATGTCCCACATTATAAAAAGTGTCAACAAAACTATCACTTTAAAAGAAAGAAAGAGAAGTACAAAGGTCACCCAAGATAACCCATACTAGGATTCCATGTAGGAAAACATGGATATGGAAGATAAAATAAGTGTCAAGTTATGATAGAGAGGGACAGAAAACATGATCAGGATAAAGTTAACAATAATAAAACCACAAACTTGTGATGGGACAAAGGGTCATTAGTTTCCAAGTCAGAAAAGTAAACGGACAACAATTTTTTTAAGTTACATTACATAAATATGGGGAATTTATTTATGAGATTAACTAAGAACATAAAGAGATGTACTTACTTTTTAAGTTGAGTTTCATTATTTAATAAATTTCTACCACTAACTCATTTTTTTTAAATGATTTTTATTTAAAAGACTTCATCACACTGGAAGAGCTAGAATAAACTTCTAGATAATCACATGATCCACAAAGGATAAACTATATATTTACCTTGTCTTTAGAGATTAATCAAAAACCAAAATGGTTAGTACAAGATCTGATGATCCCCCAAATGGATATTCCTTTAGAGAAAGAAACACTAATCTGAAATTCTAAAATTAAACCAATAATACCCCAAAGTTAAATAAATACCATTCAATAAACAATTGCCCTTAAAATTCTTCAATAAAATCCAAACTAATATTGAAACCCAAAACATAAAATAATTTGGTTATGTAGTCTTCCACATTAAATTGTATCTCTAAATGACATCAAATACTCTTAATGTCACATACTTAAAAGTAATTAACCTAATCACATATTCTCTATTACAGGTTAATCATTTCTATAAATAACCCAAATCACTATAAATCCACAATAAAAACATAGATAAAGATCCACCATTACTCCTCAAATGAAATCCCATAGTATTGTATTTTCCTTGGGCATAGAGTGTTCCCAACAAAGCAAGCGTATTCCAAAATAACATTTGTCACTTAATCAAAAAATCATTTTCCTATAATAAGGGTATTCATTTGATAAGATATAAGATCCCAAATCAACTTATTATTTATCAATAAAATCATTTAACTAAAAATAATGAGTCACATTAACCCGGGACTTAACGTAGTCTGGCGGTATGTGATAAATCCCAATCTCACTCTTGTTGTGGGTTCGATTCCCAGAGCTTTGTCTGGCGCGATGGGTTGTCACACGGTCTGCATGTTGTCCTTTTTCAAAAACTATATTTTATAAAATTACTAAAATGAGATAAATTTCTCAAAATAACCACAACATAATTTAACCACAAATGTTATCTCATACCTTGAATTTTCATCCCAAAATATAATAACTCGTAATTGCCTCAAACCCAATGATCATATAAAACCAAATGGTTATTTGTAACTATATCCACAAGAGAAAAGATAATTCTTCCTTAAATATCATTTTCATATGACAACTACATGGTTAAAAATACAAGAGAAAATTATACTAAAGTAATCCCATCAACAAGGAGCACTAATACTTTTAAACATTTTTCCAACCATTTATTTCCACATAGATTCTTCTTTGACAAATAAAATATCATATATAATAGTTCATTCACTCGGGTAATGGCCAGGTCCCCTACATTTATGGAAAATGACTATAAATGGATTCTTGGGACTATTTTTATTTTCTTCCATAGTACTCTTCATTTTTCCTCGGAAATTCTTCACTTTATGTCCTTATTTCCCACATGTAAAGCATTTCTTTATTCAATTGAGAAACTTTCATGGGTTTATCCTTCCACATTTCCTAGATGATTCAAATTGAGGATTCTTTTCTCCATGGTCTCCAATGCTATAGCTCTTATCATTCATCACCTTTCTCTTCTTTTTTGATTTCGGGAATTTTTTAATATATATGTTGTTGATCATATTTTTGGTAAACTGATTTGGCATGAACACGATATATTTTACGCATATCAACATTCCATTTTGTTGCTCATTTCCACCATTTTTCACACCTTGTACATAATTCTCAAAGTTACTATGACGTCCTTGGAATCCATCCATTGAATAAAACCAGAAAGCATTTTTTGAGTAACAGTAGTTATAAAATCATTTAGAGAATATCATGACACCATATTTTCAATTTTAAAAACCTTAGAATTATCCAAGGTCATTTATTCTCATATTATATTAAAATACTTCAAATCGGTGTGTAAATAAAATGTAAATTATCCTAAGCATATCCCCAGGGAGTGTCGTAACCAATAGTATAGCAAGGCCCGTTGTCGTGCACCAGTTCCTGTTTGAGTCTAGCTCAAAGCGGTGTTTTTGGATTTTACCCCTAGGTACATCTATGCCAAAGCTTCCTCTACCTGCTCGTATCTAGACAGAGATGTATTGCTTGAAAAACTCACAAAATCACAACAATACCAAGATTTTTGGAAGTTCCTCTATACTAATCCTCAATGTCTATTTTAGGGCTATGTGCTCTAATCAAAGTTTATCTAAACCTAGTTTCCAAAGTTTGAACTATACATCCTCTGATACCAACAGCAACGCCCCGACCCCAGAATCCCAGAGTCGGTGCATTATTATGTATTTTTGGCATGATCATAAAAGATCAAGTCTCGAAATACCGATTAGTTTAGTAGTCTTGGAAGTACTAGATACATTCATAATGTTTACATTACATCATAAAATGGAAAACTACGACAAAATTGTTTCTATAGACAACACTGATATCCCATAGACTATCCCTGAAGGTTAGTCATAATATATTTCTTTGCATCCTAGGAAAAATAAAACATAGAAAGGGTTGAGCTCAGATGCTCAGTAAGGATAACATTATAGTGGAAACTTTCATAAATAAGCATAAACATTTAAGGCAGTGTATATGACTAAAAAAAGCCTTTTAAACTTGAACTTCAACATAATATGGAAAAGATAAAATAAAATAATTCCATTTACTTATTCACATGGATGTTATACTAGTCAAATAATCACATGCAATATCAATATCCACTTTCATAATAATGGAATGAATAATTCCACACTATCATAACCACATAGTCAAAGCCTTGTTTCAAGACTACAAATAAGATTTTTTCAAGGCCTTGTTCCAAGACACTAGTTTGTCTCATGAGACATACCGATGCATCAAAGATCTATAGAGAGATCCACCCGTCACTTACTAAGTCCAATGCATTCCTCATATGAAATGTTTGAAACATAACATAAACATTCGTATTAAAAATAACATATGAAATGTCAATACTTTATCCACAAAACATGAATGGTATAAAAATAGCACATCCACAGTCAAACATAACTCATTCAATATAATATGGAAGATTATATTGTAAAAGATTAACCTCATTCTTGAATAATGAATGATATTGACATAGATTAAATAATCATCAAAACTATTTGAGAGAAATATACTCCTTTTTCTTGAAAACATTTAAATGTCACACTATTTGTCAAGAAGCCATTTAAAAATATATTTTTGAATCAAAGTGTCCCATACCACTTTGAATATTTTAAAAGTAATTTTAATTTTAAAACATTAATGTCCATATAAATAAATCCTTAAACCCATTTTTAAACCATGGACATTAATGAGAAAGATTTATAAGAATAAATCTTTAAAACATTTAAAAATGATATTTTAGTTGGAGTTTCTAACCAAAATAGAGACACTTGAATACAAATAATTGAGGTAATAAAAACTTTTTAATATCATGAGAATAATAGGATTCATGATATACTATTTCAAAGTACATTATATACCCCATATAAAAGTTATTTGGTGTATAACAACAAAGAAGTCTCAATGGAATGTAATTTGAGATGAAATCTATTATGAAGATCGTATCCTTAGTTTAAGGATAAATCAAAAACATAATTATGTGTGAAAAATATAAATACACTCAAAATGATTGGATATTCAGTGTAAATTAATCAGAGGACATTCACACATATTCTTGTAAAGACAACACCAATGAATTGGATATTTAACTCAGCAAATGGATATTGAGTAAAAATTACTCTTATAAAGTTCATATCGATGACTTGAGAAGTTATAAATGGAGTGATTATCTGTATCAAAAGTATATGCATAGAAATGGGGGTGTAAATTATGACATAATCAAATTAATAGTGATTACACACATAATCTTGGAGTAAAACAATCAATGAATTATGCGTAAAACCGAATGAGTGGAAATTGAAATTTCAAATTCCCTTATTGATTTGGTAACTTATGAAAAATACACCCATGAAAGAAGGATCATAAAATGATTATGTAGATATCCATAAATTAAAGTATATTACACAATGAATACAATCATAGGCAGTATACACACCACATGCAATAAATAAGTGGTGAACAATGTAAATCTCATGGAATTAAAAGTGAGATAAGAAACTCCTTACTTTGTAATTTTTCCTTGGTCGAGGGTAGTTTAACCTCCTTTATAATGGTGAAATAATTTTTATTTAATTATAAAATAATCGTATACATTAATATGATATCATATATGATCTTTTAACATTGATTTGTTAATAATATCTTAGTATTATCGTCGTTTTAGGTGTTAACGGATTCATTTTCCTTTATATTATTTGTTATGTGAGCCATATTTGTTATGTATGGTATGTATCTTATTAATATACAGAATTATATCATGTCTCTAAACATTATTTTTAATCATCAAAAGAAATTTAGTCTTGAATGGATATGATGGGGAATGAATCTCATCGCATTCGTGGAGACGGTAATCTGTACGCACGCACGAGAGACAATATCATTATTTTGATATTAAAATAATATATAATTGGATGGTATATCATATATACAGAATAATTATCATGTTATATTTTATTATTTACATTAATTACACTTCATTATCATAACCATCCAAATAATAATGTATTTAAT
Organism: Viscum album; assembly: GCA_963277665.1. Taxonomy (NCBI): domain Eukaryota; kingdom Viridiplantae; phylum Streptophyta; class Magnoliopsida; order Santalales; family Viscaceae; genus Viscum; species Viscum album. Next base: position 912,303,297 of record OY728145.1, read on the forward strand.
AACAATTACACCACGACGTGGAGACAGTAATCCGTACGTACGCACGTATGGTGACATGTCATTCAAACGATGGATAGAATAATGAATATGGTTGTACCATATTTATAATAACATCACAATATATATAAGATAATGTATTTATTATTTTATAATGGAAATAACAAAGAAAGAAGATGTGGAAGAAGAAAAAAACGTGAAAGAGGGTGGTGAAATTATTACCTCTTCTTCGGGTTCTTTCTTTGGATTTTATAAAAATGGATCCTAAAGTTGGCTTTATGACCAAAGGAGGGCCTCTAGGATTAAGTTATGGAAGTTGAGAGGATATTTTGGCGGGGTTTGTCCCAGCCAAAAGGCTTTTAAGGTGTGAATTTGAGAGAAGGGGATGTGACCTTTTATAAGAGGGGTGAGGGGCACCTTAGGAAAAAACTTAAAATATTATTTTATAATAAAATAATTTTAGGTTTATAATGGATAAAAAGAGGATTATTTAAAGGCTAAAGTTGTTAAGGGTCGAAAACCACTCAACCAATAGGTTTTAGACAAGTTTGGGTCACTATATTAACCTTAACCTTTAGATTTAACTCTTAGTTAAATAGTTTTGACATTTACCATGTCTCTTTGTATTTTTATATTATATGGTTAATAAACTTAATATATACTTCCAAGAGATCCCCAAGTGGTTCATTAATGATAAACCTATCATTATATAAGTACTTTGGCCAAACCATATATTTTTAGAAATAGAATACCAATTAATAATTTAATATCTGTTTTAAAAACTCTTTCATGAAAATTTTGACACTATTTGGTATTTTGTTTTTTTCTAAATTTATAACAGCATTATAACTTCGAAACAAATTCATATAACCAACCATAATATGTAATATTAACTTATAAAATTAGTGGAATTCATAAAAATCCTCAAATTAAATTTATTTGGATATTTATAATATCAATTAGTTTAATAGTTCATTCATTAAGTAATAAATGAATCATCATTGTGTCATTAATAAATTAAATTATTTAACGTCTAAAAAATATAAATAAAATAAAATTATTTAGGAAATATTTTTATCTTTATAATTAATTTTTAGAGTCTAATTTATCTTATTTTTAACCCTATATTAAAAATGTTTTATTTATTAAAAATTGATTTTTACTCTTTTAACTCTTCTTTGAATTAAATAATAATAAATGTCCTAATCTAATCCAAGTGGACCAAAGAGGATCATATTTTATTCCTAATGTTTATTTGGTCGAATTATACATATCCAATAGAATTAGGACATGTTTTAGGGTAATAATAATATCATTTTTACCCTTAATTACCCTATTTACTTTTAACTGTGGTAAATAAAAGTAAAAAGTTATTATTAACCAAAAATTATTTCTATCTCATTGAACAACATTTTACTCCTTGAAATTAACCGTGTCTCTCGGATTTTCGAAATTCAACTCACAGAAGTGGTAAATTTATGTTTTCTGTGAATTTGCATATTCTCTTAGGAGGTGGGTAAAAGACGGTGAAAAGTTCAATAAAATTTTTATATATCTAAAATTATTATAAACTTACTCCAATGAATTACATTGAACATATATAGGTATTATGTATCTATTTTGACCTAAAATAAATTTAAATAAAATAAATAATTAAGTAAATAAAAATTCGGTTTTAAACTATAACTCAGTGTGTTTTACTATTCATTAAAAATTAAAAGTTTTCAGAAACATACCAAAAATTCACCCTAAGATAATTTTGATATTATGAATTCAAAAATGAAGTATATTTTACAAAATTTAAAACATATAAATTTCATTTATTATTTTAAAATTAATTCCCCTTGTCAGAACCACAAAGCGTATTTTTATGAAATAATAACTTCCAAAAGATTGACATTTGTTTCTATCCAATTTCAATGTGAAATTACTTAAAATAACCAATATTGGATTAAATGGTAAAAATATAATGTAATTATACATCCAAACCATTCATATGTATAGTTAAACACTATAAATTATTTTGATTAAAAAGGTTGTTTTCAGTTAAAATATATTATTTTTCATTATTCACCCAAATATGAAAGTTATTAGAAAAACACCAAAAATTTATTGAAACAAAATTCTTATGTCCTGATCCCAAAGAAGAACTTTATTTTGTCAAATTTAATATATAAAAGTTTCAAATATTGTATTTAAAAAGGGTTCTCCATTAAAAGGTGAAAAAAGTTTATTTTTTGACAAATACCTCTTTTATCTGAAAAAATGAATTTGTCCTTACATTGTGTCTATGAAACTAATAATATGGATTCTAAAATTATAAGGGTTATATAAAGTTCAAAATTCTATTAATACTATTCATAACCGCTTTTGAATGGCTAGTTTGGTAACTCGTGGTGCGCTTGAACCCGATGTTGTGTGTAGTGTAAGTTATTGAATTACTTTGAAGAACTAAAGTATTATGAAATCTTGGGGTGTTACATTTGGAGTGTTGTTTTAACTATGGTAACATTGATGAATATATATCCTCTAATCTATATGGGTATTAAAAAGGAATATTTTATTTGTATTAAATCTATGTATAAAGAATGATTTGGAATTTTAGTGATGTTCAGAGCCCTCTATATCACCTTGATGCATCAGCAGGTCTCATGAGACAAATCTGTTGGCGACAAACCCTTCGAGTTTGTTTCAAAAGATCAGATGAGTTTCTACCCATAGACTTGAACAATTTTAACAGTATTGTGGTATCATGTGCCAGATACATGATTTCCATTAATAAGAATTCTTTTAATTTATATTAAGTTATTACTGTCCATGTGGTTTTCACTATAACCAAATATATGGATGCAGTTTCATTCACAGTTTATTAATGGAATGTGTTTTTCATTTATTCACCATGCCATATTTACTATGCCAATTTGTTTATGATTCAGTTGTTATTGATTTATGCTCCTACTATTTTTAACACTTACTGAGCATTTGAGATGACCCTATTCATCTGTTTACCTTCAATAGGTTATGAGTATGAGACCATTTATTGAGTTCTTGTGGATTCAGTTTATTAGTTTTTGTTATGTGTTGTATTTTGTTACCTTTCCCAATGTAATATGAGTTACATGCATATATTTAGTTTCTTAAAGACTACTAAACTGATCATTCCTTCAGGATTTAATTACTTTTAATCATGCCAATGTAAAAAAGTAATGCACTAGCTCTGGTCTTCTGGTGTTGTTGCATTACATATATCTTCCCATGAAAATTCATCAACTTTAGGGAAATGGTCTTGAAACAAAAAAGGTTATCCTAGTACATTATTTTCTAATGAATAAAATGGTCCCTTATATCATTATGGATTTATGGATTTGTGATTATTAAATTTATTTTAAAATTGTTTTCTATCACTCACCATTAGAACTTGATGGCTATATTTCTCTTCTATGACCATGTTTTTACATGCCACATATATTCTCCTATGTGGAAACCTAGTTATGAGTTACTTTTTTATAATTGTTTTTTTTTTCAACATAAATTTTTTTATTTTCTAAAAAATTTTAAGGGGAAAGTGAGAACCCTCACATCTTGCAGATTAAACATCAAAAGAAACTATAGATTTTTTGAAAAACATTTTGAGCTTATTTGAATAAATCTCCCTAAAAAATATCCATGGGATAGAATTTACCTCAGAGTCGGGGTGATCCTTTAAGATTCCATCATATTGATGTGCCAAGTTTTCCCAAACTCACATGTATTCCTCATTATTAATCTTCTCCATATTGAATCCCCAGATAAAAATGCGGGTCTTATTATAAAAACACTCACATTTCTCCTTATTGTTGTTCACACAATGAAATCTTCCCATCTATTTCAACGTTTTCAACTCCAAAACTTCCTCTTCCATTTGCTCATTAGAGTGCATATAAGATCCATGTGCTCAAGCACCAAGGGTATCTATCACTGAGGGTCTTCATTGGGCCTTGTCTTACACTACATCTCAGGTTCTATCAACATACCACTTGGGGATGTGGCAGGGACAACATCCTCACATCCTGCAGACGCTAGGACATTGGAGGTGTCGGCTGCTGTATGCTCGACCGAACCTTTATACGTGCTTGTGGGGGTTCTGCCTACAATAATAGGAGCCTGTGAGGGAAAATTCCCATTTCCTCAAAACCTAGTAATATGATTAATGGGTAGGTTATAGTACTCCTTCGAACATCATGGCCTCCAGTTTTTCATAATAAAACCGTCAGAATCCATAGTAACATGTTTACCTTTCCACGAAGAGGATCTGAGATAGTCCTCCTCAATGACCACTTCCTTCGACTCAGTAGGAGAGTCTGAATTATCATCCATTCCCTCTTAAGATGCTTCCATATCCACCTCGGGGGGGCCTCTCTGTGGGTAACCTCTATCCCATTCATCTCCCCAGTATCGTGGTCATTCTCTGCACCTAACACTGCAAACCGGTTTTGCGAGTTCAATTTCGATCCCCCAGATTTGACCATCTCGGCATAAGAAATTCTAGCATGCATGCCCTTATTTGGAATATCTGAGGCTCCTTCCTATTGAAAGGAAATTTTAAGTATTTAACATTTCATAATGCAATCAAATTTTGAGGGTGAAATTCATTTTAAGGGGGGTAGACTGTAACACCCTGATATTTTTAGAAATATTTCGTTCAAATTAATTTTATCTTTTTCATATTTTTTATTTTACGCAACACTGAATATAGTATTTATTATATATTAAATAACTATTTTTTTCTTTCATACACTACACTCAAGAATTATGTTAGCTTTCCCCACAGGCAACACCAACTTGGTTTGCATTACACGCAACACTGAGTTTCTACGAAACATCATTTTATTATTATAATTATTTAAACAGGTGTAGTTATAACATTTCTATTAAAAATAGTAATATGAATTGTAATAACTAATTTTTAAATATTATTTATAATAATATTTTATAGATAAATCATATTGACAATAATACATAAAATATTTTTAGTAAAGACTTTATATACTTGAAAATATTATTTTCTTAAAAGAACATGTTTTTATTTCCTTCTATGAATAATAATAAAATTAATTTTATAAACTTTTAGAAATTTAATTTGATAAATTAAACTTCAATTTTTAATTAATATTTTAAAAATTATATTTAGGTAAATATTTGGTATTTTTCTAAGAAACATCATTTTTGGGTGAATGGTGAAAAATATTGAATTTTAATTCAATCTATTTTTCATCTAATTTATTTATATAGAAAAATTAAATTTTAAGTTGGTTTTAAAGTCAAAAGAGAGAAATTATACAAATATTAATCCAATTTAGTTCATTCGAATCATTTTAATGTTGAATTTGGATATAAAATATTAATGAGCTTTTGAACATTATCACTTTAAAACCCCACCTTCTCGTCGCATCTACGATATTAGTATTAAAATTAATTTTTACACTTCTATGAATTGAATTTCAAAAAAATGTATAGAAATGGTTTTAATAAAAAAAATATTTATATTCTAATATGATCAACTTAATTTTTGAAAAAAATTATTTGTGAAAGTGATTAAAATTATTTACATCGATTAAGGTAAAATTAAGCTTAATAAGGGACTAAACCTTAAACTTAAGGGCTCAAATGACCTAGAAACTTGTCCAACACCCATTTTAGGGACATATTGCATCCATAAACCTTCCAGTATTTATTATTATTGGTTTTGGATTACTTTTTAACTAACAATTTGGGTACACCTAACTTGTTTTCAAAAATTCCAAGTGTATCCCCTCCCTCCCCAATAAAGGGCCACTAACTCTCCCCATTTCTTCACACCTCTTAAACCACTTATTTTTTTCCAAAATCTGCCACTAAACTTCCAAAAATCCCTACCTTACACCTTTAGTCCTCCCTTTTTTCATAAATCCATCCATATAATCTTTTTGGTGCAAACCAATATGAGTTTCCAAAAGAAGAGGTGACATCCTTCCTCAAGCTCCTTTCTTTTATTTTCTTTCTCCATCACCTCAATTCATCTTATTAAATTAAAAAATAATAATATCCTTAGTATCATAAATATAATTATATGTTGTTAATTAAAGGTTTATACCTTCACTTACACACACTTCCATCTAATAAGTAACAAAATTACCATTCTTGTGTACGACAAACTACTGCCTCAAGAAATGATGTTGTTCATTTTACCTTTATAATATCTTATGGTTGGGAATTATGATGGACATTCTATTTTTATGTTATATATCTGATGTTTATTATTTATTTATAATTATTTATTTATTATATAAATCCTACCTTCATGCTTTCCCTTTAGGGTAAAAATGGTAACATTGTTTGTGGAAGTGTGGACTGCCACCTCCTCAAAGTGATTTGATTTGTTCACACTTTATGTGGAATGTATTAAGGATAGGTTTATTAAACTTATATTATGTATATTAAATAATAATTAGTTTTTAATGATATTCTATACATGTATACATATATTTGATTTACTTTCTTTCTTTCAATATTCCATGAAAATGGAAACAACGTTCATGCGTACATACGATCTACCGTCTCCATGAATAGTGTATTTCATTTGATATATATATTTATTTATTTATTTTATATATTATTATAAATGTTTATATACTGAATATATATTATATATAATCCATTTCAACATTATTTAAATAAGTAAATAATTATTTAAGTAATAGTATCAAGAATGACATGTCAAAACCCATACGATAAACAAAGCGGTATTACCCTAAATGTTACGTTAACATGGAATTGTTAATAAATAGGTAATAGAAGGTAATAATAAAATAATATATGGTATTGTATATATTAATATGTTTCTATTATAGATTTATATAAACTAATACTTATTATACAATTGTATTTTACATGTATGATGAATGTCAAGACAGAAGGTATGTTTATTTCATTCATTTTTGTTTTCAAAAGATACAAGCCTTATTCACCACTAATTAATTTTGTGTGGTTTATATAAATACCTTGAATTTATTATATTATTATTATACTTAAGGGTATTTATATTTTCATATCCATTTTATGAAATTTCTTTCATGGTTTTTATGGTTCAAAAGTTACCAAATCGGTAAAGTGGTTTTGTCTCAATTTTACTTCTTTGAGAAACATGTTTTTTTATGCACCTATGTTCTTTTAAGAGGTGTATATGATTCTAATTTACATGTTATATTGTGAATATCCATATTTTTTATGATATTGTAGGCTCCATTTAATTTTATTTCCTTACATGGGGAGTATTATTCAAAGTTACCAAGTAGTAAGAGTTTATTGAAACAATCTCATTGTTTATCAAGATTTTTTATGATAATGATTCCATTAATGAAATATTAAGCTACATATCTCATTAAATATCATGAATTTTATTACCATATAGTTATTCATGCAATATTTAATTAAGGGTACTATTTTATCACCCTTTTTTACATAATATTATCAAGAAAGTATTTTTAAGAATGTTCAACTTTACCTCTCTCTTCGATCAGAAATCCATGTTCCTTCAAAAACCTGTTTTCTAAAAGGTTTACAGAAATATTATAATATTATCCTATTATATTTAAAAAAAATTATCCATTTTTTCCTTTTAATCAAATGTGTTTTTAAAAAATGAAACTTCTTTTCTTTTTATGGTAGAGGCACTTTTCTAAACTTTTTACGGTGCAAAAGGAATGTTCAGCATACATGGATTTACCCACTGTCATAACTGAAATTACCTTTAGTATTCTTTTACAATATTAAAAATTTATTATTTTAATAGAAATTTTTTTCCAAATATTCTGTAAATTCATTTTTTTGAATTTTTTTTCAATAAAAAAATATTTATAAAAAAAATTGTTTAAAAAGTGTTTTTAAATGATTTTAAAAAAATCATTTATAAGTTTTCAAAAGGTTTTTTTTTCAAGGAAATGGATTTTTATGATTTTACAAGATTATTTTATATTTTTTAAAATTATTTTAAAATAAAAATGTTTAAAAAAAAATTCAAGCTTCTGTTGTAATTTTTCTATGGAAATGGTTTTCAAAATATTTTCAAGATTCTTTTAAACATTTTCAAGGAAAATAGTTTTCATAATGGTTTTCAAAATGTTTTCTTGCTTTCTTTATAAGTTTTCAAATTATTTTCATATAAATGGTTTTTGAAATGATGTCTAGATTTATTTATAAGTTTTCAAAGAAAAATTTATTTATAATGTTCTCAATTATTACTTTATAAGTTTTTCATGTTTATTTTCAAGAAAATGTTTTTCAAAAGGATTTATGTTTAAAAAATCATTTTTCATGAAGAAATGATAATTTCCAAGATAATTTTTTTTAAAGATCTTTCAAAAATATTTTTTATATAATATGACATTCGTTGGTGTTAATCATTCCTTATTAGGGATATGATCCAAGATTCCTTTCAATATCTTTATCTAAATGGTTTATGTTTTGATAGAATAACATTCATGATACCAATTTCTTATTCGCTAGTTATATGTTTATGAAATCGTTTTCTCTTTTGTAGGTTATATGTTTATGAAATATGTTTCCCTCTCATGGGTTATATGTTTATGAAATCCATTTATCTTTCATGGGTTATAATTTTATGAAACCCATTTCTTTTCTAGGGTTATCCTTTGATGAAATGATTATGAAACCTGTCTCTTTTCTATAGGTTAGTATAATATTACATGTTTATGATACCCTTTCATTTTTTTCGGTTATGTTATATTTAATGTTTCTGATTTCGTGACTCACATATGTATGATTTAATTATGAGATTGGTGGGACATATATATCCCTCCAATTAATTGGATAAATATTTATATCTCATGAGATAGACATGAAGGACATTGTCTGCTAAGATAGTCTTGGGAGTGATCCTTGACTAATAATATGGTCATGGGAGTGAACCATGACTACCAATATTGTTATGGGAGTGAACCATGACAACCAATATGGTATGAGGAGTGAACCCATACTACTAATGTGGCCTTGATAGTGATTCCTTGTATAAGGTGTCAGCCTTAAAACATTACTTAATCTAGATTTAAACCAAGAATTAACATTGAAGATATTTTCAAGTTTAGAGTTTTAAATAATTAGGCCACAACTATTAAATTATATCTCAAATATTATAAAGTAGACATGTCTACTCAATATCCATTTTTTCATAAAATAAAAACACTTAAAAGAAAAAATAATTCTTTTCTTGATATAAATATTCATGAATTCTTCCTTTCTCTTACCCTTCCTTATACCCTGTGAAAAATATTTCAAAAACATGAGATGAGCATAAAAAGCTTAGTAAGGGTTATAAAATAAATAAAAAAACATTAGTCCATCAATACATACAAAACATAATCTCATAAACATACCTCATGAAATCATAAGATTTATGAATAACACATAGAAATCATAAATCATAAAGGTAACTTGTGGAATCCATATCCTACTTACATTGTAGCTTTCACAGCTACATAGGGAGTTATGTTTGGAATACTTATCACAGTATATTCCCTAAATATATTAGGAGAAACATTAATGTTTACCTATTTCACATTACCCAATGAATTGGAGAGTTATCTCGGTCTCACCCACCCTAGTTTTATCATGGAACCACCCGTATATGAAAACAATGCCCAAGAACCACAACATAATCATAACACATGAACAAGAATAAAGGAAAGATAACATTTCCACATTGTGATAAAAAGATATCTGTTCAAGATATTGACATAATAAATCCATTATAAAAACCATTTAAAATAACAAAATACATAAAAATGTTATTTGGTATTTATTTTTATTTTAAAAACATTATGGCTTGTTAGGGAATCCGAATATAAAATAATACTCACAGTGGCGGAAAGGTCATTGTCACCGTGTAGTTTAAAAAGAAACATTCTTTTTGTAATTTAGTAAAAAACTTCATAGATAAAAGATTCCCTTTTAAAACCATTGAATGAAATTAAAAAAAATGTATAATTATACACCATATAAAAGAAGGTTGTGAATAACCCAAAATATGCCTCAATGAAAGGAGATTGAGACGAAGTTCCGTACCTTGAGTCCAACTCGTCATGTATGTTCCTTATTCTTGATGAATAATAAAATTAAGTTAATTTATACTTGCTTCATAACCTTTTTCAATTTTATTATTCCTTTTATATCACTTATTTCCACATTATAAACATTACATAATTATTTAAGTTAATATCGATCATTTTGCCGATATTTGGTACTTGAGTCAAAAATGATCTTGTTATAATTAAAAATTGTCCATGTGGTAAAAATTACATTATCTCTAGAATTTTATTTATGATTTAGATATATTATATATCCATTATATATGTATTTTATAATATTTTATAACATTTGGATATAATAAATGAAAAGTATAGTTCATGGAGACAGTAAGTCGTACGTACGTATGAACACTACTTTCATTAATTTTTCATATTTAAAGGAATGAAAACTAATTGATTCATAGGTATATTATAATTATATTATAATATTTTATTTTATATACATTACATAAGTTCACTAACTACATCCTTTATATGTTCAATGTATGGCACGGACGAGTCATATCACTTTGAGGGGGTGGTAGTCTGCACTTCCTCAAATGAAATTATCGTATTTACCCATTATTGAAACCATAAATTTATGATATAAATGAAAAATACAGAAGCATAGAGAAAATATAAATATAATATATACCAGATATAAATACATTTCCATCATAATGGCTACCATGAGAGGTGGTAGGAAGATATTGAACAATCATCGTTTCGTGAGGCAGTAGTTCACCGTCTACAGAAACTGTATGTTCAATACCCATTAGACGGAGGTGTGTGTAAGTTTAGTTTGAATCCTTATCATAATAACATCCTATTTTATTGAGGATACTAGTTTTTTTATATAATTTCAGAAAAATAAAATAATATGGAGTGAAGAAGTAGAATAATGGAAAGGAATTTTATAGAAGACACTACCTCTTAAAATGTGTAACACTGTTTGATTTGAGCCAAAAGGCTTTCTGGAATTTCCTTCTTCCTAGAAGAAATATTCTAGGAGGAATAGTGGGATGTTGGGAGTTTCTTGGAGCATAGTTTGGGTGAGCCAAGTATCTTGAGAGGTGCGAGTAAGGGTTAGAGGTGGTGCCCTTTTATAAGAGGGAGGAGGGGCACATAAAGAATATCTGGAAATATTATTTTATTATAAATTCATATTTGGTTTCAAAAAGTCGCAAAGTAATTTATTTTATAGATAATATTCTTTTGGGTTGAAAACCTCTCAACCAATAGGTATTAGACAAGTTTTGTCTCATTTTTAACCTTATATTTTAGCTTTAACCCTTAGTTAACTAATTTGACTCTCACCATGTCTTCTTATATATTCATACTATATAGTTAATATAGTAACTATAAAATTACAATAAAACCTCAACTGTTTCATTAATAATATGTTCAAAATTATTTAAGTCATTTTTTTGAATCTTAGATTTTTATGACTATTATATCATTTAATAAAATATTACTTCTTTTAAAAAAACTCATTTATGTCAATTTATATACTATTCATATCATGAATTTTAAAAAATCTATCAAAAATTGATTCTTTTAAAAAAAACTTCATTAATTAAAATATAACAAGTCATAAGTATCCTTAAACTTTGTGGATGACATAAAATAATTCAGAATAAATTTATTTTAATATTTATAATCTCATTTATTTAAATCATTCATTAATAAGGTAATCATTACATCATCATTGTGTCATAAATATATTTGTGTATTTAATGTCTAAAAAATATAAACAAAATACCATTATGTAGGAAATATTTTTAGATTTCTAATGACTATTTATATTCAAATATATCAAATATATTACCCCATATAAATATTTTTTTAGTTAAATATACATGTTTAAGTAATATTTTACTTAACTTTAAATTAAAAGTAATTAAATGTCATTTTCACACATGAGTGGCTCCATGGGGACCTAAAATCGACCCAATGATGACTATGGTTATAAATATATCGTCCAATAGGGTTATTACACGTGTTATGGTAATTTAATATTATTATAATATTATTTTTACCCTTATCTGCCAGATTTACCTTTTAACCATAGTAAATAAAATATTTACTGAAGTTACTATTCATAATGTCTAATAATAAAAGGTACCTATTTACAAAATTTGGAACTAATGATTCTAAATAGGGAATCCATTTTTCTAAATTCAAAACACAGAATTTACAAAAATTAATTTAAGATAAATTCTCTTTGTCAAAACCAAAAAGTGTGTTTTTAAGAAATAATAATTATCAAAAGATTGGCGTGTGTTTATGTCTAATTAAAAATTGAAATTACATACAATGGACAAAATTGGATTAAATGGTAAAAAAAATAATCTAATTACCCTTTAAAATGAATTAAAAAGATAATCAAACCATATAAATAAATCAGATGAAAAGACGGTATTGACTTAAAATGCAGTATTTTTCACTATTCATTAAAAATGAACTTTTTCAGAAAAATACCAAAAAATTACCTAAAGTAATTTTTGATGTCCTACTTCTAAAAAATGATGTAATTTATATATAAGTAAATACTAGGTCTTTATATATAATCTTATATTACTCCATAGTTCATGACCTACTGGTTTAAATCCTTATTTGGGTTATCTGAATATCATCCAAGACTTCACTTGATTAAAGGAAATCAAAGGAAAATTGGTATGTATGGATTGTATAGTGTCATTTTAATTCCTCAATGGTGATTGTTAAATAGAAATGTATATATTCCAATTATGTCAGGGTAAATTGATTGGTTATTTTTATTTATATTCCACTATAGCCTATGTAATACAATTAATTCCTATACCAGGATTCATTTCCTGAATTCACCCGATGGGAAACATTGAGTATTCATGAATTTCACTCCATGGTTGGATAGGGACAACCTATAGTCCATTAGGATAAATGAAATGGATGTCATTTTTAACCATTTATTTCTTATTATCCCTTTTTTAAAACTCTAAATTTATAAATTTAGACTCACATATTTCAAAAGGAGAGTTATCATTATATAGTATTTAGACTTTCCCATCAACTAAGTATTCCATACACTGATGGAATAATGAAGGAAATCCCACATGTATATACAGAAAAAACTTCCCTAAAATTAATTAATGGTTATATCTTAGAAAATCACCAAAATTTTAGAGTTATAAATTATATCTAGATGTTGGGATTATAATTTGGTCCTCCCAATTGGATCTTACTCACTTTTTTAATACACTTGGATTTTTAAAAGTTTTCTTCACTATATTCTAAGTAGTGTAGGGTATATAATTATATGAGAGTAATTTTGGATCTATTTTACAGAAAATATCAATTATTTTCAATATCATAAAGTTTTCCAAATACATATAGGGGTATGATGTGTCCCTGTATAGAAACATCTCAATCTGGTTCGTTAAAGGGAATGACTATGTGACATCGAATATAGTCAGTCTCAACCTAATATACGTAGAAAATTTCCACTTTATCCTCAAACTATTAAGTGGTTGAGAAATCCTTGATGATAGTCTCTCTGAGTTACATTGAAATATGATGGAATCCAAAAGGGGGGGATTGGTTGGGATGACAACAAGCTATTTAAAGATGTCATATTCCATGATTGGGGGTCTATGCTTTCTATTTTTCAGTTGCTCCATGGACTGAGGATTAGAGGCCAATGATTATTGTGCTGGAATCTTCCTTCCATGATTATAAATGGGGGAATATTTTCCATCTTTATGTTGGGTTGATCCATCCCATGGTTTGATTTTGAGCAGATAATTTTATGTTTTCCAATTTATCCTCTTGTATAATTGGGTTCGAACAAGCCTTGAGTAATTCAATATTAGTTTTATTCCTCTATTTATCTCATTTTAGTTATTATATCCTATATTTTTATTCATATATAGATTTATTAGAAACTATGTCTATCTATCAAGTTTCATTTCCATTCTATCTTCCATAACCTACTTCTCCTCTATGACTTGTTCACTAATTCTTGGTGGGAAACTTATGATCTTATAAGTCTTCATATCTATTAGAGAAGGGGTATATCAAGTGGATGACATTGAAAGATCTATATCTTGGTTCTTCATTTTTTGATAATCCTATTTGGTGGGGTAGTTTCCATCCTAACCATGATAGGGTTAAGAAGTCTTAGAGAGTCTGGACCATCTTAGGAACTCTCAAAGGTTCCTCCTCTTGAGTCTTTTTTTCAAAACTATTTACATAAAAAATTGGAATATTATGATGATTAATATGTCACATATTGTTTTGTTGTGATGATTTGGGTCATAATTTTCTATTTTATGTATGCATTGATTATATAATTCACTCATTTTACTGATTTCTTGGTCTTGCAGTCATCAAATTTCTATACTCCCTTGGCTTGGACTTCATTGCATTCACCTTCTCCTTAGAGTGGGGTACCTAAATGAAAGTCACTTATTTCATGGTTTTACCCAATTGGACTTATCTAGAATAAACCATATTATGTATTATATTCTTTAATATTAAGTAGTATCAAATGTCGTTCCCTAAGATCTATTGGAATACAAAGTAATATATGTGGTCATTCATACTAGTATTGTTAATCATTCTGACTTCTGGTAATTTGATCATGTTTTTTCCCATATAATTAATGAAGAAAACTAAAAAGAATTAATTTTTGAAGTAAAATACTTTATCCTTCAAAACAAAAAATTTTAGGAAATTTGGTGCTTTCTTTCCCCAATGATGAGTCAAATATTCTTATTATTTTTGTTCTAGAGGAGGAACCAAATTATATAGAGTGGTCCTAAAGGTTGGATCTAGAATTAATGATGGATTAAGTGTGATGATAACATAATCTATTTTATGATATCCCTATTCTTTTGGTGAAGGCATCAATTGTGGTTTAATACTGGGGAATTGAATGGGCACTTCTAGTAACTGTTCCATTCCTATAAACTCCCAAAAATCACAATAGTATTTAAAAAGTATAATAAGTGTCTACAAATCACCATAGATATTTTATATAACTTCTCTTGTATGAGTTTCATATTCAATGAATATCTAAAGGGTTTCCACATGGAAATAAATTCTATGACACGCTCATTTTCACATTGTTTATAGTTTTATAGGGGAAGGAGTGTTTTCTTCTTCATCATCGGGAAAAATTTATTGAGGAACTACCATCAAAGAACTCTTAAATATGAAATGGACCCTACAGGTAGATTATTATAGCATGAAAATTTCAGTCCCTTTTGTGTTTGAATGAAACACATAATCTTCTCTACTTCTTATTTATCAGATGTTTTCATCATGGGGATGCACCAAGATGCAAAATGAATTGGATATTGCTTTAAATCTCCCATGTTTTTTAATATTAAGAAGGTGGGTTTTTTTCTAAGTTAAGTGGTGGAGGATTCAAGTCCACTAATTCTGGGCAAGGTTTTATCTCTAGTTATACACCTATGAATCACTCTTCTATGGATCTAATCTAAGATGATAGGTACTCAAAGGAATCAAGGAGTTCTGGTGGGACAGTCATTAGGAAGATGCTTGAGTAAAGTCCATAGGTAGATCCTGATATCATTCGATCACCTATGTTTTTTGTTGATATGTAGTTTGATCCATATTAGATTATCTCATTTGATGTGGTTGTATCTGGTGAACTAGTGGTAGAAATTCCTAATAATTTATACACTTTGGATTTAGATAAACTAATTTTATAGAACATGATTCATTTGGGTGTCTAGACTCTTCTTTTATTGTCTGATAATTCCATTCTTGTAAGATATATACAGGAGGAGAAACATTGACCTTTGTTCAAAATTTAAACTTATTATGAATACTAACTCAGAGTAATTAAACATTTGGTTTCTTTATAATATATATAAATTGACCATTCCTTTCCCCTTAACTGACCCGACTTCGCTCCCTCGATTTCCTCTAATCAGAGTGAGACCTAAAGTCCATTCTTGTGTGAATAGAGTTCTGTTAGTTTCAATTTCTCCCTTGGAGTTCATGAATGCTTCAAAAATTCTGTATCTTACCCTGGTTGATCATTTTGGGAAAAAGAAACCCTTAGTAGACACCTTCAACAGGTTATTTTTCTCTTCTTGGAAGCTTTGGGATCAGGTGATTGTTAATCATTTAGATTCAAAGCACATTCAGATTTTTTTTGTCTGAGGAAGATATGATCTATGTTTGGGCCAATGCTCTGTGATCTATGGATGGATTCTGGTTTAATCTATTTTAATGGTCCTTTAATTGTCATCTAATGCATTATTCCCCATTTACAGCGCTCAAGATTTCACTTCTTGGTCTTCTGTTACCTTTCTGGAATCTATAAATTCTTCCGTTAATCAAAAATATGATAGGTCACTACCACTTTTTGGATACCCACACCAACACCATTTTTCATCTAGTCTCCCAGGGAATTTTCATCGAATTTGATGTGTCAAACGGACCATTGGACTCCATCATCATTGAGATTGAAGGAGAGCTAAGCTGTAATTAGAAGGTTTGTTTTTACTATTGGGTTCCATTTTTCATTGGATATCATTGTTTAGGTCATGATTCTTATAGATGTCATCAAATCCCCTCAGGTGGAATTGTTGATGCAGGCTATGTCAACAGAATGGATCATCAGGGTACCAGTGGGGATGGAATCCCCTCCAATGTGAAGCATGCAGTTAATACATTTAATCTTGAAGGCAGTGTGGTGGATCTGACAAGTAGCATCTGGGGTGGTCCTCCTGGTGAATATGGTAACCTCCAAGTTAGGACTCGTGAAGGATCCGGTGATGGTTGTGCTAGTTATGGTCAGGGGAATAGCAAGGATAATGATACCCAGTGTTCGGATGGAGAAATAAAGCAAAAAACCAGTAAAGAACTTACCTCCTGAACTCAGTGTAGCAGAGATCTTTAACAAGATAAGGAGAAATTTGGTGAGTCCTCCTAGAAGCAATTCATTTTCACAGGGTTTCCAGACTCGTGTGATGATTGGGGAATCTTCAGATATGCACAATTCTAAATCTCAGGATCTGGGGATCTCTAATGGAGCTATTGGACCAACTTCCAAGGTTGTGGTGAGTCTTAATCCATGTACTTATGTGGTGGTTGTGAGTGCTGGTGATAGAAACAAATTTGACAGGGTGATACATTCTACTGAAAAGGGTAAGTCCAAGGATGGGAAGGAGTGGTATAATCCTAAACATGATATAGGCAGGCCATTGATTACTGGTCAGGGAACCAACTCGGGGTGGACTTTGTGCTGCCTCAACTTAAACAACCAATTTGAAAGATTAATTAATCCGAGATATATTGAAGGAAACTCAAAATATCCCTATGAGGTCAAGTGTGATGGATATGAAAACCCCTCAGATGAAATTTGTTTGGTAGGGTTTAGTAAAGGTCTACACAATCAAAGAATGAAGAAATGGAATAAGGAAAATAGGGACTAGGGGAGTTGTATTATTTCCAAAAAGCCAAAACCTAAGAGCCGTATGAACTAATCCTATATTACTAAACCGATGGAGACTCATTCATCCAAGAAAGAGAGCAAACACAAGAAGCACAAGATCCGGCCAGAGGTAGGATAGGAGGCTTAGCAGGATCGTTCCATAGAGTCTCACTTGCAAGTGAAAGGAGCCTCAAATGTAGTTAAACATCAAAAGGAGATGTATCTACATTCTAAGGAGGCGATGATGGTGATGGAGGATGCTCTTCCCCCTGGACAAAAATGGCAGGTAGGATCTCCCTATGGATTTCAGTTCCTAAAGGAAGAGGATCTAGATAATCATATGGAAGTACTCAAGCACTATGGTTAAGAAATGAAGGAGGATCTTCTGGTGATCAAGGAAACGACGGAAGACCTTGACCAAATGATGGAAAGATTTATCCAGGTGGAAGTTTCCAGGGAGTAAGCAGAATGAATTGACAAGAAAAGATCATAAATTTATTATAGGATTAAATATAGATAATATTAATAAATCATAATATATGAAGGCTTGTGATTATCTAGAAAGGCACTGTGAATACAACATAGAGGAAGATCTAGACTGCCAAGTAAGTTCTCTCTCTTGGAAACTATTGAGGGAAGGATATTCTAACCACCTTATACTTATGTTTAATAAGTTTGTATTTTCTATTTATGTATGACCTAATTTTCTGTGAGGGTTCTCACTATCCCATTAATAGTGTTTGAAAATAAAAAAAAAAGTTAAGTTGGAGTGGTAGATTAATATTTGGAGGATCTCCCAAATCATGATTTTGTCTCTGATGTTGGGTATTCACACCTTCATTAAGTATTTAGGTCTAGAACACATTTATAATTTATTCCCCTTCAATAGATTCTTCCATATTACGTTCATTCTCTTTGTTATCCATAGGGCCAACCCCATTAAATTTACTAGTGTGAATTATGTCACAATAATCAAATCATTCTATATGTTAAAAATAAAAGAGGGATTTATCATCCACCAAGAATATATCAAGGGAAAAATCATTTTCCACCTTGATATAAGGTTTCCTAGTATGGAAAATTGGTTTATATCCCCTTTTAGGTTTCACATCCTCAATGTTCCCCTGAAAGTGATTTTTAAAGGGTGATCTTGATCGATTCCCCAATATAGTTCACAAAACTCATCTCCAAGGAGAAGGATGGATCATGTAGTGAAATAAACAATAATAATTATTCTTGTAAATTTCCCTTGGCCTAGATAAGACTTGTTTACTTATAGGAGTATGGGTAATGATTCCCCCATCCCAATGGGTTGGGGTTGATTTGGCTCTTTCACTATTACAACCTCGCTTCACTATGTATTTTATGATCTTAAGTAATTTGGGGATGGTAAAATGACCTTATCCCTATGATCTAGGATTTATTATGTAATGCTATTGAGTTGGTAGATTTCATTGGCTTTTTGGATTTCTAGGCCTCTATTTAGGCATGATATGGATATAATAGATATTAATAGAGAGAATCACTCACAACTAAGTGTTTCTTTGTAGTCACATGCTTTATTTTACTTATATGAGAGGATTTATTGAATTTATTTGTATCCTAATATAGAATTATATTAACGTATTTATCACACTTGTTGTACAACTTCTAGGTTCTGGGAACATTAGGATTTCATTGGATGGAATTACTTGCATAAACAAAACTGAATCCTAAAACATAGCCTAAATCAATGGCATTGCAAGATTATTTTACCAGAGATCCTTGTTTCTTGGTAATTAGGGTTAAATAAAAAGTACCATATTCCTATCATCCTCTGATACACACAATAGGTTGGTTCGGTGAAATTATCTGGTGAATATCCTTCATAATATAGTGGAAATAACATTGAAGGTTCTCTAAGTATTTTCCTGATTTTGGGTTTTGTCCCACTAATAATGTAGGCAAGTCAACTTGGTGAAAAATATTATTCATCTCCTTGATTTGATTAGTGTACTACTCATAAGATAGATAGATATTCTTGATATGATAGATATTATCCTTTATGTTTGTAATATAATATGGTATGTATTCATCCTTGAATACATATTGCATGTCATATCTAGGAATAGCCATGGTCTTGAAGAGGACTAGAATTATTTTTTTATCCAAATATCACCACATGTTCAGGGAATTGTCATAATATTTATAAAGTGGTTCCTCTACATGGATTCACTATAGTGGTCATCTTTCTACTACTTAGTCAAGGGTTGTGGAATTATTTAGAACCTACTCAATTACATCAAAGGTTTTATAGTCTGGGGGTGGCATTGATTAGGATTTCTACCCAAATCACCCACATATAGGGATAAAATATTGATGATTAATTATTATTTTCCTGGTCTATCAATACTAACATTATTAAGTTCCTCTCGATATGAGGGAAAACCTGAAACATTTTCAAAATTTTGAGGACCTTCAAGCTAAGGAGATATGTTATTGAAGAGAGGACCATCAAAACTAGCGTGATGGGGAGGATCTTTGTGACTTACCTTCAAATCTTGATAGATAGGATCTCTGTTGAAGGTGCTCAGTGGAGGACCTCCAAAGTTGATGATCATGGCATTGTAGGTCAGACAACCATAGTTTCCTTCTCTTATTTATGAAGAGATAAAAAACTATTAAGATGTTATTAAGATATGAAAAATGGAATCAATGATATCAACGCTTAATAGGGAAGGTAATTGTCCTTGGTATTTTTGTTTCCCTGGATGAGATATTCTTCTAGATACTCTAGGTCTTGAAATAAAGGTTGGAACCTCAATAATAAGTGTATTTATACAGTGTGAGAAATGAATCTCATAAGTAGGAGTTCTCGTAGGAGGCTTCTCTTTTGTCCCAGGGACATCCTAACATGATTCCTTGACGTGAGTGGGAATATTATCCTGCTCTTTGATCATTTTTAGAATATGTTTCCCGACCTTATATATATATATATATATATATATATTAGTATAAATGTGAATAAGATCCTTCTCTGGGTCTTTATTCATTTTCAAGATATTCTAATGAGAATCATATATCAGGGTAGGGATATAAGTATACTTTTTTTGCCTCTAAAATGTGATTATATTCCTTGTGGGTGTGAGAAAGAATAAATACTTGGTTCTATAGCTCTTCTGGGATATGTTGAAGGACTTCATCAATTGCTCCCAAAATATGTCGAAAAAATTCATAGGCTGGAATAGATACATGATCTTGTTATATGTTTTTAATCAAAGTCTGAATATTTCAATGAACGTTTTGAGTTTTGATGGGGGTATAGATATAAGAATTCTCTTTCATATCCATCTAAATATGTTTATGAAGGGATTATAGATATCATCCTACTCCTGTGCTGCCACTAGAATATGTTGATGACCTTCCTATATCACTTTCAGGGTATGTTTGCATCTTGATGGGTTCTGGAAAGGGGGTAGACCTACTATTAGATATCTTAAAATACATGATGATGGTATTCCTAGATAAGAATATGAATATAATCATACTCTCTATCAACCATATTCAGCCTCCCATGATGATATTTCCTCCCTGGTTCCCTGGTCTGGATGTTCGAGGCAAATATCTATTGGGTGTCCTCCACAACACACTCTTGAGGATATGAATATATATGGTGGTAGTAATGTAAATTGGTATAAGGATCCCTCTTAGGTATCTATTGAGTATTAGTTGTGAGAATGTGGCCAACACTTTCCTCCACCTCCCTAAATAAGGAATATTCGTTTTATTATGCTCTGGGGATAGGCTCCCAAAGTGGTTAGGGGCATCCATTGGTGGAACCTTTATTTTCGTACGTAGTTTTCAGGGGATAGTTGATGGGGATTCATTTACTAGAAGATTTTGTGATATTCCTATAATATTGTTATGGATTCTATAATATGGTACTCCCAGATCAGCACATTCTTCAATTGTAATTGAAGCCCTAAGTATGTGACAACATTCCCTTGGGATGCAGATTCTCAACTATCATCATGATTGAATTTTATGTCTACTCCATTTTTTGGTAATGATTCAAGGATACCTATATTGGTTTATCATTCTTCCTAGTTTGGATAAAGAATAAAAAAATAGATAAATAAGGACATGATGTCGTTATTTGGATTGAAGTGAGCTCTGAAGGAATTCTTATAGGGGAAGGGAACCACAAAAAAAGAGCTGTCAGTGTAGTATCTTTAAAAAAAGTGAATGTCCAATTGATCTATTTCACTAGTAATGAATTCACATAAAGTTCACCACTTTATTTTTCTTCATCCCCTATAATTATGAAATTTAATTCATGTATAGAACTATATTCTAAATGAATACAATCACTTTGACATTATTAGCAACACTTTCGGTATATCATTGATTAAGATGATAGAAGGTTAGGCTTATCCATACATTTTATAAGGGGGTATTTTTTCTATGGGGATCTCTTAATTATATTAGACATTATCATGAATACTTTAAAGTAATGTTATCTATACTAGTTACCTAAATTCAATTGGTCAATTGATCCCACACGTCGATGTGGACATCTATTTATATCTAGGGTTCTTCATCATTTTTTTATATTATCGTTTGAAACCACACAGTTGGGTGATGTAGAGTTTATCATTATCTAGGGAGGTGAAAGGTGTTGTAGAGTTTGTATTAGGACCATTATAGGGTATTATTATCTATGAATGTTATTATAACTCAGGTAGTTTGGTGAAACTTAGTGGGATTTGTCACACCTTTTATGTTCATGCAATAAGTACTGATACAATTCCTTCTAATATCATGCTATCATGACCATATATAGTTTCTTTGAATGTAGTGCATCGAGGACCTATGGGGTGTTCATAATGAACCTAAAATAGGTATCATATGCATCTTGTTCAACATGAATCAAAACCCACATTGTTTAGGTTTTATAGTATATGGTTATGTGATAAGAACTGTCTATGTAGTTTAACGTCATGTTGTAATGGTGATTGTGTCATGAAAGGGGAGACAACATTGGATTAAGAATGGATTATGCATCAGTTTTCCATTTTTGGTTCATCTTACTCATTGATAACTAAGTATCATGGGGTGTAATTAAACTCATAAAAAATATGGACCATTTAGGTACACTGGATAGAAGGGGACATTTATCATTGAGGTTGAGTTTCTTGTAGGTAACACAACCCATAAGGTAGAGTTTATCATAGGAAAAATGGAAAATTGAGGAATGTTTAGGGAATAAACTGAATCAAAAGGATAATCAATCCCTGAGTTTGGTAAGAATAAGTGGGGGTTATGCATATTCTACCTGAATGCATTCAACATGGTAGATGACTCGAGTGAAAGAGGGTTTCAAGGATTACTCCATATTTGAGTCCAATTATATGTTCCTAACCCATTGAGTGGATGATGGAGGTACACTATATGTTAAGGACAACAAGAATAATAACAATGATGAGCATCATAATCTTGGAGGGGTCCCACCTGTATCCTAATGATAGTGAACCTCATTACTAAGTGAATACATGATTCTTATTACCTTAATGGTTATATTAGTTTGGGAGGATAACTTCGGATGGATCAATTATTAATAGAATACATGATCAAAGGGGTGTATACTAGTATAAATTTAATCCCATACATCTATGTTATGTGACCTTGGAGGAGGTCTTGATGGGATTTCCTTTTTTGGATTTTGACCTTCGTGAAAGGAGGACATCAATTTTATATAGATCAATCCAACCAAGGTAGATGACCTGTGTGTAAGAATGGATATGAAAAGGGAAAATTACTTAAAATTCGGTTAATTCATGATGTGACCAACCATGGTTTAAATATTTCATAGACAAGAAACATTGGGAAGAGGCTAAAATTAATTTTTGTAATCCCGAATTTCAAGTAGAATTTGTGTTCTATGTGAGTAGTCATGGTTTATTAAAGTTATGAATTTAAGGTTTCTAGTTTACAAATGAGCTACATGAGAAACCCTTCTTGAATGGGTATCTAGGGGGTTCCTTCACAAAATACATATACAGGAGGTTCCATGAGAATTTTACATGACAAAGGAATTATTACAATGATCTTATACAGTTTCCTTCCTCTTCTCACAGGCATCAATTTAGAGATCACATGGGTTTCTTCAAAATTTTGTATGAATGAAGTGACTAAAAATGATTTAAAATCTCTTTTAGAGTGAAATAAATTAATTAATAGATTCCTCTAAGAATATAATGCTTAATTTATAGATTTCCCCACCCAATACTCTCATGATTTTTGATGTTTTTTTCAAGGTATTTATAGCCAAAACCCCATAACCACCTTCCTAGATTATGTGGTTGAGAAAATATATGTAAACAAGAAATATTTCTGGGATCTGATAATTTTATTTCATTGTTAAGACTCTTCAAGGATTTGTATTTACTTCACCATAAGGAAGAATTATTATAGAGACATCAAGAAGTGATATATTAATCATGAGGAAATTTCAATGGAATTTTCAGTTCAGCATAAGGTGGATTAATTAGCAATGCCAATTGGTTAGAAGATGGTGATATGCTTGGCCTACTGATTACAATAATTCTAGATGGGGATTTATATAGTTGATCAATTATTATTGTTGAAAACAGATCGGGGGCCATGATAATATGAGTTCAATGTAACCAGGTGATGATAATATGAGGTCAACGCAACCGGGTTACCAACATGACCCCACTATATATGGGGAGGTACCACCTACGGATGTTTAATGAAATTAATTTTTAATATTAATCCATGTTTTTAAAAAGAAACTAAGTTTTTTATTTTTAATTCCAGATAAATATATCTTTTTTTAGTGTTCTCTCATGGATGTAGGATTAATGTATGAACCATGTAAATCGAAAAGTGTTATTTACTATTTCCCTATTGATTCTTTTTGTATGCCTATATAGGTTTTTCAAAAATTATTTGTGCATGGTGATTTAGGGTGAATTAGGGGTTCTTAAGTTATAGTGCTATTAATTTTTGAGGTTTTGTGTATTAAGTGCATGTAACGCCCAAGGGTTAATTTTGCAGTGAATGCAAAATCCTGATTCTAGTGGTTGAACGTTTGTTTACTTCATGATTTGTGATTATTTTATTTTTTACCTTCCTATCTAGTAATGTGGTATCTTATCTTGGTTCAAGACATATTCAATATAACGATGTATTTTTGTTTCTTTTTTTCCATGACATTATTGGATTTAGTGAGAGATATTGCATCATTTCAATGGAATTAGAAGATAGAAATATTTGGATTGATAAGTCTGGTGGAAAGGATTGTAGCTTCTAGAGGATTCATATGAAATATTGTCTCATCCAAAAGGAAATTAATATTCCATTAAATGGAATCTAACCTAATAATATGGGGAAAGAATAATGTGAATATATGGATCATAAAACACTTATAATAACTCACATGTTACTAGAAATGAATGTTCCTTTCAATATCCAGGATAATAAAAAAACAAAAAAAACGGATGATATCCCTACAAGACATTGTGATAATCCCCCCTCCTTTGGTACCCCTGATAGGTAGGAAATGAAGATAAAGTACCCATGAATCCCTCCTTTAATAGGCTTCTTGTAAGCGACATTCATTGAATGTATAATACACGCAAATGATATCATTAACTAATATAAGTTACATATAATAGATATGATAGAGCCACCAATCAATGATATATCATGTAAAAAATAAACCAAGAACCCATTGAATCAAATGCAATAATTCACGATGTGAAATACATTAAAGGTCTCCAAAATGGAACTACAAAAGACTCTTAGGAAATAAAAACTCTCCACTACAAGATATTATAATCCGGATCGATCACACAATCCCCCTTGATTTCTGGAAAAAAAATATTATATATTTGTAGGGTAAGCATAAAAAATATACTCAATAGAATCCTCCTTGGGACCTCTTGAAAATGTAGTGAAATCATACTAATTGTCTAGTGAGTAAATAGTAGAACTAATATGCACCTATTAGGTTAAATGATCATTCCTAACCTCACTAAGGATCAATCACCAAGTATCATATCCAACATAAGAAGATAATATCATGAGAACATAATCATAGTCACCCTACAACCACCTCCACACTGGTTCATCACTCTCATTCCCCAACGTCCAAAATCCAGATATCTATCCCATCCATATTCATCTCATAGAAAAAACATATCCATTATAGTAGGGTATTATAAACATAAAGGAAATAAACCTTCTATCACCCTCCTAACATGTATTACCCATTCATTTCCTGCATTTACAAATTAGTTATAGCCTGAATATATTTAATTCTAACTCATGCCAAATTAACGAATAAATTTAGTCCACTATTACTTTATTATAATGAAATTAATTACATCTCATACAACACCATATATCCATCAATACACAAACATCCCTATAACATAATCCTCACCTCAAAATTATCCCATGTCATTTACCATACATGCCTCATTCCATGTCCCACACATCATGCCAATCAAGCACCTAAACCAACATCCCCTTTCCATAACCAACCATAATAATATCGCCACAATAACCATCCACATTCTCACCATTTATCATAGACACGACAATATGGAAACAAGAAAAATCATGTTTGAAGCTTATAATATTATGGTCCTATATCAAACATCTTTCAAATCCTGATTAATTTAAACATCCCATTTGATCACTAGATTTATTTATTGTTTGGTTATTTAATGTGATTAAAGCACTCAAATACAAAAAAATCCATAGTTACAATATAAAGTGATATCACGAAAAGGGGATTATATAAATTTCATAGCATATAACATGTATTCTTCAAACTAAGAAGGCTTAAATACAATAGAAAAACTAGAATTTACTTATCCCATTATCCCCATAAATTTTCCATATCTTTTATCTTCATATTTATCTTTGGTGATTCACACCATTTATTTAAAAAAATCATAAGAATAGCATCACATAAAATAACATAAGAATATATATATAAGCAGGCATGTTACATCCCATTTCATTTCGTATTTATTTTATCTTTTTTAAGTTTATTCTTTCTAATTACCCAATAAATGAAAAATAATGATAACAAAAAAATGATAAAATAAGAGATAGAATTATCTAATCCCCTACAACAAAAGAATCACTATGACATTTTTGTACAAAAAAGATATCTATATATATATAAGATCACTTTATGGGTATAATTTGATGGCCTCGAGTTGAATCACAAAATGGGTATTTGATGATCATAGGGTTCAAAAAACATGAATGGCGAAGGTTGGATCACCCATACTTCAAGGGAATGAAATGGACTCAAACAAGGGGAAGAAACAATTTTTTTAAAAAAATAGAGTGTTTCTCTTGGATCTTTCTAAAGACACATCCAAACTTTCTAATTTAATTCATATAAAAAAATTAGATTTTATTTCCCACTAAAATCCATTTAAAACTTCTATCCTTAATCAAGATAAAATATTATTCTCATCTTCATCACAAAATATCTTAAATCCATTTATTTTACTTATTATTTATTTATAATTCAAAAAACCATGTTGTAGAACCAATCTAAGAGAAATAGGAATTTTCCATACAAACAAATTACCCATGTGTGATAGAGTTGTGTTGTGTAAGGTTATTCCATATTACCTTTACATAGAAGAAAGAGCTTTATTTGATCAAGAAACCAGCCTCTCATGAGCTACCCTTACATGAGAACTAAAATACCCTTATATAATGCAATAATCTACCTTCATGAAAGCTTTAAAATAACCCTTATGTTAGATAATCTACCATTATGTAGCTAATGAAATTTATCTAATGAAATCACAGGCATACCCTTATGTTAACCAATATACTACCCATGCATAATATCAAAAAAACTCATATTTCCCTTATTTGATAATCAAATTAAGTAGGGTTACCCTCACACAACAGATTACCCGGACATGAGGTTGGATGACCATATGTAAGATAGGGAAAAGGGAACGTGTAAAGGTAAACATATTTAGCATTATGTAGGCATATAATCCTATGTATGGGTAAGAACAATTAATAAAATTTTATTTTTTTTATTAAACAAGATTATTTATAAAAAATTAGGATTTTTAACATTATTTATAAATATTATAGATTTACTTATAAAATTATTGGTCCATATTTAAAACATCCAGAATAATTTCATATTTTATAAAAAACCATTCTATAACTTCAAAATTAAATTTAAAACATTAAGATAAACTTTTATAAATTATAAAATAATTTTGAAACAACATTAAAAATAAAAAAAAACTTCTTGAACCTATGAAAAACTTGGAAAACAACCATGGAAACTCTAGAATACAATAATGAAAAGGGAATAAGGCTCAGTGGAGATCTAGTCCTTTTCATTAGATATCTTTCAAAAAAAATTCTTCTATGAGAATTAAAACTGAACCCGAGAAGATATCTTGGAAGGTTTGAACAACCGCCCAAAAAAATACCTATAAAAATATCATTATAACGAAATCATGACCACTACATCAAGAGAATGAGCACTCAAAACATGTAATATGAATATCTGAAAACCGCACTCCTAGGGAAGATACCACTCAAATATGAGTAAACTTTTATCAAGATACATAATAGAATATAAATGACTCATGGATTTCACAGAGACAATAAATTTTTCATTAAAAAAACAAAAGGTCAAACATCTTATACTCACTCAGGGAACCTGCCATAGACCCATGGCCCAATGTATCTTATTAGATAACAATCTATAATGGTTTACCAATTAAATCCACACAAATTACAAAAAAAGTCACACAGACATTCATAACAAACCCAACCAATAATTCATATCAATCAATCACCTTTTATCATTATTTTCACACAAATTACAACAAAATTCACACTGACATTCATAACAAAAGTCACACAGACATTCGTGTGTATGGCAGACTACCGCTTTGGGAACCGACGTCGTTATTTTTTCCGTTATCACCTTCCAAGGTTGGGAATAACAAAGTAAATACTATTTATATATGATATTTATGATATTTATGATGTTATTATGGTTTTTTATTTTTTATATCACACATACCTTCATGGTTTACATTTTTTTGGGAATACGATAACTTAGTTTGTGTATACGGAAAACCACCACCTCACAAAGCAATATTACTCGTTCAGAATATACATGTAATGTATTAAGGGTGGTTTTAATAAAAATATGTGATATATATGAAAAAATAATGATATTATAATTATAATATGTATATATATATATATATATATCAATTATTTTCTTTCTTTTAAAGCGATAAGATAATGGAAACAACTTTCATGCGTACGTAAGACATACCGTATCCATGAATGGTGTATTCCATTTCCTAACACCAAATTTTATGGAATACTATAAATAAATTTATAATGAATATGTATGATATTTATACCATGTTTTACATTCTGTATATTTTGAAACCAAGATCTAAGTAAGAGGACAAAAAATTACAAGCCAAAACATGTATGAAAAACAAAGTGATTATTACCCGAAACAGGCACATGAGCCTTAGCCTGGTTGGTGAGGACTCAGTAAGTGAATACAAGAGACCCGAGATCAAATTTGAGAGGTGACATATTTCCATGTTAATGTAGTAGAAACTATAGAATTACTATAGAAGGAAATGTAACAGTACTATAGCAATAAATGTATCACGTATTGTTCGGTACTGTAGCAGTCAAAACTATCCATCCATCTAGGCCTATGGGCCATCGGTTTGGTCCTTGGGTCCTGGAAGGCTTTCAGGCCACCCATGGCCTTCGAGCTATTTTTCTCTCAAGGCCTTTGGGCCACTGTAAGGCCTTAGGGACACCCCAATGCCTTCAGGCCACATGATGATGCAGATATACCAATAATACTACAAGGGACAAGGCTCCAGATAGGGTTTCAGGGTAGGCGCATTCACCAGAGAAAATCTAACTATAATTGTGAGAACAAGAGGGTATGGCCTTTCTATTGGTATCGGACATGTGTATCTTTGCCTAGGACAGCTACCTGGCCATCCCTGCAAACGTGGAGTGTGGATATCATGTCATATGCTGGGGAGGAGCAGTTCCAAGTTGACTTTTCTGGGTGATTCCCTCTAAGACCTATAGGTCATGTAATTGTCTCTAATACTTAGGACCTTGTAAGGGTTCTACCTCACCACTTGAAAAGTGCATTATCAAAAATAATAAAAAATTGTGGTCTTTGGTCTATTCTGACCGATTACTCGAAACATAACTTTAACATGGAATTGTTAATAAATATGTAATAAAAGGTCATAAGAAAATAATATATTATATGATATACATGAATATGGTTCTGTGATATATTTTTAATAAAATTATATTTATTATACAAGAATTTTTAATGAGTACGGCGAGAGTCAAGACTTACGGTAAGGGATTTTGGTCTCACTTTTTACTTTTGTGAGACACGTTCTATATTCAATAACTATTTCTTATATGTGGTGTTTACAATACCCATGAATATATTTTATAATTAGTCCACTAAAATTTATTGGTATTTTCATATCCATTTTATGATCTCTCGTTCATGGTAATTATGGTTCAAAAATACCCAATCGGTAAGGTAATTTTTTCTGAATTTGCCTTCTTTGAGATGTACATTATGTTATGCACCTATATTATTTCAAGAGTTATATATATGACCCCATTGACATGGAATACAAAAAAAAATTTCATTATAATGTTATTTTAAGCTAAATTCTATGTTCTTACATCATGGGGTTTATGATTCAATGTTATCAAAGTGGTAAATATTTTATGTTACAATCTCTTTATTTATCAAGATTGATTATGATTAAGTATACAATGATAAAATATCATGATATAACTATAAAAAATTCTCATTAATTTTGTTATAATATGTTTATTCATGATATCTTCATTTAATGGTACCATTTATCCACTCTTTGGTACATAAGACAATTAAGAAAACGTTTTTATAAAAATCTGACTTTATTTTTCTCTTCATCCGGAAAGCTGTATTCTTTCAAAAAAATGTTTTATAAAAAAATTTAAATTATATTCAAAATCATTGTAATGTAAAATGTTTTGGAAAATTTTTTATGTTTTAAAACTGTTTTTAAAACGGTTTTCAAAGCTTCCTTTATAACGTTTCAAGGTTATTTTCAAAGAAAATAATTTTCAAAATGTTTTATATTTTAAAGTTTTTTTCAATGAGAAAAGGATATTTTCCACAAGAAATATTGTAAATTATTTTTAAATATTAATTTATATGATTTCAAAGTTGTTTTTAAATAAAATTATTTTGAAATTTTTTATGTTTTAAAAAGTGTTTTAAATTATTTTCAAAGCTTCATTTATAATTTTTCAAGTTTATTTTGATATAAAAAGGTTCTAAAAAAAATTTATGTTTTAAAAACAAAATTTTAAATCAGATAGGATATTTTAATCAAGAAATGTTTTAGATTAATTTTCAAATATTTTTTTTAATAATTTTCCAAATTTATTTTCAATGAAAAGTACTTTAATTTTTTTTATGGAAGTGATTTTCAATTAAAGGTTATTTTCCTTAAGAAATGTTCCAAATTGTATTTCAAAATCATTCTCTATATAAGAGAAAATCTTTAGATATGGATTATAATTTAATTAGAATATTATCCAAGGGCACTACTATTATTCTTTATTTGAATGTTTTATGTTTAAGATGACAAGTTTTTTATTAAACCCATTTCTCTTCTATGAGTTAAACCATGATTAAATGATTATGAAACCTTATTCTTCACATAGGTTATGCTATGATGAAATTATTATTAAACCTATATCTTTTACATGGGTTATGATATTATGACATGTTTATGATACCCATTTCATTTCATGGGTTATGATATTGTGAATGTTTATAATCTTGTGGAACACATAAGTATGATTTCATTATGTGAAGGGTAGTACCTATATCTACGTCCAATTAATTGGATAAATATTTATATATCTCATGAGATATAAATGGATGGAATGAGGTGTGAACCCGATACAATAAGGGAACTTGTCCATTATGATAGTTTCGAGAGTAAACCCATTCCAATATAAGGAAAGAACTGTGATTGGGGATGCTGGTGTGTCTCGCCCAGAAGGTGTATTCCCCATGAAGTGACCATATAAGTTTTGAAAATGATCCTTGACTTTTAGAAAATGATTTTACATAATTATGTTTATGTAAAAAAACTATGCCTTATGCCAATGTTATGATATCATGACTCATGTTCTTTGATTTACTAATGAATCATATCTTATGAGCTACCAATCTTTATATCATGATTCATGATTATGATCTTTGACATATAAGATATGGTTTTACAATGTTATTCTCATGTTCTCATACCCTTATGCTTATTTCATTCTTACTTATCTCTTTTTTTACCCTTACTGAGCATTTGATCTCACCCCTTATTATGTATCCTTTCCCCGTGTTATGAAGAGAGGTTTTAAGTAGGGTATTCTTGTGAAGAGTAAAAAGGGGAAGATATTTGTGGGAGATGTTGATGATCTTTAACTATGTTAAAGTATTATTTTCCATGTTTATAAAGGCACCAAACTATTGTGGTCCTTAGGTGTGTGTCTTTATAATGTAATAATTATTCATCTAAAAATATGTAAATGCATGTTTGAGAAGTCTGGGTATCTATATTTGGTATCAAATAAAATGTTTAGTTAACCTATGGAAACTTGGATAAGAAAACTTTAGTGATATTTCTATAGATATTTCTAAGGATATGTCATGGGATATCTCTAAGAATAAGTAAAAGGATGAGTCAAGGTTTAGGACAATCTCCTAGAATTTTGTTAAAGGATATAGTGAGTGGTTTCCTAATAATACATTCATATATTTATACTATAAGTGGATGTGGATCTAATAAAAATATACCTAGGGTTAACAACCTTGAAAAAATTGTATTTATCTAGACTCGATTGGGAATTGGTGCATGAAAACAGGACTTGTTACATGCCTACTTTTAAAATCCTAGGGGATATAATTTGTAAATTCACAAACTCTTTATGAAAAATCATTAAGGATTTAAATAGATTATGATCATAGGTGACATAGGTTAATCCTAAGGTGTCATATATTTAAAATATGGTGTCTTGATTTAGACATCCTATAAGTGATTTTTATGGATTATGTGGTTTTATTCAATGATAAATGTTTCTCACGCTACACTTTTTGGTTTTAGTCAATAGAGGGAACTAGAATAAACTATGTTAATGTTGAATGTGATGAACAATTTTCTGATGAGCAGTTAAATGGAATGATGACTGGAGTAAAGGACATTATGATTAAGCCTAATCATTTTTCACAGAACATGATTAACAATGTATACATTAACCAAATCTCAGACTCCCCAAAGAAGATAAAGAAAAGTTTTGTTGAGAGTTTGAGTAGTGGATACCATAGAGGAAATAATATTCAGTTTACTATGTTTCAATAATGTGTGAAGAAACACCCAAGTGGTTGTCTTAAAAGAACAAGAATATGTTTTGACAGTGTAAAGTAAGGATGCAAAGCAAGTAACTACAAAGGTAAAATGAATATTTCAATTAACTCAATGGATGGGAATATTGGTCACCCTAATATATCATTGACTGTTGAATGTTTAAAATATGGAAAGTATGGCCATTATGAATATCAATTTCATAGAAGAAAATCTTCTGAAGGAAATCAGAAAGGTTTTATAAGTAATGGTTTTTCTTTTGATGATGAAGAGACAATGAACAACATATAAAAGTTATGTTTTGTTATAATAGTATTGTTTATAAGAATGATAAAAGTGATTTTTATTAATGTTAAGACATGATTCGTATTTCATATTTTAGGAAAGTGATATTAGGTAATTAGATGATGAAGCTTAGTTACTAGTTTGATAAGGAAGTGGGATGGTTGAATAATTTAAGTTTTGGGATTCAAGTTTTATGAATTGTGAAATATATAAGGGTTTTTTAATATAAGTTTTCATTATGTATTCAAGTTAATATGTTTAATGATGTTGATGAACTCGAAAATTTAATTAAAATAGGTGATATTTTGATTATGGGAAGGTAACCCTTAATATATTTTGGATGCTGAGAAAATTATGTTTAATATGGATAAATATATGATTGATATGGATAAAGTAAATTGTATAGTATCGATGACCTCAAAACTGATAAGGGATTTGTTCAAAAAGTAGTTTATGTAATCATTGATGGATTTTAAAAAAATTATTGGATCTATGGAATATATTTAATAATTTTTGGTTTTATATAAGGAATGAGGGAGAATGCATGTTTTCATTAAGGTTCTATAATAATTTAGGTTATTACCAATTTTGAAGATAATACCTAATGAAGGTATTAATATTTTAGGTATTAACAATCAAGTTCTACTTTAATGGAGGATTAATTTTATTTTTATTTTGAGAAATTCAGTGACATTATTTCTAAAGTTTTAGATTTTAATCTTTTGGAAGGGTCAAAATGTTAACCATTTATGAAAAGGTTTTATGTGGAATATTGAATGAGGCTTCAAATATTAATGTATTATTTCACCATGAGAATATTTATGCATGACTTGTGATAACCCTTTTTCTACTATGATAACTAAAGATAGATGAAATTGATTATCATTCTATTTATGGATATTATGATCCATTAGTGATTTGGGAATAAAAAATTCACCATAATTTCTTAGAGTAATAGATAAACTGGAAATTGATTATGGCAAAACCAAATAAAGAGATTGTACTTATGAAATAAAGTATACATTTTCATGAAAATTCATCAAATAAAATTTCATCCTGTTATAATCTTTTTTGATGATATTAATGAAATTTTTCAATCCTCTTTTGTTTGTGGCTTTCTGATCATTAAATTTCTCCTGAAAATATTCTCTATCACTCTCCCTCAGTATTTGGGTGTGGGTTTTATCTTCTATGTCCATGTATTCACTTCCCACCTATGTTATTCCATGTGAAAACTTTGTTATGAGTTAATTTAGGTAACCATTATGTTTCTAACATTCCCTTTTTAAAGGAATTTTTAGTATTCATTTTTACAATGTGGGTTTCTATGAATGGAAATTTCAAGTATGATACCTTTGATCCGAGAAAATGTTTGAGGGAAAATTCATATTAAAGGGGGGTAGAATGTAACACCCTGAGTTTTTATGTTTTTTCGAATAAATTAAAATTATTTGATGGACTGTGTTGTATGCTTCACCATGTCAATATTGATTTATATAGAACACCAAGTTAAAATTTCACTACACACAACACAAATTTTGGATTTTTTACATGAAACACTAAGTTTGTTTTTTATTATACACAACAATGAGTTTCTTCGATAGCTTCTATTACACGCAAGACCAGGTTTTACCAAGAAAAAAAATACTTTTAATATTATTATTTAATATGATAGTTATCACATATTCATTGAAATAACATGTATTAATAGGATTAACTAATATATGAAAATATATAGTTTTCACATGTTTATTATTTATCTATTCATTATCTATAAATAACTTTTAAAATAAAAAAAAATTCAAAAAAAATTGTATTTTCCTAAAAGGCGGTTTAACCGTGATGGGAGCACATGATTTAAAATTACTTTTTACCACTTTTATAAAATATATATTTCAAAATAAAATTAATTTCTAAAACCATACTATCCCAATTATCTTAGGGGGATTATTTTGTATTTTTCTGAGAAGTTTCATTTTTTGATGAATAACCAAAAATAATGAATTTTAATTGAAAACTACTTTTTGTTTAACTAATTTACAATGTTAAAATATAACTTAAATTGGTTTTAAAGTAACAATAATTAAATTTTACATATATTAATACAATATATTTTATTGTACTCATTTTAATATTTAATTTTTATAAAAACATTTGTCAACATTTGAACATTTGCATATTAAAAACTCGATTTCTCAGCATGTTTAGGGGATTAATATTAAATTAAATTCTAGAATTTTTATGAATTTAATTACTAAAAATTTAGTACATATTTTTTATAAACGTTATTTATAATTTCTAATAATGTAAACTTAATTTTCTAAAAAAGTTATTAATGAAAATAGTTAAAAATAAGTTAAAGTGATAAAGGAAAAAACGAGTTTGATTAGTTGTCAAACATAGAATATAAGGTGTAATAATGACCCAAAACTTTACCAAACCATTTTTTGGATTTATTTGGAAAAGTTTTACCTTAGGCTCTGATTTTTTGAGTTATTGATATATTATTATCTAAAATTTTTCCATATAATAAGATAACTAAAGAAAAAAATAAAAAAAATTACATTTCTTCCTTTTAATTTCTATAAATATTTAGAATAAGGGGGAAACTACATATTTTATATTATAAATATTATTTTTAAATTAAAATTATTTTTTATCATGATATTTTATTTTATTTTATTAGATATTATATAATTACTTTAAATGCTTACGAAATGCCAATGCAGGAATTATTAAGTTAATAGTTGACTAAAATAAATGATTCTAAAAATATTAAAAGTAGAGTAAACTGATTGAATTATTATCTAAAATTAATTTTTTGGAATAATATATCATTTTACACATGTTTTAACTTAATATATTTAAATACTATTATTTTCTTGATATTTTTTATTCAAATTAAATAAATAATGTCAAAATTGACATTTATGTTATTTTATAATAAATGATATTTTATTAAATGATTTAAAATTAATAAAAATACTATATTCATTGAATATACTATTAAATATTAATAAATACTAAATATGTTCCATCCATGGAAGAATTTAGCTTTTATAATGAACATATTGACCCCAAATAGTAAAAACTTTGTTAGCACGGTTAGGGTTAAAGGAGTGT
This sequence comes from Viscum album, assembly GCA_963277665.1. NCBI lineage: Eukaryota > Viridiplantae > Streptophyta > Magnoliopsida > Santalales > Viscaceae > Viscum > Viscum album. The sequence goes on from OY728145.1 coordinate 912,339,767, forward strand.
TTTTGCACGTTAGTTAAAATTAATTTACAACACATTTGATATTTTCATTTTATAAATTAGATATATTATTTATTAATCATTGGTTATAAATTTTATAATATTTTAAACTTTAATTTAGTCTTAATTAATAAATTACCTAGGTTGGAAAATTAGTTACCTTAAAAAAATAACCAAAATGGAAAAAAATGGGAAAATTAGAAGTTAAGAAATAACATTATAAAATTAATTTATTTTTATGTTTAATAGGTTTTCATACACCAAATTAACCCTCCCATAAATTATCAACCAATTTTTTAGCCACATGAGGCAAGGGATACATCTCAATAGTGAATACTTTTGAGTATTTATAAGAATGTAACCCCACCTCAACTATAAAAGGGCACTCACTCTCCCCCTATTCACACCTCTAGAGCCATTTTGATCAACCAAACCCATAAAAAATAAATTACCAAATTCCGTACCCTCTTCATAGAAGCCTTATTTTGTCATAAATAAAAACTTTTAAGGTTTTAGTGAAAACCTAAGGATGATATCTTACGAAGAGGTCTTGTTCTTCTAAAAGCGTTTTTTTTTGTTTCCTTCTCCACCCCCTTCAATTATTTTTATATATTTATTATATAAAAAACTTATTATAATATATAAACTTATATTTTTTTTATTATAAGTTTATTACCTACAACCACACACACATCCATTGAATGGTTTATTAAATCATCGTTCGTGTGTATGGCGAACTACCGCCTCGCGAACCGATATTGTTTGTTTTTTCATTACCACCAATTAAAGGTTGGTAATATTGATTTAAATAATTTTTATATATAATATATATAATATTTATTATTTTACTATGAATATTTAATTTTTATATCATTCATACCTTCATGCTTTCAATTTTTGAGCAATACGACAACATTGTTTGTGTGTACGACAGACTACCACCTCGCGAAGCGATGTGACTCATTCACACTATAAATGGAAAGTATTAAAGGTGAGTTTAATAAAAATATTATATATATATGAAATAGTAATTCTAATTTAATAGTTATAAATATATATATATCAATTACTTTTCTTTCTTTTAATACAACAAGAAAATGGAAACAATGTTCATGCATATGTACGACCTACCGTTAATTTTATGGAATACTATAAATAAATATATGAAGAATATATATTATATTTATAAAATGATTTAAATTCAAAAGATTATGAAGTGATTAATTATGTAAGAGGACGAAAAATGGAAAGTTAGAACATGTACGAAAAACAAAATGGTTATTACCCAAAACGTAATGTTAACATGGAATTGTAAATAAATGGATAATAAAATTTCGTGAGAAAATAATATATGATATGATATATATGAATATGAATCTATGAAATATGTATAATAAACTTATATTTATTATACATGAAGTTTTAATGATGACAACTAGAGTTAAGACTTAAGGTATGGGATGTCTGTCTCACTTTTTACTTTTGTGAGACACATGCTATATTCATCAGCTATTTATTCTGCGTGGTGTATATAATGACCATGAATTTATTTTATGATGATTATAATAAAAAAATATTGGTATTTTCATATCCATTTTAGGATCTCTCTTTCATGGGGATTAAAGTTCAATAGTTACCAAATCTTTAAGGAAATTGTGTCTCAATTTGCAATCTTTGAGACGTACATTATGTTATGAAACTATATTCTTTCACAAGGTGTATGTACAGACCCATTGATATATAATATCATTAATTTACTCATACTAATGATATTTTAATATTCATTTTATGTTTCTTATTCATGGTGTTTTTTATTCAACATTATCAAAGTGGTATAGATTTTATGTTACAATATCATCATTTATCAAGATTGTTTATGATTAAGTCTCCAATTTTGAAATATCATGATCTAATTCTCAAAAATTCTCATAAATTTTATTATATGATATTTATTCATGATATCTTCATGTAATGGTACCATTTAGGGTTATCCATGGGTCGGATCGAGTCGGGTTTGGGGAATTTTTGGACCCAACCCAACCAAAAAAGGTCAGGGTGGGTCGGGTTGGGTCATAGGGGTTTTTAAATATGGATACAACTCAACCCAAACCATATCATATCAGGTTGGTCCGGGTTGGGTCGATGGGTTATAGAAATAAAAATGGTCACCCCCTCCTTCCTGATTAAAAACCCACACACTGTGTGGCCACTCCTTCTCCCTCTTCGATGCTTAGTCTTCTTCACCACACTAGGAGGAACCCTCATTGTGGTGGAGTACCGCACCTTCCTATCATCTATTTTGGGCACAAAACCAGGTGCTGGAAGGCTCACATATCCCATAATGGATGGCGGTGACCCCCATGCCTGAGATGACACATTGTTCAGGAGGTACAAACATAGTCGTCTACTGGCTATGGCACCTTCTCCAAGGTGTACCATGAAAGGGACCTTCATACGCACCAGAACATTGCCGTCAAGGTCATCTACAAGAAGAAGATCATTTCATATTGCCAAATGGAATCCCCCATCAAACGTGGAGTCTGTGATGTTCCTCCTCTCCCACCTGCACATTGTTCCCCTCTTTTTGAAGTCCTCACAACCAAATCTAAGATCCAATTCATCCTGGAGTTGTTGGCGATCCATTCAACAAAGGATATAAAGGTGGATACCAAAGTTGATGGGGAATTCTTGGATGAATCTAGGGATGTAGGGTCCGTTATGGAGATATATGTGGAGGCGTTGATAGAGAGGAGTGGGAAGTCTGTATTATATTTGGTGTCGTGATTATCCCGTGTAGTAGAGGAGGAAGATAATAGTGAGGGGGTGAGGTTATTTTTTGCAATGGCGGAATGGGAGGGCAGGTGTAACGACATAGACAACATAGGAAAGGGGATTCCACACTACAATGGTGACAATGGGTTTCCAAGATGAGCGAGGTAGCACACACATGAGGGGAAGAGTAGTCTATTGGGTTTTTTGGGTCGAGTCGGGTTGATTTTTAACCAACCCATGACCTGACCCAACCCGACCACAGGTTGATTCATCATGACATGACCCATGTATATTGGATTTTGAACCCAACCCAACCTGGTTGGGTTTGGTGGGGTTGGTCAAGTTGTGTCAGGTCTAGACACCCCTAGTACCATTTATATACTATTTGGTACTTATGACAATTAAGAGAATGTTTTTACGGAAATTAGAATTTATTTCTCTCTTCAATCATAAATATATGTTCTTTAAAAACAAAGTTTTCTAAGATATTTTTTAAAAATATTTTACATGGTATTTTAATATCATTTTCAAGGAAAAGAATTTAAAAAAAAATATATGTTTTAAAAAAGTGTTTAAAAAGGTTTTCAGAGTTTCCTTTATAATTGTTCAAGTTTATTTTCAAAGAAAAAGGTTTTCAAAATTTTTTATGTTTTAAAAAAAATCCAAGAGGAAAGGATATTTTCTTCAACGAATTTTTTAAATGATTTTTAAAGCATAAGTTATAAAATTTCAAAGTGGTTTTTGAAGAAAATTATTTTGAAAATGTTTTATGTTTTAAAAAGTGTTTTTAAATTATTTTCAAAGATTTATTTAAAAATTTTCAAGGTTATTGTCAAAGAAGAAGGTTTTCAAAATGATTTATATTTTAAAAAAGAGTTTTTAAAAGAGTAAAGGATATTTTCCTCAATAAATGTTTAAAATTAATTTTTAAATATTTATTTATAATTTTTTATGGTTTTTTAATGATAGGTATTTTTAATATATTTTTTTATAAGTGATTTTAAATGAAAGGTTATTTTCCTTAAGAAATGTTCCAGATGATATTTCAAAATCATTCTCCATCTAGGATGAAATCATTTGATATATTTTATTCCTTACTAGGGATATGATCCAAGGACACCATTCATATTCTTTCTGTCAATGGTTTATGTTTAATATGACATGTTTTTTATGAAACCCATTTCTATTCCAGGGGTTATACCATGATAAAATGCTTATGAAACCCACTTCTTATCATGGGTTATACTATGATGAAATGATTTTAAAACCTATATCTTTTTCATAGGTTATGATATGATAACATGTTTATGATACTGAAGCATGGAAAATTTTCATCTATCATCCATTCAATGTTATGGTGCTTTCCTAACGTGTATATCAGCACTCGGGTATAATCCTCAGCGATGATACTTTTTAATAGTCAGTTGTTTTTAATTGATTGCATTTTTATTGGGGGTTAGTTTTCAGAGCTTAAATGAAGTGATTACTGGTTGGTGTTTGATTTAAAATTTTGATAATGATTTGGGTGAGTTCATTATTATGATGTTAAGATTGTGATATACATTAGATTTTATTTATATTTCATTAAATTAACACCAACTTCACTAGATGAAGTTGACTGGAATTCCTAAGTGTTAAGGATTTAATACAAGACTTAACTTAACTTAGGGTTCTAATATCTATCAGTACATTTTTATAGTAGTGTATTTATGGTTCTAATAATACATGGAAACTACACATAAAACAAAACAAGTCATTAATCCATGACATGTTAAGTCCAACATACACAATGTTAATTTGAAGAATATTCATTGAGAAAATACTCTCAATCACATAACAATCCTAATTATAACTCACCCCAATGGAATATTTAATCATCCATTAAGATTATTATTAATCTGGTTTATTATGTTTATAATGATGAATTAATAATAGAATAAAAAGGAATGGATAAGAAAATAGTTGTGCGTCGAACACACACACAAACAGTGAAGATAATTAAATACGGACTTTTGATTGAATGCGAAAGAAAAATAAGGGAAGGGAATTCAATAATATTTAAACTATTTTAAGACCATTAATATTATTTAACATAAGTTTTATGTGAATAATAGATGAATAAGAAGAAACATGTATTGAAATTCAATTGAAAAGAAAACTAACTTACACAATTAACAATAAGAAGAACTGGAAAGAACATGAAAACAAAGAGAGGAGGAAGGGTGTCCCAAGTGAAAACTTGAGTATTTAAGGTCCTACAAAGCGTTTGGAAAGGATTTGGTCATGCTAATGTATGATCCTATCTTCTGAAATTCCAACCCCTTGCATGGAGAAGATGGGGATGTATTTATAGCCCAATGGTGGTGGATTGTTTGAATTCTAAATATGACCCTTCACTTGGCTCGAATATTGGACCATCCAGACAATAAAATATTGAAATATCTTCTTCTTAAAAGTTCTATATATACATTTGTTCTGTCTATTCTGAAAACTTGGTGGCAATTGGACTTAAGGAGCCAATGTTATGGCAGTTTTTTTAGACAATGTTAATATTTCCATTTCAATCCATACTTTTTCAGTGCCAAAATGTGAATGGGTATTTTAATAGTAAGATGCCCTCAAATCCAAAAAATTATTCAACAAAGTGTACCTACTATATCTCCTCTTTCACAGTGTAAAATAAAATCTATAAGGAATGTCTCTATTAGAAGAAATGTAAATATTGGTGTTCTCATTTCATTTCTCAGACAGAATGGTGGGCTCGACTTAATTGAATCATTTGGGCCCCTTTTTAGTGGATTTGGGCCTTCAAATTTTTACCCGATATGAATGGTATTTTACCTAGACTATTGGTGGAGAATAAAATATTTATAACTTCTTGATTGAGCCCAGTAAGTCAATCTTAATGGCTAATCCATTTTCATCACATATTATGTGGGCCTTTTTGTGTGGTCTATATGAAACTTCAAATAGCATAATTGGACATTGATTCTTTATAATGATATGTTGTAAATTGAATATGGAATCCTAAAAAAAAATAACCATGAAATTTGGATAATAAGGGTGAGATTTATAATTAAAATATTAAACTAACTCAATTTAAATACTTCAAATAATGCTAAAAATATATTAAGTATTAAAACATGAGTATCTCACACCAATTATGCACTTTTATATGAAATTTACTAAAGGTAATATACCAAATATAATGAATTAATGAATGGAATAAAATATCCTATAATTAGTCTTGTGCATTGTCACAACCCGGCTTCACCAAAAGGAGGGAAAGGTCAGCATATTTCTAGGACCTTCCTTCTTTAAGTTAAAGGAGAGATAATGACCACCGAAACCTGCCTTCAATAGGTCCTGGAGAGGCGACCAACACCAAGGGTATAAAATCACACACTAAATGGAAGGCATTACCCTTTTTCTTTTAATAGGATCGGGACATAAGATAGTAAATCCCATAACACCAAAACTAAAAGTGAAAATACAATTGAAAATAAACCATTCCCACATGCATGTTCAACAGTAAAGATACAAGTTACAAAACTCCAAAGGTAAAAAGATACTAAGAAAAGGGAAAAAACAATAGCAACTGCCCCCAATGTTCCAAGCTAGTATGGTCCAGCGCGATTCCTGAAGTCTACCTGGAAACTTGAAAGCAGTTTTATATACGTAGGGTTAGCATAAAAGTATACTTAGTAGGGAAAAACCAAAGACTCTCGTGCACGAGTGGGGAGGCATACTAATGCCCTGTGAGAAAAGAGATAACCAAACACCCAACAAGGAAACTAACCACCCAAGCCTCACTAAGGCACACTCCCTAAATAACACAAGTCATGTAATGTATAATAAAACCACATCGATATTTGGGTACCCCGCGCCACTTTCCCACTGGTTATTGAAGACATCCTACGCATCGAACCAATCCTGCCATTATCACTGCAGTCCCACTACCACACCTCGCCTACACACACATGGGCTATATCCTCACGCAGTCTCACTTCCAAACCTCACCCACAAACACCTGATCCACAACTGTCACACGTAACCACACCTACAAACACCTAGGCCAGAACAACCACCACCATGCCTGAAGACACCTAGGCTAGAAGATCTACTACCACGCCCGAAGACACCTGGGCCTCATCCCGAATACACTTGGGAAACCACATACCCGCACACACCTGGTCCAAACACCACACTACCCTACCCAAAGATTCTTGGGCTAATAATGGACATCAGGCCATCACATCCAGCCCGTAGAGTCTTGGGCTATTCGGGAAAGGGAGCATAAAAGGAGATAATAACCAGCCACTCATAGAATTGTTGGGAAAAACACCATCCCCCATGAAATGGGGGTGTTCGGCACTATGTGCTCAACTTGGGTGGGGCGCGAAAAAGAAACACACAACTACAAGTATATGTTTAGGTAACAAGCACTCACCCAAATCTAGGTTTTTCTTCATCCATCCCAAAGAACACAATCAGCACTCGTGTCCAAGTCCCAACTCACACCAAACCAAAACCCATTTTTCCCATCCTTGTTTCCATGTTCAGTAATGATGTTTAAATAAGTTTCTACACCTACTTGGGAAACTATCAAGTATAAGCACAAGCCAAGGAAAGAGTATAGTCAAACATCAACTTAAACATTCACACCCGGTTCACTTGTAAAATCACAACCACAAAAAGGGATAAGTGATATCCCTCAAAGTACTATAACCAAGGAAAATCCCAAGATACTACCCCATGTTCCCAAAACCCAGGAGCCAACGGTTTCTCAACAACAGAGGATTCCACCCCAATTAGTGATATAATAAAGTAACCAAACGGCCTCAAATTCACAACTAGTGAAACCATAACAATAGGGGATCTTATCCCCACCCACATCACCCAGCAATTGGCCCGTGAATGAAAAACAACCAAACCACTACCTCCAACACAAAGCAGGCCCATGCCGGTATTTTCAGATTTGAATGATTTAACACACTCCATGATTCCAATTCGGTTGTACTTTAACCGGGGTTATCAAAGAAAATGATAGGATTGATCCTGGTGCTTTCAATTAATTTAGCCGAATATATGTAATTAACCAATTTCCTTTACACGACCAACAAAAGAGGTAAGGGTTCATTAGTGCACAAAGAGAGAGCACCAATGGCCATGATTTTTAGTAGGCGTAAGCCCGCAAAAATTAGAAATCATTAATCATGAAAGAGGAGAAAAACATAGCAGCAGCATCAGTCACACCCCTCCCCTTCATTCTTTTGAATCCGTTTATTATCTTCATTAAAGTTTGGTTCATCCAATTCTACAGAAGCAGTAGCATACCCACCCCAAAAGATACACAGAAAGTAGAGATGAAGGTGAAACCCCTACCTGATTGATCAACGATCGAAGATTCTCTTCACACGCGCGAGGAACAGTGGATACGCAAATTGTAGGGGTGTGACCTCAGGAACTCAAGGACGAGCAGACGAATCTATCGCAGGGTCGAGAAAAAGAAACCCAGGGAGAACCCTTTAGTTTATAAGGGTCAGGGATGGTTGAGATACTGAGATAAGAATGTGAAACCGCGTAAGGAGTGGGGTCGTGGGTTGACCACGTGGCCCCGCACGTTATTAAAGGGTCCTCGCCTTTAGGGGCGGTTTAAACCGACGCACACCAGGGTACCTCATCAAACACTTAATTAAACACCATTAATGGGTGTTAATGGTCTTTCAAACAGGATTAAAGGGGTTAAAACAGGTTTTAAAACCCAATTTGCACAAAAAGGAGGCGCTACTGAAAACCCTATGGGGGGTAGGCAAGAGCTATCGGTAGCCGAGAGCTACTAGTTGGCGACAGCGACCGGTAGCCGAGAGCTACCGGTAGGCCAAGGCTACCTCTAAGAGTCACCGGGAAGCTAGGATGGCCTTCCAGACCACCCATAACACCTAAAACATCGTATTTTTATGAAGTAATGGGCCTCCAAGAACCCGGGCATTACATCAGATACCTCTCAAACCATTCTCGCCCTTGAGAATCGAAACAACCCAAAAGGAAAGAGAGGGCCCGAAAAACAACCACGAAAGATACCTCTAAGGAGTGAACCTCATTGTTAACTAAAAACACCTCCCTCTAGAAAACCAAGAAACATACCATGTCAAACTTCCAGTCATGTGGGTTGGGGAGTCTCTTCCCCCATGTCAAGATACTATCCACTTTGGGCGGCACTGACTCGCCCACACGAGTTTAATCACACCCACCTTAATGAGTATTGATTAGGAGTCGGGTCCTCCCCTCCCCATAGCCAGGACTTTTCACACACATTCAGAGGAAATAAAACCCACATATTTCATAGACAACAAGTCAAAACGCTCCACCACAACAAGTATAAATACATAACTCAAAAAAACTCTGGGTACTGGGCATGCATCTATGCTTCCCTCTCCCACGTACTCTCCTCAAGCCCACCATGTCTCCATAACACACGAACCATGGGAATGGTTTGCCCATGAATCACCTTCTCCTCACGATCCTTGATCATCACTGGTCTTTCCACAAAGGTAACGTCGTCCTTGATGTCTAGATCTCCCTAGCCAAGGACATGTGAATCATCATGCAGATACTAACAGATCTAGGATACATGGAATACATCATGTATCCTCAGTAGCGGCGGTGGTAACGCTTGCTGATAAGCCACTTTTCCGACCCACCGCAACTCTTCGAAGGGTCCGATGAACCTGGGAGAAAGCTTACTACCCTTGTCGAACCTCTGTTGTCCACGTCGAGGTAATACCTTCAAGAACATGTGGTCTCCAACCTAAAACTCCATGGGCCTTCTCCTGCTATCACTATATGACTTCTGTCGGTCCTGGGCCACCTTCATCCTTTCCCATATAAGCTAGACCTTCTCTGTCGTGCTCTACACCACCTCTAGTCCAAGGATGCCCGCCTCTTCGACTTCAGTCCAACACACAGGTGAGTGGCATGTCCCTCCGTACAAGGTTTCTAACGGAGTCATACCAATGGTAGAGTGATAGATATTATTTTAGGCAAACTCTACCATAGTAAAATGTCGCACCCACGATCCTCCTGAGTCTAGAACACATGCCTGCAGCATATCCTCCAAGGTCTGGATGGTGCGCTCTGTCTGTCCATCTGTCTGGGGATGGAAAGCAGTGCTAAGACATAGGTGCATGCCAAAACCATGCTGCATTCCTCTCCAGAATCGTGAGGTAAACCGTGCATCCCTATTCGATACTATGGACCTCGGAACTTCATGAAACCGCACCACCTCATCCATGTACCTTCGTTCTAAAGAATCCATTGAACTCGACTCCTTAATCACCATAAAGTGATCTGATTTCGTCAACTGGACCACTAATACCCAGATGGCATCATAACCCCATTGAACCTTGGGTAGTCCTGTGACAAAATCCATCGAGATGTCCTCCCACTTTCACTCGGGGAAATCTAGATACTGCAAGAGGCCGCCTGGAACTCGGTGTTCAGCCTTCACCTAATGACACACTAGGCACTTGGCCACAAACTCTGCCACTGCACGCTTTACTCCGGGCCACCAAAACTGTCTCTTCAGACCCTGGTACATCTTGGAAACTCCTGGGTGTACCGCTACTGGTGATTTGTAGAACTCACTAAGAACCTTGTAGCGCATCGCCTCTGGAAGAAACAGCTTTCCCTGGAAAAGCATCCAGTTCTGACCATCCTCTGTCCATCCTTATGGATCATTGCTCTGGTCAACTCGGTCACGCATCACTTTTCACTATGGGTCACCCCACTAAGACTCTTCCAATTGCTGAAATAGAGAATACTGCACTGTCATCTGATACAGGCAACCTCTACTGCTATCCATCCTCGCATCTAGGTGCAAGGTAGACAACTCCTCCATTGCCTTACAGGAATCTGCCGACTCTCGGACCACATCCTTCTGTGACATCCTACTCAAGGCATCATCCACTACATTCCCTTTCCATGAAGTGTAGGAAATATCGAAGTCGTAATCCTGGAGGAACTCCATCAACCTTCACTGCCGCATGTTTAGGACCCACTGGGAGAAGACATAGCTCAAACTTTTGCGATCTTGGAAGACCACAAAGCGTACTCCGATGAGGTAATGTCACCATAACTTTAGTGCAAAAACAACCGCTGGAAGTTCCAAATCGTGGGTGGAATAATTACGCACATGAGGGAGTAGCTTCCTAGACCAATAAGAGATCACCCCTTGTCGCTGCATCAACACACATCTGAGGCCTTGCCCTGAAGCATCACAGAACACCTCATACGTATCCCCTTCTTCTGGTAGTCTCAACACTGGGGCACTAACCAACTTCTCCTTCAGATAGTGGAAGGTTTTCTTGCACTTCTCACTCAACATGAAAACCTAATACTTCTTGGTCAAGGCTGTCAAAGGGGCTACAACTCGGGAGAAGTTGGGTACGAACCTCCGATATTAAACCTCCATCCCGAGGAAAATACGAACCTCTGCCACATTCTTGGGTGCTACCCTAGAAACAACTGCCTCAACCTTTGATGGGTCAACTGCTACCCCCTTCTCAGACACTAAGTTCCCAAGGAAGTGCACTTCTCACATCCAGAACATGCATTTTGACAACTTCCCATAGAGCTGGTGTTGTCGGAGGACCTCAAAAACCGTCCTCGGGTGCTCCGCATGGTCCTCCTCTGATCTTGAATAGATCAGGATGTCGTTGATGAACACGACTACAAACCGATCCAGGTACTCTTAGAAGACAGAGTTCATAAGCCCCATGAACACAGTTATGGCATTCGTAACACCGAAAGACATGACTACAAACTCGAAGTGTCCATATCTGCACCTCAATGCCATCTTTGGGATATAGCCCTCTCTCACCCTTAACTGGTGATACCCAGACCACAGGTTGATCTTCGAGAACCATCCTTCCCCTTTCAGCTGGCTGAAAAGATCGTCTATCCTCAGAAGAGGGTAGCGATTCTTGATCATCACCTGATTCAGCCTCCTGTAGTCTATGCACAACCTAAGACCACCATATGCCTTTTTTGAGAACAAGACTGGAGCACCCCATGGTGACTCACTTGGTCGAACATAACCCCTCTTCATCAGATCGTTAATCTGAATCTGCATCTCCCATAGCTCCAAAGGTTCCATCCGGTAAGGAGCCATCGAAATCGGACGAGCACCAGGCTGCAAGTCTATCCCAAACTTGATATCACGTCGAGGGGGTAGAGTTGTTACCTCATCAGGAAATACATCCATAAACTCATTGATGATTTACGGCACCACCACCATCTCAGTATCTACTGACTCTACTGACATCTCAGATAACAAGGAGAAGAGGGGTTCCTCTCGCCTACTGCCCTTCTGAATGCTCTGCTCGCTGGTGAAAGTAACACGCCAGCTCCCCAAGTCTGAGAACACAACCCTTCCTCAGAAGCATTCAATGATGGAACACACAGAGAACAGCCAGTCGATACCTAGGATGACATCGTATGGCTATATCTGTAGTAGTAGTAGTAGTGGATCCCTGACTGACTGATGTGGCCCTATCATCAGTCTACATCCTCGAAAAACATATAACAAGTCGGTCTAACCTCTGACTAGTGTGCTCACCACCAGGGGCACTGGGAGTCTCTCGGAGTCTAGTCCTAGAGAACGGGCTAGACTGGGGCAATGAAGGAGTGCAAAGCCCCGATATCGAACAAGGCATAATCAAGGGTACTAAACAAACTGATCGTACCTTGAACGACCTCCGGTCCCACTGGGACTGCTGCCTCTGCGGCGTGCAACTGTCCACGCCCAGCTCCTCTGCCTCTCAGTTGTCGGCCTCCTCCCCGACCATGCCCTGGTCGAGGTCCCTGAGGAGCACCCTGAGGTCGGCCTCCTCTTGCAACGTCTGCCCTCAGAGGAGCGGGAGCTCGCTGCCCCTGATGCTGCTGCTGGAAGGGCCTAGATGGAAGCTGCTGCTGGGGCGGGTGCTGGGCCTGTCCGCCACCGCCGTACTATACTCGGTTCGGGCACTGATTCCGGAGATTTTCATGGCTCCCACAGATGAAGAACCTCGGTCTTGGGCCCAAAAGAAAAGGGAGAGGACCGGGGGACCGGAACTGAAACTGCTCTGGCCTGCTCCCTGCTGGTCGGAACCGAGAGGGTCCTGATGCAGGCGGTCTGGTGCTGACAGTCTTCCCCTTCGATGATCTTAGTTGGATCCCCTCTCGTGACACACCTCCTAGGGCGTTCATCTTCTTCGACACTTCGGACTTCTTTTGGACCTCCAAGTATGTTGGCAAGGTGAAGGGGGTAACAACATACTGGAGGGAAGGTCAGAGCACCTCCACTAAATGACTTGCCCGAGACTCCTCATCTGGAAAGAGGTCCAGAACGAAACGTAGGAGTTACTTGAACTTGATTCACACCTCCCTTACTAACATACTCTCCTGCTGGAGGGAGAGTAGATCCTGCCTCTTCTCCTCCTTCATCGTAGAAGATAGGAATTCTTCCTGGAACTCCTTCTCGAAATCATCCCATGCCACCTCAGCCTCTCTCCTCTCTCCCAGGTAAAGTGTCCACCACTGACGCGCTGCTCCCCACATCTGGATGACGGCCAGAGGAACCCAGTACTCAGTAGGATCCCGAATCGGGACAAAATATATCACCATCTCTTCTATCCAGCTCTCCATCTTCATGTCAGAGGTGTTTCCCTCATACTTCTCGAGGGTCTGTCACTGGAAGGCTTGAAGCATATACTGCCACTGGTCGTCCTCCTCTTCTCAATCATCCCTCTACTGATCATCCATGTCAACCTCCTAGGCCTCGATCGCCCATACAGCCCGTGGTCACCTCCCAGTTGCCATAGCTTCAAGGTAAACAAGGATTACCTAATCCCAAGTAGTGCATAATATTGTTCTTAAAATTTCTTAAACTTCTTATTGATTTAAATTCCCAAAACACCCATGAAACACAAGAAAACAAATCATTATGATGCATGTACCTTTCCTAGGGTCTCTACCCTGCAATCATCAGGGCCTCACTTGGTTGTTCGGTAGGTCTAGAGTCCTTGCATCGGATCACGGGGGGCCCTAAAATATTTTTTCATGGCCGGTCTTCCCTAGCCTAATTCACGCACCAAGGTCACCCAACATTGTTGCCCTACCATCCCATCAAATCCTTACTGTTCCTAACTCCAGACTCCATCCTATCTCCCAACCTCCTTTGACACCATTCTGTCATGACCCACCTTCACCAAAAGGAGGGAAAGGTCAGAAGATTTTCATGCCCTTCCTTCTTTAAGTTGAAGGAGAGATAATGACCCCCGAAACCCGCCTTCAATAGGTCCCGAAGTGGCGACAAGCACAAAGGGTATAAAATCACACACTAAATGGAAGGAATTACCCTTTTTCTTTTAATAGGATCGGGAGATAAGATTGTAAATCCCACAACTCCAAAACTAAAAGTGCAAACACAACTGAAAATAAACCATTCCCACATGCATGTTCAAAGGTAAAGATACAAGTCACAATACTCCAAAGGTAAAAAGATACCAAGAAAAAGGGAAACAACAACAGAAACTCCCCAAAGGTCCAAGCTAGTATGGTCCCATGCGATCCCTAAAGTCTTACTAGAAACCTGAAAGCAGTTTTATATACATAGGGTGAGAATACAAGTATAATCAATAGGGAAAAACCAAAGACTCTCGTGCACGAGTGGGGAGGCATACTAATGCCCTGTGAGAAAAGAGATAACCAAACACCCAAAAAGAAAACTAACCACCCAAGCCTCACCAAGGCACACTCCCCAAATAACGCAAGTCAAGTAATGTATAATAAAAGCATATCAATGTTTGGGTACCCCACCACACTTTCCCACTGGTTATTGAAGACATCCTACACATCAAACCAATCCCGCCACTCTCCCCACAGTCCAACTACCACACCCCACCCGCACACACCTGGGCCATATCCTCACGCAATCTCACTGCCAAACCCCACCCATAAACACCAGGACCACAAATGTCACATGTAACCACGCATGTAAACACCTAGGCCAGAACAACCACCGCCACGCCCGAAGACACCCGGGCTAGAAGATCTATTTCCATGCCCGAAGACACCTGGGCCTCATCCCGAAGACACTTTGGAAACCAGCTACCCACACACACCTTCTCCAACAACCACACTACCCTGCCCAAAGATTCTTGGGCTAATAATGGACTTCAGGCCATCACATTCTGCCCGTAGAGTCTTGGGATATTCGGGAAAGGGAGCAGAAAAGGAGCTAATAACGAGCCACTCATAGAAGTGTTGGGAAAAACACCCTCCCCCATGAAATGGGGGTGGTTGGAACTAAGTGCTCAACTTAGGTGGGGCGTTAACAAGAAACAAAAAACTACAAGTATATGTATAGGTAACAAGCACTCACCCAAATCTAGGTTTTTCTTCAGCCAGCCTAAAGAACACAATCAGCACCCGTGTCCAAGTCACAACTCACACCAAACCAAAACCCATTTGTCCCCTCATTGTTTTCATGTTCAGTAATGATGTTTAAATAAGTTTCTGCACCTATTTGGGCAACTAGAAATCATAAGAACAAGCCAAGGAAAGAGTATAGTCAAACATAAACTTAAACGTTCACACCCGGTTCACTTGTAAAGTCACAACCACAAAAAGGGATAAGTGAGATCCCTCAAAGTACTGAAACCAAGGAAAAAATTGAGATACTACCCCATGTTCCCAAAACCCAGGAGCCAACGGTTTCTCAACAACAGAGGATTCCACCCCAATTCATGATATAAGTAAAGTAACCACACGGCCTAAAATTTACAACCAATGAAACCATAACAACCGAGGATCCCATCCCCACCCACATCACCTAGAAATCGGCCCATGAATGAAAAACAACCAAACCACTACCTCCAACACAAATCAGGACCATGCCGGTATTTTCATATTTAAAAGATTTAACACACTCCATGATTCCAATTCTATTGTACTTTAATCGGGCTTATCACATAGAAGGATAGGACAGATCCTGGTGCTTTCAATTTATTTAGCCGAATATACGTAATTAACCAATTTCCATTACACGACCAACACAAGAGGTATGCGTTCATTAGTGCATAGAGAAAGACCACCAACGACCATGATTTTCAGTAGGCGTAATCCCGCACAAATCAGAAATCATTAATCATGAAAGAGGAGAAAAACAAAGCAGCATCATCGGTCACACCCCTCCCCTTAATTCTTTAGAATCCATTTATTATCTTCATTAAAGTTTGGTTCATCCAATTCTACAGAAGTAGTATCATACCCACCCCTCAAGATACACATAATAGAGATACGAAGGTGAAATCCCTACCTGATTGATCAACGATCGAATCTTCTCTTCACACGCGCGAGGAACAGCGGATGCACAAATTGCAGGGGTATGACCTCGGGAACTCAAGGAAGAGCAGATGAATCGATCACAGGGTCGAGAAAAAGACACCCAGGGAGAAACCTTTAGTTTATAAGGTCTGGGGACGGTTGAGATACTGAGATAAGAATGTGAAACCGCGTAAAGAGCGGGGTCGTGGGTTGACCACGTGGCCCCACACGTCATTAAAGGGTCCCTGCCTTTAGGGGCGGTTTAAACCGACGAACACCAGGTTACCTCATCAAACACTTAATTAAACTCCATTAATGGGTGTTAATGGGATTTAAAATAAGATTAAATGGGTAAAAACAGGGTTTAAAACCCAATTTGTGAAAAAAAGGAGGTGCTAATGGAAAACCCGTGGAGGTAGGAAAGAGATACTGGTAGCTGAGAGCTACCGATGGCCGAGAGCTACCAGTAGACGAAGGCTACTGCTAGGAGTCACCGAGAAGCTGGGATGGCCTTCCAAACCACCCAGAACACCTCAGACATCTGATTTTTACTAATTAATGGACCTCCAAGAACCTGGGCCATTACATGTACATCCTCATGTGCAACAAAAAACATAACTAAATCATTATAACTTGCTAAAAAATATTAAAATTTTGTTTTCCCCAATCAGGGGATGTTTAGACCATTTCACTCATCCATATTTAATTACACCAAAAACTGTTACAAAAATAATATTCGAAAAACAATTCATTTTTCATGCTCAAATTTAGAAATGGAAAATGTAGACACTCAAAACTCACTCCTCTCAAGATGATAAAAATTTATTTCTAGAGGGTCACTAATTCACCAACAAAAAGTGAAAATCTAAGAGTTTGAAAGAGCTATCAGCTTCCATTCCTTATCCTAAAGTGCACAAGAATCAAGAGGTATTTTAAGGGGTTTTTCGGTGGCTATGGGATGGTATAATATAATGTCCAAGAGAGATAATAAGAGGGGTAAAACATCAACATTGGTAAAATAATGCACTTTTTTTGAGATGAAACATGGAAGGAAATGGAATCCCATATTTACAAGGGAATGATTTTTTGAAGAAAGGCATAAGAGAGAAAGAAACTTTTAAGGGGATGAGAATATGAAATATTTACAAAACATAAAACTTTTACCAATGATATAAGAATATATAAGGCAAGTGTTCTTTTTTATTTTTTCTCTTATTTTGTTTTTTGATTTTTTCAAAATTTAAACTTTAATAAAATCTCACACTCATCATCCAACCCATGTTTGATCTCCTCATGACACAAATTGTAATAATTATAACAAGATCAATGGTTGAGAAATAGCTATTTTTGACCCACTTAAGACACAACCCATTTTTTATGTTTTTTTATTTTTTTTCAATTTTTTTAAAACTTTTCAATAACATTTAAAAAATTACATAAATGAAAATGCATTCCCCAAAACTCACTGAATAACAACCTCTACCCCATAATAAAAAGGATTATGACCTTCAATAATATGATTACATGTTGAAAATCAATAAAAGGGCACCCAAAAATGAAATCCACTCCCCCACACTTAAATTTCAATTTATAATGCAATGTAAATCCATGTAGATGTTTGGAGGGTTAAGGTATTGGGATTGTAATGTGGATATCAAAGAAAATGGTTTCATAGGTTCAAAGGGGCTTTCAAAAGTATGATGAATTTAAGTGTAATGGGAGGATATTTGGATATTGTGATTCTCATGAGGTTTAGAAAATGCCTCTATCATATTAATGCACATAAAAGTAGGAAATTCAACTCGAAGGCCCACAAACTCAAGACTCACAGTTGGGGGTGAAAATACACATTGTGAAAAGATGACCATAGGTGGTCATGGATTGAAAGATAATTTGGTTCCTCACAGTTGGGGAATAATCATTTTTAAAATCCAAAACTAAGAATTCAAAAGCTGTTGGTTTTGACATAAGATTATTTATCCAAATTAATGATAAAAATAAAAAAAAGAGATTAAAACATAAATTTTGACTCCCCAAATTGGTTGGACAAAATTACAAAACTGGATGGTGAGTAAGTATGATTTTTTTTTTTTTGTTTTTTTTTGTTATTTTATTATTATTTTTAGTTTTCTTAGTGTTTTTTTAAAATACACACCCACATGAAATAGAAATAGAAAAAAAGGGTTTTATGAAGAAATTTGTAAAAAATGAAAGAGAGATGAAGAAAAATAAAGAGAAAGAGGGAGATATAGAGATGGAGATAGAGAGTTAAAGGGAAAGAGGTGCCCCCTAGTTTGGATTTAGTGGGTTGTCATTTCCATCTGGTGGTGGGTCAGTGGAACTTGTGCATCTGATGGAATTCAAGGTTGTTCTTAGGATGTGTGTCCTCTCATGGTGATTCTTTAATCGATGTCCATTAACCCTGAATGACCTTTTGGAAGAGGGATATTTTACTTTTACTGCACTAAATGGGTAAACATGAGAAATAATAAAAGGACCTTCCCACTGAGAATTAATCTTGCCTAGTTGAAGATGAAATCGAGAGTTGAAAATAAATACCTTTTCAACTTCATGGAATACCTTTATCAGGATGCGTTTTTCATTTAGTGGATTATCCTTTTCTTTGTATATATTGGAATTCAAATAGAAATCAAGTCGAATCTCATCTAATTCAGTCAACTCCAAAAATATTTCTTCACCCTATTTTTCACAATCAAAATTATACTTTTTCATATCCCAAAAGGACTTATATTGGATTTCAACTAGAAAATGACATGATTTACCAAAAACTATGCAAAAAGGAGACATCCCAATGGGAGTTTTATAATAATTTCGATAATCCCAAAGTGTTTCACTAAGTCTCTCAGACTAGTCTTTTCTGGTGGGCTTAACAATTCTCTCAATCACTCTTTTCAATTCTCTATTATAGAGTTCAATCATTCCATTTGTTTGGGAGTGATATAAAGTTGGAGTTTTATGTACAACACCATTATTTTTCAAAAGATATTCCATGGTTCTATTAAAAAAAAGGTTCCCAAATCATTGATCAAGACACGAGGAGTCCCAAATATATGGAAGATGTGGGTTTATAGGAACTTACTAAAAGTGTGTGAATAATCCTTTATAGTGGGTTTAGCCTCTACCCACCTAGAAAAATAATTGACCGTAGTAAGAATGTATGAGAATCCATTGCAAGGAGGGAATGGTCCCATGAAATCTATGCCCCAAACATCAAAGATCTCACAGAATATTAAGGGATTTTAGGGAATTTCATTTCTTTTTGAAATTCTGAAAAACTTTTGGAAAGTAGGACTTGATTGAGAGAACTCATTTGAGTCCTTGAATAGTGAAGGCTAAAAGAATCCAGAGTCTAGGACCTTTTGGGAGGTCCTTTTTGGTCCAAAGTAGCCACCCCTAAGAAGTGAGTGATAGAATTCTAATATAGAGGAATGTTCATCTTCATCAACACATCTCATAATTACCATGTCAACCTCATTTTTACAAGTATTATTTTCTTCCCAAAAATAGTTTTTTGAATCACTTTTCAACTTCATTTTTTTCTTTTGAAAACATTTCTGGAAAAAAACTGGAAACCAAGTAATTTAAAATTGGGGAATACCATGGTGACTTTGGAGTGAGAGATGAAAGGTGCATATTTGTGAATTCAGGACTAATGAATTATGAATTATAAGAATTGTAAATTCTACTCAGGTGATCAGCCAGAGGGTTTTCTATTTCCTGGTCTATCTTTTATTTCAAGGTCAAACTCTTGGAGAATTAGGATATATCTTATTAGCCTCAGTTTGGAATCACTTTTCTTGAGTAAGAACTTTATAGAAGAATGGACTATGAAGATAATAATTTTGGAACCTAAGAGATAGGGCTAGAATTTATCTAAGGAAAAAACTACTACAAATATTTTTTAGTCACAGTGTAGTGAGATTGTGTTTCATACGTTTTTTTGAGGCATAATAGATGACATGAAGAATATTTTCTCTTATTTGACCAAGAACAACCCCAATGACTCTATCAGAAGCATCACACATCAAATCAAAGTTAAATACCAATCTGGGGGTGGGATTATCGATGCAGATGTAAGATCAATTTTGTGTTCAATGAAGGCACTCTTTCAAACCTCGTCGAAATGGAAGGTGACATCATTTTGGAGAAACCAAGTGAGTATGAGTGAAATCCTACTAATTTTATAGATGAATCACCGATAGAAACTGGAATTATTGAGGAATGAACATATGTCTCAAATAGAGGTGGGTTCAGGAAGTGATTCGATCACTTAAATTTTGGTAGGATCAACTTAAATACCCTATTTTGAAACTATGTTCCCTAAAAAAATCCCATTTGAAACCATGAAGTGAATTTTTTTAAATTTTCACACAAGGTTATACTTGACACACTTCTGAAGGACTATAGAGATTGAATTCAACAAAGATTCAAATGAATCAACATAAATAGTAAATTCATCCATGAAGACTTCCATGAATTGTTTAATGAATTAAGAAAAGATACTCATAATACACCTCTGTAATGTTGCAAGAGCATTGAAAATGCTAAAAGGCATTCTATTATATGCATATGTTCCAAAGGGGAAAGTGAAAGTATTCTTTTCTTGGTCCTGAGGTGCAAATGGGGTTTTAAAATAGCTGGTGTATCCATCAAGAAATCAATAATGTTACATTCCAACTAACCGTTCTATCATTTGATCAAGGAATGGAAGAGGGTAGTGATCTTTTCTTGTTTCAACATTCAATTTCCTATAGTCGATGCACACACTCCATTTTTTATTCACTCGAGCTATGACTACCTCCCCATGTTCATTTTTAATAATAGTTATCTTTCCCTTATTAGGTACAAATTGAATTGGACTAACCCATTCACAGTTGGAAATTGGGTATATAATACCAATTTGAAAAATCTTGGTGATCTATTCCCTAACTGCCTCAATTATGAGTGGATTGTGTCTTTTTTCAGTTATCTAATTGGTTTGGATGATTCCTCAATATGGATGTGATGCATGCAAATAGAAGGTTTGATTCCTATTATTTCATCTAGGGTCTAACCTAAGGCCTTTTTGTTTTCCTCTAACACCTAAACAAGTTTGAACTCCTTAGTTTCAGTATGTTAATCGGTGATAATGATAGGATAAGAGTGATCATGGAAAAGGAAGGAATATTTATGGTGTTCGGGAAGAGGTTTTAGAGAAGTACCTTCTTTAATTTGTGGTTTAGACAACTCAGGAATGGGGGAAGGGTCCTCAGTTCGTTTTGATTCATTTTCCTTAATATTTTCCAAGGTGGAGCAGTAGAGATTAGAGTTGATGTGGGGTTGAAGATAGTTTTCAAGATCCTATAGATTGATAAATTCTATGAATGAGAGGTCCACATCAACTTCACCATTGACAACTTGGTTAATCATGGTGCAGATTTCACAAGATTCTATATCATTAGAACATAATGAACATGCTGGAATGGGGTTCAATTGAATCTCATAAGTGTACTTGGAAGCATGGATTGAGAATTCAGAGTAATCCTCAGATGGGTATTTAATGGCTTGGAAAATTTTGAACCAGACTAGTTGTTCACCAAATTCCATGGATAAGATTCCTAAATGGACATTAATCTTGGTTCTTACTGCCATTAGGAATGGTCTTCCTAGAATTATGGTATATCGAAAAGAGTTCGTCTAACCTTCAATTTCAAGGACATAGAAATCAGTAGGGAAGATAAGATCATTCACACAAACAAGGACATCCTCTATTATACCCTCAGGACTAGCAGTTATTCGATTGGACAATTGAATGACAACAGCTGTTAGATGTAAGGGACTTGGACCAAGGTTTGAAAATATGGATTTGGTCATGAAATTTGTTTAGGCTCCTAGGTCTATGAGTTCATCATCAAAGTTTGAACTTCCAATTTGGCATGGAACTATAAAGGTCCCTGGATCTTTTCACTTTATGGGAATAGACTACTGGGTGGAAACATTTTCAAAGGTCCAAAGTTGCCTCTTATGGGTGCACAATTCTTTAAGAAACTTTGCATACATATGGATTTGTTTAATGGAATATAAGAGGGTAATGTTGAATTGAATACGTCTAAACATGTCAATCATTTCAGGATTGGGATCAAAGGACTTCCTTGTCTTTGAAATGGCTCGCATAAAAGGAATTTGGTACCTAAGTGGAATGGAAGGAGGTGAGGGAATGTTTTTAGGTTCCTTTTTTAATTTCTTTTTCTTTTCATTTTCCATGTCAACATTTAAAGGAGATTTGGATGACTCATCATGAGGCGTAGAAATTTTCTTTCCTGATCTAAGTGAAATTTCACTTACATTACTGCTGGGGTTGGGTAATGGTTGAGATGGGAGTTAGGAAGAATTTGATTATTGTTGCTGGATCAGGTGGGATGCTAGTTGGCCGATCTGGGTTTCAATATTTTTAAGGCTAGACCGGGTTAAGGAGGCAAGATCTTCCTCTACACTTTCCCATGGTTTCTTGGAAGAAGAGGCTTGTCCTGAATTGGTATTGCCTTGATTTTGGTTCTTGCGAAAGTGATTGTATTGGTTTGGGAATTGGGAAGTCTCATTAGGATAGTGGAATCCAAGAGAGCAAGAGGAGGATTGATCCTTTGAGGTTGAGGATCAAAAGGGTACGGTTTTTGGAAGTTACCAAAAACTTGACCATATTGGAATTGGTTTGGGTTTTGAGGAGAGAATTGAGGGGGATGAAAAATGGGATTACCATACCTCAAGACTTGGTTGAAGGTATAAGATAAGGGCTCATAGTGGGGTTGGTTGAAGTTTCTAATGAACTGACCTGATTGTTGGGGGTTGGTGTTCCTCTGAGCATATATTTCATTGAGCACCATTGGTCCGGATGAATTAGATGGATCCTCTTGAAGTTGGGGACATGTTTCATTTGTATGAGATGGGGAGTTTTAGATTCCATAGTTCTTGATAGGTATAGGGAACAGAGATTTTGGAGAAGATGATGTTGGGGCTTTGGTAGCCACAACTAGTTGTCACACAAGATCTGTAAGTTCACTCATCCACTCTGTCATCTTATTCAACTCTATCGATTGACTATCTTGGGATTGTTTGACTTGATAAGGTGATCAAGTATGGATTTTTTTTGTGTTTTCATCCATGGTTCTTATGAGATATATTACAGGTGTGGGATTTTTATCAATAAGAGCACCTCCACTTGCTGTATCAATGAGAGTTCTCTCCATAGCCAATAACCCCTCATAGAAGTATTGGATCGAGATTTGGTCAGGGATTTGGTGGTGTGGTTAGATTGACACAAGATTTTTCAACCACTCCCAGTATTCATGGAGTGACTCATTTGGGAATTTTCATATACCACTTATTTCCTTTCGAATAGAAGCAGTATGAGAATCAGGAATGAATTTTTCTAAGAAATATCACTTCATGTCATTCCATGTGGTTATGAAACCAGGATGGATGTAGTAGAGCCATGACTTGGCAATATCATCTAGGGAGAAAGATAATGTTTGGATTTTTATTTGTTCCTTAGAAACCCCATGAGGCTTCATAGTTGAGAACACCACTTGGAACTCTTTAAGATGAAGATGTGGATCCTTACTGGCTAGCCCGTGGAAATGAGGAAGAATATGAATCAAACCCGATTTGAGTTCAAATTCAGCCTCTATGTTATGATATTGAATACCAAGGGGTTAGTAATTTATATCAATAGTAGTAAGTTCTTTAAGAATTTTTTCCCTAGTATTATATATATTTAATTCAATTGGTTGTACAAGGATTGGTTCTTGAATGATTTTATTATCTCTTATGTTCCTCCTAAGTTGGCGAAGAGTTATCTCTATTTCAGTGTCAAACAGTTCTGAGGGATTGTTTGGGAGGATATAATAAATTTAGATATATTTTGAAAGAGAGAGGAATATGGGGTTTTCTTTATATTTTTTCGCTTATTATTTTTGTGAGATGGTGGGTTTTTATTTCTGTTTTTTTTTTAATTTTTTTTAAAATTTTGTTTTTTTTATATTTTTTTACAATAACTAAAATATAATGGCTAATTAATGAACCGTACCAAGAAATGGTTTCATTTTAAGTGTGGTTTATTGTTACCTATCGACCATTCAAGGTTCCAGTGATCTGATAATTTGTATAGCAGCACTCAGGTCAAATCCTCGGCGATGATACTTTTCAATAGTCAATTGTTTTTAGTTGATTGTATTTTTATTGAGGGTTTTGTTTGAAGAGATTAAATGAATCATTAATGGTTGGTTTATGATTTAAAATTTTGAAAATTATTGTTGTGATTTCATTATTAGGGAATTATTCTTGTGATATCCTTGATCTTTTCTTTATATTTCATTAAATTAACACCCACTTCACAAGATGATGTTGAATGGAATTCCAAAGTGTTAAGGATTTAATACAAGCCTTAACTTAACTTAGGCTTTTAATATCAATAATTACATGTTGATGGTAGTGTATTTATAGTTCCAATAAACTAGGGAAACCACACGTTAAACAAAACAAGTCATTAATCCATGACATGTTAAGTCCAACATACATAGTGTTAATTTGAAGAATATTCATCGAGCAAATACTCTCAATCACATAACAACACTAATTATAACTCACCCCAATGTAATATTTACTCATACATTAAGATGATTAGTAATTTTGTTTATTATGTTTATGATGAATTAATAAGAGAAGAAAAATATAGGGATGATAAAATATTTTTTCATCGAACACACACACAAACGGTGAAGAGAATTAAATACAGAATTTTGATTGAATGAGAAAGAAAAATAAGGGAAGGGGATTCAACTATATTTAAAATATTTTAAGAGAATTAATATTATTTAACAGAATGTGTATGATAATAATGTATGAAGAATAATAAACATGTATCTAAATTCAATTGAAAATAAAACAAACTTACACAATTAAAAATAATAATAACGGAAAAGAACATGAAAACAAAGAGAGGAGGAAGGGAGTATCAAGTCAAAACCTGATTATGTAAGTTCCTCCAAATACTTTGTAAAGGAATTGGTTGTGCCAATATATGTTCCTATCTTCTGAAATTCCAACCCCTTTCAAGGTGAATAGGGGGATTTATTTATAGCCCAATGGTGGTGGACTGTTTGCATTCCAAATCTGCCCCTCCACTTGTCTTGAATATTAGACCATCCATACAGCAGAATATTAAAATTTCTTCTTCTTAAAATTTGTATATATACATTTTTTCTATCTAT
This sequence comes from Viscum album, assembly GCA_963277665.1. Taxonomy (NCBI): domain Eukaryota; kingdom Viridiplantae; phylum Streptophyta; class Magnoliopsida; order Santalales; family Viscaceae; genus Viscum; species Viscum album. The sequence goes on from OY728145.1 coordinate 912,365,170, forward strand.
GGTGAAAATTTGGATTCTACTATACTTAAGTATCCAATGTTATGGTGGTTCTATTAAACAATATTAATATGTCCATTTCAATATAGAATTTTTCAATTCCAAAATGTGAATGGGTTTTTGAATAGGAAGATACCCTCAAATCCAAACACTTTCTTCAAAACATTAGTCCTCCTGTATTTTCTCTTGAACACTGCAAAATATCTGCTCAAATTAATGACTCTATGAGGAGAAAGGTTAATATTGGTGTGATGATTTCATTTCCCAAACAGAATGGTGGGCTAGACATAATTGAATCATTTGGGCCCATTTTTAGTGTATTTGGGCTTTCAAATTTTTACCCAACATGAATGGTATTGTCCCTCAAATTTTTTGTGGATAATCAAATATTTTGAACTTATAGATTGATCCTAGTAATTCAATCTTCATGGATAGTCCATTTTCTTCACAGATTTTGTGGGCCTTTTGTGTGGTTCATATGACCCTTCAAATTACATAATTGGACAAGGATTCCTTATAATTATATGTTTGAAATTTAATAAGGAATTATAAAAAATATGAATCATGTGATTTGGATAATTATAGTGAGAGTTATAATTAAAATATTAAACTGACTCAACTGGACTACTTCAAATAATTATCAAAAATTATATTTAGTATTAAAACATGAATACATCACACCAATTATGAACTTTTATATGAAATTTAATTAAAGGAGAATGCAAAAAGTTATGAATAAATGAATAAAATCAGATACCCATTTCATTTTATGGGTTATAATGTGATTATTTTTTTTAACTTTTGTCACACAAATATATGATTTCATTATGTGAAGGGTGGGACCTATATCTTTTTTTAATGCATTAGGTAATGATTTATATATCTCATGAGATAGAAATGGATGTAATTGGGAGTGTACCTGGTACAATAAGGAACTTTTTTCATTATTACAGTTTGGAGAGTAAACCCATTCCACTATAAGGAAAGGACAACGAATGGAGATGATGGTGTGTCCCTCCTAGTAGGTGTATCCCCCATGAAGTTCCCTGATAAGTTTTGGTGATGAAACTTGAATTTTAGGGAATTATGTTTCATTCTTATGTGTAGGAAAAAAATCTATGTATTATGCCAATTTTATTCTCTCATAACTCATGTTATTTGATTTCCTTATGATTCAGGTCTTATGATATTCTAATCTTCATTCCATGATTCATGTTTTGGATCTTTGATATGAAAGGTATGGTTTTCCAATGTTATGATCATGTTCTCATACCCTTATACTTATGTCATGCTTATATATATTATTTGTTTACCCTTACTGAGCATTTGATCTCACCCCTTATTATGTTTAATTTCCCCAGGTTATGAAGAAAGGTTTTAAGTAGGGTATATTTGTGAAGAGTAATAAAGGTGAAGACCTTTATGGGAGATGTTTAAGATATTTCACCAAGTTAGAAGATTATGTTTCTATGTTTCCAAAACTCACTAAACTATTATGTTCTGTAGGTGTGTGTTTATATAATATAATGAATAGTCATTTAAAAAATATTTAATATCTATTTATGATGATCCTAGGTCACTATAATTTCTATTACCATTGTATTACTATATGGTACATGGTAGGCAGGAGTATTAGGAATGTATCAGTACTTGTGAGGGATATTGGACTGGTGTATTGTGAACACCTATGAGAAGTCCTTGTAACTAGGGATATGTGATTGTTGTTCTTAATATGTGATGATATGATTGTATACGATTTTCTCTTTTAGGGATTCACTTGTGGTGTGTATTTTATGATTAATTATAGATATTTAGCTCTCATGCCATTAGTGAGAGGATAGTGATTTATTTTTACTCTTGGAAAGAAAAGTTAAGAGGTGTATCAGGCATCATATTTGGAACATAGGGTCTAGATGTTAAAATCCTAATAGTGTGTGATTATTACCGAAGAAAGAGTCTAATTATTTAACGTTCTGAGAAAAACATTAATGGTGTTTCCTCATAAAGGTTCTTGGTGTAATTCTACTAAATTAGGCTAAATTTTATATTTATTTCCTTCTAATGGAAGGTTTTGTGGATCTAGAGAGAGACATTTGTCTATGAGGATGATGACTTAGTCCTCTTCATGAGAGGTGAAGTCACCTTATTATGTCAATATGGAACATGGTGACCATGTGTTAGACCCATTACGAGGTGTTGTTTCTTAGGTTCAGTTATTTAATGTTCAATAAAAACCTATACTATGTTTTTTCATATATATTGGAATAGAAATATAGATATCTAAGACATGTTGATATGGATATATAATTCCCTTATAGTAGTACATTTGTGGGTGATTCATTTTAGGTTCAGTTAATTAAAATTTTTGAAACCCTATATGGATGTTTCCCATCTTTCTCACTATGGTATTTTACTTAAGTGACCTTTATTTAAGGTTATCTAGTTGGATACTCTTGTGTGATTTCAATAGACACCTAATGTTTATAGTGAACTAGGCCTTGAGGGGGAATTTATGTATATGGATACTCATTCAGTGTCATTTTTGTTATATTTTCTAAATTCATATTTTTATCTTTTCTACGTTCATATGGTTACTGGGTCCCACAGTCCTCTTGAATATGATTCTCATTGGTATAGTGATTATGATGTATCCTATTATGACTATGATCTTTGATCTTTTTCTTTTTTGTTTGGAATGATGGTATAATGTTTGTATGACCCCACCCATCCTCCCTTTGTCTCTTTTATTATTACTTTTTTTAATAAAAAGGGATATTCACTAACCTTTTTGGTAGATAGTAATTACTAATGGGTTTCAATTAAATGGGTTTCCAATTAAAAAAAAGGGTGTTTATAAGGCCCCAGCCTTAAACCTTACTTAATCTTGAGTTATTACAAGATTACACATTGAGGATCTTTTCAGGTTTAGAGTTTTGGAGAATTAGATCATAAAACTTGCATTACATTCCACATTTAAACAAAGTGGTTACATAAAAGATAGTATTAATTTTTCCCCTCAATGAAAACATATTTAAAATAAAACATGGATTCTTTCTTAACACTTCCTTGACACTATCATCATTTCATGTACCTTTCCCTTGAACTGTGAAAAACATTTCAAAAAAACTTGGGATGAGCATAAAAATCTCAGTAAGGGTTATAAAAAAAATATGGAATGGAAACATGAGTTCATATATACATAAGAATGAAATCATACTTTACCTATAAAACATAGGCACTTTAACGTACCTCACCAAATCATGAATAAATCATAGAAATCATAAGACATAAAAGGTAACTTGAGGCATTCATAACATTATTACATAGGTAGTAACCCTATTGGTTACGTTTGGAATACCCACCACGTTATATTCCCTAAATCGCTTTGGAGAAACCTTAATGTTTCACTCCTTCGCGTTACCCAATGCATTGGAGAGCTATATCGAGCTCACCTGCCCTTAGTTTATCACGGAACCACCCGTTTTCATAACAATTCCCAAGAACCATAAAATAAATGTACCACATAAAACATGCATGAAGGAAACATAACATTTCCACATTTCAATCACAATATAACATTTTAGTATATTGAAATAATGAATCCATTCAAAAAGAAACCATTTCCAAAACCATTTAAAACATTTAATAAAGAAATTTTTGAATCAAAGTGTCCCATACCACCTTGAATATTTTAATATTTTAAACCATTAATATCCATATAAATAAATCCTTAAAACCATTTTTAAAACATGTATATTAATAAGAACAAATAATTAAAACTTTTAAAGCGATATTTTGGTTAAAGGGGTTCTACCAAAATTAGAGATGCTTGAATACAATAATTGAGGAATAACATTTAGTCAGAACTTTATAAAATCATGAGAATAAATGGATTCATGATATAATATTCCAAAGAACATTATATACACCATATAAGAGTGAATTGGTGCATAACAACAATGAAGTCTCAATAGAAATGTCAAATGTGATGAATTCCCTTATAAAGAAGGTATCCTTAAATTAAGGATAATTCAATCTCAAAATTATGTGTGACAAATATAAATAAACCCAATATAAGTGGATATTAAGTGTAAAACAATAAAAGGTCATTCACACATATTCCAAAGATGACATATTCAATAACTACATGTTGAACCCAAAGAAATCAAAATTGGGTTAAAAAGTTCCCTTGGTAAAATTCGACAGCCTAACGGCATCACTTCAAAATTCAGAAAATGAGTTTATGAGAGATAAAAAGGGAATATCATCACTTGGACATAAAATTTACATCAATATGGATATAAAATAACATATCCCAACATAATAGTATGTGAATTAAAAGACATAACAAAATAAGTCTTTTAAAAAGAGGAGGGTGAAAGGTCCCCTTATCGAGTTGGGGAACTTTCGAAACGTACACCCCATGGAAGAAGGGTCGTACAATGAAGATGTGAATACCCATAAATGAAATTATACTAAAAAAAGTGTATAATAATGGGCAGTACATACACCACTCAAAGGAAATTGTGGCAAATGTAGCACAAATCTCACGGGAATAAAAGTGAGATGAAAAATCCCTTACGAAAACTCGGCAGCCTAACAGCGCCACTTAAAACTTCCAAAATGGATTGATGATAGGAAATAGGGTATCTCATCATATGAACATAAAAATTATAGTAAGAGTAATATAAAATAACATCCCAATCACAAGAAATATGAGCTTAAAATCAATGACATAAAAGGGTGTACTTAAAAAGAAAGAGAGGAGTAGGATCCCTTACCTCGGGTCCGACTTGACTCGATCATTCTTTAATCTCCTGAATAATAAACTTGAGTTAATTTATACTTCCTTAAGAACCTTTTTCAAGTTCATTATTCCTTTCATATCACTTATTACCATGTCATGAGTACTATGTAATTATTTTAGTTAATAACGGTCGTTTAAACGATCATTGGTACTTGAGTCAAAATATGCTCTTTATAATTACAAGTTGTTCATGTATCCATTATATCCAGAGTTATAATCATGATGTATATATCATATATATCATATATATCCAGTAAATATTCATTTTATACTATTCTATATCATTTGGAGATAAAAACTAAAAGCACCATTCATGGAGACGGTAGGCCGTACATACGCATGAGCGCTACTTTCATTTTTTTCTTTTTCATATTAATGGAATTAAAAATAAATGATATATATATATATATATATATATTATAATTACATTGTAATATATATTTTATATAGGTCACATATGTTCATTAATTTCATTCTTTATACATTTCATGTATTGCATGTACGAGTCACATCACTTGAGGGGGCGGTAGTCCGCACTTCCTCATATGAAATTATCGCATTTACACAACATGAAAAGAATAAAGTTATGGTTTAAATATAAAATAAAGAAGCATATAGTAAACAAAAATACCATATATATATAATATATAAAATACATTTACATCATAATGGCCACCTTTAAAATTGTTAAAAAAATATTGAACAATCATCGTTTCGTGAGGCAGAAAATCGCCAACCACAGAAATAGTATGTTCTTTAACCATTAGATGAAGGTGTGTGTAAGTGTAGCTCGAATACGTATTATAAAAAAATCCTATTATATTTAAGATACTGTAGTTGTTACAAAATAAATTAATAAAAAGAATTTAGGGGGTTGGAGAAACAAAATAAAACAAAAGGACTCAAGTGAAGACATTACCTTAAAATCAGGTAACTCCCTTTGGTTTGAGCTAAAAGTCTTCCTTGGGAAGACTTCTGCCGAAAGTGAGGCTTCAAGGGGTTATATAGGGATGTTTAGAGACCAAATGGTCAGGGGTTGGCCAAGCCAAAGGCTTTGGAAGTGTGGTTAAGGAGGTGGGGGTGGGGGTTTTATAAGAGGAGAGGAGGGGCACTCTTGGAAAGGTATAAAATGTAACTTTATTTTCAAATGAGTTTCGGATTTTAGTGGTCCCAAATTGATTTGTTTCGAGGATAAGGTGATAAGGGTTATAAATCCACCCATACAATAGGTTTTGGACATGTGTAGGTCTTATATTTTACATTATCTTTCCATTTTATTTAAATCGTTAAATAATGAGGTCATCGCTGCATCATCATGATGTCATAAATAATGTAATTTATTTAATGTATAAAAATTATAAAAAAATACTATGATGTAGGAAATATTTTTATCTTTACAATGAATATTTATATTCTAAAAGATAATTTATTTAGTCAAAATTAAAAATATTTTACTTAGGTGATACATTCTTTGTTACATTTAACATTCTTTAAAAATAAAAAGATAAAAAGTCACTTTCTCACAAAAGTGATTCCATGGGCCCCCCAAGTTTGGCACAAGGCATCCCATGGTCGGCCATGATACAACTAGTAGCCTTAGGATACATTTTGTGGTCATTTTTTATTATTATGATATTATCGTATTATCTTTAACTACCCGATTACTCATTAATCAAGATAATTAAAGGTAATTACCGTCGTTACTATTCATAATGTCCAAAAACAAAAGAGTCTTAATTTCATAATTTGGACCTTCTGATTACAAATATTTAATCCATTTTACCAAATTCCAAACACATAAATTTCAATAAATAATTTAAAAAAACTTCCCGTTGTCAAAACAAATAGCGGGTTTTTTACAAACAATATTTATGAAACGTTTCGCACTTGTTTATGCGTAATTCCAAAGTGAAATTAATCCCAATGACTATAATTTAATTACATGGTAAAAATATATTCTAATTACACTTTAAAACAAATTAAAAAGATAATATAACCATATAATTAAATTATATGAAAAAGCAGTTTTGATGTAAAATGCAGTATTTTTCACTATTCATTGAAAAATGAACATTGTTAGAAAAATACCAAAAATTAACCCAAGGTAAATTTAAATGTCCCAATCATAAATAATATGTTTATTTTGAAAAATATAGCTTATAAAATTTCCAAAAAGTGGATTTAAAAAGGGGTTCGCCATCAAAAGGCGGTTAATCGACCTTTTAAGGAATATTAGAATATTTACGCTTAAAAACTGGATTCATTTCCATTTTTAATCCTATAACATTTATTGAAAAAATATTTGACAAACATATATAATCATTTTTTAGTTAGTTCTGTTCATTCCCGCCATTACAACGGCTAGGTGTTAACTACCATTTAAAATAATATTATTTTATTATTAGAGTGCAACGTAAGATTTCAAAGAAACTTGTTGTTGCATATTGGGTACGCCATTGAGTATAGAATTCTCTTTAAAGTAATATTAATATTTTATTCACAAATATGGATAAATGTTAAAATTTCATACTCTTTATTTACCTGGGTTGTTACAGTGTTTTCTTCTATAACATGTAATTGAAATCATGTAAAATTGAATCCATGTTGACAGGTTTTGACCCTAGTAAATCATGTTATCTTTTCATTTATAAGAGAGGGTCTAAAGACATGTTATATGCCTTTTGTTGAGATGAGTGTGTGGATTAAACCCTATGAGATGTGACCTTAGTGAAAGTTTTGACCTAAGGGATAGGTTTTCAGACCTAGTAACCCATATTGGACCTTGATCAGTATGGTTAGTTGGGTGACCTAGAGACCCTCATTTGTGACTCAGACCCTTGTAGGTTGATGTTTTTTTTAGTCAAGGGAAACTTGTGAGAGGGGTTTTCTTGGGGTTTCAGATTCCTTTTTTGGAAAATGATATTTGTTATAGCCTCATTTTAAGAAAAAATCATGGTAGGTTCTTGGGTTTTCTGATATAGGTATGATAATGCCTTTAAATGCCAAGGAATCACCTAGGGTGTTTGGATACTGATACTAACATTCATGTGTAAGGATGCTCAGGTGCTTGGACCTATTGACCAATGGTTTTGTTATTCCGAGTGTGGTTATAGCATTGGTGGACACTCATGGTTGCAATGATGTTGTGTGATAGGTGGTCATGGAAATAAATCATGTCACATGATAGGTGCTCTATTTTGAAGAGTATTTCCAATTGAGTTTCTAGATTAATGATATTGACATTCCATGTAGGATGATCATATTTTCCTTAATACGGATGACTCATGGGAGTATGAGTCATGTGATAATGGTACATGTATATTATATGTGGCAACTAAGTGGTCATGTGAGAGATGAGTAAAAACATTTTAAAATAAATATCAAGGGAATTTTTTCTCTAGATTTTTGAAGAAATGAGTAATTCCTCTCTATCAAAGAGGATACATCGATAATGGATAGGGTGTTATGAGATGGTTGACCTGTGGCTAGACCTGGACACGCATTGTTAGTAGAAATGGTGGTATGGGATGGTTAAAGGAAAGTATCTAGGTTTTATGTGAGCTTTGATTAGGATGAGAGATACACAACTATTGATGGAATATTAGTATACTTATGGTTAGTGATGATCATTCCCCATATCTTGACATTTACTTGAGTATTCTGAGATATTTCTGGCAATATGATGAGATAAATCAATTTTTTTCTGGTTTGATTGAAGGAAAACATTGTAGTTGCGCTTGAGGAGAAGTAAAAAAGGTAATCTGAATGGTGGGGAGTGCACCCATGATCTTTTGATAGTGGTGAACCTATTTAGGTTATGAATTTTAGTGTTACCATGTGTGTCATTTTTATATATCATGAATATGAGATAGGTGACATTTTCACTAATTCTTGGATATGAGATAGATTTTATCCATGCCATTTTTTATGTCTGATAATGGATGGGCATGGGTTATGGTGATCGAGAAACTTTTTTGATGGTTTAATGATAATGATTCATCTAAGGTGGGGGTGGGATAAGACTAGTTCAAGTTTTAATAGAAACTTGGGTGGAGTACGAGAGTGGGTGTCAGTCCTGGGATGGATTTTGATAATCAAAGGTTGTTGGATCGTAAATATGCCAGTGTTCATGTTATGTCACGACAACGTTTTTTTGATAGAGTATGGTTCATCTAGGAGATATCACTAGAAGTTGATTATAGTCTTTGGTTAGTGTGATGAGAATTATATTGGTGTTACTTGAGAAAAAGTCTTTGATATTTAGTTTTAGTAACACATCAGTGGTAGAATCTGAGATTTTTTTAGAATAGTAATTCAGAGATAGTTCAAATTGTGTTCTTTTATATAGTTGGATGCACCAGATGAGGATCGACATCAGGCACATCATTGGGATGATATAGGTGCAATCTAGGGGTTATCTTCATCTTTTCACGAAAAATCCATCATGACCAGGATAAGTTTGGTCAAACAGAAATTGATTGTTAGATAAAATACAGGAATGAGAGTAGTTTCCATATGTGTGTGGAGATGATTCAAATTGATAAACATGTTTTTAGAATTGTTAATATTCTATTATATTCTTTCATTAGGAAATTATGATGGTGGAATTATCATGGCTTAGAATTGGGTGTTAAAAGTAAGAACCTAGGGTGGTAATCATTGTAGTCTGGTTGATGGAAGGGATGGAAATGTGATCGTGTCTTGTGTTAGACAGGCTCAAAGAAACACTATCTCAATGTTTGAACTTTCTTTGTGATCATTATCTTGGGTTTTACTAGTTTAAGTATTGTGTGTTTATATGAGACATGGGAATTTATAAATGTAATTTTATCATTTGATTGAAGTTTATAACCCTAAAAAGGCCCAACCAGGATCAATGTATCACTGAGAGGGGGAGGGGTGAATCAGATATATATTTTTCTTTTATATTATGTTTCTTATATAACAACATTAACTTACTATTAAATAATTGTCACTTTTTCGGAAAAAAAACATTCACACATCCATAGGAACACAAGTATTTACAAGGTTCACTACTCAATAAGAGTAGTTAGTCCTTGGAATGGTTTCAGAAATAATTCAATACCACACAATCCACTAAAAAACAATATTTTTTTTATGGATACAACAAGTAGTAAATACCCTTACACTTGTGAAGAACTATGATCCATAAAACCATGAATGTGATTCTTATAACAAAAATGATGTAAAAAATATTTTGTAACAAGTTAAAAAACCTTCACCAGTTGGTTCTAAACATGTTACTATGATTCTTCAACAATTTCTACTTTTTCAATTCTTAAAAACAAAATTCTTCACTTTCCTACATAGAAGTAGGTAGAAACAACTTCTCTAGACTTCATATGAAAAATCAATCTGATTTCTCAGTCCAATTATGTAATAGGGAAAACATACTTGAATAGATACTCCATAAAAAATTATAAGTCACTTATTTCTTTCTCTGGAATTTTAGCCTATTTGCTCATTTTGATCCAGAAAACTCTAACCACTTTCACTTCCTTACACTTCTTCTATCTACAAAAACAATATCTTGAAAACTATGTTCGGAAACTTTTCCTCTACCAGAACTTCCACAATAACTTCATCACTCTCTCTCTATCCCTCATGTGAACAATATCAGAGTACATTGTACTTTTACCTCTATTTATAGGTTCCCCATAAATGGAATGGTTGGGAAATCAATTTTATTTTCCTAATGAATAAAATTTTATAATATCTAATTAGAATTTAATTTTGACTTCATCTTTGACCATTTAATCACTTCTCAACTCTTCATGAGTCTTCTTAAAACTTCTTGAATATTATCAAAACTTTATCCTTCTTTAAACTTAAAAAATGTTTTCAGTCTAATTCAGTTTCTCATTATTATATTATTCATTACTTCGATTGAACATTTATAAGAATGAGGATTTATTATTCTAATTTTCCAAATCAAATGAAAATTTTAAACTGTTATTCCATAAAAATTATTTCAACTTATGTTGGATTTGAAAACCCCTCGAGAACACTTTAGTATTAAATTCATTAAAAATATAGTTTTCTTTATTTTTTCAACAATTAATTCGACCGATACAAAAACATTTTCTGATGAAGTATATCATCTGATAAAATTATTGGTATTATATTTTTCTTGATGTATCAATCTCTATTCTCATATAGTGTCACTTCATGTTCGAGGAGTCTTGAGCCAATTAAAACAAACAACATTTTTATTTATGTAAATGGATAATTACATTTCCAAAAAAAACTTATGATTTTGAAAACTTACAAAATAGAAGATCATTGTTAGTTTTAGTATCAAGTATCTTGAAATATATTCAGACGCCAATAAAAATTATCACTCTAATAAAAAACATCTTTCCAACAAAAAAGAACTTAATTCAAAAAACACTTTTAGAGAAAAAAAATCAAAACTAATAGAATTTCTTAAGATCTTTATGTCTGATATTCTAATTCTTGTTATCCTCCAATCTGATCGATAATTCCTAAAAGATGAATTGATTTTTCAGAATGAAAAAAATAATAAACAAATAGAACAAAATTATTACAGCAACTAAAAACAAAATTCTATCTAATTTGGTCCCAAAAATCATCCCCATTATATTTTTTTGTCTGCCAAGGTTTATAAATCATTAAAACTTTGTAACTCAAGTTATGGATCACTAATCAACAATTCCAAGCCTACATGAGAAAACTAATTTTATGAAACAAGAATCATTGACAACAAAACCATGCCTTCCAAAATTAGTGACATATGACACTTGTTAAATATTAGAACTTTACACTACTTCCCAACTTATTTCACATTTCTATAAAATCAAATGTCCTACAACCACTTCAAAAAACTATTAGAACAATTCACACACTTACACACTGATTTCATATCTTACCCACAACTGCCCCTATATATATTTTTCTTTAAAATGTTTAGCACATATCAATGGATATATTTATGAAACCTCATTCACCCATCACAAAACTATACAAATATAAGATGAGATAGGGGATATAAACACATACCTAAACCTTGTATAGAAGTAGTTTAGATTCCCATGTTCATCCTCAGTTTGAAAAATGCCTCCTTTGGTAACGGTTTTTTGAAAATGTCAACAAATTTTTATGATGTAGAAATATACTGAAGCTTGAGTTCATGATTCTAGACATTCTATTTGATTAAATGATATTTTATATCAATATGTTTCAATGAAAATGTTGTACTATATTTTTGGTAAGATTAATAGTACTCTAATTATCACAACCCAATAGCAGAGGTAACTTCACTTCAATGATAAAATCTTCCAACTGAGTCTTCATCCACATAAGTTGTGTTGTATCTTGAGTAGTAGAAACACACTTAGATTTTTTAATTCTAATAGTTCCTAAATTATATTTCTTAGTATTATAACTTACACAACTCTCCATAGAAAGAAACTCCACTAGATTCAGATCTTCTATAATCTACACTTACTTCCTAATCAGTATCTATATAACTAAAAAATATAATCTTTATGAGATGTAATATCTAATTTAGAAATATTTTATGCCTTTAATATATTTTATGAATTGTTTTTACATCCAAGATATGTGATTCATTTTGAGAACTTTGTAATCTTTCACATAAGGTAACAGTATAAACAATACCTGGTCATGAGGCTGTGAAATACAACAGACTTCCAATCAGCTTCAAAAACACTTTAGATTCAAATTACTTACCTTCTTAATCTTTAGTAAACTTGGTTCACACTGAAATTGGTTTGGAAACATGTTTCTAATTTTTTATACCAAACATCTTAAGAAGTCCCTTAGAATAGTTTTCTTGTGAAATAAAATGTAATTCTTCTTTTATAAGATTTTTAACCCAATAAAGTATTTCATTTCACCAATCATGGACATTTAAAATAAATTCTCCATTTATTCATCAAATATTTCATATTTTATTTCATAATTACCTAAAAAGATAATATCATCAACATATATTGTAAGGACCTGACCCCAGTTTCCCAGAGCTGGTGCCTTATTTGATTACGTTGGAATACATACAAGGAAAACGAATCCTAAAGGACCAGGTAGTTTAGTATTATTGGAAACAAGATACATACATAAGTTCAACTTTACATATGGAAGGGAAAAACAACACTAATTTATTCCACTAGAGTTATCACATCTCCAAGATTATGCTTACAAGTCATTCATAAATTACTTCTTCATGTCCTGAGAAAACGAAACAAAAGAAAGGGGTGAGATCAAACACTCAGTAAGAGTAAGAAATATAGTGGAAGATAATATAAACATTAGGCATGGTGAATAATTGAAAACACATTCCTTTAATAATAAACATGAACACATTATGGCAGGAATATGAGCTGAGTAAATAATTCCATAATAAAACATAATCATGGGTATTCTACTAGTCGAATAACCACATGAAATATCAATAGATGAACTCATAATGATGTAATTCATAATTACAGACATTCTGAAACATTTTTTCAAGGCCTTGGCCAAGACGTCTAATGATTAAGGCCTCGGCCAAAATCTATATCACATTGGGAAAGGCCTCGGAAAATTCCATGTCTATTTGTCTCATGAGACCTACCGATGCATCGAGGGCCCCACCCATAAAATAATAAGTCCAATTCATTCATCATATGATCGGGGATAAACATAAACAACATATACATTCATATTGAAACTATTATATGAAATGTAACTAACCTTCCCCAATTATTGAAGACAAACACTAACCATTCAGAATAATATGGTAAATAGTTTTAGGATAGATCATCCATAATAAATTTTGACATAAACCATTAAATAAAATATGTTATATGAAAAAATAAATTATTAACCACAACAATACATAAGAATCAACAGGAGTTTTGAATCAAACGAGAATAATCTTCTAAAATCATTAAGCAATTCTTGTGATAAATACTCTTTTATTTTCAAAAGAAGAGTTCTTTTGGAAAAATCATTGTATAAAATCATAAGTGAAGTAATATAATATTTTAATAATAAAATTTGTGATTTTATAAAGATAATGGTTTCCAAAAACAGATTATAGAGCGCCCTTGAAAATATGTAAGAATTTGAGAAATTCCCTTGAATCAGGATTGTATTATTGAAACAATTTTTAAAGTTGCTTCTAAAATGTGTAACTACCCATAAAATAAGGAAGGGTTCTGGTTTTTACACATATATATGATACTCACACAGAATATATGATGATTACATAACAATTTCATTGAGGTAATTAGACAATGAAAGTATCCCAAATGAAAATGGAAGTTCGGGTGGAAAAACCCTTACCTTAACTCCAAACATGTTTCGCTCTTGTACTTAAGCTCATGGAATATAAAATTATACTTGTTAATAACTTATTTAATAACCTATTATACATGTACTTAGTTTACCATAATTCTGGTTAGTTCATTTATGTCTTTATTGACAAGTTATTGTATTGAATTTCGTCGTTCTGGAGTGTTTGTTTCTCTTATTTTCATATTCGGTTCACTTGTTTTTAAGTAATGAAGTGGAATGGATGTAAATCACCAGAATTTAAATTATATATTATATATGAACATAAATAGGTGTTATTTTTCATTTATATAACTTGGTTACATTGAATGAGGATGAATTATCATATAGAACTTTAATGATAATTGTTTCGGTTAATTTTTGGGTTTTGATTACAACGAACTCATTTTTCTTTATAACCGAACACCATTTGAACAAAGGGATTACATAATCTTAAATAGGTTATATTATATATAATAATCTGGTTTAACCATAACAATAATGGTTTCCGGACCCTAATTTAGAATGATAAAATAAATCAAAAGTCCATCATCCTTGAATGTGTAAAATTGACACATCTCGGATGGTGTTCTTGCTACTAGTATAAAAGAATGTAAAAAGGGGGAGATGATGATAACTTATTCCACTATCATGAAAAAATTCCAGTACATATAAGGTACTAGATTAATCACAAAATTTGGATAAAGAGAGGTAATAGAAAAAGAAAACAAATTAACTTGGAAGGAAAGACAAAGAATTGAAAAGAGTAATTTACCTCTTGAACCAAACTTCCTTGAGAACCTCCTTAAGAACGAGGTTTTGGTCTTTTAATGAGACCAAATCTTGCTGGAAGTGGGAGAGGAGGTTGGGAGGGTATTTTTCCAGAATTTTGAGAAGGAAAAAGGCTTGAGAGGAGTGATTGGAAGAGGGGGTGAGAGGGGGTTTTTATAGTGGAGGAGAGAGGGGATTTCTTAATATAAAACTCATTAATTTTTTATTTTTTCACAAGACAAGTAATAGTAATTATTACATGAACAAGAATAGTAATTTTATCATATGAATTAGGATTAAGGGTGGTGACATCATCCATGATTCTAGGAATAGTCTATTTAGCTTATAATGTATATATACGGTAAATTACTGTATTTTACTATTCATCAAAAAATCAAGTATTTCAGAAAAATCCCAAAAATTCACCCTAACCATTTTTCGATGTGTAGAATCCAAAAATGAAGTCCATTTTTCAAAAGTAATTTTCTAAATATTATTAATTTAATATTTTTTTAAAATCATAATTTATTATCAAAAAACAGTTTTAAAACATTCATTAACTTATTCTAAAATATAGGTATATCATACTTTCAACCTGAATATTATTTATATACTATAATAGGTAAGGTTACTATTCATTAGTGTATATCACTATTCATAAGGGTATGTTACTATTCATAAGGGTAGGTTACCATTCATAAGGGTAGGTTACTATTCACCAAAAATTAAGTTTTTCTTATTGGACTCTAAATAACTTACTGATCGCGACTGTGTATGTATGATTTTTGAAATTCACATCACAGAAGTTACAAACATATGTTTTAAGGTTCCCATAGCACTTAGTAGTTAATGTGATTATGACATATTTATAAGAAATTAATTTCCTTTAAAAAAATATTGGGTCGTTACATTCTCCCCTCCTTACAAAAAATTCTGCCTCGAAATTCACAAAATATTACCTAAAAAGATTTGTATATGTATTTAACATAAGCCTATTAGGCTCCCATGTTGCTTCCAACATCTTATGGTTCCTCCATAGAACCTTTACCAGACGATTCGTCCGATTTCTCAATACGTGTTCTCTAGTATCAAGAATCTTGATAGGCTCTTCACAGTAAGATAGATCGGGCTCAAGTTCCACTTCTTCATAAGTGAGTATATGTGTTGGGTCTGGTATTTACTTTCTTAACATTGACACATGGAACACATTGTGAACCATGGAGAGACTTGGTGGCATTTCCAAACGGTAATCTACGACTCCAATTCGGTCCAGAATTTCAAAAGGTCTGATGTACCTGGGACTTAACTTTCCCTTCTTACCGAAACGTATAATACCCTTCCATGGAGATGCCTTTAATAAAACGTGATCACCTTATTGAAACTCCAAATCCTTCCTTCGGTTATCTACATAACTCTTTTTTCTACTTTGAGCTATTTTGATATGGTTCTGGATAATCTTCACCTTTTCCATTTTTTCTTCAACAAGTTCTGGGCCCATGAGCTTTCTTTCACCAACATCATCCCAGCAAGATGGTGTACAAAATCGTCTCCCATATAATGCTTCACAGGGTTCCATCTGTATACTTGAATGGAATCTATTTTTGTATGAAAATTCAATGAGAGGTAAATATAGATCCCACATGCCTTGAAAATCAACTGAAAAAGACCTCAACATGTCTTCCAATGTTTGAATAGTCCGTTCTGATTGTCCATCAGTTTGTGGGTGGTAGGCAGTGCTCAAACGAAGATCAGTATCTAGGGCCTTCTGAATACTTTTCCAGAATCTTGACGTAAAACATGGATCATGATCAGAAACAATTGAAAGGGGTACTCCATGAAGCCTCACAACTTCATTAATATACAGTCTTGCTATATGTTCAAGTGGTATATCTTATCTTATAGAAAGAAAATGAACTGTCTTGGTAAGACAGTCAACAATGACCCATATTGCATCCTTCCTTATAGGAGTCTTTGGTAGTCCCAAGACAAAGTCCATAATGATATTATCCCATTTCCACTCAGGTATGGTAAGAGGTTGCAATACTCCTCCAGGTTGTTGCCTTCCAGCTTTCACTTGTTAACAAACCATGCATCTTGACACAAAATCAGCAATATCCCTCTTCATGTTGTCCCACCAAAAATGTTCCTTAAAATCTATATACATCTTAGTGCTACCAGGGTGTATAGAGAAATTGGAACTATGAGCATCATCCAACAATTCCCTCTTTAGATCAGGTATATCGGGAACACAAAGTCTCTTTCCAAATTTCAAAATTCTATCTTCATATACGAAGTCACTCAATCTCCCATCATTCACAGATTTAATCTTCTTTTGAAACCCCTCATCATCAGCCTGAGAACTTTTTATCCTTTTTAGTAATGATGGTTTGGAAACCATTTGAAAAATAATTGATGTTTCACCTTCCATGGTTATTCCCATATCCATCTTTACTAGATCCATGAAAATAGGATCCCTTTCAACTCTCATGTTTTTCAAAACTCCATGATCCTTTCTGCTCAAAGAATGTTCCACCTTATTTTCCTTCCCTGGGTTCTAGTGTATCGTGAAATAATAATCCTTGAGTAGTTAAATCCATCTCCTTTTCCTCATGTTGATTTCTTTCTGTGAGAAAATATACTTCAAACTCTTGTGATCAGTATAAATCTCACATTTTTCACCATAGAGATAATGTCTCCATATCTTCAAACAAAAGATTACAGCGGTTAACTCAAGATCATGAGTAGGATAGTTTTTATCATGAATTTTTAGCTGTCATGATGCATAAGAAATAACCCTATCATTTTGCATAAGGACACATCCAAGTCCTTTCTTTGAATCATCACTATAAATAACAAACCATTTATTCCCCGATGGTATAGTCAACATAGGATCATTGAATAATATTCTCTTCAGTTCTTTGAAACATTCTTCACAATATTTTTTCGAAACAAATTTAACCCCTTTACGTGTGAGCTTCATTAGCGGGTTAGCCAGTCGGGAAAAATTCTGTATGAAATGCCAATATTAACCTGATAAACCAATAAAACAGCATACCTCAGTTATGTTTGTTGGTGTGGTCCAATCTTGGATTGCCTTTGTCTTTGTAGGATCAAATAGGATTCCATACTTAGAAACAATATGGCCAAGAAAATAAATCTCTTGAATCCAGAATTCATACTTGCTAAACTTCCCATATAATTCATGTCTTCTAAGAGTCTTCTGGATAATGCGCAAGTGATTTTCATTTTCTTCGTAGCTTTTGGAGTATACCAAGATATCATCAATAAATACCACTAAAAAATCATCAAGATATTCCTTGAAAACTCTTTTCATTAGATCCATGAAGAAATAGGGTGCATTAGTCAATCCAAAAGGCATTACTTTAAACTCGTAATGCTCGTACCTAGTTTGAAACGTTGTTTTCAGAATGTCTTCCTTCTTCACACTCAACTGATGATATCCATATCGAAGGTCAATCTTTGAAAAGTATTGAGCTCCATGTAGTTAGTCAAATAAATCATCAATGTGAGGTAAGGGATACTTGTTCTTTATTGGTATAGCATTGATCTCCCTGTAGTTGATATATAACCTCATAGATCCGTCTTTCTTCTTAACAAAAAGGACAGGGGCTTCCCATGGAGAAACACTAGGGTGGATAAATCCCTTATTACTCAATTCCTCTATTTGTTTCTTTAGTTCCACTAATTCCATAGTGGCCATTCTATAAGGGGTCTTCGAATGGGCCTCGAACCAGGAATTAGATCAATGGAAAACTCAATTTCTCGTTCTAGAGGATGTCCGGGTAAATCTTCTAGAAACACATCAACCTATTCTCTCATAATAGGTACATCCTCTATTTTAACATTCCTTTCCTCGCCCATAGTTATTTCATTCTCTTCTTCCCCAATAATTGAATTTAGTTGAGCTACTAGGGTGGATCTAGATAAGAATCTGGTGGTGACGATTCTCCTCTAAAGATAAGGTGTTCTTTATCATCGTCATCCAAAATCGTAACCTCCTTCTTCTTGAAATAAAGTTTTTCATCATGGTCTGAAAGCCAATCCATACTGAGGATTATATAAAATTAAATCATGGGTATGACGATGAGATCAGCAGATAAAGAACATTTGTATTCCCTTATAGGAACTAATTCACAGAACTTTGTAGCAATGACACTTCCCTTAGAAGTTTTGACTGACAACTCCCTTGTTAAATCAAATTATAAATATCTTATTTTCTTAGAAAACTAGGAAGATATGAAACAATGTGATGATTCAGAATCAAATAAAGCATTGGATAAGCTTTAGGAAATGATAAAAGTACCTGCCACCACGTCACGCGGAACTTCAACCTCTGCAGTTGTGATCGCATATGCTTTTCCTTGCTCCCTTGGCCTCTTCTGTTGCATATTTCCTTGAAGTTTTGGAAAATTATTAACATAGTGCCCCATCTCCTAACAATTATATAATTGAACATCATTGGATTCCTTCTTCCCTTTGCAATCACTAGAAATATGGCCTTTCTGACAACATTTGTAACATACTCTTTTTCCTTTTAAGCATGCACCAGGGTATTTCCTTCTACAATTGTCACATGGTGGAAATTCGACTCTTCCTTTCTTCCCTGTTTCCCCATTTCATTTCCCAGCATTTTTAGCAGCCCTATTCTTTTCTTACTTTCCCTTAAAGTCATAAGAATTAGAGAATTCTTTTTCTGTCTTGATGGCACATGAAACTATATCCTCATATGATGAAAAACATTGGGAGACCAGGTCCCACCGAAGGAATGGATTTAGGCCATCAAATAATTGATCAATTTTACTCCATAGATTTCGTATATAGTCCACAACATGTCTTGCTAACCTTGTGAAGTTGTCTTCATAATTGGAAACATTTTCATCCTCCTTTTTCCTCAGATTCAAGAATTGCCTCTCCATATCTCCTTTTTTTCTCTAGGGGAATATTTTTCTAAGAAGATTTCCTTAAAATCCCTCCATTCCATCTCTTCTATTTCTTCATCTTCCTTTGTGTTTTGGATTAATGACCACTACTGATCCATATATCCTGATAGATGATATACTTCCATGACAACCTTCTCTCTTTCATTACATCCCAAAGTGAGAAATATCTTCTCAAGGGAACATATCCAATGCTCTTCTACAAAGAGGTTTGTAGTCCCGTTGAATGATGGAGGATGTTGTCACATAAAGCGATCTAGAATGTCTCCTCTACATGGTGGATCTGGATGCTCCATACGGGTAAGGTTATTATTCATAACCTGAGTAATTTGTCCCAGTATAGTTATGAGTTGCTCAGCACCAGTCACAGCACTAGAGCCAACATCATTGTCTTGCGTTGGAGGAAAATCCCTATAGGGGACACGTGCATTCATGCGATTTCTATTCTATCCACTAGGCACCATATCCAGATAATGGCATACACTATATTAGGTTATGAATCACAATGTATAATCTTAACTTAAAAATACTCATAAAAATTGAGATCCTACGCATGGCAAATCCCATATTCACAAAAATGGATTCTTTGAGGAATATTTACATTAAACTCCTTAATAATGTCTTGTAAAAAAATGTGAATTATCCTAAGCATATCCCCTAGTAGTGTCGTAACCAAGAGTGCAGCAAGGCTCGTTGTCGTGCACCAGTTCCCGTTCAAGTCTAGCTCAAAGCGGTGTTTTCGGGTTTTACCCCTAGATACATTTGTGCCAGAACCGCCTCTACCTGCTCGTCTCCAGAAAGGGATGTATTTCTTGAATGATTCACATAATCTATTCCTTACCAAAATACCAGGATGTTATTGTATGTATATCCTCAAAGACTAACTTAGGGACTCTTCCCTAATTCTACATTTTCTAAATCTAGTTTCCAAGTATTCTATTAAACTTCCTCTTATACCAACTGTAAGGAACCGACCCCAGTTACCCGGAGCCGGTGCCTTATTTGATTACGTTGGCATACATACAAGGAAAACGAATCCCAAAGGGCCAATTAGTTTAGTATTATTGGAAATAAGATACATACATAAGTACAAATTTACATATGGAAGGGAAAAATAACACTAATTTATTCCACTAGAGTCATCACGTCTCCTAGATTATGCCTGTAAGTCATTCATAAATTACTTCTTCATGTCCTGAGAAAACGAAACATAAGAAAGGGGTGATCTCAAATGCTTAGTAAGAGTAAGCAATAAAGTGGAAGATAATATAAACATTAGACATGGTGAATAATTTAAAACACATGCCTTTAATAATAAACATGAATACATTATGGCAGGAATATGAGCTAAGTAAATAATTCCATAATAAAACATAATCATGGGTATTCTACTAGTAGAATAACAACATGAAATATCAATATCTGAACTCATAATGATGGAATGCATAATGCCAGACATTCTGAAACATTTTTTCAAGGCCTCGGCCAAGACGTCAAATGATTAAGGCCTCGGCCAAAATCTATATCACATTTGAAAGGCCTCGGCCAATTCCATGTCTATTTGTCTCATGAGACCTACCGATGCATCGAGGGGATATAGCGGGCCACACCCATCACATAATAATTCCAATTTATTCATCATATGAGAGGGAATAAACATAAACAATATATACATTCATATTGAAACTATCATATGAAATGTAACTAACTTTCCCCAATTATTGAATACAGACACTAACAATTCAGACTAATAAGGTGAATGTTTTTAGGATAGATCATCCACTATAAAGTTAGTCATAAACCATTCAATAAAATATGGTATATGTCATCATAAAGGATTAACTCCAACAATACCTGAGAATCAACAAGAGTGTTGAATCAAACGAGAATAATCTTCTAAAATCATTAAGCAATTCTTGTGATAAATACTCTTTTATTTTTTAAAAGAAGAGTTATTTTGGAAAAATCTTTGTATAAAACCAGAAGTGAAGTAAGATAGTATTTTAATAATAAAATGAGTGATTTTATAAAGATAATGGTTTCCAAAAACAGATTATAGAGTGCCCTTGAAAATATGTAAGAACTTGAAAAATTCCCTTGAATCGGGCTTCTATTTTTGAAACAATTTTGAAAGTTCCTTTTAAAATGTGTAACTATCCATAAAATAAGGAAGGTTTCTGGTTTGTTCACATATTTATGATACTCAAACAGAATATATGATGAGCACATAACAATAAATAATAATTTCATTGAGGTAATTAGACAATGAAAGTATCCCGAATGAAAATGGAAGTTCGGGTGGAAAAACCCTTACCTTAACTCCAAATGTGTTCCTCTCTTGTACTTAAGCTCCAGGAATATGAAATTATACTTGTTAATAACTTATTTCAGAACCTATTATACATGTATTTAGTTTACAATAATTCTGGTTAGTTCATTTATGTCTTTATTGACAAGTTATTGTATTGAATTTCGTCGTTCTGGAGTGTTCGTTTCTCTTATTTTCATATTCAATTAACTTGTTTTTAAGTAATTAAGTGGAATGGATGAAAATCTCCATAATTGAAATTATATATTATCTATGAACATAAATAGGTGTTATTTTTCATTTATATAACTTGGTTACATGGAACGAGGATTAATTATCATATTAAACTTTGTTTCGGTTAATTTGTGGGTTTTGATTACAACGAACTTATTTTTCTTTATAAACTAACACCATTTGAACAAAGGGATTACAGAATCTTAAATAGGTTATATTATATATAATAATCTGGTTCAACCATAATAATAATGGTTTCATGACGAGAATTTAGAATGATAAAAGAAATCAAAAGTCTATTGTCCTTGAATGTGTAAAATTGACACATCTCGGATGGTGTTCTTTCTACTAGTATAAAAGAAGGTAAAAAGGGAAAGATGATGATAAATTATTACACTATCATGACACAATTAAAGTAAATATAATGTACTGGATTCATCACAAAATTTGGATAAATATAGGTAATATAAAAAGAAAACAAATGAACTTGAAAGGAAAGACAAAGAATTGAAAATAAGAATTTACATTTTGAACCAAACTTCTTTGAGAACCTCCTAAAGGGAGAGGTTTTGGTATTTTAATGAGAACAAATATTTCAAGACGTGGGAGAGGAGGTTGGGAGGGTATTTGGACATAATTTGGAGAATGCACAAGGCTTGAGAGGAGAGATTGGAAGAGGGGGTGATAGGGGGTTTTATAGTGGAGGAGAGAGGGGATTTCTTAATATAAAACTCATTAATTTATTATTTCTTCACAAGACAAGTAATAGTAAGTATTCCATGACAAAAAATAGTAATTTTATCATGTGAATTAGGATTAAGTGTGGTGACATCAGCCATGATGCTAGGAATAGTCTATTTAGCTTATAATGTATATATACGGTAAATTACCATATTTTACTATTCATCAAAAAATCAAGTATTTTAGAAAAATCCCAAAAAATCACCCTAACCATTTTTCGGCGAGTAGAATACAAAAATGAATTCCATTTTTCAAAAATAATTTTCTAAATATTATTAATTTAATATTTACTTAAAATCATAATTTATTATCAAAAACAAGTTTTAAAACATTCATTAACTTATTCTAAAATATTGGTATATCATACTTTCAACTTGAATATTTATTATATATTATCATAGGTAAAGTTACTATTAATTTGGGTATATCACTATTCATAAGGGTATGTTACTATTCATAAGGGTAGGTTACTATTCACCAAAAAATAAGTTTTTCTTATTGGACTCTAAATAACGTACTGATTGCGACTGTGTATGTCAGATTTTTTAAATTCACATCACAGAAGCGACAAACTTATGTTTTAAGGGTCCCATAGCACTTAGTAGTTAATTTTATTATGACATATTTATAAGAAATTAATTCCTTCAAAAAAATATTGGGTTGTTACGTATATAATAACAATGAGGTAAATCTCTTGAATTTATTTGATATAGAGATTACTATTGACTCTTCATTTCTTAAAGTTCAACTTTCTT
Organism: Viscum album; assembly: GCA_963277665.1. Taxonomy (NCBI): domain Eukaryota; kingdom Viridiplantae; phylum Streptophyta; class Magnoliopsida; order Santalales; family Viscaceae; genus Viscum; species Viscum album. The sequence continues at coordinate 912,389,059 of OY728145.1, forward strand.
AAGCAGGTATCCAATTTGGGATACCATGCCCTTAGAGCTTGATTTTCCACATAAAAGGATTTATTCAACATGCACACATAACTTTAATACTTTAAAATAAAAAACCATGTAGTTGTTCAATATAAACTTCTTCATCAAGTTCCCTATTCAGAATTGTTTATTTCATATCCATCTGAAATATTTTATAACCCTATTGTGTTTGAATTACAAGAAAGATTCTAACTGTTTCTAACCTTGAAATTGGATAAAAATATCATCAAAATAAATGTCCTCTATCTATGAGTAACCATTTAAAACCAATATTTCTTTGTCTCTTATCGCTTCACCATATTCATTCAATATTTTTCATAACACCCATTTTATACCAATAGCATTTTTATCATTTGGTTTTGGTATGAGTTCTCATGTATCATCATTCCCAAACTGATCCATCTCTTTATTCATAGCATAAATCCATTTTAAATTATAAAAATCTTCATTATCATATTTAATATCATATTTGGAATACATATAAGTATGTTCAACAAATATTTATGTTATTCTTGTTTGAACCATTTGATTTTGATCACCAATAATGTTTTGAGATTCCACCTATTTCCACAGTCTAGTATGAGATGAAAGAAAATCTTCATTATCACTGGAAATAGTTGTGTCTGATTATTCCATCTATGTGGCATCACAATTTTTGTAATCCTTTTCATGTCACTTAAAAATAACTCTTTCAACCTCTTTATCTTCCTTATCTGCATGTATTTATGTAACATATTCCTCATCTATTTCAGTAACTTTTACATCAAGAGAATAAACTATTCTTCTTGTCTCTTTGTTGAATCATATATATCCTCTTCAATCTGAATAATATCCAAGAATGATTCCATCTTCACCTCTCTGGTCAAACTTTACAAGGTTTCCACCTTTTTTATGATGTAGGGACTCCCAGTAACTATTAAGTACTTCAATCTTTTAGTTTTATCATATGACATTTCATAAAAAATTATATCAGAACTTGGTTTTTACAAACACATATTATGAATGTAGACATATATTCTCATAGATTTCCTCTAGAAGTAGTGAGAAATACCATGATCAATAAATATGGTACACCACATCTCAACTAAACTTTTTCACTTACTTTCAACAACACATTTTTTTGTGGTGTATATGGTGCACTGAATTCATATTGAATTTCATGTTTTTAAGATAGCTTCTAAACTCTTCATTATTATATTCACCACCATTATTAGTTCTCAAATTCTTCATAGAATACCCACATTCCTTTATATATATTCTCTTTAAAATATTAAACCATTTTAGAGATTTTGATTAATGTTTCAAATAAAAAATACAAGTAATAGGATTCAAATCATTAATGAAAGAAATAAAGTACTTATCTATGGAAGTTTATAGTTTTATCATTGGACCATAAATATCGTAATGAATTAGTTCTAGTGGAAAAGATGAATGAATATAAACTTTTTGACACATAGAGTTTGTAATCCTCTCTTTCTAAAAAATAGAACAACACTGATATCTTCTTCTTGATATATTAATAATATCACAAACACCATCCCACTTTGATAACTTTCTCATGTTTTTTTGACACATATATACCAAACATTTATTACTCAACTTTTTTTCTTCCATCATTCTTAGATTTCAAGGATTTTTTACTTCAATAACTTGAAAAAAGTTTTTTTTTATACTTCAGCCTCTTGTAACAACTTTTCCATCTTCAACTTTTTTCAAAACAAAACAATATTTTCTAAAAACAACTTTATTTTCTTTATCACAAATTTTTTAAAGATTTAAAAAGTTGTGCTTCTACCCATAAACAAATAAGGTTTTTTTGGATATTAGATTTTCTTCTCCAATAATAGTGGATCCAATAGCTTTGATTCTATGGGATTCATCTTTTCCAAATATCATTATTCCTTATTTGAAATATTTAAAATTATTCAATAATTTAAAATCTCTGTTCATATAATAAGAACACCCACTATCCAAAATCCTAGTTGTTTTCCTTTTGTATCTTTGAGAGAGGTTTATACAATAAGGGATTTTTATTTCCATTTATCTTTCTTCACATATAGATTTTGAGAATTTTTATAAACATTTATTTGTTCTCATAAAAAATGAAGACACCCTTTTTCAAGATGTTCAAGTGGTTTACACCTTTCACAAATAGTTTTTAGATGTTGGAACATATTTTTAACTTTAAAAAAAAATTCAAATTTCTTCCTTTGAGAGGATTTACCCCCCTAAAAATTTACTTTTTGAAATTCATGGGATAATTTTAATTTTATTGATTAAACTAACACATATTTTATATATACCCAAATCCACCATAATACTATAAGTGACAACAGAATGAATATTTACCCCTTTAACTTCCATACTACTAGGAGTTGTGAACATGTAATCCATAAACTTTATTATCTTTCACATCAGAACTTTGTTGTGCCCCAAAATTCTTATGATCACCCAGAATACTATGATTCAATTTGGATTTAATTAAAACTTTATCGGAATTAGAAGAGTTATAAAATTTTGTTTTGGACAGAAAAATTATATAAACTTATGAATTTTTAACTTTGTTAGTTTATTCTATATACATGATTTTCTGAACCATCTTCTTCTTAGGAACAATTTAAATTTTCTTTCCAATATTTGAAGGTAACTTTTATATATCCTTATTAGGTTAAGCATTTACATAACTTTCACCAACTTTAGAGATTTATTTCTTGAAACTTGTAACTCCCTGATCATCTTTATAAATATTTTGTTGAAAAAGTTTCAACTCTTCCTCCTTTACTTTTTACTTTACTTCAAGATATTAATTATAATTCTTTTCTTTTTCAATATAATTATTTGGAAAATAAACTTCTTCCAAAAGAATAAATTTCTCTTTATAAATACATTATTTATTTTTTATAGTATTTTCCTTCTTCAAATTATTGATTTCTCTTTCAATTTATACTATCTTTATAATACATTCTTCAAAACTATTACTTTAGGTGAAACTCTAACTCAGTATCCTATTCTATAGAACAAATTCTTCCTAAATCTTCATCATTAACAATTTATATAAATTTCTTTTCTCTATAAACATAAAAAATCAACTTCAACTTCACTATCTACATATTCATCATCTTTAGACAAAAAGATTCTTCTTCTTCTTTTAGAGAAATTTTTATATTTTCCCTTGGAATAATATGTTAATTTATCACCATGTTTCTTTCACGATATTCTTGTACTTATTTCATCTTCATCACTATATTCTTCATTTCTTTCTCGATGAAAATTCATAGAAAAGTTCCCAACTCTTCTACTTTAAAAAAATAGGGCTAAATTCCATTTATAATTTCCTGTAACTCTTTTCACATTTTTAGAAAAAAATGATAAAAAATCATCATGATTATTACTAACCTCATTTTCAAATTTAGAATAACTAACTTCTTCATCTTTAATAATATTCGTAGATTTTCCATGTTTTGAATCCTTGAAAGGCATTTATTGATCAAATTTTTATTTTCTTTTCAAAACATTATCTCTTATCATTTCATAAGTAATGAGAGTACTATAAAGATCATCCAAATATAGAGTTTCAGAATCACTATCTTCCAAAGATGAAACTTTGTAATTAAACTTATCAGAAAGGATTATCAAGATATTTTCAACAAAATTTGAATCTTTCAGCTTCTCACTAAGAAATATAATAGTGATAACAATATCATCCACCCATGTAAATAAGTCACCAATATATTCATACTCACCCATTTTGACATCTTCATACTTTATCCTCCAGATTTGTAACTTGGATTTATTCACCTTTTTATTTCCCTAATAAATTTTTTTCAAAGTATCCCAAATAACTTTATTAGTAGAAAATCCCTTCACTCTAAGCAATTCACTTTTATAAAGTTATGAGAGTAAATCCTTCTTAGCTCATCCATCATTCTCTAGATTTTTATTATCGATAGATGTAAGATGATCATTTTCAACACAACGAGGAAATCCATCTGTAGGAGATTCCAAAATATCATTCCTAAGATACATAAGATAAGAAAACATTTTATTAGATATGATAGTTATTTCCATCAAATATTGGAATCCCATTATTGTTCACATAATTCAAATTCTCCATAACAACTTCTCTTCAAAAACTTTAGTAAAGAGTAAACGAATGGAATCTTACCTCTAATACCAGTTGAAAATGCCCGACAAAGATTAATGTACCACTAAGAGGGTAGGGGTGAATCAGTGATTTTTTCTTTTATGATATATTTCTTATATAAATACTTTAACTTCTGGTTAAATAATTTTCACTTTACAGAAAAACATCCACACATATATAGGAACAAAAATATTTACATGGTTTGCTACTCAAAAAGAGTAACTAGTACTTGGATTGTTTTTTCAAATAATTCAATACCACACAATACACTAAAAAACAATCATTTTGTGTGGATAAAACAATTAGAAAACCCATTACACTTGTGTATCACTATGATCAATACAACAATGCATGTGCTTCTTCTAACACAAATGATGTAATTAATATTTTGCAATATGTTAGGAAACATATATCAGTTGGTTCTAAACATGTTACTGTGTTTCTTCAACAATTTCTACTTTTTCAATTGTTCATAACACAATTCATCACTTTCCTACCGGGTAGAAGATTTAAATAGCTTTACTAGACTTCATATGAAAACTCAGTCTGAAAGATCAGTCTGATTTTTTAGTTCAATTATTCAGTTTTATTATTTAGTCCAAAAAATATATATGAATATATACATTGGAAACAATTATATGTCACTTCTTTCTCTCTCATGATATTTTAGTATGATTCCTCAGTCTGATCCAAAAAACAGAGACCACTTCCATTTCATTAAACATCTTCTTTCCAAAAAACTTTCTCAATAAAACTATATCGGGAAACTTTTCCTCTACCTGAACTAACACAAAAAAAATCAATGCTCTCTCTCTCCCTAATGTGAATATTTTATAATATGTTATAATTTTATCCTTATTTATAGGTGATTTATAACTGGAATGGGTGGGAAACCAATTTTATTTTCTTGCTCAACCAAATTCCAAAAACTTGAATTATACTTTCATTTAAACTTCATATCTGACCATTTGATATCTTCTCGACTCTTCTTGATTCTTATTAAATCTTATCAAATATTCTCACAAATTTAACCTAATTTAAACTTAAAAATTGTTTTTTAGGTTGATGAAATTTTTCATTCTATTACTATTTCACTCAGATTAAACATTTGTAAGAGTGAATAATTCCTATTTCGATACTCCAAAAGAACTGAAACTTTTAAAATATAATTCCATAATCATTGTTTAAACTTATATAGGCTTCAAAAACACCTCCACAACACTTAAGTTGTAACTTCATAACAAATATAATTTTCTTCATTTTTTCAACAATTCATCAGAATGATACAAAAAACTACATCCGATAAAGTCTAGAATCTGATGACTTATCAGTTACATATTGTGTCTGATGGATCGGTATCTATTATCATATGGTTTTAGTTCATATTCAATGATTCTTGACCAAATTGAAAAAAAACATTTTTATTTTTGAAAATAGTTAACTACATTTTTTACCATAATCGTGTTTATTGTTCTCTAAAAATCATATCTCTAATTGGTTAGAACAACTCCAACTTATTGATAGGTGTAAATAAATTCAAAAAAAATCAATATACCTCTGATAAAACTCTTGATATGATGCCCTATTGATAACAACTATTTTTTTATGGATCAGTGTCATAATTTCTCCGTTGAATGTCGTGTCCGATAGACCGCTTTCAAAAGTGACTTATTTCTTCCTAATTATCTGTAACTGATGATTGATCATATGGATTGGTTTATTTGGTGGGTCAAACAATCCAATGAATCTTTCAGTGCAATGGATCGGTCAATCAGTACTTCTATAAAACCTCTTACTATAACAACTTCAAACTTCTCAGTCTTTGGAAAAATTCTGTGTCTGGTGATTCTCAAACCGATGAAATGTGACCGGAAGACTTTGAAATCAATTTATTTTTTCTTCTACAAAATCCTACTTATATCATGAAATATTCATTATGTTAAGAAAATTATTATTATCATAGCATCATATGACTTACAGAAGTATTTCTCCTCCTTTCTTTCAAAAAGATTTGATCACATGTTTTCCAGACAACTTATGATGTTGAAAACATAAAAAATAGTAAATAATCATCATATTTAGTATCTATTATATTTTAATACTTCAAAAATGTAATAAAACTTCTCAATCCAATTAAATACATATTTTTGGACACAATGTGAGTTTGAAAACAACTTCATCTAGAAAAAAATCATAGAAGAAAATCAAAACCAATTGAATTTCTTAAGAACTTTTCAACTGATCTTATAAGTTCAGTTCTCCTTTAATTCGATCACTAATACTTACAAGGTGAATTTATTTTTCATAATGACAAAAAAATACAAAAAAAAAATCACAAACTTCTTCCATCATTCGAAAACCAACTACCAGCTAACTTGATCCCAACATACCCAAGTAGGTCATGTTGTTCATTTTGATTCCCACCAAGACTTCTTGGGGATGATAATTATTAATGTGGGGAGGTTGTAAGATACCATGTTTTTTGGGTTGAGAATTTCTAAAGGAGTTTTAATTTTCAATTACTATATGGTTCAAATATTTATTGGAGATTTTGAATGGAAATTCTAAGGTTGGAATTCCTCTAAGTAATTTTTTTAGACATGGTTACCATGCGGCCTAACTGTGTGGACATTTTTTTATAGGCACATAGTTGGGAAAATAATGATATATTCCAAAGATAACCATATAGATGTATATAATAAACTTCATAAATGTCACATGGATATCACACAATCTATTAAACTATACACCCTACCTATGCAGTGGTGTGGTAATTTCACCCTATCTACACGATTAGCACACAGTTTGGACAATAGTGTGATGAAACCATATGAACCATTTAAATGGGTGAAATCACCATTTTCCCCTCATACCATTAAAGTTTTTTACCAATTTATTTTTCTTATTTCACCCAGTAGGTATCTGTATATTCCATTCTCCTTCTTTCTTCCTCCATGGAAATTTATCCTTGTTCTTGGTCAAAATCGAACACCATCAAGTGCGTTGGAATCCTTAAGGTAAGTATTTGACAATGTTGCCATTTTTTGTGTTATTTTACTTCTTCATTTAAGTATGAATTCTCCAATAAATATTTTTATTTCCGATTCCATTAGATCATCATAGAATCAGATACCGATGTTAAGAATTTTTCTCTTCTTAGGAAGAGGATAACCCAACAGGACATCATTACTTCACCGCAAGTATTTTTTTTCAAAGTAAATCATTGTTTTTAATTGTTAAATATTTAAATATTTAAATTAAATATCTGGGTAGTTATTTTGATGTAATTTACTGGGGATTATTTTTTATTTAATATTGGGGATGTATTGTGCGTTTTTTATGAGTCTTTGGTCTCTATTAAGGTGAAACATGATGGGTTGATGTGGTTTTGAGATTTATACCCTTATAGTTAGTTTTAAAAAAATTATAACCTATTAAGTTTAATTAATTAATTATAAAAGTTACAATTAATTAATTATAATGGTTTCATTGTGATATAGGACCGCACACATCCCGATGATCTTAGGTAGGCTTTAACAGCTATTGTTACCCCCTAGAAGATAAATGAAAATCTTCTTACAAGGTAAGTGATTTTGCATACTTTCCCAATTCTGTTTATGAATTTTATAGTATTATGTGTATGATTAGGTATTCACCTAAGGGTTATTCTCCTTTTTTGGACTCTTTCAAATGAACTACTAAATTGAATTAATTCAGGTTAGCTTAAATGGATGAATGCATGAGTTCACTAATAACCCTTATGTTCTAGATTTATACCTATATCTAAGACTATGACTGTGATAGAGGATCCCATGTGGGATACCTCCACTGATGATTTTTCCTAGAGGATCCCATGTAGTATTCCTCCACTTGTATATTATTTCCATGGATTCCAAGAGGGATGACTCTGCCTATTTGTTGACTTAGGGGACCCCAAGAGGGATGCCTCTACTTATTTGTGAACCTCTTGGATCCCAAGTTGGTGGTCTATATTGAGTACTAACCTAGGGGGCCCATTTTTTGCCCTAATTTTAGACTAACCCTAACCTAGTTTGTTATGTTTTTTGGGTATAGACAGTAAGTAGGTGTCAGCTTAGAACCAATACCAAACTTATTAGCCTAAGGAAATGAGGCAGTAGTGGTGGGTTTAGTTGTTTGGCTACCATCTCTCTTTTATTTATGTTTCCACTTTGTTACTGTTGATAAATCTATGATTTCCAGAGGTTCTTCCAGGTATTTTGGGTAGGTGAGATTTATGTGATATGGTTTTTCATCATGGATCCCCAGTGGTACTTCTTGGGATATGGAATCTAATCCTTGCTGGTTTAGGATTCCCAAATGTAATTCCTTGGATTTGACTTTTGAGAATACATCTTGATTATATTATTGGGGATTCCCAAAATTAATTCTTGGGATTAGGATTTTTATCCGTACGTGATCTAATATTGGACAGGTAACTCATCGTCATTCATTGGGGATGGTTGGAAATGACGCTCCATGAACTTGTTTTAATAATATTGAGAATGATTCCATTGTACTTAAGTGATGCTTAGGATTATACTTATGGTAGTTTGGATGCACCATTCATTAAAAAATAATTATCTTTTTCCAACATGGGTATATCTATTAGAAAAAGTTCATTTTCTGTTTGTAAAACATGTTACCAACAAAAAATGTCATGTCACTAAACTGTTGGTAAAAACTCTCTCTCTAAATGTTATTCTAACATATAAAATGATTCTATTGCAATTATAATAACACCAATAGATAATATATATGTTGGTAAAAATGTTTAGCAACAAAATAATACGACAAATATATTTTTTTGTAATATTATAGAAATTTATAAACAATATCAACAATTAATATTTTTTTGTAAATTGTACTCCAAATGTTGATATTCAAATATTTATTGTTATAATTTTATAATATATTCATTAATATAATTATATATAATATATTATTATATTTATTAAATAATAATTAAAAAATTAACTTATATAAAACACTAAAAAACAAGTCTATTTGAAAAAACATGTTCCAATATAATTTAAATACATTATCAAACTTCATGAAAGGAAATGAAGAAAAATATGAAAAACATGTTTAAACATTTTCAAACACTAAGAAACTTTACATGGAACTCAATGAAACTTTGTTTGTAATATATTTCTCAAAAACAATAGAAATAACTACCGTGGAATCCCCAAAACTTCACAAGATCTATTATCAACTGTAGTGGATCAAAACATGCACAAATTCACCATCATCCCTTTGAATGCAATGGACCAACCTTCTATGATTGAAGTTGCACATGTCATTGTTCCCTTCACTTTAGACATGAACCATCACGGGAAACATTCTGATCACACAAACAAAACAATTAGAAAATAGTATTCATTTAAATGTAAAAAAAATAACACATGATATAAAACTATCATCTAGTGATCACAAAAAGAGGATAATCTTACCAGTGGAAACAACAACTATAAGATAATCTAACTAAATATGAAAAAAAAACATTAAATTATTCATCTTGACAAGAGAAATAATTTATAAAAAATACCAAAAAAATTTCTATAACTCACGGTATAAAAAAACCAGTTAGCACAATAATAGAAAAATGACTAAAAGAATGGATGGATGCAAAAAAAAATACAAGTGAACACATTAATAGAAGATATCCAATGACCAGAACAAATGGAAATAAAAATGCATGATATTAAATTAACAAGAATATTATCTTGCATGTGACGACTAACCGGTTAGAATAGAGGGAGATATCCAATGAAAATAGATGGTAAATAGGTCCCAAGAGTGGGAATAGTCATCATAAGAGGTCATCACCCTATTTAATACTGCAGTAAGGAATATCAAGAATTTACCTTGACTCGCAGCTTGAGTGCACATGCAATTAATACCTATTGACTTTTAGCTTCCACAATTATCACATTTTCTTCATCCTCTGAAAAAATTAACTACCTGCACACACTTCAAATTAACTCTATCATAGAAAACTCTTTGTCATTTTTCTTGTCCGTAGTTTCTTCATTCAATTTCAACTATAATTTGGTTCAGCAGACCAAGGTCAATTCACCTCTTAAGAAATATCCCAATTCAACATCATAAAAATCTAGAGTTAAAAACATGTGAAGCCTTGTAAAAAATCATCAGATTCAGTCCTCCAGATTTAGGCTTCAGTACAACCATTAAACCATGATCACATAATGCATAGTATATAAAATAATTACCTCAGTCGGTATAGTAAACTTTTATTGAATAAATGGATCAACACATGAGCCTCCAAAAACAAATCTTTAAAATAAAATTATTTTTATTGTAGCACATGAACATGAAATATCAACTCTTCCTTGTATCAAAAGAAATGAACACATGACTGGTAAAAATCTCTGAATTACAAGACTCCAACTCCGGATATACGACTGCTAATGGAAGTGACCTGCAACATAAAACAAGAATGTAAACCCCACTAAAACTCAAACCTCCATTCTTAGTATCCATATCCAATAAACAACCAAGAAAATCACAACATAATCCCCCTTGGATGAAACCCCAAGCTTCAAATATTTGTTGTCTTCCTAGCTTAGCAGTAAGGGAGATCTCAGGAACCAGTTTTAATTTCCCTAGTTGTAGCAGCTCCAACCCTGATCCCAATATGAACTATATCTGTTACCCTTTTAAGATCATACTCATATTTGATAAATCATATCTGCATCGTCACCTTATCCATATAAAATTATCTCCAACTCAATAAGAACAATCAGCCCAAACTCTTTCTCTAGTTATAGATGTGAAAATGAAACCACATACCAATAAATGCCTTTGATCCCCATCTTCAAATTAGTGAACTAAAAATCTACAACCAAACTTATATAACCCATCTTCAAACTCAAATGGAACAAACAAAAAAATAAATATAAAATTCTTCCAAATAGAGAAAATTCCTCCTTAAGCATCTACGGACAAGAGATGACCAAAAACCCCAAACTATTTGATGGATTCTTACTAGAAGTAAAATTAAAATAATTTAATAGTGATATATAACCTTTAAATAGATAGATAACATACCCCTTAGAACATATTCTGGACATTCTTGATGTTAAGGTTCTAGGAATCTCCATCAAAGCATAGAGCTTCACGTCACCGCCGATGTAGACACCAAAAAATGATCAAGGGTTGAAGAAAGTTTCAAAATGAAAAAGTGAAGTCATATTCGGATCTGGGGACCTAGTTTAGGGGGGGTGGAGGAGTCACGCAAAAAAATTCATAAGTGTGCAAAAAATATGGCTTGTGTGGAAAGCTCTGAGATTCTCGAGAGCTCTACGGCGGGGCGCGGAATATTCCGCGCCCTCACCCCGCGCGGTTGATATTTCTTGCCATCGACATCGGCATGAAATTATTTCACGTCGGCCTATTTTACGCACCCCCTGAATGCCTATAAACCGAAGGTGACCCCTTTGACTTTTGGGCTGAATAATCTGAACTAGATCTCGTGCGCACAATTCTCCTTTCGTGTGCGCAAAGATGGCTTTCAGGTATAGTTCTTTTCACACCAAGTCACCTCGGGGTCCACCTTCACCCGAGATCCCATTGGTTTATACTAAATCCCAATCCCTTTGGGGTATTCCCCCTATGCAAAATCCCTTCCACTTGCACACAGGCCATCCAATTGTGTGAAATCCTCTTCAATTGCGCGTACCCCCATCATTGCGCACAGTCTCTCCCAAATTGCATGCAATTGGTACTCCTTGCATGCAATCCTTTCTAGTTGCGCGCAAAGCATTGGCTCCATTTATGTTTCAATCCTCACTAATTTCTTGCCAGCCCGTTGTTCTTCGAGCAGGACTACTTATTTCGTGCGCAAGCCTTGAAGGTTGCGTGCAACTCTCCAGGACCCCTAACCCCGGTGCTTCCCAGCTACCTCTTCACTTGTTTTCCCCATACTCCTTGGGTGTACCTTTTCACGTGTGTTCGATGCTCTTATTATGGATGCCATTCATGGGTGTCTCTCATGCCTCGGGTATCCACATCTTACACCACTTTCCCATATGATCTTCTAGGTTCGTGCAAAGTAACTTCAAAGTCCCTTGGACGATTCTTCCGGTTGTGTTTCTTCTCCTCATGCTTCTTCGCATAGGCACGCTAATGACTATTGCTTCTTTACATAGCCATGCTAACGTGGACCCCTCTATGGTTCGTTCCATGAAACCCCCTCACCATGGATTTTCATGTCCCCTCTCTACACTAAGGAGCAGAGGGTATCGGTTATATAAGTCCTAGGGGTGCAGAGTGAACCCACCTCGTCCAAGCTGCAGGACGTTAAACTTCCAAGCACCCTCGTCCTCAGCACATGAAGTTAAACTGTGACTTCTCCCCATGCCTCACACGCAGGGTCCCCTACCTTGGACATTATCCATGCCCACTCATATCCATGGGGATGGGATCACCCCTCACAGGGGATGATATCCTCTTTATCTGAGTGGCGTTTGTCAGCAGGAAAAGGGCAGCCACCTTGGTGTAAGCCCCTAGATTTTCTTTCCAGAGGAAGCATCCCTACTCCTCTTTTCATCTTTAGTCCCTAGGGCTAGTGAAGGGCATGGAGGGAAACGGTGCTTCTCCTTTCTTCAATACCAATTCCTTCTCCCACTGCACTTTGTCGCCATCGGGCCTCCATCCTGGAGTAAGTCCTGACTTCTCAGGCTGATAACAACACATAAGCCCCTATTTCCTCTTTGGGTCATTAATAATGCGTATTCCCCACTCCAATTCCCACGGACGCGCCTTTCATGACGTGATTTTCAGGTCTCCGCTATATCTTGTTTCTCACACCGATCATGACTCACGTGATCTTAGAGTGAGCATCGACCATGACAAACACCTTGGGCCACCTTAGAGTGTAAGCCCCAAACACCATCCTAAACAATGAGTACTTTGATCCATGTCATGGCATGGTATGTAGGAAGCCTCCATGAGGTTCAATCCCACCACCTGGCCATTCTTACCATCATCACGTCAGTTCACCAACACCTTGGGCCGCCTTGGAGTTTAAGCCCCAAACACCATCCCAAAATACGAGGACTTTGATAAATGTCAAGTCATGGTACGTAGGAAGCCTCCATGAGGTTCAAGCCCACCACCTAGTCATTCCGACCATCATCACATCAACTCACCAACACCTTGGGCCGCCTTAGAGTGTAATCCCTAAACACCATCCCGAACTATGATTACTTTGATCCATGTCAAGGCATGGTATGTAGGAAGCCTCCAAGCAGTTCAATCCCACAACCCGGTCATTCTGACCATCCTCGCATCGGTTCACCAACACCTTGGTCCACCTCAAAGTGTAATCCCCAAACACCATCCTGAACTATGAGGACATTGATCTCTATCAAGTCATGGTACGTAGGAAGCCTCCACGAGGTTCAATACCACCACTCGGTCATTCCGACCATCATCCTGTCGGTTCACCAGCACCTTGGGCCGCCTCAGAGTGTAAGCCTCAAACACTATCCCAAACTATGAGTACTTTGATCTATGTCAAGTCATGGTATGTAGGAATCCTCTCTGAGGTTCAAGCCCACCACCCGGTCATTCCAACCATCATCATGTCAGTTCACCAACACCTTGGGACACCTCAAAGTGTAATCCCCAAACACCATTCTGAACTATAAGAACTTTGATCCATGTCAAGTAATGGTACTTAGGACCCCTCCATGAGGTTCAAGCCCACCACCCAGTCATTCCGACCACCTTCACGTCAGGTTCTCCCTCGTCCCGCATGATGATAAACTTTATCCATCATCCCGAACTATGAGGAATTTGATACGTATCAAGTAATGTTATGTAGGAAGCCTCCCCGAGGTTCAATCCCATCACTCATGTCTCATCCTGATCCCTCCCTCGAGTCTATGTGTCTCGGGAAGCTCATGCCCCAACCCGGAGGTTCCACTTCTTCTGGGTACCATCCATGCATCCATTCTCATGGGCCGCCTCCTCAGGTGTCCCATCATCTCACTGAACTATGTGGACTTTGATTCCCTACCACAGGGATATGTAGGAGGTCTCTTTGAGGCTCAAGCCCAACTTCACCATTGCCCCTATGATGGTCCCATTTCATTCACCACCCCCCTCATGAAACCTTCCATCATCCATCCTGATTCTTACCCGGGCCGCCACATCCCTATGGGATCATGCCACCCCACTCCCCATTCCATCAAACAAAATTTGAGAATCCACCCATATGATGGCCCCAGTATCGGTGTTCCCCTCCAGGGGGTTTCCTCCATCTGATCCACTCTAATCAGTGTTTTGATCAGTCTGATCCGTCTCCATTGGACGTTAAACTTGCAGCATACCCTATGTTAAACAAGGAAAGCTGAGGAAAACCTCAAATACATTCCCATGGCATACAATTTCCTGTGTTCGATGTGGGATGCATTGGGATTTTGTGCCCTCGAGAAGCCCTATAATAAGGGACAGAAGATAGACACGCCAATCCCCCAGCGTCCAGGCACGCCAGTGATGCCCAACGAGACTACTACCCTAACCGAAGGTTGCTGCCCTGACCGGACCCCTCGGAATGTCCTGATATATGTAATGTAATTAACTGGTTTCCATGAAGATATGGCACCAAGAAGAGTTTCACGAACAATGTCTTAAGTCTATGAGGGAGACCTGGACTAGGTGACGAACTCCGAGGAGGAATCCACAGAAGGAAGAACTGACATTCCATCATCCTGTTTTGATCAAGGAGCAGACATCCCTAAATAAGGAGCTGATGTTTCCCACCTTTGTAAAGTGGTAATGCGGGGTAACAGCTGTGTTTCCTCCACAAAAATTTGTGCGTGCTCTGATGAAAGCGTCGGAAACAGAAATGGTGAACCCAACGTGAAGGTATTCTCTTAAATATGAAGACTAGTAGCGTTCGAGGCATCAATGGATTAGCATTTCATCATACCTTGTCATCTGGAACCAGGTGCCACCAAGAAAATAGCAGGCCTGACGTGAAACTCGCCAGAGGTTGGGGCATTCTGGACGTTGAGCATCCCGTTCTGCGACGCTATCAGCATGGATCCCTCTTACCGGCCATGGAATATGTAACGGCGTTGGGGAACTGGTTGTCGATTTTTTTTCTATCAGTATTAATGATTTCATCTCCCTGATTTCAGGAACCATGTTTTTTCATTCAGAACTTGGTCACCGCCTACCCATCGGCACAGGGGCAGGGGAAATATCGATGCGACCACCCCGTTCGGTTCCACCTATTCCATGACGGCCTCAACTGCCACAACTGCTGGGCACCCATGCCCCCTCTCCTCATCATAAATTATCCAGTGATGGATAATTAATGACCTTGTACACAGGTATAAGGAAGAGGGAATCATCCCCAATAGGGATATGGCCCGCCTAGATCTCGAGGCGGCTGTACCTTGTCGTCAACAATTCCCCCGAGGGACGCGCAGGGAGTCGCTGCTCCCTAACCTAACATTCAATCATTTTGGGATCTTGTCCCCGGAATGACTTGACAACTCCCTGCCCTACACTGACGAGGTAGGGAATGTCCGGGTCGGCCCGATCGGAGTCCCGCTCCAAGGGCTCCCGGTGAGGGCTCCCACTAGGAAGTGTCAGCTCTGCTGCCCGGTTCCCCAAGCTGAGGAGCATGTAAGCTTTGCACCTACACCACTGGCTCTGGTTCATCTGACCTGGCACCAGCGTCGGGCACAAATGAAGGAGGATGCCCGTCGTGGGGCGTCAACGTCAGTGACTACTATAGCTCGATCCACTGCTGACTCATATCCCCAACTCCCTGCATACATTGAGTAGGGGCAGTTATACGCCCAACCTGGATCGAGGCCCCAACCTCCCCACGGGCAGGCTGGGTCGACTCTCTCGGTTGTCATCATAGATGATGGCCGCTGCAGACCAATCCACAGCAGTGCCACCCAGTGCGGAGGCCCAATCCGTACCACCACTACAGAAGGTTTGGATCCTCCCTACTTCCATCCTCAGTTTGGAAGTATGACCTATGCCACCTTCAATATAAGTGAGGGTCTTCCCCATGACAGCAACACTCTGTATGGGGGTCTCTTCCGCGCTCACTACACCGGGTACGGGGTCACTACCCCTGCCGCAGACCGCATGTATGAAGACATTGCACGTCTGGTCACTTTCCTACATGGAGTCCTCTCCATGTCCTCGTACCAGTAGACGAAGGTCCTCCTCACCCCAGCAATCAGAGGTGTGGATGCCAACTTCACTTCACCAACGCCCCGCACAGAGGTTCTACCTGTTCTTGGCTTTACCGGTATGAGGACCTTCCTCGCACTGATGTAGTTAGGGCAAGTGAACATGGGTTTCCTACACATGCTCCTACCGCTCCTACCTATGCTTCTATCAGCTCCATCAGAGGCCCTATCCCTTCCAGTGCTTCCCAAGGAGGTCCTCCTCATGTCCCTTTAGACATTTGCCCTGGTTCTCCTCGCACCGCGGCCTACCCTAGCGGGAGCTCTCTCCGCCCCAGCACTAGTATGGTCGAAGGGTCTCCTCATTCCAGAAGTTAGCCTTTCCCCAAAGAGACACCCAGTGGCAGGAGATCAGGTGGTCGCCTCCCCAAGAGGAATTCTGGGGAGGGCCGAATAGGAATTAGACCATCCACTTCTCATACTCTGAGGCAGAGTACGACCCAGCGTTGGAGTCCTCCTTCAGTCCTCTGAGTCAAAGGCTAGGGCAGAAATGAGGTGCATCGACCTCGTACTCTCGGAATGAAAGGTCCATAGGATCCTTGTCTCCCTACGAAGGTATATCTATGAGGGTGAGAACCTGGAATGTCCCCAGGGCCCAACCACACAGTCGCCACCGTCATCCACAAAAGTGCCCTCTGCCTGGGCTAGAGACTATGGAGAGATATTTTGGGGGTCAATGCCGAAAGTTCCACGGAATATCCCACCCTCGGAAGACACTGATGTTGTGTCAAGATCTTTGGTCACCGTTCCATCCTATCATGATATAGCGGCCATGTTGCTACAATCCATAAAGGACAGCCCAATGATTCGGTGGCCAGTCAGCCCGCTCACCGTATTCTCCATCGGCCGACCTGCCATCCTGGCAGTCTCCCTCAGTACAACTGCTAGTTCTTTAGCCACCCCTAGTTGATGAGTGGGAAAATCAAGGGCCAGACCCTAAATCTGATCTAAGGAGCTTCTGGACCATCCTCACAGTGGACCACTTCCCTGAGAAGTTTTGGCCAGTCGTGGGACCAAATTTTTGTTCGCCGGAATCTCTAACCCCTGAGGAAGTTGAGTGTCTCTGTGGAACCCTATGGGTTACGCACCTCCACCTTTGGCATCAGCGAGTGACTTATCCAAAGACCCAAGTTCACTTTGAAGATATCAGCGAAAAATTCCTTCTGGTTGACCTGGCCACACTCCCCGTGGTCTATCACCCCAAGTCACCCGGTCACCACAAGGCCCTCCAACAGTAATGCATTCAGAGTTTTGAAGAACTATGTAAGGTAGTTAAGGGGGCTACCCCCATGTGAAAGTCTATGGTTGGGGGAATTACGCTGCCCTCATCTTCAGTTCTATTCGCCGACAGCCTCACTCGCTAGGCGACATTGAGGATATGCCCCCAAGAAGAGTTGTGGTCAACCTGATCGATCTGTTGGGAAGGGAAAACGAGCTGGAACTTCTTGATGGGAAATTCCTCCCTGAGGACGTGCCACCACTATTGGACCTATCAGGAAGAGTAACTTTCCAACAAAGAACTTTTCTAGGTCTCCCTCCACCCACCAAGTCACTAGTTCTGAGCGGAAATCTCAGTAATGGAAAGGGGAACCTTGGTGTCACCAAACACTTTGACCCATCCGCCTCAGTGTAGAAGATAGAGGAAGATCTTGAGATGTTTTTGCTGCGCCAGAAGCTTTCTGAATAGAAGAAATTGGTTGATGACCTCCTGGATTAATGTGATGCAGAACAACATCCGGATTATGGTGACCCTCGGCCAGTACAGTAGGGACAGACGCATCTTCCCCCTGGAAAATTGCCCCCAGGTAACCCTGAACATCCTGCCCATGCAGAAAGGGTAGAGGCCGGTGCTTACGGTAAGAGGGCATGATATACATCGCCGAGTCAAACTGGACAACGCATTAACACTTAGGAAATGGCCAAGGTCCTCTCAGCTACCCCACTAGCCGCTCTGCGAGCCGTTGGACTTGATTATCACATTGAAGAACCCACCAATGCGTTGGTGGTTAGAGACCCCCATCAAGACAGGGACCCCCAATCAGATGATCCAATGGAGGTGCTCATCTCCCACCTAGAGGCTTTGGAGATGCGACAGGTGGCCATCCCACCTGATGAAAATCCATATCTGGCATAGGTGTATGATATGCCAGTACCCCTGGGATTCGGAAACCCCACCTTCTCCTTCTTTAATGGGATGGGGGGACCCCCTGTATCATCTAGCCCACTTTTCTTCAAGGTGTGGACCCATGTTGGGATCCTCAGTGCAGCAAGAAGCCACCAAGCTCTGATGTTTTGTACAAACAATAGAATTTCCTACATTCATATGGTATATCCAACTCCCCATCTGGTCAATAGTAGGATGAGAGGATCTTCACAGGCAGTTTCTGTTCCAGTTCAGTTCCACCATACAATAGACGAGCATCACAGACCTCTTCAAGTGCAAATAGATGCTTTATGAGCGTGTCACAGACTTCATCACCTGGTGGAAAGGGCTCACCTACTCCCTCGACATGCCACTGACTTAGGAACAGTTATTGATGATGTGTGTGGGAAACATTAAGACAGAGCTGGTCCCCCCATGATCACTCAGAACTATCCCGGTGGGTTCCGAGACTTCTCAGATAAGGCCCAACACCTCGAAGAAGCCTTGCAACAAGCCGTACGAGCATGCCCATTGCCTCCTATAGTTCCCACGAGGAGGGCCACCATAGCTGAGCCCACCGCAGTGGCCCAGATAGAGGCCCCCAAGATAGCTGGAGTTACTACCAATGGAGCCAGCTCCGCAGCCCCGTAGAGGTCTGCCGCCACGGGCACAACCTCCATCCCAGTAGTGACCACTTCAAAATCAGCAAGTGCCTCTGCGTAACGTTTCTCCACCGCCTAGGTGAGATAATCAGGCTCCACCTACTCGGTAGGCTCCTCTGGCCCCTCGTCAGGGCCAGGCTCTTAGAGCCCTCTTTCTGGACCGAAGAAATTGGACCTACTTGTTCAACGACGCTCAGGTCCCGAGTTACTTCCACAATGCCTTAGAGCAAGGAATTGTGTGACTTCTAGAGTATAGAAATCCAGAAGAGGTGAATCTCACTGATCACCCCAACTAATTCCCTTATCACTGGATCATGGGGCACACCCTCAAGCAATGCTATGTGTTCAAGGACTGGCTCCAATACCATATTGACAACAACATATTCAGGTTGGGCCTGGCCCCAGCACAAGTGGCGAGTGTCTTTGTGAGGTTAGACAGTAGTAGCGATAGCGAAGGTGAGTGGCTGTAGGTTTCTGACCATGGTTCTCAGAAGCATAATGAATAAATATCCTGCAAAGAGGTCGCCCACACCCATGGCATTATCCGTGCATGCCTGAATCAGTCAGATCCTTCAGAAGCTGCAGCCACCACTTCTACATCATCATCTCAGTCGTCTTCTTCCCAGAAGAGAAAGCATCGGTGATGCAAGAAAAAGCAACACACCCCACCAATTCCACTTTCGTCCTGCACTCTCGATGACTTTATGCCCCCGAAGATGGACATACCTCCCAGAATCCACCCATTGGTGGATGATTCATCAAGTGATAGTAAAGGGTATGCTTTGGTTAATACCATTGATTTGGTAAACCTCTATATGACTCCTGATGACAGGGAGTGCCAGGAGAACCTCCCCAACGTCCCCAGCCGATGTCAACGTCAGAGAATCCGCAATTATATGAGTCTTCGGGGCATGTTGGTTGGCACCTTCAGCTAGGCTGTGCATGCCACTAAGACCAGACAGCATATCCAGTGCAGAACTCAGCATGTGCAGCCTCTTCATCTGGTGTCCACAGGCTCCCCTCCATCACTGTTTGTGATAATGGATCAGGTATAACCACTTTAGTCATGCCGCAACAAGCTTCGCCCCGTTACAGGCCGATCTCATCCATGCAGTCCTCATCTGGAAGCTACTCTTCGGGCTTTGACTAGTGAATAGCGATATGTACCCAGTACCAGTCAACCGCCGACCCAGCAGGCAGGGCCCGCCATGCCTTCTATCACAGAGTGTCTCCCTGCAAGCAGAAGTCTGCACCTGTCATGGAAGTACGATGTTATCAAGCACCTTGTCGGCATCCGAGTGAGTCTTTCCATCCTTGAAGCCCTTCACCTATGGCCAAATATGCGCGAAGCACTCGTCGAGCCTTTAAGAAGCCCCCTCCAGTTCAAGACAGAGGTAGCAGCGGCAGAGGCTTTCCACGCTGAAGTGTTTGAGAACACTGAATATCAGGTCGTCATTTCATTCTCACCAGAATATGAAGGCTCCCCCATACAGGGGCACATCAGCCCACTGTACATCATCGGCCAATTTAATGGCGTGGAGGTTTTCCACTGTCTCGTTGACACCGGCTTTAGGATCAACCTTATCCCAATGTGGACATTGCGGAAGATGGGGTTATCCGAAGATGACCTAAATCCCTCTAATTTAAGAATCCAGGGATACGACAGGACAGAGCAGACCCCGGTCGGCAAGATCCATTTGAAGACCCAGTTCGGTAGCCTAGTTTCTAGTACCGATTTTATGGTTGTCTCTCAGGACACAGCGTATAATGCATTGATGGGCAGACCATGGATCCACCTACATGCCCCTTCATCATATCACCAATTCCTCAAGTACTCCCTTAATGGTCGAGTGGGCGTACTCCAGGGTGATGTGTCTCCTTTCGCCTCTTGAAACCCACTATTTGGACGCTGACTATTACAAGAGTAAGGATAAGCAAGTCTAGGCAAGTGAAGTTGAGCCCGTCACTGCTATGACCGACCCTTGGGCAGGCTTGAATAATGCATATGTCTTCCCGATCCATCGGTTGGAGGCCAAGACCCCTGATATGGGGCAATGTTTTTTCATATCTGGGACAAGGGGGGACCATGCTCCCAAATTCAGGGGTCATCAAAAGATCACTTTGTATTCTAATATGAATCAGGCCTCAGTTATCTTGGAGCCTCCCACTCCCATCAGGTATCGGGGCGTCCAGATCATGGAAATAGTAGTACGTCATACTTGTCTGTTTTTCCGAGATGGAATAAGATGGTTCTGGCCGATGCGCCACTACTTCTTTGATATTATCAAGTGTGGACCCTTGGGCCAGAGACCAAATGGGATCGGGTTGACAGCCTTCATTGCTATGGTCTCGGCAACACTGGAGTTCCCTGATGCAATAACCACTACCGTTCAAGCTAGTAACAGCCTCCCATCAGGGTCTGGTGACTCATAAGAAACTTCCCCCACAGAAGATCCCTCTATAGGGGGAGAAGAGGATATAGAGGAAACCCCCTACCTTTTAAGAAGGCATCTCTTCCACGGTCGATGAGTTCGTACAGGTGAATCTTGGAAGTGAGGCAGACCCAAGACTCACATTAATCAGCGCCGCCATGCCCCCTGAGGAGAAGCAGCGGTACGTTTACTTCCTTAAATAGCACCGTGATGTGTTTTCCTGGATTTATGACGAGATACCAGGACTAGATCCTCATGTAGCCGTTCACTGGCTCAGTCTCCCAGAAAATCATCATGGGTTCAAACAACATCCCAGAAAGATTCATCCATTTCACAGTGCCATGGCTTAGGAAGAAGTTGAAAAACTCATCAGGGCCAAATTCATTAAGGAAGTCCAGTACCCCAAATGGATGGCCAACATTGAACCATTTAGGAAGAAGAACAGACAGATCAGAGTCTGTATCGACTTCTGCGATCTCAACCACCATTGTCTGAAGGATGATTTTCCCAATCCTATGACGGAGCTCTTGATTGATGCCACGGCTAGGTTCCAAGCCCTCTCCTTCATGGACGGTTACTCAGGGTATAATCATATCTGGATGTCCCCCGAGGACGAGGAGTCCACATCTTTCAGGGTGCCCCAAGGTACTTTCTATTACCAGGTTATGCCCTTTGGCCTGATGAATGAAGATTCCACCTATCAGCATTCCATGCATCATATATTCAAGAAAATCCTAGGGACATTGGTGGAGTGCTATGTGGATGATCTGTTGGTCAAATCTCGCCAGCGCTAGGACCATCTCAAGGATCTTGAGAAAGTGTTCGGCTTCCTCTGTTCTTGCTACCTGAAGACGAACCCATTGAAGTGTGCTTTCGGGTTCACCTCTAGAAAATTCCTTGGAGTTGTTGTCAGGTACCGGGGCATCAATATTGACTCAGAGAATATCATGTCCATCATCCAGATTCCTCCTCCGAGTAATATTTGGGAGCTTCGAGGTTTCCAAGTTCACTTGGCCTATATACGCCGATTCATTGCGAATTTGGATGGAATGTGTAATCCCTTTTCTCGGCTCGTGAAGAAGTGAACTGCTTATGAGTGGGATGAGGACTGCCAGACCGCCTTTGTGGAAATCCAGAAGTATCTTCTCCATCCTCTGGTCTTGATACCACATGTCTCCGAGATTTCGCTGGTCCTCTATGTCACCGCCCTATAACAGTCCCTTCGCACCCTTCTCACCCAGAATAATAATGAGGGGATAGAGAACAACCTCTATTACCTCAGACACATTCTCCTCGACACGGATACCAAATACTCCCCCATCGAGAAGAGATTCCTTTCACTCATGTTTTCCATACATAAATTGTCACATTACCTGCAGCACCACAAGGTACAGCTGCTGTCTCGAGTAGACCCATTGAATTACGTCCTAAGTCGTCCCATGTTGACTGGCCGACTAGAGAGGTGGGTGGTAATCCTCTAGCAGTTTGACATCAGGTTCGTGCCTTAGAAGGATATCAACGGATAGGCGTTGGCTGATTTCCTTGCTACCCATCCAACCCCTACTGACTGGTCATTAGACCTAGATTTTCCTGATGAGGAAATCCTCTAATTAGATAAAGTTGTCCCGTGTTGGAAAATGCACTTTGATGGCGCCTCCTGGAGCCCCACCGGTAGGAGGCTCAATGATCCTCGACTAAATAGAGTAGGCCTGGATATAGTTTTTATTACCCCCGTGTAAGCCATTCTACCATATTCATTCCTGTTTTCGAAAGGCTTCACCTACAATGAGGTGGAGTATCAGGCCCTCATTACTGGCCTCGAGCTGACCCTCATGATCGACGTGCCCCATTTTCATGCGAAAGGGGACTCCAAGCTAGTCATAAAAAAATCAACGACGGATATGTTTTCAGGAATCCAGATCTCGTACCATTGCTAAAATGAAATCTCCAGCTAATGGCCCAGTTCCCTTATCAACCAGAGGTTACCCATGTCCCTCAGTCACAGAATGGTTGAGCGGATGCTTTGGCAATCTTAGCTACATCACTTGTAGAGATTGAACAGGATGATATGATTATCCACATAGCACATCGAAGATTCATAGATCCTGTTACCTCGAATGGCGATGACGGACCACAGGTAAGCCATCTTACCGTCGGCGCCTCCGTGTCAAGACCCCCAGGGCATCCGGACTGATTGGAGGACAACCTTGGTTGAATACCTCCAACATGGTAATCTCCCATCAGACCGGGCTGAGCGCGAGTGAATCTGACGCTGCGCGCTACAGTTTACCCTCCAGAGTGGTCCCAGCCATAATAAAATCCTCTATAAGCATGGGTTTGATGGTGTTATCTTCAGTTGCATTTAGGAGGTTGAGATTCCACAGGTCATGCAAGAGGTTCATGCCAGTTCCTACAGTGCCTATCAGGCTGGACCAAAACTGTCTCACCAGAACTGGAGATTCGAGTATTTTTGGCCCTTCATGATCCACGACTGCATCGAGTTCGCCAAGAGGTGCTATGCATGCCAAGTTCATGCTAAATTTGTGCATCGTCCATCAGAGCCTCTCCAAACTACCAAGTACTCTCGGACCTTTGCAGTTTGGGGATTAGATGTCATAGGACTATACCCACCAGCAACGGCTCGCCACTGCCGGTTCATCCTAACCACCATGGATTTTGTTTCCAAGTGGGCAAAGGTAGTTCCTCTCAAGGAAGTCAAGGCACATTCTATCGTTAACTTCATGATTTCCAATATCATCCATAAGTTTGGAGTTCCTCGCGATGTCCTCACCGATAACGGCACCAAATTCCGAGCAGTCAAGTTGAAAACGTTGTATGCCAAGTACAACATCCGCTCTAACCATACCTCTCACTATCACACGAAAGAAAATGGGTAGATTAAGGCATTAAATAAAACCCTCTCTAATATCCTGTAAAAAATGTCTGTTCAGAACAAGAGGAGTTGGCCGAATAAGCTCCCCAATGCCCTCTGGGCTTATCGGATGAAGACTAGTTATTCCACCCAGGTGACCCTATATTCCCTGTTGTACAGAACTAAGGTTGTCCTGCCCATCGAGGATCAGTTTCCCTCATTGTGTACAGTGGTCTATGATTAGAAAGCACTGGATAGAGTGGCTGAAATCTGTCTAGTTGAATTGGAAGCACTTGATGAGAATTGGCTTCATCCCCTGCACAATATAGAAAGGTATCAGAGCGGGATGGCTCAATCCTTCAACAAGAGGGCTTGCCTCCTATCTTTCTTGCAAGGTGACTTGGTGCTGGCTCTGAGAACACCAATGATACCTGGTAGGAAACCACCCAAGCTGGAGCCCAAAAGGGAAGTACCTTTCATTGTTCATAAGGTTTACCCCAATGGAGCATACTCCCTGGTGACCATGGATGATGAGCGTATAACCCCTCCCACCAATTCCAAGTTCATCAAGCAATACTTTTCCTGAGAATAATGGTCCTGCACGACCTTAAACTTCTGGTCTTGCACGACCTTAAACTTCTGGTCCTGCACGACCTTAAACTGCCGGTCCTACACGACCTTAAACCGCTGGTCCTACACGACCTTAAACTGTCGGTACCACATGACTCTAAATTGCACACCAGTCCGGCATGACTTTAAACTGTACTATCCTTCATGATGTTAATCTGCACATAGTCCTGCATGATGTTAAACTACACCTTTAATAACTATGTGTGTCTTGATTCACATCCTTATGAGATACGTAGGACTGCCTGAACATTTAGATTTCGGGTCCCGTCCCATCTCTTAGAGATCTCCCGGTAACCTAGGCCTCTTGGCATGTTCCCTTCCATGAGAGGGATGTATATAGTTGTGGTACAGGGTTATACTTTCCTTCGCATTGGGTTTTTGGCAATCGAGCCATGCCCCCCCTTTCTCCTGAGATTTCACCATCTCTTTGTTCTATACTTATCTATGTGAATTTTCCACTCTCAAGTTGAGCCCCTCAACCCTTTGTAGTGGTTCGCCGATGTGTCCAAGAGTACTCTGGTCTAGGACCTGGAGTGTCAGATTCAACTTGGGCAATTTCCATTCACCTATCAGGTTTTGTGTTCCCCTTCATTTCGGCCCCCATTATCTTTCACACTCAAAGGGACACAGAAAACGGAATGGATTCTAGGACTAAGGGCTCTCCTACCATTACGGGCCAACATCCCCGAGGGATTTAG
The DNA here is from genome assembly GCA_963277665.1 of Viscum album. Lineage (NCBI taxonomy): Eukaryota > Viridiplantae > Streptophyta > Magnoliopsida > Santalales > Viscaceae > Viscum > Viscum album. Next base: position 912,414,933 of record OY728145.1, read on the forward strand.
ACAACAAATCGATATAAGTCACACGTTTCGAATATGGTCAGCGGTCAATGCTCATTTTTTTGTCCCCATTTCAGGATAACGCAACATGGATGTTGTGTTGCGAACATGGTCTGAAGTAATCCTCTGTCACCACGCCAGCCCCTTCAGACCTTGAATGTTGGCTACATGATTCAAATTATGTTCCACCCTATCATGTTCAGGTAGAATTTCGACACTCTTGGCACTATCCCTTAGTGCACCTCTGCACGTCAGGGGGAAAAAGTGCAATACAGCATTCTTCGGGGCTCCCACAGTCCAAGCTCTAAGACCATAAACAAAGATCTTTTCTAAGAACTATGTGCGGCTCGATTATCATCCTCATGGGATCCGTAGGATCACCCAGACACCGCATTTCCGGATCCAGCTCAACTGGGAGCTAGCTTCTCCTACCCCTTATCCTTTGACCCTTACTGGCCTCTTGGCCCAAGGCTCCTTCCCAGAGTTGCGCATGGTGATGATGTGGACCTCTTCCTCATTCAAGTCACGTATGCTTTATCGCTTCGTGTGCATTTCTTCACGTCCAAGACATATGAATTTAAACTGTGATATCTGGTCCTATCAAATGACCCTAAACTGTGATAATATCATCTCATCCGCACGATGAAAAACGGCATTGCATTGTGATGACCTCATCATGGGGGACACCACGTTGGGTATCGGTCATCCACCATACCATTTTTCAACACCTGTATACAGCTTTGTTCTTATGGAAATGCCGTCAATTTTTACCCTAGGACTGTCACTTTAAAAAAAATCACCTTAACGGAAGAACAAGATACATCAAATACCGCTTCTTTTGGTGCGAGGGCCACACCCGCTTGCCCCTTTTATCCCTAGAACTGGTACCTTATTATTCCACCTCTTAGAACTACATATGTCTTGATTCCCATCCTTATGAGATACGTAGGAATTCCTGGGCACTTCCCCATGGGCCCAGCCTAACTTTCATGTTTGGTCCCTTGACCTAAACACTTCCCCTAGGAACACATGGTAATCTGAACTTATGTCCTCATTCACATCGGGTTTCATAATCACCTTACCATGTGTCCCCTACATTCCTTATCACTGGTCCAAGCTTTAAGACATTAAACTAAGACCATTTCCAGAACTAAGTATGTCTTGATTGCCATCCTTATGGGATATGCAGGAATGCCCAGACATTTCATCTCGGGTCCCGCCCCTGGAATCACAAATCCCATCCTTTCTCACAATCAGCCCCTTGGTCTGACCCCTTGGGGAGTTTTGTAACTGCATAATTTTTCATGAACAAGTTCAGGATGCCCCATAATGGCATTGGGAAGCGACAGCTCCCCCAGCAGAGTGGTCCTATCTAAAAGTAGGAATGATCCATGATCAGATTAATGTGCCCGCCTAATGTGCTTCCACCACAGTGGCGTAATTTCAAGAGTGTTGGATTATGTTCGAACAAATCTCCTCTTCAACATCCACACTTTGTATTCACTTTATTTGTAACCTCATCCTCTTTCATGTCAGAAGTGACCCCCTAACAGTGTAGATTCTTGGCTTATGGCCCGCCTACTGCCAGGGCCAATGTTCTAGAAGACTGATGGATGATATTTTGTGTCAGGTCCTGTGTTTTGAACATGGTCAATGGTCGACCCTCATTTTTTGTCCCCATTTCAGGCTAACGCAATACGGATTTTGTGTTTTGAACACGGTCAATAGTTGTCCTTTATTGCCACCCCCCCCCCCCACAGTGTTCCGAATTTGGTGTAATGTGATTCACATTTTTTATTCCCCTATGTTCGGACTGATTCTAATGCCCCTGGAATTGCCCCGCTCATACGCTAGAGAACATTGGGATGATGATACATCGATCGGTCGGAGGTCCTATTCCTTTGATTGGGCCTCCCTCCTCTCCTCGGAAATCCGGATTCAAATCTCGATTGCCCGAAGCTTGGTTGATGCTCCCACGATCAAATGAAGTGATAGTACGATCATCCCTTGTTTCTCACATTGGGTACAGCCTATGTGATTTTAGGAATGGATTGCTATTTTTTTTGGATTATCGTTGAGCGCGTTAAACAAAGGGTGAAAGTAAATAAATTTTTCCATATATACAGTTCAAAATAAGAAGTATTAAGGTGAAATAATTTTATGCATTTGGCCAAACCAGAGACCTAAAGGGTCGACTTCCTGGATGGATCGTTCCAACGCCGCTACCTTTTGGCTAGTGCCTCCAGGACTGCTTCTCGCCCCCTGAGGACCCTCTCTCCATCAGTGGCTGTGAATCACAGTTCGTTGACCCTATCCCATGCTCGCGCCTGTTTCGTTTAAAGTTAAGTCATTTTGTGACTTGATTCCACTAGTTGTTCTTGGGCGTCTTCCAGTTGGTCCCTCAACTACTCCACGAGCTTAGAATAGTTTGCAATGAATATCTCATTTTATTTTTCTTGTTCTTCAAGGTTTCATACCTTTTTCTCTACCTTCAAAAATGCGTAGGTACTCCCCAACTCCTCCTGAAATTGTGTGACATTGGAGCGTCGGCTACTCTCGTGCACCTTCTCGGCCATGTAGTCATGAACCATCGAGTGAAGGCATTGAGCATATGCCCCTCCAACACACAAGAAATGCAGCCAGGTGTGGAGTGATCCCATCCCCTTCATCCATTCCTTCTGAGGCTGACTGAAAAAATGCTTAATGCACTTCCACCCTTTGTGTCGCCTCATCCGGCTCTCCTCAGCCGTTTCCGAGTCTGAATCATCAATTTCCATGGGATTGGCAGACCGATAGATAGGAAAGATATCCAAAAGTCTAGTGGCAGGGTCTTCCTTGGATATTCCTCCCAGGGGGTTAGGCTCTTTAGTGTCTGAGTGACCTTCCTCTCTTCCCCTGACCCTAGTGGCACCTTCGTCAACTTCCGGCCCTGCCCCGACAGCAGCGCCACTGATGTCCACCACTCTATGCTCACCAAGTGTTAGGGCCGACTTGGTTTGGGAGGCATGTCCTAGAAAGGGCAGTACGTTTTCCATTGACTCACTCGCGGATGGTCCGGGCTCAGCAGCCCGACGAGCCTCCAATGTTGTGATCATTGTACAGACAAGGATCACCCTAATCAATTGAGTTCTTCGACGGTAAGTACCGGTATCGAAGCAATGAACATACAGGAACCCAAGGCACCAGCCTCCATTGTTCTAGCCGCTACAAGAGTTGTCATAGTGGGGGATACCTTAGCGATCATCAGTTCAACAATGGGCGTCACTGCCCCACCTTTTTCCATTGGTGCTTCCCCCCCCCCCCTCCTTTGACTGGAGACTCTTGATCAGCACCAATATTCTCTTGACTAAGATAAGGATGGTGGATTAAGGATTTCAAAGGAAAGTGGATAAAAGTAGGAGGATACATAAGGGTTCAATCATGCCTCGAGTAGCTTATTCACATCTATATTATAGCCTAAGATCTCACCACTCTCCTGGAGACTCCTTTGGTGAGACACCCCTTGAGAGCCTTCACCTTCAGGATCCTCTCCTCCTTCACCTTCTCCTTTTGCCTCCTCCTGTTCTGTCTCACCGCCCTCTGTCTCATCATTGCTATCATCATCCTCCGACGACATCCTTTCTGGATCATGCTTCTAGCCGAGCATCACTTTCACCAAGAAAGATGGCTCCCCACACCGACCCCGTTGGCGTGCGTACATGTCCATGGCCGTCAGATACGCATGCCGACGATGAAAGTTCACTCTGTTGACAATCCGAACAAGCCCAACTTCTAGCAGTTGGATCCCGTCTTGTACTATCTTCTGCCAGAGGACTTCAGTACTCACCAATTGCCGCAGGGTTAGCCAGGCTGACCAAAGTGCCGGGAAAATTGCGTCGTGAGAAGATTGAATCATATATCTTATTTGCTTCCCGGGAAGTTATCTGGTCGCTCCATGGGACCCTCCTCCTCCAGGTGACAGGGGCGTGGCCACACCATGCGACGTCCCCACCACTGAAGTCCTGGCCTGTCTGGGCCCCATTATCTGATTTGCTTCTGTTCTTTCCCCTCTAAAGGAACTCTTCCTGCTCTCTCTCCGCTCAGGTTCCACACTGGCGACCTTGAGTTTTCTAACTCACTTCCGCAAAATCACCTCGGGGTATGCTATGGCCCAATGTTTGGCATACTCGGTTGAGAGGCCGACATCAACTCTAGTGGGAGGAAAGGTGATTATGTCGCCAGAGCCATAGGTTATGGACATCATCCACATTTGGCGAAGAACACAGGGATGTATTTCTTCCTGGACATCTGTGTATACTTTTTTCGTCATCCGCTGGAGGCACCCAAACTGCCTGGTGAACCTGGATGACAGGCTCACAGAAGATCTTCCCATCAATCTGGTCCATAAGCTCCCTATCTCTGATGCTATGGAATTAATCCCTCTTCTCTAGTGCGCCTTTCCCATTGTCTATCATCTTTCCAGTCGGGGAGGGGAATGGGATTAAAGTGAAGTTGGCATGATTACCAATTTTGATTCTTACTCCCTCCTCATTGAGCGTCATCGGCATGACCTCGGCAATGTTCAGCAGGGAAGGTCACAGGCCATTACCCGGAGGATGGATGACATTTGGGAAGGTAAATCCACCGCAATGAGCCGCAACCCAGCCATAGAAGATCCGAAGGGGCCATAGATTCTCCTAGGTGACCCCCCTCTCGAGATGCGTCCCAAAATCGCATACAGACAAGACAGCACGAGGACCCCCATATTGAATGTTTTATTGGAAGCCATGATGCCAGTCATCACCAGGGTCGCTGGATGGACTCCCATACTTGCGTCTCTCACCAGTAAGAGCCACCCACTCAGGAATGTGGCAAGGAATCTAGCGTACCAAAAATTCGGGTCCTGACTTTCAGTTATTCTGTAGCCCCATGACTAATAGTTCCCCACCTCCAGGATCCTCCAGTACGATCCGCTCTTGCTCCTCTGTGCCATGGTTGGACACCGTCTCCCTCACCCTGGCATCTTGACTGTAGGATCCCTTTCTAGGAACAGGATAAACCATTATTTGTAAGCGATGTCCTTCAGGAAATACTTGACCCCCAGCCTCTCCTTAGCCAGCTCCAATAAGTGTCGTGTTAGCATGGGGGTTCTTGATCTGTCTCCCCTGGTTTTCATTGGCGGAAGGAATTTATCATATTGGTGGACCTCCAAAGGGATACCCCCAATAAAATTAATGTCCTAAAGACTGATACCAACTTCCCCATGATGGATATGGAAGGTATTGGTATTGGAGGACCACTGAGTGAATAACTCTAGCCCAAGCTCATGATGGTAGAAGAAGTGAAATTGTGATGTCCACAACGCCTCGAACAAGCCAATATATCATAGGTCGGCCCCAAATTGGTCACATGTATAGTGAACCAAGTACTCCCAGGCCCATTAACTGGTGAAGTTGGCTTTGGACTGCAGGTCCCATTCCTGCAGCCAGCCTTTAGCCTCGTCAATGACGCTCTGATGGAAGGTGCTTGCATAGAGGGTCATGGAACTCTCTGCAATAGGATCACTCCCTAAAATGGTCCTAGTCCTTGGATTAAGGATGTAAACGTCCATATTTATGGTTTCCCTGGAAGGATGACCATTGTTGGTGATGTTGTATCAGGGGAGGTCATCCTCACGGGTCACCCATGATCGCGGTGTATCAATTTCAAAACCTGACAAAGGGACCTCATCCAAAATGATGAAGTACCATAGTGTCATATTATTGGATAGAACATACTCCAATTGGGATGGGGTTAGCATATTGAAAAGAGTATGGTTATTGGAGAAAATCCTTTTGGTTCCATAAACCGTAGCGTTGGCGACCATTTCAGCCCTTCAAGTAGCGGCTTCTCCCTCATCAACTTGATTTGCATCCATCTTATTCCAAAAAGTGTTTGAGTAGCTAGTGCAGAATATGATAGGGTGGCATGAAAAATCAGCGCTCGTCGCGCAATATCAGAGTGTGGCGCGAAAAAACCACGAGTTTGCGCGTAAAATGATACCTGATCTCGGTTGAATTGCGCACAACCAGAGCAGTTTTTCGTGCAGGGCCAGAGAAATTTCCGCGCACTAGAGCTCGGAGCTTGTCGTGTGAGGAAATTCGTATGATACATGGGACCCACGACGAATTTTTATAAGTAGATATTTGTTTACGCGTTCGTGAAAAAAGCGGATTTCGTGCCCCTTTGGATTTTGCACACCGCTACAGGTTTTTAGCGCGCATGGACCCCATGGAGTTCTGCATTTCGGCATTTCCCTTGGAATCTGACCGTTGCGGCCCCTCGCCAATCCGATTCCGAGGGGGGAATTTGTAGACCCCAAAAAACAATCAAGGGCTGAAGAAAGTTTCAAAATGACAATGAGAAGTCATATTTGATTCTAGGGACCCCATCCGGGGGGCCCGAAGGAGTCGCACGAAAAAAATTCATAAGTGCGTGAAAAAAATATGCCTTGCGCGGAAAGCTCTGGGATTCTCGAGAGTTCCACGGTGAGGGCGTGGAATATTTCGCGCCCCCACCCCGTGTGGTTGACATTTCACGCTGCTGACATCGGCACGCAATTATTTTGCACCGGCCAATTTTTCATATCCTCGAACGACTATAAATAGAAGGCGAGCCCTTCGACTTCCAGGATGAAGAATCTAAACCGTATCTCATGCAAGAAATTCGCCTTTCGTGTGTGCAAAGATGGATTTCAGGTACAGTTCTTTTCATGCCAAGTCACCACAGGTTCTGCCTTCATGTGAGATCCCCTTGGTTTAGACTGAATCTCAATCCCTTCAGGGTCCACCCCCTGTGCGCAATCCCTTCCACTTGCGCGCAGGCTGGATAATTGCACGCAATCCCCTTCAATTGTGCGCACCCAGTCATTGCACACAGTCTCTCCCAAATTGAGCGCAATTCATACTCCTTGTGCGCAATCCTTTATAGTTGTGTGCAACGCATCGGATCCATTTATGCACCAATACTCACTAATTTTTGCGCCATCCCGGTGTTCTTTGTGTTGGGATAATTATTTCTCGCGCAAGCCTCAAAGGTTGTGTGCAACTCTCCGGGACCCCTCACCCTGGTGCCTCCCGGCTACCTCTTCACTTGTGTTCCCCATACTCCTTGGTCATACCTTTGCGCGTGAGTCTGATGCTCTTCTTATGGATTCCATTCACGGGTGTCTCTCACACCTCCGACATCCACATCGTACACCACTTTCCCGTATGACCTTCTAGGTTCATACGAAGTAACTTCAAAGTCCCTTGGATTATTCTTCCCGTTGCATTGCTTCGCCTCATGATTCTTCGCATAGGAACACTAATGGATATTTCTTCTTCGCACAGCCATGCTAACGTGGACCCCTTGATGGTTCGCTCCATGACACCCCCTCACAATGGCTTTGCCTGTCCCCTCTCTATACTAAGGAGCAGAGGGTACTAGTTATGTAAGTCCTATGGGTGCAGAGTGAACCCACCTCGTCCGAGATATAGGATGTTAAACTGTCAAGCACCCTCGTCCTCAGTACATGACGTTAAGCTGTGACCTCTCCCCGTGTCTCGCGTGTAGGGTCCCCTACCTTGGAAATTCACCACAGCCACTCGTCTCCACGAGGATGGGATCACCCCTCATAGGGGATGATATCCTCCTTATCAGAGTGGTGTTTGTCCACGGGGAAAGGGCAGCCACCTTGGTGTAATCTCCTAGCTTTTCTTGCCGGAGGCAACATCCCTACTCCTCCTTTCATCTTCGGTTTCCAAGGCCAGCGAAGGGCATGGTGGGAAATGGTGATTCTCCTTTCTTTTGTACCAAGTCCCTCTCCCGCTGCACTTTGTCGGCATTAGGCCTCCATCCTAGAGTAAGTCTCGACTTCCTGGGTTTTTAACCACGCATAAGCCCCTGTTTCCTCTTTGGGTCGTTAATCATGCATAAGCCCCACTCCATTTCCCATGGACGCACCTTTCGCGACAGGATCATCAGGTCTCCGCTATCTCTTATTTCTCACACTGAGCATGACTGACGTGAGCTTAGAGTGAGCACCGACCATGAAAAACACCTTGGGCCTCCTCAGAGTCTAATCCCCAAACACCATCCTAAACTACGAGGACTTTGATCCATGTAGAGGCATGGTACATCGGAAGCCTCCACGAGGATCAAGCCCACCACCTTGTCGTTCCGACCATCATCACGTCGGTTCACCAACACCTTGGGTCGCCTCAGAGTGTAATCCCCAAATACCATCCCGAACTAATAGGACTTTCATCCATGTCAAGGCATGGTATGTAGGAAGACTCCACGAGGTTCAAGACCACCACCCAGTCGTTCCGACCATCATCACGTCGGTTCACCAACACCTTGGCCCGCCTCAGAGTGTAAGCCCCAAAAACCATCCCAAACTACAAGGACTTTGATCCATGTCAAGGCATGGTACGTAGGAAGCCTCCACGAGGTTCAAGCCCACCACCCGGTCGTTCTGACCATCCTCACGTTGGTTCACCAACACCTTTGGTTGCCTTAGAGTTTAAGACCCAAAAACCATTCTGAACTAAGAAGAATTTGATCCATGTCAAGGCATGGTACGTAGGAAGCCTCCACGAGGTTCAAGACCACCACCTGGTCATTCTGACCATCATCACGTCGGTTCACCAACACCTTGGGCCGCCTTAGAGTTTAATCCCCAAACACTATCCCAAACTACGAGGACTTTGAAACATGTCAAGGAATGGTACGTAGGAAGCCTCCATGAGGTTCAAGACCACAACCCGGTCATCCAGACCATCATCATGTTGGTTCACCAACACCTTAGGTCACCTCAGAGTGTAGGCCTCAAACATCATCCTGAACTATGAGGACTTTGATCCATGTCAAGGCATGGTATGTAACAAGAATCCATGAGGTTCAAGCCCACCACCTGATCGTTCCAACCACCTTCACGTCAGGTTCACCCCCATTCTGCATGACGATAAACTGTATCCACCATCCTGAACTACGAGGACTTTGATCCATGCCAAGACATGGTACGTAGTAAGCCTCCCCGAGGTTCAAGCCCATCACTCATGTCTCATCCTGATCCCTCCCTCGAGCCTATGTGTCTCGAGAAGCTCATGCCCCAACCCGGAGGTTCCACTTCTTCTGGGTCCCATCCATGCGTCCATTCTCACGGGTCGCCTCCTCAGGTGTCCTGTCATCTCACCGAACTACGTGGACTTTAATTCCCTTCCATGGGGATATGTAGGAGGTCTCTTCAAGGCTCAAGCCCAACTTCACTATCGCCCCTGTGATGGTCCCATTTCATTCACCACCCCCCTTATGAAACCTTCCATCATCCATCCTGATTCTTACCCGGGCCACCACATCCCGGTGGGATCATGCCACCCCACTCTCCATTCCATCAAACAACATTCGATAATCCACCCATATGATGGCCCCAGTATCGGTGTTCCCCTACAGGGGGGTTCCTCCATTTGATCCACTCTAATCAGTGTTCTGATCATTCTGATTCGTATCTACTGGACGTTAAACATGCGGCATACCCTATGTTAAACTTCGGAAGCTGAGAAAAAACTCATAAACATGACCATGGAATAATATTACCCATGTTAGATGTGGGATGCCTTAGGCTTCTGCGCCCTCGAGAAGCCCTATAATAAGGGACATAAGACAGACATGCCAATCCCCCAGCGTCAGGCACGCCAGTGATTCCCACCGAGACTACTCCCCTAACCAAAGGTTGCTGCCCTGACCGAACCCATTGGAATTTCATGACAGAAGTAGTGTAATTAATTGGTGTCCATGAAGATATGGCACTGGGAAGAGTTTCATGAACAATGTCTTAAGTCTATGAGGGATACCCGAACTAGGTGATGAGCTCCAGGGAGGAATCCACGGAAGGAAGAATTGACATCCCATCATCCTGTTTTGATCAAGGAATAGATGTCCCTGGATAATGAGAAGATTTTGCCCGCCTTTGGAATGCGGGAATGCGGGGTAATAGTTTCACGTCCTCCACAGACGGATGCGCGTACCCCGGTGAAAGCGTCGGAAACAACTGATAATGGACTGCTTCATATTCACCCTTCAAGGACATCTTCTTCATTGATGGGGGGTATGAGAACACTATCAGGTGGTTGCAGTGAAGGTGGACCCCAATTTTGGTCCTCCGCCATTCATGCTCATCGATCATTTTAGGGTTTGAGGGGGTATCAAATTGGAGAGGATTTGGCAGTAATTAAATGAAGCGTCCAATTTTCCATTGAGATTAAATTAATAAAGTTAATAAATTAACTACATATAATATGAAAATATTTAATTGTTAAAAAATATATATATAATACACATGCATCCATTTTTTTAATTAGAAAATTTTTAGTTGGTATTGTTTTTGAATCATTTATCAAAATGTGTATTCTATATATTTATATCATGAAACAATTAAATTATTAATATTATAATTCAATGTATAAACATGTGTTTTTTTATTGAAAAAATACTAGTTAGTGGTATGTAAATAATAAATATATATTAAATAATTACTAAAAGATTTATTATTATAGGGTAATTTATTGCAACATATTTTTCTAATTTAAAAGTATTTTTAGTAATAATAATTAATATAACATATTTATTTTTGGTAAAACAATTGTCGGTATTAATATGATAAGTTAACAAATTTAACTCTTAGTACAAGATGTTTTGGTATTGAGTGATTAATACCAACATATATAGTCTATGGTAAAAACAATTGTTAGTACCTAAAAAAATACCAACCATACTTGATATCTATAGGAAATGATTATTTTTACCAATAGATATTTTATCTTCCATTGAATTTCTGTTGGTATAATTCGTTTTTTTGTATTGATTATGATACTCTTTGAAATTTTATATGAGTGGGTTATTGAGATGTTTATTGAATGGGTGTCGAGCTTGTACTTGGATCTGGAGATCATTCCTTACTGGTAGCCTAAGTTTCATACTCTAATGGATCACCCAAGTCAAAATGTTGTGATTTAATTATGATCTAGGACATAAGATTCAGACATCAGATTGGATTTACATGGATTGAGTGGGATGGAATCCAACTTAGATTCATTTATAGAATGTCCATATATTTCCTGTAATCATTAATTACAGTGATTGGAGGTGAGTAAGGGTGAACCTAGGGTTAAAACATGTATCCCCCTATGGCGACGTAGCTTATTCAGAGGAATTCAAGTGTTGTCCAAAGAATATATCATTGACCGGGATTATAGACAAATGGATTGATAGGATTATACATGGCTTGAGTGTCACGAAATTCAGCTCAATTCGTTTTCATAGAATTTTTAGGTGATCGGGTTCATAAAACCAAGGATCAATTGTGGATTTTTTTACACTACAACAAAAATGGGTTTATCCAGTGTTAAGGCTTTAACAACACTAGTTAAAAACGATGTTAAAGGGGGCCCTTTATTAGTGCTTGTAAAAAAAGTTTTGATAAAGCCCCACCCCCTTTATCAGTGCTATTAAAAAATAACAGATAAAAGGGGACCTTTATCAGTACTAGTAAAAAAGCACAGCTAAATGGGGTCTTTATCAGCACTTTTAAAAAACAGTGATAAAGGGGGGTCTTTATCAATGCTTTTATAGAAGCACTGATGAAGTCCCCCTTTATCAGTGCTTTTTTACTAGCACTAATAAAGGGTATATTTCAAAAAAAATATTCAAAATAATATATTAATATATAAATGTGTAAATATATTTACATTGATATAAATATATTATATACTTTTTAAATATGTTTTGAATAAGGCTAAATAGGAATTTACATTTAATATATAGGATATTTAGTGAAAATGGATTATAAAATATTTTAAAAAATATTTTTAATTAATAATTTTCTAACTATTATCATGTAATAGTAATTTCATAACAATTTGAAGATAAAATAATTCAAAAAATTAATAAAATTTCTAAAATAAGTTGAAAACGTAACTTGAATTGTAAACGACCATAAAATTTGATATGCATGTTCGTTTAGGCTCTACTATATATTCAATCAAAGTATACGATGAGATCTATGTCATTTTGACTTGGTAGACCCCGATCATTGTTTTTTTGAGGTCAAAAGAAGCCTATAAGGCCTCTAAAACCGAGTTTTTATCCAGGGTACCCCAATTTTTTAACATTCGATGGAATTTCAGCCTCTTTTAAGGGGGGATTGTTGTATTTTTCAATGGGGACTGAATTTATTTCCATGTATTACATTAATATTGATATTTTGGTTCTTAATTTTTATCATTTTTTACAATTTACTATTATTTATAATCAAATTTGTAATAGTATATACATATTTTTTATATATTCATACATACACACACACAAAACATATTTTATATATGTATTTAAAAATATATTTAAATATATATATATATATAAAGATATATATAAACATATATATAAATGTATATATATAAATATATGGTTTGGAAAATGTATTGAAATATATATAAATATATAGATATATCATAAAATGGAGGAAAAACAACATAGGGGAGTGGAAAAAGTGTTGGGATATGAGCAGGAGGTCTCGGGTTCAAAACTGGCTGGAGGAAGGGGCATGTGTGGGAGGGGGGAATTATCTAAATATCTGATAAATGGGGTGGGAATCACTGATAAAATGTGGGTTAGGAAGAGTTTTGAAAAATAATTATAATCCTTTATTAGTGGGGCCTTTATCCGTTCTTGTTAAGTACTTTTAAAGGGGGCCTTTAACAATGCTAAAAATCACAAATTAAGGTTTCCTTTAATAGTAATAGAAAAAGAATTGTTAAAGGCCCCATTTATCAATGCTAAAAAAAGTTCTGATAAAGGACCCCTTTATTAGCGCTTTTCTCAAGCGCTGTTAAAGTCAACCCTTTAACATCGTTCGCATTATCAGCACTTCTAAAGCACTGATAAATCCCTTTTACTAGCACATCTAAAGACAATATTTGTAGTAGTGTTATTTGATTTTGTTATAAAATTTAATTTCCAGTTGTCTCTTAGAAAGGCTAGTCACTTTGAATGACCATGAACTTTTGATATAATTTCTTATACAACCTCTCCTCAGTTTATTTTCAGAGGATACTTGTTATTATTACTTTTAACCTGATGATTAGCTCACATACACATACATTAATTTTATTGGATGTGTATGAGATTGCATTGGTGGTGTGCTACTATGTTTTTACACACACCCATTGGGGTTCATCATTTCACTAGGGTACCAGATAAGATGTTCACTTGATTTAAGTCACATAATTTGATGAGGCTAGGGACTCATCGAGAATGATGGATCGGGTATGTATGTGGAGATCATGTATGTGTTTTGTTTTATAGTATACAGTAGAGTCGTATACTATTATTTAATTTTCTCTTATGTACTTTTATATATGTGGTCATCCTAGTGGGAGATCGTTGTTGTATGTATGACATAGATGTTTAGGAATTTACTGAATTTCATTTATTATTGCAACCTTGTTACATTTATTTCTTTCCACTCTAATTATTATTGATATTCATGATATTTGGTTATATCTATTGTTTTTTTACTACGATATAATAGAGTATTCTCTCCACTATAACACCCTAGGCCCTCGCTACTTGTTGGAAACCTATGGTGTATGGGGAGGCGCGCTTGAGGCCTTATCACCAACCGGCCTTGTTACCGTTCATACAACGAACCGAGTCGGGGTGTGATGAATTCATTGAACAAGTTCAATGGTTACTCCAATGGGACATAATTTATGGGTTCTATTTGATGAAAACTGATATGGGTGACATGTTCTTTATTCAATAAAGAGTTATAAATTTTGATATAATAGATAATGAGTTCCCTTACTTTCTTGGTAGAGATCATCAGTTTCATGGAATGATTTTTGTAACACTCTTCTCTATGCTATGTCATTCATCACTCCATAGTGAAGGAGTCAGTACCAATTTGATCATATGGGAATCCTCATGTTTCAAACCAGAATCCTTTAGATGGTGGATTACATGTGAAAGTAGGAAACCATATTTTTTTTATTCAGTGATCACCACCAAGCATGCTCCAAAGGATATGGATGCTCCTATTATCATGTTTCAATTATGCACAGTTCTTCATTTCAACACACATTTGATTCTTTAAGATAGATTGATCATCATATGGGTTTGTTTATACTACTAAAAATCAAATGATGATTCCATTAAAATCCATCAGTGGTATCAAATCCTTTTTCTTCAAGAATTAATATCTAAAATATATAAGTTTTCAAACAATTTCATATAATAATTCATATTTGTTCATCTAATTAAATAAGGTACATATAATTTCTTCTATTTTATACTACCATAGAATATAATATATCCATATAATAAAATATTATATGACTAGAATCCACGGTTTTATTTAGTATCATAGATTACAATATTATAAATTGTAATGAATGATAAAAATAGTGTTTTTTAAAAGTAGATTTGTGTAGCGCAAATACAATATCACTCTAATTACTAAATAAGTTTGAAATTATATGATATCTCCAACCATAGTCAACTATGTGAGTTGAAAACTATGATATGGACTTATATCATAGAATATGATATACATGTAGAATATTTCTCTCTTATATCAATTTAATTTTATAGCTGGTAGTCAATCATAATATATAACATGCTTTAAAATATTTTAAAAAATATTCATTAAATTTTAAATTATGGTTTATAATTTTTTTTTCTAAATTATAAGTTTTTGGAATTATAAAATAATATTTTACATGATTAAATAAAATATCAAAAGTTCACATTAGATTCTCCTACTTTAAAAAAATAAATAAATCTTTTATTTATTATTTTATTATTCTATATTATTCATGTTTATAAATTCTTTATAGAATCTGAATAATGTGAATTATTATATTTATATGATAAACTAATTTTTAGATAGATCGTGAAATTTCATGTTAGGTACAACCCCATAAGATTTGTTTCAATCTACCTTTATCTCGGTTTGTTTTTAATGTTATAATATTTAGAATAGTTATTAAATATATTTTTTCATATTAGGTTTTAAATATATCATGAATTAAATTAACTATTGAGTAAATTCTCTCTTAGAAGAGGGGATTATGGTCAAATCACCCACAAGCCTAGAGTCTTATGACTTATTCTAGAAAGGTGAGGGTTAGATGTCTGTCTCTTCTGGCTTACTCATGTGTATATTTTCAATATTATATTACTTTATATGATTACATGAAAGTTTCATACAACCTATGAAAGATATGAATCCAGATATGTATGAATATGTTTTATTTTTATTTTTGTGTGAATGAAATAAATTTTTGGTTTACCTAAAGAGTTATACATTCTATGGTGTGGAACATTTATTTAGGGGATATAATAGGTATTAAAAAATAATTATAAGAATGCATACACAAAGGAATAAATACATGAGATAATAATTTTTTCATGAGATGAAAAGTGTTTTACATGCAAGTGATAGATGTTAAATTGGGAATAATTTTTAAAAATCCTTTTAATTGCTAATTGTTATATTACTTTTAAGGTGGAACTTTTCAATACCTCAATCATAAAACATAGTAGTTTCTTCTAAAGTAGGGTTCCCCAAGATTATTTTGTTTATGGAAAGAAAGAAATATGTGACACTGGATAATCCATGGGAAGGTTCTTCCAAATAAAGGTTCCCTTATATTTTGTTTTATTGGATTGTTCTTAATGTTTTCTTTGGGTTACACCTAACTGGGAAAGTGTTAGGATACCAAAATAATAGTGTCAGTTTTTCCATATAATGGATCCAGGAAAATATTATCTCATTCAACTATCCTATAATAATAATTGTTATAATTGATATGATTCCATACCTAAATAACTTATAGATGAGAGGAATTCCAAATATGACTCATTTATTGGTGAAATATGGATCTTGGATCACTTAATAGATATGATGTACAACATCCTAATTTTTAGTGGGAGAACTTTCATTAAAAAAATTATAAAAATATATAATACATGATACTCACTCATAAATATTTATTTTTTATAGTTTATGGGTTATTTCATGATAATAATATTGATATATTGTATAAGTATAAACAATATAACAATTAGAGATTGGTATCTAAGGTTGAGAATTAATCTCAAGGATATGAACTCTGAGTGTCTAAATGTGAATGTTATAGAAATAAAATCCACCAAATCTAACTCATGGATATTAGATATCGGGTGGGAATCACACATTTGTGTTGATGAACATAGACTCAAAGATAGGTGGGGATTAATGAAGGTTGAAGTAGATATTTATATCAGCAAAGGAGTAAAATTTTCTACATTAAAATTTGAATCTATGATATGATCTTACCAATTGGATTAATACTAGAATGGGAAAACTATTATTATGTTTCCTCAAAAAATAGAAATTTCATTTCTATATCTTTTTGGATAAGAAATAATTATCAATCATTATTATGAATAATACTTATTCTATATATATATATATATTAATGAGATGTTTTATGGGATCTATATTATGATAAAAACTTTATATATTCTAGATGTGAGTAATATTGTTTATAATATCAAGAATAATAAGGTTAGGTTTAATTATAATCCCACCTACCTTTGGAATTGTTTCTTTGGGAATATAAATGAGAAAATCATCTAAATGGTTTATAGATATGGATTATTGGAATAATTTTATTATGAATCATTTGAGAATAGAAAATCTTTCTTATTAAGAAAGATCATCAAATTACCTTTTAGTGTGAAAGTTGAAAGTGATCTTTCACCATTGGATCTGATACATAGTGATGTATATGTACTAATGAGTACTCAAGCTAGTAGTGGTTAAAGGTAATTCATTACCTTTACTGAGGAATTTAGTTGATTTGGATATGTGTTTCTAGGGAAAAACAAGTGTGGAATTTTTGAAAAGCTAAATATTTTTATAATGAAGTAAAAAATCTATTGGTATAGATTATTAAGGTCCTTTTTTGGATTAGGGTGATGAATAATTGATCTAAGAATTCATTGATTATGAAATGAAATGTCATATGATTTCATTTGAATAAGAACATAAACTAACCATCCACTAGCCCAAGCAGAATTCCCAATCCCCAGGGATTGGTGAATAGAACCAGGGTACCTGAACCAAGAATTTGGGTTGATTTCACCCTTAAATCATAGTTAATGCATAAAAGACTTTCTCCCAAAAACCTAGATTTACATGTCCATAAGTAGGAAATTCGTGAAAAAACTAGATATGTATAAAATAAATGAAAATATAGTGGATATAAAAAATTTATATTAAATGTAATCCCCCTTCTCACCCCTAAATCCCTCGCCTATAAAAATAGCCACCCCCAATTGCCTTTATCTTATCCAATAGATATAATGAACATCTGATAATGTAAATGAAATCAGTAAATGCTTATTTGGATTAAGTAAACCATTTAAAGGGTACCACCCACAAGAAATTATATGAAAATAAATGGTTCTACAAATAATTTAATAGGAAACACGAATTGAATGTGATAAAATAAACTACTACCTCAATCCCCTAAATCAATCAACACCCTAAAAATGGTTAGAATAAAATCTAAATCTTGAAAATAAAATAATAGATAGGCATGGGAATGAAATTTATTAGTACAATATAACTCATTCATACACATACTAAACTTTTAATTATAAAACAATTTTCAAGTTAGTTTTAAATACAATTAAAAAATATTTTTTTCACGTTCTTTATAAAAAATCTAATCATATTCCAATCACACGTGAAATGACCTAGGCCCTTGTGACCTTTTACATTGTCAGTTTTGGGTGTTAGGAGCCTTGATATGGGTTCGATCGAGGGAGAAGAGAAGATGGAGTTAATTTTTAAACTACAAGTGGTGATTCATATTGTGGATTACCATTTCATAGGTGTAAGAGTGTTCTTATGGTGGATTCATAGCTTGTTTTTTGGAATTTCTACATGGTTCTGATTCATGTAGTAAAATTTTGTTCACATCATGAATCTTTTTTGTTGTGTTTTGTGGGTTCTATATTTGTAGGTTTCACAGTGTGAAGGGATATCCCCATGATGAGAAAATCCTAAGGGTTTATTAGATTGAGTGACTTATTCTATAGATAATGTAGACCATATGAAATTCTTGGCATGGACTAGCCATTCACACCGTGAAATGGGATATTTCCATGCTATCTATAAATTCTAACCACCCTTTGATCTCCTTAATTCTACCATTGATTATATTGAACATCAGGATATTTCTATGTGATTTTGGGAGCCCTAATGGTCTATAATCTTTGTAATTCACCCTTAGTTTTCATAGATTCAACATAAGGGAATTTGGATGAGTCCTTCCTCTCATTATCTCTAAGTTCTTTCTTATTCCTATAGAGGTTTCATAGTAACTGTGTTTTTTGGATTTGGGGTTTTTGGGATATGATTTTAGTGATACATAATCTAATTTCATATTCATTCAAGTAATCTATGTGGGGTTGTGGTCTCATGGTTAATCCAAACTTTCTTTGGCTTTCATAGAAAATTACAATGATTCTTTAGAGGTAAGGGATTTTAGTTCTCTCTATTTTATGTGCATCTGTGAGATTATGATGTTTATTCTCTATATTGGGTAGATGGTATTAATTTTCATAATAAAGATAACAAACTATATTATTGAAGTTGAATGGGAATGTTGTGATGTGCTTGTGGTTACCAGTTTTCTTGATGTTGCTGATATTGTTTTATATTATATTCATTTTATTATATTATGCCTTATAGTGATGGATTTAATTTATAATTCCATTTAAATTGTTAAATACTTAAATATTGTAAATGAATATATATTAAGTAGATATTCTTGTATTATTCTTGACTTGTTTTGGGTGGTTTTTTGTCTATGTTTTTTCTTGGATTGGTGGCCTTGTTGTGTTTAGCTTAGTGGCCACAATTATTTGTGATTTTTTGTCTTTATTTATATGAAACTAAGTATACATGGTTTATTAAGGATTGGTGACCTTGGTGGTGATGTTTTGGTTATCTAGTAGTGGATTGGTAGCAATTGAATGATTTTTACATACATAAATGTGTCTATGGATAAAAAATTCATTAGTGAAAATTTAAAAATGAATAACTAAATAAATAAATCATAGTGTTTGAATGTTAAATTAAATAATGAGATATAAAACTTGGTTTTTTGGCCCTTTTTGATTCTTGATATTGTATTTTATACATTAGAGGTGTCATTTAGTGTATTTATTTCATTAGTATCCTGATAGTGGTTTTGGTGGTAGTGTGTGTGTAAACCCATAGTTGTAGGATTGTGTGAGACTGCTATAAGCTTATATAACTTATGACTTTTCTGCACAATATGACCGAGTTGGATGACTTTGTAGACACCCAATTTCCTAAGGGGTTGTTTTCCTAAACATCCAGGATGGGGATGATACAAATGGTTGATTATCCCCTCTCCCTCTCTTTACCTTCATTAGTAGCTTCTAGTGATACATATGGTGGATGATGAGATATTTTGTGGGTCTCATGCATGGTAGGGGGAACATGGTTGATTTACTATAAATTCATGATACCATGTGGACCGAGTTATATGATATGAGATATTCTATTAGTTATTCAAGACAATATATGTGGTTGGTGTTTTGATACATGATATGTTGTTGGGGTCATGAGATATGATATATGGTTGGTGTTTTTATTGGTAGATATGGAAGGGAATAGAAAAAAGGGTGTCTTCTAATTGGGTGAAAGTATAAAATTAGTGGGGTAGTGGTTGTGGGGTGCCTTTATCTATATTATTATGATATTACATTACTAATCTTGGATGTTGGATTTTTTGAGAAGTCCTTAGTGAGTCCTAAGTTGGAAAACTAGTTGACCTGTGTAGGTTATGGTTATTTCTATTAATTTTTAACTAGGGAATTGACATGATATTTTCACATTTTCATGATAGACCTTGAGTATGATCTTATTGAGAGTGCATTTCATGATCACCCTATGTATGCATAAACTATTTTTTAGGTTTCTAAGAAGGATTTTTTGATTGAGTTGGATAATACAATCTTAGAGCTCGGGTTGTTGTTATTTCTACCACATAATTTTATTTTGGTATTACTTTTTCTTTAAATATAATTGTATCTAGTTTATATTCATACATATGAAATATTTATTGTATGGCATATTTTTTTATTACTTTTATATTATGGTGGATTGATTTGAGGTTTTTTGTTATGATCCAAGGATATTAAGGGTAATTACTCCCATTTAAGTGGTTTATACCCTCGGTGCTAGTTGTTAACATTGGGCCTATTGGAGGTAAGGCTTAGAGGGTTACCCCTTCTCTTCACTGCCATCCCAGAAGGGGTACCTGTGGAGGGGGATTGTGAAAGATTGGCATCAAAGGTTTTGGTTAATAGATAAGGTGGTTTTTGGATTTAGGAATTGGTGAATATTTCAATGGTTGGGAAGGAAACTATGTTAGATGAACTTAATATGTGATGAATGTAAGGGAGGCTAGCTAGGAAATATGGTTTTATGGCTCTAAGGTTCAATGCAAGGACCTTAAGGTATCCAAATTTACTAGGTGGAGTGATGATACTTTTTGTGTAGATACATAGGAGATATGCATGCATCATACATGCTCGAGTCTTGTTTTGAATGGGGAGGTTCTAGGAATAAATAAATGAATTAATTGAATAAAAATAAATAAATCTATTACTGCCAAACTAAGGTGGTTATCCTTTCATTACAGTTATGCTAGTTAGTTACCACCAACATGTGTTATGAGTTTGAGAAGTTTAGTAGGACAACCCTATTGATCTTCGGAGGGTTGATCCTAATTATGAGGATGAGAAGTGGAAGTAAATGTTGTGTGCCTTTTAGTGTTAGAGTACGGAAAAGTATGAGGATATCCTCTCTGATCTAGATATTCAGTGTCACCTATAGGAGTTGGAGATCACATTATTCTTGATTCAAGACCAACCTGAGTATTGGTTTCCCTTATAAGTTATCTAGTTGATGAGAGAAACACATCATTGAAGGATATTACATATTAGGGGTTCATAGGGAAACTGATGTTTCATGGGCTGGCTACTAGCAGAAGTTAAGGTCTGAATTCTTATCGACAATGATGAATATGGTAAAGAGGAAAGAGCATATATACCTTTATTTGGGGAGTATGAGCATTCGAGGGATGATTATTGACCTTCTATGATTCCCCCTAATATACTTCCAAACAATAATTCCAAAAAAATGGATCTTAAAGGAGGTTTTATGCCCCTAAAGTTATTATTTAGTCTCCCAATTTACATTAACAATGTATTTGGTGGTGTATAAGAGTGATAAGGTGGTTGATATGGTTCATTATAAGGATAAACAACCCCTAATCAAGATTTGGTAAGGATCTCTAAGGAGTAGGGTGTTATATGGAGGGTCAAAAATGATAGGCTAGTCAAGATTCTAATTATTAGGTAAACAACATATGTGTAAGTATCACCTTTCACAAGGGATGAAAATCCTAATAAATATACCAAGATCTCTCACATTTTGTGCATTGTTTGTGGAGGTTGAGTCACTATCAGTGGTAATTTCCTTCAGACTTAAAGTTTCAGTATGGTTTGGTCAGTCTGGATCCTTTATAAAGGAAGCGGTAGTTTCTACCAAGGTGGTAAAAGAATCAGGGCCTTCTAGATTATGTTCATTTTCCTATTCATCCATGAGGTGGCATAGTTGGTAGAGGGAATCCCTTGAATGTCCCTCACAATTAAAGACCCAAACCAAAGTGTGGTTGTGGTGTATTTCAGTAGTGATGTTGAAAATTAGACTAGGTCCATATGCATGTGATAGAAGAGATATTTCTAGAGGGATTAGTGTTTTGAGGTATGATTAGTTTATCATCTACTCTGATTTATGGTTTGTTTTATTCTAATGACTCACACTCCATTGTTCCACCCACTTTTGTCCAGAAATAAGACGATAAATGGAGATTATTTCTATTACCATGATGTAATCCATGCCAATTAGAGGCCTGGATAGTTTTTTTCATGTGTGATGGGGATGTAGAATAATGATGGTGAAATATCAGTCATTGGTAGATATCTTTATATTGTATATACAAACATACAATGTCATTCTTATAATGTATTAACTGAATTCTATTCTTATAGTGGTTGTCTTTTTCCAAGATATAGTTTTTTTTCTAATGTGTAAGGATGATGTGTGGTGTTTTTC
Organism: Viscum album; assembly: GCA_963277665.1. NCBI lineage: Eukaryota > Viridiplantae > Streptophyta > Magnoliopsida > Santalales > Viscaceae > Viscum > Viscum album. The sequence continues at coordinate 912,437,197 of OY728145.1, forward strand.
AGTGAGTGAGGTTTCCTGGAAGGCAGTAATAAATAACACTCACTTCATTCCTTGATGTCTAAGTCATTGGAAAAGCCTGTGACAGCTCAAGTGGTGGGGACCCCCAAAGTTGTTGCTAATTTTTTGTATGTTTCCCTGAGGAGTTCATGACACTAACCATATAGTTTTATTCACTAAGAAATCATATGGTAGTATGTGGTTATGTATGGACAACTAGAAGTTGAATCAGATGAAGATAAATAATCACTATCCTTTTCTAAAAATTAAAAATCTATTTGACCATTTTAGGGAAGCATTCAGGTTTTCTAAGATCGATCTACAGTCTGAATATCATCAAGTGGGGGTTAAGAAGGTATATAGTTTGAATACTACTTTTTAGTTATGGTAAGAAAAATTTGAGTTCATAGTTATGTCATTCAATGTAATTAATTCACTAATTATGTTTATGGGGATCATGAACTCTATATTTTATAAGTTCCTAGACCAGTTCGTAGTCTTGTTCATCGATGAAATTATCATATACTTGGGATTAAAGGGGGATCATGTTGAGAACATTTGGATATTTTTTAGACTCTTTGACACCACTATTTGTATGTGAAATTTTCCAAGTGGAACTTCTATACGTGAGAGGTAAATTTTCTTGGGAATGTGGTGTCTCAACAATGAGTGGTGGTGGATCTACTAAAGGTTCAGTTAGTTTTTTCTTAGGCAGCACCAAAGATCATGGTATAGGTCCATAGCTTCATTAATATCATGAGTTATTATTATAGGTTTGGGCTTAGTTTCTCTCATGTTCTAGTCCTCTAAAAACCCATGTTTAGAAACAAACATAATTTTATTTGTAATGATCAGTTACATCTAGAAATTGACTACTTAAGGAATCAGTTGGTTAGTTCCCTGGTTCTTTGGATGTATGAGGATGGAGTAATGTTTAATGTGTTTTGTAATGTTTCTTACTTGGGATTAGAATGTGTCTTAATGAATAAATGGTAATTGATCTCCTATGATTCCTTGCAGTTTTTCCCACATGATCATAACTACTCCACCCACTCTTTGGAGATGGCTGTAGTGGCGTCTTCTATAAATTTGTAGTGACATTGCCTCATTAGGGAACACTTTGTGTTCTTCGTGGATCTAAAAAAACCTATGTTATCTTTTCTTCTGATATGACCCTAATCTATGAAAATAGAGGTGGTTGGAGTTTCTCTAGGACTATGACTTTAATATCTTCTACACCCCATGAATGAAAAACATCATGGAAGATACACTAAAAAGGAAGTCTCAAGAAGTTATTAGAGAATCTAGGGATTCCTGGAGGTGGATGGAGGATTCATCTACTTTGTATACCATATTATAGAAGGTTGATATATGGGGATACTTGTTCTAGATGATGGTAGATCCCGCATTGATACAGTTGGTGGAAGGGGATTTGTAGGGAGAATCATAGGAAAAGGTGACGTGTGATCGATTAATCCATAGTGATTCCCCTTAGGGATGGTCAAAGGATTTCCATCATTGGGATATGTTCTATGGAAGGATGTTCATCCCATTAGAGATACATGAGTGATTAAACTTTTAGTTTCATTCATCAACTATCATAGTGATCCAAGGCATATATAAGATATCATGGCTTGATGAGGCTATTTTTATAGCCAGTGATGAAGCTGTTAGTGGCAGAGTTTATGGAATGATCTCTATTCTATCAGAAGGATATGGAAAAACATCATATTCTTTATGGTTTGTTTTAGCCTTTAGATTTCCCAGAGAGGAAGTGGGAGGAAATATCGATGGATTTTTTATTGTTTTCCCCATGCTCAAGAGGTAAATAATGTTATCTAGGTGATTTTGGATCAATTGAAAATTTTGACTCACTTTCTGGAGATCTGGTTGTCAAGTACCATGGATAATATGCTGAGATGGTATAAGGATGATATAGTGAGTATTTATGGATCCCTGAGTACTATCATTTCTAACCAATACAATTGTTTTACTTTACGATTTTTGAGGGGATTAAAATATGACTTTGGATCTCAATTATGCCTTATCACTTATTTCCACCCCTAAAAGAATGAAAAACAGTGAATATGATCCTAACATGGGGGGATATGTTGTGGGAATGCATCTTGAATTTATATAGATCTTGGGTATGACACCTAAATTTGGTTCAATTTTCTTACAAGAATAGTTACCAATCCAATATTAGTATCTCCTACTATGATTAATTATAGGAGAGGCCATGTTGATACCCATTGAGCTAGACTGAGGTAAGAGAGGTGGAATTTATTAGTCTAAAAGTGGTGTAGATCATGAAAGAGAATATCCTGGTGGTTTGTGAGAGGATGAATGTAGTACCAGATTTCCAGAAGGATTATGAAGTTCATCAGAGGAGGCCTTTGGAGTTTGAGGTTAGAGACCATGTTTTCTTGAAGCTTTCCATCAGTGTATTCAATAGAGGTTTAGTTGGGGAAGAATTATATCACCCTATTTTGTTGGACCCTTTAAGGTGTTGGAGTGCATTGTTTAGGTGGATTATTGGTTGTCACTACCTCTGTAAGAGGGTAGATTTCCAAATGTCTTCTAGATGTCCTAGATCTATCGGTATCTTCATGATTATTTCCATGAAATTGAATAGGGGTAGTTGGATATATAGGATGATGTGATGTTTGTGGAATGACTAATTTAGATTTAGGACCATTGGTAAAAGGTGTTTTGATGGATTTTTATTCCATTAGTTTGATTCCTATGGATGTATAGTGGCCTTGAAGAGAGTACTTGGGAGTCGGATTCATAGATGATTTCCCAGAACCTAGAGTTGTTTATTCCCTGGTGTTTTGGTGGTTTTGAAGCTATAATTTTATGGTCGTTTTTTAAATTCTTTCTATTATCTCCTAAAATCATGTTGTGTTTTGACATATGGCTTCATCTTTATTTGAGAGGTATCTCCAAGGAGAGTTTTTGGTGATTTTTAGTAGTTTTTTATGCCTTTTTTCTAGATGGTTTTTATTATTATGGATGAGAATAATTTGAGAGGTATCTAATGTAATGGACCAGACCCCTCTTACCCATTATTTTTTGAGTTTTTGGTGTTGGGAGACCTGAGATGGGTTCAATAAAGGGAAAAGAGAATCTAGATTCAAATATTCAATTTCAAGTGGTGATTCTGATAATGAATTATTGGTTTGTGGAATGAATAATGTTCACAAGGTAGATTTACAACTTGATTCTATAATTTAAACATGATTTTGATTCACAACATGGACTATTATTCACATCATGAATATTCATAGTGGAGTTTTATAGGTTATATCTTCATAGGTTTCATGGTGTGAAATGATATACTCATGATTAAAAATTCCTCTAGTTTTTCTAGATTTAGCACATTGTTCTTTGGTATATGTGAAATTTATGAGGTCCATGGTGTGAACTATCCATTTATGTTGTGAATGGGGTGATTTCCAAGATGTGTATAAATTCCAGCCTCCCTTCGATCTCCCATATTATCCTGTTGATTCTTTCAAAATTCAAGTGATTATCAAGAAATTTTGGGATTCCTAAAAGCTTCTTATATTTGGCATTCACCTCAGATTCTAGTTATTTTATATCAAGGAATCTAGTTGAATATTTACACTCATTCTCTCCAAGTTCTTCCATGCTTATTTAGAGGATTCACAACACTCTATTTTTTTTCAAGTTGTGGATTTTTTGGGATGTGATTTTGATGAGGCATTGTTGTGTTTCAAATTTATTTTAGGATTCCTTGAGTGGTTGTGGCCCTAAGGTTCACCCTCTGTTTATTTATCCCATGAAATGAAGCAGAAAGCTACTTTTGAGGTAGGATATTTGAGTTCTCAATATTTTATATAAATATATGAAATTATCATTCTTTTTTCTGTAGGGTGGATGGTATGAATTAGAATAACAAATATAAAAAATCAAACTAATGAAATTAAAAGGGAATGGTGTGATGAACATGTAGTTACCATATTTCATGGTATTGCTGATGTTGTTTTATGTTATATGATTGTTATTGGATTATTCCTTGTAGTGATGGATTGATTTAATAATTTCATTTAAATATTTAAATACATAAAGATGATAAATGAAAATGAATTATGTTGATATGCCTATTTTATTGTAGACCTTTTGTGTGTGTCTTGGTGGCCTCAATTGTTTTCATCCTAGTTCCCTTGTTATTTGAGACTTTGTGGACTTAGTTGTGTGAGGCTTGGTGGAATTATTTATGTCTTGGTTCCCTTGGTGGTTATTTTTTGGTTCAATGAGGTGGTTTCTTGGTAGTGGTTCAATAGAAAAGGAGTAATTTTGAAAAACATAAATGTGGTTATAAAAAAGGAATTCATTGGTGAAAAATTAAAAACTAATAACTAAATGAAGTAATATTGGTGGTTAATTATAAATTTAATTATGGGAAACATAACCATGGTTTTGGACCTTTTTTTATGCTTGTGGTTGGTTGTTCTACATTAGTATAGGTTCTTAGTGGTATGAAATCAGTAGTTTCCTAATAGTGGTTGTGGTGGTGTAGCATGTGAGAACCCAAATTTGTATGCCCATCTAAGACTATTATATGCTTGTATTCCTTATGAATTTCTATGCACCTGACACAAGTCAGATAACTTTTCCGTCACCCAGACATTGTGGGTGTGTATTCCCAAAAATTTGGGATGGGGAGGATACATATGGCTAACTACTCCCTCTCCCCCACTCTTCCTTCAATAGTAGATTTTGGTGATATCGGTGGGGGTGATTAGATATGCGGTGGGGGGCATACATTGTATGAGGAGGACATAAGGTTTATGTCTAATGAGTTCATGATACCATATTTCCCTTATTACATAATAGGAGATATGCGATTGGTGTCATGATATGAAATATACAGTTAGTTTCACAAGACATGATATACCATTGGTTCCATGATATAAAATATATGGTTGGTTCTCTTATTAGTGGGTATTAAAGGGATAGGAGAAAAGGATGACTTATCATTAGGAGATAGTGAAAATCTAATAGAGAAGTTTTTTCAGTGTGACTTTATGGATATTCTTAAGATATTACTTTACTACTCTTGGATGTGATATTTGGTTATAGAGACTTGGTGAGACCCAGGGGGAAATACTAGTAGACCTATGTAGTTTCTAGTTAGTTTTATTGTTTTTCACTAGGGAATTAGTATGCCAATTTCACTTTTACACGAGTGTCCTTTAGTATGTTCCTAATGATTATACATGTTATTTTCAACTTACTTATACATAAAATATTTTCCAGTTTTCCAGTAGGGCTCTAGTGATCAAGTCAGATAGTATTATCTCCAAGATTGGTTTGTTACAGTTGCATCCATAATATTTTATTTTAGTATTATTTTATCATTAGTTATGTTTGAATATGTTTTATATTCATTCATGTGGGATATTTATTATATGGGATTTTGGTTTATTTATTTTATAGCAAGGAGTATTGTTTGGTGGTTTTGTGTTACGATTCATAGATATTGAGGATAATTCCTCCCATTTGATTATTTTATACCCTCATCACTAGTCGTAAACCTAGGGCCTACTAGAGGTAAGACTTGGTGATCACTCCTTCCCATCGATGTTGAACTAGGAAGGGTACTATAGGAAGGGTGGTCATGAAAACAAATTTTTCAAGCAACCATATTTTTAAAATAAAATATGGATGGTTAAGTATTTTATTAGACCATTTCAAACCATGTAATGAAGAAATGTAAAAAATGTAGGAAATAAGTCAACTTGTCATATATCCCTTTTTCTAACCATTCCTAAAAACTCCATTTTCATAAAAAAAATATAATAAAAACCCATTTCTTATAACCCATTTAATAAATAACCAAACCATTTAGATTTTAAGACTCACTTTATAATTCTTTTAAAACACCCGTTTGAAATTAATACAAGCTGTAAAATGGAATAAATCATAGCAGGTACCCACACATCAAATACATTCAAATATTCATAAAAGAAACATGGTGCCAATAAAAAATCAATGGTTAGGGGATACAATTGAAAAATGAAAAAAATATCATTAATAATTATAAGATAGACCTAGGCATCATGGGAAATGTTCTTAGGATTTAGTTTTAAATACTTGAACTAGTGGTGAGGAACCTATTACAATACTACTAAACTTTTCATGACCCTAGTAGTCCCATCAGAATAATCAAAAATAAATATCTCTAAACCTTATTCATTTCATGAGCATAAGGAAGTTTCTAGCTCACAATTCCTACTACCCGTTTCAGTATAACCATCACAAAGTAGTCAGGAAACACCCCCAATTTTATGCACTATTTATACTATTATTTTCAGTTATATGATCTACCTACTACATTTTTAAAACATCACATGGAAACTTAAATGGAGGAGATAAATTAGAAATAAAACACAATGAGTGTAAATCATTTAAAATAATCTCACACCTCACCTCTTAAACCTACACAAATAATATCCCCAATCATGTATCTTTGTATAGGTATAACAAAATTCACAATAAAATCCAAACACCCCCATCCCAAGGGTGCTTCCAGACACAATGGGCACAATCATTACATAGGTCTCAAATGAGGGCCTCACATACCTTGGAAAAGTAATTAAAGCTCCAAAAATTCCTTAAAAAATATAATGCTCATGATTTTAAGCCATTTTACCTATTTTTTAAAATCACATGAATTATCATTTCAAACATCTCAATAAAATAAATTATTTTAAAAAAAATAAAATGCATTAAAACACTCCTTCTTTACCAAAAACAAATTATGAAATCGATATTTCACCCAAAATATCGAAGGTTTCAAAACATCACCCTTCAATTTAACTCATAAACTAAATAGAGTCAACCCTTTTGAAACCCTTATAATTCATTTGAAATAATTTTTAAAACCTTATTAAAATACTTGGAATTTCAAGTACCACTTTGAATTCCAAGTTATACCTTTGAGAAATAAATTTAAAATCTGAAACATATTTATAAATTTCAAATACGATTTTCCTAGTCCATTCGGGAAATATCACAAACACACGGTTCACCTAGTCACAAAAAATAAGATTTTCACTACACCTTAAAATATTAAAACAATTATTTAAAAAAACTATAGGAAAAAAACTTTTCACCTTGGAAATTCAAAAAAAAATTATCATTTATTAATTAAAAAAATAAAAACATCAATAATTAATTTGTTTATAAATTAAAATCTAGATCATGTAAATCCTACCTAGAATCATGATGATCAAGTTAAAATGTGTTTCCATTGATGATGAATGGTCTAATGAGAAAGAGGAGACCCACATAAATCCAAAAATCGCAAAACCCCCCAAAAAAATGCTTCATCCTCAGCACCCCTATTGTTCATATGAACTAAATTATAATGAAGGGAGAAGTAAAACATTAAGAAAAATAATTAGTGGGTAGATAATATACCTTGAATAACTTTCGCTAACACATGAAGACATCAAGAGGAATCATTATATGAAGTGGAGGCTGGAAGGAGGGGTGTTTACAATAAGTGGGAGCTTATGTGAGAGAGGGAATTGAACAAGGAGGGAGGTGCATGATGTGTAAGAGGGTATAAAGTTATATGTTTTAAAAAAAGAAAAACAAATTATATAAAACAATAAATAATAAAATTTGAAATTTTGGTCCATGTCGCATAGTGTACCCACACAATTTACCAACTCCTGATGTGACTATCCAACCCACACTAAATAAGAAAAATGATGATTTCATAGTTTTCCCTAGGATACTACATGGGTTAACTATCTATGCACTAATTTTGGTAAATGATAGTGTCTCGATAATAGCCTCTCACACATGGTTGTTTCATGGTTACTCATAACCTTGTGCAACACATGAAAACAAATTTTTATTTAAAATATAAAAAATATCAAGCTAAGAACTCCCTGTAATTTATTTATCCAGTGATTAATTAATATAATCAATAAATTATATGTGATAATGTCACAGGGTGTTATAATCTCCCCACCATGACACTTTTTACCCCCATAAATTCCTTAATCAGAGAAAAAGTACTCAAATAAAAGTCAAAACTACACCCCATGCAATTGAGTTGAGTTAGATGATGAAAACAATTAGAGAACCTAACAAATAAATCCATCAAACACTAATAATTCATATCAACCAAAAAACCATATCCATAAAGCCAAAAGACCACTCAAAGAGAGACACCATACTAACATGAAGTATGATCATGAGAGGTATGGTGACCAATAATAGGTCTCCCTACCATTTAAAAATTCTATAATTGATTTCACAAGAAGAGGACATCCTAGAGAGACCAAAACATCATCCATGAGATAATTTTCCAAGAATTAAAATGAAACACCTAGATCCATTAAACACAAGAAACCACCAAAGAACAAATTATGACTTTCAAGGGAACACATCCCAAAGGAACTCAACATCAACTGATAAGAATACTCACCAAACTAAACATGCCTTCTCACCATAAGGCTCACGAGGAACCACTCATGAGTATTCCAAAAAATATATCATGGGTCTTTGACCTAGGTCGCCGCACTCAATGGGTATCCTAGGACTTTAGTCTCATAAAATCATCCAATGGTGAACCTCATGAAGCCAATACCACCGAGTTCTCAACTACTAGAAGGCCATATCCATCCTAATTTACCAAGCATCAATCCCAAGGTCACTCATGTTCAAAAAACATGAAACGTGCCTCAAATAGTCACAAAAAAATGAAACACTAAAATCCCTAAGAAATCAAAAAACCATAGGTTATACACAAATATATAATTCTATAAGTATCCCCATAGGGACACTCAATATCAATAATTCTAAACAATAAGATTCCAAAAACACTAAGAGGAAACAACTCAAATCCACAAAATGAAACCTGGAGAACCTTGAGGCACAAACCAAAAAATATATAAACATATTAACTCATCAAGAACTAATCTCTAAAAATAAATCATCCTAATATAAAATATACACCCAAAATCCCAAGTAGATCAATTTTCGTCAATTTAAACCAATAAATCAAGGATAACATTTCTATTATACCAAAAATAAGAAACAATAGATATAAAACCACAAAATCAACACGATTTTATAGAAAACAACTAGAAAACATTGTCTTTGATAATTATATGGCATACTACTAAGAGGAGGAATCAACACCATACATTCACTCAACACCTTTCTGGGAGGATTTATTTAAAATGAAACATGGCCACTTTAAACCACGTGTCTGTATAATCATTCATAATTCATAGAGAATTTGAATTCTTGATTACTAGATAGGTTTAATTTTTATTGAATATTTTGAATAGAATTATTAGATTTGGTTCTTATTAAAGTGATTCTTTCAAATAATTTATGAGGATCAAAGTGTTCCTTAGGGGTTTTGGTGAACCTTCGGAGATTTGAGTTATTTTTTAGGAGTTTTGGGGTTTTTGACTAAGAATAATTGTTTGGTGTTCAAGGCTAATGATTAAACATGTGAAACCCAGAGTGTGAGGAGTTTTCTAGGTAAATTTAAAAGGATCTTGGTTTTATTTCATTGTTAGAACATGGTTTCGGGGAAACGTTTAAAAATCAATGGGAAACTGTGCATCTTAGTTTGGATTGTAGTTTTGGAGAAAATTTTGTACACAGTTATAGACAAAGTGTGTGGAATGTTATAGTATATAATAGTTATAATTTTCATAGTTGGTGTGTGGTTTGGAAAAACATGTGGCCCAACCTTGTTAGAGGAGTGTTCTTAGTCAGATCCTACCACGTAGTTGGTGCATGGTTTGAAAAACATGTATCCAAACCATGTGACCAATAAAAAATTATAAAATTACCATTTTCCCCCAATTTTCTTAAGGAGGTATACCCCTTTATCTCCTCTCCTTCCTTCATGCAATTCATCCTTCTTTCCCCCTTCCATATCCTCCTTCAAGAACTTCTAGAGGGTGGTTTTGGTGCCCCCTTTCAATGATTTAGGTTGTCTTTGACTCTGGTGTCCTATGTTGATATTCTCATCCCTCTAACTCTAATTTATCTTTCTTCAGTTAGGGTTTTCAATACTGATTTCACTAGAGCATGGTGGAATCGAATATCCATGATGGGTCTCTAATATTCTTAGGAATAGGGTATCCCTGGATAGTGTTCTCACTTCATTGTAGGTTGTTTCATTTATATGTTTCATCGTGGTGATTTTTCAAAGAAGTTGAGGTTGTAAATAAATTAAACTAATGGTTTTTTATACTGTGTAAGGGACTTTCCTAGTAATAGTGTTGGGAGCTCCCAGAAGACCTCTCATGGGCTGTTGGCTTTGGTTCTAGTGTGACATGATGACCTAGTGTGTTTTCTTTAAATATTCTAATATTTATTTGAGTTAATTAATTAATTATAATTATTATAATTATTTAATTATTGATGTTTTTCTTGAGTTAAGATCTTGGGTCACTGATATGGGCATAATTGATCATGGATGGCCTTGGATAGACCTTTTCAGCTACTGCTAATCCATGGAAAATAAATGGAAAATCTTCTATAAAGGTAGGTGGTATTGCATACTAGACCTATGTCTTGTTGCTTCTGGTTATATGGTATGCGAATCATAGAGTCACCATTTTAGGTTATCTACATTTTTAATTGTTAGGTCATTTAAATTGAAGGTTTAAATTAAATTGAAACATGAAAGGAATGAGCACCAGGGGTTATGAAAAACCCTTATGAACTAGGTTGACTCCTCAGCTTCTAATGGTTGAGGGAAGGTCTTTCTGGACACTGGTTGGCCTCCAAACCTCCTGGTAGGTGAGTTAGAACCTAAAAATACTGATAAGGTCGTGAATAAGGTCTTGAGAAACCTACAAGATGAATTCAAGGGTGTACCTAGAGGTTATAGGCCATGTAGGTCTTAGAGCAACACCCCCCCCCCCATTGTTCTATCATACTATTCAGTCTTTTCATGACAAGTGTGAGGCAAACATTCCTATTTCTCTTAATGTAACTTGTCCTGGTTGGATAGACCTTAGGTAAACAGATTTTAGGTTGGGTGAGAGGAATGATCATGAGTGACCTTGAAGATCGAGATGGGAAATGGTTCATCTCTTGATTGTTAGCACTGTGGAGGGACACCATGTAACTGACAGGGACTTTCTATACTATTGATGATGTCATGGTATGTGATGTACTCAATGTGTAAGGTGTTAACCCAAGACTAAGCTAAGACCATGGGATCAATTGACGTTTCCTATACTAAAAAAAGACATAGGGGAACCCTAATGGGGGCCTGTTTTTTAATAAACATGAGCGGGTGCATATGGATATGGGTATAGATGGTTGTGGGTATCCGATTAAACCCCAAGTCATTTTGTAAACTGAGGAGGACATGGTACCCATGGTAGTTATGTAAAAATTCCATCAAATTATTTTATTTACATTCTATGCATCATGATTTATTCCATAGGGTTGATTGTGAAATTATGTGTTCTGGTATACACTCATGGAGTGGTATTCCTTCTAGAATTGGATAAGGAAGTTTTGATTAATCTATGACACAATAATGGTTATAATACACTTGGTGGACTAATCCTGTGTGTCATGGGGGTGGGTATATTACCCCCATTGGATAGTGCTCTTTGAATGACTTGGGGATGGGTATATTACCATTCGTGCTCAATTATTCCATGATTATGGGTATATTTCTCTACGTAGGATAAGCCTTCATGTCATGGGAATGGGTATATTACCCTCATTGGGTTGTGCTCTCTAGATGGCACAGGAATGGGTATATCACCCCTGGTGCTTGACTGCACCAAGGGGATGGGTATATTACCCCCATTTGTCTAATATTGTGTGTCATAGGGATGGGTATATTACCCTTATTAGCATATACTCTTAGAATAATTTGGGTATGGATATGTTCTTGAATACACAAGACTCAATAGGATCACCTAAGACCACATGGGGATTTTCCAGAGGACCATGTTGGTAAGCATGTCCATCACGATTCCCTTAGAGACAACATGACACTGGATAAAGTAGTTATGTTTAATCAAGTTTTTAGACCTGAAGATCAACAGTAGTTGCTATGTTAGCCCAATCATCATGATATTCTCAAAGTCACTACAATATTATGATAATTAAGGTAGATTTATATATGTTTCTATTTTTATCATTTTTATTTCAGTTGATTAGGTCACATGAACATATCACTTCATATGTTGGTTAGTGTGTGACCTCATTGGTAGTGCTCTACTTAGTTATGTACTCACACCCTACTCGGGCTGCAACTACACATGGGTAGTCAAGCATACGTCCACATGGTTTCAAGCGTAGGTTGGGTTCATACCAGTTTTGATCAAGTGGAATGACCCGTACAATTAAATAGAGTTTGGGATGAGGTTTTGGCTCTATAATATTGTGGATCTAGCATCTATATTCCTATATTCCATTTTTTATATAGGGTAAGACTAGTGTTTAGTAATTTTTGTATGTACAGCATGGATGTCAATTACTTTACTGTATTTCATTACTATCATTTTTTCTTATATTTACTGCTTCCACTTTCAGTTTATTTTGGATATATGATATATGGTTATTTCATCCATTATTATGTACTCTGATATATGAAGTTTTATCTCCCCACGTTACCACATTATAACCTTGATACTAGTCAGTAGCCTTTAGATTACGGGGAGGCATTCCTAATGTCATGAATTATTCTTTCATTTCAAGATATGGTAAGTGGTTCTTGGCAGTGGGATGTTACAAAGTGGTATCCGATCAATTTTATTTTGTGATTTCTATTTCGAGGTTTGGTAGACTAGAGATTTAGGAATGTGTTCGAGCCTATTATGGATATCAAACTGGTGCACCATAACCACCTTTTCAAGTGGTAAGTTCAAGTTTCCAAGGATATGGGATAATTGTTTTGGTTTACAATGTAATATTTGTATATGATTTTCACCTTGAGTGACTCACATGATGTTTGAGGTTCTTGGTATATTATTGTTTTCTGGAACATATCCCATTGGAAAGAGTCTAGTGATTTAATTTTGAATCTCAGCCTATATAGGTAAGGCACTACAGGAAAACGGTCGTTTAGCGGCGGTTTTTTCGCGGCGGTTTTAAAAACCGCCGCTAAACGTGTTTCGGGCTGCCATTTCGTAGCGATTTTTAAACCGCTGCGAAAAAACCTCCGCAAAATGCCTTATATTTTTTTAAATTTTTTTAAATTTTTATTTTATTTTTTTTTTACATTTTTTCAAGGATTAGCGGTGGTTTTTTAAAAAAAAACTGCCGCGAAATAGCGGCAGTTTGGGTAAAACCACCGTGAAATGAAAGGAAAAAATAAAAAAACCCGAGAAACCCCAAAATCACTAAAATGACCATAACTTTTGATCTGGGCGTCCGTTGGAGCGCCACGACCAGTCAAATGGAATATCATGAAGAGATCTAGAGGCACATATAATCAAAACCATGAGATGGTCTAAGGTGCGGACGATATGAGAGTTATAATAAAGTTGAAAAAAGTTCTCCAACTTCAAATGGCCATAACTTTCGCTCCGGGTGTCCGTTTGGACTCTACCACATATCAAATCGAAGCCAGTGAAGATAGATACGCACTAGTTTGACAATAAAAATCTTCTGTCGTGTTTTTTGACCCCAAAAATCCCTATGAAGGCCTCTGAAACACTGTTTCTGTCACCGTTGTCCTGTCAAACTTGTCTTCAAACGGACTTAACTTTCGATCCGTGTGTTAGTTCGGACTCCTCCACCTACCAGATCATAGCTCGTTCTATGAGATTCAGTTTGACTAGTCGCAGCGCCCACATTCACTCTTGGATTATAAGTTATGGCCTTTTTAGTGGGTATCGGGTTTGTTATGTTTTTCGATTCCTCGTTTTCAACACCCATTCCCCGTCAGCTTTTTTTTAAATGGTCGTAACATCTGATCCGCCTGTCCATTCAGACTATTTCAACTATCAGGTCGAATATCGTTTCAGGATCTTTGATTTGACAGGTCGCGGATCTGAAACAGACTCTCAGATCATAAGTTATCTCCGTTAATGTGAGTCCAATGTTTTTATCACTTTATGACTGTTTTGACGGGTTTTAACGGTTGCTCCATTTATTACTGTTTATTTGGGTTTCCATGACTTGTTATCTTTAACAATGGTTTTTTGTGGGTTATTATGATGATTATGTTAAATTATTAAGGGGTTTTCCAGAGTTGTCATGAGTTTTCATGCGTTCTCATTCTTTCTAATGCCTCATTCTTCATATGGTTCTCCATCCATTTTCATGCGTTTTCATAATTTTTCATCCATTATCATGTTTTTTCATACTTTTTCATGTGTTTCCTTTATTATTTATTATTTATTATTTATAATATACTTTAATTTATTTATTATCTATTATTTGTTACTGGTTATTTGTTATTTATTATTTATTATTTATTATTTATATATATTTATTATTTATAATTTATATTTATTTATTAATTATTATTTATATTTATGTATTATTTATATTTATCTATTACTTATTACTTATTATTTATTATTTATTATTTATTATTTATTATTTATTATTACTAATAATAAAATATTATTATTATTATTATTATTTGTTACTGGTTATTTATTATTTTTTATTTTTTATTTTTTATTTTTTATTTATTATTTATATTTATTTATTATTTATATTTATTTATTATGTATTATTTATATTTATTTATTATTTATATTTATCTATTATTTATAATTTATTATTTATTACTTATTAGTTTTTATTTTTTATTTTTTATTTTTTATTTTTTATTTATTATTACTAATAATAAAATATAATTATTATTATTAATATTTGTTACTGGTTATTTATTATTTATTATTTATTATTTATTATTTATTATTTATTATTTATTATTTATATTTATATTTATATTTATATTTATTATTCTTTATTCTTTATTCTTTATTATTTATTCTTTATTCTTTATTCTTTATTCTTTATTCTTTATTCTTTATTTTTTGTTTATTATTATTTCTTATTATTTTTTATTTATTTTTTATTTTTCATTTTTTATTTTTTATTTTTTATCATTTATTTTTTATTTTTTATTTTTTATTTTTTATTTTTTATTTTTTATTTTTTATTTTTTATTTTTTATTATTTATTATTTATTATTATTTATTTATTATTATTTATTTATTATTATTTATTTATTATTATTCATTGTTTATTATTTATTGTTTATTAGTTTTTATTTATTGTTTATTATTTATTATTTATTATTTGTTATTTGTTACTTATTATTTATTACTTATTATTTATTATTTATTATTTATTATTTATTATTTATTATTTATTATTTATTATTTATTATTTATTATTTATTATTTATTCTTAATTATTTATTCTTTATTCTTTATCCTTTATTCTTTATTCTTTATTATTTATTCTTTATTATTTGTTCTTAATTATTTATTATTTATTATTTATTATTTATTATTTATTATTTACTATTTATTATTTATTTATTATTTATTATTTATTATTTATTATTTATTATTTATATTTATTTATTATTTATTATTTATATTTATTTATTATTTATTATTTTTATTTATTATTTATTATTTATATTTATTTATTATTTATTATTTATTATTTATTATTTATTATTTATTATTTATTATTTATTATTTATTATTTATTATTTATTATTTATTATTTATTAATTGTTATTTATTATTTATTATTTATTATTTATTATTTATTATTTATTATTTATTATTTATTATTTATTATTTGTTATTTACTAATAATAATATTTTATTTATTATGTGTTATTTATTATTTAATATTTATTGTTACATATTTTTTTTATTTCGTATTTATTATTTATTATAAATTTTTTATTTTTTATTTTTTATTATTTATTATTTATTACTTATTAGTTATTATATATTGTTTATTATTTATTATTTATTATTTATTATTTATTATTTATTATTTATTATTTATTATTTTTTATTTATTATTTATTGTTTATTATTTATTATTTATTATTTGTTTATTATTATTTATTGTTTGTTATTATTTATTGTTTATTATTATTTAAAATTTATTATTATTTATTATTTATTATTTATTATTGTTTATTTTTATTATTTATTCTTTGTTATTATTTATACTTTATTATTTATTATTATTTATTATTTATTCTTATTTATTATTTCTTATTATTTTTTGTTTTTTGTTTTTTATTTTTTTATTATTTATTATTTATTATTTATTATTATTATTATTTATTTATTATTATTTATTTATTATTATTTATTTATTATTATTCATTGTTTATTATTTGTTGTTTATTATTTATTGTTTATTGTTTATTATTTATTATTTATTATTTGTTATTTATTATTTATTATTTATTTCTTATTATTTATTATTTATTATTTTTTATTTATTATTTATTATTTATTATTTATTATTTATTATTTATTATTTATTATTTATTATTTATTATTATTGAGTTTATATATATTATTTATGTATTATTTGTCTTTTCAATTAATATATATAATTATATTAAATACTATTTATTAACCACAGGACAAGTTTACTGGAGTGGTAAAGTCTTTGGAAAATATGCAAGAGGTTAGGGGTTCAAATTTCACCAAACGCAGTATTTTTTTATATTGCATGGACATGTGCATGGGCATTTTCATGGGATGTGCATGAATGGATAAATAAAGTAAATAAAGTAATACGAAATAAATAAATAAATAAAATACAAAATTAATAAATAAATAAATAAATACGAAATAAATAAAATAAATAAAATAAATAAAATAAATACGAAATAAATAAAATAAATAAAATAAATACGAAATAAATAAAATAAATAAAATAAATACGAAATAAATAAAATAAATACGAAATAAATAAAACAAATACAAAATAAATAAAATAAATACGAAATAAATAAATTAAATATGAAATAAATTAAAAAAATAAATTAAAAAAAATTAAAAAAAAAATTAAAAAAATTAAAAAAAAAATCAAAAAAAATAAATAACTGCCACTAAATCATTTAGAGGCGGTTTAAACCGCCGCTAAAAAAGCACCGCGAAACGTTTGGCGACGGTTTTAAAAACCGCCACGAATAGTTTCCCGACGAACGATTTCGTGGCGGTTTTTCAAAACCGCTGCCAATCTATTTAGCGGGGGTTTAAACCGCCACGAAACGTAAAACCAAACCGCCGCTAAATGCCTTTTTTCCATAGTTAGGGGTGTCTCATTCTTTATATCATGAGTGTAGGATTCAAATGAAATATAGGCCTACAAGTGTATTATTTCACTGAATACTGAGGAACTATTGTTTAAAGTGTAAAAACTGATCATATGAAGATCTCCCATATAAGTACTTGGTCACATTATACTTATCTGGAACAACTTTTATATGTATTTACTTCTATTGGAAGTCCATGTGAATCTATTATGTGATTCTTGATAATGGGGATGTTGATCTAGTTCATGTATGCAAGAGGTGCAGTTACCCCGGTTGGTTTGGTATAGGCACAAGGTGTCATGACATTAGGGCCATTTTATATGAATATTGTTCAGGTTTGGTTATTTAATGTTCTAGTAACAAACTATATGGTATTTTCCCACATATATTAGAATTTAATTCTACTTAACTAAATTGTATGGTTGTGTTCTCTTTGCTATGGGTTTTCTATGATGATATCGTTGATTATGACAAGAGTTGACTGATGTGTTGTGGTCCTCCAGGGAGTGGTATAGTTGATGGATTCATGTGATTATGGGTTCCATAGTTGTGGTTGGGGGTATTTTAATGATATTCCATGTGATTCTTTTGATAGGAGTGTGGATGATTCCTAATGATCTATGGACTTCTCTAAGTTTTGACATGTGGGCTAGGTCATCAAACCTAGTGACTCTGATGTGAGACTTGACTAGTATATCTAGTTAGGATACATAGAGGCCCTTATTTATGACTAATACCATAATGAGTCATTAATTGGTATAATTAAGGGTGACCTATAAAATTCAGTTGCCCAGGTTGGCGATTTCCTTTGAGCTATAAAGCACGATTAGGTGTTTGTGTTTGGGACCGATGCATTGGAGGTTCTCGAGGGTTTGTGGTATATACATGGGGTATATTAGCTTCCTTGAGAGGAAGAAAATTTATTGAATGGGTATCGATGATAGGTTTTCCAGGTATTATTTCTTAGGTACCTAACCCTATTGACGCCTGGGTGTGCTTCTAAAAGTGTGGCCAGAGAACAGGTGGACTCCCATTGTAACACCCCTAGTTTTTATGAATTATTATTTTTGAATAAATTAAAATTATTCATTGGATTACATTGAATGCTACACCAAGTTATTCTTTCTTTATATGAAACACCAAGTTAAGCTTTTACTACATGCAATACTGAGTTTAGATTGCGGAATTCGTATGATCGAGTTTTACCAAACTACAAAACACTATTAATATTACTATTTATTATAATAGTGATCACTTAGTCGTTGGAATTGTGGGAATGAATAGGATTACGTAACTTATGAAAATATATGTTTTTCATATGTTTATTAGTTATATATTTATTATAAATAAAATAAGAATCATTTAAAAGAAAAATAAATGCTTTCTAAAAAATAGTATCTTTTCTAAAAGACGGTTTAATCGTTCTTAGGGCACATAATTTAAAATTAAATTTTACCAATTTTAGAAACATTATTTTAAAAAGTAAACTTTATTTTTAAAATATAAATATAAAATTCATCTTCTGTTTATTTTTTTTGTATTTTTATGATAAGTTTCTTTTTTTGGTGAATAGCGAAAAATACTGAATTTTAATTGAAAACTGTCTTTTCATATAACTAATTTATAGTGTTAAAATATATTTTGAATTGGTTTTAAATTAAAAAAAATTAAATTTTATATCTATTAATACAATTTGGATCATTTTAATCATTTTCATATAGAATTTTGATATACAAACATTGTAAACTTTTGAGCATTTTCACTTTAAAAACCAACTTTCACATCACGTCTGCGGGATTAATTTTAAATTAAATTCATCCACATATGTGAATTTAATTTCAAGAAAATAAATTTTATATTTGAAATAATCATAATTTATAATTTATAATAAGGATAAATTAATTTTTGACCAAAGTGATTAGTGAAAATAGTTAAAATTAATTACATTGATTAAGATAAAAACAAGTTTACTTAGTTGTTAAACTTAGAATACAAGGTTTAAAATGACCTACCAACTTGTCGAAAACCAATTTTATGGACATATATAGACCCTTAACACCTCTTAATATATTATTATTAGTTATTGGTATATTATTCCATGAACCTTTCAAATATAATAAGTTGTGTAAATAAAAATACAAACAATGAATCTTCATTTCCTTTAATATTTATAAAGCTTCAGGATAGGTAAAATTAACATATATTTGGTTATAAATATTAATTTGAAATTTAAATGATTTTATTTTATAATTATAATTTATTTTAATTTTTTAGAGATAAAATTATTACTTTAAATGCTTATGAAACTCCAACACATGAATTATTTAGTTACTAATTAACTAAAATAAATGATACTAAAAATATTAAAAAGAAGGTAAATTTAATGAATTATTATCTTTCATTATTTTTTTATATGAATATGTAATGTTAAAAATGCATGAAATTAAAATAATCAAATTAAATTATTGTATTTAATTTTTTTTAAATAAAATTAAATAAATAATGTCAAAATTGACATTAATGTTTTTTATAATAAATAATGTTTTATTAAATGATTTTAATTAATAACAATTATATATTCTTACAAGTGATTTTTAAATGTTAATAAATATAATATATGGTATATTAATGGACTAATTGATCTTTTATAATGAACATATTGACCCCTAAATAGTAAAAACTTTGTTAGCACGGTTAGGGTTAAAGCATTGTTTTCATGCATTACGTGTGCTTATATTAAAATTAATTATCAAAAAATATGTGATTTTTATTTTATATATTGTATATAATCTATTATCTATACTAAATTAGGCTTTTTCCAGCTTACGTTTCACCTACCTATTCTGCCACGTCACCCAGAAAAATAATGTATTCCCTCCAATATCGGGTTCCCTCCCCCGCGACCCCATTACCCCAGGAGGGTCGTCGGGTTTTCACTCAATATTAGGGTTCTGCTTCCCTGCTCGCGATTTAGCTCTGCTCAAGGTAGGGTTTCCAAATACTAGCGCCGACATCATTATAACTGTCCTGATTTCCATCCAATCCTCCAATGCTTCTCTCCGAGCAACTCCGATTTCGTAATCCCACAACCTCCTGGGCATTGTTCCTCTTCATTTGCATCCCTTCAAACCCTTTGCTAATCGTCTCTCGTACCTTCGGCTCCCGCGCCTACGGCTCCACCTGCTCGGCATCTACCGCCTCTGTCTCCTCCACATCCACCGTCTCTTCTTGCGCTTGCTCCGCCTTGGCCTCCTATGTGCTCCTGAAAAAATCCCTAGGGTGGATTATTCTTTGAAAAATCGTCCTGGAAAAATGTAATATCGGTGATTCAAAACTCTGTTTCTATATGAAATCAAATCATACAGAGAGATCCAGGTCAGTTTTTCATCATCCTTCATATTTTTCATACTAAAATGGTCGATAGATTGATTTCCCTTTCAATAGAGACCGACCCTTATCCATTGTCAATATTTTCTCAGAAGATATTTTTGACCTCCGCCACTATTAACTTTGATTCTGGTTTTAAGTACATAAGAATCTATCGACTTACTAAGAATTTTACCCCTTTATGGTTTCCAATGTATAGATTCAATTGATTTCCGGAGATGGTTTTGCATATGAGAACAATTTTTGGAATGGGAATGTGATGTTTCACGTGAAGTTTGTACCAAGAAAAGCTGGACTACTTTCTATGAAAGCTTATTCATACTGCCAGAAATATTATTTGTCTGAGCTTTTCATCTCGTTATGTTCTTGATTTAATCATTCTGTTCAAGTTTGGGAAAGTGAGATGGCTATCTACTTGGCTGTTTGAATTCATGGTTAGAAATTTTATCATCTTAATGTTTTCTTTTCAGTATCTACAAGTAGGCAAGACATCATTAAAAGATGATTATGAAAGTGAAGGTTGTATTGATTGCAGGTCTGTCTTATCTCTACTTTTAGTGATGTTGGACTATCACACCATTTTATTTAAACTCAAATTCCATGACAACTTATTCATACTGCCAAAAATAATATTTGTTTGATCTTTTCATCTCTCTATGTGCTTGATTTAATCATGTCGTTCATGTTTGGGAAAGTGATATGGCTATCTTCTTGGCTGTTTGAATTCATGGTCCGAGCTTTTATCCTCTTAATGTCTTCTTTTCAGTATCTACAAGTAGGCAATAAATCATTGAAAAATGATTATGAAATTGAAGGTTTTATTGATTGTAGTTCTGTCGTATCTCTACTTTTAGTGATGTTGGACTATCACACCATTTGATTTAAACTCGAATTCCATGACAGCTTATTCATACTGCTAGAAAGATTATTATTTTTATCTTTTCATCTCTCTATGTGATTGATTTAATCATGCCATTCACGTTTGGGAAAGTGAGATGGCTATCTGCTTGGCTGTTTGAATTCATTGTCCGAACTTTTATCCTCTTAATGTCTTCTTTTCAATATCAGCAAGTAGACAAGAAATCATTGAAAGATGATTATGAAAGTGAAGGTTATATTTATTGCAGGTTTGTCTTATCTCTACTTTTAGTGATGTTGGACTATCACACCATTTGATTTAAACTAAATTCCATTTATTGATTTATAAACATGAAATATATGTTCTCTACTTGCAAGGAACATGGAATCTAGGGTTATGGACTATATGATCCAAGAGTGATTGGAGGAAGATCCAGGACATCAAGGAGATCACTGGGAATCACAGGGACGAGGATGTATATGGGGTGCTCAAAGAGTGAAACATGGATCTTGATGAGACTATAGAAAGTCTCTTGTATCTAGGTCTCCCCCATCGCTCTGATTTTCTTATTCTCTACTATATTTCTCTCGATGTTCATTTCTTTTTTTAGTCTATGTTGCATCTGTTGCTAATATATTTGTTAGGACTTGATATTCTTGGAATCCCATTGGACTTATTTTAATATCTGTTTTAAGTCTCTGAGTGCTACTCTTGTCGCCTTTTTTCATTCTATCATGTATGCATCAGTGGATTACGATTGTGAAAGCCTAATTTTGTGGGAATAATTATTGTTTTTAACTTAGAGCTATACCTTTTCTAGCCAATATGATCCATGGTAATATTTTTAATCCTAGGTTACCATTACTTCCCTAATCCATGTTAATGTCCTGGGCCTTCCTAGGTTTTGATTATTACTGCCCGCTACATGTCCTTTGTCCTTGTAGTTTCATTTTCAGCCATTAGGTGCATGCTTAATCCAATGCTGACTCTTTGTTTGTGTCCTGTTCTTCTAAGAAAATATCAAATATTATCAATTGTGCATTGAAGTAAAAACCTCTATGATACATTTGGAATTATGGAGACTAATGATTGAGATTAATTTTCAATCTTTGATTCAAAAATTCCTTATGTGATTGCCTTGATTTTTCAGGAACATTTCATGAAGTCAAGAAAAAATGCAATTGCCGAAATGAGGTTCTTTTAATTTTTATTGTTTTGTTGGATGTCTTTATTCTCACTACGATACATCTACATTCACAAATCAGAAAATAGGGATCCATGACGTTCGGTCATCCACCATTTTTATACGACTGTGAGTCTTCAGAGACCCTATAGATCAAGAGGTAAACAAAAGGTGGGTTCTTCTCAATTTCTAGAAATTGTTTCCCTTCTATCCAAGAATTATTAATTTCGGTTGAATATGTATTTCAGTTTAATATTACACCATGTCTTTATATTGGATATGTCTCCATCCTCACTGACTTATCTATATTTTTCTACATATAATTTTAATAAAGTTCTTGGAAGTAACATGTTTGTTCACTGCATAATGGACATTTCTTTTTCAAATGGAAGATTTATCTGGTTTTAGAAGTGAGATGGTATGCCCCTAATATAATGAACATTTTTTCCCAACTGAATGATGCATATTTGCATTAAAATATTGCTAAATTTTTTCCTTTCATGTCATCTATTTGAATTGGTGCTTTCTCCATCAGTAAGAAGAAGAAGAGTGTTGCTGGTTTGCTTTTATCATATAATCAGTTATAAAATTATTCAAGGGAAATGTTGTCAATGTTATACAGTCAAGGTACCCTGGTTAAGTAGATTTGTATGAATCACATTTTTAATTTTACCAAACATAAATACCCTTCATCCATGTAATTTTACCAAACATAAATACTCTTCATCCATGTTCTTGATTACCTCTATATACCCAAAATGTACTCTACAATGCATAATGTCCATTCTTTATACCTTCTGAATTAATTTTCCCACTTTAAAATATTTTGTATTGACTTTTTCTTATAATTTTTTCATGGTTTATTATAATACATCTAATTTTATGAATTATCAATTATGGTTCTGTGATTTTGGTGATAAATGATGTTCAATTATTTTAATATTTTCATGTTGTTATACTTCATCCTGACTTTAGGTGTCTTTCAGCTATCATTCTGTCCAGAAATTGATTCCTCTTTTATTATGGGTGGATATTTTGGGCATTGTGGGGCTGCCAACTATACTGCACTGGGAAATATGAATCTTATCCAAAAAATTAATCTCTCATGGAATGTCATTCAGTGGAACCGAATGTTTTTGATATGTATATCCCCACTTACTTCTCTATATTGTTCTAGACAACATGTCAATGAAGTTCTTGGAAGTATCATATTGGTGCACCTGCATTCAAAGTGGACTTAAGTTTACCGAATATCTTACAGGTTGTTGAATCTTAACATATTCTAGATTAGTTATATGTAAGTTCTTCCCTATTAGTTATATATATATATATATATATTTATGTATTCATTATTTAAGTGTATCTAAATTGTGAAAACATTGTTTTTCTACACATATCTTCTATATATTTATGGATTTATTATTTCAGTGTTTCCATTTTGGTCATACATATAATCTGTTATTCTGAAACATTAATGTATGTGCAGGTAAAAAAATTGGATGAATGTGTAGTTGATCACCTCATGGATTATTTCCCATTCTTCGACCACTATAAATCCTCCTCACAACTAAAAAATTAGGTACAAAAACAACATAGTTTTCTATATATGTTTTCATATCGTCAATAGAGCATTTAATAATCAAGGAAAATTTCCCTCGCATTGCATAACCATGATTGATTAAACTTTTCATTAGGATCTACACATGCATGGGATAAATAGTGAATCATTAAAACACTCTGCATTTTTTATCTCATTTTTCTATTTAAACACAATATTATAATAAAAATGATTATAATTCTTGGGTTTTTTTCTACTTATTTATTTAATTCATCTATTCATGTAAAAAAATATGTTGAATGAGTTTGGTTTTTTTCTATGGAGTCTAATGAATAATTTCAATGTATCAAGATGACGCGTCATTAACAAACCATGAAAATGAATGACATCCCCATTTAGGTGGTGCATTTTCAAGGTACTGCAACATCCTAATTGAACCTGATTTTTTGAAATTATCTTATACAATTATACTTCAAATTTTAATATTACTTTTATTACAGAATGTGGTTTTCTTCTACTAACACATATAATGCACACACTGATCTGATCTGATCTAATTATTATAGGTTGTACAGTGTAATGTTTGAAGGACCCCGGGACACCCTGAGAGGGGAGGGGTGAATCAGGGTGACTACTTTTTCTTCTACTTTGTTGGATCTTGTTCCCACGTTGGTAGGAACTTGTTGAACCTGTATGATGATTACGATCAAAATGAAAACATTCACATGCACAGAGAAGACACAGTCATTTTTACTTGGTTCACCACTAAGGGCTACGTCCAAGGAGCATACGCCGACAGGTTGCCGGTCGTACCTAAATCCACTATGCTTCACTAGCTGCGGATACAAAAGTTCGGGTACAGACACTCTGTCCCAGGCTGACTGCCTTTACATAAGGTTTAGGGATAGCTCACTGCTTCCCTCGGGTCACTCCCGTTGACTCCCCCTGGCTCACTGCCGTTGGTGAAGTCTCACTCAGTTTATAGACGTGTAGGTCTCTTCAATAAATTTGCATTGAAGTCTTTGCCTCTGCTCAGCACGAGACTCTGCTTGCATCGAAGTCCGGAAGAGATGCACTAGAACGCACAGAACCACTGAACTGGATAACCAAAATGTGCAGACAAACCTTATTGAGAAATATGCGAGACATCAACCATTTGCGCGCAAAATCATCCTATTGCGCGCAACATTTTCTTTTGGTGCGGAAAAATATTTCGCGCAAAAATCCCCTTTTTCGCGCAACTCCAAATATTTCGCGCAAGCTCCTTTACGCGATCCTTTTCGCGCATCAGACCTCGGATCTTCTCTAAGTCTTCCAACCAACCGAATGAAGGGGGTCACCTCATATTTATAGGCGACTGAGACCACTGCGCGCAAAATCCCCTTCGGCGCGGAAAATCTCTCATCTGGCGCGTAATCTTTCCCCCAGCTTATGTATTTCGCGCACAACCCTTATTTTCCGCGCAGCCCATGCCTTTGCCATCTTTCACCAAACTGATTCTGAAACAGCATTTGCGCGAAAAAACTATTTCGCGCATCCCGCTGTTTTTCGCGCCCAACTTAAGTATTTCGCGCACATCCCTGATTTTCCGCGCAGCCCATGCCTTTGCCATTTTTCACCTCTCTGAATTCGAAACACTGTTTGCGCGAAAAAACTATTTCGCGCATCCCGCTGTTTTCCGCGCCTAACTTAAGTTTTTCGCGAAAGCCTCTTATATTTCGCGCACCACTTCCGTTTTCTGTGAAGCTCCTTTTGCAGACAATCCATGTCTTCATTTTCCGATTTTGAGGCCCAAAAAATTGGCAAACACTGGGAAACAGCGCCACCTTCAAAACTGTTGTCTGCTTGAACTGTATGATCACTTTGCTGGAACACATTCGGAACTTCCACTGAGGATTGACAACAAACACAAACCATACACCAAATCATGCTTTGAAAAACCTGGTTCCAACAATCTCCCCCTTTGGGTTTGTTGGCAATCAGAATAAATTCAATAGATCTCCAACCATGAGCAAATCCAAAACGCAAGAATCAACTCAGCCAACACTCTAAGTCTACGTGAGCAATGCTCGGTGTAGAAAACAAGAGAGGAAGCTTGAATTGGGTCTTAGTGTTTTGAAATTCTCCATGACGCCCGATGTTATCCTTATTAAACTTCTCATCACAATCTTACACTTCCATCACAGATGAATTTCTTGCCGTGAATTTCTGGCCGTGAATTTCTTGCCTTGAATTCTCTTGCCGTGAATTTCTGGCCTTGAATTCTCTTGCCGTGAATTTCTCGCCTTGAATTCTCTTGCCTTGAATTTATTCCTTTCTCCCCCATTGACAATAAAACCAAAGACCGAAAAGTTTGTTCAACGTTCAGCTCAAGCCATACTCCCCCTGGATAGTATCTCCCCCATAAACCTGCATCACAGCCATAAATAGATAAAAACAGTCAAAACACACGGGGAGAGGGGACTTCCGGAGTCTCCTTATGCAGTAGGAGGTGGTCGAACACCGAGGTTCAACCGATGCTTCTCGAACACAGCCGCGGACAATGGCTTGGTTAGGATATCAGCCACTTGCTCATTTGTTCCAACATGATCCATTTTAATCACGCCTTGTTCAACCTTTTCTTTGATAAAATGATACCGTATTTCAATATGTTTTGTACGAGAATGCTGAACCGGATTCTTCGTAAGATCAATTGCACTTTTGTTATCACAATAAATCACCATTGGTTGCTGCACCTTATCACCAATATCTGTTAGCTGCTGCTTCATCCAAAGAAGTTGAGTGCATGCTTTTGTGGCGGAGATATATTCAGCTTCAGCAGTACTAAGAGAAGTACTTTCTTGTTTCTTGCTCAACCAGCCAACACATTTCTGCCCAATATAGAAAGCTCCACCACTTGTGGACTTTCTATCTACAACATCACCAGCCCAGTCAGCATCAGAAAATGCTGATAATTCACTGTCTCTGCCTGCAACAAAAAATAACCCGAAGTTATGTGTACCTTGAATGTACCTCATGATTCTTTTTACTGCTGCTATATGTTCCTCCTTTGGATTACTCTGAAACCGGGCCGCAAGGCATGTTGCAAAGACAATATCTGGCCTTGTCGCTGTCAGGTACAGTAGGCTGCCAATGATCCTCCTGTACATGGTGGGATCAACAGAGTTCCCATCCTCATGCTTTCCAAGTTTAGTTCCAACTGCAATCGGAGTTGACATTGGTTTGGAGTCTTGCATATTGAACTTCTTCAGCAGCTCTCTTGCATATTTTTCCTGAGAAATGAATGTGTATTCCTTCTTTTGAATAACTTGCAGCCCCAAGAAATATGTGAGCTCCCCAATCATAGACATTTCAAATTCTGATTTCATGTGGTTGGCAAATTCATCCACTGATTTCTTCCTACTGCCACCAAATATGATATCATCAACGTAGACAAGAACCATGAATTGATCTTTTGGAGAATTATTCACATAGAGATTGTGATCAACTCCTCCTCTTTTGAATTCCAACTTCTTGAGATATGAATCTAGCCGTGAGTACCACGCCCGTGGTGCCTGCTTCAAACCATATAGAGCTTTCTTTAGTTTGCAGACCTTTGTTTCATCGGTACCCAAGACAAAGCCCACTGGTTGTTCAATGTAGACTTCTTCTTCGAGTACACCATTCAAGAATGCCGTCTTGACATCCATTTGATATACTTTATATCCTCTTTGGAGTGCCATGGCAAGGAAAAGCCTTATTGACTCCAGTCTAGCCACTGGAGCAAAGGTTTCTTCAACATCAATGCCTTCAATCTGAGAGTATCCTTTACATACCAGTCGTGCCTTGTTTCTGATGACACTTCCATGCTCATCAAACTTATTTTTGAAGATCCATTTGGTACCAATCACATTGTGACCTTCGGGTCTCTGGACAAGATCCCATGTCTGATTCTTATCAATCTGATCTAATTCATCATTCATGGCTTTCACCCAAGATTCATCTTTTGCAGCTTCTTCGAAGGAGGATGGCTCTACAACTGATAGAAATGCAGAT
The DNA here is from genome assembly GCA_963277665.1 of Viscum album. Lineage (NCBI taxonomy): Eukaryota > Viridiplantae > Streptophyta > Magnoliopsida > Santalales > Viscaceae > Viscum > Viscum album. The sequence continues at coordinate 912,465,524 of OY728145.1, forward strand.
TGTGTGGTATTCCTCATCCTTCTGGTTTGAGTGGGTGCACTCCTATCCCCAATTATGTTGGATGGATCAATCTCAGCTCTTCGATTTCTCCTGTGAGGTTCAGTAGTATTCTCTTCAGCCATAGTTTCTTCTTCAGATTCTTCTTCTGAGTCAACATCATCATGTGATTGATGAGTGTTTTGAACAGCTTCCTCTATTTCTGCATTTGTAGGTTCTTCATGTTCAAATTCTTCATGACTTTCGATCACATCAGCATATGACGTCCGCGAAGCATTTGTGGTTTTCTCTTCAATTATCTTAACATCATTGCTTTCCAAAATCCTTCCCAAACGATTGTTGAAACATTTGTAGGCTTTGCTGTTCATTGAGTAACCGAGGAAGATTCCTTCATCTGCATTGTCACCATATTTCCCCTGATTTCCTTCTTTGTTCCTGATGAAGCACTTACTTCCAAAGACACGAAAGTATTTTAGAGAAGGCTTCCGTCCATGCCACAATTCATATGGTGTCTTTGTCTCACCCATATAAAGTCCTGTTCGATTCTGAATGTACACTGCAGCTTGAACAGCCTCTTTCCAGTAATGTCGTGGAATACGACTCTCAATCAGCATAGTTCGTGCCATGTTGTTCACCTGTCGATTCCTTCGTTCAACAACTCCATTTTGTTGTGGAGTTCTCACAACAGCTACCTCATGTTGTATCCCATGCTTCTCCAGATAATTTTCAAATTCAATGGACGTGTATTCTCCTCCATTGTCAGATCGCAGCACTTTGATTGTTCGTCCAGTATCATTCTCGGCGATTCGCCGATATGTTTTCATGCAGTCAAGGACCTGTCGTTTCCGGTGAATGACCATCACACATGCCATTCGACTGTAATCATCTATGAAAAGGACAAAGTACCTTTCTCCATGAGTTCCGGCAACATTTATTGGACCACAAACATCTGTATGAATCAGATCAAGAAGGTGAGATGCCTTTTTCTTCTTTGGCCGATATGAACTGCAGACCAGCTTCCCACGAATACAAGCATCACAGGATTTTTCACGCTCACGCTTCAGGTTGGGAATGTCCATGACAATTCTCAATTTTGATATTTTCTCCATGTCTTGTTGATTGATGTGTCCCAATCTCCGATGCCACAGATTGTTTTCTTCTTCAACAGTCATGTAACATACATTCTCTTTACTATCAACCTGATACAAGTTTCCTTCTGTTCTGCATCCCTTCATGAGAGAATTGCCAGTTTTTCCCTTGATAGTGCAGCCTTTCTGATTAAAAGTAACAACAAGTCCTGAGTCACAGAGTTGACTCACGCTGAGGAGATTATGACGTAGGCCATCTACGTAAAGGACTTCAGTCTTCTTTAGTTCTCCATTAGCTAATTTGGTACTTCCACTCCCTTTGATTTTCAGAGCCCCATCATTACCAAATCTTACTGTACCATCAACATTCTTTATGATATTTGTAAGTAGACCGGCATTACCTGTCATATGAGATGAGCAACCGCTATCGAGAATCCAGGTACTGTTGTTCTTTGTGGCTTTGAGAGCTACCTCTGCAAGGTTTGATTTCTCAATCTTCCTCCTTTCCTTCCATGAGACATTAGATTGAGTATATAGAACTGATGGCCTTTCAACTATCTCTTCCGCAAACCCAGGTTCTTCATAGTCAAAGTCTTCTTTAAGAGGTGAGAACCTGTTTGAAAGAGAAACATCGTCTTGCTGACGAGACTTGACATGTCTGGAACTTCTGTATGAGGTTTCAATGTCCCTTCTCTGCCTGCAATTAATGGCCTTATGACCAAAGTTAGAACAATGAAAACAATATCCATAGAAATTATTTCTTCTATAAGAATTAGGATATGAAATTATTCTCCTTTGTTGAGCATCTATATCTTCTCCATTCAGATAGCTTCTTGCCTCTTCACAATAGGACATGGTATGGCCCAGATAGCCACAGAACTGACACTTCATGAGAAGAAATGTCTTCTCACTTGAATTTTTCCTCATAGCTTCTTCCTTGGGAGAATAGCAAGACTGTCTGCCATTTTTGAAAGTTTGAGGATAATTTTCAGGTCTCCTTTTAGTTTGGATTGAGGGTTCCTTTTTCAGCACTCTAGGTAACATTTCAACATGTTCAACTTCCATCTTATCTTTCTTTTGGATCTTTGCACTTCCAGCAGTTGATGACTCAGCCTCACAACCAATTCCACTCTTTCCCATGCAAGCAGGTCTTTGATCACTCAAGACTTTTCCAACCCCATCTGAACCACACTTGGCTCTTGCAAGTAATTCTGCATCTGAGAATCTTCCGAACTGTATTTTCTTCCTCGATTCTTTTGGAACTAATTCTGTCTCCATTTTACTCCTCAGAGTAACTACTTCCTCCTCAAGACCCTCAATAGTCTTGGATTTTTCATCCAGTCTGGATGTGAGGTCATTGATGACCTTTGCTTGCTCTTCAACTCTCAGCTTCAGATCAACTGCATCATCATTGCTTTCAATTATTTTAGACTGTACCTTCACAAATTCTTCCAGTCGTTCAATTTCAGCTTCAAGTTGATCAACATATTCAGTTGATTCTTCTACAATTGATTTCCACTTATTGCAGCTCTTACATTTAATCTTAAGCTTACTAACTGCATCCTTAAGTTGCACCTCAGGATCTACACAAGTTCTCAGTTGTTTTTCACCATCAGTATCTTCTGACTTTTCAACAGTGGCCATCATAGAAGCATGGTTCCCAGTTTTGAATTCTGGTTCTTCTTCATCACAGAATTCATTGTCATCTTCTTCCTCTTCACAGACAAAACTCTTCCTTTGCATTTTCTTACCAGATTTGAAGTCTCCCTTTTTGAAGAACCTTCTTTGAGGCTTCTTGAAGTTTTCATCTTCACTGTCATCATCATTGATATTCTTCAAGCACTGAGAGGCAATATGCCCAACTTTTCCACAACGGAAGCATGCGAGAGGTAACTTCCCTTTGAATTTCCCTTTCCCCTTCTGGAACTTCTTTGCAATGAGAGAAAGAATTTCTTTCTCTTCGTCATCATCACCGCTACTATCCTTTGAGATTTTCAATTTATCCATGGCCTTGAATGCCATTTCCTTGCTCACCCGAGTCGTAGCATCTTCTGGTTTGACTCTCATTTCATATGCTACCAAACTACTCAGTAAGTCATCTAAAGAAAGTTTGGAAAGATCTCTTTCCTCAAGAGCTGACACCTTCGCATTATACAGAGGTGGAAGTCTTCTTAATATTTTCTTTACAATATCAATGTCTTTGATTTCTTCGCCTAGACCCCGAATTGCTCCAACCACTTCAGTAATTCGATTGAAGAAAGAGTCTGCATTCTCGTCTGGATGCATCTTCAGATCATCAAACCGATTGTGTAGCACTTGTAGTTTCGCCTCCTTCACTTTTCTATCACCTTCATAAATATTCTCAAGTTTATCCCACATAGATTTTGCTGAGGTGCAATTCATCACCTTCAGGTAAATCTGATCAGAAAGGGCAGCAGTGAGAGCATTCTGTGCTTTAGCATCTGCATCAAGAAGTTTCCTGTCTGTTTCAGTCATAGCCAGACCTGTTGGATCAGTGACATGTATTCCTTGCATGGTAGAAAAAAGAACTTCCATTCCAAGAGATCTTAGATGAGATCTCATTCTGTTCTTCCAGATCTGGAAATTGCTTCCATCGAAGTGAGGGACTCCCCTGACATTGACGGCGTTTTCCATGATGAAGAAGGTCAGATTCAACACCAGCAACCTTTACCCTCTGATACCACTTGAAGGACCCCGGGACACCCTGAGAGGGGAGGGGTGAATCAGGGTGACTACTTTTTCTTCTACTTTGTTGGATCTTGTTCCCACGTTGGTAGGAACTTGTTGAACCTGTATGATGATTACGATCAAAATGAAAACATTCACATGCACAGAGAAGACACAGTCATTTTTACTTGGTTCACCACTAAGGGCTACGTCCAAGGAGCATACGCCGACAGGTTGCCGGTCGTACCTAAATCCACTATGCTTCACTAGCTGCGGATACAAAAGTTCGGGTACAGACACTCTGTCCCAGGCTGACTGCCTTTACATAAGGTTTAGGGATAGCTCACTGCTTCCCTCGGGTCACTCCCGTTGACTCCCCCTGGCTCACTGCCGTTGGTGAAGTCTCACTCAGTTTATAGACGTGTAGGTCTCTTCAATAAATTTGCATTGAAGTCTTTGCCTCTGCTCAGCACGAGACTCTGCTTGCATCGAAGTCCGGAAGAGATGCACTAGAACGCACAGAACCACTGAACTGGATAACCAAAATGTGCAGACAAACCTTATTGAGAAATATGCGAGACATCAACCATTTGCGCGCAAAATCATCCTATTGCGCGCAACATTTTCTTTTGGTGCGGAAAAATATTTCGCGCAAAAATCCCCTTTTTCGCGCAACTCCAAATATTTCGCGCAAGCTCCTTTACGCGATCCTTTTCGCGCATCAGACCTCGGATCTTCTCTAAGTCTTCCAACCAACCGAATGAAGGGGGTCACCTCATATTTATAGGCGACTGAGACCACTGCGCGCAAAATCCCCTTCGGCGCGGAAAATCTCTCATCTGGCGCGTAATCTTTCCCCCAGCTTATGTATTTCGCGCACAACCCTTATTTTCCGCGCAGCCCATGCCTTTGCCATCTTTCACCAAACTGATTCTGAAACAGCATTTGCGCGAAAAAACTATTTCGCGCATCCCGCTGTTTTTCGCGCCCAACTTAAGTATTTCGCGCACATCCCTGATTTTCCGCGCAGCCCATGCCTTTGCCATTTTTCACCTCTCTGAATTCGAAACACTGTTTGCGCGAAAAAACTATTTCGCGCATCCCGCTGTTTTCCGCGCCTAACTTAAGTTTTTCGCGCAAGCCTCTTATATTTCGCGCACCACTTCCGTTTTCTGTGAAGCTCCTTTTGCAGACAATCCATGTCTTCATTTTCCGATTTTGAGGCCCAAAAAATTGGCAAACACTGGGAAACAGCGCCACCTTCAAAACTGTTGTCTGCTTGAACTGTATGATCACTTTGCTGGAACACATTCGGAACTTCCACTGAGGATTGACAACAAACACAAACCATACACCAAATCATGCTTTGAAAAACCTGGTTCCAACAATGTTTTCTCAATTTATTTTATATTAGTTAAATTATTTAGCTTTAGGGTACTTTATTACTTTCAACCACTATCTAGAAGTGGTCATACAATGTATCCTATATGCACACATCTGGAAGGCTTGAAGTAAGATGGAAGAACCTGTAAATGTAAGTTTTACTGGCACACCGGATACAGTAAATAAATACTATTATTGTTTCAGTTTTTACAGTTTTTTTATCAAACAAATCATTCTCTATATAATTTTTGTTAAGTTTCAATTGTTTCAAAATAATATCTTTTATGTTAAGAGTTAGGATTTCAATTATCATTTTCTAATCTTTATTATTGCTATTTCTTATTAGAAATGTATGACACTCTACCTCTCTAATTCCATAATATTTAATATTTGGAAACATTGGCTGTTATAAGGGTTCCATCTTTGGTAGTTAAGTTTATAAAACATGTGATGGAGCTACGGTTTTAACACCACTATACATGTACTCTAAAAACTGAACCCATTTTAACTGTTGTTTTTAATAGTAGATTCATCACTGTAAATTATTATTATTGAATATTTAATATATGATTGTAGAGATGGAAGCCACACCTTCCAACATTAAAGCATGCTTCATGAAGAGTAGGCCAGAAAGAGTATCATTCTTATCCATGGGTATGTATCTTATTATTTTTTTAATTTTATTTCATGTTTTTGTCTGCATGAAATATTTTTGATTTAATGTATCACCCCCATTACAGGTTTTCCTATTACCTCAAATACCTTACCTTATGTTTTCTAAACCAAACATTCAATTCAAATATGGGACATGGCATCCATATACTTACAGAACTGATGAAAATTTGGATCTCCATCATTTACCAAGGTTTTTTTCTTACTGTACATATTTATTTTAATTCTAAACTAAATTTTTTTTTTTAATATTATTATTTTAGTATCCACTGTAGATTCAAAATCTGAACATTCTATTACATTTATCTAAATATATTTTGTGATTACATATAATTTGTCTTAGATGTTCAATAAGTGTTCAATATGGATGTTCCCTTATTAAAACATCACCTACAATAACAATGTTCAAGAAGGACATCTCCATATATCAGGTATGGTGTTTATGTAATTGTTTTTAATCATTATAATATTCCCCTTCCATCCATTCATTATCTTCTATTGAACACCAAATTAATGTTTTTGGAATCTGTATCACTTATGTGTATGCATGTTCTATATTCACTTATAGAATATACATCTTCGAGTTTATATATAATGGTGATACTGACTCATGATTTATCAAGATTCATTTTGTTTAATCTATTTTTTGATTCAATTTCATTTTTACAGGTCTTCAGACGAGGGGAAATGTCACTGCTTCTCTGGCTTCTGATGGGGTTAGTTTTTTGGCGATGTGATGATGGTAGCGACGTGGGGTAGGTTTCTACGGTGGCATAGTCGGCTGGATTTGTGGGATTTGAGTATCTTTTAAATTTTTAATATGAGCATATGTCGGTCTTGGTGGAGGTGAATAGCTCAATTTAATTTTTTTTGAAATTTGAACATTGTAACGTATGTTTTGTATGGGTGTGAATTGATGATGGAGGTAGTTCTGTAGGTTCCCACATACCCTCAAAGTGGGTTTTTAATAAAAAAAATGTATTATGGATATAACCCTGCATTGATTGTATAATTATTTTATGAACTGATGATATTTGGAACTCTTTGACCCTGATTTATGGGCTTGTAGTTTTGATTGAAATGTTTTTCAAGTTTATAACTATATAGATCATACCAGACATTTTATAATAAGTATATGGTCATGAATCCTGCACTAATATATCATACAACAAAAGAAGAGAAAACATATTTAGTTTTATAGAGTTCTTTGAGATGTTTGGGGGGGGAGGGATTCCTCTCATATCCCATGTAATCAACTTAATCACTATACCCATTTAAGTGACTTAAGGTTTCAACTTTTAAGAACTAGGAGCGGATATAGGAAGTTCTTTTATGCCAAGGAAGATTCTAAAGCTCTTCTATTTGAGAAATAAGAAGCTCTTCTATCTATATAGGGCATTGTTTATTCCTCAATTTATATAATTTCTATTCTTATACATTAATCATTTATGTAACTATTGTTCCTTCACTATGTAACTTTTGTTCCTCAATTTATGTAACTTTTATTCCTTTTTATGTGTGTCGTTTTCTTTTCAAATATTTTTAATATTAATATGAACTATTATGTTTTATAAATATTCTTATATAATTAATAATAATAATTATTTTAAAGTTCCATGCATCGCACGGGCGGAGTACTAGTATTTTATAATATTTGGCTCTAAAGTTTCTAATAAATATAACTTCAATTTTTTACTAGTAGATAAATTACCTAGGTTAGAAAATTAGGGAATATTAGAATTTAAAGAATAAGATTATAAAAATAAATTTATTTTTTGGAGGTTTTTATTAACCAAATAAAACCCATCTATTAATATCCAATTTTTGAGCCACATGAGGTAACAGATACCTCCCAATAGTAAATACTTTTGATTATTTACAAGAATTTCACTCCTCCTCAACTATAAAAGGGAACTCACTCTACCCCATTCTACACACCTCTAAAGCCATTTGGACCATTCAATACATACCCAAATCACTTAAAAAATCTTCTCCCCTCATCCTAGATGCCTTAATTTGGGTATAAATTCATTCAATTAAGGATTTTGGTGTAAACAAAAAAGGATATATCTGAATAATAGGTGACATTCATCAACGAATGTTTTTGTTTTATTTCTTCCTCAAACCCCTTTAATTTTTTTTTTATATTTTTTATATAATAAGATAATTATATTAGATATATTGAGATTTTTTTGGTAATTTTTAGACATAAAAACACACACACTTTCATCAAATGTTTTATGAAATCATCGTTCATGTGTATGATGGACTATAGCCTCACGAACCGATGTCATTCATTTTTCCATCAACACATTTCAAGGTTGGGAATAATGATGAACATACTATTTATATATTATATTTTGGATATTTATTATTTTATTATTATTTTTTAATTTTTATATCACACATACCTTCATGCTTTCCTTTTTGTGGGAATATGATAACTTCGTTTGTATGTACGGCGGACTACTGCCTCACTAAGGGATGAGACTCGTTCAAGCTATACATGGAATATATTAAGTATGGTTCTAATAAATTTATATATATATATATATATAATATTATTATTTAATGATAACATATTTCATTTAAATTTATTTATTTCAACCCAACTAGAAAATTAGAAACAATGTTCATGCATACATATGATGTACCGTCTCCATGAACGATATATTTCATTTCCTATTAATAAATTTCACGAGTTACTATAAATAAATATATAAAAAATATATATGATATTTTTATAATTTTTATAATTCTGGAGATTATGGGATCACGATCAAATTAAGGGGACCAAAAAATATCAAATCAAAACTTATAAGAAAAACCAAGCGGTTATTACCCGAAACACAACTTTAACATGGAATTGTTAATAAAAGGGTAATAAAAGTTCATAATAAAATAATATATAATATGATATATATTATTATTTTTCATTAATAGATTTATATTAAACTTATATTTATTATATAGGATGTTTTAACATGTACGAAGGAAGTCAACACTTAAGGTAAGGGATTTATATCTCACTTTTTACTTTTGTGAGACATATGCTATATTCACCACCTCTTTCTTCTATATGGGGTATATAATTAACATGAATTTATTTTTTTATTATTATAATTAAATTTATTGGTATTCAAATATCCATTTTTGTATCTCACTTTAATGGATTTTACGGTTTAAAATTTACCAAATCGGTAAATATTTTTTGTCTCAATTTTTATTCTTTGAGACATATGTTATGATATGTGCCTAAATTCTTTCATAAGGTGTAAATACAGCCCATTTTACAAGTAATATCAAGAATTTATCTATAAAAATGATATTTTAAGTTCCATATTATGTTATTCCTTCATGTGTCTTTTGATTCAAGGTTACCAAAGTGTTAATGATTTTATGATATAGTTTCATCATTTATCAGGATTGTTTATGCTTATGCTTCCAATGATAAAATCTCATAATACATATCTAAATTATTCTCATGAATTTTCTTCTAATTTATTTATTCATGATATCTTCAATTAATGGCACTATTTTCCCACTATTTTGTACTTAATATAAATAAAAAAATGTTTTTAAGAAAGTATAACTTTATTTCTATCTTCAGTTAGAAATCTATTTTCATCCAAACAAAATTCTCTAAAAAATAAAAAATATTTTTAAATTATATTTTAAACTCATTTTCAAGTAAAAGTATTTTTTAAAGGGTTTTATGTTTTAAAAATGAGTTTTAAATAATTTTCAAATATCCCTTTATATATTTTTAAGGTTATTTTCAAAGAAAGGGATTTTTAAAATGTTTTATTTTTTAAAAAGTGTGTTAAATGATTTTCAAATATTCCTTTATAAATTTTTAGTTTTTTTTGTAAATAAAAAGGTATTCAAAACGTTTTATGTTTTAAAAAGTGTTTTTTCAAAGTGGAAATGATACTTTCTTCTTGAAATATTTTAAATGACTCATCAAAAACATTCTCCATATAAGATGACACCCCTTGATGTTACCTTTGCCTTACTATGGATATGATTCAAGGATAAAATTATTATTCTTTCTCTAAATGGTTTTTGTTGATTAAGAAAAGTTTTTTATGAAACTTTTTTATCTTAAAAAGGTTATACCCTAATAAAATGATTATGAAACCCACTTCTTTTCATGGGTTATTCTATAATAAAATGATTATGAAACCTATATCTTTTCTATAGGTTATGATATGATGAAAGTTTTTTTATTCCCCTTTCTTTTCATGGGTTATGATATGATGAATGTTTATGATCTTGTGAAACTCATAAATATTATTTTAATTATATAATGGGTGGGACCTATATCTCCCTACACTGAAATGGGTAAATATTTATATATCATATTAGATATACTAGACTATAAAGGGGAAGTAAACCTAGATCGGTAATATAAGGCTGGAACGAGAAGTGAACCTAATTAAAAAATATAGGGATAGAATAAGAAGTGAAAATGATTAAGTAATGTAGGTTCGGGATGGGAATTGAACCCAGTTTAGTAAAACATGGCTAGAATGGGGAAAGAACCCACTTCAGTAAAGGATTTTTTACACTGTGATATTCTTAGTTGTGAGCCTTGAATAATATGAAAATAATTTTCTATGATTATGTGTATACCGAAAATTCCTTGTCTTATTCCAATTTTATGATCTCATGGCTCACATTCTTTGATTATATTATGATTCATGTCATATTAACTGACAATATTTATTCCAAGAATCATGATTATGATCTTTTATATAAAGGGTATGGTTTAAATATGTTATAATCATGTTATCATACCCCTATGTTCACATTATGTTTATGTATCTCTTATATTTATCCTTACTGAGAATCTGATCTCACCCTCTCTTATGTTTCCCTTCCCTAGGTTATGAAGAAATAATTTATGTAGGGTATGTCTATGAAGAGTAATAAATGGGAATATATTTGTGGGAAACATTGAAGATCTTTCACCAGATTAAAATATCATGTTTCCAAGTTTCCAAAGGCACTAAACTATTTTGGTCATCATGCATGTGTTTGTGTAATGGAAATAATATTCACAAAAATTTATGTTATATCCATGTATTAAAAGTTAGGGTCTCCATACTCATGACTCGAATGGTTCTGGGTGGTGGAAAAGAATGTAGATGGGGATGAAACTAGTTGAACTAAGGATGGTATCATATAATACTAGAATTATGTCCTAGTGCAAGCAGTGATGGTGATGAATCATGGAATGGGTACCCTGTCTAATTTTGAAGAGGAGTTCTAATGGAGCTTCTGGATCATTAATTATAATGTTCCATGGAGCATAGTAAGTGTGTTATTAGTGGTGCACAACTCATAGGAGTGTGAGTCATTTTCTGTAACTTGGTGGTACCAAATCATACACCCATTTTGTTTTGGGATCTATAAGTAGAACATGCCAGTTATGTGTAGTGTCATTGATGTTTTTAAGTGGTAAAAACTATGAGTATCCTAAGGACTATTAAAATTTTTTATGGTGATTCTGGGATTAGTAGACTATGAACCTGGTGAGTAGGGATCAGGAGGGGTGACATGTGTGATTGGTAGAAAAAACTACCAAGCATGTTCTTTAGGAGTAAGGTAATTGAAACCATGTGGTTGGGAGGTGAACCATTGAGATTTTGGGTATGGTGACCCTTGGTTGAACTAAAATTCAGCGAGTTTTGTGAATAACGTTCCCATGGTCTCGGAGCAGGTGGTGATTTGTGTTTCAGGTTGGCACTTAGGAAAGAGTGGATCTTTTCCATGCCATTTTTTATGTCTAGTGATGTATGGGGCATGGGACACGGTGATTAGGAAATTTTTTTGGAAGTTTAATTACATAGATTCTCTTCTGGTGGGAAGTAAGATGTAGGTTGTGAGTGTGCAACCCTCATGTGAGAAGGATTATGGGAGTATAGAACTGATCATAGGATGATAATTTTTGTAATTATTATGTCATTGAAGAAATAAACCTATGTACTACTAGATATCCTTGGTAAATTCTATATACAAATTCAGTTAAGGTACTAGTTGGAGTATGAGAATTTCACTCGGGCTCAGGGTAATTTTGAAATGGCTTAAACATGACTCGATCAGGAACATGTTATTGATCACTTTTGGATTATGATGGAAAAAAATTAAATTGTTTTTTTGACCATGGAATCACATTAGAGGTAAATTGAGTCTTTAGGTGATGTATCAAAATGATCTCAAGTGCCTTAAAGAGTGAAGGATTTGGGATTGAGTAATGGATGGAGCATCAGCTGTGGAAGCTGAGAATTTTTTAGATAGTTTGCTATAGGCAGTTAAATTATCATTTTTTCATGTAATAAGATGTTTTTGTTTTGAAACCACATTAGGAACTTCATTTTTGGAGTGAAAATTGCATTAGGGAATTGGCTGTTATTTTTAGGGAAAAGTAAACATGCTCATGTTATGGTGAGATGAAGGAGTATTGATTATTTTTTTTTTGGAATTTGAGAATAAATGGAGGAACTAGACAAGGACATGTGGTTTCATATATATTAAAATAAGGTATGATGAAAACCACATTGGAATAATTGTTATAACGTGAGTTGGGGTTCTAATAATAAATTCCAAAGGTAGAAGTTTCCATGTAGTGGAATTGGTTATTACAATCTAGGCCCTATGTTGGGGAGAACTAAAGGATGGGTGATTAATTAGGAAATAAAACTATCATGTTTAGGGATGTAATATCTCAATAAATATTCATCCCTTTGTTTTTCTAGTAATTACAAGAGTTTTCATGGGTTTTCTGGTTTAAATACCATATATACAAGTGGCTCTTTAGAAGCACATTGGTTATTTAGACTTGAATTGAGGCTATTTGAGTGGGTTTTAGCAATTGAGGTAGGTTAGGTTTTCTGTTTGGATTTCCATCGAGACTTTTCAAGGATGATAATTACTAATGTTGGGAGATTTTAAAACCTTTTATCGATATTAGTGTTCATAATTAAGAGATAATTTGAATTTTTTATTATTTGATGGGTTGAATTTTTATCAGATATTTAAATTGAAATTATTATAGTTGGTATGTCTTAAGGTAAAATTTATATACTTGGTATAATTCTCTAAATTTGCCTCAGGATTTTTGGGGAGTTTTAAGAGTTTCAAGTTAAGTTTCCAGAATTTTGGATATTTTTAGACACGGTGTATTGTTTTATGTGTATGTTTTAGGAATAAATATATGACACCTTTAGTGTAAAGATATTTCTAGTATAATTTATATAGAACATGATTGTCTGGAATGGATAGCATGTGATTTTGAGGAAACTGTGTGAATTTAAGGGGAAACCATATGGATTGGTTTAGGATAGAGTATTGGATCATGGTTTTAAAAAAACCGTTTGAAATGCTACATACTAGGACCAAGGAAATTTTCATGGTTGATTCACGGTTTGTAAAAATATGTGGGCCAACCATGTGATGGGATTGTGTTTGAGTAGAGCTTACCGCATGATTTCTACATTTGTTTGGAAAACCATGTGGTCAAACCATACATCTTATTAATAATAGTAAAATTACTTTTTCCCCCAAATTTTATTAAAGGGTAATCCCCCTTTATCCCCTCTCCATCCCTTTTGTGATATAACCTCTATTGCAACCCTACTTTTTCTTACGTGACTATTACATCATTTTAAAGATAAACAACATAATAGTGTTACAAATATAAGATCAAACAGTTTAGTGTCTTGGGAAAATTAGGCTTATACATAACTTTTACATAATAAAACATAAACATTATTTAATTCTATCTTCTCTAGCTTCTTAGTGGACTTTGCATTCTCCTTAGTATAAGTAATCTCCTGAGGATATACATTAAAAAAGGGGTGAGATAAAAGCCCAGTAAGAGGATATATAAGAACATGAATCAATATTAAATGGGTGATAATAATCATTATCCTCATAATATAAGTATTGAATCATCATCATAGTCATGATAGGAAGCATTGGATGAAGGCATGAAATGTGGAAATGTATAAAAATGAGACATCATTTCTTAGTGGTCAACACTACACATAGTTGTGAACAAGTCTAGAATCATGTTCATGAATAACATATGTGCATAATCATAAAATCATAATTTTGAAAAAATATAGAATCGTGTTCACACATATTTCACTTTATCTTGTGCAATACATTACATTACCTAATGAATTGGAGTTCTATATAATTATGGGCACACCTGTCACATCATAACATTTACATAATCCTGCATTCCATGTATAAAAATCTTTGTCATAAAATATCCTATGGAAAAGAAATGGGTTTTATTATAATTTCATATAGAATAATTTTGCGAATAAACATTGGGGTTCCCAAAATAAATTGGGAATAGCATAATTAGTATAAGAATCATCAATCTTGATTGAAGAAGAAAGAATCTCAAGAAAAGTAAAGGCTGTGTTTTTTAGAAAGAAGAGTTATTTTTGGAAAAATCTTTACATTTGTCACAAAATTAAATTAGAAAAATTTCTATCCCAGAAAATAAAATTTAAAAATATAGAAATTATATTAGGGTAATATTAAAATAACATCCACACAGAAATTTGGCATGAAAGAGTAATAACCTAAAGAAAGGAAATTGGGTTTGAGAATCCCCTTACCTTATTTCTAAATTATTTCTTCACTTTAATATCCTGGATAATAAAATTAGATTCATTAATTACTAAATATAGAAACTATTATACATGTATTTTATTTATTATAATTTTATTATGTTAATTTATGGAAATTTTTATGAGTTATAGAGTTTAATTTCATCGGTTAGAAGTGTTCATTTCATTGGTTTTTATGATTGCTTCACTTGTATACATGTATGGAAGTTCATGTAAAATGATGATAATTATCTAGAATTTAAATTATATTTTATTAATGAACTTCCATGATTTTAAATGGTATTATATATTATTATTATTTCAGATATTAGGATGATTCATTAGATAAAACGTTAATGATAACCGTTTAGATTAATTTGGCAGTTTTTCGATCATCACGAGCTAGTTTTGTTTTATTATTTAGTTATACATATATATATATGTGTGTGTGTGTGTGTGTGTGTTAGTTCAACAACACAAAAAGGATATGAAATAAATTTTATAATCTTTTTCAACCATTATAATTGTTTTATTACTAGAATTTAAGGCAGTAAAGGAAAATGAAAAGATGTCTTCCTCAAAGGCGATAAATCAACACCTCAAAGACGATGTTTTCATTTTTAGAATAAAAGGGAGAAGATAAGAGGTTTGATGATGGATTATTACATTAACATAATAAAATTATAACATAGATAAGATATTGGTGTTACCATTCCACTGGTATAATGGTTGGTGGCGAGAGAATAAGAAAAAAAAATTTAAAAGAAAGAAAAAGAAAAAGAAAGAGTATTTTTTTTCTCTTGAATTCTTCTCCTTGAGAACCTCCTTATGGAAATTGGGATTGGTATTTTGTTAAGTTCAAAGGATCATATATGTAGGAGAGATACTTCAGAAGATTATTGGGTAGAAATTTTAAAATCTTCAAGGCTTTTAAGGTGTAAGGAGAAGAGGTGGTGAGGGTGGTATTTATAGTGGAGGATAGGGGTGTTTTTTGATTATTATATTAATTAGTTTATTATTTTGGATAAAGATTGTGAATAGTTCTAATTATCATGAGTAAATACATTAAATAGATAATTGTATTTTTTTTATTATGTTACTTACATCATTCATACCTCAGCAATGACTGAAAAATTCATGTATTTATCTAATATTGTAAATTATCATATTTCACTATTCACCAAAAATTCATCTTCTTTAGAAAATTCCCAAAAATTTAACACACCTATTTTATAATGTGTAAAATTAAAAAATAAACTCGATTTTATGAAAATAATTTTATAGATATTTAAAATTTAAATTTTAATTAAAAAATCATTTATTCTAAAAACACTGATTTTAAAATTATAACTGATTTTATGACATTTTGAAAAATTAGTTATGTATCATAAAATTATATTATAATCATAAGACAAAAAATATTAATTTTTGAATCTATTTTATAAAAATAAATTTTCTTCTAATTAATTATATTAATTATAAAATTTTAAATGAATATTTATAACTTACAAAGATACCAACACTTAATTTATCATTTTTAAAAAATTTATTTACTTATACAATGATATAATTATATCATATTTTAATTTAAAAGATGGATAAATTATATTTTTAATTTTATAGGTGAGGTTAGTATTCTATTTGTTGGATTACTATTCTTAATGGTCACATTACTATTCCAAAGGACAATTTTTTATTCCATTGATATAGGTTTCTTAATTTCTATTAATATCTCTTATTTCATTCATTATTCATTTATAAAGTTTGTATTATGTTCTCTATGTTATTTTTATTTGATTTATGAAATATAACATAATTATAGGAAGGGAAATTTCATTTAAAATATTTTGGGTTGTTACATTCTTTCCCCCTTATTAAATTTCACCCTTGAAATTTCATTTAACAAAATAGGGTGAAAAAAGTGAAGGTATTTATCCTTCATTTCTTCCTCTGGTTCCCATGTTGCCTTTTAGTATTTATGTTTCCTCCATAGTAATTTGAACAGGTGATTATTCTTGTTTCATAGGACTTAATCTCTATGGTCCAAGATCTTCACTAACTCATCCTCATAAGATATATCATTTTCCAACAATAACACATCTGAATTTAGTACATGTGAGGGATCCTATATGTACTTTCTCAAGAGAGATACATGGAATACATCATGTACTTAATTCATGGTTGGTGGAAGTTCTAGTTGATAAACCAAAACTATGACATAATTAAGAATCATAGAGGGGTTGATGTACCTAGAACCTAGCTTTACTTTCTTCCCAAATCTCATGATTCTCTTCCATAGAGATATATAGAGCAATACTATGTCTTTGACCTTAAACTCTAGGACCCATCGATAATTTTCTACATAGATCTTCTTTCGGCTTTGGGCTTCTTTGATGTGCTGATGAATGGTTTTCACCTTCTCTAGCATTTATTCGACCATTTCAAGCCTTAAAATCTTACATTCGCTAAAATAATCCTATAATTTCAGTGTTTTTCATCTTTTCCCATAAATGGATTCATATATATCCATTTGGATACTATAGTGGAAATTTTTTTTGTAAGAGAACTTGACCAGAGGTAGATGTTGGTACCTTCCCCATTTGAAGTTCATAAAACATGTTCTCAACATCTCTTCTAGTGTCGGAATACTCTTCTCAGACTAGCCATTGGTTTGAGGATGATAAGTCATACTAAAGTTTAGATCGGTGTCTATATCATGTTGGAGACTTTTCCATAAGTTAGAGGTGGTTCTCATATCTCTATCAGATACAATCGATAGTGGTACTCCATGAATCCTTACCAATTCTCTAATTATTATATGTTCAAGTTGATCCAGTGAGAAGTGCTCTCGAATTGTGATAAAGTGAGCTGTCTTTGTTAGAATATCCACAATGACCCATATAGCATTGTTTCTTATGGATTTATTCTCAATCCTAATGACAGAGTCTAGGGTTATGTTTTCCCATTTCCATATTGCTATGGATAGTGGTTGCATCATCCCCTTAGAATTTTTTCTTTCATCCTTAACTTTCTAACATACCAGGCACTTTTATGTATATTCAGTGATCTCATTCTTCATATTATCCCACCAATAGTTCTCTCAAAGATCTTGATACATATTTGTGCTCCCCAAGTGGATAGAGAAGTTTGAGCTATATCCATCATTCAAAATCTCTTTCTTTATCTCTGGATCATATGGTACACATATTCATGAACCAAATATTATAACACCTTCCTTATCAATTTTGAACTTTGAGTATTTCTCATTTATGATAGATTCCACATTTTTCTAAATTTCCACATCATTTCTTTGAGCATCCTTTATTTTCTCCATAAGGGATGGTTGAGAAATCATTTGAGAAAGTATTGATTATGTTCCTTCCTTAATGATTCCCATTTCCATCCTTTAAAAATCTAGTAAGTTTGGATTCTTATCAATTCTCAACATTGATAATGTTTTAGGATCCTTTCTACATAGAGAATATGCCACTTTATTTGCCTTACCAGGATGTTACTATATTGATTAGTCGTAATCCTTGATGAGCTTTAACCATATTCACTAGCGCATATTAAGATCCTTCTGTGTGAGTATATAATTTAGGATCTTATAATCAGAATATATCTCACACTTCTCACCATATAGATAATTCCACCATATTTTCAATGTGAATATCACAAAAAACAACTCCAAATAATGTATGGGATAGTGTTTCTCGTTAATTTTTAACTTCCTTGAGGTATAGGCTATCACTTTATCATTTTATATCAGCACACAGCCTAATACCTTATTTGAAGAATCATTGTATACGATAATGAGTTCGCCACATGTCGATAGTGTGAGTACTGGTGCAATAATAATCATTTTTTCAACTCTTTGAAGCAGTCTTCACATTCATTGGTCTAGAAAATATTTACTCCCTTTCAATACAATATGGTTTGTGAGTTTTACAATCATGATAAATTATTCCCAAATACTTGTTAATACCTATCTAGACCAAGGAAACTAAGTATCTCTATTACTGATGTTGTCTTGGGACACTCTTTGATTGCCTTTGTCTTGGAAGGGTCCACAAATATTTCTTTTCTAGTAATAACATTCCCCAAGAATGATACTTCTTCCATCCATAGCTTATATTTACTATACTTGGCATATAGCTTCTCCCTTCACAAGGTCTTTAACATAGTATTCAAATGATCCTCATGTTCTTCTTTTCTCTTAAAGTATATCATAATATCATCAAAAAATACTACCACAGATCTTTCGATGTAATCTCTAAAGGCTCTATTCATTATGTCCATGAATATTCATAGAGAATTCGTGAGTCCTAAAGGCGTCACTATGAACTTATAGTTTCCATAACTCATTCAAAAGGCATTCTTATTAATATCTTCCTTACCCTCCGTTAATTGGTGATATCCTGGCCGAAGATATACCTTAGAGAAATACATGTCCCCATGCAGATGATCAAACAAAACATCTATCCATGGAAGAGGATACTTATTCTTTATCATGCTTTTTTTAAGCTCACGATAATCAATGTAGAGGCGCATTGATCCATCCTTCTTTTTTATAAAGAGAATTGTTTCACCCCATAGTGAAGAACTTGAGTGTATGAAACCCTTTTCTATATTCTATAATAACTTCTTCTTCAGTTCTTCTGACTCAACAGTGGTTATTCTATAAGGATTCTTTGATATATTCAAAGATATAAGAATAAGTTAAATTTAAAACTCAACCTCTCAATCAAGAGGAAGACTAGGAAATTCTTCAAGGAACACATCAGTGTAGTCCCTTAAAATGGTCATATCTTTGATCATGATTCTCTTCTCTATCCCAATCATTTGAGATAGATATTCTTACTCATAAGGCAATAGTATCCACAATTGAGATAATGATTCTGAATGAGGTTCATCACCCTCCTTACACTTTAACATAATTTTAGTATGCCTCAGAATTTGAATTATGATCTCCCTTTTCTGAAAGTTGATGCAGTCTTTGTATAAAGACAGTCAATCCATGCCCAATATAGAATCAAACTCTACAAAAGAAAGTTAGACCAGATTTGTTGGGAGGTTCAGTCCACAAACATTAACCAGGGAAGATTTAAATACATTATATGCAATAATTTCCCCATTTTCTATTCTCATAGATAAGTCAACCTTCATATTTTGATTTTGTTCTTGAATAGTTTAACTAAACTTGCAAGATATGAAAGAATGTGTAGTACTAGAATGAAATAGTATGTTCTCTATTATTGTATGAACAATCAGCATACCTATCACCACATCATTTTTAGGTTCCACCTCAATATTAGTTATGGAATAAGATTTCACTTTTTCCTTTGGCTTTGGTGGGTGCTGATGTCGATTACCCTCGAGAACTCGAGGTTTAGTGCATTTTCTTACATAGTTCCCTTAATCCTTAAAATTGAATAATTGAACCATAGGTGGTTCTATTTATTAATCCACTATATTTTTTATCTTCTTTATTTATCTTTGACATTTATGAGCTTGGTGGCCTTCTCTCCCACACTTGAATCATTTCCCCATCCCTTTGAGGAAATTCCATTGATGCTTCTTCCCGCATTTTCAATATGTGAGTGTTGAGTTTTCTTTCCACCTTTGTCATTATATCCTCCAGCTTGAAACTCCATCTTTAATTTCTTATCTCCATATCCATGTGACCATTCTCAAAACATCATCCCCACTTTGAGAGCACATCGAACAACTTCTCACTACCACAAAAACATTTTTTCCCAGCGCCAACCTTTGTCAGCGCTAATGAAAAAGCGCTGATAAAGGGGGGCCTTTATCAGTGCTTTTTTTAAAAGTGCTGATAAAGGGTCGACTTCAAAAAAAATTAATTAAAAATAATATATTAATATATAAATATAGTTATATTGATATAAATATAATATATAGTTTTTAAATATATTTTAGATAAGTATTAATATACATTTACACTTAATATACTTAATATATAAGATATTTAGTGAAAATGGATTATAAAAAATTAATAAAATATTTTTTAAATAATAATTTGCTAATTATTATGGAGTAATAGTCATTTTATAATAATTTTAAGACCCAAAAAAGCAAAAAAAAATAAAAAAAAGAACCAAAATATGTTGAAAATGCAACTCGAACTTCAAACGGCCATAACTTTTGATCTGGGTGTCCGTTTGAGCTCTACCACATATCAAATCGAAGCCTGCGACGAGCTCTACACACTTTTGACTCGAGGGGACCCAGTTCAAGGCTTGTTAGAGGAAACAAAGGCCCATAAGGCCTCCAAAACTGAGTTTTTAGTCGAGGTACCTTGATTTTTTAACATTTTGTGGATTTTTAGCCTCGTTTAAGGGGGTATTATTGCCTTTTTTGGTGGGGACTGAATTTATTACAAGGTATTACATTAATATTGATATTATTTCTTTGAAATTTTATATTTTTTTATAATTCACTGCTATTTATAATCAAATATATAACTATATATACATATTTTTATATATTCACACCTAAAAATTTAATTTTTTAAATAAATAATTAAATATATTTATATATATAATATATTAGCTTTATCTAAATAATAAAAAATATCCATTTTATTTAAAATAATAATATATGAATATTTATATAACTATATATTAATATAACTATATATATTAATATAACTATATATATTAATATAACTATAAATATATATATTTACAGACACATGGTACTATTATATTCAATGAGTAGTATAGGATTGGTTCCCCTTACTCGATAGAGGGTCATCAGGTTCCACAAATCATGGTGCATCGAGAACACCATTTTTGTTTTAATTTTCCTCCAACTCCCAGTATACCATACCTATGTCATGATGGATTAGATGAAATTGTTGTTTCCAATATATTAGCTTTATCTAAATAGTAACTAATATGCATTTTATTTAAAATACCAATATATGAATATTTATATAACTATATATTAATATAACTATATATATATTAATATAACTATATATATATTAATATATCTATATATATATATTAATATAACTATAAGTACATATATTAATATAACTATATATATTAATATATATATATATATATATTAATATAACTATATATATATTAATATAAATTAATATTACTATACGAATAAATATAACTAAATATATATATATATAAATAAATAGATATATCATAAATAAGAGAACAAATCAATATAGGGGAGTGGCAAAGGCTTCAGGCGTGCAGGGGGGAGGTCTCGAGATCAAATTCTGATGGAGGCAAGAGCGCGTGCGAAAGGGGGAATTTAAGGGGATAACATTGATAAAGTTGGTGTATAGCACTAATAAAGGGTGGAGGCGGTGTGTGCGGGCACTGGAGGTACGGTAAAATGCTGATAAATGGGGGGCTCAAGCGCTGTAAAAAGCCCCCCTGAGATTGGCCGGATTTTTTTTAAATTTTTTTTAATTTTTTTTAGTTTTATCAGTGCTAAAAAAGTGATGAAAAAATGGGTCTTTTATCAGCGCTAAAAAGAAAGTGATGATAAAGGACCATTTTATCAGCTCTTTTTTTAGTGATGATAAAAGACCCCTTTTATCAGCGCTTTTTTAGCACTGATTAAAGGGGTCTTTATCAGTTCTTTCTGGAGCGCTGATAAAGGGGACCCCCCCTTTATCTTCGTCAGCTTTAACAACTCTTTTCTAGAACTGTTAAAGGCCATTTTTAGTGCTGATAAAAGGGGTATTTGTAGTAGTGTCATCATAACTACCAAAGTCTCAAATATATAGATCCTTTAGAAGGTGTGTTTTTAAACCACTAAAAATATATCTATTTTCTATCATTATTTATAATAAAACCCAAGGTGTACCTTGAGATCCTTGTGAAATTTTATTTATAATCCATGATAGGTTCACCTTATTTTTTCCTTAGCTCTATGAATTATCTCTTCATCTTTTTATGAAGATTTCGAGCAAAATACTTATTAAGAAATATTTTATTAAAGTCTTCCCACTCCATCTCTTCAATTTTATCATTTTTCTTAGTGTTATTAATCAACTCCCACCATCGAATGGCCTATCCATCTAAAAAATAAACAGCCAGAGTCACCTTTTTCATCTCATAACATTAAAGAAAAGAAAATATATTCTCTATTTATTTGACCCACTCTTCCATGACTAATGGATTATAAGATCCACTAAACATTGGTGGTTGTTTCCACATAAAATAATCGATAGAAATTTTCTCTCTCTTAGTGGAAGGCAGATGTTCCACATTATTTATGTTATTGTTCATATCCTGAGATAGTTGGGTAAGTATCACCATGAAATTTTTTAACTCCACATCCCAAGGTATTGGGGATATCATTTGAGAATTTTTTGCATTGTCCCTCTCATGGATTGTTGGCCTAGGTTCTCCTAGTTCCCTCTATTTTCAAAAATAGATTTTTTTTGAAAAAAACATAATTCAAAAAGTCACAAAAAAATAATTTATTCTTTTATAAAATTAACCCTAAAGGAATATCTTGTGGGATCCCTATGTTTATCATTTTTTTCAAAACAAAGCTTCTTGGGTTTTTACATTTATATAGTCTCATACTATGGATTTTCACTAATATTCTTTAATACTAATTCCCAAATTAACTAAATTGTGCTTTGATACCAACTATAGCCACCCTACTTTTCTTTACATGACTATTACATCATTTTAAAGATAAAAAACTAATAGTGTTACAAATTTAAGATCAAACGATTTAGTGTCTTTGTAAAATTAGGATTATACATAAGTATTATATAATAAAACAAAAACATTATTTAGTTCCTTATTTTCTAGATTCTTAGAGGCCTTTTTTGTTCTCCATAGTATAAGTAATCACCTTCAGATACACATCAAATAAAGGGATTAGCTAAAAGCCCCGTAATAGGATAGATAAGAACATGAATCTATATTACATGGGTGAGAATAATCATCATCATCATAACATAAGTATGGGATCATTATCATATTCTTGAGTGGAAGTATTAGATTAATACATGGAATGTGGAAATATATAAAAATAAAATCATATTGTCTTAGTGGTCAACACCATACATAGTTGTGAACAAATATAACATCATGTTCATGAATAACATATGAGCATAATATTAACATCATAATTATGAAAAATATAGCATCATGTTAATAAATATTTCACTTTATCTCATGAGAAAAATCATGTTACCCAGTGTATTGGAGTGCTATATAATTTCAGGTGCACCCATTACATCATAACATTTACATAGTCATACATGCCACGTATAACAATATTTTTCATAAAAACTCCCATGGAAAGGAAAAGGTTTTCATGAGGACTTCATATAGCTTAATTTTTTTAATAAACATTAGGGTTCCCAAAATAAATATGTAATATCATACTTGGTATAAGAATCATCAATATTGAGTGAAGAAGAAACAATCTCAAGAGAAGTTAAAGATGTTTTTTTTAGAAAGAAGAGTTATTTTGGAAAAATATTTTCATTTGTCAAAAAAATCATATTAAAAACATTTATATCGCAAAAAAAAATTAAGTAAAAAGAAATTATATTTTAGGAATATTAAAAGAATATACACACTATAATTTGTCATGAAAGATGAATAACCCAAATAAAAAATTGGGTTTAAGAATCCCCTTACCTTATGTCTGGCTTCTTTTATCACTTTAATATCCTCAATAATAAAATTAGATTCATTAATTACTAAATAAAGAACATGTTATACATTTATTTTATTCACTATAGTTTTATTATGTTCCTTTATTACCATTTTTATGAGTTATAGAGTTCAATTTCATCGTTTGTGAGTGTTCTTTTTCTTGGTTTTCATGATCGGTTCACTTTTATACATGTATGGAAGTTCATGTAAAATGAGAAAAATTATCAATAATTGAAATTATATGTTATTAATGAACTTAAAAGATTCTAAATGGTCTTATATATTATTATTTTTCAGATATAAGGATGATTTATTAGGTAAAATGTTAATGATAATCATTTAGATTAATTTGGTGGTTTTTCAATCATCACGAACTAGTTTTGTTTTATTATTTAGTATTATATATATATGTGTTAATTCTAAAACATAAAAAATGATATAAAATAAATTTTAATGTATTTTTCAACCATTATAATGGTTTTATGACTAGCCTTGAAGTCAGTAAAGGAAAATGAAAACTTTTCATCCTCAAAAGTGATAAATTGATTATGTATGGTTCAGGATCGCCAATGATTCTATAAGGTGCGACACATTCTAGGGTTCCCTCCTGATTTTGCCTCGTTCCTTCATCTTGCACCGGCTCATCTTCACTCCCCATCCTCTGTTGTTTGTGGCGACGTCTCCTATCGCGCGGTAGTGGTTTCTGGCTCAGCCTTCTCGGTGACAATCATCGTTGGCCATCATTATTGCTCGAAAACTCTTTCAACGGATAGGGTTCATTAGAGATGTGGTGTCGGATCAGAGGCTAAGATTCACTTCCACAGTATGAGGGAGGTGATTCGTCCTCTAATGCTTTCATTTGGTGGTTGGGAATGGCCTCTATGGGCGTTATGGATGGCGGTAGTGGGATCTTGATCTGGTTTGTGACTGGGGTTTCTTATGGTGTTCTGGTGATGTTTTATTTCATTCTAAATTTTTGTATATGCTATTCTGTTTTGGATGGATTTTGGGATGGTGTTTTGTGGCTTACTCTGGTGTGCTTCGATATGGCGGTGGTGCTTCGGTGAAGTTTTGAACTTATATGATGATTCGGTGTTACTGGTGTGGTGCGACGGTTCTGATGATGATGGTGTCAATGTTTATGAGTTGTGGTGAGATGAAGATGTCGTCATGTGGCCATGATTTGGGTAAGGCACAGGGCTAGAGGAGTGCTTCTATATTTCAAATTTTGAAATTTGAATGTGGAATTCTGGGTGGGTAGTTTTGAAGGTTGATTGTCGATTTTTGGGATGTTTTGATTTTTGAATCTAGAATTTTTTAAGGTTCCCACTTGCCCATAAAGTATATATTTGGAAAATTAAAAAATAGTATTTGGCCAAAAGTGAGAAATAAACACCTCACAGATGATGTTTTCATTTTTAGAATAGAAGGGAGAGGAAAAAAGGTTTGATGATGGATTATTACATTAAAAAAATAACATTCCAGTATATATAAGATAATTTATTTATTATTACACTCGGATAAAGGTATTTTTGGATAGAATAAGAAAAGAAAATAAATTAAAAATAAATTAAAAGAAAAAGAAATATGATTTTACCTCTTGAATTCTTCTCCTTGAGAACCTCCTTAGGGAAATTAGGTTGGTATTTTTTTTAGACCAAAGGATCTTGGAAGTGGGGTGGAAACTTGGGAAGAATATTGGGTAGAAATTGGAAAATATTCACGGTTTGGAAGGTGTGGGGAGAAGAGGTGGTGAGGGGTGGTATTTATAGTGGAGGAGAGGTGTGTTTTTTATTATTATATCCATTAGTTTTTTATTTTTGTTCAAGACTATGAATAGTTCTTTTTATCATGAATAAATATAATAAAAATATAAGGGGAGTTCTATATTATGGTGATTACATTAGACATAACTCAACAATGACTATAAAATTTATGAATTTAACTAAGATTATAAATTATCATATTTCATTATTCATAAAAAAATCACCTTTTTTAGAAAATTTACCAAAAAATAAACCTAACCATTTTTTGAAATGTAGAATTAAAAAATGAACTCCATTTTATAAAAATAATTTTTGAAATATTATAAATTTAGTTTTTAATTAAAACCATCATTTATTAAAAAAATATTGATTTAAATTTATAACTGATTTTATGACACTTTGAAAAATTAGTTAAGGTAACATAAAATTATTTTATAATCATAAGACAAAAAAATATTAATTTATTAATATATTTTATGAAAATAAATATTCTTTTAAATTATTATATTAATTATACAATTGTAAATAAATATTCATGACTTATGAAAATATCAACACTTAATTTATCAGTTTTAAAAAATTTATTTACTTATACTATGATATAATTGTGTCATATTTTCATTTATAAGATGGATAAATTTTATTTATACTTTCATAGGTTAGGTTATTATTCTATTGGTTGGATTACTCTTTCTAATAATCATATTATTATTCCAAATGTCATGTTACTATTCCATTGGTATAGGTTCCTTGATTTCATTAAATACCAATTATTTCATTCATTCTTCATTTATAAAGTTTTTATTGTGTTTTCTATGTGATTTTTATGTGATTTAAACTATATAACATAATTATTATAATGGAATATTCATTAATAAAAGTTTGGGTTCTTACATCCTCCCTCCCCCCTTCTTACACCTCCATCAATCCCTTCAAGATTGTGTTTTTAGTGGCCACTTCTAATGAGACATGGTGTTTCTTCGACTCTGGTGGTTTTTTTTAACTTCTACTCCATTATTTTATAATTTCCATTTCTCTAGTTAGATTTTTTTATTCTAATTCCACCTTATCATGGTGGAATCGGACATCGGTGATGGATACTCTACCTAAGAATAGGGAATCCCAAGATAACATCCATACTTTGACATTTTATATTTAATTAAGGTATGTTGATGTAGTGATTATCTAAATCCTTTAAGATTAAAATTAAAATAAATTAAAGGTGTATTTTCATCATGTGTTAGGGACTTTCCTGAGAATAGTTCCGGGAGTTCCCAGTGAACCACCTATGGGAAATAGGCTTTGGTTATGATGTGACATGAAGAACCAGTGAGTTTCTGCCAACTATGCAAAGGTTTATTTGAGTTAATTAATTAATTATAAATTTTATATTTAAATAATTATTTATGTTTAGATTTATATAGAAGTTCGTGTCACTAATAAGGGCTTGGTTGATCATGGACAGGCTTGGATGGGCCTTGCTAGTTACTACCAGCCCTTGGAAAATAAATTGAAAATCTTCTTTGAATGCATGTGGTCTCATATACAATCCCTATATATTGTTTTTTCTGATTATGTGGCATGAAAATTAAACACTCTCTATTTTAGGTGTTTCCCATTGGTTAAATTTTTATTAAATTTAAAATGAATATTTAAATTAAATTTAAATGTCTAGTTAAAAATAATGAGTGATTGAGGTCACAAACAACCCTAGTGTGCTAGCTTGATTCCCCAACTGCGGATGGATAAGTCCATGACTGTTGAGACACTATTTTGCTTCCAGACCTCCTGATATGTGATTTTGTACATGAATAAACAAATTATCCCATGAATATGGGCTTGAGACACATCCAAGACGGAGTTGGGGGTGGAAATAGAGATCACAGGAAATGTAGGCCTTATAAGACCTCCTATTTTGTGTTGTTGATCTATTTGGGATCATCAAGATGAGGGAATAATGATTGTTCCACTCACTTGTTATGTGGCTAAGACTATGTGGATAGAACTTAATAATATTGAGTTTGGGTTGGGTGAGTCAACAGACCCAAAGTGACCTTGAGGATCAAGATAGGTTCTGGTCCATCTCTATGATATTACCATTGTGGTGGGACCCCATGTAGCTGACAAGGTTGTTGTACCCCATTGGTGATTTCATGGGATGTAATTTCCTTAGTTTTTTGGGTGTTTAATCGAGATCAATATGAGACTGGGGGACCATGTGAGTGTTCCTATACTATATGGAGACTGATGGGGAACCTAGTGGGTTCCCATTGTTAACTAAACATGAGGTGGTGTGTATTTATATGGGTATATATGACTGTGTGTGTTGCCTAGAACCCTAGTCACTTTATGTACTTTGGAGGACATGGTGGATGAGGTGAGTTAGGAATATGGATAACCCTTGTTTTAATTACTTTTTGTGTAGCTTAGTTTTCACCCTAGGGGCAGTCGTGATGTTGTGGATTTGGGTACATGCTTGTGGAGAAGTCTTCCACCCAATATTGTATAAGGAAATATTTATTTTTCTTATGCCATGGGGATGGGTATATTACCCTTGGATGATTGATCCCACATTTCATGGGGATGGTTGTATTACCATTGTTGTCATGTGCTGTCTAGAAGGACTGGGGATGGGTAAATCACCCCTAATTATTGACAACACCATAAGGATGTGTATATTACCCCCGGTTGGATAAGGTCATGTGTCTCAAGGATGGGTATGTTACCCTTGTTAGACTACTCTCTCTGGATGGCCTAAGGATGATTATATGATCCTCGGTGCCTAACTACACCACAAGTATGGGTATATTACCCCCGTTTGGATTATCCCATATGTCATGGTATTGGGTATATTACCCCCATTTTCTTGTTCTATTAGAGTGATCCAATTATGCGTATTCTCCCTTGGATGCACTAGACACTATGAGATCACTCAGGACCACCTAAGGATTGGTCTAAGGTCTATGTAGGTAGGTAATGCCATTGTGACATTGTAAATACCCGTAAATTCCAAGGAAATTTTTTTCTTAATTTTCTTTGAAATTTTACAACACCGCAGTTTCTGACGACACCTGATTCCGAGGCCCAGTGTGCCCGGAATCATTTTCTGAAGTTTGGCTAGGGTACGTTCAGTGAACGGATGAGTGGGTTTTTCTAACTTTTGAACCGGTGCTCGGAATCGAATTTTGAGGGCACCGATGGAATCGCAGCACCGGTAATTGCTTAGAAACGCCTCTTCCGGAGTTTCGTTTTCTCGGGTGTGGTTTTTAATTTTTGGGCATAAAGTTAAGAAATAAAATAAATTGTACGACAAACTTTATTTTATTTCACTTAAGCCGCTTGGAAGCCACTTGAAGCCACTTAAAGCAGCTTAAACTGAGTCGATGTGGATAGGGTGTTATCCAGAAATATCCTACCCTCTTGGTAGGATATTTGTGAGGTGGGGCCCGCACGAGCCCCATCGTTTCTTTTCCGCTAAGTAACGCACCCGCGAAAACCCGTCATTATGAAAGTCAACTGATGTGTTTTCTTAATTTCTTAACGCACCAATTAATTGGGCGGTTTTCTTCGTTGAATTAATTGGGCGGTTTATTTCGTTGAATTAATTCTACGAATTAATGGGTCGTTACTTATCTCTTTTTCGTTTCTTAACCGGTTTGAAATCTGTTGGCGTAGTAATAAAATAAGACCAACGCCGCATCTTGAGGATTACATGTAGGGAGGCTTTTGACAGAACTCTTGTGCCTTCACCCTTCTTCGCGAAGAACGAAAAGAACGCGAAGAACGCGAAGAACGCCGGCCTCCGACGAAGAACGTCGAACCGCGGAAATCGACGATGCAATGTCGTGTACCGCGACGCCGACGTTTCCTCTTCCGCGACGTTCTTCTGCGACGTTCCTTCATCCGCGGTGAAATCGTCGATCTTCTGTTTGAGGTAAGAGATTTCGGTTTTCTTTATTTTTAAAACTCCTTTGTGGTTTTTAACAACGCACAGATTTAATTATTAAAATTAAATCTGTTGTTCTTGAACCTCGGAGTTTGTCGACGCGCACCGTATTCCGCGATGACGCGACACCTTCCGCGACGTGACGATCGCCTCCTTCTGCGGCGATCAAATTCGCGAAGAACCCGCGTGCGACGACTTGATGAGGTAGGGGTTGTTGTGAATAATTCTTTTATATTCCCGTGAACGTTTCTTTAAAAATTAAAGAACCAGATTCATATGAACAATTTTAATTTATTAAAATTGTTGTTTCATGTGTTGCATAATTCTCCCATTGTTATTATTCTAACGCGGAGGGTGCGGGCCAAAGGAACACGGCCCGACAACCCTCCGCCGTTCTACGTGGTTGTGCGGATTTGGCGGGCGACGACAAAACATGACGCAAGGGAATTTTGATGATCCCGCAGTGAAGAACGGAACCCGGGAGGGGAAACGGCGCAGACGGGAAGGAAAATGGACCACTGGAGCAACTCTGGTGGCCTGCAGAAGCTGCCGGCGACGCGGGTTGCCGGCGCGGCGGCACCGGCGGCCGGAGGCGGTGGCGCCCCGGCGTGCCGCCGGACAGGGCCGCCACGGCTGAAGCCGCCGCGGCGGCGGCCAGAAAACCCACGGCCGCGCGAGTCCGGCTCGCCCGCACGGGACGCGGCGACATGCCGCGTCCGCTGAATCAGTGCGGCCCCACGCGGGGTAGCGGCACCTCCAACCCGCGGGGGCAGCGCCTCGCGGCACCCGAGCTGCTCGGCCGCTCGGCCGAGCCGAGCCAGGCCGGTCCGACCGGCCGGGCCGCACCCAGGCCGGATCAGACCGGGTCCGGCCGGGTTAGACCAGGTCGGGTCGACCTGGTTCGGCCGACCAAGGGGGTGTCGGGCCGGGTCGGCCCGAGCTCGCACCCCCGTCTTCGGACGGTTTTTGGTCTTTTGCCCGTAACTTGATCTACGGGCCTCCGAACGACGCTCTGTCAGCGGAAACGCGATCCTTGGATCGAGACGGCCGTTTCGGTATATCTCACTCAAGGTTTCGGATTAATTTGGGTTCGGCCGGGTTGGTTCGTACACGAAACCAACCGGGCCCTCGGAGCGGAAACGCTCATATCCTGAGCTACGGATGTCCGATTGACGTGCCGTCAACTTTGATGGATTCCTCTAAGGGAGATTGATCTTTTGGCTTAATCCGCTCGAGTTTTGGACGCAGTTGGAGTACGGTCGGGTTGGTTTTAACTTAAAAACCAACCGGGCCCCCAGGATGAAAAAGCCAATAACTTCCGGACCGGGCGTCCGATTGACGTGCCGTCTGTTGCGTTGCGTTCCTGTTGACGATACGGAACTTTTGGCATCCTACGCCCGAGTTTTGGATGCATTTGGGTTATAGCCGGGTTGGATTGTGCCTGAAATCCAACCGGGCCCCTGGAACGAAGAAAGATGATATCTTTCAGACCAGACGTCCGTTTGACGAACCGTCAGTGGCGTTGGTGATCATATTGAAAAACGGTCCCTATGAGTATACCCTATGAGTGTTCGGGGTATAGTTGAGTTATGTCCGGGTTGGTTCGCACACGAAACCAACCGGGCCCCTGGGACGAAAAGGCTAGTAACTCACAGACCGGGCGTCCGATTGACGCGTCGTCTGTTGCGTTGAGACCCCTATGACGAGGCGGTCCTTTGAGATTCTTCTTCGTGGGACTTTGAGATACTTGGAGTATCGACCTGTAGCTCGTGGAGCGGACCCTCCCAGAGACGAGCGAGTGGAGTACGGAGACCTTTTAGACGACTGAGACCTGACGACTTCTTGTCCGACTCGACTTGGAGTGAGTCGACTAGCCCAGTGGACGGAGCGCCCGGTATTTGGAGGCAGACCCACGGCGGACGGAGCGCCTGGTAGTTGGCAGCAGACCTGCGGTACTCGATCGGAGGAGTACCTCTGTAGGCTATTAGGGAGAGCGCCCGGTATTTGGCGACAGACCCTCAGCGGATGGAGCGCCCGGTAGTTGGCCGCAGACCCGCAGTACTCGACAGGAGGAGTACTTCAGCAGTCTTAGGTTAGTGAGCAGTACCTCGGAGTCGTGACAGGACCAATGTACACTCCAGAGATGGAGCTCTTCAGCAGTTACGGTTTTGTTAATGAAAATCCTAGTTTGAGCTGAATCTTTTGACCTTTGTGTTTACCTCATGATTGAGATGGGTCACTTGATAACTTAGGTATATGTATGGGCATATACCTGGGTAGTGGTTATCCGTTTATTTCACAATCATTGTGTTTCCTCATGATTTAGATGGGTTACTTGATAACTTAGGTATATGTATGGGCATATACTTAAGTAGAGGTTATCTGTTGAGATCTTCTTTGTGGTTATCCTTGCTGGTTTAGTGAGACCTTGAGGGTCTCAGGGTCCCTACTGAGTATCGTTATACTCACCCCTGCACGGGCTATGCCCGCACCTCGTTGTGTTGGTTGCAGACGACAGGCAGTGCTGATGGAGGCCGAGTGTTCGAGGACTGGACGGTACCCGGAGGTGGACTACACGACGAGTCAGTACCCGGAGGTGGAATACACGACGAGTCAGTACCCGGAGGTGGACTACACGACAAGACGACACACAGAGGAGGTTGACAGGCGAGAGTGTGGAGGAGGCTATCTATACCTACCCTTCTGGTAGGATCCGTGGTGGACAACCAGGAGCTGTTCCATCTGTACCTACCCTTCAGGTAGGATTCGAGGAGGACGACCCAGGAGCCGCTTCCGTCCTTCCAGTTGTTATCTTTTCTGTTGTACTTGTTCAGTTGTAGTTGTACTTTCTTTTTGGGTTTGTATTCTGGCCCATTTACTTTTCAGCACTTCTCTTGTACTTAGTGTTTACTTTTTTCTTCTTGCTTACTCTGTGGTGCTTGTTTTCTTTTATAAAGGAAATGTCTTCCCAGTTATCAGGATTTACTCCTTTGGTGCTAGTCGCCAGCCCCTGGCCTATGGAAGGCGGTCTTGGGGTAGTCACGGTATGGGCCCCGAGGACGGGTCGTGACAAATTGGTATCAGAGGAGTTCGGTTCTACCGCACAACTTATAACTCTGATGTTTCTTTCTGTGAAGCAATAGTGTTAAGAGTACCAATTGTGGTTTTCAGTTCAGGGAGTCCAGTGTTGGTGCGGGCGGCCGACGTATCCATACACCAGGACCCTGACAACTTATTTCCAACTTTGTGCATGAAAACACTGATTGCGTGTGTGTTTTCCAGATGTTTTTAAATGTCAGCTCAAACCAGGTCATCTCACCAGGGATAATCTTTGACCATGTCACGTTGTTTCTTTTAGGATGCCTCCCCAGGGACAACCAGCTAGAGCCCTGAGAGTGGTACGTACTGACAGCCCGCCGAGCGACGAGGCCTCAGTATAGGGCCCTATCCCAGTTGAGGCACCAGCAGAGGCACCAGCGGTACTAATACCCGTTGGCCCACAGATGCCACCAGATCCAGTAGTAGAGGGTGCACGTCGCTTAAGTGCACTGCATGAGTTCCAGCGCCAGAGGTCACCCAGTTTCCAGGGAGGGACGGACCCACAGGCGGCTGAGGATTGGCTGGAGGCTGTGGTGAGAGTCTTCAGGCTAGTGGGGACGCTGACAGATTTCATGGTGATCCTTGCTGCCAGCCTTCTTCAGGCAGCAGCAGGCAGATGGTGGAGCTTGATGCTTTAGATGCATGACGAGGCGACACTTCTATGGGCAGACTTCGAGAGCCTGTTCTGGGCAGAGTTTGTACCAGCCACCCTTCGAGCAGTGCGTATACAGGAGCTACTTCAGCTGCGGCAGGGCAGCATGTCAGTGGCGCAGTACTCAGCGAGATTCACAGACCTCTCGCACTACTCCACATATATGCTACGGGACCCATTCTTCAGGGCCCGAACCTTCGATCAGGGGCTCAGGCGAGAGATTAGATCTTCTGTTGTTTCTCACAGCATTCCGACGTAGACAGGGGTGTTGGAGAGAGACCTATTAGTGGAGAGTTTCCTTGCTGAGCATTCTTCAGCAGCAGGACCCACCACTAGCCGGCTTGCAGCAGAGTCTTCTGCAGCAGGCAGTAGATAGATGACGTAGAGGTCCAAGAGGACCAGACCTACCGATGGCCGACTGCACGACTCAGGTTCAGTTGTGCAGGGAAACCGGGGTGGAGTCATATCCAGACGTTCCGAGAGTGGACAGTGTTACTCCTGCGGCGGAATTGGTCACATGGCACGTGAATGTCTGACCCGCCATGCAGATGACCAGCAGTTAAATGAAGAACTTCCGAGGCAGAGGCAGAGATTCGATCAGGGCAGACCGGAAGGAGCAGGCGGCCATGGAAGAGGAGCTGGTTGTGCAGCTGGAGGTGGACGACGCTTCGGGATATTGCCACCACCACCACCAGGAGGCCCACCACGACCGCAGGGGATAGGAGGACATGCGAGAGCTCAGCTTCAGGCAGCTGAGGCCTATGGTCATGGAGCTCCGGAAGCAGATGGACAGGAGCGGGACTAGCTTCCGACTTGGAGGCTATTAATCCTGTTGCTTCTAGTTTTGTTGATGTTTGTCTGTAGTTGCTTTGTGTCTTTGTACTATGAGCTGTAATAATGAAAAGACACTTATCTTGTAAAGTTTGCTTTCCTATCCTTTTTGTTTGATTGTTACTGAGTGGTCCCAGTTAAGACTGTTTACTTGACCCTCACTTTCGAGTTTTCGACTGAAGGAGACCTAGTGACCACACACTGATGCCGACAGTGTGACTTGACCCTTGGAGGAGAGAGTGACAGTTGGATCTTTTGGTAGTTAAGTCGAGGCCTTACGACATCATCCATGGCATGAATGCATCATTCATGTCAGGATTGACTGTAATAGGCAACAAATGTGGTTCATCTAGGGGATGAGACTGGATTTCTCTTATCGGCAAAGAAGAAATCATAGCAGCTCTTGTTAGACTAGAGAAGGCCCAGGTCATCCAAGAGCGGATGAGGACGGCACATGGCCGACAAAAGCCTTATGCTTACAGGACTTGGAGGCCTCTAGAGTTTGAGGATGATCATCACGTCCTTATACGAGTCTCACCTCGACGAGGTTTATGGAGATGTGGCCAGGGAGGCAAGTTATCTCCGAGGTTCAACCGACCTTTCTAGGTCCTCAGCTGGGTAGGCAATGTGGTTTACCGCTTGACCCGTCCACTTCAGTTGCACTAGGTACACGACGTTTTCCATGTATCCCAACTGAGGAGATACGTGCTCGACCCTCCGCATATCATCGACCATGAGGAGCTGGACGGTGGTGATGAGGTGACTTCTACGGAGGTTCCTGTGGGGATCGAGGATCGACAGGAGCGGATCCTAGGAGGACGGTCGATTCCTCTTGTGTACTTTCTTTGGCAGCACGGGAACCTCCAGGTGATCACATGAGAGCGGAAGGCTCAGATGCGTGCTCAGTACCGCCTTTGTATCCCTAAGTTTGTGGTGAAGCTTTACGGGGACGTAAAGCCCTGTGGTGGGAGTAATGTAAAGACTCGTAAATTCCAAGGAAATTTTTTTCTTAATTTTCTATGGAATTTTACAAGACAGCAGTTTCTGACGGCACCTGATTCTGAGGCCCTGTGTGCCTGGAATCATTTTCCGAAGTTTGGCTCGGGTACGTTCAGTGAACGGACGAGCGGGTTTTTCTAACTTTTGAACCGGTCCTCGGAATCGAATTCTGAGGGCACCGATGGAATCGCATCGCCGGTAATTGCTTAGAAACGCCTCTTCCGGAGTTGCGTTTTCTCGGGTGTGGTTTTTAATTTTTGGGCTTAAAGTTAAGAAATAAAATAAATTGTACGACAAACTTTATTTTATTTCACTTAAGCCGCTTGGAAGCCACTTGAATCCACTTAAAGAAGCTTAAAATGAGTCGATGCGGATAGGGTGCTATCCAGAAATATCCTACCCTCTTGGTAGGATATTTGTGAGGTGGGGCCCACACGATCCCCACCGTTTCTTTTCCTCTAAGTAACGCACCCGAGAAAACCCGTCATTATGAAAGTCAACTGACGCATTTTCTTAATTTCTTAACGCACCAATTAATTGGGCGGTTTTCTTCGTTGAATTAATTGGGCGGTTTATTTCGTTGAATTAATTCTATGAATTAATGGGTCGTTACTTATCTCTTTTTCATTTCTTAACCGGTTTGAAATCCGTTGGCGTAGTAATAAAATAAGACCAACGCCACATCTTGAGGATTACACGTAGAGAGGATATTGACAGAACTCTTGTGCCTTCACCCTTCTTTGCGAAGAACGCGAAGAACGCGAAGAACGCGAAGAACGCCGGCCTCCGACAAAGAACACCGAACCGCGGAAATCAACGACGCGACGCTGTGTTCCACAACGCCGACGTTTCCTCTTCCGCGATGTTCTTCTGTGACGTTCCTTCGTCCGCAACGAAATCTTTGATCTTCTGTTTGAGGTAAGAGATTTCGGGTTTCTTTTTTTTTTAAACTCCTTTGTGGTTTTTAACAATGCACGGATTTAATTATTAAAATTAAATCTCTTTTTCTTGAACCTCGGAGTTCGTCGACGCGCACCGTATTCTGCGACGACGTGACGCCCTTCCACGACGATGCGACGCCCTTCCGCGACGACGCGACGCCTTCCGCGACACGATGATTGCCTCCTTCCGCGGCGATCAAATCCACGAAGAACCCGCGTGCGACGACTTGACAAGGTAGGGGTTGTTGTGAATAATTCTTTTATATTTCCGTGAACGTTTCTTTAAAAATTAAAGAACCGGATTCATATGAACAATTTTAATTTATTAAAATTGTTGTTTCATGTGTTGCATAATTCTGCCGTTGTTATTATTCTAACGCGGAGGGTGCGGGCCAAACAAACACGGCCCGACAACCCTCCGCCGTTCTTCGTGGTTGTGCGGATTTGGCGGGTGACGAGAAAACGTGACGCAAGGGAATTTTGATGATCCCGCAGTGAAGAACGGAACCCGGGAGGGGCAACAGCGTAGACGGGAAGGAAAACGGACCACCGGAGTAACTCCGGTGGCCCGCAGAAGCTGCCGGCGGCGCGGGTCGCCGGCGCGGGTCGCCGGCGTGGCGGCGCCGGCGGCCGGGGGCGGTGGCGCCCCGGCGCGCCGCCGGACAGGGCCGCCGCAGCTGAAGTCTCGGAGGCGGCGGCCAGCGGCCGCGCGGGTCCGGCTCGCCCGCACAGGACGCAGCGACATGCCGCGTCCGCTGAATCAGTGCAGCCCCACGCGGGGCCGCGGCACCTCCAACCCGCGGGGGCAGCGCCTCGCGGCACCCGAGCTGCTCGGCCGCTCGGCCGAGCCGAGCCAGGCCGGTCCGACCAGCCGGGCCGCGCCCAGGCCGGACCAGACCGGGTCCTGCCGGGTTGGACCGGGTCGGCTCAACCCGGTTCGGCCGACCCAGGGGGGGTCGGGCCGGGTCGGGCCGGGTCGGCCCGGGCTCGGACCCCCCATCTTCGGACCGTTTTCGGTCTTTTACCCGTAACTTGAGCTACGGGCCTTCGAACGACGCGAAGTCAGTGGAAACGCGATCCCTGGATCGAGACGGTCGTTTCGGTATATTGCACTCAAGGTTTCGGATTACTTTGGGTTCGTCCGGGTTGGTTCGTACACGAAACCAACCGGGCCCTCGGAGCGGAAACGCTCATATCTTGAGCTACGGACGTCTGATTGACGTGCCGTCGACTTTGATGGATTCCTCTAAGGGAGACGGATCTTTTGGCTTACTCCGCTCGAGGTTTGGATGCAGTTGGAGTACGGTCGGGTTGGTTTTAACTTAAAAACCAATCGGGCCCCCGGGACGAAAAAGCCAATAACTTCCAGACCGGTCGTCCGATTGACACGCCGTCTATTGCGTTGCGTTCCTGTTGACGATACGGAACTTTTGGCATCCTCTGCCCGAGTTTTGGATGTAGTTGGGTTATAGCCGGGTTGGATTGTGCCCGAAATCCAACGGGGCCCCTGGAACGGAGAAAGATGATATCTTTCAGACCAGACGTCCGTTTGACGAACCGTCAGCGGCGTTGGTGATCACGTTGAGAAAAGGTCCCTATGAGTATACCCTATGAGTGTTCGGGGTATAGTTGAGTTACGGCCGGGTTGGTTCGCATAAAAAACCAACCGGACCCCTGGGATGAAAAGGCTAGTAACTCACAGACCGGGTGTCCGATTGACGTGTCGTCTATTGCGTTAGACCCCTATGACGAGGCGGTCCTTTGAGATACTTCTTCGTGGGACTTTGAGATACTTGGAGTATCGACCTGTAGCTCATGGAGAGGACCCTCCTAGAGACGAGCGAGCGGAGTACAGAGACCGTGTAGATGACTGAGACCTGACGACTGCTTGACCGAATCGACTTGGAGTGAGTTGACTAGCCCAGTGGACGGAGCGCCCGGTATTTGGCGGCAGACCCACGGCGGACGGAGCGCCTGGTAGTTGGCAGCAGACCCGCGGTACTCGACCGGAGGAGTACCTCTGTAGGCTATTAGGGAGAGAGCCCGGTATTTGGCGACAGACCCTCAGCGGACGGAGCACCCGGTAGTTGGCCACAGACCCGCGGTACTCGACAGGAGGAGTACTTCAGCAGTCTTAGGTTAGTGAGCAGTACCTCGGAGTCGTGACAGGACCACTGTACACTCCAGAGACGGAGCTCTTCAGCAGTTACGGTTTCGTTAATGAAAATCCTGGTTTGAGCTGAATCTTTTGACCTTTGTGTTTACCTCATGATTGAGATGGGTCACTTGATAACTTAGGTATTTGTATGGGCATATACCTGGGTAGTGTTTATCCGTTGATATCACAATCCTTGTGTTTCCTCATGATTGAGATGGGTTACTTGATAACTTAGGTATATGTATGGGCATATACCTAAGTAGAGGTTATCTGTTGAGATCTTCTTTGTGGTTATCCTTGTTGGTTTAGTGAGACCTTGAGGGTCTCGGGGTCCCTACTGAGTATCGTTATACTCACCCCTGCACGGGCTATGCCCGCACCTCGTTGTGTTGGTTGCAGACGACAGGCAGTGCTGACGGAGGCCGAGTGTTCGAGGACTGGACGGTACTCGGAGGTGGACTACACGACGAGTCAGTACCCAGAGGTGGACTACACGACGAGTCATTACCCGGAGGTGGACTACTCGACAAGACGACACACAGAGGAGGTTGACGGGCGAGAGCGTGGAGGAGGCTATCTGTACCTACCCTTCAGGTAGGATCCATGGTGGACGACCAAGAGCTGCGCCATCTGTACCTACCCTTCAGGTAGGATCCGAGGAGGACGACCCAGGATCCGCTTCCATCCTTCCAGCTGTTATCTTTTCTTTTGTACTTGTTCAGTTGTAGTTGTACTTTCTTTTAGGTTTTTATTCTGGCCCATTTACTTTTCAGCACTTCTCTTGTACTTAGTGTTTACTTTTTTCCGCTTCCTTACTCTGTGGTGCTTGTTTTCTTTTATAAAGGCAATGCCTCCCCAGTTATCGGGATTTACGCCTTTGGTGCTAGTCGCCAGCCCCTGGCCTATGGAAGGCAGGCTTGGGGTAGTCACGGCACGGGCCCCAAGGATGGGTCGTGACAGACATGCTCAGAGACACCCTAACACTAGCCAGAGTAGGTATGGTAAATTGAGGTCTTCAACCTGAGGATCGACATTGGTTACTATGATGGAACAATCCTTATGGTGTGCCTATAGATACTATGGCATCGAGAAGAATAAGGAAGATTTTATTTATGTTTCCATAGTTAAAATTTTTATTTTAGGTGAGCATGTCACATGCACATATAGATTCATATTATGGTTACTAAGAGACCACATTGTTAGTTCCCAACAATGTTATACAATCACACCCTGCTCATACCGCCAATGCACATGGATACTCGATCAAATGTTCACATGGTTGTATACAGAGGTTTTTCTGGGGCATAGGGTTGTCTAAGAGGATGCATTGGATGATTATGTGGAGTTTGGGATGAGGATTTGTCTTCGGGGTTTCATGGATACAATTTAGTTTTTCCTTTATTCCATTTTTTATATAGGTTCTACCTAACGGGAAATCATCGGTGTATGTATGACATGTTCATTCAGTCCTTTACTGCATTTCATTACTATCACTTTAGTTTATATTTATTATTTCCACTTTTAGTTTATTTTTGATGTGTGATATTGTAACACCCCGAGATTTTATGAAAAATATTCTTTTTAATTTCATTAATGTCTTGTGTTGTACGCTACACCAAAAAGAGCTTGCACAACATGCATCCTTGACTTTCCTTGAATTACACGCAATCGCGGCCTTCCTCGATAGCGTGTGTAGTACGCAATACCGAGTTTCACTAAACAACGATATGCTATTAAAATATTATTAAAACTAGCCGTTATGAATAGTAATAACCACTTTTTGAAATTTTTTAAATTTTATTTTTCAAAATGGACTTCATTTTTTGATTTGGAATATCAAAATTAGCTTAGGGTGAAATTTTGCTACTTTTTGGATAACTTTCATTTTCTGATGAATAGTGAAAATTACTAAATTTTAATTAAAAACAACCTTTTTAATCGAAATAATTAATAGTGATAAATTATTAATTTTAGTGGTTTTAAAGTATATTTAGAATATATTTTTACAATTTAATACAATGTTGGTCATTGTATGTAATTTCACATTTAAACCAGACATAAACAAGTGTCAATCTTTTGATAGTTATTATCTCTTAAGAAAAGGCTATTTGTTTTGACGACGGGAATTAATTTTTTAATTAATTAATGAAACTGATATGTTTTGAATTTGGTAAAATAGACATCATTTTTGATTTCATAATATCAAATATAGATTAGGCCTAATTTTTGGTATTTTTCTGGAAACTTTCATTTTTTGATGAATAGTGAAACCACTAAGTGGTAGTTAAAAAAACTGAATTTTTCATAAAACTTAATTTTACCGCTTCTGTGAGTGGAATTTCTAAAATCCAAGAGACACGATTGATGTCAGTAAGTAAAATGTGGTTCAATGAGATTAAAATAATTTTTTGGTGAATAGTAACTTTTTACTTTTATTTACCACGGTTAAAAGTAAATAGGGTAATTAAGGGTAAAAATGATATTATTATTACCCTAACACATGTCCTAATTCTATTGGATAAGTGTAATTCGACCAAAAAAAACCTTAGGAATAAAATATGACCATTTAGGCCCACTTGGATTAGATTAGGACATTTATTATCAATTTACTTAAACAAGGGTTAAAATAGTTAAAATCAAAGTTTAATAAGTAAATTATTTTTAATATGGGGTTATACATAAGATACATTCGACTATAAATATTCATTATAAATATAAAAAGATTTCCCACATAATGGTATTATATTTATAATTTTTAGACATTAAATAATATAATTTATTTATGACACAACGATGATGCAGTAATTATCTTATTAATGAACTATTGACACAATTGATGTTATAAATACCCAAATAAATGTAATATGAGACTTTTTATGAATTAAACTAATTTTCTAGGTTACTATGACATGTTAGTATTGATTTAATTAACTTTTTTCGAACTAATCATTCTGTTATAATTTTAACAAAAATCAATTACTAAATAGTGTCAAAATTAACATAAAATAGTTTTTAAAAAAAATACTATATTATTAATTGTTATTTTATTCCTAAAAATCTAAGGTTCAGCCATATGACTTAGATAAGGTTATATATATTAATAATAAACAACTTGGGGTTCGTTTGTCTTGTTCTAGTAAGTTTATTAACCTTATAGTGTAAGAACACAAGAAGACACGGTAAAAGTAAAATTATTTAACTTAATGTTAAATCTAAATGATAAGGTTAAAATTGGAACCTAAACTTTTCTAAATTCTATTGGATGAGATTATTTAGACCCATCCACACCTAAAATTCTAAATAAATCAATTTGGAGCTATTTAAAACCGAATTTGGCTTTATAATAAAATAATATTTTTCGTTATTCCAAAGGTGCCCCTCTCCTCCCTTATAAAAGGGCACCTCATCCCTCTCTTCCTCACACCACTTTGAGCCTTCAAGATCGGCCAAAACCTGCCAATTTATTCTCTCCAATTCCCTAGAGACATCCTATAGTTCCTGGTCTTCTTCAAAGACCAATTTTAGTGCCCTAAAAGGAGGTCTCAAAGAAGCGCTTCAAAGAAGAGGTAATGCCCGTTACCGATTCTTTCATCTTTATTTCTTCTTCCACTTCTTCTTCTTTAGTTTTTTCATCATGAAGTAATAACATCAGTATCATTCATATAATGATATATTATTATAAGTATGAAACAACCCTATTTCACCATCTATCCATCCTACGGAAAATGAAATCACCGAGCATGCGTACGTACGGAATACCGTCTCCATGCCGTGGTGTAATCTATTTTCCACCACCACCTTACTTGGATGGGTATAATGGTGTAAATAATGAATATATATGATTATTTTAAATTGATATTGATTCTGAAATAGTATACATACACTCCAATAAAATTCCACGATCATGGGAACGATATCATCGCTCGTGCGTACGTACGGAATACCGTCTCCACGATGTGATGCGACTCGTTCTACATGATATTCATTGCATAATGATTATATAAATGAATTTAATGAATTAATATGATATATATTACACTAATACCATTCTGGAAATGATGTATCTATAACCTAAAAAGAATAATAATAATTTATTCGACAAAACACGCATAAGAACAAAAAGTAATAAACACCCGAATAACAAGTAGCAATGAAATATTACTAAGAATAAGCTAAGACTATGACCATATATTATATCATAAAAATGAGTATGATTATGTAATAATTCAATGAAATTATTTAAATCATTATATAGGAGGTTCAGACACTTACGAAGCAAATCGGACCTAAGGTAAGGGAAATATCACAATCTCATTTTTATCCGAGATTGTTTACACTTTTGAATTTACTGGGATGAATTTTATCATCCACATCCATGTTTCCTCAATATTTAATATTTACATCATTCTACAATATTTTATATCCAATTTTACCCTTCGGTGAGTTTTTAGTAAAAGATATGAAAGGAATCTTTTTTCATTTTTCGTACGAGGTACTTTTTGACTTTTCCGACAAAAGTACGAGAAGAATGTTTTCTTTTAACTTATACGGCATGAATGGATTTTTAAAACACTATTTCCAAGAAGCTTACTTTAAAGTTTTCAAGTTTATTTTTAATAAACTTATTTCAGTTTAAAATTGTATGACATGTTAAGAAAGGAAGGAAAAGTGTTTTTGAAGTAGAAAGGATATTTTTCTCAAGAATGGAGTTCAAGTGTTTTATCAAAATTATTTTCCATCTAAGATAATAAAGGGTTCTGTTTCTATCCCTATTATTACATGGATTTGATTATGTTGTGATGGAAATATTTTTATGAATTTCTTTATCTTATATGAATTGTTTTATAATGTCACGATGTTTAAGATTCCCATTTTTATTACATGGGTTATGATATGATGTATGGTTTATGATTTTGTGGCACACATAAGAATGGTATCATTATGAGATGGGTGGGACCTATATCTCCCTCCAATGCATTGGGTAAAGATTTTATATCTCATGAGATAGACATGGCTGGAACGGCAGGTTAAACCAGTTCAGTGAAGCAGGACTGAAACGAGGAATGAACTCAGTTCAGAAATGGACTTTGTCCACTAAGATGGTCTTGGAAATGAGTCTTGACTAATAAGAAATGATTCTCTATGATTATGTGAGTACGCCACAAAGTTTCATATTTTAAGTTATGATTATTAGGATTACATTTTACTACTATGATTTATCCCATGTTATGATATTATGATCACTTTTTCAGGTTAAGATTTCCAAAATGTTATGTTCTTATGAATATGATGTGATTGATATTTCTTTTGTTTACCCTTAATGAGCATTTGAGCTCACCCTTTTATGTTTTCTTTTCCCCAGGATATAAAGAAAGGTTTTAGGTAAGAAAAAAAAGGATATATCTTTATGGGATATGTTGAAGATCTTTCACCACGATTAGAAGATTACGTTCCGAGTTTCCAAAGACACTAAACTATTACGGTCCTTATGTGTGTGTTTTTGTTATGTACTAAGTATTCTGCAAAAGTAATGTAATGTCCTTGTATGTCAATCTTTGGGTCTCTACAGTTGGTATCAGAGGAAAGGTTTAGTCAACCTTTGGAAACTAGGATACGAGAACTTTAGTGAGATCCCTAAAGATATTTCTAAGGTATGTCTAGGGATGTCCCTAAGGTTAAGTATAAGTATAGGTTATAGTACTAGAATTACGGTAACCCAAGATGTTAGATATTGAAGGTACTCCTCCTTTATTGTGTTGTTTTCCCTAGCATGATTTTTGCCTCTCACACTATTCTTTTTGGGTTTTAGATGATGGCTGGAACCCGAAAGAACCGTGTTGATCAATGTAATGGACAATGCAATGATTTTCCTCTTAAACAAACAAATGTTATGGGAGATGGAGGGAAAAATCTTATTTCTATACTTACACAAGCTATGAATCATTCTAGACTTCCAAATGAGCAGAGAAGGGAACAATATTATATTGAGTCCTCCATGAGGCAACGTCCACCTTCTTTCAGTGGGTCTTCTAATCCACTTGTTGCCGAACAATGGATCAGTACTACTGAAAAGATATTTTCAGTTCTTCAATGTTCTGAACA
Organism: Viscum album; assembly: GCA_963277665.1. Classification (NCBI taxonomy): domain Eukaryota; kingdom Viridiplantae; phylum Streptophyta; class Magnoliopsida; order Santalales; family Viscaceae; genus Viscum; species Viscum album. The sequence goes on from OY728145.1 coordinate 912,510,156, forward strand.
TGATAAAGTCATCTTAGCAGTGTATCGTTTGGAAGGTGATGCTGATCAATGGTGGAATATTATCAAGAATATGAGGCCAAGAGATGAAAATGAGTCCATGGAATGGGACGAGTTCAAGAACATATTTTTCAATAAGTACTTCCCTCGTATTCTTCGAACAAAGATGGAGAAGGAGTTTCTTGAACTAAAGAAAAAGGATGATGAATATGTTGGTATATACGAAGCAAATTTTACAAGGCTTTCAAGGTATGCATCTGGATTTATCATCCAACCTGAAAGTAAAGTTGATCGATTCTTCAGTGGCTTAAAACCAAATCTTCGAAGGGCATTAGCTATAAGAGACTTCAGTAGCTATGAAGAAATTGTGCGTCGTGCTATCAAGGTAGAAATGGAAGTTGGTGTTACTTATCCATCTCATAGTTTTGACAAGAAACGAAAGATGGAGTTCAAGGAGAAATCTTAGAATAATGGTGAAAAGAAGATGAATGTTTCCTTATGCTCAAAGTGTGGAAAGATGCATGGTGGAGATTGTCTTAAAGGGTCAAGTAAATGTTTCAAATGTGGAAAGGAAGGTCATCGGGCATTTGAATGCCGCAATGATGGGAAAAAGATGTCTAATGATGCAAACAAAGGAATGGATACATAGAATGAACCTACTACACTTCAATGCTTCAAGTGTAAGGAAATGGGGAATTATGCTAATAAATGCCCTAATCCAAGGGTTAGTGATGATCGACATGAGCAACCACTTAAGGAAAAGGACAAAGGGAAGTCACATGAGATCACCATTGGCGATGTTGAATATGACAACGATGTGGTGGAATGATTAAGTGTTTATGTAATGGGATTCCAAAATAACGTTGTATATAGTATCGTGGAATATTGGAATATTTATGTATTGGTCTATTGTGGTTTTCAATAATTTTATGGTACTGGTAACCATGGAAAGTGATTGAGATATTTTTGGAAAAAAGATGATATGCACATAATGAAGGGATAAGGAAAAAATGAAATGTTTTACAGTATTCATGAGCTCATGATTGATATAAGGACTAAGTGATATCATGGTTTGAGTATATAGAATTTTGAGGATTTTGGTATGTGGAAAGAGTTAACTTTTAACAGTATTCATGGGTATTCATTTTTTTTCAAGAGAATACATGATTAAGGCCTTTAAATGTTTGGAATGTGACCAACAAGACATATCACATGATATATGGGGATCAACAATGGTATTAACATGCTAGTTGTATGAACTCTTTGGTAATCGTTTTCACTATAATATGAGATTAGACACCATTATTTTGGATAAGCCTAAAGATTGGAATGGATTATGTTAGACATAAGTAAGTATTGTTTAAGGATAGAAGATTTTTGGATATTATTTATGGGATTTTATAGTAATGTAGTTTTAGAAAAAGGACAACCTGCAGGATGGGCGACAACCCATCGCGTCGGACAAGGCTGTGGGAATCGAACCCACAACCGAAGTGCGACTGGCCTTTATCGCCTACCACTGGCCTACAGGAAGTCCCTGTTTAGTATAAACTAATTTTATTATATTAATCAGTATGATATATGAAGTATAAGTCCATTTTATGAACCATATATGATTAATCTCACTATAGATGGACTTATGTATTTTTTGATAATTTTTCTAACCTTTTGTTTGAGACAGATGGAATGACCCATCATTATATCACATGATCTACACACACATCACGAATGACAAATTCAACTTCATTTATTTAAGAGATGAAGTGGAAATTTTCCAAATAATGACCAATGGTGAGACTATACCGAAATCACGAAACTATTTCTTCTAATTCCAATTTCATCAACTTTAGGGAAACGATCTTGAAAACCAAAAAATTTGTCCTAGTGCTCTTATATCTGATGAATCAGATGGTACCTTAGATTGTCACAAATTTATGGCTTTGTGATTGCTGGCTTTTCCATATCTATGTTCTCTACCACTCTCCATCAGAACATGTTGGTTATATTTCTCTTCCATATCCATATTTTCACCTATGTGGAAACCCAGTGATTAGTTTATTTTGGTAACCATTACGTTTCATAATTTTGTTTTTAAATATTGGTTTTGGTATTCCTTTTTATGATTTTGGTTTCTATCAAAGAAACTTTTTAATAGTAAACCATTTATAACCCCGATGAATTTCGAGGGCGAAATTCATTTTATGGGGGGTAGAATGTAACACCCCAAGATTTTATGAAAAATATACTTTTTAATTTCATTAATGTCTTGTGTTGTATGCTACACCAAAAGGAGCTTGCACAACACACATCCTTGACTTCCCTTTCATTACACGCAATCGCGACCTTCCTCGATAGCGTGTGTAGTACGTAATACCGAGTTTCACTAAACAACGATATGCTATTAAAATATTATTAAAACTAGCTGTTATGAATAGTAATAACCACTTTTTGAAATTTTGTAAATTTTATTTTTCAAAATGGACTTCATTTTTGGATTCGGAATATCGAAATTAGCTTAGGGTGAAATTTTGGTACTTTTCGGATAACTTTCATTTTCAGATGAATAGTGAAAATTACTAAATTTTAATTAAAAAAACCTTTTTAATCGAAATAATTAATAGTGATAAATTATTAATTTTAGTGGTTTTAAAGTATATTTAGAATATATTTTTACAATTTAATACAATTTTGGTCATTGGATGTAATTTCACATTTAAACCAGACATAAACAAGTGTCAATCTTTTGATAGTTATTATCTCTTAAGAAAACGCTATTTGTTTTGATGACGGGAATTAATTTTTAAATTAATTAATGAAACTGATATGTTTTGAATTTGGTAAAATAGACATCATTTTTGAGTTCATAATATCAAATATAGCTTAGGCCTAATTTTTGTAATTTTTCTGGAAACTTTCATTTTTTGATGAATAGTGAAACCACTAAGTGGTAGTTAAAAAAACTGAATTTTTCATAAAAATTAATTTTACTGCTTCTGTGAATAGAATTTCGAAAATCAGAGAGACATGGTTGATTTCAGTAAGTAAAATTTGGTTCAATGAGATGAAAATAAATTTTTGGTGAATAGTAACTTTTTACTTTTATTTACCACGGTTAAAAGTAAATAGGGTAATTAAGGGTAAAAATGATATTATTATTACCCTAAAACATGTCTTAATTCTATTGGATAAGTGTAATTCGACCAAAAACAACCTTAGGAATAAAATATGACCATTTAGGCTCACTTGGATTAGATTAGGACATTTATTATCAATTTACTTAAAGAAGGGTTAAAATAGTTAAAATCAAAGTTTAATAAGTAATCATTTTTATTATGGGGTTATACATAAGATAAATTCGACTATAAATATTCATTAGAAAGATAAAAAGATTTCCAATATAATGGTATTTTATTTATAATTTTTAGACATTAAATAATATAATTTATTTATGACACAATGATGATGCAGTAATTATCTTATTAATTAAATATTGACATAATTGATGTTATAAATACCCAAATAAATGTAATTTGAGACTTTTTATGAATTAAACTAATTTTATAAGTTAATATGACATGTTAGTATGGATTTAATTAACTTTTTTCGAACTAATAATTCTGTTATAATTTTAACAAAAATCAATTAATAAATAGTGTCAAAATTGACATAAAATAGTTTTTAAAACAAATACTATATTATTAATTGTTATTTTATTAATAAAAATCTAAGGTTCGGAAAAATGACTTAGATAAGGTTATATATATTAATAATAAACAAATTTGAGTTCGTTTGGCTTGTTATAATAAGTTTATTAACCTTATAGTGTAAGAACACAAGAAGACACGGTAAAAGTAAAATTATTTAACTTAATGTTAAATCTAAATGATAAGGTTAAAATAGGAATCTAAACTTGCCTAAATTCTATTGGATAAGATTATTTCGACCCATCCCCACCTTAGCTTCGAAATAAATCAATTTGGAGCTATTTAAAACCGAATTTGTCTTTATAATAAAATAATAATTTTAGTTATTCCAAAGGTGCCCCTCTCCTCCCTTATAAAAGGGAACCTCCTCCCTCTCTTCCTCACACCACTTTGAGCCTTAAAGCTCGGCCAACCCCTGCCAATTTCTTCTCTAAACTTCTCTAGATACATCCTAGAGGTCTTGGACTTCTTCAAAGACCAATTTTAGTGCCCTAAAAGGAGGTCTCAAAGAAGCGCTTCAAAGAAGAGGTAATGTCTGTTACCGATTCTTTTATCTTTATTTCTTCTTCCACTTATTCTTCTTTAGTTGTTTCATCATGAAGTAATAACATCAGTATCACTCATATATTTATATGTTATTATAAGTATGAAACAACCCTATTTCACCATCTATCCATCCTACGGAAAATGAAATCACCGCGCGTGTGTACGTACGGAATACCATCTCCACGCCGTGGTGTAATCTATTTTCCACCACCACCTTACTTGGATGGGTATAATTTTGTAAATAATGAATATATATGATTATTGTCAATTTATATTGATTCTGAAATAGTATACATACACTCCAATACAATTCCACGATCATGGGAACGATATCATCACTCGTGCGTACGTACGGAATACCGTCTCCACGATGTGATTCGACTCGTTCTACATGATCTTCATTGCATAATGATTATATAAATGAATTTAATGAATGAATATGATATATATTACACTAATACCATTCTGGAAATGAGGTATCTATAACCGAAAAATAATAATAAGAATTTATTCGACAAAACACGCATTAGAACAAAAAGTAATAAACACCCGAATAACAAGTAGAAATGAAATATTACTAATAATAAGCTAAGAATATGACCATATATGATATCATAAAAATGAGTATGATACTGTAATAATTTAATGACATTATTTAAATCATTATAAAGGAGGTTCAGACACTTACGAAGCAAATCGGACCTAAGGTAAGGGAAATATCACAATCTCATTTTTATCCGAGATTGTTTATACTTTGGAATTTATTGGGGGTGAATTTTATCATCCACATAAATGTTTCATCAATATGTAATATTTACATCATTCTAAAATAGTTTATATCCAATTTTACCCTTCGGTGAGTTTTTAGTAAAAGATATGAAAGGAATCTTTTGTCGTTTTTTGTACGAGGTACTTTTTGACTTTTCTGGCAAAAGTAAGAGAAGAATGTTTTCTTTTAACTTATACGGCATGAATGGATTTTTAAAACACTATTTCCAAGAAGCTTCCTTTAAAAGTTTTGAAGTTTATTTTTAATCAAATTCTTTCAGTTTAAAATTTTATGACATGTTAAGAAAGGAAAAGTGTTTTTGAAGTAGAAATGATATTTTCCTCAAGAATGGAGTTCAAGTGTTTTATCAAAATTATTTTCCATCTAAGATAATAAAGGGTTCTGTTTCTATCCCTATTATTACATGGATTTTATTATGTTGTGATGGAAATATTTTTATGAATTCCTTTATCTTATATGAATTGTTTTATGATGTCACGATGTTTAAGATTCCCATTTTTATTACATGGGTTATGATATGATGTATAGTTTATGATTTTGTGGCACACATAAGAATAGTATCATTATGAGATGGGTGGGACCTATATCTCCCTCCAATGCATTGGGTAAAGATTTTATATCTCATGAGAAATACATGGCTAGAATGGAAGGTTAAACCGGTTCAGTGAAGCAGGACTGAATGAACTCGGTTCAGAAATGGACTTTGTCCACTAAGATGGTCTTGGCAATGAGTCTTGACTAATAAGAAATTATTCTCTATGATTATGTGTGTACACCACAAAGTTTCATGTTTTAAGTTATGATTATTGGGATTACATTTCACTACTATGATTTATCCCATGTTATGATATTATGATCTTTTTTGCAGGTTAAGATTTCCAAAATGTTATGTTCTTATGAATATAATGTGATTGATATTTCTTTTGTTTACCCTTACTGAGAATTTGAGCTCACCCTTTTATGTTTTCTTTTCCCCGGGATATAAAGAAAGGTTTTAGGTAAGAAAAAAAAGGATAGGTCTTTATGGGAGATGTTGAAGATCTTTCACCATGATTAGAAGATTACGTTCCGAGTTTCCAAAGACACTAAACTATTACGGTCCTTGTGTGTGTGGTTTTGTTATGTACTAAGTATTCTGCAAAAGTAATGTAATGTCCTTGTACGTCAAGCTTCGGGTCTCTACAGATATATAGTTAGTCCATCCATTACTATTCACTATGATACAAGGGGTACATTCTCCCCATAGTACCACTTTATACCTCTACTTTTTGTTGGTAACCTCTAGCATATAGGGAGGTGAACCTAATTTTATACAGTGCTCTGTTGGTATGAGCGTTGGTCATTAGTCTAGGGTAGTGGAGACATTATAAACATAACTTGATAATTTTTCCAAAACCAATAAAATAGTCCCCAATTCAATCAAGGGAAAAATCCAAAACCTAATTCTCCCAAAACAAGTGAATATTTTTCAAAACCTTTCCTTTCTAAATTCATGACCCATTGATGATGAGTCTCAAAACAAATTTCAAAGGTAAAGTGTATTTTAAAAATAGGTAAAGATTTTAAATTCCACCAAACATATTTTGAAAGAAACTCTCATTTTTTAAAATTATTCAAAATCCCAATTTCTTCAACTCAAATCATTCATATAAAATACACCACCATTTCAAATCACTTTTCCTCATTTTAAAAAATTTAAACATTATTTTCCATGATATTTTCATTAAATTAAAAATGTAATTTTAAAAAAAAATACCCATATAGGTTAAAAACACTTTGATCTCAAACAATTAAATAATTTTGAGGAAATTGTTTTTTCAAAATTCATAAAAATCAACCAATTTAAAACCAAAGAATTCCCCAAAACTTTTTTGGAAAACCAATTTCATTTTATGAATGATCCAAAAGGCTCCCATTTATACCAAAACCTTTTTCCATAAAATACTCCTTATCCATCTCAAAAAATAAATTTCACAATAATAAAATAATAGGAACAACATAAAAAATCTCAATCTACATCATCAACATATCATAAGAACCACCTTGACTCTTCCCCCATCATTGGGAATTTCTCAAGACCAGTCTAAACAATAAGATGAATGGGATTTAGAACCATGATTTACATAGCCACATGGTTGGATGTTCATGATCTAATCATGAAAACATTCCTATAACATTTTCAATATTGATAATTTGGTCAATATCTTATTTATTAGGAAATGAAAACCAAGCACACTCTCACAATCTGTCTTCTGTTTTCATCCCAAAATCTATCCCAACCACTATGGAAACTCACACTATGCCAATTAGGATCAACACATGATCAAACATAATCCATAAAAATCATGAATTAAAAATCCAAACCCCATTTCCCATGGTATATCAAGGATAGGGAAATGAAAGAGCTGAAAATACTCTCCCCACACCTACCTATAGAGTTCTGATAAAAAATTCTAACTCGATTCTACCCTAAAACACTTAAATAGAAAAGGGGATTGTATCAACCAAAGCATTTTAAAAATATTATTACATTATTTTTAAACATAAACATCCAATAATTACATCATAATGATTATGAGGCCTAGTGTATTTGGAATACTAGGTTAATATTACATCAAAAAGAAACTAAAACATGGCATCCTAATTTCATTGTTCATAATGATCTCTCAAGTCCATTTGAGCTTCTAAAACTGCATAGGGTAACCTGGGGAATACAACAAATAAATGGGTGAGAAAAAAATACTAGTAAGGGAATAAACATGATAAGTAAATATAACATGTGATTCAAAGGTATAACATGATATCATCAAATATAATACTCATGAGTAATCACATGTAATCATAAAATAAAGAACATGGTATCATAAGATTATGGTAAGATAGGAAATGTAAAAACAACATATAACATGACAATAACATGATTCAAGGATAAATTCCTAGAAATATCTGATGGTGGGATAAGTCCCACAATGAATTAGGTTTACACCCTAATCCCATACATGATGTCTCTTGAGTCTAAAACAATACTCAATGAATTGGAGTGTTATATGGGTGCACCCATCATATAAGCTATATCGAGATCACCCAACATTGTCTGGGTGCACCTATCATAACATGCTCATGATTTTTGTGTGCTGTAAAAATAAAATCAACAATAAGGTTTAACATATGAATTAAAAATGGAAAGGAAATTAGTTTCATAACCTTTTATCATATCATTATTGAAAGATATTTCATAATGAAGGCATTTTAGAGATGAAAATAAGGAATGTATTACCCCATAAAATTAAGGGAGAATAAGATGGGTATATATGTGAGAGAAATATGTAATTTAGAATCAATCCATAACATCAAAGGTTTTTTGCATTGATGAAAATATCTTTAGAATATTACATGGAATATTTTTGAGAAAAATAACCTTTTCCTGTTGAAATCACTTCTACAATTTATAAAAATTTCAAAAAAAATTATAGGAAAAATTTCATTTTAAAATAACCATAAAAAAATTATAAAGTAAGAATAAACTAATATTTTGGTAATGATGGTGGGTAAATATTTACATGTTGTATAAGTTTAAAAAAACATTCTTTCCAGACTGTTGAATAATGCTTAAAAAGTAACTCTTTCATAAAACAATAAGAATATTACTTTAAAAATGTTTTTGTAAAATGTCACCATTTGTGAAAATGTCTTTAATTAATCATTTTTATAATGTTAAAAACATTTTGGAAATTTTTTTTAAAAAATATGAATATTAAAGAAAATGGATATTTTACAGAAGATAGAAATAAAGACATATTTTCCTAAAAACATTTTCTCAATAATTTTAAGTACCAAAAAGTAGAAAATGGTAAAATTACTTTAAAATTTTATTAAAAACCAAAGGATCATAAAATTAAAGAGTTTTATTATAAATTTATTAAATAATTTCCTTTAATATAAATTCAAGCATAAATAATCTAAATTAAAACATGATTGAAGCATAAACCCTTACTACTTTGGTAACTTTTGAACCATAAACCCCATGAATGAATTAAATTAAATGTAACTTAAACTAACATGAGATGTGAAGGATTCATGATATAAAATTTAAATTGTAAATATATACACCATATAAAATAAATTTGGTGCATAAAATTAAAATATGGCTTAATGAAGGGAAATTGAGATGAAATCTCTTATTGTTTAAGAGACGTCTGAATAAAAAATGTTTGAAAGAGTGAGAGATAAATTAAAGATAAAGTTAAAATACCATTAATAAGAGTAACATATGATTTTAAATATTTAATTTTAATTATATACACTATTTAAGATAAATTAGGTTCATAAAAGAACATGTGTCTTAAAGAAGGAAGTTTTGAGATGAAACCCTTACCTTGAGTCTAGACTTTGTCGTATATGTATTTTATCACCTGTATAATAAAAATATATCAATAATTTATTTTCCTAAGGAACTTTTTCTATTCTAAACCATTATATATAAACCATTTATTGCATTTATTTTAAGGGGGTATTTAATTACATAACTTGTTATGTCCACGTCGGGAGTTTTTTAGGACGTTGAGTTCATAATTTCAAAATAGAATTGGTGTGTTGACCATGGTTAAATGGGTAATTTTTCTATAATCTCAAGAATAATAATAATGAAATAATTATCATTTTTATACATAATTTATACATTTAAAAATAACTATGATTAAAGGTTATGAAAAATGAATTATGTTAAAATCATGGAGATGGTAGGCCATACATATGAATGTGTAATGTATCCATTTTTCAATGATTATGATGGAAAGAAGGAAAGGGTTATTTTAACTATATATAATTATCATAATATCATAAAATCATATTTTTTTATTTTAATACACTTACATATTCTATTTATTTTAAGTGGTAAAAAAATGAATGACACCGCTTCGTGAGGTAGTAGTTTGTTGTACATATGAAAGTTGTTGTTTTTCTATGGATGGTAAGGTAAGAAGGTATATGATATATTAATTTTCTAGAATGATTAATATTTAATTAATATAATATATAAATATTAAATATATCATCATGAAGATCTACGATAGGATATTATGTAAAATTAATTACATCGATTTGTGAGGCGGAAATTTGCCATACACACGAATGATGACTTCATTTACCATTTGACGAAAGAGGATATGGATGAATATTATGAAATTAATATAATAATGTATTTTTATATAGGATATACTATTTTTATTTTATTTTAATTGTTAATACATAATTTAATGTTGAAAAATAAGAATAATAATGAAGGAGATCAGTGAATATGATTACCTTCGCTTGGAGGAACCTCCATTTGATATCATATTAAGGACCCTAAGGTTAGTATTTTAGGAAGAACAGAAGCTATAAAATGAATTTAATTATTTTTTAGAGAGATTTTTGTAGGGTTATTTTTATCCAAATGTCTTTATAGATGTGAATAATTAAGGGGAGGGGTTCCCTTTTATAATTGAGGAGAAGTGACATTTTTGTAAATACCCAAAACTATTTAATAATGGGAAGTCTCTCTCATTCAAAGTGCCTCCAAAACTGAAAAATAAATGATTGTAGGAGTTCTAAGGCTGAGAAACACCTACACCACTAAAAACAAAGATGTTTTAAACATTTTATCCCCTTTAACTCTGAGGTTACTCACTTTTAGCATTTTAATTTTTTTAATATTTTTAATTTTCATTATGACCAATAAAATAAAACCTACTAGCATCATGAAAAAACTATTTTTTTAAAAATGTATTTTTCAAGGAAAATATGAATTTACATTAACTATATGACTAGTATTATTCATTGGATGAATTTCAATTCATAAAGGTATATTTTTAATCTATAAATTTCTTTTAAATAATTCCTCATTGTGATTTATTTTAATTAATTAAAATGGAGATGCTTAAGAAAATTTAAAATAATTTCCATTAAAATATGTTTTTATGCCTAAGAATAAACTTATACTAAAATTACTTATAAATATGATTAAAATATAATTAATTAGATTGAATATAACTAAATAATTATTATGTTACTTTGAAATAAAATTATAATAAAAATGGTACTTTTAGATTACTTAAATTATTTAAAATAAATAAAAGTTTTAAAAAATTCTAAATTTTTAAATATTCACTAAAAAATCAATATTTTCTAAAAAAATCCAAAAATTTCACCCCAGACAAATTTTTTACATATTTATTTAAAAAATATATTTTCATTTTATAAAAAAAATTCTAAATTTTCAAAAAATTATTTATAATATATTCTCGTAAGAAGAAATAAAAACCATTTTAAAAGAAAAATTATTTTTTGTAGAATAAAATATCTTTATTAAAAGTTGAGTTATTTTTAAGAATTTATAAATAAATTTATATAAGAAATTTATGTATATTTCATAAAAAATTTAATAATATTCATACCCGCTAATTTAACAGCTAGGTTAAATCCATCACATTTATATAATAATATTTTAAAATTATATTGTAGTTCGTTTAAACTCAGTGTTGTGCGTTGAATACTCTTTTGAACACCGAATTATTTTAAAATATTGGGGTATAAGATTCTTCCCCCCCCCCCCCTCATAAATAATTTTTATCCTCACACTTTTAACATGCGCTCAATAGTCAATGGTTTGATATTTGAAAATTCCCTTTCACTACTACAAATAGGGCTTATAATAGTGCTAAAAATCGCCTTTAACAGCGCTAAAAAAGCACTGTTAATCTCGGAGAACATAAAGGGGGACCTTTATCAATGCTAAAAAAATCACTGACAAAAGTGCTCCTTTATTAGTGCTTGCTTAGCGCTGATAAAGGTAGTCTTTATCAGTGCTATTTTTAGTGCTGATAAATGTATAATATATCAGCGCTAAAAATAGCACTGATAAACACTACCTTTATCAGCGCTATTTTGAGAACTGATAAACACTACCTTTATCAGCGCTCAAAATAGCGTTGATATATTACCCATTTATCAGCGCTTAACTAGTGCTGATAAAGGCCAAAGATCCTGTGCAAAACCAAAACCTGCACAGAACCTGCACACATGACAGCACCTGCGCACAGCACAAACAACACTCACACACAAAGCACAGAAGAACAAAAATGATACATACATTTACTTGAAATCATGAATACACTTCTATATACATTTCAAACAATGTTTAATTTGGTTACAATTACAATTATCCAACAAATAGTTAAAAAACATTGATTTTTCATCCTTTTTGCATCCATCCGCTCTAAAAAATTGTCGTCCATGGCGGCGGTTTCCGAACAAAGCATTCGAACTCAGGAAAAAGATTTCACCTATATAAGAAATAAAATATTATGTTAGTAATACAAAAATGAAATAAATTAAACATTAATATGAAAGAATACATTAAAAAAAATTTAATTGTTACCTATTACAACATTTATTTTCATTAGTTCATAGGTCTAGGAGAGATGACTATAGAGCGATAGTTCCTTCCCCATTGTGATGTGATGACCTGGGTAGGTAAATATTTGTGGGATGGTTTGTGGATTTTGGAGACTTTCATGAGGATTTCAGGCTATCGTGACACATAGGGGACCCAAGAACATTCCCAAGATATATGCGCTCATGTTAGTCTATATAAGAAATGAAAAACACTCATGAAACGGGACCCTTATTTACTCAAATTGCTAGCAAACTACCGGGATGCCTAGATAGTATAAGAGGACTCACTCTAGTTATACCTAGACGATGGTTTCATCCTTATTTTAGCTAATATTTGGGTATGTAAATCCTATTAGATTCAAAAATTGATTCTATTCTAAAATAGATTGTATAAAAAGAGTGGTGGATCCTAGGGGAGAAGTCCTACAAAGGAAATGCACTAATGAATGCCTATAAAAGATAGCATAGAGAAAGAAGCACCAGGACTCTTACACAATCGTTTCAGTACTCAGATCGGTGGGTAGGGAAAGACCTCCATAGCTAGATACCTAGATAATAGAAAGGGAAGCACTTAGCACACATACAGGATTCACCTCACTCTATTCCAGACTAGCGGCATGAGAGGGAGGAATTGGGGAGTTCAGTTGGGATCAGAGGGGAAATACCTCTTCTGGTAAACAAATAGTTATGGACTTAGTTATAATGCTTGTACTTATATTGATATTTCCCTCTAGAAGAGACTCGTTGTAAATATACTCGATCGGGATACCCAGCTAGAAAATGACTCCATTTATGCCTTTTGTAAGGCCTACCCCTTATAGAAGGAAGAGGTCTTTCAGCACCTGATTGTAGACCAACCATAGGAGGGTCTGAAGAGATGAACCTCTATAATCTTCTTACAGGACGTAAAAACTACCTAACCTAATGAGGATATAAAAAATTATATTTTCAATGTATAAGAGAGACCTTCGGGAACTATAAATGAGAAGGAGGCCAGAGGGAGGATGATAGGTTTCTTTTATTGATCTCTTCTAGTTAGAAAAATACACAACGTTGGGCCTAGATTAGAAGGAAAGTGTTTCTAAATCTATCTATCACAAGGTTCCTCCCTCACTCTCACTAGAATAGAGAAGTAAATGATTCCCCATTCAGCCTCCCTAGGGGGATCCCTTCGCTCAACGTGAAATTCAAAAAATTATTATCGTATAATAACCACTGAAATCATATTGTCTCCTTTAAAAGGAAAGCAACCAAACTCAAAAAGTAAAAAGGATCCTTTTGATGCTCAAAATATTCCAGTTTTGTTGGAAGGTGACAACTCAACAGGACCCAATACTAAGTTCTTGCTTTAGCCCAATGGATCCTGATTCCTTGTAGTAATAGGATTGATCTCCCAGTTATCCATACTTTCTCCTGGCATTATAGGTTTAATGGTGCTGCCTTATGACATACTAGGGAGTGTCCGGATCACATAAACTTATTCTTCTTGAGAAAACACCCACTGTAGGACTTTTTCTTGTACTTCATCATAGTAAAATGACTCTCTCATGTACAGGGGAATGTTTATCAACTTTTATACCTCAATGGTTTCTCCGGGCTCTGGTGTTGACATTTCGGGTTGGAGGATATAAGCAGGCATATGGGAATTAATAGTAATGGGAGGCACATATCCCAAACTTGTCATGGTAAGTTCTTTTCCCTCCTGTTTTTCTATATTCTTCCGTTGGGTTTCATGTTTCCTGTCATCTTTGGTTGGCTCATACCCCAGAAGATGGGGATAAAGGGGTTCACTATATAATGAATCCCTTGTTTGATCTCCATCCTCGCCTTCCATCAACAGGTGATCAAATAGGGTTTTTACACTATCTAAGGAGACAATCCCTATGTAAGTATGGAGTGACATGGGTATCCCTATTAGGAGATCATCTCACAGGGGAAGAAACTCCCTGAGATATTTAGGAAGTGAACCACCTCGTTCATAATAAATGATGTATGATGGTTCAAACCTGTTGCTTAAAGGGATAAAAGGCCTGGCCGATATATCTATACCACTATCCCCCCTTGTCTCAGGTTGAACTGGAGTCACCTCCCCCTCATTGTGTTCCTCGAAGCGATCCTCTTCAGCAACCAGAACCGGCCCTTCCAAGGCATTCACCCTGCCAAAAATCACCCCAGTTCCCTGGCCATCCGTGACCAACTCTCTACTGACCTCCTCTCCTCCCTCTGATCAGCCACCACTGTAGGTTGAACCTCCCTGCCACTTCCTTCTGGTCTTTCTTCCTCTAGAATAGGTACCGCCCTCGCACCAACCTCCAACGCCTTACTCAAGAGATATCCTTCTCCTCGAACAGATCCAAGACCAGCCACTGCCTTCATTCTATAGTCCTCAACCTGTTGTCATTCCAGGGCCCTCCGTTATTGCAAACTGCCAAGCGGTGACAAATAGAACAATAATCCGTCCAGTCCTCATAAACCACCTGTTGTTTGCACCTATACTCCTCCAATTGTAATCCATACATGATCAAAAGGTATCTAGGAAGCATCCAATTCCACACAAACCCGGGGATTAACCAGGTGACACACAACTTCTGTTTAAGAATCAGAACATAAATACCTTCCTACGAGATTACCTAGCATGCGAATAACAGCCGGATTCTGAAAAGGCAGTGGAATACCCCACACATCTTCACCTCCAATGGTAAGGGAGTAACCAAATCCAATATATGGATACAGATAATATATATATATATATATATACTTAGTTAGAATAATCGCAAATGAGATGGTAAGGGCAGTGTTGTTAAAGGCGCATGCATCCCCAAGCACCCTTTGCGCCTTATTGCACCGCGCGCCTTTGACAACAATGGGTAAGGGGATATCCATCTTACAGATCATTCAAGGAAGAAGAGTAGCCAACAGTTCCAAAAGTCCCTCAATGATACCCATTATCTCAAAAATCTACCTAAAAATAATTTTGCAAGTCAAACAACAACACATGTGCTCAAATACAGGTTTAAACAAACAAGATACAGAACATTGAAATCTCTTAAAAATGAACCAAGGGGTACATGACGTGTGATAGGAACCAAACGGTGTCTGGTACCACTCCACCTATGAACCATGTCCATGGGGCTACATGTACCCAACTACAAATTGTGTGTTCATCCTTGTACACATCGTGTAGTAGGGTTTTCTCCAGATTCTCAAATACTATCTCTACATGTTGAATCTGATCCCTCTACTTTAATTTTAGAAATATTTATATTTAGGCCCTATATCTAACTGAAAATGGTGGATATAGACCATATTTGTTGTTTCCATCCATCATTTATTGGAAAATAGATTTTGTTGATCCTCGGTGGTTTCGTCGTTCACCCCATACGCACTGCACACCATCATGCCTTACTTCAATATTGATTTGTTAAAAGATCAATAATATGAATCCGAGGATAGAAACAATTGAGTAATAAATTAAGATTTCAATACATCAGATCATTCTCAATCCATAATTGGTACATATCAATATAAGGGATCGATCTGCTCAAACTATTTAATCAACAAGAGTGTAAACATAAAATTTAAGATTCCTACTCGGATATTGGATCATTTTTTAACAAAAATAATGCTATCTAATGATTGAAGGAAGTCATTGTGTTCATTGTATCTCGATCTACTCTAATATTTTATTTCTTCATCATCCAAGGTTATTCACCAAAGAAGGTTGGAGGATAATCAATGATCATATATAGATAACATAAGTAGTAGGAATTCACCTTTATCCTATTTGTGTACAATCTTCCATCAGGTGTGCTTCCCATTAATTTCTAAACACATCTATATCATCTTCTAAATATGGGTTTTTGCGACAGTCATGGTAGTACTGAAAAAATATAAATACACAAAGGATTAATAAATATTTTAAATGAACTCATAATTATTTTCAAAAATACCTCGCCAGGGATGCTAGTTTGTGGATGAAATATGATCTCTTTCATAAATTTACAAACATAATAACCACACTCCTTTCTGTTTATTTGTTTTGGACACTACAGAAACATCAACAATAATAATAAATTTTTTTATATGTGTTTGGATAGTGCAATGTTATTATATATAATAGGATACTTTTCCCGTTGTAGAACTTGTAGGCATTCTTATCCTTAGGCCCTGGATTCATTCCATGCATTAGAAGATATTGATGCACCGCCCTATCATAATAGAATCCCCATTAAAATATAAAATAAATTATATTACTAGATATTTAGTTTTAAAATGTTGCATCTAGTGTATTAAAAATTAACAAACGCCATCATGCGTGGCCGGTTTGTTCGATATCCATGCATTGAATCCAGAAAATAAATCTTTGGAGTATCCAAATTGACTAAAATCAACATCCAGTGGTTCCTAAAAATAAAAAAAGGTAATAAGTAAAGAAATAAATGAAAATATAGTTGATATTATTAAATTGTAGAGTTTTACCCCTGCATCATTGGTATTAAAAAGAGTCTGTCATCCGTAATTTTGTTTTCAAACAATTTGAGCAGGGATGACATTATTGGAGCCTCTTTATCACAATCTATTTCATCTTTTGATGAGGTGATGTGAGGACTAATGAGTCCAAATTTTTGTTCATGGGGAAATCCCTTCAATTGTTTTTCATATATACGCCTGCGAAAAATATAAAATGTATTTAGTCATAATTATCAGAGTATATCATCTTTTGTAAAATCAAGTCATAAAAACATACCTCATGTATACATTTACAACTAAGGTGCCTGGCCATTCATACTTTAGGAGTTCATTTACATTTTCAGCTCTAATTAAATCTGATGTTTCCTCTCCATACATATTTTTTTCAAAATCAATTGTGTGAGTATTTCCGTCTTTCAACTTTGTATCCACATGAGCCTACAATGATATTAACTGTGGATATAGAACGAGCAGGGTGAAGGTGCTCTCAGTAGACCGTTTCAATCAGTTGGTTGATCCTTGAGATAGTTTTGAGCTAATATTTTGTTTCACCCCACAGTCTTTGTCATTCTGTAATAACATTCATTGGTTCAGACCTTTTTTTATTAAATGTTAAAGGTCCAGCTTGAAAAATAAATTGGAAATGGATACCTTTTGTCGACATGTTTTTACAAGAATTTTTGGCCATGCGATGAATGTTCCAACATCTTGTTCAACCATATTAATGTCATCATCGTTATTTGGAATAGGTATCTCAGCACTCGGCTCATTAGCTACGTTAATTGAGACTCTAAGATAATCTTTTGGAAGTTGTCTGTTGTGTAGCATGTCATTTTGCGTATTGAACACCGTAGACCTTGCTACAAGGCGATAGGTGGGAGTTGATAGATATAAATCATAGTCATTTTCACCCTGTAGAATATTAGTACAGGAAATGTATTAGTTTCTATGTAAATCACATTTCATAGAAACAATTATTAAAAAATTTATTACCTCATCTAAGTCAGGTTTTTTAGGGGAATGGCTCACCTCAAAGATGGTGGGGGGTGGGGCGGGATCGTCACACATGGGTTTTTGTTGAGTTGTTTCTTATCTTTGCCTCTCCCCCATCAATTTTGCTATCATCTCTCTCTGGTATTTTAATTCTTCTTGAAAAAATGATAATTTTTCTTGCAGCTTTTCCATTTTTTTCATTTTGATCCTCTGCTTGTTTTTATTTTTGAAAATATGTTCAGGGTGTCACCCCAAAACCCGCACCTCTGACACGACCATACTGCTCTGGATGCTTCAAGGCTTCTTAAAGTATGTCTACATCTGGTGCAGTTGTTATTGATTCTTGTGACTTTGTCAGATATAAAATATAGAAAAATAAGTAGTTATTGTAATGTAATAGCAATTTAAAGCAAATCAAATTTATATTATGTCATACTTACACATGTTTCCCACACTTTTTGTGTGTTTTCATCTGTCAGTATCCCCTCTTTATTTACACGAGCATCCTTCCATAGTACATGGTGTGGGATGGATATGGATTTCGATTTTGATTCATCAAATCCGCATATAAATAGAGAAACATGGTTATGGTGTTGTTTTATGTCACATACAAGTAGTACGGTAGATTTAAAAGGTGTGCCAATTTTTTCTCAAGTACAGCATACCCCATCCTTTCTTTACGGTAAGGGTACGGTGGTTCTGTTGCGCATTTTTTATTTTCAACACTCAGATGTTGTTTCATAAATAAAAAACTGTCAATCAAGGTGATGAATACAAGAAAATGTCAAACAATGTATTACCCCACACAATGTACCTGAAAATTCTTCTCCCCACGATGGTTGCTAAACGCGTCCCACACTCCTTGGGATATCAAGTGTTCGTAAAGAGGAGGTGGGTGCGGCTTGATTTTACCTTCTGCGTCTTTAAGATGATATTTCGTTAAAATTGTGCAGAAACCTCTATGAATCCTTCCTGCAACTCTTAATACATATTCCTTGTGTGAGGAATCTACTATAAATTCACTCTACAATGGATGATTAAGAGTAAGTCAATGTTTTGGTATTTTATTTTATTTTAATAAATTAAAAAAATGATATCATAATGTTACCATAATCTCTTCCCACATTAGTGTCTTCAACCCGGTGACAACATGGTGTCACGAATGTACATCAATCAGCACACGTTGCTGAGTGACAATTCCAATGTAGCTACTAAATATGGCTCTGTTGGGGTTAACATGTTGGACTCGCTTTTTTCATCCCACCTCAAATTTGATGCCTTTTGCTTTTGCCTTAAGGATTTTGGCTAACACTGTTAAACTACGATGCTCTTTTTTTTGTGCTTTTAGGGTTTCATTTCCAACCATTTCCTCAGAAGTAGCATCAATGTGTTCCCCCGGAGTGCTAGCATCCGCACTGGGACCAGAAGTAACAGGTTGAGAAACCTATTGTACCTCAGCACTAGGACCAGCAACAACAGGTTGAGGAACCTATTGTTGCTCTGCACTGAGACCACCAACATCTGGTTGAGAAACCTGTTGTTGCTCTACAGTGGGACCACTAGCTGCTGGTTGAGAAACCTGTTGTTGCTCTGCACTGGGACCACCAGATACTGGTTGAGAGACCTTCTGTGCCTCGGGATTGGGCACATCAGTAGGTGCAGAAGTCATTATCTTCAAAAGTGGTTTAATATTTAATTTAGATTACATAAAAATAGTATCGAACAGATAATAAAATAACGTAACACAATGTATATTACAATAAACAAATAACCTGATTATTGTACTCTCTTTTTTTTCTTTAAAGGCTGAAGAGATTTGACTCCTCTATCGACTATGTAAATCCCTTCATTGTGGTCTCCTCTGACATACAAAATGTCGTCGACATTGGGACTGCTGCGAAATTATTGTGAAGTCCCTATAAAATGGTCAACCTCCGTTGAACTTTCATCTGACCCTTCATTTTTTTTGGTCAATAACAGAACAATTGACCAATTTCGGTTTGCGGGGTCTAGAACATAAAATACTTGTACTGCATGTGATTCCATTATAAATGGTTCGTCTTTCTTCCCTTCCTTACTAAAATCAACTTTCACAAATCCTAATTCATCCATTTTAACATCACTCTTGTTATCAACCCACTTGCATTGAAAAATTGGCACCTTGAATTTCGTATAATCTAACTCCCATATTCGTTTGATGATGCCAAAGTATGACATATTCGCATAAATTGGATTGTTGTCCTTAGCACCGGAAACATGCATCGACTCAGCCACAAGTTTAACCCCGCTATTATGCATGGTACTGTCTTCATCATGTTTATTAGTATAGAATGTATAACCATTAACTGCATAAGCATTGTAAGATAATACGTACACATTTTCTCCTCCGGCTAGCCATCGAAGTCTTTCTGAAATTGAGTCTAGATTTTCATCTAACTGCTTAAAAATATGGTCTCGAAACCATCCTATAAACTTTTGATTATGTGTATCTAATATCCATTTTTCATCCCTAGAAGGATTCAAACGACTAAGAATTTCTTTGTGGGTTTGAACATATGGGTCAACATCGAAACTGTTATGAAAAACACAATGGTGGGCCTACTCCTGATATGTAATATTGATTGTGACAACCTCTCTTCTAGAAATTCCTTCACCCTCAAGCCGCTCAGTGGGACGAGATTCAGGTAGGCCAACAATTTCCACACCATATAAGTATTCGGTACAAAATTCAACAGCTTCCTCAACAATATATTGCTCCGCAATACAACCCTCTGGCCGACTTCAGTTTTTTACATACCCTTTCAAAATATTCATATATCGTTCAATGGGGTACATCCATCTATAATGTACAGGACCACTTAGTCAAATCTCTCTCACCAAATGAACCATAAAATAAACCATCATATCAAAAAATGTCGGCGGGATGAACATTTCTAGTTCACATAATATGACGGTAATTTCTCTTTCCATAGTTGGCAATTTCGCTGGGTCTACAACTTTTCTGCATATAACTTTGAAGAAGAAACAGATTTTCGTTAATGTATGGAAGAAATTCTTAGGAAAATGCAACGTAAAGCTATAGGAATTAGATCTTGCATCAAAACATGGCAGTCATGTGATTTCAGACCCTTTAATTTTAAATCTTCCATTGACACGATGTTCTTTATATTTGATGAATAACCCTATAGAACCTTTACGTCATTCAAGAAGTTTCAAAACTGATATCACTCCTTCCTGGAAAGAGTGTAAGTAGCAGGAGGAAGAAATGTTCATTTTTCACCCTTCACTGGTGCCAACTCTTCTCATATTCCCATCTCAACCATGTCTAATATAGCCTTAATTCCATTATTTGTTCTTCCGGGTGAATTTAGCAACGTGCCGATGACACTATCACATAAATTTTTTTCAACATGCATAACATCAAGAAAATGTCTGACATACAGACAATTCCAGTATGGTAATTAAAAAAAACTGATCTCTTTTTCCAACCAGTTATCGTAATGTTTTTCGAAAACAGTTTACCAAAAGCAGTGTCCAAATCTTTTAATTTCTCAACCAATTGATCACCTGTTAGTGGAGACAGTTTTGTACGTTCTTCTGAACTTCCATCGAATGATGTCATCCAAGATCGGTACTTATGTCATCGGGGTAGAAATATGCGATGTTCTAGAAACACGGTTTTCGATGAATGTTTCAACCTAATTGACTGTGTACCTTGTTCGCAAATGGGACACCCTTGAGTTCATTTAATGTTATATCCTGACAAATTTCCATAAGCAGGAAAGTCATTTATCGTCCCCTACAACATGGATTTCAAAGTGAAATATTCATTTTTGTAAGCATCATACAACGTAACACCTGAATCCCACAATATTTTCAAATCCTCGATCAATGGGGCCAAATAAACATCAATATCATTACCCGGTTGTTTTGGTCCTGATATAAGCATAGATAACATGATGTATTTTCATTTCGTGCATAACCACGGTGGTAAGTTATAGTTTACCAACATAACCAGCCATGTACTGTGACTACTGCTTCGAAAACCAAAAGGATTCACCCCATCTGTAGATAAGGCCAGACGAATGTTTCTCAGCTCGTTCCCAAATTCAGGATACTCATGATCAATTCTCTTCCACTGAGGAGAGTCTTTCAGGTGACATAGTTTCCCATCATTAATTCTTCTATCTATATTCCATGTCAATTGTCCTGCAGTATCCTCACTTTCATATAGGAGCCTAAACCTAGGAATGATTGGAAAGTACCATAAAACTTTCATAGGACTAGAATCATATTTCTTGTATCGAGAAGCACCACACTTTGGTCATTATTTAAGTGATGTATGGTCTTTGCGAAACAATATACAGTCATTTGGGCAGACATGTATTCTTTCAGAGATCATACCCATCGATCGTAGCATTCGTTTGGCATCCTATGTTCAGCTTGGGATTTCATTATCTTCTGGGAGCATGTCATTCAGGAGAGCAATTAGTTCCGTAAAACTGGCGTCACTCCACCCATTGCCTTATTTCAAATTATACAGCTTCAATACGGCTGACAATGCTGTATATTTAGTGCAACCAGCATACAATGGAGTTTTTTCACAACTCTTTAACTTCTCAAACAATTTTGGGAAATCACAAAGTTTATCTTCAACTATCCTTGTCATTTCATCAATATAATCTTCATCATTATTCACATATGTAATCTCACCCTCCATACAATTGTCTTCACCGTTTACGCTTCTAATCATATCAGATGATCTATAAAATGTCGTGTTATCTGATCCACTACCTACATTCGTTTTTTCCCCGTGTTTATTCCAACATGTATAACTTCGATCTATTCTGTGATAGATCAGGTGTTCTTCCAACTCCTCTGGACTAATTTTTCTTGAATAACAACAGTGTAAACACGGACAAAGGATTTGAGAAGGGTCACATGCATGATCTTTTGCAAACTTGATAAACTCTTTCACGTCATCTTCATACTATTTTGTCAACTAATTGACATTCATCCATTCTTTATTCATATTCATCATCTTTATGGGTTCGGTCTGGAACTTGCCTAATATTATGTTTTAATTAATCAAGTAGCATTTTTTGGGTTTTATAAAAACAAATCATGGTACAAATTCCTCTAAAATCATGTGAAATCCATATACATGGTGTGTCCAGTAGGGTGAACATCGTGTATAGATAAGATACCTGATTTAATCTGACATATATCAAATTTATTCCAAGATATTCTTACAAAGACTGAATGATGCCTTTGAAAATACATGACATATAGAACAACTTGAGCTAAAGGTGTGTACTTTAGATACATATTGAGTCACCTCCCCAGCTATGCATCACATTTTTGTGGAATACACGGTGTGTAGTCCTTACATGACCACTAGGGGTGTATAGTCTATACACATCAAGTTTCTATGGTATCTATACATGGTGTGAGTGAAGTAAAACACATGTCATATGGTTCTACCATTATTTCATGGCATGTACATGTTTTCATGATGAAGTATATGTCTTGGAGATACATTGTGTGTGACCTAGGTTCACATGACATGTAACATTTAAAATGAAACTTATTACAAGTTTGAGTCAGAAGATTAGTCATGTGGTGTAAATTTTGGAGATAAATGTTGTGTGTCATTAAAATCTATATGAAATCCATGTATGGTGAATCATGTTCCATTTAACCAGACTACATACCATGTATTTTAAATTGTCTCATAGAGTCCTATAGAAGTGGTTTTCTAGGATTCAATGGAATTGCACTAGTAACAAAGTGGTGGTGCCATTGAAATGGGTAAAGTTTGGATTGATATTTAATGGTGGAAGAACTAAAACATGGAAAACAAATGGCATATCAATCATGAAAAAAACCATAACACCGTACAAAAACACAATCATGATCACAATCGCAACACCATACAAACCAAACAATCACAATTTTAGATTTTACAAAGCATCCCTTATTCAATTTTGTTTGTTCATTAAGGGTTTATCATAGAAGTTTTATCATCCTGGGGTGTTCATTCATAATCCAAGTATACATAAATTACCAATTTTTATATTCCAATGTTCAATAAGAACCAACCAACATTCAATTCATTTAGTGCGCAAACAAGGACCACCAACGGCCACGATTTTCAGCGGGGCATTTATCCCATACATTTCACATTATAACCATCAATATGAAATAGTAATAACATGTGAACAAGAGGAAACCAATGAGTAATAGGAGAAAACTCATCGTTAAGGTGTCATTAAGCACACGGCAGAGGTGCATTCATGGCAGAGGAGAGTCACATAGTAGAGGAGATTTCTAACTGAAAAGAAAACATAAAATAGGGGAAACCTATGAGAATAAAATAATCTAAAACCGAGTACACCATTTACCACATCCCACAAACCCCAAGAACCCACTAAAATCGAAATCAACCCACACCATGGTTAAACATACCTTAATATAACAAGAGATTATAGAACCCACCTTTGATAGAACGAGTTCAACAGATTTTTAAAATATAAAAGATGAACATAAAATGGGTAAGCCCTGACCAATATGTCCTCCTTACTAGGTATAATCTCCAAGTTTATTCTAGATAGTATATCCCAAATGAGTAAGCCCTGATAAATCCTCTGTTATGACACCTTTCACGACATCCCTATCCTAATGATGGTCATTATTAAGAACACCAGAATCCCACCCGGATGGTGGTTGTTATATCCTTAGATGATGGAATGTCCCAACCAAATTGTTTGACATAATTAGATAACACATCACCCTTGCATGAAATTCTCCCACCTCATCCTATATCTGATGGATTCTTAACCCATGCATGTTCTACAGGTAATTAAATAGCATAAAAAATATACACTATATAAAGGAATAATATGGAATATCATGAATTTTTCACAAGGGGATATAAACTAACCATTAGATCATATATAAAGAACGAGTTTCAAGGTCTACTCACACTCTTGCAAGCAATAACATCATTAAAGGAAATCAATCCTAAAGCATTACATTAACATTAAAGGAACTCAAAAAACAACCAATGGGAAAAAAATAAACTCCCATCAACCCTAACATACTAGTCTGGTCAAGCTCAACCATTAACATCCTATTCATCACATAATCATAAAAAGATAGATTCACTAATAAAACCTAAGAAAAAAATCATATCGAATACACATATTAAACCATCAAATATTCATCTTCTCATTGGACCTAATCATAGGTGAAAACTAAAAAAGATTAGAAAAATTATTGACATACATCATAATGGTCCTATTAGCCTATTCAAATTTCCAAATATGCATAGCCTTTTCCATCACTAAAAATTGTTGAAGTGTTTTTTTCTTTTGAAAATAAATCTATGATCCTGCCACTCAAATCCCGCATGCTAATTTTTCATAAAAACCGAATCCCACCATCTACTTTTAGGGCATTCTAACAAGAAGGGGGAAAATTTCACAATAAGAAAATCTTGAATCTACAAGTACTCGTACAAAATCTTTAACATTGTACAAAAATACACATTAATTTGATGATCATTATAATCGTTTAAATAGTGTCTTCTGGAAGAGTAACTCATATAAAATATTCCAAGATTCATCCCTTCAATGTTCCAAAATTGGTGACTCATTGTGAAGGCGCGAAGTTGCTTATACCTATGTTTAGACAACACAGACAATAATCTCAATAAGATGATGGTCCATATGATTATTATCCCATTGTGTGACATCAAAATATTATTCACAGAGCATATTCATGGGTTTTCTTAGAGTAATGATGCAAAACAACATTAGAAAAATCATTGGTGACATAAAAATATTACTCAAATTAACAACTCATACTAGAGAAATGGTAAAATAAATCACATTACATAACAAAACCAGATTTGGATTATTAATCTATCAAAGTAAAATATAATGGAAATTTATAAAATTATATCATATTATTTCTACAGTTTCCTTTACCAAACCACCCTAGTCAATTAAGGATCATTATGATGAAACCTGGATAAATAGTTTCTAAAAATTACCTCATATGCCCCCACAAGATATACAAAATTGTGTACTAACTTTAATGTAATATGATGAACCTACACCTCTATTACAAATTTGTCACAAAATAGCTCTGATACCCTGGTTCCTATATACCTGAGTTGGAACTAACAAATCCTTGTGGGTTTCACCAAGTGTTTCATAACTGATTACATAATAAAAAATCAAATCACACGTTCAATTCAAGCGGTAGAAAAAAAATTACCTAAAAATGAATATCAATAATGGTAGTGGCAGCGACAGAGGCATCGCCGGAGGCGGAGTCAGCGGTGGTGGTAGAGGCAGCGGCGATCACGGCTATAGGGGCGGAGGTGGAGTCGGTGGTGAAGGAGGATGAGGATGAGGAAGATGAGGAGGAGGAGGAGGAGGATGAGGAGGATGAGGACGGGGAGGAGGACAGGTCATGGTAGATGAGGGGCCTAGTTCAGCTTCCGCAAAAGCTTGACCGCGTGCGAGCGAGGAGGGCCTATTAGGGTTATTAAATAAAAATCAATGGAACATTTATCAGCACTTGTTAAAAGAACTAATAAAGGTATGTTTTATTAGCTCTAAAATAAAAGCGCTGATAAAACACTCATTTATCAGTGCTTTTTTAGCACTGATAAAGAGATACCTTTATCAGTGCTAAAAAAGCGCTGATAAATGTTACCTTTTAACAGTGCTAAAAAAAGAACTGATAAAGGGTACACCTTTATCAGTGCTTATTTTAGTGTTCATAAACATAACATTATCAAAGCAACAGGAGTATCATCCACCAGATACAGAGCTAACTGGATAAAAGAATGAGAGGGTATGGCACCGTGCAGCTTTGTGTGGGGAAATGCTAGCCGATCAGCAATGCAAGGTGGGGAGATAGGTGATCAATGACTCAGAAAGATGGGGAGGGGCAGTTCAAGTGGGATGGGTCTATGGGTCCTGTATTGGGCATGGTATGCCTCTGGGCCTTCGGGTTATGTATTGCGGGTTTGTCAGGCCTAGTGTCTTAGGCCTAGGGGTCATGTGTGGGTTCCCCTTCAACCCTTTAAAGGGGGATTATCCATAATAAAATAAAAAATAAGTCCTTCGGGCCATTCGGGGTTAAAAAGGGTTAATAAAATTTCTTCTTAAAGGAGGGAAAGGGAATTATGATGTTCATCTAGAATAACTCATGACTAGGTTTCCAAGTAATATATAATTAGTGGAAAGTGAAAATACTGACATGTAATAAAGGCATAAATAATTATGGATAGTGATAGAGATTATATAATATAATAAAGTGCATGATCAAGAGAAATTTAACAACCAAAAAACCATAAATCTATGATGAATTAGAAGACCATTGATTCATCAGATGTGAAGGAAATAGGATAACATTTTTTCAATATTCTTTTCCTAGAGTTGAGGGTTTATTTTACTATCAAGATAGATAACACCATAAAATATACTTACCTGATATGTTTTTATTTTATAAACAGAATTACATCATTTCTGTGTGCATCGATCATTTTCCACTTCACCTCTTACTCTAAGAAATGAATATCCAATATAATTTGTTTATGCCTAAAGCACTAAAATTAACATTTAATGGATCATAAGATCCATAAAATAGTAACACTATATTCCTCATATATTTATTAAAAAAATGGTTAGAACAAATTGATATAATACCCAAAATTAATATAAATATATTAATCTCCAAAAGTGAATAATAATACCAAACTTTTAACATAGATCATTACTTCAATAAATAACCCTGTATCCCAAATAACCTTAATAACCTCAACACGAAATAATTTTTTAACCTTTAATTTTATCTCATTGCCTTCATAAAACATCACCAAAAACATGATATATTTATTCCCAAATAATCCTTTACATTAAACCTATAGGTTATATATATATTAACCCAATAATAAATTTCCTAAAATATCATTAATCACCTAAAATACTAATAATTCAAAAATATTTGATTCTCTAATATTCTTCCCAAAATTAACTTAAAATTTATCCACCATATCATTTAAGTAAGAAACAAATTTCACCCATATCACCCTTCAATTGTGGGTTCAAGCCCCATGATATTTCCAAATATGATGAGTTATCACCTGAAATGAAGGTTTTATTTTCTAAAAAAAGATTAATGTAATTACTATAACCTCACAAAAATATGATGAACATCCTCAAAGTAAAATTAATCATAAAATAATTGTTTAACCACTAATGTATTCTATACATCTTATTTTTTTCAACAAAATCAAATAATCTAATTTTGACAATAATTACCTTAGTATCATGATTACATCAAAGGTTGTCATTTCCTTAATCATGTGTTTTTCTATAAAATATCACCTTACCATTAAATCACATTAATTGTTCATTTGTTCCATTAAACATATTCTTTAAAATCCTTAATAAAATACTACATAGCATCCCTTAGAAGTTTCATGGTTATTATAACCAGTATACCATTGATAAAAATACTTTAAAAACATTATTCTCAAGTTTCAACACCTAAATACATTAATCATTTCCCTTAAATTATTTTCATCACATAATTATTTAGAAATTAATCCATAGATTGGGGAATTAACTTAGATAATTATAAAGTTACCCACATCTATGACATTGAACTATTAGTGGTGCCTTAGGTTGAACTTTATTTAATTATGTCTTATTAACCAGACTCTTCCCTTTTCTTTATAAATTAGTTGATGTGTGTCGTCCTTTCCTAAACATAAAGAATCTTCCATTTCCTTTAAGGAATTTTCCATGGGGTCTCTTCCCAAATTTTTGACATGTAGAGAATTTAATCTTCTTTTATTTATCATCTTTAACACTTGAACATCCATGAGACATTATCATTTTCTTCTTTGATTCACTTGGAAATTAAAATATGTTCCAATTTTTAATAATAATTCAATAAAGCTCATTTTTAATGATCAAAATATGTATAAATTCCATTCCCATTATGTTAGGAATCTCATTAGGGAAATAATTTCATTTCCCTTCACATTGGTTGTTGGCAAGTTTTCTCATATTTCCTATCAATAACAAAAAATACTAAAAGAAAAAAGATGATAATTCATTAACATAAAAAAGGGGAAAACTTATAAATATTGAAGGAATAAATTATAAATGATAAGTATATCCTCACTTTCGAGTCTCTAGGTTTCAATCTAGGTTATCCATGGTAACATTTATTATTAGGTGTTATAACCTAATAATGTTTTCAAATCTTTCATAATGGTTTGTAAAGTGTTTTATGAATTTCCAATGCATAACCCTAGTAATGTCAAACTAAGTGTGCATTAAGCCCTATTTATATACACTAGGTGATGATTGATACCATATTAATGTACCATATTTAAGTTATTACCCCTTGGTAAAATTATTCCAAATCTACATCCACTGGTAGTATCCAGAAAGGTATGTAATTAATTGTAACCCACTCACTCTATACTTCATCAAAATTCAATTATATTTTTTTATACTTAATTGTATCTTTATACTTATCCCTAATGTTCTAAATAAATTATTCTACTACTAATACCCAAAAATAACTTGACATTTCTCGAATACCAACTACAGTGACCCAAGCCTTTTATATATATTATTCTATTATTTTCTAATATAATAATACATTAATTACAACCCAAAGATCATGATTCCTAGTGTCTTTGGATGACTAGGTTCATATTACATCAAAATTAAAATATACCATTACATCATAATTTTATTATCCATAAGGATATCCAAAGTATAATAGAGATTCTAAAACTACATAGGGTAACATTAGAAATACATCAAAGAAATGGGTGAGATAAAAAACCTAG
This sequence comes from Viscum album, assembly GCA_963277665.1. Lineage (NCBI taxonomy): Eukaryota > Viridiplantae > Streptophyta > Magnoliopsida > Santalales > Viscaceae > Viscum > Viscum album. The sequence goes on from OY728145.1 coordinate 912,539,980, forward strand.
AAAGATAACCAACATGATATGAAAATATAACATGTGAGCCAAATGTACAACATGATATCATAAAAGATAAGTATTTTGATTAATCATATAGAAGCATAACATGAATAACATGGTATCATAATATCATGGTAACCTAGGAAATGTGGCAACAAAATATAACATGACATAAACCTAAGTCAAGTCTAACTGCCTAGACAATAGCACATAGTTTAAAATTCCCTTAATAGATTATTTTTACGCACTAATCTCATAAATTATTTCAAATGATACTAAAGTATTACCCAATTCATTAGAGATATATCTAGGAACACAAATTTTATAAACTATATTGGGCTCACCTGGTGCTTTCTCGGTTCACCCATCATAAAATTTTCATGATTTACATGTTCCACAAAAAGGTAATAAATCATAATTCATAACATAAGAATTACCCATAGAATGAAAATTGGTTTCATAATCTTGTCTCATATCACAATTAAACAAATTTTCATAATGAAGGAATTTGAGAGATGAACATAAGGCGTGTATTACCTCATCAATGTAAGGTAGAATAAGCTAGGTATAAATGTGAGATACATATATACATAATTTATAAGCAGTATATAACATCAAAGGTTTTTTTGTTTATAAAAATTTGTTTAAAATATTACATGTAATATTTCATGAAGAAAATACCCTTTTAACTTTGAAATCGCTTATTCAAAATCAAAAATTTTATATAGAACATTTTCTTTAAAAATAACCATAGAAAATTTATAAAGTAATTGTCAAATAATTGAGTCATCATGATGGAAAGTAAATCCATAAATTTCATATAAGTTAGAAAAAAAACCTTTCACACTATTGTAAAAAGGTTAAAAAGTACCTCATTCAGAAAATTAAAAGAATATTTATTTTAATATATTTTTTAAAAATTAAGACATAGGTTAAAATTTAGTTAATAAATAATTTGGATAATGTTAAAAAAATTGAAATCATTTTTAGAAAACATGGATTTGTAAGAAAATAGATTTTCGATCGAAAAGAGAAATGAAGTTACCTTTTCTTAAAAAATGTAGGTAACAAAGAGAGGGAAATTTTATTATTATTTGAAAAATTTTGGAATAAAAAAGAAGAATAAAATGAAAGGGGTTCATTATATTATGTTTAAATAATTTACTTAAATGTAAATTCAAGCATAAAAAATCTTGATTAAAATGATATTGAAGCATAAGCCCTTACCGCTTTGGAACTTTTTAATCATAACCCCCATGAATGAATAAAATAAATTTTAACTTAAAATACCCTAAGGTATGAATTATTAATGATATAATATGTAAATCGGCATAATATAAACCATATAAAAGAAATTAGTTTCATAATATTAAAATGTGCCACAATAAATAGAAATTGAGATGAAATCCCTATTAGTTTAAGAGATGTCATAATAAAAACTGCTTGAAAGTGAGATAGAGAGAGAGATAATGATATTGATGTAAAAATACCATGAATAAAAATAATTCATGATTTTAAATATTCAATTGGTAGTATATATACCATTTAAAATAAATTAGTTCCATAAAATAACATGTGTCTTAAAGAAATAATTTTTGAGACAAAACCCTCACCTCGAGTCAAGAATTTATCATGTATGTCTTTTATCACGTATATAATAAAAATATAAAAATTATTATTTTTTATTGAGGTAATTTTTAAGGATATAATAACTTATACATAAACCATATAATTAATTTACTTTAATTATTTATTTAAATACTTTTTCCATTATGTACACGTTGGGTATTTTTTAGGACATTTAGTTCATAATTTAAAAATAACATCAGTGTGTTGACCTTTTTCAATGGGGAATTATTCCATAATATCTAGAATAATAAAGAAATAATTATATAAAAATATTTTTTATACATAATTTACATTTTTAATAATAACGAGGAATTATATTTATGAAAAATTAATTATGTTACAATCATAGAAATGGTAGGTCATATGTACGCTTGTGTAACGTTTCCATTTGTCAACGACCATGATAGAAATAATTAAAGTATTATTTTATATTTTTATAATGATAATAATATCATAAATATCATATTTTTTCTTTAAATACACTTAAATATACCATTTATGTGATTCGTTAAAAGAGATAATGACATCACTTCGCGAGGGGGTAGTCCACCATATACATGAACAACAACATCAGTTTTTTATGGATAGTAAGGTAAGAATTTATATGATATATTAATTTTATATAATGAATAATATTTCATGAATATAATATATATAATAATTTAATCCATAATCATGGACATATGTGATATATGTTGATGGAAAATGAATTGCATCGGTTCATGAGGTGGTAGTTCTCCGTACACACGAATGACAGTTTCATTTCTCATTTGATTAAAGGGGAGATGGATGAATATTATTCCTTAAACATAATAATATAGAAATATATAGGATATAATGTTGTTGTTATACTATAATTTTTAATAAATAATTGAAGGTTGAAAAAGAAGTTGAAAAAGAAGGAGTTCGGTAATGATTATTACCATCACTTAGAAGAACCTACTTTGGATCTCCTACTAAGGAACCTCATTTGGATATCTTATTAAGGAACCAAAGGATGGTCTTTCGAGAAGACTAGAATCTCTCAAATGTGTCTAAGGATTTTTTGGAGATAGTTTTCTAGATTTTAGGTGATCTAAATGGCTTGATATGTGTGAAGAAGTGAGGGGAATGGTTCCCTTTTATTATTGATGATGAGTGTCAGTTTTGTAAATACCCAAAAATATTTAATAATGGGAATTTACACTCATTCCAAGTAACTCCAAAATTAAAAAACAAAGTATTATAGGAGTTATAAGTATGAACCACACCTCCACCACAAAAAATAAATAAATTTTAAACAAGTTATCCCCTTTACCTCTATGGTTACTCACTTTTACCATTTTAATTTTTTTAGCATGGTAACTAGATTTTTTAAATTTTTACTAATCATTATGAAAAAAACTTAAGTTTAAAATATTAAATAATAAAAAATATTATTATTAAAAATATTTAATATATTTTATAAATTTAAATTCATATAATTTGAGGAATTTAAATTAAAATAAAACCTCTAAGTGTGACGAAAAAACGGTTTTCCAGAAAAATGCAATTTTCAAAGAAAAGTTGATTTTACATTAACTCTATGACTAGAAATCTTAATTATATGAATTTAAATTATTAAATTTAGATTTATAATCTATAAATTTCATTTAAATCATTCCTATTTAGATTTTATTTTTAATTAATTAAAATGGAGAAACATTATGCACTTTAAAACATTTTTTAGAAAAGTGTATTTTTAAGCCAAAGAATAAAATTATTCTAAAATACGTTATGATATATATTGAAATATAATTAATTGGATTAAATATATCTAAATAATACTTATGTTACATTAAAATAAAATAAAATTAATATTTGTACATTTAAATTACATAATTTATTAAAAATAAATGACAATTTTACAAAAAAATCGATATTTTCATTATTCATTAAAAAAATAAATATTTTCCAAACAAATCCCAAACTTTCACACTAAATAAATTTTTATATTTCTATTTCAAAAATTATTTTCATTTTATAATGTAAAATTTCTTAGATTTCTATGAATTAATTATAATATTTTCTCACAAAAAGCAATAAAAATCATTTTGAAAGGAAACATATTTTTGTAGATTAAAATATATTTATTAAAATTTGATTAATTATTAATAATTTATCAATAAATGTATAATGTAATTTTATTTATATTTCATAAATAATTTAATATTATTCATACCAACCAATTTAGTGTCTAGGTTAAATCAGTCACATTTATATAATGATGTTTTTATATTATATCATGGTTCATGTTTTCAAAGATAGAGTTCCTCTAAAATCATGAGGTTTTTTAGGGATACTCAAAAACCTAGTCTCCCACCACAAAACATAGTCTCTGATACCATTTTAAATGAACCATCCTGAGTTTCCATCCAAAACGGCACTCAAATTTACCTTCTCCTAGTCTGAGGGACATTCTTGATCCCCAAGGGTCTGTGAAAAGCATGAGGATACCAAAACAAAACTTTGGTAATGATTTAAACCTTTTATTGGAGTTAAATAAAAACATAATTTCTCACAATAATTCATCATGACCCATATGTAAGTCATACATCCATACCAAAATTAGATATGAAAAAAATGAATAGGTAGAACATAAAAACAATTTAAAGTAAATGAAATCCCTTTGATCTCCTCTTATTACCTTCCCTGTAGAAACATCCAACAATGGTTTCCTTTCCCATCCCCTATAGATATAATGGATAACTGATAAAGTAAATGGAAACAATAAAGTCTTATTTGGATGAAATAAATCATTTAATGGGAACCACCCACCAAAAATTCTATGAAAATAATCATGAAAATAATTTAATAGGAAACACATGATTAATGCAATAAAATAAATAACTAAACTCAATTCCCCAAATCAATAAATGATCCAAGAGTGCTCAGCAGCTGAATAAATGCATGAAACTGAAATGATAGATAGGTGTGAGTATAAAAAAAACTCAGAATGCTGCCATTCACCTTACCACATGTTAATATTTTAATTTTAAAATTTTTTTTTATCTAGTTTAAAATAAAATTAAAAATTATATTTTTTTCAAAATATTTATAAAAAATATATATCCATAATCTAAATACACATTTTCTAAACAACCACCTATTTAAAATAAAACAAATATGGTTATTTATTTTACTAGACAATTTCAAAACATAGAATGATTTTTCTTTAAAAACAATAGGAAATAATCCAACTCACCATTTACCCCCCTTTTCCAATCATTTCCCAAAAACCCCATTTTAAAAATAATCTTAAAAAATACATTTCTTAAAAACTATTTAATAAATAACCAAACCATTTCCATTTTAAAAATCACTTTCCAAATAATTTCAAACTACGGTTTGAAATTTGTCTAATCTGTAAAACAAAGAAAGTCATAGTAATCACTCACACACCGCATACATGATTAAATGGATAAAACAAACATGGTGAAAAACACCATAAATGGGTAGGGTATGAAATTGAATAGTAAATAAAATTCCCAAAAACTTCCTAAAAATAAACCAAGAATCCTTGGAAAATATATTAAGGATATAGTAATAAATAATTTAACTAGTAATAAAAAACCTATAATAATACTATTAAACTTGTTACATCCCCAATAGTCTCATCATACTAACCAAAAATAAATTTTCCATAAGGTCCTACGCAACATAGGTACAAGTAATTTTCTAGATCACAAGGCCCACCGCCCCTTGCAATATAACTATCTCTGAGTATCCACGCAACACTCTATAGTAGATACACTATTTATACTAGTGTTTTCACTCATACTGGTCACTTACTACATTCCTAGGACTTTCCATGAAAAGTCAAATTGAGGTGATAAATCGAAAACCATAAAAAACAAGTGAAAATAATTTAAAATTAACCCAAAACTCACCTCATACACCCTCATAAGAAACATCCTTGATCACATTTCCATTTATAAGAATAAAAAATTCCTAAAAAATACATACACCCCCCCCCCCACACACACACACAAGGTGGTTACCATCCACAACATGCAAAATCATCACATAGAACAAAAATGAGGGTCTCACATAATTTGGAAAAATACTTAAAGTTGTAAATGGGAGTTATAAAAAACATAAATCTCATGGTGTCTAGATATTTCCCCTATTTCATTAAATAATTTTAAATCACATTTCAAACATCTCTTTAAAATCAACCATTTTAAAAACTCATTGTAAGTATTTGAAAACACACCCTCTTTCTTCAAAACAAATTGGGAAATCAAGATTTCTTCCAAAAAATCAAAGGTTTCAAAACATAAACCTTAAATTTAATTCATGACCCAAATAGGGTGAAACTATTTAAAATACTTACATTTCATTCAAAAATATTCTTGAAACCTTTTTAAAAAACATGTCATTTCAAGTAGCACTTTAAATTCTAAGTGACACATTTTAGAAAAAACTTTTATAGCCCAAAATAATTTATAAATTTTCAAAATAATTTTCAAAATTTCATTTATTAAATGTACCAAATACATGGTCTACTCAATCACATAAAATTAGATTTTAACAAGACTTTAAAATAATAAAAACTTTTCTTTAAATAAAACCCAAGGAAAAAAATTCACCTTGGAAATTAAATAAACATAATTAAAACTATTATTTCATAATTAAAACATTAATCATTCAGTGGTTAAAAAATTAAAATATATTTCATTTTAGTACTATATTAAATTGATTATTATCAAGACAAAAAGGGTTTCTTTCAATGGACAAGGCCCCAATGAGAAATAATAGACCCACATAAACCCTAGAATTGAAAAAAAACACAAAAACCATTTAATATTTAAACCCATAGGGTTTGGAAATACCCAATAATGATGAAAGTGGAGGGAAATCATGAGGATAAAGAATAATGGTATAAGATACCATACCTTAAAGAATTATCCTTAACATACAATGAAATTAGAAGGAATCAACATGCAAAGAGGAGAATGAAAGGGGGAGACACATGCGAAAAGGGGGGATCTCATGCGAGAAATTGAATTATCTAAATAGGGGAGTGAATGATATATAAGAAAAGATATTTTTTAAAAATAAATATAAAAAATAATATAAAAAAATACTAGGACATGTCACATGATTTACCAAACTATGTGATGACTATGCGACCCACACTACCTAAGAAAAACACCTCATACATGGTTTCCCCTAAGATACCACAAGGTATTACTAGTTATGTGATAACTATTAAAAATAGTATGGTCTTGATAATATCCCCTCATACATGGTTTCCCTATGATTACTCCTATCCATGCCAAACCGATGCGACGATTTTTTTTTTAAACCATTCTTAGAAATCCCAAAATTTTAATTATCCTGGAATTAATTAAAATGATTAATAAAGTATATTATACATTGAAACAATGTGTTACATATCATCTTAAGGATTTTAGAATTATTTCATAACTCACCCTTCCTAGGACACCATAATGGAATGACATGTCATAGAGGAGAAATTGTGCCCTACTAGACATGGATTAGTCAATTTTGAGTCCAGGTGACCTTCTTATTATATTTTGTGGTTGTGATATAGAGAGTGTTTTATTCCCACTTAACCACATTCTATATAAATAAGTTATGAAAACATCATATGAGATATCAATTAGGAAATGTCCAAAAATTTATTTTTTTGGATTTGAGGTTTCAAGCACTCATATAACATTTTACTTCTAATAACATTATATTAAATTCATATAAATGTTTCTTTTTTAGTTATCCTAAGGAAATTGTAGATATTATTTCAATAACCCAACTTAACACAATGTTTTTCTGACCCGGAAATCTGATTTTCTAGAAAATAATCACATAAGTAAAGGTATTAGTAGGAGTAAAGTTGAACTTAGAGAAGTTCAAGACCAAAATATATGAAATGTTCCTAAGATGCAAGTTTATCTGGTTCAACAAAGTGTTGTGGAAGAAAAACTATCTCAAGTTAAATAAGAACCTCAAAATTCTATTCGTATTATTTTGGAACCTAAGATATATGTATTTCTCATGGAAAATGATGAAGAAGTTATGTTCATAAGAGATTAACCTACTACTTACTAGGATATCATAGAGAGTTTTAATTCTAAAAAATAATTCAAATATACAAAATATGAAGCAGAATTTGTATACACTACCCAAGTTTTTATCTTTGAGGATATACCTAAAGGGGTGAGACCCAAAGTGTGAAAGTGTGTTTTCCATAAGAAAACTGATATAGGTGGTAGAGTTTCTACCTATAAATCATTCCTAATTGAAAAATATTAAAAGAAAATTCATGGTATTGACTATGAATAAAACTTTTCACCTATTTTGGAGAAACGGTAAATTAAGATATTTATTTCCATAACATTTAATTTTGATTATAATAAATATCAATTTGATGTCAAAACTAATTTCCTCAATGTTAATTTAGACAATATTTTGAATATGATACAACATAAAGTTTTCTAAGTACTAATTGATACTAATAGGGTATGAAAGATATAATAATCCATTTATGGATTAAATAAATCTTCTTAGAGTTGGAATATCAAGTTTAATGATACAATAAAAAAGTTTGGTTTCATAAAGAACTTGGATATTTCTATGTATAAAATCATATTAGTGGGAGTATAGTATTGTTTTTTATATTTTATATGGATGGAATATTACTTATAAAAATTATATCTTTCTACTTCACTCTATGAATGTGTGGTTGGGTAAGTGTTTCTCAATAAAATACATGGGTGAAGTATCCTACATACTAGGTATAAATATCTATATAGATAGATCTAATAGGATACTTGGACCCAGTTAAGATAGATATATTTTTAATGTGATAAATAATTTTAACATAGAGAACTCCAAGAAGGGTTCTTTTCCAGTGTTTCATGGAATAAATATTAGGAAAATTCAAGATCATTATAAGAAGTTATACAGGATGGATATAATTCCCAATGTGTCTATTATAGGTTCTATCAAGAATGTTATGTTGTGTACTCGACCTAATGTTCAATATTCTCTAAGAATTACTTTTATATACCAACCCAATCCTAGTGAGAGTCACTATATTATATGGAAGAATATCCATCCGTACTTGAAAAGGTATAATAACATGTTATTGATCTTTGGAGGAGAGGATGAGATTCATGTAAATTATTACATAGATGTAAGTTTCCAATATGACAGAGATGATATGAAATCTAAATCTAGTTTTATATTTTTCTTAAAAGGTGGATCTGTCAGTTAAAAGAATTTAAAAACAAGACACAATAGTATGATCAATAATAGAGGTAGATTACATTGCTGAATCAAATGTTGTGAAGGAAGTTTTTTGGATCAGGAAGTTCATCTTTAGACTAGAGTTAATCCTTATAATTGAAGAAGTGGTCTAAATTTACAATGAAAAAATAGAGATATCACTCAGGAAAAGAAACCTCAGTAACACCAAAATACCAAACACAGCATTATCAAATAATATATAATATGTGTGATCATTGAGAGGGATGATGTTAGGATATTCTTGGTGGCTACATATGATGAAGTATAATATAAATTGATTAAAAATTACTATAATTACAACATGAGGTTCATGTAGAATCTATGGGTGTTAGACAGATTATAGATTGGTTGTAACCGTTTTAAATGTATCATGGTTTTATAATAAATTCAATATTCACTTGTCAATTATTGATGTGTGATAGAATTTACTTTTCAAGAATGGCCGAATGATAATATTCCCTCAATGTGAGACTTTGAGTTGTCCCTAGTCAGTGATTATCATAGTTTATAATGGGTTGTGGTGATATGTTAATCTTAACATGAATATAATCTTAAACTAATTACACATGTTTGTTTATGATATATGAATAATATATTCATAATGTAGCAAGTAGAGACTTATTACTTGGACTGACCCACCAATGTATATCCCATGGAATGTCATACCGACAATGATATACTTAGGGGTGCATGATTATTATCAATCCCCATTACTTGAGGTTGGTGAGAAACCTATCAGGAGAACATTCATATTTAATAACTTTATTATGAAATTCAAGAGATACTTATCCAATTAGGGAATTTTGGGTATATTTTTTATCATTTCATCAGTTAGAGTACAAACAAGATAATATTTTCCACTTGTATGATGAGTAAGTACATTTATCCCATGATTTTGTTAGATTGATTAAATGAAAATCCATGCTTAGTTGGGTCACATATGATTTTTTCAACTACTTGGAGGAGGAACATGTGATGTGAACATCTGTTAGGTGAATGAAATGTGTTGTATTCATCGACCAGGTTAGTATTTTTATAGAATTAAGAAAAATGAGATAGAATATACTATATTTTCATCATTCTATGTCTAGTGATCACTTGATATCATGTGATAAGGGATATATATGTATACATATGATGTATATGATAAATCTTGAGGTGGAGATGTTTTTATAGAGATATTATTATGTTTGATGGAGATCACACCAAACCCCTTAGTAGATTTAGTTTGATTTTTTAGAGGAAAAAAATTTCTTATATCAATGAAATAGGGATTTTTTTTGCAACACAACTAAGTCCTATAAGGTCACATAGTTAGGCCTTTGGATAATTATTATGATTTGGATAAAGTATTAATTTTCAAAGAAATATTTTTTATTAAACCATGTCTAAAAATAGTTTTTTGTGGATTTATAGAGTTTTTATGGTTTGAATTAAGTATGTGTCGGATTTTCTATAAGTTGGATATTACTGTAAAATAAAATAAAATCAAAGGATATTGTATTTAATAATATACTTGGATCATAATAAGCGATATAATCATACTTATTCTTATATCATAGCTTATGATAGGATGACATCTTAGTATATGATATGGTCATGTATTTATGATAATACTTGTGTACATTTGGTTGATCATATCATGTAGTTTCCTTTAGTGTTTAATATATTTTGAATTTTTTAAACATGTATTTGAATAAATTAATTAATTTATTTAAATGGTTACTCCAATAAGACATAATTCACATTTATTATTTAATGAAACTTGATATGGTTGATATATTCTCCATTTAATTATGAGTGTCAAGGTTGGTTATAAAATAGAATGATTTCACTCATTGGTTGGGTGGTGTTCATCATTTTCATGAAAATATTTTTATAACTCTCTTCTCCTGGGTACATCATTTATTACTTGACAGTGAAGGCACTAACACCCCTTCGAACTTACATATAGTTACCCTTTCCTTTTACACATATAATTACATGATTTTAATCATAATAAAACATCACATTACAAGACAAGTATCATAAAGTCTAGTGTCTTGGAAAACTATATACATAAAAATCAAAACATTAGACTAAATAAAAAATTTATTTATTTAATATTTATAAAGATATCCTAAATTCCATTTTTCCCATACATATTAATATGATAACAAAGGGATAACATGAAAAAATGGATGAGATAAAAATTCCAATAAGGTAATAAATATAATAAAAAAGATTTAGCACATGGGTTAGAAGGCACGACATAATAATATAAAAATGCATGGAACATATGGATTCATAACCTATAAACATGGGATCATATAAAAATGCAGTCATAGTAATATGGAAGAAACATAAAACATGAATTTATCATGATTCAAGTCTCATTGTACATAGATTATCTCAATTCAAGGTTAACCACTAAGATAGTTTCACATGGTAGCACAAGTCCAGGATAACCGCCAAGACCGTTGCACATAACATCTCATGAAACTCAACTTAACCCAATGAATTAAAGAATTATCTAGGAACACACATCATAACATGTTCATGAATATTCTTTCCATATATATAATCATACATAATCAATCATACATAAACATTTGGGTTACCTGTGGAACGAATTGGGTACCATATTGATGTTATAAAGAATAAAAAATGGTAATATCATAAAAGTATCAATGAAGGAAAGTAATTAGATCATAAATGGAAATTAATAATGTATAATAGGAATATATCATGATAATTAATTTCAATTTTAAGTGATAACATTCAAAAAATCACATTTAATAAACTTTAGAATTAAAACATTTTAGTGCGGTTTAAGGAAGATATCAAAGAACACTTAAAATGGAAAATTGAATAATATTTTATATAAAACCATAATTTAACCAAGAATTTTTTTCATAAAAATTTGGTTTTATAAAAAATAATTTTGGATTAAAACATATTATATAGTTCACTTGAAATTGGGTAAGAATTCACGAAGTTCCCTTAAACCGAGCTTGCTTATCGGGAAGAATTGAGAAGGGAACCACTTAAAAATATGTATATCCTCGAAAGATAATGATGAATGGATTATGATACATGATTTTGTATAATAAACACATAATTTAGAATATTTAAATAAAAATAAAAGATAACTTCATTTGTGTAAAAATAAATATAGAGCAACCCGAAGGAATAATGGAGGTTCGGGTAGAATCCCTTAACTTAAGTCTGATGGTGTCCTTCACTTGATCTTAATTTCCTAGGCAACAAAATTAAATTAATTAATTAATATTTCCATATCCTATTCTAAATTTAATTGATTTATTATATCCTTATTAAATTCATTCGTGGCCTTTTTTATGGGTTAAGAGGTTCAATTTCATTATTTGGGAGCGTTTGTTTCTGTGGTTTTCATGATTCGTTTACTTATATACATGTAAGGATAAACATGTAAGGTGATAATGGTTTTCTAGAATTTTATGTATATGTTATTAGTGAACATATATAATATTACATGGTTACAAAATTCATTTTGTTATTTGTATTGAAGATGAATCGTTAATGATAACTGTTTTTTTAATTGTCAGTTTTTCATCACAACAAACACATTTTGATTTATAAATTAGTATCATGTGTAAAAAAATATTCTAGAACCTTAAATTATACATAATATATATTATAGTATTTTTCAACCATAAAAATGGTTTCAAGACCAGAATTTAATATGTTAAAATAATTTGAAATCCTGTCGTCCTTGAATGTGATGAATTAACACATCTCAGATGGTGTTTTCATATCGAGTATAAAAGGAGGGGAAAGGAGATATAATGGTGAATTATTCCATTAGAATAAAAAATTACAATAAATTTAATGTACTATAGTTATAACTCTATTTGATTGAGGATTGGTTAGGATAGAAATGAAAATAAAGGAACATGAAAAGAAAATAAAAGAAAAGAAAAGAGAAATTTACCTCTTGAATATATCTTCCTTGAGAGCCTCTTTAAAGGAGTGGTTTTTCACTTTTTATGAGACCAGGAGATCCTAGACGTTTTATAGGGTATTAGGTAGATATTTGAGTATAATTCAGACTAGGAAAAATGCTTTAGAGGTGTGAGGAGAGGATGTAAAGAGGGGGTATTTATAGTGGAGGAGAGGAGGGGTTTCCCATTATTCTAATCATTAGTTTAATATTTTTTCTCAAGACTATGAATAGTATTGATTATTGTGACCAGAGATAGTAAATATAGCATGTTAGTTTGAACCAATTTCCATTTACATCATCCAGGACTCAATAATGATGCATAAATTCATTTATTTAGCATTTATAGTAAATTATCGTATTTTACTATTCACCAAAAAAAATCTAGTATTTTAGAAAAATCCCAAAACTTAACCTAAACCATTTTTGATGCATAGAATTAAAAAATGAACTCCATGTTATGAAAATAATTTTATAAATATGTGAAATTTAATTTTTAATTATAATTATAATTTATTTGAAAAATACAAATTTTAAAATTAAAACTGCTTTTCTAACACTTTGAAAAATTAATTAAGGTTTATTAAAATTATTTTATAATAATAAGTCATAAAAATAATTATTTATGAATAAATTTTATGAAAATAAATTTTATATTATATTATTAAATTAATCATAAAATTGTAATTAAATATACATGACTTACAAAAATACCAACACTTAATTAATAATTTTTAAAATATTTACTTACATATACTATGATATATTTATATCATATTGTCACTTATAAGATGGATAAATTTTATTTATAATTTCATTAGTGGGTTTAATATTCAATTGTCTAGTTTATTATTCATAAGGGTTGCATTACTATTCCCAATGTTGAGTTACTATTTCAACGGTATACATTCCTTAACTTCTAGAGATGCCATTTATTTTACTTATACTTCATTTATAAGGTTTGTATTGTGTTATATATGTAATCTTATATGATTATACTATAATACATAATTATAATAAGGTAATTTAATTGATAAAACATTGGGTCATTACATTATTCCCCCTTATGAAATTTCACCCTCGAAATTTCATTTTACATTCTAAGCTGTAAACAGGTGTGGGTAATTTTCCTTCATTGCCTCCTCTAGTTCCCATGTTGCCTCTTCATACTTATGGTTACACCATAGTACTTTGACCATGTGAGTAGTCTTTTTATGTAAAACTTTATCTCTATAATCCAAGGTCTTCACTGGTTTCTCCTTGTAAGAAAGATAATTATTTAACTATACCACATCTGAAGACAGTACATGTAAAGGATCTGGTATGTACTTCCTTAAGAAGGATACATGGAAAACATCATTTACTTTAGACATGGTAGGTGTAAGTGCTAGTATATATTCCAAAGATCTGACATGATCAAGACTCTTGAAGGGTCTGATGTACCTGGGACTTATCTTTCGTTTTATCCCAAATATCACGACCTTATTCCATGGAGATATGCAGAGGAATACCGTGTCTCCAACTTTGAATTCAAGGTCTCGTCGATGATTGTCGGCATAACACTTTTGTTGACTTTAAGATACCTTGATGTGTTGATGAATGTTTTTCTCCTTATCCACCATTTCTTTGACCATTTCAGTTCCTAGTATCTTATGCTCACCGACTCCACCCCATCATGTCGATGTTCTGAACCTTTTCCCATAAATGTCTTCATATGGATCCATTCAGATGCTGGAGTAGAAACTGTTGTTGTAGGATAACTCAACTAGTGGAAGATGTTAGTCCCATCCTCCTTTGATGTCCATAGAACATGATATCAACATGTCTTCCAGTTTCTAAACAGTTCACTCATATTATCAATTAGATTAAGGATGATAGGTTGTACTGAAGTTCAGTTAAGTGCTTAGATCATGTTGGAGACTTTTCCAAAACTTCACGGTGAATCTAGGATCTCCATAGGATACAATTGATAGTGGTACTCTATGGAAACTTACCACCTCTTTGATATATATCCATGCAATTTGATCCAATGAGAATTATTATTGAATTGTGATAAAGTGATCTATCTTGTTAAGATGATCCTCAATGATGCATATATCATTGTTTCCTATGGGTGTTCTTGGAAGTCCACTAACAAAGTCTATGGTAATGTTCTCTAACTTAGATGTTGGTAAGGGTAGTGGTTTCATCACCCCCACATATTTTTGTATTTTATCCCTCACTTATTGACATACCAGGCACTTTGATGTATATTCATCAATCTTCTTATTCATATTGTCCCACCAAAATTTCTCTCATAGATCTCGATATATCTTTGTGTTCCTTGGGTGAATAGAGAATACTGAGCTATGTGCATCATTCATAATCTCCTTCATTACCTCTAGATAAAATTTTACACATAATTTTGACCCAAATATTATGAATCCATCCTTGTAAATCTTAAACTTAGATGATTTCCCATTTCTGATAGCTTCCACCCTTTTCTGAATTTCCACATCATTTCTTTGAGCATCCTTTATTTTCTCTATGGGTGATGGTAGAGTAATCATTTGAGAAAGGATTTATGATGTTCCTCCCTTAATTATTCCCATGCCTATTCTCTAAAAATCTAAGAAGATTGGATCCTTTTCAATTCTTATCATTGATAAAGATGTAGGATCCTTTCTACTTAGAGCATATGCCACATTATTTTCCTTACGAATATGGTAGTGGATTGAGTAGTCATAATCCTTGATGAGATCTAACCATATTCAATGGAATATATTAATCTATTTCTACGTGAATATATATTTGAGACTCTTTTGATCATTATATATCTCACACTTCTCCCCATAGAGATAATGTCGCCAGAGTTTCAACACAAAGATCACAGCCGCCAACTCTAGATCATGTGTGGGATAGTTTTGCTCATGGATTTTCAACTGCCTTGAAGCATAGGATATAATTTTATTATTTTCCATTACCACACATCCTAAGACCTTTGAAGCATCACTGTACACTGCAAATAGTTCTCTAATTATCATGATTGTGAGTACCAGTGCATTGATAAGCCTCTTTTCATCTTCTTCATGTTTTCCTCACATTCTTGAGTCAAGACAAACATCACTCCCTTTCATGTTATGTTGGTCATCATGTTTGAAAATCAAGATAAGTTATTTAAAAATCATCAATATTACCCTGTGAGACCCATAAATCTTCGGATCTATGTTACAGATGTTGGCCTAAGCCACTCTTCAATTACCTTTGTCTTGGAAGGGTCCACAGATATTCCTTTGTTATTGATAACATTCCCCAAGAATGATACTTTATCCATCCAAAACTCAAATTCACTGAACTTTTCATAAATTGTCTCCCTCCTCAAATTCATCAGCACAGTATTCAAATGCTCCTCATGTTTCTCCTTGCACATGGAGTAAATTAGAATATCATCGATATATATTACCACAAATTTTTTGAGATAATCTCTAAAGACTCTATTAATTAAATCCATGAGTATTTTTAGAGAATTAGTGAGTCCTAAGGGCATCACTATGAACTCTTAGCATCCCTACCTTGTTAAAAAGGAATTTTTGGTAATATCTTCCTTCCTCACCTTTTACTAGTGATATCCCGGCCGAAGGTCCATCTTAGAGAAATAACTAGACCCACATAGCTGATCAAACAAGTTATCTATCTGGGGTAGGGGATACTTGTTCTTTATCACGATTTTATTAAGCTCACGATAATCAATGCAGAGGCACATTGTCTCATCCTTATTTTTAATAAAGAGGATGGGTGCACCCCATGGTGAAGCACTCAGGCGTATAAAACCCTTCTCCAAATTATCCTATAACTGCTTCTTCGGCTCTTCCAGCTCAAAGTGTCTATTCTATAAGGTGTTTTTGATATACGTAGGGATCTAGGAATATGTTCAATTGAGAACTAAAACTATCTATCAACAGGAAGACCAGGAAATTATTCATGGAATACATCAGTATAATCCCTCACAATGGGAATATCTTCGAGAAGTGTCATATCCTTTATCTCAATCATTTGAGCAATATATGATTGCACAAATGGAAACATTTTCCAAAATTGAGATGATGATTCTGAAAGAGATTCATCTTACTCCTTACACTTGTACAGGATTGGAGGATACTATGGTATGTGAATATTGATCTCCCTTTCCTAATAGTTAATTTTGGATTTGTATAAAGATATCTAATCTATGACCAAAATAGCATCTAACTTCACAAAAGTAAGTATGACAAGATTTTCTGGGAGGTTCAGTCCACAAACATTAATCAGGGAGGAGTTATATAATTTGGATGAAATAATTGCCCCATTTTCTATTCTCATAGATAACTCAATCTCCAAATTTTTAGGTGGTGTTTGAATGGTTCTACTAAACTTGAATGATATGAAATAATGAATAACACCATAATCAAATAGTATATTCACTATTATTGAATGAATAACTAGCATACCCATCACCACATCGTTGTTCGGATCTACCTCATTAGTAGTGATAGAATAATACCTTCCTTGTTTCCTTGGAGGTTATTGTTGAATTCCTCTAAAAAGCCTTGGCTTAGGGAAATTGTTTTCATAATGCCCATGTTCCTTATAGTTTAAACACTAAACTACTGGATGAGAATTAATCTAAATATTTCTTTCTTATTCCACATTAGTTAGATTCTTCATATCCCTTTAGTAGTTTTTATCCATATGTCCCATTCTTCCCCAATTGAAGAAATTCCTGGTTCCCTTTATATAGTTCCTAGGATGCTTCTTCCCACAATTTTGACACGTGGGATGTTCAATATTCTTTCCATCATGGGATTTATTTGTCGAATAACCCATATTAGACTCAATTTTTTTCTTTTTTTCACCAGGCCCATGATACCATTGAGAGTATCCAATCTCCATTTCAACCTTGAAGGCACAACGGACTATCTCTTCATAACTATTGAAGTCTCAAATTGCCAAAAATTTTGGTAGACTTGGATTTAGTTTGCTAAAGAAGTGATCCACCTTAATTTTGGTGTTCATGAAAAATCCAAAGGTGTATCTTGCAAGCCTTATAAAGTTTTCTTCATACGCCTCAATAGACTTGTCTTCCTTCTGCTTAAGCCTAAGTACCTCTCTTTCCATCTTGAGATAAATGGTTCGGGGAAAATATTTATTGGAAAACATTTTATTGAATTCCTCCCAATACATGGAATCAATTTCCTCTTAGGACTTTTTATTCTTGATTAGTGTCCACCACTGATCAACTTCCCCATAAAAAAGATAGATTTCCAATATGATGTTATCTTCTTCTGAACACTAGAGGATAGAGAATATCTTTTCAATAGAGTTAATCCATTGTTCTGCGATGAGGGGATCAGAATATCCACTAAACATGGGAGGCCTTTGCCACATGAAGGATTCGATGACAACTTTCTCTTTACTTGGAGGAGGAGGTAATTCCACACGATTCAAGTTATTATTCATAACATGATCTAGTTGAGAAGGTACTATCATAAATTTATGAGCACCCATTCCCATCATATCAGTCATATCATTAGGGAAGTCATCACATTTCCTATCACATTGATTTTTGGAACATATTCTTCTATTTCCCACTATTAACTAAGAAAAACAACATACAATTAGGGGAATTTATACTTAGCTAATAATAATAATAAAGGAAACTTTAAATATAAAAGTATAAAATATTAAAGGAAAATTATATCCTAAATTTTGATTCCCTATGTTTCAACCTAGGTTATCCAAGATTTGTTTCCTAACATATATTCTTATGGGATTATTTTTTTCCCTTAATAATGGTTTTAACTAAGCTTATGAATTTACCAAATCATATCCCCTAGGAGTGTAAAACTAGGAGGGTAGCAAGGCCCATTGTCATGCACCAGTTTCCATTAGAGTCTAGTCCAAAGAGGTGTTTTTAGGTTTTACCCCTAGATACATCTATGCCAGATCCACATCCACTTGTTCATATCCAAACAAGTATGTATTCACTTGATAAACCACTTACTCTATACTTACCAAAATTTAGGGATGTTTTCTTGTACTTAGCCTCATCCCTAATGTTTGTACTAAAGTGCTCTATTCCAAATCTCTAAAAATAACTTGACCTTCCTCTAATACCAAGTATAGGAACCCTATCCTTTTACACATATCATTACATAATTTTAATCATAATAAAACATCATATTATAAGCCAAGGATCATAAATTTTAGTGTCTTGTAATACTAGGTACATAAAACCAAAAACATTGGATTAAATAAAAAAAATATTTATTTAATCTTTATAAAGAGATCCCAAATTACATTATTCTCATACATATTTATAGGATAAACTGGGGAAAACATGAAGAAATGGATGAGCTAAAAATACCAGTAAGGGGATAAACATAAGAATAAATATTTAGCACATAGGTTAGAAGGCATGACATAATGATATAAAAAGGAATAGAAAATTTGGATTCATAACCTATAAACATGGGATCATATAAATATGGATTCATATTAATGTGTAAACAACAAAAAAAATGACTCTATAATGAGTCAAGTATCATTGCACATATAGAAGCACAAGTCAAGTTTAACCACCAAGACCGTTGCACATGGTAGAACGAGTCAAGGCTAAATGCCAAGACCGTTGCACATAACATCTCATGAGACTCAAATTTACCCAATTAATTAGAGAGCTATCTGGGAACATCCATTATAACAAGTTCATGAATATACTTTCCACATATAGAATCATAAATAATCAATCGTACATAAACATAAGGGTTTCCCATGGAAAGAATTGGGTATCATATTCATTTCATAAAGCATAAAAAATGGGAATATCATAAAAGTGTCTATAAAGGAAAGGAATTAAATAATTCATGGAAATTCATAAGGTATAATTGGAATATATCATGATTATTGATGTTAATTTTAAGTGATAAAATGTAAAAATATCATTTAAGAAACAATAAAATTAAAACATTTTAGTGCGGTTTAAGGAAAACATCAAAGATCACTTAAAAAAGAAAATGGAATAATATTTTATATAAAACCATAATTTAAACAAGAATTTTTTAATAATAAAAATAGTGTTTTTATAAAAATAATTTTGTCTTAAAATATATTATATAGTTCACTTGAAATTTGGTAAGAATTCAGGAAGTTCCCTTAAATCGGGCTTTCTTATCGGGAAGAATTGAGAAGGGAACCACTTAAAAATATATTTACCCCAAAAAAAGAATAATGAATGGATATTGATAAATGATTTTGGATAATATAAATATCATTTATAATATTTAAATAAACAATAAAGATAACTTCATTTGTGAAAAAATAAAGATAGAGCAGCCTGAAGATTTAATGGAGTTTTTGGTATAATCACTTACCTTAAGTACAATGGTGTCCTTCAATTGATCTTAATGTCCTGGATAAAAAAAATTAAATTAATTAATTAATATTTATATAAACTCTTATACATGTAATTTATTTGTTATGAACTTATTATGTTCATTCATGACCTTTTTTATGGGTTAAGAGGTTCAATTTCATTGTTTGGGAGCGTTTGTTTCCTTGGTTTTCATGATAGGTTTACTTATATACATGTAAGGATAAACATTTAAGGTGAGAATGTTTGTACAGAATTTTATTTATATTTTATTAATGAACATACATAATATTACATGGTTATAAAATTCATTTGGTTATTTGGAGTGAAGATGAATCGCTAATGATAACTGTTTTTGTTAATTGGCGGTTTTTTATCACAATGAACACATTTTGATTTATAAATTATTAACATGTGAAAAAAAGATTCCAGAACCTTAAATTAGACATAATACATATATTATAGTCTATTTAAACCATAAAAATGGTTTCATGACCAGAATTTAATATGGTAAAAGAATTTGAAAAATCGTCGTCCTTGATTGAGATGAATTAATAAATCTCAGATGGTGTTTTCATTTCTAGTATAAAAGGACAGGAAATGAGAGATGATGATGAATTATTACATTAGAATAAAAAAATTACAATAAATGTAAGGTAATTTATTTATCACACCATTTTTATGAAGATAGGTGAGGATAGAAATAAAAACAAAGGGACATGAAAAGAAAATAAAAGAAAAGAAAAGTGAAATTTACCTCTTGAATGTATCTTCTTTGAGAGCCTCTTTAGGGGAGAGGTTTTTGGTATTTTTATTAGAAAAAGAGATCTTGGATGTGGAATAGGGTATTAGGGAGATATTTAATCTGAACTTGGACTAGGAATATGGACTGATAGGTTTGAGGAGAGGAGGTAAATAGGAGTGGTATTTATAGTGGAGGAGAGGAGGGGTTTCCCGTTATTCTAATCATTAGTTTAATATTTTTGCCCAAGACTATGAAAAGTATTGATTATTGTTACCAAAAATAGTAAATAGAAAATTTTAGTTTGAAATAATTTCCATTTACATCATAAATGACTCTAGAATGATGCAGAAATTCATTTATTTAGCATTTAACATAAATTATCGTATTTTACTATTCACCAGAAATTCAAGTATTTTAGAAAAATCCCAAAAAATCACCCCAAAATTTTTTTGACATGTATAATTCAAAAATGAACTCCATTTTATGAAAATGATTTTATAAATAAGAGAAATTTAATTTTTAATTAAAATCATTGTTTACTTGAAAATACACATTTTAAAATTAAAACTGTTTTTCTAACACTTTAAAAAATTAATTAAGGTCTCTTAAAATTATCTTACAATAATAAGGCATAAAAATAATTATTTATGAATACATTTTATGAAAATAAATTTTCTTTTAAATTATTAAATTAATCATAAAATTGTAATTAAATATACATGAATTATAAAAACACCAACACTTAATTATAAATTTTTAAAATATTTACTTACTTATACTATGATATAATTATATCATATTGTCACTTATAAAATGGATAAATTTTATTTATACTTTCATTAGTTATGTTACTATTCAATTGGTCGTTTTTCTATTCATAAGGGTCACATTACTATTCCAAAGGTCAAGTTACTATTTCATCAGTATACGTTCATTAACTTCTAGAGATACCTTTTATTTTACTCATCATTCATTTATAAGGTTTTTAATGTGTTATATATGTAATCTTATATTATTATAATGTAATAAATATATATAATAAGTGAATTTCATTGATAAAACATTGGGTTTTTTCATTATAGAAACCCTTATGTTTTAAACTGGGATCTTTTGTTTAATGGATTACCTAAGAAGGCAGTAAACCTAATTTTTTGATTTAGTGATCATCATCAATCATGATCCAAATAAAATGGAGTTCACTAATATAGTGTTTTAGGTAGTCACGGTACTTCATTTCCACACACATCTAATTATTAAAGATAGATCAAGCATCATATGGGTTTGTTTCGACTACTAAATATCATAATATAATCCCCTTAAAACCCATCTGTAATGATTAAAAAAATCCAACCAGTTTCATTACATATAATATTACTCATTTGTGTTATATTGACTATCATCAAGGTATGTTATTATATCAATTCTATTTTCAATAAAATTATGGAAATGAATTTATTAAGAAATTTGGATAATGGATTAGTCGATATTATTTTTCAACTAGAAATGTATCTTCCACTATATTTCTTTAATGTAAAGGTACTTTTAATGGTGCATTTAGTCTAATAAATGAAGATATGTGGACCTATATTCTTTTGTTTAATGAAACACTTTTAAAGAAAAATTATGTTGTTGAAGGAATTTGTTATGAATCCACATCAACCAGTAGCATACATTTCTGAGAAGTGTATTTATAAAGAGATGGTTTAGTTTTTTTAGAAAATCATATTTGTATTGGAGCATGTCAATTTTCCGACATCTCACCATGAATGAGTTTATTTTTGAAGAATGGAGATCCATAGCTTGAAAATAAATTCTATGGATAATGTGGCATAGTTATACACCTTCAATAACAAAGACATGGATCATTGATATATGACATCACATATTAATGTATTAAAACAATATTATCTAAATAAAAAATATATGTGGGTATAAAATTAGAATAAGAAAAGAAATCCATGGTTTATAGAGATAGATCATTGTATATCAGATACATCAAAAATGTTGATATTTTTAGCAGGCAACCCATGTTTAAATGTGATAACATGGTCTAGGTATGATATTAATGGATATAAATTTTATATAAAATAATAGGATAAAAAAATTGTAGTGTAGAGTAGAATTATATTATTCCTATCAGAATAAATTCATTTTTCAAGTGCATATAAAAAAACCAAATCTCTATATAAAGTGGATATTAAGGAGTTATTGAAGATATATGGGATATTTATTACATTAAATTTTGAGTTCTTGTGTTCATCAATAAATGGAATATCGAAAAAATAGTGTTAAACATGATGAAATTGAAATGAAAGTGGTAGATTAGAGTATACTGGAATACACAAATGATCCTTTCATGTTATAAAGCATAAAGAATGGGAATATCATAAAAGTATCAATGAAGGAAAGTAATTATATCATGCATGTAAATTCATAAGGTATAATAGGAATATATCATGATAACTAACGTCAATTTTAAGTGATAACATGCAAAAAAGGTCATTTAATAAACTTTAGAATTAAAACATTTTAATGCGGTTTAAGGAAGATATCAAAGATCACTTAAAACGGAAAATTGAATAATATTTTATATAAAACCAGAAGTGAACCAATAATTTTTTAATAAAAAAGTGTTTTTATAAAAAATAATTTTGGATTAAAATATATTATATAGTCCACTTGAAATTGGGTAAGAATTCATGAAGTTCCCTTAAATCGGGCTTTGTTATCGGGAATAATTAAGAAGGGCACCACTTAAAAATACATATATCCCCGAAAGAGAATGATGAATGGATTTTGATACATGAGTTTTTATAATACAAAAATAATTTAGAATATTTACATAAAAATAAAAATAAGTTCATTTGTGTAAAAAGAAAGATAGAGCAACCCAAAGGAATAATGGAGGTTCGGGTAGAATCCCTTACCTTAAGTTTGATGGTGTCCTTCACTTGATATTAATGTCCTAGGTAACCAAATTACATTAATTAATTAATATTTCCAGAACCTGTTCTAAATTTAATTGATTTATTATATCCTTATTAAATTCATTCATGGCCTTTTTTATGGGTTAAGAAGTTCAATTTCATTGTTTGGGAGCGTTTGTTTCCTTGGTTTTCATGATTCGTTTACTTAAATACATGAAAAGATAAAAATTTAAGGAGATAATGGTTTTCTAGAGTTTTATTTATATTTTATTAGTGAACATATATAATATTACATGGTTACAAAATTCATTTGGTTATTTGGAGTGAAGATGAATCATTAATGATAATTGTTTTTTAAATTGGCAGTTTTTCATCACAACAAACACATTTTATGAGACCAGGAGATCCTAGACGTGTTATAGGTTATTAGGTAGATATTTTAGTATAATTCAGACTAGGAACAAGGCTTTAGAGGCGTGAGTAGAGGATGTAAAGAGGGGGTATTTATAGTGGAGGAGAGGAGGGGTTTCCCATTATTCTAATCATTAGTTTAATATTTTTTCTCAAGACTATGAATAGTATTGATTATTGTGACCAGATATAGTAAATATAGCATGTTAGTTTGAACCAATTTCCATTTACATCATCCCAGACTCAAGAATGATGCATAAATTCATTTATTTAGCATTTATAGTAAATTATCGTATCTTACTATTCACCAAAAAAATTCAAGTATTTAGAAAAATACCAAAACTTAACCTAAACCATTTTTGATGTGCAAAATTAAAAAATTAACTCCATGTTATGAAAACAATTTTCTAAATATGTGAAATTTAATTTTTAATTAAAATTATAATTTATTTTAAAAATACAAATTTTAAAATAAAAACTGCTTTTCTAACACTTTGAAAAATTAATTAAGGTTTATTAAAATTATTTTATAATCATAAGTAATAAAAATAATTATTTATGAATACATTTTATGAAAATAAATTTTATTTTTATATTATTAAATTAATCATAAAATTGTAATTAAATATACATGACTTACAAAAATACCAACACTTAATTAATAATTTTTAAAATATTTACTTACATATACTATGATATAATTATATCATATTGTCACTTATAAGATGGATATATTTTATTTATAATTTCATTAGTGGGTTTACTATTCAATTGTCCAGTTTATTATTCATAAGGGTTGCATTACTATTCCCAATTTCAAGTTACTATTTCAACGGTATACATTCCTTAACTTCTAGAGATACCATTTATTTTACTTATACTTCATTTATAAGGTTTGTATTGTGTTATATATGTAATCTTATATGATTATACTATAATACATAATTATAATAAGGGAATTTCATTGATAAAACATTGGGTCATTGCATTCTTCCCCCTTATGAAATTTCACCCTCAAAATTTCATTTTACATTCTAAGCTGTAAACAAGTGTGGGTAATTTTCCTTCATTGCCTCCTCTAGTTCCCATGTTGCCTCTTCATACTTACAATTCCACCATATTACTTTGACCATGTGAGTAGTCTTTTTATGTAAAACTTTATCTCTACAATCCAAGGTCTTCACTGGTTTCTCCTTGTAAGAAAGATAATTCTTTAACTATACCACATCTGAAGATAGTACATGTAAAGGATCTAGTATGTACTTCCTTAAGAGGGATACATGGAAAACATCATGTACTTTATACATGGTAGGTGGAAGTGCTAGTCTATATGCCACAGATTCGACATGATCAAGAATATTGAAGGGTCCGATGTACCTGGGACTTATCTTTCCTTTCATCCCAAATCTCAAGACCTTCTTCCATGGAGATATGCGGAGGAAAACCGTGTCTCCAACTTTGAACTCAAGGTCTCGTTGATGATTGTCTGCATAACACTTTTGTTGATTTTAGGATTCCTTGATGTGTTGATGAATGTTTTTCTCTTTATCCATTATTTATTTGACCATTTCAGGTCCTAATATCTTATTCTCACCGACTTCATCACATCATGTCGATGTTCTACACCTTTTCCCATAAAGGTATTTATATGGATCCAATCAGATGTTGGAGTAGAAACTGTTGTGGTATGATAATTCAACTAGTGGAAGATGTTAGTCCCATCCTCCTTTGATGTCCATAGAACATGCTATCAACGTGTCTTTCGGTTTATAAATAGTTCGCTCATATTATCCATTATATTAAGGATGATAGGCTGTACTGAAGTTCAGTTCAGTGGTTAGATCATGTTGGAGACTTTTCCAAAACATTGAGGTGAATCTAGGATCTCTATCAGATACAGTAGATAGTGGTACTCTATGAAAACTTAACACATATTTGATATATATACATGAAATTTTATCCAATGAGAAGTATTATCGAATTGAGATAAATTGAGCTATCTTGGTAAGATGATCCACAATGATGCATATAGCATTGTTTCTTATTGGTGTTATTGGAAGTCCAATAACAAAGTCTATGGTAATGTTCTCCAACTTAGAAGTTGGTAAGGGTAGTGGTTTCATCACCCCCTTATATTTTTGTATTTCATCCTTCACTTATTGACATACAAGGAACTTTGATGTATATTCATCAATCTTCTTCTTCATATTGTCCCACCAAAATTTCTCTCAGAGATCTCGATATATCATTGTGTTCCTTGGGTGAATAGAGAAGGTTGAGCTATGTGCATCATTCAGAAGCTCATTATTTACCTCTGGATAAAATGGTACACATAATTGTGACCCAAATATTATGAATCCATCCTTGTAAATATTAAACTTAGATGATTTCCCATTTCTAATAGCTTCCAACCTTTTCTAAATTTCCACATCATTTCTTTGTGCATCCTTTATTTTCTATATGGGGGATGGTAGAGTAATCATTTGAGAAAGGATTTATGATGTTCCTCTCCTAATTATTCCCATTACTATTCTCTAAAAATATAAGAAGATTGGATCCTTTTCAATTCTTATCATTGATAAAGATGCAGGATCCTTTCTACTTAGAGCATCTGCTGCATTATTTTCCTTACGGATATGGTAGTGGATTGAGTAGTCATAATCCTTGATGAGATCTAACCATATTCACTGGAATATATTAATCTATTTCTATGTGAATATATATTTGAGACACTTGTGATAATTATATATCTCACACTTCTCCCCATAGAGATAATGTTGCCAGAGTTTCAACGCAAAGATCACAACCGCCAACTCCAGATCATGTGTGGGATGGTTTTTCTCATGGATTTTCAACTACCTTGAGGAATAGGCTATAATTTTATTATTTTCCATTACCACGCAGCCTAATCCCTTTGAAGCATCACTTTACACCACAAATAGCTCTCTAATTATCAGGATTTTGAGTACTGGTGCAATGATAAGCCTCTTTTTCATCTTCTTGAAGCTATCCTCACATTCTTGAGTCTAGACAAACTTCACTCACTTTCATGTTACATTGGTCATTGTGTTTGAAAATCAAGATAAGTTCTTCAAAAATCATCGATAATACCCTGTGAGACCCATAAATCTTCAGATCTATGTTATAGATATTGGCCTAATCCACTCTTCAATTACCTTTGTCTTGGAAGGGTCCACAAATATTCCTCTATTAGTGATAACATTCCCGAAGAATGATAATTTCTCCATCCAAAACTCAAATTTAATGCACATTTTGTAAAGTTTATCCCTTCTCAAAGTCATGAACACAGTATTCAAAAGCTCCTCATGTTTCTCCTTGCACATGGAGTAAATCATAATATCATCGATGGATATTACCACAAATATTTTGAGGTAATCTCTAAAGACACTATTAATTAAATCCATGAGTATTTTTAGAGAATTAGTGAGTCCTAAGGGCATCACTATGAACTCATAGCATCCCTACCTTGTTCAAGAAGAATTTTTGGGAATATCATCCTTCCTCACCTTTTATTGGTGATATCCCGACCGAAGGTCCACCTTAGAGAAATAACTAGCCCCACATAGCTGATCGAATAAGTTATCTATCCGAGGTAGGGGATACTTGTTCTTTATCATGATTTTATTAAATTCACAATAATCAATGTAGAGGTGCATTGTTCCATCCTTCTTCTTAATAAAGAGGATGGGTGCACCCCATGGTGAAGCACTCGGGCGTATAAAACCCTTCTCTAAATTCTCCTATAACTGCTTTTTCGGCTCTTCCAGCTCAACGGTGACTATTCTATAAGGTATTTTTGATATAGGTAGGGATCTAGGAATATGTTCAATTGAGAACTCAAACTATCGATCGGGAGGAATACTAGGAAATTATTCATGGAATACATCAGTATAATCCATCACAATGGTAATATCTTTGAGAAGTATCATATCTTTTATCTCAATCATTTGAGAAATATATGCTTGCACAAAAGGAAACATTTTCCACAATTGAGATGATGATTCTGAAAGAGATTCATCTTACTAATTACACTTGTACAGGATTGGAGGATATTATGGTATGTGAAGATTGATCTCCCTTTCCTAATAGTTAATTTTGGATTTGTATAATATATCTAATTCATGACCAAAATAGCATCTAACTTCACCAGAGTAAGTATGACAAGATTTTCTGGGAGGTTCATTCCACAAACATTAACTGGGGAGGAGTTATATAATTTGGATGAAATAATTTCTCCATTTTCTATTCTCACAGATAACTCAATCTCCAAATTTTTAGGTGGTGTTTGAATGGTTCTACTAAACTTGAATGATATGAAATAATGAATAACACCATAATCAAATAGTATTTTCTCTATTCTTGAATGAATAACTAGAATACCTATCACCACATTGTTGTTCAGATCCACCTCATCAGTAGTGATAGCATAATACCTTCCTTGTTTCCTTGGAGGTTATTGTTGAATTCCTTTGAAAGCCCTTGGCTTAGGGAAATTTTTTTCATAATGCCCATGTTTCTTATAGTTCAAACACTACACTACTGGATGAGTATTAATCTAAACCTTCCTTTCTTATTCCACATTAGTTGGATTCTTCATATCCCTTTAGTAGTTTTTAGCCATATGTCCCATTCTTCCACATTTGAAGAAATTATTGGTTCCCTTTAGATAGTTCCTAGGATGCTTCTTCCCACAATTTTGACACATGGGATGTTCGATCTTCTTTCTATCATGGGATTTATTTGTATAATTACCCATATTAGACTCAATTTTTTTATTTTTTTCATCGGGCCCATGAGACCATTGAGAGTCTCCAATCTCCATTTCAACCTTGAGGGAACAAAAGACTATCTCTTCATAACTATTGAAGTCTCGAATCTCTAAAACGTTTCGTAGACTTGGATTTAGTCTGCTAAAGAAGTGAAGTTTTCTTTATATGCCTAAATAGAATCATTTTCCTTCTGATTAAGCCTAAGGACCTATATTTCCATCTTGAGATAAAGGGTTTAGGGAAAACATTTATTGGAAAACATTTTATTTAATACCTCCAAATCCATGGAATCAATTTCCACTTAGGACTTTGTATTCTTGATTAGTGTCCACCACTGATCAACTTACCCATCAAAATGATATATTTCCAATACGACGTTATCTTCTTCTGAATACTATAGGATAGAGAATATCTTTTCAATAGAGTTAATCCATTGTTCTGTGAGGAGGGGATCAGAATATCCACTAAACATGGGAGGCCTTTTCCACATAAAGGATTTGATGACAACTTTCTCTTTCCTTTGAGGAGGTGGCAATTCCACAAGATTCAAGTTATTATTCATAACTTGATCTAGTTGAGAAGGTAATATCATAAATTTGTGATCACCCATTCGCATCATATAAGTCATATCATTAGGGCAATCACCACATTTCATATCACATTGATTATTGGAACATATTCTTCTATTTACCACTATTAACTAAGAAAAATGATATACAATTAAATACTTTGCTAATAATCATAAAAAATTAAACTTTAAATATAAAAGGATAAAATATTAAAGGAAAAGGATATCCTTACTTGTGATTCCCTATGTTTCAAACTAGGTTATCCATGATCTGTTTCCTAACATATATTATTATGGGATTCTTTTTTCCCTTAATAATGGTTTTTACTAAGCTTATGAATTTACCAAATCATATCCCCTAGGAGTGTAAAACTAGGAGTACAGCAAGGCCCATTGTCATGCACCAGTTTCCATTAGAGTCAAGTCCAAAGTGGTGTTTTTAGGATTTACCCCTAGATACATCTATGCCAGATCCACATCCACTTGTTCATATCCCGACAAGTGTGTATTCACTTGATAAACCACTTACTCTATACTTACCAAAATTTAGGGATGTTTTCTTATACTTAGCCTCATCCCTAATGTTCGTACTAAAGTGCTTTATTCCTAATCTCCAAAAATAACTAGACCTTCTTCTGATACCAACTATAGGAACCCTATCATTTTACACATATCATTACATAATTTTAATCATAATAAAACATAATATTACAAGACAAGTATCATAAATTCTAGTGTCTTGGAAGACTAGGTACATAAAACCAAAAACATGGGATTAAATAAAAAAATATTTATTTAATATTTATAAAGAGATCCTAACTTCCATTAATCTCATACATCTTTATAGGATAAACTGGGTAAAACATGAATAAATGGATGAGCTAAAAATACCAGTAATGGGATAAACATAAGAATAAAGCTTTAGAACATGGGTTAGAAGGCATGACATAATGATATAAAAAGGAATAAAACATTTGGATTCATAACCTATAAACATGGGATCATATAAATATGGATTCATAGTAATGTGGAAACAACATAAAAATGAATCTATCATGAGTCAAGGCTCATTTCACAAAGAGGATCACAAGTCAAGCTTAACCACCAAGATCGTTGCACATAGTAGCACGAGTCAAGGCTAAATGCCAAGACTGTTACACATAACGTCTCATGAGACTCAACTTTACCCAATGAATTGGAGCACTATCTGGGAACACCCATTATAACATGTTCATGAATATACTTTCCACATATAGAATCATACATAATCAATCATAAATAAACATAAGGGTTTCCCATGGAAAGAATTGGGTATCATATTCATTTCATAAAGCATAACAAATGGGAATATCATAAAAGTGTCCATAAAGGAAAGGAATTAAATCATTCATGGAAATTCATAAGGTATAATAGTAATATATCATGATTATTGATGTTAATTTTAAGTGATAAAATGAAAAAATAGCATTTAAGAAACATTATAATTAAAACATTTTAGAGCGGTTTAAGGAAAACATCAAAGATCACTTAAAACAGAAAACAGAATAATATTTTATATAAAACCAGAATTTAAACAAGAATTTTTTAATAAAAAAATAATTTTTTTATAAAAATAATTTTGGTTCAAAATATATTATATAGTTCACTTGAAATTTGGTAAGAATTCGGAAAGTTCCCTTAAATCAGACTTGCTTATCGGGAAGAATTGAGAAGGGAAACACTTAAAAATATATTTATCCCAAAAATAGAATGATGAATGAATATTGATAAATGATTTTGGATAATATAAATATCATTTATAATATGTAAATAAAAAATAAAGATAACTTCATTTGGGAAAAAAGAAATATAGAGCAGCCTGAAGGAATAATAGAGGTTTGGGTATAATCACTTACCTTAAGTACAATGATGTCCTTCACTTGATCTTAATATCCTAGATAAAAAAATTAAATTCATTAATTAATATTTATAGAAACTCTTATACATGTAATTTATTTATTATAAACTAATTATGTTCATTCATGACCTTTTTGATGGGTTAAGAGGTTCAATTTCATTGTTTGGGAGCGTTTGTTTCCTTGATTTTCATGATCAGTTTACTTATATACATGTAAGGATAAACATTTAAGGTCAGAATGGTTGTCCATAATTGTATTTATATGTTATTAGTGAACATACCTAATATTAAATGGTTATAAAATTCATTTGGTTATTTGGAGTGAAGATGAATCGCTAAGGATAACTATTTTTGTTAATTGGTGGTTTTTTATCACAATGAACACATTTTGATTTATAAATTAGTAACATGTGAAAAAAAGATTCCAGAACCTTAAATTAGACATAATACATATTATATAGTCTATTTAAACAATAAAAATTGTTTCATGACTAGAATTTAATATGGTAAAAGAATTTGAAAAATCTTCATCCTTGATTGTGATGAATTAACACATCTTGGATGGTGTTTTCATTTATAGTATAAAGGGAGGGAAAAGGAGAGATGATGATGAATTTTTACATTAGAATAAAAATATTACAACACATGTAAGGTACTGGATTTATCACATCATTTGTATGAAGATAGGTGAGGATATAAATAAAAACAAAGGGACATGAAAAGAAAATAAAAGAAAAGAAAAGTGAAATTCACCTCTTGAATATATCTTCTTTGAGAGCCTCTTTAGGGGAGAGGTTTTGGTATTTTTATTAGACAAAGAGCTCCTGTATGTGGAATAGGGTCTTAGGGAGATATTTAAGCAGAACTTGGACTAAGAAAATGGATTGAGAGGTGTGAGGAGAGGAGGTAAAGATGAGCGGTATTTATAGTGGAGGAGAGGTGGGGTTTCCCATTATTCTAATCATTAGTTTAATATTTTTGCTCCAGACTATGAATAGTCTTGATTATTGTGACCAAAAACAGTAAATAGATCATGATAGTTTTAACCAATTTTCGTTTACATCATAAATGACTCTAGAATGATGCAAAAATTAATTTATTTAGCATTTAACGTATATTATGATATTTTACTATTCAGAAAAAATTCAAGTATTTTAGAAAAATCCCAAAAATTTACCCCAACAATTTTTTGGCATGTATAATTCAAAAAGGACCTCTATTTTATGAAAATTATTTTTTAAATAAGAGAAATTTAATTTTTAATTAAAATCATAGTTTACTTGAAAAATACACATTTTAAAATTAAAACTGCTTTTCTAACACTTTAAAAAATTAATTAAGGTCTCTTAAAATTATATTACAATAATAAGGCATAAAAATAATTATTTATGAATACATTTTATGAAAATAAATTTTCATTTAAATTATTAAATTAACCATAAAATTGTAATTAAATATACATGACTTACAAAAACACCAACACTTAATTAATAATTTTTAAAATATTTACTTACTTATACTGTGATATAATTATATCATATTGTCACTTATAAGATGGATAAATTTTATTTATACTTTCATTAGTGAGGTTACTATTCAATTGGTCAGTTTCCTCTTCATAAGGGTCACATTACTATTCCAAAGGTCAAGTTACTATTTCATCGGTATACGTTCATAAACTTCTAGAGATACTTTTTATTTTACTCATTATTTATTTATAAGGTTTTTAATGTGTTATATATGTAATATTATATTATTATAATATAATAAATATTTATAATAAGTGAATTTCATTGATAAAACATTGGGTTGTTACATTATTTAAACCCTTATGTTTCAAACTGGGATCCTTTGTCCAGTGGATTACCTAAGAAAGTAGTAAACCTCATTTTTTAATTTAGTGATCATCATCAATCATGATCCAAATAAAATTTAGTTCACTAATATAGTGTTTTAGGTAGTCATGGTACTTCATTTCCATACACATCTAATTATTAAAGATAGATCAAGCATCATATGGGTTTGTTTCTACTACTAAAGATCATAATATGATTCCCTTAAAACCCATCTGCAATGATTAAAAAAATCCAACCAGTTTCATTACATATAATACTACTCATCTGTGTTATATTGACTATCATCAAGGTGTGTTATTATATCAATTCTATTTTCAATAAAATTATGGATCTGAATTTATTAAACAATTTGGATAATGGAGTAGTCGATATGCTTTTTCAACTAGAAATGTATCTTCCACTATATTTATTTAATGTAAAGGTACTTTTAATGGTAAATTTAGTCTAATAAATAATACTATGTAGACCTATATTCTTATGCTTAATGCAACACTTTTAAAGGAAAATTATGTTGTTGAAGGAATATGTTATGAATTCACATCAACTAGTAGCATACATTTCGGAGAAGTATATTTATAAGGAGATAGTGTAGTTTTGTAAGAACTGCGTATTTGTATTGGAGCATGTCTATTTTCCTACATCTCACCATGAATGAGTTGATTTTTGAAGAATGGAGATCCATGGATTGAAAATAAATTATATGGAAGGTGATAAAATAATGTGGCATAGTTATACACCTTCAATAACAAAGACATGAATCATTGATATATGACATCACATATTAATGTATTAAAATAATATTATCTAAATAAAAAATATATGTGGGTATTAAATGAGAATAAGAAATTAAATCCATGGTTTATAGAGATAGATCATTGTATATCAGATACATCAAAAACGTTGATATTTTTAGTGGGCAGCCCAGGTTTAAATGTGATAACATGTTCTAGGTATGATATTAATGGATATAAATTTTATATAAAATAATAGGATAATAAAAGTGTAACACCCCAAGCTTCTATGGTACGCTTCTCTTTGAATAATGTGATAGCGTGTGTTGTACGCAACATCGAGTTCTAACACACCAAAATCAATAAAACTAGTCGTTATGAATAGTAATACCTACCTTTTGAAATTATATATATTTTATATTTCAAAATGAACTTCATTTTTGGATTCAGAATATCGAAATTATCCTAAGTTAAATTTTTCTGAGAACGTCCAATTTTTATGAATAGTGAAAAATACTTAAAAACAAATTTTTTAATCAAAATAATTTATAGTGATAAATTATATTATTTAGTGGTTTTATAGTATAATTAGAATATATTTTTACCATTTTATCCAATGTTGTTCATTATAATTAATTTCACTTTGAAATTGGACATAAACAATTGTCAATCTTTTGATATATATTGTTTTTTAAAAACATGCTATTTGCTGTAACATCGAGAATTAATTATAAAATTAATTAATGCAACTTATATGTTTGGAATTTTGTAAAATAGACATAATTTTTTAATTCGGAATATCAATTATAGCTTAGGGTGAAATTTTGGCATTGTTCTGAAAAACATCAATTTTTGATGAATAGTGAAACTACTAAGTGGTAGTTAAAAACTGAATTTTTTCATAAAACTTAATTTTACCGCTTCTGTGAATGGAGTTTCAAAAATCCAAGAGACATGGTTAATATCAAGAACTAAAATGTGGTTCAATGAGATGAAAATAATTTTTGGTGAATAGTAACTTTTTACTTTTATTTACCACGGTTAAAAGTAAATAGGGTAATTAAGGGTAAAAATGATATTAATATTACCCTAACACATGTCCTAATTCTATTGGACAAGTGTATCTCAACCAAAAACAACCTTAGTAATAAAATATTATCATTTAGGTCCACTCGGATTAGATTAGGACATTTATTATTATTTAATTCAAAGAAGAGTTAAAAGAGTTAAAATCAAAGTATATTTACTAAAACATTTGTAATATAGGGTTATAAATAAGATAAATTCTATTTTAAATATTCATTATAAGGATAAAAAGATTTCCTAAATAATGATAGTTTATTTATAATTTTTAGACATTAAATAATTTAATTTATTTATGACACAATGATGATGTAGTAATTACCATAATAGTGAAAACTTAAAATAATTGATATTATAAATTCCCAAATAAATATAATTTGAGACTTTTAATGAATTACACTAATTTTCTAGGATAATATGACATATTAGGATTGATTTAATTAACTTTTTTCGAAGTAATCATTCTGTTATAAGTTTCACAAAAATCAACTATTGAATAGTGTCAAAACTGACATAAAAGAGTTTTTAAAACAAATATTATATTATTAATTGATATTAAATTCCTAAAAATATAAGGTTCGGACAAGAGACTTATATCATGATATTTTTATCATTAATTGACCACTTGGGGGTCTCTTGGATGTTTATGGTAAGTTTATTAACCATATAATATAAAAATACAAAGAGACATTGTAAAAGTGAAACTAATTAACTTAGAGTTAATACTTAAAGATAAGGTTAATATAGTAACCCAAACCAGTCTAAATTCTATTGGTTGAATGGTTTTCGACCTATCCCCACCTTAACCTTTGAATAATAAACTTTAGAGCCATTATAAACCGAATATGAATTTATTATAAATTAATATTTCTAGATTTTCCAAAGGTGCCCCTCACCCCTCTTATAAAAGGGTACTCCTCCTTCTCATTTCTTCACACCTTCAAAGCCTTTTGGTTAGGCTAAAATCTGCCCAAATAATCTCCCAACTTCCCTAACTACAACCTAGAGGCCTTATTTTGATCATAAAGACAACCTAAGGAGCCCTTTTGATCAAATCAAAAGGAAGAACCCGAAGAAGAGGTAATGATTTCACCACCCTTTTCCAAGTTCCTTTATTCTTCCACTTCTTCTTTCTTTTTTATTACCATTATAAAATAATAACTCCAGTATCATATATATAATTTGATGTTATTATAAATATGGTACAACCATATTCAGTATTCTATCCACCCTTTGAATAACATGTCACCATACGTGCGTACGTACGGCTTACCGTCTCCACGTCGTGGTGTAATTGTTATTCAATATATTATTATTTGGATGGGTATAATAATGATGTGTAACTCATGTAAATAATAAATATAACATGTTAATGATTATTTATATATGATATACCATCCATTTATATATTATTTTAATATCAAAAGAATGATATTTTCGCTCGTGCGTACGTACGGACTACCGTCTCCACGAACGCGATGAGATTCATTCTCCATCGTATCCATTCAAGTATAATTCTTATTTGATGATTAATAATAGTATCTAAGTACTTGATATCATTCTGGATATTATTA
The DNA here is from genome assembly GCA_963277665.1 of Viscum album. NCBI lineage: Eukaryota > Viridiplantae > Streptophyta > Magnoliopsida > Santalales > Viscaceae > Viscum > Viscum album. Next base: position 912,576,826 of record OY728145.1, read on the forward strand.
AGAAACAACCTATCCATTACAAACATGGCTTACGTAACAAAACATATAAAAGAAAACGAGTAAGTTAACACCCGAAACAACGATAATACTAAGATATTATTAACAAATCAATGTTAAAAGATCATATATGATATCATATTAATGTATATGATTATTGTATAATTTAATAAAAATTATTTCACCATTATACAGGATGTTAACCTTCCCCAACCAAGGAAAAGTACAAGGTAAGGTTTATTTCACAATCTCTTCATTATCTGAGGTTGTTTATACATAATAATCTACTGGGATCTCTTTATCATCCACATCCATGTTTCTTAAAAATGTATTTCAAAACATTTTTAATATTTAAAAGAATATGGGTTAAGGTCATTTATACCCTTGTTTGACTTTTTTTAAGGGTTTTATAAAGGAATCTTTCCGTCGTTTTCCAAACAAGGTGCTTTTTAACCTTTTCGACAGAATTAAGGTGAGAATGTTTTTTTAACTTATACGGTGGGTGCAGTTATTTTCCGCCGTTATAAAATCGTTGAAGCTTCCCTTACAAGATTATAAGAATATTTTCAAATAAAATGTTTTATTTCATAAATATAAGACTCTTAAATGATTTCAAAATAGAAAGAGTTATTTCTCTAAAAAGAGTTTTGATTTCATCTATGTCAACATCCTTTGATGGATTTTACGCTTATTTGAAGTTGATTTATTATGATACAAAACTTCTATATTGTATTGAAGGTTTTGTGATATGTTTTACTATGGATGTGCTATTTTTATACCGTTCATAGTTTATGGTTAAAGTATTGACATTTCGTATGCTAGTTTTAATACAAATGTTTATGTTATGTTTAAACCTTTTCATATGGGAATGCATTGGACTTAATATGTGACGGGTGGAGCCCGCTATAGCTCCTCGATGCATCGGTAGGTCTCATGAGACAAACTAGTGTCTTGGAACAAGGCCTTGGAAAAATCTTATTTGTAGTATTGGCACGAGGCCTTGGCTATGTGGTTATGATAGTCTGGCATTATGCATTCCATTCATTATGAAAGTGGTTATTGATATTGCATGTGATTATTCGATTAGTAGAATATCCATGTGAATAAGTAAATGGAATTATTTCATTTTACTTTTTCCATACTATGTTGAAGTTAAAGTTTAAAAGGCTTTTGTTTTAGTTATACATTGCCTTAAATGTTTATGCTTATTTTTGAAAGTTTCTGCTATATTGTTATCCTTACTGGGCATTTGAGATCACCCCTTTTCTATGTTTTATTTTTCCCAGGATGTGAAGAAGTAAGTTATGAATGACCGACAGGGATTTTATGTGGGGATATGAGTGTGGAATATGGAGAATATGTTGTTGTAGTAGTTTTTCACTTTATGATGTAATGTAAAACTTTATGAATATATCTAGTGTTTCCAATGCTACTAAACCAATCAGTATTTCAAGATTTGATCTTTCTTGTGATCATGCCAATGTTATATAATAATGCACCGACTCTAGGTAACTGGGGTCAGGGCGTTACAGTTGGTATCAGAGGAGGTTTAGTACAAACCTTGGAAGCTAAATTTAGATAAACTCTGATTAGAGCACGTAGACCTAAGATGAACTTTGAGGATTAGTATAGAAGAACTTCCTAGAATTTTGGTATTGTAGATATTTTTTGAGTTTTACGAGAAATACATCCCTATCTGGATATGAGCAGGTAGAGGCGGCTCTGGCATAGATGTACCTAGGGGTAAAACCCGAAAACACCACTTTGAGCTAGACTCGAACGGGAACTGGTGCACGACAACGGGCCTTGCTGCACTCTTGGTTATGACACTCCCGGGGGATATGCTTAAGATAACTCTCATTTTCTTTACAAATCGTTATGAAGGGTTTATGAGTATATAATTCCTCAAAGAAAACATTCTTATGATTATGGATTATATCCATAAATAGTTCAATTTATGTTAAGTGTTTTATAAGTATGGGATTATGTATTTTGATTCATAAACTGATCTAGTTTATACCATTGTTATAAATGGCGCCTAGTGGAAGAAATGGAAACTGTATCAATTCACACACTCCATGTAGGGATTTCCCTCCTGCTCAAGATAATTATAGTGGAGCTGGTGATGCAACCGGTGCCGATCAGCTAATCACCATACTGGGACAACTCACTCAGGTTATGAATAATAACCTTACCTGTATGGAGCACCCTGATCCACAGTGTGGAGGATCAATGTTAGATCGATTCATGAGGCAAAAACCACCAATGTTCAATGGGAGTAAAAATCCCTTAGTAGCTGAGCAATGGATATTTTTCCTAGAGAAAATATTTTAGTCTTTGGGGAAAAGTGAAAGGGAAAAAGTTATCATGGCAGTTTACCGCCTCACTGGAGATGTTGATCAATGGTGGTCATTGATTCAAAATACGAAGGAAGATGATGAAGTATCAAATATTAAATGGAGGGAGTTCAAAGATTTTTTTTAGAAAAATACTTTCCTCACGACCATCGAGCAGATATGGAAAGGCAGTTTCTGAGTCTGAGACAAAAGGAGGATGAGAATGTCACAAATTATGAGGCTAACTTTACAAGGTTAGCAAGGTATGCTGGAGATTATATACGTAACCCAAGAAGTGATATTGATCGTTTCTTTGATGGGTTAAAACCATTTCTCCATCGAGCATTAGTCTCACAATCCTTCTCGTCGTACGAAGACATTGTCCCATGTGCTATCAAGACCGAAAAGGAATTCTCTAAGTCTTATGACTTTAAAGTAAAGCAAGAGAAGAAGAGACCTACTGATCAATCTGGGAATGGAAATAAGGGGAAGAAGGTAAAGGTTGAATATCCATCCTGTGGTAAATGTGGGAAGAAACACCCCAGTACTTGCTTGAAGGGAACGGGAGTCTGTTACAAGTGTGGTGAAAAAGGCCACCAAGCTCGTGATTGCAAGGGGAAGAAGGAAGCCACCAAAGTTCAGTGCTACAATTGCAGGGAGATGGGGCATTATGCAAATGAATGTCCTAAGCGTCAGGAGAACTTACCTCAGAAAAGGACAAGGGATCAAGGCCAAGCTTATGCTATCACTACTGCTGAGGTAGAAGCTCCGAAAGACATGGTGGCAGGTAATTTAATGGTTTCCTCAAGTTTAGAAAATGCATTATTTGATTCTGGATCATCGCATTGTTTCATATCTTCCCAGTTTTCTAAGAAAATTAGATATTTTCAATTTGATTTAACAAGGGAGTTGTCAGTTAAAACTCCTAAGGTAAGTATCATTGCAACAAAGTTTTGTGAATGAGTCCCCATTAGAGCACATAAATGTTCTTTATCTGCTGATCTCATCATCATACCTATGATTGAGTTTGATATAATCCTCGGTATGGACTGGATTTCAGACTACGATGAAAATATTTATTGTAAGAAGAAAGAGGTTATGATTCTTGATGATAATGATAAGGAATACCTTATCTTTAGAGCAGAATTGTCACCACCTAATTCTTATTTAGATCCACCCCCAGTAGCTCAACTAAATTCAATTATTGGGGAGGAAGAGAATGAAATAACTGTGGGTGAGGAAAGGAATGTTCAAATAGAGGATGTACCTGTTGTGAAAGAATTGGTAGATGTATTTCTGGAAGATTTACATGGACATCCTCCATAACGAGAAGTTGAGTTTTCCATTGATTTAATTCCTAGATCAAGGCCTATATCGAAGACCCCTTATAGAATGGCCATTGTAGAATTAGTTGAAATAAAGAAACAACTAGAGGAATTGAGTAATAAGGGATTTATTCGCCCTAGTGTTTCTCCATGGGGAGCCCCTGTTCTTTTTGTTAAAAAGAAAGATGGATCTATGAGGTTATGTATCGACTACAGGGAGATCAATGCTATAAAAATAAATAAAAAGTATCCCCTACCTTGAATTGATGATTTATTTGACCAACTGCATGGAGCTCAATACTTTTCAAAGATTTACCTTCGATCTGGATACCATCAGTTGTGTGTGAAGAAGGAAGACATTCTGAAGACAGCATTTCAAACCAGGTACGGGCATTACGAGTTTACTGTAATTCCTTTTAGATTGACTAATGCACCCTATGTATTCATGGATCTGATGAATAGAGTTTTCAAGGAGTATCTCGATGAATTTGTGGTGGTATTTATTGATGATATCTTGGTATACTCCAAAAGCTACGAAGATCATGAAAATCACTTGCGCATTATCCTGAAGACTCTAAGAAGACATGAATTATATGGGAAGTTTAGCAAGTGTGAATTCTGGTTTCAGGAGATTTCTTTTCTTGGCCATATTGTCTCTAAAGATGGAATCTCTGTTGATCCTTCTAAGACTAAGGCAATCCAAGAATGTCCAGCACCGACGAGTATAACTGAGGTACGTAGTTTTATTGTTTTAGCAGGTTATTATCGATGTTTCGTCTAGAATTTTGCCTGATTGTCTAACCCATTAATGAAGCTCACACGTAAAGGGGTTAAATTTGTTTGTACAAAAGAGTGTGAAGAATTTTTCGAAGAACTGAAGAGAAGATTAGTCAATGCTCCTATATTGACTCTATCATCAGGGAATGATGGGTTCATTATTTATAGTGATGCATCGAAGAAAGGACTTGGTTGTGTCCTTATGTAGAATGATAGTGTTATTGCCTATGCATCACGACAGTTGAAAATTCATGAACAAAACTATCCTACTCATGATCTCGAGTTAGCAGCTGTGATCTTTACTTTGAATATATGGAGGCACTACCTCTATGGATAAAAATGTGAGATTTATACTGATCACAAGAGTTTGAAGTATATTTTCTCACAAAAAGAACTCAACATGAGGCAAAGGAGATAGCTTGAATTACTCAAGGATTATGATTTCACGATACACTACCACCCGGGGAAGGCAAACAAGGTGATAGATGCTTTGAGCAGAAAAGATCATGGAGTTTTGAACAATATGAGAATTGAAAGGGATCCAATTTTCATGGATCTAGTGAATATGGACATGGGAATAACCAGGGAAGGAGAAACATCAATGCTTTTTCAAATGGTTGCCAAACCATCTTTACTAGAAAGGATTAAGAGTTCTCAGACTAATGATGTATAATTTCAAAAGATTAAAGCTGTGAATGATGGGAGACTGAGATAATTTGTGTATGAAGATGGAATTTTGAAATTCGGGAAGAGACTTTGTGTTCCCGATATACCTGATCTAAAAAGGGAATTGCTGGATGATGCTCAAAGTTCCAATTTCTCTATACACCATGGGAGCACCAAAATGTATAGAGATTTGAAGGAACGTTTTTGGTGGGACAACATGAAGAGGGAGATTTCTGATTTTGTGTCAAGATGTATGGTTTGTCAACAAGTGAAAGCTGGAAGGCAACATCCTGGAGGATTCATGAAACCTATTCCCATACCGGAGTGGAAATGGGACAATATTACGATGGACTTTGTCATGGGGCTACCAAAGACTCCTAGAAGGAACGATGTAATATGGGTTATTGTTGATTGTCTTACCAAGTCAGCACATTTTCTTGCTATAAGAGAAGATCTACCCCTAGAACGTCTAGAAAGACTATATATTAATGAAGTTGTGAGACTTCATGGAGTACCCCTATCGATTGTTTCTGATCGTGATCCCCATTTTACTTCAAGATTCTAGAAAATTCTTCAGAAATCCCTGGATACTGAAATTCATTTAAGCACTTCTTACCACCCTCAGACAGATGGACAATCATAACGGACTATTCAAACCTTAGAATACATGTTGAGATCTTGCTCACTTGACTTTCAGGGTATGTGGGATCAATATTTACCTCTGGTAGAATTTTCATATAACAATAGCTTCCATTCGAGTATTCAGATGTCACCATATGAAGCGTTATACAAAAAGAGATGTCGTACACCAACCTGTTGGGATGACGTTGGTGAAAGAAAACTTGTAGGCCCAGAACTAGTGGAGGAAACGATGGAAAAGGTGAAGGTAATCCAAAATCACATCAAAGCAGCTCAAAGTAGGTAGAAGAGCAATGCCGATAATTGAAGGAAGGATTTGGAATTTCAAGTCGGTGATCATGTTTTCCTGAAGGTATCTCTATGGAAGGGAGTCATACATTTTGGTAATAAAGGTAAATTGAGTCCCAGGTACATCGGACCTTTCGAAATTCTAGAACGAATTGGGGCTGTAACTTACCGATTGGCAATGCCGCCAAGTCTCTCCAAAGTTCATGATGTGTTCCACGTATCTCTGTTGAGGAAATACATGCCTGACCCAACGCATGTACTCACCTTTGAGGAATTAGAACTGGAACCTGATCTGTCTTATTTTGAAGAGTCCATCAGGATTCTTGATACGAGAGAACAAGTACTGAGAAACCGGACGACACGTCTGGTAAAAGTTTTGCGGAGAAACCATAAGATGGAAGAGGCAACGTGGGAACCCAAGGAACTTATGATGAAGATCCACCAGATTATTTTCAAGTGATAATATTCTAGAAATTTCGAGGACAAAATTATTTGAAGGAGGGGAGAATTTAACACCCCAAGCTTCTACGATACGCTTCTCTTTGAATAATGTGATAGCGTGTGTTGTACGCAACATTGAGTTCTAACACACCACAACCAATCAAACTAGCCGTTATGAATAGTAATATCTACCTTTTTAAATTATATATATTTTATATTTCAAAGTGAACTTCATTTTTGGATTCAGAATATCGAAATTATCCTAAGTTGAATTTTTCTGAGAACGTCCAATTTTTATGAATAGTGAAAAATACTTAAAAACAACTTTTTTAATGAAAATAATTTATAGTGATAAATTATATTATTTAGTGGTTTTATAGTATAATTAGAATATATTTTTACCATTTTATCCAATGGTGTTCATTATAATTAATTTCACTTTGAAATTGGACATAAACAATTGTCAATCTTTTGATATATATTATTTCTTAAAAACACGCTATTTGTTGTAACAACGGGAATTAATTATAAAATTAATTAATGCAACTTATATTTTTGGAATTTTTTAAAATAGACATCATTTTTGAATTCGGAATATCAATTATAGCTTAGGGTGAAATTTTGGCATTGTTCTGAAAAACTTCAATTTTTGATGAATAGTGAAACTACTAACTGGTAGCTAAAAAACTGAATTTTTTCATAAAACTTAATTTTTTCACTTCTGTGAATGGAATTTCGAAAATCCAAGAGACATGGTTAATATCAAGAAGTAAAATGTGGTTCAATGAGATGAAAATAATTTTTGTGAATAGTAACTTTTTACTTTTATTTACCACGGTTAAAAGTAAATAGGGTAATTAAGGGTAAAAATGATATTAATATTACCCTAACACATGTCCTAATTCTATTGTACAAGTGTATCTAGACCAAAAACAACCTTAGGAATAAAATATTATCATTTAGGTCTACTTGGATTAGATTAGGACATTTATTATTATTTAATTCAAAGAAGATTTAAAAGAGTTAAAATCAAAGTTTATTTACTAAAACATTTTTAACATAGGGTTATACATAAGATACATTCGATTGTAAACATTCATTAGAAATATAAAAATATTTCCTACATAATGATATTTTATTTATAATTTTTAGACATTAAATAAGTTAATTTATTTATGACACAATGATGATGCAGTAATTACCATAATAGTGAAAAATTAAAATAATTGATATTATAAATACCCAAATAAATATAATTTGAGACTTTTAATGAATTAAACTAATTTTCTAGAATAATATGACATATTAGGATTGATTTAATTAACTTTTTTTGAAGTAATCATTCTGTTATAAGTTTCACAAAAATCAACTATTGAATAGTGTCAAAATTGACATAAAAGAGTTTTTAAAACAAATATTACATTATTAATTGATATTAAATTCGTAAAAATCTAAGGTTCGGCCAGGAGACTTATATCATGATATTTTTATCATTAATTGACCACTTGGGGGTCTCTTGGATTTATATGGTAAGTTTATTAACCATATAATACAAAAATACAAAGAGACATTGTAAAAGTGAAACTAATTAACTTAGAGTTACTACTTAAATATAAGGTTAATATAGTAACTCAAACCTGTCTAAATTCTATTGTTTGAATTTTTTTTTACCTATCCCCACCTTAACCTTTGAATATTCAACTTTGGAGGCATTAGAAACCGAATATGAATTTATTATAAATTAATATTTCTAGATTTTTCAAAGGTGCCCCTCACCCCTCTTATAAAAGGGCACTCCTCCTTCTCATTTCTTCACACCTTCAAAGCCTTTTGGTTCAGCCAAACTCTACCCAAATACTATCAAAACTTCCCTCACTACAACCTAGAGGCATTATTTTGATCATAAATCCAACCTAAGGTGACATTTTGATCAAATCAAAAGGAAGAACCCGAAGAAGAGGTAATGATTTCACCACCCTTTTCCAAGTTCCTTTCTTCTTCCACTTCTTCTTTCTTTGTTATTACCATTCTAAAATAATAACTCCAGTATCGTATATATACTTTGATGTTATTATAAATATGGTACAACCATATTCAGTATTCTATCCACCCTTTGAATAACTTGTCATCATACGTGCGTACGTACGGCTTACCGTCTCCACGTCGTGGTGTAATTGTTATTCAATATATTATTATTTGGATGGGTATAATAATGATGTGTAACTCATATAAATAATAAATATAAAATGTTAATGATTCTGTATATATGATATACTATCCATTTATATATTATTTTAATATCAAAAGAATGATATTGTCGCTCGTGCGTACATACGGACTACCGTCTCCACGAATAAGATGAGATTCATTCTTCATCGTATCCATTCAAGTATAATTCTCATTTGATGATTAATAATAGTATCTAAGGACTTGATATCATTCTGGATATGATTAAGAAACAACCTATCCATTACAAACATGTCTTACATAACAAAACATATAAAAGAAAATGAGTAAGTTAACACCCGAAACAACGATAATACTAAGATATTATTAACAAATCAATGTTAAAAGATCATATATGATATCATATTAATGTATATTATTCTTTTATAATTTAATAAAAATTATTTCACCATTATACAGGAGGTTAACCTACCCCAACCAAGGAAAAGTACAAGGTAAGGGTTATTTCACAATCTCTTCATTATCCGAGGTTGTTTATACGTAATAATCTACTGAGATCTCTTTATCATCCACATCCATGTTTCTTAAAAATGTATTTCAAAACTTTTTTACTATTTAAAGGAATATGGGTTAAGGTCATTTATACCCTTTTTTGACTTTTTGTAAGAGTTTTATAAAGGAATCTTTCTATCATTTTCCAAATAAGGTGTTTTTTAACCTTTTCGACAGAATTAAGGTGAGAATGTTTTTTTAACTTATACGGTGGGTGCGGTTATTTTATGATGTTATAAAATTTTCGAAGCTTCCCTTACAAGCTTATAAGAATATTTTCAAAGAAAATGTTTTATTTCATAAATATAAGACTCTTAAATGATTTCAAAATAGAAAGATATATTTCTCTAAAAAGAGTTTTGATTTCATCTATGTCAACATCCTTTGATGGATTTTACGCTTATTTGAAGTTGATTTATTATGATACAAAACTTCTATATTGTATTGAAGGTTTTGTGATATGTTTGACTATTGATGTGCTATTTTTATACTGTTAATAGTTTATGGTGAAAGTATTGAAATTTCGTATGCTAGTTTTAATACAAATTTTTATGTTATGTTTAAACCTTTTCATATGGGAATTCATTGGACATAATATGTGACGGGTGGAGCCCACTATAGCTCCTCGATGCATCGATAGGTCTCATGAGACAAACTAGTGTCTTGGCACAAGGCCTTGGCAAAATCTTATTTGTAGTCTTGGCACGAGGCCTTGGCTATGTGGTTATGATAGTCTGGCATTATGCATTCCATCATTATGAAAGTGGTTATTGATATTGCATGTGATTATTCGATTAGTAGAATATCCATTTGAATAAGTAAATGGAATTATTTCATTTTACTTTTTCCATACTATGTTGAAGTTCAAGTTTAAAAGGCTTTTGTTTTAGTTATACATTGCCTTAATTTTTTATGCTTATTTTTTAAAGTTTCCGCTATATTGTTATCCTTACTGGGCATTTGAGCTCACCCCTTTTCTATGTTTTATTTTTCCCAGGATGTGAAAAAGTAAGTTATGAATGACCTCCAGGGATTTTATGTGGGGATATGAGTGTGGAATATGGAGACTATGTTGTTGTAGTAGTTTTTCACTTTATGATGTAATGTAAAACTTTATGAATATATCTAGTGTTTCCAAGGCTACTAAACCAATCGGTCTTTCGAGATTTTATCTTTCTTTTGATCATGCCAATGTTATGTAATAATGCGCCGACTCTGGGTAACTGGGGTCAGGCCGTTACAAAAAGTGTTGTGTAGAGTATAATTATATTAGTCTTCTCAGAATAAATTACCTTTTTAAGTGCATATGAAAAAAACCAAATCTCTCTATTGAGTGGATATTAAGGAGTTATTGAAGATATATGGGATATTGATTACATTAAATTTTGAGTTCTTGTGTTCATCAATAAATGTAATATTAGAAAAATAGTGTTAAACATGATGAAATAGAAATGAAAATATTATATTAGAGTATACTAAAATACACAAATGATCCTTTTATTAGGATGAAATAATAAAAACAAATTTTCTATGTTCTTGATCTATCAAATGTTCAGTGCTCTATAATTTTTCAAGGAAAAAACGTATTTTAGTTGTGAAACTCTTAAAAATAATGAAGATTTATGTGAGATACCTCATTCCATGTAAAATTTATCTAAGTACATTGATGACCACGTCATAGACATGGTTCATTCCATATATAATGATCATAATAAAGGAATATAGGAAAACAATCCTTTATCAATCTCAAAAAAATTATTTATTATATATTTATTTCCTATTTAAGCTTTAAATTTTTTAAAAATGTGACATATATTATTTCTAATAGTATTGTTATTTAAGTCATTTGTTTTAAAAAATATGATAATTTGATTTTTAATAATCCAAAATGAATTTCATATAAATATTATATTTTTATTATATTTTTATCATTTTAAATTTTACTTAAGTTTTATTTTTTTTAATTTATATCATTTCATGTATCATAATTCAGTACCCTTTTTAGTATTTTAATTAACTAATTTAATGAATATGAAAAAAATAGTTTTGTTTTATTTCTACCATTTCCAATATTTATTATATTTAATATAAAAATAAATAGAGTTTTATCATATTTTACTACTTGGTTGTTAATTTGATTGTTAGGAACATATTAGATCAAATATATGCATCATATTGATATTATACAAAGGATTATCCGTATTTTTTTCTAAGGAGCCTCCTCAACCCCCTTCACATGATCCTTTAGCTTCTACAAGGGAAGAAAAGGATTTTAGAGTTGGTAAACATGGTAGCATACATTAACTTAAATTATCATTTACTTGTAGTAAGTAGTAGAGAAAACCTAATGAGTTGTATGGTATTGGTAATCATATAGGTCTAAATATGAAACAATTTAAGAGTTTTTTTCTATGAAATCTCTAAAAAATAAAAAAAATGATTTATTATTAGAGAAGTTTCAACCAGAATATACTAGCTCAGCTATGGTGGACAATTTTTGTAATCAAGTTTATTATTATGTTGTTTATCATGAATTTTTTTTTATTAATTTATATCAATTTTTCATCTCACATCCATATAAAATATTATTTACCTGACACTAGAGAAGTCTAGGGGACATTATTATCTTGTTTTGTAAGGATATGGATAGATTTTAAGTCAACACTAACATCATATTTTATTTGTGGAGAAAGAAAAAATTAATATCTAGGTCAACTATAAAGTTTTTTATAAGAATATACACTGATTAATTTTATAAAAATTAGATATTGGATATTTTTTGTTTTTTTCTAATGCCAACTTTTTTAAGTTAATTTTTTATAATCACTAAAGTAATCATATTAATGATTTGTTTGTCTTAAATTAATAGTAACTGGGGAGATATAGAAGAGAAAATATTTTCAATTATTTAATTTTAATTTCAATGTTTTTAATCCCATCAAAGTTTTATTTTAAGGGAAATTTTCACATTTTATGGTTTTAGTTGCATTTTGAGCTTAAATGCAAAAAAGGGATAATTTTGGATTTTAACAGTTTTAATTTATTTCTGTATTTAGAAAATAAAATTTTCTAAATAGATCAAAATTGAAAAAAAAATTATTATTTAGGTTTATATGTTCATTGGGTTGAATTTAATTCTTCTGAAACCAAAGCTCAATACATTATCTGAAGGCCCAAAACTAGCTCATAAGTTGGGCCTTAAAATTTGTGCATAGATCTGAATACATCTAAATATAATCCAATATCTCATAAATGGATAATCCTAATGATCTTAAATTATACATGGATATGTAGAAGATAATAATGAACATTTTTCATAAAGGTTTACATGCCTTATTCCATCTCTTACAAGGCCATAAATACATGGGAAACCACATATGTGCAATACGAAGAGTCTGCCCAATTAGAATAAATTTACTAGTAAATGTTATATAACTCTCACCAAACATTTTCAATGAAACCAAAACTTTGTGGTTCGATATAGGAGAAAATATGGGAAAATTTTCAAGAATAAAATTTTCCCAAATTCGGTCATTAAATGGGTTTAACATGTTCATATCTTCATTGGAAATATTTGGAGTTAAATTTTTCACCCCGTTTTCCTAAAAAATGTATCTCCTAATTCTTTTCAAAGGGTTGGAAACTATATATGGAAATTTTATGTAGTTTTATACTTTGGTTTATTATTTAATAATATTTTTCATTTTTAATATATATTATACTTCCTCTCATTCTCATATTTTTATCTTTTATGTTTCTACCCCGTTCTTCTCCCTTATGATATCTAATACTCATGATCATGAGTAACTAACCTGAGAATGTTCCTAGGGGAGAAATCCAGTGTTGAACCCAAGTCATTACACATTAATTATTATTTTATTAGATCTAATTTGATGGGAATATTAGTGGGTAAGGTACCTTTGTGTCTCCACTATCCACCAAAGGCTTAGTATTCTCTTCTTCAATATTTTGCCTCAATTGAAGAGGTGGATGCGTGATCTCTCAAAAATCATTGAGTGAATTTTATATTAACCACATAAGAAGAAGATAATTCCCATTCATATGATGGAGTATGTTCATTAAGTATATTTGAAACTAATAGTGACACGATAGAGGTTCACTCTGGCTGTTCTCTTGGGATGATCTCTTTTCTATCTAACATCAATCATTTTTTGTACATACTATATTTCATAATTAATTTTATTTATATTCCATTAATTTAATTTTCATTCCCAAATTTAAAACCCCAAATATCATATTATTTAGTTTTATATTAGTTAGAATATAAATAGTGACAATAGAATTTTGGTGTTGTGTGAACTACCTCCTTGAGATCGACCCTAGGTATGCACTATATTTCATGATTAGGTAAATAAAATATTAACTAAATATCCATGAAAATTCTTTTTGCATTAATTTTGAATTGTTTCTAAGGAGTTGAAACACTTTCATTCTTCTTTTTTCAAAAAAAACAAAAAACATAAATTTCAAAAACCAAAAAAAAAATACTCTTTGTTTATGATGTATTTCAATTAAAATTATTGTGCATGGACTAAAAAATCACAGGTGAAATAATAAGTTCAAAATTATCTTGAATCCAAGATGAAATATTTTAAATAATACATACAAATACTGTAGATAAAAACTGAAAGGGGGGAATAATATATCCATGCACTATTGTAGAAACCCGAACCTGAGCTCTAACCAGAACCAGAACAATTAGTGGAAGGGATTTCAAAAATCATTTTTTATGTTAAATAACATGATGTAGTTTAGAATTTTCTTCTAAAGTAATAAATAAAATCATCCCAAACTCAAATATTTCTTTGGGGGGTCCTATAAGAACACATGAAAACTAATGCACCTATGGGAGATCGTAATTTTTGGAAGAATCCTAGAATCACTTTATTTAAGATAAACTGAAACTTGATCTTATCATCCTTGAGAATGAAAAATTAGTACCTCACTACCTCACTCTTTCTATATAATATGATGATGAATATTCACCTTTTGATATTAGGTTGTCAATATTCATACCATAAGAGATAAATTTCCTTGCTGACTTACTTGAAGAGGAATATTTCTTTATTGATTCATCGTGTTTTAATATTATTTAAGACGAATTATTTTCTAACTTCTCCTTTTATAAAATTTCTAACATAGCACAAATGGAGTAGTTTTTATTCATGTATGTTTAGTAAGATACCACCCAAGTGGTGCTTATTGAATAAGAATATTTGGAGAATCATGTGGTGATGTGACTGCCTCCTCTATAATAACGTGTATACCTTATAGAGGGGGACACCACAAAATTCAATAGGGATCACACCTATATTCTTTTATCTCCCACGCTGGACCTAAAATTTTCTATTTATTATTTATTGGGGATTGGTAGTTTTCTTAAATTCTTTTGGATTCCAATTATACGTTTATACTCATGAAAATTGGGAAGTCACATGTAGTGTTTCATCTCAAGGAAACCACATTTTCCATTGGATTAGGGATAACATTATGAAACTGCCTGACTAGGGGTTGTAAAAAAATATCACCTGCTTGGGACTATAAACCAAGAATTATCCCATTTATTTTCCATTTCTCTTTATTTTTATTTCATTTTTATTATGTTTTATCCTTTGTTTTCCTCATATTTTTAAATTAGTAGAAGCTATGATCTTAACTTCAGGCTACCATTGAAAAATAAATCACGTTTTTTATTTCCTTTTCTTTATTTTATTTTCATCCAAATTAAAGTTGAATTTTCAAATATTTATGAATCTAATTTGAACTAAAACAAGGGTATTCAATGTAATAAGTGTGGGGGGAATTCAAATTTTTTTAGTAATTTTTTTTAGTGTGGGGGGAATTCAAATTTTTTTGTGTTCTTGCATTTTATTTTTAGTTATTTTTATGAATTTTTCCTATTTTTATTTTTCATTTTTGGTGTTTTCTTGGATTATTGAGATAAATTTAATAATTTCGAAAATTCAAACCATCTTAGTGTTTTTAGAACATTTCTTGATTTGAATGTTTGGATATTTATATTATTGTTAAATGAATTTTACTTCTAAATTTCTGATCTATTAATTTGATGAAGTTTGATTGATTAGGAAACTCATGTGCACTAGTACTATATGAATTAAAAATATTTCCCAACCCAATAGGTTTATAAACCTTTTTTGACATTTTGTTTTATATCTCTCTTTTTTATTGAGATTCTTGAGACATTTTTTGTGATACAGAACATACTTTTCTCTCTTTTTCAAAGTTGTTAGTGTCATGTACCCCTCCCTCAAAAGACACTGAAATGAAAGAAGACATATAATAACCCTTGAGTCCTACCTATAGTAGTACATAGGTTGGTTACTAGCACTGAGGGTATGAAAATATCATAAATAGTAGGCATTAACCTCTATAATAAAATAGGATCAGGTGATAGGATAAGTCAACCACAAGAAAATCCATGATATATATAAAAAGAAAACCTAAAATCAAACCCACAATGCATGTGTTAATAAAATAGATATATATAAAAGTCTCCAAATGAAAGTCCAATATAAAAACTAAGGTAGCGACACAACAATAGCTCTAAGGTTCCAAGCTAGTAATGTATAACATGGTCCATGAAGTCCTCCTGAAAACCTAAAATCTATTTTATATACATAGGGTGCGCATAAAAGTATACTCAATAAGAAAATAAAAGCCTATCATTCACATGTGAAAAGAGCATATTGATACATCCATGAGGAAATAGCATAACCAACAAAACCTAAAAAGGTCAACTAACCAAACCCCAACCTCACCAAGGCTCGCATGCCAATTAACACATCCAAGTAGAATAATATGATATAAAGCATGTCGATGATTGGGTACTCCAATTACATACATCCTGGAACTCCCACCTCTTATGTATCATATCACATCACATCACATCACACCCTCAGCCACCTGGGCTAACACATTACATTACATCCCACCTGCAAACACCTAGGTCATCACATATCATAACCAGTGTAGAAGAATATTATGAACATGAAGCACATCAACCTCATGCCCTCCTCATACCATGAATAGCCCCCACCATAAGTTATCTCAACACATGCCACTTGAATACATCTGGGCCCACTAGTGAAAAATATGCTTTTCAAATTGGTTTTTTTTATTTTTAACGTTACTTAGTACGCGACATTATTATATGAGATGTTGAAAATAATATTTTAACGTAGGTTAATAAAAATAAACATTGTAAATAATTTTTTGTGGGATATTTTCATGTTAGTTATGAAATGACCAACATGAAAAATGTAACGTCCTAACCCCATAATCCTGGAGCCAGTGCATTATTAAATTAAATTTTCATTATTACAAGGAAGAAAATCAATAAGGATCATTAAGTTTAGTATTCTTGAAAATCTAGATTATATAAATTATACCCACAATATATTGGGAAAATAGGAAATACAAACATGATACATAGAAAGAAAATAAACTGCATCCTTGAATGCTTATTCAAAGATTTCTTCTTTATAACTTGGGGAAGGAAACATAACAAGGGTGAGCTCAAATTATCTATAAGGGTAAGTAAAGGAAAAGAAATAATGAATAAATGGAATTAAACTAACATGGAAATGTAAATAACTTATAACAAATTCCATTTAATAACTAGATAATTCAATTTTAATATGTAAAGGTAAGAAACTGGAAACACATTCCATTAAATCAATGAACAGAAAATGAATCTCATTCATAGTTATATCGATGCAGAATCTTATGGATAATTAATATATAAATTCTAAATAAATGGAATGCTTATTTTTAGAGCTTCATGTTTATGAGTAACATGATAACTTTATCTTCAAAATACATTTTAAACTGTTTGGCCAAATAATTCGCCTCAAGAGACTATTGATGCATCAAAGGGCTTTCATTCACTGGTCCTGAACCTGTAGGGATTTCCTTAAAAGATCCCCAACCCATGTATTTAATGTCCAAAGTATATCAAATAAATAATGTTCCTTATCAAATATCTATATTGAATAAAGAAAATGGATCTATCGATAATACCTCATAGGAGGTTAAGTACAACAAGGGTTGATGATATTAAAGCATTCTTGAGGAAAAATAATATTTAAACATTGCAATGTGTATTGTACCACATTGAAACATTTAAATCATTATTACTATTTAATTAAATGAAAATTATAATATCATGAGAATAATTTTATTCGTGATATAACATGTCAATGGGTGGTATATACACCAAATAAAAGTGAATTGGTGCATAAGAAAATTAAGTCTCAATGGAATGTAAATTGAGATGAAATCCCTTAAATTATACTTCCTTTTTATTGTGTGGTATTTAACCTCCTATATAGTGGTTTAAAATATTTTAAAAACTAATAACATAACCAAACTCATGTTCATAATATCATATATTAACTTATTAAAATATTTTATTAACCATTTATTAACACTCTTTCATTATTTTAACTGTTTTGGGTGTTAATTGCCTAGTTTTCTCAAGTACGTTTTGACTTATTATTTATTGTTATTATTAAATATATTATTGTTTAATAATCTCCAGAATTTAAATCCTGAATAAATTATCATATATATTCAGTATATATATATATTTAGAATAATCTATATCATTTTGAGATTATAAATTAAGTGCACTGTTCATGGAGACTATAGGTCGTACGTACGCATGAACGCAACTTTCATTTCTTTGTTGAATTAAAATAATTAAAACTAAATGATACATATTTATATTATAATTTACAATATTATATTTATGTTATATATGTTTCTTAGTTTTATTATAACCAATCTTTATAGGTTCCATGTATGTCATGAACAAGTCATATTACTTTGAGGGGGCGGTAGTCCACACTTCCTCAAACGAAATTATCGTATTTATACAACATGGAAAGCATAAAGGTATGATACAAATAAAAATTACAGAAGAATAAATACATTATAAATGACTTTTATATTATATATAAATATATATTCTATCATAATGACCACCATGAGAGGTGGTAAGTAAAAATTGAATAATCTTCATTTTGTGAGTCAGTAGTTCACCGTACACGGAAACATTGTGTTAGTTACCCCTTAGATGGTGGTGTGTGTAAGTTTGGTCTAACTCTCAGAAGAAAAAAATACTAGTATATTGAGGATGTGAGAACATGTGTTGGGTCTATAATTTACTTCCTTAGTAGGGATATATGGAACACATCATGAACCTTTGAGAGATTTGGAAGCAATGCTAATCAATAAGCAACTACTCCAACTCTTTCCAGAATCTTGAAAGGTCTAATATACCTAGGACTCAATTTCCCCTTCTTAAAGAACATGATAACACCCTTCCATGGGGATACCTTTAGGAAAACATGACCTCCCATTTTGAATTCCAAATCCTTTCTTTTATTATTGGCATAAATATTTTTTCCTACTTTGAGC
Organism: Viscum album; assembly: GCA_963277665.1. NCBI lineage: Eukaryota > Viridiplantae > Streptophyta > Magnoliopsida > Santalales > Viscaceae > Viscum > Viscum album. Next base: position 912,595,496 of record OY728145.1, read on the forward strand.
CGTTTAGATATGTTCCTAAATAGACTTCACCTTTATCGTCATCTCTTCAACAAGTTCTAGACCTATGAGATTTCTCTCACCAACTTTGTCCCAAAAAGTTGGATTACAAAATCTCTTTCCATATAATGCTTCATACGGTGCCATTTTAATACTTTAATGGAAAATATTATTATAGGAAAACTCCACCAAAGGTAAGTATTGATCCCGCATACCTTGAAAATAAAGTGAACATGATTTCAACATGTATTATATTGTCTGAATTATTCTTTTAGATTGTCTATCAGTTTGTGGATGGTAGGAGGTGCTCAAATGAAGCTCAATATCAAGGGCCTTCTAAAGACTCTTCCCAAATTTTGAGGTAAAGTGGGGGTATCGATCAGAGACAATTGACAGAGGTACACCATGAAGTCATAAAACTTCATTAATATAGAGTCTTACAAGGAAATAGAGAGGTTGATATTCTCTTATGGCATGGAAATGTGTAGATTTGGTTAGGTGATCAAAAATAACCCATATTCTATCATTATTTCTAGGAGTCTTTAGATGTCCTGTAATAAAGTCCATAGTAATTTCATCCCATTTCTAAACAGGGATAGGAATAGGTTATAGAACTCCTTCAGGATGCTATCTTACAGCTTTTACTTGTTGAAAAATTGGATATCAAGATACATAATCTGCAATTTCACACTTCATGTTACCCCACCAAAAGTGTTCCCTAAATTCCATATACATCTTCGTGCTCCCATTGTGTATATAGAAATTTGAGCTATGAGAATCATCCAACAATTCCCTTTTTAGATCAGGTAAATATGTAATGCATAGCCTCTTTCCAAATTTTAGAACCCATATTCACAAAAAAAGCCTTTTACTTTTACTTCGTTCACTCCTTTAATTTTCTTCTGAAATTCCTCATCATCAGATTGAGAATTCTTTATCCTCTCTATTAAATATGATTTTTTAATGATTTTATAAATGGTTGATGTATCCCCTTATAAATTTTTCATATCCATCTTCCCTAGATCCATGAATGCAGGATCCTTCTCAATACTCATTTGGGTTAGAACTCCTTGATCTTTTCTACTCAATGCATCTGCCACCTTATTCGCTTTACACGGGTGGTAGTGTATTGAGAAATCATAATCTTTTAGTAGTTTGAGCCATCTTCATTGTCTCATGTTGATATATTTATATGAGAATATGTATTTCAAGCTGTTATGATCTATGTATATCTCACATCTTTCTCCATATAGATAATGTCTCCATATTTTCAAAGTGAATATTACAACTGCTAACTCCAGATCACGGGTTGGATAGTTCTATTCATGATTCATAAATTGCCTAGATGCATATGCAATAACTGTTTCATTTTTCATTAAGACACAAGCAAGTCAATTATTTTATGCATCACTATATATGACAACCCCATCACTACCAGAAGGTAGAGTCAATATTGTAGCATTAACAAATCTTCTCTTTAGCTCATCAAAGCATTCTTCACATTCCTTCATCCAGAAAAATGTAACACCTTTACATGTAATCTTGGTTAAGGTGTTAGCTAATCTGTAAAAATTATGAATGAATCATTGATAATAACCTTCCAAACCAATTAAACTATGAACCTTAGTTATATTTGTTAGCATAGTCCATTCTTTGACTGCCTTTGTCTTTGTAGGATCAACTGATATTCAATCTTTGGATACAATATGTCCAAGAAAAGAGACTTCTTGAAGCCATAAATTGCATTTACTGAATTTTTCATAGAACTCTTCCCTTCTAAGAGTCTTAAGTATGATCTTCAAGTGATCCCCATGATCCTCATAGGTTTTAGAATACACCATAATATCATCAATGAATACTACAAAAAAAAATTCAATATATTACTTGAAAAATATTTTCATTAAGTCCATAAAAACAGATGGTGCATTAGTTATCCCAAATGGAATTACTATAAACTCATAATGTTCGTAAATTTTCTGAAAAGATATATTCGGAATATCTTCCTTCTTCACTCACAATTGGGGATATCCATAATGATGATCAATCTTTGAAAAATATTGGGCTCTCTAAAGTTGATCAAACAAGTCATCAATGTGAGGTAATGGATACTTTTTCTTTATTATAATGTAATGTATTTTCCTATAATCAATGCACAACCTCATGTATCTATAATTATTTTTAAAAAAGGATAGGGTATCCCCAAGGTGAAACACTAGGGATAATAAATCCCTTATTACCTAAATCCTCTAGTTGCTTCTTCAACTCTACTAATTCCAATGTGGCCATTCTATAGGGAGTTTTTTATATTAGCCTTGTGTCAGGGATTAAATTAAGGAGAGTTCAACCTCACGTTCTAGGGGATGTCTAGGTAAATCCTTAGGAAATACATCAATTTATTCTTACACAATAGGTACCTCTTTAATTTGGAGATTACCTCCTTCGTCCATAGAAATTATTTTCTCTTCTTCTCCAAGAATTTCATTCAGTAGAGCTACTGAGGGTGGATCTAAATAAGAATCGAGTGAGGAAGCTTCTGCTCTAAAGATAAGGGATTCAACATTTTCCTCACAAATCATAAATTCATTTATCTTACAATAAATATTTGAATCATATTTTGAGATCCAGTCCATACTAAGAATAATGTCAAAGTCAACCATAGATATGATTATAAGGTTGGCACATAAGGTATGTTAATGTAACATAATTTGGGTTGACTGACACATTTTTGTTACAATGATACTCCCCTTAGGATTTTTAACCGACAACTCTCTTATGAGATCAAAAGGTAAATGTCTAATTTTCATAGAAAACTAGGTAGATATAAAAGAGTGTGAAAATCCATAATCAAGTAATGCATTGGCTAAATTTGAAGATATAATTAATGTACCCACCACCACATCATTTAGAACTTCAACATCTACCGTAGTGATCACATATTATTTTCTATCTCCCCTTGGCCTATTTTATGGTAAATTCCCTTAATGCTTGTGGAATTCAGTTAAGTAGCGCCCCACCTCCCTATAAGTGAAACACTGAATATTAGTGTTTTTTCTTCCCTTTGCAATCTTTAATATGAGGACCCTTTTATCCACACTTAAAATAGAATCCCATTCCCTTCAAGAACCAGAGTAATTTTTCCTACAGTTCTCACAAGGTGGGATTTACCTCATTACATTATTCTTATTTGAAACATTACCTTTCTCATGATGCTCAGATGACCTCTTATTTTATTGGTTTCCTTTGAATACATAGGATCTTGATAATTCCTTCTATGTCTTGATAGAATATAAAACTATTTCTTTATATGATAATAAAGTCTGAGGAACCAGTTCCCTTCGGAGATTTTTCTTAAGACGTTCAAATAAGTGTTAAATATTGTACTTAGTGTTGCATATATAATATGTATCATATATGGATAACCTTGTGAAGATATATTCATAATCCGCAACACTTTTTTCTTCCTTCTACTTTAAGCTAAGTAACTTTATCTTCAACTCAATTTTTTGATCAAGAGGGAAGTGTTTATAAAATAATGTATCCTTAGAAGTACTCTATTTAATGAGTTCAATTTCTTCTTCCTCCCTTGTATTCTGGATCAGATACCACTACTGATCAGAATCACCTTAGAGGCAATAGACCCCCAGTGTAACCTTTTCCTTTTTACTGCATTCAAATTCCATAAATATCTTCTCGATAGAATTAATCCACTACTCAGATACAATTGGATTAGTAGTCCCTCTAAACAATGGGGGATTCTGCCACATAAAGAGGTCCATAATAAGATATTCTCTCTGTGGAATAGGTTGCTTCATTCGAGCAAGGTTATTTTTCATAACTTTATTAAGTTTCCCTAGTATCACTATGATTTTCTCTGTTCCAATACCAGCTATATTGATTTCCTCAGGAGTAAAATCTCTAAATTTTCCACGAGTATTGACATCATTCATCCTTATAGGTTCCATTTCTAAACATTATAATGCGATAGATTAGATCATAATATATAATTCCAAATATGGTATATCCCATAATGTAAATTTATTCATCATAAATCCTAGAATCCTAAAATTTACTTTCTTTGGGAAAATATTTACTTCTAAATCCTTCATAATGGTAAGTAAATAAAATGTGAATTATCCTAAGCATGTCCCCTAGGAGTGTCAAACCAGGTGTGTAGTAAGTCTTGTTGTCGTGTACCAGGTTACCCCAAGTCAAGCCCGAAACACCTTATCATAGTTTTTACTCTTAGGTGCATCATTTATAGAACCACTTCCACTTGTATACAGGGATGTATTTCTAGGAATACCCACATAATCTCTACATTACCAAAATTCTAGGATGTTCTTTTTCTCTTATCCTCAATATCTATCATAGGGTTTTCTCCCTAATATAAGTTTTCTAAATATAGTTTATATGGTTGTTGTTCAACTTCCTTTGATACCAACTATAATGCCCTTACCCCAGAATCCTAGAGCCGGTGCATTATTACATTACATTGGCATTACTGCAAGGAATAAAATCCCAAAGTACCATTCAGTTTAGCAGTCTTGGAAATCCATATTACATAAATGATACCCATAATGCATTGGGAAAATAGTAAATACAAACATGAAACATAGAAATAAAATAAAATTCATCCTTGAATGCTTATTCAAATATTTCTTCTTCATAACCTAGGGAAAGAAACATAATAAGGGTTAGCTCAAATGCTCAGTAAGAGTAAGTAAAGTAGAAGAAATAATAAATCAATGTAAGTAAACTAACATGGAAAGGTAAATAAATGAAAACGCATGCCATTTAATAACTATATAATGTAATGTAAATATGTAAATTTAATAAAATAGAAACACATTTCATTAAATCAATGAACTAAAAATGATACTCATCTATATATATGTCGACGCAAAATCTCATGGATAATTAATAGATGGATTCTCGATAAAGGGAATTATTATTAGTTAGATTTCATGTTTCCCAAGTACATGATACATTTACCATAAAAATATATTTTAAACTATTTGGACAAATAATTCACCTCAAGAGACTACTTATTCATCAAGGGTCTTTTATTCACCAATCCCCAACCTGTAGGGCTTTCCTCAAATGGTCCCCAAACCATGTATTTCATGTCCAAATAATTCCTTATATATAAAGTAAATAATTTTCCTTATCAAATATACATATTGAATTAATAATATGTATCTATAAATAATACCTCAAAGTAGGTTAAGTACAACAAGGTTTTTTGACATTAAAACATTCTTTAGGAAAAATAATATTTAAACATTCCAATGTGTCTCATACCACATTGAAACATTTAAATCATAATTAATATTGAGTTAAATGAAAAGTATAATATCATGATAAGAAGTGGATACCTGATATAACATGTAAATGGGCTTTATATACACCAAATAAAAGTGAATTGTTTCATAATAAAAGTAAATCTCAATGGAATGTAAATTGAGATGAAATCCCTTACCTCATCCTTTTTTTTTGTGGTATTTAGCCTCCTATATAGTGGTTTAAAATATTTTACTAACTAATAATAGAATGGAAATAATGTTTATACTATCATATATTAACTTATTACAAAATTTTATTACCCATTTGTTAACACTCTTTCATTATTTTAACTGTTTTGGTTGTTAATTTCCGAGTTTTCTCAAGTACGTTTTGACTTGTTATTTGTTGTTCTTATTAAATATATCATTGTTTAATAATATCCAGAATTTAAACCATGACTAAATTATAATATATATTCAGTACATATGTATTTTGAATATTCCATAGCATTTGGATATTAGAAACGAAGCGCACTATTCATGGAGACTGTAGGTTGTACGTATGCATGAGCGCTACTTTCATTTATTTGTTTAATTAAAAGAATTAAAACTAAATGATACATATTTATATTAAAATTTCTAGTATCATATTTATTTTATATATGTCTCGTAATTTTATTATAACCAACCTTTACACATTCCATGTATGGCATTAATGAGTCATATCGCTTTGAGGGGGCGGTAGTCCACACTTCCTCAAACGAAATTATCGTATTTACAAAACTTGGAAAGCATAAAGGTATGTTATAAATAAAAATTACAGAAGAATAAAGACATTATAAATTAAATATATATTATATATAAATATATATTCCATTATAATGAAAACCATGATAGGTGGTAAGGAAAAATTTAACAATCATCGTTTCGTGAGATAGTAGTTCACCGTACATAGAAACATTATGTTCGTAGCCCATTAGATGTTGGTGTGTGTAAGTGTAGGTATAACTCTCATAAGAAAAAAATCCTAGTATATTGATGATACTGGTGTTTTTATACAATATTATAATAAGGAGATTTTATGGGTTGGAGAATGTAAATGAATCTTAGAGAGTTGGAGATAGGTGTTACCTCTTAATCGGGTAACTTTTTTGGTGTATACAAAAAGCTTACTTGGGTTTTATTTCTGACCAAATGGAGGATTATAGGTAATGAGGAGGGATTATAGTAGACAATTTTTGTAGGTATTGTCTGAACTTAAGAGTCTTGAGAGGTGTGAGGAATAGGTAGATGTGGTGGCCTTTTATAGGGAAGGAAAAAGACTCACATGGTATTCTTGAAAAGAAGTTAGGTGTACACATGTTCTTACAAAACAAAAGTCATAAAAACCCACCCAAACTAAATAATGGAAGTTGAATGTATGATATATGGCCATAAAATGGGTTTTTTACAAGTTTATAGGTTATTTGGGCCCTTAAACTTAGGGTTTTAGTCCTTTTTTAAGCCTAATTACACCTTAATCATTATAATTAATTTTAATCACTTTCACTAATCATTTTTGTCAAAAAAATAAGTTGATCATATTAGAATTAAAATATTAACTTGATTAAAATGGTTTATGTAGGTTTTTTGAAATTAAAATCATAGAATCTAGAAAGTTAGGATTAATATTAATCTCGCAGACAGGCGGATTAACTGGTTTTAGTAGAAAAATGTTCAAAAGATCGTTATGTTTTTATGTTCAATTTAAAATTTAAATTTATTATAATGAACTAAATTGTATTAATATATATATATAATTGATCCAATGTGACTTTAAAAAAATTAGGATATAATTTAACATTAATAATTATTTAAATGAAAAGGTAGTTTTTTTAATAAAACATAGTATTTTTCACTATTCACTAAAAAATGAAGTATCTTAGAAAAATGCCAAAAATTCACCCTAAGATAATTTTGACATTTTTAATTCAAAAATGAAGTTTATTTTATCAAATTAAATTCATAAATTCATCAAAATTAATATTTAAATTAGGTTCTTTATTAAAAGGCGGTAAAATTTCCTTAAAAATATAGTATTTTATATGGAATAGTGGGTTTGTTCTTATCCTATGGCTATTAGATGAGTGTAAAATTATTATTTTTTTGATATATATAAATAAAATCTCTAAAAGTGATATAATTTAATTTACTATGAAAAATGTGACGAATAATGTTTCATTTAAATCAGGTGTCGTGTGTATTTCAAAGATATCTAAAGGTAAATATGGTAAAGTCTTGGGGTGCTACAAAAAACATTTTATCACATCAGATATTTCAAAAAAATGACATGGAAAACATATATTATTTATTTTTCATGTCAGTTATGAAATAATTGATGTGAAAAACTCTAACATAATGGATTGTTCAAGTCAGTTATGAAATAACTGACGTAAAAAAGAAATTTTTTGTTAAATAAATTTCTTTGAATTCTTACCCTCCCCGTAGACACCAGCAGAAAACCTAAAAAACATGCATAAAAAACTGACTAACATCAAAATACAGGTAAAAAAATAGAATGGAAACTTAAAATTTCAACTTTCAAGTTTTCAATATATATTACAAAAAAAAATCAATCAAACCTATGAAATGATTTTCCCATTCAATTTGTAAGTGTCTCAACTCTTTTAAACTATAAGTTCGAAGGTTATTGAAAAGATAAAAATTAAAAAGATATCATTTAACATGTATTTTTAATAAAATGAATCAAATATTAAGGAAAATTTATAAAGAAATCTAACCTTCTGGAATATCGTAACTATCCCAGTTGAAATTATTTTATACATAAATCTTAAAACATGATATCCAAATTCCTTTACTCCTTGTTGATGAAAATGATGTTTATAAGAATTTTTCAATTCAAAATAACATTTCTAAGTAATATATCTAAAATTTTGTAATTGTAAACAAAAAATCACCTTGCTTCTATATATCTGATATTGGTGCTCTTCTTTCTTATGGTCTCTATAAATAAATTCCATGCCATATTTTCAAATAATATGAATAAAAAAATAATTAATTATAATACAAACAAGTATTAAAATATTCAAACTTACGTGTTCAATACATTCTTAAAATATTATCATACTTCATCATGGATAGAGAATAACTTGTAAAGTGTCTTCTCCATTGGACAAAAAACACTCAACATATAATGGACACTAATATATAAGAAATTTTAATGAGACTGGTTATTATTTTAAGAGATATATAACACTTTGTGAGATATATGTTTCATAATTTTGAAGATAAAAAAGTATCCAGCACTAAATAATTGCATTCTTTTGAAATATTTCTGTAATATAAAATGTTCTTTCTACTTCAGTCATTATCATCACTATAGATGAAATAAACTATGGGTTCATAAATTTATATACATATGTATTTTCATGATGAGTACAAATTGATTGAAGAGACCTAAAACAAAACAAACAAAAGTATAAATTTTCAATTAATTAAATGAATGGAAAATTTTTGTTATTTGACTTATATGGAAAAAACGTGCATTGTGTTGATTCCCAACTAATCTCGATTTACAAGCTCCATGATATTGTTTTTCAAAATCATCATAGTCATTGGATTCCCACAAACCCCATCTTCCATTGGAATATCATAAATATCCAACAACTTTTTTGAATATTTTTAAAATCTATTAAGACTAATAGAAATTGTATTTGTAGTTATAACATTTTTTATTTTTTATTTTTTATACAGTATTTATTTACCATTAAATTATATCTATAAAAAATATATAAATATATAAACTTTTATATGTTAAAACAACTTTAATAAAAAAATGAAATAAAAGATAAAATAGATGCATACCCCTATTTTAATATGTAGAACAAGTATAGATTGAAAAAATAAAAAAATGGTTGATACTTTTTTCCACAGTACCCACCTCATCAGAAATAAATGGTATTCTTGTAGATCTATATATAATATCCTATAAATTGGACTTATGATGATATTTATATATCTGTTAATGATGAATGGTATCTCTAATATAAAATATCATATCATATGAAAAAATATGATGTTGGGGATCATCAACATATAACTCAAAATAATTTGGATGTTATAAAGGAGGGGTATAAGATTTGGATAATAAAGAGTGGGGTCTAAAGACGAAGGTGAATGAGTAGGAGGAGTGGGAGGAGTGGGATTTTCTAGCAATGGTGAAGGAGTGGTATTGACACTCTGAAACTGTCTTTGTGTGTCTGCAAACATTGACTATACCAAAGATCAGATCATATCCTATATCATCACATGAATATCCTGAAAATAATCTTCCAAATATTTCATTTTTTTTATAAACATCCTCCATTGAATAAGATTCAGAATGTGGAAACACTTTTTTATCGATACACCTATCGGGTATCCTCATACATGGTATGGGTGTTTGGGTTTTTTCAATGTTGTAGCTAAAACATCCTTCCTACCCTCATCTATAAAGACCCCATGTGTGCTATACTACTCAAGATAATCATTTATATAATATTTTAAAAAATACTTAATGAAACACAATATATAAAGAATTTATTTAGCTTAAATAAATAAATAAAGTAAATATCGTACAATCCACTCAGCTACAACCCTTAGCACTTCCGTAATATATTTTCATTTTCTTCTCATCCCAAAACTCTTCCATTTTTCATGTCTAGTGGAGGGGAGGTTCTAGCTCTATTGAGCTTGAAGACTTGTCTCTCAATTTTTGAAATCTTTCAGCAGTCATTTGTTCTTCCAATAATGTATACCCTCCCTGAGATAAATTATGAGAGTATACATTTCTATATTGGATCTCATGATGATATCTCCTTGATTTATATAAATTAAGAATAAATAAATCATTAATATGATCATTAATATATAAAAACTTCTAAAAGGTAACATTTCACTTACCAAAAATGCTTCTCATCCATTAATTTCAACAAATTACTTCCATGTATCTTTATTTATAAATGGATATATATCACATGGATTATTATTTTTATGCACAAAAATAAAATATGATGTGAGGGTTGATTTAAAATCCCTATATCTTCAAGAAAACAATAATAATCATTTACTCCTAACTCCTCTAGTATCAGGTATATTATATGTCATCTGATAAGAATGGTAGAAACATATATTACTATTAAAAATTCAAGATAAGTAAAATAATAATAAATTATCTTACCAAAATGGCCTCCCACAAGTGAGATATTCACAATTTTTCAACACTTCTACAATATTCAATCAAAATAATAACTTTTCTTTTAGCCTAAAATGTTGTAAATGTCTTGAATTGTTTTGAATTTGGATCCCTTGTAATATCATTATCATCAAATTCTATTGGTATCCTATAGTCCGGACTATGAGTATTTGATACTTCTAGTAAATGTGTGATTCTGTGTTTACAAACCCTTGAACTCTTTTTTCCCCTGTGTAATTAGATGTATCTCATAAAGAAGAATAAAGAGTATCAACCATAGGATCATGTGTATATTCCGCCCATATGTATGAGTTTGATCATCTCCAAAATTAACTAGTAGATCATATAGTTGATCTATCATTATATTACAAAACAAGGAAACAAACAATTAGTACAAAAATATAAAAATTTAATTATTACATACAAATGTAAATAATCAATGAAAATTTATAAAAATTTAAAGTAAACTAAACTTAACACATTTTTAATCATATTTGTTATAGTTAACTAAAATGATAAAAACCTTAATTAGATATGAAATGAAAAAAATAAATGAAAACAAATCCAAAAATGGTGTATGAATAGTAAAAATTCTCCAAACTAATAAATCATTATTTACACTGAAAATAATATTTTTTAAATATACTCATATACATAATTTTGTTTTTATTTAACATATTATATTTAAAATAATGTTTTTCAAAAAACTAAATTAATAGATAAATTATGAAAGGCTAAACATGGTAAAATAAACAAAACCTGACTAATATAAACAAAAAATTTAACTTATTATTTATAATATGTGTTTAAATAAATAAAAAAATAAAAATATCTAACATTTTATAAAATTTAAATAATTAAACTGGTAATAAACATATGTTACCTTTAATATTACGAATGTACTAAAGGATTATTTTCCCAAATTCCTTAATCATGATTGTTAAATATGGAATAAAACCATGTTTATGACATGCTCATCAATATTATCTGTTAATATTTCCATGGAAGTAGGGATATCAAAAAAATAATCAACTTTTTCAAGTTTATCATCACCAACATACTATTTTTTTCTTGTAAAAAAATAGACCACTATATATTTTATTGATCAAGTATATAGAAAATTTGTTTTTCATGTGTTTCCATGATAAAAGGATCAACTATGTATTCCAGTTTATTTAGATTAACTAGTGTCATTTTAAATTCATTATGTCTGATAATGTTATTACTGATAAATCATTTACAGTTAAATGTTGGAACTTGAAATTTTATGTAGTTGGAATAAAAAAATACATTTCTTATAAGAACGTAAATACACGATAATTCTGAACTACACTGTTAGATCCCATCTTTTTCTAGGTGTGTCTCTCTCTGATTTTTTCGTTATACTTATTTCATTTCATTTTTACCTCATATTTAAACCTTGGTGGTTTTGTTTTCATATTTTATGAAAGTTTATTGAATAAAATTATTCTTGGGTTGTGAGTAAACTTGAGAAAGCTAGATAGGATCCACAAATAGAGACTTTGTTGGGGAAATGACTTAAAGTTTATGGATGTATGTTTTTTTGAATTAATAGGGTTCAGATATAAATTGTAAAGTGTTACCATGGGTTATTAATAAGTTTAAAATCCTTAAAGGGGGTACATATTTTTTAATAGGGAAATGGGTTGAAACCCCATCTATAAAAAATTTACATGTCATGTAAGTGGATTACACATCATGTAATGTTTTGGATAATTTTAATACTTTCAGCTGAGGCAATGGATTCTTTGGCATATCAAATTAAAAATAGTTTCATTATGTGTAACTATATTACAAATCATTTAATTACTCAACATACTATTTTAATGTATATCATGCGTCTGATTTTTCCATTCATCTCACTGCAGTATTATCCTCTTGACCCTAGGGCATCCTCCAGACAATTTTAGAGGGCCAACCTACCTTTCGAATGTTCCAAGAATGTGATCAATCCCTGGTAAGTGTTTCTTGTTAGGTTTTTCTATTCTCTACCTAGGTTCTCCAACCTTTTTGGTGTAATCACTTGACCATGTGTGTTGTTGGTTTTGATCTTGATCAGTTTTGATCTATGATTCTCTTGGAAATCATCTACACCTTCTTCCTCATTGGGATTTTTGATTGGAAGTGTTGCATTATTTTCCGGTTAAAGGTAGGGAGTATAAATATTAACCCTATGGTTTGATAAATTTCCTAGTATATGCAATATTGTTATTGATCAAATGTAACATTCATCTAAATTAATTAAATAATGAATGTAATTATTCCTTGGAGTATGTTGGCTTCAATTGGTTATTAACCTGACTTATGGCTACCCATTGGGTAAGTTAACCCAAAACATAATTTAATTGGATAATAGCCTAAAGTTTGTTTATCATGAAATGAGACCTTAAGTTATTTCTTGATATATAATCCCTAAGTTATGGCTTACTGCTTATTGATTTGACTGTTGATCAATTGTGATAAAAATTAAAGAAGTAATTGAAAGACAAATGTTAATTCACATAATTAACCATTGAGGCTTATGATTTGATATGTGATATCCATGTTGTTAGTACATGTTTTGTGATCCTTACTGAAATGCTTATATATCAGGCATGACCCTGGTATATGAACACTTATATGTTGTAATTATTATATTGAGAGAGCTCAGCCTAGTCCCATATTGTAATAATTATAGGGTTTTGACCTGGATGTTGTAATGATTATACGGATTTGACTTGGATGTTTCAATGCTTATATTGATCAGGCTTGAACCAATCTTATGCTATATTTCTTATAGGTATTTGACCTAGGCTATTGTGATTATGTCGTATTTATGGTTATGGTTGGCATGGTTGTGAGATATGCTCATAGATATTTTGGCATGACACCGAAGAAATTTATTTCACTATGGTTATATGGTTGTGGTTTGAATGGTTGTGAGAAATGATCAGATATATTTCTATGTGGATCTGAAGAATGTTTTTGTTGCATTTTATTAATTTTTGAATTAATTAACACACTTATCCATCGCTTCATTGCATACACTTATTATCAGACTACTTTGTTTAGATATAGTGGTGTCGACCTACTGATTTATAATAATACCCTATTCAAGTGACCATTTGGTACATGAGAAGATTACATGGATGTACGTTTTGACAAGGAAAAAGGAACTTTATGTTAACTGTATTTGCTAGATGGGTGGGAGTTTGAATATAGGATCAATTTGGGGTTCATGACTGAGGACTTTTGAATATTCATTTGAGTCTGTTAGTATTTTACTTGAATTTTTTCTATAATGAAATTTAGTTACATTGCAAGACATAATTGTATTATTCTTTTAGTATTCATTGGATTATTAAGTTGACTTTCTTTTTTAGTTTCCACTATATTATATTGTTTCCATTATTTCTACACTCTGATATTTATTTTTTTTATTGGATATTTTCCACTATATTGTAATCTATGAATCTAGATGGTATAGTCTCCCCACTATATTTATCACACCCCCTCAACTAGTCGGAAGCCTCTGGAATACGGGGAGGTGGGATTGAGGTCTCTTAATCAGCCCTTTCTGGCCACAGGAAATAGTTCCATATCAGAGTATTTTACATGAACTTTTGTTGTCTTAATATTTCATATGAAATTTATATCCATTAATGTCATACCTGGAAAATGTTATTAAATTAAAACTCGCACCACCCACTAACCAACTCAATGTCTCTGATGCATCTAATCTACCAATCATGGTATCTTTAAACCATGGAATAAAAGTTTTGTTATAATTATTCAAAATCCATATATCTTTATCCTTTGTATAAAATTGTTTCAACACATTAATATGCAATATTATATATTCTTGATCATTGTATATGTTATTCAAGATGTATAAATGTACCTTCTTTATCTTATCACCTATCAATAATATGAATTTAAATCCATGGATCCACTTTCCCCCATAATTAACTTGATCAAAGTGAGATGTAGGTAAACCAATGTTCTCCACTACATAAAAGTAACTTATAAAAAACCCTAAACCCCCTTATAAATATAATTCTCAAAAATAGAGGATTCAAATCGATATGGATTCTTAACATAATACTTCAATATCTTTATATACCTTTCAAAATGATACATCCAACATAGATATAGAGGTTTGTAGATCGTTATTTCTCCCACCAAATGAACCATTAAATACACCATTATATCAAAAAAATATAGAGGAAAGTACATTTACAATTGAAAAAGTATATAAACCGATTCATTCTACAAATTTTTCAAATCACTTAGATCAATCACCTTATTACAAATTTAATTGAAAAAATAACACATTTTCATGATAGTCATTCTGACATGGATGGTAAATATTCTATACAATGTAACTAGTAGGATCTATTGCACGTGACGCAACAATCATGAGATTTAATACCTATCAACTTCAAATCCTTTAAAGGCACAAACCTTTTTACATTTGAAGAATAACCCTACAGAAATCTGATATCGAGAAGACACTAATAAAAGATCATTTTATCCCTCTTTGATAATGTATAAAATGTAAGGGGAAATAATTTTAACCTTAAATCCTGAGTGGGAGATAAATCCTTACATATTACCATTGAGAGTAAGTCCAATTTTTTATTTAAACCATATTTAGTCTTTCCTTTAATATATAACAATGTTCCAATCAATTTTTTATAGATATTATTCTCCATGTGCATGACATCAATATTATGATTGACCTTATGATATCTCTAATATGGTAGCTCAAAAAATATTGACCATGTCCTCCAAATATTTATATCATTACTAGATTTATGTGGATTTCCAAATGTGGCATCAATGTTTTTCACCCTCTCAAAATACTAACCAGTGGACAAAGGTTTTTGAGGAATATCAAATTATTATGATCCATTGAATACATTTTTTAATCTTCTATAAGAGTGATCCATATAAAAGAAAACTTTATATGACCCATGTATACTATTTTTCTCCCATGATGCATTTAATAATATGATGATTTTTGTTCACAAATTAAAAAAAATTATGCCCCTTAACACTGTATCCAGACAAGTTTCCATATAATTGGAATTAATTTATAGTGAACATAATCATTGTATAAAATTGAAAATATTCCATTTTATAATAATAATACACCTTGATAACTTCTTACAATAAAATTTTCAAATCATCTATTAATGGTTACAATAAAGTATCAATATCACTTTTGAGTTTTTTTTATCTAGAGATCATTAAAATCAACTGAACATATTTTCATTTCATGAAAAATTCAAGATATAAGTTTTAAATTACTAATAAAATAGGTCACAAACTATGTGTGATACTAAGGATTATATATGGATTAATTTTATCCATGCATTGTTCAAGTATGAGATTTCAAACTTTATTTTTGAATATAGGAGACCGGTGATCAGTTTTCTTCCACTGTGGATAATAAGTTGGATTCCATAATTTTTCATCCCATATCCGCTCATACTCATTCCATATTAACATTTTTGGATCATGTGAATTTAAAATAAATTTTTCAAATGAGTAATTACAGTAATATACTAAAATTCCTTGGTATGGATATCTATAACTTCTAAATCATCGAGTGATTTTTCTTTCAACTTATACTTTGATGTCCCACTTTTAGGACTCCCTAACAAAAATTCCTATTACTTCCTATATAGAACATAGTCATTAAGGAAGGAATATATTTTCTTATAACCTAATACCATCGGGATAATATTTTCTTATATTTAAAACATGAATCTAGAATATCATTATCTTTAGGAAGAATGTATTTCAACTATTTTAGAAAATCAGAAAAACTCGTGTCACTCCATCTATGTTTCACCTTCAAGTTAATCAATCTCAACATTGTCGATAATTCCATAAATTCCATAAAACCTTGATAAAATGGTATTTAACCATTACCTTATAGACGCTCAATTTTTGGTTTATTCTCAATTTCCTCAACTTTAATATCTTGAATCATTTCTTCAATTTTATAAGACTTATCATCTTGCTAATCATCATCATCAATAGATCTAAAATTATACCCAATTTCTCCATATCAAATAAAATTTCTATAAATCATATTAAAACCATGAAAAATTAAATGATATTTTATCTATATTCTTTTTAACTTCTTCATATTTAGACATTTTAGGCATGGATAGAAAAATGTGTCATTGTTTGGAACATTTTGTTTAGAAAATTCCAAAAAATCATTAACACCTTCCTCATATTCATCAATTATTTAAAGTGAAATAATCAAAAATTGAATCGTTATTATCTATAATAAATATCAATAATAAATATCTTATAAAAATAATATAGTGGTGATAAAAGTGATTTATAAGGGAAATACTGGGTTATTTTAATGATAATCAAGAAGATGAACTTGTGGTATAATTCATTAGTAAAATGTTGCTATGATTTTCAATGATGCTGAATAAAATGTTTAAAA
Source organism: Viscum album (assembly GCA_963277665.1). Lineage (NCBI taxonomy): Eukaryota > Viridiplantae > Streptophyta > Magnoliopsida > Santalales > Viscaceae > Viscum > Viscum album. The sequence goes on from OY728145.1 coordinate 912,612,483, forward strand.
ATATAATAACATTGGATATGAAATTGAATGTTAATTGGAATGATAATACAATAAAATATAAAATAAATTAAATAAATTTATATCACTAAGGTGTAAAAAAGAGTCTTTCCGGAATAGAAAAAATAAATGAAAGACTAAAAGGACTAAATATCAAGTGAATATTTCAATAATAGTAAAAAATATTAAACAATAATATAGGATCATTATTGACTAGAATTAAGTTGTTTAATACAAGAGATTAAGTATATAAGTATTGTAAGTATTATTTTCCAACAAAACAAGATAGATGTTGAAGTTAAGACGTACACTAAGAAAAAATTTCTTACAATAACAGTAACTCTAATGAAATTTCAAACATAAATATTAGTGAATACTCACAATTTTTGGAAGAAAATTTTAACATTGAATGATATAATTTTCTATAAATATCACTCTTAGATTTAATTATTATATTCTTCATCCAATGAAAATAAATATTTCATTGAACAAAATGTCCAATTTTGTAAAGTAATAGAAGGTAAAATTTATATCTAACCATATTAAAGAAAATAGGGTGTTAAATATACTAATATATTTCCAATACTTTGGAGGGATATAATACATACACCCATCAAATAATGTTAAAAGTTACATATTTTTAGAACATAAATGCAAAAATAATCATAATCCTAACATATCATATTGAACACATGATAAATAAATTGAATTAAAGAGTATTTTCAAACATTTGATCATAATACATACTAAAAAATAAGATGGGTGGTTTCATTAGAGTATATATCAAGTGGATAATAAGAAACATTAAAGGCTATTGATGTAGATTAAAATTACATTATAATAGAATTATAAAGAAACATTGAAAGATAATAAGATATTACATTTAAATTTTTTATTAACATTTATTGAAATGGAAGTAATTTATAAAATATTTATAATAGAAATGATATTGAGAAATATATAAAAACAATAGGGGAAACATTATGAGGAAAATAAAAAATTTTGATGAGAAAATTTATTAATGAGGAAGGAATTAAAAAATAGATTCCTTTAAAACATTTCTAAATTAAAAAATAAAAATAATATAAACTAATGAAATTATAAAAATATATAAAATGATATCTATAAAAAAAATATGGAATATAAAAATGGATGAGAATTATTCTCATTCAAAAAAATGAGATTATAAGGGTCAACATATATGAAATAATTAATTTGAGTTCTTAAAAAAAGTATATACGAAATGGTATGATATGTAAAAATCAAAATGTAATAAACCAATAAAGAATATAATTTAATCTATTATTCAAACTAGTTTTTCACTAACCATAAGAGTTGGGGATTTTTATAGGGTGATTCTTCAATAGATATTGTGATGACATAGGAAAATAAACCTCACATTTCAGAAAATTAGGGTTCCAATAACATGAAAAAAGGAACATGATCAAACTGAAACACTAAAAATGTAAAAATAATTGTAGAAAATAAATTTTACAAAGAATAATCCATGTAAAAACCAAAAGAGATGATTAAAAATGTTTGGGTCTCACTTGAGAGATGATCAAATCTATATTCGAATGTGTAATAAATAGGACAACAAAACATGATGGTGTATGAAGATGATAATGTGAGATTGAAGTCCACTGGATTGAAAAAACGTGGTTTAGGGATTCTGCATCATGGAATAACTGAAAAAGAGGATCTACATGTAAGGCTTACTTGAGAGACAATAAGATCTATATTCTAATGTGTGGCGATAAGGAAGATAAAATTGAGGGTGTATGAAGATGGTAATGCAAGATTGGAGTCCACTGGATCTAAGAAGCATGGGTTAGAGCTTCCACTTGAGAGAGATGAGACTGATTTCATGAGAATGAATGACATCGAAATGAATCAACACTATGATTCATAAAATTTTAAATGTTATATAACATCAATTATATAATTACCGACGTAAAAAATCCACAAAAATTTCCTTTTCACATCGGTTATTATATAACCAATGTGATAAAGTAATGAAAATATCTTTTTAACATCAGATATTTATAAATTATATTAAAAATATGTTTTTTAATGTCGTTTATATAATAACTGACATTAAAAATAAATTTACACACCTTTTTAACAACGATTATTGATAACCAATGTTAAAAAGGCAACGTAAAAATAGTGTTTATACTAGTGGCCATCACATATCATCACATCATATCTTGACAGTGGCACTTTTGACTTCAGGCTAGCATGACCCATTCATGTCTCTAATGCCTAGAAGAGGGAACGAGGAAGATTGGGTCTCCATACGTCCATCCTCCCACCGAGATGTTAGTAAAAACACTCCCCCCTAAATAAATAAATATATATGGGCATTGTCACATGGTTCTCGACGTGAGTGGGGATCATAAGAATTCACAAGGTATATACAATGTATATATATATATATATAATATAAAACACACACAATCACAATCCTATGGGTTCAAAATTGGGGCACTAAATATATCACAACATCACCACATCACCTCACAACCTCCAAAACTTTCACTACCACTTCTAAATTCACAACACCACACAACAATCCACAATCAACATTTCACATTTCACCCTTTACTTTATCAAATCAAGTAAATTTATAGAATTACCATTTACTAACCAATTCCAAACAAATAACCCATTCATTTTTCATTTATCAATAACCACATTAACCACACTTTCCTTTATCATTTCAAGAATTAATTATCCATTCTAAACCATACCATTATAATTTTACATTATCTTTTAATTTTATTATTACCTGAGAATCTATCACAACATAACCCATTCCCATCACATCAAACTTATATAACAACCACATATCACACAAACATACCATTTTTAGATTTATAAAAAGGGGGATTTAATCACATTCTACTTATTTATTTAAGCGCATTCTCACACAAACTATAAATCCTAGGGAAATCATTTTATTAACAAAATATAATTGGTTAACCAATTACATTTAAATTGATGACAAAAAATCACACCAATCAAGTTTACATAACACATATCATATTATCATAAACAAAATCTCCCAACGGTGATGATTTTCATTGAGGCATCAAACATGTATAATCCTTTAAATAAAATTAAAACACAAGAAAAAACATTTGAGATATTCCTTTTTATGGAAAATAATAATAATTAACTTCATGTGATTATCATGTGATCTCTATAGGATGATCTTTAAATTATCTAAATTAACACAACATGTGATAATAAGGATAAAAAATTCTCTATGCATGTGACAATAATTTATGTGGAAACAATTATCTACAACATGAAGAAATCATATAAAATACAAGAGAAATTCCCTCATTCCCCATCAATTCCAATTAATAAATTAATTATATTTAGTAAGTTTATATATACAATATTCACAAAGAGGAAATAAAATTCATACCTCCCATATGATACACTAGATAAGAAATAAAGGATTCAAGACCTCGATTTGAAAATCCAACAAATATGGGAAACAATGTTCGAAAAACCCATCGTGAAACCATAATCATTTGATTATCCATGTTAAACCATTTAAATGTAAAAAATAAGATTTAACAGAATTTATAAATTATAACTCAATTCCTTCGAAAAAACTACCCACTTACCTTATACTCATCAGTACGAATCTAACAGAATTGATGGTGCATCAATCTGATTAGTATTGATGGAGATATGGCAGAAAGAAGTTGAATAATCTTGGGTATTTATTTACCATATTTTTAATTCTCAAAAAAAATTCCTTTAATTTTCTCATTTAATTCCCTAATTTAATTCTCTTTTTTAATTCAAAAATTATTACACAATTTATTAATTTATTTTTATAATTCAATTTTCCCCTTTTATTATTATTAGTATTATTATTATTATTAAATCAATTTGTATTCTCTCCTTTTTTTAAAAATTAGGATGTGGCACCCCCATGGAGGACATTCCTCTTTCATGCCTCATTTATCGACCTCTTATTATTATTATTTATATTTAATATTTATATTTAATTTCTCATTTAATTTCATTAATTAATTTAAAACAAACACTCTCTCCCCCATCATTGATCTCAACCCATTCATAATCTCTCTCTAATCAGCCTTTCGACCTTCTTCAATTCCTACTCCCCAATCCCCAATTCCTTTCTCATTTAATTTATTTTTTTTTTTTCATTTATTTATTTTATTTTATTTTAGTCTATCCCTCTCACATCTCCCCCCTCTTATTTTTTTTTATTCAATTCCACACACACCCTTATCTCCCCATTTCAATTAATTCACAAGTTTTATCCACATTAAAACACTCATTTATTTCTTTGACTTTATTTTATTAAATTTTTAAAATTAAAACTCTCTATATCTATAATAAAATACCACACGCATTTCAAAATTTTCTACAAAACTCATCATCGTTTTTTTAAATGTCCTCTTTTTTTATGAAGCTTTTTTTAAATTGTATCATCCGCCTTTTTTTAACACTTTTACAAGAATTGTTTTTTTACACTACAGTGAAGTGTTTTTTTAATCCAAATCATTATATATATATATTCAATATACACCAAACTATATATATAGTGATATATATATAGATAAAAAATTTATACGTAAATATATACACATGTATATATTTATGTTTGTGTAACAATATACAAACTTGTTTATGTATGCAAAATTAAAATATACATATATATATATATATAAATATGCATAATATATAACCATGAAACACACACACATGTATTTATATAACAATGTGGTGTGTATATATATAACATTTGTAACGCATAAATTTTTTTGTAATGTTTAATAAAAACATGATGCGTGTAAATATACATATTTACACATGTGTATAATATATTGTATAATATTTAATATATCACACCATGAAAAACATATTTAAATTCAATAATATTGAATTTATTACAATTAAATAAATCTTCCTAATTTAAATAATTTCTAAAAATTCAAAATTACAAATAATAAATTATCAAACCCATTTTAAATTGTTTCTAAAATGTTTCAAAAATGATCGAACCTCAGAACCACTAGGAAATATTATATAATGAAAAAGTAAGAATCAATAATATTATGAATATTTACAATATATACCTCTCAAACAATTATCATCCTTGAGAATCAAAACAAAATCAGAAGGAAAAGAGAATGGCGGTCCAAATAACCAACCCATGAGATAACTCTCTAGTTTCTCGATATATTTAGAACACAAAAACCACTAAGAAAAAGAAGTGTAAAACTATAAAATACTTTAAAACAATATCCCAGGGTTGATACCTCTCAAAAATAAAAATACTGAATATATGGTCATAACAAACACATCAAACAATGCATATTAACCAATTATGAGTAAAAAATATATTCTTAACTCAATTTATCATTCATAGTTTTAAAAAAGTACATGATTTTAGAAATCAACCTTCCTTTATAACCATTTTTTTAATCTATAAAAAACATTTCATCAGATCCTTTTTAATTAGAGAATTTTTTTTCCACCCAATATTTTTAAATCATTTAAAATAATGTTTTATTTCACAATTTCATGCCTTTTATTTAAAAAAACATTAAATGATTTCTTTAAACACATTACACTTATTTATAATTGTTTTTTTCAAGAATCAAAAATTTTATATATTACATGAAATGTAAACAAAACAAACATAAGGTTTGAACAATCCATTCTATCAAGCTATAAAATTTCCCATGTTTTCTAACAAAACATTATTTACTAGGATCATACCCATGAAAAAAAATTACATAACATTTCTCAACCAAAAAAATAACTCATATTAACATAGATGGAGTTCCCAAAAGCATAAAAATAAAAGGAACTCATCTACCATACCATGATATTGTCCGCTTTAGGCAGAACTGACTCACCCATATAGTTTTAAAATGTGTTGTAATATATCACATCTTGATGCAGGAAAGAGTTTATCTCTCCTTATATGTTTGAGGTCATAACTCATGTCTTCAAAATAAGATTCATCACAACAAACCCAACCAACCAGATAGTTTTAAAACATTCCCATAACTTTATTTATAAAATAATTAGGCATGGGAGGCAAGCTCATCTTCAATAGTTTCAAGATTTTTTAAGAAACCCTTTTTCTTTTCGTATTGACTTTAAGGGGTTAACTTTTTTTTATTTGAGAAATGTGATTCCATCAATACAGATATATCACAAAAAACAATAAATATCACCACAAAAATAACACATCTCATCCACTTGACATCACCACCACTATACAACATAACTACTAGACAAACTTACCAACCAATAAAAACATCCACCAGACATTTCACACAACCACGCCACCACACCACATTACCATCTACAAGAAACCAACATTTCAATATAACCACATTCTCTATCTCACCCTTCACATTTCCCCAACCAAAAATCATTACTATCATCACACATGAAATCCATAAGTAAAAAATCAAGGAATTATCTCTCTCATGTTAAGATATTATCCGCTTTGGGTGACACTGACTCACCTTCATGATTTTAATCGTGTCAATATATAACATGCCATGATTATTGATTAGGTTTCCCCCTCTTCATATGATTGATGTTTTTAATAATACATAACTCAAGGAAATACAATAAGAACAACCACAAATAGCAGCAACGCATTCTGGATTCCATAATTATTTAGGGGATTACATTGTTTCACCCCTATTATTTATAAAGTGTATTCTCACACAATTTCAAATTTTCCATGGGAATTTAGTTAATTAACCATATATAAGTGATTATACTTTTAATAAATGTTTAGATTAATCAAGTAGTCATATCAAAGGTCTCATAACCCATGATAATTAAAATTCAAGAAAATTTTCCAAAATATGATATTTTCAGAAAGGCATATCAACACTTCAATGAAATGATAAAAATTAATCCATAGACAACACTCAACATTTACAAGTAATTTTTATTGAAACACCATGAATTTAATTTAAATGGATCTAACATGTGGCCAATTTAAGGACAAAACTACACACACGTCATCTCACACATTATGTTCAATATTTTTAAGCAAGACATTTTAAGTTCATCTTATTATCTATTAAATATAATTCCAAATTAATTTGAAAATTTTTACATTCTAGGTTATTGAAGATAATTTAAACCCCACATTATATACACAACATTTTTTTAGTACTCTCAAAATAAAGCATGCTATCTGATCACAAAATTAAAACTGCACATGTTGTATTACTATGTTTCATGTTTTATCATTCTCAAACTAAAAATTCTTTAATCATTTAATTTCTCAAGAAAACATGCTTATATATTTCAATAAGTGTAACATGATTCCACTTACATTATTAAATACAACATATTAAACATGATACATTCTCAAGTATTAAATAATAAAATTTCCATAGTTACCACATAAATGTTTTCAACATTGGGTATTCTTCCCATAACAAATTATCCATGAGTAAACATGTGAGGCAAGGTTATTTAATCACATAAAAACTCTTATCAGTTATAAAAGAATATGTTTCATCATTTAAAGAGTATCAACTCTCAACAGGTTACCATAAATCATTCTCATCATTGTCCAAAATTTTAAAATAAAAATAAAAAAAAATTTAAGGCTAAGAAATGCTTACAACATGTGATTATTTTAATATTTCATAACTACAATCTTGCCAAAAAAATAAGGAGAAAGTTATTTTTTTCAGGGTTCTCCAAATTAAAAGGAATTATCAATAATCAAGATAGGAATTTTTCATAAATTTAAATTTTAAAGGTCCAAAACAATGTTTTAAAATAAGTTCGTGACACATGCTCGTGATAAATTATGAATGGAAAGTAATGCTTGACATATTAACTCACATAGAAACTAGAATGGTTACAACATAAATTATTTTATCGTTCCAAAATTAAATCTACTTAAGATAACATTCTTTATAAGGGATTTCAAAATTAAACAGTTATTCCCAAAAAATTACACTACGCATGCTTCTTTAAAAAATGTAAACATTAATAAATCTATATGGAATGTTATAAATTTTATCAAAGGAAACAAAATTAAATTCATTATGAATCATGATATAATATTAAAGGAAAAAAACATTCATGACTCAAAAAGGCTTCAAAAAAAATCTTGGGCCATTTAACCATAATTTTATTCTTTCCTTATAGGTTATATGATTAATTCATCAAAAAATAATAGTTAATTAGAAACCATATCATTTACATAGTCATATAAATACACATAAAATTACATGATGTATTTAATTAATTTCTTTAAGTTCCTCAAACCACTTTGTTCAATCACAAACACAATCAATCATGATGTATGTACCTCTCATAGGACTCTACCCTATAATCGGCGTAACCTAACTTGGATGTATGATATGCTGAGATTCCTTGAATCAGATCATGGGGGGAATTAAAATCTTATGTACTAGTCGGTCTTCCCTGACTTATGTCATGCACCAAGATCATGTGACATCGTTTCCCTACCAACCCATGCAATCCTCATTGTGTCTAACTCCAAAATTCATCCTATCTCTCAACCATCAACTCTGATACCAATGTTTCATGAACCCATCTACCTTCATTGAGGTATCTTTTAAGGGAGGGGTTCATGATAGTTATAGTTCATGAAATGTTTCATTTATGATTGAGGAACCACTTTGAACCCCCCCCCCCTTTAAATTATACACTTATTTTAGACTACCTTTACATATTAAATTTATTAATCCCCTAGTGTCCATGAAATACCTTATTAGGTAGCCATGTTACAATAAATTTATCCCTTTCCAACCTAATCTAGTTAAATGCATGATTATTATTGAACTCAAATGTTGGGGAGGGAGAAGATGAGTTGTATTTTTCTCTCCTGAATAATCTGTTTGAGTTGGGTTGAAAGTGTTTTCATATTTATTTCTTATTTTCCTGAATAAATTTCATGATGTAAAGATGTATTGGTGGACCAAATTTTATTAAAAATATGGGTTATGTGTTCAAAAATATTTTAATGTCAAAATATTCCACTCTTTTCCACAAAAATATGATTCTAAAGAGAAATCTAGATCTGAATTTAAGTTAAAACAATGCTACAAATGGGGTTAAATGGGGAATAAATCTATAATTAATGCGAAAATTCCAAGTGTTAACTTCCAAATAATAGAAATAGGTGTTTTGAGGTGATTCATTTTTTATCTGATTGAGGAGTATAGCATTCTTGAGAAAAACTATTTTCATGTATTTACTTCACTTTAGAGCTTAACCCTCCTCATTCTGCCTTAGATGTTTTTACATTTAAAACCTACCAACATTAAACCTTAAAAAAACCTTGAAAAATAAATAAAGATTGGAAAAAACTACTTTTTTAAGTGTATATAATAGGAGGATATCAATCCTATGGATATCACAAATGTTTTTGAGAATGAGAAAAGCTTCACATAAAAAATCCTTTAGTGAAGAGAGAAATATTTTTCCGACGAGGTAGGAATTACATTCTCATGAGAATTAACATCATATTTAATAGATTTTTATTATTTTTTAGTATTTAGGTAATTTTAATCCATTTAGGATGCATGATATTTTATTTGATGTGAAAATTGAGTCATGTTGTCATTTATGCTTCAGGGAGTTTGTTTTGACCTTGGTATTAGATGATTGTCTAAGAGTGTAATGTTTAAGTGTGGGGGAATTGACATAAAAAATATTTTTTATTATTTTACTTTCAATTTCAATGTTTTTAATACCATAAAAGTATTATTTTAAAATAAATTGTCACATTTTATTGTTTTAGTAATATTTTGAGCTTAATTTAAAAAATGACCTAATTTTGGATTTTAACTGTTTAAATTTATTTTTCTATTTCGGCCATGAATTTTTTATATATATCTAAATTTAAAATTTATTCTCTTTTATTTTTATATGTTATTTGGGATTAATTTCATTATTATGGACCCAAATCTCTATCCATCATTTGAAGGAGCAAAACCAGCTCACAAATTGGGCCTTGAAATCTGTGTATAGATATGGATAATTTTTAATATGGGATCATATCTCATAAATGGACATTCCATATTATCTAAAATTATATATTTATCTATATAAAATTATAGTTCACATTTTTTATAAAGGTTTCCATGCCTAATTCTACAGCTTCTAAGGCCATAAATACATAAGAATCTGGATATGTGGAATAAAATGATTTTGCCTGGTCAGAATATAGTGTCAGAATAAATGGGATATAACTCTCTCAAAATGTTTCCAATGAAGCTAAAATTAAACAGATATATAGATACATAGGGGAACAAATTTCATGAATAAAAGTTTCCAAAATTCGGTCATTAAATGTGACTAGAATGTGCATATTTTCTATCGACATATTTGGATCAAAACAAATCACCCATTTTTCCTATAAGAATGTATCTCCTCTTTATTTTGAAAGGGTTAGAAACTCTAGGTAGTAATTTTCATTATTTTTGTATTTTATTTCAAAATTCAATAATATTATTAATTTTTAATATATATTATTATTATTCTTCCTCTCATTCTCTTATTTTTTATCTTTTGTGTTTCCTCCCCATTCTTCTCCACTATGATCTCTAATACTCATGATCATGAGTAACTAACCTGAGGACGCTCTTGGGGGATAAATCCAATGTTGTAACCAATTCACTACACATTCATTAATATTTTTTTCTTATTTTCTTATAATTAGGCTGAGGGGGATTATAGTGGATAAGGTGTCTTTATGTCTATGCTTTCTACCCAAGGATTATCTTTCTCTTCTATAATATTCTCCCTCGATCGAGGATGTGGATGTGATGTCCCTCGATGATAATCGAGTGCTCTATATATTCACATCATGGTTAGAATAGAATTTTCATGCATAAAATGGATCATGTTAATTAAGTATATTTGAAACTAATAATGAGACAATGAAGGTTCACTCTTGGTGTTCTCCAAGGAGAATCTCCTTTCTGTCTAACATCAATCATTTTGTCTGCATTATGCATTTCATGTTTACTTTTATTTATCTTTCATTGGTTTAATTTTCATTCCCAATTTTCAAACCCCAAATATTATATTATTTATTTTTATATTATATGGAATATGAATTTTTAAAATAGAAATTTGGTGTTGTGTGAGTTTCCTCTGCAATACCGACCATGGGTATTCAATATATTGCATGTTTAGGTAAATAAAATATTGATTGGTGATTTGTGACAATTACCCATGCATAAATTTGGAACCATTTATGGGGATTTTCAACATGTTAATATGTTTTTTTTTGTAAAAAAACAAAAAAAAAATCATAAATTTAAAAGGCTAAAAATAATCTTTGTTCATGATGTATTTCAATTCAAATCATTATACATTGACTAACCAATCACATGTTCAATAATAAGTTAAAAATGATCTAGAATGCCATATAAATTAACTTAAATAAGGTGTAAAAAAACTAAGATAAAATCTAAAAGGGTAGAATAATATATTCATACAATGTTGGAGCAACCTGAATTTAATCCAGAACTAGAACTAGAACAAGTGGTGAAAGATATTTCACCAATATTTTTTATGTTAAAGAACCTGAGATAGTTGAGAAGAATCTTATAAAGGAATTAATAACATCATAACACAATCAAGCATTGCTCTAGGAGGTCCTGAAAGAACACATGTAATCTGATTCACTTATGGGAGATCAATATTTTTTAGAAGAATCCTAGAATCACCTTCTTGAAACCTAAAAATTGATCTTCTCATCCTTTATAATGAAAAATTAGTACCCATATACATCATTATTTCTATGGAATATGTTGATGAAGATTCACCTATTGAGATTTAGTTTCCAATGGTCCTTCTAGAAGATATCAATTTCCAATATTAATTAATTTAAAGGGAAGAATTCTTTATTGATTCATATTGTTTTAATCTTATTCAAGCTAGACTATTTTATAACTTCTCCTTTTATGAAATTTATTACACAGAAAAAATAGAGTATGAATTATCTGTGTATATTGAGGATGATACCACCCAAGTGGTGGTGATTGAAGAAGAAGATCTGGAGAAGTATGTGGTGATGGGACTGCCTTCTATACAATAACTTGTATACCATATAGGGGAGTACAACACAAAATTCAATAGGGAACACCCCTATCTTCTTTTCCCTCCCACTCTATACCTCAAATTATCTCTTTATTCTTTATTTTGGGTTGCGAATTTTCTAATATTCTTTTGGGTTCTCCATTCTTGGTTTCTACTCATGTACATCAGAAAAAGTCACATGTGGTGGTTCATCTCAATGAAACCACATACACCATCAAATTATGCATAAAATTGTACATTTGTCTGACTAGGGGAAGTAAAAACCTAGAACCCACTTGGGGGGGTCTAAATCAAGCATTATCCCTTTTATTTCCCCTTTCTCTTTATATTTATTTATTTTTATTATGTTTTATCCTTTATTTCTTGAAGTTTTAAATTGGTAACAATTAGGATCTTAACTCGAGGATGCTATTGAAAACTAAATAAGTTTGTGTCTTTCCTTTTATTTATTTTATTTTCTGCCCAATTAAAGTTTTATTTGAAAATATCTATGGATATAATTTTAAATAAAAAGATTTTAATAAATGTAATAAGTGTGGAGGAGGGATTTCAACTTGTTTTTAAAAAAAAATTATGTGATTCAATTTTTTTAGTGTATTTTTCTGAATTTTTCATGTTTTTCTTTTTAATTTTTGGTGTATTTTTAGGATTCTTGAACTAAATCAAATGCTTTGTAAAATTAAAAACAAATTAGTGTTTCTAGCACATTACTTGACTTGAATGAATGAGGATTTAAATTATTGTTGAATATATTTTGATTCTTTATTTTTGATCTTTACATTTGATGAAATTTGATTGACTGTGAAGCTCATGTGCACTAGTACTATCTGAATTGAAAATATTTCCCAACCTGAGAGGTTTCTAAACCTTTTTTACATCTTATTTACATTTTTCTTTTTATTAAGAGTTTTGATACATGTTTTTTGATATAGAACTTGTTTTATTCTCTTTTTCAAAGCTATTTGAATTCATGAAATTTGTAAAGTATGATTGAGGCACTACTTTGAAATTCCCCTTTTACATTGAACTCTTATTTTGGCATACCTTCACATATAACCTTTATTAAGAACCTAGTATCCATGAAATACTTTTTATTCAGCCACATTATAATCCATTTATCCCTTTATAACATTATTTATAAGTTAAATGCATGATTATTGTTCAACTAAAGTGTGGGGGGAGAAGATGAGTTGTATTTTTATTTCTTTAAGAATCATTTTGTACTGAATTTAAAGTCCTTTTATATTTATTTATTATTCGGAGGAATAAATTTCATTATGAATATGTAACAAATCAATTTTCATCTTAGGTAAGGTTTCTTTTAAATTCATTATAATTATGTTTTTACCTAATATGGATTCCTAATGATGTCATAAAGGATTTAGGGGTGTCTGAGGCTTGTTTAGAGCTTGGAACCTCATTTGGTGAAGAAAATATTGCGCCATATGTTTAGTAGAAACATTTCCACCCAACTCACACAATCTCTCCTAACCCTGTGGGGTTGGATATAGGGCTAATAAGGGCACACAACTTTCCCAAACCATTCACCTTGGACTGCACAACCATGCAAGTATCTCAAACAAATGTATTAAAGATGAATTGTATGGTTGGTACACAATTTCTCTAACTTTTTGGATTATTTCTCTATTATTTTTTCCTTAAAAGTAGTTATCTTGATAAAATCTCATATACACTATTTTTAGGGCATTCTTCCATTCTTCAATTTTATCTCGATCCAGGACAAATGAAGGGATGAAACTGGATGAGGAGAGTACTAAAATCTTGAGTTAGGTGGTCTAATATTTATCCATTTGTGTATTTATGTTTTATAATATGTTATATGTTTCACACATCTATTTCCCCAAGAATTTACCTTAATTTTAATTTGTCCAGAATTGCTTTTCCTTCATGGAACCTAATAAACTGTTAGGATCCAATTCATATTGAAATTGTCCACCTCAAAGTGATTCATCCCTTTGGGTGTTTCCTCTTTCATGTCTAATTGGATTTCATGGTTATGAATCCAAAACTCCTATTGGTGTATTTATATTTACTTTTAAATTACAATATCATAATGATGGTAGATGAATGTAGTGGTGTGGCATGGCCAACACCCTTATCAATTATAATGAATTGAGTTGAATGTGAGTGGTATGACCACATCACCTGATTAAGTTTAAAAATGTTCAAGACCTTTCTATTATTAAATTTCAATGAGTTATGAATTACCCATTAGCTCTTATTAAATCCAATGATGTTTATCACTATTTATATAAGGTCATGGAAACTTTTGTTATATATAAATTGGCAAGAAGGACCTTTTGATTTTTATATCTATAACAGGAATGAATATCCTTTATATATATTGTGATATGGGTATGGATTCTCTACATGTGATACCGAGTATGGAGACCCTTGTTATATACTGGCATGAAGAACCTTACTGAGATATTGGTCATGGCATCCACCATTCTTATGATTTTGGGCATGGCATACTTATACTGTGATATTGGGCATGTAATCTCTATACTGTAATACTGGGAAAGGAATCCCCTGTGACTATTATACTCGGTATTGTGTCCATTGAAATGTTTAGATATATTTTGGAATAGGCCGAAGCGGGTGGTGTCATCCTGGTTTTCCTTCAGGAACTAGAGTCAACCCAATTAGAGTTATTTTACTAATTTTCATTATTATATCTGAATATTTCCATGTTATACACACAGACTATATATTTATAGAAACTATTGGTGGTGTCCTACTGAGTTTATCTCACACCCTATATGGTGTGTCGATGGTACCTTGGTAGACTATATGCTTAAAGGTGTAAATAAGGGTAAGAACCCTCTTACAGATACATGACTTTTTGCATGACTTATGATGGGATCTTGGTAGAATATGATCGTGTGAGAACTTGGGATGGCTAGATATATTTTTTCCTTTTTGTTAATTTTTTATATCATGTACTGTATTGACTATTTTCTACCATGTATATATGTTTCTTAATTTCATAGAGACATGTCATCGTCATATTTTGTATATGATTATGTTTCCATCTTTGAGTATTATTATATATTACATAGTTATTTATGTATACTTCTACTATGGATGGTTACTGGTCTGGTTGTTATAGAGTATATTTCCATTGTAAAATATTTTTATATATTCTTAAACTATTTATCTACTATTACTTATCCATTATTCTCCACTCTGGTAATGAGGGCATAGTCTCTCCACAGACACTCCCTAATCCCTCACTACTAGTCAATAGCCTATGGCATACAGGAAGGTGCGCTTGAGGACATGTGGCCTACCAGGATCAGGGAACCTTTTAGTGGCACCCATTTTTTGTACAGATCATTATAAAATCCCTAATAATTCCTAATCTCTTGTCTATTGTCTCAAAATAGTAATTCAAGAAAGGAAATTGGATCTGGTGTTCTATATAAATGTTTTTATCACCCAGACCTGACTCATTGAGCTGGAAGAGGGGTGAGACTATTACATAGAAAGGATTTATACCTATTCTATTTCTATATCTATGGATTATTCCATTATTGAACTTTATCTTAGTCATGTATTTGGAAACTATAGATAAATTCAACTGTAAAATCTTATGGTAATACTCTAAGAGGGTGGTGATGACCATGCTCCAGAGGTGGTGGGCTTTAAGCTGACAGTTATACCTATAGTAGTTCCACCTATGGAAACTCTTAAAATTTATGACATGGGAAATGATTCTCTATTGTGAGGATACTTTATGAGGCTTATGTAGATGATACAGGGGCCTCTGCGCTCTACCCCTTCAATGGGAGAGTTGACTCAAAAGTTCTAGCAATAGCATTTGTCTATGTTTTTGGGGAATGGAAAACTACAGGATACAGAACTATGGATTGAGATAATCATGTCTATATTAAATAATATGAAGACACCTACTGATATGAGATCGAAGCTCTCTACTTATATGCTTCAAGGATCCATCAAATGATGGTGGGATATTACAAATCAGGCTAATCGGTATCGGGAAGCGACTTGGAGGGATTTCCAGTTGATCTTATTTGAATATTTCTTCCTAAGACCCTAAGGAATGATCTTTATATTAATTTCATGAATATTAAGTAGGTTTAGATGACATTTATGGAATATTAATCTCATTTTATAGAGATTTGGTGCTTTTCTTCTATCTATACGGCTGATGAGCCAGTGAAAGTGAGATGATTCTAGGATGGCTTGAGACCTCTTATTCATTCTTAGGTGAATGTTTTCCAATTCAATACCATATCTGATATACTGAATCAAACCATTATCACCAACTGGAACCTGAGGGAAGAAGGTGGTGTGAGGTATGGTAGTTTAAAATCCAAATAGAGTAGTTATTCGACTAGCAGTCAGAAGCAACGCTTTGAGTCTGTGTGTGTGAGTAGAATTAGAAATTTACCACCCATAGATAGTTACGTGGTATGTCACTAGTGTGGTAATACTAGGAATAATAAACCCTAGTGTCACATAGACCACTTCGAGTTTTGTGGCTGAGGAAGATTGGGCCATCTACAGTGATTATATAGGACCTTCCCATATGTGTCAAGTGGGAGAGGATTTGTGTTAGCTCCACCTTCAAGAGTAGATTCAGTAGCACCTCACCTGGTAGGTAGCTGGAGTATAGTTGGATATACAGGTAGAGGAGGAGGTCATGGTCGTGGTAGATAGGCTTCAGATATACAACACTAGCAAAGCAGGGCCACTCTGGGTAGTCAGGTTACAACACAGGGCCATGGATTAGGATATATTAATTCATTGCATCCTATACCATAGGATAAAGACACCAATCTGTGATGCCCTGAAAAAACTAAAGTAAGAACCTTGTATTTGATAGTGTGTATGACATGCGACAGCAAGCACGTAAGGTAATATAATATTCGTATACTTTATAATATATTTAATATTTAAAATATATTCTATATATTTAAATGCATAAAACATAGAGTTAGCTTACAATTCACATGAGACTGAGTTATCTTACATCATATGCAACAATGACCTTCCTCTATAGCTTGTGTTACATGAAAAAGTGACCTTCTTCGGTGGATTTCTCTATACGCAATATTGATTCTTACTGAGAAACAATCTATAATTAAAACATTATTATTTCATATAAAAAGATATAAACTAGTCATTATGAATATTATTAACTAATTTATTAAAATATACAGTTTATACAAATAAATAATTGGTTAAAAATAAATTATAAATGAATATAATAACCAATTGAATATTAAAAGGATATTTTTATTGAGAACTATTTATATGCTCACAATGTTTTGTTACCCTAATAGATTAAATTAATTGCAGTTAGTGAGTGATATCAATGTAATAAATATGTTACATATTCAATAAATTGTTTTTTATATTCATCCAATATATTTGGTATGCATAATATAAGAAAAAACCTAATATTTTACATAAAAACTATACTTTTATTAAGCCATTTTTATCGCCTTTTAATGGAGAACCTATTTTAAATATTAATTTTGAAAATTTTATGGATTTAATTTGATAAAATAAACTTTATTTTTGAATTCATAATTTTAAAATTATCTTAGGATGAATTTTTTGGATTTTTCTAATAAATTTCATTTTTTTAGTGAATAGTGAAAACGTTGCGTTTTAGTTAAAAACTGCCTTTTCATTTAAATAATTATTAATATTAAATTAAATTATAAATTTTTTTTAAAGTAAAATTGGATAAATTATACATATATTAATATAATTTATTTCATTATAATTGATATAAATTTTAAATTTAATATAAAAACATAACAATCTTTTGAACATTTTTCTACTAAAACCAGTTAATCCGTCTATCTGTGAAATTAGCATTAATATTAATTTTCCCGCTCCTGTGATTTGGATTTTGAAAATAAGACATAAACTATTTTAATAAAGATAATATTTTTGGTCTAACAATATCGACTTAATTTTTTTAAAAAAATTCTTAGTGAAAGTGATTAAAATTAATTACAATGATTAAGGTGTAATTAGGCTTAAAAAATGGACTAAAACACTAAGTTTAAGGGGCCAAATGACCTATCCACTTGTAAAAAACTCCTTTTATGGACATATATAGTACATTAACCTTCAATTATTGAGTTTTTGTGGTTTTTTATGACTTTTATTATGTAATAATATGTGCACACCTAACTTCTTTTCAAAAATAGCATGTGAGTCCTTTTCCTTCCCTATAAAAGGCCACCACCTCTACCCATTCCTTACACCTCTCCAACCTCTTAATTTCAGCCAAACTCTGCAAAAATAGCCTCCCAAAATCTCTCAACTAGACCTAGTATCCTTAATTTTTTAATAATACCTTCCATGGATTCCATTTGGTTAAACCAAAAGAAGTTACCCGATTAAGAGGTAATGTCTTTTTTTAATCTCTCTAGTTTCATTTCCATTCTCCAACCCGTAAAATATACTTATTATATTATTGTGTAAAAAAACCAGTATCCCCATTATACTAGTATTTTTTTATTCTAATATTTCAACATACACTTACACACATCACCATCTAATGGGTAACAAACATAATGTTTCTGTGTACAACAATCTACTGCCTCACGAAACGATGATTGTTCAATTTTTCCCTACCGCCTCTCGTGGTGGATATTATGATGGAAAATATATTTATATATATTATATATTATATTTATTGCATCTTAATACTTATTTAATACTTAATTACACCTACCTTTAATACTTTCCATTTTACATTAATACGATAACATCGTTTGAGGAATTGTGGACTATCGCTCCATCAAAGTGTTGTGATTCGTTCACACTAAACATGGAACATATAAAGGATGGTTTTACTTAAACATATGATACATACACAAAATATATATGATATTAATGACATAATTATATTTCTTTAAGTATAATATAGATATATATATATATATCATCTCCTTTATTACCCATCCACAGTCTTTAAAAAAGATAACGTCATTCGTGGACGTGTGGACTGCCACATCCTCGACATGATGTGATTCCTTTTACATAATAGAATTATTTATATAAGTATTTATGATTAAATAATATAGTATTCATTATATAATGATAATTTAGGAATTATATGTTGTTACTTACCTTCTTTCCATAACAACCATTGAAAAATGACAATGTTACTCATGCGTACGTACGACCTACCGTCTACATGATTGTAACGTTAATTAATTTTTCATAACCATATTTAATAATTGATTTTAAAATTATAATTTATGTATAAATATGATAATTATTTCATGTTTATTATTTGATAGATTTTATATAATTAACCCTAATACCATATTTGACCAACAATATTTGGTTTGACACATAAACCAAATTTGGTCAAAAACACCTGATGTAAACTTAATTGTTTGAGTAGTTGTACAAAAAATGGTAATAAGTGAAATAAAATTAATTATAAACATGAAAAATGTTTTTAATAAAGTATAAAATTAATATAAGTTTATTATATAGGAATTTAAAGGACGTTCACCCAAAAGGAAACATATGGTAAGAGATTTTCATCTCAATTTACATTCCATTGAGGCTTAATTGTTATTATGCACCCAGTTTCTTTTACATGGTGTATATACTGCCCTATACATGATACATCAGGAATATCTTTACCCAAATTATATTTTAAACATTCATATAATTTTATTCCTTCATGAGTATTATGTTTTAAAATATTTCAACGTGGTATGGGACACTTTGGAATGGTTAAAGATTATTTTCTTCAACAATAACTTTAAATGATCTTTCAATGGTATTTCCATTCAAGTAAATTATATAAACATTGTTTAATATATACCTTTCCTTATTATCTGGTTATTCCTAAACATTTACATGTATTGGTACAATTTTTCCACTCTTTGGTACTCAAGTGTTTTAGAAAATGTTTTTCAGAAAACCCGACTTTATATCTCTCTTTAGTCAGAGAACCTATTTTATTCTAAAAACCATGTTTTATTAAAAGGTTTTCAAAAATGTTTCTAAAATGATTTGGTAAAGACATTTTTACCCTTTTTTATATTTTACCAATGTTTCAAAAGAATCTTCTTGTCGCTTTCCTAACGAGGCATTTTCTAACCTTTTGTCGTACAAAAGGAATATTTTTTACCCTGTACGACATGCACAGATCCATCCATCATAATTTCTTTTAAGCATCCCTTTAAAAAGTTTTATTTTTAAAGAAAAATATTTTCAAAAGGTTTTTCAAAATCAAAGGATAATTTCCTCAATAATATTTTTAAGATATATTCTTTTATTTCATCAACAACAACAACCCTCTATTTTTACTCCATATGGGATTTTTTGTATTTATACTATCATTAATATTTCTCTCGATGGTTTATGATTCATTTGGACAAGGATAGTATTCGAATTCACTCCCTTGATTTATTTATTAGTCCCCTTGAAATATTCAATCTCTTATGATCATTTAACCTTAAATTCCCCCAAACATATCCATTTCATTTATCATGGATATTACTATTGCCTAAACTGTATACCATTTTACATACAGTGTCTACTTTGACAGTTATTTGACTATCTGGGTTAATATTGATAAATATGTATCTATTACTCTATACGGATATTTGATAAGGCATATTGTTAAATCAGTTATTTGATAGATGAGGAATTTTTTGGACTAGTACGACATAGGCAGGGCCTAATTATATATAGCCCCCCAATGCATCAGTGGTCTCATGGGACGAGTCATTTGGTGAGCCACTTTATATGGGTTTTTACCCTAAATTTTGTAAACTGTCTTATGAAAGGTATTGATGGTAAAGTTACCATGTACCAATAAAACATGGAATCCAATAATTAATCATTTCCTTCATTTCCTTCATTTATATTCTGATATTATTCATCCATGGTATTTTTTGTTTTCATATCTATGGATACGTTTTATTTTCTGGTATCAGTTATTATTCATCCATAAGATAATGCGTAGACATATCTATGGATACATTTCATTTTCAGTTCATTAAATAAATGGCATGTATTTCAATTTTCTAACTTTCCATATTAATATTTCCTTATCTAGTTATTTTAATGGCATGTGATTCTAGTTATTACCTTTCCATATTACTTACAACCTTCCATTAATTTTATTGATTACATGGCATGTGAATTCAATCATTCACCTTTCCATATTGCTTACATAATTTCATCAATTTTATTTATTATATGGCATGTGCATTCAATCATTAACCTTTCCATATTAACTATTCTCATTGATTCATTATTTATTCTGATATATTTTGCCCTTACTGAGCATTTGAGCTCACCCTTATTATGTTTATTTCCACAGGAATCCAAGAAGAATACTATGAAAGATATGCATGGATTTTACTATATGGATTAGAGTTATCCTCATAGTTATTTATTTAGAAATAAGAATAAAATTATGTTGTAATAAATGTATTCATTTTTAATACAATACTCATTTATGTATCTGGTTTACCAAAACTACTAAACTGATTGGTCCTTCATGGATTGATTCCTTGTAATCATTACAATGTATTTAGTAACAGAAACTGGCTCTAGGCTATCTCAGGCTGGGTCACTATAGTTGGTATCAGAGGAATTTTAGTATCAACCTTGGGAACTGGATTTAGGAAAAACCTAGATTAGATAACATAACCCTAAGGTAGAATTTGAAGAAGTATAGATGAAAACACTAAAATTTTGGTAAAGTATAGATTATGTCAGTCTTCCTATCAATACATCTCTGTCTAGATACTACAATTGGACATGGTTCTATAACATATCACTACTAGAAAAATAGGTATTTGCGACGGGATCCTGTCGCAAATGGCCTTTTGCGACGGGGGCCCGTCGCAAATCGCCCGTTGCGGAAAACGCCGTCGCAACAACAATTATTTGCGACGGTCCCGTCGCTAAAGATATTATTTGCGACGGGGATCCTTCCCGTCACAAATATTTCTCTGTATATTTGTAAAAACTTTTAAAATAGTAATTACGACGGGCCCCGTCGCAAATACGTGTTGCGACGGGGCCCGTCGCAATTACTATTTTTAAAAAAAAATAAAAAACTATTATTAAATTATTTTAATGAATATCATAATAATACTATTTGCGACGGGCATAGTATCCCGTCGCAAATACTATAAAAAAATAAAAATAAAAAATTATTAATAAATTATTTTAATTAATATAATAATAATCCAATTATAAAATATTACTAAAATTCACAAATAAAATATTATTATTATTATAATAATAATAATAATAAAATATTACTAAATGATTTTAATTAATATAATAATAGAATTAAAATTCACAAATAAAAATAATAAATTATTAACAAATTATTTTAATTAATATAATAATAATAGAATTATAATTCAAAAATATAAAATAATAGAATATTAATAAATGATTTAATTAATATAATAATATTAGAATTATAATTCATAAATAAAAAAAATATTAATAAGTTGTTTTAATTAATATAAAAATAGTAGAATTATTTTACATTCAAATATTAAAATAATTCAAATATTACAAAAAAATATAATTAAATTATAATATTATAAAATTTTAATATATACATATAATTTAATATTATAAAATATAAATAATATTATTATTCATATTAATATTGTTATTTCAAAATATAATATTATTAATATTTTATAATGAGACAGAAACTACGAATAGAAAAAAAATTCATATTTTGATTTAACAAACTTTATAACATAAAAACAAACTCTAATCTGAAGGAGGGGGGACGGGGGATCTGCAGATGCTGGTGGAGGAAACTCCATCCCTAAAGCATGAGTGATTCGGTGCATGTACTCCATCTACTCCTGGTGCTGCTGCTGCCACCGACTCATCTGATCCTCGTACAGCTGTTGCTGGCGTCGACGCTCCTCCTCATGCTGCTGCTGCTGCTGACGCATCTTCTCCTGCTCCTGTCGGAGACTCTCTATCAGTGCAGTCTGAGATCGCAACTGATCCTCATACTGTGTAGTAGAATAAGATGCACGAGCTCCTCTCATGTTGGACGCCGACATCTCAGCACTGCCATAATAATCTTCGGGAGTCAGTCAAGAGCTAATACCAACTACCTGGCCCTTCTCGAAGGCATACTGGGTGGCCTGCATCCATGTCGCCTCATCAAACTAACAGCCAGTGGTCTGATCTGATGACTCGTCCTGACTCTCAAGCCGGGTTTGTGATGCTGCGGCCTCATATGACTCTTGTAGTTGCAATTTAAAATTAAAATTGTGAATATATTATATGCAGTTAATTTTTAAACTTGAAAACAAATAATACTGACCACGATGTGATGCTGATGATCACCTCTGAGCTCCCCAGTAGCAGGATCACTATACATCCTCTGATATACATCGTACTCCGTAATATCGGGGTGCTCGACAGCCTATAAGAATAAAAAATAAACTGTTAATATTTATAGTTATATAAAATATTTATAAATAATGTACGTACCAGATGCTGTCTATGAGTACTGAAAGAACGACTCCCAGCTCGATGAGTCACCTCCTGTCTCCCCCGATTCTACCTCCCCACCGATGATCTCCTCTGAAAGGCACCACTCAACCAGTGCGCCCATAATCCATCCCATATATGGGATGAAATGTACTCTGGTCGGTGTGCTCTGCATGACTCGTCAAAATCTGACACTCCTGCTTTCTTCGTGGCAGCTTTTCTTAAATTGTGCAAAAACTGACGAAAGCGATCACGCATGGCCACCTTCCATGCCTTGTGGATGGCGTCACGCATGGTATCCTCGATCGGATACCATAAACCCTACAAATAAATCAAAATATCAAGTTAGAAATGAAATAATTTTCAAAATAAAAATTATTTATTTACGTACGTACCAACCAATGGCCAAACATGGCCTGCTGCACATCAATGGGAATCTACTCCCATGTGGTCCATGGCTGAGAGAAATAGTTGCGCAAAATAGCGTTTCCCTGTCCGACTGCTATATGTGGAAAACTGTAAAAATAATAAACATTTATTATGTGAATAGATTAATGAAATCTTAGTCAAATCCACAGATTATCACACAGGTTATCACACCTCCGTGTGCGTGGATCAAACCCAAGACGTGGACGTCGCTCGGGGACGGGGTCAGGAATCATCAATCGTGCAAGACCGCGCCCCCTTCACATACTCCCTGGAGCGCCTGCAGGCTGAGGGTCATCTGCCAGCAACTCATCCGCATCGAAAGTTAGGTCAGAATCGACTAACTCACGAAA
Organism: Viscum album; assembly: GCA_963277665.1. Taxonomy (NCBI): domain Eukaryota; kingdom Viridiplantae; phylum Streptophyta; class Magnoliopsida; order Santalales; family Viscaceae; genus Viscum; species Viscum album. The sequence goes on from OY728145.1 coordinate 912,636,914, forward strand.
TGTGTCGTCGTCCATCTGAAATAGAAAATGTTAATGTTGTTAGAAAATAATTGATAATTACTATTATATATACATATATATATATTATGATTTTATATAACTACCATGGAATTCTATCAGTGTTCATCTTCATCATCATCTTCATATATGTCAATGTCATCTTCATATTCCTCCTCAACATCATCGATATCCATTCGAGTTCTAGTTGCTTCATCTCTTACCATTTCAAATTCATATGTGACATCATTAACATCATTGTCATCACCGACTCTTAAATGCGGGGTGTCGTCATCGATACTCATGTCTCTATCAGAAAAAGATTGATTTTGAGTACTCTCTTGAAAAACTTCAATTCTTTTCACATCCATGAAAGCACATTCACTTTGACTAAACTGGTTGTATCGAATTTTGATTTTTATTACACTCCACCAATCAGTCAAGTCTCTTGATGTAGCACAGTACTTTGCGTAATAAACTTGATGTGCCTGTTGATCCAATAAGAATGGTTCATTTACTGCGAGAACACTTTTACATTTAATATCGATGATTCCATGAGTCGGATGAACACGCACGCCTCTCTCTGTATCCAACCACCGACATTTGAACATGGTTATATAATGTTGTCCAAGATAACAGAGTTCAATGATTTCATCAAGTATGCCATAAAATTCAACTTCATTTTCTCGATGATGAGATCCTCTCAAGCTAACTCCATTGTTCATTGTTTTTTTCGATTCTCCATATGCATGTGTGTGAAATCTAAATCCATTCACCACATATGCATTATAAGTTTTAACAAGTTTGGAAGGTGGGTTACTCAATATACACAGCCATTTGTCAATTTTATCAGCATGTCGAGACACCTGAAAATTTGTGAAATAATTATCAATATAGTAAACTATACATTGAATGAGTTGCTAAAAGATAAAGAATTTATGTTACCAGTTTTTGAAACCACTGAGAAAAATTTTTCAGTCGGCGTTCTTCGAGAGCAGCTGCTGTAATTTGTGGAATTTGTTTCTTGATATGATTATCATACAACCTATAAAAACCAAAGTTATTTACTGTAACATAAATGATAGAATAAGTGATATAAACCCTTATAGTACAACTGATGTCATCTCTTCACATTTGAGCAGAACATACGTATGAGCTCTGTGATGTTCATCATCTGAAAGCTAGCGTTCATAAACTCCACCAAAACCAAGCTCTGGCTGGTTAAAAACAGATAATTGATTGTCTATTTCATCAATATTCCTATTGTTCCATCCCATTCGGTTGTTTTTTGAAGGATACTCAGATTCAAAATAATGGGAGCAGGAAAAAGATATTTCCTCTTGCAAATAAGCTTCTGCAATAGATCCTTCAACAGATGCTTTGTTACGTACTTTTCTTTTCAATTTTTGCATGCATCTTTCAAATGGGTACATCCATAGAAACTGTACTGGACCTCCACATTGGGCTTCATATGGCAAATGTAACATCAAATGTTCCATTGAGTCGAAGAAAGACGGCGGAAATATTTTTTCCTGTTTACATATAATTACAACAACATCATCTTCAAGTTTGCATAGAGCATCATAATCTGCTGTAGCCGCACAAATTTCCCAAAAAAAATGAGACATGTCTGTTATGGAATCCCAAATCACATAATTCAACAAAACTCTTAATCCAATGGGTAGAAGTCTTTCCATTATAACATGACAATCATGACTTTTTAATCCAGTAATATGACCATTCTTTACACATCTACCCAAATTGGAAGCACAGCCATCTGGAAGTCTCAAACATACAATCCACTGACAAAATAATAAACGGTTTTCTTTAGACAGTGTATAAGCTACTTTTGGTTTCAGTAACCTTTCTGTTCTGACATTCTCAAACAGTTCCAGTTCTGGACGCCTGCAAATTTGGTCAAGATCTAAACGTGCATTTACATTGTCTTTGCTCTTTCCTGGCGTATCCAAAACTGTATGAAACAAATTATCAAAACAGTTCTTCTCAATATGCATGACATCTAACATGTGCCGGACCAACAAATCAGACCAATATGGAAAATCCCAAAATATGCTACGTCTAATCCAATTGTGTTCTTTTCCAAAACCAGAAATTTTCTGTTGGTTTATTGTGGGACCAAAAGTGATGGGAGGTAATGAAAATACAACTGATTTTAACTCCGAACCTGGTAGAATTTTTGGAGGTCCATCCCTTTCAACTGTTCCTTTTCTGAAATGAGATCTGTTTCAGTGAAAAGGATGATCAGTTGGAAGAAATCTGTGATGATAGTCAAAATAACAAGGTTTCTTTCCATGAATGGGCATAAATGATTTGTTCTCTCCCATACAGTAAGGATAAGATTTCTGACCATGTGTACTCCAGCCAGATAACACCCCATAAGTTGGGAAGTCACTAATTGTCCACATAAATGCTGCTCTCAGTATGAAATTTTGTTTCATTGAAACATCATATGTACTGACACCAGTACTCCACAAAAAACTTAATTCATCAATCAATGGTATCAAATAAACATTAATATTTTTCTTCGGATGTCCTGGAATTAGTAAAGTCAAAAAGATATATGGCTCCTTCATCAACATCCATGGAGGTAAATTGTACGGAGTTAAAAAAACAGGCCAACATGAATATTGACTACCATAAGATCCGAATGGACAAAAACCATCAGTGGAAAGGCCCAGTCGAACATTTCTAGATTCTAAAGCAAAGGATGGATTCACTCTATCAAAATTTTTCCATGAATCACCATCAGCTGGATGATTCAAGCTTTTATTGGTTGAAATATTCTCTTTATGCCATGACATCATTGTCGTTGTATTCTTAGACATGAATAAATGCTAAAGTCTGGATGTAAGAGGAAAATATCTCAACTGTTTTACAGGAATCAAACCAGACTTCCCATGTTGTCCTTCTCTATATCTCAGTTTCCCACATGTGGGACAACTATCCAACGACTCATTTTCCCCAGAATATAAAATGAATTCATTTGAACATGCATGAATATTCGGACAAGTAAGTCCCAAATTTCAAACCAGCCTCTTACTCTCATAGTAATTTGCAGGAAAAACATTTCCTTCGGGTAAAAGTGTTTTAAGCAAAGAAAATATCTGGTCAAAACAGGTGTTTGACATTCCGTTATCTAATTTGATAGCCATAAATTTTGCAACTGCTTCTAATTTTCTCATCTTGCAGCCCGGATATAATGCATCCTCAGCAGACCTCAACAACTCATAAAATTCAGACAGTGCCAACTCAGGATTTGAAGCTATATCAGCCGGAGTTTCTGTATGTTGAATAGATGAACCTGCAACATCATGTACTAAATCTTGAAATCGGGATGGATTTGGAATCAAGTTGGTATCACCTGCTTTGGAACTGCGTTCACCGTGTTGATACCAAAAACATAATCTGGTTGAAAACCAAAACGCAAGAGATGTCCCCCCACTTTGTCAAACGTGTCAAACGTTCTCAATGCACATTTTCTACAAGGGCATTTTATTTTGCCTTCTGAAACAAATTCTGGATTTGATGCCGCAAATGATAAAAAAGTCTCCACACCCTCTACATATACTAGATTTAAACCAGAACCGTTTGGATTTCTACGTTGATTTATCCACATGTGGTCACCTAATAATGATTATTGATGACCTCGTTGTTCCATATTTTTCTATAAAATATAAAAGCATTACTGGTTTTGAATAATTTGTTAGAAAAAACACTCAAGTAAGGATAATTATAGAGTTTACATCATACACGACTGACGCAAAATTTTTATTGAGATAGACCTAAAAATTGACCCTTTAAGAATTGAATATGTTGAGAATAAAGCAAAACCTGTTACAAATATTGATAATTTTAATATTATATAAATTTTTTATTATTTTCATAGTACTAATATTATTTTTTCATAAATATTAATTATATAATAATAACATTATTACATTATTAGTATATTTTATTATTAATATTAAAATAATATAATTTTCTATATTATATACAATTCTCCTTTCATATGTGTGTTTAACATTCTGTCTCCACATGTAATATTTGCATTCACTTTCACCTCTCCATTAGTGAGTAGGTTGATAATTTTGAAAAAGATTGCAAATATTACATGTGGAGACAGAAAACACACAGATGAAAGGATAATTGTATATAATATAGAAAATTATATTATTTTAGTATTAATAATAAAATATACTAATAATTTAATAATGTTATTATTCCTAATTACTGGTAATTATTCCTAATTATTGGTAATTATTCCTAATTATTGGTAATTATTCCTAATTATTGGTAATTATTCCTAATTATTGATAATTATTCCTAATTATTGGTAATTATTCCTAAATATTGGTAATTATTCCTAATTATTGGTAATTATTGTTAATTATTCCTAATTATTGGTAATTATTTATATAATTACCAATAATTAGGAATAATTACCAATAATTAGAAATAATAACATTATTAGTATATTTTATTATTAATATTAAAATAATATAATTTTCTATATTATATACAATTCTCCTTTCATCTGTGTGTTTTCTGTCTCCACATACAAATATTACATGTGGAGACAGAAAACACACAGATGAAAGGAGAATTGTATATAATATAAAGAATTATATTATTTTAATATTAATAATAAAATATACTAATAATGTAATAATGTTATTATTCCTAATTATTGGTAATTATTCCTAATTATTGGTAATTATTACTAATTATTGATAATTATTACTAATTATTGGTAATCGTTACGAATCATTACTAATTATTGGTAATTATTCCTAATTATTGGTAATTATTCCTAATTATTGGTAATTATTTCTAATTATTGGTAATTATTCCTAATTATTGGTAATTATTCCTAATTATTGGTAATTATTTCAAATTATTGGTAATTATTGGTAATTATTGATAATTATTGGTAATTATTATTAATTGTTATTAATTATTGATAATTATTACTAATTATTGGTAATTATTACTAATTATTGGTAATTATTACTAATTATTACTAATTATTGGTAATTATTATTAATTATTACAAATTAGTGGTAATTATTGGTAATTATTACTAATTATTACCAATTATTACTAATTATTGGTAATTATTGGTAATTATTGGTAATTATTACTAATTAGGGATAATTATCGGTAATTATTACTAATTATGGATAATTATTGGTAATTATTTCTAACTAATGGTAACTATTGGTAATTATTTCTAATTATTACTAATTATTGGTAATTATTACTAATTATTACTAATTATTACTAATTATTGGTAATTATTACTAATTATTACTAATTATTGGTAATTATTATTAATTATTACTAATTATTGGTAATTATTATTAATTATTACTAATTAGTGGTAATTATTAGTAATTATTACCAATTATTACTAATTATAGATAATTATTGGCAATTATTGGTAATTATTACTAATTATGGATAATTATCGGTAATTATTACTAATTATGGATAATTATTGGTAATTATTACTAATTATTGGTAATTATTACTGATTATTACTAATTATCGGTAATTATTACTAATTATGGATAATTATTGGTAATTAGTAAATTATTACTAATTATTGGTAATTCTTGGTAATTATTGGTAATTATTACTAATTACAGATAATTATTGGTAATTATTACTAATTATGGATAAATATTGGTAATTATTACTAATTATGGATAATTATTGGTAATTATTACTAATTATGGATAATTATTGGTAATTATTACTAATTATTGATAATTATTTGTAATTATTACTAATTATTGGTAATTATTACTAATTATTGCTAATTATTGGTAATTATTATTAATTATTACTAATTATTAGTAATTATTGGTAACTATTGGTAATTATTACTAATTATTACTAATTATTGGTAATTATTACTAATTATTACTATTTAGTACTAAATATTGGTAATTATTGGTAATTATTACTAATTATGGGTAATTATTACAAATTATTGCAAATTATTAGTAATTATTACTAATTATTGTTAATTATTAGTAATTATTACTAATTATTACTAATTATTACAAATTATTGGTAATTATTGGAAATTATTACTAATTATTGGTAATTATTGGAAATTATTACTAATTATTGGTAATTATTACTAATTATTAGTAATTATTACTAATTATTACTAATTATTGGTAATTATTGGTAATTATTACTAATTATTCCTAATTATTGGTATTTATTACTAATTATTAGCATTTATTCTTAATTATTGGAAATTATTACTAATTATTCCTAATTACCATTAACTATGAACAATGAATACTAATAATTTAAATTTATTAAGTAACAAAACAATGTAAACAGAATTAAATTACAACTAATTAAAAATAATTGAAACTAATAAAAAATTTAAAATAAATATTAAATTAAAATAAACATAAATACCTTTAAAATTGATCTGAGGTTGATCTCTGAGCGTTGTTGAAAACTTCAATATCAACTCCGAAAAAAAAGGTAAACTTAAGAAACGTTGAACTCTAAAAATAGAGTTTTGAGAGAAGGAAAAGATGGAGTTTGAGAATGAATGAAAAAAACGGATGGGGGGTATTTATAGGTTAGATTATTTGCGACGGGACTATTTGCGACGGGATACCCCTCGCAAATAGTATTATTTGCGACGGTACCCATCGCAAATACCTTGGCCCTCATTTATTACGGTCAACGGTTAAATAGTTATTTGCGACGGGTACCGTCGCAAATAATAACCTACCGACATACTATTTGCGACGGGGGTATATTACCGTCGCAAATAGCTATTACCGCCGGTTATTTGTGACGGGGGTATATTCCCGTCCCAAATAGCTATTACCGCCGCCAGTTATTTGCGACGGGCGGTAACCGCTCGTTGCAAATAACTTTCCCGCAATTTGGCGCGCAAAGCGCGCCAGTCCTTTTGCGACGGGGAAAGCTAACCCGTCGCAAATACCTACTTATTTGCGACGGGAAAATTCCCCCGTCGCAAATAAGTTTCTAACGGGACTATTTGCGACGGGATTTATCCCCGTCGCAAATAACCCGTCGCAAATGCCCATTTTTCCCGTAGTGTATGTACCTAGGAGTAACAACTCTAACAAGGTGTTCTGGACTTGACTTGGGGTAACCTGGTACACAACAATGGGCCTTAGTGCGCACCTGGTTTGACACTCCTAGGGGATATGCATAGGATAATCCACTTTTTCTTTATAAAACCATTATAAAATATTTGGATACATAATAAGTAACCTAGGTTAAACCTAAGGAGTTTTACATTAAAGATAAGGTGTCATGATTTAGAAATCCAACTAATGATATTATAGATAAAACCTAGAACAATAAAGGAACTATGTGGAAATAAAATGGATGAGGTATTTATGTATGAGGTTTTATTGAAAACCTTAGTTGAAATACTATTTAGAGATTAACCTAATTTCAAGGATTTCCATCATATTTATATTTTTAAATTATATTAATTGGGTTTTAGAAAAAGAAAACTTGTAATCCGGGTGACAACCAAGAAAATCTGGCAAGGTTGCAGGACTTGAACCCATGACTAAAGGACTAGAAGTGTTTCACGCCAACCACTAACCTACAGAATTTCCTTGTTAATTTTCATTGTTTTTAGTTAAACAATTTAATGAATAAATATTAAGGATGAACTAGTAGTAACACTTTTTAGGATTAGGGATTAATCTAATATCCAAATTGGTTTGGAAGATTGTTAAGGACAAAAAGTTAGACTTGTCGCTTTTTATAGGACTTATGATCTTTAAAATTTTCTTTTAGTGCTTCAGGAATAAAAAATTCATTATTGGCAATTAATTCCTTGTAGTAAAGGAATTAATTAGAATTTTATCGAAGCACAATCAAAAGTTAAGATTGTTCATATGAAATTGAAACCTACAAAATATGAATATTTCATTATATTCTTGGTCAGTAAAATAATTTCCCAACATGAAGAAAATGAATTAGAAATAAAATATGGTCTTAATACCTTAATTTATATTGAACCGATGGTAATCTAAATCATCAAAGATTTATGGCTCTAAGGCCCTCAACTTTCCATTTATCATTCACTTGTTTGTGATTGATGACCTCATTCACTCTTTATAAATATTTATGATTTTCCTCCAACTATGCATATCCACTTTCCACTAATGATATTCTACATATAAACCTAGTCATATGGTAGTCCATGTGACCTTATTACTTTCCATTCTCTCTTTTTTAGAGGATATTTTATGAACTCTTCTCATGATGTGGTATTTTAATGTAGGAAATATCAAATAATATATTACCAAGATTGAGTTTAAATTGCAAGGATTCAATTTAAATAAGGTGGGGATAATGTGACATCATGAAAAACTAAAGTAAGAACCTTTTGACAGCATGTATGATACGTGACAACAATCTCTTAAGGTAATATAATTTCGGTATACTTTATAATATATTTATTATTTAATAAATATTCTATATATTTCAACACATGAAACACTGATTTATCTTGAAATGCATGTGACACTGAGTTAGAATACATCATACGCAACAACTACCTTCCTCTATAGCTTTTGTTACATGAAAAAGTGACCTTCTTTGATGGATTTCTCTATACACAATATTGAGTCTTACCGAGAAACAATCTATAATTAAAACATTATTATTTAATATAATAAGATAAAAACTAGAAGTTATGAATAATATTAACTAAATTATAAAAACATATGGTTTATACAACTAAATCATTGGCCACAAATAAATTATAAATGAATATAAGAACCAATTGAATATTAAAAGGATATTTTTATAGAGAACTGTTTTTTCTCACAAAGTTGTTTTACCCTAATAGATTAAATTAATTACATTTAGTGAGTGATATTAATGTAATAAATATGTTACAGATTCAATCAATCATTTTTTATATTCATCCAATAGATTTGGTAAGTATGAGATAAGATAAAAGCTAATATTTCACATAAAACCTATATTTTTATTAAGCCATTTTTACCACCTTTTAAGGGCGAACCTATTTTAAATATTAATTTTGAAACTTTTATGAATTTAATTTTATAAAATAATATTTATTTTTTAATTCAGGATGTTAAAATTATCTTAGGATGAATTTTAGGGATTTTTCTGAGAAACTTCATTTTTTATTGAATAGTGAAAAATACTACATTTTAGTTAAAAACTGTCTTTTCATTTAAATAATTATTAATGTTAAATTATATTATAAATTTTTTTAAAGTGACATTGGATTAATTTTACATCTATTAATATAATTTATTTCATTATAATCAATATAAATTTTAAATTGAATATAAAAATATAACAATCTTTTGAACATTTTTCTACTAAAACCAATTAATCCATTTGTTTGCGAGATTAGCATTAATCTTTCTTTTTTTCTTATGTTATTTGAATTTTGAAAATCTGGAATACACTATTGTAATCAGGATAATATTTTTTGTCTAACAAGATCAACTTAATTTTTGAAAAAAATGATTAGTGAAAGTGATTAAAATTAATTACAGTGATTAAGGTGTAATTAGGCTTAAAATGGACTAAAACCTTAAGTTTAAGGGCCCAAATGACCTATCCACTTGTCCAACACTCATTTTATAGCCATATATTGGACATGAAACTTCCATTATTTAGTTTGGGTGGTTTTTTTATCACTTTTATTAGGTAATAACATGTTCACACCTAACTTCTTTTCAAAAATACCATGGGAGTCCTTTTCCTTCCCCATAAAAGGCCACCACCTCTAACCATTCCTCGCACCTCTCCAACCGCTTAAGTTCAGCTAAGATCTACACAAATGGCCTCCCAACATCACTCTTATCAACTTAGAAGTCTCCATTTTTGAAGAATACCATCCACGGATTCCTTTTGGTTAAAAAAAAGAAGTTACCCAATTAAAAGGTAATGTCTTTTCTCAATCTCTCTAGTTTCATTTCCATTCTCTAACCCACAAAATATCCTTATTATGTTATTGTGTAGAAAAACCAGTATATTAAATATACTAGGATGTTTTTATTATCATATTTCAAACTACACTTACACACACCACCATCTAATGGGTAACGAACATAATGTTTCTGTGTACGGCGAACTACTACCTTACGAAATGATGATTGATCAATTTTTCCCTAATACATCTCATGATGGACATTATGAGGGAAAATCTATTTATATATATTATATATGATATTTATTGTGACTTAATACTTCTTTAATACTTTTATTACACCTACCTTTAATACTTTCCATTTTATGTTAATATGATAACATCGTTTGAGGAAGTGTGGAATACTGCCCCCTCAAAGCGTTGTGATTCGTTCACACTAAACATGGAACATATAAAGGATATTTTTAATTAAATATATGAGACATACACAACATCTATATGATATTAATGGCATAATTATATTTTTGGAAATATAATATAAATATATATATATATATATATCATCTCCTTTATTACCCTTTCACAATCTTTAAAATTGATAACGTTGTCCGTGGACTTATGGACTACCACCTCCTAGACGAGATGTGATTCATTTTACATCACAAATTTATTTATATAAGTATGCATGATTAAATAATATTTTATTTATTATATAATGACATTCATGAATGATATGGTGTTGTATACCTTTAACGACCATTGAAAACTGGAAGCGTTACTCATACGTATGTGCGGCCTACCATCTTCATGATTGTAATGTTAATTAATTTTTCATAACCATATTTAATGATTGATTTTAAAATTATAATTTATGTATAAATATCATAATTATTTCATGGATATTATTCTATAAATTTTATATAATGAACCATAAGACTATAGTTGACCAATAATAGTTTTTTTGACACATAAACTAAATTTAGTCAAAAACACATGATGTAAACTTAATTTTTTGAGTAGTTGTACAAAATTTGGTAATAAGTGAAATAAAATTAATTATAAACATGAAAAAAATTATAAATAAAGTATAAAATTAACATAATTTTATTATACATAAAGTTAAGGGATGTTCACCCGAAAGGAAACACATGGTAAGGTATTTTCATCTCAATTTACATTCCATTAAGGCTTAATTGTTGTTATGCACTTAGTTTCTCTTACATGGTGTATGTACTACACTTTACATGATATATCATGAATCTACTTACTCTCATGAAATTTTAAACATTCTTATAATTTTATTCCTTCATGAGGATTATGTTTTAAAACATTTCAATGTGGTATGGTAGGGATGTTTAAAGATTATTTTCCTCAATAATAACTTTAAATGATCTTTCAATGGTATTTCCATTCAAGAAAATTATATAACCATTGTTCAATATATACCTCTCATTATTATCTGGTTGTTCCTGAACATTTTCAAGTATTATTACCATTTTTTCACTCTTTGGTACTCAAGTTTTTTAAAAAAAAAATTCAGGAAACCTGGTTTTATCTCTCTCTTTAGTTGAAGAACCAGTTTTATTCTAAAAACCATTTTTTATTAAAAGGTTTTCAAAAAAATTTCTAAAATTATTTGGTAAATAAATGTTTACCTTTTTGTATTTTACCAATGTTTCAAAGTAATCTTCTTGTCTCTTTCCAAACAAGGAATTTTATAACCTTTTTTCGTATAAAAAGAATATTCTTTTTACCTCATACTACATATACAGATTCATAAATTGTAATTTCTTTGAAGAATCCTTCTAAAAATGTTTATTTTTATAGAAAAATATTTTCAAAATATATTTCAAAATAAAATAATATTTTCCTCAAAAATATTTTTAAAATATATTCTTTTATTTCATCAACGACAAAAAAACACTATTTTTACTCCACATGGGATTTGTTGTACTGATATTATCCTTAATCTTACTCTAGATATTTTATGATTCATTTGGTCAAGTATAGTATTCACATTAACTTAAATGATTTATTTTTTATTCCCCTTGAAATATTCAATCTCTTATGATCATTGAACATTTAATTTTCCCAAAATTATCCATTTCATTTATCATGGAAATTACTATTGCCTAAATCATATACCATTTTATATATGGTGTCTAGTTTGATAGTTATTTGACTATATGGGTTAATAATGATAAATCTTTATCTCTTACTCCATATGGATATTTGATAAGGAACCTTATTAAATCAATTATTTGATAGATTAGGAATGTTTTGGACTGGTACGACATAGGCGGGGGTCGGTTATAGATAGCCCCTTGATGCATCGGTACTCTCATGGGACAAGTAATTTGGATAGACTCCTTAGATAGTTTTTTACCATATATTTTTTAAATCATCTTGTGAAAGGTGTTGATGGTAAATGTACCATGTACCTAGGAAACATGGCGTCCAATAATTAAAAATTTCCTTCATTTATATTATGATATTATTCATCCATGATATTTTTTATCAACATATCGATGGATTCATTTCATTTTCATGAATCAATTATTATTCATCAATGATATAACGCATCGACATATATATGGATACATTTCATTTTTAGTTCATTGAATAAATTTCATATGTTTTAGTTTCCTAACTTTCCATATTAATATTTCGTTATCTAGTTATTTGAATGGTATGTGATTCAAGTTATTACCTTTACATATTGCTTACATACTTCCATTAAGTTTATTTATTACATGGAATGTGTGTTCAATTATTCACCTTTCCATAATGAATATTCTCATTGATTTATTATTCATTCCTCTATATTTTTTCCTTACTGAGAATTTGAGCTCACACTTATTATGTTTCTTTCCCTCAGAATCCAAGAAGAATACTATGAAAGATATGCATGGATTTTACTAGATGGATTAGAGTTATCTTCAGATTTATTTATTTAGAAAGAAGAAAAAAATTATGTTGTAATGAATGTATTCATTTGTAATATAATACTCATTTATCTATATGTTTTACCAAGACTACTAAACTAATTGGTCCTTCGGAGCTTGATTCCTTATAATCATGTCTATGTATTTAGTAGCAGACATCAGCTCTAAGCTATCTGGGGATGGGTCGCTATAAGTCCATCAAATGTTTGAGGTATTATTCTAGTATCCTCTGTTATCATCTCTACCTTATTCAATATAGGTGCATCTGATTTCATCATATTTGTGCCTGTTGTATAGATCTTTAGGCTTTATGATCAGTTTTCTAGTGGTGTAATGATGCTTGATACGCCTTCAGGTATATGTTCATAGAGTATACTCTAGTAAAAGGATTGTCCTCTATAGTTTTATATCCATCATTTCTTATAGAACCTCTTTTTCCTTAATATGATAGGATTTGACATTCGTGTCAGGATGGAACGGTTGGTTCCTTATCATGCATATGTGGATTGTTATCACCGAAGGATGTCCTTTACATCACCAGCGGGTGGTACATATCTCCACAAGGGTGGGTGGAATGTCTAGGAAGGTAGATATGGAATAAATTATCTTGGTCTAGGTGGAGTGATTGCCCATATTACTAGCCATTTCATAGAGAATCATGGATTACATCAGAAAGAATTTCATCTTGTATTCGATTGATTTAGGTATGTTTTCCCTATTGAATTTTATAGTCTACCACTTGAGAGATAGATAGAGTTTACTATTTATCTAGTTTCTGGAGCTATACTATTTTCCATTACTCCTTATAGGATGGATACTATTGAGTTTCAGGATCTCAAGAGATAGTTATAGGATTTAGAGGCCAAGGGTTTTATATGGACCAGTACTTCTCCCTGGGGTTCACCGATCATTTTTTCCAGAAAGGTGGAGGAACCCTCAACCTTTGTGTGGATTATCAAAAATTGAACCAGCTTATAGTGAAGAAATTATATTCATTACCTATAATAGATGGTATTTTTGACCAAATTAGAGGAGTGAGGGTATTTTATAAGATCAAATTGAGATCAATTTATCATCAATTTCAATTCAGGCCTTCAAATATTCCACATGTGGCTTTCCATGGTCATTACGGTTCATATGAGTATCTCATTATTCCATTCAGTCTTATGAATTCACCTACCATCTCCATGGATTTGATGAATAGGGTTTTCCATCGCTACCTCGATTCCTTTGTTTTGGTCATCATAGATGACATCTTATTATATTATCATACTCAAAACAACTATGGTACTCATCTTGATATTATTCTAAATACACTAAGAGAGCACCAGATATATGATAATCTCAGTAAATGTCACTTATGGGTCAATAAAGTTCACTTCATGGGTCATATTATCTCATATGTAATATTTTTAGTTGACCTAGATAAGGTAAGAGTTGTGGTTACCTGGGATCATCCCAATAATGTCTTTGATATATGGAGTTATGGGGCTAGCTATTTACTATAAGAATTTTATATAGGACTTATCACACTTATTATCACCTCTTACAGGCTTGACTAAGAAGGGTGTGAAGTTTATATAGTTTAAATCCTGTGAGACATACTTTTAGGAGATGAAAGGGAGATTGACTTCATCATTGATCCTGGTTATCCAAGAGCTATGAAGGATCTATACAGTCTATTGTGATGCATCATGTATTGGTCTAGGGGAAATTATGATGCAGGAAGATCGAGTTGTTGCATATGAGTCTTAAAAGATGATGAATTATGAGCAGAATTACCTGAAGCACAATATTGAGTTAGCTGATGTTGTACATGCCTTGCATTGTTAGAGTCATTACTTATTGGGATTTCATTTTGTGGTGTTCACGAACCATAAAATCTGCAAGTATATCTTCAAGAAGCATGAATTGAATCTTAGGCAGAGAAGATGGGTTGAATATCTACAATACATTGACTTAGAGCTAGCTTATATGATTGGGAAGGGAAATTTTGTTTTCAATACATTGATCAGGAGGACATAAACATAGGTAGTTCAGGAGGCCAGTAGAGAATAAGAGCTTATGAATCTATTTTTAGAGATGCACATAAAGGTGCAAGACCATCATGGATAGTCTTTACTTGCATCGCTATCAATGAACTTTTCACATATGGAGGGATTAAAGATGAAGTAGTTTTTAAATCCTAAGGGCTTAGTCCTATGAGAGAGTATTTCTGGTGAGGACCCGCCTCCGGATTGGTCTATCGATGATGATGACATCCTGTGTATACATGGGTGTATCTAGGTTCCCACATATATGAGAGATGAGCTAAGGTGGGAGTCGCATGCTTCTCAGTGGGAATTTTTTTGGGGTATCTCCAAGATATATTGTGATATTCACTGATAGTATTGGTGGCTAGGTATAAAGTATCATATTTAAGGTTTTATCACTAGGTGTTCCACCTTTTAACAAGTGAATGCATAGCACCAGTGATCTATTGGCTTGTTTTATCCATTACCAATCTCATAATATAAATGGGAGGATGTTGATATAGATCTTGTTTTTTGATTACTAAGGTCACCTTGATGTAGCAACACACTTTGGGTAGTCATGGATTGACTGAATAAAGTATCCCACTTCCTTTCTATCTACAAGAATTCTTAGTTGATGATCTAGGAATACTATATGTTCATAAGATCGTAAGGATTCATGAGGTCCCTTGTGATATCATTTTAGATAGGTACTCTCATTTCACATTGAGGTTCTAGTAGGGGTTATAGAGAGATATCAGTACATAGGTTCTTTTAAGCATAGATTTTCACCCTCATGTTGATGGATAATCAGAATAGACAACATAGGTTTTAGAGGACATGCTTCGAGAATGCATCCTTGATTTCAATAGATCTTGGTAGAAGTATATCCTTCTCATCGATTTCACCTACAATAATAGCTTCCAGACAAAAATTCAGAGGGATCCTTTTGAGGACTTGTATTTTAGGACATTATTATCACCCGTGTACTGGTTAGAGGTAAGATAAGATTCACTACTAGGTTCTAATCTTATTTAGGATACTTTAAAGAAGTTTCAGATGATCGGAAATCATATTTATACTACTCAGTCTAAAAATAAATCTTATGCTGATCATTTTTTATGACCTCTGGAGTTTGAGTTAAGGTATCATGTTTTACTGCGGGTATCACCCAGACTTGGGCATAAATGGATATAGAGGAAAGGGAAGCTGTTGTCTTGCTTTGTAGGGCCTTTTAAGATCTTGGATAGGTTTGGGATTATAGCCTATTGGTTGTTATTACCTCATAGGTATTATTCCATGCATGACATCTTCCATGTTTCACAAATTTATCGATATCATGCTAACCCATCTCATATTTTTGAACCCAAGGAAGTTGAGTTAGATGTTGATGCTTCATTTGAGGAGTATCATATATGCATCATTGACTAGAACAAGAAGGATCTCTGAGTCCAATTTGTCCCTTTATTATGGGTGTTATGGAAGCATGGCCAAGGTATAGGATGAGACTTGGGAGCGGGATGTCGATGTACATTCTTAGTGGATAGAGTTATTATTAGATGAATTTTTTCCTCCCTTGGAAGGTGAACTCAGATATGAGTTCCTTTAAGGGGTAAGGCTGTAAGAATTAAATTTTTATCTCAGGGATAAATCTTTTTAAAATTAGTATAATTATTTATTTAGGAACTAATATGGATGTCTAATGAGGTTATAAAGGTTTCAGTGGTATCTGTGGCTTGTTCAGAGCTTGGAACCCCAGTTGATGAATAAAACATTAAGCTGCATTGTTAGAAGAAACTGTACGAATCAGCCTAAATGGTATCTCTTAATAGTAAGAGGATGGATAGAGGACTAAGAAGGGTGAAAAGATATCCCAAACTATGATTCCAAGGCCACACGACCATGTGATAATCTCAGTAAAATGTTGTATGAATTAATCTAATAGTTGTTGCATGATTTCTCAAACTGTGTGGCCTAAACGGGTGGATACCCTCCTTAGATTGTGATCTAAGCATGGTTGGTGCATAGTTTTTCCAACCATGTGACCCAGATATTTTGGGTAAAATGATGATTTTCCTTTAAATTTAACTAAACCTCACCCCTCCTCTCATTTCTCATATTTCTAGCATGTAGTGGATTTTCTCCTCCCTTGGAACTCCTTCAAAGTTCCCACTTAGGTAACATGATATCCCCTCCAACCGAAGTATGATCAAGATTCTATTGGTCTCATTTAATTCCTCCAAGTAATATCTTTAATCCTTAATCTTGTTTATATATTCTTATTTCCCTTGATGATTCTATCTTGATGCAGGATCATATGAAATTTTTCAGGGTGTTCATTAATTCTTTTATTTTATCTCGATCTAGACCAAATAAAGGGCTAATTCTGGACGAGGAGATTACTAAAAGCTCGAGGTAGGTGTTATAATATTTACCCCATAAATTCTTGATGTTTTATAATATGTTATATGTGTCTCACATTGTATTCCCCATGCATTGACCTTAATTTGAATCTATCTTAAATTGGTTGTCCTTCTTGGAACCTAATGACCTATTCGAATCCAACTCATATTGATATCATTCACCTTAGAGTGATCCATTACTTTGGTTGTGCCTTATTTCATGCCTAATTGTATTTCATGGTTATTAATCAAAAACACATATTGGTGTGTTTGTATTTTCTTTTAAATGACAATAACATAATGATAGCATATGAATGTTGTGGCATGGCACGACCAATGCCCTTATCATTTATAATGAATTGAGTTGAATGTGAGTGGTATAAACACATCACCAAATTAAATGGAATAATGGTCACACCTTTTTTATTATTAAATGTTAATGAGTTTTGAATCACCCATTTTATTTTATTAAATCCAATGTTTCTTATCACTATTTATGTAAGGGAATGATGACTTTTGTTATATCTAAATGGGAATAAAGACCTTTGTTATTGTTATATATATACCAGGCATGTTGAACCTTTATATATACTGTGATATGGGCATGTCTTCCCTACATATGATACTGGGCATGGAAACCCTTGCTGTTATATATGGTCATGACAACCCTTAATAAGATATTTTGCATGTAATCTCTTATTCTTATGACTCTAGGTTTGGAATCCCAATACTATGATATTGTTCATGGTGTCCCTATACTATGTTACTGGGTAAGGATTCCTATACTAATGTGATATTGGGTATTTCATCCCTTGATACTTTCATATATATTCCAACATGGGTCAAAGTTGGTAGTGTTAGCCTAGTTTTCCTTCAGGAACCAGAATCAACCCATTTATAGTTATTTTACTACTTTTCATTATTATATATGTACACATCTATGTTATACAAATGGAAAAGATATTTATATACATCATTGGTAGTGGCCTAATAAGCTTGTCTCATAACCTATATGGGTTGTTGATGGTAACTCGGTAGACTATATGCTTGCAATTTTATATAAGGGGAAGTGTCCTCTTATGGATGTGTGAATTCTTTCATGACTTAGGATGGGATCTTGGTAGCAGATGATCGGGATGGAGCTCAGGATGATTGGATATATTTTTTCCTTTTTGTTCATTTTTTATATCATGTATTTTATTGAATACCTGCTACCATGTATACATGTTTCCCTATTCTATAGATACATTACATCATCATATTTTTTATATGATTCAGTTTCCATCTTTGAGTATGATTATCTGTTTTCTGGTAATTTATGTCTTCTTCTGCTGCGGCGGGTTACTGGTCTAGTTGTTATAGAGTCTATTTCTATTATGATATCTTTTATATATGATTTATTTATTTATCTATATTTACTTATCTGTTGTGATCCACTCTAGTATTTATATAATAGTATCCTCACATACACACCTTAAGCCCTCGCTGCTAGTCGGCAATCGTTGGCATACGATAAGGCGCGCTTGAGGCCATGTGGCCTACAGGGCTCAGGGAACCTTTGAGTTGCACTCGAATACGATATTTCAAGGGAAATATAGATGGATGAACCGAATATCATTACAAATATGGGTTGGTTGTTCACTAATATTTTAATACCAAAAGATACCTCTCTTTTCCTAAAAATTTTGATTCTGAAGAGAAATCCATATCTAAATTCAAGCTGAAACAATGCTACAAATGGGTAAAAGAGGGAAGAAATATATAATTGATACTAAAATTACAAGTGTGAAATTACCAATAGTATAAATAGGTTATTTTAGGTGATTCATTATCTATATGATTGAGGAGCACACCATTATTGAGAAAAATTGTTTTCATATATTTACTTCACTTTAGATCTTAACCATCCTCATTCTGCCTTATATGTTTTTACATTTAAAACCTTCCAACCCTTAGTCTTAGAAAAACCTTTGAAAAGGACCTCATTATTAACACATTTTTTACTCTGTGAAATGGATATACTAGGAGGATAGAAAGCCTATGGAGATCACACATATTTTTGAGAATGATAAAAACTCCACATAAAAAATCCTTGAGTGAAGAGAGAGATATTTTTTGGGGAAGTAGGTATGACATGCTCATGAGGATTAACATGATATTGAATGTATTTTTATTATTTTTTATGATCTAGGGTATTTTTACCCATTTATTATATATGATATTTTCTTTGATTTGACAATTGAGCTGTGTTTTCATTTATGCTTTGGGAATGTTTTTTGACCTTGGTATTAGATGATTTCCCAAGAGTGCAATGTTTAAGTGTGGAGGAATTGACAAAAAAAATATTTTCAATTATTATAATAATAATTTTAATGTTTTTAATCCCATAAAATTTTTATTTTAAGAGAAATTGTCACATTTTATGGTTTTAGTATCATTTTGAGCTTAATTGCAAAAATGACTTAATTTTGGATTTTAACTGTTTTAATTTATTTTTGTATTTAGCCTATAACATTTTATAAACTGATCCAAATTTAAAAATTATCCTTTTTTAGGTTTCTATGTTTTTTGGGGTGCATTCCATTCTTCTAGACCCAAATCTCAATCCATCATTTGAAGGCCCAAAACTATCTCACAAATTGGGCCTCAAAATCTATGAACAGATTTAGATACTTTTTAAGATGGGCTCATATATCATAAGTAGAAAATTAAAATGATATTAAATTCTACATATATATATATAATATATTAATGAACATTTTTTATTAAGGTTTCCACACCTTTTTCTATATATTATAAGGTCATAAATTCATGGGAAACTAGATTTGTATAATATAAAGAGTATGCATGGTCAAAATAAATATTATAAGAAAATGGGATATAAATATCAATAAAATTTTAAAATGAATATGAAATTTAGTTTTTTGAAAAATGATACAAATAAGAAAAAATCATTGAAGAAACATTTCCCAAATTCAGTCATTAAATTGGTCTATAATGTGCATACTTTCAGTGGATAGATTTGGAGGGAAACTTTTAACCCCTTTTTCTAATAAAAATTTATCTCCCCTTTCTTTTCAAAGGGATGGAAACTATAGGTGGTCATTTTCAGTATTTTTGTAGTTTATTTTATGTTGTAATAATATTATGCATTTTTAATAAATATTTTTCTTTTTTTTTCTCTCATTATCTTATTTTTATCTTTTTATGTTTCAACCTCATTCTTCTCCATTGTGATCTCTAATGATCATGATTATGAGTAACTAACATGAGGAAGTTCCTGGGGGAGAAATCCAATATTGAACCCAAGTCATTGAATATTCATTCATATTGTTTCTTATTTTTTTAGAGTTAGGTTGAGGTGGATCTTAGTGGGTAAGGTGCCTTTGTGTCTCCACTTTCCACCTGATGCTTAGATTTCTCTTTTGTAATATTCTCCCATGATCGATGAGATGGATGTGTAGTCTCTCAGAAATCATTGAGTGCACTATATATTCACAACATGGGAAGAAGAGGATGTTCATGCATGTGATGTATCAAGTTCATTAAGTAGATTTTAAACTAATAATGAGATAATTAAGGTTCACTCTGGGTATTCTTTTGGTAGGATCTCCTTTCTGTCTAACATCAATCATTTTTTCTGCATTTTTCATTGCATGTTTACTTTTATTTATCATGCATTGATTTAATTTTCATTCCCAAATTTAAAACCCCAAATATTAAATTATTTAGTTTTATATTGGTTAGAATATAAATAGTGACAATAGAAATGTGGTGTTGTGTGAGCTGCCTCCTCAAGAATGGCCTTGGGTATGCACTATATTGCATGATTAGGTAAATAAACTATTGACTGAGGATCCACGAAAATTATATATGAATAAATTTGGTGTCATTTCTGGGGAGTCACAACACTTTCATGCACTATTTTTCATAAAAAAACAAAAATAACATAAATTTTAAAAACTAAAAAAAATGTCTTTGTTCATGATGTATTTCAATTCAAATTATTATGTATGGAATAACCAATCATATGTGCAAGAAAAAGTTCACAATGACCTTTAATCCTAGATATAATAACTTAAATAATACATAAAAAACTAGAGAGAAAATTTGAAGGTGAAGAAGAATATATTTTTTCACTATTGGAGAAACCTGAACCTGAGAAAGAACCAGAACTGGAACAAGTTGTGGAATAGATTTCACCAATAATTTTTTATGTTAAATAACCCAATGATGTTGATGAGGAGATTCTAAATGAATTTATAAAATCATCCTTCACTCACCCATTTCTTGAGGTGGTCTTAGAAGAACACATGGAAGCTAATGCACTTATGGGAGATCAATATTTTATGGAAGAATCCTAGAATCAATTTGTTGAAGATAACTTGAAACTTGATCTCCCCATCCTTGATAATGAAAAAATAGTACCTATCTACCTCACTCTTATCATGGAAGATGATGATGAAGATGCGCCTGTTGAGATTGAGTTTCTAATGGTCCTACTAGAAGAGATCAATTTCTAAGATGTCTTACTTGAAAGGGGTGATTTTTTATTGATTCATTATCACTACTACAAAACCTAAATTTAACAGTACTGGACTTTATCATTGCTATAAAAAAGTGGTGATAAAGGTTCCTTTTATCCATGTTTTTTTATCGCTGATAAAGGGTATCATTTATCAGTGCTTTTCAGTAGCACTAATAAATGGTACATTTTATTAGCGATTTATTTTTAGTGCTGATAAAGGATACCCTTTATCAGCGCTTTATTTTTAGTGCTGATAAATGTAACACTTTATCATCATTTTTTTAGTACTGATAAAAGTCCCAAATAAAATGAAAAAATGTAACCAATAAAAATTAAAAATTAGTAAATTTAAAAAAAAATAGCAATTTTATTAATTAAATAATTACTTATAAAAATGAATAAATTTAATATACATATATATAAATTATAAATATTGATAAATAGTATATATTATATATAGATATGTAAAATGAATAAAATGAAATAATTAAACAAATAAAAATAAAAAATGATTAAATTAAGAAAAATATTAAACATTTATTTAATTAAATAATTATTGATAAAAATAAAGAAATTTATTATAAATATATATAGATTATAAATATTAATAAATAGCATATATTTATATAAAATGAATAAATTGTAATAATTAAACAAAAAAAAATAATGAATAAATTGTAATAATTAAACAAAAAAATAAAAATGAATAAGTTACAAAATTAATAAAAAAATATTAATGAAATAATCATTAATAAAAATGAATAAGTTTAATATATATATATATATATATATATTATAAATATTAATAAATAATATATATTAAATATAATTATTAAAAATGAAAAAAATGTAATAATTAAAAAAAATTGTCTTATTCTTTTTTAATGGCTTTTATACATAATTATATATATTAGATTCTTGGGGTATAATTACATTCAAACACACACACCACACGCATGAGCTGGAAAGGTAGGCCATATCACCCCCCCCCCCCCACCAAGGGGATAGCCCACCCATCAAGATGTATTCATCTTTATTTCAATATATAGCTATATTTTCTTAATAATTTATATTTAATTAATAAAAAACATCCATTTTTTCAAAATTTCTAAAATGTACTGATATTAAATTATTCAATATCACTCATTTTTTATATGCATGAATTTAAGATTATATATTCCTTAATAATGTTAAAACATATTTGTAAATAAATATTTATACATAAATATTTTTATAAATGTGTATTTACTATATTTATAAATTTATATATTTATAAATATATGTATATATATATATTTTAAAAAATTTATTTATATAATTATATATATATCTAAATAATTATTAAATTATAATAAATTTATTTAAGTAATGAATATATTTAAAATATTTATATTTATATTTATATTTATATTTATATTTATATTTATATTTATATTTATATTTATATTTATATTTATATTTATATTTATATTTATATTTATATTTATATTTGTATTTATATTTGTATTTATATTTGTATTTATATTTGTATTTATATTTGTATTTATATTTGTATTTATATTTGTATTTATATTTCTATTTATATTTATATTTATATTTATATTTATATTTATATTTATATTTATATTTATATTTATATTTATATTTATATTTATATTTATATTTATATTTATATTTATATTTATATTTATATTTATATTTATATTTATATTTATATTTATATTTATATTTATATTTATATTTATATTTATATTTATATTTATATTTATATTTATATTTATATTTATATTTATATTTATATTTATATTTATATTTATATTTATATTTATATTTATATTTATATTTATATTTATATTTATATTTATATTTATATTTATATTTATATTTATATTTATATTTATATTTATATTTATATTTATATTTATATATTTAATTATATATATTTACTATAAAATTATAATTATATAAATATATAAATATTATTTTTTTGAAAATTATTTACAAAATTATAAAAAATAATTATATATTTAAATAATTATATAATTATAATAAATATATTTAAATAATGAATATATTTACTATATTTATATTAATATTAATATTTATTTATTAAATATATAATTATATAATTATATAAATATATTTAAATAATGTATATATTTACTATATTTGTATTTATATATATTTATTAAATATATAAAATTATATAAATATATATAATGATATAAATATATTTTTAATTATAAATAAATAATTATAAATATATTTATAAATGTATATTTACTATATTTATAAAATTATATATTTATAATTATAAATAAAGAACATAATTTTTTTAAAGTATATTTATAATTATAAATAAATAATTATATATTTAAATAATTATAAAATTATAATAAATAAATATTTAATTATATTTAGTAAGAAATTTTATTATAGTTTTATCAACTTTTATCAGCACTACTTTAGCACTGATCTATCTTTATCAGTGTTAAAAAAAGTGATGATAAATATAGATTTTATCAATGCTTATTAATTTAGCATTGATAAAAGGTATGTTTATTAACACTTTTTTGGAAGCGCTGATAAAAGCCTCCTGATCTGTTTAAAGAACCCTAACTGTGATTGTTTCAGTCATGATATCTAAAGCTTTCCGTAGAAGCCACATGCTGTCAGTGCTCCTCCTCATCGAATCTAGACTCGGATCAAGGATTGAATCAAGTCTCAAACACATCCAAGGCTTGAATCCAAGGCTCGAACAAATCATGCCTCAAACAAATCCAAGTATCGAACATATCTAATATTTCACACATGATTTATCTATTTTATCTTAGATGAATCGAAGCTTGAATCCAAGGTATGTTATTTTTTTATCCTCCTCACTTGTTGATTGCTTGTTTGGGTTCATCGTAAGGTGATTTTGACTTAGGTGGTGGTCTTTTTTGGGTGATCCTGAGATTTTTGGTCACATCAAAGTTGTGTTAATTTCACTGAATAGTTGTGGGAATTTTACCTTTATAGGTAAGTATAGATCTTCTAGTTTTTGAGTTACTAAACATCTAAGATTCTCAAATATATGTTTAGATATTTGTGTTTAGGAATAAACACCTTCATTTTAAAATATATATAGTTAGGAATCAACTCCTATGATATTTATAAATTGGGTGAAATCCCAATCACTGGAAGGATGTATAATGGATTTCTTCCTTCATCCAATTATAAGGAAGATATAGTAAAACCCCTCCTCTAGTGAGAGACCTACTATTCAAAGTAGAGATAATACTAAGAAGGCGCCTCTATCTATATTCAATTGTTCCATTTGGGGAATTGGTAAATGTCCTGGTGAGTTCTTCTTGGGATATTTTCCATTTTTATTTAAATTGAAAATAATTTAGGTTGTTACTGATGGTAATTTTTCTCATAATATAATTGAGATCATTCCTTAGTTCATTATTGTGATATTGGTTGTGGTTCCAATATTTTGGAACTCCCTGGTGGGTTTTATTAAGTTCTTACTAGGTAAATTAATTATATAAATTAATTATAATTAATTTATAATTATGTATTTTACTATTTAATTGATGATATATGGGTTCATGTGATTGAGGATCCATGTAGCAGGCTTGCATGGAATGAAAAAATTTATGCCCATATGGTTAACTTCATAAAAGAGCTGGGTGGCACCAAAATTATCAAGAAATGTTTTATATGTGTTTTAGTGTGAAATTTGATATGTAGGAATAACTAATTGGGGAAATAAGACCATAGTGAGTTCTGATATGGTTTTATGATCATGATATATAATATTTAACATTTATTTTGAATAAAATAGTCATTTCATACTTTGTGGGATGATTATAGTCTCACTCGGTGGTTTCTTCGCCTTATGATCCTCAGGTTGGTTAGTTGGGAAAATCTGAAGGGATATTAAAATATAAAATAATAGGGGTGAACCTAAGATATTATTGTATGATTGTGTGAGAGGGATATTTGAGATTGGATTTTGTAATTTATGGTTGTAAATAGTTTCCTTATAGATCATGGTTCATGATGTAAGTGATACATAGACTTAGGTCATAGGATATCACCATGGAAGTTAATGCCTAGTAGTGTAAAGGTTAGGTTACGAGAGGCCTGGTGAGGATAATCATTTCTAATGGAAGTAGACCATAAGGGTATAATAGTGTATGAATTTCCCTATAAATGTTTTTTAAGGTAGTGATGTGCTAAGAGGGGTTATATGATCACCTTATTAGTGATTAGACATGTTTTATAAAGTCAAGTACAGTCCCTTGAAACCTAGTGGGATTACCTATAAAGGGTAGGATGGATTAGTTGATCATATAACTTACTTTGTCTTGAGATTTTGAGGTGTGTGAGTGATGAATTATGGCCAATGGACTATGAGATTATCTAATGAGTTATCATTGAGAAAGATGATCATGACTAAGATAATTGATCTTTGAGTATCATATATTAGAATATGATGGGTATTATGGGAGGTCTAGGTATATTATGTCAGAATGTTATTTACTATATATATGTTAGTGATTTATTAAGGTCTAGGGTGGGGGTGATGTGACATTTGTGTTGTTGTTTTTTCTTCTTTTTGGGTTTTCAAAATTTAGGTTTAACTAATGTATTATGGAACCCATTGTGTGGTTCTTTTCTAAGGGAACCAATTTTGTTAAGGATTCCTCATATTTTTAATGCACTTCCTCATAAAAATGGATTTATTATATGCATTTCATGATGTGGATGTAATAAGTACATGTAATGGTTATCCCTGAGGGATAGTCTTGGATATTAGGGGTTTGAGGTCGAATCTCCTGGTACCTATGATGTGGTTATTTCCAAAGGGAGATTAATAATTTTTTCTCCTCCTATGGTTAAAATGTTAGCCTCTTATTAGTGAAATGGTTTTAATGTCAGGGAACAACCATGTTATACACTTATGGAATGATTAGTATAATTCAGTAGTATGAAATGAAGTAGGTACATTTTATTATAATGGTTTCCTGGTTAATACACAATTACTTGACTTACATGTGTGTTTTGAGTGTTACTACTTTTAACATATACTCAAATGTGTGCATTTTTTGTATATTTTAGGGGCCCTATTAGTATTTACTTGTTTATTTTTATACTCACACCATACACATAAAACTCATTGGACATAGAGATATTATATTTGAGATACATGTGACGAAAAAGGACTAGTAACATATATTAGAGTTGGTTCAGCTCAGTGGAGATGAGTTGATGTTCTCATAGTTGTGTCAGGGGCCTTTTATCTTTTTTAGATGAGATTTAAAATTTTAATTTAATATGTTGTAATTTAAAAATATTAAGTATACAAATTTAATCCTCATCAGCTTCATCTCCCAAACAATTATCATTGAATTTTTTTCTTGGGACTCATCCTCCATCTCTTTTATCTTTCTTGAACTACTCTAAGAAGTAGTCATCCAAAATGATCATCGGTACCCAGTATGGGATGACTAATGCTCATAGTAGTTCAAGAAACATAGGTTAATTTCTAGAAGAGATAGAGGATAAGTCTCAAGAAACAAAATACAATGATAACTATTTGGGAGATGAAGCAGATGAGGATGATAGTTTTCTATAACTTTCACCTTTGAATGAATTCGTAGGATAACACCAACCTTAGTGTAGTAATTATTTTCTTAAATTCAACTAGTACCCCACCCATGCTATTGCATAGAAAATATTTCAAGTAAATAATTAAAACTTAGATTTAAATAGTAAATCCTATAGAGATATGAAATATAGGAAGAGAAATAAATAGTAGAGTGAATAACTTTTATTTGTAAAAAAACATAGGTAAAAGAAATATATAAATAAAATATGATCGAGTAAATATTAAATAAATGAATAAAATACTTAGTATATATTATACCCATGAAAGTGAATAAGAATATAAATTTTATGAACATAACTATGGAAATTATATATATAAAGTTCTTTTAGAATTATAATAAAATAATAAGTAACATATAATAAACACTGTAGAAATTATAAAAATATAAATGCAAAGAACATAATGAATAATAATAATAAAAGTGTAAATGATACATATGATGTGTTTATAGAATAAGTATATTAGGAAATAAAAAATTATTGTAATTACATCATTCCATTTTTTAAATATTCATTTTATTCTTATTGAAATGGGAATATATAAGAGTTTGAATGTCAATTTATCCAAAACTTTAACAATAAAAATCTATAATATTTTAAACCAATGATTTAATATAAGTTATTAATGAGTTATTATCATTGATTCTTATTACATAATATCAATTATAAGATTAAATATTTAATATAAATCTATTTAAATGATTGAAGATAAATCTTTTAATAAATGAATTAAGTGATAATATACATTTCCACGTAATATAATTTATTAGAGTTTGTCTAATTTTTTATTTATGAAAAGTGGTAATATAAATGGATTTAACATAGATATAAGAAATTTAAAGGAAAAAATATTTGCTTACAAATTACAATACAATAATCTAAAAATAAATAGACATGATCATAAACTAAAAAAAATAACCAGACAGCTCTCCAAAAAATTTAGTGGATTCATATAAAATAACCAGGTACTAGAAATATAGTAAAAGAAGGTGCATAGATCTCCAAAAAAATTAGTGGATTCATACAAATTTTGTTGAGTGTATGGGGATTTATTATTGAAATTACTTATATAAATTTAAAAAATGATATATAAATAATTGTACAAAGGAAAGTAATAGGCTCCAATGAATAGTACCTATGAGGGTGGCATGAAGTAATAGGCTATAAAAAATAGTACTTACGGGGGTGGAAGTTAGTAATAGGATCATATATGATTTCAAAAATACCTACCCATATACCTATATGTACATAAATATAGACAAATATGTGTACATATATTCATATAGTTGTTTTTTAAACAATGTGACTGTATACATAATGCATGCATATAGGTGTATGCATCACAAAGTTTTTTAATCAATGTTCATGTGTGTTTACAGTTCAAACAATGTATGAAGTGTATGTATAAATGTGTTTAATTTAAAAAAATAGATGTATATGATATGTATACTATATTTAATTTATTAATATGGAATATGTATAAGAGGAATACTAAACTTCATACATAAGGTATGCATACTGTAATTATATAAAATATGACTCTTAAAGTGGCATGGGAGTATGTAATTGTATAATATATATAATATAATATATGTGTATAGTTTTTTGTGCTTTCAAACAATGTATAAACATAGTATGCATGTAGGTGTATGTAATTTAAAAAAAAATTATGCATACCATACACATATTGCATACACCAATGCACGTGCAGTATACAATGTATGCATGTTTTACTTGCACATAATATGAATCTAAAATAGGAATGGGAGGTATATATAATTTTAAATATTTTTCCATTATATAAGGGAAAATAATATAAAAAAGGTAGTGATTGTGTATTTTTAACCATTATTTAAGGTAAAGGAATATCAAATGATAATTCATGAATTGTGTATTTAATATAAAGGTTACTAATGTAATAGAGAACATAGATGTGTACTGTTGAATAAACTGACAACAACAATATATTGATGAAGCCTCTTAACCTAGAATTTTTATCTGTACAAACTTACTATATGGAAAAAAATGGGAAATAATGAGAAAAGGTTATTTTATGATTTACTTCATTTATCCTTATAAATCATATTAAAAATTAAATGTTTGATTACTCATACAGAAAATGTATTCTGCACATGATGATGTTACCAATCCTGAGGAAGAACAGACTATTGATGTTGAAACTATATAATTTTTAGAGGATCAAAATTATGTTGATGAAAAAAATGATGACACAGCATTATAGTGTTGAATAAAATTATTAAGTCAAGAAGTAAGGGTATAAAATTTTAGGTTGGTTGGAATCAACATGGCCAACCTATTGACCCCAAAAATTCAATGTTTATTAGTTATGTTGGGGTCACAACAAGGATGAATGCTTCTATTGATATTTATTTTTAGTTCTACTATCATCCTGTAAGGAAGGAAACCCTTTGGAAAGATATAATGGTAATGTTATGATATAATTTCTCTATTTTAATGAAAATTATATAATAAAATATTGATTTAATTTTCATTATTCCTTGTAGAGTTCATTTATTTTAGAATATTTTTGTAAAAAAAATCCTTAATGACTACTAGAAAATCCCATAGAGGCTTCCATACTATTTTTACCAAGTTAAATCTTAGGGATTCTAAGAGTAAAGTAAATCCACACCCACCAGTTATGTACACGTTGTGAAGAAGGAAAAATCAAATGCTTTCATCAGTATTCATGATGAGAAATCATTTCAGGTTCATTTTAGTCAATTATATATTATTTGAAATTATTTATTTTATCCAATTTGATTCAAAATTGGTAATTTATGAAACAACAAAAGAGTTCTGAAAATAAAGAATGTGCATCAAAACTAATGTACCCTTATCGTAAAGTAAGGATGGGGTATGCTTCACTAGAGAATAAATTGGTATGTATTTTAAATAAATAATAAAAATTTATGTGATATGAAACAACATATATTCATTTTTATGTATACATATTTATGAATCAAAATCTAAATCCACTTACATCCCACATCATGTGTTATAAAAGGAGGATCACCTAAATAAAGAGGGTAAACTAGTTGATGAAATCACAAAATCATTATAGGAAACATGTATAAGTATGACATAATAGTAATTCCTTTTTCTTTATAAATGTATTAAATAAAAATATCTATTTTTTAATATATTTTTTATACATTTTAGACACAAGAATTGGCATCGGCTGTACTGGAATAAAAACTAATTTTATTATCTTTGATGTGGCCAGAACAATATGGTCGCATTATATGAGTGGGTTTTGGAGTGTCTCCAAGAGCATATTTTAAGAATATAAAAGCACATGAAGATATATTTAATATGGTGAAAGTATTAAGGGAACAAATATATTATTCTCAATATATTACTGTTCGGTCTAGTTTGGCATACCAATATATGAGAAAGGATCAAAGAGAAATGGTGGTGGAAAAAATATTTTCACATGAAGAACCAAATAACCCCACTATATTTGAGGCTAGTCATCACCCTAAAGCACATACCATACCTCAGGTAATCAATTTTTTCATTACTCTTTATCCAAAATGTGAATCAAACAACTTCCAATAACTTAATATTACTAAAATTGTGTAGGGTACAGTTTTATGTGATTTCTATCTATCAACACCCATGAACCATCTTGTTGTGAGGGGTATAGTGTATATTATCCCAAGATAAAATCTACACCTAAAATTACTCCCAAAATATCACATGAGAGTGGGGATTTTGGTATCTCATGATCTGACGGCCGAGTTTCATGTTCCACTTGATTATCTGGATATTACAATGTTCAATGATGTTATTGGAACTTTTATAGCATGGTCGTCTAATCTTTTAAAGATACATGAGGTATTTATTTAACAAGTTTTTTCATTTAAAAAACCTATAAAATTTTATTAAAAATGTCTAAAGTGAGGTATGATATTACATGTGGATAAAGAGATGGGGAAACGGAAGCTCAGATCAAGAAAATCTAGTGAATTGACTAAGAAATCAAAAGGACCGTATGGGAGTACCTTCTACTAGCCATTTATAGTGAAACATTTATTATAACTACAAATTTATGTAGATACCTTATTTAAATATGTAAATTTGTCTTACATTCAATATGAAAAAGAAATATATAGAACTTTCATGACATACATAGTTAGTCTTTAGAGTATAAATGAGACTCTCAAGTATGAATGGTTGGCATTATCAGTTGAGAATACATATATAAGGTACATTTTCATATTACAGATTTCTAAATAGTGAGATAATATGTTTATTAAAGTTAATAACTATTCATATTTTCTACGAAAATTTATATTACCACTATATAAAGGTAGAGCCATGAAAATCACAATTTGGATTCATTAATCCATGTATCATTTCTACAAAAAATTACATTGGACAAGAAATAAATTGTCAAGAAAAGAGATGATCTACTCAATGTGTTTGAGAAAAAATAGAATATTAAAGACTCTTTTTTATGCCCACAATGTAGAATTAAAACTCTATAATCTAATCACATAAAATATATTCTTTTTTTGAATTACTTATTTGTTTTTTAGGAAGCACTAGATGTTGATCATAGTCAATCTGGATACCCCAAATAATTATTTTTTGGATCCAATGCATGCATATACAACAAAATTACCTGACATGATATGTATTGTGAATTTTTATATACTATGATCAACATTTTATAGATAAAATTTGAATTATATGTTTTAGTATGTGTTTTAACAAAAAAAATATAATAGGGAAGTTATTAAATATAGGATAAATCAGGGAATAAAGTTAGTGTTTGAACCTAAAATGCATGTGGATTACTAAAAATATAAAAAATTTAAGGTATGTAGTGAAATATTTAACTATAAAAACATATTTCAAAACAATTTATTTATTTATTTTAATGTTTTTGTAGTGTCTGAAGCAAGATAATGGCATCTATTGTGGATATTATGTTTGAAAAATTATAAGAGAGATCATAAACCATGAAAATACCAACATCCTCAACAAGTGATTTCTAAAGGTAATTACAATTTCATTAAAAATATTTCTTAATTATTTTTCTTTATTTTCTCATTACTAACAATATTTACAAAAAAACCTTTATACTCAAAAGAATAAGTAAACTTGTTTAGAGATGACTGGGAAGCATGCGTGTTGTTAGAATTTTTTCTGACAACAAATTTAGGTAATTACCTGCTATATTTGTGATTTAGTACGGTTTATGACATTTTTTATATATTTGGGGTGTTAAGCAATAGTGTTAGAATGATTATATATTATTTTTGATTTTTTTTCTCAAGGAGAAGTGTAATGGAGTAAATCAATTTGTTTAGAAGTTTTGGCCTACAAACAATAAATTTTTTGGAAAATGGAAGAGGTTGAGATAGAGGTAGAGGTGGAAATTGAGGTATAGGTATAAGTGGGGGTGGAGGTAGAGGCAGAGGGGAATGTAGAGGTGAAGGTAGAGGTGGAGTCGGAGTCAGAGACCGAAGTGGAGGAGGAGGCAGAGGCGAAGACTAAGAAGAATAAGGAGAAAAAGAACTATCCTGCAAACAATAAAATTGTTGGGTAATGTAATATAATGGGGATCATTCCAAGGGTGTTTTTGAGAAAAATTATTTAAAAGTGTGCACAATATTTGTCACTTAAGATAAGATCCATTGTTTTTAGAATAATTGTTGAATAAATATGTGTGTAATAAACCACTAAAGCCAGCATATATATGAGAGAACTATTAGAGGATAACAATCTTTGAGAGATCATGGTCATCAAAGAGGGATGCTATTAAATTAAAAATGACATCAAATTAAAAGAAAATGATTTAAGAAGAAATCCTTGAAAATTAAAAACCTACCTTAAAATAAATTGTGAAGCATCGAAAATATAAAAAAAGATTCCTTTGAAAAAGAAGCTAGTAGCTTGATCCAAAACCTATAAAAAATTAAATACAAAATTTCATCGACTGAATCGTAAATTTTCATAAAATAACAATACACTGGTTCCACTTTGGTGGGTGGTGGAATTATATGGGATATTCGATCATCAATTAGATGCATGATATAATATCAAAAATTCATGTAAAATCCATACAAGTAACATTCATTATGCATGTGCACATTCATTATGTAAAATGGTCTATATTCCCATGGTAGTTAATAAAAAACTCAACATCATTCTTAATAAAAAATACATGAGAATATGGATATTCCCATTTTAATGAAAAATTAATGATGATGTTATGTTAGAGTTTATCATCACCCTAGATATTGAATAGGATATACTAATCTATATAATAATATAATAATACTTAATGTATGTGATAGATTTTAGTGTCATTTTCATGCTATAAAGGGTTATAATGATGTTTAATACTATCAAAAATGGGTAAAAAAATTATAATGGAGTTTTGTGTATTTTAAAAATACATAATGGGCCACACTAAAAAAATTTCCATCAAATAAGGTGAATGGTTTATCATGGAGTTTGTAATATCTATGATGGTGAAAAGGAAATATAGATTTTGTTATGTTCCATAAAAACTATTATATAAATATTTATTTTAGTTAAAAAAATTAATGTTAATAGGTTTACACTAATGTTTAATTTTTTCTAGTAATAAATTACTTAATTAATGAGGATTATTCACTCCTATACTATGATCATGCACTCAATGAGGATAGCTCACTCATGATGATGTAATTTTATTTTTATTCTCTAATGAATTCAAAATTATGGGTTATTAAATAGTTATATTGTTAGATGACCCAGAGTTTTGAATGAACTATAGGATAAAATACGTGGTGGAATCAACCATACCTCAAAGAAATACATGGTGTAGCTGGTATGACTCAAAGTGTATGTTTCTAGTTTAAAATGAAATTTCAAAAGAAAAAAAACACAAGTGACATAATCAAAACAGAGAAAACACATTCTGTTGGGCAAAAATCCCTCAAGGTATCATTGAAGCATTTTTGAGGTAATTGTGTTTGTTGACAAAGTGGATATCTATGTTGTTATTTTTGACAAAGAAAGCCATGACATACAAATTTGTTGAAAAAGGGGATTTCATGGTTTCATTTCTAGTTCAAGGGTTGTGGTTAACAACCCATGATTGTTTCAAGAACGTCGACAAAGGAATGGATGATTTGGAGGCGGTAAAAAAAGAACAGATACAAGGTGGTGTCGTTTTCCAGTGTTTTCCAAATTTTTGGGCCTGAAAATTGATAAATTAATAAAAGAGGTTTTTGGAAAAGGGACTTGCACGCTGTGTACTTGAAGGCTTCAAAACTTGCGCGCCATATGTTTTTCAAGATCAGAACACCAAAATATGGAAAAGGGATAAGGGTCACGCAAGTTTTGGGTTAGGTCACGCAAGTGACTAGCGTGGCAGAGACAAGGGGCAGAGACTTGCGCGCCGAGACTTGCGTGTCGAGGGGAGACTTGCGCGTCATCGTTCAGGGTGTCTAAATGCCTATAAATATAGGTTAAACCCTCCTCATTATACCTGAGTTCAAGACTTAGAGAAAATAAGAGCTCTCATCGCGCGAGTGTGATGGTCCCGCAAGTGGTGTGTGGTCACGCAAGTATAAGTTGCGCACCAGGTGATTGTTGCGCACCCAAGGTAGTCTGGGCATGGAAGGAAGAGAGTCGCGCAATTTCTGTGTTGAAGAAGGAAGTTTCATGCAAGTATTTTGGTGACACTTGCATGCCAATTTTTGAAGAAGCGTGAAAGTTGTTGGTTGCGTGCCAAAATAGGTTTGGGCATAAAAGGGTGTGCGCCGCGCAAGTTTGGAGTTGAAGAAGCTTGTGTCGCGTAAGTGGTTGAGGTGGACTTGCATGCCAGTTTTGACTTGTGCGCCGAGACTTGCACATCGGCTTAGGGAAGGGCACCAAGTAATGTTGATTCCTCGGCAATGATTTAGGGCTGCATGGAAGCTAGAAGATTTCCCGATACCTTCGGTGCAAAGTGAGATTCATCTACGGGTGAAAGTTGAACTTCAATAGAGCATACATATACAACAGAGTATTTATTCATTAGTGATAATAAAGAGACCTACAGGTCTATAAACTGTGAGTGGATCCTTTCTAGAGCAGTGAGCAAAGGAAGAGGAAGAAGGTAATCCTCTCCACCGGTAGTGATCCACGGAGAGAGAAACTGGGAGTACCCCTTGGGAAATCAGTGAGCTGAACCTAAACTTTATAAAGGCAGTGAGCCTTGGAATATAAGTGATTTATCCCGAACCTTGTAAACATCAGTGTGATTATAGTGGATTTGGTACATCAGAACATTGCCGGTGTATGCTCCTTGGATGTAGCCCAGTGAGAGTGAACCAAGTAAAAATTGTTGTGTCATGTGCATGCTTTACTTTCTGTTTATATTGTCTAACAGGAAAGAGAGAGAAGAGTGTTTGTCTTAACATCAAAACAAGATCAGAATGGGCTTTAATTTTAAATTAGTCATACCCTGATTCACCCCCCTCTCAGGTTATTCAGCCTTGTGGACCTTACACAATCATATTATTTTGATACTTTATTAAAATGATACATAAGAAATTTGGGACATTTAGAAATCAACCTCACCTCAATCCGACGCACGGTGTGACCGGTATGACTCTAAGTGCATCGTTTTATTTAAAATTGACATTAATTTTAGTAAAAAGGTGAATTGACATACTCAAAATTGATAAAATTTATTCGGATTGTTTTTATAATTTTTTAAAATGATCCATAAGTCATTTTTTATGTGTATAAATTACCACACCTCAATATAATACATGGTGTTTAGTATAACTCAAAGTGTATGTTATCAGTTTAAAATTGAAATTTTAGTTCATAAAGTGTCACTCACTAAAATCCAAGAAAACATGCTTATATTATCTTGATAATTTATAAAAATGATTCAAAATTCATTTGTGACTTATAAGAATAGGTCTCTTGTAAAACTTACACATGATGAGACCGGTATGACTAAAAGTGTGTGTTTCCAATTTAAAATGACATTTTAGTAAAGAACACAAGTGACGTACTCAAAATTGATAAAATTTATTATGATTTTTTTTAACTTTAAGAAAATGATATGTAAGTAATTTGGGACATGTAGGAATAAATCTCTCCTAAATCTGACACACAGTGTGTCCAGTGTGACTCCAAGTGCATTTTTTTATTTAAAATTGATATTAATTTTAATAAAAAAGATAACTGACATAATCAAAACCAAGAAAACACATTCATATTATTTTCATACTTTATTAAAATGATCTATAAGTCATTTTTGACATGTAGTAATTAGTTTCACCTCAATATGTTACATGTTGTGCCCGGTATGACTCAAAGTGTCCATTATTAGTTTAAAATTGAAATTTTAGTTAAAAAAGTTTCACTCACTAAAAATTGAGAAAACACAGTTGGATTGTCTTGATAATTTAGTAAAATAATTCATATGTCATTTTTGATGTGAAACAATCAGTCTCACATCATAATAACACACGATGTGACCAATATGACTCAAAGTGAATGTTTCCAATTTAAAATGACATTATAGTAAAAAACACAAGTGATGTACTCAAAACTAAAAAAACATATTATAATTGTTCTAATACTTTAAGAAAGCAATCCATAAGTCGTTTTGGATGTATAGGAATCATCTGAACCGCAATCCTACACATGGTGTGACCCGTATAACTCCAAGTATTCCTTTTCAATATATAAGTGTAAATTTAGTTTAAAACATGCATCACATCTCCAAAACTAAGAAAATGAGCCTATATTGTTTTCTCATCATTTTATCTACTATTACTTAATTAATTTTTTTTAATTTTTATCTTATACTAATTTAGTTAATTTTTCATATAGATAATGCTTGAAGATGAAAAATAAATAGTTTGATGTTCAAAAATCAACTGCAACTCAATATTATACATAGTTTTCCTGGTATGACTCAAAGTATAGTTTAAAATTAAAACTTTTAGTTTAATTTATTTCTTTATATTATTACTAACATAATAATTTTTTTTCTTATACTGGTTTGTTTTTTTTTTGAGAAGGGGTGATTTTTTCTTTTATATAGGTGCATTATTTTCCTCTGTAATATAGTTTTTTTTCTTATATTTGTGTTGTAGATTTTATTTCATCTAAATTTTTTATTGCATTGTGTTGTTATAGCACACTGTAGTATGCCCTTTATAAAGGTTAAATAAAATTGCAGATAAATGGGGTCTTTTATCAGTTCTTTTAAAAGCATTGATAAAAGCCTAGGTATTTTAATTGTGATTTGGTAGTCAGTGCTTTTTTAGCACTGATAAAGGCCAATTATAGCACTTTTAATGTCCTTTTTTAGTAGTGTATGTTATAGTCTTATTCAAGATGAATTATTTTCTGACTTCTCATTTTCTGAAATTTATGACACAACATAAATGAAGAAGGCCTTAGATACGGATGTTGAGTAAGAGACCACCCAAGTGGTGGTGATTAAAGAAGAAGAGCTGGGGAAGCATGTGATTATATGACTACCACCTCTGAAATATCTTTTATACCATATTGAGGACACCATGAAATTCAATAGGGAGAACCCCTATCTTATTTTCTCTCCCACTCTAGACCTCAAATTATATCTTTATTTTTTCTTGGGGGTTAGGAATTTTCTTATCTTATTTGGGATTCTCTATTCTTCATGTCTACTCATGGACACTGGGAAAAGTCACCTATTTGGTTCATCTTAAAGAAACTAAATCCTCCATCAGATTGAGGATAAAATTATGAAACTATATAACTATGGGCAGTAAAAAAACTAGCACCTTCTTAGAGGTATAAACCAAACATTATCCCCTTTACTTACCCATTATCATTATTTTTCTTTATTTTTCTTATAATTTATCCATTATTTATTGTATTTTTAAAGTGGTAGTAGTTATGATCTTAACTCAAGGATTCAATTGAAAAATAAATTATTATGTATCTTTCCTTTTTTTTATTTTATTTTTTGACCAATTAAAATTATATTTGAAAATATTTATGGATATAATTTGAACTAAACAAAGGGTATTAAATGTAATAAGTGTGGTGGAGGGATTTTAACTTATTTTTAAGAATTTTTTTTGTACTTCCATTCAATTTTTAGTATCTTTTTCTTAATTTTTCATGCTTTCCTTTTTTATTTCTGGTGTGTTTTTAGGATTCTTGAGGTAAATTGTATACTTTGGAAAATTTAAACCATCTTAGTTTTTTTGTAAAATTTATTGATTTCAATGTTTTAGGATTTTAATGATTTGTGAATGGAATTTGTTTCTTGATTTCTGATATTTTCATTTGATGAAGTTTGATTGATTATGAAACTCATGTGCACTAGTACTATATGAATTGAATATTTTTCCCAACCCGAGAGGTTTCTTTTTTTTAACATTTTATTTACATTTCTATTTTTCTTGAGATTCTTGAGACATGTTTTGTGATCCATAACTTGTTGTTTTTCTACTTTTCAAAGCTGTTAGATTTCATGAAATGTGTTAAGTATGATTAAAGAACCACTTTGAAATCCCCCTTTTACATTGAACTGTAATTTTGGCCTACCTTTATATATGACCTTTATTAAGCCCCTAGTATCCATAAAATACCTTGTTTGGAAGCCACATAAAAATCCATTTATCCCTTTACAACTTGATCTAGAAGTTAAATACACGATTATTTTTTAACACAAGTGTGGGGGAGGGAGAATATGAGTTTTTTTTCTTTCCTGAATAATATGTTTTAGTTGAATTGAAAGTTTTTTCATATTTATTAATGTTTAGGTGGAATAAAATACATGTTGTAAAGGTGTATGGGTGGCCCAAATATCATTAAAAATATGGTTCAGGTGTTCACCAATATTTTAAGATCAAACATTTCCTATATTTTCCTCAAAAATATGATTCTCAAGAGAAATACATATAAGAAATCAATCAGAAACAATGCTAAAAATGGGAGGAAATATGGAATAAATCTATCATTTATTCTAAAATTAAAATTTTGAGCATACCAATAATATAAATAGGTGTTTGTAGGTGATTCATTTTCAATCTTATTGAGGATCACACCATTCTTGAGAAAAACTTTTTTCATGTATTTACTTCAATTTAAAGTTTAACCCTCATCATTCTACCTTAGATGTTTTTACATTTAAAACCTACCAAACCTCGGCCTTAGAAAAACCCTTGAAAAATAACTCATAATTGACACATTTTTTACTATTTGAAGTGGAGATACTATGAGGATAGAAATCCTATGGAGATCACATATTTTTTTTAGAATGAGAAAATATCCACATAAAGAAATCCTTGAGTAAAGAGAGAAGTATTTTTTCAAGGAGGTAGGTACGACATGCTTGTGAGTATTAACATGATATTAAATGGATTTTTATAATTTTTTAATATTTAGGTATTTTTTATCCATTTAATAGGCATGATATTTTCTTTGATGTGACAGTTGAGTGGTGTTGTCATTTATGCTTTGGGAAGTTTATTTTGACCTAGGTATTAGATGATTGTCTAGTAGTACAATGTTTAAGTCTAGAGAAATTGATAAAGGAAATATTTTCAATAATTTTACTTTTAATTTCAATGTTTTTAAACACTTAAAAGTGTTATTTTAAGGTTAATTATCACATTTTATGGTTTTAGTATCATTTTGAGTTTAATTGCAAAAAATGTCCTCATTTGAGATTTTAACTATTTAAATTTATTTCTGTATTTTGGCCATAACATTTATACACTAATAAAAATTAAAGAATTATTCTTTTATATGTTTCAATGTTCATTGGTATGCTTTTAATTATTTTGTACCCAAATCTCAATCCATCAATTGAAGGCCTAAAACCAGCTCACAAGTCGGGCCTCAAAATCTGTGTATAGATCTAGATACTTTTGAAGATGGACCCATATCTCATAATTGGACATTCCAAATTATCTTAAATTTTAAATGTATCAATATAATATACCAATGAAAATTTTTAATAATGTTTTAAATGACTAATTATTCCTCTTCTAAGTCCATAATTACATGGTAAACCAGATATGTGGAATACAAAGAGTCTGCCTGGTGAGAATAAATTATTGGAGTAAATGGGATATAATTTTATCCAAACACAGACAATAAAACTAAAATTTCTTGGTTATATATAGGATACATAGGGGAAAAACTTTAAATAATAAAAAATTCCTAAATAAGGTAATTAAATGGGTTTACCATGTGCATACT
The DNA here is from genome assembly GCA_963277665.1 of Viscum album. Lineage (NCBI taxonomy): Eukaryota > Viridiplantae > Streptophyta > Magnoliopsida > Santalales > Viscaceae > Viscum > Viscum album. The sequence goes on from OY728145.1 coordinate 912,677,656, forward strand.
TTTGGTTGACATATTTGGAGAGAAACTTTTCACACCTTTTTCCTATAAAATTGTATCTCATCTTTCTTTTCAAAGGGTTGGAAAATATAGGTAGAAATTTTCATTAGTTTTTTAGTTTATTTTATTCTATAATAATATTATTAATTTTTAATATATATATTATTGTTCTTATTATTCCTCTCATTCTCTTATTTTTATCTTTTGTGTTTTCACCTTGTTCCTCTCCACTCTGATCTCTAATACTCATGATCATGAGTAAATAACCCGAGGAAGTTCTCAGGGGAGAAATATAGTGTTAGAACCAAGTCATTTTAGATTAATTCATATTTTTTAATATTTTATCATAGTTATTCCAAGTGGGGTAATAGTGGGAAAGTCCCCTTTGTGTCTCCACTTGACACCTAAGGCCTATCTTTCTCTTCTGTAATATTCTCCCTCGATCAAAGAGGTGGATGTGTAGTCTCTAGGATATCGTTTAGTGCACTGTATATTCACAAAATGGGTATAAGATTATGTTCACACATACTACGGGTCATTTTCAATGAGTATATTTGAAAATAATAATGAGATGATGAAGGTTCACTCTGGTTGTTCTCATGGGAGGATCTCTTTTCTGTCTAACATCAATCATTTTGTCTACATTTTTCATTGCATGTTTACTTTTATTTATCTTTCATTTATTTATTTTTTATTCTGAAATATTATATTATTTAGTTTTATATTTTTTAGAATATAAATAGTGACCATATAAATTTGGAGTTGTGTGAGATGCCTCCTCGAGACTAACCTTGGGTATGCACTATATTGTATGCTTAGGTAAATAAACTATTGATTGGGGATCTGTGACAATTCCCCATGCATCAAGATGTAATCAATATATCCAACCAAAGTATGTGTACCCTCATACTTTATCTCATATAGGTTATTTTTTACTTGGAGAACAAATGGTGGATAAGAAATTTGAAAAATGAGATCTGAGTCTTCGAGTGACACAAGGAAGTCCCCTCCTCCCCATAAGCTCAACATGGAAAATGAAAAAGTGATCAGATGATGAAAAAATGGAAATATCTTATATAAGAGTTTAAGGTTATAGATTACATGACTATGAGAAGTAATTTATGTTATTTCTAAATTATTTATAATTTATAACATGGATAAATTTTTCAAATACTCTTTATATGAATCCATTGAGGGGAAAATCACATAGGGTGCCTTCATACCAGGGTGTGGGAAGGATATTTTGGCTCCAGCATTAGGAAAGGAAGAAAACATGGGATGGTTATAAGGATAAAAGGTATGTGTATCTATTAAAAATTTATTGGGTCCTAGTAATTCATCTAGGGAGGAAGTATATAAGTGGAAAATAGACCCTTTATAAGAACATGTTTGGGAGTTAGATAATATGATGGAGGATATAATTAGATCATCGATGCAATTGATGCTTGATGATATATAGAGACAGTTTTAGCTTGTATATCCCACTATTCTACCTCCTTCTCCACAGTTTATCATCTATTGTGAGTTGTTTATTGAGGATATCTGAGGTTACACAAGAATTTTATATGTAAATATTTAATCATTTTGTATGAACATTCAATAAATATAATAACATTATGTTACCTAGAACCATAAAAGGTTTATTTTAGTTGGACACTAGATATATAAAAAAATTATTTCATGATAAATAATCAACATATTCAATAATTTTCTTCTCACATTATACCCTTATTTTACATACTCTTATTAAAACCATTCTTTATAACCTGGGTAAAGATAACATAATAAAGGGTGAGTTCAAATGCTTAGTAAGGGTAAACATGGTAGATATCAATCGATGATCATATGCATGTATAAGATAAGTATAAGGGTGTGAGATAATGAAAATATCTTAAAAAGTTCATACCCAGACTGGGATAGATCATAAACATGATTCATGATATAAATATTTATCATTTCAAAATACATGAATTATAATAGTGAAGACTCGTTATAAATTAGTCATGAAACATGTGTTCAAATCATAATCATAAAAGCAAGTCATAAGAGTGTAACTATCATAATCCGAGAAACCATATCATATGTTAATGAAAAATATTGAAAATAGTATATCATAATGGATCATGCGTCAACACATGTTTACCATATCATTTCAGATTAGGAATCACCACTTGATTCCCATATCATAGTGGATCATGCAACACTTCGTGTCATGCATTGTGGATTAAGAACATCAAAATTTTCTCCATAGTGATCTCATGAGATATAAGGATTTACCCAATGAATTAAAGGGATATATAATCCCAGGCCCAACCTTTACATAATGAAAACCATACATATGTGTTCTATAAGATCATAAAGCATTCATCATATCATCATATCACAATATCATAATATCATAACCCATGGAATGGAAACGGATTTTATAAAAATTTCAACATCTCATCATAGCATAACCGGTGGAAAAGAAACAGATTTCATAAAGGCTCCATCATAACTTAATTAAAACATGAGAAATAAATGGGTTTCATAGATTCATCCTCAAATAAGTCATACAAAGAAAGAAAGTGGATGGTATTATAAGATTATATCCCCAATTAAGCATAGAAATGCATAAATTATGTAGACATAGATAAAAAATTCCTTTAAAAAATCATTTGAAGCTTTCATTGAAAATATGAAAAAAAATATCCTTTTATTTTGATAGCATTTTAAACAAAAATCCCAATAATATTGAGAAAATAATTTTCTTTAAAAATAACCAAAGAAATTTGTAATTGAAACATTAAATAAAAGAACAGTAATGACGATAATAAAATTAATTTATGTCATATTTGTTCAAATAAAATTATATGAATAACCATAGGAGAATAAAATATATAGGTATTAAAGTATGTGATCTATAAAATTTCCCTTAATGGAAATTTAGCATACACAATCATCAAAGGAAATTAGATTGTAACATAAACCCCTTACTAATTTGGTAACTTTTAAATTGTAAGCCACATAAAAGAATAAAATCAAATGAAAATTTAAATATAATGAAAATAAGTATATTCATGATATAAAATTGAAAATGGTCTATATATATAACTTATAAAATAACATATATTCATAACATAACATATGTTTCAAAGAAGAAAATTTGAGATGATAAACCCTTACCTCAAGTATCGCCTTGCATTGTACATGTTTGAACATCCTATATAATGAATATAGATTTATTATAAATCTATTATAAAACCATAATATTATATATCATGACATATATTATTTAATATTTAAATAATATGGCCTTTTTATTAAGAATTTTTATTTTTAGCACTATTCCAGATGATAACTGCTTCATTTTTCATGCATATTTCAGTTCAGCAGTTCCAGTCCTTGTTCTTTGATCATGGCTTCATCACCTACAAAATTTTAACCATAGAATTAATATCATAATTAATATTTTTTATAAACTTCTATAACTACTCATATAAAGTGATGATGAAAAATGAATTACATCACTTCATGGAGATGGTAGTACGTATGTATACACAAGTGATGTTTACACTTTTTAATAGATAGAAAAGAAGAAAATTAAATAATAATTCACCTTTTGATAAATATTATAATATCATAAATATATTATATATATATTAAATACATCATTATAAACATCAATTTGAATTAGTGATGAAAAATGAAACGTATCTCTTCGTGGAGGTAGTAGTCTACACATACGCATAAGCAATGTCTTTGTTTCCCATATGATAGAAAAAGGTGGATAATGGTTGTTCCACCATCATAATAAAAATTCATTATATTTAGGAAACTTTACTCATTATTTTATAATGATAACATCTATTTATAGTAGGTAGAGTGAGAAATAAAATTTAAAGTACTCGATTAACAATTATACCTCTTCGTTAATAAACCACTTTTGGCTTACACCCTAATCCTTGAGAGGGTGGTATAAGACGGTAATCTATAGGACATGTGGAATGAATATTTTTTTGGTATTATGGAAGGTCTTAGACAATATAGAAGGCTCAAATTTTGTGAATAATAAATTATATGAGGTACCCTTTTATAAGTGAGATAAAGGATACACTTGTAATTACTTAAAAGATTAAAAATATATATATAATAATTTATTAAAGTGGTGACAAGGAACTAAAAATTTGAATATAAGACTTTATATGGTCGAAATAAAAACAACCAATCACATTTAGATAAGTTTTGGTCACAGTTTAATAATTATATCCATGTTAAACCACTTTAAACCCAATTTAGCCTTATCAGTGATAACATAACTTTTTATCATGGAAACATAATTGTATGAAAAAAAATAAAATAGTAGTTATAGAACAATTAGACATTATTATTAAAAAAAATTAATCCATTTTATTATATTCAATTCCTCTAGGTGGAAAAATTTACTTTTGAATAAATAACACAAAATGCTTGAAAATTTATTTTTAGAAAATACTTTATTTAATAGTAAAAATCATTTCACCTTGAAATCAAGTAATAATTTGGTTTCCAAATATTTCTTTGTCTAAATAATAACAAATTAATGTTTTTATACATTTTTATCAATACAAAACTGAATGAAATATTATAATCATTCCTTTAAATGTAATGACCCAAAATAGATTTTAATTGGAATAAAATATAAATTATCTTCAAAAAAGTAAAAATTTGTTTAAAAAATAAAAAAAATGTTTTAAAATACATTATTTAACTTTTTAATCAAATATTTTCTTAACACCACTCATACAAGAGGATAAAGTTAAGTGTTAGAGATATTTTAATGTTTTACCCCATAGTTTTAATGGAGTTTTACTTCTTTTACTGAGGTGACAAATATTTACAATGGTTATTGTTTATAATGAAAAAAAATTATGTTTAACCTATTAAATTATAATAATTATTATGATTACAAATATGGAATAAATTTTATAAGATTAAATTTCTATAAGTATTATAAATTAATTTTAAAAATAAGTGTGTAAAACGCAACAAAAACTATATTTAGGAAAATTCATTTTTTAAGTATAAAAAATATTACTATTCCATGAGTAGTAAAAACCATAAAATAAATGTAAAATAATTTTATTAAATATATAATATATAAATTTCATAAAAATAATTAATCAATGGTAATTTATTTATTTAATTAAGATAAAAACATAATTCACACATAAAAATAGTTTTTAGAAAATTTTGTTTTTAAACCCAAAAATGAACTTATACCAAAATTAAGTATAATGTTAATTAATATATAATTAATTAGATTATATATAATTAAATGAGTCTTAGGTTAATTTATATAAAATTAATAACATCATGGGACTTTTAAATTACATTATTTAATGAAAATAAATATAAGATTTATAAAAATATGTATTTTTCATTATTCACCCAAAAAATAAATCTAAGTTAAATTTAATAAGATGAATCCAAAAATTATTTCTATTTTATCAAATAAATTTTATAAAATTTTTATAAACTTATTATAATATTCATGCACAATTTCCAAAAAAAATATATTTTTGATGAAAATATATTTTTGAAACATAAAATAACTTTACTAAAATTTGAGTACTTATATATTATGAATTAATAAATAAATTTTAATTTAGTGGAAATTTTATATATAATTTTTTAATGTTTTTAATCCTATTCATAACTATCAATATAATGGTTATGTTATAATATATCACAGTTCATTATAATCTTAGTGTTTTGTATCGAACAAGATATCAAACAATTAAAATTTATTTAAAGAGAAATATATTCTAAAATATATGGGTGTTACATTCTACCCCCATTGGATAAATATCACCCTCCCAATTTTTATCTTTATAATCAAAGGTTAAATATTTTCAAATACCTTTGTTAAAAAAACACATCGTTCAAAGGGATATTGAAACTTCCTTTGAAATGGATAATGGGTAACATAAATGTTAACTAAAAAACATATAATCAGGTTCCCATATAAGGAAAATATTAGTGAAAATTGAAAACATGTAAGGTAAATATAACTCACTAGGAATAATGGAGATTGGTAGAGAAATTTATGACCAAAAAACCATAAATTAGTATGGGATAAAGAAGACAATCGATTCAAAATAAATAAGGGTAAAAGGAAAAAAAAATATTTCAAGATATTGTTTCAATAGTTGATGAGTTATTTTCTATCAAGATTGAGTAAAAAATAATGTATATATACTTGCTTTATTTCCATTTCATAAGCACAATTTCATTATTTGGTTGTTCATTAATCAATATCTACTTTTATCTCATCTCTTACTCCAAGAAATGAATATTCAAGAAGAAATTTTCATTTATGAATCACTAAAATTAAAATTAAAATAATGGAAATTCATTCCTTATTTCTTCAGATATTAACCAAAACCAAAATGGCTATCATAAGTTATTTAATATGGATAAATATTTATATGACGAAATAATATATTAAAAATATGTCTAAAAAAATGAAAAACCCCAAAAATATGAAAGGTTTGAGAAAATATTTTTCCAAGAGAAACATTATTCAATATGGAAAATAATAATGATTTAAAATATTAACTTTTCACAAACTATGTAAATTCATTATTTGGTTAACCTTATGAATCCTACAAAATATGTCTAAAAAACTCAAAACCCCAAAAACATCTAAAAGGTTTGATCAAATATTTTTCCAATGTCAACATTATCATTTATCCCCCAAATAATATAAAGTATCTCATAATGTCACATAGAATACACATGAATACCATGATCATATATTCTCTTAAAACATGCCAATCCTTTCCCAAAAATAAATTCAATCTCCACAAAAACTCAATTAAAATATAAATTATTCAAAATATTAACTATTCACAAACTATCAAATATATTCCATGAATAAAATAATACCATAAATTTCACCAAATATAACATAAATCACTTTGTCATAAAATCAACAATCATTTATAAGGTCATCAATACTATCTAATTTACTTCATCATCTCTTTATCCTAACTAAACATTATTAACTCAACATAAATTACATATTAAGGGTTATTTATCACTTAACATGTGTTATCCAAAAATATCATCTTATCACTAAATCACTTTTATTGGTTATCAATACCATTCAATATATGCTTGAAAATACATTATTCAAAACTGTTAAAAAAAACCTTAGATGTTTCAGGATTCTTATAACTATAATATCACTAATAAAACACTTTTACAATATAATTCTTGTATCTGAAAATATAAACACTTCAATCATTAAATTTCAATGATTGGATTATCATAGTCTCTTCCATGGTTTAAGAGTTATTCCTTGGATTAGGGAATAAAATCGGACAAATCCCAAGTTCCCCACACATAAGATATTGAAATATAAATGATAACTAGTGATTTAATTCATTTCCCTCCACCAAACTCTTAATTTTTTCTAAAAAATTACTTCCTATATTCCATTAATTTTTATATAGAAAACATCCTCTCGTTTCTTCTATACATTTACCTAGGTGATTATTCCCACATTCTTTACATGTAGAAAATGAATATTCTTTCCTCCATAGTCTTTATCTACTGAACTCCCATGAAAATAAATTTTTCCTTATTAGGTGTGTTAGGAAACTCACCCAGGATGAGGTTGTTAATTATATAATTATATAGATAGTTCTAAACATAAGAAATTATGTTTTCATATGAGGTATAGGTACCTTATTTTTCAATTTAAATGCTTAATTATGACCTTATGTGAGTGACCAACTTGATCACAAGTAATTTAGAGGTGTCTAGGGATTTTTTAGGACCCAGAACCAGGTTTTGGGCTAAAAATGGCATGGCACAGGGTTAGTAAAAATCATGTAGGGTAGGTCACATAGTTTGTGTAAATTGTGTGAGGATGGACAGAGGGTGCATACATTTCACACGATTTGAGGAAACAATGTGGGAAGAGGTGCACACCCATGCGAGAAGATATCAAATTTTTTCAAAACTTGACAGAGGATTTTTTCATGGTTTACACATGGTTTATAAACTGTGTGGGTTCCCCTTGTCCTACAGGAAACCATGCATGTTTTTTGTATAGTTTGACAAACCATTCGGGTAAACCGTGCAGCCCCTGTAATTTTGTAATTTTATAATTTTTAATTAAATTAAAAATTATTTTTATAACCTAATTTAGGTTCTCACCCCTCATACAAAAGATAATTTTTTTGAGAGATCCCTCCCTTTCCTAAGCTTGGATTTAATGATTCTTTACCATCCGACCTCTGATTCAAGCGTAGTTTGTCTCATCAGATCTACATCGGTAAGATCTAAATTCATTTTTATCCATTCTCAATTCTTATGGTTATCGATTTTTTTATTTTATTTTAGGATAATATGCCTGAATTTTATGTTCTTCGACTATTCTTTATATTTATCCTAAACTGAGTCATATCAGGACTTGATGCTGGATGAGATCTCCACTACCGAGCTAAGGTAGGTGGTTTATACTTTTATTTCATCTTTTGGTGATTTTTAGAGCTATAGGCTATTACACCACCCATCACACTTTCTCGAACGGCCTAGATTTTGAATGGGTTACTTGCAATAGATATAATCAGACCTATTAGGGATTCCCATAAGATCCGTTGTGATTTTTTGGTACCCATTTCCCAAACCAAGGTCACTCATGGGTTGAACCTTATGAAAATTCCTTGATTATGTCATGTTAAACAACCCAAGGTTGTTTTGTTTTTTCCTTATTATAGGAATCCCATTATAAATGGAATGAGTAGAATGGGTCAATTAGGAGATGGTTTTTCCTCCTTTAACTTGTTATAAAATGTTTAACTAGTAATTGGGTAATTGTTGAATTGATCAAATGAGTTATGTTAAATGTGAAATTGTTTACATGATTGGTTATAATCAAGAGATTCTTTGGTTCTAATTTATTAAATGAGTGGTTATCTCAATTAATGTAATTGAATGGAATTAAATTTATTTGATTATATGTGTGGGTAGAATCATATGTATTTTGTTTTAGTAAAATGGCATGAAATGGATTAATGATTTTTTAGATGCCATGGAAGGCTCTCCATGAATCTGGAATGTGGTATTGAATTCCTTGGGTAGAGTATGCCCTTTGGGTCTTGATTATGTAATATGACTTGGTATTTTCTAACCCTTGGATATGTCTTTCCTAGAATCACGTAGTACATGTGGGTATACATGATCCTATGATGCCTTGGTCCTTTCACCTTGGATCTGTCCCTTTGTGGTCTATACTTCATTATATGGAAAGGACATGGAAATTATGACACACTTAATTATATGAAAATTCCATGTAAATTATTATAAACTTCATTATATAGTAAGGCTATAGGATTTTGATATTGTTTCTCTATACAGTAATGTCGTGTGGACTAGATGTGGATGGATGTATGGCAAGGCCGTGTTACTTGTTTACATTGCTTATAGATACCTTGTTAGGAGTTGACACCTATTTTTTATGGAGCCTTGAGAGGCTATTGGGTTTCACATGTTATATTGGATAAGTGTCATGGAACCTTGCTTTTTACACCTTCTTACTCACACTTGTTTAGCATACTGCTTTGTGTTACTTATAACTATATATACGTTTGGGTGTTTACCTATTGGGATGATTATCTCACACCTTTTTTAGGCCTCCTTGGGGACCCAAATAGATTTTATGGTTGTAGGTAATAATAGGGGAAAGTTTCCTAACATTTTTTATTGATAATTGCTTTGGAGCAGGGGGTCATGGGACCAAGTTGAGGATCACGATGCTACGGGCACTTTTTGGTCTTTTTTCATTTATGGTTCATGAGGTGTTATGGGCCCTCTTGGATCGGAACTTGGTGGAACATTAGTTAAATAATTTGAACAAATGAATTTTAAATGAAAATGAAATGAAATGGAGAATATAGACTTGACCTGGACCATATTTTGAGTGGGAAAGAGGTAGAGTTTCTAGAGGTTTTTGGTGGCAATTTCTTTTTATAGTCCTAGAATTAGGAGAAGGTTGTGGGGTATTACTAGTTTTAAGATCATTTTGACTTATCCTATGCTTTTGAGTTGTGACCTTGATATCATTTCTTTTTTAATCATGTGTTTAGAATTGTAGAGGGATTCCACCACAATGAACTCAAGTAGTATGTCATGAGGTAGGTGGTGACCACTCTCCGGAGGTGGTGGGCCATGGGCTACCAGAGGATCCTCCTTTAGTTCCAGTTGTGGAACCAAAGGTTGTTCCAGACATAGGTTTTGAGTAAAAGTTCCATGAGGGTTTCTTTCCTTATATGAATACTTTTTTGGAAGCACCACAACCTACCTTGACTATGGCCCAGTTGATGCGGGTGTTCCAACAGAAACATCCTAAAAAGTTTTTGGGGGATGGCAGTCTACAGGTTGATGAGTTGTGTCTTGAGACCATGCTAACTATTTTTAAGAATCTAGAGATGCCTCCTAGGATGAGTTTCAATCTCTCCACTTATATGCTATGTGGAGAAGAAAAGCTCGGGTGGGATGTCCTTAACCAGGATGATGGGTTGCGAGATATGAGTTGGACTGATTTCTAGAACCGCTTCTATGAATACTTTTACCCCAAGACTCTGTGGGTAGAGAGTTCTAGTTAGTTCATTCATCTGGACCAGGGTATGATGACAGTTATGGAGTACTCAACACGATTTATAGAGCTACGGTATTTTTCACTAACGTACCTTGCTGATGAGATTTCGAGATAGAGACGCTTTGAGGAAGGTCTTAGACATGCTATAAAATCTCAGGTAAAAATGTTTATATTGACTTCTATCACTGATATTGTGAATGATTCATTGATCACAGAGTGGAAACTGAGGTAATATAGGGGCATGGAGTAGGGTAGTGAAGTTTCTCAACCTAGGGGTTCTGCATCTTCAAGAAGGAAGTGTCGTTTTGAGGCTTCCCGCGAGATTAGTGTCAGTTAGTCTGTGAGTGTTGGAATATTAGTGTTTTGTCATCAATTTGTAAGTAGAGACCACATGAAGAATCAGTGAAACCACGACCTATGCGAGTGTCGATATTGTGATGGGATGGGCCACGTTCATTATTTCTACAGGACCTTAGCTCCAGCTATGATTGGTAGGGGTCACCTCTGACACCATGTTCAGGAGAAGGTTCCTTAGATCTGTGTCAGGTAAGTAGATAAATCAGTTCCATCTAATTAGGCTGAGGTAGTGGTGGTCATGGAAGAGGCATCCAGACACTACTTACACTAAGACATCAGAGTGGGCTTACTCTGAATAGTGAGGTTGTGTCACGGGTTCGTGGTATAGGACAGTTCTATTTTATACATACTATCCCTAAGGAGCAGCATTCCAGACTGTCTATGATGAGAGTTACGATCCAAGTAGTCTCTACTATTTCATCTTCACTTTTTTATATAGGTTCATCACATGGTTTTATATTTTCACCAGTGGTAAAAATCCTTAGACTTGTTGTTTTTTCTTATGAGATATTTATGATGCTAGACACACCTTTGAGAAATAGAAAGAAATTTTTTTACTAGTGTAGGGAGTTCCCCCTTGAGTTTTGTAGATGTCACTTCATTTGGAGTCTATATTTCCTTGAGATGACAGGGTTTGACATCATATTTAGGATGGACTATCTGGTAGCTTATCTATATTATGTTGTCTTCTATCACTGGAGGGTAACTTTTACATCATCAAAGGGTGTAGTGTATACTCACAAGGGTGAATGGGGTATCTACGTGTGCCGAGCGAGACCCGAGAATCGTGGGCTGGGTGGAATGATATCCCAGATCACTAGTTTGTTTTTTGATGAGCATGGATTGAGTCAAGTGAACTTTCCTCCAATGGTTGATCACTTAAAGGATCTATTTACCAATTAAGTTTTTGTTTTACCTCCTAAGAGAGAGGTTTAGTTCTCCATCGATCTAGTTCCAAGAGTTTCACCAGTATTCATTCCTCCTTACATGATAGCTATGATAGAGTTGCAGGAGCTCAAGAGGAATCTAGAGTATTTAGAGGCAAAGGGGTTTATTCTACCTATTACTTCTTTGTGGGTTTATCTGGTCCATTTTGAAAAAAAATGTGGATAGAACTCTTAGAATATGTGTGGATTATCAGAAGTTGAACCAGGTAATAGTTAAAAACCAATATCCCTTGACATGGATAGATGATTTGTTTGATTAGATTTGAGGAGCTCAAGTATTCTCAAATATCTAATTGAGGTCAAGATATCACTAGGTGAATGTTCGACCTGCAGACATACCTCATACAAACTTTCATAACATTTATGGTCTATACTAGTATCTGTTTATGTCGTTCAATCTCACGAATGCGCCAAAAAATTTCATGTCTTTGATGAACCGAGTGTTCCATAATTACCTAGATTGTTTTTTGGTGGTTTTCATGGATGATATCTTGGTATATTCTCACAATCAACATGACCATTCCAACTATCTTGAGATCATTTTCAATGAACTGAGGGATAATATGTTATATAGTAAGCTCACAAATTTCCACTTTTGGATGGATCATATTCACTTCATTGGTAACATTATCTTAGAGATAAGAGTATAAATGGACCCAGAGAAGGTGAGATGTGTAGTTTTCTGGGAACATCCCATGAATATTTTTGACATAAAGAGTTTTTTGGGTCTATTTGGTTACTATAGGCATTTCATATGAAACTTATCATGCTTAATAGCACTGTTAATAGGCTTGACTAGGAAGCGTGTAATGTTTTCATGGTTATATTCTTATGAGATAACCTTTTAGTATATGAAAGGAAGGTTGACACCAGCACCAATCCTAATACTACCAGAGAATGGAAAGAGATACATTGTGTATTGTGATGCATCAGGTATTGGGTTGGGAGAAGTGTTGATGTAGGGAGATCAGGTCATGGCATATGGGTCTTGACATCTGAGGCCACATGAGAGAAATTACCTAATGCATGATCTTTATCTACCTGCGGTTGTTTGCACATTGTGTTTTCAGAGAAACTATTTTTTGGGAGAGCATTTTTTGGTGTACATTGAACACAAAAGCCTCAAGTATATTTTTACACAGCATGATCTGAATCTAAGGCATCGGAGATTGGTAGAGTACCTTCATTATTTAGACTTCAATATTGCCTACATGCCTGGTAAAGGTAATGTAGTGGCTGATGTACTGAGTAGGATGACTTGGATATAGGCAGTCCAGTAGGTCACTAGAAAGTGGAATCTTGTGGCGTTGTTCTCTAAGATGCATCTGGAAGTTCATGAAAAATAAGGGCAAACACATCTATAATCCTTAGATGTGACCTCTACCCTACTAGAAAGAGTGAGGATGAGGTATTTATTGGATTATTAGGGCATAGTCCTATGGGAGAGTGTAGAAGTGGAGACCCACCTCCTGGTTGGATAGTAAGAAAGGATGAGATCTTGAATATACATGGATGCATTTGGGTTTCAGTGGAAATACAAGAGGATATAATGTGGGAGTTTCATGATTCATCTTGGGCAGTGCATCCCAGAGTCACCAAGATATATCGTGACTTGCACCGTCAGTACTGGTGGTCGGGTTTGAAAAGAGAGGTAGTTGGTTTTATTATGAGGTGTTCCACTAGTTGGTAGGTGAAGGAAAAAAAGCAGTGACCATCCAATCTTTTATATTAGTTACCTATTCTAAAGTGAAAATGGGATGATGTCGCAATGGGTTGTGTGACTGGTTTACCGAGGTTGCCTCGAGGTAATGATGTTGTGTGGGTTGTGGTTGACAGACTCATGAAGTTTTCTCATTTCTTTTTGATCAAAGAGACCTTCAATTTATATGATCTTGGAAGTTTGTACATCCATGAGATAATATGAATTCACGGTGTCGTATTCACTATCATTTCAGATAGGGATGCCTACTTTACATCTTGTTTCTAGTAGAGTTTTCAGAGGGCACTGGGTACACAGGTGCTTCTGACCATAGCATACCACCCTCAAACAGATGGCTAGTCAGAGTGTATGATACAATTTCTAGAGTACATGTTGTGATCATGCATCCTAGATTTCGGGGTCTATTCAGAGAGACATGTTCCCTTAGTTTATTTCACCTACAATAACAGTTATCAGGCGACTATACAGATGGAACCTTATGAGGATTTTTATGGTAGACCATCCCGATCACCCCAGTTATATTTTTAAGTGGGACATAAAATTTTAGTTTGGATAAATTTTTGGTACTTTTCTGATAACTTTCATATTTTGATGAATAGTGAAAAATATTAAAATTAATTAAAAACAACTTTTTTAATCGAAATAATTTATAGTGTTAAATTATAAATTTGAGTGGTTTTAAAGTATCATTAGATTATATTTTTATCATTTAATATAATTTAGGTCATTGAATTTAATTTCTCATTTAAATTGTACATAAACACATGTAAATCTTTTGATAGTTTTTAATTCTTAAAAACTCGTTTTCTGGTTTTGACAACGGGAATTAATTTTAATTTAATTAATGAAACTTCTATGTTTTAAATTTGGTAAAATAGAAATCATTTTTGAATTTGGAATATCAAAATTATCTTAGGGTGAATTTTTTGTATTTTTCTGAAAACATTCAATTTTTTATGAATAGTGAAAAACATTGTGTTATTGTTTAAAACTGACATTTTATTTAAATACTTAATATTTTTATTTAAAATATTTTTTAAATTCAAAATAGATACATAATACCTATATTATTCCAATTTAATTAATTGGATTCGTTTTATAATACGATTAGATATGAAAAATTTTATTGAACTATTTAAGGTCTTTTACCCACCTTCTAGGCACATTTGCAAATTTGCATAAAACGTAATTTTACCACTTCTATGAATTGAATTTCAAAGATCTGAGAGATAGACTTGAAATCATTAAGTAAAATTTGGTTCAATAGGATGAAAATAATTTTTGGTGAATAGTAACTTTTGAATTTTATTTACCATGGTTAAAAGTAAATAGGGTAATTTAAGGTAAAAATGATATTATAATTACCCTAACACATGTCCTAATTCTATTGGATAATTTTTTTTCTCCCCAAATCAACCTTAGTAATAAAATATGATCCTTTTTTATCTACTTGGATTAGATTATGACATTTATTATTATTTTATTTAAAGAAGAGTTAAAAGTGTTAAATTCAAATTTTAATAACTAAACCATTTTTAATATAAGGTTATACATAAGATGAATTCAACTATATATATTCATTATAAATCTAAAAATATTTTCTACATCATGGTATTTTATTTATAATTTTTAGACATTAAATAATCAAATTTATTTATGACACAATGATGATGCAGTAATAACCTTATTAGTGAAAGATTAAAATAATTGATATTATAAATATTCAAATAAATGTAAATGGATACTTTTGATGCATAAAAATAGTTTTCTATGTTAATATTACATTTTAGTATTGATTTAATTTATTTTTTCGAAGTAATCAAGTTTTTTTACTTTCAAAAAAACCAAATACTAAATAGTGTCAAAATTGACATAAATGAGTTTTTAAAAAATATTATATTATTAAATTATATAATATTCCTAAAAATATAAGGTTCAACCAAAGGACTTATATAATTATAGATATTTAATTAATTAACCACTTTAGGTTCTCTTGTCATTTTATAGTAAGTTTATTAACTATGTAATATGAAAATACAAAAAGACATTGTAAAAGTTAAACTATTTAACTAAAAGTTAAATCTAGAAGATAAGGTTAATATGGTGACATAAACTTGTCTAAAACCTATTTGTTGAGATTATTTAGACCCATACCCACATTATCCTCGAAATAAATCCATTTGGATCCATTATAAACCAAAAATTATTTTATAATAAAATAATATTTCAAGCTTTTCCTAAAGTGACCCTAACCTCTCTTATAAAAGGGTACTTCCCCTTCTCTCAAAATCACACATCAAAAGACATTTGGATTAGACAAACCCTACTAAAATATCTTTCCAACTACCCTCAATTCAACCTAGATTCATTACTTTGATCATAAATACAACCTAAGGATCCATTTTGATCAAATCAAAAGGAAGCACCTGAAGAAGAGGTAATAATTTCATCACCTCTTTCAAAGTTATTTTCTTCTTCCACTTCATATTTCTTTGTTGTTTCCATAAAAAAATAATAAATACATTACCTTATAAATATTTTTATGTTATTATAAATATTTTACAACCATATTCATTATTCTATCCATCTTATGAATGACAAAGTCACCATACGTGCGTACGTACAGCTTACCGTCTCCACGTCGTGGTGTAGTTTGTTATTCAACACTTCATTATTTGGATAGGTATAATAATGAGTATAATTTATGTAAATAATAAATATAGCATGTTAATGATTATTTATATGTAATATACCATACAATTACATATTATTTCATCATCAATAGAATGATATTGTCGCTCGTGCGTACGTACGGCTTACCGTCTCCACGACGTGATGAGATTCATTTCCACGTTCACCATTCAACAATGATTATAAATATATATATTATTAATAAGTATGTAATATATGACATAATAATTCTACTTTAAATATATATATATATATACATATATCTCATTCACTTACTTCCATTCAATACGATATGAAAATGGAAACGGCGTTTATGCATACGTACGGCCTACCATCTCCATAAACAGTGATTTCCATTTTATATATCTATCTATTATACATACTTATATTCTGAATATATATGATACATAAATAATTATTTATATTCTGGAAACAATTAAATCATGATATAAGTTATACGATCAAGAATAACAAGTTAAAACACGTATGATAAAGAAACTGATTATTACCCAAAATGTTATTTTAACATAGAAATTATTATTAAATGGGTAGTATAAAGACATAAATGAATCAAGTATGATATCATAAATATGAATATGGTTCTTTCATAATTTAATAACATACTATGGTCATTATACATGAGGTTAAACATACCCTTGACCAAAGGAAAGTACAAGGTAAGGGTTAATTCCTCAATCTCATTATTATCTGAAATTGTTTATGTGTAAGTTTTTACTGGGACATATTTATTATCCATGTACATGTTTCATAAAATATTTTTCAAAATTATTCTTTTTAAGGGAATATTTAAATAAAATATCATTTTAAATGGTTTAAATATTTATTCTTCTAAATAATTCTCATTAATGTTCATGTTTTCAAAATGGTTTTAAGGATTTATTTATATGGACATGAATGTTTTAAAATGTTAATTCCTTTAAATGTTTCAAAGTTGTATGGGAAACCTTGATTCAAAATTTTATTTTAAATGTCTTCCTTTATAAATCATGTTACTTTTAAATGATTACATGAAAAATGGATATTTCTCTCAAAGAGTTTTACTGATCATTTTCAACTATGTCAACATCCTTTACTGGATATTATTCTTGATTGAGGTTTATTTATTTTATTACAATGTTCTATATTTTATTGAATGAGTTATGATATGTTTGACTATGGATGTGTTGTTTTTATACCATTCATGGTTTATGGTTAAAGTATTGACATTTCATATGCTAGTTTTAATCCGAGTGTTTATGTTATGTTTCAACCTTTTCATATGAGGAATGCATTGGACTTAGTAAGTGATGGGTGGATCCTGCTATATCTCCTAGATGCATTGGTAGGTCTCATGAGACAAATTAGTGCCTTGGAACAAGGCTTAGACAAAATTTTTATTTTTATTCTTGGCACGAGGCCTTGACTATGTGGTTGTGATGTCTATCATTGTGCATTCCATCATTATGAAATTATCTATTGATATTACATGTGATTATTCGACTAGTAGAATATCCATGTGAATAAGTAAATGACATTATTTGATTTATCTTTTCCATATTATTTTGTAATTTATGTTTAAAGGTCTTTTGTTTCAATTTTATACCTTTCCATAAAAGTTTATGATTATTTATGATAGCTTCTTCTATATTGTTTATCCTTACTGAGCATCTGAGCTCACCCCTTTCTTATTTTTTTTCCCAAGATGCCAAGAAGTATATTATGATTTATATACAGGTTTAAGATAAGGGAATAATGGCATTCTCAAAGTATCATTTATGTTATGTTTTATGTTAGAAATTGTAATGTAAAGTTGATGTATGTAATCTATTTTCTAAGACTGCTAAACTGATCAGTCCTTTGGGACATTATTCTTTATAATCATGCCAATGTATTAAAATAATGCACCGAATCTGAGTAACTGGGGTCAGGTCATTACAATTAATTCAAGTAATAGGATATCTATTCTTGATTATCACCTAATTTTAACTCTAGTAATAAACACATAAATATAAAATTATATCACCCTACTTAGTGAGAAAATTAAGAGAACCCCAATGTGAAGTGTCTGGGAATATTGACCCCTTAGACTCTTAGTCCTCCAACTAGACCTTGAACTCTCTTAGTTCCATCAAAGATATCTTATATCATAGAATGGATATAAGTTACATACCCATCACTAATTCAATTATAAACTCAACCTACCACTCAAGCGAAACCCCCATGAATTCCTCAAGGAATACATCATTATATAGATCTATAAAAAAAGGAAACACTAGTAGTCATATCTTCTTCTCATCCCCAAAGAAATGCTTGTAAATTAGGCCATGAACACACCCATTTAATGATATTCAAGTCCTAATTGAATTTACTATATATCCCAATCACTAAAAAATATATAATACTCCCATTCATGGGATGTGAAAGATATTAATTGATGGTAGAAATGGATGTGTACTCTATAATGTGTTAATAAATCTATTCCAAGAATCAAATCAATGATACTCATTTAAATAAATAAAAAACATCATGGAGTATCATACCCACTCAATAGTATTTTATATCCTAAATAACTATAAATACCCTCAGATCTCTTTCCTAAAAGATTTTCAAGGGTCGATATTCCCACTAGGCACAATAATGATAATCCAATATCTCAAACTAACAGAGTAAAAAGGAAAGATTTCATCGCACCTAAATCAAATAATATTGAATAAAAGGTAGAACCCATTAATATAATACTTTAAACCATTAACATACCTCTCTCGTGATCAAGTAGAGTCCTATCAATTGTAAAATACTAGCATGATCCTACACCCTGTCCATAGCCTCTTAGCATATGGAGACCTCTTGGGGTACCACCTTTATGTCATGGATACCTATGAAAATAATGTCTACTTTTATGACCAGACTAACCAAGATAACCCCAACTACCACTTGAGGTGATTATCTCAACCTTGATCCAAATCCTTGAGCCTAACCAATACCTCACCCTTTACCAAGTTGAGATATTCTCCTATAGAACCTCTATAAATACCCTATTTAGTAGTAAGAATGAAACTCCTTCAATGGTGTATCTTAATTTATTTGTATATGACATAACCTACCACCATGTAAACACTTGATATAAGTAAACACTCATGGGGAGAGATATGATCCACATCCCTAACAACCCTACCTATCACCTCCCTAGAGAGAACCACTGAAACATTTCTTTTTACTATTAGAAAATTCACTCATGTATCTATAAATAGAAGTTGAATGACCAAGTTTTCCACCATCTACTAGGTTCCTCAAAAAATTAAGGGCCTATTATACCATCTATAAAATGGTTCAAGTGGAATATTTTCACCTCAAACCACATTGAGTTTCTCAATCCATCACAAAAATGCCTAACTTTTTCCATCTCATTACCAGTAGAATTGTAAAAAAATTGAATAAAATCTATAAATCATGTTAAAAATTTCATCACAAACATATCCACTTGAACAAGATGCATAATCTCATGATCCATCAACCTGATTAAGATGTCAGAGACAAACTTCTTGAAAAAATAGGCCTCAAATTCTTTTTAAGACATACCCTCATATAAACCTTCTAGTACCTATACATTCCACCAACTCTTGATTAGTCCATGTAACATATATTTCACCATCTTCACCCTCTAATAATTGAGGGTCCTAATCTATTAAAAAATACTTTTAGGATACTCAATCTAAAACTATGCGGCCTATAGACCATCCTCACCTAAAAAAAGTGGTGACTGTTGTATCCAGCACTCCCTTGTGAGATCAGATATAAACAGATCACCTAATGGTGCCATATAGTTTATCTACTTTGTAAACCACTATAATATCCCATGGATCCACTATTATATTGAGGGATTTGGTTCCAAAACTATTAGAACATGCTCATACCTACCCTCCTAGAGTTCCATTGGTGGTTATCATAGTCTAATATCACTAAAATACTAAATTCATAAATTAATACATTTCTATCTTAGTTCATGATATCATAATTTAATAAAAGTAGTAAAAAAACACATCCAAATATTATATATTTACACCCTAGCCACAAAAGGGTAAATATAACTCTGGAGTCCCCAAGCCCAACCTATCAAATATTAGGTTTTGGTATAAGTATACATGGGATCTCCATAATCAATCATCAAGAAAATATCATAGGATAAAATCTATATCCACATTCCCAATTTTGTATGGATCAATAAAAAATACAATAATACATTTTATAACGTATTAATTATGCTTAAAATAAATGAACTGGTCATATTTAGGTTATCAATCACACTTAATAATATGTATGGAATTTAAATCATATGTGGAGAGAATAATAAATGAACACACACTCTCATTATACCCTAGTACATGATTAAAACAATATACAGTGAATCACACACCACATTCCTCAAAAAATCAAATTACTCAAAAATCAAGAACAACAAATTTCAATCTTTGGTAACTTGGACTTACCTCATACATGTGTTGGATTATTATAATAAAATGGTAAATCTCAAGTTCCTACCACTCCTATATCTATCTACAAAATCTCAAATAGTAAAATCAAGAAAAAAATGGGTCTAATACCACTTTTTAGCATCCTCAACCCGATCATCCCAAATAATGCCAATCTAGAGAGTCATATAACATCAATCACTCCTCCCCATATGCCATATGATACTTTATAGTAGTGGGGGTCCATCAATTTCATGGTGAGACTACTATATATCAAATAACTATAAATAATAGTGAAAATAAATATAAACCATTATTAATAGTATAACATAAAATTAAGGAAATTACAATGATATGAAAACCCTAACAAAACATCACATGATATAAAAAATAAACCCAATATAAATGTCATACAACTAAAAAATAATATATAAAATTACTTTATGGGTCGATTATAATCAAAAATAATAAAATTAATGGGGATATAAATAAATTTTACTCTAAGGAATCACATGGTTCCATCTATAAATCCTAATCCACTATCTTTTATTCATCCCTTAGACATAAGAGACTTTCCCTTACATAAATAGTGATCCATGAAGTGTTCATTCCCAGCAATGTGAATGTATAATGTGTAAGAAATATACTTAATAAGATACCACCAATGGTGTCCCTAAATAAATATTGAATATATATATATAATGGGATATAGAAATGAATAACTATAAATAATATATGTTGTGTCATCAGGTAATCATAAGTCATCCAGATAATTGACCCAGCATGTCACACCCCAACCTTGAATATCAATTATTTTAATCACTTTATTTATTATTTTTATTATTATTATTATTATTATTATTAGAAAAAATATTATTAATTAGGTTTTATATTGGTTTTTTTCTTTTCATTTTTCATTATTTTATTTTTTCTCTCTTTTCTTTCTTTCTTTTTCTTCTTTTTTCTTTATTCCTTCTTCTCTTCGCGTCGTGCGGGTTTTACCTCTTCCCCATTCCCTCGTTGTGATCCCCCCTTCGCGGTCAGCTTCCCCTCTTGCTGCTCCAGCTCCAGTGGCCTGACCTTGCACCCCCATCCCCCTCGTTCGGCCCTCTGCTCGAGCAGTTGTCCTCCAGTTGGCCTCCTCTTTAGGCGTGACACCTCCTCCGACCTCCCAACTCTCTCACGTCCCTCTATTCTCTGTTGAAACCATCGGATCCCCCCCCCCAAATTTTGTAGTTGGATCATTGAGGCAATACCTCTTCTTCTTCCCCCTTCCTCATTTCGGCATTTTCCCTCCTCTACGTCACCTCGTTTGGTCCGATAAAACCCTAGGGTTTCAGGTAAACTAATTTTTGACTTCTCCCTTATTCTCAGGGTGTGAATTTTGTCTATGGGGCCTTTTTTTCCCTTCCATTTAAGCGTTGTTACAAATGAACACCTTTTAGGTAAGTGTTTTCATCCTTTTTCTTTCTGGAGTAAACCATTGGTTCTTGGATGTCTTCAATTAATTTATAATTGTGTTGCACACCTTGTTTATACTTATAGTTAGCTCAATTATGGTATTTTCATGTTAGTAGAATTTTTTTAAAAATGGGTTTCAAAGTGATTCTTGGTGTATGCTAAGTGTTTTTTATTTAATGCCCAGTTTTTCCTTAATAATTATTTTTGTATATTATTTTCACTTAAGGATGCTTATTGTTGTGTTTTTTTATGTTAACATAATTTGTTAAAAATAAATTTGGAATTGAATCTTCAATTATGCCTATGTATGCATATATCAAATGTTTTTGTTCAAATGTATTTTGGATTTTAATAGGGAAATTAGATGTTTTATGTGGTGTGAAATATATTTCTAAAGTATTTTTGACGTTAATATATGATGAAAGTGGGTTTTCTAAAGCATGTGGTTATGTTTTCATGTGTGCTTCATTAGAGTACTTCTTCGAAGTGTTTTCAAGATTATGAAAAATGTGTGAAATGTGTTTTCAAAGGCACTTAAGATGTGAATGCATTGATAGTGGGTTTTTACAAAGGGGTTTCATTAATTGATTAATTAATGGTAAATGAATTTGAAAAATGGTTTTTGTGTGTATCTTGGAATGTTCGGTGTGTCACTAGATGTTGACACACCCATGGGTGCACTAAGTGCATACATGGGCGTGTCATCAAAAGAAGGTGATGCTTTAAATTGGTGTTTCCTTGAAAACTTGTTTTCCTAAATGGTTCTTATTTTCCAAATTATTTTGGTTCCTCTAGGTTAATTAATTAGATCTTGGGTGACTCCTTGGTGGTGCGCACACGCACATACATAGGTATGTATATTTATATGTATATATATATCTTCCTTGCACATATTCCCTTATGGCGTGGGGAATATGGTCAATAGATTAAGGGTATATATATATATATATATATATGTTTATATGTATGAGAATGTATGTGTATTCTAGTGTGGGAATTTTTTGTCAGAAGCTTCAAGAGCTAAAGTGTCTCTACTTGGTCTTCTTCCTTATTTGAGGTAGGTTTCCCAATGTATTTTCCTTTAAATTAAAGAATTATTGGTTTTTTTCACTTCTCACCTTTATTTAATGTTAGTTATAAATTTATGGTTTTTTTAATAATTTCTTATTGTGAAAAAAAGGAATATCCTCTATGTATTTGAATTGCATGAAACTATTTTATTAAATTCACTTATTAGTGTTTTTAGAAATACCCCTTTAGACCTTATAAATGTGCTTCAGATTTAAAGTGGTGAATTGTGTTTCTTAAATGGGTTTCCAAGTGCATTCCGGGTTTCCAAAATGGTGTGTGTGTGATTCTTTAAGAAATGGTTTGGCATGAGAAAAATTATTTAAGGCACATTTGGAACTTTTGTAAAGTTAGTTATATTAAGAAAACTCTTCTTGGATGTGGTCCCCTTTCTTTATTTGAGTTGTATATTATGGGGGTCCACTGTGTAGGACTCCTCTGTGATCAAATGGTAGAAAGGCAATGGACATATTCTTTGTGGTGACTCGGGTGATGCATGTTGTTTGTATATATATGTGTGTGTGTGTGTGTGTGTGTGATTTGATGCTCAGCTGGCATTGGTTGGATCACCCTTTTGTTACACGTGTTGACATGGGAACCTAGCATAGTAGGTGAATTTTCTGTGAATGATTATTGCACTAGTTTAGATTATACAATGGCTAGTGGCCCATAGCAGAGAGATGTTTTTTATTATTATTTTTATGGGATTAGGCCCCTCGACCAAGATAGGTAGGGAAACGGTCGGGAGTTAGGGAATTATGATGTCATTGAGAGTAGGCATGCCTTCAGAATGAGTCACATGTATAGTACGTTCTAGACTATTCACGATCTCCTAGATTCTCCCATGTATTTTGGAACTTAGTTGTCTGTGGCGGATGATTTTGGTTCCTTGTTTGGCTAGTTATTCATGTGCTCTATTTTCCATTGCCCTTATTATGTGTTTGTTGTCCTTTATTTCTTTATTGGTGTAACCTATTTGAGAAAGTGATGAGTTTTTTTGAAAATGTTTACAGAAAATAACTTAAAATTGTTTTTCACTTTTTTTTCTTCCTTTTTAAGTAAGATCAAACTTTCTTTATCTATAAAATTCTAGTGTCTCTTTCATGAAGAAGAACCCAATTTTAAATGTAAAAGGGAAATGGAACATGATTTATTTTAAATAAGAAAATGTGTAAAAACCTAGTTTTATACATTGTATTTCAAACTTGAAATTGATGGATATTTTGTTTAAAGGAAATTAATATGAGAATAGATTGTTTGGGCATGCCTACTAAGTTTTAATACTCACACCTATAGTTTTATCTTTATTTTTATCTTTTGTTGTTGCACCTTTCTTGGATCTGGTCTCCATAGTGTGATGTTGGATTTAGGTTGGTGGTGACCCATAGGGTCACATGGAGGTATGTAAAACTTTTTTTTCTCGCCAATACTAGTTTTAGTTTTAATTGTTCATTTTTTTCATTTATGGTCCAAACTATTCCCACCTATTAAATCTTGATGCTCGGCACTAGTTGTCAGCCTGTGGGGATTGGGAATGCCCTTTGGACCATTTTGCAGGCTGGCTTGAGTGATTGGTTTAGGGTCGACCCGGGTTGGTTCATGACAAAATGGTATCATAGGAGGCCCTTGTTATTTGGGGTGTCTGGTAGATGGATATTAAGACTTTTGGGGCTCAGGAGGTAGGTTACGGGCTGGTTCCTAATCACCACCACTCATGAAAAGACCTGAGTTACCAGGGTTAGTCCAATTTTTGAGTATTTTGCCTTTGTTTTAGATTGAGGGATGAGAATAGGGGTGAATTAGTGTCATTCTGTGACCCCACAAGGAGTAGTGACCCTTGTGGAGCCCAGGTTCCCAGTTCAAGGTCCTCTAGTGTTATGTCTTACTTGGGGTGTGGCTCACTACCACGTTATTTGGTTGGTCATAAGCACTAGTTCCTTATTCCGAATGTTCATTTTTGGTTGTGATTTGTCTTAATTTTGGTTGGTGTTGGAGTGTTTTTGGAAATTAAGGTAGTTTTGAATTGAAATGGATCTTTCTCTAATGGTTTTAAAAATGGTAAAAAGGGGATTTCTTTCAAGTTGTTTTGAAATTGGTGAAGTGTGTTTTTAAAGAGTAAGTGTTTCAATTTGGAAAAGTTGGATTATGTTTGTATTTGGTAACGGAACAAAAAGTGAGAACCTTGGTATTCCTTAGGATAATTCTCATGTGTGTGGGTAGACACATGGTGCACATTGACACATATGTACAGGTGATTTGAGTGGAAAGGGGTGAAGGATTATGTGGCGTTTCATTGGATTCCATGGGTGGGGTTTTGGAATTTAAGGTTTGGCTTGATTTTTCAAAAATTTACTTGAATAAAAAAGTGATTTTGGGACTTGATTTTTATTGAAAAGTGTGTTTTTCCTTTTTTTTATATATTTGACTTATGAGTCTATTACCCTTGGCTTGGGGTATTTCTTTTTATTGTGTTTAATATTGTTCTGGATTCTGGGCTGGTTGTCTCAGCTCAGGGTGTTTCTTTTGATTAAGTTTTGGCCTGATGCCAGATTTGATTTTGTTTTTCATGTTTTCCTGAATATTACACCTAGAAATGTCCTCAAAAGTTGTTAACGAGTTGTGCCCAATTCTAGCTTCTATCAAGTTTTTCTTGTCCTTCGAGGCTTTTGGTGTAACGACCCAATATTTTTGAGTAGTATATTAACTTACTCTTAATGATTTAATAATATGTTAATGGTTAATGCAGAAAGAGGAGTCGATGGCTTCATCCAGTAGACTCGACCCTTATGAATCCCACTTATCAGAGCTTGGGAAGGAGGTAGCATCTGTGGGCTTCGCTTTGGACCAAGCCCAAGCCGAACTCCAGCGTGTCAAGCCTGAACGGAAACGCCTATGGGAGAAGTTCAAGTTAGTAGAGATTACTACTAGGGAAATGTTATCTGAGCCTCCCTCAGATTCTCTCACCATAGCACACCTTACACTTAGGTCTTATGCCGGTGTTATAAGGGGCTATGTGATGAGACCCTAGCTTCCTTGTGTAATCCTTTCGGGTGAAAAAATTGAGATATCATCCTTTAGTGATGTTTGTGGATTTTCTTTTGTCCGGATAATTTTAGGATATATTTTATTGATGAATTTTTGAAAAAGGGATATTTTAAAACATTTATGTAAACCCTAAATAACTAATGATGTGTAATGATTTTCAAAAAATGGTCTTCTACAAAAGTGTTCAGCAAGGAATTTGGAGTCTAATAAGATCAACTTAATTTTTGATGAATAGTAAATTATGAATAGAGATTTTACGCTTAGGATTAGTAATGTGACCAAATGGATTAGTAATTTCACTCAAAGAAAGTTTTAATATAATTTGGACACCTAGATTAAGTAATGTGATTCAATAAAATGGGTAAATAACGGTTTCATAATTTTTTAGTCAAGTATTAGTTTTTTCGGATGAATAGTGTTTTTTAATTAAAAATAATTAGAAAATTATTTTTATAAAAAGGACTTTATTTTTGAACTCAGAGCATCGATATTATGTTAAGGTAATTTTTGGGGATTTTTCTGAAAAAAATGAATTTTCAATGAATAGTGTTTTTATTTAAAAATTAAATTAAAAATATTTAGAAAATTATTTTTATAAAATGGATTTCATTTTTGAAATCAGAGCATTGATATTTGGTTAAGGTGAAATTTTGGGATTATTCTGAGAAAGTTGGATTTTTGATGAATAGTGAAAATATAGTTTTTAAGTTATGGGTGTTTAATGACATCATTAAATGATGTATTAAGTATATATTCAATATGGTCTAATTATGAATAGTAAGATAAGGTATGAGGTGTCCCAAGTGGCCAATACCATGGGCAAATACCATGGGCAAGCCCATGGTTTTTTCAAAACCACTAGTGAGGTGTCCCTTGGCCATTATTGCCTTGTCCCCTCACTTTCCCTATAAATACCCACCCTTTCCTCCTTTAGTTTTCACTCCCAACTCTCCCCCAACGAAGTTATGGTCTCCTTACCTCCCAAGGAGTCCTCCCAAGGTTCCCCCAAGCCCTCAAGTTCCAAACCTTTGAGTTTCAAGAGTCACGTTTTAAGGTAAGGGATCTGACCTCTCTCTTTCTTTTCATGTAATCCTTTTTATGTCATTCCTTTTATGCTCCATGTTCTTATGTGAGAGGATGTTCTTTTATATTCCTATTACTTACCTTTTCATGTTTATATGATGAGAGATCCCCTATTACTCTCATCATTTCGTTTTATGAATGTTTAAGTGACGCCGTTAGGCTGCCGAATTTTTAAGGGATTCTTTCACCCTTCTCATTTTTCAAGTTAGATTTTCATTTCAAGTCTTTCAAGTTCCTTTTTTATGATGGGGTATGATATCTATATCTATCATACTGATCTCTTATGATCATATGATGAGGGACCCTATTTGATCTTGTCAATTCTTTTTATTGAATTTTAAGTGACGTTGTTAGGCTGCCGAATTTTCATAAGAGAAATCTAATTTTTGTCTTCCTTCCATGTTTTTCATTTCAAATGGTATGTCCTTCAAATTTCATTACCATGTCCATATATCCTTCTTATTCTGTCCCCTTACTGTTTTATGGATCATTTATGAGTGGGTGACCCATGTCCCCTCTCTTTTCAATGTTTTCTAAAACCCCGAAACATAGCCGTTATGCTGCAGAATTTTCGTCTCAAAATGCCTCTCTCTCTTTTCTCAAAATTATTTTATCTTATAATGTGAATACTCAAAGCTCTTATTTCTACAAGGTTATTCACATATATATCAAAATGTTCTATTTTAAATTCTGGGATTTACATACATGAGACCCACTTTCCCTTCCGTGGGTTTAAAGTGCCGTAAAGATCATGTCTTTAAAGCAGTTTTTAAAACATTATGATTATGAAATGAAACCCATTTATTTTATTCTATGTGGGTTATTTATGAAATGTTTGATGATGATATATGTGGCTCACATGATAATAAAGTCAAATTTAAGGGTGCGCCCTGATAGCGCTCCAATGCATTGGGTAATGATGTAACCACTAGAGATTACAATTTTCACGATACCTTGGTGAATAACCTTGGTAATTTTCAAATGACACCTTGGGGATGGACCTTGGTGATATGTTCATGATTGTCTATGTTAAATGATGTAGCCACATCTTCAAGTTATGGAAAATGTTATTTTTATTATGAAATGCCTCATGATTTCTTTCTCATGCCTTAAAGTTCTTTTCATGTCCTTATTGAAGTATCTCAAGTTCACATGTAAAATGTTCCTCTTGTTTCCCTTACTGGGCCTTCTGCTCACCCTTTCTTTTGATGTATGTTCCCAGGTTATGAGATTCAGTAATGAACCTAGGATGAACTTAAGGAGAAGCCTTTCAAGTGTTTAAGAAGAATGTTTTATTTTGTTTTCATGTATTATGTTCCTGGTTTCCAAGACACTAGACCTTAAAGATCCTTAGTTTTGTGTAATGTAATGAAAGTTTATGTTATAAAATGGCGGGATGTTATAGTTGGTATCAAAGTATGGTTTAGTTATTTGTGGAAATTAGGATATAAAAACTTTAGGAAGAGCCCTATAGAAAAGTTTAAAAATAGGAAAACTTCCTGGTATTTTGGTAAGTATTGAGTAAGTGGTTTATCAAACAGATACATCCCTGTCTGGATACGAGCAGGTAGAGGCGGCTCTGGCACAGATGTACATAGGGGTAAAACCCGAAAACACCGCTTTGAGCTAGACTCGAACGGGAACTAGTGCATGATAACGGGCTTTGCTGCACTCTTGGTTACGACACTCCCGGGGGATATGTTTGGTTAATCACAAGCTTTTTATGAATCATTATGAAGGAATTATAGAAAAGTGTAATTGTCTAAGCATGAAGTCTTAGTTAAAAGATCCATAAATGAAATAAGTTTCTCACTAAGGTTTTATTCTTTTAGAAAATGGCGGGCAATAGGAGGAACCGTGCCGATGGTGACCGCAATGCA
Source organism: Viscum album (assembly GCA_963277665.1). Classification (NCBI taxonomy): domain Eukaryota; kingdom Viridiplantae; phylum Streptophyta; class Magnoliopsida; order Santalales; family Viscaceae; genus Viscum; species Viscum album. Next base: position 912,707,004 of record OY728145.1, read on the forward strand.
CCATGTGCTGATGGCCCTCCGATGGAAGCCGGAATGGAAACATTCATGCGAATGATGAACCAACTGACTCAAGTTATGAGTAATAACTTGAATCAAGCTGAGAGGCCGACCTCACCACGAAGGGAACAACTTTCTGTTGAGTCCTTCATGCGTCAACGACCACCAACATTCATTGGATCTACTGACCCATTGGTTTCGGAACAATGGATAAGCTCCATTGAAAAGATCTTTTTTGTACTTCATTGTTCGGAACAAGAAAAAGTCACCCTTGCTGTTTACCGCCTAGAGGGAGAAGCTGATCAGTGGTGGTCACTGATCAAAAACACGAAGCCACGAGGAGAGATGGAAGCTATGGAGTGGGAAGAGTTCCAGGGAATATTCTTTAATAAGTATTTCCCTCATTCGATGAGAACGAGAATGGAGAAAGAATTTCTCGAGCTGAAGCAAAAGGAGAATGAATCAGTTGGAACCTATGAGATGAACTTCACAAGGATTTCCCGTTATACCTCAAGCTTTGTCATGGACCCTAATGGGAAGGTTGATAGATTCTTTGGTGGACTATGACCTCATCTGCGGAAGAATCTAGCCAACAGGGACTATGATAGCTATGAAGAAATAGTTCGAAATGCCATGAAAGTTGAACTAGAGTTTGGGGAGACACGGTGGTCTCACAAATCTAATGAGAAGAAGAGAACTATAGAACCAAGCCTGGGAAGAAGTTTTGATCAGGAAAGAGGTGGAAAGCATATGCAACATGCCACATGCAATAAATGTGGGAAGAAGCATTCGGGGAACTGCTTGATCGGAAGTGGTAAGTGCTATAGGTGTGGAAAAGAGGGCCATATTTCTTGGAATTTTCGTAGTGATGTGAAGCCTCAACTTCCCAACACTAACGACAGAGGAAATATGGTTCTGGCCCTACCCAAAGTCACATGCTTCAAGTGTGGACAGCTTGGGCACTTTTCTAATCAATGTCCAAATCCGAGGGCAGTGGAGGGGAATCACCATCAACCTCAGCAGAGGCCAAGGGAGCAAGGTTGTGCTTTTTCTATCACAACAACTGAAGTTGAAGTTCCGAACGATGTGGTAGTAGGTACTCTTGTTGTCCTCTCAAAACTAGAAAGTACTTTATTTGATTCTGTTTCTACGCATTCCTTTATTTCCTCCAAGTTTTCAAGGAATATAGAATCAATCCCCGAACTGCTAGAGGTAGAGTTGTCAGTCAAGACTCCAAGTGGGATTATCCATGCATCAACAGTGTTTAGAGACTCTAGTGTTTACTTTAGTGAGCACAATCTTATCGCAAATCTAGTAGTCATTCCCATGTTGGAATTTGACGTTATACTAGGGATGGACTGGATCTCAAAGTATAATGCTAAGATCAAATGCAGAAGTAAGGAAATCTCAGTAGTCTTGAATAAACGACCTACAGTTATCTTCCAAGGAGAGATATCCCGAACTGATCCCTATCTAGAAGCACCTCCCATAGATTTTTTTATGGAGTTAATTGGTGATGATGAAGAAGGAAAAGGGAGCATACAAATAGAAGATGTTCCGATTGTTCAGGAATACATGGATGTATTTCCTGAGGAGTTACCTGGACCTTCCCCAGAAAGAGAGGTAGATTTCTCCATTGAACTCGTACCTGGGTCTCAACCGATATCAAAGACTCTATATAGAATGGCAAATGTGGATCTAGAAGAGTTAAAGAAACAAATCCAAGACTTGTTGGAGAAGGGGTTTATCCGACCGAGTGTGTCTCCTTGGGGGGAACCAGTTCTCTTTGTGAAGAAGAAGGATGGATCAATGCGGCTATTCATTGATTATAGAGAACTGAACGGGATCACAGTGAAGAACAGATACCCTCTTCCAAGAATTGATGATTTATTTGACCAACATTGTGGGGCTCAATTCTTCTCTAAGATTGACCTTCGGTCTGGTTATCATCAACTGAGGTTGAAGAAGGAAGATATTCCAAAGACTGCCTTCCGATCAAGATATGGGCATTATGAGTTTACTGTTATGCCTTTCGGCTTGACTAATGCTCCTGCTATTTTCATGGATTTGAGGAATAGAGTCTTTAAGGACTACCTTGATAACTTTGTGGTAGTTTTTATTGATGATATTTTGATATATTCAAAAAATCGTGAGGAGCATGAAGATCATCTAAGGGTTATATTGAAAACTCTGCGGAAGGAGAGGCTCTTTGGGAAGTTCAGAAAGTGTGAGTTTTGGTTACAGCAAGTGGCTTTCTTGGGGAACATCGTAACCAATGAAGGAATCTCGGTTGACCCTGCAAAGACAATGGTTGTGGAGGAGTGGCCTCAACCCACAACAGTAACTGAGATTCGTAGTTTCCTTGGTTTAGCGGGATATTATAGGAGGTTTGTGAAAAACTTTTCACGACTTTCTAATCCACTAACAAAGTTGACTCGAAAAGGGGTTAAGTTCATCTGGACAAAGGAATGCGAGGAAAGTTTCCAAGAGCTGAAGAAGAGATTGGTTACTGCACCTGTGTTAACACTACCCTCTATCGGAGAAGGATTCGTTATTTTTAGCGATGCATCTCTGAAAGGGCTTGGGTGCGTCCTCATGCAAAATGACAAGGTAATTTCTTATGCATCTCGACAGTTGAAGATTCATGAGTAGAATTATCATACGCATGATCTAGAGCTGGCGGCAGTTGTTTTTTCTCTAAAGATATGGAGGCACTATCTTTATGGGGAGAAATGTGATATATACACTGACCACCAAAGTCTAAAGTATATTTTCACTCAGAAAGAATTGAACATGAGACAAAGGAGATGGTTGGAGCTTATTAAAGACTATGATTGTTCAATTTATTATCACCCTGGAAGAGAAAACAAAGTCGCGGATGCGTTAAGTAGGAAAGATCTTGTTGTTCTGGAAACAATGAGGATCCTAGGGGATCCCTTGAATAAAGATCTAGTAAAATTGGACATGGGAATTATAAGGAAAGGGACATCATCAACCCTATCCCAAATGATTTCTCAACCTTCATTACTAGAGAAGATCAAGAAGGCTCAAAAGAAGATCCTTTGCTGCAGGAGAAGTTAGAGGCTGTAAAGGATGGGAAGTTCCCTGATTTCAGTATTGATCAAGAAGGTGTATTGAAATTTCGTACAAGATTATGTGTTCCATCTATTTCGGAGATAAAGAAAAAACTGATGGATGAAGCTCATAGCTCTACTTTCTCTATACATCCGGGAAGCACTAAGATGTATAGAGACCTTCGTGATCATTATTGGTGGGATAACATGGAGAGGGAGATTGCTGATTACACTACAAGGTGCCTGGTGTGTCAGCAAGTAAAGGCAGAACAACAACTTCCTAAGGGGGTATTACAACTGCTACCCATACCAGTATGGAAGTGGGATAATATCACTATGGACTTTGTAACTGGTCTCCCGAAAACATCCAAAGGAAACAATGCGATATGGGTTATTGTGGACCGTCTCACCAAGACAGCCCATTTTATCTCTATTCGAGAAGATTTCTCTCTGGATCATCTTGTCAAGATATACATGAAGGAAGTGGTAAGGCTGCATGGGGTACCACTATCCATCGTATCTGATCGTGACCCAAGATTCACATCAAAATTCTGGAGAAGTCTTCAACATGCTCTAAATACTGAATTGAATTTTAGTACGGCCTATCATCCTCAAATTGATGGCCAATCTAAAAGGACTATTCAGACACTCGAAGACATGTTGAGATTATGCTCAATGGAATTTAAGGGTGGATGGGATCAACACCTCCCATTAGTGGATTTCTCCTATAACAACAGCTTCCATGCGAGTATTCAGATGGCACCCTATGAAGCTTTGTATGGAAAGCGGTGTAGAACTCCTACTTGTTGGGATGAAACTGGTGAGAGGAAGCTTCTTGGTCCTGATCTCGTGCAAGAGATGACGGAACAGGTTCATGCCATCCAACAACACATAAAGGCAGCTCAGAGTCGACAGAAGATCTATGCTGACAATCGTCGAAGGGACTTGGAGTTTGGTGTTGGTGACAAAGTATTCCTTTGAATTTCTCCATGGAAGAGAGTCATGTGGTTTGGGAAGAAAGGGAAGCTCAGCCCTAGGTACATTGGCCCCTATGAAATCCTTGATCGCATAGGAGCAGTGGCCTATCGTCTAGCACTTCCACCGAACCTAGCTCAAGTTCATGATGTCTTCCATGTATCTCTCTTGAGGAAGTACATACCCGACCCTTCGCATGTATTAAACCCAGAGGTGGTACAACTGGAACATGACCTCTCTTATGAGGAGCAGCCAGTGGAGATCTTGGACCGTAGAGACAAGGTCCTACGAAACAAGACTACCCACCTTGTGAAAGTGTTGTGGAGGAATCATAAATATGAAGAAGTGACTTGGGATCCTGAGGAAACAATGAAGCAAAAGTACCCTCACCTTTTCGACTAGGCCTCAAGTGTAAATTTCGGGGACGAAATTTCTTAAGGGGGGAAGAATGTAACGACCCAATATTTTTGAGTAGTATATTAACTTACTCTTAATGATTTAATAAGATGTTAATGGTTAATGCAGAAAGAGGAGTCGATGGCTTCATCCAGTAGACTCGACCCTTATGAAGCCCACTTATCAGAGCTTGGGAATGAGGTAGCATCTGTGGGCTTCGCTTTGGACCAAGCCCAAGCCGAACTCCAGCGTGTCAAGATTGAACGGAAATGCCTACGGGAGAAGTTCAAGTTAGTAGAGATTACTACTAGGGCAATGTTATCTGAGCCTCCCTCAGATTCTCTCACCATAGCACACCTTACACTTAGGTCTTATGCCGGTGTTATAAGGGGCTATGTGATGAGACCCTAGCTTCCTTGTGTAATCCTTTCGGGTGAAAAAATTGAGATATCATCCTTTAGTGATGTTTGTGGATTTTCTTTTGTCCGGATAATTTTAGGATATATTTTATTGATGAATTTTTGAAAAAGGGATATTTTAAAACATTTATGTACACCCTAAATAACTAATGATGTGTAATGATTTTCAAAAAATGGTCTTCTAAAAAAGTGTTCAGTAAGGAATTTGGAGTCTAATAAGATCAACTTAATTTTTGATGAATAGTAAATTATGAAAAGTGATTTTACGCTTAGGATTAGTAATGTGACCAAATGGATTAGTAATTTCACTCAAAGAAAGTTTTAATATAATTTGGACACCTAGATTAAGTAATGTGATTCAATAAAATTGGTAAATAACGGTTTCATAAATTGTTAGTCAAGTATTAGTTTTTCCGAATGAATAGTGTTTTTTAATTAAAAATTTAATTAAAAATAATTAGAAAATTATTTTTATAAAAAGGACTTTATTTTTGAACTCAGAGCATCGATATTATGTTAAGGTAATTTTTGGGGATTTTTCTGAAAAAAATGAATTTTCGATGAATAGTGTTTTTATTTAAAAATTAAATTAAAAATATTTAGAAAATTATTTTTATAAAATGGATTTCATTTTTTAAATCAGAGCATTGATATTTGGTTAAGGTGAAATTTTGGGATTATTCTGAGAAAGTTGGATTTTTGATGAATAGTGAAAATATAGTTTTTAAGTTATGCGTGTTTAATGACATCATTAAATGATGTATTAAGTATATATTCAATATGGTCGAATTATGAATAGTAAGATAAGGTATGATGTGTCCCAAGTGGCCAATACCATGGGCAAATACCATGGGCAAGCCCATGGTTTTGCCAAAACCACTAGTGAGGTGTCCCTTGGCCATTATTGCCTTGTCCCCTCACTTTCCCTATAAATACCCACCCTTTCCTCCTTTAGTTTTCACTCCCAACTCTCCCCCAACGAATTTCTGGTCTCCTTACCTCCCAAGGAGTCCTCCCAAGGTTCCCCCAAGCCCTCAAGGTCCAAACCTTTGAGTTTCAAGAGTCACGTTTTAAGGTAAGGGATCCGACCTCTCTCTTTCTTTTCATGTAATCCTTTTTATGTCATTCCTTTTATGCTCCATGTTCTTATGTGAGAGGATGTTCTTTTATATTCCTCTTACTGCCATTTTAATGTTTATATGATGAGAGATCCCCTCTTAATCTCATCATTTCGTTTTATGAATGTTTAAGTGACGCCGTTATGCTGCCGAATTTTTAAGGGATTCTTTCACCCTTCTCATTTTTCAAGTTCGATTTTCATTTCAAGTCTTTCAAGTTCCTTTTTTATGATGGGGTATGATCTCTATATCTATCATACTGATCTCTTATGATCATATTATTAGGTACCCTATTTGATCTTGTCAATTCTTTTTATTGAAGTTTAAGTGACGCCGTTAGGCTGCCGAATTTTCATAAGAGAAATCTAATTTTTGTCTTCCTTCCATGTTTTTCATTTCAAAGGGTATGTCCTTAAAATTTCATTACCATGTCCATATAACCTTCTTATTATGTCCCCTTACTGTTTTATGGATCATTTATGAGTGGGTGACCCATGTCCCCTCTCTTTTCAATATTTTCTAAAACCCCGAAACATAGCCGTTATGCTGCAGAATTTTCATCTCAAAATGCCTCTCTCTCTTTTCTCAAAATTATTTTATGTTATAAAGTGAATACTCAAAGCTCTTATTTATACAAGGGTATTCACATATATATCAAAATGTTCTATTTTAAATTTTTTGATTTACATACATGAGACCCACTTTCCCTTCTGTGGGTTTAAAGTGCCGTAAAGATCATGTCTTTAAATGATGTAGCCACATCTTCAAGTTATGGAAAATGTTATTTTTATTATGAAATGCCTCATGATTTATTTCTCATGACTTAAAGTTCTTTTCATGTCCTTATTGAAGTATCTCAAGTTCACATGTAAAATGTTCCTCTTGTTTCCCTTACTGGGCCTTCTGCTCACCCTTTCTTTTGATGTATGTTCCCAGGTTATGAGATGCAGTAATGAACCTAGGATGAACTTAAGGAGAAGCCTTTCAAGTGTTTAAGAAGAATGTTTTAAATTGTTTTCATGTATTATGTTCCTAGTTTCCAAGACACTAGACCTTAAATATCCTCATTTTTGTGTAATGTAATGAAAGTTTATGTTATAAAATGGCGGGATGCTATATTTGGGGTCTATTAGGGGCAGTGAAGCGGTTTGAGGAGAGTAGAGAATATCTTTGGGTGGTTGGGGACTCCCGAGTTTGTTAGAGTTCGTATTGTCTTGGGTTTGGTGTAGGGTATAGGCTTGGACCAGTAGAGGTGGATGTCTTATCACACTTGTAGTTGGGATGATGTGGGAGGTGTTGAATTCTATCTTCATCCAATGGATCATACTTGAGGAGGTGAAGGAGAAAAGAGGTAAGAGCTCGTCCATAGTTAACAAGGACAGTGGTTGCTGAAGGGCTGTGTCAGCCACTTTAAGTAGTCAGAACCTGGATCACAAATGCTTGGAAAATCTGACACCTCTCGTCATTCTTAAGGGTCCCCCATTTTGAAAGCGGGGTGTATCAGAGGAACTCGTTTCTGAAGAATCCCTTTCATCGGTGTTGACTTCTAGTTTGTCATACCACTTTCTGATGTGCCATTGGTATGGACGTTTTGGGAATTCCAAGATGCTTTATCACATCCCTATGAAGCCTTGCTATTGTTGTGGCCATTCAGATCACCGAGGAAAGTTCTGTAAGAAGATCCGTTAGAGGAAGGAGTTCTGATTGGGGGATGCTAGTGTCTGACTGTGAGGCATAAAATTCTTTAGCCATTAGAGACCCATAATCAGGTCTCAGGGTGAAGCTCGTTCATAGTCAGGGTTTTAGAGGCATGTGAGACCTTTGTTTGGTTCTTTATATTTCATCTTGGAATAAAGACATTCAGGGTTTCCTTGTTCTTGTTTTCCCACTATTTTAAGTTCATCTTTTGTGGTGATAGTGAAATGAACTTATTCTTTTGTGATCATAGTAGTCACGTTCTTCTAAATGTTTCCTGTAGAATTGTTTGTTTTTCTTAAAAGTGTATTTTTCCATTGTGTGGTTTGGTACTTATTTTATTAGTGATCATTTGGAGATGTGAGTGTTGGGGGTTTTTGTCTTATGTTGAGAGTTCCAGGTTTTAGTGGAGGCGTTGTCTCACTCGTACTAAGGGAGTTGGATGTGTTGGGAGTTTTAGATCAGTGTAGGGAATTCTTAGTTCCAGTAGTGTTGTTATAGGTATTTCCTTGTTCTGGTACCCCGATATGTTGGGTGTCCTTGTAGTGGTTTTCCGTTTAAATCTCAACAGTCATGTTCAACTCATGTGGATAAGTCGGTATGTTTAGGTTGGGAGTTCCCGCGTTATCCCTCCTCGGGTTGGGGTGTGTGGGTTTTAAATTTTTTGTGTTAGTCGAGTTCTTGTGGTGGGGAGAACTCACCCATGTTCTCCTCTCATTTTATGTCATGGTTTCTTCATGATCGGTTTGGTGTAACCATTACAGTGAAAGGTCACACGAAGTTATTGTCCTCTCTTGGTTTTGATCGGGCATGGACTCGAGTTTCGATTATCCTTTGGCTTGGTGACTTTATGGGGGAATAAAGTGTATGTGTTAGGGAGAATTGTCACACCTTGACCTTGAATATCAATTATTTTAATCATTTTATTTATTATTATTATTATTATTATTATTATTATTATTATTATTATTAAGTTTATTATTAATTTTGTTTTATATTGGTTTTTTTTCTTTTCCTTTTTCTTTATTTTATTCTTTCTCTTTTCTTTCTTTCTTTTTCTTCTTATTTCTTTCTTCCCTCTTCTCTTCGCGTCACGTGGGTTGTGCCTCTTCCCCCCTCCCCTCTCCATGCTCCCCCTTCATGGCTAGCTTCCCCTCTCACCGCTCCATCTTTGGCGGCCTGACCTCCCCCCCTGCTCAGCCCTCTACTCATGCGGCAGTCCTCTGGTTGGCCTCCTCTTCAAGCACGACACTTCCTCTGAACTCCCCACTCCCTCATGGCCCTCTCTTCTTTGACGAAACCATCGGATCCCCCCCCCCCGGTTTTGTGGTCGGCTCATGAAGTTAATCCCTCTTCTCCTTCCACCTCCCTCATTTCAGCATTTTCCCTCCTTTGTGTAACCCCGTTTGGTCTGGCCGAACCCTAGGTTTTTGGGAAAACTGATTTTTTACTTGTCTATTATTCTTAGGGTGTGCTTCTTGTCCATGGGGCCTTTTTCTCCCTTCTGTTGAAGCATTTTTGCAAATGCACGCCTTTGAGGTAAGTTTTTCCATCCCTTTTCTTTCTGATGGAAACCATTGGTTCTTGGATGTCTTCAATTAATTTATAAATGTGTTACGCACCTTGTTTATACTCATAGTTAGCTCAATTATGGTATTGTCATGTTAGTATAATTTGATTAAAAATGGGTTTCAAAGTGATTCTTGGTTTATGATAAGTGTGTTTGATTTAATTCCCAGTTTTTTCTTAATAATTCTTTTTCTATATGATTCACACTTGAGGATGCTTATTGTGGTGCTTTTTTATATTAACATAATTTTTTAAAAATAAATTTTGAAGTGAATATTCTATTATGCATATGTATTCACATATCAAATGTTTTTGGTTAAATTCCATTTGGATTTTAATAGTGAAATTAGATGTTTTATGTGGTGTGAAATATATTTTAGAAGTGTTTTTGATGTGACTGTATGATGAAAGTGTATTTTCTAAATAATATGGTTATTTTTTCATGTTTTCTTTATTAGGGTACTCCTTGGAAGTGTTTTTAGGATTATGAAAAATGTGTGAAATGTTTTTTTCAAAGGCACTTGAGATGCAAATGCATTGATAGTGGGTTTTTACAAATAGTTTCCATGAATTGATTAATTAATAGTAAATGAATTTGAAAAATGGTTTTTGTGTGTCTCTTGAAATTTTTGGTGTGTCACTAGATGTTGACACACCCATGGGTGCACTAGGTGCATACATGGGGGTTTCATCAAAGGAAGGTGATTCTTTAAATTGGTGTTTCCTTGAAAACTTGTTTTCCTAAATGGTTACTATTTTCCAAATGATTTTGGTTCCTCTTGTTTAATTAATTAGAGATTGGGTGAATCCTTGGTGGTGCACGCACACACATGCATAGGTACGTATGTGTATATGTATATATATATATATATATATCTACTGCACATATTCCCTCATGGAACAGGGAATATGTTCAATGGATTAAGGGTATATATATATATATATATATGAGAATGTATGTGTGTGCTAGTGTGGGAATTTTTTGTAGGAAGGTTTTAGAGCCGAAGTGTCTCAGCTTGGTCTGCTTCCTTCTTTGAGGTAGGTTTCTCTATGCATTTTCCTTTAAATTAAAGAATTACTGGTTTCTTTCACTTCACACCTTTATTTAATGTTAGTTATAAATTTATGGTTTTTTGAATAATTTATTATTTTGAAATAAAGTAATACCCTCTATGTATTTGAATTGCATGAAACGTTTTTATTAAATGTTCTTATTAGTGTTTCTGGAAATGCCCCTTTGGCCCTTATAAATGTGCTTCAAATTTAAAGTGGTTAATTAGGTTTATTAAATGGGTTTCCAAGTGCATTCCTAGTTTCTAAAATGGTGTGCTTGTGATTCTTTAAGAAATGTTTTGGCATGAGAAAAAATGTGTGAGGATCGATTGGCACTTTTTTAAAGCTAGTTATCTCAAGAAAACTCTCCTTGGATGTGGTTCATTCTCTTTAGTTGAGTTGTATATTATGGGGGTCTACTGTGTAGGACTCCTCTATGATCAAATGGTAGAAATGTGAGGTACATATTCCTTGGGGTGACTCAGGTGATGCATGTTGTGTGTGTTTGTATGTGTGTGTGTGTTTGTGTGTGTGTCTATGTGATTTGATGCTCATCTTGAATCGGTTGGATCACCCTTTTGTTACATGTGTTGACATGGTAACCTGGCATGGTAAGTGAATTTTCCGTGAATGATTCATGCACTGGTATAGATTACTCACTGGATAGTGGCCCATAGGAAAGAGATGTTTTGTTATTGTTATTGTTATGGGATTGGGCTCCTCGACCAGGCCAGGTAGGGCGACGGTTAGGCGTTAGGGTGTTATGACGTCATCAAGAGTAGGCATTCCTTCAGGATGAGCCACATGTATAGTACATTCTAGACTATTCACAAGCTCCTGGTTTCTCCTATGTATTTTGGAACTTATTTGTCTATGGCGGATGATTATAGTTCCTTGTTTGGATAGTTATTCATGTGATCTATTTTCCATTTCCCTTATTGTGTTGTTGTTGTCCTTTCTTCCGTGATTGGTGTAACCTCTTTGAGAAATTGATGATTTTTTTGAAAATATTTACGGAAAATAACTTAAAATAAATTCACTTTTTTCTTCCTTTTTAAGTGAGAGAAAACTTTATTTCTCTCTAAAATGTTAATGTATATTTCATGAAGAAGAACCTACTTTTAAATGAAAAAAGGCAATGGAAAGTGATTTATTTTAAAGAAGAAAATGTGTAAAAACCTAGTTCTATACATTTTATTTCAAACTTGAAATTGATGGATCTTTTATTTAAAGGAAATGCATATGAGGATAGATTATTTAGACATGCTTAATGAGTTTTAATACTCACGTATATAGTTTTGTATATGTTTTTAACTTTGGGTGCTACGCCTTTCTTAGATACGACTTCCATAGAATGACATTGGATTGAGGTTGGTGGTAACCCATAAGGTCACATGGAGGTATGTACAACTTTTTTTTCTCGCCGCTACTAGTTTTTGTTTTCATTGTTCAGTTTGTTTATTTATTTGTTTTTAATTTATGGGAAAAACCATTCCCACCTATTTAATCATGATACCCAGCACTAGTTTCCAGCCCGTGGGGATCAAGAACACCCTTCGCGCCATATCACGGGCCAGCTCAGGTGACCAGTTTAGTGTCGACCCGGGTTGGTTCGTGACACTGCCTTCATTGACCAGTGATAGTTTTGATTCTAAACATGTCACACATAACCAAAGTGGAATGGTGAAATATCCAACCATAAGAATTTAATCTAGTAACCCTAAGATATATGTTGGCATGGTTCCCAACCAATCCATAATCATATTCCAGAACACTAAGTTGGCATAATTTCCAACTTACCATAGTTGAATGTCTCCACATACTCAGTTGGTAACATGCCCAATCATCCCACTGTAATTTATTGGTAGGTTAAAACCATACCTAAAAACTCGATAATTTCAAGAAAATGGGTTGGAACCATGCCTTATCCCACTCACAACACATAGGGGGTAGGTTGACATTTTATACACCCATTTATACATTTGAGAAACTTAGGGGGTATTTCACCCAAACTCTATACCAATAAAGAGACTTATTTTTTATCATTCCCAATATCGATGTTAAGAAAGAGACATGGTTGGAATCATTCTTAGCCTAAATACCAAGAATGAGAGATTTTTGGAATCACACATAACCTCAATACTAAGCAGGTGACATGGTTGTCATCATTCCCAACCTCAATACTAAAATACCCCATAGGATCAGTGTAGGCATCTGGGGGTGGATCGAGTGTTGCCTGCTTTTTAAAAAAATCCAATTTATCTTTTAAATTTTTACACCTTGTTAATTGAACATCTATTATCTATTAAGATAATAGTGAATTTAATTTGTATTTTTTTAATAATAGACACCACATAAAAATCAAGAAATCATGTAGAGGATGGAACATTATATTTTTATAAGGTTGGTCCCCTTCAAGGAAATCCTACTCATTATTATTGGTTAATCACCCAAATCACATATTTTACACAATAATAAGTTACAAATTACAATGTGTGTAAGTAACTATCATCCTAAACCATGGTACATCCTACACCCCCACACAGAACCATGATGTCTATCCATTTCCAGCATCTTGCTAGGCTTTTATCATCTCACTACACTTCATTATTCTCAAATGGTATTTAATTTTTCCTTATTGATATTTAAATTACATCACCAATATGAATAATATATCACTCTATCAACTAATATTATTTTATTCTTTAATAATATTTGAATTATAGTAGGTTTATAAGAAAAAAAGCCTATAACTTGACATCTACTTTTTGCACAGATTCTTAGATCTTCTTCAAAAACAATTCATAGCATCTTCCAAATCAAATAATCTCTCATAATCTTCATGAATCTAATATATCCTCAATCTTTGAAGGTCTCATCACCCATATCATAAACAAGAAAAACAATATTGGTCTCTACTCATTCTCTTTTTCTTTCTTATTCTTATTCTCAAACTTCTACAAATTGGATGTCATGGGATCTTATTCTTCCTTTCTCTTTGATACCCATATGATGAATCTTATTCAACATATGATTGATATCTCCTTCTTCTTCTTATTCTTCTTTGAGATATTTTTTATTCTCTCAATTATAAATAATTAGTTACACCCACTTTTTTCCTTCACTTTTTTCTCTTTTATACATAGGTCACTAGAAAATATATTTTCTATATTTGTAATATAGAAAATATTCTTTGAATATATATAGTGATACTAAACATTTCTCAAAAATTTGTATGTTGGTGTCTCCCATGATCTTCATTCTTTCTTCGTTGACCTCTTGTATCTATTGGTATTACAAAAACACCCTTAATATTTTCTTTCTTGTTTTTATTCTCTATCGACTGAACCAATCTTCCAAATATTCTACAGAATCCTTGATCACCTAATCATATTCTAAAACCACCATCAAATAAAACATTCATTCATGCTATATGAAAAACCATACAACACATCAATTTATGGCATGGACCTTTCTCATTGTGTCATAGAAACATTTTTATTTCTATAAAAAAATTTGTTTTTATCACAACCTCCATCACTACTAGATCTTATTTAACTTAGCTTGAAGATATCACAAATGATTTTTTATTATTTAGAACACTTGAGAACAAAACATGTATAATCACTTTCAATTTATAGATTTTAATAATCTAGAATCTCTCTCATAACTGGGAAATTTAAATTCTCAAAAGTTCATCTCAGCCTTGATCTCCTTCCTCTCATCCATGAAGATAAAATTATCAACCAACCAACTTGAATAACAATTTAATTTATAATATTCAAATCACTGAATATCATCTTATGCATCAATTGATTTATTTCCACTTTTATCACCAAAATTGATATTTAGATATCCTCCTTTAAAAATAATGAATAAATAGAACTGTGATATTCTACCTCAATCTTCTTAAAATCCACAATTAAATAAAGGATTTACATAGTTTCATGATGTCTTGAAAAAGAAATAATGTATTTATCATCATCCCAATTAATTTTCTACTTTAGAATTTTTTTTGGAAAGTTTATTTTCATTCAATAGAAATATCTAATTTTTATATATCCAACTTGACTCGTATAAACTCTCTATGAATCATACACATCATGGAAATCACATATATAGGTCTAGAAGACTCATACATAGATGTAAAATAACTCATACAAAAAATTCAAATAACTAATATGTGGGATCAATGACTTGTACACTACTCTGAAGGACTTATGCATGTCATGCCTGTAACGACTCGAAATTTTATCAATTGAATTTCCCTTCTTATAATTATTCAATACAGTATAAAATTCATACATCACATATAGAACCCAATAAAAACATTATTCTCATAAATGAAGAATTAAATAAGTATTTTTTATAAAAATTAAGGAACCTATACCAATGAAATAGTAAACTAGCCATTGGAATAGTAATATGACCATTAAGAATAGTAATCGGACCAATAAAATAGTAAACTCATCTATGAAAGTATAAATAAAATTTATGCATCTCAAAAATTAAAATATTATATATTTATATATTGGTGTAAGTAAATAAATGTTATAAAAATGATGAACTAAGTTTTGGTATTTTTGTGAAATGTAAATGTTTATTTACAATTTTATAATTAATATAATGATTTAAAAGAAATTTTATTTTCATAAATTGATCCATAAATTAATTTTTTTTTGTTTTATTATTATAATATAATTTTATGAGACCTTAATTAAATTTTAAAAGTGTCATAGAATAAGTTATAATATTAAAATTGGTATTTTTTTAATAAATGATGATTTTAATTAAAAAATAAAATTTCTCATATTTAAAAAATTATTTTCATAAAATGGATTCTATTTTTTAAATCTGAATGTTGAAAAATTATTGGGGTGATTTTTGGGTATTTTTCTAAAATAGTTGAATTTTTTGGGAATAATGGGATGTGGTAATTTACTATATTTAACATTTTAAGCCAAATACATGAATTATTGAGTCATGTATAAGGTATGGATGAGGTAATAACTCATTGGTTATAACACAAATGAACTATTTACTATATTTATTCATAGTAATCAACATTATTTATAGTATTTATCCAAAATAATAAATAAATAAATAAAATAATCAAAAACACCCCTCTCCTCCCACTATAAATATCACCCTAACCACCTCTTCTGATCACACCTTATAAACTTTGTATATTTCTTATATTATTAACAATTAATATCCCAAAACTCTTCCCTACATTTGGGTCTTTATGGTCTCACCAAAATACCAAATCCAAGTGCCTTAAGAAGGTTCTCAAGGACACAACATTCAAGAGGTAAAATCCTCTTTCTTTATCTTTTAATTTTTTTTATTTCTTATCATCCCCTAACCTACCCTATACACAACATAAAAATAACTCTATTATATAAATACTATAATTTTATTTTTCTAATGGGATATCCTTCATCAAAACTCTTCTCTTCTCCTTCTATTCTAAGAATTAAAACATCATTCTTGATATGTCGATTCACCGCCTTCATGGATGGCAAGTTTTTGTTTTCCATTAATGCATTCATGGATGGTCATAAAAACATTATAATGGTTAAAAAGATTATAAAATTTATATTATAACTTGTTTCATGTTTTTTAACTAATATGTATTCATAATATTAAATAATAAAACAAAACTAGTTTGTGATGATTGAAAACCCGTCAAAACAAACTAAACGTTTATCATTAATGTTCTATCTAATGAATCATACTCATAATAGAAATAATATATATATATATATATGGGACCATTTAAATATATTTAGGTGCATAAATATCATATAATTACACTTATTAAGTTTTTCTTCCATCTGATAATAAATCACATAATTAAACTCAAGGGAACCGATCATAAAATCATGAAACAAATGCACCTGAAACAAAGAAATTAAACATTATAACCCATAAAATTGGTCATAAATAAACTTAATAAAATTTTAATAAATAAAATATATGTTGAAGATGTTATTAATTAAGTTATTAATGAATCTAATTTTATTATCTATGATATTAAGTGAAAGTGAAGAACACTTTCAAACATAAGGTAAGGGATTTTCCCTGAACCTCCCAATTACCTTTGGGTTATGCTTTCTCTCTCTTTACACCAATGTAATTATTAATTATTATTATATAATTCTTCCATATTATATTTATATGTTCTAAAATTATGTATCTATATCCATTCATCCTTGTTTTATGGGGACATGCGTGTTTAAAAAGGTTCCCTTCTCAATTCCTTCCGATAAGCAATCCCGGTTAAAGGGAACTTTCCAATTTCTTACCCATTTTCAAGTACACTAAATAATATTTTTTAATACACCATTATTTTTCTAAAATCCATAATTTTATCATGAAAAAATATCTTAGTTCATTTCTATTTTTATATAAACAAGTATTCATTTTTCCTCTTTAAAGACTCTTTAATATTTTCCCTTAAACCACACTAAAGTGGATCACTTCAAAAGTTTCTTAAACACTCTTTTTACATGTTTTAACTTCAGTTGGACATAATTTATCATGATATATGCTTATTTTCTCTTATAAATTTCAAATTATGATTTAAATCCATTCTTTATTGTACACCATTATGATATTCTCTTTGGTTATTCCATATTACATGATTATGATACCCATTTCTTTCCATGGGTAACCCTAATGTTTATCCCTTATGTTTGATTCTTCATGTGGCACACATATACATGAACATGTTATGATGGGTGCACCCAGATATCACTCCAATTCATTAGGTAATTTTTAGTCTCATGAGACTTAATTTATGGGATTAGGGAGTAAACTTAATCCATTATGGGACTTTTTCAACCATGTGATATAGTCTTGGAAGTTATCCTTGACCCGTGTTTATGTCATGTTATATGTTGTTTCCACGTTCCTATGTTTCCATGATTATATGATTCCATGTTCTATCTTCTATGCTTCCATAAGATTATTCATGTTTTATTCCTATTATTTTATCATGTTATGCCTTCTAACTCATGTGTTATTCTTTATTTCCATGATTATTTCCTTACTAGTATTTTTAGCTCATCCCTTTGTTTATGTATTCCCTAGGTTATCCTATATAGATGTAAGATATCAAAGGAAGTTAGGATCTCATTATGGAGATTAAATAAAATATGTTTCTATTTTGGTTTCATGATTTATAATTATGTACCTAGTCCTATAAAGACACTAGACTTTATGATCCTTGGTTTGTATTTGATGGTTAATTATGATTAAACTCATGTAATAATATGTGTAAAAGTATAGGGTTGTTATAGTTGGTATCCAAGCATAGACTGGTTATTTTGGTGGATTAGGACTTGAAATCTTTAGTAAAAACCCTAGGGATAACTCAATTACCATGGATAAACTAGATTGAAACTTAGAGAATCACATGTTAGGATATAATTTTCATTTATATTTTTATCATTATATGTTCATATTTTCCATTTTATATTCTTATTATCTAAGTATTCAATCCCCCTTAATTGTAATTTATTTTTCTTTGTTAATGTATGGAAATAAAAGAATGCATTCCAACAATCAATGTGATAGTAAATGTGATTATTTCCCTAATTAAATACCAAATTTTATGGGAGTGGGAGATCATAACTTCATGATAGTACTAGCACAATTGGCTAAAATTATGAATAATAACTTGAATCATATGGAATGCCCTCCTTCTCCTAATAAAGAGAAAGTTGTGATTGAATCCTTTATGTGATAAATGACTCCTATATTTAGTGTATCTTTTGATCATATCATCACAGAACAATGGATTAACTCCATTGGAAATATATTATATATCCTCTAGTGCTTAGAAGAAGATAAAGTTGTTATGGTAGTTTATCATTTTGATGGGGAAGCTGGTCAGTGGTGCAAACTGGTCCAAAACACAAATTCCAAGGAGTAAATTGATTATATGGGTTGGGAAGCATTCATGAAAATATTTTTCAATAAATATTTCCCCAAACTCTCTATCTTAAAATGGAAAGGGATTTCATCAGACTAATGAAAAAAGAAGATGAGTCTATCAGGAAATTTAAGGCAAAATTTTCAAGGCTTTCACGATACACCTCTGACTTTGTCATGAACACCAAAATCAAGGTGGATAACTTCTTTAGTAGACTAAATTTGAGTCTACTAAAAGCATTTTAAATTCAAGAATTTGATAGCTATGAGGAGATTTTATGTTGTTCCCTTAAGTTTGAGATATAGATTTGAGAATCTCAGTGGTCTCGTGGGATCAGAGATAAAAAGAAAAAAATGGAGTTTAATATGGGGGGATAAATAGATAAATCCCATGATGGAAATATGACCCAACATCCCATGTGTCAAAAGTGTGGGAATAAGAATATTTTTAAATTTCTAAAGGGAACCAGGAGATGCTTTGAATGTGGAAGATATGGACATCAGGATAATTATTGTCAAAGGGATATGAAGAAACCCATAAATGTGGAAGAAGAAAGGAAGGTTCATATCAATACTCAGGCTATAGTGTAGTGTTTCAACAATAAAATACATGGGAATTATGAAATCCAATTCCCTAATCCAAGGTTTGTCAGAGGAAATCATCAAAAACAACCTCCAAGATAATAATGAAGGGAACATTCTATCACTACTACTAAGGTGGATCCCTACAATGATGTGGTGATAGGTACACTCGTTATTCATTAAAAATAGAAAATTTACAATTTAATTATGGTTCTATGAATTATTTCATATCTTTCAAGTTTAGTATAATTATTCAAACACCGCCTTAAAATATGGAGGTTGAGTTATCTGTAAGAACGGTAAATGGGGAAATTATTGCATGCAAAGTATATAACTCCACCCCAATTAATTTTTATGGATTTAACCTCCCAAAAAATATCATCTTACTTACTTTGGTAGATTTTGATGTTATACTGGGCATGGATTGGATATATTTATATAAATCCAACATCAACTATTGGGAAAGGGAGATCACTCTTCACATCCCAAGGCACCATCCAATTATATAAAAGTGTAAGGAGGATGAGTAATCTCCTTTATAATCAATGTCTCAAATATGGATATTATTGCCTTATGAGAAATCATATCTAGATGAATTTATTTAGAAAAATGAGAGGATCATGATCAAATACATGCCTATTTTGAGGAATTATGATGATGTGTTACCTAAAGAATTACATGGTCAACCTCTTGACTAAGAGGTTGAGTTCTCAATTGAACTTTTTCCTAGATCACTACTCATATTGAAGACACCTTATAGAATGTACACCATTTAGTTAGAAGAATTGAAGAAGCAATTACAATATAATCTAAATAGGATTTTTATACGCCTGAGTATTTCACCATGGGATGTGCCAGTTCTCCTTGTCAATAAGAAGAATAGATCAATACACCTCTACATTGATTATTGTGAGCTCAAAAAAATCATGATAAAGAACAAGTATGCCTTACCATGGATAGATGACTTGTTTGATCTACTATGTGGGTCCAATTATTTCACTAAGGTGGACTTCTAGTCATGATATCACTAATTAAAGGTGAGGAAGGAATATATTCCTAAGACTACCTTTCAAATAAGGTATAGACACTATGATTTCATAGTAATTCCCTTCAAACTCACTAACACTCCAATAATATTCATGGACTTAATGAATAGTGTCTTTATAGATTACCTCAAAAAAATTGTGGTAGTATTTATAGACGATATTCTAATATACTCTAAGAGAAAGGAGGATCAAGAGGAGCGTTTGAATATTGTTTTAAAGACTTTGCGAAGGGAGAAACTTTATGAAAAGTATAGTAAATGTGAGTTATGGATGGTTGGGGAATGTTATCACCAGAAAAGGAATATTTTTGGACGCTTCCAAGATAAAGGAAATCGAAGAGTGGCCCAATCCAACAATTGTAACAAAGTTCCATAGTTTTCTTGGATTATTTGGGTACTGCCAATGTTTTGTGAGGAATTTATAACGATTGTATAACCTACTAACTAAGTTGACACAAAAATGGGTAAAGTATGTCTGGATGTAATAATGTGAGGAATGATTCAAGGAGATTAAGAAGAGGGTAATCACTGCACTTGTACTCACACTACCAAAAAGTGGAGAAGGTTTTACGATATACAGTGATGCTTTAAAGAAATTCTTGGGTTGTGTACTCATACAGAATGATAAAGTGATAGCCTACACCTCACAGAATTTGAAGATCTGTGAGAAGAACTTCCCAATGCATGATATGGAGATAACAGCTATGATTTTTTCCTTGAAAATATAGAAGCACTACCTATATGGTGAGAAGTGTGACATATATACTGATCTCAAGAGTCTAAAGTATATTTTCACACAAAAGGAACTCAACATGAATCAAAGAATATGGTTAGAGATAATCAAGGTCTATGACTTCTCTATTCACCGTCATCTAGTAAATATAAACAAGGTAGTTGATCCTCTTAGAAGAAAATAATCTAAAACCTTATCCATGATTCTTATTGAGAATTACCCCATATTCATGGATATGCAAAGGATGGATTTGGAAATCATAACGATAGGGAATAAATCCTATCTTTCCCAAAGTATTTTCCACCCATCTATCCATGAAAAGATCAAGGAAGCACAAAGGGATAATCTGGAGCTAAAAAATAAGGTAAAAGTGGTAAAGTAATAGAAGTTACAAGTAATCCATATTGATAATTATAGTGTGATTCAGTTTTGAATAAGGATTTGTGTATCTTAATCACCTAATATAAAGAAAGATCTATTAGATAATTCACATAGATCATCTTTCTCCATCTATCCTAGAAGTACCAAGATGTATTGTGATATTTGAGAGCACTTCTGGTGGTCCAATATGAAGAAGGAGATTGCGGATTATATATCAAGGTGTTTGGTATGTTAGAAATTTAAAATGGAGTAAAAGAGGTCCAAAGGGATGATACAACCATTTCCTATACCTACATGGAAATGGGAGAATTTCACTATGGACTTTGTCACTGGTATCCTAAAAATATCTAAAGGAAATAATGTGATATGGTTTGTGGTGGATCCACTCACCAAGACTTCCCACTTTATCGCTATTTAGGAAGATCTCTCTCTTTAACAACATGCAAATATATATGTGAAGGAGGTGCAAATGATGCATGGGGTTTCAATTCTGATCATCTCTGATCATGATCCAAGGTTCACATCTAAATTATGGAGAAGTATTCAATATTATTTGAGTACTAAATTGAATTCCAGCATGACCTATCACCTCCAAACTGATGGCCAATCTGAAAGAACTATTCATACACTTTAGGACATGTTGAGAGCCTCCTAAGTGGAATTCAAAGGATTGTGGGATTAGAATATCCCATTGGTTGAGTTCTCATACAAAAACATCTTCCACTTGAGTATTCATATGGATCCATATTAATCTTTGTATGGGAAGTTATGTAGAACTCCAACTTTTTAGGATGAATTTGGAGAATGAAAGCTACTTGGACTTGATCTTGTGTAAGATATGACAGAGAAGGTTCAAGCCATCCAACAATATATCAAAGCTGCTCAGAGTTGGAAAAAGAGATATGATGACAACCGTTGAAGGGACTTGGAGTTTGAAGTTAGAAAAAAGTCTTCCTTTTAATATCACCATGGAAGAGAGTCATATAGTTTGGAAAGAAAGGGAAGTTTATCCCAAGGTACATTGGCCCCTTTTAGATCCTTGATCACATAGTAGTATTGGCCTATCAGCTTTCACTTCCATCAAATATAGATCAAGTTCAAGACATATTCCATGTATCTCTCCTGAGGAAGTACATACCTAACCCCTCACATGTATTGAATTTGGAGGTGGTAAAATTATAGAACAACCTCTCATATAAAGAAAATCCAGTGAAGATCTTGGACTATAGAGACAAAGTCCAATGAAACAAGATGACTCATCTTGTCAAATTTTTTTGGAGGAATCATCAGTATGAAGAGACGACATGGGAACCATAGGAAGTGATGAAGGAGAAATACCCTCACATTTTTTACCTTAGTATGTAAACCAAAATTTTGAGGGTGAAATTTCAAAAGGGGGGTAGAATGTAACGAACCAAAATTTTATAAATGGGATTTCCCTTCATATAAATATGTTATATAGTATAAAACACATACATCACGTATAGAACCCAATAAAAACATTATTCTCATAAATTAATAATTAAATAAGTTGTATTTATAGAAATTAATGAACCAATACTGATGGAATAGTGACCTCACCGTTGAAATAGTAATATGACCATTAAGAATAGTAACACATCCAATAAAATAGTAACCTCACCTTTGAAAATATAAATAAAATTTAGGCATATTATAAATAAAAATATGATATATTTATATCTTCACATAAGTAAATAAATGTTTTAAAAATGATAAATTTGGTGTTGGTATTTTTTTGTGAAATGTAAATATTTATTTAAAATTTTATAATTAATATAATAATTTAAATGAAAAATTATTTTCATAAATATATTTATAAATTAATATTTTGTTTTCTTATGATTATAAGAGAATTTTATGACACCATAATTAATTTTTAAAAGTTTCATAAAATCGGTTATAATATTAAAATCGGTATTTTTAAAATAAATAATTATTTTAATTAAAAATTAAATTTCTCATATTTAGAAAATTATTTTCATAAAATGGAGTCCATTTTTGAAATATACACATTGAAAAATGGTTGGGGTGATGTTTTGGTATTTCTCAAAAATAGTTGAATTTTTTATGAATAGTGAAATACGGTAATTTACAGTATTTAACATTTTAAGCCAAATACATGAATTTATGTGTCATAGATGATGTATGGATGAGTTAATCACCCATTGGTTCAAAAACTCCTAAAATATTTACTATATTTATTCATAGGAATCATAACTATTGATATTATTGAGCCAAAATAATAAACAAATGAATAAAATAATCAAAAATATCCCTCTCCTCCCACTATAAATACTACCCCTCACCACCTATTCTCCTCACACCTTCTAAGATTTGGAGATTTATTATATTCTACCCAATTACTCTTAAAAACCTCTTCCCCACTTCCTAGTATTTTTTTCTCACTAAAATATCATACCCAAGTGCCTTAAGGAGGTTCTTAAGGAGATGACATTCAAGAGGTAAAATCCTCCTTTCTCTTTTAATTTGTTTTTATTTCTCATCCTAAAATCACCTCCCCTATCCAAAATAGAATAATATATCCAATATAATATATATAATATAATTTTATTATGTTAATGTAATATTCATCATTTATCTTCTTCTCTTCTCTTTCTATTCTAAAAATGAAAACATCGTCTGTGATGTGTCGATTCACCGCCTTCATGGATGATGGGTTTTTTTTCATTATCACCTTCACAGATAGTCATAAAACCATTATAATGGTTAAAATAGATTATAATATTTATATTATAACTTGTTTCATATTCTGGAATGAATATATGTGCATAATATTAAATAATAAAACTAAACTAGTTTGTGATGATTAAAACCCATCAAAACAAACTAAACATTTATCATTAACATTATATCTAATAAATCATCCTCATAATAGAAAGAAAAAATGATATATGGGACCATTTAAAATTTTTTAGGTGCATCAATATCATATAATTCCACTTTTGAAGTTTTACTTCCATATAACAAGAACTCCCATAATTAAACTCAAGGGAACCGATCATAAAATCATGAAACAAATGCACCCAGAATAATGAAATTAAATATTATAACTACAGAAACCCTCACTTAACATGAAAATAAAATACGACATTTTTATGGAATACTTAATACATTACACAAACAAACACCCAAATACCATATTATTTTAGTGCCTTTGTGGAAACATAAACATTGGTACATGAGTGAGCTACATTATCTCCCATTAGGTTATTTATGAATAAAAACATTCTTAGACACATCATACATAATACATATCTTCATAAACTAGGGAAATGAAACATAAAATGTGGAGAACTCAAATGCTCTTAAAGGGTAAAAAAGGAGATATGTAAGCATAAATATGATCATAAGGGTATGAGAATGTGATAATAACATTAAAATATCATACCCTGCATATCAAAGATCATAAACATGAATCATATAATAAATATTTTCATTTAATAAGACATGAATCATAAGGGAATAAAGAGACCCAAGTTCAACAGAGAAATAAAATTTTGGGTTACTATAGTATTACTATAGTTGGTACTGTAGAAGGTACTGTTCAGTACTGTAATAGTAGGAACTATTCATCCATTTGAGCTTTTGGGATACTGATTTTTTCCTCGAGTCCTTCAAGGCATTTGATCCACCTAAGGACTTTGGTCTAGTAAGGCTTTTGGTCCACCTCAAGGCCTTCAGGCCACCTCAAGGACTTCAGGCCACCTCAAGGATTTTGGGCCACCTAAAATTGTGCTTAATGGACCAGGCATACTCTACAAGGAATAGACTCTAGATGAGGATTTAGAGTAGGTTCATTCACCAGAGCAGAAGCTAACGGATTTGGAAGAGAGGGTATGGCATTTCCATTGGGACCATCCTATGCATGCATGGGAAGCCTAGCCGAATATCCATGTGAAGGTGGAGAGCTGACATCATGATATAGAAGATGGGGAGGAGCATTTCCATGTTGTTATGGTCTGGATATTTCCTCTAAGAACTAAGAGTCATTTAATTTCTAATCCTATGAGCCTTGTAAAGGTTCCCCCTCATCCTTTGAAAGGGGGGTTATCAAAAATCAATAAAAATAAGGCCTTCGGTCCATTTAGGTAATAACATAAGAAGAAGACATGGAATTATGGTAGAGACATAAGCATATAAAATTATTTCCATATTAGTCAAGGAATTGCTTTCAAGGTTATCTTAGTGGTATGGGTCCACTCCCCAAACCATCTTGGTAGTAATGTTTCACTCCCATGACCATCTTAGTGGTCAAGGTTCACTCCCAAGAACATGTTAGTGGAAAACTTCCTTTACTAAATTAATTCCTCTCCTCATTCCAGCCATGTCTATCTCATGAGATATAAATACTTACCCAATTAATTGTAGGGAGATATAGGTACCACCCCTCACATAATGAAATCATACATACGTGTGCCACAAGATCATAAACAATCATATCATAACCCATAATATTAAATGGGTATCATAAAAATGTCATCATATCATAACCTATGGAAAAGAAACTAGTTTCATAATCATTTTTTCAAATAATAACCCTTGAAAATAATCATGTTTCATAAGAATATAACCCATGAAATAGAAATGGGTTTCATAATCATATAACTCATGAAAGAGAAATGGTTTTCATAAACATCTTTCCATTAAACCATAAACCATTTATATAAATAATATGAATGGAATATTTAGATCATTTCCCCACAAAGGCATGAGTAACACCAAATTATGTCATCCTAGATGTAAAATAATTTTGAAATATATTTTAAAAACATTTCTTGAGAGAAATATCCTTTATTCTTTGAAAAACTCTTTTAAAAACATAAAACCTTTTTGGAAAACTTTTTATTTAAAAATATCTTTTAAAACTTATAAATGAATCTTTGGAAACCATAAAAAATCCTTTTTCCTTTAAAATAAACTTAATATATCATTTTAAAATCATTTTT
This sequence comes from Viscum album, assembly GCA_963277665.1. NCBI lineage: Eukaryota > Viridiplantae > Streptophyta > Magnoliopsida > Santalales > Viscaceae > Viscum > Viscum album. The sequence goes on from OY728145.1 coordinate 912,732,967, forward strand.
GAATTTTTTTTTAAGACATGATTTTTTTTTGAAGACGTGATTTTTTTTAATAAAACAGATTTCCGACTGAATAGAGAAATAAGGTTAGATTTTCTAAAAAAATATTAATTATCTTAAGTAAAAAAATGGAAAATTCTAATAATACATGAATATATATTGAATAACAAGATTATAAGAAAATTCCTGAGTTTTATTAGAGATGGATCATAATATTTTATCAATGGAAGCATAATCATAAACAATCCCAATAAACGATGAGATTGTTGTAATAAACTCTTACAACTTTGGTAAATTTGAATCAAACACCCCATGTAAAAAAATGAAATTACATGAAGCTTAATACATACTGAAAATGAGTATATTCATGATATAACATGTCAAATAGAAGTATATACACCTCATAAAATAATATAGGTTCAAAAAAAACATGTTTCTCAAAGAAAGAAAATTGATACAAAACTACCTTACTGATTTGGTAAATTTTTCACTGTAAAACCCCATGAAATATATATCATAAAATGGGTATGAAAATAACCATAAATTTAAGTATAATAATCATATAATACATTCAAGGTAATTATATACACCACACAAAATAAATGAGTGGTGAATATGGCATAAGTCTCGTAGAAATAAAAGTGAGACTAGAATCCCCTTACCTTATGTCTTGAATCTCATCGTACTCACTCAAACCTTATTTATAATAAATATAGGTTTATTAGTCAGTTATTGATCTGAATATAGGTTATACATTTTTTTAATTTGTATTTATTTCCCTGTTTCTATTTCTATGATGAACATGAATCAATCAACCAACATATCAGTCTGAGGATCAGTCATATTGTCAGATGGTATAATTCTGCAGGAATTATATTGGGATTTTTATTAATTTATTATGGTTCTCTATTCATTGTTATAATGTTAATGAATCTATTCTAACCAAACACAGCCAAGGTTTATTCCTATTTTGTGTGTTTTGTGGTTTTCTACTATTTTTATATGTGCGTTCATCATCAGGGTTTCATTTTCCTGATGATTCAACCCAAATACCAAGGAATAGAATGTTTTACACTTTTTTCTTGGTGAAACAATTCAATATCATATATCTAGACTCATTATGGAATAGGGATCATACAATGATGATAGAGGAAAGAAGATCAGGATTGGATTGGCATGCGTAGGTTTGATTCTTGGATTCATGGTGATGGTGGAGGTTTGGGATGGTTTCTGAATGAAAAAGGTTTCCAGAAATCATCTCTCATGTGATGATTGGCCTCGGTTGACCCAGATCTGAGTTACACGGGCATTATAGATGGCGACGGTGGCGGATCTAGGCATTGGATGAGCGGATGACAATGAATAAACCAGATCTAGAAATCTAGAAAATTCTGAAATACATGACAAGTAACATGGATCCATATTCCATGTGGTACCATCTCAATGGTGGATAGGGTTTTTGGAGGAAGATAAGTATCACACGGTGTATGACCTTGTCACATGGAGTTTGGTCCCCTTTAGAGAGCTCAATGTGTACCTCGGAGGGCACACAGATAGGGGATGATAGTACACTACCACGGGCACACCATGTACTCTTACACAGACACGGATTGTCCAGGTGTACATGGGAATACTTGTGTACTGGTACACAGGATTAAGTGCATGATAAGTTGCATGTTGTGTACTATTACATGGACATGAACACGGGCCATTTACATGGGCTAGACCCGGGGTTGAAGGGACATTTCATGTGACCCTACTACCCACTATATACTTCCTTAAAGTTGGATTGGATCCCTTATCCTTTTTATCTTAGACAAGTTTCATTAGGGTGTGTTCCCCATATACATTTCTTGAGGGTTAGTATGGAATCACCTCCTACACATGGGATAGTGATCCCTTCAACAGGACTTCTTGGATATAGTTGTTAGAATCCTTCCATGAGTCTCTGAGTGAGATCCTATATTCATATTCATGCCTAATGTGGAGTTCTTAGTATCTTCATGACCAATACTATGTGGGTGTTGATCCTATACTTAGTGGGTTAATCCAGATTAAGTTATTGTTATACTCCATGTCCTTAGGTGTGATCATCATCTTTGTATCATATCTCTTCGGACTTTCAACATGTACTTCCTATGGTGAGACCTGGTGAGCACTACCTTTCAAATAGAAATCATCAGTGTTATCAGACTCATGGAGTATGTTCTCTTGAATGAGTGCTATGTGGAACCTTCAATCCAGAATCCTAGGCTAGCATTATGGTTGTGACTTGCCTTTAGAATGTGTGTATTTTTTTAGTATATTTGGATATTATTTTTATATGTGTTGTAGACATATACCTATGTAGAGATAATTATTATTACTTTTTTGTATGATTTTTGGTTTTGGGGTGTCTTATTGAGTATTGTTATACTCACCCCTACACGAGATTTTCCCACATGTATCATATCTTGTGCAAACAATTGACCTTTTCACATAGTCCTAGACAGACTAGGACCATACGATGCTTAGTGAGACCGAACAGACCGAGGTGCATTCCCATGGCATCTTCACAATAGTCCCCAGTATTACTTTTAGGTTGGACTTGTTTTCATACTCTTTTTGGTGGGATTGTATTTGTACCTATTTACTTTTCTTTACTTCCTATCATACTCTCGTTGTGGTATTTAGATGTGTGCATGCATGGTTGTTCTTTTTTTTTACATTTCATCATTGTATGGGATTGGAGATGTGTTTGCGTGTGTGTGGGGGGGGTGTAGGTACTTAGGATAAGGCCTCCTGTGTTAGTGATATGTCTACTCAATGTTAGTTGCCAACCACTAGCTTATTGGAGGCAGGCTTGGGGAGTCGCAGCATAGGCCCCATTAGGACAATTCATGAAAAAGTGGTATCATAGCAGTTAGTTCTACCTTAGGACCGAATTTTGTGAGTTTGGTTTGGTGAAATAGTGTTAAGTGTTTTGAGTTTGTGATTTATATCAAGGACTCTAGTGTTGGTGTGGTGGTCGACGTATCCATACACCAGCACTCTGATCACATGCCTTTTGATTTAGTATATGAGAACATTGGTTGTAGGAAAAACAATGGTAAATTAATCATATAGGAATGATTTGTGATTTCCATTTCATTCTTGATTCTTCTCTTCAGATATACTCATTGACCATGGTACATATTATTTACTTTCAATATGCCTTTGCAATGTATGTCATCTTGGATTCAACATCAGGATCATGAGGATGATCCCCTCAGCGATTAGGCATTGTTACAGGGACTAGTCCCAGTGATGTTACCTCTAGTTGGCGCACCATCTATACCACCACCTGTAGAGCATCTAATGGTACCCGTAGTACCAACAGATGAGATGTGTAGGTTAAGCGTACTTTATGAGTTTTAGTGATAGAGACCCCTTAGGTTCTGAGGTAAACACAACCCACAGGAGGCTAAGGAATATCTTGAGGTGGTGTCATGAGTATTTTATCTAGTCAAGACACCAGCAGATCAGATGGTGGTCCAGCGGTGATCCTTCTCTATGGATCAGTAGGACAATGGTGGGGGTTAGTGACTCGGTATTACTATGAGTAATTGGTGATTCCCTTTGGCATGATGAATGACCCAATAGTGCTCATGGGACTTATAAACCGGATCTTTTATCCCTTTCTAGAATAGTTCATAGTAATATTCATTGACAATATCCTTGTGTGCTCAGCCTCTGAAGATGAGCATGTGAGGCACTTAGGTATGGTTCTGGGCATACTCCAAGAGCACCAAATTTACAGAAAGCTCTCAAAGTGTCAGTTTTGGATACAGGAGTTCCACTTCCTAGGACATGTTATCTCAATGGATGGTGTGTTAGTGGAACTGACCAAGGTTGAGGCAATGTTATCTTGGGATCCACCCAAGATCATGATGGAGGTTTGAATCTTCCTTAGGTTGGTAGACTATTACTGGAGATTCATACCTAATTTATCTAGAATATTGGTACCTATGAAAGATTTGACCTGAAATGGGTAGCCTTTCATGTGTATAGAGAGGTACCAAAAGGATTTTTAGCAGTTAAGTCAGATATTTACAAGCTCCCCCATATTAAGATTACCATAGGAGGGTGTCGAGTGCATAGTGTTCTTTGATTCATTAAGGATCGGGATTGGTTGTGTTCTGATTCATATGTAGGTGGTGATATCATGTGGTTCATGTCAGTTGAAACCATACGAGCAGAAAAAAATGTCTCATGATATTGAGTTATCAGTGGTAGTCTTTGTACTAAAAATTTGGTGACACTACCTAATGGGTGAGTTGTTTATCATCTATTCTAATCACAAGAATATCAAGTATATCTTCTCACAAAAGAATCTTAACTTGAGATATAGGTGTTGGCTAGAGTTCCTCCAGGATTATGAATTCAAGATTTTTTATACTCTTAGGAAGGGGAACGTAGTAGTAGATGCTCTTAGCAGAAGATCTTGTTCACAGTTTCTAAATAAGGTGTCAGATCAGTTGGCCTCATTACAGTTATCCTTTGTGGATGAAGATGGACCAGCTTACCTCCATTCGATGATTGCTACCCCTTCACTATTGTAGTGATTAAAGGATTCATAGCTTAGGGATAACAACTGTGAGTCCCTAAATACTTAGATATCCACTAGACATGCTCCTGATGGATTTTATGAAGGTGGGGAGCATTTTGTTCTTTTCATAGGATGCATGATGGTGCTAGTGATGCTACAGGAGGAGGTTCTGAGATAGTTTCATACATATCTTTTGGTGGTCCATTCAGGTCTGGAAAAGATGTACCAGGACCTTCAAAATCAGTTTTGGTGGCTAGGGATGAATAATATATTTTCAAAGTTTTCCCCTCAATGCCTTACTTGTCAGCAAGTGAAGGCTGAGCACCAAGTTCTAGTGGGTTTATCTCAACCCCTTAAGGTGCCATAGTGAAAATGGGATGTAATATCCCTGGACTTATTAAAGTTTTTACCATGTACACCCAAGGGAAATTATGTTATCTGGGTTATCATAGACCGAATCACCAAATCAGCCCACTTCATAGCTATCTGAAGTAGATTTCAATAGAGAGATTAGGATTGTATTTGGGGTTTAGATTAGTGGTAAACCCCCTATAATCCTACATGAAAAATGGTGGTTCAAAACCCATTGGGTGCAGGTACTGTAGCAGTACTGTAGTGTTACTGTAGAAGCGGTGGTACTGTACATCATTGTACGGTAGATGGGCAGGTACTGTAGCGGAGGTAGGGAACTGTAGCAGCGGCGGTACTGTGTGGGTACTGTAGCAGGAGGGTTACTATTCACAGAATGGGCATTATGCCAAAAATTTGAGTCTGCGGGCTATATTATGGGCTACATGCCCACTGGGCCTTCGGACTATGTAATGGGTCTCCCTATACCTAGTTTAAAGAGGTATTTTCTTTGATTTAATAATAAAATGAGGCTTCAACCCCGACCTTTTAAAAAAATAGAGAGCTTAGGAAGCCTCTATGAGCAGGATATAGTATGACTCTATGGAGTTCTATCGATGATCATTTTTTACCATGATTCTCACTTCATATATCAGTTATGGAAAGGATTGTAGGAGGCTTTAGAGACTCAGTTACACTTGAGTACAATGTTTCACCCCCAAAAGAAAATCCAGATAGAGTGAACCATTCAAGTTCTATAGGACATGGTGTGACCTTGCATGTTGGATTTTGGATTTAATTGAGAGAATCACCTTCCACTGGTGGAGTTTGTAAACAAAAATGGCTACTATTTTACCATTGATATGGCATAATTTGAATCTTTTTATGGGTTTCCATACAAGTCACCAATTTGTTGGAATGACTCAAGAGATTCGGCACTCATGGGCCTAGAGTTCATGCGGGCAACTACAGAGAAGGTTCAGATCATCTAGGGGTATATGAAGACTATATAGAACCATCATAAATCCTTAAGTGGAAAGATGATGGAGGCCATTGGAGTTCGAGGAGAGATACCATGTGATCCTATGGGTTTCACCTCAATGTCGCCTATAAAGATTTGGTTGAGGTGGCAAACTATCTCCGAGATTCATTATCCCTTTATAGATACTACGTATAGTTGATGAAGTGGTGTAATATTTATCTTTATCACTGTAGTTAGACTAGGTACACAACATCTTCTATGTTTTGTAGATGAGGAGTTACATGCTTGAATCATCGCACATCATCGACCGGGGTGAGGTGGACATAAATGATGGATCTACCTTTTTTGATTACCTAGTGGAGATCAAGGATCATCATGAGAGGATCCTTCATGGGTGAGAGATTACTTTAGTGTGTGTCTGGTGGTGTCATGGGAATCTTCAAGAGATCACCTAGGAGAGAGAGGCTCAGATACATGATCAGTATCCACATATCTTTGTGTAGACACTTGTTTTTAGATTTTTGAGGATGTAAATACCAATTTTGGGAGAATTTAATGACTTGAATTTTACATGTATTATTTTTCATATTGTATGGATTATTTTTGAGACCATGAATTGAGACGGTGTTCGATTCTGAGGCATGGTGTACCCAGAATAAATGTTTGAGATATATTAAATATATTAAATAGAATGCACATGTAGATTTCCTAAAAAAGTAGAATGAATTCTAAAAAAGGGTTTGGATCAAAAAACTGAGGGAAATGTTGAGTTCAAAACATGGGTTTTTCCCTAGGTACGACATAAATTTTGTTGGCATGGGACATTTTTGGAAAATTCATCACGGGTGTAAAATAAATAAAATTATTAAATAAAATTATTTTATTTATTTTCATTAAAAGGGAATACCTAAGCATGTACTTTTTGAACCCTCCACACAAGGGAACCCCCCTCCCCATTAAGAGGTCACTTTAGAGAGAGTCTCAACTGGGAAGGAGTCATTTCTAGATGAGATGGAAAAGTGTCATGGAGGGTGAGAACCTAATCGATGATGGTTTGACAAAGAAATCTATCAACATAGGTGGGTTGCGCCACATTTGACCCACACATAAAGGAATAAGGTGACCTGGTAAGACTCAGGTGTGGCCTTTTCTTTTAACAGTTGACACAAAAACCTAATGTTTTCTTTAAATACACACTTATGGAAAATTTTCAGGGTTATCCATATAACCCTAAAAATAATTAGAGAGACATTGGAGAGAATGGAAGGATATTTTATTGGAGGACGATGACCAGATCAAAGATCAATGACCGGTGAAAAAAATTGGAGGATCTCACCAACGATCACAGTGCAGCTTCGTTATTTATCAGTGATCGATTAAAAATGAGGTAGGACATTTATTTTTTGGATTTCTATCCTTGTTTCTATTTCTATGGTAGAAACGGATCAATCAACCAACAAATTGATTTGTGGATCGGTCGTATTATATTATGGGATAATTATATATAAATTCTATTAGTATTTTTATTTATTTATTATGGTTCTCCATTCTTCATTCTAATGGAAACTAATTGAGTCCAACCAAACCCAGTCGATGATCATTTGTATTTTTTGTGTTTTGTGGTTTTATCCCATTGTTCTATGTGTGTTCATCATCAGGGTTTTGTTTACCCAATTATTCGACCCAAATACTAAGGAATCAAACATTTCATGCCCTTTTATTGGCACACTGATTTGATATCATAGATCTGGATTCAGCATGGTGCAAGGATCATGCGATAATGATAGCGGAGAGTGGATCAGGACCAAATTGGAATTCATAGGTGATTTTCTTGTATGTGTGTAGATGGTGGAGGTTTTGGATGGTTCTCGAATGAATTAGGTCACCATAAATCATCTCTACAGCAGAATTGGACTTGGTTGACCTAGATCTGAGTTCCACGAGCATGATAGGCGGTGGCGGTGGTGGATCTGAGCATCGGATGAGTGGAAAGAAACATGTGAACTAGATCTGTAAATCTGGAAAATTCCAAAATACATAGTGTATAATGTGGAGACACACACCATGTGGGAACCTATCAGTAGAGGATAGGGGTTTTAGAGGAAGATAAGTATCAACTGGAGTGTGACCTTGTCACACGGCGTGTGGTCCCCTTCAAAGAGCTTTGCATGTTCCTCAAAGGGTACACGGACATGGGATGATAGTACATGGCCATGGGCATGCCGTTTACTCCTACATTAACATGTCTTGTCCAGGTGTACATGGGAATACCCATGTACTAGTACACAGGATAAAGTACATGAGCATATGTACAATTTTTACTGTTACACGAACATAGGAATGGTCCATTTATATGGGTAGGACCCATGGTCAAAGGGACATGGCGTGTGACCCTACTACATGTTGTGTACTTTCTTAAAGTTAGATTAAATCCATTCTTCTCTGTACATTTTACAAGTTTTGTTAGGGTGTGTTCCCCATATCCATTCTCTAAGGGTTAGTATGGAATTACCTCATACACATAGGATAGTGATCCCTTCATCAGGAATTCTTCTATAGAGTTGTTGGAATCCTTTTATGAGTCCCAGAGTGAGATCCTTTATTCATCTTCATTACCTAGGTGGAGTTATTGGTATCATCATGACAAACACAATGTGGGTATTGATCCACTACTTAGTGGGTTAATTCAGATTGATTTGTTGGTATACCCCATGTGCTCAGTTGTGATCCTCATTTGTGTATCGTATCTCTTCTTACTTTTAGCATATTCTTCCTATAGAGAGACCTAGCAAGAAGTACCTCTAAGATAGACATCATTAGTGTTATCAAACTCTTAGAGTGTGTTCTCCCGAATGAGTGTGATGTGGGACCTTCAAGATAGAATCCTAGGCTAGAATTATGGTTGTGACTTACCTTTAGACTATGTTTCTTTGTTGAGTATATATGGATATTCTTGTTGTATGTGTTGTATACATATATCTATGTAGAATTGATTGTTATTACTTTGTTGTATTCTTTGGGTTTTTGGGGTGTCCTACTAAGCTTTTTTATAATCTCCCTTTCACGGGCTTTTCCCATACATGTTGTGTCTTGTATAGACAATCAACCTTTTGACAGTGTCTTAGACAGACCAGGACCAAATAGTTCTTAATGAAACCAAACTAACTGAGGTGTGTTCTTGAGGCATCTTGACAGTATTCCCTAGTATTACTTTCATGTTAGACTTGTTTTTAGACTCTTTGTGTTGAGATTGTATTTGGCTCTGTTTACTTTCCTTTACTTCCTATCATACTCTAGTTTTGGGATTTAGATGTATGAATGCATGGTTGTCCAGTTGCTTTTACATTTCATCATTATATGGGCTTGGAGATGTTTGTGTGTGTGTAGTTACTTAGGTTAAGGCCTCCCATGTTAGTGATATGTCTATACAGATCTAGTCTCCAGCCCCTAACCTATTAGAGGTGGGCTTTGGGAGTTGTGGCAAAGTCCCCTTTAGGACGGGTCATAACACTTTATTTTAGGATTGAATGTTTTTAATTTGTTTACTAAGATGGTTAAAAGAAATAATTTTTATGAAAATTCATTTATTTTACCCTTGGAAGTTTTTATTGCGAGTTGGTATCACTTTCTGAATTTTTATGGATAGCTTTAATGTCCAAGTTAATCGTTATTTTTTTCTACATCGAACATATCTCACATAGACTTAGAGTTATTTGATTTGTGTCTTATTTCTTTAAATAAAGTGATGAAATTATTCTCTTAATAAAATTAAAGGTTATTGTTGAGTTTTATGAAATATAAGGGGTGTAAAAGAAAATAAGAGTTCCCTCATAAAGTAAAACATTGAATTTATTATCAACAAGGGGAAGAATAAATCATTAACTTAAATGATAGGTTATTATTAACAAAAAAATGGGGATATTTAAGAACCCATCAGATGGTGATGATGAAGTATTATATTTGTTTTCAATCATTGTTGTCAATTTAAGTCAATGATATTCAGATAAGAGGAAGTTGAAGATACATATGGGTGTTTCGGATGTATGTTCACTAAAATTTCATACTCATGGTTGGTGAAACCATCACAAGTAGGAGAATCATAGGAGCATGATATATTACCATATGTATACATTAAAGTAAGAGAGAATAGCTTCACTAAAATATGGAAGGCTCATTTCACCATTAGTAATGATGCGAAGTGTAAGTGAGTGTTATTGTTGGTTTAAAATAAATTCCTTCAAGTCATTGAAAGTAGCATATACAAATCAAGTGATTTATTGAAGTGATATTTAGTGAAAAAATGTTAAAGTGTTGATACAAATTGAATTCAACAACTACAACACCTATGGAATTATATTTAAATAAATTTGGAGATATATTACTAATTTCTAATGTTATTTTTTGAGTTGAGTGAGAATTTGAATTTTCCTAAGTCCTCTAAAAATGGATTGAGAATCTTTTAAGGGGATTTACATATAAAATAATAAAAATGTTTCCAAATTTATCATAGAAAACAGAGGAAGAATGTAGTATTAACACAAGTGAGGAGCATATCCAAAGCAGTGCAGGTCAATACTAAGAGCGGGTGCATAGAATGGAATAAAAAATGATCCACCATACGGGGTCGATAGGGAAGTAAGGTTCATGGAATAGGTTGTTTATACAGTAGATCATTGGTAGGTCAAGAGGCATTTGGATATATTAAATGGAATGTGACCATTTTGAAAATCAATGTGGGGTTGATTCCATCAGACCTTTTCCACTCCTTAAAAATATACGCACATAAGATTTAATTAAACTAGTATATATTGCTTAACCTCACAACATAGGCTTGTATGAAAGTTTCATGCGACATTAAATGGATTTTCACCACAACTACCATGATCTTAGAACTATGAAAAATCTTGATAAAATCTCAATCCATGTCTAAGAATTTTCATTATGAAGATAAATTTGACCAACAACCCATTCTCTAGAAGATAAGTACGGTGGTGGTCAATATGGTAGGGAGACTGTGTTGATAAGAATACAATGTTACTTTATTGGTCATATTATATAATGAATTTTTATGGAAGCTACTAGTGAATTTGAATGTTTTAAGCTGGTAAATTTAGTTGATCGTTATGGTGAAAAGTAAAGCAAGATTATGATGACCGGAAGGTAGAGAGATAGATTCAGAAGTGATGGTGAGGAGTTGAAACACCAAAAAATCAGATTATCTATTTAGAAAAATGTAAGATCTGTGGGGGGAACTCACAATTATGGGAGAAATCGGTGGAGGATGCGTTTCACAGGAGTCTTCTATCGGTAGGATTTTGTTCTTCAGTTGGCAACCAACCCAGCTATCACCATGGATGCAGCCGACAGTAAGGAAGTTTTTCAACGGTTGATGAACCACCCAAACTAACCCCTAGATTGCTACAAATCTTTGATCTATAAAATGGGATCAAATCCCATGATTTTATAATTAGAAAAAACCCCTTGTAATCCCCTGTATGATCCTCACACTACCAGAGATTAGGGCAAGGGGAGCACTTTCTTTTATCAACACTAAGCAGAAAGTACAGATAAAATCCTAATCTTTATCAGCGATAGCTAAAAGCGCTAATAAAGGTAACATTTATCAGTGCTAAAAAATTGCTGATAAAAGTTTTTATTAAAAAAATATTATTAATATATATAATTATTATATTTATATTCAAGAATAATGTTTATTTATATACATTAATTAAAAAACACGTGTTTTTAATTAATATAAAATGATATGTTAATATTTTTTTTAATAATTCAAATATATATATATATAATGTTTTAAAAAAAGTATTTATAAGTTTATAAATAAATATTTATTTATTTATTTATTTATTTAAATAATTATAAAATTATAATAATTTTTTAAAATAATAAATATATTTATTATATTTATAATTATATATAAATACTTTTTCAATATATTTATTTAAAATTGTAATTATAAATATATTTATATATATTTAAATAAATATATGTCTCCATTGAATTTGGTCAATATATATATATATATGTCATGAGATAATGATGATATTCATAGACATGGTTGGCATTATTTATGTTCATATATTGATGTGTGAGTATAATTGATGTGATATGATCATAAGTTTATTTGTAGACATGATTGTGGGTTGCTATGTTCCAAATGTTAAGATTACCTATATTATGATGATGCATGCATATGTTATGTATTCATGACTCATGATTGTTCATTTATACATTGACGCCCTTATTATTCATGCTTTCTATATATGTGATGACTCATTTTTTATGATTTAATACTTTACTAGGTATGATTCATTCATGTTATACTCATGAACTTATTATGTTCTCATAAATACTTATAAAATAACAATAAATATATTTAAACAATAAATATATCTGTTATATTTTTAATTTTTAATTTTTAATTATATATAAATAATTTTTAAATATATTTATTTATAATTATAACTATATATATATATAAATAATTATAAAATTACAATAAATACAATTATTATAATTTTATAAATATATATATTTATATATTAAAATATATATATATATATATATATAATTATACATAAATATTTATAAATTTATTTATTTATAATTATAATTATATATATAAATAATTATAAAATTATATTAAATATTTTTATTATATTTATTATATTTATTATATTTATAATTTTAAATATATATATATATATAATTATATAAATATATATATAAATATATACAAATATTTATAAATATATAAAAATATTTATAAATGTATACAAATATTTATAATTATAATTATAAATAAATATATTTATTTAAATAATTATAAAATTATAATAAATATATTTATTATATATAGTTATAAAATTATAAATATAATATATATATTTATTATAATTTTATAATTATAAATAAATAATTATTTATTTGTGGTTATAATTATAAATATTTATTTATTTATTTAAATAATTATAAAATTATAATAAATATATTTATATATTAATATATATAATTATATAAATATATTTATATTTATATACAAATATTTATAAAAATGTTTATCTATAATTAGAATTGTAAAAAATATATATATTTATTTAAATAATTATAAAATATATAATTATATAAAAATATTTATAAAATAATAATAATTATAATTAAATAATAATTATATTTATTATATTTATAAATTTATAAATATATATTATAATATAATTATATATAAATATATTTATAAAATTATAATAATTATATTTAAATAATAATTTTATTTATTTATTTAGATCTTTATCAGTGTTGATAAAACCAGTCTTTATCAGTGCTATAATTTTAGCACAGATAAAGACTCGTTTTATTAGTGTTTTTTTAGTGCTGATAAAGGTGTATCTTTAATATCACTAAAAGAACACTGATAAATAGTATTTTTATCAATGCTTTCTATATTAACACTGATAAAACTACTATTTATTAGTGCTTTTTTGAAAGTGCTAATAAAAGCCATATGTATTCTTATATAAAGAACCCTAGAAGATTCGTTATCTCCTCATGCCTTCAAGCTTTCATAGAACTGTAGTGTTGTTGTCGCTGCTCTACCTGGCCTCACTCTCTTCCATCGCTCCCCGATTTCGCCTTCGCCTTCATCATCACCATAGTCATCTCTCCATGCTATCATCGTCACAACATATCTTTGTCTCACCATACTCTGCCACTATCGCTACCTATCGTCGTCGCTACCTGTCATCGCCACTCCCTACCCTGTTTTCGTCGCTCCCTGTCATCGTCGCTCCTGCCACCATCGCTCCCTGCTGCCCTTGCTCCCTTCCCTCACCGCTCTTCATCAATGAATCATCATCACTCTAAGGTATGAGATTATTTATTCTTCTCTTTAATCACTTCTTCTTTCTAGGTCTTTACTCCCTCCAACCATGATGCATGTCATTCAGATTGGATTCACCCCCTTAGTTAGATACCCGCACCATACATGTTCACTAATTGTGTATATGTTGATTTAATATTAATTTACATTTCCTATATTGGAAGACTTTTATTTTGATATGAGTTTGAACATAGGTACATCAAGGATTATATGGAATATGTTTCATACACATATGTATTGTGTGTCAAGTGATGATAATTATCTGTTTTAATTTTAGTATTAGTGTCGACATTTATTTTATAGCCATTGAGGCTCTTTTATAGATTTATTTCTTTCATTTTCAATGATTATATTTTCTTAAAATTCCAGTTAGACATAAATGCATCCATGTTATAGTGTATTCTTTTAATTATGTTTGTTATGATATGATTTTTTTCAAGATGTTTTAAATAATAATTTTTTCAATATAATGATTCAATTTATTATGAATTTATTTTGGTTTTCAAGATGTTTAGATTTTAAACTATTCATGATTTAACTTTTAAAAATACTCAATAATTATAAATTAAATGAGTTTTTAATATTTTAAATTAAATGATTAAATATTATAATGTTGTAAATGGATCTGAAAGGTGTAAGGTTTATTTTTTATTGATTTGAATGAGTATATGGAATTTTTTGGGATTACTTTTAAAATGGTGATAATGTGTTATTTTTTCATTATAAAATTTAAATATTTTATAATTATATTTTATATAAATTAACTATGAATATATTCATTTGTTTCATTTATCGATGTTCATGAATTAATTTTAAATTTCATAGGTGTATTTTTATGATTTTATTTTTGTTGGCAGATGACTGGTATGTTTATATTTAGTTTTTCTTTATTAGATTTATATATTAATTATGATGGGTATTTTTTTTCTTATGCTTTTTTTGGTTATAAGGATATCATAATATTTAAAAAATCCATTTCTAAATTAAATTTCATTTAACAATAATATAATATAGGTTAAATGGTTAGCTATAATAATGACATGTTTGGTTATAAAGGATTATGATACACTTTCTGAATATTGTGATTATTTATTTTTATATACATATATCAATATATTTATTTTTTTTAGTCATTAAAATTTAGTTTTTTAATAGTTTTTGGTTAAAAATGGATTTCATATTTTCTTTATTTCAATATTTATCTTTTTTTAAGATCTATGTTTGGCTAAAATAATTCTTTTCATATTTTAAAGTATAATATCTCATGATATTATATGTCCTTATTTAATTATTTATTGAAATATATTAAAATTATATTTTAATTTTAATATTATATTTCTTCCCATCTCTTTTTTCTTATTTGATTTTTATCTAACCACTTTATGAACTATTTATATATCCTCTCTTACTAAGAATTTGATGTCCCTCCTCCTTTTGTTTCCCATTTTGATGGGGAATAATATAAAAGATTATTTTCAGAAGGAATTCTTATCTAGGACATCTTTGGGAGATATTATTGTTTATTACACATGATTCACTCTTTTGGTTTTAGTAAGTGTTGTATCTAGGAGGAACCAATATAACAATGGGTGTAATGGACAATGAGGTGACTATCCCAATAGGAAACCAAATGGGAAGATATTTGGAGTGAAAAATATCATGATAATACTTACTCAACATTCTCATGAAATGAATAATAATATAAACCATTTCAAACTCCCAAACATGCTAAGGATGAAACAACTCACCATGGATTCATTCATACGGTAATTCCATCAAACCGTTTGGGTTCCTCTAATAAACTAGTTTTGAAGAAATGGATACCCGTTTAGAATTTGGAATGTGAAGTAGATAGATGGTGGGTGCTAATTATGAAAATGAGGAAAAATAAAAAAGTTTATAGTATGAAATGGGTGGTGTTTGAGGAAATATTCTTCCCCAAATATTTTCCCCAAACTACTCACAACAAAATAGAGATATATATTTTTTAAAAAAAATATTTTGAATCCATTGGTACCTATAAATGAGACCTCACGATACTCACAAGGTACACTTAGATTTTTTCTCTTAACCCTAAAATCAATATTGATCGTTTCATTAATGGAATAAAATTGAATAATTTTATACTTTTATACTTTCATAAATTTTACTTTTATATATTGTAATTTTATACTTTTATGAATTTTTAAAACTATATATTTCTATAAATTATGTATACTTTTATATCATATATGTACTTTTATATATTTTTATAAATTTATATATATTTATAAATTATGTATGATTATTTAAAATATATATTCATTTATAAATTATATATAATTTTATACTTCTATATGCATCTATAATTTTATATAATAATATAAAAACATATAAATTTTTAATTTATAATTTTATACATATACTTTTTTCAATTTATCAATATTTTAATACTTTTTTACTTTTATAAATTCAATTTCAATGTTGAAATTTTTTAAAAAAATATAATAATTTATTTTTTTATATATTTTTTAAACCATTATTAGATTCAATATCAATATTTTCTATTATGAAAATTATTTTCAAATAATATAGATTTTATTTTTTTATTACCATTATTACATTCAATATCCATATTTCATTGGTTTTTTATAATGTAAATGTGATTTTTTTAAATTCATTTATACTCATAAAAAAAGTGTTTTAATCATTAAAAATGTGAAATAAATTATCAATTATTTGTTAATCCTTCATGATGATAGTTCTATCATTTAATCTTATAATGAATTGTTTATTATACCTTAAAATATTTTCATTCCCATTGTCAAAAAGTTGAGAAATGCTCAAGGGATTGTGACTCAATCCATCAACAAAGAGAACATCATTTGATACAAAATTCTTCACTATAATTTTAGTGCTTCCTACACCATTCAATTGAAGTGAAAAATAGCTTTTAAAAGTGAAATATCCTCTATTATATTTATAAATTTTCTTCAATAAGTTTTTTTTATCATGTGGGATGATAAACCATTTTTCTATTTTTCTATTTTCTTTCTAGAAATTCATGATATCCATCTTCAATTGAACATATTTTGTGTATTTGTTTTTGTTAAATATTAATATTACTGAATCAAATAGGACAGATATGAATAGAGAATGGATGGATGTTAATCATTTGAAAAAATAGTGTGAATATGGGGTGAAATGGTTCATCAAGTTTGAAAAATATCATGCATATGACCCTTATCAAATCCTTTTTCCATGTTTGCACTTTTTTTATTCAAGACTAATTATTCCATAGAAGTTAAAATAACACTTGATCTATCATGGAATTGATCAAAGTTATAAATATTGGAATAAACATAGAGAAAAAGATAATGTAGCTAGTGAATTGGATAGAACTACATTTTATGGATCATCTAATATGATTACAAGTATGGATAATGAAGAATATTGTATTGAGGATGTGATTATAGGTGTTAATGATGATAAATATCATATTGAGGAAATAACAATGATAGTTGAAGATGAACTACATGATTTTCCAAAAAAAATTGGGAAGTTAAAGAGTTGTGAAAAGATGACATTGTATATTTGTTTCACTTATTATACAGAATTTTTAGTCATAATAAATCTATATAATTTAAAATATGGAAACAGATAGAGTGAAACCAATTTTACTGAACTACTTTCTCTCTTGAATGATATGCTCTCAGAAGATAATAATCTCCCTATCCAAACATATGATTCTAAAAGAATGCTACATTCGATGAGTATCATATTTGAAAGAATACTTTTCTTCCCAAATGATTGTATACTATTTCACAAGGACCAAAAATCACTTAAAGAATTCCCAAAGTGTGGTGATTCTCAATATAAGAAAGATGAATCAGGTCCTAAAAAAATTTTATGGTACTTTCCAGTCATTAAAAGGTTTAGGCACCTATATGGAAGTGAGGAGACTATAAGGAAATTATTGTGGCATGAAAATATAAGAAATAAATATGGAAAACTTCATTACTTAGAAGAATCTCCTCAATGGAAGAGAATTGATCATGATTATCTTGAATTTGGAAATGATTCGAGAAACCTTTTTCTTGTGTTATCTACAGATGGAGTGAATCATTTTGGTTTTCAAATCATCACTCACAGTACATGGATAGTTATGTTGGAAAATTGTAACTTACTGTGGTGGTTATGTATGAAACAAAAATATTTTATGTTATATATGCTTATATTAGGACCAAAACAACCGAGTAATGATGTTGATTTTTATTTAGATCCATTAACCAAATATTTGAAATTATTGTGGGATTCATGTTTTATATTTTATGATTCTTACAGTAATGCAGATTTCACATTGAGAGTTATATTGTACAAGATGATAAATTACTTTCCTGGTTATTGAAATTTGTCAAGATATAGTATTAAAGAAACTCAAGGGTGTCCCATTTGTGAACAATTTACACATTCAATTAGGTTGAAACACTCATCAAAGATCGTGCTTATAAGACATCTCATATTTATACCCCAACAACATAAGTGCCTATCTTGGAAGACATCATTCGATAGAAGTTTAGAATAATGTATACCACGCCATCTCTAATAATAGGTGATCAACTTTTTGAGAAAGTAAAATATGTAGACACTTATTTTGGTAAACCATTTTTGAAAAACCTTATAAAACCGATTAGAAAAAGAGATCGCTATTTTTTAAATTACCATACTGGAATTGTCTGTACGTCAAAAAATTTCTTGATGTTATGCATATTGAAAAAAAATGTATGTGATGGTATAATTGACATGTTAATAAATTCACCTGATAAAACAAAGTATGGAATTGAGGCTAGGTTGGACATGGTTGGCCTAGGAATACAGGAAGATCTAGCACCAATGAAGGTTGAAAAATTAACCTTTCTTCCTCCAACTACTTACACTCTTTCTAGGAAGGAGAGATGTTAGTTTTAAAAATTATTTAATGATGTAAAGGTTTTATAGGGGTATTCATTGAATATCAATAATATCATTTCAATGACTAATTTAAATTTAAAGGGTCTGAAATCACATGATTATCATGTTTTGATGCAAGATATAATTTTTTTATCTTTATATTGAATTTTTTCCAAGAATTTCAGTCATACATTAACCAGGCTTTGATTCTTTTTCAAATCTATATACAGGAAAGTTATAGACCCAGTGAAATTTCTAACTATGGAAAATGAAATTATCATCATATTATGTGAATTCAAAATGTTCTTCCCACTATAATTATTTGATATGATGGTTCACTTTATAGTGCACTTGGTGATAGATATTTGACTATGTAGTCCTGTACATTATAGATGGATGTACCCCATTGAATGATATAAATATTTTGAAAGGGTATGTCAAAAATCAAAGTCGCTTAGAGGATTGTATTGCAGAGCGATATATTATTGAGGAATCCATTGAATTATATACCGACTACCATTCCATTGTGGAAATAATAGATCTACTGAAATCTCATTACACTAGTCAGCTTGTGTGTGAAGGAATTTTTGGAAGATGTGTTGTCACAATCAATATTACATATCAGAAGCAGGCCCACATTTATGCTTTTTATAAAAGTTTAAAGGTTTACCCATATGTTGAAGCCCACAAATAAATTCTTAGGCAATTTAATCCATCAAGGGATGAAATATGGATATCAAATACACATAATCAATAGTTTATAGGATGGTTTCGAGACAATATTTATAAGGATTCGGTTGAAAATATGGATTCAACTTTAGAAAGAATTTGATGGATATCCAAAGGACTAAGTGTGTATTATCTTACAATGGTTATGTAATTAATGGTTATATGTTCTATAAAAATGAACATGATGAAGAAAGTACCATGAAAAATAGTGGAGTTACACTTGTGGATGAAGTGATGCATGTTTCTGATACTAAGTATAGAAATCCAATTTATGTGAATATTTCATACTTTGGAATCATCAAAAAAATATGGGAGTTTTATTATACAACATTCTAAGGTCTTTTTTTCAATGCAAGGGTTTGATAATTTGATTTCTATTAAAATAGATGAATTGGGATTTTTGAAAGTGGATTTCAATAATGAAGGGTATAGAGATGAACCATTTATAATGGCATCATAGGTAGTACAAGTATTTTATGTTTCAGATCCTGAAAACCAAAAGTGGTAAATTGTTTTGTTATTGACCAAAACCACTCAAGGGTCAGATGAAAATTAAACTAAGGGTGAACCTTTCATTGGGATGTCACAATCATTTCATAGTGTTCCCAATATAGACTGGGTTTTTTATGTCATAGGAGACCACAATTAAGGGATTTAGATACTCGATAGAGGATTCAAATCCCTTCAACCTTTAAAAAAGAGAGTTCAATAATAAGGTTATATTATTTTTTTAATATACATTTTGTTACCTCAAGTTATTATCTATTTGCTACTATATTTATGTAATCTAAATTAAATATTAAATCACTTCTATAGATAATGACTTATGCATGTGATGATTCTCCTGATCCTAAGGAATCATAAGTTTCTCAAACTATTTTTTCTCCCAGTGCAAAGGAACAATGAACTTTTTCACATTCTAATACTACCTATATAGAGGAAAAACATATTGACAATATTGAATATGAGTAAATGGTATATAATTAAGAACCAATGCTTCATAAAAAAATATGAGCTTTGTAGCATGATGGTGTTAGAAAAAATATTAAGGTGAAAATAAAAGGCATCAAATTCGAGGTCGGAGAGAATGTGTGAAACCATCTTGTTAACCCCAACAAGGTCATGTTCAGTAGTTACATTGGTCTCCTCACTTGGAAACTCGTATAGATTGATGCAGATTCATGGAACTATGTTTTTCCCATGTTTAAGGTACTGATTTTTGAAGATATTATGGTAACATTATTATATCCTTTCTTTATTTTACTAAAAAATAAAATAATGAAACATTGACTTACTCTTAATAATCTATTTTATAGTTCATTTATAGTAGATGACTCTCATGAGAAAAATGTATTAATGCTTGTTAGAAGGATTAACAAAGGCTTTTTCTCAATTCTAACAATATTTCATCTTAAAGATGATGAAGGGATAATAAACCTGCACCCACCACTTATGTATGCACACCTAATAAGCCAAGAAGTGTGGGATGTCTTTACTGGTCATCATGCGGAGATGTATTTTCAGGTACATTGTGGCTGGTAATAAATTGTTTGATAATACATGTATTTATCACTTTTATTAAGAATTTTTTATTTATGAAACAACAAATGAGTGATGAAAATAAGGAACAGAAAGTAAAACCAATGTTCCCCTACTGTAAATCAATGATGGGGTACGCTTCACTTGAAAAAAATGGTATGTATTTTAAATATATCGTAATACTTTTATGTGACATGAAACAACAACATAATTATGTCCCTCTTTTTATATAAAGATTGATGAATCAAAATCTACTTCTATCCCACATCATGTGCTATGTAAGGAGGCACATGTAAATAAATATGGGATATTAATAGATGCAAACACACAAAAAGTGTGGGAAACATGTGTAAGTATGAAATAAAAAAATCTTTAAATCGCTATTACATAATAATGATTACTTATTTTACTATATTTTCTATCTCACTTAGACATGGTAATCGTCAAGACCTGTACTGGATAAACACCAACTATCGGTGGCCTTAAAGCGGCCATAACAGTATGGTCACATCAGAGGTGTGGGTTTTGGGGTGACACCCTGAACATATTTTGAGAAAAAAACAATAGGAGGATAAAGATAAATAAATGGAAGACATGGAAGCAAGATTAGCTACCCTTGAAGAAAAATTTCATTGGAAGGATGAGTTATTAGAAACTGTTATGGGGGGAATAAATGATAAGAAACAACTCAAGAATAACTATTTCATGAGATCCCACCCCACCCCCTGACCATCTTTGAGGCGAGCCATTCCCCTCAAAGAGCTGTCTTAGTTGAGGTAATCAATATTCTAATAATTTTTTCTATAAAATGTGAATCAAACAAACATTTATACCTTTCCTATACTGATATTTTATATGGTGAAAATGATTGTGATTTATATCTATAAACATACACCCATCACCTTGTTACGATGGCTACCATGTTTAATATCCAAGATGACAGTCTACATAAAAGAACACTTCCAACAGGTCATGTGAGATTAGGGATTACTGTAGCTTATGATCCAACCAATGAGCTACTTGTTTCACTTGATGATGCTGATATTCATATGGCCAACCAAGCTGTTGGAACATTCATATCATAGATGTCAGATCTTGTAAAAAACTTGTCGATAAGGAGGTATTCATTTCAAATTATTTTTCATGCTAAACCTTTAA
The DNA here is from genome assembly GCA_963277665.1 of Viscum album. Lineage (NCBI taxonomy): Eukaryota > Viridiplantae > Streptophyta > Magnoliopsida > Santalales > Viscaceae > Viscum > Viscum album. The sequence goes on from OY728145.1 coordinate 912,755,110, forward strand.
CAATTAATGAAAAAAGTCTTGAAACAGTGAATGTTATCACTACTGGAAATATGACCTATACCAACGGTTTTGGGAAAACTGTTGGTATAGGTCGCTAATTTAGACCTATACCAACGATTTTGGCCAAACCATTGGTATATCCCCCCCTTATACCAACGTTTTGGCCAAAACTGTTGGTATAGGTCCCAAAATCAATGAACCTATACCAACAGTTCACAAAACCATTGGTATAGGTTCTTTGATTTTTTATGGAATATTCTTACCGAGAACATTATATAAATCAAAATTTAAAATAATTATGATAATAAATATATAAATTTATGAAATTATGTTCATAAAAGTCAAGTTAGGTTAGTGGTTAGGTCGTTCAATAATAAACCGCAGGTACTGGGATCAAAACCCATCTAATGCTTCTTTTTTTGAAATACATATACCAATGGTTTTATGGAACCATTGGTATAGATTTTTCATATTAATTATACCAATGGTTTTGAAAACCGTTGGTATAGGTCTATACCAACGGTTTTGGGAAAACTGTTGGTATAGACCTATCCTCACAACTTACTTGGCCACGGTTCTCCAAACCGTTGGTATAGGCTATACCAACGGTTTGGAGGCCTATACCAATGGTTCCAAACCGTTGGTATAGGGTATTTTTCTAGTGGTGTATTACATATAGATAAAGGGAACAGGTTTAAAAGAAATTTCAACTCAAAACCATCTAAAGGATAAACCAACCGATCAAAAAGATCTTCTGAAATCACCTTTACCCAACCTGTTCAATATCTACATTTACTAACATTAAAGGTTCATATAGATAAAAGTTAAAAAATGGTAGTAATCACATAGTTGAATTTTAAGAACAAATGTACGGATAGGACGTTACAGACTAACTTTATCTTGAGAATGTAAATTAAATCATAAACTATGAATGGATAGAATTATCAGTTGTAAATGTATGCATGAGGTGTGTTTTCATGATTTGTTTTTTCAAAAGCTAATATACTATGGTAGTTATGACTAACACATTTCATATTTTTTGCAGACATATATATGAATACCAATTGAATTGATTACCCTATGAACATAAATTTGGACTTTTTAGTCCTCACATCACTTCTATAGAATAAAAAATGGATGAAATGATGGAAAGAGTTGCCAAATCATTTGAAAGAAAACTTTGAGATGACAAACTCTTCTTAATACCAATGATGTAGGGGTAAAAATATACAATGTAATCATGTAAAATATATTTTAATTTCTTTCATTTTTTATTCCTTTTTGTGTTTTTAGGCAATATTGGATACTCATTGTGGTCAATTTTGATAATCCAAATATTTATTTCCTGGATTCACTACATGGATACCCAACAAACCAACCAAACATGATTGTGTTTTTCAATTTGTAATACACAACATCAAATGATTTAGAACTAAACTTAAAGTTATATATTTTATATTATGTTTTAATGAGAATTTTTTAATGATAGGTAGGTGTTTAAATATCATGAAATTCATGGCATGAGGATAGCCCATGCGCACAATGATCTGAGAAAGTTCTACAAGTGGACAAGTATCTGGGTATATATAATAATATCTCACTATCCAAATACATATCAAAACAAATTAATTATTTTTGCAAAGGTTTTTCAGTTTCCAAAACAAATAAATGGAAACGATTATGGTTATTATGTTTTTAAATTTATAAGATAGATCATATTCCATCAACAAACTAGCATCCTCAAAGAGTTATTTTCAAAGATAATTACTATTTCATTTAAAATATTTATTAATCGTTTTTTTATTTATATTTTTCTAGTACTACTATGACTGTTGAAAATACTCATATTCACAAGATGATATATATTTTCTTAGAAATCAATGGGCAGTATACCTAATATCAGAATGTACACAAATAGAATGAAGATGTGATTTTCATATAAGTAATGGATTGTTTCATATTTATGTTTAAATTTTTTATTTTAGTATTACTCATATAAGAATTGTTTTTTTATACAGGTGGCTTCCTTTTTTTGAGTTGGGATGGTTTTTTTAAATCTTCTCATGCTTGTGAGATATTGGACTTCGAGGCTACAGTTGAGAGTTTAATGATAAGGTAAAAGTGTTTTTTAATATACTATGTTTTCCTCATAATATTATATTTTTTCTACTACATTAACATAATATAAATTAAATTTTTGACTAATTGTGCATAAAATATCATTTTTACATGATGATGTTACCAATCCTGTAGAAGAACATACTATAATAAAGGAAACCCTTTGGGAATATGTAAAGGTAATGTTACAATATACTTTATCTATTTTACCGAAAAATTATATAATGAAACATTGATTTAATTTTCATTATTCCTTATATATTTCATTTATTTTAGAATTTTTACACCCATTTTTCATTTCTTTCTACACAAAAACTTCCATATACTTCTTCTCCCTAAAAACCTTTTCACCCCTGCAGTGTTGGCATTTATCACTTTGCTTCAAGTTCCCTCCACTTCCTTTTCAGGAATAGAAAAAATGCTTCCTATGCTCAATAATAAAGTTAATCTACATTTTTACACAATAAAATCATTTTCCATGTAATTTATTTATTTTTTTCATATTTATGTTTAATTTATTTATTTTTAGTATTACTCACATAAGGATTGTTTTCTTATAGAGGTGGATTCTTTTGTTCGAGTTGGGGTGGTTTGTTCAAAGCTGATCATGATCATTCGAGAATGTAACTAAGATAATGAAAACTAAAAAATGGTTTAAAAATGTATACAACCATCATGAAAAGGTGAGTTCCTACTACATATTTAAATAATTTTTTCATCATTTTATCTATTATTTGTAAGTTAATTTTCTTTACATTTTTATCTCATACTTATTTAGTTTTTTTCACAGATATTTTGGTAAATCATATTTTTCTTTAAACTATCTAAAACAAGCCATAAAAGAGATAATATGTTCCTTTTTACCAATGTTACCTTGATTTCTATTGGATTTCTTTTTCGAACTACAACATTGCATATTGAGTCAATGTTCTTAGCCAAAAAAAAATTTTCAGCTAAAAACATCGACTCAATATGAAGTGTTGGAACTTAAAAAAATAAATCCAATAGAAATCATGGTAAAATTTATAGTTGAGTTTTTTTTAGACTTTGGGACATGTATGAATCATTCATACCTCAATCTGACACACGGTGTGATCGGTACGACTCCAAGTGCTTATTTTTATTTAAAATTGACATTAATTTTAGTAAAAAATGAAATTTAAATACTCAAAACCAATAAATTTTTTTATTATTTTGATACTTTATGAAAACAATACATAAGTGATTTTTTATTTGAAGGAATCAGTCTCACCTCAATCTAATACATGATGTTTTCGGTATTATTTAAAGTGTATGGAATTAGTTTAAAATTGACATTTTAGTTCAAAAAGTTTCACTCACTGAAAAATAAGAAAACATGCTCGAATTGTCTTAATAATTTATTAAAATGATTAATAAGTCATTTTTGACATATAGGAATCAGTATCACATCAAACTGATACACGATGTGACCGGTATGACTCAAAGTGTGTGTTTCTAGTTTTAAATGACATTTTAGTAAAAAAGAAAAGTGACATACTCAAAACTAAGAAAACACATTTGGATTGTTTTTATACTTTAGTAAAATGATCTATAAGTTATTTTTGATGTGTGGGAATCAGTTTCACATCAATATGACGCACGGTGTGACCGATATGACTCCAAGTGTGTCTTTTTATTTAAAGTTGACATTAATTTTAGTAAAAAAGACTACTGACATACTCCAAACTAAGAAAATGCATTCAGATTATTTTATAATTTATTACAATTATCCATAAGTAATTTTTGACGTGTAAAAATTATCTTTATGTAAATATGATATATGATGTGCTTGGTATGACTCAAAGTATCCGTTATGAGTTTAAAATTGGAATTTTAGTTCAAAAAGTATCACTCACTGAAAACCAAGAAAACTTGCTCAGATTGTCTTCATAATTTAGTAAAATGATTCATAATTCATTTTTTATATGTAGGAATCATCCTCACATCAAACTAACACACTATGTGACATTTATGACTCAAAGTGTGTGTTTCCATTTTAAAATGTCATTTTAGTAAAAAAGATAAGTGAAGTACTCAAAACTAAGAAAATGCATTCATATTGTTTTGATACTTTAAGAAAATTATCCATAAGTCATTTGAGATGTGTAATAATCATTCTCATCTCAATCCTATGAAAATTGTGACCGGTATGACTCCAAGTGTGTCTTTTTATTTAAGGGGGCATTGATTTTAGTAAAAAAGACAACTGAAATACTAAAAACTGAGCAAACACATTCGGGTTATTTTGATACTTTATAAAAATGAACCATAAGTCATTTTTGACGTGTAGGGATCATATACACCTCAATATGATATACTATGTGTCCGGTATAACTCAAAGTGTCTGTTATCAGTTTAAAATTGACATTTCAGTTTAAAAAGTGTCACTCACTAAAAACTGAGAAAACATTCTAAGATTGTATTGATAATTTAGTAAAATGATTCCTAAGTCAGTTTTTACATGTATGAATCAGTCTCACATCAAAATTACAAATGATGTGACCGGTGTGACTCAAAGTGTGTGTTTCCAGTTTAAAATGATATTTTAGTAAAAAAAATAAGTGACGTACACAAAACTTAGAAAACACATTCAGATTATTTTTATACTTCATTAAAATGATCCATAAGTCATTTAGAATGTGTAGAAATTAGTCTCACCTCAATCTGATGCATGGTCTGACCGGTATGACTCCAAGTGCATCTTTTTATTTAAAGTTGACATTAATTTTAGTATAAAAGACAACTGATATACTCAAAACCAAGAAAAAGCATTTGGATTATTTTTATAATTTAGTAAAATGATCCATAAGTAATTTTTGATGTGAATAAATTAGTCGCACCCCAATATGATACATGATGTGCCTGATATGACTCAAAGTGTATGTTATTAGTTTAAAATTGACATTTTAGTTTAAAAAGTTTCACTCAGTAAAAACCAAGAAAATGATCTCAGATTGTCTTAATAATTTAGGATGATGATTCATAAGTAATTTTTGATGTATAGGAATCAGTCTCACATAAAACCAATACACTATGTGACCATTATGACTCAAAGTACATGTTTCCATTTTCAAATGAATTTTTAATAAAAAACATGAGTGACATACTCAAAACCAATAAAACTCATTCATATTGTTTTTATAATTTAGTAAAATGATCCATAAGTCATTTTTGATTGGTATGAATCATGTAAACCTCAATATGATGCATGGTGTGATTGGTATAATTCCAAGTGTGTCTATTTATTTAAAATTGACATTAATTTTAGTAAAAAACACAAGTGGCATACTAAAAACAAAAAAAAACATGTTCGGATTGTTTTGTTAATTTTGTAAAATGATTTATAATCCATTTATAATGTGTATGAATAAACTCCACCTCAATCTAATGCATGGTGTGATTGGTATAGCTCAAAGTGTGTCTTTTTATTTAAAATTGATATTAATTTTAGTAAGAAGAACAAGTAGCATACTGAAAACAAATAAAACGCATTCTTATTGTTTTGATACTTTAGTAAAAATTATCCATAAGTCATTTTTGACATGTAAGAATCAACCTCATCTCAATATGATTCACAGTATGATCGGTATAACTCAAAGTGTTTATTTTTATTTAAAATTGTCATTAATTTTAGTAAAAAGAGAAAGTGACATACTGAAAACCAAGAAAACATATTCAGATAATTTTTATAATTTAGGAAAACAATCCATAAGTCATTTTTGATGTGTAGTAATCAACTGAACCTCAATCCGACACACGGTGTGACTGATATGACTCCAAGTGTGTTTTTTATTTAAATTTGACATTAATTTTAGTAAAAAGAACAAGTGACATACTGAAAAATAAGAAAACACATTCATATTGTTTTTATACTTTAGTAAAACGACCCATGAGTCATTTTTGACATTTAGGAATCAACCTAACATCAATATGACACACAGTGTGACTGGTATGACTCCAAGTGTTCACTATCAGTTTAAATTTGACATTTTAGTTCAGTACGTGTGTCACTCAAGGAAAACCAAGAAGAAACACTATGATTGTATTTATAATTTATGACATTGATTCATAAGTCATTTTTTATTTTTAGTAAGTATTCTCATGTCAAACTAGAAAATTATGTGACCGATATGACTCAAAGTGTGTGTTTCCATTTTGAAGTGACATTTTAGTAAAAAATACAAGTGACATACTAAAAACTAATAAAACACATTCATATTAATTTGATACTTTAGTACAATGATCCATAAGTAATTTTTGATGGGTAGGAATAATTATTACCTTAATTCGACTCATGGTGTGACTGGTATAAATTCAAGTGTGTCATTATTTAAAATTGAGATTAATTTTAGTAAAAAGAACACGTGGAATACTCAAAACCAAGAAAAATAATTTAGATTGTTTTGATAATTTAGTACAATGATCCATAACTCATTTTTGTCATGTGGGAATAAACCACACCTCAATACGATGCATGGTGTGACCAGTATAACTCCAAGTGTGTATTTTTATTAAAAATTAGAGATTTTATTATTGTATTGTTTCATATTAATGTTTAATGTATTTCTTTATAGTATTACTAACATAAGATTTTTTTTCTTATATAGGTGGATTATTTTTCTCAGGTTGTGGTGATTTTTTCGACAACTGATACCATGGGTGGACTTTTTTTAAAGGGGATCACGAGTGCCAAAGATGATGAAACATTAATATTTTTAAATTTTTTTTGATAGTAATTTTAAATATAATAATATAAAACATTGTTTGAAATGTATATAGTAGTTTTTTTATATTCGTGCTAATAAATTTATTTCAATTAAATTATATATTTTTCATATAGGTTACACGTATGTTTTGCAGTGTTCTATTATACAAATAGCACACTATAGCAGGTTGGGTCTTTATCAGCGCTATTTCTAGCAGTAATAAAGCCCCCCCCTTAACTGCATTAAGGATAAAAAAACTTTTTTAACACTGTTAAAAGTATTTTTTTCATGCTATTAAAGGGAATATTTGTAGTAGTTTCTAAAATTTCATCTAGAGATAATAAATAGAACCCCCCCCCCCCCTCCCATGGACATAGGAAATATTGTTAAACCATATAAATATTTTGTGTTCTTTGTTTTTTATTCTTTTTTTATGTTTTATTTAATCACTAAGGAGATCTGTTTCCCCAACAAAGTGGTATCAGAGCCATCAAGGTCAAAATGGTGAAGGTGCAGAACAGTTTTCTGATGACCAGAAAATTGAATTTGGTCATAAAAAATTTTTGAAGCCTGATTCATAAATATCTCATCGAGATGATTCCAACATCGCAAATGACATCAAAAATATATTTGAAAATGAGGATGGTATGAAAATAGAATTAAATGAAATGGAAGGTGATATGATCACCATTACCAAAATATTCTTGTGTTCAGGTGTTTGGGGATAATGAATTCATTTTTTTGGAAGTAAACTAATGGATGATGTGTGATGGTTTGTTGATAGTTGAATATTCAGAGAAATGTAACCAGAAAATGGTGTGTTTTCAAGAAATATCGATCATAGTCATATTGAAGAATTAAAAATTCAATAGCATGAAATCAGGATGCCAAATTTAATGAGGAGTGATATGATTGTGAGAGGAAGTTGTAGTTGGAGCTCGAACAAAGTGTAGGAGGCATGATCGTGGGTGAGTTTGTTTCAAACAAACTTCTATATTCCTTTCATTGGGCCAAATTTATCATTAAAAATGGGCTTACATAGATCTTATAAGCTTCCAGTGATCTTTCATGGAATCTTCGTCCTGTTTCAGTTATTTTGGAGCTTGATCTCAAGCTTAGTAGTCATGGAAATGGTGATTTCTGATGAGTGCAGGTGGCAGTCTGGCACTATCTATGAAGACCTGGCCCCAGAACACCCAGATCCGAAGCCTTCATAACATGATTTATACATTTTAAAAACACGTGCATTTATAAGTTACACATCATGTCCCATCCAGATAATCGAATTCGGTTCAGGTTCTAGGAAACCAGCCACTTCTGTCGTACTTCTTTTAGCTCAAGTTGGATACCTGAAAATTTATTTCAAAAATGTAGGGTGATCATACGAATGCCCAGTAAGGGGTTTTAAAAATAAACCAATACAACTTTTGAAAACATTATTTAAAACTTTACATAAAACACTTTCTTTGAAGAGAAGTTATAACACTTGTGACATTTCATAAAAATGCTCAACTGAAAGAACATGCTAGAAGAAAAATAAGGATACGTGGTTCAACTTAGGAATTCCCATTTGTGGTAATAAGTAAAATACCTTTTAAACGTGTATGAAATATGGATATGTAAGCATAGGTTAAAAAAGAGAATAATCAGAGTAACGCATAAAGATAATAATTTCAATTTCATACACTAGATACTAGATCACTGAGTGCTAAACATATTTCATGCCATAAGCTTTTACTTTCCTAATACTTATAATTATTGGCTCTTAACCATGGATATTCTTCTAATCATATATCCATTTGGTTACATAATTATCATATACATAAAGAGGGAATTTATAATTTCAGACTTCTGTGTCAAGGCCTTGTGCCAATACCGAAGGGATAACTGTGATCAGACCCCAACGTGGAGAGCTTACTTTTACCGGTCTCTAACCCAGAGAGCTTACTTTTACCGGTATCTAAACCAGATAGCTTACTTTTACCAGTCTCTAACCCGGAGAGCTTACTTTTACCAGTGTCTAACCCAGAGGGCTTACTTTTACTGGTCCCCAACCTAGAACATATTATTCCAATACATTCCTCATATGTCATATCGGGTCATGTATTCAAGGTGTCCCATACCACCTTGAATAATTAAATTTATTTCAAGTTACTCAAGGTGTCACATACCACTTTCAATAATTTGATTTATTTATCTTATTATCATGTTAATCCACACACATGCATCAATGAGTGAAACTATAAAATGGAAAATGAAACAATTTAAACTATAAACACATAATTTGATATAAATTCTTTGAAAAATAGGCAGTAAGAGTTTATTGAAGGCATACATGGCTCACCACATTCTTTGAAAAAAAGACAATTACTAAAGCACATCACATGGTGGGCGAGAAGGGGTTTTCCACATGAGATGTGAAAATGATAACTATTCGATTCAAAATTCTTATAAATGAGATTACATGTTATTTAATTAACCACTAGGAAGTGTTAGTGATCAAATAAATAAATTATGACTCAACTAACAACAATCACAACAGTTGATAAAACCTCAAGTGTGCATAACATATTCGCATGGTTTGATACAACCTTCGAACCTTTAAATATGTTTTGGTCAAAACAATGTTTATCTTTTCTTAAATCATAAAACACAACAAAATAAAACATACAATACCTTTGAAACATAGAATCGTCATTAAGAATTCTTTAACTGAACAAATTTGACCTACTTCTATGGATTAGGACATACACCCTTATGTAAATACCTCTTGGTTTGGATTACATGGATACTGACATTACTTAAGGTTTTACAAGTATTAATGTCATCACTTAATTAACAAATTTCTAAATATCCATTCATAAAATTAAGGTGTTGGAAATTATAACTGTATTTATACTATATATATATATATGAGTTCCCAACTTCTAAACCAAGTTTAATAACTTCTCATTAATGATGGATACTTAAAATATATTTACCACGCCTTCATTAAAAACTAAAACATGTTAGGTTATGTTATGTGTAATCGTGTAAACCTATATAAAAGGTTACTCACACATATATGTTGCATGAGGAAGGGTATTAGTTCTTAAATTTTTCATAACCCGATGGTCTGAAGGACCTATAATTGGGTATTTGAGGATTTCCACCCAATATTTATGACTATACATGCTTTCATACTTTCATAAATTAAACATAAAACAAATTCATGCATATATATATACATAGTTCTTAGATTATATTTTGCTTATATTAAAAATACTCCCCTAAGTTTGTAAAACCTCTTGTTACTATCATCGGATTGAGAACCAAAACTCATGCTTGGTTTGGAGTATATAAATGCATGGTCATACATATATAAAAACTAAAAATTTGCATACTAAAAATAAATCCATTCAAAACCAAAACATTACTCGAATCTAAGTCTTTATTAATAAATTGAAAATAAAATCCTTAATAACATAAAATAGGAGTAGATTGAGTTATATGTATATGTCTGAAAGTGCACTAAGTATATATTCGATTTTTCATAACTAAAACCATATTATAGGAAACCAAAAAAAATTATTCATCGACCTTAGAAAAATTAGTGCATACAAATTTTTAACCTTTAGAAAACCCAGATTCACCTTTGAGAGTATATATACATATAGGTGTAAGATTATGAACATATAAATACTCATATATATATGTAAAGCATATATATATAGGATTTTTCACAATAAAACAAAACATAAAAACCCTTACCTCTAACCGAGGAGAAGAATATCTTCGAGGAATGATTGGATGAAGATTTATAGAGTTTCGAGAGGAGAAAACCCGAGGGGTTCCTAGGTGAAACCGGTTTATATAAAATATACCAAGACTTTATTACAACCATTGAGAAGAGCCGAGTCCAACTGGTCTATTTATTTTTCGGGGAAGACTTATGGACTAAGGGGGACAAGGAGGGTCCACCTGGTTTGAAGAAGGGGGAAAAGAAATGGTGAAATGAGTTATAGGGTTTGGTGAAGCGCATGCCACGGGAAGGAAGAAGATGATGTAGTGCGGTGATACCGGGAGAAAAATGGACGGCTAGGATATGGTCCTAGTTTGATCTGACGGTCGGGATACAAATGCGGTTTATAAAAGTGATGGATGGTTTGGATTGATCCTAGACGAGATCAGGCAGCTCACTATCATCATAGTATTTTAAATACTTCTAACGGCCATGATTAAATCATTTCGGATCATATGGTCCATGAAAAATTCAGAGGGGCTCTTGGATTCCAAGGTTCGAACCTCGGATCGAAATCAACATCACAAAACGCATGCGGCATGATCCAACGGCCTAGATTTGATCCCAGGAAAAAAATTGTCATCCCACATCGAATCGGTGAGAGTTCTGGCAGTCCTTTATAAGCTTGAGCCTCTTGCAACACTAGCAATAACACGGCACACACCAGGGAGCCTTACACACTGGCTCCCACCTTCCCCCATAGGCTTCGGCCTACCCCTACTCGTTGTGACCCTACTCCCACCGTGGCGTGCCTACATGCTCATGCTCCCGTGCTCCCTTCAGGGAAGATATGCCTATGCTTGGTCCGGCCTTGGCTTGGGCTGAGGGCTAGGCTCAGACACTTCATGTGAGCTGCCTCCCTTGTCCAAGCCTTAAAGGGATGGACCAAGTTGTCCCATTTTTTTATAAAACCTAACTTATAAAGATCTTAAGTCTTAAGGAAAAAGAATATATTTATTAAAACCATATAAAAATTATCTTTTTAGACTAACACTTAAACATAACAAAGCTAAAGAATATAAATTGGACTTTGTCTTAAAAGTATTTCTAAAAAGAAAACAATTATTTATAAACACTAAAATTTTAACATAAAAGTTATAAATTGAGATTGAATAACCCTTATGATAACTCTTATACAAGTTTTATAGAAAACTTAGTTTAATTAAAAACATAATTTTATTTGAAGATTTTAAACATAATTAGTAACACCATTTAAGAAATGAAAATATTTAAATTATAATTGAAAAGTTTGATTATGTTTCAAAACATAATTCAAATAATTATATCATAGTTAGGGTTTATCTTTTAATTTTTCAATTCATAATGTAAAGTTGTACTCAGTTATTCTTTAGTTAAAAAACCACAAGGCTAATGACTACAATTATAGTCGTTGGATTTCTAATGGTCACCCAAGGTAATTGTTGAGATAATTCCATATAAAACCTTGTCTTAGGGTGTCCTAAACTTAAAGAAAATAAGAAGAAGAATAAGAAGAAGAATATGGAGAAGATGGTTCTTGCTATACTGTTGATGCTCAACACAATTTTCATGATCATGTTGGTTTTATTCTTCTTTTTCACTGACCCAAAGGATCTCCTTTATTTATCATGCCTTGTTGTATTCATATGGGGCCTTCCCGTAGTTCTGATAGGGTTTTTATTAGGCATTTTTGGGTAGGATGGTTCCTTGTGATCTAGACACATTTTAAACACTACGGTGTTCTTTTTATTATGAAAAAGCCTTGTGTCCATCAGTGTGTTTTACTCAGTTGTATTCAAATATAAATTAAAACCATATTATTTATTTTCTCATGAGAATTAAGTTTTTTTTAGTTGTTATGAAATTCAAACAAAATGTAAACATAAATTTATCATTACATGAGGTTTGAGTTTTGGGGCGTTACATTATTTCCCCCTTCAAAGAATTGTGTCCTCACAATTCATTCTACATACGCATAAAAGAAAGACTCCCTCGCCAATTTTACCACAACAACCATCATGGGGGATCCTCAGGTAAGTCTAGATAAATACCCAAGTTTGTGTTCAGTTCCTCTATTTCTCTGTCCCAAACACACTTCGGACAGTACAGGTTAAACTCTTGTTGTGTGCACTCGGGCTCCCAAAGAGAGGCTCGATATGTGGAGAGTTCAAAAATTTCTAAATGGATAATTTCTATGAGAATTCGCCAGGTTTAATCCAGTATGAAAATGTTAATGACATCAATATGTTCATACATACTGAGGCTCAGGATCTGGTATAAGTAGGTTTCACGTAGGTCCCCTTCCAAGGCAGCATCTTGAAACAACATCCTAGCCATGTAGTTTTGGGATTGGGTGAAACATAGGAAAATACCTTCATGGTACTTTCCCATTTGTCTATACATAGAAAGATTAGTATTAGTTATTACATGGTAAATATAGGCATTCTCTTGATAGGAATGGAGAATGCTCAGACTGTTTGACACTTTGTAAAATTGCTTGCACGTTTCTCGTAAGTCTGCGAAAGGTCGGTACTCTCTCTCACATGCTTTGACCAAGATGGTCTCTAATATCTCAATAGGGGGTGATAGGATGTGAGTTCATCCTTTCATCTGAGAATTAGAAAAATTATCACATTTATTAATACCTAAGTAAATTTCTCTTTGTTTAAGTTCTAGTTTTCCAGAGTTATCAAAACTGAATCCTCTGATACCAACTGTGAATACCCAGCCCCAGAAAACCCGGAGCTGGAGCCTTGATGTGTACATTTTAACAAAACATGCATTGATAAGTTACACATAATTTCCTATCTAGAGAATCGAATTCGGTTTAGGTTCTAGGAAACCATCCACTCCTGTCGTACTTATTTTAGCTCAAGCTGAATACCTGAAAATTTATTTCAAAAATGTAGGGTGAGAATACGAATTCCCAGTAAGGGGTTTTAAAAATAAACCAATACAAATTTTGAAAATATTCTTTAAAACTTTACATAAAATAATTTCTTTGAAGAGAAGTTATAACACATGTGACATTTCATAAAAATTATCCACTGAAAGAACATGCCAGCAGAAAAATAAGGATACATGGTTCAACTTAGGCATTCCCATTTCGGGAAATAAGTAAAATACCTTTTAAACGTGTATGACATATGGATATGTAAGCACAGGTTAAAAAATAGAATAATAAGAGTTGCGCATAAAGATAATAACATCAATTTTATACACTGGATACTAACTCACTGAGTGCTAAACATATGTCATATCATAAGCTTTTACTTTCCTGATACTTATAAGTACTGGATCTTAACCATGGATATTCTTCTAATCGAATATCCATTTGGTTACATAATTATGATACACATAAAGAGGGAATGTATAATACCAGACTTCGGTGTCAAGGCCTTATGCCAAGACCTAAGGGCTAACTGTGACTGGACCCCAACCCAAAGAGCTTACTTTTACCGGTCTCTAACCCGGAGAGCTTACTTTTACCGGTCTCTAACCCAGAGATCTTACTTTTACTGGTCTCTAACCTGGAGAGATCACTTTTACCGGTCTCTAACCCAGAGGGCTTACTTTTGCCGGTCCCCAACCCGGAACATATTATTCCAATACATTCCTCATATGTCAGATCGGGTCGTGTATTCAAGGTGTCCCATACCACCTTGAATAATTAAATTATTTCAAGTTACTCAAGTTGTCCCATACCACTTTGAGTAATTTGATTTCTTTATCTTATTATCATTTTAAGCCACATGCATGCATCAATGAGTGCAACTATACAATGGAAAATGAAATCATTTAAACCATAAATACATAATTTGACAAAAATTATTTGAAAATTAGGCGGTAAGAGTTTATTGAAGGCATACATGGTTCATCACATTCTTTGAACAAAATACAATTACTAAAGCACATCACATGGTGGGTGAGAAGGGGTTTCCACATGAGATGTGAAAATCATAACTATTCGATTCAAAATTCTTATAAATGGGATTACATGTTATTTAATTCACCTCTAGGAAGTTTCAGTGATCAAATAAATAAATTATGACTCAACTAAAAATAATCAATGCATCTGATAAAACCTCAAGTGTGCATAACCTGGTCGCATGGTTTGATACAACCTTTGAACCTTTAAATGTATTTTGGTCAAAACAATGTTTATCTTTTCTTAAATCATAAAACAAAACAGGGTCAAACATACAATACCTTTGAAACATAGAATCATCATTAAGAATTCCTTAACTGAACAAATTTGACCTACTTTTATGGATTAGGACATACACCCTTGTGTAAATACCTCTTGGTTTGGCTTAAATAGATACTGGCATTACTTAATGTTTTACAAGTATTAATTTCATCACTTAATTAACAAATTTATAACAATCCATTCATAAAATTAAGGCATTGTAAATTATAACCGTATATATACTATATATATATATATATGTGAGTTTCCAACTTCTAAACCAAGTTTAATAACTTCTCATTAGTGATGGATACTTAAAATATATTTACTACACCTTCATTGAAAACCCAACCATGTTAGGTTATGTTATGTGTAATCATGTAAACCTATATAAAAGGTTAATCACATATATATGTTGCATGAGGAAGGGTATTAGTTCTTTAAGTTTGCATAACCCGATGGTCCGAAGGACCTAGAATTGGGTATTTGAGGATTTCCACCCAATCTTTATGACTATACATGCTTTCATAATTTCATAATTAAACATACAATAAATGCATGCATATATATATACATAGTTCTTAGATTATATTTTTCTTATATTAAAAATACTCCCCTAAGTTTGTACAAACTCATGTTAATATCATCCGATTGAGAACCAAAACTCATGCTTGGTTTGGATTATATAAACACATGGGAATACATACATAAAAATTAAAAATTTTCATACTAAAAATAAATCCATTCGAAACCAAAACTTTACTCACATATAAGTATTTATTTATATATTGAAAATAAAATCCTTAATAACATAAAATAGGATTAGATTGAGTTATATGTATATGTCTGAAAGTGCATTAAGTGTATATTCGATTTTGCATAACTAAAACCATATTATACGAAACCAAAAAAAAGTAGTCATCGACCTTAGAAAAATTAGTGCATACAAATTTTTAACCTTTAGAAAACCCAGATTCACCTTTGAGAGTATATATACATATAGGTGTAAGAGTATGAACATATACATACTCATATATATATATATGTAAAGCATATATATATATATATAGGATTTTTCACGAGAAAACAAAACATAAAAACCCTTACCTATAACCGAGGAGAATAAGATCTTCGAGGAAGGCTTGGATGAAGATTGCTATAGTTTCGAGAGGAGAAAACCTGAGGGGTTCCTAGGTGAAACCTATTTATATAAAATATACCAATCCTTTATTACAACTGTTGATAAGAGATGAGTCCAACCTGTCCATTTATTGGCCGGGGAAGACTTATGGACCAAGGGGGGACAAGGAGGGTCCACCTAGTTTGAAGAAGGGATAAAATAAATGGTGAAATGAGGTTTAGGGTTTGGTGCATCGCATGCCGTAGGAAGGAAGAAGACGACACAGCGGGGTGATACTGGGAGAAAAATGGACGGCTAGGATCTGGTCCTAGTTTGATCTGATGGTCGGGATACAACCGTGGTTTATAAAAGTGATGCATGGTTTGGATTGATCTGAGGTGAGATCGGGTGGCTCACGATCATCGTGGAATTTTAAATACTTCGAACGGCCACGATTAGATTGTGCTGGATTATATTGTCCATGAAAAACACGGAGGGGCTCATGGCTTCCAGGGTTCGAACCCCGGATCGAAATCAACGGCTCAGATCGCACGTGGCATGATCCAACAGCCCAGATTTGATCCCAAGTGAAAATTCTCCATCCTACATCGAATCGGTGAGAGTTCTGGCAGTCCTTTATAAGCCTGAGCCTCCCGCAACACTAGCAATAACACAGCACACACCAGGGAGCCTTACACAAGGGCTCCTGCCTTCCCCCGTAGGCTTCGGTCTACCCCTGTTCGCTGTGACCCTGCGCCCACCGTGGCGCACCTACGCGCTCTGGCTCCCGTGTGCCCTTTGGGGAAGCTCTACCTATGCTTGGGATGGCATTGGCTTGGGCTGATGGCTAGGCTCGGCCACTTCGTGTGAGTTGCCTCCCTTGGCCGAGCCTTAAAGGGCTGGGCCGAGCTAGCCCATTTTTTTATAAAACCTAACTTATAAAGATCTTAATTCTTAAGGAAAAATAATATATTTATTAAAACCTTATAAAAATTATCTTTTTATACTTCCACTTAAACATCACAAAGCTAAATAATATAAATTGGAATTTGTCTTAAAAGTATTTCTAAAAAGAAAACAATTATTTATAAACACTAAATTTTTAACATAAAAGTTATAAATTGAGATTGAATAACCCTTATGATAACTCTTATACTAGTATTATATAAAACTTAGTTTAATTAAAAACATAATTTTATTTGAAGATTTTAAACATAATTCGTAACACTATTTAAGAAATGAAACTCTTTACATTATAATTGAAAAGTTCTCAAAGTGTTTTTGAATTCCTTATTATGTTTCAAAACATAATTCAAAGCATTATATCATATTTAGGGTTTATCTTTTAATTTTTCAATTCATAACGTAAAGTTTTACTCAATTTTTCTTTAGTTAAAACACCATAAGGCTAACAGCTACAATTATAGTCGTTGGATTTCCAACGGTCACCCAAGGTAACGGTCGAGCTGATGCCATATAAAACCTTGTCTTAGGGTGTCCTAAACTTTAAGAGAATAAGAGGAATGAGGAGGAGGAGGAGGAGGAGGCGAAGATGGTGCTTTCCATACCATTGATGCTCAGCACAATTTTCATGATCATGGTGGGGTTGTTCTTTGTTTTCACTGACTCGAAGGATCTCCTTTATTTACCATGCCTTGTTGTATTCGTAGGGGGCCATCCCATAGTTCTGATAGGGTTTTTATTAGGCATTTTTGGGTAGTATGGTTCCTTGTGATCTAGACACATTGTAAACACTACGGTGTTCTTTTTATTATGAAAAAGCCTTGTGTCCATCTGTGTGTTTTACTTGGTTGTATTCAAATATAAATTAAAACCATATTATTTATTTTCTCATGAGAAGTAAGTTTTGTTTAGTTGTTATGAGATTCAAACAAAATGTAAACATAAACTTATCATTACATAAGGTTAGAGTTTCGGGGTGTTACACTATCAACCATAGATGTGACGGCTACTTCAATATGAGGGGAATGAAAGTTTGAGTTGGGACGTTTCATTTGAATAAGTGCACAATGCCTTGGTGAAAATGGGATCCCTGCATCAAAAAACTCAGTGGTTGGGGCCTCCTTTATCATGCTCAATGCATCATGACAGACTAAGATATTCAGTCAGGCACTGACCCGTATCTAACTTCTCTTTCATCATTGTTTCCTCTTTCCTTAGACTTAGATTAGGCCAAATTTTACCTAAAATGATTAAAATAATAATTAAAAATTCTATAATTCTGAACATATGAAAATTACCTTTAAAATATATAAATTTATTTTTCTTTTTCAAAAAATGTTATTAAAAATATAAACACCCACAAAAAAATAAATCAATTAATAATTGAGTATAAAATATTAAAAATAAATGAAATTCATTATTTAAAATTTGAAAATTTTCATGTATAGAATAAAGACATAAAATACCCCCACATATAAACTCATGTTTATCCTCAATAATTGAATATCAACATGAATCAAAGGGGAATTCCATGCTACCAATATTTAGATGTCAATGAAATAAAACAAAAATGATTATTAATGGGAAAGATTAAATTTCCAAGCTTCACAAATAAATATCAATATAATTCATCATTTTACAAATAAATAAGTCAACCCATGTATTGTACTTTCACTAGTTAGAATTTGATGGGTCTTTTCCTTTCTTCCATTCAATCATTTTAACTCATTATTATCAAACATGACAAGTTGTGATCTACCTCACCATTAATTTTTTTATCTTGTCACTCAGGGTAACAAGTTCAAGTAGATTTATGTGCATACCTTAAGCACATTTACCTCTTATAAGCTTTCAAAGGACCTCCTCTTCCAACATGATCGCGTAGATTTTTAGTGGTGGAGGTTTTGAGGAAGCTTCAATAATATTGTTGTAGTCCCTTCCTGCTTCCATTCTGCTTGAGGTTATCCACATATTGTCATTGTGACCATCCTTCTTCTCTTGAAATGATTTCTATTTTGGACCTTATGTTCTTAGTTCTCAAGGTTATGGTAGTGATAGAATTGTATTTGGTTGCATGATGATGGTTACTATTCAGTAATGGTAGTGTGTGTGGTATTTTATCTTCAGATCTGGGATTATTCTAGATCCAAGCACCTTGGTCATAATGCTATCATTTTGATCTTTGAGGAGGATAATGATAGTTATCCAGTGATGACATAGGATCATGCAGTGGGAATGTTGTTGAGCTCCCTTATTCAGCATGAGGAATTGAGATCTTGAAGATTGACAGTAGGGGTTTTAATGGGGGATGGGTTATAGTGCAGGGTTGACAATCAATGGGGTTGGAATCCTAAATTTTACTAGTAATAGTTGGTATTAGGCATGGTTTAGGTAGTTTTTGATCTAATTTTTCATTTGGGTTCTATTTTTTTGATGGATTTCAGATGTCATTGTATGACCTGGCTCTTGTCTCGATGCATTTAGAAGGCAGTATATCTTGATTTCCTTGAATTTATTGTCAGGTGGGTGTCCTTGAAAGAGGTGTGGGTGTGTTGACACCCATAATTTAGCCATCTTCCCTCATTTTTTGGGGAGGTATGGGTACTCTACCATAGATCTCTCTATATAGTGAATTCAATTAGATTTATGGAGCATCAAGTTGACGGTGTTGTGAGTTTCTTACAAGAAAATTCGAGTGGAAAGCTTGAAAGAGAGATGGGTGTGTTGACACCTATCATTCAGTCCTCCTATCATTTGTTAGTGTGGGGTGGTGGGTGCTCTATCACATTGTGTTGGACTAACATGACACAACTTCTTAGTAGGGGGTTGAATCATTCTTGATTTGAATCACTGGTACAAGATCCGACATAGGGGTGATAAGATGATTGTTTGGTGATTTTTATAGTGTGTGCTTCTTTTTGGGCATTCGAGTATTCCATGAGGTGTGATGGTTATGCATTTCATGCACAGTTTTTTGTGTCCTCTAGGCCATGTCAGGTCCTTCGGGTTATTGTTTTTAGGAATTTCCACATTTGAGCCTTGGGCCTTATAACGAGTTCCCTCTTTTCCCATTTCTTAAAAGGTTTTCTCATTTTTTTTATTCAATAAAGGGGGTTTAACTCCCAACCAGTTAAGAAAATGAGGGTTTGGAATTAAGGATCAAATGACTCTAATGATTAAGGTGGGTAGGTATTGATGATGTAAAAACTTTTAAGGATCCAAAGGGAGGACAATCTCTAATGTATAATACATGATATTCAAAAGTAAAGTGTAATGAAAATCTCCTATTTCAAAATTCATCACCCCTATCCCTCAAAAGCTCAAAGAAAAGGTCATGAAAAATGAAAATAGTGAATAATGTACACTCTATTGATTTTTTTTATTTTTTATATTTTTCTCTTTTTCTCAAACTAGTTTTTAAAAAAAATAAAAAGTTATTCTCGGAACAAATCTCACATCCACCACCAAACTCCTTATGATAATATCATTGGTATGGTAATAGTGAATTTTGATTCTCCCAATAAAAAACCCATTTTTTCATTTTTTTTTATAGGGTTAATAATAGAATATAATGAATGAGTATCATAAACCTTCTTACCAATTCCCATGAAACCATTCCCCAACATTTTATCCTCAAAATAGTTCATCCCTTCCTCCATAGAAAACCTCTCCCCCACACTTCAACTTGAAAATATCATGAAAAATACAAACATAATTGGATTGTAACATAGATCTTCTCTAACATGGTCATTCATAGCTTCTAATGGATTAAAAGAAGGATCCACTGGTGAAAAAAAATATGTTTTCATGTCAGTTTTTTATTTTTAATGTTGGATAATACGCAAAATTATTGTAGGAGATGTTTTAAATAAATTTTTAATATTGGTTAATAAAAATATACATTGTAAATAGTTTTTTTATGGAAGTTTTTCATGTTGTTTATTAGAGAAATGGCATGAAAAAGCCAATAAGAATTGATCTTTCGCATCATTTTTCTAATAAATAACATGAAATATAAATTCTTACCATCTTTTTCACATAATTTATGAAATAATTGACGTGAAAGATCCTTTTCCACATCAGTTTTTATAAAACTGAGGTGATAAAATGTTTTCAATCATTTTTCACGCTGGTTATTAAATAACCAATGTGAAAAATCATTTTTTTAATAAATTTCTATAAATTATTCCCCTCACCATCACATAACATCAAAACACCATCATAAAAAATAGAAAAACAAACCAAAATAGTAGCACAAACACTTACAATTTGAACTTTCAAGTTTATAATATATATTACAAATAAACTAAAATTAAATTAAACCTATGTAATGATTCACCCATTCAATTTGTAAATGTCTCATCTCTTTTCCATTATAAGTCTAAGGGTCATCAAAGAGATACAAATTAAAAATAATTCATTTAACATGTATTGTGAATAAAATGAATGAAATATTAAGAAAAAATTTATAAATAAATATAACCTTGTGGAACTTTGTAACTATCCTAGTTAAAATTATTTCATATATAAATTTTAATACATAATATCCATATTCCTTTACTCCGTGTTCATGTAATTATTATTTAAAATAATTTTTCAATTCAAAATAAAAAAAATGAGTAATATATCCAAAATTTAGTAATTGTAAATGAAAATTTACCTTTTCTTTTACATATCTGATCTTGGAACACTTCTTTATTATGGTCTCTATAAATAAATTTCATGCCATGTTTGAAAATAATATGAATAAAATAAATTTAAATGTAATTATAATATAAAAAATTATTAAAATATTCAAATTTATATGTTCAATACATTCATAAAATTTTCTCAAACTTCACCATGGATAGAGAATGCCAGTAAAGTGTCTTCTCCTTTGGAAAAAAACACCCAACATCCAATGGCCACTGATATATAAGAAAATTGGATGTCAGTGGTTATTATGTTAAGAGATATATAACACTTTGTGAGATATATGTTTCATACTCTTGAATATAAGGAAACATCTAGCACTGACTAATTATATTCTTTTGAAATCTTTCAACAATATAAATCATTATTTCTACATCAGTCATTATCCTCACAATAAGTGAAATATATTGTGATTCCATAAATCCATATACTCCTATCTTGTCATGTTGCTTACAAATTATATAAATATACCTGATACAAAACATACATAAGTATAAATTTTTAATAATTTAAACGTGTGAAAATATTTTTGTTAATTGACTTACATGGAAAAAACTTGCATCTTGTTGATTCCCAACTGATATCCTATTAAAAGCTCCATGATATTGTTTTTCAAAATTACTATAGTTATTTAATGACCACAAACACCATATTCCATTATAATCTCATAAACATCCAACAAAAAATTTTAATATGTTGAAAATATATAAAGACTAGTAGAAGTTGTATCTGGAGTCATAACACTTTTTATTTTTTATTATCTATATAATATTTCTTAACATTTAAAGTATTACTATAAAAAATAGATAAATATATAAACTTTAAAATGCTAAATAATAGTAGAGAAATGAAATAAAATATATAATATACACATACCTCTATGGTAATTTGTTAAATTAGTCGATATGGCCAAACTAAAAATATCCAATACTTTATCCAACTGTACTCACCTCATCTGTAGGTAATGGTATTCTTGTTGATTTATCTATAATATGTTGTATAGTGACCCTATGATTCTCTATCTATATATCATGATGATGAATGGTATCACCAATATAATATATCATCTCATATGAAATAATATGATGTTGGAGATCAGCAACATATAACTCAAAATACCTGGGAAGATGTGGAGGAGGGGGTAAGATAAGGAGTGGGTTTGGAAGGAGGAGGTGTATGAGTAGGATAAGTAAGAGTAGGATCTTCTGGAAGAGGTGGAGGAGTGGGATTAGTAGTTTGAAACTATGTTTTCATGTTTTAAAACATCAATTATACCGAAGATATGATCTTATCCTTCATCATCACATAAATATCCTGAACTTCAGCTTCCAAAGATTATATTTTCTTTTTATAAACATCCTCTATATAAGAATCTTAAAATTGTGGAAAATATTCTTTTACTGATACACCTACCAGGTATCCTTATACACAACCCAGGTATTCGAGCTTTCCCAATGTTGTATAAAAAATATCCTTCCTACCATCATCTATAAAGACACCTTATGTGCTCTTCTCCTCAAGATAATCCTAAATATAATATTTGAAAAATTCCATATTGACTCACAATATATAAATAATTTATTTAACTTAAATAAATAAACTAAACATATATAGTCCTATCAACTATGACACATGAATCTTATATAAGATATTGTCATTTTTTGATCATCTGGTCCATCTTCCATTTTTCATGTCTAGTGGGATGGGAAGGAGGGTCAACCTCTACGGAACCTGAAGACTCAGCTCTTAGTTTTTGAATTTTTTCAGCAATCATTTGTTCTTCCAATAACATATACCCTCTTAGAGATAAAGTAAAAGGGTGTATATTTCTAGATTGGATCTCCTAATGATATCTACTCACTTGATGTAAATTAAGAATAAAGAAATCATTGATATGATCATTAATATAAGAAAAAACTTCTAAAATGTAACATTTCACTTACTAAAAATGTTTCTCATCATCTAATTTAAATAAATTTCTTCCATATATATACATATATAAATGGATATATATTACATGGATTATGATTTTGTCTATTACCAAAAATAAAATCTAATGTGGGAGTTTATTTAAAATCCCTTCATATCCTAGAAGTCAATGATAAAAAAATTTATTGACTCCTCCAGTATCAGATATATCATATGTCATCTGATAAGAAGGGGGAAAATATATATTACTATAAACATTTCAAGATAAGTTAAATAATAAAAAATGAGCTTACCAAAATGGTCTCCCACAAGTGAAATATTTTTAGTTTTTCAACACTTCTCCAATCATCAATCAAAATACTAACTTTTATTTTAGATTACACTACTATAAAAGTATTGAATTGTTTTGAATTTGGATATATTTGAATATCATTATAATTAAAGTATACCAGTATCCTCTGGTCATAGATATGGGCAATTGATAATTTTGGTAAATGTGTGATGCCACATTTACTAACCCTTGAACTCTTTTTTGAACCTGTGGAAGTACATGTCTCTTGTAAATAAGGATAATGAGGCTCATCAATAAGAGCATGTGTATATTTCTCCCCAAAGGTATGTGTATGATCCTATCCAGAATTATATAGTGAATACAATGATTGGTCTATCATTATCCTACAAATCAAAGAAACAAAAAATTGATACACAAATATACAAATCCAACTATTACATACAAATGTAAATAAAAAATGAAAAAATATCAAATAAAAAGTAAACTAAACTAAACACATTTTTATTCATATTTTTTATAGTTAACTAAAATACTAAAAACATTAATGAGATATGAAATGACATAAATGAATAAAAACAAATCCAAAAAAATTGTGGGAATAGTAAAAATCCTCCAAAATATAACACCATTTTTTCCACCTAAAATAATATTCTTTGAATATATGAAAAATGATCCAACATAAAGTAAACTAAACTAACCACATTTTTATTAATATTTTTTGGAGTAGTTAACTAAAATTCTAAAAACAATAATGGAGATAAAAATACATAAAAGAATGAAAAAAAACCAAAAATGGCATGTAAAAGTAAAAATTCTCCAATGTAATAAATCATTTTTACACCAAAAAGATATTTTTTGAATATGATCTTTTATACAATATTTTTTTATTTATTTAACATAAAAAATTTTGAAATAATTGTTTTACAAAAAAATTAATTAAGAGATAAGTTACATAAGGGTAAACATGGTAAACTAAAAAAAATAAACTAATATAAACAAACAATTTAACTTATTAGTTATAATAAATATTTTAGTAAAGAAAATAAAATTAAAATATCTAGCATTTTATGAATTTTAAAAAAGTAAACCAGAAATAAACATATGCTACCTGTAATTTTAGGAATGTACTAAACAATTATTTTCCCAAATTCCTTCATCATGATTGTTCTGTGTGGCATAAACCATGTCGACTACATGATCATCAATATTATCTATTAATCTTTACATGGAAGTAGGGATATCACAAAAATCAGCATATTTTTTAAGTTTATCATCACTAGAATACTATTTTTTTCCTTGTAAAAAAATAAAACATTTAATATCATACTGATCAAGAACATAGAAAAAATTGCATGTGTTTCCATGATAAAAGGATTGATTGTGTATTCCAATATATTCAAATTAACTAGTATCATTCCAAATTAACCATGTATAACACTGTTGTTAACGATAAACCATTTTCAGTTAAACATTGGAACTTTAAAGTTAATGTAATCAACCTCTCATATTTATTCAATGACTCCTTAATATGCACTTGATGTAGAGACTGGGTTTTTTTTCATTGGTACTCGAAAAATGAATTGCTTCTACAAACACCAATACACTACTATTCTGAATATTAATTCTATTTTTCTAATCCTTCATATGAAATGTATAGCCATTAATTTCATACCCGGAACATTTTAAAAAATTTAAACTTGGACTACCCACTTACCATCTCAATGTTTCTGATGCATCTGATCTACCAAGAATGGTCTCTTTAAACCACCGAAAAAAAAGTTTTTTTATTCTCATTCAAAATCCACATATCTTTCTTCTTTGGATAACATTATTTTAACACATTAATATGTAATGTCATATATGTATAAGTATCATCTATTTTATTTAAGATGTATAAATGTAACTTATTTATCTGTTCACCTATCAACGACTTTACTTTCAATCTATAAATACCATTTCCCCTATAATTGAATCATTCATGGAGAGATGTAGGTGAACCGATGTGCTCCACTGTGGAAAAGTAGCATGTATAAAACTTTTCAACCACCACATAAATATACTTCTCAACAATGAAGGCTTTAGGTTGATATGGATTCTTAACATACCCCTTTAATATCTTCATATACCTTTCAAAAGTATACATCCAACATGGATATATAGGTCTGAAAATCTTTATTTCTTGCACAAAATAAACCATTAAATGCACCGTGATATAAAAAAAATATGGAGGAAAATACATTTCCAATTGAAAATTTATATAAACCAATTAATTCTCCAAATTATTCAAATCATTCAGATCAATCACCTTTTTACAAATTGAATTGAAAAAATAAAACAGATTTATGATAGTCATTATGACATAGATGGGAAATATTTCACACAATGCAACTAATAGGATCTGTTTTATGTGACAATCATGATATTTCATACCTATCAACTTCAAATCCTTTAAAGACACAAAAAAATTACATTTTAAGAATAACCCTGTAGCACTTTGATATCATGAAGACACTAACATAAGATAATTTTATCCCTCTTGGATAATGAATGGAAATTTGAGGGTAGGAATGTTCTCCTTCCATCAAGATTGGGAGCTAACTCCAAACGTATTCCCATTGAGAGTAATTCCAACCTTGCATTCAATCCATTTTAGTATTTCCTTTAATATCTAATAATGTTCTAATCAAGCTGTCATAGATATTCTTCTCCACATGCATTACATCAATGTTATTTTTTACCTCATGATATCTTCAATATTGTAGCTCAAAAAATATTGACCATTTCTTCCAAATATTTCTATCATTACCATATTTCTATGTATTTTCAAATGTCACGTCAATTTTTTCACCCTCTCAAAATACTAATCGGTGGATAAAGGTTTTAAATGAATATAAAATTATTGTGAGTAATTGAATGCCTTTTTTAATCTTCAATAAGAGTGATACATAAAAAAAACTTTTGATGACCCATTTATACTGTTTTTTTCCCATGATTCATTTGATAATATGAAGTCTGTTATTCACAAATTGGACAATCTTTATGCTCCTTAAAATTGTATTCCGAAAAATTTACATATGTTGGGAATTTATTTGAATGTAGTTGAAAATATTCCATTTTATAAGAATCATACACCCTAATACCTTCCTCCCATAAAAGTTTCAAATCATCAATTAATGGTGACAAGAAAATATCAATATCATTTTTGGGCTATTTTGGTCCATATATCATTAAACTCAACATGTCATATTTTCACTTCATACAAAATTCAGGATATAAGTTGTAAATTACCAATAAAACAAGCCATGAATTATCTATTCTACTAAGGATTAGATATGGATTCATTTCATATATTCACAATCTAAGTCTAATATTTCTAACTTCATTTATGAATATAGGAAACTTGTGATCAATTTTCTTCCACTGTGGAAAATCATATGGATGGCGTAATTTTCCATCACATATGCACTCATCTATATGTCATCTTAACCTTTTTTCATCATGTAAATTTTCAAATAAATATTTCAAATGAGTAATTATAGGAATATATCAAAATGACTTAGAAGGGGTATCTAAAACTACTAAATCATCCTGTGATTTTTCTTTCAACTTATACTATGATGTTCCACATTTCGGAAACCCTAATAAAAATTCACATTCCTTCCTATATAGCACACATTTATTCAGGAAGGAATGTATTTTCTTGTACCATAATCCCATCAGGCGTGATATTTTCTTCACCTTATAATGTGAATCTGGAAGATCATTATCTTTAGGAATAATTTCTTTTAATAATTTTAGAAACTCTGTAAAACTCTTATCACTCCATCCATGTTTTTCTTTCAAGTTAATAAATCTTAACACCATCAATGAAACCCTAAATTCCATACAACCCAGATACAATGGTTTTTCAGCATCACCATGTATACGCTCAATTTTTAGTTCTTTCTCAATTTCCTCTACTTTAATATCATGAATAATTTCTTCAATTTGATCAGACTTAGCATCTTACAAAACATTATCATCAATAGATCTAAAATTATTCCTAGTTTCACCATGACAAATCCAAGGGTTGTAACTCAGATTAAAACCATGAAAAATTAAATGATCTTTGATCTCTCTAATTTTCAACTTCTTCATATTTAAACATTTTAGGCATGAATAGAAAAACATGTCCTTGTTTGGAACATTTCATTTAGAAAATTTCAAAAGAGCATCAACACCTTCCTCATATTCATCACTTATTCGAAGTGCGGTAATCCAAATTTGACTCATTATTATCAATAACAAATATCAAAAACAAATATCTTGTAAACAGAATATAGTAGTTAAAAATTTTAGTTAGAGGGAAAAATAATTTGGCTGGTATCATTAGAGTATATATTAAGTGGATAATAATAAACATTAAAGGGTATTGACGTAGATGAAAATTATATAATAATATCATTATAAAATTACATTGAAAAATAAAAATATATTACATTTAAATTTTTTATTAACCTTTATTATAAAGGGAGTAATTTAGAAAATATTGAGAATATAAATGACATTGAAAAATCCAGAAAAAAATAAGGGAAACATTACAAGGAAAATCAAAAAAAATATAAGAAAACCCATTCATCTAAAAGGAATTAAAAAATAGATTCCCTTAAAATATTTATAAATGAAAAATAAAAATAATATAACCTTATGAAATTATAAAAATATATACAATGTTATCCATAAAACAATATATAGAATATAGAAATGGATGATAATGATTCTCGTTTAAAAAATGAGATTAAGAAGGGTCAATATACATGAAACAATTAATTTGAGTCCTTAAATAAGAAGATGTTAAATGGTAATATACGATATAAAAATCAAAATGTAATGATTAAACTGAACATGTGTAAATTGAAATATGACATAGGATCTTTTAATAAATCCCATTCTTTCATCCTTATCACCTAGTTACTCCAGTTTCATTTACAATTAAATAATAAACAGTATGTAGAAACCACATTAATAAAGTTTCTCCATGTTGACAAGAATATAAACAAGGTTAATAAATTTGTTCTTATAACGAATAAATCAAAAGGAATAGTCAAAAATCCCATGATTATTCATGTGTAAATGGATCTCCTATACTGTCTTTCTGTGGAACCAAAGCTAAAGAGGGATAGAATCGAACATGATGCTATTTTTTTTGCATGTGGCAATAATGGTTACTGGAAGAAAACTACATTGAATTGAACAATAATAATGAAGAATCTTCAACTTCATGGATATTAATCATTGTATCCAATATTTCTATTTTCATTTGGTTATTAGATACTTTTTCTGTGACCTGTATTTTTATAAAAACAATGTAACCATGTATGTTTAGAAACATTAGAAAAATTAAGGTTCATTATCCCAGTAGTTAAAGAAGGGTGATTCTTGTATTAGTAGTTAGAAGAACATAACATCCTTTTTTCATGTTGATTGATTCTAGTTGAACTAATTTTTACTGTTAAGAAGCATAAAAAAATTATTTTTAAGTTTTCATTAGACACAGTGAGATATTATTTCATTTTGAAATGAATATAATTTATTAAGTATCATAATCAACTAATAGTTTAGTAATACTTGAATTAGAGATAATAAAGGATGAATATTAAATATAAGAATCAATAATACTTTATTGTGTAAAGTTAATTCTTGTTTAAGTAAATCCACAAAAAAATTGTCCAAGAAGGGTGTGTAGATTCACCAAGAGACAAAACTCTTAATTTTTATACATGATTATGTATTGGGTTTAAAATGACTAAAAAACCTAAATCATTAAAGGTGATAAAGACAAAAATGTTTTATAACTAAACAAAAAATATACATTTTAACTTTTTTAAGTCAAATCTAGAGGTTAATTCATGTTCTTCATTCGATTCCTTTACAAAATTTATTGAATATAAAATTAATTAATGTAACATACTTTTTAAAAGATATTCAAACCTTTAAGAGAGAAATTTGGAGATTAACATATCTATATTCAAACATATAATGAAGAGGCCAAAAAAATTGAGGGTGTATAAAGATGGTGATGCGATATTGGAGTCCATTGGATCAAAAAAATGAGGGTTAGGCCTTCTAACCCATGGAATAAATGAAAAGAGAGAAATGATAATGTGTGGGGCTTAATTGAGAGATGAGAATATCTATCTTCAATGCACAATAATGATGCCAATGAAACCTGAGGGTGTATGAAGATTGTAATACAATATTGGAGTCTACTAGATTAAAGAAATGAGAGTTAGGGCTTCCACATGAGAGAAATGATACTACTGTTGCAAGAATGGAAGACATCGAAATGAATCCACCCAATGATTCATAAAATTTTAAAAGGTATATAACATCAGTTATTTTATAACCAGCATGAAAAATCCATTAAAATTGATTTTTCATATCGTTTATTTAGAACCAATGTAAAAAAAGCTGTAAAAATTCCTTCTTCACGTCAGTTATACAATAACCGACATGCAAAAGCCATGAAAAAGAAATTTTCACATCTTTTTCACATCGTTTATTTATAACTGATGTGAAATAGGTGATGTGATTAATATTTTTTGTATTATTGATCAATTAAAAAGGTGGGTCTAAGGATTTTTTATTATCAAAAATGCCTCAATTGTATTAAATGTGACTTTTTTCACTCATATCTTTGATAAGATTCAATACAAGTTTTGGTGGGTGACACATCCAAATTTCACTCAAGAAATATTCTCCAGAAACAATTGGAAATATTGGATTATAAGTTATCTTAGGAATGAAAACATGTGATGTCTGATAGTCACTCATGGCATGCATAATATTTACAAATCAATCGGCATGAATTTCATAAATTCAAAGAATGAAAATGGTAGAAAACTTTTATTTACATGAATCATCTAACCTCCTCAAATCATGATTCATCACAACAATATCCTATTCTTATCTATACTCATTAAATCCCCCACTTTACTCATTCAATATCATTAACATTAAAATCTAAAACATTTCATCATGGGATTCCTAAGTAAAGCATGTCTCCTAGATCAGTAAGTATAGAAAAAAATCCAAATGTGGGACATGAAATTTATTCTTGATATCAAAAAATATATTTCAAGAAAAGGGGTGGGAAATTATATAATTTAAAATTAAAATCCCCTTTCAATGAGGATTCCTTGCTCTTTTCTTTCTTCTTTTGTTTCCTTGTTCATTTATGATGGACCTAGAAAAGAAAATACCCAAGTGAAAGCACAAGGTACATGACATTAAAGCTTAAAAATATAGGGTAATTTAAAATTCCTTCCTAATATATTCCTAAACTAAATCCTTAGAAAAAAATTGAAACTAAATCCTCGAAAGCAATTATAAATTCAGGTTACCTCCCAGAAGCACTTTTATTAAGATCATTAATCTCAAACTTACTTCTTTTTTACTCAAGTGATAGAGGTTTAGTAGGATTTTACCTGGTATGGATCTACAAATTGTCTTAGTTGAGACCTATCCAAATAGATGGGTCATCTTTATTCCTCTAAAAACAACTCCATTCTTCCTTGTGGTAAGACTTTTTCTACTTCCATCTAGAAAATACACTAATTCTTATTTAGAACTAAAAAACCAAAATCTAGTTCATGAACCATCCAAACTTTTTGTACCTCTTCAATATTGTGTGTTTTGGCTATTTTTCTATCTTCAGTGATCTTATATATAAGTTATCCTATGTTTTTATCAGGTTTTTCTTCCTTTTATTGAGCTTAAACATCAATTATTT
This sequence comes from Viscum album, assembly GCA_963277665.1. Taxonomy (NCBI): domain Eukaryota; kingdom Viridiplantae; phylum Streptophyta; class Magnoliopsida; order Santalales; family Viscaceae; genus Viscum; species Viscum album. Next base: position 912,786,671 of record OY728145.1, read on the forward strand.
TCTCTTATATTCAAGGATAGAAGCTAAATATTTTATTTATTAAATGAAAATATCATCCTTAACTTATTTTTTACTACCATCATCAATCTCATACTCCTTTTCATTATAATTATTAATTGCTCAAGGAATACTAAACTTTACTTGATCATCACCAACCCTTAATTATATCTCCCCACTTGGGGAATCAATTAATGTGCTTCCCATAACTAGGGATGGTCTTCCCAAAATTATGGGGTTCTTCTCCTCATCTATGTCCATAAAAATTAAATCAACCATGAAGTGTAATTTTTCTACTTTGATGATGACATCTTCAATAAATCCTTGTGGATGTCTTACTATTGTGTCAACTAACTAAATAATAACTCAAGTGGGTCTCATCTCTTCCAACCCCAAACTCTTAAATGTGGAGTATGACATGATGTTCACACTTGAGCATGGATCACATAATGCTTCTCCAAATTTGTAAGACTTGAAATTAACTGGATTAGTAAATACACCTAGGTCTTGTTTCTTCTACAATAGATTACTTGAAACCATTTTTGAACATTCCCTAGAGAGTGGTATTGTTCCCAATTCTTCAAGATTCCTCGTGTTTGACACTAATTCTCATTTTTTCATCCATTCACCCTTACTTCAATATTTTTAGAAAAGGTAATCTATGATTAAAGGGTGGAGGGGGTTATTAGAGTTATCAACCCCATATTTCTTTGTTTCATTCCACCAAATCCTTGTTTTTTCTCATCACTAGCCATACTTTATTCCTATTTTACCTTCTTCTTCAAATTTCTTTCAAACTTGGGGTTATACTCAAAGATCTCCTTGCCTTTTCTCCAAGTAGAGTAGTCATGAATAAGATATTGATACTTAAATAACAATATAAACAAACCAAGTGTAATTTAGGAAAATAAATAATAAAAATAAAAGGAAAACACTAAAAATTACTAAATCTACTCAGACACTATCCCCATCAACGACGCCAAAAATTGATAACCCCTGAATGGAATTGTTAATTCATATGGGTCTAAACAATTTAGAAATTTATAAAAACTCAAATTAACTAAAATTATTAACTAAATGGACATGGTAATTAGAGATTACGAGTAATGAACCCACAAGTATGGTTTTAAAATACTTAGGAAAATAAAGTGAATGGTTTATAAACAAAATCAAAGTTTGAAAAATCAATTGGTGATGGCATACTGAGTTTATTAATTTAAAGTTCATGTGCTAGTGGAATTACAATTAAGTTTGATTGGTCATGTTGTTGTCAGATTTGAATTTAAGAGGATCCTTGTTCTTGTTATTCTCTCACTAATATAATAACTCCCTCATTAACATGGTTGAATACTCAGGATCATCATTAAATTAAGTGATTCAATACCATGTTTAAGAATAATCATTCATAACCATACAATGGTCATGCATGGGTTGAAGTGACAAGTCATGAATTTAAAAATTACTTCTTAATTCAAATGGTGATGATCATGATATATATAAGAAGAAGAAAGATAATAATTATAATATTAAATTCACCACCCAAGAATGAACCAAACTAAATAAGAAATAATCCACAAACACATTACCCTTACATTACATAACATAGCACACTTAGAATATTACCCCTTTATGATATCCATGAGAGGATGCAAAAATAAAAAAAACTAGTGGAGAAGGTAGTAGAAGCAGGTATCTTGGGCAGCATTATGTCAAATGAGAGTCTCCAAAAAAAGATTGTGTATATGTTATGCATGCACATCATCCCTCAATTTATAGACAAAGGCTCCCTTGAGATATCACACATCTCTACTTTATCTTTCTTTGAATTTATCTACCTTGAATCGATATCTTAATTGGCTATGAATTCCACATCTTAAAATCCCTCTTAAAACTTCCCTATATTCATTTCAATATGTATCCTTAGAAATATCATGGAGAGAGGGCCTAGCTAATTCAAATCTTATTATCTACCCTGTACTTTATCAACTCATATTGGCCTCCATCCTTCCTTCAATATGCAGTAGATCCCACATACAATCATCCCTTCAAAAATATCCTCTCAAAGTATATCTCACATGCATGATATATGAGCTTTGAATATATTTTATAACACCAGAACCATGGAATTTCAAGCTTTACTATGGATTTTCCTTGGGTGCTTCAATGTGTATTCCTTCACATTCCTTCATACGCACCAACATAGCCAAGATCACACTATAGCCATGTGAATTTTGTAATTTTCTTTTACCCATTATCCTTGAATTCACATACCACAACCTAGAAATCCTATTTTTATCCATCATTTAGCTCATGCATTACATTTTTACCACATCCTAGCATCATTTCTTCAACAGTTTTTCTCAGCATTTTCTCATCTTATAGGTAAGAAGATCGACCTCAGCTTCAACCACACTTTTCATGGTTCTTTCATCATCATTTCCCCTTATAATATACCTCTTCACCATGGAAACATCTCCTCCAAAATAGTGGTCCCCGTTTCCAAATCTTTTATTGGACAAGTAACTTAAAACATTAGTAAACCATGGAATCATCAACCACATCGTAGAAAAATTCTCATTTCCATTTTGATCAACCACTATATCAACCAAGATCATAAAATAGTTTCAGTGTTCGTTTCATCTCTAAAGTATCCTTGTGCACCATAGGTTCACAAACCACGATCGTGGGTGAGGCCGTTTCAGATAAAATTTCTGATTATATGCATCAAGCCTCGTTTGTCTTCAAAAATGGGCTTATACTGGTCTTATGAGCATCAAGTGATCTTCCATGTAATCTTCGAACAGTTTTAGTAGTTTTTGAGCTCAAGATTAAAAAATATAAATTTTTTTCCTTTTCAAAAAAATTATTTAAAATATAAATACCCAAAAAATAATGAATCAATTAATAATTGGTTATAAAACATTAAAAATAAATGAAATTCGTTATTTAAAATTTAAAATATTGAATGTAAAAAATAGAGGCATCGTTAAAGAACCCGAAAATTCATTTTGTGATTATTACTAGATATACATACAAGGATCTCAATTCATGAATTATGTCACATGATTCTTGATAAGATATTAGGAAGCTTTGATAATTGTTGAAGTTTAAATTTATGGTATTCATGATGAAGAATGTTGACTCTAAAATTACTAGAGGTTTTGAAGGCATTCAACCATAAATTATAAGGTATAAAAATCTCATAGTTTGAAGAACTCAAATATCTAGAATATTCAAGAATCGTTGAATATATAAAAATCCAAGAATATACAGAGCGTAGTGTGCTAAAATTATTGATTATTTAGTGGAGAATCTAAGAAAGTGAGAAGAGTTTAACATAGGTAATTTTTTACCAACATTCATATGAGGTTTGTTTGGGTCAAATATTTGAGAATATATGAACTTAAAGTTATGAGGAAGAAGATTAAGGTATATAGATTTAGAATACCAGAATTTTTGAGAAAGACTAGCATCAAGTGAAACCTGTAGAAGATCTGGGTGTTGAAGTTCTTAAAGAAGTTAGAGCTTCGGAATTAAGTTTACTCAAAGCGGTATAAGGATGATGTTGTCATACAGACTTGTGTTTTTCCAACATATCTCAGTTTTTATGTGTTTTTATGATTTATAAAATCCTTATTTTTATTCTAATGATTTTATCTTAACTATTTTAGATTATACTTTTATCAAATTAATTTATCTTACACTGACTCTAAGAGTTTATATTACACTGTATAAAATATTCATTCTACAGAAAATTATTTTATCTTATGAGAATCAAATTTTTGAAATAATATCTCCCATTTACTAAGAATCAAAAATATATATATTTTAAGTTTATCTTACTATGTAAGATATTATCCTACTAAGAGAATGATTGAGTTGTTGTATGTTCAAATTTAGATACTTTAGTCAGAATGAAGTTATGATAAGTCTTTATCTTATAAAAAGGATATTCATAAAATATTATCTTACAAATGTCAGAATAAGTTTTGAAAGTTAAGTATCACACTTCAGTAACATATTTATATCACATTGAATAATTATCCCACACAATTATTAAATTCAATTTATCTTATGAGATCAGTACTGCCAATTGGATATCTTACAAAGAATTAGCTATTGAGCATAATGTCATGATTTCTTTCATAATCTCTTGATAATTCATTTCATTCTTTTAGAGCATATAAAAAATGGATTTTCCATTTAAGGAAATATCAATTTCAATAAAGTGTCATTTCTTTCAGAAATGTAAAGATACAAAGAAGAACATCTCTAATAGTGTCACTACATAAGATTATTCCATATTTGGAAAGAATAGATGCATGTCATTAATAGCTTTCTGTATCAAATTTTCAATGGATTATCAACTTGACCATTATGATTATATTTCTGATTAAGTTTAAAATAAAAGAGGGGATATAAAAGGAAGAGTTAGGCACTACATGAAATATGGATAAGAAGTAATATAGAATGCATGTACATATGAATACTTTGATAATAGTAATAAAGAACACTTGTACATAGACAATATCATATACATCACTTGCATGCTTCATTTTCATATCTATTAGTTTCAATTGAAGATTGTCTTAAGTAGTGCCTTTAAGACTATCATCTTCTCATGATGTATCTTCAACTACTATTAGTTGTTGTTTGCAACTGTGTGCTGCAATAGTTCTTTAAAAGTTTATTCATACTAATTTGTTTACACTCATTGTAAAAGAGTGTGTTAGGGTTGTGGATAGGTATTTTAATGGGAGAGTTTGGTTTAAAGATATTTCACCTTTTTAATAAGTGGAAACTACTTATACTCTACTAGGAGCCTTCGGGAAAAGGGTTTTTATAGTGAAAATTAGAAAACTCATGGGATAGAGTGTTAGTGGAGTGGACTAGGGGATTTCTTTTCCATAAACCACTATAAATTTCTTGTGTTAAATCTCTTTCTATTAATATTTTATATTTTCAATATTTATTTTCATTAAGGAAAATATTTGAACTCAGATACCTTGAAGAGGGAGGTTTACTTAAAAGAAAATTCTTAAGAATCAATTCACCCACCTCTTGAGTTTTCAGTTAGCCATTCTCTAGGAAAAAAATTAGTATCAAAGCTTGTGACTCTTGAGTTCACAGTTGTCAAAGGTTGAAGTCCAAACATTTATTCTCAAATGTTTTTTATAGCTGATAACCGAGAAGGTATGTCAATATTTAGAGCTCCTTACTTTAATTGTAAAAATTATGGTTGTTTAAAGGCTCATATGACCATCTATTTGAATAATCTTATCTTAAAAGTTTATGTCAAAGAAATAAATCCCTATACAATACCAAATACAGAACCTGAAATGTGGGATTTTACAATTGAAGGATTCTATGATCTGATTTACAAAGCTATGAATGTTATAATATGTGGATTAAGACCATATGAGTTCAACATAGTTTATTAGTGTCAAATAGCTCATAAAACATGGACCACTATGGCAGTTTTCTATGAAGGTACTAATAATATGAAGGATCTTAGGTATGATACTGCCAAACTCAATTTTAACACATTCAAAATAGATAAAGGAGAAATCATTACTTAGTTAGATGTAATACTAACTAAGATTTTTAATAATGTTGTTTCTCTAGGACCACCTATCACTGAGCCTGAGCAAGCATTGAAATTTATATTAGTATTATCACCCAAGGGGAGTGGAATATCAGCTGCCATCATACAATCAACAGAGTTCAAGAATTTCAAAATAAAATATCTCATTGGAACTCTTATTATTTAAGAATCTAAAACGGAAGCTAAAGCTAGAGAATATAAAATGTTCGATAAAGAAAATGTTTCTTTGAAGTAAACTACTTATAAGGATTACAAAAAGAAAAAAAACATAAAAAACTCTAAAACATCTAAAGAATAATATTTCTTAATCTATTTTGGATCGAATGATGAACTTTCATAGTTTTCTCAAAATTTCAAAAAATTATATAAAAAATAAGAAGATGTTTTAGATACCCTTCAATAAGTATAGGAAGCATGGTGAGAAGTCTAAGGAAATGAGATGTTATGAGTGAAAAAATCTAAGACACATCAATCCATAATTCCTACAATTTATGAAAAATAAGAATTCTGGAAAAAAGTTCTTCAAGAAGGTTGGATATAATAAGAAATACAATAATATTATGAAGGCCAAATCGATTTCTTCTGAAGATTATAGCGAGTTCACATCCTCAAAATTAGAAGCTAAAGATCCTAATCAAAAGGTCAACATATGTTTTATGTCACATTTGGATGAGGTAAATTCTTATTATTCTCATGAGCACGAGCATGGATAGAAAAATAAAAATTATCATATGAAGAATTAAATAAATATTGTACCATTTTAAAAACTAAATATGAAAGTTTAAATAAGAAAACCAAAGATCTCAGGAACTCCTATAATAAAATTTTCAATGAAGAGGAGGAATTAAATAGGCAAATTTCAGATTTGAAAAATCAATTTGAAAAGTATACTACTTCATATACTGAATAGATTAAAAAATTGAGAATCTAAAGAAGTAGGTTTAAAACTTTAAATATGTTGTAAGTGTTTTCACTAAAGGGAGAGATTATCTAAACAAAATTCTGGGTCATAATCAACTCAAAAAGGAAAATTTTGGAATAGGAAGTCAAGGTGAAAGTCCCAAACTTTACAAGTGTCATGAACTAGCCCAGGTACCCTGGTAACTTGATAACTGAGCTGGCCCTAACATATCCTGAAGGGCATTCTCGATCCCCATTGTTCGGCGACTAGCACCTGTAATCATAAAACATGAAAGTGGGAACTATTTTTCTACAAACATTGCGGAAATAAAAGAAATAAGATAGTGTTCATACAAAATAAACTCCACAGGGAGTAAAGTACCATAATTCAAATAAGTGTAACAACCCAAAGTACTACAACTAAGTACCAGAAAAACAAGAAGACAATTTTCCCAACTCCCAAAGGATGCAACTCACCAATTCCACGAATCAATAGCTAGAACCACCTCCAAGTGGTGCTTTACCCTTACTCGTACCTAGAAGGATATAATATACAAATACCCAAAGGAAAAGGTATGGTGTGAGTTAAAATCCCATTAGAGTATCTCCAAGGATTATATAACAATATTACAATATAAAATTAACCAAATAAAGTGATTTAAATTTAAAATAAATAGGTTTGGAATCTCAAAATCATAATTAAAACAATTCATGCTTTATAATTCAGAAGAAAAAAATACTTTCAAAAAAAGATTCACATTTCAATTAATGGGATATTTATAAAACAATGTAACTTTCCACAAATTTCTTTAACAAACACTTTTATATAAAATAGTTTATATAAATCAGAAGTCATGTAAAATAGTTTACAACAATGGAATATATTCATTTGAAATACAAAAAATCAAGCATCATAGTCATGTTCCTAAGAAGGTATGATAGTTCCAAGATATTGGGACTTCAAACTCAAGGTGATATGGAAATATGTACATACATCCCTTTGAACTCGGGCCAAAGAGGACTCATTTCCATCATCTAAGGGATTTGATTGTTGTATTTATGTTTTGGAACGTTGTAAATCATAAAGTTTCATCCAAATAACTCACTAACTACCTAAGGCTTTCATGTGATCTAGTATAAAAAAATGATGTGAAATTTATTTCAATCAACCTTAAAATACAAATAATCCCATTCTCCTTTTCAAATATGCCAATTTCCATTTAAAAACCGTAACATGGGTTTTTAATCAAAAACATGTCTTTTTCCAAGATATAACCCAAAGGTTCGTATCAAAACCATTGTAATTATTTTAACAAATAGGTATTTGAAATAGATTCACATTTCAATTTTCACAATCCAATTTCACAAATTAAATTCAAAAATTTTAACTTTTTACAAGATTCCATCAGTTTCACAATAAACCACTAATTTAATGGAGTTTGGGTTTTTCACAATTTTCCATCAAATCCATTTCCATAATTAAATTAAAAAAATTAATTGAAAAAAAATCCACAAAATACACAATTCAAATTTTATAAATTTCCATAAACACACCCCAATTCAATGGAATTGGGGATTTTCCAATTTCATGCTAAAACCCCATTTTTAAAACCCCAATTCAAATGAATTGGGTTTTTTTAACAAACCAAATGAAATACATTTATTTAAAATCAAGAAATTGAATTTAATTAAAACAATTGAAATCATTAAAATCAATCTAAGGTTAACATAAATTGGGCATCATAATGAAACCACCTACCTTGGGATCAACGGATCTTGCAACACCAAACCCTAATAGAGATTTTTGATGAAGAATGATGATCAAAGAATCTGGGAAATGATGATCAAAACTAGGTTTATAATCCAAAAAAGTGGGTATTAGATCTATAATCCAACATGAGGATTCATGGAACCCTAGGGAGGATAAGATAGATTGTGGTAGATGGACATTGAGGTGAGTAAACTAATTGGAAGAAGGTCGAAGGGCATTCCTCAAGATTTGAATCACTTCTAGGAGGGATCTGAGGGGGAAAACTCTTATTGGGAGCTCCAAGTATGGTATAAATTGATTATGGTTCATTAAAGTCTATCAGGGACCTAAAAGGATGGTTTGGAAATTTTTAATCAAAATTCGGATTAATTAAAAACTCATCTGCACAGTTTCCTGGGCAAAGATGCATGGTTTAGAAAAACTGTGTGAAATGTATGTGCCTATTTTAAATGGGACTCACGTTTTTTCATAATAGGGCACATGGATTGAATAATCATGCACCAACCATATAAAATCCCACTACCTTGGGTTTCACAGTTTTCTCTGAGAGGGAGCACAATTTGGGAAAACTGTGCACCAACCATGCACTAGCCCAGAATTTTTAAAACTCTTAAAAATTTAACCTAAAGCAACCCCAAACAAAATACAACCAAATCCTGGTAAAAATAGGGGTTTAGGAATACCTAAAAATAGTAACATGATGTAAAAACTTTCCTACCATAGAAACTTTTAGTCCCCATAAATACTATAAAGAAGCTTCCATGCCAAAAGGATGAGGCCACTACTCTCTTCTCAATGCCTCCCTCTCCCACATCTCGTGAGAATCAAAACCATTATGTCATAGCATGAAAAATAAAGGTATATTCCTCCCATGAAGTACCTTAGATTCATAATCAACTATCCTAACTAGTCGTTCAGTCATGGATAAATCAGTTTTGACCTTAATATCACTCCACCTCAGAACATGAGATGGATAATATAGATACTTTCATAGCTGAGATATGCAGAACATGTTATGTATCAACATCATCTGTGATATAAGTTATAAACCATACGAAACTTTCCCCACCTACTCAAAAATCTCAAAAGGTCCCATGAAACAAGGAGCAAGTTTCCCTTTCCTCCCAAGCTATCGATGACCCAACCAGAGTGAAACTTTCAAGAACACCTAGTCGCCAACTAAGAATTCCAAAGGTCTACAATGACGATCATCATAAGACTTTTATTATCTATGTATCATCAACATCCACTGATAAATAAATTGAATCTTTATTATCATATCTTGGACCAATCTTGGCCCAACTAAGTAACTTTCACCAATCTCTAACCAGCATAATGGAGATCTAAAAGGGAATCCATACAAGGCCTCAAAATGATCCATTATGATCACAGACTAGTAGCTATTATTATAAGAAAACTAAACCAGACCCAAATGATCATTCCAAGATCCACCAAAGTCTAGAACACAAGAATGAATCATATCCTCAAGAATCTTTATAGCTCTTTCTGTCTGTCCATCCGAATGCAGATATTATGTCGTGCTCAAATAAACGTGAGATCCTAGTGCCTCCTGAAGGACTCTCCAAAAGAGCAAAGTGAACTGAGGATCCATATCAAAAACTATAGTATATGGTACTCTATGAAAATAAAAAATATCTTTCATATAGATATTTCCCAACTCCTCAAATTTGGTTGTATCATGAATGGGTAATAAGTGAGCTGATGTAGTCAGCCTTTTGATCACTACCCATATCGCATTCTTCTTTTTTTGGGTACACGGAAACCCAACCACAAAGTTCATAGAGATTTCATCCCACTTACAAGTAAGGACTGGAATTTTATGTAGAAAACCCAAAGTTTTTTGGTTCTCGGCCTTAAGCTATTGGATAGTATAACAACAATAGACAAACTCATCAATTCCCCATCTCATACCTGGCCACCAAAACTGTTATTGCATGTCATAAAAAATCTTCATGGTTTATGGGTTCAATTCCCACTGGGGACTATAGAAATATCCTATCAAAGCTTTCCTTACCAAAGATAGTACCACAAAATTGATCTAAAAGAATATAATTATCTATTTGGATAAAGAACAATCTATCATAGTCCCCCCACCATTAACAGGGTCTCTAATTCCATGGAACTCTTCATCGAGTTTTTGTTCCTAAAGAATTAATCTGAGAATATCATATGTTAACTGAACACTTTACAAGGATACCTCAGCCCTTGATTCCTATACTTTTATATGAAACTATTCAAAGAGATCTATCAAGTTCCACTCTTCTAATGATTATTTCACTTCCTAGTTCATAATTTTCCTACTCAAAGAATCTAAAATAACATTCCCTTTCCTCGGGATATAGGTGATGTCAAAATCAAAAGATTGTAGGTATTACACCCAAAACATCTGGTGGAGATTCAAATATTTTTTAGAGAAGATATAACTCAATATTTTGTGGTCTGAAAACATGGTAAACCTTTATCCAAAAAGTTAATGTCTGCAACTCTTAAGAATGTACATCACACCTGCAAGTTCAAGTTCATGGGTCAAGTAATTCTTCTTGTGTGGCCAAAGTTGACGATATCCATAAGCAATGTCATGATAACCATGCATAATAAATCATCGCAAACCAAAACTTGATGCATCATGAAAGACCACGTAGCCATACTCAGCCTTTGGAAGAGTCAGCACCAGTGTAATATTCAAAATATGTTTCAACTCAAAAAAATAATTTTGACATTTTTCATTCTAATAAAATTTTACTCTCTTCTGAGTTAGAGCAGTAATCAGAGAATACAAATTTGAAAAGTCCTTAAAAAACCAGAGATAATAGCTAGTTAAACCCAAGAATCTACATATCTTGAAAAAATTTCTTGGTTCTTCCCATGTCATAACAGCCTTCACCTTTTCAGGATCAACTAATATTCCATTTTTTGACATGATGTATCCCAATAATTTCACTTCTTAGATCCAGAAATCACATTTCAAAATCTTGGAATAAATTCAATGATTTCTTAACAAGCTCAGAACTATTCTCAGATGATGCACATGATCCTCCCTGGACTTAGAGTAAATGATAATGTCATCGAAAAAAGACTACCATGAAAGTATCAATATACTATTGTAAAATATTGTTCATTAATCCAGGATTTATTTACGATGATCCAATCTATCCCAAATATAATGTCAAGATGTTTCATGTTGAGAACCAGAAAATTCCAAGCAAGCTCAACATCTTGTAGAGAGAAAACACAAGCAGGGATATGGAGACCCTTCTCTCTCTTCTCACCAAGGGGTGTAGTAATATCCATTGCATAGGATAAAATCTCTATAGTAATATTTACTAGATTAACAACATGGGTTGAAATAAAAATGGAAGAACCAATGTAAGTGACCCGAAAATCCGTAAGATCCATAGTTCTTGGGTGCCTCAGTGAAAACCCTCTTTGAATTCTCTAGCTTACCACACTGGTAGCAAACTAAAGGACCTCAACTAGGCACTAAAGGAGGTATAGAATTAACCTGTTATCGAGAAACACTATGAGAATCATCACGCTTCCTATTTCCCTTATAATAATGTACACTACCACTGGGAGATAAAAAACTCATGATAACCTTGACTTACTAGCGAGGTCCATCTCAACCATCAACACTCTATCTAGTATATCAGTATAAGAAGTTAGATTCAGTAAGAAAACCTGATAATGGATATCCTAAAGAAGTTCCAAATAAAAACTTTGATCCTACATCTTCTCATTTGGAAAAATCTAAGGTGTGTAATGCACGAGCTTAGCAAAATGGTTTGCATACTCTGTCATGGTTCTTTCAGCCTGATCAAGTTTGAAAAACTTTGTAGTTATGGCCAAAATCATCATATCTAGATAAAACTGGTCGATGAAAATAACTTTTAAGTCTTTCCACTCTAATCCCTAATGATTATTTTTCATTTCCATAGTGTCCCGCCATATGCTGCTTGGTCCTTCTAGAATAAAGGTGGCACACTTTACATTTATTTTTTCAGGTGTGTCCAAGAACACAAAAAAATTATCTATCCTTCTCAACCACTCCTCAAATTCTTGAGGATCATTCGAGCCTTTGAACGGTGATGGATTCTGGTGGAGGAACTCTTGAGACCAAATCTTGATAACATCCCTCTGAGGTTCCATAGCTAGATCCTAAATGGGAACTAAATGTTGTGCCTTTCCTAGAGCTTAGACAGTGCACACAATCACCTCAATCAGATTTGGGTAAATGAGAGGATTCTATCACTGAGGTTCAGCAGAAAATTCCTCCTGGATCTGATTCACATGTCTTCTCAGAGGCATTATGTTACACAACATCAGTAGGAAATAATAAAGACATTATATAAACACACAAACAGAGCAATGATGGAAATTAATCCCCAATATATAGACAAAGAATATTTGGATTTCACTCTATCCAAATAAAATAAGGGAAAATAATGGAAATAAACCTCAAGGAATCTTTCTAAAATAACCCCTGGTGACTTAAGGTTAATTTTAGTGAGAGATATCTAGGAACTCAATCGAAACTACCTCCTAAGTCTCAACAATAATACATAAATACATATTAACTTTAAGATAAGAATATCAACTTGGATCTCTGATACCACTTTTTCACGAACTATCCCAAGTACCCTGGTAACCCGATAACCAAGTTAACCCTAACATAGCCTGAAGGATGTTCTTGATCCCCATGGTTCGGAAACTAGAATCTGACATCATACAAAATTAAAGTGGGAATTATTTTTCCACAAACATTTAGGAAGTAAAATAAACAAGATAGTATGTATAAAAAAGAAACTCCACTGGGAGAAAATTACCAGAAGTTAGACAGGTATAACTACCCAAAGTAATACAACCAAGTACTATAAAAATAGGAAGACAAACTACCCAAGTCCCAAAGGATGAAACTCAATAATTCCATGGATTAGTAGATAGAACCACCTCTAAGTGGTGACCCCTACTCTAACCTGGAAGAAGATAATCTGAAAACACCCAAAGGAACAGGTATGGTGTGAGCTAAAATCCCAATATGGTCTCACCAAGGATTACATAACAAGATTCCAATACAAAAATAACCAAATAAGGTGATTTAAATTTAAAATAAATATGTTTGGCATCTTAAAATCATAATTAAAACAATTCATGCTTTATAATTCAAAATATGGAAATGCTTTTCAAATGATGGGAAAATGATTTTAAAAAAAGATTCACATTTGAGTTGATGTGCTATTTCTAAAACAATGTAACTTTCCACAAATGGATTAAACAAACACTTGTATATATAAAATAATTTATATAAATCAGAATTCATGTAAAATAGTTTAAAACAATGGAATGTATTCATTTGAAATAAAAATAATCAAGCAACATGGTCATGTACCTAATAAGGTGCAATACTTCTAGGTTATAGGGACTCCACACTCAAGGTGACATGTAAATGTGTATATACTTCCCCTTGAACTCAAACAAAATAGGACTCCTCACCATTTCCTAAGGGATGTGATGTGTTGTATTTATGTTTTGGAACATTGTAAAGTGTAAAGTGTCATCCAAATAACTCGCTAACTACCTAAATCTTGAATGTACTCTAGTACAAAAAAATGATGGGAAATTTATTTCAAGCAACCTTAAAATAAAATTAATCCCATTCTCTATTTCAAATATGTTAATTTCCATTTAAAAAACATAACAAGAGTTTTTAATAAAAAACATGACTTTTTCTAAGATAGAACCCAAAGGTTCCTATCAAAACCATTTTAATCCATTTCAAAAATAGGGATTTTGAATAGATTTACAATTAAATTTTCACAACCCACTTTAAAAAATTAAATTCAACAATTTAACTTTTCACAAGATTCCATCAATTTCACAATAAACCCCATAATTCAATGGAGTTGGGGGTTTTCAAAATTTTCCATCAAATCCATTTCCACAATTAAATTCAAAATTTTAATTGAAAAAATTTCCATCAAATCCACAATTTAAATTGAATAATTTAAATTTCACAAATTTTCATAAACACACCTCAATTCAATAGAATTGGGGGTTTTCCAATTTCATGCCAAAAACCCATTTTTAAAACCCCAATTTAAATGAATTGGGTTTTTCCAAAAAAACAATTGAAATCCATTTATTTAAAATCAATAAATTTCATTTAATTAAAAAAATTTAAATAAAACAAAGAAAATTAAAGTTAACATAAATTAGGCATCGTGACGGAACCACCTACCTCGGGATTAATGGATCTTTCAATGCCAAATCCTAATCAAGATTTGTCAACAAAGAAAAAAGATCATAGGATCTGGGATATGAGCATCAAACCTAGGTTTATAATCCAAAATAGTGGGTATTAGATCAACAATCCAACATGAGGATCCACATAACCCTAGGGAGGAGAATGGATATTGTGGGAGATAGAGATCGGTGTGAGGAAACTAACCAGGAGAAGATCAAAGGGTGTTCCTCAAGTTCAAATTTCTTCCAGGAGGGATCCAAGGGACCCAAAACTCTTATTGGGAGCTTTAAGGATGGGAAAAAACAACTATGGATCATTGCAGTCCATCAAGGACCTAAAAGGGGGGTTTGGGAATTTTTAATAAAAATTCAGATTAATTAAAAACATGCCCGCATAGTTTCTTGGGAAAATATGTATGGTTTAGAAAAACTATGTGCAATCCATGATCCTATTTTAAATAGGACACATGGTTTTTCCTAATAGGGTGTGTGGCTTGACTAATCATGCACCAACCATGAAAAATACCACTTCCTTGGGTTGCATGGTTTGCTCTGAGAGGGCGCATGGTTTGGGAAAATCGTGCACCAACTGTGCACTAGCCCAAAATTTTCAAAACTCTTAAAAACCCAACTTTAAACAATCCCAAATGAAACCCAAATAAAGCTTGGTAAAAATAGGGGTTTAGAAATACCTAAAAATAGTAACAATATGTTGCAACAAGAACAATTTTGTTCTTAGTTATAAAAACAAAAACCTTTCAAAATTTACCAGTTTTCATTTTAGAGAAATGGGAAATTATGATAACATGTATAATATGATATATTATCAATTTTATGTAATCAAAAATGATTTTATTACAAAATATTTTTCAAAATATGTTGCTAAGTTGTCTGGAAAACACAAACAGATTTGTATCCCCAAGTCTCTTATAGATAACATTGATAGACCTAAGATAATTTGGGTACCAAAAAATATTGTTGTTTGATTTTTCATTATAGATAAAAAACCACATGAACAGCAATGAAAAAAAATAGGGATAGTGGTTATTCAAGACATATGAGTGGATATTTCTATAACTTTCACTCACAATATAATATTTATGGAGGCTATGACACATTTGGTGACAATGAAAAGGGGTAAATTTCTAGTATTGGATCAGTTGGAAATCCACAATCAATTCTTATCAACAAAGTTCTTTATGTTAAAGGCCTAAAGCACAACCTGATAATTATTTATCAACTTTGTGATGATATTTATTTAGTTTATTTTTCGATCAATGCTTGTTAAGTTTTCAAATATAAATATCTCTAGTTCAAAGAACCTAGAATTGATAATGTCTATACATTAGATCTTAATTATTTGTGTATACAAAAATATAGAATTTTTTGAATGCTAAAATTGATGAATCATGGATCTGTCATAGAAGTCTTGGACATTATAATGTTAAATCCTTGAACATTTTGTCTAATAAACATCTAATTTATGACTTTCCTAACCCTAAATTAGACAAAAATAAGTTATGTGATGCATGAAAAATGGGAAAGAAACATAATTCATCTTTTAAACTAATTAAAGAGGTTACTACATCTATACCTTTATATATTATCTATATGGATCTATTCAGACCTGCTATGACTTAAATTCTTACTGGTAAATCATTTGTCTATGTGTTGGTTAATTATTTTTCAAGATTTACATGGGTTTACTTTTTAATAATTAAAAGTGAAGTGTGTTCTATTTTTATTAATTTTTTAAGCTCATACAAAATGAAAAATATGCCAAAAATTTGACTTTGAGAAGTGGTCATGGAGGATAATTTGAGAATCATGAATTTAATTCATATTTCTCAAAGAAAGGGATTAAACATACTTTTTATGCACCTAGTGTAACGCCCCGACCCTAGTTACCTAGAGTCGGTGCATTATTACATAACATTGGCATGATCACAAGAAAGATCAATTCTCGAAAGACCGATTGGTTTAGTAGCCTTGGAAACACTAGATATATTCATAGAGTTTTACATTACATCATAAAGTGAAAAACTACTACAAGAACATATTGTCTCCATATCCCACACTATTAACCCCTCATAATATCCCTGCATGTCATTCATAATTTACTTCTTCACATCCTGGGAAAATAAAACATAGAAAAGGGGTGAGCTCAAATGCCCAGTAAGGATAACAAAATAGCGGAAACTTTCATAAATTAGAATAAACATTTAAGGCAGTGTATAACTAAAACAAAATCCTTTTAAACTTGAACTTCAACATAGTATGGCAAAAATAAAATTAAATAATTCCATTTACATATTCACATGGATATTCTACTAATCGAATAATCACATGCAATATCAATAACCACTTTCATAATGATGGAATGCATAATGCCAGACTATCATAACCACATAGCCAAGGCCTCATGCCAAGACTACAAATAAGATTTTTTCAAGGCCTTGTGCCAAGACACTAGTTTGTCTCATGAGACCTACTGATGCATCGAGGAGCTATAGCGGGCTCCACCCATCACATATTAAGTCCAATGCATTCCTATATGAAAAGGTTTAAACATAACATAAACATTCGTATTAAAACTAGCATACGAAATGTCAATACTTTCATCATAAAATATGAATGGTATAAAAATAGCACATCCACAGTCGAACATATCACAAAACCTTCAATACAATATAGAAGTTTTGTATCTTAATAAATCAACTACAAATAAGCATAAAATCTATCAAAGGATGTTGACATAGATAAAATCAAAACTATTTTAAGAGAAATATCTAATTCTATTTTTGAAATCATTTAAGAGTCATATATTTATAAAATAAAACATTTTCTTTGAAAATATTCTTATAAGATTGTAAGGGAAGCTTCGATGATTTTATAATGGCGGAATATAGTCGCACCTGCCGTATAAGTTAAAAAACATTTTTACCTTAATTTTGTCGAAAAGGTTAAAAAGCACCATGTTTGGAAAACGATAGAAAGATTCCTTTATAAACCTCTTATAAAAATTCAAACAAGGGTATAAATGACTTTAACCCATATTATTTTAAATAGTAAAAATGTTTTGAAATACATTATGACAACCCTGCTTTTTATTACAACTTAAACATGCTTTATTACATAAAACTTCACTTGATACAACAAAGAAGATCGAGAGGTTTAGTGTCTTTGGGGCTTAGGATCATTACATAAAAACTTTAAACTTGAAATACAACATCCTTATTGAAAACTTCCTTTACATGACCACTACATTCCTTCGTACTTAGCATTGCATGGGATAACCTGAGGACATGCATAAGAAAAGGGTGAGCTATAAAGCCCAGTAAGGGAGTACACAATGAATAACATGAGGAGTACAATACATGTTAGGCAATAGGCATATCAATAGAGCATAAGAGAGACATGAACATAAAGGCATGATAAAGCATGATAATCATAACATGGAAATGTGGCAACAACACTTAACATTGAATTAGCATGAGCTAAGGCTCATTGCACATGGAGCATGAGTAAACCCTCATTGCACTTGAAGCACGAGTAAACCCTCGTTGCACTTGAATTACCATGAGTCAACACTCATTGCACATGACGTATCATGATACTATACTTTACCCAATGCATTGGAGCGCTATCAGGGCGCACCCTTCTTAAACATTTCATTTCATGCATAAGTGTGCCACATGGATCATAAAACATGGATTCATAAAACATAATCATTTATTCCACGATAAAGGAATGTGGAATTCATACATGAAACTTTACAATCAATAATTAAATGTTCATAAAGGTGAATACCCTTGATGGAGAAATGGGCATGGTATTCACTACACAATGATATTGGCTTAGAAAATCGGTGTGATTTCGGCAGCGTAACGGCGTGACATAAGAATTCATAAAAAAGGCTGATGAGAGAGAAAGGGGTTCCTCATCATATTTACATGTAATGGACAGTAAGAAGGTCATATAGATACATGTCCCAACAATTGAAAAGGGATTTAGATTCATGATACAAAAGTATTGCTTGAATATAAAAGAGGAGAAAAAGGTTCCTTTCGGAATTTCGGCATAGTAACGGGTGTACATGGGAGGCATTTAATGAGAGAGAAAGGGGTCTCCCATCATTCAAAAAAATAAGAGGGCAGTATGGGAGAGGTGCGAAACCATACCCCAACATTCATAAATGAAATTAAAAGGGCAATACAACTTAAAGAAAATTGACAAAAATGAGAAAGGAAGAAAAACCCTTACTTGGAAGTGTGCTTCCAAAGGCTAGAGAGAGGCTTGTGAGAGGCTTCTTGGGAGCTTGGGGCACCTTGAGAGGATTCTAGAGAGAGTAGGGCAGAGTTTGGACGAACTTCAAGGGCTTTGAGTGAGGAGAAAGTGGGAGCTTGGGTGGGTTTATATAGGAAAGGTGAGAGAATTCTTTATTATTTAGGTTTGGGACCCCTTATATTAAAATAATCCAAACCACAAACCATCCCATGGTATTTGCCCATGGTTTCTGGAAAAGGAAAGAGGAAAACAATATTTTACAAGGCCAAGGTCCGAACTTATTAAAAAAAATGGGGTTGCTTATGTGGAGGTGAGTCACACTCCCATGGAAATTAATTTAAAAAGGCAAAGTGTTGAATAAGTCTTGAGGGCTCCATTAATGCTTTAAAAAGTGAGTCAAACAAACCCAAAACCTCATTATTTTAATGATAAAACACATATTGGCCGAACATAAGGATTATGGTATTTTATTACATCACCATTGGGTCATTATGATGTCATAAAACACATTATATATTTAAATAGTATTTAATTTTTACCCAAAAATTTGACTGTCTCAGAAAATTATGAAAAATTCACCGTTGGATAATTTCGACGTCCTGATTCCAAAAATAATATTTATTTTATCTAAATAATTTTCTAAATATGTGAATTTTTACTTTTAAAAATAAAAACCGACATTTATAAAAATTCACGGGTTTTGACAGAAATGGCTTTCAAACCTTAATAAAAATTTTAATTGCATTCATAAAATTATAAGATCATTTATATTTAATAAAAATTAATTTAATATTAATAATAATATTTTATTAAAATATTATTTAATTCAAAAATCCTTTAATTTAATAAAATATAATTCTTAATTAAATAATAACTAAAAACACTGTTTGTACTTTAAAAACTAATTACAATGTATCAAAAATGACTAGAAATTATATTCATTATTATATACAAAAATAATGTACATGAACATGGTGTTACTTATTTGTTACATAACCCCTTAAAATAGCCGCATAATACCTAAGGGTAAGGTGTGCGATGGTGACAGACTCTTGGGGTTTCTCGGATAACATCGCTCGAGTGGTGATCTCTATCAACTTCCATTTTTCCCGTAGACGATCACGTTCGAGCTTGACTTGATGAAGCTCAGCTTGGTCTTGGTCAAGGGCAAAGCCCAAAGATGCCACCTCCTTTCCGAGCTCCGACAAATGGGCTTCGTAAGGGGCAATTCTACTGGATGAGGTTATCGCTTCCTTTGTCTGAGTAGAAAATTGGTTCGTTAAAGCCTTATATTTAAACTACCCAGATGATCACTGTTCAACGGCTATAAAAGTAACGGTCAAAAATATTAACATAAAACTAAAGAAGTTGACATCTTATAAAAACATTTTTCTTTCATAAAGAAACATTTAACTGGATCAAGAGGGATTTTCCATTAATGAAACTTTGGGTCGTTACAACATTCCCCCCTTAAGAAATTTCGCCCTCAAAATTTT
The DNA here is from genome assembly GCA_963277665.1 of Viscum album. Classification (NCBI taxonomy): domain Eukaryota; kingdom Viridiplantae; phylum Streptophyta; class Magnoliopsida; order Santalales; family Viscaceae; genus Viscum; species Viscum album. Next base: position 912,806,988 of record OY728145.1, read on the forward strand.
CCTTTTCCCACACTAAAACAAATGTGGGTAACTTAGCTTCATCATATCCTCTGACTCCCAAGTTGCTTCTTCAAACTTGTGGTTTCTCCACAACACCTTGACGAGGGGCATTGTCTTATTTCGTAGAACTTTTTCTCTATGATCTAAGATCTTCACTGGTTGATCCTCGTAAGAAAGATCGTCTTCTAATTGTACCACCTCGGAAGAGAGTACATGTGAAGGGTCTGGTATGTACTTCCTTAAGAGGGATACATGGAAGACATCATGCACCTTGGCCATAGTAGGTGGAAGTGCTAGTCGATAGGCCACAGCCCCAACACGATCAAGAATCTCGAATGGGCCGATGTACCTTGGACTTAACTTCCCTTTCTTTCCAAACCTCATGACCTTCTTCCACGGAGATATGCGTAAAAACACCATGTCTCCGACTTTAAACTCAAGGTCTCATCGACGATTATCTGCATAACTCTTCTGTCGACTTTGGGCTGCCTTGATATGCTGCTGAATGGTTCTCACCTTCTCCACCATTTCTTCGACCATTTCTGGTCCAAGCAGCTTACATTCACCGACCTCATCCCAACATGCCGGTGTTCTACACCTTTTCCCATACAGGGCTTCATATGGTGCCATTTGGATGCTCGAGTGGAAACTATTATTATAAGAGAACTCAACTAGAGGAAGATGTTGATCCCATCCTCCTTTAAAGTCCATTGAGCACGCTCTCAACATATCCTCAAGTGTTTGGATAGTACGCTCGGATTGGCCATCAGTTTGAGGATGATAGGCCGTACTGAAGTTCAGTTCAGTATTCAGAGCATGTTGAAGACTCTTCCAAAACTTAGAGGTAAATCTTGGATCTCGGTCAGACACAATATATAGTGGTACTCCATGCAACCGTACCACTTCCCTGATATATATCCGTGCCAGTTGATCCAAAGAGAAATCCTCTCGAATAGCAATGAAGTGTGCAGTCTTTGTAAGACGATCCACAATAACCCAGATTGTATTGTTGCTTTTGGATGTCCTTGGAAGTCCAGTGACGAAGTCCATGGTGATGTTCTCCCATTTCCATTCTGGTATGGGCAATGGTTGCATCATCCCCTTAGACTTCTGCCTCTCTGCCTTCACTTGCTGACACACAAGGCACTTTAATGTATATTCGGCGATCTCCTTCTTCATATTATCCCACCAAAAGTTTTCTCGGAGATCTCGATACATCTTTGTGCTCCCTGGGTGAATAGAGAAATTTGAACTATGTTCATCATCCAAAAGTTCCTTCTTCAGCTCCGAACTTGATGGGACACATAGTCTTTTCCCAAACCGCACAATTCCTTCTTCATTAACATTAAACTATGAGGATTTTCCCTTTTTGATAGCTTCCACTTTTTCTTGGATTCTCGCATCATCCTTTTGAGCATCCTTTAACCTTTCCAAAAGAGATGGTTGAGCAATAATTTGTGAAATGATTGATGATGTTCCCTTCTTTATGATTCCCATGTCCATCTTCATCAAGTCTAAGAAGATTGGATCCTTCTCAATTCTCATCATTGATAGAATTGCTGGATCCTTTCTACTTAGGGCATCCGCTACCTTGTTCGCCTTCCCAGGGTGGTAATGTATTGAACAGTCATAATCCTTTATGAGCTCTATCCATCTTCTCTGGCGCATATTAAGCTCTTTCTGTGTGAATATATATTTAAGACTCTTGTGGTCAGTATATATCTCACATTTCTCTCCATAGAGATAATGCCGCCAGATTTTCAAGGCAAAGATCACCGCCGCCAACTCCAGATCATGTGTTGGATAGTTTCGCTCATGGATTTTCAACTGTCTTGAGGCATAGGATATCACTTTATCATTTTGCATCAGCACACATCCTAATCCCTTCTTCGAAGCATCACTGAATACCACAAAAAGCTCCCCACTTGTGGGTAAAGTGAGCACGGGTGCAGTGATAAGCCTCCTTTTCAACTCCTTGAATCTTTCTTCGCATTCATCACTCCAAGAAAACTTTACTCCCTTTCGAGTTAGCTTGGTAAGAGGGTTGGACAATCGTGAGAAATTCCTCACAAATCGTCGATAATATCCAGCTAACCCCAAGAAGCTACGGATATCAGTTACCGATGTTGGCCTCGGCCATCCCTCAATTGCATCTGTTTTGGAGGAGTCCACAGATATCCCATTGCTTGTGATGATATGACCCAAGAATGAGACTTCCTTCAACCAAAACTCACACTTGTTGTACTTTGCATAGAGATTCTCCTTGCGTAAAGTCTCTAGTACAGTTTTTAAATGCTCCTCATGGTCCTCCTTGGTTTTGGAGTATATTAGAATATCATCTATAAAGACTACCACAAATTTGTCTAGGTAATCTCTAAAGACTCTATTCATCAAGTCCATGAATATTGCTGGAGCATTGGTGAGTCCGAAAGGCATTACTATGAATTCATAATGCCCGTACCTTGTACGAAAAGCAGTCTTGGGGATATCTTCCTTCTTCACCCTTACTTGATAATATCCCGACCGCAAGTCGACCTTGGAGAAGTATTGTGCTCCACGCAGCTGATCAAACAAGTCATCGATTCTTGGGAGAGGATACTTGTTCTTTATCGTGATTTTGTTAAGTTCACGATAATCGATGCAAAGCCGCATTGACCCATCCTTCTTCTTGACGAAGAGGACTGGTGCACCCCATGGTGATGCACTTGGGCGTATAAACCCTTTATCCAGATTCTCCTGTAGTTGTTTCTTCAGTTCTTCAAGCTCAACCACAGCCATCCTATATGGAGTCTTGGATATTGGTAGCGCCCCAGGTATAAGTTCAATTGAGAACTCAACATCTCTTCTTGGAGGAAGACCAGGAAGTTCCTCGGGAAATACTTCAGCGAATTCCCTCACAATAGGCATTTCTTCAAGGGTGGTTTCTTCCTTGGACTTAATCATATGAGCCAGATATGCGTGCTCATAAGGCAGTAATATCCATGCTTGAGATGATGGAGCTAAAAGAGATTCATCTTCCTCCTGACACTTGTAAAGAATCGGGGGTCGATTCTCCATATGGAGTGTGATTTCCCTCTCCCGACAGTTTATGTTGGCTCTATATAAGGAAAGCCAATCCATGCCAAGAATTGCATCAAATTCCACCAAAGGGAGTATGACAAGGTTCGCCAGGAAATTCAACCCACATATTATAACAGGGGAGGACTTATACTCATGGGATGCAATGATTACCCCATTTGCCGTACTCACCGACATCTTTACTTCCATGATTTGTGATGGTGCAGGGATTGTTCTACTAAACTTTTGAGATATAAAAGAATGCGTAGAACCTGAATCAAAAAGTACGTTTGCTATTCTTGAATGAATAACTAGCGTACCTGTCACCACTTCGTTGTCGGGGTTCACTTCGGCAGAAGTGATGGCAAAAGCTCTTCCTTGCTGTCTTGGAGGTTGTTGATTGCCTCCGATAACCCTTGGATTAGGGCACTGATTCGCAAAATGACCCGGTTCTTTGCATTTGAAGCATTGAACAACGCGTTGAGGTTCGAACGGAGCGTTCCTCCCCTCCGTCGCAGCCGCGGGTCCTTCTTGCTGACAGTTAACAGCTAGGTGCCCTTCTCTTCCACACTTGAAGCATTTTCTTGTCCCCCTAAGGAAATTTCCAGGGTGCTTCTTTCCACACTTTTGGCAAGTGGGGTGCTGGAATTTCTTAGCACCGTTGGATTTATCCATCGGACCACCAGCATTAAAGTCCACCTTCCGCTTCTTGTCCCCATGATACCCCTGTGATTCTACGATCTCCATTTCAACCTTGAGGGCACATCGGACAATTTCCTCATAGCTGTCGAAGTCACGGATCGCTAATGCTTTCCGCAAGCTAGGCTTCAGCCCACCAAAGAAGCGGTCAACCTTGCATTCGGGGGTAACGACAAAGCCGGAAGCGTATCGTGCAAGCCTTGTGAAGTTTGCCTCGTACGCTCCCACAGATTCCTCATCTTTCTGCTTGAGGGAAAGGAAGTCCCTTTCCATCTTAAGACGGAGGGTGCGTGGAAAATATTTATCGAAAAACATCTTCCGGAATACCTTCCATTCCAAAGCCTCGATCTCCTCCTCAGGCTTCGTATTTTTGATCAATGTCCACCATTGATCAGCTTCACCCTCCATACGATAAGCCGCCAGGAGAACCTTCTCTTTTTCAGAGCATTGGAGGATGGAGAATATCTTCTCAATGGAGTTGATACATTGTTCAGCAATCGTGGGATCGGATGATACACTAAAAGTAGGAGGCCTTTGTCGCATGAAGCTTTCAATAGCGACTTGTTCTTTCTTAGGGGGGGGTTGAACGTTCCTCTTGACCAGTGTTTCTATTCAAAACTTGATTTAGCTGAGAGAGAAGCGTGACAAAGTTCGTGATTCCCGCTCCCATTGGATTGGGCATCTCATAAGTACAATCATCACACTGATCTTCACAACGGTTGTTAGCCCGAGTTCTCCTATTACCGGGCATTGGCTGGAATAAAAGGAAAGTTAGGGGTAACACATAAAGGGTAATCCAAAGACAAAATTTGATGACTTATAAATAAACTTTAATCTCTTTAACTCATGAGTCTATAGGATTCAATCCAGGCTTTTCATGATCTTCCTTCTAACATATATTCTTAGGGGCATTTTTTCCCTTAATAAGGGTTCATACTAAGATTGTGAATTTATCAAAACATATCCCCCGGGAGTGTCGTAACCAAGAGTGCAGCAAGGCCCGTTGTCGTGCACCAGTTCCCGTTCGAGTCTAGCTCAAAGCGGTGTTTTCGGGTTTTACCCCTAGGATACATTTGTGCCAGAGCCGCCTCTACCTGCTCGTATCCAGACAGGGATGTATTTGTTTGATAAAACACTTACTTAGTATTTACCAAAACTTAGGGATGTTTTTATTATGCTTAGTCTTGTATCTAAGGCTTTACTAGGGTTTCCTAATCCCAAAAATAACTAAACCTATCCTTTGATACCAACTATGACAACCCTGCTTTTTATTACAACTTAAACATGCTTTATTACATAAAACTTCACTTGATACAACAAAGAAGATCGAGAGGTTTAGTGTCTTTGGGGCTTAGGATCATTACATAAAAACTTTAAACTTGAAATACAACATCCTTATTTAAAACTTCCTTTACATGACCACTACATTCCTTCGTACTTAGCATTGCATGGGATAACCTGAGGACATGCATAAGAAAAGGGTGAGCTATAAAGCCCAGTAAGGGAGTACACAATGAATAACATGAGGAGTACAATACATGTTAGGCAATAGGCATATCAATAGAGCATAAGAGAGACATGAACATAAAGGCATGATAAAGCATGATAATCATAACATGGAAATGTGGCAACAACACTTAACATTGAATTAGCATGAGCTAAGGCTCATTGCACATGGAGCATGAGTAAACCCTCATTGCACTTGAAGCACGAGTAAACCCTCGTTACACTTGAATTAGCATGAGTCAACACTCATTGCACATGACGTATCATGATACTATACTTTACCCAATGCATTGGAGCGCTATCAGGGCGCACCCTTCTTAAACATTTCATTTCATGCATAAGTGTGCCACATGGATCATAAAACATGGATTCATAAAACATAATCATTTATTCCATGATAAAGGAATGTGGAATTCATACATGAAACTTTACAATCAATAAGTAAATGTGCATAAAGGTGAATACCCTTGATGGAGAAATGGGCATGGTATTCACTACACAATGATATTGGCTTAGAAAATCGGTGTGATTTCGGCAGCGTAACGGCGTGACATAAGAATTCATAAAAAAGGCTGATGAGAGAGAAAGGGGTTCCTCATCATATTTACATGTAATGGAAAGTAAGAAGGTCATATAGATACATGTCCCAAAAATTGAAAAGGGATTTAGATTCATGATACAAAAGTATTGCTTGAATATAAAAGAGGAGAAAAAGGTTCCTTTCAGAATTTCGGCATAGTAACGGGTGTACATGGGAGGCATTTAATGAGAGAGAAAGGGGTCTCCCATCATTCAAAAAAATAAGAGGGCAGTATGGGAGAGGTGTGAAACCATACCCCAACATTCATAAATGAAATTAAAAGGGCAATACAACTTAAAGAAAATTGACAAAAATGAGAAAGGAAGAAAAACCCTTACTTGGAAGTGTGCTTCCAAAGGCTAGAGAGAGGCTTGTGAGAGGCTTCTTGGGAGCTTGGGGAACCTTGATAGGATTCTAGAGAGAGTAGGGAAGAGGTTGGACGAACTTCAAGGGCTTTGAGTGAGGAGAAAGTGGGAGCTTGGGTGGGTTTATATAGGAAAGGTGAGAGAATTCTTTATTATTTAGGTTTGGGACCCCTTATATTAAAATAATCCAAACCACAAACCATCCCATGGTATTTGCCCATGGTTTCTGGAAAAGGAAAGAGGAAAACAATATTTTACAAGGCCAAGGTCCGAACTTATTAAAAAAAATGGGGTTGCTTATGTGGAGGTGAGTCACACTCCCATAGAAATTAATTTAAAAAGGCAAAGTGTTGAATAAGTCTTGAGGGCTCCATTAATGCTTTGAAAAGTGAGTCAAACAAACCCAAAACCTCATTATTTTAATGATAAAACACATATTGGCCGAACATAAGGATTATGATATTTTATTACATCACCATTGGGTCATTATGATGTCATAAAACACATTATATATTTAAATAGTATTTAATTTTTACCCAAAAATTTGACTGTCTCAGAAAATTATGAAAAATTCACCGTTGGATAATTTCGACGTCCTGATTCCAAAAATAATATTTATTTTATCTAAATAATTTTCTAAATATGTGAATTTTTACTTTTAAAAATAAAAACCGACATTTATAAAAATTCACGGGTTTTGACAGAAATGGCTTTCAAACCTTAATAAAAATTTTAATTGCATTCATAAAATTATAAGATCATTTATATTTAATAAAAATTAATTTAATATTAATAATAATATTTTATTAAAATATTATTTAATTCAAAAATCCTTTAATTTAATAAAATATAATTCTTAATTAAATAATAACTAAAAACACCGTTTGTACTTTAAAAACTAATTACAATGTATCAAAAATGACTAGAAATTATATTCATTATTATATACAAAAATAATGTACATGAACATGGTGCTACTTATTTGTTACATAACCCCTTAAAATAGCCGCATAAGACCTAAGGGTAAGGTGTGCGATGGTGACAGACTCTTGGGGTTGCTCGGATAACATCGCTCGAGTGGTGATCTCTATCAACTTCCATTTTTCCCTTAGACGATCACGTTCGAGCTTGACTTGATGAAGCTCAGCTTGGGCTTGGTCAAGGGCAAAGCCCAAAGACACCACCTCCTTTCCGAGCTCCGACAAATGGGCTTCATAAGGGGAAATTCTACTGGATGAGGCCATCGCTTCCTTTGTCTGAGTAGAAAATTGGTTCATTAAAGCCTTATATTTAAACTACCCAGATGATCACTGTTCAACGGCTATAAAAGTAACGGTCACAAATCTTAACATAAAACTAAAGAAGTTGACATCTTATAAAAACATTTTTCTTTCATAAAGAAACATTTAACTGGATCAAGAGGGATTTTCCATTAATGAAACTTTGGGTCGTTACATACATTTTTAAGAAACATGGATGTGGCTGATAAAGAGATCCCAGTAGATTATTACGTATAAACAACCTCGGATAATGAAGAGATTGTGAAATAACCCTTACCAATTTGGTAACTTACGAAACATACAACCCATGAAAGAGTTATCATACAATTAATATTTAAATACACATAAACTAAAGTGTATTACACAAAGAATATAATTATGGGCAGTACATACACCACACTAAAGGTAATGGTGGCAATATGGCATGAATCTCATGGGAATAAGGAGTGAGATGAAAACCCCTTACCTTGTACTTTTCCTTGGTTGGGGTAGGTTAACCTCCTGTATAATGGTGAAATAATTGTTATTAAATTATACAAGAATTATATATATTAATATGATGTCATATATGATCTTTTAACATTGATTTGTTAATAATATCTTTGAATTATCGTCGTTTCGGGTGTTAACTTACTCGTTTTCTTTTATATGTTTTGTTACATAAGCCATGTTTGTCATGGATAGGTTGTATATTATTCATATATATAATTATATCAAGTCCTTAAACATAATTTTTAAATCATCAAATGATAATTATACTTTAATGGATACGATGGAGAATGAATCTCATCGCGTTCGTGGAGACGGTAGTCCGTACGTACGCACGAGCGACAATATCATTCTTTTCATATTAAAATAATATATAAATGGATGGTATATCATATATACAGAATCATTAACATGTTATATTTATTATTTACATGAGTTACACATCATTATTATACCCATCCAAATAATAATATATTGAATAACAATTACACCACGACGTGGAGACGGTAATCCGTACGTACGCACGTATGGTGACATGTTATTCAAAAGGGTGGATAGAATACTGAATATGGTTGTACCATATTTACAATAACATCACAGTATATATATGATACTGGAGTTATTATTTTATAATGGTAATAACAAAGGAATAAGAAGTGGAAGAAGAAAGGAACTTGGAAAAGGGTGGTGAAATCATTACCTCTTCTTCGGGTTCTTCCTTTTGATTTGATCAAAAGGGATCATTAGGTTGGCTTTCTGATCAAACTAATGCCTCTAGGTTGTAGTGAGGGAAGTTGGGAGAGTATTTGGGCAGATTTTTGCCGAACCAAAAGGCTTTGAAGGTGTGAATAAATGAGAAGGAGGAGTGCCCTTTTATAAGAGGGGTGAGGGGCACCTTTGGAAAAGCTAGAAATATTAATTTATAATAAATTCATATTCAGTTTATAATGGCTCCAAAGTTGATTATTTAACTTTTAAGGTGGGGATAGGTCTAAAACCACTCAACCAATAGAATTTAGACAGATTTGGGTACTTATATTAACCTTATCTTTAAGTATTAACTCTAAGTTAATTAGTTTCACTTTTACAATGTCTCTTTGTATTTTTATATTATATGGTTAATAAACTTATTATATACATACAAGAGACCCCCAAGTGGTCCATTAATGATATACCAATCATTATATAAGTCTCTTGGACGAACCTTATATTTTTAGGAATTTAATATCAATTAATAATATAATATTTGTTTTAAAAACTCTTTTATGTCAATTTTGACACTATTCAATAGTTGATTTTTGTGAAACTCATAACAGAATGATTACTTCGAAAAAATTTAATTAAATCAATACTAATATTTCAAATTATCCTAGAAAATTATTTTAATTCATTAAAAGTCTCAAATTATATTTATTTGGGTATTTATAATATCAATTATTTTAAATTTTCACTATTATGGTAATTACTGCAACATCATTGTGTCATAAAGAAATTAAATTATGTAATATATAAAAATTATAAATAAAATATCATTATGTAGGAAATATTTTTATATTTCTAATTAATATTTATAGTTGAAAATCCAACATATATAACCCTATGTAAAAATTGTTTTTATAAAAGATATATACTTGTGTCATTTTTGTATTCATTTTAACTTAATTAAAATAAAGTGTCCCTATCACCTACAAGTGGCTCCATGGGGTCCCAAAATCGACCCAAAGATGCCTATGGTCGAACATGTATCAACAAATAAGTCTAGGACACGTTTTAGGGTAATTTAGTATTATTATAATATTTTTTTTAACCCTTATTTACCGGATTTACCCTTAACCATGGTAAATAAAATATTTACCGCAATAATTATTCAAAATATCTAAAAATAAAAGTTACCTATTTACACAATTTGAAGATCCTGATTCCAAATATGGAATCCGTTTTTCCAAATTCAAAACACAGTAGTGGCAGAAATTAATTTAAAATTAATTTCCGTTTTTAAAACAAAAAGCGTGTTTTTAAGAGATAATAACTATCAAAAGATTGACACTTGTTTATGTCCGGTTTAATTGTAAAATTATTTCCAATGACCAAAATTATATTAAATGATAAAAATATATTCTAAGTATACTTTAAAACCAATCAAATTCATAATTTATCACTATTAATTATTTTGATTAAAAAAGTTGTTTTTAATTAAAATTTAGTAATTTTCACTATTCATCAAAATATTAAAGTTATCTGAAAAGTACCAAAATTTCACCTTAGGCTAAATTAGATATTACAAATCCAAAAATGAAGTCCATTTTAAAAAATAAAATATATATAATTTCAAAAAGTAGGTATTACTATTCAAAACGGCTAGTTTGATTGGTTATGGTGTGTTAGAACTCGGTGTTACGTACAACACACGCTATCACATTATTCAAAGAGAAGCGTACCATAGAAGCTTGGGGTGTTACATTCTCCCCTCCTTCAAATAATTTCGTCCTCGAAATTTCTATAATACTTATCACATGAAAAGACTCGAGTGGTTCTTCATCATAAGTTCCTCGGGTTCCCACGTTGCCTCTTCCATCTTATGGTTTCTCCACAAAACTTTTACCAGATGCATCGTCCGGTTTCTCAGTACTTGTTCTCTTGTATCAAGAATCCTGATGGGCTCTTCGCAAAAAGACAGATCGGGTTCCAGTTCTAATTCCTCGTAAGTGAGTACATGCGTTGGGTCAGGCATGTATTTCCTCAACAGAGATACGTGGAACACATCGTGAACTTTGCAGAGACTTGGCAGCATTGCCAATCGGTAAGCTGCAGCCCCAATTCGTTCTAGAATTTCGAAGGGTCCGATGTACCTGGGACTCAATTTACCTTTCTTACCAAAATGTATGACTCCCTTCCATGGAGATACCTTCAGGAAAACGTGATCACCGACTTGAAATTCCAAATCCTTCCTTCGATTATCAGCATAGATCTTCTGCCTACTTTGAGCTGCTTTGATGTGATTTTGGATTACCTTCACCTTTTCCACCGTTTCCTTCACCAGTTCTGGGCCTACAAGTTTTCTTTCACCAACGTCATCCCAACAGGTTGGTGTACGACATCTCTTTCCGTATAACACTTCATATGGTGCCATATGAATACTCAAATGGAAGCTATTGTTATAGGAAAAATCTACCAGAGGTAAATATTGATCCCACATACCCTGAAAGTCAAGTGAGCAAGATCTCAACATGTCTTCTAAGGTTTGAATATTCCATTCTGATTGTCCGTCTGTCTGAGGGTGGTAAGCAGTGCTCAAATGAAGTTCAGTATCCAGGGATTTCTGAAGACTTTTCCAGAATCTTGAAGTAAAACGGGGATCATGATCAGAAACAATCGATAGGGGTACTCCATGAATTCTCACAACTTCATTAATATATAGTCTTTCTAGACGTTCCAGGGGTAGATCTTATCTTATAGCAAGAAAATGTGATGACTTGGTAAGACGATCAACAATAACCCATATTGCATCATTCCTTCTAGGAGTCTTTGGTAGCCCCATGACAAAGTTCATTGTAATATTGTCCCATTTCCACTCCGGTATGGGAAGAGGTTTCATGACTCCTCCAGGCTGTTGCCTTCCAGCTTTCACTTGTTGACAAACCATACATCTTGACACAAAATCATCAATCTCCCTATTCATAATGTCCCACCAAAAATGTTCCTTCAAATCACTATACATTTTGGTGCTCCCAGGGTGTATAGAGAAATTGGAACTATGATCATCATCCACTAATTCCCTTTTTAGATCAGGTATATCGGGAACACAAAGTCTCTTCCCAAATTTCAAAATTCCATCTTCATATACAAAGTCTCTCAATCTCTCATCATTCACAGCTTTAATCTTCTTTTTAAATTCTTCATCATCGGTTTGAGAACTCTTAATCCTTTCTAGTAAATATGGTTTGGCAACCATTTGAAAAAGAATTGATGTTTCACCTTCCCTGGTTATTCCCATGTCCATATTCACTAGATCCATGAAAATTGGTTCCCTTTCAATTCTCATCACGTTCAAAACTCCATGGTCTTTTCTGCTCAAAGCATCTGCCACCTTGCTTGCTTTCCCCGGGTGGTAGTGTATCGTACAATCATAATCCTTGAGTAATTCAAGCCATCTCCTTTGCCTCATGTTGAGTTCTTTTTGTGAGAAAATATACTTCAAACTCTTGTGATCAGTATAAATCTCACATTTTTCACCATAGAGGTAGTGCATCCATATCTTCAAAGCAAAGATCACAGCTGCTAACTCGAGATCATGAGTAGGATAGTTTTGTTCATGAATTTTCAACTGTCGTGATGCATAGGCAATAACTCTATCATTCTGCATAAGGACACAACCAAGTCCTTTATTCGATGCATCACTATAAATAACGAACCCATCATTCCCCGATGGTAGAGTCAATATAGGAGCATTGACTAATCTTATCTTCAGTTCTTCGAAACATTCTTCACACTCTTTTTTCCAAACAAATTTAACCCCTTTACGTGTGAGCTTCGTTAATGGGTTAGCCAATCGGGCAAAATTCTGGACGAAACGTCGATAATAACCTGCCAAATCAATAAAACTATGTACCTCAGTTATACTCGTAGGTGCTGGCCATTCTTGGATCGCCTTGGTCTTAGAAGGATCAACAGAGATTCCATATTTAGAGACAATATGGCCAAAAAAATAAATCTCATGAAGCCAGAATTCACACTTGCTATACTTTCCATATAATTCATGTCTTCTCAGAGTCTTCAAGATAATGCGCAAGTGATTTTCATGATCTTCGTAGCTTTTGGAGTATACCAAGATATCATCAATAAATACCACCACAAATTCATCAAGATACTCCTTGAAAACTCTATTCATCAGATCCATGAATACAGAGGTTGCATTAGTCAATCCAAACGGCATTACAGTAAACTCGTAATGCCCGTACCTGGTTCGAAATGTTGTCTTTAGAATGTCTTCCTTCTTCACACACAACTGATGGTATCCAGATCGAAGGTCAATCTTTGAAAAGTATTGAGCTCCATGCAGTTGGTCAAATAAATCATCAATGCGGGGTAGGGGATACTTGTTCTTTATTGTTATAGCATTGATCTCCCTGTAGTCGATGCATAACCTCATAGATCCGTCTTTCTTTTTAACAAAAAGAACAGGGGCTCCCCATGGAGAAACACTAGGGCTAATAAATCCCTTATTACTCAATTCCTCTAGTTGTTTCTTTAGTTCAACTAATTCTACAGTGGCCATTCTATAAGGGGTCTTTGATATAGGCCTTGATCCAGGAATTAAATCAATGGAAAACTCAACTTCTCGTTCTGGAGGATGTCCCGGTAAATCTTCCGGAAATACATCTACAAATTCTTTCACAACAGGTACATTCTCTATTTGAACATTCTTTTCCTCACCCACAGTCATTTCATTCTCTTCCTCCACAATAATTGAATTTAGTTGAGCTACTGGGGGTGGATCTAAATAAGAATTAGGTGGTGATGATTCTGCTCTAAAGATAAGGTGTTCCTTATCATTATCATCAAGAATCGTAACCTCTTTCTTCTTACAATAAATCTTCGCATCATAGTCTGAAATCTAGTTCATACCGAGGATTATATCAAACTCAATCATAGGTATGACGATGAGATCAGCAGATAAAGAACATTTATGTGCTCTAATGGGGACCGATTCACAAAACTTTGTTGCAATAATACTTCCCTTAGGAGTTTTAATTGAAAACTCCCTTATTAAATCAAATTGGAAATATCTAATTTTCTTAGAAAACTGGGAATATATGAAACAATGTGATGATCCAGAATCAAATAATGCATTTTCTAAACTTGAGGAAACCATTAAATTACCTACCACCATGTCTTTCGGGGCTTCTTCCTCAGCAGTAGTGATAGCATAAGCTTGGCCTTGATCCCTTGGCCTTTTCTGAGGTAATTTCTCCTGATGCTTAGGACATTCATTTGCATAATGTCCTATCTCCCTGCAATTGTAGCACTGAACATTGGTAGCTTCCTTCTTCCCTTTGCAATCACGAGCTTGGTGGCCTTTTTCACCACATTTGTAACAGACGCCCATTCCCTTCAAGCAAGTACCGGGGTGTTTCTTCCCACATTTAACATAGGATGGATATTCAACCTTTCCTTTCTTCCCCTTATTTCCATTCCCAGATTGATTAGCAGGCCTCTTCTTCTCTTTCTTTTCTTTAAAGTCATAAGACTTAGAGAATTCCTTTTCGGTCTTGATAGCACATGAGACAATGTCTTCGTACGACGAGAAGGATTGTGAGACTAATGCTCGACGGAGAAATGGTTTTAACCCATCAAAGAAACGATCAATATTAATTCTTGGGTTACGTATATAATCACTAGCATACCTTGCTAACCTTGTAAAGTTAGCCTTATACTTTGTGACATTCTCATCCTCCTTCTGTCTCAGACTTAGAAATTGCCTTTCCATATCTGCTCGATGCTCGCGAGGAAAGTATTTTTCTAAAAACAGATCTTTGAACTCCCTCCATTCCATATTTGATACTTCATCATCTTCCTTCGTATTTTGAATCAATGACCACCATTGATCAGCATCTCCAGTGAGGCGGTAAACTGCCATGATAACTTTTTCCCTTTCATTACTCCCCAAAGCCTGAAATATTTTCTCTAGGGAAAATATCCATTGCTCAGCTACTAAGGGATTTGTACTCCCATTGAATGTTGGTGGTTGTTGCCTCATGAATCGATCTAACATTGATCCTCCACGCTGCGGATCAGGGTGCTCCATACGGGTAAGGTTATTATTCATAACCTGAGTGAGTTGTCACAGTATGGTGATTAGATGATCGGCACCAGTTGCATCACCAGCTCCACTATAATTATCTTGAGCAGGAGGGAAATCCCTACATGGAGTGCGTGCATTGATACGGTTTCCATTTCTTTCACTAGGCGTCATTTCTAAACAATGGCATAAACTAGATCAGTTTATGAATCAAAATACAAAATCCCATACTTATAAAACACTTAACATAAATTGAACTATTTATGGATATAATCCATAATCATAAAAATGTTTTCTTTGAGGAAGTATATACTCATAAACCCTTCATAATGATTTGTAAAGAAAATGAGAGTTATCCTAAGCATATCCCCTGGGAGTGTCGTAACCAAGAGTGCAGCAAGGCCCGTGGTCGTGCACCAGTTCTCGTTCAAGTCTAGCTCAAAGCGGTGTTTTCAGGTTTTACCCCTAGGTACATCTGTGCCAGAGCCACCTCTACCTGCTCGTATCCAGACAGGGATGTATTGCTTGGAAAACTCACAAAATCTCTACAATACCAAAATTCTAGGAAGTTCTTCTATACTAATCCTCAAAGTTCATCTTAGGTCTACGTGCTCTAATCAAAGTTTATCTAAATCTAGATTCCAAGGTTTGTACTAAACTTCCTCTAATACCAAATGTAACACCCCGACCCTAGTTACCTAGAGTTGGTGCATTATTACATAACATTGGCATGATCACAAGAAAGATCAATTCTCGAAAGACCGATTGGTTTAGTAGCCTTGGAAACACTAGATATATTCATAGAGTTTTACATTACATCATAAAGTGAAAAACTACTACAAGAACATATTGTCTCCATATCCCACACTATTAACCCCTCATAATATCCCTGAAGGTCATTAATAATTTACTTCTTCACATCCTGGGAAAATAAAACACAGAAAAGGGGTGAGCTCAAATGCCCAGTAAGGATAACAAAATAGCGGAAACTTTCATAAATTAGAATAAACATTTAAGGCAGTGTATAACTAAAACAAAAGCCTTTTAAACTTGAACTTCAACATAGTATGGAAAAAATAAAATGAAATAATTCCATTTACTTATTCACATGGATATTCTACTAATCGAATAATCACATGCAATATCAATAACCACTTTCATAATGATGGAATGCATAATGCCAGACTATCATAACCACATAGCCAAGGCCTCGTGCCAAGACTACAAATAAGATTTTGTCAATGCCTTGTGCCAAGACACTAGTTTGTCTCATGAGACCTACAGATGCATCGAGGAGCTATAGCGAGCTCCACCCGTCACATATTAAGTCCAATGCATTCCCATATGAAAAGGTTTAAACATAACATAAAAATTCGTATTAAAACTAGCATACGAAATGTCAATACTTTCATCATAAACTATGAATGGTATAAAAATAGCACATCCACAGTCAAACATATCACAAAACCTTCAATACAATATAGAAGTTTTGTATCTTAATAAATCAACTACAAATAAGCATAAAATCTATCAAAGGATGTTGACATAGATGAAATCAAAACTCTTTTTAGAGAAATATCTCATTCTATTTTTGAAATCATTTAAGAGTCATATATTTATAAAATAAAACATTTTCTTTGAAAATATTCTTATAATCTTGTAAGGGAATCTTTGACGATTTTATAACGGCGGAATATAGCCGCACCCGCCGTATAAGTTAAAAAACATTCTTACCTTAATTTTGTCGAAAAGGTTAAAAAGCATCATGTTTGGAAAACGACAGAAAGATTCTTTTATAAACCTCTTATAAAAAGTCAAACAAGGGTATAAATGACTTTAACCCATATTCTTGTAAATAGTAAAAATGTTTTGAAATACATTTTTAAGAAACATGGATGTGGATGATAAAGAGATCCCAGTAGATTATTACGTATAAACAACCTCGGATAATGAAGATATTGTGAAATAACCCTTACCAATTTGGTAACTTACGAAACATAAAACCCATGAAAGAGTTATCATACAATGAATATGTAAATACACATAAACTAAAGTGTATTACACAAAGAATATAATTATGGGCAGTACATACACCACACAAAAGGTAATGGTGTCAATATGGCATGAATCTCACGGGAATAAGGAGTGAGATGAAAACCCCTTACCTTGTACTTTTCCTTGGTTGGGGTAGGTTAACCTCCTGTATAATGGTGAAATAATTGTTATTAAATTATAAAAGAATTATATATATTAATATGATATCATATACGATCTTTTAACATTGATTTGTTAATAATATCTTTGAATTATCGTCGTTTCGGGTGTTAACTTACTCGTTTTCTTTTATATGTTTTGTTACATAAGCCATGTTTGTCATGGATAGGTTGTATATTATTCATATATAGAATGATATCAAGTCCTTAAAAATTATTTTTAAATCATCAAATTATAATTATACTTTAATGGATACGATGGAGAATGAATCTCATCACGTTCGTGGAGACGGTAGTCCGTACGTACGCACGAGCGACAATATCATTCTTTTGATATTAAAATAATATATAAATGGATGGTATATCATATATACAGAATCATTAACATGTTATATTTATTATTTACATGAGTTACACATCATTATTATACCCATCCAAATAATAATATATTGAATAACAATTACACCACGACGTGGAGACAGTAAGTCGTACGTACGCACGTATGGTGACATGTTATTCAAAAGGGTGGATAGAATACTGAATATGGTTGTACCATATTTATAATAACATCACAGTATATATATGATACTGGAGTTATTATTTTATAATGGTAATAACAAAGGAAGAAGAAGTGGAAGAAGAAAGGAACTTGGAAAAGGGTGGTGAAATCATTACCTCTTCTTCGGGTTCTTCCTTTTGATTTGATCAAAATGGCTCCTTAGGTTGGCTTTCTGATCAAACTAAGGCCTCTGGGTTGTATTGAGGGAAGTTGGGAGATTATTTGGTCAGATTTTGGCCGAACCAAAAGGATTTTAAGGTGTGAAGAAATGAGAAGGAGGAGTTCCCTTTTATAAGAGGGGTGAGGGGCACCTTTGGAAAATCTAGAAATATTAATTTATAATAAATTCATATTCGGTTTATAATGGATCCAAAGTTGATTATTTAAATGTTAAGGTGGGGATAGGTCTAAAACCACTCAACCAATAGAATTTAGACATGTTTGGGTACTTATATTAACCTTATCTTTAAGTATTAACTCTAAGTTAATTAGTTTCACTTTTACAATGTCTCTTTGTATTTTTATATTATATGGTTAATAAACTTACTATATACATACAAGCGACCCCCAAGTGGTCCATTAATAATACACCTATCATTATATAAGTCTCTTGGACGAACCTTATATTTTTAGGAATTTAATATCAATTAATAATATAATATTTGTTTTAACAACTCTTTTATGTCAATTTTGACACTATTCAATAGTTGATTTTTGTGAAACTCATAACAGAATGATTACTTCGAAAAAAGTTAATTAAAGAAATACTAATATGTCATATTATCCTAGAAAATTATTGTGATTCATTAAAAGTCTCAAATTATATTTATTTGGGTATTTATAATATCAATTATTTTAAATTTTCACTATTATGGTAATTACTGCATCATCATTGTGTCATAAAGAAATTAAATTATGTAATCTCTAAAAATTCTAAATAAAATATCATTATATAGGAAATATTTTTATCTTTATAATGAATATTTATAGTCGAAAATCCAACATATATAACCCTATGTAAAAATTGTTTTTCTAAAAGATATATGCTTGTGTCATTTTTGTATTCATTTTAACTTAATTAAAATAAAGTGTCCCTATCACCTACAAGTGGCTCCATGGGGTCCCAAAATCGACCCAAAGATGCCTATGGTCGAACATGTATCAACCAATAAGTCTAGGACACGTTTTAGGGTAATTTAGTATTATTATAATATTTTTTTTAACCCTTATTTACCGGATTTACCCTTAACCATGGTAAATAAAATATTTACCGCAGTAATTATTCAAAATGTCTAAAAATAAAAGTTACCTATTTACACAATTTGAACATCCTGATTCCAAATATGGAATCCATTTTTCCAAATTCAAAACACAGAAGTGGCATAAATTAATTTAAAATTAATTCCCGTTGTTAAAACAAAAAGCGTGTTTTTAAGAGATAATAACTATCAAAAGATTGACACTTGTTTATGTCCGGTTTAATTGTAAAATTATGTCCAATGACCAAAATTATATTAAATGGTAAACATATATTCTAAGTATACTTTAAAACCAATCAAATTCATAATTTATCACTATTAATTATTTTGATTAAAAAAATTGTTTTTAATTAAAATTTAGTAATTTTCACTATTCATCAAAATATTAAAGTTATCTGAAAAGTACCAAAATTTCACCTTAGGCTAAATTCGATATTACGAATCCAAAAATGAAGTCCATTTTAAAAAATAAAATATATATAATTTCAAAAAGTAGGTATTACTATTCAAAACGGCTAGTTTGATTGGTTATGGTGTGTTAGAACTCGGTGTTGCGTACAACACACGCTATCACATTATTCAAAGAGAAGCGTACCGTAGAAGCTTGGGGTGTTACACCTAGGACACCTCAATATAATGGTGTTGTTTAAAGGAGGAGTAGAAATTTACAATAAACTGGTAGAACCATGTTATGTGAATATAATATACCCACTCATTTTTGGGCTGAAGCTGTTAACACAGCATATTATATCATTAACAGGGTTCTAATAAGACCTAACTTAAAGAAAACACCCTATGAGTTATGGAATAATATAAAACCAAAGGTAGGATATTTAAAATTATTTGGATTCAAGGTTTTCATCTTGAATACCAAGGTTAATATTTGTAAGTTTGGCCCAAAATATGATGAAGATATTTCCCTAGGTTATTCTACTACTTATGAGTCTTATAGATTTTAAAAAAAAAGTTCAAGGATTATTTAAGAATTAAATCATGTGATGTTTAATGAAAGTGATCATTTTTATCATAAAATGACTCGGACTAATGAGTTAAATTATTCCCTCAAGGACATGATACATGAACCTCTCTTTAACAACAATAAGTATGATGATTTGGAACTTAATTATTTTGAACCAAATATAGTAAGGTTTGGTACTAGTGAACCAGAAAGTGTGTTCCCTAGACTTCCTAGAAATACTAAGAACCATCCTATAGAAACAGTTATCAGAAGCTTAGATAAAAGAGTTGTAACTAGAAGAAATATAGGAAACCTAGTAGAATTGTATACCTTTTTATCCCAACTAGAACCTAAATCTGTCGAAGAATCTTTATCTGATGAAAGTTGGTTTTTATCTATGCAAGAAGAGTTAGACCAGTTCAAAAGGAACAAATTATTTGAATTAGTTGATAGATCCTCTAACTATCCTATAATTGGAAAAAATGAGTATTTAGAAACAAATAATGTGATCATGGTATAATCACGATAAATAAAGATAGATTAGTTGCAAAAGGTTACAATCAAGAAGAAGGAATAGATCATGAAGATACCTTTTCACCTGTAGATAGACTAGAAACAATTAGGGTTCTTCTAGAATATGCATCTTATATGAGTTTTAAATTATATCAAATGGTTGTTAAATCTATATTTTTAAATGTATTTTTAATGGAGGAATTTTATGTAGAAAAGAATCCTAGTTTTTAAGACCCTTAATTTAAAAATTCTATTTTTAAACTTACCAAAGATTTATATGGATTTAAAAAAACAAAAAAATCATGGTAGGAAAGCTTAAGTTATTTTATTTTATCAAACGGTTTTACAGTAGGAATGTTAAATCCTACATTATTTAAGAAAAATTCATCCTTAT
This sequence comes from Viscum album, assembly GCA_963277665.1. Taxonomy (NCBI): domain Eukaryota; kingdom Viridiplantae; phylum Streptophyta; class Magnoliopsida; order Santalales; family Viscaceae; genus Viscum; species Viscum album. The sequence goes on from OY728145.1 coordinate 912,827,659, forward strand.
ATATCTTGTTAGTATAAATATATGTTGAATTTTTTTTGGATCGAAAAATCAAAAATTATGTAATGATTTTTCAAAACTTATGAAAAATGGATTTTAAATGAGTATTATGGGTGGGTTAAACTATTTTCTAGGATTTAAAATTTATCAAAAAGATTTTGGAAATTTCTTAAACCAAAGAAAAAACATATTAGATTTACTGAAGAAGTTTTTAATTAAAAATTTTAAGACTCATTCAACTCCTATGAGTTCCAATATTAAACTTGATATGGATGAGAATGGAAAAACATTTGACAACAAGTTGTATAGAGGAATCATTGAAAGTTTATTTTATCTTAACGCAAGTAGACCAGGCATTATGTTTTTAGTATATCTTTGTAAATGATTTCAATACAGACCTAAAGAATCACATTTAAATGCTTCTAAAATAATGTTAAGGTATTTAAAAGAAATTGTATCTCTTTCTATTATTTTTCCAAAAACTTATGATTTTAATTTAAATTCATATTCATATGATGATTTTTATGGATGTAATTTAGATAGTAAAATAACCTCAGGAAACTATCATTTTCTTGGTAAATCTCTAGTATCTTGGTCAAGTAAGAAACAACACTCTATAGAATTTTCAACTACTGAAGTATAATATATTATATCAGGAAGTTGTTGAACATAAGTAGTATGGATAAAACATACTTTAATGGATTTTAAATTTAATTTAAATTTTGTTCTAATAAAATTTGATAACATCAATGCTATCAACATTTAAAAAAATCCAATTAACCATTCAAGAACAAAGCACATTGATTTGAGACATCATTTCTTAAGAGATCATCACTGGTACAAAAACTATTTATCATGTTACCTTTATAACATCAGATATTTATAACCTATGTGAAAAATATTTTTCACATCGGTTATATAAGAACCTATGTAAAATTAAAAAAAATTATTTTCTACATCGGTTACCTATAAATTGACATTGAATATTTGGTTTAGCATGTCAGTTTCAGGATAACCGATGTTCAAAAGTTATTTATAAGTTAGGTTATTTGGAACCGATATAAAAATATTGTTTTCACATCGGTTATTAAATAATTGATGTGATATACCTTTTAAAATTTTATGAATCATCTGGTGGACTCATTTTTATGTCTTTTGTTCTCACGACATTGGTCTCATTTCTCTTGTGCGAAATCCATAACCCTCGTTTCTTTGATCTGATGGACTCTAATATTGTATTACCATTTTCATACACCCTATTTTTTCATCAACCTCAACATTGCGTGTTCGAAGATAGATCTTTTTATCTCTCAAGTAATACTCACACATTCTCAATTCTCTCTTTAGATCACCCCATGGATGATTCCTTATAACATTGATTCTCTACAATGATTTTTACATTTTTAGGGTTTCGTTTTTATTATCTTCCTTTTTTCATGTTATTAGATCCCCTAGTTTTTTGAAACACCAAGTTTATTTCCATATTCCCTCATTAGTTATATTTAAGAAGCACTTAGTCTAAATCCCTAGATCTTCAAGTTAGTGTAATACTATTTCAAATACCAGCTTGGATTATATTCTTGGTTGGTTTGTTACATTTTGATTTTTATATCTCATCATACCATTTATCATACCCTTGTTTAAGAACTCAAATTAATGGTTTCATATATGTTGACCCTTATTAATATCATTTTTTTCAAATGGGAATAATCCTCCTCCATGGCTATATTCCATATATTATTTTATGGATATCATTGTATATACTTTTATAATTTAATAAGTTTATATAATCTTTATTTTTACTTAAGAAATGTTTGAAAGGAATCTATTTTTTAATTCCTTTCGTGTGAATGAATTTTCTCATAAAATTTTTCTATTATCCTTATAATGTTTCCATTTTTTTGTATAGGTATATCAGTGTAATTTCTATTCTCAATATTTTATAAATTTCTCCCTTTGTAATAAAGGTTAATAAAAAATTCAGATGTAACATCTTCTTATTTTTTTCAATGTAATTTTATAATTCTATTATAATGTAGTTTTCATCTATGTTAACACCCTTTAATGTTTCTTATTCTTCACTTGATATATACTCTAAAAATACCACCCAACTTATTTTTTAGTATGGATTACAAATAAAATTTTTGGAAATCCTCTTTAATTCAATTTATTTATCATGTGTTCAATATTATATGTTTGGATTATGATTATTTTCACATTTATGTTATAAAAATATATAAATTTTATCATTGTTTGATGGGTGTATATATTATATCCCTCCAAATTATTGTAAATATATTAGGGTATTTAACACTCTATTTTATTTAATGTGGTTAGATAGAAAATTCTACCTTCTATTACTTTACAAAATTGGTCCCTTTATTCAATGAAATATTTATTTTTATTGGCTGAAGAATATAATAATCAAATATAAGAGTGGTATTTATAAGAAATTAGATCATTAAATGTTGAAAAAATATCCAAAATTTGTGATTATTCTCTAATATTTGTGTTTTACATTTCATTAGAGTGACTATTAATGTAAGAAATTTTTTTCTCAGTGAGTGTCTTAACTTTGACCTCCATATTGTTTAGTTGGAAACTACTACTTCTTAAAATACTTCTATACTTAATCTATTATCTTAAACAATTTTATTCTAGTCACTAGTGATCCTATATTATTGTTCAATTTTTTTTACTTTCAATTCAATGAAATATTCACATGATATTTATATATATTTAGTCCCTCTTCTAAAGTCTTCATTTTTTTCCAGTGAGACTATATTTTACACTCTAGTGATATAAATTTATTTCCTTTATTATCTATTTGATTGTATAATTATTACAATTAACATTCAATTTAATCTCCAATTATATTAACTTCTTTAACATTATATTCAATATCATTGAAAATCATAGAAACATTTTACTGATGAATAATCATAAAAGTGTTTCTTCATGATTATCATTGAAATAATCTATTATTCCCCCCTATAACTCACTTTTATCACCACTATATTCTTTTGAAAATATATTAGTTTTTGATATTTGTTATAGATAATAATGAGTCGAAGTTGGATTACTGAACTTCGAATAAGTGATGAATATGAGGAAGGTGTCGATACTTTTTTGGAATTTTCTAAATGAAATGTTCCAAACAATGACATGTTTTTTTCATACCTATAATGTTTAAATATGAAGAAGTTAAAAATTAGAGAGATCAAATATCATTTAATTTGTCATGATTTTAATCCGAGTTATAGCCCTTAGATTTAGAATGGTAAAACTAGGAAGAATTTTGGATCTACTGATGATGATGATTTTCAAGATAATAAGTCTGATCAAATTAAAGAAATGATTCATGATATTTAAGTAGATTCAATTGAGAAATAACCGACAATTGATCATCTATATAGATATGCTGAAAACCCATTGTATCTTGGTTGTACAGAATTTACGGTTTTATCAACGGTGTTAAAATTGATTAACTTGAAGGTGAAAATGGATGGAGTGATTAGAGTTTTACAAATTTGAAAGAATTTTTGAAATATATTCTTACTAAATACAATGATCTTTCAGATTCCCATTATAAAGAGAAGAAATATTATGTCTGGTGGGGTTAGGGTATAATAAAATACATGTCTTCCTGAATAATTGTGTGCTATATAAGAAGGAATACAAATTTTTATTAGGGTGTCCTAAATGTGGGACATCACAGTATAAGTTGAAAGAAAAATCACAGGCTGATTTACACAGTGAATTTAGAATGAAACTAGTTAATCAGAATAGATTGGAATACACAATTGATCCTTTTATCATGGAAACACAAGAAAAAAAATTATGTTCTTGATCAATCTGAAAAATATGATAATTTATGTGAGATCTATATAAACTTGAAAAATGTGCTAATTTATATGATATACCTACTTCCATGTAAATATTAACATATAATATTGATGATCATGTCATAGACATAGTTTTTCCCATATGTAACGATCATGACGAAGTAATTTGGGAAAAAATCTTTTAGTAAATTCCTAATATTATAGGTAACATATTTTATTTCTAGTTTACTTTTTTAAATTTCATAAAATGATAGATATTTTTATTTTAATTTCTTTATTAAAACAAATATTATAACTAATAAGATGAATTTCATGAGAAATACCTTGAATTAATTCTCTACTCTAAGGAGGAAATATTGTAAAGGATAATCAAACTTAATGGCATAAGGGAGAATTTGGATAGAATTTTAGAAATAGAGTTTTGTATTGATATTAGCAAGGATAAAAGAGCCTAGATTAATAAAAAAGATTTGATTTTGGAATGGGGCTTCAATGAAAGGAAATAAATTTGGAAGAGTACATCCAAACTTGGGACAAGCTGACCACTCACTTTGAAGACTTAATCCAGGAAGACCTGAGTACAAAGGTTAAAGAACTTAAATGGGGACTTTACCAGGCAAGAGAATTTAATATAATTAGCCGTGTTTTTAATGATTATATTATTTCCTTCTGTTTTTTCTAACCACTGGAATTAGATTGCTCGGTTTCCCACTTTTTCCTCAAAAGTGCTTTTGAATAAAAATTTAATTTTCAGTTAGTTTACCTTGTTTACCCTTACGTAATGTATCTATTAATTTATTTTGTTGAGAAATAATTATTTTAAATCTAATATTTTAAATAAAAATAAAAAAATTGTATAAAATATTATATTCTAAAAATATTCTTTTAGGTGTAAAAAAGATTTATTAGGTAGGAGCATTTTTACTATTCACGCACAATTTTTGGATTTTTTTCATTATTTTATGGCATTTCATCTCTCATTAATGTTATTATAAATTTAGTTAACTATAGAAAATATTAATAAAATGTATTTAGTTTAGTTTACTTTTTGATGGATCATTTTTCATATATTCAAAGAATATTATTTTCGGTGGAAAATTGGTGTTATACATTAGAGAATTTTTACTATTCACACACTATTTTTGGATTTTTTTCATTAGTTTATGTAAATTTATCTCTCATTAATGTTGTTATCATTTTATTTAACTATAAAAAATATGAATAAAAAAAAATTTAGTTTAGTTTACTTTTTGTTTGATAATTTTTCATTTTTTATTTACATTTGTATATAATAATTGGATTTGTATATTTTTTTAATAATTGTTTGTTGCTTTAATTTTTAGGATAATGACATATCAATAATATTATCCACCACACACTTTTGGATAGGATTTTACACATACCTATTTGGAGGAATGTACACATGATATTGTTAATCAACCTTATTATCCTTTTTTACAAGAGACATCTACTTCCATGGGGGGGAAGAATTTGAGGGTTGGTAAATGTGGTAGCACATGTTTACCAAAATTATCAGTTTCTCATAGCTAGAATCAGAGGATACTAGTATACTTTAATGATAATTATATTCTAAGAGGTTCAAATTCAAAACAATTCAAGACTTTTATAGAACTGAAGGCTAAAAGAAAAGTTAGTATTTTGATTGATGATTGGAGAAATGTTGACAAAATGACAATATATAACTTGTGGGAGACCATTTTGATAAGATCATTTGATATTATTTTACTTGTATTGAAATTTTTATAGTAATATATGTTTTCCCTCTTCTTATCAGATGACATATGATATACCTGATATTAAAGGAGTTAAGAGGAAATGTTTATCATCCATTTCTAAGAGATGGAGGGATTTTAAATCAACCTTCACATTAGATTTAATTTTTGGTCATATACAATATCATAATCCATGTGATATATATCCTTTTATAGATGAAGATACATGGAAGCAATTTTTTGAAAGTAGATGATAGAGAGTGTTTTTGGTAAGTGCAGTGTTACCTTTTAGAAGTTTTTTTTTTATATTAATGGTCATATTTATGATTTATTTATTCTTAATTTATAGAAATCATGGAGATCTCATCGGGAGATCCAATATAGAAATGTATACCCTCATACTTTATATTGGGGAGGGTATACGTTATTGGAAGAGAAAATGATAGCTAAAAATTTTCAAAATCTGAGAGATAAGTCTTTAGTCTCCACAGAGGTTAACCCTCCCCCTCCCCCTCCCACTAGACATGAAAAATGGAAGAGGGCTCGGATGAGAAAAAAAGGACAATATATTATGTAAGGTTCAAGGGTTGTAGCTAAGAGGATTGTAAGATATTGACTTTATTTATTTATTTAACTTAAATCATTTCTTTGTATATTTTGATTGATTACATAATTTTTCAAATATTGTTGGATCTGGGCATAGTGGAAGTGTTGCAGCGGAGGGTGATATATTAAAATTTCTTTTAATAATCGTTTCCCAAAACCAAGAGTGAGGATCTGGCATGTCAAATTTATAATTAATTTATTTAATATCTAAAGAAATAAATACCTAGGGTTATTAACTTTCTTAGTTGATGATTTTTGATCTTCCAAAAAGAGCCTTCTAGATTTCCTTCATTACGTTTGTGAGAATCCAATGGTAGAATCCCTCTACCATAGATCCACACGTGCTCCAATGGTCTCTGAGCAATGTCACTCATTCTCCAGGTTCTACCATGGCGAATCGAATGTCTTGAATTATTCGTTCTTGATTGTTCGTTCTTTGATATTGAATAAATTATATCTTGGGTTTCTTGTTATTGAGAGGGAGAGAGGAGGAGGAGTCAAGAGAGAATTCACTGTGTGCAACAATTCTCTATTCCCAAACTTGGAATTGGTTTCGAATGATTTACACAATAGACATAGCCATCTATTTATAGAGCTGGGATTTCGGTTAAAAAATTTAATTGCATAACAGCCGTTAAATATAATTATAACCATTAATGAAATCTCATGCCACATAATAATAATATTATTATTATTATTATTATTTGGTGTGCCAACTTGCACAAAATGGATAAATAATATTTACCGACTCGTAAATAATTATTTTATCACTAGACACGGTCTTGGTTTATTGAAACTCCTATTTCATTTATTGAACACCTAAATAAATATTTTATTCTCTTAAATAAATATTTTATTCACAAACTAGTGAATAAATATTTATTAAATATTCAATAAAATAAATAAACATATTTTATTCACAATTTGGTGAATAAATAATTATTTAATTTATGTGATCAATATAACTTGAATAAAATTATTCCTCAGTCTTGAGAATAATATTCATTCCATTAATTAAATTCAATTATAATTTAATCGAGACCAATAGAAACACTTAGTGTGTGACCCACTAGGATTCTTTCTCATTGGCATTAGATAGGATTGCCTAAAGTCCAAGATTACTGTCTAGCAATGGGTCAAGGCACCCAAGAGAAAGAACTTAAAGTCTCAATGACGACAACCACATACGGATGCTCACTGTTTAATATAATCTATTTGTCACAATATCTCATCAAGAAAGTTTCGTGATGGTGTCATCAACCTATATGCTCGATACATCATTCTTTGACTATATGAAATAAACTTGTTGTTACACCATAGCCATGGAATTTAGGGCGATGATTCTATTTCAATCAAAGGGATGAGATATCAACTTCCATAAATATGGAAGGGAAAATCCTTCCTTGAATTATCCATGAATAACATGTCATTCATGACACACCCAACGTACCCTAATTCCCACCAACATATGGTGTGACAGTTTTCGTCAGAAAATCTAAGTGTGCGGGTCGTGACATGCATTAATGATAATATTAAAGTCTAAGGATTGTTACACATTCTTGAAGATAAGAATATCTCATGACACCAAAACATGTATAATTCCTATTGGCGGGTATGTTCTCATAATATCCCATCTTGGAGATTACCAAGTACAAACTTCATTAGAAGAAGTCTCATATGTTTACAAGTACTCGTACCTGAAGATCTATATATTATGTGTCCCATCATAGTATGTTATCCAACCGTAGAACTATATTAAGAATATTTTCATATAACTTCAAGGTTCTCATCATAGTAGGGAACTACTATGACCTTATCAATGTGATAAATACTCTAGGAAATTATTACATTAAAGTCATGCATAAAAATTAACAATATGTAATAAGATGTTTAATTTAATATTTAATACATCAAATATTCTTATAATCAAAGTAAAAACAATTGGTTATAGGATGCCAACTCTAAAAAATATTCTATACAGGATTATCTTAAGGAGTATAACACACATAAGGTATTCATAGGTGAGGGTAAAAAGGATATTTTAGCTATAACATTGGGAAAGGCCAAACACTCAGGTCATGTATGAGGATACCCGACAGGTGTATCGGTAAAAAAAGTGTTTCCTTGTTCTAAATCTTCTTAAATGGAGGATGTTTATAAAAAATAGAATCTTTGGAAGATGAAGTTTAGAATATTTTTGTGATAATGTAGGATTGGATCAGAGCTTCAGTACAGTCGAAGTTTGAAGACATGTAAAGATATTTTCAGGCTACTGATCCCACTCTACCTCCGCCAGCAGATCCAACTCCTAATTATCCTACTCATACACCTCCACCTACAAACCCCACTCCTTATTATCCTACTCTTACACCCCCTCCTCCACAGCTTCCCAGTTATTTTGAGTTATATGTTGATGATCTCCAACATCATATTGTTTCATATGGGATGATATAATATATTTGTGATACCATTCACTATTAACAGATAGAGATAGAGTATCATAGGGTCACTGTACAAGATATTATAGATATATCGGCAAGAATACCATTTCCTATAGATGAGGTGAGTATAGTTGGACAAAGTATTGACCATTTTTTAGTTTGTTCATCTAGACTTGTTCGACAAATTACCATAGAGGTATGTGTATATTATATATTTTATTTCATTTTGATATTAATTTTTTTTTAACATTTTAAAGTTTATATATTTATCTATTTTTTACAAGAATACTTTAAAGGTAAATAAATATTATATAGACAACAAAAAATACAGAGTGTTATGACTTCAGATACAACTTCTACCAGTCTTAATAAATTGTCAACATATTCAAATTTTTAGTTTGATGTTTATGAGATTCCAATGGAAGAAGGATTTTGTGGGCATTCAATGACTCTAGCACTTTTGAAAAATGATATCATGGAACTTGTAATTAGAGATCAATTGGGCATCAACGCGATGTAAGTTTTTTCTATGTAAGTCTAATAACCAAAATATTTCCATTCATTTAATTTATTGAAAATCTATACTTATGTTTGTTTTTTATTAGGTATCTTTATATAATTTGTACATAGCATGAAACGACATAAGTATATGGATTTATGGACCTGAAGTTTATTTCTCCAGTAGTGAGGACAATGACTGATGTAGAAAGAACGGTTTATATTAATAAAATATTTCAAAAGAATGTAATTATTTAGTGGTGGATGTTTCCTTATCTTCAAGAGTATGAAACATATATCTCACAATGTTTTATATATATCTTAACATAATAACCATTAACATTAAATTTTCTTATATATCAGTGTTCATTGGATGTTAGGTGTTTTTTGTCCAAGGGAGAAGATACTTTACTGGCTATGTTCTATCCATGGTGAAGTACGAGAAAAAAATATGAATGTATTGAACATGTAACTTTGAATATTCTAATAATTTTTTATATTATAATGACATTTAAATATATTTTATTCATATTATTTTCAAAAATGGCGTGGAATTTATTTTTAGAGACCATAAGAAAGGAGCACTAAGATCAGATATGGAAAAGAAAAGGTGAATTTTCATATACAATTACTAAATTTTGGATATACTTATTAAAAATGTTATTTTGAATTGAAAAATTATTTTAAACAGAAATGTCAAAAACAAGAAGGGGTAAAGGGATGTGGATACTTTGTTTTAAGATTTATGTATGAAATAATTTCAACTGGGATAGTTATGAAGTTCAAGAAGGTTGTATTTATTTATAAACTTTTCCTTAATATGTCATTTGTTTTATTCAGAATACATGTTAAATTTTTTCTTTTTAATTTATAGTTTTTTAATGAACCTCATCCTTATACTGGACAAGAGCTAATACACTTACAAATTGAATGGGTGAATCATTTCATAAGTTTGATTGGATTTTATTTTTTTAATATATATTGTAAAATTTAAAGTTCAAATTGTAAGTGTTTGTGTTGCTATTTTTTTTGTTGGTGTTTTGATGTTTTTATGGTGATTTTATGTTGTTGTCTACTAGGGAGGGGAAGAATTAATAGAAATTTATATAAAAAAATTATTTTTCGCATCGACAATTTAATAACTGATCTGAAAAATGTCTCATGAGCTTTTACCATGTCAGTTTTTTAAAAAACAAACACTATAAAATTCTTTTTCATGTCAGTTATTTTATAACTGACATGAAAAAAAACATGTCTATTGATTTTTCAAATCTGTATTCATATAACCGACATGAAAAATCAATAATGATAGGATTTTCATGTCTTTTATGAAATAACTGATGTGAAAAAGTGTTTTCCATGTTGGTTTTTTTTTAAACCGATGTGGTAAAAGCTTGTGAATCATTTTTCACATCATTTATTAAATAATCGATGTTAAAAACTTCCAAAAAAAATTTAAATGTTTATTTTTATTAACTGAATTTAAAAACTTATTTACAACATCACATGTAATAACATCATGTTCTAACTGAAGTTAAAAATCAAAAAAATGATGTGAAAAATCATTTTTCACACTAGTACATGCACAGAAGAATGATATCTCTTTAAAATTCATTTGAAAATAAAATCAATTAGCAGACATTTTTACTAAACTTTTTCCTACTAGTAGATTTGAATTTATCAAATCAGAATTAAGTTTGTTTAATTTTACCTAATTTTATTTTAATTTTTCTTAGTAGCATAGTTTCGTATTCAAGTGAACAATTTATTTACCTTATTTTATTTGCAATTTGGAATCACTATTTTAAACTTTAGTCACATCATAATAGAAAACCTCACCTAAATTTTATAATGATTACTCTGCACATCACTGTGGGAACCTTCGATTATCACAAAACAAAAGAAAGTGTGTTAGTTATGCACGTGAAACCTTTGCAAACCTATGCACCCTCATCTCTCTACTATTTGAAACTTGTTTCCCTAACCCTTCAATCTTCCAAATCCTATCAATAATGGAAAAAACTAAGAGAACCGATGGTGCTTCCTCAAGAATAATTAAGTGTCAAAGGACATCAAGGAAAGTTCTAAGTGGACGAGTAATAGATTTTACTTGGTTGGATAGAATAGACATGTTGGTTAAGAAAGTTATAAACTATCAGGGCTGGAAATTTGTTTTTGATGAAAGACGAACTGAATTTATGTTTGAGAAGGAAGTTCGTGAGTTTTATAAGATTGGAGTTTTCACTTTTGTGATAATGAAGACTTGGTTACTGCAACGGTGAACCATAAAATTTTCTTTATAACCTCTTTGGTAATGGTTGAAGCATTCAAGTTCCCTCATAAAGGATACGTAGACTTCAGTGTTTCTTTTCTCACTATAGATGAAGTTAGACCGCCTAAAATAATAAAGGCTCACTAGTGGAAAAAACATTTAACACGTCGGAATTTTTCATGTCGGTTCTATATAACTGACGTGCAAAGATGTAAAAATTGATTTATCACGTCAGTTATTTTATAACCAATGTGATAATTTGATAGGAATCCATTTTTTACAGCGATTATAAAATAACTGACGTAAAAAATACCGAGATTAGCTTTATCACGTTGGTTATTTTATAACCACCGTGGAAATCCAATATGGGTGCTTTATCATGTCGGTTATTTTATAACCGACGTGATAAAGGAAATCTCGGCAATTTATCATGTCTTTTATCAAAATAATCGACGTGATAAAGCGTCATTTATCCCATCGGTTATAAAATATCTGATGTGATAAATTATTTTCTACGTCGGTTATTAAATAAACGACATTATAAACATAAAAAAATAGTTTATCACGTCGGTTATAAAATAACTGATGTGATAAACCTTTTAAATGATTTATCATGACCCATATTCAGTCATTCTATTTTCTTCGATATGCCGACCTGTGACTCGTCTCTCCCGCGCTGAAAACCTAGAAAGGATTCTTCAAAGTTGTGACCTCCAGCCTCATTTTGTCAACATCATTCATTGTCTTTATTATCACCAGATTTATCAGGTCGACTCGCAACACTCAAGTAAATTTCACACAGCTCGGTTTCAGTTTTTATTTGTCGTGATGCCCTAAACTAATTTTTTGAGATGTTATTTTTCTATCTTTGTTATTTCTATCATGGTAAGTTTCATAGTGTTCATTTATACCGTGCTAAATTATTTTCTGGTAAAAGAAACCATAGAAGTGATATCATGAAACTTTATGCTTTTTGTGTGTTCCATCATGTGTGTGTGCGCATACAGGGAGTGTCGAAGGGGGTGGGGGCTGTCTAGAGGGGTGGGGGTTGTCCAAGGGGTGGGGGTGTCCAGGGGGTGTCAAAGGTGGTGGGGGTGGTGTCCAGAGGGGGTGCGGGGGCTTTCCAAGGGGGTTGGGGTGTCCAAGGGGGTCGAGGTGGTGTCCAATGGGTGTGGGGGTTGTCCAAGGGGGTGGGGTGTCCAGGGGGTGGGGGTGGTGTTCAGGGGGGTGAGTGGGTTGTCCAAGGGGGTGGGGTGTCCAAGGGGTGGGGGTGTCCAGGGGGTGGGGGCTGTCCAGGGGGTGGGGGCCTGTCCAGAGGGGTCGGGGTATCCAGGGGTGTCAAAGGGGGTAGGGGTGGTGTCCGAGGGGGTGCAGGGTCTATCCAAGGGGGTGGGGGTGTCCAGGGGGTGGGGGTTGTCTAGAGGGGTGGGGGTTGTCCAGTGGGTGGGGGTTGTCCAGAGGGGTGGGGATGGTGTCCAGGGGGTGTGGGGCTATCCAAGGGGGTTGGGTGTCCAAGGGGGGTGGGGGTGGTGTCCAAGGGGGTGTCCAAGGGAGTAGGGGTGTCTAGGGGTGGGGGTGGTGTCCAGGGGGTGAGTGGGTTGTACAAGGGGGTAGGGGGTGTCCATGGGTGGGGTGGTGTCCAGGGGGTGGGGGGTTGTCCAGGGGGTGGGGGCTATCCAGAGGGGTGGGGGTGTCTAGGGGGTGTCAAAGGGGGTGGGGGTGGTGTCCAAGGGGGTGAGGGGCTATCCAAGGGGGGTGGGGGTGTCCAGGGGTGGGGGTGTCTAGGGGGTGGGGCCTGTCTAGAGGGGTGGGGGCTGTCCAGGGGGTGGGGTTTTCTATAGGGGTGGGGTGTTCATGGGGTGTCAAAGGGGGTGGGGGTGGTGTCCAGGGGGGGTGTGGGGGCTGTCCAAGGGGTGGTGGGGTTGTCTAGAGGGGTGGGGGCTGTCCAGGGGGTGGGGGTTGTCTAGAGGGGTGGGGGTGTCCAGGGGTGTCAAAGGGGGTAGGGGTGGTGTCCAGGGGGGTGTGGGGGCTGTCCAAGGGGGTTGGGGTGTACAAGGGGTGGGGGTGGTGTCCAGGGGGGTGATGGGGCTGTCCAAGGGGGTAGGGGTGTCCAGGGGGTGGGGGTGGTTTCCAGGGGGTGAGTGGGTTGTCCAAGGGGGTAAGGGGTGTCCAAGGGGGTGGGGTGGTGTCCAGGGGGTGGGGGTTATCTAGAGGGGTGGGGGCTGTCCAGGGGGTGGGGGCTATCCAAAGGGGTGGGGGTGTCCAGTGGGTGTCAAAGGGGGTGGGGGTGGTGTCCAGGGGGGTGTGGGGGTTGTCCAAGGGGTGTGGGGTGTCCAGTGGGTGGGGGTTTCCAGGGGTGTGGGAGGGCTGTCCAATTTAGTGGGGGTGTCCAGGAGGGTGGGAGGGTTGTCCATGGGGTGTCCATGGGTGTGGGGGGTGCCTAGTGGGGTTGGGGGGCTTTCCAGGGGTGTGGGAGGGCTGTCCAGGGTGTCCATGAGGGTGGGGGCAGTCCAGGGGTGCGGGGGGGTTTCTATGGGTGTGGGAGGGGTGTCTAAGGGTGTGGGGGTGTCCAGGAGGTGGGGGAGGGTTGTCCAGTGGGGTGTGGGAGGCAGTCCAAGGGGTGTCCAGGGGTACGGGGGGAAGTCCAGGGGGTGTCCAGGGGTGTGGGGGGTTTCTAGGGGTGTGGGAGGGATGTCCAGGGGTGTGGGGAGGGCTGTCCAGTGGGGTGGGGGATTTCCAGTGGTGTGGGAGGGTTGTCCAGTGGGGTGGGGGTGTCCAGGGTGTCCATGAGGGTGGGGGCGGTCCAGGGGGTGTCCAAGGGTGTGTGAGGGCTGTCCAAGGGGTGGGGGGTTGTCCAGTGGGGTGGGGGTGTCCAGGAGGGTGGGAAGGTTGTACAGGGGTTGTCTAGGGGTGTGGGGGTTTCTAGGGGTGTGGGAGGGTTGTCCAGGGGTGTGGGAGGGCAGTCCAGGGTGTCCATGGGGGTGGGGGTGTCCGGGGAGGGTGGGAGGGCTGTCCAGGGGGTGGGGGTGTCCAGGAGGGTGGGGGTGTCCAGGGTTGTGGGCAGACAGTTTAGTGGGGTGGGGGTGTCCAGGGCTGGGGGGCTATCTAGGAGGGTGGGGGAGCAGTCCAGGGGTGGGGGTGTCCAGTGGGGTGGGGGGTTCTAGGGGTGTGGGGGGGCTGTCCAGGTGGGGTGGGGGGGGTTTGGTCTGTTTTTGTTCTGTTTCTAGTATTCTTTTGGCTGGGAATAGTTGTGGGGGTGGGGGCTGTCTAGAAGGGTGGGGGCAGCCCAGGGGTGTGGGGGTGTCCAGTGGGGTGGGGGTTTCCAGGGGTGTGGGGGGGCTGTCCAGGTGGGGTGGGGGGGTTTGGTCTTTTTTTGTTCTGTTTCAGGTATTCTTTTGGCTGGGCATAGTTGTGGAGGTGTGGGAGGTGTCTAGGAGGGTGGAGGCAGTCCAGGGGTGTGGGGGGTGTCCAGTGGGGTGAGGGGTTTCCAGGGGTGTGGGGGGGTGTCCAGGTGGGGTGGGGGGTTTTGGTCTATTTTTCTTCTATTTCAGGTATTCTTCTGGCTGGGCATAATTGTGGTTGAACAGTTAAATTAAAAAAAATTGGTTTTTACGTCGGTTATTTTATAACTGGCGTAAAAAATGCACCGGGATTAATTTTAACATCGGTTATTTCATAACCGATGTAATAAATGGAAAGGAATAGTTTTTTACATCGGTTATAAAATAACCAATGTAGTAGATATGTTCTCACGTCAGTTATTATTTAATCGACATGGAAAACCACTTGGCATACTGCTTTATCACGTCGGTTATGCAAATAACCGACGTGATAAATGCTTTGGAGGCGTGATTTAGGATGTCGGTTATATAATAACCGATGTGATAAAGTATATACAACGTCAGTTTTTTAATAACTGACGTAATATATCACAACTCCGAAGCATTTTCCACGTCGGATTTTGAGTAACCGATGTGAAAAATGCTTCGGTTTTTTGTTTTTTACGTTGGTTTTAAAATAACCGACATAAAAAACAATATTTATAACGCCTTCTGTAATAACATCGACCAAAGACTGACGTAAAAACTAAAAAATAACCGCCTTAAAAAATGTTTTATGCACTAGTGGCTATGTTTGGATCCATAGATGTTGAGAAGGATCTTGTAAAGGAATTGGAACCATAAAGAAAAATTCTTATAAAATTCATTCAATATGCGATTTCACGATGCAATGGTGAGTTTAAAAAAGTTTTATTTCAAGATGTTCCTTTATTATATTTGTTTATGATTGAGAATCCCATGAATCTAGCATGATATATTATGATATAAATGTGTCATTTATAGAGTAAGTCAGTAAATTTCTATCCATTTAGAAGAATGTTAAAGTTAGTTTTTCGTAATGTTGGTGTTTGTCTAGATGGAAATGTTGCAACCCATTGTCATAGACTGACGACATTGAGTGAAAATATTTTAAGGAGAAGTTTTTTTTGTTGGAATTATTATGTAAACAAGTTGGTGCCAATAAGTTTTGAAGAAGACAATGGAGTAGGACCCGCTTTGACTCAGGGGGATTCATCTCATATGGGATTTTCCAGTGATGTTGTATTTCCTACAGTTGTTCCTGTTTCAATAGAAAGACCAGTTCAAAATGTTGATATAAGAGATGTTCTTGATAACGAGACTCTTGTGGAAATAAGAAGATGAGTAAGAGTTGTTATTCAGTCTAGAGGAGAAGATTCTCCTAAAATTAGTTCACCTCTTGCTTCTATATCATTTTGACCTGATGTTATCCTTGTTTCTTCTGGTAGAGAAGAGTTGGTCTCAGCTATCACAAGATTAGTAAATGTTGATCAAGGAAGGACAATATCAACGATGTTGGGTTCAATGCCTCTAGTTGAAATATCTTCATCTAGTGAGATGAGTAGAAGAATTAGAACTGCACATATTGACCTTGTTAGTCAAAATGTTGCTAGTGAAAAAGAACAAGAAGAAGATAATGCAACTCAGTTGGTTGCAAGTAGAAGAGTAAGATCAGAATCTATAGAACTATCACATGAAGAGAGATCCAATGTTGATGGAAATCAACAAGATGATGAAAATAGAAGCATAGAAGTTCATCAAGACACTTTTTCTCCTATTCATGATCAGCATACATGATTTCTAATTCCTACAACTGAATTAGATACATATTATGAGAGAGCTAGAGAAAGCAATTAAAAGTTAATGTCAGAAGTAGAATCATTAAAAGTTTAGTTGCTAGAGTCCATAAATGAAATTAGGACTCTATGTGATCATGTTGTCTCAAAAGATGATGTTAATTAAATAAAGTTATTGGTTCAGTTTGTGTTGGATAAATTTTCAACAGAACCTACTAGAGAAGCCACTAATCAGGTGGATGTACTTTCTAGATTAGGAATGTCTTGGGGAATAGACACAATGAATTCTACCATTTCTTCAATGAAATGTGAAATTTTATCTAGAGAAATGGTTCGAGATTTTCAAATGTATGTAATAGCTGAAATTAGAAGGTTGTGTGTGTTTCCTCAAAGTTCTATTGATCAATCAAGAATGGAAATCAGATCCCTAATCAAAGAAAAGGTACCAAAAATTCAGATTAGTTTAGACCATGTATAGAAGGATGTAAGTTTTATCATTACCAGATTACAAAGAATGGATGGATCCTTGACCAATGATTTTAAAGTTTTGGAAAAGAAGTTTGAAGATTTACATCAAATAGTTGTAAAGAGTTTGAAGCCAGAATCCTTATAAGATGAAGAACAAGAAAAAGAGGTTGATTCATTTGTTAAGCCTTAGGAATGAAAAGTGACTTCAATAGGAAGATAAATTTTTTCTGTTGATTGTTCATCTGGTATGTAAGATAATAAGTTTGAATTATTGAAGAAGTTAATAGTCAGTTGTGCTAAGAAGGGAGATGTACATAATCTCTTTGGAAATTTTTCTCAATAGATCTGGAATGGTTTTACAACTATCCTTGATTACTGTAAGAATGACATGATAAAAAGGATTGACACTTGTGTTGATGCTTTGTTTCAAATTCAAGGGAGACGTCTTCCAGGACCTCCTATTGTCGATCGCCATGATTCTACCTCTCAAAGGCTAAAAGAAATCTTTGACCCTGTTGAAATATATCTAAGATAAAATATCAAGTTTTCCAAAGAAGTTTCTTTACCTTTACCTGAACCATCCTCTAAGTTATCCTTTGCTCATGTAGATAGATTCGATTTGGTGAGGGAACATCAAGTTGAAGATCGTTCTAAGAGATTGAGCGGGACTTGGAGCATCTTTACTGATGTTGGGTGATGTTTCTGGAGAAATAGTTGATGCTCCTCTACCTTCATCCTCTTTACCCTCTTTCGGACCTTTATCTTTCAAGAAAACACCTCCAAAGAATCGTTTCACATTCCAAAGTTGATACACTTTCTCGGTTTGTGTGCCTGGATAGATGGATCTTTTATAAACATTTGAATCGTGTTTGGTTGAATGGCATTTCTAAAACATTTAAATGCTTTCATGCTTAGTTTGCATGTTTTTAATGCATTTCTCTCTTTCATATTAAAGTTTGGGTGAATATGTTTTCAATATGATTCTATCATGTTTTTGTTGAATCTGTTTATCTATATTGTCAATATGTTTCTATTTTATTCTTAGTGTATATTCTCTATTCATGTTTTATGTTTGAGTTTCCTTAATTACTTAATGATCTCTGCTGCTTATTTTTTTAACACAACTTCATGCCAAATTCTGTTCACAATCAATAGTATTAACTATTTATAATTGTTCATGTGCAATATTGATTGTATTTATTTATTCTACTACTTTTTTATGTCACAAAAAGGGGGATAAGAAAAAAGGAGAATACAAAAATTTAAATATTTAAAAATTTATTTTAGGGAGAAGAAAAAGGAGAATATGAGAATTTAAAATCTAAATTTATTCTAAAAAGGGGGAGAAGAAAAAGGAATAACGCATAATTTAAAAGTTTTATTTTAAGGGGATAAGAATACAAATCTTAAAAAAATTAAAGCTCCTTTTGCAAAAAAATTTGTTTTCTATTCAATGCATTTTGTGATCTTAAAAAAGGGAGAGATTGTTGGATAGACTTATGTTGTTCCAACATGTCTCAGTTTTTATGTGTTTTGATGATGCACAAAATCCCAATTTTTATTCTAATGATTTTATCTTAAGTGTTTTGAGTTATAATTTTATCAAAGGAATTTATCTTACGCTGACTATAAGAGTTTATCTTATGTCATGTAAAATATTCATTCTACGACAAAGTATTTTATCTTACAGGAATCAAAGTTTTGAAAGAATATCTTCAGTCTACTAAGAATTAGAAAGTTCCATGTTGGAAGTTTATCTTACTATGTAAGATATTATCCTACGAAGAGAATGATTGGGTTGGTGTATGTTCAAAGGCAGATACTTCAGTCAAAATGAAGTTATGAGAAGTCTTTATCTTGCAAAAAGGATATTCCTAAAAGATTATCTTACGAACATCAGAAGAAGTTGTAAAAGTTAAGTATCGCACTTCAGTAACATATTTATCTTACGCTGAAGAATTATCCTAAGAAATGATTAAATTCAGTTTATCTTACGCTCCAAAGAAGACAGAGATATGTTTTATCTTATGAAGTCCCTTAGAAGTTTATCTTACGAGAACAGTACTACCAGTTGGATATCTTACAAAGAATTAGTTGTTATACAGAATGTCGTGATTTCTTTCGTAATCTTTTGATAAGTCATTTCATGATTTTAGAGCATATCAGAAAAGGGATTGTCCATTTAAGGAAAGATTGATTTGTACAAAGTGTCATTTTTTTAGGAATGGAAAGATTCGAAGAAGAAGATCTCTGACAATGTTATTGCAAAAGCTTATTCCACATTTGGAAAGAATGGATGCATGCCACTAATAGCCTGTTGTATCAACTTTTCAACAGATTATCAACCCATCTGTTATGATTATCTCTCTGCTTAAGTTCAAAATCAAAGAGGAGATATAAAAGGAAGAGTTAGTCGTTGCATGAAATATGGATGAGAAATAATATAGAATGCACGTACTTACGAATACTCTGATAAGAGTAACAAAGAATGATTTTACATAGACAGTATCATATAAATTTCTCACGTGCTGAATTTTCATATCTATCAGTTTCAATTGAAGATCTTCTTGAGTAGTGCCTTGAAGATTATCATCTTCTCAGGACGTATCTTCAACTACTGTCAGTTGATGCTTGCAACCGTGTAGTGTAATAGTTCTTTAAAATTTTATTCACACTATTTTTTTACACTCATTGTAAAAGAGTGTGTTAAGGTTGTGGATAGATCTTGTAAAGGGAGAGCCTGGTTGAAAGCTCTTGGGATTTTGTAATAAGTGACAATTGCTTGTACTCAGCTGGGTGCCCCTAGAAAAATGGTTGTTATAGTGAAAATCACCAAACTCATGGAGTAGAGTGTTGGTGGAGTGGACTAGGGGATTTATGTTCCTAAAACCACTATAAATATCTTATGTTCAATCTCTTTTTGTTAATCTTTTATATTTATTTTGTCATTTTTCATTAAGGAAAAGATTTGAACTCACATACCTTGAAGAGGGGGGTTTACTTCAAAGAAAAATTTTAGGAACTAAATTCACCCCCCCCCCTTGAATTTTCAATTAGCCATTCTCTGGGACAAAAGATGTGCAAGTAAGTTCAAAGGAATAAGATTTTCCTATCGAAGACCTGTGCACGATTTGGTGTTGTTTATATTTTAACTGGTGAGAGATGGTATTATGTAACTGTTGGGAGGCAATATTTGTGCAGGATGCACTATAGGTTAAGGATAATAACTTCCCACACCATTTGTAATTGATAATAAGATTATTATTGGAAAATTTATGTCTTGGGATAGCAACCTAACACGATGAGTAGGTTCTCACATTGAGGTTAAACCTTGTAAAATCCACATGTATTGATTACTTTATTATCTTCATAGAATAAGGGGAAAGTGGTGAGGGATCATACTTAAAATCCATATATCTGAACCGATGATAGAGTTTCGATCAACTTAAAGGAATCAAATGTTTAAGTTAAACTTGATCAATAAAAAATGGTCACCCTTGATTCAGCCCCCCCCCCCCCCCGGTGACTATGTGATCCTCTAGGACTCCCAAAAGCTAATCGTATCTATATAATGTAACATATTGTATGTTGTGACAAGTTTCAACAAAGCTATGCACAACTATATTGCACCATATGACACAACTATATCAAAATTGTGATAAAAACAATGTAAAATCAATTCATAATAGGAGCGAACAATCTCTATCATAATAAAATAAGTGTTGTAATTATTAAAACAAGTCATCAAAGATCCAATAGACTCAATGAGAGATTGTGTCATCGAGTGATCCAAAAATTATTTTGTAGGATATATGAATTCATTCACATATAGTTGGACACCCAGAGTAATCATTTGGATCCCTTATGTCCAATTTTCAATCTCAACATACACACTCACATCCAAAACATCATTTAAATCATATGAGGTGTTAGAGATCACCTACCTCAAGCTACTTAACATCGTCAATAAGAAAGGTATTCATTAATTCATCCTAAATTGGGAGATATAGAGAAACTTAAGCCTCTATAATTTTGTTCCATAGCCATAAATGGATTATTGATCACCCAAGTGACTGAGGAGAACAAGTGGGAGAATTGTTGGACACACTAATGTTGTTCCGATATATTTCATTTTATCCTAATTGTTAATGATCACAAAAAAACCTCAATTTTGGTTCTAATGATTTTTTTTGAAGTGTGCAGATCAATATTTTTAAAGTTCAAAATATGTTTCTATAATCTATTTATATCTGGGTTGAAGATTTATTTTTTCTAAGTATTGAAGTCATGCATTCAAGTCATATGAAGTACTGAAGCCTTATGTTGAAGCTTTGCGATCGGTAAATTCTAAGAGAAATTTCAATTTTTGAAAATTTTCCTAAGTCTTATGATCAGACAAAGTCTTACGTTAAAGACTCGCGATCTGATAAAGACTTACGCTGAAGTCTAATAATCATAAAGTCATACAATGAAGACTTACGATCAAATAGAAGTCACACGGTGAAGTCCTACAATAAATCCTTACGTTCACTGTAAAGTCTTATGATCAGAATCAAGCATTACGATCAAGAAAGTCATACGATTAGAAAAGCAGATGACAAAAACTTATGATCAGATGCTAAAGTCTTATGATAATCATCAAAGTCATATGATCGGATAAAGACTTATGATAAGAAGTCTTGCGATGTTGAAGGCTTATGAAGTTGGTATTCTTAAGTTTAAGATATTTTATTACAGTTTCAAGGAGATTGTTATTGTTACAATATATCAAGGAAAGTCTACTCCTACTTTAGTTTTACCAAAAGTGGAGATGTCAGAATAAGGAAAGGTTGGAGTAATTAAGGCCACTATTTCCAAGAAGTGCAATGTTTCAAGGAAGACACAAGTTGCACCAACATAATACTTTGTTTTTGCTATTTCCATAGGAAGTCACATGTAAAGGACAAAAGCATTAATAAGTATTATATTATTTACTCCTAACCATTTGAATTAAAGAAGAGAAGTTTGAATTCAAAAGAGAGTATTGTATATATTCAAGTGAGGGTGTCAAGAAATATACACAGAACACGTGCATACTCAGTTTTTCCACTCATTCTAGTTGTGCGGTAAAAACAAAACATCGATTGTTGTTGTGTATTTTCAAGTTATACTTACAACAAACGAAGTTCTTCAGAGTCGCTTTACAAGTATACTCAATCTCTGAAGAAGTTTGATCAACTGTCAATTGTGGCTTGCAACAATGTGTTGAACCCACAATATTTTCTACATATCTTTTTATGTTGAGTGTATACTCGTGTACTAAGTGTGTGAAGACCGAAGATAGATCTTATAAAAGGGAGCCTGATAAAAGCACTTGATACCTTTTGTAACAAGTTGCAGTTGTTTGCACTCAATTATCAAGTTTCCCGGAAAAAGACCATGCATAGTGAAAATCACCAAATTCACTGAGAGATTGATTAGTGAAGTGGACTGTGGGAAGAAGAAAGGACGGGGGAGGCAAAGATCTACCAATTCACCCGACCCAAGAGGGAGACCACATTTTACATATCTCAGCATACACAATCCCACCCAGAACATTATTTAAATTGCATGAGGTGTCAGGGATCACCTACCTCGAGCTACTTTACGCAAGTAGTGATAAAACTATTCATTGATTCATCTTCAACGGAGAGAGAGAAACTTTAGCCTCGGTAATTTGGTTCCATAGTCACAAATGGATTGTTGATTGGACAAGCGACAGAGAAGAGAGAATGAGAGAGGGACCAGAGGGGAAAGGGTAAGGGATAGACCTCCCAGGTTCGTCCGACCAAGGAAAGAAGAGGGGAATTAATGGTAGAGAACATTCCCAAGTTCATCCGGCCAAGGAGAAAGGCCATCTTTTACAAGTATTGGCATAAAGTAATCAAACTACCCCCCAATAAAAATAGGGATTGGGACTTCCACCGGACTCCCAGTGACCAAGGGATTCCCAGTGGCATGCTGGCTCAGCTTCTGATAGAGGCCAAAGCCAAGCAATGGGTGCCTAGCTCACCCAGACAAGTCACTGGGCTTCCAGTAGGGACCAGAGCCAGGCAATGGGTCTGTCTAGCTCACCAAGACATGCCACCGAATCTTGGTGGTTCATGTTGAGTGTCACCGGATCCAAACACATACATCTCAAAAAATTAACCAGTTCATCTTCCTCCAGCAAACAACTCTTAAATAAATTATACAACCCAAAAACAATTAAATTCAAAGGCCATACTAAAGTGTGGCTTATGATATATCAAGATAACAAGGTTTGGATCAACCTCAGAGACTTGGAATATACATTTTAATGATGGGGCAGGTCTTGGATTATGATTTGAATAACTGAGATTAGAGGAAAATGTTAAAGAAGATGATCAAGATGGAATGTTTCTCAAATTCCAGACATAATTATTCACATTTGAATTGAGTTGGTTGAATTATGAACACCGGAAGAATTTAAAGAGTGTGGGACTCCAAAAGCAGAGAAAAAATCGAAGGACATCTCCATGAGAATTTGGAGGAATGCCAAGTGGTTAATTGAAAATCAGAGTGCACAAATTGAAAGATATATTACAAGACAACTTAATCATGAATGAAAACTCACCAAGCCACAACCATCACAGCCCACTTTTTTCATTGTTTTTTCGGAGTCTCATACACACCCAATTAACTTTTCTCTGCAAACATTACAGAGCAGCCGGCGGCTACTACGTCCGCATCCTGCTATTCTCCGCGGCCCTCACTTGAAAGAAATACGGATGAGCCTACACAACATGTTCAAAAATGCATTTTCACCCATCATAACTCCCAAACATGCCCCAAGACTCCCAATAAACCAAAAAGTCAGTTGCCATACCATAGCCTCTCTTGCCGTAAGCCTTTCCTGATGATCATAACGAAGTAGTTTGTCCAGAAAATCAATGCCCTGCATGCACAAAACACAAGGAATTCACTCATATGTCAAAACACATCTCTCAATACCAATATACAACCTCTGGGGAAACTAGATGCTGATTATCCGCATTAATAAATTTCGACCATGGCTTCCTGCTGTGCCTGCAATCAACAAAGTACCCATAATTATCAATGATTTTATTTATTATTGTCAAAAATATGATATAGATAATAGAGAGACATTATATTAAATTTTTTTGTTATTATATATTTATATTATTTAACATATTCCATCAAACCTTCCCATATCCCTTTCCTTTTACATTTCCATCAGAATGACCCTCATACCAAACAAGACCTAAACTAAAGCTTATAATGAAAAACAAATCAAATATAAATATACCTCCCAACAAGAGCATCGAGCTGAGGATCAAGCTCCAAACGATACTTATTCAAGTATGCATTCAACTCATCTGTACCCAGCACCTGAAATATTGGCTTCACATAAGACTTATGCTACGTTATGATTAATTTCATACATCAATTCATCAAAAAAAAATCAAATTGACAAAAAAGGTGATACTACCAGAACTTATGGCTTCAATACTCATCAACCAAGAACCCGACACTACCCGATCCAATTAGGGTTAGGGTAGTGGTTAATCAGCTCTTTATAGGGTAAAGGTAGTGAATTCAAAAACTACCCAGACCCAATTTAATTTATTAGCTATATATTTTTAAAAAATAGTAAAATTACAAAATGTATTTATTTATTTATTTTAGATTTATAAATTAGTTCTAAATCTGGATTCAATTCAATTAATTATTATTAATTCGTTAACTATATATTTTTAAATGAAATTAAAATTAGGAAATATATATATTTAATTTGACATTGATACATTTTAGGTTTATAAATGAATTCTCAAATTTTGAAATTATAAACAATGTTTAAATAGGTTGTAGTAGTTAAATGAGTTTAAAAAATAAACAGGCTATAAACCATTTTGGGTTTTGGAAAACTAAATGGATCCGGGTCCAGGTACCCCAAATTTCAAGGATCCCCAACCCTCTGTTATCCCTAGCTGCAGTGACATAACATGCTTTCTAACAAGTAAGAACACTAAACATTGTCATCGCAAAAAAGATGCTTTAAACAGTACGTTTAGTAATGGTCGTTTGAGTGGGAAAGGGAATGGGTGAGGGGAGTGTCATCTCCATCATTCAAGAGAACCGAGCTAACCAACAACTTGGGTGTAATTCGCATTCCTTAGAAAATAAATTTTACAATCATCATTGGCTCTAATTTTATTTTTTATTGACAAGAAAACTCCTTAAAAATTGAAATAATATATATATATTATATTTTTTTATTATACATCTATATTATTTAAGATATCTCATCACAAATTTTTTCCATGCATACCGAACCACTGTATCATCAATACCTTTTTTGTTTCCATCAAAAAGGATTATCCCATACCAAGCATAACCTAAATGAATCTGACGAATAGATGCAAATTAGACAATAAAACTCCAGATTACTCCAGATTAAAAATGCAGGCTGTGAAACAATTAGCAGGATAACAGGAACTCTTGATACTTCCTAGTTTGGTTTGTCAGCAAAGACTAAATAAGATACACACACATCATCAAATTATGTCCTCACCCTTGCAATTTTGACAAGCTGATCTTGATTATCGTGACCATAGAAAAATGGTTCCTTGCGAAATATCTGCATGACAACATCAAACATAACTGAAACAAACATTTGATTTTATTTTTAAAAAGGACAAATAAATGGAATTGAAATGAATACTGTTATTCTCACCATTCCAGCAAACATGCAACCAAGGCTCCACAAGTCTAAAGAGTAGTCATAATCTTGCAAATCGACAAGAAGTTCAGGACCTTTAAAATATCTGTTCACAAACAAATCATCCAAAAAGAGAAACAGATTAAACCATTTAGCATGAACTTAATGGATCAACATTGCCTAGGCATACAAAATATCGCTCAATAAAAAAGACAAAATTCCCATTACTGACAAAATTAGCTGAAAATAGGCACAAATCCTGGAAGAGAGTAAAAAAATGAATAAAGAAAAAAAGTAATCCTTAAATGATGAGGAAATTATTCTCACAATAAGCAGTTGGCAACCAATACTTGGCATGCTAACAAATAAAATGAAAAGGCCCGTAAGAACATCACTAAAATGTAAATTACAGAGCAAAAAAGAAATAATCAGATGGCAATTCATTTAAAGAAGGCAACCTGGAAGCCACACGGACATTATATTCCTTGCCAGGATGATAGAATTCAGCAAGGCCCCAGTCTATCAAGCGAAGTTTTCTCAATTCATGGTCTATCATAACATTATGAGGCTTCACATCTCTATGCATTATCCCTTGCGAGTGGCTATAATCTAAAGCCTGTGAATAGAAAAATAATTAGTTAGACCTGAAAAGCCATACATTAATGAAAACCAAAAATGACTTGGAAGATAAATTTGAATAAAAGAAATCCCTCATGATGCCCCTTGCCAGACAACGAATCTTAAAAATATAAGCAGAGCACCATGAGATCGTAAAATTAAATGTCATTTTTTCTATTCAACCATAATGTAACTCCATTTTCTATAAGAGATCATCCAACAAAAACATGTCAGCCACCATTTTAATTTTATTGTTCAACCATAATGTCAAACTCCATTTTCTATAATAGAACAGCCAACAAAAACATGCTTTCAGGCACCATTTTAATTTTACATATCAGTTTCTAACCCAAAACAATTGGCAAGAGTAGCTTAACAAAGTACCAACCACTTCTGAGCCAAACACAACTTGAATTATATTGCCATGTTATGGTTTCACTAACTAGCAAAAACAACAGCTTAAACAAAGTATTTCAAGCATCGTATCATTCAGTTCAAATTAGATGTGAAATCATTGACATGCACACACCAACTATCAACTAGGATATCATTTTTAAAAGAAATCAAAATCCTTAATTTAAAATTTATCATTGATTTAGAATAAAGGATAAGACCAATACAAGCTAAAATGCACCCATGCTAAAGTTAATGAAGAAGCATGCAACAGTTAACATACATCACGGTTAAAATAATAGTTATTGCTTTTTACCCAATAAGTGAACATTGTACATTACAAGCCAAAAGACAAAATGTGGCACATTATATACAACAGGAGATTCCATGACTAAATATAATTTGCATCAAGTATAATAAAATTAAAGGGTAACACAAAGAGAAACATTAATAAGAATATGCAAATCTAATTTACCTTGAGAAGCTCATATATGTAGTACCGTATGTCATAATCACTCAAAGTTGGATACAAAACTTTGAAATCTGTACTGTTCACATACTCAAATATCAGGCTAGGAGTTTTTGAGTGCTGGTCTCTAACAATGTCAAGAAGTTTGACAACATTAGGGCCCCCGCAAAGATTCTGGAGAATTTTTATCTCCCTCTTTATCTGCAATAAAATCATCAAAAAACATCATATCTATGCTGAAGGATACTAGCAAATTAACAGCATCATTATTTTATCATCAAACTGAGTTTGAAAAATAATATAAGACTCAAATTTCATAACAATGCTCATGATATATCAATACCACGATCCTTTAACTTAATTCAAGAAAGCAGCATTGAAAAACGACATGGCTATGAGTCACTAATCAACTATTTATATAGAGTTTGAAAAATAATATAAGACTCAAATTTCATAACAATGCTCATGATATATCAACACCACGATCCTTCAACTTAATTCAAGAAAGCAGCATTGAAAAACGACATGGCTATGAATCACTAGTCAACTATTTATATTGAACCCTTAATTTCAACATCCCTTGCCTCTAGTTTTAATCAATTTTCCGCCATGTTCACTACATATTCAATACTGCAACCATTCAAATCACCCTGTATTCCCCTTCCATGTATAGGGGAATCATTTTTAAAATTAAAATGAATTGATTTCATCATATATTCCACCTGTTATTCAAATACCTTTTTTTGAGGCACCCTCAATATCCATTCCTCGTGAAAGGACCAATCAGGATCTGTGTGATCACTAAGAGGGGGGTGAATTAGTGATTTTTGCTTTTTATGTTTTCTAAACAACATTCGCCTCCAGTTGGTGAGAATTGACTCAGCTGGAAAACAACAAACAAGCACATCCACAAGAACACGAGTATTTAAAAGGTTCACTATTCAATAAGAATAGCTAGTCTTTGACATGGTTTAAAAGTAATTTAAGACCACACAACCACTAGAAAACAATTCTTTTGGTGGTAACAGCAAGCAAGGAATATACATCACTTGCATAGCACTATAGTCTTTCCAACAGTACATGTGCTCCCCGCATATATAATATGATATAACAATCTTTTGCAAAAACAATAAGAAATACGTTATCACTATGTTGCTTGAACTTTCTCCGCACTTATCTTCTTGAAGTTCTTCCTCTTCACTTTCTTGCACAGCAGCGAGCAAGAACTTCTGTATCATCTTCTTTCAAAACCTGCTCGTCCGATCAACCTTGTCTGGTATGATCGGTCCATTGACCTCAGTTCCATACCCTCTATCTGGT
Source organism: Viscum album (assembly GCA_963277665.1). Classification (NCBI taxonomy): domain Eukaryota; kingdom Viridiplantae; phylum Streptophyta; class Magnoliopsida; order Santalales; family Viscaceae; genus Viscum; species Viscum album. Next base: position 912,856,193 of record OY728145.1, read on the forward strand.
ACCTTGTTCGACCGATACCAACAGATGCCCTGTTCGCCCAATCATCTCTTCAACCTGTTTGTCCGATAGTCTCTTCACTTTGTCTGTCTAATACGCGTTCAATGCTTCGACAATTGGTTGACACCTACTTCTTTAATAAGATGCGCTCTAGCATTATCATCAGCAACCTTTTCTCAAGACACTTGCTCCCTTTTATATAGGTGTCGTTTCTCCGAAAAGTCTAGGAGAAGTGTGAACTCAAATTTGAATTTCCCACTTCCAAATTTGAATATCTCACTCGAATCTTTTGACGTTTGACCATCTTCAAACCTCTGAGTAAATAGGAGTCAACAATCGTTGCAAAGACTTTCCTAAGATCTCAGCGTCAACGTTCTTCAAACCTTAGTGAAATCTTTATTAGAATCACAATCTTCCCTCCGTGATTGTTGAAGCAGTGAACATCCAGCTCAGAATCGTCACATTTAATGACTTTACAGAAATTTTGTAAAGATGTAACTTTGTCTGGTTCAAACCATTCGAAAACCAATGTTCGATGTCTTCAAAGACATTCTTTTGTCCGATGAACTCATAAATGTTCGTGCAGCTTCCTTCCATCTGAAACTTCCACAACACCTCTCTGTCTGATGATCTTACAGACATTCTTTGTCCAGTGGACTTCGTAAAACTCTGTCTAATGGACTTCGTAAAACTCTGTCTGATGGACTTGAAAGGTTGGATTGGTAGACTTCATACTCATTTCCGTCCGATCAAACTTCAAACGTAGCTTCCACAACCCCCTTGTCTGTTGGGCATACAAACATCCTTCAAACAACTTAAGCTAGAATCATGAATAACTTCGTATAAACATGATGCTTGAGTACTTTGAAGATCGGAAAAGCATCACCTGATTTGACTTTACCGAACATCTCTAGCCGATAGAACCGTTACCATAATCGGATGAACATTTAGTGTCACTCCGTCCGATTACTTCAGTCAGTTGGACTCGGTCTATTCACCTTTTCAAGGAATGGTCAACATTGTAAAGTGATTTATATTTGACAACAAAAGACGATAGATTAGCAATCCTTCTTTCTTCTCAACCAGCTTCTTAACAAAACAACACCTCAGAACCTTTTGATCTCAACAATCACCCCCTTTGAATTTTGTTATCAACCAAGGAACATAAATCACTAAAACTTGGAAACTCAGACAATGGATCATTTATCCAACAATTCTAAGCCTACGTGAGTGAACTCGATATAGGAAACAAGAATTATTGAACAAAACCATACTGTCCAAAAAGCAGCGATTAAGAATTGTTTCCAAACTTTCTTCCATCCCACATCTTCTAACAGACCCTCCATTATCACAAACTTCAACCTGCACAAAATTAACGGGTCTATTCAAAGACAAGATGAGGGGACAGAATTCACATACCTTAGCCTCAAAGAAAGTGAGGTTGTGCACTCATAATCAACCTCAATTTCTAAAATGTTTTCTCTGACAATGGTTTAGTGAATATATAAGCAACTTGCACCGTTAGAAATAAACCCCAACTTTAGTTCATTTCTTTCAACATGTTTTTTGATGAAGTGATATTTAATATCAATGTGCTTAGAATGAGAATTTGCACTGGATTCTTAGTGAGATTTATAGCATTTTGATTATCACAACTCAAGAGAAATGACAACTTCACATCAACTAACAAATCTTTCAATTGTGTCTTCATCCACATTAATTGTGTTGCACCTTTGAGTGGCAGATACATACTCAGCTTCTGCAGTGCTGAGGGTGACTGAAGAAAACTCTGTCAGATGTAGACCTTTTGTCATCAACACAACTTGTTCAATCAGCATCTGTATAACCAAACAGATCAATCTTTCATGTGATGCCATATTTTATTCCAAAATCAATTGTGCCTTTGATATATCAAAGAATTCGTTTTCCAGTCATAAGATGAGATTCCTTTGGTACACTTTGATACCTGGCACAAAGTGTAACAGCATACACTATATCTGGCCTTGAAGTCGTTAGATATAACATGCTTCCAATCAATTTTCTAAACTCATTAGGATGAACCTCCTTTCCTTTCCCATCTTTTGTCAATTTTGTTCCCACTGAAATGGGTATGGAAACTAGCTTCGAATCTTCCATGCCAAATTCCTTCAAAAGTTCCTTAGCATGCTTCTCTTGAGGGAAAATAAACTTCTTCTTTTGAGAGATTTCTAAGTTAAGAAGGTATTTCATTTCTCCAAGCATGGACATTTAAAATAATTTCTTCGTCTCCTCAACAAACTTTTCACACATTTCTTTATCGTTCCTTGCGAATATGATATCATCAATGGACAATTACAATGAAGGAAGCCTCTTGATTTTCTTTTATATAGAGGTTACTATCAACTCTTTCTTGAAATTCAACTTCCATAAGCAAGTATCAAATTTAGAATGTCAGGCTCTCAGAGCTTGCTCCGACCCATACAAAGACTTTTTCAACTTGCACAAATAATTTTCATCTTGACTATGCACAAAGCCACGTGGTTGCTCAATATAAACTTCTTCATCTAGTTCTCCATTAAAAAAATCCGACTTAACATCCATCTGGAATATCTTGTATCTTCGTTGTGCAGCAATAGCAAGAAAGATTCTGATGGTTTCAAATCCTGCTACTGGGGCAAAAGTCTCATCAAAATCAATGTCTTCAACCTGTAAGTAGCATTTACAAACCAATCTTGCCTTATTTCTTCTCACTTCACTCTTTTCATTCAACTTGTTTCAAAAAACACATTTTGTTCCAATCACATTTTTATTTTCTGATTTGGGTACAATTTCTCATGTATCATTCTTGTCAATTTGATTCAACTTTTCATTCATGGCAACAACCCACTCTTGATGCTCCAAAGCTTCTTCAACATCTCTTGACTAAACCTATGAATACAAAGAGGAATGTGAGACAATCTTCAATGCTCTTCTAGTTAGAACCTGTTGCCCTTCCAATGATGTTTTGAGCCTCCAATTGCTTTCTCAACCTTGGATGAGATGAACGAGATCGTCCCTCATCACTTGAAATGGTTGAATTAACATCTTAATCATGTTAGGTTTCTACATCATTACTTATGTCAAGAACTTTGCTATAGTTACAGTAATAACTTCATCTTCACTTTCTACTATATCTACAACGGACTATGCAAACTTTGTATCAAAATGTTCCAGCACTTTCACCTCTGCAGAGTCAACAATCTTTCATTTTTCCTTCTCAAGATTCTCACCTTTTGACTTTGATAATGCAAGGTCCGCCAAACACCCTTAAGTATTTCAAACATGGAGTTTCTTTGTAATACATCTCATAAGGAGTCATTTCAGAGTTTAGCGTGTAGAAACATCAATTCTGAATATGAACTACTGCTCTGATAGCTTGCCTCCAAAAAAATCGACAAGTATCATGCTCAATCAGCATAGTTTGAGTCATCTCAACTAAACTTCTATTCTTTCTTTCAGAAACATCATTTTGTTGTGGTGTGTACGGTGCAAAAAGTTCATGACGAATGTCATGTTTTTCAAGATAATCTCTGAACTTCCCATTTGTGAATTCAGCACCATTATCAATTCAAATCTTTTGTACAAAATATTCACATTCCTTTTCTACACTTCTTAAACTCGTTAACATTTTAAGAACCTCTGATTTATGTTTCAAAAACATAATACATGTAATATGAGTAAAGTCATCAATAAAGAAAATAGTGTTTATCTCCGTTTGTCGATTGTTTACTCATGGGCCCGCATATGTCAGAATATATAAGCTCCAAGGGACGAGTTGAATGCATCTCAACTTTCTTATGTACTAAGTTTGTAATCTTCCCTTTATGGAATATCGAACAACACCAATATTTTCTTCTTGTCATGTCAGGAATATCACGAATACTCTCTTTGTCAGCTTGCTCATATTCCTCTGGCACATATGTCTAATCTCTTATGTCATAACTGATTTTCTTCCATCATGCTTAGATAGCATGAACCATGTGCATATCTAACTTGAAACAAGTTTCCGTTGGTTCGTTGTCCTCTTGTTACAATTTTCTCATCTTCAAGTCATTTAACAATAAAACCATCTCTTCTAAACACAACTTTGCTTCCTTCACCACAGAGTTGTGAGATGTAAAGCCCTGAAACTTTTGTTTCTTTTATGTGAAGTCTTGTTTCTCTTCTTCTCCTTGTTTTGGGGCCAAAACATCCAACACCACGGTCGTAATTCTGGCTGTGGTGTTCCCTGAGTGCAAAATGGGCAAAGAAACGGCTTTCCAAGCGCGTGGTCGTGAGCATAGAGCAAGGCCCGACTTGTCTCGGTGCAAAACGATTTGGGCAGCCTCATTATGGTGTAGTGGAAGTCGTGGTGAGGATAAAATGGCTTAGAGTATGTTGTTTTGACCATGTGTGTTCAAGAACCACCAAGACCATGGTTAGGCCGCGGTGCAAGCTGTTTCTGCTTCAGGAAATATTGAAACGGCTGAACTCAATACCCTCTCTTCTCGGGTCTTAACCTAACCAAAAGGGGAAATGCATGGGGTTTAATTGTGGGGTCTTAATGAGATTATCAATCGATTCTCAACCCCTATTAATCGATTTGGCACTCCCTCGTTGATTACTTAAATTTGGTGATCTTTCTGACGTTTTAGGGCAAGGCTTCGAGCGAACCTCTTGGCGAAGCTACGACTGTGGGTATTTCATCATTGTTTCTCCTTGGTCGATCAAAAGCCTCCTTTTATCCTTCACCAGTGCTTCCGGTTTTGGGTGATTTGGTGAAGGGTTTTTTTTTTCAAGTCTTCTTGCTTGCAGAATTCCTCTTTTCTTTCTTATTCGATCATGGAATAAGGTTGTTATGGCTTAGACGATAATGCCTTTTGTCATCTAGCGAGGTAATTCCAACAGTGCATGAACAGCCTTCTTGAGGATCGGTGGCGTTCTACGACGTCTTAGAGGCTTTCTCTTGGTGACTTCTCCTCTTATCGATATCCAAAAGCGACGGTTTCTTCTTCCTTCAACCAGGCTTGGGATTCTACTATTGTCGGTAGTCGTCGTTGGGTAAGTGTTGTTCACCCCTTGGCTTGTTCTTCCATGTGTCATGTTCTAGAAACCATTTTTTTATATGGAACCCGTTCTAGGAGTTTTTGGCGAGTGAGATTGTCCCGGTTGGTGTGCGAACGTGTTTCAGGACACGCCACCCTTGACGAACCTTGACATCGACGTCAAGCTTGAGGTAGGAAGTTCCTTACCATGTGGGGCCTTGTATATAGTGTTGTCATGATTGATGGATTATGCTCGATCCCTTTGTTGGTGGTGTTGCTTGCGGGTGTGTGAGTGGCCCTTGAGACCCGTGCTTGGTATGTGATCATATGCTTTGTGTGTAGCTGCTTGAGAACAATTCTTGATATGCCTTATTTTTCCTTACTATGAAGCGTATTACTTGGTATTGCATAGTTTGTGGAACCTTGCTTCGGGTATCAGGATGATCAAGTTGTGCAATTTCGGTTAGACGGCCCCTTGGAGGGGGAGCGTGATGACATAACGATGGCTACAAACTATGGCTAGTTTGATGGTATGGGTCAGATCACGAACATGCTTGCTGAAGCGAGAGTAGACCATGCATGGGTTGAGAATTCGTCCGCTATTGGCCGACGTGGGAGAATGCCATGTAAGGGTGATGTGTTATCCAATTACGTCAAACATGTCGAGTGGGACTTAACATCATCTAAGGATAATGACCAACACCAGGGTGAGGCGGGTGGTGTTCCTGATAACGACCACCATCAAGGTGGGGGCACGGTGTTTTCCTTAAAGGCGGTACTTGGGTTGACAGACATTGACATCCTTACTAGCATCAAGCCGAAGCAGGTGGTGTTTGGGTTTGTTAAACCCTGCTTTTTATTATTCTGAGTATTTCTGAGTCCCACATCGGAATACTCCATCATGTATTTCTTTTTCTCAATTTATAAAAGGTCTCTGCCTCACCTTGAGGGTAAGGAGAATTCCTCCTCTACATGGTATCAAAGGGAAAATCCCGTTAAAAAATTTTTCCTGGTGGACTCCCAACCCGGCAACCCTCCCGGCTCCCGCCCTACGCGGCTCCTCTCCTGGCTACCCTCCCGACTCCCGCCCTACGCAACGCCCCTCCTAACGCCCCTCCCAGCTCCTGCACTACACGGCTCCCCTCCCGACGCGCCTGCCGGCTCCTGCCCGACGCAACTCATGCGGCCCTTCCCAGCGGCCTCGCTTCCAGATGCGGCACCCGGCTCCCGAGGCACATCCCAGCGGCCCCGCTGCCAAATGCGCCTCCCGTCGCCCTCCTGCAACGCCTTCCGGATCGCGCATCATCCCGCGATCAATCTCGCCTTCCAACGGGATCCCGCCAGCCAGCCTCCCTGTGCAACGCCTTCTGAGCTCTCCTTCGCACTTCCGACCATCGCCTCTGACGCGGTCGCCCGCCCTCTAGCGCTTCCCCAGTGCGACGGGATCCAACCATGACAACCCTGCGCCAGGCCGCGGCCTCTCCTCCTGCGGGCGCATCCACCTCCCGTCGTCGTCGACCCACGCGACAGCACCGCGCACGACTCCCGTCGTCGGCCTCCTAGGCACCAGTCCGACGCGGCTCCGTCTCACGATCCCCAACGGCGCTCCCCGACCTGCCACCCTGCGGCTTCCCGACTTCAACCGGCCCCGCCTCCCTACGGCCTCTCACCGCAGCATCCCGGCCTTCGCTACCACATATCGGTCCCGCTCTCCACGGAGCACCGTTGATCCTGCCCTCATCTGCAGATGTCCAACGCTCCAATGGCAGCCTCTTCTGTTCTGCCCCCGGTGATCACAGTCTCCACCCGTCTCGTTGATGAGCGGCTCAACTCCACCAACTTCTCGGTCTGACGGAAGACCGTCTTGATGTCTCTTATGGGCATAGACCTTGATTCTCACCTCGATGATCTTCCACCTGCATCTTCTGATCCCAAATACCGTCCTTGGAAGCTTGCTGATAGCAAGATCTTTGCCTTGCTAGTCAATTCCATGGAACCCGGACTGCAAAGACGGTCAAGGAACTCTAGGATTCCTTAAACCTCATGTATTCCGAGACCAATAATTTGGCTCAGGTCTCTGATGTTGTTCAGCACCTGTCGCTTATCTGACAGCAGGACTCTTCCTTCCCGGCGTACTTCATGGAATGGAAAGCTCTCCGAGATGAGTTGCGTGAGTTGTGGTCCATTCCCCAGACACTGGAGGCAGCTATGGCCCAACGCGACCAACTGTGCATCTTTAGTCATCTCAATGGCTTCGCTCCCAAGTATTCGACGACGGCTACCGAGATACTCGTCCGCCCATCTACGTTGGAGATCTCACAGGTGTATCATCGTCTGGGCAAGGCCCATCGGGCTCGTCCCCCACCCACCCCCATCATCGATCGCTCTGCCCTCTTCGGTAGAGGCAGTGGACACTCCTCGGGCACTCGTGGACGTGGTCGGTGGGGAGGGTCGTCTTCGTCCCCTTTGTCAGCACTATGGCAAGCTCGACCACCTGATCGACTGTTGTTGGGTTCTTCATAGACGCTCATCTCAGCAACCGCGACAGGGTCAGACAGCGCTCCAATATACTTCCTCGTCAGCCGCTATAACAGCCCATACTTTACATGTAGATATTACTTCAACATTGAAGAATATTTATTACATAACATAACAAAAACCACGCCAGGACCGAATAGGTTTAGTGTCTTTAGAAACTGGGAAACATAAACTGGTTCATAAAACATCTACATTGTCGCCCACTTATTTCTTCAAAACTAGACTCCTTTTGACATATCTTACTTAATACCCTTATTCATGACCTGGGAAAAAAACATATGAAAGAATGAGCTCAAATGCTCAATAAGGGTAAACAAGGGAAATATCAATCATATTATAAGAACATAACATTTGAAAATGTCCTGCATATAAAAGATAACAATATATGTCATTAGATAAATCATAAAAATGTAATGTAATCCCAATAGTCATAACATAAGACATAAAATTTTGTGGCATACACACATAAGCATAGAAAATCATTTCATATTAGTCGAGGCTCGTTGTTGAGACCATCATAGCGGATAAAGTTCATTATTGAACCGAGTTCACTCCTTGTTCCAGCCCTGTATTACTGAACTGGATTTACTTGTCGTTCCAGTCATGTCTATCTCATAAGATATAAATCTTTACACAATGCATTGGAGTGAGATATAGATCTCACCCATCTCATAATGAAATCATTCTTACGTGTACCACAAAAACATAAATCATTTATCATAACATAACCCATTAAATAGTTTCTTAAACATCATTTCATCATAATCCATTTAAAATAAATGGATTTAATAAAAATAATTTCATCATAAACACAATCAAATCAAAGTAATAATAGGGATGGAAACATAACCCTATGTCATCTTAGATGGAAAATAATTTTAATAAAACACTTGAACTTAATTCCTGAAGAAAATATCATTTCTTTTTCAAAAACGTTTTCTTTTCTCAAAATGTCGCGTAATTTTAAAAGAAAATAATTTAGTAGAAAATAATCTTGAAATCGTGTGGAGGAAGCTTCATGGAAATCAAGTGTCGTGAAACTGTAAAATTTCATTCAAGTCGTATAAGTTAAAAAAACATTTTTCTCGTACTTTTGCCGGAAAAGTCAGAAAGTGCATCAAATTGAATAATGACAAAAGATTCATTTCATATCGTTTAATAAAAATTCACCAAAAGGTAAAATTAACTTCAAACAATTGTAGAAGAATAGAAATAATATTACATAATTAGGAAACATGGATGTGAATGATAAATATACCCCAGTAAATACTTGCGTATAAACAATCTCAGATAAGAATGAGATTGTAAAATTATCTCTTACCTTAGGTCGGATATCCTTCATATATATCTAAACCTCCTGTATAATGATTTAAATAATGTTATTGACTTGTTCCAAAATCATAATCATTTTTATGATATCATATATGATTATATTATCATCCGTTTGTTAGTAACATTTCATTGTTACTTGTTATTCGGGTATTAACTGTTTTATGTTCTTATGCATGTTTTGTCGAATAAGTTCTTATTCGTCTTTTTAGGTTATAGTTATATCATTTACAGAATGATATTAGTATAATATATATCATATTTATTCATTCAATTCATGTATATAATCATGTTTTAATGAATATCGTGTAGAATGAATCGCATCGCATCATAGAGACGGTGGGTTATACGTACGCACGAGCGATGATATCATTCCAAAATTGTTGAATGGTAATGAAGTGGATGGTGTATAATATTTCAGAATCAATATCATGTCATAATAATCATATATAGTAATTACTTCCATCATTATACTCATCCAAATAAGGTGGTGGTGAAAAACATAATACACCACAACGTGGAGACGGTAAGTCGTATGTACGCACGCGCGGTGATTTTGTTTTTCATAGGGTGGATAGAAGGTAAAATATGGTTGTTTCATATTTATAATAACATATCAGTATATGAATGATACTGATGTTATTACTTTATAATGAAACAACTAATGAAGAGGAAGTAGAAGAAGAAAAAAGTTTGAAAGAATCGGTAGAAGAGATTACTTCTTCCTCAACGTGTTTCCTCTAAATCTCTTCTTAGAGCACTAGAGTTGGTCTTTGAAGATTACCAGAACCTCTAGAATGAAAATATGGAAGTTGAGAAGAAAAAGGGCAGGAATGGCCGAGCTTGAAGGCTCAAAATGAAGTGAAGAGGTGAAGGAGGAGGTGCCCTTTTATTATTGAGGTGAGGGACACTTAGTTATTCTATTAATATCTTTTTAATAGACACTTAGTTATTCTATTAAATTTTAATTGTGGTAATAACATTTTAAATACTGAATGGTTATAAATATTTACTTATATAGTGTTAATTGACCATAAATGGATATTTTATGACGTTGTCGACCTTATAATTATCACTTTGTAATTTTTAAATATTTTTATGATTTTTAAATAATTTAATAAAATGTTATTTTAATAAATTATCAATAGTGTCACACTATTCATTTATTTGACTTTAAATAAAATCCACACAGAAGATAAATTCGAAACAGAACATTTAATACACTCCTAACATGTCATAGTCACCTAAAAAATTAGTGGAGCACATTGATTAGTTCATATGATATTTATTTTAATATTTTTAAAACCATTTATTTGATATTCTTATTAATAAAATAATTTTTACATCACTATTATGTCATCATTAATGGTAATTAGTTAATCTCTAAAAATTATAAATAAATTTCTATGATGTAGGTAATTCTTTTAGCTTTCCAGATACTATCTATAGACGATATTATCTCCTAATTATCCATATATTAAAATTAATATACTTATATAAAATGAGATTGTGACATTTTGTAACATTCATTAGTTTTTATTACATTCATATCATATTTATAGGTAGGTGGTCATCAAGTGATTACATTTCGAACAATAGATGATAAGTGTCAAATTTAGTCATCCAATAGGATTTTTACAGGTGTTAAAGGTAATTTTATAATATTATTTTTACCCTTAATTACCTGATTTACCATTAACCATGGTAATAAAAATAGTTACCAAAGTTACTATTCATAATGCCCAAAAATAAAAGTGGTTTATTAACATAATTTGGACCTACTGATTCCAAATATGGAATCCATTTTTCAAAATTCAAAACATAGAAGTTGCAGTAATTAATTTAAAATTAATCTCGTTGTTGAAATGAGGAAACGGGTTTTAAAAGTTAAAACATTGCAAAAGATTGAAATATTTTTACTTATGAATTTAATGTAAAATTAATGTTAATAACATACATTATAAAAAATGATAAAAATATATTCTACTTATACTTTAAAACCATTCAATATTATAATTTAACTACATAAATTATCTCGATGAAAAAAGTTGTTTTTAATTAAAATTTAGCGTATTTTTACAATTCATCAAAACATGAAAGTTATCAGAAAAATATCAGAAATTCAACCAAAGTAAATTTTTATATCCCGCTTCAAAATAACATGCTTATATTGTCATATAAAAATTATTAATGTGCCAAATTCTTAATTTAAAAGGGGTTCGTCGTTAAAAGGTGTAAAACTAAACTATCTAAAAAAAATAGGTTTTTATACATCAAATAGAGTTTTATTCATACTCTATGACTAAAATATTCATTTGATGAATATCAAAAATATTTTATTTCATTACCAAAAGTAATTTACTCAAAAATACAAATATCTAATTATATTTTTCGTAATAATTGAGTCAAAGAATTCACAGTGCATTTTAATAAGTTAGTTATAATTATTCCCGCTAACCTAACACCTAGGCTATAACGGTAATTTTATAATAAAGGTGTCTCGCGGTTCGTTTAAACTCACGATTGCGTGCAAAGCAAACTACTGAAGAATAAAAATTATTTAAAGAAAATATTTCATAAAAACATTTGGGTGTTACAGTCGCGGCTCTTCCTCCATCTTTGGATCTTTCGATGGCGAACCTCTGAATATTTCACGATCCTCTGACCCCCTCTATACCGGGTTCGTCTTCGGCTTCTCTTGCCCATTCTGGTGGTTCCGCTGCCTTCGTCGGTCGTCGCTCCCCTGCCTGGATGCTAGACTCAAGTGCCTCTGACCACCTCACTAGTGATGTTGGTATGTTGTCCTCCTACTGTTCTTATGTTGGTTCCTCAACCATCACGATGGCTCCACTATCCCCATTGCGGGCTTTGGTGCATGCTCCCTGAATTCATCTATTCACCTGCCCTATATGGCACATGTGTCTCGCAGTCCTTTTAACCTTATATCCATTAGTAAGCTTACAAAGGATTTCAATTGTACTGCAATATTTACATCCTCTGTTGTAGTCTTTCAGGAGCGAACGACGAACCGAGAACTTGGTAGAGGTCAGCTTCGGGACAGGGTCTACATGTTCGATGGACCGACATCTATCGCCTACACGTATGTTTATGCCCGTGCATTGGACCTTCATTCCCGGTTGGGACATCCACCAACCTCCACCATTCATCAACTATTTCCATATATTAGTCAGCATATGTCTTTTCATTGTGAGTTGTAAATTTGCAAAACATCATCACTTCATACATCCCTCGAGTGGATACACGGGCCTCAAAACATTTTTATTTGGTTCATTCAGACATTTGGGGTCCGTGTGACATCTCGAATCATCTAAGGTATAAATATTATATATCTTTCATTGATGATTTTTCGCGAATGACTTGGTTGTACCTACTTCGAAAACGGTTTGAAGTGTTTTTTACTTTCCAGACTTCTTACACTGAGATTCATGCACAGTTTTCCATCTCGATTAAATATCTCCGCTCGGACAACGGGCGCGAATATTTATCCACACCCCTTCAGCGATTTCTCCAGGCGAAAGACATCATTCATCAGATCTTCTGTCCTGATACACCTCAACAGAATCGAGTGGCCAAGCGGAAACACCGACATATTCTGAAGACTGCTCGTGCCCTCCTCTTCCACCGACAGGTGACTCTTCTCTTTTGGGAAGATGTGATCCTTACTGCTACATACCTTATCAATTGCTTTCTTTCTTCTATCCTTCAGGGAGAGACTCTTTTTCAGACTGTTCTCCTCTCCCTCCTCACTCACTTCCACTTCGGGTGTTTGGGTGTCTATGTTATGTTCGTGACACTCGTCTCGGCTTCTCCAAACTCTCTCAAATCCCTCTGTTGCGTCTTTCTCAGCTATTCACGCACTCAGTGCGAATATGGCTGCTTCTCACCGGACCTACGGAAATATGTCATCTCTGTTGACGTCTCGTTTGTTGAGAGCTCTTTGTTCTCCCTTCCCTCTCCCCATCCCGACATTGTCATTGATGATTGTTTTCCTCTCATCATCTGCCCTCCTCTGGTGTCTCCCCCTGTTGATCCCCGTTTTGGTACGGTCTACTCTCATCGCCCATCGACTGTATCCCCCGTCCCGGCCAACGACATCATCGTTCCCGCTTCGTCCAAGGCTCCTGCCCCGGCACCAGACAACTTGCTCATTGCACTCCGAAAAAGTATCCGCTCTTACCAGAGTACTCCTTTATTTACATCTTCATACAGGGGTTTGTTGGCTCTGGAGACGGTATCTATTCCCCGCACAGTTGGCAATGCAAAATCTCACTCGGGGTGGCTACAAGCGATGCAGGATGAATTGCAGACTCCGAAAGACAACCATATTTGGGATTTAGTCCCCTTCCGGCAGGCAAACAGGCGGTTGGCAACAAATGGATTTATACAGTCCGCCTTAATGCCGATTGCACTCTCCATCGCCTCAAAGCCCATCTTGTGGCAAAGGGCTTTGCTTAGACATATGGTATTGACTATTTTGATACCTTCTCTCCAGTTGCCAAGATGGCCTCCGTTCGATTATCCATCTCTCTGGCCGCTCATCATCATTGGCTCTTTCATCAACTGGATGTCAAGAATGTCTTCCTCCATGGATTTCTTGAGGAAGAGGTTTATCTGCAGCAGCTCCAGGATTTTGTGCCTCCGGAGCAGACTCCCAAGTTTGTCAACTTTGCCGCTCTATATGGTCTCAAGTAGTCTCCTCGTCCTTAGTTTGGCCAATTCAGTGTCGTCGTCGCTGACTTCGGACTCTCTCGCAGTATGAAGGACCACACCATGTTCTACAAAACGACGTCCACAGGGTGCATCCTGTTGGTAGTATATGTGGATGATATCGTCATCACCGGGAGCGGCTCCACTGGAATCGCACACCTCAAGGGGCATCTTCATCATCACTTCCACACCCAAGATCTCGGTCCTCTCACATACTTCCTGAGCATCGAGGTCTCCCGTTCTCCGGACACCATCTTCCTCTGCCAACGGAGATATGCGTTGGACATTCTGCAGGATGCTGGGTTAACACAGGCCACCGTCGTTGACACTCCTCTTGAACCTAGGGAACGGTCTCTCTATGACTCCTCAGAACCGTATTCACACCCAGAGAGGTATCGTTGACTGGTGGGCAAACTCAGTTATCTCACTATGACTCATTCAGACATTGTCTGCGTTGTTGGCAAAGTGAGTCAATTCATAGAGCATCTGACCTCCTCTCAGTGGGATGTTGTCCTTCGCATCGCCAAATACATCAAGAGAGACCCTGCTTTTAGTCTTCACTACTCCCACCACGCTCATTTGAATATTGAGGTCTTCTGTGATGCTGACTATGTCGGTAGCCTTGCTACCCGGAAGTCTACTTCTGGGTTTGTCGTTTTATTGGCAGGCAACCTCATCTTTTGGCGCAGCAAGAAATAGATTGTCGTCTCCAGATCTAGTGCGGAGTCTGAGTACCGTGTCATGGCCACCGTCGCTACGAAGATCATTTGGCTTCGTCATCTTCTCTAGGAGTTTGGCTTTCCTCCGTAGACATCTGCTCATATCTGGTGTGACAATCAGGCAGCCACCAAGATTGCTTCAAATCCCGTCTTTCATGAACGCACGAAGCATATCGAGGTGGATTGTCACTTTCTTCGCCACCACCTCGAGCACAACCATGCCAGCTTTAGGCACATCCCGACGGCGGATTAGCTTGTCGACATCTTCACCAAAGGCCTCTCAGGGGCTCGCCTAGCCTCGCTCAGTTCCAAACCGGGCATCCACAGCATCTGCAACCCAGCTTGAGGGGGAGTGTGTATGGTCTTGTCTAATGTCATCTTCCTTTTGTTGGCCTCATGATGTCCAGCTTGAGGGGAAGTGTTGAACCCTATTTTTTATTATTCTGAGTATTTCCGAGTCCCGCATCAGAATACTCCATCATGTATTCCTTTTTCTCAATCTATAAAAGGTCTTCGCCTCACCTTGAGGTAAGAAGAATTCCTCCTCTACAGGGTTTATAGCGACTTGGTTAGCGCACGATGACTCGATATACGTGTGACTGTATGTTTATTTGAACATTTACTTATGTCATAGCATACATTGTTATATTATATTCACTACGGTTAAGGACTCATTGATGGCTTCCTACTGGGTTTATTACCCACACCTTGCACGGGCATCTCGGTGAGCGTGCAGATTTCATGACCATGGATTCAATGAAGAGCAAAAGCCCTATGATAGGGAGTTGAGGAGATGGAGGCTTGGAGTCGGAGGCGATGTCGCCGGACTATGGTTGTTGCATTTATTTTCTTTCGTCCATTATATACCTTGGTTTGGCTTGCCACGCTGGGAGCCCGTTTATTTTTTTATTGTATGTCATATATGTCATTTGATATTATTTCTTTCCTAGTGTCATGAACCAAGCTGGGGTGCCATCCAAACCGACACCCAACCCGATCAATGGCAAGGGCCCGAAGGGCGTTCGCAATCCCCACGGGCTGGCAACCAGTGTCTGGGTAACAACAATACACATTTGGGAACGATTCCACCCATGAATATAACAATAAACAACCCCCAAATGAGATACAACAATTTTCAGATTCAACATCTTACAACTTTAACCAAAACCAAAATACCACAACGAATAGGGGAAACAGCTAAACCCCAACTCAAAAACCTCCATGCAACGAGAGGGACATCACCCTCAAGTCACCACCACCAACACCTGCAAGAAGTGAAACACTAACAATCGGATCCACGATCACCACCACAAATCAATTTGCCTTTACCTGGGTCATACATAACAAAGTCTATGTACACCCAAAGGTGTGTGTAGGGTGTGAGTCAAAGCCTAATGGATGTCACCCAAAAGAAGGATTTCAGGTTATAACATTAGAAGATAAATCAACATGCACATTTATATGAAAACACTTGAAACATTTCCAAAGGAAAACATTTCTTAAGCACATCCTTATAAAGAAAACCTTTTTCTCAAAAGAAACTTGATTTGAAAACAACACGTACACAAGGTATGCCATATACGGACAGCTAGCACCACATCACATAAGCATCATATCACAAGAGAGCACCATGGGCAATCCCCATAGGTAATCTAGCACTAGAGGGACCCAAGAAATCTCATACCTCAATGATTAAATCCTCCAACCAATACCAACAGTGTTCTCGTGCACGAGCCATTAAAGGGACCCAAGTTCTAATGGTCTCCATATCATAAGCCAAAACCAACAGCGTTCCCGCGCACGAGCCACTAGAGGGAATCCCATCCCAAGGTCTAGTGGTCTCTGATCATATCACATGTTTAGTTGTGTTGTCCATCCTGCTAGAAGAAACCGAACCTCGGTCCCGCCGAATCAACTAGCGTACTAGTTCTAGTTCGCCCACCTAGATACCCGAGATTCTCATTGTGCTCAAATTTCATATCACATGTCACATAAATCATCACTTTCACGTACACATGTCAAGCATCAAGAACACACAAGGAAATCACCATTTCCACATTTCACAGTGATCCAACGATCAAGGCTCACATGGAAACACCATTTTCAATAAACAAAACCACTTTCCATTTCACGGGCACACCAAAACCATTTGGAAATACATTTCGCACCACTTGCTCAATTCATAAAACCCATTTGAAAACACAACAAAAAGAGCACACATAAAATCCAACCATCTCTATGGGCAAAGCCCCATTCAAATTCACACACACCAAATCCATTTTACAACATGCTTCACATCACTTTCACAATTCACAAACCACATTTAAGTGCACAACAATGAAGCTCACATGCCAAGTCATTTCTTTTGGAAAACCAACTTTCAACGCATTCACGCCTTCAACTCCCTTTGAAAACACATTTTGCACCTTTCACACAAGGCATAAAACACATTCAAGAAGCCCCAAAATGAAGCACATGTGAATCACCATCAAATCCCTTTGGAAAACCAACTTTCATCACACATGCATCTCAAAACCTTTTTAAAACATATTTCGCACCACACACATAATCCATATAACGCATTTATAAAGCCAAGCAAGCAAGCCAAACTCATCTAATAATGTAAAAGCATTGAACCACCTAACTCAAGCTTGAAAATTTCTGAAAACCGGTGGAAAACCACAACCGCACCACCAAGAGGCCCTATATTAAGGCAAGATCGAACAACAACCATCATGGTTTCACCCAACAACACAAGACCGACCCCTCATTAGGTCAAACAGCACGCTGGAAAAGAAGAACCCAAGAAAGAGGGAAGAAAAACCCTAAAAGGGAGAAACCAAAGGAGAAATGACTTATTCGATGATTTCTTGATGAACTAGGGCCAAAACCACCCAAAGATTAATGCTCAAAGGCTCAAGAAGGTTTGGAAGAAGCTCTCATGGCTGCAAATCCCGTAGGGTTTGGATTATAGGTGTTTTAGGGTTAAATCCTATTGGAGTCTGTATCCCACATCAGACTTGTGGTCCGATGTTGTCTTTACCATTCATTATACCATTCATTATACCATTCATTATAAAAGAACGCTTCAACCTCACTTTGAGGTAAGGAGGAAAGGGGGTTTCTCAACCTACATGGTATCAGAGGGAAATTAATCTCGAACCCTACTCCTCCCGTCTATTTTTTTTTTCCCGTCGGCCTCTAGAGTTTATTCCCGTGAGGGGCGGCGGCCCCCCCTCATGTAGGGCTGGGTTTACTTTATTCTGCCGCCCCTCCGGGCTCTCTTTTTTTTATCCCTGCCGGCAGATCCCTTCTGGTGGAACCACCCTCCGGGCTCGTTTCCCTCTGCGACCCTTCATGCCGGCGTGTCTCTCCCCGATGGATCCCAACCGGCGGGCGTGTCCCCAGTTCTCCAGTCGACGGCGCCTCCTCCTGAGGAGTGTCCCCTCTTCCCGACGGCTTAACGCCCTCCCTCCCCGGCGGCGGATCTCTCCCCAGCGGCCTCAGTTCGGCGGTTCTCCCCCCTGTCGGTACCTCCCTCGTGCCTGCGCTGCTTCCTCGCACGCCAGCCCCGCCCTCCTAGCGCGCTCGTCCGGCGACCTCGCCCGCGGCCTTCCCCGACGGCCTCCCTTCCCTGGCGGCCTCCCTTCCCCGGCGGCTCCATCCCGGGCGGCTCCCTTCCCCGACGACTCCCGGCGACCCCGCGCCACCCCCGCCCTCCTAGCGCGCTCGTCCGGCGACCTCGCCCGCAGCCTTCCCCGGCGGCCTCCCTTCCCCGACGGCCTCCCTTCCCCGGCGGCCTCCCTTCCCCGGCAGCTCCATCCCGAGCGGCTCCCTTCCCCGGAAGCTCCCGTCGACCCCGATCCAGACTCCTGCTACGCCTTCCCCAACGATCTGCCCGGCTCCGCCTCCCATCGCGATCCCGTCCGCCGCGTTGAGTCGCGGCTCCCTCCTGTCAAGGCTCCCGCGACGGAATCCCGGCACGCCTCCTCGCGATTCACCCGACGCCTATGTTTCTCCCGGCTCCGCCTCCTGTGCGAGATTCCCGGCGACAGCGCCTCACGGTCGCGGCCCTCCAGCGGTGCCTCTCCCCGCGCGACTCACGGCGCCCCTCCCATGCAGCATGTCTCTCCCCGCGCGACTCACGGCACCCCTCCCATGCAGCCTGCCCCGCCTCCTCCACTCTGCGCGGCTCCCGCTCCAGACGGTCGCGACTCCTCTTTGATTTTCCAGGCGTCCCCAGCGTCCACTCCCGCTATCCTGCTCCACGTGGCGCACCTGCTTCGTCCGGCAACTCCCGGCCTGCGCCGCTTACTCGCGCGCCGACCTCGCCCTCCCAGCGCGCTCGTCCAGCTACCTCCCGCTCCAGCATCCTCCTGATCCCGCTTGCGCCTCCCAGCGCGCTTCCTAACGGGATCCAGCCGCTCCTACGGCGATTCTCCTTGCCGACGGGATCCAGCCGCTCCTACAACGGCTCTCCTTGCTGTCGCGCCTCCCTACTGCCACGCCTCCCTTGGTGGCCTCCTGCGCATCAACAACTGCTCCCTCCATGCCAACCTCCTCCTGCTTCCTGCGGAATCCCCGCATCCCATCGCCGGTGCCTCCTGCGGATTCTCCGGCGCTTTGATGACCGGCCCTCCCGTGCGGATTTCTCGGCGCTTTGACGATCGGCCCGACATTGCGGATTTCCCGGCGCTCTGACTGACCGGCCCGTAGTGCGGATTTCCCGACGCTCTGACGACCGACCCGCCGGTGTGGATTTCCCGGCGCTCTGTTGTCCGGCCCCGCACTTTTTCGGCGTTTATCCACCATTTTTCAGTGGCATCATATCAACATCGTCAGGGGGAGCATCAATGTTGAAGCTTTATCTTTTATTATGTTTTGTCTTGTATTTGTCATCAAGTTGGGCCCCTCCAGCTTGAGGGGGAGTGTTAGCGTCTGTTTTGTTGCATTTTTTTCATTATGTGTCCAAGCTAGGTACACCTAGCTTGAGGGGGAGTGTTGGAGTCTGTATCCCACATCGGACTTGTGGTCTGATGTGGTCTTTACCATTCATTATAAAAGAACGCCTCAGCCTCACTTTGAGGTAAGGAGGCAAGGGGGTTTCTCAACCTACAAATCTGAAGTGGGCAAGAAGGTAATTTTCCACTTTTTAATGATCTGGACAGGTCGCACGGTTCGCCAAACCATGCGGCAACCATGCGTCCCTCACTGTCCAAGAGGAATGAGGCCGCATGGTTTCCTGGAGAATGGCACACAGTTTCACCTAATTGTGTGCCAACTGTGCGTCATCTGCTGTCAAGCCCAAAATCTTCATTTTCACCAAAAACTCTTGGGGAAACTAAAGAATAAACACGGGACCAAAAATAAACAAGGGAATACCTCAAAATAAAATCACGGATTTGACACCTAGGATGTGTGTGAGTGAAGACAAAGCACACCGAAAGAACATGTGTTAGCCTGTGGGGACAGCCATTAGTCTGATAAGTAACTCTGATAGGTAATAGCATGCGGTGTGTTGGGAAGGCAACCAAGGTATACAGGAGATCCATGGAGTCGGATGACCAGGTTCACAGCCCGAGGAGTTCGGGTTGTGATGTGAAACACTTAACAAGTTGTGTTTCAGTCCATCAACAAATAAGGCTCTTTTGGATTTTAACTTTCCTTTCCCAATAATGGCAGATCCAATGTCATTAATTCAGAAGAACTCGTCATTTTCAAACGTCATTGTCCCTTCTTTGTAATCTTTCACATTCTTAAACAACTTCAAATCTCCCATCATATGTGAAGAACACCCACTATCCAATATCCAAGGTGTTCTCCTTTTGTGGATTTGAAAGCAGTTTCAACCACTAAGGTCTTTGCCTTTTTCTTCCTTCAAATGAGGCTTCTGAGTTTTATCATAGAAACTCTATTGAGTTGGTAGCATAACAAGACATCCTTTATCAAGATGATCATGTCGATCACATCTTTCACAAATAATTTTCAGATGTTGAAATTTATTTTCAGTATTCAAACTGGATTTTTCAAGTTGTCTTCTTTGAGTGGGTTGACTACTCAAATTTTGCCTTCAGTACCTCCTAGATTCATTGTAGTGTTGATGATTGAACCAGCACATTTTATTTGTATGCCCAAAGCCTCCACGGTATCAACAATATCCATAGAAAGCATATTTTCCTCTATAACTTATATGTTGTCCAGAACAGTGTGCCTGTTTTTCATCATCTTTCTTACTATCAACCTTGGCTCTGTTGGATTGGTGTAGCCCGATCCGGTTGGGTCGAATGCTTGTGGCCCGCAACTGTCGCGGGTCGACCGACAGACACTGTAGCAGTGTGGACTTCGGAGTCAAATGTACTGTGGCACTTTTGACAAAGTTGGTCGCCTTTCACTGTAGCGACGCGGACTTCCTGTGCAAACAGTGGATCGTCTTCTCCATTTTATAGCCCATTTTTTAGGCTAGGGATACTACTGCAAAACTCTGTAATTTGTGCTCCCGATTTTAGTGAGAATTTTGTCTCTCCATGGACGTAGGGATTATTCTCAAACCACGTAAATCGTTGTGTTCCTTGTGTTTTCTTTTCTTCTGCATTTTATCTCATTTCTCGTTTCTGTCGTTGCGACTCCCGACGATTCCGCAATAGGCTCCTTGTTGTGAGCTAAAGTTTTGGTAGCCTCCTAACAACTTCTTCAGCATAGGTTTCTTCTTAGTCTTAATAGAGTCTCCAGTTGGAGCAGCTTTTGCTTCAAACTTTGATTCTTTAGGAATTTCATAATTTTTACTCCACTTGTTTTGGCTACGTACATGTTCTTCTTGACTTCTTCTTCTGAACGTCTTCAATCTTGTTATTAACCTTTGAGGATGATCTTCGTTGATCATTCTGAGGTTTACACTTCTTAGAACTTTCACCAGGTTCAAAAACTGAATTTTGGAAATTTGTTATTCTTTGCTTGGCTTCGGCAAGTTTTTGTTGAATAAGATCAAATTTTTTCTCCTTCACCTTTATCTTTTTTTCAAGCTTGATATTGAGGTTTTTCTCTTCATCGAGTAACTTCTACAAATCATCAATCTCTTTCAACAACTTGGATTTTTCTTCAAGAACGGATTCTTGATTGTTTGCTGAAAGATCTTCTTTCTTCAACTTATTGGACTCCTTTTCAGGTCTAACAATCTTTGGAAGACATTCTTTCAACTCTCTTTTAAGCATAAACTTCATCTGAGTCTCTTCTTTTTCAGAGTTGTTGCTTTCATCACCGGTAAACTTCTCATCATTCACTTTTGTAATAAGCAATGAGTCTCTTCTTTTTCAGAGTTGTTGCTTTCATCACCGGTAAACTTCTCATCATTCACTTTTGTAATAAGCAATTTTTCAGCAACAACATCACTGGATTTTCCAGCCTCCAATTCCCTATCATCATCTTCCTCTTCACTATCATCATTTTCCTCGCATTTGCACAAAAAGTTTCTTTTTTGTATTTAGATAACATTTTATCTTCTCTCTTCGAATAAGACTTTGATTGATCTACCTTCTTCTTCACAGATCTTCTTGATTTCCCATCTTCATCACTAACTTCATCTTCCTTTAATATTGAACAATTTGCACCAAAATGACCAATGGCTCTACAGCCAAAGCACTTCAGCGATAATTTTTCTTTATACTTCTTTGTGCCTCTTTTCACCTTTCTAGAAAACAAAGACATGAATTCATCAAATTTTTTACTAAGCTCATCTTCAGTGTCGGAGTCACTAATTTTTTCCTTGAAAACTTTCTTAGACTTTCCTTCGCACCTTTAAAAGAAATTTCTCAATCAACCTTTTCTTTATTCTTGACATCCTTTTTTCTTCTCATTTCATAAGTGATGAGAACATTATGCAAATCATATCTTCTAAAGATGATACATCAACATCGAATTTATCCGGAAGAATCCTTATAATCTTTTCAACAACAGCTGAATCTTCTCGCGTCTCGCCAAAACATCTTATGGTACATACAATGTCATTGACCCATGTAAAGAAGTCGCCAACAAATTCATCATCACCCATTTTAAGATCTTCATACTTGAATCTTCATATTTGTAACTTTGTTTTCTTCACTTTCGTATTTCATTCATAGATGTTCGTTCACAGCTTCCACGACTCTTATGGTCGTTGGCCATACAAACATTCTTCCTTCAAACAAATTAAGCTAGAATCACGAATACCTTCGTATAAACATGATGTTTGGGTGCTTTGAAGATCACCAAAGCATTTGACTTTATCGAACATCGCAATCTGTTTACCTTTGTATAAGGAATTCTCAACATTGTAATGTGATTTCTATTTGACAACAAAAGACAGTACATAAGCAATCCTTCTTTCTTCTCAGCCAACTTCTTCTTAACAAAACAACACCTCGGAACCACTTGGTCTCTAACACCTTGTACATGCTCTTTGCATTCCATTAAATAATATCTTATGAGCTTGACACAAAATTTTAAAACATAAAAAATGAATTAGCGGTCTTCCGTTCAGTAAAACATGATTGGGATACCAAGGGTGCAGAAGAAGATAAAAACTTCCAATAGGCTGGAGAAAACTGTAACATCTAGCAGGCTTTGTTTCAATGAATAACAATTGCCACCCGATGTGAACGGGCATGTAAAGATACCACTGCTCCAGGGTAGAAAACTTAGTAATTATGGTAATCCAGACGCACTTCTCTGCTTGAATTAATCCTATGCATCACAGTAAAAAAAAAATTACTTAACATCAAGTAGACTGAAAAACAAACACACTCGTGCAAATAAAGTGTCACCTTTTTCTTCTTGACAGGCTTCAAAATCTTGATTATGCACCGCTCATTGTTGTTGACATTTATGCCTTCAAAGACTTCACTGTATTTACCTCTTCCAACTTTCCGAACAACCTCATAGTCATCCTGGTCCCTGAGATAAATTAAATGACCTAAAATTATTATCTTGATAATGGAGTGAGTGAATCAATTTACAGGATAGATTCATATATGAAACATCTTATTCATCAGAATAAACATTCAACATTGAAAATTATTTAAATCAGACAACAACAATATTAAATAAAAAACTAGCTGAGTTGGGGGACTGTATCCCCCCCCCCCACACACACACAGCAGATTCCATCTCTCTTGTAACAAAGAGAGTTTGCTGTTTACACTTGAAAATATTTCCAAATTGCATACACTAGATGCAAATAATACACCCGTTGAATCGAGGAGGAATATTAGATGTGTTTGAATGGTGACACCAGGGTTTCGCTCATCTGCTATGCCACCTGACCCAATCCGACAATTCATGTTCTCAATGACAATTCTTACTAGTTTTCAGATTATATAAAATTCATGAAATCTCTCTTTTCAAGGATAATTTCGTTGTTATGACCAATCATGTTTCATGACTATTGAATATATACGAAAGAGGGTTATAGAATTTTCTGTCGTGCACACAGTATAATCCTAAGCACTGCACAAGTTTACGATTCATGCTAAGAAAAATGTTAACCTCAATTGAAAGAGAGCGTTGTCAGCAAAACCGCGATTTTGCAGGATAATAACAATCTCTAGATTTTCATAACATCCAAACAACGACTGAAGGACAAAAAATATCAAGAGAAACGAGGTTAGGGCTTTTGATGTTCACCCCCACTGCACGGTGAGCGATTCGTAATCCCAGTACTCCTTAGGGCGGTGAACATTAACGTCTGCGTACACTCGAGCTTTGGACATATCCGTGGGCAAGGCACGACGAATCCCCACCAGGTTGGTCGTATTGACGCGGGCCGCAAAGCCCTCGGCGGCGTCCGAACTTTGGAGGGTGTAGGAGCGTAGGCTAGGGGGGCGCACCACCGGCGCACGCAACGCCACGAGCGCGCACACTAGCACGACACGGAGGAGAAAAGGGGTACTCTGCGCATCTTTCATGCGTCGCTTTTAATCCGCCAGCTTGCTGCCGCCCTAGACGGCGCCTCGGGTAAAAACCTGGCGGCCAATCCGTTCGGCAATTTGGTTTGGTAGGCCCCGCCCCGGGTATCAATAACTAATTTGGCGTACATGTGAAGAGACTTGTTGGGTCACATGAAGAGACTTGTTGATAAATGAATATACCTTGTTCATTATGATTTATGACATTCACATAGTTAATGATAATTCATAACACTCCTCATTGGATGTCATAGTCTCGTGAAATCTAATATAAATCTTCACTTAAAAACACTCTGTGGGAAAAACAAGTGAAGCCGAATTAATATGATTTCATGCTATGGTGCCTCGTTAAAAACCTTATCAGAAAATCCAGTGGGAAAACTGATTAAGGGAAAAAGAGTACAACGTTCTCAACTCCCCTTCATAAAATCACTGTATACTTTTTAGTCTTCGCATTCCAATTTTATAAATCAATTTCTCAAATATTGAAGTTGGCAATGCCTTTGTGAACAAATATGTGAGATTATCACAATACCTTATTTGTTGGATATCAATCTCACCATTCTTTTGAAGGTCATGAGTGAAAAAGAATTTTGGTAAGATATGTTTTGTTTTGTCACATTTAATAAACTCACCTTTCAACTGTGTTATGCAATTAGTATTTGTCTTCATATAATATGGTGGGAATATTATTATTCATATCTAATCCACAACTATTTCTAATATGATTAATCACTAATCTCAACCAAATAC
The DNA here is from genome assembly GCA_963277665.1 of Viscum album. Lineage (NCBI taxonomy): Eukaryota > Viridiplantae > Streptophyta > Magnoliopsida > Santalales > Viscaceae > Viscum > Viscum album. The sequence continues at coordinate 912,881,234 of OY728145.1, forward strand.
ATTATCGACTTGCTTCATAAATAACAACCAACTCAGCGTGGTTGGAATAAGTCACATTAATGGTTTGTTTTGTAGAACGCTAAGAAATAGCAGTTCCACTATATGTAAATACATATCCAGTTTGAGACCCTGCTTTGTGTGGATCGGACAAGTATCCAACATCAGCATAACCAACCAGTTTTGGTTATGAAGATTTGGAATAAAGCAACCCTTGATCTTTTGACCCTTGAGGGTATCTTAATACATATTTAATACCATTCCAATGTCGACGAATCAGAGAAGAACTAAACCTTGCTAATAGATTTACAGAAAATGATATATCAGGTCTTGTATTATTTGCAAGGTATATCAGTGCTCCTATAACACTCAGATATGGTACTTCGGGGCCAATTAGTTCTTCATCATTCTCTCGTGGTTTAAAAGGATCATTATCTCGATCAAGAAATCATACAATCATTGGTGTACTTAATGGACGTGATTCATTCATATTAAATCTTTGTAGGACTTTAGTAGTATATTGTGATTGATGAATGAAAATTACATCCTTAAGATGTTCAATTTGTAATCCAAGACAGAACTTTGTCTTTCCAGAGTCTTTCATTTCAAATTCTTTATTCAAATATTCAACTGCCTTGAAAAGTTCATCATTAGTCCCAATTATATTTAAATCATCAACGTATACTATAATGATCACAAATTCAGATCCAATCTTCTTAATGAAGACACATGGACAAATTGGATCATTTTTATAACCTTCCTTCATCAAATATTTACTCAGACAGTTATACCACATACGTCATGACTGCTTTAATCCGTATAATGATTTATTCATCTCAACAGAATAAAGATCTCGGGATCCAAGATATTTTTCCATCAATTTGAATCCTTATTAGATTTTCATGTAAACGTTATTATTAGTATCACCATAAAGATATGCAGTCATAACATCCATCAGGTGTAATTCAAGTTGTTCATGTATAACAAACGTTATGAGACACTGAAAGGTTAGTGCATCCATTACAGGAGAGTATGTTTCATCATAATCAGTCCCGGGTTTTTGTGAGAAGCCTTGAGAAACTACTCGTGCTTTATATCCCACGACTTCATTATTTTCATTTCTTTTTCTCACAAATATCCATTTGTATCCAACATGCTTAATCCCCTTCAGGTGATTTCATGATCGACCCAAAAACCTCACATTTAGCAAGTGAGTCTAGCCCAGATTGGATTGCGACTTTCCATTGATCCCAATATGACCTTTCACGACGTTCATAAATTGTTTTAGGTTCTCAATCCTTATCCACAATTTCAAGGGCTACATTGTATGAAAATGTGTTATCAACAATGGTCTCCACTCAGTTCCAACATCTTCCAGTGTTTGTGAAATTTATTGAAATTTTCTCTTGATCATGTTCATGTACATCTAGTACATTTACATCCTCTTCAGATTCATTCATATCTCCAACCAACATATGTTGTTTCCCCTTTCTTTAACGGAGATTTTTATCTTTTGAACTAAGTGGTCTCCCATGCTTCAGGCGTAGATTGGAAGCATTGTTGGTAATACCATCAGATTATCCTTCTGGGACATCTATCCTTACTGATGCATTCATAGTAGGTATACATGATTTTGTAACCCATTTTGAATCATTGAATGCACAAGGCAATTGATTTGATAAATTTTACAAATTAATGATCTTTTGAACTTCAAGTTCATTCATATTTGTTCGAGGATCAAGATTTAACAATAAAACAACCTTCCATGATATTTCTTTTGAAGTCGATTGATTTTCCCCTTTGAGTGTTGGAAATAATTTTTCATCAAAATGAAAATCAGTAAATATTATTGTGAATACATCCCCAATCATAATCTTAAGATATTTAATGATCGAGGGAGATTCAAAACCAATATATTTCCCCAATATCCTTTGGGGTCCCATTTTTGTTTGTTGCGGGGGTGCTACAGGCACATATATGGCATAGCCAAATACCCTTAAATATGAAATATTTGGTTCATGTCCACAAGCTAACTATAAAGGGAAATACATGATAGCTTGATGACCTTATTTGAAGCAGTGTTGTTGCATGCAAAATTGCATGTCCTCATACCGAAATAGGCAATTTAGTTTTCATAAGTAATGGTCTAGTGATAAGTTGTAATCACTTTATAAATGATCCAGCTATACCATTTTGTGTATGAACACACGCTACAAGATGTTCAACACTTATTCCCAGTGACATGCAATAATTATTAAAAGCATGTGATGAATATTCACCAGTATTATCAACCCTAATATGCTTGATTAAATAATCAGGGAATTGTTCCCTTAACCTTATTATTTGGGCAAGTAATTTCGCAAACGCCTAGTTGTGAGTGGACAATAAACACACATTGGACCATCTAGTTAACTCATCAATAATGATTATAAAATATCTGAATGGGCCGCATGGTGGATGAATTGGTCCACATGTATCACCATAAATTTGGTCCATGAACTTCAGGGATGCGGTCCTGATCTTTGATGGCGATGGTCTTATGATTAATTTTCCTTGAGAACAAGCAGCACATGAGAAATCATGGGGTGTAAGAATCCTTTTATCAACCAATGGATGACCATGCGTACAATTAATTATTTTCCTTATCATAATTGATCTAGGATGACCCAAAAAATCATGCCCATAATAAATGTATCATGGTTGGTAAACTTCCAGTTTACCATATTTGATTCAATTGTACAAATATTGATAAAGTAAAATCCATATAGAAGTCTCAAAAGCTTATATTGAATCAATTTGTGCTCATTTTTAATGCTTGTTATATAAAGGTATTCAACACATCCTTTATCCATACTCTATATGTGATATCCATTATTACGAATATCTTTAAAACTTAGGAAATTACATTAAGATTTAGGAGAAAACAAAGTATTATTTATCATAATATGTGTACCACCAGATAGACATATTCTTTCTCTTTTGGAGCCTTCGATTAATTATGCACTACCGGTTAATGTACATATATGAACACTACCCATTTTAATGGTGATAAAATATTTCCCATGTTTAAGAATTCTGTGCATTGTTGCGCTGTCGATGAGGTAAATATCTTCATCATAAATATTATTTCCAATGGACCAATTTATATCATTCATCTCTATTAAAGAAAATAAACATGCATATAAGGAATAAATAAAAGAAACAAAATGAAACATGCGATATTTAAAAATATTACAAAACCAAAAAACATAGTTCATTTCAGCCACAAGCATACAAAAACCAAAAACAAAACTTCAATTCCGTTATGAGCATTCATGCTTGATCTATATGCTCATCATCTTCAGGGTGTTCAAAATAATAAAAAATATCAAAGTTTGTAATATCATCATCATATTTCAAAGCTTGGTCAACAAAATTATAGCATCCCGCCTTTTTATAACATAACTTTCATTTCATTACACGGAACTGAGGATCTTTAAGGTTTAGTGTCTTGGAAACAAGGAACATAATACATGAAAACAACATAAAACATTCTTCTTAAACACTTGAAAGGCTTCTCCTTAAGTTTATACTAGGTTCATTACTGCATCTCATAACCTGGGGACATACATCAAAAGAAAGGGTGAGAAGAAGGCCCAGTAAGGGAAACAAGAGAAACATTTTACATTTGAACTAGAGATACTTCAACAAGGTCGTGAAAAGAACTTTAAGGCATGAAAATGAAACCATGAAGCATATCATAATAAAAATAACATTTTTCATAAATTGAATATGTGGATACAACATTTAATATTAACAATCGTTTTGTTTCACCAAGGTCCATCCCTAAGGTGTCGTTAAAAATTGCCAAGGTTATTCACCAAGGCGTCGTTAAAAATGGTCATCTCTAGAGATTAAGTCTTTACCCAATGCATTGGAGCGCTATCTGGGCGCACCCTTGACATGTCTTTATTATCATGTGAGCCACGTATATCATCATCAATCATTTAATAAACAACCCATATAGCATAAAAGAAATGAGTTTCATTTCATAATCACAACGTTTTAAAAACTACTTTAAAGACATAATCTTTATGTCACTTTAAACCCACGGAAAAGGGAAAACAGGTTTCATGTATGTAAATCCCAGAATTTAAAATAGAACATTTTGGTATATATGTGAATACCCCTGTAGAAATAAGAGCTTTGAGTATTCAATTTATAACATAAAATAATTTTGAGAAAAGAGAGAGGCATTTTGAGACGAAAATTCTGCAGCATAACGACTATGTTACAAGGTTTTTAAAAAACATTGAAAAGAGAGGGGACATGGGTTAAACATTCATAAATGACCCATAAAATAGTAGAGGGACAAAATATAAGGTATTTAAGAACATGGTAATGAAATTTGAAAATATACCATATGAAATGAAGAACATGAAAGGAAGACAAAAATAAGATTTCTCTTATGAAAATTCGGCAGCCTAACAGCGTTACATAAACTTCAACCAAAAATGAATTGATGATGTCAACTAGGGTCTCTCATCATATGAACATAAAATATTAGTATGATAGATATAGAGATAATACCCCAACATAATAAAAAGAAACTTTCAAGACTTGACATGGAATTAGAACTTTGAAAAGGAGAAGGGTGAAAGAATCCCTTAAAAATTCGGCAGCCTAACGGCGTCACTTAAACTTCAAAAAAAAATGAATTGATGAGATCAAATAGGGTCTCTCATCATATGAACATAAAAGATCAGTATGATAGATATCGAGATCATACCCCAACATAATAAAAAGGAACTTTCAAGACTTGACATGGAATTATAACTTTGAAAAGGAGAAGGGTGAAAAAATCCCTTAAAAATTCGGCAGCCTAACGACGTCACTTAAACTTCAACAAAAAATGAATTGATGAGATCAAATAGGGTCTCTCATCATATGAACATAAGAGTCCAGTATGATAGATATAGATATCATACCCCAACATAACAAAAAGGAACTTGAAAGAACTGACATGAAAGTAGAACTTCAAAACGAGAAGGGTGAAGAACCACTTAAAAATTCGGCAGCCTAACGGCGCCACTTAAAACTTCAAAATACTGAATTGAAGAGATCAAATGGGGTCTCTAATCATATGATAATAAAATATAAGTATGATAAATTTAGAGATCATACCCCAACATAATAAAAAGGAACTTGAAATACTTTACATGAAAATAGATCTTGAAAAATGAGAAGGGAGAAAGAATCCGTTACAAAAATTTTGGCAACCTAACGGCGCCACTTAAAACTTCATAAAACGAAATAATGCGAGTAAGAGGGGATCTCTAATTATGTGAACATGAAAAGGGAAGTAAGAGGAGTATAAAATAACACCCTTTAACATAAGAACATGGAGCATAAAAGAAATTACATAAAAGAGATTTCTTAAAAAGAAAGAGAGAGATCAGATCCCTTACCTTAAAACGTAACTCTTAAAACTCAAAGGTTGGGACCTTGAGGGCTTGGGGGCACCTTGGGAGGACTCCTTGGGAGGTAAGGAGACCAGAACTTAGTTGGGGGGAGAGTTGGGAGTGAAAACTAAAGGAGGAAAGGGTGAGTATTTATAGGGAAAGTGAGGGGACAAGGCATTAATGGCCAAGGGACACCTCACAAGTGCTTTTCTCAAAACCATGTGCTCTCCCTTGGCATTTACCATGGATTTAGGACACATGGGGCCCCCAAAACAAAAATCCATCACCCTTGGCTGGCCAACCCTTAAAATATCTCATGAAATCATCATGACACAGTTATGATGTCATTAAACATACCAAAACCCTAAAACTGTATTTTTACTATTCACTGAAAATTCAACTTTCTCAGAAAAATCCCAAAATTTCACATTAACCAAATATCAAGGCTCTGATTCAAAAAATGAACTTCATTTTATAAAAATAATTTTCTAAATATTTTTAATTTTATTTTTAAATAAATACACTATTCACTGAAAATTCATTTTTTCAGAAAAATCCCCAAAAATTACCATAACATAATATCGATGCTCTGAGTTCAAAAATAAAGTCCATTTTATAAAAATAATTTTCTAATTACTTTTAATTAAATTTTTAATTAAAAAAAACACTATTCACCCGAAAAAACTAATACTTGACTATAATTTATGAAACCGTTATTTACCCACTTTATTAAATCACATTACTTAATCAAGGTGCCTAGATTATTTTAAAACTTTCTTTAAGTGAGATTACTAATCCATTTGGTCACATTACTAATCCTAAGCATAAAATCACTATTCACAATTTACTATTCATCAAAAATCAAGTTGATCTTATTAGACTCTAAATTTCGTACTGAACATAATTGTAGAAGACCATTTTTTGAAAATCATTACACATTTTTAATTATTTAAGGTTTACATAAACATTTTTTTAAAATATCCTTTCTCTAAAATTCATCAAAAATATGCATACTATATTTATCCGGACATTTGAAAAGTCATAAAAATCATCATAAAAAGAAATCCCAATTTTTATTTAAAATAAAGGATTACACAAGGCAGTTACTGTCTCCTTAAATATCCCCTTATCACACCAGCATAGGAACTAAGTGTAAGGTGTGCTAAGGTGAGAGAATCTGAGGGAGGCTCGGCTAACATCGCACGAGTAATAATTTCTATCAGTTTGAACTTCTCGCAAAGGCGATTCCATTCTAGCTTCACACGATGAAGTTCGGCTTGGGTTTGGTCCAGAGCAAAGCCCAGTGGTGCTACCTCCTTCCCAAGTTCTGTTAGATGGGCTTCGATCGGTCCAAGACTACTGGGTGAGGCCATCAAATCTTCTTTCTATAATAATTAACCAAGATTACTTGTATTTAGAGACAATAATCAAAACTTTTAGTTCCAGCGGTCATATTGACCAATGGTCATATAACAGTCAAAAACCCAACGGTCTCATTTTAATTATACTCATGTTATCAAATGAAACATTTTTGTTGAGTATAAAAATAAAATAAAATAACACATAAAATTAGGAAACAAGATTTATTCAAAATTTCGGGTCGTTACAATCTTTCCCCCTTAAGAAATTGCGTCCTCGCAATTTTTAAAATTGGGTTTTGAAATTTCATTGAAAGTCCCACATCGGAAAAGGAGTCAGTAAAATTATTACTTTAAAAGAAAGAAAGGGAAGTACAAAGGTCACCCGAGTTAACCCACACTAGGATTCCATGTAGGAAAACATGGACATGGAAGAAAAACAAAGGGTCAAGTTCTGGGGGAGAGTGATAGAGAACATGATTAGGAGAAAGTTAACCATAAGAAAATCCCAAACTTATGATGTGTGTAAACGGTCTTTGATTACCTAGTAGGAAACGTAAACCAACAACGTTTTTGTTTTACGTTCTTTTTCATAATTTTGAGGAATTCATTTACAACATAAAACAAAAATATAAGAAAATATACCTATCTTCATGTAGAGTTTCATCCTTTAATAAGTTTCTACCCAAAACTAATCTTTTCTCCAAACTACGAGCATTCAAAACTACTTGGTCTCATCAAAACACAAGAATCATCTTCTAGAGAATCACATAATCCACAAAAGATTAACTATCTATTTCTTCTATTTTTAAACATTATCCCAAAAACAGAAAGGGTAAGGTAAAACAACTCTTCAAAAAGAAAGAATCCCATAGGAATGGAAACTAATTTTAAATATTCAATGTTCCATGGTACTACCCATAGTTCATCATTGACTATTCCATAAATAACGGTCTTTAAGATTCCTCAAAATAAACCAAACTAATATTGAAACCCAAATACAAGAAGGATTTGATAACATAGTCTTCGAAAATAAACTTCATTGTTCATCTCCAAACAACATCAACCACTCCTAACATCTTATAACAAAAGTAGCTAACCTAAAAATATTTTACCCAATATAGGTTAATCATTTCCATAAGTAACCTAAATTACTATAAGTCCACATTAAATTCATCGATTCTTCAAAATATAAGTCAACCTTACTCCTCAATGAAAATACCGTAGTAATCTATTTACCTCGATCATATAGGATCCCCAAAATAGTGAGCGTCTTCCAAAATAATAATCATCTTTTAATCCCCTAATCATCACTATCATATTAATATGGCAATCATCGCATTTCCTATCACATTGGTTGTTGGGACACGTTCTTCCATTTCCCACCATTAACTAAGAAAAGAAACTACAATTAGGGGCTTAAATACTTAACCAATAATCATGAAAAGGAGCTTAAAGCATATAAGAATAACTTGTAGAAGAAAAGTATACCCTAACTTGTGATACCCTAGGTTCCCATCTAGGTTATCCATGATCATATATTCTTATGTGAATCTTTATTTTATTTTATCTTTGTTCCTTTAACAATGGTTCATACTAAGCTTATGAATTTACCAAAGCATATCCCCCGGGAGTGTCGTAACCAAGAGTGCAGCAAGGCCCGTTGTCGTGTACCAGTTCCTGTTCGAGTATAGCTCAAAGCGGTGTTTTCGGGTTTTACCCCTATGTACATCTGTTCCAGAGACACCTCTACCTGCTCGTATCCAGACAGGGATGTATTTGCTTGGCAACCCCTTACTCAATATTCACCAAAATACCAGGAAGATTTCCTATATTTTAACTTTTCTATAGGCTTATTCCTAAAGTTTTCATATCCTAATTTCAACAAATAACTAAACCATCCTTTGATACCAACTATAACATCCCTTCTTTTTATAACAAAACTTTCATTTCATTACACAGAACTGAGGATCTTTAAGGTTTAGTGTCTTGGAAACAAGGAACATAATACATGAAAACAACATAAAACATTCTTCTTAAACACTTGAAAGGCTTCTCCTTAAGTTCATCCTAGGTTCATTACTGCATCTCATAACCTGGGGACATACATCAAAAGAAAGGATGAGCAGAAATCCCAGTAAGGGAAATAAGAGAAACATTTTACATGTGAACTAGAGATACTTCAACAAGGTCGTGAAAAGAACTTTAAGGCATGAAAATGAAACCATGAAGCATATCATAATAAAAATAACATTTTTCATAACTTGAATATGTGGATACAACATTTAATATTGACAATCGTTTAATTTCACCAAGGTCCATCCCCAAGGTGTCGTTAAAATTTACCAAGGTTATTCACCAAGGCGTCGTTAAAAATTGTCATCTCTAGAGATTAAGTCTTTACCCAATGCATTGGAGCGCTATATGGGCGCACCCTTGACATGTATTTATTATCATGTGAGCCACATATATCATCATCAATAATTTCATAAACAACCCATATAGCATAAAAGAAATGGGTTTCATTTCATAATCATAACGTTTTAAAAACTGCTTTAAATACATGATCTTTATGTCACTTTAAACCCACGGAAAAGGGAAAGCGGGTTTCATGTATGTAAATCCCAGAATTTAAAATAGAACGTTTTGGTATATATGTGAATACCCCTATAGAAATAAGAGCTTTTAGTATTCAATTTATAACATAAAATAATTTTGAGAAAAAGAGAGAGGCATTTTGAGACGAAAATTCTGCAACATAACGGCTATGTTATAAGGTTTTTAGAAAACATTGAAAAGAGAGGGGGAATGAGTCAAACATTCATAAATGACCCATAAAATAGTATAGGGACAAAATATAAGGGATTTAAGAACATGGTAATGAAATTTGAAAATATACCATATGAAATGAAGAACATGAAAGGAAGACAAAAATAAGATTTCTCTTATGAAAATTCGGCAGCCTAACAGCGTTACATAAACTTCAACCAAAAATGAATTGATGATGTCAAGTAGGGTCTCTCATCATATGAACATAAAAGATCAGTATGATAGATATAGAGATCATACCCCAACATAATAAAAAGGAACTTGCAATACTTGACATGGAATTAGAACTTTGAAAAGGAGAAGGGTGAAAGAATCCCTTAAAAATTTGGCAACCTAATAGCGTCACTTAAACTTCAACAAAAAATGAATTGATGAGATCAAATAGAGTCTCTCATCATATAAACATAAAAGATTAGTATGATATATATAGAGATCATACCCCAACATAATAAAAAGGAACTTGCAAGACTTGACATGGAATTAGAACTTTGAAAAGGAGAAGGGTGAAAGAATCCCATAAAAATTCGGCAGCCTAACGGCGTCACTTAAACTTCAACAAAAAATGAATTGATGAGATAAAATAGGGTCTCTCATCATATGAACATAAAAGATCAGTATGAAAGATATCGAGATCATACCCCAACATAATAAAAAGGAACTTGCAAGACTTGACATGGAATTAGAACTTTGAAAAGGAGAAGGGTGAAAAAATCCCTTAAAAATTCGGCAGCCTAACGGCGCCACTTAAAACTTCAAAATACTGAATTGAAGAGATCAAATGGGGTCTCTCATTATATGATCATAAAATATTAGTATGATAAATTTAGAGATCATACCCCAACATAATAAAAAGGAACTTGAAATACTTTACATGAAAATAGATCTTGAAAAATGAGAAGGGAGAAAGAATCCGTTACAAAAATTTCGTCAGCCTAACGACGCCACTTAAAACTTCATAAAACGAAATAATGAGAGTAAGAGGGGATCTCTCATTATGTGAACATGAAAAGGGTAGTAAGAGGAGTATAAAAGAACACAATTTAACATAAGAACATGGAGCATAAAAGAAATTACATAAAAGAGATTTCTTAAAAAGAAAGAGAGAGATTAGATCCCTTACCTTAAAACGCAACTCTTAAAACTCAAAGGTTGGGACCTTGAGGGCTTGGGGGCACCTTGGGGGAGGACTCCTTGGGAGGTAAGGAGACCAGAACTTCATTGGGGGAGATTTGGGAGTGAAAAATAAAGGAGGAAAGGGTGGGTATTTATAGGGAAAGTGAGGGGACAAGGCATTAATGGCCAAGGGACACCTCACAAGTGCTTTTCTCAAAACCATGTGCTCTCCCTTGGCATTTACCATGGAGTTAGGCCACATGGGGCCCCCAAAACAAAAATTCATCACCCTTGGTCGGCCAACCCTTAAAATATCTCATGACATCATCATGACACAGTTATGATGTCATTAAACATACCGAAACCCTAAAACTGTATTTTTACTATTCACTGAAAATTCAACTTTCTCAGAAAAATCCCAAAATTTCACATTAACCAAATATCAAGGCTCTGATTTCAAAAATGAACTCCATTTTATAAAAATAATTTTCCAAATATTTTTAATTTTATTTTTAAATAAATACACTATTCACCGAAAATTCATTTTTTCAGAAAAATCCCCAAAAATTACCATAACATAATATCGATGCTCTGAGTTCAAAAATAAAGTCCATTTTATAAAAATAATTTTCTAATTATTTTTAATTAAATTTTTAATTAAAAAAACACTATTCACCCGAAAAAACTAATACTTGACTAATAATTTATGAAACCGTTATTTACTTACTTTATTGAATCACATTACTTAATCAAGGTACCTAGATTATTTTAAAACTTTCTTTAAGTGAGATTACTAATCCATTTGGTCACATTACTAATCCTAAGCATAAAATCACTATTCATAATTTACTATTCATTAAAAATCAAGTTGATCTTATTAGACTCTAAATTTAGTACTGAACATAATTGTAGAAGACCATTTTTTGAAAATCATTACACATTTTTAATTATTTAAGGTTTACATAAACATTTTTTTTTAAATATCTTTTCTCTAAAATTCATCAAAAATATGCATACTATATTTATCCGGACATTTGAAAAGTCATAAACATCATTATAAGAAGAAATCCCACTTTTTATTTAAAATAAAGGATTACACAAGACAGTTATGGTCTCCTTAAATAGCCCCTTATCACACCAGCATAGGACCTAAGTGTAAGGTGTGCTAAGGTGAGAGAATCTGAGGGAGGCTCAGCTAACATCGCACGAGTAGTAATTTCTATCAGTTTGAACTTCTCGCAAAGGTGATTCCGTTCTAGCTTCACACGATGAAGTTCGGCTTGGGTTTGGTCCAGAGAAAAGCCCAGTGGTGCTACCTCCTTCCCAAGTTCTGTTAGATGGGCTTCGATCGGTCCAAGACTACTGGGTGAGGCCATCAAATCTTCTTTCTATAATAATTAACCAAGATTACTTTTATTTAGAGACAATAATCAAAACGTTTAGTTCCAACGGTCATATTGACCAATGGTCATATAACAGTCAAAAACCCAACAGTCTCATTTTAATTATACTCATGTTATCAAATGAAACATTTTTGTTGAGTATAAAAATAAAATAAAATAACACATAAAATTAGGAAACAAGATTTATTCAAAATTTCAGGTCGTTACAAAAATTCACTTCAACATTATTTTCCTCTCCTTTGATAAATTGTTGATAAAGATCAACAAAATGCTTTGGAATACGATAGGTACACAACCAATTCCCCTTCATGCCACATCAAAAGTAATTAATGTCATTGCTCTTTGCTTTCTTAATTTGTGGCTATTCATTATTCGACCACTTTTAGTGGTGCCCTTTCCTCTTCTCATTTGGTGTATGACCACCTCAAACAAATGAATTTCCTCACCCTCGATTGCGTCGATTCTTCCTATGACCTTGATTAAAAGCATCCACATTTGCTTCAGGGAATGGAGTCACACCAATAGGTTGTGATTCATGATTTCTCATTAAGAGTTCATTATTTTGTTCAGCAACAAGAAGACAATAAAGTAATTCAGAGTATTTTGTAAAACCTTTCTCATAATATTGTTTTTATAGAATGACATTCAAGGCATAGAAATTAGAATAAGTTCTTTCCAACATATTAGTATCAGTGATAGTATCTCCATATAATTTTAGTTGTGATGTTATTTTAAATATTGCAGAGTTGTATTCACTTACCGATTTATAATTTTGGAATTGCAAATGACTCCACTCAAATATTTCTCTTGGTAGTATTGCAAGTTAAAGGTGATCATAACGCTCATTTAGATTTTTCCATAACACCAAAGGATCCTTCACAGTGAGGTACTCATTCTTCATATCCTCATAGAGGTGATGGTGGAGGAATATTAGGGCTCGATCATGGTCTTGGGTGGAAGTGTGATTTACAAATTTAATTGCTTTGCCAATTCCATTTGCATCAAAATTCATCTCTGCATCTAGAATCTAAGAAAAGTAATTCTTCCCAGAAATGTCAATAGGGATAAATCCATGCTTCACAATATTCACCATGGAAAATTTATCTTACCAGTATGACTAGCTTTTTTACTTTGTAGAGCAGTCGTGCTGTAAGATTTTGTGAAATTTTTCGATTGAAGATAAAACGAAACAAAGCATATAACGATGTTGAATGCTCAGGATGATGATGGTGAAGTAAAACATATCAATCACAACAGAACATAAAATAAATAACACAAGTATATGGTCACTCAAAATCACATACACATACATTTTATTCCATTAACATGTCACTATATTTATAGATTACAAAAGGGTTGATCCAATGGAAAAAATTAATTCTTATGAATTAGATCCAATGTTGGGAATACAAATGGTTTGGGGCATATGAAGAGACTTGTTGGGAAATGAATAGACCTAATTCATTATGATTTATGACATCCACATAATTAATGATAATTCATAACAAGAGATTTTTTGTTTTATTTTTTATCACATTCTATAGTGATTAAAAACTATATTTAAAATGAAGTTACCAACCATGAGGAATTTAAAATCATAGATAAAGACTCTAAATTCGAGTAGTTTCCATTAAAGTGGAGGTAAAACAATATATATGAGGTGAAATTTTAGCAAAAGATCATGTAACAATAATATGGATATAAAGTCACAAGTTCACCTCATATCAAAGGTATATATTTTTTGATACAAAAAATTTTATTTGTCATGAAACAACTTGGCTACCCTTGACTCAGGAACTTGTGTTGGTTCATGACAAGGTCCAAAAGGGTGTTCCCCCACAAACCCAAATGTCTGGATATCAAAAATACTCTTTGGGGACGATTTCCCTCACTAAGTAAAACAAAAGGTTGTATTCAATAATATAACATGAATATGACATTCATTAGTGAGTCATGCATCTATATAAGTGGGTGAAATAATCATCATAATCCCAACATAACATAATATCAAAGGAAACTTGGAAGAAACAAAACATCATAATAACGACTAACTAAAATAAAGGATACAATTGAAGTTTCCAAAATACTAAAGGGGCAGGATGCGAAGTTAATAAGGCAATAAATCATCAAGAGAATATATACTAAAAATTGAACATAATAGACAAAAGAAATGGTCACCCATCACCATGTGACACAAGGTCTCATCCCACCATATCACCTCTATCAACTCAGATAAAGCTATAAAAAACACCCATTGTCTCCAAGTGGTGTATTTCCTTTACCCACATCCATGCAAACAAGGTCTGCACATACTCATGATGTAGGGTGTGAGTAACAATCCCAGTAGGATGCTGCCAAGTGCTTTATATCAATAATTTGTTAGAAAAACTAAACATGCTAGTTTGAATATAATAAATGAAAACATATTTTAAGCTTTCTATTGAAAACAAGCACAAAGTGTGTTGCTGTTACTAAGATCCAGAATGGATAAAGAAACTTTTAAAGTTAATTTTCAAAGTAACATCATGGTATTACACCCTATAGTCACTAAGGCTAGATCACCTAGAGATACCACGTCACTAATTCCTACAGTGTCCTCAATTAATAGAATGGATGAGAATTATGTCACTGACCAATGGCAGTGCCACATAAACTACTCTACTATCATAACTAGTGGTGGGGGACCTTGTCCCGTATAGGTTAACTTTCCCAAGTACCAGGTGATTTTCATGAGGTTTGTTTAGTACCACTTTAATCACTAAACAAGTCATTTTCATTAATAATTTCATAAACAGTTCCAATTTCTACTCAACACATGGTTTTTCCATTTCCAAAACATAAAGGGAACATTTTAATCATAAGGCACTCAATAAATATGTAACGCCCTGACCAAAATCAATGGATTCGAGCCAGAGTACCACATAGCCTCATGTGTGTCTCCTAGTACACAAGAGATTTTCGACTAGCAATGAGGGTCTAAGTGTCATTGGTTAGGATACTATATCCTTAATATCAATAAATACAAGCATAAACTATAGCACAACAAAATAAGTAAACAATGCTAAAACATATGGCATGGCATGTATCTCAAGTCATACAAAAAAACCAAAGAACCCCAAAGTGGAAAGCCAACAAAAGTGTGAGAAAGATAGGTAAGTAAATAAACACTATGAAATCACTCCAGAGTTTATCCCAACATCATCTCCAAACACCAAGCTCCATCTCTAAGATCTATGTCATTGAGTTCTTTCCTTTTCCTGCATCCTTGGTCACAAAGCCTATGCGTGCATCAAGATGTCTATTCAGGGTGTGAATATAAATCCAGTAGAACACCACCAATGAATCCTTAACACGAGTGCACATGCATAAGAGTGTATGTCGTGATAATAACTAAATGTTCAAGCAACAACATACAATCATGCACAGAGTGATCGTACACTAACCAAGCTACCACAACCCCCGGTTGTACCTACTTCGGCTCTATGTCAGAAGTGTAGTCATAACAAAGTCACAAACAAGTGTTGACTATAAGGTCACCACATGTACTCCACTACAACCATAAGGCTAACGAGTCTCAGGTCATGCCACAAGTGTCACGACCTGAACCAAGATGGGGCTCGAGCCGCAACTACCCCAAGCCTACCTCCATAGGCCAGGGGGTGGTGACAAGCACCGAAGGCACAACTAATCTTGGGGAGGACTTTTCCTAATAACCCGCACACACACACACACACAATTAACTTAATGAAAAAGTGTAGAGGGGAGAAAATAAAAGATGAAACACTGTTATAAATAAACCAAACATGCATGAACCTCTAAACAGTATGAAGTACAATAGTGTAAACTGAAAAGAAAAGGGAAAAAATACACGCCCAACCAGAAATGTATCCCAACCTAACAAAAAACTAGAAAAGTAAAATAGCTAAGAGAGACCAGATCTTGGATCCTAGGTTACGACCACTATACATGGTCCAAGCACCCAGTATCCCTATGCTCCTATGAAGTCACGATCAACCTATTTCTTGTCTTCATAAGACACAACATGTGCGGGCAAAGCCCATGTAGGGGTGATTATATACATACCCAGTAGAACACCTCGAAAGGGTGAAGGGAGAGAATTAAGAGATACAAAAAAAGAGGAAATTAGTAGATAAAACAAGGTACAATGAAAGAGTACAACTCATTCCAACAAGAGAATGAAAGTCAAATCATCCAAACACAAGGAGATCAACACAACGAGAAGATGAACTTATTTTTGAGTCTTCGCTACCTATAGTAGAATAGTATATTTATCTAACCATGAGAATCTAGACATGCAAAAAACATGGCATACCCCACACATCATCACCTCTTCTAGAAGGAGAGTAAGCATAACCCAAGGAGTGGGTACCGAAGAAGGATATATATGCTTAGTCAAAGAAGCCTAGGTGAGAGAGTAAGGGAATATTCATCTCACAACTCAGCCCAAGAAGAAGATTAACCAATAGTTCGAAAATAGGTCCATAAACGATGCCCAACATCTCATGCGTCTACCCTGAATACACAAGTCTAAGGGACTCAATCACTGCACCTTGATACTATCCGCTTTGGGCGACACTGACTCACCCACACGATTCTAGGTCATGTTACAAGGACACACCTTGGTGGGGAAAGCGTCCCTCTTCCTCATGAGTCCAAAGCTACATCAAACCATGTCTCGTCACTGTGCCACATAGTCGAGGGGCTAAAAGTTCTAGGTAAGGATCCCATATCCTGGTATAACAAGAGAGTCCTACTATAATAGTCACCGAGGAACTCCACTGTCCAGCCCGACTGGAGGGTAATGCTTGAGAATATCATTGGGGAACACCATTGCCCAATCCTACTAAAGGGTAAGCTCGATAAGGTCATCAGGGAACTCCACTGCCCGACCCTACAAGAGGGTAAGCCTGAAAAGATCATCGGGGAACGCCACTGCTAAGCCTTGCTAGAGGGTAAACCCAGAATTTTGAGGAACTCCATTGTCCAGTCCTACTAGAGGGTAACTCAGAAAGATCATTGGGGAACACCGCTGCCCAGCCCTGCTAGAGGGTAAGCCTGATACTGTCATTAGGGAACTCTACTATCCAACTATTCTAGAGGGATACACTTAGAAGATGTCATCAGGAAACTCCACTACCCATCCCTGTTGGGGGTTAAGCCTGATACTGTCATCGGGGAACTCCACTGCCTAGTCCTGTTGGAGGGTTACACCCGAAAATATCTAGTGATTATGTATGATAGCTGTCATCATCGGGTGTTTCCTTAGTGATTTCCAAACTCAAAACATTTCACATCGTATCTTGAAAGCCACCACTTAGAGAACCATCGTGTTCTATGTGAAAAAACACTTAGGATAAGCTACTCACATGCTAAAATATGAGTTCAAATGAAGGAGATATGGATGTTCAAAGATTTCTCAGAAGATATCAAGTGAAACATGATGTGTGAGGGGGCTCACACTACTTATGGTTCCGCTCCACAACCTGGTCATGTCCTTGGCTGACACACGACTCCACCCCATGTAGTATAACACACCGTGTGGGTAGACTACATGTCATGTATTGACTAACCAGGACCGAGGCTATATCCTATGGTCGTGTCCATGTACTAGGTTCCCATGTCTATATACTCTGGTACATGATGTTTTGGGACACACAAGATGTTGCCTGTGTGATCTGGATGTGTCTGTGTACTCGACATGTGGCATGTGCTTGCCTGTGTGATCTATCACACGACTCACTCACATAGAGATGGTTATACACGATGTGTTAAGAGAGATACACATTGTGTCATCCTTATGGGTTTCCAAAACCCTAAAATCACCATTGAAAGGGGATACATGCTGTGTGGTCTTCATTGAACACAACGTGTAGTCAGGATTTTTCCAGAAACTTCAGATCAACAAATTCGATCTTCAAGCTTCAAATCTGGCTCCACCGCTATAGATCCTACCTTGTTTCCTCCCAAATCTCATGAATATGGTTTCAATTCATGCTTACAGACCATCATTCATTGGGAATTACTTTCGGTGGAGATTTGGTGAACCACCATACATTCTAAAAGTCATCACGTCTTCATTCGTCAAGATCTTGGAGATTGAACATAGGATTGGTCATCCTCGCCTCACAATGATTCCATATATATGATTTACTTGCAAAGTTGTTAACATTTTGTCAATACACCATGTATTCAGGTGCCCAATCGAGCTCAGGTCGCCCGAAAATCATCGAACCGAGACCTCGAGGATCCAACCAGTGAAAAATGCATATAGAAACGAGGGATAAAATAACCAAAAACAAAGTTTTAATCATCACCATCCAAGAATTATTGGATGACGATCAAGAATGGGGCAATGGGGTTAGAACATCGATTAAAAAAATAAATGAAAAAATTATAGTACATTGGCACATGTAAAGGCTTTAGGGAGGGGTGTGACACATGCCTGTCATGGGGCGTGGTCAAAAGCAATTATAATTTTTCCTAGTGCAGCACAGTGGCTGACCAAGGTCGTCTCACTTGAGGATCTTCTTAGTTTGTTCACCTACTTCTTATAAATCACCTAAAATATTTCTTTTTGTTGTTTTTTATTTTAAATAAAACAATGAAAAATCTTTTTGTGTTTTTGATTATTTAAATCAATGACATGAAAAATAAGAGTTTAAACTAATATGTAAATCTAAAAAGAATGAGTTAATAAGAAATCACTTGGTTTTAGGGTTCAATTTAAGGTTCAATCATTATTCACTTTTATATGTTTCATTTTATTTTGATAATACAAACATGAAATCTCATGTTTGAACTTCTATTATTTATTTATAAATTGTGGAATATCATTGAATGTAAAAGCACTCTTAATTTCACCTCCTCCTTTAATCAAGATTGACGACACTCCTTGGTATAGGAGGTGTCATCTCCCTAGACCCAACTCTATCGATGTTGTTTCATCCATTGATTATCTCAACTCCAATGTATGAAGAACTAGCCAATGAAGAAAGGGAAAAGTGATTAAATAAAAGAATAGAGATAGATTGAGTTGCATGTCATTGGGGGCAATCACCACATCAGGGACATTCATCTCACTCATGCATGCTACACAATTCTATCTATAAACTTAAAATTAAACATTAAATAAAATTCAAGAACACTTTCACCTCCCCCCCAGGCCAAGCCTTGGGGTCAACCTCTCATTTCTGAGAGTAAGAGACTACTTGGTGGAGTGGGTGGAAGAGGAGAATAAGAAAAAGAAAGAATAATAAAGTAAAAAAATAATGGTGGATGAGAGAAGTAAAATAAAATGGAAGAATAAGGGATGAAAAGAGAGGGGGGGGGAGTGACAAAGAATAAAATAAAATAAAATATATAATTTATAAAGAATATTAAAATAATAATAATAATTATTATATTTAAGATAATATTTTTTGAAAAAGGAGAAGAGAAAAAGAAAATAAGAAAATAAATTTTAAAATAATAATCTTAAAATAAATATAATAATAATAATAATAATACTAATGATATTAATTATGATGATACTAATAAAAATTAAAAAGAAGAAGAATTAAAGGAGATGATGAAATTGGTGGAAACAAAATTAAAATAAATGCATGATTTTATTAGAAATTGAAATTACAATTGAAAAATAAAAAAATGAAGAGGAAGAAATGGGGGAGATTTGTAGCTGAACTCCTCCTTGGTGGTGTTTACCGATGATCTGAGATGGAGGGGTTCACCTCCTTTTATAGGCGAGGAGGGAGAGTTTTTGGATCTATAATTATTTTTCTAAAAGTTTTCACATGGTGGGACCCATTAATGGTCAGATCAATGAATGTTGTATCCTTGAAAGTTGTTCCAAATTATGTTACACATTTTCCCTCAAAATTTAAGCTTTATAATCCATGTTTATTAAAATATATTTTCAATTTACTCCAATATTTATTTCTTCCCAAATGATTCATAAATGTTTCTTCAATGTTGAGCGTCAAATGGACCCCTTAATGATCAAATAATTCCTTCAAATTTAATGGATAAACGTGCCTATGAGTCATATTTTGAATTCATCTATAACCACCTCAATTGGAGGCATGTATCATGATTTATGCCTCATTTCTGGAGTGGGGTCCGCTCTATCTACCTGAAAGGTTTTTCAACTTGATTGATTTTTCCGGGACTCTAGATGTTCGAATTAGATCGGGGTCTAGAAGGAAAGTTGTAGCCCAAAAATAAATGAATCCTAAAAAAAATAATCACATAAATTGGATCTATAATGTAAAATATATGATCAACATATCAAAGTGATTAAAATCTATCAAAATTACAGAATTAAGTAATTTTCATATTTTAGCTCATTTTCATTCTATAATTAAAATTTTCCATTATTTTAATAAAACATTGAAATAAATGGATTTTATCATTGAAAATCATGAATAAACCATCAAAAATTGAATAAAAATATGCACATAATTTTGGTCTATCAAATACCTCCACACTTAAACCATGCTTGTTCTCAAACATAAAATATCAACAAGAAGTTAAAGAGGGTACCAATATTATCAATATTCAATTTCAATGTAATAAAATCAAACAATTATAAATGTTAAATAAAATTTCAAATTCCACATAAAATATCAATTAAATTTTTCATTTTTTCAATGAAACAGCCAATCTATGTATTTCACTTTTCCCCTTTAGAAAAATGATTGAAATTTTCCTTTCATTCATTCAATCTCCTAAATTCATTATTATTAAACATGCCAAATCACGATTCACCTCATATGAATCCTTTCAATCGTATCACATAATAAAATTCAAGTATATTTATGCTCATATCACGAGAACATGTTTCTTATCCATATGCTTTTAAAAGAACTACTTTCTCCACTTTGTAAAGGCAAAAGATACATAAAATAATGAGAGCATGAAATAAAGGTTCTAATGACTCTAAGGCTTAAGTTTGGTGTGATTTGATGTTTAAAAATAAAGATTAAGGAAGATGTTTAACTCTTAAAGCATAAAGCATGATATTCAAAGTAAAAAAGTTTAATAAAGTTCTCCCATTAAAAGCATCATCTACCACTCCACCAAAAACTTTTAAAGCAAGGGTCATGAATAATGAAAGCATAGTGAATGATGTGCACCTTATTTAATTTTTTCTCTACTTTTCTACTTTTTTTTCAAAGTATATTTTCTTATTTTTTTAGAAGTTATGGTTAGAAAAAAACTCATATCCACCACCTAACCACATATGATAAAAATAATCAGTCCGGTGATGATGATTTTTTTTATTCTAAGTCACAACCTATTCCTTTATTTATTTATTTTTTAAGAAGGGAAAACAATTAGGTACATTGAACGAATCAAAAACCTTTATTTATTCCCAAAATATCACCCCATACTTCTTCCTTACAATGTATTTCATCTCATCCACCATGATTCCCTTCACCCCCACACTTCAGCTTTAAAATATCATGCAAATACCAAGAGTAGGGTATGAATGAATAAAAATGGCTTGAAACATAGCTCATTACTAACAAGGTCATTCATGGTCTCTATGGGCTAAATAAGGATTGATGTAGATGTGGTCTTTTAAGGATAAATGTATTTTCAAAGGATGCCTTAATCATTTTAAATTTGTTTTTTCATAGTGATAGTTTTGACAAGTTCAAATTCAAGTTCTAGCAGGTGGCATGTTCCAAGATCACTCAAGAAATATGATCAAGATAAATTAGGAAGTACTTAGTCTAGAAATCCTTTGGGAATGAGACATATGATATTGGACAATCACTCAAGGAATGATTAATAATAAAAAATCAATTCACATGAATTTTAGAAATTTCAAAGCATGAAAAATGGTTGGGAAATTTCATTTACATGAATCAATCAATTATGTAAAATCACGAGTCCTCATTTTAATATCCATGTTTCACTTTAATAATTCAATTATCCATTTTACTCATTAAATTTTATTAACATTGAAATATAAAACTTGACATCATAATATTTCTAAGAAACTCATGTATCCTATATTAGAAAATTAAAGCATAATCCAAGTGTGAGCATGTAATTTCACTTTAAATCTTAAAACATGATTTTGGACAAAAATGTAAGGAGTTTAAAATTTTAAACAATAAAAATGAACTACCTTTCCCATAAAGATTAGTCCTTATCTTCCACTATTTAAGGATTAATTTTCCCATTTATGAACCTACAAAAGAGAATTACTCAATTAAGCACAATGATCATGTCATTAAAGCTAAAAAAGATAGGAGGGAGTGGGATACATGCTAGACTACTTCCTAATAAATGAAATCAAAATCTAAATTCCTAGAAAGAATGTAAAAATAAATCTTGGTATGATCCCCCAAATGGGCCCTGAATTTTTACTGCCTTTAGAGGGTAGTACCAGCTGTTATTCAAAGTCTGATGGTGGTTGGGGCTTCTTTGGCTTAAACCACCACATGTGGATTTTACCAGCATCTACTTATTTTTTCTTATTGAGGATAATTCCATGTATAAATTACACTATACCCCCCCTCACAATGTGGTAAAACTTTCATGGCGGGGTAGGATGAATTATGGACCATCCTCTTACTTGGTTTCTACTTATGCAACCTCTTTCTCTTCCAATGCTGGCTTCACATAGGCTGCATGACTTGTAATTTCAAAATTAGGGTTATAATGTATTTTTAATTTGACAGAATTTAAACATGAAGAATGTCAATCAGAAATCC
The DNA here is from genome assembly GCA_963277665.1 of Viscum album. Lineage (NCBI taxonomy): Eukaryota > Viridiplantae > Streptophyta > Magnoliopsida > Santalales > Viscaceae > Viscum > Viscum album. The sequence continues at coordinate 912,904,120 of OY728145.1, forward strand.
ACCTTTCAATATGAGCATGTTCTATCCTAATTTCATCTGGCTCAACCACTTGGATCTCTTCATGGGCTCAAATGAATGTTCAATAAAATCAGAGATCTTCATGTGTTCCTCAACAGGTGCATGTTCAGTTTCATCATCTTCCTCCATGAAAAAATGCGAGTCATACATATTTTTAAAATAAAAATAGCAGGGAGTGATACTCAATTCAGTTTCAATGAAATTGGAATATAAAGAGTTCATACAAGGGTTAACTCCCTGAATTGGTTTGGCTTGAATCTCCTCTTCAAATGAAAGCGCCTCTTGGAGTCGATCTTCAGTGGATGGAGGAAGGTAGTCAAGATCCTCTATCCTTACTTAAAATTACACCTCTTGGGTGGATTCTTATTCTTCCAAGGATATAGATATATGCAATGATGGTTTCTCTTCTACATTTTAAGGAATTAGGTTATCATGTTTTATTTCGATTTCTTCCCATTTGATCCAAAATTTATCCAAATTCACATGATATAACTCTTGTAAATCAGAATAAAATGATCTTTAATCTATCTCCTACAATAATGGTTGAGTGAGGTGTAATGAATCTTCAGGTAACTCCACCTTTACCTCCTTAGGTTCTTTAATTTCAAAGACAAGTGGTGAAATTTCTTCTACCACTTCCTCAGGTTCTTACTCTAGCTTAGGGTCAGGTTGCTCCATTAATGAACAAACATATTCAAATGCTCTTTCAAGTTTTATTATTAGTTTTTATATGCTTTCTCTAAGCTCTTTCACCTGAGCTCTATTATAATCTTCTTCTTCCTCTTCTTCTTATTTTTGTTGATCCTATTGCACCTGTGAGTAATCTAGCCACACATAATAATCTGAATTTGAATACATCATGGAAAAATATATTTTTTAGATAAAAATAATGAAAATATATCTACATTGTGAAAATATAAAAAATAAGTAAACTACTGATTAGCCTCCTGAAAATAATGCCAATTTTAACACATGCCTGTCGTGGGGTGTGGTAAAAAGCAATTATAATTTTTCCCATTATAGCACAGTGACTGACCAGGGTCATCTCACTTGAGGAGCTTATCAGTTTGTTCACCTACTTCTTCTAAATCACCTAAAATATTTTTTTTTGTTTTTTATTTTAAAGAAAACAATAAAAAATATTTTTGTGTTTTTTTTATTTAAATCAATGACATTCAAAATAAGAGTTTAAACTAATATGTAAATCTAAATAGAACGAGTTAATAAGAAATCACTTGGTTTTAGGGTTTAGTTAAGGTACAATAATTATTATATTTTATATGTTTTATTTTAGTTTGATAATACAAACATTAAATCTCATGTTTGAACTATTATTCTTTATTTATAAATTGTGGAATGTCATTGAATGTCAAAGCACTCTTAATTCCACTTCCTCCTTTAATCAAGGTTGATGAAACTCCTTGGTCTAGGAGGTTCCATCTTCTAGGAACCAACTCTATCGATGTTGTTTCATCCATTGATTAGCTCAACTCCAACATGTGAAGAAATAACCAATGGAGAGAGGGAAAAGTGATTAAATAAAATAATAGAGATAGACTGAGTTGTATGTAATTGGGAGCAGTCACCACATCAGGGACATTCGCCTCACCCATTCATGCTACTCAATTCTATCTACAAACTTAAAGTTAAACTTTAAAAAAATTCAAAAACACCTTCACCTCCCCCCAGGCCAAGCCTTGGGGTTAACGTATTATTTATGAGAGTAAGAGATTACTTAGTGGAGTGGGTTGATGAGGAGAAGAAGAAAAAGAAAGAAGAAAAAAGTAAAAAAAGAATGGTGGATGAGAGAAGCAAAATAAAAATAGAAGAATGGGGGATGAGAAGAGAGAGAAAGAGGGAGGGGGGAGGGGGAAAGAGAATAAAATAAAATAAAATAAGAAAATATATAATTTATAAATAATGTTAAAATAATAATAATAATAACAATAATAATAATAATAATTACATTTAAGAGAATAATTTTTGAAAAAGGAGAAGATAATAAGAAAACAAGAAAATAAATTTTAAAATAAGAATATTAAAATAAATATATTAATATTAATATTAATATTAATACTAATGATATTAATTATGATAATTCTAATAAGAATTAAAAAGAATAAGAATTATAGAAGAGGATAAAATTGGTGGAAATAAAATTAAAATAAATGAATGATTTTATTATAAATTGAAATTATAATTGAAAACTAAAACAAAAATAAAGAAAAAAAATGAAGAAGAAGAAATGGGGGAGATTTTCAGTTGGACTCCTACTTGGTGGAGATCTCCTTTTTGGTGGTGTCACTCAATGATCTAGGATGGAGGGGTTCACCTCTTTTTATAGGCGAGGAGGGAGAGTTTTTGGCTCCATAATTCTTCCTCTGAAAGTTTGCATGTGATTGGACCCATTAATGGTCGAATTAGTGAATGTTATCTTATATTTTTTCCCCAAAATATGTTACATGTTTTCCCTCAAAATTTCAGCTACATCCTCCATCTTTATTAAAAGATATCACCAATTTACTCCAAAATTTTTTATGTAAAAATAATTTATAAACATTCCTTCAATGTTGATCATCAAATTACCCTTTAATGATATAATAATTCCTTAAAATATAATGGAGAAACACTTCTATGAGTCCTCTTTTGAATCCAGTTAGAACCACCTCAATTGGAGGTGTGTATCATGATTTATTCCTCATTTTTGGATTGGGGTTCGTTCTGTCTGCCTGAAAGGTTTTCAAAATTGATTGATTTTTTAGGCCTTTAGATGTTTTAATTATCTCAATGTCTAGAAGGGAAATTTGTATCTTACAAATCAAGGAATCATAAAAAAAGAATCACATCAATTGAATCAATAATGTAAAATATATGATTAAAAACCAAAGTGATTAAAATCTATCAAAATTCCATATTTAAGAAATCTTCATATTTTATCTCATTTTCATTATATAATTCAAATTACCCATTATTTTAATAAAAAATTGAAATACATGGGTTTTATCATTGAAAATCATGAATAAATCATTATAATTTGAATAAAAATATGTGCATAATTTTGGTTTGTCAGGGCACAGATCGAATAATGATTATCAATCTACTCAAAATTTTAATCGAGAGGCATAAAACACAAAAAGATGAGCTCTAAATCTATTTTATACCGATCATTGGTGAAGAACGTTCTAGCACAACAATCAGAAGAAGCTGATATGTTCGTCGTGTTTCAATTCACCTTGATCCAGAGGTTTTTTGTCATTCGTCGAAGGGAGGAGGAGGAGAGCTTCGCTGATGATGAGAGAATTATGAGCCAACCCTGAATAATTCTCCCTAATGACATATTTATAGACCTTTTTAGGTTAAAATGAATTTAATTAATTAATCAATCAAAATTAATCCACTTAAACACACTGCCAACGAGTGTGGGGTTCAAACATCCCATGTGACCCCACCCATCACAAGTAAAGAACCACCCCTATTTGGGATTCTATAGTCCTCTACGCTTCCTCATCCCCATACAATCATGTGTCTAAGCCTTCTCGCAGAAGGGTCTCCTGTTTTGAGATCTCCGGCGCCTACCAGTTGTTGTAGATGACTCAGCTCTATTGCGACCATTGCTAGCTCCAACTATCAGGCATCCCTCCGAAAGAAATCTATGTGTCACAAGTTACCACTCCAACACCCCATCATAGGTGGGGATTCACAAGGGCACTACGCTAGCTCAAATCTCTCTACGGAGTCTCTGCTCAAGCTTTTGTGATCAGAAGTAGTCATCGCAGATCATATCGAGAGAGTACCACATAAGGTCTGTAAACCTAGTTGTGTACTCATCCACTACCATCCCTCCCTTATTATGCTTAAGAAGCTCCTGAATCTAGACTGAGTGTAAGAAGGATGGGTAGTACTCCTCACAGAACAATTGTTGGAAGTCGTCCCATGAGAGTGTCGACTCATCGTGCATCTATATAACCAGGATCCACCAACTCTCAGTCGCTCCATGGAAAAGGCTAGATACCAAAGCCACAATATGATATGTCGGGGTCCAAATAAGCCTAAATAAATAGACCATCAACTCTAGACAATCCTTTGTTGCCTAGGGATCTAGCTCGCCACAGAACCTCAGCAGTCTCTAACGCTGGAACTCGTAGAGTGCACTCAGCCTGTGCACATCCTCATCCTGCTCTGGTGGGATGATATACTGCTCAATAGGTGTAGGTTCCACTACCTGCCCATCTAGAGGAAGGGGATCATGGGATTGACCCTGAACTAAGGCCTTATTTCTCATAGGGTTTCCATCATGAACCAGAGTTGATATCCTTTCTAGCTGACATCACAGAGGCATCCTAAAAGTTATCGAGGAGTACCATAGTTAGATGAGCACACACACACACACATCAACAAAAAAGGGGAGCCATCACATGAAGGAAATTCAAATACTCATTCCTATATGATGTATGCACCATTGATCCATGTAAAAAATGACTCGTCATGCCGAGTCTACAAGAAGGTAGTTAGGGTCTTGGTGAATGGATATGTTGGCCGCTCATAGCATCACTGGACTCCCTAACCTAAGAGCCACGCTCAAGACACTTTGACACTATTTCCCTAAACTCAACCAATCCTCTTAAGGGGAAATGTCTGAACAATATCCCAAGGAATGAACTTTCTCTAATACCAATATGTCACGAACCAACCCAAGTCAATGCTTGATCCTTAACTACCCTAAGTCCACCTCTATTGGCCAAGGGATGGTGACAAGCGCTTAAGGCACACCTAATATTGGGGAGGCCTTTTCCTAATAACTTATACATATGCACACAACTAACTCAATGAAAAAGTGTATAGGGAAGGAAATAAAATATGCAACACTGATATAAATAAACCAAACATGTACGAACCTCTAAATAGTATGAAGTACAGTAGTGTAAACTGAAAAGAAAAGGGAAAAAATACACACCCAACCAAAAATTTGTCCAAACCTGATAGAAAACTAAAAATTAAAATAGCTGAGAGATCCCTACTCATGGATCCCAAGCTATGAAAATTGTTCTCAGTTCAAACACTTTGTATCCCCAAGCTCCTCTGAAGTCACGATCAACCTGTATGTCATCTGCATAAGACACGAAACATGTGAGAAAATCCCATTAAGGAGTGAGTATATACATATCTAGTAAAATGCCCTGAAAGGGTGAAGGGGGACCAGTAATAGATACAGCAGAAGAGTAAAGTAGTAGATAGAACAAGGTATAGTGAAATAGTACAACTCAATCCAACAAGAGAGTGAAAGTAAACTCTTCCAAACACAAGGATCTCAACGTAGAGAGAAGATGATTTTCTAATCGAGTTTTCACTACCTATAGCAGGAGAGTAGACTCATCTAACCATGAGAAGCTAGACATGGAAAGCATGTGGCATGCCTTGCATGTTTTTGCCTCTTCTAGAAGAAGAGTAACCAAAACCCAAGGAGTGGGTACCGAAGAAGGATATATATGCTCAGTCTAAGAAGCTCAAAAAAGAGTAAGGGGATCTCCATCTCACAGCTCATCCCAAGAAGAATAGTAACTAATAGTTCAAAAAGAAGTCCATCAATGATGCCTAACATCTCATGCGTCTTCCCTGAACACACAATTCTAAGGGACTCAATAACCACACCTTGATACTATCCACTTTGGGAAGCACTAACTCATCTTCACGGTTTTAGTTCATGTCATAATAACACATCTCGGTGGAAAAAATGTATCTATTCCTCGTGAGTCCAAATTTACGTCAAACCACATCTCATCACTATGCCGCATAGTCAAGGGGCTATAAGTTTTATGTAAGGATCTCATATCTTGGTACGATAGGAGGGTCCTACTCTAATAGTCACATAGGAACTCCACTACCCAGCCTGATTGGAGGGTAATGCTTAGGAATGTCACCAGGGAACGACATTGCCCAGTCCTACCAGAGGGTAAGCTCAGTAAGGTCACCAAGGAACTCCATTACCCCAACATATTGGAGGGTAAACCCAAAAAGATCATCAGGGAATACCACTGCCAATCCCTATTAAAGGGTAAGCCTAAAACATTGAGTAACTCCACTGCCTAGTCCCACTGGAGGGTAACTCAAAAAGATCATCGGGGAACACCACTGCCTAGCCCTACTTGAGGGTAAGCCCAGTATTATCATTAGGGAACTCCACTGCCCAACCTTGATAGAGGGTTATTCCTAGAATATGTCATTAAGAAACTCCACTACCCAATCATGCTGGAGGATAATCTTGATATTATCATTGGGGAACTCCACTGCCCAACCCTATTGGAGGGTTATGCCCATAAAGCTCTGGTGATTTTGTATGATTTTCGTCGCCATCGGGTGTCGCCTCAGCAAGTGCCAAACCCAGAACATTTCTTATCGTATCTTGAAATACTCCACCAAGGGAACCATCAAATTATACATGAAAAAACACTCAGGATAAGATACTATTGATCCAAAATTAGAGTTTAAATAAAGGATATATGAATGTTTGAAGATTGATTAGAAGAGATCAAGGGGAACACAAAGTGTGATCCCACTCCACGCCCTGGTTGTGTCCCTGTTCAGCAAACGACTCCACCCCATGTAGTAGAACACACTATGTAGGTGGAATACACACCGTGTCCTGACTAATCGGGACCAGGTCCATATCCCATGGTTGTGTCCATGTACTTGGACCCCGTGTCTGTATACTCTAGTACACAACATGTTGGGATACATGGGATGTCGCCCGTGTGATCTGGACATGTCCCTGTACTCAACACATGGCGTGTGCCTGGCCGTGTGATCCATCACACAACTCACTCACACAGAATGGTTTTACATGACATGTTGAGAGAGATACACGTCATGCCATACTTATGTGTTTCCAAAACCCTAGCATCACCGCTGGAAGGGGACACACTCTGTGTGTTCTTCATTGAACACGATGTGTAGTCTGAATTTTTCCAAAGACTTTAGATCTAAAAATATAATCTTCAGGCTTCAAATCCAGCTCCATTGTCATAGATCCCACCTTTTTTCCTCCAGAATCTCACAGATTTAGCCACAATTCATGTTTGTCAGTCATTATTTGTCATGAATTGCTTCCGATGGATATTTAGTGAACCGTTATATGTTTCGCATGTCGTCGTGTCTCCATTCATCAAGATCTTGTAGATTGAACACCGGATTAGTCATCCTCACCTTGAAATGATTCCAGATCTATGATTTACTCATAAAACCATTAACATTTCATTGATCTGTATCATATCTGGGTATTTGATCAAGCTCGGGTCGCCCAACAATCATCAAACTGGGACCTCAGGGATCCAACCGGTGAAGAGAACCTATAGAAAAGAGGTAGAAAAGAACCAAAAAAAAAGTTTTAATTATCTCCAGCCAAGAATTATTGACCTGTGATCAAGAATGGGGCACCAAGGTTAGAACATTGATTAGAAAAAAGAAATATAACAGTTCCGGTACATTGGTACATGCAAAGGTTGCAGGGAGGGGTGTAGATTGAAGAATGACTATCAATATACTCAAACTTCTAATAAATAGGCATAAAACACTAAAATACAATCCCTAACTCTATTTTAGATCAATCATTGGAGAATAATGCACTCACACAATGATCGGAAGAAGCTGATGCGTTCATCGTGCTTCAATTCGCCTTGAACTAGAGGTTTGTTGTCATTGGTCAATGGGAGGTGGAGGAGAGCTTCGCTGGTGGTGGGATAATTATGAGTCAACCCCGATGAATTATCCTTAATGACATATTTATAGACCTTTATTAGGTTAAAATGAATTTAATTAATTAATTAATTAATCCACTTAAATGCACCACCAATGAGCGAGGGCTCCGAACGTCCCATACCGACTCATTTTATGTCACACCTAGGGTAAACACTACGTTCTGTACCCAACCATGGTCTCAAATTTCTGATCTGATACACCGTTTAAGAGTTATCCTATTTTCTTTGATTAATCGTACACACTCAATATAAAATATATTTAATATTTTTATAAAATTAATTCTGGATACACTGGGTATCATAATTGCATGTCATCTCAGTTCCTAGATTTGGAAATATATATAGAAATATTTCATAGTCTTACAAGGAAAAAACTAGGTCTTTACAACAAGGGATATACAGTCTTTTATCTCTCTCCTCAGCTGTTCCACAAGGCTATCATCCCCTAACACTGCCTTGGGTGAGGCCACAAGTCCATCATGTGTCGTTATCGTGTCCCAGGTCTAGTCACCAATGACTATCATGCCCCACAAGGCCATCATACCCTAATACTCTGATTCTGCTTGTTATGCATGGTCCTAGGTGTCTTCTAGATGAGATGTGATGTGATGTGTGACCTAGGTGTGTGTGGGAAGGATGTGATGTGATGTGTGGCCCAGGTTTCTATGAGCGAGATGTGATGTGATATGTGAGGAATGGATGGGAGAATAAGATGTTCTATGTTGGGGCATGAGAACAAAAAATTAGTGGGTAAGAGGTAGTGGGGCACCTTGCTTTGTTATGATCTCAATGTTATATTATTATATTGGATGCGTGATTTGGTGAGTGAGACATGGTGAGGCTGAGTTTAGTAAGATGGCCAGTATATGTGCTTATTGGTTATGCTGGTTGTTTACCAGCATATTATCATGCTCTTTTCACATGTGCACTTGAGGAATTGGTTATGTCCCTACTGAGTATACCTATTATGCTCTCCCTACATATATAAATTGTCTTCATGTTTCTAGGGGTATTTTGAGGACCAAGATAGACATTACTAGTTGGGTTGGGGTTACTATTGAGTTGCTGTCGTAGACTTGTCTTTTTGGGTATTTAGTTTGGAGACTTATATGTGTTAGTTTTACTTTATTCATGCATTGTGGTATGATTTTTGGTTTACCTTTATTTAGTCTGTTGGAGTTTTTTAGTGATTTTTTATCTTATCCCCTAATACCATTTCTTTTATAGAGGGTAATGCCTCCTATATTGTGAGATTTTTATACCCTAGGTACATCACCAACCTGGGGCCTACTAGAGGTGGGACTCAGGGGGAATTACCTCTCTCCCTTTATTGTGACATATTTGGTGGGTGGGGTTCATGACAGAGTGGTATCAAAGGATGATGGTTGAGTGATAGGATAGAGTTTTGAGTTATACACAATGAGCATTGCATGAGTTAGTATGACAACAATGTTAGTTGACCTTGGTGCATGACATAGGCCAGGGAGACCAGTTAGGACATGGGATTTTAGGGTCTCCCGTGATCTAGTGCACGAACTCTGAGATTATTGAATGACCAAGTAAGATGGACCTATTTTCAAGGTATAGACCTAGGAGTAGTATGTGCATCATAATGAATTGTATTCATGTTTGAATTGGGTATTTTGGGAAAATAAAATGAATAATTAAATAATATTTAATAAAATTACATGCTACTAGACTTAGGATGTTTTCCTTGTTTTTAGGAATGGCTCTTGTTCATCATTCGTGAGTTGATCAGGAATTTGAGGTTCATCTGGATAATACAATTGATCATTGTAGGGTTGAACTAATAGAAGAGGATGAGTCATGATATCAAGATTTTCATGCCTTTCAACGGCAGAGCTTAGCTAAGTATGAGGGGGAGTGTTTCCAATCTGGAGATATAGCATCAGATAGAGGAGTTTGAGATCTCTTTTGGTCTGATATGAGCATGAGAAGAGTCTTGGGTGCTGTTAGTAGTTAGTTAGATATGGGGAGCTATACATCAGTAGTGGACGCTATTTCTTGGTGATCACAAGGAGGCATATGTGTTGTGTCCTGACTTTCCAAGGGAGTTTTGGATAGATTTTATGTCATTGACGATGAGGGTATCCAAGAGGCATAAGCTCCTCTCACTTAGAAAGGGGAGTCTAAGCATGAATCACTACTACAAAACTGGGTTTCCGTAGTGCCACCCTTTAACAATGCTTTTTTTAGCACTGTTAAAGGGGTCCCCTTTATCAGTGCTTTTTTTAGGAGTGCTGATAAAGGGGGGGCTTTATCAACGCTATTTTCCTATAGCACTGATAAAGTGTATATGTCAAAAAAAATTATATTTCATAAAAAATAATATATTGATATATAAATATATAAGTATATTTATATTGATATAAATATAATATATATATTTTAAATATGTTTTAGATAAGTATAAATAAACATTTTCACTTAATATATAAGATATGTAGTGAAAATAACTTATAAAATATCTTAAAAAAATATTAATTAATAATTTGCTAATTATCATCAACTAATAATCATTTAATAACAATTTGAAGACATAAAAAATAAATAAATAAATAAAATATCTAAAATAAGTTGAAAACGTAACTCAAACTTTAAACGACCATAACTCACTACTGCAAATATGGAATTTATCACCACTTATATATATATATATATATATATATATATATTTGTGTATTTGTGTGTGTGTATATTTGTGTGCATCTGTATTGAAAAATTGATATATATTATCTATATATTATAAACATATGTATATACATATTAATATATAATATTTGTAAATATATATAAATATGTATAATTATACTTATAGATACACATATAATATATATGTGTGTGTTTTGTTTATATGTATTTATTTATTTATAAACACACACAAAAAATCATATTTTATAAATATATTTAAAACTGATATTAAAAATATATATTAATATATGAATAAATATATTAGTATATAAATATAACTATATGTATATATATATATGTTAATATAAATAAATAAATATATTAATATAAATATATATTAATATACGAGTAAATATAACTAAATATATATATATAAATAAATAGATATATTATTAAATGAAGAGAAAATCATTATGGTGGAGTGGTAAAGGTTTTAGTGCACATGCAAGAGGTTCCTAGTTTGAATCCAGGGGGAGGCAGGGCACACACATGGGTGGAAATGGGTCTAAGTGCTGTTAAAGGTTGGGGGGGGGGGTTGGGGGGAGGCGGTGTTGAATGGGGCTTTAAGCGCTGTTGAAGACACTCCCTGAATTTTAGATTTTTTTAATGTTTTTTTAACTTTCATCAGTGCTAAAAAAATTTCTGATAAAGGATCCATTTATCAACGCTTTTTTTAGCGCTGATAAAAGACACTTTTATCAGCCAGTTTTTTTAGCACTGATAAAAGGGGTCTTTATCAGCACCTCGATTAAAATCATTTTTAGCACTGTAAATGGACTTTTCTAGCACTGATAAAGGCCATATTTTGTAGTAGTTAATGATATTGAGATCAAGTTCATGTACCTCCTGCACTTTGCTCCATATGTTTTTCCATATGAGGAGTCCAGAGCGTGGCATCAGGATAAGTCTTTGCGTCCAATGATCAGGTATGCAATCACACCATTTACACTCTTGATGTATCTAGAGGTGAAAAAAAAGGCTAAGGTTATTGAGTAGATGTTTTCCTTGAGAGTTGATCCCCAAAAAAGTGGCTAGTCAGGCATTTTGAGGAGCAGAGCTTCAGGCAGTGGGTCGCGAGTGTTCAAGCAGTCATAGTTTCGTTCAACGGGGAACCACTCACGATAGTTTCTTTCTCAACCGTCAGGGACAAGTGGTTTTTGAGCACCTTTCAGGGGTTTTATGTTCATGTTCTATATTTTTGGGAGATATGGGAACCACCGATATGAGTGTCTGACCGCTCAGAGTGGCTAGTTTTAAATGGGTAGTCAGAGCCCTTTTTAGTAGCAGCAGTTTCCTCAGAGGTAGATCTAGTGGAAGGGGCTTTAGGTTGTTGTTCAGTAGCCAAGAGCAGGCATAGTTGGCAGAGGGCAGCCTCATGTTGGTCCCCTTTCATTTGGACCTAGGCTAGAGCGTGGTCGTGGAGGCTGAAAACAGAGAGGTAGAGGAGTTGGGCATGGTCATATGCACACGTTAGTGGCAGCATCACCAGTAGAGTCAGGAGTTTTTTTGAGGTACGATCATTTTATCATTTACCCCTATATGTTCTTTGTTTGATTCAGGAGTCTTTCACTCCTTTTTTTCTCCTACTTCCATTCGTATATTGGGATTGGATGTGGAGAGACTTCTAGTTCCCCTAGTGTTATCTATGCTAGTTGGAGGCCAATCTTCCTTGTTTTATGTGTGTCGGGAATTTAGACTAGTGATGGGGCATCACCAGTTAGTGGGGGACTTCTTCTTGTTATAAATACAACCATACAATATTATCCTTGGTATGGATTGGATGTATTCCATCTATGCAGTAATCAATTACTTTCAGAGAGGAGTCTAATTTTTCGATGTGGAGGGCCAATGAGTTTCATTCCTTGGCGAGCGAGGTTATCAGTTAGGTGGTAGGAAATTGGAGCCTCTTTTGTCTCAGTTAGCAGAGCTATCAGTTGAAGCTCGGGTTGGGGATATTCCTAGGGTTGTGTAATAGTTACCAGATGTTTTCTTATAGTAGGTTATGACACTGTCTCATCAACGTGACGTTGAGTTTAAGATAGAGTTGTAGTTGGGTTCATCTGTAATTTTTATGGCTCCCTATCAGATGGTGCCCACAGAGCTGCATGAGTTGAGCATATAGGTGGATGACCTGATGTATATGGGTTTCATCCAACCCAGTGTGTCATCATGGGGTGCTCCAGTGTTTTTCACCAAAAAGGAAGACATTAGTTCGAAGCTGTGAATATACTACCGTATGTTGAATTAGGTAATAGTCAAGAATCATTACCCTCTTTCAAGGATCAATGAACTGTTTGACCAGTTGAGAGGAGTTAGTTGGTTCTCAAAGATTGATATGTGGTATGGATATCACCATTTGAGTGTGAAAGATAAGGATATTTAGAAGACCACCTTCAAATGCATGTATGAGAATTTCAAGTTTGTGGTTACGTCATTCGGTGTTACGAACACACCAGCCATGTTCATGGGACTCATGAACTCAGTGTTTTGTGAGTTCCTAGATCAGTTTTTCATTGTATTCATTGATGATATCTTGGTCTACTTGAAGTCAGAGGAGAAGCATGTTGAACATCTGAGAGTTGTTTTGCAGACCCTCCAACACCACCAAATTTAGGGGAAGTTGTCCAAGTGTGATTTTTGGATGTGATAGGTGCATTTCCTTGAGAATTTAGTGTCTCAGTAGGGTGTAGTAGTGGACCCATCAAAGGTCTAGGTAGTTGTTTCTTAGGAAGTACCCAAGAATGTGACAAAGTATCATAGTTTCCTTGGTATCATGGGCTATTATCAGAGGTTTGTGTTCGATTTATCTCAAGTTTCAACCCCGTTGACTAGAAAATACTAGGATTTTGTGTAGAAAGATTAGTACCAGACAACGTTCAGTCACCTAAAGGAGAAGTTGGTCTGTGCTTTAGTGCTTCAGTTTCCTGAGGAGGGTGTTTTGTTTGAAGTTTTCTATAACATGTTCCGTTTGGTCTTGGGATGCATGTTAATGAAGTAGAGGATTGTAATATCTTATAGGTCTCGTAAATTACGTCCCCGTGAGCATAACTATGTCACCCATGATCTATAGTTGGAGTTAGTTGTGTTCACACTAAATTTGTGGCGTCATTATCTCATTGGAGAGAATTTTGTGGTTTTCAAAGACTATAAGAGTCTGAGATATGTTTTCTATCAATGTGATCTGAATCTCTGCCAACAGTGGTTGATAGAGTTTCTTTAGTATTATGATTTTTATATCTCTTACCCCCCAGGAAAGGGTAATGCAGTTTCCAATGTGTTGAGTTGGAAGTCCTAAGAGGATGTAGCTCGGGATTCTGCATATGTTTGGAAAGGAATGAAGGAGCTTGTAGTGATGCATCTTGACATTGAAGAGAGTAGTGATCATTGTTTTCTTTATCAAATGAACTTGTAATTTTCTTTGATATAGAGGGTGGAGGAGTCTTAGTGGGGATACTCCGAGGTATAGGTGATGCGTGATCATGTTGGTCATAGTGATGCTCATGAGGGATAACCAGAGGATGGTTGGAACTGAGTGTTATTCCATGAGAGGATGTTTGTCCCGCATGAGATGCGTGAGGTAGTTCTCCATGAGTTTTACAACTCACCTCTAGAGGTACATCCTAGTGTAAAAAATATGTATTGTGTCTTGAGGAGACATATTTGGTGGCTGAGGATGAAATGGTCAGTAGTAGATTTTGTGGTAAGATGTCTAGTTTTTCAGTAGGTGAAAGCAGAACACCATGTTCTAGGAGTTCTATTGCATTCCTTGGATATTATAGATTGGAAATAGGAGGACATATCAATGGATATTTTCATAGATTTACCCCAAGATCAGGGAGGTTGTGATGTAGTTTGGTTGATAGTCGACCGACTGATGAAATCGACTCACTTTCTAGTTATCTGTGAGTTGAGTGTTATAGATATTTTAGCATAGAGGTATGTGAATGATGTGGTTAAGATTCATGGGGTACCTAGGACCATCATATTTTATCTAGATCCTCATTTTACCTCATAAGTTTGGATGAGATTACAACATGCTTTTGGCACTCAATTGCACCTTAAAACTGCTTTCTATCCTTAGACAGATGGGTAGATGAATCCAGATGCTAGATGATATGTTGTGGGAATGCATATTAGAATTTGGTGGATCTTGGGCATGACATCTTCCTTGGTTCAAGTTTTTGTAAAACAATAACTATCACTCATCCATTGGTATGGCTTTGTTTGAGGCGTTTTATGGGTTGTCGTGTCGTTATCTGTTGTGTTGGATAAAGGTTGAAGATTCGACAATTCTTGGTCTTGATGTGGTGCAGAGCATGACTGAGAAGATCCAGTTGGTCCTTAAGTAGAAGGGGGATGTCCAGGACCTTTAAAAGGATTATTATGATCATAGATGAAGACCTCTTGAGTTTGAGGTTGGAGACTATGTGTTCTTGAGAGTCTCCCCTCAACGTGGGAAGAAAATATTTGGTAGGGGGAGTAATATTTCTCCCAGATTCTTTGGTACCTTTGAGGTGTTGGGGCATGTTAGTGAGGTGACATATCAGTTTTTGTTTCCAGCATAGTTGGAGAGGATCCACAAAATCTTCCATGTGTCCCAACTTCATCGATATCTTCATGATGACTCCCATGTTATTGACTGGTGATAGATGGATATCGAGGATGACACAATGTTCTTTGAGTGGCCAGTAGAGATCCAAAATCATCAAGAAAAATTTATGTGTGGGTGAACCATTCCCTTGGTTCGTGTGTTATAGAGGTGTGGAGGCCTAAAAGAGAGTACTTGGGAGTGAGAGACACAAATTTGAACCCAATACCTGGAGTCTTTTTGAGTTTTTCTTTGTTCTGTTTTGCTTAAGATGTGATGTTTGGATCTTTCTATATTATGAGATGTGTTATTTCCCTTGATGTGTGATGCATGATAAAGCCTCGACACATGGAAAGGGGAGGACCTGAATCATAACCAATATGAATTAACTGTTATGCGATTAAACCCTTACGGGCAAGTTAATGTAGCCTAGAGTGGATAATATCTTGACACGAAGAATGAGCTTCCATGATTCGTATGTTTGGGGTGGTGTGGCTTATTGGTTTGGGTTGTGTGGAGGTTAGATGGTTGTGTGGTGGTAGTGTGGAAAAGGTGGTGGATGTGGATGGTATCAGATGATACAGAGTTGTGCCCAGTGAGAGGTGGTGATGAGGTTGTGCGGGATGTTTGTGGTCATTTGGTTTGGTGTGTACAATTGATGGTAGCATTTGAGGTATGATGAGATCCCTAAGAGGCATCTCATGAGATAGTTGTTCAGAACCCTTCAATTTTGGGGTTGGTTTTGTATTCTAGAGGGTGACAATCATTTTACAGGTATCTTATGTAATGTACTATGCCTTCCCGGTCTGTTACTTTGCCAATTTTTGGTGTTGGAGGTTCTTAGAGGAGGCCTAGAGCGGGCCTGGAGGAGTTTGGATGCTAAAACCTAGAAGTAGAGGAAATACATGTCATATAAGGTTTAAATGACTTGTAAGTTGGTTTCATTACTTGTACCTGGCCAGTTCATGATGTGTATATTTTAGGGGTTAAATAATAAAAAGGCGACACATTTTTCAGAGAAACCGAACACCAAGGATTACATGACGTGAAAGGGTATTACACATAGTGTAATTCCCCTGTACAATAAGATTATAAGAGTTGGAGCACCTAGGGTTTTTCCTCAAACCCTATGATTCCTCTCTCATCCTAGGCGGCTAAAACTGCTCCCTTAAGGTGTCTTGGTATTCCTTTAATGGGGATTGATTTGTGGATTCCCATCTTCAACCCTTGGCTTCCCGTCTTCGATTCGTGGTGAGTTCTCCTCTCATTCTCATCTGTTTTCTTCCGTTATTATTCTAGGGATTTTCTATGGTGATGTTTTTTTGGTTTGGGGTGTGTGTTGGGATGTTATTTTATGGTTTTTTGTGAAATGTAGGTTGATCTATGGTTTCTCATGGTGCAGTTGTGGTTTGTGGGCATTTATTCTTCATCCTACGGTGCACAACGAGATTAGAAAACTTCTTTGAGGTGGGGGATCCTTGTTCTCACTCTTTTACATGTTATGTGTGAGATATGCATGCTTTTGCTTACCTTTTGGTGGATATTAAGGGTCAAAATATTGATATAATAAATTAGAATGTCTAAAATGGATGGGTATGGGGAGTTATCACATGCTTTGTTGCTTTGTGTTATGTTGTGATGGCCCTTGCTATGTTGATGTGTGATCTCACCCTGAATAAAAGGTTAAAGAACTTATATTTGGATAATAATTTGTTGCCCCTGGATATCTGGTTTGTGTGATAATACTCATGCTAATATAAATAAGTAATGTGATAAAGCCCCTGAATAAATGGAAGTTGGAATGTGTGTTGTGTGTGTGGTTGTTCTTATTGTGATGCTTTGTATGACTTTTATTTTTCATGCAACACGTGAGGCAGTGGTGCAGTGGTTGGTTGGAATGGATGTGATGTGGGTAGTTGTGTGATGTGGAGCATAGGTTGTAACACAAAGGTTGTGACATAGAGGTTGTGGCATAGTGGTTGTGGCATAGAGGTTTTGGTGTGGTGGTTGGGGCGCAGCGGTTGTGGTGCAGTGGCTTGTTGTGGTGAGATGGCTTGGGCGATGTGATACGATGATGATGGTGGGTGTGTGGTGTCATGGAAGTGGTTATGTTTGTTGGGCTGATTATGTGGCATGGATGAGATAGTTGCTCAGTTAGTCATGGGATGAACTGTGATGATAAACAAAACAAAATAGGCTGGTAAATAAACAAGGTGGACGTGAAACAAATATGTGATAAATAACATAAAATGAAATGAATAAATGAATGGGTTGGTAATTGAATGTAATGGGATGGGAAATGTTGTGTGGCTTGCGTGGTGTGTTGCATATAGTGGCGGCGGTAGTTGTGACGAATGGTGTGTGGTACGTGATGGTGATGTGGTGTGTGCTAGTGTTGTTGATGTGAACCCTTAAGATGATTATTATGTGTTATCTATATATCATGTATGCTTATGTTATTTTATACACCCCTCACCCGAGTTGGATAACCATACCAACACTTAGAGGTGATGAGTTCTAGGTGTTTTTCCCAATATTCAGGATGCACTACTACAAAACAAAAGTTTAACAATGCTGGTATTTATCAGCACTAGAAAAAAGCGCTGATAAATGACATCTTTATTAGCACTAAAGAAAGCGCTGATAAATTTAACCCTTTATTAGCACTTTTTTTAGCGCTGATAAAGAGTACATTTATCAATGCTTTATTTTTAGCATTGATAAACAATATCTTTATCCGTGTTTTATTTTTAGTACTCATAAAAGAATCCTTTGTCAGTAATTTTTTAGTGTTGATAAAGTTCCGAATAAATAAAATAAAAAATAAAAAATGAGTTTATTAAAAAAAATATTACAAATTTTATTAATTAAATAATTATTGATAAAATTAATAAATTGATTATACTATATATAAATTATAAATACTAATAAATAATATGTATTAAATATATATATATATTCAAAATAATAATTAAACAAATTAAAATTAAAAATAAGTAAATTGAGAAAAATATTAAACATTTTATTAATTAGATGATTATTGATAATGTTAATAAATAATATATATTAAATATATAAATATGATTTATATATTACAAAATATTTATGTGATTTATATTAAATAGTCATATATTTAGTGAATAATTATTTATAATTAAAAATAAATATGAATTAAAAATACTGACTAATTGCATAGAGTAATGGACATATAATTGAATGTCGTTTAATTTTTCAATTTAACATAGATCAAATGTGTGTTATATTGACTTCACATATACATAATTAATTCATTTTTATATACAATGCACACACACAAAACTTATCCATTTTCTCAATATTGTTAAAGTGTACTTATTTTTAATTTATTCAATCTTAGTCATTTTTAACATGCATTCACTTAAAATTAGATATTCCTTAATAATGTTAAAAAAATATTTGTAAAAAATATTTATAAATAAATATATTTATAAATGCACATACTATATTTATAAAATTATATATTTATAATTATAAATAAATAAATAAATATTTTAAAAGTATTTATATAATTATAAATAAATAATTATATATATTTAATTAATTATTTATATTTAAATAATTATCAAATTTATAATAAATTTACTTAAATAATAAATATATTTACTATATTTATATTTATATATATTTATTATATATATATATATGATTATATAAATATATGATTATATAAATATACGTAATGATATAAATATAATTTGATAAAAATATTTATATAATTATAAATAAAAAATTATATATTTAAATAATTATAAAATTATAATAAATATATTTAAATAAGGAATATATTTACTATATTTATATTTATATATATTTATTAAGTATATATATATATATTTTTATTTATAATTATAATTATAAACCCTTTATCAGTGCTCAAGTAATAAGCACTGATAAAAGAAATCTTTATCAACACTTGTTACTTGGGCGCTCATAAAGAGCCTCTTTATCAGTGATTTTTTAAATCACTGATAAAAGTATCCCGATCTATTTAAAAAAACCTAACCAGTTGCAAACCCGTCATGATATCAAAAGCTTTCTATGGAAGCCACCCATTGTCATCACTCCTCGATGAATCAAAACTTGAATCACACAAACTCACTCGAATCACATAAACCCACTGCCTCTAGTTGCTCGAACATCATCTGATATCCAGTGTTCGCTTGTAGTTAGGGTTTCTAAAGAAAACATTGAGATCTAGATTTGAGGGTCTCATATTTTCTTTAACCTAGTGAGGTAGGCCCATGTTTTTCTTTGTAGGTTTCGATTTTATTTTTGTATTTTTCATTTCATTTTTGATTTCTTCTTTGATGATGTCATTAGTTATCTGTGCTCCGGTCATTGTATATATTTTTTCTTTTGTTTATGATCTTTTGTTTGCTTGACTACTGATTTGGATATCCTGTTTTGGTCTTTTTAAATTTTTGTTTTGAATAAATTTTCTTCACTGTCAACATCTATACCCAGCCTACTCCACAAGCTTAATTTTTTCACTATTTTGAAATCTTATAGAATCACCTATGCTCCACATATAAACCAATGAGAAAATTTATTTAGCAATCCAATTCTTAGTCTGGTGATGGTGTGATGCAACAACAGAATCCGATTTTATACAATTCATGTAAGGAGATTTATTTATTTAAATTTTGTTTTAATATTCTGGTGTAAGGGATTTTCCTTAAAATTTTATTTTCTCAGAATTGTGTTGTTTTATTTTAAGAGAAATTTTAGTAAGGGTGATACCATATTTATTTATTTTCAATGGCTCTCTTTCAAAATTAGTATGGGGTTATATTTATTTTACTATGTTGTGATATTCTACCATAAGGGTTACATATATTTTTATCAATTTAAGTTTATTTTATAAGGATATATATACATATATAGATATGTTAGGACCCCTCCCTCCAAATATACCCCTCCTAGGATGGAAATGGAGAAAGGGAGATAATGACCCCCGAGTCCTGCCTCTAGTAGGCCTCAGGATGACGAATAACACCATAGGTATGCAGATTTCACAATATGGAAGACATTGCCCTTTTTTTTAAACAAGATCGGGAGATATGATGGATCATCCACAAAAAACTCTGATATATTTGTAAAAGAAAGCCAAAAACCATCCCATATGCATACATAAAATAGAACTAGTATGAATACAATAAAACTCCAAAGTAAAGTACCCAAAAGCAAGATAAAACAACGACTTAACAACTGACCCAAAACCCAAGCTAGTAATGCCCATCACAATCTATGCAATCCTCTTGGAAATCTGAAAGTGGTTTTATATACGTAGGGTGAGCATACATGTATACTCAGTAGGAAAACTAAAGTCTCTCATGCACATGTGAAAGAAGCATGCTAATGCCCCTGTGAGAAAACAACATAACCAAACAACACCTAACAAGTATACTAACCATCCCAACCTCACCGAAGGCATGCTCACCAAATAACACAAGTCAATTAATGTAATATATAATTCGCATCAATGATAGGGTACCCCACACCACTTCCCACTGATTATCCGTTCTTGGATAACGGTAAATGTCTGCATGCTCCCACCTCTTATGAAAGTACCATAACACAACCCACCCGCACACACCTGGGCCACATAAACCACATCACATCCTGCCCGCATACACCTAGTCCACAAACTACATCACATACTACCCACATGCACCTAGGACACAAACCACATCATATCCCACCCACAGACACCTGGGCCACAAACCACATCACATCTCACCCCGAATGCACCTGTGAAAGAGCAACACATCTAATCCTGAAGCCACCCAGGAAAGAACCCATCTCACCCCAGAGGCACTTGGGAAATCACAACTCGCCCGCACACACCTAGGCCTCACAAACCACAACCTTCCCAAAGAATCTTGGGCTATCACCACCTGGAATAGGGAGTAGGTAAGAGCGGGTGTCCAACCATCCATCCTCCCACCAGGATGTTTGGGAAGGTACCCTCCATCATGACGATGGGGGTGTTAGGCATGTAGTTCTCAACTAGGGTGGTGTGCATATAGAAATCAAAAGGAAAATAAAAGTATATACATATATGATACCAACAAATCAAGCCCAACCTATGGGTTCTAAAACAAACAACCATCTCACAATACTTCCAACATTGCTGCTACCTCTAAATTCATAACACCGCACAAAAAACCACAACATATTTTCAATTTCCAACCAATTTCATTTAACCACCACATTAATTTTATTATTTAGCATTAACCAAATTTAATCATACATCCCATAATTTATTCATCCATTAACCATTTCCATTACGTTATACAAACCAAACCAAGCCATTCCAAATTTTATTAATCAATTATTTATTCATTCGATCACTACACATGCAACCACTAAACACAACACACCACAGACAACACAAAATAGTCATTTCAGAAGGTGAAGAGCCTGATAAAATTTAGGTGTCTCCACATTAAAGACACATCATTCCACATTCTCCATGTTTAATACCCATTCATGGTATGCCATATATCAACAAAACCAACCCCTAACTCACAACTCCATCTAGTAACACATTACCAAACAACCAGCTTTCAGCCCTGCTGCACAACACCTCTCATCCATTCCACAATCAATCAATCTCTCAACCTGAGATTCCATTACACCACCCAAGATATCATACAACAAAAAATGAGATCACAACAAAACTACAACCCAAACCAGAATAACCCCACACACACATCTCATCACAACACGTACCAAGGAAAAACACAATTCCAGATTTAATAAGGCACCCCTTATTTAATTCCACTTGTTAATTCAAGGATTATCACAAAAACTGTGTGATCCTAGGGAATCTGTTAATTAGTAAAATATACATGATTAACCAGTTTTTATATATAAGCATCCAACCAAAAATGAACAACATGCAATTCACAATCTATTTAGTACACAAACAAAGGAACTAATGACCACAATTTCTATCAAGACATCAAGCCCGACCAATCACAAGATCACAACACAATATCAAGGTTGTAAAAGCCTGCAGACAAACCCCATATACCCCTAAACTTAAACTAACTAATTATTTATATTAAATTAGGATGGTACAAACATGATTCACAAGTAAACAGAAGTAAAAACCCATCTACATGATGCACAATAAAGATAAACAAAGGAAATCCTACCTCGAAAGGGTGTAAATGATCTTTGCACAAGAACGAGCCATGCAACAGATCTCTGACCACCTATCCCACAAGATCTACATCCATACGAGGAATCCAAAACACCACCATACCAACAACAAACGAAGATAAACCCATTGAGAACAATGTGAGGTCATCCACAATCACATGACAAGAAGAAACAGGAGGGGAAAGAGACCAAACTGGAAGAAACTGAAAGAACGGAGGAAGAACACACCTTAGATTGAAGATGGGTCACTATGAATCGAAGGAGAGAAGATAGGAATAAATACTTGGAATAGGAATCCTCAAAATTATGAATAGGGGTCATCGAGTCACTTAGGATTTACCCAAAATGAGAGGAAAAGGAATCCATGACCAAATGAACGAGGGTTAGGCCAATTTTTTTAAAATTGCACATGATCGGGGTATTACATGACGTGTAATACCATTTTAGGCCATGTAATTAATTAAGGTTGGTTTCCACAATAAAACCACTCACCTATTGATTTTATTTTATTTTTATAACCCTAAACCATTAAACACTGTGAAACGTCCAAGACAATCCATGAAATAGAGTTTCACATCATGTAATCCAGTTACACGATGTGTAATCCCCCATTTTCCATCTTTTAGTAACCAAACTCTTCCAAACTCCCTATGAGACCCCTCCAAACACTTACAACGGCCAAAAATCACAATTTAATGGAATAGGAAGGCACAAAGAATTACATCAGATACCTCTCAAACAATTATCTCCCTCGAGAATCCAAAACCCAGCCTAAAAGAAATGGGGTCCGAACAACCACCCTACGAGATACATATCAAGGATCTCACCACACCTAAAACACTACCATCGAATAAACACACCAAACCAAATGATCAAAATCACACTAACATATGACCACTACACATCCATCAAACCGCACCACCACACAACCAATGAACCGCACTGTTCTGAACATACAAATCAGGGAATTCCGTCTTCCATGTTGAGATACTATCTACTCTGAGTGACACTAACTCACCCACAAAATTTTAATTGCATAACAGTTAATGAATCTAGATTAGGAATCAGGTCCTACCCTTTTCATATGTTAATAATTCACCACACATTACACTACATACACACAAGGTAAGGAAAGAAACTCACCTCATATAAAACAAAGTTCAATCATTACATCATAAAACAAAACATAACATAGAAAAAAATCAAAAAAACATTGGGTACTGAGCATGAATATGTGTATCTTACTCCCAAGTAATCTCCTCCTGTCCACCATGCCTCCACAACACACGAACCAAGGGAATGGTCCAATCATGCAATGCCTTCTCTTAATGATCCTAGATCTCTACTGGTCGCTCCACAAACGTTGCGCCATCCTCGATATCCAACTCTCCCTAGTCAATGATGTGGGAGTCGTTGTGAAGATACTAATGAATTTGAGAGACTTGGAAGAGTACTTGGATCCTCTATAACTATGGTGGCATTTACAACTGGTATTCCACCTCACCAACTTGCCCTAACACCTCAAAGGGCCCAAAAAACCTGGGAGAAAGCTTAACCTCTCTTCCAAAACTCTACTGCCCACGCCGAGGGGATACCTTCAAGAACACATGGTCCCCAACCTTGAACTCCAAGGGCCTCCTTATAAAATTTCTATATGACTTCTGCCAGTCCAGTGTTGCTTTCATCCTCTCACGAACAAGCTGAACTTTCTTTTTCATGCTCTGCACCACATCCAGACCAAGAACAGTTGTCTCCCTAACCTCTGTCCAACACAATGGATAATGACACAGTATTCCATAAAAAGCTTCAAATAGATCCATTATAATGGAAAATTAATAACTATTATTATAGGAGAACTCCACCAAGGATAGGCGTTATACCCAATATGCACCAAAGTCCAAGACTCATGCTCCCAACATATCCTTCAATGTATGGATAGTCCGCTCTGTCTGCCCATCTATTTGAGAGTGGAAATCATTGATGAGGTGTAATTGGGTTCCAAAAGAATTATGCAATCCACTCCAGACTTGTTAGGCAAACTGCACATCCCAATCAGATACAATGATCCTCAAAACTCCATGCAACCACACCACTTCATCCACGTACCTCTTGGACAAGGCATACATTGTGCCCAAATCCTTGATCACTAAGAAGCGGGCCAATTTCATAAATAGATCCACTACCAACCAGATAAAATCTCAACCTCACTAAGATATAGGTAACCCTATGATGAAATCCATCGATATGTCATCCTAATTCCACTCGAGAACAACCAAGGACTGTAACAAACCACTGAGACCATGATGCTCAATCTTTACATGTTGACAGGCCAAACATCTTGCCACAAACTCTGCTACTTCCTACTTCATCTTAGGACACTAAAATTTCATCCTCAATCCATGGTATATCTTGTAAACTCCTGGGTGTATCGCCAATGAAACTCACAAAGGGCCTCATCGTGCACTGCCACCAGAACAAACAACTTTCTACGAAACAACATTCAGTTCTAACCATCCTCCGACCATCCCTCCAAAGCATCACCATGGATAACACAACTGTGCAACACCTATACCTATGAGTCTCCCCACTGAGGCTCCTCCACCTAGTGCATCATAGAAGACTACACCATCATCAAAAATAAACAATATCTACCACATTCTACTCTTGCATATAAGTGCAAGGATGATAACTCCTCTATTATTATCCAAGCATTTGCAGACTCTTGAAAAACCTCCTTCTGCAACTTCCTACTCAAAGAATCGATCATGGAATTTTCCTTTACTAAGGTGTAGGATATCTCAAAATCGTAGTCTTGAAGAAATTCCATCCACCTCCACTATTGAAGTTTTAGATCTAACTAGGAAAAGACATACCTTAAACTCTTGTGATTCATAAAGACCACAAAGCGCTCCTCAATGAGGTAATTCCACCACAACTTCAGCGCAACCATGACCACTGATATCTCTAAATAATGGGTGGAATAGTTACGCTCATGGGGAGGTAACTAACTAAACCCATAAGATATTACTACTCACTACTGCATCAAGATGCATCCCAACCCCATACAGGAAGCATCACAAAATACCTCAGACATCACTTTTTCGTTAGGTAACCAGAGCACTGGAGCAATAACCAAATTCTCCTCAAGATAGCCAAATTCCGCCTGAAACTAATCACTCTACAGAAAATCTTGATCCTTCCTGGTCAAAACTATCAATGAGGCTACAACTCAAGATAAATTGGTTACAAACCTCTGATAATAGCTTGCAAGCCCAAGAAATCTGAAAACTTATACCACATTCTTGGGTGCTTCCTAAGAAACAATTACTTCAACCTTCAATAGGTCTACTTACACACCCTGTTGAGACACCACATGCCCATGTAAATGAACCTCCCATGTCCATAACTTACACTGGACAAATTTCTATAGAGCTGGTGGCGTCGAAGAACTTGTAAGATAGTTCTGAGATACTCGACATGCTCCTCCTCTAAATTCGAGTAGATCAAGTTATCATTGATGAATTAGATGATGAAACAATCTAGGAAATCATAGAAAATAGAGTTCATAAGACCCATGAACACAACCGGCGTGTTTGTAACAATGAACGACATGACCATAAACTCGAAGTGCCCATACCTGTATCTGAAGGCAGTCTTTGAGATAGCGACATCTTTCACCCTTAACCAGTGATATCCAGACCACAGATCAATATTAGAAAACCAACTCACCCCTATCATATAGTCTAAAATATCATCTATCCTTAGAAGAGGGTAATAGTTCTTGTATGTCACATGATTCAACCACTGGTAGTCTATGCACAACCTCAAACCACCACCCGCCTTCTTTGAAAAAAACACTGGAGCACCCCACAATGACACACTAGACTTAATAAATACCTTATTCATCAGATAATATATTTTAATACTCAACTCCCTCAACTCAGAAGGTGCCATCTGATAAGAAGCTATTGAAATCGGAGAGGCACTGGGCTGTAAGTCTATCCCGAACTCAACATCATGTTGAGGGTGTAGCATCACAACCTCCTTGGGAAAAAAATACAGGAAATCCCCATTGAATATGGGAATCTCTACCATTTTAGCATCCATTGATTCTCTTTATAGCTCATCCAACAAAGAGAGAAGGGGATCCACATGCTGACTGCCCATATGACCACTCCGCTCACCGACGAAAACCACACACTGGACATCTACATCTGAATACACAACTCTCATATAGAAGTATTCAATAATAACACATATGAAATACAACCAGTTTATGCTAAGAATGACATCATATGGTTTCATATGTAACAAGAAAAGGACCCTATGGGACTGATGCAGTCCCATCATTAGTCTACAACCCCAACACACATCAAACAAGATAGTCTATACTCTAAATGACGTACTCAAAACCAGGGGAACAATAAGACTCTCTATGTCTATTCAAAGATCATAGGCTATAGCGGGTGAAAAAAAGAAGTTTGAATCTCCTAAATAAAATAAAGCATAAGTAAGGCTATTAAACAAACTGATCGTACCTCTGACGGCCTCTGGCCCTACTAGAACTACCACCTCCACTACATGCAACTAACCACACCCAGCTCCTTTTCCTCTTTGCTAATGACCACCTCCATGACCATGCTCGGGTCAAAGTCCCTAAATATAAGGAAAATCTTGAGGTCAACCTCTAGCTGCTTCATCTCCCCTCAGTGAAACATGAGACTGCTGCCCCTGTTGTTGAAATGACCTGACTAGAAACTGCTATTGAGGTTGGATCTGAACCTGTCCACCTCCACCAAATTGATTTGGAATAGCCATTGGGAACTTATTATAAAGATGGATGTGAACTACAAAAAAGAAACACTTTGGTCCCAAGTTCACAGAAAAGGCATGAGAACCAGATGGTCGAAAATGATGCTTCTAAGGTCAACTCCCCACCGGTCAAAACCTCAAAGGTCTTGGTGCTTGAGACCTTCCACCGGTAACCCTACCTCTCAAAGAACCCTACTGTCTCCCCTCTCATAGTAAACCTCATTATGAGTGCATCCTTTTGATCACCTATGCCTTCTTATGAACCTCCAGGTACATCAATAACATAAAAGGAGTAACTTCATACTAGATAGGAGGATAGAGTGCCTCCTCAAGATGTATCGCACGAGAATCCTCATCTGGAAAGAGATTTGGGAAAAAAAGAAGGAGATCCTTGAACTTGATCCCTAGATCCTATACTAACATACTCCCTTGTTGAAGGGAGGTTAGCTCCTGCATCTTCTCAGCCTTCATGGTTGAGGACATGAACTCTTCTTAGAATTCCTTCTTGAATTCAACCCAAAAAATGTCTGCCTCTTTCTATTCCCTTAGATACAACATCCACCACTAATGTGTGACTCCTTACATATGACCAACAGATAAAGGAACCCACTCCATTAGGGTTTGGATCAAACTTAAGGTGATCTCAATCTCCTCTATCTAGCTTTCTATTTTTATGTTTGAAACACTACCCTCATACTTCCCTAAATCCTCCTGCTGGAAAACACACAACGTCCTTTGCCACTGGTCATCCTCCTCAATTGGATCAACCCTCTATCGATCAACCAGATCAAGATGATGTACCTATACTACCTGAGCCACACATAGATGATGACTAGGAGCCATAGCTAAAAAGGTAAAAAAAATTCCTAAGCCTAAGTAGTATATAGTCTATATTAAAATTTATTTTAACCTAATTAATACATATTTAGCTATTCATTCTATGTTTTTCAAACCAACCCAATTCAAACAAGAACACAAGTCATTAGGATGCATATACCTTTCCTAAGATCTCTACCCTACAAATGGTGTAGCCTCACTTGGTCGTTCGATTGGCTCAGAGTCCTTGCATAGGATCATGGGGGGCCCTAAAATACCATGTCTTAGCTAGTATTCTCTAGCCTATGTCATGCACTAAGATCATCAGACACTATTACCATACCAACCCATGAAATCCTCACTATGTCTAACTAAAAACTTCATCATATATCTCAACCATCACCTTTGATACCATTATTTAATGACCCACTCCCTCTAAAGATACCCCTCCTAGGCTAGTAATGGAATAAAAAAGATAATGACCCATGAGTCCCACCTCTAGTAGGCCCTAGGTTGGCGACTATCACCAAGGGTGTACAAATCAAAAAATATGGAAGGAATTACCAATTTTTTAAACAAGATCGGGAGATATGATGGATCATCCACAAAACAACTTCAAGACATATGTAAAATAAATCCAAAAACCATCCCATATGAATGCATAAAATAGAACTAGTATGAATATAGTAAAACTCCAAAGTACCCAAAATCAAGATAAAGAAGTGACTCAACAACTATCCCAAAGCTCGAGCTAGTAATTACCATCATGGTCCATGTAATCCCCCTAGAAACCTGAAATTATTTTTATATATGTAGGGTGAGAATATAGGTATACTCATTAGAAAAACCAAAGTCTCTCATGCACATGTGAAAGAAGAACACTAATGAACCTATGAGAAAACAGTAGAATCAAATAACAACTAACATGTATACTAACCATCCCAACCTCACCAAAAGCACACTCACTAAATAACGCAAGTAAAGTAATGTAATATATAATTCACATTGATGATAGAGTACCTCGAACCACTTGCCACTAATTAGTGGCTCTTGCCCAACGAAAAACATCCTCTCACTACAAAATATTCCAAAAGTACCATGCCACAACCCACCTGCACACACCTGGGACACATAAACCACATCACATCCCACTCGTACACACTTGGTCCACAAACCACATCACATCCCACCCATAGACACCTGGGCCGCAAACCACATCATGTCCCACCCATAGACACTTGGCCCAGAAACCACATCACATACCGCCCGCATACACCTGGGCTATAAACAACATCACATCTCACCCAGAAGGCACATGGGAAAGCACAAAACATCCCATCCCAAAGACACCCAAGAAAGCACAACACGTCTCATCTTGAAGACACCTGGGAAATCAAAACTCACCCGCACACACCTAGGCCTCACAATCCACAACCTGCCCAAAGAATCTTGGGCTATCACTGCTTGAAAGAGGGAGCATGGAAGATCTTGTGGTTGACCATCCATCCTCCCAATGGGATGTTTGGGAAAGACACCCTCCCCCACGATGATGGGGGTGTTCGATATGTAGTGCTCAACTAGGGTGAGGTGCGTATATATAAAAATAAAAATAAAAGTATGTACATATATGATACAAAAAACTCAAGCCCAACCTATGGGTTCTCAAACAAACAACTAGCGCATAATACTTCCAACTTCACTGCCACCTCTAAATTCATAACAACACACAACAAACCACAACCTCTTTTCAATTTCCAACCAATTTTATTTAACCAAACCATTCATTTTATTATTTATCATTAACCAAATTTAACCATAAAGCCCATCATTTATTCATACATTAACCATTCACATTCTATTAGCCAAACCAACCTAATCCATTCCACAATTTATTAATCAATTATTTATTTATTCCATCACTACACAAGAAACTACTAAACACAACACACTGTAAACAACACAAAACAGTCATTTCAAAAGGTGAAGAGCCTAATAAAATTTAGGTAGCTCCACATTAAAGACACATCGTTCCAAATTATCCATGTTTAATACCCATTCATGGTATATCATATATCAATAGAACCAACCCACAACTCAAAACTCCATTTGGTAACACATTACTGCACAACCAGCTCACAACCCTACTGTACAACACCTCTCATCCATTCCACAATCAATCATTCTCTCAACCTAAGATTCTATTACACCACCCAAGCCATCTCACAACACATAACCAAGCTCACAACCAATATGGAAGGCATTAACTTTTTTTTAAACAAGATTGATCGATACGATGGATCATCCACAAAAAACTCCAAGATATATGTAAAAGAAATCTAAAAACCATCCCATATGAATGCATAAAATAGAACTTGTACAAATATAGTAAAACTACAAAGTAAAGTACCCAAAATCAAGTTAAAGAAGTGACTCAACCACTGTCCCAAAGCCCAATCTAGTAATGACCAACATGATCCACATAATACTCATGGAAACCTGAAAGTAGTTTTATATATATAGGGTGAGCATATAGGTATACTCAGTAGAAAAAAAGTCTCTTATACACGTGAAATAAGCATGCTAATGCCCCTGTGAGAAAACAATAGAATCAAAAAACACCTAAAAGGTATACTAACCATCCCAACCTCACCAAAGGCATGTTCACCAAATCACTCAAGTCAATCAATGTAATATATAATGAACATCAATTATAGGGTACCCCACACCACTTCTCACTGATTAGACACTCTTGCCCAATAAAAAACATACTCACACTCCCACCTCTTTCTAAAGTACCACGTCACAACCCATATGCACAAATCTGGGCCACATAAACCACATCACATCCCACCCACACACACCTGGTCCACAAACCACATCACATACTACCCACAGAAACTTGGTCCACAAACCACATAATTTCTAGCCCACAGAAACCTGGGATTCAAACCACATCACATCCCACCCGCAGAACCTGGGCCACAAACCACATCACATCTCATCCCGAAGTAACCTAGGAAAGCACAACACATCTCATAGTAAAGACACCTAGGAAAGAAAAACACATCTCATCCCAAGGACAATTGGGAAAGAACAACTCACCCACATACACTTAGGACTCACAAACCACAACCTACCTAAAAAATCTTAGGCTATCACCACCTGAAAGAGGGAGTAGGGAAGAGCGGGTGGCCAACCATCCATCCTCCCACCAGGATGTTTGGGAAAGACACCCTCCCCCATGACGATGAGGGTGTTAGACATGTAGTGCTCAACTAGGGTGGGGTTCATATAGAAATCACAAGTAAAATACAAGTATATACATACATGATATAAAAAACTCAAGCCCAACCTATGGGTTATTAAACAACAAGCTCACAATACTACCAACTTCGCTACTACCTCTAAATGAATAACACCACACAAAAAACCACAACCTCTTTTCAATTTCCAACCAATTTCATTTAACCACCCCATTCATTTTATTTTTTAGCATTAACCACATTTAACCACACAACCCATCATTTATTCATCCATTAACCATTTCCATTCTATTATCCAAACCAACCCAATCCATTACACATTTTATTAATCAATTATTTATTCATTCCATAACTACATGAGCAACCACTAAACACAACACGCCGTAAACAATACAAAAAAGTCATTTCAGAAGGAGAAGAGATTGATAAAATTTAGGTAGATCCACATTAAAGACACATCATTCCACGTTCTCCACATTTAATACACATTCATGGTATATCATATACCAATGGAACCAAACCCCCAAATCACAACTCCATCTAGTAACACATTACTACACAACCATCTCATAGCCCTACTGTACAACACCTCTCATCCATTCCACAATCAATCAATCTCTCAACTAGAGATTCCATTACACCACCCAAGCCATCATGCAACACATAATTGAGCTCACAACCAAACTATAGCCCAAACCAGAACAAGCACATACACACATCTCATCACCACACATACCAAGGAAAAACACAATTCTAGATTTAACAAGGCATCCCTTATTTAATTCAACTTGTTAATTTAGTGATTACCATAGAAACTGTGTGATCGTGGGGAATCTGTTCATTAGTTGAATACACATGATTAACCGGTTTTTATATATCAGTTTCTAAACAAATATGAACAACATGCAATTCACAATCTATTTGTATACAAACAAAGCCACCAATGGCCATAATTTTCAGTGGGGCATAAATCTTGAACAATCACAAGATCAAAACACAATATCAAGGCTGTAAAAGCATGCAAACAAACCCCATATACCCCTAAATTTCAATTAACTAATTCTTTACCTTCAATTAGGCCAATAAAACCACGATTCACAGGTAAACAGAAGTAAAAACCCATATACATGATGCAAAACAAGAAGAAACGAAGGAAATCATACCTCAAAATGGTGTCAATGATCTTCACACAAGAACAAGCCACACAACAGATCTTCGACCACCTCTCCTGCAAGATCTGCATCCATACGAGGATTCCTTTACACTACCACACCAACAAAAACTAAAGATAACCCCATTTAGAATCATGGGAGATCATCCTCCATCAAATGGGAAGAATAAATGGGAAGAAAAGGGACCAAACTAGAAGAAACAGTAAGAATAGAGGAAGAAAACACCTTAGATTGAAGATGGGTCACTACAGATCAAGGGAGAGAATCTAGGAATCAATACTTGGTATTGGAATCCTAAAAACGTTGAAGAGGGGTCATTAGGTCACCTAAGGTTTTCCCAAAATGAGAGTAAAAGGAATCCATGACCAAATGAATGAGGTTTCAACTGAAAAATAATTTAAAAACTACACATGATCGGGGTATTTCATGACATGTAACACCCTTTCACATTGTGTAATTCCTCAAGGTTGGTTTTTTCCAAAAAACCCATCACCACTCAATTTTATTTTATTTTTATAACCCCAAAATATTACACACTATAAAACCTCTAAGACAAGCTGTGAAATAGAGTTTCAAATCATGTAATCTAGTTACATGACATGTAACCCCCCCTTTTACAGCCTTTAGTAATTGAACTCCTCCAAACTCCCTATGAGCCTCCTATGAACACTTCCAATGACCAAAACTCACAAAGTAACAGACTGGGAAGGTACAACCAATTAAAAGATATATATATATATATATGTAAATATATATCTTTCTATCTATATATATATGTGTGTGTGTTTTTAGAACTTATAATGTAAGGGTGATTTTATAATTATTTATTCACAAATTATGGTTCTGGATTTCCAAATTAGGAAGGGATTATATTTATTTTCATTAAAATTTATGCTTAAATATGCATTTTTTTTGAAATTATGCATATTATAAATTACATGTTATATATATATATATTTAAATGTGTATGGGATAGGCGTTGCAAGGGATGGTGTGTTTTTATCCCTTGTTTGTGATATATCTTGTTGATGTGTATTATTGATTTATTCCAACTTATTTATGGAGATCCTTAGAATCTCAAGGATGGGTCAATCTGTATTAGATGGACTCCCTAGAATCCTTTATATGGGTAGATTTGATGTGACGACCTCCCTAGAATCCTTGGGATGGGTCGGTGTGGTGATATGACATCCCAAGAGTCTTGAGATGTTTTCAAATATTTGATATACCATTAATTTAGATGTAATAATTCCTTATGTTACTACATCACTTGTTCCAAAAAATAGAATTAAAGTTATCAAATTATATATAATAGAAAATATTTTTAGGTATTCATCATTTTAGGTCTACATGTATTGGTTCCACCCCTAAGGATCTCTGATTACTATCCATGTATATGAAATAACTCTTTATTTATTAAAATGTTTTATCAATACATTTTTATATCTTCTAGTTGATTGAATGTGCGTTTATTATTATTGTTTATCATATTTGGGTTTCTTATTACTTATTAATTTCCTATATTATATTTTCATTTGTTTAGGGGATTTAATAAAGACTTTATGTGTGTCAAATAATGATTATTATTGCAATTTGTTGCTTGAGACTCATCCCCCATATCTTTTATAGAAAATTGTCATCCTCATAAACTTCATATCCCAAAAATCCATTATTAAAATTTGTTTCTTGAAACTCATCCCCCATTTATTTTATGTTGTTTGTACAACTCTGATCATTAGTCATCCCATGGATGACTACTGATTATAGTATTTCAAGCAACATAGGTGCATGTCCCCAAGAGATGAAGGGTGTATCAAACAACAAAATGTAATGATAAATGTCCGAGAGATGAGTTGATGAGGATGAGTTGTCTATAAATTTAAACTTTGAATTAATTCATAGGATAACACCAACCATAATGGAGAAATTCTTTTCTTAAATTCAATTACCCATTTTCTTCAACATATTGATTTTTTTTGAAACAATCAAATGTTGATTTTCTCTTATTAGAATTGTCTATAACTTTCACCTTTGATAATGAATATCTTATGTGTATTTATTTATTTATTGTACAAAATTAATATTTTATGAATCCAATAGGATGGATATGAATTGAAAATGGATGCATTCTAATCATTTGACAAAAGAGTATGAAGATGGAGTTAAAGAGTTCATCAAGCTTTCAAGAGAACATGCATATGACCCTTCTCAAATCCTCTATCCATGTTTATGTTGTTTTTATTCAAGAAAAATTAGTCTGAAATAGTTGGAAGAATATTTGATTTGTCATAAAATAGACCAGAGCTATAAATGTTGGACTAAACATGCGAAAAAACTAAATGTGAACACTAATTGGGATGATATTGCAGTTTATAGATCATTTGATATAAATATCAGTTTAAATGATGACAGATTTTTCATGAAAGAAATGAAAATGTAAATTTAAGATGACCCTAATGATTTTATAAATTTCTTTGAGGATTTAAATAGTTATTCCAAGAAACCATTGTATACCGATTGTACTAAATACACAACATTGTCATCTGTATTGAAGTTATATAATTTGAAAGCTGACAGTGAATAGAGTGAGACCATCTTTATAGAACTACTTGGTCTCCTGAATGATATGCTACCAGAAGAAAATGAACTACCATAAAAAACATATGATGTTAAATGAATATTACATTCAATGGTCATGATCTCTAAAAAAATCATACTTTTCCAAATGATTGCATATTATTTCGCAAGGACCATGAATCACTCATAAAATTCTCTAAGTGTAGTACAGATCGATACAAGAAAAATGAATCAAGTCCTTTGAAATCTGTATGGTACTTTCCTATAATTCCATAGTTTAGAAGACCATATGGATGTTAGTAAACCATGAGATAATTGACATGGCATGGAGATACAATAATTAAAGATGAGAACCTACGTTATTTAGTAGATTCTCCTCAGTGGAAGAAAATTTATTAAGAGTATCTTGAATTTTGAAATGAACCGAGAAACTTTCATCTTGAATTATATATAGATGGAATAAATCCCTTTGGTGTATAGAGTAGTACTCATAGTACATGGCCTGTCATGTTGGTAAATTATAACTTTCCGCTACGGTTATGCATGAATTGAAAATACATTATGTTGTCTCTGCTTATATCTAGACCAAAGAAACCTGGTAATGATATTGATGTCTATTTGGATCCATTGATCAAAGATCTAAAATTGATGTGGGATAAAGGTGGTATAATGTATGATTCTTATATAAGTGGAGAATTCACATTGAGGGTCATGTTGTACAGAATGATAAATGACTTCCCCGATTATGGAAATTTATCAGGATATAGCATTAAAGGAATGTTGGGGTGTCCCATTTGTGAAAAACACACACAATTAGTTCAGTTGAAACATTCCTTGAAGACTGTGTTTTTAGGACACCAATTTTTTTTACCCCGAAGACATAAATACTGATCCTAGATGACAACATTCAATGTGAATATTGAACAAGGTACAACACCATCTCCAGTAACGGGTGATAAACTATATAATAAAGTAAAAAATATTAACACTATTTTTGGTAAACCATTTTCGAAAAACCTTAAAAAATTAGGTTGGAAGAAGAGATCAATTTTCTTTGAATTATCAAATTGGAATTGTTTGTATGTTAGAAATTTTCTTGATGTCATGAATGTAGAAAAAAAAAATTTGATAGTGTTATTATCACGTTAGGAAATGTTCTTGAAAAATTGAAAGATGATATCAAGGCTAGGTTGGACTTGATTAAAATATGGATAAGTAAAGAGTTGGCACCAGTGAAGGGTAAAAGATAGACTTTTATTTCTCTAGCAGCTTACAATCTATCCAGACAGGAAACATTTCAATTTTTCCTTTTCCTTAATAGTGTAAAAGTTCCACAGGACTATTCATCAAATATAAAGAATGTCATGTCAATGACTAATTTGAAGTTACAAGGACTAAAACACACGACTATCATGTTTTGATGTAGGATTTAATACTTTCATTTTGCCTCAAAATGTATAAAATATATTAACTAGACTATACTTCTTTTTCAAAGTCATATGCAGTAAATTAATAGACCTGATGAAGTTTCCCATAATGAATAAAGAGGTTTAAATCATATTATGTGAATTATAGATGTTCTTACCACCATCATTATTTGATATAATGGTCCACCTTATGATTCACTTAGTTAGAGAGGTTCAACTATGTGGGACTATCTATGATAGAGGGATGTACCCCATTGAACGATATATGAAGATTTTGAAAGGGTATAAAAAGAATCAAAGTCATCCAGTAGTTTGTATTATAGAATAATATATTTTTGAAGAAGATTTTGAATTATGTATTGATTACCTATCAGATGTTGACATCATCGGTCTCCCAAAGTCTCGTCATAGCGAACACCTTATGGGTGAAGGGATTTATGAAAGAGATGTTGTTACAATTACCTTGAAAGAGAAAGAGTAAGCGTACCTTTAAATTTTACATAACAGTGAAGATTTTGATCCATAAATTGAATCAAAAAAATAAATTTGTAGATATTTGAATCCTGAAGGACCCTGGAACACCCTAAGAGGGGAGGGGTGAATTAGGGTTTCAAATTTTTCTTATAAAGTGACAAATCTTATTCCTACATCGGTAGGAACATACACTAACATTGTGTCGGTCATACCTAAATACAACAATCTTCACTAGATGTGGAATAAACAAGTTTTGACATAGTCACTCTATGCTAAGAACACCGCATTTACAAATTTTTAGGGATAACACATTATGTCCCTTAGAACAATTCCGTCGAATCCCCCTAGATAAATTCTTTGAGATAAGTCTAACTCAGTTTATCAACTTGAAGGTCGCTTCAATGGATTAACATTAACGTATTTTCCCTATTAAGCACGAGAATCTGTGTACACCATAGTCCTGAGTTGATGCACTCTAAAATCCTTGTACTCTTAAACTTTATATTCAATACTGCCTTTCATGAAGCTCCTTCGCGAAGCTCCCTACCTTATCAAAGCTAACTTCCTTCACTGAACAAACTGCCTTCACAAAGCACATTGCATTCGCAGAACAAACCGCCTTTGTGAATCTCACTTAGTCAATGCGGAATACCCCATCATCATGAAGCACTCATTAATAAAAATCACTGGCATCATTCAAGAATAAATTAGTCTTTTTGAGATACTCAAGCCCTCATGGATTGTTAGTTTTGCAGAGCTCCCCTGGCTTCGTGAAATCAGAGCAATTCCAGATTTTCCTTTGTAAATTTAATTCTGAGTGAAGAGGGGTAGCCTCTTATTTATAGGCCTGTTTGTTCTTGATGATCCACCACCTATTAGAAAATTTTCTAGATCTATAAAAAACATCTTCATGATGCTCATTCTTTCATGATGCTCCACTCAAATTTGACGCAGTTGCAAAGACCACTATCAAACTCTTCGCACCGTCGTGATGCTCCAATTCTCGTAATCGCGGAGATCACCATCACCA
This sequence comes from Viscum album, assembly GCA_963277665.1. Taxonomy (NCBI): domain Eukaryota; kingdom Viridiplantae; phylum Streptophyta; class Magnoliopsida; order Santalales; family Viscaceae; genus Viscum; species Viscum album. The sequence goes on from OY728145.1 coordinate 912,941,969, forward strand.
CATCACACAGTCACAATGGTCCACTTCTCGTAATCATGGATATCACCATCTTTATTCATGATTCCCCACATATTCACAATACTCAACCTAGTATTCTCAAAACACATGCCTTTACCATATTTATGAAGAGATGATTCCAGAAAACAACCTTTCATGATTCCATCCCTTCCTCTAGATTTTGAGCAAAAAAATTTGGTAAACACTGGGAAATAATGCCACCTTAAATACTATTGTTAGCTTAAACTATAATATCAATTTTCTTTCTAACACCTTGATATTCCATGAGAGGATTTATAATAAACACAAACCACACTCCATTTCCAGCAAAGAACATCCTTGGTTCCAAAAAATCCATCAAGGGATAAAGGATGAATATCAAATACACATAACCATAGTTTATAGGATGGTTTTGAGATCAAATTTATAAGGAGTTATCTCTGAAAATATGAATTCAATTACTGAATGACTTCAATTTCTAGCCATAGGACCAAATGAAAATTTTATATCTTATATCGATTTTGTAATCAATGTTTATACAATCTATATAAAATAACATGATAACTAAAGTATGATGAAAAATAGTGATGTTATGCTTATGTATAAAGTGATGCACATATCTGGTTCCAAGGATAGAAATCCATTTTATGCAAATATGTCATATTTTGGCATTATCGAATATATATATGAGTTGGATTGTAAAAAATTTCATGCTTCGATTTTCCATTGAAAATGGGATGACAATATCATTATAGTGAAAATTAATGAAATGAGCTTCATGAATGTGGGAAAAAAGATGATCCATTCATAATGACATCACAAGAAATGCAACTATTTTATGTCTATGATACAACAAACAATAATTGGTTGATTTTCTTACTGGAGACTAAAAAAAATGCCAGGTTATATGAAAATTCAATCGAGGATGACCCTTTTATTGGGAGATCACAATCACTTCATGTCGGTCCCAATATAGACAATTTCTTGTACATTAGAGGGGACCATAAAGAGGGGATTTGGATTCTTAATAGAGGAACCAAATCCCTGAAACCTTTAAAAAAATAAAGAGAGTTCAATGAGAAGGTAAAAGTGTTTTTTAATATACTTTTTTCCCTCATAATATTATATGTTCTCTACTACATTAACATAATCTAAATTAATTTTTTTACTACTCATGAAAACAATTTCTTTTTCACATAATGATATTACCAATCCCTCATAAGAATAAAATATAATGAAGGAAACCCTTTGGAAAGATGTAAAGGCAATGTTATAATATAATTTATCTATTTTACCAAAATATTATATAATTGGATGCTGATTTAATTTTATTATTCCTTGTAGAGTTCATTCATTTTAGAAGATTCATATACATCTGTCATGACTTTGTAGGAATAGTAACAATACTGTCAAGATCAATCATAGAGGTAATCTTGATGTTTACACAGTAAAATATTTTTCCATATAATTAATGTATTATTTAATATTTATTTATTTATAGTATTAATCACATAATAATTGTTTTCTTACATAGGTGGATTCTTTTATTCAATTTGGGGTGGTCTCTCCATATTTTATGACTTCCTATACCAAAACTTCCACATACCTCTTCTCCCTTAAAATATTTTCACCCCTACAGTGTTGCATTTATCACTTTCCTTAATGTTCCCTCCACCACCTTTTCAAGAATAGCAATGATGTTGCCTCTGCTCAATCACAGAGGTAATATTGATGTTTTCACATTAAAATCATTGTCCATAGAGTTAATGTATTGTTTTATTTATTTATCTATATTATTACCCACATAATAATTGTTTTCTTATATAGGTGAATTCTTTTGTTCTAGTTGGGGTGATATTTCCATATTTCATGGCTTTGTGCACCAAAAATTCCACATACTTATTCCCCCTCAAAACCTTTCACCCCTGGAATGATGAAATTTATCACTTTCCTTCAAGTTCCCTTCACTACTCAATCACATAGGTAATATTTATGTTTCCACATTAAAATCATTTTCCATATAATTAATGTATTATTTCATATTTATGTTAATTTTTTTAGTATTACTCATATAATAATTGTTTTTTTAAGAAAGTGAATTCTTTTTTTTGAGTAGGGGTGGTTTGTTTGAAGCTGCTCATGCAGTGTTGAAATTATGACAAATAAATTCAATGGATATCATGATAACATTGACATTTAGAATTTTTTTGAGACTTTGGGATGTGTAGGAATTAGCCACACCTCAATCCTACACACAGTGTGACCGATATAACTCTAAGTACTCTTTCTATTTAAAATTGACATTAATTTTAGTAAAATAGACAACTGACATAATCAAAACCGAGAAAACATATCAATATTGTTTTTATACTTTAATATAATGATCCATAAGTCATTTGTGACATGTAGGAATCATCCTCACCTAAATTCGATACACGATGTTCCTGGTATGACTAAAAGTGTCCGTTATCAGTTTAAAAATTTTAGTTCAAAAAGTGTCACTCACTGAAAACCAATCAAACATGCTTTAATTTTCTTGATAATTTAGGAAAATGATTCATAAGTCATTTTTGACATATAGGAATTGATTTCACATCAAACTGATACATGATGTGATCAAAATGAGTTAAAGTACGTGTTTCCAGTTTAAAATGATATTTTAGTAAAAAATACAACTAATGTACTCAAAACTGAGAAAATGCATTCATATTTCTTTGATACTTTATAAAAATTATCCATAAGTTATTTGATACATATAGGAATCAGTTGAACCTCAATTCGACCCACAGTGTGACCAGTATGACTCAAAGTGTATATTTTTATTTAAAATTGGCATCAATTTTAGTAAAATGGAAAACTGACCTACTCAAAACCAAGAAAACACATTCAAATTGTTTTGATACTTTACAAAAATGATCCATAACTAATTTTTTACGTATAGGGATTAGATGAACCTCAATTTGATACATGATGTGCCTGATATGACTGAAAGTGTCCTTTATTTGTTTAAAATCGACATTTTAGTTCAAAAAGTTTCACTCACTGAAAACCAATCAAACACACTCAGATTTTATTGATAATTTATTACAATGATTCATAAGTCAATTTTGATGTTTAGGAATCAATTTCACATCAAAATGATACACGATGTGATCTTAATGAGTCAAAAGTGAATGTTTCTAGTTTAAAATGACATTTTAGTAAAAAAGACAACCAACATACTCGAAACCAAGAAAACACATTCAAATTATTTTGATACTTTAGAAAAATGATCCATAAGTCATTTGAGATGTGTAGGAATTAGCCACACCTCAATCTAGCCCACGGTGTGACTGATATGACTCAAAGTGCGTATTTTTATTTAAAATTGACATCAATTTTAGTAAAATGGAAAACTGACCTACTAAAAACTAAGAAAACAAATTCATATTATTTAGATACTTTAAAAAAATGATCCATAAGTCATTTGTGACATGTTGGAATCAGACAAACCTTAATATGATATATGATGTGCCTAGTGTTGACCCCTCATTGTGGGCGGAGGCTTCCGTAGACATTGCAGCTTAGGGGATGGTGTTAACCATCAGTTATGTTAAAGGTTCTCACCATAGAAAGCTATGTGAATGGTGATGGACCATTGGGAGATGATGTTGAGACCATCAGTTGGTGTTTGAGTCTTTTCATTATACTTGAGGCCGATGGGCCGGTATTATGGGAGGATGGATATCGTCATGCCTCGGGACGTCGGTTGTTGAGCCAATGATGATTTATATTGGAGGATTGACATCACCGTGGCTTAGGACATTGGGATGTCAAGATGAAGGGGGGTTTTTTAGTGGAGATCCAAGGGACCTGTGACCCTCTTTATGGGCGTTTCATTTAGATTCTGATTACATGGTGGATGGCATGAGGTGTCGGGTTATACATTTATGGGTGGAACCTGAGGGTTCACTAGACATGATATTTGTTAGGGGATGCCTTGGGCACTAAGACATGGGTCCTAGACACTACAAATATATATATATATAGACATGTAGTGTATTCCATATATATATTTTGGGGAACATGTTCAGAGATATATTGGTGTTTGATGAAGTAGGTGAACTCTTTCTTGTGGTTTTTAAGCATAAGAGAAGTAAGTTATTTATTATATCTATGTGCATTTCCCTTTTATTATATTTTTCATAAACCTAGATAATTGTGGATGCAAGATAGAATCACATTGGTGGTGGATTACTGAGTTCATACTCACACCCTACATAGGCCCTTGGGACATGTGTAGACTTTATGTCTTTGAGATCAGGTATGGGACTAGGCTCAGGAGTTGGACCTTAGTGATCGTAGATGTACCTTTTACATGAGATGGAGGGCAGTGGACCAGGTGGTTCCTATACATTAGGCTAGAATTATTTTGGGTTTTTATATATATGTACATATATGGTTATCCATGAGAGACCTTTCTTATTGTTTTGTAAGACATTTCATGACATGTTTTACTATCTGCAAATGGTATTTCTTATAATTTTGGACATTACTGTCGTTTATTGTTCTTTCACAGAGTTTTGTTTATTCTATTGCTTCTAAAGATTTATGGTCCTCCTTCTGGCATGCTATATATATGGATCAATATTATTATCACCACCTGAGGGTATAGTCTCCCCACTATCAACTAATTAGACCCTCATTTCTAGTCGTAAGCATTTGGCGTATGAGGAGGTGCGCCTAAGACCCAGTGGCTAACCGGTCTGGAGTACTGTTTGAGTGGAAAACTAGGTCAGGATTCTACACATGGTATCATAGGGGTTCTTTTTTGGTGTTGTCTTGTAGCATCACAAGGTCTGGGTATTAAAATGGTAACCACGTTCGGTGGGTTATGAATTGGTATCAATGCTTTATTTTCTTTTTTGTCTTACTATTTGGGATATGGTAGAACAAAGACCAGGATATATCCAGAACTGGGTAAAGAGCTCATGTTTGGGTTCCTGAATCCCCATGCATGGAGGAATTACCAAGTTTATAGGGGTTATAAATTGATTTTATACTTTTTTCTTTTATAGTTAATTGATTTCCATCTCGAGTGGTGCACTTGGGTGAGATGTTTATCTGTTATGTGGTTTGACCCTTGGCCTAGTATGGAAAAGGTGGAATTGTTTATGAATCATGGTAGGCACATCTGGTGATTTAATATATTTATGTACCTATAAATAATTTCTTAGAACCTAGAATTCACTAAGAGGGGTTGAGCTATTTAAAGTGTCAATAAAGAAGCTAAACAATGTTTTTCAGCTTAGCCTTTTTGGTGGAATTCTACTCAGAAAGCCCAAAAATGTGGTTTCTGGTGTGATTGATATGTTATATACGGACCTGAATCTGATATGAGTTTGCAGGGATGATAAAATGGGGGTAAGTTTTTTAATGTGTTAATAATGAAGCTAAATAGTGTTTTACTGTATAACCTTTTTGGTGTCATTATAATCAGCTACCTCAAATTGAAAATATGTGATATGAAACTTTTGAATCTATTATGGGTAATTAAGGGGCCATGAGGCAGAATTATATATGACACCTAAATCTTACATGGGTAGGTAAGGGGCCATGAGGTCGGATGTCATGGGACATTGGGTGTGGTAGGGGAGTGTAAGGGTGGCGATATGCACTACCTGTTACAACTTTCCCTATATTCGATATGTATATTATTTTATATTTGTTTGACTATGGTATTTGGTCTCAACATGATTCCACCTAGATGGATTTAGGTGGAGTGTCAGGAGGACAAAGATATGGTGCCACATGAGCATGCATGAGATGAGGCCCTAGAGGATCGAGATGATCATGAGTCATAGGTACAAGATCCAGTATATGTGGGGCAGCCACAAATGATGAAATACTTTGGGAAATAGTTAGATGATCAACTCAGGGTGAGCTTGGTTCAGGTCATACGAGGTATTGACAGGGGAGCTTAGGGAGATGAGCTGTCTATGGAATATTTGACTCATGAGTTCTAGTCTCAGCACCCACTATTATTTCAGGCTGAGGGTGGACCATAAGAAAAAATGAACTGGATCGAGTCAGTGAAGACTATTTTTGATCACCTTGAGACATATCCAGGATGGAGGGTAAAACTGGCAAAATACATGCTCAGAGGATTGATAAATCATTGGTGGGATGTACGAGAATAGGCATACAAACATGAGGTATTGGCTTAGAAGGATTTCGTAGCTAGGTTATTTGAGAACATTTTTCTAGATATGTTGAGGTTAGATTGATCCCAAAAGTTCATGATCCTACAGTAGGGAGACACATCTATCATGGACTATACATCCAATTTTACAGACCTATCTCATTTTACACTTGCTATGGTGGGTGACGACATCATTAGGGTGTGACATTTTGAGAATGGTTTGCAGTATGCCATCAGGGTGTAGGTGAATATCTTTAGGCTGACATTGTTCTTTGAGGCAGTCAATTGGGCACTAAAAGACGAGGGAAACCTGACAAACCAGTCTTATTCAATCCAGGTGATGTCATCAGGTGACCTTAGTGGTGATGATTCGGGAATCCAAAAATTGAGGTTGTGAGGAATCTTAGTAGGAAAATTAGGCTAGAGATTTAGGTAGACCATTGAGGAGTGGGTCTTTAGTAGTATGCTTATAGTGTGGGAAGTCAGGGCATGTTTAGACCCAATGAAATTGGGTTCTGAAGGAGTGTCGGGTATGTCTCTAGATGGGCCATTTGGATAGGTTCTACTAGAAGTCTTTATTGTAGAAACACCAGGAGTCACAACGACATAATAGGTTTTCAGATGAAGAAAATACATAGTAAAGAAACACTCAGTACATAGAGATTTACATGGTTCTAAAAATGATTCATACATCCATAGAGAGGCAGAAATATCACTATAGTCAAGAGAAAAAAATTAGAGGGAGTTTCAGGGTTCTCAATCACAAACAAAATCCTAGCCCGAAATGGGCTAATAAGGAGGATGAAACACTATTCCACCAACCACATAGAAAGTCTGATGTGCTATAGTAAAAAGTAGCTGAAATTCCAAATTTCTATAGTGTCATGACCACTCAAGACCACAAAACTATAGTGGTCGTCGACTGGAAGTCCACGGAGCTACAATTATCTATTGGTGTCATTAATTACCCCTGATACAATAGTTGTGCTAAAGTCTACTCTGCTATAGTGCCCCAAAATTTAGGATGGGGGGCCATCACCCCCTGGACCCCCAGAGCAAGGGAGCCTTTTCCCTATACAACCCCAATGATCTCACTGAGGAGCTCAACCCACAGATTTATGGCCTGGTGCGTAGTATGGGCCACAAGAATTCAACCCAACAATATCTAAAGAGTATCATGTTACACCAATCCAATAGTCTTCTCTGGTAGCTGGGATCTAGGGATCAAGTTAGACTCATGGATACGAGATAGGAACAAGAGCGGTACTAGGAGATGGTGGCCAAAATTTAACTGCATGCAGAGGTCTTGGAAGAGATAGAGAGACCCAATAATGGGGTCATTGGCTGGTATCTAGTGCAGCTCTGTAGGGAGGCTGAGCCTCAGGTAGTCGGGCTTCATGCCAGGTGCACATAGTTGAGATGCCAAGTGTAGAGCAGACCAGTGAGCTGATGACAGTTAGAGGTACACCATGGGCATGACTGGGTTTTTTGTTTTGTTTTGGCATGGTAATTTTTTTGTGCATGAGGTGCACGAGTATTATTTTTGGACTAACCAAGTGATGTTAAGTATGTTAGAATCAAATACGATGTGTGTCTTTTATGAGGTGTGGAGGCATTGAGACCATTATGTGAACATATATATATATATATATATATATATATGATGCGAGATTATTTTTGAGCATCTGTTGAGATGCAGAATTTATGGGAATCTAATGAGATGTGAGACTTGATGAGTGTCATGTATGGAACATGTATGATATGGGAATCAGATGAGATGTGAGACTCAATGGGTGTCAGATCTGACATGAGAATGAATTGATCACATGATGAGGAGTAGGAATAATGATGCATCATGGGAGGACTTGTATATTTGGGGATGGTTAGTGGAACCATAAAATGTTTTATTTTGGTTTGGGAAGAGACCAGATAGGTAATTCCTAAGGTGGGGAGCACATGAGAGGAATTAGCCTGTGACTAATAACTGAGGTTGACCTAGTTGATATCAATTATATGAGTATGTTTGGTACCATATTTAGGTAAATATTTATAGCTTGGGTATGATCTATCTTAAGGTGGGGAGATAGTAATGTCCTGGGTTTTTGAGCGGGTCAATTCCTCAACCTTTTGGAATTTTTGAGTTTGGTGGTCAGACCAACTTTCTTTTTGGGATTTAGAACTTAATTAAGAGTTTTAATTACTTAATGAATTTTTTATATGGGTTCTAAGTCTCATAAAGAGACTCGATAGTTTGGATGGGTTTTAAGAGCATCGAGCTCTGAAAACCTAGTTTCAGGAAGACAAGGTGCACAGTTGGCACACAATCTAACCGTGCAACCTATTTTCAAAGGGGCATGATTTTTTTTAACTTTGTAGACCCTTTAAGTTAATAATGTGGGGGTGTTGTAGGTATTCTTAGAGGGTGCACATTGGCTGTACACATTTTTTCAAATTGTGTGGCTTGGGCTACACACTTAGTGCCACATAGGCAGTAGGTGCGTATAATTGGTGCACGGTCCGCCCAAACTGTGTGGCCAAACCTTGAGACCTATTTTAAAGGGTAGAAACTTTGGATAGTGAGTGTGTATAGTTGATGCACAGTTATCCGAACAATGCATCTTAATCATGTGTATCTTTAAAAAGTGGAAATTTACCTTTTCACCCATCCTTCCTTTTAAGTTCCTCCTATTTTTCTTCCCATTCACATGTGCGACACCTCTCTCCAGGAATTGAGCTCCCTTCTTCCCTCCACCTAGGCTTTGAGCCTCTGACCTCATTTGAGCTTTGATTCCAGCTCCATTGGTGGCTATAGATTCCTCTCGGTAAGGCCTTCAATCCGTTAGCTTATTTTCTTTATTTCTCTCACCATAAAAAAAGCTAAATTCATGCGATATCTTGTTTCATATTTTCAGAGTGTTTGTCTAAATCTTTGATTTATCTCATTTTATCTTGATTTAGAGGATGAAATTAGATGATCAAGCACCTATAAGTATAATTTATGTGGTTCTTAACTTTCTCCTTAATTTTATAGGTGTTTTGGTGTGCGTTTTATATACTCCCATGTGGGTAGTCTGAGAGAGGCCCTAAATAAATTATTTTTTTTGTCTTTGAATTGTTAAATTGATATTAAGGGATGTCATCAGGCATGACCTAATACTTATATATATATATATATTCCTATCTGAGTAAGGGGATATTGACCATCTAGGAAATTTAGTCCAGTTGTGTTTCTTTAATTAATTAAATTGTATTATATTGATTGCATTCATTCAATGGGAACGTGACAGGCATGGACCAAGGATTGAGGTGATGTTAATCACCTAGAATGAGGTGACAATGTCATTAGGCTAAGGTCATGGCCTGAGATATATGGGGTGATGATGATAACCAGGTTGATGCAACATGGTTGTTGGTTTGAGGCAATGAGGTCATCAAGATGAGGGTGTGGCCTGTGTGACTTGAGATTGTGTTGACCATTGAGATAAAGCGACATGGTAATAGGGGAATGGGGTGCCAAATGATGTGTCTTAGGTATTGTTTTGTGATTTATGCTCATCATTGTTGGACGACATGTTGTTAGAGTCATGTGCACATAGATAAGACTTAGTTGAGATAGTGTTGAACACTCGTTGTGGGTGGAGGCCTCTATAGATATTGCAGCTTAGGGGATGGTGTTGACCATCGATTATGTTGGATGTCCCCACCATAGAAATCCAAATGGATAGTGATAAACCATCAGGGGATGGTGTTGAGACCATCAGTTGGGGGTTGAAGCTCACCATTATACTTGAGGATGATGGGCCAAGATTATGGGAGGACAAATATCGTCGTGCCTCGGGACGTTAGTTGTTGAGCCAACGATGATTTATATTGGAGGACGAACATCACCATGCCTTGGGAAATCAGGTTGTTAAGCCAACAAAGACTTTACGAGTGGAGGTGTGAGGGACCTGGTACCTTCTTGATGGGTGTACTATTTAGAAATCGGTTACACGGTGGATGGCATGAGGTGTTGGGTTATACATTTATGGGTGGAACCCGAGGGTTCACCGGACATGATATTTGTTAAGGGATGCCTTGGAAACTAATCCATGGGTCCTCTCCACTGAAAATATATATATTCAGACATGTAGTGTATTCCACACATATATTTTGGGGAATATCTTTAGAGATATACCAGTGTTGTCTAAAGCAGGTGAATGCTTACTTGTGGGTGTTGAGCATAAGGGAAGTAGGTTATTTATTAAATGTGTGTGCATTACCCTTTTATTGTATTTTGTATACACCTGTATAATTATGGATCTAAGATAGACACACGTTGGTGATGACCTAATGAGTTCATACTCACACCCTACATGGTCCTCTCGGGATGCATGTAAACTTTATATATTTGATATCAGGTAAGGGATCAGGCTCAGGAGAAGGATTTTAGTGATCGTAGATGTAACTTTTGCATGGGATGGATAACAGTGGAACATGTGGTTCTTATGCATTAGGTTGTACTTATTTTGGGTTTTTATATATATGTACCTATATGGTTATCCATAGGAGACCTTGTTGATTGTTTTTTATGGCCTATCATGTCATGTTTTATTATCTGCAAATGGTATTTCATGGACTTGTGTATCACTACTGTTTATTATTCTTCCACTATGTTTTGTTTATTTATTTGCTTCCACTGATTTATGGTCCTCCTTACACTATGTTATATACATATGGACCATTATTATTATCACCATCAGAGGGTATGGTCTCCCCACTATCACATGATTAGACCCTCACTTCTGGTCGACAACCTTTGGTGTATGAGGAGGCACACCTAAGGCCCAGTGGACAACTGACTCGGAGCACTGTTTGAGTGGAAAACTAAGTCAGGGTGATACAACATTAATAGTTAATGTAATAGTTAATAATAGGTCTGATTATGATTTCAACATGAAATATTTCATCATCAAATTTTAATTATAATGCATAAAAAAATTCAGATTATATTAAATATGCATTCAATTACATACTATTATTGTAACCCACCTTTTAATTACATACTATTAATATATATGCAATTTTTTTATAACTAATGTGCTCAATATATGATGTTTAAGTGAATATACTTGAAATATTAAAAAAATATATAGTTTTTTAAAATGAAAATTTTATTTCATTTTACTGAATATGATATTTTCATTAATTTTCATTTCTAAAAATATATTCAATTTAACTATATAAATGCATAAAAAACTCATTTTATGTATTTACATGAAATTTAATCATTCTGGTGTAAGACCAATTCTCTTTATGTATGTAGTTTCAACATGCAGTTTCAATAAAATATGATATTAATTATCTATACAATTACTTTGTAATCAAATTCATTTTCAATTACATGAAGGAAAAATGTTAGAAATTTCATTTACTTAACATATTTGTTGTAACACAATTTGAATGAATCATGTCTCATGTATTAATAATACATTACTTCATATAGAAAATTTTGTTACAAGACTAAAATGGTGAAGATTCATAGAAAATTAACATTTCAATTGATTTAAATTCTACCATTTCAGGTTATATTGGATATAATGGAACTTGGGATTCTAGTTTTCAGGGTATTCCTGGTCATGACATATCTCCTGGTTTTGATGATTTATTTTTATGACCAATCTATGGGGGGTGATTATCCACTAAATGAGGCTAATATTAATTGGTAATATATATAATATTCATGTTCTTTATTATTCATAAACACCATTTTAGTGCATTTTAAACTTTGAACATCATTTCACATTATGATTGTAATACCTTCTTAAAATGCACTATTATGTGGTACATTTTTGAACATCATTTAAAGTACCCAATGATTCATCTGATTTTAAGGAATCTAATTATACATATTTTAATTTTATATTTTTGGAAATTTATCTACACTTAAATATAAACATGTTTGATTCAGGGATCAATGGAGAATTCATGGAGGATGATGAAGATATTTGGCAATGAAAGGAAGCAATTCTGGAGAAGGTAGATTGGACACCAGCCCACTGATGAGACTGTGGGGCCCAACGTACAGACCCAATTAATCCCAAATTTCGTGGGATACTAGAAGATATGTTTAGAAACAAATAAATCCTCAGGATCCAATGCTAATTCGTCCTCAATGGTGTCCATTTAGGCGGCCCAAGTTAGAGATAAAATTCTGGACCAGATTCTGCGGTCCAGAAAAACAGCCCACTAATATGATCATATCTCGTAATCCACAACTCCAAATGGGACCAAATTTTACATAAGGTTATAAGACATCCGGGTATCCATTTTATTCTTCTGTGGCCTACTCTGATTCGGCCATCTAGAAGGACTTACAAGCACGTTTGTTCGGTGGAAGCAAGCTGGATGCCACCTTGGGTCAAGGGTGGAAAAGTCTCCTCTCCCTTACTTTCCACCACCCTAGATCTACCATACTCAAGTGGGATCCTTTGTACTGTTGGAGGATCGACCCAAGGCTCCCAAAATTCCTATTTAAGGCAGTGGTGGTGAATGAGTTTTTAAATCTTGGATGCTTTATTCAATTGTAATGTTATGCTGCAATTTTGTTGTCTCAAATTTGTCTTTCACATGTAAGTTGTTCAATTAACTTTATTTTCTTAATAAAAGTTCTTATTTTACTCTTATTATGTTGTTATTCATATCAATTTGATATCTTTGGATCAAGGTGTGAATTTATTCACACCAAACCTTGTGAAATTATTCACACAATGGTGGAGTGATCATTTTATTTTTGTTGTTTTCTTTGCTTCTCCATGTCCTCCCTCATGAGTCTACTTTCCGCTTCCATTGAAACCATAGAATCAATGGAGGGATAACCCAATTATGGGTTGATCCAAGGGAGTAGAAAGAGGATTTATTGGATGTTATTTATCACCCCATTAATGTATAATCACTTCTTAAATTGAGATTTTTATTTGATGATTTTTAAACTCCATCGTCCTTGTTGAATTTAAGGCCACACGCTTCATGTGCTAATACGAACCTTTACCTTGAAGTGCTCAAAACTTTGATCCTTCAAGTGTATAGGTGATTAGTATTAAAGGGTTTAGGATTTAAACCAGTAAGTGATGATGTTGTTTTATCTCCTTAAATGAACCCATCTCAAATATAATAAATTGAAATCATTAAAAAGGAAATACGTCCAATCCACCCCGAGCGATAACCTAGGATAAACTCATTCTTTTAAATTGAATTGACTTAAGTCTCTTAGATTTACTTTAAACCCATATAAAATAAAACCAAGTTGGACAATTCATATCCAAAAATAGTCCATAGAATGTACGTGTCTATAGGTTACTTCTTAGGTCTCTGTGGATTCGACAACCCAAGATAGACTACAAGGACCGTTCTACCTTCATATCTTGGGTAAATTTGAGCGAGAATCAAATTTTGGCACCGTTGACAGGGACCTAAGTAATTTATATTAGACATTATCATTCTTTTTTCTTCATCCCTCTTATTTGTTCTCACCCCCTCACTCCTATGGAAATCAATTTTGAACAAGTCCAAACATGGGAAACCTATTCCTACTTTGATCACCCAACCCCATGTGTGATGTACAATGACCATCCTAATTTCTACATGTGGGATCATCAACAACCTAATGAACCACATTGTTTTTACCCCTATTATCCAAAAAACATCCCAACATATAATTAGTTTCAATCACTACAAATCCAATATGAACACCCTCATGTGCAATTCAAACAACTTAATTATCCACCTGAAATAGACCATATTTCTCAACCCCTTACCCATCATGATCCACAACCATTACTTGAAAAATTGTGTCAACAAATGGAGATAATGACTTTTGATCTTTCATCATTGATTTTATAACTACAAATCATTAAAAATTGTGAGGAACCCATCCCTACACAAACTGTCCCTTCTGTAACCTTATGTGAAGTGTCTAATTTCCCACAAACCTCTCATGAATTTAATGAAGAGAAAACCTTTGGATTTGGGATAGATGAAGAGGATCAAGGAATTGTGTAAGGTTCTTTAAATCAGGAGGAAATTGAATTTTTGGATTCAAAAGAGGATAATTTGACATCATAGATTGCGTCTCCTAAGTATAACTCCATTGATGAATTTTCAAAAACACCAACCATTGAACCATTGGGAGAAATCACAAAATTTGAGTCCATATCCATTCCAAACACTAATATTTCCAATTTTGTGGTTGAATCTTCTATTCAAAAGGAACCAATTTTGTTGAGAAATTTGGAAAATGAAACTGAGTTGGATTCAAAATACCAACTTGTGTCTAAATGTCCTATCCAGCCTCAGCCCAAAATTATTGTCCTTCCCTTACCGCTAAAGAATCCCTTCATAAGGTATAATCATGAACATTCAATTGGAATTAATTATTCTCTTGAAATAAAAAAAGTTGTAATGGTCATTTATGTCTTAGGAAAGACTACAAAGGAAACTGGATCAACCATTTTTGATATTCCTTGGATTTTACCACTCATTTTAGAACATAGGTTTGCATACAACAAAAATTATAAACAAAGAATAAATATCAATATAGTGGACATAGAGAAACATGTGGTCCTTAAAATGTTGAAAGTTGGTATTGGATAAGTTGGGGGGTTCAAGTCGAGTTAACGACCTTAAATAAAGCGCTGCACGGGAGGCAACCCGTGGTTTTCATCTTTGCAAATCATCTTTTTTTAAATAGGATTAAGTAATCATTTTGATAAATAAAAAAAAATACTATTGACCTGTTCTTCTATTATGAGTATGGATTGGTATGAAAGGGGAGCACCATATTTATCCGTGTCACGTGGTGTGATCCTTGAGTAATACCATACCCCGAAATTTAAAAAGAAGACAATGTATCATCAGTTTATTTTATTTTATATATATACTTATATTGTACTTATATATATATATATAATATTTTGTTTTGTTTGTTTGTTTTCCTTTTTCCACTAGGGAACTCTGCAAGTGACATGGATATCAAAGGACTAAATTAGAGCAGCAAGAACTTCAAACTTCAACCACCAGGTGACTTCATTCCATGATCCTAATATTTCAATTTCCTTATTGAACTTCCCTTTTATTCCTCTACCCTCTTATAAATGTTCTTTTCTTTAAACACTGGGGACAATTTTATTTTAATTTGGGGGGGGGGAGATAAAATAAAAAATGATTTCGTGTAAAAAAAAATGAATGATTTGAAAAAAAAATTGTGTAAATGGAAGGAAAAATTCCTTTAACTTTGAACATGGTAATACACATTGAAAACTTTGAAACTGAATATAAAATAATTTAGCATGCCCTGATTCTGATTTTAATCCTTGTATAATTTTATGAGCATAGATTTTGGAAAGTGTGGCTATCCAATGTGATATTTCATTGTTTATATTTTCATCCAAATAAAAAAAGAACACAATGCACGTCCTTTGGATAGTGGGGCATTAGTTTGAGTTCATGGGGTCCCCTAAATAAATATCATAGGTTTGGTGATCATTTTAGTTTAATATGAGTATTCAAAAAAAAAAAAATTGCGCGTAGAGCAATGAAATGACCTAATGCGTGGCTTTTGGCACTTGGGGATCGTGACTCCATAGTTGTTTGGCCCAGAGTTAGTAATTTTATCTCTATTTTTGGTAATTTGAATTTGTTTTTGACTGAGTTAACTCGAGATGATGCCCGAGTATGTGGGATTCACTTGGTGCCCTAAGGTCTTTGAGCCTGGGAGTCATCGGAAAAGTCTTGCTACAGGGGTTGACTCTTTTGAGTGCAATTTCAATTACCATGGAAAAATTGCAAAAAAAAAAAAACAAAAAAAAAACAAAATATATATATATATATATATATATATAAATTTGAATACTAATCTTAATATTGAAATGTGATTCCACCTAGCACTTCTGTAATTTTCCCCTTGAATAAAGATGAACCCCCCATGTCTATTGTGATGCACAACACATCCTCATACTTAATTGATATTGGATGAAATATGACAATGAATTTGAACAAAGGAATGGGCTTGGGATTGAGATTTGCTTATGAAACTATCTTGTATTAAAATATTTTTATGGGTTTCATGATTGTTTGGTATAAGGTTTTTTGGTGATCATTGTGTATTCAAATGTTTTTGGAAAAGGGAATTCGAATTTCATATTGTTGAGATATATTTTGCTCGGGACTAGAAAAACTCAAGTTGGGGGGTGTGATTAGCCACCAAATGAGGCTAATATTAATTGGTAATATATATAATATTCATGTTATTTATTATTCATAAACACCATTTTAGTTCATTTTACACTTTTAACTTCATTTCACATTATGATTGTAATACCTTCTTAAAATGCACTATTATGTGGTACATTTTTGAACATCATTTAAAGTACCCAATGATTCATCTGATTATAAGGAATATAATTATACATATTTTAATTTGATATTTTTGGAAAGTTATCTAAACTTAAATATGAACATGTTTGATTCAGGGATCAATGGAGAATTCATGGAGGATGATGGAGATATTTGGAAATGAAAAGAAGCAATTCTGGAGAAGGCAGATTGGACACCAGCCCACTAATGAGACTGTGGGGCCCAACATACAGGCCCAATTAATCCCAAATTTCGTGGGATTATAGAATAAATGTTTAGGAACAAATAAATATTCATGATCCAATGATAATTAGGCCTCCATGGTGTCCATTTAGGTGTCCCAAGTTAGAGATAAAATTCTAGGCCAGATTCTGCGGTCCAGAAAAACAGCCCACTAATATGATCATATCTCAGAATCCAAAACTCCAAATGGGCTCAAATTTTACAGGTGGTTAGAAGACATCCGGGGATCCATTTTATTCATCTATGGACCACTATGATTTGACCATATAGAAGGACTTACAAGCGTGTCTGTTCGGTGGAAGCAAGCTAGCTGCCACCTCGGATCAAGGGTGGAAAAGTCTCCTCTCACTTACTTTCCACCACCCTAGGCCTACCATACTCAAGTGGAATCCTTTTTACTGTTGTAGGATTGAACCAAGGCTCCCAAAATTCCTATTTAAGGCAGTGGTAGTGAAGGAGTTTTTAAATCTTGTATGCTTTGTTCAATTGTAATGTTATGCTGTAATTTTGTTGTCTCAAATTTGTCTTTCACATGTAAGTTGTTCAATTAACTTTAGTTTCTTAATAAAAGTTCTTCTTCTACTATTATTCTGTTGTTCTTAATATAACTTTGATACCTTTGGATCAAGGTGTGAATTTATTCACACCAAACCTTGTGAAATTATTCACACAACGATGGAGTGATCATTTTATTTTTGTTGTTTTCTTTGCTTCTCCATGTCCTCCCTCATGAGTCTACTTTCCGCTTCCATTGAAACCATAGAATCAATGGAGGGATAACCCACTTATGGGTTGATCCAAGGGAGTATCAAGGGGCTGGATTGGATGTTATTTATCACCCCATTAATTTATAATCACTTCTTAAATTGAGATTTTTATTTGATGATTTTTAAACTCCACCGTCCTTGTTGAATTTAAGGCTACACACTTCATGTGCTAATATGAAACTTTACCTTGAAGTGCTCAAAACTTTTATCCTTCAAGTGTATAGGTTATTAGTATTAAAGGTTGTAGGCATTAAACCATTAAGTGATGATGTTTTTTTATCTCCTTAAATGAACCCATCTCAAATATAAGAAATTGAAATCATTAAAAAGGAAATACGTCCAATCCACCCTGAGTGATAACCTAGGATCAACTCATTATTTTAAATTGAATTCACTTAAGTCTCTTAGAGTTACTTTAAACCCATCTAAAATCAAACCAAGTTGGCCACTTCATAGCCAAAAATAGTCCATAGAATGTACGTGTCTATAGGTTACTTCTTAGGTCTCTGTGGATTCGACAACCCAAGCTAGACTACAAGGACCATTCTACCTTCATATCTTGGGTAAATTTGAGTGAGAATCAGGGGGATATTATGTAGTTGATAGAGGAAGTGATGGGGTTCTATCCCTGCTTTCCAACTTTTTCTAAGCAGCTGAAGATGCTCAAAATATGGAAGATAAGTTTGATCAATTTGGTGTCGGAAGAGATGCATGATCACAATTATCTATTGCCAAGAAATCGTCACACTCTCCAAAAGGTAAGCCAACACTCAAGTGGAAAATGGGATGATGTCTTACCTTCTCCACAAAAATAAAAATACCCTTTCATTGTGAGTATATTTTCACTTACATCTTATTTCATTTCTTCTTGGATATTTGGGTCTCTTGCATATTGTAATTTAGCAAGTGGAGTATATCATGTATCCATATTCTAATTCATGTGTGTGATTATTTCACAATTGTGTTATTGTTAGACTTGTATATTTTTTCCAATTTTTTACTATATATAGACTAACATATTTTCATGAAGGTATCCAAAAGTTTTGGATTTTAGTTTGTAAAATCATTTAGGTGTGACCCATTGTACACCATCACACCAGTTTAACCGAAACATGGAATGCGTTAAGTTGGACCAGACACATTACATTATTTCCAGCCCAACCCATCAAGCCAGCCTCAGGCCATTGGACCCATTGTACACCTTTAAGTTAAACTTTACAGGTTGTGTATAATGAACTGATTACGTATTTTTAGTTATTTGTAGGGATGAAAAGATTTCCGTTTCATCAAGAGATCAAGGAACTAAGTCTCCATGAATAGTTGTGGATTGATAATCAAAGGCTTAGAGATGTGAGTTTGTGTAATAAATATTATTTTCTAGCTTCTTCCATGATGTTATATGATGAAGGGGAAGTAAAAATCATGGCACCCTCACTATTAAGTCTCACACTCAAGCACAAATTATTTAAATTTCAGAGTTATCAAACCATAAAAGTGCTTCAAATATTCATGAAACCAAAACTAAAATGCAAGACCTAAAATACAACATGATAGTGTTTGGTAAAAGAAGGATTTAATGCATTGACTTATATTAAGGGATAACAACAAAGATTGATATTTTGAAGATTTGTTTCAATGTTAGAAGGTGAAAGTACATGTATTTTCTAGATGAGTTAATGTATTCTTTTAGCGATGAATCATATGAGGAGCTAATCTTGGATGTTGTTGACTATGCTATTGTTCAGAAGGTATGTTGTACCAACTACAATTCCTGTTTTCATTTTTTATTTAAAATAAGAAAGTAGATTCCAATAATTGGTTTCACTAATCTAAGGTTATACTTTTATTTTATTTTATTTCCATTAGTTTCATCTACTATAGTGCTATTTTATTTTATAGGCATATTCTTGCTGCTAGTGAGAGATTGGGGATGGACGAATTCCATCCACAAATGCAAGAAAGATGCATGCTTACATGAATTGAGATGGTCAAATACTTTTAGCCACTAGCCTCTAGTGTGAGTGATACCTATGTCTAAAACTAGGGATTCCATTCTTCATACTTTTAATATGATCCTATTATAGGTGATTGTCATCATTGTGACCATATCATGATTGAGTGATTGAATTACGTGTGTAGACCCTATTGCCAATGTGAACCATGATAGTGGTAGTCGATGTGTGAGGGAAACATATTGAAGATGAAGTTTGATGGATTTTTATAGTGTCTTATGGATTTGAACATGGTTGTAACATGTTTCTTGGAGGTTTAGGTTTTTTTCTTGGAGTTTGAACATGTTTTTAAATTATGTATGAATATGTTTTTTAACATTATTTTTCAAATAAAGGACCAGTTCGTTAGAGTTTAATTTAATTGAATTTTATAATTATTATATTATAAATAAAACAAATATAATATATATAATTAGATTAATAAATATAATATAAAATTTTGGAAAAAAATATTGGAATTCCCACACACAATATTTTATTTAAAAAACAATTTTAAAATAAATATTAAATGTCAATATTGATTATAATAAAATATAAAATGATACTATTAATAATATTAATGATATAAAGATAAATGTTGGTAATAATATTATTAAAAAATAAATCTATTTTATGAATCTATTGCTAAATATTTTGACTAAGAAATATATTATCTATTTATATTATTATAATTGCAACAAAACTATTTTATCTATCAGAATAACATTTAGTGACATTATTTTTACCAATAATCTAGTGATAGAGACATATCTGTTGGTAAAACGTTTTACCAACATAAAATGTTCTTTTACCAATAGATACAACCATTTTGAAAAAATTCAAACATTTTGTAGTGATATATGAACACAATGTCATATCATTCTAACAAATACATAAACGACCTCAACATGATAAGAAACTTCCTACTTTAAGTGTGTCATTGTCAACATCAAGGTTTGTCAAGGGTGTCGTCATCCCAACCACATTCACACGCCAATCGAAATAAGTTTCACGCCAAAAACTCCTAGAACCGATTCCAATACAACATGATATAGTTTTAAAATGAGATAGAATAAGGAACAATCCAAGGGGTAGAAAAACACTTACCTAATGTCAATTATCAACAATGGTAATCTTCAAATTTTTTTAAGGAAGGAGAACATTTGTAACTCAAATAACAATGAACAAAGTAGAATAGGAAAGGCTTCCATGGTTCCAATTCAATAAGAACAACCTATGTCTTCCAATTGTTGATTCTTACAACAAAGTTGAGTAAGGAGGTCAAGAAGAATCAAGGTTCTTTGAGTCAATAACTCAACATAAGGAGGGTTTCCCATGTTCATCCAAGGAGCCTCAGAAAATTACTCAAATTAAGGAATCAACATAGAAAGGAGGGTCAAATCAATTAAAAGAGGGGATAAATGAATTAAAAATGCATTAAATACCCCTCATTATGATTTAATGTGATTCCCCTTTTAAATATTCAAGATCTAAGGAAGAGGCATCCATTTTAAAATGTAGCCCAATGTATCCACACCCTCCACCATAATTATGGTGTTCATGACATACCACAAAAAAACTAGTCTACCATAGGCATGTGACAAGAATTTGGATGTTTTCCCTACATCTAAAATGGGCATGGTGAGGTTTCCTAGGTCACAACCCATAGGTATAACCCTAACACTCCACACCTAAGGATAATAAGACTTTACCCAAATTATGTCTCAACAAAAAAACTTAAAAAAGAGAAAATTTAATCAAGGTTTAATATATTAGGAACAAAAATTATGAGGCTTTAAAATCTCTACCTCTAGGGATTACTATAACACCCCAAGCCTATACTCTCAGATCTGGTGCTAAAAACATAATATTTACATTTCTAGATTCGATATCGATAAACTTGACCCAATTCTAGCCATAAAAAACATACAAAATAATATATAAATATTGGATAACTTATATCCCAAGGACCTTTTTAAGTTTAGAGTTTTATAGGATTAGTAAAACTCTTACATAACAATACCCATGTCTTCAAGCGATCATTTTTCCACTATAATCAAATTTTATTATTTCAAAAAAAGTATTCAACATATCCCATGGAATTATTCACACATGAAATTTTTCTAGACATAATTCATTTAACATCATTCTTTATAACCTGGGGAAATATAAAATATAAGAATGGTGAGCTCAAACACTCATTAAGGGAAAACATAAGCATTAACAATTTAATGCCATCAGTAAGCATAAGATGAACATAAGGGAATGATGACATAATCAAAGTTTATGAGAATAACATAAGAAAACTCATACCCATCAAAACCTGAATTATTAAACATGTGACTTGGAATAAAAATTTAATAAAGGCAAGGGTCATAATAATAAATAACCATGAGCCATGTGATGTCAATATTTATTAAAGTAACTATTAAAAACTCATATGAAACATAAGAAAACATGATGGTATCTTGTAACATTATCTTCACAACTCATGTTCACTCATATCAGAAATAAATGGATCCTAGTTAAATTTATAGGGGAAACATCCTTGGTTAACTCCCCCCTTCTTTCCTTTAAAGATAAGGAACATTATCCAATGCGTTATAGAGCTATATCAGGCTCACTCACCATATAAGATGTATATGGATCACCTAATGTATAAGTTGTATCAGGTTCACCTATCATCTTAAATAATTTCTAATTACCTTACATGAATATAACATACTTAAGCTTTCATTTTCATCGTCAAT
Organism: Viscum album; assembly: GCA_963277665.1. Lineage (NCBI taxonomy): Eukaryota > Viridiplantae > Streptophyta > Magnoliopsida > Santalales > Viscaceae > Viscum > Viscum album. Next base: position 912,964,290 of record OY728145.1, read on the forward strand.
CTTTTAACAATATCCTGCATTCTTATATAACATGATTTACCTGTGGAAAATAAAAATGCTTCACGAAAATATCTTTAAAACAATCATCATAATCCATATAGAGAAGGAATATAAATGGTATTATATGATCATAATACCAAAAAAGCATAGAAATCATGAAAGTATGATGACATAGAGGAAAATACCTTTAAAATAATATTTAAAACATTTCTTTGAAAATGAGAAAAATACCCTTTTCTTTTGGTAATATTTTATAAAAAATTTAAGAATATTAGGAAAAATGTTTTACTTGAAAAAAACCATGGAAAATTATAAAGGAATATTCAAAGAAAAGAATTACCATGATGATGATGAAATCCATTCATGTCTTAAATTTGAAAAATAAACATTCCTTTCAAAATTTTATAAAGTGAGTAAAAAATGACCCATACAGAAAACATTAAGAAATTTCCTTCAAAACATTTTAAAAGAAGGTAAAATATCATAGCAAACAACTTTTAGAAATAATTTATGTTATAAAATAATATTATTGAAATAATATAAAGATCATAGATAAAAATGTTAATTAAAAGTATTTAAAACTTTAAAACAATGTTTAAAAAATCCCTTTTATGACCTTTTAAAACCAAAAACCATTTGAAAGAATGAAAATAAGAAGGAGTATAAAATAACATGAATATAAAAATGGTAGTGATATTATATGTTAAGAGTCTATGTATACACCATATAAATGAATATTTTTGCATCAATCAAAGCATGTATTAAAGAAGGGAGTTTGTGATGAGAAACCCTTGCATCTTGGGTAATGCTTGAATTAAAAAGCCATTGAATGAAGGAACATTACATGATTCTATAAAACCCATAATATCTATGAAATAATATGTGAAAACACATTCATGGGGTAGTAAGTAAACCATACAAAATAAGACATGGTGCATAACATGAATTATGTCTCAAAGAATTGAAACTGAGACCATGGAATCCCTTACAAATTTTATAACATTTGAATCAATATATCATGAAAGAGAGAACTTAAAATGAAATTTAAATATAGTGATAAAATATTCATTCATGATATAATATCTCAATAGTCATCATATAAACCTTTATTTCAATGGCATATTTAATTACTTAATTAGTTAAGTCCACATCGTGTGTTTTGAGGATGTTTGGTTCATAGTTTTAAAACCACTTCGGTATGTTGAACATGGTAAAAAAGGTAATTATTATATCATATAAAGGATAAAAATCACATAATAATTATGTTTTTATATATATTAATTATACTTTTAGAACCAAATATGTAATATGATTATGAAAAATGAATTATGTTACAATCATGGAGACTGTAGGTCGTATATATGTACGAGTAACATTCCCATTTTTCAATAAACATGAAGACAATAAGGTAAGTGTATTTTTATCTTTAAAAAATGATTATTATATCATAAATATAATATTTTTTAAATACACTTATATATACTATACATGTGAGGCAGTGATGAAAAACAAACCACATCGCTTCATGGAGGTGGTAATCCACACGTATACACGAATGACATTATCATTTTTCAATGGATGGAAAGGTAAGAAAATAGATGACATATTATCTTTAAATAATAATAATTATGTCATGAATATCATATATATATATTAAATCCATTATTATTACCAACTATGAGAGGTGGTTATGGAAAATCAAACACATTGCTTCGGGGAGGTGGTAGTCCATATGTATGACCAAACGATGTTTTCATTCCCCATTTGATGAAAAAAGAAGATGAAAAGGGTTGAAACATAGTAATAATAACATTTTAGTATAGTGGAGATAATAATGTTATTATATAATCATTATTCAATAATATTTAAATGAGGTATTAGAATAAATAAAATAAAAACTCATGGTTAGGATTTACACCTCTTATTTTAAAAACCACCTTTGGATTACACCTTAAGCCTTCTAGGTTGGTCCTTTGATGAGACTAAAGTCTCTAGGTCATGTTAAGGGATTATATATAGATACTTGGGGTAGGTCATGACTGAACTAGAGAGATCAAAAGGTATGAGGAAGATAGGATAAGAGGTTCCCTTTTATAAGTGATGGGAGGGGCACTCTTGGAATTACTTGAACTATTAAATTAATATAAATTAATTTTCATGGAAAAGTGGGAAAATTGATATATTTTGAATATATTATATTTATGAGTCTAAATCCTCTCATACAATAAAATTTAATCAATTTTAGGTGATTTTTACCCTTATCTCTTATTTTTAACCCCCGTTAACACTTTTGAAAATTGCCACGATATCAAAGTTTTTTACTCTTTAAGGGTCAAGAAAGTTACTATAAAAAGAAAAGTGAACCATAAGTGGATTATGGTTGATATTATAGAGAATATCTAATTAAAATTTACAAATATAATATTTTTATGAATTTTATATCATTTAATAAAATATTATTTAACATAATATACAATTAAATTCATTCTCAGGACTATTCACTTAATCTGAATTTTAAAAATATCAAGAGAGTAATGTAATTTAAAGTTTTTTACTCTTTAGGGGTCAATAAAGTTACTATAAAAGGAAAAGTGAACCATAAGTGGACCATGGTTGATATTATAGAGCATATCTAATTCACTTGGCCAAAGATAAGAGTTTTATGAATTTTGTATCATTTAATAAAATATTATTTAACATAAGATACCATTAAATTCATTTTTAGGACTATTCACATAATTTGACTTTTAAAAATATCAAGATAGAAATGTAATTTAAATTTAAAATTTCAAAACATCAATAATATGTTATATATATCTAAAAAATACATTTAACACAATGATTCATACAAATTATATTAATTTTAATGTTTTTAAAATCATTTCCTTGATTTTTCTATTACTTGATCATGCATTGTGTCAGTATTGTGTAAAAATTTAAGGTAACTATTCCATCACTAAAAATTAAAAAAAAATCAATGATAAAAAAATTCATTAATATTTCAAATAACTATTTATAAATGAACATGAGTTGTTTTTATCCATTTCAAAAAATATTATAGATATTAAAAGTAAGTGAGTGACATTTTTGGCTTTATCCTCTTCTTAAAATATTATAAATGTTATAATCAAAGGAAAGAAGCAAGAAATTGATAAATTTTCAAATATTATATGTTCATGGTTGAAAAAAACTTATCTAATAAAATAAATTTAAATTTTAAGGATATTTTTAGGCCTTATCCTATAGTTTTAACCTAGTTTTACCTCTTTTACCCTTACTAAGGTGGAAAATATTTACCGTGGTTACTATTCATAATGACCAAAAAAGGGAAAATTTTACCATATTTGAAAATAATTATTAAAAATATGGAATCCATTTTTCAATACTCAATTCATAGAAGTTATATAAATCAGTTTTAATATAAATGTGTAAAATGCAATGAAAAATAGTTTTTAGAAAAATCTGTTTTTAATCCCAAAAATGAACTTATATCAAAATTAAGTATAACATCGATTCAAATAGAATTAATTAGATTATATATAATTAAATTATATTTATGTTAATTTAAGATCATATCCAAAGAATAATGTGACTTTTCAATGAAAATAAATGATAGTTTTACTAAAGTCGGTATTTTTACTATTCATTGAAAAATTAATCTTTTCAAAAAAATCCCAAAATTTCACCCTAAACTAATTTTTGATACGATGATTTCAAAAATGATATTATTTTTATAAAATAAAATTTGTAAAAGTGGTATAAATTAATTATAATATTCACTCACCAAAAATCATTAAAAACCATTTGAAGAAAACATATTTTTAAAGCATAAAATGACTTTACTGAAAATTGAGTTCTTATTTCCTAAGAATTAATAAATAAATTTGTATTGAGTGAGACCATTTTATATATATTTCATAATTTGATTAATCTTATTTATATCCTATAATTCAATGACTAGTTTATAATAGTAATATTTAAATAATAATATTTCATGGTTCGTTTAAGATCAGTGTTGTGTGTCATATATGCTATCAAACATAGTGTTGTTTTAAAATCATAGGGTGTTACATTATACCCCCTTTAATAAGTTTCATCCACTAAATTTTCACTTGATCTCAGTAATCAATGGTTTAAAATTTGAAAATACCCTTATTGAAAACCCACATCATAAAAAGGGTTAATAAAAGCTCCTTTTTAAAAGAGAGAGAAATAAGAAGGTCATCTGGAATAACACATAACTAGGTTTAAAAATAGGAGAACATTAGTGGGAAGTAAAAATATGGTCATAGAGGAAAAAATTAATGTACAAATAATAATGGAGAGTGACAGAGAACATTGATCACAATAAATTGAATGACTATGAGAAAGTCAATGACCACAAAACTATAAACCAAATAGGTTTGAAAAAGACCATCAATTCATCAAATATGAAGGTAAGTAGATAGAATTTTTATTTAAATATTATTTTCATAGATTTGAGGAATTAATTTACCATCTATACTAATAACATAAATAAATATACTTTATTTATTTTATTTAAATACATAAATGAAATTTTTTCCTTTGATTTTGTGTTTCAATTAGTTTCCACATTTATCTCATCTTTTACTTCAAATGATGAGTATGATTATTTAATGTCTGAAGCACTATAATCAACTATTGATTGACTATTAGGTATATAAAAGGATGAAAATATTTTCTTTCCATATTTAATAAAACCAAAATGGATAGCATAAGGTAAGATAATACCCAAAATGAATAAACCTTCATATGAAGAAATAATACATTAATCTCCAAAATTAAATAATAATACCAAGGGTTCAACTTAGATAACTCCATAAATAAATAACCATATATGCCAATTAACCTCAATAACCTCAATATTAAATAATTTTTTAACCTCAAATATTATCTCATTCATTTCAGCTTTCATCCCAAAAAAATTAATAGCATTATTATGAAATAATACATTACGTTAAACCTTATAGTTACATATACCTCAACCCAATAATACATTTCCCAAAATATCAGTAATCACATTAAAATACCACCACTTAAAACCTCATAAAGTGTGTTTATTCCTTTGAACTTATGATAAACCTTAAACTTATAAACCCATGATGGTATCCATAAATCTTAAGTTAACCTCACATAAAAAAATCATGATCTACAAAGTTATCTAAATCATGCTTTGATAGAAATAATAAAGCCATGAACCTGAACCCCTAGATCTGGTGCTAAAAACACAATCTTTACATTTTTGGCTTTTATATCAATAAACATGACTCAATTTTATCCATAAAAAACATACAATATAAAACAAAAATATTGGATCACTTACACCCCAAGGACCTTTTAGGTTTAAAGTTTTAAATAATTATGAAAACTCTTACATAACAATACCCATGTCTTCAAGTGATCATTTTTTATACCATAACCATCTTTTCTTATTTCAAAAAAATTATTCAAAATCTCCCATAAAATTATTCACACATAAAACCTTTATAGACATAATTTATTTGACATCATTCTTCATAACCCGAGGTAATAAAAATCATAAAAAGGGTGCTCAAATTCTTAGTAAGGATAAACATAAGAAATAACAATTGAATTTCATTGGTGAGCATAAGATGAGCATAAGGGCATGATGAAATAATAAAATTGAATGAGAATAACAAAATAACATTCACACCCATAAAAACCTAGATCATTAAACACATGACTTGTCATAAAGATTTAACAAAAGAAATATTCATAAGAATTAATAATCACGATCCATGTGATGTTAATCTTGATCAAAGGAACAATTAAAAACTCATATAAAATATAGAGAAAATGTGTTGTTATCTTGGAACATTATCTTCACAACCCATGTTCAATCATTTCATAAATAACTATATCTCAGTTAAAACCATTAGAGAAACCTCCTCAGTTAACTCCCTCTTCTTGCATTTAAAGGCAAGAAACATTATCCAATGCATTAGAGAGCTATATTGGGCTAACATACCATACAAACTGTATCAGAATCAACTTCCATATAATCTGTATTGGGCTCAACCATAATAATAAATAATTTTCATGTTCTATACATGAATATAAAATATGAAATCTTTCATTTCCATTATTATTATTTTAACAACTATTTTCATTCCTTTATAACATGATTTACCCATAGAAAATAAATGGGTTTCATGAAAATATATTTAAAATAATCATTTCAAGCCATCTAGTGAAAGAATATGCATTGTATCATAAGATCATAAGCTCAATGAAGGATTGTAATTATTAAAGGATGATGACATGGAGGAAAATACCTTTAAAATAACATTTAAAACATTTCTTAAAAAAAAGGTAAAATACTTTGTTCTTTTGATAATATTTTACAAAAATTTCCAGAATATTAAGAAAAATATTTTTATTTTAAAATAAAAATGGAAAATTATAAAGTAATATTAAATGAAAATAATGGTCATAATGGAAGGAAAATCTATTCATGTCATAAATGTAAAAAAAACATTTTTTAAAACTTTTGTAAAAAGAGTCAAAAGTGACCCATGTGGAAAACGTTAAGAAATTTCCTTTTAAACCATTTAAAAGAAGTTAAAATATCATGGATAATAACTTTATTAAATAATTTATGTTTAGAAAATAACATTATTAAAATAAGATAAAGATAATGGAGGTAGATTTTGGTTGAGATTCTTTAAAACTTTAAAACAACATTTTTAAGACAAATCATTTTATGACCTTTTAAAACCAAATTTTTTTTGAAAGAATTAACTAAAAAGAAACAAAAAATACCATGAGTATAAAAAGTGTCATTATATTTTATATCAAGAGTCAATGTATACACCATATAAATGAATATAAGTGCATCAATCCAAACATGTCTCAAACAAGGAAGTTTGAGATAAGAAACCCTTGGATCTTGGGTAATGTTTGAATAAAAAATACATTTAATGAAGTAACATTACATGAATATATAAAATCCATAATATCTATAAAATAATATGTGAAAAAATATTCATGGGGTAGTAAGTACACCATAAAAAATAAGACATGGTGTATGCCATGAATTATGTCCCAAAGATTTGAAATTAAAACCATGGAAGCCTTTGAAAAATTTATAACATTTGAATCAATATATCATGAAATAGAGAACATTAAAGTAATGTTAAATATCATTATAAAAGATTAATTCATGATATAATATCTCAATAGGTAGCATATACACCTTATAAATGGAAGTAGGTACATATTTCATGACACGTCTCAAAGAAACAATATTGGGAAAAATAATCCTTACAAAGATCATATCATCGAAGTTCAAATTAATTAATTAAGTGATTATGTGTAAAAAATTTAAAACCCCACAAAAAAATTGGAAATAAAACATAATAAAATCAGAGTTCAATTCACACATAATCATGGAATAACATTTTCAATGAAGTAGAAGTATAACCGAATGAATGTAAATTGAGTTAAGAAACCCTTTACCACTTGGTAACTTTCAAATCAAATCCCTTTGGATGAAATAATTTTAATTTTAACTTAAAATTTTCTGAATTAAGAAGAATTCATGATATAAAATGCATAAGGGGTTTTATATTTACTATATAAAATAAATTTGGTACATAACATTAAAGCATGCCTCAATGAAGATAAATTTAGAAGAAATTCCTTACCTCAAGTCTTGACTTTCTGCATGAATTCTTTAACTCCCACTAGTAAAAAAATTATTTTTAAAATCACCTTTTTCAAATTGGTTTTTTATAATCCACATGAAAATATATGAAAATTTATTTTTCACATCAGTTCTTATACAACTGATGTGAAAAATCAATTTTCCTGACTTTTTCACATCGGTTCTAAATAACCGATATGAAAAATCAATCTTCACAACCTTTTCATGTTATTTATTTAAAAAATTACATGAAAAATGTTTTAAAACATGTATTTAATTTCCTAAGTTTATATTTGATTGGTCTTGGAGCTCAAACAGAGTTACAGATCAAAAGTTATGGCATTCAGAATTTGATTATCTCTAAACGATGTTTTAGAGAAGTCCAACTTCTGATGACCGTAACTTCTGATATGTAACTCCATTTGACCGCCAAGACCAGTAAAATCGAATATTGAAAAATGAACTACATTTTTTTAAACATTTTTTATGTCGGTTATTAAAAAATTGACATGAAAAAATGACCTTAAACACCAGTTATTGAGAAAAACCGATGTTAAAATCTAGTTTTCCATATCGGTTATCGTAAAACCGATGTGAAAAACTAACTTTTCACATCATTTTTTTGATAAAAAATGTGAAAAATGAAAATTTTAATATATTTTCATGATTATTATCATAAAACTGATGCAAATTATAATTTTAATATCCCAAAAATACGAAATTCAATTTTTTTACAACGCGACATCGAAAATTTTAATTGCCATCTAAAATTTGTAATGCCACGTTTTATTTTACCATATAATTTATATGTTTTAATTATACACACATATTAATTTAATTATAAATTCTTTCAACCATCATCATTCCACCGAATCAATTCATTTGATCTTCATCGTGAATCCACTATTTCTTCTTTCGGTGATCTTTTCTAGGTATTTGTAATTATTTTTCCATGATTTATGTTTTTTATGATTAATTTTCTTAGTTGATATATCAGTGAATGATTTTGCTTTTAGTATAATGAAAAATAATTCTTCATATCATGGTAAAACTATAAATCTTACTTTAGATTTTAAAATCCCTTCTAAAATGAAGCTTTGGTCTCCGCATGAGATCTTTCCTCAAAAAAAAATTATATCCAACTTCTGAAGGTCATAACTTTTGATTTGTAACTCTATTTGAGCTCTACGACCAATCAAATAAAATCTTAGGAAATTATCTATAAGTTGGTAAAAAAATTTCACATTGTTTTTAAAAAATAGACATTAAAAATAAATTTTATCATCATTTTTGAAAAACCAACGTTAAAAATAGTTCTTTCATGTCAGTTTTCAAAAAACCGATGTGAAAATAGCATTTTAACATAATTTTTAAAAAAAATGATATTAAGATGGTTTTTCACGTTAGTTTTTAAAAATATTATGTGAAAAATTATAAAAAAATACATTTTTAACATCAATTATTAAAATCGAAATTAATTTTTTTTAAAACTTTGCCTTCAAAGACATCGCCTCAAGAACCGACGTTAAAAATATAAAAATACAATGTAAAAAACGTATTTTGTACTAGTTTCCTATATAATAAACTTATATTAATTATATATATGTTTAAGAACCTTTTACATGTTTATTCCCTTATCATTAAATCATTTTTTTGTCTTAGTTTAGTAATTACTTATTTTAATAATCAAAAATCATGTTTATGTTATTTCTAATACATTTTATGTTTTATGGAAGTAAATTCATTTTTTGTAAAATAATGGATATTTATCTAAGTATAGAATCAATTGTATGGTACATGAAATCGACCGCATGACCACCTGATTGACCACGATGAATTCATGGAAAAGTAATAAATAAACTATAAAAAAAATCTGAATAACCATACATTATCTAAAGTGACCATTGTGATTATGGATCAACCACATGCCGAAAAAATGACCACAAAGCTAGATGGATCGACTACAGGAACAATCATGTGAGCACAATATCAAATGAAACACCAAGTGTTGAAAAATAAAGTGAAGCAACCATAGTAATAAGTCTCAAAATTGACTAAGTATCGGATCAACCATAAATATAAGGTGATCAACTGCAAGTACAAGGTGATCAATCGAAAATTCAAAGTGACCAACCAAAAGTACAAGGTGTTCAACCACAGTTCAATGAGATCAACTAAAAATGAAAAGTGATCGACCTCAAGTACAAAATAATTGACAATAAGGGAAAATTATTGACTATACATATAAGTGACTGACCATACAACATATCAAAGAATTCAAAAAGTATGGAAGAGACCGTAGATATTGATGTGAAAAATTTAAACCGACCATGTATAAAGGTAAGTGTTATTTATTATATTATTAAATATTAATTCAACCACTTTTCTAGGTAGAATTAAATACCTTATCAGAAGCATTTATTGAACCCAAATTTCCTTCCAAAGTATGAGGATCTTTATGATGATTTCTCAATAGCTATTTCTATAGAGTTCCTTTTTTAACGAGAAGAATTAAGACAAAAAAATTGTGTAGTGCATTAAAAGAAGAGATACACATATGAAAAACATGAACATGTGACATAGAGGAATCATAGTTTTTTTTTGAATGAAAATGAAGATCATATACTCTTTTTCAAATGTCTATGACACACTATTCTCACAGGATCTTGGATGAAATATCAAGAGAACATATGCATGTATTTTTAAACATACTCCAAATAAAAATATGACTACGATAAGAGAATAAATACCAACAGAACAACATAACATACTTTGTTGAATCAAACTATTTGCCTTCTCTTACTTTGTTTTTATTTACTTTTAATATGTGTGTGTTGTGCTCTGTTTATTATTTAGCACCTAATAATTCACTTAACTAGAGAGTTCAAGAAACTCTCTCCCATATTTCTTCATCTATAATACCATGAAGAACTGTGGAAGAGGTTGTTTATCCTGATTTGTTTATGAACATTTGTTATAATTTGTTTCTCTCACGTAAAACTGTGGAAGAGGATATGTGCTTGGAAAACCTTATGTGATGTTGTGTAAAACCCAATCTTGGTTTTGGATCAGTTTATTTATAATAACTACTTGGAAGAAGGTGATTTCCAAGTGGAGTAGATTAGGTTTTGTCTTGAGACTGAACCCCTTGTTTATTTATGCTGTGTTTTTGAAGGTACTAAGGCATGCAACGGAAGCCGGTGGGTTGGGAATTTAAAATTTTTTGATCACTGGAGTTACAAAAAACCCATCGTATCCAACAATTAGGTCCTAATATTGTATGAGGATCCCATGTTGTTTAATTAGAGCACAAAAATAAAACAAATGAATACCTCATTCTAATTCGTAGCGTGAACGTCTGTCACAGGTTGATAATGTCCATTTCTTAAAGGATCCAACACCAAACCCCCTAGATCATCCACACATGCTTATCGAATCTATGCGTGAACTATACATCAGTTTCTAGGTGTTAGCACATATCTCCAATGATCACTTCGATGTAGTGAAAATCACCACAATCCTCTGACTTTGATCTGTGTAGTTGAACTTGGATCAGTCATTCGATTGAGCGATTATCTCTCTAGAAATCAGGAGGAAAGAGAAGATCTTATTTCCAACAGAATGAGCAGTCTACATGGGAAGAGCTTATCGCCACTTATATAGTGAATATTTATAATACCCAGTTTGGGTTACTGGCCCCTGTGTAATAAAAATCCACTAAATAAATATTATAAATAATTATTTATGACAAACTAAACTGCATCATAAATATTATTTATATTTTATCACTTAACTATAATATATATTAAATATATTACGTGATAATATTGAGCCATTAACTCAAATCACATATCCTGATAATATTAAACAAACATGGAATATTATATTAATATCCATTCGTATAATATTAATCCATGTATTTACTTAATAACTTGTAAATACATGTAATAAATAAATTCAACTCAATTATTATTTACTTGAATAATAATTATTTTATTTATTCATTGGTGATCTATAGAACTTTGATAATACAAAAACCCCATGGTGGGACCACTAAGTCCTATATTCCTATTCAATATAATAGGGTAGATTCTCAAAGCTCTATTGTGTGTGACCCTCTAGGTCCTTATCTCAATAGTAGTAAATAACATTCACAAACCAAGAGCGGGGTCTAGAAACCCATCAAGACCCCTAAAGAGATAAGGAAAATTCATAGCAATGACTAACAACCTATAAAAACACACTATGTAATATAATCTCTCTATCATCGATATCTCATAAAGAAGGATGCACACTTGTGTCATCATCCTTTTCTTACTATATTATTTGTTGATTTTTTTGGATTGACTTACCTTCGACTACCATGAACATGGATTTATGAAGGCACTATCATCCTAATCAACTCGACCCGAGATATCTCTTTCTCAAATCAGAAGTGACGAATCCTATATTGATTATTCAATAAATGTCATGCCACCAATGACATACCCAACACAAACTACCTCTCCATGAATCCGTTGTCATGGTTTTTGCCTTGCATCAAAGTATGCGATCAAATAATATACATTGATAATGATCTCAATTCAGGAAACCATTACACATGTCTTTATATAGGAAAAACTAATGGAACCTAAAACATGTGGTGTTCTCATTGGTGAGTATGTACTCATGATCTCAACTACTAGAGATCACCAAGTGTGAACTTCATGAGAAGAAGTTTCAAGGCTTATGAGACCCCAAAACCTGATAGTTTCACATCATCTGTATCCTATTAGTATGATGTATCTAGACCATAGGACATTACTTTAAGATTACTGTCATAGTATCTATAGGTTCTCATTATAGCTTGGGATATACTATAACCCTTTGAAATGACATGTAAGCTAAATAAATTACCAATAAATACATTGGACACATAATTATATACACTATTATGGAAATATTAACACATGTATATATAAATTTTTTTATACATGTAGTGGTAATCAAAGTACATCACAATTTGGGTCTATGACACTGACTTTCAACACTCCCACTTACATTAGATCCAACTAATAACAAGTCTTAATTCGCTAGCTCTCACATGTGAATCATTATTATGTTAAGATATGGATTTAGTCAGGGGGTCTTCCATGTGGTCCTCGGTAGCTACTCTGCTAACTGCGACTTCACCTCTATGAGTAAAATCCCTCAAGAGATGAAACTTCCCAAGTATATGATTTTTCCTCTAGTGTGACCCGGGATCCTTAGCAAGAACCACTGTAATAATATTATCACAATAAATTGGAACAGGTTATGCACTACTAGGCACAACACCAATGTCTAAGACAAAGCTGTGTATCCAGACTGCTTCATTTTCTAGATCGGATGACGCTATATACTCGAATTCTTTTGTAGAATCAGTGACCAAAAATTGTTTTGAGATTCTCTAAATCACTGCACCGCCATTCAGGCAAAAGATGTAGCCTGACTATGATTTCAGATCATCATGACCTATATGGAAACTAGAATCATTGTATCCTCTCACTACTAGTTCCTCATCTCCCCCATACACCAGGAATATATCCCTTGTATGCCTTAAGTACTTTAGGATAGTTTTAACAGCTACCCAGTGCAGATTTCCTAAATTAGCTTAATATCTTCCCACCATGAAAAAAGTAAAGGGAACATCAAACCTAGTATATAACATTACATACGTGACAAAAACCACTACTGAGGCATAAGGGATTCTACTCATTCTGTCAATATCCTCCTGTGTTTGTGGACAAATTTTCTTGGAGAGATTGATACCATGTGACATAGGAAACAACCCTCTCTTGGATTGTTACATATTATAACTTTTTAGTCCCTTGTCAATATATGTACTTTGACTTAGCCCAAGTAGCCTTTTATATCTATCTTGATAGATCTTTATCCCTATAATTTAGGCTACTTCACCTAAGTATTTTATGGAGAAACATTCATTTAACCATGTATTAACTAACTATAATATTCACACTTCATTTCCCATAATTAATATGTCATCAACATATAATATTAGGAAAACAATGGAATTACCATTAACCTTCTTATAGACACAAATATCACTTAAAAAAAAACTAATTTCTCTTATGGCCTCATCAAAACAAACATTCCATGATTGTGATGCCTGATTCAACCCATAAATGGATATCTATATATTGCACACCAAATTGGAATTATTTGACCTAAAAAACCCTTCGGATTGAGTCATATAGATGTCTTTAACCAAATTACTATTTATAAAAGTAGTTTTGACATCCATTTTCCAAATCTCATAATCACAGAAGTATGATATTGCAATCAATATTCTGATGGATTTCAGCATTGCTACTGGTGAGAAGGTTTTATCATAGTCAATGCCTTGACATTGTCTAAAAGCCTTCACAACCAGTGTTGCTTTATAAGTACTAACCTTACCATCCATGTCTAGATTTTTCTCGAATACCCATTTTCACCTGATGGGTTTTACATCATCTGGAGAATCTACCAAAATCCAAACTTGATTTTGGTACATGGACTCCATATCAAAATTCATGAAATATTTCCATTTAGCAGTATCCTTTCCTTATACTACTTCTTTATAGGTTATAGGTTCATCATCCTCAAGGAGTAATATGTCACCTAACTCAATGGTAAGAAAACCATAACGCTATGGTTTTCTAACCACACAAGTATACCTATGCAGTACTTGTGTCTCATGAACCTCTTCATCTCCCACTGTCTCTTGTGGATATTGTTCCCGTACCAACTCTTGTTCATTCAAAGCATTAACTTCATCAAATTCAATATAGATCCCACTATTTCCATTGGAAAATTTTTCCCTTAATAGAAATGTGGTTCATCTTTTCACAATCACTTTTCCATCTAAAGGGTTATATAAGTAATATCCTTTGGTTTCTTTAGGATAACCTATAAAGATTCACTTTGTGCTTTAAGATGCCAATTTTCCACTAGCTGTAGTCTTGAAAAAATCCTCACATCCTCATACACATATGTGTGACAGACTGAGTTTCTTTCCATACCATAACTCATATAGAATCCCATTTTCATCTTTAGTTGGTACTCAATTAAGGGTATATGTTTCTGTTTGCAAGGCATATCCCAAAAAGGTTAACAGAAGAGTTGCATGACTCATCATTGATCTGACCATGTCAAGTAAGGTCCTATTCCACCTTTCACTAACACCATTCCACTGTGGTGTATATAGAGGAGTGAGTTGGGATACTATCCCACACACCTTCAAGTGATCAACGAATTCTTGGTTAAGATATTATCCACCTCAATCTGAGTGAAGTTCCTTAATCTTATTACCAAGTTGGTTTTCTACTTCATGTTGGTCCTTAAAAAAATCAAAATGAATCTGACTTATACCACATTAAGTAGATATAGTCGTACCTACTATAGTCATTGTTAAAAGTAATGAAGTATGAAAACCCACTCCTTACCTCTATTGTAAATGGACCACATACATTGGCATGTATTAATTCCAGTAATGCATTAGCTCTTTCTCCCTTCCCAGAGAAAGGTGCTTTAGTCATTTTCCCTTGTAAACAAGCTTGACATACATACAAGAGTTTTAACTGAACCGAGTCTAAATAACCTACTTGATGTAATTTCTATAATCGATTCTCGTTTACATGACCTATCCTGAAGTTCCATAGGTAGGTGATATATGAGTCAAGTTTTTTGGTTTTTTCATTGATTGTCATTATAGAATTTTCAAGTTCAAGTATATATATGCCATTGTTAATGTGTTTCATACCATAACACATGTTATCCTTATAAAAGAGACAACAATTATTTTCAAAATTGAAATAAAATACCATAGTGTCCAAACTTGACACTGAGATTATGTTTCATGTTACAGAAGGTATATAATAACAATTATTCAATACTAGAACCAAACCACTATGCAAAGTTAAGTGATAGTCTCCCACTACCAAGGATTCCAGAATTGCACCATTTTTAGCCAAGAGATCCACTTAGCCTCTTGAAATCTTTATGAATCTACTTGGTTCCTATATATGAATACATATGTGTAATCCACATACCATATCCAATACCCAACTTTTAGATAAAGAAATATTACATTCAATGACAAAAATACTTGAAGTAGAAGCGCCTCCTTGATTCTTCTTCCCAGCTCTGCAATTTTTATTCTAGTGGAATTTCTTTCCACATAAAAAGAAAAAAAATTCCTTCTTATTGACCTACCACTGTATTTTTTTCTTCTTGGAAGGATGGTTCATTGGTTTCTTTGGCCTTGACTTGGCCTTAGACCCTTTTTCCTTTCCCTTATTTCTCTTGTTCACTATAAGGATTAAAGAATGAGTTTTCTTAATATCCTTATAATCTTAGATAACTAAATCCAAAAGGCCCTAGAGAGAATTTTTCATATTATTAATGTTATAATTGACAATAAAAGTCGAAAATCTTGGTGGTAAATAAGAAAGAATGAGATTCGTTGCTAGTTCTTGGTTCAATTTGAACCCAAGGGATTCAAGCCTCTCAATGTACCCAATCATCTTGAGTACATGAGGTCCCGCTTGATTTCCTTCTGCTAGCTTGAACCTATAAAGGGAACTAAAAATCTCATACCTTTCTTTACTTTCTCTCTCCTGATATAATTCTTAGAGACGGGTTAATATCTTGTAGGCATCCTCATCCTCATGCATTTTTTGCATTTGACTGGACATGGATGAAAATATGATGCACTAAATATCTAGCGAATCATATTCATGATTCTTCTATTTTTCTTTATCCTCCTTGATTTCCCCATAAGGAGGCTTAGAAAGAACTGAGGATTCCAACACATAAAGATTCCCTTCTTAGCATAGTACTATGTGCAAGCACCTGTACCACTTGTAAAAGTTATCATCAGTTATGATATTTTCTTTATACAAAATTGATCGTAGTGATAATGTACTTGTGGTGTTGGTGATTTCCATTTTAGATATATAATAGATAAATATTAGCAATCAATACTTTATCTTGATTACCTTTCAGACATTTATGATTAATTAATTATTATATCATTTAAATGTATCCCACTAATTTATCAAACCTTGATATCCCTTACTATTAGATTTAGAATACTCTATCACTTTCATATTCTAGTAGAAAGGATCCTTGAAACCTCCCTCATAGTCTACAATCTATGGCTATGACACTACTCGGAGGGTTTCAAGGTAGCAACTAGGCTGGCCAACCGCTTAAACTGGTAATTCCTTGATATGTTAAGTAAAGTCCCAGCTTATTGGAATCATAACTTGATTCCCTCAACACCTTTCCTATAAAGTGATATCAAGTTATCTATGGATAATCCTTGACTACCCACTTTAGTTAAGTCGACCAATACTCTAATGAGAATTCCCCAATAGTAATAGGCACTCTCAACTATGGTTGATTAGCACCCTGAACACCCAATTTTGTTTAAATGTGAGAAATTAAAGACATCAATAATTAATATATCTTTGAGGTATTTTGATATTTCTTGAAAAATATAATCCATTTCTATTTAATATGTTCAAACTAGGTTTCCTTTCTCACAACTGAACATGAAATGGAAAAATATTCATTGCATCTTTATTCATTTTATCTTGTTTATTATTTTATGTGATCAAGCAATAATTATGACCTTCATAAAATAAAAAACTATGCATAAAGGAAAAAAATTAAATCTGACTGGTCTTGAGCATCTAATTATGATTAATCCATAACAGATCAATATTGAACTAGGGGGTTCTATACTTGAGTCAACTTCTGACTCATTTCACAGCTCACCCCCAGTGCAATGTACTCTCTTCTTGTCTGGATTACCGCCTCGACTTGGCAGGGTCCGCATCATATAACCTAATCATCTATTTACAAATATACCCACACATAGGTGAGGGGGTCTAAGGATAAAATGTACAATAATTACATTGGAAGCGCATGCCCTTATACATATTTGAATAAAGAAAGATGATACATATATTTTCATTTAATTACTTAATTATTACAATCATCGCACACGATGAAAAAATAATTAAATAACTAAAATTCGGATATACATAGGTCAATAACTATATCAAGACCAGTCGATATAAGAATAATATGCAATAAAATTGAATTGTGATAAATTTAACAGTATGTGGGTATTTTAATAAATTAAATTAATTTAAATAAATTCAAATAATTTATTTTCTCAGTTCCAGTTTTTATTTAATTTTAAATCCAAAAATTAAATTCAAACCATTAATTTAATTTACTGCTCAAAATAATTTAAAATTTTGGATTATAAAATTTCTATAACCAAAATTAATTTTAATTAATTTAATTTTGATTATTAAATTCAACTGAGCTTGAAAACAAAGCCATGACCTTTTGCAGATTGGGTCGTAGCCCCGTTAGTCCATTTGGGAGTAGAAATCCCCATACAGGGGTATTCTAGCCTAGGTAAGCCTGGATAGACCTGTTTTGGGTCAGGCAGAGCTACCCCAATCCTTTGGCAGGAAAAATCAGGTTTGGAAGGACCCATGTCAAGGTTACCTTAGAAGTAGGAGGCGTTCGACTGGACTGTAGATAGCGGAGGGGTTGCAAACAAGGTGGTGGGAAGCAATAGACCCAACAGTCGGATCTTGGCCGCAGTCTGAATCTGTTCTGATCGGTAGTGTCCTGCGGAGGAGGGGTTTGATAGCATCCTGCGATGGCGATCAGGATGGTGGGATCCAGTGGTGAGAGTCCTCGTACGAGCAAGAGGCGGCCATATCGAAAGTTGTGGTGGTATCCCACGATGGCGACAGCCTGGATCTGGTTGGACAGACCTTCACACATGGGGTGGATCTTGAGTCAATGGAGGCAGTAACATTGTGTGACACAATGGATGGAATGGACTTGCGGTTTGAGGGTGGCGTCACGCGGTGGCTACAGTGGCCCAATCTCAGTGGTGGTGGCATCCCACGGTGGACCAGTGGTTGATAGTGAGCTCATTGCTCGAGTGTGCTTCTTGGATGAGAGGAGTGCAGGAGAGGAGTTGAAGACTACTTGTAGACTAAAACTGAGAGGGAAAGGGGTCATCGGTGCTCGAAGGGAGAGGGGAGGTGTGCCGCTAGGGGTTCCATGAACCAAAGTGAGGAGATAAGAAGGAAGGGTTGTGGGATCCATCGAAGAATGGGAAGGAACCATGAACTAGGTCAGTCCAAGATGGAGGGGCCAACCACATGGAAGACCCAGACAGGTCTTAGTTAGCCACAAAATTTATTTTTTGTTTGTTGGTTTGTGGATTAAAAGTCAGATGGACCCACGTGAAGAGAAAATATATCCCCAATGAAGACTCAATTTTTTTTTGATTATGAGAAAAATTATAAAACCAATGTAATATGATATTATAAAATATTCTTCTCAATTATCGGGTGCTGACCAAAGGAGCTCCGGTAGTCGTATTCCGACTGATACTTGGTCAGAATTCAGAATTTTTAAGAACATGAATAAAATAATTATATAACATGTTCTTCAAAACAAAAATAATACAAAAAACTTAAAATGAAGAAAAAAATATTGCGGTCCATAATTTTTTTTCTTCATATGGACATAACTTGGCCATTCGAAATCAGATCAGTGTGCGGTGGGATTTGTTGTAACTGTTTCAACACCCTCTATGTAAAATTTAAATCATTTTAATTTTTATTTGAATAAAAAACCATTTGTCACTCTGATACCAATTAAAGGTACTGGGGTGTGCAGCGGAAACCAGTGGGCTGAGAATTTAAAAATTTCTGATCATCGGAGCGACAAAAAACCCGTCGTCTGCAGTGTTCAAGCCCCAGTACTATTCAAGGCTCCCACATGGTTTAATTAGAGCAAAAAAGTAAAACAAATTAATAACTCATTCCGATTCATATCATGCATTCCCTTCATAGGTTGCCAGTGTCCGTTGATTGAAGTATTCGATGCTAAATCCCTCTAGATTGTCCAAACATGCTTCTTGAATATGCATGTGTACTGTATGTTGGTTTCCAGGTGCTAGCATGGATCTTTGATGACCAATTCAAAGCAACGATGATCACCACAATCCTCTGACTTCGATCCGCGAATTCAAACTTGGACTGATCGCTTGATTGAGCGATTCTCTCTCTAGAAATTAGGAGGAGAGAGAATCCATCATTTCTAATGGAATGAATAGTCAACATGGGAAGAGCTTATCCCCACTTATATAGTGAATATCTATAATACCCAGTTTGGGTTCCTAACCCCCATGTAATAAACATCCACTAAATAAGTATTATAAATAATTATTTATGACGAACTAAACTGCATCATAAATATTATTTATATTTTATCACTTACCTGTAATATATATTAAATATATTACGTGATAATCTTGAGCCATTAAATCGACTCGCATCTTCTGATAATATTAAACGAATCTGGAATATTATATTAATATTCATTAGTATAATATTAATACTTGTATTTACTTAATCACTTGTAAATACATGTAATAAATTAATTTATCTCAATTATTATTTACTTGAATAATAATGAATTTATTTATTCTTTGTTGATCCATATAACTTGGATAATACCTAGACACAATAGTGGCCCCCACTAATTCCTATATTCCTATTTAATAGAATAGGGTAGATTCTCAAAGCGCTATTGTGTGTGACCCTCTAGGTCCTTATCTCAATAGTAGTAAATAATATTTATAGACCAAGAGTGGGGTCTAACAACCCATTAAGACTCCTAAAGAGATAAGGAAAAGTCATAACAATGACTACTAACGTATGAACACTCACTGTGTAATATAATCTATTTGTCATCGATATCTCATAAAGTAGGATACAGACTTGTGTCATCATCCTTTTATTTCTCTATTACTTGTTTATCTATCTAGATAGACTTACCTTTGACTATTATGGCCATGGATTCATGAAGGTACTACCATTATAATCAATCAGGCCCGATATATCTCTTTCTTAACTTGAAAGTGACAAATCCTATCTTGTTCATTCAATCAATGTCATGCCACCAATTACGTACCCAACACAAACTCTCTCTCTATGACTTCATTGTCATGTTTTTACCTTTCATCAAAGTATGTGATCAAATGACATACATTGATAATGATCTTAAGTCAGGAGACCATTATACATGTCCGTAGATAGAAACAACCAATGACACCTAAAACATGTGGTGTTCCTATTGGTGGGTCTTTCCTCATGATCTAGGCTACTAGAGATCATCACGTGTGAACTTCATGTGAAGAATTCTTAATGATTATGATACCCCAACACCTGGTAGTCACACATCATCTATGTCCTGTCATTATGATGTATCCGGACCATAGGACATTACCTTAAGATTACTTTCATAGCATCTTTAGGTTCTCATTATTATGATCTTCTATAACCCTTTAAAACAACACGTAATATAAGGACATTAACATAAATATAGTGGACACTGAATTATCTAAAATATTATGAAATATTAACACATGTATATATAACAAACTGTATACATGTAGTGGTAATCAAAGTACATCACAAGTTGGGTCTAGGGAACACATTTTCAACATTTTTTTATCTATTTTGTTTTACTCTATTTTCAAAACATATATGTATATATTTTCTAAACTATATAACAATACCTTATTCTAATAGTTAAATTTAATTTTTGTTTTATATACGGTGTTTGATTCAAGTAAAACTGTTTCAAAAGTTAAAAGGGTTTTTAAAATTTATTTTAACTAAGTTGTGATCAAACTTCTAAGAAAATTTTTGAAAGATAAAATTACACAAATCTACTATTTTAGTTAACTTGGAATATTTTATAAATTGGGGAATTTAATTTTTAAATAATTTTTAACATGAGATTTTTATTTTGAACTCAATTCACCTCCTCTTGAGTTATCTACTGGGACCAACATTTTGTATTAGAGTGGTTTCAAAATACTTATCAATGTGATATAGTTTTACCTAAAGATCTTAAAATTTCTATTGTGTCTAATTTTTTATCTTTATGGATAATAATAGAGAATAAGGAAATGCAACTAATTGACCTAATTATTTTAATATAACTAATTATAGTTAATAGAAGATCAAGATGAAAATCCATACTGAGAGTATGGGATTTGATATTTGGACTATTATCGAGGAAAAATATGAAAAAACCAAAGATTCTAGAGTTGAATAGAGAAATTACACTAAGGACACATGTGAATGAAACCATAAATAAATGAATGAATTATATTTTTCTTTATAAGAAGGTGAATTTAATAGAATATCTTCTTGTTCTAATGCTTTTTCAAATTTGGATACTATTGCTATATCTCATGAAGGAACTTCAAATGTTAAAGATATGCAGATAAATAATTATGACATTAAATATGATACATTAAAAATGAAGATTGATGAATCCATTTATGATATGTATCTTAGGTTCAATGATATTGTGAACACAATGCATGCACTTGGGAAAAAATTGTAGATAAAGCTCAAGTGATGCGACTTATGAGAGTCTACTTGAGAGGTGGAGTGGAACCTCTTTTTCCATCAGATAATCCCATGACAACAACAATTTAATAGTAAAAGAGCACAATATTGTGAACACAATGCATTTACTTGGGAAACAAATTGTAGATAAAGATCAAGTTAGGATACTTTTGAGATGTCTACTTAAGAGGTGGAGTGGAACCTCTTTTTCCATCAAAGAATCTTGCGACATAAAAAATTTACTAGTAAAAGAGCTTGTTGAAAATATCATGATGTATGGGGAGGAATTATAAATAAACAAAGGGTAAGGAGAAGAACCTAATAGAAAACTAGTTACCTTCAAGACTTATGACTCAAAGCTAAAAGAGAAGATCAAAAATGAAAGTTTTAGTGATGATGAATCAACTTCAGATAGTGATGAGAAAATATATCACCTAGATAGATGATTCAAAAAGTTATAAAAGAAGAAAAATATATTCAGGAAATAAAATTATAGAGGTAAGTATGAAAATAAAGGAAATTTGATAAAGGAGAATCAATATGGAGAAGTAACCTCTTATCAGTGAAAAATAAAAGGGAACATTAAGGTAGATTTTCCCATGCTAAAATATAATAAAAATAATGAGTATTAAATAAAATGAAACAAAAATGCTATTAAATTCAATTATATCACCACAAAATATAGTTCAAGTGACTCTAACTCAATCATAAAAGATAAAAATGATAGAGAAAACATGTGTTTCATGATAAACACATCTAAGGTACTAAATATTTTTCCCGCATCTCTTGTCTATATTTCAAATATTTATGAAACTGAAAGTAATGTAGAAAATATGAACATTAGGGATTTATTTGATTACTATAATATACTGAAAAATACATTTAATTAGTTTAAGGATAAATATAAAAGTATAAAGAAACAACATTCTTTGAATGTTCATTTTAAAAATAACTTAACTATAGAAAAAAACAAAAATACTAAATTATTAAAGGAAAGCAATGATATTAAAATATTTAATGAGAAATTGAATAAATATCTTGAAATATTCATGAATGGTAGAGAAACTCTTACAATAATTCTTGGAAAACAAAACACACCCAAGTATACCACTGGTATTGGTTACCATCTTGGACAAAGGAAGATTTATAAGAACAAATTTGTTCCCAATTCATGTTCAGTTATTCCTATAAAAATTTATTATTCTTATAGACCTAAAAAAGTTTTTATTTCTAAGAGTTTAAAATATGTTTATAGGAAACCATTTAAACAATTTTATATTCATAAAGCTCTTATTACTAATATTTCTAGACCTAAGAAAATATGGGTACCAAAATAATTTCTTGTTTAACTTTGTTGTAGGAAACCTACTTAAAGAGTACTAGTAAGAATTTATGGTATCTAGATAGTGTATGTTTAAGACATAAGACTGGGTACTACTTGAGTTTTAAAAACCTTATCAAAGTAGATGATGGACATGTCACTTTTTGTGACAATTCCAAAGGAAAGATAATTGGACTCAGTTAAATGTATAATTCTAACACTATTTTGATTTCAAAAGATTTTTTATAGATGAATTATAATATAACCTTCTTAGTATCTCACAATTATGTGATTATGGTTATCATATTAAGTTTAAAAATAATGATTGAAAAATTTATGATTCTAAGCATGTTTTAGTTTTTACTTCTCTCTGTAATGATAATGTTTATGATGTTGATTTAAATTCATCATTTTCTAAAAATGTTTCTTATTTAAGTGCCTTACATAAAGAGTATTGTCTATGGAATAGGATATTAGGACATTGAAATGTTCAATCTCTTAGAAACATAACTAGGAAAGGATTAGTCAAGGATTTTCCTAAACTAGAATTTTTAAAATTCAAAGTTTATGACCCATGTCAAAAAGGGATACAATATAAAATATCTTTAAAATAAAATAAATAAATGTCAACTTCTCAACCCCTAGAGTTGGTTCATATGGAAATGTTTAGAACCTATTGAGTTTTTAACTTAAATGGGAATCATTATGCCTATGTTCTAGTTGACGAATTTTCTAGATACACCTAGGTATTATTTCTAGATCACAAAAGTGAAGCTTGTTCTTATTTTTAGAAATATGAAAAATCTATAGAAAATATTAGTGAAAATTCAATTAAGACCTTAAGAAGTGATCATGGATGTGAGTTTAAAAATCAAGAATTTTAATCTCTATACCCAAAACATGTCTACAATCATAAGTTTTATGCTCTTAGGACCCCACAATAGAATGATGTAGTAGAAAGAAGAAATAGGAATCTTCAAGAAATTTCCCAGACCATGCTCCATAAGTATGATTTACCAATTTAATTTTGGAAAATTTCTATGAATACAATTATCTATATTATTAATATAATTATAGTTAGAACACTTTTAAAGAAATCTCCTTATGAGTGATGGAATGAGAGAAAACCACAATTTAATTACTTTTGAGTTTTTTTGTAAAGTCTTTATACTCAATAAAAAGGATAATTCATACAAATTTGTATCTAAAAATGATAAAGGAATTTTCCTTGTATATTCAACATCCATTAAGTCATACAAGTTATTCAATAAATGGACTACACTTTTGTAAGAATCTATACATGTCAGATTCAATTAAACAAATCAACATGATCCTAAGACCTCTTTACAAAACCTTGAGGATAACCTTTAAAATTTAAATATCAATACCAAACCTATTGATAATTCTGTAAAACCTACTATATAAAAATCACCTAGTTCTGAGGAAAATTTTCAATTTGAACCTATAGAATAAAATTAAGTATCAAATAATTTTATCCCTATAACCATTAGGACTCATAGAGACCATCCCTTAGATGTCATTTTTGTATACCTAGATAGAGGAACACATACTAGATTTCTCTTATAAAGTAGGTTGAACATAAAGAATTATTTCATAGATTAAACCTAATAACATCACTGAAACAATAAATGATGAATTCTATATAATGTCAATATAATAATACTTAAATCAATTTGAGAGAAATAAATTATTGGAACTAGTATAAAGACCTAAGGAATTATTAACCATTTGAACTAGGTGGGTGTTTAGGAATTAGGTAGATGATTTAGGCACTATAATTCAAAATAAAGACATATTGGTAACATAAGGATATACTCAAGTGGAAGGTATTGACTATGAAGAAACCTTTACACTAGTAGCTATACTTGAAGATATCAGAATATTGCTTGCCTGCAGCACACCCGGATTTCAAATTATTTCAAATGGATGTCAAGATTTCTTTCTTAAATGGTTATATAATTAAGGATGTTTTTGTAGAATAAACCCTTGTATTTCAAAACCCCAATTTTTAAAATCATGTTTTTAAATTATAAAAAGATTTATATGGTTTAAAACAAGATAATATATCTTATTATGATAGTATTAACTCATTTTTGATTACAAAAGATTTTTCAAAAGGAATAGACGACCCTAATTTACTTATTAAAAGAATTTACAAAGGTTTTTTAGTAGTAAAATCCATGTTGATGATATTATTTTTGGATCATCCAAAAACTCTTTGTGTACTAATTTTAAAAAATAATGAAAAATTAATTTGAAATGAGTTTAATGGGTGTGTTAAAATAATTTATTGGATTTTAATTTTTTCAAAAAAATAAGGATTTTTCAAATCAAATCAAATACAAAAATAATATTTTAAAATAATTTTTCTTAGATAACATTAAATGTGGTGATTCCCCCATAAGTGAAAGATGTAAACTAGATCTTGATGAAACTGGAAAACCATTTAATCAAACCACTTATAGAGGTTTTATTGGAAGCTTATTATACTTAACCATTAGCAAACTTAATATTATGTTTAGTGTGTGCATGTGTGTACATTTTCAATCAATTCCAAAAGAATCACATTTACTTGTTGTGAAATGAATTTTTAAATACCTTAAAAATACAACCAACTCAGAACTATTTTATTCTATAGGATAGGAATTTGATTTGATTAGTTATTCATATACATATTTTTTGTGTTTGTAAGTTATGTAAACAAATCACTTCTAGAACATGTCACATTTTTGTGAAATCTTTAGTTTCATTGAGTAGTAATAAACATAATTATATTTCATTATCTACTATTTAATCCAAGTATATAGATACAGGTGGTTATTGTGCATGGATTCTATGGATGAAACAAACTTTATTAGACTATGGATATTAATTTCAACATCTCCCTATAAATTTTGATAATATAAGTGTGATAAATATTTCAAAAAATCATGTATCTCCTTAAAGGGAAAAGAATATTGATATAAGACATCATTTTTTGAGAGATCATTTTAAAAAATGAGGCATCACTCTAAAATTCATCGGTACAAAAAACCAGGTTGCTGACATCTTTAAAAATACATTGAATAGCGAGAGAATGAAATATATCAAACATGAATTAAGCATGATTAACTTTATTCAACCCCTTTTTATAAATATTCTGTTGTTATTTTTAATATTATTTTCAAAAAATTTATATGTTGATAAGATCTTCTTTTATTGAGTATTATTTTTAGTTATTTATTTTTAAAAATATATCGCACTAGTTAACAGAAGTTCATTTCTGCCTTGTTGGAACAATTTTTTTGGTTCCAATAAGAGTAAAAAGGACTATAATCCTGAGTGGTGTCTGTCTAAATCAAACTACCTATAAGATAATGAAGGTATACTGGAGTACTTGGAAAATTATGTGGATAGATGATGAGAATAAGTTATATGAGAAATTCAATCATGTATCTCACCCTTATAGGCTAAGAAATTTAATTGACTCCAGTTTTTAACCATATAAAATCATTGATATTGATTATTCCTCTAAAGGATGAATCCCAAGCCATGAATTTGGATAAGGAAGCCAAAAAATATTTTGAGGAAATCTTGTAAAGGACCCTTGTCAGTGAAATTACAGATGAAAGAAAATATATGAGAGAAGAGCTACCTTCTGCTCATGAAGTTCAAAGGATACCTAAAGTTTTAGTTGAAACTATAAGAGAACCTGAGTTACCTATGATGAATAAATTAGTTAGATAACATTTACCTCATGAGGGGAGACAATTCCATGGTGAATGTTGTTTGGACCAAACCTTACATATTTGGAGAGTGATAAGGATTTGGATACTATTTTTGTGAAGAGTACACCTATGTTTGAGATAGGCGAAGCTCCCATTTTTGATTACTAACCTTACAATAAATAAAGCCTTCCAGATAACCCTTTCATTGACATGGGTATATCTTTTCTTGATGTTGCTGATAAGAAGGATGAAAAGGATGATAAAGAAGACCAGAAGGATGATAATGATAATAAATCTAATGACAATGGAAAGGATGATGATAATGATACAAATATAGATGAAATTATGTTTTTTATTGTTATAAGGGAATAAGTAGTAGTTTCAGTTAAGGCAAATCTTTATTTTACACTTATTTTAGAGAGACTAGTAAGTAATGACTATTCTGAAGATTTTTTTGAAGCTTTTGGATACTCCACTTTCTCCTAGTGATGTTTATGAGAATCTTTATTAAGAAGCGTTTTTCTAAAACTCTTTTCCTAGAATAGAGGTTGTGGCCATGAAAGATTCTAAGGATAAACTTGAGTCCTATTTAAAGGAAATTAAGAGACCACCTAGGGTCTTCTCACTCAAATAAGAATCATGGAGATAAAATCTTGAATTGAGTGCTCATTAATCTGATATAGTTGATGGTTTCCTTGATAAATTTTCTCTTGATAAAGCTCAAGATTCTTGATATCAAGAATAAATACCCTTTTCTTCTCAAACCTCTTTAATAGCCACTTAAGACTTAATTAAATTCAAAAATAACCTTTTGGAAGTCTTAAAATAAGTGTTTTTGAGTATCAGTTGGGATAATATTCATGACAGAGAAGAATACATTGCATACACAATTTAATGTGTTGTTTCACACATCTAACCTAGGTTTTTTATTAAAATATATCATATTCACCAAGATATTAGATCTATTAGAAGAGAAATTAAGAGTTTTAGAAGTCAAATTGGAGCCTACAAATCGAACTATCAGATATTTTTACTACCATGGATGCAAGATATCTTCCAGCTATGACTAGTTAATCTAGAACTTAAACCACTTATTTAGAACCTCCTTTTGTTTTAGTATATGTTGATGAGAACTTAATTTGAAGGTTGATCCATGAATAGATTCCAAATGTTTTGGATAATGTGAAGGATGCGAGAAATCATGTATTGATGCATATTTCTACTCATGGAGAAAAGAAATTTGATTTGATTAAGACTGAATCAGTTAAGACTACTAAGGATAAAGGTGTAATTAACGGTGTGATAAGTATTATATTAAAAGGATTTACACCAAAGCTGATCTAAAGACTTGGTTTCTATCATTGTCTAGAGATTTGAAGATTCCACCTTAGATGGTTACTTTCAAATACATAGTAGAGAAGTTTTTAGTGATGAATTCTCCATTGAATCAATTTATGTTTGAGAAAGATGAGTTCCTTTAAGTTATGTAACATGAAACAATATATTTGGATGACATCAGAAAGATTTTATATTCTTACATGTATGTTTCCAATACCCCTATGCTAGCACCTCTCACTCTTCATTTACCTCAAACCTCAGCCTCTCCTTCCCAATATTCAACTATTGATGCTTCTAATTCAACCTCTACCTCACCTATACCTCATATATAACCTTTTGGTATTACTCTTTCCCAATACCTTAGCGACATCATTCCAGTTTCAAAGGGTATATCCATTCTCAGAGTTACTACAATTCCTCGACCTTCTGCTCCTGCTCCTGTAGATGGAAAAGGAAAGGACCCTTCTACCAATCCAAATCCTGATGATTCTAATTTTGATTAGACTTAGATGGTGATTATGTAT
Organism: Viscum album; assembly: GCA_963277665.1. Taxonomy (NCBI): domain Eukaryota; kingdom Viridiplantae; phylum Streptophyta; class Magnoliopsida; order Santalales; family Viscaceae; genus Viscum; species Viscum album. The sequence goes on from OY728145.1 coordinate 912,993,383, forward strand.
ATATTTTTGAAAATTTAATAACATATCAGTTTATTCTTATATTTTTGTTTTATTTTTATTCTACTTATTATCTCTTTACTCTTTTAACCCTTTATGAATTCTTTTTGATAATCCCAAAGGGGGAGTAAAAGGTATAACCAAACAGCTTATATGTATAAAAAATGTATTTTTAAACTAATATTGATTATTAATTATTATTTATAGTTGATTTATATAATAAATTATATTCTTTAATGACTGATATTGTATTCTTCTAATAACTATTTATGCCATGATTTGTGATCATCAAAAAGGGGGAGATTGTTAACTTAGTATAACAATTCCTTTTTTAATAATCATAAATCATGTTTATATTATTTATAATCTATTTTATGTTTTATGGAAGTAAATTAATTTTTTGGAAAGGTATGAATATTTCTATAAGTATGGAATTGATCTCACAATACATGCAATTGACCACACGAACACCTAATCAATCGTGATGAATTTATGGAAAAGGAATCAAGTGACTATAAGAAAAAATGGAATGACTGTACATTATCTCAAGCAACCATTGTGATAAAAGTTTCAAAGGAATGGATCAAACACACACCTAACATAATGACCTCAAAGCTATCCAGATCAGGTGCATGAAAAATCATGTTCCTGTAAGATCAAATGAAATACCAAGTATCGACCATAAGATCAAGTGAAGTGATCATGGCCAAAAGTCTCAAAATTGACAAAGTATTGGATCAACCACAAGTACATGGTGATCAACCACAAGTATAAGGTGATCAACCACAAATGAAAAGTGATCGACCATAAGTACAAGGTGATCAACCACAAGTACAAGGTGATCAAATACAAATGAAAAGTGATTGACTGTAAGTAAAAACTAATCAAACATGAGGCAAAATGATCGATCATACATATAATTGACTGACTTCACAACACATTAAAGAATTATCAAAGTATGGAAGTGACCATAGATGATGATGTGAAAAATTTAAATTAATAATGTCTAAAGAACCATGTTATATTATTATATTTTTAGATATTAATCCAACCAATTTTCTACTCCGAATTAAATACTAGTCAGAAGCATTTAATAAACTTGGATTTCCTACCAAAGTATGAGGATATTCATGATGATTTCTCAATGTCTATTTCTAGAGAGATACTTTTTAAATAGAACACTGAAGACAAAAAAATTGTGTAGCTCATTACAATAAGAGATATGCATATGAAAAAAACACACATGTGACATAGAGACATGAGAGTTTTTTTATGAATGAAAATGAAGATCATATACTCTATTTCAAACATCTGCAACACATTGTTCTCACCAGATCTTGGATGACATATCAACAGAAAATCTATATTTTTTTATAAAATTTTCTTAGATAGAAATGATAAGTCATAATAAACATAAAACAAATTACAAAATTCTAAAGAGAGGAGTTTATTAAAATCCCTTTCATGCAATGAAATTAATTCTACAGGTGGATCCTATAACCAAATGAGATAAAAACTAATAACTATGTTGGAAAGGCCATATACCACATAATTTTCTTCTTAATAAGTGTGGGTGATAATAAAATTAGTGCTCATAAGAATGTCCATACATTCCATCCATCTAACAGTAAGTATCCAAGATAAATACAGCGCACCATTTCTAATGGATTGTGCAATGGAAGTAGAATCAAACTCAATACATAAATTGTTCCACCTCTTAGAATGAGAAAAAGAGATTTCAATAATGATACCTTTAATTTTTTATTCAAGAGAAGATTCCAAACCACATGATCCATAGAAACATCCAAGAACCCTTTCACTATGATTATGAAAGACAACCCTACAACCCGAAGGGCCCAAGTTCCCTTTAAACACTCCATATATATTTAATTTTATCCAATTTTTAATAGGAGGTTTCCAAACCACCTCACAGGTTCTAACTGAAAACTTATAATTTCTTATAATACCCAATCTCATCAAAATAGAAAAGTTACAAACACTTCTATCACAATGTTGTTTTGAATCATATTATCTTATTTAATCAAGAAAATAATCCTTGAAATCAATGATTGAATATTGAAGTTAGTGTTATTATGTAGAACAACATTCTGATTGAACCAGATTGAATGAATCATCTTAACAACTACAACCTGAAAATAGTTTTTTGAGTTGTGGAGAAAGTGATGCTTCCACGACATGTTGAGAGAGAACATCAAGGGAATCGAATCTCACCCATGGAAGTTTGAAAAAATCATAAAAAATCTTACAAAGTGAATAATTCATATCACATATGAGTAATAAGTGATTTGTTTCTTCCCTATATTGGTTGTAGAGGGAACACCTAGAACACAATGAGACACAAAAAATATGAAAACAATTGTCAATTGGCAATCAGTTATGTGCAATCCTCAAGATTAGTGTCAATTGATAGGGCTTTATCCATGCTCTATTAAAGTGTTTGATCTAATCAAAATCCCAATTTGTGTTTGAAATGATGTTATTGTATAAAATTTTACTATTAAGGATACCATTCTTGGTCGGTTCCCAGATGAGAATGTATGAACTTGAAACAAAATTATAGTTATTGATAATATACTTGACCTCCTCCTGTAAGTGTTGTTGATCCTCAAAATAATCATTAATAGTTTAGTGAAATCCTATGGAGGAGTCATGTGGGTTAAAATCCTCTATAATAGATTATCCTTTCTAGTTGTTGAACCAAAATTTGAGGGAGGTTTCTTTTATTGGCAATCCAGTGGGAATAAGTCATGATATTCTGCTAGGAAGATTTAATTGTAGGCTAAATGGAGGATCCCATGTAGTATGATTTTACTTACCTCAATATATCCATAAATCTAGCACTGAGAAAATCAAGGGTAGTCGAATTATTGTTAATGAGGTTCCAGGTGAACTGTGCTTGCAAGGACTCATTAAAAACAATTTATGTTTTTTATTCCAATTCCACCATTAGTAATATGCTGACAACATTTTTTACAAGGGACCATCACCATCTTTCATTCAAGAATAATACCACTCAAAATAAAGTTTTTAATGAAATAATTTAGTTTTTTAATCACCCCCTGGTCCATTTGTAAATCATGATGGTATAAACTAGTTTAGAAACAATTGTAAACTTAACATGAAAAACTCTTCCAACCAGTGAGAGTTTCTTACCTTTATAGGATAAGAGTTAGATTTTGATTTGATCTACAAGACCACTGAAATATTGAGATTTTGGTATTCTAAAAAATAAAGGAACTCCAAGTTAAGTGAAAGGTAAATTCTCCTCTTTAATCTCCAAATCTTATAAGACATTGAATTTTATGGTTGGTGAAAATCCATTAAAAAAATAAAAGACTTATCCCAACCGATAGATTTCCTTGAAATGCTATTATGATGACTAATAATTTTATTAATAAATATAATGTTTCTCTTACTACTTCACAAAAAAATAATCACATCATCAACATATAATAGATGAGACAGAGAAGTGAAATATCTACAAGCTTGTATGGGATTGAGATTTCCTTGATCAACCATGTGTGTGAGAATCCTTCTGTGGTAATATTTTTCAATATAGAAAAGAATGGATAAAAGAGTATCCCTATTTCTAAACCCTATATATCATTTAAAATAACCTTTTGGAGAGCCATTAATAATAATTGATATATGACCAGATCCAAAAATACACTTCACCCAGCTAATGAAAGTATAGTTAAATCCAAAGATGGCCATCACATTGAATATGAAATTACAATTCATGGTGTTAAAGGATTTACTTATATAAAGTTTAAGGGACAATTTTCCACCTTGTATTGGTTTTCTGAGAAGATTGGGACACTCTGATGTAGTGGAAATATACCCCTAAAAGAATCTGCCTTTGAAAAAACCAAATTGATTCCAGGAGATTATTTTATTAGTGATAGAATCCAACCTATTTTCAAGGATCTTAATGATAATATTGTATATAGAGTTAACAAGATCAATTGGCTTTAAAATGTGTATCTAACAAGAATTTTAAATCTTTTTTATCAGGGAGAGAAATTGGGCATTAATCCCCTGGGGAATAATGCTTGTAATAAAGAAGGAGGAGATCAGCATGGAAACATTCACATGAATTATATCCCAATATTTCTAGAAGAATAAATTAGTGAATCCATTTAGGCCATTCACACTACTAGAGTTAAGACTGAAGAAAATTTCTTTTATCTCAAAGAGGAACACTAATAAGTATAGTATTATATTCAAGATTAACAAGGATGATAATTATACCCTCATTTAACTCCCCCATAGATTTAGGTCCATTGAAGAGACTTGAATAATATGTAACAATATAATATGAGGTCCTCTTCTTATCATGAATGATTTTATCCCCTCTTTCAATAATTTAAGGGGTTTATATACTTTCTAGACCCTTTGTAAAGATTTAAAATTTATTGAGTTTCTATCACCCTCTTTAATCCATATTACCTTAAAAGTTTCTTTTTGAATCTTTTCTTTCATTAAGAGAAGATAATTCAGATTGGTAGAAATGAAAACCTCTTGAGAAAGATCAAATCTGAAATATTTATTATTGGATTCATCTTGAATCTACTGAAGTGAGTCTTAAGGGATATTTTTTATCCATACCGATGAAGGTTACCTTTCTCCATTCCTTTAATTTTCACTTCAAGAGTTTAAATTTTAACAATTCATGAGAGGTCTATGCATTTTTAAATCTAAAGGGAAGTGGTAGTCTTTTCTCACTTGATTTAAAACAAAAATGAATAGGATGATGGTCATAATTTATCTTATAAAGAACAATTTTGGAGACTGAATCCTATTTATCAAGAGCAGTGTTATTGGTAAAATCCTTGTCTAGATTGCTTTCAACCATTCTATTAATATGCCTTTTATACCAAGTATACTTGGAACCAACTTGATTAGTTTTCATTAGATCATTATCCTCTATGCTAGACCTAAATTTATTAAGGGAAATGTGAGAGTATATTTCACAAAATTTCTCACTATAACAAATAATTATATTGAAGTCACTAATAATAATCCAAGAATCACCTATGCAGCCTCTGAGTCTTTCAATTTTATTCCACAATCTTCTTATTTATTGATAACTATTTATTACATAAATTAAAGAGAAAAAAGAATTCCACCATGAAGCTGAAATTCACATGTCAACATCTTATCCTCATTGCTGAATATATGAACATTTCCAATTAAAGGGTGTGAAAAAACTCATAAAGTTTCTATAGAAGCGTTACCTCTATTGGTGCCAACAAAATGGTAACCAATATTATTCAAACTAGCATAACGATGAGAGTAAGAAGATTTCAGTTTAGAAATACCCAAGAGATTGGATTTATGGTTATTTATGTAGATATTAAGGGATTTTACTATTTGAGGATTATAAAATACCAAAAAATTCTAGAACAACTCATTAATCTTGAACTAAATTTAGATTTGGAGTTTCCTTACATTTTCTTACCTTTGAATTTCTTCTTGCTCGAAGGTCTTTTTGAACCATCAAAAATCTTGTAAAGGATTATTGTTTTAATATATATAACATTAACAACACCAGTCTTATCATCATTTCCTAGTGGAGTTCTTGGATTGGGTGTAGAGTCTACCAAAATCTTTTCTATAGGCGTATTAAAATCCCTAGAGTTTTTTGGGATAGGGGAAGAAGCCAGTAGGCCTTGTCTTCCTCTTCTTCCTCAACAAATTTAATCCAAAGCAAGAGAACATCTATATGTATTTTTACACACACTCCAATTAAAAATATAACTATGAGAAGATAAAAACTACCTTCAAAACAACAGAACACACTCTGCTGCACCAAACTCTTAATCTTCTCTTAATTTGTTTTTATTTACTTTAAAGTTGTGTGTCTTGTGATCTATTAATTCATTAGTACCAGATTATACACTGAACTAAAGAGTGAAAGACACTCTTTCACATACCTCTTCATATATACTCCCATAAATAATTGTGGAATAAAATTCTTGCATGCAGTTATTATCATTTATTTCTCCCACATAGAACTGTGGAAGATGCTTTGTTCTTGGACAACCTTGTGTGCTATTGTGTAAAACCCGATCTAGGTTTTGGATTAGTTTATTTTATAATAAACTTCTTGGTAGTGGATTATTTCCAATTATTGGTTATTAGGTCTCATATTGAGATTGAACCCCTTGTTTATTTCTGTTGTTCTTTTATCTATTTTATTTTACTATGTTTTCAAAATAGATCCATATTTACTTTCTAAACTATATAAAAAAATATTATTCTGATTGTTGACTTTAATTTTTGTTTTATATATGGTTTTTAATTCAAGTAAAACTATTTTAAAATTTAAAAGGTTTTTTGAAAATTATTTTAACAAAGTTTTTATTGAACTTACAAGAAACATTTTGAAAGATTAAATTATATAACTCTACTGCTTTAGTTAACATAAATTATTTTACAAACTAGGGGATTTAAGTTTTAAATAATTTTTAATAGAATATTTTTATTGGGAACTAAATTCACCCCCATCTTGAGTTATACATTATAACCAATAAATTTTATTTATTTATTTAAATAAAATATTTAATTAATCAATCAGTTAAGTCCACATCGTGTATTTTGAGGATGTTTGATTCAAAATTGAAAAATAACTTTGGTATGTTGACCATGGTCAAAAGGTAATTATTCTATCATATCTAAAATAATAATCATGATATAATTATCATTTTTATAGATTAATTATACTTTTATGAAAAACTATGTAAGATAGTCATGTAAAATGAATTATGTTATAATCATGGAGATAGTAGGTTGTACGTACACATGAGTAACATTTCCATTTTTCAATGAACATGAAGGAAAGAAGGTAAGTATCTTTTTATATTTAAAAAATTATTATTATATCATAAATACCATATTATTTCTTTAAATAAACTTATATATACTATCCATATGAGGTGGTGATGAAAAAAATCACATCGCTTCGTGGAGGTGGTAATCCACATGTACACATAAAGGACATTATCATTTTTCAATGGATGTAATGGTAAGAAAATAGATGATATATTATCTTTAAATAGTGATGATTATGTAATAAATATCATATATATTAAATCCACCATTATAACCATTCATGAGCGGTGATGATGGAAAATGAAACACATCACTTCATGGAGGTGGTAATCCACATGTACGCACGAACGATGTTTTCATTCCCCATTTGATGGAAAAAGAGAGGAAAAAAGGGTTCTAACACAACCAAAATAAAATTTTAATATAGTTTAGATACTTATGTTATTATATCATCATGGTTTAGGAATATTTTAATTAGGTATGAGAATAAATATAATGAAAACACTCGGTTAAGAGTTATACCTCTTATTTGGAAATCCACTTTTGCCTTACACCTTAAGCCTTCTAGGTTAGTAGTTTGATGAGATCAGAGCCTCTAGATCATGGTAAGGGGTGTCAAGGAGAGACTTGGGTAGTTTGTGGAAAAATTATAGTTCCAAAAATGTTTAAAGACCCACACTTATCATACATAAATATTAAATCTTAACGAATATTCATTACATAACATAATGATCCACACTAGAATCGTTTAGGTCTGGTGCATTTGAAATCTTGGACACATAAACAAATAGTTTATAAGTGAGATATGTTATCTCCCACTAAGTTATTCATAACTATTTCCCTTATTATACATATCATACACATCATATTTTTTAATAACCTGGGTAAAGGAAACATAATAAAGGGTGATCTCACATGCCCGGTAAGGGGAAATAAGGGAAATATCAACATGATATGAGCATAAAGGTATGAGGAAATGAGAATAATATTTGGAAACCATACCCTACATATCATATATCATAAAATTAAGTCCTGAAATAAATTTTGTCTGTTAATATGAAATAAATCATAAAGGAATCAAAGAACATAAGCCATGGGATCATAACATTATCATAAGACATAGATTTATGGCATACACTTAAGAATAGAAAATATTATGTCAAGGATAACCACTAAGACATTCATAAAATGTTAGTCTTGGGATAACAACCCATATAACTACCTTGGGATTTGTATAACCTCCCATGTACCCTATTTTTTGGGCTTGGGATAACCTCTCATATACCCTCTTTCAGGCTTGGGATAACCCCCCATGTACCCTTTGAGATCATAGAACATTAATAATTACCCAATGAATTTGAGGGAGATATAGGTCACAGATATCACATAATACATACATTTGTGTGCCATATTTATCATAATATAGAATTTTATTAAAGGAAGGGTCACACCGAGGAAATCAAGGGGGCCTAAAATAGTGGAGCCTGAGGGATCCTTATCTAACAATACATATACAGTCATGGGGAAGCAAACTAGTATAAAAATAAATTAAAATAGAGTATTTATGAGGCTCCATAGAATCCAAATAACTAGTTACTCTATTTCCATCATGCTATGTATGATTAATATCCACACCATAATCTAAGAGAGCCTTGCATGATCTAATTTGATTAATAATCGACCAATAAGGGGAATAATGACCTATAAGAAATTTATACAGTAAAGTATAATCCATATCACTTATTGTAAAATGATATTATAAAGCCTAAATATAATAATTCCACTGAAAAGGGTCTTATCCTTAACCATAAGATATGTTCCAGGCTTGTAGATATCATTGAAGACAACTTTAACTACACAGTAATTATTATTGACCAAACCACCACCTCACATAATCCCTGCACATTGGTCTTATTTATATTGAGTTTCTAGCCACTTACTAGCTTATTCTGACACACCCAATGGCCTCAACTTCTAAGAGATTCATGTAGGAAATCTGACTAATATGTGAAGCTTCTAAGAATAAGAAATCTATCTCAGCACTTGAATAGACCACCAAGATCCACAATGAGACAATGTGATTTGACCTTCATACCAAGAAGAGAAAACCGACGATCGTGAAACATGGAATTATTTTGATTATCCTAGATAACCCATCACCCCACTTCAATAAGAAGGTGGAATAAATTAATCCCTCCAATGTCAATAGTTTTATACAACCACTGTTCCATAAAACCATACAGAGTATCCCCATGAATATCGCATCCCACCAGGACACCTAACATATTCCATATAAATCCCACCCATTCCTCCTCAACTAATAGGTGGGAAATGATTTAAACCTTAGTATAATAACAACATATAAAACATTAAGCTAAATTAATACCTCTCTTTTTCACCTCTCTTTCAATAATAATAACATGATGATAGATATGACAAACCATAAAATTGTATTTAACATGAATACCTTTTCACCAAAGATTCCAGAAACCAGCCCCAATATTCTTGCTCTAATCTGCATAAAATATTATATGAAGATCATATACATGGAAAGAACTAGATTAATAAGGAAAAAAATATTCACCAATCATCCTCCTTAGAAAAATAAATGTTTTCATAAAAGGATTTTTTGTTGTTGTTAAGGACCACTTAAACAAACTGAGGGGAATAACTGGCTTCTCGAAGAGTATAGTCTGGAATAGGAAAACCCAGATAAAAGAGACAATTACCATCCAAATTTTCTCTTCAAAAATTAACCTCACTCTTCCCCAATATCCACCTCATATGATCAAGGAGAATAGGAAAATGACCTTGTATGAATCTCTAGATCTCCAACTATCTACTATGAAATTGAGAAGAAAAAACATCACTAAAATTATATTTTACCTTCATTACTATGGCCCAAAGAAAAAAAACCTCCAAAATATCCCATGAAATTTTGGCCTAAATACAGGAGAAGGATTACTCCATGTTCTTTAAATGAATACCCCTATCCTAAAAAGGCTTAGCAATCCCATTCCAATGTGCCCAATGATATATACCTTCACTATGAGAGTCTTATATAAAGTTGTTCAGAGTTTGTCAAATTGATTTGACAACTGATTTGGGAGTCCAAAACATAAACATCACATGCATAAGAATATAGGAGGGCATGTAGTTAAATAAGGCAATCCTACCACCAAAGGATAAAAAACTACTCTTCTAATTATCAATTCGGGATGTAATACGATTCACCAAAGAGTCAAAATTATGGATCTTGCTTGTACTGGGAGAAATGGGGGCCCACAAATAATTAATAGGAAAATGATTCCAAACCATACCAAGCCTCTCCTTAATTTTCCTCATACACTAGTTAGAGATGGATTTTGGAAGATAAACATTACTCTCATCTCTATTGATCCTCTAACCACTCTATGTACTATACTCATCCAAAATGAAATTTAAACCCTTTATGGATCTTGAAGAACCATTTAAGAATAACAACATATCATTAGAAAAAAAGAGATGAGACACCCCATAAAAATTATAATTAACATGATAAGGAATAACCTTACCCTCCACAATTGCTGAATTAAAACTATTACTTAGTACATATTGGTCCATAATAAAAATAAAAGGTGATATGGGATCACCTTGGTGAACCCCACAAGTGGATTTTAAAAAACAAAACTTCTTACCTTTGTTATCCATTGAAAAACATGAAGATAAATAACAGTGAAAAGCCAAGTCACAAAAGATGTTGAAAAAACAATAACACCTCATAACTTTGAGAATGAAATTACATTCAATCATATCAATTTATTTTTCCATATCAACTTTGACCATAAAATTATGTCCAACCATATTCTTAGAGATACCTTTATCCATTTCCTTAGTCAGACCAATAACACCTTGGATTATTTTGTTTTTAATAAACCCATGCTACTTCTTAAAAACTATGTTGGGAATCCAAGGAGAAATAATTCTATTAAGAATGTAGGAAAATACCTTATATGGTAAATTTAAAAGTGATATTGTTCAATACTAACCAAATGAGATGGGATCTTTCAATTTTGGAATAAGAACAATAGTAGCAGCAACAACCATCCTTGAAGGTGGGCCACCCCAGAACAAATATTGTGCAACATCTATAAGATTATCCTTAACAATATCCTAGGAAGAGGTATACAAGGTTCCTAGAAACCCATATAAATTAAATTGGTTTCACAAACATTTCATCATATAATAACCCATATTAAGTAAATGGGTTTCATAATCATCTCATCAATTCATCATACCAAAACCCATGGAAAAAATGGATTTCATAAAAATATATTCATCATAATAATAAAACATCTCAATAAAGAATAAGTCTTGTAAAATTGGATCATATTCTTAGAAAAACATAAGCATCATCAAATTTTTCTATCATTGATGAATATAAATTTCATAAAAAGATCATTAAAAAATCCTCGAGGAAAATATCCTTTCCATTTTGAAAACACTTATTTAAAATCTAAAAATTTCTCAAATATTAAAGAAAAAATTTTCTTTGAAAATAAACTTGTAAAATTTTAAATTAAGATTTAAATCATTAAGAGACTATGATATCAGAAAAAAATATTCATGTCATACATGTTAAAATAAATATTCTTATCACATTTTTGATAAAAAGTCAAAAGATCCTTTCTTGGAAAAAAGAAAGAAGATTAATTTTAAACCATTTTGTAAAAAGTCTAACAAAGGAAAAAATTTCATTAAAAAATCATTATATTATAGTGTAAAATTTCTTTAAAACATTTTTAGAAAACATAGACATGGAAGAAAAAGGGTTTTCAACTGAAGAGAGAAAGAAATTTGGTTTTTCCTTAAAAACATTATTTTGTAATATTGAGTAAATAAAGAGAGTAAAATTAAAGAAAACATTTATTATATAGAAATAACCATAGGAGAATAAAATACATGAGTTTATTGAGAGGTATATCATAATATTTCATTATCATAAACTTAATTATAAATAATCCCGATAAACAATGAGATTGCAACATAAAACTTTTACCACTTTGGTTAATTTTGAATCATAAAACCCATGTAATAAATAACCTTATATGTATATATATACCATAATTTTCATGATAATAATCATAAAATACATTCATTGGTAGTATATACACCACACAAAAGAAACAAGTGGTGTATATGGTATGTGTCCCACAAAAATAAAAGTGAGATGAAAATCACTTACATATTTTGGTAAATTTTGAATTGTAATAACCATTAAAGAATAATATATAATGAAAATTTAAATATAATTAAATAATTATATTCATGATATAACATTTCAAAGTGGTTTTATATACACCACACAAAAGAAATGAGTGGTGAATATGGCGTATGTCTCCCAGAAATAAAAGAGAGACCAGAAATTCCTTACCTTAAGTCTTGATATCATTCGTATACATTTGAACCTCGTGTATAATAAATATAGGTTTATTACACATATATTACATAGCTATAATTATATATATATATATATCATACTATATATGATTTACTTATGACCTTTTATTACTTGTTTATTAAAAAATCCTTGTTAAAATCATGTTTTGGGCAATAATTGCTTCGTTTTTCATGTATGATTCGATTTGGTATTTTAGGTAGTTTTAATTTGATAATGATTTTAAATATAATATATATTTATTATATATTTATTTATATTAATCCATTAAATTTAGATATATAAAATTAATTACACCATTAATGGAGATGGTAGGTCATATGTACGCATGAATGTTGTTTCTATTTTCTCGATGGATGGAACGAAAGAAAGGTAAAGATTAATTAACATTAAAAAAATAATTTTTATATAATATACATCATATACATTCATTTAATATATCCTTATTACCATCTAAGTTATAATAAAATGAAAAACATATCACATCACTTCGCGGAGGCGGTAGTCCACATGTATGCATGAGAGACATTATCTTTTCCCAATGGATTGTAAGGTAAGAAGGTAAATGTGATATTATAAATCCAGAAGTATAATAATGTCATTAATATCATATATAAACATTAAATCCATCATTATTTTCATTAGTGAGAGTTGGTTATGGAAAACAAATTATATCAGTCCGTGAGGTGGTAGTATGTCGTACACACGATTGACGGTTTTGTTTCCCAATTGATGGAAGAGGAGATATATATTGTAATGACCCAAAAAATTTTAAATGATATTTTTCCAAAATAAATGTTTGTTAAATATTATATAATATATTACACCTACAAAATAAATAGAAACCAATAAAATTTTATCTCTTTAATAATGATTATTATATTAGTTAGCTATAAAACCAATTAAAATGCCAAACATTATAGCTAAAAAAAATATAGAATAGAAAAACTAAAGTAGGAAAGTATGGATTTACCAAATATTTTAGACTCATTTCTCCCACAACAAATACTATAGAAAAAAACAAAATATTAATAAACAAATAAACATATTATGAAGATGAAAAACAACCTTAAGAGAAATTGTAGTGAATTTTGAGTAAAATACTGAAGTGGTATTTATAGGGAATAAAGGGAAAAATGATTGTTGGTCAATACGACCATTGATCAATATGACCATTAGAAACTATAAACTTGGTCGATAATTTTACCATTATAATTAGTGTTTATAATTATTAATGAAAAAGGATAATTGATACAGAAAAGAGAATCGATAACCTAAAATAGTATATTCCTGCCATTTGAAGCCCATTTGTCAAAACTTGGGAGGGAGGTATCATCACTAGGGTTTTCCCTTGACTAATCCTAATATGAACTTCAACAAGTGAAGGTTGAATGAAATAAAATATGGGAGAAGTTCAAATTAGTGGAGATTACCACTTGGTCAATGTCACACCCGCTATTTTTAAATCATTTATTTTATTAAATTTTTAGGAATCAGGTAGTTTAGGTTAAAGACTAACTTAAAATTTTTGGGTTCTTATTTAAAAATGCACATTTTTTCCTTGACAACATTCAGCGCACCACGATCGAAGCTGTGCGGCTTTGCCTGAGTTACCACATGACCTCAACCGGTTCACCACATGACCTGATCGATGTTCAAGGCAAACAAATAAAATGTAATGAAAAATAAAATGGAAATAAAATAAAAATAAGTGTGGTAAAATTTAACGAATTATCTTAATGATGATAATAATAATATTGTTTGAGAATATTATTATTATTAATAATGTTAAGAATATAAAATTTATTAAGTTGTTATTAATATTGTAATAATAATAATTATTATTAATATTATGTTATGTTATTACCACTTTTATTATTTTGTTATTATAAAATTATTAATATCATTAATGTTGTTACCATTATTACCATAAATTATAATTAATCAATTAAAATAGAATTATCTTAATAATAATAATAATGTTATTATTATTTGAGAATATTATTCTGATTATTAGTATAATTAATTTTATTAAGATGTTATTATTATTATTATTAGTATAGATGTTAATTAAGTTATTTTATTTATTATTTATTATTTTTTTATTTTATTTATTAGAGTTCAGACCCCCTCTCTCTTTATCTCCTCTCTTTCACTTAGCCCCTCCCCCTGGATCCCATCGCACTTGCAGGCTTCCCTGTGCACTACTAGATGCCGCCCGACTCCATCCTCCTCCCTCCCATGTCGCACCCCAGCTCCCTCATCCCTCTCTTTATTGCATTGCATCCTCCCTCCCAGCCAACCTGCTCTATCCAATGTCTCCCCTACCACCAGCTCGCGCCACACCTTCCCCATGGCCGACAACCTTCTCGTGCCTGTCGACCTCCTCCCTACTCGCGGCCTCCAGCTGGTCTTCCTCCGGTGCACACAATGTCTCTAGCGACACCCCCATCCGGTTAGGTACCTCTTTATTCTTCCTTTGAGTTTTTGTTCCTTCCAGCATGTATGAGGTTCAATTAGGGGTCATTTTTGAATCTTTTTTTGTTTGTATTCTTATTTTAGGGTCTAATTTTGTTTACTTGTGGCGCATTCAGTGCACAATTAAAGTTTCACACCAATTTAGGGAATTTCTGGACTTAAGGTAGGTGATTCCATGCCTTAGCATCTATCGATGATTTAATTTGTTTGTTAAATTAATTTTTGTATGTTCCATACTTTAATTGTATGGTGCGAATTGTGTTTTTGAAGTGTTTATTATTAATATGTGTTTGAAATGGATTTTAGTAAATAAAATGGTTATATTTTGTGTGTGTTCTATTGAGTTTCATTTTGGAAGGAGTTTTATACCTTGTTTGGAAGGTGCAAATGGTATTTTTTGGAAAAGATTCAAAGTGTTCTTGTATTGAAAAGTGAATTTATAAGAAAAATGGGTTATGTACCATGTGCGTTTCACATGTTCCATTTTGTTTCATGCATTAAAAGTGTTTGATAAAATGTGTAGAAGATGTGAAAAATATTTATTAATTTGTGAAAGCAGTGCGAGTCATATTTTCAAAAACAAATAAGATGCGAATGTGTTAGAAATAAGGTTTTTTAGTTGTGTTTCCTCAGAATTTTAAGCTTGTTTTACACCCTTTAAATTGAATTAAATTTTTTTTGAACAATGGAAAGCATGTTTTGATATGAATATGATGTACATTTAGTTTTAAAGCGGCGTTTTTAGGTTTTTTTTTCTTATTTAAACATTTGTTTTCTAATTTTAAGTGTTTCATAAATTGTTTAACTAGATTTATTAAATTATATGTGGAGTGAGGGAGTTGTATTTGATAGGATAAATGTGCGATAAGTTTTTAAAGGGACTCTTATAGGTGAAATTGGAAATTTTTCATGTGAAAACCCTTGTTGTGCTATTTAGAAATGTTCTTTAAATTGTTTAAATAATTTATCAAGTCATGCAAGTGATGAAAATTATGGTGTGAAATGGTTTTGGTGTGCGTGTGTTTTTAAAATGGGGTTTGGGTGTGAAAGTGGTGGATTTTTTGTGTAATGTCTTGTTTGGTTTGTGATATGTAAAAGTAATATACTATGTGAATGTGGAACTTGATTGAGCACAAGGGAAAACCTTGGGTACCTAGGTGGGTGGATTAGGACTAGTTTGCTAAATGATACGTAAGGGGTTCATCTGGGTCTCGTCTAGTAGGATTGAAGTTACAACACTAACTAAACTTTTGGGATGATTGGAGAACACTAGGTTATGTATGTGTTTCCCTACTAGTGGCTCGTGCATGAGAACATAGATCATTGTGGTTACTATGCCACATTTACACCAAGGTATGATGTCTCTAGCATCCCATGAATTCCGTCTACCTTAGGGGATTCACCCAAAGTGCTCTAGTATTCATGATGTGGTTCCCTCTGTCAACATATGGGGGACCACTTGGGCGCGTGTGTGTACATTATGTATTTGCTCATCCACTTTAAAGTAGTATTTGTGAAATGGGCTTTTCCTCAAGCACTTTTTTTCTTTTTTTCTTTTAGCATGTAAATGTTTTCCTTAACAATATTTTTTTTAAAAGAATATTTTTGAATAAGCATATTAAATTATCTCTTAGATTTTGTGGCATGGAACCTTTTTATTGGGTGAATTCCTACTGGGCTCTTGGCTCACACCCTACTTACACCTTTGGGTGTATGTAGACCTTGTTCCTTGTGTATTCTAGGTTGTGGCATCATGATTAGTGATGTTGGTTTGGGTTGTCGATGTTGTTCTCATGCAGGTTAAAAAATGGTGGTTTGAGGAGGTATATCCTCATATTGCATGAAGGTTCAGATATATGTTTTAGTTTTATCTTTTTTGTAGTCTTCTTTGCGTTTTGGGTTAATTTGTAAACTTTAAATCTAGTCAAATGTTAAGGGCTTGTTTGGTTCTATTTTTCTAGCTTTTTATTTATTTATTCGTTGGTTGTTTTATTATCTCATTTTTTGATTAAATCATTCCCATGTATTATTTTGATACCCGGGAACTTGTTCCAGCTCATGGGGATTGGGAACGCCCTTCAGGTCATGTCGCGGAGCGGGTCGGGCGCTGGGTCGGATGGCGATTGGGCCTGGTTGATGACAAAATGGTATTAGATCATGTTTGATCTCTTGTGTCATGTTCCTTTAGGAAGAGTAATAGTATACTAAAGTTAAGGTTTTTGGGACTCGACATCCCAACTATGAGTAAAGTGCCTGGTCAGCACACCTCGTGGCGGGACTCGGGTTACCAGGGAAAGTTGAGGTTTGTCTGAGTCTTTGGTCTATGTGGTTAATCTTGTTTAGGAGAAATGAAAAGGAGTAGGGTAAGTGGTCCCAGTGAGCTCGCAGGGCCTGGAAAGACATGTGGAGCTGGGAACATTGTCCTAGAATACTCTCTGTGGTGGTGGTGTGATTGGTGTATGACTGCCAACCATATGTCCCAGTCATCTACTGACGCTAGTTTCCTCTTGAATCATTCATCGTCTCTTTGTTTTGGAATCATGGAAATTTGGTTTTTAAGTAAAAATGATTTGGTCTTGAAAAATGTTTTGAAATGAAGTGCTTTAAAAATAAAATGATGTATGAGGTTTGAAAAGTGTGGGTTGAATGTTTTGATTTTGAAAAAATGGAAGGGTCTGGTTTTGATCCTTGGTGATCTCATAGGAAACCACATGCATGGGTATATATGGAAAGATAAATGGTTAATGGTATGAGCGGATGAGTGCCTGGATGGACATGAGGTGGGTGCCAGTGTGGCACAAGAACATACATTTGTGAGGCTCATGGGACACCATTGGTGTTTGTGCAACCCACCAACTTTGTTTATTTTCCAAATGTTATGTTAAAGTAAAATTTTGTATTTTAATAACCAGTGATTGTGTGGTGTGTCCTTGTATTTTGTGAATATTGTATGTGAGGAGTTTCAAGCCAAGAATCCTTTTTCATTGTTTTTTTCTTGAGTTTGAATTCTTATTAGTAAGTCGGTGTGAAAGCATGTGGTTATTGGATTCTTTTGAAAAGTTCTTTGGGAAGCCCTTACAGCGGTTCCCCCTATATGTTTAGTGCTCACTTGCGATATGTGTTGGACATTGGACTAGTTTGATTGGGTCCATGGTTTTCTTTCTTAGCTAGTGTACTCCCCCCATGAAGCGTTAACATGCGATTGAAGTCTGGAGACATGCAATTTTCCATTGGCCGACCCTCCAGTTGATTTAAGGACTCTCTTATTGAATTCTAGAATTGAATCCACCTCTCATTTTTCCAATCAAGCGGACCTGCTCACATCAGGAGGGTGGATGCGAGAGGGTTTGAATGAAACTATGGTTTCCTTTAATCATTTTATAGTCAAGGGTGAAGTTTTTTCTCATTAAGTTGAAAGTCCTGTTTGGAAGTGGTGAAGGAGATTCTAGTAGGGAAATGTGGAAGCATCCTGGAGTTGTTGGTGCAGGATGCTATTCTAAATGACCTTTGGTCCTTCATTTGTTTTGTTTAAGAAAGGGTTTATGTTAGGCCACTAGTGTGGAAGACCCATTCACATGAGGATACTATGGTTAGTTGTAGGAATCACATGTTTTTTAATACATAGTTTAAAGTCTCTCCGTGTAATGTTTCTCTTGACAACAATGGTCATGTTTGGTGAAGATTTTCGGTGTCATGTTCTCATTTAGTGTAATAAGGGGTGATGCACATGCACCATTTTAGATCATGTGTTGGTAAATGTTTTTTATGGGAGTAGGTGGATGTTAGAGTGTGTTGTATCTAGTGGTGTTGTCTTGATTGTAGTATGGTTACTTATGGAACCAGGAAAGAAGGAGCTCCATTCGGGAGTCTTCAATGTTTGACTGTGAGGATGGAGATGCTTCAAACATTAGGTCTCTAGCCATGGGCCTTAGAGTGAAGCTGGTGCATGGTTAGAAACCCCAGGAGTGTATGAGACCCTAGCCTTATTTCTGTTATCAGTGTTGAAGTTGAAGGAAGTTTAAATTGTTTCCTATAGCTGTTTCATTCCCAATGACTCGTTTGGGTGCATGAGGTTCCCCATGTCTGTGAGGAGGTGTGGTTGTCTCATATCTTAAAGTCCTGGAGGATGCGTCCCACCAGATTTAATCTCTTTTATTAGTCCTTATGAGGTCTGTTTGTGGAAAATCAGTCTCAATTTTGATTAGTGCTCATCCAGGGATGTGAAGATGTTGGTTTATCTTAGGCTGTGGTTTTGACGCCCTGGTAGTTGGGACCTTCCCTCCCCACCCCTTATGGTGGGGTGTTTGGCCAATGTTGGGAAATTTTGATGTTTTTGTATCTTATGGTAGTTCTAATGGTGGGGAGACCCACGGTGGGTCTCACTCAAATGTATTTGGAATGAATCGGTGTTGACCCTTTTTATAAGGATGGGGAGTCCACTCGAGCCTCCACGTGTCAGTTTTCCAGTCTCATCTCAGACATTGGTAGGTCTCTAATGGTGGGATCCCTTTTGGGCTTCCCCATGTTGGCATTTTGGTTATGTTCCTAAATATGGCTTGGTGGTTAGTGATAAGAGTGTTCTTTGGATGTGATTTGATATTTTTTGTCCATTCCGATTAAACAATGTTGTTTTCGTTTAATGGTGCTTGAGGTGTTTTGGTTTGTGAAGTTGGTTTCCATGGGTACAAAAGTTCCTTTCCCTGATTAATAAACTTGAGGTGTTCTAGCTCTTTTGGGTGGGTGACACATAGCAGAAAGTCTTTTTATGGGTTTCTTGAGGTTATCATTTAAGTTACTTCCTCTAAGCATGGAGAGTTTGCCTCTCTTCGCTTTATTTTTGTAGAAATCCACTTTGAACCTCAAGGGGGTATCAATTGCTGTTTTGGGGTTCAGTCTTAGTTGTGGATTTCCTGGTACGAAAAGTGATATATAGGGGAGAATTATCACACTTTCCATTTTTAAATCATTTATTTTATTAATTTTCCAGGCATCGGGTAGTTCGAGTTGAAGCCCGACTTAAAATTTTTGGGTTCTTATTTAAAAACACACATTTTGGACTTGACAACATTCAGTGCACCACAGTTGAAGATGCATGGCTTTTCCTGAGTCACCGCGTGACCTCTCTTGGTTCACCACATGACCTACTCGATGTTCAATGCAAAAAAAATAAAAAGTAATGAAAAATAAAATGGAAATAAAATAAAAATAAGTGTGGTAAAATTTAACAAATTATCTTAATGATGATAATAATAATATTATTTGAGAATATTATTATTATTAATAATGTTAAGAATATAAAATTTATTAATTTGTTATTAATATTGTAATAATAATAATTATTGTTGATATTATGTTATTTTATTACCACTTTTATTATTTTGTTATTATAAAATTATTAATATCATTAATGTTGTTTCATTATTACCATAAATTATAATCAATTAAGTAAAATAGAATTGTCTTAATAATAATAATAATAATGTTATTATTATTTGAGAATATTATTCTTGTTATTAGTATGATTAATTTTATTAAGATGTTATTATTATTATTATTAGTATTGATGTTAATTAAGTTATTTTATTTATTATTATAATTATTATTATTCTTTTCTTTCTTAGGGTTCGAACCCCCTCCCCCTCTCTTTCTCTCCTCTCTCTCGCTCAGCCCCTCCCCCTGGATCCCGTCGTGCCTGCAGGCTTCCCTGCGCGTTGTTGGCAGCTGCCTGGATCCATCCTCCTCCCTCCCATGTCACGCCCTATATCCCTCCTCCCTCTCCTGATTGCACCGCTACCTCCCCCGACCAATCTGCTCCATCTAGCGTTTACCCTACCCACTAGCTCACGCCGCACCTTCCCCATGGCCGATGACCTTCTCACACCTACCGATCTTCTCTCTGCTCGAAGCCTTTGACTGGTCTTCCTCTGGTTCACGTGATGCCTCTGGTGACACCCCATATCCGGTTAAGTCCCTCTTTATTCTTCCTTTGAGTTTTTGTTCCTTCCAACAGGTACAAGGTTTGATTAGGGGTCATTTTGAATCTTTGTTTTGTTCAAATTCTTATTTTAGGGTCTGATTTCGTTTTTTTGTGGTGTATTTTTTGTGCAATTGAAGTTTCACACAAATTTCGAGAATTTATTGACCCAAGGTAGGTGATTTGATTCCTTAGCATCTATGAATGATTTAATTTGTTTGTTAAATTAATTTTTGCACGCAAATTGTGTTTTTAAAATGGTTAGTATGCCTATGTGTTTGAAATGGATTTTAGTAAAGGAAATGGTTATATTTTGTGTGTGTTCTATTGAGTTTCTTTTTGTAAAGAGTTTTATGCCTTGTTTGGAAGGTGCAAATGATGTTTTTTGGAAAAGATTCAAAGTGTTCTTATATTGAAAAGTGAATTTCTAAGGAAAACGGGTTATATACCATGTGTGTTTCACATGTTACATTTTTTTCATGCCTTAAAAGTGTTTGATAAAATGTACAGAAGATGTGAAACATATTTATTAATTTGTGCAAGTAGTGCGAGTCATGTTTTCAAAAACACATAAGATGCGAATGTGTTAGAAATAAGGTTTTTTTTAATTGTGTTTCCTTGGCATGTTAACCTTGTTTTACACCCTTTAAACTAAATTGAAAATTGTTTGAACAATGAAAAGAATGTTTTGATATGCATATGTTGTACATTTGGTTTTAAAGTGGCGTTTTTTTAAAATAGGGTGTGTTTTTCTTGTGTAAACCTTTGTTTTCTAATTTTAAGTGTTTCATAAATTGTTTAACTGGATTTATTAAATTATATATGGAGTGAGGGAGTTATATTTGGTAGGATTAAATGTGCACTAAGTTTTTAAAGGGAATATTATAGGTGAAACTGGACATTTGTCATGTGAAAACCCTTGTTGTGCTATTTAGAAATTTTATTTAAATTGTTTAAATAACTTATCAAGTCATACAAGTGATGAAAATTTTGGTGTGAAATGGTTTTGGTGTGCATGTGTTTTTAAAATGGGGTTTGGGTATGAAAGTGGTGGATTTTGTGTGTAATGTCTTGTTTGGTTTGTGATATGTGAAAATAATAGACTATGTGAATGTGGAACTTAATTGAGCACAAGGGAAAATCCCAGGTACCTAGGTGGACGGATTAGGACTAGTACGCTAGATGATACGTAAGGGTTTCACCCCGGTCTCATCTAGAAGGATTAATGTTACAACACTAACTAAAATTTTGGGATGATTAGAGACCACTGGGTTATGGATGTGTTTCCAAACTAGTGGCACATGCACAAAAACGTAGATCATTGTGGTTACTATGCCACATTTACACTGAGGTACGATGTCTCTAGCATCCCACGTGTGCTAGCTACCTTAGGGGATTCACCCGCAGTGCTCTACTATTCATGACGTGGTGCCCTCCATCAGCATACAAGGGACCACTTGGGTGTGTGTGTGTACTTTATGTATTTTCTCATCCACTTTAAAGTAGTATTTGTGAAATGGTTTTTCCTCAAATAGTCTTTTGCTTTTTACTTTCAGCTTGTTAATGCTTTCCATAACAGTTTTTAAAGCTTGTTTTTAAATAAGCATATTAAATTATCTCTTAGATACTGTGGAATGGAACCTTTTTATTAGGTGACTTCCTATAGGGATCTTGGATCACACCCTACATACACCTTTGGGTGTATGTAGACCTTGTTTCTTGTGTATTCCAGGTTGTGGAATCGTGATTAGTGATGGTGGTTCGGGTTGTCGATGGTCTTCTTGTGCAGGTTAGAAGATGGTGGTTTGAGGAGGTGTCTCCTCATGTTACATGAAGGTTTGGGTAAATTTTTTTAGTTTTCTCTTTATTGCAGTCTTCTTTGTGTTTTGGGTTAAGTTATAAACTTTAAATCTGGTCAAATATTAAGGGCTTGTTTGGTTCTGTTTTTCCAACTTTTGTTTATTTATACGTTGGTTGTTTTATTGTCTCATGTTTTGAGTAAATCGTTCCCATGTATTATTTTGATCTCAGAGAACTTGTGCTAGCATATGGGGATCTAGAACGCCCTTCGGGACATGTTGTGGACCGGGTCAGGCGTCAGGTCAGATGGCGATCAGGCCTGGTTTGTGACAATCTATGTTAGCCAATCCACCCCACAAAACTACCACCATCACACACCTTACCCTTAGGTCATATGAGGGTGTAATAAAAGGTTAAATGTAAAAACCTTAGTATAAATTAATTTGTATAAGTAAAATTTTTATTCCATAAATTCTATTTTAAGAATAGTTTTCTTAATAAAATATGTGTTTTGAATTTGATAAATTGATTTTTGGATGTAAATGAAACATAAATTTATTTTTTATAGAAAATATATAAAATTTTATAATAAAATAAAGTATTCTGAATAATATTTGTTTTAATAAAATAGACTTTTAAGAAACTCTCACCTAAATATAAATTATAAAATAATTTTATAACATCCTTGGAAATTTTTTATAAGTGTCAGAAATTTGACTGTGCCTTAAAAAACGCTATTTTTAAATAAATAAGGATTTTTATACTTAAAAGTTAAAATTCTCATATTTAGAGAATAATTCTGGAAAAATAAAAATTATATTTTAAATCATAATTTCTAAATTAGGTTAGGGCGGATTTATGATAATTTTCTTAAATACTTTATTTTTTCATGAATAGTAAAAAAATATAGTTTTAGGTTTTCAATATATTTTATGACAACATATATATTTCATAATAATGTAATAATTAATTAAACATAATACACGGCCTAAAATATTTTATTTTATTCATATCATGTATTTTAATATATTTAATCAATTTCCAAAACTATAAGTGACTTTCCAAAGTCTAAAAAGGAAAATTTGATTTTCAAAAACATTACTTTGTGAAATATTTAATCTTCCAGGCCAAAATAAGTAATAAAAAATGGTTTTCATTTCTGGTGGATTAAAATAACTTAAAATTTGACCCAAATTTCCAAAACCATGAGCAAAAACCATGGATAAGACAAAGGTTTTTTATTTTCCACAACCAAGTTTTCCAAGACCTATATTTGGAAATTATTAAACAAAACTTCCACTTTTTCTATAAATACCCACCCATTTATACATTTAATTTCACTATAAATCCATATTACATTAAGTTATGGTTATTTTTCTTCCTAGGGACCCCCCAAGGTTTCCTCAAGTCCCCATGGTTCCACCCTCAAGTTTTAGGAACAACTCTTCAAGGTAAGGGAAATCTTCACTTATCCTTTCCATTCAAGAGTATTTTTTGTGGTATGCCTTCTCATTTCCAAGAAAATTAATTTTTACCACTTTCTATTATCCCATTATTTTAATAATATTATTTTATCAATGTTATAATTTTTCCATCTCATTTTATCATTTTATTAAACCATGTTTTATACCAGTCATGTTGCTGAATTTACTTCTCAAATTTCCCTCTTTTACATGATAAATTATATTTTACTTTTTATTTGAATACCCAAACCTCTTTTATTTTCAATGGGTATTCCACTAGATTTAAAAATTAATTTTTCATTTGGATATTTACATATATGAATCACACATTTCCTTTCTTGGGTTAAAAATGATGTAACGATCACATCTTTAAGCTCTTTATATGCTAAGATTTTGATAAGAAATATATTCTTTATCCTCTATGGGTTATTAATGAAATGATTTATTATGATCTATGTGGATCACATGAAATTAAGAAATATTAAGGGTGTTCCTTGATAGTACTCCAATTCATTTGGTAAATAATTTAATCTCTAGAGATGACATGTTTTACAATACCTTAGTGAATAATCTTGGTAATTTTTATTTATGAAACATTAGTGATAACACTTGGTGACGTTATTATGAATGTCTCATTTAAATGTTTGTAGACACCATGAAATGTGTTCCATGTACTTTTCCAAAAAAAATCCTCAACCATGCTAAAAAATTCGTGGTGTGACTCTGCAATTTTCATGGGGGTCAGCGATAGTAGCGAAGGCACCGATCCAAAGGGTCGAGATCACATCCCGAAAGTGATCCTAAGTAGGGGTGTGGGGGTGTAGACCCCACGATGTGGAGCAATTATTTTTTCTAAGTCTCTAAAGCAGTACCCAAGGTACTTGCATGAAAATACCTATGCGCCACCATGCCAGAGTTGAATGAAGAAATTATTTTGACTAAGTCCTCAAAGTGGCTCCCTAGTTTGGAAAAATCACTGGCAGTGCACAAGCCTACTTGGGCACCACCCATCCAATGGGCAGACACTTGTGCGCCACAAATTTGGCGTGTAGCCATACTTGATCACCCAAACTCATTTTTCCCAAAGTCCTATTTTTTCCTATAAATATACCCTTGGGGCCTTCATTTGTACAAACGAATTTTCCTGAAGCCTAATTGCTACTCTGGTTGCTCTAGTGCTTTTCCCAAGTCTTCCAAAACTTTAAAGGTAGTTATTTAACACCTAAAGAAGAGGAATTGAAGGAGGATCATATGAATCAAGTCCTTTTAGTGTTTGAAATCCATAACAATTGCATGCCTAAAGCACCCAACCTCCCTAAATCAGAAATACTTGCATGCCACCTATTCCTCTCACTGGAACTTGAGAACCCCACTTCTGGGGATACCTATGAATACTCTTAAAGTCTTGAGTCAGGTCTCACTGAAGTATTAACATCCAGGTTGTTCATCACTTAAGTGAACATCAGGTTGACCGAGCCTGCTTTCATGCCCATACTTGTGTACCAGTATCTACTTGGGCTCCCCTCTTTGATTCACCCACTCTCTTCAGTATACAAGCCATCAAGCCCTCCTCAAATACATTAATGGAAATGCTTATTCTTTATTGTCTCCCTTTTCTAAAAGGGATTCTATTGGGACCTACACTAAAACCTCATGACTTATCAAACCTTTGGGAAAGGCACATCAGTGTATCTCTTATTTGGGTTTTTATATCCTCAGTCATAGGTTTCCCACATTTGTTTCACAATGGGGTTAGGATTCATGGAGTGTCTGTGGGTTTGTATATCCGAAGTCACATAGACCTTTTTCATAGGAATAGTGTTGGGAATTTCCTGGTTTGGAGGATTAGGGTTTGGGTTCTAACCTCTCCTTATCATATCTAAAACCTAGGACCTCAGGTCTCTGGTAGGGAAGGTACGGTTCACACTTGATTTTCCATGAAAGCAAAGAAGAAGTCTCCCTCCCCTACTGAGATCCACTAGGGAAGCCATCCTGGTGTAATCCCCTAACCTTTAAAGTAGAAGGTTTTAGTCTTACTCCTCTCTACTTCCTTCACCTTCACTCCTTCCTTACATTAGACCCTTGTCCAATATAAAGTGAATAGCAGGAAGGCTCGTCGCCTCGCCCTCTTCCCCAGTCGCCTTGCCCTCATCTACAGTCACCACCATAGGTGCTTCCTCTTCCACCAGCATAAGAGGAAAAGTGTGGGTGTGTTTGTTTAATCTTTCACATCCTCTTGTTTCTCACACTAAGCATGACTCACGTGGGCTTAGAGATTCTTGATGATTAAAACATTTTCACAAACACCCCTGGGGAATGAACTACGAGAACTATGATTCCCATCATAATTGGGATATATAGAAAGCCTTCATCAGGGATCAAGATCATTATATATCCTCTTCAAGAATACAACCCTAATTCCCTTAACATGGGCATCTTCTTTAGGAGTAATCCCTAAATTAAACCTCCAAATCACCAAGGCATCATTTTCAGGAAGTAAGCCCAAAATAATTTCTCTCAAAGGACTATACTATCTTATGAGACTTATCAAACTATATGGGATTTGATTCCCATCCACATGGGATATGTAGAAAGCCTCCTTGAGGTTCAAACCCAATACTTCAAATCAACCCTGTTCTTCCTAGGCCATATTCCCAACATGGTCTAATCTTACTTGAAAACCCATATTCTTTCTAAGTTCCATGGGATGCTTCGGCATAAGTCCCACACAAAACTTTGACTAAACACCTTTCGCTTAGATGTCCTTACCACATGAAATTAAACTATATGGTTAGGTCCTTATCACAGGACCTTACAAGGTATGATGTGTCCCATTAAGCGGCACTGAACTACGAGGGTTCTGATTCCTTTCCCAAGGATATGTAGGTAGCCCATTTTATGGGTACAATCCCAATATCAAAAACAAACCTTCGGCTCCCTCGACGATAATAAATTCCAGAGTGCCCTACTGAGTGGATTAAAAACCAGTATCATCATAACGATGATTAAAATAATCTATAAATAGTATATGAGAGGATACCATTGATGGAGAGCCTCTAATACATACAGATATCTCCATTAATGAATGAACTCGAATACATATGGATTATTCTGAATTTCACACATGTTAATAAGTGATTGAAAATTCCAAGGGAAACCTATGTTATACTTGGAGAATTAATAAGGATTCATGAAAATATCTTAAATTTATAAATAGAGTCCCAGAGTAAACAATAATTCCCCCCAAAAGGGTGTGATCAGTCTGACCTCCCATCCTCTCGACCAATGCATGTTCTTAAGTATCACAAAGTTAAAACTAAACAAACTCCTACCTTTGGAAAGCAGGTCCCTTTTGGATAAAGAACTGTTGTATTTTTCTAATTCCATGAATAAATCCAATGGAAACTGCCTGGAAGCAGTGATTCTTAAACTATAACACACGTTTCAAGGAACTAAAAAACAAAAAATGGTGAACCTGATGTGAATTCTTAACCAAGTTAATAATGTTACCCACCTGTCAGGACCCTATAAATTGATAAAGGAAGGCTAGATAAATGAATCAGTCATGCATGTATCCATCTAAAAGATGTTTCTTTAATGGAGTTCATTGTTTTTTTCAAGTTTTCTCAGAACTTACTTCACTCCAAATGTCTTCCTTCAAGTTTTCACCTATGAATGTCCCAACCGATACTCAAGATAGATCCTCATCCACGTGAAGGACTTCATCACCCAATCAGTGTCTTAAACACTGGGTATCAAATGTACTAGTAAGGGAATACAAATAGCTCGATACTATCTCAACCTTGGAGGCTACTTGAAAGGCTCTCCAGGTTAATAAAAACCCTCAATCGTCTGGTTAACGATGACCGATGGTCAAGAAGCAGATGGTGCCAACCACCGTCTTCAACTATTTCGGGTCCTTATCCTCAAAACACAATAACCTTTCCCTCACGTACTATAGGGAGGTGGATCAAGAGGTCAATTATAGACTCAAATCAAAGATGTAGGGGTCCTTCCTGAGGACTCCCACCAACAATCGCCGCCAGCAGAATCGCGTGGTAGTGAACCCCCAACATGATGTGGGTGTTGCCTCTGGACATTCGGCCCAGGTCCCTCAGACCCGGGTGGGAAAAAAGAACCTCCAGGGACAACATCCATTCAACAGAAAGCAGGTTATTACCATTTAACCCTATGGAGAAGTCCATAAACCTAACTTGATGGAAAACAATGAGCGGACATATACACTCTTCCGTCCTAATTCCACTGCTCAGCAGACTCATCTGGAAGCGACCCACCAATCCCACCAGAAAAATCTGGCAGAGTACTGTGAACAAGCACATACACTAGTTTACCAATTATCATCCAGTCAGTAGGCTCGTCTGACTTCATTTAAGGAATCCCGCCAATCAAATGTGGTGACAAATGGTAAATAGGTATATAAACCTGCTTATAATAACCAATTTTTCCAGTAGTATCATCTGCCAGTATTGAAATAAGTCTGTCAACCATGATTGATAGAAAAAATCCATCAGGTACATGCACCTTCCAACATTCATCAAGCCTGCCAATATTCTCATTTGGTAACACCTGGAGAAGTCATTCGGAAAGCTCCGACGACAAATCTGGGGTAGAATCAACTCTCTTCCCCCATACACGAGTACTGTTAGTACCCATTGACAGGAAAATAAGGAAAAGAGTAGGCACATACACCTATTATAGATACATAATGGATGTATATTCTTGTTCCAGCTACCGAAGTCACCAAACACATCTTAGAAATGGTGAAAGGGAAGACACAAATTCCTACCCATATTCTGGAATCATGCTGGAATATCATAACAACAACTTCAACAGTACCATGGGAACAAACACATAAATCTATCCCCAAACCTAAGATGACACATTGAAATGCCATCCCAGAGTAGATACATACCTCTATTCCAGTCCAGGAGGGTTATGGGGCATACTCCTCCATATCATACGGACAACCAGATTGGGAACATACACCCTTTCCAATTGGAGGTAATCAGCCAATTCCGATAACCAATCCAAGGAAGGCACATACACCTACCCATGAAAACCAATTATCCCAGAAAGTGGTCCCAACTAAGTTTAAGAGATAATGAAAGAAGAAGTCTCGCTAAATACAGTTGGAAAATCAAGATCCAAGCTGATATCTGGCTCCTCTTAATGCTGGAGTTCTTGAATCCCTCAGACATTTATCTATTTCAACTCAAGATACTACCCTCTCATTACTAAATTATGGGAGTAGTAGTAGTAATTATGAATTTACCCATTAGATAGTTCATCATAAAGGCTTGCTTCATGAAAATTTGGTCAATCCAGAGAGCCTATCTCCAGATGAGAGCCACAACAACCCTCCGTGTGGCAAGAAGACCAAGAAGCAAGAGGATTTATCCCTTGCTGTAATCCACCATGGTGGTCCTCCTCATGATGGAATTTTCTATGAATGTTTTCTCCGTAGTAGTATCTCAAATTTTCAAGATAGTTATATAATTGAAAATTTAGTAATGAGAAATCCCTCTTATCTTGAGGCACTTTCCAACACAAGGCTAGTCATGTCTGTTACCTTGTAATTAACGGGTGAAATAATTTCTCAACCAAAAGAAATCTTAAGGGAATGGTCATTCTATGAACCTCCCTTGGGTCATTTGTCTTCTAATACAAGAGGGGAAAAAATTACTGATTCCATTGTTTTTAATAAAACAATCGATAAGCGTCCACTTTGGTCAGACCAAGTGGATAAACCTCTAGTGAAATATGATAAATACATGTTAAACATGAGAAAACAATTGGATAAAGGATAAGTACCGGTCATGTTCTGGTATTTGGAAAACTCTCAATATAACATTCCAGAATTGATGGCAGAAGGTTGCATTCATGATGTCTGCCTCAACTTATGGAAGACTCTTCATCATTTAAAAACCAAAGTATTACCATATGATGAATATCAAAATCATGTAAAGGTAATAGAAGAGTCGTAACACCAAATTGACTTGATATCTCTCTCATTTTTCCAACATCCAAAGGTTGAAAAGAAGTAGAGAACCCTTCAACATGCATTCCTCAATGCTCCAAAGAGGCTACGCCGGTTAATTTATGATACCCCATCTAGTGTTTGTATCATATGATGAGGTGCACATGGAGCATTGCATTTCATTGCACTCCAGAATCAACAAAGTCCTCCAAAATTGGTCTCATGAAATGTTATTTCCCACAACCAGCAATAATCAATATATTTTGTATGTAATCAAGTATACGCTCAAGAACATGCCTCAACTAGCTCTCATTTGAGCCATGACCAAAGAAATAAATTTTTTGAGATACTTTTGCACCAAGAATCTGAGAATCTTTAAAAGGCCCCCCTCTTAGAGGATTTCATCCATCATATGGTGGAAATGTCTGAAATAGCACAACGATCTTCCCAAATAGGTGATTTGAGTGATTTTTAGATAATGCACCCAGCAAATTTCTGAACCAAAATTCACAAAATCAGAAGAGCAGCTGTACAAATCTCAGTTATAGTAGTTCAAGAGCCACCCCAGCCTATAGAGATGGGGGATTGTTTAATTTAACCTTTGAATTCAATAAAAAAAGTTTGAAGGGTTGAATAAGAAGAACAGAAATAGCCCCAACCTGTAGGGTTGGGGGATTTTTCACATCTACAATCCCCACCTCAATGGAAGTCTGTTTTCTCCCAATTAGGGAAGAAGCCACAAAGAGAGCGCACAACTGAACTATCCAAGTATTCCCTTTGGGTAACTATCCGTTAAACATTTCTCGAGAATTCATCATATAGGAAAGCAGAGTCTCATGGAAGATACAGAAGGAGACGATCTTACAAAGATACTGACAGAATGCCATCAATGCATTATGCATCAATAAATGTCATTAAAACCATTGCATAAGATCCTCCAAAAAATGAATCTAGTTTAGGGGAATAAGAAGATGAAGTTATTATCCATAATATGGTACACACTAAAGCAAATGAAGGAGGTGTGCATACCCGAAATTAGAGGATTACCCAAAATATAGGTATGGCCTCAAATAATCAACTCCCAGCCCTTCAAAAGGTATCTAACAAGGGGAAAGGTAAAAGTCATATCACGTCTCACTTTTACACTAAATAAGTTCAATCTCTTTCACATAAATAAATATTTTCACAACAAGAAGAGGAGATGAAAGATTTGAAAAGACTCAATACAGAGTTACTTCGAAGCAGTATTTCTGCTAGACATGCTCACCAAGTAGATCCTCCACTTGAACATCCTATAGGAGCTCCTTAAAAAAGAGGATTTGTGGTAACTATAGATGTAGATAATTAATTCCCTCTATTGGGTACATAGCTAGGATAGGATCAAACACATCCTTATAGGCCTGTCCCCATGGGTTATCCAAGAAAAATACCAACACTACCACCAGTGGTTTTGCTGGTCGTTGAACTAGTTCAAGATCCAACTACTGTACTTATACAGGTCCCAACTCATCTGGATATTCCCCAAATTCTTATGAACACAATTGAGGCATTAAAAACTCTATTGGAAGCTATGGAATAATGGAATGTTCCAGTTCTTCCGAAAAAGAGATCTTACCCTAAATTGGTGGATTTGATCCCTCCCCCACCAAACTTTGTGAATAATACATTCCAAATATTTAATGGTTCAGGAGATACAGAACAACACTTAACACATTTCATTTCTCATTGTGATCCCATTATGGGGACTCCTCAACAAAAAGAAGCAGTAAAACATAGATGCTTTGTGCAGTTATTACAGGGACCAGATTTTTTCTGGTATACAACTTTGAAATCTCAATCAATTACTAGATGGGAAGATCTTCGTTAGAAATTCCTTCTTCAATTCAGATCAACACTTCCGAAGACAACAATTTTTATCTTAAAAATTGAAAACAAATGGAAAATGAAAGACTTTTAGATTTCATTGCTCGATGGAAAGGATTAACATATTCCTTAAATCTGTTACTCCCTCAGAAAGAGTTACTACAAATTTTTGTGGCAAATTTGCATGATTAGTTACACACACCACTGATCTTGGTGAAATAAAAAGGAGGGTTTTGAGACCTTTCTTCAATTTCACGACAGGTGGAGGATTCCATTGTGGAAACTAAATCTAAATCTCATGTAATTCCATCAGCTCTGAGAAGGAGAATAGGGAAAGCAGAGCCTTATACAGTCACACTCAAGCAAGCACCTGTACCTGCTTCCACTTCAAAACCTTCATCATATTGAAGGGATATACCTCTCAAGTGTCAGCAGCAACGACCACCTCATCAAGATGATCAAAAAGATCAAAGGCAGAAAAAATTTGAGGATTTAAAGAACAAAGTTTATTATTTCCAGAATGAACAGGTTCCTGGTTGATTCATCTCATCTTTGTAAAACAATTTGGTTTAGTTACCAAGGATAAAGAAACCAAACAATGAAGGAGATGTAGATCTTCCAAATTATTTTCCCTTTCACTAGATGTTGGGGCATCCCATTCAGAAGTGTTTTCTTTTTAAAGACTTCCTAAAAAATTGGTTGACTCTTGAAAAGTGTAACAGAAAAGTTCTTCAGCCCAAGTAGCATGTGTTACTGCTACTAATTCAGAGGAAGAAGGCGAATGGAAGGAAGTCAAAAGTAAAAATGCGTAGAAATACGATAATTGGATGATCAGAAAAATGATCAACCGAACTCATGCCATTCTATGAACACAATTGAATCAGCTGATTGTGTCTTATACCACCACTCCCACCATATAAAAACCACATTCATCAAAAGATCATCCCTCTAAAGGTCAATCCTAAAAGAAGCGATGTGATCAAAAGTACAAAGAGCAGTTAGAAGAAGAAGATCATGTGTCAAGGACAAATTTGTCCTTGTCTATGGCAGATTTCATGCTATCTATTTCAAAAGCATGAGAACCACCACGCCAAACGGCACAACCAGAACTGACATATCAAGCAGAATCTTCATCAAATGAAGAATTGATCTTTGGTTATGTCAACATTATCCACTTAATAGATCCCTATGCCGATGGTGATTCTGGTTATAATGAGTCTGAGTTACCTATATCTAATTGGGGAACTAGAGGAAGAATCCAAGTTTGAGGATACAGGGGAAGACGTGGGTATTCTAGAAGCCACTATTTTAACTCTACCCCTGCTCGAACCATATATGCAGCAGAAAATCGTGAGAGATCCCTTTAGCGAGCTCATCAAGAACAAGGAGATTCATCCACGCATGATAGGTTTGGTCCTAACATGATTATTTTGGAGGACTAATTACAAGTTACACCATTATTTTCTCAACAAGTAGATAGACCTAGTAGTCTAATCTACCAAAAACTAAAGTATTTCTAACTTCTTCTCCGACATAGGATATATCTACATTAGGAGCGTAAAATTCCAATGCACCTACAAAACCGCATCTCCATGTTGGGAAACACATACCTCTGGACCAAAAGTACAATGTTTTGAAACATCTGGCCCAAGTACTGGCCAATTTGTTGATTTTAGATGCCTTGAATCTGTCAAAAGATCTTCGAGAAGAATTTATTGGGGCTTTGTCAAGTCCTTAAGAGTTTGAAACCTAAGTTGCTGTTGTTGAGGTATACTATATATAGAATGATCCTACATAATTTCATGCAGTTATATATTTTATGGATGAAGTTGAAAATGATGTTTTACATGGATATATCATGCCCTTGTATCTATCTGGAAGGCTCAATGACATAGACATCCGATGAAACTTCATTTATAATGGATCATGAGTCAACTTCATTCCTATTCATACACTTAGTCGATTGGACCTCACTGAATCTGACTTATCTCCTTCCACTTTAATGTTGAAAGGTTATGAAAAGAATGAGAAAGAACCTTTAGGTGAGATTACACTTAGAACTCATTTTGGGGATCTTGTGTCTAATTCAGATTATGGTTGTCCGTTAGGACACAACCTTTAACATTATACTTGGAAGGCCTTGGCTACATCAACATACAGACATACCTTCGTCATACCACAAATGTCTCAAGTACCATTTCAATGGTTAAATTGAAAAATTTTATGGTGACAAGGCTCTATTCAAAATGTGTGAATCTCAATATATTGAGGCAGCATTTTATCACATGAAGAGAACAAGGTCCGTGTTGAAGGAGGTAACCAGAATCAATGCTCCAAATGGTCTGAAAAAGATCCCAAAAAACCCATTAAAACATTTGAGTATAGATTATGTGTTTTCTATCAATCAAATTGAAAGGATAAACCCAAATCTGAACACTCATCTGGTGAATTCCATAATGTCAATTGCGGCAATCAATCCTAGAAACATGGGAGAAATTTTTGACTTACCAAGCAGTGATGGAAGCTTAAATGGATAAGTCTTCATTTCATTTACCGAATCTCAGAAAGCCTCTAATTTTCCAATCATATTAGAAGAAGTGGTATAAATACTAGAGGAAGAAAATGATGTTGATTCCAAACTCATCATCTCCTATTTATTACTCCACAAAGACCCTTCATCATCAGTAGGGTCAAAAATGGTGGCCTCTTCTTTAGGATGTCCAAATACTGACTCCTCCCCTAGATCTAGAAGTTTTTATTCATCACCTACTATGCAAGTAGAAACAGAAGAAGTGACACGTAAGGAAGAAGAAGAAGAATATCCGAGGGATGCTCCTCCAACATTTGAGGAAGGTGTCTCTACTACCGTGGATGAGCTCAGAGAAATAAATCTGGGTACAAAAGAAGATCCACACCCCACCCTAATTAGTGTGTCCATGACTTATAAAGAACAAGATATGTATACCTCATTTCTAAAAAAACATATAGATATATTTTCTTGGAATTATACAAAAATTCTAGGTCTTAATCCCAATATATCCACTCATCATTTGGGTTTTCTAGAAGAACATTGAGGATTCAAGCAGTCCACAAAAAGAACACACCCAACTCATGCCTCTAAAATTAAACCTGAAGTTGATAAGATTATCAAGGAAAACTTTTTTAGGGAGGTTCAATATCCAAAATGGATGTCAAACATTGTACCACTGAAAAAAATAATGGGAAAATCAGAGTTTTCATTGATTCCAAAGATCTTAACCAGCATTTTCCTAAATATGACTTTCTAGTTCTGATTATAGAGCTTTTAATTGATGCAACAGCCGGCTATGAAGCTCTTTCCTTCATGGATGGATACTCTGGGTATAATCAAATATGCATGGCCCTAGAGGATGAAGATTCTACAGCCTTCAAATCCCCTCAAGATGTGTTCTGCTATTGAGTAATTACCTTTGGCTTAAATAATGAAAGTGCAACGTATCAACGTGCCATGCACCATATCTTCAAACCCTTCTTAGGAATTTTTTTTGAATGTTATGTGGATGATTTGGTGGTTAAATCCAGATAACTTTCCAATCACTTGGATGATTTGGAGACTATATTTAATAAACTTTGGTAACATAATTTGAATATGAACTCCTTGAAATGTGCTTTCTAGGTAACCTAATGAAAATTCATCAACTTCATTGTATGACATCATGGAATCAAAGTTGATCCTGAGAAAATAAAATCAATCCTTGGCATGTAACCTCCTCAAAATTTGAAATAATTAAGAGGACTCTAAGGAAACTTGGTCTATATTTGGCGCTTTATCATGAATTTGGCAGGCAAGTGTTTTCCCTTCACTAGATTAATGAAGAAGGGAGTCACTTATCAATGGAATGAAGACTACCAAGAGGAATTTGATACCCTCAAGAAATATCTCTTGATTCCATCAGTATTAATGCCACCCGTTGAAGGAATACCACTTATTCTCTATGTTTCAGCTTTGGAGAGATCCCTAGGTGCCTTCCTTTCCCAAAAGAATGATACTGGGAATGAAAAAAACCTTTACTATCTCAATCAAACTATTTTTGATACAAAAACTCGGTATTAAAGTATTGATAAGTGCTTCCTAGCATTAATATTTATAGTTTAGAAATTGAGGCACTACCTGCAACATCATGAGGTACAATTGGTGTCTCGCAATAACTTGCTCAAATTTATCCTCAGTCATCCTATTCTTACAGGGAATTTGGCATGGTAGGCAGTTATTTTTCAACAGTTTGATATCTATTTTGTGACTCAAAATAAAATAAAAGGCCAATATTTGGAGGATTTCCTTACTAAACATCCATCTGCGGAAGATACATCATTGAATACTGAACTTTCTGATGAAGAGGTCTTCTCTATTCAAGATAATCCCAAAACATGGGAAATGTAATTTGATGGTGCCTCTATAAGTCCAATAGGTAAGAGAATGGAAAACCCTAAAATCAAAAAATTTATGTTAGAAATTGTACTTATCTCCCTATAAAGGAAGCGTTGCCTTATTCCTTCCAATTGTCAGAAGGCGGAACAAAAAATGAGGTAGAATATCAAGATCTCATCATAGGCCTAGAATTGGAACTCTAGGTACAAGTGAACCACCTGAAAGTGAAGGGTGATTCAAAGTTGGTAATAAAACAAATCAATGGGGATTATGATATCATAAAAGAAGAGTTAATACCTTTTTGTGATTAAATTAGAGGGTTAATAGCTGGATTTACCTCAAAGCCAACATTGTCTTTATGTCCCGCGATCAAAAAATGCCCAAGTTGATGCACTGGCTAATGCAACTATAGCCTTGGCATATCCAAATTGGGATAAGAAAATCATTAGTATAGACCATATTCATGTGGTATCACCTTTTGTTCAAACTAGAATGGAGTAAATTAATGAAATTAGCACTATTTCTGAGCCATATGGTCATACCATGGGATGGATGACACCCATCACAGAATACCTTCAAAATGGAGTACTTCCACTAGATAGAGCTGAAAAAGGATAGATCCAATGAAGAGTGGCTAATTTTACTCTTTATGATAGTCCAGATCACCAGAAGATCCTCTACAAACAAGGCTTTGATGGAATCATCTTCAGATGTATTGACGGAGAAGAAACTGTAGTTGTCATGAAAGAAGTACATTCAAGATCTTGTGGTGCTCACCAGACTAGGAATAGGATTTCTGATCAAATCTGAAGGCTTGGATACTTTTTTCCTTCAATGATGCAGGATTGTACAAATTTCAGCAAGAAATGTCATCCATTCCAAGTGCATGCCAACTTCATTCATCAACCCCCAGAGTTGTTACATATAGCTAAATACTCCTGGCTATTTTCCACATGGGGAATGGATGTCGTAGGACCTTATCCTCCAGTTACTAATAAGAAGTTCAAGTATATTATTACTACTACTAACTTCTTATCCAAATGGTATGAGACAGTACCTATCAAAGAAATAAAAGCCAAAATCATTGTTAGTTTTCTCAAAACTAACATCATCACCAGATTTAGTGTCCCTCATACTATATTGATGAACAATGGCACTAATTTCTATTCTGTTGAGGTAAAGAAGTTATATCATGAGTATAATATCAAATCCAACCATTCATCTCACTATCATGTGGCGTCCAATGGAAAAATAGAGGCTTTCAATAAAACCCTATCACACATACTTCATAAGATGGTGGATAAAGATAAGAAATCTTGTCCTAATAAACTTTTGAATTCTTTATGGGCTTATCGGACTACTAACCATACTCCTACTTAGAAAACTCCATAATCATTAGTTTATGACACAAAAGAAGTGTTTCCAATTGAAATTCAATTTCCTTCACTTTGATTTTCAATCTGTGATCAATTGTCTACAGATTAAAAGTCTCAGAAATGATTTGATGATCTGGAATGATTAGACAAAAAATATTGCATACTTTTCACCATTTAGAAGTCTATCATAATAAAATAGCGAGAGCCTTTAACAAGAAAGTTCGCCTCTATTTATTTCTTCAAGGAGAATTGGTATTGGTCCTCAGGACTCCAATGATACTAGGAAAGAAACCTCCAAAGCTTGAACCAAAGTGGGAAAAACCTTATTCCATACATAAGGTCTACTCAAATGGAGCTTATTTCCTAATCTCAATGGATGGAGAGCTTATTACAACTCCAACTAATGCGATATTCTTGAAGAAATACTTTGTGTAACTACACAACATGTCCTCACTACATGACTCTAAACTATACAACATAGAGTCCTAGTCACAATACATTAAACTACATAACAACCATAATATTCCATGCTGAATGATGATAAAATGCATAACATCTTTTTCCTTGTCGTATGATGTTAAACTGTGTGACATCATTTGTCCTCATTACATGACATTAAACTACATGGTTAACATCTTCTCTATTTGACATTAAGAACTTCCATATGCAAGAATCATTGAAATCATTTATACTCCTTAGTGGCACATGAGTTCCATTCCTCTCTATGTTTGAGTTAGATCTGTATAGGGGCCTCATTTCAAGAACTACGTGTGGCTTGATTCTCATCCATATGAGATACTTAGAGATGCATGGATCTCCAATCTTGGGCCTAGCCGCAACCACAAATTTTTTTATTTCCCTTCTCCTCCTCCTATATATGAACCATACCTATAAAAAGTTATCTTTTAAGATACATGGATTGATTTTGATACCATCTTGTGTCTTAAATTTAAATAATTCTTCTAGAATGTGTTTAACGCCCCCGTATCCCACATCAAACTCAATTGGTGTGAGAAATGATTATTCAATAACTATGTCTGTCTTGATTATCATCCATATGAGATACATAGAGATGCTTAGATCTCCAATATTGGACCCAACCATGATAAAAAACCACTTTTATTCCCTATGTAAGAATCAAACCTAGAGAATGTTTAAAGAACTACGTATGGATTGATTCTCATCCATATTAAATACATAGTGACACCTGGGTTTAATTCCTTAGTACAAACACAATATTCCCTTTTTATGTCAAAATCACTTCATGTCCTCACTACATTACTCTAAACTGCACAACATAATATTTATTTAAAGGAAACAAGGAAAGTATACATTTTACATTTGAGTCAGATATATGTAAAGGACTCCAAATTCATGGCTAATATTGATTCAAATATTTCTTATGTGCATTGAGCATTACCCCTTTCATATTTCACACTCTTAATCTTGAATATTTTCATATCTTCATAATCTTTCTTATGGTTTTTGGTGGCAGAGTTTTTGATATCTGAGAAATATTTTTCCTGACTATGTAGTACATTCCCTTAGGTGGCCTTGCATAAGTTGCCTATATAATAGGCCTTTCAGTCAAAATATTCCACTATTTGGCCATGCAACACATGCCCCAATTGGCCCTTCATAATACAACCCCCATAATGGGTTTTTCAAAAAAATGGTAACATTATTCTTGGTTCAATTTTCTTTTTTCCTCTTCAAACTTTGATGAAAATATACAAGAATATTTATCTTAAAGTAGTCATCCATGCATATTTGTCCCATTACCTTTCTCTCAATCTAAAATTCTTTAATATCATGGTTTACAAATTTCCCTCTCCATATGTTCAAAGAAATATGAAATAATATTGGATCATTTAACCACATATCATCTATTGTTTACATTTTTGGTCCTAGTTTTATGACCTAAAACTACAAACACCATACTCCCTACATTTGGGTCAGAACTTTGTAGAAATATTATTCCTATGATTCTTTAGAAATCATGATAGGAAATACCCTCTCCATATTCAGGTACCTTTCTTCATAAACCAAACTTTGTTCTTTGGAAAATCTGAATCTCCATATACTTTATTTAGCTCTTAGCAATGGAATTTCAAACTTATGAGAGATCTTTTTCCTAACTATGTAGTACGTTCCCCCAAAAGCCTTGCATAAAACTTGCCTACATAATAGGCATGTCAGTCAAAAGATGCCACTATTTGTCTATACAGGATATGCCCCAGTTGGCCCAGCATAATAAAACCCCCATAACGGGTTTGTTAAATAATGGTAATTTCATTCTTAATAAAGACGTCCTCTAATTCCTTTATACATTTTATCATACCATTCTTTAGATCCAAAAATTCCTAAATCACAGTTTACAATTATTCCCTTCCATAACTGAACATGGTAGTATGTTTCCAAACAAATTATCAAGAAATTGGGAGAGTCACAAACTGTTGGTCAAAGCTAAAGACCTTAAATTAAAGTCCCACAATGTCCTCACTACATGACTTAAAACTACACAGTATAATTTCCTCACTGCATGACTTAAAACCGCACAGTATGATATCATAAATTCCCATTTCTGATAAATTTTAACCATTCCTCACACACCAAATTTGTGTAGAAATGGTTTTTCTATTCATGAAAAATGTCGGCATAGATAACACTTTATTCTTAAAATCCTTTTCCTTGGAAACAACACCCACTGTGGTCTTGAGTCACCCAAATCTTATTTTACCTTTTCTATAAATAGTAAAATGTTAAATTCCTAAGATCTATTTTGCTTGACTATGTAGTATGTGCCCCCATAGGCCTTGCATAAAATTTTCTTACATAACAGGCATGTCAGTCAAAAGATACCACTATTTGGATATGCAACATATTCCCTAGTCAGACCTACATAACACAACCCCAATAACGGGTTTGTCAAATAATGGTGACCTCATTCTTGGAAGATACCTCCTTTATGTTTATACAAGTTTTAGATTTAGTGACCATACAAATCATGAATCAAGATTCCCCTTGGAAATATTTAAAGAATATTAGAGAAATTATTATCCACTGAGTCTTGTTGGGGATCTAATTTCAAAATTAATGGTCAAAGTTATTCAACCTTAAACACTATACCTTTATAGTCCAACATGCATGAATCTAAACTTCCAAAAACAAGAGATATGGTACTCACCAGATTGGGAACCTGTAAAGGGAACTCTGGACAAAAGTCAAGTCCCAGCTCACTAAACATAAATTTTTTATGGTTTAGGTAATATTGAGTAATAAAAAATAAAAATATACAAAGTTTGTGGGGTTTTCTGTATAACCCTAGTAAAAATAAAACTATTCTCTCTAGGCCCCATGGCTTAGAAAAAAATTAGAGCATCCTTCCAAACTTGACATAACTCCAAATATAACCAAATGATGTTGGAATGCATCAAAGTTACCTAATTTTACCTTAGAATAAGATTCTTTTAATTTCAAACAAATCAAATTCTATGGGGAGGATTTTTTAGACACAATGATATGTGTTCCATGTAATTTTTTGCAAAATTTCTTCAACCGAGATAAAAAATTCACAGTGCGACTCTGCAATTTTCATGGGGGTCAGTAACGGTAGTTAAGGAACCAACCCGAATGGCTGGGACCGCAGCCCGACAGTGATCACAAGTAGGGGTGAGGGGCCACAACCCCTATGGTATGGAGCAATTATTTTGTCTAAGTCCCTAAAGCGGTGCCCAAGGTACCTGTACGCAAATACCTGTGCGCCACCATGCTAGAGCTGAATGAAGAAATTATTTTGGCTAAGTCCTCAAAGCGGCGCCCTAGTTAGGCCAAATCACCAACGACACACAAGCCTACTTGGGTGCCACCCATTAGTCATGAAGACACTTTCACAACATGAATTTGTCATGCATCTATACTTGATAACCCAATATTATTTCACTAAGAGTCCTATTTTTGTCTATAAATAGACCCTTGGGGCCTTCATTTGCAAGGATGAATTTCCTTGAAGCCTAATTAATGCTCTAGTTTCCCTAGTACTTCTCCCAAGTCTTTCAAAACTTTCAAGGTAGTTATTTAACACTTAAAGTGAAGAAATTGAAGGAGGATTATAGGACTCAAGTCCTTTTAGTGTTTGAAACCCATAACCCTTGCACGCCTAAATCTCCCAACCTTCTTAAATCAGAAACACTTTCATGCCACCTATTCCTCTCACTAGAACTTGAGCACCCCATTTCTGGGAATACCTATGAATACTCTTAAAGGCTTGAGTCAGGTCTTGCCCAAGTATTAAGATCCTGGTTGTTTTTCACTTAAGTGAACATCAGGTTGCCTAAGCCTGATTGCATGCCCATACTTGCGTGCGAGTCTCTACTTGGGCACCCCTCTTTGATTCACCTATCCTCTTCAGTCTATAATCCATAAAGCCCTCCTCAAAGACATTAATGGAAAGGCTTATTCTTCATTGGATCCCTTGTCTGAATGGGATTATGTTGAGACCTCCACTAAAACCTCCCAACTTATCAAACCTTTGGGAAAGGCACATCAGCATGTCACCTATTTGGTTTTGTATATCCATAGTCAGAGGTGTCCCACATTTGTTTCACAATGGGGTTAGGATTCATGGAGTGTCTGTGGGTTTGTATATCCGTAGTCACAAGGACCTTTCTCCCAAGAACAATGTAGGGAAGTTCCTGATTTGGAGGATTAGGGTTTGGGTTCTGACCTCCCCTTATCATCTCTAAAACCCAGAACCCCAGGTCTCTGGTAGGGAAGGTACGGTTCACACTTTTTTTTCATGCAAGCAAAGGAGAAGCATCCCTCCCCTACCGAGATCCACTAGGGAAACCATCCCAGTGTAAGCCCCTAACCTTTCAAGTAGGAGGTTTTAGTCTTGATCCTCTCTACTTACTTCACCTTCACTCCTTCATTACATCTGACCCTTGTCAAATGTAAAGTGAATAGAGGGAAGGCTCATCACCTCTCCCTCTTCCTCCGTCACCTCACCCTCATACATTTTCGCCGCCATAGGTGCTCCCTCTTCCACCAGTAGAGGAGGAAAAGTGTGGGTGCGTTTGTTGAATCTTTCACATCCTATTGTTTCTCACACCGATCATGACTCACGTGGGATTAGATATTCATGATGATTATAAAATTTTCACCAACACCCCATGGGAATGAACTACGAGAACTCTGATTCCCACCATAATTGGGATATGTAGGAAGCCTTCATCAGGGCTCGAGATCATTGGATATCCTCTTCAAGAACCCAACCCTAATTCCCTTAATCTGGGCATCTTCCTTAGAAGTAAGCCCCAAATTAAACCTCCAAATCACCAAGGCATCCTTTTTAGGAAGTAATCCCAAACTCATTTCTCTAAAAGGACTATACTCTCCTATGATACTTATCTAACTACATAGGATTTGATTCCCATCCACATGGGATGCGTATAAAGCCTCCATGAGGTTCAAACCCAACACTTAAAATCAACCATGTTCTTCCTGGACCATATTATCAATAGGGTCTAATCTTAATTGGAAATCCATATTCTTTACAAGTTACTTGGGATGATTAAGTATAAGTATCACACCAAACTTTGACTAAGAAACTTTCACTTTTATGTCCTTACCACATGACATTAAACTGTATTGTTAGGTTCTTATCACACAACCTTAAAAGGTATGATGTGTCCCATTAAGAGGCACCGAACTATGAGGGTTCTAATTCCTTTCACAAGGATACATATGTATCCCATTTTATGGGTATTATCCCAATATCAAAACAAACCTTCATCCCTCTGGACGATAATAAATTCTAGAGTACCCCACTGAGTGGTTTAAAAAATAGTATCGTTATAACGATGATTAAAATAATATCTAAATAGTATATGAGAGGATACCATTGATAGAGAACCTTAAATACATACAGATATATCCATTAATGAAGGACCTTGAATACATACGGATGATTTTTAATTTCACACATGTTAATAAGTGATTGAAAATTCAAGGGGAACCTATGTTATATTGGATAATTAATAAGGATTCATGAAAATATCTTAAATTTATAAATAGATTCCCAGAGTAGACAATAATTCCCCCCAAAAGGGTGTGATGAGTCTGACCTCCCATCCTCTCAACCAATGCATGTTCTTAAGTATCACAA
The DNA here is from genome assembly GCA_963277665.1 of Viscum album. Classification (NCBI taxonomy): domain Eukaryota; kingdom Viridiplantae; phylum Streptophyta; class Magnoliopsida; order Santalales; family Viscaceae; genus Viscum; species Viscum album. The sequence goes on from OY728145.1 coordinate 913,037,198, forward strand.
AGTTCAAACTAAACGAATGCCTTCCTTTGGAAAGTAGGTCCTTTTTGGATAAAGAACTATTGGATGTTTCTGGTTCCATGAATAAATCCAATGAAAACTGCATGGAAGCCGTGATTCTTAAACTAGAACACACATTTCAAGGAACTATGAAACAAAAAATGGTGAACCCAATGTGAATCCTTAACCAAGTTAATAATGTTACCCACCTATCAGGTCCCTATCAATTGATAAAGGAAGGAAAAAAAGGAATCAATCATGTATGTATCCATATAAAAGATGTTTCTTTAATGGAGTTCATTATTGTTTTTAAGTTTTCTCTAAACTTCCTTCACTCCAAATGGCTTCCTTCAAGTTTGCACCCATGAATTTCTCGACTACTGATAAAGCTAGATCCTTATACATAGGAAGGATGTCATCACCCACATAATATCTTCAATATGGGGTCTCCAATGTGCTAGTAAGGTACTACCACTAGCACGGTACTATCCCAATCTTGGAGGCTGCCCGATAGGCTCTCTAGGTTAATAACAACCCTCGATTTTCTGGTCAGTGATGACCAATGGTCAAGAAACAGATGGTTCCAACCATCGTATTCAACTATTTCGGGTCCTTATCCCCGGAACACAACAACCAGTCCCTCCCATACTATAGGGAGGTGGATAAATAGGTCACTCCTGGACTCAAATCAAAGATGCAGGGGTCTTTCCCGAGGAATCTTACCAAGAATCACCTCCAACAGAATTGTGTGGTAGTGAAACCAAAACATGATGTGGGTGTTTCCTCTCGACATTCGGCCCAGGTCCCTTAGACCCAGGTGCACAAGAAAAACTACCGGGGACAATGTCCAGTCAACAGGGATAAGTTTCTTACCTTTTCCCCATCCAGAGAAGTCCATCAACCAAACTTGATAGCAAACAATGAGCGGGAACATACACCCATTCGTCTTAATTCTGCTGCTCAGAAGACTCATCTGGAAGTGACCCACCAATCCCACAAAGAAAATCTGGTGGAGTACTATGAATAGGCACATACACTTGTTTACAAATTATCAGCCAGTCAATAGGCTCTCCTGACTGCATTTAAGGAATCCCTCCAATCAAATGTGGTGGAAAATTGTAAATAGGTGCATACACCTTCTTACAATCACCATTTCTACCAGCAGTCTCATCTACCAGTATTGAAATAATTTTAGAAACCATTATTGTTGGAAAATAGATAGCAGGTACCTACATCTGCCAACATTCATCAAGTCTTCCAATAGTTTCATTTGGCATCACCTGGAGAAGTCATTCAGAAAGCTCTGACGACAAATCTGGGGCAGACTCAACTCTCTACCCCCATAAATGAGTACTGTCAGTACCCATTGATAGGAAAAGGAGGATAGAAGCAGGCACATACACCTACTCCAGATAAAAAATGGACGTATATTAACGTTTTGGCCACTGAAGTCACCAAACACATCTTAGCATTGGTGAAAGTACATACACAAATTCCTACCCATATTGTGGAAGCATGCCAGAATATCATAACAACAACTTCAGTAGTACCAGGGGAAAAAACACATAAATATGTCCCCACACCTAGGATGACACATTGAAATGTCATCCCGAAGCAGATACATACCTTTGTTCTAGTCCAGGAGGGTTATGGGGCATACTCCTCCATATCATACAGAAATCCGGATTGGGAACATACACCCTTTCCAATTGGAGGCAATCAACCCGTTCTAATAACCACTCCAAGATAGACACACACACCTTCCCATGATAACCAATTCTCCCAAAAAGTGGTCCCAACTAAGTGTAAGAGAGAAACCAAGTCAGGAACATACCCTCTTCCCTGATCGCCTCACCCTCATCCACCATTTCCACCGTAGGCATGCCCTCTTCCACCAGTGGAGGAAGAAAAGTGTGGGTGAATTTGTTGATTATTTGACATCCTATTGTTTACCACACCGAGAATGACTCACATGGGATTAGATATTCATGATGATTACAACATTTTTACAAACAACCCCTGGGAATAAACTATGAGAACTCTGATTAAGAGAGATCAAAGAGAATATCCTTTAATCAAGAACCTAATAAAATTGGACATGTAAATCGTAAGGTAAGGGACATCATCAACCCTATACCAAATTATTTATCAATCATCATTACTAGATAAGATCAAGATATATCAAATAGAATATCCTTTATTACAAAAGAGTATAGAGGCTATGAAGAATGGTAAGGTTTCTTATTTCAATATTAATCAAGAAGGTGTACTGAAATTTCATACAAGACTATACGTATCATCTATCCCATAGATAAAGAAGGAGCTGATGGATGAAGCTCATAGCTCTACATTCTCTATTCATCATGGAAGAACTAAAATGTATAGGGACCTTGATCATTATTGGTGGGAAAATATTAAAATTAAGATTGATGACTACATTGCAAGGTGCTTGGTACATCAGCAAGTGAAGGCAAAGCAGCTACTTCCTAAAGGGGTATTGAAACCACTACCCATACCAACATGGAAGTGGGAAAATATCACTATGAACTTCATCACTAGTATCCCAAGAACATCCAAATAAAACAATGTGATATGAGTTATAGTGTATTGACTCACTAAGACTGCTCATTTGATCACTATTTGGGAATATTTCTCTTTAGACCATCTTTCCAAGATATATGTAAAGGAAGTGGTGAGGTTGAATGGGGTGCCACTTTCTATCATTTATGATCATGATCAAAGGTTCACATATGAATTCTAAAGAAGTATTCAACATGACATTAATACTAAATTGAATTTTAGTATGGCCTATCGCCCCCAAATTGATGTCCAATCTAAAAGGTCTATTCAGACACTTGAGGACATGATGATAACATGCTCAATGAAATTTAAATGTGGATGGGATCAACACCTCTCATTAATTGAGTTCTCATACAACAAAAACTTCCACTCAATTATTCAAATGAAACCACATAAAGTTATATATGGAAAAAGATGTAGAACTTCTACTTTTTGGGATGAATTTGGTGAGTGGAAATTGCTTGGGCCTAATATTGTGCAAGATATGACAAAAAAGGTTCATTCCATCCAAAAACATATAAAGGATGATTAGAGTCGGTAGAAGATCTATGTTGAAAATCGTCTAAGAGATTTGTATTTTGATGTTGGGGACAAAGTTTTACTTTTAATATCACCATGGAAAACAGTCATGCGATTTGGAAAGAAAGGGAAGATTATTCCTAGGTACATTATCCCCTTTGAAATCATTGATCGCATAGGAGTAGTGGCCTATCATCTAGAACTTACACCAAATATAGATAAAGTTTATAATATATTCCATATCTCTATCTTAAGGAAGTACATACATGATCCCTCACATGTATTGAATTTAGAGATGATACAAATGGAACACGAACTCTCATATGTGGAGTAGTCATCGAAGATCTTGGATTGTAGAGACAAGGTTCTACACAATAAGTCTACCCACCCCATGAAATTGTTGCATAGGAACTATAAATATGAATAAATGATGTGGGAACTGGAGGATACAATAAGATAGAAGTACCCTAAAATTTTCTCAACTGAGAAAATGAGTTGAAAATTTAGGGATGAAATTTATTAAGGGGGTAAGAATGTAATGACCCAAACTTTTTTAAATGATATTTGTTTCCTGAATAAATGTTTGTTATATATTATATAATATCTTAAAATTTTATCTCTTTAATAATGATCATTACATTAGTGAACTATGAAACCAATTAAAATATCAAACATTACAACTGGAAAAAAAATATAAAATAGAACAGCTAAAATGGGAAAGTATAGATCACCCCAATCTGCTAGAATCATTGCTCCCACAACAAAAAATATAGAAATAAAACAAAATATTAGTAAACCAATCATAATCTTATGAAAATAAAAATATAATCTTAAGATAAATTATAGTAAATTTTTAGTGAAATAATGAAGTGGTATTTATGGGGTATAAAGGAAAAAATGAGCATTGGTCAATACGACCATTGGTCAATATGACCATTGGAAACTATAACATTGATTGATAATTTTACCATTATAATTAGTTTTTATAAGTAGTAATGATAAAGGATAATTAATATAGAAAGGAGAATCAATGGCCTCAACCAGTAGAGTCATGTCGTTTGAAGCCCATTTGTCATAACTCGTTAGGGAGGTATCCTCACTAGGGTTATCCCTTGACCAAGCCAAATTATAACTTCAAAAAGTGAATCTTGAATGAAATATCCTATGGGATAACTTCAAATTAGTGGATATTACTACATAATTGATGTTAGCCGAGCCACTCCATGAAACTACCACCATCGCACACCTTACCCTTAGGGCGTGTGAGGGTGTAATGAGGGGTTACATGTCGAAACCTTAGTTTAAATTAATTTATATAAGTAAAAAATTTATTCCATTAATTTCATTTTAAGAATATATTTTCTTAATAAAATATATGTTTTAAATTTGATAAAATGATTTCTGGATGCAAATGAAACATAATTATATTTTTATAGAAAATATATTCAATTTTATAATAAACTCAAGTATTCTAAATAATATTTTTTTAATAAAATATAATTTTAAAACAATATGACCAAAATATAAATGATAAAATAATTTTATAATGGCATAATAAAATTTTTATAAGTGCCATAAATTTCAGTGTGCCTTAAAAACTACTATTTTTAAACAAATAAGGTTTTTTATATTTAAAAGTTAAAATTCTAATATATAGAGAATTATTATTGAAAAATAAAAATTATATTTTAAATAATAATGTTGAAATTAGTTTAGGTTTACTTTATAAGAAATTTCTAAAATACTTTATTTTTTTTGTGTGAATAGTAAAAAATACAATTTTAGGTTTTCGGTGTATTTTGTGATGTCATATTTATGTAATAATTAATTAAACATAATACATGACCTAAAATATTTTATTTAATTAATATTATTTATTTTAATAGATTTTAATCAATTTCCAAAACTATAAGTGACTTTCCAAAGTCTAAAAAGAAAATTTTAATTTTTAAAAACATTACTTTGTGGGATCTTTACTCTTCCATGCCAAAATAAGTATTAAAAATTTATTTTCAGTTTTTTTGGATTAAAATAACTTAAAATTTTATCCAAATTTCCAAATCCATGAGCAAAAACCATGGGTTTTTATTTTCAACAACCTAGTTTTCTAAGACCTATATTTGGAAATGATGGAAAAATTCCTCCACTTTTTCTATAAATACACACCCATTTCTATATTTATACATTTAATTTCACTCTCAATCCATCCTCCATGAAGTTCTGGTGATTTTTCCTCCCACATATCTCCCCTAAGGTTTCCTCAATTCCTTAGGGTTCTATCCATAAGTTTTGGTAACAACTCTTCAAGGTGAGGTAAATCTCCACTTTTGTTTCCATTCAAGAGTATTTTTTGTGGTATGTATTCTATTTTATAAGAATTTTTTTGTACACTTTATATTATCCCATTATTTTAAAAATAGTCTTTGATCAATGGGAGACCCTTTTCCCCTCTCATTTTACCATTTTATAAAATCATGTTTTGTACCCATAATGCTGCCGAATTTACTTCTCAAATTTCCCTCTCTTACATGAGAAATTCTCTTTTACTTTTTATTTGAATACCCAAAAATCTTTTATTTTAAATGGGTACTCAAATAGATTTAAAAATTAATTTTTTATTTGGTTATTTACATATAGTAAACCCACATTTCCTTTCATGGGTTAAAAATGATGTAATGGTCATGTATTTAAGCTCTTTTGTATGCCAAAATTTTGATAAGAAAACCATTATTTATCATCCACGAGTTATTAATGAAATGATTTATTATGATATATGTGGATCATATTAAATTAACACATATGAAGGGTGAACTATTATTTCCCTCCAATGCTGTGATTAAAGAATTTAATCTCTAGAGATGACATGTTTTATGATACCTTGGTGAATAACCTTGGTAATTTTTATTTATGAAACCTTGGTGATAAACCTTAGTAATATGATTATGAATATATCATTTAAATTTTATATCCACATTTACATGTTATGATTTATGTTCTTATTATTATGTCATGTATCTTGTTTATGCCTTATCGTTATGCCTCATGTTCTTATTAATATGTCTCATGATCACATTCTTTTTGTCTCCCTTTCTTATTCCCTTACTTGGATTAATGATCACCCCTTTCCTTTTATATATGTCCCCAAGATATGATATGAAGCATAAATAACTTAGGGTGAACCCATGAAAATTTCTTTCAAGTGTATTTAGATGTATTTTTTATGTTTTCATGTATTATGTACCTTATTTCCAAGAAACTAAACTTTAAAAGACCCTATGTTTGTACTATTTAATGAAAAGTTTTGTAATAAAAATGTAGGATTCCATATATTTAGGTCATTAAATTAACATAATAAAATCTTAGTTTATGGTTTATACTAATGTTATTTTTTGCAAAACCCTGAGTTTTAGGGACCTTTTTTTTGAACGAAATAACTTTCATTAGTATATTGCATTGCACTAAGTCAAAAATTCCTTTAAAACGACACCAACTTATTGTACGTTACATGGAACACTGGCTTGGCATATGTTACACACAACACTAAGTTTCTACGAAACATCTCTTTTTTTGTTATAATTATTTAAATGAGATAATTATAACCTAGCCATTAAAATTAGTAATATGAATAGTAATAACTATTTTTAAAATATTTTTTATAATTTTTTTATAAATAAAATATATGGATATTTAAAGATATAATTTTTGGTTAAGTCCTTATATGTTTAAAAATACAATTTTCTCAAATAAAGTAATTTTCACGTCCTTATATGAAAAATAATAAAATTAATTTTAGATACATTTAGAAATTTAATTTGATAAAATAAACTTCATTTTTTAATTTAGAATGTCGAATTTTTTTCAGACGATTTTTTGGTATTTTTTTCTGAAACTTTATTTTTGGATGAATAGTGAAAATACCGGATTTTAATTCAAAATTCCTTTTCATCTAGTTTATTTATATGGTTTAATTATATTTTAATTTGGTTTAAAAGTCTAATTAGATCATATTTTTATAAATCAACCCAATTTGGGTCATTTTAATCAATTTCACTTTGAAATTGAATATTAAAACATATTTAGACCATATACTCCCTTAAATATAATTTTTTCAATTATTGGATCCACTTTACATGTGAAAAACGTGTATGGAATTACTTTGTCAAAATATTACAGGAGTGTCACTCCTCCTCCACTATGAAAAGGCCTCCTCTCCTCCCACTTTCTCACAACTCTCAAGAGACTTTGGATCATACAAAATTTTCCTAAGTAGTTTTTAAAATCACCGCATTCTTCCTTTAATCATATCTTTTGGGATAAAGTCTTCCAAGATATCCTTTTGGTACAAACCAAAAGGATTTACCCAATTAAGAGGTAACAACCTCCCTCAAACTCCTTTATTTTATTTTCATCATCCACTCCCTCATACCTTATTTTTACATGATTGTAAAAAAAATTATCTTCAATATACTAGTATATTTTTATGCTATGTTTTTAACCTACACTTACACACACTTCCATCTAATGGGTAACAAATATACTGTTTACGTGTACGATGAACTCCTGCCGCACAAAATGATGATTGTTCATTTTTTCTTTACTGCATATCATAGTACAAATTATGATGGAAAATATTTTTATATATGTTATATATTATATTTATTATATCTTTAATATTATTTAATCCTTTTACCACACATATATTTATACTTTCTATTTGGTTTAAATATGATAATTTCTTTTGAGGAAGTGTGGACTACCACCCCCTCAAAATGATGTGATTCATTCACACACTACATAAAATGCATTAAGGATGGGTTTGGTAAAATTTTATGATATATATTATATAAATATTATACTAGAATAATTATATATATATAGATACTTATATTTCATTTTCTTTCTTCATTTCGATATGAAAATAAAAACAGAAACAACGTTCATGCATACGTATAACTTACCGTCTCTATGAACGATGTATTCCATTTCATACTTATATATTATATATATTATTATAATAAAAATATAATTTATATACATGATATTTATATCATGTTTTAAATTCTATAAATTATGATATAAATATAAGTACCAAAGATATAACAAATTAAGTCACATGCGAAAAACAAATAGGATATTACTTGAAGTGAAACCTTAACAGAGGATTGTTAACAAGTAGGTAATATAAAGTCATAATAAAACCATATATGGTATTAGGTATAATAATATTATTCTATAAAATATGTATAATAAACTTACATTTATTATACATGAATATCGTGTGAGTACGAAGAGATTCGAGACACAAGGTAAGAGAAATTTCATCTCACTTTTTTATTTCCGTGAGATACATGCCTTAGACACCACTCCTTTATTTTGTGTGGTGTATATACTAACAATTAATTTATTATATGATTATTATTATTAAATTTATGGGTATTAAAATATCCATTATATGATCTTTATTTCATGGGGTTAATGTTTCAAAATTCACCAAATCGGTAAGATAATTTTGTCTTAATTTGCCTTCTTTGAGAATCATGTTTTATTATGAACCTAAATTATTTTTCAAGGTGTATATACTTCCATTTTACATGTTATATCATGAATATCATTTTTTCATGATACTTTAAGATTTGTGTAATTTCCTTTTCTTACATGTAGAGTATGATCCCAAGTTACCAAGTAGTGAGAGTTTATTGAAACGATCTCATCGCTTTTCGAGATTGTTAATGATTATACTTATTTTAAAGAAATATTATGATAAATATATCAAGAATTCTCAAGATTTTCCTTATCCTATGTTTATTCAAGATATCTCCATTTATTATTACCTTTTTCCTACTCATTGGTACTTAAGATAATTAATAAAATGTTTTTAAGAAAAATATGAACGTAAAATCATGTTTTTCAAAAATGTTTTCAAATTATTTTTAAAGATAATTTTTATGGAAAAAGGTTTTTGAAAATTTTCTATTCTTTAAAAATATTTTTTCAATGTATAAATTATATTTTCCTCAAGAAATATTTTTAAAAGATCATTCAAAATTATTTCTTAAATAATATGAAATTATTTGGTGTCACTGATGAATTTGTAGGAAAGTGATTCTAATTTTCCATTCATATTATTTCAATGAATGATTTATGTTTTGATGACATGATGTTTATGAAACCCGTTCCTCACAGGTTATATTATTTTGAAACATATTTCTTTTCATTGGTTATTCTTTTGATGAAAGGATTATGAAACTTTTATCTTTTTCTATAGGTTATGATATGTTTTTATGTTTATGATACCCATTTAATTTCATGGGTTAAGATATGATTTTTTGGAACATGTATGTATGATTTCATTATGATATGGATGATACCTATGTCTCCCTCCAATGAATTGGGTAAATATTTGTATCTCATGAGATAGACATGGATGGAATGAGGAGTGAACTTGGTTCAGTATTACAGGGATGAAACGAGGAGTGAACTTGGTTTAGTATTATAGGGATGAAATGAGAAGTGAAGTCAGTTTAATAATACAGGGCTGGAATAGGGAGTGAACCTGGTTTAGTAAAGGACTATTTTCACTAAGATGTCCTTGGTGCAATGCCTTGACTACTACGAAAATCATATTATATCCTTATGTGTTTGTGAAAATTCCTTGTTTTATTCCTATGTTATGATTTCATGTCTTATGTTATTTATTTTATTATGATTCATGTCTTATGAATTTCCAATATTTATTCCATGATTCCTATTTATGATATTTGATATTTAGGGTATGATCTTCTATTTTCATGATCATGATCTCATACCCTTATGCTCATGTTTATGCTTACATGGCTCCCTTGTTTACCCTTACTGAGCATCTGAGCTTACCCCTTTTTAGGTTTCCTTCTCTAGGTTATAAAGATATTAATTATGTTTGATGTGTCTAGGAAGGGTGCTAGTCAAGAAGAACTTAGTGGGAGATAATGTAGCTCACTTATGTATTGGTGTTCATGTTTCTATGTTTCCAAAGGCACTAGACTAGTACGGTCTTTAGGCGTATGTTTGTATAATATTTTAAGTATTCCGAAAATGCTATGTAATGTCTATATATGTCAAGACTGGGTCGTTACAGTTGGTATCAGAGCAAAGGTTTATTTAACCTTTGAAACTAGTATGATAAAACCTTAGTGAGAACCCTAAGGAAATGACTAAGGATAAGTCTAAGGATAAGTAAAAATATAGGAAAATTCCCTAGAATTATGGTAAAGTATATAGTGAGTGGTTTCCAAGAAATACATCCCTGTTTGGATACTACAAGTGGATGTGGATATTTCACAAATGTACATAGGGGTAACAACTCTGAAAAGATGTCTCAGGCCTAACTCGGGGTAATTTGGTATATGACAACAAGCCTTGCTGCATACCTGGGTTGACACTCCCATGTGATATGATGTGGAAATTCAAAAACTCTTCATGAACCATTATAAAGGATTTGGATATAAGATGACTATGAATAATCTAGGATAAACCTAATGTGTCATATATTAGAGAAGGTTTCATAAGTTAGACATCCTATTAGTGATTTTTATGAATACGTGGTTCCTTATTATGATAAATATTTCTTACTCTATGCTTTTGGTTTTATTCAATGGATGGAACCTGAAGGAAGCACATTAATGGTGATCATGAACAATTTTCCTCCTGATCAACTGAATGATATGAGAGATGGAATGAAAAATCTTATTACTATAATCACATATCTTTCTCAAGATATGAATCATGGTGGACTTCCAAATGAGAAAAGGAAGGAACAACATTCTGTTGAGTCTTTCATGAGGCAATATCCACCTTCTTTTAGAGGGTCTTTTGATCCAATTGTTCCTGAATAATGGATTAGTACTACTAAAAAGATATTGTCCATTATCTAGTGTTTGGAGCCTGAAAATTTTATCATTGTTGTCTATAATTTAGAAGGTGAAGCAGACCAATGGTGGACTCTAATCAAGAATACAAGGCAACAAGATGAGATTGAAACAATGGAATGGGATGAGTTCAAGAAATTATTTTTCAATAAGTACTTTCCTCAGATTATTCATATCGAGATGGAGAAATAGTTCCTTTAGTTGAAGAAAAGGGATGATTAATATGTCAGTACCTATGAGGCTAATTTCACAAGACTTTCTAGGTACACTTCAGGAATTATTTTCCCGCCTGAAATTAAAGTTGATAGGTTCTTTTGTGGAATAAAGACAAGTCTCATAAAGGAATTGTCAATAAGAGACTTTAGTAGCTACAAATAGATTGTGGATTGTTCAATCAAGGTTTAAATAGAGGTTGGAGTCACATATCAATCTCATGGTTTTGACAAGAAACAGAATATGGAGTTTAAAGGAAAATTTTAAAACCATGAAGAGAAGAAGATGATATTTACTTTATGCTCTAAGTATAAGAAGAAGCATGGAGGAAATTTACTTAAGTGTTTTGATAAATTTTTTAAATTTGGAAGGTAAGGACATCGAGCATTTGATTTCCAAAGTGACGAGAAGAAGTTAACTAATAGTGAAAATGGAGAAAAAGTGGCACATAATGAACCTCCCACGATTCAGTGCTACAAGTGTAAGGAGAATGGGAATTATAATAACCACTACCCAAACCTAAGGTCTAGTGATGATGAATGATTTCAGAAAATTCTTAAGCTTAGGGACAAGGAAAAATCTCATGAAATCACTATTTTTGATGAGGGGTGTAATTAATATGTGATGAAAGGTACACTTACCATGCACTCTATAACTTCTAATATCTTATTTCATTATAGATGCAACCACTCTTTCATATCTAAAGAATTTTCTAAGGGTGTTAAGGTTCCACCAAAATTATTAGATGTGCAATGACCAGTGAAAACCCATAATGGTATAATGATTGCATCCCAAGTATATGATTCCTCTTCGGTTGACATTTGTGGGAATGTGCTTCCTGAAAATCTTATCATTCTTCCTTTGGTTGAATTTGATGTCATCTTAGGCATGGATTTTACTTATCTACATAAAGATCACATCAATTGTTGAGGAAGGAAAGTTACATTTGATATTTTAAACCCTTCTATGATCATCCATCAATGTGATGATAAGCATGAACTTCTTATGGAGATTACATCCAGTGTACGGGTCTTAATTCCCATTCAAAAGGGTTTTTTATCTCAAATGGTTGGGGAGAAAATAGAAAAAGATGATGTGCCTATTTTTTGGGAATTTTTTGATGTATTTCCAAAAGATTTTCTTATATTTCCACCAAAATGTGAAGCTAACTTCTCAATATAACTTATACCTATTTTGTCACGAACCAACCCAGGTCGAACCTGAAATGGTCACCCGAGCTGGTCCGCAACATGGCCCAAGAGGCGTTCCTGATCCTCCCAAGCTGGAGACAATTTCCAGGGCATCAATAGAGGAAAATTGGGAATGATTTCACCTAGTGAAAATAAATAAATCAGCGGAAAAAGTAGAATAACAAAAATAAAATAAACAACATGAAAAGAAGGAACAAACAACAACAACCAACTAACTTGCCCATGACCGAAACTCCTCATGATTCTGAGAGTCGCTCACCAATCCACAATCAACTCTCACCCATGGAGAGCAAGCTCAAGTCGAACCTGCAACAGAAACTAAAAATAGGAAAACACTATAGGCGTGAGTATTAAAACTTAGTAGGCATTCCAAAAAAACTATTCCTAATGAACTACCCTTAAATAAAGAATTTTCTAATTCTAAGTTTGAACTAAATTATATAAAATATGGGTTTCTACACAAACACTTTCATTTCTAAAGTAAGTAATAGTCCATTTCCCTCTTTAATTTAAAAACAAGTTTAATGTTTGAAAGGAACATGTGTATTTTATTTTAAAACATTTTTTCAAACAATTTAGAAATCCAAATTTTAGTTGTTAGTCAAAAGGAAAACCACACACAACACACAACACACACTAAGGGAAATGGAAAAAGTGTCACACAGGGGCCAACAACCGAACTAGACCTCTCAATCATCCTCCACATGAAAATAAACACTAAAGAAAACATGGGTCAATCCTAGGAGCTCATGAACAATCCAGAATGTACCATACATGTGACTCATCCTAAAGGAATGACCTACTTAATGACGTCATAATTCCTTAACGCATGGTGTTGCCCTACATGGCCTAACTGAGGGGCCCAATCCCCTAGAAGAGCAAAGTTCGTACTAAGGGCCATTAGCCAGTGTGTAATCTGAATGAGTGCAGCGATCGTTATGAGAAAATTCACTCACTATGCTAGGTTCCCATGTCAACACGTATAATAAACAGGGGTGAGTCAACAAATTCAATCAAGTAACTAGTCACGTTACACAAACATCACACACAAATCACAAAACCAACATACAGAAAAGGATCACCCACGATTCACCTCAAAGAAAGTTTTCCAAAATAATTTATTTTATCAAAGTGCCAAATGGGCCTTAACCAACTTTAAAGAAAAACCTCATTTCTCAAGAGAACCAAAACACTTGATCGTGCATCAGAATAAATCATTTATCATGAAACCAAAAATACACTTGAAATTCTGAAGATTATATTCAAAGTCCAAACGGGTATTCTTTCACTAGTGTGCGTTAGTTCACCAAGAAAACATTTTAAGCGACGTGTATAAAATAAACAACTCTTTTTTACATCGAGTAATTATTCCAAAATTAATTATCTAATACTATTTATCATTTATTAAAATTAATAAAATATCAAGAAATTAATAAATTCTAAATTTAAAGGCAAGTGAAGTGGGGGACCTACCTCAAACATGTCGTTATTTGTCGACGACCACTCGAACCGTCACATGGTGCATAGACACACATGAATTTATACACACATATATATATATACACACCCCTAGCTGCATTGAACATATTCCCCATGCCATGAGGGAATATGTACAAATAGGGAATATATATATATATGCATTACCCTATACATGTACATGCAGGATACCCCGACACCCGCGGCCCAAAACCATCGTAGCGAGGTCCAACGCACTACACATAAAATTTAATAAAACAATTAAAAATTTAAAAAAAACTACAAAACGTTTCAAAATAACACATCAAGGGTTTTCACTAATAACACACTCAACTTCAAGTATTAAAATCCAATTTAAAACCAAAAGTACACCAAAGTGACGTTAAAACATACTTTCCATATTTTGAAAGAATTTACAAAACATAATGACAAATTCAAAACAATTAAAACATGTTCAAAGTGGTACATTTCCCATAAAAGATCCTTTTTCCACACATATGCACCTCACGCACCCACAAAAACACATGGCGCACTACTTAAACAATTGATTGAACAAGTCCAAAAATTTTCACAACAAGGCACACACACACAAATGCCCCCATTTGCATAGTCAAACCACTTTTGAAAATATATGCACACCAAAACAATATCCAAACATGTTTCACACACTTTATAATATTTAATAAACCACTTAAGAATTTTATAAAACAACCCCAAGCCGTATCACAAGAGTTTGAATACAAAAGCCTAATCAAAAACATCTTCTAAGGCCAAACGCACACCAATAACATGATAAAACAGAATTTGCATCCCTTGTGCGACATAATAAACCAGCAACAAAGTTTATAAAACACAACAAAAGGCTCAACATGGGTTTTCACAAAATCAAAACATTCATATCAAATAAAAATGCTACTAAACACATCAAAATCATATTAAACCCCAAGTAAAACTATATTAACACCAATAAAACTAATCAGTGAGTAAGATGAATTAATTATATAAGAAAATTAATTCATCAAACAAAACTTATATGCAGAAAAACTTACCTTCAGTGTCGAAACATCACAAACGTAGCGCACAAACTACTCCGCACATCAATCGCACTGCAAGGGACCTAAAACAAACAACGAAATAAAAAATTATCAAGAATTAATGCTAAATCTAATATCATACCCGCTCAAAGCCTAAACCCCAAATAAAAATGAACCAAAACCCTAACTAAGAGGCAAAGGGGTTACCAAAGTAGATTGCGACAGAGAGGGGATGAGGACCGTTGGTGGGTCGTGCGAGAGGGAGGAAAGGGCGTGATGCATGGGAGGTGGAAGGCCACCACATGAGGGAGGGAGGCCGGTCGAACGGTCACTGCGCTGGAGGAGAGGTGGTGCACCACATGAAGGGGTTGCACGCAGGTGGTTGAGGTGCCCAAACGTGGTCGCCGGAGGGAGGTCACGGGAGGGAGAGCGGCCGAAGGGAGGGAGACGATTGTAAAGGAGGCGGGTTAGGGTTCGATGGGTCTAGGAGGGGGAGAAGTAGCGTGAAGAGGGAGGGGGTGGAGTGCTGTGCGCGATGCCCAGGGAGGAAGAATAACAAGGAAAAAGAAAAAAGATGGAAAATAAAGAAATAAAATAAAATAAAATAAATAATAATTTAATAAATAATAATAATAAACTTAATAAAGATTTTAATAACTCCAATAATAATAATAATAATAATAATTAGCTAAAAATAATTGTAAATAGATTAATAAGAATAATATTGATATTATTAATAATAATCATAATAAAAATTATAATAAACTTAATATGATATTAATAAACCTAATATACTTAACAAAATTAATATAATGTTGATAATAATAACTTAATAATAATAACTCTATATTAATAAACTTGGTGAACATAATAATAATAATAATAATTACCATTATTATAATTATTAAAATAAATCATTAAAAATAATTTTTTTTATTTGTCTTGAACACGATGAAGGCCGCACGGTGACCCGGGCAAAGCCGCGCTGCTTTGAATACGCCCTGCCTATGCACTGGATACTTTCAAGGGCAAAGCATTCATTCACCAACAAAATGAAAAAATTTTAAACAGGCTTGTCCCGTAGCTCAATAGAAAGTTTCAAAGTCTGATAAAATAATAAAATAATATTATTTTAAAAGTTTGGGTGTGACAATTCACCCGACCATAAAAACTTTTTGCTCCCAGAAAGTCATCCAGCCAAATGAGGAAACAAACTTGAGTTCAAAACTGAATGAGGCCAACAAAAACATGAACTCGGTGTGACTTTTAACTCCATCAGTCACACGCAACCAACTCTAAGGGAAACTGCAATGAGAAAGCCATCAGGAAACGAGGAGGGTTCACCCCACAAAAAGAACCCGACTAGCATAGCCAACATTGAGACTCTCAGTATGGGCTAACTCTGGAACAGATAACATGAATCAAGAGGAAACCGCCACACAGAACAAACCTCAAAGAAGGCATGACAAGATTCATGGTGGGTCTCCCCACCATTTAAGAACTGAATAGCTTAAGCCAATTAGCATGGACTAACATGAGAAACCCAACACAATCTGACCCATGAAATCTCCACATAAACCAAACCCCCACTACATGGGGTCCTCGATGAAAGACCCCAAACTGAATAGTGGACCAAACCCCTATTCATTATTTCCCAAGACGCATATGTCTCCAAAACGAGCACATCCTAAAACAAGAACGGGTCACCAATAGATCTAGCCACACAAGAGAGAAAATCATCTTGAGACCCACAACCATAAAGTGAAAAACTTCAAAGCTCATATTTGAGGAGGCACAACTACTGGAATTACAAGAAAACAAGATCACCATGCCTTTTTACAACCAAGTTGGGGTATTCAAATAACAAAGACCACAACGAGAAAAAGAGACCTCTATGCCTCTTATAGAAAAATAGAACCTTAAAAGATGAAGAAGCTATAGTAGAGGGATTCAAACCATCCCTATTTTAGCACTGAAGACAAAAGTTGGTCCAAGGTTCCCCACAACCAACAATTCCTGACTGCATGAAAAGATTCACTCCGAGACCTGTGGTTGGACCTCTGATGTCTTAAAGCATCTGCTACCCCACAGTTAGGAGATGACATCCTCTAGTCGAGACTCCTTCTGACAATTCCGCTAGCAGAACCTCTCTAAGTTTTCCAAATGGCCACACCGACGACAAGTCTTCAAAGGATGATGACAAGGAGACTTAAAGTACCCAAACCGGCCACACCAGAAGCGAACATGAGAGTGGCCTGACTAATCGAAGATGAAATTTACAATAAAACTTGTCTGAGAGAGGTTCCTATGGTTCACTCTCACCGAATGGGGAACCATCCCAAAAACAAAAAACAATTGATCCTTAAACCCTAGATGAAGATCCAACACAAGATAAACTTTAAATAATTTCATGATTCTACCTCCAGAGAGAAGGGAATAAACCCTTTAAAATGCCTGACGTAAGCCTTCACTATCTGTTGGCCTCACTGGACACTCACAAGCTCTACCACTTTCCTCGCTTTCACTTCCTTAGGTATAAACCATCGAACAAAATCAGTCTTAAACACCTTCCAATACATCCCATCATGCAACGACACTGGGATTTTCTACCACACCAATCCAAAGTTGAACCCTCAAATGAACTCGAACCAACACAGACTCGCATAGCTTTGGGAGTTTCCAATAACCTGAAAACACCAACGATTTCACCCAGCCAATCCACTACCTTCGATAGATCATGATCACCACGGAAGATGGACAACAACTAAAAAGAATTCAATTCCACCACTCCGCTAAGAGTCTGGGTAGAACCAACAACTAGAAGAGACTCACTAGAAACCTCTGAGACTTTTCTGGGTAGCATAATCAAAAACAAGAGGCAAAAATCCAAATCAAAATTCATCATAAATCAAAATTCCCCACCTCAATCACAAACAAAAGCTCAAACTAAAATCACTATTCCAACCACAATTCAATATGTCAAATCTAAGAGCCCACGAGAAATAATTCCAAACATGAAAAGAGAACTCTAAACAATTTCTTACCTTTCAAAACATTTAAATTAACTTTTTGAAAACCATTTTTAAGAAAACAAAACAACTTAAGTACCCTCCATTGGTATCCCATGAAGTCTCGCATATACATATACCATTGTTCTAGATCATGCACCCATCCACACATACCACCAATCATCCTTGTGCCACATGTGCACCTCTATATATGTGATCCCTCATAGGAACACCAAAGGTCAATTCAAGACACTTCTCATTTTAAAAACAGACCATTCAACATAAAGCACAAATTCCCAACCAATTTGAAAAAGTCACTTATCATTAACGCAACAAATTTCCAAATTCCAAAACATTTTCCAATTCACATTCCAAAAAGTGTTAATGAGATCCCAAAACAACTTCCAAAATACCTCCTATTTTTTTCCTTTGAAACCACACATTCTATTAAAAGAAAACAATTTCCATTTCAAAACCACTTTTCCACTCAAAAACCATATTCCCCTTTGAAAACACCTTTTTCTATGAACCACTTTCATCTTTGAAATCTACTCAAGTCATTAAAAACTAATACCAAACAAAAATCAAATCAAAACTTCCAAAAATAAGGGACTAGTGGATATGCCAACCCGGTAACATGGCTTAGTAGACCATGCTCCGAGCGAACATCCACCACATGAAGTATCTTAAACCATGCACTCAGGCCGTACATGGGTCACTACTCCATGCAAGCTCGTCGCGTAACACCAAATCACTTCCTTTGTCATCCCTCATCCACATAGACTAAGAAAAAGAAAAACTCAAATCCCAGACTACCCCTGGAAACTTGAGTCTCGAGACGGGAAAGGGTTCATGATGTCCTTCCCGCACCTACCTCTTGAGTCCTGACACACCTAATCACCAAGCTATCTGGCACCCCAAATAACTAGAACCTGCTCTAATACCATTTTTTCATGAACCAACCCAGGTCGACCCTAAACTGGTCACCCGAGCCAGTCTGCGACATGGCCCGAGAGGCGTTCCTGATCCTCCCGGGTTGGAGACAAGCGCCATGGAATCAATAGAGGACAATTGGGAATGATTTCACCTAGTGAAAATAAATAAAGCAACAGAAAAAGTAGAATAACAAAAAGAAAATAAACAACACAAAAAGAAGGAACGACAAAAAATAACCAACTAACCTGCCCACGACTGAAACTCCCCATGACTCCAAAATTCACTCACCAATCCATAACCAACTCTTTCCCACGACGATAAATCTCAAGTCAAACCTGTAACAGAAACTAAAAATAGAAAAACACTATAGGCATGAGTATTAAAACTCAGTAGGCGTGCCCAAAAAACTATTCCCAATGCACTACCTTTAAATAAAGAATTTACTAATTCCAGGTTTGAACTAAATTATATAAATATGGGTTTCTATACACACACTTTCATTTCTAAAGCAAGTAACAATCCATTTCCCTCTTTAATTTAAAAACAAGTTTAATGTTTGAAAGGAACATGTGCATTTCATTTTAAAACATTTTTTCAAACAATTTAGAAATCCAAATTTTAGTTGTTAGTCAAATTAAAAACCACACACAACATGAAAAACAAACTAAGGGAAATGGAAAAAGTGTCACATAGGGGTCAAAAACTGAACTAGACCTCTCAATCATCCACCACATACAAATAAACACTAAAGAAAACATGGGCCGAACCTAGAAGATTGTGAACAATCCTGAGTGTACCATACATGTGACTCATCCTAAATACATGCCCTACTCAATGACGTCATAACGCCCTAACGCCCGGTGTTTCCCTACATGGACTAACTGAGGGGCCCAATCACCTAGTAGAGAAAAATCCGTACTAAGGGCCACTAGCCAGTGTGTACTCTAAACCAGTGCTACAATCGTTCTCAGAAAATTCACTCACTATGCCAGGTTCCCATGTCAACACATATAATAAACAGGGATGAGTCAAAAAATTCAATCAAGTAACTAGTCATGTTTCACAAACATCACACACAACTCACACAACCAACATACAGAAAAGGATCACCCCTAAGTCAACTCAAATAAAGTTTTCCAAAATAATTAATTTTATCAAACTGCCAAACAAGCCTTAACCAACATTAAAGAAAAACATCATTTCTCAAGAGAACCAAAACAATTTCTCATGCATCAGAAGAAGTCATTTATCATCAAACTAGAACTACACTCGAAATTCCATAAATTATATTCAAAGTCCAAACAAGCATTCTTTCACTAGTGTGCGTCTGTTCACCAAGAAAACATTTCAAGTGACGTGTATAAAATAAACAGCTCTTTTTTACATCAAGTAATTATTCCAAAATTAATTATCTAATACTATTTCTCATTTATTAAAATTAATAAAATATCAAACAATTAATAAATTCTAAATTTAAAGGCAAGTGAAGTGGGGGACCTACCTCAAACATGTCATTATTTGTCAACGACCACTCGAACCGACACTTGGTGCATACACGCACATGCATGTATACATACATATATATACACCCTAGCTGTATTACACATATTCCCCGCACCATGAGGGAATATGTACAAAGAGGGAATATATATACATATATATATATATATTCCTTACCCTATGTATGTACATGCATGATACCTCGACACCTGCGGCCCAAAACCATCGTAGCGAGGTCCAACACACTACACATAAAATTTAATAAAACAATTAAACATTTAAACAAACTACAAAAAGTTTCAAAATAAAACATCAAGGGTTTTCACTAATAACACACTCAAGTTCAAGTAGGAAAAGTCACTTTAAAACCAAAAGTACACCAAAGTGACATTAAAAAATACTTTTGATCTTTTGAAAGAATTTACAAAACATAATGAAAAATGCACAACAAGTAAAACATGATCAAAGTGGTACATTTCCCATCAAAGATCCTTTTTCCACACTTGCGCACCTCACGTACCCACAAAAACACATGGCGCACTACTTAAACAACTGATTGAACACGTCCAAAAAAATTCACAACAAGGAAAACACACACAAATGACCCCATTTACATAGCCAAACCACTTTTGAAAATATACTCACACCAAAACAATATCCAAACATGTTTCACACACTTTATAAGATTTAATAAACCACTTAAGAATTTTATAAAACAACCGGAAGAAGTATCACAAGACTTTGAATACAAACGCCCAATCAAAAACATCTTCTAAGGACAAACGCACACCAATAACACGATAAACTAGAATTTGAAGCCCTTGCGCGACATAATAAACCATCAACAAAAGTTTATACAAAAAAACAAAAGGATCAACATGGGTTTTCACAAAATCAAAACATTCATATCAAATAAAAATGCTACTAAACACATCGAAATCATATTAAACCCCAAGTAAAACTATATTCTCACCAATAAAACTAATAAATGAGTAATATAAATTAATTAAATAAGAAAATTAATTCATTAAAAAATTATGCAGAAACACTTACCTTCGGTGTCGAAACATTTAAAACGCAGTACACAAACTCCGCCGCACATCAATCACACTGCAAGGGACCTAAAACAAAAAATGGAATAAAAAATTATCAATAATTAATGCTAAATATAATATCATACCTGCTCGAAACCTAAAACCCAAATAAAAATGAACCAAAACCCTAACTAAGAGTAAAAAGGGTTACCAGAGTAGATTGCGCCAGAGAGGGGAGGAGGACCGTCGGTGGGTCATGCAAGAGGGAGGAAAGGGAGAGATACAGGGGAGGGGGAAAGGCCGCTGTATGAGGGAGGGAGGCCAGCCGAACGGTCGCCCCGTCGGAGGAGAGGTGGTGAGCCACAGGAAGGGTTTGTGCGCAGGTGGTCAGGGTGCCCAAACGTGGTCGCCAGAGGGATGCCGCTAGAGGGAGAGCGGCTGAAGGGAGGGTGCCAGTTGCAAATGAGGCGGGGTAGGGTTTGACAGGTCTTGGAGGGGTAGAAGTAGCGTGATGAGGGAGGGGGTGGAGTGTTGTGCGCGATGCCCAGGGAGGAAGAATATCAAGGGAAAAAAAGAAATAAATAAGATAGAAAATAAATAAATAAAAGAAAAGAAAAGAAAATAAATAAAATTTTAATAAATAATAATAATAAACTTAATAAGGATTTTAATAACTCCAATAATAATAATAATAATAATAATAATAATAATAATTAGATAAAAATAATTGTAAATAGATTAATAAGAACAATATTTATATTATTAATAATAATCATAATAAAATTTATAATAAAATTAATATGATATTAATAAACCTAATATACTTAACAAAATTAATAGAATTTTGATAATAATAACTTAATAATAATAACCCTATATTAATAAACTTGGTGAACATAATAATAATAATAATAATAATTACCATTATTATAATTATTAAAATAACTCATTAAAACTCATTTTATTTATTTGTCTTGAACATGAGGCAAGCCGCATGGTGACCCAAGAAAAGCCGCGCAACTTTGAATACACCTTGCCCATGCACTGGACGCCGTGAAGGGCAAAGCATTCATTCAAAAACAAAATGCAAAATTTTTAAACAGGCTTGGCCCACAGCTTGATAGAAAGTTTCAAAGTCTGATAAAATAATAAAATAATATTATTTTAAATGTTCATGTGTGACATATTTCCACATCAATTTCAAATAATCCTTACAAAATGGACCTGATTGAGTTGCAGGAATTGAATAAGAAACTCCAAGAAAACCTTGATAAGGGATTCATTCGGCCAAGTGTTTCACCTTGGGGTGCACCTATTCTCTTTGTGAAAAAGAAATATGGATAAATACGACTATGTATTGATTATTAGGATTTAAACAAGATTAAAATCAAGAACAAGTATCCTCTTCCCCATATTGATGACTTGTTTGATCAACTGTGCGGAGCTCAATACTTCACCAAGATGGACCTTCATTCTGGATATCATCAATTGAGGGTCAATAAAGAATATATACCTAATATGACATTCCATACAAGGTATGGACACTATGAATATATAGTAATGCCTTTTGGTCTTACTAAATCCCCTAATATCTTCATGGATTTAATGAATAGAGTCTTTAGAGATTACCTTGATCAGTTTGTGGTAGTCTTTATAGATGATATTATTATTTATTCAAAGATAAAGGAATAGCATGAAGATCAATTGAGAATTGTAATAAAGACCCTAATGAAGGATAATTTGTATGAAAAATTTACAAAGTGTGAATTTTGGATGCAAAAGGTTTCATTATTTAGTCACATAATCTCAATTGATGGTATAACAATAGATCCATCAAAGATGGAGCCTATTGAATGCTGAACTAGTCCAGACATAGTAACTGTGATCTATAGATTTCTTGGTTTAATTGGATATTATTAGAGTTTTGTGGATAATTTCTCATGACTATTTAATACTATGACAAATTTAACTGGGAAGGGTGTCAAGTTCCTCTGGATAGATGAACGTGGAGAAAATTTCAAGGAACTGAAGAGAAGGTTATTTAAGACACCTATGCTTACATTACCCCATTATGGAGAAGGGTTTGTAATATACAGTGATGTATCCATAAAGGGATTGGGATTTGTTCTTATACATAATAACATGGTTATAGTCTATGCCTAATGAAATTTGAATATTCATGAGAAAAATTATCCAACTCATGATTTGGAGTTAGCAGTGGTAATTTTTGAATTAAAGATATGGAGTAATTATCTTTATGGAGAAAAGTGTGATATATATACCGATCATAAAAGTCTAAAATATATATTCACATAGAAGGAGTTGAACATGCGCCAGAGAATATGGTTAGATTTGATAAAGGATAATGACTTATCAATTCATTACCACCCTGGGAAAGTGAACAAGGTGGATGATGCTTTGAGTCAAAAGGATCATGCTATATTATCCATGATAAGGATCACAAAAGATCCAATATTTTAGGATTTGAAAAGGATGGATCTAAAAATCCTGAATGAAGTGGAAAAATCTTATATTTCTCAAATAAATATTCAATCCTATATCTAAGTGAAGATTATGGAGGCATAGAAGGAATATGTAGAGATAAAAAATAAATTTAGAAATGTTCCTGAGTTTAACCTTGATTATGATGGAATGATAAGGTTCATGAACTGTGTATTTGTTCCTTCCATACTAAATTTGAAGAGGGAGCTATTATAGGAAGATCATGGTTCTTAATTATCTATTCATCCTGGAATTATGAAGATGTATAGGGACTTGAAAGAATACTTTTTTTGGGATGGAATAAAGAGAGATATCATGAAGTTTGTATCTCAGTGTTTGGTATGCCAACAAGTTAAGGCTGAAAGACAAAAGTAAAAGGATATGTTGCATTCATTACCCATACCAGAATGGAAATGGGAGAACATCACCATGCATTTTTTTGTTTGAATACCCAAAACCTCTAAAGGATTTAATGCTATATGGGTGGTAGTTGATCGCCTTACTAATTCATCACACTTCATCTCTATCAGATAATAATTCTCACTAAATCATCTTGATAGGATATACTTTAAGGAAGTGGTAAGGTTTCATGGAGTACCAAATTATATTCTATCAGATCAGGATCCAAGGTGTACCTCAAAGTTCTAGAGAATCCTTCAGTAAGAACTTGATACACAATTGAGTTTCATCGCTACTTATCATCCTCAAAAAGATGTTTATTTTTAAAGAACAATTAAAGCCACAGAAGATATGTTGAGATCTTATTCTTCAAATTTCAAAGGTGGTTGGGATCAAAATCTTACTCTAGTTGAGTTATCTTACAAAAATAAATTTCACTAAAGCATTAATATGGAACTGTATGAATCCCTATATGGGAAGAAATTTAGAGATCCAATGTGCTGGTATGAAGTTGTATAAATAAATCAATTAGTACTCGAGATCGCTGAAGAAATGTTCAAGAAGGTTAGAACCATTCAGCAGCATATCAAAAAAGCTCAAAGTCAGAAAAAAAGTGATGATGATAACCGACAACGTGATCTAGAATTTGATGTTGGTGAAAAGGTTTTTCTAAGAATCTCTCCCTAGAAGAAGGTTATGAGGTTTGGAAAGAAAGGGAAACTAATCCCTAGGAATATTGGTCCCTTTAATAGATAGCCTATCGCTTGAAAATCCCTCCAAATATCTCTCAAGTACATGATCTATTCCATGTATCTCTTCTAAGGAAGTACATAACTAAACCTTCACATGTACTGAAATTAGAGTTCAACCCATTTTAGTGTGATCTTTCATATGAGGAGCAACCAGTTGAAATTATGGACCGATCAGAGAAATTTCTACGAAACAAGACCACTCAACTGGTCAATGTTTTGTGGAGAAATAAATAGTTAGAGGAATATATGTAGAAACTTTAGGATATGATAAAGTATAATTATCCTTATTTTTTTACCCAAATGACTAATTTCAAGGGCGAAATTCATTTTAAGGGAGGTAGAATGTAACACCACCTTGAGTTTTAGGGGCCTTTTTTCTGAATGAAATAACTTTCATTGGTATATTGCATTGAACTAAGTCAATAATTACACTAACATGATAATGAATTTTAGTACATTATATGAAAAACCATCTTGACATATGTTATGCACAACACCAATTTTGCATACGATACACACAACACTGAGTTTCTACAAAACATCTTTTTTTTGTTATAATTATTTAAATGAGATAATTATAACCTAGCCATTAAACTTAGTAATATGAATAGTAATAACTATTTTTAAAATGTTTTTTATAATTTTTTTTTATAAATAAAACATATTTATAATGAAACAAATATTTTTTAAAGTCCTTATATGTTTAAAAATATTATTTTCTCAAATAAACTACATTTCATGTCCTTCTGTGAAAAATAGTAAAATTAATCTTAGAAACATTTAGAAATTTAATATGATAAAATAAACTTCATTTTTGAATTTATAATGTTTAATTTATCATAGGATGAATTTTTGGGATTTTTCTGAGAAACTTCATTTTTGGATGAATAGTGAAAAATACCGTATTTTAATTCAAAACTGCATTTTCATCTAATTTATTTACATGGTTAAATTATATTTTAATTTGGTTTCAAATTTTAATTGGATAATATTTTTATCAATAAAACCAATGTTTGTAATTTAAATCAATTTCACTTTGAAATTGAATATTAAAACATAAAAAATTTTAAATGTTTTTACTTTTAAAGCCAGCATTGTCAACCCGACGGGGGGATTAAATTTAAATGAATTTCTGCCACTTTTGTGAATGGAATTTGAAAAATGAATTATTTATTTTGAATCATAATAATTTATAATTTCTAATAAGTTAAACTTATTTTTTTACCAAAAATATTAGTGAAAGTAATTAAAACTAATTACAACAATTAAGGTAAGATTAAGCTTAATAAGGAACTAAAAATTAATCTTAAGGGCCAAATGAACTATAAACTTGTCCAAGATACATTTTATGGCCATATTTAGACCCTATTATACCTTATCTATAATGTTTTCGATTATTGGATCCACTTGACGTGTGAAAAACGTGTATGAAATTCCTTTGTCAAAATGTTACAAGAGTGTCACTCCTCCTCCACTATAAAAGGCCTCCTCTCCTCCCACTTACTCACACCTCTCAGGACACTTTGGATCATACAAAATCAACCAAAGTAGTCTCTAAACATCCCTACCTTCCACTTTTAATCCTCCCTTTTGACATAAATCCTTCCAAGGAATCCATTTGATACAAACCAAAAGGATTTACCTGATTAAGAGGTAACACCCCCTCTCAGACTCCTTTCATTTATTTTCATTCTCTAATAACTCATATCTTATTATTAAATGAATTTATAAAAAAAATATCCTCAATATACTGGTATTATTATATTCTAAGGGTTCAAACTATACTTACACACACTTCCATCTAATGGATAACGAACATACTGTTTACGTGTACGGTGAACTACCGCCTCACTAAATGGTGATTGTTCATTTTTCCTTTACCACATCTCGTGGTGAAAATTATGATGGAAACTCTATTTATATGTTTTATATATTATATTTATTATGTATTTAATCTTCTATAATACTTTTACCACACATATATTTATACTTTACATTTGGTGTAAATATGATAATTTCATTTGAGGAAGTGTAGACTACCACCCCCTCAAAGTGATGTGATTCATCTAAACACTACATGGAATGTATTAAGGAATATTTTAGTGAAATTATATGATATATATGATATAATAATTCTAATATAATAATGATATATATATACTTATATGTCATTTTATTTCTTTTTTTCGATATGACAATAAGAATGGAAACAATGTTCAAGCCTACATACAACCTACCGTCTCTATGAACAGTGTATTCTATTTTGTACTTATATATTATATAGATTATTATAATGAAAATATAATGGATATAAATTATATTTATATCATGTTTTAAATTTTTTAAATCATTATATAAATATAAGGACCAGAGATATAACAAATTAAGACACATGCGAAAAATAAATCAAATATTACCCAAAGTGAAACCTTAACACAAGATTGTTAAAAATTGGTTAATATAAGGTCATAATAAAACCATAAATGGTATTAGATATAATAATATTATTATTCAAAATATTTATAATAAACTTACATTTAATACACACGAATCTTGTGTGAGTACGAAGAGATTCAAGACACAAGGTAAGGGAGATTTAATTTTACTTTTTATTTCCTTGAGATAAATTCCTTAGACACCACTCATTTCTTTTGGTGGTGTATATACTACCAATTAATTTATTATATGGTTATTATTATTAAATTTATGGGTATTTACATATCAATTCTACGATATTTCTATCATGGGGTTAATGTTTCAAAAGTGACCAAATCAGTAAGATAATTTTGTCTCAATTTGCCTTCTTTGAGACTCATGTTTTGTTATGAATCTAAAATATTTTTTGAGGTGTATATACTTATATTTTAAATTTTATATCATGAATATATTTTTTTAATGATATTTTAATCTTTATGTAATTTTATTTTCTTACATGGAGAGTATGATCCCAAGTTACTAAGTAATAAGATTTTATTGAAATGATATCATCGCCTTTTGAGATTGTTAATGATTACACTTCCTTTGATGAAATATTGTGATATATATCTCAATAACACTCATGAGTTTCATTATAATATGTTTATTTAAGATATATTCATGTATTAGTACCTTTTACCACTCTTTGGTACTTAATATAATTATTAAAATATTTTTAAGAAAAATCAGACCATATTTCTCTCTTCGGTCAAAAATCTATTTTATTTAAAAATCATGTTTTTTTAAAATGTTTTTAAATGATACTTTAGGATAATTTTTAAGGAAAAATGTTTTAAAAAAATTTATATGCTTTAAAAAGATTTTTTCAATGCATAAACGATATTTTCCTCAATAAATGTTTGTAAAAGATCATTCAAAATTATTTCCCATCTAAGATGACATCTTTTGGTGTCACTAATTCCTTTCTAGAAAAATTAATAAATGTTTACATTAATATTATTTCAATGAATGGTTTACGTTTAGATGTCATGATTTTCATGAAACCCATTTCTCTTTCACGAGTTATATTATTTTGAAACCTGTTTCTTTGTACGAGTTATTCTTTTGATGAAAGGATTATGAAACCTGTATCTTTTTTCACATGTTATGATATGTTTACATGTTTATAATACCCATTTAATTTTATATATTAAGATATTGTTGTTTATGATTTTATGGAACATGTATGTATGATTTCATTATGATATGTGTGTGACCTATATCTCCCTCCAATGCATTGGGTAAAAATTTATATCTCCTGAGATAGACATGGATGGAACTAGGATTGAAATCAATTCAGTATTACAGGGATGTAATGAGGAGTGAAATAGGTTTATTAATGAAATTATAGAATAGGGAGAGAACCTAGTTCAATAAAGTACTATGTCTACTAAGATAACCTTGGAAGCGATGCCTTAACAACTTTGGAAATCATATTATATGCTTATGTGTTTGCCAAAATTCCATGTTTTATTCCTACATTATGCTTTCAAGGATTATGTTATTTATTTTATTATGATTAATGTCTTATGAAATTCCAATACCTATAGAATTATTCCTATTTATGATATTTTATATGCATGGTATGACCTTCTATTTTCATGATCACTATCTCATACCCCTATGCTCATGTTTATGCTTACATGTCTCCCTTGTTTACCCTTACTAATCATCTGAGATCACCCCTTTTTTATGTTAAATTCCCCATGTTATGAAGATATATATTGTGTTTGATGTGTCTATAAATGGTTATAGTCAAGAAGAAACTAGTGGGAGATAATGTAGCTCATTGATGTACCAGTGTTCATGTTTCCATGTTTCCAAAGGCACTAGACTAGTACGGTCTTTGGGCGTTTGTTTGTATAATTTCTTAAGTATTAAAAAAATGTCATGTAATGTATATTTATGTAAATAATGTGTTGTTATAATTTTTCATCATGTTTGAAGAATATTTTAAGGAGTTAGAGGAAGAAATAAAAACAAAACTCATGGTTAAGGACTGTACATCTTCTTTGAAGAATCCCTTTAGGTTTACACCTAAAGACTTATTAGGTGGGTTTAATAATCAAAATATGGTCTATATTATATAGGTATGTAATTAAGTAATGTATTTGGGTAGGTCATGTCCAAAAAAAAATTGTTTTGTAAGTGTGGAGAAGATGGGATAGGGGGTGCCCTTTTATAAGTGGGGGAGAGGACATGCTTGGAATTTTTGAAAAGAAAGAGGTATACTCACCTTTTAAACATTAAAAAAGGCTAAAATATGGATAATTATTAAACCTTATATGATATAAGGTCTAAATAGTGACATAAATTATGATTTATCGAGGTTTTTAGGTGATTTAAACCCTTATATTTTTAGTGTAACCCACAGTAAACCCGTTTTAATGTTAACCATTATAATTAATTTTTACTCTTCATTTTGAAAAAAATTAATATGAAATTATTATATAATATTAATTATTTTTATTCTAAATATGGAATTAATTTTTCCAAATTGTATTAAAATAAGTGGTAAAATTTAATTTAAAATCTAAACCTGCAGACGTGATGAAAAAACATTTTTCCAAAGAGAATTTTTTTGATAAGTGTTGAGAGTTTTATTATCAAAATTCATTATAAAATTGATTCCAATAAACTAAATTGAATTAATAAAAATATAATTAAACTAATTTTACTTTTAAAACCATATTAAAATATACTGGATCTTATAAATTCTTTAAACAAAAATGCAGTATTTAATTAAAAAATAGTATTTTTTTTACTATTCATCAAAAAATTAATCTTTGCAGAAAATTCTCAAAAATTTACTCAAAGATAATTTAGACATTTAGATTTAGAAAAAGAATTTTATTTTTTAAAATATGTTTTCTAAAATTGTAAAAAATTAGTTTTATTATCTATTCACAAAAATCAATAAAAACAATTTTTTTGAGAAAATAGTATTTTCAAAACATGTAAAGTATTTACTAAAAATTAAGTGATTTTTTTATAAATATGTTTTATTTATATAAATATATTATAATTAAATTTTAAAATATGTTTATTCCTATTAATACAACCAATTTTAATGGTTAAGTTATAACAATCATGTTTAAATAATAATATTAATAGTATATTTTGGTTCGTTAAAAATCAATGTTGCATATAACATAATCAATTGAATAAATTTAATTTATTGGAAAAAAATTCCATAAAAACTCAGGTTGTTACATTATAACCCCTGTAAAATTAATTTCACTTTCAAAATTTATCACCTTTATACAAATAAATGAGGATAATTTTGTCTAATCATATCATTAGCTTCTCACATATCCTATTCAAATTGGTGGTTTCGCCACAAAACTTTGACCACGTGAGTAGTCTTGTTTCATTTAACTTTCTCTCTATAATACATAATCTCCACTAATTATTCTTCATAGGAAATATCATGTTCCAATTGTATGAACTTCGAGTTCAGTACATGTGAATGATCATACATGTACTTAAGAGAGATACATGGAACACATCATGGAATTGAGAGAGGTTTGGTGGAAGGGCTAATCGATAATATACTATCCTGATATGATCAAGAATTTAAAAGGGTTCAATATGCCCAGAGCATAGTTTTGACTTCTTTCCAAATCTCTCTACCCCCTTCCATGGATAAATTCTTAGAAACGCATTATCAAGAACTTCAAATTTCTGATCACATCGGTGATTGTTAGCATAACTTTTCTATCAACTTTTTGTTTCCCTTATGTTTGATCAAATGAATCTAAAATTCTCTGATATTTATATAGATAGATCAATTACCTATAGCTTTATTTTTTTAACTAAATCCTAGTACATTGGAGTTAAACACTTCTTTCTATAGAGGTCATCATAAGTAGCTATCTAAACGCTCAAGTGAAATCTATTGCTATATGAAAACTCAACCAAAGGAAGGTGTTAATCCCAACCACATTTGAAATCCATAGAACAAGATCTCAACATATCCTCTAGGGTTTTAATTGTAATCTATGAATGAAAATCTATCTAAGGATGATATGTAGTTTTAAAACTCAACTATGTATCAAGATCTTGCTGAAGAATTCACTAAAACTTCAAGGTAAACCTTAGATCCTGACTAGATATGGTAGATTTTGGTACTCTATGCAACCTTACCACTTTCCTTAATGTATATACTAGAAATATGATTAAGAGAGAAGTCCTCTTTGATAGCGATAAAGTGTGTAGACTTTGTAAGTTGATTGACTACATCCCATATAACATTATACCCTTTAGATATTTTAGGGATTCTAATGACAAAATCCATGGTGATGTTTTCCCATTTTCATTCTAGTATGGGTAATGGTTGTAACATCCACTTAGATGTTTGTCTCTCTAACTTAACTTGTTAACATACCAAGAACCGAGATACAAACTCTTTCATATATATCTTCATGTCATCCCACCAAAAATGTTCATTCAAATATCTATACATCTTCTTTACTCCCAAGATGAATAGAGAATGAAGAACTATGAGCCTCTTATAAAACTCCTCATTCAAATATAGTATAGAAAGAAAATATATACAGTTCCTAATTCACGCTCAAATTTAGCCAAGAGATGAATGTAGAATGGTCCTTGTAGTTTAGCTTGGGTTATCAAATCCTCAGAGACCTAAGAAGTAACCTACAGACACGTACATTCTATGGATTGTTTTTGGCTATGAAGTGGACAACTTGGGTTGATTTTATATGGGTTTAAGGTATCAATAACATATTTAAGTTAATTCAAATTAAGATAATGAGTTGATCCTAGGTTATCATTTGGGGTGGATTGGATGAATTCCTTTTTTATTGATTTCAATTTCTTATATTTGAGATGGGTTCATTTAAGAAGATCAAACAACATCATCACTTATTGGTTTAATACCTACACCCTTTAATACTAATAAACTATACACTTGAAGGATCAATGTTTTGAGAACTTCAAAGTAAAGGTTCGTATTAGCACTTGAAGTGTGTGACCTTAAATTCAACAAGGATGAAGGAGTTTAAAGATATTCAAACAAAATTATCAATTTAAAGAAGTGATTAGAAATTAATGGAGTGAGAAATAACATTCAAACCAGCCCCTTGATAATCCCTTGTATTAACCCATAAAATATTTATCCCTCCATTGATTCTATGGTTTCAATGGAAGCGGAAAGTAGACTCATGAGGGATGAATTGGAGATGTAAAAAAAACAATAAAAAGAAAGAAATCACTCCACCGTTGTGTGAAGAATATCGCAAGGTATGGTGTGAATAAATTCACAACTTAAGGAAAAAATATCAAAGTGATAAGAAAAAAAATAGAATAAGAGTAAAGAAAGAAATTTTATTAAGAACTAAGGTGATTTGAATAACTTACATGAGAAAGAAGAACGTTACAAAGCCAAATCGACATAATAACATTAAAATGAAAACAAAGCTCCAAGGATGCTCAAATCCTCTACCAAAACTACCTTAAATAGGAAATTTATCCTTGTATCAATCATACAATAGTGGAAGTCACCTCAATTAATGGTGGAGGGCCTAGGTGGGAGGAAAGTTAAGAGAGAGTAGACTTTTCCACCCTTGACCCGAGGTGGCAACCAACTTGCTTCCACCAAACAGAGGTGCCTGGAAGACCTTATAGATGGTATAATTGGAATAATACATAGAATAAAAAAATGAATCTCCTGATTTCCCCTAGATCTCTATAAAATTTCATTCTATTTTGATTTATGGATGCTGAGATATTATTAAATTGGTAGGCTGTTTTCTGGGACACAGAATCTGGCCCAGAATTTTATCTCTAAATTGGGACACCTTAATAACCACCATAAATGACAAATTATCACTGGATCCTGAATAATTATTTGTTCCTATACATGTCTTCTATAATACCACTAAATTTTGGATTCATTGGGATTGTATGTTGGGCCCTACATTCTCATCGGTGGGTTGATGTCCAATCTGCCTTCTCCAAAATTGTTTGCATGAAATCCCATTTTGATGGTCTTCCAATGTGAATCTTCCAACACTCCACAAGTATGAATTATTCCCAATATAATTAGAAACATGAAAATTAAATATTAAAATAAAATCACGATCATTTGGTACTTTAAATTACATTAAAAAATGTACCACATAATAGTGCATTTTAAGAAAGAATTACATTCATAATGTGAAATGATGTTCAAAGTGTAAAATGCACGAAAATGGTGTTTATAAATAATAAAGCACATGAATATTATATATATTAAAAATCAATATTATCCTCATTTAGTGGCTAATCACACCCCTCAACTTGAGTTTTTCTAGTCCTGAACAAAATATATCTCAACAATATGACATTCAAATTCCCTTTTCCAAAAACATTTTAATACACAATGATCACCAAAAACCATTATACCAAAAAATCATGAAACCCATCAAAATATTTTAATACATGATAGTTTCATAAGCAGATCCCAATACCAATCCCATTCCTTTGTTCAAATTCATCACTATATTTCATCTAATATTAATTAAAAGTGATGATGTGTTGTGCATCACATTAGACATGGGGGTTCATCTTTATTCAAGAGGGAAATGATGGAAGCGCTAGGTGGAATCACATTTCAATATTAAGATGAGTATTCAAATTTTTTTATTGTATTTTTTTTGAAAATTTTCCATGGTAATTGAAATTGCACTCAAAAGAGTCAACCCCTGTAGCGAGACTTTGCCGATGACTCCCAGGCTCAAAGACCTTAGGGCACTAAGTGAAGCCCACATACTCGGGAATCATCTCGAGTTAACTCATTCAAAAAAAAATCAAATTACCAAAAATAGAGATAAAATTACTAACTCTAGGCCAGACAACTATGGAGTCATGATCCCCAAGTGCCGAAAGCCACACATTAGGTCATTTCATTGCTTTACAAGTAAATTTATTATTTTTTTAAAAAATTTTATTGAATACTCATATTAAAAATAAAATGATCACCAAACCTATGCTATTTATTTGGGGGACCCCATTAACTCAAACTAATACCCCACTATCCAAAGGACATGCATTGTGATTTTTTTATTTGGATGAAAATATAAACCATGAAATATCACATTAGACAACCACACTTTTCAAAATATATTCTCATGAAATTATACATGGATTAAAATCAAAATCAGGGCATGTTAAATTATTTGATATTCAGTTTTAAAGTGTAAAATGTCTATTATCATGTTCAAGGTTAAAGAAATTTTTCCTTCCATTAAGGCACACTTTTTTTTCAGATCATTCATTTTTTTACACAAGATCAATTTTATTTTATCTCCCCCAAAACTTAAAATAACACTGTCCTCAGTGTTTAAAGAAAAGAAAATTTAGAAGGGGTAGAGGCAGATAATGGGAGTTCAAAAAGGAAATTGAAAATGAGGATCATGGAATGAATTCACCGGGTGGTTGAAGTTTAAATTCTTGTTACTCCCTTTTAATACCTTGATCTCGATGTCACTCTGAGAATTACCTAGTGGAAAAAAGGAAAAAAACTATATATATATTTATATAATAAATAAAGTAAAATATAAGTATATATATAAAAATTATAGAATAAGGAAGCACAATAATCCATAGGTCAGTGGTAAGCATGTGCCCCTGTCTCCCTTCGGTCCCAAGTTCGAGTCCCCATGGCTTCACCGGTTGTGATAGGGTTTGCCCCACAACCTATGATGTGGCCTTTTAATTTTATTATTATTATTATATATTTTTTTATTTTAACCTACAAACACATAAAAATAAAATGAACTAATGAAACATTGTCTTCTTTTTAAATTTCTGGGTAATGTATTACTCAAGGATCACACCACGTGACACGGATGAATATGGAACTCCTCTTTCATACCCATCTATACTCATAATAGAAGAACATGTCAACATTTTTTTTTATTTTTAAATATCAAAATGATTTATTAATCCTATTTAAAATATAAAGTTGATTAAAACAACAAAATGATTGGAAACTTGAAAACCATGGGTTGCCTCCCATGCAGTGCTTTTTTTAACATCGTTAGCCCGACATGGATCCTAAATCTATCAATTTTTTCCTAGTTCATAGGTTGGATCAGTTAACTCAACCTCTATTTCTTGTTTATTGAATGATTCAATGAATGGTTTTAACCATTGACCTTGAAAATTTAACCACTTGTGGGATCTTGAACCTCTACTGCCTCATGGGGGTACACATGATGCACTATAAAAGGACCTGACCATATAGACCTTAACTTTCCCGGGTGTAAATGAGGTTTTGAACTATACAAGAGCATGAATTTTCCTAGTTCAAAATGTTTGACTTTGATATTCCTAGATTGGTAGGCTTGAACTCTAGCTTTATTGATCCTTGAATTTTCATAAGCCTCCATCCTTAGTTCCTCAAGTTCATTAAGATCTAATTTCCTTTTTGTTTCGGCCAATGAGAGGTCATAATTTATTTTCTTAATTGCCCAAAAAGCCTTATGCTCAATTTCAACAGGTAAATTGCATGATTTTCCATAAACCAACCTATATGGTGACATTCCTAGGATAGTTTTGTATATTGTATGATATTACCAAATATCATACAAGAGTTTCTCATACCAATCTTTCCTAGAAGGATTGACAGTTTTTTTCAAGAATATTATTAATCTCCCTATTTGCTAACTCAGCTTGACCATTGATTTGAGGATGGTATGCAGTGGAAACTTTATGAGAAATACCATACTTAGACATGAGTTAAGAGAGTGTAAAGTTGCAAAAATGGGTTCCTTGATCACTGATTATAGCCTTAGGAATTCAAAATTGAGAAAATATGTGCTGTTTCAGAAATAGGATCACAACATGATGGTCATTAGATTTGGTGGGAATGGATTCCACCCATTTTGAGACATAATAAATAGCTAATAGAATGTAGAGGTATCCCCTAGAGTTTGGGAAGGGACCCATGAAATCGATTCCCCAGTAATCAAAATTTTCAATCACTAAGATGGGAGTGAGTGGCATTTGATTCCTTTTTTTGATTGACCCTACTTGTTGACACTTAGGACAGCTTTGACAAAATGTGTAGGAGTCCCTTGAGAGGGTGGTCCAGAAGAGACCACAATAAAGAATCTTAGCATATGTTTTCTTAGAGGAAAAGTGACATCCACATGCCTCACTATGATAGAATTTAAGGATGGAATCTTGTTCAGATTCTAGGACACACCTCTTAATGGCTTGGTCAGAGAAGAACTTATAGAGGTATGGATCATCAAACACATAGTGCCTAACATTAGAAAGTAATTTCCTTTGAGCTTGAGTCCCTATGAATTTTGGAATTACTCCTCTAATTAAGAAGTTGGCTATGTCAGCATACCAAGGGCAGTCACTCACAGAGTATAGGTGTTCATCAAGAAATGAATCAGACACAGAAAGGTGATTTGATTTGTCTTTGAATTCCATCCTAGAGAGGTGATCAACTACAACATTTTCAACACCCTTTTTGTCCTTGATTGTGAGTTCAAATTATTGTAAGAGAAGGACCCACCTAATTAGTCTAGCCTTGGTATCTTGTTTTTGGAAAAGGTATTTTATGGCTGAATGGTCAGTGAAGACAATGATGGGTGATCCTAAGAGATAGGACCTGAATTTCTCTAACGCAAAGAAAATATCAAGAAACTCTTTTTTAGTGGTGGTGTAGTTGATTTGGGCATCATTTAAGGATTTTCTTTCATAAGCAATTACATAAGGAGTTTTATTGAAACGTTGTCCTAACACATATCCTACAACAAAGTCACCGAATTCACACATAAGTTCGAAAGGAAGGTTCTAATTTGGATATTTCATAATGGTATGAGAGGTGAGAGAGGATTTGAGGGTTGAGAATGAACCGTCACAGCTTTCTTTCCAAACAAATGGAGTATCCTTTACTAGGATAGCACAAAGGGGATGGGAGATTGAACTAAATTCCTTGATGAATCTTTTATAGAAAAAAATATGTCCCAAGAAATACCTCACTTCCTTAACAGTTCTGGGTGGTAGAAGGTGAATAATGATGTCAACCTTTGCTTTATCAACTTCAATCCCCCTACCTGAGACTATATGGACAAGAACTAATCCCTGTTTAACCATGAAATGGCATTTTTCCCAGTTTAGGACTAGATTCGTTTCTTCAAATCTGAACAAAACTCTATCCACATTCCTAAGAAATCCCTCAAATGTATCCCCAAAGATAGATAAGACATCCATGAAGACCTCATGAAAATACCCTACCATGTCTGAGAATATTACCATCATGCACCGCTGGAAGGTTCCAGGGGCATTTCATAACCTGAAGGGCATGTGTTTGAAGGAAAAGATGCCGAATAGACATGTGAATGTAGTCTTCCCTTGATCCTCTAGGGAGACCGCAATTTGATTATACCCCGAGTACCCATCTAAGAAATAGTAGAAGACATGACCTTACACTCTCTCAAGGATTTGGTCAATGAATGGTAAGGGGAAATGATCCTTCTTAGTGAATGAGTTTAGCTTCCTATAGTCAATGCAGACCCTCCATCCACTATTCACCCTAGTTGGAAGAATCTCTCCATCCTTATTGGTTATCACTGTGATTCCTGCCATCTTGGGAACCACTTGGATTGGGATGACCCACTCAATCTCAGCTATGAGATATATGATACCAACTTTTAACAATTTCAGAAGTTCTTTTCTCACTACTTCCATGATATTAGGATTGATTCACCATTGAGGTTGATGACATGGATTTGAATCAGATTCCAGAACAATCCTATGAGTCCCAATAAGTGGGCTAATCCCAGGAATATCAGACAGGGTCTAACCAATGGCTTTATTATGTTTCCTAAGGAAATCTAGAAGTATCCTCTCATGATTGGATTCAAGAGAATAATAAATGACAATAGGATGTGTTTGATTGTCCCCTAGGAAGGCATACCTGAGTGCAGCGGGAAGTTCCTTCAATTCAAGATCAGGTTGGTTCAGAATTTCAGCAGAAGATTGGGACATTGGATCAAGATCAATTTTGTTTCCTAGAGTTTTAGATAGGATTGATTCCCCACATGAAGAAAGTTAAGATACTAGATTGGATTGATTAGATTTAGGGAATGAAGTTGGAGTGGTCTCTATGAAAGTGGTTTCCTGAAAGGTTTCACTGATTGTTGGACCTAAGACTTCATCATAATAGAAATTTGAAAATGATTCAATCCAAGGAGATAAACTTCCTTCATGTGAACAAAGGAAGTTAATCTCATCCTGAATTAAGTATCCATCAAATATTCCTTGATGTTCTATGGATTCATTATCAATGATTCCTATCATGTTTACTTCTTGAATGTCCTCATCATCCCCTATTTGTGAGCTTGCATTATAAATGTTCAAGTCTAGACTCATGTTTCCAAAGGTGATATATTCCCATTTCAGACTCAGATAATAGAGTTTATTTTTGCAAGGAAGGGACAACCAAGGATGATTGGGGTTTTTTACTTATTTCCTAAGTTTGGATGGTTGTCAAGGACAATGAAGTCATAAGGGTAGATGAAGTTTTCAACCTTTACCAGAACGTCCTTTAAAATCCACTTTGGAACCCTAATGCTATGATCAACAAGTTGAAGTGTGACAGATGTGGGTTGGATCTTTTCTAGGAAAAACTGGCAGTACACAACATAGTGGATGATATTGACACTATCATCTAGGTCACACAAGGCCTTGACAACTTTTCTCTATCATATTTCAACATTGATGTAAAGGAAACCCGGGTCTTTCAACTTTGGAGGAATGGTCCCTTGAATGGTGGTACTCACATTAGCTTCCAAAATAACTTGGTTTTTATGAGAAAATTTTCTTTTAAAAGTTCACAATTCCTTAAGTTACTTTGAGTAGGTAGTTATGGTTTGGATTTCATCAAGAAGGGGAATGTTCAACTTGACTTGTGAGAATATTTCCCTCAATGTTTCACTCAATTCAGGCTTGGTTTTCCCCCTCATGCATTGAGTAAATGGTGTAGGTTGTGGGGTTGTTTGTTTAAGAGTTGTTTCTTTATCATTTTTATCAGTTTCCTCAGTTTGATCTTGTGGTTCATTTTAATTTTCATTATAGTTTGAAGCTTCATATTGTTTATGACTTATTTTTTCAGGTTTCTCAGTTGATTCCCCACTTCTTAAAACAGTCACAACCTTTAGTTGTTCATGATTTGTTTGAGTACAACTTGACTCTCCCCTTGAAGTTGAGGATGGTACCTCTTGAGTAGGAATGGGTTTATTTCTAGTTTTTATGGTTTGAAGTTATTGTTTAAGGGAAGAGACTTCCGAGTTCATCCTTTCCATTTGTTTGCAGAGTTTTTCTAGTAGGCTTTGTGGAATAGTTTGGGTTGGTGCTTGAGAAGATTGGTTTATCCCAGGGGGATATTTTTGAGATGTGATGGTTTGTTGAAAATGGACCATTGGATGTTGGTATTGGGTAGGTTGGGTTTGGAATTGGTTATGGGTTTTGTAGTTCTGATGGGGGTAAGAATTTTTTCCCTATGGTTGGCTAGGTTGCTGGTTATCTTTCTAGCAGAAGCCTGGGTGGTCATTATACCTTGGGTTAAATGTGTTTTGGTATTGAGTCTTTTGAAAGTTAAAATCATTTACTTCCTTTGGGGGTCCTCCTAAAATAACATCCTTGATGGATGTAATGGTTGGGCAGTTTTCTGTCTTATGGTCATGTTTGTCACAAATTGTGTAAACAAGGTCTACAGTTTGGATTTCATGGACTTTCCTAAGGTCTATCTCTTCATCCTTCCTAGAGAGTGCTGTGAGTTTAGCCCTAAGGATTTCCTCTTCTCTAAGTGTATGAATTCCAGTAGTTCTTTGTGGCTTTTCAGAATAAGGTGAAGTTCCCCATGTTTGGTTTTGTTCAGCAAGGCTTTCCAGATACTCTTAAGCATCATTTGGGGATTTCTTTTTAAAGGTTCCATTGCACATCATGTCAATGAATTGTTTATTCCATGGACCCAACCCTTCATAGAAAATTCTCACTTGTTCAGTAATAGAAAAACCATGGTGTGGAACCATGTTTAGAGTGTCCTTGAACCTCTCCCATGTTTCATAGAATGACTCTCCCTCTTTTTCAAAAAAGTTTTGGATGCTCTTTTTAAGTGCAATTGTTTTGTGGTGGGGGAAGTATTTTTTGTATAATTCTCTTTGTAATTGGTCCCAAGAGTTTATGGATGATGGTCTCAGATTTTTTATCCAATTTTTAGCTTGATCCTTTAAAGAAAAAAGAAATATTGTAGGGCATCTCGGACTCCATTCCATGGAATGTGGGAAGATGGTTTGGGAAATTGGGTTTAAATATGTAGTTGTCATATCCTAGGGAGTTGTGTCTAATGCAGGAGGGGTAATTTTTCTAGGAAGGTGTGAGGTATTCATTCATGGTTTGATCAACTGCACTCCCCAAGTTTGGGGCTGCCTCATTTGGGTTTCCATTTTGGTTCCCACCCGGGTTTATGAGTTGGTTTCATTGAAGACCTTCCATTGAAATAGGATCAATTTTTGACTCTGGAGTATTAGTAAGATTAGGATATAATGTAAAGAGTTCCCTTGGTGTACTTGAATCCCTAACCCTAGTAATATCCACCCTAACTAGGCGGTTTGATTGATCACGAGTGTAGGAAGACATGCGCCAAAATAAAAAGCAAAAACGAGAAAGGGACAAGATAAGAGATATTGGGAGAGAATAGAAGAAATGGGGTAGAATATAATGGGTGTTGAGATGAATTACTTGGGTCCCCATCAACAATTCCAAAATTTTATTCATGCTCAAATTTACCCAAGAGATGAAGGTAGAACGGTCTTTGTATTTTAGTTTGGGTTATCGAATCCTTAGAGACCTAAGAAGTAACCTACAGACACGTACATTATATGGATTGTTTTTGGATATGAAGTGGCCAACTTGGGTTGATTTTAGATGGTTTTAAGGTATCACTAACAAATTTAAGTTAATTCAAATTAATATAATGATTTGATTCTAGGTTATCACTTAGGGTGGATTGGATGAATTCCTTTTTTAATGATTTCAATTTCTTATATTTGAGATGGGTTCATTTAAGAAGATCAAACAACATCATCACTTACTGGTTTAATACCTACACCCTTTAATATTAATCACCTATACACTTAAAGGATCAAAGTTTTGATCACTTCAAGGTAAAGGTTTGTATTAGCACTTGAAGTGTGTGACCTTAAATTCAACAAGGATGAAGGAGTTTAAAGATCTTTAAACAAAATTATCAATTTAAAGAAGTGATTAGAAATTAATGGAGTGAGAAATAACATCCAAACCATCCCCTTGATACTCCCTTGGATCAAACTATAAAAGATTTATCCTTCTATTGATTCTATGGTTTCAATGGAAGTGGAAAGTAGACTCATGAGGGAGGAATTGGAGAAGTAAAAAAACAATAAAAAGAAAGCAATCACTCCACCATTGTGTGAAGAATGTCACAAGGTATGGTGT
This sequence comes from Viscum album, assembly GCA_963277665.1. NCBI lineage: Eukaryota > Viridiplantae > Streptophyta > Magnoliopsida > Santalales > Viscaceae > Viscum > Viscum album. The sequence goes on from OY728145.1 coordinate 913,079,237, forward strand.
GAATAAATTCACACCTTAAGGAAACAATATCAAATTGATAAGAAAAAAAACAGAATAAGAGGAAAGGAAGAAATTTTATTAAGAACTAAGGTGATTTGAACAACTTATATGATAAAGAAGAACGTTACAAAGCCAAATCGACATAATAACATTACAATGAAAACAAAACTCCAAGGATGCTCATCTACTCTACCACCACTACCTTAAATAGGAAATTTTGAAGACTTGGGTCGAGAATACAATAGTTCAAGTCACCTAAATTAATGTTGGTGGGCCTAGGTGGGTAGAAAGTTAAGAGATAGTGGACTTTTCCACCGTTGACCCGAGGTGGCAGCCATCTTGCTTCCATCGAACAGAGGCACCTGGAAGGCCTTCTATATGGACAAATTGTAGTGAGACATAGAATTAAAAAATTAATCTCTAGATGTCCCCTATCTCTCTGTAAAATTTAATCCTATTTTGATTTGTGGATGCCGAGATATGATTAAATTGGTAGGCTGTTTTCTGGGCCACAGAATCTGGCCTAGAATTTTATCTCTAAATTGAGCCACCTTAATAACCACCATGAAGTACGAATTAGCACTGGATCCTAAAAAATTATTTGTTCCTATATATGTCTTCTATCATCCCACGAAATTTGGGATTCATGGGGCCTATATGTTGGGCCCCAGATTCTCATCAGTGGGCTGGTGTCCAATCTTCCTTCTCCAGAATTGTTTGCATGAAATCCCATTTTGGTGGTCTTCCAATGTGAATCTTCCAACACTCCACAAGTATGAATTGTTCCTAATATAATTATAAACCTGAAAATTAAATATGAAAATAAAATCAAGATCATTGGGTACTTTAAATGATGTTAAAAAATGTACCACATAATAGTGCATTTTAAGAAGGAATTACAATCATAATGTGAAATGATGATCAAAGTGTAAAATGTACTAAAATGGTGTTTATGAATAATAAATCACATGAATATTATATATATTAACAATTAATATTAGCCTCATTTAGTGGATAATCAGTTCCTAAACCTAATTATTCCATCATAATCAAGGTTGAACTTAGGAATATTTCTAATCTTCTTTTATAGCTCTATATCATCCTTCTACACCTTTTTTTATCCTCACATGGATGAATAGTTGAAAACTTATTTGAGAAAGATAAGATTTATTCCCTTACTTCAAGATCCCTGAAGGCATTTAGATTTGTATTTATTATGGATAATACCCATTTTAATGGTTTAGGGGAAACCATTACATGGCCCGTAGGCCCATTGGAATGAGGCCCATTACATGACCCGAAGGTCCAGAGGCACAAGGCCTAATACATAAACCGAAGCCCAGACCTTGACCCTTGGAACTTCCCCTCCCTAGAATCTGCAACATTGAAGGATTTATATCTCCACTTCGCATGGCTGGTTGGTTGGCATGTCCCCAATGCAGAGCTGCATGGGGCCTGGTACTGATGGAAATTTCCATACCCTCTCATTCTTCCAATCTGGTTAGCTCTTCTCTGGTGGAATCTACTTACTCCGAATCCTCTTATGGTGCATGATACTATGTGTTCTTCCTAGGATTCTTCCAATTCTTTGTGGCCTAAATGCCTTATGGTCCATAGACCTTGATGTCCTGAAGGTCCTGTGGCATGAAGGCCTTTGATGGCTTGAAAGCTCTGATACCCATAGACCCAAACCAGTGGCCCGAAGGTCCAAATCATTTAAATAGTTCTTACCGCTATAGTATTGAATAGTACCTTCTACAGTATTGCTATAGATCCAACCATATTCTCTAGGTGGTAATGTATTAAACAATTATAATCTTCAGTCAACTCCAACCATCTTCTTTGGTACATATTCAACTCCTTATGTGTGAATATATAATTTAAAATTTTGTGATCAGTATATATATCACACTTTTCTCCATAAAGATAATTCATCCATATATTTATTTAAAAAAATTACCACAACTTACTCTAAATCATGAGTTGGGTAATTTTTCTTATGAACCTTCAATTGTCATGAGGGATAAGATATAACCATTTCATTCTACATGAGAACACATCCCGATCCCTTCTTGGATGTATCACTATAGATTAAAAACCCTTCTACCCTATAGGGTAAGATATGCAGAGGTGCACTGACTAATATTATATTCAGTTCCTTGATAATTTCATCATGTTCATTCATCCAGAGGAACTTGGTTCCCTTCTGAGTTAACATGGTGAGTGAAATGGACATCAATGATAAATTTTCCACAGAACATTGATAATATCTATCCAAACCAAGAAAACTATGGATCTTAGTCATTGTGGTTGGTCTGGTCCAATGTTCAATATCCTATATCATTGATGGGTCCACCCACATACCCTCGTTTGAAATTATATGACCCAAAAATGAAACCTTTTTGTAGCCAAAAATTTACACTTTGTAAATTTTTCATATAATTTCTCCTTCCTTATGGTATTCAATACAATTATCAAGTGATCTTAATGCTTTTACTTTATCTTTAAATATATAAGAGTATCATCTATAAAGACTACCACAAACTGGAAAAGCTAATATCTACAGACTCTATTCATTAAACATATAAAGATAGATGTGACATTAGTAAGACCAAACGACATCACTATATAGTCATAGTTCCCATAACTTGTATGAAATGTTTTTTTGGTATATCCTCCTTCTTAACCCTCAATTGATGATATATAGAATAAAGTTAAATATTAGAAAAGTATTGAGCTTTATGAAATTAGTCAAACAAATCATCAATATGGGGAATATGATACTTTTTCTTGATTTTGATCTTGTGTAGTTCCTAATAATCAATACAGATTCACATCAATCCATATTTCTTCTTAACAAAAAAGACTGATGAACCCCAAGGTGACACACTTGTTCGAATAAATCCATTGTCAAGATTCACCTCGAGTTGCTTCTTCAATTACTAAAACTTAATCAGGGCTATTATATAGGGATTCTTTGAAATATGTGTAACACTAGGTATGATTTATATTGAGAACTCAACTTCATGATTCGGTGAAAGACTAGGAAACCCTTATGGAAATACATAAAAAAATTCCCACACAATAATCATATCATCAATGTTTAGTTTTTCTATAACCATTTGAGATAAAACCCCTTTTGAATGAGAATCAAGATCCATACTTACATGACACCCTTCCAAAGATACCACAATTAGGAGAGAGATATAATGACGCCCACATCTCTCCTCCAGCAGGCCCTGGGTTGGAAAATAGCACTGAGGGTATAAAAATATCACAGTATGGGAGGCATTACCCTCTATAAATGAAACATGATTGGGAGATATGATAAAAAACCAAACGAATCTAACATAAAATAAAAATGTAAACAAAAAATTATCCCATAATGCATGAATAAAGTAAAACTGATACATATAAAATTCTCTTAAGTAAATACCAAAATACAAGTTTATGGAAATGACTCAGAAACAAGTCCAACCCAGCTAGTAATGTCCAAATCAGTCCCCAAAGTCCTCATGGAATCCTAAAAATAGTGTATATACATAGGGTGATCATAACATGTATACTCAATAGGGACATAACTAAGGCCTCAAGTGCACATGTGAAAAGAGCATGCTAATGTTCCAGTGAATAAACAAAATAACCAACAAGAACCTATACAAGCCACCTAACCAAACCTAGCTTCACCATTGCTCACTCACCAAATCATGCATCCAATATAATAATATAGCATCAAGATCATAATGAATCAAGGTGCCCCACTTCTTATTCCCCATGGATTTTACACTCTCATGCCCCGACGTCGAACTTCTTATGCTCCCATCCCTTCAACACATATCACATCACATCACATCCCACCTGAAAACACCTATGCCACACATCACATCACACCACATCCTACCCATAAACACCTAGTTCAAACATCACATCACATCACATCACATCTCACCCATAGACAACTGGGTCACACATCACATCACATCATATCTCAACTAGAACCAGAGCAGTGGGGTATCATGAATGTGAAGGAAATCAATATCATTCCCTCCTCTTACCACACATAAACACCACCACTTGGCATATCACACCACATAACGTCTCACCTATAGACACCTATTCCATCACATCACATCACATCACATCTCTCCTATATACACTTGGGACAACACATCACATCTCATCCATAAACACTTAGTCCATCACATCACTATTGAAGGAAGAGTGGGGGAGATGGGGTAGCTAGCCATCTATATCTCTACCATCCCGGATATCGGAGAAAACACCTAGAACTCATCACCTCTGAGTATTGGTAAAGTTATCCAACTTGGGTGAGACACATATAAAAATAACATAAACATACATGGTATATAGATATCATACAATACCCAAACTATGGGTTAAAATAAGAAACACTAGCACACACCACATCACCACCACATACCACACATCAACCGTCTTAACCACGACCACCACTATATGAAACACCATGAAACTACCACACAAGACACACACTATTTCACTTTCCACTTATAAGTTTCAATACTTTTATTCATTATCAAATTCATTTCACATTACACTACTCATTCATTACTTCAATTCAATTTATTAAATTTATCACAAATTTTTTCACAGTCCACCTTGTTTATTTATCAGCCTATTTTGATTCTTTCATTATCATGGTTCATCTCGTGTCTGACTTGGAAACTAATGAAACCATGCCACGCTACAACTAGCTCAATTCACACAACCACCACCACAACATAAAAAATAGTCCATCATCTTCATGTCACATCACCCAATTTATCTCACTAAAATAACCACACATCTCAACCATAACACAACCAAAAATTCCACGCACTATAACCATTATGCCAAAAACACTGAGCCAAAACCACCACACCACAACCACTATGCCATAACCTCAACGCACCGCATCACACAACTACCCACATCACAACCATGCTAACAAATCACCGCATCACTAAACCACACACTAGACAAGCCAGCTGGTCACTAACATCAATTCACAATATCCCAAACCTCGCAAGGTAGACACAACAAGCACAAATAAACAAAAACAATAAAAACTGACTTCCACAATTATTTGGGTGCATTATAACATATCTTCTTTATTTAGCATGAGTAATATCACACAAACTAGATTTCCAGGGGAAACCAATTATTATCAAAATAAACATTATTTAATGTTTTATTTAGGGTGTGATCACACAACAATATAACAAGGGTCATTAAATCATAACAACTACAATGAAAACAAGTCCCCCAACAACTGTTATTTTTATAATTGGCAATATGCATGCACAATTACATAAAAAACATATATCAAGAAGTAAATCATGAGATAACTCCCCATACCCATCAATTTTAGACATTCTAATTAATTATATCATTACATCAACCCTTAATATTCCCACAAAGGTAATAAAAAGCTTGCATATGTCACACATAGCACATAAAAAGGTGAGAAAAAGGATCCCATACCTCAAGGAAGATTTCTGATCTTATTGTGCACTTCAGGGTGAAGAAGAAACTACCTGCAAACCACCACCGCATAAGAAACCCACAGATAAACCTACACCACACTAAAGGGTTGTCAAAAATACAAAACATACACACCTCAAACCAAAACTAAACCACCAAAGTGAATCTATGAAGAAGAATAGAAGGAGACCCATGAGAAAGAGAATAGAACTCACCATGGATCGCCAATGAGCATCCACCAGAACCCAAGGATCGAAGCAAGGTAGAAGGAGGATAAAATATCTCCTCGGGATGACTAGGGTTTTTCTAGAATGAGATAGAGAGAGAGGTATGGATAAATAAAAGAAAAATGGATGAAAGGGTTATAAAATAACATGGAACTTGAAACTTTCACATCATGTAACACATTCACGATGTGAATTTCTATTTTTTACAACTTCCATAGAATTTCACATCTCCTCAGCCTTTTATTAATTAAATGTTGTGAATTCACCTTTAACATCATGAATACATTTCAAAACCCCCCTTGCTCTCATAAAATCCAAGAAAACAACCAACTATGCAATACATGAATCACCAATTCATGACATCAATCTGATTCACATCATGAACCACTACCAATAGTAATCCTGTAGCTACAGCTCCATAGATCCCTCTAGACCTCCTCTGAATGTGTCCAACTAACCAAACGATAAAGTAACAGATCTATAAAGGATGAACTGTTATATTATATACCTCTAAAATGATTCTCACCCTCGAGAATCCAAAACCAAGCCTATAAGGAAAGGGTCCAAAAAACCACATCATGATACACCTCCCAAGGATCTCATTACTCCTCAATACTACCACCAGCCAAACATGCCAACCAAACCACCCACAAAACACACTTCACAACTACATCCCCACCTCTCACCAGGCACCACATTGCATCATCTGGTACCAACCACAACCATAAAATTTCCAAATAACCACACCAATATCCACAGAGTCCAAACCAACCACTGCCACAACTAACACACAAAACTACAACGAGCACATAAATCATGGAATTCCATCCTCTGTGTTAAGATACTATCTTATTTGGGTGTAATTGACTTGCCTGCATGGGTTTAATCACATCTAGTATAATGCGTCTTGATTAGGATTTAGGTCCTCCCCTTTTCATATGTTGGGGGTTTTATTACACATCACACATTAAGGGAAATGAAAAATATCATAACATAGAAAGATATGAGCGTCACATCACAAGAAAAACATAGAAAAGTAAAACTCAAAACAACTCTAGTTATTGGGAAGACATTTGTATATCTCACTCCCAAGTACTCTCCTCCAGGATACCTTGCCTCTATAACACGTGAACCAAGGAAATGGTTCTTCCACACAACACCTTCTATCGATGATCCTAGATCTCTATTGGCTACTCCATGAATATCTTATCTTCCTAGATATCTAACTCTCCATAATTGATAACATGAGTGTCATCATGAATATATTGATGAAGACAAGACATGTGGAAGATATCATAGATCCTCTCTAACTGCGGTGAAAATTCCAACCAATATGCCACCTCGCCAACTCACCCAAACTCCTTAAAGGGCCCAATAAACCTGGGAGAAAGCTTACTCCCCCTGAAAACACACTACTGACGACACTGATAGGAGAATCTCAAGAACACATAGTCTCTAACTTTAAACTATATGGGCCTCCAACTGTGATCATCATAGGCATTATGATGGTCCTATATTTCCCTCATTTTCTCACAAACCAACTGGAACTTATCATTGTGCTCTGCACCACATAAAGACCAAGAACCATTATCTCCTTAACCTCCACCCATCACAACAGATAATGACATGACCACCCGTACAATGCCTCAAACAGATCCATACCAATGAAGGAGTGATAGATATTGTTTTATTCAAAATTGAACAAAGGAAGGTTTCATACACAAGATCCACCAAAGTTCAAGATGCATTCCAAAAACATATCCCCTAGATTCTGGATAGTCCACTCCATCTTCCTATCTATATGTGGTTGGAAAGCAGTTATAAGGTGAAACTAGAAGACAAAATAATGCTAAAATACCCTCCAAACTCATGAGAAAAAATGAGGATCCTAATTAGAGATGATGGTCCTTGATACCCTGTGAAGCCTATCCACATCATCCATATATCGCCTCGCTAAAATATCCACAACACTCGACTCACGAATCGCCCGGAAGTGAGTCGATTTCATCAGTCGGTCCACTATCAATTAAAATAAATCACATCCTCTTTGAGATCGTGGTAAACATACAATAAATTCCATTGATATATCTTCCCATTTCCACTTGGGAACATCGAAGGACTACAAAGAACCTCCTAGAACATGGTGGTCCACTTTCATCTGCCAAAAAACCAAACATTTTTCCACAAACACTACCACTGAACATTTCATCCTTAACCACCAAAGATGTATCCTCAATCCATGATACATATTTATCACACTAGGATGTACCACTAAAGGTGATCTGTGAAACTCATGGAGAACTCCCTCATGCATCACCTGTGGGAACAAAAACCTCTCCTGGAATAACACCCGATTCTGATCATCCCATAACCACCCCTAAAGAGAATCTATATGGCCATCATGATCATGAATAACCTATTCCTCAAAGTCTCTATAATAAGACTCCTACACATAATACATAAAAGAGAAATCCATGATCATCTGATGAATATAACCTTGAACACTACTCTCCCCAACAACAAGATTCATCACTACAAGATCCTCCATTCCTTTCCAAACATCCATAGACTCCTAAGACACATCATCTCAAGAATTCTCACTCAACATATTATAAACCATATTATCATTCCCTAGGTTGTAAGATATATAAAAATATTAATCTTGAAGAAACTTCATCAAAATACATTGGAATATATTCAAATTTCATTAAGAGAAAATATATCTCAGGCTTTTGTGGTTCATGAAAACCACAAAACGATCATCGACAAGGTAATGCCTCCATAAATTTAGTGATAACACAACTACCTATAACTCCATATTATGGATGGAATAATTAAATTTGTATGGAAATAATTTTTTAGACCCATAAGTGATCACCACTCTCAATAGTATCAACACGCATATCAAGATCAGATGGGACGAGTCATAGAAAACCTCAAACAACACACCCTCCCTAGGAAACTGAAGTACTTGATCACTGAATAAATTCTCCTTTAGGTAACCGAACACTTCATTAAACTGGTATTACCACACAAAATCTTGGTACTTCATAGTCAATGTTGTTAGAGAGGATAAAACTTGAGAGATATTTGGTACAATCCTCTGATAATAGTCTGTATGACCAATAAAACTATGAAACTCTACCATATTATTGGGAGTTTACCAAGAAAAAAATGATTTGAATTTTGATGGATCCACTACCACACCCTACCAAAACACAAAATTTCCAAGGAAATTCACCTCTTGTATCCATAACTCACACTTGGACAAGTTCCCATAAAGATGGTGGTGTTGAAGGACATGCGAAACAACTTTGAGATACTCAAAATTATCATCCTCTAACTTAGAGTGGACCAAGATATCATCGATGAATACAATGACAAATTGGTCTAGGAAATCACAAAAAATATAGTTCATAAGCCCCATGAACACAGATGGTGAATTTGTAGCACTGAATAACATGATTAAAAACTCAAAGTGATTATACCTGTATATAAAGACAATATTATGAAAAACCTCATCTTTCACCCTCAATTGGTGATATCCATACCACATATAGATCTTATAGAACTAACTAGCATATCTCAACTAGTATAAAAAATCTTCTATCCTTGAAAGAGGGTAACCGTTCTTGACCATTACATGATTCAACCTATGGTAGTCTATACAAAACATTAGAATACCATCTTCCTTATTAGATAAAAACAATTGAGCAACCCATGGTGACAGACTGGATCAGATGAAACCCCTTTTCATCAAATCATCCATCTATATCCTCAAATTGTGCAACTCCGTAGTGCCATCTGATTGTGAGCCATCGAGATCAGAGACATGCATGACTACAAATCAATCTTGAAATCGATATGACATCAAGGGGGTAGTGTTGAGAACTCCTCAAGGAAAAAATCTAGGAACTCCTCCATGACCCTAGGAACACCCCCAACCTAATATTCTACTAAAATATCCACCAACTGCAAAAAGGAGGCTCCATCTACCTACCACCCAACCGATATCCTCCCTCACCAACGAACACCACTTGATAGACCTCCACATCAGAAAAAAATATTCTCTGAATGCATTTGATGACCGTATGCATGGAATATATCCAATCCATACCAATGATGATATCGTATAGTTGTATATTTAATAAGAAGAAGTCCCCCACTGACTGGTGCTACCCCATCACTAGTTTACATCCCCGACACACATCAAACAAAGAAGCATGACCTCTAACTAGTGTAGATAACACTATGTGCACTAGAAGCCTCTCCACATCCATTCCCAACATACGAACCAAATAAGTACAAATAAATAAGTGAAGTTCTCTTGAATCAAACAACACACACACAAGGGTAGATAATAAACTGATCATATCATGAACAACTCTTGGCACTGATGGCACTGTTGTCTCCAACACGTGCATCCAACCATGCCCAGCTTATCTACCTTCCTACTTCCAGCCTCTATGACCACACTATGTCTTGGGTCCCTATGGATGAGGACCATCACGAGGATACCCTCTACTATATCTACCTACTATTATTATCTGAACAATAACATATAGTCCCTGCCATTGAAACTACCTTAGAGGAAACTACTGCTTTTGAAGAGGGGCCTGCTCGCCCATCTGAAACCGACCTCCCTAAGGGGTCATACACTGATCCTGGTGGTGCCCATATCTGTAATGACCCGAATCCGGAGCCCCTCCACTGGTGCCACGTACCCAATTCACCACATGACCTCAAGCGCATTTCCCCAAATTCCAGAGGCTGCCGACTAGCAGCGAGGGCCTTGATAGGTTATTGGGGAAACTATGCCCTCATTTAGTAAGGTATACAAGGTAAGGAAAACAACAGTCAATAGCGGAAGTAGTAACAACATACATAACTATAACCAAACAGTGGAAGAATAAATATATAGCAATGATGGTAATGATGCAGCATGTACAAGTATCTAAGGAAAGCAGAAAACACAACAACGTGTTGAAATACAGCTGAACAAAAATTACTAAAGCAATAGCCACTCCATCAGCATCGCAAGCCATAGCTTGGTCCCATGCTCTCCAGATCCACAGAAAGTCAAGCACCTGAAGTAGAAGGGTGCTTGCCCTTATATATACCTACAACAATATAGTCTGATTGGGCCCAAAAGCATGGCCCAAACAGGGTGTGAGAAAAAGTCCTAGTAGGCAACCACCCAAAGATCTGTGCCAATAGTCAATGAACACATGGCAAGTAAAGTATTGGAATAGTAAACAGGAAATACACAACAGCTACAATTTACAGTCTAGCATATAACTAGACAAGTATAAAATAATCAACAAGTAAAACAAAGGTAACCCCATGGGTAGTTCTCATGGCCTAACCCTTATGGTTCAACCTATAAGTACTAGCAACCCCCCTGGGAGGCACACATAGTCTCACCCCTCTGGTTCAGCTAAAGAATAGATTCTATGGGGAAGCACTCACCGTCAATTCCCCCTATATTCTCGTATCGTACTAAAGGCTCTATGGGGAAGCACTCAACGTCAATTCCTCATGTGGCCTACGTCGAGGAACTATAGACTCTCTGAGGAAGCACTCAATGTCAATTCCCCCTGTGGTCTCGCATCGTAAATTAAAGACACTCTGGAGAATCCCTTAAGTCCATTCTCCCTTTGGTCCATACACTAGGTTCTCTCAGCCCTGTGTAATATAAACATGAATAACACTTGTGTATCTCCCAAGTAAACCTCAAGAACTACTTGGATATCATTCTAAGGCTCATTAGAAAAACAGCACAACAATTCCACTATCCTACAAATAGGCATGGCAACTGGCATAACGCCTAACAGGCAAAGAAAGTACGACAAACATCCAGAGTACAGCAAAAACTACTCTATTCACAAAGGTAAACCTCTACCATAGAAATCAAGAAAACAGACAATCAAACAGGGGAAAAACAGGAAAACGCACAATTCTCGTTCAAGTGAATTTTAAAAATTGCACAAAATATTCAAAGACTTTCTACAGAAAGTCACAAACCACCTACCTCGATCATAAGAGATCGGTATACATGAACAACGACGACATATTCTACTTAGAATGTCATAGATATGAGAAAATGTATGAAACAAATAAACCACGATAACTTGATAAAGAAGAGAAATTGGAAAACAAGGCTCAAGAAGAAGGGAGAACTCATCGCTGCGATTCCAATGCAATCAATGGTGCTCGAATCGGAGAACGGACAGAGAGGTAGGGTCTCGTCGAAGATTCACGGATCCTCAGTGCTCTCGGACGAACATAACCTAGAAGAAGACCTTTCTGTGCGTCAGGCGTGACCCTGGTCCATTTAATAAAAAAAAAGAAAGTACACGGTGTGTAATTTCAGATTACACGGCGTGTACTAGGTTTTTCCGTACTCTGCTAAAATCGGCCTCCACATCATCCCTACACACTGTGTGTGTGGCCCAGACATGGCCAACACATGGCTTCGAGCAGGAAAAGAGTACACGACATGTACTTCGAAAATTTCAAGAAACTCCATTTTTCTCAAAAACTCTAGAAAAATGAAGGGAGTACCTGAAAAGAAGATCTGGGTTCTTACAAACTTCCCCCTTAAAGAAATTAATCCCTGAATTTCTCTAGCGAGGTGTAGAAGAAAAAACCCCGAACAGCTCCAGCTACTGTGATCGTACATCGACCTCCCTCTCCCAGGTCTCGTCTTGTACTCACTCATGCCGCCATAGCACCCATACAAGAGGGACATACTTCCCATGGAGAACCTTCATACTACGATCTAAAATCCAAATGGGATGCTCCTCAAACGATGCATCCGCTTCGAGATCAACCTCCTAGGGCTGAAAGACATGAGACAGGTCTGAAAGTAACGTCGGAGCTGAGAGACGTGGAAGATGTCATGCATGGCCTGATACCTCTGGGGTGGCTACAACCGATAGGTGACCGGACCAACCCTCTCCAAAACCTCAAACGGCCCGACGTACCATGGTGAAAGCTTACCCTACCTCTGAATCATCTAGTGTCCCAACCTTGGTGCGACACACAGGAAAACCTGATCCCCGGCCTCGAACTCCAGAGGTCATCTTCGCTGATCAGCATAAGACTTCTGCCGAGAATGTGCTATAGCCATCCTCTTCTGAATCAGCTCTATCTGCTCTAAACTCTCCTAAACAAGATGAGGTCCCAGCAAAGCTGCCTCTCCTGCCTCCAGCCAGCATAAGGGTGATTGGCATGGCCTACCGTAAAAAGCCTCATACAGTTCCATCTGAATGTTCGTATGGAAACTGTTGTTGTAGGTGAACTCCACAAGAGGGATATGCTTCTCCCAAGAACCACCAAAGTCTAGGATGCAAGCTCGGAGCATATCATCAAGCACCTGGATCGTGCGCTCGGACTGACCATCAGTTTGGGGATGGTATGTTGTACTCAAAAGTACCTGTGTACCTAAGGCCTTCTGAAGTCCCTGCCAGAACCGAGAGGTAAAGCGTGCATCCTTGTCTAAAACAATAGAGTTTGGAACTCCATGCAGACGAATGATCTATCTGATGTACAATCATCCCAGATCATCAACACTGAAGGTCTCCTTGATCGGCAAGAAATGTGCAACCTTCGTAAGCCTGTCGATGACAACCCAAACAACATCACTCCCCCGAGGTAACCTCGGTAACCCGGTCACGAAGTCCATCACAACATCGTTCCACTTCCACTCCGTAATGGGTAACTACTACAAAATCCCCATTGGTCAATGATGCTCTACTTTCACCTACTGATAATAAGAACATCTCATGGGAAGAGGTACCTCTCCTGACACACTCTCCCACAGGACTAAGCCTTCTGAGTCTGATAGCTGCCTCATCCATACCCGATCAAGTAGTGTAGAGGTAACAGATATAGAAGATAGGAAGGTATGTACCTGTCTGTCATGAACCTCCAGTTGCATCTCAGAGAATAGAGACATAAGCTGCCACTCGCTGGTGGCCTCCTGAACTGCCCGAATCTGAGTTGTCCTGCTCAACGCATCTGCCACTGAGTTGCCATTTCTCGGCGTATATGTAAGATCAAAATGAAAAGACTGAAGATACTCAACCCACTTGTGCTACCTCAGATTCAGATCATGCTGAGTGAAGATATACTTGAGACTCTTGTGGTCAGTGAAGACCAAAAAGTGCTATCCCAGAAGATAGTGTCTCCAACAGCATAAGGCATGAACAATAGCTGCCAACTCCAGATCATGCGTAGGGTAGTTCCTCTCATGTGGCCTTAACTTCTGAGACCTGTACGCAACGACTCCATCTCCCTACATAAGCACAACGCCTAGTCTGATACCTGAAGCATCACAATAGACAGTATAACTCTTGCCTGGATCTGGAAAGACTAGTATCAGTACCGATGTCAATTTTCCCTTCATCTCCTGTAAGGCTGACTCACAAGAATCTGACCATAAGAAATTCTCCCCCTTCTTGGTCAGACCTGTCAATGGTGCTGCTAGGCGTGAAAAGTCCTGAATGAAGCGTCTGTAGTATCCAGCTATCCCTAGGAAACTCCATACCTCAAAAACGTTCTTCAGCTGCTCCAAGGAGACTACATATCTCACTTTATCTGGGTCCAAAGATACTCCTGCCTATGAGATGATGTGACCCAAGAAGTGAATCTGTTCCATCCAAAAGTGGCACTTTGAGAGTTTAGCATAAATCCGATTCTCTCTCAGTGTACTCAGAACGATCTCAAGATGTGTGGCATGGTCGTGTCGAGTGTGAGAGTACACCAAGATATCATCTAATAAGACCACGACGAAGGAGTACAAGTAAGGATGGAACACTCAGTTCATCAGAGCCATGAAAACTGTAGGCACGTTCATGAGACCGAACGACATGACTGTATAATCGTATAGACCATACCTTCTCCTAAAGGCTGTCAGAGGTATATTTGATGGTCTAACACACAACTGATGATAACTGGACCTCAAGTCGATCTTTGAGAACACCTGGGATCCTCTATGCTGATCAAAGAGGTCATCGATCCTCTGCAAGGGATATCTTTTCTTGACCATCAACTGGTTCAGCTTCCAATAATCCACACAAAGATGAAGGGTACCGTCTTCCTTCTTCGTAAACAGGACAGAAGAACCCCAAGGAGAAGTACTGGGTTGGATGAAACCCTTTTCCTGAAACTCCTCCAACTTCTTCTTGAGCTCCTACAACTCAGGTGTATCCATCCTATAAGGAGGAATGGACACCGGTGCTGCTTCTAGCATGATCTCAATAGAAAATTATACCTCACGCTCCGGAGGTAAACCCGAAAAGTCCTCTGGAAAGACGTACCTGAAACGATCCACCACTAGAGGAAATATTGTCCTGAACATCCCATTCACCTCTATGAAGAAAAGATTCACCCTCTGGTGAAACGAAACTCACTCTGCGGAGATAACAGTAGACGACTACCTGGAAGGGAACCAATCAGTCCATCCCGAGGATGAAATCATATCCTGTCATCTCTAGGACATAGAGATCCCATAAGAAATGATACCCTGCAACCTCGAGAGGTAACTCTCTACATTGGCGTACACTAGATGTCCTCATCCCCAAAGGTGTGTCTAGTGTCAACGAGTCGGTAGAAGAAAGTACACAGATCCCAAGGCTCTCTACAACAGCAACAAAGATAAATTTATGTGTAGAAATAGTATCTAAAAGAGCTGAAGATAAAACTGAGGCTACTAAAATCGTACCTCAAACTGTAGAAGGTCCGAGATCCTGCTCCTACTGGGTCTGCTCCAATGCAAAGGCCTGACCTGTACCAGAACCCTATGATCCTTCCTGACTACTCTGAGCTGATCCGACCTACTGTCGCTGATAGACCGGCAACTGGTCACCCCGGCCACGACCTCCACCTCATCCTGAATGGCCGGAAGAGCTCCAGTTCCCTGACTGGTGAGAAACCGATGGTGCTACTCCTGAACGAGGAGTCATGGAAGAACCCCCGTCACCAGCAACTGGTGAGAAAACATGGCAGAAAAGATGAAGGTGACCCATCTTGCCACAGGATCGGCACTCCACTGGGTCCCTCTAGCATTGCGGCCTCGTATGCCCCCTCCTACTGCACTGGTAGCATAAAACCTAGCTTCCAGAAGATGTATCTTGCCTCCTCGGGTCACCGCGCGAAGAATACCTACGGAGTTTCCTGTTATCAACTAGAGGAACACTAGATCTGGAAGTAGAACCGCCCTGGATCTCAAATCCGGAGTCTCTTAGATTGTGCTCTGCAATCAGTGCATGGTTGACAATGGAAGATATGGAAGTCAACTGGAAGAGATTCACCTGCGAGCAGATCTCCTGCCTGAGACCATCCTTGAACTTCCATGCCAAGAACATCCCATCTCCACCCCAGAGGGGTGTGGAACACTGCAGATTGGTAAAACAAGAGGAATACTCCATAACAGATAGAGTGCCCTACTCTAGACTCATGAACTCCTGGGATCGATCGGCCCTTAGGGTCTCCGGGTAGAAGTAGTCATAGAACACGCGCTGGAACTCCTCCCAAGCCATAACCTACTGATGAACCGCCTGTGAGATCATGTCCCAACACCTCTTGGCGGAGTATCAGAGCATGTAGGTAGAGAGATTGACCCGTCTCTCTAGAGGTGTCTCCAGATGCTCGAAGATAGTCAGCATGGCTTCTAGCCATGACTCTGCAGCCTGTGGTCCTCCTTCCCCCAAGAAAAAAGGAGGATGCTACTGCTAGAAAACCCGCATCAAGTCTGCCATAGTCATGGCAGGAGGCGGTGCTCCCTAAAAGGTCTGCATTATCCTCATAAAACCTTCCCTAAACTGCGCATCAGCACCTGCAACTAGTATGACAGCCAGTGCCAAGGCTGACCTGACTGGAGGATCGACAGGAAGTCCCTGATCATCCATATCTAGTGTCTGATCACTGCCTGACAACTGACATACAACCGGGGGATATCTCAAAGGCATAGCTCTGAAAGATCAAAAGCATACCTTAGATAAGGAAAACAAGGACAAAGAAAAAAGGAGTACAAAATGGAAGCAGGATAAGGAAACACTCAAGATTTACAAAACACGACTACACGGTGTGTATAAAAACTACTTGGCGTGTCTTCTTAAACCACTGAAATGGGTGTGTACCCCTGCCCTACAGGTCATGTAATACCTCAAACTACATGACATATTGACCACACACACAACATGTAATTGAAAACTATTCTCCAACCCGAGTCTCTTTACACGGCTAACCCACACGGTCCGACTTAACCCGAGACTACACAACGTGTTCTGAACAAACACGGTGTGTACTAGACAAGGCTTTGGCGGCCCGTGTTGTTAAATACATGGTCGTCTACACGGCTGAACCTTACACGACATGTTCCGAACAAACACGACATGTATAGGTGAAGGTGACACCGTCCCGTGTTGTTCGTGACACGGCCGAGTACCTGAACAATACTACACAGCGTGGTCCAAAAACAACACGGTGTGTCTAAGAGAAGGTAACGCCGACCCATGTTGTTCATGACACAGTCGGGTACCTGGACAGGACTACACAGCGTGTTCCTTTACAACATGGCGTGTTCTACTCGAGCTTCACCGACCCGTGTTGTTAGTGACACGACCGGGTACAGGGCTCTGAACTACATGATGTGTACCTACTGTACATAGCGTGTTCCTGAAGTTATTTCTACAATAGTGTGTCCCTGCTCACACGGTCAGTGAAACGGTCTAAAAACTACACAGCGTGTAGTCAAAAAGTACAAGCCGTGTATTCTGGGTTTTTCTGGGCAGTAGCTCAGAAACTGCATAGAATCCCAGAAAAAATAGAAAACAAGTCAAAGAGGTTCCAAATTCTGATTCGTGAGGGCCCATACTCCCCACAAATCAAAAACTTGGCATTCATTTAAACAAAGTAGAATACAAACAATCCTCTAACAAGGTAGTAGAGATTCTATCAAGCATCTATCACAACAACATACATAATCTACACAAATTCTATCAAAACAGCATGAAATCGCTAATGCACCCTAGATGGCATGGCAAGAGTTCATGGCACGTGATTTCTACAAGTGCCTATATGATTCATGAGATGGAATACCCTCATCTTATCGGGTTTCGACAGAAATAGAACCTCAATAGTCAAGACAATAACAACACAAAGCATGTGAATCACTCCAGGTGAAATCATATCGACCATAAAATCTCAAAACTAGCAAACTGCAATTAACGAGGTAGTATGGATTTTCCCTGTACATGGGTTAGCTACTCCCGAGCACAGCTTAATACCAAGTACCAAATACATCCTATCCATGGCTAAAGGCCCAAACAATAATTCAAGAGAAAATAAACCCTCTGATACCACTTTGTAATTACCTGAATCCAGAGCCCCTCTACTGGTGCCCCATACCCGGTTCTCCACATGACCTCAAGCGCATTTCCCCAAACTCCAGAGGCTACCGACTAGTAGCGAGGGCCTTGGTAAGTTATTGGGGAAACTATGCCCTCATTTGGTAAGGTATACAAGGTAAGCAAAACAATAGTCAATAACGGAAGTAGTAACAACATACATAACTATAACCAAACAGTAGAAGAATAAATATATAGCAATGATGGTAATAATGCAGCAGGTACAAGTATCTAAGGAAAGCATCAAACACAACAACGTGCTGAAATACAACTAAATACAAAGTACTAAAGCAACAGCCACTCCAGCAGCATCGCAAGTCGTAGCTTGGTCCCATGATCTCCAGCTCCACAACAAGTCAAACACCTGAAGTAGAAGGCCGCTTGCCCTTATCTATACCTGCAACAACATAGTCTTCTTGGGACCAAAATCATGGTCCAAACAGGGTGTGAGACAAAGTCCCAGTAGGCAACCACACAAAGATCTGTGCCTAAAAGTCAATGAATACATGGAAAGTAAAGTATAGGAACAGTAAACAAGAAATACACAGTAGCTAAAATTTACAGTCTAGCATATAACTACACAAGTATAAAACAATCGACAAGTAAAACAAAGGTAACCCCCTGGGTATTTCTCACAGCCTAACCCTTATGGTTCAACCTATAAGTACTAGAAACCCCTCTAGGAGGCACACACAGTCTCACCCCTCTGGTTCAGCTAAAGAATAGTCTCTCTGGGGAAGCACTCACCGTCAATTCCCCCTATAGTCTCGTATCGTACTAAAGGCTCTCTAGGGAAGCACTCAACGTCAATTCCCCCTGTGGCCCGCATCGAGGAACCACAGACTCTCTGAGGAAGCACTCAATGTCAATTCCCCCTGTGGTCTCATATCGTAAATTAAAGACACTCTAGAGAATCCCTTACGTCCATTATCCCTTTGGTCCATAAACTAGGTTCTCTCAGCCCTATGTAATATAAACATGCATAGCGCGCGTGTATCGCCCAAGTAAGCCTCAAGAACTACTTGTCTATCATTCTAAGGTTCAACAGTAAGACAACACAACAGTTCCACTATCCTAAAACTAGGCATGGAAACTATAATAACGCCTAACAGGCAAAGCAAGTACGACAAACATCCAGAGTACAGAAAAAACTACTCTATTCACAAAGGTAAACCTCTACTATAGCAATCAAGCAAGCAGGTAATAAAACAGGGGAAAAAACAGGAAAACACACAATTCTCGTTCAAGGGAATCGGAGAAATTGCACAAAATATTCAAAGACTTTCTACAGAAAGGCACAAAAAACCTACCTTGATCCTAGGATATCGGTATACGTGAACAACGATGACAGATTCTCCTTAGAATGACGTAGATCTGAGAAAACGTTTGAAACACATAAACCATGATAACTTGAGAAAGAGGAGGAATTGGAAAACAAGACTCAAGCAGAAGGGAGAACTCACCACTGTGATTCCAATGCAATCTACGATGCTCGAATTGGAGAACGAACGGAGAGGCAGGGACTCGTCGAAAATTTGCGGATCCATGGCGCTCTCGGACAAACGAAACCTAGAAGAAGACCTTTCTGTGCATCAGGTGCGACCCCAGTCCATTTAATGAAAAAAAAGTACATGGCGTGTACTTTCAGATTACACGGCGTGTACTAGGTTTTTCCATACTCTGCTAAAATCGGCCTCCACATCATCCCTACACACCGTGTGAGTGGCCCGGACATGGCCAGCACACGGCTTAGAGCGGAAAAAGAGTACACGGCGTGTACTTCGAAAATTTCTAGAAACTCAATTTTTCTCAAAAAATACAGAAAAAGGAAGGGAATACATGAAAAGAAGATCTGGGTTCTTACAATATCTTACAAAGATATGGTAAAAAATGGAAAAATCGTGGTTGGTTCTCAAAAATCACATGTTCCTGAAGGTCGAGAAAGAAACTGTTGCGACCAGTTCCCCGCATGATGGAACCCTGACAGCCTGAACACCTGTGGGCCGCTAGCACAATCGTTTCTTCTCAAAATTCCCTACTAGCCACCCCACTTAGGATGAAATCCCAAGGAAAGAATCCAATTTATAATCCCAGCCTTTTTATGTACCTCTAGATACATCAGGAGCATTGAAAAAGTGTCCACATACTTGATCATTGGGTGAAAAGCCTCCTCTAAAAACCATGCTCTAGACTCCTCATCTAGGAAAACATATGAAACAAAGTGTAGGAGGTCATTGAACCTAATCCCAAGCTCCAACAAACTCAAACTACCTTAATTAAGGGAGATAATCTCCTACCTATGGGCTTACCTCCTCATCAATGATAGAAACTTTTCCCAAATTTCCCTCTGAAAGTCAGGCCACAACACATCTACCTCTTTGTAGTCACCAAGAAATAACGTACTCCACTAACTCACAGCTCCTTGTATATGAAAAAATACTAACGGTACCCAAAAAACATCATGTTCTCAGATCGTACCAAAAGTGATCTTGAGTTCCTCTATCTAGTGCACCATCTCCATATTTGAGACACTCCTATCATACTTACACAAACTCTTCCACTAAAAGTCATGAAAAGGATGCTTCCATGCCTCATCCTCCTTTGTTGAGTCAAAACTTTGATGATTAACTAGATCAAATTTTTGAACCTCAACTACCTTAGAAACTTGTGAATGATGAACAAGATCCATTCTTGAAAACATAGAGAACATCCTAAACCCAGTAGCATGTAATTTTATCAAATATTATTTATTTAACTCATTTTATTTTCCCAAAAAACCCAATTAAAATGTGGAAAAAAGTCATCATTATTTATGTAACTCTCTTAAGTCTCTACCCTCCAAATACTTCAACCTAACTTAGTCGTTCAATAAGCTCAGAGTCTGTGCATTGGATCATGGGGGGCCTGAAATCCCATGCCCTAGTTGGTCTTCCTGGCCTATGTCACACACCAAGATCAACTGTAACTATTTCCATACCAACTCATGAAATCCTCACTGTGAATAATTCCAAAATCCATCATATCTATCAACCATAACCTTCTATGCTACTCTTTCATGACCCCCTCCCACCAAAGATACGATAATGAGGAGAGAGAGATGATGACCCTTTTGTTCCGCCTCCAGTAGGCCCCAGGTTAGATACTAACATAGAGGGTATAAAAATCTCATAGTATGGGATAGATTACCCTCTATAAATGAAATTGGGTCATAAGATAGGATAAATAACCACCAAAAAACCTCATTAGACAATATAAAGGTAAAATAAAAACCATACCACAATTCATGAATAAAGTAAAACTAATACATATAAAAGTCTCAAAAGTAAATACCAAAAGTCAAGTCTATAGAAGTGACTCAAAAAAAAACTTCAACCTAGATAATAATGTCCAGATTAGTCCCCAAAGTCTTCCTAGAAATCTGAAAATAGTTTATATATGTAGGGTGAGCATAATAGGTATACTCAGTAGGGACATAACCAAGGCCTCAAGTGAGCAGGTGAAAAGAGCATGCTAATGAACCAATGAACAAACATAATAACCAATAAGTAACTATATATTTTATCTAACCAAACCTAGCCTCACCATGTATCACTCACCAAATCACGCATCCAATATAATAATATAGCATCGATATCATAACAAAGTAAGGAACCCCACTGTGAATTCCCCACCGATTTGCTGCTTTCACTTCCCAACATAGAATGTATTATACTTGCATCCATTCCACACATATCACATCACATAAAATCTATCTCCATAGACACCTGGGAAACACATCACATCGCATCACATCCCACCCTCAAATACCTAGGCCACACATCACATCATATCACATCTCATTTGTAGACACCTGGGCCATAAATCACATCACATCACATATCAACCAGAACCAAAGTAGTAGGGTATCATGAATGTGAAGGACATAAACCTCATAAACTCCTCCTATCATGCATGAACCACACCAAATATCACATCACAACACATAACGTCTCACATATAGACACATAGGCCAACACATCACATCCCACCCACAGAAACCTAGGCCAACACATCACATCTCACCCATAGACACCTGGGCCATCACAGCACTACTAAAGGAAGAGTGGGGGAGAGGGGGTAGCCAGCCATCTATATCACTACCATATAATATGTTGGGTAAAACACCTAGAACTCAACATCTCTAAGAATTTGTAAGGTTATCCAACTCATGTGGGGTGCATATAAAAATAACATAAACATACATGGTATATAGATAGCACATAATACCCAACCTATGGGTTCAAATTAGCAACACTAGTGCACACCACATCACCACCATGTACCACACATCAACTTTCTCAATTGCTTCCTAGAACTCATGTCACAATGCATGAAAATTTATATACTTACTAACTAATATAGAAGTGACAAGCAGGGTTGAACCAAAGAGAGAATATGCGTAGACACTAGGAATATCCTCTGGAAGAATTCTCTGACAGATGAGTTTTAAAAGTAATTAACAACTAAAAATTATAAAAAATAACATCAATTTAAAAATTATTAATTAAATTAACTAAAATTATCTAAGTGAACCAAATTAATCTATGGAAGAAATAATCGGAGATGGAAGTGTGAGAGTTGCGATGACCGTTCAGGTGCATGCAATTCCAATTATTTAATTCTCACACCTGAATATTTATTTACTTAATTATAACTATTTAAAAATTTAATAAAAATATTATCAGGTCTCGTTCTATGATATTAGAAAGTTTTCTAATTTTCACACAAAACATCCATTATTTTGTTCTCTGACCCACTGAATAATTTGCGCATCCTTGTAGAACTGAATCACTTGGTGAAATACCACAACCCGTTTCTCACAAATTTGGAGTATCTACCTACATCAGATTCGTTCACATGTGATTATTGATTAAGTATCACTCATGTATGTTTGAAAGAGAACACACACAAAATATTAAATTTTCAATTGATATATTTATTTATTCATAATTTGATCGCATTCAATTTACAATTGTCTCACATGCATGACCGACTTTTGGATAAATAAATTCTTTGATGATCTCCTATCGATGATTACTTATTAAGTATCAAATAAATGAGCACCAAAGTAAGTATATAGATATCAAATGAAAATTTATTCAAATATATATATACCGAATAATTAAAAATCCAATCTTAAAAAATTATTTTAAAAGGAAATCAAATATGGAAATAAAACAAGCCATGAAATTACTGTTAAGTGCATCACAACTCCACAAAATAATTAGCCCGCCATTGCACAAACATGACACATAAAATAATAGATAGAAGATATCATCATGTTTGTGTCAACGTGAATATCACTACAATCCACCTTCAATGATCTTAGTATGAAAATAATCACTCTTCTAATTAACTCAATATCAAATCGAGCCACTAGGCACATTTGTCAACATAAAAAAAATGATTGGATCTGGGTTCACTCTCACTATGCAGTGTCGATCTCTGGAAGCAAACCACATCCACTGTATGGGTTGATATCACACAAAATATGTAAATCACTAACAATGGAGCACCCACCCAAACCAAATTTATGTGGTGAAGTGATGGACACGATAGATGGATAGCCTGTGAGGAGGCTGTTCGGCCAGGTTCCTCTAGTGCGCAATAGAAGATCTATGCTAAAACGACGATTGTCTTGGTGTATAACAGGAAGGGAGGTGCATGCGGCTAGGGTTCTTAGTGCAGGTAGGTGTGCACTAGTGTGGTCTACTGCACTACTGGTGATGAACAAGAGGTTATCTATGGGAGTGATGGCACCTGGGTTGCTGCACACAGGAGGGAGTGGTCACCTGGTGTGTTGTTGGTGTGCAAATAGGGAGAGGAAGCCACATGTTGTGGAGGGTTGGTCGTCCTGGTGTAGTCATGGTTCATAAGAGATGAAGTGGACATGTGATATACAAAGATCAGGAGGTGGTCAGGGGCTGGTGGTGAGTCAAGAGGAGGGTGACTACCCCTTGTTTTTTTTGCTAGGGTTTCCCCACCCACCGTTGGAGAAGAGGGGCTCTCCCTGTTTATATGAAGATGTTGGATAAAAATTAAAGGCGAAAATAAAAAAATTCAAAAAAAAATTCAAATTCAAATTAAAAAAACTTAATTATCTAAATTTTATATGTTAAATAATAATAATAATAATAATAGAAGAATAATAAAATTAGAATTATAAAAATATATATTAAACTAATGTGATTATACAAAAATTGAGAATTCAAAATAGATTAACTAAAATTAAAGTTATATATATTATTCTAATTATAGAAATAAATAAAATTATAATAAAAATTAAATAAATATATGTACATATAATTAGATATACTAAAATAATACATAAAAACTAATTAGTAGTTTTATAAAATTATAATCTATCCTAAAAATAATAATACTATTATTAAATGTTATTATAATTAATAATAATAAAAATTAATAATACTAATACTAATATTTTAAATAATATAAAATGTTAAATAATATATAATACTAAAATAATAAATTAAAATAATTACTAATAAATATTAATTAACTAATTTTAATTAAACTACAGAAAACAATAAAAGTGTTAAATATTAAATGTTAATAAAATATAAAATTAATAGAAACTAATATTAATATTAAATTACTAATATTAGTATATAAATTATCTAAAAATTTATCAAAATATCTAAAATACTAAAAAACTAAAAAAACAACCTAAAAATACTAAAGGCGGGCAGAAAAAATAATTAAAACTAAATTAGAAAATCATAAAAATGCCAGAAAAATCCATGTATATAAGATCCCCAACACTTAAACCTTTTCACTCCTGGAAAAAAATCATAAAAAATTCATAGCTGGACTCGTAGAAAATCAAATCATCAAAATTAAAAGTTCAAAAAAATTCAATCTCTTTTACCCACAAAGTATCGTGATTTGTTTAATATCCCAATTTTCAAAAATAGTTTCCCTTCCTATTTTATTCTTTAAAAAACAAAAAAAATCACTCATGAATCATGTGACCTACCTTTACTTCACTCTCATTTCTCAAACAATTTATTGACAAAGCTTTGCTCAATTATCATAGACAAGCATGCTTATTATAGGCTTTCCATGAATTTCACATATCCACTTGTAGAAATTAAAAGAATACATTAATATTGAGGACGTCACATTATGTTCAAATGTCTTTGAGGTTGTGGGATGGTGGGTTATAAAAAAATCTACAATTTTTTTGGAAAAATAAGGGTTGAATATTAAAATAAATGCACGATAAGTGTCAATCTAAATATCTTCCTCAAAATATAGATCCCCACACATAAAAATTTTCTTATCCCCAAGCATATGATAATCCAATTCCTCTCTCAAATATTTTTCTCTCTTTTTTTTTTATTTTTTTTGGGAAACAACTCACTCAAACATAATGGATATGGCATATAAACTGGTGAGTAACAGCTCCAAAACCCCATGAAATAAATATCAGACAAAATCCAAAATAAAGGCACCCAAGTAGAGTGCATGCTGTAGCATCTCAGTAATAGTAAGTCATATAGAAAACTCTCTATCTCCTGGAGTAACGAATCATCACTTTTATATGTATCCCCAAAAGAGAGGGTTACCATGTAATTACCACATAAATACTCATTGTTGGAACCAAAAAGAATCTATATTCTTATATCAAAATACATGTAATGAATGAGGATACTGTGAAATATAACACATATGATCAAGATGAGATGATGTCAATCTATGTGCATCAAATGACCACTACCCCTCAAATAACCCTCTCCATGAATAAATCTCTCCCCACACTTAGATTAAAAATCATCATGAAAATATTCAATAAATGGGAAGGGAAGGGTATCAGCTAGGGGATCATTCTAAAAAGGATTCTTCATGGCTTCTAAGGGCTAAATGATAGATAAAATGCAAGGGTATCTTAGTGGGTCAAAGGGGATGAATAAATCCAATAGATTTCTTGGTCATTTTAGTGAAACTTTCACACTTCCTATCACTTTGAATGACAAAAATAAAATATTCTAGAAGAAAAAACATGGTAGAGATTCCCTCAAGATAAAGAGAAATGGGAGAATATGTAGAAAATGTGTCAGAATCCTTACTAGTATGAAAATAAAATGCTGGACAACACAAATGAGCATGAGTGAAAATAAGCATCTAAAATATATACAAGTTTCCAAAAAACATTTTTTGAAGAATTAAATAATATCATAAATCATATAAGTCATGAGATCAAGGATAAAATCATTCCAAACATTAATCATGTGCTCAAACTATCCAAGGATACAAGTGGTATTCCTTTGACATTGTTACTACAAAAATACAGTCATTTTCATGTGGGTTCAACAGTGATAGGAATGTTAGTTTTTTTTTCATTTTTCATTTTTTCATTTTTTAGTTAGTTGTTTTACATGGTGTTTTTGGAAGCATATAATATGATAGAAAATAAAACACTTATCTGAGTAAGTGTAGATCGACATGGAAAAGACTTTCTGTATCTGACGATGCTCCAAAAATGATGTACCTGTAAAATCTATACAAGGACAACACATACCCATATCATATCAAAGAATTATCACCATAATCAGAATCATGTGGATGATAAAAACATGTATGATAAATTTAAATACCACTACAGTTCCATGAGAAAATAGATTTTGGTAATTTCATGTCATTTTATTTCTAAAAAAACTAAATGAAATGAAACTAAATGAAGTGCAAGGAAAATAAACTAATGATGGGTTTCCTCCCATTGAGCACTAATTTTACTTCATCTTCAGCCATAAATTGATGAAAATACACCATGATCAAAGGGATATGTATATCATGCATCTGCTTCTTTATCAATGGGAGTATGGAATCCATTTTTTGAAAAGGAAATTATCCTACAACATACATAATATCTCAATGAAAACTTTTCATAAAAATAGATGGGTGGAATGAAATGAAAATAGTGTTTCTCATAAGGGAATGACTATACCTCATATGAAGAAATACTTTCCAAATAAGTGAAGTTTGTTCAAAGGGAATCATCATTAAGATCACAAACATTACATTTTTTAATTTTTACAAGAGAATAGATTACCTTACCAGACTCTTTTAGTGGTAAACTTATATCCATCATATCCTTGAATGCAGTATTTGTGTTGACAATGTATCCCAATTCATTTTCACCACCAACCATTAGCATAGGGAAATCTAATAGTTTCCAGCTTAATTAACGCTCCACAGTTTTGATTATTTCCCCAAGTATAAGAGTATTTCTAGCATTTGTGGATATTTTAAGTGAAACATTTTTAACCTCGATGTATAGAGCAAGTGGAGTGGGAACAATTGGAGCAGATGACTCCATTGTGTCAAGAATGAAATATTTTTCAAAATTTTATTCTATATCACCCTCTTCATATTTCTCTATTGGCACATGTGGCACCACAAACTTAGGATCCTCCTGGTAATCTCACTCTTCTATTTTTTCAAAAAAAACCACAAATGGTCTCCACCACAATCACTAACTGATTTTATGACTCCTGGAATTTTTTAGATGTATCCATTTTGGAAAAAGTTTTAGACTCCAAAATATTTTCAGAAGGAGGTGAGTCAATGTCATTTGAAGTGATGTCCTCTTGCATGTGTAAAATCATGTTGTCTTGGTTCAATTCTAACTCTATTTCATTAAAGAAGGGTCCCAGTTCAATGTACTATTTATCCTAAAAGGTGTAATTTGATAAACATTGAATGCATCCATTTTCACTTTGGGATGGATGGGTTGTGAACTCACATAATGATGCACTACAAAAAACTATAATTTAGCGATGTTTTTTTTAAAAACGTTTCTAATTTTAAGTTTTAGCGGTGTTTTTTAGGAAATGTCGCTAAATTAGCGATGCTTCATGAAAAGCGTTGCAAAATTAGTGACACATCCTAAAAAGCGTCGTTAAATTAACAATGCTTCGTGAAAATCATCGCTAAATTAGCGACACTCCCTAAAAAGCATCGCTAATTTAGAGACATTATATATATATATATATTTATATTTATAATTATAATTATATATATGTATACATACGCACATATATTTACACACACACGCACACAAATATATAAACATATATACATATATACATATAAACACACACACACACACACACATATTAATATAAACATATAATATATATATATATATATAGTATATATACATAAATATATATATAATATGAACACACACACACACAAATATATAATATAAACACACACACACACATATATATATATATAATATAAACACACACACACACATAATATAATATAAATATATAAATAAACATAAAATATAAACATATATATATATATAATATAAAACACAAACATATATATATATATATATGTGTGTGTGTGTGTGTGTGTGTAAATTTATAATTATAATTATATATATGTACGCATATATATTTACACACACACACATATATAATATAAAACATAAACATATATATACATATATAATATAAACACACACACACACACATATATATAAACATAAAATATGAACATATGATATATATATATATAATAAATGTAAACACACACACACACACATATATGTATTTAGATATAAAATATTAATATAAAATATAATCATATATATGTATTTATATTTATATATTAATATATGTATATATTTGTGTGTGTGCGTGTGCGTAAATTTATAATTATAATTATATATGTGTACACATATATATTTACACACACACACACATATAAATAAACATAAAATATAAACATTTATATATATATATATATATATATAATATAAGCATATCTATATATAGGTATTTAAAAATAAAATATAAATATTAACATATAAACATATATTTATATATTTATATATTAATATATCTATATTAATTTATATATATAATATATACTGATATATATATATATATATTGTAATACAGTTACGTAACAAAAAGAACATTATACTGGTTGATTCTAGTTTCTTGGTGGGGGCGTGAGGTTCACTATTTGATTCCTATTGGGGCTTAAATTTTTAAGCCTTTGACTGACGTAGTGGGTGGGGAGCGTGGTACAACAGAGGGAAGGGGATGGGCAGGAATGGAGGGAATACGGGAAAGGGAGTGGGGCTAGGGAGAGCGGGAGGAGGGTCACTGGAGCGAGACAGGAGAGGGGGGTGGGGGACAGGATGGGGACAGGGAGCAGGATAGGGAGGGGGTAGGGTACTGAAGTGGGACAGGAGGGAGGGGGGACAAGGGGATTGGAGACTGGAGCGGGGCTGGGGGGGACAGGGGACGGGGAGTGGTTAGTGTGTTTTTTTAATTTTAAAAAATTAAAAATTTCAAAAAAGACCAATGCTTTTCCAAAATGTAAGTAAATGAGGTGTCTCCAAATTAGAAATGTTTAAAAATGTCATTAATGGTCACAAATTTAGTGATGTCTCTTTACCAATATTTCGTAAAAACGTCGGTAAATGAGGTGTCACTAAATAGCAATGCTTATAAACATTGCTAATTGGTGATGTTTAAAAACATCGCTAATTTAGTGAGGCTTATAAATGTCACTAAATTAGTGACACCTCATTTAGCGATGTTTTTATAAATTTTTGGTAAATGAATTAGCGATGTTGAAAAAAACGTCGCTAATTTAGGTTTTTTTGTAGTGATAACATGGAATTGTATTTTCTGAGGGAACTTTATGTTCAACAAGGTGGAAGATGAATCTATTATATTATTGAAATTTGATTAGATTAGAAGAATTAAATTGTGATAGAGAGGCATCATCAATAGTATGACAGAAAAAAAGGATAGATCAAAGTAGACTCATTATCAGAATCAGGGACTAGATGTTGTTCAAATGGAACCTATAATACACTTTCTTCAAAATAATTATTATAAATTAGATCATTAAGTGGTAGTGAGGTGATAAATTCAAAAATATGATTCATTTTATTTTATAAATTCTTCAATTGATTTTCTATATCTTTTTTTGAGTAAAGAAACATTTCATTATGCCTATCTTGAATTTCAAACCTCCGGTTTGTCTTAGTGATAAAAGAAAACAACATGCGCTCAATTATTAAATAATTTGTTTCACATGAATTATAAAGTTCTAAATTTTCAGGAATTCTTTGACTTTAAAAATTATTAATGTATGGATAAGGAATTTTATCATAACATAGCTGAGAATTCTCATATGGATCATAACACAGACTTGAATAAAAATCATTGTAATGAAAATAATTCCCTAGAGAACTCATGATTAGAGAATTATTATACTTCGTACCGTGAGTTGTGGGCATGTAGGGAGGGTGTTAATTATAGTTTTATGGTGTTGAATGCTCCATAACTTTTGGGTGTCTTGATATTCCCTACAATGAAAAATTACCATAGTAGTAAACTGAACCTTTTTTTTTGGGGTTTTTCACTTTCTCTTAATTTTTTGACCTAAATCACTATTTTTAAGGAACTCCTAATTCTCCTTGGTAATAGTGCCAGAAATTTGGCACACAAGTCACAACATGTATAAATTTATAAGCCTACTAACTACTATAGAATCAACGATCAGGGTCAAACCACAGAGAGAATATACATATACACTAGGAATATCCTCTCGAAGAATGTTCTCGAAGATGAGTTTTAAAAGTGATTAGAAAATAAAACTTATAAAAATTAAACAACTATTTAAAAATGATTAATTAAATGAAATAAAATTATCTAAGTGAACCAAATTAATCTATGGAAGAAACAGGCAGAGATGGAAGTGTCAGAGTCGTGATGACCGTTCAGGTGTATGCAATGCAAATTATTTAATTCCCACATCTGAATATTTATTTATTAAATTATCACCAATTCCAAATTTAATCAAAATACTATTAGGTCTCGTTCTATGATGTTATAAAGTATTATAATTTTTACACTAATCATTCATCATTTTGTTCTCTGGCCTAGTGAATAATTTTCATATCATTGTAGCATTGAATCACTTTGTGAAATACCACAACCTGTTTCTCACAAAGTTGAAATATCTACCCGTGTCAGGTTTTCTTTCATGAGATTACTAATTAAATATCACTCATGTATGTTTGAAATAGAACAAATAAAGCATATTATTTTTTTCAATTAATGTATATATTTATTTAGAATTCACTCACGTGTGATTTATGATTCTCTAACATACGTGATCGGCTTTCAGATAAATAAGTCCTCTAATGATCTCCCACCTGTTATTACTTATTAGTATCACATGAACAAACACCAAATTAGGTGCGTAGAGACCAAATGAAAATTGATTCAAATAAAGATATAATTAAATAATTAAACATAAAATTTTAAAAAATTATTTTAAAAGACAATCAAATATGGAAATAAAACAAGGCATGCAATTATCGTCAAGTGCTTCACAACTCCAATACGAAAGAATTATCCCTCCATTGTACAAACAAAACACATAAAATAATAGATAGAAGATATCACTGTGTTCATATTGATGTGAATATCACCACAATCCACTTTCAATGATCACATCATGAAAATAATTACTCCACCAATCACTGCAATATCGAACCAAACCACCGAGCATGTTTTTCAAGACAAAAAAAGGACCGGATTCGTGTTCGCTCTCGCCGTGAACCATCTATCTCTGGAAGCTAAGCACATCCACTATGCATGTCGATGTCACATGCAATATGAAAATCACCAACAATGGTTCACCCACCCAAACCAAATCTACATGGCGAAGTAGCAGACATAGTGGATGGGTAGCCTGCAAGGAGGTCATTCGGTTTGGTTGCTCTGGTGCGCAGTAGAAGAGGTGTGCTGTAGTGGTGCTTGGATTAGTGTGCAATAGGAAGGTAGGTGTGCACGACTAGGGTTCTTGTTGAAGGGAGGCGTGTGCTGGTGTGGTCTACTGTGCTGCTGGTGACGCGCAAGAGGTCGGCTATGGAGTGATGTCGCCTGGTTTGCTACGCGCATGAGGGAGTGGTTGCCTGGTGAACTATTGGTGTGTGAACAGAGAGAGGAGGCTGCACGTCGTGGAGGGCTAGTCCTCCGTGTAGTCATGGTGCATAGGGGATGAAGCAGAGGGGTTATGTATATAGAGTTGGAGGTGGTCGTGGTGTGGTGGTGCACCAAGAGGAGGGAGGCTGCCCCTCATTTTGGTGCTAGGGTTTCCCCACCCACTGTTGGACAATAGGGGCTCTCCCTGCTTATATGAAGACGCCAGATGAAAATAAAAGTAAAAAATGAAAAAAATTCAAAAACAAAATTGAAATTAAAATTAAAAAGTCTTAATTATCTTAATGTTATATGTTACATAATAGTAGTAGTAGTAGTATTAGAAGAATAATAATAATAATAATAAAATCCGAATTATTAAAATATATATTAAACTAATGTAATTATAAAAAAATTGAGAATTAAAGATAGATTGACTAAAATTAAAGTTATATATACATTATAGTAATTATATAAATAAATAAAATTATAATATAAATTAAATAAATATATGTACATATAATTAGATATACTAAAATAATACATAAAAAATAATTAGTAGTAATATAAAATTATAATCTATCCTAAAAATAATAATACTACGATTAAATGTTAATATAATTTAATAATAATAAAATTTAATAATAATAATACTAATATTTTAAAAAATATACAATGTTAAATAATATATAATACTAAAATTTATAATTAAAATAATTACTAATAAATATTAATAAACTAATTTTAATTAAACTAAAAAAAATAAAAGTGTTAGATATTAAATGTTAATAAACTA
Source organism: Viscum album (assembly GCA_963277665.1). Taxonomy (NCBI): domain Eukaryota; kingdom Viridiplantae; phylum Streptophyta; class Magnoliopsida; order Santalales; family Viscaceae; genus Viscum; species Viscum album. The sequence goes on from OY728145.1 coordinate 913,112,205, forward strand.
TAAAATTAATATAAACTAATAATAATATTAAATCACTAATATTAGTATATAAATTAACTAAAAAATATAAAAATATCTAAAATACTACAAAACTACAAAACAACTTAAAAACACTAATGATACAAAAAATAATTAAAAATAAATTATAAAATCATAAAAATACAAGCTAAATCTATGTACATAACTACCACTACTATATGCAACACCACAAAACCACCACCCAAGACACACAACATTCCAATTTACACTTATAAGTTTCACTACTTTTATTCGTTATCCATTTCATTTCACATTACACTACTCATTCATTCCTTTAATTTAGTTTAATCTATTTACCACACATTAGTTTCTATTCCACCTTGTTTATTTACAAGCCTATTTTATTTTTTTTATCATCACAGTTCATCCCATGGATAATCAAGAACTAATGCAACCACACCACACTACAAATAACCCAACTCAAACAACCACCACCACCACATCATCACACATCTACCATCTTCCTCATGTAAAATCACTCAATCCATCTCACCACAACAACTACCACTACTACAAATACGACTTTTATCAGCGCTAAAAATGACCTTTAATAGCGCTAGAAAAATTCTATTAATGCCGGTGAAGATAAAGGGGGGGGGGGGGGGTCCCCTTTATCAGCGCTCTAAAAAGTGCTGATAAAGACCCCTTTTATCAGTGCTAAAAAAAGCGCTGATAAAAATAAAAATAAAAATAAAAAATAAAAAAAATACTGCCAATCTCAGGGGGGGATTTTTACAACGCTTGATCCCACCTTTATTAGCACTTTCCCGCACCTCCAGCGCCCGCACGCACCGCCTACACCATTTATCAGCGCTAGCCCCTCTAAATCACCCTTGTGCGCGCGCCCCTGCCTCCACCCGGATTTGATCTCGAGACCTCCCTCATGCGCACCTAAAGCCTTTGTCACTCCCCTACATTGATTTGTTTTCTTATTTATGATATATCTATTTATTTATATATATATTTAGTTATATTTATTCGTACAGTAATATATATTTATATTAATATATATAGTTATATTAATATATATATAGTTATATTAATATATATATATATATATGTATAGTTATATTAATATATAGTTATATAAATATTCATATATTGGTATTTTAAATGAAATGGATATTAGTTATTATTTATATAAAGCTAATATATTTTATATGTAAATATGTTTAATTATTTATTTAAAAAAATTAATTTTTAGGTGTGAATATATAAAAAATATGTACATATAGTTATATATTTGATTATAAATAGCAGTTCATTATAAAAAATGATAAAATTTCAAATACATAATATCAATATGAATATAATACCTTGGAATAAATTCAGTCCCCACAAAAAAAAAGCCAATAATACCCCGTTAAACAAGGTTTAAAATCCACAAAATGTTAAAAAATCGGGGTACCCTGACTAAAAACTCAGTTTTGGAGACCTTATGGACCTCTTTTGGCCTCAAAAAAACCTTGATCGGGGTCCCCTTGGTCATAGCGACATAGATCTAATCGTAGGCTTCGATTTGATATGTGGTAGAGCTCAAACGGACACCCGGATCAAAAGTTACGGCCGTTTGAAGTTCGAGTTGCGTTTTCAACATATTTTGGATCTTTTTTTATTTTTTTTTATTTTTTTAGTCTTCAAATTGTTATTAAATGACTATTACTCAATAATAATTAGCAAATTATTAATTAAAAATATTTTTTTAATATTTTTATAAGCCATTTTCACTAAATATCTTATATATTAAGTATAATAGGTGTAAATGTATATTTATACTTATCTAAAATATATTTAAAAATTATATATTATATTTATATCATTATAACTATATTGATATATTTATATATCAATATATTATTTTTAATTAATTTTTTTGAAGTCGAACCCTTTATGAGCGCTTTTAAAAAAAGCTCTGATAAAGGCCCCCCTTTATCAGCGCTACTAAAAAAGCACTGATAAAGGGGTGGCACTGGCCTTGCCCAGTTTTGTGGTAGTGTACAAATCTCATCCATCGCATAACCACAACCTCCACACACTAAAACCACTGCACCACAACCACTACACCACAACCACTACACCACAACCACTCCGCTGCAACCATTGCGCCACAACCACTGCACTACAAACACTATGCCACAACCACTAACATCACCGCACAACATCCCATACCACGTAAGGAAAACACAACAAGAAAAAATACACAACAACAACACAAATTGAATTCCACAATTATTCAGGGGAATTGTAACATATATTCTTTATTTATAATGAGTATTATCACACAAAATAGATTTCCAAGATCAACCAATTATTAGCCAAATATAAATTCTTTAACCTTTTATTCAGGGTGCGATCGCACAAAAACATATCAATGGTCATTACAGCATAACAACTACAATGCAAATAAGGCCCCCAACAACCGTTATTTTCAGAATTGGCAATGGACATGCATAATAACATCAACAACATATAGAAAGCAGTAAAACATGAGATAAATCCTTATACCCATCAATTTTAGACATTCCAATTAATTATCTCATTATGATGACCCTCACTATTCCCCCAAAGGAAACCAAAAGCATGAAGATATCACACATAGTACATAAAAAGGTGAGAACGAGGATCCCCAACCTCAAGGAAGCTTTTCAATCTTGCTGCACACCAGAGGGAGAATAAGAAACCATCTAGGAAGAACCAGCACACAAGGAACTCATGGATGTACCTACACCACACCAAAGAGTTTTCAAAAACACAACCCATATACACCCCAAACCAAAACCACACCACTTCTGTGGATCAATGAAGAAAAACAAAAGGAAATCCATATTAAAGAGAGTATAACTCACCATGGATCACAAATGAGCATCCGCTGGAACCGAAGGATTGAAGCAATGGAGAAGGGGACTAAAAGATCACTTCGGGGCACCTAGGTTTTTTTCAGAATGGGAGTGAGAGAGGTATGGTCAAATAAAGGAAAAATGAACAAAAGGGTTATAAAATAACCTGGAACCCGACACTTTCACATCATGTAACACATTCATGATGTGAATTACCAATTTTCCAACTTTTATGAGATTCAAATCACCTAGGACTTTTATTAATTAAACACATAGAATTAACCTTTCATGACATGAATCCATTTCATGGAATCCCCCTTGACCACACACAAGCCATGAAAATGGCCAGTTATACAAGGTGTGAATCACCAATTCATGATGTGAATTCATTTCACATCATGAACCACCACCTATAGTAATCCTATAGACCCATCTTTATCATGCCCTCTAGACCACCTCTAAACTCTTACAACTTACCAAAATGTAAATTAACGGGCCTGGAAGGAACAAACCATTACATTAGATACCTCTCAAATGATTCTCTCTCTCAAGAATCTAAAACTAAGCCCAGAAGGAATGGAGTCTAAACAATAACCCTGTGCGGTACCTCTTAAGGATATTATTACTCATCAACACTACCACTAGTGAAACATTCCAACCAAAACCCCCATGAAACACACTACACAACTATATCAACACCTCTCATGGGAACCACATTGCATCATCCGGTACTAGCCACAACCACCACATTTCCATGTAACCACACTGGTCTCTGCATAGCCCAAACCAACCACTGCCATAACCAACACACAACACCACACCGATCACATAAATAAAATAATTCCATCCTTTATGTCAAGATACTTTCTTCTATGGGAAGAACTGACTTGCCCACATGGGTTTAATCACATCATAGTATAATACCTTGATTAGGATTAAGGTACTCCCCTTTTCATATGTCAATGGTTTTATTACAAATCACACATCAAGGGAAACAACACATCTCATAACATATCAAGATCTGAAAATCTCATCATAAGAAAAATAGAGAAAAAAAAACTCAAAAATATCTAGGTACTGAAAACACATCTGCATATCTAGCTCCTAAGTACTCTCCTCCAGGTCACCATGCCTCCACAACATTCAGACCAATGGAATGGTTCATCTATACAACACCTTCTCTCAATGATCCTATATCTCTACTGGATGCTCCATAAACATTGCGTCATCCTCGATATCCAAATATCCCAGTCAATAATGTGGGTGTAATCATGAATATACTGATGAAGATGAGTCATGTAGAAGATGTCATGGATCCTATCCACCTATGACAACAACACAACCAATATTCCACCTCACCAACTCACTCTAACACCTCAAAGGGCCCAAAAAACCTAGAAGAAAGCTTACTTTACCTACCAAACCCATGATGCCCATGCTGAGGGGAGACTCTTAATAACACATGGTCTCCAACCTTGAACTAAAAGAAACTCCACATATGATCAGTTTAGGCCATATAATGTTCCCACACCACCCTCATCCACTCACAAATCAACTGGATCTTCTTATCCATGCTCTGCACTACATCAAGACCAAGAACTACCAACTCCCTAACCTCTTTCCATCACAATGAAGGATAACACAACCGCCTATACAACGCCTCAAAAAAATCCATAATAATGGATGAGTGGTAAATATTGTGGTATACAAACTCAACCAAAGGCAGGTGTCATACCCAAGGTCCACCAAAGTCCAAGACGCATGTCTGCAAAATATCTTCCAACATATGGATAGTCCGCTCCATCCGCCCATCTGTCTAATGGTGGAAAGAAGTGATAAGGTGAAACTGGGATCCAAAATAATGATAAAAGCCCCTCTGGAATCATGATTTAAAATGAGGATCCTGATCAAATATGATAGTCCTTGGTACCCCATGAATCATAACCACATCATCAAGATACCGCCTCACTAAAAAATCCACAACACTCAACTCACAGATCACTAGGAAGTGATCAGATTTATTCAGTCAGTCCCCTATCACCCAAACCACATCACATCTCCCCCTAAGCTTGGGGTAACCCTATAATAAATTCTATTTATATGTATACCCATTTCTACTCAGGGATATCCAAGGACTACAAAAAAACTCCAAGAACATGGTTCTCCACTTTCACCTATGAAAAACTAGAAATATTACCATAAAATCCACCACTAACTATTTCATCCCCAACAACCAAAGTTATCACCTCAATCCATGATACATCTTTGTCATGCCAGGATGTACTGCTAAAGGTGAGTTGTGAAACTCATGGAGAACTCCCTCATGCATTGCCCACGGGAGAAAAAACCTCTCCTAGAACAACACTGAGTTCCGATCATCCACTAAAAATCCATCAGGAGCATCACCATGGCCAACATGATCACACATCATGTATGACTTTGAGTCTCCCCACTAAGACTCCCCCACCCGCTACATCAAAGATGACTCCATGATCATATGATGAAGAAAACCTTGGACACTACTCTCCCCAATATCAAGATTCATTACTTCAAGATCCTTTATTCCTTTCCAAAACATCCATAAACTCCCGAGCCACATCCTCTTGGGACTTATGACTCAACACATCGACAACTACATTATCCTTCCTTAGGGTGTAAGAGATCTTAAAATTACAATCTTGAAGAAAATCCATCCACCTCTACTGGCATAGATTCATATCCCATTGAGATAAAATATATCTCAGTCACTTGTGGTCCAAGAAAATCACAAAACATTCACCGCTAAGGTAATACCACCACAAATTTAGTACGAACACAACCACTGAAATCTCTAGATCATGGGTGGAATAGTTATGCTCATAGGGATGTAACCACCTGGACCCATAAGAGATCACTTCTCTCTACTAAATCAACATGTATCCCAAGCCCAGATGGGACGTGTCACAGAAAAACTCAAACAATACAACCTCCTCGAATAATTGAAGCACTAGAGTATTAACTACAACACCATGGTATTTTTTGAAATATATTTTTTTAATTGATTTAATCTTTTTGATATCTTTCATATCACACAACACTGAATGTAACTTTTTTATGTGAAAGAACTAAGTTTTTCTTGTTTTATAAGAAAACCTGAGTTAATATTCTACTACACACAATATTTAGATTGAATTTTGGTACATGAAACACTGTGTTTTTCATGTTTTACACACAATTCTGAGTTCCTTTCATAGCTTGTGTTACATACAATGTCGGGTTTTACTGAACTATAATATACTGTTAATATTGTTATTAAAATATTATTATAGTTACCATCTAGCTGTTGGAATGGAAGTTATGAATAAGATTAACTAAATTATGAAAATAAGATTTACACATGTATATAAAATTAATCCTTTGGTTATCAATTAGTTAGAAATGAATGTAATAACTATTTGAAAATAGAGAAATAACTTTTCTAAGAAAACTATTTTTCTATATACAGACATAGTTTTATCTCAATAAATTAAACAAATTTTTTTATGAATGTTTTCAATAAAATTTATATATTATATGTCCAATAAATATTTTTTTATAATCATCCAATATATATTATAGGTTTAAAATAAGAATAAATCCAATTTTAGGAATAAAAATATGAATTTTTTCTGAAAGGTAATTTTACCGCCTTTTAATGAAAAAAACATTTTAAATATAAAATTTGAAACTTTTATAATTTTTGTTTGATAAAATAAACTTCATTTTTGATATATTAATATCAAAATTTACTTTAGATTAATTTTTGGTATTTTTCTGAGAATTTTCATTTTTTAATGAATAGTGAAAAATACTGAATTTTAATTCAAAACTGCATTTTATTATAATCTATTTATATAGTTAAATTATACATTATTTGGTTTTAAAGTATAATTAGATCATTTATAAATTAATTAATTCAATTTAGGTTATTGGAACCAATTTCACATTGATATTGGATATACAAACATTTCAAACTTTTGGACATTTTCACTTTAAAAACCCACTTTCACGACACGTTTGTGGGATTAATTTTAAATTAATTTATGCCAATAATATGTTTAGAATTTGGAAAAATAGTTTCTTTATTTTTAATAATCATAATTTTTAATATCTATTAAGATCATATTATTTTTTGAAAAAAAATATTAGTGAAAGTAATTAAAATTAATTATAGTGATTAAGGTAAAAACAAGTTTATTTAGTGTTTAAACATTAACTTAAGGGAAAAAATACCATATAAACACATACAAAAGAAATTTTATAGAAATATTTCGACCATATAATACCTTTTATTGAAAATGGAAAATTATTGGAGGCACATGCTGAAAGGGAGACCTCTTAATAGTGTTTACCTTTTTTATATTTACAAGAATGTCACTCCTCCTCCACTATAAAAGGGAACTCACATTGAATCCAATTTGTATCATAAAAAAACTACTAAAATAGGATCTAAAATTCAATACTATCAACCTAGAATCCTAAATTTGGGAAAAAATCAAACTAAGTTTTTTCTTTGGTGCAAACCAAAAAGAAATACCCAAAGAAGAGGTAACATCCTTCCACAAGCTCGTTTGTTTTATTTTAATTCACCATCCCCTAAATTATTCTTATTATATTATTATATAATAAATTTATTATAATCAATATACTTATATATTTTTATGCTAAGTTTTCTACCTACACCTACACACATTTCCATCAAATGGGAAATGAACTTACCATTCGTGTGTACGACATACTACCGCCTCGAGAAATGATGTTGTTCATTTTTACTTTACCACCTCTCATAGTGGGAATTAAGATGGACATACTATTTTTATATTATATATATGATATTTATGATGAATTTATTCTTCTATAATTATTATGTAAAATGCATCTTCATGCTTTCCATTTTGTGTAAATATGACAACTTTGTTTGTGGAAGTGTGGACTACTGCCTCCTCAAAACGATGTGATTTGTCCACACTTTACATGGAATGGATTAAGGACGAGTTTAGTAAAATTATATGATATATATGAAATAACAATTATAATGTAATGATAATATATATATATATATACATATATTTCATTTTATTTCTTTCTTTCAATATGATAATAAAACAAAAACATCGTTCATGCGTACGTACAACCTACCGTCTCCATGAACTGTGTATTCAATTTCATATTTATATATTTTATAGATTATTATAAATATTTTTATACTGAATATATATTATATTTATATCATGTTTTACATTATTTAAATAATTAAATCATGATCTATGTAATAGGATCAAGAATAACAAGTCAAAACATATCCAGAAAACAAATCAGATATTACCCAAAACATAACATTAACATGGAATTGTTAATAAAAAAAGTAATATAAAGTCATAATAAAATCATATATGCTATTATATATAAAAATATTATTATATATTAGATTTATAATAAAATTATATTTATTATAAAGGATGTTTGAACGTGTATGAATAAATTCAAGGCTTAAGGTAAGGGTTTTCTCATCTCACTTTTATTTATGTGAGTTTTATGCCTTATTCACCACTCGTTTATTTTTCTGTGGTGTATATAATTCCCATGAATATATTATATGATTATTATCCTTAAAGTTATGGGTATTTACATATCTATTTTATGAACTCTATTTCATGGGGTTTTTGGTTCAAAATTTACCAAATCAGTAAAGTAATTTTTTCCTCGACTTACCTTCTTTGAGATACATATCATGTTATGAACCTATATTTTTATATGAGGTGTTTATAATGAACTTTATCATGTTATATAATAATCTAATTATTTCATGATATTTTAATATTCATGTAATGTCATTATCTCATGTTTATTATGATTCAAAGTTACTAAAGAGGTAATAGTTTATTACTACAATCTCATCATTTATCGAGATTGTTTACAATTATACTTAAACTGATGAAATATTATGATCCATCTCTCAAAAAAACTCATGAAGTTTCTTATCTTGTAGTTATTAATGATATATTCATATATTGGTACCACTTTCTACTCTTTGGTACTTATTATAATTAAGAAAGTGTTTTTAAAACCATGTTTTCTAAAAAAAGGTTTTCAAAATGGTTTTATGTTTAAAAAGTGTTTTAAATGTTTTCAAGATTCATTTATAAATTTTCAAGGAAAAAAGTTTTCAAATTTTTTTCAAACTTATTTTATTTGTTTTCAAGGGAAAAAGTTTTCAATATTATTTTATAAGTTTTCTAGAAAAAGGTTTTAAAAATGATTTCAAGCCTTATTTATAAGTTTTTAAAGCTATTTTAAAAGAAAAAGTTTTTCAAAATTCATGATGTTTTCAAAATAATTTTTTCAAAGAGGTAAATATATTTTTCTTAAGATTTTTTAAATGAAATTGTAAATATTTATTTATAAGAAAAGGGTTTTTGAAATGGTTTTATGTAAGGAATTTTCAAATAAAGTCTATTTTACTTTATAAATGTTCCATGTGATCCTTCAAAATCCTTCTCCACCTAAGATGACAAACTTTTTTAAAGTTCATTATTTAATGGGGATATGATCCAAGTATACCATTCATATTTTTTCTTGAATGGTTTATGTTTTGATAGAATGGTGTTTATGAAACTCATTTCTCTTTCACGGGTTATATGATTTTGAAACCTACTTCTTTTCATGGGTTATTATTTGATAAAATGATTATGAGACCTATCTATTTTACATAGGTAATGATATGAAATTTTTTTATGATACGCATTTCATTTCATGGGTTATAATTTTATGTTTATGAAACCCATATCTTTTTTTATGGGCCATGATATGATGGATGTTGTATTATCTTTTGGAATATGTATGTATGATTTTATTATATGAAAGGTGGTACCTATATCTCCCTTTAATGAATTGGGTAAAGATTTATATCTAATGAGTATGGTAGGGATAGAATGAGGAGTGAACTTAGTTTAGTATGACAGGTCTAGAATGAGGAGTGAACTTAGTTCAGTAATATCGGACTAGAATAGGAAGTGAACCCGATTCAGTAATATAGGGTTGGAATGGGAAGTGAACCTGGTTTAGTAATATAGGGATGGAATGGTAAGTGAACTCAGTTCAGTAATACAAGGAAAGAATGGGAAGTGAACCTAGTTCAGTAATACAGGACTGGAATGAGAAGTGAACCAAGTTCAGTAATATAGGGATGGAATGGGAAGTGAATCTGGTTCAATAATATAGGTATGAAACGAAAAGTGAAACTGCTTTAGTAATATAGGGCTAGAATGGGAGATGAACCCCAATTAGTAATACATGGCTAGAACATGAAGTAAACCCGGTTTAGTAATACATGGCTGGAATGGGGAGTGAACCCAATTCATTAAAGGACTTTGTCCACTAAAATGGACATAGAAGTAAGACTTTACTACTTTGTAAGTCATGTTATATGTCTTACACAATTCCATGTCTTATTCCTATGTTATGATTTTATAGTTTGTTCTCTCGATTACCTTATGATTCATTTCTTATGAACTACCAATATTTATTCCATGAATCTTGATTATGATCTTTGATATATAGGGTATGATCTTCTAGTGATACCATCATCTACTCATGCCCTCATTCTATTGATTGTCCTTACATATATCCTTGTTTACCCTTACTAAGAATTTGATCTCACCCCTTTCTTAAGTTTCATTTCCCTAGGTTATGAAGAAATTTTCGAAGTATTATTAATAAAGGGGTATTTTTTTACAAAATACGTTGAAGATATTTCACCAAACTAGAAGCATGGGTTCCAAGTTTTCAAAGACACTAAACTATTATGGTCCTCAAACATGAATTTTTTTAATGTGCTGAATATTCATCTAAAATGATGTAGTATCCATATATGATAATCCTAGGTCTCTATAGTTGGTATCAAAGGAAAGGATTAATAAACCTTTGGAAACTAGGATGAGAAAACTTTAGCGAGATCCTTAGGGATATTTCTAAGGATATTTATATGGATGTATCTAAGGATAAGTCTAAGGATAAGTTTAAGTATAGGAAAATGTATTGGAATTTTAGTAAAGTAAAGAGTGATCAATTTCCTAGAAATACATCCCTATCTAGATACTATAAGTGGATGTGGCTCTGGAATAGATGTACATATGAGTAACAACCTTGAAAACACTGTATTGATCTATAATTGATCGGGAATTGGTGCACAACAACATGCCTTACTGCACACTTGGTTTGACACTCACAGGGGATATGCTTTGGGAATTCACAAACTCTTTACAAACCATCATGAATGATTTAAATAGATGATGACTATGAATGGACTTGGATAAACCTAAGGTTTCATAGATTAAGAATGAAGGTGTCATTATTTAGACATCCTATAAGTGTTTTTCATGATTATGTGGTTCCCTAATATGATGGTTGTTTATCACTCTATGATTTTTGGTTTTATTCAATGGTTGAAACCTAAAGGAACCGTGTTAATGAGGAATGTAATGAAAAATTTAATGATTTTCCTCTTGAACAACCAAATTTTATGGAAGATGGAATACAAAAACTCATTTCTGTGCTCACACAAATTTATCAAGATATGAATCAAGTTGAATGTCCAAACAATCAAAGGAAGGACCAATAATCTATTGATTCCTTTATGAGGCAACACCCACCTTCTTTTAGTGGTTCTGATGAACCATTAGTTACTGAGAAATGGATCAATGAAACTGAAAATTTATTTCCAATTCTCTGGTGTTTAGAGAATGAAAAATTTTCTCTGGCTATCTACCATCTATAAGGTGAGGCAGATAAATGATAGAATCTTATTAAGAATACAGGGTGAAAAGATGAAATTGACTCTATAGATTGGGACGAGTTCAAGAACTTATTTTTCAATAAGTACTTTCCTTATATTATTCATACAAATATGGAAAAGGAATTCCTAGAGATTAAGAAGAAGGATGATGGGTCTGTTGTTTCATATAAAGAAAATTTTATAAGTCTTGTGAGGTACTCTTTGAGTATTATTATCCAACATGAAAGAAAAATTGATCCATTTTTTGGTGGCCTAAAACCTAGTATTCAAAAGGCCTTGAATATTAGAGACTTTAACATCTATGAAGAAGTTTTTTTATGTTCTATTAAGGTGTAAATAGATGTTAGATTTATGTATCAATCTCATGTAATTGATAGAAAATGAATATGGGGTTTAAAGAAAAATATAAAGACTATGGAGAGAAAATGATGAGATTTCCTTTATGCTCAAAGTGTGGGAAGAATCATGGAGGAAATTTTCTTAAGGGGACAAATAAATGTTTTAAGTGAATAAGGGAAGGTCATAGGACAAGTAATTTTCAAAGTGATGGGAAGAAGTTAGCTAATATTGAGAATAGAGAGAAAGATACACAAAATGAACCTACCACACTCCAATGTTTCAATTGTAGGTATATTGGGCATTATAAAAATCAATACCCCAATCCAAGGGCCAATGTGTATGATAATCCACAACAACCTATAAGGAAAAACCACAAATAGAAATATTATTAAATCACAATGGATGAATAAAATAATTATAATTAGGGCACACTAATCCTTCTCTCCTTATTTGGTAATTTCATGTTTTATTTTGTATGAATAAGCCCTATGAAAATCTTACTTTTCATCCTTTGGTGAAATTTCATGTGATTTTATCTCTCTAAAAAGAATCTAGTATAATAAAATCATGTTTTATTTTATATCGACATAATGATAGACCCAAGTTTTATAATGATTTTTTTGTATAAGATACGATCTTATTTAAGGAATGGAGGGAAAATTATATTTTGGAAGGGTTTCAAGGTTAACTATTTATGAAATGGATTAAGTTAAACTTTAGATGAGGTTTTAGAGATTAAGTGTTAGTTCATAGTATGAAAATTTATGCATATTGGATAACTTGTGATAACCATTTTTTTGTGATAGGGATAAAAGGAATGACCTATCATTCTTTTTATGGACCTCATGATCTGCTAATACTGTAACACCCCGAGATTTTATGAAAAATATTCTTTTTAATTTCATTAATGTATTGTGTTGTACGCTACACCAAAAGGAGCTTGCACAACATGAATCCTTGACTTGCCTTGCATTACACACAATCACGACCTTCCTCGATAGCGTGTGTAGTACGCAATACCGAGTTTCACTAAACAACGATATGCTATTAAAATATTATTAAAACTAGCCATTATGAATAGTAATAACCACTTTTTGAAATTTTATAAATTTTATTTTTCAAAATGGACTTCATTTTTGGATTCGGAATATCGAAATTAGCCTAGGGTGAAATTTTGGTATTTTTCTGAAAACTTTCAATTTTTGATGAATAGTGAAACCACTAAGTGGTAGTTAAAAAAACTGAATTTTTAATAAAACTTAATTTTACCGCTTCTGTGAGTGGAATTTTGAAAATCCGAGAGACACAGTTAATATCAAGGACTAAAACGTGGTTCAATGAGATGAGAATAATTTTTGGTGAATAGTAATTTTTTACTTTTTTTACCACGGTTAAAAGTAAATAGGGTAATTAAGGGTAAAAATGATATTATTATTACCCTAACACATGTACTAATTCTCTTGGATAAGTTTAATTCGACCAAAAACAACCTTAGGAAAAAAATATGACCATTTAGGCCCACTTGGATTAGATTAGGACATTTATTATTAATTTATTTAAAGAAGGGTTAAAATAGTTAAAATCAAAGTTTAATAAGTAAGTCATTTTTAATATGGGGTTATACATACGATAAATTCGACTATAAATATTAATTAGAAAGATAAAAATATTTACTACATAATGGTATTTAATTTGTAATTTTTAGACATTAAATAATTTAATTTATTTATGACACAACGATGATGCAATAATTATCTTATTAATGAAATATTGACATAATTGATGTTATAAATATCCAAATAAATGTAATTTTAGACTTTTTATGAACTCCACTAATTTTATAGGTTAATATGACATGTTAGTATTGATTTAATTAACTTTGTTAGAACTAATCATTCTGTTATAATTTTCACAAAAATTAATTACTAAATAATGTCAAAATTGATATAAAATAGTTTTTAAAACAAATATTATATTATTAATTGTTATTTTATTCCTAAAAATCTAAGGTTCGGCCAAATGACTTATATAAGGTTATATATATTAATAATAAACAACTTGGGGTTCGTTTGGCTTCTTATAGTAAGTTTATTAACCTTATAGTATAAGAACACAAGAAGACATGGTAAAAGTAAAATTATTTTACTTAATGTTAAATCTAAATGATAAGGTTAAAATAGGAACCTAAACTTGTCTAAATTCTATTGGATGAGAGGATTTCGACTCATCCCCACCTTATCTTTGAAATTAATCAATTTGGAGATATTTAAAACCGAATTTTACTTTATAATAAAATAATAGTTTTAGTTATTCCAAAGGTGCCCCTCTCCTCCCTTATAAAAGGGCACCTCCTCCCTCTCTTCCTCACACCACTTTGAGCCTTCAAGCTCGTCCAACTCCTGCCAAATTCCATTCTCCACTTCCCTAGAAACATCCTAGAGGTTTTGGTCTTCCTCAAAGATCAATTTTAGTGCTCTAAAAGGAGATCTCAAAGAGGCGCTTCAAAGAAGAGGTAATGTCCGTTACCGATTCTTTCATCTTTATTTCTTCTTCCACTTCTTCTTCTTTAGTTTTTTCATAATGAAGTAATAACATAAGTATCACTAATATAATGATATGTTATTATAAGTATGAAACAACCTTATTTAACCATCTATCCATCCTACGGAAAACGAAATCACCGCGCGTGCGTACGTACAGAATACCGTCTCCACGCCGTGGTGTAATCTATTTTCCACCACCACCTTACTTGGATGGGTATAATGGTGTAAATAATAACTATATATGATTATTTTAAAGTGATATTTATTCTTAAATAGTATACATACACTCCAATACAGTCCCACGATCATGAGAACGATATCATCGCTCGTGCGTACGTACGGACTACCGTCTCCACGACGCGATGAGATTCATTATCCACTTTAACCATTCATGAATGATTATAAAGTATATATAATAAGTAATCATGAAATATATTACATAATAATGATACTGGATTTATGTGTATATATATGTATGTCATCAACTTAATTCCATTCAACTCAATAAGGAAACGAAAACAGCGTTCATGCGTACGTACGACCTACCGTCTCCATGAACGGTGTATTTCTTTCCATTTATCGATCCATTATATATATATATATATTCTGAATATATATTATATATAAATCATGTTTTATATTCTGTAATTAAGTAATCATGATCCAAGTAATCATATGAATAATTACAAGTCAAAACACAGACGACAAATGAAACGATTTTACCCAAAACGCTCTTTAACATGAAATTTACAAAAGAACGGGTAATATAAAGCCATAAGTGAACCATATATGATATAATAACAATGAGTATGATTATGGAATAAGTCAATGACATTATTTAAATCATTATACATGAGGTTTGGACACATACGAAGCAAATCGGACCTAAGGTAAGGGAAATATCACAATCTCATTTTTATCCGAGATTGTTTATACTTTAGTATTTACTGGGGTGTATTTTAGCATCCAAATCCATTTTTCCTCAATATGTAATATTATTTCCATCCACCTAAAATTTTTTAAATCCAATTTTACCCTTCGGTGAGTTTTTAGTAAAGGATATGAAAGGAATCTTTTGTCATTTTTCGTACGATGTACTTTTTGAATTTTCCGACAAAAGTACGAAGAATGTTTTTTTAACTTATACGACATGAATGGATTTTTAAAACATTATTTCCAAGAAGATTCCTTTACAAGTTTTCAAGTTTATTTTTAATCAACTTCTTTTAGTTTAAAACTGTATGACATGTTAAGAAAGGAAAAATGTTTTTGAAGTAGAAAGGATATTTTCCTCAAGAATGGAGTTCAAGAGTTTTATCAAAATTATTTTCCATCTAAGAAATATAGGGTTCTGTTTCTATCCCTATTATTACATGTATTTTATTATGTTGTGATGGAAATATTTTTATGAATTCCTTTATCTTATATTAATTCTTTTATGATGTCACAATGTTTAAGATTCCCATTTTTATTACATGAGTTATGCTATGATGTATGGTTTATGATTTTGTGGCACACATAAGAATGGTATCATTATGAGATGGGTGGGACCTATATCTCCCTCCAATGAATTGGGTAAAGATTTTATATCTCATGAGACAAAAATGGCTGGAATGGTAGGTTATACCGGTTCAGTGAAACAGGACTGAAACGAGGAGTGAACTCGGCTCAGAAAGGGACTTTGTCCACTAAGATAGGATTGGAAATGAGTCTTGACTAATAAGAAATGATTCTCTATGATTATGTGTGTATGACATAAAGTTTCATGTTTTAAGTTATGATTGTTGGGATTACATTTCACTACTATGATTTATCCCATGTTATGAAATTATGATCTCTTTTACAGGTTAAGATTTCCAAAAGATATGTTCTTATGAATATGACATGATTGATATTTCTTTTGTTTACCCTTACTGAGCATTTGATCTCACCCTTTTATGTTCTATTTTCCCCAGGACATCAAGAAAGGATTTAGGTTTAAAAAAAGAATATCTTTATAGGAGATGTTGAAGATCTTTCACCACTATTAGAAGATTATATTCCAAGTTTCCAAAGACACTAAACTATTACGGTCCTTGTGTGTGTGTTTTTGTTATGTACTAAGTATTCTGCAAAAGTAATGTAATGTCCATGTACTTCAGGCTTCGGGTCTCTACAAATAATTTAGGAATGAAAAATTCACCCTTATTTCTTTGAATAAGAGATAAAGTGGAAATTGATCAAGGCATAATAAAGGGTGATATTGTACTGAATCAAGTATGTATATATTCTCATGAAAATTATTAAACTTTAGGAAAAGGGTCTTGAAATAAAATGTTATCCCATTATCATCATTTTTATGATATTGATGACCTTTTTCAAGCCTCTTTGGGTTATGGATTTGAGATTGTTAACTTTATTCTAACCATGTTCACTATCACTCTCCGTCAAAAATTGATCCTTAGATTTCTTTCCATGTCCATGTTTTCACTTTCCACCTTTGTTCTTCTATATGGAAACTTAGTTACGTGTTACTTTGGGTAACCGTTATGGATTCAACTTTCTTTTTTTAAAGGAAGTTTTAGTATTCATTTTTACAATATGTGTTTGTATGAAATTAACTTTCAATTATTAAACCTGTGATAACCCAGATGAATTTCAAGAGTGAAATTAATTTTAAGGGGGTATATTATAACAACCTGAGATTTTGTGAAATATATTTTTTCAAATTAATTTAATATTTTTGATATTTTTCATTTCATACAACACTGAATATATATTTTTTATACAAAATCACTAAGTTTGGATTGCTTTATACCCAACATCGAGTTAAGATTATGCTATACACAACACTTAGATTAACTTTTAGTTCATGAAACACAATATTTGAATTTTGTTAGATACAATTCTGAGTTCCTTCGATAGCTTGTGTTCCACATAAGACCAAGTTTTACCAAACTACAACATACTATTAATATTGTTATTAAAATAATATTATAGTTTCCATTTAATTATTGGAATGTAATTTATGAATAATATTAACTAAATTGTGAAAATATGATTTAAAAATGTATATAAAATGAATCCTTTTATTATCAATTAGTTATAAATGAATTTAAGAACTATTTGAAAATAAATAAATAACTTTTCTAAGAAAACAGTTTTCCTATGTACAAACATAGTTTTATCTCAACAAATTAAACAAACCAATTTTGATGAATGTTTTAAATAAAATTTATATATTATATATTCAATCAATATTTTTTATACTCATCCAATAGATTTCATAGGTATAAATAAGAAAAAAAATCCAACTTTATAAATAAAAAGATGTATTTTTCTAAAAGGTAATTTTACCGCCTTTTAATGGTGAACCCATTTTAAATATAAATTTTTACACTTTAATAACTTATATTTTAAAAAATAAGCTTTATTTTTTAAATTGTAATATCAAAATTTAATTTGGATGACTTTTTGGTATTTTTCTGAGAAGTTTTATTTTTTGATGAATAGTGAAAAATATTGAATTTTAATTTAAAACTGCTTTTTCATATAATCTATTTATATAGTTAAATTTTATATTAATTTAGTTCTAAATTATAATTAGATCAATTATACATAAATTAATCCAATTTAATCCATTTCAACCAATTTCATATTGAAGTTGGATATACAAACATTTCAGACTTTTAGACGTTTTCTCTTTAAAAACCTGCTTTCACAACACGTTTGGGGGATTAATTTTAAATTAATTTCTTCCACTTATGAGTTATGAATTTGGAAAAATAGATTATTTATTTTTAGTAATCATAATTTATAATATATATTAATTGAAACTTTTTTTTATCAAAAATATTAGTGAATGTAATTAAAATCAATTATAGCGATTAAGGTAAAAACAAGTTTACTTAGCAGTTAAAATTTAACTTAACGGACCAAATACACTAGAAACAAGTAAAAAATCCATTTTATGGAAATATTTCTACCATATACTAAATTTTATCAAAAATGTAAAATTATTGGAGGCACATGATGTAAGGGAGACCTCTCAATAGTGTTTACTGTCACGAACCAACCCAGGTCGACCCTGAACCGGTCACCCGAGCCGGTCCGTGACATGGCCCGAGAGGCATTCTCGATCCTCTCGGGCTGGCGACAAGTTCCAGGGCATCAACAGAGACTGTGGGAATGATTTCTCCCAATATAAATAAATAAATCAGCAGAAATAATACAGAGTAATGCAGAATAAGTAAACCAAACAAAACAACCAAACAGGAACAAAAGAAAAAAAAATAACCAAGCATGACGTCCAAACTAACTCCGTGCAACCTCGCAGGTCACTCTCCAATTCAATGATCAAGCGTCACTCAAGTTGAGTGCACTCAAGCTGTAGCCTGCACAAACACTAAAAACAGAAGAGAACTATAGGTGTGAGTATTAAAACTCAGTAGGCTAGCCCGATATCTATTCCAAATGCACTGCCTTTAAAATAAAAGAAACATCATTTCAGGTTTGAACTAAAATTTATAAAATTATGTTTTTTAAAATATTTTACTTAAAAACAAAGTAAGAACCATTTCCCTTAACCATTTCCAAATTTGGGTTCATTTCATTAGTGGCAATGGATTTTTAGAAAGGTAAAGTGATGTTTATATTTTCAAATTTGTACAAAGAGGATTAAACACTTTCATTTGAAAACCATTTCTAGAAACCAAGTCAAAACCAATTTATCACCTTCCAAGGAAAACAATATAAAAAAATTCACAAGAGTAAGCACACAACAAGGGAAATGTAGAAACACATACAAGTACCAAATCATCACTGCAATTAACTGAAAAGTCATAGACATGGGTGAACCTAGGAGATCAAGAATAAACCAGAAGACACCAATACATGAGATATCATCCTCGTTGACATGTCACGGATGATGAAATCAAAACTGCCAAAACGTTCGACCATCCTCTCTCAGGCAGGCCAGGGGGAAATCCTATAGCAATGAACCCAATATATCTACCTACTATGGGCCACTGGTCAGTACCATAACCTACCAGTGCATCAATAATTCTTATAATATTCTCTCAATATGCCAGATTCTCATGTCTCAAGTGTTTAGAAAAGGGGGTGAGCCAACCGATTCCATCCGAGCATCCAATCACATACATACATATATATATAATAATAATGCACAACAGGCATCTCCCTGAGCCACTCCATGGGAAAACCTCTTTCCTTTTAAACTACTCGAGCACCCGGGAGCCTCTAAGTGAGACCTCCCAAACAATCAATCGAAACCAAGGAAGGAGGGTTATCCTAGGAGGGTTTTCATCAAAACATTTTCATTGTTTTCCATAAAGTGCCAAACAGGCATTAAACACATTTCACAATCACCACTTAAAAAAAGGAACCAAAATTCTTGTTCATGCTTCAGAAGAAATCATTTATCATTAAAACCAGAACTATAATTGAAATTCCGTGAATTATGTTTAAAATCTAAACTGGAATTATTTCACTACTGGGTTTCTGTTTGTTAAGAAAATATTTCAAGTTTCATGTATAAAATAAACGACTCTTTTTACACCAAATAATCATTTAAAAATTAATTATCTTATATTAAAAATTAATTATCATATATTATCTCACGTTTATTAAAATGAATAAAATATTTATTTTGAACAATTAGTGTGTGAAAATAGCAGGAAATAATGTAAATTAAATTTAGAAAAAAGCAGTTCAATGGGAACCTACCTCGAGATCGGTGTGCGACGACAACATAACCTCATAACCAAGGCGCGATGACAAGGAAAATTCGAAAACAAGGCATGATGATAACAACATGTGTTAGCAACCATGTGTTAAGGTCCAACATGCTGTAAAATAAACATCAAGGGCTTGAACACATACCAAAAACCTCAACTAGTGTATGCGAAACCAAGTGGTGGGTAGAAACTCTCACCTAAAAACTAAAGCGCGACGAAAAAAAAGAAAAACCCAAGGCCGCTTCGTAAGGGTTTTAAAACATTATAAACCTACAAAAAATACTACTAAAAAATAAACCTCCAAACTAACTAAAAGAAAATGAAGAAGGGAGTTATAACAGAGGGGAAACGCACGCTTGTAAGGGGAGGGTTTCCGACAGGTCACATGCCAGCCCAAGATGTGCACGTCGAAAGGAGACCGCTGTAAGTGGTCAGAAACTCACCGGAAGGAGGAGTGGGCTGTTTCCGGTGGTTCGCGCCAAGAAGAAGGGGGTGCGGAGGGCCGGATCGATGCAGTAGGGTGTCGAGGGTGGTGGCAGCCAGAGCAAGGGGATCTGAGGCTACAGAGAGGTTGCTAGGAAAGGGTCACCGAAGCAAGGGGGCCACACCTCTTGGTGGATCATGGTCGAGGGGGTATCAACTAGAGATCACATCTGGGTGCACGCCGGTTTCTGAGCAGAGTGGTGGGGAGGCCAGCGGTTGAGCTGCTGGAGGTTCTCACCTCACCCGGGGGGCGTGCTGTTGGGCGCGTCAGATTGGAGGGGAGAGCTGCACCGCTAAGGGTCGGCCAACCTAAGGCCAGGTAGGGAGAGGAAAGGTCGGAGGTGATGGAGAGCAGGATCAGGGGGGGGGGTGTCGCATCGGGCAGCAGGGCCGCGTCGGCCTGCTCACGTACAGCAAGGGGGGAGCGCTGGGTCGTAGGAAGAAGCGTGACCAAGTCCTCCCTGCATGGATAAGGAATGGCCGATGAGGAGGGAAAAAATGAGGGAGGCGATTGGGTCTTCGACATCAGCTGGCCAAAGGCTGGAGGCCAGGGTTACACAACACACCAGGGGAGTGTGCTGGCTAGGAGCCGTAGGGGTAGGGAGGTCAAGACGACGCCGGCTGGGAGCTACTGTGGCTCTGCGCGCTGGAGGAGGCCGAGTGCTGCGGGCTACAGGAGGAGAGGCACTAGGTGTTGCAGGCTACAAGAGGAGGGGGGCGCCAGCGGGGAGAGAGAAGGGAGCATGAAGATAAAAAAGTGACAAAACCCTAAAGAAAATAGGAAAGCAAAAAAATTAAGAAAAATGAGAAAAATAAACTAAAGATAATAATAATAATGATAAATAAATAAATAAAAATAATAACCAAAAATTATATTATCGTAATAATAATAATAATAATAACAACAACAATTAATAATAATCATAGTGATAAAATAAAAAAAAAAAAATAATGGTGTTCATATCATTTTAATAATAATTAATTCTTAGCGCAATAAAAATTTTAATGACACAACAATTAATGCACGTTCTAATTAAAAAAATCCATTTATTTTAATTCATTTTTCTATTTTTCAAAGATGGCAGGTTACACAATGTTTGAGCGGAGCCGTGTGGGTTTTTTTTTCAAAACGCGCTACACCCAAGCGCCAATGATGTCAACCCAAAACACATACTTTTTAACATAAACTCAAAAAAATATTATCCGAGACTGAACAAGAACCCCAGAAAAATAATTTGAAATCAAAGAAATCATAAAATAAAATAAATGCACGGGTCGAGGTGTGACATTTACCTTTTTATATTTTCAAGAATGCCACTCCTCCACTATAAAAGGGAACTCACCCCCTAATTCCTTCTCCTCCCCCACTCCCTCTATACGAACCCGACCACTTTACACCCACTACCTCCTACAACCTCCTCCTCTCCCTTCCCCAGTGGCAATCCTGACATCGTGACCCCCATTCCCCCCACCCCTCCAACCTACCTCATCCCTTCTCGATGGAGACCCCAACCCCATGACCCCCCTCTCTTACCTTGACCCCCCATGAACCCCCCTCCGACCTCCCTCTCCCTGGATTGATTCCTCTCCTCAACAGTGATGCAACCCCCCCCCCTCTGAACTCCCTCTCCCCAGCTCAGATCCCCTCTTCGATGGAAACACAAACCCCCCCTTAAGGTTTGCATCATCTTCACCCTAAATATATTATTGAGTAACATTAGATGAAAAATCATGGGTGATAAAAAGAGTATATAATTTTTTCCTTCATTCAATAGTAATGTATATATGTAATTTTGGTTTATAATGTGTTATTTGTATTTTGCAGTTATTTTTTTTGGATTTATAATAATCATTAATTTTGGTTATGTTGTATTAAGTTTAAAAAATAAATTCGTTTATGATATAAGCTGGTTATGGAATCTAGATCATTTATAATTTCAAGGTTTATATTTAATATTAATGAATTCCACTTTTTTCTATATATGTTAATGTATCCAATTTTTGACTTATACATAATTTAGACTATTTTCCAACTCATGAACAATTGGTGGTAGGGTTTGGGGTTGCACATGGTTTCATCACCAACCCTGGAAATCTCTCTAAGGATAAAGGCCTTAAAAATGAGATATTAAACCCTTTTTAAATTTATCAGAATTATTCATATTTTATTCATATGTGAGGAATCATTTAGTTTAATAAAATATATCGAATAATGATAAAGTAGTAAGGGTTAAGTTTTACATGCATGATAATCAATTATTTGTTATGGTAACTAGAATAGCCAACATAGTTTCATTGATTTTATTTTAACTAACATGATTTTTATGAGAACTAATTATAGTTTGTAGTTTGTTTGTTTTTTGATTCAAATGACTAATTTTTTATCATTTTATTTTAAAATCACAATAAAAATTATTTAAATTTATGTTAACATCATGTTTTTTACATTTAGATAAAATTGAAGGAACATATGATTCGATGTTATGTGAACATAGTTGATTTATATAATTCATAGAAAAACGTAAAGTCACACTAAACTACTTAAATAGAATATAGACATATAGATTTAAATATTTTGGGTTTGTATGACATATCATGATATCCAAATAAAGTATACTTTTTATTCATATTTTTAAAGGGGTGATCTTGTTCTTAGTTAAATCATGGGAAATGGATCAGACATTGCTCAATGTAGCTAATTTTTCAGTGGAATAAACCCTCCATAGTTACAACACTGGGGTAGAATACACCATTATCTCCCCCCCATAAAAATAATATCATCTACATATAAAATATCAAAAAATTATACATATTTATCATCTTTAATATAGAGGTCGTTTTCCACACTTCTATCATTAAATATTAATTATTTCAAGTATGTATTTAACTTCAAAATCCATGATCTTGAGTCATATACTAACCCGTATAGATCCTTATTTAACCTAAAAATAATAATTTTATCTTTACCAAGAAAGATACTTCATCTTTCAAATCTCAATTTAGGAATACATATTTGATATCTTTTAGAACATTCATGGGTTTAATTTGTGCTAAAATGTGTTGGTCATCTAATTTATGTCATTATTCATATATATTTGGGAGAAATAATAATTTAATTGATTCATGTTTTTATATTATAAGTTTAGTAAGAAAAATTTCATTATTTTATTTATCTAATTTTCCTTTAGAGTTGTTATGAAAGAGTCAATAGAAAAGTTGGGTGATATTTATTTTTGATTATACCTATTTGATTAAAAATTTATATTTTTATATCTAAATGTATAGGGATAATTCAATCCAATACCTATAGATAAAAGTTTTATTAATATACCTAGAAACATACCTTGATATTCCAAAGGTTTGGAAAAAAAATTAGATTATGCAATTGCAAACTGATAAGTGGATGGTATAATAAAATGTTCGTGTCATAATTTTAAATTCAAGTTATGGTTGAATAGAAATAAAGTATAAGAACATTTGATATTGAAATAGTTTCCTTCTCAATATGTATGTTGGATTTTGGCATGTATAATCAGATGTTATGGAGAGTCAAAACAATGAAAATACTGTCAATGAAATACAAAGTGACCCAGTAAAGGAGAATTTAGTTTGGAATTTATTAAATGAAGCATTTGGTTTTATAGAATACAATATCCAAGATTTTAATAGATAAAAAAACCTTCATCTAATCCTGAGTAGGTTAATCTTTCTTAGAAATTTAGTGACCAAAAAAATGATTTTTATGAATTAGTTGAATATGGACAACAAGAACTTTATGAAGGGTGTGCCAAGTATTCAAATTTGTTTTTTCTACTTAAATTGTATCATATCAAGTCTATATGTGGAATTACTAATAAATAAATGCCTATGATTTTAGAGTTTCTTCATGTGGCATTTAGTTAAGCTAATATCCATGCATCATTCTATGAGATGGGGAAAGTCATCAAAAAATTTAGAATTGATTATATAAAGATACATGTATGCCCTAATGATTGCATTCTTTATTAGGGAGAAGAGTCTGATAAAGAAGAATGCACAATATGTCATACAAGTGTATGGAAATCAATGAACAATAATGACAATATAAATCAATGTAACCCTAGGAAGAAATGGAAAAATAAGAATCCTATAAAGGTATTGCATTAATTTCATCTGAAACCATGCTTGAAAATATTATTCATGTTTTCTAAGATTTCATATGACATGAAGTGGAATGATCATGATAGTAATGATGGCTTGATGATACATCCAAAAGATTCAACAGTATTGACTATGTTTTATTATATATATCCATATTTTTATTCGGATCCTAGGAATATAGATTTGGGATTGGATTATGATGGTTTTAACCATTTTGGTACTTTAAGTATTAATTATAGAATTTGACTAGTTTTTTTATCCCCTATAATCTACCTCTATGGATGTGTTTTAAGAATAATTATTTCATTATTTCAATGATTATTACCAGAAATAAAATTATATGAAATGAAATTTATGTATACCTTCAACCTATAATCAAATAATTGTGAGAATTATGGGATGATGGAATGGAAAATATGATGCTTTAACAAGAAAACTATTCAAAATGCATACTACTTTAATGTGGAAAATTAGTGACTTTCTTGGACTAGGAAATTTATTTGGTTGGAACCCTCATACTGGTTTGGATTTTCCAATTTTTAATTTTGATTTTTATCCTCAGTGATCACCTCATAGAAAAAATGGTCTTTTATGTGTCATTGTCGATTTATTAATGCTTCTCATAAATTCAGGTTTAACAAGACACTAGTCAATGGAGATATTAAAATGATAAATTCACTGAAAGTGTTATCTGGTTTAGAAATCTTAGTATAGTTAATGAATTTCACTGAAGAATTTGGAAAATGTCATCATTTTAAAGAATGGGGAAAAGGGTATTAGGTACAATATCCAAAGAAGTTGGAACATAATAATGGAAGAAAAAGAGAATATTTTTCAAACTTCCTTATTTGGAGTTTAACTTGATACGTCATAATCTTGATGTAATGCATATTGAGAAGAACGTAAATGAAAATGTAATTTTTACAGTACTTAATGAGAAATGTAAATCGAAGAACCGCCTTAATGCTCATAAGGATTTGAATTTAATGAATATAAATCATGGTTTGTGGGAAAATAAGAATGGAAAGTATCCTTTGGCTATTTTTATAATGAAAAATCATGAGAAAGACGTATTACTTTGAACGTTAAAGAATATAAAAGTTATAGATGGATATTAAAGTAACATATCAAGGTGTGTTAACTTAAAATATCGAAAGTTTCATGGATTGAAAATTCATGACTCACATATTTTGATGGAGTAGTTATTACCATTAGATTTACATAATACTTTACCTAAAAAAGTAGTTATGGTTATATTTGAGTTTTGCACATTTTTCAGAGATATTTTTGGAAAACTCTAAATCCAACTGATCTTTATAAAATTCAACAAAGAATTGTTTTGACACTATGTAATTTGGAGATGTTATTTCGCCCTTAATTCTTCACAATCATGATTCATTTGACTATTCATTTGGTTGAAGAAGATAAACTTGGTGGACTGATACGCTATCGATGGATGTATCCAATTGAGAGGTATGTTGATATATTTTTTTTTATTTCCCTTAGTGAATTTGATTTTATCAAATCATTATATAAATTTTTTAATAAGTTTATTATTTTTTTCATCAGGTACTTAGGTAATTTGAAATCATATGTGAGGAATTAAGTTCAACCAGAAGGCTCTATTTTTGAAGGTTACATTACTGAAGAACAATTAACCTTATTTTCTAGGTATTTGGATGGGATTGAGAATACATTTAATCATGTTGGACATGCTGATGACATCTCCACTAATTCTTGTTCTAAAAATTAGTCCTTAGTATTTACAACTATTGGACGACCAATTGGAATGGGTTCAAATTTTACACTGACTGAATTGGAGTTTCTATAAGCACATAGATATGTGATAATAAATAGTGTTATTTTAGATCCATTTATTGAAGAATTGTGAATGAAAACAAAGAGGTGACTAAGAGGTTGAGATCAAAATGAGTTGGAATTAACAAAATATATTAATAAGGAGCTTGTCGAATGGTTTGCATGTGGTGTAAGTATATACTCATATTCATATTATTGACGTATAGTTATTTTGTATATGTTAAAAGTAATAGCTTATATATATTTTTTAGATAATGAATGTTGAAAATTGAGCTAAAATATAGAATTATTTTAAGTTTTTTGATCGAGGTCCTCTAAGGAAGGCTAAGAGATTTTATTCCTACAATATTCATGGCTTTAGGTTTCATACAATTTATCATGAAGAATACTTGAAAACTCATAATAGTGGTGTATTTATATTTTTAGAGGTGGGATACTATGGGAAACTGAATAATATAATTGAATTAAACTATTATGTATAGTTTTTAGTTGTATTATTCAAATTAAAGTGGGTCAACATTGATGAGGGTATAATGAAAGATTAATTAAATTTTACTTATATCAACTTATCTCTCATGATAGATACCAGTGAGTGTGCATAGAATGATCCATTTATCTTAGATTCATAAGTGAAGATGGTTTATTATGTAGATGATGAAATACATGAAGGTTGGAGTGTTTTTGTACACTTAAAGTAGAGAGACTTATATGATATGGGTTATGAAGTTCAATTGGTGCTTTATGACAGTGAACCTCATCAACCACAAAAAAATGAACAATTTTTTCCTAAAAATAATGAAATAGTATAACTTGAAATAGAGGGTGAAAATGAATGACTCATCACAATGGAGGTTGATAAAAATGAATATAATGAATATGAAGACAATTGAATGTATAAATTGGTAATGAAAATATATTACAATTTATCATTGATAAGTGTTTCGTACATATATACATTGTTCTAGTTTTTTTTTATAAAAATATTTTATTTTTTCATTTTTTATGCATTTAATATACCTTAACCATTTGAAATGTAGGATTGTTGAGAAAAAAATAATTTCAAGATCCTAACCAATTAGTATCTCAGAGCATGCCACCACTACCATGATCTTCTTTGGATCCTACTGATTTTTTTGTACCCAAGACTACTAGAAAGCCATCCATTTCTCCAGATGTCATTAGTAGCCCATTGCGTGATTTACCTCCAACAATGGAGCATTTCTTCACCCCACCATCTTGAGGATATTGGTGAGTTACCTTTATTGGTATGTATGTCATTTTTCAAAAAAAATATTATTAATTATTTAATGCATTTTTCAAACAGATAAATATAACCATAGAAGGGATACAAATATAAACATGGAAGATGTATAGGACTTGAAGGACTTTAAGATTGTCATTCCATTTGATGAGTTTGAGGTGCGTATCGGTGACACTACCAGAATCTATGGGAATATTCTTAGGAATTTCTCTTTTGAGATGGTGAGCTTTCCCATTAATTATAAATATTTGAGTCATATTCCCATAGCTTGAAAAAATGAGGTATTTGATACTTAAGTAAAGGTAATATTAATTTAATATTCCTTGATAACCAATTTAAAAGTCATGAGTAAAATTTTGTAATATACTAATAAAGTGTTATGTTTTTTGTTTCTAGATGTTTTTTTCATTTTGATGTCCCTGAATCCATTTCACACACATGGACTTTGAAAATTTTGGGCAAGAAATGGAGAGATTTTTAATGGAGATTATGGAATGAGTTTAATGACACTTCTCTGAGCTCAAAAAAATGTATGATAAATTTCCTAAAGGAATTTATCGTGAACAATGGAAGATCTTTTTTGATATCAATAGAGATTCATCTCATGAGGTAATTTCATATTTTACAGTACCATAATAACATAAACACAATAAAATTACATTTTTTATAAATGTTTCTATTTTTTGTAGGAATTATATAAAAAAATCTATGAATCATGAGAAGCAAGTCATTTCACACATCACTGGGTCTCATAGTTTTTTTTAAGAAAAATAACAATTTTGTTTTATATTTAATTCATTTTTATTTATATCATTTTATAATAATTTAAGGTTTTTTCTAACTTGTTTATATTTTTTTTATAAAGGCTAATGAATTAGGCCATTCTGTTGGTTGAATAAACATGTGTTTTAAAGTGCAAAGGAAACTCGATGGTGGTTTTGTAAATGACCCTACCAAAGATGTTAGAGTGATTAATTTTTATTACCATTTTATATTATTTCATTACCATACAAATGTAATAATTAAAATATATTATAACAACTAACAGTCCTTAAACCCAATTAAATGGGGCCAGCTACATGGATCAAACAATTCAAATTCAGCGTCGTTTGATACATCTAGCTAGCCCCAATTAATTGAGTTTAAGGATTGTTTATTGTTATAATATAATTTTCATTATTAATTTTTTATAGTTTTTAAATAACAATAAATACTAATGAAAAATTTTATTAATTAGATAACATTATGAAGTTCAGATATTTTAAAAAAACATTATTAATATTTTTGTATTAACAGGTTAAAATTCAAGAAGTTTGGGATGTGAACCCTTCACAATCATCATCGATTTTCCAGAATTATGCAGTTGGAGTAGTTTTAGGGAAGGATCATCCCAGACCTGTATGAGGGATGGG
The DNA here is from genome assembly GCA_963277665.1 of Viscum album. Lineage (NCBI taxonomy): Eukaryota > Viridiplantae > Streptophyta > Magnoliopsida > Santalales > Viscaceae > Viscum > Viscum album. Next base: position 913,141,624 of record OY728145.1, read on the forward strand.
TTCTAGGCCTACTCCATCAACTATATTTGGTAGGGTAGCATCATCTATTACTGCTACACCCGGTGGGGGTTCAAGTAGTGTCGTTGATCAATAATCACTATAATAAATTGCAAGATTGAAAGAAATAGTGAAAGAACATGACTCTTATAGGAAAAAATAGGATAATTGGTGGCCAAAAATGGAAAATTATTTAGATTCTGTATTTCATCAGATGACCGACATGATCCCCAAGGAAATTTATAGCCTTATAGATCATCCTGATGAGGTAAATTCTAAATTCCATACATCATTCATAAATTTTAAAATAATACATACAACATATGTAAATAAAACTAAAATTAAAATTTTATACAGAAAACATGTATTTTGATTCATACCAACCACATATTATGTTGGATTGACATGTGGTTGATTTCTATACATCAAAAATGAATTATAGATCATTATCCATAAGTTTGGAAACAATTAGAGCTTGTTTTCTTGGTTTTGAATTGGTAAACTCTCTTGAAAGGTACAAAAGCCTTTAAAAAAAGTGCCACGGGGTCAAAACTATAGAAATGATGTTATATTTCCCTAAAATCACTGGAAAATGATTTTATATTTAACTGTGAAATTTAGGAACTAATGACATTTCATTATGAATTAAATTTTCCCCATTATGGTTGTAAACATATTTTTAGTGTTTTAAAACACTAAAACATGCATGAAATGGTAAAAACCATAAAAAGATCTCATATTGATGTTAAATCATGAGAAAAACATCACTAAGTTGTTTTTGATAGGTACACATAGACAAAACATCAATCAGATGTGCGGTGTGGTCAGAATTACTTGGTATACACTTCTGAAAGGTACAAAAACCTTTAAAAATAAGTGTTGGGGGGATGAAACCAACAAAAAGAAATTATATTGCCCTAAAATCATGGGAAAACCATAGATTTAATTTTTAATTGTAGGAAATAATGACACATTATTCTGAATTACATTTTTCCTATTACGGCTGCAAACATGTTTTTAGTGTTTTAAAACACTAAAATGTGCATGGAATGGTCAAAACCATATAAAACAACCTAATATTGATGTAGAATCATGGGAAAACAACCAATGAGTTCTTTTTGACATGTAGACGTAGGAAAAATGTCAATTTCATGTGTCTTGTGGTCATAATTACTTGATATAAACTTTTGAAAGGTATAAAAGCCTTAAAAAACAAGCGTCGAGGGGTCAAAACTAAGAAAACAATGTCGGATTTCCCTAAAATCATAGGAAAATGACCATAAATTTAATTTTGAAATGTAGGAATCGACAAAATTTCACTATGAATTATGGTTTTCTTGTTATGGCTATAAAAACATTTTTAGTGTTTTAAAATAGTAAAACGTGTGTGAAACGGTCAAAACCATAGAAAAGACATCAGATTGATGTAAAATCATCGTATAACCACTGATGAATTTTTTTTTTATGTGTACACATAGACAACATGTCAATCTGATGTGCGGTGTGGTTTGAATTATTCTATATACACTTTTGAAAGGTACAAAATCCATTAAAACAAGTGTTGGGGGGGGGGTCAAAACCAATAAAATGATATCATATTTCCCTGAAACCAATGGAAAATGACCATATATTTAATTTTGAAATTTAGGAACTGACAATAGGTAATTTCTAATTATGGTTTTCCTGTTATGGATAAATTCATTTTTAATGTTTTAAAACACTAAAACCTACATGGAATGGTAAAAATCATATAAAATGACCTCATATTGATGTTCAGTAATAGGAAAACCACTTTTGAGTTGTTTTTTATGTGTACACATAGACAACACATCAATTCGACATGTGGTGTGGTCAGAATTACTCAGTATACATTTTTGAAATGTACAAAAGCCTTTTAAAACAAGTGTTGGGGGTCAAAATAGGAAAACAATGTTAGATTCCCCTAAAATCATGGAAAGATAACCATAGATTCAATTGTGAAATGTAGAAACTCACAACACGTCATTCCGAATTACGGTTTACCCATTATGGTCGTAAACATGTTTTTAGTATTTTAAAACACTAAAACATGTGTGGAATGGTCAAAACTATTGAAAATGACTTTAGATTGATGTGAAATAATGATACAACCACCGATGAGTTGTTTTCAACATGTGCATACAAACAAAAAGTCGATATGACGTGCAGTGTGGTCATAATTACATGGTATACACTTCTGAAAAGTACAAAAGCCTTTTAAAACAAGTGTTTGGGGGGGTTAAAACTAGGAAAACGATGTTGGATTACCATGAAATCATGAGATAAAAACCATATATTTAATTGTGAAATTTAGGAACCGATGACATGCCATTCCAAATTACATTTTTTCTGTTATAGCCATAAATGCATTTTTAGTGTTTTAAAACACTAAAATGTGCGTGGAATGTTCAAAACCATAGAAAATGACCTTAGATTGATTTAAAATTATGGTAAAACCACTATTGAGTTTTTTTAAATATAGGACATGTTTTGATATCAAATTCTTTAAAATATGTTTATTAATTAAATTTCAAGAACATCGAACGTCACTTTAAAAATAAATTAGAATATTTACTTATCCCTTTTCAGTTTCAAGTGTTGAATCTTATCTTAAATATGCATTTTTATATTTTCAATGTGTTTTAAATTATATATTATTTGTTTTATGTTAAAATTTCTTCTGTTTGATTAAAAAAATTACAAATTTTATGTGTAGAATTGTGAATATATTCTGTTTCTTTTCTCCTTTTCATTTCTTTTCTTCAATGTTCTGGTTTTCATTATTGGTGGAAGATGCTGGTAATAGGTAGAAGGTTGACCATTCCAATCCACAACATTCTTTATATGGTAGTTGTGATGTTTCTTAGTTTCCATGGAATGTTACAATTTTATCAATTATTCTACCATAATTCTAATTTATTATTTGTAGTTTTAATTTTTTCTTATTTTTTGTTACAGTTTGTGAGATGATGTGGTTAGTTTCAGTTGATGAGATGATGTAGATGTGGATAGATGTATTGGAGGTCATGACATGGATATATATTGGGCATGGGTTGTTTTTGGACATATTTTATATGCATATTGATAGATGTATGGGTTGACTGGGATTGAGGTTATGATGACTGGATGTTTATATATGACTATGGATGTATGATATATGTATGATGAGTTTATCAAATATTTATGTTTTAGTTTATTACATGTTAGTTTTTTAATATTTATAGTTTTTTATTGATATTTCTTTAAAAAATAAAATAAATTTAGTAGCAGTTTTAAGTAGCTAATGCTAAATACATTACATATAATATGTTTAGTAGTGGTTACGCTTAGCCACCTCTAATATGTTCCATGAAAATTTCTTTTATTTTATTTATATTTCACCTGAATATTTTTTTTATTTAAGAACCACTTCTAAATAAAAAATTAATCACCGTGAAATGCTCTATAAACGACACATAACAAAACCACCATGAAATTAAAAAAAATTACCGCTAAATGAATAGTGACCATGCAATACATGGTGGTTTTAATAATCACCGATAAACTAATAGGTGATGGTTTAAACCACTGCTAATTCATGAAAAATATGTCGCTAATGCCCTATTTTTTGTAGTGAATTTATCTCACCAAAAGCAACATGGGATGACATTGAATGGATGCTGACTTCAACCTATGAGCTATTAAAGTTGTCTTGGAAGGTGCTGAAAAAGAACCCTCACCCAAGGGGAAATATTCATTCTAAGATGTGGATGAAGGATTTCCTTGAGTAATAAGAAGAGGGTCCTAATTGTCAGAACCCAATAGGATGTCCTTCATTGGAGAAGTGGGGAATTATTGCTAAATATTGGCCCACATTAGAGAAAGACCAATATGATTAGTGGAGGTATACAGTCAAGTCCGAAGTCCTTGTGAGAACCCACCTTTCCAGATTCCTAGTAATGTGGTTGAGAACCTACTTACTATCGTTCCATGAATCTAATGGCGATGTGAGGTCGGGAACATTTTTCATAGAGGTCAAGTTAGCAGAATGAAATCACATAGGGTTGGATTCTCCTATTTTGGAAAAACATTATCGGTTTTTATTGCACATATACATAGGGAAGTCCCCATACAAAATTTATAGAAAATTTCAAGTGTTGTGGGGGTGGATTGCGATTTACTTCAATTATAATTCCCTGCTGAGTGGATTTGAAGTCCCTAGAGGTTGGTTCCATCCATTCATTCTGGATATTTTTGGTATTCATCTATTATCTCTAAAATATGGTGAATCTCTAAATAATATGATTGTACTAAGAGAGTTTAAATTCTTCCCATATGGTGATACACCTACCTAAATGTTCGTTGGAAATGACCAGGGTGATGATACCATGAGGTCATACATGATTGAATTCGCAGATAGTGTGCTAGAAATCCATATTGACTGCGTGATCATAAATAAATCATATGATCCCTATAGATTTTATTTTCAAATAAAGTTTTTTCAACCAAATATATCTCCCACCTACATGTTCAGTTTGAGAAACACCCAATGGTGGCCTAAAAATTCTGGATCCTCATGGATTTGGAGGTATCCCAAGAGTCAATTAAGCTACCTCCACCACATTTATTTATTGGGTTAAACTTTAGGTATTCCAATAACTATATTTATTTCTACCAATAAGGGGTGTTAACAACAAGTTCCCCTTGAGTTGAGGACACAATGACTGCTAGATGGGGCAAGCACGGTAGGAAGGTTCATCCTAGGGGTGATGAAATTGAAGCTCTAAAATATTATAAATAATATCAGACATGTTCCATGGAGTATGATAGAGTTTAAAAGACCACATATTTCGAGCCCATTAGGTCTATTCGTCACCACTAGGAGGAGACCCGAGCTTTAGTTTCCTAGCCTCCCTCTAGAGTAGAGAGGCCTAGAAGGACATTAAAGTCAAAATATGCCGAGTATTCCTCATGAACCACCAAATAAAAATCTAATTATATCCTTCCTGAGGTGGTCTAAATATGGAACGACATAACCCATAACATCATATATTTATGGGTATTTCTTTAATTTATTATACATATCCCATAGCTTATAGATATTCCGTTACCCTATGATCTTCAACCTGAAACCAATTATGCCAAGTTGGGGTGGTATGTTTAGGAGTTGGAGATGTTAATATATGTTATGGATGAATAGATCTCAACCACAAAGTGGGTAACTTTTATGCAAGAACGAGGTGCTTCTGGGGGAGTGGATGACCAATCTATGGATTAATGGGATGAATTCATCGATGTTGGTGATGTAAGATTATTTATATTTCCTTTGTACCTAGAATCAGTTTTTTTGTGTAGATGAACTAATATTAAGTGTCCAATTTGACTTGAAGAAGGAGGCATCAACATAACTAGCCCCCCTAAGATATACTTCAATAGGCACACCGATTGGGGTTTAGAGGTATATCTCTGAGCCTAGGGAGTTATCTCTAGGTTAGAGATTAATAGAAAATGAGATGGAAGGGGGAACCTTTCTAGATTTAGTATCTATATTTGAGAAGACTTACATGGGTCCCTCACTATCTCAGTTGAAGAAACATAAGAGGGAAAATACATTGGCTAGGAGTATGTTCTGTAGTAAGTCTCCATAATTTCATTTAGTCCTATAATTTTCCTGACGTACCCATCTGACCATGCTTTCCCTTTTCAAGATCTTCTTTACTTTCCTCCCTCAATGGTTCTAGCACTAATCCCCTGGGAGTCAATGAAGACGATATATAAGGGCCATCAACTCTAGATGAAAACTTCATACCCTTAGCAGAAGAAGTGTTAGGATATCATAATTCATCTGTTCATGTCACTACAATAGGAGAACAACAACCTATTAATTCTGATTATACATAATAGGACATCATATAATAGGTTATAACTCTCCCTTTTGACAATATTTTAGGCCCAAAAAAAATTATTGGAGGACCCTGCAACAACCACTGTTGACCCTATCACTGTCTTGAGAGAAGTTAATTGGGATCTCATGTCATCATAGGATGGTGTTTCTACTGAAATAACTATGGGTGAATTTGGTGGAATAGAGTTGGGTCATTATCCCAATGTCCCAAATGTTTCCATGGGTGAGGATACCATGGGGCTTGGAGAATTAATTCATGAAATGAAAAATTGTGATATGAAACTTAAAGATATAATTGCATATATTAATATCCCCAACTTTTTAGAGGAGTTTGTGGAGTTCAATAAGGAGTTAGTTAGATGTGAGTCTTTATTTTTTCACGACCAAAATTTATATCTGATGTTTTAATCATGACTACTTGATTCATATAGATTTTTCCATGGAAAATATTACAGAGTCTATTGAGTGGTGGGGTACCAAGATTCCTCACCCTTCTCAAACAGATGAGGTACTAGTCCTAGACCCTGATGTGGTGAAATCCCAAGAGCCTTATTCCATGGCCTCTGAGCAACTTGAAAGGAGTGAATCTCATCTGGAGTTCCTTTCTCAAGATGAAAAAGTTATAGATGTAGGGGACACTTCCAATTGAGTAGTTGACCCACCAATGGGTGATAATTATTAACTTCTATGATTGTCTCCCTACCCTTTATATATATTATTCCCTAATTTAACGATGAGTTACACCTGTTATCCAGTGATATCAACTTTAGTGGTCGAGCCTAAGGGAGAGGCCTCCATGCCTATTCATTCAATAATAGAAGATTAAGCTGATAATAATTCATAAAGAGAGGAAAAATGTGTCTCCTTGAGTGAATTATTCCTAGAATATATATCTCCCTATGGAAGTGGATCTAAGTCAAACTTAGAGGCACATTATTCCTTTCATGCCACATGACATTTCATTTGGTGAGACATTTGGAAGTTAATCTTGAAGACAAATCTTAATGATCTAATATCATGAAATCACATACTCCTAACCTTGTTTTTCATTTTGGGGTATAACAGATTTGATTACTGAATGATCAATCATTCCATTAATTCAATCATCCAGTAATGGGAAGAGGAGTAAAGATCGCGGTAGGCTGATGTGCAGCTAGTGGGCCAATTTGAAGATCTTAGAGATGTTGTATCCTAGATGGATATTTTCCATGCCAAGGAAGTAGAGGATAATCAACACCTCATTGATGATAAATATATCCAGATGGTATGTATGTAAGAAGAATTAGATGTTGTGAAGGAAGATATTGTCTAACTCCACCAATCCTTAAAGAGGGTCTTAGCACAAGGAACAGATTTTGTTACTGTGGATAAGTATAAACTTCATCATGTTGGGGAATCTATCTCCACACAACTGAATAGGATTTATAAAAATTAAGATAAGGCTCGAGCCTCACTTCAATATATTAAAACTGACGACGATGAAAACTTGTAACACTTGGCAGAGATACTCCAGCATGTGGAAACTCCTCCAAATTTTGATATATGAATGAAAAATATTTTTTCCATTGATTATATGTTTCTTTATTCTATCCAATAGAATAACTTTATATTGGAATAGACTCATTTAAATGAACATCCTTGTGCCCATATGTCTAAATCATAATGAAAGGAATATAATAATGCTCCAAATTTTTGTTAGATTGCATGACCTAGAGAGCATAACTTGATTTTTTATGGGACCTTAAAATTGGCCTCATAGACTTTGCATCTTTTCCAATAGCAGTTTAAGGTCTTACGGGACAACAAAATGTAGTTTATGTTTTAGGTCGAACATCTTTGACCAATATTTATGGGAGTAATAATCCCAAATGAGGCTTATGAGATATGAATACCCCCCCCCTTTTAAGACAACTTATAGGTCATGATTATGAGATTTTTGAGTTGTGATACATATACTTAAGAAATGACTGCAGACCATGTTCAAAAGGTAGATTCCATTATGATAATCTAAATTCACACATAGATAAAATTATTTACTCCTAAGGATGACAATTTCACTATTTGACATTCCACATTTTGGAGCACTCACTATGCATAGCTAATTTGAGGTGTGTTATGCATAGTCAAATAAAGGTGTCTATCGGAGTTCAATTCCCTGACTATCAATAGAGAAGTTAAAACCAAGAGGATTTTATTTATCTCAAGGCCGTGAAGTATGAATCATCAAAATAGGGGTATTTAGAGACATAATGAGGGAAATTTGGGATTGTTCCTATCATTAACTAGGTGGCCGCAATCTCATTTTTATGTTGAGTAGCCCCCATAAGGATTTTCCTACCCTGATCAAGCTTATAGGAGGGTGTAGGGGATATTTTATATTTTGGATGATCCATAATGTATAATTTGTACATCACTATAAGAAGTGTGACTTTTAAGGCCTTTCCTTTAAGACAAAACATTCCTTGAATTTGATTATGACACGGTTTGGTCATGAAAAGATGGGATTATTTCCTGATCTATTTAAGATCATGTGATTCATGTTCAGTGTGAGAAACAAGAGGAGTTAGGGAGGTTAACCATATCATGTGATAGTGTTGGTCAACTATTTATTTTATGAATACCACATTATTGATTACATGGGTGTTGTCTTGTAGTTTTTTATCATGCGACTGAGATTAATATTTTTAGAGTTTAAGGACACCATGATTTAACCCAAGGCTATGTAGATAATGGAAAAAATAGGGCTTTCCATGCCCAAAAGGATGTCTCGGTATACTTATATTTGGCAGGGAGGTTGTAAATCATGATCTTGGGGTCTTTAAAATCAAGATTATTAAGGTAGTAAAAGTTCACAATGAATGACCACATACCATGTTCGAAAAGCGTCTTTAGTTATACAATTGTCAAAGTGTACAAAGATAAAAATATTTACTCATAAGGAAAAAAAGGTGCCTCTGGTTGATGGGCCATTTTGGGCCACTAATTATGAATAGAAAATTTGAGGCGTATTATACATAGTCAAAACAAAGGTGTCCATCAGAGTTAATCACTATCATGAATGATATCAAAATGGAAGATTGTGAAGATATGGGTCCCCCAATCTAAGGAATGTGACTGGTGAAATTGATGTGTCTAAGCATAAAGGAGGTATTTAAGCTAGCATTATCCATGGATATGAAACTCTCTACATAGATCTGACTCATATGTAAGGGAGAATGGTCATTTTTCTCTATAGATAGGCCTAAAATGAAAAATTCAGGTGCTACTATGTATCCCATCAAGGCGAGAATCAATCCACATGTAGTTCTTGAGTTCCCAACACCAATTAAGTTCTTGTGTGGGGATAGGGATATTTTTTAACATAGGATTATGAATATCAGGATAACCCATGCTAGGCCTTTCTTACATAGGACTGGCTCATGCACAAGGGAGTGTAAGTACTTTCACATGAATTCTTACCTTGAAAATGGGAGGACCCATTACAATGCGTGTTTCAATGCTGAATGATGTGAATTTAAACATTAAATGAAAGATATGTCAACCATGTAGTTTAACTTCATGAAGTGAATACATTGTTTACCTGGTGCGAAGATAAAGCATGTGGTCTTGTACCAGGATAATATCTTTGGGGTGAGATGTACATAGTTTAATTTTATGGTTCTTGGACAGTGGTTATGGAAACAATGAACCAAATAGGGCTTATTGGTCCAAGTATATCCCAACATACTTTGGGAATGTGTAGTGAAATTGTAATATATGATCTTGGGGGGCTCTTGGATCATGTGAATTTGAGATGGGAAAAGTACACAAATAATGGCCATAGAAAATGTTTGAAAATCCACTTCTATTACAATGTTGTATGAATGTACAAAGATAAAAGTATTTCCTCCTAAGGATAAAGGCGTCTCAAGCTAACATGCCATTTTGGGGCACTCATTATGGAGATCCAATTTGAGATGTAGTATACACATTTAAAACAAAGGCGTCCATCAGAGTTAAATGATCTCATCACCGATAGTGAAATGGAAGATTGAAAAGATATAAGTTCTCTAGGAAAAATGGTATGATGTGTGGATGTGATATGATCAAGTATTATGGAAGTGTTTAGACTAGAATTGTCCAAAATGTGTGTGGTTACTTACATGGATCTAGCTCATATGTAAGGAAGGGGTTACTTTTTTAAGATCCATATTGAAATCTCCTGCATTATTTTTATATGCATGAAAGAGAAGGAGTGTTTTTTTGCAGGGTATATGGCCCTTTGAGAGGATGGTAACATGTTTTTGGGTCTTACACCTTGTAGGAGTCCCATTTTAGTGAGCATGGCTGGGGATTATACCGAATAGGAGGCCCATGGTAGTGGTATTTGATTTTTCTAATGACATGATCATCACTAACCTCTAAGAACACAAGAGTCATGCTCAGTGTGAGAAATAAGAGGAATAGGAATATCATGAAATCCACAAAATCTCCTTAATCCATAGGTAGATGAGGGTGAGGATATGGAAGGTGGGGGAATGCCCTACAATAAATACTAAGGGCTTACTCTAGGAGGGATACCCTTGGGTGACCCTTTTGATAGGTGATGACCCCTTTCATAGGTGGATAGGAAGAGTAGGCATTAACCCTTATAGAAGGGAAAAGTAATTGATTCCTCCCACTACCCAAAATGGATATGTGCCTAGAATTTCTTCCATGACAAGGGTACTTTTTACCTAGAGAATGCTCAATTATAAGTATTCTGAGGACCCAATATGTTTTGTAGGCTAAGTAAGAAACATGTTTTACCAAGGTAATTCACAATATAATGGGAGACACACTGGCGTGTCTTTATCCATGATCATGAAAATATGGAGGCCTTGGTGGGGGTTTTGATTTGGTCTCCCTCAGACAGGAGTCCCAGGGAGAGGGGTTCCCTGTAATCAGTGGTGAAGGAGAGATATTAGAGGGTTCCCCATAGAGGGTGGGCCTGGGTGTGCTATAAGTTCTTTTCTCAAGAAAGGCCTAGGATAGATAAAGGTACTTTTCCAAGGTAAGGCCTAGGCAGGCTGAAGATGCTTCGCCTAGGTAAGACATGGGTGAGATGGAGATGCCTCGCATAGGGTGGACCTGGGTGAGCTGGAGATGCCTTGGGTAGGGTGGACCTGGAAAAGCTAGAGATTCCTCATGTAGAGTAGACTTAGGTGAGCTATAGATGCATCTTAGAAGATGAACAACCTAGGCAACAACACTTCAGTGTGGCTTTTCTCTAAGCTCTAATGGTCTCCTTGGGTGTCTTTGGATGACTGGTGATAGAGTTTTTAGCTACATAAGGGCCCTTATCCCTATTATTTTTTACTAGGGGATGGTTCCTCTCAAGGTTCTTGGTATTCTAGACCTTGAAGGACCTCAATTCATTGACTATTTCTAATTCCATCTTCTTTTGTAGGCTTAGGGCACTACTTGTGGGTTTCAAGGATTTTGGTGAGAGACTTGGGTGAACATGGCATCAATTGGCCTCTTCATATTACAATAATATCAAAAGAGGATCCCAATTGTCCTATTTATAGGAAAAACTCAGGACCCTAGGCGAAGGATATAATTCACACAGGCCCATCATGCAGGTATCTCATGTAGGATCCTCGCTCAGGTATTGGCTGCTTATATCGAGCCGCATAGGTTGGGAATGCATGAGCCTATTGGTGTGTAGGTGGGGTATACATGAGATCTAACTTTTTGAGTTCTTTGGATCCCTTTTCTCCTATACTACTTGAGGTATTTTCCACTAAATATTTGTATTACCATGTAAAAAATAGAGTGTCAAAAACCAAAAATACTCTTTCAAATCTCTATACATCTATGTATGACCAAAATGAATAGAGTAAAGAACTATGAGACTCTTATAATAGATACCTATTTAAATATAGTATGGATAGAACACATAAACCCTTATTAAACCATATCATTACATAATAATTAAGGTTGAACTCAGAAATGTTTCTCACCTTCTTTTTTATCTCTATATATCATCCTTGTGTGCCTCTTTTATCCTCACATGGATAGATGGTTGAACACTTATTTGAGAAAGATAATATTTATCCCCTTCCTTTAAGATTTCATGATACATACTTTTTCAAATTTATAAATATTGGATCATTTTTTATCCTCATCATATAAAATATATAATGATTATTTCAATTCAAAGCTTCGACTACCTTGTTCACTTTCCCAAGGTGGTAATGTATTGAGCAGTCATAATATTTAATCAGCTCCAACCATCATCTCTAGAACATTTTCAACTCCTTATGTGCTAATATATGCATTAATTTTTTTTATCAGTATATATATCAAACTTTTTTCTATAAATATAATTCCTTCACAACTTTAATGAAAATTTACCGCATGAAACTCCAAATCATGAGTTGGGTAATTTTTCTCATGAACATTTAATATTTGTGAGGTATAAGCTATAACCTTGTTATTTTGCATGAGAATTCATCCCAATCCCTTATTGGATGCATACCTATAGATTACAAGCCCTTATCCCCTATAGGGTAATGTAATCACAGGTGCACTGACTAATCCTCTCTTAAGTTCCTTGAAATTTTCCTCCCATTCATCTATCTATAGGAACTTGGATCCCTTCCGAGTTAACTTAGTGAGTGTATTGGACTATCATGATATTTTTTTCAAAAACCATTAATAATATATATCCAAACCAAGAAAAATGTGGATCTTCATCAATGTGGTTGGTCTATGCCAATGTTCATTAGCCTCTATATTTGATGGATCCACCGATATACCCTTTCTTGAGATTATATGACTAAAAAATGAAACCTTATGTAGCTAAAATTCACGTGTTGTAAATTTTTCATATAGTTTCTCCTTCCTTAGGGTATTTAGTACAATTATCAAGTGATCATAATAATCTTCATTTTTATTTTAATATATAATAATATCATCTATAAATAACATAAAAAATTGATTGAGGTAATCTCTAAAGACTCTATTCAATAAATTCATCAATATATCAGTGGGATTAGTATAACTAAATGGAATCACTATATATTTATAGTGCCCATAATTTGTATGGAATTTTGTCTTTGGTATATCCTTATTCTTAACCCTCAATTGATGATATCCAGAATAAAGGTAAATATTAGAAAATTATTGATCCATGCATAGTTAGTTAGAGAAATAATCAATACGGGGTAAATGATACTTTTTCTTGATTTTAACCTTGTTTAGTTCCTGATAATCAATACAAAGTTTCATAAATCCATATTTATTCTTAGCAAAAAGGAAACGTTCAACCCAAGGTGACACACTTGGCCAAATAAATCCCTATTTAAGATTCACCTAGATTTTCTTATTCAATTCCTATAACTTGACCGGGGCCATTCTATATAGAGTATTTGAAATAGATGTAACACTAGGTATGAGTTATATTGAGAAATCAACTTCAATATTTGGTGAAAGACTAGGAAAATATTTTTGAAAGACATCAATAAATTCCCACACAATAGGCATATCATCAATGTTGAGTTTCTCCCCAACCATATGAGATAAACACCCATTTTGAATGGGAATAAAGACCCATACAATGGATGTGATTTTGATCAGAAGTTCATATTTATCATCACACTGATAAATGATCCTAATTTGGTTTGGAATATAAATTGTAAATTCCCTTACTCAAAAATTAATGTGGTATTTATATATATAAATCCAATCCATGCCTAATATAGCATCAAATTCAACCAGAGGGAGAATAAAAAGATTTGTAGGAATCACATTCCCATAAACTTTAATTGGATAAGAATCATAGAATTGAGATACGATCATCGTATCATTAGGAGGTTTCACTGGTAATTCAAAATATAATAATTGATATGGTATTATTATACCCTTAGAAAATTCTTCAGATATAATAGAGTGAGCAGATCCATAGTCAAATAAGGCATTAGCAGTTCTAGAGTGAATAATAAGTGTACCTTTCACTACATCACTATTGTCCCCCTTATAAGAAATAGTGATCACATGAGATTTCCTTTTATCTTTTGTCTTGAGAGGTTTATGATGTTGATTTCATTATTAAACTTTATATTTGGGTACTAGTTAGCATAATTCTCATACTCCTTTCATTTTAAGCATTGGAGAAAAGGTGGTGCGTTAGTGGGTACCTTATTCTCTTCAATTTCATTAACCATACCATTCATTTCCTGTTGACATTCATGGGATTTATGACCCACTATTCCACATTAAAAGTACTTCCCAATTCCATTTAACCAGTTCCCTTGATATTTTTCCCATGTTTTTGGCATGTAGATGGATATAATTTCTTTCCACCATGTGATTTATTCATTTTTTTATGAGACTCGAGCTTCCTTTTCCTATAAAAACTATGGGAATGGTGGAAATATCAAATTTAAATTTCCACCTTGAGTTTACATAGAACGATTTCTTCATAACTAATAAATTATCTTATAGTTAATTACTTTCAGTGACTTTATTTTAGTCCACCAAAGAATCAATCAATGTTACATTCAGGTTGGATGATGATACCATAATCATAGCTCACAAGTCTTGTAAAATTTTCCTCATAGGTACCAATGTATTTATCATACTTATGCTTCATCTCATGGAATTTATTATCCATATTTGTACAAATAATAAAAGGTAAGTACATATTGAAAAATAATCACTTAAACTCATCCCACTCCATAGAGTCAATTTCTTCATGTTCCCTCATGTTCTTGATAAGATTCCAATGTTGATCTGATTCAACTTACAAATGATAAAAAACCACAATTAATTGTTCATGTTACAAATATTGGAGAATGGAAAATATCATTTTAGTGGTACTTATCCATTGTTCAATGATTAGTGGATCGGTCAAAACACTAAAAAAAGGTGTATGTGGTCTCATGAAGGATTCAACAAAAAGTTGTTCCCTAATTTTCTCATATGGAAGCTCGGTGTGATTCGTAGCTTGAGAAAGTTGTGTGAGCATAAAAAAATATTTTTCATTCAATCTCCCATTACATTTGGTTTCTCAGAAGGAAAATCATTTCATTGTATGTCACATTCAACAATAACACAATTCCTTCAGTTCCAACCATTTACTAAAACCAAAAAGCATAGTGCAAGAAACACTAATCATAGTGGAAAACCACATAATCAAGAAAGAAAAATTATTTATAGGATGTATTAAATCATGAAACCTTCTTTTCAATATATGAAACCTTAGGCTTACCTAGTTCATTTATGGTCTTTATTCAAATCCTTCATGATGTTTTGTAAATAGTTTGTGAATTTCCAAAGTATATACCCTAGTAGTGTCAAACCAGGTGTGCAATAAGGCATGTTTTCATGAACCAAGTGATGATCGAGTTTAGATTAATGAACCATTTTAAAATTTATTACCTCAAGGTAATTTTTTTCTAGATCAACATCCACTTATAGTATCTATATAGGGATATAATTTCTTAGAAACCACTCTCACTATCCTTCACAAAAACTCCAAGACATTTTCTTATACCTTGACCTATCCCTAGACATATCCCTTGGTTTCTCACTAAACTTTTATCATCCTAGTTACAAAGGTTAACTAAACCTTTCCTTTGATACCAACTATAAAGACCCACACTTCTCATACATAAATATTATATCTTAATAGTCAAATATTCATTACATAACATAATGATCCATGCCAAAATAGTTTAGGTCTAGTTCCTTTGGAAACTTGGACACATAAAAAACTTTTCCATAAGTGAGCTACGTCATCTCCCACTAAGTTATTCATAAATATCACCCTTCTTATAAATGTCATATATAATTACTTTATTCATAACCTGGGGAAAGGAAACATAATAATGGGTGAGATCAGATGCTCGGTAAAGGAAAACAAGGGGGATATTAACATGATATGATCATAAAGATATGATAACACGAGAATAACATTTTAAAACCATACCATGGATATCATAGATCATAAACTTGAGTCATGGAATAAATATTTTCAGTTCATAATACATGAATCATAAAGGAATAAAAGAGCATCATCCATGATATAATAACATTATCATGAGGTATAGATTTGTGGTATACACATAAGAATAGAAAATCTCATGCCAAGGATAACCAACAAGACGTTCATAACATGTTAATCTTGGAATAAACACCCATGTACCCACCTTGGGATTGGGATAACCTCCCATGTACCCTCTTTTTCGAGCTTGGGATAACCTCTCATGTTCCCAATTTTGGGAATAAGATAACCTCTTGTGCACTATTTGAACTCATAGAATATTAATCATTAAACAATTTATTGGAGTGAAATATAGGTCTCAACCATCACATAATCTATATATTTATATTCCATAAGATCATAAAACTTTCATCATATCATAACCCATAGAATGGAAGTGATTTTTATAAACATTTCATCATAGCATAACCCATAGAAAGGAAATTGGGTTCATAATCATCTTATCAATTCATCATAGAACTACTCATGGAAAATGAATGGGTTTCATTAACATCTCTTCATCATAATCCTAAAACATCCATAGAAAGAATAATAATGGTATAATTGGATCATATCTCCAGAAAAACATAAGCATCACTAATGGTTGTTATCATTGATGAATATAAATTCCATAAAAAGATTATTGAAACATTCTTGAGGAAAATATTATTTGTATTTTGAAAAAACTTCTTTAAAATATAAAAATCTATCAAATATTAAATTAAAATTTTATTTGAAAATAACCTTGGAAACTTTTAAAGGAAGATTTAAATCCTGGAGCAGTCATGATGGTGGAAAATATTGTTTATGTCGTACACATTAAAACAAATATTCCTTTCACATTTTTGTGAAAAATTCAATAAAGACTTGTTTGGAAAATGACAAGAATATTACTTTTAAACAACTTTTAAAAAACAAACACAGGTAAATATTTCTGTTGGTTGGAGTGAGTATCTTAAGAGGGGGGGGGGGGGTGGATTGAGTACCCAATAAATTTTTTTTGTTAAAAAATGGATTAAGTAAAATCCACTATGTAAATAAAACAACCCATTTAGTTAAAATAGAAGATCGATATAAGTTTTAATCTTTTAAAATATTTCTCAAAGATTGATTAAGTCTCACTTAAAACAATATAAAATACTTTAACTTTTGAAATCAATTTACTAAACCAAAACCTTATATAAACACCAATTAAAACTAACTATCAAAGAATTGGTTTTGTTTTCAATTTAAAACAGATTTAATTTAAAGAAAACAAATAAAACAAAACAAACAAAAAACAGAGAGGAATAAAATACAAGAGGTTTAGTCTCAAGAAGAGACTTAATACTCTTCACTTGGAAATCACCTGATGCCAAGTATATTATATAAAATAATCTATGATCCACAACCTGGATCGGGTCTACAATAGAAATGATGTCCAGGCCACACAGGACATCTTCCACAAAACCCATGGGAATAACAAATGATAGGCCACACCGAGACCACTTTAAAAATGCTATGGGAAAATTAGAATAAAGAGAGTGTTGATAAGATATCTAGTATCTTATGGTTCATGCTCATGAGATAGTGTGTGTGTTTAAAATATATTAAAACACACACTACTCATAATGTAAATAAAATAAATATATTGATCAAATAATAGATGTAAAGAAGGTATGTGCTCGGTCTGATAATCACAGAATCTTTTGACTCCTTGAGTGCATCTTGAGTGGTAGTTTGAGTCGAGTTTCTGATGTTTTTAGTACCAAAGAGCGTCGTAAACTCTTTTTTTCTATAATATCCACTCTTTCACATATTTTTGAAGGAAAGTATCTATGTTTAGTGTCTTAGGAAATGTCATTTTACGGTTCTTCAATATGTTCTTATCCCACTTTGCATGTGCATAAAAACCTCTAAGTATAGAGTTTATTTTCTTATTTCTATTATGCACATCATCACATGAGGGAATCTACTTCAAACTTTAACATCTACAGTAGTAGGTAGAATCATCTAGATCCTCTAATCCTCATACTTAATGTATGAAATTAACTTTAATTCATCTATTTATGTCATTTAAGGAATAATAATTAAAATAAGTTTTAGTATTAAATTTCATAATCTATCCATTATAAATAGTTAATTCAAAATAAACAGAATTTTGGTGGTGAGTCCTCTTGAAAAGTGAGACAATATCTGGTAGTGAGTCATCCTAATAGTGACTAAAGTAGACAATGAGACATCTCAGTGGTGAGTCAGGCTGGTGGTGATTCAGGCTTTAATGATGACTCATGTCTGGCGCTAGGTGTTTCTAACACTTTCCAAATTTCAGGTTCAATGAAAATTCATCCTTTGATGGTAGAAATTCTCATACTTTTCCAAAATTCCATTCTTGTAGCGACTAATCTTCAACGGTGAGTAAAACTTGGCAGTGAATCAGCCTCAACAGTGAGTAATCTTTGGTTGTGACTTAGCCTCAACGGTGAGTCATACTTAGCCAAATTTTCATCAACTTATCTTATATTATAAAATACTACCATAATAGATACAACTCATTAATAGCATAATAAACATGATTTTGTGATAATTAAAACAATTTTACCTATAATATCCCCCTTTTTTATGATAAAAATCATGGAATTTTATACACATGGTATCAAAAATAAAACTTGACATTTTATTTAAAAAAAATCAAATAATGGGATATATAGTATTAAATAAAGTTATTCACACATATATGGAAATATCGGTATGATAGAAAAGTAATACTAATATATAAATAAAAATTCCATATTCTTCTCCCCATTTTAGGATTATCAAAAACTGAATAGAAGAAAAGAAATTCATAGAAGCAGAATATGAAGAAACAGAATAGGAATAGTAATAAAAATTCCATTTAGAAAAGACAATGAAAATACTTCCAAAAAGGTGTAACAAAAAGTTACACAAAAACTTACCATCAAAGAAAAAAAGTCCAAGTTCAATGATTCTTATCAGGATGGGTTGAAGGTATATCAAAGGCTTTATCGTTCCCTTTATCTAAAGTAGAAGGCTCAACATCAGAACTTGAAGGATCTCTGGGAATGGCTGTAGGAATACCAGTCAAAGGAGGAGGCTCTCTGATGAGGATTGGTATGAGGTGTTGCATGACTTCTCTGGGAGAGAGGGAAAAGGGTTGTAAATAGGCTGGAAAGGGTGCATGAGGATCTCTGGTAACACCAGGCCTGAAGTACTTTGGATTAGTATCTAGAGGGCTTTGATGAGCTATAACAGGAATGGCCTTATGATCCACAACAATAGTTCCATAAACATGTATAAATGGATTCATGAGATTTATGAAATCCATGATGACATTTCTACCTCTCTCCATTGTACTAAAGAAATATTTCTTCTCTTCCATAAAAATCTTTAACATAGGATTAATTACCTTAAATTGATTTAATTTCTCTTTAAAGGCTTATCTGAATAGAGGCGTTCTCAGATTCTCTACGAGATACTTAAAATGAGCATTCAACTCATGCTTAGTATATATACTAGAAAGATAATACTTTATGGATTTGATGATGGTATCTCTATCATATTTCATTTCTTTCACATACTATTTAATCGATATGATTACATGATCACAATTAAATCTGATTTTACTTAAAGTCTCCTAAGGTTGGTCTGATACAACACTTGAAGAAACTATAAGATATTCTATGATAACTGTCCCAATCATATCAAGATCAATAATGGGAGGAGTAGTATAACTTGAAGCTACTGAAGTAAGGTTCTCAACCCTCTCAAGTAAAGCATTTATAGAGGTATAAAAGGTTGTTTTCATCCCTTCTAACACATATTTCACAGAATCCAGCTCACTGGAAAACTTTTTATTTCCAATTTCTACTTCCTAAATGTGGTGCATCATTTTTGGTAGAATATGTTTTATCACAAACTCAAAAAATATCTTTCACCCCATTCACTTAACTTAATTAAACAATGTGCATGATTTTTCATAATCACAAAAAAATTAGAAATTAGCTTTTCTATAAAAGATTCCAGGTCACCTTTGGTAACAACATCCACTAGCACTAGATGGGTAGTAGGGGTAGGTAAGGGTACATGCACAATGGTAGGTGCATATATATTAGAAGAAAAACTCTCCAACTGACCCATAGCATTAATTTGATTCACCAAATATCCCTTAGGATAAATTGATTATCGAATATCAGGACCACCATTATTTAGTGGACTCCCTTGAAACTTATCAAATTCCTCAAACATTGGGCCAATACAACTTTCATAAGACATAATAAGAGTCTCAACAAGTATAGGCTCTGGAGTTGTAGATACAACCACAATGGGTACAATAACATGAGCCTTAACAGATCTTTGTACTTAACTTGGTAGCTTAACAGCAGTAGGGTCAACTCCCATATCCTCACTAACTAACTTCTCAATAACATTAGTAACCTTCATCTTCTCATCCACTAAATTCCCAACAACAGTCTACTCAACTTCCATTTGAACACCATATTAAGGTACACTAAGATCACCACCACCAATAGGATCAACTTGACAACTTTTAAGATTTGTGGATTCCTCCCCCTCAAACAATTCAACTCTCTCTTCTCTAGTATCTAGATCCACTTATTCAACAAGTATGGGTCTTTCTTCAGAACTAAAAAAACTTGATAATCATGGATAAAAGATAAGTGCCTATGGAATCTCATCATCCTAATCTCTAATGTGTTAATCAGGACCATCAGAATCTCCATCACTATCACTACCATCTGTATCTACATTTCCATTACCATTATCATCTTTATCCTCCTTATTATTCATCTTCTTCATCACCATTTCCATTTTCATTTTCCTAAGTGGATTTGTAAGAACTCTTAAATTGATCTTTACGCGAAACTTCTATCTCTTACTCATCACTACCTTCTTTTAGGAGTTTCTCTCTCACAGGGAGTGTCCTAAGAGGACTAGAAGCACCAAAGGTTATAGTAGGAGGGATTTTGGACAAGTCTGGATCACTTCCTTCATCCACAGGAAACTCATGCTCCTCATGACCAGAGGCAGAAACTTCATCTTCATCTTTATCCAAATATTTCACCACTTCATCTGGTTTCAAACTAGGATATACAATATATTTCAGTCTTGACTGATAGTAAACTGGGTTGAGCTCATCATACATCCTTTTAGTATCATTGACTAACAACTAAAATTTTTATTGATTTAAGTAGAAATACAGAAGACAGAGAAGTAGGGAAACAAGGAACATGGGGGATCATGGGGGTCTAAAATAATGTAGGCCCAAAGAATAATTAATAAAAAAACGTCATCCCCTCCCAAGGAAAAGAACCTATACTAAGAAAGGAAGACATACTTTGATTCGGGGACACCATAGATGCCAAGAAATCAGAAACCTGGTTCCCCTCCCTCCATGTGTGGGTAATCTCAATGTGATTTCCCAGGATATGTTTGTACATTCTAATGATATAAGAAACATTCCAAGGAAAGTGTCCAGTACCTGATAATGCTTTGAATAGGATTATAGAATCAGTTTCCACCGCATTGAGCATGATGTGTCGCTTCCCACACAACTCCATCCCTGTGAACATCATCCACGCCTCAGCCTGTAAGACATCGCCCCTAGCATAGAAGGCTGAGAAAGCAGCAATAACTGATCCCTCTTGGTTCCTGATGATGCCTCTGCCTCGCATCTCCCCCCTGATCAAAGAGCCATCCATGTTGAGTTTAATCCCAAATTGGAGAGGACGTCAGCAAACCTAATGCCCCTATCCCTGACCATTGGCCTGTATGGAAAGAAACTGATTCGAGATAAGTCCTCTAACCGATGGTGCGGCATGGAAGTCCATGCATAACTAGACCAGGCCCTGAAATAGATTCTTTACTATGAAGAGAATGTTAATCTATGATCCTCGAGTGTTTTTGTGGTACACATCATTCCTCGCTATCCAGATATTCCATCACCCTTCCAAAAAAGAAACCGCCCTCACCTTATGCTCGGGACCATGATCTATCGCTCCCTAAAACCACGCACTGAGGAAGACCTCCTGCATCCCTCCCTGGCCATTCTAACCTGTGAATGAACCGAAGGCCTACCAAATTCACCTATCCCACTCACTATCAAAGAATAGATGGCCCATTGTTTCTTGCTTGGGGTCGAGGTAGCACCAGCGCCGAGAAGCAAAGTGAAAACCCATGTGTTTGATGTTTTCATTAGTGGGCAGAGCACATTCCCTCACCTACCACACCAGAAAATCAAATTTGGAGGGTCCCTCCTTACACCACAATGTCACCCCAAAGGATCAACATTGGAAGCATCCCCCATCATCTGGGTAAAATCCTTTAATGAAAACTCACCCAACGTGCGGCCTGTAAAAATAAGGTTATCAGGTTATTCATTGGTAACCATGTTATTAAAAATAGCGCATTGATTCTCACCAAGAATTTCCTGAAGAAAACCCGAATGACCGCTAGACTCTCGAAATGAAATATTCGGGGTGGGGCATCCAGGGAACCAAAGCCTGCCTACCCCCTAATCTTGAAGCCAAAAATTAATGTCTCCTCTCCCCACTAACCAACTAGAGTGCTGATGCAAGAATTCCATGTACGAGTTAATCAGGTTCCAAATCATAGAAGGTCACATCCTTGCCTCATTCACATTCATACTATATTTATCCTACATCATCTTGCCCCATACTATTCGGGCTTCCAAAGCCTCCCATGCAAGTTTAGCATGGATCCCTTGCATGGTCAAGGAAAAACTCCTCAAGTTGATGCCCCCTTCCGATAGAGGTCTAGAAAGATGGTTGCCTGGAGCCCAATGATGTTTCCCCTCCATCTGCCCATCCCAAATAAAGGACACCATAATCCTCTCTATGTTAGCTATAACACTGCTGGGAACCTTCAAGGTGGACAAAATGTGCATGGTAATGGAAACAAGGACACTATTCACAAGGGTAATGTGACCTCCAAAAGAGAGAAATATGTTTTTCCAATTGTAGATGCACCCCAAGATCTTGCCAACAAGATTATCTAAATGATGAATTATAAGAGAGAAAGGACTCACCAGCGCTCTAAGGTACTCCATAGGAAATTCTCCCCTACTCATATTCAAGATAGCATCAAGGGCCCTAGCCATGCTTTCATAGATGTTCTTGGTTGTATAATACGGGATTTTATCCATATTCACCACCTACCCACTCCACAAACAATAATCCCCAAGAAGCTCGTCCATCCCCTACATTGACCTCCTACCACCATTGATAAACACAATTGTATCTTCTGCAAACATCAAGTTTTATATACCTCTTTTTGTATACCTATTTCGATAGGTAGGAATTTTCCCATACAAAGGCCCCATTTAATATAGTATCTAAAATAATTTTGGGAGAGGATGAAGAGAGTTGGGGACAATGGGTCTCCTTGCCTAAGACCTCTACAAGACTTAAAGAACCCAAATTTCTTACCCATAAATGAGGTTGATATCCAAGCTGAGATGAAGTAACGGAAAAGAAGATCACTAGTCCAATTAGAGAAACCCATGCAAGCCAACACCCTTAAAATGAAACCCCACTCCAATCAGTCATAATCATTGCTCATATCTAATTTGATCACCAAGTTACCCCCAAAATATTTATTGTTGATGTCACTAACCATTTCTTGCACCACTCCAATTTCCCCCTGAATGGACCTTCCTTTGATAAATCCATGCTACTCAGAAGACACCCAGGTATTCAAATGAGGGGCCACCCTTTTATTGAGAAGGCTGGATAGAACCTTGTACGACATATTAAACATGCTTATGGGATAATACTGATCAATGGATTTTGGGTTTCATATCTTCAGAATCAGAACCATCTTGGTTGCACAGGAAATACACGGTGAATTCCCTCCCTGAAAAAAGTCATGCACTGCCCTCATTAAGTCACCCTTGACAGTGTCCCAAACCACCCTGTAGAAGGATCTAGGAACGTCGTCGGGCCCAGGTGCACTCTATGGATTCAAAGACCAGACCACCTCATGCACTTCATCCTCCTTTGGAGTCCTCCTCAAACTAAAACCATCTTCCTCTGAAACACTGCTGGGGATATCCTCAAAGAGATCATCATCACCCCTCGGGTACCCACCGACCAAGATGGGATTATGACCTTCCAGTAAAGACTGGATGCCGTCATTAGCCATGGATCCCACCTTATCATGATCATTAGAATAAGAACCATCATCCCTAAGAATGTTCAGCCTCTGTACGTGACGTCTCTCTTTAATGCAGGCATGGAAGAAGCTCGTGTTCTGGTCCCCCTCACGAACCCACCGAATTCTAGATCCCTCTCTAGCCAAATGTTCCTGCCTCAGGAGGGTATCAGAGAGAAGGTATTTTTTAATCCTTAAATCATGAAAAAGGTTCTCATCCCATTCCTGTTCCAGACCTGCCTCCATTCAATCGACCTCCCTACTGATCCCAACCAAGTCCTGATCCCTTACTAGAATATCTCTCCTCCATCAGCCTAAAAGGAGTTTAAGACGCATAATCTTGTTATAGATAGTAATCCATGGAGTCCTAGAATGATGAAGACTCCATGCCTCCTGAACCACATCATAGAACCCTAATTTCTCCACCCAGATGTTATAGAAATGGAACTACTCCTCTCATAATGACCCTGAATCCAAGGATAGATGAAGTGGAGAATGATCTGAGAGACACTGCACCAAGTGAGAAACATTAGTGTTTGGAAAAATAGAAACAACAGATTCATTCATCAAACACCTGTCAAGATGACACCAAGTCCATCGTCCTCCACATTGTTTATTACATCAGGTGAAGTTATCTCCTTCATACCCCTCATCCAGAAGACCATTCCTTTCCATGAACGAAATAAAGGCTTGGCTACCGCACCGAGGAAAGGAATCACCCACCTGTTTTTCCTCTAATCTTGTGATAATGTTGAAATCTCCCCTGATGATCCAGGGAACTCTATATAAGATGAGACCATCCAGATCCCCCCATAGACTCTCTCTATCAAGAATATTACACTTTGCATATATGAAGGAAAAGAGAAACGATTGAGACCCTACAGAAATCTTCGTGGTCAGAGATTGATCTGAAACACTATTAAAATCAACTGAAATATTGTCCTTCCAAAACAGCTATATTTGAGGATTGGGAGGATCCTCGTGCATGAACCCATTCAGATGAAGCCTTTAAGAAAATTCCTTGATCTTGATGGATACTTTCTTAGGTTCTAGAATCGCAATCATAGAAACAGAATTATTACAGATTTCATTGACAATGAAAACAGATTTTGCCCGAGCCCCAAGACCACAAGCATTCCATATTAGTACTCTAAACATTGGAACAAGTAGGTATGGCTTTTTCCCCAGACTCCTGGACCTTGACATGAAGAAGTGACACTAGGGAGACCACCACTCCAATTCTGGTTTGAGACCGGGTGTAGATACAGCTTTGTGCCTTCGAACGAACTATCCCTGGAGAGTGCATGCCATTGGGAATCGCCCTGAACGTATTCTCTAGAGATCCAAAGCATTGATTGATCACCTTACTCTGAACATACCTTGAAAAAACTGGATGCAATTGCAGCAAGGAGGAGATCCCTGCCGAAGAAGGTGATGGCAGGAGAGAAGAAATCACCGGATGAAGAGAGAGCTCCATCACTACTAGAATTTTTACTTTTGGAGGTGGGAGACCTGTAGCGGACGCCATTTGGCAGCCGCTAATGCTATCAACAGCGACCTCCAAATGGCAGCCACTGCAAAGAAGACCTAATTTTACCCCTTTTCCCCTCCCGACCCCCCCCCCCCAATTACCCTCCCCGACCCCGCCCCCCGACCCCGCGACCCTGACCTCGGCGACCCCACCCCCGGCCACCCCGACCCCCGGTGACCCCTACGACCCCGACCCCCGGCGACCCCTGGCTACCTTCAGCAACCTAACCCCCGATGATCTCAACCCCCAGCGACCCCCGACGACCCCGACCCTGCATTGCGCTACTCGCAACCCCGACAACCCCCTACACCACCTGCAACCCTACGTTTCACCACCCGCGACCCCAACAGCCTGCGCTGCACCTTCGAACAGTCTTGCCCCCTTCGTCCCCTCCCGGCCCCGCTGCATCCCTCCAGTGAGTCCTCACGTCCTGCCTCCATCGGACCCTTCCGGTTCGTCGTGCCCCGCCGTGTAGAACCCTCCCACGCTTCATCCAGAAATTTTGCCGCTTTCAATTATCGTCGTCGAACCCCTGTCATCAAGTCGATGCGCCATCATGAATCCACAATCGAGTCGCACCCCATTACCCATGGTCGAGTCCTCTGCAGGTAATGTTTTTTATCCTTCAAAGTTAGCTTTGAAGTCATTGGTTTTTAAATTTAATGATATGTGTTTGTTTTGAATTTAAATAAGATATTTCACTTTTTATTTCTATTAAATACATATATGGATAAGAGATGGATTGATATGCAAGATAGGTTTTTGGCTGAATATTTTGAAGGGATTAAGCAATTTATGGATTTCGCCAACAGATTTCCAAGCGATATGATTAGTTTTCCATGCATAAAATGTGCAAATAGATATATCTTCAAATGAGATAGTGTTAGAGAACATTTGTTTTTGAATGGGTTTTTGAAAAACTGTAAGACATGGACACATCATGGAGAAGATTCTGTTTCATGTCATCACTCGGAAAGTATTCATATGAATGTTGATTCGAGAACAGTTGATCCGATGAACATAATGCTCAATGATATGATGCGCCAGTTTCAACCTGGAGACAGTAATGTCGTAAATGACAACATTGTATCGAGTAATCCTCATTCTTCTGCAGATGGAGAAGCATTGAAATTATTTGAAATTATTGACGATGCGTGTACTGAATTATATCCTGGATGCACTAAATTTAGTAAAGGGTGGTTCATCGTTGAATTGTTACACCTGAAATCTTTGAACCAGTGGTCAGACACCTCATTCAACATGTTTTTGGTGTTGTTGAAGAAAGTACTCCCTACTAAAGCAAAGATTCCGGAGTCATTCTATCAAGCTCAGAAGTTGACTAGTGATCTTGGTTTTACATGTGATACAATTGATGTGTGTCGCAATAATTGTATGTTGTTCAGAAAAGAGAATGCACAATTAAATATTTGTACTGTTTTCTATACATCCAGGTGGAAGACCAATGAGATTAATCAAGGTAGTCAGATTCTTCCTGGGAGAGTCTTGAATCAAGGGAAACAAGTTGCCGCTAAACAAATGCATTATTTCCCACTGAAACTGAGACTGAAGATATTCTTCATGTCAACTAAAATTTCTAAATTGATGACTTGGCATTCAGAGAGAAATAAATAGGTTGATAAATTAACTCACCCAACAGATTATTTGGCATGGAAAGAGTTTGATCAAAGACACACAGACTTTTCCTGAGATGATCGTAATATTTGACTAGGTTTGGCAGCAGATGGTTTTAACCCATTTAGGTCCATGGTTTGTGCGACATATAGTACGTGGCCAGTGGTGTTGGTTCCATACAACATTCCCCCATGGGTATGTATGAAGCAACCTTTTTTGTTACTATCAATTCTAATTGATGGACCGAGAGGACCTGGCGATAAAATTGATGTTTACATGAAACCTTTGATTGATGAGCTGCAAGAATTTTGGGCCGATGGTGTAATGACTTTTAACTCGACAGCTAATGAAATGTTTAGACTTCGGGCCGTTTTGTTATGGAAAATTAATGATTTCTCAGTGTGTGCTAACTTACTAGGTTGGAGTACAAAAGGAGAATTTTCTTGCCCTTGTTGTAATAAGAGTAAGAAATCTATATGGCTTAAGAACTATAGAAAGTGGGCATATCTTGGTCATAGGTGCTTTCTTCCTCCATTGCACAGGTTCAGAAAAGACCATGTATCGTTTGATGGGAATAGAGAGTATGAACCATCACCAAAAATATTGTCTGGGGTTCAAATTTGTGCACAACTTTATCAAGAAAACATCCATACAATGTATGATTTTCAAGATTTATTGGCTCCTACATTGCCTTCTATTCCTGCTGCAAATAGACAGCACAGTCATAATTGGAAGAAATAGAGTATTTTTTTGAATTGCCTTATTGGAAATATAATATTTTAAGACATAATTTGGATGTGATGCACATTGAAAAAATGTATGTGATAATATTTGTGCACCATTTTAGGCGTCAAGGGGAAATCAAAGGATAGTGCCAATTCTTGACGTGATTTGCAAGAAATGGGATTGAGAAAACCTTTACATTTACAACCGGGTGAAGGAAATCATGCATACATGCCTGTTGTGCAGTACACAATGAGTAAAAAAGAGAAACAAACATTTCTATCAATTTTGAAGACTGTTAAGGTGCGAGATGGTTATTTCTCTAATATTTCCAAGCATGTGAATATGACGAGCATGACATTACAGGGGTTGAAAAGTCACGATAATCATATTCTACTTCAACAGTTAATTCCTATAGCAATTCTTGATTGCTTACCTGCCCAGGTTGAGCCGTTGATTGAAGTTTCTAATTTTTTCAGATAGCTCTGTTCAAGGAATCATCGCATGAGTGATTTGAAAAAGCTATAGGATAAGATTGTACTTGCACTATGTCACCTAGAAAAACTATTTCCACCGTCTTTTTTTAATTTCATGGTTCACTTGACCGTTCATTTAACTGGTGAAGTCATTTCTGGCGGTCCTGTACGATTCAGGTGGATGTATCTAATAGAGCGATACTTAAATACATTGAAACGATATGTGCGCAACAAACCTCGTTCGGAAGCCTCAATTGACAAGGGATATTTAATGGATGAGTGTACTAATTTTTGTGCTTCATATATTGATGAGGTTGACACAAATATAGAAAAAACCTCCCAGAATGACAAGGGTCTAATTGGAGAAGGAATAACGTTTGATATGCGGAATGATGAGTGGGTTCAAGCTCATCGATATGTGTTGTTCAACACTCCATCAGTTTTTCCATTGATACAGTAAGTTTCATAGTTGATGTGTATTTTGTTTCTATATTTATTTTATTGCTTAACTT
Source organism: Viscum album (assembly GCA_963277665.1). NCBI lineage: Eukaryota > Viridiplantae > Streptophyta > Magnoliopsida > Santalales > Viscaceae > Viscum > Viscum album. The sequence continues at coordinate 913,170,593 of OY728145.1, forward strand.
ATATTGTGTTGTGATTTAGGATGCATATCGCTGATTTGAAATGTGAAAGGCCCCGTGCAACTGACTATCAAATCCAAAAACATCATTTCAACACATTTCATGAGTGGTTCAAGACTCATGTACATATAATTGATTTAATATTTTTATAGTGAAACTTAGTTGTATTTTCACAATCCTTTATCCATTAAACTATATATGTGAAATTTGAAGATTCAAAAGTTACATGATTTAACCCATCATGTGAGCGAAGAACTCAACCAACTAGCTGATGGTCCATTTATTACAGCTCGACGCTACAAGTCTTTGGATGCTAACGGATTCCGATTTCGTATTAGCGATGTTGACATGAACCGAGCCACACAAAATAGTGGTGTTGGTTGTTCTTTTGTTGATGCAGGTTATTATTATGGATTACTGAGAGATATTATTGAGGTTTTTTATGGTCGTGGTTTAAAACACATATTATTAAGGTGTGATTGGGTTGATCCGGTTCGTGGAACGAAAGTTTATAACTTCCAATTTACATTAGTAAACTTTAACAATATGCTATATAAAGATGACAGAGTAAGCAGTGAGCCCTTCATACTGACATCACAGGCAGAACAAGTTTACTTTGTCGGCATTGATTCTGATTGGAAAGTTATGGTGAAAATGTCTAGAAGAGGGGTTAGTCTGATTGACCAAGAGGAACCTGACGTTGTCGCATTTCCTGATCAAACACTTGACCAAACAATAGTAGCTATACGAGATGAAGATATACAGTGAGCCAAAGAGACAGTTAAAGAAGATACTATAGACTTTCATGATTAGTGAAAATTGTAATTATATCCCCAGTTATTGTTTGTAAAAATATTTATAAGTTGTATATGTATAAAAATTGATTGATTTAACTATAATTTCTTTTAATTTCGGCATGTCATAGGGTGGTCACAGTGGTTCACCTGATGTTGTCGGTATGTATGTTTTCAATTTTTTAAATTAATTAATTGTAATGTTATGTGTATATTTACCTAACTATTTCTAATCATTAATTTATATTGTAATTAAATTATGAATTTATGTTTATCAGGATCTAGTGCGTCTTCTAGTAGACACGGGGGTCCTGGTAGAGGGGTTCGATCCTGGAACTCTAGAGCCCGATTGGATGTGTTATTTGATGAAACATTTCATCCAGTCGGAGAAGGTGGTACTGTATTGAGTCGTCAGTTTGGGCATATGATACAAGACTCACACATATTTCCTCTGACAACTCGTGAATGGAGTTCTTTCCCCTAGGATACGATGGACAGATTATGGAGGGAGGTTTAGGTAAAATCATTGTTAAATTTTTCATGATATTGTTATTATTATTGTCCCATCTACTGACAATTTTTTTAACAGGATAATTTGACATCCTGTCCAGATGAGTTTAGAGCTGTATGTGTGTCCAAATGCTGAAAATTTTGGAAGGATTACAAGTCAAGGGTGAAGAGAGATCACTGGACACCATTTGCGGGTGTGACCGACATTCTACAGCGAGTCCCTTCGGGCATTCTTCCCTAGAAGTAGCAGGATTTGGTTGCATTTTGGTCGAGTGAGGCAGCGATGGTAAGATTTATTACTTTTAATCTATAAATGACTAATTTTTCAAATGTCTATTAATTAAATATGTTGAATGTAGACCGAGTCTACTCATCATTCACATAATCGGGTGATGCAGGGCACGCCTTCTAGACTTGGCACTCGACATGTGTCACAGCTCAGACATGATGTAAGTTTAAAATTCACAATTCATTCATATTTTAAAAATGTTTTAGTATAACATGGTGAACCCCTTTATTATAGTTACACCAATGCGGTGAGCCGATCGATCGGATGTCCATATGGGTGAGGACTTGTAGGGCGGGTGATCCCGATGTTTTCGGTGTTATAGTAAGAAAATTATTTACTAATAAATGTATTTTTATTTTATATTAATTATTTATATTTGTTCATTGATTTATTATATGCTACAGGCTCAGTTTGACGCTCAGTTAGAAGAGTTTCCAAAGGAGAAATGTCGTAGTACTGTGCATAGAGATGAAATATTTCACCGTGTCGTGGGGCGTGACAGTCATGGTTATTATTTGACTTATGGTGGTGGTGTCCATGGCGTGCAGTTGTTAGAGAAAATGTGATGGGTGCATCCAGAGATTCAGGGATGCACACACAGACTGAGATAGATGCTGTCATGCAGGATATGCAGTGCAATATGGATGCGCAGTTTCAGCATTTGCGTGCAGAGTATGAGGAGAGGTTGTCATATATGTCATCACGTATCAATGAAATGACGACACAACAAGTGACGCCACAGGTAAACATTAAAACAAACCATAATCAGATTGACTTTTATTGATATGTTTAAGATACATAATATTGATATGTATTGTAGGCTCTGAATATAGCTGGTGGACATCACAGTGATATTGGTGATCCAGATAAGGATGAACCCCATGCATAAGGTAATTTCATTTGTGTTGATGAATTATCTAGTATTTGTGGATGACATCTTTGTGCACTCCAAAACTGATGTGGTCATACCCATATCTTGAAATCATCCAGATTACACTTATTGAGCATCGACTATACTCCAAACTATATATATGTCACTTTTGTATTGATTAGGTATAGTTAATGGGTCAAATAATCTTAGAGGAAGGTGTTTCAGTGGATAGAGAGAAAGTTCAGGCAGTTATTTCTTGGGAGAATACCAAGAACTCTTTTGATATCTCTATCTTTCTAGGGTTCCTAGGATTCAATGTAATTATTATTCTTGACGTGTACGAGGAGACGGCACGTCAATCGGATGTGCGGTTTGCGCGCAACGGCTCAATATGCGCTTCTTAAGTGTTGGGTGCGCTTCTAAAACGTGTGTGGGGGTGGTCCAAACCGGTCGAACGACGTCAGATTCGCCTGAAATTGGAGGAAAACAATGGGTGAGTGAATTGTGAAGTGGTCGGGCAGACGGCATGCCAATCAGAGGTGTCGTGGTGCCCGCAGTGACCGAGAATGCACTTCTGGTGCCAGAAGCGGCCAAAACGGGCTCTAACGGTCAAAGTCAGAGCATACGATATCGGATTGACCTTAAATCACAGGGGAACAATGTAATTATTATTCTTGATGTGTACAAGGATACGTCACGTCAATCAGACATGCGTTTTGTGCGCAACAGCTCAATATTCACTTTTTAAGTGTTGAGCGTGCTTCCGAAACGCACGTGGGGTGGTCCAAACTGGCCGAAGGACGTCATATTGGCCTGAAATCTGACGATAACAATGAGTGAGAGAATTGTAAAGTGGTCGGCCAGATAGAACACCAATCAGAGGTACCGTGTGTGCGCACTGACCGAGAACACACTTCAGGTGCCATAAAAGGCCAAAACGGGACTCTAACTGTCAAATTCAGAGCTTACAACATCATATTGACCTGAAATCATAGGGGAAACAATTTAATTATTATTCTTGATGTGTACGAGGAGACGACACGTCAATCGGACGTGCGGTTTGCGCGTAACGACTCAATATGCGCTTTTTAAGTGTTGGGTGTGCTTCCAAAACACGCGTTGGGTGGTCCAAACCGGCCGAACGATGTCAGATTAGCCTGAAATCGGACGACAACAATGGGTGAGTGAATTTTAAAGTGGTCGGGTAGACGACATGCCAATCGGAGGTGCCGTGTGCCCGCGCTGATCGAGAACGCACTTCTGATGCCAAAAAGGCCAAAACGGGCCTCTAACTGTCAAATTCAGAGCGTACGACATCAGATTGACCTGAAATCACTGGGGGAACAATGTAATTATTATTATTGATGTGTAAGAGGAGACTAAATGTCAATAGAACATGTGGTTTGCGCACAAACGCTCAATATGCGCTTTTTAAATGTTGAGTGTGCTTCCGAAACGCGCGTGGGGTGGTCCAAACCGGCCGAACGACGTTGGATTGGCCTGAAATCGGTCAAAAACAATGGGTGAGTGAATTTTGAAGTGATCAGGCATATGGCACGCCAATCGGAGGTGCCATGTGCTCGCGGTGACCGAGAATGCACTTCAGGTGCCATAAAAGGCCAAAACGGGCCTCTAACTGTCAAATTCAGAGCGTACGACATCGTATTGACCTGAAATCACAGGGGAAACAATGTAATTATTATTATTGTGGTGTACGAGGAGACAACTTGTCAATCGGACGTGCGGTTTGCACGCAACGGCTCAATGTGCACTTTTTAAGTGTTGAGCACGTTTCTGAAACGTGCGTGGGGTGGTCCAAACCGGGTTGAACGACGTCGGATTGGCCTAAAATCTGACTACAACAATGGGTGAGTGAATTGTGAAGTGGTCGGGCAGACGACACTCTAATCAAAGGTTTTGTGTGCCCGCGTTGACCGAGAACGCACTTCAGTGCCATAAAAGGCCAAAACGGGCCTCTAACTGTCAAATTCAGAGCGTACGACATCGGATTGACCTGAAATCAAAAAGGGGGACAATTTAATTATTATTCCTGAGGTGTACGAGGAGACTACACGTCAATCGGACGTGCATTTTGCGCACAACAGCTCAATATGCACTTTTTAAGTGTTGGGCGTGCTTCTGAAACGTGCGTGGGGTTGTCCAAACCGGATGAACGATGTCGGATTGGCCTGAAATCTCACAAAAACAATGGGTGAGTGAATTTTGAAGTGGTTGGGCAGACGACACACCAATTGGAGGTGCCATGTGCCCGCGGTGACTGAGAATGCACTTTCGGTGCCATAAAAGGTCAAAACGGGTCTCTAACGGTCAAATTCACAGCGTACAACATCATATTGACATGAAATCACAGGGGAACAATGTAATTATTATTCTTGATGTGTATGAGGAGATGACACATCAATCAGAAGTGCGGTTTGCGTGCAATGGCTCAATATGCGCTTTTTAAGTGTTGGGCGCGCTTCCGAAACGCGCGTGGGGGGGGGGGGGGTCAAACCGGCCGAACGACGTCGAATTGGCCTAAAATCGGACGAAAACAACGAGTGAGTGAATTTTAAAGGGGTTGGGCAGACATCATGCCAATCGGAGGTATCGTGTTCCCGCAGTGACCGAGAACGCACTTCTGGTGCCATAAACGGCCAAAACGGGCCTCTAACGGTCAAAGTCAGAGTGTACGACATCAGATTGACCTGAAATCATAGGGGGAACAATGTAATCATTATTCTTGACATGTACGAGGAGACGACACGTCAATCAGATGTGCGGTTTTCACACAACGACTCAATATGTGCTTTTTAAGTGTTGGATGCGCTTTTGAAACGCGCGTGGGGTGGTCCAAACCGGCCGAACAAGGTTGGATTGGCCTGAAATCGGACGACAAAAATGGGTGAGTGAATTGTGAAGTGTTATGGTAGACAGCACGCCAATTGGATGTGTCGTGTGCCCGCGCTGACAGAGAACGCACTTCTGGTGCCATAAAAGGCCAAAACGGGTCTCTAACGGTCAAATTCAGAGCGCACGACATCATATTGACCTGAAATCACAGGGGGGACAATTTAATTATTATTCTTGACGTGTATTAGAAGACATAACATCAATCGGATGTGCGGTTTGGGCGCAACGGCTCAATATGCGCTTTTTAAGTGTTGGGCGTGCTTCCGAAACGCGCGTGGGGTGGTCCAAACCAGGAGAACGGCGTCGGATTGGCCTGAAATCGGATGACAACAATAGGTGAGTGAATTTTGAAGTGGTCGGGCAGACGGCACACCAATCGGAGGTGTCGTGTGCCGGCGCTGATCGAGAACGCACTTCAGGTGCCATAAAAGGCCAAAACGAACCTCCAACAATCAAATTCATAGCGTATGACATCGGATTGACCTGAAATCATAGGGGAACAATGTAATTATTAATATTGACGTGTATGAGGAGATGGAACATCAATTGAACATGCGGTTTGCACGCAACGAATCAATATGCGCTTTTTAAGTGTTGGATGCTCTTTCGAAACGCGCATGGGGTGGTCCAAACAGGTCGAACGACGTTGGATTGGCCTGAAATCGGACGACAACAATGGGTGAGTGAATTTTGAAGTGATCGGGTAGACGGCACGCCAATCAGAGGTGTCGTGTGCCCGCGGTGACCAAGAACGCACTTCTGGTTCCATAAACGGCCAAAACGGGCCTTTAACGGTCAAAGTTAGAGCGTACGACAATGGATTAACCTGAAATCACATGGGAACAATGTAATTATTATTCTTGACGTGTAACAGGAGACGTCATATCAATTGGACATGCGGTTTGCCCGCAACGGCTCAATATGCGCTTTTTAAGTGTTGGGTGCGCTTCCGAAATGCGCCTGGGGTGGTCCAAATCGGCCGAACAACGTCGGATTGGCCTGAAATCGGACGAAAACAATGGGTGAGTGAATAGTGAAGTGGTCGGGTAGACGGCACACCAATCGGAGGTGCCGTGTGTGCGCGCTGATCGAGAACGCACTTCAGGTGCCATAAAAGGCCAAAACGGGCCTCTAACAGTCAAATTCAGAGCGTACGACATCGGATTGACCTGAAATCATAGGGGGAACAATTTAATTATTATTTTTGACATGTAAGAGGAGACGGAACATCAATCGGACGTGTGGTTTGCATATAACGGCTCAATATGCGCTTTTTAAGTGTTGGGCGTGCTTCAAAAACACGCGTGGGGTGGTCCAAACCAGACGAACGATGTCGGATTGGCCTCAAACTGGACGAAAACAACGGGTGAGTGAATTTTAAAGTGGTTGGGAAGACAGAACGCCAATCAGAGGTTCCGTGTGCCCGCGATGACCGAGAACACACTTCTGGTGCCATAAGCGGCCAAAACGGGCCTCTAACGGTCAAAGTCAGAGCGTACGACATCGTATTGACCTGAAATCACAGGGGAACAATGTAATTATTTTTATTGATGTGTAAGAGGAGACTACACGTCAATCGGACGTGCGGTTTGCACGCAACGGCTCAATATGCGCTTTTTCAGTGTTGGGAGCACTTCGGAAATGCGCGTGGGGTGGTCCAAACCGGCCGAATGACGTCAGATTTGCCTGAAATCGGATGACAACAACGGGTGAGTGAATTGTGAAGTGGTCGGGCATACAGAACACCAATCGTAGGTGCCGGGTGTGCGTGATGACCGAGAACGCACTTCAGGTGCCATAAAAGGCCAAAACGGGTCTCTAACTGTCAAATTCAGAGCGTACGACATCAGATTGACCTGAAATCATAGTGGGAACAATGTAATTATTATTCTTGATGTGTATGAGAAGACTACACATCAATAGGATGTGCGGTTTCCGCGCAACGGCTCAATATGCGCTTGTTAAGTGTTGGGCGCGCTTCCTAAACGCGCGTGGGGTGGTCCAAACCGGCCGAACGACGTCGGATTGGAATGAAATTGGACGAAAACAACGGGTGAGTGAATTGTAAAGTGGTAAGGCAGACGGCATGCCAATCAGAGGTGTCGTGTGCCCGCGCTGACCGAGAACGCACTTCTGGTGCCATAAAAAGCCAAAACGGACCTCCAACGGTCAAATTCATAGTGTATGACATCGGATTGACCTGAAATCACAGGGTAACAATGTAATTATTAATCTTGACGTGTACGAGGAGACGACACATCAATCGGACGTGTGGTTTGCACGCAACAGATCAATATGCGCTTTTTAAGTGTTGGGCGCACTTCCGAAACGCGCGTGGGGTGGTCCAAACAGGCCGAACGACGTCAGATTGGCCTGAAATCAGACGAAAACAACAAGGGAGTGAATTTTGAAGTGGTTGGGCAAACGGCACGCCAATCAGAGGTTTTGTGTGGCCGCGATGACCGAGAACGCACTTCTGGTGCCACAAACGGCCAAAACGGTCCTATAACGATCAATGTTAGAGCGTACAACAACGGATTGACCTGAAATTACAGGGGAACAATGTAGTTATTATTCTTGACGTGTACGAGGAGACGACACGTCAATTGGACGTGCGGTTTGCGCGCAACGCCTCAATATGCGCTTTTTAAGTGTTGGGCACGCTTCTGAAAAGCGTGTGGGGTGGTCCAAACCGGCCGAACGATGTCGGATTGGCCTGAAATATGACGAAAACAATGGGTGAGTGAATTGTGAAGTGGTCGGGTAGACGGCACGCCAATCGTAGGTTCCGTGTGCGCGCGCTGACCGAGAACACACTTCTGGTGCCAAAAAAGGCCAAAACGGGCCTCTAATTGTCAAATTCAGAGCGTACGACATCGAATTGACCTAAAATCACAAGGGGAACAATGTAATTATTATTCTTGATGTTTACGAGGAGACGGAACATCAATCACACGTGTGGTTTGCGCGCAACGGCTCAATATGCACTTTTTAAGTGTTGTGCGAACTACCGAAACGCGCGTGGGGTGGTCCAAACCGAACGAACGACGTCGGATTGGCCTGAAATTGGACGACAACAACGGGTGAGTAAATTTTAAAGTGGTCGGGCAGACGGAACGCCAATCGGAGGTGTCGTGTGCCCGCGATGACCGAGAACACACTTCTGGTGCCATAAGCGGCCAAAACGGGCCTATAACGGTCAAAGTCAGAGCGTACGACATCAGATTGACCTGAAATAAAAGGGGAAAAATGTAATTATTATTATTGACGTGTAAGAGGAGACGAAACATCAATCAGACGTGCGGTTTATGCGAAACGGCTCAATATGCGCTTTTTAAGAGTTGAGTGCGCTTCCGAAACGCGCGTGGGGTGGTCCAAACTGGCCGAACGACGTCGGATTTGCCTGAAATCGGACGAAAACAATGAGTGAGTAAATTTTTAAGTGATCAGGGAGACAGAACACCAATCGGAGGTACCGTGTGCACGCGCTGACCAAGAACGCACTTTAGGTGCCATAAAAGGCCAAAACGGGCCTCTAACTGTCAAATTCAGAGCGTACGACATCAGATTGACCTGAAATCACAGAGTAAACAATGTAATTATTGTTTTTGACATGTATGAGAAGACGAAACGTCAATAAGATGTGCGGTTTGCACGCAACGGCTCAATATGCGCTTTTTAAGTGTTGAGCGCGTTTTCGAAACGCGTGTGGGGTGGTCCAAACCGGCCGAACAACGTTGTATTGGCCTGAAATCGGACGAAAACAACAGGTGAGTGAATTTTAAAGAGGTCGGATAGACAACACACCAATCGGAGGTGTCGTGTGCCCGCGCTGACCGAGAACGCACTTCTGGTGCCATAAAATGCCAAAATGGGCCTCTAACTGTCAAATTCAGAGCGTACGACATCAGATTGACCTGAAATCACAGGGGGATCAATTTAATTATTATTCTTGACGTGTACGAGGAGACGAAACGTCAATCGGATGTGCAGTTTGCACGCAAAGGCTCAATATGCGCTTTTTAAGTGTTGAGTGGACTTCCGAAACGCGCGTGGGGTGGTCCAAACCGTCCGAACGACGTTGGATTAGCCTGAAATCGGACGAAAACAACGAGTGAGTGAATTGTGAAGTGTTTAGGCAGACAGCACGCCAATAGGAGGTGTCGTGTGCCCGCGCTGACCAAGAACGCACTTCAAGTGCCATAAAAGGCCAAAACGGGCCTCTAACTGTCAAATTCAGAGCGTACGACATCATATTGACCTGAAATCACAGGGGGGACAATTTAATTATTATTCTTGAGGTGTACGAGGAGATGAAACATCAATCGGACGTGCGGTTTGCGCGCAATGACTCAATATGCGCTTTTTAAGTGTTGAGCGCGCTTCTGAAACGCGCGTGGGGTGGTCCAAACTGGCCGAACGATGTCGGATTGCCCTGAAATCTGAAGAAAACAATGGGTGAGTGAATTTTAAAGTGGTAGGGCAGACAACACACTAATTGGAGGTGCCGTGTGCCCGCACTGACCAAGAACGCACTTCATGTGCCATAAAAGGCCAAAACGGGCCTCTAACTGTCAAATTCTGAGCGTACGACATCGGATTGACCTGAAATCATAGGGGGAAATTTAATTATTATTCTTGAGGTGTACGAGGATACGACACATCAATCGGACATGCGTTTTGCGCGCAACAGCTCAATATGCACTTTTTAAGTGTTGGGCGCGCTTCCAGAACGCGCGTGGGTTGGTCCAAACCGGCCGAACGATGTCGGATTGACTTGAAATCTGATGACAACAACGGGTGAGTGAATTGTGAAGTGGTCGGGGAGACGGATCACCAATCAGAGGTTCCGTGTATCCGCGATGACCGAGAATGCACTTTTGGTGCCATAAAAGGTCAAAACGGGCCTCTAATGGTCTAATTCATAGCGTACGGCATAGGATTGACCTGAAATCATAGGGGAACAATGTAATTATTATTCTTGATGTGTAAGAGGAGATAAAACATCAATAAGACGTGTGTTTTTCACGCAATGGCTCAATATGCACTTTTTAAGTGTTGGGTGCGCTTCCGAAACACGCGTGGGGTGGTCCAAACTGGATGAATGATGTCGGATTGGCCTGAAATCGGATGACACTAATGGGTAAGTGAATTGTGAAGTCGGGCAGACGGCACGCCAATCAGAGGTGCCGAGTGCCCGCGATGACTGAGAATGCACTTCTGGTGTCATAAACGGACAAAACGGGCCTCTAACGGTCAAAGTCAGAACGTATGACATCATATTGATCTGAAATCATAGGGGGAACAATGTAATTATTATTCTTGATGTGTACGAGGAGACGACACGTCAATCGGACATGCGGTTTGTGCACAACGGCTCAATATGCGCTTTTTAAGTGTCGGGCGCGCTTCCAAAACGCACGTGGGGTGGTCCAAACCGGCCGAACGACGTTGTATTGGCCTGAAATCGAACGATAACAATGGTTGAGTGAATTGTGAAGTGGTTGGGAATACGGAACGCCAATCAGAGGTGTCGTGTGCCCGTGCTGACCGAGAATGCACTTCTGGTGCCATAAAAGGCCAAAACGGGCCTCTAAATGTCAAATTCAGAGCGTACGACATCAGATTGACCTGAAATCACAAGGGGGACAATGTAATTATTATTCTTGACGTGTACGAGGAGACGACATGTCAATCGAACGTGCGGTTTGTGCGCAAAGGCTCAATATGCGCTTTTTAAGTGTTGGGCGCGTTTCCGAAACACCCGTGGGGTGGTCCAAACTGGCTGAACGACGTCGGATTGGCCTGAAATAGGACGACAACAACAGGTGAGTGAATTGTGAAGTGGTTGGGCAGACGACACGCCAATCGGAGGTGCCGTGTGCCCGCGCTGACCGAGAACGCATTTCAGGTGCCATAAAAGGCCAAAACGGGTCTCTAACTGTCAAATTCAGAGCATACGACATCGGATTGACCTAAAATCATAGGGAGAACAGTGTAATTATTATTCTTGAGGTTTACAAGGAGACGAAACCTCAATCGGACGTGCGGTTTGTGCACAACGTCTCAATATGCGCTTTTTAAGTGTTGGGCACGCTTCCGAAACGCACGTGGGGTGGTCCAAACCATCCGAACGACGTTGGATTAGCCTGAAATCTTACGAAAACAATGGGTGAGTGAATTGTGAAGTGTTCGGGAAGACGGAACACCAATTGGAGGTGTCGTGTGCCCGCGCTGACCGAGAACGCACTTCAGGTGCCAAAAAAGGCCAAAACGGGCCTCTAACTGTCAAATTCAGAGTGTACGACATCGGATTGACCTAAAATAATAGGGGGAACAATGTAATTATTATTCTTGATGTGTACGAGGAGACGACATGTCAATCGGACATGCGGTGTGCCAGCAACGGCTCAATATGCGCTTTTTAAGTGTTGGGCGCGTTTCCGAAATGCGCGTGGGGTTTGTCCAAACCTGCCGAATGACGTCGGATTGGCCTGAAATCTGACGGCAACAATGGGTGAGGGAATTGTGAAGTGTTCGGGCAGACAGAACACCAATCGGAGGTGCTGTGTGCCCGCGGTGACCGAGAACGCACTTCTGGTGCCATAAAAGGTCAAAATGGGCCTCTAACAGTCAAATTCACAACGTACAACATCATATTGACCTGAAATCACAGGGGGACAATGTAATTATTATTCTTGAGGTGTACGAGGAGACGACACGTCAATTGGACGTGCGGTTTGAGCGCAACGGCTCAATATGCGCTTTTTAAGTGTCGGGCGTGCTTCTGAAACGCGCGTGGCGTGGTCCAAACCGGCCGAACGACGTTGGATTGGCCTGAAATCAGACAACAATAATAGGTGAGTGAATTGTGAAGTGGTTGGGCAGACGACATGCCAATCGGAGGTGCCGTGTGCCCGTGTTGATCGAGAATGCACTTCAGGTGCCATAAAAGGCCAAAATGGGCCTCTAACTATCAAATTCAGAATGTATGACATCAGATTGACCTTAAATCATAGGGAGAACAATGTAATTATTATTCTTGAGGTGTATGAGGAGACAACACGTCAATCGTACATGCGGTTTGCACGCAATGGCTCAATATGTGCTTTTTAAGTGTTGGTCACGCTTCCGAAACACGCGTGGGGTGGTCCAAACCGGCCGAACGACATCGGATTGGCCTGAAATCTGATGACAACAACGGGTGAGTGAATTGTGAAGTGGTCGGGTAGATAGTATGCCAATTGGAGGTGCTGTGTGCCCGCGCTGACCGAGAACGCACTTCAGGTGCCATAAAAGGCCAAAACAGGCCTCTAACTGTCAAATTCAGAGCGTACAACATCGGATTGACCTGAAATAATAGTGGGAACAATGTAATTATTATTCTTGAGGTGTAAGAGGAGACGACACATCAATCAGACGTGCGGTTTGCACGCAACGACTCAATATACGCTTTTTAAGTGTTGGGCGCGCTTCTGAAACGCGCGTGGGGTGGTCCAAACCGGTCGAATGATGTTGGATTAGCCTGAAATCTGACGACAACAACAGGTGAGTGAATTTTAAAGTGTTTGGATATACGACATGCCAATCGGAGGTGTCGTGTTCCCACGGTGACCGAGAACGCACTTCTGGTGCCATAAAAGGTCAAAACGGGCCTCTAACGGTCAAATTCATAGCGTACGACATCGGATTGACCTGAAATCACAGGGGGACAATGTAATTATTATTCTTGAGGTGTATAAGGAGACGGTACGTCATTCGGACGTGCAGTTTGCACGCAACGGCTCAATATGCTCTTTTTTAAGTGTTGGGCGTGCTTCCGAAACGCGTGTGGGGTGTCCAAACCGGCCGAACGACGTCGGATTGGCCTGAAATCGGATGACAACAATGAGTGAGTGAATTGTGAAGTGTTCAGGCAGACGGCATGCCAATCAGAGGTGCCGTGTGGCCGCAGTGACTGAGAACGAACTTCTGGTGCCAGAAGCGGCCAAAACGGGCCTCTAACGGTCAAAGTCAGAGCGTACGACATCGGATTGACCTGAAATCACAGGGGAACAATGTAATTTGAACCATAGAATTAACGATTTTAAATTTTTAAAATGATAATTGAAATTATGAATATATTTTGAAAATCGTATACTTTCGATATGTTAAATATGTTAATTTGTTTCAATTATTTGTTTATAGGTTTTATTTGGTACTAATTTTATTATTAAATTTTGATATGTAGTTATATTTGATGAGGGTTGTGGAGCATGGAAGATGACGATGATATTTATGTGGTATTCATAGTATTTTTGATATTTTTTTTAAAAAAAAATTAAAAGCTATAGCGGTCGCCATTTGGCGGCCGCTATAGGCATGACCAACAGCAGCCGCCATTTGGAAGCCATTGTAGCCTGTGTTCGGGTCACCTACAGCGGCCTCCAAACGGCGACCACTGTTGGTCATACCTTCTGGCCTTCAGCATCTGCCAAATGGCGATTTCTGATAGCAACAACGACGGACCAAAAGTGGCCACCGTTTGGCGAACGCTAGGCGGCCGCTATGGACCTTTAGAGACACCTTTTGGCGGCCGCTAAAAGTCATGTTTTTACTAGTGCGTAGACGAGGGAGGTGATTCTGTTCCATCATAGAACAACTCTATAAGTAGAACCTCTGAAATGAAAACATGGGAGATAACCTAAGGATTAAGTGAGTATGAGCAGAACTGAGTTGGATTGATGAACCATGCCCTACAGAAGAAAGGACACTCACCTCGGGCTGAAGAGATGGAGCCCCACCCATGCCTCTATTGAAGGCCACCAGGTCACGGCTTGAGGACCCTCGTCAACAGATGCATTTCTTGGACAAAGAAGCCTCAAAAGGCTCCCCAGGAGGGTCCACACCTTTACCCTTCTCATAGACCTTCAAGCTAGGAAAACATTACAAGCCAGAAAACCTTACAGAGGGCCCCGAAGAAACTGGAGACTGAGATTCCCCTGATCGAGATCTTCGGCAGACCTGCAACGAATGGCCTGAAATGTGGTAGAACGAGAAAAATTTGGGAAAAACAGGATACATCAGAGGTTGACGATGATCCAACATCCCTTTGATCCGAATCACAAAGTGGTTCTGAAGCGGATGAGAGATATCCATTTCTACGCAGATCCGATCAACCGACGCCTCCTCCATATGAAGCGTTCTGGAATCCGCACAAAGATACGATCCCAATGAATCCCCAATCACCTTAAGGAATGATTCATTCATCAGGGGAAGAGGGATCCCTGGGAGCAAGATCCACACCGCCGTTTGGGAGCACTCTTTGCTGGAGTGGGCTTTCATTGACTAGAGAGACAAGAATAATCTCCATCGCCCCCACAAAACGTAGGCTACTACTCCAAGCCCTAACAAAATCACCCTTCGAAGCAAAAATGATACAGAAAGCATTTCGATCCAAAATCGACACTGTAGCTGGGGGATCTAAAACCCATCTACGAACACAGTCCTGGAACACCGCAAGAGGGGGTTTATCGGCACCAAATCACACTATTAGAGTCCATTGAATATTTTATGCCACCGCCACTAAAGAATCCACTGGGACAGTAAGCATAGGACATCCATTTTCCAGGAAGGAATATGCAGGCAACGAGGTTGCCACCAAAAATTCCTAAGTCATACCATGCTTCAAGGTGTTAGGACCGTAAATGATTGATCCACGGTGCATCAATAATCACGAGATAAAAATAAAGTGAAAAATGCGGAAAAATAGGACACCAGATGTAACGTGGAAAAACCCCCAAAATGAAAGGGGTAAAAAACCACGGGAAGATAGAAGGATCACTATGGGGTAAAAGTGGGTACACACTCCCTCACTATTACAAGGAGAAAACACTCGTAATATTCTCTCTTGAATAAAGGAGAAAACTGCCTCACTAAATACCGCTCACAAATAATAATAAGAACTCGATACAGGTGATGAGATGCGACACTGAAGGATGATCATTGGAAGAGGGTAGATCCTCCTTTTATAGGCCTCCTCACCCCTTCCCTTGCCTTCTCCCATTGAAAGATTTTGTGGGGGTTGGCCACCCACCATCTACCACCACCAGCCCCCCCTTTGACAATTGGGGGGGGCACCGTCCTGCTAACACATCTTCCACTTGGAGATTTGATTGAGAACCAATCACATCTCCACACATCCTTTCTATCTTCCCAACCATGCTGCTCAAGTCTCTACGAGGCCGCTTGAGGATCTGCAACATCTGAACTTATCAGAGTTAATCTCCTTCGTCAGGAAATCTGCCAGATTTTCTTTAGTGTGAATCTTCTGCATATCCACACTTCCTTCCTCCACCACATCTCGGACAAAGTGATACTGTACCCCAATGTGCTTCGTCCTAGAATGAAAGGATGGATTCCTTGCAATGTGCAAGGTGCTCTGACCATCACAAAACAATGGAATCTTGTCTTGTCTGTGCCCAAGCTCCTCCAACAACCTTCTCATCCAAATTGCCTCTTTGCAAGCCTTTGTAGATGCCATGTACTATGCCTCCATCGTGGATAAAGCCAAAACTGACTGTAACTTCGAAATCCAGCTCACAGCTCCTCCTGCAAGAGTAAACACATAACAATTAGTGTATTTCCTCTGGTTAGAATCACATGCAAAATCTGAATCAACATAGCCTCTAATAGTAAAATTTTATCCTCCATAACATAATGTTGCATCTGAGGTCTCCTTGATGTATCTCAGGATCCTCTTCACTGTGCTCCAATGCTCCCATCCTGGATTCTCCATGTACCGACTAACTGCTCCCACTGCATGTGCAATGTTTGGTCTAGTACAAACCATAGCGACTACCTACTGCCGATGCATACGGTACTCGAGACATTTCCATCCTCTCTGCTTCACTACTAGGACTCATTGTGGAGGATAACTTGAAATTAACGGGAAGAGGGGTAGAGATTGGATTACAGTCTTGCATGTTGAAGCATTTCAAGACTCTCTGTAAGTAACTCTTCTATGATAGCCAAATCATCCCATTATTTCTGTCTCGGTAAATCTACATCCCAAGAATCTTGTTTGCTGGTCCCAAGTCCTTCATATCAAACTCCCTAGCCAACTGTGCCTTCGTCTCCTGGATCTGATCATTGTTGGGGCCTGCAACCAACATGTCATCCACATAAAACAGAAGAATGATGAAATCATTACCATCTGAACCCTTGAAATATGGACAAGGATCTGAATGAAGTCGGTTGTATCCAAGGCTCATGATATAGGAATAAAATCTCTTGTACCAACACCTCGATGCCTGTTTGATACCGTACAAAGATTTTTTCAACCTGTAAACCAAGTTCTCTTTACCTTCTTCTACAAACCATTCTGGTTGGAGCATATATATATCTTCATCAAGATCACCATGGAGAAATGCAGTCTTCACATCTAATTTCTCTAGATGTAAGCTGTATGTAGCACACATCGCCAGAACTATCCGAACAGTCGTCAGTCTAATAATAGGAGAAAATATTTCATTGAAATCAATACCTTCCTTCTGAGAAAATCCTTTGACCACCAATCTTTCATGATATCTTTCCACCTGGTCTTTTCCATCCCGCTTGATCTTAAAGACCCATTTGTTTCCGATATCCTTCCTTCCACGAGGTAAAGGAACAAGATCCCAAGTCTTGTTCCTGTGTAGGGCTTCAAGTTCCTCCTGCATCACTGCCATCCATGAGGATACATCTAGACTCTGGGTCGCCTCCACAAAATAATATGGATATCCATCCTCTGTCAATAAGAAATATGCAATATTGCTCTCAGTGACATAGTCTGAGTGCCATACTGGTGCTCTTTTCTCCCAAGTTGACCGTCGTGGTCCAGACTCAACTGATACTTGATCATCATGCTCTGGTAATGCCTCAGAGGAAACTCGTTCTTCCTTGGATTTTTACTCTACTTTGACTGTTTTAGTTTCTGTATTCTCTTTCTCCATGTCTTGATCAGTTCCCATTTTCACCTTATCATCTACAAAAATGACATCTCTGCTGATGATAAATTTGTGGGCAGTGGGATCCCACAAACGATACCCCTTGACACCATCAACATACCCCAAGAAGATACATTTACTGGATCTCGAATCCAACTTCGATCTTTCCTGTTCATTAAACATTGCATATACAGGACTTCCAAAAGTATGTAACCGAGAATAGTCAGCGGGTTTACCAGTCCACATCTCCATTGGTGTCTTCATCTCAATCTCCATTGAAGGAGATCGGTTGATCACATAATAGGCAGTATTCACTACTTCTGCCCAAAAAGTTTTGGAAATACCTACAGTCTTCAGCATCGCCCTTGTTCTATCCAACAGGGTTCTGTTCATCTGCTCTGCCTCTCCATTATGCTGAGGAGTGTACGCCACCGTGAACTGTCTCTTGATCCCTTCTTTTTGAAAAAAAGTATCAAACTCCTCGCTTGTATATTCTCCACCATTTTCTGTCCTCAGAAACTTGATCTTCTTTCCAGAGTCAAGCTCCTTCCGCGCTTTGAATGTTTTGAAGACTTCAAAAACATCTTCCTTCCTCCTGATTGGGTACACCCAACATCTCCTATAATAATCATCAATGAATGATACAAAGTACCTTGCTCCTCCCAGGGATATAACTGGTGCTTTCCAAACATCGGAATGGATCAAATCCAAGATCTATTGACTTCTTGCTGTTGACGTCCCGAACTTTAACCTGTGTTTCTTGCTCAAAACACAATGCTCAAAAACTGGTAAGGATACCTTTGTCAGCCCAGGCAGTAACTTCTGATCCGCAAGAATTTTCAGGCCTTGTTCTGACATATGGACAAGCTTCCAATGCCATAACGTCGTCAACGCTTCCGTCGAGGTAGTTGATGCAACAACTATCTCTGCCTCCTTATACGTTTCACCCATAAGCATGTACCGGTTCTTTGAGATTTTCTCCACCTTCATTACCACAAGAGCGCGCTTAAATATTATCATCACTCCATTCTCGGTGCGAGTCTTGAATCCGATGTCATCAAATTGTCCCAAATACAATATGTTCTTCTTCAGGCCCTTCACATGACGTACTCCTTGGACGGTCCGTACTATGCCATCATGCATCTTCGGTTTGATGGTACCGACTCCAACGATCTTCAGATTGTGATTGTTCCCCATGTAAACAAGTCCTTCCGAGATGGTTTCATATTGGTCAAACCATTCCCTTCGAGACGTCATATGCCATGTTGCTCCTGGGTCAATAATCCATGCATTGTCGAGATGCTGCCTGCTTCCAGTAGTCGTCACCGCTTCACTGACTAGTATATCTCCACTTCCAGAAGTACTCACCACATTCCCCTGAGATCCCTTTTCACCACTCTTCTTATTCCAACAATCCTTCTTGATGTGACCCTTCTTTCCACAATTGAAACATGTAACATTCTTCTTCTTACTCCTTGATTTGGAGCTGCCATGATTTTGGATCCCACTGGAACCACGCTCCATCATCCTTCCTCTCTCCATTGACAGAGCTTCTTCCTGGTGCGAAGTTGTCTGTCTATCCTCCTTATTCTTGTGCCGACTTTCTTCTTCAAGAACCATAGCTGCAACATCATTAAAGAGAAAAATATACGTCATGATATTATTGGAGAGGTTGATGATGATTTGGTCATATGAATCTGGAAAACTCTGGAGCAGAATCTCCACACGTTCAATATCCACAATTTTATAGCCCAACGCTATGAGCTGAGCGAACAGGGTATTGAGGTTGTTGATGTGGTCGGTCACCGATGATGAATCCTCCATTCGAAGAGTGTACAATTTTCTCTTTAGGAAAATTTTGTTGTGCAGTGACTTGGCCTCGTATAGCTTCGTCAGAGTATCCCATATTTCCTTCTCTGTCTTTTTCTCCGCAATGCTCGATAGGACCCCATCTGCCAAAGCCAAATGGATGTTGACAATAGCATTCCCGTCCATATTGTTCCATTTCTCCTCCGTCACACCCGTCGGCTTTTTGCCAATTTCTAGTAGGAAATTATCCTTCCGTAGCATTGCCTACATCTTCATTTTCCACAACGAAAAATTATTCCCATTGAATTTTTCGATCTCGAATTTCGCCTCCATCTAGACATGCCATCAGTCTAGAACCTCCTCTGTTTCAAAATGGTGTATTTAATAATCTCAATAAATTTTTTATGACATGAAAGATCAACCGGAGTCGCAATCACAGAGCATAATAAAACTTATGAGAATTATTAATACCCGAAAACGTGAACAACACCAGGCCAGAACCTTGCCTTTGATACCACTTGTTAGGACTGTAAATGATTGGCCCACAGTGCAGCAATAATCACGAGATAAAAATAAAGTGCAAAATGCGGAAAAATAGGACACCAGATGTAACGCAGAAAAACCCCCAAAATGAAAGGGGTAAAAAACCACGGGAAGATAGAAGGATCACTATGGGGTAAAAGTGGGTACACACTCCCTCACTATTACAAGGAGAAAACACTCGTAATATTCTCTCTTGAATAAAGGGGAAAACTGCCTCACTAAATACCGCTCACAAATAATAATAAGAACCCAATACAGGTGATGAGATGAGATGCAGAAGGATGATCTTTAGAAGAGGGGAGAGCCTCCTTTTATAGGCCTCCTCACCCCTTCCCTTGCCTTCTCCTGTTGGAAGATTTGGTGGGGGTTGGCCACCCACCATCTACCACCACCATCCCCCCTTTGACAATTGGGGGGGCACCTTCCTGCTAACATAAGGGAGGCCGCATAAGGGGATACTTGAAAGAGGGCGTAGAAAGGTGATCAAGGCCACCTATGAGTGTCAGAGAACCATGCACACCTCTAGCGGGTGCCAGAGCAATGGGTGGGATGAGAGAGTTTGAATCCATCCTTCGACCCTAATTTTACAGAAAACGATTTTTTTATTTTGATGTTCTCCACCTACTGATTATTCCATGGATTCCAACTAATTTTAATGCTTATAAAAATCACCCTTGTGATGTAGAATCCTCCATAATCCACTATTTATTATTATTCTTCACATACCAAACCTTTGTCATATAGCATAGTTGAAAGAAACTTTGGTTATATTAAGGAATTGGACCTTGAGGATGGCTTGGTTATTTCCAACACATGAAACATAAAGTATCTGCAAAGGTTAATATTTTCACCTCTTTTCATAAAACACAACAAATAAAAATCTTGGTACATCATGGTAGTAAATTCCTCTTTTCTTGGACACAACATGTACTGGATGAACTTGAAAAGCAACCTACATTCACCATCAAGTTTAGAGGCAACTAGTCTTCTCAAATTTCCATCACTAGTTAACTCTTCGAGTGTATCTTTATAAAATAAAGTATCACTAGAATCTAGAATAGCCCCTTGATATTATTTTTCAATTACTTCATGTGGAACCCTTAAACATTTGTCCCAATATCTTGAATATAACACCAATTTTTGTTGATTGATTATAGTCCTTAGACATTTTTCTTTTTCTTCAAAACAAAAATCAAAAAACTGGTAAAACTCATTGACCAACCTAGGATAAAAAGGTCTATCATTAGAAGAGAACCATTCCATCCATCCCTAGTTTTTAAACACTTTCAGCACAAAATATTTACTAGAAAACAACCACTCTTCTTGGACTTCCTTTCTGAGTATTGAAACCATCTTAGCAAGCTCGGGATTCAAAGGCTCTAATGTAGCTTGACTAGATTCCCCTTTCTTCTTCTTTATGGGACATGACTTATACAGAGTAGAAAATGAAGATCACTTCATTCTGACCATGTAGATTGTCTTGATAGATTTGGGTGAAGGAGAGAGAAGGTTGATAGTTGGGATATAAATATCACACATGGCTTGAGAGAAAGGCGCAAGAAAAGAAGTGTGTTGGAATTAGAAAATCATATAATATATATCATTTGGGATTTTAGGGATTAAAAATCACAAATTTAAATGATAAATTAAATTTAATTAAAAATTAAATAAATATTAGAAATTACAGCTTAAAATATAAACAACTAAAAATTTACAAAGGCATGATATTTTAGTTTCTGATGGTAGGTAAAACCAGCGGTGAGTAAAAACCCAATGGTGAGAAAAACACAATGGTGAGTGATTCCAATGGTGATTTATTACAATGATAAGTGATCCTAATGATGATTAATTCTAACAGTGAGTAATTCCAATGGTGAGTAAAATCAACGGTGGGTAAAACTCAATGGTGGGTAAAACTCAACGATGGGTAAAATTCAATAATGGGTAAAACTCAACGGTGAGTCCCAGAAAATTAAACTTAACCAAAATTAATCATACCTAAAACATGTTTCATGTAGTTCATTCTCTCATAATTAAAAGTCTTTATAAAAATATTAGCAATCTAATGTTCTGTACCAATGTATTCAAGAGTAATATCACCCTTTTGAAAATGATCTCTCAATAAGTGATGTCTTACATAAATATGCTTTGTTCTAGAATGTGACATAGGATTATTAAAAATATATATATCACTTGTATTATTAAAATTTATAGGGAAATGTTTTAATTGATATCCATAGTCTAGTAATATTTGTTTTATCCATAAAATTTTAGCACAATAGCTACCTACAACTATGTATTCAGCTTCGGTAGTAAACAATGCAACAAAATCTTGTTTCCTAATACACCAAGAAACTAGATACATGCCTAAATGGTGAAATGTTCCATAGTTTCTTTTTGTATCTAACTTACAACCACAAAAATCAGAATCATAATAGCTAACTAAGTCAAATTCTTGTCTTCTTGGGTAGAAAAATCCTATATTAGTAGTATACTTGAGGTATTTGAAAATTATTTTTATAGAAACTATGTGAGACTATTTTGGATTTCCTTGAAAATGAGAACACATACATACACTAAACATAATATTTGGTCAGATAGAAATTAAGCAGAAAAGACTTCCAATTGTACCTCTATAACTGGTTTGATCCACTGGTTTCCCAACTTCATCAAGGTCCAATTTACAGGTGGTACTCATAGGAGTATCACTACTCTTAGTACTATCTAAATTAAAACATTTTAAATAAAATTTAGTATATTTAATTTGATTCAAAATAATTCCTTCTTTATTTTGATAAATATGAAAACCAAGAAAGAATTTGAGGTCACCAATTAAACTCATTTCAAATTCATTTTGCATCATTATTTAAAAATAATTACATAAATAATTTTTAGAAGATCCAAAAATAATATCATTGACATAAATTTGTAAAACTAAAACATCTTTTGAAATTAATTTTATAAAAAGGGTTGG
This sequence comes from Viscum album, assembly GCA_963277665.1. Lineage (NCBI taxonomy): Eukaryota > Viridiplantae > Streptophyta > Magnoliopsida > Santalales > Viscaceae > Viscum > Viscum album. The sequence goes on from OY728145.1 coordinate 913,193,259, forward strand.
ATCAAATATACCTTTTGAAAAATCTTTTTAATTAAGAAAAGAGTTGAGCATATCATACCAAACTCTAGGAGCTTGTTTTAAACCATATAAATCTTTTTTTAATTTAAAAATATGATTTTGAAAATGGGGATTTTGAAATCCAATGGGTTATTTTACAAAGAAATCACTAACTATATACCCATTTAAGAATGAACTCTTGAAATCCATTTGATAAAGTTTGAAATCTATATCTGTTGTATAGGATAACAGTATTCTAATGGATTCAAGTTTGGATACTAGTGAAAAGGTCTCTTCATAGTCTATAACATCTTCTTGACTACATCCTTGTACAACAAGTCTATCTATATTCCTTACTATTTGTGCTAGATTCATCAACCTTGTTTCTAAACACCCATTTAGTGCCTATAGTCAAGGTGAATTTGGGTCTATAAAAAATTTCCCATAATTTATTTATTTCAAGCTAATTTAGTTATTCTTGAATATAAATTACCCATAATTCATCATTGACTGCATCATTGATGTTCTTAGGTTCAAGTTGTGACAAGAATACTTGATGTTCAACCTGATTTCTTAGAGAAGCTATAGTCTATGTACCTCTATATAGGTATACAAATACAACATCTGAAGGATGGTACTTAAGGGTCCTAACATATCTAGAAAAAAGAAGGGTTAGTCACTTCGAGTTCTTATACATGTTTAGGTTCATGTTCTGGAAGTTCCTCAGAACTGGATGATTTTTCTGTTTTCTTTCCAGTAGAATCAGAAGGTTTGGAATTGAATTTTAGAGTAGATAAATCATTCTCAAGGGTTTCTAAATAAGTCTTAGTCTCATGTGGATATGTCTCATCAAATTTTATATGAACATACTCTTCCATAGTATTGGTTATTTTATTAAAAACTTTATAGGATTTTCTATAAATAGAATAACCAAGGAAAATTCCTTCATAACTTTTGGAGGAAAACTTGTCAAAAATTATCCTTATTATTAAGTATAAAGACTTTACAACCGAAAAATCTAAAGTAATTAACATTAGGATTTCTATTATTCCAAATCTCATAATAGGTCTTTTTCAAGATAGGTCTAATTAAAACTCTATTTATTAGATATTAGGATTTATTCACATCCTCTTTCCCAAATTTGACAGGTAAGTCATATTCATTAAGCATAGTTAGAGCTATTTCTTGAATTGTTATATTTCTTCTTTCTAAAAATTCATTCTACTGAGGGGTACTGAGATAATAGAAGTTATGACTATATCTTTTTTTGAGATAAATTATTCAAAGTCATGATTTTCAAACTCACATCCATGGTCACTTCTTAGGGTATTAATTCTAAGTCCACTTAAGTTTTCTAATGATTTAGCATACTTAGTAAAATAAGAACAATATTCACTCTTGTGAGATAAAAATAATACCCAAGTATACCTAGAAAATTTATTTACTAGTACATAAACATAGTTATTCCCATTTATAATAGAAACTCTGGATGGTTTAAATAAATCCATATGAACGAACTCAAGAGGTTGAGAAGTTGAAACTTCTTTCTTTGATTTAAAATAAATCATGTGTTGTTTCCCTTTTTAATAGGGGTTACAAATATTATTTTTTGGGAACTCAATCTTGGGTAAATCCTTGATAAATCCTTTTATAGTAAGATTTTTAAGTGAGTGTATATTATAGTGGCCTAGTCTCCTGTGCCAAAACCAAGATTCTCTATAAAAGACACCTAAGCAGGAAACATTTTGAGAAATCAAAGGATCAACATTAACAACATAAAAATTCTTATTCCTTAAATCAGTAAATATTAAATCTTTTTTGTAAATAAAAACATTACATGAATTGTTTTCAAAATTTACATGAAAACCATCATCACATAATTGTGAGATACTAAGAAAGTTATATTTTAATCCATTAACAAACAATGCTTTAGAAATTAAAACTAAATTGGTGTTACAAATTGGGACGAGGTCGATGACATTTCTTTTAGAATTATCACTAAAGGTGACATGACCACCATCAAACTTTATGAGGCTCTTAAAGCCTAAATAACCTCCTTTAATATGCCTGGAACAACCACTTTCCAAGTACCATAGATTCCTATAGGATCTCTTCAAGTAGTTTTCTTACCAAACAAATTTTATACAAGAAATTATTTTGGTACCTAGATTTTCTTGGGTCCAGATATGTTAGAGATTAAAAAATTAGGAACCCACACTTACTTAATGGGTTTCCTATAATTATATTGTAAACTTTTTGAAATAAAAACTCTATTTGGTCCTTTTTTAAAATAACTATTAGTAGATTTTCTATAAGTAGACTTAGTAATAAATGTTCTCTTAATAATTTTTCATTGGACAAGTTTATAAACTATACCAGTAATGTATTTTAGATAAATTTGTTTACCTAGAATTTGAGTAAGTGCTTCTCTTCCATTTTTTAATTTTTATAAATCTTTATTAAGTTTCTAATTTAATAGTTTTAGTTCAGTATTTTCCTTTAACAAACGATCATTATTTTCTTTTTCTACAACAAGATCGGAGTTAATACCTGTAGACAAAGCATGTTATTTATTTTGAACTTTATATTTGTCTTTAAAATCATTAAAGGTATCCTAAAGTGTCTTTAATTATTCAAACATTTATTCTTGGGACATGTCATCTTCATTGTTTTCACTTTTAGAGTTATCATAATTAATCATATATAAATAAGTAGATACAATAGGTATCATAGAGACTATTGTCATGAAGCACATGTTGGATCCGTCAGGTTTCTCTTCACGAGTAGAATTAGAGTCATTAGAGCTTACCTGAGATGAACTCCATGTGTCTTTCATGTATTTATTATATTTTCTATGTCCTCAGATTTCTTCTTTTACTTCAGATTAGGAAATTCAGCCTTAACATGTCCTTTTCATTTGCACTCATAGCAAGTTATCTCATTTTAGTTGGCATATCTCCTGCAATCCTTCTTCCAAGTTCGTTTGTTGTCATAATTTCCTTTGTAACTTGGATTCATGAATAAATTATTCTTCTTGTAAAATTTCTTAAATATTCTGGCCAGGTGTTCTATATCTTCATCATTTTCCAGTGGTGATTCATCATCATTGGAACATTCAGATTGTATCTTTTCTTTTTCCTTTTCTTTTTTTTTGTTTGGATGCAGTAGACTTGAAATCTACTAAATTTATTTTTGATTCATCATCCTCTTCTCGGTTGAATTTCAGCTCTTCTTCATACATCATCAACTTTACAATTAATTCCTTAACATGTATTTTGCTGATGTTACATGATTCTCTGAATGACACTAATGTCCCTCTCCAACTTTTAGGAAGGAATCTGGGCAATCTCATAATCTGATCCGTGATAGATACTGGATTTCCTATGGAGCTCATGGTATTGAATATATCATGAAACATGAGATACATATCAAAAATTAATTCAACATACTTCATCTTAAAAGCATCATATTTAATTATATAGGTATTCAATCTCATATATTTAACATTTTTAGTTCCTTCATGAGAAACAACTAAAGTAACTCTCATATCAAAATAAGTTTTACAAGAAGACATTCTATTGAATTATTTATCTCCTAAATCACAATAAAGAGAATTCATGTCATTACAATTATTATTATAAGCATGATTGGTAGATTCATCCAATGTAACTCTAGAAGTTTCAAGTAATTCGTACTTATCCTCTATAGTAATCCAAATTTCCAAACCCATGTTTTCTATATACATTTTTATCTTTATTTTCCACTGAGCATAGTTGTTACCATTAAAGAAAGAATATTTTTTGGTGTCATAACCTTCTTGTCTATTATCTATAATACTAAAAAACTAGGTTTATCTAGTTTTAGGTCTTTAACAGCGCTAGCTAAAAGCACTGTTAAAGGGGGTCTTTAACAGTGCTAAAAAAGCACTAATAAACCCCCCCTTTAGTCGGGGTACCCCAAATTTTTAACATTCGATGGACTTTAAGCCTAGTTTAAGGGGGTATTTTTCATGTTTTCAGTGGTGACTAAATTTATTAATGGGGCTTACATTCATATTGATATTTTGATTTTAAAATTTTATCATTTTTCATATTGTATTGTCATTTATAATCAAATATATGACTATATATATACACGCATTTTTATATATTCAAAAATATAAAATCAATTTTATAAATAGATATTTAAAAATATTTATATATATAATATATTTCTCAATATATAAACCTTATCTAAATAAAAACTTATATCCATTTTATTTAAAATAAAAATATATGAATATTTATATACCTATAAAATTAATGTATATATAATGTTTATATATATGTGTGTGTGTGTGTGTGTATTGAAAAAAAAATATTTATATATATATATATATTCTAATATATGTATATAAATATTAATATATAATATATGTAAACAAATATAAAAATGTATAAATATATTTATAGATGCACATATATATATATATATATAATATGTATGATTGTATGTATTTATAGACACACACACACACAAATATATTTTATATATGTATTTAAATATATATATATATATATACATATATATAAACACATATATAAATATATGGATAAAAAATGTAATGAAATATATATAAATATATAGATATATCATAAAATGTAAAACATAACAATATAGGGTATTGGAAAATGAATTGGTGTATAAGCTGGAGGTCTCAGGCTCAAAACTTGCTGGAGGTAGGGGAGCACACGGGAGTGGGATTATCTAATGCGCTAATAGGTGAAAGCGTTGATAAGAGGGAGAGTGAAGATAAAAATGGTGGGTCATGAACAAAAAAATTATCACCTTTATAAGTGGGGTCTTTATCAGTGCTAAAAAATTCATGGATAAAGGTCCCCTTTATTGAGGCTAAAAAAAGTGCTGATAAAGGCCCCCTTTATCAGCATTTTTTTAGCGTTGTTAAACGTGGCCTTTATTAGCACTTTTTACGAGCATTGTTAAAGCCAACCCTTTAATATCACTTACATTATCAACACTTCTATAACGCTAAAAAATCCCTTTTACTAGCACTATTAAATGACCAATTTGCATTAGTTCCATTTAAAGAGTTAAATTTAGATAAGAAAAAAATTTAATATCTTTAAAACAACTAAAATCACTGTTGAAAAAGTTTTGAATAACCTTTTTAACCAATTGTTGGTTGGAGTGAGTGTCTCAAGAGGGGGGGGTGATTTGAGTACCCATTAAAAATTTATATTAAAGAATTGATTAACTAAAATCCCCCAGTTTAAATAAAAAAATCCCAGTTAGTTAAAATAGCAGATCAATATAAGTTTTAATATTTTAAAATATTTCTCAAACATTGATTAAATATCAGTTAAAATAATATAAAATAATACATTAACTTTTAAAATCAATTTACTAAACCAAAACCTTATATATAAACTAATTAAAACTAACTATCAAAGAAGTGGTTTTGTTTTTAGTTTAAAACATATTCACTTTAAAGGAAAAAAAATAAAACAAAACCAACAAAACACACTGTGGAATAAAATAAAAGTGGTTCAGCCTCATGGAAAGAATTAACCTTCCCCATTTGGAATTTACCCACTGCCAAGAAGATTATATAAAATAATCTATGATACAAAACCTGTATTAGGTCTACAATAACAAAGCTTTCTAGGTCACACCAGACATATTCCACAAAACCCATGAGAATAAAAAAAGATAGGCCACATCAAGACCTCTTCCACAACATCGTGGGAAAAAATAATAAAGAGAGTGTTGCGAAGATATCTAATATCTTCCAGTTCAGGAACAGGAGACAATGTGTGTGTTTAAAATAGAGTAAAATATACACTGCTCATATTGTAGATAAAATAAAAGGAGTGAGTAAATAAAAGATGTAAATAAGGTATGTTTCTTAGTTTGATACACTCTAAATCTTGCGACTCAACAAGTGTAGAATGAGTGGTATCTCGAGTCGTGTTTCTTCTCTTTGAAGTAGAATAAAGTGTCATAAAATATTTTGTTCTCTAAGCTCTAATATTTTACAGATGTGTGAAGGAAAGCAGCTACATGTAGTCTCTCAAAAAATGGAATTCTATAGGTTCTTCAATATTTTCTCATCCTACTTTTTATGTTCATAAATACCTCTCAGTATACATGTGCATTTTCTTGTATCTATTATGAGCATCATCACATTAGGGAGTCTTCCTTTACCTTTAACAACAGTAGCAGTAGGGAGAATCATCTGGATCCTCGACTCCTCATACTTCATGTCTGGAATGAACTATAATTCATCTCTAAATGTCATTTAAGTAGAAATCATTAAAATAAGTTTTGATGTTAAATTCCATAATCTATCCATTATAAATAGTTAATTCAAAATAAATAGAATAGTGGCAGTGAGTGCTTTTGAATGGTGAGACTATATTTGCTGGTGATTCATCCTAACAGTGACTAAATAGGGTGGTGAGACATCTTGGTGGTGATTGAGGCTAGTAGTGAGTTAGGCTTCAATGGTGACTCGGCTTTAGCGATATGTGTTTCTGATACTTTTCCAAATTTTGGGTTCAACGACAAGTCATCCTCTGATGGTAGATAATTATTGTACTTTTCTATAATTCCATTATAGAGGTGAATAATATTCAATGGTGTGTAAACCTGGGTGGGACTTATCCTCAATGGTTAGTAATCCTTGGTGGTGACTCAACCTCAATGGTGAGTAATACTTAGCCAAATTTTCATCAACCGGTCTTATATTATAAAATGATGTCATAACACATACAACTCATTAATAGCATAATAAAAATGATTTTGTGATAATTAAAACAAGGGTTACAAAAATTTATTTAAATAATAATTTTATAATATTGATTTTTTTAAAATATTATTAGAAAACATGGACGTGGAAGAAAATGGGTTTTCAACCAAAGAGAAAAATAAATTCGTTTTTTCCTTGAAAATTTATTTTGGAATATTGTGGGAATAAAGAGAGTAAAGTGAAATTAAAACATCTATTCTCTATAAATAACCATATGAGAATAAAATAAATGAGTTTATTGAGAATTAGATCATAATATTTCATTATAGGAAACTTAATCATAAATAATCCCAATAAGTAATGAGATTGTAACATAAAACTTTTACCACTTTGGTAACTTTTGAATCATAATCCCCATAAAAGAAATAAAATTATATGGATATTTATATACTATAATTTTCATGATGATAATCATAAAATAAATTCATGAGAAGTATAGACACCACACAAAAGAAACAAGTGGTGTATAAGGCATGTGCCCCGCAAAAATAAAATTGAGACGATAATCCCTTACATTCTTTGGTAAATTTTGAATCATAATACCCATTAAATAATAACATAAAATGAAAATTTATATATCATGAAATAATTATATTTATTATATAAAATTTCAAATGGTAATTATATACACCACACAAAATAAATGAGCTGTCAATATGACATATGTCTCCCTGAAATAAAAAAGTGACAAGAAATTCCTTACCTTAAGTCTTGAATTATTTTGTACATGTTTAAAAATCTGGTATAATAAATATTGGTTTATTATGAATGTATTAAATAACTATAATTATATATATCATGTCATAAATTATTTACTTATGACCTTTTATTACCTGTTTATTAACAATTCCTGGTTAAAATCGCATTTCAGGTAATAACTACTTCGTTTTTCATGTATGTTTTCATTTGGTATTTTTGGTCCTTTTACTTTAATCATGGATTAATAATATACAAAATTTTAAGAATGTTATAAATATTATATATACTCATTATATATTTATTTATATTAATCTATTAAACTTTGATAAAGAAAACGAATTACATCATTTATGGAGACGGTAGACCGTACTTACTCAAGAACGTTGTTTTCATTTTCTCAACGGATGGAACGAATGAAAGGTGAATATTTAATTAAAATTTAAAAAATAATTTTTATATAATATACATAATATATATTCACTTAATCTATCCATATTACCATCCAATAAAAAATTAAATGAAAAACGTATCACATCAGTTTGTGGAGGAGGTAGTCCACACATACGCACGAGCGATGTTATCATTTCCCAATTGATTGTAAGGTAAGAATATATATATGATATTATAAAATTATAATCATGTAATTAATATAATATATAAACATTAAAATCATCATTATATCTATTCATGAGAGGTGGTTATGGAAAACAAATTATATCAGTTCGTGAGGTGGTAGTCTGACGTACACATGATCGACAGTTTCATTTCCCACTTGATTGAGGAGGAGATAGATGTAGGTCATGAAATTTAAATAATAAAATATCAGAAAATTTTATATACGAATGTTTTTATATCATCATGGTTGGATATTATTTGAAGGATTTATAGGAATAAATAAAATTAAAAAGCATGGTTAAGGACTATACCTCTTCTTTGGAGAACCGAGTTAGGTATACACCTGAAGACTTATTAGGTGGGTTTAATAATCCAAATAAGTCCTCTAAGATATGGGTATGGAATTAATAAATGTATTTGGATTTGTTTTTTCTAAAACAAAGGGTTTTATAATTGTGAAGAAGAGAGGGGCGGGGGTGACCTTTTATATGCGGGGGAGAGGACACACTTGGAATTTTTGAAAATAAAAAGGTGTAACCATATTTTAAACATATTTAAAGACTCTAAAATGGATCATTATTGAACCTTAGATTAGATAAGGTCAAAATATGAAAATAAAATAGGATTTGGACAATTTTTTAGGTCGTTTTAACCTTAACTGCGGTAATTAATTTTTACTATTCATTTTGATCAAAAATTAAGTTGAACTTATTATATAATTTTAATTATTTTAATTCCAAATATGGAATATATTTTTCCAAATTTCATTCATATAATTGGAAAATTTTAATTTAAAATTTAAACTCGTAGACGTGATGAAAACACAGTTTTGCAAAGAGAAAATTTTGATAAGTGTAGAAAGTTTTAATATAAAAATTAAATATAAAATTTATTTCAATAAACTAAATTTGATTAATAAATATTTAATTGAACTAATTTTACATTTAAAACCATATTAAAATAAAACATATCTTGTTAATTATTTAAACTAAAAGGCGGTTTTTAATTAAATCGGTATTTTTTTACTATTCATCGAAAAATTAACCTTTTGCAAAAAATTATAAAAACCTCACTTGAAGATGATTTTGACATGTTGATTTGAAAAATGAAGTTTATTTTTTCAAATAAATTTTCTAAAATTGGAAAAAATTACTTTTATTTTTTTCCATAAAAAGTAATAAAAAACATTTTTTTAGAAAATAGTATTTTCAAAGCATATAAAGTATTAACTAAAAATTAAGTAATTTTTATCAATATGTTTTCTTTGTATAAAACAATTATATTTATTTTTTAAAATTTCATTATTCTTATTGATACTACCATGTTTAACGGTTAGGTTATAATGGTCATGTTTAAATAATAATATTAATAGTACTTGTGGTTCTTAAAAACTCAATTTTGTATGTAATGTAAGCTATCAAAGAAATTTAATTTATCAGTTAAAAATATTTCATAAAAACTCAGGGTGTTACAAAAGGTTTGAGGAAGAGAGTAGAGGAGACACCCTTTTATAAGTGAGGGGAGGAGCACTCTTGGAATTACTTAATGTATTAAATTAATATAAATTAATTTTCATGGAAAAGTGCCATTGAATTGTTATATTTTAAAGATAGAATTATTATTAGTTGAAATAATCTCATATGATAAATTTTTTACAATTTTAGGTTATTTCTTCACCCTTATCTTTTAGTTTTAGCCCCCCCATTAACACTTTTGATGATTACCGCGATATCAAAGTTTTTTACTATTTAAAGTCCAAGAAAGTAACTATAAAAGGAAAAGTGACCAATAAGTGGACCATGGTTTATATTATATACCATATATAATTCACTTGTCAAAATATAATATTTTTATGAATTTTATTTCATTTAATAAAATATTATTTAACATAAGACACCATTAAAGTCATTTTCAGGACTATTCACATAATTTGAATTTTTAAAATATCAAGATAGAAATATAATTAAAATATAAAATTTTAACAAATAAATAACATGTTATATTTATCCAAAAAATTCATGAAACACAATAATTCATCAAAATTATATTAAGTTTAATGGGTTTCAAATCATTTACTTAATTTTTCTATTACATAAACAAGCATTGTGTCGGTGTTGCATGAGCATTTAAGATATCTATTTTATAAAAAAAAATTAAAAAAAAATCCCATGATAAAAAATTTAATTTATATTTAAAATAAACATTTAGAACTAAACATTGGCTATTTTTATCCCCATCACAAAATATTATAGATATTAAAATCTAGAGAGTGACATTTTTGACTTTATCCTTTACTTAAAATAATTTAAATGTTATAATCAATGGAAAGGGGAAATAAATTGAAATATTTTATAATATTGGATGGTAATGGTTGAAAAAAACTTATCCAATAAAATAAATCTAAGGGTTACAAATATTTTTAGGCATTATCCCTAGTTTTCACCATGTTTTACCCGTTTTACCCTTACTAAGGTGACAAATATTTACCACAGTTACTCTTCATAATGACCAAAAATAAAAAGGATCAATATAACATATTTGAACCTCATAATTCCAAGTAGTGGGAGGAATAAATTTTAATATAAATGCGTTAAACGCAATGAAAAAATGTTTTTAGTAAAATGCATTTTTAAGCCTAAAAATGAACTTATACCAAAATAAAGTATAATAATGACTAAAATGTAATTAATTAGATTATATATAATTAAATGAGTCTTATTTTAATTTAATATCATATTAAAATCATAATGGTACTTTTCAATGGGAAGAAATGATAGTTTTATAAAAATATGTAATTTCACTATTCACTAAAAAATTAATCTTTTCAGAAAAATATCCAAATTTCATCCTAAGATACTTTTGATATGATGAATAAAAAAATTATGTACGTTTTAACAAATAAAATTTCTAAAAGTGACAAAAATTAATTATTTTTTTTACTCTGTGAAAAGCAATAAAACCATTTTCCAATAAAATTTATTTTTGAAGCATAAAATGACTTTACTAAAAATTGAGTTCTTATTTCCTAATAATTAATCAATAAATATGTATTGAGTATGAAAATTATATATATAATTCATAATTAATTTATTTGTATTCATATCTTCCAATTCAATGACTAGGTTATAACAACCACATTTAAATAATAATATTTCATGGTTCATTTAAGATCAGTGTTGCATGTCATATATGCTATCTAACATAGAGTTATTTTAAAATATAGGATGTTACAATTACTATACTCAGTAAGCATCTATAGAAATACCTCTTGAACAATTTAGGGTACTAAGATCAAACATTTGACTCCCACTCATACGTTTCCTCTTGGATCCATCCATACCGCCGCAAAAACATAAATAAGTGGCACCATCTTCCCCCACAACACCTTCTCACAATGGTCTATGATCCACACCAGGATCTCCAAAAAAGATGAATTTATTTTCAACTTAATATCCTCACAATCAACCACATGTGCAGGATTGGGCATGTACCTTCGAAGCTGAGAAATATAGAACACATCATGCATGCCTTGATAATGTGGAGGAAGGCCCAACCGGTAAGCCTTTGATGTGATATATTAAGTGATCTACAATGGTTACACAAACCAAAAAAAATAGCTTCCCTTATTTCTGCAAATGGTGATGCACCAAATGAGGTGACACTCATAAGAAAATCTGGTCGCCAATGAAAAAAATCCAAAGGTCATCTCCTCAGGTCGACATACAATCATTGCCTTATCTAAGTGGTAATCAACTGCACTCTCTCAGAGATATCTTACACCATACTTAGCCCAATAACTAATAACTCACCCACCTGGCTCATTCCAACAAAGTTTTGAGTGGCATGACCGTCTATAGAGATCCTCAAAAGGTTTCATCTAAATAGAATCTTGGAAACTATTATTATATATGAACTCTAATAAGGCTATATACTCATCCAATGCTCCACCAAAGTCCAGGATACATTCCCAAAGCATATCCTCATGGATCTAAATCATCCTTTCTAACTATCTATTAGTTTATGGATGATAAACTTTACTTATATTCAACTGAATCCCCAAAGACTTATGCAATCCCTATAAAAACCATGTCATAAAATGCATGTCCCTGTATGATATGATACTGGAAGGAACTCTATGCAGTCATACAATTTCATGGATATAAAATTTCATAACTCATCTATATAGTGAGTCTCTCATATTGGAAATAAATGAGAAACCTTCATCAACTGATCAAATATCACCCAAACAACATCATGACTCCTTGGGGTCCTAGGTAACCCTATCACGAAGTCCATCACCATGTCATCCCACTTTCATATAGGCACTATAAGTGTAATAATAAAAATAGTATGACACCAATACTTTACCTTTACCCTCTAGCACATAAGGCATCATGAAACAATACCAAATATGTATCACTTTAAACCTATCCACCAAAACTAACGTCATGTGTCATGGAACATATTCATTAACCCTGGATGCACTACCCACTTTGAAGCATGAGAGTATCTCATCAGCTCATTCCTTAAGGAAACTAGCACAAATACCCTCACATGGATATGTATCACATCAATATCATCTAAGGACCACCTCAAAATAGAATCATCCTCCTCTAAGCATTCCCACATCACCACACACTTGGGGTCTGACTCTTATCTCACTTTCACATGGTCCACCAATGAAAACATGATCACTAATGGTGCACATTTTATCACACCATGATCCTATAATGCATCCAATAACCACTCTTCTATCAAAATCATCAGATTCCTTTCCTCTTATAAAGGTTGTTCACCAAGATCTTACATATTTAATGTTTTCTTGCTAAGAGAATCTATAATGGAATTACCATTACTTGGAGAATAAGTTATATTAATGTCGAATATCTGTGGATACTCCACCCAAATACTCTACCTCGAGTTTAGATCTTTCTAATAAAATATATATCAGATGATCTTATATTCCATGTAAACAAAAAAACTCTCACTAAAGAGATAATTTCATCAACACTTTAGAGCATGGAAGACAAATTCTAACTCCAATCCATTCATCGAGTAGTTCCGCTCATGGGGTTATAGTTAGTGTGACCCACATGCAACCACCTGATATCTTTGTATAAACATATCTCCCAAACCAACACATTAGGCAGTGTAGTAATTTTCATATCAGATACCAAGCTCTGTAAATGTTAGAATTATGACTATCAATAATCTTCACTTTAGCTATAGGAACACCTACTCACACTGATATGTCCACTTGAACTTCACTCCCTTCTTGGTAAGCCTTATCATAGGTGCTATCAAATGGGATAAGTCTTATATGAACCATCTATAATACCCAACTAAAAGAAGAAATCTCCTGATCTCAAACACATTCATAGGTCAATCCCAAGACATTGTGACCTCAAAATTCTTTGGGTACACATAAATTTCCTCCTTAAATATCACATGCCTAAGGAACCACACCTCTTGAATCCAAAAGTGAAAATTTGACAGTTTTGAATAAATAAAATGTGCTCTAAGTGTACTGAATACAATCTCAAGAGGCCTTTTATGCATTTCTGAGGTTCTTGAGTATGTGAGGATGTCTTTAACAAACACTGAAATAAAGGAGTAAAGATATTAATGTAATATCCCATTCATGAGATCCATGAACATAGTTGGAATATTTATCATCCTAAAAGGCTTGAAAAGATACTCATGAAGTCTATATCAACTCCTAAATATTGTCTTAGGAATATCCTTCTCTTCAACCCAAAGCTAGTGGTAGCTTGACTATAATTCAATCATGGAGAAAAACTAGGATCTTAGGAACTTTTCAAACAATTCACTGATCCTCAAAAATGGGTATTTATTCTTTATAGTTACCTAGTTTAACTTCCTTTAGTGTACACACAATCAAATACTATCATCTATCTTCTTTTTAGACAACAATAGTACACTCCAGGGTGATGTGACTAGTCTGATAAAACCCTTTACCTCAAAATCCTTGAGTTGTGCCTTGAGTTCCTTTAACTTAGGTAGTGCCTTATGATATGGGGGAATCAATATAGGTTGTGTTTTAATCATTATTTTGATCTCAAAGTCAATTCGTATATTATGAAGGAGACCTAAAAAGTCATCCAAGAATATGTCCTGATACAGGTCCACCACTAGAGGAATGAAACATGCTACTACATGTTGGAATACTAATGTTGTTCCAACATATCCCATGTAATTTAGGTTTTTATGATCTCAAATACCATATCATATATTTCAGATTATTTTTTTAAGTGTTTTGACTGTTAAATTCATTAAGTCTTCAATTTTGTACATCTTTTCTAAAATTTTCCTAAGTTTTTAAAAATTTCCTAGTGAAATGTTTGGATATTTAGATAATTGGATACATTGAGCATTCAACTATATCAATCATCTACATGAAGTATTTTCCTACATGAATCGACAAAGTCATGGAAAAAACTACATAAAAATTGCCTACGTAGATAGATGACCTACGTGATCAATCAACTACATAGAAAAAGCACATATGAAAATTGGTCAACGAGCCTGTACCCTAGTGGTACAGGCTCCTACTTGGCATCCAAAATAGCCGGGTTCAAATCCGAGCAGGGATGAATTTCCGGGGTATTGTAGCAGGGCACTATAGCGGGGGCACTGTATAGACACTATAGCAGCAGTGGAACTGTAGCGGCAGAGGAACTATTGCAAGATACTGTAGCGGCGGTGGGTACTGTAGTAGGCACTGTAGCTTGCTGGGGGTAATGTAGTAGTACTGTTCACAGAGGGTCCTTTGGGCAAAAAAATGGGATTTTAAGCCTTGTATTCAGTCCACTTGGCCTTGGGCCTTCGGGCTATGTATTGGGTCTCCCTCTACCCTCTAAAGAGGTATTTGCTTTAATAATAAATTGAGTCTTCGACCCCAACCTTTTAAAAAAACCTATGAAAATTGGTTATATGGAGTAGTCGGCTATGTGAATTAATTACAAGGTGAAATCAGATATGTGGATCTAAATGACTACATAATTATTTCAGCTATATCAAATTTGGTTACATAAACAAGAAGCCTATGTGGATCAAATAAACTATGTGAATAATTCCTATAAAAATTTTTCTATGTAGATAATTCAGCTACATGAAGAATGGCTATGTGGATCAGTTCGGCTATAGGAATTCGAATATGATCAATTTAGCTACGTGGTGATCTGTAATTGACTATATCATGCAAAAAACTGGTATTTATTAATGTTGAAGAACTTGAGTAATCTTTTAATGCTATCATCCATTATTTAAATTTTGGATTACCTATTTTTGTAAATAATTATTATAATAACAGGAGAGTATCGAGAAATGAAACAAGTACAGTGATAATTTATTTGATAAAGGTGTTTTCCAATAAAAGAATGTGAATTTTAAAATTAAGATCCATGGATTTTATGGATCTATAAGATTGAAAATAAAATTTAAGTTCTGCAAGATTTTTTCAGTAATATGAAGTGAGAAATATACATAATAAGAGAAGTTTAGAATCACCTGATATATCATCCAAGAACTATCTCTAAAATCTTTGGTGTGCTATTCTTTTTTACACTAGAAGAAGAAGATGCTTCACATTTTATAGATGTGCTATATCGTTCATCATTAATGCTATTTTAGAAGACTTCCCTCAAGATTTTTTCTATTCTTATTATCTATCCTAGATATTTATTCCTTCTGTCAATTTTATTTTACAACTATGAGCTATAACTATAAACATTGTGTTCTCTATCTCTTTCATTGTAGAGGTTCTTGGTGAAATAAAATTAAAGGATGTTGTTTGCAAAGCCTTTATAGAGCCCATTTGAAATTTACTATGTTGTTGTAACAAGTATCAACTAATTTAACTCAATCATACAATCCATGTAAAAAGCACTATAAGTCCTTGAAGAAAGGACTGGTCTAGTGAAAATCACCAAAATCATGGAGAAAAGTATTAATGGAGTAGACTAGGGTATTTATGTTTCTCAAACCACTATAAATCTCTATGTATATTTCTTTTCTATTTGTTTTTATTTCTATTTATTCTTGTGTTAAAGAAAAGATCAGTATTAAGTCATATTTAAAATAGGGTTGTTTCTAAGTGAATATTTTTTTTCAAAGAACCCAATTCTTCTCTCTTGAGTCTTAATGTAGTCTATATCTAACAACTCTGCTCGATCCAATATAAGAACCATGTCATACAATTTCACTATAATATATAAAAATTTGATCAAGTATATTCCCATTCTTCTTGATCTAACATCCTTCTCACTATTCAAAACAAACTTCCCCCCTTGAGCGTAGTAAAGAATACACATCTCTTGTATCATTCAATGTGTGCACGATAACTAGTTTTCCAGTCCATGTCAAAGATCACATCAAATCTAATTATCTTAAGGATTATGAAATCCCATGGAAATATGAATCCAACAACCACTATAGGGAATCTTGGATATCTCTAAAGATGATCCACTTTCTTCCCCAAGAGTGTATCTAGAGAAAAAATATTAAAAGATAACTTAACTCATAAATCAATACAAACAACAATTTTCATATATATAAATGAATGGGAAGTATTATTATCAAAATTATAGGTAGAAAGAGTATATTTGATCAAGATCATACCTCAAATGGTCAATGGTGCCTCTCCAAAATCAGTCATAACATTTTCCATTGTTCAAAATCAGTCTGCCTCACCTCCACAACTTTGTCCCTGATATGGATGAATTCATTGAGTCATAATTATCTTAGTGGTATGAACCTACTACTGAGGACCACAACCAATCCCATGGATTGATGATTGTGTCCAACTCAAACCCTTGAAAGATCTCATACACAATTAATTTGAGAATAAATGTTGTATATGCCCTATCCCACCACACTGATAACACTTGATCTAAGGATTTGAGAAAATTTTGTGATAATGACCACTTTTTCCACAGTTGAAACACTGGGGACTTCCTCATCCCACAAAAGGTGCTAAAGAATCTTTCCTCAGCTCTTCCTATTTACTTCCACTATGGAATGAATCCTCTTCCTTCTTCTCCCTAATACTATAAGTATCACTAGGAAGTTTACTAATATATTAAATAACACTTGAAACTCTTCCCTCCTTTAGACCATTATTGATTTTTAGGGACTTATAAAGAACCTATGCATATGTCATCAGGTCAAAGTTTCTGACCTAGAATCTCAACTCCAGTCAGAGGAAAATTTATAACTTTCTAGCCTTATATGCCTTGTTCCCAACCAATATAGGAGTGAAGTTTAATAAATACACGAAACATTTTGAGTAATTAGATACCACCATCGATCCCTACTAAATCTCCATGAACTTCTGAGCATATTCCAGCTTCAACATACTTGGAAATAAATCCTCAAAGAAAATGTCCTTGATGGTCATCCAAGTAAAACCTTCACATCTTCCTTCTTGGTTCATAATACCCCACCAACTCCTGGCGGGTCCCTATAGCATAAAATTATCCAGATTTACCTATTGATCCTTTGAGGTCTCTACTAGATCAAATATTACCTCAATGATTTCAATATTGTCCTCATCATCCCGGGGGCCTTCAGTGTCCTAGAAGAATAGAATATGTTGAAGCTAAATGCCTCATACATAATCAACTATAGTCTTAGAAACCCATCTACCTTATACACTCACTAAGTAGAAGACTCATGAATAAAGTGGCCCTTTTTCCTAAACCACTGGAGTAGGTGTGGTAGAATTATCCTACATAACTAGTGGTAAAACTAGGACATCCTTCGTTGTAAGTGAATCTTGGACCACTTCTCTAGGTGGTCCCATAAGACGGTGTCGAGGAAAAATTATCTATAATGATAATAAATTCTTAGAACACTTATAATATCTTACCTAGATAACAACCTAATAAATTCATAAGCATAAATAAGGGATTTTTATAGAAAACATATCCTAAGAGGTTATCAATAGCACGCAAACAGAACCGACCTAGTAACAATCAAGGATCAAGCCTATTTCTCCATACTATTATGTTAGTAATATTCATATATATATATATATATATCACAAAACAAAATAGCATGCTCAAGTTCAACTATTTAATTCCATAACAAATATATCACCAAAATATTTAGCGCATATTAAGGAATTTAATTAAATAACAACCATGAAACACTCAAAAGGTGTATATATATATATATATGACATGTGATCCTAACTTCCTAGTAATGATATGTGAAATCACCCAAATACCATAAAGTAGTAACAACACATTATAATTATGATCAACATGAAACCGTAAAACCATAACTATAACTAAAGTACCAATTATGGTAACTTAGAGATTCATTACACATGTGTTGGCCAGGTAAACATGAAACTCTCTTGACTGAATCCCACGTAGCCTAAAATTTTTCTACCTTTCCCCAAAATAGATTCAAGAATAAATAAAGAGGATAAATCTCCTTTGATACCACTTTGTAACACTTTGGTCTGAATCGCCAAGTTTGAGTTTGAGTGCCACATAGCCTCATGTGTGCCTCCCCATATGCAAGAGGTTGGTGACTTACAATGAGGGTCTGAGTGCCATCAGTGGGGAGACTATACCATCAGTATAAATAAGGAAAGTTATAGAATATAACATTGTATAATAAGTAAAAAATGATAGCACATATTGCATGACATGTATATCAAGTCATAAAAAAAACCAATGACCCCCAAAGTGGTAGGTGAACGAAAGTGTAAACAAGAAAGTAAGTAAATAAAAACCACAAAATCACTATAGATTCTATCCTGATACCACCTCTTAACACCAAGTTCCATTACCTAACTCACTATTATTGTGGAATTTCCCTTTCATGTATCATTTATCATGATGTTTGCACACGCATCAAGATACCCATGTAAGATGTGATTGTAAACCCAATAGGACACCATCAATGCATCCTTAAGACAAGTTCACATGTATAAGATTGTATGTTATGGTAATAAATAAATGTTCAAACAACAACATACAATCATGTACCAAGCAGTCATGTATAAACCAAGATAGCACAACCCTCTGGTTATACTTGCATTGGCTCCATGCTGGAAACATTGTTGTAATAGAGTCATAAACATGAGTCAACCACAAGATCATCACATGTACTACATATTATCCATAAGGATAACAAGTTTCAGGTTAGGATATAAGGCTTTTAAGTCACATCTCTCTCTCCTAGGTTAGACCATAAGTTCATCATACCCCAACACTACCTCAGTCTAGGCCACAAGGATATCATGTCTCGACACCATGTATTGAGTTAGGTCACTGATGACCATCATTCTCAATTTTTTCCACTTCATTCAGATCACATAAGACCACCATGCCCTTAGGTTAGGCCATAAGGTCTTCATGCCCCATCATCCAACTCGTTCTGGTCTTCATGTCACATAAAGTGTCTGAACATGCTCCTCCTCTAGGGCTACCAAGCCATAATGGGTCAACCTGCTACTTTGGTACCATGTATAGAACAACCACAATATATAATATACTAAAAACATCATATAGTGATAGGGAATAACATTCATAGGCATAACAATCTTAACAAGCATAAGTATCAGTGTCTATATACATACACATGTGATGATACTTAAACATGTTCTCATGGGACACACACACAAAAACACATTTGATCAAACATCAAACATGGTATCATGGGATATTCATGCACACACACATGTGATCAAACATCAAACATGGTCTCATGAGCTACATGTTGGAGTTGGTGTCCTAGGAACAACTATTTGTACTTTGATTACATGTATATTTGATGTATTGAATATTAATAAAACTTCTTATTATATATATTTTATTGTTCTATATAAATATAATGTAATAATTTCCTAGATTATACATCACATTGATAAGGTCATAATAGTTCCCCACTATAATGAGAACCTTAATGTACTATGAGGATATTCTCAAATAATGTTATATGGTTGGATAATGTACTTTGATGGGATACATAGTACATAGACAGTCAGGTGCAAGTACTCATAAGAAGATGAGGATTCTTCTCATGAAGTTATCAATTGGTAATATACAATATGAGAGATCATGAGAACAGACCCGCTAGTAGGAATTCTACATGTTTTAGTGTCATCAGATATTTTTATCTACAAGTATGTGTGATGGTCCTTAGACTTTATGATTATTATTAATTCATGTTTTAACTCATGTACTTAGATGTATTTCATAAACCATGATGATAACAATTCAAGGAGAATTTGGATACCTTGGGTTTGTCATGAGTGACATGTCATTAATGGATAAGTTGAGGAATGATTTGTCTCTTCCATATTTTTGGAAGATGATATCTCAACCCTTTGATTGGAATAGAACTATCACATTAAATTCCATGGCCATGGTATAACAACATGTTATTTTAGATAGTAAAAAAAGACATATAGATAATATAGGTTGGTGACATGGATGTGAAAAATGCATTATGAGATATTATGATAAAGTTATTATATTACATAATCAGCATTCGTATATGGTTATCATCATTGCAGAATTAAGTTCTTTCAATTGGGTTCCTTGATCCATTATTAGATAGCACTCTTGGACTTTAGGAAAGCCCACCTAATTCCAATGATAAAGAATCCTATAGGGTCACACACTAAGTGTTTTCATTGATCTCAATTAAATTATATTTGAATATAATTATTGGAATAAATATTATTCTCCAGATTAATGAATAATTTTATTCAATTTTAATTGATCTCTAATATTCACAAGGTAATAAATAATTATTTTTTTATTAATAAATAATTTATTTGATTGTGTGAATATATGTAAAACATTTATTTGCTGGATTTTGAATAAAATTTTTGTTTTATTTATTGAATATTTTAATAAATATTTATTCTCTAGATTGTGAATAAAATATTTATTTATGAATAAAATATTTATTTGGTTGTTCAATAAATTTTAGAGGAGTTTGAACATACCAAGAATGAGTCCAATGACAAATATTAATTAACAAGTTTGTTACATAATATTTGTTATTGCGTAAGTTCTTTCATGCCACAAAATAATAATAATGATATTTTTATTATGTGTCATGGGGTTTATTAAAGGTATTAAATGTCATTTAATGGTCAAAATGTAATTAAATAATATTTTAACCTAAACCCTAACTCTATAAATAGACGGTTATGTCTATTGTATATTACATCCAAAAAATTGAGAATATAGAATTGTTGCGCATAATGAATTCTCTCTTGACTCCTCCTCTCCCCCTCTCAAGAATGATAAGCGCAAGAGTGATTTATTCAAGACTAAAGAAAAAGCGATCAAGAATGAACAATGAAAGACATTAGATTCACCACGCTAGCACCCAATGATTGAGTGATGTTTCTCGGAAATCATTGGAGCATGTTTGTATCACCGCTAGAGGGATTCTATCCTTGGATCTTCATAGCGCAACAAAGACAATATGACAGGGTCTTTTTGGATGATCAATAATCATCAATGAGGAAAGTTCCCAAGACCATGTATTTATTTCTTCAAATATTAAATAAATTAATTATAAATTTGACATGAAAGATCCTCTCTCATGGTTTTGGGAAATGACTATTATTTTTTTAATATATATCCCACAACTGCATGCTTACACTATGCTCATAACCATAAAGCGGTATCTGAGCGGTCACATTTAAATTTATAATTATTTATTTTATTGATTATCCCTATGTAATCGTGGTTTAATTTTCATTTATTATTATTATTCTTTAATCTTATTTGAATAAACATGCTTTTAAATATTAATCATATTCATTTAGTGTTTCATTTTCTTAAAGGTTTAATAATAAATGAAGAATGATGGGATATGCCATTGGGAAGTGAAAAACATTTGGTTGGTAAATCTGGGTTACATAGTGTGTATCTGGAGTAAACACTGTGTACCCATGTGCATTGTTCCTAGATGCACCGAGAATTTAATTACATGCAGTGCATTTATTACACACCACGTATTGACCAGGACAACCTAACATATAAAAAGTGGATACATGGAATGTAACTGGCATGTACATGTAGTGTAGTTTGTCCAAGTTAATATGATAAATCCCCTCACATGTGACTCAAATACATGACAACTGAGGTACATTATGTGTAGCTAGAATGTACACACCGTGTAGTCTCCCATTAAAGAATGGAATGAAAAATTACATTAAATTGAAAATTTTTGCTATAAACCCTTATTTTATTGATTGGAACACCAATGTGTATTTAACAATTTAATGATGGTTTTCAAGAATATTAAATGATCAATTAATTTATTGTAATTAATATTTTATTATTGGTTCAATCATTTATTTTCCATGAATGTTATAAATGATAGGTATCTCTAAATAAGATCATATGATCATTAAGATGAAAGGGAATTAATTAATTAATTAATACAAGCATGTTTATCTTAATAATAAAGAATTAATAAATAAATGAATGCCAACCAGTTACTTTTGCGTATTCATTTTATGTATGACCAATCATGAGTTTGACTAAGACCAATGTATGTGTTGGAATTTATTTAATTTTATTTTTTTCATGGATTTGAAATTATTTTATATTAAATTAAATGATGGCCTACAAGTTATCTCTCCCTCCATTATTATATAGGACCAATGTGTCCAACAATATTTATGTAATCCACTTTAACCAATCCTTTGGTTCCCCTCACCTATGTATGAGTAATAAATACTTATAATTAATAGAGAATCCCCAGTCATGTGGAGGCGGTTCAAGAAGAAACCATGATGATTCTAACGTGGTGATACACAAATATATAGGTGGAATCATGTAACTCATGACATGACTGAAAAATGGAGTAATTCCTCTAGGTTATAGTTTGGTTTAATGTTTGATCATTAAATCAACCATAAGATAAACTCTTGATCATGTCATTTTCTTTTCTTTATTTATTTATTCCTATCTATGCATTATTTATTTTATGTATGAAAGAACGAAATCATATAACTGAATGAATTAATATACAATGATGGAAATTAGATTAATGAATTATGTGTAAATGTTTTATCCAACATGATTAATTAATTAAGTAACATCCACTTAATATTAAAAAGACATGTAAAGGATAAAACAAGATAAATTTTATGCATAAATTAATTAAAATCCCTCAAACTAATATTAATTTAGACTAATCCTTCCATTGATTGATTGAAAATGAAAGCATATAACTAAGTGTAGTACATGTCTAGATTCTGGAAACTTACTTTTATTGAGGAGTTTTCATGAGAATTTTGGGTTGACTTAATCGAACTTGTATTGAGTTTGACAACCAAAGTCTATTCAATACAAATTTAGAGACAAGTTTTGAGGAAATCCAAGTCAGGATTTCAAGATATGGGAATCCACTCAATAGATCAAGGAGATGCAAACCTACATTTGTTAATACCATTTAACTAAATTATTTTCTTATGGTTTTAGTGGCCAAATTATAGATCATTAAGAAAAGTAATAGGGATCCCTGCCACTTGAATATCATAACAACTAGACATTCCGAGTTTAATGGTGAGAGATATTTGGACTTGATAAAATAGTGGGATGTTTAATAAAATTTATTTATTTATTTATTATTTCTCAAATAATTTGTAGTCAAGAAAAGTACTACTAATTTGATCTTTTAATTGTAGAATAAAATGGTAAGATCATCATCCACACTATCCCTATTATCAATATTGGAGAAAGACAACCTCCTAATTGGAAGTAACTTCTAGGAGTAGTTTACACGCCTTCAGGTTTTGCTACACCATGAGTGGAAATATTCCATGCTAGAATCCTCAATACCTAATCCACTTGCTAAAGATGTGAGTGATGAAGAGTTTCTTATCTACGAAAAACATTTGAGCAATGTGGTTGATGTTCAATATTTGATGCTTTCATCAATGTCTAGTGAACTAATGAAGTATCATGAAAAAATGGATACATATATCATGCTTTAGAACCTATGTGGTCTATAACAGCAGAGTTATAGACCAGAAAAGTTTGAGATTTACAAGGAACATTTTTAGACAATGATTGAAGAGGGTTCCCCAATTGGGAATTATGTAGTCAAGATCATTGGATACATTGAGTGGTTAGAGGTTATAGGGTTTAAACTCCTCAAAAAACTAGGCACTAATCTCATTCTAGCATCACTCCCTCATACCTTATCTATATTTTTTGTCAATTTTAATATGAACAATATTGATAAGTCTCTTCCATATCTTATCACTCTTCTTTGCCAAGTAGATAAGGATATAAAGAGTGAAAAAGACTAATGTCCTTATGGTGAAAAAATATAAAGGGAAAGAGAATATCTCTAAGTACAAATCTTCTTCACACCCTTCCAAGAATAGGAAGATCAATGGGAAAGAAAGGGAACAAGATGTTGTCTATTTCACATGTGGAAAGAAGGGAAACTAGAAGAAAAACTACACCCAAGAAAAGAAGAAAGGGGAAGCTTTATGTGCATTTTTTATCAAGTGAAATTTATATGTTTCTATAAATTGGGTATTATATAAATCTTGTGGTTCTCACATATGTATTAAAATATAGGTTCTAAGTATATTAAAAGAGATTAACCAAGGGGATGTAGATATAAGAGTATCCAATGGAGATAAACTTGATGTTGTAGCTACTAGGGACTACCACCTCACTTTTCCAAATGAAATGATCTTAGATTTAAAGGGTTTTTATTATGTGGCTTTAGTTACCAAAATCATTATTTCTGTATCGATACTATATACATATGGGTTTATTTTAAAATTTAGGAATAAATGTTTCTTCTTTTATAAGGATAACATTTTTTATGTTAATGAACATTTAAATAATGGTCTTTATGTGTTCGATTACATGAACAAAGTAATGAAAATCGATAACAAAGTTACTTCACATGACTCATACCACACCCAAATTTGGAATCACAAGTTGGGTCATGAAAATGAAAAATGCTTGACTAAATTACATCAAGATAGATATTTAGATTATTTTGAACCAAAACCACTTGGTGTATGTCACACGTGTTTACAAGAAAAAATGTGAAAGGGATAAAGATATTCTTTAATTAGTTCATACTGAAGTGTGTGGACCATTTCCTATTAAGGAAAATGGTGGGTACTCATACTTCATAACTTTTATTAATGATTTTAGTAGATATGGATATATCTACTTAATGAGGTATAAGTTGGATTCTTTTGATAAATTTAAGGAATACAAGAATGAATTTGAGAGCCATATTGGTAAGAATATTAAGAAACTTCACTTAGACTGTAATGGAGAATATCTTAATCAAGACTTCATTGATTATTTATGGGAGTTTTGGATATTATATCAACTCACTCCTCCTTATATACCTTAATGGAATGGTGTAAGAGAAAGGAAGAACTGCACCTTATTGGACATGGTGAGATCAATGATGAGTCATGAGAGTCTTACATTATCATTTGGGGGATGCACATTACAAAATAACATGCATACTAAAATGAGATTCAACTAAAGGAAAATATTGTATAACATACCAATTATGGAATGGAAAGAAACCCATGTTGTCTTACTTACATGTGTGGTGCTACAAAACATTTGTTAAGGACTCTTCAAGAAATAATCTTGCACCCCAAGGAACAAAGTGTATCTTTATAGAATATCCTAAAGAAACAAATGGATACTACCTATAAAATTCTATAGACAAAAAGGTTGTGGTTGAAAGATGTCCCACATTTCTTGAGGATGATCTTATCTCTAAAAGAGATATAGGGAGTGATATAGACTTCAATGAAGTCTATGCTCAAGATATACAAGATTTGTCTTATGAACAAATTCTGCAAAGCCTCATGGAAGAATAAATTATTCTAGAGACACAATTACTACGTAGGAGTACTAGAGAGGTTAGAGAACCAGTATAGTATGGTTTTCTAGTCACTTATATAATGATCCTAGTATTTTTACACATATTATTACATGATTTAAGCATAATTAACCATCAAATACAAAATAAGGATCGTTAAGTCTAGTGTCTTTGAGAGATTAGGTACATAATTAGAAAACATGAAACCAAAATAAAGACATCTTCTATTTAATCTACATAATGAGCTCTAAAAATCCTTTGAGCTCCTACATTTTCATAGGATTACCTGGGGAATACATAGACAAAATGGTTGATCTAAAAATCCCAGTAAGGGAATAAACATAGAAATAAAGCATAGAGCATGCATTAGAAGGAATAACATGATGGCATAAAAATTCATGGAACATGAATAAACATATAGAATCATAACATATAGAACATGGAATCATGAAATCTTGGAAACAAAGGAATGTGGAAGAAATATACAACATGACATAAACATGAGTCGAGGCTAACTACCAAGACTACATCATATGGTGGACAAATTCCCATAAAGGAATCATGTTTACTCGATGTCCCAACATGACGTCTCAAGAGACTAAACATTACCCAATGCATTGGAGAACTATTTGGGTGAACCCATAATAACATGTTCATGAATATGTGTTGCACATGAATAATCAAACATAAGTGATAAACATAAGGGTTACCCATGGAAAGAAATAGGTATCACAACCATGTCATAAGGCATAACAAATAGGAATATCATAATGGTGTCTTTGAAAGAATGGATTAAAATCATATATGGAAATTTATAAGGAAAAAATAGGAATAAATACTGATAAATGATATCCATATTAAGTGAAATCATTAAAATTAGTATTAAAGAAACTTTATAAATGAGTCACTTTAGTGCGATTTAAGGGAAAATATTAAAGAGACTTTAGAGAGGAAAAATGAATAATTATTTGCATAAAACTAAAAATTAACTTAGATATTTTTTCATGATAAAAGATTGTTTTTATAAAAATATTGTTGTCTTAAAACATATTATGGAGTGTACTTGAAAATGGGTAAAAAATTGGGAAGTTCCTTTTAATTGGGCTTGCTTATCGGGAAGAATCGGGAAGGGAACATTATAAAACATATATTTCCCCATCAAAGAAGGATGGATGGATATGGATAAATAAGTTTAGTATATATAAATAGAATATAGAATAAGTATATAAGAATAATTTATATTTAAATTGGTGTAAATATAGATAAATCATAACCCAAAGGTAATTGGGAGGTTTAGAGAGAATATCTTACCTTAAGTCTGAAAGTGGTCAACACTTGTACTTAAAATCCTTGATAATAAAATTAAATCCATTAATTAATTAATTAAAAACCTATTCTATGTGTATTTTATTTATTATAAATTTTTAGGTTCATTTATGGCCATTTAATTGAGTTATAATATTTAATTTCATTGTTTCGAGAGTGTTCATTTCATGGTTTCATGATCGGTTTGCTTGTGTATAATTATGAAAGTTCAAAAACAATGGAAGAAAAACTATAGAAATGGAATGATATGGTATTAATATACTTACATAAGTTTAAATTTTCCATTATATCATTTTATTTTTTTTACATCAGTATGATTTATTAGGTAAAACATCAATGATAATGATTTAGATTATTTGGGCGGTTATTCGATCATCACAAACTAGTTTTGTTTTATTATTTAATATTATGTATATATGTTTGTTAAAAAACATTAAATAAGATGTAATATACATATTATAATATGGTTTAACCATAATTTTTTTTGACCAGCCTTGAAGTTGGAAATGGAGAATGAAAATGCATCCTCCACGATGGCAGTAAATCGACACATCACAGACGATGTTTTCATTTTTAGAATAAAAGTAAGAGGGAAGATATTTGATGATGAAATATTCCATTAACACAATTAAATTCCAGTATATAAAATATAATTGATTTATCATGCCACTTTTGGATAGGGATGTGAGGAGAGGATAAAAAATAAAATATATTGAAAATAAATTAAAAGAAATTGAAAGAGGATTTTATCTCTTAAACTTCTTCTCCTTGAGAGCATTCTTAGGGCAATTAGCTTTGGTATTTTTTTAAGATAAAAGGATCCTAGACGTGGGGGAGAGACTTGGGAAGAGTATTGGGTGGTGTTTTTATAAGATTCAAGGCTTTAAAGGTGTGGGGAGAAGAGGTGGTGAGGGGTGGTATTTATAGGGGGAGGAGAGGGGCATTTTTATTATTATATTCATTATTTTATTATTTTAGATCAAGAATATCAATAGTTTTGATCCATATCACTAAATATATTAAATAATGAAGTAGATTTTGATATTATGGGATTACATTAGCCATACATCATCCATAAATCAATAATTCATGTATTTGTTAAATACCGTAAATTACTAAATTTCACTATTCATAAAAAACATAACTATTTTAGAAAAATCCCAAAAATTCACCCTAACCATTTTTTGACATGTAGAATTCAAAAATGGACTTTGTTTTATGAAAATAATTTTATAAATATGATAAATTTAATTTTTATTTAAAATCAACATTTATTCGAAAAATATCGATTTTAAAATTATAACTAATTTTATGACACATTGAAAAATTGATTAAGGTCTCATAAAATTATCATATAATTATACGAGAGAAAAATATTAATTTATGAATCTATTTTATAAAAATATATTTTATTTTAAATCAATATTTTAATTATAAAATTATGAATAAATATTTACGAATTGTAAAAATACCAACACTTAGTTTATGATTTTTAAAACATTTATCTACTTATACCATGACATAAATATCTCATATTTTTACTACAGGAAAATTGGATTTTTGCGGTGAGTTATTTGCGACGGGAATAAATCTCGTCCCAAATAGTCCATCGAAGAAGTTATTTGCGACGAGAAACTTATCTTGTCGCAAATAACATATTATTTGCAACGGGATAATGGGTCCCGTCGCAAAAGGTTTGGCGCGGTTTTTGCGCCAAACTGTGGGAAAGTGGCGGTAAATACTATTTGCGATGGGGATATTCCCCCATCGCAAATAGTGTGTCGGCAAGTCACTATTTGCGATGGGACCCGTCGCAAATACTCTTTTAACCACCGATAATAATTAATGCGATCGAAGGTATTTGTGACGGGTTCCGTCGCAAATAATCTAACCTATATATACCACCATTCGTTTTTTTTCATTCTTCCTCTCAATTTCTACTTTCTCTCTCTCTCTAAACTCTAATTTTAGAGTTAAAATTTCTCTGAGTAATTTTTTTACGAACAAGTTTTGAAGTCATCTACACTTATAAGAGATCAAGTTTAAAGATATTTATGCTTTATTTAATTTAGTATTTATTTCATTTTTTATATATTAATTTTAATTATTGTCAATTAGTTGTAATTAAATTAGATTTAGATTGTTTTGTTCTCAGTATTTATTTGTAATAATAAATTGAAATTACTAGTACTAATTATTAGTAATTAGTAGTAATTAATGATTATTAATGATAATTAGTAATTAATAAAAATAATTAGCGGTAATTAGTAATTAGTAGCTGTAATTTGCAGTAATTAACGCTAATTAGTAATAATTAACAGTAATTAGTAATAATTAGCGGTAAATAGTAATAATTAGAAAAAAATGGTAAAAATTAGGAAAAAATAGTAATAATTAGTAAAAAATAGTAATAAATACTAAGAATTAGTAATAAATATTTACAATTAGTAATAAATACTAATAATTAGTAATAATTAGTAATAATTAATAATAATTAGTAATAAATACTAATAAATACTAATAATTAGTAATAAATATTAATAATTAGTAATAAATTAGTAATAAACAGTAATAAATAGTAATAAATAATAATAAATTAGTAATAATTAGTAATAATTAGTAATAATTAGCAATAAATTATTAATAAATAGTAATAAATAGTAATAAATAGTAAAATAATAAATAGTAATAAATTAGTAATAATTAGTAATAATTAGTAATAAATAGTAATAAATAGTAATAAATAGTAATAAATAGTAATAACTAGTAATAACTAGTAATAACTAGTAATAATTAGTAATAATTAGTAATAATTAGTAATAATTAGTAATAATTAGTAATAAATAATAATAAATAGTAATAATTAGTAATAATTAGTAATAATTAGTAATAATTAGTAATAAATAGTAATAAATAGTAATAAATAGTAATACTTAGTAATAATTAGTCATAATTAGTCATAATTAGTAATAATTAGTAATAATCAGTACCAAATAGTAATAAATAGTAATAAATAGTAATAATTAGAAATAATTAGAAATAATTAGTAATAATTAGAAATAATTAGTAATAATTAGTAATAATTAGTAATAATTAGTAATAATTAGTAGTAGTAATTAATAATAATTACCAATAATTAGCAATAATTAGCACTAATTAGCTCTAATTAGGAATAATTAGGAATAATTAGGAATAATTAGAAATAATTAGAAATAATTAGGAATAATTAGGAATAATTAGAAATAATTAGGAATAACTAGAAATAATTAGAAATAATTAGGTATAATTAGCAATAATTATGAATAATTAGAAATAATTAGGAATAATTAGCAATAATTAGGAATAATTAGCAATAATTTGGAATAATTAGGAATAATTTGCAATAATTAGTAATAATTATCAATAATTAGCAATAATTAGCCATAATTAGGAATAATTAAGAATAATTAGGAATAATTAGTAATAATTAGGAATAATTAGGAATAATTAGGAATAATTAGGAATAATTATAAATAATTAGGAATAATTAGGAATAATTAGGATAAATTGTAATGAATTGTAATAAATTGGAATAACTTGGCATAATTTCTAGTGGATTGACAACACTCATTTTGGTCGATGACTCTTCTCTTTTCTATTGTCACTGACTCAAAACATTATAAAAAATATGCTTCGATATATGCATATCCAATCTCATGTGCACGAGTTTGGAAATGCATTCATATTACCACATTTTTTATAATGTTTTCAGGCGGTGACAGTTGCAAGAAGATGATTCATCGATGAAAAGGGGTCTCTTTTATCTGACGACTCATTTACTTGCATCTTTCTCACACTGAAATCACAATGAAGAATCTAATTTGAGGTATGCTTATACATTCTTGTATGCAAGAGAATGGATATGTGTACCTTCAAGAAAATTCTTCATTGTGATTTCAGTGTGAGAAAGTTGCAAGTAAATGAGCCGTTAGACAAAAGAGTAACCACCAATCCATTGGAAATTATGTCGCTTGTAATTAATGGTAATAAGTAAGAGGTAGCTGTAATTATCAATCTTTTTTTGGATAGTGTTTTTCTTATTTCAAATTATTTAAAAACTGTAATGATTTTATATTTTGTAGAAAAATATGGAACAAGGAAGTCGACAACAGTCATTATTAGATGATCACACTTGGATAAATCGATGCAGAAATCCAAACAGATCTGGTTTAAATATTGTATATATTGAGAGTGTCAAAGCTTTCTTATCATTTTCATCATCAAAAACAGAATTTCTTTCAGAAGGAAAAATTAAGTGTCCTTGTAAAATATGTGATTTGAGAACGTTTGACACATTTAACAACATTGGGGTACATCTATTGCATTTTGGTTTTCAACCAGATTATGTTTTTTAGTAACAACACGGTGAATGCAGTTCGAGAGAAGATACTAATAATTTGATTCTGGATCCATCACGGTTTCAAAATTTATTACATGATGTTTCAGGTCCATCTGTTCAACAAACTGAAACTCAAGATGATATTGATTTAACTTATGAGTTATTACCATTCGAATTTTGTGAGTTGTTGAGGTCTGCTGAGGATGCATTATATCCTGGTTACAAGATAAGAAAATTATAAGCAGTTGTAAAATTTATGGCTATTAAATTAGATAATGGAATGTCAAACAACTGTTTTGATCAGATATTTTCTTTGGTTAAAACACTGTTACCTGAAGGAAATGTGTTGCCTGAAAATTACTACGAGAGCAAGAGGCTGGTTCGTAATCTGGGCCTTAGTTATCAGAAGATTCATGCATGCGCAAATGATTGCATCTTATATTCTGGTGAAAATGAGTCATTGTATATTTATCCCACATGTGGACAATCAAGGTTTAAAGAAGATAAATCGGGGAAGTATGGATCGATTCCTGTAAAATAGTTGAGATATTTTCCACTTACACCCAGGTTGCAACATTTATTTATGTCTCAGAACACATTGTAAATGATTTCATGGCACAAAACCAAAATTTCAACCTGTAAAACCTTGAATCATCCATCTGATGGTGATTCATGGAAACATTTTGACTGAGTGCATCTATCTTTTGCTTTAGAAACTTGGAACGTGCTATTAGGTATTTCTACTAATAGTTTCTATCTGTTTGGTTCTTACGGTAGTCAGTATTCATGTTGGTCTGTCTTTATAACTCCGTACAATTTACCTCCATGGATGTTGATAAAAGATACCTATATCTTTTTGATCTTATTTATCCCAAGACATACAAAAAATAATATTGATATTTATTTGAAACCATTGATTGATGAGTTAAATTCATTGTGGATTAATGGTGTTAGTACATATGATGTTGCTGCCAAACAAAATTTCTTACTAAAAGCTACATTGATGTGGATAATTAGTGAATTCCTGGTATATGGCATATTATTTGGTTGGATTACACATGGTCTGAAATCATGTCCTTACTGTATGAAATACAACAAAGCATTTATGCTCATCAATGGAAAAAGAACCTTGATTTTTTTACTGTCATCGTATATTTTTTCCAACCGATCATCCTTTTTAGAGGAACCAATCTCATTTTAGAAAAGGAATAATTGAAGGGGATGAACCTCCAAAAATGATCTCAGGTACATAGTTATAATTAGTTATATTTTCATTACCTCCCATCACATTTGTACCAACAATAAACTAACAAAAAAATTCTGGCTTTGGGAAAGGACACAGTTGGATAAAATAGAGCATTTTTTGGATCGACCATATTGGTCTGATTTGTTGGTCCACCAAATGTTGGATTTCATGCATATTGAGAAGAACTGTTTTGATAATCTACTTCATACATTTTTGGATACACTAGGTAAGACCAAAGCTAATGTAAATTTATGATTATATCTTTCCCAAATTTGCATGTGATCAGAACCTAAACTATTTGAAAATGTCAGATCATAGAGGTTAATGAAGAAAAAAGTAGCTTATTCACTGTCCAAAGAGAGTCACTTATTATTTTGTCAGTGGATTGTAGATTTGAGACTTCCATATGGATATACTTCCAATTTGGGAAGATATATTAAGAATGGTTATATTACCAGATTAAAAAGTCATTATTATCATGTTATAATGGAAATAATTATGCTGATTGGATTTAGAGGTTTGTTGAATTCTATGATTTGGGAGTCGCTAACAGACATATAATATTTTTTTCCGAGACATTTTTGTGGAAACAACAGACTATGATGCACTAAGAAAACTAGAAGAAGATGTTGTAATTATATATAAATTAGAAAAAATCCTTCCGCCGTCTTATTTTGACTCAATGGAACATTTGATATTACATTTTCCACATGAAGAAAAATGTGGAGGTTTTGTACAGTTTCGATGGATGTGTCTATTTGAGAGATGCATTCAAAAATTGAAGAAAAAAGTACATAACAAATCATCAGTTGAAGGCTCAATTGTAAAAGCTTATTTGCAAGAGGAAATTTATTTTTTATGCTCTCATTATTTTGAATCTGAATATCCATCAAAACACAACCAAATGGGATGGAATGAGGGTATTGTTGATGATGAAATAGACAATAAATTATCAGTTTTTAATCATACAGATCTTGGATTTGGTGGAGTTCATGAACGATGACTTTCAGATGATGAACATCACAAAGCTCATACATATGTTCTGCTCAACTGTGAAGAAATAACATCATTTGTATTGTGAGTTATTCTATCACTTATTCTATAATTTATGTTACAGTAAGTAAACTTATTTTATTTGTAGGTTGTATGATAATCATATCAAGAAACAACTTCCAAAAATTATAGAAGCTACTCTTGAAGAACATCGACAAAAAAAATCTCAATGGTTTCAAAAACTAGTAACATAAATTATTGATGGTTTAACATATTAATTCAGTTTATTATTTATTATATTGATAAGTGTTTTAAAAAATTTTAGGTATCTCAACATGCTGATAAAATTGATAAGAAAATGTGTATATTGAGTAACCCACCATCCAAAATGGTTAAATCTTATAATTCATATGTGGTGAATGGTTTTCGATTTCATACACGTGCATATGGGGAATAAAAAAAACAATGAACAATGGAGTTTTCTTAAGAGGATCGCATCATAGAGAAACTGAAGTTGATTTTTACAGTATGCTAGATGAAATTATTGAAATGTGTTATCTAGGAAAAAATTACATAATGATGTTTAAATGTTGGTGGTTTGATACGGAGAGAGGCTTTCGTGTTCATCTGACTCATGGAATCTTTGATGTTAAATATAAAAGTCTTCTTGTAGTAAATGAACCATTTTTACTGGCTCAACAGGCATATAAAATTTATTATGCAAAGTATTATGCTACTTCAAGAGACCTGAGTGATTGGTGGAGCATAATAAAAATGAAATCTCAGGAAAATAAGTTTACTCAAATTGAAAGTGGTTCCACTGAAGTTCAAGGAATTTAAATTTTTCAAGAGAATACTCAAAATCCATCTTTTTCACAGAGACATGAATATTGATGATGACACCCCACAATTAAGGATCGATGGTGACGATGATGTTAATGATGTTACAAATGAATTTGAAATGTAAAGAGATGATAAAACTGAAGCTCATATGGATATTAATGAAGCTAAGGAGGAATATGAAGATATTGACATTATTAGATATGAAGATGATGATGAAGGTGAACATTGACACGGTAAATGCTGGTTATAATCATAACTGATATATATCTATATATAATAGTTATTTTCAACTATTTTCTAACAAAAATCATTTTGTATTTCAGAAGGATGATGATCTATTTCGTGAGTTTCAAGAGGCTGAGCTACCTTTGGATGAGGAGGTTTTGGGATCATCTGACCCTCATCCTACTGGCGGTTCAGGGGGTATGCGGAGGGGGTGTGGTCTTATGCGATTGATGATTCATGACCCTATCCCAGAGTGACATCCACATCTTGGATTTGATCCACACACGTGAAGGTATGATAACCTGTGTATTTTAGTTAGCTTTCATTAATTTATTTATATACTAATTCTTTGATTATTTTTTTCTTTTTCATAGTTTTGCACATATATCTGTTGGACAGGAAAGTGCTATCTTGCACAATTATTTTTCTTAGCCATGGATCACAAGGGAACATATTCCCATTGATTTGCAGCTTGGAATGTTCAATCATTGGATGGTATGTAAATAAATAATATTTTCATTAATAACTTGATATTATAAATTATTTGTAGGTTTTATGGTATCCCAACAATGATATCATGTATGATGCTATCCACACGGCATGGGAGGTGTCTATGCATGATCATTTCTATCAATTTTTGCACAATTTGAGAAAGATGGCCATAAAGAAAGAAGGAGTGGCAGTATTTGATGAGTCGTATAGAGCCCACCGACCATAGTACATTTCATCTCACGTTTAGGATGGATTATGTTCACACTGGTTGGGTGGTGGATTTTAGAGGAGATCTTCATTGGGCCAACAGAACTGGGGGAGATATGAGGTGACGCATCGAGCCAGTAGCCGTACATTCAGTACGCATAGAGAGCATCTGGTAAGTACTTTTTTTAAATATTTTATATAACTTTAAATATAAAAATTTTATTTTATATTAATATAGGAAGTAGAGTAGCCCAATATTACAGAGTACGACGTTTATCAGTGGATGTACAGTGATCCAGCCACTGAAGAGATTAGAGGTGATCACTAGCATTGGATTGTGGTCATTATTATTTATTTTTCAGTCTAAAAATTAACTGCATATAATATTTTCACTATTTCAATTTCAAATTGGAACTGAATAATTCATATGAGGTTGCAACCTCTCCGACACAGGCTGAGAGTCAGGCCAAGAGGGCTGATCAGGCGACATGGATGCATGCGACCTAGTATGACTTCGAGAAGGGCCGAGTAGTTGGTATCAGCTCTCATTTGACTCATGGGACTTATTATGGTACTACTACAATGTCAGCATCCAACTCAAGAGGAGCTCATAAAGAGGTATCATATTCTAGATCACAGTATCAGGAGAAGTTGCAATCTCAGAGTGAGCTTATAAAGAGTTTGCATAAGTATTATGAAGAGATGTGCCAGCAGCAACAGCAGCAGCGGTACAAGGAGGAGACACGTCGATGGAAGCAACAACACCACGAGTAGATGGAGTACATGCATCGTCTGACTCGTAGTTTAGGGATGGAGTTTCCTCCACCATCTCCTCCATCTCCTCCACCTCCTCTAGAAGACTACCCCTCAATGTCTTTTTTTAATGTAAAAAACATTTGAATTCAAAGTTTGTTGTAATATTAACTATTTACAGTTTCTGTCTTTTATATCGGTGCAAATATTGCATAATTTAATTTTATTATTATTATTATTGTATTTAATATTTTAATATTTTAATATTTATTATTAGTATTATATTTTTTAATGTTTGTTTATTATACTACTAATAATAATAATATTTTTTTTTATTTTTTTTTATTTTTATATTTTTTTGCAAATATTTAGAATTTTAATATTTCATGTTTTTTTATTATTTTAATAATATTAATATTTTTTTTATAAATAATAATAATAATAACATTATTATTATTATTTTATGATTGATATTATAATAATATATATTTTTTATATTTTTAATATTAGTATTATTATTATATATTATTATATCATTTACATTAATAATATTATTATTATTATTATTTTATAATATTAATTTATCATTATTTTATTGAATATATATATTTTTTATTTTATTAAGTATTTTGCGATGAGTCCTTTTGCGACGGGACCCCGTCTCAAATAGTTTATATATTTTTTATATTAGTATTTACGATGGGCCTGTCACAACAATTTTTTGTATATATAATCCATATAAACAAATAACTATTTGCGATAGAATGATTTCCCATTGCAAATAGTATTTTTTTGCGACTACCCATCGCAAAAAATACTATTTGCAGCCCCATTTTCTGCAACAGGTTATTTGTCACAGGACCCCATCGTAAAATCACATTTGTGACGGGATCCCGTCGTAAATACCTCAAATTCCAGTAGTGTTTCATTCATAAGATACCTAAATTTTATTTATAATTTCATAGTTTAGGTTACTATTCTATTGGCCAAATTAATATTTCTAATTTTCACATTACTATTCGAAAAGTCAAGTTACTATTCCATTGATATAGGCTTCTTAATTTCTAGAAATACCTCTTATTTCATTAATTATTCATTTATAAAGTTTGTATTGTGTTATATTTGTGATTTTTTGTGATTTATACTATATAAAATAATTATAAGAAGGGAATTTCCATTAATAAAATTATGGTTTGTTACATTCTTCCCCCTTATGAAATTTATCCCTCGAAATTTAATTTTACATACTATGGTGAAAAAAAAGTGAGGGTGATTCTCCTCCATCACTTCCTTTAGTTCCCATGTTTCCTCTTTATACCTATGGTTTCACCATAGTACTTTGACCAGGTGAGTAGTCTTATTGTGTAGAAATTTATCTCTATGCTCCAAGATCTTCATCGTCTACTCTTCATACGAGATATCGTTCACCAGTTGTACCACCTATAGATTCATTACATGTGAGGGATGTGGTATGTACTCCCTCAATAGGGATATGTGGAATACATTGTGTACTTGAGACATGGTTGGTGGAAGTTCAAGTCGATGGGCCACAACTCTGAAACGATCAAGAATCTCAAAGGGTCTGATGTACCTAGGACTCATCTTTCCTTTCTTACCAAATCTCATGACCCTCTTCCATGGAGATATATAGAGGAATACCATGTCTCCTACTTTATACTCTAGGCCCCATCGATGATTTTCTGCATAACTCTTCTATTAAATTTGGGTAGCCTAGATATTATGATTAATAGTTTTCACCTTTTCTTCAACCATTTTAGGTCCTAGTAGCTTCTATTCACCAACTTCATCCCAACATGCTGGTATTCTCCATCTTTTCCAATAAAGGGATTCATATGGATCCATTTGGATGCTCTATTAGAAACTATTATTGTAATAGAACTAGAATGGAGGTATATATTAGTCTCATCCTCCCTTAAAGTCTCTAGAACATGCTCTCAACATGTCTTCAAGTTTCTAAATAGTCCACTCATATTGGACATCATTTTGAGGATGATAGGCTATACAGAATTTCAGCTCAGTGTTTAGATCATGTTGGAAACTTTTCAATAACTTGGAGGTAAATATCATATTTCAATCAGATATAATCAATAGTGGTACTCCATAGAGCATTACTAATTCTCTGATGTATATCTTTGCAAGTTGTTCTAGTGAGAAGTCCTCTTGAATTGCAATAAAGTGAGTTGTATTTGTAATATGATCCATAACAAACCATATAGCATTGTTTCCTCTATATTTCTTTAGAAGTCTGATGAAAAAGTCTATGGTGATTTTTTCCCATTTTCATATTTTTATGGTTAATGGTTTCATCATCCCCTTATACTTTTTCCTCTCAACCTTCACTTTCTGACATACCAAAAACATTGATATATATTCAATGATATCCTTATTTATATTATCCCACCAATAGTGCTCTTAGACATCTCAATACATATTTGTGTTCCCTGGGTTAATAGAGATGGTTGATCTATGTGCATCATTCAAAATCTATTTATTTATCTCTATATTGGATGGTACACATATTCATGTCCTAAATCTGATGAATTCTGCCTCATCAATTTTTAACTCTATGGATTTTCCATTTCTGATAGCTTCCACCTTTTTATGAATTTCCACATAATTTCTTTGATAATTCTTTATTTTATCCATGAGGAATGGTTGAGAGATCATTTGAGTAAGTATTGATGATGTTTCTTCCTTAATGATCCCTACATCTATCCTTTAAAAATCTGAGATGATTGGATCCATCTCAATTGTCATCATTGATAATGTTGTGGGACCCTTTCTACTTAGAGCATCTACCACTTTATTCGCTTTGCTAGGATAGTAGTGGATTGATCAGTCATAATACTTGATGAGATATAACCATCTTTATAGGTTCATATTAAGCTCATTCTATGTGAATATATATTTGAGGCTCTTATGATCAGTATATATTTCACACTTATCTCCATAGAGATAATGCCGCCAGATTTTCAACATGAAGATCATAGCTTCCAACTCCATATCATGCATGGGATATTTTTTCTCATTAATTTTCAACTTCCTTTAGGTGTAGGATATCACTTTATCATTTTTCATTATTACACGTCATAATCTCTTCTTTTAAGTATCGTTTTATACCAAAGAGAGTTCCCCACTTGATGGAAGTGTGTGTACTGGCACAGTGATATGACTATTTTTCAACTCTTTGAAGTAGTCTTCAAATTCACTAGTCTAGAAAAACTTTTATCCCTT
Source organism: Viscum album (assembly GCA_963277665.1). Lineage (NCBI taxonomy): Eukaryota > Viridiplantae > Streptophyta > Magnoliopsida > Santalales > Viscaceae > Viscum > Viscum album. The sequence goes on from OY728145.1 coordinate 913,232,985, forward strand.
CCGAGTCAACAAGTTTATTGGGTTTTAAAATTGTGATAAGTTCTTAAAAATTTACCGGTAATACCCAGCTAGACCAAGGAAACTATGGATCTCTATTACAAATGTTGGACTAGTCCACTCTTCAATTTACTTTGTCTTATAAGGGTCCACACATATTCTTTTTATAGTGATAAAATTTCCCAAGAATGATACTCCCTCTATATAAATAAAAACATTTTCTATACTTTTCATAAATTTTCTCCCTTTGTAAATTCTTTAGCACAGTATTCAAATACTCTTCATGATCCTCCTTTCTTTTAGATTATATCATAATATCATTGATAAATACTACCAAAACATTTTCAAAGTAATCTCTAAAGGATATATTCATTAAGTCCATGAGAATTTTTAGAGCATTAGTGAGTCTGAAGGTAATCACTATGAACTCATAGTGTCCATACCTCATTCAAAAGGTGGTCTTGGGAATATATTCCTACTTCAGCTTTAATTAGTGATATCACAACTGAAGGTCCACCATAGAGAAATACTTGTCCCCATGTAGTTGATTTAACAACTCATCTATCCATATAAGGAGATACTTGTTCTTTATCATGATTTTGTTGATCTCAAAATAATCAATTTAGAGTCGCATTGATCCATCTTTCTTCTTGACAAAGAGAACCGACACACCCCATGGTGAAGCACTAAGGTATATAAAACCCTTATCCAGATTCTCTTATAACTACTTATTTAGTTTCTACCACTCAATGGTGTCCATTATATAAGGTGAATTTGATATAGGGATAGATCTAGGAATAATTTCAATTGAGAACTCAACCTCTCAGTCAAGAAGAAGACAAGACAATTATTCAAGGAACATATCAGTGCACTCCCTCATAATGGGCATGTCTTTGAGCATGATTCTCTCCTTTTTTTATCAAAAATTTGTGCTAGATATACTTTGTCAAAAGGAAATAATATCCAAAATTGAGACGATGATTTTGAAGGAAATTCATCCTCATCCTTACACTTGTATAAAATTGGAGGATACCTCAGGTTGTGAAGAGTGATATCCCTTTACCTACAGTTTATTTTGACTTTGTAGAAAGATAGACAATACCTACCCAATATATAATCAAACTCCACAAAAGGAAGCAAGAAAATATTTTTTAGGAGGTTTATTGCACAAACATTAACCAAGGAGGAGTTATATACTTCAGATGAAATAATTGCTCCATTTACTATTCTCATAGATAACTCAACCTCTATATTTTGAGGTGGTGTTTGAATAAGTCCACTAAAATTTCAAGATATGAAATAATGAGTAGAACCAAAATTAAATATTAAATTCTCTATTCTTGAATGAATAATTAGTGTACCTTTCAACACATCATTTTCAGGTTCCACATCAGTAGTATTGATAGCATACACACTGCCTTGTTGCCTTGGAGGTTTTTTTGTTGATTACCTCCAACAACTCTTGTATTAGGGAAATGGATCTCATAATTACCATGTTCCTTTCAGTTGAAATACTACAATACAAACTGAGTGTTAATATAAACTTCCTTTCTTCCTTCATATTTGTGGGATTATTTTTTTCCCTTTAGTAATTATTTTCCAGATTCCCCTCTCTTCCACATTTGAAGAATCTCATGGTTTCATTTAGATATTTACGAGGATGTTTCTTCCCACACTTTTGACACATGGGATTTTGGGTTTTCTTTCCATAATTGGATTTGTCTATTTATCCTCACATATTAGACTAAATTTTAATCTTTTTATCTTTAAGACTATGAGACCGCTGAGAGTATCCAATCTCCAATTCAACCTTAAGGTAACATCGGAAAATCTTCTCATAGTTTTCGAAGTCTCCAATCACCAAAGCCTTTTATAGACTCAACTTTAGTCCAATAAAGAATTGATCCACCATGCTTTCAGTGTTCATAAAAAATATAGAGGCGTATTGTGAAAGCCTTGAAAAGTTTTCCTCATATGATCTGATAGAATCATCTTCCATTTTCTTTAGTCTGGGGAACTCCCTTTCTATTTTAAGATGGATAGTTCAAGAAAAATATTTATTGAAAAATATTTTCTTGAATTCCACCCAATCCATGGAATAAATTTCCTCCATGGACTTTTTTTATTAGTTTCCACTAATGATCAACTTCCCCATAAAAATGATAGACCACCAGCAATACTTTCTCTTCTTTTAAGCATTGGATCACAAAGAATGTCTTCTCAATGGAGTTAATCCATTATTTCGTGATGATGGGATTTGAAGATCTATTAAATATGGGAGGCCTTTTTCACATAAAGTATTTGACTACAACTTTCTATTTCTTTGGATAAGGAGGGAATTATATATGATTCAATTTATTATTCATAACTGGATCTAGTTGAGAAGGTACTGTCATGAAGTTTTGAGCACCCATTCCCATTAGATTTGGAATATAATTAGATAAATTAACACATTTTCTATAACATTATTTGTTGGTATGGGTTCTCCTATTTTCATCCATTAACTAAGAAAAAGAAATCACAATTAGGGGGGTTTTAATACTTATAAAATAAGCATATAAAATGGAAAAATTTAACATATAAGGATAAACTTGTAAACATAAATTATATCATATCTTGTGATTCCCGAAGTTTCAATCTAAGTTATCCATGGAGATAGAATTATCCTTAGGGTTTTTACTAAAGTGCTATAGTACTAATATCAAAAAATAAATATATTTTTATTTGATACCAACTATAATGTCCCTATCATTTTACACATATTATTACAAGATTTTAAATATAATTAACCCTCAAATACAAACCAAGGATCGTAAAGTCTAGTGTATTTGGAAGATTAGGTACATAATTAGAAATCATGAAACAAAAATAAAAAATATTCTATTTAATCTTCATAATGATCTCGTAACATCATTTAATCTCTTACATTTTCATAGGATAACCTAGGGAATACATAAACAAATGGGGTGACCTAAAAATCCCAATAAGGGAATAAACACAGAAATAAATCATAGAACATGGGTTAGAAGGAATAACAAGATGACATAAAAAGTCATGGAACATGAATAAACATATGGAAGCATAAAATATAGAACACGGAATCATGTAATTATGGAAACATAAAAATTTGGTATTAATATACAACATCACATAAATATGAGTCAAGGCTAACTGCTAAGACTATATCACATGGTGGAAAAAGTCCCATAAAGGAATTAAGTTTACTCCCTGTCCCAACATTACATCTCATGAGACTAAACATTACACAATTCATTGAAGTGATATCTGGGTGCACCCATAATAACATGTTCATTCATATGTGTGTTGCATTAATAATCAAACATAAGGGTTATCCATGGAAAGAAATATGTATCATAGCCATGTCATAAGTCATAACAATTGAGAATATCATAATGGTTTCCATGAAATAATAGATTAAAATCATATATGGACATTCATAAGGGAAAATAGGAATATTTCATGATAATTTATATCCAAATAAATTGAAATCAATAAAAATAGTATTTAATGAACTTTAAAAATGAGTCACTTTAGTACTGTTTAAGAAAAAATATTAAAGAGTCTTTAAAGAGGGAAAATGTATAATTGTTTTCATACAACCAAAAATAAACTTATATAGTTTTCATGATAAAATGAGTGTTTTTATAAAAATATCGGTGGCTCAAAATATATTATGGAGTGTAATATAAAATGGGTAATAAATTGTGAAGTTTCTTTTAATCGGGCTTGCTTATTGGGAAGAATCAAGAAGAGAACATTATAAAACATGTATTTACCTATAAAAGAAGGATGAATGGATATTAATACATAAGTTTTGGAATATATAAAAAAATACGAAAGAATTATATAAGAATAATTTATATTTAAATTGGTGTAAATAAAGAGAAATCATAACCCAAAGGTAATTGGGAGGTTCGAAGAGAATCCCTTACCTTAAGTCTGAAAGTGTTTTTCACTTGTACTTAATATCCTAGATAATAAAATTAAATACATTAATTAATTAATTTATAAAATCTAATACATGTATTTTATTTATTATAATTTTATTAGGTTAATTTATGGCCATTTAATTGACTTATAGTATTTAATTTCATCGTTTCGGGAGTGTTCATTTCATGGTTTCATGATCAATTTTCTTGTGTATAATTATGAAAGTTCTTATCTAATGGTAGAAAAACTCCATAACTAGAATGAGATGGTAATAATATATTTCCATAAGTTTAAATTCTCTATTATATCATTTTATTTTTTTACATGAGAATTATTCATTAGATAAAATGTTAATGATAATAGTTTAGATTATTTAGGCAATTTTTCGATCATCACGAACTAGTTTTGTTTTATTATTTAATATTATGTACATATATATTAGTTTTATAACATTAAATAAGGTGTAATATACATATTATAATTTGTTTTAATCATAAAAATGATTTTATGACTATCCTTGAATGTGGTAATGGAAAATGAAAATGCATTGTCCATTATGGTGATAAATCAACACATCATAGACAATGTTTTCATTTTTAGAATAAAATGAAGAGGGAAGAGATTTGATGAGGTATTATTACATTAACATAATAAAATTATAGTATATAAAAGATACTAGAGTTATAATTCCACTTTGGGATAGTTATGTGAGTAGAGGATAAGAAAATAAAATAAATTGAAAATAAATTGAAAAGAAATTAAAAGAAGACAAAAGAGGATTTTACCTATTGAACTTCATCTCCTTGATAATCTCCTTAAGGAAATTGGGTTTGGTATTTTTTTGAGACCAAAGGATCCTAGGGGGAGAGACTTGGGAAGATAATTGGGTATAATATGGAAAATCTTTAAGTCTTGAAAGGTGTGAGGAGAAGAGGTGGTGCGAGGTTGTATTTATAGGGGGAGAGGGGTATTTTTATTATTATATTCATTATTTTATTATTTTGGCTCAAGAATATCAATAGTTTTGATAATTTTAACTAAATATAGTAAACATGAATTATAGTATGAGATTATGGGCTTACATCATCCATACATCAGTCATGACTCAATAATTCATGTATTTGTTAAAGACCGTAAATTATCGTATTTCAATATTCACAAAAAAATCAACTATTTGAGAAAAATATCAAAAATTAACCCTAACCATTTTTTTACATTTAGAATTAAAAAATAAATTATGTTTTATGAAAATAATTTACTAAATATGATAAAATTAATTTTTAATTAAAATCATCATTTATTTGAAAAATATCGATTTTAAAATTATAACTGGTTTTATGACACTTTGAAAAATTAATTAAGGTCTCATAACATTATCATATAATTATAAGAAAATAAAATATTAATTTATGAATCTATTTTATGAAAATATATTTTATTTTAAATCATTATTTTAATTATAAAATTGTGAATAAATATTTACTACTTATAAAAATACGAACACTTAATTTATCATTTTTAAAAAATTTATTTACTTATACCATGATATAAATATATCATATTTTCATTAATAAGATACCTAAATTTTATTTATAATTTCATAGGTGTGGTTAATATTATATTGGAAAAATTACCATTCCTAATAGTCACATTACTATTCCAAAGGTGAAGTTACTATTCCATTGGTATAGGTTCCTTAATTTATAGAAATACCTCTTATTTCATTAATTCTTCATTTATAAAGTTTTTATTGTGTTCTCAATGTGATTTATACTATATGACATAATTATAAGAAGGGTATTTCCATTGATAAAATTTTGGGTTGTTACAACTGAGGATAGTGAGTCATTATTAGTTGATAATAATGATCCTTTAACCTATAAGGGAGCAATAATTGGCAAAGATGTTTCCAAGTGAAAAAAGGCCATGAATTTTGAAATGGGTTCCATGTACCAAAACCAAGTTTGGATTTTGGTAGAACCTCCAATATACATAAAGCTCATTGGTTGAAAATGGGTATTCATGAAGAAATTGGGCATGGAAGGATGCGTCAGTACCTATAAGGCGTGACTGGTTGAAAAAGGGTTTAAACAATGTTAAATCGTTAACTAAGATTTTTTTTCACTGGTTGCAATACTAAAATCCATCATAATTCTACTTATCATTACATCTTTCCATGATTATGAGATTTGAAAAATGGATGTCAAAACAACCTTCCTTAATAGGAACCTTCAGGAATATGCTAATATGACACAACCCAAAGGGTTTTTGACTCCAAAATATGCCAACATGGTATGAAAGTTTAAAAGATCCATTCATGGAGTAAATAAAGAATCTAGGTCATTGAACATTCATTTTGATGATTCCATAATGGAATTTGGTTTCATAAAGAATGAATGTTTGTCATGTGTCTATAAACAGTTTTGTGGGAGAGTAGTCATTTTCTAAATAATATATACTGATGACATATTACTCATTGGAAATGAAATACCAGACTTAAAGTCTATTAAGGAATGGTTGAATAAATACTTTTATATAAAGCACTTGGGTGAGGCAATATATATTCTTGGGATCAAGATTCAGCGTGATAGATCCAAGAGGTTTCTCATCCTAAGTCAAAGTATATACATTGAAAAGATAATGAAAATATTCAGTATGGAACAATATAGGATGAGATTGTTTCTAGCTTCATATAATATTCATCTTTCTAGGAAAATGTGTTCTCAGACACATGAGGAAAGAAATATAATGAAAAGGATTTTATATGCTTCAGCAATTGGGTCACTCATGTATGATATGATATATACTAAGCTAGATGTCACCTATGAATTAAGTGTGGTAGGAAGTTATCAAGATGATCTAGGTGACCACCATTGGATGGAATTCAAGACTATCCTTAATTATATAATTTGTACTAAGGATATTTTCCTGGTTTACAGAGAAGATGAGGAACTATTCATCAGAGGAAATGTAGATTCTAGTTTCTAAAATGATCAAGATGACATTAAGTTACAAAATGGATACATATTAACTTTGAATAGATGTGTTGTGAGGTGGAGGAGCTCAAAGCTAGTTGTGGTTGCATATTATATAGCAGAGTCTAAGTATATTGAGGCTTCTGTCACGACCTATCCCCTAGTGCCCATGCCATGACTACCCCAATCTATCCTTCCATAGGCCAGGGGTTGGTGACTAACACCCGAAACGTGTAACCCAAAAGGTAAGGCATTTCCTTTAAACCTATATGCACATATATAGAGTGCACACGCAAAGTAGAACACAAGGCACCACTACTAAGAGTAGAAGTATGTACTGAAAGTATAGGGGCCAATATACAAGCCCAACTAAAAGAAACGCACAATAAAAGGAAAGAAAAATAAGCTCTGAAGATCGTCCGATGAGGATCCTACATGAAGAGTAGGTATAACTCATTGCCTAATGTCACTATAGCTCACCACGTCTATTGATCACCTCTGAGAACTATCTAGACTTGGCTCCCCATGTCTGAGTAAAGTTGTCTGTCATCTGCACAAGACAGAACAGGTGTGGGAAAAGTCCGTGCAGGGGTGAGTATAAACATACCCAATAGGGACCCCAAAACCCCCTAAGGTCTCTCATAAATCAAAAAAGGTAAACCACAAATAAATATCTCAATCACAAAGCACAAAGTAAAAGAAAACTCACACTAGGTATACAACTTAAAGAATATGGATAAAGATGATTAGTTGTAAGCTATATCATTTTATTCTGTTGAGAGGCTCGGTTACTAATCCAAAATGTGTTTCTTCACTGCTGATCCACAAAGGGTAACTATATCGTTGATCCACGATGGGTCACTCTATGGATGGTCTACGATGGGTTACGCTACTGCTGATCCATCGGGGGTCACTCTCATACTGATCCATAGAGGGTCGTGTTATTGTCGATCCACGAAGGGTCGCTCTCTTTCTGATCCACGGAGGGTCGTGCCATCAATTATCCATATAGTGTCTCTCTCTTTCTGATCCATGGAGGGTCACACCATTTCCAATCCATTAATATTTTCTCTCTTTCTAATCCACAGAGGGTCACTATTCACTAGATAGCCATCCACTAGATCCCCTCACCTTGTACGTATGAGTTATGAAGGTTCTTCTCCTCAAGCCATCAGTTGTATTTAAATAGCCATGAATTCTCACTTAGAGGTAACCCAAAGTATTGTCTTGTTGTAAGGGTTCCAACGCAATAGAAAACGCGTCGATCGGATGCCCGGTCTTGTATGTTATAGGCTTTTTAGTAAAAAGGGCCTGGTTGGATTTGTGTCTAATATAACCCGGTCATAATTTAAATTCGACCAAAACTTAAAGTGGAGTATCTAAAAAGGACTGCCTCGTTGCAAGGGTTCTTGCACCGCAGATGGTGCGTCAATCGGATTCCTGATCTGCAAGTTATGATCGTTTCGGTGAAACGGGGCCGGTCAGGTCCGAGTATGGTCCGACCTGACCCGAACATGTCTGAGGATTTGACATGGGTCCGGCATGGGTCCAGCCCAGCCGGTCCGTTGGGCCCGTGGGTTCAGACCGACCCATATGGTGGGGTGTGGCCCACTAAAAGAATCCTGACCAGCATGGTGTGGGCCAGTTCACAAACCCGGATGCGGGTGCGTCTGGTTTCCACCCGACAACTCCAGATGCCCCCCCCCCTCACCTAGCATGGCCAAAATGAATCCGACTATTTCGAACGCATGCAGTTAGGTGTTTCAGTGATGGTTATGAGGAGTGTCTCAAATTTTTATGAATAACATGCCTCATTTTTAGAGTTGTATAGAATAATCTCATTCATAGTTATGGGATATAGCACAGTGAATTCAGAATGAATTAACTATAAAGGTAGGTCAGGACTAATGACTGAAATACTACTAAGGCCTCTTGAGGTTGAGAAGTGCTATGGTGGGGAAGTCATAAAACCCCTATCCATTATGAGTTGTGAAATTTAGAAGGAATTTGAAATTTTTAATTTTGGAGTAGGGGTTATTTTTTAAATTGAGTTTTGGAATTGAATTCTAAGAGTTGGATCATCCTGAGTTGATGTTTTTTTATATGGGTTGGGGCCTGAGAGGTGCCTTGGGTTTTCGGGTGAGTATTGAGAACTTTGGGTGGAAGTTGGAGTTTTTGAAAGAATTTTTACCATGATATGAAATTTAGGGAAATCCATGAAGGTACCCTTATATATGAATATTTTTAGTTAATTTTGAACATTTATGGTTATCATTCATGATTAACTCATAATTAAGGGTTAACCATGAAAATTCCAGAGGAAACCGTGAAACTTGGATTTGATCTAGTGCTTGGCACGTCGTTAGAAAAAAATTACAGTAAAAATGTGAAAAAAATTCAATTTAGTTGTAGATGTGTTTTACATGGTTAGTGTATGGTTTAAAAAAACCATGTTTCCCAACCATGTGAAGTGTGTTGGCTTAGATAGTACCATCTGCGCAGTTGGTGCACAGTTTGAAAAAACATGCGGCCTACTGAATTTTTTTAAAAAGTGGGAAATTACCACTTTTATCATGTGGTATTTTAACCCATAGATCTCTCTCATCACCCTATCATGAATGAATGAACTGGGAGGTCCCCCCTTATCCTTTTATTTCCCTCATATTTGAGGAATTTTAGTGGTGATATCTTGAAATTTGAGGTTAGTCACTCATTTCATTCACTTTTATTCTTTGTTTCTCTTATTCCATTTCTAATTTCAGTTCTTTGGAATAGGGTTTTTTTTGAAAATTCCATCTGATTATTTTTAATTATCCCATTATGATGGGTGGTTTTTATGTCATATATAAGGGATGTCCCAAGATGATGTCGGTGCACCATCACATCCTGTTTTGATGAATCCACTTCACTATATGAATTTATTTAGAGTGTTTTCCTAAATTAATTAAAATTTACTAATAAATGGGTTGTTCATAATAATTATTTTTTCTAGTAGTGTGTTGGTAGCATTTCATGGGACGTTGGTGAGTGGTTTTTCATGGTTTCAGTGCGACGAGGTCGCTTAGTGAGTTATTGGGAATTTATGACAAATTGAATTAAATTTTAAATTAAATAAAATTTATTAAATTTTATTTTAATATTTTTTTGAGAATATTCATAATTAATTATTAGTTTTTTTGTTTTTATATCTGACCATGGGTGGTTATATGATTTTCTTCAAACTTTGATGAGCTTAGGTGAGATTTGTCGGGATAAGATCAAAGGGAATAAATCCAAGTTTAAGGTAAGTGGTCCTTGAGCATACCCCTTTAGTATTATTAATTTTATTTATATGTATGTGATATATGGTCTCACCATTGAGGTAAATCATCCTTTTCTTAAAATGAACCTTTTCTTTTAAATGAAATTCTTGGACTGGACAAAGTTTTAAAGACCGCGATGGACCATAGTGCGTCGACTTGATGCCTCAACTGCTGATGGCCTTGGAAGTGATTATAAATGAATTATTAGTGAATTTTGGGCCTAAAGGGGTGAGAACCTAAATGGAGTAAATTTAATTTAGTGGCCCCGGTATAGGAACCCTTATACACCTCCTTGAAAGAGGAGCGTGTGGAACTAGGATAGGTGGCCTGAGTGGGGGCATAGTGAGACTTGAGGTTACTTAATCCTTTGGGATAGTGTGAAAAGAATGGGGTGAGATTTACGCCCCCAATGATATGTTCTTAACTTGGTAGGTATAACCTATGGAGATTTATGGATAGGTTGGGTGTGAGGAACAACCTAGGGTGACTTAAGAATGAGATGGGCTTGAGGCCATCTTCCGCGTGTGACTATACCGATCATTCCATTGAGGTTTTAATATGGTTATGATAATGAAAAGGGATTTTATGCCATTTGAGTGATGGATTATGACCTAATAGATGGTAATTAGATAGAGGAATCCATGTGGAGTATTTGTACTTGATGTGGCCTAGGGGACCTCAGAGGATGCTAAGTGATATGTTGACCCCTAGAGAGGGTGTGTGCGGGTAATGGGTAGTGATGATTTTAGGTGTCACCTTAGAACCCGAATTTATGATGTGAGCCTTATATTTCCATAGTAATGACTATATGTTGGGACCCTGATAGGATGACTATGATTATATGATATGAGTTTGGATATTAGGCCAACCATTATGAGATGGGTATTAAGAGATGGTTTAAGTGGGATGCACTACCCACCAGGATGTATTGAGATACACTAGATACCTTGGATGTTCTCCATAGATCCAGATTTTATTCCTAATAATGATGGTATGGTTTAGGTTGGATGTAATTCCCACCAATATGTATCTATATTCATGGGATTCCTTTGATGTTTTCCTTTGATCCATACTTCTTACTTGTTATGATGAGATTGATGGTAGGGATGATCTACCCCCGATGAGATGTATACAAGATATGATCTAGGGGGGATGAACTGCCCCATTGATTCATCAATATACTATGATATGTTGTGTGAGGGACACCCCCCCAATAGGAGGTATATGTGAGATGATCTGGGAGGGATTCACTACCCCCTGAGTGATTAATATACTATGGGATACCTGATTTGGATTTTGATCCTGATGTTATAATATTTTCTAGGAATTTCTCTTAGGAATCTTCCTTGGGCTTGATATTGATTATAATAATTATGTTATGTTCTTAGTGACACTCTAACACTTTTTAAAATAAGTATAGTCGATCTCGGGTGTCACATTAATACCCGAGGATCAATAGTGGTAATTTTATTTATGCTTCCACACTATATTTATTATTCTACTAATTATATCATATGTATACAACCTATATTTACTAGTTATATAAAATACCATGTTTTTGGTTCCCTACTGAGTTGTATTCACACCTTTCTCAGGCATCCATGATAGTTGTGTACCGAGTAGACTTCACTGATTGTGGATTCAGGTTGGGAAGAGGATTAGGGTTTGGATATTCAACTAGATAACCTAGAAAAAAGTCAATAGATGGACTAGGTATGTCTCTAGGATTTAGTAGATCTCCTGTATTTATTCTTTAATTTGTCTTATTTATGTGATCTACCTAGTGGGTGATCAATTGTTTTGTGTTGGCATGCTTGTGAGCCTGTATGATTGTATGCTTCCACATTACATTTTGATATATCAATTTGTGTTTTATTTATTATATGTACTATGATGATGACTATTTTTATGTTTATGTCTGGTTATTTATATTTTTTTTAACACTATAATATGTGGTTATAGTCTCCTCGCTATAATACCCTAAACCCCCACTGTTAGCCAACAAGTTTTGGCATACGAAGAGGCATGCCTAAGGTTATGTAGAGACATGGTCTAATTACTCTAGAGCTAAATGGGGTGAGTGAATTACAAATACCATGCCATAAATTTAGATAAAAGGGAACCCTAGGTATCTATGATTATAGGGAAATAAGAAAACCATGAAATAGAGGTACAGGAGTTTGAAGGATATGAGAGTAGGGACTTACCAAGAGTTTCCCTTGAATATACTTGAATATAAGCACTTGAAACCAAGCCATAAGGATGGGGAAAATGGATCAATCAAGTTAGGTGGATATAGAGTTAAGTGGGGTGATCAATGAGGGATGAGAGGGTTTAATTCATCTTGGTTTAGTTTAGACATTTCATATTTTTTAAACCCTAGGAAGACCACATGGCTTGTCCACACGATTTTCAAACCATGTGCTAACCATATTGGTCAATCTTAGATCACTTGGGTATTCACATGCTTAGACCACCTGATTACAAAAACCATGAGTCAACCATGAAAAATGCCTCTTTTAAAAACCATAGACTTGATGCATGTTTTTCACACAATTTTCCCTAACCATGCACCAACTGTGAAAAACCTCCAATTTTTTGAAATTTCAATTTTTTATAAGGAAAAGTATTGAGAGAGAGAGAGAGAATAGAGATAAAATAAAATAAATAAATGATTCATACATGAAATGACACTGTGTATGTGAAATTTATCTCCACAATATCACATCATTCCCCTATGAAGCCGACCTGATGCTTGATCATTAAACAAATGTGGTCAATGATTCCTTATAAGAGACTCTCACTCCCATGTCTCATGGGAGTCACTCTAATGATTCCATAATATTAAAACCAATGAGGTAAATTTCCCATGAATCACCTTAACATGAAAATAAAATATCTGGACTGGGTGTTCAATTACTGAAATTTTAGGTTCCAATTAAAGTTCTTCCTTATTCAGTTCGTGAGAAGGATTGGGGTGGTACTTATTTAATTGAGAGTCATGAAATAAATCGTGGATTTTCAATTGATGAGGAAATTAAAAATGATATATATCCTTCCTAAATTTTCCCATGATCTTGTAAGGACCCATGAATCTTAGGGTGATATTCCCTTACATTCCTAGTCATCGGTATCCTAGTCGGGGTAACACCCATAAAAATACTTGGTCAGCAATTGAGAACTCGAAGATATAATTATGATGATAAACATAGGATTTATAATGAATTTTATCCATTTCCATATGCTATAATATAACCTGAATCTTCTCAGTTATCCTATGGACGAGGCTTGGTCCCATGAGATATGTTTCTTCTACATCAATCAATCATAAGGAAGAGTGGAATGGATAATAATACAAAGATTCAAAAGGGGACATTCCAATAGATTAAAAATAACTATTATTATAGGAAAATTCAATCATTTCTAGATGGGCATCACATGAGCCTTAAAAGTTTAAAACACAAGATTGAATCATATCTTTTAGAATATAATTTTCTCACTCCATATGGCCATTAATTTAGGGATGAAAGGTTGTACTTAATTTATCTTGATATCCCATCATCTACTAGTGGTCTTTCCATAATTGATAAGAAAATAGAGGGTCCCTATGAGATATAATGGCATAATGAATTCTATGCAGTCTCGTGATTTCATACACATAGAGCTTCCTAAGATAATCTACCTTAGTGGTGTCTTTGATCGAAATAAAATGTCCAGACTTCATTAACCAATCAATGATGACTTGAATACAATTTTTTTATCTAAGTCATAAGAGGTAGTTAAATAATGAAATCCATGTACACCTTGTCCCACTTTTAAGTAGGTATGGGAAGGGGTTGAAGAAAACATTAAGGTCTATGATTCTCATTTTTTAGCTGTTGATAGGTAAATCATCGAGATACAAAATCAGCTACATTCTATCTCATACTAGGCCACCAACACTCTCACGTCATATCATAGATCATTCTATTGGTATCAGGATGGATGGTCCACTAATAACAATGATGGTCCTCCATCACTACCTTCCTTATAGATAAAGTAACTATACACCTATTTCTAAAGTAGAGAATTCCTTCCATGGATAAAGATCAGTTAGGGGTGGTCTAATTGCCAAATATATTTCTCCTGATATGCTAAAATTCTTCATACTTTAATTTCTCTTATGAGATGAGATTATGGATAGGATTCAATAACAAGTTATCAAGGACCATAATTCCCTATTACACTATAACTTTTAGATGTAATTCTTTCAAGATACCCATGAGGTTCCATTCTTTAGAATACTCCTTTATAGCCTAATATGAAAGCTTCCTACTAAGGGTATCTATAACAACATTCCCTTTACCAGGAGTGTAAACACAATCAAAGTAAAAAATTTGGAGGTATTCAACTAACCTCCTTTTCCTAGTATTTAGTTCTATCTTTGAGAATAAGTAACTCAGTATTTTGTGGTTAGTGTACACTATAAATTTCTAGACAAAAATATAGTGTCTCTAACACTTAATCATGTGAATCATGACTATTAGCTCCATTTCATGGGTTTGATAATTCCTCTAATGAGGTCGAAGATGTGTCGAGCCATATGATACTACATGATCATCCTCCATTAGTATAAACCCAAATCCCATACTTGAATCATACTATAAAACAAGTTATCCTCGATTGGACACCAGAAGAATTAGGATATGTGCTGGTGTTGGATGTTGCTTCAATTATTTAAAGGAATATTGATGTTATATGCTCTACAAAAATTTCACTCCCTTTTAGGTGATCATGGTTAAAGGAGATGTAAATTTAGAAAAGTATATGATGAAATTATAATAATAACCTATTAATATTAGGAAATATCAAAGACATTTCATGGATCCTCCTAGGACGTAACAACCTTCATCTTATCAGGATCAACAAAAATACCCTATTAAAAACTATATGCCCTAGAAACTTAACTTCCTAGATCTAAAAGATATATTTGGGTAGATTTTCATAGATAAATTTTTTGAAAAGATAACCAAGGATGATTCTCAAATTTCATACATGATATCTTTGGTCGTAGAGTAGACTAAAATATCATCTAAAAACACCATGGAAAAATATTACAAGTTTTAATGAAATATATAGTTCATTAAATCTATAAACACTATGGGGAAATTATTCAGTCCAAAAGGAATCATGGGATACTCATAATTCCCATATATACTTTGAAATTTAGTCTTAGGAACATTAAATTCATTTACCTAGAGATAGTAGAAACTTGACCAGAGATTAATTTTTAAGAAACATATTTCCCCTTAAGCTAATCAAATAATTAATCTATATAGGGAAAAGGTTAATTATTATTAATAGTAACCCAATTCATCTTCTGAAAATTGATACATAATTAGATCGATGCGAAATTCAACTTCCTACTTCATGGGTAACTTAGAAAATTCATCAAGAAACACATCAAGAAACTCATTAATCACGGGAGGCAACTTAATACACACTTCTTCTTCACTAGACTCTACTAAAATATAATATATATATATATATAGCATGTAATCCTAGAAACATCAAAAAGAGGAGGCCCTGCTTAACTCAAATGAGGATCCCACTCCCCTTGGAAAATACAGACACTCCCATAAGGGATAATGAAAGATACCATTTGATAGTAACAATAAATATGAGCTCTGGAAGATATCATCTAGTCCATTATGAATATTACATCGAAGAGATACATATCAAGGATAAGTAAATACCAATACATCTCTACCTCAGGCATAAATATAAAAAAACAAGGGAATCAAAGACTAGTCTCCTTCTCTTTCCCAAGATGATTTGATATCTATGTCACATAGGGAATGATCTCAGAAAAAAGATTCAATAAATTCACCACATGAGCTGAGAAAAATGGGTGATAAGAATTGGTATCAAATAAAGAAACAACTATAGATGATATAATAAGCATTATATCTCTCACTGTCGCTAGTACAGTCACAAATTACATGGAAGCTATCACTATAACATGCAGTTTTCTACTTTCAACCTGAGTATGGGGTCTACTGCTAGCCTAGGGCATGGTCCCCAACTGGATTTTCCTATAATATGATTCCCTTTTACCTCCCCAACTTCATTGGTGAGACCCTGTGAATTTTTATTCATCTGATGGTGATTGAGATCCTCTCTATGTAGAATAACTTACACCACTCTTTTCTAGAATATTATTCATACAAAATCCCTAGAGGTGTCCCAATTTACCACCATCATGAAAAACCTTAGAAATATCTATAAAAGAAGGATTCATGTAACTAGCCATTACACATGTATGTAAAGTGGGATCCCTACTTCCCATTGGGAATGAAAACACCTACTGAGAAGAAGGTCAAGAAATACTTCCACTACCTCTTTTAAACACTTTTTTATTCCTATTTCTCCCAGATGATCTACCCTCACCACTATAAATTTGGTAGAGGTTTCAAGTAACCCATACATTGTAGTGTGGTCAATATCCACCATCAGAGCTCTATCTACCACATTTTTACAGGTTTTAATATTCAATAAGAAGAATTGAGACTGAATGTCCTGATAGAGAATCATATAAAAATGATGATCCTTCAACCCTTATTTAGATATAAGTTATATAGAAAAGTGGACAAGATCTAAAGATCAATTCACATAATCCATCATAGTCTAGTCACCTTGATGAAGGTTCATGAGCTCTCATAACTTAGAAAGATCCATATTATATAGATAAAACTATTGGGAGAACATCACTTTGAATCCCTTATAATCAATATTCTCATGTAGTTTTTCCTGGACCAAGGATTACCATAAATTTCAGTTGGGACCAACTAATATGAAAGATTTATACCTAAATTTATCTACCTCAAGAGTCTTAAGAAATTTTACGATTCAATCTATTTTTTCCAACCAATACTCTAATTCTTGAGGGTCATTAGTAAATAATAATGCCAATGGGTTATGTCAATGAAGATCCTAGGCTTGATCCTTGTCCTGACTTGTACCCGAACCTATTCCTTGATTCTGATATAGAGCTATACCTACACCATGATCCATGTATCAGGCTATTATTACTATAGACTCAATAAGATTATGATCAATGGGAGGGTTCACCCAAAGAAAATTATATATTCCTCCCTCTTGAGGGTTTATTGAGGATTTTTGTGGTGGGATGATACTACAGGGAAATCAAATTAAAGAGATAAACCTATCAATTCACTTAAAAATTTTCATATAAAAATGATCATAAATCAACTACATAAATTATAGAGAAGGAATAAAACAATTCACATCCTTTCATAATATGCGGTCTGTGAGAATAATTTGTAGCCCAGACACCCATTCCATAGATAGAGTAATAATTAAAACTCAAAATAAAAACCATAAAATCCCAATATCTCTAGTAACTTAAGGGTTTTTATAGAAAATGGTGACCAAAAAATTATTTTCACTTACCCCTTAAGCCTTGATAGTTCTATCTCCTAAAGGTATTAGGGAGTGCAACAGAAGCCAATGGGTAGAGATTTTTAAAAAAAATATCACCATAGATATAGAACCTGTCATATCTAGAGATACGAGTCTCGGTATAGTTTTAGGATCTCATTTAAAGTAAACAGAGCACAAAATATGAACCAAAAAAATTACATCTTTTGATCTGAAGTCGCGCTCAACATCTGCTTGTCGCAGGCGATCGCTGCATGTAGTATCCAAAGTAAAATCCATCTATATCATCCACACATTCTTAAAAAATATATAGGAGAATCTATCATTAAATTTTGGGTTCTACTACGGTGATCCAATGATTCCTTCGATGTCCCAATGATCACTACATCGATGTTCCTTCGATACATGAAGATGATCTCGATCTGATCACTTGGATCAAGAGCTCATCACTCTAGATATATAATCCCTAAGTATATCCCTTTTGTTCACTTTAAAAACATGATATCTTGGATAGTGAGAGTATCATAATTTATATTATGATAATACTTTACTTATTTGGTGCAATTCCAAGAATTGGAAAAAATCATTGCATATTTTACACTATTTCTTTGCTGCCTTAGAAGCCGCAACACTCTCAGTATTTGTAGACATGGATACCACTAGATTGAATGATATTTTATTACTTATTACCTTATCCAAACTGTGATATTAGATCACATTTATCTAAGGAATACTAGTTTATGTCCCCTAAAAACTAGTATCCCTTCCTCTCCATATACTAGGTACTTATCCCTTGTACTTCTCAAGTACAATTGGATAGTTATGGCTACTTCTCTTATAATTCTCCAAGATATAATTGATATTTTCATATTATAAAGTATATGTTGGAAATATATTTTCTTTTATATATCATGGAAGACATGATTGATCCATCACAAAAGAATATGGAATTTCAACTCACTGTTTTAATCTCCTCATATTCCCATGAATGTCTTCTTAGAGAGATTTATTCCATGTGACATTGGTAACAATTATCTCTTAAATTGTTCCAACTTGTATTTTTCAATACCTTGTTAGTATATGTATGATTGACTAGGTCTAAGAAACTGTTAGATCTACCTTAGTAGATCCTATTCCCTAGAACTTAGGTTGCTACTTTAAGTCAATCTATAGAGAGTTTCTTTTGTTCTGGTCTTAACTAAATATAAGAATAATTATTATTTTCCATATGTTATCAAACATATTTGACTTGGAAAACCATAATGACCCCACCAACCTCTTGTAGAAACATGGTGTCGATTCATTACAAATGAATATTCTATGATCTTGTTTCTTATTTCAATCCTAAATGATATTTTAGTAACTTGAACCCCATATTGGAATTATATGATGTCACCATCCCTTTTTGGTTGCATCGTATAGAGACCTTCAATGATTGGTGGTCTTGACATCCAATTCTCAATTTAGTGATCATATAAATTATCTAATACAAGTAAAAAACTAATGGATTTAGGCATATCAACTTGGTGTTATCAATCGAGTCTTTTTAGTACCACACTTGTACCACCAATGAATCGTCTTACTTGAATACCCACCATAGTATTCAAAATTATAAGTCCATGTTCTTTGATACATAGAATCCATTATTGAATTTTAATTGGCCATGTCAATTTGTTTTCTAATTTCCATATACTAACTACTTGTAATAATTATTATTCTTAATGAATAATGTATCACCATCCAGGATGATTATAAAACCATCGCCATGGTTTTATCCTTCTTATACAATATGTTTCTCTGGAACATTCTTTTTCCACACTTCTTTTAGAACTCGTTCCTATGTCAATTATTTGTGCATCTGCAACATTGATTAAACCTAAGTCAATATTAATACAACTATCTCAAGTAGATATGTGAACCCTTTAAATAAATATAGTCTATAACTTGACTATCACTTTTATATATTAGTCTTTTTTGTAATATTCTTAGAAACTTTTAGGATAATTACTATAGATTCACTTTGTGTTTTTCTTGATGCAATTTTGTTTATATCCTAAAAAACTCTTTGCATATAAACACGTGAATTAAGACGTAATGTATTTCCATCATAATAGACTCATATAATATCTGTATGTCATTATAGTTGGCATATGGTTATGGGATAATTCCATTATTTTTGATGCATGTCTTGAAATAATGGAAATATTTTTAATGCATATATATATCAAAATTGATTCTCCTCATACTAATATCAGGGTGGAAATGTGCATTTAGGAATTAATCCATACTGAATTTTTTTATCAATGTTATCATGTAAGAATTATTATAGATCCTCTTTATCAATATCATATCTCTGATATGGATAAAGTAATGTGCATTTAGGAATTGCTCTGTGCTACGTTATAATGATCAATGAATTCTTGGTCAATATACTTCATCATTTCATCTTAAAGCATATCATATCTTATAACCATGCAAATACCATACTTCACTTTCACATTCCTTAAACACTAAAAGGAATCTTATTAAGTATACGTACCACTAGCTTACCCTAGTAATAGTTTACACTCTCAAGCTGAACTAATTCTGAAAGATTTTTGGCATAACTTTATTTTTAAAGGTTTCTTTATCCAAACTAAATAAGTATATACATTGATAATACCTAAGGTGTTTAGATCCAATAAGTCTAAATACTATACTGGGTATATCCTTTCCATCCCCTTAGTTTTACTTGAAAAATAATTATCTTGCCACAACTGGGTATATAAGTCTTACATTTTATATTCATCTCATATTTTCCATGATTCATGTATCATTGAACTATTACTTGTGTATTCGACACCATAAAAAACATTCATTCTGAAACTATAATAATGTATCCTTGTGTCCAAAAGACACATGAGATAAATGTTTTGGTAATACTCAATAAAATTTTTAATAGAACCATTAAACTTGGAAATTATAAGTTGTGTGCTTCTCACCACTGACTTATGAACCAACCTTTTTCATCCACTTAGAAAATACACCTTACTTCTAGTAATGTTTCTATACTTACTTGGTACTATATTTAAATATACATATGTGAAAGCTATATTTTATTTAATACCCAAGAAGTATAATAGAAAAATTACTTATAATGATGAATATTCACTAAAGAATAAACTAGTATTTGCTTATTCAATTCAGTTCATTGTGTTTAAACTTCCATAGATTTATTTCATGATATGAAAAGAAAATAACCTCCTGTTTAATATCTCTTTATTTTAAGGATTTTGTGAATGTGATTTTGGCATCTATCTTTCCATTGGTCTTATCACCTTGTCTTTTATCTTTTTCACCATAATAATTAAAGAATATATTTCTTTAAGTTCTTATTTACTTGGAAAACTTTAGCCGGAAGATAACAAATATTTTTTCTTCATACTATTATTTTTGTAAAATTAAAAGAAACTAAAGTAAATGGGTGTAAATTATATGAGAAAGGTATCTAATGAAAGATCGTGATCCATATTTCAAATCTACACATAACCAGTGTAATGATCATCCATTCATATTTTCGCTTCTCTTTCTCCTCAAAATATTCTTAGAGATGAGACTTCATGTAATATCATTCATGTCCTGATGTAGTATCCACAAATAATCTCAGAAGTTGATGATATCATTATGACATAACCATCATATGAATCATTCATGAGTCTCTTGTAATCAATTTTTATACCCTTGATTCCTAAGGTGGCTTAACAGGAATTGGGGACACCATCACCTTGAATTTTTATATCGTAGTATTGTACACAAGAGCCTGTACTACACATGGAAATTTGTGTTTGTTTAAGAATTTACTTTTTACTTGACTATTGTAGTGTATATTGTGATATTACTTGCCATTTTCTATAAAAATAAAATCTAGAAGATTATACGTTTATCTTGATTACCAATTTAGACATTACTGGTAATTAATTAAATCATTAAATGTATTCCAATTTTTTATTGAATTCTATGAACCCTCTGTACTAGAATTGAAATACTCAGTCACTTGAGTATTCTAGTGGAAAGGATCCTTGAACCTCTCCTCATAGTTGAAAATCTTTGGTTATTCCACTACTCAGAGAGTTCAAGGTTAGTGTTTGACTGGTCAAATGAATTAACTCGTGACTCCTTTATCATTGAGTAGAGTCCCAACTTCTAAAATCATAAATATGATTTACTCAACAATTTCCTATAAAGTTGCAGTAAGCTAAATTTGACTACTCCTTTATTTTCAAATTTAGTTAAGTCAACACATCAAACTCATAGAACTTCCCAGTATTAAGAGGCACCCTCAAATTTGGATGACGAGCACCCCAAACACCCGATTTTGTTCAAATTAGAGATGGAATAAATTTTGAGATTTAATATTTCTTTGAGGGTTTTTATATTTTTCTCAATTAATGTAATCTATTTATATTAGACTTGTTCATTATATGTTGTCGTTCTCACAACTAAACGTTAATAAAAAAACATTCATTTTTTCTTATTTATTAATTTATGTGTTTCCCGCTATCATGAAAATGTACAAATGAATAAAATAATAAACAAATGAATAAAGAAAATAAAAAAACTGACTAGTCTTGATAATCTAAAACTAGTTGATCCATTTAAATTCAATGGATCAACCATGACCTAGGGGTATCATACCTGATTCTTGGTTTGACTCATGATGTAGCTCACCCCCATCCAGTATGTCCAATGTGTGTCTAGATTTCACCATGACTTGGAATTTTATGCATCTTACACTATCTTCATTATTGTACAAAAAATACTCACACACAGGTGAGGGGGTCTCAATAGAACAAAATATAGATAGATAAATTGGACTCATGGGCCCTTATACATATTGACAAAAAAAATAAGGCAATGCACAGACTATCAATAAAACTAATTAATTATTTATAATCATTTCATGTAGATAATAAATAATTAATTAAATAAAATAGACATACTTGGGTTGGTCATTTCTCAATACTGGTTAATGGGTAAAGTAAAAGCGCAATAAAAATTAAATCCATCTACATAATTTAATGAAAATGATTTTTTTATTTCCTTAGAAAATTATTTCGATTCACTCTAATACCAATTGAAGGTATCAGGGCCTGCAGCGAAAGCAGGTGGTCTGGGGATTTTAAAAAAATATCACTGGAGTGATGGAACTTGTTGTCTCCATTGATCCGAGCCCCGGTATGATCCTAAGATCTCACATGAGTTAAATAGAGCACAAAATAGAAACATAAAAAGTATATCTTTCCATATGAAGCCGCTCTAAATATCTTCTTATCATAGGTGATCATTGCTTGAAATATCCAAATCATAATCCCTCTAGATAGTCCATACTCACTTAAAAAAATTTCAGGAGCATCGATTATCGAATTCTGGGTGCTAGCACGACGATCTGATGATGCCTTCGACATCCTAATGATCATCGCATCAAAGTTCCTTTGATGCACGGAGTTGATATCGATCTGGTCACTTGGATGAAGAGCATCTCTCTTCAGAAATCGGGATAGGGGAGATAATATCTCAAGAACTCATAGTGAATAGTTGTTGTGTGAGAGCCTCTCTCCTCGTATATATAGTGGATGCTCAAATACCTGGAAAGGGTTCCCTGACCCCCATATATTTAAAGTCCACTAAATAAGTAATAAATAAATAATTATGATGAACTAAAATGCATCATAAATATTATTTATATTTTATCACAAACCTGTAATATATATTAAATATATTATGTGATAAAACCGATTCATTTAACTCGACTTGTAATTCCCACTAAAATTAAAAAAACCCAGAATATTAAAATAATATTCATTCGAATAATATTATTCCTCATATTTACATAAACACTTGTAAATACTTTTAATAAATAAAATCAAACCAATTATTCTTTACTTTAATAATAATGAATTTAATTATTTTTCAATGATTGATAAAAATGGACAATTCTTAGAGCCCTTGGTAGGGACCACCATGTCCTATATAACTATTCACCAGAATAGGGAAGATTATTGAATACGCTATTGTGTGTAACCCTTTAGACCCTTATCTCGATAGCAGTGAATAGTATTCATAGACCATAAGTGAAGTCTAGCAACCCATCAAGTCCCCTAAAGTTATAAGAAATGATTATAACAAAGACAACCAACCTATGAACACATACTGTGTAATATAATATCTTTCTATTTAGATATCTCATAAATCAAGATACACGCTTATGTCACCATCCTTTATTTCTTTATTATTTGTTGATCTAACTGGATGGACTTACCTTTTAATACCTTGTCCAATAAGGTACTACCATCTTGATCAAAAAAGTACTAGATATATTACTTCCTCAAATCAGAAGCGAAAATTTTTATCTTGATCATTCAGCCAATGTCATTCCACTAATAATGCACCCAACACAAGCTATCTTTCCATGATTTTATTATCATGTTCTTTTACTTACTTCAAAGTATGATCAACTACAATACATTGATAATGATCTCAATTCAGAAGACCAATACACATATCCATAGATAGGAACAATTAATAATGCCCGAAACACGTGGTGTTATTATTGGTAGGTCTATCCTCATGATATAACCTACCAGAGATCACCAAGTGAGAACTTCTTAAGAAGTAGTCTCAATGATTATGATCCCCCAACACTTGGTAGTCAAAGATCATCTTTTTCCGGTCAGAATGATGTATCTAGACCATAAAATATTTGTTTAAGATTAATATCATAGTATCTCAATGTTCTCATTATAACCTAGGATCTTATATAACATTTTGATATGACAATTAATCTATGGCCATTACTATTTAATATTGGATGAATAAATTTTTGCACTAAAATGGTAAGTATACATCATGCATATCTCACTATATACATGAAATAGTAATCAAAAAGTACTATCTAGTTGGGTATAGGGAACCCACTATTACAACATCTCCCATCTACTAAATATCCCAAATATCATAAAATAAAAACTTGGGGATCTAATACCATTTTTTCATAAACCAACCTAGATAACCCTGGCTCAGACACCCTTTCTAATATGTGGAAAGGCTTGAATGGCATTTCCAATCCCCTTGGGGTAGCAACTAGTGCTTGAGCATTGACAATACTATTTGGGAATGATTTCAACCAATAAGTAAAACAATAGGTCCTATTTAATAACCTGATATGACACCACCATTTTTTGGTGAGTTATGAATCTATATAATTTGAAACAATAATCATCATACCAACATAACACAATATCAAAGTAAACTTATAAGAAATAAAACATCATAATAATGACTAACTGAAATAAAGGATACAACCGAAGTTTCCAAAATATAAAAGGGATGGGATGGGATTCCAATAAGGAGATACATCATAAAAAAATAGATACCCATCACTATGTGACATGAGGACTCCTTCCACCATGTCACCTCCATCAACTTAGATAAAGATATTAAGAAAATCCACTGCCTCTAAGTGGTGCCTTTCCCTTACTTACATCCATGTAAATAACATCTACATAAACTTGTAGGTGTATTAAGGGTGTGAGTGATAAGCCCAATAGGACCCCACTAAGTGCTTCATATCAATCCTCTATTAGAAAAAATAACATTCTATTATAAACATAAAAAATGAAAATAACTTTTGAACTTTCTATTAAAAAAAAGCACAAACTATACTGTTACCACTAGGATCAAGAATGCATAAAGAAACTTTTAATATAAACTTTTTAGGAAACATCATAGGATTACTAAATTAAAGGTGTTTATAGTCGTTTTTAAACCCTACAAGTTTTTAAACTAATTACTATAGTAAAGTAGCACTCAAGGTTGTCTCCCAAAGAGGTTACCCTATAGATGTTTCTTTGTCATGATTCTTGATATTTTTTTATGTTTTAATATTTTTGATGGGAAAATTTTTATTACTACAAAGAAAATAAACTAATTTTATAAACTATTGAAAATTTTAAAAAAAAAAGTAAATAAAGAGCGGTGAATTAAACAGAATGAATAAGCATCATCCTGACTAGAAAATATTATAGATCATTCTTTCTCCATCATTAAAAAAGGATTTAAAAACTATAATTCTATTAATGAATAAATTTAAATATCTAATTGTGAATATAATTCAGTTTATTAAAATTGAAGTCAATATCCAAGATCTCAGTCATTGGTCTCCTTTCTATAGGATTTGATCAATGTACTCAATGATCATTGTGTGAAACGACATCATCAACTCACTTTGTACTCACATTCCTTGATTGATGATTGAGAAATTTAAACAGAGGGAATAAACTTTGAACTCCTACTCAGCTTGAACTAACAATACACATTTAGATATCATCACACTCTAGCCAGTTATGTTCCATTCTCAAAATTAAAGAAAGAGGTTAACATAATGATAGAATAATCAAACATCAATCAACAATCATTTTTCAATGTTTGATGAATTATATAAAATTAAAATTGAAAAATAAAAGAGATAAAAACTCAAAAATACTTCACCATTTGAATCCACTAATTAAGGACACTATAAATTTAGTAATACATCACCAAAGTGTAGGATTTAACTCCAATATCCATCTTCATCGACATCATCGGTAGCAGATCCTCTTTGAGCTCTCCAGAAGATCTACTAGTTACACTCTATGTGCACTCCGCTATAGATATTTCCATATATTCCATCCATAAAAGTCAATCTATTTTCTGTGATATATATTTAGAAATTAATTTTATAGGCTTCTATAATATGAATTTTCTCATAGAAAATTTATCCAGGTGGTAGTAAATCCTTTCCCTTTCAACTCTTATTTTCATCGCCACCATGTGAGAATAGTTTTTCCCTTCAAACAAATTAATGAACTAAATTTACTTAGATAACAAACCTTATCACCCATATCAAACATGATCTTTGAATACTTATATAGAAAGAGTGGACAATACCTAGAATCTATCAAAAATGTTTCAAATGAGCCACTTATGATCCCAACTAAGCACTAGTGATATCATATTGTCCAATAGGTTCATTGAGGAATTCTGTAAAACAACTTCAGAGAAATTTTCTTCCTTATTTTGGTCATAATAGTGGAGTGATCAAGGCCCCCTTCCTCTCCAATTGAAAACTTGAAAACAATAAATATATCTCATGAATACTAAGTATTCTTGATTCAACCTAGGATGGAGACATCGAACATCGGCCTTAACTCATTTGGATTCTTTGATCTTGAAGAAAATCATTGTCATGAACCTTACTGAAAATGATATCTATGGTCACATGAACTTGAAATCATAGCCTTGGTGGAGCAACATCCTACCATAAAACTCAGATGGCTTTATCCATGAACCTCCTCTGGAAGTTAGATTTATTCACTCTTGCTCAGGATATGATTCAACATCTGTATATCATCGTTGAAATGTCAGAACTCAATGAAGGAAAATCTTAGTTCCCAACTTTGGATTCATTAGCCTTAAATAGATCTGTTATGGCGTCAGAGTAACTTTGAACTCAGTCTGATTTTTCATAAAGCTCAGTCATCAAACTCCCTTGATGAATTTGAGATCCTAAAACCTTGATCATTCCCAACTTCTTCATTAGCTTCAAACTTTGTTTAATTAATAAAAACTATTTTTCAAAATAATATTTGGTAAGGTGTGACTCCCATTAGTCAATTTTCATCCTATAATGGTTGACTAGTTCATATTCTTTATTTCATTGGATTCGGTCAGCATTCAAACAACATAAAACCTTTTTTGTAAAGAAAAACTTGATGACCTTGTAATTGAAGCGATTAGCAGTATCAAGAAGATATCAGGTTTATCAAAATCTTATCACTAGTTTTCCCTATTCCTCGATCCCCCCACCCCATACAATTTTGGTTCCCTGAGTAGTTTTGGGTTCAAACATTACATAGGATAAATTGTCCTATGTGAAAATTTATCTTACGCATTATCAATGAAATTATATTTCACACACCAATGAAATCATCTTATGGTGAAATTAATTTACTCTAGGCTAATAAAAATTTATCTTACATTGGTTCTCTACTGCTGCCATAATTATCTTATAGGGAAAAAGAAATCAGGGTTTCTAGAATTTCTCTTTTGTAGGCCTATTGTTATAATTATCTTACATTTACAAAATTAGATTTCTTTAAATTATGTTGCCTGAAAACTATTTAACACCCAAAAAAACAAATCCTCACACAAGATCTAAAAATATTTACAACAACTCTACACTTCCCATAAAAATAAAAATTATAAATCCATTATGATTAATTTAAATAAACTAAAAATTAAAAAATGAAACGTTGCAAGACATCAAAAATTGTCAAACGAATTACTTTCAAAGAATGGAAAAATAATGATTTAAATATAAAAACAAAGAACAAAGAAAAGAATTCAAAGATTTAAATATTTAATCAACTAATGCACAAAAATTATCATTTACAATGATTATTTAATAAAATATCAACTTCAACAAAAAAAATTAAATAATTAATAATACTCCATTATAAGCACATTTCACCATAAATACACATTAATTCACCATAATTGATGTGGAAAACACTCATAAAATAATACCACATCAAATTCCCTCATAATAAGTCTTCTATTTTCCTCAATAAATCACACAAACAAACTCAATAAAAGAAAATGAATCTTAAAACTGAAAAATTGAAATTCCACTAAGAATTGATTTTCATAATGATTTTTCATCATGGATTCTATAAAGCAGTAAAATGTTAATTTCCTCTATAAATTAATTATCTTTATGATAAATCAGTTAGTATTTTACAAAAAAATATTATAAATTGAAAATTTTAAAGTGAAATTAAAAAACTTCAATATGTGTTCAAATGGAAGCCAAACTTCTCTTTACCTTTAGGGGATTAGACTCACATAATTTAAGAATCCATAAAAAAAATATACACACTTTCATATGTGGTGGAGTGATAATTTATTAGTGGAATAAATAACACATACAATAGTAAAAGTATAATGAATTAAGTGATAAAGAAAAAAGAATCTCAATCTGGATTAGGATTTTCATTTTTTAATCCATTTGGATACATATCATATGAGTTAAATACAAATTAAAACATTCAAAGATAATAATTATTGTGTAAAATTTTCCCAAGTTTTTTTTGAAAGAAATTTTTTTAAAGGGGTCATGAAAAATGATTTACCCAATTAAACCTATAAGGTAATAAAGATTAATCTACTCAAAAGTGGCATCATGACCTTAAATTTTAGAACAAATTATCACCAATTGAAAAATTTATATGGGATGCTTAAAAACTCACAATTTTCAAAAAAAAATCAAGGGTTTTTTATGTGAATCGCATTGTGGTACAATTTATCACATTGAAATAACCTTTCCTCCATACTAAAACTAAAAATTATCCCCAATGTTGAATCCAAGTTTAGAAATATATAAAGTCAATTTAAATTTTGAAAATATTTAGCAATTTAGTGGATTAGAATCATGTATGAAGGGTCATAAGAAAGTTCAAAATATTTTTCCTCACAAAAAAAACAATAAAAAATGTTCAGCATGAAAAAATGTTTCCTAATTGTTACCACTTCA
The DNA here is from genome assembly GCA_963277665.1 of Viscum album. Classification (NCBI taxonomy): domain Eukaryota; kingdom Viridiplantae; phylum Streptophyta; class Magnoliopsida; order Santalales; family Viscaceae; genus Viscum; species Viscum album. The sequence goes on from OY728145.1 coordinate 913,262,258, forward strand.
ACAATTCCTCTCAAAAGTAAGATTTTTATTCTAGTTCATGTTCTAGGAAGTGTGAAAAAAAATTACATAAAAGAAAAACATATTCATAATAACATGGAACTAATACAAACTCTAAACCAACCAATTTGATACCAGTAACCAGCCTATTTCAGCACTAATTTTAGTATTGAAAAAATCTTCTATTTTAACTTTTTAACTAATTAAAGTATAAAATAGTAGCAGCAGCTAGTGGATTTAAAAGACATGAAAATGAGAAGAATTTAAACTTAAAAAATCCCTAAATAAGAAAATCTATTCTTGTTAAAATCCACTCAAATGTACCCCTTATTATCTTTGAAAAGGTCTCTCTGGTTAGATCTATAGCACCTAAAAGAAGGAAATAAATTAACAATATATTTTATAAATATTAATTCAAGTAAAATAAAACTATAGTTTAGAAAAAAAGAAAGGTGTTATTCAATATTATTCAGATTTTAGATTTCCTTGATCATTGTGGATTGTCAATTATCTACTCTAAGTGATGGGAAACACCCCATAATGGATTTATCATGGTGAACAATGTAAACAAAATCATGACATCAAGATAAATTTATTCACTACAAGGAAACACTAAGAAAAAAAAGAAAATCCAAATGATAAAAAAGGTTAGTACCTCCCCACACACTTATTATAAATAAAAACAAACATAAAGGGAAGATACAACCCTGGTTATTTAGTGTTATTCATCTTCTAACAAAATTAACTCCTCCTTGAGAGGTTCCTTGATCTATTCTCTAAAAATATTAATTTTATGTCTATTGATGGTGAATGGAACATCCTTTATAGGTTCTATAATCTACACAACACCAAAAGGGAACACATGAGTCACAATAAAAAGGATCAACCCATTTGGAACAAAATTTATCTGGGAAAAGATTAATCCTAGATTTGTACAACAACACTTGATCTCTAATATGGAATTCTTAGTTCAAAATCAATTTTTCATGAACAAAATTTTTTTAACTTTAAAAGTCCTATAATTTTCATAAGAATTGTCCCTTATTTCTTATAACTATTGAAAACAAAGATTACTATACTTTCTAGCTTCAAACATATTCAAATCTCATGACTTAACGGCCTAAAAAGATTTATGTTATAACTCCAAGGGAAAATGAAAATTTATTCCAAAAACTGTTATATAAGGTGACATGCCTATTGGAATATTATAAGTAATCCTATATGCCCATAAATCATCCTCAAGCATTAATCTCCAATCTTTCCTATTCGTATTAACTATTTTCTCAAGAATATTCTTTATTTCTCTATTTGAAATTTTATCCATCACATTTGTTTGTGGATGATAGGGTGTAGACACTTTATGACTACCCTAATATTTTTTAAATAAGTCTTCCAATAACCTATTACAAAAATGGGTTCCTTGATATGTGAGAATGAACCTTGGAATCTTAAATATAAAAAAAAAATATTGTTGAAAAATTGAGACACCACTCTAACATCATCAATCCTAGTGGGATCAACTTTAATACACTTAGAAACAAAGTCTACTATATGAAATATGTATGAATATCCAAAGGAATTAGGAAAAGGGACCATAAAATCCATTGCCTAAACATTAAATACATCATAAAACAACACCATTTCTTGTGATGTCACATTTATTTGAGAAATTTTTCCTTATAATTCATATTCTTTACATGTCCTACAAAACTCATGCGAATCTTTAAAAATGGTAGGCCAAAAATTCCCTAAATCCAATACTTTCCTAGTCACCCTGTATGGACCAAAGTAACCTCCACATATCAAACTATGGTAGAATTTCAATACTGAATAAATCTCAGAATTCAGGATACATATCTTAAAAATCTAATCACTTCCCATATTCCACAAGTAAGGATCATCTCATTCATATTTCCTTGAATCTCTAATCATTTTAGAATCCTACTGTTTGTAAAATCAGTCTGGAATAATTTCAACAGCTAAGTAATTCACTATGTTTGAAAACCATGGTCTCTTGTCTTTGATAGAAGAATACAATTTATCCCCATGGAAAAATTCTCTATGGGTTCAAAAGATGATTTATCATTATAAAATTGAGTATTTATCCTACTTAAATTAACAACTATAGTCTTTTCAATTTATTTCTTATCTTGGATCTCTATGTTAAATTCATGAAGAAATAATATCTATCTAACTATCCTTGGTTTTGATTGTTATTATTTCATGAGATCTCTATTGGAAGAATGGTCAGTGACAATCACAACATTAGACCCCAAATGATATTTTATAAACTTATAAATTCAAGAAACAATGGCTAACAATTCATTTTCTGTTGTGGAGTAATTGTATTGGGAAGTATCTAGAGTCATAGAAGCATAAGAAATGAAATGTGACTTTCTCTCCACTCTTCTCTCAAGAACATCCCCTAAAGATAATTTTGAAGCATCAACCATTAACTTAAAAGGAAAGTTCCAATTGGGTGGTTGAATAATTGGTGGGGATACTAGATTCTATTTGAGTTTATTAAAGTTTTCCTCATACTTTCAATTAAAGGAAAAAATAAATATATTTTTTATAATACTTGTAAAAGGAAGAGAAATGTAGCTAAATTATTTTATAAACCTCATATAGAATCCAACATACCCAAGAAAATATCTAATATCCTTAACAGTATTGGGAAAAATAAATAAAGATATAATGTCAACCTTGGAATTTCCCACCTGAATCCCATTTTGAGACACTTCACGGCCAAGTATGATTCCACTCTCAACCATAAAATGGCATTTTTCAAAATTCAAAAAAAAATTATTATTAATACACACTCTGAGGATAGCCCCTAAAATTATCATACATCTCTCAAAATATAGACCATACATTATAAAATCATCTATAAAACCTCTATATATTTCATAAGAAACTCATAAAAATTACTAAGCATGCATCTTTAGAAAGTGGTAAGGGAATTATGTAACAACCCAAAATTTCATCAATGGAAATTCTATTCTTATAATTATTTCATATAGTTTAAACCACATAAAATCACTTTGATAAAACAATAAATACTTTATAAATGACTAATGAATGAAATAAAAGTTATTTCTAGAAGTTAGGGAACCTTTACCAATGGAATAAAAACTTGACCTTTGGAATAATAATGTGACCCATAGAAATAGTAATTCGACCAATAGAATAGTAACCTCATCTATGAAAGTATAAATAAAATTTATTAATCTTATAAATGACAATATGATATAATTATATTATGGTATAAGTAAATAAATGTTTTTAAAACGATAGATTAAGTGTTGGTATTTTTATAAAAAATAAATGTTTATTTATAATTTTATAATTAATATAATGATTTAAAAGAAAAATTATTCTCATAAAATATACTCATAAATTAATATTTTTTTTATTATTATTATAATATAGTTCTATGAGACCTTAATAAATTTTCCAAAGTGTCATAAAATCAGTTATAATTTTAAAATCAGTATTTTTTGAATAAATTATGATTTTAAATAAAAATTAAATTTCTCATATTTAGAAAACTATTTTCATAAAATTGAGTTCATGTTTGAATTATACATGTTGAAAAATGGTTAAGGTGGTTTTTTTGGATTTTTTCTAAAATACTTGAATTTTTTTGTGAATAGTAAAATACTATAATTTACAATAAAAGCTAAATACATGAATTATTGCATCATAGATGATGTAAGGATAATTTGAGCCCAAAATATAGAACTATACTTAATTATTTTAATATAATTAGTGTTAAGGATCACACTATTTGTAGTCTTGATCCAAAATAATAAACTAATGAATAAAATAATCAAAAAACGCCCCTCTCCTCCCCTATAAATAACACCCTCACCACATCTTCTCCTCACACCTTCTAAGCCTTGAATTATATCCAAGTTATACCCAATACTCTTCCCAAGCCCATCACCCATGTACAATATCCCTTGGTCTCATCAAAATATGAAACCCTTTTCCCTACAGAGGTTCTCAAGGAGGAGAAATTCAAGAGGTAAAATCCTCTTTATTCTTCTTTTATTTTCTTTTCAATTTCATTTCATTTCTTATCCTTACCTCAACTATACCTATCCAATAGACATTATAAATATATTATATTTTATATACTATAATTTTATTATATTAATTTAATAATTCATCTTCTAATATCTTTCCTTTTCCTTTAATTTTAAAAATGAAAATATCGCCCATGGTGTGTCGATTTATCGCCACCGTAGATGATATGTTTTCATTTTTCACTAATGCCTTAAAGTCTGGGAATAAAAACATAATTATGGTTAAATAAGATTTTATTATACATATTATGATTTTTATAATTCTCTATAAGAAATATATAAACAATATATTAAATAAACTGATATAAGTTCGTGATGGCCGTAAAATCCTCTAAATAAATTAAATCATCTTCATTAACTATTTATCTAACAATTAATTATCCTAACATATAAATAAATGATATATAATATCATTTAATATTCTAAAATTTCATTATTAACATATAATTTCAATTCTGGATAATTATTCCAATTTTACATGAACTTCCATACTCGTATACAAGCGAACCGATCATGAAAACCAAGAAAACGAACACTCTAGAATGATGAAATTAAACTCTATAACTCATATAAAATTCCATAAATGAAATTAATAAAAATATAATGAATCAAATTCATGTATAAAATTTTCTTTATTTTTTAATTAATGAATTTAATTTTATTATCCAGGATATTAAAGTGAAGAAAGCATTCAGACATAAGGTAAGGGGATTCACGAACCCAACTCTATTTATTTGAGTTTTCCCTCTTTATCTCCATTTTTAGTATGGATGTTCCTTTATTTTTTATTAAATATCATTTATTTTTCATTTCCTTTTCTTTTATGGGATATACATGTTTCCAATCTGGTTTTATGACAAATGCAATGATTTTTCTAAAAGAACTCTTATTTCCAAAAATATATCTTTTACTTCTCGTGAGATTGTTTCTTCTTCACTCAGGATTGATAATTATTATACCAATTTTGTTATTCCATATTTCATTTTGGGAACCCCAAAGTTTATTCATGAATGTATTCTTTGTGAAATGATACTCATTCCTTTCCATGGGTTATTTTATGTCCAAGATTGATATATGTGGCATGCATGATAATGTAAATGTTATGATGTGATGGGTGCACCCAAAATTATATAGTGTATATAAATGTTATGATGTGATGGGTGAACATGAAATTATATATCACTCTAATGCATTGGGTAATGTGATGTATCTTAGAGATAAAGTGAAATATGCGTGAACATGATGCTAGATTTGTTCACAACTATGTGTGGTATTTGACCACTAAGACATGATGTTTCATTTTTATGAATTTCCACATTCCATGCCATTATCTAATGCTTTCACTCGTGATTATGATGATGATGATTGTCACCCATGTTTCATGTCTATTATTTATCCACTTATTGGGTTTTTAGCTCACCCTTTCTTTTGATGTATATCCTCAGGTGAATACTTGCACTAAGGAGAACACGAGGGCCAATAAGAATCTAGAGAAGAAGGAAATAAATAAATGCTTATGTTTTATTATGTAAAAGTTATGTATGGTCCTAATTTTCCAAGACACTAAACCTTTGGATCCTGGTTGTGTAACATTATTATATTGTTTATCTTTAAAATGATGTAATAATAATGTAATAAAAAGTAGGGTTGCTATAGTTTGTATCAGAGCACAGTTTAGTTAATTTTGGGAATTAGGATTAGATAACCTTAGTTAAAACCCTTAGTATGAGACTAAGTATAAGTAAGCACCCAAGAAGCTTTTTTGTATAAAATTCTAAACATAGGGATTCCACAAGACGTGTCTTTAGAGTTAATTGCACAAAATTAGTAAATTATTTATTCATGAATTGTTTGCTTATGTATTGTTCAAACCTTTTATGTTTTAGAAAATGGTGGGAACTAGGATAAACTAGGCCAACAACCCGTGTGAGGGACAATACAGTGATTTCTAGAATGACATCTTCAATGCTTTGGGAGGTGGAGTTCACAATTTCATGGCGATTCTTACCCAACTATCTTGGGATATAAACAATAATCTAAATAATGAGGAATTCCCTCCTTCACCTAAGAGGGATAAACCGACTATCGATTATTTTATGTGGCAATGAGAACAGACATTTTGTGGATCTTCTGATCCACTAGTCACATAACAATGGGTCAACATAGTAGAGAAGATATTCTTTGTGCTCTTCTATTCTGAGAAGGATAATGTGAATCTAGCCATTTACCATCTAGATTGAGAGGCCAATAAATAGTGGGAATTTATTAAGAACACCAAGGTGAAGGAAGAAATTAAATAGATGGAGTGGGAAGAATTTAAGATAATGTTTCTTAACAAGTATTTCCCTCAAACTATTCATAAAAATATAGAGAGAGAATTCATAGAGTTAAAGTAAAATGAAAGTGAATCTATCATGAAATATGAAGAAAATATCACAAGTATTTCAAGGTATGATTTGGATTTTGTTATCAATAATGATAACAAAATTTATAGATTCTTTAGTAGTTTAAAACCAAACCTTTGAAAGGATTTATAAATTTGAGACTTTGGGAGTTATGGAGAAGTTGTTCGATGTGATCTCAAAGTGGATATAGATTTTGGTGAATGGTTCCATGGATATGGTGATAAAAAACGAAATATGGAGTTTCAAGTTAGGGGATCTAACGAGAAAGGTGGAAAGAAATCTCAATCACTCACATGTCAAAAATGTGGGAAGAAGCATCATGGGAACTACCTCAATGGGATGGGGAAATTATATAAATGTGGGAGATAAGGAAACCAAGCTCATTAATGTTGAAGATACATAATGAATCTATATAATATGGTGGAAGAAAAGAGAGAACCACCCATGGTCCAATGTTTCAACTATATATAGCAAGGGAACTATGCAAGCTAGTGAACTAAACTTCGAGTTCATTAGGGTAATCAGCATCAGCAACCACCAAAGCCAAAGGATCGAGGGAAAGATTATGTCATCATTACTGGTAAGGTGGATCCCAACAATGATGTGGTGACATGTACGTTGGTTATTCATTCAAGAATAGAAAAAGTAATATTTTATTCTAGTTCTACACATTCTTTCATATCTTGTAAGTTTAATAGAACTATTCAAATAGAACCTCAAAATATGGAGGTTGGTTTATCTATGAGAACATAAAATTGGGAAATTATTGCATCCAAATTATATAACTCCTACACGGTTAATGTTTGTGGACTGAACCTCCCATAAAATATGGTATTACTTCCTTTGGTTGAGTTTGATGCTATATTGGGCATGAATTGGATATCGTTATACAAATCCAACATCAACTATTAGGAAATGGGGTCACTCTTCTCATATCGAGGCATCATATAATTTTTTACAAGTGTAAGGATGAGGATGAATCTCCTTTAGAATCAACATCTCAAGTGTGGATATTATTGCCTTATGAGAAAGCATATATAGATCAAATGATTGAGACAAAGGAGAGAATCATGCTCGAAGACATGCCCATTGAGAGGGACTACATGGATGTGTTCCCTGAAGAATTTACTAGTCTTCCTCATGACCAAGAGGTTGAGTTCTCAATTTAACTTATTTCTAAATCTCTTACTATATCAAAGACACCTTATAAAATGGATACCATTGAGTTTGAATAACTAAAGAAGTAGTTTTAAGAGAATCTTGAAAAGGGTTTTATATGCCTGAATTCCTCACCATGGGGTGTGCCCGTCCTCTTCATCAAGAAGAAGGATGGATAAATGTTCCCCTACATTTATTATTGTGATCTTAAAAAAATCAAGATAAAGAATAAGTAACCCATTCAATGAATAGATGACTTGTTCGATAAATTGCATGGGGCCAAGTATTTCTCTAAGGTGGACCTTAGGTTGGGATATCGCCAATTAAAGGTGAGGAAGGAAGATATTCCTAATACTATCTTTTGAATGAGGTATCGAAACTATGATTTCATAGTGATTCCCTTCAGACTCGCTAATGCTCCAGCAATATTCATGGATTTAATGAATAGAGTCTTTAGAGATTACCTCGATAAATTTGTGGTAGTCTTTATTGGTGATATTCTGATATACTCAAAGAGAAAGGAGGAATATGAGAAGCATTTGAATACTATGCTAAAGACCTTATTAAGGGAGAAGCTATATTCTAAGTATAGTAAATGTGAGTTTTTTATGGAGGAAGTATCTTTCTTAGGGAATGTTATCACTAGAAAAGGAATATCTATGGACCCTTCTAAGTTAAAGGCAATCGAAGAGTGGCACAAACCAACATCTGTAATGGAGATTAGTAGTTTCCTTGGTCGATATGGGTATTACTAGAAATTTATGAATAACTTATCATGATTTTCAAACCCACTAACCAAGATTACTCAGAAGGGAGAAAGGTTTTTATACACTACTAGAAAATGAGGCTATAGCCACGATTTTAAACAAAACCATGGCTATAGGGTTTAATTTCAAAGACTATAGCCACGGTTTAGTGAAACTGTGGCTATATGATTTTTTTCGAAATCTATAGCCATGGTTTGGGTGAAACTGTGGCTATAGGGTCTTTTTCCAAGGGTTATAGCCACGGTTTGGGTGAAACCGTGGCTATAGGGTCTTTTTCAAAGGGTTATAGTCACAGTTTGGTTACACCCTGGCTATAGGGTTGGTCTATAGCCACTATTTTGGTAAAACCGTGGCTATAGGGTATTTTTTTCATGAACTATAGCCATTGTTCATCAAAATCGTGGCTATAGATCTCCCGCCCTTGCGCGGGAAAAAACTTAACCCGCGAAAAAATGGCGGGAAGGTTTATAGCCACGGTTTACATGCTATAGCCATAGTTTTTAATAATATATTTAACAATATATATATATATATATATATATATATATATATCCTCAAAGATGTCATTGGAGTAGTGGAAAGGTGTTTGGTCTACATAGAGAAGGTACAAAGATCGAATCTTGATGGGTGTAAATTAATTTTGGGCTATAGCCACGGTTTTATTGGGCTATATCCACGGTTATAAACCGTGGCTATAACCCTGTTACCACAGGGGATAGCTGTGGCTATAGCCCAACTGCCACGGTGGACAGATATGGGGGTTATAGCCACAGATTAGTGAAACCGTGGCAATAGGGCTATAGCCACGATTTTAAACCATGGCTATAGCCCAATAAAACTGTGGCTATAGCTTTTAGCTATACCCATGCCAATAGGTGCCACGACTAGCTGGAACCGTGGCTATAGGTTATATCCACGGTTTTGTCCCCTATAGCCACGGTTTTTTACTGTGGCTATGGCCCGATTTTCCAGTAGTGATAGACTAGTGAATGTGAAGATTGCTTTAAAGAGTTAAAAAATAGGTTTATCACTATGTCAACACTCACAATTCCAACTAGTGGGGAACTCTTCGTGATATACAATGATTCTTCAAAGAAGGGCTTAGGCTATATACTAATGAAAATGATAAAGTGATTTCCTACACCACAAGGCAATTGAAAATTCATGAGAAAAACTATCATATGCATGATCTGTAATTTGAAACTATGATCTCTGTGTTGAAAAACTGGTGGAATTATCTCATGGGGATAAGTGTGAAATATATACAGATTATAAGAGCCTCAAATATATATTCACATAGAATGAGATTAATATATTCCAATGAAGATGGTTAGAGATCATTAAGGATTACGACTACTCAATCCACTACCATCCTGGAAAGGTAAATAAAGTGGTCGATTCTCTAAGTAGAAAGGATCCTGCAACATTATGAATGATGGGGGTTGAGAAGGGTCTACTCTTCTTAGATTTTTAAAGGATGGACGTGAGAATCATTAAGGAAGGAACATCACCAATCCTTTCTAAAATGATTTCTCAACCATACCTTATGGAGAAAATAAAGGATGCTCAAATAAATGATGTGGAAATTCAGAAGAAGGTGGAAGCTATGAGAAAGAGGAAATCCTCAGAGTTTAAAATTGATGAGGAAGGAGTTGTAATATTTGGGTCACGACTATGTGTACCATCCAATCCAAAGATAAATAAGTAGCTTATGAATGATGCACATAGCTCAACCTTCTCTATTCACCCAAGGAGCATAAAGATATATCAAGATCTCTATAAGAACTATTGGTGGGACAATATGAAGAGGGAGATCATTGAATATACATCAAATTTTCTGGTATGTCAGCAATTGAAGGTTGAAAGAAAAAATTCTAATGGGATGATGAAACCATTACCCATACCAACATGGAAATGGGAAAACATCACCATAGAATTTCTCACCAAACTTAAAAAGACATCCATAGAAAATAATACTATATGGGTTGTTTTGGATCATATTACAAAGATATCTCACTTTATCTCAATTTAAGAGGAATTTTCATTGGATCAACTTGCATGGATTTACATCAGAGAAGTGGTAAGGCTTCATGAAGTACCGATATTGATTATACCTTATCAAGATCAGATATTCACCTCCAAGTTCTGGAAAAGTCTCTAACATACTCTAAAAATTGAGCTAAACTTTAGTACGCCTTATCATCCTCAAACTGATGGCCAATCTGAGCATACTATTCTAAAATTGTAAGACATGTTGAGGGAATGTTCTACGGACTTCGAGGGAGGATGAGACCGCCATTTTCCTCTGGCTGAGTTCTCTTACAAAAAAGTTTCCACTCGAGCATCCAAATAGATCCATATGAAACCCTTTATGAAAAAATATATAGAACACTATAATTATGGGATGAAGTTAGTGAACGTAAGCTAATAGGACCTGAAATGGTCGAAGAAATGGTGAAAAGGGTGAAAACTATTCAACATCACATCAAGGCTGCCGAAAATCGATTGAAGATCTATACAGGAAATCATCAATGAGACCTAGAGTTTAAGGCTAAAGACATGGTATTTCTCCACATATCTCCATGGAAGAGGATCATGAGATTTGGGAAGAAAGGAAAGGTGAGTCCCAAGTACATCGACCCCTTCAAGATATTTGATCATATCAGAGTTGTGGTCTATCGATTAGCACTTCCACTTACCATGTCCCAAGTACATGATGTCTTCCATGTATCCATTTTGAGGAAGTACATACCATATCCATCACATGTACTGAATCCATAGGTGGTATAATTGGAAAATGGTCGCTCTTACAAGGATCATCCAATGAAGATCTTGGACTATAGAGATAAAGTTATATACAATAATACTACTCACCTGGTCAAAGTATTATGGTAGAACCATAAGTATGAAGAGGCAACATGGGAACTAGAGGAAGTTATGAAGGAGAAGTGACCTCAATTTTTTGCACCATAGTATGTAAAATGAAATTTCGAGGGTAAAATTTCATAACGGGGAAAGAATGTAACGACCTAAAATTTTATCAATGGAAATTACCTTTTTATAATTATTTCATATAGTATAAACCACATAAAATCACTTTGAGAACACAATAAAAACTTTATAAATGATGAATGAATGAAATAAAAGGTATTTCTAGAAGTTAAGGAACCTTTACCAATAGAATAGTAACTTGAACTTTGGAATAGTAATGTGACCCTTAAGAATAGTAATTCAGCCAATAATATAGTAACCTCATCTATGAAAGTATAAATAAAATTTAAGCATCTTATAAATGACAATATGATATAATTATATCATAGTATAAGTAAATAAATGTTTTTAAAATGGTAGATTAAGTGTTGGTATTTTTATAAAACATAATTGTTTATTTATAATTTTATAATTAATATAATGATTTAAAAGAAAATTTATTTTCATAAAATAGACTTATAAATTAATATTTTGTTATCCTATTATTATAAGATAATTTTATGTGACCTTAATTAATTTTTCAAACTGTCATAAAATCAGTTGTAATTTTAAAATCGATATTTTTCAAATAAATTATGATTTTAAATAAAAATTAAATTTCTCATATTTAGAAAATTATTTTCATAAAATATAGATCATTTTTTAATTCTAAACGTCAAGAAATGGTTAGTTTTGATTTTTGGGATTTTTGTAAAATACTTGAATTTTTGTGAATAGTAAAATACTATAATTTACGATAAAAACTAAATACATGAATTATTGAGTCATAGATGATGTGTGACTGATGTAAGACCAAAATATCAAACTTTAATTCATTATTTTAATATATTTATTGATAAGGTTCAAACTATACATAGTCTTGAGCCAAAATAATAAACTAATGAATAAAATAATGAGAAAACACTCATCTCCTCCCCTATAAATACCACCTCTCACCACCTCTTCTCCTCACATCTTCCAAACCTTGAATTTTGTCCAAGTTCTTCCCAATACTCTTCCCTAGCCCCTCCCCCACATCTAGGATTCATTGGTCTTATCAAAATACCAAACCCTTTTCCCTAAGGAGGTTTTTAAGGAGGTGAAATTAAAGAGGTAAAATCCTCTTTCTTTTTCATTTATTTTCTTTTTTACTTCCATTTCTTTCTTATTCTATCCTCACCTCTACCCATAAAATAGGCATAATAAATCCAGTATCTTTTATATACTATAATTTTATTATTTTAATGGAATAATTCATCTTCTAATCTCATCCCTTTTCCTTTTATTTTAAAAATGAAAATATCATATGTGGTGTGTCGATTTACCGCCACCATGAATGATATGTTTTCATTTTTCACTAACGCCTTCAAGGCTGGTCATAAAACCATAATTATTGTTAAATAAGATTTTTTTTATACATAATATGAGTTATATAATATTCTGGAAGCAATATATAAACATGATATTAAATAAAATTATATGAGTTCATGATGGTCATAAAATCCGCCAAATAAATTTAATCATTTTCATTAACTATTTATCTAATGATTCATCGTCATACCATATAACCATATGATATATAAGATCATTTAATCTTCTTAATGTTCATTAATAACATAGAATTTAAATTCTAGATAACTATTCCAATTTTACATGAACTTCCATACTCATATACAAGAGAATCGATCATGAAAACAAAGAAAACAAACACTCCCGAACGATGAAATTAAACTCTATAACTCATCGAAAATCCCATAAATGAACTTAATAAAACTATAATGAATCAAATTCATGTATAAAAGGTTCTTTATTTGTTAATTAATGAATTTAATTTTATTATCCAGGATATTAAATTGAAGAAAGCATTCAAACATAAGGTAAGGGGATTCTCGAACCCAACTATCTTTCTTTGGGTTTTCCATCATTCACTCCATCTTCAGTATGAATATTCCTTTAATGTTCCTTAAATATCATTTATTTTCCCTTCCCTTTTCTTTTTGGGGATATACATATTTTCAAACTGGTTTTATGAGAAATGTAATGATTTTTTCAAAAAGAACTATTCTTTCCAAAAATACATCTTTTACTTCTCGTGAGATTGTTTCTTTTTCACTTAAGATTGATGATTCTTATACCAAGTATTTTATTCCCTCATTAATTTGGAAACCCCAATGTTTATTCATAAATGTATTATTTTTTAAATAAAACTCATTCCTTTCCATGAGTTATTTTATGTTCAAGACTGATATACGTGGCATGCAAGATAATATAAATGTTATGATATGATGAGTGTGTCCGGAATTATATAGCGCATGTAAATGTTATGATGTGATGGGTGTGCCTAAAATTATATAGTGCTTTAATGCATTGGGTAATGTGATGTATCTCATGGGATAAAGTGAAATATGTGTGAACATGGTGCTATATTTTTTCACAACTATATGTGGTATTTGACCACTAAGACATGATGTTTCATTTTTATGCATTGCCACATTTCATGATTTTATCTAATGCTTCCACTCATGATTATGATGATGATGTTATGATGATGATTATGTTGACCCATGTTTCATGTCTCTTATTCATCCTCTTATTGGGCTTTTAGCTCACCCCTTCTTTTGATGTATATCATTAGGTGAATACTTTTACTAAAGAGAACACGAGGGCCAATAAGAAGCTAGAGAAGAAGGAATTAAATAAATGTTTATATTTTATTACATAAAAGTTTTGTATGGTCCTAATTTTTCCAAGACACTAAACCTTTGGATCCTAGTTGTGTAACGCTATTATATTGTTTATCTTTAAAATGATGTAATAATAATGTAAGAAAAATCAGGGTCACTATAAATTATATAGTCCAAATGGAGTTCTTTGATAAGAAAAGGTACCAAAATGACATGTAAAAAGTTTTTTATCCGTATCCTATATAGCTATATGAATTTATAAATATTTAGAAAACTCATCCAAGAAGCACTAATGAGATTGACCAGCTAACCTTTCAAGGATTTGGTCAAGAAAAGGCAAGGGGAAGTGGTCATTCCTAGTCACTAAGTTTAGCCTCCTATAATTAATGAACACCCACCACTTATTGGGTAACATAGTGGGAACTAATTCACCAAATTAATTTTTGAAAAGAGTGAACTCCCCCTTTTTAGGAACAATTTGAACTAGACTTACCCATCTACTATCAAAAATGGGGTAAATTATACTCGTATCCAATAAGCTAGTCACTTATTTTTAACAACTTCAAGAAGGGTGGGATTAAATCTTCTTAGAATTGTCTAATAGGTTTGGAATTGTCCTCTAAAATAATCTTATGCATACACATTGAAGGGATAATCATTGGTAAATCATCTAAAAACTATCCTATGGTCTTCCTATTCTACCTAAGGACCTCTAAAAAACGGTTATCTTGTTCAATGAATAACCCACTCACAATTATAACAGGGAATTTTTATTTGTCTTCCAAGTAGGAATATTTTACATTCTCAAACAAATCTTTAAGTTCTAGTGTGGGTGAACTATCCTCTTTAGAAAAAAAATAAGTTTTATAGGTTCCTTGACTTCTCTTTCAGTCTCTACATATTTCTCCAAGATAGCATAATCCTAAACTTCTAAATTAGCAGTACAATTTTTCTTATTTCTCCAAGATAGCATAATTATAAACTTCTAATGTAGCAGTACAATTGTTTTTATTTCTCCAAGATATCATAATCATAAACTTCTAAAGTAGCAGTACAATTGTTCTTATTTCTCCAATATAGCATAATTATAAACTTATAAAGTAG
Organism: Viscum album; assembly: GCA_963277665.1. Classification (NCBI taxonomy): domain Eukaryota; kingdom Viridiplantae; phylum Streptophyta; class Magnoliopsida; order Santalales; family Viscaceae; genus Viscum; species Viscum album. The sequence continues at coordinate 913,277,434 of OY728145.1, forward strand.
CAGTAAAATTGTTCTCAAGTAACAAATATGTTTTATCCTCAAAAGAAATTTTAGATTCTAGTTTACAAATATGAGATGACTCTCCAATGATATTTTGAGCAAAATTTAAATTCAAATTAATGGAATCATAAGAAACATTCTCATAAAACAAAAGAATTTTCCATAGATATTGTGCATTGAGAAGGATTTAAATCAATTCAAATTATGATCTCCAAGCTCTCTGCAATGAATGTGTCTGTTTGTTCTGTCTATCATAGGCTTTTGGAATAGGAATTTTCTCACAAACAATTTATCCAGGCGGCAGCAACTACTTGCCCTTTCATCTCTTATTTTGTCACCACTGTGTGAGGATAATTTTTCTATTTAGACTAATTAATGAACAGCAACGTGCTCTAAGGACAACCCTCAGCATCCATCTCAAATCCGAACCTTGATTACTGCTATAACAAGAGTGGACAAGACCCAGAATCTCTCTACTTGGTCAAGAATTTCTTCAATGATTACAAGTATACATCATTGAGGAAAGCAGAGGACACTCAAGCCGATCATGCTTTCACTTCATCAATCGTCCCCGATTGACCCTTCTTGTTCCCATTATATGCAGATCGGATGAAAACATTGGGAACTGCTTCGAACGAGCCACTCATGATCCCAACCAACCACTAGTGACATCAGCTTGTCCAATGGGTTCACTGGGGCATTCCATCGAACACCTTTAGTGCAAGGCACTTCATCCTCATGGCCGTAGCAGGGGAGCGCTCGAGGCTCCCTTCCTATCCAATCGAATTCCTGCAAACAAGAAATACAGCCCGCGAACACCAAATCCTCTTGATTCAACCCAGAATGATGACATCGACCACCGGCCTCAACTCGTTCGGCTTCATCGATCTTGCAGTAAAGCATCATCATGGACCTTCCTCGAAATTCTATCTCCAGTCATGCGAGATCGGAATCACAGCCTCGATGGAGAAACAGTCTGACCATCGAATTCGGACGAACCACTTCTAGAAGTCAGATTTATTCACTCTGGCTTGGGACAAGCTTCAGCATCGGTATATCATCCTTGAAACTTCGGAACTCGACGAAGAAAAATCTCGGTTCCCAGCATCAGATTCTTCAGCCTTAAATAGATTTGGTGCGGCGTTGGAGTAACTTCGACCTCAGTCTGATTTTCACAAAGCCCGACCGTCGAACTCCCTTGACGGATTTGAGATCCTAAAACCTCGATCAGTCCCAGCTGCTTCATCGACCTCGAACTTTGTTTAATTCGAGATAGTTGTTTGTTGGATTGAAATGTAATAAAAAAGTGCAGTTATCAGAATTTTTACAAAAATCCATTTTTACCCTCTACTATTATTACCGCTATACAACTGTAATACATCATAAAAACAAATTAAAACATTAAAAAAAACATATAAAAAACATTAAAAAAAAACATATCAAAAAACAAAAACATTGAATAATAAAATACTATTTAAAATACTATAAAAACTCTATAAATTACAAAAAAAAATAATAACATATAAAAAACGTTGATACAAAACACAAACATATCAAAACCAAAAATTAGATATAAAAAACGTTGATATAATTTACTATTTAAAACATATCAATTTATAAAAAATTAATAACATTGAAAAATATAAATTTCCTATAAATTGTTATTTTTAAAAATATATCAATTTTTTATTTCTTAAATATTATTGTAAACAACTATTAATCTTTGCAAGTTTAAAAAATATTTTTTATGAAAGAAATTAAAAATATATACTTAGAAAAATGTAACAAAACATTAATACATTTAAAAGTTAAATAAAAATATTGTTTTGAAATAATAAAATTTTCTCAAATAAAGAGAAACTCGTTATTTTATAAATGTATAACCATTTTTATGCTGTAATTTTTTAAAGGCATAAAAAATATTTTATAATGGAACTAAAAATAAAAAATACCAATTTCAAGAAATAATCACATTTTTATTTAAAGGGAAAAATTTCAATGAAGAATTTCCATTATAAAAAACAAAAAAATAATAAAAAATAAAAGGCGAAAATGTAAATTAAATTTTAATGAATGTATTTATATTAAATGAATTCACATATAATATGTATTAAATTTTTTACATAAATTTTATAAAAATAATATAATTTACCTTTAAAAATATATATAATACATGAATAAAAATGTAAATAAAATGTATATATTTAGGAAGTTCCAGTGGAGGTTACAGTGGAAGTTCCAGTGAAGGTTCCAGTAGACGTTTCAGTGGATTTTCCAGTTCTAGTGGAGGTTCCAGTGGAGGTTCCGGTGGAGGTTCCGGTGGAGGTTTCAGGTTCGAGTGGAACTTCTAGTGGATGTTTCAGCAGAGGTTCCAGTGGAGGTTCCGGTGGAGGTTTCAGTGGAGGTTCCGGTGGAGGTTTCAGGTTCGAGTGGAACTTCTAGTGCATGTTCCAGCAGAGGTTCCAGTGGACGTTCCAGTGGACGTTCCAATTGAAGTTTCAATAGATGTTCCACACTACAACAAAAGTATATATTTATAAAATTATAAAATATATTAATAAAAATTAAATTTAAATAAACATATTTATATTAAATGCAATTATATATAATATATGTAATATATTTTATTCAACATCTATACTAATAACAACTAAAAATCTATTAAGAGGAAGTTCCAGTGGAGGTTCCAGTGTAGGTTCCAAGTTCTAGTGGAACTTCTAGTGGATATTCTAGTGGAGGTTCAAGTAGAGGTTTTAATGGAGGTTCGAGTGGAGGTTCGAGTGGAGGTTCGAGTGGAATTTCCAATTGAAGTTTTAATGGATGTTCCAAAATACAACATAAATATATATTTATAAAACTATAGAATATAATAATAAAATTTAAATTTTAATAAACATATTTATATTAAATGCAATTATATATAATATATGTAATATATTTTATTCAACATCTATACTAATAACAATTATAAATCTATTAAGAGGAGGTTCCAGTTCCAGTGGAGGTTTCAGTGGAGGTTCCAATGGAGCTTCCAGTGGAGGTTCGAGTGGAGGTTCCGATAGAGGTTCCGGGTTCTAGTGCAACTTCTAGTGGATGTTCCAGTGGAGCTTCCAGTAGAAGTTTCAGTGCAGGTTCCAGTGGAGGTTCCAGTATAGGTTTCAGAGGATGTTCCAGTGGACGTTTCATAGGAGGTTCCAGTGGACGTTCCAATGGAGGTTCCAGTTGATGTTCCAGTAGAGGTTCCAATGGATGTTCCAGTTGAGGTTCCAGGTTCCAGTGGAAGTTCTAGTGAAAGTTCCAGTGTAGGTTCCATTGGAGGTTTCAGTTGATCTTCCAATAGAGGTTCCAGTGGACGTTCTAGTAGAGGTTCCAGTGGAGGTTCCAGTGAAGGTTCCAGTGAAATTTCCAAATGAACTTTCAATGGATGTTCCGCAATACAACAAAAGTATATATTTATAAAGCTATAGAATATATTAATAAAAATTGAATTTTAATAAACATATTTATATTAAATGAAATAATGTATAATATATGTAATATATTTTATTCAACATTTATACTAATAACAATTATAAATTTATTAAGAAGAAATTTCAGTGGAACTTAAACCGAAAATTCCAGTAAAAGTTCCTTTGGCATTCCAGTGTGAATTAGAAACTTACAGTGATCTTCAATGAAAACTTTCACTAAAAAAATCAAACATACAAGTCAAAGAAAGCCTTCATAAAAATTTTAATGATTCAGCTATAAATTTTATAGTGAAGTTTTGTAAAAAAACTATTTCTTTTAAAGATAAATTATTTTGTGTTTTTTAAATGGCATAAACCTTTTTTACACAAATATTTCCTTTCATTTAAAATAATAATTATATTTACAATACAATAAACTCAATGTTCTGTCATGCATTAAAAAAATTGTATGAATTTAAAGATATCAAAGAAAATCTATTAATTTTCTCCTAAATGATTAAAAAGTCTATTTTTATCATATATTTATTTTTAATTTTTTTTAAAAGATGTAACATAATTTTTTTAAACAAAAAAAAATACATTTCAATTACAAATATAATCGGTTTTAAAATAAAATAAAATCATTAATATTTAATTTTTTTAAAAAAAATGTACGCACTTAAAAATATCAACAAAAATATATTCAGTTTACTCAAATAATCAAAAAATTGAACACATATTATTTGGTCATTTTTTAGTAAAGTGTAATAATTTTTTTTATATAAGACAAATATAATTTCATTTAAATATATATTCGGTTTTAAAACATATCCCAAATTTTATTATTTGTATAATATATAATATAATATTAAAAATTTGATAGAGGAAATCCCGTTGATTGGAGAGAGGGAGAGCATTTGCCGAGTGATTTTTTCCCCAAGACCAATATACCCTTCACTCCATTCTCTTGCTTGATTGTGACATGTGGAAAAAATATCAGCTGTCATCATCTGAGCGCCCCACTGGATGATCCATTGTTTGAAGGTATTGGAGACGATGTGGAGCGCTGGTTCATCTTCATCAGTGCGTTGGATTCGTTCAACCTTCATACTGTTAGGAACCTTCTTCGTAAATAAATATTAGGTCATCTTGTGATTGAAGGGAGAGAAATGATAGGGGAAAAGAAATGGAGAAATGGAGAAATGGAGAAATAGAGAAATGGTGAGAAATAGATTTCTCTCGGTTGTTTTTAAATCACCCTAAAATTGGGATGATTTGGAAATAAATGATGGTGGAGGGTTGTTAATATTTTAAAATTCCAATTTTATCCCTATTTTCTATATGTATCACAAAAAAAATTCTTTTCTTTTCTTTTAAAAAGATTCACCAAACAAGATGGAGATAAATTCAAATCATTTATTTTCTTTTATTAAGTTATTGATCCAAACGCAAGGAGAGAAATCGTAATCATTTCATTTCTTTTATAAAATATCAAATCATTTATTTTTTTACTAAAATTTCACCAAACACAGTGTTAGTGGTATCGAGAAGTGCTTGGACTTATCAGACTCTTATATATAGTTTTCCCTCTTCCTCGATCTCACCCTCATAAAATCTCAAAGGCCACTATGTAGGATAACATGAAACAAATATTCATACTCAAGAATATTTACAAGAAATTTCCCCCCCTATAAAAATAAAAAATATAAGTTACTGTGATGAATTTAAATAAATTGAAAATTAAAAAATGAAACATCGCAAGACATCAAAAATTCATTACCTTAATTATTTCAAATAATGAAAAATTAATAATTTAAACTGGAAAACAAACAAAAAATCAAATAATTAAAATATTTAAATATTCAAGCAACCAATGAACAACAAATCTCATTTCCAAATATTATTTAATAAAATATCAACTTCAAGAATAATTTGTCAAATAAATAATACTCTGTTATAATTATATTCCACTATAAAAACACATTAATTCACCATAATTGATGTATCAAACTTGCATCAAATAATAGAACATTAATTACACCCTATGATCACCAAGGATAGGGCACATAGATATACTTTGTCACTAAATAGGGCAGTTCTCTCTATTTGTAGAATGGATATAGAACTATATCATTGGCTAGTGGGGTCACCACATAAACTGCTTTGTTGGTGTAGCTAGTGGCGGGGGACCCCATCCCTTCTAGGTTAACCTACCCAAGTATCCTTTTTTCCCATGAGGTTTCTTTCAAACCACTTTAATCACTAAATAAGTCATTTTCATTAACAATTTCTTAAGCAGTTTGCATTTATACTTAAAACATGTTCTTTCCATTTCCCATACACAAAGGGAACATTTTAATCACAAGGTTCTCTATAAATCATATTATAACTAGCATATAGTATCTTTCATAACATTTACAAAATCATTTGGAAATGTCAATCACTAATAGTTAAGCTAACAAAGGATGGGATATGAAACCACCTACCTTTTCTGACAAAACCACAACCAATCAGGGTGAATCTGTAACGCCCCGACCCCAGCTACCCAGAGCCGGTGCATTACTTCGTAACATTGGCATGATCACAAAAGATCAAGTCTCGAAAGACTGATTAGTTTAGTAGCCTTGGAGACACTAGATACATTCATAAGTCTTTCATTACATCAAAAAGTAAACAAACTACAATAACATGGTCTTCATAGTCCACAATCATATCCCTTTCTGACTACCCCTGCAGGTCACTCATAAATTACTTCTTCACATCCTGGAAAATTATTAAAACATTGAAAGGGGTGAGCTCAGATGCTCAGTAAGGTTAACAATATTGCGGAAGCTTTCATAAATAAACATTAACATTTAAGGCAATGTATAACTAAAACAAAAGCCTTTTAAACATGAACTTCAACATAATATGGCAAAAGTAAAACGAGATAATGCCATTTACTTATTCACATGGATATTCTACTGGTCGAATAATCACATGCAATATCAATAACCACTTTCATAATGATGGAATGCATAATGTCAGAATATCATAACCACGTAGCCAAGGCCTCGTGCCAAGACCACAAATAAGATTTTGTCAAGGCCTCGTGCCAAGACACTAGTTTGTCTCATGAGACCTGCCGATGCATCGAGGAGCTATAGCGGGCTCCACCCGTCACTTATTAAGTCCAATGCATTCCTCATATGAATAGGTTTAAACATATCATAAACCATAACATAATCATATCACATAAAACATGCATAAATGAAACATAACATTTCCACATTTCAATCACAAGATATCAATACAACGCATTGATATAATAAAAACGCTTTCAAAACCATTTTCAATACCAAAATAAAAGAAAGTTAAAACTTTGTATTTATTTTTCATTAAAAAAAATGATGGCTTGTAGAGGAAGCCGAAACTCAAATAATGGTCACGGCGGCGGAGAAGTCGTTGTCGCCGCATAAGTACGGAAATAAAAACATTCCCTTTTGTCGTTTAGCAAAACGCTTCGTATAAAAAGATTCCTTTTGAATAAATGTAAAAGTCAAAGGGGTTTATACACTGTATAAAAGAAAGTTGTGTATAAAACCAAATATGCCTCAATGAAAGGGGATTGAGACAAAGTCCTTAAATGATCATTTTTAAAATAAAATAGATCTATTTTGTGTATTCACTATAGGTACACATAAATAAAGTATAAATACAAAATAATACATAATAATATCATGACATAATTTGAAAGTAGGAGATTAACCCAAAGAATGGAAGTTGGGTTAAGAAATTCCCTTACCTCGTGTCTGACTTGACTCAAGCATTCTTTAACCTCCTGAATAATAAACTAGAGTTAATATATACCTTATTAAGAACCATTTTCAATTTCATTATCCTTATTATATCACTTATTACAATGATATGAACATTATGTAATTATTTAAGTTAATAACGGTCGTTTTGTCGATCTTCGGTACTTGAGTCAAAAATAAACTTCTTATAATTACAAGTTGTTCATGTGGTGAAATATCCATTATCTCCAGAATTATATTCATGATTTAGATGTCATATATGTCATATATATCCAGTATATACATTCATTTATAATATTACGTAACATTTAGAGGTAAGAAATGAAATGCACCGTTCATGGAGACGGTAAGCCGTACGTACGCATGAACGCTACTTTCATTTCTATTTCATATTTAATGGAATGAAATCATAATTATATAAAGGTATAATATAGTTCCAGTATAATATCATATATAATATCATTTACTCCATCCTTTATACATCCCACATATGGCATTAACGATTCACATCACTTTGAGGGGGCGGTAGTCCGCACTTCCTAAAATGAAATTATCGCATTTTACCCATAATGGAAATCATAAAGTATGCCATAAATGAGAAATACAGAATCATAAGTAAAACATAAACATATTATATATCATATATAAATATAGTGACATCTTAATGTCCACCTTTGAAGGTGTTATATGAGTATTGAACAATCATCGTTTCGTGAGGCAGAAATTCTCCATCCACAGAAACCGTATGTTCTTTAACCATTAGATGTAGGTGTGTGTAAGTGTAGCTCGAATAATTCTTATAAAAACATCATAGTATATTGAGGATAATGGTGTTGTTACAAAATAAATTAATAAAAAGAGTTTAGGGGGTTGGAGAATAAAAATGAAACAAAACAACATTAGAGAAGACATTACCTCAAAATCGGGTAACTCTTTTTGATTTGAGACAAAGGCTTCCTTGGGAAGAGTTCTTCCCAAAGTAAGGATTCTAGGAGTAAGAGAGGGATGTTGGGAGAGTATTTGGGCAGAGGTTTGCCGAGCCAAATGGCTTGAAAGTGTAAATGAGGTGAGAGAGGTGGGGGCCTTTTATAAGTGGAGAGGAGGGGCTCTTTTGGAAAGATTGAAATGTTACATTATTATACAATGATTTTCGGATTCTAAAGGTCCCACACTTATATAATTCGTGGATAAGGTGATAAGGGTTCGAAATCTCTTCATCAAATAGGCTTTGGACAAGTGTAAGCCTTGGATTTTGCATTATCTTCTCATTTTATTTAAATCGTTAAATAATGAGGTCATCGCCGCATCATAATGATGTCATAAATAATTTAATTTATTTAATGTATATAAATTATAAAAAAAATACTATGATGTAGGAAATCTTTTTATATTTATAATGAATATTTATAATCAAAATTTGGACTTGTGTAACCCCACTTAAAAACTGTTTTAGTAAAATAACTCATGTTTGTGTCAATTTAATTTTAACATTAAATAAATATATATTAATGTCATTTTCCAACTAAAGTGGCTCCATGGGGTCCCCAAGTTGACCCATGGGTTGTCTTGGTCGGCCATGACTCATCCAATAGGAGTTGGACAAGTTTCATGCTCATCTCATATTATTAAAACATTATTTGTATCTTAAACTACACTAATTACCTCTAATCGCGATTAAGAACTTAAAAATTACTATTCACCAAAAAATTATTTTAATCTCATTGAACCACATTTTACTTCTTAATTACAACCATGTATGTCGGATTTTTGAAAATCAAATCACAGAAGTGGTAATATTTCATTTAAACGAAAAATCAGTTATTTAACTACCACTTAGTGGTTTCACTATTCATCAAAAATTGAAGTTTTTCAGAACAAGGCCAAAATTTCACCCTAAGCTATAATTGATATTCCGAATTCAAAAATGATGTCTACTTTACAAAATTCCAAACATATAAGTTTCATTAATTAATTTTATAATTAATTCCCGCTGTTACGACAAATAGCGTGTTTTTAAGAAACAATTTATATCAAAAGATTGGCAATTGTTTATGTCCAATTTCAATGTTAAATTAATTCTAATGACCACCATTGGATAAAATGGTAAAAATATATTCTAATTATACCTTAAAACCACTAAATAGTATAATTTATCACAATAAATTATTTTTATTAAAAAGTTATTTTAAGTATTTTTCACTATTCATAAAAAATTAGAAGTTCTCAGAAAAATACCAAAAATTCAACATAGGCTAATTTCGATATTCCGAATCCAAAAATGAAGTCCATTTTGAAATATAAAATTTCTATAATTTTAAAAATTGGTTATTACTATTCATAACGGCTACTTTGATTAGTCGCGGTGTTTTAGAACTCGAAGTTGCGTACAATGCAAGCTATTGCATTATTGAATGAGAAGCGTATCGTGGAAGCTCGAGGTGTTACATTCTCCCCTCCTTCAATAAATTGCGTCCTCGCAATTTGAAATTTTTCTTTGAAAATAAAAGGTTGAAAAGAGAAAATACCTTTGAGGAAAACCCACATCGGAAATAAGGTTAATAAATATATAACATTAAAATAAAGCAAGATAAGTACAAAGGTCACCCGATATAGACCATTCTAGGATTCTATGAAAATATGGATATGGAGGAGAAAAAAACCATCAAGGTCTGATGGAGAGTTATAGAAAACAGGATTAGGAGAAAGTTTAACCACAAGAAAATCACAAACTTGTGATTGGTTAAACGGTCATTGAATCCCCAGTTGGAAAAGTTAACCGACAACATTTTTGTTTTAAGTTACCTTTTATAATGTTGAGGAATTTATTTAGGAGATTTACTAAGAACGTAAGGGAATATACATACTTGTTATGTATACTTTCATTCGTTAATAAATTTTTACCACAAACCCAACTTTTACTCCAAATGGTAACGGAACTCAAAAATATTCTATTTATCCTAATTGTATAAGGTTCCAAATATTAACACATACCACTTAGATTAGTAAAACTATTTTTTAATAACCAGGGACTTCCTGTAGGCTAGTGGTAGGAAATAAAGGCTTGTCGCACTATGGTTGTGGGTTCGATTCCTGCAGCTTTGTCCGATGCGACGGGTTATTCCCCACCCTGCAGGTTGTCCTTTTCCTAAAACTATAGTATTATAATATTCCAAAAATAATCTTCAGAAATGATTTAACCTTAAACAATACTATCCATGGTTCAACTTAATCCATTCCAACCTTAATAGTTATCCAAAATACCTCCGTCCAGACTTTCTCTAAAAGGTCTCTAAATTCCAAAATCAATTGTAACATCAGATTCCCCAAACAAAGAAAAGTTTCTCTTATTGTCACATACTAAAAATATGATTACCTTAATCATATTAAAACCTTACTGAAATAAAAAAGTATTGCAGTACAATATTTATATATATCACATTATTCTTATAACCAGAATATAATCCTTGAGTCCAAAAGCACCAATACATTAATTATTCCGCTTCAACTGTAGTCACAACATAAGATTGGCCTTGATCCCTTGGCCTTTTCTGAGGTAAGTTTCCTTGACGCTTAGGACATTCATTTGGATAATGCCCTATTTCCCTACAATTGTAGCATTCAACTTTGACAGCCTCTTTTTTTCCCTTGGAATCACGAGCCTGGTGACCCTTTTCTCCACATTTATAACAAACTCCCATTCCTTTTAGGCACGTACCAGGGTGATTCTTCCCACAATTATCACATAATGGAAAATCCTTCTTTCCCTTTTTCCCTTTATCTGTCTCTTGTTCCCCCGTTCTCTTCTTCTCTTGCTTTACTTTGTTGTCATAAGACTTAGAGAATTCCTTTTCTGTCTTGATAGCACACGAGACTATATCTTCGTATGATGAGAAGGATTGTGATACTAAAGCTCGATGGAGAAATGGTTTTAACCCATCAAAGAAACGATCAATCTTACTCATTGGGTTGCGTATATAATCGGCATCATGTCTCTCTAACCATGTAAAGTTATCCTCATACTTTGCGACATTCTCATCCCCCTTTTGTCTCAGACTCAGAAATTGCCTTTCCATATCTGCTCGATGGTCGCGAGGAAAGTATTTTTCTAAAAACAGATCTTTGAACTCCCTCCATTCCATATTTGATACTTCATCATCTTCCTTCATGTTTTGAATCAATTACCACCATTGATCAGCATCTCCAGTGAGGCGGTAAACTGCCATGATAACTTTTTCCCTTTCACTGCTCCCCAAAGCCTGAAATATTTTCTCTAGGGAATTTATCCATTGCTGGGCTACTAAGGGATTTGTACTCCCATTGAACGTTGGTGTTTGTTGCCTCATGAATCGATCTAACATTGATCCTCCACGCTGTGGATCAGGGTGCTCCATACGGGTAAGGTTATTATTCATAACCTGAGTAAGTTGTCCCAGTATGGTGATTAGATGATCGGCACTAGTTACATCACCAGCCCCACTATAATTATCTTGAGCATGAGGGAAATCCCAACATGGAGTGCGTGCATTGATACGGTTTCCATTTCTTCCACTAGGCACCATTTCTAAACAATTGCATAAACTAGATCAGTTTATGAATCAAAATACATAATCCCATACTTATAAAACACTTAACATAAATTGAACTATTTATGGATATAATCCATAATCATAAAAATGTTTTCTTTGAGGAATTATATACTCATAAACCCTTCATAATGATTTGTAAAGAAAATGAGAGTTATCCTAAGCATATCCCCCAGGAGTGTCGTAACCAAGAGTGCAGCAAAGCCCGTTGTCGTGCACCAGTTCCTGTTCGAGTCTAGCTCAAAGCGGTGTTTTCGGGTTTTACCCCTAGGTACATCTGTGCCAGAGCCGCCTCTACCTGCTCGTATCCAGACAGGGATGTATTGCTCGGAAAACTCACAAAATCTCTACAATACCATAATTCTAGGAAGTTCTTCTATACTAATCCTCAAAGTTCATCTTAGGTCCACGTGCTCTAATCAGAGTTTATCTAAATCTAGCTTCCAAGGTTTGTACTAAACTTCCTCTGATACCAACTGTAACGCCCCGACCCCAGCTACCCAGAGCCGGTGCATTACTTCGTAACATTGGAATGATCACAAAAGATCAAGTCTCGAAATACCGATTAGTTTAGTAGCCTTGGAGACACTAGATACATTCATAAGTCTTTCATTACATCAAAAAGTAAACAAACTACAATAACATGGTCTTCATAGTCCACAATCATATCCCTTTCTGACTACCCCTGCAGGTCACTCATAAATTACTTCTTCACATCCTGGAAAATTATTAAAACATTGAAAGGGGTGAGCTCAGATGCTCAGTAAGGTTAACAATATTGCGGAAGCTTTCATAAATAAACATTAACATTTAAGGCAATGTATAACTAAAACAAAAGCCTTTTAAACATGAACTTCAACATAATATGGAAAAAGTAAAACGAGATAATGCCATTTACTTATTCACATGGATATTATACTGGTCGAATAATCACATGCAATATCAATAACCACTTTCATAATGATGGAATGCATAATGCCAAACTATCATAACCACGTAGCCAAGGCCTCGTGCCAAGACCACAAATAAGATTTTGTCAAGGCCTCATGCCAAGACACTAGTTTGTCTCATGAGACCTACCGATGCATCGAGGAGCTATAGCGGGCTCCACCCGTCACTTATTAAGTCCAATGCATTCCTCATATGAATAGGTTTAAACATATCATAAACCATAACATAATCATATCACATAAAACATGCATAAATGAAACATAACATTTCCACATTTCAATCACAAGATATAAATACAACGCATTGATATAATAAAAACGCTTTCAAAACCATTTTCAATACCAAAATAAAAGAAAGTTAAAACTTTGTATTTATTTTTCATTAAAAAAAATGATGGCTTGTAGAGGAAGCCGAAACTCAAATAATGGTCACGGCGGCGGAGAAGTCGTTGTCGCCGCATAAGTACGGAAAGAAAAACATTCCCTTTTTTCGTTTAGCAAAATGCTTCGTATAAAAAGATTCCTTTTGAATAAATGTAAAAGTCAAAGGGGTTTATACACCGTATAAAAGAAAGTTGTGTATAAAACCAAATATGCCTCAATGAAAGGGGATTGAGACAAAGTCCTTAAATGATCATTTTTAAAATAAAATAGATCTATTTTGTGTATTCACTATAGGTACACATAAATAAAGTATAAATACAAAATAGGACATAATAATATCATGAAATAATTTGAAAGTAGGAGATTAACCCAAAGAATGGAAGTTGGGTTAAGAAATTCCCTTACCTCGTGTCTGACTTGACTCAAGCGTTCTTTAACCTCCTGAATAATAAACTAGAGTTAATATATACCTTATTAAGAACCATTTTCAATTTCATTATCCTTATTATATCACTTATTACAATGATATGAACATTATGTAATTATTTAAGTTAATAACGATCGTTTTGTCGATCTTCGGTACTTGAGTCAAAAATAAACTTCTTATAATTACAAGTTGTTCATGTGGTGAAATATCCATTATCTCCAGAATTATATTCATGATTTAGATGTCATATATTTCATATATATCCAGTATATACATTCATTTATAATATTACGTAACATTTAGAGGTAAGAAATGAAATGTACCGTTCATGGAGACGGTAAGCCGTACGTACGCATGAACACTACTTTCATTTCTATTTCATATTTAATGGAATGAAATCATAATTATATAAAGGTATAATATAGTTCCAGTATAATATCATATATAATATCATTTACTCCATCCTTTATACATCCCACATATGGCATTAACGATTCACATCACTTTGAGGGGGCGGTAGTCCGCACTTCCTAAAATGAAATTATCGCGTTTTACCCATAATGGAAATCATAAAGTATGCCATAAATGAGGAATACAGAAGCATAAGTAAAATATAAACATATTATATATCATATATAAATATAGTGACATCTTAATGGCCACCTTTGAAGGTGTTATATGAGTGTTGAACAATCATCGTTTCGTGAGGCAGAAATTCTCCATCCACAGAAACCGTATGTTCTTTAACCATTAGATGTAGGTGTGTGTAAGTGTAGCTCGAATACTTCTTATAAAAACATCCTAGTATATTGAGGATAATGGTTTTGTTACAGAAGAAATTAATAAAAAGAGTTTAGGGGGTTGGAGAAGAAAAATGAAACAAAACAACATTAGAGAAGACATTACCTCAAAATCGGGTAACTCTTTTTGATTTGAGTCAAAGGCTTCCTTGGGAAGAGTTCTTCACAAAGTGAGGATTCTAGGAGAAAGATAGGGATTTTGGGAGAGTATTTGGGCAGACGTTGGCCGATCCAAATGGCTTGAAAGTGTAAATGAGGTGGGAGAGGTGGGGGCCTTTTATAAGTGGAGAGGAGGGGCTCTTTTGGAAAGATTGAAATGTTACATTATTATACAATGCTTTTCGGATTCTAAAGGTCCCAAACTTATATAATTCGTGGATAAGGTGATAAGGGTTCGAAATATCTTTATCCAATAGGCTTTGGACAAGTGTAAGCCTTGGATTTTGCATTATATTCTCATTTTATTTAAATCGTTAAATAATGAGGTCATCGCCGCATCATAATGATGTCATAAATAATTTAATTTATTTAATGTCTATAAATTATAAAAAAAATACTATGATGTAGGAAATATTTTTAGATTTATAATGAATATTTATAATCAAAATTTGGACTTGTGTAACCCCACTTAAAAACTGTTTTAGTAAAATAACTCATGTTTGTGTCAATTTAATTTTAACATTAAATAAATATATATTAATGCCATTTTCCAACTAAAGTGGCTCCATGGGGTCCCCAAGTTGACCCATGGGTTGTCTTGGTCGGCCATGACTCATCCAATAGGAGTTGGACAAGTGTCATGCTCATCTCATATTATTAAAACATTATTTGTACCTTAAACTACACTAATTACCTCTAATCGCGATTAAGAACTTAAAAATTACTATTCACCAAAAATTTATTTTAATCTCATTGAACCACATTTTACTTATTAATTACAACCATGTATGTCGGATTTTTGAAAATCAAATCACAGAAGTGGTAATATTTCATTTAAACGAAAAATCAGTTATTTAACTACCACTTAGTGGTTTCACTATTCATCAAAAATTGAAGTTTTTCAGAACAAGGCCAAAATTTCACCCTAAGATATAATTGATATTCCGAATTCAAAAATGATGTCTACTTTACAAAATTCCAAACATATAAGTTTCATTAATTAATTTTATAATTAATTCCCGCTGTTATGACAAATAGCGTGTTTTTAAGAAACAATTTATATCAAAAGATTGACAATTGTTTATGTCCAATTTCAATGTTAAATTAATTCTAATGACCACCATTGGATAAAATGGTAAAAATATATTCTAATTATACCTTAAAACCAATAAATATTATAATTTATCACTATAAATTATTTTTATTAAAAAGTTGTTTTAAGTATTTTTCACTATTCATAAAAAATTAGAAGTTCTCAGAAAAATACCAAAAATTCAACATAGGCTAATTTCGATATTCCGAATCCAAAAATGAAGTCCATTTTGAAATATAAAATTTATATAATTTTAAAAATTGGTTATTACTATTCATAACGGCTACTTTGATTAGTCGCGGTGTTTTAGAACTCGAAGTTGCGTACAATGCAAGCTATTGCATTATTGAATGAGAAGCGTATCGTGGAAGCTCGGGGTGTTACAGAATCCGCTAGAGGAGGAGAATAACGATCCTTACAACATGAGAAAAAACCGTATACATGAAATCCCATTCTATAAATTTCAATCAAAGGGAACACTAGGTCTCCAAGACTGCAGGGCATAAAAAAAGTCATGAAATAGAGGAGGAATTCAAAGGAGATGATAATAGGGTTTTACCAAGAGTTTCCCTCGAAGATCCTTGAAGAAAACCATTTTAAACCAAGCCAAGGAGGAGGGAGAGAGTGACTCGAGCAAGGTAGAGGGAGCCGGAGTCAAGTAGGGTGATAAATGAGGGGTGAGAGGTTTTAATTTGGCCAAGGGAAATTTAGGAATTTCACACCTTCTAAAACCTGGGTAGACCACACAGTTTGGCAGCACAATTTTCCAAACTATGTTCCAACCATGTGGGTTAGCACTTGATCACTTGGGTATTCACACAGTTGGACCACATGGTTAGAAAAACCATGAACAAACCACACACAACACCTTTTCTAAAAACTATATACCGAAATCATGGTTTCCACATGGTTTTCCCTAACCACACTCTAATTGTGTAACACATCCAGTTTTCCAAAATTACAAATTTTTCAAAGGGAAAGACCTGAGAGAGATATAATAAATATAAAATCCAATAAATAAACAATTCGTACATGAAATGACATCATGGGTGTGACAATTTATATGTATTATGATGGAGAAATAGATGAAAAAAGTCTCCCATTGGATTGAAGTTGAATTGTTTAAATAGAAAAGGACTTTAAGGGTGTTGTGTGACTATAAAATTCCTTTGAAATTGTAGGGAAATTTTATATAATTATTATTTAGACTAGTTATTTTGTATGGAAGTGTTCACCTTTAGCAACACCAATTGAACTAAAAATAAAGGCAACAAAAATGAAAATGTTAAGATGTGCATATGAGCATACAATAATGGATATAATTATAAATGAATGGACATGAGAGAAAGTTGGAGTGATGCTGATTGATGGAAAAAATCAAAATAGGATTAATACAGTCTGAACATGTAAATATATTAATGAATGCACAAGTTAATATGGTAAACTTAGTGAAAAATTCATAAATTAGGTGAAGTATAGGATAACCAAAATATACACCAAATAAATTCATCAAAAATGATGTTTTTGTTAATGGTCTCAATGAAAACATGGCCCTTGATATAACTAATTGGTGGGATTTGATCCATGTATCCAACTCTATATAAATGAGTTTAAGGTTTTTTCATTGGTGTTATTTGTGTTGTCATATTTTGTAAACATTCAGTTTTTTGTGCATTAATTTTAATTTTATTTCTCTTTCCTAATTTTAAGTTGGAAAGTAATAGATTACATGAATAGTTTTCTGGTTTATCCTGAATGAACAAGTGCACTTGTTTTTCTCAAGCTCCGTCTTTGTTGTTTGATTTTATTAGGGTAGTGTGCCTCTTATTTTATAACCCAAGTAAAATACTTGAGGAAGAAATTGATTTTTTACTATGAATTTCTTTTTAATTTCTCCCTTTATTTGAAAAATAATGTGAAAAGGAAGAGGGTTTAAGTGTGATGGAGATAAGGAACTGAGTGAGTGTTATAAGAGAGAGTTCAAGGAATGGTTCTCAATATTGGTCATTGAGTTTTCTTAATGGTTTGTGAGATTGATAGGGGTATTTTAGAAAGAAACATGAGGGTTTGAGATATGATATATTTTAATTAATTTATCTAGTTTTATAGGTTCCTTGGTATATTCTTTTGGTTAAGTTATATTCAAAGAAAAGGGGATTTGAGAGGGTATTCACCTTGATGGAAATTATAAGGTTCTTTATTTTTTTCATGAGTGAGACTTGGGAAGTTGTAAATTTTTTGGAAATATGTTGGTGGATTGGGTTTTATTTGTATGTTCTCAGTATAAACATTATAGTAAAATATTCTTGGGTTGAATAGATGATATTCAATGATTAGTGCTTTAGGATGGAAAACCTTCAAAATTAAAAGAAGTGATTCACTTTCATATATGGTTTTTAGTTTTATGAGATTAGATCATAAGTTATTATTTACCTTATCTTAACATTATTGTGACAAGTGATAAACTTCTCATGTTTTAATTATCATAAATTATGTTTACTAATTTACTAATTATTTTTTTAATGTGAATATTTATTATTGAATATAATATTTGATGAAAAAACAAGGTTCAATAAAAAAACTTGTAAAGTATAAATGAGTAAAAAAGTTTTATCGACTGTTTAGAACAATTATATCAGATGTGAGGCTCTTCATAATACATTGCAATATGTTTAATATAGAATATATATCATGCAATAAAATTACATCAATCATAAAAAAAAATCTTATTTTCCATCCATTTCAGAATATATTTTTAATTTCTTTACCAAATTTCTGAAGTTTCACATTAACTATGCATAAGACACGCATCAATCATGCATAGTTTTTTTTATCAATCACTTGCTTCAAAGTTATAATCTCATGAAAAAACCAAAATTTTCAAGTACTCCATTGATTATACAAAATAATTTCTTTGACTATGAAAGATAAAATGGTGTCTCTATTGGCATCAAATAATATTTTTCCCTTTTAAGTCTGATTTTCATCAAATACTTAATAAATTCACTCCAATAACTATATATGATCATTTAATTCTTAGCAAAAGGATCAAAGTAAAAAATATTACAAACTCCATGCTTATATTTAAAATAATGATTATTATTAAAATATATCAACTCAAGTGAAAACTATATATATTGGAAATATTTAAACCTTTAAAGTATCTTATTAAGTTAGGTAAACTAAAAAAAATTATCAACTCTTTATTACAATGTTAAACCAATAAATAAGAGCTTAAACCTGCATTCAACAAAAAGTACATTAGTTAAGATTTAAGGATCCCATGAGAATTTACTACACATAAAATTTAAATCCACTAGTAAGAGAACCACAAATCTATACTAAATGATAAATACCATTCTCATACATTTTTTTCTATTTTTTTATTTTTAAATACTAGACTTATACTTGATTTCATATTTGTTTAGTTACACTCTATTCATTGTATAAAAGGGTGTCTAAATAAATTATATTTTAATTTATCTTGTACTCATTGTACTACCATTAATATTGTATAAGAGTCTCCTAATGATTAGAATATGGGTAGATTTTCTATCTTGTATTTGGTTCTATATGTGGACACACTTTGTGATTGAGTGTTTAAAAATCACTTATTGATTTTTGATTTTATTTAAATGTTTTTTCCAAATAGAGGGGACTAAGATCTTTCTTAGATTTGAACTCCGTGTTAAAATTAATTATGATCTAGTTAAAATTTAATAACTTAGTTTCTTTTAACTGCTTATGATAAAATCATTATTATGTTTTAAAAACAACTATATGTTTTATAAAATATTTTTATAAACATATTTTATCTTATTAATTTTTTTACTCCAAAATTTATATTTTAAAGTGTTAATATTTTAAAAGATTTTATCCTTAAAAGATATAACTAATTATTTATTAGTGTTTCTTAGATGTTTTTTTGAATTTTCTAAATATAATTTTATCACTTTTTTTACTATTTAATGTGTTTTAAATCAAGTGAAATTCGAAATGTTTTAATTTTTTAAAATCCATATTTTTATTTGGTAATCTTAATTCACCCCTACCAAGTTAACCTCTGGGATAATGTTTGGTATCATAGTGATGGAACACTTTCTTGTTTAATTACATTTTATACTTGATAAAGTTTAAAAAAGACAGATCTTTTTATAGTTATTATGGAATTATTAAGGAATGAAGTTCATAAAACCAGTTTACCCATACATTCCAATTATAAAAATTATGTTTAGTGAAAAATAAAAATAAATCTATATTTAAAAATCCTTGAATTTTATATTTGGGGTAACATAGATATCAAATATGAAAAAAATAATCACCTATAAGAGTTTGGAGAGATGAAACTAAGATTTATTATGACCATAATTGTAAATCAATGAATGTCATTATTTGAGGTCTTAGTGATTATGGATTAAATGAAATATTTTATTTTGTCATATTATATGATATGTAGGATACCTTATCCCTTTCTAATAAAGAATATGATAATGTCTTATAAATTAATTTAATTGCCTATTTTTGAGACCATGTCTCATCATGTTGAAGAAGTTAGAAGTTTATAGAGATCTTGTTTTAGCATTCTATAAAAATGAAGTTAATGTATTCAAGTAAGTGACTATATCTTGAATGAATGGTATTTTTAGGTTCTATTTTTTTTGTAAACCAAATTAGAAAATCAAAGGATAAACAAAAGTTTATTCAAAAGAAGTGTTTCACATATTGAAGAAGTCATACAAATTACTGGAGAATATCTAAGGTTAATAAGGTTGAGAAAATTTAATTTTAGGTTATATAGAGAGAAACACACCATGTTATATACATTGTTGTTTAATTTGAAGTTTTTTATAAATTTTTTATCTTATCAAAATTCCATGGTTTTAATAAATATGTTGTGTTTTGGTGGTTGGGAGCTGATAATGTTTGCACCAATCAATACAAGGATGGAAAAAATATCGTGTTCACACATCATGTTTTTCAAGGCATCTAACACTACATAACTAACATTCCATGGTTAGATGTTGTGGTTTGGAATGAGTTTTAGTTGTTCACTATATATTTTAGAATGGGTCACATACAATGACTTTTTTAAGATTATGGTTGAAACTATTTGACATGGTAAAGCTAGCATGTCATGGTTTGTTGGGTATGGTTTTAGAGTTTAAGAAAACACATCATATTAATAACCAAAACATCATGGATATTTTCAAGTGGAATTAGTTTTTATAGAAATTGAGAAGAATCCATTAGAAACTAATAGAAAATACATTATGTTAGGGATAAACATAACATGAATTTAAGTTTATCCATATATATTTTTATTTTTGGCATAATGTAGGGTGAACAATGGAGAGATAAGTATCTCATATGTTTTATGAGACCAAGAAAAGAGAAACTTGAACCAGGAATGGGGAGAGAGATGATAGGAGAATGTTTTTAAAGTTGGAGCATCATTATAACTATTATTAAATGATACAACTTTAAATTGTTTATGAAGTTTCAAATATTAAGAAGAGGGAAGTTTTCTTGGTTGTGAAAAAATATTATGAGTTATTATTTTACAAGGGAAAAATCATTAAAATATAATAATTTTAGTGAGAATAATAAGTGTTTGGAGAATATAATCCACGTTTTGTACTTCATCTTATATATTTATATGTGTAAGAGTACTTGAAAATTTACGAGGATTCATTTATAATGAGTTTAAGAATATGATCTACTAGTTTTTACTTAGCAAGTTTTACTAGTAGATTGTATAACCATGTTTTTTTGGGTCTTGATAATGATGTAACCATCCATGCTTAATTGGTGAAACTTGTAAATGATTATGTCTAGGTTATTTTTATGTTTATTTATAATAACTCAATAATGTTAACAACATTGGTTAGTTTATCTAATTGATTAATTAAGGTTGAATATAGGTTTATAAAATAATGGAAGAGAAAATCCATTCCTTGATTAAATCCCTCTCAGTGAATCTTTTTGTGATTATCTTCAAATAAGTATTACTTAATTGGTATCAAATCAATCTAATTTTCCTTTTAATATTGTGTTTTTTTAGTTTAAAGTTTTATTTTTGAAAATGAGTTTAGTTCCATATTTTATTTCCTAAATAGAACATATCAATGTAGTGAATAATAAATGGATTTTCACATTTGATGAGAAAAAGTACAATGTATAAGAGGAAATAATGTTGTCATAATTTTTCTCCATAAACATGAATGTGATATATATTGTAACCGATTGATGTAATTTTATTATAGAAGAATATATGATGATGGTGACTGATATAAATAATATTTAGAATGAATATTTTACAAAAAAAATTATCTTAGCCTCAATTTTAGAGAAATAATTTATTAAAGTCATGGGGACCAAGATAGTGAAAAGAGTTTGGGATAAAATAAATAATATCTATAAAGGAAATATTAAAGTAAAGAAAGAAGAGTTATAAAACTGGAATTCCCAATTTAACGACATTTGTATACTTGATGAAGAAATAATGGATGGATTATTTACTGGAGTTAATAAAGTAGGGAGATTCATAAGAGGTTTTGGGAAAATATAATAAGATCTTATAGTTTTAAATAAGATACTATGTATCTTTTAGGAAAAATTTCATTCAATGATTTATTCTCTCAAAGATTGATATTTAAATCCATTCCAACTAGATGAATTAAAAAGTGTGTTGATCACGTGTGAGATAAGGAAATTTTATTCTTTAAAAAATATAAGTAAGGATGAGAAATAAGTTTCTTTCAAAGTATTGAAGAATAATAAGACTCAAAAAGAGTTGAATAAATACAAAGATGATATAGTTTCAGATGAATACCTTGAGATAAAGTTTTAAAAACTCACATTACTTATCTTAATGAATGTTTGAAAAGTAATTGGAAGATATCATGGTAAATTTACATTGATCTATTTAAATCATGTAAAGGTCAACCCCTTTATCTCAATTTATCCTAATCTAAAAGAGTATAAAAATGAGGATAATGGTGATTCCTCATGAAGGTTTCCAAAGAAGAAAAAATTTAAATTTAATAAGTTGAGGATTCACTCCAAATGGAAATATAGAGGGTCACAAAAGGTGAAGAAATTTAATTTTTTATCTAATATGGATATTGAATAAATTGATGACAGTGAAATTGAAATGGTTTGACAATTAGTGACCATGAATAAAAGTTATTGTTCACTAAAGTAAATGAAGAAGAGTTTTCTAGTGATGGGTATAAGAGTGATAATTAAGAATAAAGTGAAAAAAAATTGGAGTTTACATTGAAATGAGAGTTAAAATAATGTTTAGTAAAGATATCAAAATTAAAGAAAGTAAATAATAAGTTTATGAAGTTACATCAAGTATAAAATAATTTTAAGAATGATCAAGGTGAGAAAGAGTAGATATTAGTAATGAAAATTGGAAATTTGAACATGTCACTTTCTAAAGAGAATAAATCGAATAATGAATCAGAGGATAAAATTGATGATAGAGAAAAGGAACTTGAAATTACTTTTCAAAAGTTGTTGGTAGGTGAAGAAAATTTGAAAAAAAATTAAGATTAACTTTGAAACATCCATGCAAGAAGTTTGTGAATGTAATGACATGTGATAATTTTAAGGTAATTAAGGTATTTTTTTTAAATTAATAATTTAAATGTTAAAAATTTAGACTTGTTTGAATTTTTATATTTTAATCATGAGAGTGATCATTTTTTTATGTTTTAGAAAGTTTAAAGGTCGTATTTGCAGATAATTAACTAGTTAAAAAAGTCCATAACTGATATTTTTGGTGTATGGGCTTTTAATTATTAAGGAGATGATAATATATGGCCATTGGGTACTTGGTATATTTACAATAGCTACCTAGTGATTAATCTAGTGGGAAATGTCCACTATAATACCATAGGATGACAGGTGGGAATCTATCAGATACCTGATTAAGCATATCCTATTTTTTAAAATAGGGTAAAATTGCCTTTTTGTTTTATAATATTTTAATACCCCTTGGGTTGATTTCATTCAACCAACATGAACATAAGGGTTACCTCTCTCCTTCATCCCCCTTTTCCCTTTCTTCTTTCCTTCTTTGACCATGAAATTTAGGAGAGCTTTGGTTTTTCAAATTTGAGAAATGATTCTACTTTCCTATAAACTTTCCCCTTTCTCTATTTTTATCTAATTTTTAGTTGATGGTGTTAGGTATTTCAGTATGTGATTCCAATCAATCCTAGTGGAATCACATCAATTTATAGGTCTTCATTTTTTATGGTTTTTAAGGATGAGTAGAATTTATTTCACTCTATTTAATTCTATTTTGATAGATATTAGTTGTTTAAAATATATTTTTAGGGTTTTTTTTAATTTGGGTTGGGATTTATCGTTGCTTGACTTATAATTTTTTCTTGATTTTTATATTTTCAGTTGTTGTAACCAATATTATTTATGATGAATATTGCTGGTTTAAGGAATTGATAGTTTTATATTGTTTGTCAAGTGTTGTGTTTTTTTTCAAACCAAGACTGAAAATTTAGTATTAGAAATGATAGTTGACATAGTGAGGATTTTAGAGGTGAATTGAGAAGACATAGAATAGTTAGAATAATTTTTTTATTAGAGAAGAGTAATCCATGCTATAATAAAGTTCAACAATGTCATTGTGTATAAAAAATTCATGGTTTTAGGTATTTAGGTGAACATGGTTTGAATAAGAATTCAAATAAATCCCTATATTACATAAGAATATAAAAATAAGCATTTTTTGGCCATGATTCATTTAGATGACTGGGAAAATGGAATGTTCAAGGTTATCCATTCCATTTTTGATGTCATGGTTCTAGAAACTATTTAGAGAAAACTGAAATGAAATCTTGGTCACAATTTCACATATAATTGGTCATGGATTCCTTTATTGACATGGAAAATGGGTAAATTAATTTTGGTTATTCCATAATGTTATTCATTTAAAGATGATGGAAGTTCTATAGTTGTTTTGGTAAATGAGCGACAATCTATTTTGGTAGATGTGTAACAATTCATTTTTCTGGGAAGAACTTATGGATCTAAAAATATACTTACCACATCATGGTTTGGAGAGGGTAATGTCATGGTGTCTTTAGATATGAAGATTCAAATTTTAAAACACTCAAAATTCTTAGGAGGGTGAAGATATGAAATCCATGGTTTAGGGAAGCCAAAGGTTTAACCAAACTTAACTACATTGTGGTGAGGCATGAACATATCATGGTTTATGAATATTTTAAAATTTTAAAGATTAAATTCATCATGAATATTTATCAAGATATGGTTTTTATTAGTGACTTTAATTCCTTTATAATGGATAAACTTAAGGTCCAATCAAGGGATTACATGTGGAATTAAATAAAGGATGAATGTAGAAGTCAAAACATAAGATAATTGAAGAGAAATATTAATTTTTTAGAGAGTGAAAATATATTATTTAAGTGAGTTTTGTTTCACATATGGAATTATAAAAAACATTATAGGACCTTTCACTGTGAGGTACATTATTGAAGATCTAAACTTGAACAAAATAGTTCAGAGCATGAAAATGAACACCCTTGTTGACTGGAATTTCATTATTCTCTTGATATTAATTGTGGGTGACCTATGCATATTCTATTATTTTATTATCTTATGAAGTTCCCAAATGAATAAGTTTTATTTATTTTAAATTAGTTTGTGAAGAAATAAAGTAAATGTATGCTGTTGAAGATCTTTGAGTCCACAACTTGGAAATATATCTTGGATAAATTCAAGAGTAAGTAATAATTTTTTGTGATGATTAATGAGTTTATCTTAAACTTAGTGGCATGTGTTTATGGATAAAGAAACTTTATCAACAACACGTTTCAAGGGATATTGAAGTATTGTCTTAATGGGGTACTCGAGAAACCAAGTTTAATAGAAGAGGCTAGTTAAATCTTTTAGAAATCATACAAAATATGTGCAGTCATTGAATCTATTGAGAATAAGTAAAGGAATATATTTGTATGATATTTTGTGTTGTTTTTGAATGATTAAGGAATCCCTCTAAAGACTGGATGAGGTTTTGAGGTAATTTGAGTTAAATTTAGATAATTATAGATTCATATAAGGTAATCCTCCATGCAAAGGGATCAACTGAAGAGCCATCAAGTAAAGGGATTCACAAAAGACTAGTTGATGTAAAGGAATCATAGTTTAGTTAACCAAGTAGATTCAAAGTATGAAAATCCACATAAGGGGATTCACAAGAGCGTCATCAATGTAAGGGTATCCATGTATGAAAATATATGTATAAATATTGAAATAATGAAATTCATATAATAGTATTTTTTATCCTTAAGTGAATATTGATAATTCTAGGTGAATATTGATAATTCTAGAATTATATTTTATAGAGAATTTGGAAAATAAATCAGATGATGCCCTAGTCGATCTTCATGTAAACTAAATATCATAATCACTCTAATTAATTATAATTCATACTAAGAATTCCGAATCAAACTGAAGGTGATGTTGATTCAAGATGGAGTTCCAATATGTGATCCACAACATAGAAGGAAAGTGCCATGTCATAAAGGCACATACTGCCATACACACATGGAAATTTCAAAGAAAACGAAAGATCAGATTTTGTGGAGGATTAAAATCTATGATATTAAATTTCACATTAAGAAGGAAAGAATATAGAGTCTTAAAAAAACCTTTATTAAAATTCAAATGGGCTTGAATGAGGAGATAAATCGGGAATACCATTAACTGATTCAAAAGTGATGAGATCACTGTTGTTTTTGAAGATCAAGGAGTTTCCAAAATTCCATTTTATAAAATATTATTCATGATATTATTTTGTGAATATATATATATATATATATATATATGTAGAAAATAAGAAGGTAGGTTTGCTTGAGAATATTGTTATCATAACATGTAAATTTATTCCAATAAGCATGAACAACACAAAAATAACAGGCCCATAACGCCCAAAAGAAAAACCTAAGGAGGCTGAAAATAGTGGAGGCCAAGGGAATCCCCTCAAACCAAGTTGACCCCCTCCGACTTCATGGTGATAGTAGTATGAAAAAAAATGGGCTGGACCGGGGACATCGAGGGAAGAAAGGTGGTCCGCAACCTTATTCCCCTCACACCAAGTGTGGAATATGATGATGTGGCTGCTGATCACGTCCCTTCACTTCCTAGTGATGTAGTGGATGGACCATGGGATGACGTCGAATCCATGCAAGGCATTGTGGAGAATTTGGGGATCATTTTCAACCTTTGATAAATTGATCCCCTCTTGACGACATAATGAGAGGCCCATCAGCATCACCTTGGCTTTGGTTTGGAGAGAAGAACTGTTCCCCATGCAGGTGGAGAAAGCCATGATGAACAACCTAGAAGGGTTTTGAACCACCCCTCCTCCTCAAATCATCCCCATGCTGCATGACCCGTCAGAGTTAAGTTTGATCCCTCTATTTTGCGGTGACCAGAAAACCCAGTTTCCTATACTATTGTTGCTACCTGAAGAAGCGATATCAGTACGTGCCTAAAGACATTGGAGAGTCGATGCCTCCTTCCATTTACTGAAGGATCTGGTCAAGTCCAAGAGAAAAAACTTTGTACGTATAATAATCCCCTATCTAGAAGTGATGTTCCCTTCATGTCAAGCCTTGTTCCTTGCTTTCCAAATCGACCAACAAACTATATGGAAGACCATGGTGTGGGCCATCTGATCAGGGCCCTTATAATCCACACCATGGAACCATTTATCCAGAAATGGCATGTCGGACATGTATTTGTCAGAAATTGCTGTGAACTTTTCAAAATACAGCCACACCACCCTCTCCCATTCTCCTTCAAAAAACAGGTGACCCCAAGCTCTCTTCCTGGTATTCTGAGCAGCAGTGACACCTTTAAACCAATGGGATGCTGCAACACTTTATGTTTTCATATTTGGGAATGGCCTTGTGACACAATTTCCATGTAATAAAGCTCTTCTTGAGTGGAGTGCCTTTGGACCATAGGATCTCATTCCACAAATCGATCCATTCGAGGGGGGATAGGGAGTGTCGGAAGTCTCTTGAAGAGAATGTCCCTGAAGCAGAGGGGGAGAACACACATCTATTTGGTTCAGAGTTGATATCGATAAGGTTGAAGGTATCGTGATGATCCTCATATAGGATCACTGCAATGAAGGTTGGGTGTGCACTAGCCTCCTTGAAAGTGATCAACATGCCCGAAAACCCAGGGAATCCAAGGACGGTCCCAACCCATTGTGATTCCAGAAGAGGATGTCCCCCCTCCCCATGATCCATATAGACTATGGTTCCAGTGTAGTAATAAGAGGGGAAATTACTAACCAGAAAGGAGAGGTTTGGCTGGAATCCTTGGACTCGGGTCCTGTGTGGGATTTGTGCATGGTTATACCACATAGCGTACACTATTCTAGAACCTCCCAGGATATCGTTTCATGCACAAAAATGATAGTATCTTCAAGTTGGTGAACATTGATGTTTTCTTCCCTAGCTGGCCTTGCCACCCTGTCCCATGAAGCATAGTGGTGCATGCCCTCCGAACGTGGATCGCAAATAAAACCAGCAAGGATATTATATATCCTATTAATGATGCTCTTAAGGAATTTGATAGACGAGAGAGAGTGGACGAGGGTGGTAAGAAGAATGCTATTAACCAGCATTATCCACACCCCAAATGAGAGGTATATGTTCTTTCAGTTGAGTATCTGGTCAGTAATCCTGTTGATAATGGCGTCGAAGTCACATAAGCGGAGTTTCCTCAGGGAAATTGGGTCACCCAAATACTCCATGGGGAAGGAACCTCTGTGCATATCCAGGATTTGCTGAATATCATGGGTCCGAGAGATGATGCAACCATTGGAGAGGAGGATAAATGAAAAAATAATCCTGTTATGCACCATGATTCTCAAGTCTCTATTTTTCTATTAAACCTACAAAATAGACATAACCACCTATTTACATATCTAAGGTTAAGATTAAAATATTATTTAATTGATTACCAGCCCTTAAATAATATAATATTCCTTAACAAACATTAGGCCATATAATAATAATAATAATAATAATAATAATAATAATATTATTATTATTATTATTATTTTATGGTTTGGGCTAATTGGTGAAATGATAAATATTATTTTACCACCTTGAAAATTAATATTTAACATCAGACATGATCTTATTCTGTTCTAGATCCTAAAAATTTATTGAATACCTAAACAAACATTTAATTAAATATTTTATTCATTAATACATATTTGAAATAGAAAAAAAATTAATAAAATTATTCCTTATTCTCAAGAATAATATTTATTTCATTAATTAAATTCAAATATAATTTAATTGAGATCAATAGAAACACTTAGTGTGTGACCCTCCAATATTCTTTCTTGTTGGAATTATGCGGTGTTGCCTAAAGTCCAAGATTATTATTTAGTAATAAGTCAAGGAACCCAAGAGAAATAACTTAATGTCGTAATGTCAAAACCACATACAAATGCTCACTATATACTATAATCCCTTTGTCTCAATATGTCATCAAGAAATTTATATATTTATTTCATCAACCTATATGATCGATATATATTTCTTTGAATATTTGAAATAAACATGTCATTACACCATGGACATGAAATTTATTGTGATAATTCTATTCCAATCAAAGTGACAATATATGAACCTTCATAAAGAAGAAAATGACAAATCCTTTCTTGACTTATCTATTAATAATATTTCAATCATGACTCACCCAACGCAAACTACTTTCTTTGAACATATGGCATTATGATTTTGTTAAGTAAATCTAAGTGTGTGAGTCATGACATGCGTTAATGATAACCTTAAAGTCTATGGACCATTACACATACTTACAGATATGAATATATGATGAAACCAAAAAATCCATAATTCCTACTGGAGGGTATATTCACATAATCTCCCATCTTGGAGATTACCAAGCTTGGAATTCATGAGAAGCATCCTCATCAACTTATGAGTACTTGTTCCAAACATTCTACATACTATGTATCCTTTCATAGTATTGTGTCCAATTTTAGAACTATATTTAATAATATCATCATTACACTTCAAGGTTATCATCATAATGGGGAACTGTTATGACCTTATCAATGTGAAAGATCCCCCAGGACATTATTACATTAAATTCATACATACCAATGGAAAATATGAAATAATATGTTTTATTAATATTAAAATCTTTGAATATATATATATAATCAAAGTATAATCAGTTGGTTCTTGAATACTAACTCCAACAAACTCCCACTTGGAATAGAGATAGATGCCTACAACTTTCAGTCCTCTCGACCTCACATGAGATGATGTTTCCACTAAGTTATGTCTTTAATCAAGGGGTCTATCATGTTTTCCTTTATGGATATTTTTCTCACTAGAACCTCACCTCTTTGAGAAAAATCCATAAAGTATTGATACTTATAAAGTATATGATTTACCCACTTATGTGACCTTGGCTCCTTAGCGAGATCCACTACTTCAATATTATCAAAATAGAGTGTGATAGGATCTTTACCAATAAGTACCACATCAAGCGCTTGTATGGAGTCTTATATCTATATTTTTTGTTTAACTTCCTTATAATCTACAATATACTCAGACTCTACTGTAGAATCTGCGACCACATTCTTCTTTGAGATCTTCTATCTCACAACACCTCCATTAAAAGTAATGATGTATCCCATCTTTGATTTCATATCATCTTGATTTGTTTGGAAACTAGAAGATACATATCCTCTAATGAATAGTTCCTTATCCCCTCTATATACTAGGAACATATCCTTAGTAATCCTCAGATACATAAGGATAGTCATGACTACCATCCCATGGTAGTCACCCGGGTCATCTTCATATCTTCATACCATACTCAAGGCATATGTGACATTTATCTCAGTACATATCATAACATACATGATTGAACCAATTGTCGATTCTTATGGAATCATTTCCATTATTTGTGTTTCCTCATGTGTGTGAGGGTACATTTTCTTGGAAAGGTGAATACCATGTGACATTGGAAATAATCCCCTCTTGGATTATTCTATACTAAATATCTTCAGTATATTATCAATATATGTACCATGAATTAGGTAGAGTATCCTCTTGGATCTATCATTATAGATCTTGATCCCAATAATGTATGCTAACTTGCTTAATTCCTTCATGGAGAAGCATTTATTCAACCAGGATTTAATAAAATGTAAGACTAGCACTTCATTTTAAATAAGTAATATGTCATCAACATACACTGTTAAGAAAAGGACCACACTCCCCCTAAACCACTTATAGGCACAAGAATCACATTCATTATTTATGAAACCAAATTCTATTATAGCTTCATCAAAATGAATGTTCCATGAACTAGATGCTTGCTTTAATCCATAAATAGATATTTCAAATTTTCATAACTTTTTGGAATCCTTTGGAGTCATAAACCCTCCAGGATGTGTCATATAGACATATTTATGAAGGTTCATATTAAGTAAGTATGTTTTGTAATACATTTTCCAAATCTCATATTCATGGAAATTTTCAATAGAAAGTATAATTGTAATGGATTTTATCATTACAACTATTAAAATAGTCTCATCATAGTCTATTCCTTAATGATATTTGAACCCTTTTGTAACTAGTCATTCCTTATAAGTATTGATATGTACATCCTTGTCCAGTTTCTTTTTTAATTCCAATTTACAACTAATAGGATTTACATCCACTAGAGGATCAACCAAAATCCACACAAAGTTTTGGTACATGGAATCCATTTTAGAATTTATAGCTTCTTTCCACTTAGAAACATATGTGATACTTACTAATTCATTATAGGTTATAGGGTCATTATTATAAACTAATAAAGAGTCACTATCCTTTGTGACTATAAAACCATACCGTTCCATTTTTCTACCCTCTCTTGCACTCTTACGCAATACTTGTGTCTTTGAAACATCTTCTTCCACATGGATTTGTGGAATTTTTTCTTATTCCAAATCTTATGCACCTTGATCCTAGACTTCATTATAGTCTGTCTTACTCCCACTATCTCTTTTATATATGTAATACCTCTCTAGGAATATGGAATGTATTTCTACTATCACCTTTTTTATGAGGGGTTGTATAGGTAATATCACCTTATTTCCTTGGGGTATCCTATAAAGGTACACTTTGTTTCTCAGGGTGTTAGTTTGTTACCAGAAGATGCCTTAACAAATGATCTGTAACCTCACACATGTAAGTATGAAAACAAAAGTTTATTTCCATTCCACAATTGGTATGTAATACCATCTTCCACTTTAGTTTTCACTTATTTTAGTATTTGTGTTGCATTTTTTAACATGTATACCCAAAATCATAATGGAAGACTCACATGACTCATCACCGATATCACCATGTATAATAAGGAGAAGTTCCTACTTTTTCTTACACTGTTCCACTTAGGTGTATAATGAAGAGTGAGTTGGGATAATATCCCAAACTCTCATAAATAATCAATGAAGTCTTGATTAAGATATTCTCCACCAAATTCTGAGTAGAGTTTATTAATCTTCTTACCAATATGTTTCTCAAATTCATTTTTTTATTCCTTGAATTTATCAAAATAATCTAACTTATACCACATTATTATAATGGTCCATTTCCTCCTGGTCCATTACTTTTATAGTGTTGGTTATTAGAGGTGTTCAGGGGAGGTTCCATGAGTTTTTGGTGGAAACTGAAGGTGTAGTAGGACTGCTGTAGGAAATACATGAAGTTTAATTGTATCACATGATGTTAAATTTGGTTACATAGATTGTACAGGGATGGCCACAATGTATAGATTTTTAGGATTAAATAATAAAAATGTGACGTGTTTTTCAGTGGAACCTAGAATCCCGGGATTACATGACATGAAAGGGGATTACATGTCTTGTAATTCCCCGATGCTGTACAATTTTAAGGTTTCATCCACTTGGGTTTTTCCTAAACCCAACGAACAGTGGATCTTCTCTCTTTCCATGCATCTAAAGACCTTATCCTTCAATGTTTAGAGATTAATTTTTATGGGGATCAATCTTTGGGCTACCTTCTTCAATCCATGATGAGTTCCCCTCTTGTTCTCACTTATTTCCTTCCGTTCTTCTTCATAGTTTCACTATTGTGGTATAGTTTGGTTTGGATTGTGTGTTTGGGATGCATCTTGATGGTCTCTTAGTGTGGTATAGGTTTATCTGTGGTTCCTCATGGTACAGTTGTGGTTTTCGGGCATTCTTCTTCACCTTGCGGTGCACATAGAGTTGAAAAGCTTCTTTGAAGGAGGATTTCCCTCATTTATATTTATTTTGTATCATGTGGGAGGGGTTTTCTTTTTTCTTTTTTACATTTGGGTTATGGTTGTGATGGATTAATTAAAGATAAAGAATTGGTTGATTTTAAATTGAAGAGTAAAGGGGTTTGTTTCTCATTATTTTATAGCTTTGATATTATTTTGATATTTTGGATTGTATGAGCCTAATTCCCCACAAAAAATTGGGTCATTGGGGGATTTGTTTTCATTGGATATATGTGTTGTGATTGCTAATTTGGTTGTGATTTTGGTGATATCACCCTAAAAAAGAAAATATTCTAACCAATTATATTTGGTTAATAAAATGGTTTCCCCAAGATTAGGATTTGTGTGATGACATCCCTAAAATATAGTGGAATGTGATAAAATCCCCTTTGTAAATCTGTAAAAGAATATTGGTGTGTTGTGATGTGTGGTTGGGGCATGTGGGGATAATGATTTTTGTGCTATGCTTTTGGGGAAGTGAGGTGATAGTTTTTGGACCGTGCTTTTGGGGTAGCGAGGTGATAGTTTGTGGGTTGTGCTTTTGGGGTGGAAAGGTGAGGTTATTGGGGATGACAAGTTGCTTGTGAAAATTGGTTATGTTGTGCTAGATGCCCGAGTGGTGATGGACTAAATGAATGTTTAGTAATGTTTTAAATGGAATGGGTTGGTTTGGTTAATGGGATATAAATTTTTTAATGGAAAATTAAATGACGGGACATGTGGTTGATGCTATATAATAAAATGAATGGGGTGATTAAATGAAATTGGTTGGAAATGTGAAATGGTGTTTGTGTCTTGTTTTGGGATTTTATGAATTTATATGTGGAAGAAAAATTGATTGTGTTGTGATTTGGTTAGTTTTTTTGAGAACCCATAGGTTGGGATTGAGTGTTTGATACTATATATATACTTTTATTTTCCTTGTGATTTTTATATGCACATCATCGAAGTTGAGAACAATGTGTTGAACACCCGCATCATCATGTGGGGGTGTCTTTCCCAACATCTCGATGGGAGGATGGATGGATAGACACTTGCTCTGCCCTACTCCCTCTTCCAGGTGATGATGGCCTAATCTTCTTTAGGTAGGATGTGATGAGATGTGGTCCCAGGTGTCTTTGGGATAAGATGTGGTATGTGTACCAGGTGTCTTCAGTATGAGATGTGATATGTGTCCCAGGTGTCTTCGGGATGGGATGTTTTGTGCAGCTAAGGTGTGTGTGAGCGAGTTGTGTTTTGAGGCCTAAGTGTGTGTATGATGGATGTGTTGTGAAGCCTAGGTTTGTGCGGATGTGATGTGTTGTGAGGCCTAGGTGTGTGTAAGAAGGATGTGATGTGGTATATTCAGAAGAGGTGGGAGTGCCAGGACATTTTCCGTTGGGGTGTGAGAACGACTAATCAATGGGAAAGTGGTATGGGGTACTCTATAATTTATGTTCTTTACCTTATATTATATTACTTTATGTGCGTTATTTGTTGAGTATGCCTTTGTGAGGTTGGGATGGTTAGTATGCCTATTTAGGTGATTTTTGGTTCTTCTTTTTTCTCACAGGTATATTAGTATGCTTCTTTCACATGTCCATGAGAAACTTTGGTTTTCCTACTAAGTATACTTGTATGCTCACCCTACTTATATAAAACTATTTTCAAGTTTCTAGGAGATTTTTGTAAACTGTGTTGGACCTTACTAGCTTGGATCCTTAATAGTTGTTGTGTCACTGCTTTATATTTACTTTTGGTTATTTACTTTGGAGGCTTTTATCTGTATCAGTTCTATTTATACATGCATGTGGGATGGTTTGGGTTTCTATTTTATATTATGCCTTGAATTTGTTATGGATGATTCATTCTATATCCCGATCTTGTTTTCTTATAAAGGTTAATGCCTCCTATATTATGAGATTTGTACAACCTTGATGCTAGTCACCAACCCAGGGCCTATTGGAGGTAGGAATCAAGGGTCATTATCTCTCTCCTCTCATTGTGATATATTTGGAGGGATGGGGTCGTGACAGAGTGGTATTAGAGGTGATGGTTGATAGATAGGGTAGAGTTTGGAGTTAGTAACAGTGATATTCACATGGGTTGGTATATAAATAGTTCTAGGTGTATGACATAGGGTAGGGATACTGATTAGGACATGAGATTTTAGGCCCCCCATGTTCTAGTATACAGACTCTGAGCTTATCGGTTGACCAAGTGATATGTACCTACTTGCAGGTTAGATACCTATGAGAGGTACATTCATCATAATAACTTGTGTTCCTGTTTGAATTGGGTTTTTTGGGAAGTTTAAAATGGATGAAATAAATAAAATTAATTAAAAAGAATCCTAATAAAAATCCACACTAACGAGCTTAGGAAATCTTTGTTTTCCTTTCAACTATGGATCATGTTCATTGTTCACGTGTGGATTAGGCAATTGAGGTTCAACAAGCTGATCTGGTTGATCATTGTAGGGTTTATCCGATTGAGGAGGATGATCTGTGGTAGAGGACATTTCATTCTTTCTAACAGCAGGATTTGGGGAAATATGAGGGAAGTATTTCAAATGTTGAAATTAAGAGTTAGAAAGACAAGCTTGATATTGTTTTCAGTTTGATCTAAGCCTCAAAAAAGTACTAGGTCCCTTTGGTAGTCAATCAGATGCAAGGAGGTGCATATTAGTGGTGGGCACTGTATATATGAGAGTGGAAGGAGGCAGTTGTTTTGTGGGTTGACTTCTAGAAGGAGTTTTTTGGCAGAGTTACTTTCATAGACCATGAAGGAAGTGAAGAGGAAAGAGATTATTTCTCTTTATAAGGGGAGTATGTCAGGCTGAGAGTTGGGAATCAGGTTCAAGGATCTTCTTCGTTTTGCACCAAATCTTTTTCTAAACAATGAGTCTCACGTGAGACGTCTTGAGGAGGCACTCCATCCTTCTATCTAGTATGTTGTTTCTCCTTTTACATTGACAAAGTATTTGGAGGTTCAGAATAATGAAGATATGATTGAATGGATGCAATCTTAAGAAGGTTTTCCATGGGAAGGGAATCAAAAGGGTTCCTCTAAGAGTAGAGTTGTTAGTGTCAGGTCTTAGGCACCAGGACCTTCGAGGTTTCGACTAACCAGAAGTTGAACTCAGTAGCTTCACTTTTGAACTTTTGGTTTCTATGCCTTTACTATGGTGTTGGGGATGATGTGTTTCTTATATGGTGTTCATGACTATATACAGGATGAGTTCCCAATGGATACTCGATCTTAGTTTGGTTGAGGTGGACAGGTTCAACTTCAGCCTTAATAGTAGTTACCGATGAGGCCGTTTCAGCTACAAGGTAGTGGACTTCTGCTCCACCAAGGGGATATAGAGAAGGTATAGGATGAACTTAGGATGTTCCTCATGTTTAGGGACTCCGGCCTAACCATGTCCATTAAGGTGGTCATCAGTAAAGCGATATAGGGTTTGGGCATAGTCAGTTGTACGCAGTAGAGGCAATAGTTCTAGAGGGGCCGGAGATCGTTAAAGGTAAGATTAGTTTGTTTAGTACTTTTTTTATGCATCATTTTATTTGGGATCTTCACAACAATTTGTTTCACCCACTCTATCCCATTCTCTTGGACTATATGTAGAGTGGTTTCTCATACCCCTGGTGTTTACTACGCTAGTCGAAGGCCAGATCAGCTTGTTCGATGTGTGCCAGGGGGTATAAACTGATGATGGGGCCACATTAGTCCCATGGAGATCTTTTCTTTCTAAAGATTCATCCATACAATATCATAATTTTCATTGAATAGTTTTATTCCATACATACTGTTATCGACTGCTTCTGTAAGAGAGTTGTGTTTTCAGATTTGGATGAATAGAGTGTGGTTTTCATTAGCGAGCGGAGTTGTCAGGTGGGTAGTTGGCATGTGTACCCCCTTATTTAATTTTTGGATTAGTTGTTGGTTGAATCAGTGGATGTTGGGATGGTAGAAATTCCCAAGGTTATTGGGGGGTTCCTATATGTTTTCCCCGATGAGGTTTTGATGCTACCCGTTCGACGTGATATTGAGTTTGGAATAGACTTAAAGCTCAATGCTTCTCTAATTTTGATGGATCCTTATTGGATGACACCTTATGAGTTATGGGAGTTGAGTATTAAGATATATGATTTGATGTAGAAGGGTTTTATCTGGCCCAGTGTGTCACCGTGGGGTGTTCTAGTATTGTTTTTCAAGAAGGCGAATGGTAGTCTGAGGTTGTGTATAGACTATCAGAGGTTGAATCAAGTGATGGTCAAGAATTTTTACCCTATCCCAAGGATAGAAAATCGTTTCAACCAGTGGATAGGGTTGATTTTTTTTATAAGATTTACCAGTGGTTCGGATATCACCAGTTGAGGGTAAACGATGACGATATACCAAATACTTCCTTCAGATGAAAGTATGAGAACTTCAAGTTTTTAGTCATGCCATTATATGTTACAAATTCACTGACCATGTTCACGGGGATTATGAACTCTGAGTTCTATGAGTTCATGGACTAGTTCATTTCCACGTTCATTGATGATATCTTGATCTACTCGAAGTCATATGAGGAGAATTCTGAACTTATCAGAACTATCTTTCATGTTCTTTTATGCCACCGGATTTATGGAAAGTTGTCTAAGTGTATGTTCTAGATGCGATGCATTCAATTCCTCAAGCATGTGGTGTCTCAGTATGGTGTTGAAGTTGAACCATCAAAGGTTTAAGCGGTTGTTTCTTTGGTATCACCTAAGAATGTGGAAAAGGTTCATAATTTTCTTGGTCTTGCAGGATATTATCAGAGGTTTGTGTCTTATTTATCTCAAGTTGCAGCCCCATTGACATCTTTAAAAAAGAAAGACTGGGATTTTGTGTGGAGTGATTAGTTTCAAGCAATGTTTTTTACCTAAAGAGGAATCTGGTTAGTGCTCTAGTGCTCCAGTTTCCTAAGGAAGTGGTGATG
The DNA here is from genome assembly GCA_963277665.1 of Viscum album. NCBI lineage: Eukaryota > Viridiplantae > Streptophyta > Magnoliopsida > Santalales > Viscaceae > Viscum > Viscum album. The sequence goes on from OY728145.1 coordinate 913,315,403, forward strand.
TTTGAGGAGTTTTTTGATGCTTACCATTTAGTCTTGGGATGAATCTTGATGTGGTAGCAAGAAATGATCTCTTATGTGTCTAGGAAGTTATATCCACACAAGTGTAACTATGCCACCCATGATCTAGAGATAATAACAGTTGTGTTCGCACTGAAGTTTTGGAAACATGACCTCATTGGGGATCACTTTGTGGTTTTTATGGATCATAAGAGTTTGAGGTATATCTTTTCCCAACATGAACTAAATATATAACAATAGAGGTGGATGGAGTTCCTCCAAGACTATGATTTTTATATATCTTACACCTCAAGAAAATGGAATGTCATGGCCAATGATTTGAATAGAAATTCACAGAAGGATGTTTTTTTGGGAATATGTGGATACTTAGAGAGTGATGAAGGAGTTGGAAGCCTTTCACATAGATTCAAGGGTGGACGAGGGTGGAGGCTATTTGTTTTATATGATGGTGCAATATTCTATAATGCAGAAGGTGGAGGAGTCTTAGTGGGGAGACTCATAGGAAGAGGTGATACGCGATCATGTTGTTCATGGTGATGCTTTGGAGGGATGGTTGGAGGATAGTCAAAACTGGATGTTATTTCATGAAAGATTATTTATTCCGATGTAAATGTGTAAGGGATTACTTCATGAGTTCCATAGCTCACCCTTGGCGATACACCCAAGAATTTCTAAGATGTAATGTGTCTTGAGGCTATAGTTTTGGTGGTCTAGGATGAAGTGAGAAGTGGCAGAGTTTGTAGCAAGGTGCTTGGTTTTATAGCAAAAAAAGGCAGAGCATAATGTTCCTAATGGTTTATTGTATCCCTTGGATGTTACCAAGTAGAAATGGGATGAAAAATCAGTGGATTTCATCATAGGGTTACTAAGAACTTAGGGAGGTTGTCATTCCATCTGTGTAGTCATGGATCAGTTGACGAAATCAACTCACTTCTTAGTGATTAAGGAGTCAGGCATAATGGATGCCTTAACTAAGAGTTATATAGATGAGGTGGTGTAGTTTCATAGAGTTATTTGGTCTATTGTCTCATATCGGGACACAAGTTTTACCTCATGTGGATGGGATTGCAACATGATTTTGGCACTCAGTTATGCCTCAAAACTACTTTCCATCCCCAGAAAGATGGGTATATGAAATGGATTATCAAAACATTAGAGGATATGTTGCGGGCATATGTCTTCAACTTCATAGGATCATGGGAAAATGCCTAAATTTGGTAGAGTTTTCTTATAATAATATCTATAACTCTTCCATTAGCATGACCCCATTTGAGGATTTATATAGAAGACCGTTTCAATCTCCATTATGCTAGAAAGAGGTTGGGGAGATAGCTATTCTTGGTTCCGATGTGGTGTAGAGCATGGCAGAGAAATTTCAGCTTGTTCGTGAGAGGTTGAAAATAGTAAAATATTGGCATAAGTCTTATTTCAATCATAGGAGGAGGCCCTTGTAGTTCAAGGTTGGAGACCACGTGTTCTTGAAGGTTTCCCCTCGATGTGGGAAGTGGAGGTTTGGCAGAGGGAGTAAGCTTTATCCTAGGTTTGTTGGGACCTTTGAGGTGCTGGGGAGAGTTGGTGAAATGGAATACCAGTTGGAATTTCTACCACGGTTTGAGAGGATCCACAATGTCTTTCACATCTCTTAGATTTGTCAGTATCTTCACAATGACTCCCATGTCATTGATTGGGGATAGTTGGATTTCAAGGATGACATAACGTTTGTGGAGAAATCAATAGAGATCTAGGACCATCATGATAATGTGTTTCATGGACGAAACATTTCTTTGGTTCATGTGTTGTGAAGGAATGGTGGCTTGGAGGAGAGTACTTGGGAGTGAGAGGTTCAAATGTGTTCCCAGTACCTGGTTTTTTTTGAGTTTTTCTTTGCTATATTCTGATTTATGATGTGATGTTTGAACTTTATTTTATGAGATGATATGTTTTCCTTGGTTTATGATATGTGTGGTTTGATGTATGGTAAATTCCCAATATATGAAAAGGGTGGGACCCAATTCCTAATTGAGACACATTAACTGTGATGCGATTAAATCCATGTGGGAAAGTCAGTGCTACCTAGAGCAGATAGTATCTTGACATGGATAACGGAATTACCTAATTAGTTTGTTTAGAACGGTGCATTTTGTTGGTTGTGAAATGGATATGTGGAAGTATAGTTGTGTGAGAGGAGGAAGCTTATGGTTGTGAAATGTGTTTTGTAATTATTTTTGTTTGCGTGTTTGGATGGTGGTAGTGTTTGAGGTATAACAAGATCCTTGAGAGGTATCTCTTGGGGTGTTTGTTCAGAATCCTTTTCTTCTAGGATTGTTTTTGGATCCTTGAGGGAGATAATCATTTGAGAGGTATCTTATGTAATGGTATGTGCCCTTTCAATCCGTTACTTTCCCAGTTTTGGTTGTTGGAGGTGTTCGAGGGAGGGTTTGTGAGTTTTTTGTGGAAGTTGAAGGTGTTGTAGAACTACTGTAGGAAATACACATCGTGTAAGTGTATTACATGACATGAAAGTTGGTTTCACAGCTTGTACAAGTCTGGTCATGACATGTATATTTTCAGAGTTAAATAATAAAAAGGCGATTCATTTTTTGGCGAAACCTGGAATCCCAAGATTACACAACGTAAAAGGGGATTACACATTGTGTAATTCCATGATTTTGTACAATTTTAAAGGTTTCAGTCACCCAGGTTTTCCCCAAAACCTGATTTTAGTGTATCTTCTCTCATTCTAAGAATCTGATGACATTCTCCTTCAATGTTTTGAGATTATTTTTGATGGGGATCAATCCTTGGTCTCCCATCTTGAATATGTGGTGAGTTCTCCTCTTGTTCTCACACATTTCCTTATGTTCTTCTTTAGACTTTCACTGAGGTGGTATAGTTTGGTTTGGGTTGTGTGTTTGGGATACATATTGATGGTATCTTGGTGAGGTATAAGTTGATCCATAGTTCCTTATAATGCGGTTGTGGTTTGTGGGCATTCTTCTTCACCTTGTGGTGCACAATGAGTTGAAAAGCTTCTTTGAGGTAGGATTTACCTCATTTATCTTTATTGTGTATCATGTGGGAAGGGTTTTCTTTTGTTTACCTATGGGTTATGGTTGTAAAATCTTGATTAAGGATAAATAATTGGTTGATTTGAAATTTAAGGGTAAAGTGGTTTGTTTCGAATGGGTTTACACCTTTGATATTATTGTAGTATTGTGAATTGTATGAGCCTGATTCCCCACTAAAAATTGTGGTCATTGGGGGATTTTTTTGCACTGGATATATGTGCTATGATTGTTTCTTTGGTTGTAATTGTTGTGATATCACCCTATAAATAAAAAATGGCTAACCACTTATATTTGGTTAATAAATTGGGTTCCCTAGGATTATGTTTTGTGTGATGAAATCCCTAAAATACAGTGGAATGTGATAAAATCATCTTTTTAAAGCTGTAAAAGAATCTTGATTTGTTGTGATGTGTGGTTGGGTCATGTGGGACTGATGGTTTGTGTACCATGATTTTTGGGCGATGAGGTGATAGTTTTTGGGCTGTGCTTTTGGGGTGTTGAGGTGATAGTTTGTGGGATGTTCTTTTGGGGTGGAAATGTGAGGTTGTTGGGGATGACTGGTTGCTTGTGATATGTGGTTATGTTGTGATAGATGCCCGAGTGGTGATGGAATAAATAAATGTTTAATAATTTGAAATGACATGGGTTGGTTTGGTTAATGGGATGTAAATTTGTTAGTGTAAAATTAAATGATGGGTTGTGTGGTTAAATTTTGTTGATGCTAAATAATGAAATGAATAAGGGTGATTAAATGAAATTGGTTGGAAATGTGAAATGGGGTTTGTGGCTAGTTGTGGGATGTTGTGAATTTAGAGGAGGCGGTAAAAGTAATGGTGTTGTGAGTTGGTTAGTTTGTTTTAGAACCCATAGGTTGGGATTTAGTGTTTAATACTTTATATATACTTGTATTTTCCTTGTGATTTTTATACGCACACCACCCATGTTGGGAACTATGTGCTGAACACCTGCATCGTCATGTAGGGGGTGACTTTCCCAACATCTTGGTGGGAGGATGGGTGGATGGACACCTGCTCTTCCCTGCTCCCTCTTCCAGGCGATGATAAAACAAGCTTCTTTGGGTAGGATATGATGAGATGTGGTCCCAGGTGTCTTCAAGATGAGATGTGATATGTGTCCCAGGCGTCTTCAAGATGATATGTGATATGTGTCCCAAGTGTCTTCGGGATGAGATGTGTTTTGAGGCTCCGGTGTGTGCGGGTGAGATGTGTTGTGAGGCCCAGGTGTGTGTGGGTGGGATATGTTATGAGGCCCAAGTGTGTATGGGTGGGATGTTTTGTGAGGCCCAGCTATGTGCTGGAGGTATGTGATGTGGTATATTAGGAAGAGGTGGGAGCATCGGGACATTTTCCATTGCGGGGTGAGAGCGGATAATCAGTGGGAAAGTGGTGTGGGGTACCCTATCATCGATGTGCTTTACCTTATATTATATTACTTGAAGTGCGTTATTTGGTGAGCATACCTTGGTGAGGTTGGGATGGTTAGTATGAATGTTAGGTGTTGTTTGGTTCTACTATTTTCTCATAGGTGCATTAGTATGGTTCTTTCACATGTGTATGAGAGATTTTGGTTTTTCCTACTGAGTATAATTTAATGTTTACCCTATGCATATAAAACTATTTTTAGGTTTCAAGGAGGGTTTTATGGACCGTACTGGGCCTTACTAACTCATATCCTTGATAGTTTCTATGTCGCTATTTTAGCTTTACTTTTGGGTATTTACTTTGGATACTTTTATCGATATTAGTTCTATTTATACATGCATGTGGGATGGTTTGGGTTTCCCTTTTATATTATGCCATGGAGTTATTATAGATGATTATATCTCCCAATATTGTTTTCTTATAAAGGTTAACACCTCCTATATTGTGAGATTTGTACACCCTTGGTGCTAGTCGCCTACCTGGGGCCTACTGGAGGCAGGACTTGGGGGTCATTATCTCTCTCCCCTCATTGCGGTATATTTGGAGGGAGGGGGTCGTGACAACTATGTAGACATATCCATATCTACTAAAATCATCAGTAAAAATTATGGAGTATGAATATGAACCCCTTTCTTAAATTATAAATGGTCCACACACATTTTTATGAACTAATTAAAGAATCTATTTGGACATTTCACCTTTTCCACTTTTTGGGGATTTGGTCATTTTTCATTGTAAACATGCATGCCATAAACCAAGTGGTTTTCGTTGAAAATAATATAAATATACATCTTTGTGTAATTTTTTCAAAAAAAATTCATTTACATGACCTAACCGGTGATGCCATAGTTGGGTGTGTTATGATTCATGTGAAGTAGTTTAATTATAGATTTCCATTACTAGGTTCATGTAATCCAACACATAAAAGAAATTATTTAAATGTTCCTTACCATAAAAATGTTATCTTTATAAAAGAAGCAACATTTATTAAGAAAATTGAAAATAAATCCATCTGTATCAATTTTGTACATAGAAATAATGTTTTTGGTTATAGAAAACACAAAATAAAAATACTTTAAAACAAATATCATTATTACCTGTAACGTGAGGTGGAAATCACCTATAGCCACAATAACTAGTTTGGATCTATTGGTGACTCATAGATCTACCTCCCCTTAATATATCTTTCTCAATATACTTAGAACCTATATTTTAATACATATGTTATCACCATAAGCTTTATCTAATACCCAATTTTTAGAAATAGATAAATTTTACTTGATAACAAATGCACCTAAAGTTTACCCTTACTTCTTTAGCTGGGTGTAATTTTTCTTCCAATGGCCCTTCTTGACACATGAGAATCAAATAACATCCCACTTCTTTCCCCTTGACCTTCCTCTTCTTGGAAGGGCACTATGAAGAAGCTTTGGGCTTAGAGCTCATTATTTGGATTTTCCATTTATTTACCATAAGGAAAAAAGGATTTTTAACCTTCTTCACCTTATCTACTTGGAAAAGAAGAGTAAGTATATATGGAAGAGACTTCTCAATATTGTTCATATTAAAATTTATAAAAAATAGATGATATCTAAGGGAGTGATGTAAGAATGAGATTAGTGTGTAATATATCTAAGATTTTAAACCCTAGAACCTCTCACTAGTGTAAAAACACAATTTAATGTCATTTTTCCAATCTTAACGTCGGTTTTTAACTAATGTATATAAAGGCAATGTTAAAAACAAGGTTTTTGGCATAAATTTTTTAAAAAACGATGCCAAAAATGTGAACGGGATTCATTTTTCGTGTTAGTTTACCTAATAAACCAATACAAAAAACTATTCAATTTTTTTAAATGATTTGGTAGTTGTTTTTATGAAAATCAAAGCTGAAAGTTATTTTTGTATAGAAAATTATAAATATTACACCCCATAAAAAAAATCAGAATCCCTATAATAGAAAAATAGTATACAACCATCAAATAAAATTTATCAGTGACTAAAAAACTATAAAAACATACATACTTTTAATAAGTTAATCAAAAAATTATCTATGCCTTTTGTATTATAAAGTAGAATAAAAAAAACACATACCTAAAATTTACAACATGATCATTGTTGGTTATTGTTGAAGCATTATTTTTATATCATTATATTCATACAATTATTATAAAAAAAAGAATTAATTTTTGAAAACTTGTTATTAGGAAAATATAATAGCAATAAGAAACATTAGAATATACATACCTTAAATTGTAATGACACTTAACAAATAGTTCAAAAACACAGATCAAAAATGGTCAAGTTCATCTTTCGTGTAAAAATATACATCATTTAACATCTAAAATAATGTCTAATGATATAAGACTAAAAAATAGAATACTATGATAGAAAATATAAATAATTAATATGACTAACCAGATAAAAATCAGCTGTTACCCCTGTTGTGATTATCTCATACATGAATTGTATAACATAATAACCAAATTCGAAATGTCCTTATTGAAGATGAATCTATAGTTAATAAAAAATTAACTTGATAATAAAAACCAACACACACACACACACATAAATCGAAAAATCAAAATAATATCAAATATAAAAAATAATTACCTTTACTTTTACATGGTTGATTGCATTTGGCTTCGCTATTGACAAGTGATCTTTGTTAAATTTTTTCCATGACCTTTATTTTCATATATATAAACTAATAATACATATGTAAACAATGAGAATTAAACATAAAGAGCTTATAAAAAAATAAACTTACTTGTCTAATACGGTGGAAAATTTTCTACGAACACCAGCTAATAAATATAAAAACCAATATTATGTGTTTTCACTTGGGAAGATTATGCCTATCATCAATTTACAACTATGATACAAAAAATTTCACATTTAATGACTTTATAGTGAAAATTAGTTCAAAATTATGTTTATGTTCTTACCCATCATGAAATGGAAAAGAATAACACCCAATATTCATCATTAATAACCTCTCACATATACAAGCCTCTTTTTTTTCAGTCGACATATATAACATAGATGTTGAAATGAATTCTAGATCTATAAAACCATAAATTCCTATGGTTTCATTTTGAACAAGTAGCATGTGTAGATAACTAATTAAAAAATTAATATAGTTAGTCAATTTAAACCATCTTTATTTTAAAAAATAAAAACTAAAACATCAATTTACTTACATGGGAAAAAACTACAACACAGGAATATTGAGCTCTTCAAAATTAATTAGATCCATGATATATTTTCTAAATATTCTCAATTCATAGTCTCTTCTACATATGTCAGATAAAATCCAAAACTCATAGATATTATCTAAGGAAGAATAACCCATAGATAATAAGTTTCTATCCAATAAAAAATATCTGAAGTATCTACAGTTGTTTGTTGCTGAACCTTTTATTTCCTTTGTGCCATTTCTTTAGATTTTAGATACTTATATATAAGTTAACTATCAAAAAATATTATAAGTAATTTTCAATTAGACAAAATTAATATTTAAAAAAATATATACCTTGTATGAAATATGACGAAGAAGGGTAGATGGAAAAGGTAAGAAATGACCCATACAATCCCCAACTCTGGTAACCTCCATGGTAGGGAATGGTAGTAGAGTAGTAAGATCAATAATATCATGTACTACGACTCTAACTTGACCCATATAAATAGGCTGGTGATGTATAGAATCCCCCAAAAAATGCATGACTCTGAATGCTAAAATATGTACATCAGGATCTTCTGCATATAACTCACAGTATAAGGTTGGGTCCACGCAAGGAGGTGGAGGATCTGAGTAGGCAAGCTGGGCAGGCTAGGCTGTCTGTGAAGACTATGATTGTCTCATCAATTGTTCTAACATAGTCTACTATATGATTTCTTGAATTTGATCACCCATGGACTATTTCATATCTTTCAAGTGAGCTTTTAAGGATTTTATTTCTAGGTCTCTTGATTGTTTACTTTTATGACCAAAAACATTCTGAATACTAACACCCACCTCATACCATCTTATGCAGCCGGGGTGTTCTAGCTTTCCTAAAGTAGTGGATGGGATGTCCATTCTTCCCTTAAGAATAAAAGTTCCCTGTGTTCATTACTTCTGAATTTCATCCTAAAATGAAAAATGAAAATGGTATATTAGTGTTGTTAATTTATAAATTACAAAAATTCATGAAAAATAATAATTATTTACTTACAATTATTTCAATTACTTTATTAACTTTCATTGTAAGTTACTTTTTATTTTTTCTTATTCTCACTCTTTTCCATTTCTCATGGTAGGTGGGTGGAGATGGAGGACTAAATTGGACCTCATCAGAACCACTAGTGGAGTGATCTCTTAGTGCTTTAAACTTTTCCTCAATCATTTTTTCTCCAATAAATGATACCCTTTACGTGATAATGTATGAGGGTATACATTCTACAACTGTATTTCTTGATGGAATTTACTTGAGGCCTATTATATAAGAAGTAAAGTAATAAGTAATTAGGAACATATATAAGAAATTTTAAAATATAATATAATATAATTATCATACCTGAAATGTTTCATCATCTCAGGTGGAAAGAATTTTCTTCCATATATCTTCATCTGAAAACGGATAATTGAGGCATGAGATTTCATTTTGTCACCTTATAAACACATAATCTTTTGTCAAATTTGTTTTAAAATACCTCCATTGAACTGATGTTAAAGTAAGACATCTTTTCTTATCTGATTTTTTTTCTTTAAAATTTAATGTTATATGTAATTTCATAACATAACTATTAGTCATTTAAAATATATCATATTCAAAAAATGAGATAAAATAAATCAATTGAGTATTTTAACTTTATGAACTCCTAAATCTGATCTACTACCACCTTTTCAAAAGACTACCAATCAGGATATAAAATGATAATCCTATAACGGCTTTGCATGCCGATATAGCTGATAAACTGCATTGAATTTGGGCCAATTTCATTATTATCATCAAAACTAATATGTAATCGCTCATCTCCATGATAAAGTGACAGTTTTGGTAAACATGTTATTCCAAATTTACCAACTCAAGAATTCAATTTCCGAATACTAAAAGCAGAAGACTCCACCGCTGAAGTCTCATCAGTAGTCTTGAAATTATTTTTTTAAATTAAAATTTTTCTTTCATTAAATAATTATATTAATAAATATTTAATAATATTAAAAAAAATACAAATACCTCGATAGATATTATTCTATCACTATATCTATATCAGTCATTATAACAAGAAAATGTAATGAAATTCTTGTATACCTAAATATTATTAGACAAGTTAGTAGTTAGAAAATAGGAAAACTGAAATATGTAGGTAAAAAAAGTGGCACGCATGTGTATGTTTAAACAAAATGATGTTTTGATTCTTAACCAAAAAAAATTTGCAAGGTGAATTATTAAATATAAACATTACTTCTATAAGTATATAAACATTTAAGAATTTAAACATCAAGGTTTTAAATGGTGTTCTCATATGCGTAAATTAAACCAAAATATAATAATGTGTGTCAGGTATTTCAATGAAAAAATATTTAACCATAATTATGGAATATAAAATTTTAAAACAAAAAATGAAATAAATAATCAGATATATATAATTAAATATCCAATAGTTATTAAATAATAATTTTTTTACACATATAAATTTTAAAAAAGAAATGTAATGAAAATAATTACCAGATTATTTAGGAGAGTAATTTAGTTTTTTCCCATATCCCTTCAGGATTATCATTTCGTATTACATGCACTATGTCAGTGTTATAGTCATTATTATCTATAAATCATGTAATAGATGTAGAAACCTCATTTAAATCAATAACATCATCATCATACTCATCATCAAAATGGATTTTTCCCTTTTAAAATGATGGACCACTGGTCATTCGATGGATCAATGACATAAAATATTTTCTTTTCATGTGTGGTCATGATAAATAGTTCCTCACTGCAACTAAATCTTTTAAAATCAACCACTTTAAACCCATATTCATCATGTTTCACACCACTATTACTTGCAACCCAATTACACTTAAACACGGTGACTCGAAATTTAATTTAATCAATTTCCGATATGTCTTCAAGTACTCCAAAATATGAAATTTTTTAAAATGTATAAATGTGCCTTCATCACTTCATCACATGGAATAAAATTTGACTTTAAGCCTCTAATCCCTTTACCTTCACTATCAAATTTCATATGTTGAGATATAGGTATACCAATATGATTCACTTCATTCAAATAATTAGTACATAACTCAATAACCTCTTCTGATACATATTTTTGAAGAATAAATACCTCTGGCTAATAAGGATTTTTAACATATCCCTTCAAAACTTGCATATATATATTTAAAAAGGATACATCCATCATAAATATATAGGCCCAAATATTCTTATCTCATGCACCAAATGAATCACCAGATGAGCCGTTAAATCAAAAAACATATGTGGGAAATACATTACTAGTTGATAAAGAATAATAGAGTCTTCATTCTCCAACACATCTAACAAATTTATATCAAAAAATTTTCTAAAAATGGATTTGAAAAAATTACATAACCTGATGATAGTATTTATAATAGCTGTTGTCAATATAACACATAGTGTGACTGGTAGAAGTTGTTGCATCAATACATGATAATCATGAGATTTCATACCTATTAATTTACAATCATTTAATGGAACCAAATTCTTCACATTTTAAGAATAACTACTGGGTACTTTAATACCATGAATACACTAATAAAAATTCATCTTCTCAATCTTTCTTAATGTGTGACAAGCCGGAGTTAAATATGTTGTGTTTTTTTTCATAGTGGGAGATAATTCTAAACGTATTACCATTGATATCACTTCCAATCTAGCATCCAATCCATATTTTGTATTTCCTTTTATATCTAACAAAATTCCAATAAAACTGTCATATGTGTTTTTCTCAACATGCATAACATAAATGTTATGTTTTATCTCTAAAAATCTCTAATAAGGTAGTTCAAAAAAGATAGACTATTTCTTCCAGATATTTTTTTAAGACCAGAACTTATCTTATTTCCAAATGTAGAATCAATATTTTTCACCCTATCATAATATTATTCAACTGAAAATGGTTTTGGGGGAATATTTTATTACTGTAAACTATTAATGTTTTTTAAATCTATGATAAGTATGATCAATTTGAAAAAAACATTAATTTCCTATATACATTATCTTTCTTCCATTATGAAATTGATAATATGAAGTCTCTTCTTTACAAATTAGACATGATATATGTCCCTTAACATTGTATCCATATAAGTTTCCATATGCAAGAAAGTAATTTATAGTGAACATTATCATAGCATGAAAAATAAAATACTCTTTATTATATGCATTGAAAAATTTAACACTTATCTCCCATAACACTTTCAAATAATCAATCAATGGTTAAAGATACACATCAATATCATTTTCTGGCTATTTTGGTCTAGAAATCATCAAGTTCATCATAACATATTTTTTCTTCATATGTATATGTGAGGAAAAGTTGTAAACTACCAAAAAAACATGACATGAACTATATTGGATACTTAGGCTCTGATATGGTTTCATTCCATTATTACACATCCCCATTATGAGATTTCTAACTTCACTTCCAAAATCAAGAAATTTTTTATGAAATCTCTTCAACTGTGGTGAATCATTAGGGTGATGTAAGTTACCATCAGAGATGTTATCATATGAATTCCATCTTAACCTTTTTACATCAATTGAATTTTCAAATAGATGCTACAAATGAGAAATTATTGGAAGGTACCAAACTACTTTAGCAGGAGCTTTGATTCTGGTACCTAAGAATTAATCACAGTTGAATTATCATAATTGTATGAAGGAATTATTGGATGATAACATTAGAAAGTAAAAAATTGATTTTTCATGAGGTTATATGTTAATACATAAGAATGAATATGAGTTTTATTTTTTATCCATCTCATAACATGATGTCCCACATTTAGGACAACTTGATAAATATTCATATTATTTCCTATACAACACACAATCATTGGGGAAATAAAGTATATTTTTATACCCTAATCCCATTGGGAATAATATTTTCTTCACCTCAAAATTAGAATTTGGAAGCCCATTGTCTTTTGAAAGTAGATCTTTTAAAAGATCAAGTAAGTTGGAGAAACTTTTGTCTCTCCGCCCATTTATTACTTTCAAGTTAAATAATCTCAAACCTACTGATAACACTATAAATTTACTATAAACTAGGAATAATGGTTTTTATAATCTCCATACAATCATTCAACAATTTCCATTTTGTCGATAGTTTCAACACCTATATCATGAATCAATTCTTAAATATGATCCTCTGCCTCATTATGAATATTTTCATCAACATTAGATGTTGAATTTTTAGTTCTTCCAACATGCTAGATCCAACATGTATAATTAAGGCTAAAACCATAACAAATGAGATGATCCTTGAATTCTATGGAGTTTAACTTTCTCATATTCAAACAATTCATACATAGATAGAAAACAAATCTATTTTTTGAAGATTTTGTTTAGAAAATTACAATAATTCATCAACTCCTTTTTCATATTCACTAGTAGTTATTCGTAAATTTATCCATTTATGATCCATTCAATACCTGATATTGCAATACAATCAGTTAATATATTAAAATATATAATCATTTAAATATATATATATATATATATATATAAATAGATAAATTTTAAACATAAACACATTCAATAAAAATGATTGGTAATCAAATAGGAAACATCAAAAGAATATGAAAATTAATTAATGCTAATATATTATTTCAAAAGAATATGACCATTTGAATATTTTTTTAATATTATTTCAAAATAATATGAAAATTAATTAATGATAATATATTAGTTCATATATGGAAATATTTTTTCAATCATTTAAAAGTGGTCAATTTAATTTATTAAGGTCAATTACACAAAATTTTAACATATTTTATTTGAAAAAAATACTATTGTAATATAAATTATATATCTTATAAATTTAAAAATAGTAAAAAAAATTATTTTTTTACTATATACACATGGTTTATTGATATTATAATTTAATTATTTTCAATCATCTAACATGTATTAGTTCATATTACATAGTTGTTACATTAGTTCGGTGCCATGTGTGTCAAAAGGTATTTAATAGTGTATTAATTTAACGGGTGAAAAATATAGAGTCATTACATGTGATGTACATTACATTGATAAACTATGAAAAAATATATCATTGTTCATTGTATAATATATATCATCATGACCATTTGATAATTTCATTAAATAAAAAATTTATCAAAATAAAAAAACTTTAAGAACAACATTTATAAATAAGAATAAACTACATACAAATAATTGAAATAATAATTAAAAAATATAACTAAATGATAAATAATTTAACTTCAAAACAAAAAAACATACAAAATTTAGATTCTATTAAGGAAAATGGATCCTTAATTTGAAATTTCTCCCTCAAATTCATTGGAAGAACAGACACTACAAGATCTAACAAAAATGTTTTTTGAAATGAACAATAAACAAGAACAAATAAATAAAATCAAACCACAGATGATGGTTAGCTAGAAAATAGTTTTGAAAGAGAAATACTTTAATATATAATGAAATAATGACATAGGATAAGAAATCGAGACCACAGATCATGAAATGATGATAAATATCAAAGAAAATAAAGAACAGTCAATGTTGGAATCACTGGGTCACCGTCGGGCTCATCGTGAGTTGAGAGAGGGTTTCAAAGTTCTAAAAAATAAGGGTTTCATGATCCCATGTTTTTTAAAAAAACTTTTAAGCATCGGTTTTTGTGAAAGTCGATGATGAAAAGTTTTTTAATTTACCACATCAATTTTATTGAAAACCAACATTGATTTTTTTTTCATTTATAGTGATGGGTTTTGTAAAAATATGAAACTATAAATCAATTCCCAAGGTGTTTTTGGAATTGGTTTTTAAAAAAACTGATTCCAAAAGGAAATCTATTTTTGTGTCAATTTATGTTAAAACTAATGCCAAAATATTCCAACATATACATTTTTCATCAATTTATAAAAACCTAATTCCATATATTCAATGTTGAAGACACTAATTCTACTAGTGTCTAGGCTCTCAATGTAGCCAATGAGTTTGACTAAGTGAGGCCCATCTAGATATCCCTCTCCAAGATTACTCTAATAGAGTGACTTGGATATATCAAACTATTCTTGTCTATCTCTCTCCTGGTAAATACCATAGAGATGCTCAAGCATGTTATAAACATCTATGTTTTTATGAGACTTCATGAGTTCACTTGACATGGAAAAAAGCATTAAACATTGAATGCCAACCACAAAAATCATGTATTTTTCATAAATATTTAACTTTTCATCACTCAACTCCTTATCATGCTGATCAGTTAGTGAGGATTCTAGCATGTAAGATTTTTGTTCATAGTGCAACACAACCTAAAGGCATCTAAACTATTACTAGAAGTTACTACCAATGAGAAGATGGTCTTTCTCTAATATGGATCATAGGGTTAATGTGGATGATTAACTTTCCATTATTCTAAAATTATAAAAGAGTATATTATTAGTATTTTTCTTGATTATAAAATTAATTGATAAATAATAATAATAAATTTTATTAAATATCTCACTATTTTATTAAGTCCCAATAGCCCCCACCATTGCACTCAAAATTTCTATTTTTGAGGACATTGTAGTGGAAAGGATTCATATTCCCCTTCACATAAACCCATTGAGGATTGGTCAAGCTACTTGAAGGTATTTTGGTAGGGAGTTTGTTTCCAACTGTGGGCTTGCATCTCCTTGGTCCATTGAGTGGTCTCCCCAATCCTAAAATTCTAACTTGGGTTTCTTGAACAATTGCCTCTAAGTTACATCAAGTCTAGAAAGGGATAATTATTTTGATGTAAGATGGTTAATTCAACCCATAACCTTCATAATAACTCTATGATAAAAGTAAGTGTCCTAAAAATGGTTGGTCAAACACTTAGTTCTATGGATTTCATTCCTAATCAAGTAATGGAAGGCCAAGTCTGACTTAATATTTAGTTGGGGGATTTTTTATGCATAAAATTATCTTGTTTTATCTTTTACATGTCTTTAAAATATTTAAAATATTTTACTTAAGTGATTAACCATG
This sequence comes from Viscum album, assembly GCA_963277665.1. Taxonomy (NCBI): domain Eukaryota; kingdom Viridiplantae; phylum Streptophyta; class Magnoliopsida; order Santalales; family Viscaceae; genus Viscum; species Viscum album. Next base: position 913,331,156 of record OY728145.1, read on the forward strand.
TTTTAATAAAACATTTATGTATAATATATTTATTTATATTTCATCTTTGCACATTAGTTCATCTATTTATGTGATCACAGTGTTGCTTCTATAAAATAAATAATGCATAAGATAGAAATAAATAAATAAATAAATGACGTAATCATGAGCTTATTTAAATATTGATTTATTGAGTGGAAAATAAATCCACCTATAACGTAGGAGAAAACTCCTTGTGCATATCTTTACCAGAGTTACAACATTCCACCTATCCACCTATGTATCACATGGGTTGGTATCTACTTAGTTCCATCTTGAACCACCGCCACATGCTTTGGGATACTACATTTATTACATGTATTTATAACTCACATGAATGTGATAGGAACTAGAGGATTAGTCTATGGGGAATTATATAAATCACCATTGGACAAATAGGTACTACATAAAAAGTAGGGAGATATGACTCATTGGCCATCATATTTAATTTAATAATAAATAATTTAAAACCCATGCAATAAAATAAATTAAATAAAACCAACACATACACTGGTCTTTTCCAAGCTCATGAATGGTCATACACATGCAATGAATGCACAAAAGTACACTGAACAACATTCATTTCTATTTGTTCTTTATTATTAAGATAAATGTGCTTGCATTAATTAATTAAATACCTTTTATCTTAATAAAAATCTAAATTCTTGACATGATCCCCTGCCCCCAAAGTGTACCACTCCTAGGCCGAAAATGAGTGAAGAGAGAAGGTGAATGCCCGAGTCCTACTTCCAGTAGGTCCAGGGTTAGCAACAAGAACTAAGGGTATAATAAACATACATATGGGAGGCATTACTCTCTAAGAAAACATGAAAAAGAGAGAGATAACAAGGATACACCAATCAAAACCTACTCAGACATATATATATATATATATATATATATATATATATAAATCCCAAGTGAAAACATGAAATGCTATACAGTACTATAAAAACTTAAAGTAAAACTAAAAGTACCAAAAGGTAATGATGAAAGCGACTATAAAGCCCAAAAAACTCCCGAGAAACCCTGAACTAGTAATATCCAGCCCGATCTCTAACCAGATCTGGTGATAAAACATGATTTATTGAATATTTTATTGATAATAAATGATATAATTTCCTCAACTTGTGTTCAATATGTTTATTTATAGAATATTTGGGATTATACCATTCATTTTCAAATTTGATGAAAATTCTATTTTTAACCCTTTAAAGTGAACTTTTGTATTTTGGCCAAAAATATTTTTATGTAAATTATTAAAACTTTAAATTTTGTAACATAAGTCCTCACTCAATGGGATAAATTTTTTATTCAGACCATAGGATATGGATAATGAATTTTGATGGAGTAAATGATCCATGAATTAAAAGATGGATTGGACTCTCCATACTCAACACTACTTCACCATTTGGGCCATATATTCTTCATCCATGTTTAGATTAGGCTCAAATTTGGTTAGTAGACAAAGGAACCAATTACTCACAAATCTTCATGCTTTAAATATATATAGTTCATGAATTTTTAGGGTAAGAAAGGTGGTGAAAGTTTTATTAAAATATTTTTAAAAATTCCCCAATTCACACTTGTAACCTCTTGTATCCCTAGCCTCCCATACCCTATATAAATATGTATTTTTATCACTTGTATGGAGTTTTAATTTTATTAGTAATTTGAGAAAATATGATAAGTGGTTCCACTCTATTTCTCCAGAAAATTCAAGAGGGGGAGCTATTGAAGCAAGGATTCCTTCATCAAAGCCTCATTATTCTTATTCTCCACATTGTAATGTTTGTGTTTTCATAATAAAATTATTAGTTTATATTCCATTTATTATATTTTGTTCAATTTTATTATTATTTAAATCAATTAATTGGTCAACAAATCAATAGTATAAATGTGAATGGGTTATACCCATTCCAAACCTTTATGAATGCAATTTTTTTATATGATGACTACACCACCCATAAAAGAGTAGTCTTTATTAGTAATAAATCTACCTCTAACATTATTAATTTATTTGTTTTGAATAAATGAGATATTAAAATTCACATAATATGATCTATGAATTGAGTTTCAACTTAAAATAAACTAATTAATAAATTTAATAATTAATATAAAACACGTGAAGTCGAGTAATGAATGAATTGTGAGAGCGTGATATTAATCGGTTAAATCAAAACAACATGTGATAAATTTAGAGAGTTAAAATACAATACAAAAACTAAATTTATCCTAATTTATAGAACTAATATATTCTCTAATTTACCACTGACCATAAGCTAGCCTTAGAATGATAATCAAAGTAGGGTGCTACGATTGCATGTTTTGAAGCTATCCTAGAGTTTGACTAATTTTATCTTTGTGGTTAAGTTAAATCCCATAGAGTTTATGGGTTAAAAAATTGGGGGATTATAATTAAGTGGAGTCTAATTTAAATGATAATTATTAATAAGTAATTTAATAGGTGGAGTTATATTTATTACACCTTCTCAAAACATTTTATAAAAAAATATTCTTGTTGTGTTTTATCAATAAAAATTCAAAAAAAAAATTGTCTTCTAGTATAAATATTATAGTTTTATAAACATTAAAAAATCCCATAATTTTAAGTAGTGTTTTTATTTTATTTTATTTAATTTCCAAAATTACTTTAATATGTTGTTTTAATTACTTCCTCCTTTGATAGACAGTCTTGGTCAGCCACTATATTGCACCTAAATACACAAAATCCACACATAATTTAAGAGTGTCCATGTTAGCACCTTTAAAATTGGTACCATTTCTAGGGAGAAAATTAATTTATTCAACCAATTAGAGGTTTTTTAATTTTCATTTCATTCTCTTATTCTCTTATTTCTTCCTTCTTTCCTCTTTCTCAAATTTTTATTAGACCATCAACTCAAACTTCTTATCTTTTTATTATGATATAATTTTATTCATTTAATTTTTCTTTGGTTTATGAAATGAAATAAACCTAAGGATCTATTAGATCTTGACCCTAAGATTGAATGTAGCCTTAGGGATTGAATCAGATAGTCTCAATATATGGGAAGTTTCAACATTCACCCAGTTGGGGAATTCTTCTATTCTGGGAACATTGAAATTTGAAGCCGTTATGAATCAAACTTAAAAATAGAACCAATGGATTTAAATAATAAAAATTAAATTAATATAAACATTCTATAATTGGATACACTAGACATTAAATATCAACTAAATTGTATTTCATACCCAAACCTTGAACCATACTTTTAATTAAAATATGGACTGATACACCTTCTTCAAAAATTTATTGGAATCTTCAGCAAGGATCCCAGTAAACATATAAAATAATTTAATGTAGTTTTCTAAACCCTAAAACCAAGAAATTTCTTTGAATTTCAAATAAAACTAAGTTCATTACCATTATCACTTGATGGAACTATAAAATGTTGGATGTATTATTTACAACATGAAGATATAACATGTTGGAATGATTTGAAACATCTTTTCTTGTAGTAATTTTTCCATCACCAAGGACCACTACCATTTAAAAATAGATATCAAGAATCAAGAAATCCCAAGGATAGTCAATGTATTAGTATTGGGAGTGATTGAAGAAGTTGCATACAATATTCCTACATCACCAAATCAGTGAGAAAATCCTTATCCAATACTTCTATGAAGGCCTCACACCTATGAAGAGGAGGATGATGGATGCCACAGCTGGAGGGGAATTGGTAAAAAAAATACCAGTAGCCGCACATTCATTGATGGATAAGATGTCACAAAACTCTCAACAATTTGGTGATCGATATATAACACATGTTATAAGAGTAAATCTGGTAAGTATATATGCTCTTGAAAATCATTTAATTAATACTATGTTGGAAAAATTGACCAATATGGTGAGAAAAATTACTTTGGATCAAAAGAACTCCCAAACCCCTCTTACGAGGCCTTGTATAATTTTCACTGAAATAGACCACCCAATAGGTTGTTTCTTCTAATTATAAGAGATAGGATTGAAAAACCGTATTAACTGGGAGACCATATCAGCTGCAACAACAACCACATCACCAGAAGAAATATTATTCCTTTGGACCAATATATAACCAAGGGTGGAAATATCAATCAGACATGAGGTATAGCTCTGGAAAACAACCAAGATCTATCTTTTCAATAAAACTTCCAACAACCTAATCCTTAGCAAAAGGGTTTTCAACAAACTAAAAAGATATTTGAAGTCCAAGCATTGAAAAGTCAACAAAAACAAGGTAATTCTTAACCAAAGGCAGATTCTAATACCCATGAACATTTGAAACAAATTATTATTAATCAAAAGAATGAGATAAAGTGTCAATGTTTGGAGTTAAGGGAGTTAAAGTTGCAAATGATCCAGATTGTCACTACCCTCCATGAAATGGTAAGTAAGAAATCTGAAAATATTTCATCCCAACCTACTCCAAATACCAAGGGTAATGTCAGTGCCATCACATTGAGAATTGGTAAGAAAACAACTAATACATCTTCACCAATATTTCCACTGGGATTCAATTCAACCCCAGAGAAGCCCCATTCAGGACCAACTAATGATAAACCCAAGGAGAAATATAATGGTAAGAAAAATATTGATTATTTTCCTCTTAAACCCCTTCCATTTCCAAATAGAGTTGTACAATCCAATAAGATAGCTGAATAGGTGATTCAAAAAGAGGTTTTAGATATATTCTAGTGAATTTATATCAACATTACAATACTTGAAGAAATCAAGAAAATTCCAATGTATGCCAAGTTTTTGAAAGAAATGTGTACAAATAGAAGAGGTATAAAAGGAAATGAGAGGATAAAACTTCAGAGGAATGTATCTGCAATCATCACACCAAACTTGGTGATGCATATAAATTTCAAGTACCCTAGGACATTCACCATTCCATGCACCATAGGGGTGTTTCATTTCTCTAATATTGTATATGATTTGGGTGCCTCTATTAATGTCACTTCTCACTTTGTTTCCTCTTCCTTTCAGGTTAGAGATCTGAAACCAACAAGGGTGGTGGTGTAACTAGAGAATAGGGCCACAACATACCCAATAGGAGTCATTGAGGATGTATTTGTTTGGGTAAGGGACATGATATTTCCTATGGATTTCTACGTGATGAATATGGAGAATGATTAGGAAAATTCTCATGATCCCATCATTCTTGGTAGACTCATCCTAAAAACTACCAAGACAATAAAAAATTACCATGAGGGTATACTTTCTATGGAGTTTGAATATGAGATTGTATGATTTAATATTTTATACTCCATGAAGTACCCCTCATAGGACCATTCTAGTTTCTTCATCTCCCATTCTGACCCATCTTGTGCTGATTATCCAAATAATTATTTTCAATATTTTCCAATAGGGGATCATTCCATACTTATATATATCTTGAGGATTGGTTCTTATTTTATGTCAAAAATTACTATCACAAATATTTATCATGATCAAACCACACTCATTTATGATTTTGATGTGGATTCTTATTCTTATTCTGGGAATATAATTTCATATTATGACATGGAGTTAATTTTACAGATGAATTTTATGTATTATTCACTAATATTGATGACGTATATTTAAAACCTAACATTAATTGTGCACATATATTAGTTTTGACATCATTTACATAAATACTGAACCCACCCAAAATGAAACTCAAACCATTTCCACAAAATATAAAATATTCATACTTGTTGAAATATGAAAAATTGTCTATAATAATTGCTAATAATATCCTACCTGAACAAGAAACACAACTTTTAAATCTTTTAAAGAATAACATTAGGGAAATTGGATGGACCTTAGCAGAAATGATGAGAATATTTCCTTCCATTTGTATGCATAGGATCCTTTTAGAGTATAAGGATAAACCAGTTAGGAAACCACAAAGAAGACTTAACCCCACACTATTAGAAGTTTTGAAAAAAGAGGTGGAAAATTTGTTTTAGGTTGGAATAATTTACCCCATTTATGACTCTCAGAGGGCAATATATGTCCAAGTTTGACATAAGAAAACCGATTTCACTATTATAAAGAAATAAAATGATGAACTAGTTCCTATGAGAGTACAAGATAGTTGGAAAGTGTGCATAGATTATAGGAAACTAAATTAATCTACTCATAATAAAAAATTACCACTTACATTAATTGACCATATGCTCAAGAGACTTGTAGGTAAGAAACACTATTTCTTCTTGTATGGTTTCTCTGATTATTTTTAGGTTCCCATTACAGAATATGACTAGGATAAAATGACATTCACTTACCCATTCGGTACATTTTTCTTACCGAAGGATGCCATTCAGACTTTATAATGTCTTAGGTACCATCTAGAGATGCATGATAATTATATTTTATTATTTACTTGAGAATTTCAGAGAGTCATTTAGGTATTATTTTACTATGTATGGTTCTTCATTTAATTAATGTATCTTGAGTTTGGGTAATGTGTTTCATCGTTTAATTGAGAAAAAATTGGTTTTGAACTTTAAAAAATTTCATTTCATGGTAAAGAAGGGAATTTTCATAGTTCATGTAGTTTCACAACATAGAATTGAGGTTGATAGATCTAAGGTATACATCGTTTCATCCTTTTCATAACCTATATGTGTGCATAGTGTTTGATCATTCCTTATACAAGATGGTTTTTATCGGTGCTTCATCATAGATTTCAATAAGATCTCTCCACCCTTATCTCGATTGGTTCAAAAATATATTAACTTCTTTTTTGATGATTCATGTAGGATATCACTTTATAAGATAAATAATAGTCTCACAATTCCACCGATCATACAACCCCCATGGTGGGACCACCCATTTGTTCTTATGTGTGATGATTTAAACTTTATAGTTGGAGAATTATTATCTCAGAGGGGAAAAGGGTAGTCCCATGTGATTTCTCATGTTTCAAGGGATTTGGATTCAGACCAATAAAATTAAACCACAATGGAAAAAGGTGTTTTTTTATATTTTCTTTATACAAATTCCACTCTTATTTATTGGGATCTAAAGTGGTTGTTTTCTCTGATCATGTGGATTTGAGGTACCTCACAATGAATCCAGATGAAAATCCATAACTAATTTATTGGATTATCTTTCTTAAATAGATTTACATTGAGATAATGGATAAGAAGGGGCCAGATAACTTGGTGGATGACCACATGAGTATGATCACTGACATGTTAGATCATGATACCAAAAACCAAGTACCACTTTAGAACACTTTCCCTAATGAGAATATCTATGTCATCTGAGTATGCATCCTTAGTATGAAGATTTAGTGAATTAATTTGTTTCATGTTAAATTCCAAAAAATTTAAAGAAACACCAAGTTCAAAAATTGAAGAGTGAATCTAGTTTTTATGTGTGGGATGATCCTTACCTTTGACGCATTTTTATTGACCAAATCATTAGGATATGTGTTTCTGATCATGAGTTTGAGTCTATTTTTCATTTTTGTCATACAATTTCTTGTGTTAGATTCTTTAAACCCCAAAGGATGACTAATAATGTCTTAGTCTCTGGATTATATTTTTCTACCTTGTTTTGTGATACCCATGTGTTTTTAAGTCATGCTCTAGTTTCCAACACATTGGAAACATTTTTAAGAGACATGAGATGACCCAAAACCCATATTATTTGGTTATATTTTGGATGTATGGGGAATTGATTTTATGGGTCCATTTACAAGATCATTTGGTTTCTTGTACATTATTTTTGTTTTTGATTATGTTAGTAAATGGGTGGAGTCCAAGGCCACCAAGATTGATGATTCTCATGTTGTAGTGGATTTTTTTAAAGGATCAATTTTTTTTAGTTTTGGAGTTCCAAAGGCTATCATATTATGACAACACTTTGGCTTCCCTCCTTTTAAATTATGTGGTGAAATACAAAACATCAACACCATACCATCCCTAAAAAAAGGTTTGGCCAAAGTTTGAAATCGAGAGTCAAAACAAATTTTGGAGAAAATCATGCAGCCGAATAGGAAGGACTAGAGAAAGAACTTGGATGATTATCTATGGGATAATAGTGATCCATTAAAAAATACCATTGGTATGTCCCATTTTTGGATCATTTTTGGGAAATCATTTCATCTTCCTATGGAGGTCGATCATCAGGAATATTGGGCTATAAAGAAACGCAACATAGATTTCGACCAAGATGGAATTCAAAGAAAGTTGAAAATTCAAGAGCTTTAGGAGATTCAATTTTCATTATATGAGTAATCAGGTTTCTATAATGAAAGATAAAAATAAACTGATGATAGAATGATCCAAAATATGAGTTTCATATAGGAAACAAAATCCTTCTCTATAATTCCCAATTGAAGTTGATGCCTAGTAAGTTTTATTCTAGATGGTTGGGATATTATGTTGTATAAAATATTTTCCTTATGGTGTAGTGTATATCACACAAGAGGAAACAAGAGTGAGCTTTATAATAAATGGGAAATGTTTTAAGAAATACATTGAAGGGATTCTCACCAATTTAGTTGATTTCATCACACTGCATGACCCCATCATCACCTGAGGATATCAGGTTGTCCCTAACCCTTTCACTTTTATATTATTTGAACTATTTAAAATTATACATTTCATGTGAATTTATCATATCATAGGTTCACACTAGGGACAAATGAAATATTTTAAGTGTGGGGGAGGGGAAAAAATTTTATGGTAGTTTATTTAGGATTTTTTTTGTTTTGCCTGTTCTCTGTTTCTTTAAAAAAGGAAATGGAAAAAACATATCATGTAATATGCTCATTTAAATGTGGATCATATGGAAAACTCATGTTTACAAAATTCATTGGTAGCATGATAATAATGAGAAATATTTCATCCTTAGGGGTTGTTTTTTATAAAAATTTAAGTTGTCAATGATATGATTGGTTTTTCCATTATAAAAACTTTTAGATTTTGACACCATTATTTATGATAGTTTTTCATGGTAAATTGTGTCATTGATTTATCCACACAATTTTTCACACAATCATGAATTTTAAAATTATTCCTACTCAATTAAAGATATATATAAGTTAGGTTAAGAAAAATTTCATCTTATATCAATGGTTGATCCATACATTCATTTCTCTTCCAATCAATTTCATTACTATACCGAATTGACCTATGAATGTGAAAATCATATTCGAAAGTCGTACGCCCTAAAAAAATAAATAAAAAATATATTATTTTAATAAATAATGGAGTGATGAAATGTATAACACATGGGGATATGTATGTTGAGAGCTTAAGGTTTGACTTTCAAGAATGATTAAGTGAGTGGGTCTTGAAATTTTATTGTAAATGAATGTAGAACATTTTTAATGGAATTACACTAGGTAAGAATAAATGCTTTACAAAATCTTAATATACCAAATAAACAGTGGAGATATGATTTTGAAATGATTGGTACACACATGTGGGGAATTAATGGCATGATAGACCCATAACTTGTTTCGCTTTGATTGGTGTAATTAATCTCACTAGATTTTGTTTTTGATAAAATTTATGAGATAATGAATTTAAATTTTTTTGAGATTTAATTCTTGATGATATTATTACTATTACTATATTACCACTATGGATTGAGAAATATCAATATGCATATCTTGTCACAATTTTCTGGATTATATGGTATGAGGTTTTTCCCAGGAGTTAAAAAGGATAAGTGTGGGGGAGTTGATAAAACAAATTTTTATAAAATATTTTATTGATAATAAATGATATAATTTCTTCAAATTGTGTTAAATATGTGTATCTATATAATATTTGTTATTAGATCATTCATTTGAAATTTTGATGAAAATTATAGCTTTGTCCCTTTAAAGTAAACTGTTGTATTTTGGACATAACTATTTTTATTTAACTTATTAAAAATTTAAATTATGGAAAAATAATTCCTCAATCAATGGGATAAAACTTTAATTCAGAACATATAAGTTTTATCATGAATTTTATTTGAGTAAATGGGCCATGGAGTCAAAGCTGGGCTGGACTTGCCAAATTGAGAACCAATTCACCATTTGGACCATATCTTCTTCACCTAAGACTAGATTGGAATAAAATTTGGATAGTAGATAGAGGGAAAAATTCATCACAAATAATAATTCTTTAAAGATAGTTGGTTCACATGTTTTTGAGGTCAACAGGGAGGTGAAAGTTGGATTAAAATATTTGGCTGAATTTCCCCCTTCACACTTGTAACCTCTTATAACCCTAGCCTCCAATACCCTATATAAATATGTATTTTTATCATTTGAATGGGGTTGGATGTTAATTATGAAGTTTTGGTAAGAGGATAATTGGTTATATTCAATTTATCTAGGAAATTCAAGAGGGATATCTCTTAAAGCAAGGATACCTTCATTGAAGCCTTCTTCTTCTCCACATTGTAATGTTTGTGTTTTCATAATAAAATTCTTATTTTCTCTTCAAATTCTTCTATTTTGTTCAATTTTAATATTATTTAATTAAATTATTTGGGCTAGAAATAAATAGTATAAACATTATTAGGTTATACCCATTCTAAACCTTTGTGAATATAATTCGTTTATATGATGACTACATCGCCCATGAAAGAGTACTTTTTGTTAGTAATCGATCCACCACTAACCTTATTCATTTATTTTTTTAAACCAATGATCTTATTTAATTAACATAATATTATATATGAATTGAGTTTTCAATTTAAAATAAACTAATCAAGAAATTGAACAATTAACAAGAAACACTTGAGGTCTAGTAATGTGTGAATTGTGAGAGTGCGATATTAATTGGTAAAGCAAAACAACATGGGATAAATTTTTAGAGTTGAAATATAATCCAAAAACTCAATTAATCCTCATTTATAAAATGGACATGTGCAATAATTTACCACTAATCATAAACTATCCTTATAATTTAAATCAAAGAAGTGTGTTACGATTTCATGTTTTGAAGCTATCCTAGGGTTTAATTAATTTCATCTTTGTGGTTAAGTTAACCCCCATAGAGTTTGAGGGTTAAAAAATTAGTGGATAATAATTAAGTGGAGTTTAATTTAAATGATAATGATTAATAAGTAATTGAATAGGTTGATTTAGATATATTATTCTTTCTCAAAATATTTTCTAAAAAAATCTTCTCGTTGTGTTTTATCAATCAAATTTCAAAAAAAAATCTACCAGCATATATATTCTAGTTTTATAAAAGTTAAAAAATCCTAATCCTTTTAAGTAGTGTACTTATTTAATTTTATTTTATTTCCAAAATACCTTTAATATGTTTTTTAATTACTTCCTCCTTTAAGATATGACCTTGGTCAGCCACTCTACTACACCAAAATACCCAAATGCCACACATCATTTGAGAGTACCCATGATAATGCATTTCAACCAGTTGACCTCAAAATAGTTAATGTAAATGTAGGGTGAGCGTAACAGTATACTTATTAGGGCCCTCCCTAAAGCCTATCATGCAAAATATAATGAAATCATGCTAAATCATAGTTAATAATATTGGAACTAACACATCACCTAAATAGGTATACTAAGTACCTAGCCTCACAATGGATAAATATCAATAAGTATCACATAAAAGAGAGAATAAAATACTGTAATAACACATCAAGGGTACCCCAATCTTGTTTCTCCACTAGTTTTCCACTCTGTCCCAACATTGCATGTTCTGATCCATTTCTCTCCAAAATAATCCTACCTTAAGACACCTGAGAAAGGCATCACAATATGCACCTCATGCATCACATCATCACATAATTCCATATCACATTACTATATATAGTAACCAAGTAGTTTCTAGGATCCACCATAGCCCGTATGATGTGTATCATACATCAGTTATTATACCTTAATCCGTCACAACCCATACACTGAGTAAGTACCTAAATCCAAAACATCCTATATACATCATACCTATAATAATCCTTTGGATACCATATTTGAAGACATGTGTGTTTTTTTCATTCCTGAAAAATCATGTGTAAAATCCTATTTTTTTGGGAAACTAAGTGGTTTTGAATGGCATATTTTGGTAGTGGTGGTACGACCCTTCACGTTAAACACACCCTTTTTATTTTCAAGTATTTTAAGTGTAGTTTCCAATAGTGTTTATTCGTAGAACTAGAAACACACAATGAATCCCTTATTCGTGATGTATCATGATCCTAATTTACAAAGGCATGTGGTCATTGTGGAATAGTTCCAACAACACTAAGGGACTCACATTGGTTGAGAGGATGAGAGTTTGGGATAATCGCACCATTTTTTGGGGGAATTATTTCATACTCTAGGACTTTCTTATATATTTAATACACATTCATGAATTATTTATTAAATCTAAAATATAGACCAAGTCACACTTGTATGGAAAATATATTGTTAGAATGTATCATCTTTAGAATCATCTATATGTATCTAAGGTTCTTCATCGATGGAAACAACTCTATGTATTTGAGGTTATCCATCGATGGTACCATTTTTCACATATATTATATATTCTTATTTCATTTATCATATTGATGATGGTTTTAATCAACACAGTGGGTATCTCTGGAACTTATCACCATCTAGGAATATGAGGGTTGTTTTGGTGTCAGGATCAGTCCCATGAAATGGGATTCCTATGTATCCTTGTGAAAGGAATCAAAACCCACATATTTTAGTTCAATTTACTGGGACACATCATACCTTTTAAGGTCATGTGAAAAGGAAAAAAACTTGTAGTTTAACATCATGTGATAAGTATATATAAAAAAAAGGTGCCTAATCAAGGTTGGTATGAGACTTACACTGAAGCAGCCCGAGGGACCTAGAAGGGATATGGCCCCCAGGTGGGAGCATGATCTTACTAGGAATGTAGCCCAATAAGTATGGTGATGAAAAGGTTTATGAAGGAATATGAACTTATGAGTTGGATATGACCCTATTGGGGATATGGCCCAAAGAATATTATGGTGAGTTTGGGGTGTTGGTTTTGAACTTTAGGAAGGCTTCCTATGTATCCCACCTGGATAGGAATCAAATACCATGTAGTTCAAAAAGTTGAGTATTACACCTATGAAGGAGTCCCAATGTTTCTTCATCAAGAATATTTCCCTTTTAAGTTTCATCTCATAAGGAATATGTCCCTTTGATAGGATGGTGACCAGGTTTTGAGGATTACACCGAAAAGGAGGCCCATGATGAAGGCACTTTCACCATTTTGATTAGATGGTCATCATAGATCTATAAACCCAATTGATTCATGATAGGTGTGAGAAACAAGAGACAACATAAGATCATCTAAATTTCATAAGAGCTTACCATGTGATTTAGAGTTTTGGATATGGATTACACCTAAGAGGATTCCCATGTTTTCAGAACCATGATGATAATATCAACTCATGGTAATTTGGAATGAGAGTTGGGGTTGTATGTGTTGCAACCCAAAACATCCTTGAACCAATATGGAAAGATCACATCGTGACTCTATTTTTTTCATGGGGATTAGTGATGGTGAGAAGGTACTGTGCTAGGAATGTAGTTGGAACTGATCCTAAGTGGGGGTGCTGGGGCGCAACCCCCATAGTTTGGACCAGTGGGTGTGAAGGGTTTCCTAAGTAGAATAACTTGGGAAAAGGTTGACCAAAGTGGGGTGACATGGGTGAAGGGTAGCCCAAGTGAGGGTCACCCAGGTGGGAGCTCATGCAAGTGGTTTTCCTAGATAGAGGCTTTCCTATGTAGTTCACCCAGGTGGGGGATTGCCTAGGTGGTTCGCCCAAATGTGGGCTCACCCAAGTGGTTCTCCCAAATGGGGGCTCGCCCATGTAGTTCACTCAGGTGGGGGATCTCCTAGGTGGTTCGCCCAGATGGGGGTTACCCAACTGGTTCTCCCTAATGGGGGATATCCCAAGTAGTTAGACCTAATGGGGGATTGCTTAGTGGTTTTCCTAGGTGGGGGCTCACCTATGTAGTTCATCTAAGTGGGGGCTCTCCCAAGTGGTTCTCTCATATGGGAGATCACCCAAGTGAATTTATAAGGTGGGGACCTCATCCATGTAGAGGGATGGACATAATAGTTTTCCCAATTAGGAATGGACCACTTTGGAGAAGGAGATGTGTGATTAGATATCTCACCTTGCTTCATCTTCTAGGAATTCATCCATCCTATTAAAAAATTAGAGTCATATGGGTCTATTTATAGACCATTTGGAGGACCTATGATAATGATATGTGTAAAGGTGTTGTGTGAGGGACTCATATGAACTAAGTGTGGGAGATACATGAATGGATTTCATGAGGGACCTATGTGATTGGATTGTGCAGGAACTTGAGTGAATGTCTTGTGTGTAAACTTGAATTACTTTATATTTTTTTTCCAACTTCTGATAATCATAACTTTTGATCTATAAGTCCATTTGGTCTCTGTGACAAGTCAAATCAAAGATTTTAAAGATAAATACACTCCTCAATTTTGTTTATACATCCTATAAGGGTGTTTTATGATTCTAAAAGTGCCTGAAAGACACCTAAAATTCATTTTAAGGAAATGATACCTTTTTATTAGTGATTTTAGGAATCCAATGCCTACTCCTAGAAGAGGTACTCTCTCCACTAAGCCACCATATTGGGAAGAATTTATAAGGAATCATTATCCATCATTGTGGAGTATCCTTGTGGCACATAGAAATCCAACCTTCTTCTTCTTATGGCATAGAGACACATTTCTACTCAAACTCAACATTTTTTTTCCTAAGTGAGGATAATATCATCGATCATGTGAAAAAGTTCATAGAATGAATTTTTTATGCTAATAAAAATCCACCACTCAAAATTTTATTTGTTTGAAACAAAAATAAAATTATTCTAAGGAAAATTTAGGGCACTTTGACGCATTCTAAAATCATTTGGATGAATTTGGAGCTATCTCAACTATGAGAGGATGCTCTAATTTTTTCCAAGGTCTTTAGAACAAGAGAGCATAGTTATAATATTTCTATAATTGCATAAGGTATCCTATGACATTTTTATTCTTTTGCATCACCAACCTAATTTTTCTTAAATTGAATATGAAGAAGACTTAGAGACCATGAATTAGATTTTTCTTAGCTTATACTTTTTTGGGGTTTTAACCTAATAATTTTTATTCCTTTTTTGTTTCTATTACTCAATTTTTATTAAATCACACGGAGTGCATATCCAGTGTGCTAAGGTGTAACTTTTACCTAGGGTTCCATTTGTGGGTTTCCAGCCTGGGGAGAATTATGCCCTTCTCCATTGGCAGTTTAGAGTCTTTCAATCTGGCCTAATGCTACTGGTGTTTTAGGTATAATATATTTGACCACGATTTATGGGATGATGACCCGAGCAAGGATCATAGGCCAAGAATGCTTCAAAATTTCTAGGAAATGATTAGGGAAATGTTAAGTCATGATAATGTGATTTATATATTTGAAGGAATAATATGGGATAAGTATACAGGGAATGACCATAGAGAATGTTTGAAAATAAGTTTCCATCATAATTTTGTCAGGTATTATAGAGATAAAAGTGGTTTCTCTTGAGGATGATGGTGCCTCTGGTTGATAGGCCTTTTGGGGTGACTTATATAGATCTGGACTAGGTTTTATCAAGGCATAGTAAAAGCAAAGGTTTCCTATGGTAAAAACATTCTATTACTGATGGTTGGGGAAATATTATAGAGATTATAAGAATCACTAAGTGTCTTGATGAAATTATAATCAATTCATACACAGTTCTTCAGGGTGGTGTTACGAATGACCGAAACCAGAAGGAAAGACTCCTCCCAAACAAGGGTTGAATAATCATGCAGTTTAATGTCATGAAACCAGGATATGGATTGTGTAGTTTAACATCTTATAATAAGGATTTATAGGGATTCAATTTATGGTCATTTATCTTTGACCAAAATATTAGATATTTTCTCTTTTATGTTTATTTAACAAATAATGTTCTATTATTTTTTAGGCATGATGAGGGAAAGTTTTAATCCACAATATAGGGGATTCTAGATCCAAAAAGTGATATGGGATAGGTATAAAAGGAATAACCATAGATAATATTTGAAAATATGTTTCCAAAATAATATCATCAGGGATTATAGAGATAGAATAGGTTTCTCCTAAAGATGAAAGTAATTTTGGTTGACAGGCCTTTTGGGGGTGACTTATATAAATATAGACTAGGGAATATCAATGCATAGTAAAAATGTGGTCTTATAGTATCATACATTCTATCACTAATGTTTGGGGAAATATTATGGAGATCCATATTTCCCCAGACTCGGGGTTTGATTCTTAGAAGGAAGGTTCCTGAGTATGAAAAGAACATTTTGTACCAAAAATAACCCAAAATGAGGAAAATGTTCCCTATATAGGAATGACCCACACATAGGGGGGAGACACATTTTATTCTTTATAAATTTTGGTTGGGATAATACATTAGATCTTCACATCACTAAATATATCATTAATGTGAGAATCAAGACACAAATAGTTTTGGGATAGATTCCCCACAATGATCGATTTAGTGTGGGGATGATGGATTTTATCATATTACAACCAGACTAAGATATAGAATATGAGATTTAATACATATCCTAATAGGATGAGAATCAATCCAAACTTAGTTTTTAGAATAAAAATTCCTTGCATGGGTATAACCCACATGCAGAGAGGAGGAATTTTTTTTAATACAGATTCATAAATGAGGTGAGAACCCACATTGGAATCTCCCATGTTGATATAGATCATACACAAGAGAACGAGATCATTTTTATATTTATCCTGGACTAGGATATATGATAAAATAATCACTATGTATCTCATTGGAATGAGAATCAATCCACACATAGTTCTTCAGGTGTAGGTGTGATAAGAGACCAACACCCAATATAATAGTCCTCTCAAGTGAGGGCCATAACAATGTGCAATTTTATGTCATGTAATAGACCTAAACCATGTAGTTTAACATCATGAAACAAAGATGTTAGGTGTTCCTTTTAAGTCCTTACATCCAAAACCATGCTAACCTAACATGAACTGATATGCATTGATCATGAAGGGAATACTTTATAAAAACTCTTATGCCCACATGAGCTATGATAGGCGTGAGAAAAAAGGAATGACACAATCTTCTTTCACTACATATATAAAATTTAAAATAAAATAAAAGGGAATTCTTATCATGTGGTGGATAGACCAGGATGTGCAATCCATGTATTTCTATGTATCTCATAGGGGTGATAGTTAAGCAATACATAGTGTTAGGACCATCTTAACATAGAATAATAGGGACATTAACTATGTATTTTTTCACTGTTCAGTAAGGATTAATGGTGTCTTTAAATTTTAGGTCATACAAGAAGGACCATAAATATAGAAATGATGAGTTACATAGGGTTTACCAGGCCAAGGATGTTCCAAAATACTTCAAACACAAATAAGGAAATTGTAAACCACTATCTTGGGGGTTTTAAGATTAGGAGAAGTGATATGGGACAAGTACTCAAGGAGTGACCATAGACCATGTTCAAAAAAAAGTTTCTATCATGATGTTTTCCAGGATTACAGAGAAAAAAGAGGTTTCTATTGAGGCTGAAGGTGCCTTTGTTTGATAGGATTTTTGTGGGTGACTTATGCAAATCCATAATGGGGTGTATCAATGCATAGTCAAGAAAAGGTTTTCACTAGTATCATAAATTCTACTACCGATGGATGAATAAAAATAACTTATAGAGATTCAAAATTCCATAGGAAAATGAGTATGATGTGTAGAAGGGATGTTTCTAATCATAAAGGAAGCATTTAGACTGGCATTGGTCATGGAGTGTGAAGTTCCCTAAATATATAAATTTTTTTGTATAAAGGAGAGGGAACATTTTACATACTTCATGGATGGGCCTAGGAAATAAGGTTTGGGAATCGCTAAATATACCATTGAGATGAGAATCAAGCCATATTTAGTTTTGGAATGGCAATGTGGTGGGATACCATCACCAAGGATTGTGATCCACTCAAGAACAGACTGAAATATTAAGCAGTTTTACATCATGAAACATGGACATAAACCATGAAATTTCACATCATTTGGTAAGGAAGTTATCATATAGTTTAAATTATTGTGAATAGTATGTTAGGCTATAGAGTTTAAAGTCTTAAAAATTGGACTATAGTGTCTTGTAATTTTAGGCTCTATGGATAGGATTGGAGATATAGAAATGATGAATGACATAGGGATTACTAGGCCAAGGATGTTCTGAAACAATTTGAATATAAATAAGGAAATTTTAACCCATGATCTTGGGTGTTCTTAGACCATGATAAGTAGTGTGGGACAAGTGTGCAAGGAGTGACCACAGAGCATGTTTGGAAAGTGGTTTCCAGAATGATGTTGCTGGGGATTATGGATATAGAAGAGATTTTTCTTAAAGAAGAAGGTATCTATGGTTGATAGGACTTTTGGGGGGTAATTATGGAATGCATAGTAAAAAAAGTGTCATACACTGTCAAAAATTATATTACTGATGGTTGTATAAAGCTTATGGAAATCTATATTCCACTAGGAAAAGAATTATAATGCATGGAATGGATGTGTCTGAGAAAAAAGGAAGCATTTAGATCAGTATTGGCTGTGGAGTGTGAATTTCCCTACATAGATCTGGCTCAAATCTAGGGAAAGGGGTATTTCACATATTTTATGGTTGGGACTAAGACATAAGGACTAGGGATCACTACATATCCCATCGATATGAAAATCAATTCACATGTAGTTCTGGAATGGGGATGTGGTGGGAGACAAACACCCAGGATAGTGAACCTCTCAAGCACAAACCAAAATATTATGTAATTTTAAATCACGCAATAGGGATGCAAACCATGCAATTTTACATCATGTGGAAATAATATTTTTTTTATAGTTTAATGTCTTATAATTAGTACATTTTTCTATGTAGTTTAATGTCTTATAGTTCAGACTATAGTGTTTTTCAGTTTTAGGTCATATGAGTAGGACCATAAGTCACACCTTTTAAGGTCGTGTGATGAAGACCATTGTATGATTTCAAAAATTATTTCTTGAGAAACATTACATTGGTAGGGGACATAAAAATTTATCCATCAATCAAGATCAAGGAATAAGTTTCATTAGAGTAGACCTTGTGTATGAAATAAGGTCCCCCCCACTTTGACTAAATCATTTGAGGTTTCTTCCCTGGAATCATCGGGGTCTTAAGGACCATTATCAACTATTCTTAGTGGAAGGATCAGAGGTGTAATTTGTTGTTAAAATATCATGCTATCTGATTTTTGGTGGAACTATAAGTGATGAAAAGTATTTATTATTTTCTAATCAAGCTACTCTAATTCATCCATCAATTTTTTGGATTGCTCATTTGCAGGTAGCTGATCACATATGACAATACGAAGTGATTAAAAGTGGACCTCAATGGGTAGGACTAATTTTGTCTTGTATACCAATGAATATGGGGTCACCTTTTTGGTGGTGGAACCATTTAGTTTTATGTCATGTGATAATGAAGTTTTCGTAAATTTTATCATCTTGTGACATGGACATTATGCGATGTAATTTAAAGTTTTATTGATCAAACTATAGTGTTTTAAATTTTTAGGTTGTACAACTTGGACCATAAGCCATTCCTTTTAAGTCCATGTGATGAAGACCATTGGTCATAATTAAAAAAATTATTTATTGAGAAACATTGCATTGGTAGGGGTCATAACAAGCTATCCATTCATCAAGATCAAGGAATAAGCTCTGTTAAAGTGGACCTTGTCTATGGAATAAGGTCCCTCCCACTTGGGCTCAAGATTTGTTGGTTTCTTCTAAGATATAATTGGGGTCCTGGAGACTAGTACTAGTTACCCTTGGAGGAATGAGTGGAGACAAAATTTCTTATTAAAATCTCATGCAATTCGATTTTAGTGAACCTCCAAGTGATGAATTGTATAAATTAGTTTCTCATAGAGTCTCTCCAATTCATCTAACCAGTTTTGGGACTGATCATATATGGACAACTAATCATAGATGGAAATTCAAAGTAAGTGAAATTGGACCTCAATGTGAAGGATTTATTCTATCCCGTATACCATTGAATAAGAGGTCTCTTGTGTGGTGGTGTGGGTTTTAGTTTAGTAATCCCAAAAGGCATGCAATATATTTTCGTTCAATTAATTCTAATCTTTATCCACCATCTTATGGAGTATATTTGATAGGGTCTTATTGAATGCCTCTATCTATCCATTAGCTACTACTTGACAGTGAGACGAATGGTTGGATTTGATATTATACTCTTGATATATCTTTTCCAACTTATTAGAATAGAAATTGGTGCCATATGAGGGACACTAAATCTAGTAATGATATTGGATTTCATGAATCTGATAATGATTTTGGTTATAAATTCTTTGATGGGTATTACTTCAGCCCATTTGGAGAAGAATTTAGTAGCAGTGAGGATGTATTTGAATTGATTTTTTATAGTTGGAGGATTCAACCCTACAATATCTATTCCTCATATGGAAAATGGCCAGGAGTATTTGACTGTGTGTAAAAAATCCAGGGGTTTATGGCTAAAGTTGGCATGCACTTGGTAGAAATGAAACTTTTTGGTTCATTTTGTGAAATACTATTCCATTAAAGGTTAGAAGTATCCAAGCCTCTAGATTTGATGGGAAATCTTGAACTTTGACCGGTGAGCACCACAAGCCCCTGTATTTTCTTATTTCATGAGAGAAATAGTCACTTCTCCTTTAATTCACCTGAGAAGGAATTCATCCAGGCCCCACTTATGAAGGAATTTCTAGTGATTGGGGATATCATAAAGAGTTAAGTTAATTGCTCAGTAGATGATTTTATCTTTTTCATATTTGTCTAATAATAGAACTCCATTTTCAAGGTAATTCATAGTGGGTATCATCTAACTAGTTATAGGATAGTCTGGTTTAAGAATAGAATTAAACTTGTTGATTTATTCAATTTTGACATGAATAAAAGGTGAGTACATTCAATGGTGTACAATAATAATGACTATTTCATCCTGGTTTGGGTTCTCCAAATCCATAGCCACATTCAACGATGCATATGTATGGTAATTTTTTGATCATGGTACATAAGTCAATGTTATCACCAAGGGTAATTCATCCATTATTCATTAGACATATCCAAGCATGGGGTTTATCTCTTCATTTTTGATGGTGTAATCACTGTTAATCCTCTTGATTTACAACTTTGGATTGCCTTTTACCTTAAAGTGGTACACTGGAATTTTAAGTTCTTGTTATAGCCCTATAATGAGGGCCTAATATTCTACCTCATTTTTTGTTAATCCTTCTGATAATAGGAAAGAGTAAGGTAAGAATACCTTTTCTGAGGATATGAGCACAACTCTTAACCTGAATTTATTGATCTTAGGGTCTTCTAATCTATTTCTTATTGGGATTTAAGACATACCGTCAAAATACATCTCCCATATCTAGGGGGAATCTTGAATAGAGAATATATCTTCATCATGAAATTTAGTAATTAACAATGTTGTTTTTGGAGATGGATGTTCTGCAAGAAAGTATGACAGTTCTTTCCCCGTTATCACTTTCTAAGGAATGAACTGAATCTCAAACTTCTATAAGATGACTTCCCATCGTGACAATCATCCGGTCAATATAGGATGGATGATGATGTCTTTGAGTGAGTTTCTACGAGAGAACAAATGAACCTCATGGTGCTACAGGTAATACCTAAAATTCTAAACCATGAAAATTAATGCTAGAAAACACTTATAAATATCTAAATAATGTTTTTGGTATTGAGAATGTTTTGAATGATATAATAGAGGAAGTTTTCCTTATCAACATAATTCTTTCGTGTAAGGAAAGAACCCAAAAATAATTCTAATGATTCAACATACAAGATGAGTGGATCCCTCTCAATAGGCGGCATCAAGATAGGTGGACTCAAAAGATATTTCTTAATACTGTTAAATGATTCCTGAAAGTCTTCAATCCATTGATATGTACTCCCCTTTTTCATTAACCCGATGAAGGGAAAACACTTGCCAATGAGGTTTTCTATAAAGCACCGAATATAATCAAGGTGTCCCTATAATTCCCTCTACTCTTTGATGTTTTTAGGTTGGGAAATATCAAGGACAACCTTTATATTCTTACGATCGGATTTGATTCCACAATGGTGTACCATGAAGTCGATAAAATTTTCGGAGGTAACTCTGAACACACATTTCAAGGGGTTTATCTTTAGGACATGCTATCAAAGTTTATTGAAGATAAAATCAAAACCATTCAGGTGTTCAGAATGATGCTGAGACTTAACCACCAGATCATTGATATAGCACTCAACATACTTTCCCAAAAGGGTTTGAATATGTGATGCATGACACATTGGTATGTAGCACCAACATTCTTCATACCAAAGGGAATTAACCAATGGAAATACACCCATTATAGTGATCCAAAAGAGGTGAATTCATTTTATTCAGGGAACATATTGATTTGGTTCTATCCTGAATAGACATCAATGAAGTAAAGGTCCTGGTATTCACTTATAGAATCAATTAGTATTTCTGTGATTATAATCGGGAAATCATCTTTCAGTCAATGTCGGTTGAGATATCTAAAGTCGATGAAAACCCTGATTTTACTATTCTACATCTTTACTGGGACTATATTGTCTATCCATTTTAGATAGTATAATTCCTAAATGAAATTTTCCTTAATAATCTTGTCAACTTCAGCCTCAATTTTGGAAGCATGAGTCAAGTGCATTCTTCTGGCTACCCATTTGTAATCCTAATGGTTTTATGGAAAGACCAAGTGGTGAGTGACTTCCTCAGGATCAAGGCCCAAAATTTCTATGTAATTCCATGAAAACATGTCCCAATGTTTCTTTAAAAATGAGGTATATACCTCTTGTTCTTCAGAATACATGGTCATGCTAATAAATGTGGTTCATTGGTCCTCCTTTATACCCAGATTTATTTGTCCTCATCAATAGTGGTAGAGACACATTCCTCAAATACTGGAGGGGAATCCCTAAGGTTCACCTCCTATTCCTCTTCCCCTTCCTCTTCTGCTTCCTCTTCCTCTTCCTATTTCTATTCCTTTTCTTCTTCCTTTTCCTCTTCTACCTTACACTTCGAGGAAGTAGGTGGTGAAAGAAATTTCTCAGGGTTGGGAGAGGAGTCAACATTTTGATATCGGGAAGATGAAACAACTTTCTCCAACTCGACTAATGACATGGGGTTTCTTTGAAGCTAAGGGGATGTAGTGAGTTCATTTTCACCCAATATTTTACCACTATTTGGAAGTCCAATGATCATTTCATCACTATCAGACTCAGTCTTCATGACTGATATCCTTAAATTAATTGAATATATACCAAAATTAGGACTTTTATCGTTGATATGATTGATGGGAATAACATATTATTTGTTGATATATTTTAAGGGACTATCCATGGTCATTTCTAGATCATTCAGGGTAGTGACCTAGGTATCAATGTCATTCATGGGTTGCTTCTCTTCCCTCTGGAAGAATCCTGCATCAATATATTGTGATTCAAAAGATTTAGATGAGGATTTATCACCATAAAACATTCCAATTTTACCATTAATTCAATATTTGAGACACTAATGGTATGATGAGGAGGACTTTTCATGCTGATGCAATGAAGGTCTTCTCAGCAAAATGTTAAAGACCTTATATCACCGAACAACTAGAAATTCTGAGTTGGATACAAGAACCCCAAACTGATCCCTGATCTTGATTATTTTGAGTGTATTTTTCCCACTTTTTTCATAGACCTATAGCATTAGAGTAGAAGGGGACATGTGGGACTTACTATAACCTAGTAAATGAAGTGTTTTTATTAGAATTAGGTTGAATTATGATTAATTATCAATGAAAACCCGTCAAATATCAACATATTTTATCCTACTAGACACATAATAGGGTTTTATGTATACCCGTATAATGAAATATTTATCTTGATATGTGAAATAGATAATCATGTGGCATTTTATAGGATCGATCTCTACATGATATAATTCAACAGTAGAAACCTCATCTTCAAACTTTTGAGGGCCTAGAAAATCCTCTATGAGTGCTTCCTAAAGGTATTTCTACAAACTGAGAGCATCTAAGATCGAAAATTTGGCTGACATCAGGGCCAATTAATTTAAAATTTCATACTTTTTGGATAAAGGTTTATGATTCTCAACATTAATCTTATCTTTCATAGGTTCTTTAAGATCTAAAGTACTTGATTTAGGAATATCATCCCTTGTAATAAGAGTTGAAGGCACTCCTATCCTCAGTGGTTTATGATGAATATGTCTAATTTCTTAATGAAGTTGATTGGATAATTATACCCCCTATAATCGATATTCTAGGATGATTGGGTATGAGTGACCTTTGACATATGTGGGGGATTTTTCCTAATTTTTCTGGGCCTTCTAGAGGGATCTCCCATGAGTTTTGGTGGTATATAATGCCTGAGAAGAGACATGTCTAAAATATTAAGTTCTTCCATGACTTTGTCTTCCTCTACACCCTCAGCTTTTGTAGTCTCTTTTTATACTTCCCTAGTTAGGTGTAAGAAACTAAATTTTATGTCCATATTCATCATTAGAGAATATATACATTAAGTTAATGAAATTAATTGAAATAAATATTAATTCTTCATCTAATGAGAATTTCGTTTGGCGGGTCAACTCTTGTGGCACCATTTGGTGGGGCACTGCTTGTACTTTCAGGACTGAAGGTATGAAATCCAAGAGTGTCAAATCTAACTTTGGCCTTGTTACTAGTTCATCTTCTTGTGTTGTTTTCTTATCTTTTGACCATGTCATTTTTTAGAAGACTGGACTTTGGAGGGATGCAATGTTGATGGAGTCGGTTGTGCCATAATAGAAGTGACTTCAGGAACAATTGGTTATTTCAACTATGATCGTAGGATAGAATGATCCCAGTTGACTATTTTTCTAGTCATAAAATCACTTAACTTATATTCATTCAACCTATTCCTTCTGAGTGGTAGTGGAAACACATACTACCTGTAAAGGTGGTTTTCCCAGCTTCACTTACCTAGAATCAACCATATATCGAAAGGAATATTTGAAAATGAAACATTCCTATATGGTGTGACCCAATATTTTCTAAAAGGGTAAATAATTTGGGTGATCATAACAGTTTAATCGGTTAGGTATTTTGGATTCTATTAGGGTTAATAGGTTATTTTCCAAGGCAACTATGAAGTAGTTAGAAACCCGCTCATCTCGGAAGGAGTAGATTTTTTTATTCTAGTCACCAAATTGGAAGCATTTAAACTCTTTACTTTCAACCCAATGAGGATACTACTATCGATGATGCTATTTAGGAGGAGGTATCATGCTAGGAGGTGCAGTCTTTAGGGTTTGATCTAGCACGGAAGTCGGTTTCAACACAATTGTTACAACTTCCACTCTACCCATCCTCTTCCCTTGAGACACTGATATGGGATGATAGTTAGACTTGGTTATCAAAATAAAATCTTCCAACCTTTGTGATACTATGGAAAGATCCCAAAATACACTATGATACTTTACTGGGATAATCGGTGTTTGTAGTTCATCATGAATATTCTCAATGTAAATACCAAACAGATCTTATTGATGGAGCTACAAGATCAGGGAATAATTCAAACTCTTACACCAAGAAATGAAATATAACACACTCTCATTTTCTCATTGTACACATTTTGAGAGATCTAGGACTATTATGTTCTACTTTATAGAGTTGAATTGAAAGATGAATTGTCAACGAATAACATCCCATCCCTTGATTGATCTGGATGGTAGACTAGTATATTAGGTAAAAGATGGTCAATCTAAATTCTATAAAAAAAATCTGATATTATTCACTTTTTACTTCTTGAGGGTCCCCATCATGGGGCCACAACTAGACACGAAGTTTTTCAGATACTGTTCCAGATCCCCTGAACCATTGAATGTCGGGAACATAGGATTCCAAATGTTTAGAGAAGGAAGAGTTACATCCACCCATTCAGGGTAAGGATTCCTCTATGGTCGTACTAGTTTACATTGACCTTCCACAAATTATAATTTATCCACCAATTTTTTGATATATTCAATGATTTGGGAAAGAATGGACAATTTTGAAGGAGCCTAAGCAAGGGGAACAATAGGTTAGGCTAGCTAAGGTATTTATTCTTATACTCCATGTGGGTAACCAAAAGGGACAAGTATGTGAGGATATGTGTTGATGCCATCCAATTAAGAATATGAAAAGATAAAAGGGAAGAAATAACTGATGCATGGGTATTATTTTCTCTATAAAGCAAAGGAAGAGAAGGTGGCCAAGACATGCAGATTTTGTAACCTTAAAAAGGAAATGCGATCACATGTCCTTTGGAAGGTCATTTGAATGGGTCATGCACAGTGCATGATCTTCTTGAGATCATGTGGAGCACCTTTGACAAGATTCTCTATTCTTGATAAGGTTTCCAAGACACTCAATAATCATACAAATGTTTCTATACGAGTTCCTTCGAGTCACACAACTTTCCAACCAGCAGGCACCTTCAAATCATTCAAAACCATTATAAAATAAAGGATAAAAGTATGAAAAAGGCGGATACCTTATGAGGTTTTTTATATTCATGTGACATGATCATGCAGTTATCAAGACACCATAGATCCACAAAAACATATCCACCTTGTCTCACAAAATCACATCGATATACCACCTTCATCACATGAAGGTTCTCAAACATGTCCATTCGATTATGCACCAACCCTATGGCTCTATAAGACAAGTGGAGGAGCTGTCCATGATAATTCTCACATGCTGGAACAAGATCCAACATTAATAACACAATGTACCATGGAAAAGCAAAGTAACTAAATAGGATAAGGTGTGCACTCCATCGAAAGGTCTCATATTGATCATGTGATGCCCTCATAGGAAACTAATGGGAAAGGGCCAAAAAACCCTTGTAAAATAAAGGATGAAAATATGAACAAGGTAAAAGCCTTTTGCAGTCGTTCATATTCATGTGACATGATCATGCGGTTCAAAAGACCTCGCAAATCCCCTAACATGTACAACTTATCATGCAAGAGAATATTGACATGCCCTTTACATCATGCAAAGGTTCTTGGATATTCCCATTCAATTATGAACAACCAATTCGAATTCATAGATGAGTAAAGGGTTTGTTCGTGACAATGATCATGCATCATAAGATGACCCATTATTGGTCACACAACACATCATAGGCAAGGAGAGTGACTAAATTTGACAACACACATGTAACTTCATGAGATCCACAATCCATGTAAAATAAATAAGGAACTAAAATAGGAAAAGGTGGAAGCTTCTTACTAAGAGAGGATATGCTAGCCTTCATGAAAAAGGGTTCATATGACCCATTGATCATGTGAGCCCCCAAAAAGCTAGCATGATCTTGAAAAGTCCCTTAGACATGTTAGCCTGATTTTTCGAAGGCCCCCCTATAAAGCCACCATTGTCTTGCAGAAGACCCTAGACAATTCATCTTCAATCTTGAGAAGTCCTTCCCATGGGCATACTAATTTTGCAAAGACACCTAGACATATTGGACTGACCTTATGAAAACTCTTTAAATTTTTTACATTGTCAAGAAAAATCCCTTTGATCATCCTAGGTCCAATAAAAATGGTAAAGGCGGAACATTCTCATGATCATTGAATATCACAGAATTCCATAGATAGCATATAGTAGGATAATGTGAAGTGTGTGATACCAAAACCCTCAACTGACTCCATCCCAAATCTGTGAGATAAATTTCATGATCAGGGTGACGAGGAATATAAATCCCTCCTCCCTCAGCAAACAAAAGGCATCCAAAACCCATGGATGATGGGAAAATGCTACATGGGAGTGAAGTAGAGGACTTATCAGAGTGTCTATTTACATGATCAAAAAGGTATTCTATTAGGTAATATCTGGGGAATGACTTAAGGGATAAAAAATGCAGAATCGCTTCACATAATCACTCTATAGATCACATGAAGGGCTTGTGGAATACTAGACAGGTTATGTGAAGGAGACCCCGCATGTCATCTGGGTCATGAGAAACCTAAAATAACCTAACACTGGATAAACTTGAGACACATATGCAATAAAGTAAGGAATAAAGATCAATAATATTGAATATTTATTCAAATATTGATTCAATGATCTTCATGCACTTCACATGACCTATCCAGATCATGCGACAACACTAGGACATGTCACTCAAGTCATGCGACACTCCCTTAACATACCATCTATATCATGTGATGTCCCTTTTACATTTCAAGCAAGTCATGTGATTCCCTTAGGTCATGTAAACCAAGCATTGAAAATTCCTATAGGCTTTCCATCCAAATATTGTGACGTCCTCCAAACATGTCACCCAAGTCATGTGGTGACACCAGGACATGTCAACTGGTCTCACAACACTCTCAAAAAATATCAGTAATGATCTCATGATGTCCTTTGGATAAGTTATCTAGGTCTCGAGACACCCTCCAGACATGTCATTCTTGATCATGTGATGCCTTCCGGATAAATCAACCTTGATCATACGATGCCCTCTAGATAAGTCAGTCTGATCATGTGATTCCCTCTAGATATGTAAGGTTTTATCATGCGATGGTCTCCATACATGCCATTTATATCATGAAAAATAATTTGGAAAAGTCAATGTGATCATTAGATTATCCTTGGACATGTTTGGATAGGTTCCAGGTGCAGATGGATGAGAGAGGTGATATAATGGAAGTTTCTGGCACGATTCTCCCTAGATTCCATTCTAATCATAATAATATATTGGTTTACCTGTGTTTCAGTAGTTTGAGGTCATCTCCTTTACCTTTTAAGTTCAATAATTCATGGTTGGTTGTGCCAGGGTGTAGAGAAATAATTCTGGAGGCCTGGAAAATAGCTGTTCCAGGTAGTTCTTTGCACATTCTTACTAGCAAGATGAAACCTGTGAAAGCCAGACTCAAAGAGTGGAGTAATTTTTTTCCAACCTTGAGCATGATATCAAAGAGTCTGAATCTCATCTGTTTAACTGCCAGTAGAGCAATATGCACTAGGATACTCCATATCAGGAAGATATACAAGCTACCTCAAGGATTGATAATCTCTTGACCCTCAAGGATAACCTTTCTTGAAACCTATTCAATGTTAGGTGGTTGAAGGAGGGAGATAGAAATTCAAGGTTCTTTCACTTTATGCATAGGGAGAAAAAGTTAAAGAGAAATATTAAGGGTTTAAAGATTTATGAAAACATGTTTACTTCTGAAAATGACATTGCTAATGTTGTGACATGCTATTTTGAAAAGTTATATTCTAACTTTGGGGAGGATACTTCGAGAAAGATAGTCAGATGTGTAGAACCCAGTCTGGATGACACTAAAATCAAAAAGCTCACTGATATTCCTAGCTCAAAGGAAATCCATTATTCACTCTTTTCTCTAAATATGGATAGTGTTGTTGGTCCTGATGGTTTCACCAATAAATTATTTATGTTCTATTGGGATATCATCCACAAGGAGGTGATTAATTATGTAAGATAATTCTTTCATCACTCTTTTATGCCATTTGGGATGAAATCCAATTTCATTTTCTTGATTCCAAATAAAGACAATGCAATGGATATTAAAGACTTCAGGCCTATTGCTATTGGAAATTCCATTCCTAAAGTCATTAGTAAGATCATGTCAATCCTGTTAGGTGAGGTTGCTAGGAATCTTATTTATTCTAACCAATTTGGATTTTTTCCTGGCAGGAACATTCAGAATTGTCTTTTCACTGCTTCTGAGTGTGTTAATGTTATGAGAAGAAAAGTAAAAATGGTAATATGGCTCTAAAGGTTGATATATCAAATTACTTTGACACAATAATATGGGATTTCATTTTTACAATTATGAGTATGCATGGATTTTCAGGAAAATTCATTGGTATGGTATGCTCCATTTTGAAAAGTGCTAGTTTATCTATCCTTGTAAATGGATCCCCTAGGGGATTCTTTCAATATTCTAGAGGAGTGAGGAAAGGTGACCCATTATCTGGGATTTTTTTCTCTATTACTGAGGATTATCTGAGTGTGTGTCTTAATGATCCTGTCAACATTGGTTTATATTAGAGAATGAGAGCTGGTAGGAACTTCTTTGCACCCTCACACTTGTTCTATGTTGATGACATACTTCTATTTTTCAAAGATTATAGGAAAAACATATCTTGCATCAAGAATATATTCTTACATTATGAATAGGTAGCAGGTCAGATCATTAGTTGGAATAAATCATTTGTTGTCTTTGGAGAAGGAATTCAAACCTTGAAGCAAAATAGGGTTGCTCGTAAGCTTGGTGTGAAACGTGGTACATTTCATTTTAATTATCTGGGGCTTACTTTGTTTTGTGGTAGGGTGAAACAGGTTTACTTAGAAGGTATTGCTTTGAAAATTATCAATCAGTTGGCAAGTTGGAAAGGTAAGACCATGTCTCAGGTTGGTAGAGTTTGTCTTGTTAACTCTGTCATCACTTCAATGTTTGTGTAATCCTTTTCATTATATAGATGGCCAAGAGCCCTGCTTAAAGAATTGAGTGGAATGATACATAATTTCATTTGGATTAGTTTAACTCATCAGAAGAAGCTTGTCACTGTTTCATGGAAAGATTGTATAAAGACGGTGGCTATGGGTGGAATAGGAGTTAAAGATATCAGAATATTTAATGATTCACTTCTTCAAAATTTTACTTGCAGGATCTTATATAGGCCTGACTTTTCCTTGGAATTTCTTGTAAGTAGGTTTTTAGATAGGATGCATAATGGTCAGTGTATGTACATGCAATCCTCTGTTTGGACTTTGATCAAGAACACCTATTCTAACATCATGACACACTCTATATGGTTGGTATGTGCTGATTATCATCTGAATTGTTGGATCACTCCTTGGCTTCCCTCTCTAATTAAGGAATCTATTAATATCCCATTGCCTTGGAGAAATCTGTCTATTTCTGACCTACAGGGGAACATGGATGTTTCTAAAATCCTTCCTAGTAATCTACATATGGAGATCACTAATTATGAATATGTTGATAATGATATACTGATTTGGAAGCCTGCTCTTAATGGGTCTTTTTCAAGCCGAGAGTATTATAAGTTTCAATTTGGTGCATCACCTGAAATACCTTCATGGGTGGAAGGTGTATGCAGACCCTTCATATTCCCTAATGATGCTATGCTTATATGGAGAATCTGGAAGCAACGCCTACCAATCTAGTGTGCCCTTCAGTGTACGGGGCTGAGCATTTATTCAGTATGTCATCTCTGTCTTAATGATGAATAATCTCTCTTGAATTTGTTCATCCACTACACCTTTTTTGTTCGGTTATGGAATTATGTGCGAAACACCTTTCAATGCTGCATCAGTTTCGGTTCTATAGAATCACTGCTTACATCGGACTTTCAGGCAGAATGTAGCGTGCAAGTGAAATATTTGCTTATTGCTACCACTGTTTCTATTTTTTCTTATATATGGAATGATCAGAATAACATCATCTTCAACAACTGCAAGCCCTCGTTTCATGAGGGTGTTCTGGCCATTCATCATAGCATTAAACTTGCTTTGGTGACTCAAACTAGAGTAATGAATAATGATGTTTCTGACTTTGTTCTTTTGAGGAATCTTGGTGTTAGTGGAAAGTAAAGAAAGCACATAGTGATGAAGTACATTCGGTGGATCCCACTAATCTATTACTGGATGAAGGTGAATGTGGATGGGGAAACCTCCAGTGCACCAGGTCCTGATGGGTGCGGTGGAGTCTTTAGAACCCATCGGGGCTTCGTTAAGGGATATTTATTCCACTACATTGGGATTGGTCATGCGATTGAAGCAGAGTTGTGGGCCATGATAAAGGCGATCAGGTATGCAGTCTGCTATGGTTGGAGAAAGGTGTGGCTAGAGTCGAACTTGTCTGTTTCTATGCAAATTCTGAAAGATTGTTCAAGGAATGTTCCATGGAGGATGTTATCTACTTAAATTGCTTGTCTTAGTCTTGCTGAGTCAATATGCCTTGATATTTCTCATGTCTATAGAGAAGCAAATCAGGTTGCGGACATTATTTCTAAAAGGGCGATTTTGGAGGTTAGTTCCAGTTGGACTTTTATTATGCTTAGTTGTTGCACTAGTTTGGTTCATAGTGATAGTATTGGTGTTTTGCACACAAGGATTTGTAAGTATCCCCTTTTATGAGTTGTTTTGTACTGTTTAACTTTTTTATATATTAATTTCTTGGTAGGAGGCTTTCTAGCTATCTCTCGGACCTTTTGGATATCCTTGGACATGTACTCTAAGCAATCAGGACATGTACAAATATCCTTATAACATGTCAGGAAGACAATCATGCCATATCAAGAAGATGTCCCGGGACATGATAACCTTGTCTAGTGGATACAAATGGGTAACCTCAGTGTCTAATCCCCAATAAAACTGAACCATGATAACTCTAATTACTTCCAAAACGAGGATATGTAGGATGGTTTCCTAAGGCTCGAGCTCCATACAAAATATCCAAAGGGAAACCTCAGTGAGTAAGCCCCAATCATACTCAACTATGAGAACTTTTATTCCTGATATAACTTGGATACATAAGATGTCTTTATAATTCCCAATATCAAATAGGAATCCACCTCAGTGTAAGACCCCCCATGTCTCTGGCATTCCAACCTCTGAGACCCAATCTCTCTCATGGTCTTATCTTTCTTCCTCATCCATTGAAAGATAGATAAGGCAAATGAACTATGATGAATCTGATTCCTTCCATATCTAAGATACGTAAGATGCCTTCTTAAGACCCTATCTCCATAACAAACATCCAAAGGGCTATCCCAACACACACATCCTATATCTACATGCATTGCGACCGATTACTTGCTATCCATTATTTTCTACACTAATCATGGATCATGTGGGATTAGGGATTTTTAATGATCATATCATTCTCACAATGAACTTCCACTATCTAGGTAAACCTCAGTGTGTAAGTCCCAATAAATGGCATGATATGAATCTCCCCATTCAAGGTCATCCACATCAAGGAAAGTCCCAAGGGCATGATCTCACTATGATGACTCTTATTCCTACCATAAATAGGATGTGTAGGATGCCTTCCTGAGCCTCGTTCTCAATACATAACGCCTAAGTTCCCTAAAATATGTCTTTTCCAAATAAATTTAAACATAAGTAGTATAAATGACTATGTGGGTTTTGATTCCTTCTATAAGAAGGGAATATAAGATTCCTCATAAAGGTTCAATCCATTATTAGAATATTAATTGCCTCCTTAGATAACAAAAAATTCTGGAGTGCCTGGTTACATGGATTCAATATATCAGTAGATACCCAATAATGGAAAATGTATGAAGAACGTCAAATACATATAGATGGACTCATTAATAAACCTCCCTTTTCACATGGAAGGATTCAAAACTTGATCATATTTTAGGGTAACTGGTCTCTTATCGGGATTATGAATAAATTATTAAACATATCATAATTCTATAAGAGATTCTTGGAGTAGGTAACAATTCCCCCCAAAAGGGTTTGATGAGACTGACCTCCCATACTCTCAACTAATGTGAGTTTCTAAGTTCCATTGGGACTGAAACCCCAATTGACCACCTACCTTTGGAAGGAAGGCCCATACTTAGTTATGTATGTGAGAGCCATTGTGAGTTCTCATTAGAGATAAAAATGGTGGGATCTATTTGAATAATTTTACTAGACACTGACCCCCCCCACACTAGACCATCAATCCAAACTGAATGCACTGTCATTTTATCTTTTCCAACTAAACAAAAATGGTGAACCTGATGTGAATATCTCAAATAAAAAAATGACCAGTTCACCATGCGTCAGACAATTTGGTTTTTATATTCTACCCAAATAAAAATCTTGAACCCGACATAAATCTCTAAAATAAACAAAAAAATTGGTTGGCCAAATGTTACTGGGTTTCTCATGAAGTAATTCCATCATCACTATGACAAGTCTACAAGAGAAGAATGGTCAGACCTGAAATAATAAAGGAAAATTATGCTACCCATTCATATATGATTGAACATGTGTCATGAATATGATGATTCTATGATTGGTTCCATTTTTCCTTGTTATTTTCATGAATAAAGATACTTATCTAACAAATAAAACTTGACCTGAGATCATGACTTTATCCAATGATTGTTATGGGAAATCAACCACAAATGTAACCCCTACGGGTTGCAGAACGACCTCACTTGCCCGACACCTTCAGTGTCAGCTGGTGAATGCAATGGTACAGAAATAATATCAACATGGTACAATACTGACCCTTGAGGCTACACATGAGGGTCTCTAAAAACTGAAATTGAAGAGTCCACATCATCCAAAGAAAGATGTAGTAAATCTAGTGACACTCATTCCAACCGCTAACCACTTCAGAAGTTTATCCCTAGAGCATGATAATCACCACCTTCATTATATGATAAAGGTGAACCAAGGAGTAAACTATGGATTCCTTCTGGTTCAAGAGACACTGAGGAGGGATCCTATCAACCGCTTTCACCATTACCATCCCGCTGCTTCCCATCAGTCACCTGCTAAGGGAACCACTCAACACATTTCCACTTATAACACCCATGCACAGGAAACAATGAAGACAAATCAGGTGTAGAAATATTTGGATAATAGGGAGTGGGTTCATATCCTTGCTTCCACTAATGAATACCACCAACATATTTTGGTGGTATCCAATGAGTAGGATCATATCCCTACTCACTTAGAGCAAGTATATGGGTATATTCCTAAAAAAGGCATGGGGAAAGAACATATCTATACCCCCACACATGAATCCCACAGAAATATTCTGATAATACAAGGAAGAAATAAGTGGGCTCATATACCCATTTCAATCAGAGATATATTCTAGTACATACTATAGATAGAAAATATAAAATTTTATATTACTACACACACTTTTCTAAAGTGTCACTACATATTAGTAATAAGTGAAGAACTCTACTGGCATATTCCAGTACTAGTACAGGTACAGGGATAGACTCATATTTCTATCCCTATAGCCAGGGAAAAACAATACGCTGATTATCACGAACAAGTGGTTTATTTGGAGCAATTTAACATTATTTCTTTTTTTAGGAGTATTATCAACATATTCTGGTAAAGAAAGAGGCATTTTATAGAGATCATATATCCATTCCAACTGGGGATCACTAAGTGAGAGAGACACATACCTCAGGAAATGATCATATTCCTATTGAAAAGGATCGATGACATACTCTAAAAGTTTAGGATCAAGCTCATATCCCCATTTTAACTGGGGATCACCAAGTGAGAGCAGTACATGCCTTGGGACATGATAATATTCCTATAAAAAAAACTAAAGTCATACTCTAAAGGATTAGGATTGGGCTCATATCCCGTTTCTAATTGAGGCTCACCAAGTAAGAGTGTCACATGCCTCAGGACATGATCATATTACTATTAATGAAGCTACTTGGAATATTCTAGTAGCTCATAGGATCCAAGCTCGTATCCATACTTCTTCCAATGAACTACTACACCAACATCCTTCAAAGGCTATACAAAAGGAGGTTTATATTTCTTATCCCATTATGGAGGTCAGACATCATATTTCAATGGGTAATGCATATTTAAACTAGGCTCATATCCCTACTTAAGCCAAGGTTGACTAGCATATTCTAGCAACCACCCATAGGCATGCTCATATTCCTTAAAACAATATAGGATCCCATTGGAATACTCTAGAATCTTATTAGTAGTAGGATCATATTATGACAATACCTGATGGTTATCAACATATTTCGGTAGTCGTCATATAGTGGGCCCATATCCCCACACAATCCCAAAAGGCAGGTCAGTATATTCTAATCATGCATAGAATGAGGCTCATATCCCTAATATTCTCAATTACAATGTCCTTGAGGTTTTTAAAGACACATTCTCAATACCCTGAGGGTACACCAACTCTTCAACTGAAAAAAGGCAATAATTACCATGATAGTTCTTCTCGTAGTAGTGTAGATATGGACCACATTGACTTTACTCCTAAAATCTACCACAGTTAATCTCCCCACAATGATATATCCACAGAAAAGGAAAGACCCCCCTTTCCTAGGAACATCCATATAGAGAGGTGTTCAAAATTAATACACCTTTTTACAGATAGGTGATCAAAAAACCAAGGTAAACCGTATATAGTTCCTCATCAACTACCAACAACACTTTACTCTAGTAAGAAAGTGACCCCAAGAAGCAATTTCTATGGAATTAATAGGTGGAGGAATGTAAATCTAATGAAGAGGAAGAAAAAATTTATATATAGATAGAGTTATCCAGAAACAACCTCCCCACCAAGTTCTTACCCCTTTCCACTTCTGACAATTAGATCCCAAATGATCTATAAAAAGAGTTCATGCCTTACTTATGCCAGAATATTTGGGAAACTCATTAGTGACTGAAATCTAGAAACCTCCCTTACCTAAGAAATGAGGGAAACCTTTAGACCATCAAGATACTCTATTGTCATCTTGAGCTGGCTGCTATCTCCATGGCCTGGGACCCAAAACCGGAAAATCACATCACAAATCTTCAACATGCTTGCCATTATTGCATCACAACTCTTTGAAAACTAATCATCTAATCCATTTCATATATCCATATTCAAGGATGGGGAAAGTATGGAGTGTTTCACTTCATAGTTCCCCTGGAACAATAGTGGCCCTCAGATACAACATGATATAATTTAATTACCTCTAGTGAGATTAGGGGTCCGAGTAATGCACAACCCATTTGGTCACTACAATGGAATTCCCCCACTTCAATGGTGCTATAACATCACAAACAAGTAGAGAGTACTAATAATAGATCTTTGAACTGGTCCCCTCAAATTAACAAGAATGAATTTTAGACATGAAATCCAATATTTTGATCAACCCAACAACTTACCGTGAAGAATAACTACCGTCACAGGATTCCATTATACCCAGATCATACATGATCATAACCATTCCAAATAAAATGGACCACAATAGCAGTTTCCATAATATCCATATAGAAACAAAACCAGCACACTGGGTTGGGGGAATATCTTTTATCGCCTCCACCTCTAGGACCATCAATCCCTAAGAGAACTCAAGACATATTGGAAACAATGGTAAATCAACCCCATCCAACTAGGATGGGGGGATTTTTATCTCAATTATAATAACCAGGTTCATCAACCCCTAATAGGCTCTTGGGGAAATCAACTATGGTTCTAGATCCACCCCATACCACTGGGCTGGGGGAATTTATATCTCAATTCCCATCACAGGAGTAATTAAATCCTCAATTGGAATCATTGAATCCTCAAAAAATGGACCAAAAAATGCCAATTGTGGCCCCAAATAGTTCCTAACATGTAGGGCTGGGGGAATTTTCATCATCATCATCACCGTAGAGGGAATCAGTCTTCTCTAGGTTGGGAGGTAAATATCAAGTTTGACATCCCATCTGTTCCTCCCACCATAAGAATAACCTCTTCTATTTGGGGTTTATTTAGAAAAAAATAATGGAAACTCCCTCAAGGTCCCCATTCATAGGCCGAGATAAGTGGAACATACAATGGAGAAAACTAAATCCTTCCAAGTTTAGAAGCCGAAATAGTCCAATATGGCCAAGGGTTTGAGAAACAAACCTAATGAAAGTGGTGTAGAATCACCCTATTGCGTTGATATTAATGGGATACCTACCATTTACTAATATACCTATGTAAAATTTTTCAACTTCAACACAAAAGATAATGTTTTTGAAGACACAAATGTACAGGGACACAATATGAAAAACATAACTTAAGAACAAGGTGACCTGGATAAACCAACTAAGGATGTGCGTATGAAAAATTAAAAGAGAATACTAAAACTGGAACCTCAAAATATTGATCCACCACCTCTATAGTGGAACACTACTAAGGATAAAGGGAAAGGTGTGGCTACATCCCAGAAACAACCCCAAAGAGCCAAAATTCCTTCCACAGAAGAATGAATGATACAATATGATAATGAGATGCAAACTCTCAAACAACTCAATGAGGAGCTACTCAGGGGAAACATTCCCACTAGGAATCATCTTTAGGAAGATATGAATATCCCTCCCCCCATACCTCTAGAAAGAGATGATCCTCCTAAAAAAGAGACATTTGAGTGTCACACTAACTCTGAATCCTGGCAGTTGGTCTACATAAATGAGGAAGTTAAAGATGATCATAACTTCCCTCCATTACGATGAAAACCTCTCCCTCAACAGAGTGATCATTTAGTATTAGTATTAATTGAAAATAATTGGGAGAAAAAAATGGGGCCACCTCATCAAACCCCACCCACTTATTTCATACAGGAGGTGGCTCAGATAATAGTACCTTTGGAACTGCTCAATGCCATCAGGTTCTTGATTTCTTGAATAGAAGCCATGGAAGGGTGACAAACACCTGTGAATCCCAATAAAAATACATATCTTGAATGGGTGGATGAAACTTTCTCCCCACCCAATTTCATAAATCCTACCTACTCCACCATTGACGACATGGGATTCCTTGAACAATATCTAACACATTTTTTATCCTGATGTGGTTCGATGATGGGCCCTCAAGATCAGAAGGAGATGACTGAGCTAAGGTGTTTTGTATAGAATTTGATAGAGATAGGCTTTTTTGGTACATTATCCTTCCAACAGGATCCATTTTAGGATGATAAAAACTTTACCATCAATTCCTTTACCATTTTAGATCTATATTGAGGAAAAAAAATTGTTGACCAGAAGAACTACAAGAAAAAAAAGAGAGGGTTTCTGACTTCATAACTAGATGGAAAGGCTTAACATATTCACTCAACATACCTCTCTCACAAGATAAATTTATGTAACTCTATACTAAAAATCTATGGGATGGGATGTATACACCTCTAATCCCAATGAAGTATCCAGGTAGGTTTTTTGAGTTCAAAAAAACAACACAACATTTAGAAGATTTTTTTAGAGTATGTGATTTAAGTCCTAAATCATTCCATCAACATAGGAGAAAATGCTCGATAAGGCAGAGACTACCTCTGTTACCATTAATCCAGTAGAAGCACCCATTCAATAACCTAGAAAGTCCCTAAACCACCCAATAACTCAAATTGATCAATAGAAATAACAAAAAAACCCTCAACCATAAGTGAAAAGAGACCAGGGTCACCCAAGATTTGAGGAATGGATGAACAAAGTATAGTCCTTCCAAAATGAGCAAGTCCCTGGTTATTTACTTACAATCATTGATAATAACTTGATCAAACTACCACAACCCAGGAATCCCAGTGAGACCAACCTCACTGACCATCCCAATTACTTTCCCTTTCATAGAAGGCTGGGTCACAACATCTAGGATTGATTTTTCTTCAAAGATTCCCTACACGGTTAGAGCATGATTAATGCCAATCCTGCGGCCAATCCAGGAAACCATGTGACAGGTTACAGAACCTACCACATGGCTATCCCACAGTTTGAGAAACCATGTGGTTGATTCCCAGGTAACCATGTGGTTATTCTATCCATGTGCAGTGGTTGCCACATGGTTACTACACGGGTTGTTAAACCATGCATTCTAATCATGCGACTTTCCCATATTTTAAAATTTTGGGATTTCCAATTATACCCTCATAGGATTTTTAACCCAAAACACACCCTCCTACCCTATCCTAGTTCGTCTGACCCTAAGGGGCTCTCCCATATCTTCCCAAACTTTCTTCTCCTTCCTTGGGTGTGGATCTAAGGATTTTCTTCAAGGGTTTGGCTTGATCTTTAAGGTATTCCCCCTCCTCTCATCTCCATCTTCCTTCTCCTCTATTTTGTTCTTGGTTTTCTATTCTCCTATGGTCATGTTTACCTAGGGTTTTTTCCTTTCAATTATGTTGGGTATTTTTATTATTAAGAGGTTATGTTGGTATATCTAGGGTTTTAGAACCCTCATGGAGCATTTTCGGTGGTGGGTTTCTATTGCGCAATGGATCTGATGTAGGTTTTCTCATGCAGTTGCCTTTTTTTATTTAAGATTCATTAGTTTATTGATTTTAGTACCCTCTTTGATTGATAAATATGAATATATGAACCTTGTATTAGATTGTTTTGTGTGAAAATGATGTTCTAATCCTTGTTTTGTGATAACTAGATTTTTTTTGCTAAATAACGCACACAAAGTGTTCGATTAAATTCCCGGTTGGATTTTGTGAGTAAATTGTGATATAAAATGCTGGGTTTGGATTGTAAACATGTTATAATTATATAAAATGAGGTATTGGGTTCCTATTATGGGTTTCCCAAGTGTTTTGGGGGTTTTATAAAAGAAATGAAGAATGGATTTAAAGTGTTTTGGCTTGTATTACTGGTGAATGACCCATTTGGCATTTGTTAAAAATGGTTTTTTTTAAAGGGTGATATGAATTTTTTGAGGATATTTTGTAAATGGTTTTGAAATGGAAAATGGTGTGTTTACACCCTTTTATGAAAAGTGGATTCGTATATTTTATGAATTTTGGTTTTGTGAGAAATAATTAAAGGAATATTTAAAAAATTTGTAAAAATGATAAAATTGTTCATGATGAAAACCTCCACTGGATGTTTCTCATGCCATTTTTATGAATAATGGATGGGATTTCCTCATTTTGGATTCCTTATGACCCATTATCAGGGTTTCTTGGTCAGAACCCATTGTGTTATTTTTATTCTATGGCATGATATTAGTCCTTGGGGAGACTCAAGGTGAGGCATACTGTGAATTATTATTATATATATGTTCTGATTGGATGATCAGATGGTATCAGTTGGCTCTCCCCTATTATATACATGATACATGGGAACTTGGCATATTGAGATAATTTTATAATAATGATTTACACACTGGTAGTTCATGTATTGACTAGTGGCACATAGTAGGTGGATATATTTGTGTTTATTACTGTAGTATTGGGCCCCTTGGTCTGTCTTGAGTTAGGGTGGTCAGGTGTTTGGGCGTTTTGATTTCATAATGTGTGGAATGATACAAAATATGGGGTTTAATTTATTATTATGTTTTGGATTGTTCTTGATCTCATGGGTTCACCTATATTTATTGGCTCTTAGTTTCTTGCAGTGATGAATTCTATACTTGTATGATTATTTCCGTTACCCTTGTTGTATGTACAATAGTTCCTTCTCGTGTAGTGTTTTTCTTGGAAAGTGATGTGTTAGTTTAAAAATGGTTTATGAAAATTATTTTCAAAGAAAATAGCATTTTATCCTCTTTTTACAAGTTGAAAATATTAACATCACTTTCCCCTGAAAAATGATAATGTCTCACTAATGGATTTTTTTTGGTTTTGAAATGAATATGGGCAATGGGTTGTAATTTTTTTTTGATTAAAACATGTATAAAATCATAATTTTATATATTGTAGTTCAAACTTACAAATTGATGTTTCTTTTATTTTAAAGTAAGCACATTGAGAATAGATTATTGGGCTAGCCTACTGAGTTTTAATACTCACACCTATAGTTCTTTTCTACCTTTATCCCCTTTTCATGTTTTAGCTTGAGTTTGGTCACCTTGGGAGATGAGTGATCATCATTTTGGAGAGTGACCCATAGGGTCACATGGAGACATTGTGTTCATCAATTTTAGTTAGTCTTGTTGTGTTGTTTTATTGTATTTTTTTCAGATTGTGTATAAAAGATGTTCCGTTCAGTTTTATATACATATTGAACTGCTTTTTCATCTTCTTCTATTGAGATTATTTATTTATTATTAGGAAAAATCATTCACTTATTATACTCTATTGATGTCCGACACTAGTTTCTAGCCCATGGGGATCATGAATTCCCTTCGGGCCATGCCATAGATTGGCTCGGGTGACTAGTTTAGGGTTGACCTAGGATGGTTTATGAAAAAATGGTATTAGAGTTGATTGGATCCTAGAGGACCTTACTTTTAAGAGCACCCTTTATTACTTGTGGATGTCAAGGTAGATGGAGTCGGATTTTTAGGACTCAAGAGGTAGGTGTGGGAAGAGTTTCATGAACTATTGCTCATTATGATCCTTAGTTTTCCATGGGTAGTCTAGTTTTGTTAGTTTCTTTGGTATTTAGGATTTTTTTGGTGATTGGGATATGATAAGGCGAGTTAGTACAATGGTCTCTGTGAGATCTTAGGGCCTAGAAATCCATGTGAAGCTGGGGTTATGGTCTTATAAGTATCTCTATGTTGGTAGTGTGTTTGGTGTATAACCGCCAAACATATGGTCAAGTCACCCACCGACACTAGTTCCCTCTTGTGGGTATCCTTGAATTTTTTTGAATTCTAGAAATTGTTCTGAAAATACTTATGTGAGAATTGTGGAAATTGGTTTTCATGGAATGTTTGGATTTTGAAAAGTGGAAAATTTATTTTCATAATTTACTTTAACAAATGTTTTAGAAAGTTTGGATTTTGTTAAAAAAATATTTTGGTAAAGTGGACTATGAAAAGTGGCATTAGTGATTTTTAAAAAAATGTAAAATGGTTGATTGAAAGAGGATGTTTGATTTGAGATTTTTCTTGAATGAAAAAGGAATGGGATTTGATCAAATGGTATTGATGAAATAGGATTTTTTGAATTTTTGGAAAATGTTTTGAATGAAATGAAAATGATTTTTGACGAAAATCTGTGGGATTTCATTTTCAAGTACGATAAAATGGTTTTTTGTGTGGAATATAAAAAATGAATTTTTAACTTGGTTGTTAGTGAGACTTATAAAGGTTCATAATTTTTGAAATGGGTTAAATGAGTTGGTTTGAAATATGAGGTTTTTTTGTTTTATCATTTTGTGTTCTCATGGGTGCTCAATTGTGTGGTGGTTTGTGGAAATGTAGATGATGCCTGGTATGGAAGGTTGGATGGATTCCTGGGGTAGCAGAAAAACATGCATGTGAGTGAGAATCGATATAAAACTATTGGTGAGTGAAAAAAAATCCACCAAGTCGTTTTATTTTCCAAAAGTGTTTTAAGATAGAAATTG
This sequence comes from Viscum album, assembly GCA_963277665.1. NCBI lineage: Eukaryota > Viridiplantae > Streptophyta > Magnoliopsida > Santalales > Viscaceae > Viscum > Viscum album. The sequence goes on from OY728145.1 coordinate 913,374,385, forward strand.
AGGTGTATTGTAGACCATTGGTTTTTTGGCTTGTTTTTTCTATGTCTTAGAAGTGTTTATTATTTGGTATGCTTCCTCGTGATCCAGAATTGATAACCTTGTTGGGTCTTAGGATGGAATCTCGTTGGTGGACGAGTTTTGGAGAGGTGTTTAGAGGGTTTCTAGAAATATATGGGAGATATTTGATCCAGTTTCCCTCTAAGATGGTGTTTGATCTATGTGAGTTTTGGTTCATGAGATGGGTTTGATAGATCTCATGATTTTCTAGTTTCCTTGTTTCCTTGTGTTCTCCCCAATGGGGATATGATTAATGTTGTAGTATGGCTATGGGTGGTTCTCTATTGGCATGATTTCTAGTTGATCAACCTAAGTATTTCGTTTGCGGGTTTTAAAAGTTAAATCCACCTCTTTGAAGGATAACCTATCCTATTTTATGGAATATAGAGTTTTTTTGGGCTCAATCTAAAATGAATTCCTATTATGGTAACTCTCTTGGTTATAGTTATTGTTCTTGATGGTGTTTGACGGGTTTCATTGTAAGTATTGTTCATTTTTCTCCTTGTTTGGAGTCAGAGAGAATGGTATTGTATATCTCTGAGTTACTATTTGTGTAAAGGGTGTGTTGTTTAAGGAGGTGAGTTTCATGGTGTGTCATAATCATTTGTGTCTACCTGTGAGTGTTATGTGGCTTCATGTGGCACTAGAAGAAGGGGTTCTTGTTAGGTATTAGGAGCTCCTGACTGCGATGCAGTAGATAATTCATACATTAAAGCTCCATCAATAGGTTTTGGAGTGAATTTGGAACATATTAATTAATATTTAGGGTTTAAGGAGTTTGGATAAGTTCACGAATTTAACATTAACGTGAGGTAATTCTAGTGTTTTTATTGTGTTTTCTCTTCACTATGAATTTTATCTTGTCCCAAATAGTATGGTGGAATTACCCCTCAAGTAGTGTATATAGTTTTGTATTCTTGGTTGAAAGTTTCTGATTAGTGTTATTGAGTGGACTACCCATGTGAATCAGATGCAATCTTGGATTTTATTGATTTATGGGTGAAGAGTGGTGGGTGGGTGGAAGCTGTGGTTTTAGCGCACCAATCATTGGGCCCCTCCCCTACCCTCCCCATGTGGTGGGGAGTTTTGGTCTGTGTGAGAAGTTTTGGCTCAGTTATTGTCCCCTCCATTCAAGAGTGGGTAGTTTAAATGCTCTTGATGTGTTCTTCTTAACTTTTATCCTTCTTAGCTTTGATAGGTTTTGGTGAAAGTGTTTTGGTTGGTCTGTGTGGGAAAGGCCTGGTTCTGGTTCAAGTTGATTTTTCGTTTGGTCATTCTTAGTTGGTACATAATGGTAGGGAGACCCACTATGGGTCTCATTGGATTCTCTCTTACGAAGTAATCAGGTTCTAGTTGATTTCTAATGGCAGGGATTCTATTCGGGCCTCCCCTCTTCTGGTGATCAATTTCTGGTTTGGTTTTAGTTTGATCCAGTTGAAGTGGTTTCTTTTAATGTTTTTGATTTTTTAGTTTCCTCCTCGGTTTGGGTGAGCATTGGGATTATTTTGAGAAGACCCAAAAGTATTGTTTTTGGATTGGTTGTGGATTTGGTGGATTTATCCTTCCTTGGTTCTCAAAAAGTAGTTGCGGGTTGTTGTTTCATTTCGGGCCATGAGTTTGAGTTCTACTATTGGCAGGTGAAATGTTCTTGGATTAAGAGTTTGGATTGTGTTGATGTGGAATACTTAGGCATTGATCAATTAACTATAAAGTGTTGTGTATTTCTATGGGAAAAAGCATTAATGTTGGGGATAATTGTCACGCCCATAATTTCTATTTTTGGCTGACGCTCCAATTTGTTGGGAATTTCAGGTATTTTCTTGGGTTCCAAGCATGACGAGTGTTAATATTTGAAGTGTTTCCTTTTCTTTATTTTTATAGTTTTCATCCATGGTTGTTCATTGGCTCATTTTGAAATTTTTGGAGAAAGCATGGAAGTTTTACCTTGGTAGACCCTAGCACATGGTTGGCACATGGTTAGTGCCAACCGTGTGACTAGTCCAGGAAACCATGTGGTAGGTTACAAAATCTACCACAGGGCTATCGCATGGTTTGAGAAACCATGAAGTTGATTATAAAGTAACAATACAATCCTTCCATCTGTGGGAAGTGCCTACTGCAAGGTTACTACACAGTTTGTTAAATCATATGACCTAACTATGCAGCTTGCCCAAATTTTAAAGTTTTGGGATTTCCAATTATACCCTCTTGGATTTTTTATCCCAAAACACACCCTCCTACCCTCTTCTAGTTTTTTCTACCCTAATGGGATCTCCCCATGCTTCCCAATACTTATCCTCCTTACTTGGGTGTGGATCTAAGGGGTTTCTTCATGGTTTTGGCTACATCTTTAAGGTATTCCCCTCCCACCATCCCCCTCTTTCTTCTCCTCTTGTTTTTTCTTGGTTTTATCTTATCCTATGGTCATGTTGACCTAGGTTTTTGTTTTACATTTGATTATTTTGGGGGGTTTTTATCATTAAGGGTTTATCTTGGTAGATCTCGGTTTTTAGAACTATCATGGAGCATTTTTAGTGGTGCGTTGTCATTGCGCTATGGATCCGAGGTAGGTTTTCCCATGCACTCGCCTTTTTTAATTTACGATTCATTAGTTTCTTGCTTTTTAACCCTCTTTGATTGATTAATATGAATAAATGAACCTTGTATTATATTTTTTGGTATAAAAATGATGTTATAAGACTTTTTTGTGATAACTAGAATTGTTTTAGTAAATAACACACACAAAGTGTTCGATTAAATGCTCGGTTAGATTTTGTGAGTAAATTGTGATATAAAATGCTTGTTTTGGATTGTAAACATGTTTTAATTATATGAAATGAGGTCTTGGGTTCCTAGTATGGGTTTCCCAAGTGTTTTGGGGTTTTATAAAAGAAATTAAAAATGGATTAAAAGTGTTTTGGAATGTATTACTGGTGAATGGCCCATTTGGAATTTGATAAAAATGGTTTTGTTTTATAAGGGTAATAATGAATGTTTTGAGGATATTTTGTAAATGGTTTTGAAATGGAAAATGGGTTTTTACACACTTTTATGAAAAGTGGATTCTTATCTTTGATGAATTTTGTTTTTGGATGAAATTATTAAATTCTTGTTTGGAAACTTTGTGAAAATGATAAAAGTGTTCATTATGAAAACCTCTATGGGATGTTTCTCATGCCTTGTTTATGCATAATAGATGGGATTTCCACTCTATTAAATCCTCATGATCCATTATCAGGGTTCCTCATTTGGAACTCTTTGTGTTCTATTTATTCTAAGGCATGAGATTAGTCCTTGGGGAGACTCGGGGTGAGGCCTGTTGTGAATTATTATTATATATATTTTGTGATGGATTCTCAGCCGACATCAGTTGGCTCACCCCCATTATACACATGAGACATGGGAAGCTAGAATATTGAGATAATTTTATGAGAATTATTAACACACTAGTAGTTGATGTATTGACTAGTGGACCATAATAGGTGGATATATTTGGGTTTATTAATATGGGATTAGACCCCTCAGTCTATCCTAAGTTTTGGTGGTCGGTCATTTGGGTGTTTTGATTTCATCATGTGTGGCATGCTACCGGGGACGGGGTCTCATGTATTGGTATGTTCCATATTTTTCTTGATCTTATAGGTTCACCTATATCTATTGGCTCTTAGTTTTTATAGGGATTAATGTTATACTTGTATGATTATTTCCATTTTACTTGTTGTGTGTACGATAGTTCCTTCTTGTGTAGTGTTTTTCTTGGAAAGTGATGTAACACACCAAGATTTTATGAGATATTTTTTTTTCTTTGATGTCTTGTGTTGTATGCTACACCAAAATTATATTTCACTATACACAACACCGTATTATCTTTTAGTATACACAACACTATTCTTGGCTTGTGTTACATGCAAGAGCGACCTTCCTCGATAGCTTGCGTTGTACGCAATACCGAGTTTCACTAAAAAATGATATATTATTAAAATATTATTATTTAATGAGATATAAACTAGCCGTTATGAATAATATTAACTACATTTTGAATTTATATAACATTAATATTCATCTTATTTATTTTATAGACATGATATAAGAACATATTCAATTTTTTGGATAAAAGAAGTATTTTTTTCAAAAAATAAAGTTTTGCTACCTTTTGATGGCGCACCCATTTTAAATATCGTTTTAACAATTTTATATATAATATTTGAAAAAATAAACATCTTCTTTGGAATAGGGACATCAAAATTTAACTTGGTTGAAATTTTGGTATTTTTCTGATAACTTTCATATTTTGACGAACAGTAAAAATACACTAAATTTTAATTGAAAACAATTTTTTTCATTGGAATAATTAATTTGGTAAGATTATATTATTAAATGGTTTTAAAGTATAAATATAATATATTTTTATAATTTAATATAATTTAATTTATTGTCATTAATTTTATATTGAATTCATATGTAAAAACATTTCAATTTTTTGCAATGCTTAAACTTTTAAACAAAAATCTATTTTCTTTCCGAAAATGAGATTAATTTTAAATTAATTACTGAAAATTATGTGTTTTGAATTCTGAAAAATGTATTATATATTTTTAATCAGTAGTTCCAAATTATGTTAATAGGTTACTTTTATTTTTATATTATGAATAGTAACTATGGTAATTTTTATTTACCAAAGTTAAAGGTAAATCGGGTAAATTAGTGTAACAAATGATATGATAAGTATAATAAAATTATCTTAAAACCTTCCAAAATCTCATTGGACGAATAAAAGTATACTCTTAACATATTTTTTTCTAAACTTATTCATTTAATGTCTACATGATAATGAAAATGACATAAGTATTAATAAAACCAATGAAAGTGAAAAAATGTCAAACTCATATTTCTTATAAATATAATAATTATAATATAGGGATAACCAGGTGATATCTTCAAAAATAAATATTTCATGAAAATATAAAATAATTACCCACATCATGGTAATTTATTTTTAATTTTTAGAAAATAAATTATTACCTTAAAGACTTATTCTTTGATGATGAAAAAATTAATTAATTGATGAGAAATCAATGAAACAATTTTTTATTAAAATCCTAATAACCATAAAAAGGTCCAAAAACATTAAATAATATTATTTTTAAAGTATATATCGACCATAATCATCCAAATGTCAATCTAGTGACCATTTGGAGCCTTATAGAATATATTATGACCTTTAAATTATTTTATTTAAAGTAATGTTAAAGTTGTCACATTCATACTTTAATAAGTATAAAATTTTTAATGTTTGATTTTATAGAATATATATTAGACTAAATATATCCTCATGAAATATATTAAATCTATATTCACTATATTATTTTATTTTTAATTTTTAATCAACAAATAAGTATATTAAATAATTACCCAAAATCCTTGTAGTAATTATTTTATTAATAGAGATATCAAATAAATGTTATTAAAAATATTGAAATAAATATATTTTTGGATAATTAATATTTCCAATGAATTTTATATATAACCTTGACCTCTTAGGAATATAATAAAATAGTTGGTTCAAAGTTAACTTGTTATTTTAATCAATAAATTGAATAGTGTCAAAATTGGCACTACTGATTATTTATCAAAATAGTGTTTTATTAAATTATTTAAAAATAATAAAACATTTAAAAAAATATAATAATTATTATATGGTCAAACATGTTCTAAATTATTTATTTATGATCTAATTTACATAAAATAAGTAAATATTTTAACATTTTAATATTGAAATATTTGTTAACCTAGTTAAAATAAAATAGAATAACTAAGTATTAAATTGAAAAGATAAGGTTTGAATGGACATAGAAACTTGTATAAAATTTAGTTTTTGATGATATTAAAACCCTATATCATCTTATATTCTAAATTGGGACATTTTTTAGGTTTTAATGTGGGTTTTTATTTTATTATAAATTAATATTTTTGATGATTCTAAAAGTGCCCCTCACCTCAATTATAAAAGGGCACCTCCTCCCTCATTTATCCACAACTCATTAAGCCTTAAATAGCATCCATAGTAGAACCATTTCTCTTATAAACTTCCCTAGTTACATTATATAGGTTTTTTTATTCTTAAAAGACCAACTCTAGTTCCATTAAGAGGATATATAAAGAGAGCACATCAAATAAGAGGTAATCTCCTCTATTGATTCTTTCGTATTTATTTCTTCTTCCACTTCCACTTAATGAGTTGCTTAATTATATAATAATAAATCTATTAGAACTTATATATTGAGATGTTGTTATAATTATGAAACAACCATATTCCACTTTCTATACATCCAAAGAAAAATAAAATCACCACGCGTGCGTACGTACAACTTACCGTCTCCACACCGTGGTGTAATCTATTTTTCACCACCACCTTACATAGATGGGTATAAAAATGGATGTAATAACTATATATTATTATTATAAAATTATATTAATTCTAAAATATATTACACCATACAGTTCAATACCATTCAAGAATTATGGGAATGATATCATCGCTCGTGCGTACGTACGACCTATCATCTCCATGACGTGATGAGATTCATTCTCCACATTCACAATTCAAGAATGATTATAAAGTATATATAATAAATAATAATTAAATAAATGACATAATAATTCTAATGGATTAATTTATATATATATATATTTCATTTACTTACTTCCATTCTATTTAATATGGAAACGGAAACAACATTCATGCGTACGTATGACCTACCTTCTCCATGAATGGTGTATTCCATTTCATTTATCTATATATTATATATATATATATAATAATATATATGATATATAAATCATATTTTATATTATGGAAGTAATTAAATCATGATCTAAGTAATAATATCAAGAATAACAAGTCAAGACACATACGATAAATAAAACGATTATTACCCAAAACATTGCTTTAACATGTAATATAAAATCATAATTGAATCATATATGATATCATAAATATTATTATGGTTTTTTAAAATTTAATAATATGTTTAAACCCACTATACAAAAGTTTCAAACACATATGGAAGAAATCATACCTAAGGTAAGGGATAATTTTTCAGTCTCATTTTTATCTGAGATTGTTTATACGTAAGTATTTACTAGGGGTATAGTTATCATCCATGTTTTCTAAAAATATTTTCATAAAATTTTTACTATTCTTATATGTATGTTTAAAGTCATTTTTACCCATTTTTTACTTTTACTACATATTATTGAAGTAATCTTTCTTTTTTTACCATATGAGGTACTTTTTGACTTTTTCACCAAAAGTATGAGGATAATGTTTTTTTAACTTATATAGAATGAATGGATTTTTACGATTTCATGAAGCCTTATTTCCATAAATATTTCTATAAAATATTTCATGTTTATTTTCAACTAAATTTCTATCTTCTAAAATTGTGTTTCATTTTGAGAAAAGAAAACTTTTTTAAAGAAGAAAGGATATTTTCCTTAAGAATTAAGTTTAAGTGTTTTATCAAAATTATTTTCCATCTAATATGGTTTTATTTTAATAGGGTTGTGTTTCTATCCCTATCAACACTATGATTAGATTGTGTTAATTATGGAATGATATTTTATATGGATTATTTTATGATGGAATGATGTTTAAGAAATACATTTTATTTATTGGGTTATGCTATGATAGATGCTTTATGTTTTGTGGAACATGTAAGAATGATTTTATTATGAGATGGGTGGGACCTATATCTCCCTCTAATGCATTGGGTAAAGATTTATATCTTATGATATAAACATGGTTTGAATGGAAAGTAAATTTGGTTCAGTAATATAGGTCTGGAACAATAAGTAAAGCTGGTTCAGTAATACATGGCTGGAATGACAAGTAAATCCGATTCAGTAATACATGGTTGGAATGATAGGTAAACCCGGTTCAGTAAAGGAATTTGTACACTATAATGGTCTTGGCATAAATTCCTTGGCTACTATGGAAATCATATTATGTGATTATTTGTTTTCCAGAATTCCATTTTTTATGTCAATGCTATGTTATCTTGGTCGTTTTCATTTATGATTTATCCCTTACAAACTGCCAAGATTTATTTCATGACTCAAGATTTTGATATTTAAATTTTATGTTCATGTATTTACATTCTAATGTTTATGGTTTGTTCTATGTCGTAAATTTTTACCCTTACTGATCATTTGAGCTCACCCTTTTTATGTTTTCTTTTGCCCAGGATATAAAGAATGGTTTTAGGTAGGAAAACTAGTGTAGAAGATATTTATGGGAGATGTTGAAGATCTTTCACCAAGATAGAAGAATGTGTTCCGAGTTTCCAAAGACACTAAAATAATACGGTCTTTGGGAGTCTATTTCTGTAATGTATTAAGTATTCTGAAAAATAAGTGTAATGTCCATCTATATCAAGCTTGGGTCTTTAGAGTTGGTATTAATGAAAAGGAGGTAGGAATGAATCCAATCCTTAGGAACAATCATGTGTAAACATTGGACGAATCATGGATCTCTGCCCAAGGGCTTCATGAGGAAATGGATTCCACTGGGGATGGTGGTGTGTCCCACCCAGGGGGTGTAGCTACCCATGGAGTGCTCTGATAGGTATTAATTCTAGTCCACTAGAAATAATTTCAGACTGTTAGAGTTGGTATCAGAGCGAAGGTTTAGTCAACCTTTGAAAACTAGTATGTGAAACTTTAGTGAGATCCCTAGAGATATTTCTAAGGATATTTATTGGGATTTACTAAGGATAAGTGAATTATAGGTCACAATACTTGGATTTTTGTGGTAATATAGACTAACCTAAGGTTAAATTGAATATATCATATATTTAAATATTATAGGTAATTTTCCATACTTATGTGTTTCTAATATCTGATATGTATATCTCACACTTTTCTTTCTGGTCTTAGTCAATAAACATAACTATATAGAACATTGTTAACCATTGAATGTTTCAGATTTGAAAAGTATGGGAATTATGAAGATCATTTTCCAATGTAGAAACATCATGAAGAGAATCATGAAAATGGTACGAGTATTGGTCATACTGCTAAGGATAAGGAGATTGTAAAAAACATGTGAAAGGTATGTGATGTTCTTCTAGTATTGTTTAAATTAAAACTAAGAATCTTTAGGTTTATAAACCTTAATAAATTATTCATATTTTATTAAATATGAAGATGATGGATCCTGAGTAATGGTTTAAGAATAAAGTTGGATTATTGAAGTGTATATGTTTTGGAATTAAAAGATTATGTTATATGAATCATGAAATATATAAGTGTTTTTAATATAATTTTTTCATTAAGGATTAGAAAGGATATGTTGAATAGTTACAAGGATCCAAAAAGTGATTTAAGGGTAAGATGGTATAGTTGGATAACACATGATTAAGGGAAAGATAACCCTTAATATATCCTGTATGTTAAGATAATGATGTTTGGATAAAGATATGTTGGATTTGAATAAGTAAATTATATGATGGTAGTTTCTTGGGAACTAATCATGGAGTTTTTTACAAGAGGGTTATGATATCATGGATGAAGTATACAACTTTTTGGGACTTAAGGAATATATCCAATAAGCCTTGGAATAAGAAAACATGCATGTTTTCAATAAGGATATATGGTAATTTATGTTATTACAATGATTCAAGATAATGCATGATGAAGTCATTAAAATGTTTGGAATGCGACCAACAAGATATATCTTATGATATATGGGAGATAAATGATGGTATTCACATTCTTGTTATATGACCTTTATTGTAATTGTTTTTTTTTGTACTGTGAGATTGGACCAAAGTATTTTGGATAAGCCTAAAGTTTGGAATGGATTAATTTGGACATAAAATAGTATTATTTAAGGCTAAAACATTTTTATATTATTTATATAATGTTATAATAGTATAGTTTTTGAAAGAGGACAACACACAGGATGATAGACAACCCATCGCGTCGGAAAAGGCTATGAGAATTGAACCCACAACCGAAGTGCGACGAGACTTTATCACCTACCACTGGCATACAGGAAGTCCCTGGATAGTATAAATTAGTTTTATTTTATTTAAGCGGTATGATAGATGAATTATAATTCCATTTTTTGAACTATATATGATTAAGATCTCCATAGACGGACTTATGTATATTTGATAACTTGTGATAACCTTTTTGTGATAGAGACAGATGGAATGATCTATCATTCTTCACATGATTTGTTAACACTTCAAGAATGAAAAATTCAACTTCATTTATTTAAATAAAATATAAAGTGGAAAATTTTCAAGTTATGAACAATGGTGATATTGTACCAAAATCAAGTAAGTATTTATTCTCATGAAAAATTCTTCAACTTTAGGGAAAGGATCTTGAAAACCACAAATGTTATCTTAGTACCTTCTAATCTGATGAATCATATGTTCCCTTAAATCATCATAGATTTATGGATTTTTGGTAGTTAACTTTCTACAAACCTTATTCTCTATCACTATACATTATAAATTGATGGATAGATTTCTCTTCCATATCCATGTTTTCACATCCCACCTATGTTCTCCTATGTGGAAACCCAATGATGAGTTACTTTGGGTAACCGTTATGTTTCTAGATTTCCTTTTTAAAATAAAGTTTTATTATTTATTTTTTATGATGTATGTTTCAATGAAAGAAACTTTCAATTAGTAAACCTTTTATAACCCTGACGAATTTCGTGGACAAAATTTATTTTAAGGGGGGAAGAATGTAACACCCTAAGATTTTATGAGATAGATTATTTTTTTCCTTGATTTCTTGTGTTGTATGCTACACTAATATTATCTTACACTATACCCAACACCGTATTATATTTTAGTATACACAACACTATTCTTGTCTTGCGTTACATGCAAGAGAGACCTTCCTCGATAGCTTGTGTTGTACGCAATATCGAGTTTCACTAAATAATGATATATTATCAAAATATTATTATTTAATGGGATATAAACTATCTGTTATGAATATTATAAACTAAATTTTGAATTTTATATAATATTAAAATTCATCTTATGTATTTTTTAGACATGATATAAGAACATATTCAATTTTTCGGATAAAAGAAGTATTTTTTTCAAAAAATGATGTTTTCCACCTTTTGATGGTGCACCCATTTAAATATGGTTTTAACACTTTTATATATTCAATTTAAGAAAATAAACATCTTATTTGGAATTAGGACATCAAAATTTAACTTGTTTTAAATTTTGGTATTTTTTCTGATAACTTTCATATTTTGATGAATAGTAAAAATACGCTAAATTTTAATTGAAAACAAATTTTTTCATCGAAATAATTTATTTGTTAAGATTTTATTATTGAATGGTATTAAAGTATAAATATAATATATTTTTATAATTTAATACAATTTAATTCATTGTCATTAGTTTTACATTGAATTCATATGTAAAAACATTTTAATCTTTTGCAATGTTTTAACTTTTAAATAAAAACCCATTTTTCCGACAACGATATTAATTTTAAATTAATTACTGAAAATTTTTTGTTTTGAATTTTAAAAAATGGATTCTATATTTGGAATCAGTGGCTCCAAATTATATTAATAGGTTACTTTTATTTTTATATTATGAAAAGTAACTATGATATTTTTTATTCACCAAAGTTAATGGTAAATCAGGTAAATTAGTGTAACAAATGATATGATAAAGATAATAAAATTATCCTAAAACCAGAAAAAATCCCATTGGATTAATAAAATTATACTCTTAACATATTTGGTTCTAAACTTATTCATTTAATGTCCACTTGATAATGAAAATGACATAAATATTATTAAAACCAATGAAAGTGACAAAATGTCATGCTCACATTTCTTATAAGTATAATAATTATAATATAGGGATAAACATATGATATCTTCAAAAATAAATAGTCCATGGAAAGATAAAATAATTAACTACATCATGGTAATTTATTTTTAATTTTTAGGAAATAAATTATTACCTTAAAGTATTATTCTTTGATGATGTAAAAATTAATTAATTGATGAGAAATCAATGAAACAATTTTTTTAAAAACCTAATAACCATAAAAATGTCCAAACACATTAAAAATCTTATTATTTGAGTATATCTAGACCATAATCAGCTAAAGGTCAAGCTAGTGACCATTTTAAGCCTTATAAAATATATTATGAACTATATTTTTTTTAAAGTAATGTCAAAGTTGTCACATTCATACTTTAATAAGTATAACATTTTTAATGTTTTATTTTATAGAATATAAATTTGACTACATATATAATAATGAAATATATTAAATTTATCTTCATTATATTTTTTTAATTTTAATTTTTACTCAATAAATTAGCATATTAAATAATTACCCGAAATCTTTATAGTAATTATTTTATTAATGGAGATATCAAATAAATGTTATTAAAAATATTAAAATAAATATATTTTTAGATAATTAATATTTCCAATGAATTTTATAGATATCCTTGACCTATTAAGAATATAATAAAATAGTTTTTTTGAATTTAACTTGTTATTTTAATCAATAAATTGAATAGTGTCAAAATTGACACTATTGATTGTTTATCAAAATAGTGTTTTATTAAATTACTTTAAAATAATAAAATATTTTTAAAAAATATATAATAATTATTATTAAAAGTTCCCAATCAAAGTATTGTATAACTGAAACGGGGAGGGGTGAATCAGTGATACTTGTTTTCTTTTATGTTTCTTTTCAATTGAAACATTTTTTTCCTCCTATAAAGGATTTCAATTCCCTTCTGAGCAACACATAAACACACATCCAATGGAACATAAATATTTACAAGGTTCACTATTCAATAATAATATCTATGTACATGGTATGGTTTGTAAATGATCCAATACCATATAGTCCACTAGGAAAACAATCCTTGGATTACAACGAGTAGGATACACACTTTCACTCATGTAGCACTATGAAACAATCCCACTAGTGCGTGTGCACCCTCTTAGCACAATAAGGTAATAAAATTTGTTTTTTAACAACTCATGTTACATATTATTCTTTTCAATTCACTAAATGTATTCAATTGTAAAACAATTATTCAATTCCTTACCCAAAAGAAAGGTAAGAACCTCAAAGGACTTTGATAAAGAAACCAGTCTGAATGCCAAGTCTGATATTCCCAGTCTGATTATCTGAGTACGATTCTTCCAATACAATTCTTCACGTCATATTTTCTGATAGAATAAAATATAGTAGAATCAGAACCACTTGACCAGCCAAATATAATCAACATGACTGCACTAGCTGAATAGAATCAACACCACTTCACAAGCCAACTACAATCAGAACCACTTCACAACCTGAGACCGATAAAGATGCTCAATATGATCCTTCCTCAGCCCGAGAAGTACAATACCAAAACACCCAGTATAGAAAACTCAAAACCAATTAATTCATCCTAATATAAAACCCAATCAGATACAATCCCTGTCAAAATTTATTTAATACAAAACAAAAATGATATCACTTTATCTCACTGAAAACTCGAAGCTTCTTACTCTACTCCAAGTCACACAAGTACAATGTACTTCATGCCTTTTATAGGTGACCCAAAACATGTTTAGGTGGGAATCCCAAAACAATTTCTCTCATACTTAAATTCACCCATATCTAAATTTCTCCTGAAATATTGGAGTAATTATGACTTTGTCAATGCTTCTAGATTCTTATAGAAACTTCTACAATCATCATATCTTCTTTTCCAGACTCCCATTTCAAATGTCAATACAATTACAATTGATAAGAAATACATGAGTTTGAAACTGATTCTCTTATACCGATTTCTTCAAAACTATACTTGAAACAATACCAAATGAATGTGTTTGAAGAAATTCAATTCTCCACTTGAGATACAATCACTCTTTCAAAAGAAAGTCTCCTCCTTGACAATTCATTCATCAATATTCAATTTATTTTCTCTTCTATTAACCCACATGAGAAAACAAACTTCATTCACCAAAATGTTCGTATATCATGACAACCTTCATGACTTTGAAATCATTGAGGATCAGCTTAGCATCGAATGACCTCAATTGGAAAGTATTGAACTTTCCATTCATTACTACTTCTTTCTTTTAATCTCAATCCAAGCATGATATTTTCTGAATACAATGGTTTGGATACTATTATATGGAATATGATCATGCTGGATACGATCATTCTGGTTACAATCATACTGGATATGATCGCTGATCATTTCTGGTTGCGATTGCTGGATATGATCGCTGATCATTTCTAGTTACGATTTCTGGATACGATCACTGATCATTTCTGGCTACGATTGCTGGATACGATAGTTGATCATTTCTAGATATGATTTATGGTTATGATACAATACAATATGATAAGGATGATCTGCCTAGATACAATACAAAACTATATGAATATGATTCATTCTCAATCGAAACCATCTCATTCCTTTTCTTCTACCCAAATACAATTTTTTGGAAAAAAAAACGGTATCTCATCTTCCATCGGCATCACATATTCCTTCGATACCACCTCGATCGTAACTACATTTCAACAGCATCACCTTTCCCATTGGCATAACCCTTTTCAATCAGAATCACCTATTCAATCGGCATCACTTTTCACTTCCACTTGGTATCCAATTTTTTTGAAAGAAAATTGATACAATCTGGATACCATTGTTTTGAAGGACGATCGATATAATCTGGATACAATTGTTTTCTGATTTTTTATAAAAACAATAAGCACCAATTATTTCTCTCTTCCATCTAGATACGATAAATCTGAATACAATTATTTTCTGATTATTTTTTAAAAAAACAATCTGAATACAATTATTTTCTAATTGGAAACATATCTTTCACTCCCACTTTCTTCTATCAATCTTTCATAAAAAGTTATCACATCAACTCATGATTTATATGAAATAAAAATCAGAAAATCATCTTCACACTTAACATGGGTCTGATTATTTTCAAAACAAACCCAAAACAATTGTTTCCACAAAACAATGTGAAGTGATTTTTTTCTTCAAAACATACCTTGACAACAAAATACAACTCCTGAAACCTTCATCACCTTCATCATTAGCTTGGTACCAACAATCCCCCCTTTGTATTTTGTTTTCAACTAAGTTTCATAAATCACTGAACTTTTTAAACTCAAGAAATAGATTACATATCAACAATTCTAATCCTACATGAGCTAACTCATTTTAGGAAACAAGAATTATTAATAGAAAAACTATTCTACCAAAATAGTTATCATGAACACATCTTTATTTTCTTCATTATTCTAGGAAAATAATTCAATTTCCTTTACTACAACCACTCTAACAAACAGTTAGAATAGTTCACACACAAAACAAATCCGAATTCATAGCTTACCCACAACTCTCTCTTTTATGCAATAGATTTATGAAACAAAACAATTATCCCCCTTGAAAAAACAATACAAAGGTAAGATGAGATAGGGGATAATTACACATACCTAAAACTTGAAGAGAAATAGGTTGGACACCCATGTTCAACCTCAAGAGCAAGGGTAACTTCACTTCAACAAGTAAGTCTTCCTATTGTGTTTTCATCTACATAAGTTGAGTAGTGGCTTGATTAGTAGTAACATACTCAGTTTCAACCATACTGAGAGTTACATAGTTTTTCTTCTTTGAATGCAAACTAACACAATTATTTCCCAAAAAGAATACACCACCAGATGTAGATCTTATATCATCAACATTTCTTTCCCAATCTGCATCAGAATACCCAAATAAATCAATATTATTTGAGCTAAAATAATTAATTTTGAATTTTTGTTGTGCCTCTAATGTATCTAAGAATTATTTTTCTTGAAATAATATGTGATTCTCTTATAGTACTCTAAAATCTTTAGCATAAGGTAACAACATAAAAAATATCGGGTCTTGAGGAAATCAAATACAATAGACTTCCAATCAGTTTTCAATACTCTTTTTGATCCACTTCCTTTCCATCTCCATATTTACTCAATTTTTTCCCACTAAAATGGGTGTAGAAATAGGTTTTGAACTTTCCATGCCAAACCTCTTGAGAAATTATTTTGTATACTTTTCTTGGGAAAGGAAAATGTTTTCTTTCTTTTGTTGGATTTGTAACCCAAGAAAGTATTTTATTTATCCAAGCATGGACATTTCAAATACATTCTTCATTTCTTTAGAAAATCTTTCATAGCTTCCTTCATCATTCCCGACAAAGATAATATCATCAACATAGAAAATTACGATGAGGGAATACTCCTGACTTTCTCTGATATAAAGATTATTATACACCATTCCTTTCCTAAAATTCATCTTTCTTAAGCATGTATCCAATTTGGAATAGCATTACCTTGAAGCTTTTTTAGTCCATACAATTCCTTTTTCAATATTTACACATAACCTTCATATTTCCCAATAACAAATCCACAAGATTGTTCAATATAAACCTCTGAATAAATATCACCATTTAGGAATGCATATTTAACATCCATTTAAAATATCTTATAGCCTCATTGTGTGGAAATAACAAAAAAGATTTTGATTATTTCAATTATTTTCACAGGAGAAAAGGTTTCATCAAAATCAATACCCTCAATCCGTGAGTACCCTTTGTACACAAATATTTCTTTGTTTCTTATAACCTCACCTTATTCATTCAGCTTGTTCTGGAAACCCCATTTTGTTCCAATGATATTTTTGTTTTCAGGATTGGGTACAAGTTCCCATGTATTATTCTTTTCAATATGATCCAATTCTTCATTCATGGCTTGAACCCATTCCGAATACTCAAAATATTATTTCAAAAAATTGGGTTCCACTTTTGAATACAATGAAGTATGTGTAATACAATTGGTTGTTATTCTTGTTTTAACCTTATGATGTTGATCAACAATTATATTTTTTTCTTCCACATGTTTCCTCAGCCTTGGATAAGATTTTAGATTGTCTTAATCACTTGAAATAGCTGAGTCTGATTCTTCTTCTTGAGAAGGAATACACTTGTCTGTATCCTCATCAGAATTGTTTTCTTCAACTTTCTCAACTTCATTGTTTACCTAAACATTTTTCTCTTTATTAAATACTTCAATAACTTTCACATCAACTGAATCAAAAATTATTTTTGTTTCTTTTTTGTAGCATCTATATCATCTTCCTCCTAGAGTGTAGTTGAGAAAGATTCCATACTCACATTTTTCTCAAACTTACCATAGTTTCCACCTTTCTTCTTTATAATACAAGGACTCCCAAAAACTCTAAAGTGATTAAAAATTGAAGTTTTTTCATAAAACAATTCATAGGGAGTAATACCTAATTGAGGCTTTTAGAAACAAAGGTTCTGAATATAAACATCAGTACTCATGGCTTGCCTCCAAAAGTAACGAGAAAAGCCATTCTCAAGTAACATGGTTCTTCCCACATTAATAGAATTTGGATCTATAGCCACAGATCTATAGGCACAGACAATAAAAACTGTGTCTATAGATCACTAATACCCACTCCTTTTTTGGTGTCCATGGAACTATCCCCCCTCGTGAACCCTTTTTCACCCCACCCTCACAATTTTCCAATCCTCACTGTCCCCGTGACCCTCCCCCCTCACGAGACACTCCTCCTCTCTCGACGTCTCTGACGTGGCCACCCCACCTCTCCACGACCCTCCTTCTCCGACGCGGCTTTGGCACGGTTCCAACGTGGCCACCTCCTCTGACCCCCGTGATTATCCTCCTCTCCCGATGCTTCGGACGTGGCCACCCCACCTCCCTGCAACCTTCCTTCTCCGACACGGCTCCGGCATAGTTCCGACGTGGCTCCGTCATGGTTGAGATGCAACTCCGACATGGTTCTGACATGGACACCCCACCTCCCAGGATTCTCCTCCTTCGGCAAGACCACACCACCTCATGGGATCCTCATCATACATGTGATGGATCCATGAATAAGGTAAATTTATCTAGTGTTGATTTCATTGGTACCCTATCTAGGTTTGATCCCACACTTAGAAAAGTTTCTAGGTAGGGTTGACCATGGGGATTAAAATCTGGAATACCCAAAAATTGAAATAAAAATCCTAAAATCAATTCCCATTACTGCTATTCTAAAAAATTGCGGAGAGGATCCCACACTTGGTGTATTGGTTTTCAGGTGGGGTGACATCAATTACTATAAATAAAACTTGTTAGTTCATTTTCACTTCATCCCTGGATTCCCAATCCCTCACATTTACTTTAGGAATGTGAGAATAAACCCTGGGTTTATATAAGCATCCCTCTATGAGGATAATAAGATTTTTTATGATAGAATTTATATGCTCGATGAACCATATATGGGAACATTATCAAAGTTTACATTTGGATAATTTAATGCTTTGGAGTTTCACTTGTTATTAATATCCAACCAGGAGCATGATGAGTGGGTGAGCAAAGTCTTGTCTAAATAAATCCCAGTTAAGTTGAACATACATTTATGTAGGTTCTGTAATAAGGGCATACCAACTGAAATTAATATCCATAGAAAAGTAATTTAGACACCCTCACCATGTATGTGTTGTGAGAGGCTAAAATATGAGTTAGTCTAGAACTTATTTTTTGATGTAGAATGGGTCCTCTTTGTTAGGTCGGAAGGAAGAAACACCCCGGAGGGAAATGATGGCAAGAGGGGGGGTGAATTGCCTTTTAAAAATTGATTAACAATTAAAAACAAAAATCAAAGTTGCAGCGGAAAATAGAAGGCAAGACACACAAAATTGATAACGGAGTTCGGCCAAAAACCCGGCCTACGTCTCCGCTCCCAACTCAACCGTTGAGAGATTCTACCGCTTGCTTTTCAATGGTTTTAGCAAGAAACCCACTAGGCTTTGAGGTAGCACTAGGACCTATTACAGCTTGCTTTTGATGGTTGAGCAAGAACCCAATGCTTTTAATGGTTAAGCAATAAACCACTAGCCTTTTTACGGGTGAAGGCTAGCTCACCGATCTCAAGCCTTTTACAAGGTAAGGCTTGGCAACCTCTTCACACCTTAGTGGTGGTGTGAGAACCCAAAGAAAGGGAGGTTGAGAAAAGGGTTGGGGTTTGTAGACACAAACCCAATTTTAAGCTCAAAATAAATAAAACAATAAAAACCGTAATTGGGAAGACTCGGGCGCCAATGGATGATGGAGTTGATGAGCGTGCTCTCCCAAGCTTCTTGAGTGAAGCTCCTTGGATGAGGAAGTTGTTGGAGCTCTTGGGGTTCCTTTGAAGGA
Source organism: Viscum album (assembly GCA_963277665.1). NCBI lineage: Eukaryota > Viridiplantae > Streptophyta > Magnoliopsida > Santalales > Viscaceae > Viscum > Viscum album. Next base: position 913,393,753 of record OY728145.1, read on the forward strand.
AGTCGCCGGAGGTTGGCCAATTGATCCACAATATGTCCGTTGGCTTCGTATATGTTCCGGTTAGTGTCCGGGGCTTCCTCAGCCTTTATTTATAGGCTAGGAACCCTTGGGGAGGCTTCGGAGCCGTTGGAGAGGTCTTCGGAGCCGTTGGGAGCCAAGTGGACAGGCTGGTCAACAGCCCAACGGCTAGTTTGACTGGTCCACCGGCTGGCCGGTGCATGGCCACCGGCTGGCCGGTGCCTTGACAGTGGCTGAGTCTTCTTTTCCAGGCACCACCGGCTGACCGGTACAGCTCCACCGGCTGGCCGGTGCCTTGAAAGTTGAGGAGAAGAGTCTTGATCCAGGCTCTACCGGTCGACCGGTGGAGGAGCCACCGGCTGGCCGGTGGAAAGACAGTAGAAAACACTATTTGGGCTGGGTGCCACAGGTCGACCGGTGGGAAGCCACCGGTCGACCGGTGGGAAGGCAGTAGCTTCCACTGTTTGGTCTGGATGCCACAGGTCGACCGGTGGGAAGCCACCGGCTGGCCGGTGGACTGAATTTCAGTCCATTTCTTGTCCATTCTTGGGCCAATCCTTTGGCAACCTTTTGCCTATCATCCACAACACTTAAACACAATGTTAAACACATATTAAAGTGATTGTGATCATGAAAATCAAAGAGTGTGGGGTACAACAATCTCCCCCTATTTTGATGATCACAATCACTTATCAAGCAATGTAAAAACTTAAATGAAAGGCATGCTTTAAATGATAAAATGAAAATAAAACAAAGCAAGAGAGAAAAGATTCTCCCCCAATCAATCAAGAAATTTCTCCCCCTTTGTGATTATCAAAATAGCGTGGGGCATAAAACTTGATTGAGGGAAGTACTTTGAAAAACAAGATTTTAAATCAATTGAAAATTCGATACCAACTGTTGGAAATTTAGAAATGAAAATTTAAAAGAAAATTTTGAATTGAGAGTTTTGAAACCAAGAGTTGAAAAAGAAAGTTTGAATTGAAAGACAAAAAATTGAAATTGAAAAGCTTAATCAATCCTAACTCCCCCTAAATAAAAACAATAAATCACCGGGGAAAGGAACAAAATTTTGGCCCGGAGAGACTCGCAAGAAGGGATTTTTCAATCCAAACTTGTCTCATGGCGGGTCTTCTTCTATAGAATTCGTCGGAATAGAAAATACTTTTGGGTTGACCATACCGGGCGTTTTTACAATTACATTCATAAATAAGATGCCCGGTTTTCTTACAATAATTACAAAATTTAAAGCTAGAGCTCCCCCTTACAAAAACAGTGGGTGCATGGGAGGAGGAGGCTTGGTTGGTGTAGCCAAGTCCATTGGTGGTTCTAGATACACGTTGAGAACCTAAGAGTTTGGACAAATTTTGTTCACCTTGGGTGAACTTGGCTAAGGTCTCCCTAAGGTCTTTGATGGTTGATTCCATGGAATCAACATTTGGAAAATTTTGGATTTTAAGGGTCAACTCTTCCTTCTCTTTAAGAAGTTGTTCTTTTTCGGAAGAGAGTTTTTTGAAAGACTTTTTTAAAGAAACAAATTTTGAAGAAAGTTCATGAAAACCATTTTCAAGTTGGTCCCTAACATGTTGGAGTTCTTCATAAGACAAATGATTGAAAGAATTTGAAGAACTAGAGGAGGAAGAGGAGGAAGAGGAGGAAGATACCTCATGTTTTGCCATTAGGCATTTTTTACCTTGGTCGCTCGAGGAGAAGGAGGAGAATGAAGAGGTGGAGCTATCACTCCAAGATGCCTTTGAAGCCTTCTTCTTCTCCTTTTTCTTGGCCCTTTTCTTGTGGAGTGGGCAAGCGGGCACGGATTTTTCGTCGAGTTCTTGCTCTTGAGCGGATTCTTGCTTTGGAGCCTTGCTAGTACCTTCATGGGTTAGTTCTAACAATTTCCAAAGATCATAAGAAGTAGTGCAAGAAGAAATACAATTAAATACATTTCGGTCTAGCCCACAATGTAGAGCATTCATGGCTTTGCCATCAAGCTCGAAATTCAATTGTTAGGTCGGAAGAAACACCCCGGAGGGAAATGATGGCAAGAGGGGGGGTGAATTGCCTTTTAAAAATTGATTAACAATTAAAAACAAAAATCAAAGTTGCAGCGGAAAATAGAAGGCAAGACACACAAAATTGATAACGGAGTTCGGCCAAAAACCCGGCCTACGTCTCCGCTCCCAACTCAACCGTTGAGAGATTCTACCGCTTGCTTTTCAATGGTTTTAGCAAGAAACCCACTAGGCTTTGAGGTAGCACTAGGACCTATTACAGCTTGCTTTTGATGGTTGAGCAAGAACCCAATGCTTTTAATGGTTAAGCAATAAACCACTAGCCTTTTTACGGGTGAAGGCTAGCTCACCGATCTCAAGCCTTTTACAAGGTAAGGCTTGGCAACCTCTTCACACCTTAGTGGTGGTGTGAGAACCCAAAGAAAGGGAGGTTGAGAAAAGGGTTGGGGTTTGTAGACACAAACCCAATTTTAAGCTCAAAATAAATAAAACAATAAAAACCGTAATTGGGAAGACTCGGGCGCCAATGGATGATGGAGTTGATGAGCGTGCTCTCCCAAGCTTCTTGAGTGAAGCTCCTTGGATGAGGAAGTTGTTGGAGCTCTTGGGGTTCCTTTGAAGGAAGTCGCCGGAGGTTGGCCAATTGATCCACAATATGTCCGTTGGCTTCGTATATGTTCCGGTTAGTGTCCGGGGCTTCCTCAGCCTTTATTTATAGGCTAGGAACCCTTGGGGAGGCTTCGGAGCCGTTGGAGAGGTCTTCGGAGCCGTTGGGAGCCAAGTGGACAGGCTGGTCAACAGCCCAACGGCTAGTTTGACTGGTCCACCGGCTGGCCGGTGCATGGCCACCGGCTGGCCGGTGCCTTGACAGTGGCTGAGTCTTCTTTTCCAGGCACCACCGGCTGACCGGTACAGCTCCACCGGCTGGCCGGTGCCTTGAAAGTTGAGGAGAAGAGTCTTGATCCAGGCTCTACCGGTCGACCGGTGGAGGAGCCACCGGCTGGCCGGTGGAAAGACAGTAGAAAACACTATTTGGGCTGGGTGCCACAGGTCGACCGGTGGGAAGCCACCGGTCGACCGGTGGGAAGGCAGTAGCTTCCACTGTTTGGTCTGGATGCCACAGGTCGACCGGTGGGAAGCCACCGGCTGGCCGGTGGACTGAATTTCAGTCCATTTCTTGTCCATTCTTGGGCCAATCCTTTGGCAACCTTTTGCCTATCATCCACAACACTTAAACACAATGTTAAACACATATTAAAGTGATTGTGATCATGAAAATCAAAGAGTGTGGGGTACAACACTCTTTGCTTGGTACCTTGTTGGGAAACTTATGGTATTTCAATTTTAGGGGGGATACATATCTGACTTTTTGTCTACATTATTTCAAAGTGTTAAGAAACATTCATATATAGTTAATCTTCATGTAATAGTGTTTTCAGTGGTGTGTTGGGTGATTTAGGAGACAAGGAACAAGGGTCGTGAAGGAAATAATAGCTCCCTCTGCTCATTCAAGTTCACGTGATCTCTCTCATAGAAAAACTAGGTTCCCTTATTCCTATTGAAAATAGAATGGCTACTAGTAAGGGGATCCTTCCTAGGGATGTGATTAAAAATGATAGATCTCCTCTAGGGTGGTGGATCAAGTGGATACCCCCCAATGTTGGACTAAAACATAACGTGAATGGGTCCTGTAAATAGGGAGTTATGAGGAGGGATTGTGCATGATTCTAGGGGATCTATGGTTATCGAATATAGTTCCTTTTATGGTTTAGGTAATTTTATCTGGGTGGAGAAAAGATCTTTAGTCAGTGGCCTTTAAATTTGGAGGATAGATAACCTCAATATTTGTATAGTTGAGCAGAACTCCAAGATTATTTTAAGATTCCAACATAATGATGGAAGTGCTCCTTGGTATTCAGTTTATAATATTTGGAAGTGTAGGTCCCCCATCGATCAAGGCACAAATATCATTCATACTTGGAGGGAGGGGAACTTTTCTGCATAAAATCTATCTAGTAAAGATATACCTTATGAGATTCTTGTTATCTATCATATTACAGGGGATCTTCCGCATTACTATGAAATTATTGTTAGTCGTCAAACCCTCAATATTCACTACTTTAGACTCCCAAAGTGCAAGATTTTCCAATAAAAGGTTCTTCTTGAGTGACCGATAATTTCTCAACTATTACATCAATCAAGGAAGTTCTTCTAAGGATACCATTAATAGAGGCGAATGATCTGAATACTCAAGAGATTTATGAATAATTTTTTTTTCATTACATGTACAATGAAAATAATAAATTCAATTGGTTGGATAATCAAATACTCAATCAACTACATGGTCTAAATCCTAACCATATGGAAAATTTTCCAACCCATGACCAATTTCAATCCCAACCATCTAAACATTGAATCCAATCTTTTCTATATAAATTATTAGAATAATTTTTTAAAAAAATATTGAAAATGAATTATCAATTTTCATAATTGAGATTAGATATATAAAACACTGAAATCATTATGGAACCCATTCCCACTCAGGTTTACCCTTCCTCAATATCTTAGAAGAATCTTGTTACACACAAACCTCTCATGAATAACTCAAAGTTGTGACTATTACCAATAGTGGGAAAACTATTTTAAAACCTAAACCATTGATTCATAAACCATCAGAGTCTTCAAAATCATAGGAAAAAACCAAATAACCAACATTTGAAACTGAAAAATCAGAGCTAGTTAATGAGTGAATTGGCCAGGGAATGTTGAAATTCAACCCGAGGAATATGAGGAAATCATTTATGGGTGTTAAAATCTAGAGAAAAGTGATTTTCTATATTCAAAAGAGAGAAATTTGACATATTGGAAAGATTTTCCTAAATATTATTGTATTATTTATGAGAGAGTGTCAAGAAAATATATGAGATTCAAGAGTTTAGATAAAGACATAACAACCCTCAAAGATAGACACATGTAACCTATCCAATGAATAATGTGATTGATCTTTCTTATAAACACTGGAATAATAGGTGGAAGATGGCCTTGATGTGGCTATTAGATAAATAACCTCATTCCCACTTATAAATAGATTGATCTTAAACAAAATTATAATATATCACAATGGTTTTTGATTAGTTAATTGTTTTATATGGTGATGGTGTTTAGACTACTATGATGTGGTTGAGGGGACATTCCCCCATAAAAATCCATGGATTTAAATGAATTTGTATTTTCATTTCTCTAGTGTGATTTTCATGAAATCAGATTGTTTCCATATGAGTGGTAGATTATTATCCATGCACCTTTAAATTTTATCATGGTTTTATATATTAATTTTCTTTACACATAATACCATCACAATTTTTATTAATTTCTAATATGATACTGGGGAGTGAGGGGTGATAAAGGAGTGATGAAGCATTCTCAATTACCATGGGTAGGTGAAAGTAGTGTATCAAAAATCATTTTTTTCACTACCTAATCTAACACACTAAAGAGAGAGTGAATGGATTGAGATCTTGGGTCATTCCAAGGTATTATTTAGGGTGGTGAATTTATTTTATAAGAGATTATTATATAATTAATGAGAGAATTATATAACGTCACCCTTCATTATATTAATCATTTTCACTTTTATTTTATTTCTTCCATCCACTTGTGGTTCTACTCCTTTATTATTTCATTATTTTAAAATTAATAGTGTTATATTAGTGTAGGTGTGAGGAGAATGAATGATTATATCCTTCTGTGCACCTTTGGTTCCCTATCTCTTTTCACCATAAAATGTAGTATTTTTAATTTTCAATTGTATAACATTTCTATGTTGTGGTTGTAAATTAGTGGAAAACATGTTTTTAGGTCTTAATAAGATCTACCTATTGAATTAGAAATCACTAGTGTTTTTCATGTTTCACTTTGATCATCCTTTTGGAATCATGCTTTTGTTTAAGGACATTATTATTAAAGACTATCTATTAACACCTATATGTAGAATGATTTAAATTTCTATTTCATATAATCATGCTCAGTTGAATCTACATTTGATTAACTTGGACAGAGGGCTGGATAGTTCTTATTTACTTGATTTTCAGGTTGGTCCGAGAGGAATATGGAGACTTTTTGTTGATGAAGTGAAACACTTATAATTATGGAAGAGCGGAAAAAGTGGATGTTGCAACATGATTTTCTGTATGGAGTTTTTCTGTGCTTTCTGGCTCATACGGTAAGTCCTTTTCCTCATTATATAAAGTTTTATTATAAGTCACATTTGTATCCTCTTTCAATTACTTGATGGTGCATGCTCATTGCAACTCATGTTTTCATTGTATCTTGAACCTTCAATTTTTTCTCAGGGTATGAGTTGGAAAACCAATTCATTCATTTTTTCACTATTATAGTTTATTCGTTTTTCATTGAATATTTACCTATCAGAAATAGTGAGCTGAAAATGGGTGTTGTGCAGCCTGTAGTCTACAGTTTTCATTAGTGGCTTCAAAAGGGGAATTTCGACTTTTGATTGTATCCATGTACAAGTTCAACATTTTAATTGATATAATTACTATATATTCATCTTTTTAATTCTTATTGGATCTGCTAGAAGATTTTCAAGATCACAATTTATTGCAAGAACAATTTGTCCAGGAGGGGGTGGGGAGAGGGGCTTTGCAGAGGGAGGGGTTTCTAGGAGGGGGTGTTATATTAGTATAGGTGTGAGGAGAATGAATGATTATATCCTTCCGTGCACTTGTGGTTCTCTATCTCTTTTCACCATAAAATGTAGTATTTTTAATTTTCTATTGTATTAAATTTCTAGATTGGAGTTTAAAATTAGTGGAAATCATGTTTTGAGGTCTTAATCAGATATACCTATTGAATTATAAATCACTGGTGTTTTGCATGCCGCACTTTGATCACCCTTTTGGAATCATGTTTTGTTTAAGCAAATTATTATTGAAGACTATCTGTTAACCCCTATATGTATAATGATTTAAATTTATGTTTCATATAATCATGCTCGGTTGAATCTTCATTTGATTAACTTGGACAGAGGGCTGGACAATGCTTATTTACTTGATTGTCAGGTTGGTCCGAGAGGAATATGAAGACGTTTTGTTGATAAAGTGAAACACTTATAATTATGGAAGAGCAGAAAAAGTGGATGTTGCAACATGATTTTCTGTATGGAGTTTTTCTGCGCTTTTTGGCTCATACGGTGAGTCCTTTTCCCCATTATATGAAGTTTTATTATAAATCATGTTTGTATCCTATTTCAATTACTTGATGGTGCATGCTCATTACACCTCATGTTTTCATTGTATCTTGAACCTTAAATTTTTTTCCTGGGGTATGAGTTAGAAAACCAAATCATTCATTTTGTCACTGTTGTAGTTCATTCATTTTTCATTGAATATTTACCTATCAGAAATAGTGAGCTGAAAATGGGTGTTGTTTTTCCTGTGGTCTACAGTTTTCATTGCTGGATTCAAAAGGGGAATTTCGACTTCTAATTGTCTGCCTGTACAAGTTCAACTTTTTAATTGATATCATTACTATATATTCATCTTTTTAATTCTTATTTTATCTTCTGGAATATTTTCAAGCTCACGATTTATTGCAAGAACAATTTGTCCAGGAGGGGGGAGGGGAGGGGCTTTGCAGAGGGAGGGGTGTCTATGAGGGGCTTTGTATCCTCCTTTTTCATGATTCACTTTTATCATCCTTTTAATTGTTATTGTATCTACTGGATATTATTTGTTCATTGTGATTATGGATTCATGTATCCTTTATCATGTATAGTTGACACACTGATCACATGTATATAAGAAGTCGTTATATCTCATTTCTTTTCCAACTATTTTCTTATAGGTGGATCTTATGGTGAGGCTGGTTCTATCCACCACAATCGAAGATAGTGAGTTCAACATCGGATTTGGGTAAGGTTTATTCCGTTTTTATTCTTTGACCCAATTTTAATTAGGGATTTTTTGATTTTTGGGTTCCTTATATTTTTGTAGTGCGTTTTGAATTTTGTTGAGGTGGATTCGAGTCACCATTGATGAAGACTTACATGTGTATGCATAGGTAAAAATATACATATATAAGTTACCTCTTTATATATATTCACTCATGGAAGTATTAATATATATATTGGGGCTAGGTGTGCTTATATATAGATATGAAAAATGCATACATATGTAAGTGTAAAGGGGTATATGCAAGTATAAACATACATATAAGGACTCCCTTGTGCATATTTGGCCATGAAAATATGTACATAGGGTCTATATGTCCTTATATATATATATATGAAGTTTCATATGCGTGAAAGTGGAAAAAAAATAAGATTTGAGTTGTCGTCGTCAAAAGCAAACGCGTCTTGAGGTTGAGGGAGGTTCCCTCTTCCTAAACCATTAATTTGAATTCTATAATTTCCTGATTGATTTGAAAACTTGTTTCCATAATTGATTTATTGTTTTAGAAAATGGTTTTCTAATAACCACTAGCTTTGTCAAGTAAGAATATTAATATAGCCCTTGAATTTATTTATAGACCTTGTTTTTTTGATGAATTAAGAGTTTACTTCAACTAACAAAAATGACTACAACATTCGCGAACATTGGTTGAGATTTTCTCGGTACAAGATTTTGGAACTGAAATCAAGCTAAATTTCCTTCATGGATGTTCTTATTAATATTTCTATAATGGTTATCTTGAGATAGGATGAATAAGCTTAGGGATAGGGTATCTCCTTGCTCGATTCCCCAAACATATTTTAAGAATATGAAGTTCTTCCCCAAGAAATAAATGGACATCCAAGGTAAACTAAAACACCTAAAGAGTTTCAATAAATCCACTAGAAAAACCCATGCATGATAACACCTTGATGATGAATATTGATCAGCGAATGATAAATGGTGAACTTTTCTTGTATGCAAGGGTTCTAATGGAGATCAATATGGAAGTGCCTCCACCAAACTGAATTTCTCTGGTTGCAAATGATCACCATATGAAGGTAAGATTTGAATTCGAGAACCTTCCTCGATTCTGTAATAACTATAAAATTGTAGGACATACTCTCCAGCAGTGTCAATTTTTCCAGAAGATGGTCCAACCTTCCACACGAACAAGGATCAGAGAGAAGTTTCAAGAGGGAAAAGTGTTGATTTCGTCAATAGGAGACTCAGGAATGAAAATTAAGCAAATAAAGGATTGTGATGGGAAAAGACTGCTGGGGATAGTTCATCGTGGGCATCTTTGGTGGAGGAGGATGAGCACATATAGGATGGTTATGCTGGAAATGATGTAATTATGCAGGAGGAAACAAATATGGCACCTAATGGAAACACGGTGACTGGACATGTTTCATATACAACAGAAACACATTGCCATGATTTTCAAGGTAGCAAGCAGCTGACTTCGAACATCCTTTCCATTTCTCTTGACATGAAAGCTAAGGACTTCTTGATGGAGCTTATTTCAAGGGATTTAAATGATTCCATATCCAGTGGCATGTCTATAGTTTTGAATGCAACAAAACAAAATCATACCACCAGAACTAAGATAGATATATGTGATCTACCCGAGAAGCTGATGGATGATCAAGCATGTATTACAACTGTCAAGGATCTGGTACTGGAAGAGTCAACTCTGGATCACAAGCAACCTGAGAAAAGTTAGAAAGCAGTCAAATCTGTCCACAAGACTATGGAATCAAACACATCACAAAAGTCAAAAAGAGTTCAGCAATTGGAGGAAAATGCATGTTCAATAACACGTGGTCTTCTCTATCAGAGTGTTCAGAGATTATCTAGGACACATGGGGTATAGACATCTCTAATATTAACCCCCTTAGTTGAATCTTGAAACTCAAAATTATAAAGATCAGATTGAAGGACTGGAGCAAAAGGAAATTCATTCTACTGGATGAATAAATAAATGCTCTGGAATTCTCCTTGCATGAAGTTCTGGAGGAAATCACCAGGACTGATTTCTCAGGTGATATACGCCAAGAGGCTGAGACTCTAAAGTTTCTCAGATCAAGGTTTCTTGATAAAATGATCACAGGGAACTCGAAGTACAAGAAATCTTCTATATGGCCTGGATTGAGGGCAATCTACCTAAGGATTATGGGGTCTTCGTGCTGGCTGGTCAACAAGAAATCACCTATGAAATTATGGTACGTCAACTAGTTGGGCACCCCATTGGTTGAGCAGATTAGCTCAACTATCCATTCCATAGAACATGTCATCATTATCAAGGATTAGATGGAAAACTTGGAAACTCTCCCTGATGATATTATAGATATTATCTCTAATTATGAATTTCTAATGTAGAAAGACATGCTCATCTGGGAACCTGCTCCCAACGGAATACTTGATTACAAGAAATTCTATCAACAACTGATTCAACAAAGCACCCACTAGATTGGAAAGTATAAAAGATGGATTCTCCCCTCAAGGTATACACTACTATATAGTTTTTCCTGGAATAAGGTTCCTGTAGATGAAAAAATATAGCGTGTGGGCAGGGGGGAGGGGGGAGGGGGGAGAGGGGAGGGTGGAGGGGGGCAGGGGGCAGGGGGCAGGGGGGAGGTCTGCGGGGCAGGGGGGGCATCGGGCAGGGGGCAGGGGGGAGGTCTGCAGGGGAGGGGGGAGGGGGTAGGGGGAGGGGGTAGGGGGCAGGGGGTTGGGGGTAGGGGGATGGGGGTGGGTGGAGGGGGCATGGGGCAGGGGGGAGGTCTTCAGGGCATGGGGCAGGGGGCAGGGGGAGGTCTCCAGGGTAGGGGGTGGGTAGAGGGGGGATGGGGGAGGTTTGTAGGGCAGGGGGTAGGGGTGGTTTATAGGGGAGGGGGAGGGTGGTGGTATGCAGGGCAGGGGTTGCAAGGGGGGTGGGGCAGTGGGTGCAAGGGGGCAGTGGGGGGGAGAGAAAACTGGCAGGGGGCAGGGGCAAGGTTGTTCAAGGGGGGTGGGGAAGGGGGTGCAAGAGGGGTGGGGAAGTGGGGCAGGGGGGACTTTTTTAGAGATGTGATTAACAATAATGTATTTTTTTTATTTTACCCATGTTGTTTTTTTCAATGGAATAACAACACTATATGAAGGATTCATTTTGAAAAATTATTTTCCTTCAAAAAATATATATATGTGAAGTGCGTGTTATGTGACATTTCCATTCAAGTGTTCTTTTATATCAACAAGTATGGTAATAAGTTGGGTTTATCAACTTCTAAGTTATTAAGCTTTTTTCTCAACACTGGAGCACTTTTCTTTGTAGCTCAAAAGTGTTTGATTTTCTTTGTGCTTTCTTATTTCTCACATTCTAAACATTTATGTTGAGGAAACATGGTTTTATATTCTTTCACATGTTTATTATTGTTTGAAAATTTAATATTCACTTGAGAAATTAGAGAACTCTCAATGTTTTTCATTTTTTTGGTTTATCCTTTTATAACTCATCAGACTATGTGATCAAACATTCTTTCTTATCATCTTCAACCTTCTTAATAGGCGTGGATCCATTTTTTGTTATGATATATTCTATTTGATTAGAAATTGTGTCCTCTAGTAAACTTTTATTATCAGGTGGGATAAAAACTTGTTTCGAACAAAACCAAATTAAGTTGAAACTTGAGCCAAACTAAGTATATACCATTAACAGGAAGAATAATTGTTAATTAATAGGAATGTACTATTTGATAGTATCATTTTAAAACATGGATCTATTTCCCCCTTGCTTTCAAAAACATTATTTGAACCATGGGGCATTGTGGTTCCTATATGTTGGGTGGTGACGTTTATATTCACATGAGACAGGTATGTTTTAGTTTAGTTTTTATTTTGTTTTCTTTATCGCATTGGCCACTTAGGTCTTTTACTTATTTCTATGGACAAAGGGTAATTATATTCTGCGAAGGGGGGAAAATGGGGTTCATATTGATTCAATCTGCTGTCTTTGATCCGAGGTAAGATTATATGGTTACTACTTGTCTCGCACCTCATGTATTTGGGGATTTCAGTGCTTTTGACTCCATATTATGTTTTCAGTAGGGTGTTGGATCATTTCATGTTGGTTCAGGTGGATTTGGTTCTCCCAATCGAGGTATGGGTTTAATATTGTTGGTTGGTTTCTCACTGGTTATGTAGCATCCTTTATGTGTTTTAATGCTCCTAATATACTTTGTGTAGTGCGTTGATCCCTGATCATTGGTTTTGAGTATCCAAGTTAAGGGAGACTCACCTGCGTGTGCATAGGTAAGAAAGTATATGTATGTGGGTTCCCCCGTTATGTGTATAGTCAACCATGATAGTGATTATGCATGTATGGGACTATGTGTGCCCATGTATATAGATATAAATGCATACGCAGGTGAGTGGAGACTGGTATATGCTTATAAGCATATGTTCAAGGATCCCCTTGCACATGCTAATGGCCATGTGAGTGTGTGCATAGGGGCTAGGTGTCCTTTCATGTGTGTGAAGGTGCATATACCTAGTGGGGGAGCAACAAATTTTAGTTAGAAAGCTCTAAGAGCCGAAGTGGATGGTTTGGTTCCACCATGAGGTAGGATCCCTCTTCTAGCCTCTTTAATTCAAGAATTCTTTAAATTGAATTTATATTCCTTCTTAATTATGCTTAATTATATTGAATTGCATATCTTGAATAAGTGTTCTTTAATATAATTGTTTCATTTGATAAATAAAGTTATGTTTTTATAATAAAACCCCTCCAATGGCGGTGCGCTGTCTGTGAAAAGTCACAGTGATAGTTATGTTGATCGAGTTGATTAAATTATTGAATTTGATTTGTGATGAATGTGTTTTAGAATAAATGTTAAATATACTTAAATGAATTGTGTGATAAAGCAATGCCATGATTTTATAATAAAACCCCTCCAATGGATGTGAGTTATCTTTTAAACCAAAGAGTAGTGATAGTTATTTGTATCATTTTAGATTTTGTTTTAGTCTTTCATATGCCTCTTGTTGGTGTTTGTTTTGTGGCTAGTTAATTTTTGTTTTCTTTGAATAATATAAATTGGCTTATCATACTCTTTTAACTCAAATTACATTGCCCGAGTAGGCATATGCCTTGACCATGACACTCATTTTCACGCTTTGAATAATATAAATAAAATTTCCATGTTTAGGAAAAGTGAATGAATTTGTAAATGGTTTGTATAGGGTGTGTGATTCTTTTCCATCATTTTGTTTCCCTTTAGACGTTTCATCATTGTGCTGCTCACTACAACCTTCTCTGGAGATCCCTTGTTATAGCATATTAAACAGTTGATCTGTTCTATCATCTGCCGGTGGGGCGACAGTTGGAATGTTGACCTGCCTCCTCCTGCTCCCTTCTCTCTTGGCCGGTAGGTGCTGCCCCACAGATGTCACTGAACCAGGACAACACGCCACGGTCACGCCGTGGTCACGCCGCGGTCACACCACGGTCACCCCGCGGTCACACCGTGGTCACACTGCGGTCACGCCGCAGTCACGCTGTGGTCATGCCTCGGTCACGCTGCGGTCACGCCTCGGTCACGCCGCGGTCATGCCTTGGTCACGCCGCGGTCACACCTCGGTCACGCTGCAGTCATGCCGCGGTCATGCCGCGGTCATGCCGCGGTCACGCCTCGGTCACGCCGCGGTCACGCCGTGATTTGGCCATGCTCGAGGACGACACCCCACGGTGGTTCACAGTGATATTATTCCATGAGTCTTGTGATCAATGTTGAGACTGAATAATCATAATTTCTATGGGCAGGGCGACGACCGGAATGTTGCCCCACCTCCTCCCGCTCCCTTCGCTCCTGGCCAGAAGATGCTGCCCCGCGGATGTCGCTGGACAGGGACAACACGCCGCAGTCATGCCGCGGTCACGCCGCGGTCACACCGCGGTCACGCAGCGGTCAAGCCGTGATTTGGCCCTGCTCTAGGATGACACCCCGCAACGGTTCATAGTGATAGTATTATATGAGTCTTGTGATCAATGTTGAGATTGACTAATCACAATTTTTTCCAGAGGGGCGACGACCAGAATGTTTCCCCACCTCCTCCTGCACCCTTAGCTCCTGTATGGTTGATGCTTCCCCACAGATGTCGCTAGACCGAGCCAGCACGCCGCGGTCATGCCACGGTCATGCCGCAGTAATGACATTATTTGGCCCTACTCTAGGATGAGACCCCATGATGGTTCACAGTGATAGTATTCCATGAGTCTTCTGATCAATTTTGAGACTGACTAATCACAATTTCTGCCGACGAGGTGATGACTGGAATGTTGCCCCACCTCCTCCTACTCCCTTCGCTCTTGGATGGAAGATGCTTCCCTACGGATGTTGCTGGACCGGGCCAACATGCCACGGTCACACCGCGGTCAGGCCGCGGTCACGCCGTGGTCACGCCGCGATCACGCCGCGATCACTCCGCGGTCACGTCGCGGTCACACCATGACCACACTAAGGTAATGCCATGATTTGGCCCTTCTCCAGGACGGCACCCCGTGGCGGTTTTCATTGATAGTATTCTATGAGTCTTGTGATCAATGTTGAGACTGACTAATCACAATTTCTACCAGCTGGGAGACAACAGGAATGTTTCCCCGCCTCCTCCCGCTCCCTTCGCTCCTGGACAAAAGATGCTGCCTCGCGGATGTTGCTGGACCAGGCCAACACGCCATGATCATTCCGCAGTCACACCGCGGTCACGCTACGGTCACGCCGCGGTCACGTCGCGATCACGCTGCAGTATTGCCGTGATTTGGCCCTGCTGCAGGACGACACCCCATGGCAGTTCGCAGTGATAGTATTCCATGAGTCTTGTGATCAATGTTGAGACTGACTAATCACAATTTCTACCGGCAGGGCAATGGATGTAATGTTTCCCCACCTCCTCCTACTCCCTTCGCTCTTGGCCAGAAGATGTTGCCCTGTGGATGTCGCTGGACTGGGCCAACACGCCGCGGTCACGCCGCAGTAATGCCGTGATTTGGCCCTGCTCCAGCCACATCCAACCCACACCAGCCCCTTTCCACCTACATTTCAGCCCACTGCCACCAGCATTCCAGCCCGTCATAGCCCCCCCTTCCACCTTTGAATCAGCCCACACCATCCCCCAACACCTGCAACCAGCCCCCTTCCACCAGTATTCCAGCCCCCTTCCACCTGCATTCGAGCTTGCACCAGCCCCCAACCACCTGCAATCCAGCCCGCACCAGCCACCACACCAGCCACGCCCCAGCCTCCTACAAAACACTCATACCATCCCTCTTCCACCTGAAAAACAGCCCCGACCACCAGTTCCAGCCCTCACAAGCCCCCGAACTCCAATGTCATGGTGGGAATCTCCAAAGTTTTTATGGTGATGTCAAAAAGTCTTCTCGAGGGATATATTGTCCCCTAAATCCATGGACATGTGTAAAGAAATTCCAAATTGTGGGTTAGGGTTTATATGTTTTTGGGCCATGTATTTTGACATGTATCCCTCACATTTGGTTATAAATATCCACCTCTTTGCACCCATTGAAGGTTAATTACGAATTTTTAGATTTTCTAAAATTATTATGTTTGTGTTTCTTGTGTTCTTAGGTGAATTCATGTAAGGATTATTAAAGGAGTGATCAACCTTTTTGGTGTTTTATAATTAGGGTTTTAAGGAGAAAGAATCCTTGGGGTCCTAATTGATTATCCCCCTTCCACTTTTATTTCCTTTTCACTTCTTTTAATTTTCATTTTTACAACTTACATCACTTGTGTTTCCACATTTCATCTAATGAATACCCCATATATATATTGTATCATATCAATAGAACACTAGAAACCCAAAAAATAGCATAAGATCCCAGCATATGCCCCACTTACAAACCAGCAGAAGGAATCACAGAAGCTCCCAAGCACAAAACCAACAAGCACTCCTAGGGGAAGTATAACCAAGGAAACAAGGCGGCTAAAGGAGAAATATAAAAACCCAAAAATAAGTAGTCACAAATGATAGAAACCAAAAACACACAAACATTCATGAAATCACTCACAACCACCCACCCCCCCCACACACCCACCCACCCACACACATGTTGCCAAAATCCATCACCCATCCAAAAGTATAGCTTTATCCAAAGAAATAGAACCACTGAACCCCCAGCCCCGGAGCCAACATCAACCAACCAGACCAGCATTCCTATCCAAACAAATCCTAAAGTGAAAGACCTCTAAACAACCATGCCAACTAATGGCCACTACACCAACACCTACTTGCACAAGAACCCTAAACCACACTAGATCCAACCACAATAATCACCTATAGTAGAAAAAACACCCAAAATATTAGCTAGAAACCAAATCATCCCTAGACCACCATCTGGCCCCATCCATCACCATCTGAACACCTTGCATAAAAATGGACCACCCCACCATAAGAATGTCTAAAAAACTAGTATTAAACCGGTACCATCCATTCGAAGTGCCCCACATCACCCACGCCTAACCCATCATACAACCTAAAGAATCCCCAAGCAGTCCCTGATCCAAATGTGAGCTAATACCCACTCTGAATCCAACACCTCTAGACCCACCAAGTAGTCAATATGCACCCACCATACAAAGAGAACAACCCATCTACCAGAAACATGCCTCCCAACCTGCAACATCTAGTATCTCAAGGGAATTTTAGAACATCCACCATAGAAATCCCTACACCATCAACAACCAGAATACACAAGATGGGGAAACTGAGAACAAGCCAACTGAAATTACTCTAAACCACCACCTGAAGACCCACCCCAAACTATATACACCACACTAGACAATCGAGAGAACCATAAGCCTACAATAGTAATCTAAAAAAAGAAGAAACACCAGAAATCCAACCCCTATGCACCCAAAACATGATACCAGCCATAGTAGAAATCACAAACCAACTAGCACCATGCACCATGTAAGTGTATCCTGTACAACACCATGTGGAAAAATCCAAACAGCAACACCCCCAACCAAAACCCATATTAAAAGGTCCTATAATTCCAAAAAACAACACAAAACTCACAACCCCACCTCCTAAATCCTCCACAAGAAACCTATAACCCCAATATGAGAATCTCTATAAGTATCTATTGGATAAACCCAACATCTCCCAGCCTCAACCTTAAGAAGCATCCAATGTAACCTGCATACCACTCCCTACGAACATACACCCCTCCACCTGAGTAGCCCCTCCCCATCCAAACTGAAACCAGTAATAACCACAACACACACCTATACACCTCCATATAACTAGCCAAACAATAGGGGGGGGGGGTGCAAGGGGGTGTGTTAGGGGGGTCTAGCAGGGGGTGTGTGCAAGGGGTTAAAGGGATGTGTGTGTGGGGGGGGGTGGCTGCTGTCCAGGTGGGTGCAAGGAAGGGAGGGTAAGGGGTGTGCAAGGGATGTGTAGGGGGGGCTGCTGTCCAGGGGGAAAACTGTTCAGGGGGTATAGAAGGGGGGGGGGGGTTCTGTCCTTCTGTCCAGGGGGGTTCAGCAGGGGGGCTGTTGTCCATGGGGTCCAGCAGTGGGGGGGGGGGGGTGCTGTCCAAGGGGGTCCAGTAGGGGGGGGGTGAACTATTCTTATTTATTGAGTTATATTATTTGTGAATATTCTAAGATGTTTTGTTTTACCATAATTTTAGGGGATGATCACTACTATGTTCTACCTTGTGTTGTAGGTACTTTTGAGCTGGTTCCATAATTCTTTGGTAGTTTGTCTTATAGGGAGACTCATGTAAGTGTAGTTATGTGTTTTTTTTTTATATTTGGATTTGTTTAATTCTTATTATGTAGGTAGATTTCATGTATAATTTAATTTAGAGGGGATTGGCAAGGGGGGAAGGGGGGAAACTGGCAGGGGGAGGGGACTGGTAGGGGGTGCAAGTGGGGGCTGGTAGGGGGGGGGGGGGGTGCAAGTGGGGCCTAGCAGGGACAGGGGGGAGGGGAAATGGGCAGGGTGGGGTGGGGGGGGGGGGGCAGGACTGGGGGGTCTGGGGGGGGGGGGGTCTAGGTTCTGGGAGGGGGGGTTCCAGGGTCTGTCCAGGAGGGTGGGGGGTGGCTGTATAGGGGAGTGGAGGTCTGGGCCATCCAGGGGGATATATCCAGGGTCTGGGGGGGGGGGGGGGTGGGGGGTGTCCAGGTTCTGGGGGGGGGGGGGGGGAGTTCCAGGGTTTGTACAGGAGGGTGGGGGGGGGTGGCTGTCCAGGGGAGTGGAGGTCTGGGCTGTCCAGGGGGATCTGTCCATGGTCTGGGGGTGTTCAGGGTCTGGGGGGGGGGTGTCCAGGTTCTATCCGGGGGGTGTCTAGGGTCTGTCTGGGGGGTTTCTAGAGTATGTCTGGGGGGGAGGGGGTGTCCAGGGTCTATCCGGGGGGGGGGGGGGTGTCCAGGGTTTGTCCAGGGGTGTCTAGGGTCTATCCGGGGGGTGTCTAGGTTCTGTCTGGGGGTGTGTCTAGGGTCTGGGGGTGTCTATGGTCTGTCTGGGGGGGGGGGGGGTGTCCAGGGTCTATCCAGGAGGGGGGTTGTCTAGGGGAGCGGGGGGGGGGGGGGGGGTATTTTTTATGGTTTTTCAGACCCTATAGCCATGGTTTCTAACCATGGATATAGGTCTATTGACACAGTTAAAAACCATGGCTATAGGTCTAATGCCACAGTTAGAAACTGTGGTAATAAATTGTGTCCCTACTCTAGTATATCCACAGTTATAAACCATGGCTATATAGATATTACCACAGTTAGAACTGTGGTTGTATACCTATAGCCATGGTTTGAACCATGGATCTCGAACTATAGCCACAGTTCCAAATTGTGGCTATAATTCTAGGCCTATAGCCATTCCAAACTTATCCAAGGTTCCTCAAACTGTGGCTATTACCTATAGCCACAGTTTGAAGACCTATAGCCACAGTTTTAAACCATGGCTATAGCCTGAATTTCTAATAGTTCCATTTCCACAAAGATTATATTCTTTCTTTTAGCAACTACATTTTGTTGTGGAGTGTATGGAGTGCTATACTCATGCTGAATTCAATGCTTCTCAAGATAGTTTTCAAACTCTTCACTTCTGTATTCACCACCATTATCAGTTTTCAACTTCTTCACATAATACTCACATTCTTTCTCAGCTTTTCTTCTGAAACTTTTAAATTTTTTCAAAGCGTTTGATTTGTGATTCATGTACATAACACAAGTAATGTGAGTAAAATCATCAATGAAAGTAATGAAGTACTTATCTCCATGTGTTGATTGTTTTCTCATTGGCCCACATATATCCGAATGGATCATCTTTAGGGGTTGTTTTGAAAAAATATCAACTTTCTTATGCACAACATTTGTAATCTTTCCTTTCTGGAAAATAGTGTAACACCAATCTCTACTTCTTGTCAAATCAGAAATGTCTCAAACACTATCTATTTTAGATAACTTGATCATGTTTATATGACACATATGCCCAATAATTTTATGCCATAACTGATTATCTTCCACCATACTTATGTAACAAGAGTTTTGTGAATCACCAACCTAAAATAAGTTTCCTTTCGTACGTTGACCTATTGTAAGAATCTTTCCATCTTCTTCACTCTTTAAAAAAAATCCATCTTTCTTAAATATAACTTTGTTACCCTCATCAAAAAATTGTGAAACACTTAGAAGATTGTGTTTTAGACCATCAACATACAATGTTTTATTAGATTTCATCTTTTATTTTCCAATTATGGATGACCCAACACCTTTGATTTTCAATGATTCATCATTTCCAAATGTCACTGTACCTTATCTAAAATATTTCAAATCCTTAAAAAATTTCAAGTCTCTATTCATGTGAGAAGAACACCCACTATCAAGTAACCAGGGTCATTCTCCTTTCATGGATTTTAATGAAGTTTCAACAACAAGTACTTTTTCTCCATTATTTTCATTCTTCACCTTCAGCTTTTGAGAGTTAAGAATCTTTTGCTGAGCCAGTATCAAAACAAGACATCATTTTGCAAGGTGACTAGGTTTTTCACATCTTTCACAAATACTTACCAAGGGTTGGAACCTATTTTCAATATTCACTTCATTCTTTTCATATTTTTTCAAGACAACCTTCTCATTTTTCTTTCTTTGAGGAGATTGACTCCCCCTCAATCTATTCCTTTCATAACCTATGGGATAATAGTAATGTTGTTGATTGAACCAACACATACTTTTTGTATGCCCGAATCCCCCAAAATACCAATAATACTCATAGAAAGAGTATCTTCCTCTAAAACCTCCATACTAATTAGAATTGTGAATGTGTTTCTCAACCACCTTCTTCTCTTTTTTTCTGATTCACCACCCTTTATATTATCAATCAGATTCCTTCTCTTATTTTATGAATTATCAGAACCAAAATTATTGGAAACATTTCCATATTCATAATGTTTCAAAACATTCCCAACCTTCTTGGTCTTGTCCATATACATAACATTCCAAACTTTTTTCATTTATAAAACAATTACATTATTATTCTCACCCTTTGAAGGTATCTTTTATTGAACCTTATCAAGTTTCTCATTATGAGGAAATTCACCAACTTTATTGATAGATTTTAGGAAACATAGGCTTTTCTTATCACTTTCAGAGAGTTTTTGTGTGACAAGTTCCAACTCTTCTTTTGTTACTTTCAACTTCACCTCTAAATGCTCATTACGATTCATTTCTGTAGGATCAAAATAGTAATGTAGATGCTCAATATACAAGAGGGGGGGGGGGGTGAATTGTATACTTTAAAAATTCCTTTGGTTCTTTTAAAGTTAGTTATGAATAACTATGTTTTCCTTAAGAGAAGGAAAGGGCTAAGTTTAACAAAGTTAAACTAAGCAAATTCACAACACCTCTAACACCAAATGCAAACTTGGAAAGAGATTCCGAAAGTAGGTTCTGGAAATATGGTTCCGGAAATTGAAACTTAACAAAAGATTATAATATGAGATTCTACCTTAAAGCGTATAGAATCTAAATGAAACAGAGTACAAATAAGGAAGTATAAGAAAGTTATACTTTCCTTATAATAAAAAATGCAGCGGAATATAAACAAGTAGTTAAACTACAAGTAACAAGATATAAGTCTTTCAAAACAAAGAGAAGGGTATCCAACAACCTTGGATAAAGGTCCCTTGATTTATACTTTCAAGCAAGTCTGTCTTACCCACATTAGGGTAAGCCCTCGATACAAAGATTGGAGTCTCTGTCTTGCTATCCCCGCAAGCCCTCAACTTCAAGGTAGTTGGAAACCTCTGTCTTCCTCAGCAAGGAAGCCCTCAAACTTCAAGATAGTCAGCACCTCTGTCTTCCTATCCCCGGAAGCCCTCGAATGTGATCACCAACATTCAGAGTCGCACGAAGCTTTGAGAGTTAATAAGAGCCTCTCTCTCTAGAAATCACTTCAAGCATGTAATCACATGAGTCGAAGATCTGTCAGCCTTTTAGCACCGAGCTCTTTCAAATGAGCTCCTATTTATAGGTAAGGTCGGCTCCTTCTCCAACGGTCATATTTTCCTTAAAGATCGGATGGACCTGTACACGTGTCACTTAGACAAAGGTTAGTTTATAACAAAATAGACGACATCGTTTTATAACAAAACAAGTGTAATAGAATGTACGACATCGTTTTGAAATCTAACATAAAAGTTTGGAATGAAAGCTTCGGAGTGAAGGTTCGGAATGTAATGAAAATAATAAAGAGTAGACAAATTATAGAAGTGTATGCAGAATAAAAGTTCAGAGTCTAACCAAAAATATTTTTCGGAGTCTGAATTAATTCAGAGTGTATAAAACAGAGATGATCAGATTCTGTTTAATAGGTGAATTCGGAATGAGAATTCGAAATGGGAATTAGTCATCAGAATTCGTAATGAGAATTCATCATCAGGATTCGTAATGAGAATTCGTCATCAGAATTCGTAATGAGAATTCTTCATCAGAATTTGTAATGGGAATTCGGAATGAGATTTCTTCATCAGAATTCGTAATGAGATTTCTTCATTGGAATTCGTAATGAGAATTACTTATCAGAATTCATAATGAGAATTTGTTGTCGAATTTCATAAAGATTTGTATCCTTAATCTGGAGTAAAATTGTATTCGGAATTCAGAATGAAACTTTATCACAGTTCTCATTCTGGATTTCGGAGTGAAACTTTATTACAGTTCTTGTCCAGAATTCGGATCCTAAAACAGAATACTTCATATCAAAGTTTCAAGTAATTCTGAGAAAATAAAAGTGAATCCGAATCTCATACTTAAGAAAAATCTGGATGAAAATATGATAAGAATAATTTTTCTTACAAAAGCGATTTTCCTTATAAAAGCAATTTTTCTTATAAAAGAAATTTTCCTTATAAAAGCAATTTTCCTAAAGATAAGGTGTTTGTGATTTTCAAAACAAGAAGGAATGGAAAATTCATAAGGAAAACCTTATTGACTCAACAATCTCCCCCTTTTTGGAAAGCACAAACATCCTTACAAAAAAGAAATTCTAAGAAGAAAGAAAAACATTAAGGCTTATCTCTCTTTGCTTTAAGGATATTGATGAATACGACTAACTCCCCTTAGGCTTTGAAACTCTAAGGATCATATTCTAGATTTATGGAGTGACATTTCATAACGAAAAAAGAAAGTCTTCTTTAATGAAAAACTCCCCCTTAGATAGACTCTTATTAGAGTTCTTTTTCATTTAAGGATCTTTTCCTTCTCCCCTTTAGATAAACTCTCATTGGAGTTCTTTTTTTTAAGGATCTTTTCGTTCTCCCTCTTTGTGATTTTCAAAAAGAAATCGAGGGAATGGAAAAAAAATAACAAAGTACCTAAAAAATTAGTAATAAAAAAAAAGAAACGAGAGTCACAATTTTCATTCGGTTTAAAATCTCGGCAACATAGAAAATTAGATACAACAAAAATATCGGATTTAGTTATTTCGGATCTTTTTCCTTTGTCATGATCCCCTTAAGAATAGTCTTGATCTTCTTCAGGTCTTTATGATCTTCTTCAGCTTGCTTCTCTAAGACCACTATTCTTGCACTTTGAGCTTCAATTCTTTCTTCCTGGGCTTGAATCTTTTCTTCCTAAGCTTTGATCTTTTCTTCCTGAGCCTTCAACTTCTCTTCAAACTCAATCCAATGATCTCTTTCAAATTTCCAGTTCTGAGAAACAGAATTCAACTTCCCATTCAGATCTCTGACTTGTTGAATCCGGAAGTTCTTTTCATCTGTTAGCTTCTCTTCAAAGGATGAAGTCAGGTAATTTATCTTCCTGTCCTCAGTCTCAAAGGCATCTTTAACATTGTCTTGAAACTCATCAAATAACCTCATCTCTTCAACAGTCTTCTTCGACTAGTTTGTCATCTTCTTGCAAGATTTTCTATGAGCTTCGTAGCCAACAAAAAAGGTTTTGAACTGAGCCTCAATCTCAACGCACTTGTCCATAACCAAAGACACGGAGTCTGTTTTCTGATTCAAAGCATGTTGGAGCATCTGGAATCTTGAATCAATACTTGAGAAGGTCGGAATGGTTCCTACCAACTTCTTCAAAGACTGAAAAACAAATTCATGCCCCACCGAAGATGACTCCGAATCCGAAACTTTGTTTGGAGAAATTTCTTCTTCAACAAGGTCAAGATTTCTCTTCAAAGAACTACCAAATTCATTCCTCTTCCTCACTTCTGAGTTCGGAGTATCAGCAAGAATTTTCTTTCCCTTGTCTTTTTCTAGAATTGAATCCTGTTCCGGAGTTCTCTTCTCACTATCAGAAACTTGAACAACATTATCTTCCTCAACAACAACTTACTGAACACGAACCCCTACGCTTTCCTTCTGAGCAACATCATGTAAAAGATGTTCTTCTTCTCCATGATAAGTAACTTCTTCTTCTCCTTTCTCTTCTTCCATTGCTGGAGTAACTAGCTTCGAAGATTCAGCTTCTGAAGTTCGGAGTGATAAGTGTTCCGAAGATGTCCCCTTGTAATCATCTACTTGTTTCAACACATCTCCAGTTTCACCACTTCCTTCAGCAACATCTTCTTCTTGTTCCACTTGCTCAACTTGCTCTACTTCCTCAGTAGTCTTAGCAACAACTTCTTCCTGAGCAACGAAGTTTCTTCTTGAGTCTCAGGTAGAGATTCCAAGGAGAAAGATCTCGGAACAGGAATAGTTGCTGAAACCATCTCATTGAATTTCAACAAAGCCCGAGCTACCTCATCCTCAGACATCTTCTTCTTGAGATTCTTTTCCTTTACTTGTTTTTCAAGCTCATCAGCAGTTCTCTCCTTTAAGGCCTTAGCCTCCTCAGGGTCCAATCCGAACTGCGGATCCCCTTCTTTCCTTTTCTCTTTATCTTCTCTCCACTTCGCAACAACTTCATCAGGATAGGCTTTCTTCTTCTTTGGTTTTGGAGGTGCAGAATGGACTTCCTTAGACTTGGGATTCTCTGCTTCTACTTCCACTTCTTTCAGATTTCTCTTCCTTACTGTCTTAGAGGATTCCAGATCAGCAACTTTCGGAAATGCTTCTCCTTGAGCAGGTAGATCAATAAACTGTCCAGACTCTTTGTCAAAGGCTACATCCATTCTCTTAAGAGTACCATCGCTCACCAGCATAATCTTGAAAACTCTTGGCTTAGATTTGCAAGCCTCCTTGAAAGACTCAAGGCACCAAACTATCAACTTGGAGAGGATTGCTGGATACATAATAATCTGAGCTCTCAGATTTCCTTTCTTCAAATTCTCAAGAGTGATAAGAATGTGCTTCATCAAGTTAAACTTCCTCAGATTTATCAGAAAATCTAGGATGTAGATCTCACTCTTATTCAAGCTATCTTTGTCACCTTTTCTCGGTACGATAAGACCTTGTACCCATAACTCCAGAATCCGTAAATTTGTAGATAATCTAGCAATCTTCGGAGCCTTGTCATCAGTCAGTCCGAGAGTTTCTAAAGCTTTTTCCTTGTCGAAGCTACCTTTAGAATCCGGCAACACATGAGAAACAAACTCAGCTTCACCTTAATTCTTTAGCCCTACCAAGCTGGCTACCTTGGCATATGAAAGTTTATAAGTCCTCCCATAAGACTTAAAAGACAATTTGTCCTTTCCATCTTCCTGAAGAAAAGAAACTGTCTCATAGAATTCAACAAGTAAGTCTGAATACACTTCATCTTGGTTCCCGGGTTTTGACACCGCAACATCTTCCCAACCATTAAGCTTGATATTCTTAGAAATAAGAGAATCATACTTGTTGAAGAAATCCGAATGAACCAGCCTCTCTCTATAAACTAACCACTTCGAGATCGGCTTAGATGAAGACATATCTTGAGAAGCTACTTCCACAGACATTCGGATTTGAAAACCTCTGAGAAGTTCGGAACTGAGAAAACTGAAGTTCGGAACGGCCTTAAAACAGAGGGGCAGAGCTTCGGGATGCTGGAGCTTGAAATCGATGTGGGACAAGTATTTGGGTCCCCTTTATATAGGCAATGAAACGACGGTTCAACTTCCTCGGTTGATCGAACAGTTGTGATAAGTTGAGATCAGATCTGACGGTTGAAAACCAATTCTCTAGAAAACTTGAATCTGATATTTTTGAGGTTTTTTATTAAAACAGAGAATTAAGAAAAGTATAATCCAAAAACATAATACAAGAAAATGCCAGCAAGTAAAATATGACTACGAAAACTTGGGTAAGGAGATCATACCTTTCGGATTGGCTTAGGAATATTATTCGTATTTGGTAACATTCTTAAAAAAAACTTTTACAACGAAAAATAAATTCAGTACGAAAAACAAACTCAATACGGAAAACTCAGTACATAAATTTTATAAAAAAAATGAAAACGAAAAACTTATTATGAAAGATTCGGTACGAAAATCCCGTTATGAAAATACCAGTACGAAATTTTCCATTCCGGAAATGTTTAATACGAACACTTCCATTCCAGAAGTATTCTGTACGAACATGTCCATTCTGAAAAAATTGTAGTTCCGGAAATCTCCATTCCGGATATCTTCGTTCCGAAAAGTTCGAAAACAAATTTTTGAAAAACTTTGTTAAAATAACAAGTAAATGTACTCCCCCTATGAAAAGGAGTGTATTGCTGTAAGGATACTTTTTCAACAGAAAGTTAGTTAAGGAGGATTACCTTACGGTTATCATTCATAACTTCTGTTTAATATATTCAAATCTATCAGATGGCAAAGATTTTGTGAAAATATCAGCAAGTTGATCTTGCGTTCCAATAAACTGAAGAATAATATCTCCTTTAAGTGTGTGATCCCTAAGAAAGTGATGCCTAATATCTATGTGTTTTGCATGGGAGTGATGTGCAGGGTTCTTACTAAGGGCAATTGAACTTGTGTTATCACAAAAAATTTGAGTTTTAGTAAAACTCAAGCCATAGTCTGTGAGTGTGTGTTGCATCCACAACACTTGTGCATAACAACTTCCAGCTGCTACATATTCAGCTTCAGCAGTGGAAAGTGCTACAGAATGTTGCTTCTTGCAGGACCAAGAAACTAATGAATCTCTTAAGAAATGACAAGTTCCGGATGTACTTTTCCTATCCATTCTACATCCACCAAATTCAGCACCAGAAAAACTTTTTAGAACAAAATCATTTCCAGAAGTATAAAATAATCCAAGATCCATGGTTCCCTTAAGGTAGCGAAAAATTCTTTTTACCGCCTTTAAGTGAGATTCCTTAGGATTGGATTGATATCTTGCACATAAACATACTGAAAACATTAAATCTGGTCGACTAGCTGTTAAGTATAGTAGACTTCCTATCATACCTCTAAAAGATGTTTGATCTACTGGTTTCCCAGCTTCATCAAGATCTAAAGAGTTTGAGGTACCAATGGGAGTACTTATACTCTTAGTGTTGTCATAACCATACTTTTTAAGAAGATATTTAATATACTTATGTTGAGATATGTAGGTTCCTTCTGGTTTTTGAGAAATTTGAAAACCAAGGAAAAAAGTTAACTCACCCATCATACTCATTTCAAACTCAGATTTCATTAGACTTGCAAAAGAGTTAGTCAAAGATTGCTGAGTTGAACCAAATATAATGTCATCAACATAAATTTGAACAATCAAAACATTTTTCTTATCTTTCTTTATAAAAAGGGTTGGATCTGAATTTCCCTTAACATAGTTATTTTGAAGCAAAAAACCAGTGAGTCTATCATACCATGCTCGTGGGGCTTGTTTAAGGCCATACAGAGCTTTGGTAAGTCTAAAAACATGATCCGGATGTTTTGTATCTTCAAATCCAGGTGGTTTTTCAACAAAAACTTCCTCTTGAACATAACCGTTAATAAAAGCACATTTCACATCCATTTGAAAAAGTTTGAAATTAAAGAATGCTGCAAAAGAAAGTAGAATACGGATAGATTCAAGTCTAGCTACTGGAGCATAGGTTTCTTCATAGTCTATTCCCTCTTGCTGATTATAGCCTTTAGCAACAAGTCTAGATTTATTTCTAACAATGACTCCATTTTCATCACATTTATTTCTGAAAACCCATTTTACTCCAATAACAGATGTTTCCTTAGGTATTTCAACCAAGGTCCAGACTTTATTCCTTTCGAATTCATTTAGTTCATCTTGCATGGCTTTAATACAATCATCATCACCTAAAGCTTCATCAGTACTTTTAGGTTCTAATTGGGAAAGGAATGCTAGATGTTCTACTTCATTTCTTAAGGAACTTCTAGTCCTTACAGGTTGATTTACATCACCAAGGATACTATCACTGGGATGATTCTTAAGAAACGCCTGATTTGGGTTTTGTAAAACCTGTTCATCAACATAGGGTAGAAAGTCTTCTCGGGTAAATGTTTCAGAAGTATCTTCTAGAATGTTATCCTTATCAGAAGGTTCTTCTATCAAAGGTTGATAATCAGTTTTTGAAAACACATCTGAAGCTATAGGCTGGGATGGTTTAAAAACAAAAGGATCTGACTCATCAAATTTTACATGTACTGTTTCTTCAACAGTGCAAGTATTTTTATTAAAAACTCTATAAGCCTTAGATGTTGTGGAATAACCTAAGAAAATTCCTTCATTAGATTTTGGTGCGAATTTATGTAAGTTATCTTTAGTATTCAAAATGAATACTTTGAAACCAAAAACTTTGAAGTAGGAAAGTCTTGGTTTTCTATCATTCCATAACTCATAAGGAGTTTTATTACGAAAAGGTCTAATCAAAACTAAATTTATAGTATAGCAAGCAGTACTTACAGCTTCAGCCCAGAAATGTCTAGCAATAGAATATTCACTCAACATGGTTCTAGTTATCTCTTGAAGAATTCTATTTCTTCTTTCAACTACACCATTCTGTTGAGGAGTTCTAGGTGCTGAAAAATTGTGATTAATACCTTTCTTACTACAAAAAGTTTCAAAATCAGAATTTTGAAATTCTCCTCCATGATCACTATGAATAGTTTTCAATGGAAGGTTTTTCTCATTTTTAACTTGAGCTCTAAAACTTTTGAAATAAGAAAAAGCTTCAGATTTCTTTGTTAGAAAATAGACCCAAGTAAATCTAGTGTAATCATCAACTAGAACAAACACATAGTATTTGTCTCCAATACTTCCAGTTTGTGTTGGACCAAAAAGATCCATGTGCACTAACTGTAATGCATCAGTTGTTGAGACTTCACCGATCGATTTAAAACTAGATTTATGTTGCTTTCCATATTGACAAGGATCACAAACTTTAGAATAATCAAATCTAAGCTCCGGTAGATCCTTAACTAGTTTCTTCTTAGAGAGTTTACATAGGTTCCTAAGATTATAATGACCTAGTCTTCTATGCCATAACCAGGAGTGATCTTCCATTGCACTTAGGCAAGGTAAATCTTGGCTTCTGAGGTATTCTAAGTTTAGAGTGTAAAAATTCTCTTGCCTATTGGCTGAGAGAATAAATTCTTCCTTGGAATTGTGAACTAAACACTTATCATTCCTAAAATTCACAAGGTAACCTTCATCACATAACTGACTTATGCTAACGAGGTTGTGCTTAAGACCTTTAACAAAAAGAACATTTGAAATCAAGGTTTTACCAAGAAGAAAAATATTACCAATACCAACAATCTATCCCTTAGCATTATCTCTGAAAGTTACCTTTCCTCCTTTCATTTTGATAATCTTTTCAAAATAGCTTTTGTTACCAGTCATGTGTCGGGAACATCCACTATCCATGTACCATGTATTGTTGCTGGTACTTTCTTTATTTTCCTGAAATCAAGAATAAAATTAGACTTTCGGAATCCAAACTTGTTTGGATCCGAGATTTACAGACAATAAAATTTTAGGTACCCACATCTTCTTAGAAAAGTAAGCTTTGTGAAATCTTAGAGATTGGGTTTTGTTTAAGGAACAATTCTTTGCCCAGTGACCACCACATTGACACTTGGTACAAAATGGGGCACTTTGAGGAACAAAATAATTGTTACTGAAAATAGGTTTTGCATGGGTATAACCAAATCCGGATTTATTTCTTAAAGGTCGTATTTGGGAATACATCTTATCAAAATTTTCCTTACCATGGGTAAAGTTTGATAAACACTTCTTTAAGGAAAAAATTTCGGACTTGAGTTTTACAACCAAGTTTTTATCCTCAAAATCATTGGTTTTAGAACTAGAGCTAGGCCCAAAAACATTTTTATTAGAAATTATTTTTTCTAATTATTTAGAAAGTTTATTCTTCTCAGAACTTACTTCCTCAAGATTTTTTGAAATATTTTCAAAATCAAAATTTTTCTTATCAAGATCTTTAGAAAGATCTGATATCTCTTTCGTAAGAATAGAATTCCTAGAATTTGCCTTATCAAGTTTCTTATTGAGTTTGGAATTCTCAATCTCAAGAAGTTCAGAAAACCTAGAGACTTCTTCATAAGTAGGTAAAGTATTTTCTTCATCAGAAGAAGATTCTTCATTAGAAGAGTTATAATACTTACTATCATTATAATTTAAAGAAACATTGGTCAATGATTCAGCATTTTGTACCTTATCCATAAAACAATGATCATCAATAGGTAATCTAGCTATAAGACCAAGATTATTTTGTCCTAAAGATTCATAATCAGAAGATTCATCTGAAGAGTCACCACCACTGGCACTCCAGGTATCATTTGCTTTCAGAACTTTCTTCGCTTTTGCTTTATAATACTTCTTCCTGTTCCTGTCTGAATGCCTTTATTTTCTTTCTTTCTTTTTGAGCATAGGGCAATCTGGTCTAATATGTCCAACTCTCTTGCATTCATAACAAGTAACTTCTCCATCTTTCTTATCTTTCCTTTCCTTTTTCTTATACTTGGATTGGAAATTTCTTTTTCCAGCTATCTTGTTCATTCTTCGAGCAAGATTTGCTTGTTCATTTTCAGAGACTTCACTCTCACTAGATTCGGATTGGAAAATAACTTTCTTAGACTTGGATCTGGTTACTCTCTCAGGAGTCTTATCTTTTATCTGATTTGAAGTTGTTGTAAAAGCAACAGTACCATTTCCATTCTTCTTCTTGATATTGTCAACATCTCTCTTCATTCTGGTTTCATGTTGTAGAAGAGTTCCAAAAAGCTCATCAAGAGTAATTTGAGTGACCTTCCTGTTCTCATCTATAACTGTTCTCTTGGATTCCCACTCGTTGGGCATAATATCAATTATCTTATCCACAAGAGCTTCATCATCTAAACCTTTCTCTCCCATAGACTGTAGACTCTTGACTATAGTCATAAATCTCTGTTGCACTTTACATATTGGTTCACCATAAGGAAATTTGAAGCCATGATATTCAGCTCTAAGCATAGCTCTTCTAGTCTCAATTACCTTAGAAGTTCCAAAGTGTGTAACTTCTAACTTCTTCCAGATACAATTAGCTGCTTCACAAGAAGAAATTTGGCTATATATATTTCTGGTCATTGAACATAGTAAAGTATTGCGTACCTTATAGTTGAGTTGATATTCTTTCTTTTCTTGATTCGTAAAAGTTCTGACTTCCTTGTCAGGAATTTTATAATCTCCAGTAAGCATAAAAAAATTGTCCTCTCCAGTATTGATAAAAAAAGTCTTCATACGATCTCTCCAGTATTCATAATCATTACCATCAAAGATTAGTTGTCTTGTAGGATTTAGATTATCAATTGATCCAACATTAATTCCTGTCATACTTAATATAACCTTCGGCACACAAGCTTGTTAGTAGAAAATGATTCGTAATAACAAAGTTCGGAATGAGAAAGTTCGTAATGAGAAAGTTCGTAATGGGAAAGTTCATAATGAGAAAGTTCGGAATGATAAAGTGAGCAAGAAAAACTTATTCGTGAGTATAAGTATTTCAGAGACCTGCTCTGATACCAATTGTAGGATCGAAATAGTAATGTAGATGCTCAATATACAAGAGGGCAGGTGAATTGTATACTTTAAAAATTCCTTTGGTTCTTTTAAAGTTAGTTACGAATAACTATGTTTTCCTTAAGAGAAGGAAAGGGCTAAGTTTAAAAAAGTTAAACTAAGCAAATTCACAACACCTCTAACACCAAATGCAAACTTGGAAAGAGATTCCGAAAGTAGGTTCTGGAAATATGGTTCCGGAAATTGAAACTTAAAAAAAGATTATAATATGAGATTCTACCTTAAAGCGTATAGAATCTAAATGAAACAGAGTACAAATAAGGAAGTATAAGAAAGTTATACTTTCCTTATAATACAAAATACAACAGAATATAAACAAGTAGTTAAACTACAAGTAACAAGATATAAGTCTTTTAACCCAAAGAGAAGGGTATCCAACAACCTTGGATAAAGGTCCCTTGATTTATACTTTCAAGCAAGTCTGTCTTACCCACACCAGGGTAAGCCCTCGATACGAAGATCGGAGTCTCTGTCTTGCTATCCACGCAAGCCCTCAACTTCAAGGTAGTTGGCAACCTCTGTCTTCCTCAGCAAGGAAGCCCTCGAACTTCAAGGTAGTCGGCACCTCTGTCTTCCTATCCCCGGAAGCCCTCGAATGTGATCACCAACATTCGGAGTCACACGAAGCTTTGAGAGTTAATAAGAGCCTCTCTCTCTAGAAATCACTTCAAGCATGTAATCACATGAGTCGAAGATCTGTCAGCCTTTTAGCACCGAGCTCTTTCAAATGATCTCCTATTTATAGGTAAGGTCGGCTCCTTCTCCAACGGTCATATTTTCCTTAAATATCGGAGGGACCTGTACACATGTCACTTAGACAACGGTTAGTTTATAACAAAATAGACGACATCGTTTTATAACAAAACAATTGTAACAGAATGTACGACATCATTTTAAAATCTAACATAAAATTTCGGAATGAAATATTCAGAGTGAAGGTTCGGAATGTAATGAAAATAATAAAGAGTAGACAAATTATATAAGTGTAAGCAGAATAAAAGTTCGGAGTCTAACCAAAAATATTTTTCGGAGTCTGAATTAATTCAGAGTGTATAAATCAGAGATGATCAAATTATGTTTAATAGGTGAATTCGGAATGAGAATTTGAAATGGGAATTCTTCATCAGAATTCGTAATGAGAATTCATCATCAGGATTCGTAATGAGAATTCGTCATTAGAATTCGTAATGAGAATTCTTCATCAGAATTCGTAATGGGAATTCGGAATGAGATTTCTTCATCAGAATTCATAATGAGATTTCTTCATTGGAATTCGTAATGAGAATTCCTTATCAGAATTCATAATGAGAATTTTTTGTCGAATTTCATAAAGATTTGTATCCTTAATCTGGAGTAAAACTGTATTCGGAATTCAGAATGAAACTTTATCACAGTTCTCATTCTGGATTTCGGAGTGAAACTTTATTACAGTTCTTGTCCAGAATCCGGATCCTAAAATAGATTACTTCATATCAAAGTTTCAAGTAATTCCGAGAAAATAAAAGTGAATCCGAATCTCATACTTAAGAAAAATCTGGATGAAAATATGATAAGAATAATTTTTCTTACAAAAGAGATTTTCCTTATAAAATAAATTTTTCTTATAAAAGAAATTTTCCTTATAAAAGCAATTTTCCTAAAGATAAGGTGTTTGTGATTTTCAAAACAAGAAGGAATGGAAAAGTCATAAGGAAAACCTTATTGACTCAACAATTTCTTCTTCAAGAGATTTATTCAAATCATCAATATCTTTAATCAGATTTTATTTCTCACCAGAAAAAAATTCCTGGTTTCTTGAGAATTCATCTTCTATCATTTTGTTTTTCTTTTCAATACTTTTTATATTTCTCATACATTCTTTCAACTCTTATTTTAGATGCATTTCATGCCGAGTTTCTTTTTCTTCAGAACAACTACTTTTGAATTCTTCATAATTCACTATTTAAATGAAAGTATTTTCATTACCATAATTAATGGATTTTTTGGATTCAACATCACTCTCTTTTTCTTCATCATCTTTGGACAAGAAACTTCTTCTTTTTTATTTGAAGAATTTCTTTTATTTTCATTTTTCTCTCTTTTTCTTCTATGATCTCCTTAACTTTCTTTCTTCAATATCACTATCATCTTATTTCTTTATTCGTATAAAATTAGCAGCAAAGTGACCAAAAACTCCACATTCAAAAAATTTCAATGGATTTTTCCCTTTTTATTTCCCTATACCTCTTTTCACATTGTTATAAAATAAGGATAAGATTTCATTGAGATTTTTACATACCTAATTTTCAAAGTCAGAATCACCATCTTCATCTTCAATAACAATCTTCTTTGACTTTTTTTCTTCATATCCTTGAAAGATATTTCTCTATCAACATTTATTTTGTTCTTCATATCATTATCTCTTCTCATTTCATAGGTGATAAGAGTTCTATGTAAATCATCAAGAGATAATGTTTCAGGATCTCTATCTTCCAATGAAGAAACATTTGCATCAATTTTTTTAGGTAAGATTCTCAAGATCTTTTCAACAACTGTAGAGTCTTTCATATTTTCACCAAGACATTTGATATTACTCACAATGTCATTCATCCTGGTTAATAATTCTCCAATATATTTATGTTCACCCATCTTTAAATCTTCATACTTCAATCTCTATATTTGTAACTTTTCCTTCTTCACTTTTTCATTGCCTTCATATATGTTTTCAACTTATCCCATATACCTTTAGTTATGGAAACACCTTTCACTATCAAGAATTAACTTTCAGAAAGTGATGATAATATAGCATTTTGGCCCTTTCATCATTCTCAAGAAACTTCTTGTCAACAGGTGAAAGTGGAGAACTATCATCAATGGGAGGAAACCCAACTGTTGAAATTTAAAGAACATCATAACTGATAGACATAAGATATGGAATCATTCTGTCTTTCCATATATGATAGTTATTTCCATCAAAGACCAAAAAACCTTTAATATTCATACAATTCACGTTCTCTATTAGCAAAGAATAATGAAGGTAATCTACCTATGATACCAATTGAAAGTGCTCAGTCGGAGTATTGTATCACTAAGAGGGGGAGGTCATGAATTAGTGATAATCCTTTTCTTTTATGTTTATTTTAAATTAAAACAACCTTCACCTCATGTTAAGGATTTTAATTCCCTGCTAAGAAAAAAATCAACACACATCCAAAGGAACACAAAGATTTACAAGGTTCACTATTCAATAAGAATAGATACATCCTTAGTATGGTTTGGAAATGATCTAATACCTTATAATCAACTTAGAAAAAAATCCTTGGATTACAACAAGTAGGATGTACCCTTTCACTTGTGTAGCACTATGAAACAATCCCACTAGTGCATGTGCACCGTCTTAGCACAATAGGGTAATACAATTTGTTTTGTAACAACTCATGTTACCTATGCTTCTTTTAAATTCACCTAATGTATTCAATTGTAAAATAATTCTTCAATTACTTTCCCAGAAGAAATGTAAGAACCTAAAATGACTTTGATAAAGAAATCAGCTCGAATGCCAAGTTCGATTTTCCCAGTTTGATTCTATGAGTATGATTCTTCCAATAAAATTATTCAAGTTTGATTTTCTGATAGAATAAAATAGTGCATAATCGACACCACTTGACCAGCTGAAAAGAATCAGCATGACTGCACTAGCCAAACATAATCGGCACCGCTTCACAAGTCGACTACAATCGGCACCACTTCACAACATGAGACCGATAAAGATGCTCAGTATGATCCTTCCTCAACCCGAGAATTCCAATACGGAAACACCCAGTACTGAAAACTCAAAACCAATTAATTCAGTATGATATCAAACACAACCGAATACAATCCCCATCAAAATGTATTCAATAGAAAAAAAACAGTATCACTTTCTCTCACTGAAAACTCGGAGCTTATCACTATACTCCAAGTCACACAAGTACAATGTACTTCATGCCTTTTATAGATTACCCAAAAATTGTTTAGGAGGGAATCCAAAAACACTTTCCTACTTACTTAAATTCACACAAATTTGAATTTCTCTTGAAATCTCAGAGCAATTATGACTTTGTCAACACTTCTCGATTCTTCTCAAAACTTCCACAATCTTCATCTCTTCTTTTCTAGACTCCCATTTCAAATGTCAATATAATTACAATTGATGATAAATACATGAGTCTGAAACCGATTCTCTCATACCAATTTCTTCAAAACTATACTTGAAATAATACCAAATGAATGTGTTTGAAGAAATGCACTTCTCCACTTGAGATAAAATCACTATTTAAAAATAAAAGATCCTTCTTGAATATTCATTCATCAATCTTCACTTTATTTTCTCTTCTCTTTACCCAGATGAGAAAATACACTTTATTCACCAACATGTGATTGTATCATGAAAACCATCATGACTTTGAAATCACTGAGGATTAGCTTAGAATCGACCGAACTCAATTGGAAAGTATTGTAACTTTCAATTCATTACTTCTTCTTTTTTTTCATCTCAATCCAAGAATAATATATTCTGAATACAATGGTCTAGATACAGTATCCTGAATATGATCATGGTAGATACGATCACCTTGGATACACTCATTCTGGTTATGATCATGCTGGATACGATCGTTGATCATTTCTGGTTACAATTGCTGGATATGATCACTGATCATTTCTGGTTACGATTGCTGGATACGATCGCTGATCATTTCTAGTTACGATTACTGGATACAATCGATGATCATTTATAGTTATGATTTCTGGTTATGATACAATACAATCTGATAAGGATGAAATTCCCGGATACGATACAAAAAAATATGAATATGATTCATTCTCAATCGACACCATCTCATTACTTTTCTTCTACATAAATACAATTGTTTTGAAAAACAATCAGTGTCTCATCTTCCATCAGCATCACTTATTCCTTCATCACTACCTTGATTGTAACTACATTCCAACATCATCACCTTTCCCATTGACATCACCCTTTTCAATTGGCATCACCTATTTAATCGACATCACTTTTCACTTCCACTTCGTATCCAATTGTTTTGAAAGACAATTGATACAATCTGGATAAGATTGTTTTGAAGGAAAATCAATAAAATATGGAAACAATTGTTTTCTAATTGTTTTGAAAAAAAATAGGCACCAATTATTTCTCTCTTCCATCCAGATACAATAAATATTAATACGATTCTTTTCTGATTGTTTTGAAAAAAAAATCTAAATACAATTCTTTTCTGATTGGCAACATCCCTTTCACTCCCCCTTTCTTCTATCAAGATTGAATTACAAGTTGTCACATCAACTCATGATTTATATGAAATACAAATCATCAAAGCATCATTACACTTAACATGGGTCTGATTATTTTCAAAACAAACCCAAAACAATTGTTTCCACAAAATGAAGTGAAGTGATTTCCTTTCTTCAAAACATACTTTGACAACAAAAGACAACTCCTGAAACCTTCGACACCTTCATCATCATCTTGTTCCCAAAAATTATATGGTAAAAAATTTACTAAATTATTTATTTATGATCTAATTTATATAAAATAATTAAATATTTTACACTTTTAATATTGAAATATTTGTTACCCCATTTAAAATCAAATAGAATAACTAAGTGTTAAATTGAAAATATAAAGTTTGAATGGACATATAAACTTGTATACAATTTTCTTTTTGATGAGATTACAAACCTATATAATCTTTTCTTCTAAATTGGTACATTTTAGAGGGTTTTTAGTGGGGTTTGATTTTATTATAAATTAATATTTTGGAGGTTTCCAAAAGTTCCCCTCATCTCAATTATAAAAGGGAACCTCCTCCCTCATTTCTCCAAAACTCATTAAGACTTAAAGATCATCCATCCCCTACCCATTTCTGTTATCAACTTCCCTAGTTAAATTATAGAGGTTTTGGTATTATCAAAATACCAACTCTAGTTCTATTAAGAGGAGATCTAAAGAGAGCATGCCAAAGAAGAGGTAATCTCCTCTACCGATTCTTTCATATTTATTTCTTCTTCCACGTCCACCTCATGAGTTGATTCATTATATAATACTAACTACCATAGAACTTATATAATAAGATGTTATTATAATTATGAAACAACCATATTCTAGTTTCTATACATCTAAAGAAAAATGAAATCACCACGCGTGCGTATGTACGACTTACCGTCTCCACACCGTGGTGTAATCAATTTTTCACCACCACCTTACTTAGATGGGTATAAAAATGGATGTAATAAATATATATGATTATTATAAAATTATATTGATTTTGAAATATATTACACCATACAATTCAATTCCATTCAAGAATTATGGGAATGATATCGTCGCTCATGGGTACATACAGACTACTGTCTCCACGATGCAATGAGATTCATTCTCCACATTCACCATTCAAGAATGATTATAAATTATATATAATAAATAATCATGAAATATATGAAATAATAATTCTACTAGATTTATCTGTATATATATATATATATCATTTACTTACTTCCATTCTATTTAATAAGAAAACGAAAACATCATCCATGCGTACGTATGGCCTACCATCTCCATGAACGGTGTATTCCATTTCAGTTATCTATCTATTATATATATATATACTAAATATATATTATATATAAATCATATTTTACATTCTAAAAGTAATTAAATCATGATCTAAATAATAATATCAAGAATAACATTTCAAAACACGTACGATAAATAAAACAATTATTACCCAAAACGTTTCTTTAATATGGAATTGACAAATGAACAGGTAATATAAAGTCATAAGTGAATCATATATGATATCATAAATATTATTATAGTTATGTTACAAGTTAATAATATGTTTAAACCCACTATATAGGAGTTCCAGACACATATAGAAGAAATCAGACCTAAGGTAAGGGATAATTTTTCAATCTCATTTTTATCCGAGATTGTTTATACATAAGTATTTACTAGGGGTATGTAACACAACAAGGTTTTGAAAATAAATATAGAATTCAATTTTATAATCTATCATCTTCTATGTTTTGAATTTTAAGAAATGGTCATCTAGAGTTGTGTTCAGTAAGTCATTTGGAGTCTGATAGAATAAACTTGATTTTTGGTGAATGGTAACATACCCTTATGAATAGTAATATGAATAGTAATATGACCTCATGAATAGTAAATAATAATATTATTTTATTTTCCCATGGAAATAGGATAATGGGATCTTAAATAATTTGCCAATGTCACATAAAACTAATTGCACTTCAATATTGTTATTTTTCGAATTAACTCTGACCTTATTTAAAAATTAAATTAATAATATTTAGAAAATTAATTGGGAAAAATGGATTTCACTTTTGAATTCTACACGCCGAAAAATGGTAAGGGTGAATTTTTGGGAATTTTCTGAAGTTCAAGAATTTTTTGTGAATAGTGAAATATGATAAAATACCGTATAATCAAATTATCAGTAATATTAACTATTTATGACATCATAAGTGATTCAAGGACACTTGGTTTGAACTCACATGATATTATTACTATTTAGGGTCACTTTCATTGAGATATTCATAGTCTTGATAAAAATATTATAATAATGATTAAAATAATCTAAAATACCTCCCCTCCTCCACTATAAATACCACCCTCACTCCCCTCTTCCTCCCAAACCTCTCAAGCCTTGATAATTGTCTAAATTCTGCCAAATTCCCTCCCCAATATTCTTTCCCACATCCTATAGTTTCTGGTCTCACCAAAATACCAAAACCAAATCCCTTAAGGAGGATCTCAAGGAGAAGAGATCAAGAGGTAAACAACCTCTTTTATTTTCTTTCTTTTCTTTCATTTTAAGTTATTCTCTTCCATTCCCTTTGGATTGTGTTGGGATATTTCATTAAATATTCCCACTTACTATCTATATTAGGTATGAATGATGAGAAATTCCATTACTCTCATCAAACTATTTTTAAGAAATTTTAAGAGATGCCGTTAGGCTGCCGAATTTTCGTGAGAAATTTATCAAGTTTTATTTCAATTAAAGATTCCTTTCTTATCTTCTTTTTTCCTAACCTACTCTATAAAAATGATCATGATAAATATAGTAAAATCTATATTCTGGATTTATATCATGTTAATTGAAGAACCATCATAAATATTTTTACTCCCTCCCTTTTATTTTTATAAACGAAATCAATGTCCATGAGGTTCCAATTTATTGCCTTCGTGGACGAAAAAGTTTAGTTCTTCAATTTCTTCTTCATTACTTGTCATGAAACCATATTTATAGTTGAACCAGACTATAATATATGTATTATAACCTAATAAACATTAAGGAACCCAAATATGTACATATAAATAAGTTATATGAAAAAACTAGTTCATAATAATCCAAGTACCGATGAATAATCGAAGTGGTTGTCATCTAATGATTCAACCTCATTCTGTGTAACCAAATGATAGAAATGGACATTAAAAATTCTTTATGTTCATAAATAATATTTAATTTCAATTCTAGATATTTAAATCCATTCAACTTCATTACTTAAAAGCGAGTGAACCGAATATGAAAATCAAGAAAACAAACACCCTGAAACAACAGAATTCAATATAATAACTTATAAATAATAACATAAATGAACTAAACAGAATTATGATAAACTAAATTCATGTCTATTAGGTTCTGAAATAATATATTGATTTGTGTAATTTCACATTCCAGGACCTTAAGTTCAAGATGAGAACACATTCGGATTTAAGGTAATGGTTTTTTCACCCGAACTTCCATTTTTTATTTGGGTTACTTTCATTATCTAATTACCTCAATGAAATTATTATGTATTGTAATGTACTCATGATATATTATGTGTGAGTATAATATATATGTTTACAAACCATAACCCTTCCTTATTTTATGGATAGTTACACGTTTTAAAAGGAACTTTCAAAATTGCTTCCAAAATAGAAGCCTAACTCAAGGGAATTTCTCCAATTCATATCTATTTACAAGGGAAATATATAATCTATTTTTGGAAAGAACTATATTTCTAAAAATAATAATTTTATTATGAAAATACTATCTTACTTCACTTCTGGTTTTATACAAAGATTTTCCAAAAGAACTCTTCTTTTCAAAATAAAATAGTATTTATCTCAAAATTACTTAATGATTTTATAAGAGTATTTTCATTCAATGCTATTATTGATTCCATGGTATTATTGGGTTTAATAATTTATGAAGTAATATATCATATTTTATTTAATGGTTTATTACTAACTTTATTTTTGATGATCTATCCTAAAACCATTTATCATATTATTCTGAATGGTTAGTGTTTATGTTCAATAATTGGTGAAGGTTAGTTACATTTCATATGATAGTTTCAATATGAATGTATATGTTGTTTATATTGATCCCCACTCATATGAGGAATGCATTGGACTTATTATGTGACGGGTGGTGTCCGCTATAGCTCCTCGATGCATCGGTAGGTCTCATGAGACAAACTATGGTCTTGGCACAAGGCCTTGACATAATGATTATTTTATGGTCCTAGAACGAGGCTTGGACGGTATGGTTATGATGTCCGGCATATGCACTTCCATCATTATGATGCTAGTATTTGAAGTTCATGTGGTTATTCGACTAGTAGAATACCCATGATTATGTTTAATTATGGAATTATTTATTTAGCTCATATTCCTGCCATAATATGTTTCATGTTTGTTATTAAAAGTATGTGTTTTCAATTATTCACCATGTCTAATGTTTATATTATCTTCTGCTGTATTGCTTACTCTTATTGAGCGTTTGAGCTCAACCCTTTCTTATGTTTCATTTTCTCAGGACATGAAGAAGTAATTTATGAATGACTTGAAAGCATAATCAAGGAGACATGATGTTTTTAGTGGAATAAAATAGTGTTTTGTTTCCCTTCATGTTGTAATGATAAACTTATGTATGAAATTTGTTTCCAATAATACTAAACTACTCGGTCTTTCGAGATTCATATTCCTTTTATGTATGCCAACGTAATCAAATAAGGCACCGGCTCCAGGCAACTGGGGTCGGGTCCTTACAGTTGGTATCAAAGGAAGTTTATTAGAATACTTGGAAACTAGAAAACTTAGAATTAGAGAAGAGTCCCTAAGTTAGTATTTGAGGATATACATACAATAACGTCCTGGTATTTTGGTAAGGAATAGATTATGTTGATCTTTCATGCAATACATCCCTGTCTGGATACGAGCAGGTAGAGACATCTCTGACACAAATGTATGTAGGGGTAAAACCCAAAAACACCGCTTTGAGCTAGACTCGAACGGGAACTAGTGCATGACAACGGGCCTTACTGCACTCTTGGTTACGACACTCCTGGGGGATATTCTTAGGATAATTCATATTTTATTTACAAGACATTATGAAGGATTGAAATGTAAAATATTCCTCAAATAAACCATATTTGTGAATATGGTATTAACCATTAATTGGATCTCAATTTTTTCTAAGTATTTCATTAAGTTAAGATTATACGTTATGATTCATAACCTAATCTAGTGTATGCCATTATCTAGATATGGAGACTAGTGGACAGAATGGAAATCGCCCGAATGCACGTGTCCCCTGTAGGGATTTTACTCTAATGCAAGATAATGATGTTGGATCTAGTGTTGTGACTGGTGCTGAGAAACTCATAACTATACTGGGACAACTTACTCAGGTTATGAATAATAACCTTACTCATTTAGAGCATCTGGATCCACCACGTGGAGGAGCCATGCTAGATCTCTTTATGTGACAACAACCTCCATCATTCAACAGGACTACAAACCTGTTTGTAGTAGAGCAGTGGATTTGTTCCCTTGAGAAGATATTTCTCACTTTGGGATGTAATAAAAGAGAGAAGGTTGTCATGGAAGTCTATAGTCTAATGGGAGATGCGGATCAGTGGTGGTATTTAATCCAAAACACAAAAGAGGAGGAAGAGATAGAAGACATGGAATAGATGGATTTTAAGGAAATCTTCTTAGAAAAATATTTCCCTTGTGAGCAATGAGCAGATATGTGGAGACAATTATTGAATCTAAGGAAGAAGGAGGATGAAAATGTTTCCAAGTATGAATCCAACTTCACAAGGCTAGAAAGACATGCAATATACTACATATGAAATCCAAGGAGAAAAATTGATCGATTATTTGATGGCCTAAAGCCATTCCTCCGATGGGATCTGGTCTCCCAAAGTTTTTCATCATATGAGGATATAGTTTCATGTGCTATCAAGACAGAAAAAGAATTCTCTAAGTCTTATGACTTTAAGGGAAAGAAAGAAAAGAAAAGGGCTACTGAAAACCCTAGGAAAGGAAATAAGGAAACATGGAATAAGTGAAGAGTTGAATTTCCACCATGTGAAAATTGTGGAAAGAAACACCCTGGTACATGCTTAAAAGGAAAAGGAGTATGCTACAAATGTGGTCAGAAAGGCCATCTTGCTGGAGATTGCAAAGGGAAGAAGGAAGCCAATGATGTTCAATGCTATAGTTGTCGGGAGATGGGACACTATGCTAATGATTGTCCAAAACTTCAAGGAAATATGCAACAGAGAAGGCCAAGGGATCAGGGACAAGCTTATGCAATCACAACTGCAGAGGTTGAAGTTCCACGTGACATGGTGGCAGGTACTTTGATCATTTCCTCAATCTTAGCCAATGATTTATTTGATTCTGGATCATCACATTGTTTCATACCTTCCCAGTTTTCTAAGAAAATTAGATATTTCCAATTTGATTTAACAAGGGAGTTTTCAGTCAAAACTCCCAAGGGAAGTATCATTGCTACAAAGTTCTGCCAATCTATTCCCATTAGGGCATACAAATGTTCTTTATCTGCTGATCTCATCATCATACCCATGATTGAATTCGATATAATCCTCGGTATGGATTGGCTTTCAGATCATGATGAAAAAATTTATTGTAAGAAGAAGGAGGTTACAATTTTTGATGATGGTGATAAAGAACACCTTATCTTTAGAACAGAATCGTCATCACCTTATTCTTATCTAGATCCACCCCCAGTAGCTCAACTAAATGAAATTATTGGGGGGGGGGGGGAGAATTAAATAACTGTGGGTGAGAAAATGAATTTTCAAATAGAGGATGTACCTATTGTGAGAGAATATGTTGATGTGTTTCCAGAAAATTTACCTGGACATCCTCTAGAATGAGAAATTGAGTTTTCCATTGATTTAATTCCTGGTTCAAGGCCCATATCGAAGACCCCTTATAGAATGAACACTATGGAACTAGTGTAACTGAATAAACAACTATAGGAATTGAGTAATAAGGGATTTATCCTCCCTAGTGTTTCTCCATGGGGAGCCCCTGTCCTTTTTGTTAAGAAGAAAGATGGATCTATTAGGTTATGTATCGACTATAGGGATATCAATGCTATAATAATAAAGAACAAGTATCCCCTACCCCGCATTGATGATTTATTTTACCGACTGCATGGAGCTCAATATTTTTCAAAGATTGACCTTCGATCTGGATATCATCAGTTGAGTGTGAAGAAGGACGACATTCCGAAAACAGCATTTCGAACCAGGTACGGGCATTACGAGTTTACAATAATGCCTTTTGGATTGACTAATGCACCCTCTTTCTTCATGGATCTAATGAACATAGTTTTCAAGGAATATCTCGATGATTTTGTAGTGGTATTTATTGATTATATCTTGGTATACTCCAAAATATACAAATATCATGAAAATCACTTGTGCATTATCCTGAAGACTCTTATAAGACATGAATTATATGGGAAGTTTA
The DNA here is from genome assembly GCA_963277665.1 of Viscum album. Classification (NCBI taxonomy): domain Eukaryota; kingdom Viridiplantae; phylum Streptophyta; class Magnoliopsida; order Santalales; family Viscaceae; genus Viscum; species Viscum album. Next base: position 913,438,063 of record OY728145.1, read on the forward strand.
GCAAGTGTGAATTCTGGCTTCAAGAGATTTTGTTTATTGGCCATATTTTCTCTAAGGATGGAATCATAGTTGATCCTTCAAAGACAAATACAATCCAATATTGGCCCACGCCAACAAACATAACTAAGGTACGTAATTTTATTGGCTTAGCAGGTTATTACCGGAATTTCATTTAGAATTTTGCCCGACTGGCTAGCCCACTAACGAATCTCACACGTAAAGGGGTTAAATTTGTTTGGACAAAAGATTGTGAAGAATGTTTCGAAGAACTAAAGAGAAGATTAGTCAATGCTCCTATATTGACTCTACCATCAGGGAATGAAGGGTTTGTTATTTATAGTGATGATTCAAAGAAAGGACTTGGTTGTGTCCTTATGAAAAATGATAGGGTTATTGATTATGCATCACAACAACTAAAAATTTATGAGCAAAAATATCCTACTCATGATCTTGAGTTAGCTGATGTAATCTTTTCTTTGAAGATATAGAGACATTATCTCTATGGTGAAAAATGTGAGATTTATACTGATCACAAAAGTTTGAAGTATATTTTCTCACAGAAAGAACTCAACAAGAGGCAAATGAGATGGCTTGAACTACTCAAGGATTATGATTTCAAGATACACTACCACCCGAGGAAGGCAAATAAGGTGGCGATGCATTGAGCAGAAAGGATCATGGAGTTTTGAGCAAGATGATAGTTGAAAGAGATCCCATTTTCATGGATCTAGTAAAGATGGATATGGGAATAACCATGGAAGGTGAAACATCAATGATTTTTCAAATGGTTTCCAAACCATCTTTACTAGAAAGGATAAAAAGTTCTCAGGATGATGATGAGGAGTTTCAAAAGAGGATTAAAGCTGTGAATGATGGGAGATTGAGTGACTTTGTATATGAAGATGAAGTTTTTAAATTTGGGAAGAGACTTTGTGTTCCCGATATACCTGATCTAAAAAGATAATTGTTGGATGATTCTCATAGTTCCAATTTCTATATACACCCTGGTAGCACTAAGATGTATAGAGATTTGAAGGAAAATTTTTGGTGGGATAACACGAAGAGGGAGATTGCTGATTTTGTGTCAAGATGTATGGTTTGTCAAAAAGTGAAAACTGGAAGGCAACATCCTGGAGGAGTATTGAAACCTCTTCCCATACCTGAGTGGAAATGGGATAATATCACGATGGAATTTTTCATGGGACTACCAAAGACTCCTAGAAGGAAAAATGCAATATGGGTCATCATTGATCTTCTTAAAAGGTCAGCACATTTTCTTGCTATAAGAGAAGATCTACCACTTGAACGTTTAGAAAGACTATATATTAATGAAGTTGTGAGACTTCATGGAGTACTCCTATCGATTGTTTCTGATCATGATCCACATTTTACATAAAGATTCCGGAAAAGTCTTCAGAAGGCCCTAGATACTGATCTTCGTTTGAGCACTGCCTACCACCCACAAACTGACGGACAATCAAAACAGACAATTATAACATTGGAAGACATGTTGAGGTCTTGTTCACTTGATTTTCAAGGCATGTGGGATCATTATTTACCTCTCGTAGAATTTTTCTACAACAATAGCTTCCATTCAAGTATACAGATGGCACCCTATGAAGCATTATACGGGAGGCTATGTCGTACACCAACTTGCTGGGACGATGTTGGTGAAAGAAATCTTGCGGGCCCAGAACTTGTTGAAGAAACATCGGAGAAGGTGAAGATTATCTAGAACCATATCAAAATAGCTCAAAGTAGGCAAAAGAGCTATGCTGATAACCGAAGGAAGGATTTGGAGTTTCAAGAAGGTTATCACATTTTCCTAAAGGTATCTCCATGGAAGGGTATTATACGATTCGGTAAGAAGGGAAAATTAAGACCCAGGTACATCGTACCTTTTGAAATTCTGGACCGAATTGGAGTCGTAACTTACTGTTTGGCAATGCCTCCAAGCCTCTCCAAGGTTTACAATGTGTTCCATGTGTCAATGTTAAGAAAGTACATGCCATACCCAACACTTGTACTCACTTATGAAGAAGTGGAACTTGGGCCCGATCTATCTTACTGTGAAGATCCTATCAAGATTCTTGATACTAGAGAACAAGTATTGAGAAATCAGACGACTCTTCTGGTGAAGGTTTTATGTAGGAATCATAAGATAGAATAGGCAACATGGGAAACTAAGGAGCTTATGCTAAAGACATACCCGAATCTTTTTAGGTAATATTCTGTGAATTTCGAGGATGAAATTTTTGTGAGGGGAGAATGTAACACCCCAAGGTTTTGAAAATAAATATAGAATGTAATTTTATAATCTATCCTCTTCTATGTTTTTAATTTCAAGAAATTGTCATCTAGAGTTGTGTTCAGTAAGTCATTTGGAGTCTGATAGAACAAACTTGATTTTTGGTGAATAGTAATATAACCTTATGAATAGTAATATGAATAGTAATATGACCTCATGAATAGTAAATAATAATATTATTTTATTTTCCCAAGGAAATAGGATAATAGGATCTTAATTAATTTTCCAATGTCACATAAAACTAATTGCACTTCAATATTGTTATTTTTCGAATTAACTATGACCTTATTTAAAAATTAAATTAATAATATTTATAAAATTATTTTTGAAAAATGGATTTCCCTTTTGAATTATACATATCGAAAAATGGTAAGGGTGAAGTTTTGGGAATTTTCGGAAATTCAAGAATTTTTGGTGAATAGTGAAATACGATAAAATACCGTATAATCAAATTATCAGTAATATTCACTATTTATGACATCATAAGTGATGCAAGGCCACTTGGTTAGAACTCACATGATATTATTACTATTTAGGGTCACTTTCATTGATATTATTCATAGTCTTGATAAAAATATTATAATAATGATTAAAATAATCTAAAATACCTCCCCTCCTCCACTATAAATACCACCCTCACTCCCCTCTTCCTCCCACACCTCTCAAGCCTTGAGAATTGTCTAAATTCTTCCAAATTCTCTCACCAATCCTCTTCCCCACGTCCTATAGCTATTGGTCTCACCAAAAGACCAAAACCAAAGCCCTTAAGGAGGATCTCAAGGAGAAGAGATCAAGAGGTAAACAACCTCTTTTATTTTTTTTCTTTCCTTTCAATTTAAGTTATTCTCTTCCATTCACTTTGGATTGTGTTGGGATATTTCATTAAATATTCCCCCTTACTTTCTATATTATGTATTAATGATGAGATATCCCATTCCACTCATCAAACTATTTTTATGAAATTTTAAGAGACGCTGTTAGGCTGCCGAATTTTCGTGAGAAATTTATCAAGTTTTCTTTCATTTTAAGATTCCTTTCTTTTCTTCTTTTTTACACACCTCCTCTGTCCAAATGATCATGATAACTACATTAACATCTATATACTGGATTTATATCATGTTAATTGAAGAACCATCATAAATATTTTTACTCCCTCCCTTTTATTTTTATAAACGAAATCAATGTCCATGGGGTTCCAATTTATAGCCTTCGTGGACGAAAAAGTTTCGTTCTTCAATTTATTCTTAATTACTGGTCATGAAACCATATTTATGGTTTAACCAGACTATAATATATGTATTATAACTTAATAAATATTCAGGAACCATAATATGTACATATAAATAAGTTATATGACAAAACTAGTTCATAATAATCCAAGTACCGATGAATAATTGAAGTGGTTTTCATCTAATGATTCAACCTCATTCCATGTAACAAAATGATATAAATGGACATTAACAATTCTGTATGTTCATAAATAATATTTAATTTCAATTTTGGAGATTTAAATCCATTCAACTTCATTACTTAAAAGCAAGTGAACCAAATATGAAAATCAAGAAAACAAACACCCTGAAACGACAGAATTCAATATAATAACTTATAAATAATAACATAAATGCACTAAAAATAATTATGATAAAATAAATACATTTCTATTAGGTTCTGAAATAAGTTATTTATATGTATAATTTCACATTCCAGGACCTTAATTTCAAGAGGATAACACATTCGTATTTAAGGTAAGGGTTTTTTCACCCGAACTTCCATTTTCATTCGGGTTACTTTCATTTTCTAATTACCTCAATGAAATTCTTAATTATTGTAATGTACTCATCATATATTATGTGTGAGTATCATATATATGTTTACAAACCAGAACCCTTCCTTATTTTATGGATAGTTACACGTTTTAAAAGGAACTTTCAAAATTGCTTCCAAAACAGAAGCCTGATTCAAGGGAATTTATCCAATTCATATCTATTTACAAGGGAACTCTATAATATATTTTTGGAAATCACTATATTTCTAAAAATAATCATTTTATTATGAAAATACTATCTTACTTCACTTATGGTTTTATACAAAGAGTTTCAAAAAGAACTCTTCTTTTCAAAATAAAAGAGTATTTATCTCAAAATTGATTAATGATTTTATAAGAGTATTTTCGTTCAAAGATCTTATTGATTACATGGTATTATTGGGTTTAATAATTTATGAATTCATATACCATATTTTATTTAATGGTTTATGACTAAATTTATTTTGGATGATCTATCCTAAAACCATTCATCATATTATTCGGAATGGTTAGTGTTTATGTTCAATAATTGGTGAAGGTTAGTTACATTTCATATGATAGTTTCAATATGAATGTATATGTTTTTTATGTTTATCCCCACTCATATGAGGAATGCATTGGACTTATTATGTGATGGGTGGGTCCCGCTATAGCCCCTTGATGCATCGGTAGGTCTTATGAGACAAACTATGGTCTTGGAACGAGGCCTTGACAAAATGATTATTTTATGGTCCTAGCACGAGGCTTGGACGGTATGGTTATGATGTCCGACATATGCACTTCCCACATTATGATGCCAGTATTTGAAGTTAATGTGGTTATTCGACTAGTAGAATACCCATGATTATGTTTAATTATGGCATTATTTATTTAGCTCATATTCCTTCCATAATATGTTTCAAGTTTATTATTAAAGGCATGTGTTTTCAATTATTCACTATGTCTAATGTTTATATTATCTTCCGCTTTATTGCTTACTCTTACTGAGCGTTTGAACTCACCCCTTTCTTATGTTTCATTTTCTCAGGACATGAAGAAGTAATTTATGAATGACTTGCAAGCATAATCTAGGAGACGTGATGTTTCTAGTGGAATAAAATAGTGTTTTGTTTCCCTTCATGTTGTAATGATAAAATTATGTATGTAATTTGTTTCCAATAATACTAAACTACTTGGTATTTTGAGATTCGTATTCCTTGTATGTATGCCAACGTAATCAAATAAGACACCGGCTCCGGGAAACTGGGGTCAGGTCCTTACAGGGTATATTTATCATCCATGTTTTATAAAAATGTTTTCATAAAATTTTTACTATTATTCTATGTATGTTTAAATTAATTTTTACCCATTTTTGACTTTTACTACATGGTATTGAAGGAATCTTTATTTTGTTTACCATACGAAGTACTTTTTGACTTTTTTTGAAAGTGTATGAGGAGAATGTTTTTTTAACTTATATAGTATGAATGAATTTTTATGGTTTCATGATTCCTTATTTCTATGAAGCTTACTTTAAACTATTTTAAGTTTATTTTCAACTAAATTCTTTTATTTTAAAATTGCCCGACGGTTTGAGAAAAGAAATTTTTTTTTGAATAAGAAAGGATATTTTCCTCAAGAATTAAGTTTAAGTGTTTTATCAAAATTATTTTCCATCTAAGATGATTCTCTTTAAATAAGGTTATATTTATATCCCAATAATTACTATTATTCAATTGTGTTAATGATGGAATGATATTTTATATGGATTATGTTGTGATGGAATGATGTTTACAAAACCCATTTTATTTCTTAGGTTATGCTATGATGTATGATTTATGTTTTGTGGAACATATAAGAATAATTTCATTATGAGATGGGTGGGAACTATATCTCTATCCAATGAATTGGGTAAATATTTATATCTCATGAGATAATCATGGCTGGAACATAAATTAAATCTAGTTCAATAATATAGGTCTGGAATTACAAGTAAATCTGGTTCAGTAATACATGGATGGAACGACAAGTAAACCCGATTCAATAATAAATTCCTAGAATGGAAAGTAAAACCAGTTCAGTATAAGAATTTGTCCACTATGATGGTCTTGGCAGAAATGATTTTGATATCATGGAAATCATATTATGTGCTTATTTATTTTCCACAATTCCATGTTTTATGTCAATGCTACGTTATCACGGTCATGTTCATTTATGATTTATGACTTACGAACTGCCAATATTTATTTCACAACTCAATATTTTGATATTTAAATTTTATGTTCATGTTTTTACATTCTAATGTTTATGGTTTATTTTATGTTCTCAATATTTAACCTTACTGATCATTGGATCTCATCCTTTTTATGTTTTATTTTCCCCAGGATATAAATAATGGATTTAGGTAAGAAAACTAATGGGGAATATATTTATGAGAGATGTTGAAGATCTTTCACCAAGATAAAATAATGTGTTCCGAGTTTCCAAATACAATAAATTAATAAATTATTTGGGCATCTATTTGTGTAATGTATTAAGTATTCCAAAAAATAAGTGTAATTTCTACATACGTCAAGCTTGAGTCTTTACAGTTGGTATCAGAGAAAAGGGGGTAGGAATGAATCCGATCCTTGGGAACTCTCACGTGTGAACATTGGACGAATCATGGATCTTTTCCAAAGGGATTCATGAGAAAATGGATTCTACTATGGATGGTGGCGTGTCCCACCCAAAGTGTGTAGCCGCCCATGGAGTGCTATGATAGGTATCAATTCTAATCCACTGGAAATAATTTTAGACCATTAGAAGTGATGTGTTAGCTTCCAAATGGTTTATGGTTTTTTTTAAAATAAAATAGTGTTTTATCCTCTTTGTACAAGTTGAAAATATTAACATCACTTTCCCCTTGAAAATGATAATGTATCACTAATGGAATGTGTTTGGTTTGAAAATAAAGAAGGGAAATCGATCATACTTTGTTTTTGATTAAAACATATAGGAAATCATACTTTTATATATTGTATTTCAAACTTTCAAATTGATGTTTCTTTTATTTTAATGGAAGTGAATTGGGAATAGATTATCAGGCTTGCCTAATGAGTTTTAATACTCACACTTATATTTGTCTTCTTATTTTATCCCTTGTACAGGTTTCAGCTTGAGTTAGGTCGCTTTGGGAGATTAATGATCATCGTATTGTAGAGTGACTTGTGGGGTCACATAGAGAAAGTGTGGTTATCAGGTTCAGTTGGCTTGGTTGTGTTGTTTTATTGTATTTTTTTTCATATTGTTTATAAAAGATGTTCAGTTAAGTTATATATATATATTTAACTTCTTGTGAATCTTCAACTATTGAGTTTATTTATTTATTATTGGAAAAAATCATTCCCTTTTTATAATCTATTGATTCCCAACACTGGTTTCCAACCCATTGGGATCAGGAACGCCCTTCAGGCTATGACACGGGTCGACTCGGGTGATTGGTTCAAGGTTGACCCAGGTTGGTTTGTGACACCATGAATACCTCTTCTCATGAGCCGAATAATAAGGAGAAACCCCACATTGATAAGTTCTAAACTCTAGCACAACATTATAACATTCTGAAATAGATAGTGGTTGTGCCGACCAAACTCTCAATCCTAGATGAGATCTATATTTCAAAATAACTCAGGGAGGCACTCCTTAAATCCCTACAGAGCACATAGGAGTTTAATATAGAAGTCTCTATAGTTGAGGTATATCGAGTGGAGGCTATGCAATCAGAATTCCATGTTTCCATCTTGTTCATAGAACATAATTAGGAAGAGTTCATCCAGGGACACATCGAACCCCTATATGTTTTAGGTAGACTTGATAATGTCAATATCCAAAGGGATATAATTGAAAAAAGTTCCAGGATCAACCTCATCCCAATACAAACCCTTCAAAATTTGAGATATAGTGGGGGGATTTATCTCCCACAAAGATAACCATTCAAGGGTATAATAAAAGTGAGTAAGGAACTCTCGGAAAGTTCAATCTCAAAGCTCAGTTTGGGGATCTAACACATAATGATGAGTTCATGGTTATCTAGCATAACACCATATATAATTCCCTACTTAGAAGGCCTTGTCTTCACAACAACATGGTGTTAACTTCAATATTCCATCAGTTTTTGAAATAACCAACCGATGGAAAGGCCAACATACTACACGGTGACAATTTCCCCTTTGAGTATTTTAAATCCACATATACTGAGGTAGGTTTATATACAAGGGAAGTAAAACAACAAATGGTGGATTAAAATATATAGTTCACTACCACCAACAATATGGGGATCACCCCTATGAATTCCTAGAGTATGATCAACAATGATTATGTGCTACCCATAAATTTAGTTGTATAAATAGACTTAATCCCAAATGTCCAAGCACCTCCTGTCCCCAATGCTAGTATAAAAATAAGATCTAGAATATCTCTACAATGACTTTGGAAGTAGGGGATGATAATGTATCTTCCCATGGATTCTATCATCTCTACAGCGACAGAGATACCTTTAGATTACCAACTTCTTTTGAAAATTCATCCATAGAATCAGAGATTTGAAGATGAAGAGGATGATCTCATAAAAACCATCCATCATTTAAGGAAGGTGTATCCACCACCATTGATGAGCCCAGGTAAGTAAATCTGGGAACAAAATAAGAACCATGACCTATAATGATTAGTGTAACCATGTCTCTTGAAGAGAAAAAAGATTAACATTTCATTTATAAAGAAACATAGACATGTGTTTTCTTGTAACTATATAGAAATTCTTAGACTGAATCCATATATAGTTATGCAACATCTTTTCCTACCTGATGAACTTAGAGGTTTCAAGAATGTGGCCATGAGGATACAACCTTTCATGATACCTATCTAGAGGTGGAAGTTGACAAATTGATCAAATACAATTTTTCCAGGAAGTGAAATACCCAATATGGATCACTAGCATCATCAATGTCAAGAAAAAGAATGGGCAGATTAGGGTTTTCATTGATTTTAGAGACCTTAATTGACACTTCCCAAAGGAAGACTTACCATTGACAATAACAGAACTCTATATTGATTCAACCACTAGATTCCAAGTCCTTTCCTTCATGGATAGGTACTTAGGGTAAAATTAGATAAATGTATCTCCTTAAGATGAGGAATCCACTACCTTCAAAGCACCCCATTAGATATTTTTATATCAAGTCATTCCATTTGTATTAAATAAAACTAACACTACTAATCAACACTACATATATCATATATTTAAATCATTATTGGGAAGTATAACAGAATGTTACATTGATGACTTGGTGGTGAAATTCCAGCAGTGATGTGATCACTTCACAGACCTTCAAGCAGTCTTCGATAAGTTACAAAAACACAATCTGAAGATGAATCTGTTGAAATATTATTTTTGGGTAATGCTTGGGAAATTACTTTTATTTGTGTTGTGCCACCATGGTATAGAGGTCGAAAAAAAAGACCAGTGTAATTATAGAAATATCACCCCTTCATAATCTTAAAGAATCGAGGGGGTTCTAAGGGAACCTTGCCTATATTCAGCATTTCATAGAAAAACTGGCTATAAAATCCATCCCCTTCACCAAGATAATGATGAAGGTAATCACCTATCGATAGGATGAGTAATTATAAGAAGCCTTCAAGAGTCTCAAGTAGTACATGTTTCACTAACAGACCTAATGATGCTGGTGGAAAGAAATCCACTCATCTTATATGTGGCTGCCATGGAATGATCACTTGGCACTCTTTTAACATAGAAAAATGATGTATGGAATGAGAAAAATCTCTACTACCATGTATAAATGATGCCATGTAATGAGACATGATGTTAAAATGTTGAGAAGAATTGACTTGGGCTCATATTTGGATTGAAACAGCTGAGGAATTACTTATTGCACCATGGAGTTCACCTAGGCTATCATATTGATCCTCTCAAGTACATCCTTAGCCATCCCATAACAACTGGGTGTTTGTCCTAATGGGTGATCTTTCTACAATAGTATGACATCCAGTTCATGTCACAGAAGTTAGTGAAATGGTAGGCCCTAGATGATTTCCTCATGGAATATCCCACTCTATAAAGTACACCATTGGACACTGATATCCCAGATGAGTAGGTTTTTTATGCCCATGACACTTCCCAAACATGGGAGATGTATTTTGATGGTGCCTCCAAAAGTCCTATTAGAAAGAGTTAGAGATTTTGTTTGTTTATTTGGACAAATAAAAATTTCCTTACTCTTTCTCACTATTTGAGGGATACAATAATAATGAGGAATAATATCAAGTCCTCATCGCTGGCTTGGAACTATCCCTACAACTACAAATATCCTACCTAGACCTCAAATGGGATTCAAATCTAGTGATAAAGAAGATCAATGGTGAATATGCCATCAAAAAGGAAGAATTGGCCCCTATCACTGGCTACATTATAGGATTAATAGTGTAATTCCATTTTTATCCTATGCTACATCATATCCCCCGATCTTAAAATTCTTATATCGATACATTGGCTAATGCATCCACAGTCCTGGATGACCTTGATCAGGAGGAAGAAATCTTCTGCATCATACTTTGGAGGATGGTCTTGTCGATCAACATCTGCAACATGAAAGAGATCAATCAGGACAACACCACACTAGAGCATGATAAATTGATATCCACCCTTGTATGAATGTATCCCATAATTGGTTATCTCCAAAAGGGGATTCTCCCAGTAGAACAAGTTGGAAGGGAACAGATTCAACATAGAGTTGTGAACTTTACCCTACAGGATGGTCCAAATGATAAAAAAACCTCTAAAAGTAAGGCTTCGATGGAATTATCCTTAGATTCATAACATAAGGAGATATTATTTCTATATTGTAAGAAGTCCATGAAGGCTCCTATGAAACTCATAATTTTGGGACCAAGATCTCCCACAAAATCAAGAGGCTAGGTTACTAATAGACAACCATGATATGAGACTGAATGAAATTCACTAGTAAATATCATGCATGATAGATTTATTAAAAATTCATCCATAAACACCCAAAATATCTATATACATCTAAATATTCCTATACATTTTTTGTATGGGAAATGGATGTTGTAGGGACATATCCCCCAGCCAAAACCAAGCAGTTTAAGTACATCCTTACTGTTGTCGATTTCTTTTCTAAATGGGCCAAGGAAATACCCCTCAAGGAAGTTAGGATTGATAATATAATCAAATTCAAGAATTAAAATATCTTCAAAAAGTTCAGAGTCCCTCACATGATATTAATGGACAACTACACCAACTACAGTTCTAAAGAGTTGAATAATTTGTACAAGGAGTACAACATCGAGTCTAATAATTAATCACACTATCATGCAATGGAAAATGTGAAGATTGCGGCCTTAAATAAGTCTGTATCAAATATAATCCATAATATGGTGAATAAAGACAAGAATTAATTACCAGAAAAGATTCTCCATGCTTTATGGGCCTACTGTACTACCACACTTACTGCTACAAAAGAAACTCTGTATTCATTGGTGTACAAAACTGAGATAGTTTTCCCATAGAAGTACAGTTTCCATCACTTTGAATAGCTATTTTTTGAAAACTATTAGATGATTATCAATCAAAAAAGTGTTTGGATGAATTATAATGTCTCGATGAGAAGAGGTTGCATACACTGCACAACATTGAAGTCTATCAGAATTATATTACACAATCCTTCAATAAAAAGGTTCACCTATGTTCGTTACTTTAGGGAGAAATGTTCTTAGCTCTCAGAACCCCAATGATACCATGGATGATCCAAATCTAGAACCCAAATGGGAAGTGTCTTATATAATACATAAAGTCTATCACAATGGAGCATACTCGCTGGCCACAATGGATGGGGAATATGTCACCCCCACCAGTGTGAGGTTTATTAAGAAATATTTTTCATAGCTACCATCAAGATTCTATAATCCTAGTCACATGATGTAAAACTGAACAAAATCATCCTCATATCATGAATTTATACTTCACAAACTCATCCTGGTCACATGACATTAAACTGCACAAACACATCCTGACCACATGACATTAAACTATACAGAACACATTCTAACCACATGAAATTAAACTGAATTGAATATTACCTAGACGCACAATGTTAAAAATTCACAATGCATCCTGACCACATGATTTTGAAGTATACAGAATACATCCTCACCACATTATGTAAAACTACATGGATCCCCAAAATTTCTATTTATACACATCGAGCCACATTTGTCCTTACCACATGAAATTAAACAACATGGTTGATTTTATATCCACATAACACTAAACTACATGGTTTTCCAAAACTACATATTTTTTTATTCTCATTCTAATGAGATATACAGGGATTACTCAATCCTATATCTTGTCCTATCCACTGCATGATACAAAATTCCCCTATCCTTCCTTTAATTTACTCTTCATGGTGGGAGGAACCTTTTCCATTCCTTGTTTCTCACACCAAGCATAACTCACATGATCTTAGGAATTTTGGTAATGGTTTCACCATATAACCAAGAAATATCAGTTCATGATAGGATTATCATGGTCTTGGATGCAAGAACTTAAGAGGAACACCATAAGTCCTTGCCACACGACGTTAAAATGCATGGTTGATGTCTCTTGCATGACATAAAATTTCACATTACCTTGGGACTCACCTAAGAGAAACACTATCCTTGGTGTTGGTATCCCACCATAACTACATTATAGAACTATCTGTGACTTGATTCCTACCATCACATGATACATAGTGACACCCAAACCTCCATTCTTAGGATCAATTACAATATTCCCTTTTTATGTGAGGGAGCCTACATCCTTGTTGCATGATGTTAAACCGCATGGTATCTTAAGAACTATGTGTGGCTTGATTCTTGTCATCACAAGATACATATTGATACATGGATCTCTAATACCAAGTCCAACTACAATAATCAACAGGAATAATTCCCACCTATACTTATGGGTCAGACCTGTGTAGAGAGTTTCTCATTAAAGAACTATCTGTGGCTTGATTCCTACCATTACAAGATGCATAATGATTCCCAAATCCCCTATCACAGGTCTAGATACAATAATAAATGATAAAAAAAAACCCCTATGAGTACAGTTCAGACCTATATAGAGATTTTCCATAAATCACACTTCATGATTTTAATCACCTTGGTTCACTGCAATACTTTCATGGACCTTGTAAAGGAAACGATATCTCTCTATTTGACCTTGATATTGATGCATAAGGGATTTGAACTACCAACTAGAGATATCTTGGCCCTATGGTAAGGGATTTATTATCTTTGTGAACCAAACTTCACCGTGGCAGAACTCATCACCTTAGAGTGTTATGGGCTATTCTTGACATGATTTTCCCATATCATTACTCATGACCCAATCACTTTGGACCATGATTTACAATATCTATAATTGGACTATTCAAGTGGATTCATCATCCTCAACATTACGTTAGCATGTTTTCCACCCTTTCTCAAAGTAGGGACGTGACACTCCATTCCAAAAACTTTTGATAACCCACACCACATGACTCTAAACCATATAGCGTAGGGCCCGATCCTCCAAAACTAAAATCTAAACTATCATAGGGTTCCATAACCCTCCATGTATAGATTTCAACCCACTTATAACTTCATCATTCAGAAGTTTTAATCTTCACCAATCTTCCATGGACCTTGGAAAATATTGGGGATCCCTTCTACTTGACCATGCATGTAATCCATATGGGCTCATTCATAAGGGATCTAACCTACCAACTTAAGTCATCTCCTCTATTCAGGAAAGGAGTTCTAATCCTCATGATCCGTGGTGACATAATGGTAGAACTCAGAAAATTAGGGTGGTTTGGGTCATCCCTAGTATGTATGACCTATTAAATGATTTATTTATTCAATCTCCTTGAAACATGATTTACACAACCCATACCCCAAATATCTAGGCAGATTCAGCCTCCCTATTATTTTTTCAAACTACTAATACCAGCTCCAAAGCTTCCTGACCCTTGGAAAAGAGTGGGGAAACCCCTATTTGACCATGTTGGTGATGCATAAAGGAATTTACCTACCAAATATAGGTATCTCCTCTTTGTAGGAAATAAACTCCAATCATAACAATCCCTAGAAACACTATGGTAGAACTCAAAACCTTAGGATTTTTTGGGTCATCCATAGAATGTATGCCCCATATTCTATATTCACCAATAAATTCCTGGTAGTAAGACTTTAAAATTCATAGTATTTTATGTCCTAGAAGCAAGAATTTAATATGAACATCATATCTATGTCCTTACCTCATGAAATTAAAATGAACAGCAGAAGTCCTTGCCACATGATGTTAAACTACACAGAGAATTCTACTTCACAAATGGTATATTACCAACAACAAAAGATCTGATCTAAAATACCATAAACTATAGAAATAGAATATCTGAGATAAAATACCCTAAACTACAATAATAGAAAGTTTGATTTAAAATAACCTAAACTATATAAACAAAATTTTCGATAAAAAATACCCTAATACATAACAATATAAGGTTTGAGAAAAAATACCATAAACTACAAACACATCCATGGTCTAGTCTTCAAGAGTTAAAGTGACATAATGCACACCAAGTTGAAACCCCAATAAGGGAATCTTGGGGAAAGTTGGGTCTCTGCTCATTGGACATGCACTCTGTGCGATCCAGGAAATTTTAATCACTCATAAAATGGATAAGACATAAAACTTATTAGGTTGAAAACCTGTAAGAGGGAGGCCCAAGAAAAATCCAAGTCTATGATAACCAAGACTTCCCCTATATGAATTTTAGTAAAAAATTAGTGAAATACGAAAGAAATAAAAAAAGATTTAAAGCTTTTAGGGTTCATTATGCATCTTTATAAAAAATAAAGCTATGCCCACTAAGTCCATTGACTTTAGAAAAATATGGAGCATTCTCTATCCATGAGATATATTTTACCCAAATTATCATTTTTTGAATCAGTTAATCTCAAGATAACTAGACCAGATACATCAATGAGGAATATCTTATTAGTGTAAATTCATGATAATTTATTGTAAAAAATCTATTATAATTTTAACATTGAAATATAGGCATTCGGGTTTACATGATATTATGAAAAGGATGAGTATTGTTGATGATCTATGTGATATAAGGTCAATGAAATGTCATGCACATCCAGAATAACAAAAAAATGGACAATGACATATAAAGTTCAGAAGATCTATTCATTAATAGCATGAAAAAGGAGAAATATCTACATTTTGTACCTCTCTAATTATTTTATAAAAGAAATTGGACAATCAAACTACAATAATATTTG
This sequence comes from Viscum album, assembly GCA_963277665.1. Classification (NCBI taxonomy): domain Eukaryota; kingdom Viridiplantae; phylum Streptophyta; class Magnoliopsida; order Santalales; family Viscaceae; genus Viscum; species Viscum album. The sequence goes on from OY728145.1 coordinate 913,453,551, forward strand.
ATTAGATGAGCTATCCAAATTGGCAAGAGTCTAACGAGAAGCGTTGATGGAGCACTAAAGTGTTTCCTGCGCAACTTCTTCTTCTACTTTTCGAGTGCGAAGAGTCTTGACACTACAAAAAAAGGCCACATTAGAAGGGGTTATTTTTGACTTTAGAAAGGGTTATAACACCTTATAAAGACATTAGCGATGGTTGTAAGGAATCACAGCCAATGTGGTCGCCTACTGTTATTAGTGGCAGTTTTGAGTAGGTGTTGGTAAAGTCATGGTCCAATTAGCAGCATTTACATTAGAAGGGGTTTAAACCCCCTCTAATGTTGATGTAAATTCACTGAAAATACGTGCATTTTTGGCAGTTATAGGTGGGACTGCAACTAATTGGAAGGCTTTAGGGGCGGTTTGAATCGCCCCTAATAAGGGGCTACTTTAGTGGAGGTTGTGAAAACTGCCCCTAATGTTGTTATTTTTTAGGACCGAGCCCCCTTTGCCTCTATGCTCTCGTGTCCTCGCCCCGCCCCACCCTCCCTCACATCTCCATCCCCCTACCCTGCCCTCCCTCCCAAGTCACCACCCTACCCCACCCTCCCATATTTCTCCCCCATCCCCCCCCCCAACGCCTCCCTCCCATTCTCAGTCACCCCTGGCAACCCTCCCTCCCATTCCCAGTACCCCACGCCCCAACACCTCCCATTCCTAGTACCCCGACCCCAGCCCTCCCTCCAATTCCCGCCCCTCTTTCCCTCCTGTAACATTGTATTTCTCCCCCTATCAATTTAGAAAAATGAATTCCTGAAGGAATCAAACCACGAACTGCAAGAATTATACACCACGGGATCCCTAACTGCAACCACTATGGAAAATTAGTTTTTATGTATAAATTACACATGATTGTATTATATATAGTTGAATTTTTATTATAATAAATATTATTAGAATAATATATTTAAATATATTTAAATAATAATATATATTATTTACTATATTTATATCTATATTCAATTATATATATTCTATATTATATATTTATATATCACCTAAATATATTACACAAGAATATATGTATATATTGTACTTATATATATATGTCTGTGTGTGATAATAATAATAATATTAATTATTATTATTCTTATTATATCTATTTTTTAATCTATAAAAATTATATGTTGGTTATATAAATACTATACATCTATTTTATGATTTATATCAAACATATATTACATTAAATACATTTGTATTATATATTTATAAAAATTATTTATATACTTAAATAGATATTTATATAATATATACATATATATAAATAATATATATGTATGTGTGTATTTACTTAATATATTTATATAAGGTCTTTAAAGATATATTTATATAATGTCTTTCAATACATATATTTATTATTATTTATCTTAATATATATATTTATTTGTACAAACTATATAATATTATATGAAGTTAATATATTATTATTGTTATATGAAATACAATTTATAAAAATATTGATATTATATATAATTAAGATTATATATAATTAAGATTATATTATATATAATTAATATGTATATTATATATAATCAATATTATATGAAATAAAATTTATTCATAAATATACTTAATATTATATAAAAAACTATTTTATATTATATTCAATTAATATTACATGAAATACCATTTATAAAAATATTTATAATATATATATATATATATATTTATTATCATGTACATTAATATATATTAATATTTCAATAAATATAATTCTATAGTATTGTGTACTTTAATATAATTTTTTTGTATAAATTATATTTCATATAATATTAATTAAATATAATATAAAGTCATAAACATATTATATAAAAATATATTTATTATTATTACTATATAATTTATAAAAACTATAAGCTTGGGTTTTTATATGATAATTTTTTTAAACATATTATATTTATGTATATATTTATATAATATATTTATGCTTTTATATTATAAATAATTAATACTATATTAAATACAATTTATAAAAATAAATATATATTAATTTACATAATATTATACAATTATATTTACGCATACATATAAATAAAATTAAATACAATCATATAAATATTTTATATAATATGTTCATATAATGTATTTAAATACATTTATATATTGTGTTTTAATTATATATATATATATATATATATATATTATGGAAGTTTATTTTTTTTAAATAGTGGGGGTTCACAACCCCTTTTAATCTTTTAAATTAGAGGGGGTTTGGGACCCCTTTTAATTTATGAAAGTAGGGGGGGGGGGGTTTGAACCCCCTCTATTTTAAGACGTTAGAGGGGGTTTTGAACCCCCTCTAATTTAAAGACATTAGAGGGGGTTTTAGACCCTCCTCTAATTTAAGAAAGTAGAGGGGGTTCTAAACCCTCTATATTTTAAGACATTAGAAGGGGTATTCCACCCCCTCTAATTTAAAACATTAGAGGGAGTTTTGAACCCCCTCTAAAATACAACTGAATATTAAAAAAATAATGTGAAATTTTTTGAGGGGGTCCATAACCCCCTTTAAATTAGATGATTAGTGAGGTTTGTAGACAACCCCATCTAAGTTTTATAGAAAATGAATTTAGAGTGGGTTTATAACCCCCTCTAAAGTCAATGATTAGAGGGGGTTGTACAGAACCCCGTCTAATTATACAGAGAATGAATTTAGAGGGGGTTGTGCATAACTCCCTATAATTTACTATTTTTTTGTAGTGTGATAAGAGTAGATAGATCCTTAAATATTTTTTAAGTAGTTTATAATGAGGATTATGACGCCAAAAGTTCAGAATTTTATCAAGCTATGATCTCCTCATTTCTAACTATTTGTGTGGTAAATACATTTATTTGGGCATGTAGCTCAGAAATAATATAATGAATCTATTCCAATGACTCTGAAGCCTCTATCATTAACTCATATAGGTTAGTACCATAATCAAAATCATGTAAACCTATCTCACTAGTATACAACTCTTGTTGTGTCAGGATTATTTGTACACGATTTCATATAGTGGTTTTCAATCAAAGTCTCCCACCCCCAAATCATGAAGAGATGACAAAGATGTTCTTCTTATCCATGAAATGATTCTAGGGAGTCTCAGTGATCATGGTGTGAATATTCTTCTAGATTATCCTATGTCATGTTTGGTCATCTACAACTTCTAGAGTGGGTATGTTAGAAGGGATAAAATCAACTGATCTAATAAAGAAGATAGAGAGGAAGCTCCATATACACTTCTATCAGTATATTCTTTGACTGAAGGACTATATTCCTTGAAAAATTATTCCCCTCTAATGGTATGGCCATCACTAGGATGAGGGAACTTTCTCAAAGACTCAACAAAATCTTGAATCAACTCCATTGTTTCTATAGAAAATGGGGTTAGTGAAGCACATGGTGTATCTAATTGATAGACTAGTATATTTAGCACACCACTCGGGTAGGATTCCACCCAAGACTAGGAATAATCATAAGCCAAGAAGACATGGGTGATAATAGGTGTAAGGATGATCTCGGCATTGGTATCTTCATGCAACAGTATAATCCAATACTAGTGGATAAAAATGAGGTGTCGTTCTCCCCACATGCCAACTGAGGGGAGGGGAGAAACCAGTTGGATGCAGGTGAATTGGTGATAAAACTGGTATGGAGTATATGGATTAAAAATAACCATCTCATCCATATGGGACATGATAACCCCATCCATATGGGTGATTTTATATGAGCAATCATCAAGATATCAACTAACATTGTAAAAAAGTATTCCAAACAACATGGTATAAGGTATAAAGTTGAAAAGATTAGGCCAGATCAGCATGAAGACAACCTCATTAGGGCCCAACATAATTTCTTCAACCTTGGAAATGTTCAGTTCTCCTAGGGTAGAAAAAGGCACCAGGGATCCCAGTAGTGTTGTGGTACTTGTATTAGTGGAAATTTTTCTATATCTAGCCGAATAAAAACTAGCAAGGGACACCGATCTTGTAGGGGATGTTGCATTGTTCGATATGGACCAGGATCTGGTAGAGGAAAGAAAGGGTCAGTATAACTAGATTAAGAGGTTCCTCTCTACTAATTGAGCATCCATCACTAGCATGTAAACTCATATTTCTAAGTATGCATCCCCAACTGGTAAAAGACACCCACTCAAGAACATGGAAAAGAAACCCACTAGACTAAGACTTGGTGATATTTTTTTCCGAACTCGATAACCCTAGGCATCATATTCCCTGACCTCAATGATTTCCCAATAGGATCTTGCACTATCATGAACCTTATTGGATGATCACTAGTGGGGGATTATAGTGGTCAGATGAGCTCCGCTACAGTAAATAAACACACCGACCCAATCCAAAAAGGAAATGAGAGAATGTATATTTAACTCATTACTTAATATCCCTTTTAAAATGTTGAGCATGTCCCTTTTCAAAACTAGTGTTTGTGCAAGATCATCCCAAACAAACGTAGCAGGAAGGAACTAATCATATATTTTTCAAGGGGGGGGGGGTATCCCACCCTATTGGTAGATATACCAAATAATGATTCCTACTTTTTCAAGGGATAGATGGAATGAATTGGTACTTGGGAACCAACAATTATTCAGTTCTTTGAGAAGATATGACTGATGGTAGAGGATGAATTGAGAAACACATACATCCTCTTAGAGACGAATATTTTTATTTAAAAAATTATGAACATCATTATCTAACCCATAATGGCCATGCCCAATCATCAAAAAAATTACCACCCGGGGGAATATCCCATTTTGATCTCTATACACTACCTGAATTGTTCAAGGAAGAGACAAATATTCTCAAATAACTTTTATCAATGGGTTGGTGGGTGAAATCATAGCCATTTGGACCCATAGGGGAGTTCACCATCATATATGAAAACTCTTGGGACCATGCTATAACTAGTTTTCCATCCTCAGAAACCATCATATAAATACAATTGAGGAAATTTGTCACCAAATAAGATGAAACATTGTAGTCAAGAGAAGGAATGATGACATAATACAATAGCCTGAATCCATACTGGGGAAGATGATGTGATAAAGGATAACTTAGAAGTTAGGATGAGAAAATCCTATTCAAAACCTCATTTTCAAAATGAACATATTATTGAGGGTCGGTATTATGGTTCCTATCAATCATGGCCCTTTGGATAACCATAGTGGAAGATGAACAAGAGTTAGAATCAATATGAACAAAAGTAAGTGGCATATTTCAGACTAATAAAAACACAATATTCTCAAAATAAATTCATAACTCCAACAACATCAGGTGATTCGCATGAATCATGAAGGGATTCAATGTCACATAACCTGATACAGGTCTCATGAAATGCATGACCCATAAGACATATCACAACCACAAGACTCTTCATAATAATCATGATTATGTGACCCTAACATAGTCACGTGATCCATATAATGATCAAAATACCATGAAACTAAACCAATACATCCTAAAAAACCTGAAAAACAACAATACAACCAAGGATTTGGGACAAGGCTTAAGAAATAATCAAGATTTTATATGTGATTGGTTTGATCAATGTGACAACCGGGTCTCGGTGATAGCACATGCACCCCGCCTTAACATGGTTGTCAGGTCCTGGCCTACCAGGTATAACCAGTTACCCCGTAGACACGTGGGGCCCACCCCCAGGGTCCACCCATGTGCCTGAACGGGTCATTTGACTAATGATTGTCCTCACAGGCCAACACATGTCACATAACCTGATACAGGTCTCGTGAAATGCATGACCCATAAGACATATCACAACCATAAGACTCGTCATAATAATCATGATTATGTGACCCTGACATAGTCACACGATCCATATAATGATCAAAATACCATGAAACTAAACCAATAAATACTAAAAAACCTGAAAAACAACCATACAACCAAGGATTTGGGACAAGGCTTAAGAAATCATCAAGATTTTATATGTGATTGGTTTGATCAATGTGACAACTGGGTCTCAGTGATAGCACATGCACCCAGCCTTAACATTGTTGTCGGGTCCTGGCCTACTAGGTACCACCAGTTACCCCGTAGACACATGGGGCCCACCCCAGGGTCCACCCACGTGCCTGAACGGGTCATCTGACTAATGATTGTCCCCACAGTCCAACACATGTCACATAACCTGATACAGGTCTCGTGAAATTCATGACCCAGAAGACATATCACAACCATAAGACTCGTCATAATAATCATGATTATGTGACCCTAACATAGTCACACGATCTATATAATGATCAAAATACCATGAAACTAAACCAATAAATCCTAAAAAACCTAAAAAACAACCATACAACCAAGGATTTGGGACAAGTCTTAAGAAATCATCAATATTTTATATGTGATTGGTTTGATCAATGTGACAACCAGGTCTCGGTGATAGCACATACACCCCACCTTAACATGGCCGTCAGGTCCTAGCCTACCAGGTACCACCAGTTACCCCGTAGACACGTGGGGCCCACCCTAGGGTCCACCCACGTGCCTGAACGGGTCATCTGACTAATGATTGTCCCCACATGCCAATGCATGTCCTTCCTAGAAGTTCACCCATCTTGATCACTACTCTAGGCCAAGCATGCTTAAATATGGAGTTCTAATCAGGTAGGCTCTCGAAAAGGATGGTGCACCTTGTTGACATGAGTCATATCATTTAGTCATTTAACCCTTTATCATTTGGGGGTGTTACAATCACCCCCCCTTTAGAGCACAACGTCCTCATTGTGGGCCCTACAACTCAACCCAGGAAGTGCACCGCACTTAAGGCGGGGTTCCTCCTCTGATATCAACTGTGACAACCGGGTCCCAATGATAGCACATGCACCCCGCCTTAACACGACCGTCGGGTCCTGGCCTACCAGGTACCACCAGTTGCCCCGCAGACACGTGGGACCCACTCCAGGGTCCACCCACATGCCCGAACGGGTCATCTGACTAATGATTGTCCCCAAAGGCCAACACATGTCCTTTCTAGTGTGCTTTGTCATCACTAACACACACCCTGGGAAAATTCCCAGAAGGTCACCCATCCTGATTACTAATCCAGGCCAAGCATGCTTAATTGTGGAGTTCTAATCAGGTAGGCTCTCGAAAATGACGGTTCACCTTGTTGACATGAGTCATATCATTTAGTCATTTAACCTTTTATCATTCGAGGGTGTTACAATCAAGTACTGGGACAAATAAGATCTCATGAAATGGTTCTTGTGGAATAGTCTGAAAAAATAAATCTTGCGAACAATTCCCACGAAGTAGTCTCGTAAAGCAGATCCTGCACCAGTCTTGCAGATAGGTATTTCAATCAGTTCTTATAGAAGTTCTTGTGAAGGGATCACATGATGGAAGTGATTGCAGGAGCTATGGAGAGTTAAAGTATCCATTATATGAACTCCCCTCTGCTTCAATATTTATAAGGAACTCTCTGGAATATCAAATATCGTATGGGAGACAAAAATACACTGATTAGAGATATCCCCAAAGACTCAAGCAGACATTTAATTTCATCATAGATGCTCCCTTGTTCACATGGACATCACTCTTGAGGTGGGGGAATTTATTAATAACTTATAATCAATAATTGGTAAATCTATAAGGTAATAAATACCAAATTCATGGGTACAAATAAAGGAATAGAAGGTATCGAAGACACATAGATCATGTAAGATTTAAAAGGACACATGATCACATGACCTTCATAAGGTCATGCAAATAGACCATATGTTGCACATGATGTTCTTGAGATCATGTAGAGCCCCTTTGAAAAGCCTCCCATTTATTATGAAGGCATCCAAGACACTCACTGATCATGCGGAGGTTTCCATATGAGTTCCTTATATTCATGTGAACTATCAACTAGTGGGTCCATGAGAATCATCCAAAACCCTTTTAAAATAAAGGATGAAAATATGAAAAAGGCAAAGGCCTTATGCGGTCATGAACCTTGTCACAGAAAATAACGATATCATGCCAACTTCATCATGAAAAGGGTCTTAGACATGTCCATTCTATTATGTGTTGTCCCTATAGATCCATAAGACAAGTAGAGGAGCTTTCCAGGAAAATGCTCACACACTGATGCAAGATCCAACATTGATCATGTGATGCACCATGGAAAAGCAGAGTGACTGAACAAGAAAAGTTGTGTGTTCAATTACAAGGTCCCATATTGATCATGTGGTTCCCTAACAGGAAATCAATGGGAAAGGACCAAAACAACCTTGTAAAATAAAGGATATAAATCTGTAAAAGGCATAAGCCTTTTGTGATTGTTGATATTCATGAAACATGATAATGCGGTTCTCAAGACCTCACAAAGCCCTTGACATGTCCACCTTATCATGCAAGATCCCAATGATATATCCCCTTCATCATGTGAAGGGTCTTGGACATGTCCATTCGATTATGTTCTTCCAATCCAACTTCATATATGAGTAAAGGGGTTGTCTATGAAAATGATCACACATCACCACAAGACCCCTTATTGGTCACATGACATATCACAAGCATAGAGAGTGATTGTCTTTGAAAACACTCATGAAACTTCAAGAGATCCCCAACCATGGTAAAATAAAGAAGGAAATAAAATGGGAAAAGGTATAAGCTTATTACTGAGTGAGGATATGTTGGACTTCACACAAAAGGGGTTATATGCCCCATTGTTCACGTGAACCCCCTCGATAAGTCATCATGATATTGTAAAGGACTCTAGACATGTTGTCATGATCTCACGAAGTCCCCATGGAAAGCCACCTTTTTATCATGGAAGACCCTAGAAAAGTCATCTTCAATCATGATAAGGCCTTCCCATAGGATTCCTGATCTCACAAATACCTCTAGACATGTCATCCCGACTTTATGAAAACTCCTTGACATGTACACATGATCAGGAGAGATCCCTCTGATCAACCAAGGTCTAGTAATAATGGAAAAGTTAGAACACTATTTTGGTTATTGAATATCACATGAAGCTATAGATGACACTCAAGAGGATCATGTGAAGCACATGACATAAAAAACCTCCACTGACTCCATCCCAAGTCCATGAGATATGCACCGTGCAAGGAAACATATAATCAAGACAGTGAGGCCTATAAATCCCTCACCCTAAACAAAACAAAATGGGATCCATAACCCATATATGATGTTCGAATACTACATAAGAGAACAAGATCATACTTCTCAGACCAACTAGTCATGATACCACAAAGGTATTACACCAGGTAAAATCTAGGGAATGACCTAAGTGATCACATGACATGTGTAGGCGCTTCGTATTATCACTCTATAGATCATGAAAAGGAATTTTGGAATGTCATATAGATTATGTAAAGGAGAAACCACATGTCGACTGGATCACAAAAAACCTAAAATATGCTAATGCTGGACCAACCTAAGAAACATATACAATAAAGGTTGGAATAAAGATCAAGAATACATGAGACTTATGTGAATATTGATTTTTTGATCTTCATGATCTTGGAATGACCTATCCAGATCATGAAAACCCCCCAGGAAATGTCACCCAAGTAATGAGACACTCCCTTGAAATACCATATGGATCATGTATTTACTTTAGACATATCAAGAAAGTCATGTGATACCCTTAGGGTATGTTACCCAAGTATTGAGAATTCCTCTGGGCTTTCCATCCAAATCTTGTGATGTACTCTAGACATGTCATCCAAGCTATATAACAACAACATGAAATGTCATCCAGGTCGCACAAAACCCTCCAGAAATGTTAGTATTGATCTCGTGATGTCCTTCAAACAATTTATCTACGTCTTACGACACCCTCCATACATGTCAGATTTGATCATGAGATTCCTTCCAAACATGCCAACCTTGATCATACGATTCCCTATGGACAAGTCATCCTTGATCATGGGATTAACTATAGACATATCATATTTGATCATGAAATGGTCTCTATACATTCCATTTATATTATAATACATCCTTAGTACAAGTCTACTGGATCATGCAATTTTCCTTGGAAATGTTTGCTAGGTAATCATGAAATGTCCATACATCCTCAAAACATGTCATGAAGATAATCAATCCATTTCAGGAAGAAATATCAGGACATGATAAACTTATCCAATGGATACAAATATTCAACCTTAGTGTGTAATCCCAGATCAAACTAAACTACAAGAACTCTGACTTCTACCATTGTCAGGATATGCAGGATGCCTTCCTATGGATTGAGCACCATATCAAATATCTAAAGGTAAACCTTAGAGTGTAAGCCTTGATCATACTTAACTACGAGAACTCAAATTCATACTATAATTAGGATACATAGGATTGATTCCTAAGGCCTGAGAGAAATAGTCATCCACCATGATGTAAGTCCCCACGTGTCTCTGACATTCTAACCATTGTGACCTAATCTTTCCCATGGTATTATCTTTCTTCCTCATCCACCGATGTACATAGAAGACAAATGAACAATAATGAATCTAATTCCTACTATATCTAGGATATCTAGGATGAATTCCTAAGTCTCGATATCTATAAAAAACATCCAAAGGGCTATCCCAACACAAAAGTACCACATCTATATGTAGTGAGACTGATTACTTGCTATCCCTTGTTTCACACACCAAGAATGACTCATGAGGGATTAGGTATTTTCAATTACCATATCATTTTCATCATGAATCTCTACCAGCTAGGGTAATGTCAGCCTATATTCCCTGATCAGTGGTATGATATGAATTCCCCCATTCAAGGGAATCCACCTTGGATCAAGTCCCAAGGGTGTGATAAAACTACGATGAATTTTATTCCTTCCATAACCAGGATATGTAGGATAACTCCCTGATCCCCGAGCTCAATACTCAGTGCCTAAGTGACCTAAAATATATTCTTTCTGCATGATGTTGAACTGAATAGGTGTAATGAACTACGTGTGTTTTGATTCATTTTATAATAAGGATATGTAGGATGCCTCATAAAGGTTCAATCACATCCTTAGAATATTAATCACCTCCTTGGATAAAATAAAATTCCATAGTTCCAAGTTATATGGATTCAATATATAAGAAACTACCCATTAATGGGAAATGGATGAAGAACCCGAGATACATAAATATGGACTCATTAATAGACATCCCTTTGCACATGAAAGGATTCAAAAATTTATCATTTTTTAGGGTAACTAGGACCATATTGGGATTAGAAAGAGATTATCCAACATAAATCAAATCTTTAATAGAGTCCTAGAGTAGGAAATAATTCCCAAAAAAGGGTGTGATGAGCCTGAAATCCCATCCTCTTGACCAATGTGAGTTCCTAAGTGCCATTGGGTCTGAAACCCCAATTGAATGACTACCTTTGGAAAGAAGGTCTATACTCAATTATGGATGTGGGATCCATTCAGTTTTTTTATTAGAGATAAAAATGGTGGAATTGATTTGAATTATTGCACGAGACACTGAACCCCACACAATCAACTGTTAGACAAAACCGAATGCACCACAATTGTATATTTTTTGATGAAACAATGTGTATAACCTAGCTCTGGTCATGTACCCAATAGATAGAACCCCTGATTTATTACTGCTATGGGGTAAAAATATATGGGTTTTGGTATCCCACATTGATAATATTTTATGGATCCATTTTAGTTATTGGAATGAACCTTATTAGTTGAATTATTTTAGCTTGGAGCGTGAGTTGAGGCTCCTCTTATAGAATATTTTCGATAGGTATTTTTTCTTGGAGTTGTTCTACATTGAGTTTTATCAACTCCTTCATCTCTTTCATCTACTGAGTAAATATTTTTTCAAGTATGAGAAGTTCAACCTATTTGGGTAGTAGGTGAGATACGACCACAACTTTACCCTTTTCTTTGGTGGATTCTTTCCGAAGAGGCATTAGTTGATTCATCGAGGGAATACACAAATTCATAGCAAGCCTCTGGTTTTGGGTACACACAACTTCTTCAATCATTTCGTTGTGGAAAATATTATATAAAAAACCTCCTCCTCTTATTCAACTATATCGGCCTCATGTTCTATAGCATCTACAAGGGTGGTTATAATGTCGTTCACCGATTCATAACGTATTGAAAATTTCACATTAGTATTAGTATGATAAGAGGTTTGGTTGTATCAGGGATATATGCTGAAAGAACTGTGATTTTCTAAAGTTGTCATAACCTTAAGATACTTATTTTTTTATGCCTATCATGGGTCTTTTTCCTCCCCTTCACTAGTCCTCTAGGAATCATCTAAAAAAGGGTGATTTTAAGGGAATATATGGAAAAAAATTGAGCATTTTCCAAGTGAGGAAATTGGTTCACTGGATAGGAAGAGCTGGGAAGATCCATTTTGTGGCACTCCCCCTAATGGGAAAATACTAAATTCCATTGAGGATGAGGTTGAGGTAAAAAATACCCCAGCCCTATGGGTTGGGGAAACACCCATTCCATTTTCACAACCTTTTGATCTTTGTTTGTTAACCTCGAAGGTTGTGTTAAAAAATATCCCAACCATGCATGTTGGGGTTACTCTTGGATTTTAATGGATATCGATTTCAAAAATTCTATCCTGATTTTATGGATCTTTGTTAAAACATGGTTTGGGTGAATTTTATGATTTTTAATCAAAGACACCTTCTTCCAAAGTTGGTGCTTCCTAATGATTGGATTCCCTTAATTAGGAGGATTTATCAATGTTTTTAGATACTTTATGTAGGGGTATTTAAATGGATATTTCTCTTATGGATCAAAATTTTCAAGAGTCATTCAGGGCCAGTTTTTTTTAGCATACCATATCTTGTGAGAAGATCCCATTTCTTGAATCCTACCCAAGTCTATAACATTACATGATGTAAAATTTGGCAGGATTTTCTGATTGGGGAGCAAGGTGAAATTCAATGCCTCGTGTTCACCCCATATTATAATATGAATACTAGGTGGGGGTATCAGTGATTAGTTGATGTAACTCCTTTAACAAATCAAAACATTCACTCTGAATGGATCCTTTCCATTTTCTCAATTTTGGGTGTCATGTAGCTAAGAGGGTCTCCAAATCGATTTGATGGTGTATCCCTTATATTTCCTTGAAATCTCTTGGATATTCATTGTAAGGCAAGATTTTTTTAGGTTATGAAGAGTAGTTCATATGTTCAAGAAGATTTTGTGCACACATTCTTTTGGGAATGCCTCGAGAATTCTATATTGGGGAGTGGATAAAGGCTAAAACATGACTGGTATATTTTTATCTAACTTTATTCCCATTAGAAATGTGTCTTCTTCATATTTTTTAAGAGGATTCTCATACAAATTTGACCAAAGTATACATTTCCCCATTACTTTATTGTAAACAGTAGGGTAAATAGAGATTCCCTCTATCATATTGTAAGGAAAGAGACCCAAGGGTGGTTTAGAGAATAATCATTTCCTTGGGCTATATTCTAGTTGATAAAGAATGTAACCTTCCAATGATGAGGAATCAAGTATGAATTACCTCATTTTCCCAAGTGCCTCATGATAGGAGGGTTTTATCATAGCTTATTCAGCAAGGGGAGGAACCCCTTGATGAAATGAAGTGCCATTGTGGGGAGGAACTTCACAGCGAATTCCATAATGGGGAGGAATACCATCACGAATTGATGTATGGATGCAAGGGGTATTCTTGTAGAGTATTCCTTAAGGATGAAATTTAGGGAATATGATATCAAGGGGATAGAATTCTTATTGTTTGATCTTATGGCTATGAGGAGGGTTTCCGCAGTGATCATCAGGAGATGTGATCTTGTGATTGATCAAATTATAGCAATGATGCATGCCTTCGTAGTAATATGTATGTGTAGGACCTATATAATTTTTGGAAGAAAATTTTCCAGGAGGACCTTCCCAATTGTAGATACTATTTTTATAATTTGATAACAATTGAGTAGGATCCTGAGCCACCATATATAAACATTTCACAACTTTAAGAACACTAGTATTGAGTAGAGTAGAATCCTAGACTGACTCTTAATTTTCCAATCAACATTGTTGAGGATTCTTTTTGAATGATCTATTGTGGGTGACTGGGGTCACCTGATATAGAAAACAACTTTCATATATGGGCCCCTATTTGAGTATATTACATGTTGTTGTTGGAATTTTCCAACATATTTCAGTAATTTTGGTAGGGATATATGCCTACCTTGGAGGGGCCATTATGATAAACCAATGAACTTCAGTTGGAATAGGGGTATGGGACCGATTTGGTTATCCATTTATCATGGGATTTGGACCAAGAACCTCTTATACAGGTGTAGAGATATGAGTCTTCTATGAAGTGACCCTCATATTATGTTTATGAATCACCAAATTTATGGGAATGGAGTTTTGTGTCCTAAGTTAAACCACTTACACTACCGTTATTATATCTTCACAGGTTTTCAGGATGTGGGTAGGAATTTACATATACCCTTTCATAATTTTTAGGATATAATGAGTGAATTAAATGATTGAAATAGGGATATATCCCCATTTCTTAGTTGGATAAGGGGTTTGGGCCTACTCATGTCCTTCATTTCATGTCAGTATATACTGATAGTCTTCATGTGTGGGGGTTGAGATATGGGTCTTCCCCCTATTTGTTACCAGGATTCACCAGTTGGTTTCTCTAAATGCTGCCAAACTAATATGGAAGGCATGGTGGATGTGGATAGGTGTGTGAACCTTCTCACAATTTTCCACCATATTTGATTGGAAGGCTTCTATGGAGGGAACAAATGTATGTTCCTATTCCATGTTGTTTGTTCACTGCCCTCGGTGGGTTGTCCTAAGTGCCCGTGTCTGAGTGGTCAGGGTTGGAATCCTGAGGGTAACACTCTCATCATGTTGAGGGTTCATTGCTGTATGGCATTGGAAGTGGAAGCTTCTAACAGGATCCCTATAGTGATACCCTTGTGTCATTGGAATGAAGTCATTGGTGACCTCTTGACCTTCCACCCTAAGATAAGGGAGGAACTTGTTGTTTCATTATTGGGATAGAATCCCAAAATGGTTTCAAATGGTAACTCGTGTCATCAATTTCTGGGCCACCGGGCATCGATGAGTAGACATTTGGTTGGGATTTGTGACTTGGAGGGATTATCATATAGCCTCCAAAGCTGGGATAGTATCATTTAGGTGGTACTCCTAAATGAGTAGTTTGATACCCCACATTGAAGGTGCTGGGTTGGAGACAACACCCTATAATTGGATGAGGATCTCGCCCATGTAATGATTGAATAATATGTCTACTTAAACCAATAATATACCATTTTGATTTAAGGGAGTTATGGTGAAAGTTCCTGGATATATATGATAAAAAACCCCCATAAAATAATCATCTTAATAAATGAAATCAGATGTAATTGATTGTTTTAGATCCATGTTTGGACCATTTTCATTTTGTGTTAGCATGAAAGGGTACTGAAATGTGGGTGACTATTCATTTTAGTTAAATATTTCATGTTGGATTCACTATTTTTGTTTCATTCTTTAAAAATAACATGGTAAATACTCTTTGTTTTGTTTGGAAAACCAAGTGGGCTTTGAATGGAATTTTGTGGTGGTGGTGGCAAGACCATTCATGTTAAACACACCCTTTTTATTTTTGAATCTTTTCCAAGTGATTTCCAATAGGGTTTATTTGTAGAACTAGAAACAACAAATGGTTACCTTATTCGTGATGTCTCTTGGTCCTAATTTCCAAAGGTAAGTGGTTATTGGGGAATGGTTCCAACAACACTTAGGGACTCACATTGGTTTAGAGGATGGGAGTTCAGGTTCATAAAAACCTTTTGAGGGGAATTATTTCCTACTTTGGCACTCTATTATAAATTTAAGACATATTCTTGAATCCTTTATTAAATTACAAATATGGACTGAGTTACCCTTATATAGAAAATTGATTGTTAGCATGTATTAGATTTAGAATCATCTGTATTTATCTGAGATTAATCATTGATGAATACATCTATATGTATCTAAATTTCACCATGAATGGTATTATTTTGTACATATATTTGATATTCTTGTGTTTTTTATAATCATGATTTTGGTTTTAATCCATACAGTGGGGTTCTCTAGAATTTATCATCATCTAGGAAGATGAGAGTTGTTTTAGTGTCAGGATTAGGCCCATGAAATAGGATTCCTACGTATCTTTGTGAAAGGAATTAGAACCTACGTAGTTCAGTTCTACTTAACGGGACACATAATACCTTTTAAGGTCATGTGATAAGTATAAAATCATGTAGTTTAACATCATCTGTAAAGGACATCTAGGTAAAAGGTTATTAGTCAAGGCTGGTGTGGGACTTATGTTGAAGTAGTCTGAGGGACCTGGAAGGGATGTGGCCCCCTAGTTTGGAGCATGATCTTACTATGAATGCATCCCAATAAGGACGGAGATGAAAAGGTATTGGGTTGAATATGGACCTCTAAGTTGGATATAGACCTACTGGGGATATAGAACATAGAAGATTAGGGTGAGTTTGAGATTCTAGGTTTGAACCTTAGGGAGGATTCATATATATCTTGTTTGGATAGGAATAAAATCCCATGTAGTTAGGAAAGTTGGGGTTTTTACCTATAGAGGAGGCCCAATGTTTCTTCATTGGGAATATATCCCTTTAAAGGTTTGTCTCATAGGGAATATGGCCCTTTGAGAGGATGGTAACATGGTTTTGGGGATTATAATGAATAGGAGGCCCATGATGGAGGAACTTTAATCATGATAATTGGATGATCATCACATATCTATAATCCCACATGATTCATGTTTGGTGTGAGAATTAAGATACAATATAATATTAGTCACATATCATGAGAGCGTACCATGTGATTTAGAGGTTTGGATGGGGCTTACACTTAAGAGGATTCCAATGTTTCTATAACCATGAGGATAATCTCAACTCATGGAAATGTGGAATAAGATGTGGGGTTGTATGTGTCACAACCCAGAACATCCTAGACCCAACCTAAAATTTTTGGAGTGTGACTATCCATTTTTTCAAGGGGGTCAGTGATGGTAGGGAAGGGATTAGTCTTGGATTATAGACCGAAACTAATCCTGAGTGGGGGTGTGGGGGGTGAATCCCACACGGTATAAACTAAAGGGAGTGAAGGGTTTCCCAAGTATCCTGACATGGGGAAAGGGTAACCAAAGTTTGGTGACATGGGTAAAGGTTAACCCAAGTGAGGACCGCCTTGGTGGGGGCTCACCCAAGTGGTTTAACCAGAAGAAAGCTTGCCCAAGTAGTCCACCCAAGTTGGGGGGGGGACCCAAGTGGTTCAATCTGATGAAGGCTCACCCAAGTTGTTCAACTAGGTGGGGGATCACCTAGATGGTTCATTCGGATAGTAGATTTCCCAAGTGGTTTTCCCAAATGGGGGCTCTCCCAAGTGGTTTTCCTTAGTGGGGCTCACCCTAGTGGTTTTCTAGGATGGGGGATTTTGCAAGTGGTTTTCCTAGATGGGGGTTCACCCAAGTAGTTCTCCCAGGTGGGGGATCACCCAAGTTGGGTCCCACCCAGTTAGTTTTCCCAGGTGGGGGCTCACCCATGCAGTTCACCTAGATGGGGGCTCACCCAAGTGGTTCGCCTAGGTGGGGTCCTCATCCATGTTGAAGGATGAACATAATAGTTATCCCATGTAGGGATGGAAAACTTAGGTGAAGGAGTTATACGATCAAATATCTCACCTTTCTTCATTATACAGGAGTTCATTCGCCTTCTTCAAAAACTGAAGGTCGAGTGGTCTATTTATAGACCAACTGGAGGATCTGGGAGAACAAGATGTATAAAGTTGTTGCACGAGGGAGTCACACGTGGGACTCATACATGGTAATTTCATGAGGGAGATATGAAAGGGACCCATATGAGGTAATTTCATAGGGGATCTACATGAATGTATTTCACGAGGGACTTACGTGAATGGCTTGCGTGGGAACTTTCACGAATGGCTTTCACATGAACTCATATTCCTTTATAAAATTTCCTAGACTACCGATTGCCATAAATTTTTATCTTTAAGTCCATTTAGGATATAAAACTAGTCAAATAGAATCGTTCAAAGAAAAATGTTCTCTTAAATATGTGTATACACCATATAAGGATATTTTCTGATGCCAAAAAGTGGCTAGAAGACACTCAAAAATGAATTTTAAGGGATATACACCTTTTTATCAATGGTTTTAAGAATTTAATGCCTACTCCTAGAGGGGGGATTATTTCCAATAATCCACCATATTGGGAATCATTTATAAAGAATACTTATCCCTAATTGTGGAGTAGCTTTTTAGCATAGGGAAATTCAACATTCTTCTTCTTCCAACACAGAGATACATTTCTGCTCAGACTCAACATTGATTTACTAAGTGAGGATAATATTATCAATTGTGTAGAAAAGTGCATGGAATGAATTTTTTGATGAAAAAAATGTGTGAAATAACCAAAATCCATCACATCCATCTACTCACATATATGGTAAAATTAACCACCATGCAAACCAATACAAGTAACTACCAAGAGAAGAGGGTGGGGCCAGATGGGGTACTCATCCATCTATCCTCCCACAGAGATGTTAGGGAAAACACCATCCTAGAGTCCACTAGGTGTCAATTTACCAAACCAAAATGGGAGGGGAATCATACGAAATTACAAAATATATAGGATATAATATATCTCATAACCATATTGTGGGCATAAACTAGTCTTAATCTCAACTGCAGCTATCATTGCTTGGACACCCAAAAACCACTACTAGGTGCTAGATATCCTATAAGAACATAAGTATTTAAAAGAGATACTTAAATTAATTATTTAATTTTTATCATTTACTTTCATTAATTAATTTAGTATCCATTAAATTAAAAATTAAAATTATTTCAAGATACATTCATTAACCACCATTCTAAAGTCCATGCCATCCAGGCATAATCCAAACCAAGTCCATGGTTTATCAAGATTAATATATTTTTAGAATTTTCATTACATAAACAAAAAACCCAAGGGTAAAGAATTATTTATTCATTATTATCATTATTCTATAATCTAGGTACTCTAGGAAACCATCCTAAGCTACCTCCAGGAGGAAACACGAAACCAAGCACATTCAACCACCTCATATAGTGGGGAAAGGAATGTATATAAAATAAGTAACCCATCCATTGACCATTAAATATATTCACAATCAAGAATCCTAGATCTTAGCATCACATTAATGGGTAATCCAAAATTCAACCCATTCCATCATCTCTGGTTATTTCACTGATACTCACATGCATAACTTGACACATCTCACCATCACAGGTGTCAAATTCTGCCACATCATTCAGGCCTCCCCACCCACATCACATCAGCTATCCTAGGCTCATATCACATATAGGAATCTCCTCCACATATCACATCACATAGAGAATCTCACATCTTGAGAACATCACAAAAGTTTTAGTAAAAAAACAAGAATATACAATAGGTAAATGTAGTCCCTAAAACAAAGAAAATAGACTTCACACATAAACATGCTCTGACGAATCCAAACTCAAGGCACTCATCCTTCTCAAGAAGATGGATAACTTAGGCCCTAGAAATTTTATTTATCACAAAACCAGTTCTTATTGCACCTTGAATTATCCGATTCATTATTCATAAGTTCCAACTATGGAAAACCTAATCCATAAAGCAGTAACAAGCTACTACATTAATTAAATAATTAATTTAAACATACTTCTAAGCATACATTCTAGTTTAAAAAAATTATTGAATTGCAATATATTAACATGGATTTAATTATTTCTATAAATAAACATTAAAATTCTTCACATTATTTCTCAATTCCATTATCATGGAATAACACATTTAATTAAGCATGCACATTACATCAATTTTATTATAATCAAAATATAAGAAACACCAAATTCAAACATGATTCTTATTTAATTCTTAATACAATTAATAAATTAATTCCATATTTATGTTATTTACCAATTTAAATCAAGAACAGCATTTAAACCCATAGAATCACAATACAAGATAATAAGCATAACATATATATCAAACTATCTAGAAAATCAAGAGAAAAACCATTATCACAGTAGAAAAAAACAACATGTGATTTCTACATCCAATTATTTACTAATATGATTTAATAATTATTATGATAATTCCATTTATATCCAATGGTCTAAACCGTGATAAATTTACAATTACATATAAATAAATAATATAATAAATGAATATCCTACCTAAAAGTCATCAATTTTCATCGCATGAGAATGGACCAACATCATAGATCTTGTGTAAGAACCCGGTTCTTATTCTTGAGGTACGAGTTTCTTATTTTCCTTTTTCTTTAAAGCTTTTGAGAAAATAAGGATAATGGGGGAAAAATCCCAAATTTATGGGTACACGTCGTGTACTTTGGCCGTGTGGAATGAGAATATAGGGCGTGTAGGCTTTTCAGCGATTCAAGGTGTAAAAACTAACTACACACCGTGTACTTAGTAATACACGCCATGTAAGTAGTCGGCAAGTGAAAAGTAAGGCAGTGGAGAGTAGCCGCCAGATGAACAGTAAAATGGATAGTACATGCCGTGTACTTAGTATTACACACAGTGTAATCATTTGGCAGATGAAAAATAAGGTGTTGGAGAGTTGCCGCCAGTGAACAGTTAAAAAGAAAGTACACATCGTCTACTTGAGATTACACACTGTGTAGTTATATTTTTTTTATTGAAAATAGGCAGTAGCCTCCCCATTTGGTAGAGGAGGCATAAAAATTCATAGGAGCATTGTGAGAGGCGTCCAAGTCTCGGAGGAGCTCCTGAACGCTCACTAAGAATCTGATTCTTCCACCGACGATCTCGTTTGGACCACGCGGGTAAGGCCTCCCCTCTCCTTGAGTATTTACTTCTAATTATTTCCCTAAGGGAAGTTATTTGAGTTTGAACGGATAAATTTGTATCCCAGATATACGTCCTTCTTTGTTGTTTCGGGAGGCGTCATTCACGTATATCGATCAAAGGAGATCAAGGTAGGTGGTCTTGTGTTTAATTACAACTGTCGAGTTGATTTTGTGTACCTTTGTGCCACACACCCATGTTCGGGGTGTTGTGTGGTTGAGACCTTGACTTTTGAGATACCTAGAATTGCATAGGTGATATAATTAATAAATATAAACTATTTTTTGGGATCTCTGCTTTGATCCAGGGCCACCCTGTGGGTGCGTTTCCCTTGTTTAGCCGTTTTGGCTAGGATACTCATGGGTACGACGTGATTATTTAATGTTTTGAGTTTCTTGAGAAAAAACATATATTAATTGCTTGTTTGTGTGTTGGGATTGACCCGATTACTTGTTTGTCCTATGGAATGCATGAGGGAAGTGTTTGTTTAGCCTGTGGGCAACGTTTCTTATGTTTGAGGGTATTAGCTTCTGTGCCTGTGGGAAATATCTCATATGCCTGTGGGAAATATTCATTATGCCTATGGGTAGTCACCTACGGGTTTCAATTCTACTTTCCTGAGGGTAAGGATTTGCATGTATGAGGACAAAATTTACTTTGAATATTCACTGTGGCGATTCTTATGATGTACCTTCCAAGCTAAAGCACAAGCTTGGAATTAATAAATAATTATTAAAATGGAAATGTAACTAGTATATATAGTTACTTTTGAGTATTTCCTAGTTTACTGAATTTTATTATTGCACACTGTTGTTGCACATTTTCACTGACAGTTGGGCACATGCCTTTGGTGGTTGCCTACTAAGATTTATTTTTCACACCCTGTTTGGGTCATATTTTGGGCCCAAATATATTATATTACTACAGGTGTCGATAAGAGAAAGGGTCCCTACACAGGTACATGATTATTGCAGAGGAGTAGGAGAGCATGAGACCGAGCTTAGGCTTGTGATGCTGCTGTGTTCTTGTTGCACTGCTTATTTTTGTTTTTTTTTGTACTTTTTACCCTATGCTATATTATATTAGATTGCAGTTTCCTTCTTGGGTTGTTTTCTTAGAATTAGTGACATGTTGCATCATGATATCTATATGACTGTTGATTATCTTTTATTGTAGTTCCATTTTCCATTTTAGTTCTATATTGTTACTACTTTCGCTTTTGGGTATGTTTATATTTTTTCGCTACACTAAACTTTGACAAATAAGGGCATAGTTTCTCCACTATCAGACCTAGGCCCTCACTGCTAGTTGGAAGCCTCTGGCATTTGGAAAAATGTGCTTTAGGTCATGTGACCAACCGGGTTCGGGGCACCCATTGTGTGGCACCCGAATCTGGGACATTACAAAGTTGTATCAAAGGGGTTTCTTTTCTTCCAGACTTACTATTTGGAGCCTATAGCTAGGGATAGTATGGAATAGGTACTTGGTAATAAGATGTGCCCGGGAGTAGCTGACCCGTGTACAGGGAAAACCCAATCTACCTTGTTTAATTTCAATTATTCAGGTTTTTCAATTTTACAATTGATTTGATTTTCACCGTTTGGTGACGCACTTGTGGTGTGCTGTTAATATTTTTATAATTGGGTTCTATTTAGTTGCAACCCTATGAGATGAGGGTATTCCATCTCATGCATCATTTAGGCACATGTTAGAATCACATTCCATGAGTATTTTCCATGCCATGTAGGTGAATTAGAAATTTCATGCTATTGTGATAGATATTGTGCTAGAAAATGCATGATGTTGTGATAGGTACCTTTATAGATACACCTACTGTTGATAGGGTATTGGTACATGTTACAGTTGGGTTTATGGATGCTAAAATTTGGTTCCTTAGAAGTACGATCTCTCTTGGACCAAAATTTAGCGGATCATGATCCATCCTTTTGTTACGTTTTGTACTATAATGTGAAATTTCGGGTGCTAAACTTTGGTTTTCCAGGAGTATGGGCCCCCACATATCATTCTTTGGCATAATGAAGCTTGAAATTAAATCAAAAGGGGGATCTAGAGTAGTTTCTGAGGATTAATATCCAGAAAAACCCAGAATACATGCCGTGTAGTTCTGACTATAAGCCATGTACTCTTATGTTCAGAAAGAAATGAAAATTTTTAAGTACACGCAATATACCTTATGTACACGCCATGTAGCCTTTAACCATTTCATAGTCCATATAGGCAGAAACACAGGATAGGGGAACTCTTGTGGGACACGATGTGTACCGGTTGTACACGCCGTGTCGTGTTGACCTTGTGTCCGCCCATGTGGCTACCAACACAAATGAAGAAACCTTATCTTAAACATGCCATGTCAATGCCGAACATGCTGTGTAGTTTAATCTGGGGATCCCACCATGTAACTAACAACATGGGTCAGTGTTACCTCTTATATTACACGTTGTGTCCATCTGGAACATGCCATGTAGGGTGAGCCGTGTATCCGGCCATGTTATGAACAACACGGTTCGGCGAAGCTCATCTAGTACACGTCATGTACCCATGGGACACACCGTGTGGTCTTGACCGATGAAATACCATGTGGAATTGGCCGTGTGGTTGAGGAGATGGGGTAGTGTACACGCCGTGTGTGGGTGTAACACGCCGTGTACCTAGGGTTGTGACATTCCTAGACCGGCATCAGAACACGACCATCTAAGGGCTTAAGGGTACATGAAATGTAGATTTAATACACCCCGTGTAGTCTCTTTTTTCCATTTCTTATAGTTTTTGTTTTCCCTCTCACTGGAACTCTTAACCGGACAAAAGAAACCTCGACAGTAAATTAAACTAAGGCATGTGTTTGAACTTGTAGAGTCATGCAGCCGAGATGACCACAAGATATTTGCTAAAGGAGTGGTGAAGATTATACTCTAGAGATGGTAGGCCGTGGGATACCAATGGATCCTCTAGTAGTGCCAGATGCGACACCAACCATTATAACAGACGCAGGTGCAGATGCACAGTTCTATGAAGGCTTCATGCGGTTCATGTAGTCCTTCCAGGGAGCACCACCGGCTACCACATCTATGGTAGAGCTGACACGTATATTCTAGCAGCAGCATCTGCCTATGTTTTCAGGTTATGGTGGACCACAGGCTGTAGAGTCATGGATGGACTCATTGCAGACTATCTTCAAGCATCTTGAGACGCCTCCAGGCAGGAGGGTCAAGCTCACTACTTACATGCTACATGATTCTGCCAAGAGATGGTGGTATGTTACCACCTATTTTGAGCATCAATGAGACTTGGAATGGGAAGATTTTCAGGAAGTCTTCTATGATTTTTTTTTCTGGAGATGCTAAGGGAAGATCGAGCTTGAGAGTTCATGAATCTTTAGCAGGGCGCCATGTCAGTGATGGACTATTCTACCTGCTTCACCGAGCTACATTGTTTTGCACCTATTCTGGTGGGTGATGAGCCGTTGAGGTCTATATGCTTTGAGGATGGTCTTTGATATGAAATATGAGCTCTAGTAAATGTTTTTAGGTTTCCTACAGTGCATGTTATTGTGAACCAAGCATTGATTACTGAGCGGAACTTGTGGGAAGCTAGTGGTGCAGCCAGGGCAGTTCGACACCAATTTCTGGTACTATTTCTATCGGTAAGAGGAAGAGGTAGATGAATTTCTCTCATGGTGGTAGTACTATCCAGAAGAATTTTTTAGGTGGCCAAGTAATGTGCTAACAGTGTGGTAAAGAGGGACACAAGATACCTCAGTGTCCGCATGATCCAGTGGAGTGCCGAGCTTACAGCAGGATGAGTCATCTACAACGTTTTTGAAGGGAATTTCCACCAGAAACTAGTGAGAGGGGTTTTGTGCAGACTCTGCGTGCTGGAGCAGGGCCAACAACTTCTTACCAGTCAGGGAATTGGAATACTTCAGGACGTTCAGTCCAAGTTGGTTTATGTGGCCGTGGTAGCCAGACACCAAGATCACAAAGACAGTAGGGTGGGTCAGCTCAGGGTAGCCAGGCTGTGTCGTAGGGCCGTGACACTGGGCAGACATATGTAGTGCAATAGACCCAATAGGAGTAGGATCCCAAACCTTCCACTGTCAGAGGTACTATTTTAGTTTCTTCTATTTTATCTTCAGTACTTATTTATACTGGTGCTACACATATCTTTATATTTCTGCCTATTGTGAAGATCCTTGGGCTCTGTGTTTCTTCTTCTTCGGATATTATGATTCTAGACACTCTTTTGGGAATTAGAATGGTAGGTGTTCATTAGTTCAAGGAGTTCCCCCTAAAGGTTGGTAGGTGTCACTTTCTATGGGACCTCTATGTCATAGAGATGACAGCCTATGATTTCATTCTCCGGATGGACTGGTTGGTACCCTTTAAAGCCTTTGTTGATTTCTATCGTCACAGGGTGAGTTTCACGTTACCATAGGGTGGAGAGTTTCTATACAAGGGTGAATGGGATGTCCAGGTGATCCGAGTTGGACCCGAGAATCGTGAGTAAGGTGGAGTGACAACCCAGATTGCAAGTTTATATCTGGATAACTGGGGAACTTGTCAGAAGGATTTCCCTCCAGGGGTAAATCGTTTCAGGGATGTCTTCCCGGATGAATTTTCAGGTCTACCTCCGGAGCGAGAGATATATTTCTCTATTGAGCTTATGTTAGGAGCGGCACCAGTGTCCATTACTCCTTACAGGATGGATACACCAGAATCATAGTATATCAAGAGGTAGTTAGAGGAGTTTTAGGCCAAGGGTTTCATCCGACCCAGTACTTCTCCTTGGGGTTTGCCTGTCTTGTTTGCGAAGAAGGCGGATGGTACCCTCAGACTCTACGTGGATTATCGGAAGCTAAACCAGTTGACATTTATGAACTGATATCCCTTGTCGAGGATTGATGATATTTTTGATCAACTTCGAGGAGCACTAGTGTTCTCGAATATTGAATTGAGATTCAGATATCATAGGTTGTGTGTTAGACCATCAGACATACCGCTTACAACCTTTCGGAGTAGATATGGTCTATACGAGTACTTGGTTATGCCGTTTGGACTCACGATCACACCAGCAATTTTCATGGATCTGATGAATCGTGTGTTCCACCCATATATGTATTCTTTTTTGGTAGTCTTCGTGGAAGATATCTTGGTGTACTCTCACACTCGACACGACCATGCCACCCATCTTGAGATCATACTTAGTACACTGAGAGAGCATCAGTAATCTGCTAAAAACTCAAAGTGCCACTTTTTGATGGACCAGATTCACTTCCTGGGTCATATTATCTTAGAGGCAGGAGTTGCAATAGACCCAGAGAAAGTGAGAGCAGTAGTTTCCTAAGAGAATCTTAAGAATGTGTTTGAAATACGGAGTTTCTTGGGGATGGTTGGTTACTACATGCCCTTTATACATGACTTCTCCTACTTAGTAGCACCATTGACGGGTTTGACTAAGAAGGGTATGAAGTTAATTTGGTCATAATCTTGTGAGATAGCCTTTCAAGAGCTGAAGGGAATGTTGACATCAACACCCGTCTTGATACTTCCAGAGCAAGTGAAGAGCTATACAGTTTACTGTGATGCATCAGGTATTGGGCAGGGAACAATGTTAATGTAGGGCAATCGAGTAGTTGCGTATGGGTCTCGGCAGTTGAGTCCACATGAGAGGAATTACTCGATTCATGATCTCAAGTTGGCTGTAGTTGTTCATGCGTTACGTTGTTGGAGACATTATCTATTGAGAGAACATTTTTGTGGTGTTTACGAACCACAAAAGTCTGAAATACATCTTTACCCACCATGAATTGAATTTGAGATAGTGAAGGTGGGTTGAATACCTTCAATCCTTCGACATTGATCAAGCCTATACACTTGGTAAGGGTAACACAGTAGCTGATGCATTGAGTAGGAGGACTCAGATACAGGCAGTGCAGAAGGCCAGTGGTGAGTGGTAGCTGCTGGCTTTGTTCTCTGAGATGCATTTTGAGGTGCACGACAGTCAAGGGAACTTATCTTTCATCCTTAGCAGTGACTTCTACCCTCCTGGATAGAGTGAGGATGAGACAACTATCAGATTTAGAAGGCCTAGTTCTACGGGAGTCGGTGGCAAATGAGGACCCTCCTTGTGGTTGGACGATAGGTGATGATGAGGTACTGTGTATCCAGGGATGAGTGTGGGTTCCAGGGGATATACACTAGGAGTTGATGCATGAATTTCATGATTCATCTTGGGTAGTTCATATCGGATTTAACAAAATGTACCGTGACTTGAGGTGTCAGTATTGGTGGATGGGTATGAAAAGATAAGTAGCTGGTTTTGTTACAAGATGTTTCACCTGTCAGCAGGTGAAGGTGGAGCATTAGAGGCCAACCGGACTGTTACAATAGTTACCCATCCTAGAGTGGAAATGGGATGATGCCATGATGGACTTTGTGACTAAGTTTCCGAGGTCACCTTGAGGCAATGATGCTGTGTGGATTGTTGTGGACAAACTTACAAAAGTAGCTCACTTTTTTCCAATCAAGGATACCTTCAGTGTTGATGAGCTCAAAAGTTTGTATATTCGAGAGGTGGTATGTCTTCATGAGGTCCCTCATTATATCGTTTTAGATAGGGATGCCCATTTTATGTCTCGTTTCTGGAAGAGTTTTCAGAGGGTACTGGGTACACAGGTGCTTCTGAGCACAACTTACCACCCTCAGACCGATGGCCAGTCAGAGTGTACGATACAGGTGCTAGATGATATGTTGCGTGCATGCATCCTGGACTTTGGGGGCTCTTGGGAGAAGCACATACCCCTAGTCGAGTTTTCCTACAATAATAGTTTTTAGGAAACTATTGAGATAACACCTTATGAGGATTTATATGGTAGGCTATGCCGATCACCTTTGTGCTGGTTGGAGGTAGGTGAGACAACTTTATTGGGACCACGACTCATGCAGGAGACTTTAGAGCAGGTTCAGTTGATATAGAAGCGGATGGCTACTGCAAAATCTCATCATAAATATTATGTTGATCACTACAGATGACCATTGGAGTTCGTAGTCAAGGATTAGGTTTTCTTGCATGTTTCACTGAGGTTGGGACATAGGTGGATCAGAAGACATGGTAAACTTTCACCAAGGTATGTGGAGCCGTTTGAGATTCTGGAGAGAGTCAGGACAGTTGCCTATCAGTTTCAGTTACTGTAGAGGTATTAGGCCATGCACGACGTCTTCCATGAATCTCAGCTGCGCCATTATCACTCAGACCCATCTCACGTTTTTCAGCTTGAGGAGGTTGAACTTTAGGGTGATTCATATTTTGAGGAACATCAGATTTGTATTGTTGATAGGAGAATGAAGGTTCTCCGAGGCCAGTCAGTTCCTCTCGTACGAGTGCTATGGCAGCATGGCTGAGTGTAGGATGAAACATGGGAGTGGGAGACTGACGTACATGCTCAGTGGCCAGAGTTGTTCTTAGCTTTATCTACACCACCCTTGGAAGGATAATTCAGGGACGAATTGCTTTAAGGGGGGAAGTTTGTAAGAACTCGTTTCTTATTATTGAGGTACGAGTTTCTTCTTTTCCTTTTCCTTTAATGTTTTTGAGAAAATAAGGAAAATGGGGGGAAAATCCCAAATTTATGGGTACACGCCTTGTACTTTTCTACACGCCATGTACTTTGTCCATGTGGAATGAGAATACAGGGCGTGTAGGCTTATTGTCGATTCAGGGTGTAAAAAATAACTACACGCCATGTACTTAGTAATACATGCCATGTAATCAGTTGGAAAGTGAACATTAAGGTAGTGGAGATTAGCCGCCAGATGAAAAGTAAAACGGATAGTACACATTGTGTACTTAGTATTACACACCGTGTAATCAGTCTTCAGATGAACAATAAGGTGGTGGAGAGTTGTCTCCAGTGAACAATTAAAAATTAAGTACACGCCGTGTACTTGAGAGTACATTCCGTGTAGTTTTTTTTTCGTTAAAAATATGTAGTAGGCTCCCCATTCGACAGAGGAGGAAAAAAACTCTATAGGAGCACTGGGAGAGGTGGCCGAGGCTTAGAGAAGCTCTCGAACGCTCACCGAGAATCTGATTCTTCCATTGACGATCTCGTTTGGACCGCGTGGGTAAGGCCTCCCCTCCCCTTGAGTCTTTCCTCCCAATTATTTACTGAAGGAAAGTTATTTGAGTTTGAATGAATAAATGTTTATCCCAGATCTACATCCTTATCGGTTGTTTCGGGAGGCGTCATTCATGTATATTTATTAGAGGAGATCGAGGTAGGTGGCCTTGTGTTTAATTAGAACTGTCGAGTTGATTTTGTGTACCGTTGTGCCACACGCCCATGTTCGGGGTGTCGTGTTGTTGAGACCTTGACTTTTGAGATACCTAGAATTGCATAGGTGATCTAATGAATAAATATAAACTGCTATTTGGGATCGTTGCTTTGATCCAGGGCCACCCCGTGGGTGCATTTCCCTTGTTTAGCCATTTTGGCCAGGATACCCGTGGGTATGCCGTGATTATAGTATGTTTTGACTTTTCTTGATAGGAAACATATATTAATTGCTTTTTTGTGTGTTGGGCTTGGGCCGGTTAATTTTTTTCCTATGGAATTTCTGAGGGCAGTGTTTTTTTAGCCTGTGGGAAACGTTTCTTATGTCTAAGGGCAGTAACTTCCGTGCCTGTGGGAAATATCTCGTATGCCTATGGGAAATATTTTTTATGCCTATGGGCAGTCATCTGTGGGTTTTGATTCTTCTTTCCTGAGGATAAGGATTTTCATGTCTGAGGACAAAGTTTACTTTGAATATTCACTTTGGCGATTCTTATGATGTACCTTCCAAGCTAAAGCACAAGCTTGGAATTGATAAATAATCATTAAAATGGAAATGTAACTGTTATAGATAGTTACTTTGGAGTACTGCCTAGTTTACTACATTTTATTATTGCACACTTCTATTTCACATTTTCACTAACAGTTGGGCATGATCCTTTGGTGGTTGTCTACTAGGATTTATTTATCACACCCTATTTGGTTCATGTCTTGGGCCCAAATCGATTATATTTCTGCAGGTGTCGATAAGGGAAAGGGTCCCTACATAGGTACATGATTTTTGTAGAGGATTATGAGAGCATGAGACTGATCTTAGGCTTTCGATGCTGCTGCATCCCTACTACATTGCTTAGTTTTGTTTTTCTATACTTTGTACCTTGTGTTGTATTATATTAGATTGCAGTTTCCTACTTTGGCTATTTTATTAGAATTAGTGACATGTTGCATCATGATATCTATATGACTATTGATTATCATTTACTGCAGTTCTGTTTTCCATTTTAGTTCAATATTGTTACTGTTTCTTCTTTTGGGTATGTTTATATTTTTCCATTGCGCTACAATTTGACAAATGAGGGCATAGTTTCCCCACTATCAGACCTAGGCCATCACTTCTAGTCAGCAGCCTCTGGAATTTGGGGAAATGCGCTTGTGGTCATGTGACCAATCGGGTTCAAGGAACCCGTTGTGTGGCACCAGGATCTGGGATGTCACATCTTGATCACCCCTACTAAAAGAGTTTCTTCCCTCTAAGGATGTCTCACTATAATTGCACCAAAAAAATAACCAATAATACTCTATTAGAACAAATAATAAAAATCACCATCGCATGGAAAGAAGAAGTGAGAGGATCCATATTGAATAACCATGATAGAAAAAGGTAGAATGTATCTTGGATTAAAAAATATGGAACATGGGAATTTGAGAATTTAACCCCATTAAATGGATTACAAAACGCCTAAATAGAGAGCTGTTGGACACCTAGAAATCGAGAGATAAGTCATAAGGTTTGAGAAAACCCAAGGCCCTTAAGCTTTTAAAGGTGTGCTGTACAGTGTATTTTCAGGGCATGAAACCCTTTCACATCATGAATGTACTGAGTTTTAAGTATCACTTAAAAATGAAACACCATAGACAATTTAATCTTGATTTATTTCACATAATGAAGAACCCCATGAACCAGCCTTACACAAGCTGTGAACCTCAAATTCACGGCATGAAACCCTTACACATCATGAATTCTCTATGATTTCTTCTTTTAGTATCCAAACACCTCCATACCCACTCTAGGCCTCCTCTGAGAACCACGAGGTTCAGAAACATGAAAAGGGTCATACTAAATAGACAGTATACCTTACATTAGATACCTATCAAAACATTCTCCTCCTCAATAATCCAAAACCAAACCCAGAGAGAAAACAAAAAGGGGGTCGTATGAATAACCAACCTATGAGATACCTCTCAAGGATCTAGCCATCACAAAAGATTAAAAACCTCATCAGAGGAAAAAAGTGTAAAACCACATAACAACAAAAACCATATCCTAAACAATCTCCTTGTAAGGATACCTCTCAAATGAGAGTATGGGCAAAACAAGTAATAAAAAAGAACCATCTCATAACCCAAAGAGGTTAACATACAAAAAACAAACAATGTTACATGATAATATCTAAACACCAAACATTTTGGGGTATTAAGTGAACATATGAAACTCACGTTTCCAGGTACTCTTCTCCACCCCACCATAACACCATAAGACACAAAACAAGGGAATAACATGCCCAAAAAGCACATTCTCTAGGCAATCTTAGATCTCTATAGGCCACTCCTCGAAGGTCCCATCACCGTCAACATCGATATCTCCCCAATCAATTAAATGAGAGTTTTTATGAAGATAACGATGGAGTGAGATGTGTGAAAAATATCATGTATCCTACTCATATACAAGGGAAGTTCTTTCTGATACGCCACAAATCCAACGTGATCCAACATCTCAAAAGACCCAATAAATAAGAGATAAATCTTACTCTTACAACCAAACTTTCAATTCCCATGATGAGGAGTCACCTTTAGGAACACGTGATATCCAATGTTAAACTCCAAAGGTATCCTATTATCAATATAGGATTTATGATGACCATGTGATGCCTTTATCCACTCAAAATTACCTGTACCATATATATCATATTCTATATTGGTTCTGACCCAAGAATTGCTGCCTCTCTGAACCCAATCTAGTTCAATAGAGAATGTAAAGGTTGGATATACAAATATTCTAATGGTTCCATGCTAATGGTGGAGTGAAAACTATTATTCTAATAAAACTCAACCAAGGGCAGGTTCATCATAAAAAAACCTCCAAAATACAAGACATAAGAGTGAAACATATTTTCAAGAGTTTGGATGATCCACTCTATTTGACTATCCATCTATAGATTAAAAGTAATTATATGGAATAAATGATATCCAAAATCTTTTTAGATACCTCTCCATGATCTGGAGGTAAAATTAAGATCCTTATCAGAGATGGTCACCCTTGAGACTCCATGGAGTTCCACCACCTCCTATAAATAATTCCCTGAAAAAAACTCCACTGACATCGAATCCTTGATCACTATAAAGTGTGATGATTTCATAAAATGGTCCAATATCAACCATATAGAATCATATCCTCCCTGAGCTCAAGGTAAACCGCTAATGAAGTCCATCAATATTTCCTCACACTTCCACTAGGAAACATCTAACAGTTGGAGAAAACCATCAGGAACACAATACTTGACCTTCACCTTCTATAAAACCAAACATTGAGAAATGAAATTTGCAACTACATGTTTCAACCTAGGAAACCAAAACTAACCTATCAAATCTTGGTACATATTTTTCACTCTTGGATATACAACCAAAGTAATGCTATTTAACTCAGGGAGAAACATATCACACATCACTAAAGTAATGAAAATACTTACCTAGAACAATACCCAATGTTGTATATCCTCATACCAACCATCAAGGGCATCACCAAAAACAACTTAGTCCCTCCATACCCCACCACAAAATCCACAAGTTGGGACTCCTCCAATTGTTGCACCAAATATGACCACTCCTTGATCTGGAAAATACAATCTATGCATCCAACCTCTCACATATTTAGATGCATCACTGAGATTTCTTCCATTACTCTCTAGGAATATCTAGATTCACACATGACATCACTATGCGACTTCCTACTCAGTGCATCAGATACAACATTTCCCTTTCCTGGCATATATGAAATATCAAAGTTTTAATTCTATAAGAATTACATCCATCGATGTTGATGAATGTTCAAGTCACACTATGAGAAAATATACCTCAGGCTCTTATGGTTGGTAATAACCACAAAACACTTCCCGATGTGGTAATGTCACCACAACATCAAAGAAAAAACAACTGCCTCAAACTCCAGATCATGAGTGGTATAGTTATTCTAATGGGGATGTAACTTCCAAGACCCATAAGAAACAATTGATCTCTAATAAATTAAAAAAACAACCCAATACAAGACACAAATCTTTATAGAATACCTTAAACTAAACTCCTTCTGTTAGAAAATAATGGATTGTAGTGCTAACTAACTTCTCTTTCAAGTACTTGAAATCTGATTATCATTGGTCAGTCCATAATAATGCTTAATCCTTTCTAGTTAAGACTATCATAAGAATCACAACCTAATATAAATTGGTTATGAACCTCTTGTAAAATCCTAAAAGACCAAAGAAACTATACACCTCTACCACTATCTTGGAAAATTTCCAAGAAACAACCACCTCTATCTTTAAAGGATCTATATCTATCCCATACTAGGACAGAACATGCCCTGAGAAATGGACTTCATGATCCTAAAACTCACACTTTGATAACTTATTGAATAGATTATCATAACAAATAAATCTATAAATATAATGAATATTCTCTTTATGCTCCTCCTTAGATGTAGATTACACAAGGATGTCTTTAATTAAAACCACCAAAAACTTATCCAAGAACTCTCTAAACATTGTGTTCATCAATCCCATGAACATGGTTAGATTATTCATTACACCAAAAGACATCACAACAAAAATTTAATGATCATGATTAAATAATAATGTAGTCTTCTAAATATTCTCATCCTTCACATGCATATGATGATATCCTAACCATAAATTGATTTTAAACAACCAAATTTCCCCTTCATCTGATCAAAAAAATAATTAATTAATGGAAATGGATAGCGGTTATTCAATTTCACTTGGTTTATGTGGAAATAATAGATAAAAAAACACAAACTTTCATTATCCTTCTTCACAAAAAAATTGGTGCACCCCAAGGTGACACACTTGGCCAAAAAAACCTCTCTACAATAGATCATTGAGCTATACTCGTAGCTCTCACAACTTAGAAGGAACCATTCTATACGGAGACATCATGATAGGAAAAAAGCCTAGATGTAGATCAATACCAAACTTGATCTCTCATTGAGGGGTGATGTTATAACCTTATTTGGAAATACATCAGGGTAATCTTCTACAAACCTAGGAAACACTGACTTCTGAACTTCTGACGAACTCAGTATCATCTCAACCATCAAGTAAGACAATACTAGAACCCGCCTCTAACCAATATGAGGGTCTAAGTCACTAAAAAACACTGTTAAATATCAATAATTATCATACAACACAACCTATGTCTTAAATAAATCCATGATATCATAAACCAAATACAACTAATCCATGTCGATGATGATGCCATAGTGTTGTATCTATAAACATAGAAAATCTATTAAAGAGAAGTACTTCCCCAACACTAAATAACAATATGTACATACTTCATAAAACTTAGCTTGACCTCAAACTATCATAGTCAATAATAAGGGAAGTGAAAGTATCTTCACTTCAATTTCCAAAGCTTGGACAAGGGTAAGTGATATAAAGGAGTGAATCTCTCCATAAAAAAAAGAATATACCCATGTATAAAACAAGAAAAGGGTGCCTCAAACGATGTCTGGATCACCTAGTGCTGGAAATGATAAATAATGAAGCTAACCATGACCTACTACATGACCTCTTTTACCCCACTAAATACCACATCCATGACCACTCTCTTCTCTTTGAGGAAGAGGAGCATCTCATGGATGTACTCTACCTACCCCATGTCCTATCTGTTGATCCCAAACTGGAACACCCTATTAATACTACATCAGTCAAAATTTCCTCAATAGAAGAAACCTAAAGTGGAAGACCTTTCACATGATGACTTCTCAGAAAAGTCCGGAACTCTCTCCACTGATGACCTTGGCCTCTTTAAGAAAAAACCATGTTTGATCCCTTGTCATAGGTTTGAGGGCCTCTGTCCCTAGAGTAATGAGATGATGAGGACTGAGACTTACTCCCAACTGAAAAAATACTCTTTTGTCTAGAAAATTAGGAACCCCATACTATAGCTCTGATTTTTGTGGAATCTTGATGAATCCCCTCTTATGATGATCTGTTTATATCCGGCATCCTCTCAATAACCTATTCTCTCACTAGTACCTCAAGATATGTATTCATCATAAATAGGGTGGCTTGGAACTGGGTCTTTGGATGGAAACCCTCCTCAGAATTCCTTTATTGACCCTTCTCATTTGGAAATAGGTCTGAAGAATATCACAAAAGGTTCCTAAAATAGATCCTAAACCGTCTTATGTTGGAAATCCCCCATCGAATGGTAAAAAAATCCTGGAAACTAGCTGCCTTCATGGTCAAATAAAATAACTCTAATAAGAACTAGTCTCAAAACTTCTCCAACAAAACTGCCGACTCCTTATAATCCCTAAGAAATAAAAAGAACCAATGCCTTACTATAGAATCATCAAAACCAATGAAACCCAGTGCTCCTTTCAAGCACAGATACAACTGAAAGCTATCTCAACCCCCTCTAACCAGTATTTTATGACTGAATCAGAAATGGATCCCTCTTACTTTTATTGACTCTAGGACTAGAAATCTTGGAGTGTCCTACTCCAAGTTTCACTATCATTGTTCTCCATTATACAGTGATCTCTTGGCACATCCTGCTTAACATTTTTAGTGTGAAGCTCATGAGGACGTTGACATAGAGCCTTGCCTGCAAAAAGAAAAACTAGTTAAATCTCCTAACCCTGGAAGATGGAATACTTAAAATTAATTAATTAATAAATTTCATTATCTTGTTAATATTTTAACCTATCCCAAGGTATACCCATTTAAAACATAGGCAAAAATAAGAATGATTCATGATACTTTCCTAGGTCTCTACCATGAAACTAATGTCACTTCATTTAGTAGGTTTAGTAAACATAAAGGACCATGAATCAGATCATAGAGTGTCCTACATACTCATGTATCATCCAATATCCCATGTTTACATCACTAACAAAAATTATCTAACATCATCACCCTACCTTCCCATGCAATATCACCTATGAGTAACTCTAAACTCCATCCTATCCCTCAAACTGAACCTCTAACACCACTCTTTCTAAACCCTCCCCCTAAATTGTACCCATACTGGGCTGATAATGAGGGAAGGTAGGTGGTGACTTCCTAAGTCCTACCTCCAATAGGCCCTGGGTTAGTGACTAGCATAGAGGGTATAATTAATAGGTATATATTAGGCATTAACCTATAAGAGAAAATGAAAAAGAAAGAGATAATAAGGGTACACCAATAAAAACCTACTCAGACACACACACACACACACACACACACACACACACACACACATATATATATATAGATAAATCCCAAGCACAAACATGGAATTTTATACAATACTATAACAACTGAAAGGAAAACTACAAGTACTAAAATGTAATGACGATAGTGACCATGAACCCCAAACAACTCCTGCAAAACCACAAGCTTGTAATATCTAGGAAGATCTCCAACATACTCTAGTTAACCTAAAAACAGTTAATATAAAAATAGGGTGAACATAGTAGTATACTTAATAGGATCCTCCCTGAATCCTCTCATGCAAAAGATAAAGCATGTTAAAGCACAATGAACAATAATGGAACTAACTTGTCACCTAAATAGGTATACCAAGTTCCTAGCCTCACCATGGATAAATCTCACCAAGTATCACATATAATAGAGCATATAATATTGTAATGAAACATCATGGGTACCCCTATCTGGATTCCCCACTAGTTTTTTACTTTTCCCTAATGTCACACGTCTTGAGCTATCTTTCTCCAAAAATAAGCCAGCCTAAAGACACCTGGGAAAGGCATCACAACATCAAACTTGTGCATCACATCACCAGATATTCCCATGTCACATCACCATATATAGTGACCAAGTAGGTTTTAGGAGCCACCAAAACGTGTATGACATGTATTATATATTTTATTATTATACCGCAAGCCATCACATCCCATACATAGAGTAAGTACCTCAACCCATCACAGCCTATACACATCATACCTACAACAATGCTTTGGATAATATAGTCAGAGATACATGTGTGTGAAATAACCACAATCCATCACATACCTCTACACAAATATATGGAAAAACTAACCACGATGCATACCGGCATAGGTAACTACCAAGAAAAGAGTGTGGGGCTAGAGGAGTTATCCATCCATCCATCCTGTCACGCACTGAATCTGGTCACCACCAATACCGGCACCAAACCTAGCCCACGACAAGTCACGAAGGGCATTACCTATCCCCACGGGCTGGAACAAGTGCCTGGGTATCATTTATCTTGGTTTGGTAATGATTTACTCGAATATGTATATATAAAACATCAAAAATATTTGATAAAATGAATTTGAAAAATTCATACCAACAAGGTTTATTCAAAAATCCAGAACTAAATACGTAAGTTCAAATTCAATACAAAAGGTCCAAAGACACAATGAAACAGCAAAAAAATATCCCCATGTACTCCACATGACAAGGGGTCATCACCCCCAAGCTTTCTCTACAACTCCGCCCCAAGGATGGGGACTAACACCTTGAACCGCCATCACCCTTAGCCTTTCATTTACCAGAGTCAAACATAACTAAGTATACTTAAACCCAAGGGGTGTAAGTAGGGTGTTATCCTAAGCCCAATAGGATACCACCCAATTATTCAAAATAGAATGCAATACAATGTGAAAAAGCAAACCGTTTTAATATGCAAAGAAAAGCAGTGATAAAATCCAAGAAATACAACTTTCAATTGAAAAACGTTTTCAAGCTAATGTTTTCAGAATGTTCAAACATTTAAATAGAAATGTTAGATACTGTAAAGTACTTCCAAAAACACCCTAATACATTGTAAAATACCACAAACATAATGATAAAAAAATCGGGAACACCCCTAGGTACTAGATAATCTCGGGCCCCATGTACCTCATACCTCGGTGTAAAGTAACCATAGTAAAACCCGTTATCATGTACGAGCCAATAGTAGGGAACATAAACATAACCTAGTGGTACCCAATAATAATACACATATTTTAGTTAGAGTTGTCATTATCCAAATGCTAGGTGAAATAGGGACAAAACCCATCCGGTCTACTAGCCATAATAGTACACATCAGCCCCACCTAGGTACCCGGGCTTCCCCCTTTGTGCTCAAATTTTTTTCATAATTATACATATATCAATTTTCATATAAAAAACAACTAATGGTCACATACAATCAGTACAATATCTACAAACATTTAATACCATTTAAAACACACAATAAAACACTTTGAGTTTCAATAAAACAACTTCTCCAAATCTTTCCTTGTTTTGCACCCAAAACTCTTTGAAAACCTCACTTGAACACCATATTAATACTCATATTTATCAAAAAAGAATCCAAAAATCCCTAAAAATTTCTTTAAACTCATTACATGAGTTATAAAACAATCCCAATAAGCATCACATAGAATACTCATGTAAAACACCCAATTCAACACCAAATTGGTACTCAAAAACCATTTTCTTAACAAACGTCATCGAAAACCAATTTCGCAGAAACAAAAAAAGAATAATAACATTTAAAAAATTATTTTCAGCCTTAATACAGTTCAATAAGGTCAACTAAATAATTAAAAGGAAGCCCTTAATCAACCAATAAAAGATTTATATGAAAAAAACACAAATTTCACATGAAAGTGGCCCTTAAAATTCACTTGCATTAAAAACACCACTAAAACCAATTTTTGTAGTACCAAATCAATGGTTTAAACATAAAAATATAATAAAAACAATATCTATGTCACAAGTATTGAATAAAAAGTGGAATCACCTACCAAATTAGTAAAAACCTTGAATCCTTTCTGCGAAAATCAAATCACACCACCGCCGCACCAAGAGGGACGGAGATCAATCATAAAACCATAACAAATGACCCATAAAACCCAAGGTTAAAACCTAGGTTCTAAACCCTACCCTCTGGAAATTTGTTACTTCAAGAAAATGAGAATAAAATTCATGGAAATGGGAGAAAAGGAGTAAAAATTGAAAGAGTTATGATGGAAAGAACTTACCTCCTCAAATCTGGCCGATTTTAGAAACCCTAAGAAGTTCATCCCTAAATATCGATTCCTAAGAGCTCCATAGATGGGGGAAAGAGTCTGGTAACACATCTGGGTGCAAAGGTCTCGTGTGAGACTTGGAATCACCAAAAAATACTTAATATTGAATAAGTTATTAAATAAATAAAATTCATTTTTAAAATTGGATATGGGCTTCAGGGCAGGCCCAATCCCTTAAATAAAAACCAAAATACACCATGTTTATGGATTTATAAAGGTTCCAAATTTTAATTTTGGTGTTAATATGTCAGGGTAGGACATTTAGGAATTGTAATTAGTGAAAAATATTAAAAAATGAAAAAGTTATAAAAGAAACAAAATTTATTTTTAAATCTGGAATTGGGCTCACAGTTTGGCCCAATTCATGAAAACTCACCTATTCCTCCATAAAACATTGAGAAAACCCAAAACAAAGCATGAATGGAAATTAAATGAAAAATACATTTAAAGTATTTCATATATGTGACAATTCTCCCCACCATGAAAACTTTCCATCCTAGAAAGTCAACCTGAAGCTTGATCAGAAAACAGGAATAGATACTCTTCCTAAACCCATGACTTCTACTCCCATGTCTCATGTGTATCATTACCATGCTGCCACCAAACCCGGAACAATGGAGGAATTCCTTCGAAGAAACTTATCTTGGGAGTCCACTATTTGCATCGGCCACTCAATAACAGACAAGTCAGGCTCTAGCTCCAGTTCTTCCCAACTCAGCACATGAGATGGATTCGGGTTGTATTTCTTTAACTGAGAGACATGGAAGACATCATGGATGGATGTCAACTGAGAAGGTAAATCCAACTTGTATGACACCTTCCCAATATGCTTGGTTATCTCAAAGGGCCCGACATACCACAACATTAGCTTACCTTGCTTCCCCAATCGACGATGGCCCAGACAAAGGGCCACTTTCAAGAATACCATGTCGCCCATAGAAAAATATAGGTCTCAATGCCTTCAGTCATCATATGATTTATGGTGACTCTGGGCTGTTAATAAACACTTCCTGATCAACTTTACCTTCTCAGATGTCTCCTGCACTAGACTTTCCCACAACAATGAAGTCTTGCCTACCTCAGTCCAACATAGGGGGGACCGACAAGGGAGACCATAGAGCGCCTCAAAAGGAGCCATTCAAATGGATGATTAG
This sequence comes from Viscum album, assembly GCA_963277665.1. Lineage (NCBI taxonomy): Eukaryota > Viridiplantae > Streptophyta > Magnoliopsida > Santalales > Viscaceae > Viscum > Viscum album. The sequence continues at coordinate 913,494,081 of OY728145.1, forward strand.
TAACTGTTATTATAAGAAAACTCAACCATCCCCAAATGGATATCACAAGAACCTCTAAAGTCCAGGACACATGCACGAAGCATGTCCTCCAAAATCTGATTCACCCGCTCTGTCTGACCATCCGTCTGAGGATGGTATGCCGTGCTAATCTTAATCAGAGACCCCAAGGCCTTCTGAAGGCCTTCCCAAAATTGAGAAGTGAAGCAGGGGTCTCTATCTGGGACAACTATTGATGGTATTCCATAGAGTCTCACCACTTCTTGAAGATAAAAATGGCTCAACTCATCCAAATTAGTTGTATCTTTTATCATAATGAAGTGGGATGATTTGGTCAGACGATCAATCACCACCCAAATGGAATTATTACCTCAAGGTGTATTAGGTAATCCAACAATGAAGTCCATGGAAACCTCGTCTCACTTCCAGGAAGGAATGGGTAGTGGTTGGAGAAAATCGGAGGGCCTTTGGTGCTCTGCTTTCACCTGCTGGAATGTGTAACATCTCGACACAAAGTCCGCTATGTCCCGTCTCATACCAGGCCACCAAAACTACTGACGGAAATTATAATACATCTTAGTGGCACCTGGATGGACAACCCACTAATACTAGTGGCTATCCTACATCACCTCCTTCCGTAGAGATAACGACACTACTGAACGGCCCTTTAAGCACAAGATGCCCTCAGGAGACGATGACCAATCAGTGGATGTCTCCCCACCATGAAGAAACTTCTTCAACCACTGAAAAATCTCATCACTGGTCTATTCCCACTGAATCAACTCCAACAGAGAATGAGTCAACTAGATTCTCACCAAGAATTCCCCTCCACTGTGTTCCCTGGTCTCCACATGCATCTGAGAAAAGAGCCCCATCAAAGTCCACTCATCACTGGACTTCCTCAAAGCCTGCACTGGAACTCTTCTGATCAAAGTGTCGGCCACTACATTAACCTTTCCTAGGGTATAGAAAATGTCAAAGTCAAAACCCTGAAAGTACTCGATCCAACGATGCTTCCTCAAGTTGAGGTCTTTTTGTGAGAAGATATAGGCTAATATTTTGTGATCGGAGTAGACCACAAACTTCTCTCCAAAGAGGTAGTGACGCCAAGTATTCAAATCATGCATCACCACTTCCAACTCCAAGTCTTGGGTCAGATAATTCTTTTCATGTGGTCAGAGTTGGTGATATCCATACGCCACCACATGATAATCCTGCATAAGCACACACCCAAGACCCATACCCGAAGCATCACAATAGTCCACATACCCCTTCCCGGCCTCAGGAAAAATCAGTACGGGGGTGGTAGTCAACTACCTCTTTAGCTCCTCGAACGATGTCTGGCATTATGGAACCAATACAAACTTCAAGCCTTTCCGGGTGAGCGCAGTCATCAGTGAAGAAATCCGAGAGAAATCCCAAACGAATATCCTGTAATAACCATCCAGGCCAAGGAAACTCTTGATCTAGAACACATTCTTTAGCTGCTCCCATGACATAACCACACTAATCTTCTCAAGGTCCACTGAAACCCCATGCTCAGAGATCACATTCCCCATAAATCTCACTTCCCTAATCCAAAAAGTGCACTTTGACAACTTTGTATAGAGGCGGTGATCCCGTAATGTACCCAAAAAGATCCTCAAGTGATATTAGTGTTCCTCCTCCGAGCAAGAGTATACCAGAATGTCATCCACGAACACCACAATGAAGGAATTGAGATACTTATGAAACACCCTATTCATTAGTTCCATAAAGAACACTAGAGCATTGGTCAATCCGAAGGGCATGACCAAATACTCAAAGTGGCCATACCTTCTTAGGAAGGTTGTCTTTGGGATATCTGACTCTTTCACCCTGAGTTGATGATACCCCGAAGTCAAGTCTATTTTTGAGAACCACTTCGCCCCCTCCAATTGATAGAAAAAATAATCTATTCTGGGAAAAGGGTATTTGTTCTTAATTATTACCTTATTCAGCTTCTGGTAGTCAATGCACAACCGGAGGGATCCATCATCCTTTTTTGCCAACAACACACGAGCGGCCCAAAGAGAGACACTCGAGCAAATGAATCCTTTGGATTCTAATTTTTCCAGCTGTATCTTTAATTCCCTCAACTCGGTGGGGGACATATGATAAGAGGGAAGAGATATCAGCTATGTTCCCAGTGCCAGATCAATCGAAAACTCCACATATCGCTCCGGGGGAAAACCTAAGAAATAATCCGGGAATACCTCCAGAAACTCATTCACTACATGAGGTAGTGAACCTCCAGGGGAAATACCATAATCCTCTATCATGAGCGACGATAACTGAAAGTTAAGACTTCCCAACTCTAGGAGTGGAGGTCCTGCATGACCTGAACGAGGATCCCATTCTCCCAAAAAAACCTGACAACTCCCATCAGGTGATGTGAAACTCACTCAACGCCTATAGCAATCAATGTGTGCTTGGAAGTGTACTAGACAATCCATGACAAATATGAAATAAAAAAGATCCATGTTTAAGACCAAGAGGTCCCACTCCATCTCAACCCCTGACATAGAAAGCGCACAAGACGGGCACCTGAGACCCCGCTTCTTCTTTTCCAATGGTGTCACCAACTCTATCACGAAAGACATAAACTCAGTTGGAAAATTCACCATGTCCAAAAAAAAGAGCAGAAATAAATGAAACAGAGGTTCTAGTGTTAAAAAGAGTAGTAGCTATAGAAGATGCGATCATAACGGTACCTAGAACTGTCGACGGTCCCGCCTTTGATCCTGCTGGTGCCTGATCCACTGCATGGAGAAGTCCAGTATCTGCCTGAGGACAACCTCTAGTCTGTGGCTGTGCCCTAAAATGGCTCTGCCCAAAATATTTCCCATCCCTACCACCACGACTGCCAAATCGAGATCCCCCAGTCCTCGATGGCTTGGACTGTCCTGACACTCCTCTTGAAGCCAATGACCCTGCCCCACTTGGAAGTGGACATGCCACACCATAGAAACACTGCAAATTCCCCATACCTCCACACTGGTAACAAGGCTTCAGAAGAAGTGGACATGCTGGTCAGATGTGCCCGGGATTCCCACACTGGTGGAACATGACCGATCTCGCATCAGAAGCCACAAACGAAAACTACCTGGAAGAGTGGCCTAAACTGCCACCTCCTTTCTTCACATGATCCTCCCGCTTCCTTTTCTTCTCTGAAGAGCTGCCAATGCCCACTGCTGATACAGAACCAGAGAAACCAGCCCTGCCTTTCTTATAAATCTCCACCATGCATTCCTGATCAATGACATCAACATAGGTCCTCAGCTTAAATAAGAACACCTAGGAGTATATCTCTAGTCACAAGCCTTTCTCAAACCTCTATTCCTTCACCTGCTCATTGGAGATGATTTCTGGAGAATACTGAACCAACTCAGTGAAACATTTGGTGTACTCCATCACAGATAGATTCCCCTGAACAAGGTCCATGAACTCTCTAGATCTAACATAAGCCAACACCTCAGGGAAGTACTATTCATTGAAAAAAACCTTGAAATCTCCCCAGCGCATATGATCATTCTTCCCAGTTTAAAGCACTGACTCCCACCACTTACGGCTGGGACCCTCCAATAGAAAGGTGGCACACTTTACCCTAATCTCCTTAGGTGTTTCTAGGAACTCAAGCATACACTTGATCTTCTCGATCCATTCCTCTGCTTCCCGGGGTTCTGAGCTGCCTCGGAAGGTAGGAGGCTTGTTCTTCATAAAATCCTGAGCTTTATCTTTTCTAGGACCTGTATCTTCTACCCTAGTAGTAATATAAGTAGGATATGGTCCCTATCCAAGAGTTTGGACATCCCAGACCACAGCCTCAACTAGCCTCTGATCAATCGGTGTGGGAGAACTCTTTCCAGCCTACTCCCGTGGGCACATGGGAGCTTTCCGGGGAGGCATGTTGTGACAAAGTGCAACAGTAAAAAACAATAATCAATACCACAATTATGAAAATTTTAATCAAATACATCAAGTATAAATAATCTAAACACAATCCAATAATAAAAGAAAGAACTACTCCACCTCCGCCCGATGTCAATGTGTGGTCTGTAGCCCACACGTCTCACCTGGAAGCGAAGTCAATTCATAAATTCCAACGTCCCCTAGTGACTCAAGGTCTTCCATGAGAGGTGTGGGCCATGAACCCTACTCACAACCAAAACCCCGATCCCTGATAGTCCTAGCTCCTGTCTATCCCGACTCCTCCCAAAATAGAAATATAGCCCAAAAACATTAACTCGCTCTGATACCATTTTGTCATGAACCGAATATGGTCACCACCAATACTGGCACCAAACCCAGACCATGACAAGGCCCGAAGGGCGTTCCCTATCCCCACGGGCTGGAACAAGTGCCTGGGTATCATTTATATTGGTTTGGGAATGATTTACCTGAATATTTATACATAAAACATCAAAAATATTTGATAAAATGATTTGAAAAATTCATACCAACAAGGATTATAAAAAAAATACAAAACTGAATACATAAGTTCAAATGAAATAAAAAAGGTCCAAAGATACAATGAAACAGCAACAAAATAGCCCCATGGAGTCCACATGACAAGGGGTCATCACTCCCAAGCCGTCTCTACAACTCCACCCTAAGGATGGGGACTAACACCCTGAACCGCCATCACCCTTAGCCATTCCTTTACCTGAGTAAAACATAACCAAGTATACTTACACCCAAGGGGTGTAAGTAGGGTGTGAGCCTAATCCAAATATGATACCACCCAATTATTCCAAATATCATGCAATACAATGTGAAAAAGAAAGCAGTTTTAATACGCAAAGAAAAGCAGTGATTAAATCCAAGAAATGCAACTTTCAATTGAAAATAGTTTTCCAGCTAAATTTTTTAGAATGTTAACACATTTAAATATAAATTTTAGCTACTATAAATTAATTCTAAAAACACCACAATACATGGGAAAATACCACAAACACAATGAGCAACAAAATCGGGAACACCCCTAGGCACTAGATAGTCTCGGGCCCATGTACCTCATACCTCGGTGTAAAGTAACCATAGTAAAATCCATTCTTGTGCATGAGAAACTAGTAGGGAACATACCCATAACCTAGTGGTCCCCAATAATAATCCACATAGTTTAGTTAGAGTTGTCGTTATCCAAATTCTAGGTGAAATATGGACAAAACCCATCTGGTCCACTAGCCGTACTAGTACACATCCGCCCCACCAAGGTACACGGGCTCCCCCCTTTGTGCTCAAACAATTTCAGAATTATAAATATATCCATTTTCATATAAAACACCACTAATAGTCACATACAATCATTACAGTAGCTACACACATTTTATACCATTTAAAACATACAACAAAACACTTTGAGTTTCAATAAAACAACTTCTCCAAATCTTTCCTAATTTTTCACCCAAAACTCTTTGAAAACCCCACTTGAACACCATATTCATACTCATATTTATCAAAAAAGAATCCAAAACACCCTAAACATTTATTTAAAGTCATTACATGAGTTATAAAACAATCCCAATAAGTATCACATAGAATACCCATGTAAAACACCGAATTCAACACCAAATTGGTACTCGAAAACCATTTTCTTAACAAATGTCACCCAAAACCAATTTAACAGAAACAAACAAAGAATAATAACATTTAAAACATTATTTTCATCCCTAATAAGTTCAATAAGGTCAAATAAATAATTAAAAGACATCCCTTAATCAACCAATAAATGATTTATATGAAAAAAACACAAATTTCACATAAAATTGGCCCTTAAAATTCACTTGCATTACAAACACAACTAAAACCAATTTTTGCAGCACCAAATAAATGGGTTAAACATGAAAATATAATAAACACAGTATATATGTCACAAGGAATTCATAAAAAGTGTAATCACCTACCAAATTAGTTAAAACCTTGAATCCTTTGTGCGAAAATCAAATCGCACCGCCGCCGCACCAAGAGGGACCGAGATCAATCCTAAAACCACAAGAAATGACCCATAAAATCCAAGTTCAAACCATAGGTTCGAAACCCTACCATCTAGAAATTTTTTAATTCAATAAAATGAGAAGAAACTTCATGGAAAGGGGAGAAAAGGAGTAAGAATTGAAAGAGTTATGATGGAAAGAACGTATCTCCTCAAATCTGGCCGATTTGAGAAACCCTAGGAAGTTCGTCCCTACATTACGATTACTAAGAGCTAAAAAGAGGAGGGAAAGAGTATGGGATCATGGAAGGGTTCCAAGGGCTCATGTGAGACTTAGAATCACCAAAAAAACTTAATATTGAATGTGTTATTAAATAAATAAAATTAATTTTTAAAACTGGATATGGGCTTCAGGGAAGGCCCAATACCTTAAATAAAAACCAAAATACACCATTTTTATGGATTTAAAAAGGTTCCAAATTTTAATTTTAGTGTTAATATGTAAAGGTAGAACATTTAGGAATTGTAATGAGTGAAAAATATTAAAAAATTAAAAAGTTATAAAAGAAACAAAATTTATTTTTAAATCTGGAATTGGGCTCACGGTTTGGCCCAATTCATGAAAATTCACCTATTCCTCCATAAAACCTTGGGAAACACCCAAAAACAAAGCATGAATGTAAATTAAATGAAAAATACCTTTAAAATATTTTATCTATGTGACATATCCTCCCAGTGGGATGTTGGAGAAAAAAACCTCTCATAGTCCATTGGGTGTTAGTCTCCCTAACCGAAATGTGTAGAGAAACATATGAAATCATAGAATATATAGGATATAATATAGCTCAAAACCACAATACGGGCATAACCTAGTCCTAAGATCAACTACAACTATCATCACTCAGACACCTGACTACCACTTCTAGGGATTAGATATACTATAATCACACAATCATTTAAAAGAGTTACTTTAATTACTCATTTCTTTTTTATCATTTACTTTCATTAATTAATTTATTACCATTAAATCAACTATTAAAATTATTTCAAGATAAATTCATTAACCACCATTGTAAATTCAATTCCCTCCAGGTATAATCCAAACCAAGCCCACAGTTTATCAAGATTAAAATCATTCTAGCATTTTCATTCCATAAACACCAACCCCATGGGTTAATAATTATTTATTCATTATTATAATCATTACATAATCCATGTACTCTAAGAAACCATCATAATCTACCAACAAGAAGAAATGCACAACCAAAAACATACAACTTCCTCAAGAAGTGGAAAAAGTAATATAGATAAAACAAGAAACTCAGCCATCAACCATTACACATATTCACAATCAAGCATCCCAGATATCAACATCACTTCAATAAGTAAGTCAATTTTAAAACCATTCCATTATCTCTGATTCCATCCCTAACACCCATATGCATATCTTGACTCATCTCTCCATCACAGGGGTCAATTGATTCCACATCATCTGGGCCTCCCCACCAACATCACATCACCCATCCCAAGCTGACATCACAACTCGGCCTCACCTCCTCATATCACATATCCTAGAAAAACTCACATCTAGATCACATCACAAAATTATCCAAAAAAAATAAGCATACCCAACTAGGAAATCTAGGCCCTAAAATAAGGCATCCATCCTTCACTCAGAAATGAGCTCTCATAGCTCCAAACTCAAGAAACTCATCCTTTTCTAGTAGACAAGAAACTCTGTCCTTATCAATTATTTTTATCACACAACTAGTTCTTCTTCCATATTTAATTAATCAATTAATTATTCATAGGTTCCAACTATAGTCAACCTAAGGAATAAAGCTGTAATAAGCTACTAAATTAATTAAACAATTAATTTAAACATGCTTCCAAGAAGACATTATAGTTTCAACATTTTTTTGAATTTAAATTTATTGAGATGGATTTAATTATTTCCATCCATAATAATTAATAGGCTTCACATTATTTATCAATTCTATTCTCATGGAATAACATATTTAAATAAGAATGCACATTGCATCAATTTTATTATTATCAAATTATAAGAAACACCAGATTCAAACATGCCCATTCTTTAATTCTTAATCCAATTAATCAATTAATTTTTAATTTATGTTAGTTACTAATTTATAATAAGAACAACATGATAATACATAGAATCAAAATACATGCTAACAAACATAACATAGATAGAACACTGCCTAAAAAATCAAGGGGAAAACTGTTATCACGATAGAAAGCAACAATATAAGATCTCTATATCCAATCTATTAATCTAGTTCAATTTTTATAAGTTTAATTACATTACTACCAAAAGGGATAAAACATGATAAATTAATGATTTCACATAAATAAATGGGAGAACCAACGAATCCCCAACCATAAAGTCATCAATATTATTTACATGAGAATAGAACAACGTTGTAGATCCTGATTACCCCTCCTGTAAGAGATGCATCCCTATAAGGACAGTACATCACAACTACACCAAAAAACAACCAAGAAGACTTAATTATAATGATAGATAAAACCACCATCTGTAAGAGCCCGGATATTCTTTTCAGGTGTGTTTTCCTTTTTCTGGTGTTTTTGAGGAAAATAGGAGTTTCTGGAAATTTCTTAACTACACGCCGTGTACTTTATGATTACACATTGTGTACTTAGTTACTGTGGGTAGCCAAGTGTTGGCCGTGTAGCAGCCATGCACACAACTATGTGTGGTGACCTGGAGACCGCCTAATGCGGGGGCCGGTGAAGGCAAGTACACGTTGGGTACTTATAAAGTACGAACCATGTACTTTTTTTTTCATTAAACGAACCGGGGTTGTGTTTAATTGGAAGAAAACCCTGCTTCTGGGTTTGGTTCATCTAGGAGAGACCGTACGACCGTGATATTTCCCCGAGCTCCCGATCGAGCATCTATTCTCTGAATCAACCACCATCAATTGCATTGGGATTGCCTCGAAAAACTCTTCCTTATTCCAGATCTTAGTTTCCTGATTCCTCCTCTTTATCAAGTTATCATCGGTTGAATGTTTTAGACGTTTTTGTAGATCTACGGTGTTCTTGGGCAATTCAAGTCTTGTGGTTTACGTATAATGATCCATCAACACCGAGGTAGGTGGTTTGTGCCTTTATATTGAAAGTCTCTGAGTTATATGTGAAAAAGTTCCCAATACCCTTGAATGGGGTATTACATGTTTATTGTTTTAGCACTTTTAATTTTCTACTATGCTTGTATGCTTGAATAGAGGTAAATTAAATTTGAATAGGGTTAATTTATATGCTTTGGAAGGGTTTTCCCAAGCACGTTTTCTTGTTTTTATCGTTTGGTCTAGTCTTGCCTGTTAGGTTGTTGTTTTCTTTCCATGCCCAGTATTATAGGATGGAGTGATTTTTTTATCTGACATGATGTTATGCTGTAGACTTGTTATCCAAGTAGTTCTTGAGGTTTAATTTGTCCTCTTTGCATTGCTATGCTCGTTTGACTTACACATGATCATGAGAACCTGGTGTAGTAGACCATAGGGAGAATGGATGTAAGAGATTCTCTAGAGTGTCTGTTTATTTATCATTCTGAAATACCATATGGGGGATTGATGTTGAGTGCTCCCTCAGAGGGTCTATAGTTAAGTTATGATGCCACAAGAGGAATTGACGTTGAGTTCTTCCTCAGAGTTCCTATAGTTTCCGTTAAAATACTATAGGGGGAATTAACGGTGAGTGCATCCTCAGAGAGTCTTTAATCATACTTGGCTATAAGGGGAATTGATGTTGAGTGCTTCCTCATAGAGCCTTTACAAAAGCTAAACCAGAGGGGTTAGACTATGTGTACTTCCCAGAGGGTTGCTTGTGTTTTCTAGGTAGGACCGGAAGGGATAGGCTGTGAGTACATCCCAAGGGTTACTTGTTTTTGATTATTTTCTTACTTGATATGTGGTAATTGAATGCTGTGAAACTGTAGGGATGTTTACTATTGAGTACTTCCTTATTTACTGCTTCTTTTTCTTATTACCTTCCATATATATTCATTGACAGTTAGGCACAGATCTCTTGGTGGTTGCCTACAAGGATTTATTCTCACACCCTATTTGGGTCATTCTTTTGGGCACAAACTGATTATATTGTTTCATGTATATATTAGGGAAAGTGCCCTTCTACTTTAGGTACTTGAATGCTTTGGAGCTGGAGAGCATGGGACCAAGCTAAGGCTTGCAATGCTGAGGATATGTTTAATTGTTTTTCTTGTACTTTGGTTTAGTTCTGTATTTCAGCATTATGAATTGTTTTGCTTCTTTCCTAGACATATGTATCATGCATCATTATATATGTGCTCAGCTGCTTATTACTTTCAGTCTTCTTCTATTTACTATTGTATGTTATTGTTACTTTTTCTGCCATTATATATCTGTTTCTCTTCTACCGTGTTACTCTATCAATGAGGGAATAATTTCCCCACTATCACACCCAAGGTCCTCATTGTTAGTCGTCAGCCTCTAGCATTAGGGAAAATGCGCTTGAGGCCATGTGACCAACCGGGTATGGGGCGCCTCTAGGCAGCATCCAGAATCAGGATGTTACAAAGTGGTATTAGAGGAATTCTTTTCTTTTGACTTACTATTTGGAGCCTATAGCAAGGGATATAGAGGAATATGTACTTGGTAATAAGCTGTTCAGGGGAGTAGCTAACCCGTGTGCACGGGAAAATCCAATATAACTCATTATTGCAATTTTTCTAGTTTTTTAATTATTACAGTTGATTTGATTTCACCTTGAGTGAATCACATGTTTTGAGCTATTATGGTTGATGGTATTGAGGTTATATTTCTGTTGCAACCTGATGAGATGATGGTATTACATCTCATGCATCATATAGGAACTTATTAGAAATCACATGTCATGCATTATTGTCAGGCCATTTAGGATTCATTAGTGATCGCATGTTGTTGTGATATATGTTGTGCTAGATATGCATGCTTTTTTGATTGATTCCTTGATATAATACCTACTGTTTTATAGGGTATTTATTGTGTAAGGTTTTGTTTGAATGAATGAAAAAATTTGGTTTTTGAGGTGTTATGGGCCCTCATATACCGGAATTTGGTGGATCATTTCCATGTTATCCTTGTTAATGACATGTATAAGATGCCAAGATTTGATTCGTGGGGAGTATGGGCCCTCACAGATCAGATTTTGGCACTTTAATGTTCGTTTTAGTGTTTTTCTGGGCTCCAAAGTAGTTTTAGAGGATTACCGTCCAAAAAAACCCAGAATACATGCCATGTAATGTTGAATACATGCCATGTGTTCTTCTGTTCGGGAAGAAACTATTTTTCTTGAGTACATGCCATGTACCGTATGTACACGCCATGTAGTCCCTAACTGTGTCTCAAACTGTGTGAGAAAAGACACGGGGTCTGGAAATCTTTGGTTGGACACTTCATGTACCAGATGTACACGTCGTGTTGTAGAACCATGCAACCGGCCGTGTCACTAACAACATGGGTCGGTTGAGTCTTTTCTAATACACGCCGTGTATGTCTGGAACACGCCATTTAGTGTAGCCCAAGTACCCGATCGTGTGAAGAAAAACATGGGTCAGAAAAATCTTCCTATTATATGTCATGTCCATATGAAACATGTCATGTAGTGTGAGCCTTGTATCTAGACATGACACTAAAAACACGGGTCGGTGAAGCTCTTCTAGTACACACCGTGCCAGGCAATAATACACCATGTAGTTTCATTCTAGGAGAACTGTGTGGACTAGTAATGTAAGGGAACTTGGGCAGGGGAAGAGGATTTAAGTACATGCCATGTGTAAGGACAACATTCCATGTATGGAGTGTTACACGACCAGTTTTGGAAGAGGTACATGCCCATGTGAAATGCGTAAAGGAACATGCCGTGTAGTCAAATATACACGCCGTGTATCCTTGTTTTGAAAAACTTGAATGCTTTCTTTATCCTGTTTCCTTTTTAATCTTCTAGTTTTCAGTCCTTGATAATATTGATCTAAGGTTTGACTTGACCTTGCAGAGTAATTCCACTGAGACGTCCTCCAGTTGTATGCCAATTATAGGGAAATGATCAGACACTGGACATGACTGATCAAGGACTACCAACAGATCCTCCTGTAATGCCAGTCTTGACACCAACCATTGTTCCAGACATAGGTGATAATTCACGGTTCCAAGAGGGATTCATGAGGTTCATGAAGACCTTCCAGGGAGTAACACCTCCTTCCCCATCGATGAAAGAATTGATGCGGGTCTTCCAGTAGTAGTATCCTCCCAATTTCACCGGGGAAGGAGGACCTCAGGCAGAAGAGTCATGGTTAGAAGCCATGCTTACCATCTTCGAGCATCTGGAGACACCTCAAGAGAGGAGGGTCAATCTCACTATATACATGATTTGAGATTCCACCAAGAGATGATGGGATGTGATCTCAGAAGAGAGACGCCAAAAGGATATGAATTTGGAGGAGTTTCAGTATACCTTATATGATTACTTCTATCCAGAGACATTGAGGTCCGACTGAGCCTGAGAGTTCATGAGCTTGGAGCATGGTACTCTTTCTGTTATGAAGTACTCTTATCACTTCACAAAGATTCAGTTCTTTACACCCTTTCTAGGAGGTGATTAGTTATTCCTAGCAAGGAAGTTTGAGGATGGTCTAAGGCACGATATTTGTTCATAGGTTAACATCTTTAGGTTGACTTCCATAAATTCTATAGTCAACTAGACACTGATCACAAAGCATAACCTGAGGTATTCTAGAGATATGATCCCGGGAGGTTTAACATCCAAAGTTAGTGCTTCACCAGTTGATAGCAGGAAGCGCCGCAGAGAGACTACACGTAGAGATCTGAGTAGGCAGGTTGCACCTTCAGGTAGACAGATAGTATGCTACCAGTGTAGGAAGGTTGGGAATATGAGGCCACATTGCCCGAGAGACCCAGTGGAGTGCCGATCTTGTGGAAAGATGGGTCATCTTCAGCATTTCTGTCAGATCTTCTCACCAACAACTGGTGATAGGGGTTCTTCAATGACTCCGCGTTTAGGAGCCACACCACTAGTTTTTCATCAGTCTGGGAACTGTAGTTCTTCCGGCCATTCAGACCAAGGTATAGGTCGCGACCATGGTAGTTAGTCACCAGGATTTCAATGAAAATAGGGTAGATCATCTCAGAGTGGTCAGGAAAGGTCACAGGGCCGCGGTGCAGGTCAGACTTTTGCGGTGGAGCAGACTCAGGAGGAGTAGGATCCCAGACCCTCTATAGTTTGAAGTACGATCCTAGTTGCCTCTGTTTTAGATTCTTCTCTTTTTGATACAAGGGCTTTCCATAGCTTTATATATGTTGTTGTTTTGGACGACCTTGAGCTCTGTGTATTTTCTTCTGGTGATGTTTTGATGTTGGACACACCGTTGGGGAAAAGAATGACTAGTGTACATCAGTGCAAGGAGTTCCCTCTTGAGGTTGGTGGGTGTCACTTCATATGGGACCTTTATGTCCTAGAGATGATAGGCTTTGATTTCATTCTAAAAATGGACTGGTTAGTTCCCTTCCAGGTAGTTTTCAATTTCAATTGTCATATGGTGAGTTTCACATCACAATAGGGTGGATCGTTTCTTCATAAGGGCAAATGGGATGTCCAGGTGAGCAGAGCGGGACTCGAGCATCATGGGTTGAGAGGAGTTATAACCTAGATTACTAGTCTATATCTAGATGACCAAGGGACTTTACCGATGTACTTTCCCCTAGTGGTGGATCATTTCAAAGATGTCTTTCTAGGGGACTTTTTAGGTTTGACTCTAGAGCGAGAGGTTGAATTTTCTATTGATCTTGTGCCAAGAGCAGCACCGATGTCCATTCCTTCTTATAGGATGGTTACAACAGAGTTATAGGATCTCAAGAAGCAGTTGGAGGAGTTACAGGAAAAGGGTTTTATCCGACCCATTACTTCTCCTTGGGGTTCGCCTGTCCTGTTTGCGAAGAAGGTGGATGGTACTCTCTGACTTTGTGTTGATTATCGGAAGCGGAAACAGTTGACGGTCAAGAACCGATATCCCTTGCCGATGATTGATGATATCTTTGATCAGATTCAATGAGCTTGGGTGTTCTCAAAGATTTAATTGAGATCTAGTTATCATCAGTTGGGCTTTAGACTATCTGATATACCTCTTACAGCCTTCTAGAGCAGGTATGGTCTATACGAGTATGTGGTTATGCCGTTCGGTCTCACGAACGTGCCTGTAGTCTTCACAACACCGATGAACAAAGTGTTACATCTATACTTGGATTCTTTTGTGGTGATTTTTGTGGAAAATATCTTAGTGTACTCTCACTCTCAACATGACCATACTACCCATCTTGAGATCATTTTGAGTACACTGAGAGAGCATCAATTATATGCTAAGCTCTCAAAATTCCACTTTTGGATGGACCAGATTCACTTCTTGGGTCATGTTATCTCAAATACAGGAGTATCAGTAGACCCAAAGAAAGTGAGAGCAGTAGTTTCTTGGGAGAATTTGAAGAATTTCTTTGAGGTACAAAGTTTTCTAAGGATGGCTGGATACTACAGATGTTTCATACAGGACTTTTCACACTTAGCAGCACCATTGATGTGCTTGACTAAGAAGGGTAGGAAGTTCTTGTGGTCAGATTATTTTGAGTAATCCCTTTAGGAGATGAAAGAGAGGTTGAATTCAGCACCAATACTAGTTTTTCCAAAGTCGGGAAAGAGATATACTATGTACTATGATGCATCAGGTATCGGGCTTGGAGCTATGCTTATGTAGGAAGAAAAAGTCATTGTGTATGGGTCTCGGCAGTTGAGGCTACATGAGGGAAATTACCTGATGAACGATCTTGAGTTGACTGTAGTTATTCATGCATTACGTTGTTGGAGACATTATCTATTGGGAGAGAATTTTGTGGTTTTCATGGACCAAAAAAATCCCAAGTATATCTTCACTCAACGTGACCTGAATTTGAGACAATAAAGGTGGGTTGAGTACCTTAAGTCTTTTGACTTTGAGCATGCATATATGCCTGGGAAGGGTAATCCAATGGCTGATGCGCTGAGTAGGAGGACTTAGATACAGGAAGTTTAGGAGACCAATAGTGAGTGGCAGCTTATGGATCTATTCTCTAAGATGTATTTGGAGGTGCATGACAGGAAGGGGTAGATGTTTCTTTCTTCTGTAGCTGTTACCTCTACTCTTCTTGATCGAGTGCAAATGAGGTATTTATCAGATTCTGAAGGCCTAGTCCTATGGGAAAGTGTGTTAGGATAGGACCCTATTTCTGGATGGACCATAGGTGAGGATGAGATCTTGTGTTTTCTTGGGCACGCATGGGTGTCAGTAGACATGCATGATTAGCTGATGCAGGACTTTCACTACTCAGTTTGGGAAGTTCATCCTAGTGTCACCAAGATGTATTGTGATCTACACCATTAGTATTGGTGTCCAGGAATGAAGAAAGATGTTGCTGGTTTCATTATGAGGTGTTCCACCTGTCAGTAGGTAAAGGTGGAGCATCAGCGACCCGAAGGGATTTTCCCGCAGTTACTCATTCATGAGTGGAAATGGAATGATGTCGTGATGGACTTCGTGAAAGGTTTTCTAAGGTCACCTTGAGGGAATGATGCAGTTTGGATTATCATTGATAGAATCACGAATGTTTCTCACTTCTTTCCGATCAAGGAGATGTTCATTGTTGATGAGTTGGGACAGTTGTATATCCGTGATATAATACGTCTACATGGAGTTCCACACTCCATTGTTTCAGACAAGGATGCTCGTTATACTTATTGGGTCTAGCAGGGATTTCATAAGGCCTTGGGTACACAGGTAGTTCTGAGTGCATCTTACCACCCCCAGAAAGATGGCTAGTCTGAGTGTACGATTCAGGTGCTTGAGAACATGCTTCAAGCATGCATCCTGAATTTTGGAGGTTCGTGGGAGAAGAACATACCTCTTGTGGAGTTTCTCTATAATAATAGTTTTCAATAAACTATTTAGATGAAACCTTATGAGGCTTTATATGATAGGCCATGCCGATCAACATTATGTTGGATGAAGGCAGGAGAGGTAGCTATGATGTGACCTCGTCTTGTCTAGGAGACCTCAGAGTAGATAGAGTTGATTCTGAAAGGGATGGCTACTGCACAATCTTGATAGAAGTCTTATGCTGATCAACGAAGATGACCTCTGGAGTTCGAGGTCGGGGATCAGGTTTTCCTATGTGTCACACCAAGGTTGGGACACCGAAGGATTACGAGATAGGGTAAGCTTTCACTGAGGTACATCGGTCCATTTGAGGTGTTGGAGAGAGTTGGGCCGGTAGCCTATTGGTTGTAGTTACCTCAGAGGTACCGGGATATGCATGATGTCTTCCACATTTCTCAGCTCTGACATTAATTCTCAGACCCATCTCATGTTTTTCAAATCGAGGAGGTTGAGTTAGAGGTGGAAGTCTCGTTTGAGGAGCATCATATCTGGATTGTTGATCACATTACGAAGGTTCTCCATGGCCAGTCTGTTCCTATGGTACGAGTGCTATGGTAGAACGGGCGAGTATAGGATGAGACCTGGGAGAGGGGGACCAATGTACGATCTTAGTGGCCGGATCTTTTTGAGGATTCTTCTTCTACACCACCTTAATAGGGAAATTCAGGGATGAATTTCTTTAAGGGGGGAAGTTTGTAAGAAACCAGATCTTCTTTTTAGGTGTGTTTTTTTCTAGTGTTTTTGAGGAAAAGAGGATTTTTTGGAAATTTCATAAGTACACGCTTTATACTTTATGAGTACACACCGTGTACTCGGTTACTGCGGGTAGCTGGGTGCTGTCCATGTAGCAGACATGTACATGGCTGTATGTGGTGACCTGGAGACCACCTAATGTGGGGTCCCGTGAAGGAAAGTACACCCTGTGTACTTATAAAGTAAACGCTGTGTACTTTTTTTAATTAAATGGATTGTGGTCGCGTCTAATTGGAAGAAATCCCTCCTTCCAGGTCTGGTTCATCCACGAGAGACCGTATAACCGCAATCTTTCCCTGATCTTCCGATCAAGCATCCGTTCTCCGAATCGACTGTCATTGATTGCATTGGGATTGCCTTGATAAGATATTATTTTTTCTAGAGCTTCGTTTCCTGATTCATCCTCTTTATTAATTTATCTTCGTTTGAATTTTTTAGAAGTTTTTTTAGATCTACGGTGTTTGGGCGATTCAAGGCATGTAGTTCACGTATAACGATCCTGTAACACTGGGGTAGATGGTTTGTGCCTTTCTGTTGAATGTTTTTGAGTTATATGTGCAAAATTTTCCAATACCCTTGAACAGGGTATTGCATGTTTACTATTTTATCCCTGTTAATTTCTTGCTATGCCTGTATACTTTAATAGAGGCTAATTGAATGGGAATAGGGTTTATTTCAATGATTTGGAAGGGTTTTACCATGCATGTTTTCTTGTTTTGACCATTTGGTTTAGTCTTGCCTGTTAGGCTGTTGTTTTATTTCCATGACTAATATTGTAGTATGGAGTGATTTTTTTATCTGACATGCTATTATGCTGTAGACTTGTTAGCCAAGTAGTTCTGGAGGTTTACTTTGGCTGCTTTGCATTGCTATGCTCATTTGACTTACACAGGGCCGTGAGAACCTGGTATAGTAAACCATAGGGATAATGGATGTACGGGCATCTCTAGAGTGTCTATTTATTCATCACACTATGAGACCATATGGGGGAATGACATTGATTTCTCCCTTAGAGGGTCTATAGTTACGTTACGAGGCCACCAGAGGAATTGACATTGAGTGATTCCTCAGAGTGCCTGTAGTTTCTGTTAAAATACTATAGGGGGGAATTGACGGTGATTTCTTCCTCAGATAGTCTTTAATCATACATGGATATAAAGTGAATTTACGTTGAGTGCTTCCTTAAAGAGCCTTTACAGAACCTGAACTAGAGGGGTTAGACTGTGTGTACTTCCTAGAGGGTTGCTTGTGTTTTCTAGGTAGAACCAGAAGGGATATGTTGTGAGTACATCCCAGAGGGTTTCTTGTTTGTGATTATTTGATTACTTGATATGTGGTGTTTGAATGCTGTGAAACTGTAAGGATGTTTACTGTCGAGTACTTCCTTATTTACTGCTTCTTTTTCTCATTACCTACCATATATATTTATTGACTGTTAGGCACAAATCTCTTGGTGGTTGCCTACTTGGATTTAGTCTCACACCCTGTTTGGGTCATGCTTTTGGGCTCAAATAGATTATATTTTTACAGGTATAGATAAGGGAAATCACCCTTCTACTTCAGGTACATGACTACTTTGGAGATGGAGAGCATGGGACCAAGATGAGGCTTGCGATGCCGAGAATCCGTTTACTTATTTTTCTTGTACTTTGGTTTAGTTCTGTATTTCAGCATTGTGACTTGTTTGGATACTTTCTTAGACATATGTATCATGCATCATTATATATGTGCTCCAACCACTTATTACTTTTAGTCTTCCGCTATTTATTTCTGTATGCCATTGTTACTATTTCCACTATTGTATATTTGTTTCTCTTCCATTGTGTTACTCTGCTAATGAGGGCATAGTTTCCCCACTATCACACCCAATTCCCTCGCTGCTAGTCGGCAGCCTCTAGAGTTAGGGGAAATGCACTTGGGTCCATGTGACCAACCAGGTATGGGGAACCTCTGGGCGGCATCTGGAACCAGGACTTTACACCCTCATATGGAAAGAATAAGTGAGAGGATTCAGATCGAATAACCATAACAGAAAAAGATAGAATGTACCTATGATCACTACATATTGAATACAAAAAACTGAGAATTTATAACCTTTTAAGGGATTCCAAAACACCTAATGATAGATCCATTGGATTCTTTAAAATTGAGAGAGAATCCATAGGGTTTGAGAAAACCCAAGGTGCTATATCTTTTAAAGTCACAATGAACAATGTATTTTCACAATGTGAAACCCTTTTACATCGTTAAAGTATCGGGTTTCAAGTCTCACCAAAAAATGATTTGCTTGAAACCATTTAATATTTATTTATTTCACATTATAAGGAACCCTATGAACATGCCTTACAGAAGATGTAAACCTCACATTCATGACATGAAACCCTTATGCATCGTGAATTATCCATGCTTCCATATTTTAGCATACAAACACCTGAAGACCCACTTTAGGCCTCCTCCGAGCACCATGAGCTTTAGAAAAAAGAAAAGTGACAAAATACATGGATCCAAACCCTTAAAATTATCTTATAGATACTCATAATAAACATATTCATGGAAAATAAATGGTAGAATCAATAATTATAGATAGTTACAATAAATTAATTGAGCATTTAATAATTATTTAAAACCATTATTAAATTTTCAAACATAATAGGTGTCAATCAATATAATAAGGTTTTAATGCTATAATTATAAATTTAATGTAATTTTAATTCTGTCATTTATTAGGAGACTAAACAACGTGTAAAATCGACCTACATGCCATGTACCTCATTTTTTGTGTACCCAAGATAAATGCATGGGGCTTCATCATGTACCTTGGTTAGACTACATGGAGTGTACATGATATCTACACATCATGTATCATGATTTTTGTGTGTCTTTGCAACCCACTAAATGTCTCAGTGTGTTGTTTTGATGTAATACCACACAATGTGTTCTTCAACTAAACACTATGCGTTCCTCTTTTCATGTGTCTTATTGACTCACCGAATGGATCGATGTGTATTTCTGATGCGGGAAATAATGAACTATATACTATGTATGCTGGATGCAGATCATGTATTTCATTAATGATCCAAGATACTAGTCTCATGTGTTTTTGACCATGTATTTGACCACACAATTTATGCAAATTTTTCTACTAAACCATGCATATTATACGACACGTACGCTATCTACACACCATGTAATCCAAAAATTCATGTGCTAGGTTGGCCCGGTCTACATGTGGTGTGGAAAAAATGCACCATGTGTTATTACTAGTTGGTATGTTGTATATCCAATGACATGGCCATGTGTACTATACTTGGGTACATGGTGTTTACTCTGGCTACAAGTTGTGTAATCCCATTATATCTATCTAGAATCCTTGGAACTTCTAGAAGACATCTTTGATCATTATTAATCTATTCTTAATCCTTTAATAAAATGACATAATGAACGATGAAGATAAATATGTTGAAATAATGTTATTTAAAATCATATTAAATAATTAATATTCTAGAAATAAAATATCTAACCACTATTGCACATATAGATCAAAAATAAAATAAATAATTATAAATTTCAAATGTGGATGCTTTGATACCACCTGAAGGTTATGGGAATAACAGAAGCATTAGGGTGGGAGAAATAACCATAAGGTTTTTTCTATTCAAGGGATCATTAAAAATATTTGACATGGTGTGAATTCCATGAATAATGCAAAATTTTCCATCGAATATTGACATAGAGAAAACTTAGAACCTAGAGAGGGTCTTTAGAGAGAGAATTATGTTGCGTGCAATAATTCTCAAGTATTGACTTTTCAATTAACCCTACACAATAGACATAGCCATCAATTTATAGAGCTAGGGTTTCGGTTAAAATATTATTTAATTGTGTATTAGTCCTTAAATAAAATAATAATTCTTAATAAACCTCATTACATATAATAAAAAATTATTATTATTATTATTATTATTTAATGGATTTCACTAATTAGTGTAATGATAAATATTATTTTACCTTCTTGAAAATTAATATTATCACCGGGAATGATTTTGGTTTGTTCCAAGTCCTCAACATTTATTGAATACCTGAATAAGTATTTAATTAAATATTTCATTCATCAATAAATATTTTTGGTCAATAAAACATGAATAAAATGATTCCTCATTCTTGAGAATGATATTTTTTAATTTATTAAATTCAAATAGAATTTAATTAAGATCAATAAAAACACTTAGTCTTTGACCTTCTAGGATTCTTTCTTATTGGAATTAGACGGGCTTGCCTAAATTCCATGATTAATGTCTAGAAATGGGTCAAGGAACTTAAGATAAAGAACTTAATTTCATAACATCGACAACCACATATGAATGGTTGTTGTGAAATATAATCCCCTTGTCTAAATATCTCTTTAAGCGAGTTTTACATCTGTGTCAACATCTTATATGCTCGATACACCTTTCTTTAACTTTATGAAATAAATACGTTATTACACCATGGAAATATAATTTAATGTGATGATTCTATCCCAATCAAAGGGTTGAGATATGAACTTCCATAAATATTGAAGGGGAAAATACTTCATCAACTTATCCATTAATAACATGTCAATCATGATGTACCCAACATACCCTACTTCCAATGAACATATGGAATCTCAGTTTTGGTTAGTAAAACTAAGTGAAAGAGTCATGAAATAAAATAATTATAAACTTAAAGTATAAGGGCCATTACACACAATCATAGATAGGAATATTTGATAACACCAAAACATGTGGAATTCTTACCGGTGGGTCTGTTCTTATAATCTCCCATCATGATGATTACCAAGTGAGAATTTCATGAGAAGAAGCCTCATCTGTTTACGAGTACTCAGGCATGATAGTATGCATACTATGTATCCTATCATAGAATGGTATCTATCCCTTGAACTATATTTAATAATATCATCATTGCACTTCAAGGTTCTCGACATAGTGGGGAAATATTATGATCTTATAAATGAAAAAAATACCTTGAGATATTATTATATCAAAATCATGAAGTACAATGAAGGATATATAATAAGATATTTTATTAATATTCAAATATTTGAATATACATGTAATCAAAGAACAATTAGTTGGTTTTAGAACACCAAGTTCAACATGAACTAGATCATTGAAGATATGAAGTGAGTGTTTTAGACCATCAGACCAGTTCATCAGTTTTTGAAGACCTTGAAGATACTAGACATGGGTAGAACATTTGATCCAATTTATTTAATAAGAGAGATCTATATCATGTGGAATAGGAGTATCATGGATAAAAAGGATATCATTCCTTATTCTAATTCATATTTTTAGTGGGTAGTGGGAAGCTACAAAATCTCCTATGGGACTCATGAGCTAGATCGTAGTGGGGATCTAAGATGATTGGACTGGGATGGTCCATGGTGCAACTAATTATTCATATAGTGGATAATCCATGATTAGGAAAACTAAAAAATCACAAAAAGGAGTAGGATTTTATGCCAAAACTTGTAAATACTTTTGTTTCTATACTCTTTATGTTTTATTACAATCAGGTGAGGTTGAGTTAATCAAGAAATATAGGATTTTGGTTGTAACCAGCCATAGAGGTTGAATATTAAAAGAATATTTTGTAAAATATACCAATAATTCACCCACCTCTCAGTGGTACCATCTACTTGAAATATATAAGTTGTATCAAGATAATTCAGGTTGCCTCTGAAGATCCCATAAGTTATTGAGTATAGAGAATAAAAATTTTGTGAACATCTAGGGAGTCCCTACTTTTAATGGTAATAACTAACATAGTTAGAGGAATATGATGAAGCCTTACCTTCTATCATTTGGCTTAGTGGTAAGAGATGGTATAAAAGTGGGTTTTAAACCTATTTTTGAGAGAGAACAAACATCATTTTATGACAAAAAAAGATTTGGAAGTTGATATCAATTCCTAAGATTCCATTTCGATGCCTCTCTCAAAAAAGGTATACAAAAAGGTTATGGGACTCTAAACTTGTGATGCCCGCACATCAATATTAGTTTTTTGGGCTATTTTAAAATTTTGGATAGTTTCCTTATTTATTTTGAAATTTAGAGAAGTTTTATTCTGTGCATGGTTTCCATGAATGATTTAGGAGAAACCATGCAGCCACCCTTACACGGGAAGTTTTTCAGTTCATTTTGTTCATGAATAGTTTGTCATGCATGGGAAGCGAATGGTTTGGATCAAACCATGTGAGTGTCAGGAGAAATATTTTGAGCCCTTATTGCATAAGGGTAGTGGATCTTGACTTGCATGCAGTTAGTAGATACTATGAAACCAAACTATAAGAGGATTTTTTTTCATCCAATAGAGGCCACATGGTTTCTAAATGGTTTATTAAATCATGTAGCTTAACTGTGTGACCTATCCAGTTTTAGTAAGACTCAAATTTCTAGTTTTCCCCTTTGAATATTTTTACATCCCCAACCCATATCCCTCCTCCTATCTCATTCGGTTGAGCCCAGGAACCTAAGGGGAAGCTCCTCCTTCCCATACTCCTTCCTTTATATCAATAGAATCCTCTAAGGTAAGCTTCATTTCTTCTTATCTCCCACTCTTTCTTCTCCCTCTTTCTCATTTCCTTGATTTTCTTCCCACTCAAAAATCGTAGGTTCTTCTAGGGACAATTAAGGGTCTGAGGGTGGTTCTTATATGGGGGTTTTATTTTCTAGGGATTGTGGAGGGAATCTATTGTCTTGTTTGAGCGTTCTATATAAAAGGTGGCACATTTTGGATTGTTGCAACTTGATTCCACCATGATTGAGGTATGTGTTTTTCTGCTATTTCTTAAAATGGAATTTCATTCGATACTTGATAGTTTCAAATGCTTTGTTTGTTAAATTATAACTATGTATGATAATTATATAAAACTCACTATGTGTTTTGGAGAGAGTATCAACTTGGAATTAGAAGGCTCACTACAAGAAAAATAGTTTTTTATGATGGGATAATTGTGATGGAATATGAATCAGTTGCAAATAATCAATAACATTGAGTTATTTGCTATGGGATGAGATACCCGTCATAAATAATTATATATTTCATGGTATTTGAGTTAGGATATGAGATATGTCGTAAATAATTTTGGCGGTAACATGAGCCATATCTTGGGAAAGGCCTATTTGCAACCAAAATAGGATTTTTGTCACAAGTAAATTTATTTTTGATGGGATCCTCTTCCATCACAAATACTTTTAAATAAAAAAACCATTCCATAAAAAATGATACTATTTGAAATGGAATGAGGGTTTTCATCACAAATACTCTATATAAAGAGTAAATACAAGCTATTTATGGTTGACCCTATCCAGGAGTTCCTTAAAAATTATATTTATAGTGGGTAGAATTTGCAACAGATTTGGTCATCTGTTGTAAATGATTTTTTCGTTTTCCACCATATCTATTTATGGTGGACACTATTTTCAATGAAATTTCCATCAAAACTAATCTAATCTATATAAACCCACAACAACATTCTTCCAGAATAATTTTTATGCTACTCTTATGATGTCTTTAGGTATAATATTTAATTTTTAGAGGAACATTTCTTAGATCACATCACTATTTTTATTCCGGTAAAGTGTCTTTTTTAATGCATTTATTTTAAACTTTTTAAATTGTTATTTTATAATAGGAATAAATATTAAAAATTAGTAATAATAATGAATAATTATGATTAATTTATCGTAATTATAAATAATTAGTAACAATTAGTAATATTTAGAAATAATTAGTATTAATTATAAGTAATTAGAAATAATTAAAAGTAATCATCTATAATTAGTAGTAATTAGTAGTAATTAAGAGTAATAGTATTAATTGACAGCAGTTAGTGTTAATTGATATTAATTATAAATAAATAGTGAAAATTAGTTATAACTGGTAATAATTATCAATAATTAATAATAATTTCCAATAATTAGCTATAATTAGTAATAATTGTGGATAATTAGTAATAATTAGTGAAAAGTACCAATAACTAAGAATAGTTCCCAATAGTTAGTAATAATTAGTAATGATTACTGTTATGAACTGCCTTTTCTAAGATGAGGGAAGGGACAAAAAACTGCAAGAACCTTCCCTCCTCAAGTTGAAGGAGAGATAATGACCCCTGAGTCCCACCTTCAATAGGCCCCAGAGAGGCAACTAGCACCAAGGGTATAAAATCTCACTTAAAATGGAAGGCATTACCCTTTTTATTTTATAAGATCAGGAGATAAGATGGTAAATCCAAAGAAAAAAAATACAAAGACTGAAGTAAAGGTAAAGCCCAAAATACATTCCCATATACATGTCCAAAATAATGTGATACAAAGCACATGAAACTCTAAAGGAAATTACCAAAAGAAAGGAAAAGCAACAACAACAACTCTCGACCCCCAAGCTAGTAAGGTCCAACACGGTCCTCAAAGTACTCCTGGAAACATAAAAGCAGTTTTATATACATAGAGTGAGTATACAGGTATACTCTAAGGGAAAATCAAAAGCTCTCGTGCACATGTGGGGAGGAATTCTAATGCCCCGTGAGAAAAGTAGAGGTAACCAAAACACCTGGCAATGAAAACTATCCACCTAGCCTCACTAAGGCACACTCCCAAAATAATGAAAGGTAGGTAAAGTAATTGTAATAGAATATCGATATTTGGGTACCCCTCACCGCTTTCCCACCAGTTATTTAGGACATCCTACGCATCAGACCTCCCCCACAAGTTACACCGTAGTCCCATTACCGCCCCAACAACAACCCCATGGGCCATCCCAACCGCACATCTATCCCGCCCGCAGACACCTGTGCCACCACAACCACAAATAACCACACCCATAGACACCTAGGCCACAACAACCACTACCATGCCTGAAGACACCTCGACCAGAACAACCACTTCCACGCCTGAAGACACTTGGGCCTCATCCCAAAGACACTTTATAAACAAAACTGCCTGCGTACACCTCGGACAACCACCACAACACGCCCTACTTGAAGATTCTTGGGCCATAATAAACTTTAACCCATCACAGCCTACCAAAGATTCTTGGGATACCTAGGAGAGGGAGAATAAAGGAACTAATAACCATACACTCATAGGAATGTTGGAAAAAACACCCTCCCCCATGAAATGAGGGTGTTCGGCATGAAGTGCTCAACATGGGTGGGGTGCATATAAGAAACAAATGAACCAAATTTTATACATAGAGGTAATCAAGCACTCATCCCAACCTAAGGGTCCCTAAACCAACAACCATCACACACATAACCACTCTTGCTTCTACCCCTACATGCACAAGTATATAACAGTCACAACCCAAGCACAAACTATTCTTGGAAAATAGTTCCCCATTGTACCCGTTCTCATTATCATGTTCAAGTGATTCCATTTAAAATTTACTTCACTATCGAGCAACTAAGTGGCATAACCACAAGCCAAAAACTAAAACTAAAACAAAACAGCCAAGCATTCATTTAAGCATTCACTCTCAGTTCTCTTGTAAGTGACAACATCAAAAGGGATCCGTGAGATCCCTCGAAGTACTAGAACCAAACCAAGCCCCAACATATCGGCTCCACATGGCCTCAGATTAAAAAACAACAACCTCTCAACTAGATATTTCCATTCCCATCCACATGTCAACTCATAAACATTAAATAGAACTACTAGTCATATCACCTGAACAAAGCAAGGGGTTTTTTAGATTTAGCCAACACCATTCATTAAGTTCCTTCTTTCCGTTGGTTAAATGGGGTGATCACACAAGGATTCTTATTCACTGAGAATCCATTTAATCAACCAAGTTTACATGATTAACCAGTTTCTTTGTTACAGTCATTCAATCATAAGATCATCCAGAAAACAAAGCTTTATTAGTGCATAAGAAAGGACCACCAATGACCATGATTTTCTGTGGACATAAGCCCATACAATTCCCAACATAAGAACAAAGGTAAAATAAATCAACATCATCAACATTACCACCCCTTAATTATTTAAAATTCCGTGTATTATCTTTGTTAAAGTTGGTTTCATCTACATCCCGATGGAACATCATCATACCCACCCCACATGATGCACAATAAAGAGTGACATGAAGGAAAAACCCCTACTTGGACGATCAAGGATCGAAGTTTTCTCCTTGTTCCAAGAACTGGGGATGCATGACTTGTAGTAAGAACACAAAGGATGAGGGGAAAGAGCTTCATCACTGACACACAATTCATCTCGAGAGGAAGTCTTGAGGCATACTTAGAGAAACAAAAAGGAAGGAGGAAGAGAGGGTCTCAGCTTAAGAAGAGGCCAGATCCTAAAAATGATGGAGATGATTTCTAAGTACTTAAATGTCAAATCATAGCTTGACCACACAGTTGGGCAGTTTCACACATTGGAATTAATTGAGATTTAATAATTTTCCACAGAGATGGTGGATATAGACCAGCTAACAGCTGGGAGTTGATAGATTTTCTTTAAACAGAGAAAACACGTAACAAGGGAGAAACTGGAAAACACGACAAAGGGTGTGAAACCAAGGAAAAAAGGCCACATGTTTTGGTAATCGAGGTTCAATACACTCTTAGGGGATTTAAGATATCATTTACGGGCTTTAAAAGGGTCTTAAAGCACTTTAAAAGAGGCATTTAAAACACTTTTACATCAAAAGATACGTTACTGGAGCGAAATTGGAAAAATCCAGGAGAAGATGGAAATGAATAACTGATGGGTGAGTCACCGTCGCTCTGGCATTGTCACCCTAGCACTGATGTTGATCAGTGCTATTAACAACCCATTGGTGCCAACGTCCGTTCGACATGAAATTGGAAAACTCTTTAATGATCCACCGATGGTCCCCAGGGTACCCCAAACACCAGAATTTAACAAAGTAATGGACCACGAAGGTCCGAGACACTACAATTACCGACAATTAGTAATAATTACTCATAAGTAGTACCAATAATTAGTAATAAATGGTAATAATTATCAATAATTATTAATAATCACTAGTAATTCGTATTAATTAGTAATAATCACTGATAATTAGTAACAATTCGAAACCGTTACCGATAACAAGTTATTATTACCAATAATTAGTAATAATTATTTATAGTTACTAATAGTTAGTAATAATAAGTAATAATTGATAATAAATAGTAATAATTATCAATAAATAGTAAATAACAGTATTAATTAGTAATAACAATCGATAATTAGTAACTATTAGTAATAATTACTGAAAAATAATAATTTTTAATAATTAGTAATAATTAGTAACAATTAGAAATAATTACCGAAAAATAGAAAATAATTAGTAATAATTACCGATAAATATTAAATAATTAAAAATAATTTTTGATAAATAGTAAATAATTACTAATAAATAGTAAATAATTACTAATAATTAGTAATAATTATTTGGAATTAGTAGTAATCAACATTAATTAGTAATAATTACCAATAAATTGTAAATAATTATTGATAATTATTAATAATTATAAATAATTATCATTAACTATGAATAATTACAAATAATTAGTATTAATTAGTATTAATTACTGATAATTAGTAATAATTTTTAAAAATTATGGATAATTAGTAATAATTAGCAATAATTAGTATTAATTAGTAGTAATTATCGATAATTAGTATTAATTCGTAATGGTTACCGATAATTAGTAATAAGAAGTAAGTAGTAGTGTTTATAATTAATTAGTAATAATTACTGATAAATAGTAAATAATTACTGATAATTAGTTATAATTAGTAATAAATAGTAATAATTGATGATAAATAGTAAATAATTAGTATTAATTAGTTATAATTAGTAATAATTTGTTAAAATAACTGATAATTAGTAATAATTATCGATAAATAGTAGTAATTAGTAATAATTATTGATAATTACCAATAATTTGTAATAAGTAGTAATAACTTGTAATAATTAGTAATAATTAACGATAAATAGAAATAATTACTGATAATTATTAGTTTTTAGTAATAATTATCGATTATTATTATTAATTAGTAATAATCGCCAATAAATAAGAATAAATAGTAATAATTATCAATAAGTAATAAGTAGTAATAATTAATTATAATTACAAATAATTATAAAAATTACTGATAATTATTGATAAATAGTAATAATTTTTAATAATTACCCCATAAATAGTAATAATTAGTTATAATTATCGATGATTAGTAACAATTAGTAATAATTAGTAATAATTAGCAATGAGCAATAATTTGTAGTAATTAGTAATAATTACCGATAAATAGTAAATAATCACTAGTAATTAGTTATAATAGGTAATAATTAGTAATAAATAGTAATTAGTACTGATAAATAGTAAATAAGTAAAATAATTAGTTATAACTATTAATAAATAGTTAGGATTAGTAGTAATTATCAACAATTATTATTAATCAGTAATAATTGCTGATAATTATTAGTAATTAGTAATAATTATTGATAAATAGTAATAATTTGTAATAATTAATAATAAGTAGTAATATTTTTTTAATAATCAGTAATAATTAGTAATATTTGGTAATAATTACCAATAATTTGTAATAATTTTTAATAATTACTGATAATTATTAGTAATAATTATAAATAAATAGTAATAATTAGTAATAACTACCGATAATTAATAACAATTACCTATGAATAGTAAATAATTAGTAATAATTAGTTATAATTACTAATAAATATCAATAATTAGTAATAATTATTGATAACTACTATTAATAATTAATAATTAGTAATAATTTGTAATAAGAATTAATAAATCATAATTAGTTGTAATAACCAGAAATTAATAGTAAACACCGATAAAAAGTGTAACGCCCCGACCCCAGCTACCCAGAGTCGGTGCATTACTTCGTAACATTGGCATGATCACAAGAAAGATCAAATCTCGAAAGACCGATTGGTTTAGTAGCCTTGGAAACACTAGATATATTCATAAGTTTTACATTACATCATAAAATGAAAAACTAATACAACAACATAATGTTCCATAATCCACACTATTAACCCCTCATAAAATCCCTGTAGGTCATTCATAACTTACTTCTTCACATCCTGGGAAAAATAAAACATAGAAAAGGGGTGAGCTCAAATGCCCAGTAAGGATAACAATATAGCGGAAACTTTCATAAATAAGAATAAACATTTAAGGCAATGCATTACTAAAACAAAAGCCTTTTAAACTTTAACTTCAACATAGTATGGCAAAAGTAAAATGAAATAATGCCATTTACTTGTTCACATGGATATCCTACTAATCGAATAATCACATGCAATATCAATAACCACTTTCATAATGTTGGAATGCATAATGCCAGACTATCATAACCACATAGCCAAGGCCTCGTGCCAAGACTACAAATAAGATTTTGTCAAGGCCTTGTGCCAAGACACTAGTTTGTCTCATGAGACCTACCGATGCATCGAGGAGCTATAGCGGGCTCCACCCGTCACTTATTAAGTCCAATGCATTCCCATATGAAAAGGTTTAAACATAACATAAACATTCGTATTAAAACTAGCATACGAAATGTCAATAATTTCACCATAAACTATGAATGGTATAAAAATAGCACATCCATAGTCAAACATATCACAAAACCTTCAATACAATATAGATGTTTTGTATCATAATAAATCAACTTCAAATAATCTTAAAATCCATCAAAGGATGTTGACATAGATGAAATCAAAATTCTTTTTAAAGAAATATCTCCTTTTATTTTGAAATCATTTAAGATCCATATAAAATAAAACATTTTCTTTGAAAATATTCTTATAAGCTTGTAAGGAAAGCTTTGAAGATTTTATAACGGCGTAAAATAACCGCACCCGCCGTATAAGTTAAAAAAACATTCTTACCTCAATTCTGTCAAAAAGGTTAAAAAGGACCTTGTTTTGAAAACGACAGAAAGATTCCTTTATAAACCTCTTATAAAAAGTCAAACAAGGGTATAAATGACTTTAACACATATTCTTGTAAAAATGTTTTGAAATAAATTTTGAAGAAACATGGATGTGGATGATAACGAGATCCCAGTAGATTTTTACGTAAAAACAACCTCGGATAATGAAGAGATTGTGAAATAACCCTTACCTTGTACTTTTCCTTGGTTGGGGTAGGTTAACCTCCTATATAATGGTGAAATAATTGTTATTAAATTATACAAGAATCATATACATTAATATGATATCATATATGATCTTTTAATATTGATTTGATAATAATATCTTAGTATTATCGCTGTTTCGGGTGTGAACTTACTTGTTTGCTTTTGTATGTTTTGTTACGTAAGACATATTTGTAAAGGATAAGTTGTATATTATTCAAATCCAGAATGGTATCAAGTCCTTAAACATCATTTTTAAATCATTAAATGATAATTATACTTGAATGGATACGATGGAGAATGAATCTCATCGCGTTCGTGGAGACGGTAGTCCGTACGTACGCACGAACGCTACTTCCATTTAATTTTTATTTTAAAAGAATCGAATCCAAATGATACATAGGTATATTACTATTCCAGTATAATATAATATTTTATATATGTTACTTAAGTTCATTAACACCATCCTTTATACGTTCCATGTGTGGTATGAACGAGTCATATCATTTTAAGGGGGCGGTAGTCCGCACTTCCTCAAATGAAATTATCGTATGTATATACATCATGAAACAAATAATGGTATGAAATAAAATGGAATTACAGAAGCTTATATATAAAATTTATATCATTAATATCATATTTAATTACAGTTCCATCATAATGGCCACCATGAGAGGCGGTAAGATGTATTTGAACAATCATCGTTTCGTGAGGCGTTAGTTTGCCATCCACAGAAACATTATGTTCATCATCCATTAGATGGAGTTGTGTGTATGTGTAGTTTGAATACTTCTTATAACAACATCCTAGTATATTTAGGATACTGTTGTTGTTACAAAAGAAAGGAAATAAAAAGAGTTTGGGGGTTGGAGAAGCAAAATAAATGAAAATAATTTAAGAGAAATCGTTACCTTTAATTTAGGTAACTCACTTTGGTTGGAACCAAAGGACTTCTTGAAATGCTTTCTGCCTAAGGGGAAGCTTCAAGGAGGAGGAGAGGGATGTGGGGAGCTTATTTGGGCAGAGTTTGGACGAGCCAAGTGGCTTGAGAGGTGTGAGTAAATGAGAAGGAGGAGTGCCCTTTTATAAGAGGGGTGAGGGGCACCTTTGGAAAAGCTAGAAATATTAATTTATAATAAATTCATATTCGGTTTCCAAAGGCTCCAAAGTTGACTATTCAAAGGTTGAGGTGGGGATAGGTAGAAAACAATTCATCCAATAGAATTTAGACAGGTTTGGGTACTTATATTAACCTTATCTTTAAGTATTAACTCTAAGTTAATTAGTTTCACTTTTACAATGTCTCTTTGTATTTTTATATAATATGGTTAATAAACTTACTATATACATCCAAGAGACCCCCAAGTGGTCCATTAATGATTAAACTATCATAATATAAGTCTCTTGGCCGAACCTTAGATTTTTAGGAATTTAATATCAATTAATAATATAATATTTGTTTTAAGAACTCTTTTATGTCAATTTTGACACTATTCAATAGTTGATTTTTGTGAAACTCATAACAGATTTATTACTTCGAACAAAGTCGATTAAATCAATCCTAATATATCATATTATCCTAGAAAATTAGTTTAATTCATTAAAAGTTTCATATTATATTTATTTGGGTATTTATAATATCACTTATTTTAATTTTTCACTATTATAGTAATTACTGCATCATCATTGTGTCATAAATAAAATAAATTATTTAATGTCTAAAAATTATAAATAAAATATCATTATGTAGGAAATCTTTTTATCTTTCTAATGAATATTTATAATCGAAAATCCAACATGTATAACCCTATGTAAAAATTGTTCTTCTAAAAGATGTAAGCTTATGCCATTTTTATTTTTATTTTAGCTTTATTAATATAATGTGTCATTATCACTTACAAGTGGATCCATGGGGTCCCAAAATAGACCCAAAGATTCCCATGGTCGACCATGTATCAACCAATAGGGTTAAGACACGTTTTAGGGTAATTTAGTATTATTATAATATTATTTTTTAACCCTTATTTACCGGATTTACCCTTAACCATGGTAAATAAAATATTTACCGCAGTAATTATTCAAAATGTCTAAAAATAAAAGTTACCTATTTACACAATTTGAAAATCCTGATTCCAAATATGGAATCCATTTTTCTAAATTCAAAACACAGAAGTGGCAGAAATTAATTTAAAATTAATTCCCGCTGTCAAAACAAAAAGCGTGTTTTTAAGAGATAATAACTATCAAAAGATTGACACTTGTTTATGTTCGGTTTAATTGTAAAATTATGTCCAATGATAAACATTAAATTGAATGGTAAAAATATATTCTAAATATACTTTAAAACCACTCAAATTCATAATTTATCACTATTAATTATTTTGATTAAAAAAGTTGTTTTTAATTAAAATTTAGAAATTTTCACTATTCATCAAAATATGAAAGTTATCCGAAAAGTACCAAAATTTCACCTTAGGCTAAATTAGATATTCCGAATCCAA
Source organism: Viscum album (assembly GCA_963277665.1). NCBI lineage: Eukaryota > Viridiplantae > Streptophyta > Magnoliopsida > Santalales > Viscaceae > Viscum > Viscum album. Next base: position 913,527,498 of record OY728145.1, read on the forward strand.
AAATGAAGTCTATTTTGAAATATAAAATATATATGATTTCAAAAATTAGGTATTACTATTCACAACGGCTAGTTTAATTAGTTGTGATGTGTGTTAGAACTCGAGGTTGCGTACAACAAACGCTATCACATTATTCAAAGAGAAGCGTACTGTAGAAGCTTGAGATGTTTTATTTTAAATTTTTTTGATGTCCCCATTTAGTCAAAAGTTTAAAATATTTTATTTAAAAAGGGTTCACTATTGAAAGTTGGTAAAACTACAATTATGTCTAAGAAACTCATAATATGGATTCTAAAATTATAAGGATTATATAAAGTATAAAATTTAGTTAATACTATTCATAACCTCTTTTGAATGGCTTGTTTGGTAAGTCATGGTGCGCTTGAACTCGGTGTTGTGTGTAGTGCAAGTTATTGAATTATTTTGAAGAAATAACACACTATGAAATCTTGGGGTGTTACATTCTCCCCTCCTTCAATAAATTGCGTCCTCGCAATTTGAAATTGTTCTTCGAAAATAAAAGGTTGAAAATAGAAAATATATTTGTGGGAAAACCCACATCGGAAATTGGGTTACTAATATTTAGTCTTAATATGAGGAAAAGAGAAATGACAGTGTCACCACCAAATTATGATCTCGATTAGGAGAACATTGGTGGCAATTAGAGACATATAATTGGAGGAAAAACGTAAATATTTATAGGTAGTGATTGAGGTCATCAATCACAAACAAGTATAAAATTGAGGTCCTTAAATTCATCAATCTATGATGATTTGAAATACCATCGGTTCAACAAAACATAGGGTATTAGGATAACACATTTTTGACATTTCAAAATATCTTAGTTGAAATCCCACATCGAAAAATGAATTTATGAGGCCTCTATTTAAAATAAAGAGTCGGAAGTATGAAGATTACCGAAAATAACACATACTAGGGTTCCATGTAGGAAAATATGGATATGGAAGAAAAATCTAACCATCAATTATCTGATGGAGAGTGGTAGAGAACATGGCTATGAAAAGGCCAACAATCCCAAAGCCATAAATTAGTGATGATTTAAGGTACCATCTAGGAAAACATTTTTGTTCTAAGTTGCTTTTCTTAATATTGAGGAATTTATTTAGTAGATTGGCTAAGATCATAAGGAGATATACTTACTTTATAATTAGAGTTTTATCCATTAATAAATTTCTACCAAAAACTCATCTTTCACTCTAAAAGATAATAGAATGTAAAAGAATTCTATTTACACTATTCGTATAGGGTTCCAAAATAAACGAATTTATAATTCATCTATAAGATCTTTTAATAAAAACTACATTATTTAATCCAGGACATCTCGTGGGCCAGTGGTAGGTGATACACCCTTGTCGCCCTTCGGTTGCGGGTTCAAGTCTCGCAGCTTTGCCGGACGCGACGGGTTGCCGCCCGACCTCCGGGTTGTCCTTTTATGGCAATCCAAAATAATCCAAACTAGAACTATCCAAAATACTTCTATCCAAACTCACAGTCCAACATTTATAAGTAAGGTAAACATAATGTAGAACCTTTTTACCCCGTAATAGGATATGAATACCTTCATCATGTATTCTTTTAATACACCGAAACATCCTGAATTACCATATTCCTTATTGATTACATTCATGCTCCCTTATTCCATATAGAATGCTGGATATACTTCATCAATCCAAAAATGTTTTAAACCCCAACAATGATGGAATATACAAATCATTAATCAGTTCCAAGGTAGTCAAGAATATCTAATATAATTTTTCCAAAATAATCATGTATTATTCGAAAATCACTACCTCGGTATCAGAACTATATTATGGTTTATCATTCTCTCAACCATATATTTTCCAAAAATTTATCCTGCTATTGAGTCACTTTTCTTTGTTCCACACCATCTCAAATCCTTAATGAAATAGTACTGCAGTACAATCCTTATATACTCCATAATTATTATAACAAGTACATTGTTGATACAACACTCAATTGACATAATCAACATAAGAACTCTAATCATTCCTCTTCATCTGTGGTAGTATCATAACTTGATTATTATCCAATAGCATCATTTGCGTCATAGACTGATGACTGGGACATAGGTTCGCGTAGTGTCCAAACTCCTTGCAAATGAAGCATTGTACATTTGAAACCATTTTCTTACCCTTGCAGTCACGTACTTTGTGCCCTTTTCCTCCACACATATAACAAACTCCCATTCCTTTCAGGCAAGTTCCAGGGTGTTTCTTTCCACAGTTACCACATATGAGAAAATCCTTCTTTTCCCTCTTCCCTTTATCCATCTTTCTCTCTTCCATCCTTTCCTTCTCTTGCTTCCCTTCAAAGCCATAGGACTCAGTAAACTCTTTACTTATCTTATCAACACATGATATTATTTCTTCATACGATGATAATACATGGGAGACTATTTCTCTTATAAATTCTAGCTTAAGACCATAAAAGATATGATCCTTCCTTCTCTTTTGGATCATGTGCATTTATGGAGTTCTCATTCCTTCTACTGGGCGCCATTTCTAAACAATGGCATAAACTAGATCAGTTTATGAATCAAAATACATAATCTCATACTTATAAAACACTTAACATAAATTGAACTATTTATGGATATAATCCATGATCATAAAAATGTTTTCTTTGAGGAATTATATACTCATAAACCCTTCATAATTATTTGAAAAGAAAATGAGAGTTATCCTAAGCATATCCCCCGGGAGTGTCGTAACCAAGAGTGCAGCAAGGCCCGTTGTCGTGCACCAGTTCCCGTTCGAGTCTAGCTCAAAGCGGTGTTTTCGGGTTTTACCCCTAGGTACATCTGTGCCAGAGCCGCCTCTACCTGCTCGTATCCAGACAGGGATGTATTGCTCGGAAAACTCACAAAATCTCTACAATACCAAAATTCTAGGAAGTTCTTCTATACTAATCCTCAAAGTTCATCTTAGGTATACGTGCTCTAATCAGAGTTTATCTAAATCTAGCTTCCAAGGTTTGTACTAAACTTCCTCTGATACCAACTGTAATGCCCCGACCCCAGCTACCCAGAGTCGGTGCATTACTTCGTAACATTGGCATGATCACAAGAAAGATCAAATCTCGAAAGACCGATTGGTTTAGTAGCCTTGGAAACACTAGATATATTCATAAGTTTTACATTACATCATAAAATGAAAAACTAATACAACAACATAATGTTCCACAATCCACACTATTAACCCCTCATAAAATCCCTGCAGGTCATTCATAACTTACTTCTTCACATCCTGGGAAAAATAAAACATAGAAAAGGGGTGAGCTCAAATGCCCAGTAAGGATAACAATATAGCGGAAACTTTCATAAATAAGAATAAACATTTAAGGCAATGCATTACTAAAACAAAAGCATTTTAAACTTTAACTTCAACATAGTATGGCAAAAGTAAAATGAAATAATGCCATTTACTTGTTCACATGGATATCCTACTAATCGAATAATCACATGCAATATCAATAACCACTTTCATAATGTTGGAATGCATAATGCCAGACTATCATAACCACATAGCCAAGGCCTCGTGCCAAGACTACAAATAAGATTTTGTCAAGGCATTGTGCCAAGACACTAGTTTGTCTCATGAGACCTACCGATGCATCGAGGAGCTATAGCGGGCTCCACCCATCACTTATTAAGTCCAATGCATTCCCATATGAAAAGGTTTAAACATAACATAAAAATTCGTATTAAAACTAGCATACGAAATGTCAATAATTTCACCATAAACTATGAATGGTATAAAAATAGCACATCCATATTCAAACATATCACAAAACCTTCAATACAATATAGAAGTTTTGTATCATAATAAATCAACTTCAAATAATCTTAAAATCCATCAAAGGATGTTGACATAGATGAAATCAAAATTCTTTTTAAAGAAATATCTCCTTTTATTTTGAAATCATTTAAGATACATATAAAATAAAACATTTTCATTGAAAGTATTCTTATAAGCTTGTAAGGAAAGCTTTGAAGATTTTATAACGGCGTAAAATAACCGCACCCGCCGTATAAGTTAAAAAAAACATTCTTACCTCAATTCTGTCAAAAAGGTTAAAAAGGACCTTGTTTTGAAAACGACAGAAAGATTCCTTTATAAACCTCTTATAAAAAGTCAAACAAGGGTATAAATGACTTTAACACATATTCTTGTAAAAATGTTTTGAAATAAATTTTGAAGAAACATGGATGTGGATGATAACGAGATCCCATTAGATTTTTACGTAAAAACAACCTCGGATAATGAAGAGATTGTGAAATAACCCTTACCTTGTACTTTTCCTTGGTTGGGGTAGGTTAACCTCCTGTATAATGGTGAAATAATTGTTATTAAATTATACAAGAATCATATACATTAATATGATATCATATATGATCTTTTAATTTTGATTTGATAATAATATCTTAGTATTATCGCTGTTTCGGGTGTGAACTTACTTGTTTTCTTTTGTATGTTTTGTTACGTAAGACATGTTTGTAAAGGATAAGTTGTATATTATTCAAATCCATAATGGTATCAAGTCCTTAAACATCATTTTTAAATCATTAAATGATAATTATACTTGAATGGATACGATGGAGAATGAATCTCATCGCGTTCGTGGAGACGGTAGTCCGTACGTACGCACAAACGCTACTTCCATTTAATTTTTATTTTAAAAGAATCGAATCCAAATGATACATAGGTATATTACTATTCCAGTATAATATAATATTTTATATATGTTACTTAAGTTCATTAACACCATCCTTTATACGTTCCATGTGTGGTATGAACGAGTCATATCATTTTAAGGGGGCGGTAGTCCGCACTTCCTCAAATGAAATTATCGTATGTATATACAACATGAAACGAATAATGGTATGAAATAAAATGGAATTACAGAAGCTTATATATAAAATATATATCATTAATATCATATTTAATTACAGTTCCATCATAATGGCCACCATGAGAGGCGGTAAGATGTATTTGAACAATCATCGTTTCGTGAGGCGTTAGTTTGCCATCCACAGAAACATTATGTTCATCATCCATTAGATGGAGTTGTGTGTATGTGTAGTTTGAATACTTCTTATAAAAACATCCTAGTATATTGAGGATAATGGTGTTGTTACAAAATAAAGGAAATAAAAAGAGTTTGGGGGTTGGAGAAGAAAAATAAATGAAAATAATTTAAGAGAAATCGTTACCTTTAATTTAGGTAACTCACTTTGGTTGGAACCAAAGGACTTCTTGAAATGCTTTCTGCCTAAGGGGAAGCTTCAAGGAGGAGGAGAGGGATGTGGGGAGCTTATTTGGGCAGAGTTTGGACGAGCCAAGTGGCTTGAGAGGTGTGAGTAAATGAGAAGGATGAGTTCCCTTTTATAAGAGGGGTGAGGGGCACCTTTGGAAAAGCTAGAAATATTAATTTATAATAAATTCATATTCGGTTTCCAAAGGCTCCAAAGTTGACTATTCAAAGGATGAGATGGGGATAGGTCGAAAACAACTCATCCAATAGAATTTAGACAGGTTTGGGTACTTACATTAACCTTATCTTTAAGTATTAACTCTAAGTTAATTAGTTTCACTTTTACAATGTCTCTTTGTATTTTTATATAATATGGTTAATAAACTTACTATATACATCCAAGAGACCACCAAGTGGTCCATTAATGATTAAACTATCATAATATAAGTCTCTTGGCCGAACCTTAGATTTTTAGGAATTTAATATAAATTAATAATATAATATTTGTTTTAAGAACTCTTTTATGTCAATTTTGACACTATTAAATAGTTGATTTTTGTGAAACTCATAACAGATTTATTACTTCGAACAAAGTCAATTATATCAATTCTAATATATCATATTATCCTATAAAATTAGTTTAATGCATTAAAAGTTTCATATTATATTTATTTGGGTATTTATAATATCACTTATTTTAATTTTTCACTATTATAGTAATTACTGCATCATCATTGTGTCATAAATAAAATAAATTATTTAATGTCTAAAAATTATAAATAAAATATAATTATGTAGGAAATCTTTTTATCTTTCTAATGAATATTTATAATCGAAAATCCAACATGTATAACCCTATGTAACAATTGTTCTTCTAAAAGATGTAAGCTTATGCCATTTTTATTTTTATTTTAGCTTTATTAATATAATGTGTCATTATCACTTACAAGTGGATCCATGGGGTCCCAAAATAGACCCAAAGATTCCCATGGTCGACCATGTATCAACCAATAGGGTTAAGACACGTTTTAGGGTAATTTAGTATTATTATAATATTATTTTTTAACCCTTATTTACCGGATTTACCCTTAACCATGGTAAATAAAATATTTACCGCAGTAATTATTCAAAATGTCTAAAAATAAAAGTTACCTATTTACACAATTTGAAAATCCTGATTCCAAATATGGAATCCATTTTTCTAAATTCAAAACACAGAAGTGGCAGAAATTAATTTAAAATTAATTCCCACTGTCAAAACAAAAAGCGTGTTTTTAAGAGATAATAACTATCAAAAGATTGACACTTGTTTATGTTCGGTTTAATTGTAAAATTATGTCCAATGATAAAAATTAAATTGAATGGTAAAAATATATTCTAAATATACTTTAAAACCACTCAAATTCATAATTTATCACTATTAATTATTTTGATTAAAAAAGTTGTTTTTAATTAAAATTTAGAAATTTTCACTATTCATCAAAATATGAAAGTTATCCGAAAAGTACCAAAATTTCACCTTAGGCTAAATTAGATATTCCGAATCCAAAAATGACGTCTATTTTGAAATATAAAATATATATTATTTCAAAAATTAGGTATTACTATTCACAACGGCTAGTTTAATTAGTTGTGGTGTGTGTTAGAACTCGAGGTTGCGTACAACACACGCTATCACATTATTCAAAGAGAAGCATACTGTAGAAGCTTGAGATGTTTTATTTTAAATTTTTTTGATGTCCCCATTTAGTCAAAAGTTTAAAATATTTTATTTAAAAAGGGTTCACTATTAAAAGTTGGTAAAACTACAATTATGTCTAAGAAACTCATAATATGGATTCTAAAATTATAAGGATTATATAAAGTATAAAATTTAGTTAATACTATTCATAACCTCTTTTGAATGGCTTGTTTGGTAAGTCATGGTGCGCTTGAACTCAGTGTTGTGTGTAGTGCAAGTTATTGAATTATTTTGAAGAAATAACACACTATGAAATCTTGGGGTGTTACAAATAGTAATTAATTATAGATAATTAATTATCACTACTAATAATTCACAATAAATAGTAATAATTACCTATTAATAGTAAATAATTAGTAAGAGGGGAAGAGGGTTTAGAGGCGAGCTCATGGAGGCGATCGTGATGATGCCCTAGATTGTGATGCAGACGAGCTCTGCTCCCCCCTCCCGATTGAAGGGGGGAGTTCCGTGACTGCTTGATAATGGTATCCCTCCACTTTTCTTGCTTATGCCTTTCCCTAGGATCCATCACTCCCTGAAGGTTACATATCTATTTCAAGAGGCACCGCAGCTTCCCCTTCTCCCGGTTGAGATCAATAGCGCCACATATTTATGCATGTTAACCCTAGTTTCACGGTTTCATCCTCAAAGACCATCAGTTGACGAGTTCGAGTGATTTGTATTAGAATCTTGGGAGTTACAGGTGTGCATGGTTGTTGGTCTGCTTGATCGGAGGCATATTATGATCCGTTTTGGCTCAGATACAGACTTGATTGTGGCATGGTTTCGAGCTCCTCAAAGATGCAACGATTCTTCCTTCTTTATGTTTTGTTGGAGATTTGATTCTCACATGCGATGTGATCCTGCGAAGATTGCAACATGGGTAAGTCTCCTTGGATTAACTCCTTCTTTCCATAATCCCTCGATTTTATGTGCAATTGGCAATATGATCGGTCAGTACTTGTGTTCTGATCGTCGAACCGAGTCCGTGTGTCACCTGATTTGTCCATGGATTCGCGTAGAGGTAGATGTTTCAAATCCACCGGTGGACTGTGTCTAGATCACAGATATCATGGAATTCCGTTGGAGATAGAATGTTGCCTTTGAGTCATGGATGCGTTATTGTGTGGCTTGCTCCCATTTTGGCCATCTGGATCTGGTCTGTCATCATGTGAGGGTGATTGGTAGTGTACATGTGATTAAAAGGAGAAGCTCCGATGGTGGTTTGACCACTGGATTGAATCCAATTATGGGCACAACCATTTCTAATGTACCCGTGAATGTGAAAGGGAATGATAATGGAGGCCGGACTAGACTTGTAGAGAGTGGTGTCCCTATTGTTTTTGTTGAGTGGGGTGATCAGGTGGGAAGCCCATATCTTGGTGAGGCAGTGAAGGGTACATTCATGGAGTGGGAGGTGTTCCCAACTGTTCAAACAGAGTTGAGTATGCCTGTTTGTGCAATGAAAGAGGTGTAGGAGTCACTCAACCCACCAGTGAAGCAGGTGTTTAAGTGGTTAAAATGTGGTCTTGGTGTTGAGGAGTTTCCCCTTGCTGGAATATGATGCTGGTCAAGTGCAGTCAGTATCTAGAAGTTTCAACTGAGAAGAATGAGAAGTGGGAGATGTTCTGGGTGGGCAGGTCCTCTTAGGTAATAGGTTTTCAGGCTTGGAGCTGGAGGAGACACCCATGGTGAGGGGTGATTCGCAGGTGCATGCAGTCTTGAATATGCAAATTGGCTCCAGCAATCTGGGGAGGGCTGTAGTGGATATCGTAAGGTTGGGGACTCTTGAGGACCTTGAAAAAGAAGAGAATCCTAAATATCTTTCTTTGATTGATCACAATAGTCTTTCTCAGATAATGGGAGGTGAGTCTCTAACAACCTCAGAATGAGTCTTGGTGAGGAAAGAAGCTCGCTGCAAAAACTTCATCCCTGTGGATCTCACTGGTAAATGGGGAGATGTCCCTGACAATGACAAGGAGAATTATAGAGGGTTTGCAAGACCCTATTATAGCGATATTGTGCAATGTGGTCAGAATAAGTTGTCTAAAAGTGAAGGCGTTGTGACTGCTCCACCAAATAGGCGACCAAGAAAGGACTACTCCTACTTACCAAAGCTGTTATCCACCGGGTCCTCATCTAGGAAGGAAAAAGGGAATTCCCCTGATCCTAAAAAGAGCCGTGTGAGCAAAAAATCCAATAAGGAGAAACTCTCTACGGAGCAACTGGAGCTCAGAAAGAAGTATGCCAAGGTATTGATGACATATGATACAAACTCAGAATGGTAGTCAGCTACTGTGGATGATGTGCTTTATGATGGATGTGTTGAGGATTATGATTACTATGATACATAGTCGTTTCTTTCTGGTTGGAACTGATATTTGGATGTGACTAAGCCGTATGTCTGTACTCTTATTCCACACTTTCTGTAATTTTCTTTTATTTTAATAAAGGGTTAGAGGTTTTCCTCTGACTGAGATTTCTTGGTTAAATAATTAGTAATGATTATTTATAATTACCGATAATTAGTAACAATTATGATAAATATAAATAATTAGTAATAATTGTGGATAATTGTTAATAATTAGTTATACTTACCGATAATTATTAATAATTTGTAATAATTATCTATAAATAATAATAATTAGTAAAAACTAGTAATAATTAGTCATAATTATCGATAATTATTAATAAATATTGATAATTAGTAATAATTCCCAATCATTAATGATATTTAGTTTTAATTACCATTAATTATCAATAATTTTTATTAATTACAAGTAATTAGTAATTTTATGATTTTATGTTTTTTATCAAATCATCCATTCCTTCAATCAGATTAATCACAAATAATATTTTTTTGAAAACTATGGAATAAAGAAGTAGACATTAGTTTTTATTAAGAAATCATGATTGGATAAATTATCATAGAAATCCAAATAATTTTGGTATAAATCATGTATATTTTGAGTGAGTTATTTTTTCTATCATTTTCATCATAAAAACCCAAATTTATTTTAGAAGGTACAATTAAGTGTCATTGTAAGAAATATGATATGAGGATATTCAATAAATTTGATGAAATTGGGGTTTATCTATTGCATTTTGGTTTTTGGAAAGATTATGTTTCTTTGTATTGAAATGGAAAAACAATTTAGGGGAAAGAAAAAATAATTTGGTTCCAAATCCAACATGGTTTTAAACATTAGTACATGAGGTTTTGGAACTATATTTTCATAATTAGAAACTTATAATGACAATTCAACTCCCGAGTTAGATCAATCTAAATTTTATGAGTTGATAAAGTCTGTTGAGGATGCCTTATATCATGGTTGTAACATAGGTAAATTTGAATTTTTTACTAACTTTATGGATATTAAATAATATAATGGAATGTCATAAGAGTTTTTTTGATCAAATATTTTCTTTCATTAAATCATTATTACCTAAGGGAAATGTGTTGTCTACAATTTTTTTTGAAATTCAACGGTTGGTTTGTAATTTGGGTCTTGGTTATCAGAAGATCCTTGTATGTTCAAATGATTGCATCATATATTATGGGGAATATGTGTTGTTATTTAATTATCATATATGTGGATAATCAATGTATAAATAGGCATAAAAAATTTAAATTTTGTTCCTATTAGACAGTTGAGTTATTTCCCAATTACTTCTTGATTGCAATGTTTTTTTATGTCCCACAACACAATGTCATTGATGACATGACAAAAATCCAATATTTCTATCAGTAAAATATTAAATTATTCTTGTGATGGTGATTCATAGAAACATTTTGGTTAGGTGAAACATTATTTTTCTTCAGAAGCTTGTAACATATGATTGGGTCTTTCTACTATTGGTTTTTGTCTATTTAGTTGTTATGATAGTCAATATTCTTATTGGATCATCTTTATAAGTCCATACAACTTAACTACTTGGATGTTGATAAAGTAACCATATATCTTTTTAACAATACTAATTCCAATACATTAAAAAATATTAATTTTTATTTAAATCCATTTATTGATGAGTTAAATTTATCGTGGAATAATGGTGTCAGTACACATGATGTAGTTGAAAAAAAAATTCATAATGAAATATTTATTAATGTGGAAAAATAGTGACTTCCCATCATATGGTATGTTATCTGGCTCGAGTACACATATTCCAAAACCATGTTCATACTGTATAAATGATAGAAAAACATTTATGCTTGTCAATGGAAGAAAACCTTATTTTTTTACTATCATCACAAATTTCTTTCTATAGATCATCCATTCCAAAGGAATAAAAATAATTTCAGAAAAGGTATAATTGAAAGAGATAAACCTCCAAAAATGATCTCATGTATTGATTTAAAATCTATTATCTATTTATTATCTCATATTATCTTTAGACTGATTATAAACCAACAAAAAATAAATAGATTTGGGAAAGATCACAATTTTATAAAACATAGTATTTTTTGGGATCAACCATGTTGGTTTGATTTATTGGTCTATCACATGTTAGATGTCATGAATATTGAGAAGAAATATTTTGATAACATATTTTATATAGTTTTGGACACACCTTGTTAGACTAAAGATAATGTAAAAGCATGATTAAATCTTTCCAAAATCTATTGGCGTCCAAAACTTAAGTTATTTGAAAATAAAAGATCATAGAATTTGATGAAGCAAAAAGAAACATATATTTTTTCAGAAAAAAATTATTTATTATTCAATCAAATGATTGTAGATTTAGGTTAGCAGATGGTTATGACTCTAATTTGGATCGATGTGTCCGAAATGGTCATATTATCGGATTAAAAAGTCATTATTGTCATGTTATAAGGAAAAGAATAATATCAATTATCCCTAGAGGTTTGTTAAATTATTCCATTTAGAATGTGTTGAGAGAAAGATAATATTTTTCCAAGACATTTATATGACGATAGTAGACTATGATGCACTGAGTAGGCTACAAAAAGATATTGTTTTAATTTTATTTAAATTAGAAAAAAAATTATTCAGGATTTCTTAGATTCAATTGAATATTTAATATTACATTTTCTGCATGAATCAAAATGTGGAGGTCCAGTACTATTTTTATGGATGTACCCATATAAGAGATTCATGTACAAATTAAATAAAAAGTACGTAAAAATTCATTAGTTAAAGGGTCAATTTCAATAGTGTATTTTCAAGGGGTTTTTCTCTCTCTCTCATTATTTTTAATATGAATATTCTTCAAAAAATAATAAAATTAGTTGTAATGAGGGAAATATTGATGATGCAATGAATCATAAAATATCAGTTTTTAATCAGTCTGAACTTTTCTTTGGTGGAGTTCATGAATGATGACTTTTTGATGATGAACAACACAAAGCTCATACATATATTCTTCTCAAATGTAAAGAAATGACACGATTTGTATACTAAATTATACTTTCATATATTCTTTATATTTTTTTAAATTATATTAATATTAATTCATTTTTATGTTATAAGATGATCTTATCAAGAAACAGTTCACACAAATTACACTAGTTTCTCTTAAAGAACGCTGACAATGTAATTTTTCATAATATCTTCAAATTCGGATAATGTAAATTGTTTATGGCTGAACATATGAAATAAATTTATTATTTTTTCTATTATTAACTATTTTTTAAATTTTTTGAGGTTGGAAAACATGAAGATAAAATTGATAATTTATTATGTGTATTGAGTAAACCGTAATACAAATTCATTAAATATTATAATGTATATATTTTTAATGAATTTTTATTTCATACATTCAAATATAAAGAATAAAAAAATAATGAGTAATGGTGTTTTCTTAAAAAGAGACCATCATAAAGAAAGTAGAGTTGAATTTTATGGAATTCTGGATGAAATAATTGAGTTATTTTATTTGTGATAGAATAATATAAAAATGTTTAAAAGTTATTGGTTTGGTACTGATAGAGTATTCCATATTCATCTACTCCATGGTCATTAAAATTAAATATAAAATATTTCTTGTAGTAAACAAACCATTTTTACAAGCCCATCAAGCACATAAAATTTATTTTGAAAATTATTATGGTTCTTCAAGAAATTTAATTAAATAGTGGAGTATAATAAAAATAAAATCTCATGAAAATCAGTTTATACAACATAAAATTGGTTCTGTTGAAGTGAATGAAATTGAAAATTTTCAAGATACAACCCCAAATACATAGTTTACTCAAAGAGATACAAATATTGATGACAAAACCCCATAATTATAGGCCAATAGTGTTGATAATATTGATGATGTAACCAAAAAATTTAAAATATAAAGGGATGATGAAGTTGAAGCTCCTATGGAAATTGATGATACTAAGGAGGGAAAAGAAGATATTGTCACTGTAGAATTTGAAGTTAAGGATAATGATAAATAATAATTCGGTTATATACTTCTTATATCCATTATTAATATATAATACTCATTTTAAATTATTTCCAGACAATTTTATTATTGTTTTTCAAATGGACGATGAAGACATATTTGAGATTTTTTGTACCCTCTCAGATTTTGTGCTTCCTAGGGATCAACCTAATAACTCATCATCCAACCTGCATGTTTCTTCAACTACATTATTGACTTAGAGGGGGATGTGGTCTAGCCAGACTGATGATTCTGAATCCCATTTCTGAGCGAAGTCCACCTCTTGATTCCAATCCACACATGCATAGGTTTATTCGGTTGTGTATTTTAGTTATTTTTCATTAATTTTCATTAATTAATTTATGTACTAATTCTTTTATTATTTATTATATTTACCATATTTTTTCTCATATATTCATTGGATATGGAGTTTGATTCTGTGTAATTATTTTTTTGAACCATGGGTGATGTGGGATCAAATTCCCATTGATGTTCATCATCATATGATCATAATTGGATGGTATGTAAATAAATAATATTTATTTTAAAATTTATTTAATCATTAACTTTCTATTATTAATTATTTTTATGGTTTATGGTATTTTGTTGATGATAGAATAAGATCCACCACCCACGAGTCATAAGAGATCTATATGTGTGAGCGTTTTTATCAAATTTTGCATAATCTAAGAAATAGATTCATGGAGAGAGTTGGAGCCATAAATTTTGATCATTATTACTATTGTCATCAACTTGATTACATCTCATACCATGTTTGGTATTGATTTTTCTCTTACTTGATATGATATTGTTTTTAGAGGAGATCATCATTAGGCCGACAAAACTGAGGGAGACATGATGTTACATACAGAGATGGTAGTCATACATTTAGTATTTTCTGAAAAAATATGGTAATTAAATTTATTTATTAATTTATATATACTCTAAGTGTAAACTATTTATTTTATATTCATATAGGTAGTTGAGTATCATGATGTTATAGAATTTGATATTTTTTAGAAGATGTACATTGATCCTACCACTAGAGAGACTACTAGTGATGAGCAGTGTCAGATTGTGGTCAGTATAGTTTTTTTATTTTTTTAAAAGTAAATGAAATTATAATATTTTAACTATTTTAATTCCAAATTTCATTTAATGGAGGCATATGAGGCTGTGAATTCTCACACTCATAATTATAGTCATACCAAGACTGAGGGCTAGGACACCTATGATTTAGGATTTTATGAGGTATATTGGATGCAGGTGAATCAATATAGTATCAATAAAGGTCGAGTGATTGGTATCAGTTCTTGATTGATGTCTGCTAGATATTATGAAACTGATGCATGGTTATCGTCCAACTTGAGGGGATCTTGTGCATAGTCTTTATCATCCTCAGTAGAGTATGAGGAGAAGTTTTGAGCTTATAATGAGGTTATAGAGAACAAGCATAGAGAGTATGAAAAGCATCTTCAAAACTAGCAGTAGTAAGAGGAGTAGTAGAGTCAATGGAAGGGGGAGAAACATGATCATATGATGGAGTATATGTCATGAATTTCATATGGTATAGAGATGAATTTCCCTCCACTTGGTCCTTTAGATGATCCACCACCTCAATAGTGATCGATGATATATATTATTGATAAACATATTATGATATGTTTTGTATGGGAATATTTGGTTTATATTCCTGACAATTTATATAATTGGTTTTTAAATTTATCTGTCTAAAGTTTTATATATTTTGTTTTTTAAATTATTTTTATATAATTTTTTAAGTTTTTTTGATGAGATATTACTTATGTCATAATAGGTTGTTAGCTACAAAAATCTATATCCATTACTAATAACCTATCATGACTGAAATATGATACTATCGTTAATGATAATTCATTGCATATTCAGTGAATAAAACTGTTTTCGGCGGAGAATGTTTCCATCAAATTTTTTTGTGATGTTCCATCGCAAAAAATGTTTATGTTACACCATTTTTGGCCACATGTAAATTGCGATGGGCTCCCGTCGCAATTTACTATTTATGATGGGATCTTGTCTAGATTGACCCATCACAAATACCTCAGTTTCAATTTATGCTATCAAAATTTTTTCAAGGGTTTTTCTATTCTTATAAGTGGTTTTGGATTCCAATTTATTGTAGAAATATCTCAATGATATGTTTTAAATTGAATTTCTATTTTAATGGCCATTGACCATTTTTGGGTCATAAAATTGGGTGAGGTGTTATTTTTATGGGAAGGGTAATTTAAATGAGTTTGAATGTGATTTATATATGGTTTTGTGTCATATATTTTTTAAAATTAATTTATAAAGGTGAGAAAATGGATTGGAATCTTAAGATGAGTTTTTAGTGAGGCATATTTGGAACTTTTATCCCAAATTTCATGGTGAGTGTCATACACTCTTATAGTCCCCTTTATTATTATGCATGTGATGTGAATTATGCTCTAGGGGCAAGATTTATATTTCATTTGATATAATTTATCTTACAAGGGGCTATTTCTTGAATGGGTGTAAGATGTGAGAAGTGATTTATAGTTATTTCATTGCTCTCGATTCTTGTTCTCATTTCTTGGATTGTTGTTGCTCACCTCCATTGAGTTTTATCATGGGACCCTAGGGAGTTTAGTAAAAGTTCAAGATGTTTTTTAAGCTAGTCTATGTGTTTAAGATGGATAGTTCCCTAGTAGTGTTATTCCCTCATAGGGGTTAGTATTGGTAAGTCCTTGACACTCCTCACGAGAGATTTTGGATGTGACATTATAATGAGCCAAGATTTTGGATTCTTTAAATTGATATAATCTTTGATAGCTTATGTCACATGATACACATAACTAATGTAACACCTAACTAAAATGAACCAAAACATATTAAAATTACATGTATAATATAATCATCGGTAGATAAAAAGATAATAACTAATTAAAATAATTATATATTATTACGTTATTTGATTAATATTTTGAAAATGATTCTATTCAAAGAACCATTTAAGAAAGGGGTGTTGTATTATATCTTAATAAAATAAATTGATCACATTTAAAAGTTTGTTTAAATTTATAAACTAATATATCAATATTTAATTATTTATAAATTTATATGAAATAATATTAAATACACTTAAAGTTTAAAATTCATTTTTCAATAATAACATTTTTTCTTTATATTTTGTATTTTTATTTAAATTACCAAATATAGAAAATTTAAAATTTGAATTTGATAAAAAACAACTTCATATTTTAATTTATAATGTCAAAATTAACTTAGGGTTAATTTTTGGAAGTAATCTAAAGAGATTTATTTTTAGGTGGAAATTGTAAAATATAATTTTTAAAAAGAACACAAATTTTAGGAAATTAATAGTATATAATATTGAATTGGAAATTCATGATACCTTTTTATAAGACTAAATATCTATTTTATAATTTAATTTTTAATTTTAAAAATGTCAGTTTTAATTTTAAGACCCTTATTTTACATTTTAGAAATTAAATTATATTTTTTAAAAAATAGTTTTTAATACATTATACATTTATTAATTTGTTAATTTAATTTTTATTACTTTTATAAATTGAATAAAATTAAATGAATTTAAAATTTTGAATTAGTAGGTCCAAATTATATACTAATTACCATTTAATTTTTTATGTATAAAAGATAAGTTACTTAGGTAAAAACTAGTTTCCGCGATGAAATCTTAAATGGTAAAAGTAAAAATATAGGAGTAAATAACCTCAAACATGTTTAAAACATGTGTGAAAATTTCTGGTTGATGTGTTTATAAAATTTATCACTTATCCTATCTATTATTTCTCAATTATGATCCACTTTATTTGACAGTGACTTCTAATTATTGAAAATTTTGGGGTATTTACAAAAATGTCATCCATTTTTACTTATAAAACATGTACTATTATCCCCACTTCCCCTTACACCACAACCCATTTCAAGAGAAAAAGTCTACCCAAAAAGATCCTCAACACTCCCAGACACCTTAAATATGTTATGGTCTTCTCAAAAGGCCATACTTCAAAGGTTTAATCCCCTTCACAAAGGATATAATCCAAGAAGTGAGGTATAAATTTTTAACTGCACCTTCCTCTTTTCTATTTTTTATATACCTTTATTCATCCTAAAATTACATTAAACTGAATTAAAATGATAATATCAGTATCATTAGTTTATTAGTATTTTATTCTAATTATGGTACAATAATTAACCACTTTTCTCCATTTTCTATTAAGAAAAAATTGTTAACCGTGCGTTGTTCTGGCTACCGAATCCATGGGGCAACACATTTCATTTTTCTTCACCAAATTTCAAGACTAGTCCTAATGTGGAATTTAATATATAATTATGATATCAATTAAATATTTATATTATAAAATGATAAAACATTTTATTCATTTTTCTCATTCTATGGAAAACAAAATGAACATCCATGCGTACATATGGACTACCACCACCATAGACTGATTGATTTTCATATTTATTTTCATCACCATATTATATGGATGGTAATGAAAATTATTTTGATAGAAAAATATAAAGTTTATTACATTATTAAGGTTTTATAAATACAAATTGGACAACCTATTAATATTACGAGACTACCAGAAGAAGGTGTTGGGTATGCAGTTTTCTGCAACTCATCAGGGACCAAACTGGGTTGTGTCCTAATGTAGGAGAGAGTGGTTATCACCTAAGGCTCATATTAGTTGAGGAAAAATGATAAGAAATACATGAACCATTACCTAGAGATAGTAGTAGTGGTCTCTGCCTTGAAGATGTGGCAGAACTACTTGGTTGGTGAACAGTTTACCATCTACTCCGACCATAAGAGTCTCAGATATATCTTATCATAGAAGGACCTAAACTTGAGTAAGTGGCAATGGTTGGAGTTCCTATATGACTATGACATTGAGATAGTCTATATTCTTGGGAAGGGGAACATGGTGGTAGACGCGCTTAGTAGGAGTTCTGGTTTACAACTACTGAGTGAGGCGACAGAGCATCTATCCATGATACAGATAACCTTCGTGGATGATGGTGGAGCATATTACGTTCATTCGATGACTATCAATCCTCCACTTTTACTGAAATTTAGTGAGGCACAACTTGTGGATGTTGACTGTGAGGCCCGACGTGCTCAGTTATCCTCAGTAAAAGCTCCTGATGATTTTTTGATAGGTGGGGAGCACATCATACTTTTCAGAGGATTCATCGTAGTACTAGTGACATTACGAGAGGAGGCATTGAGGGAGTTCCATTCATCCCCTTTGGTAGTACATCCTGGTGTGGTGAAGATGTACCAAGACATCCGATGTCATTACTGGTGTCTAGCAATGACGAAAGCGGTGGCAGCGTTTGTTTCACGATGCCTCACTTGTCAGCAAGTGAAGGTTGAGCACCAGGTCTCAGCAGGCTTGGCACAACCACTTGAGGTACTGAAATGGAAGTGGGATGGTATCTCTATGGACTTAGTGATGGGGTTACCACATACATCCAGGGGATATGATTCTATCTAATTGATCTTTGACCGACTTACCAATTCATCTCACTATCTACCAATCTAGTAGCAGAGATCAGTAGAGGGATTGGGATGCCTCTAAGTCTAAGATATATTGTGGATTCATGGGGTGCCTTCGACAATAATCTCAGACTGTGATGCACGCTTTATATCCCAGTTGTGTAATGGGTTGTAGGAGGTGTTCAGAACTCATCTGCGCTTGAGCACAACTTTTCACCCTTAGAAAGATGGTCAAACAAAGCAAACCATAAAGACCCTAGGGAAATGATTCATGCTTGCATCCTTGATTTTGATCGAAGTTGGAAGGACCACCTACCACTAGTGGATTTTTCATAAAACATAAACTATCATTCCACCATCGGAATGACACTATTTGAGGCCTTTTATGGGTGGCCATACAGATCACCTCTATGCTGGAAAGACCAAGGGGAGTTAGTACTCATGGGTCTGGAGTTGGTATGGGATACTATTGAGAAGGTTCAGATTATCCAAGAGTAGATGAGTACTACATAGGGAAGAAAGAAATATTATGCTAACAGGAGGCAGAGACCCTTGGAGATTGAGGAGGGAGACCATGTGTTCCTTTGGGTCTCACCCCGATGGGGATTGTAGAGATTTGGTCAGAGCGACAAGTTATCTATAAGGTTCATTAGAACCTTCCATATTTTGAGCAGAGTTAGTGAGGTGGCATACTACCTAGCTCTTCCCCCACAGATGCACCAGGTGTACGAGGTTTTCCACATATCACAGTTGATGAGGCATGTGCATGATCCATCGCACGTCATTGACTAGGGTGAGATGGACATTGACGATGGGGTGATGTTTGTGGAGTTCCTTTTGGAGATAAAGGATCAATAGGAGCGGGTCCTTCATGGATGTTTGATTCCTATAATGCACATTCAGTGGAAGCATGAGAATCTACCAAATATCACATGAGAGTGGGAGGCTCCAATTCATGCTCAATACACCATTTGTTTGATTATCCTTGTTTTGGATTTCGGGGACATAAATCCCTACGGTTGGGAGAATTTATTTTCTGGAAATTTCCATGTATGTTTTTTTAATTATATGGAATTATTTCAAGACCAAACGCTTTAATGGAATGTGATTCTGAGGCCCAGTGATATCGGAATAGAATTTTGAACTTTTATTAAGTTCACTTATGTAAACGTACGAGCGTGTTTTTCTAAATTTTGAACCGGTTCTCGAATTGAAAATATGGGGACATCGTTGAACTCAGAATGTTGAGACTCGCCTAGAAAGGACTTAACTTTAACTGACAAGGGTCAGACAAAAAAGTTAATTTTTGAACTTTTTAGAAAATAATAAAATAACTTAAAAAAAGTTATTTTTATTTTCTTTCACACCATTGAGTGGAGAATGGTAGCATTGCGGTGGGGAGACGAGGTGAAGAAGAGGCACATTAAGAGAGGATCATTAATGAATCATTAATGTACAGTGTAAAGACTCTTTAAATTAAGTGTAACAGCTACTCTATTTCATAAATGAAAAATCATAATGACATGACGTCACAACGTAATAGAAACACTGCGAAATGTTTTATTTTAATAAGCTAACGTGTTGGGGAAAGAAAGAATTAAACAGTGGACAATTCTCTGATGAAAAACTAGTGATTTTTCTCTCTAAAAAAGAACAACGAACACCGGTGTAACATTAACAACTTCGACGCACCTTGAAGAATGGATCTAGGAAGCAACGAACACCTTAGACTTCTTGAATCCTCGAAGGTGGAGCACTCCAATGACGAATGTCATTTGGGGTAGGGGTTTGTTTTGGTTTATGTTTTCCTCATTCATATTATAAAATGGAAAATGCGGAAAACCCATGAATAGGTTGATCCATGGATCTGGAGCTGTTATAAGAGGTTTTCATTCTTGGGTTTACTATTTGGGATTAATTTTATTATTAATAGAATTATAATCCCAAGCCTCCCCTGCTTTAAACTTCTAACGTGGAGGGCATGGGATGACACAAATAAGGCCCGATCCCCCTCTACCTTGTGCATTTTTGGTTGAAGAATGTTAGAAAATGTGTCAAGGAAATTTCAAGGTCTTCAAAGGGAAGGCAGTTCCCCACAGAGGCCAGAGGCACATGTGGTGTAAAAAATGGACTACCGGTGCAGACCCAGTGGTCCGCAGAAGAGCCCACCGGTGCGCCATAATGGTGCACCAGGAAGAGACACCAGTAGAGACTCAACCCGTAGCCATGAGACACACTCTTATGGGGAACACGATCTCCCAACCACATGCATGAGTTTGGCCGGCCACATAGCGATGACCTCAAACACACTGTGTGTTCGGGCTGGAGGAAACAGCTCCGCGGCGACCCGTGGGGCGAGCCAGAGTTTCGGACGCGGCTTCCAGACACATACCAGCAAGGCGGAATAGGAAGTGCGCGGGACAGACCCTCCCCAGTGGGATAAACCCATGGCCCAATAGACTTGACCTAGGCCGGGCTGGGTTTAAGTCAGGTCGGTGGATCCAGGTCGGACCAGACCCGGACCCAACCGACCCCTTTTTGGAAAAACGTCAATATCTTGCAAACCGGGCGTCCGATTGACAATCCGTTTGTGGTGTTAGAACCCTAACGATGAGGAGGATGTTTTGGAATAATATATAATGTATTTAATTGAATTTTTAATTCAATTAATTCAACGAGGAGAGGTTCTCCAAAGATCAAGTGTGCTTAGTGCGGAAACCATGCTGTTGGATGAAACCTAAAGAAAACTGATGAGCGACTCTATTTGGATCAGATACTATGGCCCAGTGAAAAGTAGATTATGTGTGATCCAGTAGTCACACAGTGGAGAGTGTATTTTGTGTGACCTGTTAGACCCCCGATACTTGACAAGAGGAGTACCTCATTATGGACATAAGTGGGAAGAGACTTCTGTGTGACCCAACATGCCCATAGTGGGGAGAAGATTTTGTGTAACACATCATACCCAAGGTAATCATCAGGGATGAGTACCACATAAGTCCTAGGTTAGTGGGAAGCAGCTTTTTTGTGACCCAGTAGGCCCACTGTACTCATTGAGGAGGAGTTCTCTTGAAACCCATGGTGTTCTATGTTATGATGGATGGTCTTACTTTCCTACTCTAGAATATACCTGGTGTGAGTTGTCTTGCTTCGTGACCATTATTTGTGGTTTTTTTTGTATTTCTTTGTAGTATTTACTTTATTTTTTGGTAGTCCCTACTGAGTATATTGTTACTCACCCCTGTAAGGGCTTCACCTACACGTGTTGTGTCTGGTCCAGACAATCGCTGACTTGACAGAGGACTTAGTGGACCAGGACCTGGTGGTGCCTAGTAAGACCAGGAAGGAAGGGTTTACTTATAAAACTTTCAGTAGCTACACTATAATTTCCCATCATGTGAGGTTTCTAGTGGAAAACTTCCAGTGTTTCTTTTGTACTTTCCTGTTTTCCAGTTTGTCTTTTGTTAGGTTTGTATTCTGGCTCATTTGACTTTCAATTACACTTGTTCTCAGTGGTTGTTTAGTGGCATTCTTGTTTACTTTTCCAGCTTTAGGACATGGTTGTGTATGCATTCATAAAAGTACTCCAGAAAATGCCTCCCACTTGTAGATTGATGCCTTCAGTGCTAGTCGCCAACCCCTGGCATTTGGGAGGCGGGCTTGGGGTTTGTCAGACATGAGCCATGGGGGATGGTATTTATATAGAAATTTATTTGATGTCATTAGATACCCATTTATCTTCCATGGGTTTAATATGTTATTATTATTGATGAAATAGTTAATGATTTACTTATATTAATCCATTTGAAAAGGACATGAAACCTATTTTTTCCTGGGTTCTTTGTGATGTGTTGAATGAGACCCATTTTCATCACATGGGTTCTTTATGATTTAAAAGGTGAATAATTTTTATTTAATTTTTTGAAACCTATATTATTTTCATGAGTTATTTTTGATGTGATAAGTGAATAATTTTCAAGAGACACTCATAAATATAGATGATGAAGGGTGGGGTTCTATATCACCCTCCAATGCATTGGTTAAAAGTTTACATCTCATGAGATAAGTATTAAAAAGTAAATTTTAGTTTCTCATAAGCATGATCAATGATGGTGTGGATCATGATTTCAGTGTTTCCTTATGATAATGTTTGTTCCATATTTTAAATATGTTCCATTATTTAATTCTTGTTCTCATGAATATATTATATTATCATTGATCATGTTTATTGAATCATGATTCCTTACTCTTTTGATTCATTCCATATACACTGATTTATGATCCAATATTTTTCGGGCATAAGTTTTTTATATATCCTGATTATATCCATATTCTCATCTTATGATCACTTATGATATTTGATCATTAATGATTACGTTTTCCATTACCGATCATTTGAACTCACATCTTTCTTATGATTCCATTTCCCTAGGTAGTGAATATAGTAAAAGTATAAAGTATATAAAATATTTTCTTATGATGAGAATTTTTGGGATATGTTGAAGACTCATTATGAATTAAGAAGTTTCATATATAATGGGAAAGATAACCAATTTATACAAAGAACCTGAGTTTTTTAGTCAATGTTTTATAATAACTCTCCAAAACTCTAAACCTAAAAGTTATTAAGTATGTATTGTAATGAAATATTTGTTTTAAGTTACATGGATGAGATTTTCACATTTTCAGGATACTACAGTTGGTATCAAAATAGGGTTTAGATAAATTTGGATTTTATGATGATATGTGTTGAGGATAAATTAAGAGTTAGAAATGTCATCAAAGGATGATAAGTTAAGTTTTATTACAATTTCATAGGTATAGACAACCCTTTCGGTTTGTTTTGGTAATATTATGGGGAATATGATAAGAGAACTTTAGAAAACACCCTAGGGATAAGTCTAACTATTGGATAATATCCTTAAATTTTGGTAAAGTAGAGATAATGTGGTTTTCTTATAAATAACATCCCTAACTAGATATTAAAAGTGGATATAACCTCTGAAAAAATGTATGTATGGGTAATAACTATGAAAAGGATGTATCATGTATTAACTTAATCATCACCTAGTGCATGAAAAAGAGGCCTAAATGTACAACTAGTTTAACACTCCTAGAGGATATACTTTGCTCAATCACATTCTCTTTATAAAGCATTATGAAAGGTTTATTTCTTAATTACTTTAAGGGATTAGGTTAAGAAGTAAAAGAGACCCTAAATCAAATAAAAGTGGATTGAACCCATTATATCAAAGGATGAAATTAGTGTGTAATTATAGAATAAATATTAGGATTGATTTTTAATATTCATATGATATTTTACTTTGATTTTATATGATATTATCCTAATCATTTTGGATTTAGTGTTTTGTTGAAATAGGATCATGAAAATGAATATGAGAATGGTATATATATCTGGAATCTACTATGTCTTATAACTGAATACGTTAGAATACTTAAATGGTTTAGAATCATAGTTTCTTCCTATTATGATAGAAAAGGTGAGTATCCTAGTGTTAACTATGGAAGTGAGGATAATATCTTAATGTAAATTAATTATTGACACTCTTAGATATTTTCATTAATGAGTGATTTTTATCGATGATATTCTAGTATATTCTAAAAGTTATAAGGATTAAGTGAAACATTTAAGGATTATTCTTTAGTAGTTTTACTTTAATGGTTTGGAAACATATATTAAATGGTATCAATAATCTTGAAAAATGATTTTATGACAAGGTTATATTTTTGGGATAACTATTGGAAAACACATGATTGAGGCATGAAAAAAATCATAGTTTTAATATATTCTTGAGGTAGAGGTAATAAAGGGTTGATTGATTTTAATAAAATTAAGTTAGATAGTATTTATATCCATGAAATTGATTATTTATGTAATGAAAAATTAATCCCTGATATTTTTGGTTAAGTATATCTAATTTCTGGGATTATGATATATATATATATATATATTTATTTTTGAATTTATTAAATAGTGATTAATACATTTAAGGGTTAAGAATAGAGTTAGGTTTTGGAGGAATGTATAATATCATATTGGTTTAATTTCATGAATATTAAAATGGTTTTGAGATAGGTGTGTTATAGAGAATATATGAATAGGGTATATAAAAACTAGGATACATGATTGCATGAATGGATAATTTTATTTAAGAAAATATATGTTAATTTTTATAACCTAATAAAGTAAGGTAAATGTAATATTATAAGATATATCCCCAATGATGGATATATTAAGAGTACCCTCACCTACATTAATCAGTGAGTAATAATCAAAATTATAAGGATATAATTTATTTAAGGGGGATAAAATGTAATGATCCGAGATTTTGGATCCTTTAAATTGATACCATCTACAATAGTTTTTATCTTACATAAAACAAAACTAGAAAAAAACCTGAAAAAATGAACCATGATATATTAAAATTACATGAATATTATAATCATTAGAATATAAATATATAATAATTAATTAAAATAATTATATATTATCAATTGCTTTGATTAATATTTTGAAAAGGATGCATTTATAAGAACTATTTAAATAAGGATATTGTATTTTACCTAAGTAAATTAAATTGATCATAGTTAAAGTTTAATTATATTTATATAATAATATATAAACATTCAATCATTTATTAATTTTTATGAAATAAGATTAAAGACACTTGAATTTTAAGAATTCATTTTCAATAAAAATGAATTTTATTTATATTTTGCATTTTTATTTAAACAAATAAATAGAAATTTTTTTATTCTTTTAATTTGATAAAAATAATTTCTTTTTTTAATTTAGAATTTCAAAATTATCTTAGGGTTATTTTTTTAATTTTTCTAAAAATATCGATTTTTAGGTAAATAGAGAAAAATAACGTTTTTACAAATTAAATAACTTCTATGAAATTATTACTATGTAAGTATTAATTTAAAATTCATGAAACTTTTTTATAAGACCAAATATGCATTTTATAAGTGAAATTATAATTTTAAAAATTATAATTTTAATTTATAAACCCATATTTGAAATTTTATAACTTAAGTTATATTTTTTGATTTTTTTAATACATCATACATTTATTATTTTTAAAATTAATTTTTATCTTTTTTATAAATTGAATAAAATTAAAGAAATTTAAAATTTATAATAAATAGTACTAAATTATATAATAAAACCCATTTTTAATCATAAATGATAAATTACTTAGGTAAAAACTTGTTGTCTTGGTGAAAACATAAATGATAAAAGTAATAATTTAAGAGTAAATAACCAAAAACATGTTTCAAAAATGTTTAGGAATTGAGTGGTTGAGATATTTTTCAACATTATTACCTCTAATATCCATTATTTCTCAATATTATAGTCACTTTCATTAATATTTACTTCTCATTATTGATTTTTTTGGTACTTATAAAAATTTCATCCCTTTTCACTTATAAAATGGGTACTCCTCTCCTCACTTCCCCTCATACCACAAACCAGTTATTTCAGCCAAAAATAAACCAAAATATCTCCTCAGCACTGCTATACACCATAAATATGTTCTTCTATTCTCCAAATACCACCCCTTAACATATTAACCCCTTCAAAAAGGAGATAATCCAAAGAGGGAGGTATAAATTTCTAACCGCTCCTTCCTATTTTCTATTTATTTACGTGCACTTATTCTTCATCATATTATATTAAAAAAACATAAAATAATAAAATTTGTACCATTGGTATATTGATATATTATTAAAATTATGGTATAAGTATTAACCACTCTTCTCCCTTTTCTATTAACAAAAATGAAATCGTTAACTGTGAGTTGTGCAGACTACCATCTTCATGATGCAACATGTTTCATTTTCATTCACCACCTTTAAATGATGGTAATAATGGGGAATTTAATATATTACTATGATACTTAATAAATATTTTATATTCTTAAATGATAAAACATTTTACTCGTTTTCCCTATTCTATAGAAAATGAAATCAGTATCCATGCATACGTGTGAACTACCGACTCCATGGAATGATTGATTTCTATTTTTTTCTCATCAAAATCTTACATAGATGGTCATGAGAATGATTTTAATGGATAAATATGATTTTTATAAAATTATAAGGTTATATAAAGACAAATTGGACAACCTATTAATAATATGAGTGATAAAAATCCATGGCAAATTCAACCATCAAAAAAGTGTTATAAGAGAAACATTATTTCGTTATACTATAAAATATCTTCATATAAGGTATACTATTCTTATAATTATTTAATAGTATGATATATAACACTAATAAACATGAAATAATATCATTATACTTTTGGTATATTGGTATGTAATGAACCATCCTAGGTTGACTTGACACATTACCCGATCAAGCTTTCCACAAGGCCTCAAGAACACCTCATCAAATTCCAGAGGCTGACGACTAGTGTAAAGGATCTAAAAGATATAGCGGAGAGAGTATACCCTATGATCTAAGTTAAATAGTATAAAAAATAACTAATACATACTCAAGGATAAACATCAAAGTATTCATAATAAATAAACCGAAATAAGGGAATGCTATAATAAATGGAATACATCATACAATTATACAGACTCAAAACATATGAAACATACAACAACGGGTCGCCCGCTGGGATGACCACATATATAAAATAAAAAACTAAAAATAAATACAACAAGTTAAATTAAAATTTTAGATCCAAAACACATTCCTAGTCTCCATGATGCTCGAGCTACACTGCCCATTCATGAGACTCCAAGCAAGTAGCTCTGCTCGATGAAGCAACACTAGTCCTTGACCCCATCCACCATGCAACCTATGCTCCAACCTAAAATCATTCATCTTGTCTACATGAACACTAAGGTGAGCACATAAGGGTTGATAAATAAATCTTTGTAAGACACGCCCAGTGATGAACCTATAATTTTCAATCATAATAAGTGAATGCACACATGATATGCCCAACCTAACCAAAAAACTAATAACAAAAAGCATAAAAAGAAAAACCTCATAAAATAAGGGCTGCAAAAAACAAGGGAAAAAACCAACCAAAAGTTCTATTCTGACACATGAGGGAAGTATATCCCTTCTATGGCCCCTAATAATGGATTTAAATATCTTGTTTCACCCATCCACATAATAACTAGTAGATTCACCAAATCTATATAGGAGCTCAAAGATGTCTAAAGGAAACAAGAAGAAATTACAAAACCCATGGTGTAACCATAAGCATCCACATGGAAAAAAATATATTGGGATCTAGGAATATAATCGAATGATCAGATATAGTGATAGGAATATCTAGGCTGACACAAATAGAGAACCTATCATCCATGAAAGTCCTGCAGAGCGAATCAGGAACCAAAGAAACTAGAATCATAGGGCATCAATGGTACCAAGAGTGAGAAAACATCCATAGTATCTAGATCCCACTCTGTGAGTGCATCAACACCTCATGATCCATAATCTCTTCTAGAAAGGGTTCACACTAAACTATAAGATGGGGTGCACTCATCAAAATTTTCCATTAGCTCTCTAAGCCTGTATAACCTCAACTAGCTAATGGAGGAGAGAACCAGATAAGGGCCAATGATTGATCCAAGATATCCCAAGGGTATCCTCCTCAAATCAAAGTATTGAGAAGAAACTGCCACAAATGTTATGACCAATGTCCAATGAAATGTGGTATGATCCAACCTTGTACCCACCATCCAAATAAATGAACTAGAAATTTCTATCAAATATAATCCAAAAAATCATGGAGACTATCCACGGTACCCTAGATATCATCATCCAACAAAAACGATATCATGGGATCTCAATGATCCTCCTTAGGTACAAACTAATACTTGGGGATCCCATGGTCATTGGGGTCACATCACAAAGAGAAACCAACTAGGGACTCCCCTACTACACCCAATATTCTAGTCCATGCCTATCCAAAAGATACTCAACTGGACCAATGTCCATATCATGAGCAGAAAACCCTATGAGGGTTCCTCTATATCATCCAAAGCAAGAGACATTATCAGTGTAGAAACATCCCAAACAGCCCTCAGTGGCCTCTAACTAATCCCCAATCAACAAAACATCCACAAGGGAATCTAAAAGGATGATAATTCTTAAAAGGGAATACCAATGTTCCTCATGAAAACCTAAAAAGAAGGAACCTACAAGGGATCCTTGGAATATGACAAACCTTAGGGAAACACCCATATAAGAAAAAATTAGCTGACATTCCCAGAAAACAAACCATCCATGGGTACCAACTCACCCACAAGGGAATCAAAAGAAACACCATGCCACTAAGTCATTCACAATAGCTGACCATCACATACACTAATCACTAAATTAGTAACCAACCCAAAAGGTAATCCATGAGAGTCCCTCAGAATAATCTCAATGCATCTCAATGGAACTCATCCTTTACTGCCATCCCATTATTTCAACCCCGCACAAAGAATCCAACATCTTTGATCCTAAAACACAAGAGCTAAACCTCAACAGATCCAACATCAAGAAACTAAATCCGATATGCAGGGACAAACCAAGATCTTCTAAAAGATACTTCTTGATCCCTTATTCAAAGATCCATATGAAATATCCTTGAACAAAACTGGCATGAAATCTATAATCCATTCCATCTAACAATCTCACAACCCTCGCCCAAGCCTCATAGATCACAACCCAACCCATTGGACGATTTTGAAACCAATACTTGAAGAAATCCTCCTAAAAATTTCTCCCATCCAAAACAACATCTTTATGACCTCTAAACATGGAAAGGATTCCACCATCATGACCTATGTAAATAAATTCTCATAATGGACCACTCAAAAGTCCAATTATAAACCCAGGGTAAAAATAGGAAAAATACACCCAGGGAAAAAAGTGCATATTTTTTACTTCGGGGTACATGACATATAACCCCAAAGTTCCTCCTTAGATATATTGCTTAGGCCACTCAATATGTACTTTTATAAAGTACATGGAGTGTGTTCCCTATACATGGTGTGTACCCCCACATAGGTTCCTACCTATGTACCTCAACCCCACTCAGCCTATACATTTCCATAATACATGTTGTGTACTTCCCTATAAATGGAATGTACCACACATAGGGTACCAAAACATGTACCCCCACAGAGGGTGAGGCCAATCCTAGTACATGGCTTCTGTATGTGTACCCCACATGGGATTTGGTCATGTACTCTACACGACCATGTACCCTCGACACACCCTGAGTTGACACTACATGGTGTGTAACCATGGTACATGGTGTGTAGTCCCAAACCTTCATCTTCCTCGAATAATAAGAACACATGGTGCGTGTTCTCTAAACCACATGTTGTGTACATGGGTTTTCCAGAATGGAAAACACCCAAAATGGCCCAAAACCCCCATTTCGCCCTGATTAAGCCTAGCTTAAACCTTAGGGGGTACCCAACAACCCATAAAAGGTTTAGAAATAGAAAAAGAGATGAACTATGGAGATTTATGGTATAAAATTGAAAAGGTTACACCTTTGAATGGAAATTGTCAAATCATCACATTGGATCCTCACCACACACCCACCGGGCCTCAATCTACCTCCAGACAAGCTCCCCAGGAACCTCCTCCTCCTCCCTCTCCCTCTTATATCCCTCTTCCTCTCATGTTTAAATACCCTAAAGGGGGATACCCATGGGAGTATGTGTAAATCCAAAGGAAAAAATAAAATAATAAAAAATAAAAAAGAAAAAGGAAGAAAAAAAAGAAAAAGAAAAGAAAATGGGCTTGGGTCTGGCCCCATCGGCCAATGCAAGGTTATGCCTTATCTAGGTAGGAACCCATGTTATAGATTTAAACATAGATACATAATAACAATATGATAATTCATTAAAAATATATCACCAAATGAAAAAATGTGAATAAATTAATATTTAACTAATTAAATATTAAATATTCTTTGCAGATTCAGACGTTCAAATTTATACCAAACTCCATTCCTAGGGAAAAACCTATTATTGTACCAATAGAGTTGTTTGAAAAAAAATATTTCAGATCATATCGTAGGATAATTTACTACTTTCACCAAAAAACTCCAAGGAACAAAATTTTCAAATTCCACCTGATTTTCACAGCCTACGATGATGAGAGCAACACAAACTCCCCACTGAAAATGCTTCTCACCACCAAGAATCCTTAGTAGTAAACCAGTATCCATTCTCTGTCTATGAACTAGAATAACTGATGCTATCTCAATCATCCAATTACTGGTCTTATAACATCTACAACTCTCTCCCAACACGAGATACATTTAACTATGACCGATATGATGATCCCTATCATAGGAGTATCCTTATAATCAACCCTCTACCCAAATGATAATTCACAGGGGCCAAACTACATCCATAACTAAAATGAAATGGATATACATGGACACACTACTCACACATGAGTCCCAGTATAAAAACCTACAACAAACCATGCTCATTCCCATCTAACCTAGAACAACAACCTCCATGTTTGAAAAATAAATTAAAAGAGGATCATGACCTCCAAAAACATATGGTGAACTCCCCACCACAAATATTTCCCTAAACAACTCCTGAATGAGCACTAGGAATCACACTCACATGATCCAAGTACTAACAAAACTAGGCTAACACACCTAAAACCACTAATCATGATCCTCACTTAGGTCAGTTCCAAAAAACTGAAGCACCCTCGACACTCCTCTTAAAAAACAAGGCATACCCCTCATTAAAAGATCAACCAGAAAACCACCCTCAACTTGGAAATCGATTCAAAACCACAAGC
This sequence comes from Viscum album, assembly GCA_963277665.1. NCBI lineage: Eukaryota > Viridiplantae > Streptophyta > Magnoliopsida > Santalales > Viscaceae > Viscum > Viscum album. The sequence goes on from OY728145.1 coordinate 913,559,303, forward strand.
ATCCAACCATGCTTCCAATACACTACTCAAAGCACACAAAAAAAATGATCAGGGTCAGGTGTCCAACCAAACCTTCCCTCTTATGCTAGCCATGAGACAATGAGTAATCCTAGCACTCCAATTCTCAAACACCAAGAATACTCATGACTAACCCCAACCTAGTGATAAAATTCATGAATGAATCCCAACAATGAATAACAAACACACCCAACCATGTCATGATTGATAGAAAGAACGTGGGACCCACAGAAAAACTTGATATAAAACATATGGAAAACAACTCCATACCAAGGAACATAAACCTATGACTTATGGGAAACCACCACCTTAGGGAAAATCAATCCAATACAAATATATCTTAGGCATTCTTTCCCTTATCAAGCCACCGACATGGCACTCAGATCCCATTACCGACCAACAAGGGTATCCATGCATTCCTTAATGAAGGGACTACATCTTCATCACTGGTGAGAATCTTACACATGATCCACATGACCTGTCATTAGAAGAAATCATATACATGCAGTTCAGTTCAGTAGAATTCCAATAAGTAATTAAATAAGAAAACATCGTATAACCATTTGCTAACACTTTAAACAACTGAACATCCACTGTCAGTTAAAGACCATAGATGATCATATGTCATGTGAATCCTATATTCCTATAATGTTTCATGAAAACTAGCCTCTTTCATGTGGTACAAGATAAAAAAACATTAATAAACAATAAATCCACAAAATCAAGTGCATCACACTAGGTGAAATCACACAAACATAAAAATGGATACCAAAAAAATCAATCTCATGCCTTTGAAACTTGGACTGTATTTCAGAAAAGGTGTTTGTGAAATAATATTATGATATCCATCATAGGTTTTGACACATTCCAACATATCTACCAACTCCATAAATAATAAAACCAGAAAATGATGATACCATTTTGTAACGAACAATCCCGGTTTGTCCCAACACATCACCCAACCTGTATCTCCACAAGGACATTAGTTCATCTCTCGGAATTCTAGAGGTTTTAGAAAAGTGGCCTTGGTCTAAAAGATACAGTGGAGAGACTGTACCTTTTTTTAATAGTGAAATAATAGTAGAAATAATGGATACATATGAAATTATAAACATCATAGTACTTATAATAAATTAATTGAAATACGAGAATGCTATAATAAATGGAATTTAGTATATAGTCATACAGACTCAAAGAATATGAAATATAAAACAACTGATCTCCCACTAGGCCAACCACATATAAAAAATAAAAAAAACTGAAGGTAAATACAATAATATCTACTACCAATGCCAAGATAAACCACATATCTAGTCTCCATGATGCTTGAGATACACCATCCCAATCCTAAGACTCCACATGAGTGGAACTACTCGATCAATCAACACTGGGCCTCATCCCCATCCATCACATAATATATACTCAAACATGAAATCATAAATCTAGTATTCACACACATTGAGGTGCACATATAGTGGGTGAGAAATAAATCTCAGTATGTCACCCCCAATGATGAACCTATAATCTTCTATTATAATAAGTTCATACACAAGTAATATTCCTCGCCTAGTTGAAAACTAATAAGATCTAGAATAAAAAATTCATAAAATCATGGATACAAACAACAAGGAAAAAAGACAACCACATGGTTATTGAATGAAATTTGAGGAAATCATACCCCTTATTTGGACCTCTCCATAGGATTTACAGCACATGGATCACCCATCCACCCAAGAATCACTGTGTTTTCTAGATCTACATAGGAGATTCAAGATGTCTAAACAGATCAGGCATAAATGTCAGACCCCATGGTGTAACCATATTCTTCTACACAAAAAAGTGAATCTACTGGGCACTAGGACTCTAATATAATGATCTGAACTAGTGACATGAACATATAGTCTAACACAACTAGAGGACCTATCATCTTAAAAATTTATGCATAATGAATTAGGTACCAACGAAATTGATAGGGTAAGGAATCCATGATACCAGGAGTGTGATATCATCTATGACATCTAAAACCCACTCCATGAGGGCTTTGACCTCTCACAAGCCTAAATCCCTTATATACTGGGTGAACACTAAACTAGAAGAGGGGGTGTACTCTTCCAGATTATCCATTAGCTCCCTCATCCTATTTAACCACAACTAAGAAACATAGGAGAGAACCAAATCTAAACTTAGGTATAATTCCCGATCAATGATATCCTAAGGGTCTCCAACTCAAACTAAATTACTAAGTATAAAGTACCTCAAATTTCACTACCAATGGCCAATGGGATATGGGATGATCCAACCTTGAACACACCATCTAAATAGATGAACTAGAAGAACCAATCAACTCTTGGTCATCAAAGCATGGTGCCTATTATTTGCACAAGAAAAACATTGGTGAAATTCACACATAATAAAACCTCATCCAAAATTTAAGAAAAATAAACTATCCAAGAGTGTTAACTCACCAACAAGGGAATCCAAAGAAACACCAAGCCATCAGGTATTTACAATAGATGATCATGACATCCAAAGATCACTTGATCAGTAACCCAACCACATGGAAATCGAAGAGGGTACCTCAGACTCATATCATCACATATCAATGAAACCAATCCATAATCAACATTATGTTGCATCAACCCAGCTCAAAGGCTCCAATAGATCTAATCCTCAAGCACAAGATCTAAACCTCAATATCTCTAACCTTGAGCTACTGGTCCCAACACAAATGGATAAACTAATATCTCCTTAGATATAATTCTTGATACCACCTTACCAAATCCATTTGAAAGAACCTCAAACAAAATATTCTTTACTTCCATAATCCATGCCAACTAACAAGCTTAAAACCCTCACCTGGGCCTCATGACTCAAAAACTAACCCAATGGAGAATCTAAGCCTCAATGAAATACTCCTAAAAATTTAAAACCATTCAAAATAACATCGAGATAGATTCTAAACACCTAAAGGATTCCACCATCCAGATCCACATGGAATGATTCTCAGAATAGATCACTCACAAGTCCAATTCTGACCCCAAGAAAAAAAAACAGGAAAATGAACAAAGGGAGAAAAAGTACATGATGTGTACTTCAGGGTACATGGTGTGTGACCCTAATGTTCCTCCCTTATTGTGTGTCTAATTCCAATCGAGGTGTGATTTTACAAAATACATAGTTTGTTCACCCTATAAATGGCACGTACCCCTATATGGGTACCTTCCTGTATACCTTAGACCCACTCAGTGTGTACACTACCGTACTACACGACGTATACTTCCCATCACATGGAGTGTAACCCAAAAGGGGGTTCCTAGCCATGTACCTGGCCATGTAACCCACACAGGGTTAGGGAAAGTGCAATTCATGACTTATGGCAGTGTACCCCACATGAGATTTGACCATGTAACCTATGCGACCATGTTCCCCCAACATGCCCCAAGTGACCACTATCTATTGTGTACCCCTAGTACATAACATGTAGTCCCAAACCATCAACTACCCATAACAGGAAGAATATATAGTATAATGACCCACCCTTTTTGTACATTAACATTACATCACATTTGAGGAATAATTAATATATTACACAAACCGATGCCTAAAGACCCTATTAGCATAGTGCCATTGGAAACATGAAAACATAAATAATGGTACATAAATGAGCTATATTATCTCCCATTAAGTTCTCCATGACTAGAAAAATTCTTAGAAACATATTATATAAAACATATCTTTGTAAAATATGGTAAAGGTAACATAAATGGTTTGAACTCAGATGATCAGTAAGGGTAAATAAGGGAGATATGTAAGCATAAACATGAGAATAATGGTATGAGAATGTGATCATAACATTAGAAGATCACACCCTCTATATCAAATATAAAAAACATGAATCACTATATAAAAATTGGCAGTTTATAAGACATGAATCCTAAAGGAATCAAGATCATAATCTATGGAATCATAACAAATGAATAAGACATAGAATTGTATCAGACACATAAACATTTAATACCATTTATTTTAAGTCAAGGTGCATTTCCAAAATTTATTAGGTTACTTTATGGGGACTAAACCTACTGGGCGGGACACACTTCTATCCTCAGTCACAATCCTTTTCTTTTAAGGGATTAGGTTACACCATCTTCCCATAGTGTATCGAGTTTCCCCATATCCCCATAGTGGATCAGGTTTCACCATATTTTCATAGGGGATCGGGTTTCCCTATTTTTACATAGTGGATTGGGTTTACCATATTCCCATAGCAGATCAAGTTTCCCCATCTTCCCATAGTGTATTAAGCCCATCGACTTGAATCCCATCATTATCTCATGAGATATAAATATGTACCCAATTCATTTAAGGGTGATATAGGTCCCAACCATCTCATAATGAAATCATACATACGTATTCTAAGAAATAATAAAAAATAAAATAATAAACCATGAAATTAAATGGGTATCATAAACATGTAGTCATATCATAACCTGTGGAAAAAGAGACAGGTTTCATAATCATTTCATCAAAAGAATAACCCATGAAAAGAAGTGAGTTACATAAACATATTACCGATCAAAAGGAAATGGGTTTTATAAACATATAACCCGTGAAAGAGAAAAAAGTTTTATAAACATCATTCCATTAAAACATAAACCATTTAGATAAAGAATATGAATAGAACCATTGGATAATTTACCCAGAAAGACATGAATAACACCAACATATGTCATCTTAGATGGAAAATAATTTTGAAACATCTTTTAAAAATGTTTATTGAGGAAAATATCCATTGATATTTTAAAAATGATTTTTAAAGCATAAATCCATTTAAAAATTTTCTGGAAAATAAATTTGAAAACTTATAAAGGAAGCTTTGAAAACAATTTGAAAACAATTTCTTTGAAAACACTTTGAAACAATATAAAGGATTATTTGAAAACCATAAAAAAATTAAAATCCTCTTTCATTAAAAATGGTCTTAAAATATTATATTTAAATACAATTGATAAAAAACTATTTCGTGGAATATTTTATTGATAATAAATGACATAATTTCCTCACATTGTTCTAAATATGTTCATTTATAAAATATTTGGGATTAGATCATTCAAATGAAAATTTGATGAAAATTCTAGTTTTGCCATTTTAAAATGCACTGTAGTATTTCACACACAAATATTTTAATATGAATTTTTTGAACTTTAAATATTGCAAAAGTGTTCCTAACTTAATTTTTTACAACTTTTTTTCCAGATATTAGAGCTAAATATTTCATTTGGTTGGACTAAATGGACCATGAAGGCAAAGGTAGGATGGACCCACCAGATTAGACATTGGTTCTGTATTTGGGCCATAACTCATTCATCCGAGCTTTTATTGGGCCAATATTTTGAGAGGATCTCTCCAACCCAATTTTTCACAAATAATTAGTATGGATGAATAGATGGTTCACACGTTTTGAGGTCAAATGAGTGGTTAAACTTGTATTAAAATATTTGGATGAGATTCCCCAATCACACTTGAAACCTATTTAAACCTAGCCTCACCTCCACTATATAAATTAGTGTTTTTATCATTTGGAGGGGTTGGGAACGTGAATTAGGATGTTGAGGGAAGAGTAAAAGAGATTCCACTCTATTTCTACAAACAATTCAATAAGGGTATATCTTGAAGCAAGAATCCCTTTTTCGAAGCCCTCTTCTTCTTCCTCATGTTATAATGTTTCTATTTTCATAATAAACTTATTTATAATTCTTTTATTTCTTATATTCTATTCTGTTTTGTTCAAATTTATTCTTTTATTAATCTTCCTAATTGGACTGTAATCAAGAGTAGAAACGTAATTGGGTTCTACCCTTTCTAAACCTTTACACATGAAAAACGCTTCTACGATGACTACATCGCCCATAGAAGAGTAGTTCTTTTTAGTAATCGATCTACCTATAAACTTTTTCATTAATTTATTTTGAATCAATGAGAAAATTTAATTCAATTAATAAGATCTATTAATTGGGTTTTTAATTTAAATGAAACTAAGAAAGAAATATAACAATTGACACAAAAACACGTGAGGTCAGAAGTTGTGTAAATTGTGAGAGTGCGATCTTAATCGGTAATAAAAGAACACACGAGATAAATTTGTAGAGTTAAAATATAATCCATAAACTAAATTAATCCTCATTTCCAGAGTGAATATGTGCTCTAATTAACTACTATACATAAGATAACCTAAGAACATCAATCAAAGCAGGGTGCTGCGATTGCATGTTCCGAAGCTAGCCTTGGGTTTATGTAATTTCATCTTTGTGGTTAGGTTAACTCCCATAGGGTTCGAGGGTTAACAAATTAGAGGATTATAATTAAGTTAATGTTAATATAAATGATTATGACAAATAATTTAGTGAATAGGTAGAGTTAGATTGATTACGCCTTTTAAATATTGTCTAAAAAACATCTTCTTGTTGTGTCTTTTTAATCGAAATTCATTTCAAAAATAAAAACAAAAGAAATGAAATATTCTTCTAGAAAAATTCTTCAAGTTTTATAAATGATAAACAACCACCCGTCCTTTCAAGTAGTGTTTTTATTTTATTTTATTTTATTTTTAGAATACCTTTAAGAAGTTTTTTTAATTTGCTTCCTCCTTTGAGAGACAACCTTGGTTAGCCACTCTGCTGCACCTAAGTAACCTGAAACTGAACATCATTTGAATGCACCCACGGCATCATCTTTCAAATTGGCTCCATTTCCAGGGAGGAAAGTAATTATTTCAACTAATTAGAGGTATTTATTTTATTTTAAATTTTATTCTCTTCTTTTCTTTCTTCCTTCTTTACCCAATATCATTTTCTTCTTCTTCTTCTTTTATTTTCTTCTACTTCATTTTAGACCATCAACTCAAATTTCTCATTTTTATTTTAATATGGTTCACTTTTCTTATTTTCATTTTTATTTTATTTATGACAAGAACTAATCTCTAAGATCTACTAGATCTTGATCCCAATATTAAACATATCCTTCGGGCTTGAATCAGACATTCTTAGTCTACAGGAAGTTTCAACATTCAACCAGTTGGAGAATTCCTCCACTCTCAAAACATTGAAATTGGAGGAAATTCAAATTCAACCATAAAAAAGAACCAATGGCTGAAAATAATAGAAATGAAATTAATAGAACCATTTGAGAATTGGATTCACCTGATATTAATTATCAACCAAATTTCATTGCATACCCAAATCTTGAATCAGACTTTGAACTAAAATCTAGATTAATTTACCTAATTCAAAAATTTCATGGCCTCTTTGGTGAGGATCCCAATAAACACCTTAAACAATTTAATGTGGTTTACTCAACCTTAAAACCAAGAAATGTTTTTGAAGATCAAATCAAACTAAGATCATTCCCATTCTCAATTTATGGAGCTACAAAGGACTGGATGTATTATTTAAAACCTGAAGATGTAACTTGTTGGAATGATTTGAAACGTATTTTCTTGAAAAGATTTTTTCCAGCATCAAGGACCACTTCCATTCATAAGGAGATATCAGGTATCAAGAGATCACAAGGGGAGTCAATGTATGAGTACTAGGAGCGATTCAAGAAGTTTTGTGCAAGCCATCCACATCACCAACTCAGTGAGCAACCCCTCATACAATACTTCTATGAAGGACTCAAACCTATGGAGAGAAGCATGGTAGATACTGTGGCTGGAGGAGCATTGGTGGACAAGACACCAGTAGTTTCACATGTTTTGATTGACAAAATGGCTTAAAACTCCCAACAATTTGGTGATCGAGGTACAACACATGTGAGGGGAGTATATGAGGTAAGTCCATCTTCTCTTGAAAGTCATTTGATTGATATCGAGTTGGAAGAATTGATAACTATGGCTAGACGGATTTCTTTGGATCAAAATACATCCCAACACCCTCCTTCAAGGCCTTGTGGCATTTTCACTAAGACAAGCCACCCAACTGACTGTATCCCCCCAACTACAAGAAATAGTAGATTGTGTAGCAGTGTTTCCTGAGAGACCATATCAACAATAAAAACAACCATATCCCCCAAAGAAGCTTGATTCCTTTTCACCTTCATACAACCATGGGTGTAAAGATAAATCATACATGAGGTATGGATCTGGACAAAAAAGGCCCACTTTTCAATAAAACTTCCAGCAGCCTCCGCTTTACAAGCAAGGTTTCTAACAACCCCAAAGGATATTTGAATCCCAAGCATCAACACACCAACAACAAGGGAATCCCCCACCAAAGGTAGATTATAATACTGATGATCTATTGAAACAAATTGTTCTTAATCAATAGAATGAGTTGAAGAGTCAATATTCGGATTTGAGGGAGTTGAAGACAAAAATGAACCAAATTGCCACTTCCCTCCATGAACTGGTAAGTAAGAACTCCTAAAATATACCTTCCCAACCTATTCCAAATCCCAAGGGGAATGTCAGTGTCATCACATTGAGAAGTGGGAAGAAAACAACTGATACATCTGTACCTATCATTCCACCAGGATTCATCTCAACTCCAGAAAAGCCCTATTTCACACCAACTGATGACTAATACAAGGAGAAAGACAAAGGTAAGAAAAATATTGATGATGTTCCTACTAAACCACTTCCATTTCAAAACAGAGTTGTACAAACCAAAAACAAGGATGAATAAGCAATGAAAAATGAGGTTTTGGATATATTCAAGCATGTGGAGATCAAAATTCTTCTACTTGAAGCCACCAATAAGACACCAAGGTATGCGAAATTCTTAAAATAACATTGTACCAATCGAAAAGGGATCAAGGGAAATGAGAGGATTAATCTTGGAAGGAATGTTTTAGCACTCATTACACCAACTATAGAAATTCCAACAAAGTGTAAGGATCCAGGGACATTCACCATACCATGCACCATAGGGGTGTTACACTTTTTTGATTCTCTTTGTGATTTGGGAGCGTCCATAAATGTGATACCGCACTCTGTATTCTCTTCTTTGCAGGTTGGTGAGCTGAAACTGACGAGAGGTTGAAAAATTTCTCAAGGCAGGTATAATCTATCCAATTTCAGATTCCCAGTGGGTGAGTCCTATATAGGTTGTGCCTATAAAAAGTGGTGTTACAGTTGTTAAAAATGAGAAAGATGAGTTAGTTCTAATGAGGGTGAAAAACAGTTGTCCTGTGTGTATTGATTATAGGAAACTAAATCAGTCCACTCGTAAAGACCATTTCCCCCTCCCATTTATTGATCAGATGCTTGAGAGACTAGCTGGGAAAACACACTACTATTTATTGGATGGATTTTTGGGATATTTTTAGGTTCCTATTACTCTGGAGGATCAAGAGAAGTCAAGATTAACTTGTCCATTTGGTACATTTGCCTACTAAAAGATGCCATTTGGAATTTTCAATGCCATAGATACCTTCTCGAGATGCATGGTGAGTATTTTTTATGATTTTTTTGATACCTACATGGAGGTATTTATGGATGATTTTATAGTGTATGGGTATTTATTTTATGATTGTATCTCTAGTTTGGGAAAGGTGTTGAATCATTGTATTGAGAGGAATTTAGTCTTGAACTTTGAAAAGTTTCATTTTATGGTAGAGCATGACATTGTCTTAGGGAATGTAGTGTCAAAACATAGGATAGAGGTTGATAGATCTAAGATAGATATTATTTCATACTTACCATATCCTTAATGTGTGTGTGATGTTAGATCTTTCCTAAGGCATGCATAATTTTATCAGTGCTTCATTAAATATTTAGTAATATTTCTCTTCCTATGTCACGATTACTTCAAAAAGATTTTGATTTCATGTTTGATGATTCTTGAAGGACTTCATTTGATGAGCCAAAGAAGTGTCCAACCACTCTACAGATCATACAACCCCCATGGTGGTATATTCCTTTTAAGATTATGTGTAACGCCTCCAACATTGTAGTTGGAGCTGTCTTATCTTAGAGGATGGAGGGACGTTCACATGTGATTGCCTATGCATCGAGGACACTATATTCAGCCCAATAAAACTACACAACCACAAAAAAGGAGTTTCTTGCTGTCATATTTTATTTAGATAAATTCCATTCATATTTATTGGGCTCTAAAGTAGTTGCTTTTTCTGACCATACAGCTCAGAGGTACCTATTGAAGAATTCAAATGCAAAGCCTAGGCTAATCCGATGGATGCTCCTTCTTTAGGAATTTGACAATGAGATAAAGGACAAGAAGGGGTTGGAAAACCTAGTGGTGAACCACATGAGTAGGCTTACTCACACACTAGTGGATGACACCTTAGACCAGGTACCACTTCGGGACACTTTCCCCAATTAGCATCTTTATTCCATCTCAGGTATGCATCCTTAGTATGCAAATTTAGTTAACAACCTTGTTTCCTCTGATCTACCTACAAATTTAAAGAAACATCAAGTGCAAAAATTAAAAAACGAGTCTTGATATTATGTGTGGGATGATCCATACCTCTGGCGCATGTGTAGTGACCAAGCTATTAGGAGGTGTGTTCCTTATCATGAGTTTGAGTCTGTTGTACAATTCTATCATACACTTTCTTGTGGTGGATACTTTGGACCCCAATGGATAGATAGGAAAGTTTTGGACTCTAAATTATATTTTCTTAGATTATTCCAAGATGCCCATGTGTTTTGTAAGTCATTATCTCGTTTCTAACACACTGGGAACATTTCTAAGAGACATGAGATGCCCCAACAACCCATACTATTCTGTGATATTTTTGATGTATGGGGCATCAATTTTATGGGTCCTTTTCCTAGTTCCTTGGTTTTTTATACATTTTGGTTACTGTGGATTATATGAGTAAATGGGTGGAGGATAAGGCCACCAGGAATGATGATTCTCATATTGTTGTAGACTTTGTCAAAGTGATTTTTTTGTAGGTTTGGAGTAATGAAGGCCATCATCAGTGAACAAGGGACAAACTTCTGTGATCAGAATCTTTCTTCCCTTCTTTGGAATTATGAGGTGACACACAAAACATCAACACCATACCACCCCCAAACAAATGTCCTAGCTGAGGTTTCAAATCCTGAGTTGAATTTTTTTTGGAGAAAATCGTGCATCCAAATAGGAAAAATTGGAGCAAGCACTTGGATGATGCATTGTGGGCTTATAAGATAGCATACAAAACACCCATTGGTATGTCCACATTTTGGATTGTTTTTGGGAAAGCGTGTCATCTCCTCATGGTTGTTGAGCATCGGGATTATTGGGCTATAAATAAATTAAACATGGATTTGGCCCAAGCTGGAATACAATGGAAGCTAAAAATTCAAGAGCTTGAGGAGATTCGATTGTCTTCATATGAGAACTCAAGGCTCTATAAGAAAAGATCCAAAGCATCTCATGATAAAATGATCCAACAAAGGGAGTTTTATATTGGAGATAAATTCCTTCTCTACAGTTCAGGACTGAAGCTGATGCCTAGTAAGTTGTGTTCCATATGGTTAGGTCCTTATGTTGTGAATAATTTTTTTTATGGTGTAGTGGAGATCTCACAAGAGGACACAATAAGGAGCTTTACAGTCAATGGAAAACGTTTGAAGAGATACATTGAAGGAATTCCTACTGATGCAGTGGATTTCATCACACTGCATGACCCCATCATCACTTGAGCATATGAGGCTGTTCCTAACCCTTTCACTTCTTTGTTCTTTGTCCAATTAAAAATTATATATTCCATGTGCATATATTATCTCATGGGTTCACATTGAGGACAATGAAATATTTTAATTATGGGGGAGGGAACCTTTAAGTTTAGTAATTTCAATTGTTTTTTTTTGTTTTTTCAATGATTTAAAAAAAACACTGCATGTTTTACAAATTTTGTGCGTTTATTTTTCAATTTTTTTGTGTGTTTTTGAAACTTTTGAGCTAAAATGATTCTCATCGCCATTTTTAAATTCATATCTATAATTGAAACAATTTATCCCACGAAACCAATCTTAAATGATTTCTGAAAATAACTTTATTTCAAGTTCAAATATTTAGTAATTTAATGAAAAGTACACTGAATTTTGAATCCCATGACACATATCACTATCTTAATATTTGAAATCACTTTACTATGATAATTATGAACCATTATTTTCATATTCTTTACATTTACCTCACTTCTTGAGAGAACCAAACCATGCTTGATTTAACCAGAATTTGATTTATTCCTGTCAAAACTTGTGGGTTTGAGGTACTTATGTTTAAATGATTGCGGCATTTGTTTGGAATTAAAGCCCCTATTTCAAAGAATCCTTTTTTATAATGGCATACCTTGAACATTTAATCCTTGTAACCCTTAGAATCTATGAACAACCTATTAGGTTATCCACATTACAAGCCAATTTTTCCTATCCAACCAACTCTTGAAGTGAAATTGCATAATCTAGTTGAACTTAAGTGTGGGGGAAGCTAACTTGTGTTGTGCTACCACATTCTGTGATAATTTGGGTGGAAAATTAAATTCTAAAGAGATGTGTTTGCTACTGAAGAAAATAATTATATTGAAATCTGTGCATTTTCTAGAGCTTTCAGGGTAATTTAAGCTGTGCCTTTCTGGAGATTCTAATAGAGGGATAAAGTTGTGCCTATCTGGAGCTTTCAAGAAAATCATGTTTGAGAAGATTGAAATTTTTACTGCTGAAATGTTTAATGGTGTGAAAATTCCTTTATTTTTCATGATGATGAACATGAATCTATGCTATGGGGATTGAGGAGGAGACCATATTAAAGTGAAAATTAGATTAATGCAATTTTTCATCAAAAAGAGTCAAGCCTTCCTCATTCAGCCTCAGAGTTTTTCACATCTAAATCCTACCAAATGAAAGCCACAAAACAATCCTGAAAATTCCTCATGATAAAAAAATTTCCTTGACTCACATCGGGTGGTGATGTACAAATTTATCAAGCCTATGGTGACCCTTGTATGAGTTTGTATGAGAAAGACATTGCTAAAAATTGACATTTGTGTGATAAGAGAAAATTCAAGTAAGGTAAGTGTTTTGTGCATGTGAGGATAAATGAAGTGGAAATATATTGAATGATATAAATGGAGAAATTAAAATAATGGTTTTTTATGTGGCATGATATCTTTTGTTTCATGGTGTGGAATTGTTGGATCTCAAGGATATGTGTGTTAAAATTTGTTTTGATTTGATATTGATGTTTACTTGATATGAGGTTTTTCCTAGGAGTGCAAAAGGGTAAGTATGGGGGAGTTGATAAAACACTATTTTTTTGAATATTTTATTGATAATAAATGACATAATTTCCTCATATTGTGATAAATATGTTCATTTATGAAATATTTGGGATTAGATCATTCATTTGAAAATTTGATGAAAATTCCAGTTTTACTCTTTTAAAATGCACTAGTATTTAGCACATAAATATTTCAATATAAATTTTTTGAACATAAAATTTGTAATAGTGTTAATCACTTAATTTTATACAACTTTTGTTCATGATATTGAAGCTAAATCGTTCATTTTGTTGGAATAAATGGACCATGAAGGAAAAGGTGGGATGGACCCGCCAGATTGGACATTGGTTTTGTATTTGGGCCATAACTCCTTCATACGAGCTTGTATGGGGCCCATATTTTGAGAGATATCCAACCCAATTTTTCAAAAATCATTATTCTAGAAGAAAATCTGGTTCACACGTTTTGGAGGTCAAATGGGCAGTGAAATTTGGATTAAAATATTTGGAAGAGATTCCCCATTCACACTTGAAACCTCTTTATAGATAGCCTCCCCTCCACTCTATAAATTATCTTTTTTCTCATTTTTAGGGGTTGGGGACGTGCATTAGGAAGTTGACAGAAGATGAGAAGATGTTACAATCCATTTCTCAAAGAAATTCAATAAGTTTATCTCTTGAAGCAAGGATCCCTTCGTCGAAGCCCTCTTCTTCTTCCTCATGTTGTAATATTTGTGTTTTCATAATAAAATTCTTTGTTCTTATTTTATTTATTATATTATCTTCTGTTTTTTTCAATTTTATTATTCTATTAATATCACTAATTGGTCTGGAATCAAGAGTAGAAACTTTATTGGGTTCTACCCTTTCTAAAACATTGCACATGAAAAACATTTCTACGATGACTACATCGCCCATGGAAGAGTAGTTCTTTTTAGTAATCGATCTACCTTTAACCTTCATCATTCATTTATTTGGAATAAATGAGATAATTTAATTCACTTAATAATATATATTAATTTATTTTTAAAATTGAATTAAACTAAGCAAGCAATTGAACAATTGACACAAAAATACGTGAGGTCAGAAGTTGTGTAAATTGTGAGAGTGTGATCTTAATCGGTAATAAAAGACCACACCGGATAAATTTTTAGAGTTCAAATATAATCCCTAAAATCAATTAATCCTCATTTTTAGAGTGGATATGTTCTATAATTAACCATTGAACATATTCTAACCTTAGAACATCAATCAAAGAAGGGTGCTGCGATTGCATGTTCCGAAGCTAGCCTAGGGTTTAAGTAATTTCATCTTTGTGGTTATGTTAACTCTCATAGGGTTAGAGGGTTAAAAAATTAGAGGATTATAATTAATTTAATGTAAATATAAATTATAATGACAAATAATTTATTGAAGAGGTAAATTTAGATTGATTTCAACTTTTAAAGACTGTCTAAAAAAACATCTTCTTGTTGTGTCTTTTTAATCGAACTTCATTTCAAAAATAAAAACAGAAATTGAAATCATCTTCCAGAAAACTTCTTCTAGTATTATAAACAATAAAAATCCCCCCATACTTTCAATTAGTGTTTTTATTCTCTTTTATTTTATTTTAATAATACCTTTAATAAGTTGTTTTATTTTACTTCCCTCTGAGAGACGACCTTGGTCAACCACTATGATGCACCTACGTAACCCGAAACTGAACATCATTTGAAAGCGCCCACGACAGCACCTTTAAACATTTTTTAAAACTTTTCTAAGTACATGATTTTTTAAATTCATGGTATGTTTCTCAAATAATGAAAAATTGAGACACAACTACTTTACCAATTTGGTAACTTTTGAAACACACACTTCATGAAAGAGTGATCATAAAATGGATATGAAAATATCCATAAATTTAAGGATAATAATAATATAATATATTCATGGGTATCATATATACCACACAAAATAAATGATTGGTGAATATGGAATACTTTTTGGAAATCAGGATGAGCCTGTAAGGGGCGACGCCACGTTAGGGTTCCCTGTCGTCGACTCTCTTCTGCCATAGATTGAATTAGGATCTACTCTTCAGCGCTCCAGCTCAGTGCTTCATGACGACGGTTCATCTCCCAAGGGAGACGTCATTCTTCGTGGGTGAGACTGTCTTGGTATTTCCCACCATTTACTGGCCTGCTTCTTCTCTCCCTCTCTTCGCTGGGTAGGGCTTTTTTGGCAGTGCGGTGGCTCCAGCGGTCATCTCTCCCGCTCCTTCTAGATGAAGATCGATGAAACGATTCTGTTCTAAGATGGGTGTTTTGTGGCGGGTTGATGTGGTCTCTAGGAGTGAATGAGAAGTCAGTGATGGGATATGGTTCTATTTGCAGCATGGCCTCATGGTTGCCTTCGCGGTTCTGATTTTTGTCTTGATTTTTCCCCTTTGATTTTGATTTGGATGTGGTTGTGGATGGTTTGAGAGATTCAGGCAGCGGTGTATATGAGATTCATCTATTCTTCAGGATTTAGGTTCTTTGGGATGCATTTTATATGATGTGTTCGTGAGAAGGGTTGCTGAATTTGGGAATGGTTGAGGCTTTGGTGTGGGATGTGTGTTTGGTTCTTCGGTTTCTTGTTGCACTTAAGTGAGGATTTTGGATGGCAAGGAGGATAGTGAGTTTCCTCTGCTTTGTATATTGAGGATAGGAGGAAAGGTTTTGGTTTTGGTGGTCCATTTCTTAAGTGATTCTGCAACCATTTGTCTACAAGAAGCTGCTCCAGATGAGGTTGAGGGAAATTAGTTCTCATTGTTTCATGGATTCTCGGAATCAGAATTTTGATAGGGTATGTATTTTTACATCAGTACCAGGCCCATGCTTTTGGCATGGGATATCTAGTCATGCTACTATGAGACAATGGAAGCTGGTTTTTAATGTATTTTGTTGCTGGGAGGAGTTGATCTCTTATAGGGAGGGTTGTTCTTGATCTTTAGTTTTGGTATGTTGGGACTTGGTTTGATGTCTAAGTCTTGATGTCATGGGTTTTCCCCCTTTCTTCCCTTAAAAGGGAGTTTTATCAAAATAAAAATTTGAAGGCCTTTGGGCCGTTGGATGGTGAATATGACATAAATCTCACAAAAATAAAAGTGAGACTAGAAATCCACTTACCATATGTATTGACTCTCTTCATACTCATACAAACCTACTTTATAATAAATATAAGTTTATTTTAAATATTTCAAAGAAACATATTGTTATATCTAATACCATATATTGTTTTATTATGAATTTATATTACCCTTTATTAATAATTCCATGTTAAGGTTTTGTTTCAGGTAATATTATCTTTGTTTTTTGCACGTGTCTTAATTTGTTATATTTTTTCTCCTCATAATTATATCATGATTTCAAGAATGTGAAACATGATATAAATTTCATTTATATTCATTATATATTTATCTATAATAATCTATGAAATATTGAAATATAAAATTGAATAGACCGTTCACGAAGATGGTATGTCGTATGTACGCATGAACGCTGTTTCTGTTTAACTATCGTATTTAAAGAAATAAAGTAAATGAAATATATTTATATACATAAAAATTAAAGTATAATTACTATGTCATATATATAATATAATTTTACTGAACCCATCTTTAATTTATTCCATTAAGTGTGTGAATGAATCACATTGCTTTGAGGGGGCGGTAGTCCACACTTCTGCAAATGAAACTATCATATATACACAAAATAGAAAGCATGAAGGTATGCGTTATATAATAATTAAATAAGTATAAATAAATAATAAATATCATGTATATATATTATAAAAATATATTATACATCATAATTCCCAACCATGAGAGGTGGTAAAGGAAAAATGAACAACATCATTTCATGAGGCGGTAGTTCACCGTACATAAGAAAGGAAAGTTTGTTACCCAGTTGATGGAAGTGTGTGTAAGTGTAGGTAGAACCCTTAATATAAAAACATCTCAGTATATTGAGTATACTGAGGTTATTATGTAATCATGTAATAAAAATAATTGAGGTGGCAGAGAAAGAAAATAAAGGAAAGGATCTTGAGGAAGGGTGTTACCTCTTCTTTGGGTAACTCATTTTGGTTTTCACCAAAGGGCTTCATTGGTTTGACTTATGAACAAATGAATGATTAAAAGAGGAAGGAAGGGATTTTGAGAAGTTAATTGTGTAGATATTTTTTGATCCTAAGTAGTTTGAGAGTTTTGAAGAAGGGGGATAGGTGGTGGACTTTTATAAGGGAGGAAGGGTACACACTTGGAATTTTTGAAAACAAGTTAGGTGTACCCACGTTTTTAGCTAAAAAAGTCATAAAAACAAATAAAAATAAATAATTGAAGGTTTATGTCGTAAATATGGTCATAAAATGTGTTTTGTACAAGTTTCTAGGTCATTTGGTCCCTTAAGTTTAAGGTTTAGTCCCATGTTAAGCTTAATTTTACCTTAATCACTGTAATTAATTTTAATCACTTTCACAAATATTTTTAGTAAAAAATTAAGTTGATATTATTAGACTATAAAAATTATACTGATTAAAATTTTTTATTTCCATTTTTTAAAATTCAATTCACAGAATATGAAAAATTAAGTTTAATGCTAATCCTGCAGACATAGCGAGAAAGCAGATTTTTTTAAAGTGATAATATTTAAAAGTTCATTAATATATTATATCAAAATTCAATTGAAAAATTATTCCAATTAAATAAATTGGATTAATAGATATATAATTGATCTATTGTGAATTTAAAACCAACTTAAAATATAATTTAAATATATAAATAAATTAGAGGAAAAAACAGTTTTGAATTAAAATTCAGTATTTTGGACTATTCATCAAAAAATAAAGTCCCTCAGAAAAATCCCAAAAATTCACCCAAATATAATTTTTATATTAATAATTAAAAAAAGTTTATTTTATAAAATTAAATTTCTAAATTTTTCTAAATTTAATTTTATTAGTTTTCACAGAAGGACATAAAAAGTAGTTCTTTTAAGAAAATAGTATTTTCAAACATATAAAGACTTTACTAAAAGTTATGTCTTATTGTCAATATGATTTATCTGTATAAATAATTTTTTAAAATTAGTTATTACTATTCCTAGTACTATGTTTAAAAAATATGTTATAACTATCTTATTTAAATAATTATAATAATAAAATATTGTTTCGTAGAAATTTGGTGTTGCGTGTAACACAAGACAAGTAAATGGTGTGTGTAACATAAGCTTATCTTGGTCTATAGTATTATAAATGTTTTGATTAGTGTAGGGTACAATTAAATACATAAAAAAATTAATTTATTTGAGAGAAAAAAAGGTTTATAAAAACTCAGGGTGTTACATTCTACCACCCTTAAAAATGAATTTTCCCTTAAAATTCATTATTCTGATACAAACAAATGGGGATAATTCTACCTCATCATATCCTCAAGTTCCCACATAACTTCCTCTAATTGGTGATTTATTGAAAAAAATTTGACTAGGTGAGTGGTCCTATTTCATCGAACTTTCTATGTACAATCCATAATTTCAAATGCTTGTTCTTCATAAGAAAGATCATGCTCGAGTGGCATGACATATGAGTTTTGTACATGTTAAGAGAAAGGTATGTAATTTATAAAAGAGATACATGTAAAAAATCATGGACTTTAGATATATTTAGAGGAAGTTCCAAGTGATAGGCTACCATTTCAATATGATCAAGAACCTCAAAGTTACCAATATACCTAGGGCCTAGTTTACCTTTCTTCCCGAACCTCATAACCTTCTTCCATAGAGAAATTCATAGAAACCCATTCTCACAATCTTAAAATTATAGGTCATGATGAATTTTATCAACATAAAATTTCTATCAACTTTGTGCTACCTTGATATGATACTGAATGGTTCTAGCCTTCCCGATCATTTCTTCAGCTATATCAAGTCCCAATAGATTTTTTTCTCCAACTTTATACAAGCACATTGGAGCCCTACATTTCTTCCCACAGAGGGATTCATAAGGATCCATATCAATTCTTGAGTGAAATATACTATTGTAATAAAACTAAACTAGAGGATGGTGTTTATCCAAACCATCTTTGAAATCCAATGAACAATATCTCAACATATCATCTAGGGTTTGGATTGTTCTTTCAGACTGAGAATCCATATAATGATGATAATAAGTGCTTAAACTCAATTGTATATCAAGTTATTAATGAAGACTTAAATAGAAATTTGAGTTATACCTTGGATCCAAATTATATACAATAGAATATGGTACTCCCTGAAAACTTACCACTTTTTTAATGTATATCATAGAATGATTATATATAGAGAATACTTCTCTAATAATGATGAAGTGTGATGAATTAATAAGGCAACAGACTACCACACATATATAATTAAACCCTTTAAAGGGTTTGGGGAGTTTAATGACTAAATCCATAGTGATGTTACCCCATTTCCATTATGGTATAGGTAATGGATCTAACATCCTATTAGACTTTTTTCTTTCAACTTTAACTTTATAGAATACCAAGAACTAAGTTACTAACTCGGCGATATACCTCTTTTTGAAATACCACAAAAGGTATTCCTTCAAATATCTATATGTCTTTGTACTTCCAGGATGGATAAATAATGAAGAACTATGTGCTTCTATAACAACTCCTTGAAATCTGGCATGGATGAAACACATGCATAGTTCTTGAACCTTATCATCCATCCAGATGAAGGTTAGACTTTGAAACATATCTAAACTTATTTTATAGCTCTACATCTTCCTTGTGTGCCTCTTTGATCTTCACTTGGATAGAGGTCTGAACATTCAATTGAGAAAGATAATATTTTCCCCTTCCTTTAAGATTTCCAGATCTATCCTTTGAAAATTCATAAATATTGGATCTTCTACAATCCTCATCATGGATAAGCTATCATGATCCTTTATACTCAAAGTATCATCCACCTTGTTCGCTTTCCCAGGGTGGTAATGTATTTAGAAATCATAATCCATTATCAGCTCTAACCATCTTCTCTGGCGCATGTTCAAGTCCTTCCATGAGAATATATATTTCAGACTTTTATGATCAATATATATATCACACCTTTTCCCATAAAGATAATGTATCTATACATTTAGAAAAAAAATTACCACTGCCAACTCCAAATCACGAGTTGGGTAATTTCTATCATGGATCTTCAACTATCGCATGAAATTAGCGATAACCATGTTATTTTTCATAAGAACACATCCCAACCCCTTCTTGGATGCAACACTATAGATTAAAAACCCTTCCCCTCTAAAGGGTAATGTAAGCATAGGTGAACTAAACAACCTTATCTTTATTTCCTTGAAATTTTCATCACATTATTTTATCTTGAAGAAGTCATCCCCCTTCTGTGTTAACTTGGTCAAAAGAATAGATAGTCATGATAAATTCTCTATAAACCATCAATAATATCTATAGAAACTAAGAAAACTATGGATCTCAGTCACCGTGGTCAGTCTAGGATAGAATTCAATAGATTCCATCATTGATGGATCTACTGTTATACCTTCTCTAGAGATTATATGACCTAAAAAATGAAACCTTTTGTAGACAAATTCACACTTTATAAATTTTTCATACAACTTCTCCTTCCTTAGGGTGTTTAGTACAATTATCAAGTGGTCTTCATACTCTTCCTTTCTCTTTGAATAGATAAGGATGTCATATATAAGTAGTACTACAACCTAATTGAGATAATCTATAAAGAATCTATTCATCAAATCCATGAAGATAAGATAGGAATTAATAAGACCAAAAGTCATAACTATATATTCATTGTGTCTATACCTTGTATGGAATTTCATCTTGGGTATATCCTCTTTCTTGACCCTCAATTCATGATATCTAGAATGAAGTTCAATCTTGGAAAAGTATTGGGATCCACATAGATGATCAAATGAGTCATCAATACGAGGAAGACGATACTTATTATTGATCATGATCTTGTTCAAATACCGATAATCAATATAGAGTTGCATCGATCCATATTTATTTCTCACAAAGAGGAAAGGTGCATCCTAAGGTGACACACTTGGACAAATAAATCCCTTTTCAAGGTTTTCTTATTGTTTCTTATTTAATTTCTATAACTCAATTAGGGATATTCTATAAGGAGTATTCAAAATTGGTGTGGAACCAGGTATGAGTTCTATCAAGAACTCAAATTCATGTTTTGGTGGAATGATAGACAACTCTTCTATGAACACATCCAAAAATTCCAGAACAATAGGCATATCTTTTATGTTGAGTTTCTCCTTAATCATTTTAGAAAAAAATTCCTTCTGAATGGGAATTAAGACTAATACACTAGATTTAACCTCAATAAAATGTTCATACTTATCGCCACATTGATATACAATCATAGGTTGGTTTGAAATGTAAAACATAACTTCTTTTCCTTGATTTTTGATGTAGGGTTTACGCATAGAAATCTAATCCATTCCTAAGATGACATAAAATTCAACCAGGGGAATAATGAAAAAATTTGTAAGATGTACATTCCCACAAACATCAATGGGAGAGGAATCATAGAATTTAGATTCAATCATTATACCATTAGGGGTTTGTACTTATAATCACACATATAATCATTTGAGTGGAATATTAATACCCTTATAAAATTCTTTAGATATGAAAGAGTGGGTAGATCCAGAATCAAATGAGACATTACCAGTTCTAGAGTGGATGGTATGTGTACCTTTCAACACATCGTTATTTCACCCCTCATTAGAAATAGTGATCACATGAGATTTCCCCTTGTCCCTTGGTTTAAGAGTTTGCTGACACTGATCATCATCACCAACCCTTAGGGTTGGAAACTGGTAAGCATAATTCCCATCCTCCTTACACTTAAAGCACTAAAGCATGGGAGGTACATTATTTGTAGATTTTCATCTATTTTAATCATTGGATAACTTCTTCCCATCAGTGTAACAATCAATTTCCCGATGGCCTTCCCTTTTGCACATAAAAAACTTATTAGACCCCATAATAAAATTACCTCCATGATTCTTTATACACTTAGAGCATAAAGGAAGTATCATCTTCTTCTCTAAATAGTTTTTATATTTTCCTTTTAACTCCATATTCATTTTCTTGTTAAAAACAAAAGATTAATATGTAACTCCAACCTCCATGGAGGGAAGAAGCTCTTCATAGATACTAAAGTCTCTTATGTAAAATGACTTTATGAGACATGTATTTAAGAAACTAAAGAACCTATCAACTTAAATTTTGGTATAGATGATAATTCTAGAAGCATACCTCACAAGTCTTGTTAAATTAGCATCATAGGCACTGATAGATTCATCGGCCTTTTTCTTCAACTCAAGGAACTCCTTTTCCATATTCGTATGAAGAACACGAGGAAAGTTATTTTTGAAGAATATGTTATTGAACTCGTCCCAATCCATGAATTCAATTTAAACTTGCTTCCTCATATTCTTTATTAGAGTCCACCACTGGTCGAATTCACCTTATAATCGATAAACAGGAAGAGTGGCTTTCTCATGTACTGAAAAGTAGAGAATAGAGAATATGTTTTTAGTGGTAATGTGTTAGTGTACAACAATAAGTGGATTAGAATACCCACTGAATGAAGGTGGATGTTTCCTCATGAAGGATTCAATATAATTTAGTTCCCTCATTTTCTCATTTGGCTGCTCAACATGATTCATAAATTGAAAAATTTGGGTGATTATTGAAATAAGATTTTTCATTCGAGCTCCCATAGAATTCAGATGATCATGAGGAAACTCGTTTCATTGTCAATTGAAATTATGATTATCACGGTTCCTTCAAGTTCCATCCATTGACTAAAACCAAAAATGATAGGGTAAGAAACAATTTTCATAGCGAGGAACCACATAATCATGAAAAACCACTTACATGATGTCTAAATTATGAAACCTTTTTTAATCTATGACACCCTAGGTTTATCCTATATTATTCATAGGAAAATTATTTTTAAATCCTTTATGATAGTTCATGAAGAGTATGTGAATTCCAAAAGAATATCCCTTGGGAGTATCAAACCAGGTGCACAGTAATTCACTTTTTCATGTACCGGGTTACACTTGAGTCAGGCCTGACACACCTTTTTAGAGTTTTTTACTCCTAGGTAAATCTTTTCTAGAACCACACCCACTTTTAGTATCAATATAGGGATGTATTTATAGGAAACCACCCACTCTATCCTTTACCAAAATTCTAGGACATTTTTTATACCTTTCATTATGCTTAGACTTATCCATAGACATGTCCTTATGATTCTCACTAAGGTTTTCTTATCCTAGTTTCCAAAGGTTAACTAATTTTTTTATGATACCAACTATAGTGAGCATATATATTTCATACAATAACATTACATCACTTTTTTGGAGTACATAATACATTATACAAAAATATTACCAAAGACCATTTTATCCGAGTGACTTTGGAAACATGGAAACATAAATACTAGTATATAAGTGAGATACATTATCTCCCACTAGATTTTCCATGGCTAGAACCCTTATTTGAAAAATCATACATAATATATATATTCATAACCTAGGGGAAAGGAAACATAAAAAAGGATGAGCTCAAATTCTTAGTAAGGGTAATCAAGGGAGATATATAAGCATAAAAATGATCATAAGGGTATGATAATGTGATCATAACATTACAATATCATACCATTCATATACAAGATCATAAATATGAATCATGGAATAAATATTTTCAGTTCATAAGACATAAATCATAAAGTAATCAAGAACATATGCCATGAAATCATAACATAGGAATACAACATGGAATTTTGGAAGACACATAAAAATGTAATATCATTCCCTATAAGTCATGGAACATTTCCATAACTTATTAAGGAATTTAATGGGGACTATAACTACTGGTCAAGACACAACACCATCCCCAGTTAAAGTCCATTCCTTGTAAGGGATATAGTTTCCCCATATCCCCAGAGTGGATTAGGTATCCCCATATTACTATAGTGGACTAGGTTTCCCCATATTTCCACAGTGGATTGGGTTTCCACATCTTCTTATAGTAGACCATGTTTCTAATCTTCCCATAATGGATCGAGTTTCCCCATATTCCCATAGTGGATGAATCCCATCGATATGAATCGCATCATTATCTAAGGAGAAATAAATCTTTATGCAATGAATTGGAGGTAGATATAGGTATCCCCCATATCATAATGAAATCATTCATACATATACCAAAAAATCATAATCAATAAAATAATAACCCATGAAATCAAATGGGCATAATAAAAATGTAATCATATCATAACCTTTGGAAAAAGAGACAAGTTTCATAATAATTTTATCAAAAGAATAATCTATGAAAATAAGAGGGTTTCATAAACATATAACCAATGAAAAGGAAAGAGGTTTAATAAAAATATAACATGTGAAATAGAAATGGGTTTCATAAACATATTTTCAAAAATGCATAAACATTCAACGAAATAATATGAATGGAACCTATGGATAATTTCTATAGAAAGTCATGAGTAACACCAATAGATGTCATCTTAGATGAAAAATAATTTTGAAATGTATTTTAAAAATTTTTCTTGAGGAAAATATCCATTATTATTTTATTTTTTTAAACATAAAACCTTTTGAAAACCATTTTCTTGAAAATAAACTTGAAAATTTATAATGGAATCTTTGAAAACATTTTGAAAACCATTTTATTTGAAAACACTTTTAAAATTTATAAAGGATTATTTTAAACCATAAAAAAATTTAAAATGATTTTTCCTTGAAAATTTTCTTACTAGATCACTTAAAAAATTGATTTTTTTTAAAACATGATTTCTAAAATTCATGGAATGTGTCTCAAAGAAGGAAAATTGAGACAACACTACTTTATCGATTTAGAAACTTCTAAAACATTAAACTCATAAAAGATAGACCATAAAATGGATATGTAAATACCCATATATTTAAGGATAATAATCATATAATATATTCCTGGGAATTATATACACCACAAAAAAGAAACAAGTTGTTAATAAGGCATAAATCTCATTGAAATAAAAGTGAGACAAGAAATCCCCCAACCTTATGTTCTGACTCTCTTAGAACTCTTACAAACATCCTGTATAATAAATATAAGTTTATTATAAATATTTTGAAGAAAAATATTCTTATATATAATACCATATATGGTTTTATTATTACTTTATATTACCCTCTTATTAATAATTCCATGTTAAGGTTTCATTTCAGGTAATATCTGTTTTTTTCGCATGTATTTTAATTTGTTATATATTTGGTCCTCAAACTTGTATCATGATTTCAAGAATATAAATCATGATATAAATATAATTCATATTCAGTATATATGTATTTATAATAACATATTAGTGATAGAAATATGAAATTTAATACACCATTCAAGGAGATGGTAGGCCTTACATACGCATAAACAATGTTTCCATTTAATTATCTTATTGAAATAAATAAAGTAATTGACATATATGTATATATATATATAATAATTAAAATATATTTATTATGTAATATATATCATATAATTTTACTGAATTTATATTTAATACATTTCAGATAGAGTGTGAACAAATCACATCGCTTTGAGGATGCGGTAGTTTACACTTCCTCAAACAAAATTATCTAATTTACAAAAAATGGAAAGCATGATGGTATGTGTTATATTATAATTAAATAAGTATAAATAAATAATATACATAATATATATAATATAAAAATAGAGTATCTGACATAATTTATAACCGTGATAGGTGGTAGAGGGAAATTGAGCAACATCGTTTTATGGGGTGGTATTCCGGCGTACATAAGAACAATAAGTTCGTTACCCATTTGATGGAAGTGAATGTAAGTGTAGGAAAACAACTTAATATAAAGAAATATAAGTATATTTAGAATACTTATGTTATTATGTAATCATTTAATCATGTAATCATGTAATAAGAATAATTTTTGTGGTGGAGAAAGAAAATAAAGGAAAGGAGTTTGAGGAAGGAAGTTACCTCTTCTTTGGGAGACTCCTTTTAGTTTTCACCAAAGGGATTTCTTGGTTGGATTTATACCAAAAGGGAGGATTAAAGGAGGAAGGAAGGAATTTTGGGAAGTAAATATAGAAGATATTGGAAAAAAAATAAGTTGGTTTAGAGGTGTGAATAAGGTGGATATGTGGTGGACATTTATAAGGGAGTGAGGAGACATACTTGGCATTTTTGAAAACAAGTTTAGTGTACCCACTTTTTTACCTAAACAAGTCATAAAAAACAAAAAAACTCAATAATATATGGTTAATGAATTAAATATGTCCATAAAATGGGTGTTGGACAAGTTTCTAGGTCATTTTAGCCTTTATGTTTAATGTTTAGTCCTCTGTTAAGCTTAATTTTACCTTAATCGCTATAATTAATTTTAATCACATTCACAAATATTTTTGGTCAAAAATTAGGTTTAACTTATTATAATATAAATATTTTAATCATTAAAACCATTTATTTAAATTTTTATAAATTCT
The DNA here is from genome assembly GCA_963277665.1 of Viscum album. Lineage (NCBI taxonomy): Eukaryota > Viridiplantae > Streptophyta > Magnoliopsida > Santalales > Viscaceae > Viscum > Viscum album. The sequence continues at coordinate 913,586,144 of OY728145.1, forward strand.
TTCTATATGATCATAAAATTGATGTTTAATTCTAATCCCAGAGACGTGGTGAGAAAGTGGGTTTTTTGAGGTGAGAATGTTCAAAAGGTCATTAAGATTTTATATCTACATTCAATATAAAAATGATTACAATGACATAAATTGGATCAATATATGTATTATTTATCTATTTTGACTTTAAAACTATATTAAAATATAATTTAACTATATAAATAAATTATATGAAAAAGCAGTTTTGAATTAAAATTCATTACTTTTTACTATCCATCCAAAATTTATGTTCCTTAGAAAAATCCCAAAAATTCACCCTAATATAATTTTGAAATTATGAATTTAAAAAATAAGTTCATTTTATCAAATTAAATTTATAAAATTATTTAAAATTAATTTTATTATTGTTCATATAAGGACATAAAAAGGAGTTCTCTTAAGAAAATAGTATTTTCCCACAAGTAAAGACTTTACTAAAAACTGTATTTATTATTAAAAATATAATTTATCTATATAAAAATTTATTAAAAATTAGTTATTAATATTAATATTAATAATTTTAATGGATATTTTTTAACTATCCCATTTAAATAATTATAATAATAAAATGTTTTTTATAGAAATTCAATGTTACATGTTACGCAAGCCAAGTTGGTGTTGCGTGTAGCACAAGCTTATATTAGTGTAGTTTATAATGATAGTTTAACTTAGAGTAGTGTGAAATAAAATAAATCAAAATAAATAGATTTATTCTAGAAAAAGGGTTCATAAGAATTTGGGGTGTTACACACATTGTGTGTTCTCTGAACCAGAAACCATGTACATGAGTTTTACCAAATAAAAAACCACCAAAATAGCCTAAAACCCCTGTGTCTCCCCGATTAAGCTTAGATTGACCCTCAAGAGGTACCCAAACACCCATATAATTTTTTAAAACTAAAAAATTGATGATCTATGTGTATTTAAAATAGGTACTAAAAATGGCCTACCTCTGGGTGGAAAATGAAAAAGTTTCACACCTAATTCACACCACACAACCACCAACCCTTGATCTACCACTAGATGATCTCCTCGATAAAATATCATCCTCCATATCCTAATTATACCCCTAACTATATCATATGAATACCTAATTAGATGATCACCATGGGAATACATGGAAATAAAAAGTGAAAATGGAAATAAGAAAAGGAAAAAAAGGAAAAGGGAAGAAAACAGAAATAGAAAAAGAAAAGAACCAGGGACATGGCCCATGAATAGTTCCAAACACAAGGTTATGTATCACCTAAGAAAACCCCCCAGTTATGGACTCAACTATAGAGAAAAAAATAAAAAACATATGATCTGTTTAAAATATATGAACAAATATACACACATTAATTAATTAATATTTAATTAATTAAATATTAAATATTCATTGAAAATATGAAAGACTCATATTTCAAAAAAAAACTTCTATTAGGGTAAACACCCTATTTAAAGATCAATAAAGTGGTTGAAAAAATTATTCAAGATCATCTCATGTAATAATTTTCCATTTTACCCCTGAAAAATCCTGAGAAGAAAAGGTTGAAATTCCATTGATTTTCATAGCACATTATGACATGAGGCATCACATGATATTATAGCTAAATAACATCATAATCATCCATTAATTTTGGTATGTTATTATTTGGGTTGGTTTAACCATATACTTGAACAATTATATAAATTTATATCATAGATGACTATAGGAATTTAATTTATTTTAATATATGATATAAATAATTAATAAATTATTTTTTGGGGTTCTAGAATTGTAACATAAAAATTTTACTCATTATTTATGAAAACACCATTTGTTCACTAAAAATCATCGAAACATTATCATTGCTAAATTTATCTTTAAATATCCTAAGAAAAATTACCATATAATGAAATTATAACATTATAAATAATTTTAAAACATAAAATCTAGTACCTTTTAGGATCTATTAATGGTGAAATTTGAGAGAATAATTAAGAACAACACTACTATGACAAAACTAGTTCAAAGCGATCAAGATTACTCAAACCCAATTTTGAAAATAGATAATAACTAACTAATAAGAATGTAAAGAATAATTATAAATGAAGTTTACAAAATTTTATAGAAATTAAAAATGTTCTGAAATTGGAGATTAAGATAGTTACTTTTTTATATAGGAGGTGAGAGCACATTTTGAGTATGTAGGAATTGAGGAAAGGGGGTTATTTGTCTCAAATTTAATTTTTTGAGACTTATTTATTAATGTGCACCATGATACATTTAATATAGTATGGTACTACCTAATGAATTTATTTTACCATACTCATGGGGTTTTAAGATCCATATCATTTACCTTATTTAATTTTCCTTAAATTAAAAAGATACCAAAGTTGAAACGGGTTTTGATCAAAATGTTACACAAATCATAAGGGTTTAAATTACCAATATTATTTTAAAAACAATGATTGTTTAAAAATAAAATATAGTTGGGTAATTTTTACTATTTTTATAAATCATCATCCTTTTCATTTTATATTCATGGTTTTTTACTTTCCCACTCAAAATTTCATTTCCCCTGAACTCATATTTTACCCAAAGTGTTTATTGTAAGTGAAACTGACCACATATATTATTCTCAGTTAGAAACTTACCTTTTTTCCATATCTATATTCATTGGATACTTTTTGAAGTTTCATTAGCTATGATTCAATAATTTATTATGTCCATTTCTAAGAATTGACCTTTTTTAAAAATTTTAAATAAATTTTAATGTTTTCTATATGGGTTATTTTCATCAAAATATAAAAGATTCTATTTTTAATGTTTATGTGTGAACATTTTGTTCCACTACCTCTATTATTTTAAATTAATATTTCTATCCATGTTTTCGTGTTTTCTAAAATAAATTATTTTTCTCTTTGTTTTATATAATATTTATTTTAAAATTCTTTAAAAAGATCAATAATATTTCAAATTTCCAAAGTTGGTTTTCTTAGACAAATTTTTTTTTATCTTGGCCATTATCTATTTACATATATTATAATTTATTAAGAAAATTATTTAAAGGATTCCACCCACTTTATTTATTTGGATGAATTATGTAATGTCTTTATCTTTTGGAGGAATGATCCATCACTACCTTTTTCTTACCTAATCATGCACTATTTATAATCATAAATTTTCACCTAATGAATTTAATTTTTGAATACACTATTTTTGATTCCTTTGATCATATTTTGTTCACCTATATTCCCTTCATTAATTTATTAGGTAAATTATTATCTAAAAAATACACACTTTATCTATATAGTGTCAATACCATATGCTTTATTATATTAATTGAATGGTATTTACATAGAAAGTTACTTGATATAATTGGGTACAAATTTATTTTACATGGATTTATCATGTTATGACTATTAATGGAATTATTAATTATTTCCTTATGTTAATCCATTTTAAAAGGATATAAAACCCATTTTATTTTCATGGGTTATTTACGATGTGTTCAATGAAGCCCAATTTATTTACATGGGTTATTTATGCTATAAAAAGTGACTGATTATCATTTTAAAGTTTTACGAAACCCATTTTATTTCCACAAGTCTTTATGATATGATAATTAATTGATTTTCAAGCGACACTCATAAGTATGGAGATGATTGGTGGGGTCCCATATCACTCTCCAACGAATTGTTTAAAAGTTTATATCTCACGAGATAAGTATTTACAAGTTCAATTTAGTTACTCATACTTGTGAGAACTGGTGGTGTGTCTCATGAACTTAATGTTTCTCATGATTATATTATGTTATCAAAGATTGTGTTTATTGACTCATGTTTCCATAACCTTTTTATTCATGTATTATTCCATGATTTATGATCCAAGATTGATTAGGTATAATTCACATTTGTATCCTAATTATACCTATATGCTGATCTCATTATCTCTTATGATATTTTATTGTTAATGCTTATATTTAACCTTAATGATAATTTAATCTCACCCTATTATTATGTTTCTATTTCACTATTTTATGAAGATAGGAAATGTATAAAGTGTATATATGAGTTTATTATGTGGATAATTTATGGGATATTTTGAAGACTCATTATGGATTATGTTTTTTCACATATAATGGAAAATATTTCTAATTGATAAAATAAACATGGGTTTTGTTAGTTAATGTTTTGTCCTAATTTTCTAAAACTCTAAACCTAAATGGTCTTAGAAAATTATTGTAACAAAATATTTGTTTTAATTTATGTAGATGAGACATTTAGGTTTTTAGGATTCTATAACTAGTATCAGAGTAGGGTTTTGATAAATTGGGAAATTAGGATGATATTGAATGAGGATAAATTAATAGTTATAAATTTCAACAAAGGTTGATAAGTTAACGTTGATTATAATTTCAAAGGTACAAATAACACTTTATATCGGTTGTGGTAATATTATAGGGATTTGGATAAGATAAATTTAGTAAAACCCTTAGGTATAAGTTTAAAGGATTAGTCTAAGTATATGAAAACAATATGAAATTTTAGTAAAGTTGATATTATGTGGTTTTCCTATAAATAAAATCCCTCTATGGATATTTCAAGTGGATTCAGAGTCTAGAAAAAATTTAACTAACGGTAATTACCTTGAAAAAATAATGTTGGGTATTAAATCAATAATCACCCAGTGCACGAAAAAGAAGCCTAAATGTTCACTTGTTTTAACACTCTTGGGGCCAGTTTGGGAAATATTATGAAATATTTATTTCCTAATTACTTTAAGGGATTAGGTTAATAAGTAAAAGAGAACCTAACTTAAAGTAAGTCATATTGAACCGAATGTATCAAGATATTGACTGAGGGCATAATTAAAGAATACATATTAGGATTTAGTTTTCATATTCATATGACCATTTATTTTTATTTTATTGAATATTATCATAAGAATTATTAATTTTGTATTTGGTTGAAACATGATCATGAGAATGATGCTAAGAAAGGTATGTAACTAGAAACTAATATGTCTTATAAAAAAATAGAATATACTTAAATGCTTGATAATATATGTATATTCATATTATGATGGAATAGGTGTGTATCCACATCTTACCTAAGGTTGTGAGGATGATATCATAATATAAATTAATTCTTGGTACTCTTATATATTTTCATTAATGAGAGATATTTATTGATGATATTATGATATATTATAAAACATATGAGGATTATATGAAACATATAGGGAGTGTTCTACATTAGTTCTACTTTAATGGGATGGGAACATATATTAAATGGTATCAATAACCTTGCAAAGAAATTTTATGAAAATGTATATTTTGTGGATAATTGTTGAAGAAAACATTATTGAGGTTTGAAAAATTCTTAGGTTTAACATATGATTAAGGTTGAGTTAATAAAGGGTTGATTGATTTTGAGAAAAATTATTAAGATAGTATTGATAGCCTTGGAATTTAATATTTATTTAATGAAAAAGAGATCCATGATATTTTTGTTTTAATTTTATCTAAATTTTGGGATTATGATATATATTTATTAGTTTTTGACTTTATGGATTAGTGATTAATGCAATTAAGGATTAAAAATAGAGTTAAATTTTGGAGGAATATATAATCTCATAGTGGTTTAATGTCTTGGAGATTCAAATAGTTATAGGATATGTATTCTAAGGATAATATATGATTAGGATATATAAATACTAGGATAGAAGATTATATGAATGGATAATATTGTTTGAGGAAAGATAAGTAACTTGATATAACCTAAGAAAGTAAGGTAGATATAAAATTATAAGTTATGTCCTAAATGATGGATATTTTAAGATTACCTCACCTACTTTCATTAGTGAGTTTAAATTAAAATTTTTAGGATGTAATTTATTTAAGTGATAGAATGTAATGACTCGAAATTTTAGATCCTTTAAATTGACATTATCTTCGATAGCTTGTGTCACAGACAACACAGAACTAATACAATACCAAACTAAAATGAATCATGAAATATTAAAATTACAGGAATAATATAATAATTATTATATATAAAGATAGTATTCAATTAAGATAACTATATATTATTAATTTCTTAGATTAATATTTTGAAAAGGATGCCTTCCAAAGAACCATTTAAAAAATGGTTATTTTATTCTATCTTAACAAATAAAATTGACCACAACTAAAAATTTATTTATATTTATAAAAAATATATCAATATACAATTATTTGTAAATTTATATGAAATAATATTAAAGACACTTTAAGTTTAAGAAATCATTTTTCAATAAAACCATTTTTTTATATTTTGTATTTTTATTTAAATAACTAAATATATAAAATTTTTAATTTTAGTTTTAGAAACATAAATTCAATTTTTAATTTATAATGACAAAATTAGTTTAGGTTTAATTTTTTTATATTTTTCTAAAAAGATTGATTTTTAAATTAATAGTGAAAAATGCCATGATTATAGGTAACATAAATTTTATGATATTATTAAAATATAAGAATGAATTGTAAATTCATCAAACCTTTTTATAAGACCAAATATGTATCTTGTAACTTAATTTATAATTTTAAAAATGTTGTTTTTAATTATCAATCCCATATTTGAAATTTTAGAACTGAAGTTATATTTTTCCAAAATTATTTTTAATACAATATACTTTTTCTATTTTTAAAATTATTTTTATCAATTTTAGAAATTGAATAAAATAAGTTTTTTTTAAATTTTTAATAATTAGGTAGAAATTATAAAATAAGTACAATTTTATTTTTTAAGTATACATGATAAGTTACTTAGGTAAAAACTAGTTACCACAATGAAAACTTAAATGGTGAAAGTAAATATCTAAGAGTAAATAACCAAAAAAATATTTAAAATATGTGTGGAAATGTGTTCCTAATTCCATGATCAACATTATTAATTTAACTATTGATAATTTTTCAATTTTTGAGCCATGTTCCTTGATAGTGACTTCCCATTATTGAAAAGTTTTTGGTATTTACAAAAAATACCACCCCTTTTCACTTATAAAAGGGGCAATCCTCTCCTCAATTACACTCACACCAAAACCCACTTAGTTCAACCCAATATTTACCCAAAAACATACCCAATAATACTATACAACTTAATGATAATTTTTTATTCTCAAAATACCATCCCTCAAAGGCTTAGTCCTCTTCACAATGGAGATAATTCAAGAAGTGTGATATGAATTTCTAATCCCTCTTTCCTCTTTTAATTTTTTATGTGCACTTGTTCTTGCTCAAATTACATTACATAATATTAAAATTATAACATAATTATCATTAGTATAATGGTACTAGTATATAGTTATAATTATGCTACAATTATTAACCACATTTCTCCCTTTTTTATTAAGAAAAACGAAACCATTAATCATGTGTTGTGCAAACTACTGCCTCAACAACACAAAATTTTTCATTCTAATTATATAAATTTAAAGTATGGTAATAATATTTAATTTAATTTATATGTACTTTATTTTTTAAATATTTTATATTCTTAAATTATAAAACATTTTTCTCTTTTTCTCTCTACTATGGAAAACAAAATCAATATCCATGAATTTGTGTGGGATACTGCCTCAATGGAATAATTGATTTTATTTTTTATTTTTACCATCACCTTAAAAGGATAGTCATGATTATAGGGTTAATGTATAAATATTATTTTTATAAAATTACTATGTTTCTTTAAGAAAAAATTAGACCACCTATTAACAATATAACCAATAAACAATCGTGGTAAATTCCACTATCCAAAAAATCATTCTCAGAGAAAAAATGATTTATTAATACTATAAAATAACTTTTTATAGGTTATATTATACTTATAATTATTTAAAATTATTATATATATTTCTAATAAATAGTAAATAATCTAATTATGATTCTGTTATAAAAATATTACAACTAAATCACTTCATAACCATCTATTAATTATCGTATGTTCTTATTTGGGTTGGTTTAATCATGTACTTGAATAATGTTATAAATTTATATCATTGATGAATATCTGAATGTTATTTTCCTTAATATATGATATAAATAATTAAATAATTATTATTTTTATTTTTGGAATGGTATTATAAAAATTTAACTAATTATTTGATAAAACACCGTTCTTTTTATAAGAATCATTGAAACATGCTCATCACAAAATATAAATTTAAATATCATAGCAAAAATCCATTATAATGAAATTATAAAATTATAAATAATTATAAAACATCAATTCTATTACCTTATATGATATAGTAATGACTAACTTTGGAAGAATAATGAAGAACAACACCAATTTTATGAAATTAGTTCAAAACGATCAAGATTACACACAACCAATTTTGAAAATAGCTAATAAATAAATAATATAAATATAGAGAATGGTTATAAATAATGATTAAAAAGGTCATAAATATGAAAATTTTATTTTTTTTATACAGGATGATAGAATGGATTTTGATTAAGTAAAAATTTAAATAAGGGGGTTCTTTGTCTCAAATTAAATTTCTTGAGACTTATTTCTTAATATGCACCATGATACATTTAATATTTTGTTATTATTGTCTAATGAATATATTTTAACATATCCATTGGTTTTGAAGTACTATATTATTTAATTTCATTAAATGGATTTCAATTCCAAAGATACCAAAATTGAAAGGGTTTTTGATCAAAATGTTACTCAAACTATAAGGGTTTCAATTGCCAATATTATTTTCAAAATAAATATTGTTTCATAAATATATTTCATCTTGGGAATTTTTATTAAATATAAAAATACTCATAATTTTCATTAGATATTCAAAGGTTTTTTATGTCCCCTAAAAACTTCATTTCCCCTTAAACTTATATTTTACATAAAGTGTTCTATGTAAGTGAAACTGGCCATGTATCTTCTTCTTGATCACAAAATTCCATTTTTCTATATATATATTAATTTGATGATTTTTAAAGTGTACTAAAATATTCTTAAATAATATATTAAGGTCATTTTTTACTACTTCACCTTATTTTAAAACTTTTAAAGAAATTTTAATGTTTTCTGTATGAGTCATTTTTATAAAATTGTGAAATGATTCTCTTTTTAACATTTATGGGTGAACATTTTATTCCACCACCTTTACCAATTTATATGAAGATATATATATATATATATATATATATTCACGTTTTAAAAAATAAATAATTTTTCTCTTAGTTTTATAAAATCTTTCTTTTAAAATTCCTTCAAAAGATTAATAATATTTCATAATTTCAAAGTAGTTTTTATATGTCTTCATAAAAGTGATTTTCATTTAAGACATTGTTATTTGATATTATAATTGTTTAAGTATTTTCTTAAAAAAATTCCAACAATCTTATTTCTGTGGATGGATTATGTGGAATCCTTCTATTTTAGATGAACGATCTGAAACCATGTTTGTCTATCCTGATTATCTGCTATTTATCATACTAACTTTTTACACAATCAATTTCCTTTATTAATACCCTATTTTTTATTCATTAGATTAGAGGTTGTTCACATAGATTCAAATCATCAATTGTTTAGGTAAATTATTGTTTTAACCACACACCCTTTATCTATATGTTGTAAATACTATATGCTTTATTATCTTTATTTAATGACATTTAACTAGAAACTCACTTGATGTCCTTGGATTACTATTTATTTTATTGATGTTTTTCATATTAGTATTATTTATGGAATTATTAAACATTTCATTTGGTAAATAAATTTTAAAATGATATAAAACCCTTTTTATTTCCATGCGCTCTTTATGTTATGTTGAATGAAACCCATATTATTTCTATGGGTTTTGTATTCTATAAAAAATAAATGATTTTTATTTTGAATGTTTAATGAAAACCAATTTATTTGTATGGATTCTTCATAATGTGATAAGTGAATTATTTTTATGTGGCACTCAAATGTATGTATGATGATGGGTGGGGTCCTATATCACCCTAAAATACATTGTTTAAAAGTTAATATCTAATGAGATAAGTATTCAAAAGTACATTTTAGTTTCTTGTAAGCATGGGAACTAATGGTGTGGTTCATGAATGTAATAATTCATTATAATATTGTTTATTCAATATTTGAAAGATGTTATATAGTTTAATTCTTATTCTCATGAATATGATATGATATCCTAGATTATGTTTGATGATTCATATTTTTAAAAACTTTTGATTCATGTATCATTCCATGATTTATGATCCATGAGTTTTTGAGGATAAGTTTATTTTCTATTCCGATTATACCCATATAATCATCTTATGAAAGATTATGATATTTTATTGTTAATTATTTTGTTTACCCTTACTAATAATCTAAGATCACCCCATGATGATGTTTCCATTTCCCCAGGTTATGAAGATAAGAAAATTATTAAGTGTATATAAGAGTTTATTATGTGGAAAATTCTTTAGAGATGCTAAAGACTCAATATGGATTAATTAGTTTCATATATAATGAGAAATATTTACAATTAATACAAATAACTTAGGTTTTTTAAGTTAATGTTTTGTCTTAATTATCTTAAACTATAAAAGTAAAAATAAATAGGAATATATTGAAATGAAATATTTGTTTTAATCAATGTGGATGAGATGGCCATGTTTGTGGGATGCTAATTTTTTTTTATCAAAGTAGGGTTTAGATAACTTTTTAAATTATGATAATATCAGTCAAGGATAAATTAGAAGTTAGAAATGTCATCAAAGGATGGTAAGTTAAGGTTGATTATAATTTCAAAGTTATAGATAATCGTTTAGGAATTTTTTTGTAATATTATAAAGATAAATATAAGGTAAATTTAGTGATAAACCAATAGATAAGTTTAAGGTATAAGTATAAGTATAATATAGCATCATAAAATTTTGTTAAAGTAGATACAATTTGGTTTTCCACGAAATAAAAACCCTTTCCAGATAATACAAGTGGATGCATTCCCTAGAACTGATGTACCTAGGGGTAATAACCCTAAAAAATACATGTTGTGTATTAAATTAACCATCTCACAGTGATTAAAAAAGAGGCATAACTATACACCTAATTTGAAACTCCCAAAGGATATTATTTAGTCTATCACATTATCCTTATTAACAATTATGAAAGGTTTATTTCCAAATTAATTAAAGGGATTAGGTTAAGAAGTGAAAGAGAACCCAACTTAAAACAAATTAGATTGAACTAAAATGAATAAAAGGATTAAATTATAGTGCATTTTTAGAATATGTATTAGGAATGAATTTTCATATTCATATGACCATTCACTTTGAATCTATTTGATATTATCTTTTCATTTTGGATTTAGTATTTGGTTGAAACATGATCATGAAAATGAATCTCAGAAATGTATGTATCTAAAAAAAATTGTATTATAACCAAATATATAACGAACCCTACTTTACATAAATAGATATTAATTCAAAATTGATGAATATCCATTACAAAATATGAAAAATCCATGAAAAGACTGTATAGGTATAATGTCTTTAGAAACTGGAAAAAATAAGCAATTGGTTTATAAGACGTCTACATTGTCTCCCACTTATTCCTTAATAACTAGACCTCTTTTTCCATATATTAAATAATACTCTTATTCATAACCCGAGGAAAGAAAACATAATAAAAGGTGAGATCAGATGCTCAATAAGGGTAAAAAAGGGAGATATCAATCATATCATAATCGTGACACATAATAATGCAACATTTGAAAATCTTATCCTGTATATGAAAGTTTGTGAAATCATGGCATGAGATAAATCATAAAAGTTCATAAGAATCAATGAATGTAATCCAAATAGTCATAACATGAGAAATGAAATTTTATGTCATACACATAATCATATAAAATCATTTCATATTAGTCAAGGCTCATTTCCAAGACCATCATAGAAGACATAGTCCATTATTCAAATGAGGTCACTCCTCGTTCTAGCCCTATATTACTAAACTGAGATCATTTCCCATTATAAACCTATATATATCATGAGATATAAATATTTACCCAATTATTTGGAAGGAGATATAGTCTCACCCATATTATAATGAAATCATTCTTACGTGTTCCACAAAAACTTAAATCATTCATCATAGCATAACCCAATGAATAAAATGGATTTCTTAAACATCATTCCATCATAATCCATATAAAATAAATGGATTTCATAAATAAAATTCCATAATAAACACAATAAAACCACAACAGTAATAGGGATAGAAACATAACCCTATTTTAATAATGTTATCTTATATGGAAAATAATTTTGATAAAACACTTTAAATTAATTTTTGAAGAAAATATTTTTTCTTCTTCAAAAATGTTTTCGTTTTTCAAAATTCCATGAAATTTTAAAAGAAAAGAATTATTTGAATATAAAATTTAAATATTTTAATGTATATTCCTGGAAATAATTCATTATGAAAGTGTAAATATCTATTCATTCCATATAAGTTAAAAGAAAACATTCTTCTCGTACTTTTGTTAGAAAGTCAAAAAATACCTCATATTGAAAACGACAAAATATTCCTTTCATACTGTTTCATAAAAAATTCACCAATAGGTAAAAATTAGTTTTAAAAATATAAGAATAATATAATTAATATTTTATAATACATATTTATAAAACATGGGCATGGATGACAAATATACCCCAGAAAATACTTACGTATAAACAATCTCAAATAAAAATGAGTTTGCAAAATTATCCCTTAACTTAGGTATAATATCATTTGTATATATAAAAATATAATGTGTAATGATTGAAATAATTTCATTAACTTATTATTGAATCATATTCATTTTTATTATATCATTTATGATCATCTTATCATCTTTTTGTTAATAACATTTCATTATTACTCATTATTTGGGTATAAACAACTTCATTTTCTTACACATGTTTTGTCAAATAAGTTCTGTTTCTTCTTCATATGTTATAGTTATATAATTTATAGAATTATATTAATATAATATAGATCATATTTATTCATTATAAATATTTATATAATTATAATTTAATGGATATCATGTAGAATCACATCACATCGTGGAGATGGTAGGTCGTACGTACGCATGGGTGATGATATCATTCCACTAATTATAAAATGGTTTGGAAGTAGATAAAATATATATTGTTCTAGAATAAATATCTTGTTATAATAATCATATATATTTATTATTTCCATCATTATAACGATCCAATTAATGTGTTTTTAAAAAATAGATTACACCCCGACGTGGAGACGGTATGCTGTACGTACGCACACATGGTGATTTCATTTTTCATAGGGTAGATAGAAGGTGGAATAATGTTGTCACATAACCATAATAAAATACCAGTATATAGGTTATAATATTTTTACTACTTAATAATGGACACAACAAAGTAACAATAAGTATAACAAGAAATAATTTTGAATGAATCGGCAGAGGAGATTACCTCTTCTTCGACGAGCACCCTTTAGATATCCTCTTAAAGGCACTAGAGTTGGTCTTTGGAGAAGAACATAACCTCTAGAATGTGAATATGGAAGTTTATAGGGGAACATAATAGGGTATTTATGAGCTTGAAGTCTCAAAGTGAAGTTATTAATTGAGGGAGGAGGTACCATTTTATAACTGAGGTGAGAGGCACCATTGAAATCTCCAAAAATATTAATTTATAATAAAATAAAATACCATAAAAAATAGCCAAAATGTATTATTTTAAAATATGAGATAAGTTAAGTTTATAATATCATCAAAAAATAATTTTTATACATGTTTTTATTTCATTTTAAACCTTATCATTTCATTTTACACTTAATTATTCTCTTTTGATTTTTTACTATGGTAACAAATTATTCAATATTAAAATAGTGTAATTTTTACTTATTTGATGTAAATTAGACCATAAATGAAAAAAATATAAATTTATTGTGTAATAAATAATTATTTTATATTTTTTAATTTTTTTTGATTTTTAGATAATTTAATAAAACATTATTTTGACGAAATATCAATAGTGTCAATTTTGACACTATTGATTTAATGGGTTTTTAAAAATATCAAGATAATATTTTAACCTTGAAAAAATATTTTATTATATATATAATGGGTCAAGGTAATATAGTAAATTTGTTGAATATATTAATTCTACTAAATTATATTTATTTTAGTATTTTTAATAACATTAATTTGATATATCCATCAATAAAATAACTATTACATCAATTTTGTGTAATTATTTAATATATATATTTGTTAGGTAAAAATTAAAAATAAAATGATATGAAAAATATAAATCATCTATATTTCATAATAATACTTATAATAGAATATATATCCTAGAATATGCTACATTAAACAATGTTATATGTATTAAAACTTGAATGTGACAACTTTAACATCACTTTAAATAAAATAATATAAGTGTCATAATATCTTATATAAGGATTAAAATGATCAATAACGTGACCATTTTATGGTTATGATCTATATATATTTGAAATTTAATATTTTTTCAAGTGTTTGTTTGTTTTGATGGTTATAATTATTTTAATTAAAATTAGTTTATTAATTTTTCATCAATTAAATAATTTCTCTATCATCAATATAGAAACCTTTAAGGTAATTATTTATTTTCTAAAAATTAAAAGTAAATTACCATGATAAATGAAAAAATTTTATCTTCCAAATGAGTAATTATAATCAAATTTATCTTTTATATAGTCTTATATTAAAAATGATTTAGTTATGATAATTTGAGTAAGACATATTTACCTTTTCTTTAAATAAAATATATTAAATGTCCTAATCTCATCCAAGTGGCTTCCCAAGGGTATAATTTTGACCCCAAGTATAGATTAGGTAGAAAAAAAATAATCCAATCATATTATCACATGTTTTAAGGTAATTTTATGATATTATATTTACCATTAATTACTTGATTTACCTTTTTACCATATTAATAAAAATTACTGAGGTTATTATTCATAATTCACAAAATATAAAAGAATTATATTAACATAATTTGGACCCACTGATTCCAAATATGTAATAAATTTTTATAAATTCAAAACACATAATTTTTAGTTATTAATTTAAAATTAATTCTGTTTTCAGAATGAAAAACAAGTTTTTAAAAGTTAAAACATTGCAAAAGATTGAAATGTTTGTACATAAAAATTAATGATAAAATTAATTACAATGATGAAAATTATATTTAATAATAAAAATATATTCTATTTATAATTTTCAACCATTTAATAATATAATTTTACCATATAAATTATTTTTATGAAAAAAGTTATTTTCAATTAAAATTCAGTGATTTTTAATATTCATCGAAACATGAAAGTTATCAGAAAAATATCAAAAATTAATCATAAGTAAATTTTTATATACCAATTAAAAATAATAAGTTTATTTTGTTAAATGGAATATATAAAAGTGTCAAAAAATAGATTTAAAATGGGTGTTCCATCAAAAGGTGACAAAACTGTATTTTTTTTTAAAATATTTATTTTATCTGAAAAATTGAATTTGTTATTATATCATGTATAAAAAGTATATAATATGAATTTTAAACATTATATTGAATATATTAAATGTGTATTACCTTAATAAAATCCATAAAGAGAGATTTTATTATTTTATAAACTCACTTATTTTCCTTTAAATAGTTTTTTTAGAAGAACATTTCGTTTTATTTAAAAAAAGATTAAGTTTCATTTATAATTAACTTATCACCAAAGAATACAACATATTTTCATAATTTTGTTAATAATATTCATACCTCCATTATAACAGCTATGTTATAAGGTAATATAATAATATTTTTTTGTTCTCTTAAACTCGGTCTTGCGTGAAATGAACTCTATCAAACGTACTTGAAATTGTGCGTAACACAATTCAAGCATAGTGTTGCGTATATCACAAGCTAAATCAGCATTGCATGTAGAAAAATATTATCTTGGTTTTGTGCACAACCCAATACATCAAAGAAAATAAAAAAACATAAATAAATAAATAAAATAGAATAAAATAAAAAATACACTTCATAAAAATCTTTGGGTGTTACATTATACCTCCCTTAAAATTAATTTCATCCTGGAAATTCATTGGGGTTGTAAAAAGATAGAGACCCATATCACAAAAAAAAGACTAAAACTTATTTTAAAAATAAATAATTATAAAGTAGTAGTTACCCAAAGTAAATCATGACTAGGTATCTATGTAAGATAACATAGGTGAAGATTTGGAAATGAAGGAAAAACATAAATAATCACAGAGATTGATAAATATCATTAATCACAAGAAAATGGGTGATCTAGAGAAGGTTAAAAATCACAAAACTATAAACTAAGGAAGTGTGAAAGTGGTCATTAATATCATAAAAATGATGATAATAAGACACCCTTTTACATCATGATCCCTTTTCCCTATTGTTTAATAATTTTCATGAGAAGATATACTTACTTTATTTCAATACAATATCACCATTGGTCGTTCCTTGAACAATTTCCACTTCATCTCCTATTCAAATAAATGAAATTTCATTTGTCATCCCTGAAGAATTATTAGATCACACGGTCCATAAATAGGATTATTGGTCATTCCTTATATCTAAAAAAGTTTAGAATAAGATATAAAATATATATAAGTCTAAATATGGTGAGATATTACTTTATTATAATAAACATCATCTGAAGTTTAACTTAAGATTTCCATAAATTGATAACCTTACAATCCTTATAAAAGTTAAAAAATCCTGAACTTTTGAAATTAATTTTCTAACTTGTATTAACATTTATCCATCATATATCATAAGGTATATATTGTTGGTCAAATTCCGAACATGCGAACACCTTCATCATGTATTCTCTTGAGTCATGGTAATATCTTAAATTACCATAAAACCTTAGTGAAAACATGCATGATTTCAAAAATTAACTCTTTCTATATACCATAAATCCCAAAGATTCTATATTCTCCACCCATGAAATTATAAATCACCTTTTCATCATATTTTTCCAGAGGTCATTAATACTATCAAACAACTCTTTATTTCCTTATCCCAACATTATGCACATATTAAGGGTTATCCTTCCGTTAATGTTTTTTTCCAAAAAAATATTTGAATCTCTTTTCATGGTTATCAGTACCACTACACATATAATATTAAATACATATGAAAAAACCACAGTAGAATAATCGATATTTCATTATTCCATAATACCATAAAAATTATTTTACAACATTATTCTCGAATCCCATTACATAAACACTCAATCATTCCACTACTTCTTTGTCATACTCTAAATTTATAATAGTGATCGCATGTAGTTTTCATTTATCTTTATCCTTAATAGGTTACTGACATTTATCATCACTGATAACCCTTGGATTAGGGAATTGGTTGGAACAGTTCTCCATTTACTTACACTTGTAGCATTGAAGTGTGGGAGGTTCATTTTGTATAGCATTTTCTCTATTCACATCATTAACTATCTTTTTCCCATTATTTCAACACTCAACTACTCGATGACCTTATTTGACACACTTAAAAAAAATTTCTAGCCCCTTTAAGACAATCTCCACCATGATTATTTCCACACTTTTTGTATAAGGAAACACTCATCTTGTTTTGACCATTGTTTGGAGATTTTCCCTTGAACTCCATCTTCTATTTCTAGTCAAAACCATGAGAGTGATATGTAAAACCAACGTCTATTTATACCTTTATGGTACAACACACAATCTATTCATATATACTAATGTATCTTATGTTTAATTCCCTTTTAATACTTGGTTTTAATCCACTGAAGAACCTATCAACTTTACCTTCAGGTTGGATGATAATTCCTGAAGGGTACCTCGCAAGTCTTGTAAACTTTTCCTCATATATACCAATAGATTTGTCATCATTTTTATTAATCTCAAGGAACTCATTTTCCATATTGATATGAAGAATATAAGGAAATTAATTATTAAAAAATAATTTCTTGAACTCGTCCCATTCCATGGATTCGATTTCATCTTGCTGCCTCGTATTCTTGATTAGAGTCCACCACTGGTCCGCTTTACCTTCAAAACGATAAACATGAAAAATGAATTTTTCATGTTCTAAATAGCGAAGGATAGAAAATATATTTTCAGTGGTACTAATCTATTTTTTAGTGACAAGTGGATCAGAAGACCCACTAAATGAAGGTGGGAATTGCCTCATGAAGGACTCAATAGAATTTTATTCCCTTCTATACTCATTTGGAAGTCCAGAATGATTCATAGCATGTGTAAGTATAGTGATAAGATTTTTAATTCCAAATTCTATAAAACTTGGTTGTTTAAAAGTAACATAGTTTCATTTCCCATTTAATTCATCATTAACATAGTTCCTTTAGGTTCCCACCATTTTCTTAAACCCAAAAATAATAGTGTGAGAGGAAAAAACGTACTAGGAAAATAACATAATCAAGGGGAATTACTTTCAATCTATAATATCTTAGGTTCAATCCTAGGTTAACTAATATCATTACCAAAATTTAGGAATTTTAAACAATAATTTGACTTATCCTTAGGGATATCCCAAGACATATCCTTAGAAATATTTCTAGGGATCTCACTATAGTTTTTTCATCCTAGTTTACAAAGGTTAACTATACATTTCCTCTAAAACAATCTATAATGACCCCTACATTACATACATAGATATTAATCCAAATTTGAAGAATATCCGTTATAAAATATAATAAATCCATGACAGGACTGTATATGTATAGTGTATTTAGAAACTAAGAAACATAAACAACTGGTTCATAAGACATCTATAATGTCTCCTGCTTATTCCTTCTTAACTAGACCCCTTTTTGACATATTTTACTTAATACTATTCTTTACAACCTATGGAAATGAAACACAATGAAGGGTGACTCAAATGTGCATTAAGGGTTAATAAGGGAGATATCAATCATATCATAATCATAACACATAAGAACATAACATTTGAAAATCTTATCCTGCATATAAAATATATTGATATCATTCCATAATATAAATAATAAAAGTTCATAAGAATAAATGAATGTAATCAAAAAATTTGTAAAACAAGGAATAAATATTTATAGCATACACATAAGCATATAAAATAATTTCATATTATTCAAGGCTCATTTCCAATACCATCATAACAGACATAGTCTATTACTAAACAGAGATCACTCTTCATTCTATCCTTATATTACTGAACTGAGCCATTTACTATTCCAACCCTGTCTATCTCATGACATATAAATATTTACCCAATGAATTGGAGGGAGATATAGGTCCCACCAATCTCATAATGAAATAATTCTTATGTGTGCCATAGAAACATAAATCATTCATCATAGCATAACCTGATGAATAAAATGGGTTTCTTAAACATCATTCCATCATAATCGATATAAAACAAATGGATTTCATAAATATAATTATATAATAAACACAATAAAACCATAGTAATAACAGGGATAAAAAATAACCCTATTTAAAGTATGTCATCTTAGATGGAAAATAATTTTGATATAACACATGAAATTAATTCTTGAGGAAAATATCCTTTATTCTTCAAAAACATTTTATTTTCAAAAAATGCCATGCAATTTTAAAAGAAATGAATTTATTTAAAAATAAAAATGAAATATTGTAAATGAATATTCATGAAAATAATGCATTATAAATGCGTAAAAATCTATTCATTCCATATTAGTTAAAAGAAAACATTATTCTCATACTTTTGTCAAAAATTCAAAAAGTACCTCGTATTGAAAACCACAAAAGATTCCTTTCATACTGTTTTGTAAAAAAAACCACCAGTAGGTAAAATTGAATTTAAAAAATAGTATAATTATATAAATAATATTTTATAATACATATGTGTAAAACATGGACATGGATGATAAATATGCCCCAATAAATACTTGCATATAAACAATCTTAGATAAAACTGAGATTGTGAAATTATCACTTACCCTAGGTCTGATATCCTGTCTATAAATAAAAAACTCCATTATAATTATTTAAATAATTTCATTGACTTATTCCAAAATCATAGTCATTTTTATGATATCATATATGATCATATTATCATCTTTTTTTAATAAAAGTTTATTATTACTTGTTATTTGGGTATAAACAGCTTCATTTTCTTACACATATTTTGTCAAATAAGTTCCAATTATTATTCATAGGTTATAGTTATATAATTTCAAGAATGATATTAATATAATATATATAATAAATATTCATTATAAACATTTATATAAACACGATTTAATGGATATCCTGTATAATGAATCACATCGCATCGTGGAGATGGTATATAAGGCCCCAGCCTTAAACCTTACTTAATCTTGAGTTATTACAAGATTACACATTGAGGATATTTTCAGGTTTAGAGTTTTAGAGAATTAGATCATGAAACATTCATTACATTCCACATTTAAACAAAGTGGTTACATAAAAGACAATCTTCATTCTTCCCATCAACGAAAACCTATTTAAAATTAAACACAGATTCTTTCTTGACACATCCTTGACACTATCATCACATCATGTACCTTTCCCTAGACCTGTGAAAAACATTTCAAAAACTTGGGATGAGCATAAAAAGCTCAGTAAGGGTTATAAAAATATGGAAAGGAAACATGAGTTTCATATATACATAAGAATGAAATCATACTTTACCCATAAAACAAAGGCACTTTCATACCTCATCAAACCATGAATAAATCATAGAAATCATAAGACAAAAAGGTAACTTGAGGCATTCATAACATTCTTACATAGGGAGTAACCCTCTTGGTTACATTTGGAATACCCATCACAGTATATTCCCTAAATCTCTTCGGAGAAAACTTAACGTTTCACTCCTTCGCGTTACCCAATGCATTGGAGAGCTATATCGGGATCACCCACCCTTAGTTTATCACGGAACCACCCGTTCTTCATAACAATGCCCAAGAACCATAACATAATCGTATCACATAAACATGAATAAAGGAAACATAACATTTCCACATTTCAATCACAATATAACATTTTAGGATATTGAAATAATGAATCCATTCAAAAAGAAACCATTTCCAAAACCATTTAAAACATTTAATAAAGAGATTTTTTAATCAAAGTGTCCCATACCACCTTGAAGCTTTTAACATTTTAAACCATTAATATCCATATAAATAAATCCTTAAAACCATTTTGAAAACATGGATATTCATAAGAACAAATAATTAAAACATTTAAAACGATATTTTAGTTAAAGGGGTTTTACCAAAATTAGAGACACTTGAATACAATAATCGAGGAATAACATTTAGTCAGAACTTTATAATGTCATGAGAATAAAAGGATTCATGATATAATACTCCAAAGGACAATATATACACCATATAAGAGTGAATTGGTACATAACAACAATGAACCCTCAATAGAAATGTCAAATGTGATGAAATCCCTTATAAAGAAGGTATCCTTAAATTAAGGACAAATAAATCTAAAAAATATGTGTGACAAATAAATATATACCCAATATAAGTGGATATTAAGTGTAAAACAATAAAAGGTCATTCACACATATTCAATGGATGACATATTCAATGACTACAAGTTGAACCCAAAGAAATCGAAATTCGGTTAAAAAGTTCCCTTGACAGCCTAACGACATCACATCAAAATGAGTTGATGAGAGATAAAAAGTGTATCTAATCACTTGGAAATAAAATTTACATCAATAAGGATGTATGAAAACATATCCCAACATAAAAATATGTAAATTAAAAGACCCAATAAAATAAGTCTTTTAAAAAAGAGGAGGGTGAAAGGTTCCCTTACCGACTTGGGTATCTGTCAAAACATACACCCCATGAAAGAAAGACAATAGGTAATTGATGTAAATACTCATAAACGAAATTATATTACACAAAGAGTATAATAATGGGCAGTACATACACCACTCAATGGAATTTGTGGCAAATGTAGCATAAATCTCACGGGAATAAAAGTGAGATGAAAAATCCCTTACGAAAACTCGGCAGCCTAACGGCGCCACATAAAACTTCCGAATATGGATTGATGAGATCAAATAGAGTATCCCATCATATTACAATAGAATTTACAGCAAGTGGAATATAAAGTAAATCCCCCAACATTGCAAGGAGGAGTTTAAAATAAGTGACATAAAGGAGAGTACTTAAAAAGAAAGAGAGAGGTTAGATCTCTTACGAAAGTTCGGCAGCCTAACGGCGCCACTCAAAACTTCCAAAATGGATTGATGAGAGAGAATAGGGTCTCTCATCACATTAACATAAAAATTACAGTAAATGTAATATAAAATAACATCCCAATCATAAGAAATATGAGCTTAAAATAAATGACATAAAAGAGTGTACTTAAAAAGAAAGAGAGTTGTAGGATCCCTTACCTCGGGTCCGACTTGACTCGATCATTCTTTAATCTCCTGAATAATAAACATGAGTTAATTTATAATTCCTTAAGAACCTTTTTCAAGTTCATTATTACTTTTATACCACTTATTACCATGTCATAAACATTATGTAATCATTTAAGTTAATAATATTTGTTTTGCCGATATTTGGTTCTTAAGTCGAAAGTCGACTTCTTACAATTACATGTTGTTCGTGTGGCCAAATGTTTATTATATCCAGAATTGTATTCATTATATAGATATCATATATTTCATATATATCCAGTACTTTCATGAATTTATAACATTACATAATCATTTAGAGGTAAGAAATGAAATGCACCGTTCATGGAGACGGTAAGCCGTACGTACGCATGAACGCTACTTTCATTTCTATTTCATATCTTATAGAATGGAATAATAATGATATAAAGTTATATTATAATTCCAGTATAATGTCATATATAATATCATATTTCCATCCTTTATACATCCCACATATGGTATTTAACGAATCAAATCACTTTGAGGGGGCGGTAGTCCGCACTTCCTTAAATAAAGATATCGCGTATACCCATAATGGAAGCCATAAAGGTAAGACAAAAATGAAAAATACAGAAGCATAAATAAAACATAAACATATTATATATCATATATAAAAATATTGACATCATAATGGCCACCTTTGAAGGTGTTAAATGAGTATTGAACAATCATCGTTTCGGGAGGCAGAATTTCACCATCCACGGAAACCGTATGTTCTTTAACCATTTGATGTAGTTGTGTGGGAGTGTAGCTCGAATAAATCTTATAACAACATACTAGTATATTGAAGATACTGGTGTTGTTACAAAAGAAGTAAATAAAAATAGTTTAGGGGGTTGGAGAAGCAAAATAAAACAAATGAACATGAGAGAATGAATTACCTTTAAAAGTGTAACTCCTTTTGATTTGAGCCTAAAGGATTCCTTTGAAAGGATTATGCCCAAAGGGAATCCTCTAGGATGAGGAGAGGGATGTGGAGAGAGTAAATGGGTAGGGGTTGTCCGAGCCAAAGGCTTGAGGAGTGTGTTAAATGAGGTAGAGTTGGGGGCCTTTTATAAGAGGAGAGGAGGGGCACTTTTGGAAAGTAAAGAAATATTACTTTATTTGAAAATGTGTTTCGGTTTCAAAAGGTCCCACATTGATATAATTAGTGTATAAGGTGATAAGACTTCTAAATCCACTCATCCATTAAGTTTTGGACATGTGTAGTTCATAGATTTTACATTATCTTTCCATTTTATTTAAATCGTGAAATAAGGATGTCATCGCTGCATCATTATTATGTCATAAATAATTTAATTTATTTAATGTATAAAAATTATAAAAAAAATACTATGATGTAGGAAATCTTTTGAGCTTTCCAATGAATATTTATAATCAAAATGATGACTTGTATAACCCCACTTAAAAATTGTTATAGTAAAACGTATCATGTTTCTGTCATTTTTACTTTTACATTAAATAAAATGTTATTTATGTCATTTCCCAACCAAAGTGGATCCATGGGGTCCCCAAGTTGACCCATGGCTTGTCTTGGTCGGCCATGATACAACCAATGAGGGTAAGACATGTGTCAAGCTCATCTCATTTTATGAAAGCATTATTTTTACCTTAAACTACACTAATTACCACTAATCGCGATTAAAAACTTAATAAGTTACTATTCACCAAAAAATTATTTTAATCTCATTGAACCAAATTTTACTTCTTAATGACAACCATGTATGTCGGATTTTTGAAAATCAAAACACAATGATGGCAAAATTTCATTTAAATGGAAAATCAGTTTTTATAAGTACCACTTAGTGGTTTCACTATTCATCAAAAATTGATGTTTTTCAGAAAAATCCCAAAAATTCACCCTAAGCTATATTTGATATTCTGAATTCAAAAATGAAGTCCGTTTTACAAAATTCAGAAAATATAAGTCACATTAATTAATTTAATAATTAATTCCCGCTGTCATGACAAATAGCGTGTTTTATGAAACAATAAGTATCAAAAGATTGACACTAGTTTAAGTCTGATTTCAAAGTGAAATTGGTTCCAACGACCACTATTGGATTTAATGGTAAAAATAATTTCTAATTTCACTTTAAAATCAATTCAAAATATAATCTAATCATATAAATAATTTAGATTAAAAAGTGGTTTTGAATTAAAATACAACATTTTACACTATTCATAAAAAAAATGAACTTTATCGGAAAGATACCAAAAATTTACACAAAGTAAATTTTGATGTCCCGATTCTTAATAAGAGTTTTATTTGGTCCAAAAGAATGTTTAATAGTGAAAAAAATATATTTAATGACGGTTCTCCATCAAAAGGTGATAAGTGAACCTTTAGTGAAAACTAGGGCATATACGCCTAAAATTGAATTCTTTCCGTATTTTAAGCCTTTATCTTTTATTGTATAAATGTAAAAATATTTAAGAACATATATAATCATATTTTAGTTATTTATATCCATTCCCGCCATTACAACGACTACATGTTAACTACCATTTAAAATAATATTATTTTATTATTAGAGTGCAACATAAGATTCCCAAGAAACTCGTTGTTGCGTGTTGGGTACGCCATCGAGCATAGCGTCCCCTTTAAAGTCATATTAATATTTTATTCACAAATATGGATAAATATGAAAATGTCATATTCCTTATTTACCTGGGGTGTTACATCCTTCCCCCCTTTTGGGAATTGCGTCCTCGCAATTTTAAAATTGCGCTTGGAAACATCCTTGAACGTCCCACATCGAAACAAGAGTCGGTAAAACAATCACTTTAAAATAAAGAAAGATAAGCACAAAGGTCACCCGAGTTAACCCATACTAGGATTCTAAGTATGAAAATATGAACATGGAGGAAAAAACAAAGGGTCATGTTCTGATGGAGAGTGATAGAAAACATGTTTAGGAGAAAGTTAACCATGAGAAAATCACAAACTTGTGATGGGTTAAACGGTATTCGATTCCCCAGTAGGAAAAGTTAATAGACAACATTTTTTGTTTTAAGTTACTTTTTATTGAGGAATTTATTCATAAGGAAACATAATCACTTATCATGTTGACTCTCAACTTTTACTAGATTCCTTAGTCAAACTCATATTTTTTTCCAAAAGACAAGTATTTAGGGAAACTTGTTCGCATTAAGAGTACTATAATCAACTTCTAGAGAATCACCTAATCCCCAAAAGAGAACTATATACATCCCATGTATTTAGGCTTTAGCCAAAACAAAAACCAAAAAGGTTAGTACAAGATCAGATAATCCAGAAAAGGATAACCCCTTATAAAAAGAAAATCTATTCTTAATCTCCAAAATTTGTCCAACAAAACCCAATGTTCAACGAGGACCATCCGATAAACAATTTGTCCATAAAATTCTTCAAAGTAAACCAATATAAGATTGAAACCCAAATATTTGAAGGATTTAGTCACATAGTCTTCCAAGTTAAATCGTAACATTTATCTCCAAACAACATCAGTTGCTCCTAAAGTCTTACATTGAAAAGTAATTATCCTAATCACATATCCTCCAAAATAGGTTAATCATTTTCCTAAATAACTCCAAATCAACTTAATCTTAATTAATAAAATCATATAACTAAAAAGAATCAGTCAAACTAACCAGGGAATTCACGTAGTCCAGTGGTAGGCGATAAATACCAGTCGCACTTTGGTTATGGGTTCGATTCCCGCAGCTTTGTTCGACGCGACGAGATGTCACACGGTCTGCGTGTTGTCCTTTTTCCAAAACTATATAATTATTAAAACATTCCCCAAAATGAGATAAAATCTTCAAGAATAATCATAACATATTTTAACCTCAAGTTTATCTCATTCCTTTCATTTTCCATCATAACATAGAGTAACCCACAATTACCTAAAAAGTAAGGATCATATAAACCCTAATGGTTACCTTAATAATTATTACCTGAATTTCCACATCGAGTTGGCCATCTCGTACATGATGCATTAGAGAACTCACCAAGGTTGAAGGGGTTGATCATGACTCCTTGATAGTTTGTTTAGAACAATTATGAGATTCCTCATTGAATCCCCCATCTCATCCAGTATCTTAATTAGAGAACCACCACAGTTTCCTCGAAACCCATTGTCACTTTGGTGCCTGCTAGATCCAGCCATTTACTAAAACCAAAAAGGTCAGTGTGAGTATATCAACAAAACCATCATTTACTAATGAGGAAGGTAAACACTAAGATACACTTACTCATTCACTTTATCTAAAACTAGGACTCTTTCTGAAATCCTAACCATTATGGTAATGTCACTTATGCTTAAAGAATACCCTAACCTCTAAAGTTATCTAAACCGACCTCTGATACCAACTATAAGGCCCCAGCCTTAAACCTTACTTAATCTTGAGTTATTACAAGATTACACATTGAGGATCTTTTCAGATTTAGAGTTTTAGAGAATTAGATCATGAAACATTCATTACATTCCACATTTAAACAAAGTGGTTACATAAAAGACAATCTTCATTCTTCCCATCAACGGAAACCTATTTAAAATTAAACACAGATTCTTTCTTGACACATCCTTGACACTATCATCACATCATGTACCTTTCCCTTGACCTGTGAAAAACATTTCAAAAACTTGGGATGAGCATAAAAAGCTCAGTAAGGGTTATAAAAATATGGAAAGGAAACATGATTTTCATATATACATAAGAATGAAATCATACTTTACCCATAAAACAAAGGCACTTTCATACCTCATCAAACCATGAATAAATCATAGAAATCATAAGACAAAAAGGTAACTTGAGGCATTCATAACATTCTTACATAGGGAGTAACCCTCTTGGTTACGTTTGGAATACCCATCACAGTATATTCCCTAAATCTCTTTGGAGAAACCTTAACGTTTCACTCCTTCGCGTTACCCAATGCATTGGAGAGCTATATCGGGCTCACCCGCCCTTAGTTTATCACGGAACCACCCGTTCTTCATAACAATTCCCAAGAACCATAACATAATCGTATCACATAAACATGAATAAAGGAAACATAACATTTCCACATTTCAATCACAATATAACATTTTAGGATATTGAAATAATGAATCCATTCAAAAAGAAACCATTTCCAAAACCATTTAAAACATTTAATAAAGAGATTTTTGAATCAAAGTGTCCCATACCACCTTGAAGCTTTTAACATTTTAAACCATTAATATCCATATAAATAAATCCTTAAAACCATTTTGAAAACATGGATATTAATAGGAACAAATAATTAAAACATTTAAAACGATATTTTGGTTAAAGGGGTTTTACCAAAATTAGAGACACTTGAATACAATAATCGAGGAATAACATTTAGTCAGAACTTTATAATATCATGAGAATAAAAGGATTCATGATATAATACTCCAAAGGACAGTATATACACCATATAAGAGTGAATTGGTGCATAACAACAATGAACCCTCAATAGAAATGTCAAATGTGATGAACTCCCTTATAAAGAAGGTATCCTTAAATTAAGGACAAATAAATCTCAAAAATATGTGTGAAAAATATATATACACCCAATATAAGTGGATATTAAGTGTAAAACAATAAAAGGTCATTCACACATATTCAATGGATGACATATTCAATGACTACAAGTTGAACCCAAAGAAATCGAAATTGGGTTAAAAAGTTCCCTTGACATCCTAACGGCATCACATCAAAATGAGTTGATGAGAGATAAAAAGTGTATCTCATCACTTGGACATAAAATTTACATCAATAAGGATGTATGAGAACATATCCCAACATAAAAATATGTAAATTAAAAGACCCAATAAAAGAAGTCTTTTAAAAAAGAGGAGGGTGAAAGGTTCCCTTACCGACTTGGGTATCTTTCAAAACATACACCTCATGAAAGAAAGACAATAGGTCATTGATGTAAATACTCATAAACGAAAGTATATTACACAAAGAGTAGAATAATGGGCAGTACATAAACCACTCAATGGAATTTGTGGCAAATGTAGAATAAATCTCACGGGAATAAAAGTGAGATGAAAAATCCCTTACGAAAACTCGGCAGCCTAACGGCGCCACATAAAACTTACGAATATGGATTGATGAGATCAAATAGAGTATCCCATCATATTACAATAGAATTTACAGAAATTGGAATATAAAGTAAATCCCCCAACATTGCAAGGAGGAGTTTAAAAGAAGTGACATAAAGGAGAGTACTTAAAAAGAAAGAGAGAGGTTAGATCTCTTACGAAAGTTCGGCATCCTAACGGCGCCACTCAAAACTTCAAAAATGGATTGATGAGAGAGAATAGGGTCTCTCATCACATGAACATAAAAATTACAGTAAATGTAATATAAAATAACATCCCAATCATAAGAAATATGAGCTTAAAATAAATGACATAAAAGAGTGTACTTAAAAAGAAAGAGAGTTGTAGGATCCCTTACCTCGGGTCCGACTTGACTCGATCATTCTTTAATATCCTAAATAATAAATGTGAGTTAATTTCTAATTACTTAAGAACCTTTTTCAAGTTCATTATTACTTTTATATCACTTATTACCATGTCATAAACATTATGTAATCATTTAAGTTAATAATATTTGTTTTGCCGATATTTGGTTCTTAAGTCGAAAGTGGACTTCTTACAATTACATGTTGTTCGTGTGGCCAAATGTTTATTATATCCAGAATTGTATTCATTATATAGATATCATATATGTCATATATATCCAGTACTTGCATGAATTTATAACATTACATAATCATTTAGAGGTAAGAAATGAAATGCACCGTTCATGGAGACGGTAAGCCGTACGTACGCATGAACGCTACTTTCATTTCTATTTCGTATCTTATAGAATGGAATAATAATGATATAAAGGTATATTATAATTCCAGTATAATTTCATATATAATATCATATTTCCATCCTTTATACATCCCACATATGGTATTTAACGAATCAAATCACTTTGAGGGGGCGGTAGTCCGCACTTCCTTAAATGAAGATATCGCGTATACCCATAATGGAAGCCATAAAGGTAAGACAAAAATGAAAAATACAGAAGAATAAATAAAAAATAAACATATTATATATCATATATAAAAATAGTGACATCATAATGGCCACCTTTGAAGGTGTTAAATGAGTATTGAACAATCATCGTTTCGGGAGGCAGAATTTCACCATCCACGGAAACCGTATGTTCTTTAACCATTTGATGTAGTTGTGTGAGAGTTTAGCTCGAATAAATCTTATAACAACATCCTAGTATATTGAAGATACTGGTGTTGTTACAAAAGAAGTAAATAAAAAGAGTTTATGGGGTTGGAGAAGAAAAATAAAACAAATGAACATGAGAGAATGAATTACCTTTAAAAGTGTAACTTCTTTTGATTTGAGCCTAAAGGCTTCCTTTGAAAGGATTATGCCCAAAGGGAATACTCTAGGATTAGGAGAGGGATGTGGAGAGAGTAAATGAAAAGGGGTTGGCCGAGCCAAAGGCTTGAGGAGTATGTTAAATGAGGTAGAGGTGGGGTCCTTTTAAAAGAGGAGAGGAGGGGCACTTTTGGAAAGTAAAGAAATATTACTTTATTTGAAAATGTGTTTCGGTTTCAAAAGGTCCCACATTGATATAATTCGTGGATAAGGTGATAAGGCTTCGAAATCCACTCATCCATTAAGTTTTGGACATGTTTAGTTCATAGATTTTACATTATCTTTCCATTTTATTTAAATCGTCAAATAATGATGTCATCGCTGCATCATTATTATGTCATAAATAATTTAATTTATTTAATGTCTAAAAATTATAAAAAAAAATACTATGATGTAGGAAATCTTTTTAGATTTCCAATTAATATTTATAATCAAAAATATGACTTGTATAACCCCACTTAAAAATTGTTTTAGTAAAACATATCATGTTTGTGTCAATTTTACTTTTACATTAAATAAAATGTTATTTATGTCATTTCCCAACCAAAGTGGATCCATGGTGTCACCAAGTTGACCCATGGCTTGTCTTGGTCGGCCATGATACAACCAATGAGAGTAAGACATGTGTCAAGCTCATCTCATTTTATTAAAGCATTATTTTTACCTTAAACTACACTAATTACCACTAATCGCGATTAAAAACTTAATAAGTTACTATTCACCAAAAAATTATTTTAATCTCATTGAACCACATTTTACTTCTTAATGACAACCATGTATGTCGGATTTTTGAAAATCAAAACACAATGATGGAAAAATTTCATTTAAACGGAAAATCAGTTTTTATAAGTACCACTTAGTGGTTTCACTATTCATCAAAAATTGAAGTTTTTCAGAAAAATCCCAAAAATTCACCCTAAGCTATATTTGATATTCTGAATTCAAAAATGAAGTCCGTTTTACAAAATTCAGAACATATAAGTCACATTAATTAATTTAATAATTAATTCCCGCTGTCATGACAAATAGCGTGTTTTATGAAACAATAAGTATCAAAAGATTGACACTAGTTTAAGTCTGATTTCAAAGTGAAATTGGTTCCAACGACCACTATTGGATTTAATGGTAAAAATAATTTCTAATTTCAATTTAAAACCAATTCAAAATATAATCTAATCATATAAATAATTTAGATTAAAAAGTGGTTTTGAATTAAAATACAACATTTTACACTATTCATAAAAAAAATGAACTTTATCGGAAAGATACCAAAAATTTACACAAAGTAAATTTTGATGTCCCGATTCTTAATAAGAGTTTTATTTGGTCCAAAAGAATGTTTAATAGTGAACAAAACTATATTTAATGACGGTTCTCCATCAAAAGGTGATAAGTGAACCTTTAGTGAAAACTAGGGCATATACGCCTAAAATTGAATTCTTTCCGTATTTTAAGCCTTTATCTTTTATTGTATAAATGTAAAAATATTTAAGAACATATATAAACATATTTTAGTTATTTCTATCCATTCCCGCCATTACAACGGCTACATGTTAACTACCATTTAAAATAATATTATTTTATTATTAGAGTGCAACGTAAGATTCCCAAGAAACTCGTTGTTGCGTGTTGGGTACGCCATCGAGCATAGCGTCCCATTTAAAGTCATATTAATATTTTATTCACAAATATGGATAAATATGAAAATGTCATATTCCTTATTTACCTGGGGTGTAACATGGTAGGTCATACGTACGCATGAGCGATGATATCATTCCTTTAATTATGAAATGGTTTGTAAGTGGATAGTATATATATTTTTATAGAATAAATATATTGTTATAATAATCATATGTAGTTATTATTTACATAATTATGCAAATCCAAGTAAAGTGGTTGTGGAAAAATATTACACCATGGTGTGGAGATGGTAAGTTGTACTTACGCACGCGTAGTGATTTCATTTTTTATAGGATGGATAAAAGGTGGAATGAGGTTATTCCATAACCATAATAACATCTCAGTATATAGATGATACTATATTTATTAATTAATAATGTAAAAAACAATATTAGAGTAAGTAGAATAAGAAACAAGTTTGAAAGAATCAGTAGAGGAGATTACTTCTTCTTCGATGAGCACCCTCTAGATCTCCTATTAAGGGCACTAGAGATGGTCTTTGAAGAAGAACAAAAACTCTAGAATGTGACTAGAGAAGTTT
This sequence comes from Viscum album, assembly GCA_963277665.1. Taxonomy (NCBI): domain Eukaryota; kingdom Viridiplantae; phylum Streptophyta; class Magnoliopsida; order Santalales; family Viscaceae; genus Viscum; species Viscum album. Next base: position 913,618,360 of record OY728145.1, read on the forward strand.
ATAATGGAAAATGAAATGGTATTTATAAGATTTAAGGCTCAAAGTGAAGTCAAGAATTGTGGGAGGAGGTTCCCTTTTATAATTGAGGTGAGGGGCACCTTTGGAATCTCCAAAAATATTAATTTATAATAAAATCAAATCCCATAAAAAACCCTCCAAAATGTATTAGTTTCAAATATTATATGAGTTAATGTTTTAATATCATTATAAAATAATTTTTAGACATTTTTTATTTCATTTTAAACCTTATCATTTCATTTTACCCTTAATTATTCCCTTTAAATTTTAACTAAGGTAACAAATTATTCAATATTAAAATAGTGAATTTTTTTCTTATTTGATGTAAATTAGGCCATAAATTAACAATATAGAACATTTTAGAGTAAAAAATAAACTTTTTTTTAAAAAATATTTTACGTTTTTTAAATAATTTAATAAAACATTATTTTAAAAAAATATCAATAGTGTTAATTTTGACACTATTCATTCAATGGATTTTTAAAAATATCAAGATAAGATGTTAACCATGAACCAAATGTTTCATGATATATATAAGGGGAAAACATCATCTATATTTTTTTGGATATATTAATTATCCCAAACTATATTTATTTTAGTATTTTTAATAATATTAATTTGATATTTCCATTAATAAAATAATTACTACATCAGTTTTGTGTAATTATGTAATATATTTATTTTTTGGGTAAAAATTAAAAATAAAACACTATTGATGAACTTAAATCCCTTATATTTTATAAGAATACTTGTATTTGAATATATCTCCTTGAAAATCCTACATTAAAAAATATTATATGTATTAAAACTTGAATGTGACAACATTAACATCACTTTAAATAAAATAATATAATTGTCATAATCTCTTTAATAAGGCTCCAAATGGTCAATACCTAGAACTTTGGATGGTTATGATCAATATATACTCGACCAATAATATTTGGTCAAGTGTTTGTGCCTTTTAATGGTTATTATCAGTTTAATAAAAAATAGTTTATTGATTTTTCCTCAATTAAATAATTTCTGCATCATCAATATATAAATCTTTAAGGTAATTATTTATTTCCTAAAAATTCAAATAAAATTACCATGATAAAATTAAAAAATTATATTTAAAATGGGTATTTATAATATAATTTATATTTTTTATAACCATATATTAAAAATGAATTAGTTATTAAAATTTTAGTAAGACATATTTAACTTTTCATTAAATAAAATATATTAAATGTCTTATTCTCATCCAAGTGGCTTAAAAAGGGTATAATGTATACCCAAGGATGGTTTAGGTCACAAATAACTCATAAAATCATATTAGGAAAAGTGTTAGGGTGATTTTATAATATTATATTTACCCTTAATTACTATGTTTCCCTTTTTATCGTATTAATAAAAAATATTGAAGTTATTATTTATAATGCCCAAAAAATAAAATAATGATATTAATAAAATTTGGACCCACTGATTCAAAATATGGAATCCATTTTTAATGAGAAAGGGGTTTTAAAAAGTTAAAACACCGCAAAAGATTGAAATTTCTTTACACCAAAATTCATGGTAAAATTAATTATTTTGACATAAATTATATTTAATGATAAAAATATATTATATTTATAATTTAACACCATTTAATAATATAATTTAACCATATAAATTATTTTTATGAAAAAGGTTGTTTTCAATTCAAATTTAGTGATTTTTACTAATCATCACAACATGAAAGTTATTGGAAAAATATCCAAAATTAATCCAAAAAAAATTTATATCCCAATTCCAAAAAAGAAGATAATTTCATTAAATATAATATATAAAAGTGTGAAAAAATATATTTAAAATGGGTGCACCATCGAAAGGTGACAGAACAACTTTTTTTGATAAATACTTCTTTTATCTAAAAAATCGAATATGTTCTTAAATCATGTCTATAAAACATATAAGATGAATTTTAAACATTTAATTGAATATATTTTATAAATATATTAAATTAACAAAATTCATCATGAGTGATTTTATAATTTTATAAACTCACTTATTTTCATTTAAATAGTTTTTCAGAAAACATTTCATTTTATTTAGAAAATTTTTTATTTTCATTTATAATTATTTTTCCACAAAATAGTAAAGAATATTTTAATAATTTAGTTAATAATTTTCAAACAAAAATAATAACAACTAGGTTATAAGGTAACATAATAATATTTATTTCTTCTCTTAAACTCAGTCTTGCATGAAATAAATTCTATCAAAAGTAGTTGAAATTGTGTGCAGCACAATCCAATCATAGTGTTACATATATCACAAGATAAGTTATTATTTAATGTATTGAAAGATAATCTTGGTGTTTCATGAAACCCAATACATCAAATAAATTAAAAAAATAATAAATAAAAAAATAAAAATAAAATAAAATAAAAATATATATCTCATAAAAATATCAGGGTGTTACAAAATAAGGTAGAATAATTAAATGATTTATAATCTTAGTATATTATTATTATGATAGAAAAAGTGAGTATCCTAGACTTACCCAAGGTAGTGGGGATTTTATCTCAATAAAAATTAATTCCTGATACTCTTCGGTATTTTCATTAATGAGTGATATTTATCAATAATATTCTAGTATATTCTAAAAGTGATTAGGATTATGTGAAATATTTAAGGATTGTTATTTATTAGTTTTTATTTAATGGTGTTAAAACATATATTAAATGGTATCAATAACCCTAAAATGTAATTTTTATGAAAAATTTATATTTTTGGGATAATTCTTGGAAAAAATATGATTGAGTTATGAAAAGATCTTAGGTTTAATATATACTTGAGGTTAAGGTAATAATGGTTTGATTGATTATGAGAAAAATTAGTTAGATAGTATTGATATCCTTGGAATTGATTATTGATTCAATAAAAAGGTGATCTATTATATTTTTGGTAAATTTTATCTAATTTTTGGATTATGATATATATTTATTAGTTTGAGAATTTATAAACTAGTTAGTAAAACAATTATGGATTAAAAATAGATTTATTTTTTATAGGAATATATAATCTCGCATTGGTTTAATGTCTTTGAGATTCAAATGGGGTTAGGAGAGGTATTTTATGTAGAATATATGATTATGGAATATACATAATCTAATAAATTATTTTATTAGTGGATAATATTATTTTAGGAAAGATAAGTAACTTAATACATCCTAAAGAAGTAATGTAGATTTCATATTAAAAGTTATATACTGAATGATGGATATATTAATACTATCCTCACCTACTTTCATTAGTGATCAAGGATGTGATTTATTTAATGGGGTAGAATATAATGAACCAGAATTTTGGATCCTTTAAATTGATACTATAGAAACCTGGGTTTAACATACATGGATATTACATCATTATAGATGAATAATCATCACATTAAAAAAGTACATACTTAAGGACCATAATAGTTTATGGTCTTTAAAAACTTAAAACATGATATATTGTAACTTAGAAAAAGATATACAAAGTATCCCATATAGATTACACCCTTTAGTACTCCTACTTAAAACTTTCCCTCATAAACTACGGAAAGTAAACATAAGAAAGGGTGATATTAGATGCTCAGTATGGATAAAAAAGTAATATACCTATGCCTAAAATGAACATAAGGGTATGATAACATGAGAATAGAATTTAAATATCATACCTTAATTATAAAAGATCATATACATGAGTCATGGAATAATATAGGTAGTTTATAATACATGAATCATAAGGTAATCAAGAGCATAATCTATGAAATCATAACAAAGGAATAAGATGTGGAATTTTGGAAGATACATAAACATATAAAAATATTTACATAGTAGTTAATGATTATACACAATGACATCATAGTGGAATTGGTTCACTTTGTAGTCATGGTACCCTACCAAGACCATCTTAGCATAAAAAAATACTTTAATGATATGAGTCCACTTCTCATTCCATTCATGTCTATCTCATGAGATATAAATCTTTACCCAATCCATTTGAGGTTGATATTGGTCCCAACCATCTCAAAATGAAATCATACATACGTGTGACACAATATCATAAAAAATCATATCATAACCCATGAAATGAAATGGGTATCATAAAAATGCCATCATATTATAACCAATAGAAAAGAGATATGTTTCATAATCATTTCATAAAAGAATATCCAATGAAAATAATTAGTTTTCATAAGAATATAACCCATTAAAAATAAATGAGTTTTTGACAAACATATAACCCATGGAAGAGAAAAAAGAGTCATAAAAAACTTTTCATATTAAACATAAAACATTCAAGGAAAGAATAATAATGGTTCCCTGGGACCATATCCCCATTAAATCAAAAACTATTTCATAAGATGTTATTTTATATGGAGAAGGATTTTTAAAGATCACTTGGAGAATTTATTAATGAAAATATCATCTATTTGGAAATCTCTTTCATAATTTTTTTTTAAAAATACTTTTCTTACAAATAATTATTTGAATTTTTATTTAAAATACTTATTGAGGAAAATATATTTTCTACTTTGAAAAATGATTTTTAAAACATAAAGAATTTTTAAAACCTTTTTATTTTAAAATAATAAAAAAAATTATAAAGAAATATTGAAAACCTTTTTATTTGATAATAATTTTAAAACTTATAAATAAATCATTAATTTTTTTGAAAATGTTTTTACATGAAAAAAATTTGAAAACTTATAAAGAAATATTGAAAACATCTCAAAAACCTTTCTTTGAAAATACTTTGAAAACTTATAAAGAAAGCTTAAAAACATTTTAGAAACCTTTTTCTTTGAAAGTCACTTTAATTTTTTTCCAAAATATTAGAAAATGTTTTTATAAAATAACCTTGTAAACTTTTAAATAAATCTTCAAGGAAATGATGGTCATGAAGGTGGATAAATCCATGCATACCGAACATTCCTATTTCACCGTAAAAATCATTGAAAAATACCTTAATCAGAAAATGAAAAGAAGATTCCTTTTTTAAAAACCATTTTGTTAAAATGTTAAAAAAGTTTAAAAATTTATTTTAAATATCATAAGATAGTAATAGAAAATTTTTGAATTTTTTTTAGAAAACATGGCATTGGAAGAACACAGATTTTCGACCGAAAAGAGAAATAAAGTCAGATTTTCTTAAAAACATTTCTTAATTATCTTAGTACCAAAGAGTAGAGAAATGGAACCATTAATTGAAGATATCATGAATAAGTATAGGATAATAAAATTAAAGATAATTCTTGATTGATGGATAATAATAGTTCATCAATAAAAGCATAATAAAAAACAATCCTAATAAATGATGAGATTGTAGTAATAAACTTTTACCACTTTGGTAACTTTGAATAAAAATCCCCAAAAAATAATAAAATTAAATGACGATTAAAATATCATAAAAATATTTATATTAATGATAAAACATTTCAAATGGAAGTATATAAACCTCAAAAAAAAAATATAGGTTCATAACATAACATGCGTCTCAAAGAAGGCAAATTAAGACAAATTTACACTACCGATTTGGTAACTTTTGAGCCATAAATCCCAGGAAATATATATGATAAAATGGATATGTAAATACCCATAGTTTAAGGATAATAATAATATAATACATTTATGGGTATTATATAAACAACATAAAAGAAAAGAGTGGTGAATAAGGCATAAGACTCATAAAAATAAAAGTGAGACTTGAAATCCCCTTACTACTAGAGTAACTTTTGAATCATGTGATCAATGAAATAACAACATCAATGGGAAATTTAAATATAATTAAATAAAATAAATTCATTGTATAAAATTTCATAGTTCATCATATACACCGTACAATAAGAATAAGCGGTGAATATATCACATATCTCACAAAAACAAAAGTGAGATGAGAAAACCCTTACCTTTTGTCTTGAATTTCTTCATACACATTCAAACCTCCTTTATAATAAATATAATTTTATTATGCATCTACCAGGGAAAAATATTCTTATATATCAAACCATAAATTATTTTATTATGAATTTATATTACCCATTTATTAACTATTTCATGTTAAAGTTACGTTTCGGGTAATAACCGCTTTGTTTTTCGTATATGTTTTGGCATGATATTATTTATCCTATTACTTAGATCACGATTTAATTATTTCTAGAATGTAAAAAATGATATAAAAACAATATATATTTACTATATAATTATTTAAAATAATATATGAATGATATAATTATTAAATTGAATACACCGTTCACAAAGACGGTAGGCCGTACATACACATGAACATTGTTTCAGTTTTCTTCTCATATATTGAAAGAAAGAAAGTAAATGATATATATATATATATATTAATTATTTTAGAATTATTATTTCATTTATATCATATAAATTTACTAAACCCATCCTTAATACATTCCATGTAAAATGTGAACGAGTCACTTTTCTTTGAGGAGGCGGTAGTCCACACATCCACAAACAAAGTTATCATATTCCTAAAAAATGGAAAGCATGAAGGTATGTGTTATATAATAATTATAGAGGCATAAAAACATCATATATATCATACATATATTATAAAAATTTTAATTACATCATTATTATCAACCTTTTAAGTTGGTATTGGAAGAAAGAACAACATCAGTTCATGAGGCGGTAGTCTGCCGTACACATGAGTGATGATTGTGTATTCCGTCTGATGAAAGTGTGCGTGATTGTAGATAAAAACATTAACATAAAAACATATCATTATATTTATGATATTTTTGTTATTATATAAGCATGTAATAATAATAATGTTGGGGGTGGGGAATGAAATGGAATGAAAGTGCTTGTGGAAGGATGTTACCACTTCTTTGGTTCACTCCTATTGGTTTCAGCAAAGGGATTCCTTGGTCAGATTACTACCAAAATTTAGGACTCTATGATGAAGGTAAGGAATTTTGTAGGATATTTTGGTAGGGGTTTTCTGATCCAAAGGGTATTTATAGGTATGAAGATGTGAGGCGGGTGAGTTCTCTTTTATAGTGGAGGGTGAGTGGTATTCTTATAAATACAAAAAGGTAAACAATATTGATAGGTCTACCTTACATCATATTCCCCCAATAATGGTATATTTTTCTAAAAAGGGTGGATATGGTTGAAATATGGCCATAAGTTTTTCTGAAATGTTTCAAGGTTATTTGGCTCCTTAAGTTAAAGTTTAACCACCAAGTAAACCCATTTTTACCTTAATATATGTAATTAATTTGAAATAATTTCACTAATGTTTTGAGAAAAACTAAGTTGAACTTAATATAAATTATAAATTATACTGATTCCAATTATGGAATCCATTTTTTGAAATAATAAACACATAATTGGCATACTTTAATTTAAAATTAATCCCATAGATGGTACGAGACAATGAGTTTTTAAAGTAAAAAATTTCAAAATATTGAAATGTTTTTATATCCAATTTCAATATGAAAATAGTTCCAATGAAATAAATTGGATTAATTTTAGTATAAATGATATATTTTTTCCTTAAAACAAAATTTTTCATGACCCTCTCCACACAAGGTGTACCCCTCCTAGGTCGACAATGGGATAAGAGATATAGTGGGCCTCAAGTCCTTCCTCAAGTAGGCCCTGGGTTAGAGACTATCACTTAGGGTATAATAAACATTCAGACGAGAGGTATTACCCTATAAGAGAAACACATGTGAAAGATAGAGATAATACAAACACCAAATTTTTTTCGTAGACTATAATATAAAATAAAACCCAAGTACAAAAATGTAATGTCACTCAATAACTACTAAAACTAAAAGAAAAAAATGCAAGTACCAAAAATACAGTAAAGATAAAAGTGACCATGAAGCCAAAACAACTCCTACAACCTACAATATAGTAGTAACCAGTCTAATCTCCAACCTTCTCCAATTGACCTGAAAAATAGTTTATATATACGTAGGGTGAGTATAATAGTATACTCTGTAGGATCATCCTTAGATCCTCTCATGAAAAAGTAAAGAAAGCATGCTAAATCATAGTGAACAACATGTGAAACTAACTCATCACCAAAACAAGTATACTATATTCTTAGGCTCACCATGTCTACTTTGACTAAATATCGCATAAAAGATCATATTATATAATAAATGATATAAAGGGTACCCAGGTAATACTTCCCCAATAGTTTTCCACTCTTCCCCAACATCGTACATCCTGAGAATATCTCTTCAAAAAGGCTATCCCATAGATACCTAATAGAATCACCACATCATACACCTCGTGCAACACACTAACATTCCCACATAGCTAAAAGTAATTAGTTATTTTATGGGAGCACCACAACTCTAATAACATGTATCATACATCAGGTATTATACCTCGAGCCATCAAAACCCATACACTAAGTAAGGATACTCAAGCCATCAAAACCTATACATGTTATACCTATAGTAGTCCTTAAGAAACTATACGCAGAATATATGTGTGTAAAATAACCATAAGCCATTACAACCCTCTACATGCATATATTGGGGAAACTAACCACCATGAATACCATCATAAGTAACTACCAAGAGAATAGAGTAGGGGTAAATGGGGTATTCAGCCATTCATCCTCCCACTGAGATGTTGGAAAAAACACCCATAGGGCTTAGAATCCCCGTGGTGTCAGTTTTTATAACTGATAGGGTGGAGTAGCATATAGAAACAAAAAATTAAAAGATATAATATATCTCACAACCACACTAATTTCATATCCTATCCTCAGACACAACTGTAGCTAATGTCTCTTGGACTCCCGAATTCCACTATAAAAACCGAATATCCTATAAGCACACAACCATTTAAAGAGATACATTAAATTATATTATACCTTTTCACCAGTTACACTTAATGTTAATTAATACATAACCATTAATTAACCATTATTATTTCCACATTAGATCACAATACCATTTCAACAAAGATCCATACCCTCGAGGAATAACCAAACTGAGCCCATAACTTCTTAGAATTTTATCCTCAACATTTCACCCTAGCAAGCTCCAACCCCATGTGTTAAACTTTTATTCATTTAGTTAACAACTGTAACACCCCAGGTAAATAAAGAATATGACATTTTAATATTTATCCATATTTTTGAATAAAATATTAATATTACTTTAAAGGGGATGCTATGCTCAATGGCGTACCCAATACGCAACAATGAGTTTCTTGGGAATCTTGCGTTGCACTCTAATAATAATATAATATTATTTTAAATGGTAGTTAACGCCTAGCCTTTGTAATGGCAGGAATAAAAAAAACTAACTACAAAATGATTATATATGTTTGTCAAATATTTTTACTTTTATCCAATAAATGTTAGAGGCTTAAAATGTGAATGAATCCAATTTTAAGCGTAAATATTCTTTAAAAGGTCGATTAACCACCTTTTGATGGAGAACGCTTTTTAAATCCACTTTTTAAATTTTCATATGTTATATTGGATGAAATAAAATTCTTCTTTAGAATCGGGACATAAAAATTTACATTGTGTAAATTTTTGGTATTTTTCCGATAAAGTTCATTTTTTAATGAATAGTGAAAAATGTTGTATTTTAATTCAAAACCTCTTTTTAATATTATTTATTTATATGATTAGATTATATTTTGAATTGGTTTTAAAGTCCAATTATAATATATTTTTACCATTTAATCCAATAGTGGTCATTGGAATTAATTTCACTTTGAAATTGGACTTAAACTAGTGTCAATCTTTTAATAGATATTGTTTCTAAAAAACACGCTATTTGGTTTGATAGCGGGAATTAATTATTAAATTAATTAATGAAACTTATATGTTTTGAATTTTGTAAAATAGAAATTGTTTTCGAATTCGGAATATCAAATATAGCTTAGGGTGATTTTTTGGTATTTTTCTGAAAAACTTCAATTTTTGATGAATAGTGAAACCACTAAGTGGTAGTTAAAGAAGCTGATTTTTCGTTTAAATTAAACATTGCCACTTCTGTGATTTGATTTTCAAAAATCCTACATACATTGTTGTCATTAAGATTTAAAATGTGGTTCAATGGGATTAAAATAATTTTTTTGGTGAATAGTAACTTTTAAGTTTTAATCGCGATTAAAGGTAATTAGTGTATTTTAAGGTAAAAATAATGTTTTAATAATATTAAATAACCTAGACACATATCCTACCCTCATTGAATGTGTCATGGAAGACCAAGACAATCCATGGGTCAACTTGGGGACCCCATGGAGCCACTTTTCTTGGAAAATGACATTAATACCTTTTTATTTAAAGTTAAAATTTAAATGTCACAAACATGTGTTGTTTTACTAAAACAATTTTTACATGGGGTTATAAAAGTCATATTTTTGACTGTAAATATTCATTGGAAATATAAAAATATTTCCTAAATCATGATAGTTTTTTTATAATTTTTAGACACTAAATAAATTAAATTATTTATGACACCATGATGATGCAGCGATTACCTCATTATTTAACGATTTAAATAAAGTGAAAAGCTAATGTACAATATAAGACCTAAACTTGTCACAAACCTATTGTATGGGTGGATTTAGAAATATTATCACCTTATCCTCGAAATATATCCTTTTGGGAACTTTAAAATACGAAAAGCAATATATAATAAAGTAATATTTTATAACTTTCCAAGAGTGCCCCTCCTCTCCTCTTATAAAAGGCCCCCAACTCTACCACCTTACCCACACCTATCAAGCCTTTAGCTCGGCCAAAACCTACCCATTAATTCTCTCCACATCCCTCTATTCATCATTGAAGCCTCACTTTGGCCAGAATCCTTTCCAAGGAATCCTTTGAGCTCAAATCAAAGAGAGTTACCCAATTTAAAGGTAGTGTCCTCTCTTGTGTTCTTATGTTTTATTTTGCTTCTCCAACCCTCTAAACTATTTTTATTCCTTTATTTTGTAACAAAACCAGTATCTAAAATATACTAGGATGTTTTTATGTGAAGTATTATAGCTACACTTACACACACCTTCGTCTAATGGTTAAAGAACATACTGTTTCTGTGGATGGTGAATTACTGCCTCACGAAACGATGATTGTTCAATATTATTTTAACACCTTCAAAGGTGGATATTAAGATGTAAATATATTTATATATGATATATAATATGTTTATGTTTTCCTTAATCTTCTGTATTTTTCATTTATGGCATATCTTTATGGTTTCCATTATGGGTAAATGCAATATCTTCATTTTAGGAAGTGCGGACTACCGCCCCCTCAAAGTGATTTGATTCGTTAATGCCCTATGTGGGACATATAAAGGATGGAATTAATGGTATTACATATTATATAATACTGGAATTATAATATACCTTTATATCATTATTATTTTGTTCCATTTGATACAAAAAAATAAATGAAATGAAAGTAGCGTTCATGCGTACGTACGACTTACCGTCTCCAGAAACACTACATTTCATTTCTTATGTCCAAATGTTATGTACTATTATAAGTACATATATATAATGGATATATATGTAATATATTACATCTAAATGATGGATATAATTCAGGAATTATAATATATATCTCTCATTTTGTTTTAATTCCATTAATATGACAAAAAAAGAAAGTAGCGTTCATGCGTACGTACGACCTACCGTCTCCATGAACAGTGATTTTAATTTTTTTATCTCTAAATGCTATGGAATAGTATAAAATGAATATATACTGGATATATATGATATTTAAAACATAAATACTATTCTGGATATGATGTACCTATAACTACATGGAAAATTCTTTTCCAACAAGTTTGATTTTTACTAATGTACCGAACATCGAAAAAAACGTCTGATATGAACTCACTTTATTAACCAATTATTATAACCTTATAATATGTGATATGAACTGAATAATAATCTTTAAAGTAGGTCCTTAAGAAATTATAAATTGACCAAATTTTATTATTCAGGAGATTAAAGAACGATCGAGTCATGTCGGACACGAGGTAAGGGATCCTACCTCTCTCTTTCTTTTTTAAGTACTCCCTTTTATGTCATTTCTTTTAAGCTCATATTTATTATGTTTGGGGATGTTCTTCTGAATTCATAATTATGTAATTTTTATTTCCATATTACAAGAGACCCTATTTGATCTCATAAATCCATTTTTGGATGTTTTAAGTGGCGCTGTTAGGCTGCCGAGTTTTCGTAAGGGATTTTTCATCTCAGTTTTATTCCCGTGAGATTTATGATACCTTTTCCACCATTTACTTTGAGTGTTGTATGTACTTCCCATTATTATACTCTTTGTGTAATATAATTTATTTTATGGGTATTTACATCAATGTTGTATAGTCCTTCTTTCATGGGGTGTACGTTTCGAAAGTTACCCAAATCGGTAAGGGAGCCTTTCACCCTCCTCATTCTAAAAGACTTATTTTGTTATGCCTTTTAATTCACATACTATTTTGTTGGGATATGTTATCCTATATCCATATTGATGTAAATTTTATGTCCAAGTGATGAGATACCCTTTTTATCTCTCATCTTGTAATGCCCAAGACTTTTATAAGAAATATTTTGTTTTTATCAAGGGAATCTTTCACTACACACAACACTATCTTGGCTTGCCTTACACGCAACCACGACCTTCCTCGATTACTTGCGTCGTACGCAATACTGAGTTTCACAAAACAATGATATGCTATTAAAATATTATTAAAACTAGCCGTTATGAATAGTAATAACCACTTTTTGAAATTTTATAAATTTTATTTTTCATAATGGACTTCATTTTAGGATTCGGAATATCGAAATTAGCCTAGGGTGAAATTTTGGTATTTTTCTGAAAACTTTCAATTTTTGATGAATAGTGAAACCACTAAGTGGTAGTTAAAAAAACTGAATTTTTCATAAAACTTAATTTTACCGCTTCTGTGAGTGGATTTTCGAAAATCTGAGAGACACGGTTAATATCAAGGACTAAAATGTGGTTCAATGAGATGAAAATAATTTTTGGTGAATAGTAACTTTTTACTTTTATTTACCACAGTTAAAAGTAAATAGGGTAATTAAGGGTAAAAATGATATTATTATTACCCTAACACATGTCCTAATTCTATTGGACAAGTGTAATTCGACCAAAAACAACCTTAGGAATAAAATATGACCATTTAAGCACACTTGGATTAGATTAGGACATTTATTATTAATTTATTTAAAGAAGGGTTAAAATAGTTAAAATCAAAGTTTAATAAATAAATAATTTTTAATATAGGGTTATACATAAGATAAATTCGACTATAAATATGAATTAGAAAGATAAAAATATTTCCTACATAATGGTATTTTATTTGTAATTTTTAGACATTAAATAAGTTAATTTATTTATAACACAACGATGATGCAGTAATTATCTTATTAATGAAATATTGACATAATTGATGTTATAAATACCCAAATAAATGTAATTTGAGACTTTTTATGAATTAAACTAATTTTATAGGTTAATATGACATGTTAGTACTGATTTAAGTAACTTGGTTCGAACTAATCATTCTGTTATGAGTTTCACAAAAAACAATTACTAAATAGTGTCAAAATTGACATAAAATAGTTTTTAAAACAAATATTATATTACTAATTGTTATATTATTCCTAAAAATCTAAGGTTCGTACAAATGACTTATATAAGGCTATATATATTAATAATAAACAACTTGGGGTTCTTTTGGCTTGATATGGTAAGTTTATTAACCTTATAGTGTAAGAAAAAAAGAAGGCACAATAAAAGTTAAATTATCTAACTTAAAGTTAAATCTAAATGATAAGGTTAAAATTGATACCTAAACTTGTCTAAATTCTATTTGATGAGAGTATTTCGACCCCTAACCACCTTATCTTTGAAATACATCAATTTGGAGCTATTAAAAACCGAATTTGACTTTATAATAAAATAATATTTTTAGTTATTCCAAAGGTGCCCCTCTCCTCCCTTATAAAAGGGCACCTCCTCCCCCTCTTCCTCACACCACTTTGAGCCTTTTTGCTCGGCCAAACCCTGCCAATTTCTTTTCTCCACTTCCCTAGAGAAATCCTAGAGGTTCTGGTCTTCTTCAAAGACCTATTTTAGTGTCCTAAAAGGAGGTCTCAAAGAAGCACTTCAAAGAAGAGGTAATGTCCGTTACCGATTATTTCATCTTTATTTCTTCTTACACTTCTTCTTATTTAGTTGTTTAATTATGAAGTAATAACATAAGTATCACTCACATACTGATATGTTATTATAAGTATGAAACAACCCTATTTCACCATCTATCCATCCTACGGAAAAAGAAATCACCGCGCGTGCGTACGTACGGAATACCGTCTCCACGCCGTGGTGTAAACTATTTTCCACCACCACCTTACTTGGAGGGGTATAATGGTGTGAATAATGACTATATATGACTATCATAAAGTTATATTGATTCTGAAATAGTATATATACAATCCAATACAATTCCACGATCATAGGAACGATATCATCACTCGTGCGTACGTACGGAATACCGTCTCCACGATGTGATGCGACTCGTTCTACATGATCTTCATTTCATACTGATTATATAAATGAATTTAATTAATTAATATGATATATATTACACTAATACCATTATGGAAATGAGGAATATATAACCTAAATAGAATAATAAGAATTTATTCGACAAAACACACATAAGAACAAAAAGTAATAAACACCCGAATAACAAGTAGTAATGAAATATTACTAATAAGAGGCTAAGAATATGACCATATATGATATCATAACAACAAGTATGATTATTTAATAATTCAATAACATTATTTAAATCATTATACAGGAGTTTCGGACACTTACGAAGCAAATCGGACCTAAGGTAAGGAAAATATCACAATCTCATTTTTATCCGAGATTATTTATACTTTGGTATTTGTTGGGGTGTATTTTATCATCCACATACATGTTTCCTCATTATGTAATATTTTTTCCATCCACCTAAAATTTTTTAAATCCAATTTTACCCTTAGGTGAGTTTTTAGTAAAAGATATGAACAGAATCTTTTGTCGTTTTTCGTACGAGGTACTTTTTGACTTTTCCGACAAAAGTACGAAGAATGTTTTTTAACTTATACGACATGGATAGATTTTTAAAACATTATTTCCAAGAAGCTTACTTTACAAGTTTTAAAGTTTATTTTTAATCAACTTTTTTTAGTTTATAATTGTATGACATTTTAATAAAGGAAAGGTGTTTTTGAAGTAGAAAGGATATTTTCCTCAAGAATGGAGTTCAAGTGTTTTATCAAAATTATTTTCCATCTAAGATAATAAAGGGTTCTGTTTCTATCCCTATTTTTACATTGATTTGACTATGTTGTGATGGAATTATTTTTATGAATTCCTTTATCTTATATGAATTGTCTTATGATGTCACGATGTTTAAGATTCCCATTTTTATTACATGAGTTATGCAATGATGTATGATTTATGATTTTGTGGCACACATAAGAATGGTATCATTATGAGATGGGTGGGACATATATCTCCCTCCAATGCATTGGGTAAAGATTTTATATCTCATGAGATAGACATGGCTGGAACGGTAGGTTATACCGGTTCAGTGAAACAGGACTGAAACGAGGAGTGAACTCGGTTCAGAAAGGGACTTTGTCTACTAAGATAGTCTTGGCAATGAGTATTGAATAATAAGAAATGATTCTCTATGATTATGTGTGTATGCCACAAAGTTTCATGTTTTAAGTTATGATTATTGGGATTACACTTCACTACTATGATTTATCTCATGTTATGATATTATGATCTCTTTTGTAGGTTAAGATTTCCAAAATGTTATGTTCTTATGAATATGATGTGATAGATATTTATTTTGTTTACCCTTACTGATAATTTGAGCTCACCCTTTTGTATGTTTTCTTTCCCCAGGTCATGAAGAAGGTTATTAAGTAAGATATGCCAAAAGGGACTATAGATATGATGAAATAAATGGGAGACAATGTAGACGCTTTATAAACCAGTTGTTTATGTTTCCCAGTTTATAAAGACACTATACCTATACGGTCATTTCGTGGTTTTGTTATATGATGTAATAAGTATGATTCAATTTTGAAGTATTAACGATGTATGTAAAGTATGGGTCGTTATAGTTGGTATCAGAGGAAAGGTATAGTCAACCTTTGGAAAATAGGATGTGAAAACCTTAGTAAGAACCCTAAGGATAATTCTAAGCATAGAACACAATATTAGTGTTTTAAAAATGGCCATGAATAACCTAGGATAAGACCTTAAGTGTGAAATTTCATTCTTGATTATGTAGTTTTCCTATTATAATTAGTGTTGCTCACACTATTCTTCTTGGTTTTAGTCAATGGCTGGAACCTGAAGGAATCGTGTTAATGCGGAATGCGACGGGAAATGCAATGATTGTCCCCCTGAGCAACCAAATGTTATGGGAGCTGGAATGAAAAATCTTGTAGCCATGCTCACACAACTTTCTCAAGCTATGAATCATGCAGGACTTCCAAACGAGCAAAGGAAGGAGCAAAATTCTGTTGAATCCTTCATGAGAAAGTGTCCTCCTTCATTCAGCGGGTCTACTGATCCATTAGTTGCTGAACAATGGATTAGTACTACTGAAAAGATATTTTCAGTTCTTCAATGTTCTGAGCATGAGAAAGTCATCTTAGCAATGTATCGTTTGGAAGGTGATGCTGATCAATGTTGGAATCTTATTAAGAATACGAGGAAAAAGGATGAAATTGAGTCCATGGAGTGGGATGAGTTCAAGAACTTATTTTTCAATAAGTACTTCCCTCGTATTCTCCGAACAAATATGGAGAAAGAGTTTCTTGAACTGAAGCAAAAGGATGATGAATCTGTTGGTACCTATGAAGAAAATTTTACAATACTTGAAAGGCACGCATCTGGTATTATTATCCAACATGAGAGTAAGATCGATCGATTCTTTAGTGGCTTAAAACCAAGTCTTCGAAGGGACTTAGCCATAAGGGACTTCAATAGCTATGAGGAAATCATTTGATGTGCTCTCAAAGTTGAGATGGAGATTGGAGTAACCCATCAGTCATATGGGTTCGATAAGAAGAGGAAAATGGAATTCAAAGGAAAATCTAAAGAGCACACTGAAAAAAATATGAGCTTTCCCTTATGCTCAAAGTGTGGAAATAAACATGGAGGGAGTTGTATTAAAGGGAAAAGTAAATGTTTCAAATGTGGAAAGGAAGGTCATCGGGCATTTGAATGCCGCGACGATGGGAAGAAGATGTCTAATGATGAAAACAAAGGAAGGGATACACAGAATGAACCTACTACACTTCAATGTTTCAAGTGCAAGGAGATAAGGCATTATTCCAATAAATGCCCTAATCCAAGGGTTGATGATTATGGTCGACGTCAAAAAACTCTTAAGGCTAAAGACAAAGGAAAGTCACATGAAATTTCTATCAGTGATGTGGAGTACGATAAAGATTTGTTGAAAGGTACACTTACCATCCACTCTAAAGTAGCAAATGTTTTATTTGATTCTGGATCCACCCACTCTTTTATTTCTGAAGAATTTTCTAAGGGTATCACCATATTACCTCAACAATTAGATGTTGAGTTAGCTGTGACAACACCTAATGGCACAACAGTCGCATCAAAAGTTTATAATTCTTCTCTGATCGAAGTTTTTGGGAAAGTGATTCCTACAAATCTTGTGATCCTTCCTATAGTGGAATTTGATGTGATTCTTGGCATGGATTGGATTTCTTTATATGGATCTCATATCAATTGCCAAAGAAGAGAAGTCACATTTCATATTCCAGAACAATCTATGATCATCTATCGATGCAAGGATGAACATAACCTTCCAGTGGAAATTTCTTCCATCTTATGGGTCTTGATTCCACTAAATGAAGGTTATTTATCTCAAATGGTTGGTGAGAAACTCACAATTAATAATATGCCCATTGTACGAGAGTTTGATGATGTCTTTCTAGAGGAATTACCAGGTCTTCCACCAAATCGTGAAGTTGAGTTTTCAATAGAACTCGTACCGGGTGCTTTGCCTATTTCAAAGACACCTTATAGAATGGATCCAATTGAGTTGCAGGAATTGAAGAAGTAACTCCAAGAGAATATTGATAAGGAATTCATATGCCCTAGTGAGTCACCTTGGGGAGCACCTGTTCTATTTGTTAAGAAGAAAGATGGATCAATGAGACTCTGCATTGATTATCGAGAACTTAACAAGATCACTATCAAGAACAAATATCCTCTCCCACGCATTGATGACTTATTTGACCAACTACGCGGAGCTCAATACTTTTCCAAGATTGATCTTCATTCAGGGTGTCATCAATTAAGGGTCAAAAGGGAGGATATACCAAAGATGGATTTCGGTACAAGGTATGGACACTATGAATTTATAGTGATGCCATTTGGTCTTACTAATGCCCCTGCTATCTTCATGGATATGATGAATAGAGTCTTTAGAGACTATCTTGATCAATTTGTGGTAGTCTTTATAGATGATATTCTTGTCTATTCAAAGAGAAAGGAAGAACATGAAGATCACTTTAGAATTATATTGAAGACCCTGAGAAAGGAGAAGCTTTATGCTAAATTTACCAAGTGTGAATTTTGGCTTCAAAAAGTTGCATTTTTGGGTCACATAATCTCAAAAGAGGGGATATCTGTGGATCCAGCAAAAACAGAGGTTATCGAAAGATGGTCGAGACCAACAACAGTAATTGAGATCCAAAGTTTTCTTGGTTTGGATGGATATTATCGACATTTTGTGAAAGATTTTTCACGATTATCTAATCCACTCACCAAGATGACTCGGAAAGGAGTTAAGTTTTTATGGACGGAGGAATGTGAAGAGAATTTCAAGGAGTTGAAAAGAAGGTTATCCAGTGCACCTGTGCTCACACTGCCTTATAGTGGAGAAAGGTTTGTGATCTATAGTGATTCATCCAAGAAGGGATTGGGGTGTGTTCTTATGCAAAATGATATGGTGATATCTTATGCCTCACGACAGTTGAAAATCCATGAGAAAAATTACCCAACACATGATTTGGAGTTAGCCACGGTAATCTTTGCATTAAAGATTTGGAGGCATTATCTTTATGATGAAAGGTGTGATATTTATACTGATCATAAAAGTTTAAAGTATATTTTCACACAAAAGGAGCTGAATATGTGCCAAAGAAGATGGTTGGAGCTGATTAAGGATTATGACTGCTCAATCCATTACCACCCTGGGAAAGAAAACTAGGTGGCAGATGCATTAAGTCGACAAGACCATGCTAGTTTATCCATGACGAGGATCACAAAAGATCCAATATTTATGGATTTACAAAGGATGGATCTTGGAATTATAATTGAAGGGGAAAAATCTTATCTTTCTCAAATGAATGTTCAACCATCTATACATGTGAAGATTAAAGAGGCACAGAAAGAAGATGTCGAGTTACAAAAGAAGGTGAGAAATGTTCCGGAATTCAACCTTGATTGTGGTGGGATAATAAAGTTCAGGAATCGGGTTTGTGTTCCTCCCATCTCGGAATTAAATAAGGAGCTACTGGATGAGGCTCATAGTTCATCATTCTCTATTCATCTTGGAAACACGAAGATGTATAGGGACCTGAAAGAGTACTTCTGGTGGGATGGCATGAAAAGAGATGTTGCTAAATATGTCTCTTGATGCTTGGTTTGTCAGCAAGTTAAAGCTGAGAGACAGAAGTCTAAGGGGATGTTACAACCATTACCCATACCCGAATGGAAATTGGAAAACATCACTATGGACTTTGTCACAGGACTTCCTAAAACATCCAAAGGCAATAATTCTATCTGGGTCATAGTTGATCGTCTTACCAAGTCTGCACACTTCATTGCTATTAGAAAGGATTTCTCTCTAGATCAGCTTGCCAGGATATATGTAAAGGAAGTGGTAAGATTGCATGGAGTACCACTTTCTATTATATCTGATCGGGATCCGAGATTTACCTTGAAGTTCTGGCGAAGTCTTCAGCATACTTTGGATACAGAGTTGAGTTTCAGAACTGCTTATCATCCTCAGACAGACGGTCAGTCTGAGAGAACAATTCAAACCCTAGAAGATATGTTGAGAGCTTACTCTATGGATTTCAAAGGTGGTTGGGATCAACACGTACCTTTGGTGGAATTTTCTTATAATAATAGCTTTCACTCCAGTATTTAGATGGCTCCTTATGAAGCTCTC
Source organism: Viscum album (assembly GCA_963277665.1). Classification (NCBI taxonomy): domain Eukaryota; kingdom Viridiplantae; phylum Streptophyta; class Magnoliopsida; order Santalales; family Viscaceae; genus Viscum; species Viscum album. Next base: position 913,638,671 of record OY728145.1, read on the forward strand.
TATGTAAAGAAATGCAGGACTCCAACTTGCTGGGATGAAGTTGGGGAAAGAAAGCTATTAGGACCTGATCTCGTTGATGAAATGGCAGAAAAAATCAGATCTATTCAACAACACATAAGAGCATCTCAGAGTCGACAGAAAAGTTATGCCGACAACTGAAGAAAAGACCTAGAGTTTGAAGTAGGTGATAAGGTGTTCTTAAGAATATCTCCCTAGAAGAGAGTCATGAGATTTGTAAAGAAGCTGAAGTTGAGCCCTAGATATATCGGTCCTTTCGAAATACTGGATCATGTTGGGAAGGTAGCTTACTGATTGGCGCTTCCACCGAATCTCTCTCAATTTCACGATGTGTTCCATGTATCTCCCCTGAGAAAGTACATACCTGATCATTCACATGTACTTAGCTCAGAAGTTGTACCACTGGAACAAGATCTTTCTTATGAAGAACAGCCGATAGAGATTCTGGATCGTAGCGAAAAAGTCCTACGAAGCAAGACCACTCGATTGGTGAATGTTTTATGGAGGAACCACCAATTAGAATAAGCTACATGGGAGCTGGAGGATATGATGAGGGAGAGTTATCCTCATCTTTTTGTTACAAAGTGACGGATTTCGAGGGAAAAATTCATTTTAAGGGGGGTAGAATGTAACGCCCGAGACTTTTATAAGAAATATTTTGTTTTTATCAAAGGAATATTTCACTACACACAACACTATCTTGGCTTGCTTTACATGCAACCACGACCTTCCTTGATAGCTTGCATCGTACGCAATACCGAGTTTCACTAAACAATGATATGCTATTAAAATATTATTAAAACTAGCAGTTATGAATAGTAATAACCACTTTTTAAAATTTATAAATTTTATTTTTCATAATGGACTTCATTTTTGGATTCGGAATATCGAAATTAGCCTAGGGTAAAATTTTGGTATTTTTCTGAAAACATTCAATTTTTGATTAATAGTGAAACCACTAAGTGATATTAAAAAAATGGAATTTTTCATAAAACTTAATTTTACCGCTTCTGTGAGTGGAATTTCGAAAATCCGAGAGACACGGTTAATATTAAGGACTAAAATGTGGTTCAATGAGATGAAAATAATTTTTGGTGAATCGTAACTTTTTACTTTTATTTACCACGGTTAAAAGTAAATAGGGTAATTATGGGTAAAAATGATATTATTATTACCCTAACACATGTCATATTTCTATTGGACAAGTTTAATTCGACCAAAAACAACCTTATGAATAAAATATGACCATTTAAGCCCACTTGGATTAGATTAGGACATTTATTATTAATTTATTTAAAGAAGGGTTAAAATAGTTAAAATCAAAGTTTAATAAGTAAATCATTTTTAATATAGGGTTATACATAAGATAAATTAGACTATAAATATTCATTAGAAATATAAGACTATTTCCTACATAATGGTATTTTATTTGTAATTTTTAGACATTAAATAATTTAATGTATTTATGACACAACGATGATGCTGTAATTATCTTATTAACGAAATATTGACATAAATGACATTATAAATACACAAATAAATGTAATTTGAACCTTTTTATGAATTACACTAATTTTATAGGTTACTATGACATGTTAGTATTGATTTAAGTAACTTTTTTCGAACTAATCATTCTGTTATGATTTTCAAAAAAATCAATTACTAAATAGTGTCAAAATTGACATAAAATAGTTTTTAAAACAAATATTATATTACTAATTGTAATTTTATTCCTAAAACACTAAGGTTCGTCAAAATGACTTATATAAGGATATATATATTAATAATAAACAACTTGGTGTTCGTTTGGCTTGTTATGGTAAGTTTATTAACCTTATAGTGTAAGAAAACAAGAAGACACGGTAAAAGTTAAATTATCTAACTTAAAGTTAAATCTAAATGATAAGGTTAAAATTGATACCTAAACTTGTCTACATTCTATTTTATGAGAGTATTTCGACCCCTAACAACCTTATCTTCTAAATACATCAATTTGGAGCTATTAAAAACCGAATTTGACTTTATAATAAAATAATATTTTTAGTTATTCCAAAGGTGCCCCTCTCCTCCCTTATAAAAGGGAACCTCCTCCCCCTCTTCCTCACACCACATTGAGACTTCAAGCTCGGCCAAACCTTGCCAATTTCTTCTCTCCACTTCCCTAGAAAAATCCTATAGGTTCTGGTCTTCTTCAAAGAACTATTTTAGTGTCCTAAAAGGAGGTCTCAAAGAAGCACTTCAAAGAAGAGGTAATGTCCGTTACCGATTATTTCATCTTTATTTCTTCTTCCACTTATTCTTCTTTAGTTGTTTCATTATGAAGTAATAACATAAGTATCACTCACATACGGATATGTTATTATAAGTATGAAACAACCCTATTTCACTATCTATCCATCCTACGGAAAAAGAAATCACCGCGCGTGCGTACGTACGAAATACCGTCTCCACGCCGTAGTGTAATCTATTTTCCACCACCACCTTACTTGGATGGGTATAATGGTGTATATAATGACTATATATGAATATTATAAAGTGATATTGATTCTGAAATATTATACATACACTCCAATACAATTCCACGATCATAGGAACGATATCATCACTCGTGCGTACGTACGGAATACCTTCTCCACGATGTGATGCGACTCGTTCTACATGATCTTCATTTCATAATGATTATATAAATTAATTTAATGAATGAATATGATATATATTAAACTAATACCATTCTTTAAATGAGGTATCTATAACCTAAATAGAATAATAATAATTTATTCGACAAAACACACTTAAGAACAAAAAGTAATAAACACCCGAATAACAAGTAGTAATGATATATTACTAATAAGAAGCTAAGAATATGACCATATATGATATCATAACAATAATTATGATTCTGGAATAATTCAATAACATTATTTAAATAATTATACAGGAGGTTTGGACACTTACGAAGCAAATCAGACCTAAGGTAAGGAAAATATCACAATCTCATTTTTATCCGAGATTGTTTATACTTTGGTATTTGATGGGGTGTATTTTATCATCCACATTCATGTTTCCTCATTATGTAATATTTTTTCCATCCACCTACAATTTTTTAAATCCAATTTTACCCTTAGTTGAGTTTTTAGTAAAAGATATGAACGGAATATTTTGTCGTTTTTCGTACGAGGTACTTTTTGACTTTTTCGACAAAAGTATGAAGAATGTTTTTTTAACTTATATGGAATGAATAGATTTTTAAAACATTATTTCCAAGAAGCTTCCTTTATAATTTTTAAAGTTTATTTTTAATCAACTTCTTTTAGTTTATAATTGTATGACATGTTAAGAAAGGAAAGGTGTTTTTGAAGTAGAAAGGATATTTTCCTCAAGAATGGAGTTCAAGTGTTTTATCAAAATTATTTTCCATCTAAGATAATAAAGGGTTCTGTTTCTATCCCTATTTTTACATTGATTTGAATATGTTGTGATGGAATTATTTTTATGAATTCCTTTATCTTATATGAATTGTTTTATGATGTCACGATGTTTAAGATTCCCATTTTTATTACATGAGTTATGCAATGATGTATGATTTATGATTTTGTGGAACACATAAGAATGATATAATTATGAGATGGGTGGGACCTATATCTCCCTCCAATGCATTGGGTAAAGATTTTATATCTCATGAGATAGACATGTATGGAACGGTAGGTTATACCGGTTCAGTGAAACAGGACTGAAACGAGGAGTGAACTCGGTTCAGAAAGGGACTTTGTCCACTAAGATAGTCTTGGCAATGAGTCTTGAATAATAAGAAATGATTCTCTATTATTATGTGTGTATGCCACAAAGTTTCATGTTTTATGTTATGATTATTGGGATTACACACCACTACTATGATTTATCTCATGTTATGATATTATGATCTCTTTTGCAGGTTAAGATTTCCAAAATGTTATGTTCTTATGAATATGATGTGATAGATATTTCTTTTGTTTACCCTTAATGAGCATTTGAGCTCACCCTTTTGTATGTTTTCTTTCCCCAGGTCATGAAGAAGGTTATTAAGTAAGATACGCCAAAAGGGACTATAGATATGATGAAATAAATGGGAGACAGTGTAGACGCTTTATGAACCAGTTGTTTATGTTTCCCAGATTCTAAAGACACTATACCTATACGGTCCTTTCGTGGTTTTGTTATATGATGTAATAAGTATGCTTCAATTTTGAAGTATTAACAATTTATGTAAAGTATGGGTCGTTATACATCGACTCATTTTATGAATTTTTAAGTGATGTCGTTAGGCTGTCGAATTTTTGCAAGGGAACTTCTGAACCCAATTTTGATTCTTTGGGATAAACTTGTACTCATTGAATATGTCGTTCTATGAATATGTTTGAATAAACTCTGATTATTTTACATTTAATATCAACTTATATTTGGTTTATTCGTTTGTCACACATAATTATGTAATTGATTTATCCTTAATCCAAGGATACAGTCTTTGTATGGGACTTCGTCTCAATCTCCTTTCATTGAGGCATATTTTGTTTTATACACAACCTTCTTTTATACGGTGTATAAACCCCTTGAATTTTATGTTTATCCAAAAGGAATCTTTTTTATATGATGCGTTTTACTAAACAAAAAAAGGGAATGTTTTTTTCGTACGTATGCGGCGACAACGACTTCTCCACCGCTGTGACCATTATTTGAGTTTAGGCTTCCTCTAAAATCCATACCTTTTTTGAAATGAAAAATAAATACCATGTTTTACTTTTCTTTTATTTTGGTATTGAAAATGGTTTTCATAATGTTTTTATATCAATGTGTTGTATTGATATCTTGTGATTGAAAAGTGGAAATGTTATGTTTCCTTTATGCATGTTTTGTGTGATACGATTATGTTATGGTTCTTGGGCATTATTATGAAGACGGGTGGTTCCGTGATAAACTAAGGGCAGGTGAGCCCGTTATAGCTCTCCAATGCATTGGGTAATGCGAAGGGGTTAAACGTTAAGGTTTCTCCGAAGAGATTTAGGGAATATACTGTGATGGGTATTCCAAACGTAACCAAGAGGTTTACTCCCTGCGTAAGAATGTTATGAATGCCTCAATTTACCTTTATGACTTATGATTTATATGTTTTATTCATGATTTAATGAGGTATGTTAAAGTTCTTATGTTTTATGAGTAAAGTATGATTTCATTGATTCTTATGTATACATGTACTCATGTTTCCTTTCTATATTTTTATATCCCTTACTGAACTTTTTATGCTCATACCAAGTTTTTGAAATGTTTTACACAGGACTTAAAGATGAATAGTGTCAAGGATGGGATCAAGGAAAGACATGATATCTAAAACATGGAACTAGACATGTTTCTTTTAAGAGTTTTTTATGGAAACTTAGTAGAAGTTTCTACTTTTTAATCTTATGAGATGTAATAGTTATGTCCTAATTCTCTAAAACTCTAAACCTAAAAAGATCCTCAATGTGAATTATTCATTTAATTCAATATTAAGTAATGTTTAAGGAAGGGGCCTTATAGTTGGTATCATAGGTCGATTTAGATAACTTTAGAGGTTAGGGTATTCTCTAAGCATAAGTGACATTACCATAATGGCTAGGATTTCAGAAAGAGTCATAGTTTTTCGATAAAGTGAATGAGTAAGTATATCTTAGTGTTTATCTTCCTCATTAGTACAAGATAATTTTGTTGATATACTCACACTGACATTTCTAGTTTTAGTAAATGGATGGATCTAGCAGGCACTAAAGTGAAAATGGGTTTGAAGGAAACTGTGGTGGTTCTCTGATTAAGAGACCAGATGAAATGGGGGATTCAATGGGGAAACCCGGTGTTTTTCTAAACCAACTATCAAGGAGTCATGATCAACCACTTGAACCTTGGTAAGTTCTGTAATGCATCATGTAGGAGATGACCAATCGACATGGAAGTTAAAGTAATAATTATAAAGGTAACCATTAGGGTTTATATGATCCTTACTTTTGAAGTAATTATGGGTTACTATATGTTATGATGTAATATGAACAACTTGGGATAAACTTGAGGTTAAAATATGTTAGGGTTATTTTTGGAGTTTTATAAAAAGGATAACACGTAGACCATGTGACAACACGTCGCGTCGGACAAAGCTGCAGGAATCGAACCCACAACCAAAGTGTGACTGGTATTTATCGCCTACCACTGGACTATATGAGGTCCCTGGTTAGTATGACTTTTTCTTTTTAGTTAGATGATTTTATGAATTAAGAGTAAGTTTATTTTGGGTTATCTATGAAAATTATTAACCTATCATGGAGGATATGTGATTAGGTTAATTACTTTTCAATGTAAGACTTTAAGAGAAACTGATGTTATTTGGAGATAAGTGTTAATTTTTACCTTGGAAGACAATGTGATCAAATCATTCAAATATTTGGGTTTAAATCTAATTTTGGTTTACTTTGAAGAATTTTATGGACAAATTGTTTATTGAATGGTCTTTGTTGAACTTTAGGTTTTGTTGGACAAATTTTGGAGATTAAGAATAGATTTTATTTTTATAAAGGATTATCCTTTTTTGGATTATCTAATCTTGTACTAACCTTTTTGGTTTTGGTTTTGGTTAATGTCTAGAGACATGTGAAGTATATAGTTATATTTTGTGGATTAGGTGATTCTATAGAAGTTTATTATAGCTCTCTTAATATTAGAAAGTCATCCTAAATACTCGTATTTTGGAGAAAATATGAGTTTGTGTAAGAAATCTAGTAGGAGATGAGAGTCTACACGACAAGTAAGTATGTTTCCTTAAGATTAAAAATAAATTCCTTAATGAAATTAACTTAAAACAAAAAGGTTGTCTATTAACTTTTCCTTCTTGGGAATCGAATACCGTTTAACCCACCACATGTTTGTGATTTTCTTATGGTTAACTTTCTCCTGGACATGTTTACTATCACTCTCCCTCAGAACATGACCCTTTGTTTTTTCTTCCATGTCCATGTTTTCTTACATGTAATCCTAGTATGGGTTAACTCGGGTGACCTTTTTAATTCTTTTTCTTTATTTTAAAGTGATAGTTTTACTGACTCTTGTTCCGATGGGGGATTTGTAATGATGTTTCCAAGCCCAATTTTAAAAATTGCGAGGACGCAATTCCCAAAAGGGGGGTAGGATGTAACACCCTAGATAAATAAAGAATATGACCTTTTCATATTTATCCATATTTGTGAATAAAATATTAATATTACTTTAAAGGGGACTCTATTCTCGATGGCATACCCAATACGCAACAACGAGTTTCTTGGGAATCTTGCGTTGCACTCTAATAATAATATAATATTATTTTAAATGGTAGTTAACGCCTAGCTGTTGTAATGGTGGGAATGAACAGAAATAACTACAAAATGATTATATATTTTTGTCAAATATTTTTACTTTTATCCAATAAATTTTAGAGGCTTAAAATGTGAATGAATCCAATTTTAAGCGTAAATATTCTAATATTCTTTAAAAGGTCGATTAACCACCTTTTGATGGCGAACGCTTTTTAAATCCACTTTTTGAAATTTTCATATGTTATATTGGACCAAATAAAATTCTTCATTAGAATCGAGACATCAAAATTTACATTGTGTAAATTTTTGGTATTTTTCCGATAAAGTTCATTTTTAATGAATGGTGAAAAATGTTGTATTTTAATTCAAAACCACTTTTTAATCTAATTTATTTATATGATTATATTATCTTTTGAATTGGTTTTAAAGTCCAATTATAATATATTTTTACCATTTAATCCAATAGTGGTCATTGGAATTAATTTCACTTTGAAATTGGACTTAAACTAGTGTCAATCTTTTAATAGATATTGTTTCTTAAAAACACGCTATTTATTTTGACAGTGGGAATTAATTATTAAATTAATTAATGGAAATTATATGTTTTGAATTTTGTAAAATAGACATCATTTTTGAATTCGGAATATCAAATATAGCTTAGGGTGAATTTTTGGTATTTTTCTGAAAAACTTCAATTTTTGATGAATAGTGAAACCACTAAGTGGTAGTTAAAGAAACTGATTTTTCGTTTAAATGAAACTTTGCCACTTCTGTGATTTGATTTTCAAAAATCTGACATACATGGTTTTCATTAAGAAGTAAAATGTTGTTCAATGGGATTAAAATAATTTTTTTTTGGTGAATAGTACCTTTTAAGTTTTAATCATGATTAAAGGTAATTAGTGTAATTTAAGGTAAAAATAATGTTTTAATAATATGAAATGACCTAGACACATGTCCTACCCTCATTGTATGTGTCATGGCCGACCAAGAAAATCCATGGGTCAACTTGGGTACTCCATGGAGCCACTTTGCTTGGAAAATGACATCAATACCTTTTTATTTAAAGTTAAAATTAAAATGTCACAAACAAGTGTTGTTTTACTAAAACAATTTTTACATGGGGTAATAAATGTCATATTTTTGACTATAAATATTCATTGGAAATCTAAAAATATTTCCTACATCATGATATTTTTTTATAATTTTTATACACTAAATAAATTAAATTATTTATGACCCCATGATGATGCAGCGATTACCTCATTATTTAACGATTTAAATAAAATGAAAAGATAATGTAAATTATAAGACCTAAACTTGTAAAAAACCTATTGTATGGGTGGATTTAGAAACCTTATCACCTTATCCTCTAAATATATCCTTTTGGGACCTTTAAAATCCGAAAAGCATTATATAATAAAGTAATATTTTATAACTTTCCAAGAGTGCCCCTCCTCTCCTCTTATAAAAGGCCCCCACCTCTACCACCTTACCCACATCTCTCAAGACTTTGGATCGGGAAACCCCTGCCCATTTATTCTCTCAAAATCCCTCTATTCAACATTTAAGCCTCACTTTGGGCAGAATCCTTTCCAAGGAAGCCTTTGAGCTCAAATCAAAGAGAGTTACCCAATTTAAAGGTAGTGTCCTCTCTTGTGTTCTTATATTCTATTTTGCTTCTCCAACCCTCTAAAATCTTTTTATTACTTTCTTTTTTAAAAACACCAGTATCTTCAATATACTAGGATATTTTTATGTGAAGGACTAGAGCTACACTTACACACACCTTCGTCTAATGGTTAAAGAACATACTGTTTCTGTGGATGGCGAATTACTGCCTCACGAAACGATGATTGTTCAATATTCATTTAACACCTTTAAAGGTGGCCATTAAGATGTAACTATATTTATATATTATATATAATATTTTTATGTTTTCCTTAAGCTTATGTATTTTTCATTTATGGCATACCTTTATGGTTTCCATTATGGGTAAATGCGATATCTTCGTTTTAGGAAGTACGGACTACCACCCCCTCAAAGTGATTTGATTCGTTAATGCCATATGTGGGACGTATAAAGGATGGAATTAATGGAATTACATATTATATATTACTGGAATTATAATATACCTTTATATAATTATTATTTCATTCCATTTAATACAAAAAAAGAAAATAAATGAAAGTAGCGTTCTTGCGTACGTACGGCTTACCGTCTCCATGAATGGTACATTTCTTTTCTTATCTCCAAATGTTATGTACTATTATAAGTACATATATATAATGGATATATATGTAATATATTACATCTAAATTATGGATATCATTCTGGAAATATAATATATATATCTCTCATTTTTTTTAAATCCATTAATATGACAAAAAAAGAAAGTAGCGTTCATGCGTACATACGACCTACCGTCTCCATGAACAATGCTTTTAATTTTTTATCTGAAAATGCTATGGAATAGTATAAAATGAATATATACTAGATATATATGATATTTAAAACATCAATACTATTTTTTATATGATGTACCTATAACTACATGGAAATTCTTTTCCAAAAAAATCGATTTTTACTCATGTACCGAACATCGACAAAAACGTCTGATACGAACTCACATTATTGACCAATTATTATAAAATTATGATATGTGATATGAAATGAATAATAATATTTAAAGGATGTTCTTAAGAAATTATAAATTGACCAAATTTTATTATTCAGGAGATTAAAGAATGATCGAGTCATGTCGGACACGAGGTAAGGGACCCTACCTCTCTCTTTCTTTTTTAAGTACTCCCTTTTATGTCATTTATTTTAACCTCATATTTATTATGTTTGGGGATGTTATTTTGAATTCATCATTATGTAATTTTTATTTCCATATTACGAGAGGCCCTATTTGATCTCATAAATCCATTTTTGGATGTTTTAAGTGGCGTCGTTAGGCTGCCGAGTTTTTATAAGGGATTTTTCATCTCACTTTTATTCCCATGAGATTTATGCAACATTTGCCACCATTTCCTTTGAGTGGTGTATCTACTTCCCATTATTCTAATCTTTGTGTAATATAATTTCTTTTATGGGTATTTACATCAATGTTGTATAGTCCTTCTTTCATGGGGTGTACATTTCAAAAGTTACCCAAATCGGTAAGGGAACCTTTCACCCTCCTCATTCTAAAAGACTTATTTTGTTATGTCTTTTAATTCACATACTATTATGTTAAGATATTTTCTCCTATATCCTTATTGATTTAAATTTTATGTCCAAGTGATGAGATACCCTTTTTATCTCTCATCGACTCATTTTCTGAATTTTGAAGTGACGTCGTTAGGCTGTCGAATTTTTGCAAGGGAACTTCTTAACCCAATTTTGATTCTTTGGGATAAACTTGTACTCCTTGAATATGTCGTTATATGAATATGTGTGAATAAACTCTCATTATTTTACACTTAATATCCACTTATATTTGGTGTATTCGTTTGTCACACATAATTATGTAATTGATTTATCCTTAATCCAAGGACACCGTCTTTGTATGGAACTTCGTCTCAATCTCCTTTCATTGAGGAATATTTTGTTTTATACACAACCTTCTTTTATACAGTGTATAAACCCCTTGAATTTTATGTTTATCCAAAAGGAATCTTTTTTATATGAAGCGTTTTACTAAATGACAAAAGGAAATGTTTTTGTCACACGTATGCGGCGACAACGAATTCTCCGCCGCCGTGACCATTATTTGAGTTTCGGCTTCCTCTAAAATCCATACCTTTTTTTAAATGAAAAATAAATTCCATGTTTTACTTTTCTTTTATTTTGGTATTGAAAATGGTTTTCATAATGTTTTTATACCAATGTGTTGTATTGATATCTTGTGATTGAAAATTGGAAATGTTATGTTTCCTTTATTCATGTTTTATGTGATACGATTATGTTATGGTTCTTGGGAATTATTATGAAGATGGGTGGTTCCGTGATAAACTAAGGGCGGGTGAGCCCGTTATATCTCTCCAATTCATTGGGTAACGCGAAGGGGTTAAACGTTAAGGTTTCTCCGAAGAGATTTAGGGAATATACTGTGATGGGTATTCCAAACGTAACCAAGAGGGTTACTCCCTGCATAAGAATGTTATGAATGCCTCAAGTTACCTTTATGCCTTATGATTTTTATGTTTTATTCATTATTTGATGAGGTATGTTAAAGTGATTATGTTTTATGAGTAAATTATGATTTCATTGATTCTTATGTATACATGTACTCATGTTTCCTTCCCATATTTTTATATCCCTTACTGAGATTTTTATGCTCATCCCAAGTTTTTGAAATGTTTTACACAGGACTTAAAGATGAATAGGGTCAAGGATGGGATCAAGGAAAGACATGCAATCTAAAACATGGAACTAGACAAGTTTCTTTTAAGAGTTCTTTTATGGAAACTTAGTAGAAGTGTCTACTTTGTAATCTTTTAAGATGTAATAGTTATGTCCTAATTCTCTAAAACTCTAAACCTAAAAAGATCCTCAATGTGAATTATTCATTTAATTCAATATTAAGTAAGGTTTAAGGAAGGGGCCTTATAGTTGGTATCAAAGGGCGATTTAGATAAATTTAGAGGTTAGGGTATTCTCTAAGCATAAGTGACATTACCATAATAGCTAGGATTTCAGAAAGAGTGATAGTTTTTAGATAAAGTGAACGAGTAAGTATATCTAAGTGTTTATCTACCTCATTAGTACATGATAATTTTGTTGATATACTCACACTGACATTTATGGTTTTAGTAAATGGATGGATCTAGCAGGCACCAAAGTGAAAATGGGTTTGAAGGAAACTGTGGTGGTTCTCTGATTAAGATACCAGATGAAATGAGGGATTCAATGAGGAATCTCGTGGTTGTTCTAAACCAACTATCAAGGAGTCATGATCAACCACTTGAACCTTGGTATGTTCTGTAATGCATCAGGTACGAGATGACCAATCGACGTGGAAGTTGAAGTAATAATTATAAAGGTAACCATTAGGGTTTATATGATCCTTACTTTTGAAGTAATTATGGGTTACTATATGTTATGATGTAATATGAACAACTTGGGATAAACTTGAGGTTAAAATATGTTAAGTTTATTTTTGGAGTTTTATAAAAAGGATAACACTCAGACCGTGTGACAACTCGTCACGTCGAACAAAGCTACGGGAATCGAACCCACAACCAAAGTGCGACTGGTATTTATCACTTACCACTGCACTACGTGAGGTCCCTGGTTAGTATGACGTTTTCTTTTTAGTTAGCTGATTTTATGAATTAAGAGTAAGTTGATTTTGGGTTATATATGGAAATTATTAACCTATCTTGGAGGATATGTGATTAGGTTAATTACTTTTCAATGTAAGACTTTAAGAGCAACTGATGTTATTTGGAGATAAGTGTTAATTTTTACCTTGGAAGACAATGTGATAAAATCCTTCAAATATTTGGGTTTCAATCTAATTTTTGTTTACTTTGAAGAATTTTATGGATAGATTGTTTATTGAATGGTCTTCGTTGAACTTTGGGTTTTTTTGGACAAATTTTGGAGATTAAGAATAGATTTTCTTTTTATAAAGGATTATCCTTTTGTGGATTATCTCATCTTGTACTAACCTTTTTGGTTTTGGTTTTGGTTAATGTCTAAAGACATGTGAAGTATATAGTTATCTTTTTTGGATTAGGTGATTCTATAGAAGTTTATTATAGCTCTCTTAATATTAGAAAGTCATCCTAAATACTCGTCTTTTGGAGAAAATATGAGTTTGTGTAAGAAATCTAGTAAGAGATGAGAGTCCACAAGACAAGTAAGTATGTTTCCTTAAGATCAAAAATAAATTCCTTAATGAAAAGTAACTTTAAACAAAAATGTTGTCTATTAACTTTTCCTACTAGGGAATCGAATACCGTTTAACCCACCACATGTTTGTGATTTTCTTATGGTTAAATTTCTCCTGGACATGTTTACTATCACTCTCCCTCAGAACATGACCCTTTGTTTTTTCTTCCATGTCCATGTTTTCTTACATGGAATCCTAGTATGGGTTATCTCGGGTGACCTTTTTAATTCTCATTATTTATTTTAAAGTGATAGTTTTACTGAATCTTGTTCCGATGTGGGATTTTCAATGAAGTTTCCAAGCCCAATTTTAAAAATTGCGAGGACGCAATTCCCTAAAGGGGGGAAGGATGTAACACCCCAGGTAAATAAAGAATATGACATTTTCATATTTATCCATATTTGTGAATAAAATATTAATATTACTTTAAAGGGGACTATATTCTCGATGGCGTACCCAATACGCAACAACGAGTTTCTTGGGAATCTTGCGTTGCACTCTAATAATAATATAATATTATTCTAAATGGTAGTTCACGCCTAGCCGTTGTAATGGTGGGAATGAACGGAAATAACTACAAAATGATTATATATTTTGTCAAATATTTTTACTTTTATCCCATAAATGTTAGAGGCTTAAAATGTGAATGAATCCAATTTTAAGCGTAAATATTGTAATATTCTTTAAAAGGTCGATTAACCACCTTTTGATGGCGAACGCTTTTTAAATCCACTTTTTGAATTTTTCATATTTTATATTGGACCAAATAAAATTCTTCTTTAGAATCAGGACATCAAAATTTACATTGTGTAAATTTTTTGGTATTTTTCCGATAAAGTTCATTTTTTAATGAATAGTGAAAAAAGTTGTATTTTAATTCAAAACCCCTTTTTAATCTAATTTATTTATTTGATTAGATTATCTTTTGAATTGGTTTTAAAGTCCAATTATAATATATTTTTACCATTTAATCCAATAGTGTTCATTGGAATTAATTTCACTTTGAAATTGGACTTAAACTAGTGTCAATCTTTTAATAGATATTGTTTCTTAAAAACACGCTATTTATTTTGACAGTGGGAATTAATTATTAAATTAATTAATGCAAATTATATGTGTTTAATTTTGTAAAATAGACATCATTTTTGAATTCGTAATATCAAATATAGCTTAGGGTGAATTTTTTGTATTTTTCTGAAAAAATTCAATTTTTGATGAATAGTGAAACCACTAAGTGGTAGTTAAAGAAACTGATTTTTCGTTTAAATGAAACTGTGCCACTTCTGTGATTTGATTTTCAAAAATCTTACATACATGGTTTTCATTAAGAAGTAAAATTTTGTTCAATGGGATTAAATTTATTTTGGTGAATAGTAACTTTTAAGTTTTAATCGCGATTAAAGATAATTAGTGTAATTTAAGGTAAAAATAATGTTTTAATAATATGAAATGACCTAGAAACATGTCCTACCTTCATTGGATGTGTCATGGACGACCAAAAAAATCCATGGGTCAACTTGGGGACCCCATGGAGCCACTTTTCTTGGAAAATGACATTAATACCTTTTTATTTAAAGTTAAAATTAAAATGTCACAAACATGTGTTGTTTTACTAAAACAATTTTTACATGGGGTTATAAAAGTCATATTGTAACGCCCCGACCCCAGCTACCCAGAGTCGGTGCATTACTTCATAACATTGTCATGATCACAAAAGATCAAGTCTCGAAAGACCGATTAGTTTAGTAGCCTTGGAAACACTAGATACATTCATAAATGTTACATTACAACATAAGGTGAAAAACTACAATAACAAAGTCTCCATAGTCCACACTCATATCCTCTTCTGACTATCCCTGCAGGTTATTCATAAAATACTTCTTCACATCCTGGAAAATATTAAAACATTGAAAGGGGTGAGCTCAGATGCTCAGTAAGGATAACAATATTGCGGAAGCTTTCATAAATAAACATAAACATTTAAGGCAATGTATAACTAAAACAAAAGCCTTTTAAACTTGAACATCAAAATAATATGGCAAAAGTAAAATGAGAAAATGCCATTTACTTCTTCACATGGATATTCTACTGGTCGAATAATCACATGAAATATCAATAACCACTTTCATAATGATGGAATGCCTAATGATAGACTATCATAACCACATAGTCAAGGCCTCATGCCAAGACCACAAATAAGATTTTGTAAAGGCCTCGTCCAAGACACTAGTTTGTCTCATGAGACCTACCGATGCATCGAGGATCTATAGCGGGCTCCACCCGTCACTTATTAAGTCCAATGCATTCCTCATATGAATAGGTTTAAACATATCATAAACCATAACATAATCGTATCACATAAAACATGGATAAAGGAAACATAACATTTCCACATTTCAATCACAAGATATCAATACAACACATTGATATAAGGAAAATGCTTTCAAAACCATTTTCAATACCAAAATAAAATAAAGTTAAAACTTTGTATTTATTTTTCATTAAAAAAATGTGATGGCTTGTAGAGGAAGCCAAAACTCAAATAATGGTCACGGTGGCGGAGAAGTCATTATCGCCGCATATGTACGGAAAGAAAAACATTGCCTTTTTTTCGTTTAGTAAAACGCTTTGTATAAAAAAAATTCCTTTTGAATAAATGTAAAAGTCAAAGGGGTTTATACACCGTATAAAAGAAAGTTGTGTATAAAACCAAATATGCCTCAATGAAAGGAGATTGAGACGGAGTCCCTAAAAAGATCATTTTTAAAATAAAATAGATCTATTATGTGTATTCACTATAGGTACACATAAAGAAAGTAAAAATACAAAATAGGACATAATAATATCATGACATAATTTGAAAGTAGGAGATTAACCCAAAGAATGGAAGTTGGGTTAAGAAGTTCCCTTACCTCATGTCCGACTTGACTCAACCGTTATTTAACCTCCTGAATAATAAACTAGAGTTAATATCTACCTTATTAAGAACAATTTTCAATTTCATTATCCTTTTTATATCACTTATTACAATGTTATGAACATTATGTAATTATTTAAGTTAATAACGGTCATTTTGTCGATCTTTGGTACTTGAGTCAACAATAAACTTCTTATAATTACAAGTTGTTCATGTGGTGAAATATCCATTATATCCAAAATTATATTAATGATGTAGATATCATATATATCATATATATCTAGTATATACATTCATTCATAATAATACGTAACATTTAGAGGTAAGAAATGAAATGCACCGTTCATGGAGACGGTAAGCCGTACGTACGCATGAACGCTACTTTCATTTCTATTTCATATTTAATGGAATGAAATCATAATGGTATAAATTTATACTATAATTCCAGTATAATATATCATATAATACCATTTACTCCATCCTTTATACATCCCACATATGGTATTAACGATTCAAATCACTTTGAGGGGGCGGTAGTCCGCACTTCCTAAAATGAAAATGTCGCGTTTACCCATAATGGAAACCATAAATGTATGCCATAAATGAAAAATACAAAATCATAAGGAAAAAAATAATATATATCATATATAAAAATAGTGTCATCATAATGGCCACCATTATAGGTGTTATATGAGTGTTGAACAATCATCGTTTCGTGAGGCAAAAATTCGCCATCCACAGAAACAGTATGTTCTTTAACCATTAGATGTAGGTGTGTGTAAGTGTAGCTCGAATCCTGCTTATAAGAAAATCCTAGTATATTTAGGATACTGGTGTTGTTACAAAAGAAATTAATAAAAAGTGTTTAGGGGGTTGGAGAAGAAAAATAAATCAAAATAACATAAGAGAAGACATTACCTTAAAATCGGGTAACTCTTTTGATTTGAGCCAAAGGCATCCTTGGGAAGAATTATGCCCAACGTGAGGATTATAGGAGTAAGGGAGGGAATTTGGGAGAGTATTTGGGTAGAGGTTGGCCGAGCCAAATGGCTTGAAAGTGTGAATGAGGTGGTAGAGGTGGGGGCCTTTTATAAGTGGAGAGGAGGGGCACTCTTGGAAAGTAAAGAAAAGTCACTTTATTATAAAATGAGTTTCGGATTTTAGAGGTCCCAAAATTATATAATTCGAGGATAAGGTGATAAGGGTTCGAAATCTACTCATCCAATAGGTTTTTGACAAGTGTAAGCCTTGGAGTTTACATTATCTTTTCATTTTATTTAAATCGTTAATTAATGAGGTAATCGATGCATCATCATTGTGTCATAAATAATTTAATTTATTTAATGTCCAAAAATTATAAAACAAATACTATGATGTAGGAAATCATTTTATCTTTCCAATGACTATTTATAGTCTAAAATATAACTTTTATAACCCCATGTAAAAATTGTTTTAGTAAAACAATTCATGTTTGTCTCATTTTTTACTTTAACATTAAATAAAAGGTATTTATGTCATTTTCCAACTAAAGTGGCTCCATGGGGTCCCCAAGTTGACCCATGGATTTTCTTGGTCGGCCATGGCACATAAAATGAGGGTAGGACATGTGTCAAGCTCATCTCATATTATTAAAACATTATTTTTACCTTAAACTACACTAATTACCTCTAATTGCGATTAAGAACTTAAAAGTTACTATTCACCAAAAAATTATTTTAATCCCATTGAACCAAATTTTACTTCATAATGACAACCATGTATGTCGGATTTTTGAAATTCAAATCAGAGAGGTGGTAATGTTTCATTTTAACGAAAAATCAGTTTTTTAAGAACCACTTAGTGGTTTCACTATTCATAAAAAATTGAAGTTTTTCAGAATAATGCCAAAATTTCACCCTAAGATATAATTGATATTCTGAATTCAAAAATGATGTCTATTTTAAAAAATTCCAAAAATATATGTTTCATTAATTAATTTTATAATTAATTCCCACTGTTACAACAAATAGCGTGTTTTTAAGAAACAATTTATATTAAAAGATTGGCAGTTGTTTATGTCCAATTTCAATGTTAAATTAATTCTAATGACCACCATTGGATAAAATGGTAAAAATATATTCTAATTATACTTTAAAACCACTAAATAGTACAATTTATCACTATAAAATATTTTTATTAAAAAAGTTGTTTTTAAGTATTTTTCACTATTCATAAAAATTTAGAAGTTCTCAGAAAAATACCCAAAATTAAACATAGGCTAATTTCGATATTCCGAATCCAAAAAATGAAGTCCATTTTGAAATATAAAATATATATAGTTTCAAAAAGTGGGTATTACTATTCATAACGGCTACTTTGATTGGTTGTGGTGTGTGTTAGAACTCAAAGTTGCGTACAACACACGCTATTGTATTATTCAAAGAGAAGAGTACCAAGGAAGCTTGGGGTGTTACATTCTCCTCTCCTTCAATAAATTGAGTCCTCACAATTTGAAATTTTTCTTTGAAAATAAAAGTTTGAAAATAGAAATTACCTTTGTGGAAACCCACATCGGAAATAAGGTCAATAAAAATATAACTTTGAAAGATAGAAAGATAAGTACAAAGGTCACCCGAGATAGCCCATACTAGGATTCTATGAAAATATGGATATGGAGGAGAAAAAAACCATCAAGGTCTGACGGAGAGTTGTAGAAAACGGGATTAGGAGAAAGTTAACCATAAGAAAATCACAAACTTGTGATTGGTTAAACAGTCATTGAATCCCCAGTTGGAAAATTTAACCAGCAACATTTTTGTTTTAAGTTACCTTTTATAAAGTTGAGGAATTTATTTAGGAGATTTACTAATAATGTAAGGGAATATACATACTTGTTATGTAGACTTTCATTCTTTAATAAATTTTTACCACAAACCCATCTTTCATTCTAAAAGGTAATAGAACTCAAAAATATTCTATTTATCCTAATTGTATAAGGTTCCAAATATTAACACATACCATTTAGATTAGTAAAACTATTTTTTAATAACCAGGGACTTCCTGTAGGCTAGTGGTAGGTAATAAAGGCCTGTCGCACTATGGTTGTGGGTTCGATTCCTGCAGCTTTATCTGACGCGACGGGTTATGCCCCACCTTGCAGGTTGTCCTTTTCCTAAAACTATAGTATCATAATATTCCAAAAATAATCTTCAGAGATGTTTTAACCTTAAACAATACTATCCATGGTTCAACTTAACCAATTCCAACCTTAATAGTTATCAAAAATACCTCTATCCAGACTTTCTCTTAAAGGTCTCTAAATTCCAAAATCAATTGTATCATTAGATGCCTCAAACAAGGAAAAGTTTATCTTTTTGTCACATACAAAAATATGATTACCTTCATCATATTAAAACCTTAATGAAATCAACATGTACTGCAGTACAATCCTTATATATATATATATCACATTATTCTAATAACCAGAATATAATCCATGAGTCCAAAAGCACCAATACATTTATTATTCCGCTTCAACTGTAGTCACAACATAAGATTGGCCTTGATCCCTTAGCCTTTTTTGAGGTAAGTTTCCCTGATGCTTAGGACATTCATTTGCATAATGACCCATTTCCC
Source organism: Viscum album (assembly GCA_963277665.1). Taxonomy (NCBI): domain Eukaryota; kingdom Viridiplantae; phylum Streptophyta; class Magnoliopsida; order Santalales; family Viscaceae; genus Viscum; species Viscum album. Next base: position 913,658,451 of record OY728145.1, read on the forward strand.
TACAATTATAGCATTCAACATTGATAGCCTCTTTCTTTCCCTTACAATCACGAGCTTAGTGACCTTTTTCTCCACATTTGTAACAAACTCCCATTCCTTTTAGGCAAGTACCAGGGTGATTCTTCCCACAATTATCACATAATGGAAAATCCTTCTTTACCTTTTCCCTTTTATCTGTCTCTTGTTCCACCGTTCTCTTCTTCTCTTGCTTTACTTTGTTGTCATAAGACTTAGAGAATTCTTTTTCTGTCTTGATAGCACATGAGACTATATCCTCGTATGTTGAGAAAGATTGTGATACTAAAGCTCGACGGAGAAAAGGTTTTAACCCATCAAAGAAATGATCAATCTTACTTCTTGGGTTATGTATATAATCTGCAGCATGCCTCGCTAACCTTGTAAAGTTGGCCTCATACTTTGCGACATTCTCATAATCCTTCTGCCTCAGACTCAGAAATTGCCTTTCTATATCTGCTCGATGGTCATGAGGAAAGTATTTTTCTAAGAAAATCTCTTTGAAATCCCTCCATTCCATATTCGATACATCATCATCTTCCTTTGTGTTTTGAATCAGCGACCACCACTGATCGGCATCTCCAGTGAGGCGGTAAACTGCCATGAAAACCTTCTCCCTTTCACTACTCCCCATGGTATGGAATATTTTCTCTAAGGTGTTTATCCATTGTTCAGCTACTAATGGATTTGTACCCCCATTAAATGTTGGCGGTTGTTGCCTCATGAATCGGTCTAACATTGATCCTCCACGTTGTTGATCAGGGTGATCCATACGAGTAAGGTTATTATTCATAACCTGAGTGAGTTGTCCCAATATGGTAATAAGTTTATCAACACCAGTTGTATCTCCAGATCCACAATAATTATCTTGAGTAGGAGGGAAATCCCTATACGGAGTGCGTGCATTGATACGGTTTCCATTCCTTCCACTAGGCGCCGTTTCTAAACAATGGCATAAACTAGATTAGTTTATGAATTAAAATACATAATTCCATACTTGTAAAACACTTAACACTAATTGAACTATTTATGGATATAATCCATAATCATAAAAATGTTTTATTTGAGAAAGTATATACTCATAACCCTTCATAGTGGTTTGTAAAGAAAATGAGAATTATCCTAAGCATATCCCCTGGGAGTGTCGTAACCAAGAGTGCAGCAAGTCCCTTTTTCGTGCACCAGTTCCCGTTCAAGTCTAGCTCAAAGCGGTGTTTTCGAGTTTTACCCCTAGGTACATCTGTGCCAGAGCCACCTCTACCTGCTCGTATCCATACATGGATGTATTGCTCGGAAAACTCACAAAATCTCTATAATACCAAAATTCTAGGAAGTTATTCTATACTAATCCTCAAAGTATATCTTTGGTCTATGTTCTCTAATCAGAGTTTATCTAAATCTAGCTTCCAAGGTTAGTACTAAACTGCCTCTGATACCAACTGTAACGCCCCGACCCTAGCTACCCAGAGTCGGTGCATTACTTCGTAACATTGACATGATCACAAAAGATCAAGTCTCGAAAGACCGATTAGTTTAGTAGCCTTGGAAATACTAGATACATTCATAAATGTTACATTACAACATAAGGTGAAAAACTACAATAAAAAAGTCTCCATAGTCCACACTCATATCCTCTTCTGACTATCCCTATAGGTCATTCATAAAATACTTCTTCACATCCTAGAAAATATTAAAACATTGAAAGGGGTGAGCTCAGATGCTTAGTAAGGATAACAATATTGCGGAAGCTTTCATAAATAAACATAAACATTTAAGGCAATGCATAACTAAAACAAAAGCCTTTTAAACTTGAACATCAACATAATATGGAAAAAGTAAAATGAGATAATGCCATTTACTTCTTCACATGGATATTCTACTGGTCGAATAATCACATGCAATATCAATAACCACTTTCATAATGATGGAATGCATAATGCCATAATATCATAACCACGTAGTCAAGGCCTCATGCCAAGACCACAAATAAGATTTTGTCAAGGCCTCGTGCCAAGACACTAGTTTGTCTCATGAGACCTACCGATGCATTGTGGAGCTATAGCGGGCTCCACCCGTCACTTATTAAGTCCAATGCATTCCTCATATGAATAGGTTTGAACTTATCATAAACCATAACATAATCGTATCACATAAAACATGGATAAAGGAAACATAACATTTCCACATTTCAATCACAAGATATCAATACAACACAATGATATAATTAAAATGCTTTCAAAACCATTTTCAATACCAAAATAAAAGAAAGTTAAAACTTTGTATTTATTTTTCATTAAAAAAACGTGATGGCTTGTAGAGGAAGCCGGAACTCAAATAATGGTCACGGCGGTGGAAAAGTAGTTGTCGCCGCATATGTACGGAAAGAAAAACATTCCCTTTTTGTCGTTCAGTAAAACGCTTCGTATAAAAAAATTCCTTTTGAATAAACGTAAAAGTTAAAGGGGTTTATACACCGTATAAAAGAAAGTTTTGTATAAAACCAAATATGCCTCAATGAAAGGAGATTGAGACAAAGTCCCTAAAAAGATCATTTTTAAAATAAAATATATCTATTATGTGTATTCACTATAGGTACACATAAAGAAATAAAAAATAAAAAATAGGACATAATAATATCATGACATAATTTGAAAGTAGAAGATTAACTCAAAGAATGGAAGTTGGGTTAAGAAGTTCCCTTACCTCATGTCCGACTTGACTCAACCATTCTTTAACCTCCTGAATAATAAACTAGAGTTAATATCTACCTTATTAAGAACCATTTTCAATTTCATTATCCTTTTTATATCAATTATTACAATGTTATGAACATTATGTAATTATTTAAGTTAATAACGGTCGTTTTGTCGATCTTTGGTACTTGAGTCAACAATAAACTTCTTATAATTACAAGTTGTTCATGTGGTGAAATATCCATTATATCCAGAATTATATTCATGATTTAGATATCATATATATCATATATATCCAGTATAGACATTCATTCATAATATTACGTAACATTTAGAGGTAAGAAATGAAATGCACCGTTCATGGAGACGGTAAGCCGTACGTACGCATGAACGCTACTTTCATTTCTATTTCGTATTTAATGGAATGAAATCATAATGATATAAATGTATAATATAATTCCAGTATAATATAGCATATAATACCATTTACTCCATCCTTTATACATCCCACATATGGTATTAACGATTCAAATCACTTTGAGGGGGCGGTTGTCCGCACATCCTAAAATGAAAATATCGCGTTTAGCCATAATGGAAACCATAAAGGTATGCCATAAATGAAAAATAAAAAATTATAAGGAAAACAAAAACATAATATATATCATATATAAAAATACTGTCATCATAATGGCCACCATTAGAGGTGTTATATGAGTGTTGAACAATCATCGTTTCGTGAGGCAAAAATTCGCCATCCACAGAAACAGCATGTTCTTTAACCATTAGATGTATGTGTGTGTAAGTGTAGCTCGAATCCTTCTTATAAAAACATCCTAGTATATTTAGGATACTGGTTTTGTTACAAAATAAATGAATAAAAAGTGTTTAGGGGGTTGGAGAAGAAAAATAAAACAAAATAACATAAGAGAAGACATTACCTTAAAATCGGGTAACTCTTTTGATTTGAGACAAAGGCATCCTTGGGAAGACTTCTGCCCAAAGTGAGGCTTCTAGGAGTAAGGGAGGGAAGTTGGGAGAGTATTTGGGCAGAGTTTGTCCGAGACAAATGTCTTGAAAGTGCGAATGAGGTGGTAGAGGTGGGGGCCTTTTATAAGTGGAGAGGAGGGGCACTCTTGGAAAGTAAAGAAAAGTCACTTTATTATAAAATTCTTTTCGGATTTTAGAGGTCCCAAACTTATATAATTCGAGGATAAGGTGATAAGGGTTCGAAATCGACTCATCCAATAGGTTTTTGAGAAGTTTAAGCCTTGGATTTTACATTATCTTTTCATTTTATTTAAATCGTTAATTAATGAGGTAATCGCTACATCATCATGGTGTCATAAATAATTTAATTTATTTAATGTAGAAAAATTATAAAACAAATACTATGATGTAGGAAATCTTTTTATCTTTCCAATGACTATTTATAGTCAAAAATATGACTTGTATAACCCCTTATAAAAATTGTTTTAGTAAAACATTTCATGTTTGTGTCATTTTTTACTTTAACATTAAATAAAAGGTATTTATGTCATTTTCCAACTAAAGTGGCTCCATGGGATCCCCAAGTTGACCCATGAATTTTATTGGTCGGCCATGACAAATCCAATGAGGGTAGGACATGTGTCAAGCTCATCTCATATTACTAAAACATTATTTTTACCTTAAACTACACTAATTACCTCTAATCGTGATTAAGAACTTAAAAGTTACTATTCACCAAAAAATTATTTTAATCTCATTGAACCACATTTATTTCCTAATGAAAACCATGTATGTCGGAGTTTTGAAATTCAAATCACAGAGCTGGTAATGTTTCATTTTAACGAAAAATCAGTTTTTTAACAACCACTTAGTGGTTTCACTATTCATCAAAAATTGAAGTTTTTCAGAATAATGAAAACATTTCACCCTAAGATATAATTGATATTCCAAATTCAAAAATAATGTCTATTTTACAAAATTCTAAAAATATATTTAGCATTAATTAATTTTATAATTAATTCCCGCTGTTACAGTAAAGAGCGTGTTTTTAAGAAACAATTTATATCAAAAGATTGACAATTGTTTATGTCCAATTTCAATGTTAAATTATTTATAATGACCACCATTGGATAAAATGGTAAAAATATATTCTAATTATTCTTTAAAACCACTAAATAGTATAATTTATCACTATAAAATATTTTTATTAAAAAAGATGTTTTTAAGTATTTTTCACTATTCATAAAAATTTAGAAGTTCTCAGAAAAATACCAAAAATTCAACATAGGCTAATTTCGGTATTCCGAGTCCGAAAATGAAGTCCATTTTGAAATATAAAATATATATAGTTTCAAAAAGTGGGTATTACTATTCATAACGGCTATTTTGATTGGTTGTGGTGTGTTTTAGAACTCGAAGTTGCGTACAACACACGCTATTGTATTATTCAAAGAGAAGAGTACCGAGGAAGCTTGGGGTGTTACACATATTTTTGACTATAAATATTAATTGGAAAGATAAAAATATTTCCTAAATCATGATATTTTTTTTATAATTTTTAGACACTAAATAAATTAAATTATTTATGACACCATGATGATGCAGCGATTACCTCATTATTTAACGATTTAAATAAAATGAATAGATAATGTAACATATAAGCCCTAAACTTGTAAAAAACCTATTGTATGGGTGTAGTTAGAAAACTTATCACCTTATCCTCGAAATATATCCTTTTGGGACTTTTAAAATCCGAAAAGCATTATATAATAAAGTAATATTTTATAACTTTCCAAGAGTGCCCCTCCTCTCCTCTTATAAATGGCCCCCCACCTCTACCACCTTACCCACATCTCTCAAGACTTTGGCTCGGCCAAAACCTGCCCATTTATTCTCTCCACATCCCTATATTCATCATTTAAGCCTCACTTTGGGCATAATCCTTTCCAAGGAAGCCTTTGAGCTCAAATCAAAGAGAGTTACCCAATTTAAAGGTAGTGTCATATCTTGTGTTCTTATGTTGTATTTTGCTTCTCCAACCCTCTAAAATCTTTTTATTCATTTATTTTATAACAAAAAAATTATCTTCAATATACTAGGAGGTTTTTATGTGAAGTATTCGAGCTACACTTACAGACACCTTCATCTAATGGTTAAAGAACATACTGTTTCTGTTGATGGCGAATTACTGCCTCACGAAACGATGATTGTTCAATATTATTTTAACACCTTCAAAGGTGGCCATTAAGATGTAACTATATTTATATATGATATAAAATATGTTTATTTTTTCCTTAAGCTTATGTATCATTCATTTATGTCATACCTTTATGGTTTCCATTATGGGTAAATGCGATATCTTCATTTTAGGAAGTACGGACTACCACCCCCTCAAAGTGATTTGATTCGTTAATGCCATATGTGGGACGTATAAAGGATGGAATTAATGGTATTACATATGATATCCTACTGGAATTATAATATACTTTTATATCATTATTATTTCATTCCATTGAATACAAAAAAAGAAAATAAATGAAAGTAGCGTTCTTGCGTACGTACGGCTTACCGTCTCCATGAATGGTACATTTCTTTTCTTATCTCCAAATGTTACGTACTATTATAAGTACATATATATAATGGATTTATATGTAATACATTACATCTAAATTATGGATATCATTCTGGAATTATATAATATATATATATATATATCTCATTTTGTTTTAATTCCATTAATATGACAAAAAAAGAAAGTAGTGTTCATGCGTACGTACGACCTACCGTCTCCATGAACGGTGCTTTTAATTTTTTATCTCCAAATGATATGGAATAGTATAAAACGAATATATAATAGATATATATGATATTTAAAACATAAATACTATTTTTTATATGGTGTACCTATAACTACATGGAAAATTATTTTCCAACAAGTTCGATTTTTACTCATGTACTGAACATCGACAAAAACGTCTGATATGAACTCACTTTATTAACCAATTATTATAAAATTATAATATGTGATATGAAATGAATAATAATATTTAAAGGAGGTTCTTAAAAAATTATAAATTGACCAAATTTTATTATTCAGGAGATTAAATAATGATTGAGTCATGTCGGACTCGAGGTAAGGGATCCTACCTCTCTCTATCTTTTTTAAGTACTCCCTTTTATGTCATTTCTTTTAAGCTCATATTTATTATGTTTGGGGATGTTATTTTTAATTCATCATTCTGTAATTTTTATTTCCATATTACGAGAGACCCTATTTGATCTCATAAATCCATTTTTGGATGTTTTAAGTAGCGTCGTTAGGCTGCCGAGTTTTCATAAGGGATTTTTCATCTCACTTTTATTCCCATGAGATTTATGCTACCTTTGCCACCATTTCCTTTGAGTGGTGTATGTACTTCCCATTATTCTACTATTTGTGTAATATAATTTCTTTTAGGGGTATTTACATCAATGTTGTATAGTCCTTCTTTCATGGGGTGTACGTTTCGAAAGTTACCCAAATCGGTAAGGGAACCTTTCACGCTCCTCATTCTAAAAGACTTATTTTGTTATGTCTTTTAATTCACATACTATTATGTTGGGATATTTTCTCCTATATCCTTATTGATTTAAATTTTATGTCCAAGTGACGAGATACCCTTTTTATCTCTCATCGACTCATTTTCTGAATTTTGAAGTGACGTCGTTAGGCTGTCAAATTTTTGCGAGGGAACTTCTTAACCCAATTTTGATTCTTTGGGATAAACTTGTACTCCTTGAATATGTCATTCTATGAATATGTGTGAATAACCTATGATTATTTTACACTTAATATCCACTTATATTGGGTGTATTCGTTTGTCACACATAATTATGTAATTGATTTATCCTTAATCCAAGGATACCGTCTTTGTATGGGACTTCATCTCAATCTCTTTTCATTGAGGCATATTTTGTTTTATACACAACCTTCTTTTATACGGTGTATAAAACCCTTGAATTTTATGTTTATCCAAAAGGAATCTTTTTTATATGAAGCGTTTTACTAAATGACAAAAGGGAATGTTTTTGTCATACGTATGCGGTGACAACGACTTCTCCGCTGCCGTGACCATTATTTGAGTTTCAGTTTCCTCTAAAAGCCTTACCTTTTTTAAATGAAAAATAAATACCATGTTTGACTTTTATTTTATTTAGGTATTGAAAATGGTTTTCATAATGTTTTTATATCAATGTGTTGTATTGATATCTTGTGATTGAAAAGTGGAAATATTATGTTTCCTTAATGCATGTTTTATGTGATACGATTATGTTATGGTAATTGGGCATTATTATGAAGACAGGTGGTTCCATGATAAACTAAGGGCAGGTGAGCTCGTTATAGCTATCCAATGCATTGGGTAACGCAGAGGGGTTAAACGTTAAGGTTTCTCTGAAGAGATTTAGGGAATATACTGTGATGGGTATTCCAAACGTAACCAAGAGGGTTACTCCCTACGTAAGAATGTTATGAATGCCTCAAGTTACCTTTATGCCTTATGATTTCTATGTTTTATTCATGATTTGATGAGGTATGTTAATGTGCTTATGTTTTATGAGTAAAGTATTATTTAATTGATTCTTATTTATACATGTACTCATGTTTCCTTTCTATATTTTTATATCCCTTACTGAGCTTTTTATGCTCATCCCAAGTTTTTGAAATGTTTTACATAGGACTTAAAGATGAATAGGGTCAAGGATGAGATCAAGGAAAGACATGCTATCTAAAACATGGAACTATACATGTTTCTTTTAATAGTTTTTTTATGGAAACTTAGTAGAAGTGTCTACTTTGTAATCTTTTGAGATGTAATAGTTATGTACTAATTCTCTAAAACTCTAAACCTGAAAAGATCCTCATTGTGAATTATTCATTTAATTCAATATTAATTAAGGTTTAAGGCAGATGCCTTATAACAACAATACCTTACATATGACAAGGTACTCTAGGAAAAACATTCTAAGCTCCGAAAACACAAAAGGATCAACATGGAGAGTAGATTAACTACCTTTTGATTTGTTCCACCCATAGAAGGAGAGAAAACTCATGAAACCATGAGAAGATGAACACCAAAATCACAATGAATTCCCCATGCGTCTATGTCTACCATGGAAATAGAAACCAAACACATCTGTCTGCCTTATGTAGTGGGGTAAATAAAGCAGATAAACGAAAAACCTGACAACCAACCAAACAATATATTCAAACAAGCATCCAATGTTGATAATAATGGGTAAGATGACTTTAACCCATTACATCATCTCTTGTATCCTCTTCAAAACCACATGCATAAATTGATGCATTTCTCCACTCTAGGTATCAAATACTTCCACACCAACCATGCCTCCCTGTCACTCATACCACAATATCTCCCCAAGATCACAACACATTTGGGCCTACCTACCCCCACAAACCACAATTTCCCTCTAGGATCACCCATATCACAAGAAGTAGGAAGAAAAAATGGAAACTAGGATCTTGTCTCGAAATCAAGTCATTCAGCCTTTACAGATGATGCACGGCTGTCATAGGGTGTGGTCAAAAGAAATTATATTTATTTCCTAGTGCAACACAATGCCCGACTAGGGTTATCTCACTTGTGTATCCTTTTAGTTTGTTAAACCTACTTCTTCTATATCACCTAAGCTATCTCTTTTTTTGTTTTTATTATCTAGTGAAAATAATGATAATGTTTTTGGATTTTTGATTATTTAAGGCAATGACATGAAATAAAATAAATTTAAACTAATATGAAAACGAAACCGAATATGTTAAAGGAGAAAGAACTTGGTCTTGGGTTCAGTATTGAATTCAATTACTATTATTTTTTATGTTCTTGGTGTCAGTTTGATAATCCAAATCTTAAATCTCATGTTTGGATTACTATTATTCATTTATAAATTGTGAAATATCATTGAATTCTTAAGTAATCTTAATTCCACCTATTCATTTAATCATGGTTGATGAAACCCCTTAGTCTAGGAGGTGAAACCTTCCAGGACCTAGATCAATCAAAGATATTTTATACATAGATTAGTGTAACTTCAAAATGTAAAGAACTGACCAATGGAGACAAGGAAAAGTAATTAAATAAAATATTAGAGATAGATTTATTTTCATGTCATTGTGGGTAGTCACCACATTAGAGGAATTCACCTCACCCATGCAACATATTCAATTTTATCTTCAAAATTAAAATAAGATTTATTAAAAGTTCATAAACACCTTGACCTCCCCTCGGTCAAGCCTTGGGATTAGCCTCTCATTTTAGAGAGTAATAGATTAATTGGTGGAGTTTGTGGAATAAGAGAAGAAGAAAAATAAAATAAAAAGAATGGTGGATGAGAGAAGTAAAATAAAAATGGAATAACAAGGGGTGACAAGAGATATAGAGAGTTTGGGAGAGAGAGAATAAAAGAAAATAATAAAATATACAATTTTTAAAGAATGTTATAATAATAATAATAATAATAATAATAATTACTAAATGAAGAATTTTTGAAAACTAAGAGGGAAAAGAAAAGGATAAAATAATTTTAAAATAACAATGTTATAATAATAATAATAATAATATCAATACTAATAATATTATTATTTATAATTAAAATAAAAAAAATTGAGAAGAAGAATTATGGAATAGATGAAGAAAAATAAATTCATGGATTAATTTAATAAAACTAAAATTTAAATTACAATTGAAAAAAATATAAAATAAAGATAAATAAAACATTAATAAGAATAAAAAGGGGAGATTTTCTTTTTCCCTCCCTCAGTGGATATGTTCTCTTTGGTTCCTCATATGGAATGAGATGGAAAGGAATGTTTTGGGAAAGAGGATCACTCCTCCTTTTATAGGCCATATTTTCCTTCATAAAGTTTCAACATGTTAGATCTATTAAATGGAATATTAATGTGTGGAACCCTTCATTAAAGTTTTTACCAATTATATTTTCACCCCCCTCATAATTTAATCATATATGGACATTTTTAGCTAGTGTTATGACCATTACACTCCGAGACTTTAATTTTCCCAGACAGCCTTTCCATATTCTATGTATCTGGTTTCCATTGTATAAGTAGAATTCCAAATGGGTTATTCATGTATTTACTAATTAATGAAAATTTTGAATAAATTATTTATCCAGTTTCTTGTCAAATTTCATCTTCATTGGGCAGTGCAACATCAAGATATAATCTCATATTTAAAACATTCCAAATCTATGAACAGTTTTCTAGGCTTGTGTTGTGAGATGATTTTGGGCCTCTAATTGATGAATTGAGGTTATGGTACTGAAGGATGAAATGTATCCCAAGATGTTTAGGAACCTATAAGAATTTAATTTTATAGTTTTAATTATTTTGGAAAAATTTATGTCTGGAATATAGAATAAAAATAAAAAATTTAAATCCCAAAATTAGGAATTTTTTTCAATTAAGCTCAAAACTCCACAAAAACATAAAAACAAGATAATTAACAATAAAATAACATTTTGGTGGGTTTATAAACACTTAAATTAAGTGTAAAATTATGAATTTTTTTTCAATTCCATCACAGTTAATATGTGCTTGTCCTCATGCATAAAATCTCAACATTGAAAATCAGAGGGCACTAATGTTATCAATATTCAAATTTCAATATAATATAATCAAATAATTATCGATATCGAATAAAATTTTCAAATTAAAAATAAAATATAAATTTAATTTCTCATTTTCCAATGAAACAACCAATCCATGTATTTTACTTTTACCCTTTGAAAAAATGATGTAGCTTATTCTTTCACTCATTCAAGCCTCATGATTCATTATTATCAAACATGCCATGTCATGATTTACCTCACTTTTGAATATTTTATCTCATATCTCATGATACAATTTAATTAGATATATTCTCATTTCATGATAACATTATATTTATCCATAATCTTGTAAAAGAACTACTTTACCTACTTTGTAAAGGCAAAAAGCACATAAAATCATAAGGAATTTAAATTGAGGTTCTAATGACTCTAATACTTAAGGTTGGTAGGATTTGATGTTTAAAAATAAATTTCAAGGAGGGGGTTTAAATACTAAATAATAAAACATGATATTCAAAGTAAAATGTTTAGTGACATTCTCCAATTCACATTGTAACAACTCCCAACTTTCCCAAAGACTCAAAGTAAAGATCATGATCAGTTTAAATATAATGAATGATTTGTTCCCTCTATTGAATATATTTTTTACTTTTATTAATTTTTTTATATTTCAACGAACACTTTTCATTTTTTAAAAGTTATGATTTATTAAAAACCTCACATCCGCCACCTAACCATGTATGATCTAAATCATAGGTTTGGTAATGGTGATTTTTGGTTTACCCAAATCACAAACCATTTTCTCATTTTTTTGGTCTTTTTGTCATTTTTATTTTTTTATATTCAAGAGGGAAAAAATAATAGAGTATTGTAAATGATTCCAAAAATTTCATAATTCCCAAAATAAGCACCCCCATACTTATTCATTACATTATAAATCATACCATTTACCATGATTCTCCTTTACCCCCACACTTCAACTTTAAAATATCATGCAATTACTAATAGTAGGGTAAGAATGGATAAAAAAGGTTTGAAACATGGCTCATCCCTAACAAGGACATTCATGGTCTCTATGGGTGAAAGAAGGATTTATTTAAAGTGGATATTTTAAGGATAAGTGGTTTATCAAAGGAAGCATCAATTATTTTAAATGTGTTTTTGTACAGTCATAGATTTGAAAAGTTCTAATTCAAGTTATAGTAGGTGGTATCTCCCAAGATCACTCAAGAAATATAATCAAGATAAAATAGGAATTACTTGGTCTATAAATCCTCTCATGAATGAGACATATGATTTAGAAAAATAACTCAAGTCATGATAAATAATAACAAATCAATTCACATGAATTTCAGAAAATCAAAGCATGAAAAATGGTTGGATAATTTCATTAACAGGAATAAATTAATTCATTCAAATCGCGAATCCTCATTTTAATATTCATGATTCAATTTAGAAATTTAATTATCCATTTTACTCATTTAATCATATCAATATTGAAATCTGAAACATGAAATCATAGGATTCCTAAGAAACTCATGTCTCCTAGACTAGTCAAGTAAAGCATAATTCAAGTGTGGGAATGAAATTTCATCATAAAATCTCCAAACATATTTTGGAAAAAAATTCAAGGAGTTTAGAATTTTAAACAATAAAAATTAACTCCCTTCCCCGTGAGGTTTAGTCCATATATTTCACTAGTTTGAGGATTCCATATTCCACTATGATCCTATAAAAGATAATGACACAATTAAGCACAAGGATAATGTCATTAAAGCTAAAAATTATAGGAGGGAGTGAAATACATGCTAGAACACTTCCTATGAATTGAAATTGAAATCCAAATTCCTAGAAAGCATGGAAATATAAATCTTGGTATGATCCCTTAAGCGCGTCTGAAATTTTTACTACCTCTAGATGGAAGTACTGTTGATATCCAAGATCTGATGGCGGATAAAGCTTCTTTTATTTCAACAAGCACATGTGTATTTTATTATCATCCATATATTTGTTCTTTTTTAGTATAATTACATGTATATAGTACACTAGATCCTCCCCCTTTTCAATGTGGTACATCTTGCATTTTGGGGGTGGGATGAATTATGTAACCTCCTCCTCCTTCATTACTACTTGTGCAACATATTTTTATACTTCCAGTGGTTAATCTAGATGTGAAGAAACACGTGTCTACAGTTCTTTAGGAAGATCCATTAGTATATATTCATGGGCTTCCTCCAGTAGATGTCCAATATATTTAGAGAGTTCCATGTGTTCCTGAATATGTGCATGTTATTTTTCAACATATTACTCCATGAAAAAATGTGATTTAACCAAATATGTAAAATTAGAATAGTAGGGAGTGATTCTCAATTTAGTTTTAATGAAACTGGAAGATAAATAGTTCATGAAGGGGTTAAATCTCCAAATTGGTTCATCTTGAATCTCCTCTTCAATTGAAAGTTCAACTTGATGTTGATCTTCACTATATGGAGTCAAGTAGTCGAGATCCTCCATCCTTTCTTCAAATTACACCTCTTGGGTGGTTTTTTATTCTTCCAAGGCTATAGAGAGGTGCAACAGTACTTATTATTCGTCTTTGTAAGGGATAATGAGATCGTTTTATATTTCAATTTATTCCCAATTGCTCCAAACATTATTTAAATTCATGTGATCTCCCTCTTGTAAATCAGAAAAAAATGATATTTCATCTTTCTCCTCCAGAAATGGTTGAGAGAGGTGGAATAAATCTTTAGGTACCTACAATATTACCTCCTCGGTTTCTTTAATTTAAAAGACTAGTGGGGAAATTTATTCCACCACTTCTTTCTCCAACTCAGGGTGAGGTTGCTCCATCAATGCACAAAAATATTAAAATGATCTATTAGATTTTCTTTTTAGTTGTTCTATGTTTCTATAAGTTCTTGCAACTGAGATCTATTATAATCTTCTTCTTCTTGTTGTTGTTTTATTATTTTCTACAGCTACTATTAATCTACACATGCATAATAATCTTAATTTTAATATATCATGGAATGATGGATAATTATATTAAAAAAAATATATCCACAATGTGAAAATAAAAAAATAAGTAAACTACTGATTAGATCCTTGGAACGGAGCCGGTTTTGATGCACACTTATCTTGGGGTGTGATAAAAAGCAATTATATTTATTTTCTAGTGAAGCAAAATTTCTGACCAGGGTCATCTCACATGAGGACCCTTTCAGTTTATTTTACACACTTCTTATATATCTCCTAAGATATATATTTTTTTTTGTTTTTTATATAATGTAATCAACGATAATGTTTTTGGAAATTTGATTATTCAAGGTAATGTCATGCAAAAATGGAAATATAAACTAGCATGCAAGCTAAACAGAATGGGTTAATGGAGAAAGGACATGTTCTTGGGTTTAATCTTGGAATCAATCATTATTCCTATTTATGTTCTTGATTACATATTGATAATCCAAACATGAAATATCATGTTTTTATTACTATTATTCATTTTGAAATTGTTGAATATCATTGAATGCCTAAGCACTCTTAATTCCACCTCCTCCTTTAATCGAGGTTGATGACACTACTTGGTCTAGGAGGTGACATCTTCTAGGACCTAGATCAATAGAAGTCATTTCATCCATTGATAAGTTCAACTTCAACATGTGAAGAACTGACTATTTTAGAGAGGGAAAAGTGATTAAATAAAATAATAGGGATATATTTATTTACTTGTCATTAGGGGAAGTCACCACATCAGGGGCATTCACCTCACCCATGAATTCTAATAAATTATATCTAAAAGCATAAAATAAACTTTGAGAAAAATTCATGAACACATTAACCTCTCCCCATCCCAAGCTTCAAGGTTTTCCACTCATTCTTGAGAGTAAGAGATTACTTGGTGGAGTGTGTGGAAGAAGGGAAGAAGAAAAAAACAATAATAAAGTAAAATGAATGGTGGATGAGAGAAGAAAAATAAAAATGGATGAATGGGGGATGAGAAGAGAAAAATAGAGTTAGAGAGAGATAATAAAAGAAAATTATAAAATATATAATTTATAAATAATTTTAAAATAATAATAATAAATAAAGAAAGAATTTATGAAAAAGAATAGGTAGAAAGAAATGGATAAAATAATTTTAAAATAACGATGTTATAATTATGATAATGATAATGATAATAATAATAATAATAATATTATTATTATTATAATTAAAAGAATAAAACTGAGAATAAGAATTGTGGAATGGATGAAGAATCATAAATTCATAGACTAATTTAATAAAACTAAAATCTAAATTACAATTGAAAACAGAACTAAAATAAAGAAAACTAAAAAAATAATGAAGAAGAGAAGGGGAGATTTTTTTTCCATTCTCCCTTAGTGGAGATATCCTCCTTGGTGCCTCCGATGGAATGGGATGGAATATAATGATTTGGGAAGGAGGGGTTCTTGTCCTTTTATAGGGAAGATTTTACCTACAAAAGTTTCCACATGTTAGACCCATTAAATGTAAGAGTAATGCATGGAACCCTTCATTAAAGTTTTTTCCAATTGAATTTTATATCTCCCCTAAAAATTTCATTGTATTTGGCCACGTTTAGAGAGTGTTTTTTCATTTCACTCTAAGACTTTAATCTTCCCATATAGCCTCTCCATGTTCCTTTTTTCTGGTTTCTCATGCATTAATGGCATTCCAAATTGATTATTCACACATTTCCTACTTAACTAAAGATGTTAATAAATTCCTTAAAAAATTTCATCTCAAATTGAAGCTTCATTAGGCCATCAAACTTCAAGATATATGGTCATATTTATAACATTCTAGATCTATGAAAAATTTTCTAGGCATGTGTAGTGAGCTGATTTAGGGCCACCAATTAATGGATTGAGATTATGGTCCATAAATATGAAATGTATCCCAAGATGTCTGAGATCCTATAAAAAAGGAATTTCATAATTTTTATTTTTTTATAATTGGTTATGTTTGAAACAAATAATAAAAACAAAATAGTTAATTCAAAAAATTAGACCAGTTTTACAATTAAGCTCAAAATTCCAAAAAAACATAAAAATGTGACAGTTTATAATAAAATTACACTGTTGTGGGTATAAAAACATTTAAATTCAATATAAAATTAGTCAAAATATTTGTTATTCCAATTCCCCCACACAACGAGCTCTCACAACTCCAAATCATAAGGCACATGACCTTTACAAGCAAGAAGGAAACTTAGGCCCTACAAAGGCATTATCTTTATCACACAACCACTTCTTATTCCATCTTAAATTAACTGATTCATTTTTCATATGTTACAAATATGGGAAACCAAAGAAAAAACCTATCAAAATCTATAAATAATTAATTAAACATTTAATTTAACATGACTTTAATTATTTTATCAAGAAGAGTCATCATGATTCGGGTTTAATAACCGATTCAATTAAACATGTACACTTGCAGGTTTAACATAAAATTACAACAACAACAAAATTTATTAAACATTATTATTTAATTATTCTATCCAATTAATTATTAATTAATCCAGGATTTATTTTATTTACCAATTTTCATCAAGAACAAATGATAATCCAAGAAAGGCAAATATATCACAATATCTAGAAAAACAAGTGGAAAAATGTTATCATGATACAAAGAAACAACATCATTATACAATCGATAACAATTGTTTAATCTAGTTTAAGAATTTTATTAGGTCAATTTCATTACAATCCATGGGGATAAATCATGATGACTCTATGATTTCACATAATTAAATAATAAAGCAATGAATCCCCCACCTCAAAAGGTCATCGACGTTCTTCACATGGGAATGTATCAATGAAAAGGATCTACGATCACCACTCCCACAAGTTCATCATCCATCCTCGGATGCCGCGAAACCACCACACCAATAAAAAATGAGAGAAACCAAATTAGAAAAATGGGTACGAAAAATTCATATCATGATGAGAATAACATGAGGAAAATGTGATCAAAATGAGAGAATCCACTAGAAAATGAAGGAAAAACACTCCTTAGATCAAGCTAGGACACCATGAATCAATGATGGAAACCCAAGTATCGATCCCCATCAATGGGATCTATAAAACACCAAATAGGGGAATATTGGGTCAACTTGGATAAGATGGTGGGAATCTGTAGCTGTAGGGTTTGACAACCCGAGTGGATGGAATGTTTTAAAACATTACTGCATTGATGGATTACACAACATGTAATCTCCTTTAATGTCATGTAATTACTAGAGGTTAGTTTACACTAAAAAACCATCGCATTTTGCATTTATTTTATTTTTCAAACCCCAAAATATTACATGACATGAATCCCACATTCACATTGTGAAATTCTTCTACACGGCGTGAAACCCACTTTCACACCGTTAAAGTTCCCTACTACCAGTTCTCAACACCCGAGTCCCTCTTGACTTCTTCTGAGAATCCAATAAGCTCCTAAAGGCTTGAGAAAATACAAAAGGTTTATCCATGTGGAAATGTGTCCTTACATCAGATACCTATCAAAACAATATCATCCTTGAGAATCTAAAACCAACATAGAGGGAAAACAAAAAAGGGTTCATCTGAATAGCCACGCCACGAGATACCTCTCAAGGCTCTCGCCACCATAGGAGATCAACCGCCTCATCAACATAGCAATCAAAAAACCACATAAAAACCAAAAATATCTCCTAAACAATCTCCCAGGGGAGATACATCTCAAAAGATAGTAAGCCACAATAAGAAAAAGGGAAAGTCATCTCATAACCAAGAATGGTCTATAATCATAAAACAAACATTTTTATAAGAGAAGAGATAAACATCAGAAATCTTGGGGTACTAAGCATGTATCTATAACTCACATTCCCAAGTACATTACTCCACACCCCTTTACCACCACAAGACTTGAACCAAGGGGATATAACTCCCGCGTAACACCTTCTCATGGAGGTCATGGATATATAAAGGTCGATCCTTGAAGGTTGCATCATCATCAACATTGATCTCAACCTAATCGATGATGAGAGAGTCATCATGAAGATAATGATAGAGCCATGACATGTGAAAAACATCATGTATCTGACTTATATATGGGGGAAGTTTTATCTGATACCCCATGACTCCAACAAACTGGTTAGAAAGTTTACTCCCATGATCAAAACTTCACTACCCACAAAGGGGAACAACCTTTAAAAAACATGATCACAAAAATAGAACTCCATAGGTCTCCTCCTATGATCGACAAAGGATTTATAATGATCCTGTGCTTCCTTAATCCTCCCACGAATAACCTGAACCATCTCTATCATGTTTTGTACCAGTTTCAGCTTGAGAATTGTTAACTCTATGACCCTAGTCTAGTATAATGGAGAACTGTAAGGTTATCCATACAAGTATTAAAATGGTGCCATGATGCTGGTGGGGTGAAAACTATTATTACAAGAAAACTCTACCATGAACCAACAAAATATAGGAAAAAGAGTGTAAAACATCTTTAAGACTCTAGATTGTCTGATTTGTCTAAACATACATCTATGGATGAAAATTAGTGCTACGACATAGCTGAGAATAAAAAGCATGCTAAATACCTCTCCAAACCTTGAAGGTAAAATAAGGATCACGATAATAAATGGTATTCATCAGGGATCTATATATTCTCACTACCTCCTCTATATACTACCCCGAAAAAACCACTATTGATATTGACTCCTTGATTGCTATAAAGTGGGATGATTTCATCTAACGATCCACTACCACCCATATAGTAGTATAGCCTCCCTAATATTTAGGTAAACTAGTAAAAAATTCTATTGATATTCCCTCCCACTTCCTCTGAGGAACATCTAATGGCTGGAGAAAACCACTAGGTACATGGTTCTCAGCCTTTACCTTCTAGAAGACCAAACATCGAGACAAAAACTCTGCAACTGCATGCTTCAAAAAAGGCCACCAAAACTGACCTCCCAAGGTTTGATACATCTTTGTCATGCCAGGATGTACTTATAAGGGTGAAATATATAACTCCCTAAGAATAATCTCTCACATCCCCAAAGGAACAAAAATCATTCCCTAAAACATCACTCGATGTTGTTTGTCCTCATAAAACCCATCAAGGGCCTCACCAAAAACAACTTACTCTCTCTAGACCTCCACCTTAATATCTCCCAATTATAATTACTCAACCTACTACACCAGAGATGACTACACCATCATGTGAAAAAGGAAACCTCTGCCCCCAACATCTCCCATATCTATATGTAATACTAAAAGTTCTCCCATTACTCTCTAGGAATCACCAGATTCACACACCGTGTCACTATGAAACTTCCTATTCAGCGCATTGACTACAAAATTTCCATTTCCAAGTGTATAAAAAATCTCAAAGTTGTAATCCTATAAGAATTCCATCCACTCACATTGATGCAGGTTCAAGTCACACTGGGAGAAAACATACCTCAAGCTCTTATGATCGGGGAATACCAAAAAGAACTCATAAATGAGGAAATGTCTTAAAAAATTTAGGTAAAACACCACCATCATCAAATTAGGATCATGGGTGTCATAGTTATGCTCATGAGAATATAACTTCTGATATCTATATGATAAAACTAATATCTGCTGCATAAGAACATAGACCAACCTAAGATGCGAAGCATCACAGAAAAACTTGAACTAAACTCCTTCTGTTGGTATACAATGAACTGGAGCACTGACCCACTTCTCCTTAAAATACTGAAAAGATTCCTGACACTAACCGATCCGTAAGAACACATGATCCTTTCTAGTCAATGTTGCCAGAGGAGTTTCAAATTAAGAGAAATCATCTAAAAACCTACTGTAATTGCCTAGAAGTCCAAGGAAACTCTGCACCTCTTCTACTATCTTGGGGGATACCTAAGAAAAAACTACATCTATCTTCAACGGATCCCCAAATACTCCTTTTTGGGACACAAAATTCCCTAAGAAGTGAAATTCTCAAGCCCAAAACTCACACTTCAGAAACATCCCAAATAGCTGATGATGGCGAAGAACTCCAAAAATGGCTCGTAGATAATTTGTATTCTCTTCCAAAGATGCAAGGTATATAAAGATTTCATTGATTAAAACCACCACAAACTTATCCAATAAGTCACAAAACACGGCGTTCATCAATCCCATAAACACAACTGGATCATTCATCACACTAAACGAAATCACAAAAACTCGTAATTCCCAATATGACATCAGAAAGCAGTCTTCAAAATATCCCCATCCTTTATAAGAATCTAATGATACCCTAACCATTAATAGATCTTTGAGAATTAAATTTCACCTTTCAGTTGATCAAAAAAATCATCAATCTACCAAAGAGGATTGAGGTTATTCACTGTCACTTGGTTTAAGCGATGATAATCGATACACAACTGCAAACTTCCATCTACCTTCTTTACGAGAAAAACTAGTGCACTCTATGGTGACACACTTGTCCAAACCAATCCACACCACAAAAAACCATAGAGCTATATTTGTAGCTCTCACAACTCAAAAGGCACCATCCTATATAGAGACATCGAGATAAGAGACACACCTGAATGTAGTTTGATCCCGAAATCGATCTCTCATCAAGGGGGGTAACACTACAACCTCCTATAGAAATAAATTAGGGTACTCTTATACAAACCTAGGAAACACTAACTACTGAACCTCCGATGAAATTATCATTAGTCCATCCATCAATAATGAAAAGGATAGAGCATGCCAATAACCCATTCGAGGGTCTCTCTCACCAAAAAACACTATTGGATTTCCATTAGTATCGAAGAACACAACCTGAATCCGGAATCAGTCCATGATATCTTGCACCAAATAAAAATAATCCTTATTGAGGATGAAATCAAATAATTTTATCCCTAAACATTGAAAATCTCCCAAAGAGCGGTGCTACCCTAACATTAGCTCACAATATCTACATAATTCAAAAAGTCTGCTCGATATCCAACTACAGTAGTCAATGCCAAGGGCACTGGAAGTCTCTCTACCTCAAGTCCCAAACCATGGACAAGGGAAGGTGATATGGAAGAATACATCACTCCCAAATCAAAAAAGGAATGAAACCAAGTAGAAAAAAGGGAAGTGTACCTCGGGCGATGTTTGGCTCTTCTGGTGCTGGTAACGCTAAAGCATGAATCTTACCACGACCTGCCCCACAGTCTCTTTGACCATGCTGATAACCACTTCAATAGTTTTGATATGTTATATGAGGATGGGGGAATCCTTGGGTTGTCTTATGCCTGCCCCATCTACTCTCTACTGATCCAAAAATAATGTAACCTACTGCTACTGTGTTGGATGGAATCACCTCAGTGGAGGAACCTAAAGCGGAACAACTAGTGCACGGTGACCACTCAGAATGTTTGGGAACTCTCACCAATAATGACCTTGACCATAATAAGAAAAACATCCATATTACCCCTTAGTATTGTCTTAAGAGTCATTTCCCCCAAGGAAATGAGACATTAAGTGTTGGGACCTAGCCCTAGCTGATTAGAAGCTCTTATGTCCAAAAAACTAGGAACCCCAGACCACAGCTCTACTTCATGAGGAATCCTAGAGACCCCCCTCTGATAATGATATGATTTTGGCTAATTTTATCTCGATTACCTCTACTCTCTCCAACACTTTAAGATATGTCTTCAGCATAAACAAGGTGACTTGCTGATGGATATCTGGACACAAATCCACCTCAAAATTCCTTGCCCTGTCCTCCTCATCTGAAAATAGGTCCAAAGCATATTACCGAAGGTTTCTGAAATGGATCCCGAACTCTTGTACACTAGAGCTCCTCTATCAAAGGGTAAACAAAACCTATAAACTAGCTTCCTTCATGGTAAAAGAAATAAACGTGTCTCTAAACTGGTATCATAACTCCTCCCACAATACTGTCAAATCCTTGTGATATTCGAGGAATAAGAACCATCATTATCTTGCTAACTCACGTAGGATCATCACAGATAATGGCACGCAGTGCTCCTTAATAGCACAGATCGAACTGAAATATATCCCAACCTCCTCTAATCAACATTTTCTGACTCTATCTGAAACAAATCCCTTATACCACTATAGACTCGGGCACTGAAACTCTCAGAGTGTCCTCCTCCAAGTTTAATCATCATCAACCTCTACTATATGATGATCTACTAGCACAACCTATTGATCATCCTCTACATGACCATGATGAGGATGTTGACCTGGAGCCATTCCTGCAAAATAAAAAATGGTTAGAGCTCATAAAACTAGAATATGGAATACTTA
The DNA here is from genome assembly GCA_963277665.1 of Viscum album. Classification (NCBI taxonomy): domain Eukaryota; kingdom Viridiplantae; phylum Streptophyta; class Magnoliopsida; order Santalales; family Viscaceae; genus Viscum; species Viscum album. The sequence continues at coordinate 913,681,081 of OY728145.1, forward strand.
ACATTAATTAATTTTTTTATTCATTTTAGTTTATCATATCCCAAGGTCTACCCATTAAAACATAGGTGCAAAGAAAAATTATGCATGATCCTTTCCTTGGTCTCTAACCTACAACCAGTATCACCTCGTTTAGTAGACACTGTAAGCTTAAAGGTCTATGAATCATATCACATGGGTCCCTAAATATTTGTGTCTCATCTGGTCTCCCATGTTTACAATGCTTCTAAACATAGCTAACACCATTTCCATACCAACCCATGCAACCTCACATGTTCCTAACTCCAAACTCCATCTTATCCCTCAAACTGACCTCTAAAACCACTCTGTCATGACCCCATCCCCACAAGGTGTACCCCTCCTGGGATAGTAATGGGAGAAGAGAGATAGTGACCCCTGAGACCTACCTCCTGTAGGCCCTGAGTTAGCGACTTACAATGAGGGTTTAATAAACATGTAGAGGGGATGCATTTCCCTCTAAGATAAACACATATGAAAGAGGAAGATAATACAGACACCAACCAAATCCTGCTCAGACTACAATATAAAATAAAACTCAAGTACAAAAATTTAATGTCATGAAATAACTAATACAAATGAAAGGGAAAACTACAAGTACCAAAATAAAGTAAAGACAACAATGACCACGAAGACCAAACATCTCCTGCAACCCCCAAGCTAGTAGTAACCAGCCTGATCTCCAACTTTCTTCAACTAAATTGATAAATAGTTTATATATACATTGGGTGAGTATAACAGTATACTCACTAGGATCCTCCCCAAATCCTCTCATGAAAAAGTAAAGAAACCATGCTAACACATAGTGAACAATAAGTTAAACTATCTCGTCACCTAAAAATTTATTCTAAGTTCCCATCCCCACCATGGCTACTCTAGTCAAGTATCACATACAAGAGCATATTATAAAATAAATAATATCAATGGTACCCCTCTAATACTTCCCCACTATTTTTCCACTCTTCCACAACATCACATGTCCAGGGCTTCTCTCTCTAAAAATGCTAGCCCGCAGACACCTAGGTGAAGCACAAAAACATGCACCTCATGCAACACACCACCACGTCTACATAACCAAAAGTAACCAAGTAGTTTTCAAGAGCCACCGTACCTCGCATAATGTGTATCATACATCACATATTATACCTCAAGACATCACAACCCATACACTGAGTAAGGATACTCAATCCATCACAACCTATACATGTTATACCTCTAATAGTCCTTATGAAACTATATCTAGAATATATGTGTTTGAAATAACCATAATACATTACATCCATCTATATACATATATTGGGAAAACTAAATATTGTGAATACCACCGTAAGCAACTACCAAGAGAAGAGAGTGAGGCCAAAGGGGGTAGTCAGCCACCAATCCTCCCATTAGGATATTAGAGAAAACACTCATAGGGATTAGAATCCCCAGGTTGTTAGTTGTATTAAATAATATGGAGGTGTAGTGTATAAAAACACAAAAAGTATAAGATATGATATAGCTCAAAACCACACTATGGTCATATCCAAGTCCCAGACACAACTACAACTAACATCTCTCAGACTCCCAGTATCTACTACAAAGACCAAATATCCTATAAGCACAAAACTGTTTAAAGAGATATATCAAATCATCTTATCACTTTTCATCAGTTACCCTTTATGTTAATTAATTCGTAAACATTAATTAACCATTATCATTTCAAAATTACATTACATTACCATTTCAACAAATATCCATGACCTCTAGGAATAACCAAATTGTGCCCATGACCTCTCAAAATTTCAACCTCAACATTTAACCCAAGAAAGCTTCAACCCCATGGGTTATGAATTTATTCATTTATTTAACAACATCACTTTACATATCACCAAGTGCTCTAGGAAAACTTTCTTAGATACCCAAACACAAGGGGATCAATACATTGCGTATATGAACTACCCATCAAGTCTTTTCCACCTATAATAGGAGAGTAAACTCATCCAACCATGAGGATCTAAACATGAAAATCAAGTGGTATACCCAAATCATATTTTCCTCCCATGGAAAAAGAGTAACCAAAAAAATATTTCTACCTCAAGTAGTGGGGAAAATAAAAAAGATAAAAAAAACAACCTGGATGCCAACCAAATAGATGATTTAAACAAGCATCCAACTTTCATAACAAATGGTAATCCCAGATTTAACCCATTTCTTCATCTCCAGTGTCCTCCCCGACACCACATGCATTAACCAATGTATCTCGACACTCTAGGAATCAACTGCTTCCACAATAACTGGGCCTCCCTGCTGCTCATACCACAACATCCCTATAGGCTCATCCATCCCAGGCTCATGTCACATATGGGCCTCCCTACCCCCACAAACCACAAAAACCCTCCATGGTCAACCATATCACAAGCACCAGAATCAAACTTAGAAACTGAGCTCTTCGACTTAAATCAAGGCATTAAACCATTATACACAATGAGATATCACAACTCCAAAACACAAGGCACTTGGGATTTACAAGAAAGAGGGAAACTCAAGCCCAGAAAGGAATTATCTTTATCACACAACCGGTTCTAATTATATCTTGAATTAACCGATTCATTATTCATAGGTTCCAACTATGGAAAACCTAACCAACAATCTATCACAAGCTATCAAAAATTAATTAAAAAATTTATTTAACTTTCCTTTAATTCTATTATCAATAAGAATCATCATGATTCATGTTCATTAACCAATTAAATTAAACATGCACACTTGCATAATTTTGATAAACATTAAATTACAACAAGAAGATTCATTAAACATGATTATTTAATTCGTTTATCAAACTAATTATCAATAAATTCCAAATTTTTTTCTTTAAAAATTTTCATCAATAACAACATGGTAATTTTTCAAATTCATAGATATTACACTATCTAGAAAATCAAGTGAAAAACTGTTATCATGATACAAAGAAACAACATCATTATGCAATAAATATAAATAATTTAATCTAGTTCAAGTATTTAATTAGGTAAATTTCATTGTGATCCAAGGGGATAAACCATACTAAGTCTACTATTATATGTAATTAAATAGAGAAGAAATGAATCCCTTACTTAAAAAGGTCATCATCATTCTTCGAATGAGAACGAATCAATGCAATGGATCTCTGGTCACCTATCCCGCAAGGTCTACATCCATCCAAGGATGCCGCGACACCACCGAACAAAAAAACCCAAGATAAACCCCATTATAAACATTCGTAAGAAACCTCTATAGCACGACAAGAAGAACATGAGGAAAATGGAATCAAACTGGGATAAATAACTAGAATATGAAGGAAAACACACCATTGATCAAGTAAGGTCACCAAGAATTGAAGATGGAAACCGAAGGATCGATCCCTATTAAAGGGATTTAAAAAATTCCAAAGAGGTGACTTAAAAGTTGACTAGGATGAGAGAGAGGAAAGCTACTACCGTAGGGTTTGAGAACCTGAGTAGTTGGACTGAATCACACTTTAATATTGTGAAATTATTTTACATGGTCTGAAACCCACTTTCATGCTATGAATGTTCCCTACTCCAAGTTCTCAACACCCAATTCCCTCTAGTTCAATTAATATTTAGTATTTTTACTATTCATCAAAAAATGAAACTTCTCAGAAAAATAATTTTTTTACCCAAAGTAAATTTTGATATCACACTTTAAAAAATAAAGTTTATTTTGTTAAATAAGATTTTTAAATGTGTCAAAAATTATATTTTAAATAAGTGAACAATTAAAAGGTGGTTAAATTAAATTTTAGAAAGAATATATATCTCTATGCATATAATTGGATTTATTATTATCTCCTGTCTCGAAAAAATATAAGATAAACGTTAATTTTTTTAATAATATATATATATATTTAATTAAAATAATCTATAAAAATTTGTTTAGTTAATTTATTTAAGTAAAACCTATTTTATTGTATAAATATTGTTTTTCAGAAAAATATTTCTTTTATTATCAAAAGGGTTTTATTTTAATTTCTAGTTGATTGGTCACCAAATAATTCTTCTTATATACATGTGTAAACCATATTTTCAAAATTTAATTAATATTATTAATAACCATCATTTTAATGGATATGTGACAAATATAATAATATTTTAATAATAATATTAATAGTACGTTATAGTTTGGTAAAACTACATCTTGCGTATCTCGTAAGTTATTGATGGAACTTGGGATTATGTATGATAATAGGAAAACATAGTGTTGCATGTAAGACAAGATAATATAAGTGTTTTTTGTAGCCCTAGATCTATTTTTTGTTTCTTACAAACAAGAATAACTTTGTGATTTTATATGACACAAGATATATTTAGTGTTGTGTGAAATAAAAAAATATCAATAAGTTTAAATTAATTTGAATTTTTTTTTCTCAAAATCTCAGGGTGTTACATTATAACCCCCTTAAAATGAATTTATCCATTGAAATCCATCTTGTTTACCAAATGTTTAATACTTTAAAGTTTATTTCATTGAAAATCACATCGTAAAAATGAATATGAAAACTTACTTTTAAAAATGGAAATTTGGAAACATAATGGTTACCCAAAGTAACTCATAACTATGTTTCCACATAAGAGAACATATGTGGAAAGTGAATAAATGAACACAAAATAGAAATATAACTATCATGTTCCTCAGTATAAAATAATCTCTAGGGATTCCTTACACAATAATCATATGGTTTTCTTATAAATGAAGCAATCTAGTGATACCTCTAAAATTATGATATGAGGATATTACAAGCTCCAGTAAATATGACATAGAAATATCATAGGATAGTTTTCTCTCTATTCTTATTTTTTGGCCTAAATGATAATAAGAATAAGTAAAGAGGAAACTCTCTCTCTCTATCTCTCTCTTATTCTTCTTCTTCAATGCACATGGATGATCTTCTCATACATAGTGTTGTAACTCTTCTTGCTTTAACTCAAAATATCTAATATGATAACAAGTTCAGTTCTCTCTTTAACATATGATGAAACCTTTAATTCTGATGGGTTCCACATCATTTATAGTGTATTTTCTATATTTTTAACCATAATTTTGATTTTAATTGGTTATTTAAAAGTGAAATAGTAATTAATAACAACTATTCTAGTTTTTAAGTTTGAATTATCATTTGACTTATTTTTAAATTTATTACTTATTTATTTGTTTATGTATTTTTTCTTAAATTTAAATCCTTATGTTTTTGGTTAATTAATGTTTTTGTTTAATTAATTTTTTTTATTTATTTTAAATTTATATTGATTTTGTTTTTATTTCCAATTTTTTAATTAATTGATTGATATTAATGTTTAATTTCATATTTTAAATGATAGATTTAATTTTAATTTTAATATTTGATTTAATATTTTGTTATGATCAATGTTTATTAGTTTTTATTAATTAAATTGATTAATTAGTTAATTAAAATATTTTGAATTTAAAATTTTAATGATAATGTTTTTAGTTTTACAATTCCTAATTAATAATTTGATTTTTAATTTTAGAAGTCAAATATATTTTTCATTATATAATTTTAAATTTTTAAAAATTTATTTATAATATTTAACAGGTATACTATCTATGTTCGACAGGAGTAGAATGAGAAATTTTGTTAGGTTTTCTAGTGATCATACGTGTTATTGTTATCAACCGCGAGGAGTATTTACTATGTCCATGACATGCATAAAAAAATTAAAAAAGTAGAAAAACATCAACCGTAAGGCACCAAGAAGAAACCGTGAGTTTTATTTCTGCCAAGGGAAACCTGAAAACTATAAAAAAATGGGAGAGACTACACAAATTAAACTTGGATCGATTTTAGGATTTGGGAAACTGACTGTGAATAAAAATCTGATCAACTGAATAAAGGGAACTCGACTTCCTTCAAAAATCAATCTTATAAGGTCATAAATTTTTATATTTATGAGATCTAGACCTGCCAAACATGAAGACAATGCCAACACCACTCGAGAAGTGATTTTCGAATAGAGAACACCAAAAATTGAAATCGTAACTAGGGATCCTAGATCAAAACCTTAATTTTATTAATATAGGGCTGATGATGAGAATGTTTTTGAAATCATGATGCACCTTAGTTTTGTTTCTTTGAGGAAGAAGATTGGATGAGTTACACCAAATCCAATTCTAAGCTCACATAATTCAATGAAACCATTGAAACGAACTCTAGGCTTCTGTTCGAAGCTCCACTTGAGTTTGGATTGATACCAATTTATAAGACAAAGATGAATCCATTTCTGATGATTTTCTGGGGATTTTGGATTTATGAAAGAGGATAAACATTGGATGATGGATTTCTCAATGAAATTGGTTCAAACATAAATTTATTGGATTTAATGAAATTCAAGAGAAGATAGTTGAATCTCTAGGTTACATTGAATGGGATAATCAATCTGGGACTTTTTATGAGCTAGATAATTTAAAGCATGAGTAACCACATGAGAGGATAGCTAAGGTTCAATGTTAGGTGATTATTTGATGAAAAGAAGTGGAAATCTGAGCTTGATAATAATGAACACCAATCTCTAAGTAGATTTAATGACCTCTATGAGGTATTATGATGATTATTAGGTCCATGGGCATGAAGATGTGAGACCAAATGATGAAAAAACTAGATTTTTATAACCAATCTGAATCTAAGAATTTTTTTATATTTAATTCGATTAGTGACAAGCCACTAATTGATTATGGTTTTGCCCTGGTAGCCTTAGAAAAATATATAAAGAATAATTGACCCAATTAAAGGATGTAGATTTACATCTTTGGGCAATATTTCATCATCAAATTTAATTTTTTTGGGGTTATAAGTTTAAATTAGGATCAATTTAATTTGATTTGGTTTTTTCTTGAAGAGAAAGATCAACTTGATCTATACTGTTATGACCTGGGTCTAAACCAAGGAGCTTGAGGATTAATTTATAAAAAAAGAATTTTGGGATTTTATGGGTCTTCTAATAAGCTTAAAGAAATTGTTTAAAGCTAAAGAAATAAATAAAAAATTGAGTGAAACCAAATTTGTTCTAAATTTAATAAAGAGTTGAATACCCCATGGCTCATGTATTTGATATTAACACATGAATTTTTAAGACACATATATGGAAGAGTTCTTGAAGATTAAAGAAGGGTGAATATAGTTGAAAGCATATCCAAATTAATTTAAAATTAAATAAACATGGGGTTTTCATAGTTGTTGGAAGGGAACTAATCAAGTCACACGACGGTAAAAAAATACTGTCACCGAAAGACACATATTCAGTTTTTTGGTGTAGATAGATCTAAGTTGGTAAAATATTGGTGATGAACATGAAAATGATTGAAAATAAATTATTATTTTTTTTGATAATTAGAGTAGATGCACACTTTTGGATTCTATAAAGAAGATGATCATAACATATTTTCTACACCAGATATTATAGAAAAAGGTGGGGAGAAGAGTAGAGCTTGTAATGCACACTTTGTGATCAATTTCTAGGGGAGATGTCTGCTTCTCATTTTCTTTATTTATTTCATCTCGATTATTATTGTAATTGAATTATTGAATTGAAAATAATTTTCATCTAAAATTTATTCTTGGATAATTTAATTTTTTTTTCATATTTTCACTTATTCATTATAGTTTACTCAAAAAATTATTCGGTGCCTCTTATTTCTTTATTTCAAAACTTTAGAATTTATAAGAGATATTATTTCTGATTTTTTTGTCAATTTTCTTTGTTTTTATATGATTCTTAGAATTGGTGAACCTAAAGAATCATCCATCCATGAGACTAATCTCCTGGCGAGGGAGAATAATCTAATCAATTTTTGAGGATGCGATTTAAATAAAATTTCCATGAAAGAAGATATAATTTTAAACTAGATAGTTATAATTCCCCTTAATCTATCTCGACTATAGTTCTTAGATATCATTATAAAATATTGATATTTTTCTTTCTTCATTTTGTGATTGTTTTTCATATAAATAAAAACTAATATAAAAATCTATCTACCATTTCTTTTTCTTATTTTTATTTTTAAAACTTTTGCTTTGCACTATTATAAACCCCCTTTCCTATGGGTTTTACACCAGATGTACTGCTATAAAATAGTAATTAGAAGTTATAAATAATTAAAATATCATGAATTCAATGAAATATGTTTCAATACATAGATTTTTATCTATGAATTCAATATTGTTTATTTTTATATCATTTTTCTTCAATACTCAAGATATATAAAAATTTAATCAATTTATGATTCTTCTTTCTTTCTTCATTTGATACTCAAGATCTTCAACATATTTCATCATCAATTTCTTATCTCTCCATTAAATTCTCTTATTTTTCTTATTTTTATGCCTTCTAAATCACATGTGCGATATTTCTATATTTAAATATGGAAAACTCCACTTAAAATTTAATATCCTTATTCCCCATTTAAAATTATTCAAAAGATCTTATTTTAAACTTCCTTTAAACCTTCTATGAAAACATTATTCACCTTAAACTCCATGATTTCATGAAATAATGAAGTGACATTATCATGGTGTGAAGGAATCTATCACGGTGTGAATTAATCTTTAATATCATTCAAATATAGTGCATAAAATTCATGATATATCATCATGGAGTGAAGCTCTCCCACAATATTCTATTCACCACACACCACAGGGTGGCCCTTTCCCCATGAAATGACTATATCTAAAATAACATAATCAACTTTAACTTTTATTTCATCCTAAAACAGCTTCAGAACATGATCTTCTTTACTATGATGCATATTTTTTTCATCTTATTTTTTATCATTGATACAAGTTACTTGGATCACAAATTATTCAAAAAATGACAATGATGTTTAATAATTGAAAAACATCACAACATCATCATACTTTAATCCTTTGGAGTTCTAATATTTTTCAAAGTGAAGAGCCTTATGTACTACATGAAGAACCCACATGTATGGACCAAAGAATTATTATAAATTAAATAGAACCTCTATACTTTGATAAATTCCCAACATAATCCGACCTTACATATGAGAGAGTACCAATATGTGTAATAATAAAACACTAGTACATTATTAAATCTCAGGAACTTTTCTAACTCTCAAATATCATAGTTTCATGAGTACTTTTCCAAATATGATGCCCTTTGAGAACCCATACATATCACATGGAGCTCCCCAAATATTTTTAAAAATATATAAAATATGAGAATATTAAGTATCTTAGTGTTCTTAAATACTTTATTGATATCCTAGTTTTGGAAACTATTATATATTGACTAAATAACCCTTACGTATCTCAGTGAAAACATAATTCCTTTTCCACTTCTATATGAACTTTAAAATATGTTACATATGAATTAGATGGATTTTAAATATTTCCATGATCTAGAGGATATTATGTATTATAGTAATATTTATCTATGGAATTTATAAATTTATTATTATGAGTCTTAGCATCATAGAGTGACCCTTATATACTAAGAATTAGCCAATTTTCCAGGCTTCTTCTGCTCAGCACCAAATTTTTCTTTATTTATAAAAAAAGTTACTCATAAAAACGGTAGAATTTTTTATTTTTATAAAAATATAAAACAATATAATATCTATAATTGAGATCAAAAATTATTCCCTGTAACGACCCAAAGTTTCATTAATGGAAATCCCTCTTAATCTAATTAAATGTCTCTTTATGTTTATATAAAATGTCAACTTCATTGGTTTTATGTTATGAATTTTGACCGTTGCTAATATAACTGTTGAAAATTTTGATAAATGTCGGGTTTTATTTTAAAAGTGAAAATTAACATATTTAGAAAATTATTTAGATAAAATAAAATTTATTTTTGGAATCAGGATGTCGAAATTATCCAACGGTGAATTTTTCATAAATTTCTGAGACAGTCAAATTTTTGAGTAAATATTAAATACCCTTTAAATATATAATGTGTTTTATCACATCATAATGACCCAATAGTGATGTAATAAAATAATATAATCTTTATGTTCGGACAATATATGTTTTAAAATTAAAATAATGTGATTTTTGGTTTGTGTAATTTACTTTTCAAAGCATTAATGGACCCCTCAAGCCTTATTCAACACCTTGCCTTTTTAAATTAATTTCCATGGGAGTGTGACTCACCTCCACATAAGCGACCCTAATATTTTAAGAAGTTCGGAATTTGGACTTATAAAATATTTTTTTCCTCTTCCCTTTTCCAAAAACCATGGGCAAAAACCATGGGATGGTTTGTGGTTTGGATTAATTTAATATAAGGGGTCCCAAACCTAAATAATAAAGAATTCCCTCACCTTTCCTATATAAACACACCCAATCTCCCACTTCCTCCTCACTCAAAGCCTTTGGAGTTCGTCCATCCTCTACCCTACTCTCTCTAGAATCCTCCCAAGGTGCCCTAAGCTCCCAAGAATCCTCTCAAAAGCCTCTCTCTATCCGTTGGAAGCACACTTCCAAGTAAGGGTTTTTTCTTCCTTTCTCATTTTTGTCAATTTTCTTTAAGCTGTATTACCCTTTTAATTTCAATTATGAATGTTGGGGTATGTTTTTGCAACTCCCCCATACGGCCCTCTTATTGTTTTAATTATGGGAGACCCCATTCTCTCTCATTAAATGCCTCCCATGTACACCCGTTACTATGCCAAAATTCCGAAATGAATTTCTCTCTCTTCTTTTACATTCAAGTAATAAATTTTGTATCATGAATCTAAATTCCATTAAAATTGTTGGGACATGTATCTATATGACCTCCTTACTGTCCATTACATGTAAATATGATGAGTAACCCCTTTCTCTCTCATCAGCCATTTTTTATGAATTCTTATGTCATGTCGCTACGCTGCCAAAATCGCACCGATTTTCTAATCCAATGCCATTGTGTAGTGGATACCATGACCATTTATCCATCAAGGGTATCCACCTTTATGCACATTTACTTATTGATTATAAAGTTTCATGTATGAATTCAACATTACTTTATCGTGGAATAAATGATTATGTTTTATGAATCCATGTTTTATGATCCATGTGGCACACTTATGCATGAAATGAAATGTTTAAGAAGGGTGCACTCTTATAGTGCTCCAATGCATTGGGTAAAGTATAGTATCATGATACGTCATGTGCAATGAGTGTTGAATCATGCTAATTCAAGTACAACAAGGGTTTACTCGTGCTTTATGTGCAATGAGGGTTTACTCATGCTCCATGTGCAATGATCCTTGGCTCACGCTAATTCCATGTTAAGTGTTGTTGCCGCATTTCCATGTTATGATTATCATGCTTTAACATGACTTTATGTTAATGTTTCTTATATTCTTTTTTGATATGACTATTGTCTAACATGTATTTTACTCCTCATGTTATTCCATGTGTACTCCCTTACTGGGCTTTACAGCTCACCCTTTTCTTATGCATGTCCTCATGTTATCCCATGCAATGCTAAGTACGAGGGAATGTAGTGGTCACCTAAAGGAAGTTTTCAATAAAGATGTTTTATTTCATGTTTTAAGTTTTTATGTAATGGTCCTAATCCCCAAATACACTAAACCTCTCGATCTTCTTTGTTTTATCAAGTGAAGTTTTATGTAATAAATCTTGTTTAAGTTTGTAATAAAAGTAGGGTTGTCATATTCCCGATATATAAAATCAATAAATCACTTTTTAATACCTTCAAAAAAGCATTAATTAACACTCAAATAATTCAAAATCATAGAAGAAACTATTCTAGATTCTCCTAAAACATTTTCTAAGTGTGTCCTTCAAGTAACATCGTTATTAACTATATTATAATACTTATTATGGATCTATATTATCTATATTTCTCCACTTCTCCATAGAGATACAATATCAACAATCACTATACTCCATGGAACTCATCATATCTTATGAGCTCATAAATATTAGTGTATGAAATAAATCTCCATTTAAATTATATACTATGAGAATATAAAATATCATCATAATCTATGAAGAAACATCCACAGAATCTTCATGCAAATTTTCTAACCTTTAACAAAAATAGAATCTCCATCAAGTAGTGAAAACAACTCAAATACATTTTCATATATGAATGGATCTCTAATAATATATCTTATTGAACCAACTCATTTTAAATATCCTTTAATATATGAAAAATATTAGAAACTAAATTAATTCTTCCATATTTTTGAAAATTTATTAGAATGGATCAAACATGAAGGAAATTTGAAATTCAAGATTTAGGGTGATCTCTATTATTCTCAAATTAAATAAATCTCAACTTTAACTCAAATGGAATCCTTTTCTGGAAACTTCACTCAGCCTCTTTGTTTATTCGAAAATATTACCATGTTTCCATTAAAAACACATATTGACATCATACTCATTGAAAAAAATAAAAAAAACCAATTGGGTTCAATAGAAGTTTTTTAATTGAAAATAATTAAGGTAGACATTATTTAGGCTACTTCTTTAGCTTACCAATTTCAAACTAATTTATGGGAAGAATATATTAATATTGTGAATATAATTATGAGGTAAATTTAATGCACACTTAATTATTATTTATTGTTTGATACAAGAAAATTACAAGATTTATTGGTATATTCAGATGAATATTGGGTTTGAGATGTTTTGGATAGAAAATATGCAAGTGTAAGAGATTTAATTTTTAGAAATAATGGAACTAGTTGGATTAAAATAAAATATAAGGAACATCATATAGAAAACTTGAAGTAGAATATATCTCATATACAAAGTTATGCATATAATTTATATGAATAAAACAAAAAATATAGGATCTTTGTGTAAAGGTGCAACTACTTATGGTTATATATTATTAAAAAAAGTGATATCAAGTTAACAAAGAACCTCATACAACACTATCAAATAAAAAACATTGAAATACAATACAATTTTATCAAGGAAAAGGTGGAACCTGAATTTTTAAAGTGAATAACATTGGAACATATCAACAAGTTGTGGATATATTCACTTAAACTTTGTCCACAATAGAAATTAAGGATCATTAGTTGAATATTTGTGTTTAACCACCTCTCTTGACTTGAGTATTTTAGGAAAATTTTATCTCCCCGTATTATTTTATTATCTAATTGTATATTCAATGATTAACTAGTTTTACCCTTTAGTTTTATTGTAAAAGGGTGAAAATTGGTGAAATATCATGATTATGTTTATAGTGATTAATATGAAGTAGTACAATCCTAGAATTATAAGAATAATAAATAGATTAAGGGAAGAATGTTCATATTAAGGGATAGAAATTTACCCTCAAGGGGGAGTAATTGGTTGGATATATAGAAGAAGATATGATCAAAGTGGAATAATACTGAGGAGTGATTGAAGATTGGAGAAGTTAAGTGATTTAGAAATGTATAACTATATTTGAAGTTTAGAGGTATCCATTAATACATATATAATTCTATCTTAGTCTCTTATTTTCTACAATGAGCATTACTGACATATCCTTTGTGTGATAATTGAAGGATTTTTTTTTTCTATTTTTATTTTCCAAAACATTATATTTTTTGAATACCGATTTGGATTTATAATAAAACAAAAGGAGGAAATGTTGGAACCAAGGTTAATAATGATATATAATTTTGGTTTAGGTAGTTTATATCTTAATCATGGTTGAAAATTATTGTTTTTTTGTCAATATAAGATTTGAAATTAAGTGTTAGAAATGATATTGGACATGGTGAAAAGTTTATAAGGGAAGAAAGAAGACTTGTAATGCTTAAAATATTTTTTTTTGATGAAGAGTAGATCATAACATGATTTTCATTTACCATGTTTTGGTATAAAAAAAATTCATGGTTTTATGACTTTTAGTGATTGCGATTTGAAAAAGAAGTTGGATAAATCCCTATACATTATACAGACTTAAAAAATGACCATTGTTTTGGTTATGACTCATCTAGTTGATTACAAAAATGGGATGTTCAAGGTTTCCCATTATATTTTTTGATGTCAGGATTTTGGAAATTGTTTAGAGAAAACAAAAATGGGATATTTTCCATGGTCTAAATGTGGAACTGGTCTTGTATTATTTTATTGAAAATAAAAATAAAAAACTTATTTTTGGCCATGTATAATCCTTAAGTCTAGTAACCTAGATCTGGTGTCTATATTATTACATTAGCATAAGAAACAAAGGATCACATCACCAAGGATTAATTAGTATAATAGTCTTGAAAAAATAGATACATACATGAATAACATATTACATTGGAAATATAAAATACATATCAATAAAAAACAATATTTCATACTTGATATTATTTATAATATACTTCATCATATCCTATAAAAATGGAAAATAATAAACAATGTTCTCATATACTCAGTAAGGGTTACGTACAATGGAAGATATCATGAGTAAATAAGGCTTAATCAATATGGCAAGGAAAATAATTAAAAACACTTTCCATTTATTCAATAACTTGAGTATGAAATGAATACATGGAGAATATCAATGAAACAATATTATAGATAAAAATATAGGATTATAAATAAAATTAAATCTTAATGTTGCGTATCATGATCTCAGACATCATGATATATTTACCATCAAGGCATTGTTCCAATATAACTTAATCAATGGGTATATATACACTAAAAACCCATTTAATAGAGTTGGCCAACTGGGTTTTCTCATGAGACCTATCAATGCATCGAAGGGATATCTATAATTAGGTCTCATCTATCACTGCATGTCTAATACATTCCTCATATATTTAATGAACAATTTAAATCATAAAAAATATACATTTTAAAAAAAAATTCCATGTTGAGTAAATAATACAAAATATCAATATTTCCACAGTCAATATAATAAATTTCAAAGTAAAACATAGTATGTAGAAATGGTATATAGTTTAGGAAATAATCATATCCATGATACAAATAATATATATATTTAATAAAAATATAATGTATAAAGATCATAATAAATTTAATGTTACAAGAGAAAGTTAATGACTACAAAATTAATAATAGATAAAAGATGGACATCAATTCTTTAGAAATATAGGTTTTGTAATAAAATCATGTCCTTTGGAAAAATAAATAAAATGGAAGTGAAATATTAAAACAACATTTTATTAAATATATTTATTTTTAAAACCATTGAAAACATAAAGAAAAAGATAAATAGTGTAATATGGTTATGGAGGTGGGAAAATTCATTAATACTGTATACATTTAAAAAAAACATTCCTTTTCACTTTTATTTTTTTGTAAACGCAGCTATTGGAAAAGTTTATAAATATTCATTTAAAAAATTATAAAAATTCAAGGAAAATATAAATTTTTCTTAATAATAATTTTATTAAATAAAATTTACTTTTTTAAAATAATTTTGAAAAATATGGATATGTGAGAAAAATATAAACCAACAAAAATGGAAATAGAATTAGTTTTTCTATTAAAAGTTTCTTTGATTGATTCAAGTTCCAAAGAGAGGAAAATTTGGAAACTCCTTAAATATAAAGTTTATAATAAAATATATGTATTTTATAAAGGATATATTATAAAATTGATTTAATGAAAATAAGATAAATCCCAAAAAATGAGATTTTAAAATAAATTCTCACCTCTTTGGTAACTTTCAAATTGTAACCCCTTGAAATATTAAACTTGAATTGAAAATTAATTATAATTAATAAATATATATTAATTTTAAATAAAAAAATTGGTAGTATATAAACAATTTAAAAATAAATAGGTTCATAATAACATATTTGTTTTACTGGAGTGAAAATTGAGACGAAATCCCTAACCTCAAGTTCAACTTGTGTCATTAGTGATTTTAACCTCCTATATAATAAATTTAGGTTTATAATAATTAACTACCATAAACACATATATATATATATAATATCATATATGATCTATTTATAACATCTTATCACTCATTTGTTAACAATATTTTTTTACTATCATTATTTCAGGTGTTAGCTGTTTTATTTTGTATGAGAACTTTTGTTTGGTAGTTTTGACCGATGTACTTTTATTATGGTTCCATTATATCCATAAATTTAATCATTATATAAATATAATATATATTTATTATATATACATATATACAGTTAGAGTCATCCATAAAATGTAGAGATAGAAAAAATGAATTACACCATTCATGGAGATGGTAGACTTTACGCACACATGAATTTGGCTTTCAATTTTTGATGGATAGAATGAAGAAAATTTAAATAATAATTAACCTTTCTAAAATAATTATTATATCATATATATTATATATACTAAATAAAATTTTCCTTATTATCATAAATGTAAAGATAAAATGAAAAAATAATCACATTGCATTGTGGAGGTGGTAGTCCACATGTACGCACAAGAGACATTATTGTTTTCTAATGGATTGTAATGAAAGAATTTATATATGATATTATAATTATATAAGAATAATTATTTCACAAATATCATATATATTCATTATTTACATATTTATTTCCATCCAAAAAAGTGGTGATGAAAAACGAATTACAGCAATACGTGGAGATAGTAAGTCATATATATGCATGAGTGATGTTTTCAATTTTCATAGGATATAAAAGAGGTAAAGATGGTTGTACCATAATAATAATAACATATAATTATATTTATGGTACTATATTTTTTATTTTAGGATAGGTATAATAGATTTAGAAGAATTAAAAGAAGAAATAAACTAGAAAGAGTCGGTAAAGATGATTACTTATTCTTCGGTAGACTACTTTTATATCCCTTATTTGGACCATTGGAATGGTATTTTAAGAAGATAATAACATATAATTCATAGATATATAATTTTAAAATAATTTTTTTCATGTTTTTTCTTCAATCTATGTTTCCCGAATTATTGTAAATAAAAGAGAGAACAAGTGTCCTTTTATAAATGAGGTGAGTGGCATAATTATAATTTTTTAAAATTTTAAAATATAATTTAGTCAATTTCATGTAAATATGGTTCAAAAATAAATCATATTTAAATTTGATATTTTAAGGTCCAAATCCATAAAAAAAATTTGGTTTTAGAATGTGTTTGTTTAATTTTGACACTTTTCTTTTGGTTTATCCCCATTATTAAACAATTTTTACCTTAACTATAGTAATTTTTTTTAATATTAAAGGGTTATAATTTTACATATAAGGTAATATTTTTCTCATAAATGGGAAATTGATTAAATTTTAGAGCACTTATGGTCCTAGTTGTTCTCTTTAAATATTTTAATTATTTATAAATAATTTAATAATATATTATTTTTTAATAAAATATCATTAAAATCATTTTTGACATTATTCATTAAATTTGACTTTAATGAAAATAAGAAAAATATATAATTTTAATATAATATTTTTAACCATCAATAATACATTATTATTAACTGTAAAATTCTTGTGAAACCAGAATTCTTCCCCAAAACATAAGTTTTAATTTTTTTTTAAATTATTCACTTTGATTTTTCCATTACTTTATCAAGTACTATGTTAGAGTTTTATAGGAATATAAGGTAATTATATAATGAAAAAATTATAAATATATTAACATAATATATAAAGGCCACAATTTTATTTTTGTTTTAGTTGATATCCTTTTGAAGTCAATGCATATTTTTTTTATCAAACAAGATTATCCTTTGAGAAAATCACCAAGATATACACAAGTTAAGAGGTGAGGATGCATGAAGTATCACTATCCTTTGCATCTGATCAGGATCTAAGGTTTACCATATGGTTATAGACATTTTTTTCATAAATAATTATTGAAAAATCTATGTTTTATCACTGCAAATAATCCTTAGATAGCTGGCTAGTCTCAGAGAATAATTTAAACTCTAGAGGATATGATGATATTTTTTGATGTATTTCCAAGGATGATGGAATCAACATCTCCCCTAGAATAGTTATCTATAAAAATAGATTACCTTATATCATTTATATGAAACTATATGAGTCTATTTATAGGAATTTATGTAGGAATCCAACATGTTAGGGTGAAGTTGGAGAGAGGAAGATGATAAGACCTGACCATGTCCAAGAAATGACGAAGAAGGTTAAAACCATTCAATGACATATCAAAGAGGCACAAATTCAAAAGAAGAGTTATTTATATAATTTTTTTATGAGATCTAGAGTTTGAAGTTAGTGAAAAGGTGTTCCTTTGAATATCTATATTGAATTAGATTATGCAATTTGGGAAGAAAGGGAAGATGATCCCTACATACATCGGTCCCATTAAGATCATTGATCATGTTAGAAAAATAGATTATCACTTAGTAGTCCCTCCACACCTCTCTAAAGTGAACAATGTGTTCCACATATCACTTTTAAGTAAGTAAATTCTAGATCCATCACATGTATTGAGATCAGATGCTGTAAAAATAGAACATGACCATTCATAAGAAGAAAAAAATGGAAATATTTTCCTGAAGTAACAAGGATATGGGGAAAAAATACCACCCATCCTTTCAAATATATTTGGTGGATTCATATGTTTGAGGAGGCTACATGGGAACCTGAGTATGTATTGAGAGAAAATTAATCTCACTTGTTTTCCAACATGTAATAAATTCAATGGATATAATTTATTATATGGTTGTAGAATGTAACAACTTTAGGTTTAGTAAAATATTCCTGCACAAATAAATACTATATTGATAGATTTATCCACACACAACATAGAAACAAAAAAATATATTTACAATTGTAATGTATCCATAGAATTTGAAGGCATAAGTTGTGGTAATGAAATTATGATATATATATATATATATATAAGAACAAAAGAAAATAATGTTCAATTTAAATATAGACTCAATTGATTCAACTAATATGCTAAGAAAAAATTATTTTTCAAAAATTTACTCATTTTATTATATATTATATTTTTTATGAATAAATATTAACACTAGATTAATTAGTAATTTATTTTATAATGTGTTATTAATATACCAAAAGTTCTTTTCCTATAAAAATTATTTCTTCAAAATTTTATATTTTTAATTATAAATAAAATTTATTAATTTTAGGAATTGAATTTGAAAGAATTAACTTCATTTTTAGATTTATCATATATATATTATCCTAATATGAATATTTTGGATTTTTCTAAAAGATTTATTTTTAGGTGAATAATGAAAAATATCATTTTTAAAAATAAAATGGTTGTTATGACATTCGTATGTAAGTATTAATTAGAAATTCTTAAAACCTTTTTATAAGACCAAATATATATTTATATGTTAATTTATAATTTCAAAAATGTTTAATTTAAGTTAAAACCCCATATTTAACATTTTAGAACTCAAGTTATATTTTTTCAAAAATTAATTTTAAAACATTATATATTTATCATTTTAAAATTATTTTTTAGAATTTTCAAAATTTAATATTAGTAATTTTATTTCAATTTTGTAATCAGTCAGTCTAAATTATAAAAAAATGACCATTTATTTTTACGCATAAATAATAAATTACTAAAAAAACTAGTTATTATGGTGAATACTAAAAAACTTAATGTAAAAATATAAGATAAAATGACCTCAAACATGTTTAAATCATGTGTGAGAATGGTTTCGTGAGGCTTTGATTGACCATATCACTTATCCTCTCCCTTATATACCAATTTTAGAGCCACTTTACTTGAGAGTTACTAGAACCCCCATATCATAATTAACCCACAATTAAATTATTTATGATAAGGGTTGCACTTTTATAAATTTTCAAGATCTTTTAGTTTTATAATATTAGATAATTAGAAAAAAAATTATATTACATAGGGAATACTAACATGTAGTGTCCATTTTTTTCTCACAAAAACTAGATTCTTATTTGGTCATTCATATTTCATGTATATAACAATTACTTTGCGCATGGAAAATTTTATTTATTCCTAGATAGAATTCCTAATAGTTTCTACTAAATTTATGCCCCATGAAAAGAATTTTAAAACTTGGGATGATCATAAAAATATCATTAAGGGATTTAAAAATAATAGAAACCCATTATTCTAGTAAAAAAATGAAAACCCTTGAAAATTTAACCATTTTCATAATGAAATGTGCTCACATAAATAAAAAAAATACACAATATAAATTCAAAATTTTCTAAAATTAATCATTTTTAACACATTATAAATAATAACATGATAACTCATAAAAAACATTATTTGATAAAAAAACCTTTCACCTATAAAAGTTCATAAACATTCTCCTTATATTATTAAATCAAAACATTTCTACACAACCCCTATTTAAGTTTAAAATAATTAATCTTGGAGTATAATATTAATAACCCATGTTCACTAATTTTAACACATGTTATAATAACCAGATGTATAGTTAATTCCATAGGAGTAACCTACTCGTTTATCTCCCTCATTTTTCTACTTCAAAGACTAATTATTACTCAATGCATCAAAGTGATATAGCGGGCTCACCCATCATCAAGAGTTTTATCAGGATCACCCATCATAATATATAATTATTAAGTACAATATCATTAAGAAAAAATTTATAATATTATAATTTTTAATCATAAAACCCTTTTAAAACTCATTTTAACCCATAAACAAAGCACTTTACATTTTAACATAAAAATAGGGGTAAATCACCCTTTTATTTGAAAATTATTTAAAAATAAAAAACCCAAAAAATTGAAATTGTATATAATTTTTTAAAACCATGAAAATATGAAGAGTATTATCTTTAATAAAGAAAGGATATTATGGTACAAAATTTCCCTCAATATATATTTATTAAAAAAATTCTTTTCGAACTTTGGTAAAAAGATTTAAAAGTGACATGTAAGGAAAATTTTAAAAACCTTCCTCTTTAAAACATTCTAATGAGAGTAAAATGTAGATTAAAAATTAATTTAACATACTTTTATGTATAAATAATAATATTCTTGAAAATTTTATATGAACATAGACATGGTAGATAAAGACTTTAAAACATAAAAAAACATTTTAAAGGAAAATCCCTTACAATATTGGAAAATTTTGAATCAAAGATTATTGAATTAGATAACATGAAAAATCTACGTTAAACAATTTAATTTATCTAAATTAATGTTAAAATACACCCATAAGTCATATTATACAGTATATAGAATAAAACATGTGGTGAAGAGGGCATAAATCTCAATGAAAGGAAATTAAGATAAGAAATCCACTTACATTCAATACCATCTAGCATTATATGATCTTTAAATCCGGAATAATAAAATTATAATAGAAATTATCTTTATTAAGATCATTGTTCATGTTTATCCCATTATCATTATTCATTTTATTTCATTTATTATGAATAAATATTTAGTTTCTAAGATAGTTTGTCACGACCCGTCCTTGGGGCCCGTGCCGTGACTACCCCAAGCCCGCCTTCCATAGGCCTGGGGCTGGCGACTAGCACCAAAGGCGTAAATCCCGATAAAAGGGAAGGCATTGATTTTATATAAGAAAAAAACGCCACAGAGTATGGAAGCTAATGTAAACACTAAGTAAACTGAGTATAAAAGTAAGTGCTAGAAAGTAAAGGGGACAGTATACAAACCCAACTGAAAGTACAGTACAACTGAGAAAAGAAAGTACAACAGCTGAAAAGTAAAATAGAAACCACTAAGTCGTAATCCGGAATTCCTACCTGAAGGGTGGGTACAAATAGTCTGATCGGCTCCTCGGTTCCGTCTGTCTGCTCCGTGTACGTCCCTCATGATAGTCCACCTCCGGGTACCGTCCCTCTCCACAAGCATCAACCACGATAAGTGATGTTCGTCATCTGAAACCAGCACAACATAGTGCTGGCATAGCCCGTGTAGGGGTGAGTAAACAATACTCAGTAGGGACCCCGAGACCCCCGAAGGTCTCCCAGAATCCACAAAGGATAAACCACAAAGGAAATATACAAACATGAAGTATCAACCAACTCTACTTAGGTATAGGACCATACATATACCTAACTCATCAATTCCAGTTCTGCTCCAACTCACGAGCTCAAGTACAACCCAGTCCACACAAGAAAACACAACCCAATCCACACACGAAAGCAAGTCAATCATATAGATGATAATGATTGAAATTAAAGACTCAGCTCACACATGTATACTACTCATGAAGAGGGGTGGAGATGATAGATGTAGCCTCTGAATCATCTCCCCTGCCGAACCCACGTGGGATCCAAGAATAGTAACCATCGCTGCCGAACCCATGTAGGATCCAAGTTCAGTCATCATCGCTGCCGAACCCACGTAGGATCCAAGTACAGTAACCATTTCTGCTGAACCCATATAGGATCCAAGTACAGTCATCATCGTCGTCGCAGTCGTAGCCAGCTCTAGGGTTCCCGCACAAAGCACGCTCAATTCCGGGAGGGTCTTCTCCATGGGCCAAGGGGGTCAATACATCAACTGTCACGAAGTCCAAAGCTGATGTATCACAATGTTCCGTCTCATCAATAAGAACTCAATGTGACAGACAATGCCTCAATCGGATGCCTGGTCTGAGAGTTATTGACTTTTTCGTCCCAGTGGCCCGGTTGGTTTTTAATTTTAAACCAACTCGACCGTACTCTAGCTATGTCCAAACCTCGAGTGGAGTAATCCAAAAGAACTATCTCACTAAGAGGAATTCAACGTGATCGACGAAACATCATTCAGACGTCCAGTCGTTAAGTTATAGGCGTTTCCGCTCCAAGGGCCCAGTTGGTTTCAGGTTCAAACCAACCCGACCGTACCCAGACTTTACCTAAAGCTTGCGTGTAATATACAAAAACGACCTAATTGATCCAAGGATCCCAACACAATTGATGGTGCGTCGATCGGAGGTCCGTATCCCAAGATATGGGCATTTGAATGAATCTGTCTGAAAAATAGGGGGTTTGGGCCCGGTCCGACCCGACCCGATACCCCTAGGGTCGGCCCGAACTGGGTCGACACGACCCGGGTCTGGGTCCGGAGCACTTGGGTGCGGCCCGACCCGTCTGGCGCGGCCTGGCCCGGTGGGGCGCGGCCCGGATGGCGTGGCCCGGCCCGACGGGGCGCGGCCCGGCTGGCGCGGCCCGACCCACCTAAGCGCGGCCCGTCCCGCGGCTGGGTGCGGCCTGCGGCTCGGCTCAGATCTGGCCGCAAGGTGCGAGGGGGGGGGGGGGGGCGCCGCCCCCTTATTACCGAAACGGTGGACCCAGGTAGGGTCCAGCCTAGGCACTGGCCATGGGTTTCAACCCCCGATTTATTCTGGAAACAGCCGGCCATTAAGGCCGGCTGGTTGAGCTGCCGTGGGACCCTTCAGGGTCCCGCCTCCCGGAGCAACGACAGGCGTCCGAGACCGGACGCCCCCTACAGAAGACCGCCGTGGCTCCCATCCGACCGGCGCGACGCGACGACATGGTGCAATGGCGCTGCGCACCTCCACCGCGGCCTGCTCCGGCCATGGTTCTCTTCGATCCCGCGCGGTGCTACGGCACCACGCCGCCTTCACCGAAATTGTCAACAAAGATCAACAATAAAAGGGGGGGGGAAGGATCGGCCGTGTTTGTGCAGTCCAATCTCCTCCTGTTAGGACGATAACAAGCGGTCATATTTTAATCCACGAAAATCGATAAATAAACTTGTCCGATGTTAACCCCTACACCAATCAAACAATGAAAAATGTTAGCATCATGGTTGACGGCGTTAAGTGGTGTGGTTTCATAGATGTCGGCAGAGAGAATCTGAGGAGGAAATAATGTCTCCTCTTTTAATCACGGTGAGAACACAGCGTGACATCGTTGGCGAATTTCTGCATCATTGTTTCCCTCCTTTCTGCATAGGAGGAAAATGAAGAAGAATCTGAGGATGCCGTGTCGATGTTATTCGTCGGAGGGTGTAGTTCTTCGCGGGAGGATGAGTTCTTCAAAGGGTTAGAGCTCTTCTCCCCAAAGTCTCAACACAACAATGCTAACCCCAAATAAAATAAGACTTACTCTTATTTTTTTATAACATGCCATGCATTCAAAACTTAAAATTCAAACTCTTAGTTAAATTAATTGAATAGGTTCAATCAATGAATTTAATGTGAGTTGGCATGAAATAAAGAGGGAGAGAGGGTGAGTTACTTAATTAAAGGGATAAAAAAATTAAATGGGGAGTTGCCAACTTTAAGAGGGGGTTTAGAGGAGTTAAAGGAATGTGAAGGGGTGGGGTTCATGGGGGTCCCACCTCACAAATATCCTAACATGGGTAGTTAGGGGCTTGTGGGTTCCACCCCAACTACCCCATGTAGGATATAACCATTATATAAAGAAAATAAAATTGTACCACAAATTATTTACTTCACATTTAATCCTCTATTTTTAACAACTCCTCTCGAGAAAACGCACCTTCGGTAAAGGTCATCTTAAGAAACTACTGGCGATGCAGTTTCATCGATTCCCTCATATTTCAATTCCGAGAAACGGTTCAAAAGATAGGAAAACCCGCTCATCCGTTCACTGAATGTACCGAAGCTAAACTTCGTAAATTGATTCCAGGCACTTCGGGCCTCGGAATCACGTTTCGTCAGAAACTGCATACTCGTAAAATCCCAAATAATTTAAGAAAAAATGTTCCTTGAAATTTACGGGTTTACATTACTCCCACCTCAGGCCTTTGCGTCCCCGTAACGCTACATCATAAACTAGGGAAAAAAATGAGGGTAATGAGCATGAATCTCAGCCTCCCGCTCCCATGTGATCTCCTGGAGGTTCCCGTGCTACCATCTGATGCACACTAGAGGAATAGACTATCCATGTAGGACCCGCTACCGTCAATCCTCGATCTCCACCGAAACCTCCACAAAAGTCTCCTCATCATCGATGTCCAGCTCCTCGTGATCAATGATATGAGTCGGGTCGTGCACATATCTCCTCAGCTGAGATATGTGGAAGACGTCATGCACCCGGTGCAACTTAGGTGGAAGATCCAAGTGATAAGCCACCTCACCTATCCTGCTGAGAACCTGGAATGGTCTGATCATGCACGGAGATAACTTTCCGCCCAACCAAATCTCCATAATCCATGTCGAGGTGAGACCCATAAGAAAACGTGGTCGCCATCCTCGAACTCTAGTGGTCTCCGCCTCATATCAGCATTGGACTTCTGTCGGCTCTGAGCAGTCTTCATCCGCTATTAGATGATCTGTACCTTCTCCGTCGTGGCCTGGACCATCTCTGGTCCTATAAGTGTTGACTCCCCAGGGTCTGTCCAGTACAGAGGTGATCTGCAAGGTCGGACGTACAATTCCTCGTATGGTTCCATCCTGATGGTGGAGTGGTAGCTGTTGTATTACGCAAACTCCACCCAGGGTAAGTGATCCTACCAGCTGAGACCAAAGTCAAGGACACATGCTTGAAGCATGTCCTCGAGAGTCTGAATGGTCCTCTCCGTCTGGCCATCCATCTGAGGGTGAAAGGCGGTGCTCAGGTGTAGCTGCATCCCAAATGCCTCATTCAACCCCTTCCAAAGCCAAGAAGTAAACCGAGCATCTCTATCAGAGACGATAGTCGATGGAACACCATAAAGCTGTACGATCTCCTGAACGTAGAGGCGTCCCACGCTCTCCACTGAGCCCTGCTCCCTGATAGGTAGAAAGTGGGACGACTTGGTGATTCGGTCGACAATCACCCAAATGGAGTCGTGACCTCTGGAAGTACGTGGAAGTTCTATCATAAAATCTATAGATATCCCATACCACTTCCACTTCAAGACCTCCAAGGGATGTACCAAGCCAGCTGGTACCTGGTGCTCTGCCTTCACCTGCTGGCAGGTGAGGCATCGTGAAACGAACTCTGCCACAACCTTCTTCATACCCGTCCACCAGTGCTGTCATCTGAGATCCTGATACATCTTCACCACTCCTAGATGTACTGCTAAAGGGGAAGTGTGAAACTCCCTCAACTCATCCTCCCGTAATGCAGCTGGTGACATGGTACATCCCCTGAAAAGGATGACGTGCTCTCCTCCTACAGAAAATCCATCAGGTGCCTGTCCTGAGTATATCTGTGCACGTTGAGTCTCACAGTCAACGTCCCCACGCTGTTCCTCTCTGACCCACTGAAGTAGTGGAGGAGTGACTGTGAGGGACTGTAGAAAGGTTTCCCCATATCTATCCACGTAGGATATATTCAAAGTGGCTAACTTCTCTGCCACCTCTCCAAGTAGATGAATGCCCGTCCTCCCACTGAGAGCATCAGCTACTATGTTCCCCTTTCCAGGAGTGTAGACTATCTCAAAGTCATAGTCCGGGAGGGACTTAAGCCATCGCCGCTACCTCAGGTTCGGGTCCTTTTATGAGAATATGTACCTGAGACTCTGGTGGTCAGAATAGACTGTAAAGCGCTCGCCCATCAGATAGTGCCGCCAAATCTTCAGGGTGAAGACCACTACTGCTAACTCCAGGTCATGGGTAGCGTAGTTCTGCTCGTGCTACCTCAATTGTTGTGATCCATAGGCGATCACTTCCC
Source organism: Viscum album (assembly GCA_963277665.1). NCBI lineage: Eukaryota > Viridiplantae > Streptophyta > Magnoliopsida > Santalales > Viscaceae > Viscum > Viscum album. The sequence goes on from OY728145.1 coordinate 913,707,628, forward strand.
GCTCCTGCATCAGGACACACCCGACTCCGGTCCCTGATGCATCGCAGTAAACTATGTAACCTACTCCCTCCTCTGGTAGCCTCAAGATGGGTGCACTGGCCAATCTCTGTCTCAGCTCCTAGAAGCTCTACAGACATCTATCTGACCACATGAAGGGTTTCCCCTTCTTCTTCAAAGCTGAAAGCGGTGCTGCAACTCTGGAGAAGTTTTACACAAATATCCAATAGTACTTAGTCAAACCTAGGAAACTCCTCACCTCCGTCATGCTCCTAGGTGGATACCAAGCTAGCACTGCCTCGATCTTCACAGGGTCCACCACAACTCCCGCCTCAGAGATGACTTGTCCCAAGAAGTGGACTTTTCAATTCCATAACTAACACTTCAATAGATTAACATAAAGATGATTCTCTCAGAGTGTGTCCAGTACAACCCGCAAGTGGTAGGCGTGCTCCTCCTCAGTAGTTGAGTAAATCAATATGTCGTCGAGGAAGACTACGAAAAATTGATCGAGGTAAGGATGGAAGATACTATTCATGAGACTCATGAACACTGCTGGAGCATTGGTTACGCCGAGAGGCATAACCAAGAACTCATAGTGGCCATACAGACACCTGCACTAGTAGAAAAAAGGTCTTTAACATCGGTTTTTTTTTCACGTCGGTTTTTAACCGACGTTGAAGTCGCCGACGTAAAAAATATGACTTTTTACGTCGGTTTTTGTAAACCGACACCAAAAACAAATTTCAATTGATTTTTTGCGTCGGTTTTGTAAAAACATAACGCCAAATAAACTCATCAGCGTCATTTTTGGCATCGGTTTCCCTAAAAACCGACCCCAAAAAGTTTAAAAAATAGTTTCAGCGTCGATTTTCTTCAAGAACCGACGCCGTAAATGGAAATAAATTATTTTTGGCGTCGATTTTTACAAGAACCGATGCCAAAAAGCAATTTTTATTGTTCGATGTTTTAGATCATTTCCTAATCTTCGATTTGACTGGTCGTGGAGCTAAAACGGAGTTATGGATCAAAAGTTATGGTCGTCAGAAGTTGAACATGTCAAAGTATCGATTGATACAATATGTTTTAAAGAAAACAAGATAAACACAAGTTAAAATCACGTACACCAAATGATATAAAATATACATAATACTTCAAACACATTTCGATTATTTTTCGATCTTCCATTGAAATGATATGTTGTTTATCATCATATCTCTTATATTTAGCGTAGATCTCATGTGATAATAAAAACGACGATTGATAATTAAACTTACACCAAGCTTGGTAAAGGTCATCCGAACGTTTTATATTTTTAACACAATAAAAAAGTAAATCATCATTATTTGAAATCTAATTGAGTTGTTTATAAATGAAGGACATTAATAATAATAAAAATGAATGAATATAATACGTACCGTAATCAAATTAATGATTGATGCCGCATTGAAAACTTGATTGAATCGAAGAGGATGAAAATGATAAATGAAGGACAAACAGATTTATATATAGTAAATGAAAATATTTTCGATTGAGTTGTATGAAAATATAGACGGGATTTTAAAAAGTTAAACGCGCGTTGTGAAAAAAATTGAAATTTTGATCCCGCGTATTAGTGAATACTATTTGGCATCGGTTTTTAAATAAACCGATGCTAAAAAGATAAAAAAAGTACGTTTCGCGTCGGTTTTTTTAAAAATCGACGTAAAAAGTAAAAATAAATTGTTTTTCGCATCGGTTTTTAAAACAACCAACGCGAAAAACAAAAAAACAGTTTTGGCATCGGTTTTTATGAAAACCGACGTGAAAAGTAAAAAAAAATATTTTTGCCGTCGGTTTTTCTAAAAACCGACGCGAAAAACAAAAAAGTTTTTTTTGGCGTCGGTTTTTATGAAAATTGACGTCAAAACATAAAAAAAAAAATTACCATGTGTTAGAAAATTTCTTAAGCTTCGATTTTACTGGTCGTGGAGCTAGAACGGAGTTACGGATTAAAAGTTATGGCCTTTGAAAGTAGGACTTAATTAACACTTTTTTTAGAGAAGATCAACTTCCAACATCCATAACTTTTAATCCGTAACCCCGTTTTTGCTCCATGACCAGTCAAATCAAATCTTAGGGAATTATCTATAGGATTGTAATTTTTTTTTACATTTTTGGCGTCAGTTTTCATAAAAACTGATGTCATAACTTTTTTTTTATTTTTTCACGTCGGTTTTTAAAAAAACCGACGCCAAATCATTTTTTTTCATTATTTTTTCGCGTCGGTATTTAAAAACACCGACGCCAAAACTAATTTTTTTTATTTTTTGGCATCGGTTTTTAAAAAACTGATTTCATAACTTTTTTTTTTATTTTTTCACGTCGGTTTTTAAAAAGACCGACGCCAAATCATTTTTTTCATTATTTTTTCGCGTCGGTTTTTTTAAAAACCGACGCCAAAACTTATCTGCAAAATATTTTACGTCGGTTTATAAGAAACCGACGTCAAATTGACGAAGTTAAAAATGATTTTTCTACTAGTGCTGAAGGCCGTCTTCTGGACATCCTCGTCTTGAAATCTGAGCGGATGATAGCCTGACCTGAGGTCTATCTTCGAAAACCATCGTGCTCCCTTGAGCTGATCGAAGAGGTCGTCAATCCTCAGAAGTGGATACTTGTTCTTCACGGTCACCTGGTTCAGGCGACGGTAGTCAACACACAGTCGCAGACTCCTGTCTGCCTTCTTGGAGAACAAGATCAGGGAAGCCTAGGGTGAAACACTGGGTCAGATGAATCCTTTGCCCTGCAAGTCCTCCAGCTGTACCCATAGCTCTCGAAGCTCAACGGGAGCCATCCGATATGCTGAAGTAGATATCGGGGTCATTTCGGGGTACAAGTCAATATTTAGTCTACCTCTCTGTGAGGAAGTAGTCTTGGAATGTCGTTAGGAAAAACATATGCATACTGATCCACCATAATAGGAAAACTCGAAATCCGCATATCAACTGCTCCTAGGATCTGACTAGACAACTGATGGGTGATCGGCTGTCCTCTCCTCTGCGTGAGTCCATCCTGCACTGCAAAGACTCCCTTCTCACCGGTGAAGGTGAACCTGCTCCCATCAGTGCAGACACATCTCACCTTGCACCTAATACAGTCGATTTGAGCATGAACCGTAGATAACCAATCCATACCCAAGATGAAGTCATAAGGACTTGACGCCGCTACAAGAAGATCCCAACCGAAGCTATCGCCTCCTAGAGTAATCTCACACTGCCGGCACCAGTGCGTAATCATTGAGTCTGCTCTCATAAGAGTCTCTAGCCGTAAAGAATGAGCCAAAGACTCCGTCGTAATCTCCAAGCTCTGAACAAGGGTAGCGGCAATGAAAGAATGACTCGCTCCTATGTCTATAAGAACTATAGTAAGGGTGGAGTAGACACAGATAGTACCTCGAATCATCTCAGGTGCGCCGGGATCATAGACCTCCACTGCCTGAAGCTGAGCTTGCCTCTGACCGCCAGCTCCCTGTGGTCGGGGTGGACTTTCTGGTGGTGGTGGTGATAGAGCCTCGAAGCATCGTCCACCACCTGATGCTCGGCTAGATCCTCTACCTCGTCCGCCTGCTCCTTGAGGACCACCATGGTCGAACCTATGCCTCTGCCTGGGTGGTCCCTCAACCATCTGCTGCTCCTCTACATGGCGGGTTGGACAGTCCCGAGCCATGTGGCCCTGTCCGCAGCATGCATAACACTGTCTGCCTCTCGTATGACTGGATCTACTGCATGTGCCCCACTTATCTGAACCAGTGTCCTGAGGTCGTCCACCTGATGGTCTGGTCTGCTTGGACCCCTGCGACATCCATCGACTGCCAGCTGCAGAAGACTTCGCTACGTGCCGCCATACAGTAGGTCTCGCTGTTGGTGTAGGCTCAGCAAGAAAGCTCTTCACAAGAAGGGCTCACTCCAGTACTACTACTTATATTAGAATGATGAGGGAGATCATCGATGAACTGATCTCATGACTCAGTCCCTACTCGAAGGTCTGGGCCCGGAAGAATGGGTCATGTACAATGTTCGTGGAGTAGCACGAGAGATATGTAAACCTCACCGAGTACTGGGCTACTATCATGCTTCCCTGCCGTAGCTGTAACAACTCCTGGATGCGCACCGCACGAAGGGTGGATGGAACAAACTCTGAGCAGAAAAGGCTCTTGAAGTCCGACCAAAGAAGATATGCATCGTTGTGCAGCTAGAGCATCGGGCTCCACCATCTACCAACTGCCACGTGTAGAAGACTCACCGCAAGGATCACCATGAGGTCTTATGGTGTCCCTACCAACCTAAAGACTCGAACGACAACCTCCAGCCAATCCTCGGCTACCTGAGGGTCCATCTCCCCATGGAACCTAGGCGATCTCTAACGCTGAAAATCATGTAGTGCACTCAGGTGACGTGCACCCTCAGCTACTGGGGCTGGTGGCATCGATGTATTGGAGGGTAAATGTATCGCCGATGCCTCCACTATAATGGGGCCCTGCACCGAGGCCTCGTCACTCAGTGGGCTGCCGTCTCACACAAATCTCGAAACCCTAGCTGGCTTCCATCGTGGGGCCATCCTAAAAAGAAACAGGTGTGCCATGGTTAATACAATATACCTGGTGAGCTGACATAAAATAATCACAAAGAAAACTTTTGAAATACCCCTGCAATTACTGTTTTCATGCATTGAGTCGGAAATCAGAAGTCAGGATCCTGGTGTATGGATACGTCGGCCGCCGCACCAACACTAGACTCCCTGGACTGATAACCACACTCAATAACCTAAACACTATTGCTTCACATTGAAGAAATTATCATAGTCCTGAGTTCTGCGGTAGAACTGACTCCTCTGATACCAATTTGTCACGACCCTTCCTCGGGGCCCGTGCCGTGACTACCCCAAGCCCACCTTCCATAGGCCTGGGGCTGGCGACTAGCACCAAAGGCGTAAATCCTGATAAAAGGGAAGACATTGCCTTTATATAAGAAAAAAACACCACAGAGTTTGGAAGCTAAAGTGAACACTAAGTAAACTGAGTACAAAAGTAAGTTATGGAAAGAAAATGGGCTATTATTCAAACCCAACTGAAAGTACAGTACAACTGAGAAAAGAACGTACAACAGATGAAAAGTAAAACAGCGACCACCAAGTCGTTCTCCGAAATTCCCACCTGATGGGTGGGTACAGATAGTCTCGTCGGCTCCTCAGGTCTGTCCGTCCACTCCGTGTATGTACCGCCTGATAGTCCACCTCCGGGTACCGTCCCGCTCCACAAGCCTCAACCACGATCAGCGTTGTCCGTCATCTACAACAAACATAATGTAGTGCGGTCATAACCTATGCAGGGATGAGTATACGATACTCAGTAGGGACCCCGAGACCCCCAAAGTTCTACCAGAATCCAAAAAGGATAAACCACAAAGGAAAGATACAAACACGAAGTATCAACCAACTCTACTTAGGTATATGCCAATACATATACCTAAGTCATCAATTCCAGTTCTGCTATAACTCACGAGCTCAAGTACAACCCATTCCACACAGGAAAACACAACCCAATCCACAGAGGAAAGCAAGTCAATCATATCGACGATAATGATTGAAAGTCAGAACTCAGCTCACACAGGTATACTACTCACGAAGAGGGGTGGAGATGATAGATGTAGCCTCTGAATCATCTCCCCTGACGAACCCACATAGGATCTAAGTACAGACGTCATCGATGCCGAACCCACATAGGTTCCAAATATAGTAACCATCACAATCAAACCCACGTAGGATCCAAGTACATTCATCATCACTGCCGAACCCACGTAGGATCCAAGTACAGTAACCATGGCTGTAGGATCCAAGTACAGTCGTCATCGTCGTCGCAGTCGCAGCCAGCTCTAGGGTTCCCGCACATAGCACGCTCGATTCCAGGAGGGTCCGCACCACGAGCCAAGGGGTTCAATACATAAACTGGAAAGAAGTCCAAATTTGATGTATTAAAAAGTTCAGTCTCGTCAATAGGATCTCAACATGACAGACGGTGCGTCAATCAGACGCCCGGTCTGAGAGTTATTGGCTTTTTTGTCCCAGGGGCCCGGTAGGTTTTTATGTTTAAACCAACCCCACCGTACTCCAGCTATGTCCAAACCTTGAGCGGAGTAATTCAAAAGAACCATCTCACTAAGATAAATTCAATGTGATCAATGACACGTCATTCGGACATCCGGTCGTTAAGTTATAGGCGTTTTCGCTCCAAGGGCCCGGTTGGTTTCGGGTTCGAACCAACCCGGCCGTACGCAAAATTTACCTAAATCCTGAGTGTAATATACCAAAATGACCATCTCGATCCAAGGATCCCAGCACAACTAAAGGTGCGTCGATCAGAGGTTCGTAGCCCAAGATATGGGTGTTTGAACGAATCTGTCCGAAAAATAGAGGGTTCGGGCCCGGTCCGACCCGACCCGATACCCCCTAGGTCGGCCCAAACCGGGTCAACCTGACCCGGGTCCGGGTCCAGCCCACTTGGGTGTGGCCTGGCCCGGCGGGGTGCATCCCGGCCCACCTAGGTGCAGCCTGCGGCTCAGCTCGGAGCCGGCCCCGGGGTGTGAGGGGGGGGGGGGGGCTTGTTACCGAAATGGCGGTCGCAGGTGGGGTCCGCCCTAGGCACTGGCCGGGGATTTCAACCCCCTATTTATTCTGGAAATGGCCGGCCATTAAGGCCAACTGGTTGAGCTGCTGCGGGACCCTTCGGGGTCCCACCTCCTGGAGCGCCAGCGGCTGGCCGAGCCCGGTCGCCCCCTGTTGAAGACAGTCACGACTCCTATCCGACCAGCGCGGCACGAAGTCACCGCGCCCCTCCACCGTAGCCCACCGTGGCCGCAACCTCCCTTGTGTTCTCCAGCACGACGCGAAGGTTCCGCGCACCACCACCGCGGCCCACTCCGACCGCTGTTCTTTCTACTTCACCGGCGCGGCGCGACGACGCCATGTACCACCACCATGGCCCGCTCCGACCGCGGTTCTTTCGGCTTCACCGGCGTGGCGCGACGGCGCCACACACCTCCGCCGCAGCCCAGTCCAGCCGCGGTTCTCTTCGATCCTGCGCGGTGCAACGACACCACACCACCTTCTCCAAAATTGTCAACAAAGATCAACAATAAAAAGTGGAGGAGGATCGGTTGTGTTTGTGTGGTCCGATGTCCTCCCGTTATGACGATACCAAGCGGTCATAATTTAATCCATGAAAATCGATAAATAAATTTGTTCGAAGGTAAACCCTACCTCAATCAAACAATGATGAAAGTCGGTGTCACGGTTGACGGCGTCATGTGGTGTGGTTTCATAGACGTCGACAGAGATCGTCCGAGGAGGAAATAACGTCTCCTATTTTAATCATGGTGATAACAAAGCGTGACATCATTGGAGAATTTCCGCTTCGTTGTTTCCTTCCTTGCCATGGAAGAGGAAAATGAAGAAGAATCCGAGGTCGCTGTGTCGATGTTCTTCATCAGAGGGTGTCGTTCTTCGCGGGAGGATGAGTTCTTCAAAGGGTTAGAGATCTTCTCCCCAAAGTCTCAACACAACAATCCAAACCCCAAATAAAATAATACTTACTCTTATTTTATTATAACATGCCATGAATTCAAAACTTAAAATTCAAACTCTTAGTTAAATTAATTGAATAGGTTCAATCAATTAATTTAATGTGAGTTGGCATGAAATAAAGAGGGAGAGAGGGTGTGTTACTTAATTAAAGGGATACAAAAATTAAATGAGGAGTTGCCAACTTTAAGAGCGGGTTTAGAGGAGTTAAAGGAATGTGAAGGGGTGGGGCTCATGTGGGCCCCGCCTCACAAATATCCTAAAATGGGTAGTTAGAGGCTTGTGGGTCCCACCCCAACTACCCCATGTAGGTTATAACCATTAGATAAAGAAAATAAAATTGTAACACAGTTTTATTTACTTCACATTTAGTCCTCAATTTTTAACAACTCCTCCCGAGTAAACTCGCCTTCGGGAAAGGTCATCTTAAGCAATTACCGGCACTGCAGTTTCATCGATGCCTTCAGATTTCAATTCAGAGCACCAGTTGAAAAGATAGGAAAAACCGCTGGTTCGTTCACTGAATGTACCCGAGCTAAAATTCATAAATTGATTTCGGGCACACCGGGCCTCGAAATCAGGTGGCGTTAGAAACTGCATACTCTTAAAATCCCAAATAATTTAAGAAAAACTTTTCCTTGAAATTTACGGGTCTTTACATAGTTAAGTCAACATTGGATGTTTTGAGGTTATTTGGTTTATAACCTCAAAACAACATCGATGTATTGACCTTGTTCAAATGTTTTATGGTCAAATTACATAAATAATTTTAAATATGTTATAATTATAGTATTTATTCATTAAATACACTTTTATAAAACTAACCATGTAAGGTTGTTATGAAAAACTAATCACATTATTTCATGCATATGGCAGTACACGCATACGTACGCATAAATGATATTTTTATTTTTCAACCGAGTAAAAAATAAATAAATTAGATGCATTTTATATATTCTAAATATGTTCTAAATTTATAACGTATTATTTATTCCATAATTATGAACAACCAATGGATGTGATAGTGAAAAATTATTCACATCGCTTCATGGAGGTGGTATTCAACACGTACGTACAAACGACATTATCAATTTACAATAGAAGGGAAGGGAAAGAAATTAAGTAATATATTATTATTATAGAATAATAATAATATCAAAAAAATATTTCATATTCATTAATTATATGTTTATTACCATTTTTGATTCCCTCCAAATGAGCATTGAAAATTCATAAGGGAGGAGATACCTGAATATGAGTATTATTTTCCCCACAATGAAAAGTAAAAAAAAGGTGATCAAGATATCTCGAATCACATGATCCTCTAGAAGACACATGATCGTGATACCTTCATAAAAGTCACTTGGATAGTCCATGTGTAATACATAACTTGTGAGAGATCTCATAGATCCCCTTTGATGAGTCCTTCTACATTCAAGAAGGCATCCAGGGAATTCACTGGTCATGCGATAGTATCTAGATAATCTTCCCAAGGTCATGAAAGTTTGAAAATGGATGACGCTTGACAAACCATCCAAAAATTATTATAAAATAAGTATAAAAATATCCAAGAGTCTGGATCCTATTGTAGTCATAAATATCACAGAATGCACCAAAAAAGTTCTCAAAAATCCACAAATACCTGATGATATGTCCACCTTATCTTTAGAAAGACCACTGGCATGACACACTCTCCATGTGAAGGGTCTCAGGCATGTCCAAGAGGAATTGTGATCCCCTTCTGGATCCAAAGAGAAACAGAAGGGTTTTTTCCATGAAATGACCACGCATCACCAATGACCATTTTTTGGTTATGTGACACATCCCTAGTGGAGAGAGTGATTGTATTCAACAACATTCATGCATGATTGTGAGATCCCCAATCCTTTTAAAAATAATTAAGGAAATAAATTGTAAAAGCTGGGAGACTCTTATGGTCATAAATATCACACTACAGGCCCAGGTGGTTTGAAAAAAATATAAATCCCATAGAGATATGTCTGCCTCGCTATGTGAGATCCTACTAACATGTCACCCTCATTACACGAAAGGCTTCAGACATGTATTGGTGATCTTGAACTCCCCTATGGATCTAAATACAAATAGAAATGTTTTTCCATAAAATTCCCACACATCATCAAATGAACATTTATTATTCAAACGATGCATCACCGATGGGGAGAGTGATTTTCTTTGACATCACTCTAAAAAAATCTCTAGACCCCAGGCCCTTGTAAAAAACATGTGAATAAAAAAAGGAAAAGAGGGATCCTATTGCATTTGTAAACTTCATGAGACACACTCATAAACTCTGAAAGACCTTGAAAAAAAATCTTTGGCTTCCTGATCACATGAAGGCCTGCTGGAATTTTATCTTGACCTCATCAAAGACCCCGGGATAAGACATTGTTTCTGCATAGAATGTCCCAGATTAGGAATCCTAATCTAGAAAAGTCCACTAGATATGTTGGCCAGACCTTGACAAAAACTATTGGAATAACCACATGATTAGGAAAGACACCATTAATTGGTTATAACCCAATAAATGGGGCATTAACGGGATGGTCTCACAATCACTAAAAATCTTGCAACACCCTTGGAATGCCCAATATATGGATCATGTGAAACACATGACCTCAAATCCCTCTAATGACTCTAGCCTGGATTTGCACAATACATTCCATGAAAAAAGGTGAGGCCTATAAACCCCCCACCCCATCATGAAAAAAATGCATCCTTGGATTCTCACGCTAGTGCACCCAAGCACTAGAGTGGATTTATTGGAGCATCTGACCTCAAGATCAGAAAGGTATTCCACCAGTTAAAATCTAGGGAACCACCTAATAAGATCATGTGACATGCATAGGTTCTTCTTGTGATCACTCATAGATCATATAATGGATTTCTGGCGGGTTATGTGAAGGTCATCCCACATACTTGATAAGCCAAACAAGACTTAAAAGAGCTAACACTGAACAAATCTAACTCATATGCAATGAAAGGTTGGAATAAAGAATAAAAATATGAGAGACTTATGATAAGAACATATATGTTGTTCCTCATTAACTTCTCATGAACCACCTAAGTAATGTGAAAACACCTGAACATGTCACCAAAATCATGTGATGATTATTTGGTATACTATTTGGATCAGGCGAATTCCCATAGGCATGTCAGATAAAGTCACATGGCACCCCTTGGGCATAACACCCAAGTTTCATGAAACCCTCTAGGATTTCCATCCAGACCTCACAATTTCCTCTAAACATGTCTCCCAAATCATACAGTGGCACTGGTGCATGTAAGATAAGTCTCATTATGGCATCAGGACATGTCAACAGGCTCTTGAGATGTCCTCCAGACAAGCTAGAAAGATATTGTGATGTCCTCCTGGAGTGTCAGCCAGCTTTCATAATTACACCTTGGAAAGTCATCTATGGCATGCAACACCCTCTTGAAATGTCACAGTAACTCTCAAGACTCCCTCCAGGCATGTGAGACAGTTTTTGAAATGATATAAGGGAACGTCAGCTAGATCATGTGATAATATCCAAGTATGTCAGCCAAGATCATATGATGGAATCCATGATCAGCCAATCAGGTCTTGCGATGTCCTCTAGATAAGCCAGCCTTTGTCACACAATGGTCTTTATACATTCCATCCAAATTATGTGATGTCCCTCATACAAGTCAACTGGATCATGTGATTGTATTTGGACATGTCAGAAATATATCCTCCAACATGTCAGGAAACAAATCAACACATGTTAGGAAGATAAGCAGGATACGTCAATCAGGGATCATAGAACTTTATAACATTATCCAGCTTCCTCCAATAGCCCGAAGGACTTCATTTTTTGACAATAAACCTTTCAAGGGGTGAGGTGGAACCCTTACAAGGCCCGTAGGCGTAAGTATTACATGGCCTGTAGGCCTTAGATAAATTCATTTACCATAGGCTTCAAACATTATATACAAACCAGACTAACTACTTAGAACTGCTCCTCCCCAGCATCTTTATCATGAAATTGGCTCTGCACCTCTGTATGGATCTTTGGCTAGGAATTCCTGTGCATGCACAGGCGTTTCTCGATGGTAGGTTCTATACCCTCTCATTCTTGAAACCCATTTAGCTTATACTATAGTGATCGCTCCTTTCTCATCGTTTTTGTAGAGTTTGTTCCTTGTAGGTTGTCTAGTTTTCACCTACACTTTAAGGTGGCCCAAAGGCCTTGAGGTGGAACAAAGGCCTTACTGACCTGAAGGCCTTGGAGGCTCGAAGTCCTTAAAGAACTTGGGGACCAAATCGTTGGCCCGAAGGCCCAAAGAGGGGAATATTACCGTCTTCTACAGTGCCAAACAACACCTGCTACAGTTCCCACTACAGTACCTGCTACAGTTCCCGCTACAGTACCTTCTACAGTACTGCACAGTTCCCACTATAGTACTGCACAGTTCACGCTACAGTTCCCACTACACTAATCATAGTTAACATAGGCTTAGGGAGTTTTAATGATCACATCATTCATGTAGGGAAACCTCATTGTGTAATACTAGATTAATTAAACTATGATGACTATGATTTGTACCAAAACTAGGATACATAAGAAAGTTTACTAAGGTGTGAGCCCCATATTAAAACATCCAAAGGGAAATACCATCAGATAAGTCCCACATCCACAAGTAATGAGACTAATCACTTTCTATCCCTTTTTTCTCACAATGAGCATAGCTCACATGGTCTTAGGGAGTTGTAATGATCATATTTTTCTTAGAGGGAAACATCAGTGTGTGAGCCCCAATTAATTGAACTACGAGGACTCTGATTCCTATGATAACTAGGATACATTGGATGCCTTAATAAGTCCCGATATCTATATTAAAACATCTAAAGGGAAGTACCAGAACATAAGTTTCACATCCATAAGTAATGAGACTAATTACTTTCTATCCCTTTTCTCTCACACCGAGCATATCACACATGGGATTAGGGAGTTTCAATGATAATATCATTCATATAGGGAAAGATTAGTGTGTAAGAATTTATTAATAAAACTACGATGACTCTGATTCCTTCCATAACCAGGATACATAAAATTCCTTCATAAGGCCCAAGCTCCAAATTAAAACATCCAAATGGTTGTCATAACATATAATTACCATATCCATAAGTAATGAGATTGATTACTTGTTATCCTTTATTTCTGACACCGAGCATAGTTCACAAGGGATTAGGGAGTTGAAATGATCATATCATCCATATAGGGAAACTTTAGTGTATAAGCCTCGATCAATTGTACTATGATGACTTTGATTCTTGCTATAACTAGGATACATAAGACAACATCCTAATTACCAAGATTCACATTAAACCTCCATAGAGAAACCTCAGTATATAATACCCAACCAATGGAATAATCTAACTACCATAATACAATGGAAACCTATGTTTTTAAGCCCCAAACAATGACATGAAATGACTAACTTCATATAAGGGCAACCCCAGTTTGTAATCCCTAATCAGTGGAATAATATGATATGTCCCACATCTTAGGGAAACCACGGTGTGTAAGCCCCGATCAATTGAACTATGTTTAATATGATTCATTCTATTACCAAGATATATAGGGTGAATTTATAAGGCCCAAACTCCACATTAAAACACCCATAGGGATTTCCCAATACATAAGTCTTGCATCCATATATAGTGAGATTAACAACTTCAATCCCTTGTTTCTCAGACAGATCATAGATCACCTAGGCTTAAAGAGTTGACATGGTCACACCATTTGCATCATGAATATCCACCAGATAGGGAGACCTCAATGTGTAATCCCCAATGAGTGGCATAATATGAATCCCTTCATATAAGGACATCTACCTTGGAGAACTTCCTATGGGTGTGATCAAACTATGATAACTATAACTCCTACCACAAATAGGATACATAGGATGTCTCCTCAAGACTCGATCTCAAATACCCAGTGCTTAAGTTCCCACACATATGTACTTTTCACATGATGTTAAACTGCATGGGTTCAATGAACTACATTGGATTTGATTCCTGCCATAAATAAGATACACATGATTCTTCATAATGGCTCAATACCATACTCGATATATTAAATTCCTCCCCATGTGATAGTAATCTCTAAATATCTAGGTTATAAAGCTTCAAAATATATGTATTTACCCATCATGAAAAAGGGATGAAGAACCTCATATACATATATATGAATTCAATAGAAGATCACCCTTCACGTATGAAAGTGATCTAACCTATGACCATTTTGTGGGAGAAACTGATTTCATATTAGGAATAGAAAGAGGTTTAACCTATGGTTATTTTTTTTGGGTAATCGGTTCTGTATTGGGATTAGGAAGAGATTTATGAACATATATTAAATCTATAAGAGAGTCTCAAAGTATTATACAATTCCACTTGAAAGGGTTTGACGACCCTGACCACCAATTCTCTCTCCCAATGTGAGTTCTTAAGTGACATTGAGTCTGAAACCCCAACTAACTACCTGCCTTTGGAAAGAAGGTCTGTACTCAGTTATGGATGTGGAAACTGTTTGGAGTATATATTAAGAACAACAATAGTGAACCAAAATCAATGATTGTGAAAGAAATAGAACCCCCCCAAATCCACCATCGAGCCAAACCAAAATCACCAAAGTTGTTTTGTTTCCTATGAAAACCACCATCCATGTAAGGAGGTGGTAGAAAATGAAACACATTGCTTCTTGGAGGTGGTAGTCCAAAGGTACACATAAAAGATGTTTTCATTTCCAAAAGGATGAAAAAGAAGATTAAAAATGGTTTTCCCTCAAGAATAGTAAAATTTCAGGATATTTAATATACTAATATTATTATATGAGCATGTATAGAGAATATTTGAAGGGAATGTCTAATGAAATAAAATGAAAACACTAGGTTAAAAGTTCTATATTTTCTTTATAAGACCACTTTTGGATAATACCTTAAGCATTCTAGGTAGGTATTTTAATGAGACTAAAGAATCTATGTCATGGGGATAAAGTTTGTAAAGGGATAATGTTACGGACTAGTCAAGATATGTGTCTCAAGTGGTGTTAAGAAGATATGAAAAGTGGTACCCTTTTATTGGCGTGGGGAGTGGCACTCCTATAATTATTCAACGTTTTAAAATATTGAAAGATGTATTCATTTTCATGTGGCACAAAGTAACCCCAAATTAATAGATTATTTTTGATAGGTTTGAAAAAAATTCAACCAATTACATTTATAAAAGTTTGAGAGATATTTTAATCCTTCTATCCTAGTTAAACCCCCTTAAACCCAATTTAACATTAACTGTGATGACTTAACTTTTTACCTTGAAAATTTATTTATGTAAACAAAAATTAAAGGGAAATTATAAAACAATTTGGACTTGTAGATTAAAAATATGGATTATATTATATTATATTATGATTCAATAGGTTAAAAAATTAATTTTATTATAAGAAAACAAAATAATAAAAAATAGGTTTTTAGGATAATACTTGATTGAAGCGTAATAAAAATTTCCATTAAAATCAAGTAAAAATTCAATCTACATGATTTTTGGTTATTTAAAAAAAATTATGTTTTTTAGAATTTTGGGTCAATCAAAAATAGAATTTCACCTTCCAACCATATGATTAAATTAAAAGACCCTAAAATAGTTTTAAATTTCAATAAAATATAACTTATATTGAAAAAAGTCTCGATTGGGTTCCAAAATTCAAAATAACGTTTCAAAATTAAATTATTTAACACTGTAAACAAATATTTCTTCGATAAAAATGTTTTAAAATTTATTAAGTCATTTGTACATCATAATAATGTCTTAAAAGTGATAGTATTTTGAAAAATCGATATCTTCATGACTAACTAAAAAAAATATTTTAAAAAATAAAAAAATACCAAAAAATAATTCAATATGATGAGATTAAAAAATAATTCCTTTTTATATTATTTAATTTCTAAAATATTTAAATTTAACATTTAAATAATACGATGTTATTCATGGAAAAATAATTTGGTAAAAATAAAAAATATTTCATTTTTCAAATTTAAAGCATACTTTTGTTCTCTACCTAACAATATTTATGAAATATAAATAAAAAAATATAACCTAAATTTTCATTTATAAAAATATCCAATAATTACATAATTATTTACATATATCAAAATATAAACCATGAGAAGAGAAAATGTATAACCATTAAATAAAATACAGTTTCATTTATGAAGTAAGAATGATAATTATATATATATATATATAATGAGTATATTTTATGATAAAATTTATGAAATACATGTGAACGGTAAGAAAATAGGACAACAAATTGGATTTTGGTAGGCATTATGGCTCCGACTCCCTTTGGTTATTAGTTCAAGCCCCATGAACTAGTTGGACGTGAGAGGTTGTCACCCAATCATATGAAATACCCTTTTATTTGGAAGAAAAAATATATAAATGAACTCTTATTATCGTTGAAAAATATATTCATTTAAAAAAACTCTTGGGATTTTAAATTTTCCCCCACTTAATGAAAAATTTTCATTCCAATTTTATAATGACCCCAATAACCAATGATTTTAAACATTTTAAAATTCAATTTTAATAGAAGAAAATGACATTAGAGGTAATAATTTTAAAAATAAAACCCAATAGTATATAATTTAAAAGTATTAAAGGTTATCCAAAATAAATTTTTAGTAAAAGATAGAATATATGGTGATGAATGAAAAAAATGATTTTTTTAAAAAATAAACTTCATAAAATGTAATAATAAAACATTATTTTGAAAAGCAGGAAAATTGAAAGATGAAGGTATCCTAGAACAACACACAATAGGGTTCCAAAATAAGAAATTTAATATTATTTAAAATTTAAAATGTGTATAAAGATGGAAAATATCCACTAAAAATAGTGGTAATTAGTTTCAACACTACTATACTTTTATGAAAAAAGATTCATTATGTAATAATCTTTGAATTTTAAATGAAATTTTTTCCAAAGAGAGAAGAGGCCATAAATTCATATGAAATAATGGTAATGGGAGAATATTCTCATTTTAAATAGCCTATTTTTTAATTTGAGGGATTAATTAATCAATAAGATAAAGAATTTGATAAAATATATTTATTTGAGTTCATCAAATATATATTTGCAATGTCACCCTTTGGTTTTGTTATTCAACCGAATAACACCTATATTTAGTCCCATATCCCATATAAATAATATCAAAGATGATAAATTATTATGAAAGTTAACTTTCAATACATCATGAGATCTAAAATTCATTGATAATATATTCCTTGCATATTTAATAAAACCAAAATGATTCGCACAAGATCATATATTACCCAAAATGAATAAAACTTAATAAATCTCCAAATTTTAGACAATAATACCCAAGAAAAACCTAAATTTTTCTACAAATAATTATTAATAACACTCTTTAAAAAATATTCCTAAATAAATTGAAACACGAATTATTTTATCACATATTCTTCCAAAATAAATTGAATATTTATCTCCAACCAAAATTAATCACACATAAAGTCACATACAAAAAATAAATATTCTCAAATCATATAGTATTAAAAATTTATAATCATTCCCATAAATAACATGAATCAATATAAAGCCACAATAAAATAATATATAATTCGAAAAGATAACTCTCTCACTATCCCAATTAAACATAATACCTTAAAATAAAATATTATGTCAACCATAAAGGTTATCTTTACCTTATAAATTTTATCCCCCGTATAATAATATAATTTCCAAATAACATTCATTATAAATCACATGTTTAAACCTTAGGGTTACATTTACTTAAATCATTTATTAGAACTAAATAAATGTCTGACAAAGTAATCCCATCATATAAAACCTGAATAGAGTATCTATTTCATTAAATATAGGATCCAACTTATACATATTAACCTAATATGGTATCCACAACTCTTTATATGACATCGTATTTATCATCCTAATCTCTAAAGTAATTAAAACATTTCTCTGGTGCTAAATATAATGCCATGTATCATAATTAACCCATAATTACATGATTGATGATTATGGTTTCACCTTATAATATTTGTAGGATCTTTTGGGTTCATAGTTTCAGAGAATTAGGAAAAAAAATTATATTAAATAGGTAATACTAACACATAATGTCAATTATTTCCCCAAAAACTACATCGTTATGTTTATATTCTTATTTCTTTCATGACACACTGACTTCATTTAAGAAAAATTTACTTTATATGAAAATAGAATTCATAATAGCTCTCACTCATAATTAGGCCCTATATTTTTTTGAGAAACTAGTATGAGTATGAAACTCTTAGTAAGGTATATAAAAAAAATTTAAACCCATTAGTCTAGTGAAAAAACATGAAAAAACATAAAAATGTTTCCTTTTTCACAATATATATTTTATAAAAATAAATAAAACAAATAAACATTAAAAAATAAATAATTTCTCAATGAAACCTTTGAAACACATTAAAAATATAAATAAAACCATAAAGGAATCATGAGGATTATGAGGACCCATGAAAATATTTATTTTATAAAGAAACCGTTCACCTTTAAAATTTTATAAAATTTCCTTACCTGATAAAATCAAAATATTTCCATAAAAAACCTCAAATATTAAAATAAGTATGTTGAAGGATCATATTCATAACTCATGTTTAGTCATTTTTTACATATTACAAAATAAATTGAGCATAGTTAATTAAATAAAAATGACATAGCTGGATATCTCCTTCATTTTTCATCTTTGAAGACTGTTCATTACCCAATGCATTAGGGAACTATATCAGGCTCATCCATCATTATAATCTATATAAGGATAAACTATGATAATATATAATTATCAAGTACTATTTCATGATTTTTTATAATCTTGAAATTTTCATTATAAAACCCTTGTAAAAAATCATTTAAACCCATAAGTAATGAACTTTCCATTTTCAGGTAAAAACTGGGAGAAATATATATATTTTTTAAATTCTATAAATTGAAAAATTCCCCAAAATAATGATAGTTGAATATAATTTTTAAAAACAAAAAAAACATGAATTTTATGATTTATAACATATAAATTACATAACGGTGGGAAAATATACCCATTCCATATATGTTAAAAAACATTCATTTTGAACGTTGGTAAAATGAGTCAAAAGTGACCCGTACGATTTATTTTTTAAATTATTCCATTTTAAACTAGTATAAATAAAGTAAAAAGGTTATTAAAAAATAATTTATCAACCAATGAAGTATAAATAACAATATTCTTGAAACATTTATAATAATATAATCATAGAGGAGAAATATTTTAAAACATTTCAAACAACATTTTAAAGGAAAATCCCTTACGACTTTAGAATATTTTGAATCAAAATATCATTTATTGGAACATACATATTTTAATTCTTAAAAATATTATTTATTATATTTCTAATAATATTACTGTTTTGATTTCATTTTAATTTATAATAAATTTTGATGAAAATTTGGCTAATTGTTGTATTGAATCTCCACTAGACCGACTCACCACTAGACTTGAGTCACCATGAGATCAAATGACTCACTACCACAAAGGAGTCACCATTAGTTCAATTTTCTCATAGTTAGACATGAGTCATCTTCTGAATGACTCACTGAGATACTTGATTCACCATTAGTTCAAATGACACACCTTCATACATGAGTCATCTCTAGACCGACTCACCTCTAGACATGATTCACCATTAGTTCAGATGAATCACTGCTAGACATGAGTCACTGTTAGTTCAAATGAATCACTACCAGACATGGGACACCATTAGTTCAAATTAATCACTACTAGACATGAGTCACCACTAATCTAACTCATCACTAGACAAAAGTCGATGTCAAACATGAGTCACCATCACAAGAGTTTCAATCGATGTTCTACATGATTTTAATTATATACTCCCAATATCTATATTAATCAAATTAATGTAGAGGGTTATTTTATGGTTATTTCCATAACCATTATAGGGACTCATTAAAGGAAAATTCATTGTTATTATGATGATCTAGAAGATACCGATGATTATTCTTTAAAAGAAGCATGATGTTCATTATATTTTACGAATAACCCATTATACGTGTATGATCAATAAGTGGGTTACTCTCTTAATAATGTAAGGATAATCACACGGGAACATACACACTGCATTTATACTGACATTCATACGTAAAAGACTGTAAATCATTGAAGATAAATATCCTTTCCTTAAAATGTAACAAAGATAACTTTGTGATACTCAAATTTACTACAACTTTCAGGGAAACAGTTCGACGTTATAATTAGGAAAAATTTGAGGATGATAAAGCATCTAAAGAACTATAGACTGAGAAACACTAATTTTTCCATATATTATTACCTACTCCCTATGTTATTTACTTTTACATTCAAGAAATGTGTTGTTTACTTAGTATATTTACACACACTGAATCCTACACTAGAACTAGTGAATACTTGATATTCTCTTTTATCTACTTTCACCTACTTACCCATGGTTATTGTAGAAGTGGACGATGTGTGGCTTGATTTGTTTTTATTACCATGTAAACCTATGGAATAGGGTTTCATCCAAAAAATCTTATAGTAGGTTTATTTTATACCCAATCTTGGTTGTGGATTATATTATTATTATTATAATTTCTTGGCAACATGTGATTTCCAAGTTAAGGGGAATATTTCTCATCAAGATACATAACCCCTTTTTTATTCTGTTGTGTGATTTTTTTTGTTTTATTAATTTAAATGTTTTAGCTACATTTGTTTTTAAGCTTTGAAAAAAAAAATCTTTGATAGTGAGTCTTAAATAGTGTTTATATATAGATTTTTTTGAGTAAATTGATATCAAAAGATAAAGTAATTACAAATATTTTTTTAATTGAAAACTAATCAAGCTTTGAGAAATCTTTTCAAAGATAAAACATATATAAAAATAATATTTTTATTAAATGGGTGATTTTTTTAATTTGGGTATTTTATTTGAACTTATTTTTAAGAGAAATAATTATTGAGTACTCATTTCACTCCCATCTTGAGTTACTCACTCTGACAAACATTTGATATCCAAGGTTTTTAAGTGTCCTTAAATTGTGATTTTATTTGTCTATTAAATATCATAAATTTATATTAATTCTAAATTTAGTTCTATTTGGATAAAGGAAAATAGGATTCTACTACCAACCTACCTCCTATTTTTAATGTAACTACTTTTTTTAGTGTAATATCAAGATGAAAATTCATATTGAGAGCATGAGTTTTGAAATTTGGACTGCTATTGTAGAAAAATCTGAAATACCTAAAACTTTTTGAAATACGTGTACTGATTATACTTAAGTTGTTTATAATAATAAATATAATGATATGAATGCTTTGTATTTTTATTTTGGTGATGAGTAATTCAATATAATATTTGCATGCACAACTATTTTTGAAATTTTGGACACTTTAGTTGTTTCTCATGAGGGAACATCTAATGTAAAAAAGTAAATTTAAATACATATTATAATAAATGTTAAAGTTTTAAAATGAAACTTGATGAGATTATTTTTGAAATGTATCTCAGTTTCAACGAGATCATGAATACTATGCACTCTCTAGGGAACATAGTTTCTAATAAAGACCAAGTAATGTGACTATTGAGGTGTCTTCCAGAATGATGGAGATGAAACTCAGGGTCAATTAGAGAATCATGTGATATAATTAAATTAATTACAAAGGATATGATATTAAAATTGATTATATATGAGAGATAACTTAAATTTAATAAATAATAGGAGGATGAACCAAATAGAAAATCCATATCCTTCAAATCCACTACCTCAAAATAGAAATAGAAAATTCAAGTGGTGGAGAATCACAATATTATAATGATGAAGAGATGGACTATATGGACATAAGATTTAAAAATATTTATAAGAAGAAAATGTTCTTTAGAAATCAAATCTATAAATTTAAATATAATAATAGGTGAAACTGGCGAAAGGATCGAAAGATAGATGATGCTTTAAATGAGATCATATTATTTGAGTTCAAATGGAAAGGGAATGACAAAGATAATTGTCCTAAGATGAAATAAAAAAAATGGTGATAGGGATAGGTGGTACAAGAAAGCAATGAAAGAAACTTGGAGTGATTTTAAAGATATATCAAGTTATTCTTACACTACCCAAGAAGATAATCATGATAGAACTAACATGGGTTTTATGGAAAACACATATTAAGTATCTAGTGTCCTTCATAATTATATTGTAAATATTTGTAATCATTATAGAGATGAAAACATTAATGATAATATTTCCAATAAATAGATGTTCTATTATTGTAATATGCTGGAAGATACAATTAATTACCTTAAGGATAAATACAAAATTCTAATGGAACAACATGCTTTAAGTGCTAATTTTATGTCTGACCTTACTATTAAAAAGAAGAAAAATGATCAACTATTAATGGAGAACAATGAATTAAAATTATCTAATGAGTAATTAAATAAATATTTATAAATATATAATAATTGGAGAAATACTATCACACAAATACTTTGAAATTAGACTACACCTAAATACATTGCTGGCTTATTGTATCAACCTAGACATAAAAGGATTGTTAAGAATAATTTCATTCCTAGTTCTAGTTCTGGAAAACCTTTTACTAGTTGTTACTCTTCTGGACCCAAAAAATTATTTATTTCCAAAAGTTTAAAATAGTAATATAGGAAACCTATTAATAAAATACGGGTTTCTAAATCTTTATTTCCTAACATTTATAAACCCATGAATATTTTGGTTCCAAAATCATTTTGGTGTAAAATTTGTTTTTTAGGGAACTTGCTTAAAAAGACCCATTAAGAACATATTTTACCTGGACATTGGCTGTTCCAAACACATGATGAAATTATTAAAGTTTTAAGGATTTTATAATGGTGGATGGGGGACATATCACTTTTGGTGACAATGCTGAAGGGAGAATAGTTGGCCTTGTCCAAATCAGTAGTTCTAACACTGTATTAATTCCTAAAGTATTATTTATTGATGGTTTAAAGTACAATTTTCTTAGAATCTGATAGTTATATGATTATTAATTTTATGTGAAATTTTAAAATATTTCTTTCAACAATTTTTATAATAAAAATGAATTAGTTTTTATTGCTTTGAGAAATGACAATGTTTAGGCTATTAATTTAGATTCATTTTTTGTCAAAATTTTAATTTTATAACTTCCTTTCATAAGGAAACTTGGATTTGGAATAGGATACTAATACATTGAAATATTCACTCACCTTGAAATCTGACTAGGAAAGGGTTATTCAAATATCTACCTAAAATTGAATTTGAAAATGATAATTTCTATAAACCATATTAAAAAAAGGAACCAACTCAAGATATATTTCAAATCTAAGAAAGAATTTTCTGCTTCTTAACCCCTAGAGTTAGTTCTCATTGATTTTTTAGACCATCTAGAGTTCATAGTTTAAATGGGATGCACTATATTTATGTTATTGTAGATGAATTTTATAAGTATACCTGGGTATTATTTTTAGCTCACAAAAGTGTACCATGTTCTTATTTTACCAAGTATGATAAATCTTTATAAAATATTAGTGGACCTAGGATTAAGACCATAAGATGTAATCACGATCATGAGTTTGAAAATAAAGACTTTTAATATTTTTTTCTCAGAAAATGGATATAATCATAAATTTTCTTCTCTTAGTACCCACACAAGAATGGGGTTTTGGAAAGAATAAATAAAATACTTCAAGGAATATATTGGACAATGCTCAATGAGTATGACCTTCCTATTTTTTTGGGGTAGAGTCTGTGAATAAATCCTACTATATAATCAATAGATTTATAATTGTACCTCTTTTAAAGAAAATCCCTTACAAATTATGGAATATTACAAATCCATAGGTTGATTACTTTAGTTTTTTATTTGAGAAATCTTTATTTTTAACACTAAGGATATCATGAAAACTTTTCTTGCAAGAGTGATGAAGGAATTTTCCTTAATTATATAACTTCTAGTAAATCATATAGAGTGTTTAATAAAATAACCAAGTCTATGAAATAATATGTTCATATCAATTTTGATGAAATATATCCACATGAACCTAATACCCAATTAGAAAACCATGATGATGATCTATCAATTCTAAACATTAATGCCAATACTTTTTACAATTTTATAATACAAGCAGAAAATCCAACCAGTTATAAGGAACATCCTGAACCTGAGCCTAAACCTATTTAAAACCCTGAGATGTCTAGTCCATATTTTCCAATATTTTTAGGACTCATCTATACCATCATCAATATTATGTAGTTGGATACCTAAATAGAGGCACATAAACTAGATATTCTTTTATAAATTAGGTTGAACATTAGGCATTCTTGTCACATCTTGAACCTAAGAAAATATATGATGTAACTAATGATGAATTTAGGGTGATCGAAATGAAATAGGAACATAGTTTGAAAGAAATAGTGTTTGGGAACTTATAGTTAGACCTAAATACAATCTCACTATTGGTACTGAGTGGGTTTTTAGAAACATGTTTTATGAATTTGGAACTATAATAAGAAATTAATCTAAGTTGGTTGCACAAGGATATAGTCAAGAAGTTGGTATTGACAATAAGTAAACCTTTTCACCAGTGTCTAGAATTTAAGACACTATAATACTTCTTGCCTATGTAGTACATTTGGATTTCAAAATATATCAATTGGATATAAAAAGTGCATTATGAAATGTTTATATAGTTGATGTTTTTTGAACAACTCCATGAATTTCAAAATCATCATTTCAAAATATTTTTTTTCAAATTTAAAATGGATTTATATGGTTTAAAATACACTCATAGAGCATGGTATTATGGAATCAACTCTTTTTTTAATTTATAAAGCTCTTTTAAAAAGTATATATGATCCTATACATTTAATAAAATAAATTGAAAAGGATTGTTTAATAGTTTAAATCTACATTGATGATATTTTCTTTTGATCTTCTAGAAAATATTTGGGTAATGATTTTTAAAAAACGATACAAAATGAATTTGAAATGATTTGAATGGGGGAACAAAAATCATTTATTAGTTTTCAAATTTCTCAAAATAATGACAGAATTATTCCGAATTAATGAGAATACACTGAAGACCTTGTAATTTTTTTTTGGTTTGGATAACACTAAAAGTAGTTACACTCCCATGGGTACAATTTTTAAGCATGATCTTGATTATTATAGAAAGATAGTGGATCAAACCAGTTATATAGGTATGATTGGATGCTTTCTATACTTAACTTCTATATAACCCGATATTTTGTTTATTATGTGTATGTGTGCCCATTCTCAATCAAACCCTAAAGAATCTAATTTACTTGTGTTAAAAGGATTTTCAAATAGCTCAAATATACAACCAATTTAGGAATTTTATACCCAAAAGTACAATCATTTGACTTATTAAGTTATTTATATATTGATTTTGGTGGTTTAAAGCTAGATATAAAAAGAACCCATGGAATATTTCTTCTTTTGGGAAAGTATCCAGTATATTGGTGTAGTAAAAACTAAAATTCCGTTATACTATCTTCTAATTAAGCTAATTACATAGCTGTAGTGAGTTATTATGGAAACATTTTGTGGATGAAACACATATTACTAGAAAATGGATATCAATTATTCCATGTCCTAATAAATTGTGATAACACAAGTGAAATAACAATTTCTAATAATCCAATGTCTTATTATAGAAAAAAGTATATTGATGTAGGAAAATACTTTTTGAGGAAGAATTTTCAAAAGGTTGATATTACATTTGAATTTATAGAAACTAAACATCATCTTGCTGATATTTTCTAAAAACCATTGAATTTTGACAGATTAAGATACATCAAACATTAATTAGGAATGATAAATTTCAGTTAGTATTCAATATTGGATGAGCCAACATTAGATGAGTCACCATGGTAAATTCACCAGTGGACAATCCATATTTGGAAGAGACACCATTGGCCAAGTCACTATTAGACGAGTCAGTATTGGAAAGTCACCATTAGACGAGTCACCATTGGATGAGTCACCGTTGTTGTGTCACTGTTGGATGAGTCACCATTGTAAAAGTCAACAGTCCATATTTCAAGTGTTTTTACCATTACTAATTATCAATATTAAAATTTTATTCTCTTTATTCCTTTATATTTTATTATATTTTTTATTTAAAATCCTCAAATCATAAATCAGTCTTAAAGTTTAAATTTGAGTCACTCTTACTCACACCTGCTCCCTTTGTGTCGTTTCACCTTCTCTTTCTCTCCAGACCTTTAACCGTATTGTGACCTTGTTTGAGTCTTTATTTAGCTATAGTGTTGAGAATCAAGCACCCTTATGAATAATATCAAATGGAATCAAGCCTAGTAAATAAGTCTAAATAAGAACCAAACTAAGGAACCCGAAACTTGAGAATCTTGTTTTTATTGTCGAAAATGAAGTGGATGCTGAATGGTTGTTATCTAGTAAGTCATTGGTTACCAGGGTGATATAGGACCAAGGATGGGTATACAAGTTATCCATAAATAATATAACTTTATATCCAAGGTTTGTTCATCAATTTTATCAGTACGTAGAGTTTAGTTTTAGTAATAATAAACAATTGATTTAGGCCATGAAATATGGTAAAGAGTTCAAATTTTATTTAAAAGAAAAGGAAAAGTGTCTAGATGTTCCTCATAGAGTAGTTTTTGAATATTATCAGGGTACAATACCTAGTGATAGTGATTAATTTAGTTATAAAAATTCTTTTTCTGGAGATGACAAATGATCGTACTCTATGAAGGTTTACTTCTACTGAGTTGGATTGAGAATGAATTTTTTTAATTTTATTGATCATTTTTTATGTCCCAAAAAAGGGGACATCAATACTATGAGATATCCATATTTCTACCTTCAATTCATTATGAAACAATGGGATACCATTAACCTTTTAAGATACCTCATGTTACACATGATTGAAATGTATTATTCATCATACAGATCCAATTATATCATTTACCCTTAGTTAATTTCATCCATGTTGGAAATCATGTTTTGGTTTAATGAGGAGGAGTGAGATTAAGTGAAATTTTCAATTTATTCCTAATTAAGACTATACATCGAAGGATGAGAGAGATTTGGAACCCTTTGATGAAATGTGAGTTAGAGATGATAATCTTTATGAGGATTTTAATCCTATAGATGGTCTAACCATACCCAAGAACTTAGTAGATCCTAACTTGAATCCAAACGAGATCTTGGAATATTTTGATAAAGAAGAATAATTTGTTGTGACTATTTTTTATGAGGAATTGGGAATTGATTTTGAGGAGGGAAGTGATCCCGATATCCATAAAATTCTGGTTATGACTTTTGGACCTGCAAGTCCACCTAATTTTCTCCCTTCCAATGAGATTATCTTGAGTTAGAGAGATGACGATGAGACATAGTTTTCTAGAGATGATAAAATTATAATATTTTCTTATAATTCCTCTAAATAGGTTATGAAGGTCTATAATAATGAAAATAAAGAAGATTGAAATAATGGAGTAGGTGTAAATGATTGTGATGATGATGATGTTGAGAATAGATGTAGTGATGGTCCTGATCATGATGATGTTGATACTGTTAGGGAAAAATAACATCATCAATACCCTATTGGTTCCATTTACTTAGTTAGATCTGTTGATAGAATCAGTTCATTCATATATGAGTCCTTGGAGATATAATTTCCATAGAAACCTACTTGTGATGCTGCATATTCTTGAGGATATACTAGAGTATTTGCTGAGAGGGAGGAATCCCAAAGTTCATTAGAGTTGTTATTATTGATTTGTTTCCTATTAGAGTGGAAGTTAATGCTCATGATGAGTGGTAAAAATTCCTAGGCTATGTTCTGCTTGATTTATAATATTCAAAGTCTAAGTAAGTTGAAGGAGATGTTGGAGAGCATAGAGATGCTCAAGAGGGTTCTTCTTTGGCAGAGGGTAGGGTATCCTCTAAGGGTTATCCTTCCCTAGGTTACAAAATTTTTGGACTAACTTATTATAACTTTGATGTTGATTGAACAAGTCCACTAGGGCATGGTGGAACTTCTATACTATAAGGTGTTGAGAAAGATCCTAAGAGATCTTTAGTTTATTAGATTGACCATGCTGGTGAGATTCAATATTTTCCTCCAAATGAACCTGCTGCTAGATCAGTGCCTATAGAGGATGATATTCTTAGTGTTGAGACACATGTATCACTATTTTCTTCATATGTTGTTTCCATTGAAGATCTAGAATCTTTTAGAGTGATACTTATTTCTGAATCTTGTAGGATTTTGAGGTTTCAGATTCCTCTGGTCACTCAGCTAAGTAAAGATGATGCTAGTCACCTCTTTGAGCTAGTTGTTTGTCATATCCAATTGAAGATGAATTTTCATATTTAGGAAGTGTAAATTGAGATATGATTGTTAGAAAATGAGATAGAGACCTGGAGATTTTTTTTATAGAGGATATGAGGACCTCATTTTCTGCCAACCAATTTTCTATGATAGAGAGGTTTGAGTGTTTACCTGTAGTGGATTCTACATCCAATTATCCAACTCCCTTAGTTTTAGTTGATGGTGATTTGATTCAGTCTATAATTAGAGAGGAGTTGTAATATTTTATTTTAGATATTCATACATCTAATCAGGAGGACCGAAGGAAAATTTATATCATGATGTGCATATATAAAAACAGGTAAGATAATTTTTAAATGAGTTCCAAATTGACAGGGAAACTTTCACCAATTCCATTAATTGTAATCATTTTAAGGTGTATACCAAGCATGATTTGACTTCCCATTTCTAGTTTTTAGATGAAAACTTAAGGATTCCACCTATTACGAGGGATTTAAAGGAACAAGTATACTTGTTAAAGATGACAAATTTTCTGATTAAGTCATTTATAGAGGTAAATAAATATTTCTTTAGTGAAATGGGGAGAAGAGGAAACATTGTTTTGGATTTTTTCAAACTTATGATGAATTTACTATATTTCATTGTTATAGTAGTAGTTTCTCCCAAGGTAATTCCCATGTTACCTTTATAGATAATCCTCCCTCAAATCCTTAACCTCCTTAATAATATCCCTTTAGCATTTCTTAAGTGGAATAATTCTATCATCTCAAACTAATAATCATCAGAGAGATACCTTAGCCTCATTTAGTACCTTCAAAATTTACAACAACACCCTCAAACTCCATACCCATGACTCCTACCTATGACCAAGGAAAGGGATCAGAAGATCCTACTTCCAGGATGATAGTGACTCAGATTACCCATAGTCTTTGATAGGGATATCATTTCTATACTTAATGAAATGTCTCACTTTATTATTCATATCTTTTTATTTACTGTTTCTTATTTTACCATTTTTATTATCCCAAAACGGGGATAATAGTTTATTTCATTTTTCTTGTTAGATTACTCTTTGATATCATGCTTCTTAAATTTTGGACAATTTACCTTTGATACTAAATTTACCTTTAATACCCCTCATTTTCTACGTAGATTATTTGGAATCATCCTTTTATACCATCATTTTTGGGATATGATTTACATTACTTCTAAAAACCATAATTACACTTATCTTTGATACCAAATTTCTATATATCTCACATTTGACATTTTAATTGTTAACTAGATTGTAATCCTTTAACTTTATCTCTTTATACCTAAGTTTATTTTGTATATGTTTTATAAAAATTCCATGATTTGTGATCATAAAAATATGGATATCATTGTAAACTAATCATTTTAATACTCAGAAATCATTTTTATTATGTTTCAAATAATATCACTATTTTATTATAGCATTTTATTTTACAGGTAAATTTGATAAAAATAGGCTAAGTGTTGGAATGAGTCACTGCCAGACTGACTAATTTCTAGACTTGATTCACCAGTAGTTCAAATGACTCACCGTCAGACTTGAGTCACTGTAAGTTCAAATGACTCACCATTCAACATGAGTCACCACTAGACTAAATCAAAATTATACTTAAGTCACCATTAGTTAAAATGACTCACCATTATACATAAGTCACTACTAGACCGACTCACCACCAGACTCGAGTCACCGTTAGTTCAAATGACTCACTACGAATATTGAGTCCTTATTAGTTTAAATGAATCACCAATATAATTGATTCATCTTTAGTTAAAATGAATCAACTCTATAAACAAGTCACACCTGTTATTTCTCACCACCTTACAGTAGTCACTGCCAAATATGAGTCACCTTCAGAAGAGCTTCAGTCACTATTTTACATAATTTGAATTAAATGCTCCCAATGACTATTAATTCAATTAATAAAGAGGGTTATTTAATGATTATTTTCTTAACCATTATAGAGACATATTAATGATAAATTTAAAGGAATTACCAAGATCCATAATATGTTGATGATTATAATTTAATGAGTTCATGAATTTCTTTGTACTTTCATAAGACTCCCTCATGAAAGTATAATTGAGAAGTGGTAAACTTGATGATTACTAGAAGGATTATAGAATGAGAACTTAAAAAATTAATTCTTAATAACTTTCAAATATGAAATTGTGGAAATTATTGAATATCAAGATAATTTTCTAAATATAGAACAAGGTGAACATTGTGATACTCTTTTTTACTGGAAGTTTTAAAGAAATAGTTTGAGATCCTAATAAATCCAAATTTTAGGACACTCGATCATCTAAAGAGCTAAACACCATATAACACTAATATTTCAATATCTTATTAACTTATATATCTTTTTATTACTTTGAATTTTGAGAAGTGTGTTGTTTTCTCTTTATCACACTGACTCCTACACCATAACTAGAGAATACACAAGATTCTATTATATCTATTTTTATCTTCATTCCCATGGTTATTGTGGAAGATATCCCTATGTGGTATGAGTTGTTTTAATTCAAACATATAACTATAGAAGATGATATCATCCTAGAAATATTTTAATATATTTATTATATACTTGATCCAGGATGTGGATCAGATTATTATTATATAATCTACTTGGAAGCACGTGATTTACTAGTTGAAGGAATTAGGTCTCAGCATGATATTGAACCACTTGGTAATTCCACTATGTATTTTTGTTTTTTTATTAATTTCAAAGTGATAACTATATTGTTTTTTGAACTATGAACAAATCATATACTTTGATATTTAGTCTTAACTAGTGTTTATATAAGGATTTGTTTGAGTAAATTGATTTCAAAAGTTAAAGTAATTCCCAATATTGTTTTAACTGAGCACTAATCATGTTTTGAAGAATAAATTAAAATATCAAACTTAAATCAAATCATTGTTTAGATTAACTAGGTGATTTTTTCATTGGGTTGTTTTATTTGAATTTGTTTTAAAAAAAATTTATATTGAGCACTCAATTCACCCCTTATTGAGTTACTCACTCCGACCAACATCATTGAAGGAGAGCAAATGAAGAGATATTTTTGGCTAGTTTAGTTTCATTAAATTAATAATAAACTATATCTATAGGGTAGTTAATACACCATATAAAAAATATTTTGTAAATATGGCATTAGTCTCAATGAAAGGAAATTGAGATGAGAAGTCCCCTTACCGAAAACATCATCTAATGTCATATGTTCTTTATCTACTGAATAATAAAATAATTTTAGTTATTTACTTTATTACGAAATTTTTTCATTTTAATTCCATTATAATTATTCATTTTATTTCATTTATCACCATTACTTATTTAGTTACTAAAATGGTTATGTCCATGTTCGATGTTTTGGGTTCATTCAGTTTATAACCTGAAAAAAACATTGTTGTGTTAACCATGGTCAAAGGGTTTATGGTTAAATTAACTATAAAATATTATGTATGTTATAATTATCATATTTATATAGTAAACACAATTGTAAAACCAACAAAATAACATTATCATTTAAAATGAATCACATTATTTCATTGAGATGGTAGTCCACATGTATGCATGAATGACATTTTATTTTTTACACCGAGTAGAAAAGAAAAAATAGTAGATAACATTTAAGTTTTATGAATTCAAATATATTTTATAAATATCATATTAAGTAATTAGTTTCATCCTTATTACCAACCATGAGAGGTAGTAATGAAAAAGTAACTACATCACTTCATGGAGGTTGAATTCCACATGTACGCATGTGCAACATTATTAATATCAAATAAATAGAAAGGATAAGATGGTAGGTAATATATTATATTTCCAAAAAAATAAAAATTTAACTAAAATATTATATATTCACTAATTCAATATTTAGAACCATATGTTTGATGTGGTGATATAAAACGAAACAAATCTCTTCATAGATGTGGTAATCCACAGATTCGCATGAGTGATTTTTTTATTTTCTATAGGATAGAAGAGGAGATGAAGAATATATGTGAATAAAAAATAATAAAAATTTGGTTTATGGAATATACTGACATTATTATGTGATTATGGTTAAATAATATTTTATGGAGGTGTAAGAATAAATAAAATGAAAACACTCAGTTAAGAGTTATACTTCTTCTTTATAAAATCTCATTTTCCTTACACATTAAGACTTATAGGTTGGTATTTTGAACTTGTAAAAGCATCAAGGTTAAGGTAGGAAGTCTGGGAAGGGATTTAGTTAAGGATTGGTCAATCTATGCAGATCATGTTATGTGAAGAGGATAGGATAGGTGGTTCCCATTTATAAGTGAGGGGAGTGAAACGTTTTATATTTTATACAACATTTTACTATATTAAAAGGTATAATTAAACTCCAAGTGGCACCAAGGCACCCAAAATTCATATATAAAATGTTATAGGGTAAGAATATCATCCAATCAAATTTTCAAAATTTTTGGAGACATTTTAATACTTATCTCCCAGTTAAACCACTTTTATCCTAATTTAACCTTAACTATTTTAAATTAACATTTTTAGCACGATAACATATTTATGTAACCCAAAATAAAAGGTGAATTATAAATAAATTTGGAAATAAAAATTCAAAAAAAATCCATTTTATAAGATTAATATTTTATAAGTGGTATAAATTATTATAAATATATGAACACAAGACACATGGAAGATAGTATTTTCAAAAAATGACTAATTAATGTGTAAAAATAAATTTACATTTAAATAAAGTAAAAAGTAAATTTACATAATTTCTTTGTTAAATTAAAAAAGGTTTTTTTCTAGACTTTTTTATCAAGCCAAAACTAAATTTATCTTTCCAACCATACCATTAAATAGAAAGGACAAAAAATAGAGTTTACATTGAATAAAATATAACTTATGTTCACATGATCCAATATTGAGTTCCCATATTCAATGTAATTTAAAAAACCTCATTTAAATACATAAACAAATATTGTTTCAAAAAAAAATTATTATATGATTCTTATATCATAATAATGTCAAAAAAGTTAAAGTATGTTGAAAAATATGTATTTTCACTAATGAACCAAACAAAAACTATTTTAGAAAAATATCAAAAATATTAACCATGATAAATTTTATATAATGAACCATAAAATTATGTTCCTTTTATCAAATGCATATTCTTAAATTCAGAAATTTTACTTTTTATTAAAACCATGTAATTCCTAGATTTTTTTTTTGTTAAAATAACAACTATTATATTTTTCATATTTAAGCCATAATTTTTTATTTAACTTTATAGAAATATTTATGAAACTTACATCTATACAAGTAACATAAATTTTAATTTATATAAAATAGACATCAATTACATAATTCTTCACAAAGATCGAAAATATAAACTATAGGAAGAGAAAATATGGAAGCTTTAAATAAAACATATTTTTTGTCATAAAGTCAAAATGATAATTTTAAAGACATAATGAGTATATTTAATGATATAATTTATTTAAAAAATTCTAAAAATATGAAAATTTGGACATAAAATCGGATTTTGGTAGGCATTGCACCTTTTCCACCCCTTGGTTGTGTGTTTGAGCCCCCATTCTTATCAGAAGTGATAGGTTGTCACCGTGTTCTACAGGTTTCCATTTTATTTGGAATATTTTTTAATTAATAAAACAAAATTATTCATGGAAAATATATTCATTTAATAAAACTATTGGGATGCTATATTTTTTCCAATTATTTAAAAGTTTTTGTTATTTAAAAAATGTTATCCCTTTTGACTTATAAAAGGGGAACTCCTCTCCTAACTTCTACGCACACCAAAACCCACTATGTAATGACTAAAATCTAGAAAAAACACATCTAAACACTACTATAAAACTTAAATAAGTTATTATCTTCCACAAATACCATCCCACAAAGGCCTAACCACCATTGGAATGGAGATAATACAAATAATGAGGTACATATTTCCAACCACTCTTTATTCTTTTTTATTAACCCAGGTGAATTTATTATTCATTAAATTTAATTTTGAAATCTTAAAATGATAAAATCAATATAATAATTATAATTTTATGTTATTATAATAACTGTACAAGAAATAACCGCTTTTCCCATTTTTTTATTAAAAATAAAGAAACTGCCATCATCGTCTTGTGCGGACTACAACCTCTACAGTGAAATGTTTTTTGTTTTCCACCACTAAAAAAACTAGATTATAAAAAATATTAATTAATTTAATATTTATGGTATATATATCCTATTTAATTCATTTAAATGAAAAACTATGTAACTTATTTATTCTTCCCTTTCAAAAATGAAATCTCTATCTATGCGTAGATATATTCTATCACCTCCATGGAATAATGAATTTTATTTTTCACTACCTCCATCATGGTTGAATTTAGTTAATATTTAATGAGTACATATGATATATATGGGTAATATATATCATTAAAAAATATTTTTTAAGGGAATAGAATGTAAGAATCATTATATAGTAATCCATTGATATTGGTAAATAAACCAAA
Organism: Viscum album; assembly: GCA_963277665.1. NCBI lineage: Eukaryota > Viridiplantae > Streptophyta > Magnoliopsida > Santalales > Viscaceae > Viscum > Viscum album. The sequence goes on from OY728145.1 coordinate 913,742,303, forward strand.
ACAAGTTCATCACTCTTTTAATTTTCACAAAATATAAATAAAAATCCCACATAATTGAATTATAACATTATAGGTCTTAATAAAACATAAATTCTAGTACATTTAATGGTTTTTAAATGATAATACTTGGGAGAAAATGATCAAAACATCTTTTATGAACCTAGTTCAAAGCTGTTTGGATTATTAACAGTTGATGTCGAAAATATATTACAACAATCCAATACTTGAAAAAAGTTGTTATTAATGAAGCGTAAAAATGGAATAGTATAAGAATAAGGTTCTGAAATAGGTAATTAATATTTTTATTTTTATTAATGGTTTTATTTTTAGTTATTTTTTTAAAAAAACTATAATTTTCGAAAAGAAAATCATAACTATAAATTTTACAATTATAAATAAAAAATGTTTTCAAAAAGGTATTTTCATGATATGGTTTTTATTATCCAAAAATGTTCCATCTCCAGTAGAGTTATGTTTAATTTTTCACCCAATAATTTATTCCATTAATTTATTATCTTTTTCTATCATGATTTTGGTAAAAAATGATTTAATCCACTGTTTTATTTTGTAAGAGTTTAATTTTTAAAGAAACCGATTTCAATTTCATGGTGTTTTTAGGAATATTTAATTAATTCCATTTTTTTGTTTAATAAACCCATTCCATTTTTAGGGTTTCATTGAGATATGATTATGATTTATTTTAAGTGGAAAAAATATGTATGGATGTTGATGGGTTGTGTCTATATTACCCTTTAATGTGTTAGTTTATGTTTATATCTCATGAGATATTTAGGTGTGAGCATAATGAGTTTTTCAGATAGGTGTAGGAATAATGGGATTCATCACATTTTTAGTGTGAATATAATGCGTTTTTCCCATCATAATGTTCATAATGGGATTACTCATAAATTTTTTCTTATGTTTATCATTTTTCCACATTTCTAAGTTGTTTATAAAGTTTTTACATACTTCTAATCTTCCTTACATTTTAATGATATACCATGTTTTCATGATTACACACTAATTTTCTAAATAATTCTAAAGTTTAATTTCATGCTCATCTGCTTTATGATTATAGATTTTTATTTTGAGAAATTTATTACCTTTTACACTTAAATAATTATATTTTTATTATCTTTTGTTTCTCTATAATGTTTTATGATTATTATCTATGGTCTTATGATCTTTTATTAATATATTTATTATTTCCTCATGTCATCCTTAATGTTTATGATATTATACATTACTATATGTTTTTACATTACTGAACATCTGTTCTCTTACCTTTATTATGTTCTTAATACAAATCTTATGAAGATGATTACATCATATGAGATGTATAAAAAATGTTCAAGAGGATAATTATTACTGAGTAATATTTAAAAGTTTTTAAAGATAAAATATATATGAAACTACTATCCAAGACACTAAAACATTAGATCCTTGGGTTGTGTGACTATTTTTGAGAGGAATTATTTAAATCATGAAATTAATGTATTATTTATGTTTTTTTTATCTTGGGTCACTTTAATAGAGTTTGGGACTTTATTTTCCATCTAAGGAAACGCTAAATATTCTTCAAATATGAACTTCTTATATTTATGATTAAAAAACCAAGACAATAACGTATTTTTAATCAGAGTTGTAACCTTAAAAACAAATTTCAATTAAGATGATCAGTTGATTATTCAGGTAAAATGAGATAACATAGTGAATCATGGTATACAAGTTTTATATAATTCATTTACTTTTACTTTATACTCATATTTATATTAAATCCTTAACACTTGTTATGATGAATGGATATTTTCTATTCAAAAATATTCATAAAAAATGGAATAAAGGAAGTAAAAGAAGTACAACAATTGGTATTTTTACCAGGTTCCCCCCCAAGGGGGTGATTATATTCTTTTGGAATTTGGGTTAAGTCTAAGAAATATATTTCCCACTAAAATATTGTTATCAATTTCATGTTGGTTGGGAATGGTCTACATCTACATCCCAAGTCTTAACTAATTTACACAATAGAAGTGTTATTTATGCTTGATACTCCCAATGTGAGTAGTCTCTCAAAAATATTTCATTTGTTTATACAGGCTCCCAATAGTCCTTCAAATGTCATTTTTTTCTCAAAACTCTTGAAGAATAAATTTATTGAGTTATGAATATCTCTATATCAGTTGATATTATTAATCAACTTTTGTTCTTTAAATACCATTGAATAAGAAGACACAATTATTTGTAATTTTTACTATTATAATTTTGAATATATGGAAGATTGAACATCGAATTCAAATCATTTTATAATTGGAGAATGAAATTTCATATCCTTCTCAATACACAACTATGAAATCAAATATTCAAACCTTATATGGTATTGGGATATATTTATCTACTTGTTAACATTTTATATCTTAATTTATATAGTTATATTTCATGCTTTTTAAAACGAATTCATTCAATTTTTTTACTATTATTTCACATTTATTACTTTTTGAACAATTTTGTAATTATTCTTCATGTAAATATCAATATGGGAGACTCATTTACAAATTTCATTCAATTTTTTCATTTGAGCAGAAGTCTCATGCAAAAAAATTCTCTTCACAAAATAATCTTCCTATAAGAAACCCTTCAAATAAATGATCTTAAATGTATGTACTTTGCAAAGTGATCTTCTCACAGGATATCATACGTATTGAAAATGGTTTTCATAGACCCCATACATATATATATATATATATCACAAAATCCTCACTTGTTATTATATCCACTATTGATACTCTCACTTTTTAATCTAATGATAATATAAGGGTATTTATATATTATAGTGAAAGTGGTAGACTATATAAATCCAAAAATCACTTTTAAACATTCATTATCATGTGATGTTAAAACATTTTCCATGAATCTTTTACATATATAACTCTCTTTAAATAAAATCCTTTGTGTATTGGGAATCACATATTGAATATTTTAATTATACTTAGTGAATAACATACTTCATGTTCCTCATGAAATGAATATATAACAATATGAATTTTCAAAAAACTCACCACATAAAAGATTTATATACTAACTTCACATATTGTATACATACGCCACATACTGACCATCACATTGCAACTCCAAACATTGACTTCATGATCTACCTGAATGTTCATGAACAAACATTTAAATTTTCTCCCTTTAATAATTTTTCATCATTGTTTCAAGAATCCTTGATCTTGCATGGTGTTTGGATTGGTCATTGGATACACTATATAACACCACAATCTTCCTACATAAACCATAGTTCAATATGAAAAAATATGAGTGATGTGGAATCATTTTAATCAAGTGTGGTGCATATTTTTTAAGTGGTGAACCATACTGAATATCAAACCATCAAACATCATACATTAGTCTGGGATGGTATTACTTTATAGTCTTGTCACTCTATGATGTGGTGATGAAATATTTTGTTACTGCCTTATGCTAAAGTTTTATAGTGCCACTGTGCACTATAGTTCTAACCTGACACTGCCACATGATCTTAATGACTATGTTAATGTGTGAAATATATTTTATCATACATAACCACTCTTGTATAACTCCACCATTGTGCTTTTATACTGTCTTTGTGATGGATGAATGCTCATATTTGATTCCATTTAAGAGTTGGATAATTTGTTTATCTATTTTAGTAAACATATTTAAATCAAGATACATAGGATTTTATACACACACAACTCATAAATTCATCAAATCTCCTAAAGGAATCAAAAAGTCAAAAAATTTCCTCAATGAATCAACTCAAATGCTCAGATGACTTTTTAAAACCAAAAATATTTAAATTGATTCCCAAAATCTCCTAGCATCTTGTAAACTCTTCTTTGAGAGATTATAGTTAATTACTCTACCTTAATAATTATAACTCAAAATATTCAGTCTCAAACATTCCAAATATTAGTGTAAGGGTATTACAACAATGATTTAATAAATATTCAAGAATACGTACACTTTTACGAATGAAAATTTTAGTTTTATACTCTTTTAATAAATCATTCATCAGTCCCTACTTTAGATAGCCACCGAGCATCAAATTTACCTTATTATATATAATATGATTTTTAAAAGTAGCATTTATACATGTTTTTCACAATAACACTAGGTTTATAATTTTTAGATTTTTAAGGCAAATTCCTACATACCAACTTCTATTTAACTTTAAATCCTTTACTAATTAATGAATGATTCTCATGTGACTACTAATAGCATTGACTATTATACTTAAATCACTCCATATATTAGGTTCTTCCATATAATCAAACAAATATTTAAATAATTATTAAAAGAAAATACAAAAAAAAACAATTAATTAGGTTATTTACATTAAAACACAAAATTTTAATTTAATTGAATCTATAAAAAATATATCTAGGACATTAAAAATAATCATAGGGTTGCATTATATTTTCTAAATGAATCTAACTCCAGTGATGGTGAATCATTTATAAAACAATAATTACCCTCATTCCATTAACTATATCAAGGATCCAAAAAAGTAATTGAATCATATATCTTCTTATAATTCCCAAGGGTTATTTTTCATAATGTATCCTGTTAGTCGCAAAAGTTAATATTAAGATTCCAAAAAATTATTGAAACTTTAAAATCATCATAAAGAATTCATTCCTATAATTATAACAATTAATCAATTACTCATGAAATAAAAAACTCATTACCTGCCCTTAATCTTCAATATATTCAACCTAATCACTTACTATTAATGTTTCAAACCATATAAAAAACCCAAATAACCACCAATTTAAAAAAAATAATACCATTAAAAAATAAAACCATTAAACTAATTTTAAAAAATAAATGGAATCCAAATCTTAGAGTTGATTTTATAAAAATATTCTTGGTTAATAAAAACATTCACTAAACATTCATATTTTAAAATATTCAATAAAAAGTAACCATTTTTTGATTTCATCCACAAACATGGCCTAAAATTTGTTATTATAACCTAAACATTACCATGAATTAATTTTCATTTATCATGATTCAATAATCACATAAATTAATCTTAAATTTAAAATAATAACAATAAATCATAAAAATCAACATGATTTTCAAAAATACCTTTCATTTAAACTAATATTTCCATCAAAAAAATTATCATTAAATTAACAACATGATAAAATAAATTCTAGAATTCCATTCAAGATTAATCCTTATAATAATTAAACAAATTCAACATCATTACCAAGTTAAAATTAATCACTACATTTAAACATGTTTTTAGTAGGGAAATAATTAAATAGTTATTATCAGTTCATCAATAAAACATATATATAAATATCACATGCAATAGTTTCAAAATAAATTCCAACATTCCATGATGTTAACAAACAATTTGCATGCTTTGAGAAATCAAGGATCAAATATATCATGTTTCACATTAACAATACCTAATAGTTTTCATTCATCATACCAAATTAAACTATTAATCATTTGATAAAGAAATGTGAAATTATAACAAATTAATAAATAACCCATTATAACTATAATTCATTGTCCATAGAAAAATATTAATATATTTGTTACAAAATTTAATTAATTATGCACAATTTTTCAACCATTTTATCTTTACATATAACATTTTCATTAATTTATATTTTTATGCATTTGTAAATCAATACACATAATTCAAACCATCATGTTTTCATGTATTTAAAGAAACCAAATCCAATCAATAAAAAGTTATACATAATCAAAACATGTTTTTTTAACACAAATTCTCATATTAGAATGCCTCAAAAATAAACCAATCACTATAGATTTTTTTTCTCATTTAGTTATTATTTGTTCCCATAATAAAAAACAAACAAAGTCATTTTTATTCAAATTAAAATACAAACATCAATCATCATTAATTTACACCTTCCATTTTTATCAAACCATGTATATTTTACATTCTTTAATTTGTTTTAAAAAATTGAAATTGAATAACACTAATATATATAAAATAATAAATTGAATGTTTTTTAAACATTAATCCTTTTTATTTTACCAAAACATACATGTATTAAATATTCATATTTTCCTTAATCATACATTCTATATCTGTAATTCCATAAGTACCTTCACTTTAATATTCATAAAAAATTAAGTAAGTAAAAAATACACATTACATTCCACATCAATTTACTTCATATAATAATTATTTAATATAATAATATAATTTATCAATTGAACACTTAAATAACTTCTAGAAACCAATTCATATCACAAAATTAAAAATTAATTAATAATCAAAACATATTCTACAACATCATCAAATACAACCACTTGAATTCAATTAGTCAATACATCATTAATAAAATATTTTATATAAAATGGATTAGTTTATTTAAAATTAAATTATTTAACCCACATAAATAGATCAATCATTTTTAAAATCAAGAACAATCACATGAACTGTCACATATAAATCATAAACCAATATGCTAATATAATGTACAGGTAACCGTCTAATCAGTCTTAATCAATTGAATATCAAACCCCAAAATCTTATTATTAAATCTCATAATTAAAATATCTTACATCCTTGGTAACATGAACCTATACTAAGGATATAATGTCTCGGAACACATATATATCTTTTAAACCTATTATCAACACCTAGTATTCGACCCACCATATCCCCAATATTAAAACTCTTGAACATAAAACCCTTTGATACTAATATGTAATATCACACCCTAGTACGATGTGTTCATTAATGGAAAAAATTATATAGCCTCATATTCTCTACCCAATCACCAGAGCTTGGTGACTAGAATTAAGGGTTTAGAAACATTCCTTGGGGAGTAATTTTCACTCTAATGATCAATTGTGTTGATTAAAAAGAATAAATCAAACAAAAAAAGTAATCATCAAAAAAATATATAACTATATAACCATAGAATTATAATGTAATATATATTTTAATCCATTCAAGAAATCATAACACAAATAAATACCCAACAATCTAATTTATAAATAGTTAAACTGAATAAGTTTATATTAAAAAAGAGAAAGTCTACACTACTAGTCCCTACAGGAATCTAAATATAGATCCATGTGTCACCAGACACATAAACCATAATTCCAAGGCTTCCTTACCAAACCTAAGATGTTATGAATGTAATCTATAAACACACATGGTGTCTACAAATAGTATGTGATAATAAAATCATCAATATAACCCACTACAACCACATCCATCTTAGAGAGTCAGTTATTTTCAAATAAAAATAGTATAAATCATAAATGATTTATCATATATAATTTATGACATTAAAGAAAAAATAATTTCATACATAGTATCTAGATTAATTCATACATACTTCATCTAATTTTGGAAAACATGTATCAAGGAACAAAATCCCATGGGACATAGAATATACTAAACCTCACCTAAGTCCAACCTAACATACAATATAAATGTATATGGGCCACCTAAGGCTATCTAATCCCAACTGAATCATATGTATCCAACCCCATGTGGCCAAATGTTTCATCACAAGTCTTATTACATGAATATAGTCCCTCTAGGATAATTCTTCCATTACATGGAATGTTATATATATATATATATCTTCTCCTCTCAAGGGAAACATCATCTTGACATACCCGTGACACATGTAATGTAACAAACTAGAAACTTTCAGTTGATTACATTATGATATTTAGGAATCAAATGTGTCAAGGGAAATATAGAAGAATAGAGGATGGATTGTGGCTTATTTTTCACCTAGGATGAGTGTGTCACTACTTTTTTCATGGTTGTTATAGTATGTGGAGTTAGATGGATGGGGGTGTTTTTTATTATGTAAATATAAGGTGTGAGGGGATCCTATCATGGTATAAAGGTATCAGAGAGGTTTTTAGCAAATTGTTTTATGAATAAATTATAAATACAAAGGATCGGTGAAATCATTAGAATGGTGTGAAAATCAGTGATTTATCGATTTTATGTTTTTCTATTTAGATACCCTTCATCCCTTGTTAGAGTGAATTTATTTTAAGCCTTACCTCAAAAAAATACATGGAGATAAGTATTGATATGATTTATAAAGCTTATTACTCAATGTGATTATCTAATCCTTATAATGATCCAGTAAAACCCATGGTCACATGATTTACTACTAAAACCCTATGAATAATTTTGAGTAGGGAAAGTATATAGAACTTTCTTTATAAGCCTCTCGACTATTGTTGCACACCCTTTATAGTTAGTGGATATTTTAATATTATAATAACACCAAATAGATAAACAAATGAATATTCTTACACTACTGATTATTATCAAACTTCTTGAGTGTTTTTTATCTTATTTATCTTAAATTCTTATATATAAGAAATACTTCTACATAGTTTTCATGCATAACATTGCGTGAAATAATTTCACAGACTGACTGTATCTCCTCCATGAAAAAAGTTCTTCAAAATATATACATAGAAACAATGACTTATTATTATTATTATTATTATTCTCTCTATATTCTGAGAACTTCTTAACCAACTCATTAAATATATTTGTCATAGAACACACACATATTTTTTTAAAAAATAATATATATTAACATGAAACTTTATGAATAATACTCCAATATATATACCTTTATTTTTGATATCTCACTTATAATAATATAGTTACAAAAAAATTAAATTTGATATATCTTGAAGAATTTGATGAATTATTTCAGAAAAATTCAATGCCACTCTTTGTAACCGATGTAATAATGTTTTTCCCCTACGATACATGAATTTAAATTTATTCAATAATTAGTGATATTTATTGTCACATGTGAATATGATTCTTCAATATTCATGATACAAACCTTGTGAAATCTTCTTTTTTATTAAATATTATAATTCTTATTCTCTTATCCACAATAATTCAAATTTATTTAACACAATATATATATATATAGATATAAAGAGTGAAATTCACCTGTTATGATCATGGAATCCATTATTTATAGAAAAAACTATCCACAAGAGCTTTATTGTCTTACTTTAAAAAATTCAATGTGAATCCTAATGAAACTAAGTATGAATATTGATTCCATTTATGATAAAAAACCTAGCATTGATTAAGTTTTCCCATGATTCAAAATATCCCAGTTCTAGAAACATAGATTTGATATCATTATTTAATATTCTCTTTCCTAAGATAAATATCATAGATAAATAGTTAAAATATTACATTGCACTAAATTTTTAATGTTTTGATCATTGGAATATATCAAAAGAAATATTTCAATGAATTTCTATTTAATAATTAAATTATTAGAAACTCCATTTTTTTACCTAGAATTCCAAACTCTTTGTACATATCAACTGTATTAAGAAAATATAAATTAGCTGATTTTATGATTTAGACAAGAGAATACATGGATTAAAAACATGTATAAACACTAATTGTATAGATATACCATGTGAAACAGACAAGTTACTGCAAAGATAGACCACATATACAAATAGATGACCATATTGATCGATCGTGAGGTATGAAAGAGAATATATGGACTAAACCCATGATAAAAACACCATCCATTTTGATCAACTATGAGAATTGGGATAACCACATGTCATTATCAACTAACTACAAGTATAAGCTACTGAACATATGAATCGACTGTGAGGAAGACAAGTGATTGTGCATTTTTCTTAGCTTGGAAATTTTAAACTTTCTTTGAATCAAACCCGGGCCTCCTCAAACCATCTTCATCATTCCTAAATCAAGTCAAACCCCGTTTTCATATATTTTATATAGTGTCTCTATATCTGTCAAAATTATCCATTAATTTAATTTATGAATAATCATCATATTTTGTTTTAAATTTATTTATATATAGAAAATAAAAGACAAGAAAATAATTGCACCAACTTATTCTTTATCCAATATTTATTCTCTAGATGAAAATCATAACCAATAATAACTTTTTCAATTTAATTATTTTGTCTCAACAATCCCCCCCTTTATATTTTATTAGAAACCATGGAACATAAATCACAATAAAACTCTAAGATCTTATCGATGGATCACCATTCAATATTTATATTCCCACTTAAGTAAACTTATTTTTGGAAATAAGAACATTGAATAATCATACCATGATATCCATAAAATAATACTAATCTATATTCATCTTCCTCAAACAAGATAAATCATTATTCAATCAATAGTTTATCATCATATCATCATCACATCTAATTTATTCAAATTTTTATAGATTAGTTATTGTAACTCGGGATAAATAAGTTCCTATAATAATATCAATAAACTATTAAAATGGTTTATAAATTCGGAAAATATAGCTTACCCTATTTTATAACTCTATTTAAATCATATTATCTTATGAAGAGAGACACAAATCAACAGAAACTCACCATATAAACATTATCCCACATTGAAAAAATTTAAGGAGATAAATAAAAAGAATGATTTATGTCATTATTTATTTTTCCCCCTTTGAAAAAATATCCAAATATAATAATAGATATGAGACCTATCACCATAACTTATCCTTGATATGGGTGACGTTATCTACATAACATCAACCTTTGAATATGACAATCTTCCTCAAAAAATTTCTTAGGGAACACATAAGCTATTTTCTTCTTTATAAACACATATTACATATTCTATTCATTTTATTACACAATATCATTAGAAATTTGATATTTAATATCAATTTTTTTGCTGCATGACTACTAAAAATGATTCTTAAACAAATTTATATCAATTTGATTATCAAATTTATAAAGGGTTACCATCTTCTCATCAACCTTCAAATCTTCTAATTGTGTTGTTATCTATATTAATTGAGTTTTGGAATAAGTTGATTCCTTATATTCTACCCCAATAGTGTTTTATGTGACATAACTCTACTTTTTAGTGTGAATAACTAAAAACCAATCACCAAATTAGATTAATTCACTGGATGTGGATCTACTATGATCAAAATAACCTGACAATATATATCTATTTAAATAAATAGATCAAAAATTCATTTGCTATCATATTTGAACCCAAATTTTTTTCACCCTCAATATAACTAAGAATACATCATTAATTCTAAAAAAATTGAATTCATTAGGTGAACATTGATATATATTACAACGAAGGATTGCATATATTAAATATATCCTAGAATATTTAAGCTATAACATGATTCCAATGAACTCCCTAAATTTTCTAGGATCAAAAGTCATTCCTTTATATTATTTGGATTGATTTGTTCTCAATGAAATGGGTGTTGAGATAGGATTTGAATCATCCTTGATAAATATTTTCAAAATTTTCATAGGATAATTCTCTAGAGAAAGAAATTTTTAATATTTATCTTTTGAAAATGGTACTCTAATAAGATCTACATTTCATAATGAAAGGAAATTTCAAATAATTTATTTATCACATTAGAAAACTTCTCCCACATTTCTTCTTTATTTATAGAAAATACAATTTCATATATATAAAAAATAACAAGAATAGATTTTTTTTTATATTTGATATAGAGATTTTTGTCAACTCTTACACTTCTGAAATTCAGCTTCTTTTGAATAAGGTTTCTATCTAAGAATAAAAAGATCTTAGGGATTGTTTCAACACGTATACATCCTTTATTAAACTATAAAAATATTTCTAATATTCTCTAAGAAAGAAAATATATGGTTATTAGATGTTAAACTCTTATTCTAACCCAACATTTAGGAAAGTATACCCAACATCAATTTGGAATAACTTCTATTTATATTTTTTTGCAACAAAAAGAAAAATTATAATGGTTTCATGATTTTAAATTAGGTTAAAGGTCACATAAAAGTATGCTCCTTCAACTAGTGAATATCCTTTATATAGAAATCTTGTATTATTTCTCACCACTTATACATTTTCATTAAACTTTTTTTGAGACACCCACATTGTTCTAAGCACATTCTTTTCTTAATGTAATGATATGAGATTTTGGATCCTTTAAATTAATACTATTATCAATATCCTATATCACATAAAAAACTAAAATAATGAAAAAAACAAATAAAATGAACCAATAAGTATAAAGAAAATTTATGAACAATATAATAATTAGTATATAAATTGATAATAATCAATTAAAATAAAAATATATTATTATTCTCTTTGATTAATATTTTAAAAATTATTCCTTTTGATGAACCAATTTAAAATGGATATAGTATGTTACCCAAATAATTTTTGTTGAACACATTTAAAAGATTATTTTAATGGGTAATATTTATATTTTTAAAACTACTATTTCAATATTCTATTATTTATAAATATATATGAAAAACGATTAAAGATACTTGAATTTTATGAAGTCATTTTTAATAAAAATAGTTTTCTTCATATTTTATATATTTATTTAAATAGTTAAATGTATAAATTTTATAATTTCAATTTTATAAAGAATCTTCATTTTTGAATTTATAATTTAAAAATTATCTTAGAATTATTTTTTTAGTTTTTCATAAAAATATTATTTTTTAGGTGAATAGTGAAAATAACGTTTTTATAAATACTATGGACTTTATGAAATTATTAGTTTATCAATATATCTAAAATTAAATTTTTATTCAAATTTAATTTTGAGAAAAAAGTGGGAAACCAAGAAGGACCAAATGTGAATGTCAACTAATACAAAAGGAAATAAAAAAATCATTGAAAACAAGTTTGAGAATGTTAGAATCACTTATCTAGTGAAGTACCCATTGGAGTGTTTCAATATTTATGCTCATGTATTCCAGGATCAACTCTTCAATGTGAGTGGCTAGTTTGTCCCAATTCTTGATGCACTCCTCCACATTGATCTTCATTGCATTGAAACCCCATGCCAAATATGTATTTTATACATTTAGTTATAATTTTAAAAATGTTGGTTTTTATTTATAAACCCATATTTAAAATTTTAGAATTTAAGAATGATTTTTTCAAATTTTATTTTGATACAGTATATATATTTTAATAAATTTATTTGTTCACTTTTACCCATAAAACGAAATGAAATATATTTCAAATTTTTAATAAGTAGGTCCCAATTATCTACTAAGGACCATTTTATTTTTAGGAATAATGGTTAATTTACCTTAAGTATACACTAGTTACTGTAGTGAAAGATAAAAGGGTAAAAGTAATTATTAAATGAGTAAAGGGATTAAAACTTACAAAATGGTGTCTATAATTGAGTGTATAAGGTGTGGATCAACCCTATATCTCCCCCACTCAATTATTTATCAATTTTTAAGAAATTGTAAATGTTTAACATGCAATCCATTTATATTAAGTTGAAATATTTTAAAAAATTTCAGTCTCACCACTTATAAATGAGACCTCCCCCAAACCCTTCAAGGAACTCCTACAAATTACATTATGAAACATTTGTAACTGAATCTTTGAATTGAATCTATAATTCCAAATTCCCTCAAGTACACCTACTTATATGGTTGATGCTGCTGATTAATAGTAGGGGTATCTTATGAAACCATAGGGAGATTATATAGCTAATCAGAGTAAAAAATAAAAATAAATAACCCAAAATGTTAATATTTACAATCAAAATAAGAAGAAAGCAATAATATACCAACTATATATATGTATGCAGAATCAAAAAACTCAAATTTATAAAAAAAATACAACTTCCAATCACCCATATGTCCAATCATGTATACCAATAGGGAAAGGTACAAAGTATAAGGAGGGTATACGACACAAAGAATCACCTTACTACAATCTCCAACTCATAGTGAGTTATCCCATTATATGATCAAACCCAAGCCATAGTCCAACCTAAACCTACAATAAGTGAGGGATTCTTGGGTACCCAAGTTCCATGGACATCTGAGTAGGGTGTGAGTACAACTTAGTAGGACACCACCAATGTAGTCTAGTACCCAATGAATAAAATGCAGTCTATGCGAATTTGATAATATTACAAAAAATTAAATAGAAAATACATTACTGTGAAACATATAATAATATCACTACGAACACACACCAATAGATAATGATATGATAAATATCCAAAAACCCTAACCACACCTACTTTGACTCCTTATCATAAGTATAAATATAAAAAGCAATTAGAAGAGACAAATGTCTATCCACAAGGATATCATAATGTTTTTGGGTATCCATAAGGCATTAAGTCTAAGTCAGGATTCAAGGATGATTGATGAACATATACTCTGAATTAAAAGGGCATTGAGTGTATATCTGGACATTAGGAAGACTTATGAACATGTAATTAGAATCCACCTGATATTGATTATCATGTCAGACGACAAGGTTGATTGATGAGAATGTACTCAGAATCCACAATGCAACATATATCATGTAAGGCCACCTAGCCTACTATCCATAAGTATTAATAACATGTTTATTGGAATCCTCATGTAATTGAGGATATCATATTACTCATAGTTCACAAGGAATCGAGTACCAAATTGTTATCAGAATCCTTAAGAAATTGAGCTATGGATGGGCCACTAGGATATCATGATCTCACCCTGTACTCATATCCTTCTTCAACAATGTCACATGCCACATACACTTCTACATAAGGGATAACCATACCACAATGATTCAACTACTCTAGATAGAAAATAAATACATATAAAATTATGTCCAAATCATATACTAGAGTGTAAAAGATAGTCATACCATATCATATCAGTATGAGGAAACTATAGAAAAAAACATAACATGTGATCATCAATCAAACATGGAAATACATGTATATAATAACACTTATAGAAACAAGAATTAAAAATTGTTTCAAGGATATGTATGCAACCAAATGATATAACAATCAAACATGGTAAAATGATCTATGCCAAAATATGTATCACATTAAGGAAAGATAAGTTCACATATAAACATAGCATAAAATATCATCAAGAGTCATAATAGCTACACATGTGATCAATCATCAGACATGGTTTTACAAGATATATGTCTCAAGAAGAAAATCATAACATCTCAAGGTGTCCATATAGTTTAAGGAAATCATTGTGATCGATCCTCATCCATCAGTAGTCAGTATCAATATAGTGAACAATGGTCCACCGGGGCCCCTGATACTTTGTCCAATTACATTAGGTAAGGTTACATTGATTAATTAAGACTTTATCCCCATTAATTAATTAATAATAATTCTTATTAATAACTCACTATAATGATACGAGTCATTAACCTAAGGTGGATAACCTCATACCACATACCAATAAATGTTTATAAACACTAAAGGGTATATTACATGGGACCACCTACAACAAAAAGAGTCAAGTCCATGTAAATCAAAGACAATGACCTTTTCTGAGTTTCCCAAGTTTATTCATCTTTTCTTAGATCCCATGGTTCCTATTTCATACCAAATAATTCCCAATAATTAATTAAAACTAAATAATAACTAATTAAATTATTAAAAAAATAACATCCATGGTGAAGGAGAACTAGTGAGAAGGATTACCTGATGCCACCGCCTACTTGGATCTCTGAACAACCACCCATGGAATGTCCATCACATTCATCTGACAAGAAACCTAGTGAAATACCCATTGTGAAATAACCCAACAAAAAATAATTTAATATAATTTATTTGAAACAAATAAAATGTTTTAACCATAGACATACCTTCTTCATAACTCCTATCAAAGACACACATTACCCAATCCGCTTTTTTATTATTGTATAAAAAACACTTTGGATATGTAGGATCCTTAGGAAAACCACACAACCATGCAAAGAACCACAAAAAAGGTTCCAAATTCAAAATTAAAATTTCAAAAGTCATCATTAAAATTCTATCAAACATCACTGCCTTGGGCCACCACTCACCACATGTCGTACCCTAAAAAAATAACCCATCATTACACTAGATCACTGGTGAAGAAGATATATAGAGTCGATCTTCATTATCGTAAAATCACCAATAATGTCATAAAAAACACCCAATACCATACACACCTGTTATCCAATGAGAACCACCCATCGAAGTCCAATGACCACAAAAAATGAGCCATAGAATAACACCACCTAATGAAGTAGAAAATAGCCTGAAAAACCAGAATGCGAGGAATCATCATCATTGAAAACATTATATTGAGTGAAAATAAATTAATCCACCACAAAAAATGTCACTGCCTTCCAAAAACAGAATGAAATCCACCACCAAACATTTTACGTACAACTAGAAACTAGAAACTTATTGATTCAGAGCCGATGATCACATAGCATAAGTCAAACACTAAAAAAAATTCACAAGAAAAATAAGGAAACACAAAAGAATGAAGGGAAAAGAATATGATAGAGGAAGCCAAAGAGGAATCACCTTCATCCCTACCACCATAACCATCCCAAAAGTCCCTCAAAACCCATCATTCTTGACAAAAAATGTGGGGTTTCATGATTGTTAATGGAATAAGGTCATAGGAGGAGTGCTAAAAAGTAAGACCAGATATAGAACCCAACAGAAGAAGGAAGTTCCCAAATGATACAACAATCACCATCCCAAACCATAATGAGAACCAAATAAAAAGAACAATATAGGGTTCTACTGGGTTAGGAATGTTTGGAAGAGAATAGGTGAGATCAAGCAGGACTAAGAAGAGGAATAAAAGCTATGGCTGAGAAGGGAGGTGAAATAATAAGGCTGAATTATGCGAAGGATCCTTCGCTGTCAGAAATCACATAGGAAACCCTAGAACGGAAGAGGGGGATGTGAGAGTGTCAAGGTACCAGGAGAATGGTATGATTAATTATTAGGGTCCACCTATTACAAGAAACATAACAACACCACACTAGTCTAGAAGGACCACCACTGAGATTTGAGGTTGTTTTCAAAGATGACAATTGACTGGTATAGACAATTCATAGGAGAGAGATAGGGGAAGATCCTTGGGAGACGCTAAGATTTCAGAGTAAGAATAAGGAAAATAATTTCAATTAAAAACCTCCATAAATATTCCAAAAAATAATGTCACCATGTGAAAACCTAATTCACAATGTGAGATTTTAGGAAAAGCAATCACTAGGCCAGGCTAACATGTTTCACAATGTGACACATAATTTCGTGGAGTGATTTTTTTGGCTTGAACCTGTGGTTCAATTTTCACAGCTTAAAAATTCATGGGGCACCCAATGAAACTTACTCAAATCATGAATACACTATTCATGATGTGAATATACCGCTTCAACTCCTTTTAGCCATCTTGGGTATCTAGTCAAACCTCTAGTAGTTTCTCAAACCCTTGAGTGATCACCCGAACATTGATATTTATAAAAACACCATTTTGGAATGATCAAACAATCCAAAACTCATTATGTTTCCCAATTCACAGAAAATACCACTTGAAAAATGACGGTTTTGAACTTCCTTGGAAGTTTCCAAAACATAATGGTGAAGGCCATTATAATCTCCCTACCATTTCACATCTCACCCCAGAGAAGTTATGGTAGTGTGTGTAACACACCTACCAAAATTCCATGTTCATCATACATAATTATTTATATCAAATTCCATACAAGAACACAAAATTATTCCTTAAGGATATACTCACTCCTAGATTCCCATCACACAACAACTGTGGGAATCCATGAAAAAACACAATAATTAGATCCAAAATCTCATTATCTTTAACATTGAGATAACGATTACCACTTAAATTGATCCCAAATCACCATTATATCCCCAAAAAATTCCTATTGTAGATTAATAATGCTACCCACTATAGGAATCACCATAAATTTCAATAATTTCAGTAGACTAACAACACACTCAATAATGATCAGTCCATCATGCTCGACCAATGAAAGAAAGGGGTAGAAAATAAGTACATACACCTCATTATTGATTACAAACCAAGGAAATGTGTCTCTTCTAACAAAAAGAACTTGAAAAAGAATAACTTTACCAAATTTTATGGATGATTACAAAATCCTTAGTAATACTTGATACAATGATCTTGATGCTATTCCAACACACCACATTTAGGATCACATGGATCCACTAGTCAAAACATTCCAACCATCATCCTACAAAGTTCTCCAGTCTAAGAAAATTATTCTCTATGAATCCATTGTGAAATGATACCTCAATATATAGAGGAATCATTTAATCATTTCAGAATTAATACTAATGTTTGAACCAACTTTTAATGAATTTATTCTATTGATTCATCAACTACTTGTACTATCTATAAGGATCTCAATTGTGTGTCAACAGACCAATGATCCAACTCTTCCTTAGAATGCACTGATTCCACTCTAAAGTTAACAATAAACATTCAATATCCACCTAATACTACATTATATTGAACATTAGAACTTGAAAATGGAACCAAATACTTTTGGGTCCACTACACATCAATTCCTAGAGTCACCACAATCATCCAATAATTAGTCTTACACTGGTCAAAACCCTTCTCATAAGAGAAGTCATTCACACATGGAAAGCCGATGTTACCAACCATATGAGTATCCTAGAGGTAACCTTAAAATGATCATATTATTCCACATGGACCCTACTAGTCCATTCCTAAACATAATGATTGAACATGACCGTCCTTTTAAATTGATTTTCAAGAAAAACACCACGCACTGGAAAACCCATATTTCTCATAATTCAGTCCACATTATCGAAAAATACATTCCTGAAATATATAAAAAACTTTTAAATATTTTTCATAGGTTACGATATCTATCCAATTGGGTCTCATACCCTTATGATAGAAGTTATTTCAGAACAAAATATCTCAACCATTGGCAAACTCATGTTGAATGATCAATGGTACCATGATCGATTATTGATGATGTCTTCTACAACTGAGACAAATATATAATAATTTACCACTAGGATTCCAAAAACATTGAGCTTCAAGTTAAATATCCTTGTTATAAACATGAAGTGTGAACCCGAATTGAGTTTTTTAGTTACCTACTATCACTAGCCCCATCCAGTTTATCCACATAACCAGAAATATTATCATCATTCTGCTCACCAACCCACTTATAATGGTTCAATATTTCCTATGGAACCACCATATGAACAATTACACATTGAGGATATCCTAACAAGAAAATAAAACATCACTTATTATTCCAACAAAGTGATTACCTCATGATTCACATTCCTCTAATATGAACTTCCTTGCCTTTTCAACTTCTCGCACACCAAAAGGATCCAACTCTACTAAACATGAGTAATCATAAAGCCCATTTAATGGGATGAAATAACTTTTTAACTACTTTAACTACATACCACCCATAAAATGATATTCATCTCATGCTATTACATATTTACCAAGCTCTAAAACCCTAGTTTGTACCTCAATTACTAGTACTCAGGGTGATTAATACTATAGGAATGCAAGACAACTTGTCAGGAACTTCCCTTAGTCTTTAAAAATGTTAATCACCCATAAATATCATTTTTTTCAATTAAAACTGACTATAAACATTATGATCTTTTATTACCTCACAAGGAATATTCTCACTTATGTTACTTAGAAGAAGCACGAGGCACCAAATTAATAGTAACTAGAGTTACACTATTAAGGTCACAAGGTATTGGGAATGTATTGTAATGAGATATTTTATTTATGTCTAATAATTACTTGATGATTAGGTCTAGGATAATATAGTCAGAATCAAATTAGGGTTTAGATAACATTAGAGATTGTGATGTTATTGGTTGAGGATAATTTGGGAGTTTCAAATGTCATCATGTTTCATAAGTTATGTTTTATCCTAATTACGATTGTTTAGAGAACCCATTAGGGTAGTTTATTTAATAACAAATATTTTGTGCAGTAGGATAAGAGAGATATAGTTAAACCTTATAGAATAGTCTAAGGGGTATGTCTAAGTATTGGATAAAATTGTGAAATTTGATGGAAAAGTAGATATTTTTTTGGTTTTCCTAGAAATAACATCACAGTATTGATACTAGAAAGTGGATGTAATATATGTCATTGTTTTACAAAGGAGTAATATACATGAAGATGTTGTGTTGTGTATTAACCTAACTGTGAAAAAGTGCACAACAAAGAGGAATAACTACACACTTATCTACACACTCTTGGGAGATATTATTTTGTTAATTCACACGTTATTTATGATTTATTATAAATTATTTGAAAAAATTATTAATAAATTTGATAATGATAGCCTAATAAGAAAATTACCATAGAATGAAAAGGATTTAAGAAATATATTAATTGGTTAAACCAAAAGTATCAAAAGTTAAAACAAGTTGTCATTGAAGAAAAAATATTTCAATTGAAGTTTTTAGATTATTATTTTGGATATTTTTATTAATATTTTAGTTTTAGTTTTTATTTGAATTAGGATCACACAATTGAAGTAGGAGAAGTTATGTATCTTGAAACTTAAATGCCTTGTATCTAAAAGGGGAATATACCTAGTATATGATTAAAAGTTGAGTCTTCTAGTCTTACATTAGGTATTGAGGACAATATATTGATAGAAATTTAATCTTGACTATTTTTAGATATTTTCATTAATTATTGATATTTTATTGTATTCAAAAAGTTATTGAGGATTATAAGAAGTATATCAGGATTTTTCTTTATATGTTTTACTTTAATGGTTTTTAATTTTTTTTAAATAGTGTTGTTACCTGGAAGAGTGATTTAATGTCTACATCATATTTTTGGAGATAAAATTGAATAAATATTATATAGGTGTGGAAAAATCTTAAGTTTAATAAATTATTGAGTTTAAGGTAATACAGGGTTGATTTATTTCAAAAAAGAATGTTAGATATAATGGTTAATCATGGGTTGATAATTAATTCATGATATTTTTTGTGAAGTTTATATCTTTTTTGGTATTATATTGACTAGTGTCTTATTTACAAATTAGTTGTTCAATATAATAGTTCATTTTGGAGGGATATATGATTTCATTATAGTTTAATGTCTTATAATTCCAATGGTTTTTGGAAAGGTATGTCAAGGTGAATATATATTGTTTGTACCTACTGGGGTACAAGATTATATGAATGACTAATATTGCATGAGGAAGGATAAGTAACTTGATATAGCCTAAGTGGGTAAGGTGGATGCTATATTAGAGGATATACCATGAATGAGGAATAATATTGGAACACACACACCTACTTTCTCCAATGAGTAACAATTAAAATTTTGAGGACACAATTTATTTAGAGGGAGAATGCAACAAACCAAGATTTAAGATCCTTTAAATTAATAACATCTTCAATAACTTGTGTCATATGTAGCACTGAACTAACACATCACCGGACTAAAATGAACCAAAAATTATCAAAAATACATGTATAATATAATCATTAGTATGAAAAATTATAGTAATAAATTAAAATAATTATATATTATTATTCTCATTCATTAATATTTTAAAAGGATGTGCATTTCATTGAACCAGTTAAAAAATGTTTGTAGTATATTACCTTACTAAAATAAATTGGTGAAATTTAAAATTTTATAATAATAGGTAATATTTATATTTTTAAAACTAATATTTAAAAATTCAATTATTTATAAATTTATAATAAATAAGAAAAAATTCACCTGATGTTTATGAAATCATTTTTAAATAAAAATAGTTTTCTTTTCATAATTTGTATTTTTTTTAAATAATTAAATATATAAATTTTATAATTTGAATTTGATTAAAATAAATTCATTTCTCAATTTATAGTTTCAAAATTAAGTTTGGGTTAATTTTCAAGATCTTTCTAAGAAGATTGCTTTTTAGGTGAATAGTACAGTATACCCTTTTTACAAATGCCATTACTTTTATGTCATTATTACAAATACCAATACTTTTTTTTGTCATTATTAATATATAAATATGTATTAGAAATTTATGAATCCTTTTTATAAGACAAAATAATTATTTTATAAGTGAATTTATTGTTTTAAAAATGTTGGTTTCAATTTAGAAACCCATATCTCACATTTTAGAATTTAAGTTATGTTTTTTAATAAGAAATTTTAATACATTTTACATTTCACATCGGTTATAAATAACTAACATGAAAAGGCCATGTTTATTACTATATCAGATCATTTATATAATAACTAATGTGATAATGTGGGTTACTATCTTTATAACATCGATTATATAACAACCAATTGGATAATGAGGCTTTTTAAGTCGGTTATATAATAACTGATGTGGTAAAGCAGTAAAAACTACCTTTTCATGTTTGTTATCATATATCCGATGTCAAAATCCTGATTTTTATCATTGGTTATTATATAATCGACATTATTTACTATTTAAATTTTATTAATTGAACCTTTTAATCATTTTAGGGTTATTCATTCTCACAAAGGCAAACTCATTTCCCTCACATGAAATCCCTAACCCTCTTTTCTTTGATCTTATGGACTCCAATCTTATATTTCCATATTTGTACATGATGAGTTTTCATTGGATCATTATTGAGATTTTTATCTCATTGTATTTGAAGTACACCTCACACATTGAACCTCTCTTTTGGTCTTTCAATGGCGTGAAAGCTCTAACGGTCAATTATTTTAGATTTTGAGGTCTCAAATCTCACAATACCAAATTCATTAACCCTCAGGTTTTGTCAACCTCATCATTTCACATTTGAATATAAATATGATTATCTGAAATCTCACATTACCATCTCTATTTACCTTAGGCATGAGTTGATTTATAAGAAAGTTGTTTGAAATTCATTATATCTCAATGTTCTATGTTAGATAATATATTTTATCATTATATATTATTGTTTTGGTGTTTCTATTATATATAAATGAATTTTAAATTGTTTCTTAGATGTTTATACTGTGTCACATCATAAATTTATTCATTTAATGTCAAAATGTTGCTTATTTTGGTGATTTTGTGAATCATTCACTATTTATAATTACACTGCCATGTATATAAATACATTTCAGTTAGTTTTATTCATTTATTAGTGACTTAGTAATATTAAAAATGTAATATATATGCATATTTTAATTTTCATTTTTTTCAATATACATTATCATATAAGTAGTGTATATGAATATCAATACTTTTCTTATGATGCGAGCATATACTTATCTTGAAAAATCATATATTAAAAATGATGTTAGCATATTGTTAGTTACTGTTAATTTAATGTTGATATTATTGGTGAATACAAAATAAGAACTAACAATTGGTTCCATTGAATTTATTTGTTATATTATGATTGAATGATAATTAATAATGTTTGAGAGCTTTACCCGAATCAAGTTTTCAAAAATTAACATTGAGTAACAAAATTTGATATTTCATGGATTAGTGATATATCTAGATAATCATGTAGAATACATGGATTATGGGAACCACTTTCACAATTATTCATGAATTTATATGCCTTTTATGAATGAGACTAGATTATTATGAACATCACAGTTGAGATTTGGGTTAAAGTCTAAACCTTTAGATTCTTATCTAAATAATTTTAGGAAGTATATACTAATTTTGGAAATACTATATAATATTAACGTTTATCAAAAGACAAGAAATTCAAAAAATTTACTTCACCATAGTCTATATAAAATTGAAAAATTAATTAAAATCCATCAATGAATTCACTTATTCTATGGGAACAATCAACCCTCGCATTTTAAATATGAACAAACACAATTGATTCCAAAAATATTGTACCCTCACCAAGGATTAAAAATGACTACCACTATACACATTATACTGTTGAGTCAATAAGTTTTTCCTTATGACTTTTCCATTCTTTCTTGTTTTGAAAATCACAAACACCTTATATTTAAGAAAATTGCTTTTATAAGGAAAATTTATTTTATAAGGAAAATCGCTTTTGTAAGAAAAATTATCCTTATCATATTTTCATCCATATTTTTCTTAAGTATAATATTCGGATTCATTTCTATATTCTCGGAATCGTTGAAACTTTGATATGAAGCATTCTGTTTTAGGCTCCGAATTCTGGATAAGAACAGTAAGGAAGTTTCACTCCGAATTCCAGATGAGAACTGTAATAAAGTTTCATTCTGAATTCTGGATACGAACTCTGATTAAGTTCTACTCCGAATTCTGGATACAAATCCTTATGAAGTTCAACATCGAATTCTCATTAAGAATTCTGATGATGAAATATCATTACAAATTCTGATGACGATTTCTCATTCCAAATTCTCATTCAAATTCACCTATGAAATAGAATCTGACCATCATTGTTTTATTCACTCCGAATTTATTTAGACTCTGAAAATTATTTTTGGTCAGACTCTGAACTTTAATTTTTCTTACGCTTTTATAATTTGTCTACTCTTTAATATATATTTACACTCTGAACTTTCACTCCGAATCTTCACTCCGAACTTTTTAGTTTAGACTTAAAACGATGTCGTACATTCTGTGACACTTGTTTTGTTATAAAACGATGTCGTCTATTCTGTTATAAACTAACCGTTGGTTAAGTTACATGTGTAAAGGTCCCTCCGATTTTTAAGGAAAATATGACCGTTGGAAAGGAGGCCGACCTTGCCTATAAATAGGAGCTCATTTGAAAGAGCTCATTGCTAATGGATAACTTCTTCAACATTGTGCATACATGCTGTTGAAGTGATTTCTAGAGAGAGAGGGAGGCTCTTATTAACTCTAAAAGCTTTGTGCGACTCCGAATGTTGGTGATTACATTCGAGGACTTCCGGGGATAGGAAGACAGAGGTTTCCAACACCTTGAAGTTGAGGGCTTACTTGCTGAGGAAGACAGAGGTGGCCAACTACCATGAAGTTGAGGGCTTGCGGGGATACAAAGATAGAGACTCCGATCTTCGTATCGAGGGCTTACCCTGGTGTGGGTAAGACAGACTTGCTTGAAAGTATAAATCAAGGGACCTGTATCCAAGGTTGTTGGATACCATTCTATTTGGGTTAAAAGACTTATATCTTGTTACTTGTAGTTTTACTACTTGTTTATTTCCGCTGAATTTTGTATTATAAGGAAATTATATCTTTTTTATACTTCCTTACTTGTACTCTGTTTCATTTAGATTCTATACTCTTTAAGGTATAATCTCATATTGTAATCTTTTTTTAAGTTTCAATTTCCAGAACCATATTTCCGGAACCTACTTTCGAAATCTCTTTCCAATCTTTCATTTGGTGTTATAGGTGTTGTGAATTTTCTTAAGTTTAACTTTGTCAAACTTAGCCCTTTCCTTTGCTTAAGGAAAACATAGTTAATCGTAACTAACTTTAATGGTTCCAAAGGAATTTTTAAAGTATACAATTCACCCCCCCTCTTGTATATTGAGCATCTACATCACTATTTAGATCCTATAATTGGTATCAGAGCAGGTCTCTGAAATACTTGTACTCACGTATAAGTTTTTCTTGCTCACTTTGTCATTCTGAACTTTCCCATTCCGAACTTTCTCATTCCGAACTTTGTGATTACGAACTTTTTCTACTAACAAGTTTGTGTACTGAAGGTTGTTTTAAGTATGGAAGGAATTAATGTTGGTTCTATTGATAATATAAATCCTACAAGACCACCAATATTTGATGGTAATGATTATGAGTACTGGAGAGATCGAATGAAGACTTTTGTTATCAATACTAGAGTGGACACCTTTGTTATGCTTACTGGTGATTATAAAATTCCTGATAAGGAAGTTAGAACTTTTACTAACCAGGAAAAGAAAGAGTATCAACTCAACTATAAGGTACACAATACTCTACTTTGTTCAATGACAAGAAATATATATAGCCAAATTTCTTCTTGTGAAGCAGCTAATTGTATCTGGAAGAAGTTAGAGGTTACACACATTGGAACTTCTAAGGTGATTGAGACTAGGAGAGCTATGCTTAGATCTGAATACCATGGCTTCAATTTTCCGTATGGTGAACCAATATGTAAAGTTCAACAGAGATTTATGACTATTGTCAACAGTCTATAGTCTATGGGAGAAAAAGGTTTAGATGATGAAGCACTTGTGGATAAGATAATTGATATTATGCCTAATGAGTGGGAATCCAAAAGAACATATATAGATGAGAATATGAAGGTTACTCAAATTTCTCTTGATGAGTTATTTGGAACTCTTCTACAACATGAAACCAGAATGAAGAGAGATGCTGATAACATCAAAAAGAAAAATGGAAATGGTACTATTGATTTTACAACAACATCAAATCAGATAAAAGATAAGACTCCTGAGAGAGTAACCAGATCCAAGTCTAAGAAAGTTATTTTCCAATCCGAATCTAGTGAAAGTGAAGTCTCTGAAAATGAGTAAGCAAATCTTGCTCGAAGGATGAATAAGATAGCTGGCCAGAGAAATTTCCAATCTAAGTATAATAAAAAGGACATGAAATATAAGAAAGATGGAGAAGTTACTTGTTATGAGTGAAAGAGAGCTGGACATATTAGACCAGATCTCCCTTTGCTCAAAAAGAAAGAAAGGAAAGAAAGACATTCAGACAGGAACAAAAATAAGTACTATAAAGCCAAAGCTAAGAAAGTTTTGAAAGCTAATGATACCTAGAGTGCCAGTGGTGGTGACTCTTCAGATGAATCTTCAGATTATGAATCTTCAGGACAGAATAATCTTGGTCTTATAGACAGATTACCTATTAATAATCATTGTTTTATGGCTAAGGTACGAAATTATGAATCATTTTCCAATGTTTCTTTAAATTCAAATGATAGTAAGTATTATAAATCTTCTGATGAAGAATCCTCTTCTGATGAAGAAAATACTTTACTTACTCATGAAGAAGTTTCTAGGTTTGTTGAACTTCTTAAAATTACGAATTTCAAACTCAATAAAAAACTTGATAAGGCAAACTCTAGGAATTCTATTCTTACAAAAGAGATATCAGATCTTTCTAAAGATCTTGATAGGAAAAATGTTGATTTTGAAATTATTTCAAAAAATCTTGAGGAAGTATGTTCTGAGAAGAACAACCTTTCTAAAGAATTAGAAAAAGTAATTTCTAAGAAAAATATTTTCGAGCCTAACTCTAGTTCCAAAACTAATGATTTTGAGGATAAAAACTTGGTTATAAAACTCAAGTCTGAAATTTTTTCCTTAAAGAAGTGTTTATCAAACTTTACCCATGGTAAAGAAAATTTTGATAAAATGTATTCCCAAATACGACCTTTAAGAAATAAATCCGGATTTGGTTATACCCATGAAAAACCAATTTTTAGTAACAATTATTTTGTTCCTCAAAGTGCCCCATTTTGTACCAAGTGTCAATGTGGTGGTCACTGGGCAAAGAATTGTTCCTTAAACAAAACCCAATCTCAAGGATTTCACAAAGATTAATTTTCTATGAAGATGTGGGTTCCTAAAATTTTATTATCTGGTAATCTCAGATCCAAACAAGTTTGGATTCCGAAAGCCTAATTCTCTTCATGATTTCAGGAAAATAAAGAGAGTACCAGCAATAATACATGGTACATGGATAGTGGATGTTCCCGGCACATGACTGGTAACAAAATCTATTTTGAAAAGATTATCAAAACGAAAGGAGGAAAGGTAACTTTCGGAGATAATGCCAAGTGTGAGATTGTTGGTATTGGTAATATTGTTCTTTTAGGAAAAACTTTGATTTAAAATGTTCTTTTTGTTAAGGGTCTTAAGCACAACCTCATTAGCATAAGTCAGTTATGTGATGAAGGTTACCTTGTGAATTTTAGGAATGATAAGTGCTTAGTTCACAATTCCAAGGAAGAATTTATTCTATCATCCAATAGGCATGAGAATGTTTACACCTTAAACTTAGATAACCTCAGGAGTCAAGATTTACCTTGTCTAAGTGCAATGGAAGATCATTCCTGGTTATGGCATAGAAGACTAGGTCACTGTAACCTTAGGAACTTATGCAAACTCTCTATGAAGAAACTAGTTAAGGATCTACCGTAGCTTAGATTTGATTATTCTAAAGTTTGTGATACTTGTCAATATGTCAAGAAACATAAATCTAGTTTTAAATCAATCGGTGAAGTCTCAACAACTGATTCATTACAGTTAGTGCACATGGATCTTTTTGGTCCAACACAAACTGGAAGTATTGGAGGCAAATACTATGTGTTTGTTCTAGTTGATGATTACACTAGATTTACTTGGGTTTATTTTCTAGAAAAGAAGTCTGAAGATTTTTATTATTTCAAAAGTTTTAGAGCTCAAGTTAAAAAATGAGAAAAACCTTCCATTGAAAACTATTCATAGTGATCATGGAGGAGAATTTCAAAATTCTGATTTTGAAACTTTTTGTAGTAAAAAAGGTATTACTCACAATTTTTCAGCACCTAGAACTCCTCAACAAAATGGTGTAGTTGAAAGAAGAAATGGAATTCTTCAAGAGATAACTAGAACCATGTTGTGTGAATATTCTATGGCTAGACATTTCTGGGTTGAAGCTGTAAGTACTGCTTGCTATACTATAAATCGAGTTTTGATTAGACCTTTTCTTAATAAAAACCCTTATGAGTTATGGAACGGTAGAAAACCAAGACTTTCCTACTTCAAGGTTTTTGGTTGAAAAGTATTCATTCTGAATACTAAAGATAACTTACATAAATTCGCACCAAAATCTGATGAAGGAATTTTCATAGGATATTCCACAACATCAAAGGCTTATAGAGTTTTTAATAAAAACACTTGTACTGTTGAAGAAACAGTGCATGTAAAATTTGATGAGTCTGATCCTTTTGTTTTTAAACAATCCCAGCCTACATCCTCGGATGTGTTTTTAAAAACCGATTATCAACCTTTGATAGAAGAACCTTCTGATAAGGAAAATTTTCAAGAAGATACTTCTGAAATATTTACCCCAGAAGACTTTCTACCCTATGTTGATGAACAAGATTTTCAAAACCCAAATCAGGTGTTTCTTAAGAATCATCCCAGTGATACTATCATTGGTTATGTAAATCAACCTGTAAGGACTAGAAATTAATTATGAAATGAAGTAGAACATCTAGCATTTCTTTCCCAATTAGAACCTAAAAGCACTGATGAAGCTTTAGGTGATGATGATTGGATCAAAGCCATGCACGATGAACTAAATGAACTCGAAAGGAATAAAGTCTGGAATTTGGTTGAAAGACCTAAGTAAACTTAGGTAATTAGAGTAAAATGGGTTTTTAGAAATAAATGTGATGAAAATGGAGTCATTGTAAGAAATAAATCTAGACTTGTTGCTAAAGGCTATAATCAGCAAGAGGGAATAGACTATAAAGAAACCTATGCTCTAGTAGCTAGACTTAAATCTATCCGTATCTTACTTTACTTTGCAGCATTATTTAATTTTAAACTTTTTCAAATGGATGTGAAATGTTCTTTTCTTAATGGTTATACTCAAGAGGAAGTTTTTGTTGAACAACCTCCTGGATTTGAAGATACAAAACATCCTGATCATGTTTTTAGACTTACCAAAGCTCTGTATGGCCTTAAACAAGCTCCACGAGCATGGTATGATAGACTCACTAGATTTTTGCTTCAAAATAACTATGTTAAGGGAAATGAAGATCCAAACCTTTTCATAAAGAAAGATAAGAAAAATGTTTTGATTGTTCAAATTTATGTTGATGCCATTATATTTGGTTCAACTCAGCAATCTTTAACTGACTTTTTTGCAAGTCTAATGAAATATGAGTTTGAAATTAGTATGATGAGTGAGTTAACTATTTTCCTTAGTTTTCAAATTTCTCAAAAACCAGAAGGAACCTACATATCTCAACATAAGTATATTAAAGATCTTCTCAAAAAGTATGGTTATGACAATACTAAGAGTATTAGTACTCCTATTGGTACCTCAAACTATTTAGATCTTGATGAAGCTGAAAAACCAATAGATCAAACATCCTTTAGAGGTATGATAGGAAGTCTAATATACTTAACAGCTAGTCGACCAAACTTAATGTTTTCATTATGCTTATGTGCAAGATATCAATCCAATCCTAAGGAATCTCACATAAAGGCAGTAAAAATAATTTTTCACTACCTTAAGGGAACCATGGATCTAGGATTATTTTAAACTTCTGGAAATGATTTTGTTCTAAAAATCTTTTCTGATGCTGACTTTGGTGGATGTAGAATCGATAGAAAGAGTACATCCAGAACTTGTCATTTTTTAGGAGATTCATTAGTTTCTTGGTCCTACAAGAAGCAACATTCTATAGCACTCTCCACTGCTGAAGCTGAATATGTAGCAGCTGGAAGTTGTTGTGCTCAAGTGTTGTGGATGAAACACACACTCACAGACTATGGCTTGAGTTTTACTAAAACTCAAATTTTTTGTGATAACACAAGTTCCATTGCTTAAAGTAATAACCCTGCACATCACTCTCGTGCAAAACACATAGATATTAGGCATAAATTTCATAGGGATCACACAGAAAAAGGAGATATTATTCTTCAGTTTATCAGAACACAAGATCAACTTGCTGATATTTTCACAAAATCATGGCCTTCTGATAGATTTGAATACATTAAACAGAAGTTTGGAATGATAACTGTAAGGTAATCCTTCTTAATTAACTTTCTGTTGAAAAAGTTTCCTTACAGTAATAAAATCCTTTTTATAGGGGGATTACATTTGATTGTTAATGTAACAAATTTTTTTTTTCATTCCAAAGATTGTTTTCAAAATTTTCAGAACTAAATTTCCGGAATGGGAATTTCTGGAACGAAAATTTCCAGAATGGATATGTTCGTATAGAAGACTTATGGAATCAAAAACTTCGTATTGAACACTTCCAAAATTAGAAATTTCGTACTGATATTTCAATAACGAGATTTTCGTACCGAGTCTTTCATAATGAGTTTTTCATATTCACATTTTTTTAAATAATTTTTTTCTATTGAATTCTTATAATGTTTTTCGTACTGAGTTTGTTTTTCGTAGTGAGTTTTGAGAACTATGTCTTTTCATAATAAAGATTTTTCATAGTCTTTTTTATATTACCCATTTCAAATAATCCTCCTAAGCCAATCCGAAAGGTATTATTTCCTTACTCAAGTTTTCATAGTCATACTTTACTTGATGGAATTTTTTTAAATTTTGGTTTCAGATTATAATTTTCTGAAATCTTTGTTTTTAATAAAACCTCAAAATATCGGATTCAAGTTTTCATGATAATTGTTTTTTGTCCGTCAGATCTAATCTGAGCTTGTTAAAACCGTTCGATCAACCATGGAAGTTGAACCGTTTTCTCGTTGCCTATATAAAAGGGACCACAAATGGTTGTCCCACATCGGTTTTCAAGCTCTAGCGTCCCGAAGATCTACCTCTTTGTTTTAAAGCCGTTCTGAACTTCAGATTTCTCCGTTCCGAACTTCTCAGAGGTCTTCAGATTCGAATGTCTGTGGAAGTAGTTTCTCAAGACATGTCTTCCTCTAAGCAGATTTTGAAGTGGTTAGTATATAAAGAGAGGCTGGTTCATCCTGATTTCTTCAACAAGTATGACTCTCTTATATCCAAGAATATTAAGCTTAATGGATGGGAAGATGTTGCTGTGTCGAAACTTGGGAATCAAGATGAAGTCTATTCAGATTTGCTTATAGAGTTTTATGAGACACTCTCCATTATTAAGGAAGATAGAAGAGAAAAGTTGTCTTTTAAGTCTTATGGTAAGACTTATAAGCTTTCATATGCCAAGGAAGCTAGCTTGGTAGGGATTAATAATGAAGGAGAATCCGAATTCATATCTCATGTGTTGCCGGATTCAAAGGGTAGCTTTGACAAGGAAAGAGCATTAGAAACTCTCGGACTGTCAGATGATAAGGCTCCGAAGATTTCTTCTCTGTCTACAAATTTCCGGATCCTAGAATTATGGGTACAAGGCCTTATCATACCGAGAAAGGGTGACAAAGATAGTCTGAAGAAGAGTGAGATCTACATCCTAGATTTTCTGATAAATCTGAGGAAGTTTAACCTGATTAAGCACATTCTCATTAGTCTTGAGAATGTTAAGAAAGGGAATCTGAGAGCTTAGATCATAATGTATCTAGCAATCCTCTCAAAGATGATAGTTCGGTACCTTGAGTCTTTTAAGAAGGCTTGCAAGTCTAAGCCAAGAGTTTGAAAGATTATGTTGGTAAGTGATGACACTCTCAAAAGGATGGATGTAGCTTTCGACAAGAAGACTGGTCGGTTTATTGATTTACCTTCTCAAGAAGAAGCAGTTCCGAAAGTTGCTGATTCGGAATCCTCTAAGCCAGTAAGGAAGAGAAATTTGAAAGAAGTTGAAGTCAAAGCAGAGAATCCCAAGTCTAAGGAATTTCATTCCGCACCTCCAAAAACAAAGAAGAATAAAGCTTACCCAGATGAGGTAGTTGCTAAACGGAGGGAGTTTAAGAAGAAAAAAGAGTGCAAGGGGAGCCTCAGTTTGGCTTATATCCTGCGGAGGCTAAGGCCTTGAAGGAAAAAACTGCAGATGAGCTAGAAAAAAAAGTCAAAGAAAAAAAGTTTAAGAAGAAGTTGTCTGAAGCAGAGGTAGCTCAGGCATTGTTGAAGTTCAATGAGATGGTTTCATAAAATATTCTTGTTCCGAGATCTTTTTCCTTGGACTCTCTTCCTGAGACTCCAGGAAGAATTTTTTTCGCTCTGGAAGAAGCTGTTGCTAAGACTGCTGAGGAAGTAGAGCAAATTGAGCGAGTGGAAGAAGAAGAAGCTGTAGCTAAATGTAGTGGTGAAACTGGAGATGTCTTGAAACAAGTAGATGATTATAAGGGGACACCTTTAGAACATCTGTTTCTCTGAACTTTAGAAGCCAAATCTTCGAAATTAGTCACTCCTGGAAATGATGAGCAGCAAGGAGAAGAAGAAGTAGCTTATCATGCAGAAGAAGAAGAACTTCTACATGATGTTTCTCAAATGGAGAACGTATAGGATGTAGCTCAAAAAGTTCCTGATGATGAAGAAAATATTATTCAAGTAACTGATAGTGAAAAAATATCTCCGGAACAAGATTCTATTCCGAAAAGAGACAAGGGAAAGAAAATTCTTGCTGATACTCCGAGCTCAGTAGTGGTGAAGAGAAAGGAAGTTGGTAGTTATTCAAAGAGAAAGCTTGACCAAGTTGAAGAAGAAAATTCTCCAAGCAGAGTCTCGGATTTAGAGTCATCTTCGTTGGGGAATGACTTTGTTGTTCAGTCTTTAAAGAAGTTGGTAGGTTCTATTCCGACCTTCTCAAGCATTGATTCAAGATGTCAGATGCTCCAACATGCTTTGAATTAGAAATCAGACTCCGTATCCATAATCATGGATAAGTGTGTTGACATATAAGCCCAATTCAAATCTTTCTTTATTGGCTATGAATCCCACAAAAGATCTTGCAAGAGGATGACCAGTTGTTCAAGGAATACTGTAGAAGAAATGAGGCTCTTTGATGAATTTCAAGATAATGTGAAGGATGCTTTTGAGACTGAGGACATGAAGATAAATGAGCTAACTTCTTCCTTTGAAGAGAAATTGACAAATGAAAAGAATTTCCAGATTCATGAAGTCAGAGATCTGAATGGGAAGCTAAATTCTGTCTCTAAAAATTGGAAATATGTAAGGGATCATTAGATTGAGTTTGAAGAAAAGATGAAGGCTCAGGAATGAAAGATTAAAGCTCAGGAAGAAAAGCTTCAAGCCCCAGAAGAAAAGATTGAATCCAAAAGTGCAATAATTGTTGTGTTAGAGAAGCAATCTGAGGAAGACCATAAAGACTTGAAAAAGATAAAGACTATTCTTAAGGGTCTCATGGTGAAGGAAAAAGATCCAAAATAGACAGATCCGATCTTTTGTTGTATCTAAATTTCTTTGTTGTTGAGCTCTTCAAACTTAATGAAAATTTGTTCTTTCTCATTTCTTTTGTTGTTGCTACTAACTTTTCAGGTACCTTGTTATAATTTCCATTCCCTCGAATTATTTTTGAAAATCAAAAAGGGGGAGAAGGAAAAGACCCTAATAAGAAAAGGGAAAAAAAATTTAACAAAGGGTGAGAAAGAAAACAAACTCTAATAAGAGTTTATCTAAGGGGGAGTTTTTCCTTAAAGAAAACTTTCTTATTCGTAATTAAATGTCATTCTGGAAATCTAGAATACGATCCTTAGAGTTTCAAAGCCTAAGGGGGAGTTAGTCGTATTCATCTACATCCATAAGAAAAGGGAGATAAGCCTTAATGTTTTCTTTCTTCTTAGAATTTCTTTTTCGTAAGGATGTTTGTGCTTTCCAAAAAGGGAGAGATTGTTGAGTCAATAAGGTTTTCCGCATGACTTTTCCATCCCTTCTTATTTTGAAAATCACAAACACCTTATCTTTAAGAAAAATGATTTTATAAGGAAAATTACTTTTATAAGGAAAATCGATTTTGTAAGAAAAATTATCCTTATTATATTTTCATCCATATTTTTCTTAAGTATAAGATTCAGATTAATTTCTATATTCTCAGAATCGTTGAAACTTTGATATGAAGCATTCTATTTTAGGCTCCAAATTCTAAATAAGAACTATAAGGAAGTTTCACTCCGAATTCTAGATGAGAATTGTAATAAAGTTTCATTCCGAATTCTGGATACGAACTCTGATTAAGTTCTACTCTGAATTCTGGATACGAATCCTTATGAAGTTCGACATCGAATTCTCATTACAAATTCTGATGATGAAATCTCATTACAAATTCTGATGACGATTTCTCATTCCGAATTCTCATTCCGAATTCACCTATGAAACAGAATTTGACCATCTTAGTTTTATTCAATCCGAATCTATTTAGACTCCGAAAATTATTTTTGGTCAGACTCTGAACTTTAATTTTTCTTACGCTTTTATAATTTGTCTACTCTTTAATATATTTTTACACTCCAAACTTTCACTCCGAATCTTCACTCCGAACTTTTTAGTTTAGACGTAAAACGATATTGTACATTCTGTTACACTTGTTTTTTTATAAAATGATGTCGTCTATTCTGTTATAAACTAACCATTGGTTGAGTTACACGTGTACAGGTCCCTCCGATTTTTAAGGAAAATATGATCGTTGGAAAGGAGGCCGACCTTGCCTATAAATAGGAGCTCATTTGAAAGGGCTCATTGCTGATGGATAACATCTTCAAGATTGTGCATACATGCTGTTGAAGTGATTTTTAGAGAGAGAGGCTCTTATTAACTCTCAAAGCTTTGTGCGACTCCGAATGTTGGTGATTATATTCAAGGACTTCCGGGGATAGGAAGACAAAGGTTTCCAACACCTTGAAGTTGAGGGCTTCTTTGCTGAGGAAGACCGAGGTGGACAACTACCTTGAAGTTGAGGGCTTGCAGGGATAGCAAGACAGAGACTCTGATCTTCGTATCGAGGGATTACCCTGGTGTGGGTAAGACATACTTTCTTGAAAGTATAAATCAAGGGACCTTTATCCAAGGTTGTTGGATACCCTTCTCTTTGGGTTAAAAGACTTATATCTTGTTACATATAGTTTTACTACTTGTTTATTTCCACTGAATTTTGTATTATAAGGAATGTATAACTTTTTTATACTTCCTTACTTGTACTCTGTTTCATTTAGATTCTATACGCTTTAAGGTAGAATCTCATATTTTAATCTTTTGTTATGTTTCAATTTCCGGAACCATATTTCCAGAAACTACTTTTGGAATCTCTTTCCAAGCTTTCATTTGGTGTTAGTGGTGTTGTGAATTTTCTTATGTTTAACTTTGTTAAACTTAGCCCTTTCCTTTGCTTAAGGAAAACATAGTTTATCGTAACTAACTTTAAAGGTTCCAAAGGAATTTTTAAAGTATACAATTCACCCCCCCTCTTGTATATTGAGCATCTACATCACTATTTCGATCCTACATATACAAAAGCACTAGAACTTATAGGTTTGATAGAAGAAAATAGTCCATCATTCAATATACTCATTTAAATAAAACATAATACCTATCCCCATTTAATAATGAAACAAACGAGCACTTTATTGATAATTCACAAAATAAAAATAATAAATCACTCAACCAATCACAAGGGATAATATACATTTCTATATACAACTTGACGAAGTCAGTATTTTTAACGGGAAAAATAAAATTCTACTCATGTAATGGAAAAAAACTTGGGGAAGTGGGTCCCTTCTATAAGCAATCTAAGTGGATTCAAATTAATAATATTCAATTTCAAATTTCAACTAATTTCGTTTAAAGAAAATGAAACATGATAGAATTGTATAACAATAATTTCTTTTTTAAATAACTTCCATGAATTTATGTTTATTTTTGAATAACAATATTTAAATATATATTTTATTATTTTATATAATTTATAATTATACTTTTTAAATACGCATTTTTTTAAAATTTTAAAATTTCGTTACTTCCACATTATGATATCTTTGATATAAATTTTATTTATTTTCCATTTGGTTATTGTATAATCATTCCAATTAAAATTTAATTTCTTCTACAATGTTATTAACTTTTTAAACATTATATTCTCTATTATCGAAAACCATAGAAACATTTTAATGATGAATTATACCACAAGTGTGTCTTTTTGGTTATTATTGAAATATTATTCTATTTTCCCCTCCTATTCACTTTTATCACCACTATATTATTTTGATAATATATTTATTTTTGACATTTGTTATAGATAATAATTATTAAAAGTAATATTATGGCAATTTGAATAAGTGATGAATATGAGGAAGATGTTGATGTTGTTTTGGAATTTTATAAACGAAATGTTCCAAATAATGACACGTTTTTCTTTAAATGTCTTAAATGTTTAAATATAAGGAAGTTGAAATGTATAGAGGTCAAAAATAATTTAATTTTTCATTGTTTTAATACAATTTATAGCCCTTGGATTTGGCTTGGTGAAACTGGGAAGCATTGTGGATCTATTAATGATAATGCTTTTCAAGTGGTTAACCCTTATCAAATTGAAGAAATGATTCATGATATTTATGTAGAGGAAATTTATAAAGAACTAAAAATTTAGCCTCTATATAGAGATGATGGAAAACCATTGTATCCGAGTTGAATGAAATTTATAGTTTTTTTAAAGGTGTTAAGATTGATTAAATTTAAGTAAAACATAGATGGAGTGTTAAGTATTTTACAGAGATGCTTCAATTATTGAGAGATATTCTTCCTAAAGATGATGATCTCCCAGATTCACATTATAAAGCTAAGAAAATACTATGCCCAATGGGATTATGGTATAAAAATAATACATGTCTTCCCAAATAAATGTGTGCTATATAAGAAGAAATATGAATTTTTATCAGGCTGTCTTAAATGTGGGATGTTATGGTATTAGTTGAAACAAAAATCACAGACTAATTTATTAGTTACAGAGACTCCTGCCAAAGAAATTTTGGTATATTCCTATAATTCCTCATTTGAAAATTTTATTTCAAAATTTTCATGATGTAAAGAGGTTAATATGGAATGTATATGAGTTGATCTATGATGGAAAATTATGGTATCCTGATGATTATCCATAGTTGAAGAAAATTGATAAGTAGTTTCCTATATTTGGAAATGAAGTTAGAAATATCATACTTGGATTGTGAACATATAAAATAAATCCATATTAAAACCCTAGTAGGACACTTATTTCATGGATTATTTTATTGTTAATTTAAAACATGTCTTATGAATTTTGTATGAAGTGAAAATATGTCAGGTTGAGTCTAAGGATCACTAGACCAAAACAACTTAAAAATGATATTGATGTTTTCTTACCACTATTAATTGATGATTTGAAACTTTTATGTGATGATGGTATCAACATATTTGATTCTTATAAAATAGAATATTTTCAGCTGCTTGTAATGATTATGTTAATTATAAATGAATTCCTAATATATGTAAATTTGTATGGATACAGTGTTAAGAGGGAATAATATTGTCCAAGTTATCTACAGATCACTGTTATAGAAGATTAAAATGAAATTCAATGGATCACAAAAATATTATTTTCCACTAAAATATTTATCCACTGGTCAATATTTTGAGTGGGTGAAAAAAATTAATGTGGAATTCAAAAAGACACATAAATATGGTAATGATAAAAATATTTATAAAAAACAGTCAATATTTTTTGAGCTACCATATTGAAGATATCATGAGTTGAAATATAAAATTTATTTCATGCACTTAGAGAAGAATATCTATGACATCTTGATTGAAATATTGTTAGATATTAATAGAAAGACTAAATATGGGTTGAATGCAAGATTAGACTTACTCTCAATGGAAATACGTTTGGAGTTAGATCCCACTCCAAATAGAAGAAGAACATTTCTACCTCAGACCTTTCATAGATTATCCAAGAGGGATAAAATTATATTTTTTTATTGTACTCATGATATTAAAGTGACATACAATTATTCTTCAAATGTAAAATTTTTTGTGTCTTTAAAGGATTTAAAGTTAACAGGTATGAAATCTCATGATTTTCACATCATGGTGCAACAACTTTTACCAGTTTCATTGCGTGGAATATTTACCATCAATGTTATAATGACTATCATGAAGGTGTGTTAGTTTTTCAATTAAATTTTTAATAAGGTGATTGATCTGAATGCTTTAAACAATTTGTAGTATGAAGTGGTTTATATAAATTTTCAATTGGAAATGTATTTTCCTCCATATTATTTTTGATATAAAGGTGATTTTAATGGTTATTTTGGTGCAAGAAATAAATATTTGTGGACCTATATTTATTTTTTGGATTTATCCTTTAGAAAGGTATATGATGATATTAAAGGGTTATGTCAAGAATCCATATTGATTTGAATCCTCCATTGTTTAGAACTATATTTTTTAGGAGTTTTACAAGTTTTTTACATGATAATTGTTTTTTAGTGGAGCACATTGGTTTTCCTACATCTTTCCATCAATAAGTTAATTATGGTAGAAATGGGATCCATGTATTGAAATTAAAATCATTGATAGGTGAATAGATAATGAAGAAACATTTATACATCTTGAATATCATAGATGATTCCCAACCATATATAACATTGTATATCAATGTGTTTAAATAATGTTATCCAGAGAGGAAATATTTAAATAAGCATAAAAAAAGTTTTTTACATGGTTTACAGAGATTGTTATTGGTAGATCAAATGAATTAGAAACATTGATATGGTTAGTGGGTGGACCAATAATAAATTTTATAACATGTTATGGGTATAACATTAATGGATATACATTTCATATGAAAGATCAAGATAATAGAATCATAGTTTAGAATAATAGTTTATTGGCGTTCAAAGAAGCAATGCATTTTTCGAGTGTTAAAGAAAAAAAACCAATCTTCACATCAAGTGAATATTAGGGAGTCATTGATGAAATATGGGTGGTTGATTGCATTAAATTTTATGTTATAGTGTTTAAATGAAAATATTTTATTGATAACAATAGTGTCATGCATGATCAATTTGGAATGACACTAGTTAATCTGAATGGGTTGTAATACACAACTAATCCTTTTAAAATGGAAACACAAGATTTTTTTTCTATATTCTTGATCAATCCTATATGAAGTGGTCTATTGTTTTAAAAAATAGTATTTAGGTGATGATAAACTTGATAAAGATGTTTATTTATGTGAAATTCCTAATTCTATGTAAACATCAATATATAATATTGATGAACACATTGTATTCATGGTTTGTTCATTAAAGTTCAATCAAGATGAATACAATTTGGGAAAAACACTTTAGTACATTCCTAATATTACAGGTAACATATGTTTATTTGTCATTTAATTTTTTAAATTTTATAAAAGGTTAGAAATTTTTATTTTATTTTCTTCATTAAAACTCATATTACAACTAATAAGTTAATTTGTTTTGTTTATATTAGTTTCGTTTTGTTTAATTTACAATGTTTACCCTACGATACTTATCCATTAGATGATTTTGATGAAAAAACATATATTATAAATCTAATATGTTAAATAAAAACAATTTATTTTATAATATTATAATTAAAAAAATACTTTTTGGTGTAAAAATTGATTTTTTAGGTTGAAGCATTTTTACTATTCACACATTATTTTTGGATTTGTTTTTATTCATTTATATTCCATTTCATATCTCATTAATATTGATATTATTTTATTTAAATATAAAAATATGGATAAAAATTAATTAGGTTTAGTTCAACATACTTTCTTTTTGAAAATTTTTCATTTTTTTATTTACATTTGTATTTAATAGTAGAAGTTTTATATTTGTGTACTTATTGTTTGTTGCTTCAATTTGTTGGATAATAAAAGATCAGTCAAATGATCTACCAAATACTTATAGAGATGGTCATAAACATACCTATATATAGGAATCTACACATTATCATATTAATGAGCCTCATCCATATTTAACATAGCAATCTACGACCATGGGGCCAAAGAAGAGTTCGAGGGTTGGTAAACATGGTGGAACACATTTAAAATAATTATCAATTTCCTTTAGATAGGACTAGAGGATACCTATAGAATTTGATGATAATGATATTCCAAGAGGTCCAAATTCAAAACAATTTAAGAATTTTATATCATTGTAGGCTAAAAAAATATTTTTATTTTGATTGATGATTGGAGAAGTGTGAAAAATTGACAACACCTCACTTGTGGGAGACTATTTTGGTAATATTTATTATTATTATTTAACTTATCTTTAAATATTTATAGAAATATATGTTTTAAATACTTCTTATCATATGACATATGATATACTTGATATTGGAGTAGTTAGGAGGAAATGTTTATCATTGACTGCTTGGAGATGGATGGATTTTAAATCAAACCTCACATCAGATTTCATTTTTGGGTATTAGAAACCTCATAATCCATGTAATATAAGTCCATTTATAGATGAAGATTCATGGAAGAAATTTTTTGAGAGTAAAATTTGAAAACCATTTTTGGTAAGTCAAATGTTACCTTTTATATGTATTTTATATTAATAATATTAGAAACGATTTATTTATTCTTAATTTATAAAAATTGAGGAGATCTCATCTGCAGATCTAATATAGAAATGTATAGCCTCATACTTTATCTCGGGGAGGGTATACATTATTGGAAGAACAAATAATAGATGAAAAATTTTAAAACTAAGAACTGAGTCTTCAAGCTCTATAAAGGATACTCCTCCCCCCAATAAACATGAAAAATGAAAGAGGGATCAAATGAGTAAAAAAGGGTAATATCTTACAAAAGATTTGAGGGTTGTAGTTGGGAGGATTGTATGATTTTTTACTTTATTTTTTTATTTAAGTTAATTCAACTATTTATATATTTTGAATCAATATTTATTTTTTAAAATAATTCATATAATATTATATTGAAGAGAAGATCACAATGGGGTTCTTCATAGTCAATTGTAGGAAGGATATTTTAGCTAAAAAACTGGTAAAGCTCGAACAGATAGGTCATGTATGTGGATACCGGATAAGTGTATCATTAAAAAAAGAATTTCCAATTTATATAGCTTCTTTAGTAGAGGAATTCTATAAAAAAATAATCTTTGTAAGATGAAGTTTGTAATATTAATGTGATGGTGGAGGATATGAAAAGAGCTTTGGTATAATTGATATTTGCAGACATGAAAAGATAGTTTCAGATTGCTGATCCCACTCATCCACCTCCACCAGTAGTTCCCACTTCTACACCTCTTTCTGAAGACCCCACTTCTTCTTACCCTACTCTTACACCCCTCTTCCAAAACATCCTTGTTATTGTGAGTTACATGTTGATGATTCCTATCACGATATTTTTACATATAAGATGAAATTTTATATTTAATATACCATTTATCATCAATAGATAAATATAAAGCATCATATGGTCACTATAAATGATATTATAGATAATTTTTTAGGTTTACTATTACCTACAGATGATGTGATTATAATTAAAAAAACTATCAACCACTTTTTATTTTGGACATCTTGACTTGTTTGACATTTTACCATAGAGGTATGTGTATATTTTATCTTTTATTTCATTTTGTTATTAAATTAGTTTTAACATTTTATAATTTAAATATTTATCTTTTTTTAGGAAAAATGTATAAGTAAATAAATATTTTATAGAAAATAAAAAATACAAATTGTTATGACATTAGATACAAATTCTAGTTGTCTTGATATATTTTCAACATATTCAAATTTTTTGTTGGATGTTTATGAGATTCCAATTTAACCTAGTGTTTGTGGGCATGAAATGACTATATAACATTTAAAAAATGATATCATCAAGCTTGTAACTATATATCATCTAGGAATCAACACGATTCCATTTTTTATATGTAAATCTTAACATTAATCTTTCCATATGTTTAATTTATTGAAAATTTATACTTATGTTTGCTTTGTATTAGGTATATTTATAAAATTTGTAATGAGCATGATAATATTTTTTTATATGGACTTATAGACCCACATTTCATTTCATCTATATAAAATAAAATTAATGAAGTAGAATTAATAGTTTATAATACTGAAATATTTCCAAAGTGTTATTAGAAAATTTAAAAAATGGATTTGGACGGTTGAAACATTTATCTCACAAAGTGATTTATATATTCTAACATAATTACCACTAACATTATTTTTTTTATATCAGTGGCCATTGGAAATTATGTTTTTCCCAGGAAGAAGGAACTTTGCGGGTTATGCTCTATCCATGGTGAAGTGTGAAAACTTTTTAAGAATTTATTCGACACATAAGTTTGAATTTTTTAATACTCATTTATATTATAATGAATTTTAAATTTATTTTACTCACATTATTTTCAAACAGGGCATAGAGTTTCATTTGAGAGACTAAAGAAATAAGGGTGACATGATTAAATATGAAAAATAAAAGGAGAATTTTTATTTACAATTAGTAACTTTTGGATATATAACTTAATAATGTTATTTTGAATTGAAATACTCACTTAAATAGTAGTATCATAAATATGATTTCATAAAGTAATGTGCATATTATGTTTTAAGATATATGTATAAAATAATTTCAACAAGTATAGTTATAACATTCCACTGGGATATATTTATTTATAAACTTTTTCTTAATATTTCATTCATTTTATTTAGAATACATTTTAATCTTTTTCTTTTTTATTTGAATATTTTTTAGGACCGTAAACCTTATAGTGCACAAGAGTAGAGACATGAATAAATTGAATTGAAAAATAATTTTACATATGTGATTGTATTTTATTTTATTTCTACTATATATTTTAATATTTAATGTTCTAATTTTCAATGTGTTTTTTGGTTTTTATGCTACCATTTCTTCTTGTTTTCTACTGATTTTTCTTCTTGTTTTCTCTTATTTTGTATTATGGATATAAGGGTTTAAATAAAAAGTATTAAAACAAAATTGGGTTTTTATTTTATTTATTAGATAAATGACATTAAAACACAATATTAATAGGGTTTTGACATTGGTTATAATATAACCTACATGAAAAAAATCAAATAATTCAATTACAACATCAGTTTTTTAACCTACATTAAAAACTTATTTACAATGTTGTATGTAATATCGTTGCATACAAGCCATTTTTAAAAAGAAAAAAATGTTGTAAAAACCATTTTATTCAATACGGATACTAAATATTATTATTCAATGGGAATAATCACTAATCGCGTATTCTATTTTCTATTATGAAAATTGAAATCGTAATTTTTGCATAGTAGAATTATCGCCTCCACGCTTCAACATGACTCATTTTCCTTCACCACTATATAAGGATAATAAAAAAGGTAAATTTAATAAATAATTATGTAATTTATATAATT
Source organism: Viscum album (assembly GCA_963277665.1). Classification (NCBI taxonomy): domain Eukaryota; kingdom Viridiplantae; phylum Streptophyta; class Magnoliopsida; order Santalales; family Viscaceae; genus Viscum; species Viscum album. Next base: position 913,786,179 of record OY728145.1, read on the forward strand.
TTTATGATTTTGAAACAACAAATAATATTACCCCTTTATCCCATTCTAAAAAAATGAAATCATCAATCATGCATATATGAGGACTACCACCTTTAAGGAATGATTGATTTACATTTTTATTTTAGTTAAACCATTCATGGTTGTTCCTAATAATTTATTTAATTGATAAATATTTTTTTTATGATATAATTAAGGTTATTAAATGATCAATTGTTAACCTATTAATGATATAATCAATAAATGATAATTGTTAAATCAATTTTCTAAAACAAGCATACTAAGAGGAAAATATTCTTATTCATATTATGTAATGAATTAAAATCCATTAATTTTTACTATAATATATTAAAATTATAATGTATCCAAATAATTATCACTAAATTAGATTATTGTGAATGTATTATAATTATTTCCCTACTAAAAATTTCCGCAATTATTCATTAGTCAAAGTATGTTCATATTTGGTTTGATTTGATCACATACTTGAATAGTTAAATGAAATTATATTATGGATGATTATGAAAAAATAATTATTGGTATAATATGATATAAATATTTAAATATTTTTTTTAATTTTCTTTTTGGAATATATACATTAATATCTAACTCATTAATAAATAAAACACCCTTAATAGTTTAAAAATACCAAAAAAATGTTTAATATCGATTTCATCTTCTAGGATAAATATTAAAGTACTCATGAAAGGAAATTGAAACATTATGAATTATTAACATTCATCCATTAAATTTATACTTATGAACATATAATTATGATATTTGGGTTAATAATTATTAACAATGACGTTGTTATAAAATAAGTTCAAAATGATCATGATTACCCAAAAAAGACATTGAAAATAGGTAGTAACTAACTAATATAAATGCATAGAATTATTATTAATGAATTTTATAAAAGTCTATGTATATAAAATATTTTATTAAATATGTGATTAAGATATTTATGTTTTTTATATATAATCCTAGAGTGCATTCGACAAAGAGGGGAAACAAGGTAAGCAGTTCCTTATCTCAAATTTAATCTCTGGAGGTATATTTCTTAATACGCACCCTAATACCTTTAATATAGTAGGATTACTATCTAATTATTTTATTTTAACATATTAATGGTGTTTTAACATCTATATCATTTAATTAATTTAAATTTCTATTGATTCAAAATATACCCAAGTTGAAAGTGGTTATGATCAAAATGTTACAAAACCATAAGGGTTTAATTGCCAACTTTTTTTTAAATCAAGATTTATTTTTTGAAAGATAATGCATCTAAGGAATTTTTATTCTGAATAAAAAACCTCATTATTTATATTTTATATTCATGGGGTTTAATATGTTCCCTCAATATTTTATATCCACTTGACTCATATTTAACCTGAAGTTCTTCTTGTAAGTGAAATTGAATCTGTATCCTCTTTTCTGCTAGGAGACACATTTTTTTTATATCCTAATTCATTTGATTATTTTTAAAATTTCTTATGTATATATGAATAGTTTATTAAGTTAATTTTCTATTACTTTACCATTTTTAAAAAAGATTTAGTTTTTCTAATATTTTTTATATTGGTAATTTTCATAAAAATGTGAAAAGATTACCTTTTAATATGTACATGTGAGCATGTTATTATTCCACCTTTGTCTTACTATATGAATATTTTTGTCTATGTTTTCATGGTTTCCATTTTTTTTCTCCTAATAGTATAATATATTTATTATAATGATTTTATAATATTAATAATATTTTATATTTCCAAAGTGGTTTTTCTAAAACTTCTAAAACATATTTTTCATCAAAGACATTTTCCTTTAATACATATTATTGTTGTTCAAGGATATTATTAAAATGAAACCATCAAACTTCTCTCTCTAGATGTATTATGAAAATTTCTTTTCTATTATTGAAATTAGACATCATTTCATTTTTTCCAAACCATTCATTGAAGGTTGATAAACCTATTTTTTCATTCAATTTCATCCCTCTAAAATTACCTAGTTTTTATTCTTTTAATTGATGGTTGTTAACATAGATGTATTACATTGATTGATGGTGAATAATTAATGTATTCACCATATATCCTTTATTTATATGGTGTAAATACCATAGGCTTTATTATCTTGATTGAATGGTATTTACCTAGAAAATTAATTGATGTCATTTGATACCCAATTATTTTCTATGGGTTTATCATGTTATGAATATTGACAGAATTATTAATTACTTCCTCATGTGAATCCATATGAAACCAATTTACTTTACATCGGTTATTTATGATTTTTTGAGTGAAACCAATTTTCTTTCCATGGGTTGTTTATGTTATGAAAGTGAGTGTTTTTTGGAATGTTTTTTAAAACCTACTTTATTTCCATGGTTCCTTTATGATTTAATTATTGATTGATTTCAAGTAGAACTCATAAGTATGGATGATGATGGATGGGTCCCTATATCAATCACCATTTCATTGGTTTAATGTCTAAATCTCATGAGATATGTATTCATGAATAATTTTTAGTTTCAGATAATCATGTGAAGTGATGGTGTAGATTATGAAATTTATGTTCCCTATGCTAATTTATGTGCCATATTTTATGGATATTTCATAGTTGTATTTTTATTCTCATTATTTCATCAATATCTCATATATCAATTTTATGGACCCATGTCTCCATATTAGATTGATTAATGTCTTACTTATATCAAGTTTTATGCCATGATTTATGAAATAATATTTTTGGTGCATGATTATCTTATATATCTTGGTTATACCCATATGATCATCTTATAAACACTTATGATATTTGATTTTTGTTGCTTATTTTTATACTTAACAAGTATCTAGGATCACTACATTATTATCTTTTAATTTCCCTAGGTAAAGAAGAAAATTAACACTTATGATGTGTCTAGAAGTGTATCTTATCATATGAATTTATGAGGGACATTGAAGATTTTTTTATGGATTAAGAGAATTCTCTCATAGTGTAAAGGATAAATGTACATTAGTAGAAAATTAAATGATCATATTTTGTTAATTTTTTGTCATAATTGTATAAAATTATAAAATGAAAAGCTCTTGGGAATGTATTGTAATGAAATATCTTCTCTAAGTCATATAAATACCTGAAGATTAGGTCTAGAATGTCATACTAAGGTTTTGTTAAATAACTCAAAAATTTCAATATTCTCAATTTTTCATAATTAATCATTCATAGAATTGACCCACTCTTAATGAACCAATAATTATTCATTATTTTAAAGATTTTATTGAGAAAAAAAAGAATTATGCCATATTGTTCACATATTTCTATAAGATTATACCTATTGAATTTTATTTCCAATGATATTTTAGACCTGTACTTTCCTTATCATCCTTGGATGTGACAAATTAGATTTTTCATAATCCCTTGAAATGGATGAATCATCTTCATTAATTGGTATGTCTTAAATATTTTCATCTCTGTTTAGAAGTACTTGAAGTAGTTTATCAAAAGCAAGATCAACATCACTACTAGAAATTGATTCATCATCTAAAACATCCTTCTTTTTATAATCAAGATATTTACATTAGTATTATCAATAATTATATTAACCTCCTTATTATAATAGTGATATCCCATTCCATTTGGAGGATAATTGATAAAAATTACAATAACTCCTCTTGGATCAAATTTACCTATATTTTCACCTTTTATTTAAGTGATAAAGGGGATTCCAAAAAATCTAAGATATTTTATACATGGATAATTTTTATATTATATCCCATATACATCCTTATTATAAATTTTTCTGTAAAATAATTGACTTTGAACATAAACTATAGTGCCAATATATTGGATACAAAAATAGATGGAGTTATCATTCTCTATCAACATTTTTTGATCCATATCTACCAAGCTTCTTTCTTCCATTATGTGGCATTATTTGTTTGGTGTGTATAGTGTAGTAGGTTCATGAGGAATTACATTATTTTCAATATAAGCTTCACATTTGCAGTTAGTGTACTGAGAACCATTATTTATCTAGAATTTATTAATTAATAACACTCTTTGTCAACACTTATCCTAAAATTATTGATTATCATTAAAGACTTTTATTTATGTTTCATAAAAATAAATCATGTAATTATATAAAATTTATAAATAAATGAAATGAAATATTAATAATCATTCAATGATTTCTTTTTCATGAGCTCACATATGTTTTAATACATTACCTACAATGAATGAGAAGTTTCAATATCAACCCTTTTGTAAAATGAATTATTAATCTTTCTATTCTGACATATATAATAGATCTAATAAATTTCTATATTCATATTTGGATTATCATGAACACATTAACTTTGGATATGAATTCTCATATTCCTTTGGTCATGATTGGAAAGACATATATTAAAAACTTTATTTTCTAATTTCATGCTCAAGAATAATGTATTATGTGAATATACAACATGAAATAAATTTCACTTTTTTATTCATCCTCTTATCACAACCATTACGTATTCAAACCTTTTAACCAAAAATCCATATTCACTAAAAAACACCATATTTTCTTTGTCACATTTTTGAGACATACTCAATAATTTATGTGTTACATCATCAGTAAAAAAGTTGTTCTTGGATTTTAATTTGACATTTACAATTATAGAAGAATAAGTCCATTTTATCTTGAGTTAACCATTATTTCCAAATTTTATAAATCCTTTTTTAAAACATCCAACATCATTTATCATCTTTATGAATTTGTTCACTTTCAAATAGAACCAACTATACAATATTAAAGGGAAGTACCTCTTTTACGCATTAATGGAATTTTATACAACATGACATTTTTAATTACATTTATTCCCTCTCTCTAAACACATATTCAGAGCAGCGGATTCAGTAGAGGGGGAATCTGAACGTGACGTGGTCTGTAGAAGTTTCCCAGAAGCAGAATCTAGTTTGAGGGATATCAGGAGGACGAGAGGGATGAGGGGTAGGAAGGGTTACTCCTCCTTACCTACTCCTATGAAGACCCGGTCTACAATGAAACTTTTGGTTGAGAAGCTGGACAAGGAGATCGGTCTAAAGTCTCCTGGACAGCTTGGTCCTTCGATGGATTTGGTTTTAAGTTCAGGTGATGTGGTGCCAGAGCAGGTGTTCTTCCTCAACGCCTCAGAATAGGATTCAACCAAGATGATGGGTAGGAATCTTGAAGTGGAGCTTAATGAGGCACAATATATTTGGGTTGATAAATAGGAAACAATCCTGGTTGGAGGCTTCAATAAGGGGTTGATTAGACATGAGGAGTATATGAAGGTCTGGAATAAACTGACTTCTTCCTTTGAAGACATGATAAGGGGGGATCCTCTTCTACAGGTATCTAATTTATCCTGGAGGCTATTTAGAGACGCTGACTCTAGTAGAATCCAACTGGTTTTCAATGAGTCTATTTTACTTATTTCCTAACTTATGCTTTGTTGAGTTACCAATCTTGTTGTGTGAGGAATGTTGAAGGGTTAGTTCGGCTCAGATGGGCTAGAGAATTCTGATTCTTCCTCTATAGGACATTTGGGATGTGGTGGATACAGAGGGATGGATTGCCCTTGGGAGGGACCATGCTTGCATGGGATCACCGAGTGGTCCTTATTTGGAGTTAGCGGTCACTGCTTATGCTTGGATGAGGTTTTCTCTAGCCTTATGTTTGTTGCTGTTAGGTGCTTGTTGAAACTTATGGTTTCTCACTTTTACCTCAAAAGTGTCTTTATTAATAAAAAATAATTTTCAGTCAGTCCAAACACATATTTACATATTTCACTAGTATCATGGTGAAACTTAATTTATCAAGGTTGTATGGCTGACCATATCTTTCACAAAATACTTTCTTTTAATGAAATGTATTTTTAACCTTTAATCCATATTTTTCAATTTTTTTTGAATATGTATCATTTGAGTGGGATGAATCACCCTCAAGTTATATCTCCCAAAATTTATAATCTATATATGATATTATTAATTGAACCAGAACATGATATCCCTATTATTCAAAGCTACTATAATGTTAATAGTATCCATCAAAATCATATTAACCTTTAAAAATTAATGATATTTTGATGATTTTATTTCCCTTTAATCCTTCATTTGATAGTCACTCTTTTGACCCTTTTAAACCTAAAATGTTGATTTATTATTGAAATATTCCCATGAAAAATAGAATTATTCTATTTAATTTTATATTTACTAGTTGTAGTAGTTTTTGAATCAATGTTTGAATTCCTAGAATTTCCAAATTTTTGAGAATCATTTGATATAGCCGCTAACATGGTTATTTTAACTTACTTTTTATTCTCAAACTATTTACAAACTTTTCAAAATTAACATTATCAAGGGAAGAAAATTTTTATTGATCTTCAACCATGTTATTATTTTTTAAAAATTCTCTCTTCTTGAATAGATTTTCAAAAACTGATCCAGGAAAGGGTTATGTTGTATTTTTATTTAACCAATTTATATTAGATAAAATCAATCTCTTTCTCAAAGTCTATATACTTTTCTTCTTTATTGATACTCAAGGTTTTATCATCATCAATAATTTTTTTAGATCATTAATCTCATTCAAAAACTTATATTTTTTCCCTCATGGAAATATTTTATACTATTAGTACATTGATCATATTTATCCAATTTCCTACTCTCTATTTCAAGCTCTGAAAGTTGGAGAGACATTATTGTAATTATATCTTCAGCATGAAATCCATTTCATTTTTCTCATCCACACATAATTTTTTTACCACTATCACTAGTTTAATGTTCATCACTAACCTTAGTAATGAGAATATTTTCACCAGCATAATTATTAGTATAAACCTATTATTCCTTATCACTATAGCCTCCTTCCTCACATTTAGATAAAAAATTATATTTTTGTTTTTTGAGAAATATTTACCCTTTTATATAGGTTTTATTTACCTAGATGCGTTCTTATATAAGGATCTTATATATATTTTTTCATATTCATCATGAGATTATTCTTCATTATATTTTATACATTCTTTTGCAAAAGTACCAACAACCCCATAATTGAAACATTAAAGTGGTAGATTCCATTTGAAATTTCGATAACCTCTTAAAAAATTTCGGTAGATGGGGATTTTTTTATTAACAAATATCATATCCATATATTAATCTGAATTTTAAGAGTTTTCCTCATCATCCTTATAAATAACTTTCTTTTTTATCATATTTGAGGCTTTAAAAGAAATTTGGTTTTCATCCATTCTGTGTTTCTTTATTTCATTATCTTTCATTATTTAATAAGATATTAAAATACTTTGTAATTCATTATGAAAAATGTCATCTAGATCATTTTCTTCTAAACTAATGAATTTATCTTCAAACTTTTCTAGTATGATACATAAAACCTGTTTTGTAGTATCATAATATTACCACTTCGCACCATAACATCTGATTTAACTCAAAAATTACTTTACCCTTATTATGAAACTATAAATAGAATAATCATCATGAATATATATATATTAATAATTTATTCTCAAGAACTACTACATAGCTTGATTCACTTTAGTCTTTCCATTAAAGAGATTATGGTGCTTATCCCTTATATATTTTTCTATTTTGAGTCCTTTGTCTTCCAGAAATTTAAACTATGGATGAGATGATAAAAAAGTATTATTATCCAGAATATAATTTTCCAAATTCCTTTATATACTATTTTCATTGTAACACCTTCATCATAGGGAAAAAATCCATTAGTTTTTACATCCAATATATCATTACTAATAAATAATTGATAAGGAATATTCTATCATTGAAAATATGAAAACCATTCCTATAAAACATGTGAATCCACTTGATATTCATTATATTGAAATTATCCATGGAATATAAAAGAAATCAATAAATTCTTTAAATAAGAGTGTTAAAAATTACCAAAAATTTAAACAACCAACTAAAAACAGAAGGAAACTTAACTCTAATACCAACTGTAGAGACATAATATTTGTGAAATGACTAAGTGGGAGATAAATCAAGGATTTATGACTATTATTTGTTTTCATTTAAATAATATTTTCATCTTTTTATAGTTAATTTATTTGTTTTTTAACCACACACAAGAACAAAAAGATAAAAAATAAGTAATTTATATGGTTTAATAATTAATGTTAATATCTAATCCTTTTAATTATCTGGTAAAACCAATAACGAAATGAATTAATAGAAAAACCCTTTTCATGATTGTGAGTAGGTAAAATTTTCAAAACTCTCTTTAAAAGTCTCTCAACTATTTTTGTGTATCCTGCACAATTTTTGATTCTCACACTATAACACCCTATTACCTTTTTAGGTACATATAACCCCTTGTTTTTGATATCCTTATGTTTTGGTCTTGACTCAGGTTTTTTTGTTATTTTTTTTATAATTTTAGATGTTTTCATGGATTTTCACTATCTTCTCATGGTTAGGGAAAACAATGTGGTTTGGCATAGAAATCCACAAACTCAATGTTGAACCACTAGAATAGGAACATAGTTTTTCCAAACCATGAATCCACAACTACAAACCATGCACCCTTGTATAGTGGTAGTTTTTAAAGTTGGTTTATTATTAAACTAACCATGTGGACAAACTTTTCATCCCATAGAGAATCCCAGAAAGGGCACATTGTTTGGGCGTATGATTATTACTAACTATGTGGACCAACCCGAAAACTATATGTGAAATTTTTAATCCATTGATATTTTAAATAAAAATACTAGAACACCAGGTTTTATCCCTAATCCCCCCATTAAACCCAAATATGATTAATTTGTCTTTGTAGGCTCTCCAAATTTGACTTCTCTAACCTCTTCTCTTTGTGGATCAAAGAACTAGTGATTTTGTTTAACCTATATTCAATATGTAAATGTCCACTCATATAGTTTATTCTAATCTTAACTTTTCTCCTTTTTAGAGAGTGATTTACAATCATGATATTTATGGATCTTATCATTGAATTTATGGAATTTTATTTTAGGTTTTATTCCATGACTTACTTCGACTTTTTTTTTATCATTGGCATTTCCTACTACATGTATTAATTTGATCATGTGATTAAGGGTAAGTGGTTTCATAATGATTTATCCTATAATCAAAACCTAATATTTCATGATTGATTTGAAATGATATTCTAGTTGAGTTAAGAACCCACAGTTGAGATTATTTAATGTATGATATGAAATGGAATGAAAACTATTAAAACCTACCAATTTCAATATAATTGAAATTTTTGGGTAGATTTTGTGAAAGAAATGATGGATTGAGTTGAATGTTGAATTGATGAAATGATTTTATATTTATTCTTGGTAAAATTTTATTAAAATTAAAGATTAATTGAAAATTAATGAATTTTATTAAAACCTATGATTTTATTTTGAAATTTAAAAGGAAATGTTGAACTTGAAATTAGAAAATTGGATCATTAATAATTACTGAATTTGAAATGAATGATTTTCCCAAGAATGAATGATTGATTGAAATAAATTTTATATCAAGTAGTTAGTTTTTGATTTAGATAAGAATTCTAAGACTCTAACTCCCTATAAATGGGTTGATGATGAAAAAACTAACTAAAAAATATTTGTCATTATTTATAATGATGGTTTCTATAATGGTATTTTGATTAATTATCTTGATGGATTGGGAAATATGGAGTATGCAGACATAATTGACCCATGATGATTATTTAGAAGTTTGAGGGTACTATAATTAGAGATTAACATACCCCAGGGCTTATAAACACTATAATTTTTTTATTTTACTTTATTATGGATTCCATTATTTATAGAACACATGTGTTAATTTTAGTTATTTTATATCAAATATTAACTTTAAGAAAGTTTTGATATGTCTTTCATATTTTTATTATAAAGTATGTTTTGGTTTAAAAACATGTAAATGAATTTTCATGCCTTGTTTTATTTGAATTGAAACAATATATAGTTTAATTATTATGTAATTCATTATGGAACACATGGTGATACCCTACTATGCTATTTAAATCACACCCTACCACTTCCTTTTGGTGTTTCTAGATCATGTTTTCCTAGGTCCAAGAATAGGAAAATGCCAATTGGACGTAGTATTTATGCTTAATCAGTGTGTATCTATAGTGAGGATGATGATTAGGGGAGATATACTCCACTTGTTTCATAGGGTTTTAGAGACTATGTATTACTATATATTACTTTGTATTTTGAAGATATTTACTTTGGGTTGTTTATCTGATTGATTATGGTACCTTTCACCTTGAGGAGTGTTTGGAAAACTGACAATGTGTTGTTTTACCTCATACTACTTTATAATTATATATGGGGAAAACAATTTCTATTGATCTTTGATATGATACCAGGTGATAGTCTCCAACTTGAGGGGATTGGGAACATTTTTTGGTCCATTTAAGGACCAATCCTGGTATTAGTGTGCTAGTGTAATAGGGTTGGTTTATGAAAAAATGCTATCAGAGCAAGGTTGAAATTATTTCCATGATGTTTGTATGTAGTTTGGGATGTATTAGTAGATAAGAAGATGAATTATTATGAATTAAGAGAGATTTTTAAAAAATTTACTCTCCAAATATCATTTAGAAACTTTAATTCACCATGAGTGTTTTGGAAAAGTGTCTTTGAGGAATATTTTGATTCGATTTTAATGTTTTCCATACTTTTGATTTGAGTATCTAGAAATCACAGAAGTTTGAAATCCATCTGATGGAATTTATATTCTTATGTATTTTATTTTAGATGATGATATGTGTATCCTTAATGAAGTATTTTTTATTCCAATTGAATGTTTGTAGCATATTACCTCTAATAGATAGTTTTAGCAGACCACATGAGGAAGCTACTAGTGAAATATAGAAAGATAATCCTCTAGATGTTAATAATCTTATTGAGATTTTAGTGTATTTTTTACAATATCTTGGATAGAAATTTTCACTCGTACCCATTCAAGATCCCATAGTGAAACCTCAAAGGGATTTAGTTAAACATCATTTTCAAGAGTTTCTTCTCTAGAACCCACCATATTTCCAATAATAAAATGATCCTCAAGTGGGTAAGGATTGGTTGAAAAAAAATTGAAGTGCCTTTTGAGGTCTTGGAAATATCAAATTCTATTAAAGTGAAATGTGATAACTTCAATATTGAGGAGCCTATTTGGAGATGGTTTGATTTTAAGGTTACAATGAAGAAACATTAAGGATTTTAGTAAAAAAATTATAAATATAACTACATGAAGTAGTTTATCTAGAATATATGGCATTGGAATGTTTCATAGAGTTTATCACCCTTCAGTAAGGTGACCAAACTATGATTTAGTATACAAACCATTATTTCGAACCTATTCAGTTTTCTCCTCAGGTAGTGAAAAACGAGAAACAAAAAGAATGAAGATTTTATATGGGTATTTTATTTAATATCTTATCTTAGGTTTTCGTGTATAAAATCACTTCTCATGTACAAATACAAGATAGAGCATTGATGGATGATCCTGAATTGTATAGTTAGTCAGGTTTAAAGGGATCTCCTCCTACTCCTAGAGGTAGTTCTATTAGTTCATTTAAAGGAAATAGGAATTTTTATGAGTCTCATGGTGGTTTTTGATAGAAGACTTAATCCATAACTCCAGCAATATCTGAAATAATTCCTTTGACTTGATTTCAATGTGGAATGGTCAGGCATTCTAAGAATGTCTTCAATGTGGAACCCAAGATCTATGGTATGTGTGGTTGTTAAAGACAAATTTAGAAGTTCTATCAAGTCATTTATATACCGCATAGTGGTATGGGATCATCATACCCAACAAGTATTGTAGTAAAATCATATTCTTCATGAACTAAGGGGTTCCAGCTATATGAATCTAGAATGAATATTCTTTATGCAATGGAAGAGTCTCCTGATGATAATGATGTGGGTCCAGTGAAAGTGAGAGGTACCATCATTGTAACTACATATTTAGTGACTTATTGATTTAATATTATTATATATAACTTGTTCATATTGAACAATGTAGTTAATTTGATAAATATTATTTTGGAGATCTTTTATTATATGATGGATATTACTATCCCCTTCATAATAAAGATAGAATAGTGTATTTTATGTCCTTATTGAATTTTCTCTCTATTAGAGATTAACCTTTCATAAAATTTTCTAGTTCCTGACATAAAAACTCTAGTCATAATTCTCACAATGGAATGTATTATTAATCATAAGTCATATATTGATTATTATTTTCGGCGGGGCTCCTTTACCATTCCGAATAGGGTGTGTTGAATTTTTCAGGGAGAATAAGACCTAAGGTCAAGTAGGGGAAGATATCATTTTCTAGATTAGAGTAGAGTAATATTAGTGTTTGATTTTGAATTGATATGGGAATTTTTAAGATCTCGGAGTTTTTTGGTTCTTGACATGAAACCGCTATATTTCATTCTCAGAATGGATTGGATGATAACCCCTAAATCTTGGATTGAATATTATTTTCAGCGGGTCTCCTTTACAATGAAAAAATGGGGTGTGCTATGTTTTCTAGGGAGAATATGACCTAAGGTCTAGTAGGGTTGTACCTTCTTTCCCAATATGAAAAGTATAATATCAATGTTTTATTTTGATTTGGAGTGGAAATATTTGAGTTATGATCTTCCTCCAGTTTTCATTGAGTTTCCTAATATGATTCCTTCTAACATTCTTGTCTTGACACTAGTTAGTAAAGTATATTTCTCTCTAGATTTAGCATTGGGTACCCAACCCATCTCTATTCTTTCTTACCATATGACACAAGATAAATTGAAAGAGTAGATAAATTAGATAGATAAAATATTAGAGAAAGGATTTATATGCCTAAGTGTTTCACCTTGGGTGGAATATATTGTTTTTATAAACAATGTTTATGAAAAAATTCACCTTTCTATTAACTACAAAAAGTTAAATTGAATTATGATAAATAAAAAATATATGTTTGCATTAATTGATGATATTTTTTATTATATAAAACAAGATAAGTAGTTTTCAAAGATTTATCTAGAGTCTTGTTACCAATATTTGAGAATTAAAGAATCTGACCTTCCAAATACCACATTTAGGAGTAGGTATGGACATTATGAGTAACTTATTATGACTTTTGGTCTACCCAATTCTCCTAATGTTTTTATGTAATTGGAGAACAAGATATTCCATGAGTGTCTTGACTGTTTCATGGTGGTGTTAGTGGATTGTTTTTATTTAATCCAAAACTGAAAAAGACCATATACCTAATTTGGGAGAAGTCTTATAAATATTTAGATATCCCAGAATTGACATGAAGGTATTGAAATATAATTTCTTGAATCGAAAAGTGATGTTCTTGGGACATGTGGTATTGAAACATGGTATTTTAGTTGATCCTATGAAGGTGAAATCTGTTATGACATGGGTGAAACCGCATAATGTTTTCAATATTTGGAGCTTCTTGGTTTTGGTAGGGTATTAAAAATGGTTTGTTAAATATTTATAAATGATTTGTTCTCCAATTACTACTCTCATAAGGAAGAGAGAGAGAGGTTTTTTTGGGATTCAAAATTTCAGAATTCTTTTGATTATTTTAAGTGCCTTTTGAATTATACACAAGTGATGACTCTTATGAAGGTTGGGCATGATGATGTTGCCTTTTATGATGCGTTAGGTTCATGTTTGGGAAACATTCTTATGTAGGTTGATCACGTAACAACCTATGGTTCCATAAATCATAGTCCACATAAGAATAATTATCTAACCCATGATCTTGAACTTAGAGAATAAATGTATTTTCTTATGATTTTATGGAATTATCTTTTCATAGAATGGTTAACAATATTTTCCAACCATAAAAATCCGAGTTACATATTCTATGAAAAATATATGAACCTTCAATGGACGAATTGGGAAAATTTCCTAATTTTTTTTTCTTTAGATATTTACTACACCCATAGTAAGGGGAATGTCATTGCTGTTGATTTCAGAAATAAACTTCTAATCCAAGACAAGAAAGAATAATCAGAAGTTTATAATTTGATGGTTCACTTTTCCATTTTCATTTGGAAATATGGGGGTATATGATAGATATTTTTTGGAATAACATTTAACTGGCCTCTTCTATTCTTGATATGATTCTTCAAGAGAAACAAATTGATGATGGATTATGTGGAATTAGGGACATAATGTTTTGTGGTGATACCATTTATGAGTGTTCATTCTCCTACAAGGGTATTCTATTTTTTTGAAACTATTATTTTATTCCATTTTCAACAAGGAAATACGGGATGGTAGATTTCTATAATTCACAGTGTGTAGTTTAGGTAAAGACCCATAAAATTCAAGGGAATTTTTTTTCCTTTCTGAAATTTCTTTGGGATTTTACAAGAATGAAGTTTCTGACGGCACCTGATTCTGAGGCCCGGTGTGCCCGGAATCATTTTTCAAAGTTTAGCTCAGGTACGTTCAGTGAACGAATGAGTGGGTTTTCCTAACTTTTGGACCAGTGCTTGGAATCAATTTCCGAGGGTACCGATGGAATCTTAGCGGTGGTTTTCGCTTAAGAGGACTTTCACCTTGACGACAGATGATCAGGTTTGAGAGTTGGTTTTTGGGTTCACGTGGAATAATAAAATAAAATAAGTGACAACTTATTTTATCATTGTTGAACCCACGCCATGTGGATAGTGTTGGTTAAAATCTCCACATGGGAGTTGGTGGTGGGACCGCCACACCCTAACCTCCCATGGGAGGATAATTAGGGTGGGGACCACCCGAGCAGCATAACCTCCCACGAGAGGTTATGAAATGGGGTCCACATGGGGCTTAACCCCCCATTTAATGGGAGGGGAGGAAATCTCTCAATACACCCCCATTAATGAGAGAGACCCTCTTGGACTCTAACTCCCCTCTTAATGGAGGAGAATAAAACCTCCTCAACCCCCCCCCCCATTTAATGGGAGGAAACTCCTTGACCATCTCCTTGTTAATTAGGTGGGGACCATGCGGGACCCTAAACCCCCTCGAAACTCCCCAAATTAATTATGTCATCCACTCGGGCAATTAATTTGGCAGAGCCTCTCCACTTTTTGAATTTTTAATTGTGCCAACCTTTGTGAACTTAATCAAGTGGGGTCCACTTAATTAATTTCCACCACCAATAATTATAGATTATATTCTATTATTTTGGGCACGTTCTTGCGCCTTTTTGTGGAGAGCTTGAGAGAACTTCTTTCTCCAGTGAAGAACGCGAAGAACGCCGGTGATGCTTCTTCCCCGACCTTCTTCGGCCTTCTTCCTCGGAGCCCCCCTTTCTGACGTGGTGCTTCTCCGACAACCCTCCTTCCTCCCTCCTCGTCGTCAACGCACCGACGCATGAACTCGAAAGTGGAAGCGTGTGGTGAGGGACGTCATCATCTTCCCCCGCGACGCCACTTTCCACGACGCACTTCGAACATCATCTCGTTATCAAGGTAGGGGATTAATTATTTTTGTTCGTGAATACTTTCGTCGCCGTTCATCGTTTTCTAAATTGGGACTCCTTTTATCGCAATAACAGGAGGAGGTAGGACCACACGAACATGGCCGACTCTCCTTCCCCCTTGATGTTTGAACTCGTTGCGGCATGAGCAAAGGCAGCGCGGTGCCGTTGCACCGTGCGGAAACAATGAAGAATGGGCGAAGAAGCGCGGTGTCCTCGCGCCACGCCATTGAAGTCGAACAAGACACGGCGCCGTCGCGCCGCACCGGAGAACCACAAAGAGGTCGTGGCCAGAGCGGGGCCACGACGGAGGGGCACAGCGCCGTCGCACAGCGCCGATCGAACAAGGCCGCAGTGGTGCGGGGAGCGGTGGCCAAAACAGCCGACCGCCGGAGCAGGAGGGCGGGACCGCAGCAGTCCCGCGGTGGCAGCAACCAGCCGGCCGGACCGGGCCAGCCGGTTAAGGGGGAGACCAGGGGTTTGTAACCCTCGGATGGAACAAGGAGCGGCCCCCATGTGGGGGCCACAGCTCTTCAATCTGGGGGGCAGTGCGCCCCCCTGTTCCGCTCAGCTCGGCCAGCCGAGCTGGCCACGTGGGCCACCCGAGCGCGCCAGGCCACCGGCCGCCCAGGCCAGGCCGGGCTGCACCCACCGGGCCGGGCTGCGCCCTAATGGGCCAGACCCAGACCTGGTTCGGGTCGACCTGGGGGTGGTATCGGGCCGGGTCGGACCGGGCCCGGACCCCCTATTTTCAGATAGAACCATTCAAACCCACATAACTTGGGCTATAGACCTCCGATCGACGCACCATCAGATGAGATGCGATACTTGGATCGAGACGATCGTTTTGGTATATTACACTCAGGTTTTCAGAGAACTTTGGGTTCGGCTGGGTTGGTTTGAACATGAAACCAACCGGGCCCTCGGAGCGGAAACACTTATAAATTGAGCTCCGGACGTCCGATTGACGTGCCGTCGACTTTGTTGGATTCCTCTTAGTGAGACGGACCTTTTTGATTACTCTGCTCGAGGTTTGGATGTAGTTGGTGTATGGCCGGGTTGGTTTTGACTTAAAAACCAACCGGGCGCCTGGGACGAAAAAGCCAATAACTCTTAGACTGGGCGTCTGATTGACGCGCCGTCTGTCACGTTGAATTCCTTTTGACAATACGGAACTTTTGGATACATAAACTCCAGACTTAGTTTCAGTTGATGTATCATCCCATTGGCTCGTGGAGCAGACCCTCCCCGAACAAGCTTGCTATGTGCGGGAACCCTAGAGTTGGCTGCGACTACGACGACGATGAAGACTGCATGAGAATCATCCGTGGGTTTGACAACGACGACTAAAGCACTCAACGATCATGTGTGGATCAGTGCCTACCGATCCTGTGTGGATCATATCCTATGTGGGTCAGCGTTCAATGGTCTTGTGTGGGCCAGCGCATACCGATCCTATGTGGTTCAGATCCTGTGTGGATCATTGCACGGGTTAGTACCTATCGATCCTGTGTGGGTCATTGCGGGGGTTAGTACCTATAGATCCTGCGTGGGTCCGACGACTTAGTTGAATTAGTGGCTACATCTGATCATATCTATCGTCTTACGAAGAAGTATACCTGTGTGAGCTGAGCCTTGACTTCAATCAATATCTTTGATATGATTGACTTGCTTTCCTATGTGGATTGAGTTGTGTTATCCTGTGTGGATTGGGTTGTACTCTTTTGTGGATGTGATCGAACTTGGGCTCGGATGTTGGAGTCGAACGAGAATTGATGACTTAGGTATATGTATGGGCATATACCTAAGTAGTGTTGGTTTTTACTTCGTGATTGTATCTTTCCTTTGTGGATTATCCTCTGTGGATTCTGGGAGACCTTTGGGGTGCTCAGGGTCCCTATTGAGTAGCGTATACTCACCCCTGCACGGGCTATACCTGCACTACATTGTGTTGGATGCAGACGACGGAAAACGCTGATCATGGTTGATTCTTGTGAAGCAAGTCGGTACCTGGAGGTGGACCACTGGGCGGGACGTACACGGAGTGGACGGCTGGACCCGAGGAGCTGAGGAGGCTATCGGTACCCACCCTTTAGGTGGGACATCCAGTGGAAGACACGACGTTTCTTCTTTACTTTCAGTTGCTGTACTTTTTTTCTAGTTTTACTTTACTTTCAGTTTGGGTTTGTATTCTGACCCACTTAATTTTCCGCACTACTTTTTGTACCCAGTTTACTTGGTATTTACTTCTGCTTTCTTACTCTGTGGTGTTTTTTTACTTTATAAAGGAAATTCCTTCCCCTTTTTATCGGGATTTATGACTTGGTGCTAGTCGCCAGTCCCTGGCCTATGGGAGGCAGGCTTGGGGTAGTCACGACATGGGTCCCGAGGACGGATCGTGAAAAATTGGTATCAGAGGAGTTTGGTTCTACCGCAGAACTCACAACTCTGATCTTTTTCTATGTGAAGCAATAGTGTTAAGAGTATTGAGTGTGGTTATCAGTCCAGGGAGTCCAGTGTTGGTGTGGCGGCCGACGTATCCATACACCAGGACCCTGACTTCTGATTTCCTACTCAATGCACGAAAAAATTGATTGTATGTGTCTTTCAAAAGTTTTCTTTGTGATTAATTTGTGTCAGCTCACCAGGTATACTGTTTGACCGCGGCACACCTATTTTTTTAGGATGGTCCCACGATGGCAACCTGCTAGGGTTCTGAGCGTTGTGTGAGACGACAGCACACCGAGTGACGAGGCCTCGGTGCAGGGCCATTTGATAGCAGAGGCACCAGTGGTACCTCTACCCGCCGAGCCACCAATGCTACCAGCCCCAGCTGCTGATAGTGCACGTCACCTTAGTGCAATGCACGAGTTTCGGCGTAAGAGACTGCCCAGGTTCTGTGGGGAGATGAACCCTCAGGCAGCCAAGGATTGGCTGGAGGCGGTTGTGCGATTTTTCAGGTTAGTGGGGACACCAGCTGACCTCATGGTGATCCTCGCAGTGAGCCTCCTACACACGGCAACAGGCAGATGGTGGGGTTTGATACTCTAGGTGCACGATGAGGCATCACTCCTCTGGATGGACTTTGAGAGCCTCTTTCGCTCGATGTTTTTACCAGCCACCCTCCCTGCGGTGCGCATCCAGGAGCTTCTACATCTGCGGAAGGGCAGCATGATGGTCGCCCAGTACTCGGCGAGATTTATCGATCTCTCGCACTATTTGATGGACATGGTACGAGACCCATTCTTCCGGGCCCAGACCTTCGAGAAGGGATTGAGGCATGAGATCAGGGCATCACTGATCTCCCTCAGCATTCTGACACAGGCATGGATATTGGAACGATCCCTTCTCATTGAGATCTTTGTTGCTAAGCCTACATCAGCAGCAAGACCTACCACAGGGAGACACGTAGCAGAGTCTTCTGTAGCTGGTAGTCGATGGATGACACATGGGTCCAATCGAACCATACCCTCAGGCAGACGACCTCAGGACACTGGCTCAGAGGTGCGGGGCACATAGCACAGAGCCAGTCTTACAAGAGGCAGATAGTGATATGCATGCGGCGGGCATGGCCACATGGCTCGTGACTACCCGACCCGCCGTGTAGAGGAGCAACAAACGGTTGAAGGACCACCCAGGAAGAGGCAGAGGGTCGACTGTGGCAGTCCGCAGGGAGAAGGCGGACGAGGCAGAGGAGCTGCCCGAGAAGCAGGTGGTGGGAGATGCTTTGAGGATTTACCACCACCACCACCAGGAGGTCCACCCCGACCACAGGGAGCTGGCGGGCAAAGGCAGGCACAACTTCAGGCACCGGAGGCCTACGACCACGGCGCGCCTGAGATGATTCGAGGTACTATCTGTCTCTACTCCACCCTTGTTGAAGTTCTTATAGACACATGAGTGAGTCATTATTTCATTGACGCTGCCCTTGTTCGGAGCTCGGAGATTCCGACATAACCGTTGGATCGATCCTTTTGGCTAGAGAATCCTACGGGAGCAGACTCGGTGATTACACACTTGTGCCGGTAGTGTGAGATTACTCTAGGAGGCGAGAGCTTCGGATGGGATATTCTTGTAGCGGCGTCGAGGCTTTACGACGTCATCTTGGGCATGGATTGGTTATTTATAGTCCATGCTCATATTGACTGCATTAGGCACAAGGTACGATGTGTTCACACCGATGGGAGCAGGTTCACCTTCACCGGCGAGAAGGGAGCCTTTGTAGTGTAGGATGGACTCACACATAGGAGAGGAAAACCCATCACTCATCAGTTGGATAGCCTCATCCTAGGATCAGTTGACGTGCGGAGTCTGAGCTTACCTGCAGTGGTGGATCAGTATGAGGATGTTTTTTCCGATGACGTTCTAGGACTACCTCCTCGCAGAGAGGTAGACTTTTATATTGACCCGTACCTCGGGACAACCCCAATATCCACCCAGCATATCGGATGGCTCCCGCCGAGCTTCGAGAGCTACGGGTACAGCTGGAGGACTTGCAGGGCAAGGGATTCATCCGACCCAGTGTTTCACCCTGGGCTTCCCCAATATTGTTTGCCAAGAAGGCGGATGGGAGCTTGTGACATTGTCTTGACTATCGTCGCCTGAACCAGGTGATGGTGAAGAACAAGTATCCGCTACCGAGGATTGACGACCTCTTCGATCAGCTCAAGGGAGCACGGTGGTTCTCAAAGATTGACCTTAGGTCAGGCTATCATCAGCTTAGAGTTCGGTACAAGGACGTGCATAAGATGGCCTTCAGATGTCGGTATGGCCACTATGAGTTCTTGGTTATGCCATTCGGTGTAACCAATTCTCCAGCAGTGTTCATGGGCCTCATGAACAGGATCTTTCAGCCTTACCTCGATCGATTTGTCGTGGTCTTCATCAAAGACACATTGATATACTCGACAACTGAGGAAGAGCACGCTTACCACTTGCGGGTTGTACTGGACACACTCCGAGAGCACCAGCGTTATGGTAAGCTCTCGAAGTGTCAATTCTGGATACGTGAGGTCCACTTCTTGGGACACGTCATCTCTGAGGAGGGAGTTACGGTGGATTGATAAAACACTATTTTTTTGAATATTTTATTGATAATAAATGATATAATTTACTCACATTGTGTTAAATATGTTTATTTATAAAATATTTGGGATTTGATCATTCATTTGAAAATTTGGAGAAAATTCCAGTTTTACCCTTTATAGTGCACTGTAGTATTTCGAAGATAAATATTGTTATATTTATTATTTAAATTTGAAATTTTGTAACAGTGTTCCTACCTTAATGTTATACAACTTTAATTCAGGACACTAGAGCTGATAAGTTCATTTGGATGGAGTAAATGGGACATTAAGACAATGGTGGGATGGACTCGGCAAAATGGACATGGGTTCTGTATTTGGGTCATATATTCTGAATACGGGCTTGGATTGAGCCCAAATATTGAGAAAAGCTCTGGGACATGATTTGGAACAAATAATCCTTCTGGAAGGCCGGTCAATACACGTGTTTTTGAGGTCAACTAGGCGGTGCAACTTGGAATAAAATATTTTTCCGAGGTTTTCATTTCTCACTTAAAAAGTTATGTATCCCTATCCCTCACAAACACTATTTAAAGGGGGTTTTAACTCTTTGAGAGGGCTGGTATAGGATTTGGGAAGGTGTGGAATAAAGGGTGTCTCTTGGGATCCCCTCACAACTCTTGGAAGAAGTAAGCCTTTGTGAAAACCTCTCTTCCAAAAAGGCTCTCCTCTCCCTCCTCTTCTTTGTATTTCTTTTATTTCATGTTTGTTTCTTGAATTTTTCTTCAAATAATATTCTATGTTATTCCCTATTATTATTATCTTAATATTATTAATTGGGTTGGAATCAAGAGTGGATACAAGATTGGGTTCTACCCTTTCAATCCTTGGCTTATGAAAAACGTTTCCACGATGACTACACCGCCCATGGAAGAGTAGTTCTTTTTAGTAATTGATCGACCTATATCCTTATTCATTTAATTATTTTGAATCATTGAGATAATTTAATTCACTTAATATGATCCAACGATTGTGTTTTTAAATTTCAAGAAACTAAGCAAGCAATTTAACAATTAACACAAAACACACGAGGTCGGGAATTGTGTAAATTGTGAGAGCACAATCTTAATCGGTAATACAAGACCATACGAGATAAATTTGTAGAGTTCAAATATAATCCCTAAACACAATTCATCCTCATTTCCAGAATGGATATGTGCTCTAATTAACCACTGACCATAAGCTAACCTTAGAACAACAATCAAAGTAGGGTGCTTCGATTGCGTGTTCCGAAGCTATCCTAGGGTTTAAGTAATTTCATCTTTGTGGTTAAGTTAACTCTCGTAGGGTTCGAGAGATAAAATATTAGGGGATCATAATTAAGTGGATATTGATTTAAATGATAATGATTAATAAGTGAATGAAGATGTAGAGTTAGATAGATTACGCATTTTAAAATATTTTCTAAAAAAACATCTTCTTGTTGTTTCTTTTTAATCAAACTTCATTTCAAAATTAAAAACAAAAAAAATGCAATCTTCTTCCAGAAAACTTCTTCTAGATTTATTAACTATAAAAAAACACCCCATACTTTCAAGTAGTGTTTTTATTCCCTTTTATTTTGTTTCTATAATAACTCTGAAAAGTGGTTTTAATTCACTTCCTCCTTTGCGAGACGACCTTGGTCAGCCACTCTGCTGCACCTAAGTACCCCAAAATGACACTAATCATTTGAGGGCACCCACGATAGTGCTCTATCAAATTGGTGCCATTTCCAGGGAGGCAAGTAATTTATTCAACCATTTAGAGGTATTTCTTTTATTTCTCATTTTATTTTTTTCTTCACCTCTCTATTTCATCTTTCCCCTTTCTCAAGTTTTTTTTCATGCTCTTCTTTTCTTTTTGGACCATCAACTCAACTTCACATTTTTATTTTACTATGGTCCACTTTCTTTATTTTCATTTTTATTTGAATTATGACACGAACTAATCCCGATGATCTCTTAGATCATGACCCTGAGATTGAACGTAGCCTTAGGGCACGAATCAGACATTCTCAATCTATGGGAAGTTTCAATATTCTACTAGTTGGTGAATTCCTCTATTCTGGAAACATTAGAATTGGAAGTTATTAAACTTCAAACATAAAAGAAGAACCAATGGCTGAAAACAATGGAAATTATCTTAATAGAACCATTCGAGAATTGGCTGAACCTGATATTAACTATCAACCAAATTGTAATGCATACCCAAATCTCGAATCGGACTTTGAACTAAAATCTGGGTTAATTCACTTACATCCAAAGTTTCATGGCTTATCTGGTGAGGATCCCAATAAAAACCTTAAGGAATTTAATGTGGTTTGCTCAAAATTAAAACCAAGAAATGTTTATGAAGATAAAATTAAATTAATAGCATTCCCATTCCACTTGATGGAGCTGCAAAAGATTGGATGTATTATTTGCAACCTGAGGATGTAACATGTTGGAATTATTTGAAACGTCTTTTCCTGCAAATATTTTTCCAGCATCAAGGACCACATCCATTCAAAAGAAGATATCGGGGATCAAGAAAGCACAAAGGGAGTCAATGTATGAGTATTGGGAGAGATTCAAGAAGTTATGCGCAAGCTGTCCGCATCCCCAAATCAGTGAGTAACTCCTCATCCAATACTTCTATGAAGGACTCACACCCATGGAGAGGAGCATGGTTGATGCTGTAGCTAGAGGAGCATTGGTGGACAAGACACCAGCAGCCGCATGTGCATTGATCGACAAGATGACCCAAAACTCCCAACAATTTGGTGATAGAGGTACACCACATGTCTGGGGAGTACATCAGGTAAGTCCTTCCTCTCTTGAAAGTCATTTTATTGATACCAAGTTGGAAGAATTGACCACTATGGTGAGGAAAATTTCTTTGGCACAAAAGACATCTCTACCCCCTCTTTCAAGGACTTGTGGTATTTGCACTGAGACAAGCCACCCAACTGACTGTTGCCCACAACTCCAAGAAACAGAAGATTGTGCAGCAGTGTTCCCTGGGAGACCATATCAGCAGTAACAACAACAACCATATCCCCAAAGGAAGTTTGATCCAGCATACAACCAAGGGTGGAAAGATCAAGTGGACATGAGGTATGTCCCTGGACAACAAAAAAGGCCACCCTTTCAACAAAACTTCCAGCAGCCTCCGCCTTACCAACAGGGTTTCCAACAACCCCAAAGGAGATTTGAAGCCCATGCATCAACAAGCCAGCAACAAGGGAATCCCCCACCAAAGGTAGATTCTAATACTGATGATCTTTTGAAGAAAATTGTTCTTAATCAACAGAATGAGCTGAAGAGTCAAAGTTCGGAGCTGAGGGAGTTAAAGACTCAAATGATCCAGATTGCCACCGCCCTCCAAGAACTTGTAAGTAAGAATTCTGGAAATCTACCTTCCCAACTTACTCCAAATCCAAAGGGGAATGTTAGTGTCATCACATTGAGAAGTGGGAAGAAAATGAACGATACATCTGTACCTACCATTCCACCGAGATTCACCTCAACTCCAGAGAATCTGCATTCCATACCAACTGAGGAGCAATCCAAGGAGAAAGATAAACGTAAGAAAAAGATTGATGATGTTCCTCCTAAACCCCTTCCTTTTCCAAACAGGGTTGTTCAAACCAAGAAGATGGCTGAAGAAGCAATGAAAAAGGAGGTTTTGGACACATTCAGGCGTGTGGAGATCAACATTCCTCTACTTGAAGCCATTAAGCAAATCCTAAGGTATGCCAAATTCTTAAAACAACTCTGCACTAATCGAAGAGGGCTCAAGAGAAATGAGAGGATCAACCTTGGAAGGAATGTCTCGGCACTCATTACACCAACTCTAGCAATGCCAAAAAAGTGGAAGGATCCCGGGAAATTCACCATCCCATGTACCATAGGGGAGTTGCACTTCTCTGATGCTCTTTGTGATTTGGGAGCTTCCATAAATGTGATGCCTCACTCTGTATTCTCTTCCTTGCAGGTTGGGGAGTTGAAGCCAACAAGAGTAGTGGTGCAGTTGGAAAATAGAGCTACAACTTATACAGCGGGAGTCCTTGAGGATGTACTTGTCCGGGTAAGAGAAATTATCTTCCCAGCAGATTTCTACATGATTAACATGGAGGAAGACCAGGTAAGTTCTCATGCCCCCATTATCATTTATAGAACCTTCCTCAAAACTGAAAAACCTATCATAAATGTCAATGAGGGTACACTTTCCATGGAATTTGGAGATGATGTTTTGATATTTAATGTTATGGATTCCATGAAGTACCCCTCAGAGGACCATTCTGCTTTTGTTATCTCCCATTTTGAACCACCAAATATAAACTCCATAGAATTTTATTGTACTATTCTTAGGAAGATTATGAGAATTGGATTGAGTTTGATGTCTAAGAGAACTTCCACACATGTTGCTGATACACAATCCTTTCTTGGATTTGATTTTTATGTGGATTCATATTCTGATTTTGATCATGTTCACTCTGATTATGACATGGATGTTGAGTATGCTGATGGATTTGATGCTTTATTCTCTGATTTTGATGATTTTTATTCTGATACTGATGTTCATTGTGTAGATATGTCTGTTGCATCAATTTATCCATCCATACATCACCCCCTACATTGGAACTCAAGCCATTGCCCCCAAATCTTAAATATGCATACTTGATGAGTGGCGATAGATTACCTGTTATCATTACTAACAATATCTCTTTTGAAAATGAAGAAAAACATTTGAATCTATTGAGAGATAACATTAGGGCAATTGGTTGGACATTGGCAGACATATCAGGTATTAGCCCCTCTATTTGCATGCATAGGATTCTTTTGGAGGATGGGTCTAAACCGGTGAGGCAATCACAAAGGAGACTCAATCCAACACTTTTGTAGGTTGTTAAAAAAGAAGTTGCAAAATTGCTCGAGGCAGGTATAATCTATCCTATTTCAGATTCTCAGTGGGTAAGTCCAATTCAGTTTGTGCCTAAGAAAACTGGTTTCACTGTTTTAAAAAATGAAAATGATGAGTTAGTTCCTGTGAGAGTTCAAAATAGCTGGTGAGTGTGTATTGATTATAGGAAACTGAATAAATACACTCATAATGACCATTTCCCACTTCCATTCATTGACCAGATGCTTGAGATACATGTAGGTAGGACGCATTATTGCTTCTTGGATGGTTTCTCTGGCTATTTTCAGGTTCCCATTGCAGCATAGGACCAAGAGAAGACGACATTCACCTACCCATTCGATACCTTTGCTTACAGAAGGATGCCATTTGGACTTTGCAATGCCCTAGGTACCTTCCAGAGATGCATGGTGAGTATTTTCTCAGATTTCATTGAGACCTGCATGGAGGTATTTATGGATGATTTTACAGTTTATGGATCCTCATTTGATGATTGTCTCTCTAGTTTGAGTGATGTGTTGCATTGTTGTATTGAGAAGAATCTGGTCTTAAATTTTGAAAAATGTCATTTCATGGTCGAAAAGGGAATTGTCTTAGGTCATATAGTGTCAAAACATGGAATTGAAGTTGATAAATCTAAGGTAGACATTATTTCATCCCTTCCATATCCTACATTTGTGTGTGATGTTCGATCATTCCTTGGACATGCTGGATTTTATCGATGCTTCATCAGAGATTTTAGTAAGATCACTCTACCCTTATCTCGATTGCTTCAAAAAGATATTTACTTCAATTTTGATGATTCATGCAGGGTATCATTTGATGAGCTAAAGAAGTGTATGACCACTCCACCGATCATAAAGCCCCTACGGTGGGACCTTCCATTTGAGAATATGTGTGACGCCTCAAACTTCACGGTTGGAGCGGTCTTATCTCAGAGGGTGGAAGGACGTTCACATGTGATCGCCTATGTATCAAGGACACTGGATTCAGCCCAATAAAATTACACAACCACAGAAAAGGAGTTTCTTACTGTCATATTTGCCTTAGATAAATTCCGTTCATATTTATTGGGTTCTAAAGTAGTTTTTTCTGACCATGAAGCTTTGAGGTACCTCCTAAAGAATCCAGATGCAAAGCCACGACTTATCCGTTGGATGATCCTTCTTCATGAATTTGATATTGAGATAAAGGACAAGAAGGGATTAGAGAATTTAGTGGCAGACCACATGAGTAGGCTTACTCACACACTAGAGGATGACACCTTGGACCAGGTACCACTTCGGGAAACTTTTCCTGATGAGCATCTTTATTCCATCTCAGGTATGCATCCTTGGTATGCTGATTTAGTGAACTACATTGTTTCCTCTTAAATCCCTGCAAATTTAATGAAATATCAAGTCTACAAATTAAAAAGTGAGTCTAGGTATTATGTGTGGGATGATCCTTACCTTTGGCGCATGTGTAGTGACCAAGTCATTAGGAGGTGTGTTCCCGATCATGAGTTTGAGTCTGTTTTGCATTTCTGTCATTAACTTGCTTGTGGTGGACACTTTGGACCCCAACAAACATCTAGGAAAGTTTTGGACTCTGGATTATATTGGCCTAGTTTATTCCATGATGCCCATGTGTTTTGTAAGTCATGCTCTCGTTGCCAACACACTGGTAATATTTCTTGGAGACATGAGATGCCCCAACAACCCATACTATTCTGTGAGATTTTTGATGTATGGGGCATTGATTTTATGGGTCCTTTTCCTAGTTCATTTGGATTTTTGTATATTTTGGTTGCTGTTGATTATGTGAGTAAATGGGTGGAGGCCAAGGACACCAGGACTGACCATTCTTATGTTGTTGTGGACTTTGTCAAAGCACATATTTTTTGCAGGTTTGGAGTACCAAAGGCCATCATCAGTTACCAAGGGACACACTTTTGCAATATTAATTTTGCTTCCCTCCTTAGAAAGTATGCGTGACACACAAAACATCAACACCATACCACCCCCAAACAAATGGCTAGGCTGAGGTTTGAAATCTTGAGTTGAAACAAATATTGGAGAAAATAGTGCAGCCAAATAGGAAGGATTGGAGCAAGCGCTTGGATGATGCATTGTGGGCTTATAGGATAGCATACAAGACACCCATTGGTAGGTCCCCATTTAGGATTGTTTTTGGGAAAGCATGTCATCTCCCAGTGGAAGTCGAGCATCGAGCATATTGGGCTATAATGAAATGCAACATGGATTTGGCCCAAGTTGGAATTCAAAGGAAGTTGAAAATTCAAGAGCTTGAGGAGATTCGATTGTCATCATATGAGAACTCAAGGCTCTACAAGGAAAGATAAAAATCAGCTCATGACAAAATGATCCAACAAAGGGAGTTTTATGTTGGAGAGAAAGTCCTTCTCTACAATTCACGACTGAAGCTGATGCCTGGTAAGTTGCGTTCCAGATGGTTAGGTCCTTATATTGTGACTAATGTTTTTCCTTATGGTGCAGTGGAGATCACACAAGAGGAAACTAGAAGGAGATTTACAGTCAATGGGAAACTTTTGAAGAGATACATTGAGGGACTTCCTACTAATGCAGTGGATTTTATCACACTGCATGGCCCCATCATCACTTGAGCACATCAGGATGTTCCTAATCCTTTCACTTTTATATTATTTGTCCTATTTAAAAATTCTACATTTCATGTGCGTATATAATCTCATGGGTTTACATTGAGGACAATGAAATATTTTAAGTGTGGGAGAGGGAACCTTTTAGTTTAGTAATTTCAATTGTTTTCCTCTTTTAAAAAAAAACCCAAAAAAAAATTGTGTGTTTTTCAAATTTTGTGTGTTTATTTTTTTTTTAAATTTTCTTTGTGTTTTTTAAATTTTTGAGCTGAAATAATTCTCATCACAATTTTTAAATTCATATCAATGAGTGAAACAAATTATCCCTTGAAACTAAGCTTAAATGAATGCTGAAATGACTTTGTATCAAGTTCAAATATTTAGTAATTTCATGAAAAGTACACTGAATTTTGAATCCCATGCCACATCTCAGTGTCTTTATATTTGAAATCACTTTCCTGTGAGGCTTCTGAACCACTATTTTCATATTCTTTACATTCACCTCACTTATTGAGAGAAACAAACCATGCTTGATTTAACCAGAATTTGATCTATTCCTGTCAAAACTTGAGGTTTTAAGATACATATGTTTAAATGATTGAGGCATTTGTTTGGTATTAAAGCCCCTATTTCAAAGAATCCTTTTTTATAATGGCCTACCTTGAATATTTAATCCTTGTAGCCCTTAGAATCCATGCACATCCTGTAAGGTTAGCCACATTACAAGCCAATTTTCCCTATCCATCCAACTCTTGAAGTGAAATTGCATAATCTAGTTGAGCTTAAGTGTGGGGGAAGCTGTCTTGTGTTGTGCCACCACATTCTTTGATAGTTTGGGTGGAAAATTAAATTCTGAAGAGATGTGTTTTCTACTGAAGAAAGCCATTATATTGAAAGCTGTGCCTTTTCTGGAGCTTTCATGACAAGTGAAGCTGTGCCTTTTCTGGAGCTTTCATGACAAGTGAAGCTCTGCCTTTTCTGGAGCTTCTAACTGAGGTGGAAAGCTGTGCCCATCTGGAGCTTTCAAGAAAATCATGTTTGAGAAGATTGAAATTTTTTATGCTCAAATGATGAATGGTGTAAACCTTTCATGACTTTTCATTATGATGGAGCTGAATTGATACTATGTGGATTGAGGAGAAGACCATATTTAAGTGAAAATTAGATTAATGCAATTTTTCTTCAAAAAGAGTCAAGCCCTCCTCATTCAGCCTCATATTTTTTCACTTCTTAATCCTACCAACCTAAAGCCACAGAACAACCCTGAAAAGTCCTCGTGATAAACATATGTCCTTGACTGACATCGGGTGGAGATGTAGGAATTTATCAAGCCTATGGTGACCCTTGTATGAGTTTGGATGAGAAAGACATTGCTAAAAAAATTGATATTTGTGTGATGAGAGAAAATTCAAGTGAGGTAAGTGTTTTGTGCGTGGGAGGATAAAGGAAGTGGAAATATATTGAGTAATATCAATGAAGAACTTGAAATAATGGTTTTTTATGAGGCATGATATATTTTTTTTTCTTAGTGTATAATTGTTTGATGTCAAGGATATGTGTTTTAAAATTGGTTTTGATTTGATATTTATGTTTACTTGACATGAGGTTTTTCCCAGGAGTATAAAAGGGTAAGTGTGGGGGAGTTGATAAAACACTATTTTTTTGAATATTTTATTGATAATAAATGATATAATTTCCTCACATTATGTTAAATATGTTTATTTATAAAATATTTGGGATTTGATCATTCATTTGAAAATTTGGAGAAAATTCCAGTTTTACCCTTTATAGTGCACTGTAGTATTTCAAAGCTAAATATTGTTATATTTTTTATTTGAATTTAAAATTTTGTAACAGTGTTACTAATGTAATTTTATAAAACTTTCATTCAGGACACTAGAGCTGATAAGTGCATTTGGATGGCGTAAATGGGACATTAAGACAATGGTGGGCTGGACTCGGCAGAATGGACATGGGTTTTGTATTTGAGCCATATCTTCTGCATACGGGATTGGATTGAGCCCCAAATTTGTGGAACGCTTGGGGAACTGATTTGGCACAAATAATCCTTCTGGAAGGCTGGTAAATTCACGCGTTTTGGAGGTCAACTAGGCGGTGAAACATGGAATAAAATATTTGGCCGAGTTTTTCATTTCACACTTAAAAAGTTATGTATCCCTATCCCTAACAAACTCTATTTAAATGGGGTTTTAACTCTTTTAGAGGGCTGTCGAGGATTTGGGAAGGTGTGGCCTAAAGGGTGTCTCTTGGGAGCCCCTCACAACTCTTGGAAGAAGTAAGCCTTTGTGCAAACCTCTCTTCCAAAAAGGCTCTCCTCTCCCACCTCTTCTTTGTATTTCTTTTATTTCATGTTTGTTTCTTGAATTTTTCTTCAAATAATCTTCTGTGTTCTTCCCTCTTCTAATTCTCTTAATCTTCTTAATTGGGTTGGAATTAAGAGTGGAGACAAGATTGGGTTATACCCTTTCAATCCTTTGCTTATGCAAAACGTCTCCATGATGACTACACCGCCCATGGAAGAGTAGTTCTTTTTAGTAATCGATCAACCTGTATCCTTCTTCATTTAATTATTTTGAATAATTGACCTACTGTAATTCACATAATATGATCCATGAATTGTGTTTTTAAATTTCAAGAAACTAAGAAAGCAATTGAACAATTAACACAAAACACGTGAGGTCGGGAATTGTGTAAATTGTGAGAGCACAATCTTAATCGGTAATACAAGACCATACGAGATAAATTTATAGAGTTCAAATATAATCCCTAAACACAATTAATCCTCATTTATACAATGGATATGTGCTCTAATTAACCACTGATCATAAGCTAACCTTAGAACAACAATCAAAGCAGGGTGCTGCGATTGCGTGTTCCGAAGCTAGCCTAGGGTTTAAGTAATTTCGTCTTTGTGGTTAAGTTAACTCTCGTAGGGTTCGAGAGATAACAAATTAAGGGATCATAATTAAGTGGATATTTATTTAAATGATAATGATTAATAAGTGAATGAAGAGGTAGAGTTAGATCGATTACGCCTTTTAAAATATTTTCTAAAAAAACATCTTCTTGTTGTTTCTTTTTAATCAAACTTCATTTCAAAATTAAAAACAAAAAAAACGCAGTCTTCTTCCAGCAAACTTCTTCTAGATTTATAAACTATAAAAAACCACCCCCATACTTTCAAGTAGTGTTTTTATTCCCTTTTATTTTGTTTCTAGAATACCTCTGAAAAGTTGTTTTAATTCACTTCCTCCTTTGAGAGACGACCTTGGTCAGCCACTCTGCTGCACCTAAGTACCCCAAAATCACACTAATCATTTGCGGGCGCCCATGAAAACACTCTATCATGGATCCTACGAAGATCGAGGAAATTCTAGATTGGGAGCCACCTAGGATCGTGACGGAGGTGCAGAGTTTCTTGGGTCTAGCTGGGTACTACTGGAGATTTGTGCCAGACTTCTCCAGAGTTGCGGCACCACTTTAATCTTTGATGAAGAAGGGGAAACCCTTCGTGTGGTCAGATAGATGTCAGTAGAGCTTCTAGGAGCTGAGACAGAGATTGACCAGCGCACCTATCTTGAGGATACCAGAGGAGGGAGTAGGGTACGTAGTCTACTGCGATGCATCGGCGACTAGACTCGGATGTGTCCTAATGAAGGAATGGATAGTGATCACCTATGGATCACATCAGTTGAGGCAGCATGAGAAGAACTACGCTACCCATGACCTGGAGTTAGCAGCAGTGGTCTTCGCTCTGAAGATGTGGCGACACTACCTGATGGGTGAGCACTTTACAGTCTACATTGACCACCAGAGTCTCAGGTATATCTTCTCGCAGAAGGACCTGAACCCGAGACAATGGTGATGGCTCGAGTTCCTCCAGGACTATGACTTCGAGATAGTCTATACTCATGGAAAGGGAAACGTAGTAGTCGATGCTCTCAGCAGGAGGACGAGAATTTAACTACTTGGGGAGGCGACAGATCAGCTAGCTGCTTTGCAGATATCCTTCATGGATAGTGATGGAGCATCCTTTGTACAGTCACTCATAGTAACTCCTCCACTTCTACAGTGGGTCAGAGAGGCACAACATGGGGACGATGCCTGTGAGACACGGCGTGTGCAGATATCCTCAGGACAGGCACCTGATGGATTCTCTGTGGGAGGAGAGCACATCATCTTTTTCAGAGGATGTACCATGGTACCAGCTGCTTTACAGGAGGAGGTGCTGAGGGATTTCCACACTTCCCCTTTAGCAGTACATCCAGGAGTGGCGAAGATGTACCAGGAACTCAGACGACAACACTGGTGGATTGGTATGAAGAAGGTTGTGGCAGAGTTAGTTTCTCGATGCCTCACCTGCCATTAGGTGAAGGTAGAGCAACGGGTACCAGTATTCTTGGTACAACCCTTGGAGGTCCCAGAGTGGAAGTGGGATGGGATATCTATGGATTTCATTACTGGACTTCCACATACTTCCAGAGGTCACGACTCTATTTGGGTGATTATCGACCGACTCAGAAAGTCGGCTCACTTATTACCTATCAGAGAGTAAGGCTCAGTAGAGATCTTGGGATGTCTCTAAGTTCAGGAGATTGTGCGGCTTCATGGTGTGCCATCATCTATCGTCTCCGATCGAGATGCTCATTTTACTTCCCGGCTTTGGAAGGGGTTATAGGAGGCATTCGGGATGCAACTACGTTTGAGCACCACCTTTCACCCTCAGACGGATGGTCAGATGGAGAGGACCATTCAGAATCTCGAAGACATGCTCCGCGCATGTGTCCTAGACTTTGGTCGAAGTTGGGAGAACCACCTACCCTTGGTGGAGTTCGCGTACAACAATAGCAACCACTCCACCATCGGGATGGAACCATACGAGGCATTGTACAGCCGACCTTGCAGATCACCTCTGTGCTGGACAGACCCTGGGGAGTCAGCACTTGTGGGACCAGAGATGGTCCAGGCCATGACAGAGAAGGTCCAGGTCATCCAGGATCGGATGCAGACAGCTCAGATCCAGCAGAAGTCTTATGATGAGAGGAGGCGGAGGCCACTATAGTTCGAGGATGGTGACCACATCTTCTTGCGGGTCTCACCTCGGCGTGGATTACAGAGATTTGGCCGAGGCGGCAAGTTATCTCCGTGCTTCATTGGACCATTTCAGGTCCTCAGCAGGATAGGCGAGGTGCCTTATCACCTAGCGTTACCACCTCAATTGCACCGGGTGCACGACATCTTCCAAGTATCTCAGCTGAGGAGATACGTGCACCACCCGACGCATATCATTGACCACGGGGAGTTGGACGTTGATGATGGGGAGACTTTTTCAGAGGTCCCAGTGGAGATCGAGGATCGACAGGAGTGGGTCCTACGTGGACGGTTGATACCTCTAGTGCGCATCAGATGGCAGCACGGGAACCTCCAGGAGATCACTGGGGAGCGGTAGGCTCAGATGCGTGCTCAATACCCACATTTGTTCCCCTAGATTATGATGTATCTTTACGGGGACATAAAGCCCTGAGGTGGGAGTAATGTAAAGATCCGTAAAATTGAATGGAAATTTTTTCCCTTTCTTAATTTTCCTTGGGATTTTACAAGAACGCAGTTTCTGACAGCACCTGATTCCGAGGCCCGGTGTGCCCGGAATCATTTTCAAAAGTTTAGCTTGGGTACATTCAGTGAACGAATGAGTGGGTTTTCCTAACTTTTGGACCGGTGCTCAAAATCTATTTCCGAGGGCACCGATGGAATCGCAACGCCGGTTTGCAGTTAAGAGGAATTTAATCTCGATGGAAGATGATCGGGTTTGAGAGT
Source organism: Viscum album (assembly GCA_963277665.1). Lineage (NCBI taxonomy): Eukaryota > Viridiplantae > Streptophyta > Magnoliopsida > Santalales > Viscaceae > Viscum > Viscum album. The sequence continues at coordinate 913,820,124 of OY728145.1, forward strand.
TTCTTTTTTGGTTCACGTGGTATAATAAAATAAAATAAGTGACAACTTATTTTCTCTTTGTTGAACCCACACCATGTGGATAGTATTGGTTAAAATCTCCACATGGGAGTTGGTGGTGGGACCTGCACACCCTAACCTCCCATGGGAGGATAATTAGGGTGGGGACCACCTGAGTAGCATAACCTCCCATGATAGGTTATGACATGGGGCCCACATGGGGCTTAACCCCCCATTTAATGAGAGGGGAGGAAATATCTCAATACTCCCCCATTAATAGGGCAGTGCCTCTTGGACTCTAACTCCCCTCTTAATGGAGGAGAATAAAACCTCATCAACCCCCCATTTAATGGGACGAAACTCCTTGACCCTCTCCTTGTTAATTATTTGGGGACCACCCGGGCCCCTAAACCCCCTCGAAACTCCCCAAATTAATTATGTCATCCACTCGGGAAATTCATTTGGAAAAGCCTCTCCACTTTTTGAATTTTGAATTGTGCCAACCTTCGTGAACTAAATTAAGTGGGGCCCACTTAATTAATTTCCGCCACCAAGAATAATAGATTATATTCTATTATTTTGGGCACGTTCTTGGGCCTTTTGGTGGAGAGCTTGAGAGAACGTATTTCTCCAGGGAAGAACGCGAAGAACGCCGACGATGATTCTTCCCCGACCTTCTTCGGACTTCTTCCTCAGAGCCCCCCTATCTGAGGTGGTGCTTCTCCGACGACCCTCCTTCTTCCTTCCTCGTCGTCAACACACCGATGCACGAACTCGGAAGTGGAAGCGTGCAGTGAGCGACGTCATCATCTTCCCCCGCGACGCCGCTTTCCGCGACGCACTTCAAACATCATCTCGTTATCAAGGTAGGGGATTCATTATTTTTGTTCGTGAATACTTTCATCGCCGTTCATAGTTTTCTAAATTGGGTCACCTGTTATCGCAATAACGGGAGGAGGTCGGACAGCACGAACACGGCTGACTCTCCCCCCCCATGATGTTTGAACTTGTTACGGCATGAGCAAAGGAAGCGTGATGCCGTTGCACCGTGCGGAAACAATGAAGAATGGGCGAAGAAGTGCGGCGCTGCGCAGTAAAAGTCGAACAAGCCGCGGCGCCGTCGCGCCGTGCCAATCGGACAAGGCCGCGGTGGTGCGAGGAGCGGTGGCTGGAACCGCCGGCCGCCGGAGCAGGAGGGTGGGACCGTAGCGGTCCCGCGGCGGCAGCAACCGGCCGGCCGGACCGGGCCAACCGTTTCAGGGGGAGACCGGGGGTTCGTAACCCCCAACTGGAACAAAGAGCGGCCCCCACATGGGGGCCGCGACTCTTCAATCGGGGGGGGGGGGGGGCAGCGCGCCCCCCTGTTCCGCTCAGCTTGGCCAGCCGAGCTGCCCATGCGGGCCGCCCGAGCGTGCCTGGCCATCGGCCGCCCAGGCCGGGACGGGCCGCGCCCAGGCCTGGCCGGGCCGTGCCCAGGCCTGGCCGGGCTGTTCCCACCGGACCGGGCCGTGCCCTAATGGGCCGGACCTGGACCCGGTTCGGGTCAACCCAGGGGGGGTATCGGACCGGGTCGGACCGGGCCCGAACCCCCTATTTTCGGACTGAACCGTTCAAAAGCCCATAACTGGGGTTACAGAACTCCGATCGAAGCACCGTTAGTTGTGATGCGATCCTTGGATCGAGACGGTCATTTAGGTATATTACACTCTAGTTTTCGGAGAACTTTGGGTTCGGCCAGGTCAGTTCGAACATGAAACCAACCGGGCCCTCGGAGCGGAAACACTTATAACTTGAGCTCCGGACGTCCGATTGACGTGCCGTCGACTTTGTTGGATTCTTATTAGTGAGACAGACCTTTTGGATTACTCCGCTTGAGGTTTGGACGTAGTTGGATTATGGCCGGGTTGGTTTTGACTTAAAAACCAACCGGTCCCCTGGGACGAAAAAGCCAATAACTCTCAAACCGGGCATCTGATTGACGCGCCGTCTGTCACATTGAGTTCCTTTTGACGATACAGAACTTTTGGATAAATCAACTCCAAACTTCATGTCAGTTGATGTATCAGCCCCTTGGCTCGTGGAGCAGACCCTCCCCGAACGAGCTTGCTGTGTGCGGGAACCCTAGAGATGGCTGCGACTGCGACAGCGATGAAGATTGCATGGGAGTCCTCCGTGGGTTCGATAGCGACGAATACAACACTCAGAGATCCTGTGTGGATCAGTGCCTACCAATCCTGTGTGGATTAGATCCTGTGTGGGTCAACGCTTAGTGGTCCTCTGTGGGCCAGTGCATACCGATCTTGTGTGGGTCAGATCTTGTGTGGGTCATTGTGGGGGTTAGTACCTATCGATCCTATGTGGGTCATTGTGGGGGTTAGTACCTATCGATCCTACGTGGGTCCGATGGCTTAGATAAATTAGTGGCTACATTTGATCATCTCTATCATCTTACGAAGAAGTATACCTGTGTGAGATGAGCCTTGACTTCAATCAATATCTCCGATATGATTGACTTGCTTTCCTATGTGGATTGAGTTGCGTTATCCTGTGTGGATTGGGTTGTACTCCTTTGTGGACGTGATCGAACTTGGGATCAGATGTTGGATCCGAATAGAAATTGATGACTTAGGTATATATATGGGCATATACCTAAGTAGTGTTGGTTGTTACTTCGTGATTGTATCTTTACTTTGTGGATTATCCTCTGTGGATTCTGGGAGACCTTCGGGGGTCTCGGGCTCCCTACTGAGTAGCGTATACTCACCCTTGCACGGGATATGCCCGCACTACATTGTGTTGGATGCAGACGACGGACATCACTGATCGTGGTTAAGGCTTGTGGAGAAAGTCGGTACCTGGAGGTGGACCACTGGGTGGGACGTACACGGAGCAGACGACTTGACCCGAGGAGCTGAGGAGGCTATCTGTACCCACCCTTCAGGTGGGACTTCCAGTGGACGGCTCGACCTTGCTGATTTACTTTCAGTTGCTGTACTTTCTTTCCAGTTGTACTTTACTTTCAGTTTGGGTTTGTATTCTGTCCCACTTACTTTTCCACAATACTTTTTATACCCAGTTTACTTGGTATTTACTTCTGCTTGCTTACTCTGTGGTGTTTGTTTACTTTATAAAGGCAATACCTTCCCCTTTTTGTCGGGATTTACGCCTTGGTGCTAGTCGCCAGCCCCTGGCTACTGGGAGGCGGGTTTGGGGTAGTCACAACATAGGTCCCGAGGACGGGTCGTGACAGTTCACCTTGGAACCATAAAGATGATTTATGATATGCATTGACAATTCTAGTGTCTATGTATAAGGTGTGACATCTCTGAATTCATTTATCATCATTATTATTTCTAAGAGGTTAAGGATGATCAGCAACCACATTTAGGTTTTTATCAGCCCCTCTATGTGTGGACTTGGAAGTAGGATGGCATTTCTATGGGTTTTGTGGTTAGGTTTCTATATAATCTTCTGAAAAATAATTCAATATGGGTAGTGATTGATCAAGTGAACAAATTGGCTCAATTCATTACCATTTATGATAAAAGAAAAGTTAATTATTTTGTAAGTCTCTTTATGAAATAGATCATCATATTTCATGGAGTCACATATATAATAGTATCTTATAGGGATCTCTGATTCACTAATCATATTTCGAGAGGCCTCTATGAGGTATTGAGATCCCATATTATCTCGAGAACAACATACCATCCAATGATAGATGGATAGAAAGAAAAAGCTAAATAGATATTGGAATACATGATTTGTACTTGTGTTCTTGGCTTTGGTAGAGCTTGGAATATCCACTAGGGACTGATTGAGTTTTCTTACAATAATAACTTCCATTTATCCATAAATATGATCCACTTGATGTAACATCCTAAGTAAATAAAGAATATGGCATTTTACTATTTATTGATATTATTGAATTAAATATTAATTTAACTTTAAAAAGGATTCTATGTTTGATGATGTACCTGAAACGCAACAATGAGTTTCTCTGAAATCTCATGTTGCACACAAGGTTGAATCATAATAAAAAACAATAATATAATATTATTTTAAATGGTAGTTAATTCCTAGATGTGGTATTGGAAAGAATTAACATAACTAAATAGAATATGGTTATACATGTTTTTTAAATTTATTAACATTTATCTACAAAAATTTATAGGCTTAAAATAATAATGGATCCAATTTTAAGCATGAAATACTCTAAAATTGATTAAAAGGTCAATTAACTACCTTTTGATGGAGAAATATTTTTAAATATAGTTTTTTTCACTTTTATATGTTTAATTTGACAAAATAGACTTCTAATTTAGAATAGGGACATACAAATTTACTTTGGATGAAATTTTGGTATTTTTATGATAAAGTTCATTTATAAATGAATAGTGAAAATATGGAATTTTAATTCAAAACTGCATTTTTATCTAATTTATTTATATGGATAGATTATCTTTTTAATTGGTTTTAATGTGTAATTATATAATATTTTTACCATTTAATTCAATTTTCTTCATTGGAACTAATTTCACATTGAAATTGGATATAAAAAAATGTCAACATTTTGATAAATATTATTTCTTAAAAACACGTTTTTTTTAATTTTGACAACGTAAATTAATTTTAAATTAATTTCTGAAACTTATGTATTTTGAATTTGGAAAAATGGATTCCATATTTGGAATCAGTAGGTCCAATTTTTTTAAATAGGTAACGTTTATTTTTAGACATTATGAATTGTAACTTTAGTAAATATTTTATTTACCATGGTTAAAGGGTAAATATGGTAAATAAGGGTAAAAAATAATATTATAATAATATTAAATGACCCCAACATGTGTTATAACCATGTTTTATGATATATTTCTGAACATTGGCATCCTTGGGTTTATTTTGGGACCTCATGGATCCACTTGTAAGTGAAAATGACACTATATAAAAATTAATTTAAAGTCAAGGAAAATGTAACATAAACATATATCTTTTATTAAAACAATTTTTATATAGGGTTATATAAGTGATATTTCTAACTATAAATATTCATTAAAAAGATAAAGAAATTTAACACATCTTGGTATTTTATTTATAATTTTTATTCATCATATCGATAAATTTATTTATGACACAATTGTGATGTAATGATTACCTTATTAATGAATGATTTAAATAAATGAGAATATAAATATTAAAATAAATTTATTTTAAAACTTTTTATACCATAAAAGAATTTTAGAGATAGTTATGACTTTTTATCATTGATTTAATGAAGGTTTTGTGAAATAATCTAGTTTTTTTGGATTTTTTAAAAAGGCATGATATGAATAGTATATAAATTGACATAAACGTATTTTTAAAACAAATATGGTTTTATTAGTTTATTTAATAATCTTAAAAATATATTATTAGAAGAAATGACATATATGATGTTATTAATGTCATTAATGATCCATTTTTTGGTTTCTTTGAATTTTATAGTAAATATAATAACCATATAGTATGAATATAAAAGAGGACATGGTAAAAGTTAAATTAGTTGACTAAAGGTTTAAGAAAAAAATATAAGGTCAATTTTATGCCCTAAAATTTACTAAAACACATTGGATGTGAGTATTTAGAATAATACTCCTATTATATTATAATTAAATGAGTTTGGGACCTTTTTAAATCGATAATCATTTTATAAGAAAATAATATTTTCAAACGTTCATAAAGAGCCCCTCCTCCCCATATAAAAGGCCATCACCACTAACCCCTACTCACACCTCTCTAGCCCCATTGTCTCCTCAAAAATCAGCCAAAATAAGATCCAAAAATCCCTATATTACACCTAGAATCCTTAAATTAGTCATAAGTCACTTCATGAAAGCCTTTTGGTTCAAACCAAAGAGATTTACCCAATTTAAATGTAATGTCTTCTCTTAAGTTATTTTATTTTATTTTCCTTATACAACCTACTAAACTCTCTTTATTACATTATTTTATAAAAACACTATATCTTAAATATACTATAATGAGTTTATGAGTATTATTATAACTACACATACACACACCTCTATCTAATGGATACAAACATGCTGTTCTTGTGGATGGAAAACTACTGCCTCACGAAATGATGAATGTTCAATTATCTTCTACCACCTCTCATGAAAGACATTATGATGACACTGTATTTATATGTGATATATATTATATTTATATTTCCTATATGATTCTGTATTTTTTATCATAACATTCCTTTATGGTTTCCATAATGGGTAAAAACGATAATTTCATTTGAGGAAGTGCGGACTACCGCCCCCTCAAAGTGATATGACTGCTTAATTCCATATGTGGAACATATAAAATATTTATTTAATGAAATTATATATGATATTATAATGGAATTATAATATAACTATTTATCATTAATTTTTCATTCCATTAAATACAAAATCGAAACGAAAGTAGCGTTCATGCGTATGTACGACTTACCATCTCTATGAATGGTGTATTTCATTTCTTATCTCCAAATGTTATGTACTATTATAAATAAATATATATAATGGTTATATATGATATCTAAATCATTAATATCATTTTAGAGATAATGGAATTTTGACCACATGGACAACTCGTAATTATAAGAATTTCATTTTTGACTCAAGTACCAAATATCGATAAAATGACTGTTATTAACATAAATGATTAAGTAATGATTATAACATTGTAATAAGTAATATAAAAATAATAGTAAACTTGAAAAAGGTTATTAATAAATTAAAAATTAACTTTAATTTATTATTTAGGAGATTAATGAATGAACGAGTCAAGTCGGACACGAGGTAAGGGACTTTATCTGAATCTTATTTCATTGAGGAATATTTTGATTTATACAAGACTTTATTTTATACACTGTATAATAAAACCCTTTAAATTTTACTTTTATTCAAAAGGAATCTTTTTTTATGAATCATTTTACTAAACGACAAAAATATTTTTTCTTTTAAATGCGTGCGACGCAACTACCTTTCCGCTACCACGAGCTTTATTTGATCCTTGGCATCTTTAACAAGATGAAATGTTCTAAAAAGGAAAATAAGTACCATATACTCTTTTAATGTATTTTGGTATTGAAAATGGTTTTTTGGATGGATTGATTATTCCAATATATTGAAATGTTATATTGTGATTTCAATGTGGAAATTTTATCTTTCGTTTATGCTTGTTTTATGTTTTATGATTATGTTATGGTTCTTGGGAATTGTTTACGCATATGGGTGGTTCTAGGATAAACCTAGGGCGGGTGAGCCCAAGATAGATCTCCAATAAATTGGGTAATGTGATGGAGGTAAAAATTAATATTTATCCTAATATATTTAAGGAATATACTATGATGGGTATTCCAAATATAACTCCCTATGTAGTTGTGAAAGCTCCAATGTCAGTATGATATGGATGCCACAAGTTACCTTTATGATTTATGATTTCTATGTGTTATTCATAAATCTTATGATTTTGTGAGGTATGTTAAATAGATTATGTTTTATGACTGAAAAGTATAATTTTATTGATTTATATGTATTGATGGGATAATGTTTTCTTTATATTATAACCCTTACTGAGATTTTTATGATCATCCCAAGTTTTTTAAATGTTTTTCATAGGGTATAAGGAAAGGGTAAGAGAAAATAATAATTCATGAAAATTTATATCAAGAAAAGAATTATTTTTTTCTTTTAAGAGTTTTATTTTATGAAAAAATGGATACTGAGGTGAAGTTTCTAATTTATAATATTTGGGATGTAATGTAATAGTTATGGCCTAATTATATAAATATATAAACCTGAAAAGGTCCTCAATTTTTATTATTAACTTAATTAAATATTTAGTAATGTTTAAGACTAGGGCCTTATAGTTGGTATCATAGGTCAGTTTAGACAATTCTAGGGATTAAGAGTTTTGGTTAGACATATGGTTAGTATCTATGTATACTCCTTATATTGAATCATTATTTTGTAACTTTTTAAGATCAAGGAAAGTTTATTATAAATGGAAGGAGGAGGATATCAAATAACATTCCTATATCTTCCTAATGACTTGATTGCAATAGTTATTTCAATGTCAAGAAAATACTATTCTGAAACATTTTCTAACATACAACTCACTTGAAAGCAATTTTTTGAGATATTAAACACCCCCACTATACCTAGATACTATCATAGATCATGGGTTATATTTAATCAAATCCTATTTTTTCAATATTCTCATATTTTCAAGAAAGGTAAATATTATCAAGGAATTTTAAAATATTTTATCCTATCACATGATTTTGAAGCATATTATAATTTTGAAAAAGGTGCTGAAGAATGATACCATTGAGCATCCTATTTATATTTTATTTTATATTATATTATTTCAATACATACTTATGGTATTTTAAAAGGAACATTTATTGAATTTATCAACTCAAACTAGGTCCGAATATTTTATAAAAATAAGTTTTTATGGGATGTTCTGAAATTATATGTCATCCATGATTATTTTTCGAAACTATTTTTCTATGAGAACCCATATTACCCAAGTTGTATGAGGTGTATTTGGATAAAGGAAGAAGATGATTTTAAAGGATATATAAATCATTTTTCCAATGCATGGACTATTTTTCTAAGTGAATAAGATGATAATGAAAGTAGGTGGAAACCACGATCAAGGTATGATGTTGTTTTTTTGGGAATAATGTTATTTTATGGAGGTAAAAAAATGTTAATATATATAAGACTTCATGAATTAAGATATTGAGGTCATTATGAGTTGGGATGAGAATGGGAGGTATAAGACAACCATTGAGGTTAAATAATGTTAGGGTTATTTTTGAGTTTTATAAAAAGGGACAAAATTCAAGATGGGTGACAACCCGCTGCGTCCGATAAGGCCGTATGAATCGAAACCAAAACCAAAGGGCGACAAGGGAACATTGCCTACCAGTGGACTACATGAAGTACCTAGTTAGTATAAATTATTGTTTTTAGTTAAATGATTTTAAGGATCAATAATATATTGATTTTGGGATCTTGTGTTTTTTCAAATTGACATCCTTATTATAGGAAAATTATTTGGTGATTAAGTGATAAAGGTTATTTTGGAAGAAGTTATATCTTTTGGGAACAATATATGCTTAAGGAAAATATAATACTATGGGATTTCATTTGGGGAGGAATGGTAGAATTTTATTTTGGAAGAATATATTTTTTTTATTGTGGACTTATAGTGATGTGGGTTAGTTATGGAAATGATTAAACTATCTTTTAGAATATGTGATTAAGTTAATTACTTATCAGTATTAGAATTTAAGAGTAGTTGATGTTATTTAAATATAAATGTTAAGATTTACCATGGAAGACAATGTGATTAGATCCTTATGATTTTTGGGTTTCAAACTTATTTTGGATTATATTGAAGGATTTTTAGGACAATTGCGTATTGAATGGTCTTTGTTTAACTTTTGGTATTATTTGTTCAATTTTGGAGATTAAGAGTAGTATTAATTTTTATAAAAGGTTATCCTTTTTAGGGATTATCTAATCTTGTACTAACTATTTTGGTTTTTCGTTAATGTCTAAAGATAGGGGAAATATATAGTTCAAACTTTGTGGATTATGTGGTTCTCTAGAAGTTGATTCTTGCGCTTCAGGTGTGACAAAGTCATCTTGAATACTCATTTTTTGGAGAAAAGATAAGTTTTTTGTAGAAACTTATAAAAGTATGAAACTCTAGTTTAAAAGTAAGTATAATTACTTATGTCCTTAGTCAATATCATAAATAAATTCTCCAACTTTATGAAATGGAACTAAAAAAAACATTGTCCATTTACTTTTCAAACTAGGAAACTGATGACAATTTAAACCATCACATGTTTTTGGTTTTCTTGTTGCTAACTTTCTCCTAGTCATGTTTTCTATCACTCCCCATCAGAACTTGACACTTAGTTTCTCCTCCAAATCCATTTTTTCTTACATGGAATCCTTGTATGTGTTATCTTGGGTGACCTTTTTACTTATCTTTATTTCTATTAAAGTGATAGTTTTATTTACTCTTTTTTGATGTGATACTTTTAATGAAGTTTCAAAGCCCGATTTTAAAATTATGAGGGAAAAATTCACATAATGGGGGAAGGATGTAACATCCCAGATAAATAATAAATATGAAATTTTCATATTTATTAATATTTTTGAATTAAATATTAATTTTACTATAAAGGGGATGTTATGTTTGATGGCGTACCTGACACACAACAATAGTTTTCTCCGAAATCTCTTGTTGCACACAAGGTTGAGTTATACTGAAAAATAATAATATAACATTATTTTAAATGGTTGTTAACGCCTATATTTTGTATTAGCTAGAATGAATAGAACTAACTAAAATATTATTATACATGTTTAAAAATTTTCTTTACTATTATCTTATAAATTTTATTGGCTTAAAATAAGATTGGATCCAATTTTAAGCATGAAATACTCTAATATTATTTAAAAAGTCGATTTACCGGCTTTTGACAGAGAACCCTTTTTAAATATAGTTTTTTTTTCACTTTTATATGTTTCCATTTGACAAAATAAACTTCTTATTTACAATCAGGAAATCAAAACTTACTTTGGATGAAATTTTGGTATTTTCTCATAATGTTCATTTTTAATGAATAGTGAAAAATAGTGTATTTTAATTCAAAACTTATTTTTTATGTAATTTATTTATATGGTTATATTATCTTTTTAATTGGTTTTAATGTGTAATTTGATTATATTTTTACCATTTAATACCATGTTGTTCATCGGAAGTAATTTCACTTTGAAATTGGACATAAAAAAATGTCAATCTTTTGATAGTTATTATTTAAAAAAAACACATTTTTTGCTTTTGACAATGGGAATTAATTTTAAATTAATTTATGAAACTTAAGTATTTTGAATTTGGAAAAATGGATTCTATATTTGGAATCAGGTGGTATAAATTGTGTAAATAAGAAATGTTTATTTTTTAGACATTATGAACAATAACTTCAGTAAATATTTTATTTACCATGGTTTAAGGATAAATCTGGTAAATAAGGGTAAAAAATAATATTATAAAAATATTAAATTACCATAACACGTTTCCTAACCCTATTGGCTGATACATTTCCGACTATGTGCATTCTTGGGTCGATTTTGGGACCCCATGGAGCCACTTTTAAGTAAAAATGACACTTTATAAAATTAATTTAAAGTTAAGAAAAATGTAAATAAACATATATCTTTTAGTAAAAAAATAATTATATAGGGTTATATAAGTGATAATTTAGACTATAAATATTAATTAGATTTCTAAAAAGATTTCCTATGACCTGGTATTTTATTTATAATTTTTAGACCACATATAAATAAATTTATTTATGACACTATTGTGATGTACTAATTACCTTATTAATGAAGGATATAAATACATGAGATTAAAAACAGTAACATAAATTTATTTTGAAACTTTTTATGCCATACACGAATTTTAGAGATACTTGTGACTTAGTATCTTTAATTTAATGAAGTTTTTTCGAAATAATCATGTTTTTTGGATATTTTAAAAAGTCATGATGTGAATAGTATATAAATTGACATAAATTTGTTTTAAAAACAAATAATATTTTAGTAATTGATAAAATAATTATAAAAATATAATATTTGGCCAAATAACATATATGATGTTATTAATGTCATTAATGATCAATTTTTGGGTCTCTTGGAATCCTATAGTAAATATATGAACTATATAGTATGAATATACAAGAGGACGTAATAAAAGTTAAATTAGTTAACAAAAGGTTAAAGATAAGTAATAAGGTTAATTTTATGCCCTAAACATGTCTAAACCCCATAGTATGAGATTATTTAACACAATAATCACATTATTTTAGAATTAAATGACTTGGGGACATTTCAAAATCTAAATTCAGTTTATAATAAAATAATATTCTCAAACATTCCTAAGGATCCCCTCCTCTCCTTATAAAAGGCCATCACCTCTAACCCTTACACACACCTCTCAAGCCCCATTTTCTCATCCAAACTCTTCCTAAATAGGCTCCCAACATCCGTATATTCTACCTAAAATCCTTAACTTATTCATAAGGAACTTCAAGAAATGATTTTGGTACAAACCAAAGGGTGTTACCCAATTTAAAGGTAACATCTTCTCTGAAGTTATTTTCTTTTATTTTCATTCTCTAGCTCCCTAAACTCTATTTATTCCATTATTTTATAACAATAACTATATACCAAATATACTAGGATATTTTTATGCAGATTATTCTAACTAAACATCCACACTCCTCCATCAAATGAATATGAACATACTGTTTCTGTGGACGTCGAACTACTGCCTCACTAAACAATGATCGTTCAATTATCTCTTACCGCCTCCCATAGTGGACATTATGATGGAACTGCATTTATATGTGATATATATTATATTTATATTATCTCTATGCTTATTTATGATTCATTATAGCATACCTTTATGGTTTCTATAATGGGTAAATACGATAATTTTATTCGTGGAAGTGCGGCCTACCGCCCCTCAAAGTGATATGATTCGTTCATGACATACATGGAATGGATAAATGATTTCGTTACTGAAATTATATATGATATTATAATAGAATTATAACACACCTATGTATCATTATGTTTTCATTCCATTAAATATGAAATATAATTGAATGTAGCATTCATGCGTACGTATAGCTTACCGTCTCCATGAATGGTGAATTTCATTTTTCATCTCCAAATGATATATACTATTATAAATACATATATATATACTGGATATATATTATATATATGATATCTAAATCATGAATATAATTCTGGAGAAAATAGAATTTTGACCACATGGATAACTTGTAATTATAAGAAGTTCATTTTTCACTCAAGTACCAAATATCGATAAAACAACCGTTACTAACATAAATGATTGTGTAATGTTTATAACATGGTAATAAGTAATATTAATGGAATAGTAAACTTGAAAAATGTTCTTAATCAAGTATACATTAACTTTATTTTATTATTTAGAAGATTAAATAACGAACAAGTCAAGTCAGACATGAGGTAAGGGACTTCATCTCAATCTCCTTTTATTGATGCATATTTTTATTCATACAGAACAATATTTTATATGAAGTATAATAAACCACTTTAAATTTTAATTTTATTCAAAAGTAATATTTTTTTAACAAATCATTTTACTAACCAACAAAAAGAATTTTTCTTTTAAACATATGTGATGACAACGAACTTTCCACCACCATGAGCATTATTTGATCCTTAGATTCCTTAACAAGCCATAATGTTTTTAAAAGGAAAATAAATACCATATACACTTTTTAAGTATTTTGGTATTGAAAATGGTTTTGAGAATGGATTGATTATGTTATATATTGAAATGATATATTGTGATTTCAATGTGGAAATTTTATCTTTCCATTATTCTTGTGTTATGTGTTATGATTATTTAATGGTTCTTGGGAATTTTTTACGCATATGGGTGGTTCCATGATAAACCTTGGGCGGGTGAGCCCGAGATAGCTCCAAATGCATTGGGAAACACTAAAAAGGTAAATGTTAATGTCTCTACTAAGATATTTATGGAATATACTATGATGGGTATTCCAAACGTAACTCTATATGTAGCTATGAAAGCTACAATATAAGTATGATATGGATTCCATAAGTTACCTTTATGATTTATGATTTCTATATGTTATTCATAAATCTTATAATTTCATGAGGTATGTTATAGAGATTATGTTTTATCATTGGAAAGTATGATTTAATTTATTTATATGTATTGATGGACTAATTCTTTCTTTCTTTATTTTATAACCCTTACTGAGATTTTTATGCTAATACCAAGTTTCTAAAATGTTTTTCAGGGGGTATAAGGAAATGGTAATATAAAGGAAGAATTAAATAATATTTGTATCAAAAAATGAATTATTTTTTCCTTTTTAGTTTTTCTATTTTATGAAAAAATGGATATTGAGTAGAAGTGTCAAGTTTGTAATATTTGTGATGTAATGTAATAGTTATGGAAAAATTCTCTAAAACTATAAACCTGAAAGGATCTTCAATGTGAATTGTTAACATAATTCAATATTATGTAACATTTAAGTATAGGGCCTTATATTTGAGTCATTTTATATCCAAACATGTAGATATCCTCTCTGTTGGATATATATTAGTGAAGCTTCCTAGGTTGGAAAACGTTTTGTCTAAGAGACAATGACAAAGATTCAGTTGATTAATCAGAGAATGGTAATGGAATATATGAGATATAAATATTATATTGAATATAATAGATTATTTTTGTATTTTTTGGTTATTGAATTGTTATTTTAAGAGTTTCACCTCAATTGGGTTACCAACGACTTGTAAAACAGGGGAATCTTGCACCAAGATTTTTAGGACCTTTTGAGATTATTGAGAAGGTTAGTAATATGGAATACTATTTAACCTTACCATCATAGTTGAAATCTATCCACAATATGTTTCATGTATCAAATATCTAAAATTACCTCTCTAAAACTTCTCATGTATTGAGCTAGGATTATCTTGATGTCAAACTCAATTTATCATTGACATAGCATCCTATTAGGATTATCGATTCTGTGAAAAATTTTCTTTGTGAGAAGATTATAAATTTGGTCCATGTTCTATCGAATATTGATTTTTATTCACATGATTGATCTAGGAATGAGTACCTGATGAGAGAGAAGCGACATAATCTCTTTGATATTGAATCTTCTTGATAGTCTTTATGTGAAAAAATAGTGCTTATTGAGTGAGGCTATAAATTCCCGTTACCCTATTTTATGATATTCCAGCCCCCTATTTTGATCTTCTTATATTTGTTAGTTTTATGATATTGCTTCAAGTGCTGTTTGGAACTTTTTTAGGTTTTTTGGGGTAGTGTACGGTTGGCACACTATTAGGAAAAATTGTGCAATGTTTTTTATAAGAAACAACGTGCCCTATGTTGATCCACTAGAAGGTGGAACATGGTTTTTTCAAACCATGTTCACACACCTTCAAAACATTCTCCCTTAGATAGTCGTATTTTCCATGGTTGGTGCATGGTTGAAATAACCGCGAAGGAAAACCATGCACCCCATATAGAAGCTAAATAAGGGTGCATGATTAGGGAACACATGTACTAAAAACCATACAATCCAACCAAGAAATAATGAACATAGTTATTTAGTCCCCTAAAATTTTAATTAAAACTTTTTGGACCCCTATTTTGACCCCTAATCAACCCCATTTTCCATTAATATGATTCCTTGGTCATTGGTGGCTCATAGGAGGTAAAATTGATTCATACAACCTCTTCTCCTTTCAGATTGAATCATTAGTAATTGCATTTGATCTTCTTATATCATGTAAATATATACTCATCTAGTTGATCCTCATCTTCCTTTTTCTCCTTTTTAGAGAGTTATATATCATCATGATATTGATGTGTATATTCATTTATTTTATGCATCTTAATTATATGTTTGATTCCCCGATCTACTTCTCCTTCATTATTTATTGGTGTTTCTTATTGCGAGCATTGATTTGATTTTTGTGATTAAAGGTAAATGGTTACTTAATAATTTATCCTATAATTGAAACCCTAAATGTATTAATTAATTTGAAATGATTTTTTAATTGATATAATTACCAATATTTTAGATTATTTTATGTATTATTTGAAAAGGGAATGAAAATGTGAAAAATCCATAATTTCAATGGAATTGAAATTATTAGGTTTATTGTCAAAAAAATGACAGTTTGAGTTAAAATATTAATTGATAAAATGATTTGATTTTAATTCATGATAAAATTGGTTTAAAATGAATGATAATTTGGGGATGAATGAATTTGATGAAATCTTAAGATTTTGTTTTGAAATTAAAAAGTGAATTAGAACTTGAAATTGGTAAATTAGATTGTGAATGATGAATTAATTTGAAATAAATTATTTGATCAATAATTAATCAATTAATGAATTATTTATTGAATAAAAAGTGAGACTATTTAGTTGGTATGCTATTAGGACAAGCACAATAGGAATCTAACTCCCTAGAAATATATTGATGATGGAAATAATAATTAAACCAACTTCAACATGATTTCTTATGATTGGTCCCCAAATGGGGTGTCAATTGATTATCCTATTAGATTAATACTTAGGGAGTTTTCAGAAATACATAATCCTTCATAAATATTTAGAAGTTCATGGATACTATAACAAGACACTAACATACCACAGAGCTTATGTCCATGGTGATTTTTTATTTTACTTGATTTTGGATGCTATTTTTATAAAACTATTTTATTCATTCAAGTTATTTTATATAAAATGTTTATTTTTTTCCATGTTTTGATATTTCTACCATATTTTTATTACAAATCATTCTTGGGTTTACAAATATGTAAATTACTTTCCATGCCTTAATTTATTTAAATTGAAAGCATAAATGGTTTAGTTTTTATAGAATTGGATATAGAACACTTGGTGAGAACCTATTTG
The DNA here is from genome assembly GCA_963277665.1 of Viscum album. Taxonomy (NCBI): domain Eukaryota; kingdom Viridiplantae; phylum Streptophyta; class Magnoliopsida; order Santalales; family Viscaceae; genus Viscum; species Viscum album. The sequence goes on from OY728145.1 coordinate 913,836,717, forward strand.
GTTGTTTAGATCACACCCTACATTTTACTTTGGGTGATTATAGATATTTTTATTCCAGGTCCATGTAAAGGGAAAGATCCACATAGAGGTGGTAGTTGTGCTTGATCTATAAGAATATGGAGTAAGGATGGAGATCAGTGGAGCTATGGATTAATTATTACACATGGTTTAAGATGTTATGTCTTGGTGGATGTTGAATTTTATTTTTGATGATATATAATTTAGGTTATTTATTGGAGTGCTTATGGAAACTTTATAATTGATTACTGTTCATAATTCCAAAAATGTTTTTTTTTATTTTCTATTTTTGTCACTCTTTGTGGAAAAAATCATTCCCTTTGATCTTTGATCTGAGGTCATGTGCTAGTATCTTAATTGTGGGGATTAGGAATGCCTTTAAAGCCATGTTCGAACCAGTGAAGGTATCTATGTTGGAGGGTATTCAGGATGGTTCATGAAATCGAGAACTTTAATAATATCAAATGGGTAAATAAATGACAAGTGTTCAATCAATGACTACTATCTTGTTTTTCTAATTTTAAATTATTATTTCACTTTTATTATTTCATAGAAGTTAGGATTGTATTAGATTTTCATGAAAAATAATGGATACAAAAACTTCACAGACTATATACAACTCCATATTGAAAAGTGATCTCCATAATATGTATATATCTATAGTTTCTTCTCTCTATCTCTCTTTTGAAATCCATGACCAACTCATATTATATATTTTTCACAAAACACCCACTTAAATTTTTTTCTAAAGAATATATTTTCATGAGATATTATGTGAATAATATTCTAGAAGATATTCCTTATTTAATGATATCTTACCTATAATAACACTATTATATGTATTAAAATTTGAGTTCTTCTAAAGAATCATATCTCTATGGTTAAAACTATCTCTACTCGTCTTCCTGACTAATGAAATAACTTTTCTAACCATGATTCATATATTTAAATTTATTCAAGCATGCTTTATATTTATAACCACCTATAAATATGAATCTTTACCATTTGTGACAAAAACCTCACAATTTATTCTTCCTTTTTCAATCATGGAAATTTTACTCTTCTCCCTACGATAATGTTCATGTATCTAAAACAACACACACATATATATACTTGTACCTGGTTTAATCATGGAATCCCTTATATTTGTAGAAAAACTCCTCACAAGATATTCTATTTTATCCTAAAAAAACTACGAATGAATGTTGATGTAACTAAACATGAATATTATTTCCATTTAAGATCATAACATCCACTATAAATATAGTTTTTACCATTTATTTGATATATAAATTTTAGAAAGATAGATTTATATCATGCTTCGATATTTAATTTCCATTTTTATAGAACAACACTCAACAATTCAAAGCTCATATCATACTAAATTTATGATGTTTTAATCATTAATATATGACCCAATAATCATTTAATTAAATATTTCTTCATAAATTAAAATCTTGAAAAATTATATTTTCAATCTAGAATTCCATTAGAAATTATCCTCAAACATATCATCCATTTCAAGAAACCGTCAATGGATTTCTAATATAAAACATATAAGAGACCACATTGATCAACCATGAGATAAGAAAATGACCATACATATCAAACACATGAACAAACCACTAACCATGTGGATTAACCAAGATAATTAGAGTGAATACATTTTATTTTCAACCAACTATATTTAAAAGCTACCGACTATATGAATAGAACACTAGGTATTCAAGTGATCAGGTTTTTTTCTTAGTATGAAAATTTTAATTTTTTTTAACTTAAACAGGGGAATCCTCAAACCAATTTCAGCCTTACTTAATAAAATAAAAACCTCTCTTAAGATTTTTTAGATAGTGTCTCTAAATCCTCCAACACTTTAAATTGATTTTATTTATGAAGAGCTACATAATAATAAAATTTAGTTTAAATATGATCTATGTGTTGACATTAAAAGAAAAAAAATATCACATCCACTTATACATAATTAGTCATTCATCTTTAGATGAATAATAAAATCTAGAGGAACTTATCTAATCTAAATACTTGGTCTCAATATAACTCATATTTATGTTTTATTTAACCTTATATTTATTATCTTCCATTTTTTTATAATGGTGAGAAAGTTTTGGTCACACTATGACATCCTGAGGATTATATTTTCTAGGTTCTACCAAGTAAGGCTCATAGTTTGTTTGGGTTATATTGCTTAAAAGGTTGATAATTTTTATTATATTTCCAATATGATTATCATTACATGGTCTCAAATTTCATATTGCGAGGGCTCAAGAATATTGATTTATGATGCTTCTATATTTTAATTACCAGTGTTTTTATAGTATTCATGTGATAAACATACATATTTATGTTGGATTAAAATAAGTTAACAGAGTTTAAGAGGGGGTAGATAAGTGGTAATTATTATGTGATTTCCAAATGTTGGGTGGAATTATCTCTATCATTGTGTGATGATGTCTAATTGTACTGTGATATATTAACTTCTAGAATTATTATAAATTTGGAATTTTATATGAATTAATCTATTTTCTCATGATTTGTATTAAAATTAAGGTGATAAAAGGAGTAATTTTAGAGACATTTGATCATCACTTAGTTGTATTTATCCATAGTCTTTAGTAGATTAACAGATTGAGATATGAGGTAAGATTACCTCCTCTTCCTATTTTTTCAATGATTCATTTATCTTGTAAGTATAGGGGGTGTTAATTATTTGGTTTGGGTGATATTGGGTCCCTATGTTTTGGAGGATTATTATGCTTTAGTTTTCTAAGGATTTTCCTGAGTGATATTGGTCTTGTGGTTAGTATCCCATCATCCTTTTTTCATAGTTCTTATGAAGATCCAGTTGAGGTAGTATATTTATAAACCCCTCCTATATCCTCTAGTATCATGTTCTTAACTAAATTACTATGAATTATTTAAAATTTAATCTTTTTATTATTAATCCTATGATATTAGATACAGTTCCTTGTGGGTATTTGTTTGTGATTAATGGAGACATATAAGGATTTATTTTAAGAAAAAGAAACTAAAAAAGGTAAAAAATTAAGGGAGAAAGTACATGGGTTTTTATATTTTATTGATTCTTATATTCTAAATGGTATTATTTGTTGTGTTATTTATAAGGGTTTTTATTATTGAGGTTCTTTTTAATATGCATAAATGGATAATAATTTAAATATAAGAATTATTTCAATAAAATAGAATATGATAATTAACATTTCTATGGGTTTGAGTTGGAGCAGTCCACATGCTAACGAGTGGGATTAGTGGTAAATTTCCACACCCTTATACAATTATTATGTTGATTATTTTTATGTATATGGTAATAAATTATCATTTAATGGATTTTTTATATAGTATTAAAGTCATTGGTTATAATAATAAAATTTTAAAGATTTCAGTTTGGTAAATACTTTTAGTTATTATAGGAAAAGATGAAATATTATAGAATGAGGAAGAATACTGGTTTGGTGAATCCTATTTATACTGCTTATCTATTTTAATTTTTTAATATTATTTATTGGTTGATATTACACCTATATATTATTTTTTATCAATTAAAAATGGATGTGTACTTGTTTATAATGATTATATTATTGAGTAATCCAAAGTGATCAACCCTCTATAATTTCCTTTAGGATTTGTAATATAGTCTGAGGGAGTTGGGAGCTATTTTTTGAGTAAAATCAATAGAGTTATTGGATGATTTATAGTTTCATGATTCCATATTTAAATATATATTATGATTTTTTATGATATAATGGTGAAATTTAGGTTGTGAAAACTTTTTTTTATTAATGTAAGTCTATTGGAGTTTATTGATGGGTTTTTACTATTACTGGGTTTTTTGAGGGAAATACCTATCATTTAAGTGTTTCGTTCCCTTTGTGTTAGTCTCCATCCTAGGGCCTATTAGAGGTGGAATTTATTGGGTGGGGGGAGGGGGTCACTCTCAAATTATCTGTATACCTAATTGGGTCACTAGATATTTTGGTTCATGATAAAGTAGTATCAAAGTATTTTGTTACGAGATAGGGTGTAGTTCAGAGTTTTGAAAAATTGATGACTGCATGTTATTGGTAAGGTAGTGGTGAAACCATAGACTAATATATGATGTAGACCATGGTGAATTTCAAGGATAAAAATATTCAATTCCTCATACTATCTATTGTAAGGACTTTGATAACTACCAGTAATGTTTAGGTGAAAGTGTAACTATTACAAGGTGGAAATCATAATGAGATACATATATCATTGTAATTTTCTATAGTGTAATTCATAGTCACTATCTTATCTATTCTCTTATTATTATGATAATATTCTATATTCCTTTTAACAACTTATCATTAAAATTATGAAATTATGATATAAATTATAAATAAAGAGAAAAACATTTCGCAAATGAATTCTATTGTTTAACTAAATTCTTGTTAAAACATGGGTGTGTTGTTACCATTAATTATATAATATGTTTTCCCTTATATTAATTACTATTTTCATTATTAAAATGAATATAATTATTATTTTCGTCCGTAATTTTTTAAATTCTAATTAAATATTTTTTAAATAATTCTTTTCATATGTAATTTCAAAATTTTAAGAGCCCTTATAAATAGATTTCACTAAATAATTTCATGTTATGTTCATAAAATAATTATTTGAAGACCATTATTTAGTATATTATGTATTTTCATACAAATCTTAGTTCCATGTGTCAAATTTGACACATAATATATTATATTAATGTGTTAGGTTCTTAATTCAATATTTGATTTTGTTCATTTATATATTTAATTGTTCGGATATAGAATGCATGCTTATTGATAAACCCTTATAATTAATGAAACTTTACATGAATAAACTAGTTTCTTACTTTCAAAAGCATGGATACAATTTCGAGGGCACTGAAAGGTTCATGTGTCATATGATAAATTATAAATACCATTCCATGTGTAATTTCTAAAATTATTGATATTCATTCCTAGGCGTAGGTTGTATATTCGATGGATTTATCTTATCACATGAAGATTAAATAGGAATTACTTAATATAAAAATAATCTCTAATAGATGAATTATTGTTTTTATAAATTTATATGGGACCCTGTTAGTTTTGTTTCCCATGGTAATCAATCCTATATAATTTCATTAATTAATGAATATTTCCTAAAACATTTTTATGTTTTTAGTACATTTCACCTAAAATATTATTGTAATTATACATCATTGATTAAATAATATGAAATAATGCTTCATTATAAATTACTTTTTTAAGGAATTTTTTCTTAATCCCCATGAATCATGAAATAAAACCAATTTTCATTTTCATTTTATAATATGGGATCATAAATTTGTGATACTATTGAATCATGTATTATAATTACTTAAAAAATTGGAATGATTATTATAATGTGTTATTTGATGGTTGATTTCCTTGAGGTGATTATATATTTTCCTAAAAATATATTTTTTATATTTTAAAATGGAAATATAAAAGTTTTGAAATATGAGTTAATCTCATAATAAAATTTATGTTGAGAATTTATTTACTCTTTTACTAAAATTAGTGCAAATTAATCAATTATAGTGGTCTTTCTTACAGATGTGATTATATACTCTTTCTATGGTTGAATTAATGAGACCCCATTAATAAAAGGTTAAATATTAAAATATGGAAATGAATAAGTTATATTAGATCAATAATTAGGTTATTGACAGACATGCATGATATATTAAATTAATATGAATTTATATTACACAAAATTGTTTAAAGAGGTTATTTATTACAATAATTTGATGTTTTGTGTGATTGATATGCATGAGGATGATTCTATGTTAGTATTTCTTATTTTGAGATAGTTTTTTTCCAGTTTTTAGGATTGTTGGTATAGATTGTAAAAATGGAAATGTTGATGCTTTTACAAGTTTTGTAAGAGGATATGTGAAAATTTATATGGTTTGATGGTGGTTTTGTGTATATTTTTGGGTGGTATAAGTAGTGATGAGTGGATTTGTTTCTGATTTCTATTATTATATTTAAGAAATTTTGGTGATGTGTTAAGGGTGGTATTATGTTTTTCTTGATTAGGGATAATGATTTAGCTATGTGGAGTTGTATGTTGATGAGATGTTTAGGAAGATTAGTATGTTGGTTGATATTTTTTGTGAGATACTTATACTCCCAATGATCTTTATATGATTTTTTAGTTTAGGTTAACCTTTTATTGTTTGGCCTAAATATATTATGATGAAATGATATTGATATATTAGGTATGGAATGGTAAATAAGAATCATAGGATACATAATTGTAAAAATTTCATTGGTTTAAGGTATCATAGTTTCTTGATATAGCCACCAACCGTGAAGTTAGGGATTAGTGGGAAGATGTTGTAGCTTCATTTTGGATGGTGATGTTCCCAAATCAATTCTGAGGTGTTTTGGTTGTTTTATTATTTTGGATGGATGCTCAAAGATGATGGGAAATAAGGAATTAAAACATAGAATTGATGCCATGGTAGGGATTTATTGAGTTATTCAGTAAGTATTTCTTTAACCAAGTGAATATGCATCATCTTAGAAGGGTTATTTAAGATATTCTATAGGTAATGAGAGTGTTTACAATATTGGGGACTATTTTTTGGATCTAATAATTTTATTTCAAAAAATTTTACCTAATGAGATAGAATGAGAGTAATATTTTGTGTCCACCTTGAGGAAATATATTCAGTGATTTATTATGGTTTTTCAATTAATGTATTAGGATACAATAAATGATTGAGAAACTATTATAATATAGTTTTTTCTATGATGTATAACCTTAGTGGATCTTCCCTGAGTAGTTGTGAAGATTGATATTAGTGTTATGAGTTGAGTGTATTATGGTTTGGGATAAAGAGAGTGAGTTTAGTTTCCAAATATAGTGTAGAAATTAGAACACTAGGGATGAGTAGGTATAGCTATACTATCTCTTGAGAGTCATTATATCTCATATATAAATCTACAAAACACCAGCAGTTTAACTACTCTAAGGTTTATCATGTTTCTTAATTTTTTGAAGAATTAGTTTGGGGGATGTCTTATGGTTAACCTGCTCCAGTAACATAAACCAATAAGTTTATTTTGAAAAAATTTATTATAGAATAATATTTTTATTGAAATTTAAAATTAAATTAAATATTTTTTCTCAAAAATCAATGAAAATGTATTTTAATGGTTTTAATCTAGACAAGGGGTTATTTTAAAGGTAACTATTTCAATACATAGTCAAGGTTAATGGTGTATTAAATGGTGATTTAGATGTGATAAAGGGATATTGGAGCTAATCGTAATTTACTTCAATATTTTAATTCTTATTTGAGAGGTATATCCCATAGTTTTACTGTACTATACATATTTTCTTGATATTTTAGAGTTATAGTTGTTTCTTAGCACATTTATTAAGGGTTTTGGTAGTCCATTTTGTATATTTGTTTCACCGTTATATATAGGCTATGGATTTTCTTTATCTAGGTATGGTTTTGATTGTATATTATGATAATTTTTTACGAGGAAAGTAATGTAATAGTATGTTACCTTGGAAAATTATAATGTTGGAGGTGTCAAGAAATGTATAGGAGAATAAATTTAGAGTTAAAGATATGTTTTATTCTAGTAGGAGTGTGTTACAGTGTGGGATTGGTTTTCACAACAAGAGGAGTTTTCTGGAAGGGGAGTTCTACATCCTGGAGAGACACAGTGAAATGGGTTCTCATTATAGATGGAAGGTCTCGTGGGGGGATGTTTAACAAAGTGTTTTTAGAATAACTCAAAAAAACATTATATTACATTCTTAATTTTACATTTATATATTCATTACAATAAATGTTTAGTCATACTATGATGTACTTAGGATCATATTTCAAAGGTTTTTACAATTCATGGCCAGAGTTTGTTCATTCAGATTACAAAAAGTGAGTGTATGAAGAGCTGTTTTTTTCTTCTTTTAAAGACGACTGTTATGGTGTGGTGTTAGGTGTCAGTACATGAATCCACGAGAGGATATTTTAAGGATTCTTCCATTTAGAATTTGTAGTGTAATGATAGTTTAAATGGAACAAACATCATCATTTGTATTTTATTAAAATTATATGACCATTTTTATGATGGGAGAGACTAGAGGATTGGTGATCTTATTTCAATAAGTTTGGTCAAATTATCCCCATCACATTATGATGATGTCCTATCAAACTGCAATGCCTTTAATTTCTAGTTCTTGTCTAAAAGTTTAAACCCATACACGTTCTTCTATTTTCCTTAAATTTCATTTTAACTCCATGTGATCAAAGGTGTCATTTTGTAGACCATTATTAATCCCTTAGTTTGATTTATACCATAGATTCAAGAGATCGATTGATTGCAATATAAGGTGAAATTCCCTCCTTTTATCCATCAGTTTCTTTCATTATTCATCTTGGGAGTATGGGTTGTGATGATAGTTTTGTTTGGGAGATGTTGGGTCATGGAGATCATTGGGTATTACTGTGCTTTAGATCTCTATGGGTTTCCTTGTATGATCTTTGTCTTGTGTTCATCTTCACATATTAATTATTATGTAGCAGTTTTGAATTTATGATAAAGTAATGGGATTTAAAAACCCTTGTTATTTACATTTGAATAATATGCATGAATAGATTGAAATGAATTATTATAATGTACATACACTTATTCTTTATGCGATGATATTTGGTTAGGGTAACATTAGGGTCTTTGGTTTTGAGGAAGGGTGACACATGGGTAATTCTCTTTAATGATGAAAAAACTAAATGAAAATAAAAAATTTAGTGTGGGAGAGGGGGAAATATTTTATGGATTTTCATGTTTTCAAGATTTTAATTTATATTTGATTCTATAGATTTTAAGTTGATTTTTATTAATAAAAAACATTTTCATTATCATAATTGGATAATTTAAATACAATAACAAATTGGGATATTTATGAAAATTTAATGTGAAATTTGTTATTATTAATGTATATTAACGCCCAATAATGTGTTGTTTTCTATTTCATATTATCATTTAAATGGTTTTTCTGAGTTTTTTGTTTAATATGTAATATTTAATTAATGTTATAATGGTTTATGTAATAGTATTGATAATTATAAATTGGAATAGGAAGTTTAAATCTAGGTTGAATGATGATTAACATGATAAATTCCATACCTTTCTAAATGAAGTTAGGGGTTGGTAATGATACTATAATGGTATGAACCTATTGTTTATTTAATCATTGATAAATAATAAAATAAAAAATAAAATAAATGAACTTGATGATTATTACGACTGTGATGATAGACATTAATTTAATGGGTAGTTGAATTATTTATTAACTTTTAATTGTTATTATGATTGTCTTTAATGAGGAATATATGTATAAAAATGGGGTGTTGAGTAGTGAGTGATTTATCATTAGATTTGGGGAAACAAATGGAATAATGAATGTAACCAGGCACATAAATAATAAGCGTTGGAATTTTAAATAATGGGAAACTTGTAATTGTTGATTGTGTGACCAACCTCTATTTAGGACATAGTTTTTTTATAATGTCAGTTTTGAAAGTGGTGTTTGGTGTGTGGTTGATATATTATTATTTTGATATGATGGAAATAGATTTGGAAATATATTGTGGTGAATGGGGAAGGTAGGTGAATGCTTATGGGCTATAGTGTTTCTTAGTTAGTTTATGTTTATAGGTTGTAATGGCTCTTAAAAGGCATGTGCATGATGGTTGTTATGGATTAAATTTAACAGTATGAAACATGATATTGACTCTGTGAGGTAGTGGTTTTGGTGACACATGTTGGGTGTTTTTTATGGTAGTAGAATCAGAAAAAGTTAATGCCATTCATGTTCATGATACCCTATTTTAATGATAAAGATGTGGATATATGATTATTGGTGGGGGCCGTACGTAGAATTGTGTGGGACTAAGGTTAAAGACCATCATGTTTACATTACCCTATCAATATGTGTTTGGGAATGTTAATATTCATTGATGTGGTAGTGGATATTTATTAATACACATGTGTTGGTGGAATCGTTAATTTAGTTGAGATGTTGAAGATTATTTGTTATTTATGGTATTGTTAACTATGGAATGGAGTAATGAGTGATGATATTTTATTGATGACATATTATTCTTGCATCTTTCCTTATTACTGATGAATTTTCCTACTAGATCATACCAGTTTCTTTTAGAGATGTTATTATACTAATTGATGGGACTGATTGTAAATATTTGGTCCCCTTTGATTGTTTGTCTTAATGATGTTTGCGAAGATGGTGGTAAATTCTCTTTGGATGGTTCTAGATGTAGTATAGAATTCCTTGTTAGTATTGGTAATTGGTTTGATATTTTTATTTTGTAAATGGTTTTTTGTTATGGGAGTAGTGGAAATTGTTGTAAATGAGGTTGAATCAGTGTCTTCTGATTTGCATTTCTTATTATTTTCAATTTATATTTCTAATTATGTTTCAATTGGTTAGTATTGAAATTATATATTCATTTATATCAATTTCACTTTATTGTGTTTTTTTAGAAGGATGATCCTATAGAGTACTACCAAGTGCTCATCCCTCCATAGTTTTCTAATTGTTTTGTATAGTGGCCTAAGGAAGACAAGATCTATTGTCTAGGTAGCATGGATAGAGGAGGAGTAAGATTTTTAATTTCTTACGTGTTTACATATAATTATATTATGATGTTTTTATGACATATATGTGGAATTTGGGTTTTATAAACATACTTATTCCTTAATTAAAATTCATTGGTTTTTATTTGATGTTTGTTTATAATATTCTTATGATTTTATGATGGTAATTTCTTATATCAGTGTGTTTTGTACCCTCGATGCTAGGCCTATTATGGGAGGTATTTGATAATCAATTTTTCATTCACTGTTGGCCCAGGTTGGGTCCTGATGGGGGAAGGTCCTGAAATCCAAGTGACTAAAATCATGGAATGTTACAAAATTTAAATTGTTTAGTTATAAACATAAAAAATAAGTTGAACTATATCATATGATTACATATTCACCCCCAAGTTATTACACATGAATAACTAAAATAGATTACAAAAATTATTCCATCATCCGGAAATATTATCAATAATTTCGGCACCAAACATGGAAAATTTAGCTTGTATAAACACTGCTTTGAGTCTTCATAACTCACATTATAGTATAGTAAACATTTGAAAACCATATAGCCATTTTTATCCTTATTTAGTTGCATTTAAAGATAATTTATTACACCTATTCACAAGTCTTAAGTCCCATTTAAAATACAAATAGTTTTTTACTTTTTTACAGTATACTAAGTAATTGTTCATTATTTTCACTATATTTCTCTTTAAATTTGAAACAAATTCTATCTTGATTTAAAATCTATGAACCAAAATTATATTAAAATAAAAATTAATAAAATATACTAACAATATTTGATGTTTATTTGGTGAGTTTAAAATCCATTCCCTAGATTCTAAATCCAAAAGAATATTGTTTACAACTACAATTCATCAATTTAATCAAACAATACATCAATAAGATTATCAAAACAACCTACTAAAATTAATAACTAATCATATGAATTCAAAAAGATTTATTTAACACATAACACATAGAAATACATTTATAAAATCAGTTATATTGAACATAACCCCACTTTTATTTAACCCATTAAGTGTTACATCAATTCCAAAATTAATATAGCTTGTATCTACATTCTTCCAACAATTTTATCATGTTCAGAAACATTTTTTGTTAGTTAATTAACACCATTATACCACTTTATAAAAATATAATTTACCTAAAAACACCAATTTAATACCCCTAACTCCTTATGAATACCAACCCTTATATACATACATGTTATACTAAAAAACATGATTTAATGAAACAGTCAAACAAGAAAATCCCTCTCTATCATTCAAGTGTGGAATAATAACAAACATGAATTAATCCTTTAATGAAGTAAATACATATAAAAGTAACCAACTATAAAATATATAAAAAAATACTAAACAACTAATTTTATCCCCCACTCTAAACTCATAAATTCTATATTTATTGTATATATTGATATTGGAATTTACTTACCCAATATCCTTATTAAACCAAAACATTAATCAAGAAATCCTATATTTTTAGTAATTAAACACATCATTAAATTCTTATTACAACATATTATCACAAACAAAATTTTACTACACTAAAAATCAAATTTCAGCATTATAGAATCCATATAGACCATTAAATAATTGTAATAAATGAAAAATTGAAGAAAATATAAAACATACATAAATAATATAAAGGGAGCACTTAAAAGGTGTTAGGAAATGATTTTGCAATAATAAATGAAACTAAACAATTCTCTAATTTTATAAATCTCTACTTCTGACCATTAAAACAAAAAATTTGGATTTAATTACACCTTCAAAATCAATCATATGGACTATTTTCTATTCATCAAGGAAAATTAAATGCCACTGATGACACATAATTGAGATCAATATTGGATGAGATATTAAAAGAATAATATTAAATAATATTTAGAGAGGAAATAGGAGAGAAAATTTTATAGAGAGAGATAATTAATTCCCACATGTGGATTACTTCTCTAAAAATTCATCCCCCCATTAGTAGTTATTTCCAATTTTATTTAAGAATTGATTTATATATTCCCCTATCTTAATAGGGTTCATCACCCTTATAATCCTAACGTACACCCATACAAGTGATATCACTTATGCTAATTTCCACCCACTAGACACAATATCTCCCTTATTCCATATCGTTTCCATCCATTATCAGTCGGTTTATTACCCATTGTCTCAGAACCTAAAAATATAATCAATGATAGGAAATCCTACCATGATACATGGATCCCCTCCTATTTACATGAAAAATGCATGGTTGGTCACATTCTATATTCCCTTAGATTACCCATGGACAGTGCTAACACCACTACATGCCTGGGGAGACAGTACTCAATTGTTCACTTACTTTTTTATGAATCTATTAATGAAACACTATTATTAACACTAAAAATATCAAATAAACCATATATTTCAACTTAATGTATTTTTATGCATTTTATTTTAATAATAAAATTCATGACCAAAAAATTATAAAAAACAATGATGTAGTTCATTACAGGAAGTCCAAAAATTAATCAAAATATTAGGGATGATAATAAAAAAGTTATGATTTTATTCCTAGTCATATCTTCCACCTCCTACCATAAACTTTAACTCATCCATCAATATAAAGTCCATAATCCCTAAATGGATCAAGAACAATAAATTCTACTTTGGTTCTAATGGTCCTGATAAGGGTTTGAGTACAACTCAGTATTTCACTAAAAATGGTGTCCCTAAAAAAATATTATATAGGAATGTGTACATAAATTTTTCCATGATCATAAATTTTATTGACAAGTAGTGGAAATAATAATTATAATTTTACACCCTTGGGTGAGACAATATCACTATGTGTGAAAAATATATTATGGGGATACTTTTGGTATTTTTAGGAACATATGAAAAAAAAATCCTTTGGGTATCATATCCCAAGTCATATGAAATAGGAATGACATCCCATAAAGGCACAATGACTAACTCCAAGGAAATGAGTCTCAATAATATATCCATTAAAATGGGAATAATATCATTATTATATCATAATCACTAATACAATGGAATCATGTTGTGATAATATTTTAAAATCTATGGGAATACTATCCCCAATCCATTATACACAAGAGGGAATCACATCCCATCAATAACATCAAGAGTGGGAATAACATACCTATCCATAGGCATAAGATCAAGAGGGTAACATATACCTAGTCTCAAACCAGAAAATGAGAGTAGTCATCATGTCCATATATATTTATTCTAATGTGGGATATTTTCCACCTATATGGAAGTATCTAATCATGAGAAGCATATAACCATTTCATGAGAAGCTATAGGTTACTGAACATAGTGTCTCATCCAAATCATTTCTAGGGTCACATGATAATTCTTTCCAATCACCATGGGAATATCTTCCAAGATACAAATTACATCATTTTTAGTATAAATTACCTCATCAATGGCATCACAATTAAATACTGAATTATATCCTTAATTTAATCACAATTAATAAATGGGTATATCATTCCACTTATAAAACCAATTTTTATTCAAGAAAATTAAATAATATAATATAAAAATTTATTTTAAAAGTTAGAAAATCACCCTACATTCATTTTATTATAGTTATGTCAGTCTTCATGCACATGAAAATTAATTAAACAATAATCAAGGATTCTTCTTCCTCGATAATTTTAAGATAAATTAAGAGAAACAATCACCCCATATTAATATAAAAAAATTATAAAAATGGCAAGAAAAATATATAGGTTCTATTAAGGCAAAACATTATTCCAACGAATAACAAACACATACATCTTTCATTTCTTGGTGTTTATAAAACCTAACAAGGGTTCATAATATAATTACAAAACTAATTCCATCCTATTTTTGGTTCTACGTATATAATTTAACAAACATGGAATCAAGTCTATAATCATCTATGAAAACAGTTCCATGAAATAACATTTATAGGACTACTCATGGATCTAATCATTCATACCCTATGATTTTGGTAAAGAAAATCATAATAATTTATGGTCAATCACATATGGGAGATGATATCATATATTATACGTCACATAAAATTAGAATAAACCGTAGGTATTAGTTATAGAATAAATATATAGGAATAATAAAATACCATGTGATAAAGAACTTTGGATGATAAGAACATACACTAATGAAAATTGGAAACTTGGAAAAATCCTTCAATTATAGTAAAAACATTTATACATAGTGAAACTATGAAAAAAATTAATAAGTATAATCTAGAGGAGTGGTGAACTTATACACAACACTCTCTTATGGTAGATAACACTTTGACTCAAAGATGATGAAAAGTGATCCATGATAGGAAAGAAAAGAATGTAGAATAGTTGAGGGAGAGGGGTGTGAACTACCCTAGGTCTAAATTAATGAAAAAAAATCAAACATTAATATCAATTGAACCTATTTATTTAATTAATAATTAAATTAATAAAATAGTATTGTGTCTTCAATAACATTACTAGGAACCAAATTTGTTTTTGGCCCAATAGTGTTCTTAAACCCACAGTCCTAATTAAAATATTACTATTATGGGATGGAGCTAATTTCATGATAACTCTAACTCTAGTGGGATCCCAGTGGACTCCTGATGGGAATCTTCTAGGTTGAAGATTTATCCATTATTTCCCATTTTCTAAAAACTTGAGCATGAACCATCTTTAACACCTCCAATGATTAAAAAAACAAATATAAAAAAAATTAAATAAAAAATAGATTGATATCATATATTCTAAAGGGATGGTTATTACAAAACTATAAATTATTTAAGTAGAAGATTCCTCAGTTCATTGAAAGCATTGAAATATTCATCAATAAAAGGAATTTTGGTTTTTCTTCAATAAGTAACATAAATTTTAAAAGAATTTCATAAGTAATATTTTTTTTTAAATTTTATCATTGATTAATATATATTAATTATACCAAAAGGCTGGGGTAGGGGTGTTGGGTTCGTTGGCGTCGTCCTAATCATGGGCTCAAACTAAACTCAGATGGGTCTCTTCTTAGTGGGTAGATGTGTGGTGGAGGTTTTACTAGGGACATGAAGGGGTCTCTCTTAGCTTATTTCTCTTCCTGTTATGGAAGAGGTGACATATTACAGGTGGAGGCCTTGGATATAGTCACATGGATAGAGTTATGCGAGAAAAGTCACATCATTCTAAAGGTTGTGGAGGCAGACTCATTGATCATCTAGAAATAATTAATAGGAACTGAAAATTATCCCTATAGCATTGTGTATATTATCTGAAAATGTTAAAAGCTCATGGGAATCCACAAAACGATCACTCACACTTGGGTGGAGGGGAACATGGTAGCTGACTTCCCTATGTCCATGGCTCCCATGAACCAAAGTATGTCCTACTACCTTAACTTGGGATTGTTTCCCATAGAGTGAATTAAATTTATTGTTAATGATGCTTTGGGACTTCAATACATTAGACCACCCCATGGGGAATCTTTTGAGGCTCGTGTTTGACAAAATAAATAACGATTTTGGTGTTTAGTCAGTCAACAAATAAGGTCAGCACGGATAAATTTTAAAGAGAACTAAAAGAAATTTTTAGAAAATTTAGATGAATTTTTTTAATCATTGTCATATTACATAAAATATAAGCAAGTAAATAATATAATTAAATGAAATTATAAATGAAATATTAAAATTCCAAAGACATTTGTATAGAAATATTTAAAAAATAATTATATAATTGGATGGTAATCAATTTTTATATTGAATGGAAATAAGCAATAAAATGAGTAATCAAGAGGAAAAATCCCCTTACTTTAACTATTGATTTTCTTGAACACTATATATCCACATGTATAATTATAGTTTATATATTAATAATATATTCCAAAAAAATTATTATATCAACTTATTTTCATGTTAAAATATTATATTCACTCAATTTTTAGATTATTAATTAGTCATCCTCCATGTAGTCCACAAATAAAAAAAATCCCAAATATTCCATATATGATTCAATATAGTGATATTGATCATTGTTCCAGGATAATGATTTTTTTCTCTAAATTAATCAAGGAATAAAAACAATTATTTTATAAAGGGTATTGAATAATAATATTTGATACAAAGTAGGATGAATATATTTCATGAACAATCACTAAATAAAATCACTTTCTGTTTGGGATGTCATTATTAGAAGGAGTTATTTTTAACTAACAATTATTATTATTTAATTTATTATTTTATGTAAAATAATATGAATGAAATATTAATTCCATTTATTATAATAATTTTTTATTATTAATTCCCATTCATGACAATATTGACTATAAAGTCACGTTGTTCAACATGGTCAATAAAACAACCCAAACATAATTATGCTACAGAGTGAATGAAAATAATTATTCCTTGTGATAATGTTATTTCATAATTATAAAAACAAATATATATTTATATGTATATAAATAATTATTTTTTGGATGCGTGATGAATAAATGAAAAAGAAAAAATATTAAGGAGATGAAATTTTGTATATGAATGAATCAAATTGTCACTTAAGGATGTACTTTTTATTTAATCCCTTGAGACTTGTTATTATAAAAGAAGTATATAAAATATGATAAAGTTTCATAATGGATATAATTTGAGTTCATATTTGGGGGATAAATTAACAATAAGTATTTTTGGGAATGGTTATAGTAAATCACCTATTATAAAAAAGGTTAGCTGAAATATTTTCCAACTCAAATTTCATAAAGGAAAAATAAACTAATATTGAATGGAATGAAATAAAAGTGATTTAAAAAATAAGGTGGGTCCTTAAATCCTTATTCAAAAAATTTTAATGGGATTTTAATTAATTTTTAAATCATTTTTTAAATATTTACCATGTTCTGTATCTGCAAATTTATTTTATAATTAAACTTTATAAATTATTATTTATAAAAAAACTATTAAATTTATTACCTAATTCATATATCCAAATTTCATATAATAAATAAATTTTATAAAATTTGAACAGAAAATATAGTACATTTATTTTTAAAATAAAAAATATATATATTTTTAATAATAATAATTTTGGGTCATTATAACATTTTAACAAGTATGTTAAATAAATGTTTCTAGTAATATATTACATTTTTTATTTCATTTTATATAATAGGAATTTCTTTGATAACATGATGTATTGTTTACGTAAATATTTTCCCAATTTATAAAAATTCCTTCAATATTTTCAGAAGTAGAAATTATAAAAGGAAAATTTATAATAAATTTATATATGTTTTATTTCCCCCCATATTAGACAAAATACTTCCATGAAATTATTTACTATAATGATAAATTATTGGATTAATTTTTTATTAATAAAATCTTAATGTTACCACATCGCATCCTCATAGACAAGATTTCTCTACATAAGTTACATTTACCATGTGATCCAAAATTATTAAGGGGTAGATGTTTCATGAGATTAACTTTCCCGTTTTTGTGAATATCATGAAGGACTTACATGGTGACTTTTTAATAAATCATTTATCTCCAAAATGAAACTCTTGGTCTATTTAATGATTACTAACATAGATCATTTATCAACATGGTGCTAATTTAATATGTCAATAAATGATTTGGAACATATTATTTTATTTCCTATGAATTTTCTACTCCAAATATATTTTTCATGATTAATTCATCTTAGTATGATTGAGGTTTGTGTATCATCCCTTGCAACCCCACATATAGGAATATTTGACAGAATAATAGGGAAAAAATTATGAACAATCTACAAGGGGAATATGTTGATAAAAATTTCCATTGAAGTATAAAGAAAAAAAATATAAGAATATCATCCAATGTCTGAATAGTCAATTAAAATTGAAAATAATTTTCAGGATAAAAAGAATTATTAAGGATCAGTTCTCTATTAAATTCTTATTATATAATTATCTCACTTTTTGAGGTAACTATAGTTTTCAATGAGATATAGTTAAATATAGTACTTCAAATATCATAATAACATCCTGTATATATCATATAAAATTAATAAAGTGATAAATCCTTTCAATGTTTATTCATTCATGATGAATTTATAAGCCAATAAAATATGACCCAAATAGAATTGTTTCCTTTTAAGATATTCTTTAGAACCATAATAAAATACAAGGTAATGTTCTATCAATTCCTTGTCGGCATGGGTAATGTTTATGACATCTAATTTTACTTTTTGAATTTTGAACTTAATTTTCTAGAAGACCATGATTGATGATGTTTAATCTTAAATATACTACTATATAATATGAGAGTATAAGTTATCTAAGAGAAATATAATTTTTTTATATATTCTTAGATGATAGAAAATGAAATGATTTGGAAATCATATAATGGTTATTTTTTAGTTATAACCTGGTTGGGAATATATTATATTTGAAATCATGTAACTCATTTGTTCTCATGATTTTAATCATAAAATTTTATATCATTTCATATATCTTCCTATCATTATTCAATTACTTTAATGACTTCACAAATATATATGGTCAGTCAATAATATATGAAACATGATAATTTTTCCCTTACAGTTTGATTTCAATATCAACCCTTTACTTTTCCATGATGATTGGGTCTCCTTTAGACCACACCATAAATGACGTAAAAATATGCTTTCTATTGGGAGTATGAAATAACTTCATTTCCATTAATTTGTATTAATCCATTGAGTAGTCATAATCCATGATCAACTATAACAGTCTATATTAGAACTTTTTCACATCCTTTTAATATATATAAACATTTTTGATTCTTTATGAGAAAATATATCAAATTTTTCTCATTATAGAAATTACATCTCTATCTTTAATAAAAATATCACTTTTATAACACTAGTTATATGTAAGGGATTATATTTTCATTGATAATAAATCTGTACAAGTCATAGGATGCCACCTTTTCATTTTCCGTGGTAATACAATCCAATAACTTATATGAATAATTATTATATATTACCAACCCTTATTCTTTATAGGGTAGTGGGAGTAATTTTTTAGTGACCAACATCTTTTTATGCTTCATGAAGGAATTTTCAAATTTTTTATCCTGAGAAAAATTGGATCCATTTGAGTGAAAATTTGTTCCTGAATTTTTTTCTCAGGAGATATTTATTGTAATGAATTAGTATAATCCATCTGATATGAGAAAAATATGGATGGATATCATAGTTATTAGTTTTTAATATTCTTTAATCACCTTTATCATTGAATAGAAAGTAAATGTAACCTCACTTAGGATTATTTAACCTATGATGATTATTTATAGTAAAAAATTCAAAGGTTCTGATATTGGTAAAATTATTTCTTATTTCTTAAAGTCTTAAAAAATTCTAAACTACATATCCTATTAACCATTTCACTCAGAATATATGAAAAAAAATATTTAATATTACAATAAAACTTTCAAGGTAACCAAATGTGACATAATTATTTTATAAATAAATAATTATAAGAAATTAGTATATTTTGAATTTATAATTATGAATTTATACTTTTTAAATTTTGTACAAACAAAATCATAGTTATATCCTATATTATCACCATTAATTTATGATATATGGATCCAAAATCAACCTTTTTGAATTATTGATCCTGATATAGTGTATAAATAAATTATTTAATAAAAGGTATATAATACATGACCATGATTATGATCACTTTATTTTCATAATAATAGATCTAAATACAAATTGATATATAATTTTAATTAATTAATATACTCAGTTCCACACACAGTGACACAAATGGAAATAAAAAACAACTATTTAAATTCTATAGTTGTGGATTTTAAATTATTTCAATTCAATAAAGACATTTAAAATGTGTTGTTTTATATTTTTATAGTAGCCATTTTGGGTTTTATTGAAAATCCTCTTCAAGAAGTATGGAATAAGAAAACAATATTTAAGAAATATATAAACATATTCTAATAAAATTGGTGTATCATAAATATTGTTATTTTTTCTAATCATTTGATCTAAAAATCCATAATTATCATATATTAAGTCGTATATTAAGGATTTAATTTCAATTATAGGTTCATAATATTTCTTCCATAGATAGAGGATCATGAGATGATTTTTGATATGAAATGATATTTCCTAATTATTTTAATTGATATTATATTTATATATTGAAGGATAGTTGAGGAATAATATTTCATGAAATTCTATCGAGTGATAAAATAATAGATTAAAATTAACTCTTCCCATAAAGAAAAATTATATATTTTTTATTGGGATGAAATCAACATTCTAAAGGGGGTTCTCATCAATATGTAAAATCTAATATTTTATGTCAACATCTTTGTACATAACTCATCCAATTAATGTTCAAAATTTTATACGACCCTAATGATATTTCCAAGATTTAAATTGTAGATATATTTTTGAGCCATTTTTTTATCAAAATATTAACTAGTGGATTAATATCCTTTTATTATGAGTGGCTCATAGATGGGTTCAAATTTATTTGTTTTATTTTATAGATTGACATTGTTTATGTCATTATTCCTATTATAAAATATATATATAATAATAACTAGGATACTTTAAACTCTATTCCGATCCTACATTACTATTCATTGAGAAATTCATTATATTCTACATCACATTTATTGATCACTTAGATCAAACTATTTTTATTTTTATAATAAAACCTAAATAGTTATGGTGAATAATAATATCTAATAAATATATAGAGCATATATTAGTTAGGATACTACTAAGAGGGTGTGGGGGTAATCTGCAATACCAATTTTACTTTAAAACTTATTTCTTTTAAATGAAACTTCTATGAACGATTAGAGTATAAATTAATTATTTTTAATATATTCCACACTCATATAAGAAATATGATAAAAATATCACACAATATATTTTTACAAGGTTCAATAAAGGCGAGAAATCCTACCAGTTTCAGTGTTTGGCTTTTCTTGAGTATACATATTTTATTATCACTATAATGTTTTAGTGATTATTAATGAATAAAATTTCTTTACAGGTTTTGTGTAGGTATTGTCCACTTCTATTTATAGGAATGATTGGTTTTGTTTAGACAAGAATCACCTATTCTTCAAATATTCTTCCTTCTCTTTCAAATGAATTTTTAATGTCTATCAAGATACTTCTACATCAAATATAAGATATTCTTTTAGAAGGTACTTTACATTTTATAACACCTTAATATTATATGGTATGTATCTTCTTAAATAAATTGAATTCATTTGATATCTTATATTACACACAACATCGAGATTAAATGAACATTGATATACTATTAAATATTAACATGATTATTGGAATAATATTATGAAAGTTAGGAATAGTAAATCGGCCAATATAATAGTAACATCAATATGAAATTATAAATAAAATTCAGGGATCTTATAAATGAAAATATGATATATTTATATCACTGAATAAGTAAATAAATGTATTAAAAATGATAAATAATATGTTTGTATTTTTTTGAAACATAATTGTTTATCTACAGTTTTATAATTAATATAATATTATAAAATAAATTTATTTTTCATAAAATAGATTTATAAAACAATATTTTTTTCTTATGTTTATAAGATAATTTTATAAGACCTTAATTATTTTTTCAAAGTGTCATAAAATCTGTTATAATTTTAAAATCGAAAATTTTCAATAAAATGATGATTTAAATTAATAAAAAAATTTATCCTATTTAGAAAATTATTTTTATAAAATGGATTCCATTTTTTAATTCTATATATCAAAAAATAGTTTGGCTCATTTTTTGTGATTTATCTAAAATGTTTGAATTTTTTGTGAATAGTGAAATACAGTACTAGCAAAATACTTGAATTATTGAGTTATTGATGATGAATTGATGATGTAAGAACTATGTTATCAAAATATACTTATCTATTTACTTTATTTATTCATGGTGATCATCACTATTCGTAGTCTTGAGCTAAAATAGTATACTTATAAATAAAATAATAAAAACACCCCTCTCCTCTATTATAAATATCACCCCTCACCACCACTGATCCTCACACCTTCCAAGCCATTTAGAATTTTCAATTTCTAACCAATCCCCTTCTCAAGCCTCTCCCCCATGTCCAATAGATTTTTTTTCTCAAATAAAACCAAATCCAATTTCAATAAGGTGGTTTATAAGGAGAAGAAGTTCAAGAGGTAAAATACACTTTCTTTTTCTTTTATTTTCTTCTATTTTCTTATCCTATCCCCACATAACTAACCCAAAGTGGAATGATAACTACATTAAATTTTATATACAGTAATTGTATTTTGATGGTGGAATAATATATCATTAAATATCTTCCCTCTTACTTTTATTCTAAGAATAAAAACATCATTGATGATGTGTTGAGTTACCACCATCATGGATGATGCCTTTTCATTTTCCATTACTACCTTCAAGGCTGGTCATAGAACTATTATAATGGTTATATAATATTTTTAAATGTATATTAAACCACATTTAGAATTCTAGAACCATTATATATACAAAATATTAATTAATAAAGAAAAAGTAGTCCGCGATGATTGAAAAAATTCCAAAATAATCTAAACAGTAATCATTTACATTTTATATAATGAAGGATCCTAATATCAGGAAAAATGATATATAATACCATTTAATATTCTATAAGTTAATTGATAAAATATAATTCCAATTATGGATAACAATTCCCATTTTAAATTATCTTTTATACTTGGATACAAGCAAACCAATCATGAAAACCAAGGAAACAAACACTTCCGAATGATTAAATTGAGTCTTATTACTCATAGAAAAGTCCATATATAAACTTAATAAAAATTTAAAAAAATAAAATAAATATTTAAGTCGTTCTATATTAAATTATTAATTAATCTAATTCATTTTCTTAGTAATTAAGTAAAAGTATAGAACACTTTCAGACATAAGGTAATGGTTTCTCTCAAAAACCCCTATTTTTTATTCGGGTTACGATTTCTATCTCATTACCCAAGTGTAATTATTAATTATTCTTAGTTAATCCTCCTAAATTAGGTGTGTATGTTACAAGAATATCTTCATAGATCAATTATTATAATTTTTATGGGTAAAAACATTTATTACATGGTTTCCTTTTAAATTCCCCCTGAAAAGAAAGCCTGATTTAAGGGAGCTTCCCATTTTGTTACCCATTTTGAAGTATACTCAATAATTTTTTTCAAGACAGAAATTATTTTTCTAAAATCATTATTTTTTATCTTAATTTTTTTTTCCGTTTATGGTTTTATGTTAAAAATTATTCATTTGTTCAACATAAATACCCTTTAATATTTTCCCCTAAACCACACTAAAGTTACTCATTTATAAAGTTAATTAAAAACTCTTTTTATAGGTTTTAACTTCAAATGGACATCACTTATCATGTTATATTAATATTTTCCCTTGTGGATGTACAATTATGATTTTAAATCTATTCTTTAATGGACACCATTATGATATTCTTTTCGGTTAAACCTTATTCACCACTTATTCCTTGTGTGTGGTGTATGTATACTTCCATTCTATTTTTGATCTTCGTTAATTGAATATTTTATTCAATATATAAATTCCTGGTATCATGGATAAGATTATTTTCTTAGTTGTATACCATTTTTATATATGATTTTTTCTTTGAATGTTGTTTTATCTAGGGATATATTGATAAATACTTATTTTTCTACTCAATATAGATATTTTTATAAGTTATATTGTTCATGAATTTAATCTATGTATAAATAATGATATGGAATTTCAGTGATGGCTGGATCCCAGTTATAGACATCCCATCGATGTGTAGATATGTCTCATGAGAAAAAATAGTTGGCACTAAACCCTTTGTGTTTGTTTCCAAGAAGAATTAGATGTGTTTCTACCCACATACCTAAATCATATTGATGGTATAATAGTTCATGTGCTAGATTCATCAAATATAATAATTAATCATTTTATTAATTTAGTATTCATTTATTACTTTACATGTTATTTTTATGAATAAATAAACTATGGAATCATTTTCAATCTCATTTTATTGATAGAATTCATTTTCAGTTACTTACATTTCTATAATGACTATTACTTATTAACTTCTCTTTACTTATTATTGATTCATGTAACCCTTATTGAGTGTTTTGTATAACCCTTATATTAGTTTTCCTTCCCAAGGTTATGAATATAAAATCTTTTAATAAGTGTCAAGGAAGCTATTTATTTTCCATTGTTATATTCTATGTTTAATTACCAACGTAATAAGGGAACCATGTATGAATCTAGTTCTCCAAGACTACTAAACTGAATGATCCTCGATGATGAGTTATCTTGTATATATGAATTTGTAATAAAATGACCACTTGCTATAGGAAAATAGGGTCAGGTACACTATAGTTGGTATCAGATCATGTTTCGTAGAAACCATGGGAACTAGATGTTAAATAAACATGAGAATTATAATAACTCTTTATAATTATTTTTTTATCAATACTCATTATGATTATGATATTAATTAGTGTGTGAAATTATTTATTTATTCTATTAATGGAATGAAAGTAATCAATACTTATAGAGAATGTATGGATTTCTATAATAATAAAGTCAACATAGTTAGTGTTGGAGATGAGCTGATAATGACTATATTAGGATAAATAACTCAGGTTATAATGAATAACCATACAACAAAAATGTTGGATTGTTTTATGTCTAATAATCCCCCTTCTTTTAGTGAGACTACTAATCTAGTGGTAGTTGAGTAGCAGATTAGGTCTCTTGAAAATATATATCTTGCATTAGGATGCATGAAAATGAAAATTTAGTACTAGAAGAATATTGTCTCAAGGGATATGTTGATCAATGGTGGTTATTGATTCAAAATACTAAATAGTAATATGAAATAGAAGACATGGAATAAATAAATTTTATAGAAAAATTCTTCAGAAAATATTTCCCTTGGGAGAAATAAATTGAAATAAATTGAACTAAATTGAAAATTCTGTAGCCAAACGAAAAAGGAAGAAGATAGTGTTGAAGAGTAAGAGGATACATACATAAGACTATCCAAGGATGTTATAGATTACATACATGATCCATAAAACGAGATTTATCATTTCTTTAATGGGCTTAATCCATGTATATAAAGGGAAAGGGAATCTTATAATTTTCACCATGTGATGAAATAGTTTTAAGTGCCATCAAAATAGAGAAGTAATTTTTTTAGATCTTATATTTTCAAGGTAAATCAAGATAATAATAGAACTTATGATAACCATGGAAAAGGTGAAGCATCAAAGACTAAGTGGGGATTGAATCAATTTCCATTATGAAAAATTGTGGAAGGAATCATCCTGGGTAATTCATTAAAGACATGAGAGTTTGTTATAAGTGTAGAAAAAAGGGTCATTGAGAAAATAAATGCCAGGGGAAGAAACACATCAATTATGTTCAATGCTTCAACTATAATAAAATGTGGCATTTATAAATCAATTTCCCAAGCATCAAGGTAATCTATTGAGCATGAGTTGACTTAACAATTTAATTAATTTATTTTTTGGTTTTGATGCTCAGAACACCCACATTTTTGTTACTCATGAAATTACATTAAGTGAATTTCAAGAAATTAATATTAATTGAAATATTTATTTTGGAATTAAGTTCAATACTTTAATCCATTGGGAATATTCATTAAAGTATTTAGAATGCATCTTTAACTTATTCTGGAAACACTATTATCAGCCCTACGCTGGTAAGTGTAACTTATAGAAGAAACCATAATTTTAGAAAAAAAACTTATAGATCATAAAAACTACACTACCAAGGAAGTATGGTTAGTCAACCCTATGTTATCATAGAACCCAATGTTTAAGAAAGTGGAAAGTATAGTTCATTAATCCTATATTTGGAATCAACCATATATTTGAAGAAACAAACCTATGGTACATCAACCTTACTTTCATAAACAAACCGTACATTTTCAACCCTATGTTTTATGTTTTTTCATCATAAAAAGGAACTCTACATTTGACTATTCAACGATGGAGTTTTAAATCCATGATATTATATAATATTTCTAAAACGGTCATGATAAAAATAAAGATCAATTTAATTATGTTTTATTATTTATTCAAAGGCTCGTTATGATTGTTTTTAATGACTTGTATTCATTGGAGTAAAATGTTACTATTATTAGAGGAAGTTATGAATCTATTGAATATTTTTGAATTAAAATATTTCTGATTTATTATTCAATATTTATGGAGCTGGTTTGACTTCTAGATATTTGAAATGCTACAAAAATATGAAGACATCATTCATTATATATATTTATATATAGTTTTAAATATACACATATACAGAATAAGTTGTGTGTCAGATATTTTAAAGGTACACATTAGATACATACAAGTTAAGATCTTTCTGATTCACTTGTTGTTGTTTCCATCACTACTACTGTATTTATCTTTTACATCTTCTTATGCAAGAACGATGATGAATTTGGTGAAGACACACATTGGAGACATTAATGTCTAAAAATGTGTAGTGTTTAATTTGTTTTTGTTTGAATAATGTTTGTTCAAACACTGAAGATCTATTTTTTGTCATGCTACGTTGAAGATATGATTTCATCTGTCATTTTATTTTGCAAGATGCGATGTTTATCCCATACCATCAAATAAATCATACTCTTTTGATTTATTTGAGTTTTGCGTGCTTGTACTCAGTTATGGTTATGTGTCATCTTATTTTAATAAATTAAAGATATTAAATTCCTTGTAAAAGAACTATAATTATTAGTAAATTATTATAAGGTTTCAATGATCTGAACTCAGTTGTGTATTTTGAAGGTCTTAGAATAGTAGGAACTAGAGAAAATCACCAAACTTATAGAGTTGAGAATTGGTGGAGTTGAATGAGGGATATTTGTTCCCTAAACCACTATATATCTTTGTGTTCATTTCCTTTATTTATTTTCACTGATTTCACATCTTTGAGAGAAAAGGACAAGAACACTTTCATACAAAAGAGGAGTTCTGAATCTATCAAACATTTAAAAACCACAATTCACCCCTTCTTGTGTATTTATCTTAGTTATAGTCATATTGAAATAAAATTTGGTATTAGAGGTATGTACCTTCTAATATATTATTATTTTACCTATTTGATATCATAATTTGTTATCTAAAGGTTTTATAAATTGTTTTACTGTCTCTAACAAGCCTGAGTTAATGATTCATACAAAGGTGTCGTGAAATGGATGATTCTAGAGAAGTTAGGACAATGATTTGTTCACCATATATTAATGGAAATGATTATGTTACTATAAATAATTTATTATTATTTATCTAAAAAATATTGGAATAAGGGTTTTTTTAATATTGTTAAACATTATGAGATTCCACAATATATTTGGAATATTGGAGTACTGATCAAGAAAATGAATATGAACTCAATTCAAAAGTTATGAATGATATTGTGTGTGGTTTAGGAACTAAATAATTCAATCGGGTAGATCAATGTTCTACTGCATATATGATGTGGAAAACTATTTCTATTTGCTACGAGGAAACTAAAAATATCAGACAATTAAGATACACTGCTGAAAATCTAAAGTGTGATACTTTTAGAATATATGGGAATGAAACTATCAATCAAATAGATGGAAGGATGATATGGATTTTCAATAATATTTCTAATTTAGGTGATTCAATTTTTCAATCTAATAAAACATTAAAAGTAATCAATATACTAACACTTAAGTAGAATATAATTCTTGAAGCTATATAAAAGTCTACATTAGTAAATAATTTTACAATGAAGTAATTGGTTAAGACTTTGTTGATATATGAAGTCAAGATTAAAGTTGAAGCTGAAATTCATATCAACCATAAATAAGCCTCTCTCATTACTAAAAATGTTGAATCATATAATTCAAATTGTACAGATTAGGATAAATGTCTATTAGATCTTGCTGAAAAATTTGAAAATCTGTATAGAAAGAAATAGAAAGGTACTGAAGATAATAGATGTTATGATTGTAAGGAAGGAGTTATGCAAAAGATTAATATCCTTTACTCAAAGTTCAAAGGAAATCCAATTATTAAAGGAAAGGAATGAAATTTATAAAATCTACCTAGATTAATACTTATACTTTACATTGTGAATCTTCTACAAATTTAGAAGTTTCATATAAAAGTTTTATATCTAATGAATGATACTGATGAGGTATAATCCTCTTACCATCAAAACTCTAGATATGAAAAATATTCTTTTGATAAGTTAAATAAATATTGTTTTATCTTAAAAGACTAATATGAATCATTAAATAAATATAATAGAAAAATTAATAAGTCTTATGATACTACTATATTAGATAAATAAAATTTATCAAAACAAATTATAGATTTAAAATAAAATTATTCTAAAATTTATTTTTATTTACAAAACATTAATATTAAAGAATTAATGGAAGAGATTAATGATTTAAAACATGATTATAGTATGTTAATAAAAGGAGAAAAATATTTATAACAAATAATTGAAAAAAATAAAATTCCAAAGGGAAAATTTGAAATATGAATTAATGGTGAAAGACCGAAACTTTATAAAAATTATATTGTACATGGTTTAAATAGTAAAAACCCCATTTGTTGTAAAATGTTTCTATTTTTTTACTAATGGTCATTATGAAAATGATTTCTATTCTTGAAAACCACATATTTCAGGTATTAAAAGTTCTTAGTTCTCAAAATATTTTTTAAATTGTATAATTCCTACTCAAAAATGGGTTTCGTTACTTATCATTTTATTACTAAAATTGCTAGACCCAAAAACATATGGGTACAAAAAAGAACAGGATTTTTATATTTTGCAGTACTATACAACTAAATTATATCTTTAAAATTTTAAGTGGATGATTGATGGAAATCTGATAATGTATCATAGGAAGGAGTGAACAACTCTGAAGTTGTTTGATATAAAAAATACTTAGTACTAAAGTCCATGATATAAGAAGTATTTTATTTTAATTTTTTTATACTTATGGTACATTAATTGTGTTATATAAGAAATTAAATTTATCTCTCCATGTTTAATAAAATATTCTAATTTAGTACATAAATAATTTTTTTCTGTATAGATTATATAATAGTTTAGTTAATTATTTAGTTTGAAAACACAGTTTTGGTTTTGAATTTTTTATATTTTAGTTTTCAAAAATATTTTATTTTTTATTATTAGAATTTTATTTTATTTGTAAAATCAATGAGTAAATATTCTTATGTAACATTTCATTTTGAAATGATTGATTTATTTTTTTGGATCATGAAAATGAAACATCATCTTTATTTTTTCAGAGTCTAACATTTCATCTTCTTCTTAAAACATAAAAAAAGAAATTATCTTATTCAAATTATCTTGTTAAAAAGTCACTAGAAAATCAGTCAAAGAAAGTTAAAGAGATCAAGTTATTATATTTCATCTAAAATGTTTTCTCACAAGAGGATGAAAAGTAATTCTTATGACCCATTTAAAGAAAAATAAGCCTTGTTTGTTAAATATTCGTGTGAAAAGTATTCTGAACTAAATATAGAAGTTCATAGATCTGAATAACTAGAAGTTTCTTCATTTCAAATATCTTAGGAATGTATTATATATAAAGTGATTTATTTTAATAAATAAAAATAGAAGATAAAGGCTGAGTTAGATGCATCTAGAATTGTTTATGATGATCTATGAAAGGAAGGAGCATCTAAAGATGTTTTTGATTCCTTACAAAAGGAGTATCTGAATACTAAATATAGTTCTATATCAAAAGTATATTATGAAGGTTTTAAAATTAAAATACTAATTCCAATGGATCTTCTCATAAAAAAGTTGTTACATAGTTCAATCTAGATATGTTGTAGTTGTTTTCTATCGAACATTGTTCATCTTTGTGTTATCAATGATCACCAGTTGTTAAAAATAGATTATAAGCACTATCAAGAATTTTATCTAATTTAAGAAAAACAATTCACTTTTTGGAATTTTCATAGGAATATTCTACCCTTTATTGATATATCAATTTTTATTCATTTCATATAAAAATCAATTTTATTACTATTTTTAAATCTATTATTTAAATAAAAAATAGTGCAATTAGTTGTTTCATAATTTATTTTTTACTTTTTATATTTCATATTAATGAATGAAAATTAATTTATTTATTGTCTTCAATTAAGAAAAAGTTCATTAAAAAATTTAGTA
Source organism: Viscum album (assembly GCA_963277665.1). NCBI lineage: Eukaryota > Viridiplantae > Streptophyta > Magnoliopsida > Santalales > Viscaceae > Viscum > Viscum album. The sequence continues at coordinate 913,867,729 of OY728145.1, forward strand.
TGCTATGATTCAGGGGGAGTTTTAAACAAATATTTATTTAATTATTAAAATCTACTTGTTTAATATTTTTTATCTTTTTAATTGAAGCCATAAACTTAGGAGGAGTTAATTACTGCTCTTATAGTTTTTTATATAATAAAAGGGTGTGAAGTTTTATGTTTTAATTTTATAATGTTTACCATGTTCATAATGTTATATAAATTTATTCTTTATAATATTATTGTGGATAATAAAAGTGGATAAGTTGATAGTTATTTAAAAGGGGAGATGTGTATAAAGTTAAGATTATGTGTATATCCTCATTTTTAAGAATATTTGTTTTCTTTATATCATTTAATACATGAGATGTTTTAATCCTTATATTTGGGGAGGAGTTTCTTTATAGGTGAAGTAATATACAAAGATAAAGGGGAAAATTTGTTTTGTCTTTTTCCAAAAAATTGATTTCATACTTTATTTATATATGTTATGGGTTTCATGGTCATCAAAAAATGGAGATATTTTTGAACTTGTGTTGATTCAAATTTTTTGTTATTTTTTTTTTAATTTTTGATGCTCATAAACACCTACATTTGTGTTACTAATGAAATTACTTTTAGTGAATTTTATGAAAACAATATTCATTGAAATATTTATTCTGTAATTATATTAAAGACTTTGATTCATAGGGAATATTTGTTGAGGAATTCATAATACTTATTTAGTGTATTATGGAAACATTTTTCTCTATCGTACATTAGTAAGCATTATATGAGGAAGAAACCCTATGTTTGGAATAGTGGATATGGATCATAAACCCTATTTTGTCAAGAAACTATGGTTAATCAAACCTATGCTAATATAGAACTCGATATATGAGAAAACAGAAAGTATGGGTCGTTAATCCTACATATGGAAGATACCATACGTTCAAGGAAAAAAACATATGGTACATCAACCCCAATTTAATAATTAATTTTACATTGTCAACCCAACATTATTTGTTTTTTCATGACCTGAAGGAACCTTACATTTCATTATTCAATGAAGACTTTCTAAATTCATGATATTATTTATGATTTCTACATTGGTATTGATGGAAATAAATATTGAATCAATGAAGTTTTATTACCAATTAAAAGGCTCATTATGATTGTTTTGAAAAGATTGTATTCAACAGAGTAAGATGTTACTATCATTACAGGAATTTTTGAATCTCTTGAATGTTTTTGAATTACAATATTCATGATTTATTATGTGATATTTCTAGAGATGGTTTGACCTGAAGTTTTTCGACCCCATGTATCAATATATATACATTATTAATTGAAAATATATGTTGTTTTACACATACTCTTCTATAGAAAACATTTTTTGTCATTACCTTCAGATATACACTTTGGAGACATACATATTTATATATATTAGATTGAAAAGATATTGTTCCTATCACTTCTACATCATTTATTTTTTACATCTTCTTATGCAAGAATTATGAGGCATTTAGTGAAGATACACATTGTTTACATTCATGTTTAAATTTTTTTTTTTGGTTTTTTATTTATTATTGTTTGAAGAAATATTATGTAGAAATTGAAGATCTACATTAAAGATTTGATTTCATCAATCAGTTGCTACTAAAAGCTATAATGTTTAACCCATAACATAAAACAAATAAAACTCTGTTGAATTATTTCAGTTTTGGATGCTAATAATCAGTCTTGGTTAAGTGTCATATTCTTTTACTGAGATATGGATATTCATTTCCTTAAAAACGATTCAAAAGGATTTGTTATGTCTTGTAAGCTATCAACTATCTACAATTATTTGTAGATTTGTGTGTCATAGGATAAGTAGACCTAGTGAAAATAAACAAGATAATAGAGTTGAGAGTTGGTGGAGTAGACTAAAGGATATTTATGCCTTGAACCACTATACATAATTATGTTTATTTCCTTTATTTATTTGTGTTACTCACTCATCTTTGAGAGAAATCAAAAGATCACTACATTAGAAGAGAGGTATTATGAATCTTCCAAAATTTTAGAAACAAAAATTCACCTCCTATTATGTCTTTGTCTTTATTATAGCCACCTCGACCAAAACGAATCTACCACAAAAGCATCTAAGGGGAGATGGCCAATCTTATGCGATCACTGTAGTTGAAGTAGAAGTACCCAATGTTTTAGTGGTAGTTACAATAATCCTATATTTAAATTTATCCAATTAATTATTTGATTTTGGATCATCACACTCATTTATATCTACAAAATTTCCATAGAAAATAAGATATTTCCATTTTTATTTCATAATGTAATTTTTAGTCAAAACTCTTAAGGGATGTATCATTTCCACAAAAATGTGTTGGTTAGTTCATATTATGGCTTATAAACATGCCTTACTTGTTGATCTTTTCATCATACCAAAAGTATAATTTTATATAATCGTCATTATTGACTAGATTTTAAAATATGAGGTGATGATTTATTTCAAAAAGAAGGAAATTATGTTTTTTGATGAAGATATAGAATCCTTTATTTTTAGAGAAGAAACTTCGTCATCTGATTCTTATCTAGATCTACCCTCAGTAGCTCTAATAAATGAAATTCTTGTGTAATAAGAGTAAAAAGCATATCAATATGAATAAATTCATCTTCAAATTGTGTATGTACCAATTTTATAAGAATACAATGACGTATTTACTTAGGAATTCCTTAGACACTCCTAGAGCGTGATGTTGAGTTTACCTTTTATTTAATACTTGATTCTAGACCAATATCAAAAAAATATTTATAGAATGGACACTATGGAATTAGTGTAACTAAAGAAAAAATTATATGAGTTTAGTAATAATGGATTTATTCACCCTAGTGTTCCCCCATGGGGAGCCCCTATTCTCATTGTTAAGAAAAAAGATAGATCCTTGAGGGTAATAATTGACTATAGAGAAATTATTTCTATCACCATAATGAATATATATAAATTTCCTTGAATTGATTACTTATTTGATCAAATTCACGGTAATAAATATTTTTTGAAGATTGAACATTATTCTGGGTATCATCAGTTGCATGTAAAGAATGAAGTTATTATAAAGATGGATTTTCAGATGAGGTATGGACATTATGAGTTTACAATAATTACTTTTGGATTGAAAAATTCACCATCGGTTTTAAAGTATCTAATGAGAAACGTATTCAAGGAATATCATGAATATTGTATTTTCATTCTCATTGATGATATTTTGGAGTATTCTAAAAGAAATGAGGACCATGAGAATAACTTGTGGATCAATATTGAGACTCTCAGAAGGAAGGAGTTATATGGAAAATTTATCATGTGTTAATTCTTAATTCAAGAAATTTCTTTTCTTGGCCATATTGTCTCTAATGATAGAATCTCAGTTGATTCTCCTAAGAAAATGGAAATCCAAGAATATCCTATGCTAACAAACGTAACTGAGGTACATAGTTTTATTAGTATAGCAGGTTACTGTCTGAGTTTCTCCCAGTTTTTTTCTTAATTGGATAACATGTTAACCAAGACCACACATAATGGGTTTAAGTTTGTATCGAAAAATAATGTGTAAAATAATTTGAATAATTGAAGAGAAGATTATTCAATTCTCAAATTTTGACTCTACCATCAAGAAATTATGGATTTGTGATATAAGTGATACATCGAAAAAAGGTCTAGGTTGTGTTCTTATAAAAAATGATAAAGTAATTTCATATGCATCCGGGAAGTTGAAGTCTAATGAAAAAAATTATCCAACTCATGATCTTGAGTTAACAACTATAATATTTTTTCTGAATACCTGGAGACCCTATGTCTATAGTGAAATATGTGAGATATATATGGATCATAAGAAATTGGAATACATATTTACACAGAAGAACTAAAAATGAGGCATAGATGATGGATCAAGTTAATCAAATATTTTGATTGATTAATACACTACCACCTAGGAAAATAAAATATGGCAACATATGCATTAATATAGAAATATCTTGTAATTATAACCCATATGAGAATTTAAAAAAATCCTCTATTCATGGATTTGGTAAATATGGATATGAGAATTGTTAAGAAAGAGGAAACATAACTCTTTATTTAAAGGATTGAAAAACCTTATTTATTGGAAAATATAAAAATATCTCAATTTAATGATTTGAATTTTAAAAATAAAATTAAAGATATTAAGAATGAAATATTAACAGACTTTGAATATAAAGATGGAATTTTGAAATTTGGAAAGATTTTATGTGTTCCATCAATACGTGAACTAAAAAGGGAACTATTTTATGATGGTCATAGATCAATTGTTTCTATAAACCATGGTGGTACTAAGATGTATAGAAATATGAAGGAACATTTTTTGGTGGGATAATATAATGTAATAAATTTCTAAATATGTGTTATAATGACTATTTTTTCATCAAGTTAAGGCTGATAGATAACATCCTAGAAGATCCATGCACCCTTTGGATATTCCTACATGGATGTTGTATGAAATTTCTATGGGAATTGTCACTGGATTACCAAATACCTCCACAAATAATGATATGATATGGGTTGTTGTTGACTGAATTTAAAATTCATCACATTTTCTTTCTATAAGAGAAGATTTTCCTCTTTAGTGCCTAGAAATAATCATCATTAAAAAAGTTAAAAGACATCATGGTGCACCTCTATCTATTTTGTCTAATAAAGACAACCATTTTACATCAAAATTATGTAATAGTCTTCAAAAGGATTTGAATATTGATCTTTATTTGAGTACTTATCACCATCAATCCAATGATTAGTCTGAAAGGAATATTCGAACATAATAATACATATTGAGACAGTATTCACATTACTTTCAATGTATGTCAGACTAATATATACCTTCTATATAATTTTACAACAATAATTGTTTCCATTATAGTATTAAAATTTTGTCATTTGAAGCATTATATATAAAGAGATGTCGTACTTCAACTTGTTAGGATGAAGTTGGTGAGAGGAAACATATAGGTCGAGAAATTATTAAAGAGACAACGACTAAGGTAAAGACTATTCAGGATCATATTAAATCATATCGAAGTAGGAAAAAGAGTAATATAGATAACTAGATAAAGGATTTTAAATTTCAAGTAGAAAATCATGTATTTCTTAAAGTATATCCATGGAAGGGTGTATTAAGGTTCACTAAGAAAGAGAGGATGATCCTAGGTACATCAGACCATTTGAAATTATAGAAATAACTGGACCTGTGGATTACTGATTAACAATGTGACCAATTCACTCCAAAGTTCATGATGTGTTCCACATATCATTGTTAAAGTATATTCCAGACCCAATGCATGTACCCACCTATGAATAAATAGAACTAGAAAATGAATTTTCCTTCTTTGAAGAGCCAATTGATATTATTTACACAAGAGATAAAGTATTGAGAAATTGGACAACTTAACTTGTAAAGGATGTTTGGAGAAACCATAAAATGGAAGAAACAACGTGGGAATCTGAGGATGTTATGAAGAAGAACCAACCACATATGTTTAGAAGGAAATATTCATGAATCATTTCAAGGAAGTGTTTTTTGAAGGATGGAAGAATATAAAACACTAAAATTTTATAGTATGTATATTTTTAAATAAATTTAATTTATTCAATTGTTAACATTACACACTACGCCAATCTTAAATGCAAAGTGATATACTATTAAATATTAACATGATCATTGGAATAATATTATGACAATTAAAAATTGTTAACCAACCAATAGAATAGTAACTTCACTTATGAAATTGTGAATACAATTTATTTATATTATGAATTAAAATATGATATATTTATATAATAAAATATGTAAATAAAGTTTTTAAAATGATAATTTAAGTGGTGGTATATTTGTGAAATATAAATGTTTATTTACAATTTTAAAACTAGTATAATAATTTTAAAGAAAGTTTACTTTCAAAAAATAGATTCGTAAATTAATATTTTGTTTTATTTTTATTATAAGATAATTTTATTAGACCTTAATTAATATTTTAATGTGACATAAAATTAGTTATAATTTTAAAATTGATATTTTTCAAATAAATGATGATTTTCATTAAAAATGAAATTTCTCATATTTATAAAATTATTTTCCAAAAAATGGAGTCTATTTATAAATTTAACATGTTGTAAAATTGTTAGTTTTATTTTTTGGGATTTTTTTAAAATGGTTGAATTTTTGGTGTATAGTAAAATATGGTAATTTACTATATTAGCTCAATACATGAATTATTTAGTAATTTTTGATGTATGGATGATGTAAGCACAATTATATCAAACTATAATTCCCTATTTACTATATTTAGTTATGATAATCACAACTATTGATAGTCATGGGCCAAAATAAAAAACCGACGAATAAAATAATAAAAAACCCCACTCCCCCACTATAAATACTACCCCTCACCACCTCTTCACCTCATATATTCCAAGACTTGATGTGTGTCCAATTTATACCAAATAATATTCCCAATCCTATCCTTAAAATATAGGAGCCTTTGGTCACAATAAAATACAAAAATCAAGTTTCACTAAGGATATTCTCAAGGAGAATAAATTCAAGTGGTAAAATCATCTTTCACTTTCATTTAATTTCTTTTCCATTTATTTTATTTTCTTATATTCTCCCCACATACCTATCCTAAAGTGTCATGATAACTATAGTATCTTTTATATACGATAATTTTATTTTTTATTGGAATAATTAATCATAAAATATCTTTCCCCTTCCTTTAATTCTAAAAATTAAAACTTTATCTATGATGTGTGAATTTACCACTATCGTGGATGATGCATTTTCATTTTCTAATATCGCCTTCACTTTTGGTCATAAAACCATTATAATAGTTAAATATGATTTTATAATTTATATTAAAACTTATTTAGTGTTCTATAACCCCTATATATATAATAATAATTAATAAAATATGAAAAGTTCGTGATGATCGAAAAAATGCCAAAATAATCTAAATGATAATCAGTAATTTTTATCGAATTAATTATCCTCATATTAATAAAAAATGACATGTTAGAAAATTTTTTCTTTTATATGTTCATTACTAACATATAATTTAAATTCATTATAACTATTTCCATTTTACATGATCTTTCATATAGGTATATAATTGAACCAATCATGAAAACCAAGGAAACAAACTCCCTTAAACGATGAAATTGAGACTTTTAACTCATCAAAAAGGACATAAATGAACTTAATAAAATTATAATAAATAAAATACTTGTTTATGAGGTTCTAGATTAAATTATTAATTAATATAATTTAATTATCTAGTTCATTAAGTTCAAGTGTAGAATACTTCTAGACATAAGATATGGGTTTTACTCCACACCCCCATTTTTCCTTCGAGTTACACTCTACATATCTTTACCACAATATAATTTTAAATTCATATTATATAATCCACCAAAATTATGTTTATATGTTCTAATAAAATGTTCTTATATATCTTTTTATTTCCTTATTATGGGGAAATAGATGTTTTATATGGTTTGATTTTTTAATTCCTCCCAATAAGCAAGCCTAATTTAAGAGAACTTCCCAATTTTTTACTCATTTTCAAGTACACACCACAATATTTTTTAATCCACCAAATATATTTTTATAAAAAAATTTATCATGAAATAAAACATGTGTTAATTTATGGTTTTATGCAAACAATTACTCTTTTTTAGACTTTATAGACTCTTTAATATTTTCCCCATAAGATACACTAATGTGGCTCACTTATAAAGAAAATTAAACACTATTTTTACAATTTTTCACTTAAATTAGACATAATTTATCATTATATAAGCCTATTTTACCTTAATAATGTCCATATATGATTATAAATCCATTATCTTGTGGAATCTATTATGATATTCCCTTTTTCATGCCCAATTAACCACTTATTCCTTGAGTGTTGTGTATGTATACTTCCCTTTTTTTATGATCATCATTCAATGATGATTTCATTAAATATCCATATTTAATATATCATAGATATTATTATTGGATTATCTATATACAATTTTTATATACAATGTTTTCATTGAATGTTTTTTAACTGGAGAAATATTGATAAATCCGTATTTTCTACTAAATATAAATATTTTGATAAGTTATATTTTTTATGGAAACAATCTATAAGTATCTAGCATTAAATGTTACATATTCTAGCATAGTAATTTCTAATTGGAAATTATTACATTCCCAAATATTTTTATTATTTATAGTTAAAATAATTAGGTCATAAATCACACATATAAACCCAAAATAATACAAAGTGGATATAGTTAAAACACAATCTATTTTTTTTTTTCAAAATATAAAATATTTTAATAAAACAAGAAAAATTTTCCTGAAAATATTCAAAATATTTTGAATGGATTATTATTTTCCATTAATCATCCGTAAACCCTGTGAAAAAAATTTAAAACTTGGGATGAGGAAAAAAATCTTAGTAAGGGACGTTGATAGGTAGAAAGAAACTGCTAGTCCATGAATGAAATAATTTTCACAATGTAAAACATGTGCTCATTAGATCACCTTATTAAATCATAATTTTCTTTTAAAACCACAAAAATCATACATAGATCATAAAATTTAACTAGTGGCATCATTTTCATATAACTTTTACAAATAATGTAGCTCTCTAAGATACACAGGGAGTAACCATCAAAATTACTCATGGAATAACCATCATAGTATATTCCTATAAAATCTTAAGAGATACCTAATTGTTTAAATCCACCCCTTACCCAAAGCATTTGAGAGCTATAACTAGCTCACCCATCCTAGGTTTATATTGGAACCACATGTTATCATTACAATTCCCAAGAACCATAACATAATCGTAACTCATAAATATTTCACAAAACAAAATTTTTTGAGGAAAATAAATTTCAAATTTTTGAAAATCAATTTTAAGAACACACACACTTATAAATAAAAACATTTTATCTCAAAATAAACTTGGAAAATTATAAAGGAAACATAAAATCAATAATAAATCATGAAATCAAGAAAATATACCTCCAAATAATTTAAAAAAATATTTCTTTATTAAAAAGAGTTGTATCTAGAAAAGATAAATATTAAACGAAAATTACATTACCTTGGGTTATACTTCCTTTAAACTATTCAGAGATATTGTATAATGTTTTAAAGAGTTTTATTGGTTTTCTATAGAAATATATTCATGTTTATAATACCCTAAAAGATCTTATTATGACATCTTTCCAACAATTTATTAAGAATATTTTATTATTTCCATTGTTTTCGGTGCATTCATTTCTTGGTTTCCATGGTTGGTCGGTTACAAATTTTCTTGTCAAAAGGATATAATAATTCATAAGTGAGAACGTGTATTTATTTGAGTAACTTTAAACAATTAAATGTAAATTAAAACTTCCCATGAATGTAGTATTTGGAAACGATAACTCATCGTCCACAAAGGTGGTGAATTGACAAACCACGGTCAATGATATCATTTTTAATAATAAAAGAATAAAATAAGATATTTGATGATTTTTATACCATTTTAAAAATAAATATATAGTATATATATGATACTGGATTTGTCAGGAAATATTTTATTGGGTTTGGGGTAAGGTATTAATGAGAAATAATTTAAAAGATAAGAAGAAGGAATTTACATCTTGAACATTTCTCCTCAAGAACCTCCTTAGGCACATGGATGTGGTATTTTTGTGAGCCCAGAAGCACTATAATGTTTCAAGGGATGAGGATAATGGAATTTGATAGAGTATTTTAAATGAATAAGGATCATGGTGATGAAATGTTAGGTAGGGAGAGTCCCATTTTTTTAATTAAGGTGAGGTGAAACTTAGGATTTACTTAAAATATTAATATATAAAATGTATAATTTAGGTTTAAAGAACTCATCATGGCCTAAAAATCAAAATATATCACATTTTTGATATAATATAATCATTTTTCCCTCTTTGAATAATTTAAGGATGTTTGAATAATTTAATAAAATAGTTTATTGATGAAAAATATTTTTAGTGAAATGATACATTATTCACAAATATGAATTTAAAACATCAAAAAAGAAGTTTCAAATTCGAAACCATTTTTTATAAGATATACATATCATATTAATCTATATAAATTGTTAATTTCCTTAAAAAATTCAAATTATATTTATGTTATTATTTTTGATATCATTTATTTGATTTATTTATTAATTTCATATTTAATGCATCATCATTATGCAAGCCATTAAGGTTATTATTTCTTGCCTAAAAATTAAAAATAAACTTTTTTGAAGAATAAAAATTTAATAGCTTCCAAATGAATAGTTATTTACCAGAAAAACTTTTGTAAAACCATACATTAAAATATTATACCAATTAAAAACTATGGTGTGAACAACTAGACTTCCTTTGAAATTAAATATTATAAATGGATTAAGGTGATTCATGTGGGTCCAAAATGGCCCAAATTCAAATAATAATAGGATAATGGTTGAAAATTTCTCATAGAAAAGGATTCAGTCAAATTTGGGAACATTTAATGATTCTGATAGTTTTAATTAAAATCATTTTATTTATTTTTATTCAGCCTTCATAAGCACAACATCAATATTGTATAAGAATTTACGTCAATTATTTCATATATAAAAATTAATAATAAATTACTGCAACAAAAAATAAATAAAGTTTTTCCAAAATAAAATTTTACATTCATTTATTATCTCTATTCAGTCATATACATGTAAAGACAACTTCTTAAATTTTCTATTTTTTCTACTCTTTCCCTATGCAGGAATTTCACAAGAATTTGGATGAGATTAAAGTTATTTAACCCTAAAATTTGAATATACCATCTAAAAACATCAATAAAAAATAATAATTAATAATCAAGTTGTGAAAAAATTAGAACTCAATTACTAACTATAAGAAAGAAAAATAGACATTCCCAATGCCGTGCAGGGACTGCGTTTATAGTGATTATAATTTTTATAATTATCAAAAAATAACTTATAATTTTAATGTTCTTAATTATTTATGTACAATATTTATCTTATAAAATGACAATTTATTTATTCACCAAATTTTAAAAAAATTATATCATAATTATTTCATGATGACTTCACATAAATATACCATATTTTATAAAAACACTGTATTGTTTTACTATTCACCAATAATTTATTTATTTTTTCGAAAATTATGGAGAACTCAAACTAATATAATTTCTACATTTTGAATTCAAAAATGAAATTATTATTTTTCAAATTAAAATTCTATAATTGAAAAATTTATGTCTTAAATAATTAACAATATAATAAATTATTTACTTTTTGAGTTACTTAATATAATAAATATAACTATTTAATTCAAGAATACAAATTAATATAAAAAAATAATATTTTTATTTAGGTTGTTACATATTCCTACATTTGGAAAATTCATCCTCTTAATTCATTCACTTATTAATCAAATTACAGTACCTTTCCATCATAGCATTTTCTGATTTTCATGTTTCCTCTTCCACCATGTGGTTTTTCAACAAAACCTAAACCAGATAAATAAAATTATTCCACAAGATTTTATCTCTGTGATGAAAAATACAAATATTTTTCTCTTTATAAGATAAGTTCTCTTCCATATGAACTACTTTTGGTCTCAAAACACAAGATAAATCTGGATCATACTTTCTTAACATTAATTCAGGAAAAAATTGTGTACTTGTGATAAAATGAGAAGAACAAATACTTGGTATTCAAGTGGTCCAACTTTCTTTAGTATTTTATAAAGTCTAAAATAACATGGTCTTATATTTACTTTCTTACCAAAATAATTAATAATTTTCCATAGAGATAATTTCAGTAAAACATGATCGCATGGCTCAAAAGAATGATCTTCACTCCTGTTATCTGCATAACATTTTGGGCTTCTTCTGAGTAGTCCTCATATGTTATCAGATCACATTTAATTTATCTACCACATACTCTACTAACTATGGTCCCATAAAACTCCTTTAATTCATCCTAAAATTTTAAAGTTTGATACCACTTTCCATATAATTCCTCAAAAGGTGTCTTCTATATACTATATTAAAACATAAATTATAAAAAACCTTATCTAAAGAAAGATGTTAATCCCAAATTTATTGGTAATACATTGAAAAGAAACAAATCATGTCTTTTAAGGTCTCAATTGTTCGCTCATTCAATCCATCATATTGGGAATGAAAGGCTCTGCTGAAATTTAATTCAGTGCCCAACAACTTCTAACGGCCTTTCCAAAAGTTATACGTGAACCTAGGATGACAGTCAGATACAATGGAGAGAGAAACTCCATGTAACCTGAAAATATATTGGAGGTACAACAAAGATAATTGATCTAAATAAAGAGTATCTAAAATAGGAAATAAATATACAGATTTAGTCAGTCGATCAATAATAACCCAAATCACATTATTACCTTGAGGATTCTTTGGTTGTCCCACCATGAAATCCTTAGATATTTTTTATTATTTCCACTCAGGAACTATAAAAGGATGAAGCATCCCCTTTAGTAACTATTACTTTACTTTAACCTATTGACATGTCAAATGTTTCATGGTTAAATCTGTAACATCTCTTTTCATTCCATCCCTCCAGTAATACTTCCAATGGTGTCTATAAATGTTAGTGATTCTAGAAGAACTGAAAATTGAAAACTTTGATCACGACATAAAAATTATTTCTTCCAATAGGAAACATAAGGATCAATTAATCTCTTTAAAAATCTAAAGACACAATATTTATCAACATTAAATTTGGGGAACATAACTTTATTAACCAATTATTCATTTGTTTGTATATTTTGGTATTCATTATATGCTTTCTTAATTCTATCTGAGAGAGATGGCTACACTGACACCTAAAAAAATAGGTCAATCTCTTACACTAACAACATCTAGTCCAAAATTTATCAAAACATTAACCGAGGGGTTTTGTTCTAAATGTGACATGGTGAATTATGAATAAGGTTTTTCATTTAAGGTATCCAATACTTTTATTGATTTTCATGGATGGTAATTGATCATGAAATAACAGTCTTTTTTTATTTCCATGCATATTTTCTTCATCATGTTAATGTATTTCTAAGTAAATATATACTAGAATCTATTATGATCAGTATATGTTTTACATTTTTCCCTATTTAAATGATTCCACCAAATTTTTAATGTTAAAACCATAGCTTCTAATTCCATAACATGTATGTTACAATTTAACACATGAGGTTTTAGCTGTCTTGATGTATAAGTAATTACATGATAATTATACATTAGAACACAACCAAGTACATTCAATAAAATATCATTGTAGATAAAAAATAACCATTTTTTAAAGGAAGGTCCAAAACTAGCACATTCACCAATATCCTCTTCAGTTCCTAGAATAAAATAATACATACATATATCCAAATAAATTTAACTCCTTTTCTTGTTAACTTAGTTAGCGGGATAGATAACCATTAAATGTTTTTTTAAAAAAATACTGGTAATAGCTTGCTAATCCAAGAAAGCATCAAATTTTAGAAACATTTTTAGGTCTTTTCCATTCATCAACCACTTTTTCTTTATATAATAAATTGTTATTCAACCTTTATTAATAATGTTCCCAAGGAAAGAGATCTGTTTTAACCAAAAATCACATTTTCTAAATTTTTTGTATAACTTCATTTATTTTAGTGATTGTGGAAAAATCCTTATATAATTTTAATGTTCATCATAAATTTTTTAATAAACCTAAATATCATCAATAAAAACAAAAAAAAACTTATAAAAATATTTATTGAAGATTCTTTTCACAATATCCATAAATATAGAAGAGGAATTGTTTAAACCAAAGGGAATAAAAACAATCTCACAATGGCTATATCTAGTTTGGAATAATGTTTTCATAATTTCATCCTCCTTTTCCTTCAGCTGATGGTACCGGGATCTCAAGTTAGTCCTGGAAAAAGTACTGAGCTCCCTGGAACTGATCAAACAAGTCATCGATATGAGGAAAATGATACTTATTCTTAACAGTGATGTTATTCAAATCTCTATAATCAATAAAAATCCTCATAGAACCATCTTTTTTTAAGAAAAAAAAACATGGCAACCCCATGATAAAGTGGTAGGATGAATGAAACCATTATCAAGAAACTCCTGTAACTACTTTTTTAATTCAAGAAGTTCCACTTAAAACATTTTATAAGTGGGTTTTGAAATTGGATTAGCATCAGGTTCTAAGTCAATGGTAAATTCAACTTCCTGATTAGGTATAGAATTAGATAACTCCTCAGAAAAAACATAAATGTATTCATTTACCACTACCACATAATTAAACTGAGCTGTTACCTTATTTTCAACAATATGTACCAGATAACATTTATTTCCATATTTTAAAAATTTCTCAGCTTCTTCATATGTTATCAATGGTCTGGGTTTATTCATGTATACAAACTGAAATTCTTTCTAAAAAAACTTCTTTATCTCTATATTTAATCTTATCAAGGTAAGAATAAATCCAATCCATACCAAGAATAACATCATACACAACTAAAGGGAACATAACAAGGTTTATAGGTAATTTATTTCTACAGAAGACAATAGGAAGATTCTTATCATTCTCTTATACTTTAATATTTTTACCATTCATTTTTACCATAAGTTATAGTTTCATTTATCATGGTGAAATTTCTATTTTACCAAAATATTATTTAGATATACAAGCATGTGTAGACCCTATATCAAATAAAATACTAAAAAATATGTGTAATAAAACAATGTACCTGAAAACACTTCATTTAATGGTCTAATGTATTCTGATGTAGTTGAAAAATATCTCACCACAACTTTCTTATTATAGTCTGGTAACTTTCTATCACTTGGGTTTCTCTTCAGACAATCGTTTTCATAATAACCCATATCATTACATTTAAAACATTTCACTGTATGTATATTATAATTGTTTTTTCTAACCACATGATATTTTTCATTGAAATTAAAATCCATGTTCAAAAACATACCACATTAAAAAAACATATAAGACATTAAAAAACATTCACCAGTGTGTTTCTGACCACAATTCTCAAAAACTACAATCTTAATTTTCTTGCCATAAAATATCTTCGATGAATTATTTCCTTTATCCTGCCACTTAGACCTCTTTTTGTACTAGTTTTCAAAATATAAATGATCATTTCTAAATCTATATCCACCTTTTCTTTGTATCAATTTTTTTTAACTTTTGAATCCACAAGAGGCCAATTCCCTTCGATATTTTTGATTCAATCCTGATTAAAAATGTTTGATTTTACTATCATGGTCTTTGATAAAATTTGGATCATACCTTGCTAATCAATGGAATATTACTTCATATGTAGCCACAAAATTCTCCTCTAGTATCAATTATAATAATTTTGTTTATATCATATGTCGATTCCACTTAGGAAAATATTTCTCATGGAAAATATTTTTGAATTAATCCCATTCTAAATAATTAATATCCTTGTTATCCTTGATAATATTGACCATTAAAAACCACTGGTTAGATTGTACATCAAAACAATAAATAGAAATACTAACCTTTTGATGGTATGAATACCCAATGGCATAAAAAATATTTTTAGGGCTTTAATATTCCCTTCAGCTATAACTAGGTTTGAATATCCACTAAATTCAGGAGGTTATTTCTTCATAAATTGTTCCACCACTGACATATTACTATGAGGTTTATCTAGGTGATCTCATGTAGAGACACCTATACCATTTATAATCCACTTAAACTGATCCATTATTTTTACAAACTGCTCAGTTCTAATACCAACCATTCCAAGTTGTGGATTTAGAAAGATATCATCCTCTCGTTGCATTCCTACTTCAGTGTCCATATTTCTTCTGTGGAAACGCATTTTGAATAGACATATCTTAGACTAAGAAATATGGGAAAAGTTAAATTATATATCATTTCAATATAAATATTAGGTAAAAATAATTTATGGGTATTTTATTAACATTTTCCAAAACCCTAATATTATCTAAATCCTGCCCCAATACCAACTATAAGGTCCAAACATTAAAAATTACATATTCTAGTAAATTCAATTAGAATTAAAAATTATTACATTATAAAATATATTATAAATAAATATTTTTAGATAATTTGGTAATGAGTCATACATATCAACCCACAATCATAAAAAGTGGATAATACTAAAATAGTATTTATTTTTCTAAAATATAATTTTTATTAATAAAATAAAAATATTTTCATGAAAAATATTCACAAAATTCAGAATGGATTATTATTTTATCATAACCATCATTAAAACATTTTAAAAATATTTTAAAACTTGGGATGAGCCCAAAAATATCAGTAGGTTACATAGAAAGGAAGAAAGAAACCATTATTCCATGAATAAAAACATTTTCACAAAGTAAAAAAAATACTCATTAACTAACCATATAAAATCATAAGTTTCATATAAAACCATAGAAAGAATACAAAGATTATAGAAGGAATCTTTTGGAATCATTGTCATATCACTCTTATAAATCATTTATCTCTCTCAGCTACACATGGAATAACAATCACAATTACACTTGGAATAACCATTGTTGTATATTCCCATAATCTCTTTAGTGAAACCTAACCGGTTAACTCTGACCCTTTACCCAATGAATTAGAGAGATATAACAGGATCAACATGCTTAGTTTATAAAAAAACCACCTATTATATGTGAATTTAAAATTTCCATGAATGTGGAATTTGGAAATGATAACTCATTGTCTATGAAGGCGGATAATTGACACACTATAGACGACAATTTCATTTTTACAAATAAAATCAGAAATTAAGAGATTTGATGATTTATATACCATTAACACAATAAATATAAAGTATATATATATATATATGATAATGGAGTTATCATGAAACATTATATAGGGTTTTGGGATAGTGTAGAAGTGAGAATGAATTTAAAGGAGGAGAAGAGGGAATTTAACTTTTGAAAATATCTCCTTGAGACCCTCCTTAGGCACATGAAAGTGGAATTCTTGTGAGACCAAAAGCACTATAATGTGTCAAGGTACTAGGAGAATTTAATTTGTTAGAGGATAGTCAATAAAGAAGGCTCGTGGTGAAGGAATGTTTTGATGGGATGAGTCTTCTTTTATAATTGAGGATAGGGGAAACATAGGAATTACTTAAAATAATAAAATATATGATGTCTAATATAGGTTTAAATACTTCCAAAAGGCATATAAATTATAAGAAAAAATATATGATACATAATCTAATCATTTTTTCATTTTGCAAGATTTTTTTGATTTTTAAATTCTTTAATAAAATATTTTATTCATGAAAAATATTTTTTGTCAAAATAAGCACTATTCAAAACTATTACATTAAAACATAAAAAAGTATCCAATTTTATTTTTTTTATAAAATCATATGAATATATTATTAATATATATAATTATTGAATTACATTAAAAATTATATTTATTTTATTATTTTTAATATTATATATTTGATTTATTCTTTAATTAAATATTTACTACATCATCATTGTGGAATCCATTAAGGTAAATATTTGTTACCTAAAAAATAGAAATATAATTCCACGATGAATAATTTTTTTTAGGTTTTAAATGGCTAATTATGTTTTAAAAACAATTCTGGATAACAGTACATTAAAATATAATATCAATTAAAAATTATAGTGTGAACAACTTGATTTCCATTGAAATACAATATTATAAATGGATTAAAGTGATTCATGTGGGTCAAAAATGTCCCAAATATGAATCAAAATAGGATAGTTGTCGACAATTTCTCATAAAAAAGGATTTTTTCAAATTTTGGTTCATTTAATGGTTCTTATAATTTTAATTAAAATCATTTTATTTATTTTTCTTTGACCCACACAAGAACTGCATCAACATTTCATAAACATTACTTTTAATTATTTAATATATAAAAATTAAAAAAATTACCATCATAAAAAAATTAATTAGGTTCAAAATAAAATTCTATACTTGTTCATTATGTATATTCAATCATATACATTTCATGAAAAATTCTTAAATTTTCTATTTTGTTATTTCCTACCCCCACAAGAATTCCACATACATTTTGATAAGATTACTTTTATGTAGCTCTATAATTAGAAACTATTATTGAATGAAATAAATTATAGATAATAATTAATAAAAAACTCATGAAAAATATTTTTAGCACTCAATTACTAACTATAAAGATCCAATTTTAACATTTCCAATGCTGCGCAGGCACCGTGTCAGTGCTTACAATAATTTTCATATTTATCATGAAATAATTTATAATTTATATGTTATGAATTATTTATATACAATATTTCTCATATAAACTCAGAATTTAGTTATTAAATATTTTTAATAAATATCTTGTCATAGTTATTTCATCATGACATCATAAAAAATACCATATTTTTTAAAAAGACTGTATTTTTACTATTCATTTTATTAACTCCTTTAAAAAATTATCAAAAATTCACACTATGATAACAACAAAATTATGAATTTTAAAATGGAATTATTTTTTCTTCAAATTAAAATTATATATTCTGAAAATAAATGTTTTAATTAAATAATCGTAGAATTTTTTTTTATTTTAAGAATTACTTTACTTGATAAATATAAATATTTAATTGAAGAATACTAGTAAATATAAAAACAAATTATTATATTCTTACCTATGTTGTTACAAAATCTGTGTATGAAGAATACATTAGACTTATAGTAATGGGTGGGTCATCATTATAGATAGGCCCTCAATACATCAACAAGTCTCATGATACAAATAGTTGGCAACAAACCCTTCATGGTTGTTTCCAAGAAATATCTGATGCGTTTTTACCCATATAATTTAATAGTATTGATGGTATAATGGATCATGTAACAGATAAATGACTTCCAATAGTTAATCATTTTCTTCATTTAAAATTCATTAATTATATTCCATGATATTTTAACTATGAAAAATATCTATGGATGAATTTTTATTCTCAGTTTATTGATGGCATGTTTTTTACAAATATTTACCTTGCTGTAAGGACTTTTCCTTATTGAAATCTATTCACTTATTATTGATTCATATAAACTTTACTAATTGTTTGAGACCATCCTTTTGATTTTCTTTCTTTCCACAGGTTATGAAGACGCAATACTTCAGTAAGTGTCAATGAAGTTGTTTATTTTCCTTTTTTTGTTCTATGTTTAATTACTATGGAAATAAAAAAAATCACGTATATATCTAGTTCTTCAAGACCACTAATCTTATTAATCCTTGGTGATGTGATCTCTTCTATATATGCCATTGTAATTGAATGACCATTAAATTTGGACTACTGGGGTTGGGGCCACTACACTTATAAAAATATTTGAGGAAATTAACAACAAATTATCATTCCACCCACTAGATTATAAGGATAAATCCGAGCATTAGATCATGTATGCACATGATGTTCTTATTCCTCCTAGGAAGAAATCATCAAAATCGAAGAATTTATAAAATAATTTTCTGAAACTCTTTATATATAATATTTCAAAATGGGTCAATGGTTCTTTAGATATCTCATAGTGATATAATAGTGTATCATCCACTCCTAAAATCCATTAAACCCTCATCTATTTCTTTATTCCACCAATTTATATTTTCATTTAATTAAAAAGATATTTTTCCATAATAATATATTGGAGATCACATGATTATAACCTATAAAGAATAATCCCTAAATAATCATATCTTTAACCATGGGGAATGATTTCAAATATCAATAATGAAAGCCCATGAAAACAATGATGAAAATTCTCGTTAAACCTCATTTAAAACTCTATATTATAATAACCTAAGACTTTGGATCCTTTAAATTAATAATATCTTTGATAACTTTTTCCATGACAAATAATGAACAAACAAAACCCTAAACTATAAATATCCATGAAATAAAAATTTATTATAAGAATAATAAAACATCAACAAAATAAAAGGATATTAGTCAATTTTAAATGCCAATATTTAGAAGAAATATAATTTATACTAAAAATGATTATTTTTTTAATTAAATATTTTTAAAAGTATTGTGTAATTTTCCCTAATAAATTAAATTAAACACTTTTAAATTATTATTAAAATAATATTTTATAATTTAATATATGAAGTAATATGTTAAAATTCTTTAAATTAGATATCGGTGTGAAATAATATTTAAACCCCATAATTATTTTAAAAGGATTCAGTAAAAATAGTTTTTTTATATATTTTATTTTAATTGAAAATATAAAGTTATAAAATTTAAAATTATAATTTTTTAAAATAAACTACATTTTTGAATTCATCTTGTCAAAATTATCCTACAGTGATTTTTTGATACTTTTAAAAAATAATTGACTTTTAAGTAAATATTTAAGAATATATGTTTTACTAAAATTGCTTATTTAGAAAATTATAAATATATAATAAAGATATGTAATTTTATAAAATCATTTAATTCACTAAATATTTATTTATGTTTTAAAACTAATTATTTTAAAATATCATTTTTTACTTGGAAATTCTTTTTTAACATTTTAGAAAACATGTAACATTTCATTCTAATTTTGATCTCTTATTTTAATTGAGAAATTTAATGTTAATATCCAGATTTGTATTTATTTAGAGGCCTCATAAATAATACTTTATTTATAATAGATTTATATAATAAAATTTAATGGCATTGATATATTTAAAACACACATAAAATTTGTGGATAAAAACACACCTTTTCTAAATGACATTTCTTATGAGACATGTGTGATAATATTAAAAATAAAATTTATAACCATTAATTTTTTATATAATGATTTTAATATTTTATATTATCATTTTAATATTATTTAGTAATTTGAATTTAGTTTTTGGGTATAAAATTATGATTACTACGATTCATGTTAATGACTAGGATAATGGTAAAACTGTTATTTCAATGAATCATTAATAATATTTTATAATTTTTATCAAATAAATTATATTAATATATTTTAAATAATGTCTCTAATATTATTTTTGAGAAAATATAATTATATTAACTCACATTTAATTGGTAACCAATATTAAATAAGAGTTAGAACAGATTATGGTTAAAACACCATTTATCTACAAAAAAATAAGTTTTTATATATAAAATGTTGTAATCTAAAAGTAAATTTTACTTTATTTAGAAATTGAATTATAATAAATATATATTAAATATAGGTTTATCAAACCTATATTCAGTAAGAGCGGTTACCTTATATTTTTAATAAAATACAAATTACATGTTTTTAAACTAGTTACCAAGATAAAAATGAAAAAGATGAAATTTCAAAAATAATGATGGTAAATGACTTGAAACTTGATTAAAACTTGAGTGTAAATTTATGTTTGAGGATTTATTAACCTTATATGATACAAAATCCATTATTTATCCCTTTTATAACCATCAATATAAATATTTAACCATAAAAAATCTATAAATGGTATCATGCAATAATAATTCATTTTCTTGTATTCCTGAAGAAGTTTTAGGTTTAGAAATTTTTTAGAATTAGGTCAAAACCCTTATAAAAATATGTATTACATAAAAAAGTGAAATAATCCACTAAGCATCCATTTTTATTACAATACAAAAGTATTATGATATAATAAGTTTCATTTTCTTAACATGTCTTCACACCTTTTATCTTGACCTCATCATTACACTTACTCAACCTTAAAACCTTATGAAAATATTTTGAAAATATTGGGTGAGAACAAATATTATTGTATGTAACATATAAAATAAATAAATAAAGAACCATTTTAGTCCATAAATACTCATTATAAATGTTTTTCCTTTTCATAATAAACTTTTAACTCAAAATATACATTTTCTTATGGAAGAAATAAACTTCACTGCACAAAATGTTTTCATAAAAAAATTAATATGAAATATAAATGGAAAAATAAAACTTATAATGTTTTTTTCAATCATGAAAAAGTATGATAACTTTTTTATAAAGTTATACATTCCACACTTAATACGTTTCTAAACGTCCCTTTAATCCGAATATCATTATATTACCTCGTGAAATCATAATATTTCCATGGAAATACATAAAAAGAATAGATAAATAATGTAGGTAACTTGGTACATAATTTATATATCACTGTTAAAATTACATTGGATAAACTTCCTGGTAAATTCAAATAATCTCTTAGGAGAAGCCTAATCAGTTAACTCCATCCCTTTACCTAATAAATTATAAATCTATACAAGGATATTCTATTATCATGAGTTATAAAAGGATAAACCATCATTATGATCTAACTCAGGATAACCCATTGCTATAAATGATTCCCAAGATCCAAAACATAATCATAATATATTTCATTTCCATCATCATACTCAAAATAATCTATAAACCCATAAAAAACAAAATTGTGGATATTGAAATATCAATTCCATTTAAAAACCATTTTCAAAATAATGAGAAAAAAATAAAGGAGGTTTTTTATTAGAATAAAATATTATAGATTTTAAAGTATTACAAACATAAAATAATGGTTATAGTCGAAGGTAAAACTATTTATGTCATATATGTTAAAATGGAACATTTCTTTTGTTTTTTTGTCAAAACATTAAGATAAAAGTTTACTTTTAAAAACCATTGATGTACATTCAAAATTTTCATTTATAATTCATTCAAGTCAATATAAATATGAAAATAAAACATGTTTAGGAATATATACATAGAATAAAATTAATTATAATTTAATCTATAAGATAATTAAAATGAGGTTTTATGGTGAAGTTTCACTTATATCGAATCCATCTTATGACATATGCTCTTTATTTTTATAAAAAATAAAGTTATATTAGTTATTTAATTGATTAAGAAACTTATTAATGTTCATTACACTATCATTATCACTTTTATGTCACTTATTTACATGTTTTTTTTATTCTCATAATCAATTATATTTATGTCTGATTCTTTAAGGATGTTCAGTTCGTAAACCCAAAAAAGCTTTGGTAGGTCGATCATGTTCAAAATGGGGAATTATAAAATTATATATAGAATCTTGATAATGAAATTAATATAATTCTTTTACATTAAATAAAATTTTATAATCTTCCTTGGAAGGTGTACATGAAAGTATAATCAAATAGCTTTGTAGAGGTTGTAGTTCACACGTATAGATGAATGAAATTGTCATTTTTACTGAATAAAAATGTAAGAAGATAGATGATATTATATATTTATATTATTATAATTATCTTATTCATATATATATATATATATATTAATTCCATCATATTAACCATCCTTGTGAGGTTTTTATGATAAATTAAACATATCTGTTTATGGAGGTATTAATCCTGTGTATGCATGAGAAATGTTTTCATTTATCATAGGATGTAAAATGAGATAAAAAAGGGGTTCCACAATAGTAATTAAATTTAAGTATATTTTGGATATTTATGATATTATATCAGAATGTTTAAATAATATTTGAATTAGGTATAAGAATAATTAATGTTGAAATAGGTCGGGTTAGAATTTTACCTTCATCTCAGATAACCTATTTTTATTACACATTAATACTTCCAGGTTTTTTATTTTGGTGATATATATAACTATAAGAAAGGGATAGGGATGTTAAATAAGGATATGGGTGTAGAGTTTCCAAACTGCAGTGCTCAAAATGTATGAGGAAGAGAGGATGGGATGTTCCCTTTTATAAGTGAGGTGGATGGAACTTTTAGAATTACTTAAAGTAATAAATTAATAGAGATTAATTGTTAAGGATAAATGACACCAAAACTATATATTTTTACTCTATTATGAGTCTAATATGAAATATTATCATCCAATAAATGTATTTCAGAGTTTAAGAGATGTTTTAACCCTTATCTATTAGTTTTTACCACCTTTAGAGGTAACTATTTCAAAACATGGTCGACGCGAATGGAGTAGCTGATGGGGATTTAGTTATGAGAAGGGTAGTTATAGTTAAGTATCATTTATTTTTAAGGTGTAATTATTGTTTTATAGGTATCTCCTATAGTTTTTGTGGGTGTTTACTATGTTTCCTTAATATAGGAGAGTTATAGTTTTGTTTTATTACATACCTCAAGGGTGTTGGTAGTCCATTTTAAGATTTATTTTAACATTATGGATATAATATTGTTTTACTTTATCTATGTTTGGTTTTGATTTTAGATTATGATAATTTTTCGAGATGTATGTAATGTAATGGAATTTTATCTTGTAGGATTTATGTGTTGGTAGGGTTAAGAAAATGACTGGGGAATAAATTTGGAGTAAAAGGTATGTTTTCTTGTAGGAGGACTATGTCTTGTTCTATCCTTAGGTTTCATAGAAATAGAAGGTTATTGGAAGGGGGATTTATAAATCATGTAGAGGTGGAAAGCAAGGGGTTATAATCATGTAATAAGGGTATCGTATTTCCATTTTTTGCAAAGTGTTTTCAGAATAAATAAAAAATAAATGTCATTTTATCTTATTTTCTAAATTTTTCATTTATTGTGTCAACATATTAAGGGTTTGGTCATGTTGTGGTGTCCTTATTATAAAATTTACTATGTTTTTCAAGGTCAAGTTTATTGTATGTTTGTTCTTATTTCAATATGAAAGTGTATGGGGAATTGTTTTATTCCTTTTCTATGGATAACTATCATATTGCGGTGTCAGGTGTCACAACTTGAATCTATGAGAGTATAGTTTATAGATACTTTATTTTTGAATTCATTGGGTATTGATAGTATTCATGTAACAAACTTTTATGATTGAATCAAATTAGATTTTTACCCATTTTAATATGGGATACATAAGGGTTTTCATCTTATTTCAATAGAGTCAATGGAATTTTCCCCACAAGAGCATGATGGTGGATTATTTTACTAGGACACATTAATTTCCTATGTTGGAATAATTTTGGAATCCCATCTATATTTTTATTTTTATTTTATATTTATTTTAAACTCCAGGAGATAAAGGGTGTCATTTTGGAAACCATTAATAATCCCTTGGTTGGATTTATCCAACAAATTCAAGATATCAATTAAATGTAATATAAGGTGAAATTCCATCATTTATCATTTGTTTTCTTTTATTATTTTATCTTGGGTTCTTAGATGGTGGTGATGGTTTGGTTTAAGAGATGTTGGGTTATAGAGATTATTAGAAATTGTTTTTTATGTCTTTAATGTTTTCCTTATATGATCTTGATTTTCTGTTCTTATTCAACTATTAATTCTTGTGTAGTGGTTGTGAAGTTATGGTTAAGGGAGGGGATTTATGAACCCTTCTTCTATCTAGTGGAATAATATGCAATACTAGATTACTATGAATTATTCCAAAGGCTTTATAGTTATCATTTATGAAATCATATTTAGTTATTGTTAATTTTGCGTGTTTGGATTTGAAGAAGGGAGACATGAGGTTAATTTTCTTTAAACAAGAAGAAACTAAATGAAAATAAAAAATTTGTTAAGGTATTGGGTGATTTTTTTTATGTATTTTCAGGTTTTCTAAATATTAATTGATATTTTATTCCACTATTTTATATTGGTTGTTATTAATAAAGAACCTTTTCCTCTTCATAACTGGAAAATCTTTTAAATACATAAAAGTGTATATTTATGAAAATTTGAATATAAGTTCAATTTTTTTCAACATTTATTAATGATCAATAATGTATTTTATACTATTTCATCTTTTCATTAAAATGGTTTTTTGTGATTTTTGTGTTTCTTATTCTCTCCATAATTAAGGTTAAAACTATTTATGGGATATTAATGGTAATTATAAATTATGATGGGAAGTGTAAATCTTGATTGAATGATGATAAACATGATAAGTTTCATACCTTTTGAAATAATGCAAGGGGTTGGTAACAATATTTGAATGGGTTGATTTTGTTTGTGATATAGTGATTTATTACAAAGAAAATCAGAAATAAAATGATGGACCTTACCAAATATTATAATTATGATGATAAGATTTTATTCAATGGGTAATGGTATGATTTAATATCTATTAATGGTTGTAATAATTTTCATTAATGAAAAATGGAGCTCCCAAATAGGGTGTAGACTATTGAATGTTTTTTTATTATATATAGGGAAACAAATTGAATAATTAATATAATGAGGAAAATAAACTGTATGTGATGTAATTAGAAATAATGTGAAGCTTGTAATTGATGATTGTGAGACGAAAATCTCTTTAAGACATTGTTTTTATTTTGGTAATTTTATTTTTGAATGTTATACTTGGTGTGTGGTTAAAATCTTATTATTTTGATACAGTGAAAGTGGTTTTGGTAATTCAGTGTTGTGAATGGGGAATCCAAATGAATACTTATAAGCTATAATGGATCTCAGTTGTTTTATGTTTATTGGTAGAAATAGAACTCAGTAGTAAGGCACTTATATGTGGTTATGGCTTGAAATTATATGAATTAAACGTGGTACTAACTTAGTGATTTAGTTTCTTTTATGACACATGGTGGGGGTATTTTATGGTACGAGAATAAAATAAGGTTAATATACTTCATGTTAATGATACACTATTATAATGATAGGGATTCAAATATAAAATTATGGGTTTGGGATGTACATAAAAGTGGGAGAGAAAGAGCATGAATACCTTCATATTTACATTACCCTATCAATATTTGGATGGAAAAGTGAATACCTAGTGATATGGTGGTGTATATTTTTGGATGCACATGTGTTGGTGGAATGATTAATTTGGTTGAGATGTTTTAGTTTGTTGATATGTGTAGTGTTTTTAGCCGAGTAAAGGTGTAATGGGTGTTTATATGGTTTTTATGATGTATTATTCTCACATCCTAGTAAATTATTAAGGAATTTACCTTTCATATTATATGAGTTTTGGTTGGAGCAGTTCTTATGCTGACATGAGGGACTGGTAGTGAATTTTTGGGCCCTTTTTCAATGGTTGTGTTAATGTTTTGTATGGATATGGTGGTAAATTCTCTTTAGATAGTTCTCAATTTAGTAAAGAAGTCGTTGGTCGGACTGGGAATTGGTTTTAGTTTTTTATTTGGTAAAAGGTTATGGTTGTTGTGGGAATAAAGGAAATTATTATAAATGATGTGGAATGGGGTTTTTGATTTATATTTTTTAGGATTAAATATTTATATTTCAAATTATTATTTGATTGGTTAATTATACAACTATCTATTCTACCATATCAATAGTACAAAATTTTATATATTTTTAGAAGTATGATCATATAGATTAATCACTAGTGATCACCCCTCCGAATTTTTCTAAGTGTTTTGTAGGGTGGTTTGAGGAAGTTATGAGCTATTTTTTGTGTAGTCTAGATGGAGTTAGAGGAAGATTTATATTTTCTTGAGTTTATAATTATAAGTATTTTGTGATGTTTTGTAAAATATTCATGGCCTTTGGGTTATAAAATCTTAATTATTCCATAATTTCAATATATTTTTATTTATTAGTTGTTTAATTCTATTATTCCTATGAATTTACAATGGAAATTCCTTATATAACCAGGATTTTTACACTCAATCACAGGCTTATTGGATGAAGGATTTTATGACCAATATTTCTTTAAATACTAGCCCAAGTTGGGAACCAGTGGGGGTGGATCGTGACATGGAAGTGACCACCATCATAGAATCTTACTATATAGAAATTAGTTTGTGATTAACATAAAAAAGCCTTGAATTTTAATATATGATTACAGATTAATCCCAAAGTTATTTGACATGAATAACTCAAACACATTGAAATAATTATTCCATCATTATGAAATATGTTCAATAATTCATCACCAAACATGGAAAATTTATCTCGTATAGACACTCCAAATTTTTTTTCCGTCATAACTCAAACTCTAGTGTAGTAAAAAACAAACATGTATATCACATTTTTATCCTTATTTAGTATTATTTTAAGATAATTCAATATAGAAATTCACATATCATAAGTCCCCTTTTAAAGACAAAATACTTTGTTACATGTTTAATATATATTAAGAAATTTCCCTCATTTTTTCTATATTTATATTTATATTTATATGAGAAATAATTTCTATCTTGTGTGAAACAATATAAACCTAAATTATATCAAAATAAAAAATAATAAAATATACAAGCAAAATATAATGTTAATTTTGTTAGTTTAATCTCCTTTCCCTAGATTTTCCAAAAAAAAATAATATTGTCCACAACTACAATTTAATAATTTAATCACATAATACATTAACAATAATATCACTAAAACATTCAAAAAATCAAAACTCATCATTTGAATTTAAAAAGCCTCAATTATCACATAAAACATCAATATACATTTTAAATCATCATTTCTATTTCACATCACCCTACCTTTAATTTATTCATTTAGTGTTACATCAATTTTACAATTAATCTAGCTAACCTCTACATTCTACCAACACTTTTAGCATGTATAACCATATTTTTAATATTTAATTCATCCCATTAAATCCCATTACATTAATAAAATTAACCTCAAAAATGATAAGTTAATTACCATATCTCCTTACTCACATCAACCCTCATATAAAAATATTTTATAATAAAAAAATGATTTAATGAAAAATTCAAACAAAAAATGCCCTCTCTATCATTATAGTGAGGAATAATAACAAAATATAGGTTATACTTTCATAAATTAAATACTCATAGTAAAAAAAACTAAACTCATTAAAACAATACTAAATGACCAATTTTATCCCCAATTATAAAATCACAAATTCCCCATTTAATTTTTATATTAATCTATTAATTTATTTACCCAATATCCAAATTAAACTAAAAACTTACTCATAAAATTATATTTTTTAGTAATTAAATTATTATTATATATCATTATCAAGAATAACATTTTATTACTCTAATAAAACTAATTTTTATAAAAAAATGAATGTAAATCATTAAATAAATGTACTAATGGAAAATAATATAAAATAAAAAATATACAACAATAATTTAAATGGGCCACTAACTAAGTATTACGAAATGATTTTACTCCATGAAATGAGTCCAAAAAAATCTCCCATCATATAAATCTCCATTTCTATCAATTAAAACATTAAATTTATATTTAATTGCACCCCTAAAAACAACCATGTGGATTATTTTCTACTCATCAAGGAAAATCAAATTCCACTAAAAAGAAATCGTTTGGATTAATATTAGAGGTGATATTGAAGATAGAATATTGAATAACATTTAGAGAGAAAATATAAGAGACTTCTGGAGAGACAGAGAGTGAAAGTTATACCCCCTATAGACATTGTTTCTCTAAAAACACATCCCACAATTATTAATTTTTTATTTATTAATTAATTTCTACATATCCATATCTTCACTAGGTTCCTCAAACATGATCACTCAATTCACACCCTAATTATGAGATTAAATACACCAATTTCCTCCCACTAAGAACCCCATATTCCTCACCCGAAATCACTTCCATCTATTCTCAATTGAAGGGATTATTACTCATTTTATGACTAGCTAAAATATAAATGGAAGATGGACTGCCCTACCCTGATACCTGAAACCCATCCTCTTTGCCTGGAAAATTCATGGTTAGTCACATTCTATATTCCCTTAGCTTACATATGGAAACCTAATACCTATTCTTGTTTGGGATCACATGACTCAATTGTGGACATGTAATTTTTTTTGATTCTAATAATTAATCATTTTTATTAACACTAAAAATGGAAGATACACCAAAAAATTCAATTTAATCAATTTTTTAATCATTTACATTAAAATTAAAATTCTATACAAAAAAATTCATAACCAATGATGTGATTCATTACAAGAAGTACAAAAATTATTAAATAGGTTATAAATGATAATAAAACAAGTTCTTAGTCCATTCCTGAGCCTGTATTTTTCCTCCTACCATGCATTACAACTTATCAATTAATAGGAATTCAATTTTCCCTACATGGATCAATAACTATAAATTTTACTTTTGTTCTAATGTTCTTGAGAAGTGTTTAAGTAAAACTCAGTAGGTCACTAAAAATTATTTCCTTAAATAGATATTGTTAAATAAGTGAATTTACAGTCGGATATGATCATAAATTATATAGATATGTAGTGGAAATAATTATAATAATGTCACACCTGTGGGTGATATACTATCAATATGTGTAAAAAATAACTTCTTGGGATACTATTAATATTTATATGAACAAATCCAATAAAAATATTTTGGGTATCATTTTCAAGTCTTGTCAAATGGTTATAATATCCCTTAAAAGGATAATAACAAACATAGGGGTAATGAATCTCAATAATATAACCATAAATTGTAAATAATTTCCATGATGTAACATAATCACTAATAAAAGAGTGGGATTTCAAGAGAATATTGTAAAATACATGAACATAATATCCCCAATCCATCATATAAAATTGGGAAACACATCCCAATAATAACATTAAGATAGTTAATAACATCCCTATCCATAGTCATAATATCAAGAGGTTAATACATCCCTTGTATTAGGCCACACCATACGGGTGGTAACTATGTCCCTCTATCTTTGTTCTAATGTGAGAATATTTTCCACTTCCATGGAAATCATGAGAAGTATATCCCAGTTCCAAGGATAGTTATGGATAACTGGTCATAATGTCTCATCCCCATTATTTCTGGGGTCACATGGGCATTATTTATTAACACCATAGGTATATATTGAAAAATAAATATGAAATCATAATTGGCATAAAGTATATCATTACATATAATAAATATTAATAGGTAATTACATCCTAAATATAATCACATCTAATAAAAGTGTATAGTTTAACACTTATAAAAAATGAAATAAAAAGTGTTTAATAATATAATATACTTATTTATTTTAATGTTTTTGGATTAAAAAACATTCATTTAATTATATCTATCTCATTCTTCATGCACATGACCAATAATCACAACCATAATCATGACTTATTTTACCCCATCATGTTTAAGCTAAATGGAGAGGAAGAATTACCACATATGAATCCACCAACTTTATATAAAGGAAATGGTAAATACCTAGGTTCTATGTAAGTAAAAAATCATTCTAACTATAACCCAACATACACATATTTCATGTCATGATTACAATAGAACCTAAGAATGATCCATCATATCATTAAAAAACTCATAAAATCCCCACATGGTTCAATTTTTATTGTTCAACATACATGAGATCAAGTATATAGTCATCAATGACCATAGTACTGAGGAATTACATTTATATGATCATTCATGGATGTCAAAATTAATACCTAAATCTTTTTTTGTCTGAATTAAAAAATTCATAATAATTTATGGTCAATCACAGAAGGGAGTTCTACATATCACACATCACATGAAATAGAATAACCCATAAGACTTAGTTATATACCACCTACCTAGAACTAATATAGTTCCATTCGATAATGAACTTTGGATCATTCAACCTTGGACAAATGAAATCTAGAAACATGAAAATATCTTCGAATTACAACACAACCATTGATACATAGTGAAATTATAAAAAATCCAAAGATTATAATCTTGAGTAGTGATGGATTTACTCATAACAGTATCTTATAATAGGAAATAATTCAACTCAAATATGAATAAAATTGATTTGTGGTAGGAAAGAAAAGAATATAGAATATGTGTGGGATAAGGGGTGTGTGGTACCCCTGGTCTAAATGAGGGGAAAATTAAAATTTAATATCAATTGAACTTAATTAATTTAAATAATAACTCAATTAATAAAATAACATTAGGTATACGAGAACACTACTAGGAACCAACCAAAACATTGGTGGCCCCAAAAGGGTTCCTCAACCCCCACCCCTGAGTTTAATCATGTTGGAATTAGATGATGTTACTTTCTTAGAAACCGAAACTTTGGTGGGATCCCACCAAACTTATATTGGGAATCTACTACATGGAAAGTTCTTACATTATTTGCCTGTTTTTAAAAAATACGATCCTGAACTATCTCAAACCCCTCCAACCCTAAAAAAAGACTAATATAAACAAGTTTTAAAAGAAAATAGACTAAAATCATACCTTGTAAAGGGATAGATATTGAAAAACTATAGATTATTTAAGTAAATATACCTTTGTTCTTTGAAATATTAAAAAATTAAATAATACAAGAAAAGTGGATGAAACAAAATTTTTATGAAATAACATAAATATTAAAATATTTTCACATTTAATTTTTATTTTTAATATAAACATCCATTAAGATAAAAAAATTACAATGAAGAAATCATTTGAAGAGAAATATGATAAATTTTCATAAAATTTAGATGGAAACATTTTATCATTTCCATAGTGTATGAAATATAAATAAATAAATAATATAATATAATTTAATGAAAATATAAATAAAATATTATATTCTCAAATGAATTGATATGGAAATATTTAAAAAAACAATATAAATAGATGAAAAAAATTTATATATGGAAGAGAAATAAGAAATAAAAAGAGTAATCAAGTGAAGAATTCCCCTTAATGTAAATACAGAGTTTCTTGAATTTCGTCTACCCCCATTTATAATCATCTTTTATTTATTAAAAATATTTTACATGTGTTTATTATATTAATTTATTTTTTATTAAAATTTTAAATTCATTCAATTCTTATATTATTAATAAATCATCATCTATATAGTCTTTAAATAAAAATAGTCCCAAATATTCCTCATATGATTCAATATTGTGAATTGAACCATTGTTCTAGGATAATGATGTTTATTTCTCTAAAATTATCATGGAAAATAAATAATGATTGTATAAAGATTTTAGATTTCCTATGTTTGATAAAAATTAGGTATTGATATGTTTCATG
This sequence comes from Viscum album, assembly GCA_963277665.1. Taxonomy (NCBI): domain Eukaryota; kingdom Viridiplantae; phylum Streptophyta; class Magnoliopsida; order Santalales; family Viscaceae; genus Viscum; species Viscum album. The sequence continues at coordinate 913,900,733 of OY728145.1, forward strand.
AATAACCACAGAATCAATCCACTTTCTCCTGAAGATTTCACTATTAGAAGGAATTGTTTTTTACCTATAATTAGTATTTGATAATTTTTAATTTTATATAAAATTAATATGGATAAAATAGATGTTCAACTTATTATAATTTTTTATTATTAATCCACAATCATAACACTCTTGATTATAAATTCTCATCAATCGTCAAGGCTTATAAAACATACCAAACATGAAATTTCTCTAAGGTAAAATATAATCATTATTCACTGTAATAATCTTATTTCATAAGTATAAAAACATCATTATATTTTTATAAATATATATATTTATTTTTTAAAGGGTGATAAAGATATAATAAATAAAACATATTAAGGAGAAGATATTTCTTACATGAATGGATGAGATTATCAATTAAGGACACACTCTATGTTTAATCCATTGAGTCTTATTATTATAAAAAATGTATACAAAATAAGAGAAAGGGTCATAGGTGATTGAATTTGGGTTCATATTTTATGGAGAAACTATCATTAAGTATTATTTTGGGATAGGTAGAGTAATATACCTGTTATTAAAAAAGATGAGTGACATATTTTCTAATTAAAATTTTGTAATTTTAAACTAAATTACTTTTAAATGGAATGTGATCTATGAAATTTAATAAATAAAGTGTGGCATAAATTATTTATACCAAAATGTTTATTAAATTTTTTATGGGATTTCAATTAATTTTAATTTTTGACAATATTTAATTTTTTTTCTACATACACATGTATTTCAAAATTCAACTTCATAAATTAGTTATTATAGAAAAAATATTAAACCTATTACCTAATTATAATGTCCTAATTTGAAATAATAAATCTATTTTATAAATATTGAACACTAAATTTAATAAAATTATTTTTTAAATGAAATAAAATAATATATTGAGAAAGCATTTTTTTCGATTATAATAATTTTCTGCCATCCTACAATTTTAACATGTATATTAAATAAAAGTTTCTATCAATATATTATAATCTTTTTTCATTTTTTGTTGTAGGTTTTTCCTTGATGAAATAAGGTATTTTTTATTCATATCATTTTCACATTTATAAAAATTCATTCAACATTGAAACAAATATAAATTATTGAAGGACAATTCCTAATAAATTTATTTGTCTTATATTCTCAACCATATAAAAATAAATGATTCTTTGAAATTATATTTATATAATGATAAATGTATGTATTAATTTTAATTCATTGAATATTTGGGTTCCCGCATTTCATCCTCATACACATGATTTACCCGTTTAAATTTATTTATATGTGTGGTCTTGTTATAAAAAATGTGGATCAAGAACTAGGCAATCACATTCATAGAAAATATTATTAAAAATTAAAGACTATAACATTACAAGGGGACATACATAAATGAGAATGAAAAACACCAGATGCATCCAACTCAAAAACATGTGGACATAAGTATGGATTATCAAATGACATGCTCAATCTTTCCTCCTCAACTAATATTTTTTATAAAGCATCGGTAACATGATTTTCTTCCTTAAAAGCATGAGGAACATCATAATTAATTTTTTATGCTAACTGAAAAAAATAAATCAAGAAAGGAATAATTCTCCATGGAACATTATTGGAAAAATTCACTAAAAAATTCATAGTTTTATTTGAGTCATATTCAACCCATAGGTACCTACATCCATAGTGGAAAATATAATTAATGTCTTTAATCATCGCCCATAGGTTAGTCTTAATGGCATATCCATTAATAATAAAGTGATAGAACCCACCTTTAAAGAAGCCATGATGGGTGCAGAAAACACAACCACAACTCAAAGGTCCTCGTCCTCTTAAGTCCACCCCATCAATATTCACTTTCAACCATGAAGAGATGGGAGGGATCCATCAAATGAATTTTAATACCAATGGTTTCTTATCCCAGCCAATAACACCAATGGTTTTTTGAATAACAATGTCATGTACATAATTATTCTTAAAACCAATTTGGACCATAGAGGTAGCAATAACCTCTATATATATATTTTTGATCCAAGATTGTACCAAGGGGGTATAATTATCAAAAGGAACTCGATTTATTTGTCTCCAGATATAAGTAATTAGAGAGGAAACCGTTGTGATTTCCATCTCTTTAATTTGTTCACTATATCTAGAATTAATGATTGAAATCATCATGTCATTGAAATTACTCAACCTCAAATCCACACAATAAAATACCTTTAAACACTCCCACAATTGTCCTGAGAAACTAAAATGTATAAATTAAAAATTTATAAACACTTCAGTATTCATACAAAGGTATCAGACTAATTCCTATTAAAAACCTATTCACTATAAAAGAATATTAAGTACACTAACTATATTATACAAAGATATCTATTAGTCTCTCCATATAAGAGACATCATGATCCTGTCATACAATATAAGGATTTAGTGTAAATGATGTATCTATAATTAATTTCCACTAAAAGGATTCATATAACATGTTTTGAAATTGTTTGTTATTTAGTAGATTTTCTATTTAATAAGTTACATTTCTTAAGTAATCCAGAATCTCTAAGGGGAAAATGTATCATTGGATTAACATTCCATTTTGGTTGAATCTCATGGAAGACTTACATGGTGATATTTTAAGGAATAATTTAACTCCAAAATCAAACTCTTGTTTTATTTAATGATTATCGACATAGATATTTTTTAAAAATGATTCTAATTTATTATGTCATTAAATAGTTTGGAATATATTTATAATTTCATAAAAATATTCTATATATAAGATATTTTTCAGGATAACATCTTCTTATTATATCGGAGTTTTCCATCTCATTCCATGGAAAGCCACATATAGGACCATTAAAATGCATAATAGGAAATTGTTTTTATTTAAACAATCTCACAGTTGAAGATGTTGATCAAATTTTTCATTAAAATACAATGAATAAAATCTACAAATATCTTCTAATATGAAAATAGTCTTTTTAATTGAAAATCATTTTGGGGATAAAAATAATTGTTAAAGATCGATTCTGTATTCAGTGATTATTATAGAATTATGTCACTATTTAAGGTAAACCATAGATCTCAATGAGATATAATCAAATATGGTACTTTATATAACCTAATAACTTCCTTTATAAATATTATATAAAATTGATATAGGGATAAATCCTTTATAATATTTTCAATTCATGAAGAATTTATAAATCAAGAAAACATCAACCAAATATAGTTGTTTCCTTTTTAGTTGTTCTTTAAACCTATAATGAAATCCATGGTGATGTTATCTCATTTCAATTTAGGCATGGGAAATGGTTCTGATATATAATTATAATATTGAAATTTGAACTTAATTCTCTCACATACCATGTATCATGATGTATACTATTAAATATCATACATTACAATGAAAAACTAGAAGTTATCTATGAGGAATCTAAATTTTCTTAAACATTACTGGATGACTGACAATGAAAATAATTTGATAAAATATATTGGTTTTTTTTTTAATTTTAAAATGGGTGGGAAAAATATTAATATTCGAAATTATATTACTCAATCGTTATCATGATTTTAATAAAAAAATTCTTATCATTTCTTATATCTCTATATCATTCTTTTGTTTCTCCGTGAACATCACTAGTATATATGGTCATTCATTCATTTATAAAAAATATAACATTTTACCTTATATTATGATTTCAATATAAACCCTTTGATTATCCATGATTACTGGGTTTCTTTTCAAAAAAATAATAAATACAGTAGAAATATGATTTATATTATGAAATAAATTCTTCTCTATCTATGTATATTAATCTATTGAGTGGTCATAATCTAGGATAAACTTTAATTATCTCTATTGGAACTTGTACTTATAGTTTTTTATAAATAAAAACATTCATTATTTTAAATGAGTAAATATATTAAACTTCTCTCATTATGTGAAATGTCTATATATCCTTAATATAAACATTACTTTCTGAATAGTAGATATCTGTAAATAATAATTTTTTATTGATAATAAATTAACATAATTAATAGGTTATCACCTTATAATTTTCCACGACAATATAACCCAGTCCATTAAATTTAAATTTATTCTATATCACTATCCCTTTTCATCTATATGGTAGTATGAGTAATGTTTTAGTGACCAACATCATTTTATGCTTATTAATGGTATTTTCAAAAATTTTGTCCTAAAAAAAATTGGAACCATTTGAGTAAAGTTTTTATAGAATTTGATAATCATGACTAATTTATTGCCTAGAATCAATATAATATTTCTTATTAGAGAAATTTATGGGGGTCTATCATAGTTTTTAGTTTGTACTATTCTTTAATCAAATCTTTCATTGAATGAATAACAAATATACCCTCACATATGATTACATGACCTAAGATGATACTTCCAAGAAAAACATTTATTGTTTATGTTTATTGAAAATGATTTATTCTTTCTTAAATTATTCAACACAATCCTCATATACTTATCATATTATCCCTTTTTCTTGGAATATTTGAAAATATCTTTTAAAAATATTACTAGAAATGTTTCAAGGTAAACTAATATGAAAGAATTGTTTATATTAATAAATAATTCTAGGAGTTTTATATGTTCTAATGTTTTAACGTAAAATATATATTATTCACATTTTAAAAAAAATCATAGTTACTTATTCTATTTTTACCATTAACTAATGATATATGGGTCCAAAATGTAACATTGATAAGTATTGAAACCCATATAGTGTATCAATAAATTCCTAAATAAAATGGATCAAATACTTGATCATGAAATTAATCATTTTTGTTCATGGTAATCAAGACAAAGGTACATTAATCTTTTATTTTGATTAATAAATATACTCAATTCCACAAATAGTGATACAAATGGAATATAAAACAAGTTTAAATTCTATATTGTTGGATTTTTAAATTATTATAATTCAATATAGTCATTAAATATATGCAGTTATATATTTTTATAGTATGCATTATGTGTTTCATTAAAACTCTACTTTGGGAACTATGGAAAATGAAAAAAAACATATTCATTAAATATAACTACATATTCTAATAAAATTGGTGGATCATCAACATGTTTTTTTTTATAAACATTAGAACCAATAATATATCATTATCACATATTAATATGAATATTAAGGATTTAATTTCAATTATAAGTTCATAATATTTCCTCCATAGATATAGGATCACGTGATGATTTAGGATATAATGTGAGATTTACATATTATTTTAATTTATAGTATCTTTACATAGAGATGATCGATGAATGAATAAAATTTCATGAAATTCCTTCAAGTGAAGAAAATATTGATTTTTTAGGAATTATTCCCATAAGAAAAAGTTGTGGAAGTGTCGTGTACTTGCGAATCAATCAATACTATGATGCGTTTTTACATCATAATGAAATAATCTAATACTTTCATTTAGAAAATTTATACACCACTCATCTAAATCATGTTCAGAATATTATATGACCATGATGAAATTCACAAACATTACAATTTTGATATATTTTTGAGCCATTATTGATTGAAATATACAGTAGTGTATTATTATGCTCTAATTATGAGTGAATCAAAGATGGGTTCAAATTTATTTGTTTTATTTGAGAGATCGACATGGTTTATGTTGTCATTCCGAACATGAAATATTTATATAAGAACAACTATACTAATTTACACCCTAGCCCCTATCTTACTTTTCTATTCATTGATATAACCATTTCATTATTTATTATATTTATTGTTCACTTAGTTCTTATAATTTTTTTCCTTATAAAAAAACCTAAATGATTGTAGTGAATAATAATATCTAATAAATTTATAGAGATAAAATCAGTAATAATACTACCAAGAGGTGGGTTGAATCGGTAATAGCTTTTTTATTTGAAAAAATATCTCTTTATAACAAACACCCTATGACTAATTAGATCCTAAATTCATTATTTCAAGTATAATACTCACTCATAAGAAAATTAGAAAAAAAAACATCCCCCAAGAGATTTTTACAAGTTCTTACAATAGCAAGGGATCTTAAAACTTATCGTGTTTTAATTTTTTAGAGTTAAACAAATTTTATTATCACTATAAAATTATAGAGATTATATAAACCTAAAATTTTATTATTAGTTTTGAGAAGGTATTATTCACTTATCTTAATAGTAATTCCCCCTTCACCCTAGTATTAATTATAACTTCAAAGTGTATCAATACACTTCTTCATCAAATATAAGATGTTATTATAAAATGTTCCTTGACTACCAAAGAGATTTTATTAAAGTTAAAAGAGATCAACCTTCTGCTCACAAGATCAGATAGAGAAACTCAGGCATGAGAGAATGTATTCAAAATATATTATTCTTCCTCCATAGTATAAGCATTTAGATCAATGAATTTAGAAATGAATTTCCTCAACATCCTTAGAAACAACAATTCAACATGGGTTAATGGTTCCTTAGATCTCACATATTTAGGTAATAGTGTTTGGGCCTCTCCAAAAAATCGTTAACCCCTCATCTCTTTCTTAATTTCCCCTATTTATATTTTCGTTTAATTATAAAGAGATATATCTATAAAAATTTATTTTATCTCACATGATTATCATTTTCAAAGAGTAATCCCAAAATAAATAAAACATTGACCCTGGAAAATGATTTCAAATATAGAGAATATAATCCCCCGAAAATGACCACAAACTATCGTATTAAACCTCATTCAAACAACCATAGTGTAATGACCCAAGATATTGGATCCTTTAAATGAATAATATCTTTGATAACGTGTGTCACACCAAACACCGAAAACACACAACACCAAACTAAAATGATTCACAATATAATATATGATTATATGAATAATAAAACCTCTAGAAAATAAAAGGATATTAATATAATTAAAATGACTATATTTCGAATAAAAATAGTTAATATTAAAAAGGATTATATTTCTAAGGTAACTATGTTTTTAAAGTATGATAGAGTTTAACCTAATAAATTAAATTCACCACTTTTGAAATATTATTAAAATAATATATAACATTTAAATATATTAAATCATATTTTAACATTATTTAAATTATAGATTGGTATGAAATAATATTTTAAAACACTAAATGTTCAAAAAGTAACGTTTTTAGAAAAATATATTTTTTTTTCATTTTATATATTTTTTAATATAAAATTTAAATTTAAAACATTTATAAATTTAATTTTAAAAAAAAATTATTTTTTATTTTAGTATTTCAAAATCATCTTAGCATGAATTTTTGATATTTTTCTAAAATAATTGAAATTTATGTAAATAGTAAAAAATACAGTTGTTAAGGGGTAACACTATGTATTTTAAAATATTTATTTAAGGACAAAAAATATGTATTTTATAATATAATTTTTTACATAGAGAATATCTTTTCAAATTATAGAACATAATTAATATTTAGTTCTAATTTTCAGTCTCATATTTTAATTAAACATTTTTATGTTAATATTCAGTTTCAGATTTATTTGGAGACCTCATAAATATTATTTATTTTCTATTAGAAAAATAATATCATAAAATTCAGTGAAATTTATTAATTTTCACTACACATAAAATTTAAGCAAAAAAACAATTTTTTTTATAAAAATTTGTATTTATGCGATATGTCCGATAATATTAAAATTATATTTTATAACATTAAAAGATGTTATTAATTAATATTTTTTTAATATTTTTTTTAATAATTTTAATATTATACAAAAATATTAATTTCATTTTTGGGTATACAATTATGATTACTAAGATTAAAGTTAATAATCGTGATAATGATAAAAATATTATTTTCAATAAATCATTTTATTAATATTTTTTAATTTTTATCAAATCAAGAAAATTAAAATATTTTATAAAATTACTTTTATATGAGTTTTAAATACTCATATAACTATATTAATTTAGATTTAATTGGTAACCAATGCTAAAAAATTCTTCAAACAAATTATGTTTAAAACACCATTTTTCTATAATTTTTCTATATTGAAAATATTTTGATTTAAAATTAAATATAATATTATTTAAAAGTTTAATTATTATAAATGGATATTTAATTTAAGATTGTTTATCTTATATTTTTAATAAAATATAAATTACTAGGATTTAAATTGGTTTCCAAGGTAAAAATGAAAATATTGAAATGTAAAAACCTAATGGTAAATGACTTGAAACATGTTTAAAACATATGTGGATATTTATGGTTTATGATTTCCCAACCTTATCTCTCCTAAAAAACCATTATTTCTCAATTTTGGAACCATTGATATCAGTAACCGACCTTAAACAATATGTAAATTGAACCATTAGTCAAGAATTCATTTTCTAGTATCCCCAAAGATATTTTATATTTAGAATTTTATAGATTTAGTTCATTAACCTTAAAAAATAAATTATCTCATCAAAAATAAGAATCTTCCACTTAGTATACATTTTCCCCATAATACCAAAATTTTAAGATACAATTAGAATTCTTTTTTCAGATATATCTTCAAAATTTTCATCTTGACCTCCTCATGGTCCCAATTCATCCTTAAAATCCCATGAAATTTTATTGAAAATTTGGATGAACACAAAAATATTATCAATGTATATGTAAAATAAATAAATAAATAAACTTTCATTCCATGAATACTCATTAGAAACATTTACCTTTTCCTTATTAAATGCTTAGCTTAAAATAAACATTTTCTTACTAAAGAAATCAACTTCACTGCCCAAATAATTTCATAAAAACATTCAGAAGAAACATAATAGGAATGATAAAAAAATAAATGTTTCATGAAAATTATCAAAAAAATATTATATTTTTAAAAGTTATACATTTAACCCTTAAGAAGTTTCTTAAAATTTCATTTTTGTATAATATTATTAGTTTAACTTATGAACTTGTAATATTTCCATAAAAACCCATAAAATATAGATAAATAATTTAGGTAACCTAGGACATAATTTCCATATCACACTTAAATTACTGTTACATTCACTCTTACAAATGTAAAAAGCTTCCTGATAAATTTCTATAATTTATTAAGAAAAACCTAACTGGTTAACTACGTCCCTTTACGCAATACATTGTGGAGCTATATTAGGCTCTCCCATTTTCATGTGATATATCAGGATCAACTATCTACATGAGATATATTAAGAACATCCATCATAATAAAAAATTCCCACGAAAAATAACGTAATTACAATACATGAAATGTTTCATTTATATCCACATACTCATAAAAATATTCTTTGAACCCATAAGAAAACATTTTTAGATATTGAAATACATGCTCTATTTAAAACCTTTTTTGAAAATATCCATAAAAGAGTTAAGGAGGATTTTTATTTTAAGAAACAAATGAAACATACAAAATAATAAAAACACGAAATAATGGTTATGGTGATGGGAAAAAACTTTCGAGTCTATATTAGTTAAAATATAACATTCATTTTTCTTTTTTTCAAAATGTTTTGTAAAAAGATTCCATTTTAATTTTATTTGAAATGAATTTAAACGTTTAATTTAAAATTTAATAATTTCCATATAAATAAATCAAATAAATATTTTTATGAATATGGACATAAAATAAAATTATTTTGAAAATAATTATTTAGTATAATTAAAATGAGGTTTTTAAGGAAAGGTGTCCCTTACCTCAAGTCTAACTTGTCATGCATGATCTTTATATTCCTAAATAATAATGTTATATTAGTTACATAATTTCTTAATAAACTTATTCATGTTAATTATACTATCATTATCCATTTTATTTCAATTATGATAATTTTATATTTAGTTACTTAATCAGTTAAGTATATGTCAGACGCTTTGATGTCGTTCGGTTCGTAAACACAAACAAACTTTGGTAGGTTGATCATGGTCAAAAGGGGTAATTATTATATAATATTCAAAATATTTATCATGAAATTATTATCATTATTATACATTTAATAATATTTTATAACCATCCCTAAAATATGTACATGAAAAGAGAATCACATCGCTTTGTGTAGGTGGTAGTCCACATGTATGCATGAATGAAATGATAATTTTTCAATGAGTTGAAATATAAGAAAATATATGATATATTATATTTCTAGAATCTTAATTATTTATTTTATATATTATATATTAATTAAATCCATTATAATAACCATCCTTGTAAGGTGGTGATGAGAAAAGAAACACATCATTTTTTGGAGGTGATAATCCACACATACGCACGGGCGATGTTTCCATTTCCCTAGGATGTAAAAGAAGATTAAAGGGTTGAAACATAGTAATAATATTATTTAATTATATTTAAGATAATTATTTTTTTATTTCATCAAGGTAAAAAATATTTTAACAGGGTTGAAGAAGAAAGAAATTTGAAATAGGTCGGGTAGGACTTTCACCTTTTTCACAAATAACCTATTTAGATTACAACTTTAGCTTTCTAGGTTTGCTCTTTGACCTTTAGGACATGGGGAGGGATTTTGGGGAGGTACTTGGGTAGTTATTTTCAATATTATATTGCTCAAAAGGTGTGATGAAGAAAGGAGAGAAGGATTTTTTATATAAGTGAGGGGAGGGGTGCTCTTGGAATTACATAATATATTAAATTAATATAAATTAAATTTTAGGGAAAATGGATATAAAATAATATATTTTAAAGATAATATGTGATATTTATAAATAATATCATCCAATAAATCTTTTTAATTTTTTGGATATGTCTTAATCCATGTAAACCATATTGACTATTATCATGATATCGATATTTTTTATGATTTAGGGGTCAAGAATGTTATTATAAAAGGAAAAGTGGCCCATAATTTTACCATGGATGATATTAGAGACCATATAAAATTAAATTTTAAAAATAATTTTTTTATTTATTTTATCTAATTGAATAAAATATTCTTTAGCGTAATATACAATTATAGACATTTCAAGACTATTGACATTGTTTGACTTTAATTATGAAAAGATGGTAATAGAAATTAAATATAAAATTTTAACTCATAAATAATATTTTATGTTAATATGAAAAACTTATGGGACACAATTTTCATCCAAATTATATTACATTTAATATTTTTTAAATCATTTAATTAGTTTTTCTACTAGTTTAACATGAATTGTGTCAGTGTTGCATAAGTATTTAAGGTAACCATTTCATCACTAATTTTTTTTTAAAAAAATAAAAAAAATAATTTAAATATTAAATAAAAATTGATAACCAATCATGAATATTTTTTATCACAATCACAAAATATTGTAGATATTAAAATCAAGAGAGTGACATTTTTACGTTATATTTGACATAAAATAATATAAATATTATAATAAAAAACTCATCACTAGAAATTGTATACATTTAGAATATTTGTTGGTTAGGATTGAAAAAATACTTATCGAATAAATTAAATATAAGATTTAGGGATATTTTCAGGCCTTATCACATTATTTGTAACCATTGTTACCTAATTCACTCTTACCGATATGATAAATATTTACTATATTTACTATTCATAATGAACAATACTAAATGGGAAATATTTACCAAATTTTTACCTAATGATTAAAAATATGGAATTAAGTTTTCAAGATTCAATTTATTGATGTGATATAAACCAATTTTAATATAAATATGTAAAATAGAATGAAAGACATTTTTTAGAGAAATGCATTTTAAGCTGAAAAATGATTATAAACCAAAATTAGGAATAATTATGTTGTCTATTTAATTAATTATATTATTTTTAACTAAATAATACTTATGTTAATTTAACATCGATTTTTTATATTATTTTATTAAATTAAATTAAATTTTAGTTTTACAAAATAGGTATTTTTCACGATTCACTGAAAAATCAATAATTTATGAAAAATCCAAAAAATTTAACATAAAATATTTTTGATATGTTGATTTAAAAATAGGATAATTTTTTCAAATTCATTTTATAAAATTTATATGTTAGGTTTTTAAAAAAAACATATAATACAAGAAAATGAATTGAATAATAATTAAAATATTCCATTTTTATTTGAAATATTACTTATCATTATTATAATGAATATAAATCTATAAAATATAATTAATTAAAATTGATTTACTTTTAACATTACCTAGGTTATTACATTATTCCTCTATTTTTAAAAATTGCATCCTCGTAATTTTGTTCATTACTTATATTAGCAGGGATATTTTTCCTTAATATAATTTTTATATTCCCATTTTGGTTCTTCAATCATATTGTTTTTCCATAAAACCTTAACATGATGAAACACCTTATTATACAACACTTGCTCCCTATGGTCAAGAATTTGAAGAGGTATCTCCTCATATGAAATATTCTATTTTAACATAAATACTTTGGGGATCAAAACATGAGATGTAGTACAAAAATATATTACTAACAACAAAACATGAAATACTTCATGTACCTAAGATAAACTTCTGGGAAAGATCATTCAATGAACCATGGCCTTAAATTTTTCTTTTTTACCAAAACACATAAATCTTTTTCATGAAGATAATTTAAGAAAAAAATTATTTCCTACCTAAAATTAATGTTCTTTACTGTGATTATCTAAAAATAGTTTCTATCTATATTGACACACCATAATATATTGTTGAATCATCTTCACATTCTCAACCATATCTTCTTCAAATTATGTCCCAACATCTTTCTTTCCTGTACTTCACCCCAACATGCCGGAGTTTGAAACCTCTTTGCATATAATTCTTCAAAAGTTGTCTTCTTTATACTGAAATGGAAACTATTTTTATAAAAAAACTCAACTAACATCAGATTTTGATCCCAAAATCCCTAATAATCTTATGAAAAATATCGAAGCATATCCTCCAAAGTCTTAAACATTCACCCAGACTATCCATAATATTGAGGATGAATGGTTATACTAAAATTTAATTCATTAATCAATGAATTCTTTAGTCCTTTAAAAAAAAGAGGTGAAACTGGGATCATGATTTGATACAATTGAAAGTGTCACTCCATGTAATATAATTATCTCTCTAACATTATGTCAATAATGTTTATCCAAATACATATTATCTAGAATGGGACGAAAATGAGAATTTTTAGTTAATCGTTGAATAATTACCTAAATCACATTATTTTGGAAAGATGAATTTGTAACCACAATATGAAATCCAATGATATATTCTAACATTTCCATTCAAGTACCAGAAAATGACGAATCCACCATTTTAGTAAATTTCTTTCATCTTTAGCCTATTGGAAAGTCAAACATTTCAGAGTAAAATTTTCAAAATCATTCTTTATTCCTTTTCCCATGAAATGTTCTTAAAGGTATTTATATATTTTTATGTAGCTAGGATGAATTGAAATTGGTGGTATATGAACCTTGACAACTATTTGTTTCTTCAAATAGGGGTTACCTGAAAAACCAAACTTTTTTTGAATCTCAAAACACCATCTTTTTCAGTATTAGATTCAAGAAAATTGCCATTATTATCAAATTCTTCCATTTTATTTAACTTTGGATTTTCATTATAATTTTTATTAATTCTGTCTATCAAATTCAATTGTATCGAAACCTAAAAAAACAAAGTGATTTTATTCATGCATAATTCATAATCTAATATTCATAAAATCATTAATCAAAATATCATATTCCAGAAATATAATATCAAATAATGAATTTTATATTCTACTCAAGAATTAGCTACCCTGTTTAATTTACATGGATGGTAATATATTGTGTAGTAAAAATCCTATATAAATTCGGGTTATCTCTTATATCTCATGTTTAACTCTTTCTAAGTGAATGTACGATACAAAATCTTATGATCAATATATATTCCACACTTTACTATATGTAAATTATATCTCCATATTTTTAAATAAAATAATACAACTGTGAAATCAAGGTAATTTGTGTGTTAATTTTTCTCATTTGATATAAATTATTGTGAAGAATATGAAATTACTAAATCATATTAAATTAAAAAACACTTATCATTTAAATAAGGACTGTTGTTGGTAACAATGACACTATTTTGGGATGGCAGTGCAGAAATTGGAGCATTCATTAATGTTTTTTCAATTCCTCTCAAAAATATATCATATTTTATTATCCTGATGAACCTAACTCATTTTAATGTCAACTCGGTTAAAAGGATTTATAACCATGTAATGTTTTCAAAAATAATTTGGATATAAAATAATATTCCAAGAAAACTAGGAATCTTAGTAACATTTTTAGGTCTTAGACATTCAACAACTATATAGGTTTTAGTATGAAGAAAATTATTCCATATCTATTTATGATATGTTCATGGAATGAAATATAAATTAATTAAAAAAAATATATTTAATAAATTTTCCATATAACTTCATTTTTGTCATGATTTTCAAAATAATCCTTTGATGTTTTTCTAGATCCTCATGAATTAATTAATAAAAAATATCATTAATAAACACAACCAAACATTTAACTAAATATTCATAAAAAATCTCTATTAATAGGACCCATACATATAGCTATAATATTTTTCAACCCTAAGGGTATACCCATAGACACATAATTACCATACTAAGAACAGAATGTTGTCTAAGGGATGTTATCCTCATTCATCTTAATATTATTTTACATGGATATTTTATCAACCATTGAAAAATAATAAGATCCCTAGATATGTTACTACCTCATTCAATGGAACAACATCCATTGAATTAGTTGTAGAGGATTTCACCACACCCTTCTATATACAGTCATTCTGATTCCCATCATTTGTTATTTTCTTTGGAAACACATCTACATAATTTCCCTTCTCATTAAATTTAAAACAAATTTTCTTATTCTTATAAAAAAATTTATTAACACTGATAAGATATATTTTTTCCAACCCTGAGCCATATTCCAAAACATTCCACATAAAAATAAATTCTCAGTTTTCATAAGAAATTATCCACGATTATTTTTAACACTCCAATCAAAAACTATAAAATTGATTTTCTTATATTTATATTTTATTAAAGGATTATTTCCCCTTTCTTTATATCTATAACTATTTTATCCTTATTACCATAGAATATATGGTTATTAGAAAATTATATTTATACCTTCTCAACATAACAAAAAATATTCTTATAACATATAAAATTTCAGGAGGAAATTTCTCTTTGGTATCTTGGATTTAATCCAAATTTAAAATTTTTTAATTTTAATATTAATATCCAGGATAAAATTTGGCATATATCTTTTTAATAAAATTCCTTTTTCATTATACATGGACATTGAATATTCCACCTTCTTCCTCAATTCTTTGAATTTATTTTCCATCCTAAGTCAAAAATATTAATAATTTTTATAGGGAAAAGAATGTTAAAGGTGTCTTTTTCCATGGTATCAATCTATTCTCTTTATATAGTATTATTAACCATTGACCACCATTGATCAAAAATAGCTTGAAAATTATAAATTGAAGAAGTTTCCTTTTGATGATTTAAACAACCCATATCATCAAATATATTTTTGTGATATTTAATCCATACCTCATATACTACAAAGTTAAAAGAACTACTAAATTTCGGGTGTGTTTTGTCATAAAATGGTTGAATATTGATACGTTCCTTTGTGGTAGATATGGTTTCTCTCTAGCATGGATTTCACTAACAATTATATCTTGTTTCTACTGATACATCAAAAAAAACATCCCAGTTACAATTCAAACCATTCTAGTTTGCTGATTTGGAAGGATATTATCCTCTTTATGCCTTTCTACTTTGGCTACCATGTTTCCTCTTTAGAAAACCTTTATGAAAATAAATATTTTAGATGAATAAAAATTTAATATTTTAATTCTATATAATTATAACAAAAATTACAGTATGTTATGTGTACTTACTTACTCTATCCTAACCTCTAATATTTTCTGAACCCTCCCTATGATTCTATTTATAAGGAACCAACTATAAAATAATATGTAAATTGAATCCTTACTCAAAATTTAATTTTTTTTAATTCATGAAGATATTTTAGGTTTAGTTATTGGGAGAATTGGGTTATCACCAATATAAATTAAAATATTATACATAAAAAATTGTACAATTCCACTCAGTGTACATTTTTCCCATAGTACGAAACTTTTATGATCTAAATAGATTTATTTTCATGGCCTATCATCACAATTTTAATCTTGACCCCATACTTGTCTCTAATCATCCTTAAAAACCTATGAAAAACACTTGGAAATGTTTTATAAGCATAATATCTCAGTAAGGGACATAAAAAAATTAAATAAAGACACTTGTTAGTCCTAGAATACTCATTATAATTTTTTTACATTATTATAATAATATTTTAGCTCAATGTTAAAATTTTATTATCTAAGAAATCAACTTCATTGCCCAAATATTTTCATAATAAATCACAACTAAAAATAAAAATCCTAATGTTTTATTTTTAATCATGAATAACTTATAAAAATGTTTTCACAATGTTATTCAATCATCCCTTAGAAAGCAGAAAAAAAATCTTATTACATTTATGAACATTAACATACCCTTTAAATATATAATATTCCTTTGAAAACCCATTGTAGGGGTTGATAAATCTTATTGGTAACAAGGTACATCATTTTAGGATCACAATTATAACAATTATTACAAATGGAATGGCATACCTGATAAAAAATCAAGCTCCTCAAGTCTATATGCAAATGAATCGAATATAATGAGTAGAGGAACACCCTAGAAAGTGAACCTCACAAAAACATCTAACAAGTCCCTAGAACAACAAGCCTTGGGAGAAAAAGAACACCACATGAGTGAACCCCTTGATAGTATCAATGTATGTGTACTATTAACACACCATCCACCTAAGTACCAATGGCTTCCCATATCGTACATTTTCTAAACCATTTCATCGCTACCCTGGTTGAAAGCTATTTTAAAACCCATTTCACAATTCTTTGAAAACACCCATTTTCATTTTACCAAAACAAGGGGAGACCATATTTTTACTAAAAACCCCATTTTAAAAAACACATAAAATAATCAATAAATCATTCCATTTTATTTATAAAATTATCATTAAACCATAACAATAATGTTTCATCTAATAATGGTCTGATACATAACCACCTACCTCAAACTTGGATCACACCGACCTATAACTAGATCCACGACCACCAAATGTAATGTAGAATAAAAAAGTAACATCCTATGAATGATTAACACACTTTTTAATTATATTATATAACAAATAATGTCAAAATAAAGGTCATGAAACACTTATATCATAGAAAATACACCCTCCGCAGCACAACTGAAAAAGGACCAACCCCTGGAAGAAGATCACATAGAAGATATAGAGAGGGTTAATAAGACCATCAACATAAGATCAAGGGATCTGAAAAAATAATGAAATTGTGATTATGTGACCAATAAAAATGAACAAGGAGAAAGATCACTTACCCAGAGATACGGATTGCATCCAGCATGAAGATCAATCAACAAAAAATGATTTTAAATGAGTAGGGGTCCCTAAATTAATTTATTAGACATTATACATTTTGAGAGTGAATCATTCAGGTCTAACAAAAATAAAATCACACAAGTAGCATGGTTGAAACTGATGGACCCAAACCATTGATTTCATGAAACCCTTTCATGACGTGAAGTTATCAATTTACAAGATAAGCCGATAATGATTTGCCTTGGATTAAAAGAACTCTGAATAAATTTTCCACAATATGAACTATTTTTATATATTTTTAACTTTTCACACTATGAAATAGTTCATGACATCATATTGATACTATAATCACATAGTATAACTAATTCTCGACTTAAAAGTGTCCAGTAACTAGTTCATATTCTATTTTACGAAGGAAAATGACAAACCCCCTTGGAAGATTTCCAAAAAACATAGAGAAATTTAAAACACCTTTGATATATTTATACCTATAATCCATTAATTGAAACAAATATATATCTATGAACTTTTGGTCATTTTCCCGAACAAATTCTATCTATCCTCGAAAGGTCTGAAACACACTAAAAAAGTGAAATGAAATAGTAGATGAGAAATATCTGAAAGAAGGGAAAAATATGTTACATGATTCATAACATGGAATCAATTTTTATATATTAAATTTCTATAAGTTTAAGAAGTCAATTTTAATATATAATCATTAAACACAACAAAAACCATTTTTAGAAAAATGTATTTTAATCCTAAAATGGAGTTATAAACAATTAGGTACAATGAAAATTCTAATGTAATTAATCATACTATATATAATTAAATTATACTTAGGAAACGTTAATATGAAATTATACTTTTTAATTATTTTATTTATAGAAAATAAATGACCGTTCTACAAAAATTGGTTTTTTTCATTATTAACTGAAAAATATTTTTTTTCATAAAAATCCAACAATTTGTGCATAAGATAATTTTTATATGATAATTTTAAAAAATAAATTACTCTTTTAAAAATAAAATTCTTAAATTTAGATGTTATGTTTTAAAAAACATTATAATATAAGAAAATGAATTTAATAATAATAAAACTATATCGTTTTAAAATGAAATTTTACTTAATATTATTACAATGAGTATAAATATATAAAATATAAATTATTAAAATCAATAAATAATTAAATTAATTTACTATCAATATTATTAGGGTTTTTTAAATTGACCATCTAATGGTTTCATTCCATTATTTTAAAAAAAGTGCAAACAAAAGTACATTGTTCTTTACTTATAAATAAAGAAACTTACACCCCTTCATGACACACCCATAAAATTGATTTTATTATTAAAAATATCAAATTCTAATCTGATTTGAAACCTCCATTAATTCCATAAGCATTAATGCACCATAAGTTATCCTAAGATCTTTATTTCCTGGGAGACTTTCAAGAGAAATTTCATAGTCCTAGAGTGAGTATTACTTAATCCATATCTTTTTTGTCTTATTGTTGGCATTAAAAACCTACCCTAACCATTGTGATATAATTATATCAGTTTCATTAATAAATTTATTTTTTATTCTATTAATTTATCAACAATTATTTATTACTTTCCATCCACTTATAAAAATAAAAAGACGTTAACTGTGTGTTGTGCGGACTACCACCTCAATGAAGTAACCTTTTTAATTTTAGGTATTGATTTAATGTCATCATATAAACAAAAAAATATGATCCACCAAATTAAAAATATCTAATTAAAAACGTTATTATTTTATTATAATGATATTATACACTTCCATAACCTCTCTCACCCATCGAGATATATATTGTTCACATTAGGGGTTGGTTTAACCGGCTACTTGAATAGTGCTATAAAAATAAATCATGAATTAATATGGGAAATTAAATAATTTATTTATTATATGTTGTTCAATATATATATATATATATTATTGATGTTTTCTATTATATATTTAACTTAGTATTAACATGTCTTCTTTGATCACTAAAATTTCTAAAATAAGCCAAAACTGATTCATTATTTATTAAAATATATAATATATATATATATATATATCGGACAATAAATGATATATATTAAATGAAATATAGATTAAAAAGGTTTATATTATGGTATATAATAAACACAATTTTATTATTTAATATGTTAGGCACATGTGCTAAATGAATCAGGAACAATGTAATGGCTTCTTATCTAATTTTTTACCTCTTAACACATTTTTTTATTATACACCATGTTTTATTTGGAATGTTGTATGACCTAAAAATTTAATATTTTTTAATAATTATTATATTATATTTCATGTTAATAAATGTTAAATTCCATGTGATTTCCCTCATAGAGTGTTGAATCAAACATTTAAAAATCTGTAAGGGTTTGTTGTCTCAAATTCCTTTCATTGAGACATGTTTGAAATATGAATCTAATTTTTTAAATATTTAATAATACCATTTCTATTCATTAAATCATGAAAAATATTTAATTAATTTTATTATAAGTTCAATCTCATAATCTATCTCATTTAAGTGGTTTTTATTTAAATGCTACTCAAGCAGTATCTGTAAGGATTCGACCCTAGTTACCCGAAGCTGGTGCCTTATTTGATTAAATTGGCATATTAATAAGGAATAATAATCCTTAAGGACCACATAGTTTAGTATTATTATAAACAAGATACATACATAAGTTCAACATTACAACTTGAAAAGAAACAAAACATAGAAACTCATTAGAAAACTTCCATAACTCCTAGGTTATTTCAGCATGTCATTCAATATAAAACTCTTCATGTCCTGAGAAAATTAAACATATGAAATGGGTGAGATCAATACAGTGGAAGATAATGTAATAATTAGACATGGTTAATAATTGAAATCACAAGCCTTTAAAAAGAATAAACTTGAACATCATATGGCAGGAATATGAGCTAAGTGAATAATTACATAATAAATCATAATCATGGGTATTATAATTTTAGAATAACCACATGAACTTTAAATTAATATCTTCATAATTAGGGAAGTTCATATGCTGTACATCATAACCATAGAATCCAGGCCTTGGGCCAGGACCATAAATAATCATTTTGTCAAGGCCTTGTGCCAAGACCGTAGTTAGTCTCATGAGACCTACCGATGCATCGAGGGGTTATAACGGGCCCCACCCATCACATAATAAGTCCAATTCATGCATAATATGAGAAGGGATAAATATAAACAACATATACATTCATATTTAAACTATCATATTAAATGTAACTAAGTTTCCCCAATCATTAAAAATAAAACACAAACAATTCCGTGTAATATGGTGAATGGTCTTAGGATAGATCATCCACAATAAAATTAGTCATAAACCTTTAAATACAATATTTTAGATGATATCATAAATTATTAAACTCAATAATACATAATAATCAACAAGAGTTTTGAATCCGAAAATAATACTCTTATAAAATCATTAAGCGATTCTTGTGATAAATACTCTTTATTTTGAAAAGAAGAGTTATTTTGGAAAAATATTTTTATAAAACCAGAAGCGATGTAAGATAGTATATTCATAATAAAATTTGTTATTTTATAAAGATAATGGTTAACAAAAAATAGATTATAGATTTCCCTTTAAAATAGGTAAGAATTAGAGAAATTCCCTTGTATCGGGTTTGTATTTTGGGAACAATTTTGAAAGTTTCTTTTAAAACGTGTAACCATCCATAAAATAAGTAAATATTCTGGTTGGTAAATATTTATATAACCCAAAAAAATTAGTGTTTCAGGTGTACATAATAATACACAAGAGTTTCATTGAGGTAATTGTACAATGAAAGTAACCCATATGAAAATGAAGTCGGGGTGAGAAAACCCTTACCTTAAGTCCGAATGTGTTCCCCTCTTGAACTTAAGGTCCTTGTTGAGTAACTCCTAGAACATGAATGTTGGGACCTTGGGGGCTTAAGGACACCTTGGGAGGACTCATAGCAATGTAAAACCACCAAATATTTGATGATGATGGATTTGTAATGAAAGAAAACGAATAGATGAGTGGGTATTTATAAAAAAAGAGAGAGGGTTTTTTTAATAATTTCAAAGGGACACCTCATTATTGGTTCTTTCAAAACCATGGGCTTTCCAATAGTATTTGACTATGGTTTTATACAATTGGGACACCATATATCATATTTTATAGTACACAAGTCGACCAGCCTTTTATTATATCCTTATGATGTCATTAAACTACCGAAACTCAAAACTGTATTTTTACTATTCACAAAAAAGTTCAAGTATTTTAGAAAAATCCCAAAAATTCACCCCTACCATTTTTAAACTTTTAGAATTCAAAAACAAACACCATTTTTGAAAAATAATTTTTAAAATAATGTTAATTTAATTTTTCAATAAAATCATAGTTAATTCCAAAAATAACAATTTTAAGGTATAATTAGTTTTATATCACATTGAAAAATTAATTAAGATCTCATTATCTTATTACCTTAAGAAAATAAAATAATTTCATTATTTTATATTCATAATGGTGTGTTAATATTCACTAAAACTCATGTTTGTTCTATTAGACTCTAAATGGCTTACTCATCATAACTCTCGATGATAGTTTTTTGAAATTTAAATCACAGTAGAGGAAAAGTTGTGTTCAATGTATATATTATAAAATGGATTCAATATTTATTTTCAAAACCTTGGGGTGTTACATTCTCCACTCCTTACAAAAAATTTATCCTTGAAATTCACAAAATGTTACCTAAAACGATTCGGTTATGTCTTCAACATAAGCTCCTTAGGCTCCCATGTTGCTTCCTCCATCTTATGGTTCCTCAAAATAACCTATACCAGATGAGTCTTCTGATTTCTCGACACTAGTTCTCTAGTTTCAAGAATCTTGATAGGATCTTCACAATAAGATAGATCAGGCTCAATTTCTACTTCTTCATAAGTGAATTAATGTGTTGGGTCTTGCATGTATTTTCTTAACATTGACATGTGGAACACATTGTGAACTTTGGAGAGACTTTGCGGGATTCCCAAATGGTAAGCTATATCTTCAAATCAGTGAAAAATTTCAAAAGTTTCGATGTACCAGGGACTTAATTTTCCTCTCTTATCGAATTGTATAATACCCTTCCATGAAGATACCTTTATGAAAATTCTATCCCCTTCTTGAAATTCAAAGTCCTTTATTCTGTTATCATCATATCTCTTTTCACTACATTGAGCTATTTTGATATGTTTTTGGATAATCTTCACCTTTTCCATTATTTCCTCAACAAGTTCTGGTCTTACGAGCTTTCTTTCACCAACATCATCCCAACAAGTTGGTGTATGATATCTCTTTCCATACAACACTTCATGTGTTTCCATTTGAATACTCTAATGGAAGATATTGTTATAGGAAAATTTTACGAGAGGTAAATACTGATCCCACATTCCTTGAAAATCATATGAACAAGACCTCAACATGTCTTCCAAAGTTTGAATAGTCTATTCTGATTGTCCATTAGTTTGTGGGTGGTAGGCAGTGCTGAAATGAAGATCAGTATCTAGGGCCTTTTAACACTTTTCTATAATCGTGATGGAAAATGGGGATCTCGATCGGAAAAAATTGATGAGGGTACACCATGATGTATTATAAATTCATTAATATATTGTCTTGTTAAATATTCAAGTGGTATATTTTCTCTTATAGCAAGAAAATGTGATAATTTTATATGACAGTCAACAATGACCCATATCGCATCATTCTTTATTAGAGTATTTGGTATCCCCATGACAAAGTCCATTGTAATATCATCCCATTTATATATTGGAATTGGAAGGGGTTTCATGAATCTTCCAAGACGTTGCCTTCCATCATTCACATATTGACAAACTAAACATTTCGAAAGGTAATCAACATTTCCCTTTTCAGGATTTCCCACAAAAATGTTCATTTAGACCTCTAAAAATAATTGTGCTAATAGAGTGTATAGAGAAATTAGAGCTATGAGAATCATCATATAGTTCCCTCTTTAGCTCAGGAATAGCAGGAACACAAAACCTCTTTCCGAATTCCAAAATTCCACCTTATTTGAGGTCAGTCAACTACCCATCATTTAGGGCTTTAATTTTCTTTTGAAACTCTTCACCATCAGCCTGGGAAAATTTTTTCTTTCCCAGTAAAAAATGTTTGGAAACCATTTGAATGAGTATTGATGTGTTACCTTCCGTGATAATTCCCATATCAATATTTACTAGATCCATGAACATAGGATCCCTTTTAACTCTCATCTTGTTCAGAATTCCATGGTCCTTTCTACTCAAAGCATATGCTACCTTATTTTCATTCCCCGAGTGGTAGTGTATTGTGCCAAAGTAGTCTTTGAGTATCTCAATCCTTCTCATTTGTCTCAGGTTTAGTTTTTTCTGTGAGAATATTTATTTCAAAACATTTTGATCAGTATATATCTCACATTTTTTCTATAAAGGTAATGTCTCGAAATCTTCAGAGAAAATATTACCACTGCTATCTCAAGATCATGATCTGGATAGTTTTGTTCATGAATTTTTAGCTGCCTAGACGCATAGTCAATCATTCAATCATTCTTTGTAAGGACACAACCAAGTCATTTCTTTGATGCGTCACTATAGTTAACAAACCCGTCATTCCCTGATGGTAGGGTTAGGATCAGAGCATTCACTAACCTCCTCTTCAATTCTTCAAAACAATCTTCACATTCCTCAGTCCATACAAACTTTACCCCTTTTCGTGTAAGCTTTGTCATTGTATTGGATAAATGGGAAAAGTCCTGAACGAAATGCCTATAATAACCTGCTAAACCAATAAAACTATATACCTCAGTTATGTTCATTAGAGTAGGCCATTTATGCACAACTTTTTCTTCATAGGATCTACAGATATTTCATTCTTAGAGATAATGAGTCCCAGAAAATAAACTAATTAGATCCAAAAATCAAACTTGAAAAACTTCCCATATCATTCATTTCTTCTCAGAGTCTTCAAAATAGTGCACATGTGATTTTCATGATCTTCATATCTTCTAGAGTATATGAGACTATCATCAATAAACACCACCACAAAGTCATCAAGATATTCCTTGAAAACTTTATTAATCAGATCCATGAAAACATATGGTGCATTAGTTAGTCCAAAATGCATTACTATAAACTCAAAATGCATGTACCTTGTTTGGAATGTTGTTTTTGGAATGTCTTATTACTTCACAAGTAACTGATGATATCCAGATTGAAGATCAATATTCAAAAAATATTGGGCTCCATGAAGTTGATCGAATAAATCATCAATTCATGGAATATGATACTTATTCTTTGTTGTAATTGCATTGATTTTTCTATAATAAATGGACAACCTCATAGAACCATATTTATTCTTAATGAAAAGAACAAGGTCCCCCCATAGATAAACACTATTGAGAATAAATACTTCATCACTCAATTCCTCTAGTTGTTTCTTTATCTATACTAGCTCTATAATGGATATTCTATAAGGGGTCTTTGATATGGGCCTTGAACAAAGAATTAAGTCAATGAAAAACTCAATTTCCCGTTCTAGAGGATGTCTAGGTAAATCCTATAGAAAGACATCAATATATTCTTTCACAACTGGTACATATTCTATTTGAACCATAATTTCCTCACCTAAAATTATTGAATTTTATTCCTCCCAAATAATTGAATTTAGTAGATCTAATGGGGGTTAATATAGATTAAAATCAGATGGAGATGTTTCTTCCCTAAAGATAAGGGATTCCACACCATTCTCAAAGTTTTTATCTTCTTTCTTCTTGCAAGATATCTTCGCATCATAATTTGACAGACGATTCATACCGAGAATTATATCAAATTCATTCATTGGTATGATGATAAGGTCAAAAACTAAAGCATGTTTATGTGTCATGAGAGGGACTAATTGACACACCTTTGTTGCAATGATAAATCCACTAGGGGTTTTGACTGATAACTCCTTTATTAAATCAAATAAGAAATATCTAATTTTCTTGGAAAACTGGGAAGATATAAATGAACGTGATGATCCAGAATCTAATAAAGCATTGTCTATGTTTAATGAAATGATCAATTTACCTGCCACTACTTCATTAGGGACTTCAATATCAGCATTTGTGATATAATAATCTTATCCATGTTCCCTTTCCCTTTTCTGTTTCATGTTTCCTTGAAGCTTTGCACAATCCTTAGCATACTGTCCAATCTCCTGAAAATTATAGCATTGGACATTGGAAGCTTGTTTCTTCCCCTTACAATCATGAGTTATGTAGACATTTTCTCAGCATTGGTAACAGAATATCGTTCCCTTTATGAATGTTCCAAGAGTTTTCTTCCAACAATTTTAATCATGTGGAAATTAAACTCTTCAATTTTTAATTGTTTCCTTACTTCCCTTTACAGTGATTTTGGAAGCCCTCTTATTCTCTTGTTTTCCTTTAAATTCATAAGACTTATAAAATTCCTTTTCTGGCTTGATATCACATGAAACTATATCTTCATATAACGAGAATCTCTGGGAGACCATAGCTTACTGGTGGAATTTCATTAGGCCATAAAAGAACCAATCAACTTCTCTCCTTGGATTTTGTATATATTTCACAACATGTCCTGCTAAACTTGTAAAGTAACCTTTATACTTGGAAACATAATCATCTTCATTTTGCTTCAAATTTAGAAACTGAATTTCTATATACTCTTGCTGTTCATGAGGAAATTATTTCTCAAGGAATATTTCCTTAAGGTCTCTCTATTCCATCTCTTCTATCTCCTCCCCCTTCTTTGTGTTTGGGATTAATGAACATAACTATTACACATCTCCTGATAGATGATAAACTACCATGATGACCTTCTATCTTTCGTTACATCCCAAATAGAGAAATATATTTTCTAGGGAACTTATCCACTATTCAAAAACTAATGTGTTTGTAGTCCCATTAAATGATGGCTGTTTTTGTTGCACAAAGCGATCTTACATAGCTCCTCCAAGTGGTGGATTCAGAATCTCCATATAGGTAAGGTTATTGTTCATAACCAGATTAAGTAGTCCCATTATAGTTATAATTTGATCAGAACCCATCACAGCACTGGATCCAACATCATTATCTTGCATCGGAGGGAAATACCTACAGGGGACACGTGCGTTCGTGTGGTTTCCATTCCTTCCACTAGGAGCCATTTCTAGATAATTACATATACTATATTAGGTTATGAATCATAATATATAATATTAACCAAACAAAATACTTAGGAAAAATTGAAATCCTACACATGGATAATCCCATAATCACAAAAATGGTTACTTTGAGGAAACAAATTACATTTAAATAATTTATAATGAATTGTAAAGAAAATGAAAATTATCATAAGCTTATCCCCCATGAGCATTTTAACCAAGAGTGCAGAAAATTCCATTTTCATGTACCAGGATACCCTAGGTCAAGCTTGAAACTTCTTCTCAAAGCTTTCACTCCTAGGTACATCTGTGCTAGATTCTTCTCTACCTACTCGTATCCAGACATGGATGTATTTCTTGAATGATCCATATAATCTATTCCTTACCAAAATACCAGGATGATCTTGTATGTTTATCCTCAAAGCCTATCTTTGGGAATCTTCCCTTGTCTATGTTTTCTTAATTTAGTTTCCATGTTTTCTACTAAACTTCCTTTGATACCAACTATAAGGACCTGACCCCAGTTACCCAGAGCTGGTGCCCTATCTGATTACATTGGAATATAAATAAGGAATAAGTATCATGAAGGACCATGTAATTTAGTATTATTGGAAATAAGATACATATATAATTTAAACATTACAACTTGAAAAGAAACACAACATAGAAACTCATTATACAACTTCCATATCTCCTAGGTTATTTCAGCATGTTATTCATTATAAAACTCTTCATGCCTTGGGAAAATGAATCATAAGAATGGGGTGATCTCAAATGCTCAGTAAGAGTATGAAATATAATAGAAGATAATTTAAAAATTATACATGGTGAATAATTGAAATCACATGCCATTAAAAAGAATAAACTTGAACATCATATGGAAGAAATATGAGGTGAGTAAATACTTACATAATAAATTGTAATCCTCGGTATTCTACTAGTATAATAACCTCATGAACTTTTAATTACTAGCTTCATAATTAGGGAAGTGTATATTCCGAACATCATAACCATTCCGTCCTGGCCTCATGGTAGGACCGTAAATAATAATTTTTTCAAGGCCTTGTGCCAAGACTGTAGTTTGTCTTATGAGAGCTACCAACACATCAAGGGGATATAATGGGCCCCACCCATCACATAATAAGTCCAATGCATTCCTCATATGAGCTGGGATAAACATAAATAATATATAAATTCATATTTATTCTATCAAATGAAATGTAACTAACTTTCCCCAATCATTAAACATAAAACACAAACCATTTCGAGTAATATGGTGAATGGTTTTAGGATAGATCATCCACAATAAAATTAGTCATAAACCATTAAATCCAATATTATAGATGAAATAATAAATTATTAGAACCAATAATACATAATAATCAATAAGAGTATTGAATCAGACGAAAAAAACTCTTATAAAATCATTAAGCGATTCTTGAGAGAAATACTCGTTATTATGACAAGAATAGTTCTTTTGAAAAAATATTTGTATAAAACTAGGAGTTACGTAAGGTGTTATTTTCATATTAAATTGAGTGAGTTTATAAAGATAAAGGTTTCAAGAAATAAAATTATAGAGTGACCCTTAAAATAGGTACTAATTAGAGAAATTCCCTTGGATCAGACTTGTATTTCGGAAACAATTTTGAAAGTTCCTTTTAAAACGTGTAACCATCAATAAAATAAGGGATGATTCTGGTTGGTAAACATTTATATAACCCACAAAAATAATTTTTGAGGTGTAAATAATAATAAAAAAGAGTTTTATTGAGGAAATTGAACAATGAAAGTAACTTGAATGAAAAAGAAGTCCGAGTGAGAAAACCCTTACATTAAGTCTGAATGTGTTCCCCTCTTGAACTTAAGGTCCTTATAGAGTAACTCCTAGAACTTGAAGGTTGGGACCTTGGGGGATTATGTTCACCTTGGTAGGACTCCAAGAGATGTAAAAACAATAGATATTTGAGGATGATGGATTTAGAACAAAGTAAAATGAATGGATGAGTGGGTATTTATAGAAAAAGAGGGGGAGTTTTTTTAATAATTTCAAAGGGACAACTCATTAGTGGTTTTTTCGAAACCAAGGGTTTGACCATGGTATTTTTCCATGTGTTTAGACACTTGGGACACCTCATGTCATATGTCACTATTCAAAAGTAGACCAGCCTTTTATTATGTCATTATGCTGTCATTAAACTACCGAATACTCAAAACAATATTTTTACTATTCACAAAATTTCATGTATTTTAAAAAAATAAAAAAATTCACCCAACCATTTTTTGACATGTATAATTCATAAATGACCTCCATTTTTCAAAAATAATTTTCTATATATTATTACCTTAATTTTTAAATTAAATCATAGTTAATTGAAAAAATAACAATTTTATGGTATAATTGGTTTTTTTATCACATAGAAAAATTAATTAAGTTATCATTATCTTATTACCTTTCTAAAATGAAATAATATCATTATTTACTATTCATAAGGTTCATATTACTATTCTTATTACTATTTATAATGGTATGTTTCTTTTCACCAAAAATCAAGTTTCTTCTATCAGACACCAAATGACTAACTAGTCCCAACTTTAGATGACAGTTTTTTGAAATTCAAATCAATGTAGAGAAAAATTTATGTTTAATGGATATATTATAAAATATATTCAATATTTATTTTCAATACTTTGGGGTGTTACAGTAACTATTTTCACAACTTGAATTCTTTCTCACTGTATCAAACATTCTCTTATTGACTATGATCTTATAATCACTTTTTATCTTTCCAAATCCTTTTCTATATGGTATTTTCAAAATTTTCTCCAGGAAAATTAATTATTTTAATTGATATCATCTTCCATGACGAAATACCTTCTCAAATAAAATTTTTACATTGGGAAGACTAACTCTAATTATTTTCAATGGAAATTTTACACACTATCTATAATTTCATTCCTACCAAAGTAATATGCTCTTTTTGGGAAATATAATACTGATAATTTTAATTTCCTAATTTTAAAAGTAAAATATAACACTATTTTTAGGATGTGGTTTCTCAAACAATGGTATTTCAAAATATTTAAAAAATATTTTCCCTCCATTAAAAATAAACTGATATATAATTCACTTATATTTTCTCTATGAAACCATTATAAATTTTCAAGACTCAATTATTGGATATTTCATAAAAATTAATGTTTTAAAATAGATCAAAAGTTTTCCTTCAAAAAATTTTAAAATTGAATTTTCAAAAAAAAACCTCTGACTTTTTCCCTTATATTTTATTTATAAAAATACTAAAAAAACTTATTCTTAAAACATTTTTAGAAGAATGGAGTTACCATAATATTGAACCTTATTCAGTATGATTCAGGTTTTTAAAAAGTAAATTATTCATCCATTATTCTATGAATTTTTATTTAAAAGGGGTTTTATGGATAAAATGTTATTTTAATCATGATTTTAAAAGTTAAATTCAACTATTATCCTAAAATTATTCTTTATCCACTTGTTTATTCCTTACCCATGTCACAAATAAGAAAAATTTATTACATATAAGGGTAATGGTGTATACTATATTTACCTTTAGTAACAATTATTGGTGTATAACTATAATTATTATTCTAATTCCATTCTTCTATGAATAACCTATTTTTGAATTTTTGTTGTTGAATGGTGTTAAACTATATTACATACATCAATATATTGAGGAAATTATTAACTTACCTCTAGAACCATTATCTGTATGGTGGAAATACAATATTCCCTATTATCTTGATTAAATGGTATTTAATTTTAATGTTACCAAATATCATTGGATACTCATTTGTTTTCCATAGATATATCAAGTTATAATTATTGATGGATTTATTAATGTTTTTCTTTTGTGATTGTATTTGAAACTCATTTTATTTTTATAGGTTTATTATAACATAATTAATGATTTTATGAGTCACACATATGTTTGGACGATTATGGATGGGTTCATTATTTCCATCCAATTAAATGGTTAGTGTTAATATCTCATGAGATAGTCAAACATAGATATATTGACTTTGTTCACAATGGTTTGGGTATAATGAGTTTTCTCACATTTTCGGGCGTGGACATAATGAGTTTTCTTATATAGTCCTTGGAATATTGAGTTTTATCACATGGTTTTCCTATTATTATGTTTTTACCAAAGTTTAATTACTCTTTTCATCCAAGTTTTATTCCTTCATGGATCATATTTGTTGAATCCTGATTTTACAGTCTTTCGATTCATGAATTATGTTTTTCCAAACATTATTCCATGAAATTTTATCTATGATTTCTATGTATATATTTCTTATGAATATGTATTATACTTATTTTCTCACTATAATATTTTATTATTATCGCTTATGATTATCCTTACTAATCATTTGAGCTCAACCTATTGTCATATTTCTGTTTCCACAAGTTATAAAGAAAACAATACATATAATTTTTCTTGATGAGTATCTTTTGTCAAGAATTTGTGGGAGATGTTGAAGTAATGTTATGAATTAAGTAGTTTATCATATGGTGGGAAAAATATTTCATTTGATACAAATAACATGGGGTCAACTATTGAATTTTTTTCCCAAAACTCTAAAACTCTAAACCTAAAATACCCTTATAATAACAATGTTACAATATTTGTAGAAGAAATTATCATTATCATTGTGTATAAAATAAAATATGTAAAGTATGTGGTTTTAGAACCAAATCCTAGAGTGTGGATCTTGGGGCTCTACAGTTGGTATCAAAGGAGGATTTATATAAATTTGGATATTAAAATGTTATCAATTGTAAAAGTTAAGAGTTAGAATGGTCATTAAGGATTGAGTGGTAAAGTTTGATCATAGTTTCAAAGTCATAGATATACCTTTGGATTTTTTATATTGAATATTTTATGTTTTTTAATTTTAGAAAGAGGGAACTTTAGTAGAAAAACTATGGATACGTCTATGTATTTGAAAACATCTTGATGTTTTGGAACTGTATAGATTATGTAATTATCCCAAAAATAACATCCCTTTATTGAAGTACAATAGAACCTAACTTAAAGAAAAATAGATTGAACTGAATGTATTAGAGGATAAAATGATGGTTTCATTAGATAATAAATATTTATATTGATATTATAATATTAATATTCTGGATATTATGATAACCATTTTGGTTTTAATATTTGATTGAAATAGGATAACAAAAATAAAGTTGAGAAAGGTATGTATGTTGAAACCAATATGTCTTATAACTGAATAAGAGATCATACTAAAATGGTTGAGAATTTTAGTATATGCTTGTTATGATGAAAAAGTGAGTTTCCAAGTATTTCCTATGGTAGGGATGTTGATATTATAATATAAATTATTTATTCATACTCTTATATATTATCATGAGTGAGTGATATTTGTCAAAGATATTCTTGTATATTCTAAAAGTTAGGATGATTATGAGAAATATATAAAGATTTTTCATCAGTAATTATACTTTAAAGGATTGTAAACATATATTAAATGGTATTTATAACATTAAGAAGTTATTTTATGACAAGTATATATTTTTGAGGATAGAAATTGGAGAACACATGATTGAGGTATAAATAACTATTAAGTTTAATATATTATTTATTTTCAAGTAATAAAATTTTAAATATTTTGAAAAAAATGATTTTGATAGTCTAATAGAAATGGAATTAATTATGGATTTTATGAAAAAGTTATCAATGATATATTTGGTGAGGTTTATCTGATTTCTGAGATTATTATATATATTGAATATTTTGTGAATTTATGAACTAGGGGTTAAAATATTTAACGGTTAATTATAGGTTAAATTATTTTTGGAAAATATGAATTCATTTTGGTCAAATGCATTGGATATTCAAATTGTTTTTTGAATGCTATGTTATAAAAAATATATGATTAGCTTATATAAATATATGGGTGTATAATTGTTGGGGGGATAAATTTTGTTTGAAGAAATATAAGTAACTTGATATAGCCTAATAGAGTAATATTAATGAAATATTTGAAGTTATATCCCAAATTATGAATATGTAAATAATATCCTCACCTAATATCAACAATAAGTAATAATTAAAAATTGAATGGACATAATTTATTCAAGGGTGGTAGAATATTACGAACCGACAACAAGTGTCACATGTAATACTGAACTAAAACGAGCCGTGACGTATTAGATGATTACAATAAAAAAAACCACTGGAAAATAAAAGGATATTAATCAATTTATTATCTTTATATTTAAAAGATAAACAATTAACACTAAAAATGTTTTTTTAAATAACTGTTTTTTAAATAATAATGTATTTTAACATAATAAATTAAAGTAACTAATTTTAAAATATTATTAAAATAATATATGATATTTAAATATACGGCCTAATTTTTATATATTCTTTAAATTATACATTAATAATAAATAATAATAAATAATTTATAATATTCAAAAGGACGTTTTTCAATAAATGTTGTTTTTATTTATATATTATATTTTTATCAAAAATAAAAACATATAAATTATAGAATTATAATTTTCAAAAATGGGATTAATTTTTGAATTCATCATGTATAAATTATCTTAGTGTGATTTTTTTACTTTTTTTTAAAATAACATAATTTTATTTAAATAGTGAAAAATAATGTTTCAAAAAAACTATAAATTTTATAATGTTATCAATATATCATAAGGATATAGAATTTTATAAAACCATTTCATTTAAGAACAATTTATCTAAGGAATAAAAATACATATTTTAAAATATCATTTTTCACTTATAAAACCATTATTCAACATTTTATAACTTAAGGTACATTTCATTTTAATTTTCAATATTTTATTTTATTTAAATCCTTTAATTGTAATGTTATGTTTTGGATATCATTGGAAGGAAAATAACCCTATTTTTATAAAAAACTTATTTATATCATGAATTTTAATGAAAATTATAAATTTATACTATAGATAACTTTTATGTCTAAAAACTCACTTTTTCTAAAAATAGTTTTTTGCACAATGTGTTGTAATATTAAAATAAAAAATTTAATTTTTTATAAATGTTATAATATAAAATTATTTTCTTATTTTAGATCAATATTTAAATTTTATGTAGTAATTTTTTTTATTTTTATTTGTAAAATTATTATTGTTATGATAAGATTTAATTATCATGATAATGGTAAAACTGTTATTTTCAAAGAATTGTTCTATAAATATTGAACAATTTTTAACTAATAAATTAAATTAAAATATTTTAAATAATGATTATAATATTATTCTTAGAAACAAAATATAATTATAATAACACCCATTTTGTAACACTCCAATATTTTAAAAGAACATAATGTTTGATAGCGTATATAGTTAGAAACATTCAGCTTAAATGATCCTTAAAATATTATTATTTAATTATGAGCTTTATAAATTTGCTATTGAATTGATGGGTACAAATATTATGAGATGATTTATGATATATATATATATATATAATGGATCTACTCATTACAAATTCATTGATTAATTATTATGAAATAAGTACTCAATATTCAATAATGTTATTTTATTCTTCAGAAATACATTTTTTTCCATGTTGATTTTTATTAAGAAAAATATGTAATTCAATTATAAAATTTATATAAATTTTATTTTTTAAAAATAATATAATTTATTAAATAATCATATAAAAATTATCTTCCGGTAAATTTTTCATATTTTTCTAAAAAGATTTATTTTCAAGGAAATAGTGAAAAATATACTTTTGTTGAAAATTTTATTTTTATTTCAAAAAATTTAAAAGTTAAATTTTATTTTTTAATATTTTAAAAGTTTAATTATAAATATTATATCCTAAATATTTTAATTTCAATCAATTTTAATTTTGATGTTTTTGTAGTAGAAAATTTATACCTAAAAATTCATTTTTCTAAAACAACTATTGTTTGTTTCTTTTTTTCCAGTTTAATTTTAAATTAAATTATTCCAATAATGTGTTTTGAATTTTTAAAAATGGATTCCATATTATTATTTTGGTGTTCCAAATTGATTAAATATTTCCCTTTTATTTTTTGTCAATATTAATATCAACCTTAGTAATTTTTGTTACCATAGTAAATGGTAAATTGGGTAATTAAAGTTAAAAATAAAATGATAAGATGAGAAATATAAACCAAAAACATTAAATTATGTTATTTTATGAGTCTATTTATTCCATAATATTTCAATATTAGATTATATGGCAATTTTTCTATTAGGATGTGATTATCACCATTATAGTATTTTATTTAATGAAATGTCAAACATGATACACTGTAGTTCTTAATAACTATAACACTTTTTATATGTGGTTCAACATAAGAAATTTTTGAATAAAAAAATTATTTTAAGTATTAAATATTTATATAAATCATGGTAATAAATTTTTAATTTTCATTGGAGAAATATTTTCCTTAAATGTTTACACATTATTGATGTAGTAATTGTTCAATTGATTGAAAAATAAAACAAATGATATTAAAAATATTAATAGTCATATAATTTGATTTAATTAAAGTGATAAAAGCATTTAATATAATACCATAACATTTTAGGGATATAATTATAGATTTCAATCTAATTATATTAGTTTTCTTGATATTATTAATGTCAATGTAATGTATTGTTCTAAAAATGGACACTATTGATATTTTAAAATAAATAATATTTTATTAAATTGTATAAAGTTTATAAAAATATTATATTAATCTAAATTGATTTGATATGGTCAAATAAATATATTATTGTCCATTTGTGGGTCTTTTATATTTATATAGTAACATTATTGACCCTTAGAGAGTGAAACATTCTAATAGAATGATAATTTCCAAAAGAGTTAACATGGGGTTAAAACTAAGTCATAAGGGTTAAAATATAATCCAAATAGGTGAAAAATTTATTTGATAAAATTATATATACTTATATTTAGTTAATTTTATAACCATACAAATTTTTATCAATTTTTACATGGTAAATAATATAGATTAATCTAATATTCTATAGAATTCCATGAATTCCCCTCCCCTCAATTATAAATAGGTACCCCCTTCCTTTATATAATTACTCCACTTTGAGTCATTTATCTCAACAAAACCATACCAATTACTCCTATAAAAATCCTCATCCAAGTTATTTGCGTTCTTTACCTTCCAAAATATCAATGTTAGGTCCCTTAAGAAGAGGTTTAAAGGATGTCTACTTTAAAAGAGGTAATCATCTTCACTGAATCTTTCAATTTATTTATTCTAATACATCCTATTTATGTATTGAAACCATCCAAATATAATTAATAAAATATAATAAATAAACTTAGATTTTATTTTGATTATTATATAACCATATTCCATCTCTTTTTAATCCTATAAAAAGTGAAAACATCATTTGTGGGTACGCACGGTCTACCGTCTCCACAGAGAAGGGTAATTTGTTTTTCATCACCACTTTAATTGGATGGTTATAAGTATAAAAATAATTAATATATATGATATATATGACATAATAATTATTATTTAAATGTTAATTATTCTTTACCTTTATATTATTCTCTTTATCAAAAAATGAAAACAACATTCATGCATACGTGCGACCTACCGTCTCCAAGAACAGTGTAATTAAATTTTTTTATATCTATCATTATAGAAGAATCTATGTATATATTTATTTAATATAAATGATATTTATGAAATAAAAAATATTTTTTATATGGCTTAACTATGATAAAATTATAAGTATTGGAACTACCAGATCAAAACATACATGAAAAACGAAGCAGTTACCACCCGGAACGATGATTTTAACAATAAATTTATAATATAGAGGTGATAATATATTATAATTAAATAATATATGTTATGATATATATGAATATGGTTATATAATATATTAATAAAAATCTATATTTATGTTACATGAGTTTCAAATATTTACAAAGGAAATCAAACATGAGGTAAGGGTTTCTCATGTAACTTTTACTTCTGTGAGTCATATGACATATTCCACACTTACTTAACATATATGGTGTATATAATTTAAATTTTATATATTATATAATTAACCTATTTTTATTAATGGAATTTACATTTACATTTTATTTTATTTCTTTCAGGGTGGTTATGATTCAAAATATACTAAAGTGGTGAGGGTTTATTTCACAATATCATCATTATTCGAGATTATTTATGTTTATGTATCCGTTGTGAATACTTATATTACAAGTCCATGTTTTCTAAAAATGATTTAATTTTTTTTTAATATACTCCTATTATTTCTAAAATTCATTTTCACCCTTGTTTATATTTTTATTAAATATTTTAAAAGGAATAAGTTTTGAATATTTATGAACGAGGTAATTGTCAAGAAGTATGAAAAGAATGTTTTTTAACTAAAAATACATGAATATAATATAATGATATCATGTCACCTTAATTATTTAAATATTAATTTACATGTTTACAATTATATTTTTAAAGAAATTTTTTTCTTTTATAATTCATTATATTTCTAAAAATAAAAGTTTTCAATGTGAGAAAGGGTATTCTCATTAAGAAATTTTCAATGATCTTTTTAATATTTTTTCATCAATGTCAACATACTTTATTGCATTTTATTATTTTTTAGGTTGGTAACTTATAGCATAATATACCATATTTTTTTGAATGGTTTATGATTAGTTTGACTAGGATGTACTATTTTCATACCATTCTCCATATTACTTTGGATGGTTTATGATTATGTTTATTGATTGATGAAATTATTAAAATTTCATATTCTATTTTAAAAAATAATGTTTATGCTGATTATGTTTTACCACTTTCATATGAAGAGTTCATTGGACATAGTATGTGATGGGTGGAGCCAACTATAGCCACTCGATGCATTGGTTGGTCTCATGAGACAAATATTCTTGGTTAGTAGTTGAGGCCTTAACAAATTATGAATATGTTTTATAATTAGGCTTCAAGGGTAGATTTATGATGTAGAAAATTATTCATTCCATAATTAAAAATTAATCTATTATTTTCCATATTTTCGATAGATTAGTTAGAATATCCATTTATAAGTTATTAGTTCATGTGACTATATACATGTCCTACTTGATCATCCTTTATTCCTTCTATATTATTCTCTATTTATTATTTAAATTGTATTTTTTTATATAAATTTTAATATTTTTTATGATTATTTATTCATGATATATTCCATTATATGTACACCCTTATTGAGAATCTGAGGTCACCCTTTTCTTATGTTTCTTTCTTTCAGGATACTTGGAAGTGTTTTGTGGTTTATGTAGAGGGATATGATATAGGGAATAATAGTGTACTCAATGAAGACACTATGTTGTATTTTATGTTTTCAATATTATTGTGATATTAATGTATGTATCTATATTACAAATGATAATAAAATATTTAGTCCCCTAGGATTTGATTCCTTATATAGATTTCCTATGTAATTAATTAAACACTGCCTCTAGGTTTTTGGAATTCTGATATTTATAGTTTTTATTAGATTAATTTTAGTAGAAATATTTGGAACTAGATTTAGGAAATGGGATATTAGAGAACATAACCCTATGAATGCCATTAAGTATAAGTCAAAGTATAGAATAATATATTAAAAGTTAATAGAGTAATGACTATGTGGTTTACCACTATGAATATTTTTTATCATAATATTCCATGTGGTTTTATTTAATATAAAAAACTAAGAGGGATAATGCTAACATCCAATGTGATGGAAAATGTAGTGATTATGAGCAGCCAAATTGGATAATTACTAGTGTGAACAATATTGTGATATTGTCTAATTTTATAGAACAATATATTATTAAAAACTTACGTCTTTAAAAACTCAATGAAGCATCAAATAATAGAAGGATTGAGTTCACTACGAGTTTGAATAGTAGAGACCATGTAGGAAAGAAGTATATATTTCCTTCTTGTCATAAATTAGTAAAGGGACACTTAAGAGAGTGTCCTAATGGAATAAGAAAATGTTTTATGTGTGTAAATGAAGGGAAAAAATAAATTAATTTTTTATGAAAATTGAAAAGTTTATTTAACATATTGGATAAGAATAGTGGTCTTACCAAGTTATTATCAACAATTTCATGTTTTAAATGTGTAAAGTATGGGTATTTATGAAAATAAATGTCCTAGGGGAAATATAATAAATATAATCAGAATGGTTTTGTGAGTAATGGTTATATTTCTAACATATAAGAGTCTAAAAATGACATATGAAAGAGAGGTGGTTTTAAAGAGTAAAATGATTCATCCATGTTAATGGATTAAGAATGAAGTGTAATGATTAATGTGTTTATGTTTTGATTCAATAACTATGTTATAGAAGCATTTAATCAATGATGTTATAGTTACAAGAACTATAAAATGAATAAGGACTATACTATTGTATTTTTTCTTCAAGGATTTGAGAGCCTCTTTCGAATTAGACCAATGACCAGGAAAAGTGATGTAGTGGAAATTTGATCTTTTGGGAAAACACATGATTGAGGGAAGTTAACCTGAAAAGTGTGCTCTATATTGAGATATTAATGATAAAGATATGTTTCTGGGATATTTTTAGTGACCACGTAATTGGTAATTAATTTGATTGTATATGTTATCATTTCTAGAGTTTATTACATGTTTGGAATTATGGAATATATTCAATAACCTAATATTTTATATTTGGAAGCATTCATGTTTTCAGGTTGATTAAATTTATTAACATATTTTCAGAAAACATGTGATCAAGGTATTTACATGGCATATTAAGTGATAATTTCTGAGGGATTAATGATAAATTAATGTTGGAAATTTAGTAACCTTTTACCTACAGTTATAAACTCCTTTGAATTTGGTCAAAAACATTTTGGGGGAGCCTTAATATTAACTACTTTTTGAATTCATTATGTTGAACTTGGATATTATTATTTGAGTTTAAATTATGATTTACGATATTGGATAACTAGTGCTAATAATTTTGGGTATGGTAAATATTTTTAGGCTGAATGAATTGCTTATGGATCTTTTGATTCATTAAAAGTGCTTCAAGAATGAAAAATTAATCTCTAATATCCATTTCCTTTCATATGAGATGAAGTGGAAATAAATTTAAGTACAACCAAAGGATAGGATTTTTCATACGACTTGGAAAGGATAAAGTAAGTTTATATTATTTAATTATTTATATATACAATAAAATAATCCCCTGACTTTATAAAAAATCCATGAAATAAAAAACCTTATCTATTTAGATTTCTTTCTGAGAAATCAATACCCTTTTAACCCATAAAATTTTTGGTTTTGTGGTGGGTTAAATTCCTCATAACCGTGTTATATATAACTAGTTATTAATCCTTATATCATAGTTTTATCTTCATGTCCATATTTTCACTTCCATCCAGTGTTCTTTAATTAAAAAACCAAGATTTTTTTATGACTTTCTTATTTCTGTTTCCCACTATTTAAGAGGAAGTTTTATCAACCCTTTTTATGATGTGGGTTTTTCACAATGGTATTTACAAATATTAAACCCATGATTATTGATCATAAGTTAAAATTGTGAGGTTGAAATTTGTTGAATGATGGGATAACTTAACACCTTCTTATATTAAAATAAATCTATATTCGATAGAGTATGCAACATGCAACAACAAGTTTAGACGAACCTCAAAATATTATTATTTAGATTTTACCATTATAACTTAGACATTGAATGAGTGGGTATGAATAATATTAAACTAATTATGGTATATATATACATATATATATATATATAAATTTTTATAGTACCTACTTAGTCTAAATTCAATATTTTTTTTTGAAATAAGTACTTAATTTTCAGTAATGATATTTTATGCTATAGAAATTCATTTTATTGAAAAAACACTATTGAGAAAACATTTTCATTACATTATTTATTCTATTTAAATTTTAGTTTTTAAAAATAATATAATTTTTTAAATCATCATATAAATATAATTTTCAGGTAATGTTTTTGGGTTTCTATGAAAAGAATTATCTTCCTGGGAATAGTGAAAAATATTTATTTTTTTTGAAAAATGAATATTTAATTCAAACATTTGAAAAGTTAAATTTATGATAAAAATGGTTTAAAAATAAAATTATTTATATTATAAACCTATAATGTTCATAATAATCAATTTCATTATTTATGTTTTTATGAAAACAATTTTTTACTTAAAAGGACATTTTTCTATAAAATTATTTTTCAATGTGTTTTCCCAGTTTAATTTTAAATTTTATTATTCCACTTATGTGTTTCAAATTTTTAAAAATTTATTCTATATTTGAATCTAAGAGGTACAAATTTAGAGAATATGACAATTTTATTTTTGATCAATTTTAATAATAACCTCAGTACATTTTTTACCACATTAAAGGGTAAATCAGGAAATTAAAGTTAAAAATTGGGATAATGACCATAAAATAACACTAAAACATTAAATTATGTTATTTTATGGGACAATTATTTCAATAATCGTCCAATATTCTATTATATGTCATTTTCTAGCCATTTTGGTTGATATTGTGACCTTTATATTATTTTATTTAATGAAATTTCATGCATGTCAAACTCTAATTCTTAATAACTACAATATTTTTAATATGAGGATAAATGAATTATATGTTATACTATAAAAAGTATTTTTAAATAAATTTTTTATCTATGGAATATTTATTTAATTTTAATTTTTTGTCATGAAATAATTACATTAAATTCATATACAACACTGAAATAGTAATTATTTAGTTAATGAAAAAATCGAACAAATAATATTAAAAATATTAAAAGAATTATAATTTGAGATAGTTACTGTGATACATGATTTTTAAAAACTCCCATGGAATGTTAGGGATATAAATAATATTTTATTATAACTATATATATTTATATGATATTATTAACTTCAAAGTAATGAATAGTTCTAAAAATTAACATTATTTATACTTTATAACAAATAATATTTTATTAATAGATTTAAAATTTATAAAAATATTATATTAAGAAAAATAATGGGTTATAATTAGTTAAATCTACCATGGTCTATTCATTAGTATTTATTCATTTTATCATAACATTATTGACCCTTATAGAGTAGAAAAATATAATAGTCTGGTAATTTCGAAAAGGGTTAATTAGGTTAAATCTAGATGTTAAGGGTGAAAACATTTAAAAACCTATCAATAAATTATTATATGAAATTTTTTAGAATTATATTCACCTTATATTATAATTATATCAATATAGATCCATTTTTACATGAGAAATAATTTATATTAATTTAATATTTTTAGAAATTCTAAGAATTCCTCTCCCCTCAATTATAAAAGTTCACCCCTTTCTTCCAATATTCACACCAGTTTGAGCCATCCAGTTTGACTTAAACCTAAATAGTATGCTTATCAACATACTTATACAAGATATTTATTCCATTTCCTTTCTTAAACAATAATATTATATACCTTTAGAAGAGATCTAAATGGTGTCCAATTAAGAAGAGGTAATAATATTTATCAACTCATTCAAGTATATTTCTTACCATAATTCCTAATTCTGTGTTGTAAACATCATAAAATAATTAATATAGTATAATAAATATACTTATATGTTATCATGATTATGATACAACTATAGTTCAACTCGTTTTCATCCTATGAAAAGTGAAAACATAACTCATGTGTACATACGACCTACCATATCTACATAGTGGTGTAATTCATTTTTCTTCAAAACATTACATAGAGGATTATAAATATTAAAATATTTAATATATAATATAAATATGAAATAATGATTATTTTAAGGGTTAATTATTCTTTAATATTTTTTCATTTTATCTATCAAAAAATGAAAACAGAGTTGATGTGTACATAAGACTTGCCATCTCCATGAATGGTGTAATTCATTTTTCTATATCTATATTTATGGATGAATCCTAATATCGATTATATATATATATTAAATTTACAAAATAAATAATATTTATAAGATGATTTATATATGATAAAATTATGAGGACTAAAACTACTCAATCAAAACATACATGTAAAATGAAACAGTTACCACCTAAAATGGTGACTTTAACAATGAACTGATAATTAACAAGTGATAAATTATACCATGTAAATAATATATGGTATGATATATATGAATAAATTTGTGTAATATATTTATAATGAATCTCTGTTTATTATACATGAGGTTCAAACACATGCAAAAGAAATGAAACTCGAGGTAAGGGTTTCTCATCTCACTTTTACTTTTGTGAGACATATACCATATTCACCAATTATTTATTTTCTATTTTTATATAACACTAATTTTATATATTATTTTATTACTATCTTTCTATAAATGTTATTTAAATATTTTTTTGAAGTTATTTATTTCATGGGTCTTACGATTCAAAAGATACAAAAGTAGAAAGGGGTTTTTTCAAAATCTCATAATTATTCAATATTGTTTATGTTTATGTCACCATAGGGTCATATTTCTCTTCATACTCAATATTTTTTTAAACAAATATTTTTTACTACTCTCCAATGATTTTTAAAATTCATTTTCACCGATTTTTTACTTTTTATAGATTTTTTTAAAAAAAATATTTTTTTTTTCATTTTCCAAATAAGGAACTTTTAAATAGTATGAAAAAAAATATTTTTTTACATATATGGAATAAATAGAATTTCATAACATCCTGATTAATTAATTATTTTAATCTTCTTTTAAATGATTACATGGTTTGTTCAAAGAAATGTTTTCCTTTTATAATTTCATAGATTTTAAAAAATAAGCGGTATTAATGTGAAAAAGGGTATACTCCTCAAGAGATTTTCAATGACCCTATTAATGTATTTTTATCCATGTAAACATCCTTTATTGATTATTATTCTTCATTGAGTTTGATCTCTAATGATACAGTCTAGAATGTTTTATTGAATATTTTATGATAAGTTTGATTAGGGATGTACTATCTTGATTCCATTCCCTTTATTACTCTGGATGGTTTATGATTCATTTTATTGATTGGGGGAATTATTAACATTTTTTATTATAGTTTCAATATTAATTTTTATATTTATTATTTTTCAACCATTTTATATTAGGAATGCATTGGACTTAGTAAGTGATTATAGGGGCCCACTATAGACCCTCGATGCATCGATAGTTCTCATGAGTCATAATAGATTGGGTATTGGTTGAGACCTTTCCCATTTGTGTAATATATATTGGAATGAGGTCTTTATAGTAAGTATTTTATTTCTGTCATTATTTATTCCATCATTTTGAATTCACTTATTGATGTCCATGTAATTATTATATTAGTTAGAATATCCTTGTATAAGTTTAGATCTCATGTCATTTTAATATGGAATATTTGATCATCCTTTATTCCTACCATATTATACACTAGTTTAAATTTCATCTATTTTAGTTATTTACCTTTCCATATTATTTATAATTTTTTTTCATGATAGCTGCTACTTCACGCATACCCTTACTAAGCATATAAGATCGCCAATTTCTTATGTTTCATTTTTCCAAGGATACCCAGAAGTGTTCTATGATTTATATACATGGA
This sequence comes from Viscum album, assembly GCA_963277665.1. Lineage (NCBI taxonomy): Eukaryota > Viridiplantae > Streptophyta > Magnoliopsida > Santalales > Viscaceae > Viscum > Viscum album. The sequence continues at coordinate 913,945,174 of OY728145.1, forward strand.
TATGATAAATGGAATAAAAATTTAATAAAAGATGATAATATGTTATATTATATGTTTTCAATAGTAATGTGAGATTAATATATGTATCTAGTTTACCAAGACTACTAAAATATTTGATCCTTCCAGATGATATTACTTATATCTAGTGCCAATGTAATAATGTACCCATCGAATCTATGTGACTAGAGTTACGGTGTTTACACATTATTTTTTAACTAATGAATAATATGGTTTAGAACACATAGTCATTAAAAAAACCCTTTTAATGCAAAAAAATATATTTTCCAATTTTTAAAATGATTAAATTTAAATGTTAATTTTCACTTATTTAGAAATTTAGTTAGAAAATAAATTGATATTAACATTTGATTTAAAAACCGAAATTTTTTAAGAGGGGTGACTTTATATTTTTTAAAATTATTTTGTTAAAAACTAATTACCAATGTAAAATTGAAAATCATAAAATGTAAAAAACTAATTTTAATTATCTTAAAAAATGTCTAAATCTTGTGTGGAAATTTGTTTTTGCGTATTTTTAGAAATTTTATTACCTAAAAATCCAATATTTATCATTTTTGGAACCATTTTCCCTTTAATAGTGTCATTCTATTATAGAAAAATAATGGGTTCTCTCAAAAGTTCCATTTTCTTCACTTATAAAAGGGGACACTTACATACCTTCATGCCAATAACATCCCTTATAATTAATTCTAGAAACAATTTAATTTTACATCTACTATAAATCTCCCTCAATTTCATTAGACTCTCGTTATTATAATTCAACTCATTCCCTTCATTTACAAGGATACGATCAAGAAAAAGTTCATGGGCCCATAGTGAGTATTACTGAATCCATATAATTTTATTCTTTTTATTTCTCTTAAAAACCAACCCTAAACATGATAATATAATAAACTCAGTTTAATTAATACAATGAGGAATAATTATACTAAATTAAAAACCATTATTTATTAGTTTCCATCTACTTAGAAAAAATAATGCTAACCTCATGTTGTGTGTACTACCACCTCCACAAAGTAACATTTTTTGTTTTTCATCATGATTTTACATCATTATAAAAATATAAAATATGAATGAATAAAATAAAAATATCAAAATAACATAATTATTATTCTATTATAATGACAATATACACTTCCCAAACCATACTCACCAATCGAGATACAACATGTTCAAATTTGGAGTCGGTTTCACCATATACTTGAACAATGATATAAAACTCTATCATGGATGACTATGGGAACTTAAAAAATAATATTATTATAATTTAATAATAAAAAAATAGTTTTTATAGTAATATAAATTTTATATTTTATATTTATTTTTTTATAAAAATGTTACATTTGGTCACTAAAATTACCAAAATATGCCAACACTGATAACTTTTCTTGCAAACATAAGAAAAATATAATTAATAAATAAAGAAAATATGATAATAAATGGTCTATATTAAATTAAATATATATGAATAAGGTTCTTAACATGGTATAGGATAAAATTAAATTGATTATTCATGAATGTAGGTGTGTGAATGGAATTAATGAAAAACAAGGTAAAGGTTTCTTGTCTCGGTTTTCACACCTTAAGATATATTTATTATTATATACCATTTTTCTTAGGAATACTGTATCTATTTACACTTTAATATTTTTTATAATAATTCTATTAAATTTCCTGATATTCAATTTTCAATTCGACATTATTCCTCTATGGGGGGTTTAACATAAAATTTATATAATAAGTAAGGGATTAATATATCAAATTCTATTCTTTGAGTCATGTTTTTATTATGAACCTAATTTTGTTTATATGGTGTATATGATACCTATTTTATTCATTAAACCCTGAAATTTATTTTATTTATCATTTTATAATTTCAATTTCGTTTTATTTCTCATTCAAGTTGTTCTGATTTAAATGTTACCTGAGGCATAATACATTTTCGACTTCAATTTCTTCTCATTGATTCAAAAATTATCGACACAATTATGACCTTTTATACCCATTTATCCCACAAATTTCTTTTATTTATGGTACTTTGTATTTTTATATACTGAATTTCATTATTTTCATTAATATCATCTTTATTTATTAAATACTATCTCAAATAAAAGTTTATAATTGGAATAATAACTCCCATTCTCTCTAATAAATTCTTTCCTCTATGTCCATATTTTTCTCCCCAATGAAGCTGTCCTATGTTTTTGGAAACTATAATATGGATTATTTTCTAGGATGATCATAATTAAATTTACCTATTTTTTAAAATTTCAATATTATAATATCATTATGAAGTGGGTTTTCAAACAATGGTATTTCAAAATATTTTAAAAGGGGTTTCCATCATTTAAAAATAAAATTTTCTTTCTTCCACTCGTGTTTTGTCTATGAAAAATTATATATTTTCCAGGACACCATTTTTTGATATTTATTAATAAGTAATGTTTCAATACATCTCAATTTTTTTTCTTTACAATATTTTTGAAAATTGAATTTCAAGAGAAATTAGTGAATTTTTCACTTAGAATATATTTATAAAAATAAGAAATAAATTATTATAATTTTTTTCAATAGAATGGATTTCCCATCATTTTCAATCCTCATTTCCTAATTCATGGTTTTAAAAGGTGAATCCAGTTTTATTTATTCTATGATTTTAATTTAAAATGTTTTTTTAAACGGTCATTTTCATCATAATTTTCATAGAAAAACTCATATATTATTATAAAAGTATTGTTTATGTAATGATTGGTTATTAACCTTTGTTTTCACAAATGAGAAACATTAAATCTCTATAAGAGTAATGATCCATCACAAAAATTTTATTTAATATTCATTTTTTGTATGATAACAATTATTCTTCCAAATAATTTATTTAATGAATACCCTATTTTTTATTTCCTTAACATATGGGTGCTCACCTAGATGTCAAACATTGATTGGTTGGGGAATATATTGACATAACATTATAATTATTATCTATAAATTGTAAATACCATATTACCTATTATCATGAATGAATGATATTTATTTATTATATAACAAAATATCTTTGGATACCTGTTTATTTTCCACAGTTATATCATGTTATGATTATTGATTAAATTATAAATTTTTTCCTTATGAGATACCATTTGAAACCCATTTCTTAGGTTCTTATATATGATATGACATGGATTTATTTTTTTGTGTCATAAATATGTAAGGATGATGATGGGTGGGGTCATATATCTCCCTCAAATTCATTGGATTGAGTTTATATCTCATTCAATTTCCGATCATGGACAGGATGAGTTTGTTCACACATGTATGGGAATAATTTAGTTTAATCATATGTTTATGCTTGGATATAATGTGTTTGTTCACATAGGTATGTGTATAATTATTTTTCTCATATTTGTTTCCAATTATTATGTTTTCACCTGGTTTTATTCTCATTATCATCCTTGTGTTATAATTTCATGGATCATGTTTGTTGAATTATGATTCTACACTCTTTTTCATAATGAATTATGTTCTTCCAATCCTTATTCCATGATTTATGATCAATGCTTTATTGGGTATAATTTAATATGTATCTTGATTTTACCCATATGCTCATCTTTTGATCACTTATGATATTTGATTGTTTTTTCTTATGATTAACCTTATAGATCATTTGAATGTGACATTATTTGTTTAACATCTTTTAATAAAGGTTTTGTATCAAATCCAGTGTGTAGAGTATATTGTTTACCATCAGCTCTATGATTTTTGGTCTTGTGTCACTACATATAAGACTCAACTTGAATCAGGTACTTGAATTAGTCTATTATATTTGACATATAACTGATTAAAAAAGAATAGTAATAAATAATTTCATCAAAATTTATGAATTTTGGGAAATTATATTTTAATTTAGTAGATTCAACAAGATTTATCTATGTACATGAATGACCATGAGTCTAACAACCAATTGTATAGTGTGACAATTCTGTAAGAAATTGTGTGAAGAGAGTTAACTTATAATGATCAACTGTATGAATAAATCACAATTTTTACACCACGGATGATCAATCACATGAACAATTTAAATTGAAAATTTTGGACATACTATGTGAAAACAAGGATAGTTGGTCAACCATTTAAGTTATTTTAATTAATAATTCCTGATCAACTGTGTGACTCTATGGTTAGTGGTTAGACTATGTCTTCCTCTATGATCGATTAAAAAAACAATGTGTAAATCAAACTCATACTTTTATACTCTTATGTATCTTTAACCTTTACTCTTAAAAATGTTTTGTAATTGAAGATTATATTTACCACACATAGTTTTTAGTTTTACATAACTCATTGAAATTCATTATTACCTAGATGTAGCTCTCATAAAACCTTTATGTAGCCTAAATAAAGTGAGACTTACCTTTAAAAACCCTTTGAAGATAACTGAATACCATTATATAACTAATTTATTATTCTAGATTTTACAGTATTTAAATCAAAACCTTCTCAAACTCACTACAAGACTTCTTGGATAACTCAAACACACTTTCAATCTCTATAATAACGTTGGAAACAAATTAAAACCAATACCCACATCAAAAATAACTCCAATGGTACTATAATATCCCCCTTTTGGTTTTATTGGAAACATTTATCAATACTTACAAATTAACTCATATCTACTGATACTCCCTCATGGTTCATAAGAACATTAAATCATAGTCTATCTCTTACGAAAACACATATTTCACCAAAAAGATAGATAATGATATATTTTTGAAAAAATAATGTCATTTTGTGGATAGGAAGTTTTTAGGTAAGTGATAAGTTACCCCCATCAATACATCAACTCAATTCATCAAAAAACTCATCATATTCATAATAAACATAGCCTCTTATTTCTTATAGGTAGATAACAAAAGGATATTTTATAGAGAATATTCTTCCACCATTATCCCCCATTCTCAATATAATCCATAACATAGCGGTGTTCCTCCCAATGTTTCTTAATGACGAGGGATGTACTGAACAACCATTTTCTATCTCAAGAACTCAAAACTCTCCTTAGGAATATCCTTGGTGAATATATCAGCCAGATAGTTTGGAGTGAGAACAAATTCAAGATTTGTGTCATTATTTGACACCTTCTCTTAAGTGAAATAAAATTTAATATCAATATTATTTGACCTTTAATGTTTTATATTATTTTTATAATGGTCTATAATACATTATTATGAAATTTAATTCTGATAGGTTTCTCAATTTCCATCCTCAAATCTTCATGTTTCTCCTTCATCTAAATCATTTGAGTGCATGAACAAGTAACAACTCCATATATTGATTTAGTAGTAATAAATGTGACAAAATTATATTTCATAAATTGATAACTCACTAAACTATCCCCCAATAAGAATATTTCTCTTTAAGAGAGTCTTCTATCATCAAAATCGTGTGCCTAATCTGCATCTATAAAACTAGAATGATTCAAATAAAATATATTCTTATAAAGAAACCCATTTATATGAGTTGAATTTATATACATTATAATTCCTTTATTATCCATAATATGTGGCTATTTTGGGTCACTCTGATATCTTTTTCAATTAATATAAAACTATATTTTTTCCTAGAGGTATTTAGATAAAGTAGGATACCAATCAAACTTCTAAAGTCTCCTTTCTTTACACTCCCACCATAAACATATCTAGATGGTTTCAAACACAATTAAATGGGAGTAAATACTATATTTTCCACCTCTATTTCAAACTTATTCAATAATTATATAGAATAATTCTCTTTAGATATGAATGTGTAGTTTTTTGTTTCATTACTTTTAATCCCAAGAATTATCTAAACTCCCCTTGCATGGACATCTCAAACATAATATTAATTTCATTAAAAAAACATTAACATGAATTATCATGATCACCTATAGAAATTATATCATTATTAAATAATATTACAATAAGTGAACTTTTCTTCAATTATTTTATATATAGTTTTTTCCCAATTTTCCTTCAATGAATTTAAATAATAATGAATAGTTATATATCCTTCAATAATTGGACGTTGGGAAGACTTTTAAGATGAATAGATATTGGTTTAATTTTCGCACTCCAATTACATAATTTTGAACTAAAAAACCATTAGTCTGATCCATATATACATTCTTTTCAAGATCACACTAAAAAATATAGAATTGAAAAGAATTTGATAAAATTTTATATTTTTAAAAAGCTTCCACAATAATCATTCTTATTGAAACATCCCGACTCGGGTGCCACACTATGATGCACTGAGTTGGTTTGTTACATGAACTCAATCACGCTTCCCCATATGACAGAGGCTTCCGAATAACAGCGAGGTTATAATATATATTACATGGTGAGACTATACCCTATTTATGAAATAATAATTACAATATATGTTAAAATAATATCTAAATGGTAATAAATAATAATTGGAATAGTACCATAACCAAAAATGAAAAACATCACATGATAATTCCAAAACAAGTATAAATAACCATAACTAAAATAGTAGATATACCATGCCATATATGGGTTAAGTGTCAAATGAAAACCATAAAGTAAATATACACTATCAATTTCCCAACTGGGACCTAAAATCACATATATTTCCCTCATCCATGCTTCATCCCAACTAAGAAATCTAACATAGGGATATTGAACTTATCCTATCCTAAAAATATTATGTCTATTAGGGTACTAATTAGAAATTCAAAGTAGGGTGTGAGTAAAACTCTATAGGATACCACCGATGGTGTGTAAAAAATATCCAGTATGTGAAAATACATCCAATTTCATAAATAATAAAGTATTCTAAATCAAGTAAACAATTTTAAAATTCATTATTCTTTAACTAACCACATAATTACTTGGCTTCAAGATAACACCCAAACCCTCATTACCTAATTCATCCTGTGATAGTGTCTGAAACATATATCCTAGGGAATCATGAACTATTATTTTAGGGATTTAATTATACATTTAATTCAAATTTCATGTCAGAACAACTTGGAATCTAGTACAATGCCAATATCATGGGTCTAGAATGTCATTTCCAGCATCCCGTGGGTATTTGGAGTGTCAGTCCATGTCCCACCCTTCAATGTTCATAAAAGTATTTTAAGTATTAGTCCATATCCCACACTTTTTATCATATATGGGTATTTATAGCATTGATACCTATCCAAAACTCATTATCACATAAAAAATATCACATATCTCATACATGTCACATTTATCAAGGTTAATAATCATTAACCCTCTTATAAATTACTCACATATCACAATGAAGCATTTAAATTCATCAAAAAAAATCAAGGTTATTTACTTTAATCACATAGAATAATATGAAAAAATTTCATTAATCCCTTTATTTACATTTATTCATAACCCATTAACCCTTCAGGGTTAAGCCAACAAACCATATTATTCTCATTATCTACCAACTCTATAATCTCATTAATTAACCAATTTCAGAAACCCATTATTCCATAAATTCCATGAATATATTAATTAATTAATTAACAAATTAATTAATCCGATTCATGATGCGATTTCCAAACATGCAATAGAAATTTCACAACTATATACACACAAATATATTAAGTATTATGGGAATTGATAGTTATACCACCTAAATAATGGTTGTTAATGGATTTTTGCTAAATAAAAAATCCCAAAATTGATGTGGAATGTTAAAGATCACAATGGTGTGGAATATCTAAGGTTAAAACCTAATAAAAATATGCAATGGTTTAACATCAATAAAAATCTATATCTAAATATTCTCCAATAAAGGAAAATATTTTCTCTACATATGGAAAGAGACACTAAAGATAGAGAAAATAAAATGAGGAATAAATTACATACCCATAGAGAGATGATCCTTCAAACAGATCTTTGATTTATTAAGAGCAATGTTCGAGGAGGCTTGGAATCCACCTAAGAGCTTCCAAAATCATAAGAAATTTTTTATATAGAAATAGGGTGTTGAGGTATAATAAATGAGGGGTTAAAGAATTTAAAATAAAATTTTCGGATAAACAAAATTAGCATGCATGACTTCTTGGGATTAGGTGTTGTGTATTCCAAAATATTTGCTTTAACCATGTTCCTCTCTTTAGGGGAGCATGATTTATACTAAAATGGTACACAGTTTGACAAACAATGTGCCAACTGAGAAAATCCCACTATCTCAAGGGTGCATGGTTTTGGAAATCCATGCACCAACCATGTACTTCTCAAACACAATAAATAAAAACCAATATTCACCTAAACACACCGAATATAATAATCAACCAAGTATGTTCAAAACAAGGAAATACGAGTACTTGAAAAAGAGTAAGTGGCATCTCAAGAAATAATTGAATCTTAAAATCTTCCCACATTATTATAGTTCATCCTTGAGCTATACTCCCAAGAATCAATAATATTTCAAGGAAAAAATTTTGGGCTATAAATCCCATATGTCTGCTTCACTCTCATATATTTTACCCTGAACACGTCTATGTTTCCACAATTCTTAAACTATCAGTGTGGTCCTTCCCTGCAACACTTTATCACTATGATCCATAACATCAATCAGATTATTCTCAAATAATGCATTATTCTCAATATCAACATCCTCAACATCAATCACATGAGAAAGTTTGCGGTGATATTGATGAATATGTGACATATAAAAAATTTCAGGCATAATATTATACCTATTTGGAAGGGGAAATTGGTATGCCACAAGCCCAATCAAATCCACAAACTTAAAAGTTTGGAAAAACATGGAAACTAACATGCCCTATCTCTAAATCCTATGGAAAACCAATCTTGGAGACACCAGAAGGAACACATGATCTACCACTATAAACTCAATAGTTCATCGATTTCTTTTACCATTCGAATTCTACCAACTCTAAGTTATAGCCACAAATTTTAAAATAATTTAAGCCAGATCTGAAATATCCTACAAGAGGCATAGTGCCAACAACTCTAAGTCACTTTCCTTTATCCATCATAGAGGATATCTGCATGGCCTACTATAACGAGCCTTAAATGGTCCCATTTAAATAGTATCCTAATAACTATTATTATAGGAGAATTCAATGAGTTCTAGGTGCTTCTCCTAACACCCACCAATTTCTAGAACGCACAACCATATAATATCCTCCAAAACATGAATTTTATGTTATGACTACCCATATGTTTATAGGTGAAAATTCATACTTAGAAATACTGGTGTATGAAACACCTTGTACAAGACATGATTGAATTGAAATGAGAAAAATATGTCACAATATAGAAATCTACCCCATAGAACCACATGAAGAAAGACTATCTCCCAAATGTACAAGTCTCCCAAATGTTCCACAGATAAAGTCTCCCAAATGGGTAATAAATGCACTAAATTCATCAATCAGTCCACAATCACCTAAATAGTGTCACTATTCTATGGAATTATTAAGAGAAACACCAAAAAATCCATGGTAATTCCATCCCAGCTATATTCTTGGATGGGAAATAGTGGTAGTCAACCACCAGGTTGTTGATGCATGACCATCACCTATTGATAGGTGTAACATCATGACATGAACCATGTAATATCCTTTTTAATTCCTTACCACCAATACTATAGACATATGTCAGGATAGATTTTGGTCAAATCAGTTTGCACTACGCACTTCAAGACATGATATTCACACATTATATCCTATAGTATACTCACAGGCACAAAAACCTTATTACTGAAATAAATGATCTCATTCTTATCTATATTCCTATCAGATGTTGACTATCGACCCTCAAGGATTTCCCTAAAGTCCATACACTTCATATACTTATACTGACTCTTGTGGATCCAAACCAAAAGTGTAGATTACACTAACAATGAGACAAGGTTCGTCTACTCCTAGCCCTCTTAAACAACAATATGCATCTAAGTCAGCATGATCATCATCTTCCACTCAGATCTAGACTCCTGAACTGTCAGAGTGTATGTTTTACTTCTCAAAGTGTCAGCAACACTGTCTCCCTTCCTAAGTGTATATTTAAGATCAAAATAAAATTAATTCATATACTCATCCCACATTTTCTATCAGAGATTAAAATCTCATTGAATATATATATATATTAATCTCTTATGATCAGTATGCACACTAAACATTTCAATAAATAGATAATTCCACCAACACTTTAAGGCATAATCCCCTATAGCTAACTTGTGGTCATGCGTAGAGTAATTATTTTCATGTGGCCTCAAATTGAATGACCCATATTCGATAACTTGATCACCCTGCACCATAACTGCTCCAATCCCTATCTCAAATTAATAACAAAAAACCACATACTCCTCACCGACATAGGTAGGATCAAAATTGGTGAAGTATTCAAACACCTTTTCAACTACTTGAAAGCATTATCACATGATCCCGACAATTTAAACATGATACTCTTTTTGTTCAAGCTTGAAAGTGTGATTAGAAGCACGAAAAGTCTTAGATAAACCTATGATAATATCCTTCCATACCTATAAATATAAAAATATTTAAAAATCCTTGGGATGGTGTCTTGAAACCATAACCTAAACCGTATTGGGGTCCAATGAGACACCTTCCTATGAGATGATGTGACCCGATAATTTTACATCACCAATTTAGAATTGAAACATAAATATCATATCTTATAGTTGATTCTCTCTCACCTTACTCAGGATGGTTTCTAGATGTTGGTCATGATCATCACGAGTCAAGGAGTACACCATGATTTCATCCACAGAAAACAACCACATACTGATGTAGGCATGGGTTGAAGATTTTGTTTATTGAACACATAAACACTTATAGAGTGTTCATCAATCCGAACAGAATCACAACAAACTCATGTTGTCCATACTTGTTTCTAAAAGCTATCTGTGGTATATCTGATGGTCGAACTCTCACCTGATGATACACTATCCTCAAGTAAATCCTAGACAAATCACCATTTCCTATCAGCATTCCAAATAGTTCATCTATACCTGGAAGAGTACACCAGTTATTCATTGTCATCTTGTTCAAAATTTGGTAATCAACAGATAAGTGAAAGGTTCCCAAATAATTATTATTGAATAAGACAAGATAACCCCATAAGGATGTACTCAGAAGGATAAATCCATAATCCATGAAATCTACCTGGGGAGTATTAAGATATTGAATATATTTTTGTTCCATTTTATAAGGTGGAATAAAAACTGGTTCATCCCTAGACATGACATCAATTATAAATTCAATATCCATTTTAGGTTGATGCCCTGAGAATTCTTCAAGAAAGACATCCAAGAACTAGTCTACTATGGCTGGGAAGAAATTATTCTCCACACCCCCATCATCCAATTTTTTTTTAATATGTGAGGTGATGGCCCCAATTACTAAGGAACTAGCCTTGAATGGTTCACGTTGATATCCCATTCCCCATGATGAACATAACTATTACCCTAAGGAGATGTAAAGAGAACTCTCCTACAGTAACAATTAATGTGGATTCAGTATGCTACCAACCATTACAAGTCCAAAATCAAGTCAAATACTAACATATCTTGTATATTGAGATCCTAAAGAAAACAATAGTTCCAAACCTTTAGAGAAGACCCATTGTATAAAAATATGTTTCTCGATTTTACTCCCAACAATGTATCAATCGTCATAACCCCACTCAAAAAATAGACTGTCAAAAATCAAACCATTCAAATGATTTATAGATATAAAATAATTAGAAGATTAAAAATAATACATCACACTATAAATCATTGAAGCTATTAGAATAGTACCTATGACTATCGATTGTCTAACCTCACTATCCCTAAGTGTTGGTAGAACTACGGGAAACTGTCCTTCCCCTATTCCCTGTGTTTCAGTCTGTGCCCCCTGAACTATAACACTCTATTGATATAAAAACACTTTCCCTATCATACCATGTCCACTTCCTTGACAACCATGGAAAGTAAAAAATAGAACTACTAGTCCAATATGGGGTAGGAGATCCCCTCCCGATGTTCTGACTCTTCCTATATCCTCTATCACTACCCATTGGTGAAAGGTTTATAGAAAAATATTGTTGATGTCTTATCCTACCACTAGGTTGAAACTATACTGGTGGTTAGGGTCAGTGTCTACATAATTGACCTGAACTACCGCACTGGTGGAAGATTACTTAAGTAATGTCTTGATTAACTAATCCTACTCCCTATCCACTCTGTTTCCACTACTCTAGATAACATTCTCATTATTATGCTTCTTACTCTCAGAAGACATACCACCTGGCCATCCAGAAGAAAAATCACATCCTTCACTGGAATCATCCTTCAGGTTCCCCTTATATATGAGATCAAAATTCACTAAATTAGAAAAATTCTTCAACCTAATGAGTTTGATCCGGGAATTTATGTCACATGTAATACCATCATAAAAATGTTTCACTACATGCGCCTCATCTCCATCCAATGCAAAAATAAAGAACCACAAATCAGTAAATCAACCAGTATAGTCCATCATAGACATTCTCCCCTTGGTCATCCATATAAACTTTGTTTCCCTATTATTCCAATGAATATCAGTGTAAAAGTACTCTAAGAACATCTCTTAAAAGTAATTCCACCCCATATTCTCCATCTTTCCATCCCGATTCTAGATATACTACTAATGTTTCAAATGACCACATAACATATATGTATCTAATTTTAATCTCTTCTCAGTAGAAGTCTCTAAGTGGTCAAAGATCACCAGGATAGTCTTAATACATAACTCATCTACCTCAAGTACAACATATTCTATGAATTTCGAAGGGTGATACAACTGTAACTCCCATGTAAAATTTGACATGTTCCAAAAAACATGCCCTGGGTATCTTTCCATAAATTTTAGAGAGTGGGAAAATCTATTGGAACTGCTCTTCAGCACCTTTACCTGACACTATTAGAGCCTCATGTTCCCCTACGAGAGGATGATTTCTAGCCATGTCCTCCTATCATCCTATCAACAACAATAATCATGGATTCTTATCTCTACATTTCCGAACACACGTATTAGATAACCAAAAACTAAATAAACACATTTTACATGAAATTTTAACATAAATCCATAACCAGTCATCCCTCATAACTCACCCCACATTCCAACAAAGGCACCATCACTACCCTCAACCATCCCTCATCTAGGAGATGGAGAACATAGGGTACAAATTTTCACATTTCAAAGTTATATTTAAACACCCATTTATCCATTTCAATTACCACAATTAACATCATTGTATAATTCTCCATTTTATATTTGGAACCATTTGTTAATTAAATATCAAATGTAAAGAAAAGAACATTTATTTCAAAAACACATCAAAAACTTGTTTTTCCATGAATGAATAAAATAATGCATGTCATAATAAATCTTTAGTTCGTAGAATTATTCATGCATTATCATCTTCTATGACATATAATGCCACAAATAAATCTCAAAAAAAAGACAACAGCACACAATAAGTGCATCACCAAGGTGAAATAATGTAAAAATTTAATAAGAAACATCAATAACAATAATCATAAAATTGGGTAATTGGGTATTACCCCATTCAGGGGTTAACTACTCCCATTCACAAGCTCATGACAAAGTTCTGACTCTTAATAGTCTCATATGTACCTTTCCCAAATAGTAAGACAAAAGAAATGAAAAGAAAACTCCTCTGATACCACTTTGTCACTTCTTGACCCATGATCCACACACCAGTGATCCAAGACGGTCGGTTCCATGATCTGAGGAAGCATCCCCATATTACAGAGGCTACCAAATAGAATTGAGGGTCCAATATATATAACATGGGGAGTCTATACAAACTTTATCAAAACATCCAGACAACATAAGTAAAAAAATAGCCAAATGGTAATAATAAATAATCAGAACAAAAAAATAACCCAAAAAACCAACATCACATGATAATCAGAAAACATTGATAGTTGTCAATAACTAAAAGAGTATATATGTCATTCTATATAAATTCCAATTTTCAAATGAAAACCAAAAATTAAAGATAGAATGTTAACTCCCCAAGAGGGTCCTTATATCACATCTGTTTACCTCATCCATTCTCTATTCCAACTCATGCATATAACATAGTGATCTTTCCATTATCATGTCATACAAACAAGAAGTCTATTTGGGTATAAATTAGGCATCCCAAGTAGGGTGTGAGTGCAACTCATTAGTCCACCACCATTAATGTTAAACAAATATCCAATATATAATAGTGTATGCAATTATAAAAATAATAACATCTAGAAAATCGATAAACTTTTGTCATAGTTAATTATTCTTTAATTAACTATATAATTACCTTGGCTCAAGATTACTACCAAACCACAAATACTTAATTTTGCTTGTTCCAGAGTCTAAACCATATATTATAGAGAATCTGAAAAATATTTTATGTATCTGATTATGAATTTAATTCCAATTTATTGTCATATACAGTTGGCCTCAAGTCTAATTCTAATATCAAGGGCCTAAAACATCTTTTATAGCACCATGTGGGTAATTGGAGCATCAATACATGTCCCATACCTCAATGTTCATATGGGTATTTAGAGCATGAATCCATATATCATACTTGTTATCACATATGGGTATTTAGAGAATCAGTCCCTACCCTGCACTCATAATCACATAAATCACAAATATCACATATCTCATATACATCACATTTATCAAGGTCAATCCTCATTAACCCTCTCATAAATTATTGACATATTACAGTTCAGTATATCAATTAATCAAAACAATTTTGGTTGTTCACTTTAGTCACATGGAATAATAGGAACATTCATCATTAAGACCTTTCTCAAAATCTACTCATAACCCATTAGCCCTTCATGGTTAAGCCAACCAACCCCTTAATTCCAACTATCTCCCAAATATGTAATCCCATTAATTAAAAAATTTCATAAACCCATTATTCCATGAATTCCACAATTCTATTAATTAATAAATTATCTAATTAGTTAATAAAATTAAAGTTGTCATTTCCAATAATTAAATATTTATTTCACAATTACATACAAGAAATTATAATCAATACTACCTTAATGGTAATTAGACCACCTACCTCACGATAATTGACAGATGTTCAATAAATAAAAAATCCACAAATTGAATCGGAACATTCAAGATCAAAATGGCTTGGAAGATCTAGGACCAAAAGCTAAGAACATTATACAATGAATTAATATCCATCAAAACCTAGACCTAAACCATTTACAATAGAGGAAAAAATGTCTCTGCATTGTGAAAGAGTGACATAAGATGAAGTAAATCAAAAGGGGAATAAATTTCATACCCATGGAGAGACGATCCTTCGAAAAGATCTTCTATTCATCAAAATTGGTGTTCACAGTGGATTTTGAATCCACCTAGGAGAACCAAAATCATGAGAAATTGTGTTATTATAAAATAAGGTTTTTATGGATAATAAAATATGGGGTTTAGAAATTTGAAATATTATTTTTAGAGAAATAAAACCCACACACATGGTTTCTTGGGCTGGGGAACATGGTTTTCCAAATCAGGTGCCTTAAACTTGCAACTCTCTTTAGGGTTACACATTTTATAATAAGAGGGAACACAGTTTGAAAAACCATCCACCAACCATTAAAGTCCCAATTCATTAAGGGTGTATAGTTTTCTAGGATGGGAAAACTGTGTGCCAACCATTATTACACAAAAATCCTCTAAAAATTTCCAAAATTTCCTTGAACCCAGCCAAGACACACCTCAAACAAATTATACTCAGAAAAATGAAAAATTATTATCTAATATTGAGCATTAGGTGTCTTTATAAATGTTAGTATCTTACACTTATATCCTAAAACATTCAAATTTGAAGTGATCTCTTTGAAATATAACTCTTCAACCTGAGAGTATGCTTTGAACAAAAGTCTATATTTGTTTCTTACAACATTTCTCCAATCATTTAATTTATTTCTAAATACTTATTTGGTTCCAATAATATTTTTTTCAATTCATCTTGGTACCAGTTCAAAATTGGAATTATTCTCAATATAATGTATCTCTTCATCCATATCATTAATACATTACTTATACTGAAAGGATTCAACCACTGAATGTGTCTAAACATTAGAAATTAAATCAATTTAATTTTTAATATATAGTCTTCCTCTTTTATAGAATTTTGGATACTGATTTCTAATCATATTATATTTCACCACACACTTCATCATTTTTTGGTATTTCTATATTGAATTATTAGATTCATAAATTTCATCATGCTTCTAATTATATTCAACACCTCCTAAACCATATTTTTCTATAGGTTTTATTTCACTAACTAGTCTGGAAATATGCTTGTTTTTTACAATATCTTATCCCTAAATTGCTACACCATAATTGTTCTTTAGGGGTTATTTTTCAATAATATTGATAGAAAAAATCTCAAACACCTTATGAATTTATCTATTATATATTTTTTAGACCTTTACATTAAATAGTTATCCAATTAAGATACCCTTAGCTATTATATCATTTTTTCCATGGTAAAATATTTCGACATTTATGAGGAATGGTTTTTTATAGACTATAAATCAATTAAAAATTGGATAATTGTTATACCATATATTATATGAGGTTAGACATGAATTTTTCCTCAGAAATAATAATCTTTGAATGTGAATTACATTGAAATTATCCTCCCAAAATAATTATAATGATATTTCAAATTCAACATGCATTATTTTCCACATTTCCAAAATGATCCAATTTATTCTCGTAGAATCCCTATTCTATTGTGATGTGTACGTGGTTATGTGTTTATATTTCCGAAAATAATTTAGAATGTAGGATTTAAATTCATTCCCAGTGTACTTTTTTTTTCATTATTATTTCTTAGTTTCTTGATGTGAATACCAATCTCTCTTTCAATTTCTATTTTACAGATTTTTAACATTTACACTACCTATGATTTGTGATTTATGAATAACACTCATTTGAATATTGTAAAATCATAAATTTATCATATATAATATAAGTCAACACTTATGTATTTTTTCTCATAAGTCTACATAAATATAAGTGTATTAATTTAATGGGTCTTGTTTTTATGTGTATGCACTACTTTGTGCCTTCCTTTAACTCTTTTATCCATTTGGATAGAAAATAAAAATCTAGTCTCTATAATAGATAAGTTAGGGAATATGTTTTATGAAAAATTCTTTATAAATATATTTCAAATTATTTTGATCAATGTGGGTAATAATTTTGGCCATATATGTTTATCTTCCCTAGCACAAAGATAACATAAATTACTAATATCATTGATCTTAAATTAATCCCCAATATTTCATTCTCCAATAGTGATAATCATTCATTCATAAAATTTTAATACGACAATTTTCCTTATTGAAAAGCATATTATTTCAATCATCATATAACTAACTCAAACTTAATTGATTATGTTACAACCAATAAAAAATAAAACCTCCACTGAATTAGGACCATTAGGCATAATCATAGAAGAAAAAACACTTTTTATTTTCAATGATAATTCATTTCCAAAGGTAAATACACAAACATCATGTTCTTCACTGAATTCCATGATTTTTGTATCTCCTTTCACGTGTGAATAGAATTCACTTTCAAGAATAAATGGCTTGTACCTATTTCATTATTTTAAATCTACCTCATCAATCAATGATTTTTAATCCATTATTCTCTATTGATTATTTATTGTTTTATTAATGTTTGTTTGTTGACCTAGGATCACGATGACTCATTCCTCATCATTATGGTTAGGGAACCCCATACCTACACTCCTAGACCAGATACCATAAAACACACATTATACGAAGGATTTTATACCATGTGAGATGAACCAAACTAAAAAAATATTTATTTTATCATTTCCATAAATTAAAAATTACATATTAGTAGAAAATAATATTCCCAAGAAATAATGATTTAGTGTCTTCGAGAAATTTCTACATAAGAAAATTATTTTATAATAGTTTTGATTATTTCTATAAAATCGATCCACACTAGAATCCCCTATAGACTTCATACAAGTTATAATAATTTTCAAAAGGTAAATAATGAATATATAAGTAATATGTGATTTATATCACTTATTAAGGTAATAATTATCAACATGTCATCAAGGTATAGATAATAAGTATATAAGAAAACTTGAGTAGGGAGAAAATATCATATTAAAAAGAACATGGAATAATAAGAGTTCTCTACAAGTTTTTAAATAAGGTCATGTAATCTCAAATGAAAAAACATATATCATGACAAGAGAGTGATGAATAATGTGACAATAAAAATGATCCATAAATATTAATCTCAATCATATGGAAAAAATATAACATTCCCTTGGAACATATCATAATAATGAAATTTAGAACAAACATAATCATAAAGAGCATCATCATCATGTGTCTATACTCACACCCATTCTTAGTGGGTAATATTAATTACACCTGTGTATACATATATACAAGATATAAAATTTTAACCAATGTATTGGAGGTATTTAAAAGACCAAATATTTCATAGGGCTTTATTAGACACATACCAT
Organism: Viscum album; assembly: GCA_963277665.1. Classification (NCBI taxonomy): domain Eukaryota; kingdom Viridiplantae; phylum Streptophyta; class Magnoliopsida; order Santalales; family Viscaceae; genus Viscum; species Viscum album. Next base: position 913,963,806 of record OY728145.1, read on the forward strand.
CTCTAGGATTTATCTCACCCAAATCGTCTCAAGGATTTTTCATACCCAATATGTCTTAGGGATTTATTAAAACCAAAATGTATAAAGGATTTATCAGACCCAATCTATAATTAATCCATACATAAGTGTTCCACTCGAAATAAACCATTCACATTTCTATAATAACATAATTAACCCATGGTAAAGATATGAGATTCATGATTCTATTCATAAAAAATTTCAAAATCCATCCAAAGAAAGATGGGGGATGATATCATAAGAACACATATCAAGTGTAGTATGTGTAATTGAAAATTATGTAGACATAGATGTGAAACACTATTTTAAAATTATTGGATAAATAAATTTAAAAATAAATAAAAAAATATATTTATAAAATTCTTAATAACTCGTTAAAACTATTTTTATTACAAAAAAAATACATTTATCTTGGAAAAACATTAAAAAATTACTATTTAATTTTTTTTTTAAAAATAATAAATGATTTTTTTTGATTTTTTTTTAAAATACATAAAAACAGTGAAGAATTATTTAAAAATAAAATCTATTAAAATCCATCTTAAAAGTGAGAATTTATTTTCTGAAATAAAAAGTTACATATGATAAATATAAAAAAACTTTTATTTTCAAATTAATTATGAATTAAAAATCATTAGGAAAACCCTTTTAAAAATTGTTAAAGAAGCTTTATAAAAAATAATTCTAATAATAGTGAATGTAATTGAAAAATATATTTTTTTGAATTTTTTGACCATAGAAATAAAATAAGATGTTAAAGTTCACATCAAAAAGTCAATTTAATTAAGTAAAGGTGAAAAAATTACTTTTAAAATGAATCTTTAGCAATGTGGTCTAAAACATACATAGATGTTTTTCAAAGAAAAATATGAAGTGGATGATAAAATATACGATCATGAAAGTAAAAACCATTTATCATTTTAAAATAAATATGTAACACCCAAACCCTAGTTACCTAGAGTTGATGCATTATTACATAACATTGGCATGATCACAAGAGATGAAGTCTCGAAAGACCAATTAGTTTAGTAGCCTTGGAAGTACTATATTCATACATAAGTTTTACATTACATTATGAAATAGAAAAACTAAAAAATTATGTCCCATTTGAACACACTCATATCCCTTAGCATATTCACGTAGGTTAATCATAATACACTTCTTCACATCTTGGGAAAAAGAAAACATAAGAAAGGGGTGAGCTCAGATGCTCAGTAAGGATAACAATATAGTAAAAACTATTATAAATAAGAATAAACATTTAAGGAAATATATAAGACTAAAACAAAAGCTTTTTAAACATAATATTTAGTATAATATGTAAATGATAAGTCAAATAATTCCATTTACTTATTTACATGGTTATTCTACTAGTTGATTAATCACATGTAATATCAATATCTAATTTCATAATGATAGAATGCATAATTCTGAACATCATAACCACATAGTCAAATCCTCGTTCCAGAACAAAAACTAATATTTTTTCAAGGTCTTGTGTCAAGACACTAGTTTGTCTCATGAAACCAACCGATTCCTCAAGGAGTTATATCGGGATCCACCCATAACTTACTAAGTCCAATGCATTCCTTATATGAAATGATTGAAAAATAACATAAAAATTCGTATTAAAACTAGCATAAGAAATGTTTATTCTTTAACCATAAACCATGAATGGTATAAAAATAACACATCCATAGTCAAACATACCACAATACCTTCAATACAATATATAAGATTGTATCATAATAAATCAACTTCACACAAGTGTAAAATCCATCAAATTATTTTGACATCGATGCAATCAAAAATATTTGAGAGAAATTTTGAAATCTTTTAAAAGTCACGTAATTATAAAAGAAAACATTTATTTTGAAAATATTTTTATAATCTTGGAAGGGATGTTTTTAAGTTGTTATAATAGTGGAATATAGCCACAACCTCCATATAAGTTAAAAAACAATCTTACCTTAATTTATCAAAACGGTCATAAAGTACCTTATTTGGAAAACGATAGAAATATTCATTTCAAAACATTTTACAGAAAGTAAAACAAGGGTATAAATGACTTTAAATCATATTATAGGAAATATTAAAAAAAATTTGAGATACATTTTTTAGAAACACATATGTGGATGATAAATAAGTCCTAGTAGATACCTATGTATAAACAACCTCAAATAAATAAATAGATTGTAAAATTAACCCTTACTTTGTAATTTTCCTTAGTTGAGGGTAGGTTAACTTTATTTATAATGGTGAAATAATTGTGATTGTGTTATACAATAAACACATACATAAACATGATATCATATATGATCTTCTAATATTACTTTGTTAATGATATTTCAGTAGTATCATCATTTCAGGTGTTAACCGGTTCGATTTCCTTTATATGTTTTGTTACATAAGTAATGTTTTTTATGGATAGTATGTATTTGATTAATATATAGTATTATATTATGTTTTTAGTAATTATTTTTTAATCATAAAAGGAAATTTATTCTGGAATGGTTATGATGAGGAATGAATCTCATCACGTTCGTGGAGACAGTAATATGTATGTAGAAACATGTGATAATATCATTCTATTGATGGGTAAATAGTATATAATTGGATGGTATATCATATATACATAATAATTAATATATTATATTTGTTATTTACATCAATTATACCAATTATTAGACCCATCCAAATAATGATGTGTTGAATAAAAAACAACACCACGATGTGGAGACGGTAAGCCGTATGTACGCACGTAAGATGACTTTGTCATTCATAGGATGGATAGAATAATGAATATGGTTGTACCATATTTATAATAACATCACATTATATATTAGGTAATGGAGTTATTATTATGATATGGAAACAAAAAAGAAAGAGTAAGTCTAAGAAGAAAATAACTTTGAAAGAGGTGATGAATTAAGTACCTCTTCTTCAGGTGCTTCCTTTTGATTTGATCAAGAAGGCTCATTAGGTTAGCTTTCTGATCAAAGGCATCTATTTTGAAGTGAGGGTAGTGGGGAGGATATTTGAGCAGGGGTATTCTGAGCCAAATGTATTTGGATATGTGATTTTTAGATATGGGGAAGAACCGTTTTATAGGAGAGGTGAGTGTTACTTTAGGAAAACCTTGAAATAGTAATTTATTATACAATCATATTAGGTTTATAATGGATTAAAAAGAAATTTATTTTGTGGATAAGGTGATGATGGTTTGAAAAACGTGCATCCAATAGGTTTTAGACAGGATTAGGTCACCATATAAGCCTTATATTTTCTATTTAACTCTTAATAAAACAGTATAACTCTTTCTATGTATTCATGTATTATTATAATTGATTGTTAATAAACATACAATAAAAAGTCAAGATAACCCCAAGTGATTCATTATTAACATATATAACATTAACTATTTCATTGGGCCAAATCATAAATTTTAAGGAATATTCTATCAATTAATAATATAGTATTTGTTTTAAAAAAATCATTTATGTCAATTTTGACAATATTTAGTATTTGATTTTTGTGAAAGTCAAAAAAGCATTAATAATTCAAAAAAAAAATCTAAAATCAATCCTAAAATTTTATATTAACCTATAAAATTAGTGTAATTTATAAAAAGTCTCAATTTATATTTATTTGGATATTGATTATGTCAATTATTTTAATCTTTCATTAATAAGATAATTATTGTATCATCATTGTGTCAGAAATAAATTTAATTATTTAATGACTAAAAATTATAAGTAAAATAATATTATGTAGGAAATAGTTTTATATTTCTAATGAATATTCATAGTCTAATTTATTTTATGTATAACCCTATATTAGAAATGTGTTAGTTATGAAAATTTGAATTTAGCACTTTTAACTCTTCTTTAAATAAAATAATAATAAATGACCTAATCTAATCCAATTGAATCAAAGAGGATGATATTTTATTCCTAAGGATGATTTTTATCAAGAAACACTCATATAATAGAATTAAGACATTTTTTAAGGTAATTATAATACCATTTTTAGCTTTAATTACCCTATTTACTTTTAACTATGGTAAATAAATTTCAAAAGTTACTATTAAAAAAAAAATAATTTCATCATATTGAACCAAATTTTACATAATAATGAAAACCATTTCTCTGGGATTTTGAAATTCAACTCATAGAAGCAGTATAATTATATTTTATGTAAATTTGAAAATGTGCCTAGAGGGTGGGTAAAAGACATTAAAAAGTTCAATAAAATTTTATTCATAAAATTTAATTATAAATTGAATATAATTAATTACATTGAAATTATATTGGTATTGTGTATATATTTTTACTTAAAATAAATTTAAATGAAATAAATAATTATTTAAATAAAAAGTTGGTTTTAAACAATAACACAGTGTTTTTCACTATTCATCAAAAATTGAAAGTTGTTAGAAAAATACCCAAAATTCACCCTTAGCTAATTTTGATATTATGATTCTTAAAATGAAGCCCATTCTGGAAAATAAAATTTATAATATTTCAATAAGTGGGTATTACTATTTATAACAGCTAGTTTGATTGGTCGTGGTATGCTATAACTTGAAGTTGTGTACAACGCAAGCTGTTGCATTATTCAAAGAGAAACGTATCATAGAAGCATTAGGTGTTACAGTCTTCCCACATTAAAATAATTTCATCCTAAAAATTTATATAATTCTACTGCATAAAAATATTAGGGTGGTTCTTCATCATAAGTTCCATGGGTTCCCACATGATCTCTTCCATCTTATGGTTTCTCCATAGAACTTTTACAAGACCAGCCGTCTGGTTTCTCAACACTTGTTCTTTGGTATCAAGAATTTTGATATGCTCTTCACAATATGATAGATTGGGTTCCATTTCTATTTCTTCATAGGCGAGTACATGCATTGGTTCAGGCATGTATTTTCTAAACAATGATACATAGAACACATCATGAACTTTTGAGAGACTAGGAGGCATTTAAAAATGGTATGCTACAACTCTAATTTGTTCAAGAATTTTGAAAGGTCCAATGTAACATTGACATAATTTACCATTCTTACTGAATCATACAACATCCTTTCATGGAGATACCTTTAAGAAAACATAATCTCCTACATGAAATTACAAATCCGTGCTTCGGTTATCGGTATAGATTTTTTTCATACATTGAGTTGCTTTGATGTGGGTTGGGATAATTATCAAACATTCCATTGTTTCTTCAATAAGTTATGAGCCTATGATTTTTCTTCCACCAACATCATCCCAGAAAGTTGGTGTGCGACATCTCTTTCCATATAACGCTTCATATGGTGACATCTGAATACTTGAATGGAAACTATTTCTATAGTAAAATTATACTAGAGGTAAATATTTATCCAACATGAATTGAAATTCATGTGAGAAAGATCTCAATAAGACTTCTAAGGTTTGAATAGTCCGTCCTGTTTGACCATCAGTTTGAGGGTGGTAGGCAGTGCTCAAACGAAGTTCAATGTCTAGGGATTTCTAAATACTTATCCAAAATGTTGGTGTGAAATCAAGATCATGATCTGAAACAATCGATAGGGGTACATCATGAAGTCTTAAAACATCATTAATATATAGTTTTTTCTAAACGTTCAAGTGGTAAATCATCTCTTATAGTAAGAAAATGTGATGACTTGGTAAGATGATCAACAATGACCCATATTGCATAATTCTTTTTAGGAGTCTTTGGTAGCCCCATGACAAATTCCATCGTAATATCCTCCCATTTACACTCATGTATGGGAAGATGTTGCATGACTCCTATATGATTTTGTCTTCCAACCTTCACCTATTGAAAAACCATACATATTTACAAATAATCATCAATCACCATCTTCATGTTCCCCACAAATAATGTTCCTTCAAATCACTATACATCTTAGTGATACTAGGGTTTATAGATAAATTAAATCTTTGAGAATCATCTGAAAATTCCATTATTAGATTAGGTATGTTAGGAACACAAAGTCTCTTCCCAAATTTCAAAATTCCATCTATATATACGAAGTCAATCAATTTATCATTATTCACAACATTAATTTTATTTTGAAAATCCTCATCATAAGTCTGAGAACATGTTATTCTTTCTAGTAAGGATGGTTTGGAAACTATTTGAAAAATTATTGATGTTTCACCTCCCATGATTATTCCCATATCCATTTTTACAAGATCCATGAACAAAGGACCCCTTCTAACTCTCATCTTGCTCAAAACTCCATGATCCTTTATGCTCGAAGCATCTTCCACCTTATTTTTCTTCCACAGTTGGTAGTGTATAGAGGAATCATAATCATTGAGAAGTTCAAGCCATTATATTTTCCTCATGTTGAGTTCTTTCTGTGAGAAAATATACTTCAAACTCTTGTGATTCGTATATATCACACATTTTTTCACAATAGAGATTGTGTATCCATATATTCAAAAAAATTATTACATCTGCTAACTCAAGATCATGCGTGGGATAGTTTAGTTCATGAATTTTTAGCTGTTTTAATGCATAGTAAATAACTCTATCATTCTGTATAAGGACAAAACCAAGTCCTTTCTTTGAAGCATCACTATAAATAAAAAAATCATCAATCCACAATGGTAGAGTAAAGATAAGAGCATTTACTAATATTCTCTTTAGTTTTTCAAAAAATTCATTACTCTCTTTTTTCCCAAACAAATTTAACCCCATTAAGTGTGATCTTGGTTAATGGGTTACCCAATCAGGCAAAATCCTAGTTGAAACATCGATAATAATAGGATAAATGAATAGAACTACGTACCTTAGTTATAATCATTGGTGCTGGCCAATCTTGTATTGCTCTTATCTTAAAAGGATCAACAGAGATTCCAAACTTACAGAAAATATGTCCTAGAAAATAAATCTCCTCATGCCATAATTCAAACTTGCTAAACTTCCCATATAATTCATTTCTTTTAAGAGTTTTTAGAATAGTGCATAAGGGAATTTCATGATGTTCTTAGATTTTAGAGTATACTAAAATATCACCAATAAATACAACTATAAATTCATAAACATTTTCCTCGAAAACACTATTCATTAGATCTATTAAGACAGAGGGTGAATTAGTCCGTGCAAATGGAATTACTGTAAACTCGTATTGCTCATACCTGGTATGAAATGTTGTCTTTGGAATGTCTTTCTTATTCACACAGAACTAATGATATCCATATCGAAGGTCAATATTTGAAAAATATTAAGCTCCATAAAGTTGATTGAATAAATCATCAATGCGAGGTAGGGGATACTTTTTCATTATTTTTATAGAATTAATATCCCTATAGTGAATGCACAACCTCATAAATCCATATTTATTATTAACAAAAAGAACATGGGATCTCTATGGAGAAACACTAGGTGAGTAAATCCTTTATTACATAATTCCTCTAGTTGTTTCTCTAGTTCCACTAATTCCACATTTTCTATTCTCTAATGGGTCATTGATATGGTCCTTAAACCAGGAATTAAATCAATAGAATACTCAATTTATCATTCAGGAGGATGTCCAGGTAAATCCTCTAGAAACACATCAATATATTCTTTCACAATAGGTACATACACTATTTCAACATTCCTTTTCCCACCCATAGTTATTTCATTCTATTCCTCCGCAATATTTGAATTTAGTAGAGATACTAGGGGTGTATATAGATAAGAATCAAATGACGATGTTTCTTTTATAATGATAAGGTACTTCTTATCATCTTCGAAAATTGTAACATCCTTCTTATTAAAAAAAATATTTGAATCATGGTACAAAATCCAATCCATACTAAGGATTATATCAAATTCAATCATGGGTATGTTGATGAGATCAGCAGATAAATCATGTTTATATTCCCTAATGGGAACTGATTCACAAAACATTCTTGAAATGATATTTCCCTTAGTATTTTTGACTTAAAACTCCCTTGTTAAATAAAATTGTAAATATCTAATTTTCATAGCAAACTGGGATGATATGAAACAATGTGATGATCCAGAATCAAATAAAGAATTTTCTAAATATGTGGAAACCCTTAAATTAACAGCCACATCGTCATTAAGAGCTTCAACCTCAGTGGTAGTGATCAATTAAGATTGGACTTGCTCACATGGCCTTTTCTGAATTACGTTTCCTTGGCACTTAGAAAATTCATTTTCATAATTCCCCATTTCTCTACAATTATAGCATTCAACATTTACATCCTATTTTGTTTCCTTGCAATCACAAGTTTAGTGGTATTTTTCAAAACAATTGTAACATACTCTCATTCCCTTTAGGCAAGTACTGGGGTGTTTCTTCCCACATTTACTATAGGATGGAAATTCAACTCTTCCCTTCTTCCCCTTATTTTTATTTCCAGAGTGTTCAAAAAATATTTTATTCTATTTCTTTTTATTTAAAGTCATAAGACAGAGAGAATTCATTTTATATATTAATAGCACATGCGACAATATCTTCGTATGATGGGAAGGATTTTAAGACTAATGCTCAATGGATAAATGGTTTTAACCCATCAAAGAATCATTCAATATTACTACTTGGGTTATGTATATAATCGGTTACATGCCTTGATATCCTTGTAAAGTTATCCTCATACTTTGTGACATTCTCATCCTCCTTTTTCCGTAGACTTTGAAATTGACTTTCCATATCTAATTGATGGTCATGAGGAAATTATTTTTCTAAGAAAATCTTTTTAATCTCCCTCCATTCAATATTTTATACTTATTAATCCTCCATTGTGTTTTGAATTAATGAAAACCATTGATTTGCATCTCCCATGAGGCGATAAAAGTTTATGGAAACTTTTTCCCTTCAACTACTCCCTAATGGATAAAATATTTTCTATATGGAACTAATCCATTGATTAGATACAAATGAATTTTTAGTCCCATTTAATGTTTTTGGTTGTTACCTAATGAAGTGTTCTAAAATTGATTCTCCACATTGTGGATCAAGGTTATACATATGGGTATGGTTATTATTCAAAACATGAGTGAGTTGTCCCAGTATGGTTATAAGTGGTTCAGTACCAGTTGAATCACCAGCTCCACTATAATTATCTTGAGTAGGAGGTAAAACTCTACAAGGATTACATGCATTGATAAGGTTTCCATTACTTCCACTAGGTTTCATTTCTATACAATGACATACACTCGATTAGTTTATGAGTCACAATACATAATTCTAAAGTAGTAAAATACACGACATAAAATGAACAATTTATTCATATAATACATAATCATAAGAAAATGTTTTCTTTGAGGAGGTATTTACTTATAAATCCATCATAATGGGTTGTAAATAAAATATGAATTATCCTAAGAATATCCCCTGAGAGAGTCTTAATAAAGAGTGCCTCAAATCCCATTGTCGTGTACCAGGATACCCCAGGTCAAGCCCAAAACTCTTTGTCGGAGTTTTCACTCCTAGGTACATCTATACCAGAGCCGCTTCTACCTACTCGTATCCAGACATAGATGTATTACTTTTTAATTTTAAAAAATCCCTGCATTACCAAAATTCTAGGAATTTATTCTATAATAATCCTCAAAGTCTATTTTAGGGTAATGTTCTCTAATCAATGTTTTTCTAAATCTAGTTTCCAAGGTTTGTACAAAACTTCCTCTCATACCAATTGTAATGCCCTGACCCTAGTTATAGAGATTCGGTATAACATACTAGGTAAATAAAGAAATAATAAATTTTCTTTTTAATTAATAATTTGTGAATTAAATATTAATTTTACCTTAAAGGGGGTTCTATGTTCGATGGCGTACCCGATACGCAACAACAGGTTTCTTTGAAATCTTATATTGCACACTAATAATATTATATTATTATTTTAAATGGTAGTTAATGCCTAGTAATTGTATTGGTGCGAATGAAAAGAACTAAATACAATATTATTATATATGTTTGTTAAATGTTTTAACATTTATCCAATAAATGATTGATGCATAAAATGTGAACGAATCTAATTTTAACCACAATTTACCTTAAAGGTTGATTTACCGCCTTTTGATGGAGAAACCTCTTTAAATATAGTTTTGGTAACTTTTATATATTCTATTTGACAAAATAAAATTCCTCTTTAGAATTGGGACATCAAAATTTACTTCGGATGAAATTTTGGTATTTTTTTGATAAAATTCATTTTTAATGAATAGTGAAAAAATACTGTATTTTAATTCAAAACTTCCTTTTAATCTAATTTATTTACAAGGTTAGGTTAAATTTTTATTTGGGTTTAAAGCTTAATTAGATTATTTTTTACTATTTAATCCAATTTTGGTCATTGGAAATAATTTCACTATGAAATTGGACATAAATAAGTGTCAATCTTTGGATAGTTAATATTTCTTAAAAACACACCTTTTGTTCTGACGGCGGGAATTAATTTTAAATTAATTTTTGCCACTTCTGTATTTTGAATTTGTAAAAATGGATTCCATATTTGGAATCATGAGGTCAAAATTGTGTACATAGCTAACTTTTATTTATAGAAATTATGAATATTTACTTCAGTAATTGTTTTTACCAGGGTTAAAGGGTAAATCTGGTAAATAAGTGTGAACAAATATTATTATAATAATATAAAATTACCCTAACATGTGTCTTAATCCTATTGGTTGAAAAATATCCTACCATGATCATCATTGGGTCGATTTTGGGACCCCATGAAGCCCCTTGAGGGTGATAATGACACTTTATTTTAATTAACTTAAATTCAAAAATGGTATAATAAAATATCTTTTAGTAAATTATTTTTTACCTGGGGTTATATAAGTTATATGTTAGAATATAAATATTCATTATAAATATAAAAATATTTCTTATATTATTCTATTTTTTTATAATATTTAGGCATAAAATAAATTAAATTATTTATGACACAATTATGATGTTGTGTTTACCACATTAATAAATCATTTAGATAAATAAGATTATAAAGATGAAAATAATATCCAAAACATTTCCAATTTTTATTGGATGATTTTTTTCGACCATGAGTCATCTTATCTTCGACTTTAATGATTTTTGGACCTTTTGAAACTAAAGATAAGTTTATAATAAAATAATTGTTTCAAACTTTCCTAAAGAGCCCCCCCTCCCCCTTATAAAAGGACACCACTTCTAACCCATTTCACACACCTCCAAATCCCCTTGGATCGAACAAACCCTAACCAAATAAGCTCTCAAGATCCCTCTCTTCCTCTTAGAAGCCTTAACTTAGGTGGAAGGCACTTTAAAAAACCCTTTTGGTTCAAACCAAAGGGATTGACCCTATTTAAAAGGTAACATCTTCTCATATGTTATTTTGTATTATTTTACTTCTCATACCCCTAGAAATATTTTAATTTTATTATTTTATAAAATCACTAGTATCCTCAATATTCTAGGATGTTTTTAGGATAAGTATTCAAACTACACTTACACACACCTCCATCTAATGGGTGAAGAACATACAATTTCCATGGATGGAAAACTAACGCCTCACGAAACGATGATTGTTCGATTATCTCCTACGGCCTCTCATGGTGGCCATTAAGATGGAACTGTATTTATAGATGATATATATTTTGTTTATGTTTTATTTATGCTTCGGTATTTTTCTTTTATATCATACCTTTATGGTTTCCATTATGGGTAAACACGATAATTTCATTTGAGGAAGTGCGGACTACCACCCCCTAAAAGTGATATGACTCATTAATTCCATATGGGGGATGGTTCAAAGGTGGATTTAATGATATTATATTGGAATTATTATATATCTATCTATCATTAATTTTTAATTCCATTAAAATACTAAATAGAAATGAAAGCAGAGTTCATGCGTATGTACGGCTTACCATCTCCATGAACGGTGCATTTAATTTCTTACCTCCATATGTTATTTACTATTATAAATACATTTATATACTGGATATATATGATATATATGATATCTACATCATTAATATCATTATGTATATAATGGATATTTGAACACATGGACAAATTGTAATTATAAGAAGTTCATTTTTGACTCAAGTATCAAATATCGAAAAATAACCGTTATTAACATAAATGATTACATAATGTTTATAAAATGGTGTTAAGTGATATAAAAGGAATAATAAACTTGAAAAGGTTCTTCAGAAAGTATGAATTAACTTTTTTTTATTATTTAGGAGATTAAAAAACGATCGAGTCATGTCGGAGATAAGGTAAGGGACTTCATCTCAATCTCCATTCATTGAAGAATATTTTGTTTTAATACACAGATTTCATTATACGCGGTATAAACACCTTTGAATTTTCATTTAATTCAAAGGGAATATTTTTTGATAAAGCATTTTACTAAACAAAAAAAATGTTTCTTTTAACGTAAGCGGTGACAATGATATTTCAGCCGTTGTGAGTATTATTTAATCTTTGGCTTCCTTAACAAGACGTATTGTTTTTAAAAGAGAAAATAAATACCATATACTATTTTATGTATTTTGGTATTGAAAATGGTTTTGATAATTCATTTTTTATGTTAATATATTTAAGTGATATATTGTGATTGAAATGTGGAAATGTTTTCTTTCCTTTACATTTGTTGTTTGTGTTATGATTTTATAATGGTACTTGGACATTTGACAGGTGGTTATATGATAAACCAAATAATGGGTGGTGCCATGATAAAATAAGATGGATGGTTACATTATAACCTCTAATGTATTTTTTATGGAAGTCGGCCATATGACTATTCAATTTTGTGACATGTGTGGAAGTTGACAGTGTGGTTATTCCCTTTAAGTATGTTTAAATCCCAAGTTACATATATATATGTTATGTGTTCTTTATATGGGTTTTATGGTAATATTTTGGTTAAAAAAGGGTATGAAATGATCTTTTATTCAGTAAAGAGTATTTACTACTTCATAAAGGTGAAAAGTATTCATGGTTTACTTGTTGTTTTAAAAAAACTAAGAGTTTTCCTTCTTTGTGTATCCCATAATAATATATTTAAGCTCAATCCAAGTTTTTGAAATGTTTTTCATAGGACATAAAGTGGAATAAGGTCAAGGATGGGAACAAGGAAAAGTCATGTTGTCTAAAACATGGATCTTGACCTGAATCTTTTCTTCAAGAGTTTTTATTTTATGAAAAAAAAAGAAAACTGTGTAGAAGTGTCTACCTTGTAATTTATGAGATTTAATGTAATGGTTATGGCCTAATTTTCGAAAACTATATACCTGAAAAGATCCTCAATGTGAATTATTCATTTAAATCAATATTATGTAATGTTTAAGGCTGGGTCATTATAATTGGTATCATAGTATAGTTTAGGCATCTTTAGGAGTAAGGGTATTGTAAAATTAAAATCTATAAATTAATTTATGTTAATATAGAAATGATATTGTATTTATAGATTACCATGTTGCTTCGCCTAAGATATTTATATGTTTAGAATGGTTTTCCACAGAAGAAACAGAGCAGCTATGTTGGGATGACATTAACAGGATGACAACCTTCCAAATCAGCAACCTGAGATAGTCATAATTGGAACTGAATAGTTTGTTACAGTGATGAAATAGTTTAATTAGGCTATAAATGGCAGTTGTATCCATGCACGAGATCAGCCAGATCAACCACAGAGGAATATTTCAGTAGTGGAGCATTTCATGAGGCAACATCACCCATTATTCAAAGGATTATCTAACCCTGTTCTTGATGAAGGGTTGATTAAATAATTAGAGAAGATTTGTGGTGTCATGGGGTGTTCAGAAATTCAAAGGGTTTGTCTCGTTGTTTACCATTTTCAAGGTGAATCTGATCAGTGGTGGTCGATGGTGAAAAATATCATGGATAGTGAGGAGATTGATGCTCTTGATTGGGATGAATTCAAACATATATATCTCATGAGAAATATTTTCCTAAGGTTGTTTGAATTATGATAGAAAACAAATTCGTGGAATTAAGGCAGGAGGATGACTCAGTGGCTGCTTACGAAGGAAAGTCCACTCGACTGGAAAGGTATGCTCTAAATATCATTCAAGATCCTGCTAGTAAGATAAATAGATTTTACTCAAGACGAAAACCAAGATATTGAAGAGAATTTTCCCCTTGTGTGTTCAAAAGTTATGAAATTTTTTTTGGATGTGCAGAGAAGGTGGAAATGAAGTTTTCTAATGATCATGTGTTCTTTTACAAACAACAGAATAAGAGGTCCAGTTGGCAGACAAAGGGAAAGAATTCATCAAAGAAGCCTGGTGGTAAGAAAACTAAATATCCATCCTGTGAGAAGTTTGGTAAAAATGATCCTGGAGAATTTTTATAAAAGTCTGGAAACTGCTTCCGCTGTGGTAAGTCTGGTCATATTGATCATAGCTGTAAGGAATATGATCGAGCAGGCAATGAAAATCTAGTGGTATGATGTTTTAAGTGCAACGAAATGGTTCATTATGCAAATGTGTGTCCAGATAAGAACTCAACTATGGGAAAGAAACTAGACTATATGCAAAAACGGGTGGTGATATCATTTACAACTACTTCAGAAGATGTTGGGCCATCAAATTAAGTAATATCAAGTACACTATTTTTTTGTTCAGATTATGCCAATGTGTTTTTGGATTCGGGTTTTACACATTCATTCATTTCTGAGAAGTTTTCTATTAAATTGGGAATTCCATACCAAGATATGAGTTTAAAACTTATGGTAAAAACACTTGGTGAAATATTGAGATAAAAATAAATTATATGAACATTCATGTCCTTTTGTGTGGGAAGAATATACATGAAAACCTTATTGTTTTACCTCTAGAAGAGTTTGATGTTATTTTGGTCATGGATTGGTTGTCTGTTTATCATGCTAAGATTGACTGCTGAGCTAAATAGGTTTATTTTCAGAAAGATTTTTAGTTTGTGTACAAGAATGAACCATTAATTTTGATAACATATCAAGAAGCTCAGAAACTAGTAAAATATGAAAATGAATGTTACCTTTTACATATTTTTGAAAACAATGGAACTGTTCATATTACTGATGTTCTAGTGGTAAATGAGTACGTTGATGTTTTTTCTGATGAGTTTCATGGTATTATAACTGATTGGGAAGTTGAATTTACTGTTTAATTAGTTCTTGATGGTAATCTAATTTCAAAACCCCCTTATCGAATGACTGAAATTGATCTTTTACAGTTAAAGGAGAAATTTCAGGAGTTATTAGATACAGGTTTCATTCGACCAAACACATCACCATGGGGTTATCCGATCTTGTTTTTAAAAAATAAATATGGTTCAATGAGACTTTTCATTGATTATAGAGAATTTAATAACATCACTATTATGAACAAGTATCCTTTGCCTCATATCAATGATTTGTTTGATCATCTCCAGGGAGCTCAGTATTTTTCGAAGATTGACTTGTGGTCGGGGTACCATCAGTTGAAAGTAAAGGAAGCAGACATTATGAAGACCGTGTTTCGTACTAGATATGACCATTACGAATTTTTAGTTATGTATTTTGGTTTAACCAATGCACCTGCTGTATTAATGGATCCTATGAATAGAAATTTCTGTGAGTTCTTAAAAAAGTTTGTGGTTGTGTTTATTGATGATATTTTGGTTTATTATAAAATTGAAGAGGAGCATTAAATTCATTTAATGGGTTTATTTCAAAACTTAAAAGAAAAGAAACTATTTTTGAAATTTAGCGAGTGTGAGTTTTGGTAATAACAAATTTCATTCCTTGGTCACATTGTTTCAAAAAATGGCATAACTATTGATCCTGTTAAAACAAAAGTTGTAGAATAATGTCCAAGATCCACAAATACAACTGAGATTCGTAGTTTTATTGGTTTGGAAGGTTATTACTAGACATTTGTTGAAAATCTTTCACAGTTATCTATCCCATTAGCTAAGTTAACTTGAAAAGGTGTTAAGTTCATT
This sequence comes from Viscum album, assembly GCA_963277665.1. NCBI lineage: Eukaryota > Viridiplantae > Streptophyta > Magnoliopsida > Santalales > Viscaceae > Viscum > Viscum album. The sequence goes on from OY728145.1 coordinate 913,979,779, forward strand.
TGGAAAAAAGAATTTGTTGAATGTTTTTTGGAATTGACGAGAAGATTTTTTTAATGCTCTAGTTTTGGAACTACCTTCCAGAAATAGTGAGTTTGTTATTTACAATGATGCTTCATTTAAAGGACTTGGTTTTGTCCTTATGAGGAATGATCATGTAATTTCTTATTCTTCTCATCAGTTGAAACCTCATGAGTTAAATTACCCTACACATGATTTGGAATTAGATTCTGTTGTTTTCGCTTTAAAAATTTGGAGTCATCTTTTTTATGGAGGAAAATGTGAAATATATACTGACCAAAAAAGTTTAAAGTACATATCACTCAAAAATAATTGAACATGAGACAGAGGAGATGGTTGGAATTAATCATGGATTATGATTTCACGATACTTTACCATCCGAGAAAAGAAAATAAATTGGTTGATGCTTTGAGTCAAAAAATTAACTCTTCATTAACCATGCTACATTTGGAATGAGATCCTTTGGTTTTTGATTTGATGAAATTTGGCATAGATGTTTTGGGGGCAGGAAATTATTCTGTTTTGTTTTAGGTGTCTGTGAGATCATCTCTATTAGATAGAATTAAGAAAGTGCAAAAGGAAGACAATGAGTTACAGAAAAAGTTCAGTTGATCCAAAAAAACATGATAATAGCTCAGATAAGGCAGAAAAGTTATGTGGATAATAGAAGGAATGATATATATTTCATGGTAGGTGATCATGCCTTTCTCAATGTTTCTCTATGAAAAAGTGTGATACATTTTGGTAAGAAATGAAAGTTGAGTCTGAGGTTCATTGGACCTTATGAAATCATGGAGAAAGTGGATCAGTTGCTTACAGAGTGGAATTACCTCCAAGTTTATATCAGGTACACAATGTTTTTCATGTTTCAATGTTGAGAACGTATATTCTAGATCCATCTCATGTTTTAAGTCAAGAGGTAGTTTAGTTGGAAGGGAATCTCTCTTATGAGGAACAACCAGTCCAGATTCTTGACTGAAGAGAGAAAGTGTTGCTGAATAAGGTAATTCATTAGGTAATGGTTTTGTGAAAAAACCACATGTTTGAAAAGGCAACGTGGGAATCTGAAAATGTTATGAGGGATAAATACCACCCCATTTATTTGATAAGTGAATAAAATTATGAGGAAAAAATTTTCAAAAGGGGGGAAGGATGTAATATCCCAGGTAAATAAAGAAATAATAAATTTTTTTAATTAATATTTTGTGAATTAAATATTAATTTTACCTCAAAGGGGTTTTTATTTTAGATGTCATACCCGATATGAAACAACGAGTTTCTTTGAAATCTTACGTTACACAATAATAATATAGTATTATTATTTTAAATGGTAGTTAACCTCTAGTCGTTGGTATTAGTAGAAATGAACATAACTAACTACAATATTATTATACATGTTTGCTAAATGTTTTAACATTTATCCAATAAAATATAGAGGCTTAGAATGTGAATGAATCTAATTTTACGCATAATTTACCTTAAAGGTTAATTTACCACCTTTTGTTGGAGATCCATATTTAAATCTAGTTTTAGTAACTTTTATATGTTCTATTTGAAAAAAAATTCTTCTTTATAATAGGGATATAAAAATTTACTTTGGATGAAATTTTTGTATTTTTCTGATAAAATTTATTTTTATTAAATAGTGAAAAAATACAGTATTTTAATTCAAAATAGCCTTTTAATCTAATTTATTCATAAGGTTAGATTATCTTTTTAATTGGTTTTAAAGTTTAATTAGATTATTATTTTTCTATTTAATTAAATTTTGGTTATTGTATGTAATTTCACTATGAAATTGGACATAAATAATTTTCAATCTTTTGATAGTTAATATTTCTTAAAAACACGCCTTTTGTTTTGATAGCCGGAATTAATTTTAAATTAATTTCTTCCACTTCTGTGTTTTGAATTTGGAAAAATGGATTTCATATTGGTAATCAAGAGTTCCTAATTGTGTAAATAGGTAACTTTTATTTATTGACATTTTGAATATTTACTTCAGTAAAAATTTTATTTACCGTGGTTAAAGGGTAAATCTGGTAAATAAGGGTAAACAAATATTATTATTATAATATAAAATTACAATAACATGTGTCCTAATCCCATTGGATGATACATATCTGACCACAGGAAAACTTGGGTAGATTTTGGGACCCCATGGTGCCACTTGAGGGTTATAATGACACTTTATTTTAATTAACTTAAAGTAAAGGCAAACATGACATAATCAAATATCTTTTTGTAAATTAATTTTTACATGGGGTTATATAAGTTATCTATTACACTATAAATATTAATTAGAAATATAAATTTATTTCTTATATTATGGAAGTTTTTTATAATTTTTAGACATCATATAAATTAAATTATTGATGACATAATAATGATGTAGTGTTTACCTCATCAATATATGATTTTAATAAATAAGATTATAAAGATTACAATAATATCCAAAACTTTTCCATTTCTTATGGGATGATTTTATTTAGACCATGAGTCATCTTAGCTTCAACATTAAGGATTTTTGGACCTTTTTAAACCGAGGATAACTTTATAATAAAATAATTGTTTCAAACCATCCTAAAGATCCCCTCATCCCCCTTATGAAAGGACACCACTTCTATCCCATTCCTCACACCAGTAAAGCCACTTGGCTCACCCAAACCTTCTCAAATAATCTCTATGGAACCCTCTATTCCTCTTAGAATCATTAACGTAGTCATAGAGCACATTAATAAACCCTTTAGGTTAAAGAAATGGAGTTACACTATTTAAAGGTAACGTCTTCTCTTATGTACTTTTGTTTTATTTTACATCTCTAACCCCCTAAAATAATTTTATTACTTTATTTTACAACATATCCAGTATAATCAATATATTAGGATGTTTTTAGGAGAAGGATTAAAACTATATTAACACACACCTTCATCTAATGGGTGAAGAACATATTGTTTCTGTGGATGGAAAACTAACACCTCACGAAACAATGATTGTTCAATTATCTACTACTACCTCTCATGGTCACCAATAAGATGGAACTATATATATATATGATATATATTTTGTTTATGTTTTATTTATGCTTCTGTAATTTTCTTTTATATCATACCTTTATGGTTTCGATTATTGGTAAACGCGATAATTTCACTGGAGGAAGTGCGGACTACGACCCCCTCAAAGTGATATGACTCATTAATGACATTTGTGGGATGTATAAAGGATGGGTTTAATGATATTATATATGATATTATACTGGAATTATAATATAACTATGTATCATTATGTTTTAATTCTATTAAAAAAATACAAAATGAAAGTAGATTTCATGCATACGTACGGGTTACCGTCTCCATGAACGGTGCATTTCATTTCATACCTCCAAATGTTATGTACTATTATAAATACATGTATATACTGGATATATTTGATATATATGATATATAAATCATTAATATAATTATGGATATAATGGATATTTTCCACATGAACAAATTGCAATTATAAGAAGTTCATTTTTGACTCAAGTATCATATATCGACAAAACCACCATTATTAAAATAAATGATTACATAATGTTTCTAACATGGTGGTAAGTGATATAAAAGGAATAATAAACTTGAAAAAGGTTCTTAAGAAATTAGAAATTAACTTTAGTTTATTATTCAAGAGATTAAAGAATGATCGATTCAATTCAAACACGAGGTAAGGGACCTCGTCTCAATCTCCTTTCATTCATGCATCTTTTGTTTTAATACACGACTTGATTTATACGCTGTATAAACACATTTGAATTTTCATTTCATTCAAATAGAATCTTTTTATTGGAATCGTTTTACTAAATGTCAAAAAAATAATGTTTTTTAACGTAAGTGGTGACAGCGACCTTTCAGCCGCTACGATTATTATTTGATCTTTGGATTTCTTAAAAAGCCGTATTGTTTATAAAAAGGAAAATAAATACCATATACACTTTTATGTATTTTGTTAATAAAAATTGTTTTTATAATGGATTTGTTATGTTAATATATTTATGTGATATATTGTGATTGAAATGTGGAAATGTTTTCTTTACATTATATTTGTTGAATGTGTGATGATTTTATAATGGTACTCACACATTTAACGAGTGGTTACATGATAAACCAAAAGACAGGTGGTGCCATGATAAACCAGGATGAGTGGTTAGGTTATAACCTACAATGCATTGGGTATGGAAGTCGGTCGTATGCCTATTCCATTTAGTGATATGTGTGGAAGTTGACGGTATGGTTATTCAATTTAAGTATGTTTATGTCCCATGTTACCTGTATATTTATTATGTGTTATTTGTATGGGTTTAACAGTATTTTTTGGTTAAAAATGGGTAAGAAATGATATTTTATTCAGTGAAGAGTATTTAATACTTAATAAAGGTGAAAAGTATTACTTATGATAAAGTTTTATTGGTTTACTTGTTGTTTTATAAAATATAACAGTTTTCCTTCTTTGTGTATCCCTTATTATGCTATTTCAGCTCATCCCAGCTTTTTGAAATGTTTTTTCATAGGACATAAAATGGAAAAGTGTCAAGGATGGGATCAAGGAAAATTCATGCTGTCTAAAACATGGATATAGAAATGACTCTTTTTTTCAAGAGTTTTTATTTTATGAAAAAATTGAAACTGGGTAGAAGTTTCAACCTTGTAATTTTTAAGATTTAATTTAATAGTTATGGCCTAATTATATAAAACTCTAAACATGATAAGATCCTCTATGTGAATTATTCATTTAATTCATGATTATGTAATGTTTAAGGCTGAGTCCTAATAGTCGGTTCATTATTAAATAACATTGGAATGATGACAAGAGATAAAGTCTCAAAAGACTAATTAGTTTAGTAGCCTTGGAAGTACTAGGTACACACATAAGATTTAAATTATATTATAAAATTAAAAAACTACAACATTGTGTCCCCTTTTAACACACTCATATCCCTTAGCCTATTCCTGTAGGTTAATCATAATACACTTATTCACATCCAGGTAAATAATAACATAAGAAAGGGGTGAGCTCATATGCTAAGTAAGGATAACAATATAGAAGAAACTATCGTAAATAAGAACAAACATTTAAGGAAATGTATAAGAGTTAAAAAATCCTTTTAAAATTAAACATTATCTAATATGGAAATTATAAGTCAAATAATTATATTTACTTATTCACATGGATATTCTAAAGTTCCAATAATCACATGTAATATCCATAACTAATTTCATAATGATGTAATGCATAATGCTAGACATCATAATCACATAGTCAAGGCCTCATGCCAAGACTAAAAATAAGATTTTTTTCAAGGACTTGTTCCAAGACACTAGTATATCTCACGAGACCTACTGATGCATCGAGGAGCTATAGCAGGCTCCACCCATCACTTACTAAGTACCATTCATTCCTCAAATGAAAATATTGAAACATAACATAAACATTCATATTAAAACTAGAATATGAAATGTTAATACTTTAACCATAAACAATGAATGGTATAAAAATATAAATCCATAGTCAAACATATCACAAAACCATAAATATAATATAGAAGATTTTATCATAATAAAACAACTTCAAACAAGTGTAAAATCCCTCAATGCTTGTAGACATTGATGAAATAAAACTATTTGAGAGAAATTTTGAAATCATTTAAAAGTCACGTAATTATAAAAAAAACATTTATTTTGAAAAATTTTTTAGAAGCCTTTAAGGGAAGATTTGAATGTGTTATAACAGTGGAAAATAGCCACACCCACCATATAAGTGAAAAAACATTCTTACCTAATTTTTTCAAAAAGGTCACAAAATACCTTGTTTCGAAAACGACAGAAAGATTCCTCTAATTTTTTTTATAGAAATTAAAAATTGGGTATAAATGACATTAAAACATATTATAGGAAATATTAAAAATGTTTTGAGATACATTTTTATGAAAAGATTATGTGGATGATAAAGAAGTCCCAGTAGATATTTACATATAAACAACCTCAGATAATTAAAGAGATTGTAAAATTAACCCTTACCTTGTAATTTTCCTTAGTTGAGGGTAGGTTAAAATATAGTATAATTGTGAAATAATTGTTACTAAATTATACAAGAACCACATATATAAATATGATATCATATATGATCTTATAATATTGCTTTATTTATGATATTTTAGTAGAATCATCATTTCGGGTGTTAACTGAATTGTTTTACTTTATATGTTTTGTTATGTAAGTCATGTTTGTTATGGATAGGATGTATTTGATTCATATAAAAAATGATATTATTTTATTAAACATTATTTTTTTAATCTTAATATTAAATTCATTCTTGAGTGGTTACGATGGGGAATGAATCTTGTCAAATTCGTGGAGATGGTTATCCATACATACACATGAGCGGAAATATCATTCTATTGATGGTGAAATAGTGTTTAATTGGATTTTTTATCATATATAAAAAATATTTAACATATTATATTTTTTATTTACATAAATTATACTCATTATTATACCCATCCAAATAATGAATTGTTTAATAACAAACTACACCACGTCATGGATACGGTAAGCTGTACGTACGCACGTATGGTGACTTTATCATTAATAGGATAGATAGAATAATTGTTATGGTTGTACCATATTTATAATAACATCATAGTATATAGAAGGTACTAGAGTTATTATTCTGGTATGGAAACAACAAATAAAGAGGAAGTGGGAGAAGAAAATAACTTTGAAAGAGGTGATGACATAATTACATCTTCTTCGGCTGCTTCCTTTTGATTTGATCAAAAGGGATAATTAGGTTGGGTTTTTATTCAAATTAAGGTCGACATGGTTAATTGAGGGTTGTTGGGAGGATATTTGAGTAGGTTTTGGATGATCTAAATGGCTTTGTAGTTGTGATTTTGAGATAAGGGAAGTACTATTTTATAATAGAGGTGAGGTTGACTTTAGGAAAAGCTTCAAATATTAATTTATTATACAATCATATTTGGTTTATAATGGCTCCAAAAGAATTTATTTCGTGTATACGGTGGGTATGAGTCTACAAAATCTCAACAAATAGGTTTTATATAGTTTTAGGTCACCATATTAACCTTATCTTTTAGATTTTACTCTTAGTTAAATAGTTTAACTTTTACAATGTATTTTTGCATTATTATAATAAATGGTTAATAAACATACTATAAAAATCTAATAGAATCCAAAGTAGTTCATTATTGACATATCCAACCTTATATAAGTCTTTTGGATGAAGCTTATATTTTTATTAATATTATATCAATTAATAATATAGTATTTGTTTTAAAAATTCATTTATGTCAATTTTGACACTATTTTGTATTTGGTTTTTTTGAAAAGGCAACAAAACATGATTACTTCAAAAAAACATTACATCAATCCTAACATGTCATATCAACCTAAAAAATTATTTTAATTCATCAAAAGTCTCAATTTACCTTTATATGGATATTTATAATATTAATTATTTTAATATTTCATTAATAAGGTAATTACTACATCAGTATTGTGTCATAAATAAATTTAATTATTTAACATGTAAAAATTATAAATAAAATACCATTATGTAGACAATAATATTTTATTTCTAATGAATATTTATTTTCGAATTTATATTATGTATAAACCTATATTAAAAATTTTTTAGTTATGAAAATTTGAATTCAACAATTTTAACTCTTCTTTAAATAAAATAATAATAAATTTCCTAATCTAATTCATGAAGATAAAAGAGGATCATATTTTATATCTAAGGTTTATTTAGGTCTAGAAAAATGTATACAATAGAATCAGTACATGTGTTATGTTAATTATAATATCATTTTTACCTTTAATTTCTCTATTTATTTTAAACTATGGTAAATAAAATTCAAAATTTACTATTCAAAAAAATTATTTTCATCTTATTAAATGACATTTTACTTACCGATATCAACTATTATTATTGGATTTTGGAAATTCAATTCACGGAAGCGGTAAAATTATGTTTTATGCAAATTGGAAAATGTTCTTAGAAGGTGGGTAAAAGACGTTACGAAATACAATTAAATTTTATATATGTAATTTTATTATAAAATGAATCCAATGAATTACATTGAACTTATATATCTATTATGTATCTATTTTGAATTAAAATAAATTTATATAAAATAAATTATTATTTGAATAAAAAATCGGTTTTAAACAGTAACGCAATGTTTTTCACTATTCATCAAAAATTGAAAGTTTTCAGAAAAATACCAAAACATTACCCTAAGAGAATTTTGATATTCCGAATCCAAAAATGACGTACATTTTAAATCATAAAATTTATAAAATTTCAAAAATTGGGTATAATTATTCATAACGGATAGTTTGATTGGTCGTGGTGTGCTTTAATTTGATGTTGCGTACAACACATTCTATTGCATTATTCAAAGAGAAATGTACCGTGGAAGCTTGGGGTGTTACAAAATATATTGAAACCTACATAATACAATGAATAATACAAAATTATTTTTAATATTTAAAATATAGATTTTACGATTATCCCAAATTTTTTTAATAATTTTTACTAAATTTTAATAATTATACCTAATTATTCTTAATTGTTTCTTATTATCCCAAATTATTCCTAATTATATACAGTTATTCCAAATTATCCCTAATTAATCCTAATTATTTCTAAATATTCCTAATTAGAGCAATTTATTACTAGTTCTTACTATTAATTACTATTTATTTCTATTTATTACTATTTATTAATTTTTACTACTATTTATTACTAATTATTACTAATTAAAACTAATTATTACTTTTTATTACTATTTATTACGAATTATTACCAATTATTTTTGTTTATTACAATTTATTACCATTTAGTACTAATTATTAACATTTATTACTAATTATTACAAATTATTAACAATTATTACTAAATATTACTAATTATTACTAATTATTACTAATTATTACTATTTATTAATATTTATTCCTATTTATTCCTAATTTTTACAATTTATTACAATTTATTACAATTTATTACAAATTATTACAAATTATTACGTATTATTACAAAAATATTTCCATTTATTATCATTTATAAATAATTATTACTATTTATTAACAATTATTACTATTTATTGCTATGCATTCCTATTTATTACTATTTATTCATAATTATTACTATGTATTGCTAATTAAACCAAATTAATATTAATTAATCCCAATTATTCCAAATTATTCCAAATTATTTTTAATTATTACTAATTATTAAAAAGTATTACTAGTTATTACTAATTATTATTAATTATTGCAATTATTACTAATTATTAGTAATTATTGTTAATTATTACTAATTATTACTAAATATTTCAATGTATTTCAAATTATTACTAATTATTTCTTATTATCACTAATTATCACTAATTATTACTAATAAAAACTAATTATTACTATTTATAAATATTTATTTAAATTTACTACTTATTAACGTCAATTTTTACTAATTATTGCTAAATATTACTAATTGTGAATATTCCTTAATAATTTTTAATAACTTTTCTAATTTATACTAATGACTACTAATTAACAAAAATTAATATAATAACTATTAATTAGTACTAATTAATACTAATCCCACATAATTATTTGTAAAAAAATCATGCAAAATTAAATGATCTAATTCTAATTAAATTTAATAGTGGTTAATTAAAAATTATTATAACTAATAAAAAATAAAATAAATTAACTAAAAATTAAAAGACATAAATAAATACCTTAAAACAGAATCATTCGAAGGATATAAGGTGTGAATATTGCTCAAATTTAGAATTTTAAACGTTGAATGATTTTGAGAGAAAAATTGTAAGTAAAGAGGGAGAGATGGGTAGGGAAAGAGTTGAATGAGGGAAAATGAATGGGGTGTATATATAGGTCAGATTATTTATGATGGGTCCTATTGGAAATACATACTATGACTAAAAATGTATTTACGGTAGGAGATAAGTCTCGACATAAATACTAAAAAATGCCACTGGGTATTTGCGACGAGCTTTTATACTCATTGTAAGTACCCTTCCAACGGTGCGGCGTGCAACTTGCACAAAACCATTTGGGACAGGGACCGTCTACCCATCATAAATAATTAGTTATTTGTGACGGGGAGAGTGTCCCGTCACAAATACCCCATCATAAATACCCATTTTTCTGTAGTGGTGTAGCCTTTATAATTATCGTGGCTCCTTGATACGGGATTATAGGATGAAGACCTTGAATTTGCAGGCACCCCATTGGGTGTGTCATTTAACTGAATGGACTATTATACTGGTATATAGAATTGGATACGTTAGTGTGATCTTTTACACCTAGCCTTCGGATGTCAAGTGTGAATTGAATTGTTTTACTATAATTGAGTGGAATAATAATTGGAATTGTAATATCAATTGTGAATTGATTTGATAAATAAAATAGATTGGATAACCATGCCATTGGCTTTGGCTATGCAATAGCTTTATGAAACATCAATTGCTTGTTATAATGTTTTCCCATGTGAGTTAAATAGTGGATATCGTTATAAGCTTGGCCAATGGCTTGAGTCACCTTTGAGGTGAGATATAATTGTGATGTTCCTGATTTTGAGCATGACATAATTAAATGAAATTAATTATATTATATTGAATTAATTGAATGATTATATGCCTTGGGTGAAAAATGGATTCAATGAATATATTCCAAGGATGGAATTATTTGGATTGAACCTTTTATATGCTAAAGTGACACATGGACTTCCTAACAGACATCCAAGGATCGACTCTTAGGTGATGGCTATTATATTGTGAGTGATACTTGGAATTCTATATTTATTACCAAGGATAGACTTAAAGAGAATTTGATGATATATTCCATGAGTGATACATGGGATACCTTAGTGGAACACCAAGGACATACTCTAATTGTAGAGATGTTATACCACACCAAGATTAATACCTGGGTTTGTGTGAGGATTTCCATAGATGGGATTGTTGGGTGTTGCTGTAATGTCTCAAAAATTTCAATGTATTTTTTTAAATTATATAGATTAGTTCAAAACATGGTGTTGAAACGAAACATGATTATGAGGCCTGGGTGCTTGGAATAATTGTTTAATGTTTTTTTAATAGAATTCATGTACGATTTTGGTAACTTCTAAACTAGTGCCTAGATTAAAAATCTAAGGCCACCATTGCATTCGGAATGTTGAATTTTCCTTAAGAAGGACCGAACTTCGTTTGGTGTGAGTCGATGGTAAAGTTAATTGTTGGGCGTTTTAAAGAAAAAAATTAAATAAACTTAAGAAATTTTATTTTATTCAAAATTTCCAGGTGCAACGCAACGACGAGTCATCTATTTCATTTCATAAATGAAACAGCATAATGATGTTGCGATTAACATAAAAGAAATACTGAAATTTTTTCCTCCATTTATTGGATTATTATGGATACGGGATTAGGAGAGGATACTAGAGTTTTCCCTAAAGCTTGGAATGAATTTTGTTGGCGAATGACGATCAGCGACGAACGGTGGATCACCAATGACAATGAACGCCACCTCCTCTTCGAAGGATTTCGTCAACAACGATGGATTCTAGATAAAACATCGATGAAAGATGATAGTGAGAATCTGTTCTTCATCAACGATCGATCCAATCCTCGAGGTAGGGGTTTATTTCTAAGTGATTTCTTTCTTTTCCCATTCTTTGATTTGAGCTATGAGTGTGGATCAACCCTTGAACAGGTTGACCTGTGGATCGATCACGTATGCAGGACGGTTTTGATTGGAGGGACTTGAATCGGGTTATACATGTTTTGATGAGATCAATGTAGAGTTATTAATATCCTTACCTAATCTCAATTATAACGCGAATGGATCAGGGCCGACACAAACTAGGCCAAGATCCATACGTTATGGGTGTTCTTGTGTTCTTCCCGTTTCTCACGTCGTAAAGATCTAGGCCGCCGTTCAGCAGTTGATGATGACGACAATCCATAGTCCAGGCGAGACCGCAGTCGCAGATCTGCCTATGGCGGGAGGCCGCGGGATATGGTGGCGTCAGGTGGATGACCAATGGCATGGGATCCAGCGGTCATGGAAGGTTGTGGCCAGGAGGACCGCGATAGATGGGGGGGGGGGGGCTGTGGAAGACGCAACAGGGAACAACACTCCAACGAGACGGTGGTGGTGACCAACTATGTTCTTCTGGAGGGGATGTGTCGCATGCTGCATCATGAGTGGGGAAACTGGCCAACTTCCGGGGCCTGGTCTAAGCTGTCAGGCTGGCATAACGGGCCGGGTTGTACTAGAAGCTAGGGTCAGTCTAACTGGCCTAGACAGAACCCATACCCCACTAGCCCCTTTCACTAAAATGTTCATAACTATCAAACCATATGTCTGATTGAAAATCCGTTTGTGTAATTGGGAACCTCTTGATGAAGAGGTCATTTTGAGATTATCTAATTTGGTATTCTTTGGTCTTGAAATATAACTTTTTTCTTGAGGAGTAGGTTCTCCCAGAATAAGCACGCTACAAGTGGAAATCATGTGGCCGGCTGTGATGAGAAGACAATGACTATGGGTCAAAGTGACTCAGTGGCTCTAAGTGACTTAGCAGGTATAATTGACTCAGTGGGACTAAGTGACTCAGAAATACAAGTTGTTATGTGATACATTTGATTATATTACTTTTCATACTTTTTATTTATATCTGTGTGAGCTGACAATACTTCATGTGTACTTTCCTTTGTGGTATTTTATTTCTGGTATCACCTTTTAGGTTTGGGATCCTTACTGCGTACTATTTTAATCACCCATGAATGAGATTTACCTGCACATGTAGTGTCTTGTGAAGATGAAAAATGTTTTGATAGAGACCATGGTGGTCCAGGACCCGGTGTTCCTCAGTGCGATCCGGTTGACGAGGTGTACTTCTACGACTATAGGCAATGGCCCTTCACTAACCCTTTGGGTAGGGATTTCTACTGATGAGCTATTCGTGACCAGTTTACTAATTTTTTATATATTTCCTTTTGCTGGGCTTGTATACTGACCCATTTACATCCAGTTTCATACTGTTAATTTCAATGGTTGTCTTTGTGGCATGCATGGTTTACTAAATGTTTAATTTTCAGAATTTGTGGGCTTGCAGCTGTGCTCGTGCATACAGGTTTAAAAGAAATTCCCCCATTTGTGAGATATGCCTACTCGGTGCTATTAAACAACAACTAGAATACTGGAGGTAGGCTTGGGGTATTCACCGCACAGTCTACACTGGGACGGGTCATGATAGAGTAGTATTAAAGCGGTTCAGTTACACATTGGGACAGAGAGTCTATGATATGGGTTTTGGGAAATAATTTTATGTGTTTTGAGTTCAGCTTTAAGGTGACCGAATCTAGTGTTAATGCGGCGACCAACGTATCAATACACTAGGATTCTGGTCACCTGATTTCTGAAATGGAACATGGAAACACTGGTTATATGGAAATAAATGGTACGTGTATTATATAGGATTTTGAGTATGTTCCCTTTTCCTTCTTGGGTCAGCTCACTTGGTATATTCTATTGACTGTGGTTCAACTTAATCTGTTTTTGGATGCCTCCAAGTAGACAACCATCTAGGATTCAGTTACATAACCATGAGGATGGTACGCAAAATAATGAGGCATCGGTATAGGGACTAGTACCGGAGGTAGCCCCACCGGGTGGTGCACCAGTGTTACCACTACCCATCAATCAACAGTTACTACCAGCACTACCAATAGAGGACGCACACAAGAGCAGTGAAATAAAAGATTTCTAGAGGCAGATACCTCCCAGGTTTAGGTGTGAGACTGACCCCCAGGTGGATGAGGATTGTATTGAGGCAGTTACATGATTCTTCCATCTAGTAAGGACACCTCTCGACCAAATGGAAGTCTTATCCAAGAGACTTCTTTAGGAATAAGTGGGGAGATTTTTGAGCATGACTTTCCAAAAAAATGTTGAGGTGACCCCTACTTGGATAGACATTGAGAACCTCATCAAGGAGGATTTATTTCCAGCGATGTTACGCTCTATGTGTATACATGAGCTACCAGACCTATAGTAGGGTATCATGACAGTAGCAGAGTACTCAGTGAGATTCACTGATCTTTCTCACTACTCCATAGACATGATACAATACTCATTCTTTAGGGATCGATCTTTTGAGCAGGGACTATGCTAGGAGGTTAGGGAGTCCATGGTGTCTTATAGAATCCCTACTCAGGATGCGGTGTTAGAGCGATCATTACCTATGGAGAGATTTATGGTAGAGAATGTGCTAGTAGCAGGAGCTACCAGTAGACACCAGGTGGAGTAGACTTCAGCAGTAAGTAACAAGAAGCAGACGCAGGGACCCAAGCAGGTCAACCATTCCAGGGGATGACCCCAGGACACAGGGTTAATGGTACAAAGCTCCCAAGATAGAGGGAGTAAGTATAAGATGAGGTTGTGTTACTCATGTAGTGGTTAGGGCCATATGAATCATGATTTTATGAATCTCTATAAAGTTTACCAATAGACGGTCGAGGGATCACCGAGGAAGAGAAAGAGGGTTGATCAGGGTGGTCCACATGGAGGTGGAGGTGGAAGGGGAATAGGAAGCATGAGAGGCGGTGGGAAGAGGCTCAAGGTACCACCACCACCACCCCCAAGTGGTTCTCTATAGACTCTGGGAGCTGGTAGATAGGGGAATGACATGCTTTTGGTGATAGAGGCCTATGATCCTGACCCTCCATAGATGATTAGAGGTATGATCTGTATCTCCTCTACCTTAGTTGTAGTTCGTATAAACATAGGTTCTAGTCACTCTCTCTTTTCTAATGTACTTGTTCAAAGTTTAGAGATTCTGCTAGAACCATTCGCTCAATACTTACACTTAGAGACTTCTATTGTAGGGGATTTGATGATCACACACTATTTCTAGTGGTGCGATATTACTCTTGGAGGCAAGTGCTTTGACAGGGATCTCCTAGTAATGGCATCATAGCCTTATGACATCATTCTGGGTAACAACTGGTTATCCATAATCCATTCTAGGATTAAATATTTTAGGCGCAAAGTGTGGTGTGTCTATAGAGATGAGACCATCTTTTTCATTAACAATAAAATGGGAACGATTGCAACAAAGGACATACTTTCTCGGAAGAGGGTGTATCTGATCACTCAACATTTTTATAGCCTAACCCTCGGTTCAGTGGATGATAGGATTCCTCAGTTTCTTTTAGTGGTGGATGAGTATGAGGACATCTTCCTTGAGGATGTTTCGAGATTACCTCCTCATAGGGAGGTTGACTAATGAATTGATATGTATTGTGGGATGGAACAAATATCCAAACCAACATAGCGGATGGCTCCTACGGAGCTTTGTGAGTTGAGGTTATAGCTAGAGGACCCATAGAGGAAGGGCTCTGTGAGGCCCAGTGTTTCACCATGGGGGGATCAGTTATGTTTTAAAAGAAGGAAGACAATAGATTGAGACTTTATGTGGAATACATATGCCTGAAACACGTGATCGTGAAGAAGAAATATACACTACTAAGAATCGATAATCTATTTGACCAGCTGAAGAGAGAAAGGTGGTTATGGAAGATAGACCTTAGGTTTGGCTATCATCAGTTTCATGTACAAGTTGAGGATATACCCAAGACAACCTTCAGATGTTAGTATGTCCACTATGAGTTCTTAGTGATGCTATTCAGTGTGACGAATGCCCAAGCAGTGTCAATGGGACTCATGAACAGGATCTTCCAGCCTTACGTTGTCTAGTTTGTTGTGGTCTTCATTGATGACATCCTGGTGCACTCAGTGCCTGAGGAAGATCACACTACACACCTTAGGATAGTCCTAGATACACTCTGGGAGAACCACCTATATGGGAATCTCTCAAAGTGTTAGTTTTGGACTTAGAAAGTCCACTTTCGGGGACAAGTCATTTCATAGGATCGAGTTGCAGTGGATCTATAGAATATAGAGGCAATGATTACGTGGGATCCACCTAGAAGCATGATCAAGGTTCAGAATTTCTTGGACTTTGATGGATATTATAGAAGTTTCGTGCCAAAATTTTCTAGGGTAGAAGCACCTTTATCATCTTGAACATGGAAGGGAAAACCCTTCATATGGGCAAAGATGTGCCAGAAGAGTTTCTAGGAGTTAAGGGGGAGACTGACGAGCACCCCCATCTTGAGACTATCATAGGAGGGCAGTGGGTATGTAGTGTTCTAAGATGCATTAGGGTCCAGATTGGTTGTGTTCTAATAAATGGGAAAGAAGTAATTTCCTACGGTTCATGGAAGTTGATGAAACATGAGAAGAACTACCTGAACTATGATCTTGATCTAGTAGAAGTGTTATTTTCATTGAAGATGTGGTGACACTACATGATGGGTGAGCGGTATCCCATATACTCCTACCACAAAAGTCTCAGGTATATCTTCTCCCTAAAGGACCTGAACTTGAGGAAACAAAAAATGGCTACAGTCCTTCCAATATTAGGAATTCAATATATTATATACTTTTGGTATGGTGAACATGGTGGTTAACACACTCGGTAGGACATCCCTGTTGCAGTTTCTGAGTTTGGTGTTTGTGTATTTAGTAGCGATGAAGATATTCTATGTGGATGTTGATGGATCATCTTACCTTTAGTCGTTGGTTGTGACTACCCCAATCTTACAACATGTTAGGGATGAAAAACACGGGGATGTCAAATGTGTCACCCGACGTGCTCTGTTATCCACTAGGAAAGCCTCTTATACATATTCAAGTGGTGGGGAGCATGTCGTCCTTTTAAGAGGGTGAAATATTGTACCAGTGATGTTTTGAGAGGAGGTTACGAGGGAGTTACACACCTCCACTTTGCTGGTAAATCCAAGAGTGGATAATATGTACCTGGATCCTTGACATCATCTCTGGTGGATGAGGATGAAGAAGGTAGTGGAAGAGTTCGTTTCTTGGTGCCTCACTTTTCAGAAAGTGAAGGCAGAGCACCGGGTTCCAGTAGGCTTGAGTCATCCACTTGAGGTACCTGAGTATAAGTGGGATTGTATATTGATGGATTTTATAATAGGTTTATCATGCATGTTTAGGGGGAACGATACCATCTGAGTTATCATAGACCGACTCACCAAGTCATCCCACTTCAGACCCACCCAAGAGATAAGTTCTATATTGATATTGGGATTCCACTATGTTTAGGAGATAATTTTGCTTCATGGGGTGCCTTTGACCATCACATTAGAATATTATTATGCTTCACATCCTGACAATGGAGGGGATTATAGGAGGCATTCAGGACTCATTTGTGATTTAGAACGGTGTTTTCTCCCCAAATGGATGGCTGGAAGGAGAGGACTATCCAGTTTTTAGAGTACTTGCTTCAGTCTTGCATCCTAGACTTTGGTTATAGTTGGGAGGAATGCCTAGCATGGGTGGAGTTTTCATAAAATTATAGCTACCATTGTACCATTGGTATGGAACCGTTAGAGGAACTGTATGGGTGACCATGTAGGTTACAAATATACTAAAAAGAACGCAAGGGAGTCAACACTCATGGGTCCAAAGTTGGTACAAGATACCTCTGAGAAGATATAGATCATTGAGTTGTGGACGAGGACTACACAGAGGAGGAAAAAATCATATGCTGATAGGAGATGGAGGCTCTTGCAGTTCGAGTAGGGAGAACATGTGATCCTTTGGGTCTCACCTCGATGGAGATTATGGAGATTTGTCAAGGGTGGCAATTTTTCTCAAAGATTCATCAGTTATTTCCTGATTTTGAGCAGATTTGGTGAGGTGGTGTATAAGCTAGCTCTTCCCCCATAGATGAATTATGTTCATGATGTCTTTCACATGTCTTAGCTGAGGACAAACAAGCATGATCCATTGCACATCATCAACTGTTATGAGTTATACATTGATGATGGGGAAACATTTGCGGAGTTATCACTAGAGATAGAGGATCGATAGGAGTAGGTCCTTCTTTGATGGCTGATTCCTCTAGTGCATGTTCGATGATAGAACCTGAATCTCCAAGAAAGAACTTGGGAGCAGGAGGCTCAGATTCATGATCAGTATACCAATTTTTTTGTTTAGAACATGTTTTGGCTTTCGAGGATGTAAATCCCTATCTTGGAGAAAATGTAATATCCTGAAAATTTCCATGTATTTTATTTGAAATTATATGGATTAATTCGAAACTTGTAGCTAATATTACACATGATTTCGAGGCCTGGGTGTCTGAAATAATTGTTTGAACTTTTTTTATGGAACACATGTTCGGTTTTAGAAACTTCTAAACCGGTTCTCGGATTAAAAATCTGAGGTAACCGTTTCATATAGAATGGTGAATTTTCCTTAGGAAGGACCTAACCTCGACTAGCATAGGTTGAGGGTAAAAGTAAATTTTTGGGCATTTTAAAAAAGATAATCATAAGAATGTTTTTTTAATTCTAAAGGTCTGGCTGCATTTCAACACTAAGTCAGTTGTTTCATTTCAAAAATGAATGAGCGTAATGATGCTGCGAATCCATGTAATAGAAACTCTAAAACCAATTTCCACTATTTAATGTATTATCAAGGATACAAGATCAAGAGAATATCCTAGAGTTTTCTTTGAATCTTTGAAAGAATTTTGTTGGAGAACAACGAGCAGCGATAAATGACAGATCACCTACGATAAATAACACCCCTCTTATTCAAAGGATTTCACTAACAATGATGGATTACGGATTGAGGAACGATGAATGATGACATTATAGATCCGTTCTTTACCAATGATGAATACAATACTAATGTTTGGGGTTTATTTCTATGTGATTTCTATCTTTCCCCATTCAATGATTTGAGCGATGGATGTGGATCAACCCACAAATAGGTTGACCCATGAATCGATCATGTATATGGGATGGTTTTGATTACGGGGAATTTAATATGAGTCATCCATGTTTTGATGAGATCCATGCTTAGAGTAACTAATCTCCCACATGATTTAAATTACAGTGAAGATGTATCATAGAATACATAAACAAGGCCCAAATCCATCCATTTTGGGCATTCATGTATTCTTCCCATTTATCATGGCACAAAGATCTAGGTCACTGGCTTGAAGGTCGGTTGTGACAACAATTTGTGGTCTAGGATGGACTCTAGTGGAGGATTGTCCAATTATAGGAGGCTATAGGAGATGGCGGTGCCAGGTGGATGACCATCAGTATGGGAGATGGTGGTGGCAGAAGGCCACAGCAAGGCGGTCCATAGTGGTGACAGACTAATGCGGCCAAGTAGGCTACTGGCTCGAAGGCCAGTGGTGGAGAAACATATGGAAACAATCGTGGCTGATGCGATAGGTGGGCTACATCACGTGGCAAGGAACCGCAATCCAGTGGGACCACGATGGAGGACTCATGGTGGCCAACAGATTCATTTAGCAGGGATGCAGCACCCAATGCATCCGGGGTGGAGCACTGGCTCGCTCCATCAGGCCGAGATGGGTAGGCGGGTTAGTGTAGTGGGCTGGGTTGGCAAGACCCGGGTCGGTTCAGCTCGGGTTAGGTGACAGCTAGACCCAACAAGCCTCTTTTCACTTAAATTACCATAACTCTGAAACCGTACATCCAATTGATTAGCTATTTACGACATTGGGACCCTTGAAACAAGGATGTCCTTTTCAGAAACACTAATTAGATATTCATGGTAATTGATATACAACCATAGGCTTGAAGAGTAGGTTCTCCCGGAACAAGAATTCTATGAGTGGAAATCCTATGGTTTTCTGTGACAAGAAGACTATAATTACAGTTCTATGTGACTCAGTGGGTCTAAGTGACTCTGCCGATATAAGTGAAGTGGGTATAAGTGATGCATTAGGTCTAAGTGACTTAGTGGGTCAAAGTGACTCAGTGGGTCTAAGTGAATCAACAATACCGGGTGTTCTATGATATGTCTGATAGCCTTTATTTTTATACTTTTGATTTATACCCGTGTGAGATAAAAATACCTCATGCATACTTTCCTTTGTGGTTTGGGGTTCTTACTGAGTACTATTTTACTCATCCCTGTAGAGGCATTTCCCACGCGTCTTGTGTCTTGTGTAGATGACTGACGCTTTGATAGATACATTGGTGGTCCAAGACTAGGTGGTGCTCAGTGAGATCCGACAGATGATGTGTACTTCTATGACTACAAGAAGGGGCCATTCAATTACCCTTTGGGTTGGATTTTATATTAATGAGTTATCAAATAATAGTGTACACATTTTTTATAGATTTCCTTTTGTTGTTCTTGTATACCGGCTCCTTTAATTTTAGTTTCATACTATTACTCTCAGTAGTTTTTTTAGTGGCATGCATGGTTTACTCAGTGTTAACTTTTCATCATTTTTGGGCTTGAAACTAGGTGCATGAATAAAGGTTTAAAGTAAATGCCTCCCATTTTTGAGATAGGCCTATTCGGCACTAGTTTCCATCCCCTATCATATTGGAGTTAGGGTTCGGGAAGTCACAACCTGAACCCCACTAACATGGGTGGTGATAATTGGTTTATATTATACGAGGTGTGATAGTTGGATTCTAAAATTTGAATTTCAATGATGAGATCATGTTCAAAATTTATTAAGGAATGAAATGTTTTATATGACACATATTACAAGACCCAAAAAAATATTGGATATGGTATTGACAACCAATTTATGGCTAGCCTATTTAGGCATCCATTGCTCACCCATCTATGGGAGACATCAGGCTTGGAGCCAAGTCTTGAGACTTATTAATTAAATAAAATTTAATCATTAAATGAAATACATTATAAATGACAAGTGTCTGACTATTTATGCAGAGAATTATTTATTAAATTAAATTGAATAAATGAAAATGTTATAAATGAGAACCTGTACATTATAGGATATTTACATTGAATACTTCCTTTTCATATTATATTTCAGCCTACACAATATTATTATTATATACTCACTAACTAGATGGAACTTGACCTTGGGTGGTTTCATACTGGGATTTAGTCTCACACCCTGTTCAGGCAGCCTTGGGTACCTAAAAGGATTTTATGAGTGTATATATTGATAAGGGAAATCTCCCTATTATACGTTATTGATTTCTTCATAGGAGGAGGGGAGCATGGGACTGAGCTAAGGCTTGTGATGCTAGCATGTAAATTTTTTGGCCTCTTTGTACTTTTGTTCCATGTATTGTAAAGATTCATTGTATACATGTTTTGGATGTTTTTTAGAGACATATGACATATGCCATAATCATTGTCTATAATCTACCTTTGGATATTTCCATCAATTCCTACTGGTTAGCTATTATCTATATGATTTACTGCTTCAGCTATTTATATATTCTTTTTATTCCACTATGCTATACTCTGGTGATGAGGGAATATACTCCCATGTGATACACCTAGGCCCTCACTGCTAGTCAGCAACATCTGGTATTTGGGGAGACGTCCTTGAGACCATGTGGCCATCTAGGATTGAGGCACTATTGAGTTTCATCAATGTCTTGGACGTTATGAAGTGGTATTGCGGTTTTCTTTTCTAGTTTACCTTACTAATTTGTGACAAAGAAGGTATGTTAAGGAATATGTATTTAGTTATGAGGAAGACCTCAGCATAACTAAAATGTATATAGGATAAATCCAAATTTCCTTGAATTAAATTTTTATTTTCTAGACTTTTCCTATTACAATTTATTTTATTCCATCATTGGGTGATGCACTTGAATTGTGATGTTATTATTGATCCGATTGTAGTTTCTATTTTGTTGCAACCTAATTAGATGAGGGTATTACGACTCATGAATCATTTAGGAACTTTAAATAAAAAACATTCAATGAATTTTTTCATGCCATTTAGAATTCCTTACTTACTGCATACTTTTTTATTGGTGTCATGATATATGTACTTTCTATAATGATAGGTATTTTTGAACATGTTATGCTGTGAATTTGGTAGATTCCAGACATTGGTTATTGAGGAGTATGGGACCTTGTGGAATATAATTTAGCTAACCATTAGTTCAAACTTTTAAATTGAATTATGGCATAATGTTAAATGAGTATGGATTCAAATGGAAATACAAAAATTAATTCAAGTGGAAATGAAATGGTAAATGAATGTGGCAATGAAATGGAAACTGAAATTTCTTATAGAAGATAACTTGATCCAGACCCGAACATAGTAGTGGGTAGTAGGCAGTTTCTAGGGATTTTATATATGATCTGTATGACGCATAGAACTTACTCTAGGAGTAGGTAGAGGGGTGTGTTCTTATATAGGAAGTCTTGTGTCAATCCTTTTCTATATTTGTGATTTTGAGTTTTGGCCATTGATAATGATATTAAAATGAGGTGTGTTATTGGCATTATAAAGGAATTCCACCATGCAGAACACAAATTTTATACTAGGAAGGAGGAGATGACCACACTATAATATTGGTGATCCATAAATACTGGTAGATTCTCTAGAAATGGTAGCTTCTGAACTAGTAGTTGTTCCGGATACATGTGTTGAGGCATAGATCCATAATGATTTATTTGCACTTCATGCAGACTATTCTCGAATCACTATGACCTGCCATGACTATGGTGGAATTGACTCGTGAATTCCAAAATCAGAATCCACCAATGTTTTTGGGGGATTTCATACCATAGTCTATGGAGTCCTGTCCAAAGGCCATGATTTCTATCTTTGTTCATATAGTGATGCATCTTAAGAGGAGGGTAAATCTCACTATGTATATGTTGCATGATTTCACCATAGGATGGTGGAATGTCATTACTCCAATTGGAATGTCATCAAAAGATGGAATGGATGTATTTTTATATGGATTCGATGATTATTTCAATCCAAAGATGTTGAGGGATAATAGATCCCAAGAGTTCATGAACCTGGAGAAGGGAAAATTATTAGTTATGGAATATTCATGTTGTTTTATTGATCTCCAATGATTTTCACTTATTTTGAGGGGTGAAGAGTTATCTAAAGCTATGATATTTGATGATGGTCTTAGGTATGACATCTGATCTTATGTGAATGTCTTTCTAATGACTACCATTTATAGAATAGTTAAGTAGTTTCTTATCACATAGCGTAACCTGAGAGAGGATGGGGGTACGATCTAGGGTGGTTCAGTATATAGATATAGTATTATATCAACCAACAATAGGAAGCATTATTTGGATATTCCACTATGTGATATTAGGATTCATGCCACATACTTTGGTTTCCAGGTGAGGTGCTACCAGTGTGGTAGGCTAGGACATACGAGGTCATAATAAACGAGGGACCCAGTCGAGTGCTGATCCTTCGACAAGATGGATCATCTACAATGATTCTGTAGAACATTTCCTTAGGCATCTAATGGGGGAGGGTATGCACTGACACCATGTTTAGGAACAAGGTTAGTAGCTTCACATCAGGAAGATATCTGGAGTACAACTAGCTAATCCGGACAAGATGGTAGTTGTGGATGTGGTAGCCAGACCTCATTTTTACAGTGACATCCGGATGGATCTGCTTAGGGTAGCCTGACTGTATCATAGGGTTACAGTTAATTCTAGGTATACATAGTGTAACAGACCCTCGGGGAGTAGGATTTTGGACCTTCTACTGTCATAGTTACTATTCAAGTTGCTTCTACTTTAGCATATGTACTTTTTGAAATAGGGGCTTCTCAGAGAGGTATATATGTTCTCATTGTAGAGATCCTAGGGCTATGTATTCATACATATGATGGTTTCATGGTTCATTACATTATCTTGTGGATTTGAATGAAGGGTGTACATCAGTGTAGGGTGTTCCCCCTTGAGATCAGTGTGAGTCCCTTGGTATGATGCCTCTTTTTCCTCATGATGATAGGTTTTGACATCATTATCAAGATGGAATGGTTGGTTCCATTTCATGATTTCATTGACTACCATCCCCATAGGGTGACTTTTAAATCTCCAAAGGGAGGATACTTCATTCAAAATGGTGAATGGGATGTCTATGGGAGCTGATGTGGACCTGAGCATCATGGGATGGGTGGGATGAAAACCCTTATTTTGAGTTTATATATGGATGATCAGGGAACATGTCATAATGATTTACCTCCAATGGTTGATCATTTCTGGGATGTTTTCCCCTATGAATTTTTATGATTACCTCCTGTGAAATAGTTATAGTTCTCTATCAAGGTAGCAACATGAGTTTCATTGGTATCCATTCCCCCTTTCAAGATAACTACAACTGAGATAAAAGATATCAAGAGGTATCTAGAGGATTTATAGCCAAAGGGTTTTATTAGTCCCTGTACATATCCATGGGGTTCTCTAGAACTTTTAGTGAAAAATGAGGATAATACCCTGAGGATATGTGCAGATTACAAAAAACTGGACCAACCAATTATTAAGAACTGGTATCTCTTGGTGGGATAAATGATCTTTTTGAAAAGCTCTGAGGAGCTCAGGTTTTCTCAAAATTTATTTGAGATCCTGTTATCATCAAGTGTGTGTTATACCATCATAAAAACCTCAAAAAAACTTTCTAAGTAAGTATGGATTATATGAGTATTTGTTTATGCCATTTGGTCTCATGAATTTTCTAGGTGTTTTTATGGAACTGATGATTGAGTGTCACATCCTTATCTGAATTCATTTGTAGTGGTTTTTGTGGAAGATATCTTGGTATAATCTCAAAATAAAAATAATGATGAAAAATAAATTAAGATCATATTGAATAAAGTGAGATATCATTAATTATATTCTAATATTACATAGCAGCACCTATGGATAGATCATATTCACTTCTTGGTTCACATTATCTCAAATACAAGAGTATTAGTATAAAAATAACATGTGGGAGATATAGATTAGAAAAAGCAGACCAAGAACTTCTTTGAGGAATGGATTTTATTGGGGCTATCTAGTTTCTATAGGTTCATCATATATGAATTTTAATTCCTAGAAGCACCACTCATAGGATTGACTAATAAGGGTGTGAATTTTGTATGGTGATATTCCTATTAGATGTCCTTTTAGGAGAAGAAAGGGAGATTGAATTTAGTACCCATACTAATTTTTCTAGATCCAAGTAGGAGTTACACTATGCACTGTGATGTATTGGGAATCATGATGGGATTTTTTTCTTATGAAGGAGGATATAGTAGTTTCATACATGACTCGGTAGTTGAGGCCACATGAGAGGAATTACTCAGTGTATAATCTCAATTTAGTTGTAGCTGTTCACACATTTTTCTATTGGAGAAATTACTTACATGGAGAGTGTTTTGTGGTGTACACAGACAAAAATATCATCAAGTACATATTTGAAAAACATTATCTAAATCAAATGAAGATAAGATAGGTTGAATAAATATAGTCCTTTGATTGTGAGATTGAAAACATGCCATGTAATGGAAATGTAGTGGATGATGCACTGAGCATGAGGTGTCATATAAAGGCAATTTAATACGATAGTATTGAGTGCAAGATCATGTATTTTTTCTTTGAGATAAACTTGGAGGTATAATATATTTAGTAGAAAATGTATCTTTCATCCTTAGTTGTGACCTCAACCCTAATGGATAGAGTAAAGATAAGAAAAAATATCAAATTCTTAGGGATTAGTCCTATGGGAGAGTGTGGCAGGTGAGAACCCTCCTCCTAGTTGGACTATAGGTGAAGATGGAATTCTCTATATTCATGGTCATGTATGGGTTTTAACATACATGCACGAGGTTGAAATATGATAATTTGATTCTTTAGATTGGGAAGTGCACCCTAGATTCACAAAGAGGTACTGAGATTTATATCCCTAGTATTGGTGGCCGAGTATGAAAAGAGATGTAGCTAGTTTTGTCATGAGATATTCTAACTGTTAGCAGGTGAAGTCGGAACACAAGTGGCCAAACATAATTGTACATCATCTGCTCATTTTGAAGTGGAAATGGGATGATATCATGATGGATTTCAAGATAGTTTTACCGAGGGTTCCTCAAGGTAATGATGTTGTATGGGTTTTTGTTGTGATCCTCAAAATGGTTTCTCATTTACCACCCATTAAGGAGACCTTCTTATTATATGATATTGGGAGAATTTTTATCAGTGAGATATTACTAATTTAAGTGGTCTCATGAAATATCATTTCATATAGGGATTTCTTGGTTAAATCCCATTTGTGGAAGATATTTTAGAATGAACTAGGTATATAGGTGATTTTGATCCCAACTTGTTACCCTCATACTGATGTCCGGTATGAGCATATGATATATGTGCTTGAAAAAATGTTACAGGCATGCGTCCTAGATTTTGGGGGCTATTGGGAGAGGCACATACCCTTGATTAAATTTGATTAGAAAAATAGAGATTAAATACTATTCAAATGGAACCTTATGTGGGATTCTATATTAGGCCATGCCGATCACCCCTGTATGGGTTTGAGGTAGGAGGGACACCATTTTTTGGTACCTCATCTGGTTTAAAATACCATAAAGTATGTGTAGTTGATTCAGAAGAGGATGGATACTATATAGTCTCAACATAAATAATATGCCAATCACCGCAGATGGCCTATAGATTTCGAGGTTGAGGATCAGCTATTTTTACATGCTTCATTGAGGTTGGGACATATGAGGATCAAGAGAGTGAGTAAGCTTTCATTGTGGTATGTTGAGTCGTTCGATATTCTAGATGGAGTCAATCTAGCAACTTATCAGTTGTAGTTACCTCAAAGGTATTGATCCATGCATGATCTCTTCCACGTTTCAAGACTTAAAATATTACCATTTAAACCCATCTCATTCCTTTCATCTCGATGAATTTGATTTACATATAAATGATTCCATTGGGGAGCATCCTATACATATTGTGGATCATAGAACGAAGGTTCTCTAAGGCCAATCAGTTCCTTTAGTAGGTGTGCTATGATAGAACGACCGAGTGTAGGATGTGACCTAGGAGCAGGAGGCTGATTTAGGATCACAATGGATAGAGTTGTTCTTAGATCATGCGTTACCACCATTGGGAAGGAAATTCAGGGATAAATTTTTTTAAGGGGGGATTTTTGTAAGAACCTAGTTCTTTATAGAGGGGTTAGAGGAAAATGTGTGATTTGGGGAACGTGACCATGCGACCATGTCTACTATTTTGATAGTGGTATTTCGTATAGTTTTTGCATGGTTACACAAACTATGATGAAAAATAGTACGAGGTGACCTTCCCTATATCTAAGCATACACGATTGACACACGATTTCATCAACTGTGAGGCCAAACTGTGTAACCTAGTATTTTTGCGTAAATTATGAAACTATCCTTAAATCATATATCTAACATAATTTATCTATTATTCTTTAACATAGCAACTTATTAATTTGGGATCCCACTTAGAATTATATTCTAGGAATTGTTGTTAAATCTCCATCCAATCTCCAATTCAAGTTCCACTTTTATCGTTGGATCCACAAAAGTGAGTTCTAAATTCCTTTCGGGCCATTCCTCATTTGGATTAGTATCGAGTTCACTATTTAGGTGAAATCTAGTTTTTCCTTTTAATAGGTTCTACATATGTTCTTCAATTTTTGACTGATATGAGATGAATTAGGATATGATACTAGATGATCTATAAACTACGGACCTACAGTAGGTGTTCTCATGTCTTTTGTTAAAATTCAATGTTTTTATGTATGTTGTTGTGACATACACCCAATATATGACGTGTTTCCCCTAAAATGTATTTTTATCCTTCAAATGAATTGATAGATATAACATATGTAATTAAAGAGGCTTGTGAATGATTAATTATTGGTTGGGGACCTTGAATTTGGAACCAACCCTTTGGGTGTGTCATTTAATTGAATAAAAAATTATAATGGAATATAGAATTGGATGCCTTAGGATGTGACCTAATACCCCTTGACTTGGGATGTCAAGTGTGAATTGAATTACTGAATTAAAATGGGGTTGAATTAAAATTGGAATTATAATATCAATTGTGAATATATTCGATAAATAAAAGGGATTGGATGACCTTACTCTTATCCTTGGATATGAAATAGCTTGTTGAAGATTTGATTTGTTTTTTATAATGATTCTAACCATGTGAGTTAAATACAGGATAAACTTTTACACCTGTAAAATGACATGATTCACCATTTGAGGTTAGATTTAATTGAAATTTTCTTGGTTTTCACCATGACATAATTATATTAAATTGATTATATGATACAGAATTGATTGAATGATTATATTCCTTGGGTGAAACATAGATTCGATGATGAATTCCATAGAAAGACTCATTAGGATTGTATCTTGTATATTCCCAAGTGACACTTGGACTCCCCATTTGACTATGAATGATAGAATCTTATGGATTGACTATTAAAAGCTGATTAATACTTGGAATTCCATATGAATTTCCATGGACAAACTGAAAGGGAATGTTAACGCACATGCCATGGGTGATACTTGGGATTGCTTAGTGGACCACCAATGACGGACTTGAATGGTAGAGATATTATACCACACCTTGAGAGATACTTGTGTTCTTGTGAGGATCACCATATATAGGCTTATAGGGTGTTGGTTTATATTATACATGGTGTGGAACCTGGATTCCAAATTAGGAATTCCATGGATGGGCTCCGTTTCTATATTGATTAATGAATGATATGATTTATATGATGTGTCTTCCAAGAAAATTCACAAGATTGGATTTAGTCTTGACTATCACATTATAGATGGTCTATTTATCCATCCATTATTTACTTATCTATGGGGGATGTTGGGCTACACATTGGGTATTGAGACTTATAAATAAAATGAAGTTGAATAATTAAATGAACATGATTATAAATGATCCATGCTTAACTGTTTATTCATAGACTTATTTCTTAAATGAAATAGATTAAATTAATTTTATATAAATGATAATATAGACTTTATAGGATGTTTACATTGAGTATTTACTTTACATATTACATTTCTTCCAACACACTAGCATTGTTATATACTAACTAATTGGGTGGAACATGAACTTGAGTGGTTTCCTACTGGGATTTAGTCTCACACCTTGTTCGTGATACCTTGGGTACCTGAATATATTATATGATTATAGGTATGGATAAGGGAAAGCTCCATACAATAGGTTCTTGATTGCTACTTAGGAGTATGAAATAATGGGACCAAGCTAAGGCTCATGATGCTAGGTAGGATACATTTTGGCATTTTTTTAATTTTTGTTCCATGAAATATACACCTACATTTCAAACATGTTTAGACTATTTGATAGAGACATAGGATATGTATCTTCATAATTGTATATGAGCGTCATTTTTATATTCTTATATATTCCTACTGGTAATCTATTATCTGTATGATTTACTACTTCCACTATTTATCTATCATTTCTATTCCACTATTATATACATTGGTAATGTGGGAATAGTCTCCTCATAGACACACAAAATCCCTCTCTTCTAGTCTAAATCCACTGTCATTTGGGTAGATGCATTTGAAACCATGCGGCCAACTGGGATTGGGGTACTATTAGGTGACATTCGGGTTCACAAAATTAGATATTTGATAAAAAACATCAATAAATTCATGATGAGATAGGAATTTGAAATGATAATTCTACTAATAAATAAAATTAATAATAATATAATGATAGAATATAAGAATACTATTTGTTAATAAAAAGTTATAAAAAATAAGAATGGTGCAGATATTCCTAACAAACACCAGAAAGTATTCAACCCACCCCCACACCAAGAATTTTAAATTTCCTCCTATTAATTAATAAGAATTTGGTATGCAATGATAAAAACTAGTAGGTTTCATTGATATACAGATTCATAAAGGTGAATTTTCTTTAATGGGGGATCGAGAGGGTTTCCTAGAAGTGCTTCTTTCACTTTTTTTATAATGTTTCTCATTTAGTGGTTTTTATATTTATATACATAAGTGAAATTAAAACATATAAATTAATAATAAGAACAAATATATTTAAGAAGTGTAATATATAAAAACATGGAATGTCATTTTTGGAACAAAATTATGTGAAAAAATATTCTCCCTAGTTTATAGGGTTGTGTTCGAACACGTTATCAATCATTCTCATGGGTTACCCGCATCCATTAGGGAAAGAATGTATTGGTGTCATTTTATTATTATCTATTGGTTTTTATATTTGAAAACAATCATTTTAATACAAATTATAATATAAAATATTCAATATGTGGTTTGATTTAAATGAAATTAAATAGTGACGTGTTATTAGAGAGGAATCAAACTCGGGACTTTCAGACCCTAGGTAGAGACCATTCTAGTTAATATTGTTTGAGTTGGTTCCCAAGAACCGAACTATTTCGTAATTAGTTACATGTTTTTTTATTAAATAACTTTTCTTATCACATATTGATTATTCTTATACATGATATTTGAATATGATATTGTGATTATAGTAGATTTCACACTGAAAGTGAATAGCAGTTCCCCGCTATAATGAGAACCTAGTGGTTCCATGAAATTATTAATGATTCTTATTCTATGGTCTGATGATATTATAAGGCGGGATAAATAAATAATAGGATACCAATTTAAGGAGTCACATAAGATATTGAGACACTTTATCATAGTGTATTTCCTTGATAATCTCCAAGATAAAATATTTTGAGAATAGGACCATCAATAAGAAATCCACATTTCCATGTGTCATTGGATGTTCCTATCTTAGAACATGTGGATTGATCCACATAATATAATCTTAACATTAATAGATATCACGAATTGAGTAATTTTTTGTATTAGTGAAAGATGTGACTAAATATGTTTGTGGAAAAGTAGGATGCATTGGGTGAATAATGAATGATATAACATAAATGGATAATAAGATAAAGGATTCTTCCCTTTTGTCTCTTGAAAAATATTAATATCTTAGGATATTTAATGGGAATGGAACCACCTGAATAAATCCATGGACATGGTGTTTTATGGGGTTTGTTAATGTCTTTAAAGGAAATGAAATACAAATTGATAATATTGGTTGATGGCACCACTATGTAACCTTCTTGATCTGAGATATTGTGATAAAAGGATTATATTACATAGTAAACATTCATAGGAGGTATGCCTTCATTACGAAATTGAATTCTTTATCTATTGAATCCATGGAATGTTTATAGATGAAAAACTTTTACTTTTGGTAATTATACCTAACGACACTAAGAAGGATACATAGATATTTTTACTCCATGTGTATCCACAATATAAGTTAAATTCTAGTATTGAATTTAAAAAGTTGGAATGAATAATATTTATTTGGGTTTTTTTGATCACTATAACTTAATAAAAAGTTATTTGAAAGAATTAGTGAGTTAAATAATAATAATAAATAATAGTTTTCATGTTTTTAAAATAAAATATTTATGCTAAAATAATTCTGTGAATTTTTTTTAATTAAATAGCCATTATTTGAGGATCAGTAAATGTTGACAAGAGAATTTATAGTGAGTTTAGTGGTCTGAATATTATAAAATATATTTATTTATATTCATGATTCATTTCACAAATCATGAAAGTAATAATAATAATATTTTTATTATTGGACATGGGGTTATTTAAGAATATTAATGATGTTTGGGGGCCTCTTTGTGAGGACCCGACTCCAGAAACCCAGGAGCCGGTGCCTTCTGAACATGATGTGTGTCTTGAAATAAAAACATGCATTGATAAACACACATCATGTCCCATACAGAGGAGTGAGTACGGTTTAGGCTCTGGGAAACCGACAACTTCCAGGATGTTTTATCTAGTAAAAGCTGTTACCTGAAAATTTTAAATCAAAACGTAGGGTGAGCATAAAGATACCCAATAAGGGATTTTTAAAAAGAATAAACCAAAGTAACTTTTGAAATCATTCTTTAAAAGTACCCATAGAACAATCCCGTAAGGAAAACTGTGACACCTGAAACAAGGTATAAAAGTGCTCAGTCAAGATTTTCCAGGAAGATATTTTTTCAAAGGAGTAGTATAGGTTATCAAAAACAAGTATGAAATATGATAATTTAATCTCAAATTAAATGGTTAAAAGTAATACATAATCAGAGTTTTACACGAGGGAAACATCTTAAATTTCATAAGTTGGTTACCATTTTACTGAGTGATAAACATAAATCTTTCTCCAAACTTATACTTGAGAAATAAGAATTTTATAAAAACATAAAGACAAGGGTCGTGAAACAATGGGTATAACATCTTAAAAAGAACTTATAACATAACTTTAATTATGTGGCATAAAAATTTAACATAAAAAATCATTTTCGTATCACCAAGGTCCATCCCCAAGGTGTCATAAAATTACCAAGGTTATTCACCAAGGTATCTTGAAAAAGTCATCTCTAGAGATTAAGTCTTTACCCAATGCATTGGAGTGCAATCAGGGCACACCCTTAAATTTGTATTTATTATCATGTGAGCCACATAGATCATAATTTACATCAATCGCTTTATATATTCAAGATGTCCCATACCACCTTGAACAATTAATTCTTTTTTCATATTACATAAGGTGTCTCATTCCACTTTGGGTAATTAAATTTCTTAGTTCATTAATGTGATATATCATAATCTTGCATTATGTAAAAAAATAAATAAAATTCAAAATGAACCATTACACATTTTTCAAATAAATGATGTGACAGATAACATTGAAAATATGTCAATAACTAATCAAGGCATACACAGTTTAGTAAACATTCTTTTTACACAAACTAATTACAGAAGCATATAAGATGATGATATAATAAATGATGAATCATTAAAATTATTATCTCATAGAAATAGAATGCTTTTAAGAAAATAATTTCCATCAGCTATGGTGGTAAACAAGCCATTGTACTTGTAAATAAATTAAACCATAACTTGATTAGCTAGTAACATTCACCAAAGTAGGATCATTGTATAGTTAGTCAATAATTGAGCACAACATGATAACATGATCCCATAATTCCTAAATCTTTTAATATATTTTGATCAAGCTAAAATACACACTTTATCATAAAACACATCATGGGTAATGTCCAATAAACTTCTTAACTTAAAAATTCCCATTTGTGTGTATTTATATATAAAATACATGTTGGTTTAGAAAACACCAAAATTATCCTTTATTAAAATCCTATATGTATTAAAGCATAAATTAAGTCCTGTCAAAACATCCATAATCACTTTAGAAACTCTAAAAATAGTTCGGATTTGTGTTATATATATATTTATATATATACAAAACTGTATATAATCATTATACAAACAAATATGTGTTATAGAAATAAACTGAACGAAGTTAATCCCCTACACTGAAAAATCCTCAATAATCTTCTTTTAACACATTTAACACCCAATGGGTTGATACAATATATACATATATATAATAAACCATATGCATAGATAAACATATATAAGTTTTGTAAAACATAATTGTTTAAAAAGAAAACGTGCAGACCCCTAAACATGCAAGCCTCCTTGTAAATCGTAGGGAAATACCCTTAAATTAATTTTAAAATGGGAGATTTGGTTTTTTTAAATTTTATATATATACAAACCATATATAACAAAACAAAAAGGAAAGGATGTTATTAATGGAAATGAAACAGAGAATACCCTTATAGTATTTATCTCACCTGGTAAAACATCCAAAATTAATTTAGAAACTCAAGAAAATAGTTTGGATTTGGCTTATATATATATTTATATATAAAAAACTATATATACACGTTATACACACATATAGGTTTTAGGTTTTGTAAATATGTATTGTTTTTTTTAAAAAAATGAGATCCTCACATTTGTACCCTACTGAAAATCCAATGGCAATTCCCCTTGAAGACCATACAAACTGATGGGTTCCTATCATGTATATATACATATATTAACTGTATATAACAGGGATGCAAAATGAAAACAAAGAATGCAACCACCCTTACAGTGATTAAAGAGGATGCTCGGATCAAAAGGGAGCTCGTTGGTTTTGCTTGATAGTCCGAGGGAGAGAAAGAGGAGAAGACGTCGCTGGGGTTTCATGAGGCAGGAGGAGGTTTTGTAGGGATTCAATGCACTTAGGTGACTCGAACAAAGGGTAGGCCGACGTGAGGGAGATGAGAAAATAGTTCCCTACGTGATGGAGTGTGTGAGAGTCAAGAGGAGAAGTACAAAAGGAGAAGGTTGAGGCATCCTCGGGTGTGCATGACTACTGGTGCGGGACCCCGACGTGAGGAAGGAGACGACGGAGGGGTTCGATGTGGAGATGAAACGGACGACCCAGATTAGAATAGGCGAGATCAGACGGTTGGAGGAAGAGCGAGAGATGGGTTGACCAGGTTTAGAGGACCAACAACCGGGATTACATCTTGCAAGAGATCGGACGGTCATGGAAATACGTGGGGGCGATCGCGCGGTTAAGGAATCAGATGTATGCGATCGATGCAGGATTCGATCGAATGGTTCAGATCGTGCGGATGACATCCCACATCGAAAGGAACTAAATAGGAGGCACAAATTATAAGCTAGAGAATGCTGCCTTCGGGATAATTACACAAACACACACACCAGGGACGTATACATAGGCCCCTGCGGGCCTTAGCCCACCGTTATGCAATGTGCGCCATGGGACTTATACACGGGCACACATTTGACTGGACGAAGCTCTGCTTGGCTCGGACCTCGTTGACACCCTCTACACCACTTGGGATCTCGATGGTCGGTACCTCGGGTCCCTAGGGGCTCAGTCTTGGCGTTGAGGGATTGTCCCCAAGGGATTCCCTTGGCATGGACGGGTCCCAACAAATGTTTTTACTAAAAACTTATTTAGTTATAAAAAATAATTAGTACATGTATACTTAGTTTCAAAATAGTGTGAAATATGAATATTGGTAAAATTGAGTTTTTATACAATAAAAAAATAGTTTTAACATAAAATTTTCAAATCTAAAATCCCATTGTTGATTATGAAGAATACTTTATATTTTGATAAACTTTTTAAAATATATATATTTCATAATTAAGATACTAAACTTTTATAAATATTATTAAATTATATCTTTTAAAATCAAAAATCCAATTTATAACATACTCCACTATTTGATTTGCAAAATTCTTTTTAAAAGACCAATAGTTTTCCCCAATTCAAAATACATAGTTTTAGAGACCCAATAAGATATATTTTTCAATTATTACAGATACCCTTTAGTCATGAATTTCAAAACATTTTTAAAATACTAAGTTTTCCACCATATTGATATCATCAGGGTTTTGTAAAATCAAATAGATTAATTTTCAAGAATATTCTTTTATTAAGATAATCTAAGATATAATTCTAATATTTTGTACATATTAAAAAATTGAAATATCATAAGATTATAATATCATTATAACGACCAAATTTTTATATAAAGATGCACTTCATCCATGAAAAACCAACGGTCATATAACAATTATAATTTCATAAAAGACCATTACAAAAACAGGGTGTAGGGTGTTTCAAATTTTCAAAACAAATAACCCTAGTTGGATGGCTCTCCTCATTCCATTGGTGATGAGTACGTGTGCTGTGGTTCTGGATATTATGTTTTTCACACTAACTAACCCAGAAGATGAATACTATCCGATTACTCGAGTTGTGATTCTTAGCAGTCTTGCTGTGGCCAAGTCATGTATTGCACATGGTGTTCTTGGTTAGTTTGGGTCTTTGTAGTAATGTAACATTTTAATGTAGACCAGTTCACTTTATTCTTCTTGTTTTTCATCTATTTAGTTTTCAGTCCCTTTATTGGTACAAACAAACCATGTAAAACAAGAACATCATTATAAAACATAACATTGTTTACCCAATAAAGTTCATAAATTCTGGGGCGTCACATTATCCCCCTCTTAAAAGAATTGTGCCCTCACAATTCCTTTCATAAAAACTCACTAATAGGAAGCTCCCATTTGTTTCTACCATATTCCCAATCATGGGAAATCATAGGGTGTGCTCAGCTGAAGGTCCACATTGACGCTCAGCTTCTCATGTTCTCTGATCCAGATACACTTGGGGTAGAATGGGTTGAACTCATGTGCCGAACACTTGGGCTTCTAGAGGGAGGTTCGAATAATATAGAGTTTGGAAATGTACATATGGACCAACGTACAAAGAACTCGCCGAATTATGTCCCATTCGAGAATATCTAAATCATAGACATTATCGTACAGGATAATGCTGAAGAGTTGGTACATATAGGTCGCACAAACAATTCCCTATAAGGAACCCTCTTGAAATTTTACTCTGCCCATGTAGTTCCGGACTATGGTGAAACATAGGAAGATACCTTCGTGGTACTTCCCCCTCCACTCACGCTCGAACAATTGTGCTGAGCCTATGCAGTATAATATGGAGGCGTTCCCTTGACAGGTGCGGAGAATCTCCGGACCATTTTTAACCTCAAACAACTGTTTGCACGTTCCTCATAGGTTTACGAACGGACAATACTCATCTTCAAATGTTTTGATCACAATGACCTCAAATATCTCAGTAGGAAGAGATAGCATGTGAGTTTTTCCTTCCATATGAAAGTTTAATATGAGAGTTCAATTACTTGAAAACCATTCAAAGGTATAAACAATGCTAAGGCAGGAAAAGGAAAGGCAACATTTAAATAAGAATATGTTTATTATTAAACATTAGTACTTCAGTTTCCCCTAGTTACTTACTACGCCAACTCCACACAAAGAGGAAAAACTCCCTATCTCCTCAAACCAAACACAGGCCGAGCATTCAGGGTTAAACTCATGGGGGCACCTATGACATCTCCTAAGTTTAGCATGAGGGGTATGAAGTTGGGAGATGTCAGAATACACTTGTTGTCTACAAGACAGCCGGGAGGACTCATCTTCTAACATTCCAAAGTTCAACAACTTGCCCCAGAAGCTGTAGTTCAAGATTTGATAGAGGTAGGCCGCTCGGAGGTCACCGGCAGCAGCAGCCTCTTGAAAAGTGTCGGGGGTCATAAATCCGAAGTCCTCACCTACCGTGAACACCCA
This sequence comes from Viscum album, assembly GCA_963277665.1. Taxonomy (NCBI): domain Eukaryota; kingdom Viridiplantae; phylum Streptophyta; class Magnoliopsida; order Santalales; family Viscaceae; genus Viscum; species Viscum album. The sequence continues at coordinate 914,016,947 of OY728145.1, forward strand.
GAAAAGTCCCACATGGTACCTTCCATGACATACATAGGAGGGAAACTAGGTCATCATTATAAGGAGGTCATCCATTCCTAACCCTTGGTGTAGCTGGAGAAACCGAGGTGAGTTGGACACGTCGTAATGGTGTTTGTATGTCATTCAGATACGGGCGAAGGTTTGAAAATTCTCTCAGATAGCTAAAGACACAATGGCCTCTAGGGCCTTATTGGGGAGAGAAAAAATATTAGTACCTTCTTTTTCCATCTGAAAATTAAGAAAACTCACTTTTTAATAATATTGAAGTATATTTTTCTTTGTTTCAGTTCTCGTTTTCCAGAGTTATCCAAACTGAACCCTCTGATACAAACTGTGAGGACCTGACTCCAGAAACCCATGAGATGGTGCCTTCTGAACATGATGTGTGACTTGAAATAAAAACATGCATTGATAAACACACATCATGTCCCATACAGAGGAGAGAGTATAGTTCGAGATCTGGGAAACCGACAACTTGTAGGATGTTTTATCTGGTAAAAGCTGTTACCTGAATATTTTGAATCAAAACATAGGGTGAGCATAAGGATTTCCAGTAAGGGTTTTTTTTAAAAAGAATAAACCAAAGTAACTTTTTAAAGAATTCTTTAAAACTATCTACAAAACATTCCCTTAAAGAAAACTATGACGCATGAAACACGGTATAAAACTTCTCCGTCATGATTTTCCAGGAAGATATTTTTTCAAAGGAGTAGTAAAGGTTATCATAAACAAGTATGATATATGAACATTTAATCTCAAATTAAATGGTTTAAAGTAATACATAATCAGAGTTCTAGGCAAGGAAAAAATCTTAAATTTCATAAGTTGGTTACTATTTTTTCTGAGTGATAAACATAAATCATTCTCCAAACTTATACTTGTGAAATAAGGACTTTATAAAAACATAAAGACAAGGGTCATGAAAGAATGGGCATAACATCTTAAAAAGAACTTGTAACATAACATGAATTATGTGGCATCAACATTTAACTTATACAATAATTTATATATCACCATGGTCCATCCCCAAGGTTTCATAAAATTACCAAGGTTATTCACCAAGGTATCATGAAAAAGTCATCTATGGGGATTATGTCTTTACCCAATGCATTGGAGTGCTATCATGTCACACCATTAAATTTTTCTTTATTATCATGTGAGCCACATAGATCATACGTTACTTCAAATGCTTTATATGTTCATGATGCCACATACCACGTTGAACAATTCATTCCTTTTCATATTACCCAAGGTGTCCCATACCAATTTGGGTAATTAAATTTCTTAGTTCATTAACGTGATATACCATAAGCATGCATTATGTAAAAAAAATGAAAAATGAACCATTAAACATTTTGAAAATACATGATGTGACAGATAACATTGAAAATATGTGAATAACTAATCAAGGTGTACATAGTTTAGTAAAAATTCTTTGTACAAAAACTAATTACTAAAGCATATAAGATGATGATATAATAAATGATGAATCTTTAAAATTATTTTCTCATGGAAATGAAATTATTTTAAGAAAATACTTTCCATCAGTTATGGTGGTAAACAAGCCATTGAACTTGTAAATAAATTAAACAACAACTTGATTAACTAGTAACATTCACCAAAGTAGGATCATTGTATAGTGATTCAATAATTGAGCACAACAAGATAACAAGATCCCATAAATCCTAAATCTTCTAATATATTTTGATCAAGAAAAAACACACACATTATCAAAAAACACATCATGGTTAATGTCAAATAAACTTTTTAAATTAAACATTCCCATTTGTGTGTATTTATATATGAAATACTTGTTGGTTTAGCAAACACCAAAATTATCCTTTATTAAAATATTATATGTATTAAAGCATAAATTAAGTCCTGTCAAAACATCCATAATCACTTTAGAAACTCTAAAAATAGTTCTTATTTGTGTTATATATATATATTTATATATACAAAACCGTGTATACTCATTATACAAACATAAAGGTGTTATAGAAATAAAATGAACGAAGTTAACCCCCTACACCGAAAAATCCTCAATAATCTTCTTTTAACACATTTTACACCTGACAAGATGATACAATATATATATATAATAAACCGTATACACAGATCAACATATATAAGTTTTGTAAAATATAACCGTTTAAAAAGAAAACGTGCATACCCCTAAACATGCAAGCTTCCTTGTAAATCATAGGGAAATACCCTTAAAATAATTTTAAAACAGGAGGGTTGTTTTTTTACATTTTATATATATACAAACCGTATATAACAAAACATAAAAGAACAAGATGTTCATAATGGAAATGAAACATAGAATACCCTTACAGTATTTATCTCACCTGTTAAAACATCCAAAATTACTTTATAATCTTAAGCAAATAGTTTGAATTTGGGTTATATATATATTTATATATAAAAACAGTATATACATGTTATACACACATATAGGTTTTAGGTTTTGTAAATATGTATTGATTTTTATTTTAAAAAAGAGATCCTCACATATGTACCCTACTGAAAACTAGATAGCAAACCCCCTTGAACACCATACAAACCGAGGGGTTCGTATCATGTATATATACATATATAAACTGTACATACCGGGGGTGAAAAATGAAAACAAAGAATGAAAGCACCCTTATCGTGATTAAAGAGGATGCTCGGATCAAAAGGGAGCTCATTGGTTTTGATGGAGAGTTCGAGGGAGAGAAATAGGAGAAGACGCCGCCGAGGTTTCATGAGGCGGGAGGGGGTTTTGTAGGGCTTCAGTATACTTAGGTGACTCGACCCAAGGGTGGTCTGTCATGAGGGAGACAAGAAAACAATACCCTAGGTGATGGAGTGTGTGAGAGTCAGGAGGAGCAGTGCAAAAGGAGAAGGTTGAGGCGTTCTCGGGTGTATAGGCCTACTGGTGCAAGACCCCGACGTGAGGAAGGAGACGATGGAGGGGTGCGACGTGGAGATGAAACAGATGGCCCATATTAGAATAGGTGAGATCGGATGGTTGGGGGAAGAGTGGGAGATGGTTTGAGAAGGTATAAAGGACCAACGACCAGGATTAGATCTCACGAGAGATCTGATGATAATGGAAATACGCGGGGGTGATCGCGCGGTTAAGGAATCAGACGGATGTGATCGATGCAGGATTCGATCGAACGGTTCAAATCATGCTGATGGTGTCCCACATCGAAACGAATTGAAGAGGAGGTGTGGCTTATAAGACATAGTGCGTTTCCTTTAGGATAATAAACAAACACACACACCAGGGCCTTATTCAAAGGCCCCTGAGAGCCTTGCACCCCCCCTTACACAATGCACGCCATGGGCCTTACACATGGGCCCGCGTGAGTCTGGATGAAGCTCTGCTTAGGTCGGACCTGGTTGACACCCTCTACACCGCTCGCGGTCTCGATGGTTGGTACCTCAGGTCCGTATGGGCTCTGTCTCGGCCTTGAGGGCTTGTCCCTAAGGGATGCCCTTGGCTTGGCCGGGTCCCAACAATTTTTTTTACTAAAAACTTATTTTGTTATACAAAATAATTAGTAAAAGTATACTTAGTTTCCAAATAGTGTGAAATATGAATATTGGTAAAATTGAGTTTTTAAACAATAAAAACAAATAGCTTTAACTTAAAATTTTGAATTCTAAAATCCCATTGTTGATTATGAAGAATACATTATATTTTTATATAACCCTTTTAAAATATATATATTTCATAATTAAAATACAAATATTTTATAAATACTAGGAACTTATATATTTTAAAATCAAAAATCCAATTTAATACATACTGCACTATTTTATTCACAAAATTCTTTTTAAAAGACCAATAGTTTTCCCCAATTCAAAATACATAGTTTTAGAGATCCAATAAGATATAATTAACAATTATTACAGATACCCTTTAAACATGACTTTCAAAACATTTTTAAAATACTATGTTTTCCACCATATAGATATCATCAGTGTTTTGTAAAATCAAATAGATTCATTATCAAGAATATTATTTTATTAAGATACATGAAGATATAATTATAATCATATATACATATTAAAATATTGACATACCATAAGATTATAAGAGCAATATAAAGACCAAATTTTTATAAAAATATGCACTTTATCCATGGAAACCCAACGGTCATATAATGGTCATAATTTCTTAAATAACCATTATAAAAATAGGGGGTAGAGTGTTTCACATTTTCAAAACACTTGACCCTAGGGGGATGGCTCTCCTCATTCCATTGGTGCTGGGTACATGTGTTGTGGTTCTGGCTATTATGTTTTTCACACTGACGGACCCAGAAGATGAATACTATCTGATTACTCGATTTGTGAATCTTAGCAGTCCTATTGTGGCCATGATAAGTCTTTCACATAGTGTTCTTGGTTAGTTTTGGTCTTTGTAGTAATGTAACATTTTAATGTATACCAGTTCACTTTATTCTCCTTGGTTTTCATCAATTTAGTTTCCAATACCTTTTTTGGTACAAAAAAAACCATGTAAAACAAGAACATCATTATAAAACATAATATTGTTTACCCAGTCAAGTTCATATATCATGGGGCATCACACTGAGTGTTATTTTCAAACCGTAAACCATATATAATAAATACCTAATTATATCACATAACAAATTCACTATTGGTGTGCACAATGGATATTGATAGACCATATTATTCCTTAAATTTTTCTCTCTCTTCCTCATCTATCAAGACTTTGAGAGAACAACAGCGGTTTCTCATCCTAATGAAGAATATTGTTGCGATCAACCACAAGTAACACAATTGATTAAGATCGGTCATGCTAGAACCTAGAGTTTCTATGATGTTGATAAAAGATTTTTGGGCACATGTGGATAACTACTAGAGGAATTACGCACTTGAATAATGAAACATAACAATTATGAAATGAATTATTTTTCATTATATCATTAACGAAATCATAATTATAAGTAGAGGTAATTCTATATATTCTCATTAATTAATTAGGAAATACAAATGAATAAGATATTCCAATGATTAATGGATATTAATTTAGTCTATTAATCTACTATTTTTCATTAGAAATGATCTCATGGTTTTTTAAATTTTGATTTGGACATTCCACATAATTTAAGACTAAAAACCGAGTTGTTCTGTAAGATCATAGATCTTGTAAAGGTATATTCTCATTTATGTTTTGGCTTGAATCCCTCGTTTTGGTTAATTAAGTGCTTACCCAAGTCCTAGAGGAGGCTTAGGGGTGTTTCGGGGGTTCGGGACAAAGAATGTGGAGAAAAAGGGGTTTCTAGGGTAGGTCGCACAGTTTGAGCACAATTAGTCATATCCGTTTAGACAGCCCAGGTAAACCATGAATGAGGAAGTTTTTTGGACAGTAGCCTCCACACAGATTTCACATAGTTTGGAAAACTATGTGTCTAAACGGGGTGAGGGGCTTCTCTGGGAAGAATAATACGCATAGTTTGTGCACTATTTTCAAACCTATGTGGGTAAACCATGTGAGGGGGCCTTTTGGGAAAGAAGCATCCACACATTTTGTTCATGGTTTGGCCAACCATGCGGGTAAACCGTGCAGCCCAGAAACATAAAAAAATTACAAATTTTCCACTTTGGGATATTTAACCCCAACTCGAATTTTGCTCCCATTTTACCACTCTTCACCCTAGGAACGAACCAAATCTCCCAAGAGCTTCAAGATATCAATCTCCCTCATTTATTAGTTGTTTTTTGTGCCTTTGTTTGCGAATCAAAGCTCTAGGTAGGGCTAATACCATCCTTTCTTCTCTTTTGAGTTCAAGGTTTGTATCTTCTTCTCATATCCTTATGATCCTCTAAAACCCTAATCTTTGGGTGAGATTTAGGTTGAAGAGTGAACGGTTGGTGGAAGTGGAATCTAAGGGATTTATTAAGAGTGTGTTCAACCACATAATCGAGGTAGGTGGTCTATAAGTTATATCCCATGGTTTATTTGAGGATTTGTGTATGTGTGGTTTTGTTCTTGGGTGTCTATTGGTATGTTTTGATTACCCATGGTATGTTTTGGTAAAATAGTTATTAAAAATGTTAGGTGGACCCTCATGATTCCCATGGGATGCGTTGAGGGTGACGAGATGAAACTAGGGCCACCCATGGGGTGAGCTGACATTCCCAGACCTAGGGATTTGTGACGAACAAGTGAGATTGTTGAGTATTTATGTACATCCCTTAATAAACTTATTTATGTGATTGCATTTGTTGGGTTAGAATCTAGGTGGTTCACCTAAGCTTGATTATAACCTATTTTTTATTTGGTTAAGATGTGGAAATGATAGAATACCATAATGGAATGGTTCATGAGCATGGTAATAAAGCCTAGTGAGATAGGCATGACGAATAAAGCCTAGTGATATAGGTATAACAAATTAATTCTTAGTGAGATAAACATAATGAAATTGAATTGGGTTAAATAGATAAATGATGTGAAGTGTGGTAAACGTGTTAATGGTTTAAGGAATTGTGTTAACCCTCATGTTATTGTTATGGTTTATGATTTCCTCGAAAAATGGTTGTGATATTGTGTAAATGGTTAATGGTTACATATGTCTATAACATGTGCACATATCTTGTTAGTGTGGGGTATTGATTGAGGTTCTATGCCCACGGGTCAAGTTGGAATGAGGCTCTAAACTCTACCCCTAATACACGTGGTAGAGATAAAACTGATGCTTTGTTTCCCTATCGGTTGCATCCACCCATACTAATGCTTCAAGGTGAGGATATAGTTGAGATCCACTCGAACATGTTCTTAGAGGTGAGTATATGGTTAGCATGGGGAAGTTAGTCCTAGTGAGATTGGAAAACTGTGTGTTTTATTCATGTATGTGATTGTGTACTTTAATCATCATAACTTGTTGTGTTTAATAAACCCCTAATAAATGTGTTGAAATGGTAAGACATTGAAATGACAATAAATTTTTGTAATGGACCTAAAATGGCTATGGGAACTTAATATTTTCCATGTCATTTATCATTCATTTCCCTTTATTAGGCACAAATGTTTATACCGGATATTTTTTAGGCACTACTGGTGGTGGACTACTGAGTTGTTCTCACACCCTGCTCGGGCCTCCATTGGGTACTCTAGCAGACATCATGTTTGTAGGTCGGGAGAAGGGAAAAGGCCCTTGTTTAGTAGTTGTGATGGCATGGGTGTATGTGGAGGAGGACCCAAACATAGTGTCAGGACCATTTTGGGGATTTTGCAGTTTTTCTTCATTTTGGTTTTTGTTAACTTTTTCACTTGTAGCATGGAATGTAAAAATTACTATTAGACATGGTTGTACCCTGTTTGGGGGAATGGTTGTTTATGAATGCTCTTGTATTATTGATTTTTATTTTTCTATTTTGTTTATCTTCTATTGTGGATTACTCTGATAAAAGGGGGTATAGTCTCCACAATTTACTATTCTGACCCCCACTTCAAGTTGGAAAACTTTGGTGTACGGGGTGGAGTGCTTAATGTCATGTAACCACCCAGCTCAGAGCACCTATTTAGTGGATTCCGGGTCACGGATGTTACAAAGTGGTATCATAGGAGGTATTTCTTCTCCTTCTCAGAGATTTTGTTATTTGGGATGGTGGATGGGAGATAGGATATATCGGCCCTTGGTAATAATCTCATGCTAGGGAGTAGCTAACACATGTACGAGGGAAAATCCAAGTCACCCAGGGAGGGAATTGTTGTTCTTGATTGTGCGATGTAACAGTTGATTATATTTTAGCATTGGTTGATGCTCAGGTTGTGTGATGTTATTGTTTTATGATATTTGGATCATGGGATCAATGGAAATAGGTTGTGCAATCATGCATCATTGTAGGCACCTAGAGAGGTAGGTGACATGCATCATGGTAGGAACACTCAGTTTGGGTGTGTGAGGCATGAAAGATATAATGAACCTTTCATTTTGATAATTGAAAAGGGAAAATGTGGTAAATAAATCAATGCAAGTGGGTTAACATAAAATAATGATAAGCGATGACAAATAAAATATGTGTAGTTAAGGGTTGTAATGAATTGAAAATGCGGTTGTAACATGTTGTGTGATCTTGGTGGTGGTGTATGGTTGTTACCCCTTGTGGACCATGGTTCGCGGTAGGGATAGTCGGGGTGATGATATCTCAATACTAAGGTTAATTGGGATGGAGAATGTACAATGTGTTTTTGTAGATGGTGAAGGCCCTTTTTGTTATTTAATTGTGAATGTTATCTGGCATGCATTCTAAAACTCATGTTTGGAAATGTAGAGAAATTCCACCACGACATCGAGCAGCGGTTGGGAAACAAGAGGATGTTGCTAAAAACACTTCTCCGGTAAAGGGGAAAGAGGATGTGGTGATCTAGGAAAGTGGGTAAGAGAGGTTTTGAGAGAATATGGATTATTTAATACTGATGATGGATTGGTACCCAGGGCAGGCTTCACCAAGAATGTCTGAGCTGACCATAGTGTTTCATCTGCAACACTCTCTGACCTTTACCGGAGAGGGTGGGCCATAGGTAGTAGTGTTATGGATAGAGTCTGTATAGATGATTCTTGATAAATTAGAGACTCCCAATGTAAAGCAGGTTATGTTGGAAACCTTCATGTTATAGGGCCACACAAAGAATTGGTGGGACATCCTTGCTTAGACCGATCAGGATGAGGGGATGTTGTGGAATAAATTTTAGGAAAACAATTGGGAGAATTTTTACCCAGAGACTTTCCAGAAAGAGCGGGTTTCATAGTTCATAAGCCTGACTTATGGATCTTTGCCGGTGATGGATTATGTTGGATGCTACACTTACCTTCAATGCTTTGTTTCAGCATTGGTGGGGGATGAGGCACCAGTTTTAAGGCATTTCCAGTATGGGCTGACACATGAGATTAGGTCTCAGGTGAATATCGTTTTCTTGAAAAGTATTACATAGGTATTCAGTCAATATTTTATCGCATAACGGAGCTGGAAGATAGTTTCAAGTAGTGGGTTTGTTGTTCCCGCTGGGCAGAAATGTGTTAATGCTTCTGAGGATGAGAAGCATCGTTTTAGAAGTTTTCAACAGGGAGGAAGTGTGAAAAGTGTTTAGAAGTGAGGGTCATCCTCTCAGGGTGGCGATTAGGTGTTCTACTATTAGTGTGGAAATCCAGGGTATATGTGTGGCCAGTGTCCTCGACCTCGAGTTGAGTTCCGGTCATGCAGAAGATTAGGACATGTGTAAAGGTTCTACAGGAACCCTCAGTAGGGGAGTATGAATGTTGGTGACAAGAAGATGCCCGATGGAGGAAAGGGATCATTTGCTATATATTAGGTGGTAAGTTGGGTCACCATGGTCAGTACAGGCAGCGGCGGTGGACATGGGACTCTAGGGAAGGATCACCCAAGTTAGAAGGGCAGTGAAATGTAGGGCATGCCGATTAAATCCCAGGGTTGATGGGCCAGTCAGCTTCATGCAATTCAATCTGCACCTGGTCATGGAGAGGTTGGGCCATCGACTATTCCAAGTATTATCCTTGTAGCTTCTATTCTTTCTAGTGTGTTGTTTTACACTGGTTCCACACGCTCTTTTATTTCTACTCAGATTGTGGTAGTTTTGGGTTTTATTGTGGAAGATGTGTGTGGTTTTATGTCCATTAACACTCCGTTGGGGGTGCAGAATGAGGAAATCAGGCAGTGCAAGATATGTGCTCTGAAATTCAATGGGTATCGTTTCACATGGGACTTTTTTGTTATCGAGATGTTGGGGTTTAACCTGATATTGGGTATATATGGTTAGTGTTCTATAAGGTGCACATAGGCTATTACCGTTGTAGGGTATCATTCAGGTCACCTGAGGGTGACACTTATGTCCATCATAGAGAGTGGGATGTTCAAGAAGGTCAAGAAGGATAGTTCTTTTGGCACATGGATAGGCTCATGAATCATATTTCATGTCTTGTGATTGATGATGAAAGAGGGGAATAATCTATCTTCTATCCAGTAATGGATTAGTTTCAGGATGTGTTTCCTGAGGATTTCTCAGGGATGCCTCCCGAGAGGGATGTTGAGTTCACTATTGATTTGCTACTGGGAGCAGAGCCAGTTTCTATTCAGCCATACTGAATGGCACTGGTAGTACTCTAGGAGATAAGGTTTCAGCTTGAGGAGTTGGAATGTAAGGGGTTAATACATCCTATTACGTCTCCTTGTGAGTCTCCTATGATTTTTTCCAACATGGATGATGGATCATTAAGGATGTGTATTGATTATCAGAAGTTAAATCAGGTGATGGTGAAAAATCGGTACCCTCTTCCTATAATTGATGACCTGTTTGACCAATTGAGGGGTGAATTTTTGTTATCTAAGATTGATATGAGATTGAGTTATCTCCACTTTAGAGTGAGGCCTTCTAACACACCGTAGATATATTTTATGAGTCAGTATGGGTTTTTTGAGTTTGTGGGGATGACTTTAGGCATGACCAATGCACCAGCAGTGTTCATGTCTTTGATGAACTGAGTCTTTCATCCTTATTTGGACCAGTTTGTGGTTATCTTTGTTTAATACATCTTATTGTTCTAAAAAACTCATGACGATCATGTCCAACATCTTGACATCATCTTGAGTACAATAAGAGAGCATTGGCTTTATGCTAAGCTTTCAAAGTGTTAGTTCTGGACTGGAGAAGTGCATTTTCTAGGTCACGTCATCACTGAGGCAGGTGTGTCGGTGGATCCCGAGAAAGTGCAAGTGGTTGTGTCTTGGGAACAACCCAAGAGTGTTTCAAAGGTTTAGAGTTTTCTAGGTTTGGCCATATATTCCCAGAGGTCCATTCACGATTTCTCTCATTTGGTAGCACTACTTTCAGGATTGACCAAGAAGGGAATCTGCTTTGAGTGGTTAGAATCTTGTGAGAGTGCCTTTCAAGAGTTGAAAAAGAGATTGACGAATGAAATGATGTTGATATTACCCGATCCAGGTATGAAGTATGTCCTATTTTGTGATGCGTCCAGTATCAGTATTAGGGCTATGTTGATGCAAGAAAAGAGTGTTGTGGCTTATGGGTCGAGGTAATTGAGACCCCATTTGTGGAATTATTCCACTCAAGATCTTGAGTTGGCTGTAAGAGTGTATGCCCTAAAGTACTGGAGGCACTACTTATTGGGGGAACGATTCACAGTGTAAAAAGACCACAAGAGTTTAAAGTATATCATTTCGTAATGAGATTTGAATCTTTGGATGATAAGGTGGGTTGAGTATCTTCAGTCTTTTGACTTTGAGATGGTATATTCACCATGAAAAGGAAACAGTTTTGCTGATGCTTTGACAAGGAAGGGTCAGAACTTGATGGTGCATCCACTACAACATAAATTGACTTTAGCTGCGTTTTTGTAGCGGTGGTTCACAAAACCACCGATAAACATTTTTGCAAAATGGTTTCGTGGCAGTTTATTATAAACTGCCGCAAAATCATTTCTTTTTTTACACTCTTGGACCTCCCCCCGGACCCCAACCCTAATTCGCCACCGACCCCCCTGACCCCGCGACCCCCCTTCTCCCGGTGACCCCCCACGACCCCCCTTCTCTCAGCGACCCCCCCTCGGAAACCCCCCATAACCCCCTTATCCCGGCGGACCCCTTATCCCCATGACCCCCTTCTCCCCCGTGACCCTCTACAACCCCACAACCCCAAGACCCCCCGTGACCCCGTGACCCCCTTCTCCCGTCGACCCCATGACCCCCTTCTCCCGGTGAGTTTACTTTGAGTAAGTATTGTTTAGGATAATTTTTCATGTTTACAATGACTTCATATTTTTTTGTTCTATTTATGAATAAAATAGATCAGTTCAATTTATCTTGGGTAAATATAGTATAGTTTAGTTAGATCTAGTTTTTTTCAGTTCAATTTTGATTTCTCTATTTTTTTTTGTTTTTCAATTTATAGCTATTTATTATTTTTAGTTGAACTAGTGTTTGAAAATGTTGAATATATATTATTTGGTTCATTTAAGTTCAAATTTATACATTTTTTCAAATTTTATTTAGTTGAATTTGGTGTAGTTAAGTGAAATAAAATAAGATTTATATTATTTTCATAACTATCGTTACAATTTAATTCATTTAAGGTTTGATTGTATTCAGTTTGATTCTATTTAATTTTACTCTCGATAGGTTGGCTCATAATTTTTATGGTTTGTTTGATCACTTTTTCTTTAATTTGAAAAATTGTATTACATTTTAAAGTAGGGATTGTTTATATGAATAGTTATAAGATAAAAAATTAGACAAGTTAAATGTTTTATAATGGTTTTGTTAATTTTATACAAGGGTTTATTTTTTAAAATTGAATGATTCAAGTGCAATGATTTATGTTAAGATCATCCAATGAAATAGTTTTTAATATAAAATTATTTTTTAAATTTTAACTCATTGGAATAAATTTATGGAATCACTGTATTTGAGTGGAGCATTAATGGTAATTAAATTAGTAGTTTTAGTAAATAAACATGCAATTGATTGGTTAGACCATGAAATGATCTTACAAGAAATGGGTATCAAATTTTTTGATTTCAAATGGTTTGAAATAAATGTGTACATTTTATAAATATATTTTTTATAAATTGTGTAATGGTTAGGGTTGGTTGGTTTTAATATTTTTTAGATCAATTTATTACAAATATTTCATATTTATTTACTATTTTTGGACATTTCATTGTATTTTAGTTTGGTAAAATAGGTCTGAGGGGACACCAAATACTGAATACTTAGATTTAGATATATATTTTTGGGTCAATACATGTCAGTCTAGTTTTTTGTGTTTAATTTTGACTAAATTAATTTTTATTTGGTTTTGTTAGGTTTAGTTTTGTATGGGGTCAATTGTGTTCACATTCGTTAAATTCAATTAAATTTTATTTGTTTTTTTTCAATTCTAATTATGTTGGATTTGGAATGTTAAATATGGTTTGAGTCATTTCTTTTTCATCTATTGTTATCCAGTCTTGTATTATTTAGATATATTCAATGAGTCTTACATGTCTTCAGTTCTATATTATTTTGTTTATTAAGATTTGGTTCCTTCAAATATGGTTCAATTAAATTATGTTTCAATAATTATAAATCTAATAAATGTAGAAAACATTTTATTTTATGAGTATATAATAGAAACAAGAGCATGGGAGTGAATTGATATTTAAAAAACTAAACTAACATAAAACCCAAACCACATTAGTTTAAGTAATGAGACTCAGAGATTATCTAATGATTAGAGTATAGGTATCCGACTTATAAGTCTTCCAATAAATCGAAGTTACAAAACATACAAACAATCTGATTAAAAAAATATTAAAAATATAGAAACATAAACTTTCTAATGTAAATTTCACATAGGAATATAAATCATGTTTAAACAATTAATATGAAACCTATGCATAATTAATATATTAATTCATGTTCGTAATGATCAGGTTGGTTATGAAAATAATTATTTTGGGCTAGGAAAGTATATTCTTGGTTTCTAAAGGTTTTTATCATTTTTTATGGACATAGATTCCCGTTGTGTTTCCGATGATAAAAAGAATTTGGTTTCTATATATGTGTTCACTAGGGAGGTAGAGGCATTTTAAGATTGATGTCTAGGGTTTTGATGGAAAAAAGTAGAGGATGTTGTTTGTTAAGAGAGGCGATATCTTTTTTCCATTTATTTTCATACGGTTAATAGGAATAGATGCCTTAAGTTGAGAGTTGTGTTATCATGTCTGTTGGGTTATTGTGTGAATCTTTTTGATGCGTTGTTTATGTTTCAATTTAGAGATGGGTATTCCCATCTTTCTTATTCATTTTCAAATGATTTTATTTATTGTTATCAAATGGATGATTATTTTGGTTCCCAACTACTTTTTGTAGTTTCTATATGCCATATTGAGTGTATCACATTGTGGTAGCTTATGATTGATCATTGAATACCATGATTATGAAATTGATAATGTAATTGACATTGAACTCTTGGGATGAGTATTGATGTTGGTTTATGGGATAATGGAAACTATGAGATGATTAGATTAATGCTCAGAGGAGCATTTTATGGAAATATAATAATTGTAGTGGAAAATAATTAATCCATATAAATCTAATGAACTAAATTGATTAAATAAGAATTCTTATTGAATTAAACAAATGAGTGGATAGTAATATCTCTTTACTATGTCAGAATGTTTAATAGTGATGAATCATGATACTTATGTTCATTCATTGAATCAAGTCTCTACTGGTGTAGTAAAAAATTAAATGGATACCAAGAAACCTCAATCAAAAGTGCATATGCAACACAAAAAGTACATCCACGCAAACCTGAGTTCATGCTAGGTCTAATCTAATGGTACAAAATACACACCAAGCCTAGTTTGGAAGCGCATGTCAAACATTATAGGCCCAATAATGACCTTACTATACTTAATCCCAAAAATTTAAGATCTAATACTGCTCCAACATGTGTAGTTCCTCTTGTGAGAAAAACCAAAATATTATGGATTTCACTACACCATAGCACATAACTTGAGAATATTCTCCTCAAATAAGTTCAATTATAATATGCCTACTTTATGATCAATTGATCATCTTTATTATATTATGTTTTTGTAATCAGACACTATTGTATATATGAATCTATTTCTCTATTTAGTAGTAACTATGTGTTTTAATTTTTTTAAATATTTTGTAGGCACATTGTGATATACATTGAAAAAGGTTACATCACACTACCGAGGAACACACCTCAGTATGTTAAGGGTTTGAAGGAGTTTTTAGATTTTGAAATTTTTAATCAATCCGTTGAAGGGAGAATACGATGTCCATGTCCAAAATGTAAATTTAGAAGATGGTTGAAGAGAGATGATGTTTATGAACATTTAATACTAAAGAAATTCCCTGATCAATATTAGTGTTGGATTTGGCATGGAGAATCGAATGTTACAGAAAGATTGAGCACTGCTGTTAATCCACAGAATGAGGTCCCAACATCATCGACAATGGAAAATGAAATGCAAAACCCCATAAATGATGCATTCGGCACTGCAAGACACCACTATCAACATCAAAACATAACAGAACAACCAGATGAGGGTGCTACAAATTTCAATGTGACAAGTGATTTTTTTGAGACTATAACACAACCAGATCAAGATTGTAACATACCATTATATCCTCCTCTTGATTATGTGGAGCCAAATGTAAGAGAAAGCTTCATTGAGGAAAATGTGTTTCATGATTTATTTGATGATGGAAATCAAGAGTTGTATAGTGGGTGTTTGAAATATTCAAAGCTTTCTTTTCTGCTGAAGTTGTACCATATCAAATTTCTATGTGGAATTACAAATAAGGCAATGTCCGTGATATTGGATTTGATTCGTGATGCATTTCCTGAAGCAAAAATCCCCAAGTCTTTTTATGATATGAAAAATGTTGTTAACAGTCTTGGTATGAATTTTACAAAAATACATGCTTGTCCCAATGATTGCATGCTTTATTGGGGAGAGGATTAAAGTTGACAGGATTAAAAAAGATGTTCTTCTTCTAGATGGCAGTCAAAGGGTGATGTTGGAACTCTGAATCAACATAATTTCATAGAGAAGAAGAAAATGAACACACCTTCAAAGGTTTTGCGTTACTTTCCTTTGAATCCTCGATTTTAATGATTATTCATGTCAATGAAAACCGCCGAACACATGAAGTGGGATTCTGTAGATAATAAAAATGATGGTTTAATGATACATCCATGAAATTCACAATCGTGGAAGACATTTGACTCATTACATCCAAATTTCTCAACTGATCCTAGGAATATTCGATGGGGATTGGATGGTGATGGATTCAACCCATTTGGGACTTTGAGTACCAGTTATTGAATTTGGCCAGTTCATTTGATCCCTAACAACTGCCTCTGTGGATGTGTATGAAACAAACATATTTTATCATTTGAATGATTATTCCTAGAAAACAAATGCCTAGAAATGATATTTATGTATAGTTGTAGCCTTTGATTGATTAATTGCAAGATTTATGGAGCAAAGGTGTTGAGAAATTTGATGATTCTTCTAAAATAATGTTCAAAATGCATGCTTCTTTAATGTGGACCATTAGTGACTTCCCTTGGCTTGGGAATTTTTCTGCTTGGAACAGTTACATGGGTTTGGATTCTACTATTTGAAACATTGAGTTTGAGACCAAATGGAGACCTTATAGTAGAAAATGGTGCTTCTCGTGCCACCAATGATTTCTTGATGCATATCTTAGATTTCGGCTGAACATATCAAAATTTAATGGTTTCATTGATCGTATACCACCTCTAAAGTTGTTAACTTGTTCTGATATATTGACACAAATTGAAAATGTTGAAACAGAATTTGGGAAGATTCATCATTTGAATGATAGTAGAAAACGGGTTCGAAGTGCATCATCAAGTGAAATCAGAACACAACAATGGAAGAAAAAAAGTATATTCTTCAAACTTATGTATTGGGAATTTAATTTATTGCAGTATAATCGTGATGTGATTCATATTTAGAAGAATTTCTATGACAATTTTATTTTCACATTACTTAATGAGCATAAAAATTCGAAGGATCATCTAAATGCTCGCAAAGACTTACAAGTAATGACATAAAATGGGATCTATGGCCTGATGAGAATGAAATGTATGCTCCTTCAATTTTTACAATGACAAATATGGATAAAGATACATTACATATAATTTTAAAGAATGTGAAGGTATCTCTTGGGTATTCAAGTAACATATCAAGGTATGTTGACTCTAAGAATCGTAAGTTACATTGATTGAAAAGTCATGATTCCCATATTTTTTTTACAATAGTTACTACCATTGGCATTGCATACATTATTACATAAAAAAGTTTCGGATGTTGTACTCTAATTCTACACATTTTTCAGGAAATTATGTGAGAAACCTCTACATCCATTTCATATTGACAACCTACTGGAGAGGCTTGTATTGACCCTTGGTTCAACGGAGATGATCTTTCCTCCATCATTTTTTACTGTCATGATGCATTTAACCGTGCATTTGGTTGAGGAATCTAAATTAGGCGGCCCTGTTCATTATTGATGGATGTATCCAATTGAGAGGTATTTTATTTATATGTTTTTTAATTAAGTAAATTATTTTTGGCATTTAAATAAATTCATAATTATGATTATTTTATTTCAAAGATATCTTGGTCATTTGAAATCATACGTGAGAAATAAAGCTCAACCATAAGGTTCTATTACTAAAGGCTACTTGGATGAGGAGTGTATTACCTTTTTTTTCAGATACTTGGATGATATTGAGACAATATTTAATCGAGTTGGACGTGTTGATGACATATTGTATCAATCTCAAATACATCAGAAATCAAAAATATTTCTTGATATTGGTCAATCAGTTGGGAGGACCTCAAATGTGATGACAAAATTGGAATTATTATAGGCTCGTAGATATGTGTATCTGAATAGTGAAATGTAGGATCCATCTATTGAAGAGTTGAGTATACAAACAAAGAGATGAATGAGAGGCCAAAAATGAAATGAGAAAGATATAATGAGAGCTGTGAATAAAGAGCTTGTAGAATAGTTTGCATGATGTGTAAGTTCATAAATACTGCAATAAATAGGAATTTTAGTTTGACACATACATTTTGTAAATATAATAAATTATATTTCTTTTTCTAGATCACGAATACCGATACTTGAGTAGAGTTTTCAAAAGATATTCAAGTTTCGTGATAGAGTTCCTATAAAACAAGGTAGAAAGTTCAACGCTTACAATGTGAATGGCTTTAGATTTCGTACAGTCGATCGAGAAGTGGGTTTGAAAACACACAATAGTTGTATATTTACTTTTGCGGAAGTGGGATACTATGGAAAGATGCTTGATATTATTGAATTAAACTACCACGAGCATTTTTCTGTAGTTTTATTCAAATGCAATTAGGTCGATATTATCAGAGGTGTTAAATGATATTCTGTGCAATTTACTTCTTTGATCTTCTCTCGCTTGATTGATGTTGGTGATCATGAACTGTATGATCTATATATCTTATAATCGTATGAAAAAATGGTATATTATGTGAATGATGTTGTGGATGAAGGGTGTAGTGTATCATTTCACGTAATACAAATAGATTTGTATGATATGGGTGATGAAGTGGAAGATTTGACCTCTGAAATTGAAACTCATCAACAAAAAAAGCAGAATTATTTGTCCATCATGATATTGAAAATATTATTCTTGAAAGGATGAATGAAGTGGATTATGTAATGGAGTAGGAAACCAACATGATTGAAGGGGAAAATGATAGTATGTACAATTATTTATTCATTCAGCAACCACTTATTTAATTTGTATAGTCATTTATTATCATTGTTATACATATATTGTTTGTTAGTACTAGGAATCTATTATCATTTTTAATTTTTTTTCTGAATATTTTTTTTGAAATATATATTCTAAACTTAATTTTATTTTATTAAATGACAGGAATGTCAAGGAGGAAGTAGTATACTATTTCATCTACTACTACGACATATGATGATTCATCTGTCTCCCTCCCCATGACATCTGAGCCACCAGCTGCCTACAAATCTGCCCCATCTCCCTCGACACCATCTCTCACTCCATATGTGGGTGTCCCATTAGAGGATGAGTCATCGAATCTCCCTTTAGGAGTCTCAACAGTGGGGTTGTAGCACGCCCCTTCCAATTCGTCATGGGCATACTGGAAGTTCACTGTCATATGTAAAAATTTTAATATAAATAAATTTATTGCATTTTGTTTATACTAATTGTTTTCTAATTGAATATGAAAAAAAATTCAACCATGGAGAAAAACATAAAAATTTCATATGTTCAGAATATGAATAGCGAGAAGATAGTCATGCCATTTGATTCATTTGGGGTCCCTACGGATGACGCCGCAGGGTTACTTGGCTAGATTCTAGGCCAACTAGCAGCATAGCCCATTTACCTACCTATTTCTTATAATTATTGGATACATATGCCTCCAAGTTGGAAAAATGATGTTTTTGACTCCGAAATAAAGGAAATTTTTAATAAATTATGGTTTAATTGAATTTCATGTTACTAATATGTTCAAAACAAATTTCTGTATATAGATGTTCCTCCACTTTAAAGTTGGTGATGTAATAGAACGAAAGTGGATGTTGAAAAATAGTGGTAAGAAATAGAAAGTCATAAAATAGAGATTATTGTGCAATGTCAATGATACTTCGTTGACCGTGAAACAGATGTTCGAGAAGCTACCCAGTGGGGTACCAAAAGAACAGTGGAATGTTTTTGTTGACAGACATCGTGACGAGAAGCAGATGGTATTGAAATATATATTAATATATTATCCTCATTTTAAATTAATACATTTATATGAAGAGGATATGGAATTGAATACATTACTATTAAATTGAATTTTATTTAATTTAGGATCTCTAAAGACAGGATGCATCAAACCATGCTAAGCAAGTCATCCCTCACACTACGGGGTCAAAATGCTCTTCTAGAATTCGAAGGACTCTGATAATATTTTCATTAGTTTAAATATTTATAAAACTATATTATCTATTTAATATATTAAATTATTGATTTATCTATTCTTAATGCAGTCACAGAGTTTAGCGCATGAAGCATCTCGAACTGAAGTGTGGTTGGATGTTCACAAAAAAATCAGATGGAAGTTTTGTTAATGAGCTTGCAAAATAAGTTAGGGTATGAAGTCAATTTTTATTATAATGAATTATTATCAGTTTTTACTATGTTAATATGTACTGATATTTGATTTATAGGTAAAAACTAAAGAACTATGGGATGCCAATCCAGGGAAGTCCTACTCAGTCTCCCAGGATGAACTGGTTGCTAAAGTCCTTGGGAAGGAGCATCCTGGTATAGTGCATAGGATGGGTTTCAGACCGGTACTATCCAAGGTATTTGTCAGGCCACTAGGAATTCTAGCTGTATCTACTCCTGATTATAGTCAGTCCATACCAAAAGATGCTTAGAGGGATATTTATTCTCTACGAACCATAGTTCAAGACCAGGGGGCTCATATATCTACTTTGTAGAAAATGATGTCTGATATATATCAGCAGATGAGTAGATATTCCCCTAGTGGTAGTTCATATACTTGTAGTAAGTATGTAAATAAAAAAAATAAAAATCATTTAGTTTTAAAACTTTTTTTGGATTTAAGTTTAAATATAAATATGCAGCAGTATTTAATTTTCAATATAATGTTCTTACAGGTGACAACAGGAAGTGGAGATGGAGGCGGAGAGGGAGATGACACATGTTCATTATAAGACTGTGAGTAGTTGTATTGTTGATGTGTAGGAAAAATATGGGAACAGTTGGTTTGTATATGTATCATGTGTGACACATAGTTTCCACCAAACATTTTCATGACCTAACATTTTCTTGATTTCTCATGTTTCCTTTTATGCATTTTATTGATTTCTAATGTTTCCTTTCACGTATTGATTTCTTGATTGTGGTATACATTATATATGTCGATTATTTATTGTGATGATACATTTTTTATGATTAAATTTTATAAGTATTTTTTCCATAGAATTTCAAGACTTAAAGGGACAAGATTTTATGCATTAAGAGTATGGTTCTATGTTTGTTATGTAGTGTTTGATTCACTTTACAAGCTTTTAGGTTTTGTGAAAATTTGTCTCATAGATGATCCATCTAGGGTGATATGATTTTCGTTCGGTCACAATCATGTTGTTTGATCATAGGTGACTATATTTTGGTTGTCCACCATATAAAAAATAAATCAGATTCTTATTACATAACCTAACTCGAGGTATGGTTTGGGAACCAAGCAGGGTAGTTCAGTTTGTTTACCCAATGGAAAAGTGTTTGGTGGAAGGAAGTGACACATTGTAACCTATCATTATGGTAATAATTTCCAGAGAATTGGTGTTGGCAATTATATTTTCTATCATTGGTGTGGGAGGTAGGGATACAGGGGGAGACGGTGTGTTAGTAATCAAGTTGAGTGTCAAGATTTTAGTAGGATGAGGCATCTACAATAATTCTTTAGATCTTTTAATATAGTATACAGTGAATGAATGTCTATAATAATTCCACATTTAAGAGTGTGGAATTCAGCTTCATGTTAAGAAGGGGGATATTGTTTGGCCAATCGATCAGTCCGAAGCGGTGGTCGTGGTCAAATCATCCAAACACAAGACTTATATCACTAGCATAAAGGACCTACTCAAGGTATCTAGGCTATATATTAGGGCCTCAGATTAATATAATTGTATAAAGTGAGACTAATATGTGAGGAACAGAGTTTTGGACCTTCTATAGTGAGAGGTCCTATTTTGGTAGCTTCCACTTTAGTATATTTTTTTTTTGATATTGGTGCTTCTCATTCCATCATATTTATGCATGTTATGGAGATCTGTGGGCTCGACATTCAATTTTCCTATGAGGTGATGACACTCAAAACATTATTGAGGATTTTATTAGAGAATTTATGTTATTGTAGGGAGTGGAACTTGATATAAGTGGGTGTCACCTCGTATGGGACCTCATTTTCCCTAAGATTATGGTTTTGACATCATTCTTAGGATGGAATGGTTGTTCCCCAACTATTCTTACATTGATTGTTATCACCAAAGGGTTTCATTCACATCACTATGGGGTGGGTTTTTTATTCACAAGGGTGAACATGATGTATGAGAAAGATGAGATGGACTCGCGCATCATGGGTTGGGTGTGATGATAGACAGATTTACTAGATTATATCTGGAGCATAATGAATGCATTGGAAAAATTTACATGTCATCAAGGCTCATATAATCTAAACCCAGTCACAAGAATCCCTGTTATATAGTTACCAAACAATTCATTTCCTACATTCTCATAATAGAGGTAGAGGCAAGGTGATGTTTAATAATTAATGATGATACAATCACACAAAATTAACTTCGTAACATAAGTGCATACACGAGTTTATGTTTGTAGTTTCTCTTTTTGAATTTTTAATTTATCTTACTAAAGGATGTGGTTTCTTCTTAAACATGTAATATCTGTTTATTATCTATATATATTACTAATTTTATTTTTTCCAATATACATATTCATATATGTGCTTATTTTCTAGTATACATTTCTAGTTTTCAATTATATAGAAAATAATTGTGACATGACTAATGTATGCCCTATTTTCCACAATGCATTACTATTACTAAATTTTATAGAATATAAGTCCATTCTTGTATGCACTTACTGTCAAAGAATTAATTTTGGAAAAATTTCAAATTATTTTTATGTGAACGTGTAATTGATTGATCGTGTCATGCTAATTCACAGGTTGAATTGTAGTTTATTATAACCTAGTGGTTAGGAAAACAAAATAATGTTTCAAATAAAATGTTCATTAAGAGTAAACGCAAGAGATATCAATTGATAATAATATGAAATCATAAGATAAGAATAATGATATGAGAGAATAACCATAAATTATAAATATCATACACAATTTATCATATATTACAAGTGGTGTGTATGTTGATATGAATTGTTATGTTGGGGTTAGAACTGGTATAGATGGAATATTTTGAACCTAGGATTGGAATTGTTTTCATGAAATATAACAGAAATTATTGTTTATAATTTTTTTAAAGGTCTAATGGCCATGTGAAATGTTTATCTGCATTCATTTACTAAAAGATACATATGATTGTGCTTAGTTAAGAATATATTTTCATAGTGACTAGTATGTATTCTGTTAAACTATTTCTATTCTTGGAATGGTTTTGTTTTCAGGGCACTGGTGCAAGGGATGCAGAGTTGCTATTTTTTTCTGAGATCTTCTTTTAACATCAGTTTTAACCACCGCTAAATGAAACTGCTAAAATTGTAGCGGTGGTTTTAACCACCGTAAATATAGATATTTTTTCTCGTAGTGGTGGTTTTAATCGCCACTAAAGTGTCCCACCATCCACGTTTATTCCACAATGGTTTTGATTATTTTAGTGGCACTTTTCTGGCGAGGGGTTGTTTTTTATTCATGTCGGTTATAACTGCCACAAATAAAAGAGAGCCACCTTCCATAAAACCACCGCTAAAAAATCCAAGACCGCTGTGAAATGAGGCAACTATGACAATTTATATAAAATGCAATGAAATGGATATAACTGCCACTAATAGTTTTCCAACATTCAATTTGGAGGCGGTTTAAACCACCTCTATATGATAAAAAACCGCCACTAATGGGTAATTTTCCTGTAGTGATGAATCCATCACTGAGTGGAAGGTGATGGCCTTGTTCATAGATATGCAGTTGGAGGTGCGAGAGGATAATGGTCAGATGACTCTTGCTTCCATGGTTATTGAATCGACACTTTTGAGCCCTGTTTGGGGATGTCAGATTAACGATATTGAATGTTTGTCCATGAAGGAAAGACTTAATGGTGGGGAGCCACATTCAAGTTGGGCCGTTAGTGTAGACAGGGTTTTTTGAGTTCATGGTTTTGTGGTTGTGCCATTATGCATGAGGGAAGAGTTGATGCATGAGTTCCATGCTTCAAAATGGTAAGTGCATCCAGGTTTGACCATGATGTATCGTGATCTATGTAGGTGGTTTTGGTGTCTAGGAATGAAGACTTTGTGGGCTTTGTGGCACTGTGCCTTATCTTTTTGCAGGTGAAGGCCAAGAATCAATGCCCTGGTGGACTGTTACATCCATTGACCATTCTGGAAAGGAAGTGCAATGATGTGATGATGGATTTTGTGGTGGGTTTTCCAAGGATGCCTCAGATGAATGATGAAATCTGGGTGGTTGTGGATCGACTAATAAAATTGGATCATTTCTAACCGATTTAAGAGACTTACATTGTTGACTAGTTGGGTGAGTTGTATGTTTGAGAAATAGTATGTTTTCATGGAATACCGTAGACTATAGATTTAGATCACGATCCTCATTTCACATCGCATTTCTGGAAAGGGTCCCATAAGGCACTAGGTACACAGGTTCTTTTGAGTACATCTTTACACCCATAGATGGATGGGCAGTCGAAACATACAATACATGTGTTCGAAGTCATGTTGAGGGATTGTGTCTTGGATTTCAGTGGTTCCAGGGGGAAGCACCCATCACTTGTTGAATTTTCTTACATCAATAGTTTTCTAGCTGTGTTTTAGATGGCACCGCTTGAGGCTCTCTCTGGGAGGCTGTGTAGATCTCCGCTATGTTGGTTGTAGGCCAGTGAAACCGAGCTGTTGGGACCGAGTGTCATAAGGGAGACATCAAAGATGGTTGAGTTGATTCAGAAATGAATGGAAGCATTTCAGAGTAGGCATAAGTTGTATATGGATTGGAGGCATAAACCTCTTGAGTTTGAGGTTGGTGATAGTGAGTTCGTTCAGGTGTCACCAAGGATGGGTCACTGACTGATGTAGAAGTAGGGAATGTTGGTGCCTTGGTATATGGGGCCATTTGAGATTTTGGAGAGGATCATGTTGTTGGTTCACCGATTGGATCTTCCATATCTACATAGCATGATGCATGATGTCTTTCATGTGTTGAAGCTTGAGTGGTATCAACATAACCAAACTCACGTGGTTGATTTTTAGGATGTTGTTCTTGAGGCTAATGTTTCCACTGAGGAACATCAGGTTTGTGTCGTGGATCAGAGTGAGATTGACTTGCAGGAAAATTTTGTGCCTTTGGTGTGAGTACATTGGATTCATGGAAATGTTCAAGACGAAACATGGGAGTGGGAATCAGATATGAATACTCAATGGCCCGATCTCTTTTCCATGGAAGTGAAATGATTCTTGAGAACTCATCTCGAGGATGATCCCTTATATGGTGGGGAGGTTGTACAATCCTGAATCATGGAAAGGTATGTTCTTATTTATGTTTTGGCTTTAATCCCTTATTTTGGTTAATTAAGTTGTTACAATAGTTCTAGAGGATGATCAGGGGTGTTTCGAGGGTTTGGGGCACAAAAAGTAGAGAAAAAGGGGTTTTCTGAGTAGGTTTCACTGTCTGCGCATGGTTAGTGCTAATCGTGCAGACAGACTAGGTAAACCGTGCAAGAGGAAGTTTTTCATATAGTAGCCATCGCATTTGGAAAACTATTTGGCTAAACCGTGCAAGGGGGGTCCTTTGGGCAGAAGCATCTGCACAGTTTGCGTGTGGTTTGGAAAACCGTGTGGGAAAACTATGCAAGGGGGCCTTTTGGGATAGATAGATCTGCACAGTTTGTGAACAGTTTGGAAAATAGTGCGGGTAAACCGTGTGGCCCATAAACATCAAAAAAAATTACAGTTTTTCCATTTCCGGATTTTTAACCCTATCCTAGGATTTCCTCCCATTTCACCCCTCTTCACCCTAGGATCGAACCAAATCTATCAAGAGCTCTAAGAGATCAATCTCCCACCTTTCTAAGGAATTTTTGGTCTCATTGGTTGTGGATCGAAGCTCTAGGGAAGGATAA
Source organism: Viscum album (assembly GCA_963277665.1). Taxonomy (NCBI): domain Eukaryota; kingdom Viridiplantae; phylum Streptophyta; class Magnoliopsida; order Santalales; family Viscaceae; genus Viscum; species Viscum album. The sequence goes on from OY728145.1 coordinate 914,042,504, forward strand.
TCCCATCCTTGCTTCTCTTTTGTATCTTCTACTCCTCTCATTCTGAAGCTCTAAAACCCAACTCTTTGGGTGACATTTAGGTTAAAGCTTCATAGGTTTGTTGAAGTGGGATTTAAGGGCTTGATTAAGAGTTCATTTAACCACAAAATCAAAGTAGGAGGTCTAAATGTTTTATCCCATGGTTTATTTGAGGATTTGTGCATGCGTTGTTTTGTTATTGGGTGTCTCTTGGAATGTTTTGATTACCCATGGCATGTTTTGGTAAAATGATTATTAAAAATGTAAAGGGAAACCCTCATGATCCCCATGGGATGAATTTAGGGTGATGACACAAAACTAGGGACACCCATGGAGTGAGCTGACTTTCCCAAACCTAGGGATTTGTGAAGAACAAGTGAGATTTTAGAGTATTTATATTGAGCCCTTGATAAACATGTTTATGTGATTGAATTTTTTGGGTTATTAGATAGGTGGTGCACCTAATCTTGATAATAACTTAAGGGATATTCAGTTAAGATGTGGAAAAGGCTAAATAACATAATGGAACGTGTCAAGAGAATGGTAATGAATCATAGTAAGTTAGGCATAATAAAGAAAGAGTAGTGAGACATGAACAATGAATGAATGATTAGTGAGATAAGAATAATGAAATGGAATTGGGTTAAATGGCTAAATGATTTGAAGTGTGGTAAATGCGTTAATGGGTTAAGGCATGGTGTTAACCCTCATGTTATTTTTATGGTTTATGTTTGCCTTGGGAAATGGTCGTGATGTTGTGTAAATGGTTAATGGTTACAGATATGTAGAGAATTTTCACATAGATTGGTAGTGTGGGGTATTGACTGAGGTTCTATGACCACTGGTTGAGTTGGACTAAGGCTCTAAACTACACCCCCTAATGCATGGGGTAGTGATAGGACTGATGCTTTGTTTCCATATCGGTTGCATCCACCCAGACTGATGCTTCGAGGTGATAATATGGTTGACATCCACTCGAATAGACTCATCAAGATGAGGTTATGGTTGATGTGGGGATATTGGTCCTAGTGAGATAGGACAACTGCGTGTTTTCCTCCTGTTTGTGATTGTGTACTTTAAGCTGCATAACTTGTTGTTTTTAATAAACCCTTGATAAATGTATTGAAAAGGTAAGATATGGAAATTATAATAAATGTTTCTAATGGACCTAAACTAGCCAAGGTAACTTAATCGTTTCCTTGTCATTTATTATTCATTTCCTTTTGCATGCACAATTTTTTATACCATATATATTGTAGGTACCATTGGTGGTGTCCTACTGAGTTGTACTCACACCCTACTAGTGCCATCGTAGGGTACCCAAGAAGAATTTATGTTTGTAGGTCAGGAGAAGGGAAAAATCCCTTGTTAGGTAGTTGGGTTGGCATGCGTGTACATTGAGGAGGACCCAAACATGGTGCTGAGACCATTTTGGGGATTTTTCAGTTTGTCTTCATTTAGGGTTTTGTTCACATTTCCATTTGTAGCATGACATGGCATATTTACTGTTGGAAATCATTGTACCCCATTTGGGAGAATGGTTTTTATGCATGTATTGTAGTATTTATTGTTATTCCACTATTTTTTTATCTTCTTTTGTGTCTTACTCAATTAAAAGGTAGTATAGTCTACCCAATTGACAATTCAGACCCCCGTTGCTATTCATCAAGATTTGGAGTATGAGGAGGCATGTTTAAGGTCATGTAACCACCAGGCATGGATCACTAGTTTATTGGATTTCAGGTCTAGAACATGACTTGGGCATACCTTCAAATGAAACTTTCACAATGATCAGATCCTACAAATCAATCTTTCACTCCAATATTTTTTCAATATTTTTAAAATAATAAATTAAAATGATTTATATATATATATTCCTCATATGTGTTTTTATTAAAATATAAAAACATGGGATTCAATTAGCGAGATGGACTTGAACAAAAACCCAAGGTTACAACCCTTCTAGTTGAGCCAACCCATCACCAATCTTCTATTTATTTATAGACTATTTTATTTGTTATGAAAATAACACATGTCATTTAATATGAATAAGAAAAATTAATTCACACACTATACATTATTTTATAAATTAAGTGGATAATAAACTAAAAAATATTTCCATTATATCTCTGGTGGGGTTCAGACTTGTGACTGATCCAATACCATGGAACAACACAACCATATGGGCAAAATTTATTCATATTTCCTTTTATCATCTTTTTTTTCTTATTTAAATGTTTTTATAGAATCTAAAAATTATATTTATAGACATACATGATGCATAAAAAAATAAACACAAAAAAAAGGAATCATATTTTTATGGTTATAGTGGGGATTTTAACTATTGTCTAGTCACTTTTGATATAACATTGCAACCCATGATAAATGATCCATTTATGATTATTATTTATTATTTTTAATTCTATCAATCTATCAATGTGTGTTTAAAAATAATTTATTATTATTATTATTATAAAATACTTATATACATAATGACATGTTATATTATTACCGTATTTTTATATAAGATACATATATTTTCTATACTTATAGATATATTTCTATATGGAGTCATGAAATCTCGGTAAACACGATACAATTCATTATTTAATTAATTAACTAGAAAAAAATATTTGCAGTATTTTTATTAAGGTGGTATATTTTCTAATTTGGTTTTGCCTGGATAATTAGAAAAAATGATTTATCATGAACGCTGATAAAACCCATAATTTAAATGTGTGGAAAATCAATTTCACCCTCTGCGGGGGAATTTTTTATTTTTAGGAGAATAAGAGATGGTGAGAGTTAATTGAATGAATAATTTTACCTAAGGGGGTGATCATTTTATAAGGAATCATCTTTTACCCGTTGGGAAGAGTCATCAGTTGTCAAATGATCATTATAATTGAAAAAATTATTAATTTAAAAACATGTTTGGAATATTTATTTATTATTAATAAATATCATTTTATTTCCATTTATTGACATGTTTCTGAATGAATGAAAATATAAATGGATAAATAAAAGATAAAATTAGGAGATGAAGGAGAAAAAAATGGGTATAAAGGGTTTGGGTTAAACAGAAGATTCAAAGATTCAATTGGGTGATGAGTGTTTCATAAATTAAGATTATATATGTTAAAACAAAAAAATATGTAAATTATGTTAAATAGAGAAAAGTAAATAAACAAATATTTACACCACACATAATGTTTTTATCAAAATAAAACACAAACAACTAATGTAATCCCCAAAAATGACTCTAAAAATTGATCATGTCATAATGACATTTCAAATTAGTATTTTTAGTGATGATTTTATTGTATAGGGACCAACCTAGGTCATATCTTAGTGAGTATTGTTGGATTATAGTGTCAATTTTTATTAATATTGAAAAAAATTAAAAGTTAATTGGTGGGGGGGGATTAATAAAAGTTTAAGGTGAAAAAAATTATGGATTTTACATAATTAAGTGAGTTTTGAGAGACGTATATAAAGCTTATCATTAAAAGTTCACTATTTTTTTTGGTATGTAGTTCTTATAAAATGATTTAGGGTTTGATTCTGTCTCTGTTTGAGTTTAATTATAATCCTGAATATCCCCCAAGTTTATATATTGATTCATATTGATCCCAACCATCATATAATAATCCTGTGGCCATGGTATATCTTATATACATGATATAAGAACATATAAAGAAATTTAATCCTAAAAATATATGAATGAAAATGATTATTGTGTTATCAAATTAGAACAACACATGTCATAAATTTAAAATGTCTCACTGTCCAGTTAAAAATAAAGACCATTTCATTTAATTGCACAAAAAAATAATTCAAATATGAATCAATGTAAGTTAATAATAAATAAAATATTATCATACCCAAAATTCACAAAACTTATTGATTTTTTTCATATTAAAATTTCATTGACATGTCTGATTTTCCATTGTAATGATCATTGACTGTTTAGCCTTCTATAAAGATGAGGAAGAGAAGTGGATCTAGTTATTCAATTATGATCTCCATATGAGGATAGAGATCTCCAAAACATCCAAATAGGAGAATAAAACCTTAAACCTTTCCAAAAATGGAGAACCTTTTCTCTTAATCAAACATGAAAATGAAGTTCCCCTGGTGCCTTTTTATAGGCTATAGGATGTTGTGGTTTTTACATAGATATTCAACAATACTAGTTGTGGCTTAATATTTTACTCGTAAATTTTCTTATCTTGACTTTTAAAAAAAATAGTGGATTTTATGGAAGGCATATGGATGGAATCACTGTAAAATATTGCATCCATTAGACTTTTAGAGTCTGAAATATTTTAAAAAAACTGAGTTCTAATCTTGACTTTGAGCATATTCTATTTTTTTCGAAAGATAACATCATTTATGCCATAAAATGGATGAATTAGGAAAGGGTATATTCTTAAGAGTTATTACCAAATATTTTAAAAATACATAGAGAAAATTTAAACCAAATTGGATGTGTGGATTTTTTAATATATATAAATTAAAAGACATATGTTCTTGGGATGCCATGATGTTTAGATCATTTTCTACCACTTCATCTCATGCCCTCAAAATCAACTCCATATATAAAGAAAATATCAAAACAAGAAATAATTTACCTTTTTAATAGTATTTAAAATAAAATAATTAAATAAAATGATAATTTAAATTGATTATTAAATTTTTATATAATAATATAAAATCAATTTCAAAATATGGTATGTGGGAAGAAATATAATAGTGAATCTTTATGTGATCAAACACAATAAAATGAGTTTAAAATAATAAATGGTACAAAATATTGAAAATACAATCACATATTACTTGATTATAAGGAAAATTGGTGATTAAATCCATTAAAACTTCATCCAACTTACACTCATGTTTACCTAACCATTATAACAAGCCTCTAAACAAAATGTGATGGTCCTTACCCTATTGTTGGAATAAAAGTTGTGAAATTAACCCTTCCTCCATCCACTTTATCCCTACCACTAGAAATGAAACATCAAGGAATGAAACATCTTGTATAGAAGTAGATTAAAAACCATGGATGTTTTATGATAGTCGCAATGAATAACCTCTCACATTTCCAATATGATGAATAACAGCCCCCAAAATAATACCTATTGTTGATCATTATTTGTAAATATTTCTGGCATGTCACCATGGATGAAATGATCTTGAAACACTTATACCTCTTAATAAATCCACCAAAACACCTCACCATATTTTAAAAATGATGATTTAATTGTAATTTGGTATACGAATAATCAAATTAATGTACCTTGTGCATCAATATGAATTAATATAATATTTTTCATCACTCTCCACACATCTCTATACCCCCAAACAACAGATCCTCATGAATTCCTATGTAGTGAATTAGAATCTGAATTCCCTTTCCCAAGGGTATAAGAGATCTCAATGTAAAATTACAATGGTAACTCCATCCATGTCCACTACTGTATATTTAATTTTTTATTAGAGAAGGCATAAATCGTGATATTTTAATCTATGATGATAATATATCATTCATCGATGTGGAAATATCACTATAGATTCAAAGAAAACATAGTAATTTTTTACTCAAGATCATGGTTAGAATAGTTAAACATGTGAATTATTAATGGAAGTGAATATTATGAGATCACTTACCTATATGGTACCAAGATGCAATCCAAGTTAAGATGAGAAACATCACAAAAATCAATGTACATAAATCATTATTTTTGAAACCAAAGAACAAGAGAACTTATCAATTTATCCTCCCCATATTCAAAATCCATTTAACAGAGATGATTCCACATGAAGGCTCAGTAATTTATAGTAATGAATGTAAACGAGTATCAATCTAAGATAAATTGAATTTGAACCTTTTATAATATCCTAAAATTACAAGGAAATTATGGATCTTAGTAAATTTATTTTGGGGTTCCTGACAAAAAACTACATTCATATTTTAAGGATTGATTTATAAACTATATTATGACACTGCATTCCAAATAAAATTCACCTAATTCCTATAAAAAATTTAAATAGACATCTTCCCACCAAAATGATACTTCCAGAATACTTTGAGAATAATCCTCAAATAATTGGCATGATCCCTATCTAAAATTGAGTATATAAGAATGTATTCGATGAAAACTACAATGGAATGGTTCATGAACTCACAAAACATATAGTTTATAAGTTTGAATTAAATTTTTGGGGTGTTCTTGAAATTAAACAGAATAATAATGGACATGAAGTGCCAATAAAAACACATAGATGAGACATAAAAAACTAATTAGCCCCTATTAACTGATTGTTAAAATAATATATCCTCTATCATGGATACACAAGGTAAACCATTCATAACAGAGGTACATATTACATCACTTATATTAAATATCCACTAAAACTCATAATAAATCACACCCCAAAACCAATATGTGTGGTTTCATTAGAGAATGGATACATATTAAACATTATTTCAAAAAATATATTCAAAATATCCCCTAAATGTTCATCATACAAAATACACTTCTAAACATGCAATATATAATACTCCACATCATTCCCTAGGGAAATAGAAACATAATAACTAGTGAGTTCAGATGTTCAATATTAGTGAATATAATAGATATCAATTGTTGATCAAAAGTTAACATAAGATAAATATTTGGGTATTAGAACATAATTTAGATAAATAAATATAACATAATTAAGTAATACCAATTTTAAAATAGATCATAATTCCAAAATGGTGACATTGGGTTTTGAGAATAACATAAGACACAAGCCATGGGATTGTGAAAATTTAATTCAATAATCCAGAGCCATGATGACATAGGTATGTTATATGATATAATAATGTTCCACTAATATAATCATTGAAATTATGTCTAACTAGTAAGAAATTTATATCCTAATGGAAAAGGATTACTATATATCCATAACATAGTTTACTTCAGTAAACCACTTGTATCCAATAACATAGTTGATTTGGATTAACCACCCATACCATATAAAATTGTGGACATAGCCTGGTCACCCATGTCCCATTCCCAATCTCATGATTTATAAATTTCACTCAATATATTGGAGGTCTATAATAGACCTACTAGTCACATATTGGTATACCATACAATAGTGTTCTATAACAACTTCAAACCATTCATAATTATATTATTTCATAAGTTACCAGTGATTATTGAATAGGTTTTAGGATAATTTCTAAAAGACATGATTGTATGCCATCCCAATGAGAATAGTGGATGGAATGACTATATAATTTATCTAACGAGTCATAATATATATTAAAGGATTTATAAATATGTGAAAAATTAATTATAAGATCGTTAGAATATTGCGTTGAAGAATAAGAAGAAATGTACTTTACTTTTTACTAATATTTATTCATAAAGGAAACATTTTATAAAAAAAGAGGCAAATAATTACATTTAAAAAAACAATGAAAATATATAAAGGAATATTCTCATTGGAAAAAAAATATAATGGTAGGAAAATTCAATCACATTGAAAATAATTAAAAACAAATTTATTTTAACACTTTTTAAAGATGGTAAAAATTCATTTGAAATAAAAAATGATGATAACACTAAAAGAGAAACCTTTAATTACTTTTTTTAATAAAGTCAAATTAAATAAAAAATTACCACAACGAATCATTGAAGTATATACATGTACATACAAAGATCAATAAAAAGAACATGAACATGGAGGAGAACAATTCCCAGTAAAAATATAGATAAGGTAAGTTCCATTTATTGTAAAACATATAAAATTATTTTTAAAGGAATACTATGCTCGATAGGTTTCTTAACATGAAACACCTATATTTAAGAGAATTTAGATATACTAAAAAAATACTTAATGTTTTAAATTTGACTATTATAACCTATATATTTATTTTTTTGTATTAATAAGAATTAATAAAATATAGGAAATATTTATAATGTTTTTTAAAATTAAAATATATCAATTAATTCATAATAAATGAGTACACAATTTTTAGAGAATTCATTTTGTGAAACAAAAATAAGTTTTCTTCAAAAATTATTTTTATTTATTTTTATGTGAGAATATTATTATTAATTTAAACAAAATTTAAATTTTTTTTTGATAAAAGGTATATCATTTTTAAAATGAGAACAGAAAAGTAATCTTAGGGTGATGCTTATGGATTATTCTAAATGGATTTAATTTTTTTGCGAATACTGAATAATATAGTTTTTTAACTACCATTTTCCATTAAAATGGATCATTATGAATTAAATTAGATCTTAAATTAACATAATCCTAATTTAGTTATAAATAATCTAATTAATAAAATAGGAATCATCATTATAATAGATTTTGGTTTCAACTTGTTTTTGGGGATAACAAAACATTTTTATAAAAACTTATTTTCATTTCATGTATCTAGTTATTCTAAAATGTATTTATTCAACTAATATATATTTAATATTTAAAAATTATTATCCTATTTGAAATTATGTGATTTAAATTTTCTAAATATGTCTCATTATTTTTTTTCATTATGAATATTAACTGTAATAAATATTTGTCACTTAGGTAAGGGATAAACATGGAAAATAAGGAAAAACTATGGGATAAGGATTTAAAATATACATAAAACTTGATTTAGTTTTGTTGGATAACTTTATTTGACCTTAAAAATCCAAGATTTAAAAATTTGGAAATTTCTTTCCACTTTACTTTGATAATTACCTTAACATGATTTTATATAAAGAATAAAAATGGTTACTAACTTTGTTTTAGTTTCTCTAATATTTTTCATTGGTGTAAAAAGAGATTATGATAATTTTTAAATGGAAATTTAAAATATGGGAAAAATTCATGGTAATTTCTTTTTATTTTTAGTGACGTAATAATTACCTTATGTAATTATGAAACGCGAACACAATTCTTGTTCAAGTCATAGAATGATCAAGAAAATTATTTTGAAAACATTATAAGTAATAAAATTTGGATGAATTATTATATTATAATTTTTTTAGATAAATATTACATATTACTGATGTGATAAAATTTTATATTTTAATTACACAACAATATTGGTGTCAATAAATTCATACTATTTGAATAGTCCTGAAAATGGGTTTAATGGTATATTAGGATAAATAAAATATTATATAATTATTTAAAATTAATAAAAATTTAATAATTTTCCATGTGAATGGTATATGTTCTATAATATCAATCATTTTTCACTTATGGTACACTTTTCCTTTTATTTTATCTTTCATGAATCCAACATAGTAAAACACTTTGATATCATAGTAATCATAAAATGGGTTAACAAGGGTTAAAAACTAACAGATAGGGGTTTAAAGACAATCTAAACTTCCAAAAAACCATTTTATGAGAGTATTTTGACTCATTATAATTATAGGTTCTAAATATTTTAATTTGGTTCCACCTGAATATGAAATTTGATTTATATTAATTTATTACATTAAGTAATTCCTTGGGTGCCCCTCCTTTCACTTATAAAAGGGAACCGCATTTGTGCTCTTCTTCAAACTATTTCAGAATTATTGTTAATAAAATAGCTTCCCAAATATCTCCCAATATATCTACCCAAATAAAAGAGATATTTTTCTTATAGAAGAGAAAAATTAGATATCCTATGGTATAATTCAAAGAGGTTATATGAGGAGAATGTATAAGTTCTAACCAAGCTATTTTAGGTTTAGTTGTTCTTATACATCTTTAAAATATTCTTTAACCCTGAAAAAATGATAAAATCATAATATAATGAAATTTTACTATGATTATGGTTTAACCATTTTTCACCTACTTTAGAATCCAATGGTAAATGAAAACATAGCTTGTTCATACATATGTATTACCACCTCTATGAAGTTTAGAGTTTCTTTTTTCATCAACACATCATAAGGATGGTTATTATTAAATATTTAATTAATATATATGATATTAATACCAAATTTATTATTCTTGAAATAAAATATATTTCATACCTATAATCTTTCAACCAGTTGGAAAATTATATCGTCACTTTTTCATACGTGAAAAAATACAACCTCTCTGAATCGATGTGATTATTTTTTAACATTTTCATATCACAGATGATTCAAAAATAGTTTGTAATGTATAAAAAAATTTATTAGGTCATGAATATTGCTTTTTAGATGATGGAATAATGAACCAATATACCAAGAATAACATACTGTTTTTTTAATTATTACAAAAACATCTTCAAAAAAACTGACTTGTATCTAACTGATTAAGTAATTAAATATTTCATTGAAATAAATATAATAAATATTTTAATGATAAATTAATAAAACCATAATATGTTTTTAAAAATTAAATAGTTAATATATATTTTTTATTCATGAGTTACATAACACATATAGAATGTTGGGACTCATGGTAGGAGGCTTCTTAACTCAATTTTCATTCATTGGCTCATTCTTCTAATTCATTGAATATGTTATGCCGATATTATGTATGAAATTATGTCTGATTGTATTTTATTATATTTAAAGTTGTTTTTTTGGTTTTATAATTTTTTAAAATAATCACTTCACTTTATAATTCTCACTTCAATGATATGATATTTATAAGAATTATTCACCTTAATGTTTGTTCTTTGATACATGTATCATATTATGCTTCAAAATTCTTTATATGATCTATATAATACCTATTAAGATAATATATCATTAATTAATAGTTTATGATTATATTTAATGTTCCTTAAATTTTCTCATTTTCATGATATATTGATTCTAATTTCATAACTGTTTTAAGGGTTTTCATGGTCTCAATTTCCATTCTTTGAGACATTATTCATTTTACACACCATGATTTATTTCATATGGAATTATTAAGGACACATGAATGTGTTTCAAATTATTTACTCATGAAAAATATATGTTTTATAAAATAATTTAATGTTCTTCAAGTATACTTATTTTTTCTTTAAGTATTACCAAGGTTGCAAGGATTTATTATCTCAAACTTACTTATTTGGTACATGTTCTAATTAATGCACCTATATTTATTTATATTTTGTATATAATTAATCATGATGTTTAATATCATTAATCTATTGAGAGTTATGTTATGTGTTTTGTTTGTTCATTATTACATTTCTTCTTTCAAATGGTTTTTAGTTTTAATAGACTACAAATAGGTTTTCTCTTAAAATGCTTCATTGAACGTTTGAAAAGAATTTTATGCAATATTTTCTTCCATTTTATTTTTCTTATTTCATGAATTTATTTTATAAAAATAAAACATTTTAAAAAATTATTTTGCATTATATTTTACAATATTTTAATGGGTTTTAGATGAATATTTAATAAATTGTTCCACACTGGTAACGTTTCCCCCTATTTAGATAATCATGAAAAGAATGTTTATTTTTAATCTTTTTGATTTGAATGTGTTTTAACACTATCATGATTATTCCTTGTATCGAATATTACCTTATGATTTTCCATTTTTGTTTTCAATGAAAATATTTTTCCCAATATTCAAGATATTTTTATAAAATATCATCAAAAGAAAAGGATATATTTTCCTATTTTTAAAGAAATTATTTAAATGTTACTTTAAAATTATTTTTAATCCATTACAATATAAATTTTTGTTTTATAATAATCCAATGGGGATATTTTTCAATGATAACATACTTATTATTTCTTCAAATAAATTTTAATAATTTTAATAATATTTTAATGGAACCCTTTTATTATCTCTATGCAAATGAAGATAAAAAAAGAAATATGGTTGCTTTAAAGGGTGTTGAGTTGAAAAGTGAATGCTTAAAAATTATTTGTTGATTCAATGGTCCTTGAAAATATTTATGGTCTATTGAATTTTTTTTTAATATTTTAATCCAAGGATGGGTGTTCATGTTTTTACCAAGGATAGGTAGTTATGTTATAAACATGGATTATTAGGTTTGTTATATCCCATTAATGAATTAGGTAATGAAATGAGGTAAATTTATTTTATGTTACTCTTAAGATATGAGGATGTTTACTAGTTATATATTACGACTAATATAAATTGGAATCACCAGATTTGATGATTTCATGATGAATCTTGGATGTTCCTGTATACCTATATTTATTTTCAATGCTTTATATGAGTTCTAATGAATCATTTTCTAAAAGATTGTTTTTATAAGGCTCGATATTGTTAACTTATATGAATCATGTATTATGTTAATGTGTTATTAAAAGTATCACGATTTATGATTTGTTTTTTTATTAGTATAAATTATATTATTCTATGCTCTAGATTATGTCATCATACCCTTATGATCATATTATGTTCATTGAAGACATTCAAATGTTAATGGTTATATTTATTATTATTAAGCATCATTGATCACACTTATTATGGGTTTATTTCCATAGGTTATGAAGAATTTAATTAGGTCTAGAAATGTTTTATTCGTGAATAGTTCTATAGAAGATATTGAAGTGTCATTTTGAAATAAGAATATTTGGGTATAATCAAAAAAAATTTCACTTAAAGACATGTGTATTGTTACATAAAAGTCTTTCTTAAGTCTATAAAAATATAAAACTAAAATTTTGTTGGGTATATAAGTGATCCATTTTTCCAGTTGATTTTTTATATTTCAGATGTCCAAAATTGGATCATAATTATTAGCCTCAAATCTAGAAATGTAAAGGTGCTATTTTTAGCATTATTTTAGGAGTACACGTTCAGTATTATTATAGTTTTTATTAGAGTAGGATTTTGATAATTTATTATATTACGGTGTTTTCACATGAGGTTAACTTATGAGTTATAAATACCATCATGAGTATATAATTTTAAGGTTCAACATAACTACAATGTTATAGATACCCGTTTTAGGCTTTAAGTGATGAGATTTTAAAGTGATTAATGATATTTTGGTAGAAATTTTATAGGATTGAGGCATATGTCACACATTGGTATAACATGAAATATTATTTAAAAATAATACAATTAAATTTTTATAGATATGATTATAAAGGAATGAGATAGAATTTGATGTTAAAATATTCATTAATATCGATAATATTGAGGTTTTTTGGGATATAAGGGAAAAAATTTCGTAAATGATTTAATTTGAACATGGGGTATTATTATTGAATTTTGGATATTAATGTGTTATTTATTTATATAAAGGTTTATTCATTTTTTGTATTATCTTACCTTGTGATAACCATTTTTATATTATTATATAAACAGAGAAAAAATTTTAGATCCTTTTATATACCCCATAGTTAATTATTAGTTGATTATAGTGCTTCGATAATTATATATTAATACTCATTATTTGAAATAAATAATGAGATAAAGGTAGAAATTGGTAGAAATAAGAAACCAATTAATGAAATTGAGTTAATGTTTTTAATAATACCATGTAAGTATATTTTATTTGTTTCTTAGTCTATATTGTAAATTAATCCTAAACATGTGGAAAAGGGTCTTGAAATACAAATTTTATACTATTATCTTCATTTCTAATTAATTAATAATCTATTTCACATCTCTTTGATTTATGTTTTTTTGTATTTAAATTTCCCCAAATCAATGTTCTCCATTAATGTACATAATTATTTGGACAATTATTTTTCCCCCATTGCAATATTTTCACATCCTACTAATTTTATAATAATTGGTAACCTAGTAATATGTAATTCCATAAGGCCTTTATATTTTCTTATCCCTATTCTCAAGTGTAAATTTTATTAAAGTTCGTTATGTTATGAGTTTTTAGATAAGTAATTTTCTAATTTTAAACCCCTGAATAATGAGATCATGATAAAATATTGAGGATGGAATTTCATTCAGTGGGTAGAATATAACACCCTTAAAATATAGTTTAAAATAATACTATACATGATAACATGCTTAACACACAACATTTATCTTTAAGAAAATTACGATATATTATATATATATATTAACTTTTTAAATGTTACTAATATAAACTTTCTATTAAAGTGGTGGTAGGAAATGGAATAATTTAACTGTAAAAAATATATAAAATATTTTTTATATAATGAAAATATAAAGATTAATTCATAATAATTTAGTACAAAATATTCAGTGAAGTCATCTTATGCTTCAAAAAGGTGTTATTATTTCTTTTTTATGAGAGAATATTATAATTAATTTTTTTTCAATTTTAGATATTATATTTTATGAAATAGAAATAATTTTTTAATTCATCATCACAAAATTATATTATGGAGAAATATTGGGATTTTTCTGAAATGAATGATTATTTAGTGAACAATGAAAATGCTGATTTTTATAAAACCTTCATTTATTTTCATTGAAAAGATACACTATGATTATAATTTTTTTCTTTAACTAAAAAACTCCCAGTAGTTATAAATAATATAATAAATTACATAGTTATTGTTGTTACACTTTATTTTGGTGTAAGCCGATGTTTGGGTTTAAAAACACATTTTCAAATCTATTTTTTTTTGTGTTTTAGAAATTTATATTTAACATAATTTATAACACTTTTAGAAATAGAATAGTTTACGATTTATTTCATATTTGGAATTAAGAGTTTAAATTTATTTTAAATAGATCTCTTTTATTTTTGGTCATTATTAATAATAACCATACAAAATAATTATCACCATAGTTAGGTTAAAATAGATAAAATAGGGTTAAAACTTTTAGATACGGCCTAAAAATCTCCATAAAAATTGTAATAGTTTCTTTGATAATTTATTCTCAACCATATCAATAAAATTTTCAGTTTTTTGAAATTTCATTCCCCTTTTCTTTGATAATGACCTTAACACGATTTTATGTAAATAATAAAAACAAAATATCACCCTCATTGATTTAATGTTTCTAATATTATTCCATGCGGATAGAAGTTGTTATGTTCAGTTTTAAATGTTTATTTTAAATATGAATAAATTTTTTATAATGTTATTTTATTTTTAGCGGTGGAATAATTACCTTTAGTGCTTATGCAATACCAAAACGGTGCTTGTTCAGGTAATAGAAAATAATGAAAATTATTTTTAAGTCATAAATTGTAATAAAGTTTGGATAAATTATTACGGTATATGAATTTTATAGTATAACATAACTAATTAATGATGTAATAATGTTTAAATTTTAAATTAATTACAATATCAATGTAATTAATGTTAAATAAGGTGAATAGTCCTGAAAATGACTTTAATGGTATATTATGTAATATTATAATTTTTTTAATTATCTTAAATTCCTTAAAATATTATATTTAAATGAGTTAATGTTATAATAGTCCATAATATCAACCATGTTTCACATATGGGTCACTTTTACATTTATAATAATATTATTAACTCTCATAGAGTAAAAATAATTGATATTGTAGAAATTGTTAAAAGGGTTAATGAGGTTTTAATTCTCTGAGATAATGATGAAACAATGAACTAAAATCCTAAAAAAATAGTGTATGTGAGGATTTCAACTCATCATCAACATATATTCTAAATATTTTAATTTTTTCCACTTGAAAATGAAAATTAATGAAAATTAATTTAATTCATTAATTCCAAGGGTGCCCCTCCCCTCAATTATAATAGGGAACATCCTCTCCTCTCTTACTAATTTTTTGGTGAATTATATTTCATCAAAGAAGATACCAATATCTACCAAACATATTTTCTCACGTCCTAGAGGTTATATTAACACCAAAAAACCAAACCTAGAAGGATTATGGTGCAATCCAAAGAGTTTATTCTAGGAGAAGGATAAAGTAATAACTGACTTATTCCACAATTATTTCTTCTCATACCTTCGTAAAATATTAATTAATTGTGATAAAATAATAATATAATTAATTTTTTTATGATTATGGTTCAACCTGTTTTTTTTCTCTAACTCCATCCTTGGGTAATTGATAACATCGCTCTTGTGTATGTGTGAATTACCAACTCCAAAAAGAAATGTGTTTCATTTTTCATCATCACCTCATAAGGATGGTTATTATAGTTGATTTAATCAATATATATTATATGAATGAAATTATTATTATTATTTAAATATAATTTATTACTTACCTACATACTTTTCCATATGTTAGTAAATGATAACGTCGCCCATGCATATGTACCAAACGCCACCTCCACAATGCGATGTCATTCATTTTTCAAGTAATAATTTCATGTGTGATTATAAAATTATATTTCACGTATAATAATTATAATTATTTCTTTATTATTATTATGGATATAATGAATAATGAACCAATTAACCATGATTAACCCATCAAATTCATTTTTCACTACTGAACTGAACATCCTAAAAACACATGACATGAAATTAAACAATTAAGTAATTAAATATTCTCTTAAAATAAATAAAATAAAGGTTTTAATGATAAATTAATAAAACAATAAAATATTAATAAACAAGTAAATAACTAATATAATTTTATTATATAGTACATAAAGTATATACATATGAAGTCATGACTCCAGGTAATGTGTTTCTTAATTCAATTTCCATTAAGTGGGTTAAACATATACTTAATTGAATATATTGTGAAATGATAATGTGTGAAATGAATACTGATTAATTTTTTTTAATTAAAGTTATTTTATGTAGTCTTAAAATTGTGACACATAATCATCTTAACGATTAATCCTCACTTCACGGATAGAGTAATTGTAATGATTATTTGTCACAATATTGTTTCTTCAAGACATGTTTTTTATTCTAGACCTAATTCAATTTTATATTGTTTATATAATTAATAAGAGAGATATTATATCACAAATAACTCATTCATCATTATATTTAATGTTCCTTTGATGTTATCTCTTTTATTAGATATTGATTCAAATGTTATAAAAGTTCCTAGGGATTTCATGGTCTCACTTTCAATTATTTGAGACAAAATCTATGTTATGCACTATAATTTATTTTATATGATATAATTACTAAGAAATGAATTTGTTTTATATATTAAATAATTGATATGATTGGGTTTTTAGAATATATTATGTTCCTTCATTCAAATAATTTTTTAATTAAGTATTACCCATGTTATAATGGTTTCTCATCTCAAACTTCCTTCTTTGAGACATTTTTTTGGATTGATGCATCTATATTAATTTTTATGATGTATAAACTAAATATCTAAATATAATCTTATGACTCCGTGTATAATCATGTTATTTGATATACCTTCTTATGATCCTTAATTAAATTTTTCTAAATGGATATAAATGGGTTTTATTGAAAAACATAGTTTTAATGATTTTAAGTAGTTTTAACCAAAAACATAATCTGTGTTATATATATATATAATAATGTTTTTTTATAAACATAAATAATTTAATGAAATTATTTTATATTTTTTTAATCTTTTTGAGGTTTTTAAAATGAAAATTTATAACATTTTCCACATGGGTGACTTTTGAATATCATTTAAAAAGTTTGAAAGGAATGATTATTTTTAACATACATGACCTGAATGTATTTTACTGTTATCTGACCAAAGATTTATTTGAATTTTGATTTACATGGTTTCATGTTAATTTTCAAATAAAATATTTTTCAAAATAGTATTGATATGTTATGAAATATTTTCAAAAGGGAAGGATATTTTTCTCCGTTTTCAATTATCTGTCTTAAATAATATTATAAATGTGTCATAAATAAATGGATGTTTCATTAATTTTTTTATTATACTTAAATAGGGATATGTTACCATTTTATAATCCTTATTGTTCTTATACATTGATTAGTATTTTTAAAGTGATTTTAATGGACCATAATTTATTTCCACAATTAAATAAATTTATAAATGAATGATGTTTGTTTTCATGTGTTTTATATTGAAAGGTGAAAGCCTATATAATTTTCATTATATAGTACTTTGATATATATATTGATGATTTAAGGGTGGTTTTATTATATACCAAGGCAAAGATGTTAATTTATAATCCAAGTACAGGTGGTTATGTTTTAACCAAGGATGGGTGGGTTCATTATTTCCCTCCAATGTATTTATTATAGTAATGGAGATAAATAATTATATGTTAATACAAATAGAATATATATTATATTGGTTATAGGTTAATCCAATATATTTTTGAATTAGGTGATTCCATGATAAATGTTTGATGTTCCATGATGTAAATACATTTTTCAATTATTTTTATCATTTTTAAGAGATATTCTCATCAATTATTATTTTCACTTGGCTCTTGATTTTTAACTTCTATAACTCTTGTATTTTGTTAAATCATTATATAATGACTCATGATTTTCTATCCATGATTGTATCGATATGAATTATCTTATGTTTTTATCATGATTACGTCATCATTCCTTTATTCTCATCTTATAATCAATAACATAAATCTATTATTAATTCTCATCTTTACCCAAAATGGGAATTTTATATCACCCTTATTATGTTTTCAGTTTCCTCAGTTAAAGAAGAGATAAATTAAAGGAATTGTGTTATGAAAGTTTTTATGTGTGAAGAAGTTTTTGGGTGATAGTGAAGAATTATTGTAAAATATGAAAAACTGTGTATAGTCAGAAATTGGTCAGTTGAATAAATGATTATTATTATGTAATAGATTTTCTTAATTATATAAAAATCTAAACCTAAAATATCCTTAGGTGAGTAAGTGATCAAATATTTTGGTTATCTTTTTTATGTATTGGATGTAAAAAATTATCTCATGTTTCATTATTAAAAAAGAAATGTAAAGACTATATTTTTTCACCGGATCTGGGAGTGTGGGTTTGGGGTTTTTATTTTTATGAGAATCCTCCCAGTTTATTTGTGTACCAATAGGAGGTAAAATAGTAATAATACATGTAAAATCCATGAATAAAAAAGGATAAGGAAATATAAAGGGTTTTATATAGATATATAATTTATTTTCCAAATATATAAATTTACCCATAAATAACTACAAATTCAAAATGAGATTTATAAAAAAAACCTTTCAGTGGATTCATGCTTCATCCTACATGATTTAAGTTCATATATAAAATATTTATATCTATTATTCACATATATTAAAAATATATTTATATTTATTTATTATATACCATAAATTTTTAATTTCATATCATCCATTTATTAATACGTAATTATTATATCTACTTTAAATATATTTAAGATACATATTTCGATTTATTTTATTCTATACTATTCATTTTTCAATTTCTTATCACCCATTTATTAATACTCCATTGTCGACGGTTTCATTTTCCAAGCATACTTCGGATTGATAGTTATATCCCTTGAAACTTGAGCATGGGTGGATTGCCTATATAAGTTTCATAATGTTCTAATATATGTTATTTATATTACTCTTGTGTACCATGGTCAATTTGTAGAATATATCATGGTGGTCCACATGGAATGTTTATAAATCAATTTCTTCAAATTTTAATTCTATGAAAATAATTGATTTTATTAGTGAATATATATATATATATTAATTTACATTATAAAACTATTAAAATATCACTAATTAACCATTATTATGAGATATTGTCATAATTTATTATTTCTTTATCATTTAATATGTAAAAATTGTAACACTGTTCATGAAGGTGGTAAAACCGACCAAAACAAAAACATGTTATAACAACTAAATGAATAATAAAATATTATTATATTATAAAAATATAATTTTTATATACTATTTATGATATAAATAATATTAATAAATTGTTAAATTATTTAAACAAAGTGTTGGATGAAGAAGATATTGGAAAAATTATGAAGAAGGTAAAACTTATGTTGAAGACCTGCATCTTCTATTAGAGAGCCTCTTAGAAGTGACTGATTTAGGACTCATTCTTATGAAATTAGGTTTCCAATTGTGGAAGAGTATTTTTAGGGAGATAATTTTCATAGGGTTTCAAGATAATGTTAAATTAATTATCTATCAACAATATCTAATGGTTTATTCTTTGATTGTAGTTTTTAAGGAAAAAATAATCAATTTACAAATATCATAATTCTATCATTTCAAAATTTTAAATCTAGAATATTTCTTACCTTATTCTATAGATCCATATTATCCTTCAAAAATTCCTTGATCATTGCATTGTTGGATGATAGAGAATTTATTTGTGTAATATGGTATTTCCCAATTACCTTAGGATTATATGGCCTATGATTCATAAATCCAAGAGTATTGGATCTATTTCAAACATAATCATGTATAAGGTAGCATTATTATTCTTTCCTAGAGTAACGTTCACCTTGTTTTCCTTCCCATTATGGTAATGTATTTATTAGTCATATTCTCTAAAGTTCTATTTTCTTTATTTTCATGAAAAATCCTTTCTTAATAGTTTAATGAAAATCCAACCAAAAAAAATCCAATAGTGAGGTTAAAAAATAAAGCATAATACTAAACCATTCAAAAAAAATGTTTAGTGTGTTAATTCCTTAAACTCATTGTATGCTATAGTAAATTCCAAAATTTCCTAAAATATAGTTAAATTTGAATGATATCCTCAACTAATAACACTATCATTCACTAAACCAAAAATTATTCATCCAAATTTATTTTCAATATATTTTAACCATGAACTGATAGAAGGTCATTTGTGTTGATATAATTCACTTGCTCCTCATTAGTATTTATATTAATCACCCACTCATATATTCTTTTGACATCCTCTAGAAAGGCATTGTTCATAATTTGTTTTCCACCACATCCTCCTTGGAATGTAAAATCATGTCCAAGATACAAGAGGTTCCAACAACATATTATTTATCCCTCCATACTTTCCTTATATATTTGAGATAAAACTGAATATCCAAACCTATACTCACTTCCACTAATTCCTCTAATTAATTAGTATCTTCCTTCTATATTTTCATTCCAGCATTAATTCCCAACTATTGTTGTCCTATGTATTTTATGTCCATGTTTGTTTCTAAACCTTCACCATTTAGAATTCATAGTCATTGGTCAAATATAATCACCTTGGGAACCTGTTAAACCACTTTTGTGTGAATATATACTTCAAACTTAAGTGATTAGAATATATTTCACACTTTTCCACATATAGATAATGTTTCCCTATCTTTAATTAAAATATGACTTCAACCAATTCAAAATTATGTGTAGGGTAATTTTTTTTTCTTGAAACTTAAATTAATTTGAGGAATACGCCAACACCATGTCATTTTATATGAGAAAACATCCTAATTCTTCCTATGATTTAATTTTATATATAAAAAACCCTTCCCCACTGCATGTTAATGTAAGTATAGGTGAAAATACCTACCTTATATTGAGATCCTTGATATATTCTCTAAAATTATCAATCTGGAAGAACCTGAATCCATTCCAAGTTAATTAAGTCTATGGATTTGATGGTCATGGGATATTTATAACAAATCATTAATAACATCCCAATAGTCAACTAATATTAGGTATCCCTATTATATAGATTTTTCTAAGGAATATTTGAATCACCTTTATCTTTGAAAAATCGACATGTATCCAGTAGATTGTGATTACATGATCCATCTAGAATTCATTATATATCTAAAATTCACATTTACTTAATATGGAATACAGTTTCACTTTTCTCATGGTTTTTAGAAAAATAATCAAATGTTTTTCATGCTCTTACATATTATTTTAGTATAAAAAATATCATATATAAAGACTATTATAAATTTATTTCCTTAAGATATAAAAACTATATTAATCATTCCCATGAAAATAGTAGGTAATTTCTAAGTATGAATGGAATTAATAGGATTTCATAGTGTATTTATCTTTTTTAAGGTTATCTTATGTATTTCCTCCATTTTTACACTTAATTGATGATATTCAGATCAAAGGTTAATCTTTGATAATCCACTCAAAATTGATCAAATAAGTTATTATTAATAGGTAATGGAAACATTCATTTATAGTTACCTTTTCATGTGCACATTAATCAATGTAGAGATACAACAACCCATATTTTTTCATAAGAAAAGAGAACAAGTTTACCCCATTATATAGTGCTTACATCAATAGAATCCTTATCCAAATTCTCTTAGAGATTATTATACAATTACTCTAATTAAATCTTGGGAATGTTATGGGGATTATTTTATATAGGAAAAAAACAAGGTATGTGTTCTTTTGAAAACTCAACCGCACCTTTTGGGAGAATAATATGAAACACCTTAAGAAATAAATCATCATATTCCTAAATAGTAGATATATATTTTATGTTGTGCTTCTATCAAAAAACTTTTGTTAAATTATATTCATGATTATCCATTAATACCCATATAGTTGATGAAATTTCTATAGAGAGTTCGTAATAACCCATTAACTAATAAATGATAATAAATCGATTCAGAATATGAAATATTAATTTTATATCGTGAAAATTAATATTGGATATCTATAGAGAGATCCAATTTATTCCCAATATCTCATAAAATTTAACTAAATAAAGAATAATAATATTTACTATAAGCATAATACCATAGAATTATATTATACAGTATCCATATACATGTGATTTAATCATCATTACAATATTATTTTTCCAATATAATTAAATATTTAATTTTAAGAGTGGTAATTTGATGTTTTTATAATGTTTTCCAGATATAAAGAAGTGCATATATGTAGAAAAATATTATTTATTTTAGTTCATAAGTGGATTATATGTGTCAATTTCACCACATATTTTTCATTTTCCACTTTATCTATTGTAATCATAGAATATTTACCTTTATCCAATGGATAATGAGGATTTTGGGGTTGAATTTCTTTATTGACCATTTTTTTAGTTCCCGTGATTTAATTATTTCTGTAATTATTACAATTGATGCAGTTATGTGTGGGTGGTACATTAGGTTGAGCATAATTTTTATCCATCTCTATTATTAGAATATTCATACCACTTGGTCATTCATTTTCTTGATGAAATTATCCTACACACATGAAAAATTTTGTTTATAATTTAAGAAAATTCCCACCAAACTTCTCCCAATATTTTTTACATGTAGGAACATGAATTTTCATTCATACTTAGGATTTATAAGTTATGATTCCTTAAAAAAATTTCATATTATTCTCTCTATAATAGTGAAAAAATGGGGGACTTTTATCAAAAATTATCCCTAGAGAGAAATATTTATTCACTACTATCAATATCCCTTATGGACAACCCTGTTTAGAGACTTGGTTTTAATCCACTAAAGAAATAATCAATTTTTCTTTCAAGGTAATGATAAAACTAGATAAACACTTTGAATGTATTGTGAATGTTTCTTTAATGGTATGAATGGATTCATAATCCTTTTTTAGATATAGGAATTTTTTTCTATTCTAGAGAAAATAGTTCGTGCAAAATAGATATTGAAAAGTATACTTCTAAACTTCTCTGATTTTAAGGAATTTTTTCTTCCTATTAAGTTATACCCATAATAAGAGCCCCCCATTGGTCTAACTGACCTTCCATGTGATAAATAGCTAAAAAAACATCACATTTTCTAATAATTGGATAATGAGGAATATTTTTTTATTATATTGATCCATTTATAAAAAATTAGTGGATTTGAAGTCTCACTAAATAATTGTTGAAGCTGCCGTATGAGGGACTCAATAAACTATTTTTTCATTCTTGGAGAATATTGATGTTCAAAATTATTCATGTTTTTTAACAACATGATAGTATTGGGTGATGATAGACACAAATTTTTTTATGCAAACCCCTATCATCATTTATTTCTCATTAGAATATGAATTACACTATCCATCACACTTATGGTTTACTCAATTAATCCTAGTTCTAGCCACTAACTAAAACCAATAGGGTTTGTGTGGTTATAAAAATATATAAATATGAGTAATTAATCATATTATAAGGAATATAAAACACATTTGTTCCTAAATTGTAACACCATCGGTTCAATATATACCATTTTAGGTTCATCACTTTTGGTTTTATCAGGGGTTTTTTTTCATTCCTCTAATTTTTTATAAAATAATCCTAAAAAATAATTAAACCCCAATTTGTTAGAAACCAAGACAAACTGATCATAACATAGGTGTATATTACAAAAATTGTCATTAATATCCATTACTTATCATAATAAATCACACTCTATGACATATATGTTTAGTATCTTTGGATACTAGATGCATAATTAGATTTATTTAAAAAACAGTATTTAACATCTCCAAAAAACATTCTTTACACTTAATAACAGTATAGATGTGTTATATATAATACTCCATTTCATCGTTAGGTAAACAAAACCATATGAAAATGAGATCTTATATGAGAAGTTAGGGTGAATATAAAATATTTCAATTAGATATCATAATGGAGTATAATATAAATCTATGGTCATGAGAACATAATTTGGATACGTGAAATCACATAATGAAATCATACCTTATTAAACATAGATCATAATACAAGAATCATAAAAAAATGTATTGATCATAAGAAACAAAATGATCTATGAGAGTATGAAAACATATGTTAATAAATGTAATACATCAAAACACATGTATGTTTGATGACCTAAGATTGTGGCACAAATATAACAATAGAAATCATAAAATATTTCCAAACTAACCACTGTGACATTAATATTATAATGGACTAGGCTAACTACATTACCATAATATATTGTACATGGTCTAACCACCTATAACCCATAACATAGTGTATTTGGGATAAACACTCATATCTAATATCATAGTTGACTTCGTCTGACCATTCATGTCCCATTTATGATCTCATGTGATATAAAACATTACACAATGCATTAGAGGGATATAATTGACCCACTAATTTCCTAATGATATAAAATAAATATGTGTGCCACAATAATATGAAAACATTCATAATTCCATTATAATTAATTAACATGTGAGATAGAATCATATTTAATTTTTTTACAAAAGATATGATCAGTCTCCATCCATTAGAGAATAGTGGGGGTATTAATAAATAATATCGATAGTGAATCAAAATATAATGACCCATGATTTTAAAATATATATTTTTTACTCTAAATGAACATTAGGTTTTATAACTTGTTTTCTAAACACAACTAAATTGAAAAAATACATGACCTAACAGATAAATATTATTATGAAAATAAAATAATGATAAAAATTATAGTAATTAAGAAGTTATTGTTCAAAAAAACATTCTTACATTTAGAGGCACTATAGGAAAAATTTATTGAATGTATTTTGATACACCTACCACTAAAGGATCCCCATTATGGGAATAATATAACATGTTTTAGTGAATAATCAGGTTATTGGAGAGTTGGTGAACCTATAATGGTACCCCATTATTTCACAAGTTCATATTTTGAATGTGGAATGTTTATATAAATTTAATGAGCATACTCAGAGGATTGAAGAGATATGGGGATTTAATTATTAGAAGATGATGACAAGGGGGGATATATATTACCATGTCGTCTTACCCTATGATGATTACAAAAAATGATCATGGAGGATGGTGTTTGTCTCCTTGAAGCTTGGTGTCTGAGGAATCTAGGGAAACGATAGAGATAATGATTTTGACAATGTAAATAACACTCATAGACATGTTTGGATATGAATTAGAAAGAAAAATTAGTTATTTTGGAACCAATATATTATATGGGAACTAGAATCATATATTGGGAATCCTGTTTTGATGGATAAAAAATTAATAATTCAAGGATTGGGCATTATTCAAGAATCCTAGTGGATGTTTACATTGAAAATACTATGGTAGAAGATATGGTGATAACAACAATAGATGACGACAACAAACATGTGATTAAATATTAAATGAAGATTATTTTTTTCATGAAGTGTATGTTTTTTGTAATCTAGGATCGAAATGTAACAGGTAAAATTATTTAAGTGTTTTCAAAATAAAAGGGTATGATAATGTGACTTGATTAAGGTGGAGGAGGAAAGACAAAATTATGCATCATGATGTAAATGGAACTATGAATTATGGATATTACAAGGATGTGGATAAGGCAAGAAGATGACTATTTCAGTATATACCTATGAACAGAAATTAGGGACATTTTGAATAGACCCTACCACCCTTTGATAACATGAACGGGGTTAATAATAATATCTCTCCCCTAGGTATCATTGTAATTGATGAGGATATGAGATTCTTCTAGAATTAGTAAAACTCTAATGTGGGTGTCCTAACAAAACAACCTAATAATTAAATTTTAAAGAGGTAGGAAATAAATTCTACTTTGGGAACTTACTGACTAACTGCAAATATTGTTGATGTAATAGAGGTCATTTATGATGATAATTTTTAGGAAACCCCAAAGAGACCGCTTAATTTGGTAAACTACCTTGGAAAAATCCTGAATAGTCTCCCTTGTTGGTTAAAGGGTCAAGAGATTTATATCCATATGAATAAATCAGTGGAACATTGATTTAAATGATGTATCCATTTGAGAATTCATAAGAATTATCATTGTATACATCACCAAATTTTTGAAAGAAGGAAATGAGGGAAAATAATCATGAATGACATGCTGATATAACTGATATGGAAGGTAATTTATCACATTATCCTTAATAAAAATCTACAAAAAATTAGGAATCTATGAAAATATCTACGGAGTCTATGCAGTCCATTGAGAAGATCACTCCATTTATTGTCACTTTGTAGTTTGAGGAAGATGAGGATCCACATCTCCTTTAAATTGGGTTCAATGTTGACCAGAATGAATAGTTTAAAAAAATTTATGGTCAAGATGACAGTGAAGAAGATAAGAGAATAGAGGAAATGATAATTGATAGAACTCCAAAAGATGTAAATAAAAAAAGTTAAATAATATAAGGGGAAAATCAATTAGAATGTTCCACAATAAGAAGTACTTATTAAGGGAGGAAAATACCTCAATAAATTAATATTTTTACAATAAGTGTCATAGTTTTGGGAACTCCCTAATGCCTAGGTCCTTTAGAAACATTTTTATTTTTTTCATAAAACCTATGATTATTGGAATCACTAAACCAAAAATGCTATTTGAAAATTTTAAACCATTAAAATGGACCGCCCTTGGGTATAATTTTGTGACACAAGATATTCAATAAACCAATATAGATCATCTATGTATTTTAGAGTATGAAAGAATTCACATAATTCCATGAAATAAAAAATCACAGAGTGTATCAATTTCTCTCAACATTTTATATGAAACAGTTTTTTCTGGTGTGTATGCTTAGAGTTTATACATTAGTATAATGGATTTATGAAAGGAATATGACTCAGCCTCAAAAAATATTAATAAAAATCAATTATTATGGTATACTTAAATACATTTTTGAAGCCTAAAGAAAAAACTAGACCCAACTATAATAATATAACTGCCTTTGATTTATCATCCTTCATTAATCAGTGTAGCCTCTTTGAAGTACAAATTTCTAGAGTTCTTATAATATGGAGTATATATACCTTTAATCAAAGATAAACAAAGTAGGAAAGATAAGTTATTTGTCCAAATGGATGAATAATGTGTAACCAATGGGTTTTTAGGAATCAAACTTCCAAAAAATCACTCATATTATAATACTTTCATAGTTGAAATCTTCACTAATCTAACATGGTTAGATATTATCTCATTTCATTTCAATAGTGGATAGGTTGTTATTCCACAATTCATGGATGTTATTCATAAGGCCTGGAGGATGGTGACTATTAACATCCCACTTCCAATCTTTTCTCAAAAATTGGAGCATGATAAAGAAATTCTAAGGGAAAGGATAAAAAACCAAGTCTCTCAGATTGATATAGAAATAAAGGCTATTTAAGAACAAATTTCATACAATAAAATCAGAAAAAAGAATCAGAACAATCCCACTTGAGAAGAAATGAAATCTCAATCCAAGTTGTATGGCCTCTTATCTATCAAAGAAAGGATTGATCATAAATAAATGAATGTGGAATAGTTCAAGTATATAGATAGGAACTCAAAACGTTTTCATATATTACACAAGTAGAAGAGAGTTCGGTAAAGTAAGAATTCCTTTAACATTAATGGACGCATGCATACCTCTAAAAATGAAATTTCAAGGGCAATGGTTGATTATTTTAGTGGGTGAAATGATGATGATGGGACTGAAATCTCACAATAAATGATTGGAAACATAACTCTAAGAATTGGGAATCAGCAAAACCAATTTCTCACCATGAATCCTACTAAGGGATAAGTCAATGATGATATTTTCTCTATCAATATACAGAGTTTCACTGGTAGGAATGGTTTTACCAAAAAATTCATCATGTTTTATTGTGATATTTTACAAAAGGATATTAAAAATGTTGTTATATAATTCTTCACTCATGCCTATATTACTTAAGGGATCTACTCCAATTTCATTTCCTTGATAAAAAAAGAAATAGAATATATTTGATATTAAAGACTTCAGACTGGTTTCACTTGGGAAACTGCTGCCTAAAGATATTTGTAATATCATCATAACCAAGATGGGGAATTATTTATGATATATTACCAGAAATAAATATTTATTTTTCCTTAGTAGAAAAATTCAGAGTTATTTATTCACAACCTAAAAAAGTGGAAACTTAATGATGAGTAAAACAAAGGAAATGAAACTTTCTCTCATTATTAACATCTCAAAAGAATTTAATACATTTTAATACAGTTTCCTATTTTCTATCCTTTAGATTAATGGTTTCTCATACTCTTCTATATTATCAGTTAATACCATACTCATCTCTCAAAGGTTATCCATTATCATTAATTGATCTCCGAGAGTATTATTTTAATATACTAAGGGTGTTAGACAAGGATAAAAACTCTCAAGGATTTTTTCCATTTATGAGGACTACCTGATTCAATACCTCAATTATATTGCTCAAATAAGAAATTATTAAAAAACAAAGCTAGAATGGATAAATTAAATTAATCACTTATTTGATACACTGATGATATTCTCATTCTTAGAAAATATTCAAGAAAATCCATATCTTCTATCAAATCCATCTGTTTATATTATGAAGATACGATAGGGTAGGTCATTAACCGGAGAAAATATCTTATTATGTTTTGTGTTGGAATATATATTTGTAATCAAAACTAGGTCTCAAGAAGAGTTAGTGTGAATATGGGATCCCTTTCATTCTACTACCTTGGTGTCCCCATGTTTTGAGGAAATGTGGAGAGTCAATATCTCAGAGGAATATTCTCAGCTATCATCAATAAATTTCCTAAAAGGAAATGGAAACAAATTTCTCAAGATGAAATGGTGTTCCTTGTCAAATCAGTGATCATAAATAAATTTGGTTATTCTTTCTCTCTATAAAGGTGTCCTAGAAGGCTTATCAATGAGCTTCAATGCATGATTAATAATTTCATATGGAAATGATCAGTACATGAGGGGAAACATATAACTATTTCATGGAAGGAATGTATTAAACCTATTGAGATAGGGGCTTTAGAATAAAAGATATTAGGATATTCAATAATGGTATCATTGGGAAATTCACATGAAATCTTCTAACCTCTAACGATTATTTCTATGATTTTTTATCAGGAAGGTTTAAAAATGACAATTAGATGGGAACTCACACTATATTACATTCTCTATATGTCCTTCAATAAATAAAACTATTGAATAAATCATTAATATCATATAGTGGCTGGTTAGTAGGCAGTCTAACCTAAACTATTGGACACCATTTGGATGAAAATCCCCTTCCAATATACCACAAAGTTCACTATAGGTAGGAAACAAATGACTATTTATAACTTATGGGTATAATCTATCATCCTTGATTTTGTTCCATTAAAAGTTGTTCTGGATATCTAAAATTATGTTTTTATGGAAATTGAAGCCCAGATATAGAGGCTAAATTGGAATGGAAGGTTTAATGTGCAAGTGTTCTGCATGATGGAATACGAGGTCTATAATATGCCACTCATATGGTTGCTGAAATTCATAGTACATTTTAAATAATCTTCAATACTTTTTCTTATATATAGGATTCATAAAAACTAGTTACCCACACATGATCAACTAAAAATGGTCAAACAATAACATTTTTATGATTTTCATCTATGTTTGAGGGCTGGATAAAATGTGAAATATCATTTTATGGGTAGTGAATTTTCTCAAAAACTCTAGATGAATATAGGGAACATGTTTTATTTTAATCCCTGTTTATAAAGGAAACTATAATATTTCATGTCACACATTAGTAAAACTGGGTAGAGTGATTAGGTTTGAAAAATTCTTCTAGAATTCTAAACTTATATCATTTTCTCTACTAATAATGCACAGAATGAAAGGATACTTGATAGAAAATACCCTCTATTAATTTAGATATTCTTTCCATGCATAGGGATATCTATGCTACAAAAAATATTAAAATCTAAGCCATGAAGAAAAATGAGAATTTCTTAAAAATTGTATGAATGCTAGGTATTGAGGGAAGGCATAAGAGAGATTTGGTTAATAAATCAGTGCATTGGATTCCTCCAAAAAATATGTGGATTGAAGTAAATGGTTATGGTAATTATTTTTGAATACCAAGAACTTTAGGTTGTAGGGGTTTCTTTCTCACTCACCATGTTTTTTTTCAAAGGTTTCGTTCATTTTTTTATTATAATTAGTAATTACTATGAAGTTTAATTATTTTCCATGATATATGTCATCAATCATGATATCCATCAAAATTGGAGCTCTTTATTGATTGAATATCACATTTTAAATTTCTATTAAATCTATTAGTTAGATAATAAAGTATGTCTCTTAGAAACTCATACCTTATTGGATTCATTTTATCAAACAAGTCAATCATATAAATCTGATAATTTCACATGATTATAGAGAAGGAAATCTATTGGAAGATGCATTATTAAATAGAATATTAATATAGATATGTAAGATGTGGTCATTTAGGAATCCATATTATTTTGCACTATTGGTGAGTGTGGATATGCGAGGTGTGACTCAATATTTTCTTTATAAAATTCCCTGTAACACTTGTACTTCAATTTTATTTCTAGATAATAAATTTTAAGACCGTCTCAAGACCGTCTTTCACTAGATCCTAAATATTATTGGTATATATCATGATGTGTTTTTAATTCCAACAGTTTTGTGTAAACCAATGGAAAATATGTATATTAGTTTTCCATAAGAACTATTTTTAAATGTTTATCTCACCAACTAATACAAAAAAACCACCCCACAACTCCACACAATCAAGAAAACATCTTTTATTAAAAATACGAATCATAGAACACATCCTTTGCATCACATATATTTTATATTTATCATTAAACAAACAGATAACTATATAAATAGTTTTAAAACTATTCACAATACTATAATATATATATACAATCCATAAAAATAGTTTTATCCATTAAAAACCATCCAGACTATTGGTTCATTACTATCAACTCAAAAATAGAGGGGATCAATATATACTTTATCACCACCACTATTATAATATTCAGTTCTCACATTATGGGCATCATATTCAGCATCACTTTCTTCAACATCATCCTTATCAACAATAGTTTCATCACCTAGAATGCCAGTGTGACCATTATTTCCATCAACCAATGCATTATATAAAGAGTTCATTATTGATATACTCAAATCAAAGACCATAAAAACTGAGGATGGAATTGATGGAACTAAATCTATCATATCATTCCATAATTACTCGGTGAAAATTTTAATTCTTTCATGCACCTTTAGATGTATTTATTCCTTTGATAATTCTATATGAGAGTTTGGATACCCAGTGCCTCCAAATGTTTGAAAGGCATTCGATGAGGGGAAATACCTAGTGGGAATGATTCTCTTCTCAGGTAGCCATTAGACTCTCCCATGGTACTCCTCACCTATTACTTATCTCAAATAATCATTTGGACTAAAGTTGTCATATTTGTTCTCATCGATGGCCTCCATGGAACACTATTAAAAAAATAAATAGGATATTTGATTATAAATTTGGTATCATAATTTGAAATAATAGTAATAATACTTATAGTCTTTTCTTATTTTTTTCATTAATATCACATCTATATTTTTCCCTCCTACTAGAGAAAAATAATATCTCAAGGAACACATGATTCAATGGTTCGATTTTTTTGTTATAAAATTCCTTGATTACTATAAGACTGCATTATTAAATAATATAAAATTAATAAAAAAATTAACTCATTCTAAAAAATATTGGACTGGACAAAAAAATCTATTAAACTTCAATTAACATTGATAACGATAGTTGAGGTATAATCAGATTAGTTTTATTAGATTTTGTATTAAGTCGGGTTGGATTGGATATTCAGTTTAATTTTAATCTTTTTTATTTATTTGGTATTAATTTTACTCATCTAAATCTAGCTTGGTTTAAAGAAACATTTCCTTGTACTACTTCTCAAATTTATATCGTGATGAATTAAGTATAGTTCCAATATAATCATTCTGGTTTAGTATAGGCTGTTTTAGTTTGTTTTGTTTTATCTAAACTAAATTTAATTAAAATAAATTTTGGTTTTGGTTTCTGTTTTTATGTGTTATTTGGGATCACCTATATTAAAGTAAATTCTATTTTATTTTAAACAATTCCATTTAGTTCAATCCTAATTGACTTGGATTTGTATATATTTTGGTGGTGTGAGTCAGTAATTTTATATCTAGTTTTGTCTTTTTTGTTATTTACAAGATCAATTAAATGCGTTTTTAATTCCTTTCACTCAGTATGATTTTGTTTATTTACCTTTCATTCATTTCATGATGATTCAATTATACTAATTTTGATTAGATTACTTTTAACCAATATAGATTACATTATATCAAATGAATTCAATTCACAAAAAATATAGTTTTAATTAGTTTGATTCTATTTTTTTCTAGGCTGATTTGTGTTTCGTTAGTTTGATGTAGTTTTGTTATATTTGCGTAATGTCAATTTATTTCATTGGGCTTATGTGTGAATTGTTCAATTAGGAAAAATACCCCATAGTTTTTATCTCTAGTTTGGTTTTATTCCATTGAAATTTATTTATTTTTATTTAGTTATGTTCAATATTGTTTTGGCCTATTTGGTTTTGTTCGGCCAAATTTATTTTAGGGTGGTCTTCATAGGACATGCTTGGTATAATTTTTATTATATATGGTTTAGTTTGTTCGATTAATATTGGCTCTATTTAGTTTCAGTGGGTGTTATTATAATAGTAAAATGATAATAAATTTGGTTTTATAAGGATTGATTCTCTTTTATTACTTCAATCAACTTCAATTTAGTTTAGTTCAATAGATATTTGGTTCGGTAAAGTTTTTTTTACTATCTTGTAAAAATCAATTGGACATAAAAAGTACCTAGTTTCTATCATTCTCTAGATTTATAGTGCACCCAAAGTGTGAACATATTTAATTTAAACCTTGTTATTTTTTATTTATTTCTAGTGAATCCTAACAAAAAATTAAATATGAATAAAAAAACTAAATTTTCAATACATGCTATTAAAATTAAAGAATAAATTTATCTCATTACTCTACCAATAAACGATCATTTTTTTTATTGTTTAATTAGAATGTTATTGATGATTTGTAAACCCTCTAACTAATTGTCAAAACTACTCTACCGACTAATAAATATCATATATTTATATGATCTCCACAATTACCGAAGTTTCATCAATAGTGTCACTATAACAAATTGACTATCAAGAAAGTTAAATCAAAGCTACATAGAATATGATAATTTATACATATAAAACAATAATATGTATTTCTATTTAATAACATTATTTACTTATATCTCATTCCTTTAATTATCCTTGATATGATTATAGATATGCCTCCATGAGACTAGTTTCACAAGAATGACATCACTATACTTGTTTAAGATCTCCATGAAACATCTAGATTTTCAATAAAATTTACTGAACATTTGTTTATCTATAATGTAGTATAAAATGATATTACATTGATGATTCTTGTATTCAAGCATCTGGGTGCCGACCAAATATCCTATTGGAAGATCCCACCTAATAAAATAAAAGGAAAAAAGTTGAATTAATACATATTAGATCAGAAAAAATTTATGTGACATAATTTAACAAACATAAAAACCTAAAAATTACCCAAGACGATATTTAGGATCTGATAGAACTATGTGATGTTATTTATTGATAGAATATGAAGGATGTGCATTTTATAATGTAGGATCTGAGTTTTTTATATGTTGTGAAGTATAATTTTAAGATGAATGATCAATGTATACTGGATTAATAGGGGTATTAAATGGAGGAAAAGTAGTCATGGTAGGATATGGATAGATGTAACAACTCTAATTATAGTAACTCTATTCCAGTGGTTACCTTATCACATTATCATAGATACAAGTTTTATAATAATTCAATACTGATCATTTTAGTATTTTTTTAGAACTAGACCCATACATGATACCCATTTTACACTAGGAATATAATATAAAACAAAAACATTAAAATGATCGACATCCTTTAAAATCATTCATAGAATTCATATTTATATCATTCGGAATGTAAAAAAATAATGGTGTGATCAAATTCTAAATTAGGGTACCATGAAATTAAATATATCTTGAGTAAAACACACATAATCAATACCGAAGTAAATAACGAAAAACACATTCCATTTAATCAATAACTTCAGCAAAGAAAGAATCCAATGATTATATCAATGAAATAATCACACAGATAATAATAATTGAATTCTCAATAATTTAAATTATTAATATTGGAATTTATGATCTTAGACCTCATGATATCTATAACGTCAAGACCTTTCTCTAATAAAATTAATTTATGAGTAGGTATACACAATATAACCCAATTAATTTGGAAAAATAATTTGTCCCATGATACTACCAATGCATTGAGGT
This sequence comes from Viscum album, assembly GCA_963277665.1. Lineage (NCBI taxonomy): Eukaryota > Viridiplantae > Streptophyta > Magnoliopsida > Santalales > Viscaceae > Viscum > Viscum album. The sequence goes on from OY728145.1 coordinate 914,077,493, forward strand.
GTTATCTATAACAGGTCCTATCCCATCACTACATGTCTAATTAATTCCTCATATATTCACTAATTGATTTAATTTATGAACAATAATATTTATCAACACCTATATTTATTGAGTAAATAATTCAAATTTATTAATATTTTCTCTCTTGAATCAAATAACATTCATAATGAAACACAATATGTAAAAATAGTGTATGATATAGAAAATAATAATATCTATGATACAATGATTATGGATATTTAGATGAAATTTACTTCATTATTATCACAAGAATGTGAATGTTTCAAGTGGAAGTTAATGACTACTAAATTCATAATGGATAAGAGGTTACCATTGGTTCATCAAAATATAGGTTTTGAAATAAAATTATTGACATTGGAAAAATAATCAAAACGGAAGAAAAATATTAAAATAATATTTCATTTAATTTTTTTCTATTAAAACATTGAAAAAATATAAAATAAGGTAAATATAAAAAAAATGGTCACGACGATTGGAATGTCGATGAACTTCGTATATTTTAAAAACAGATTTATTTTGAATTTTTATCAATAATATCCCTATCAAGAAACATTATAAAGATACCTTTACAAACTTATCAAAATTCAATGATTACTCAAAATGTACATGATAAATTATATTAGTAGAAAAAAGAAATTTTCTAAAGTAATATTAAAAAATATAGTATGGTGAAAAAATACACCAGATTAAATGATAAATAAAATTGGATTTTCTTAAAGAAAATTGATTCCATGATTCATGTTCATAAAAGAGAATAATTTGGATGGAAATTGGGAAACTACCTAAATATCTGGAGGATAATAAAATTATCAGAGCATATAAAAGATAAATGATAAGTTACTTTCAATGAAAATATAAGAAATCCCAAAAGAATGTGAAATTATAAATTAAATTATTACATCTTTAGTAACTTTTAAATTATAAAATCATAAAATAATAGACTTGAATTGAAACATTGATCATCATTAGTAAATATTTATTAATATGGGATACACCATAGGGTCAGTATATATACCACATAAAAGTGAATAAGTGTATAATAGCAAATATGTCTCAATGGAATGTAAATTCAAATGAAATCCATTTTATTAAACTTCAATTTAGTTTAACATGATTTAAACACCTGTTTAATGGTTTTAATCATGTTATTAATTTATAAATGAATCAAATTTGTTTTTATAATATCACAAATTATCCACTTATAACATTTCCCAGTAGTTTTTAATAATATTTCATTATTATGGTTGTTTTGGTTGTTTTCTACTTCATTTTCTTATTAATGTTTTTTCATAGAAGATTTCATTATTTTTCATAGGATACTGATCCATCATCTCTAAAATTATAATAATATAATAGATATCATAGTTTTCTTTATGTATTTTACATAACTATTATTTAATGTTGGTCATGGAAAATGAATCACATCACTTCCTGGAGACCATAGATTGTACGTATGCATGAGTGAAAATATCATTCCATTAATGGGTGAATGAGAAAGGGAGTGGATGATATATTTAATTTTCAGAATTAATATCATATCATATATATCATATATATTCATTATTTCCATAATTATGACTATCCATATTATTCTTTGATGAAAACAAAATAGATGGGTTCGTGAGGAGGTATTCCGACATACAAACTAGTAAGGGATTGGTTTCTCGTTAGATGGAGGAGAAGACAAATAAATTTTTTTATATCAAAATAATAACCTATAATTATATTGTTTTCATTTTTTTATTATTGTCTAAATTTTAATACATAATTGTAGGTGGTAAAAGAAAAAGTAAACAAGAAAGAGCATAGTGAAAACAATTTACTTTTATTAGATGAACATCCTTTGGATATCTTATTATAGACCTAATGGTTGGACTTTCAGGAAGAAACATAGTTCTATAATTTGGAAAAGTATTTTTTGGAGAGAATTTGGTAGGGTTTTGTCAAAAAAATGGCTTTAGAGTTGTGAATAATTCAGGGTAGGGAAAACCATTTATAATTATAGAGGAGTGTATTTTTATAAATACCCAAAAATATTCAATAATGGGTAGTCAATATCAAACCATGTGCCGCAAAAATTGATAAATAGTTGTATTTATGTAGGATAAGTTCAATAAATACCTAAAACTCTAAAAATAAACATATTTTAAACATGTTATTTCAGTTACCACCATCGTTAATTTCTTTTACAATTTTAGTTTCACCACGATGAATAATTTTTATACCCTAGGTCAATTATCATTTTAAAAATAAAAATAAAATAAAATATATTTTATATTTTTACCCAATTATTCTAAATATTAGATCCAATTTATCTAATAAATATTCTATGTTTGTGTAAAATCGATTTTAACAAAAGAGTATGTAACACTGAAAATGCTATTTTAACATTAACAGTGGTAATTAAGTTTTACTATTTTTAATATTCATTATGACTAAAAAATAGGTTGAAATTATAAGATAATATTAATTATGATGATAAAAAATATTTAATGAATTTTATCAAATTAAAATCACAAAATTTATAGAATTTAATTTACAATCAAACCTACAAATCGTGTCAATAATGATTTTTCTAGAAATACATTTTTCAAGAATAATATGACTATATATTAAATATTTTACTAGTAATAATCATTAGAAAAATTAATATTCATATATTTAGATATATAATATTTAAGATTAATATAAATCAGTCTTCGTTGAATATTATTTTATTTAACTAATATGGGAAGACGTTTTTCCTTAAAAAACTAATTTCGAAAAATACCTATTGTTACACCCAAATGATCTTATCTTTATTTATATCAAATATATAAATAATTTTTTTATTTACCCATATTATAATAAATTATTAATAATAAAATGTTCAATTGTTATATAATATATTTTTTATTATTCATAAAATATTATTTCTAATGTAAAATTTTAAAAATTATTTCTAATCTCATTTTGACTATGTAAGTTGAAAATATATATTCAACCAAAAAAATTATAATTTTTGTGCCATAAAATATGTAAATTTACATTTAATTATAGAATTATTAATATATAGTTTACACTTATTATAAATAAATTTGTGGTGCTACATTCTTCTCTCTTACAAAAATTTCATCCTTGAAATTTTTTTGGATATTACTTTGTAGACAAATCTGGCTGGTAATTATTCATAACACCCAATGATTCCAAAATATCCTCCTCAATTTTATGATATTTGACATGTAAATTTACCATTCAATTAATAATATTCCTAATTACATTTTCTCTAGTGTCAAAAATGTAGATAAACTTATCATAATAAGATAATCTAGGTTACAATTCTATTTCTTTAGAGGTGATCACACATGTTGGGTATGACATATACATCCTTAAAAATAATATATGGAATAAATCCAATAATTTTGAGCGAATTGGTTTAATTTTCAATCAATAAGACACAACTAAAATTATTTCCATAATTTCAAAAGTTCTGATGTACTTGGGCCTCCGTTTTCCTTTTTTACCGAACGTTATAACACTCTTCTATGTAGATAATTTCAAACAAATGGGATCTCCCACATTAAATTCAAAAATATTTCCTCTTCTTTTCATAATATTTTTTTTCTACTTTGAGCTACATTAATATGAGTTTTAATGGTCTTTAGATTTTTTATGGTCTCCTCAACATGTTGTGGGCCCATAAGATTCCTTTCTCCAAATTTATTCTAACAAGTCAAAGTACAATATCTTTTTATTATAATACTTTATATCAAGCCATTTTAATACATTATTATAAACTATTATTATAGGAAAATATTAAAAATGATAAATAATGATCCCACATACCATGAAGTTCATGAGATAATTATCTCTACATGTCATATAATGTTTTAATAGTCCTTTCATACTATCCATAAGTTTTAGTATGGTAGGTGTTTCTCAAAAAAAGATCAATGTCTTGGACCTTCTTAAAACAATTTATAATTTAGATGTAAATTAGAAATCACATCTAGAAAAAATGAAAGGGTTTAATCAATAAGTCTTACAACTACATTAATATCGATTCCATCAAGGTGATTAAGAGGAAAATATTTAATAATCGAATGAAAATTCACATATTTTTTTAGAGACCAATATTAAACAATATTAAATCATTCCTTCATGGAGTATTTGGTAGTCTTATGATAAATTCCATAGTAATTACATCCCGTTTATAAATAGAAATAATTATAGGTTTCATAAAACCTCTTTGATGTTATATATCTGGATTAAGTTATTTATAAATTAAGTATATTGATGTAAAATCTTCAATTTCATACTTCACGTTATCCCACAAAAACATTACTCTCAAATATTTATATATCTTGGTGCTACCAAGGTGTATAGAGAAATTTGAGCCATGAGAACTATAAAAAAACTCCCATTAAAAAATTGGTATAGATGGAACATATTGTCTCTTTCCAAATTATAAACACCATTGTAAAGACCCATAAAATTCATGGATTTTTTTTTTAATTTTCTTTGGAATTTTACAAGAATGCAGTTTCTGACGGCACCTGATTCCGAGGCATGGTGTGCCCGGAATCATTTTCCGAAGTTTAGCTCGGGTACGTTCAGTGAACGAACGAGCAGGTTTTCTAACTTTTGAACCGGTGCTCGGAATCAAATTCCAAGGGAACTGATTGATTCACAGTGCCGGGAATTACTTAGGAAAACCTTTTCTGGAGTTGCGTTTACACGGGATAAGTTGGTAAAAATTGAGGAAGTTAAAAATAAAAATTTAGCTACATTTTTTATTTTTTCTTTCTAAGTGGTTAAAACCTTTGAGTGGATGTTGGGGGAAACCACCCAACTTCCCATGGGAGGTTATGAGGGTGGTGGGGACCACACAAACCCCACCCCTTCATATTCCCTAACTCCTTCAACTCACCATTAAAGTTGATAACTTATGTTAATTAAATAGGTGAGTTTAATTTGAATGTATAAAATTCAAATACTTAAGTCTTGTTAATAATATAAGAGAAGTACTTATTTTATTTTGGTTGGAACTTGATGCACTAAGAGGTTTTGGAGAAAAGCTATGGGGCGTGAAGATCATCTTCTTCTTCGATGAAGAACGAGAAAGAACGACGACCTCCGATGAAGGTCTACAAGAACGCTGGATCCTCGAAGATCGATGACGCGACGCCGGTGAATCTTTTCTCGGCGACGCGATGATTCTCCTTCCGCGACGCCTTTTTCCGCGATGGTTATTTCCACGACGAACCTCCATTCAAACTATTCTCTAGGTAGGGGAATTTTATTTTTGATGATATTCGTGATTTTCGTCCATCGACGTTACTCGTTCAATTGGACCGCTTGCTATCAATTAACAGGAGGGGGCCAGACCGCAAAAACACGGTCGACCCTCCTCCCTTAACTTTTGTGTTGATTAAGGTTCAAAGGAAAGTGACGCGGTGCCGTCGCACCACGTGGGAATGAGCGGCAAGGATTCGCGGCGCCGTCGCGCCGCGGAATTGAAAATCGAACCAAGCCGTGGCTTCGTCACACCGCGCCGGAAAAACCCCAAGGCACCGCGGCCAGAGCGGGGCCGCGGCGGAGGGGCGTGGTGCCGTCGCGCCGCGGTTGAGGCCACGACTGAGCAAGGACCGGCGGCCAGTTCCGGGCCACCGGCGTTGAAGCAGGGGGACCGGCCCATGCTGGTCCCGTGGCGGCAATAGCCGGCCGGCCGGAGCGGGCCGGCCGGTCAGTGGAAGAGCTGGGGGTTATGACCCCCAGCTGGCAGGACTAGAGTGGCCCCCACATAGGGAAGTAGTTACAAACAAGTGGGGGAAGCTCCCCCCCCCCCCCCGCACCTCAACCCTCGGCCGTTTCGGCTGATCCTCCGGGCCAGCGCGCCATGCCGGGTTGGACCGGGCCCGAACCCCCTAATACCGGACATCTCAAGGTCTTTTGCCCATAACTTGGGCTGAGGACCTCCGATTGACGCACCGTCAGCGACGATGTGATCCTTGGATCGAGACGGTCGTTTTGATATATTAAACTCAAGGATTAAGAGTACTTTGGGTTTGGCCAGGTTGGTTCGTACACGAAACCAACCGGGCCCTCGGAGTGGAAACACTAGTAACTTGAGCTCCGGACGTCCGATTGACGTGCCGTGGACTTTGATGGATTCCTCTAAGTGAGACAGACCTTTTGGATTACTCCTCTTGAGGTTTGGACATATTTGGTGTACGGTTGGGTTTGTTTTGACATAAAAACCAACCAGACCCTTGGGACGAAAAAGCCAATAACTCTCAGACCGGGCGTCCGATCGACGCGTCATCTATCACGTTGAGTTCCTTTTGACGATACAGAACTTTTGGATACATAAACTCCGGAATTTGTGTCAGTTGATGTATCAGCCCCTCTGCTCATGGAGTGGACCCTCCCGAACGAGCTTGCTGTGTGCGGGAAACCTAGAGCTGGTTGCGACTATGACGACAATGATGACTGTGCAAAAATCCTCCGTGGATTCGACGATGAAGACTACATCACTCAGAAATCCTACGGGGATCAGTGATACAGATCCTGTGTGGGTCTGATTCTTTGTGGGTCAGCGCTCAGCGGTCCTTTGTGGGCTAGCACCTACAGATCCGATGTGGGTCTGATCGTGTGTGGGTCATTGCAGGGGTTAGTACCTATCGATCCTTTGTAGGTCATTGCGGGGGTTAGTACCTATCAATCCTTTGTGGGTCATTGTGGGGGGATATTACCTATCGATCATGTGTGGGTCCGATAGCTTAGATGAATCAGTGGCTAAGTCTGATCATCTCTATCGTTATATGAAGAAGTATACCTGTGTGAGATGAATCTTTATTTGATTTCCTATGTGGATAGTATTGTTATATCCTGTGTGGATGTGATCGAACATGGGATCAGATGTTGGAGTTGAACGAGAATTGATGACTTAGGTATATGTATGGGCATATACCTAAGTGGGGTCGGATATTACTTCGTGATTGTATCTTCCTTTATGGATTATCCTTTGTGGATTTTGGGAGACCTTAAGGGGTCTCGAGGTCCCTACTGAGTAGATTATACTCACCCATGCATGGGCTATGCCTGCACTACGTTATGTTGGTTGCAGATGACGAACAACGCTGATCGTGGTTGAGGCTTGCGAAGCAGGACAGTACCTAGAGGTGGACCACTGGGCAGGACATACTCGGAGCGGATGGCTGGACCTGAGGAGCTGTAGAGGCTATCTATACCCACCCTTCAAGTGGGACTTCCAATGGATGGCTCGAGGCTGTGGATTTACTTTTCATTTGTTGTACTCCCTTTTTTTTGTACTTTACTTTCAGTTTGGGTTTGTATTTTGGCCCACTTACTTTTCCACACTTACTGTTATACCCAATTTTTACTTAGTGTTTACTTATTTTTTCTTTCTCTATGGTGTTTGTTTACTTTACAAAGGAAATGCCTTCCCTTTTTACCGGGAATTACGCCTTTGTGAAAGTTTCCAGCCCCTGGCCTATAGAAGGTGGGCTTGGGGTAGTCACGGCACGGGCCCCAAGGATGGGTCGTGAAAAATTGGTATCATAGGAGTTCGGTTCTACTACAGAACTCAGGACTCTGATATTTTTCTATGTGAAGAAATAGTGTTAAGATTATTGAGTATGGTTATCAGTCCATGGAGTCCAGTATTGGTGCGGCGGTTGACGTATCCGTACACCAGGACCCTAACTTCTGATTTCTGACTTAATGCACGAAAACATTGATTACATGTGTTTTTCAAGTTTTCTTTGTGATTACTTTGTGTTAGATCACCATGTATATTGTTTGACCGTGGCGCACCTGTTTCTTTTCAGGATGGCCTCATGATGGATGCCAGATAGGGTTCCGAGCGTTGTGCGTGATGACAGACCACCGAGCGACGAGGCCTCGGTACAGGGCCCTTTGACAGCAGAGGCACCGACGGTACCTCTACCCGCCGAGCCACCGATGCTACCAGCGCCAGCCGCTGATGATGCGCGTCACTTTAGTGAACTGCACGAGTTTCAGTGTTAGCGACCACCCAGGTTATGTGGGGAGACGGACCATCAGGTAGCCGAGGATTGGCTAGAGGTAGTTGTACGAGTTTTCGGGTTAGTGAGGACACCAGCAGACCTCTTGGTGATCCTTGCAGCAAGCCTCCTGCACGCGGCAGCAGGCAAATGGTGGAGCTTGATGCTCCAGGTGCAGTACGAGGCATCACTCCTCTGGACGGACTTTCAGAGCCTCTTCCGCTCGGAGTTCGTCCCAGCCACACTCCGTGCAGTATGCATCCATGAGCTTCTATAGCTGCGGCAGGGCAGCTTGACGGTCGCCCAGTACTCTGCGATATTTACAGATCTCTAGCGCTATTCGACGGACATGGTACGGGACCCATTCTTCCGGACTCGGACCTTCGAGCAGGGATTGAGGCAGGAGATCAGGGCATCGTTTATCTTCCTCAGCATTCCGACTCAGGCAGGGGTACTGGAGCGAGCCCTTCTCATCGAGAGCTTTTTTGCTGAGTCTACACCAACGGTGAGACCTACCGCAGGGCCGCACATAATAGAGTCTTTTGTAGCTGGAAGTCGACAGATGACACATGGGTCCAGGTATACCAGACCCTTAGGCGGACGACCTCATGACACTGGCTCAGTGGTGCGGGGCACACAGCGCAGAGCCAGTATTTCGAGAGGCAGACAGTGCTACGCATGCGGCGGGCAAGGCCACATGGCTCGTGACTACCCGACCCGCCGTACCGAGGAGCATCAGACGGTTGAGGGACCACCCAGGTAGAGGTAGAGGGTCGACCGTGGCGGTCCATGGGGAGCAGGTGGATGAGGAAGAGGAGCTGGCCGAGCAGAAGGTGGTGGGAGACGCTTTGAGGCTCTACCACCACCACCGCCAGGAGGTCCACCCCGACCACAGGGAGCTGGCGGGCAGAGACAGACACAGATTCAGGCAATGGAGCTCTATGACCACGGCACGCCCAAGATGATTCGAGGTACTATCTGTGTGAATTCCACCCTTGCTGCAGTTCCTATAGACACATGAGCGAGTCATTCTTTCAAAGCCACTGCCCTTGTTCGGAGCTCGGAGTCCGACAGAGTCATTGGCTCGATCCTTACGTCTAGAGACTCATACGGGAGCATACTCGACGATTACACACTGGTGCCAGCAGTGTGAGCTTACTCTAGGATGTGAGAGCATCGGCTGGTATCTTCTTGTAGCGGCGTCGAGGCCTTACGATTTCATCTTGGGCTTGGATTGGTTATCTACAGTCCGTGCTCTAATTGACTATATTAGGCATAAGGTGCGGTGTGTACGCACCGACGGGAGCAGGTTCACCTTCACCGGCGAGAAGGGAACCTTTGCAGCACAGGATGGACTCTCACAGAGGAGAGGACATCCCATCACTCATCAGTTGGCTAGCCTCATACTAGGAGTAGTTGACGTGCAGAGTCCTGGTTTTCCTGTAGTGGAGGATCTATATGCGAACGTTTTCCCCAACGACATTTCAGTACTACCTCCTCGTAGATAGGTAGACTTTTATATTGATCTGTACCCCGGGACAGCCCCAATATCCACTCCAGCATATTGGATGGCCCCCGCTGAGCTTCAAGAGCTACGGGTACAGTTGGAGGATTTGCAGGGCAAGGGATTCATCCGACCCAGTGTTTCACCCTAGGCTTCCCCGATATTGTTCACCAAGAAGGTGGACGGGAGATTGCGACTTTGTGTTGACTATCGTCGCTTGAACCTGGTGACCGTGAGGAACAAGTATCCGCTACCGAGGATTGGCGACCTCTTCGATCAGATCAAGGGTGCACGGTGGTTATCGAAGATAGACCTCAGGTCAGGCTATCACCAGCTCAGAGTTCGGGACGAGGATGTGCAGAAGACGACATTCAGGTGTCGGTATAGCCACTATGAGTTTTTGGTTATGCCATTTAGTGTAACCAATTCTCTATCAGTGTTCATGGTCCTCATGAACAGGATCTTTCAGCCATACCTCGATCGATTTGCCGTGGTCTTCATCGACGACATTTTGATATACTCGACCACTGAGGAGGAGCACGCCTACCACTTGTGGGTTTTACTGGACATACTCTGAGAGCACCAGCTTTATGGAAAGCTCTCGAAGTGTCAGTTCTAGATATGTGAGGTCCACTTCTTAGGACACGTCATCTCGGAGGCGGGAGTTGCGGTGGATCCTGCGAAGATCGAGGTAGTTCTAGCTTGGGAGCCACCCAGGAGCGTGACGGGGGTGCAGAGTTTCTTGGGTCTAGCTGGGTAATACCAAAGATTTGTGCTAGACTTCTCCAGAGTTGTGGCACCACTCTCAGCTTTGACAAAGAAGGGGAGACCCTTCGTATGGTCAGACAGATGTCAGCAGAGCTTCCAGGAGCTAAGACAGAGATTGACCAGCGTGCCTATCTTGAGGCTACCGTAGGAGGGAGTTGAGTACGTAGTTACTACGATGCATCAGGGACCAGACTCGGATGTGCCCTGATGCAGGAGAGGGCCGTGATCACCTACAGATCACATCAGTTGAGGCAGCATGAGCAGAACTATGCTACCCCTGACCCGGAGTTAGTAATAGTGGTCTTCGCTCTGAAGATGTGGTGACACTATCTGATGGGCGAGCGCTTTACATTCTACTATGACCATCAGAGTCTCAGGTACATCTTCTCACAGAAGGACTTTAACCTGAGACAATGGCGATGGCTCGAGTTCCTCCAAGACTATGACATTGAGATAGTCTATACCCCTGGAAAGGGGAACGTGGTAGCCGATGCTCTCCTCAGGAGGACAGGCATTCAGCTACTTGGGGAGGCGACATAGCAGCTAGCCGCTTTGCAAATATCCTTCATGGATAGAGATGGAGTAGCCTTCCTCCAGTCACATAAAATCACTCCTCCACTACTGCAACGGGTCAGAGGGGCGCAGCATGGGGACGCCGACTGTGAGACGTGACGTGCACAGATATCCTCAGGACAGGCACCTGATGGATTCTCCGTGGGAGGAGAGGATGGGGTCCTTTTCAGAGGACGTACCTTGGTTCCAGTTGCCTTACGAGAGGAGGTGCTGAGAGAGTTTCACACTTCCCCTTTGGCGGTACATCCTAGAGTGGAGAAGATGTACCAGGACCTCAGACGACAGCACTGGTGGCCGGGAATGAAGAAGGCTGTGGAAGAGTTTGTTTCTCAATGCCTCACCATCCAGTAGGTGAAGGCAGAGCACCAGGTACTAGTAGGCTTCGTACAGCCCTTGGAGGTCCTAGAGTGGAAGTGGGATGGCATATCTATGGACTTCGTGACTGGACTTCCACTTACTTCTAGAGGCCACGACTCCATTTGGGTGATTGTTGACCGACTCACAAAGTTGGCTCACTTCTTACCCATCATAGAGCAAGGCTCAGTGGAGAGCTTGGGACATATCTAAGTTTAGGAGATTGTACGGCTTCATGGTGTTCCATCATCTATCATCTCCGATCGAGATGCTCGCTTTACATCCCGTATTTGGAAGGGGGTGTAGGAGGAGTTCGGGACGCAGCTACGTCTGAGCACCGCCTTTCAACCTCATATAGATGGTCAGACGGAGAGGACCATTCAGACTCTTGAGGACACGCTCCATGCATGTGTCCTCGACATTGGTCATAGCTGGGAGGACCACCTACCCTTGTAGGAGTTCGCGTACAACAACAACTACCACTCCACCATCGGGATGACACCATAGGAGGCGTTGTACGACCGACCTTGCAGATCTCCTCTGTGCTGGACAGATCCTGGGGAGTCAGCACTTGTGGGACCAGAGATGGTCCAGGCCACGACAGAGAAGGTCTAGGTCATCCAGGAGAGGATGAGGACAACTCAGATCCGGCAGAAGTCTTATGCTGACAGGAGGCCGAGGCCACTGGAGTTCGAGGATGGTGACCACGTCTTCTTGCGGGTCTCACCTCGATGGGGATTATAGAGATTTGGCCGAGGCGGCAAGTTGTCTCCACACTTCCTCAGACCATTCCAGGTCCTCAGAAGGATTGGCGAGGTGGCTTATCGCCTGGCTCTATCACCTCAGTTGCACCGGGTGCATGACGTTTTCCACGTATCCCAGCTGAGGAGATACGTGCATGACCTAACGCATATCATTGACCATGGGGAGCTGGACATAGATGATGGGGTGACTTTTGTGGAGGTCCCGATGGAGATTGAGGATTGATAAGAGCGGGTCCTACGTGGACGGTCGATTCCTATACTGCACATCTGATGCCAGCACGTGAACCTCCAGGAGAGTAGTTGGGAGTGGGAGGCTCCGATGTGTGCTCAGTACCCACTTTTATTTCCCTAGTTTTTGATGTATCTTTATGAGGACATAAATCCCTGAGGTGAGAGTGATGTAAAGACCTGTATAATTCATGGAAAATTTTTTTTGCTTAATTTTATATGGAATTTTACTAGAACACAATTTCTGACAGAACCTGATCCGAGGTCCGGTGTGCCCAGAAACATTTTCCAAAGTTTAGCTCGGGTACGTTCAGTGAACGAATGAGCGGGTTTTCATAACTTTTGAACCGGTGCTTAGAATCGAATTTCGAGGGCATCGATAGATTCGCAGTGCTGGTAATTTCATTGGAACACCATTTCCAGAGTTGCGTTTACAAGGGAGAAGTTGTTAAAAATTGAGGAAGTTAAGAATTAAAATTTAGCTACAGTTTTTATTTTCCCTTTCTTAGTGGTTAAGACATTTGAGTGGAAGTTAGGGGAAACCACCCAACTTCCCATGAAAGGATATGAGGGTGGTGGGGCCCACACAAAATCCACCCCTTCATATTCCCTAACTCCTTCAACTCACCATTAAAGTTGATAACTTATGTTAATTAAATAGGTGAGTTTAATTTGAATGTTTGCAATTCAAATACTTAAGTCTTGTTAATAAACTAAGGGAAGTACTTATTTTAATTTGGTTGGAACTTGGTGCATTGAGAGGTTTTGGAGAAAATCTAAGGGGCTTGAAAATCTTCTTCTTCTTCGACGAAGAACACAAAGAACACAAAGAATGCGAAGAATTCCAAGAACGCTGACCTCCAACGAAGGTCGACAAGAACGCTGGATCCTCGGAGACTGATGATGCGATGCTAACGAATCTTTTCTCCGCGACACGACAATTCTTTTTCTGTGACGCCTTCTTCCACGATGGTTATTTCCGTGACGAACCTCCATTAAAACTACAATCGATGTAGGGGAATTTTATTGTTGATGATATTCGTGATTTTCTTCCATCGACGTTAATCATTCAATTGGGCCGCTTGCTATCAATTAACGGGAGGGGGCCGGACCGAAAAAACACAGCCATCCCTCCTCCCTTATCTTTTGTGTTGATTACAGTTCAAAGGAAAGTGACACGGTGTCGTCGCACCGCACGGGAATAAGCGGCAAGGATGCGCTGCGCTGTCGCGCCGTGCAATTGAAAATCGAACCAAGAAGCGGCGCCGTCGCGCCACGCCGAAAAAACCTAAAGACACAGCGGCTGGAGTGAGGCCACGACGTAGGGGAGTGGCGCCACTGCGCCCCGCCGAACGAACCAAGGCCGCGGCGGAGTAAAGACATGCGGCCGGTTCCGGGCCGCCGGCATCGCAGCAGGGGGACTGACCCATGCCGGTCCCGTGGTGGCAACAGCCGGCCGGCCGGAGTGGGCTGACCAGTCAGAGGAAGAGCTGGGGGTTACGACCCCCGGCTGGCTGGACTAGAGCAGCCCCCACATGGGGTCGTGGTTACAAATAAGCGGGGGGCAGCGCCCCCCCCCCCCCCCGCACCTAAACACTCGGCCGTTTCGGCAGAGCCTCTGGGCCAGCACGCTAGCGCGCCGGGCTGCGCCCATGTGGGCCAAACTTGGACCCGGGTCAGGTTGACCTGGTTCGGGCTGACCCAGGGGGTACCAGGCCGGGCCCGAACCCCCTCATACCAGACCTCTCATGGTCTTTTTCCCATAAATTGGGCTGCAGACCTCCGATCGACGCACCGCCAGCGACGATGTAATCCTTGGATTGATGCGGTCGTTTTGATATATTACACTCAAGGTTTCAGAGTACTTTGGGTTCGGACGGGTTGGTTCATACACGAAACTAACCGGGCCCTCGGAGCGGAAACACTCATAACTTGAGCTCCGGACATCCGATTGGCGTGCCATTGACTTTGATAGATTCCTCTAAGTGAGACGGACCTTTTGTCTTACTACGCTTGAGGTTTGGACATAGTTGAAGTATGGTCGGTTTGTTTTTGACTTAAAAACCAACCAAGACCCTGGGACGAAAAAGCCAATAACTCTCAGACCGGTTGTCTGATCGACGCGCCGTCTGTCACGTTGAGTTCCTTTTGACGATACTGAACTTTTGGATACATCAACTCCAGACTTCATGTCACTTGATGTATCAACCCCTTGGAACGTGGAGCAGACCCTCCAGAACGATCTTGCTTTGTGCGGGAACCCTAGAGGTGGCTGCGACTGCGATGACGATGACGACTGTGTAGAAATCCTCTATGGATTCGACAACGATTACTACAACACTCAGCGATCCTATGTGAATCAATTATACCGATCTTGTGTGGGTCAGATCATATGTGGGTCAGCGCTCAGCGCTCTTGTGTGGGCCAGCGCCTACAGATCCTGTGTGGGTCCGATCCTATGTGGGTCATTGCGGGGGTTAGTACCTATCGATCCTTTGTGGGTCATTGTAGTGGTTAGTACCTATCGATCCTTTGTGGGTCATTGTGGGGGGTTAGTACCTATCGATCCTGTGTGGTTCCGACGGCTTAGATGAATCAGTGGCTACATCTGATCATCTCTATCGTTATATGAAGAAGTATACCTATGTGAGCTGAATCTTGATTTGCTTTCCTATGTGGATTGTATTGTGCTATCTTGTGTGGAAGTGATCGAACATTGTCTCGGGTGTTGGAGTCGAACGAGAATTGATGACTTAGGTATATGTATGGGCATATACCTAAGTGGGGTCAGATGTTACTTCTTGATTGCATCTTCCTTTGTGGATTATCCTTTGTGGATTCTGGGAGACCTTAGGGGGTCTCGAGGTCCCTACTGAGTAGCTTATACTCACCCCTGCATGGGCTATACCCGCACTATGTTGTGTTGGTTGCAGACGACGTACATCGCTGATTGTGGTTGAGGCTTGCGGAGTAGGACGGTACCTGGAGGTGGGCCACTAGGTGGGACGTACTCGGAGTGAATGGTTGGACCCGAGGAGCTATGGAGACTATCTATATCCACCCTTCAGGTCGGACATTTAGTGGACGACTCGAGGCTACGGATTTACTTTTTAGTTGTTGTACTCACTTTTTCAGTTGTACTTTACTTTCAGTTTGGGTTTGTATTCTGCCCCACTTACTTTTCTGCACTTACTATTGTACCCGGTTTTTACTTAGTGTTTAATTCTTCTTGCTTGATCTGTGGTGTTTGTTTACTTTACAAAGGCAATGCCTTCCCTTTTTATCGGGAATTAGCCTTGGTGATAGTCGCCAGCCCCTAGCCTATGGAAGGTGGGCTTGGGGTAGTCATGGCACGGGCCCCGAGGAAGGGTCGTGACAACCATATTCACAAACTATGTCTAATAATTTCTCATCATTCACAACATTATTTTTTAAGAAAATAATCATTATTAGATTAGGAAGTTTTTATTTTTTTAAATAAAGATCATTTTACAATCATTTCAAAAAGGATAAATATATACCCTTCCTAAATAATTCTAATTTCCATATTTAGTATATATACGAACCTATTATTCCTCTATGTCATCATTTTTGTTAGGAATATAGGACTTATCCTCCATAAATTATCTGCTACCTTATATTCCATCCTTAAGTGGTAGTATATTAAAAAATCATTTTCCTTGAGTAGATCAATCTATTTTATTTTCATCATGTTGTGATATTTTTATAAAAATATATATTTTAGGATCTTATTATTTGTCTATATCTCACATAATTCACAAAATAGATATTGTCACTATTTGTTAAACTAAAGTATTACGCTTTCCAACTCAATATCATTAGTTGGAATTTCTATTCATAATACATTAAATACTTTTTTTCATATGAAATAACATTATCATATTTCACAAGGATACAACCAAGTCTCTTCTTTGATGCATCACTATATATCACAAATATTTCATTTCAAGATGGTAGAGTGAAAATATGATAATCAACCTACATCCTTTTCAATTATTCAAAAGACTATTCACATTTTTTTAACCAAATGATCTTAACCATATTAACATCTAATCATGGTAAATTGGTTATCAAATAAAGAAAATTTCAGAATAAGTAATCTATAGTAACCTTCTAAACCAATGAAACTACGTACTTAAATATTATTCACTCGTGTAGGTTATTATTTGACCTATTTTTTCATCATAGGATAAAAAAATATTCCTTCCTTGGAGAAAATATGTCCAATAAAAGAAACTTTTTGAATTCCAAATTCACACATGCTAGATTTCCCATATTACTATTTTATTTTTAGAGCCTCAAGAATGATCCACAAGTGATTTTCATGGCCCTTATAACTCTTAAAATACACCATGATATCATTAATGAATACTACATCAAAATTACTTATATATTCATTGAAAAATATATTCATTAGATCCATAAAAATGGATGTTCATTAGTCAATCCAAATGTAATTACAATATCTTCTTAACATATATACCTCAATTGGAATTTATTCCTTTCTTAATCACAATAGATGATACCTAAAATGTAGTTAAATCTTTGAAAAATATTGAGTGGCGTGAAGTTGATTAAATAATTCATCAATGTGAGGAATATGATACTTTATCATTATAAAAATAGAATTTATTTCCCTATAGTCAAGGAATAGCCTCATGGATCCATATTATTCCTTGAGGACGAGAACATGGGATCACCATGGCGAAACTCTAGGGTGAATAAATACCTTATCACAAAATACTTATAGTTGTTTCTTTAAATCAGTTAATTCAATTTCGTAAATTCTATAATGAGATTTTGATATAGTTGTTGTATTGAGGATTAAATCAATGGAAAACTAAATTTCATTTTATATTGGATTTCATAGAAATTATTAATGAAATACATTAATTTATTCTTATAAAATATATACTTCCGAAATTTTAGGTCAACTTTTCCATAAATATATTATTTTTTCCCCTTTTCCCTAAGAATATCATTTAGAAGTCCTACTGGGGGTGTCTCTGAACCTGAATTAGATGACAACATCTTTACTATAAAGATAATGAATTACACATATTCATAAAAAATCATAATTTAATTATATTTTAAATAAAAATTTTCCTGCTATTTTCAAATCCAATATATACCAAAGATTATATAAATGTCAACCCAGGTATAATATTACTTTTTTTTTGAAATAATACTTCAATGTGTCAAAATGGGAACTTCTTGACACATCCTTGTCATAGTGAGGTTTCCAGTAGGAATTTTTACTAACAACTACTTTATTAATGTTGTTGGAAGAATTTAATTTTAATTGAAAACATGGAAGACACAAATAAGTGTAAAGATTCATAACTAAATAAACGATTATCTAAATTTGAAGATATATTTAATGTACATGCCAAAACATCTTTGTGAACATCCACATCATCCATAATGATCACATATTCATGGAATTATCCCCTTAGACTATTTTGTAGTAATTTTCCTCGATTATTGGGACATTTGTTTGAATAAAGCCCCATTTATTTGTAGTTGAAGAACTAAATAACATAGGTCTATTTCTTTCCCTTATATTCAGATGTAAAGGGACCCTTTTCACTAAAATTGTAACACAATCCCATTCCCTTCAAGTATATTCGAATGTTTTTATTTCAAAAATGTTTACATGATTGATTCACCTACTTATTTTTATTTGACAAAATATCTTTTTATTGTTTTTTAAATGACCTCTTCTCTTATTTTTTACCCATGAATGTATAGGATCTAAAAAATTTATTTTCTGTTTTGATGGTACACAGAAATATTTTTCCACATGATAAAATGTTTTGAGAAATAAGTTTCCTTTGGAGATTTGTGTTAATCTCTTAAATGAAATGATTAATATTTTATTCTATATTACTTATGAAATATGTAACATACTATTATTTCCTTATAAAGGCATCCTCATACACTACAACACTTTTTTTCTTCTTTTTTGATTAATATGAATATTTATCTCTTCATTTCATTTCATTTATCACAAGGGAAATTTTTATCAAAGTTTATTTACTTAAAAGTTCCCCATGCTATGTGCTAAATTTATTATTTCTCCCTATTATTCCAGACAAATGACCACATTTTATCAGTATCACCCTAGTGAAAATAAACTTCCAATATAACATTTTCCTTTTAATCTCATACCAAGGCCAAAAATATAATTTCAATAGACATAATACATTTCGTAGCTACCAATGGATTAGTTTTCCTACTAAATTATAGTAGATTATGTCCCATTATGTAATCCGAAATAGAAGAATCATGCTATGGAACAAAATGTTTCTCTATTTGGGAAATGTTATTAGTCATATCTTGTGTCAACTTCCCAAATACATCCAAGATATTCTAACATCCCACACTAGTTAAATTGGATTGATAAGAAAGAAAATTTATACACTGTCCATGAGTGTCGATAACATCCTATCTTTTAGGATTCATTTATTAACAATTAAATATACTATATTATGTTATAAAACTATTAATTCTAAATCATAATAAATAAATACAAATATCATGTAACACTTTACAAAAATTGAAAATCCAGGCATTTTTAATTTTTGAGTAATAAACATCCTTTGTTTGGGAATATCTATGAATCATAAAGGTATTTCGAAATACTTCGTAATGGTTTGTAAAGAAAATTTGAATTGACCAAAGAATATCCCATATAAATTTAAAAATATTTATATAATAAGGCTCATTTTTTTTGTACCAATTGATGATTGAGTCGAATCCCAATGTACGCTTCTTAGAGTTATTACCCCTAGAAAAATTGGTGAGAGAATGACATCCAATTATAGTATCTTGATTGGGATATATTGATTTGAAAAATAATATAACATCAACCTTATAAAAAAATTAGGATGTTATGAAAAAAATTAGAATATCCTCAAAGTTTATCATATGGTTATGTTCGCTAATATTTGTTTTTCGAAATCTAGTTATCAAGTATTTTACTAATCTTTAACAACCCTAACACCAATAACCAAAAACCAATGGTTACATTATTACAATAGAATATATAAAAGGGTTTTGTACATAAAGTACTAATTAGTATAGTATTTATGGGAATATATATATATATATATATATATATATATATATATATATATATGATACCCATTTTATATAGGTAATAGAAAATAATACATAATAAAATCAACTGCTTAGCATCCTTAAAAATCAATCAAAGAATTTATCTTTATATCGTAATGAAAGGAAAAAATAAGGTTGAACTAAAATAATAAATATGGGTTATTTATAGGGTTGAATATGATGAATAAATCATGTAGAATCAATAGAGATATTTAAATTAATTAAAACACATTTCAATTATTCAGTTACTTGAGAACTTAATGCATCCAAAAAAACATCAATATAATAATCTTATGTATAATAATAATTGAATTCTCAATGAACAAAATGATTAATATTTAAAGTTACGATCTCAGAAATAATGATATCTATATAATCATGTCTAACCAATATATTTTGATTGATGGGTGAGTATACACCAAAGAACCCTTTTAGTTTTGGAAACTGATTCATTCTATAAGACTTCTTATGTATCAAAGGGATATCTATGAAATATCCCCACCCATCAACACATGTAAAATAAACTAATTATATATGTAATAATCAATTTAATTAATGAAAAATATTCGTTATCCATAAATTTTCGTATTAAGTAAATAATATGGATTTATCAATACTTTCCCAAATAACCATATAAATTTCACAATAAAACATAGTATTTAAAAATTGTATATAGTTTAGGAAATAATCATATCCTTGATGCAAATAATTCTGATGATTAAGAGAAATGTAATGTAAATTTATCACATGAAATTGAATGTTTTAAGAATATGTTAACGAAAAAAAATTAATAAGGGATAATAGATAACCACTGATTCTAAAAAAATATTGGTTATGAAATCAAATAATGTATGTTAAGAAAAATAAAATGGAAGAGAAATATTTAAATAAAAACTAATTTATGTGTTTTCATATAAAACCATTGAAAACATGTATAAGAATATAAATATCAAAAAATTGTTATGGTGATGTGAAAATCCCTTAATATCGTTTCCAATAAAAAAAGACATTCCTTTGACCTTTTTGTTGAAAAAATAGCTTTAAAAAATAATATAAATATTCATTCAAAAAAAAAATTAAATGTAAATCATTACGTTGAATGTCCTTAATAAATATTTAAGTAATAAAAAATACTTTGGTATTTTTTTTAAAAATATGGACTTGGAAGAAAAATATACCCAATTAAATAGGAAATAAAGTTGGTTTTTCTTATTACTATTTTATTTCATAATTAATGTTAAAAACTGAGGGAAAATGTGAAATAAAATATGGATAATACTTAAATATATTTATGGTAAGAAAATTATTAGATCTTATTAAGGATAAATGATAAGATTACTTTAATCAAAATATGAGAAATTATAACATAAAGTGATATACAAAAATAAATACTTAACTATTTGGTTACTTTGAATTATATCCCATTGAAATAATAAACATTAATTGAAATATTAATCATCATGAATAAATTGTTATTAATTTTGAATACATCAAATATTTTATATATACAAAAAATAAATGTGAATAGGTGTAAAATAACAAATATGCCTCAATGAAATATAAATTTAGACGAAACCACTTATATCTGGAATCCCTTTTGATGAATATGATTTAAAATCCTATATAACTTTTTAAAGAATGTTATTAATTTATAATAAAACAATATTCATATTTTTAATATAATATATGATCTTATTATAACATCTTACCACCCATTCATTAAAAATATTTCAATATTACTATTCTTTCAAGTATTAACTACTTCGTTTTCTCAAGAATGTTTTTTCATACAAGTTCGAGTTCATCTACAGAGGATATAGATACATCACAACTAAAATGAGATTAATGTTATAAATACCACATTTATTCATTTGATAAACTTTTTATAATCATTCATGAAAGTTGTACATTGAAAATGAATTAGATCGCTTCATGAGGATGGTGGGACGTATATATTCCTGAGTGATGATATAAATCCATTAATAGGTGAAAGAGAAAGGAATTGGATGATATATTAATTTCATAATATTAATATCATGTTATGCTTATCATATATATTTATTATTTCAATCATTATCACAATTCTCATGAGTTCGTGATGGAAAAAAAATTATATCGGTTCACGAGGTGGTAATCTGATATACACACGAGTGATAAAATTATTTCCCATTTTCTAGAGAATAATAGAATAAATATTATTCCATAAATATAATAATATCATATTATATGGGATATGATGGTTTTATTAGATTTTAATTATTAGTACAAAATTTATTTAGGTAAAAGAAGAAGTAAAAAATATAGAGCTTAGTGAGGGTAATTTGATTTTATTAGAATAACATTCTCTGGATCTCTTATGAAGGACAATAATGGATTGAAATGTGATAATTAGTTATGGAAGGGGTGACCTTTTATAATAGAGAAGGATAAACATTTTTTTAAACACCCAAATCTATTCAATATTGGGTAGTCAATTTCAAATCATATGCCTCATGAATTGATAAATAATAGGGTGAATAGAATATAAGGATGATTAAATCCTATAAAACTAAAAACTAACAAGTTTTAAATATTTTATTTTCTTTACCTCAAATGTTAATTACTTTTACCATTTTATTTTTCACAACGATAACTATTTTTTTTACCCAAGGTAAGTTAGCCTTTTAGGAATAAGAATAAAATGATAATTACTATATATTTTGGACACAATTATTCTAGATATGAAATAAAATTTATAAAGTATAAATTCTATGTGTGTGGAAGATTAATTTTAACACAAGAACATGTAATTCATAAAATTCTATTTCAAACTTAACCATTGTAATTAATATTTAGTGTTTTTACAATTCATTATGATAAAAAAAAATAGTTGAATATATTATTTAATATTAATTATTCTAATTAAAAATATGGATTCAATTTTAGAAAATTTAAATCGCAAAATATGTAGAATCTAGTTTAAAAACAAACCCTTAAGTTATGTCGAAAAAATGAGTTTTAAGAAATACATTTTTTCAAACTTAAGATGATCTTATATTAACTACATGACTAAAAATGACAATTATATGGATATAAATTAATATAGTTAGATGTATAATCTTTACATTTCATTGTAATGATTCATTATCCAATATTATTTTAATTAAATAAAATGAAAATGCATTATGCTCTTTTAAAAAAATAGTTTTCTAAGAAATATCCATTTTTAGATCCAATTTATATTATCTTTATTTATATCCAATTGATAGTAAATAAAGTGTTAATTACATGTATTATAATAATTTATTATAAATAAAATGTGTAATAGATAAATGTTACATTTTTAATTAATCATAAAATATTATTTCTATGGTAAAATTTATGAAATTCATTCAATGATTATTTTGATAATGTATGTTAAAAATCGATATTCATCTTATATAATTATAATTTTTGTTCCCTGAAATATGAAAATGGAAATTTTATATTATTTTAATTGAAATAGGATGTTCAACTACAATAATTTAAGGTTATGTTTTTTCCGTCGTAGGGTTGGCGATACACCATGGGATATTAAAATGGTATACAAGATGTAGAGTTTAAATATCCTAATGATTGAGGTATTTGTGGGAACATACCTAGTGGAATAATTGGAGGAGGGAAAATTGAGGTAGATGAAATGATTTTTGCTGGGTCTCGGTGTGAATAGGTATCATGGGTACTTTTTGTATCTCTAGTAGCACCCATGTCAGATTAAAAATGGTGTTGACTCTTAGTGGTTGGATGGGTACTGTTAAAATTTAGTTTATATTAATGCCCCTAAAATAAGTTTTATTAAGGCTAGTAATATGAAATTAAATGTTATTAAAAAGAAAAATATTATAATTATTATACTCACTAAGTGAACAAGAGGAGCCAACCCTAGGGTGCATAGTCATTGATCATTTTCAAACCATCACCTTCTTTAATCTTCATCATTAACATTAATAATATTCATAAGAATTAATTTTTATTTTTTAAAAAATATTTTCTAAATATTATGCATACAAACTCGATGAAAATAATACATCAAAAATAATGTATAATTTTAATATGTACACTTATTTTAAAATGGTTTTAAGAACCCAGTTTAAACATTTTTCAAAAAAGGTTTTTAAACTTGTTTGAAGTAATTTTTTAGAGTTTTGTATTTTAGAACTTGTTTTAGAAATTTTTATTTGAATCCAAGTAAATTTTTTTAATTTTTTTTAAAACTATGTTTTATAAATTTAAATAAATCTAATTACATGCAATAGAAAAAACTAATACAACCACACAATTCCAAACTAAAACCAAATTAAATTAATTAAAATAGTAGTAACCTAAGAAACCCATGTTAATCTAAACTGAATAAACTACGAACATATAAAATTTCATTTACATATTACCCAACACTTCTTCCATTTTGACATCAATTCTTAAAATTGGATAAATTAATTGATAAAATTTATTATTTTGGTTAACACCAAAGGGGGTATCAAGGGTGTCAATTTCATCCCCACCATAATTAAAAATATATCATGGGATTACTTAAGTAGTGAAATTGTAATCTAGTATCAAATCATAGCTAAAGTAAAACACTTTTTTCCATTGATGACAAAATATATGGTTCATCATTTCTAGGAATATATCAATGAAAATAATTCTAAATCCATAATCATTAATAAATGTACCATATCATGTCATTGAATCAAACTATTTTCATTTCATCATAGTGACTCAGACATGAGAGTAGTAATCGAATAACAGAAAATTCTAAAAATACTCCAAAATAATACACATTTTTATATCAAGGACTAATATCTAATGCACTAGAATAATAATCTACTGTTTTAGTTAACATAACACCATAATTTTGTGTTCTCATGTTTACCACTCAATCATTTTTAATAAAATTTTACTCGTTGATTGTTAAAAAATTTCATTTATGAGCCAAATAATTGGCACAAAAAATCAAAGCTCTTAATTCTTGAGAGTAATAGTAAGCATTTAACTCAGTAGATGTAAAATATATAAGTAATATAATTTAATGAATATTTATATTTTAGGTTTGTTAATATAATGTTCTAACCATTTATTTCCACCCAGCAAGAAAATATTTTTTATATAAACTATACCTCTTTATTAAAGGAAAATAATGATGCCGTTTACCTATAATTGTTTTTATTTTACCTACTTAAAATGATAATAAAATATTACGGTATATATAAAATTACATAGTTCTAGATAACATATATATATTCAAATTATATAATTGATATTTTCATTGCAAAAAACATAATTAAAAATGATTGTAAAATGTGACATATCCCGCTCTTCAAGGCTCAACGTTGCTAATGTATATGAAAAAGAAATTAATCATATTTGGGAAATATATGGAATTGGGGGTTAAAATTCCACATAATAATAATATTCATTTCTCAATTTCTGGTGATATATTTCCCTTACATGCAACAAATTCATTGAAAAAAAACTCGTAAATTCTTGAGACTAATAACATATCAATATTAAACATTTAAGATGATTATTCTTCTAAACAAAGACTAAATTGTGAAAATATTTATTTTAGAAGGATACATCTAGAAAAATCGAATGCCACCCAAATAAGTATTTCAATAGAAATATGGACTTTTAGATGTAGAATGAAATTTAAAATGTTGGAGGAAAATTTTTCACTATCTCACACAAAACTAATGGTGCATCCTCCAACCTTATTATCAAGAAATACATGTATAATTTTTTTCATAAAGTTATCTATAAAAATGGGTCAATAAAAATACTTAAAACATTAAATTATTTGATATTAAATGTGTAATTTATATTGGAATCATTTCATAATGATGGATGTGAAAATTATACATTTTTAGGGATTTTAGTTTCCACTCACATTTGTTGACTAATTTATACATACTTCTTGAATAGCCATAAAGGTCATATAGATTCTCTAATACTTACCTAAATTATTTTTTTACTAAAGGTTTCATCACATAATTTACAAAACAAATATTCTATTTTTGTCACTGATACAAATAAGATGTAGTTCTAGTCTCATACCAAAATCCAACAAGTCACGCCCTGATCATAGGCAATATTTGGTATTCCAATTGATATTTTGAATAATTGAAGACATAATGTCACATATATTTTTCTCATTGATCATTATGTCCAAAAAATGAAGTATTAATTTATTAACCAACATATCAACTCAAAAAGTTAGTTATTTTTTTCTAATTATATATGAATTATGTTCTAATATTCATCCACATTTTAGATTTCACCAAACCTTTCCCAAATAATAAAATGAAATATTATATTTAATTAAGCACATTAGATTATACAATATGTTGAGGTGGATTTTGAGTGTTAATAGTATTATTAAACATCCAATGATTCTTACTATATTGATTATCCATTTGAAAAAATCATTAATTTTACATGGAACTAAAACTACAGTTATATTTAAGTATCCTAGATATTATATTCTTCGTAAAAATAGGATACGAAAGTTTTCCATTATTGATCTAAATATGAATCATTTTATAAGTAGGGAAATCGTTTATAGTCCATAGAGAGGCATCACACATATGAAACATATTTTTTAATGAAGAATATTATCTGCACATACCCACATACCAAAACTACTTCAACTCATTTATTAAATGTCACAAGTATAAATAATTATCATTTATAGGATCATAAGATACACATTTTTTTATACTTAAGAAATTGAGTTCTTTTATAATTTTTATTATTTTCTATTTATTATTTTTTGATACTTTTTGGATTAGTTTTGAGACCAGACACTGAGACGGTGTGATATTCAAAGGCCCGATGTGCCCGAAATAAATGTTTGAAATATATTAAATTAATTAAATAGAACATGTGAGTAGTATACAAGAATTTATAGAATATTTTTGGAACAAGTTCCTAGATCATAAATATGAGGGAACTATTGATTTCATAATTTGAGGTTTACCATATTAATTACTTGTTATTAGTTGGAATATATCATTTGTGGAAAAGTTATCAGGAGTGCAAAAATGAATAAAATAATTAAAATTAATTATTCAAATTATTTATTTCAGTGTAGATATTTTTGGATATTTAAATATATAACGATGGAAAATTCCCAGAATTAGATTAATAACCCTATAAATATTTGAGCATCATAGGAGAGAGATATATTTGAGGATTATCTCAAGCGATTGACGATGGAATTTCTAATCAATGATCAATGCACCTCAGATTCGATTGATCATGCCAATGAGGATGACGACAAATCAATCTTCATTAGAAATAAAACTACATCATGGTAGGTCATGTGTTTTTATATTTCTCTATTCTTTATTTCTATTATGACTATAGACCAATCAAAAAATATATTGATCCACACATTGATCATCTAGAGGGACAGGTATGATTGTGGTGTTTTATTGGGAGAATTTTCTTTGTGATTAATTTTTTAAATGTATTTTTTTAAAAGTAAATGAACCTTGATTTATGTGAAAATAAATCAAGGTTTGTTCATCTTGATTGATTTGTGATTTTATCCCCCCACCCCATTCATCATTCATCACAGGCGTTCTTCGTTTAGACTGTGACTCGACTTATCCCGATCAAACTATCATTGGGAACCTGTTTCTTGGGGAGATGATATGATATCCTAGATATAGGATCAACACAACATGAGGGAGGTGAAATGATGGGGATGGAGCGATTCTGATGACATTGGATACATTCATTCACAATATATGGCAATATTTTGTGCCTAATGAAGAATGATGATTTGATTCATTTTTTGACCATATCTAATGACGAAAAACACTATTCAAAAATGAAAAAACATAGAAGAGAGTGGATGTTCATTTTCAGGTCAATAAAATTATTAAATTTAAGGCCAAATTTGTGAGATCGAACACAGATTGCAGATATGGAATTCTAGAAAATCCTAAACAACACAATATTCAAACAATGATCTTGACACTCTGTGGGGACCCCTAAGTAGCGGCTAGGGTTTTGGGTAGGAGAGAAGTATCAAACAACATGTGGATTATACTAAAAAGTGTTCCACCTTTCCCTATATACTCGACATGCACTTTAGGATGTACACACACATGGGGTGGAGTACATGAGTTTTCTACATGTAGTATACTCTCCCAAATGACACGGGTGAGGCCAAGTACATTGGCTAAGCTGTGTACTGGTACACAGGCTACAGTAATGTACCGACACATAGGTAGAGTACTCAGGATTCCTATACAACATGTACTTCTACATAGACAAGTTTTCATGACGTGGTCTATTTACTTATGTAGCACATGGGGTCAAGGGACACAATGTGTAACCCTTTTACACACCATGTACTCTTTAGTGCATTGCATATAGTCCTTGTCCTCAGTGACTTGGACATGTTTTTTAGGGTTCATTACCCTTATCCTTTCTATGAAGGTTTGTGCAATATAATATCCTACTCCTAGTACAATGATCCCTTCATCCATACTTCATGGATAGAATCATTGGAATTCGTCTGAGAGGATTGGAGTGAGATCCTCTATTCATATTCATTCCCTAGGCCGTGTTCTTGGTATAAATGTGACCAAAACTACATGGTTGTTGATCCTCCACTTAGAAGGTTAATCCATATTTATTTGTTGGTATCACCCCATGGCCCTAGTAGTGATCCTCATTCGTTGTATTGTATATCTTTGGACTACTAGATTTTTCATTCTCATGATGAGACCTGATGAGTAGTACCACTCAGACAAACATCATACATGTTATTAGATTCAAGAGTTTGTTCTCACATATGAGTGCATAATAGAATATTAATGTTGTAATCATACACCAGATATACTATGATTGTGGAATACCTCTAGATTGTGTGTCTTTTTGTCTATTTCTTGATATTCTTGTTATATGCTGTGCAGAAAAAACCTGTGTAGAGATAACTATACTTTACATTATTGTATTCTTTATGGTTTTTGGGTGTACTACTAAGTATTGTTATACTCACCCATTAATGGTTTTGTCTCACACATGTCATGTATTGTGTAGACGGTCTGCCTATTCATAGTGTCCTAAGAGGACTAGGACGAAAAGGTTCTTAGTGAGGCCGAACAGACTGAGGTGTGTTGCTACAACTTTCAGATAGCAGTGCCAATACCTTTACATTATTTTTGGACTTCTGTTATTGACTCATTGTTGTGGGATTTTATATATACCTATTTACAATACATTCTATCAAACTATGGCAGTGGGATATAGATGTATGCATGTATTGGTTGTTTATTGGTTTTTACATTTCAACATTTAATTGTCTTGGAGATGTGTGAGTGTGTGCATGTACTTATGCAGTTCCTCCCATGTTAGTGACATGACTATGTGGTGTTATTCACTATCCCATGGCCTATCAGAGGTGGGATTTGGGAGTCACTGCACATGAGCCATCAAAGGACTTTGTGAGATTGGTTTGGGAAAATAGTGCTAAGAGATTCAAGTTCAACTTTTAGGAAAGAGACTCCAGTGTTGGTGTGACTATCAACATATACCTATTCTAGGACTCTGATCACCTAATTTTCGACTCGGTAAATGAGAACATTAATTGTAGGGAGAACAATGGTGCTTCTATCTTATAGAAATAGGTTGTGGTTCCATGTCCATCTTGAGTCAACTCTCTAGATATACTCATTGACTGTGGTGCATATTGTTTAATTTTAGGATGCCTATGTGATATATACCAGCTATGATTCACCATGATGACCATGAGGATGATCCCCACAGTGATGAGGCATCGATTATGAGACTATTTTCTAAGATGTAAACTCTATGTGGTGCACCATTCATACCCCTTGTAGAGAAGCATGTTGTACCCACCATACCAATGAATGAGGTGTGATGGTTGAGCACACTTCATGAGTTATAGAGATAGAGACCCCTCAAGTTCTGAGTAAAGCTCATCCCATAGGTGATTGAGGATTGATTAAGGCATTAAGTCAAGTTTTTATCTAATCTGGACACCGACAGATCAAATTGTTGTCCTGGAAGCAAGCCACTATCATGGATCAGTAGAGTGACAGCGGGGTTTGGTTTCCTAGTATTAAGAAAAGGGGACTTTTTCATGGTTATATTTCAAGCATCTCTTCATAGAGGAGTTATCACAAGCTACACTGTGTTCCATACATATACATGATCTTATGAAACTCCATCAGGGAATCATGATAATAGCTGAGTATTCATCGAGGTTTACCAACCTCTCTGGTTACTCAATGGATATAGTTCTATATCAGTTCTTTAGGGTTAGGATATTTGAGTGAGGTCTATGTAGAGATAACCGAGCTGGTATTATACCTTTGTGAATTAATATATATGTTGTGGTTCTAGAGATATATTTGGTGGTTGAGTGTTTCTTGGATGATTAATTACCAAAATTGGTTGTCAGTAGTGGGAAAATAGGGGTAGACACCTCAGCAGCAGGGAGATGATGTAAGCCTTAGGGACACATACATGGGAGAAATTTCTAGAGGAGGTCCCCAAACCGAGGATCTACAATTTGAGGCTCAGAAGGTGGTTATATTAATCCTAGAATGATGTAGTGTTACTCATGTGATGACATGGGACCTATTTCATGAGATTGTCTAAACTACCATTCAATTGATAGAGAAACTGTATACGAACCATTGAGGCAGAGACAAAGGAAATAGTAGAGAGGTTCATAGGTTGGTGGATGTGGACATGGAGGTGGGAGGGAATCAGGAAGTGTTTAATGATTTGGCATGTTACTTACACCCCTAGGTGGTCCATGATAGGATTCAAGAGCTGGAGGACAAGGGTGAAGACAACTGCAGACAGTCAAATCTTGCAACTAAGAGGCTCCAGAAAATGATTAATGGTATGATCTAAATATTTCATACCTTATATGAAGTACTGATAGACATTAGTTCTAGTCATTGCATTCTATCCAAACACCTTTTACGAGACATAGATATTCTAGCTAAGCTCTTGGCTCGGTCCTTACACTTTGATACTCTTAATAGAGTTGACTGAATGATCACACACTTATGCCAACAATGTGGCCTGAATCATGGAGGTGAGAGTTTCAGTTGGGATCTCTTGGTAGAATCATAAAATTCTTCTGACTTCATTCTTTTAATGGATTGGATATCTATAGTCCATGACCAAATTGACTATTTTAGGTGATGGGTGAGGTGTGTCTGTAGTGATAAAATCAGTTTTTGTTTTGTTAGTGAAAAGGAAACCCAGAAAATGTAATAAAGAAACTTAGATAGGTGGTGGAGTACGAGTATGTCTTCCATGAATATGTTCTATGTTTACCTCCATACTAAGAGATAGGCATATACATTGATCTACACCATGGGACAATAATAATATCTACAACATCATATTTGATGAAACCCACTGAGCTTTATGAGATGAGGGTGTAGTTGGAGGACATGATGGGGAATGTATTTGTTAGAACCAATGTTTCACACTGGGCAACCCTAGTTTAGTTTTCCTAGAAGGTATATAAGAGATTGAGGTTGTTTATGGACTATCGGTGCTAGAAACAGGTGACCGTGAAGAACAAGTATCCACTGCCAATGATCAATCAACTCTTGGATTAGTTGATAGGGGAATGATGGTTCTCTAAGGTTGAACATAGTTTAGGATATCACCGGCTATGAGTAAGAGACAAGGATATACCAAAGATATCATTAATATGTCGCTACGGTCACTATGAGTACTTGGTGATAAACTTTGGTGTGAAGAACACCCCATTAGTGATCATGGGACTCATTTACTAGATTTTATTGTCTTTTATTGACAATTTCCTAGTAGTATTCATAGATTATATCCTTGGGTACATGTTGAGAAGAACACGAGACACTTAAGGATGGTTCTGGACATTCTTTGTGAGCACTAACTTTAAGGAAAGTTCTTGATGTTCCAGTTTGGGATTTAGGTGGGCCAATTTTTGGGACACATTGTCTCAACTGATGGAGTGGTAGTGGTCCCTAATAAGGTTGAGGTAGTGTTATCTTGGGATCCATTTAAAATCCAGGTGGTGGTGCAAATCTTTTTGGGGTTGTCATGTTATTTCATGAGTTTTATTCCTGATTTATCCAAATTATCAACACACTTGAATTATTTGAATCGAAAGGGGAAGAATTTAGTGTGTGAAGAGAAGTGAAAACATGATTTATTTTAGTTTAGTAAGAGTTTGATGACTGCTCTGATCATTATATTTTCAGTGGATGTGTTTATTATGTATTGTTCTATGATGCGTCTGGAACCGGGCTTAGTTGTGCTATTATGTAAAAGAAAGTAGTGATTGCTTATGGTTCATTCCATTTGATACCACATGATAAGAACTACACACTCCATGATCTTGATTTAGTAGCATTAGTCTTTTCTTCGAATATAATGCAACAATATGAGATGGGAGAGCGATTTATTTTCTACTATGATAATAATATTCTAAAGAATATATTATCATAGAAGGATCCCAAATAGAGATAGTAGTGATTATAATATTTCCACCAGGAATATGAATTTAGAATTTTATATACACCTTTGAAGGGGAAGGTGGTTTCAGATTCTATCAGAAGGAGATCTTGTTCATGGCTTCTGAATGAGGAGTCAAAGCATTTAGCCTCATTGCACATATCATTCATAGATTAAGATATATTACCTTATATCCAGCCAATGGTTTATACCCATATTCTCTTGTACTGATTCATGGAGGCACAACATTGGGATTTCAACTGCGAGACCATATGTTCTAAAATATGTAGAGGGAATGCTCCTAATATATTATTTAAAGGTGGGGATTTCTTCACCTTTTTCACAGGACACATTATTGTATGGTTGAAGTTGTAGTAGGAGGTTTTGATAGAATTTCATACTCATCATTTGGAGGTATATATAGGTGTGGAAAATATGTACTAGGAACTTCAATGAAATTTTTGGTGGCATGGTATGAAGAAAGGGGTTACCAAGTTTTACTCTCGACGCCTAACATGTCAGCAAGGGAAGTTTGAGCACCAAGTTCAATTAGGTATAGCTCAACCCATTGAGGTTCCAGAATCAATGTGGTATTTAATTTATATAGACTCTTTGAATGGATTAACACATATGTATAGGGTAAATTATGACATCTAGGTAATCATAGACCGATTCATCAAGTCGACCAACTTCCCAGCTACAA
The DNA here is from genome assembly GCA_963277665.1 of Viscum album. NCBI lineage: Eukaryota > Viridiplantae > Streptophyta > Magnoliopsida > Santalales > Viscaceae > Viscum > Viscum album. Next base: position 914,110,097 of record OY728145.1, read on the forward strand.
GATAGAATAGTTCATCACAGATATTGGGAGACCTATATGTACAGAAGAAAGACCAAATCTAGGGAGTCCCATTGGTGATTTTTTCCCATCATGATGATCTCTTTACATCCTAGTAATGGAAGTTATTACATGAGGTGTTTGGGACCCAATTAAGATTTATAATAGTGTTTTACCCTCAAACTGATGGCTTGAAGGATCAAACTATTCATGTTCTTGGGGACATACTATGAGATTTCATGTTGGACTATTGTCGATGCTGGGAGGATCCTCAACCATTGTTGAAGTTTTCATACAACATAACCTACCATTATACCATCAAAATGTAACCATTTGAAGCAATTTACATGAGACCGTATAATTCACCACTACACCAGACTAACCTAGTAAAGTCAGCACCCATGGGATGAGAGTTCATGTAATCTACAATAGAGATGGTGTAGATCATCCAGGGGTGGACAAAGAATACACAAAACAATCATATGTCTTATGTTGACTGAAGATGAAGGCATTTGGAGTTTGAGGAAGGAGACTATATGTTATTATGTGTTTTACCTTGATAAAAATTAAAGATATTTGACCAGAGCAGAAAGAAATCTTTGAGGTTCATCAACACGTTCCAGATATAGTGTAAATTTGGTGATGTGTATAGTACATTGATCCACCTCTAACATTAGAAATGTTTCCTAATGTTTTCCTTGTGTCATAGCTAAGGAGGTACGTTCATGGACCATTTCATGTTATCAATTGAGGTGATCTGGACATTAAAGATGGAGTGATCTTTGCTAAGTACCCAGTTAAGATCAAGGATCTTTAAGAGAGAATCCTCCATGGGTGATCAATTACTTTAGTGCATGTTTAGTGGAATCATGAGAATTTTGAGGAGAGCACATTGGAGTGGGAGGCTCAGATGTTTTTCTCAATACCCACATCTTTTTTAGTAGCCCTTATTTTGGATTTTTTGAGATGTAAATCCCCAATGTAGGGAGAATTTAATGTCTCATATTTTTCATGTATTATTTTTGGATATTATTTGGATTATTTTCTTGACTAGGCGCGAAGAAGGTGTGTGATTATGAGGCTCGGTGTTCCTGAAATAAACATTTGAAGTAAATTAAAAATATTAAATAGCATGCTCCTGATGGTTTCCTAAAAAAGGTGAATATATTCTGAATGGGTTCCTATATCAGATATCCAAGGGAACCATTGATTTCAAAATAGGAGTTTTACCCTTGGATCAACTTAATATTATTCAGTGCGGGTCATTTGTGGAAAATGTATCACGGGCATGGAAATGAATAAAATAATTAAAATAAATTATTTTAGTACCTTTCGTTGAGAGAGAAATTTGTGGATATTTAAATAGATCATTTTGGAGAATTTCTAGTGTTATCTGCAAAACCTTAGAATAGTTGGATATACACGGGAGAGAGATATATTAGGGGACTATCTCAAGTGATTAATGATAGAATTGCAGATTGGAGATCAATGCACCTAAGATTCGACAGATCTTGACAAAGATGATGACAACACAAAACACTTCATCAACGATCGAACCTAATTGTGTTAGTGTATGTGTATTGATTTTTTATCCATTCATGATTTATATGATGATATTAGACCAATCAAACAATATATTGATCTATGTATCGATCGTCTTTTGGGAAGGGTATGATTGTGGGGTTTTTTTACTTGAATTTAATTTGTGAATAATTTGTTGATTGATTAAATTTTTGTGCTACTAGAAATAAACCGAGATCCAAATAAAAAAATTTCATGGTTAATTCAACTTGATTGCTTTCTACCCCCCCATTCATCATTCATCATAGACATTCTTCAATTGTAACATGCCTCAAATTATCCCAATCAATCGATCGTTACACACCCATTTCTTAAAGATACTATCTGATATCCTAGATCATGGATTGACACAAAACGAAAAATTTGTGAAGATTGAGATGGACCAATTTAGATAATAGATGATACCTTAATTATCATTCTTAATTTCAAAAAAAAGAACTATTATTTAATCCATTTTATGAGAAGATCTGATGATGACACTAGTTTTCCGATGATAGAATGACTTGAATGAGATTGGATATTTATTTTTATAGAGAGACGATCCCTAAATCTAATACCAGAGTCACCTGATGGAACATAGATTTCAGATCTTGTATTATAAAAAATCCCAAACAATATGATGTCTAAACCCAATATACATACCATGGGGCCCCCTGGAGCAGTTTCTAGGGTTTTGGGTAGGAGATAAGTATGACATGATGTGTGTCTTGGCCTAGAAATCATGTGAAAACTCCCCGGATACTCTACATGTACTTTGAGAAGTAAAAGGACATGGGGTGTAGTACATGGGTTTGCAACATGGCATGTACTCATGCACCATACATGGGTTAGACCATGTACATGGTCAAAGTTGTGTACTTGTACACAAACATGGGTACACAGGCTGAAGCTGTGTAATGATACAGGGGTAGAGTACATGGGATTTCTATTAGGCATATTCTACTATACATACATAGTTTTATGACATGATAAATTTATAAGGGTAGGACCCAGGGTCAAGGGACACGACGTGCAACCCTTCTAAACACTGTGTACTCTTTCTTGCATGAATTAGATCCTTTTTCCTCATTGATTTTCAAATTTATTGTTTGGGTAATATCCCATTTTTCATTCCCTGAATTTTGGTAGAATATCATTTCTTACTACTAGTAAAATGATCCCTTCACCCAAACCTCTTGGATAGAGATGTTGGAATCCCTCCAAGGGACCCGGAGTGAGATACTCTATTCATCTTTTTTCCCTAGGTGGAGTTATTGGTATCGACATAACCAACAATACACAGAAATTGATCCTCTACATAGCAGGTCAATCCATATTGAGTTATTGGTATCACCCCATGGCCTTGGTAGTGATCCTAATATGTTGTATATTATCTCTTCAAACTATCAGTGTGTTATTTATCATGACGAGACTCGATGAGGAGTATCTCTTATATAGACGTCATCAGTGCCATCAGACTCATGAGTGTGTTATCCCAGATGATTTCTTTGTAGAATCTTGAAGCTAGAGTCCTAGGGTAGCTATACAATCATTATGTCTCACAACTAGATAGTTTTTATTAATTGAGTATTTCTAGATATTGTTATTATATGTTCCATAGAAATATACTTGTGTAGATATGACTATACATTCCTTTTTTTATGCTTTCAGGATGGGGTGTCCTACCGAGTATTGTATTACCCACCCTACACAGGCTTTGCTGACATGTGCCATGTATTTTGAAGGTGATCATCCTTTTGATGGATACCTAGGTAGACCAGGACCAGACGGTGCTTGGTGAGGCTGGATAGACTGAGGTATGTTCATATGACATTCAGATAGATGTAATAGTAGCTTTAAGTCTAGGTTATAGTTGTGTTAATTAATCTTTGTGATGAGCTTTCATTTCCCCTTGTTTACATTCCTTTATTTCTTTTGATACTCTGGTTGTTGGATATTGATATTTTCATGCATTGGTTGTTTAGTTTTTTTACATTTCAACATTCTATGTTCTTAAAGCTGTGTGTGTGTTTATGTAGTTTGGTAATGCCTCCCATGTTAGTGATATTCCTACTGAGTGCCAATCACCAACCTATAGCCTATTGGAGGTGAGATTGGGGAGTCACAACACGAACCCCATTAGGAAGTGTCGTGATAGGTTTAAAAAATCCATTTAGGAAGATTATAAACTTGAATAAAAATATGCTATATGGTATCAGAAGTAAAACTATTATGAAACAGATTAAAAGGATCATAGGATAGACCCAACCTACCGTTACCCCCCTCATCTATAGAATTAGGATGTCATAAATGAAATATCCTCTACGTCGATCCATATGTAGGATCCACCAAATCATCATTATCATTAACTCTCTCAATATCATTTCCTCAATTTTTTTTGATATTATTTAAAACATGAATAGATTTTGAATCCCAGGAATCAATGGAATATTACACATGACTTTATATGGAACATTAGATGGGTTTAAATCTGTATTTTGATTTTATAGAGATACCCCGTATTATTTATTGTAATTTTGGCCTACATTTTCCTCCAAGAATAACCTACAAAAGTTTAGGGAAGAGTAAATTTTATTAGTATAAAATATAAGTTGATTAATTAAAATCCATGACATATAATGATTTGAGGGAATATTTTTATTATTAGGATGTATGTTTTTCATAAAGGTAAAACTATAATTAACTACGGTACTATAAATTCTATACATGGTTTTTACATGATATAATTCCATTAAAAAGTCATATTCTACCATTTTATAACATTCCATATATACAGGATTCCTAGCATAATCCATTAATTTTTCCAATATCTCAACATAATTATATTCATTATTTCCATCAAGTGTATTGATATCACTATATACTAACATTTTCACACTATATTTCTTGTAATGATGCACAAATGAAAACCAGTGAAATGTAAAATTATCTATACCACAACTTACATTTCATTCTTAAATAATAGAATATTTTCTCATCTATCCATTGTGATACCAAAAATAATAGTTTTTTTTAAATCCAACGTTTTTTCATATGGTAGAAAATTTTTTTATAGCATAACCAATGCCCATCAAAAAAATTATAACACTAAAAATGTATAATACCATTATCTAAATCATTTATTAATTGAAAAACTATAAAACTAAAAATTATTTAGATAATCGGTTGAGATTTGAATATTATGATTCTTCTAGAATCTAATAATTATATTATTGGGATATGTATATTTATAATTATCAACACAGTAACTAATAGTTACAAAATTTAGTATAACTAATATTCTTTAAAATTAATGGAATAAGAAAAACTAGTATAGATTATTAGATTAAGAAGAGGTAGTGAGTTACTATTTAATGAGTATTTATTAATTGGAAACATGAATATTTAAACATTTCACACTATATTAAATTAGAATTAATTATACAGAAATTTTGATCATTCAAATATTAAAATAAAAAGTTGAAATGAATAATTTAATAACGCCTTAACACATCCACAAATAATTTATTGGAATAAATAATTAAATAATTACCTAATATATATGGAAAAAAAATAATAGATTTATATTAAATCCAAGTGTGTTTAAGACTTGTATCATTTCTTCACACCATTCTAACCTTTCAAATTTATTGTCAATAATGTAATCACATAACCATGTCCCACCCAACGTGAAAACTATTGTCCTTGAAATATATTATTTTATCAAAGAAACATTTGTAATACCATCATGAAATTATTTATTATCACCTGTTTATAGAACATTTCCAAGAAGATAATGAAAATAAAAAATTTAATATAAAATTCCTAAAATAATTCTTGTAGCTATCCAAACAAAGAATATAGGTAATCAAATATTTTATAACTAATTTATACAAGTAAAAAAAATAAACAATGTATAAGACATGGAATTGGAAATAACTATTACATAAATTCATTAAATAAATATGTCTTAATGTAAAATCTTTTTTTAAAATAACATTATTAGTTTTTAATATGACATAAATCTACTTAAATAGATATGTCTATAATAAAAAATATTTAATCAATATTAACAATAATGTTTCACCCAGCATCAAAAATCTTCTGTTTGATTCATTACATATTTTCAGTGGAACATTCATAATAACATCAAGACATTATTTAGTATAAAATGTCTACATATCATTTCTAATTAGAAAATAAAAATACCAATTTTAATTTGAATTTCACCATTAAATACTAATAGGTATAAAAAAATTATATATTTTAAATGATTCATGCTAGTAACAACTCAAACATAGTTTAAGACATGGAATTAGAAAAAACTAATACATATTATTAGATTGAAATTAATTGTGCATAAATTTTTATCATTCAACTATAAAAATAAAATAATATAATAAATAATTTTACAACCGCTAACATATTAAAAAACAAAAAATTACTACAATAATTAAATACACAATCTGTAAATATATATTAATCAAAAAATAATTTTATATTAGATTTGATTAAAATTAGAGAATAATTAAATTTTAAAAAACATATATACACACTTTAATAAAATTTATTAGGAAATAGTACAAATAAATAATCTTAAATAACACTTCTTCAATTAATTGGAAACTATTATGAAATTACATGATCTCAGTTAGGTTTTGATATATTGATAAAATAAAAACAATGCTCTCTAGAAATCACAAATTGGATTATGAAGATGAAAATAATCAAAAAATCAATGAATTAGGGGATATATTTGGCAGATAAAATAAGGGAGGACACCACATATGGTAGGGAGGATTGATTATTATAGGTGGTGATGGGTGGATGGGTGTCTATTTCTCTTAATTATCATCCCTATACAAATAGTTTTTTTAAAAACATTTGGTTTATACCGATGATTTTTAAAATCGTTGGTGTATGCTGATGGCTATGACTCTATACCAATTGTTTTATGAAACCGTTGACCTTGAGGCTTGGGTATAGAATCAAATTATTATAGTGAGTAAAAATAATAAATTTGATTAAATTTTTATCAATGAATATTTAAAAGTATTTTATATTTTTTATAAATAAATTAAATTGATTAATTTGAAATAATAATATATAATATTTTAATATATTGAATAATATATTAGCATTATATAAAATAGAAATTCATATCAAATAATACTATGGACACGTAATGTGAAAAGGTTATTTTTCAATAAAATTAATTTATTTTTTCATATTTTATATTCATTAAAAATATTCATACATATGATACAAAAAATATAATTAGGTAAAATCTTAATTATTTTTTAATTTATAATGAAAAAAACAGCTTAGATAAAACCTTCTCATCTTACCCTCATTTGGAGAATTGCTCACCAAAAAGTTCCTACCGATGGTTTTCTTCAGTCTTATGGTTTTAATCATTTCTCTAAATGTAGATTGTGCAAACAACATCGGGAGGACATAAACCACCTCTTTTTATATTTTGAGACTGCTACAGCTCTTTGGAATTACATTTTTGACCTTTTTGAGTGCATATGGATTTTGGATAACATTATTTTCTTTCAGTTGAAAAGGACGATTGTGCTTCTGAGGTCACCGCAAATTAGATACCTTTTTCTCACTACCGTTGTAGAGCTTCTGTATATTCTCTGTTATGGTATAAATGATTTCATTTTCAACAATATATCTTTTAAAATAAATTAATGTAAAATGAGGATAATTCTTGCTATCAAAGAGGCTGTCATGATCCAAAAAGAAAATTGTGACAATTCAGTCATTGATCTTGAAACCCTCCTCCGGATTGGAGTAAGAGGAATATATCCAAAACCGAAATACACTATTGAAGTATTCTGGAAGGCTCCTCCTCCTGTATGGATTAATGTCAATGTTGACGGAGCCTCGAAAGGAAACCCTAGTCCTTAGGGATGTGGAGGTGTTTTAAGAGACCATCTTCATCAGATTCTCGGATGTTTCTATGGAAGCTACAACACTTCTTCTACTCTAGAGACTGAAGTGTTGGGAATCATTCATGCCATCTATTTTTCAAAATGTTTCAACTGGAGAAACATCTCGATTGAGAGCGACTCTTCTACCATTGTGCAAGCCATCTGGAAGGGTGTGACTCACCTAGCATGGACTCTCACCCCTGATAGATTAACTTCCTCAACTCGCTCAACAGTCTCAACTTCATTGCTACACAGACCTTTCATGAAGCAAACAAGATTACCGAGGGTCTCACCAAGATGGGAGTCTATTATGAGATCACTTGGAGGAATGATCTCCCTCTGCATTTTATTCCATTTTTATTATAGATTCTAGAAAATTTCCTTCTTTTTGACTCATGTAACTTGTATGATTCTTTTGTTTAAATAAATTTTAGGGTTCTGGTCATTGACCTGAACTCATCCCGCCTCAAATGTTTCTCCCAAAAAAATTATTTTAATGAAATTCTCACAAGATAAGAATGATTTTTAAATTTATAATTGATTCTTATTCGTAAAATATGTTTTTAAATAATTAAAAACAATGCATTTGACAATATTTTGGGGATATTAGAAAACCCATTCTTGTAATTTTGGAGCACAAGTAATATTTTTCCCTATTAAAAAACAAGTATTAGATTTTTGATTTAATTAAACAATATTTTTGTATCATTTAGTTATGGATTTATGTGAAATCCAAAAAATAATTAATTTATTTATAATAAACTAATGTATTTATTTACACTGAAAACAATTAATATTTCTATCAAGGAATATTATAGAACATGAATTTGGAAAACAAAATATAATGAATAAGAAAATTGAGTAGAAAAATATACAAACAGCTCAAATATCAAGGATAATATGACATAATTTTCTTATACAAGAAATTAAGACAATAAAAAAGATCAAAATAATATCACCGGTGTGAGTATAACCACACCTTCTTACATTAGTGTAGTAATTCATGAGCAACCAACAATCTGATCCCTGAAAAACCAGTCTACTAAAATTCCAGCATATAAGCATCTCATCCGAGGATTTCAATACTCAGTACCCAATAATATAACAAGGGGAACCACATTCCACATAAAATTATACTTCTAGGTTCGTCCACATATCGACCTGTTACCAGCCTGACTGGAAAACCATATAATCCTCATGCATTTGGTTTTAAATCCCTAAAATCATCGACATACTAAAAAAATATACATTATCATGAGTGTGAGATTTTTAATATCCCTAAATATATATCTATCATGTTATCAATGATTTTCAATGATAGAAAATATTCTATAAAAATTAAATCAAATGAAAAATAATTTCGAACAATGAATGAGCATAATGACTATAGGGAAGTAGTTTTGCTATTATATTCCTAATACCAACACTAAGAAGAGGCATAATTTTCCATGAAATTTAATGGAATGGATTCATTGATTAAAAATTACTAAATAGAAACAACATGGAATTAAAAAATGTAAAAAACGTTATCCCCTACTAATAAAAAGAATCAATAATTCCAAGTAAGGGATTTTAATTCCAAATTATGATTTTTTTTTCCTTATTCATCATTTTTAAAGATCCTATGATTTCATTTGTGATGAAAATTATTATATTCGATCAATACATAGTCATATTTTTATAATAGTTTGAGTCCTTTTAATCAACCCAATAATGAAAATCCTCAAAAGGACAACATGAAAATCAAGAGAATCCATCATTTTCTCTTTTACCACCTCATCAAATGACCTTAAAAATAGTATTTCCCTTAAACTAGTGGATCTTGTAACAATTTTTTTATATTTGATCAATCATTTTGTATTTTATATTTCATTGATTGAAAATAGTAATAACCTCGTAAATTTAGTATTTTATTCTTTTCCTTGGCGGTATTGGATTGATAATGATTATTTTCCTTCTCATTAAAATAATGCTAGTTTCATTTATCTGAATCTTCATCATTGATATCATGTTAACATATGCACTACAATTTGGTTCCATAATTTTGGTTTTCATCAACAATATTATCTTATATAACTTTATAAATACCCTTAAACTGATAATTTAATGTTTCCCCTTCACCTAGGATGGATGCGTCCTTTTTTTTTCAAACCATAAAGAAATCATTAAGCTTACAATTTAAAAAGGGAAAAGTATGTTTCTATTCTCATCCTAAAGTTAAAACTATGAAGAAATATGAAACCATGAAGACAAACTATTGCAGGGGCCAATATCGGGTCTCCCGTAAGTCCTTTTTTCATTTAAAATCAATTACTAACTTGTGAAATATTCCATTTAATTAACATGCATTCCTTTATTTCTATGAATATATATTTTCACTATATTTAGCTTCATCATTGCAATGAATATTATAAAAAGTAAATTTACTAGTTCTATTTCATCAAAAAAAATTAATATAATACCCAACAGTTTTGTAAACATCTCAAAAAAAATGCAGTTTCTCATACTCCACCATCAAATAAATGTTATAAATAGTAGTAATTAATACAACTTGATGAATTAGGGTTGATAATAAATATAATTGAGCTGAAACTCAATAATAATTCTTGAATCTAGATTTACTATTCTTCATATCCATTTTTAATGGGGTTCTAATAAATAAACAAACATCCCTTTGAATCATAGAATTCTAGTTGTACCAAGAAATTAATAAAATTCAAACTTATATATGTGAAAGAGACAACCAATAATCAAAGGGACTGAAATATATATCTCATTCTTGATTGAGGATTTTCGCATGTTTTATTTGAACCAATCTATGTAACTATGATCTCCTCATTATATAATTATATGGAAAGACCATATAAAAGAAACCATATCCAATCAATGTTATCATCCAATTAGGAAATCCCCATGCTATATAGATTATTCTTGATAAATCATTAAATACCCAAGGCTTTGAATTATTTAGTATGTAAACTAGTGAAATAATGAAGTTACTGTGATACTAATTTCTATTACCAATAACATCATGGTTAATAATAACATGTGTGCCACTAACTTTCAAGAAACTATTTTGAAAAATAACATCCTTCACTAATGAAAAAGATCTACCATTTATTCAGCCTGTGTCACAAAGATAATGATTATCAAATTTTTGACACACCAAGAACATTTTAATATTTGAAATAAAAAGTCTTAAATTCGGTAAAAAGGTTAATTTAAATTTTTTTTTCATTAAAATTAATTAGAAAGGTTGAAAATTAATTTCTAATGTAATGGTAAAAATGGTGAAAATATATTCACCCAGAGGAATGACTCAAAAAATGCTAAAAACATTTTTAAAAATGGGTATTTGAGGTGTTACTTAACTAAACCTCACCTGACATCCTATGTTCACCCTTTTGAGCCTTTTAACCTTGAATAACAACATTATAATATTGAAAATGTAAAGGGTTCTTCCAAAATTTCCCTCCTCTTCACTTACAATAGGGAATAACTTCCTCCAATTCATGTTTTGCATTTACCTTTGAATTTCATATGGAATATCTGAAACTTTGTTCCTACTAGAAACATTTATTACTTCCATAAGTCTCTTGTCACTATTATTTATCACAATACCTTTATTTCAAAGGATATGTATTAGAGAAAAATCAAGTTCCTCATGTATGTATTACCTATTTCTTAATCCTTTATTCTTAATATTCCTCTTCAAAATAATTTATAACCACCTTAATATAATTAAGTCATTATAATTAATATACCAATTTGTTATTATATTAAAGGAATAACTGTTATTTATCCATTTTCATCCACCTAGAAAAAATATCAATGACTATGCATTGTGCACACTAGCACCTCTATGAAGGAACATATTTTTTTCATAACCAACTCTCATGGTTTGTTTTAATGAAGAGATTTATGAATAAATATGATATATATATATATAATTCAATTATTAATGTGAAAATTAATGTTACTATATACCTTTAACCCCTCTCAATAACCAAGATATGATAACATTAATTTTTGGATGTGTATATTGCCACATCTATAAAGTATTAATTTTTTTTTCATTATCAATTTTTGTCATTATCCAAACCCCTTAAATATATATTCAAAGCCTTAAAACATCAAAATTATTCCATTTTTTATTAAATTGATGTTATGTCAAAATAATTTCATAACCATAATAATCAATTAATTATGGTTTGTTCATGTTTCTGTCAGTTTAACCATGTATAATAATGATGCAATAAAACATTATCATGGATAACTATTGTAAATTAAATAAAAATCATTTTAGAATTTAATAAAAAAATATTTATGTCATAATAATTTTTGATGGTTTTATTTTTTATTTTTATTTCTAAAATATTTCCTTTGATCTATAATTTTTTTAAAAAATAAGAAACCATTGACAACATTTTCACACAATATAACTAAAACACTAATGGAATGAGATAATATAATAATAAATAAATGTAATATATCTTTTTCAATACCTCAAATTTTATATAAATTATGAACTCTGAGTGAATAATGAATAACAACATCACCATTATGAAACTAGTTCAAAACGATCAACATAACTTTGAACTAATATTAAAAACAGACAATAACTAACTAATACACATGTAGAGGATAATAAAAAATGAAGTTTATACATGGTTATATTTTTGAATAAGGTTATGAAAAGTTTTATTAAGATATTTAGTTTTTTTATACGGGAGATTTAAGTGTTTTAGATAATGTCAGGGATTAAGGTAACATTTTCTTATCTCAATTCCCCCAATGAGACGTATTTCTTATTATAAACCCTATTTTATTTTTTATGGTGTAAATATTGAAATTTAATATTATTTATCATGATTATATTAGATTTCATTTTATTCAATTTTCTAATCCATGATATTTATCTGATGTTTTTTTTGACTTAAAATTTTAAAAAGCTATATGTATTTATTATCTAAAATGTTTACACCTTGAGAATATTTATTATTATACATTTTTTTCATTAAGAGAGTATATATACTTAAAAATTAATATTTATTATCATGATTATATTATATTTCATAATATTTGATTTTCTATTCTACGTTCTTTCTCATCTGGCTTTTTAACTAAAAATTTATAGAAGTTTTAAGTGTTTGTGGTAACTCCATTTTATTCTATAAAGTTTCAATAATTCTTATTGAACAATATTATTACTAGAATGATTAATTATAACTAATAAATATATTTTATTTTATTTACAATTTATTATCTTTGGTTTGATAATTATTCTTTATAAAAACATTATAAAATGATTATTACCAAAATCACTTTGTTACTTGAATGAATTTCTTGGTCTCAATTACAATTTCTAGAGACATAATTATTATAGTGCACCAATTTAATTTTACATGGTGTATATAATGAATATTTTTTATTATATCATGATTTATATTTTTCATCATGGTATTTGAAGTTCAGTTTCAAACAATTTTTCCTTAAAATATTTTTATTTAAATTTTACTCAAGATCTACTATTTCTTTTCCCAGCCTCATTTTAAAATACAGATCTCTTAAATGTGATAACACATTTTGGGAATTTGAAAAGTCTTTTTATCCAATATCACAATAATTTTATTCCCCTATTCTCATTATTTTTTATCAGTGCATTTTCTTTTTCTAGAATTAAATATAATGTTTTATATAGATAAAAGTAATGTGGTTTGTAATATTTCTTTTCAATGTTTTAGGTAATGGAATTTATTTCATGACAAAATTTTATCATTGACCAAATGTTTTGGGAGATCCTTATATTTTTTTCTAAAATTGAAAAAATAATTTTAAATGAAATTGAAATACTGTTAATTTATTTTAGATGAAAATAAATTTATTGTTTTCCATATGGTTTGTTTTCAACAATAGAACACATTTTAACATTTCAATGTGATCATATATTTCTTTTACCTTTTTCATTTTATATGAAAATGTTCCTTAAAATTTTCATGTTATATAACAGAATTATTTTTTCTCAATGTTTTATAAAATACACCATTTAAAATTTATTCAAAATATAAACGATATTTCTAATTTCCAATTTATTTTTCTAAAACTCATAAAAAGAATTTTTCATCTATCAAATTTTCCTTTGACCAAATATTTTTCTTAAACAATTATATTCATAAAATTATTTTATCCACTTTATTTATATGGATGAATTATTTAATTTCCAAATAATTTATAAAATTATCTATCAAAATATTTATCTTTCCTAGTCATCTTCAATGTATAACCATAATTTTTCATTTTATGACATTACTATTTGAATACTATATTTTTTCCATGAATTGAAGAGAGTTCACATAGAGTTCATACATGAATTTATGGGGGAAATTATTGTCTTAACTATATCCTCATTATCTATATGGTTAAAATACCATATTATTTATTATCATAATTAAATGTCATTCACCTAGAATGTTACTTGATTTCATTGGATATTTATTTTTTTTCCATGGGATTATATTTTTTTATTATTTATTATTTATTTATATGATTTGATATTAAAAGGATATAAAAATTATTCATTCTATAGGATTTTTATGTTATGAAAAGTGAATGATTTTCATTTACATGTTTTGTAAACACCAATTTAGTTTCATGGGTTCTTTATGATGTGATAAGTGAATGATTTTTTTGTGTAACTCATATGTATATATGAAAATAGGATGGGTTCTATTTCCCCTTAAATGAATTGGTTAAAAATGTTTATCCCATAAGATAAAGTATTAGTGAGTAAATTTATTTCTTCACAAGTGTGGGTGTGCTGGTGTGTCTCAATAAAGAAATTTTTCTATACTAATTTTTGTTCAATATTTTATAGATGTTATATATTATAATATTATTCTCTCATGGTATGTCTCGTGAAACTGATGCTCTCAATGACAATTTTTATACAACACTTCTAAGGTTTCCTGATGGTCTACTCTCATTTCTCAAGTTTATTGACTATTAATTTTATACCTTTTTGATTCCTGAATATTACCTTATTCTATGATATAGGGTCTATGATTTTTAGGGTATAACTTTATCTGTATGAAAATTATTACCATATTCCCATATTATCCTCACTTATGATAATTAAATTTTTTTCATCTATGTTTACCAGAATGGAGTACCTCAGCTCACCCCTTTCTTTGTCTTTCTTTTACTAGGTTTTGAAGATGATTGTAACCGATGGTAATTATAAGACCTAGTTTAGTATAGTTCAATTATGGATAATTGGAAACTAGTTTTATAAAATTTGTTTTCTATGTAACAATTTGTAAATTTAAAAATACTAAAAGGTTCTGCGAGTAATATGATATTGTTGTGAGATATAAGACTAATGTAAAATTTATGAAAGTTCAACTTTGATGATCCCACAAAGAATCAATGTTAATTTTTAAAAGTATGTGTTTTTAGCTCCAGATCCAGGAGAGAATGTCTAGGGTGCCTCACAAAACATATATTAAAGGATTTTCACTCTGATTAAAAATACTTTATATGATCCTTTGATAATATATTTTAAATATTAGAATAAATAACCTTAATTTTTTATAAAATTAATTTTAATGGAAATGATTTATAAAAACTGGGAAAATGAATTTATTTTGAAAAACCATAAAACCAAGAAAATTTTGAACAAAATGAAATATGGATATAACCATGGGGAAATCCATTTATATCTAAATAACTCATAATAAAGATTATTTTAACACTTTTTTTAAAGAGAGTCAAAATTTAGTAGAAATAATATTTACAAAAAAAGAAGAAAATTTCATTTCTAAAAAATGTAAATAAATTCAATGAAAATATAAAATGGTCATAATCAATCATTGATGTATATATAATGAAATCAATGTAAAAATAGAAAGAATATGGACAAGGAAGAGAAAGATTACTAGGGAAAAAATAAGAGATAACATTAGTATCATTTATGGTAATCCTTTAAGTTGTGTTGCATTCAAAAGGAAGGTAAAATTATAATAATATTTTAAATCCCCATTAATAACCTGAGGTACAGAAAATAAAATTCTTTTAAGGATATTAAACATATATTTTCCCTAGATGGAAATTTAGTCCCATGTGAACTAAGATCATGTATAATAATTTTAGATCTATTAAAAATCTCTATTAGAACAATATTTAAATTTATTTTATTTTATACCATTTATTTAAAATTTATCATTACAAATTTAGTAAAATTAATTAATAGAATTAATATTGGTGTGTTTACTGTTTTATTTTCCATGTATGCTTTTGTCCAACGACTCATATTCTTGAAACATGACCACAAACTCATAACCTTTAAAATTGACAGGATGATGTAATATATATATATATTTTGGATATTTCTATAGTTCCATGTTCATCACATGAAACATAGGGTTACATTTTTTATGGAACATTTAAAAATGTATTTTTATAAATACTGATTTAGTGAAAAGAATTTATTTTATTAGTGAGTATACACATATATATATATATTATAATTCTGTAATTATAAAAACATAATAAATTCATAATTATAAAAATATATATAAGTTTAATTTAGGTTTTATTATTCCTTAATTATATAAAAATTATAAAATTGTTCATGTAGATGTTAAAGCCAACCTAATCAAGAACACATTACAAAAACTGAATGAATTGGAACATCTAATTGTATTGAAATAATATAATTTTTAAATAAGATTAATTATTATATTTTCTTTATTAATTTGGTAAATAATATTGAGAAATATTTTTATTAAGATGATATATAATTACAAATAAGGATAACATCACACCAACATTGAATATTTGAATTTCCTCTTAGAGATCCTCTTAAAAATCATGGATTTGGGACTCCCTTTAGTGAACAGAAGCTCCTAAATGTGGGAGATGATTGATAAAGAGATAATTTCGATATGGTTTCATATGGAATTTTAAGGATTGGTGTGGGTTAAATTGGGTATATTAGTGTTACATTTATATATGATATGGGTGTAATTTTAGAAAACACTACATATTATTTTGTCATTACGGAAAAACAATATGAATAGTATTTATTCCCAATAATTTTATTGATTTATTATTATGAAAAGTGGGGTTATTAGAATTTAAATACAAGGGAAAATAGAATTAAATATTATGAATGCTTTCTTTTGGAAAAAGTTCCCAAATTGTTTTATTAGAAAAAATTTATAACTTTAGCTCCAAAATTTCAACTATAGGTTTCCAAATTGAAATTATTTATTTAAATACCTTAGTTACTATTTAAAAATGTTTTATTAATAATTGTTTTCACAAAATTTTAAATCATATTTATATTTTAATTATGTTAAAAAAGTATTATTACTAAAACAAATTCTTTTTATAATTCACTAAAAATGAATCTTTTTTGAATGAATTTTAAAAATTACCCAAAGATACTTTTGGAATTATAAATAAAAAATATGGTCTTTTAATAAAAAGAAGACTATAAAATTTATAAATTGAACATTTAAATGAAAACAAAAGATATAATAAAAAGTATTTTAATAAAAAATTCTTTTTTAAACATTAAATGTTTTTAATATTATTTCATATCAGTTACAAATTAAATGAGAGTTAATAAATTACCACATTTTAACACTTAAAAATAAAAAATTAATTCAATTATATTAATTGAAGATATATTCAATGTCCATATATAAAACTATTATATTACAATCCAATCAATAAACTTACATTCCTAACTAAAATTCAGCCACACTATTCATTTACTTCTTCCCCAAAATGAATATTATATAGCTAATGAATTTTGTTATTTTTTATAGATGTAATTAGGGTTATGATCATCATGTAACTCCATAAGGATAAAGACATCATGGTTTTTGAATTTTTATTTTCCTTTTTTTATTTATCTTCTACATTTCTCTATAATGTTTCATATTTTATTCTAATCATGTATTAATTCATATCATAATAAAATACACCATGGCTCGGTTTAGTATTGTGGTGTGTGCGAAATAAGCTCTCGATCACATGGATTTTTTAGAAGTGAAAAATTTACTAAAATCATGTTCCACTACTATAATGGTTCTATACCATCACCTGATTCTACCACCATTAGTATATAAAACAACACTAAATCACCCATGGTCAAAAATAAAGTTGGATGGAACCATTATATGTTAAATAATTATACAAAATCCTAAAATATGGTATCTCTAGAGGTTCCATCATATAAAAATCCATACAATTGGAGGTACACTCTAATGACAACCTATCCAAAACATCATATCACATCAAGGGGGTATTGTTAGATTCTTCTTGGGGAAATAATCATTTTAATCATCAAAAACCACAGAAAACGCCTCTCTTAAATGATATTATCTCTTGAGTACCTCTAGATACATATAAAATTAAAACAATAGAACTTGGTGATGAATAGTGGGTCATGGTGCCTCCTCAAAATACTAGGAACCTGAATCCTCATCCCTGAAATTTCAATAGAAAAAGTAAATAATATTATTTTATAAAATCCTAAGATCACCCACACTAATAATCATCTAATAAATATAAATAAAAACATTACACCTGACAACCTTCATCATTGAAAATTGAAAAATTGGGGAAAGCTACCTCTATAAATCAACCCATGAAAAAATAACTCCTTGTACACTGAAAGAAATAGAAATAAACACCAACTCATTTATCCTATAATCCAATTTACACCCAACAGGGCCAAATTCCCCCCTCCATAGATGGTTTAAACTAAAGGAAAAATCCATATCCTCATGTGGTTCCCCATTTCCTTATTAGAGACACTACCATCATACTTTATTAAACATTAATGTTTAATCCCAATCAACCTCTATATCTAAGGCTCATCAACATCAGTTCGTTCAATCCTTATATGTTAAACTGAATTGACCTTTTCATCTCGATAAACTAACCCTCATAAAGAAAGTTACTATGAACCATCTCTACAATCATATAAAGGAATATTATATGCTCATGTAAAAGGAATTTGTTTTTAATAACATAATTTTAATTCATTTTAAATTACTAAAAATCATCGAAATTCGACCACAAGTGAAATCAGGAATGATACATGTACCTATACTAGGTCAATAACTCATAATAATTATTATATTTCATTGTGTATTATGCATGATAATTTTCCTTGAATTATATCATAGGGTATCTAATTTTCATGGTCTTAGTCAGTCTCCCTTGATACATCACCTGCTATATTTATTGAAACTCTTTCCCTATCAAACCTATACATTCCTTAACAATTTTTAATTTTAAACACCTTCTTAAATCATGAACAATCTATCATACCAATCTCTCATGATCCTCGCCTACTGGGAAACCCTCTTGGTTTAGTAGTGGAGATAAGTATTACCCCTAACGGGAACCTCTAATATATCACATGCTCGTTAATATTGTTGAGAGTATAATACT
This sequence comes from Viscum album, assembly GCA_963277665.1. Classification (NCBI taxonomy): domain Eukaryota; kingdom Viridiplantae; phylum Streptophyta; class Magnoliopsida; order Santalales; family Viscaceae; genus Viscum; species Viscum album. The sequence continues at coordinate 914,129,065 of OY728145.1, forward strand.
AAACAAGTAAGAGTAATTACCCTTTTAATCCCAAGAACATAAAATAAACCCCGAATAAACTCCATAAAATATAATGCAATATAGAATCCATAATTACTCTAAATTTCATATATAACTAGTTCCAGAAAATAATATTCTAAAATAAGACCCCTATTACATGATCTATTATTGACCTACCATGGCCCCAACACCCTCCTATAAACTAGATAAACCAATTTATACATTTTACAGGTGAGCATACATGTATACTAAATAGATTCCTCCAAAAAACCTTTCATGAAAATAATGGAGGATCATACTAATTTTTTGGTAAATAAATAGTATAACTAACAAAAACATTTATTATGTATACTATCGTACAACCTCACCATGTCATGATGACATAATATCACATTTAATTATAATAATATAATATCATTATAAGATATGATAATAAGGTAACATGAAGACTCTTTCCTATATGTTTGTCATTATCATTTTCTAAAAATAAAGGTCATGGTGATTTCATCCATTCTATGGTCATTTAATAGAACATCATATACCATATTAAATATATATACCAAAAACCATAGCCATATCATCATCATCACATATCCACCACCACATACGATTGTATAACCACAACCACTTAATCACTACACACCACAGTACAACCACACATAATATCCTAATCCCAGTAGAGAAACATGAACATGAGGGACATAAACCACAAGCCATCCTTCTACCATGGAAATCCCCCACCACGTGTCAGCTCCAAAAATCACATTACCAATGTTGATGGAATAAATATAGTTGGTGTTGATTATGATGGTTAGGGTAAATTAATGGTGGGACAATAATGGTGATTAATGACAGATGAGATTAATAATTGATATATGAATTAATCAATACTGGATAGTGGAATATTAATATGAAATTTAATTATACAATGAGGTAATAATAGCTTAAGTTAATGTGTCCAGTTTATAATGAATTGTTTGAAATTTAATTTAGATAAATTTATGACATAATGAATATAAAGAGTTTGGTAATGGTAATTCTCAAAATCATAATTATTATATGAGTAAATAATTAATTAATAATTTTTGTTGTTGTTTTGTTTTGATGGAGGGTGTATTGTCATTTTTTTATCATGTAAAAATTTATAATATATGGATGGATTGTAGAGAGCTATCGGCGGAGCTCCCCTCATGAGGACTAGGGTTTACATTCTTTGGACATGATTCTTTCTTTGGATTGTCTTAAACATGGGTTTTAATGGATGATTTTGATACTGATTGGGAAATAGAGTTCCAATGTCGTGTTTTATTTCTCAAAAAGAAGATTAACATCGGAATGAAATACGTAGAGGGATATCTTTTGTTGAATTACTTAAAGGAATAGATCTTATCAAATCATGCACGATGAAAGATTCACTATTCAAGAGACTTGAGGAAGGGAGAGTTGATGTTGAAACTGATCCGGATGCACTTCAGCAATGTACACTGATGTGTATGTTTTCAATAATGGGTAAAATTTCATACATAAAAGGGGATAAATCTAGGTCATCTGATTAATTAAAGAGCCAAATTGCTCATGTCCGGGGCTTCTATAATTAGAAAATTGTTCCAATAATATGAGCCTATTTTTATATGCTACTACGGTCCCTAGAAGATCTTGACAGAGTCTGGAATTTAGGGATCTTCCAACTCAAACTCGGTGTGCTGAGAATTTCCGAATGGAATTATGCCTTTAATCTGCTCACATTTAGAAATAATATGGCCCAAATTTGGATCAAAATCTATGGTCTTAGATATTTTTTTTGGCACCCCAAGATACTAAATGACATAGTATCTTACATTGGTACTCCCCTCAAGATCGACCAATGAATGTTAATTCCTAAGATTGGTTTATATGCTCGAGTGATAGTTGAGGTTTACCTTGATTCTATGTTTTCAGAGGTTATCTATTTCAATGCCAAGGACTAAAAAACAGAGGTCAGGATCGAATTCAAGTGAAAGACACCATTTTGCAACCTCTTCAAAATTTTGGGCCACTATTTGATGAATTGAAGGGTCATGAAAATTCCAGTATCCCATCCAAAAGATGATGGGTGGATAGAGGTGAGAAAGGGTATGAAGGAAAGAAATGCTGCTCTAGAGAAACCCGAAGCACCCAAGAAACAATCAGAGGTATGTGTGAATAAGGTGAATCACTTGGGAGAGGTTTCAGGTAATAATTGGGCTCAACTTGTTGATGAGGAGGGGGATACCTCATTGGATCAAAGAATCCAAGAGGAACATGAAAAATTAGTGTGGGATGCTTGTCACCTAGCACTAGATGACACTGTTTTGGATGATCCTGTTAACAATAACTCCTCAGATCCTATTTCGAAAGAACTTGTTAACCACAAATCCTCAATGCCTAAACTCTCTATGATAGAACCAATGGTTCCTTATAATTATAATGTTAGTGGTACTACCAATTGTATTCACAACACAGAAGAACCTACCCTATGTATTTCATGTTCGACGGTTCCACATAGTGAATGTATTAGAGGTTATATCAAACCTACTTTTACTAGGAAGAAACTATATCCCCTTGATGCTACCAAGGGTGATGGTCACCCAGGTGGGTATGTGTATGTTACACCTACAGACACTGGCCATAATTCGGTAGACTCGATATCAGCTGGAAATGCAACGACACATGCTAAAAACTACTCTGAAGGTGTTGCACAAATATAAGAACATGTTATATTGATCCCCTAGACGAAAATTATGGAATCCAAACATAATTTTTCATGGATTTTTACAATATAATGTCAGTGGAAAAGAATATCCAGACTACTTCGATCATGTGCACTTCCACTATTTTGGCCTCACTGGAAGGCAACTAAGGTATGTATGTACAAGAAGATATGGATGTTTCTATTGAGACCACATGTATTCTAGTGGACATATCGCCTCCACCTATTTTGAAAACTTCCCCACTTAATTCTAACTCTTTAATGGATTCAAGGGACAGCCCCGTGGCTACCCCATTGAACTAAAACAAAATTTGTATCAAAGTATACCATTTCCAATGCAGATACTCCTAATACCTCATCTGTTTCTCCTATGAGTAAGCAAGAAAGGAAACCCACTACTACATCTTCCCAAAATATCAGAATATCTAAGAGGAAGAAAGGATTAAGTGGCTCAAAGAAGAAAAATGGAGGTTCTACCTCCAAAAATAGATGTTAATGAATATATTATTTTGGAATTGTCCAATAATTTCAAACCCTGCGACTTTTAATATGCTTAAAAGTTTTCTTTTAACTCATCATTCTAAAATATTTTCTACTGCTAAGCCAAAAGTCAAATTTTATTTTAAATTGAGACACCTTTTCACTTATGGTAATAATTATTTAGGTTCTTGTAAAGAGTGTTTTGATAATAAAAAAGTTAATTTTCAGCCTCTTTGGATTTTTTATCATGATTCCTTACAGAATGATAATGTTAACAAAATTTCTGAACAAATGTTAAATTGTTATTTTTTCCAAGATGAAATGAATATTTTTTGTACCATGATTTATGCTAAGAATAGATATCAAGAATGAAGTTCTCTTTGGAATGATCATTCAGGGTTAGCTAACAACATTTTGGATCCCTGGTTTGTGATCGGTGACTTTAATTCTATCATTTCCTCTGGTGAGAAACGTGGACCGTCCCAATCCCCTATCTCCACAAGATATTTTAGAACCAAAATTGAGTATTGTGAACTAATAGATATCAATATAATTGGTTCCATGTTCACTTGGTATAGAAGACACTATAATAGGATTGTTTTTAGTAAGTTTTATAGGGCCTTCACGAACATACCTACTCTTGATATTTTGGACACCAACTCTAGAATCACCTTGAATAGACTTAATTCGGACCATTATCCCATTCTGTTTAGTCTGCTCACAAAATAAATAAAGCCTATTCTTCCTTTTGGATTTAATAAAGATTTTTCTGAAAACCTGGACAGTGCGAATATAATTAAAAAGTGTTGGGAGTCGATGAATCAACACAATGCTGCTTTTGCTTGCATAATTAAATTAAAACATCTCAAAAAATGTCTCAAATGATGGTGTAATTATAAATATAAACAAATTGAAAAAGACATCTCCACCCTTGAGCATGATCTTATCCAAATTCAAACTGCCAATACTACTTCTGATTTATCTTTGGACCCCCAGCCTGAAACCAATACTTCCAAAAAATGTAATTCTCTTCATTCCCTTGAAGACATCATACATTTGCATACTTTTAAAACAAAATGGCTATCTGACGATGACAGAAACACTAATTTCTACAATTCTCTTCAATGAATCTGGAAAGGTTGTAGGCCTTTTTTGATTCTTAGAGCCGATGATTCCCTCATTGACTCTGAGGAGGGAATGTCCAGTTAGGTGGTCTCCTACTATGATAATATTTTCAATGGCCCAATTGTCAACAAATATTTTCTTCTTGAGATCATTATGGTTATGGTAAATGAGGGATACCATGTTTTTCTTCTTAGTGTGCCTCTCAATAATGAAATACAAGACACAATATTTTTCCATAACCCTGATAGTTCCCTGGGCCCTGATGGATTTAAAATTGTATTTTTCCAACAATATTGGAAAATCGTTCCCTTTGATGTTTTCAAACTCGTAAGATCCTTTTTTTCCAATGGTTTTCATCCCCTGGGTCTTAACGCTCAATTTGTCACCGTAATTACTAAAGAGGAAAACTCTTCAGAGATACATCTATTTCTAAAAATTTCTCTCATTAACACTATTTACAAAATCATTTCCAAACATCTTTCCAATAGACTTTCGACGTTGTGTAATATTTTTTTCCTAGAAACAATTTGGTTTCATAAAGGGAAGGTCTATACAAAACTGCATTTGTCTTTCCTCTGAATGTTCCAACACACTCAACAAATACATCTGAGGAGGCAATATTTATATCAATCCTGATATCAGGAAATCTTTTGACACTGTTGATTTGAGATTTATTTTAAAAGTTCTTCTGGCCTTTGGTTTTAATGACACCTTCATCAATATGAAAATTTTTTAATTGAAATCATCTTCCATTTTTATTCTTATCAATGGATCTCCAAAGGGCTACTTTAAGTGCATCAATGGAGTCAGACATTGTGATCCTCTATCTGATATTGTCTTTTCTATTATGGAGGATTACATAAGAAGCTTTCTCACCAACCTTGTAGATCAAAATATGATTAAAACTACTCAGGTTTCCAGAAACATAAATGTGCCTACTCATCTTCCTTATGATGATGAAATTATATTAATTTTACAAGGGGAGAGAAAGAATATTCAAATTTTTAAAAAATCATTATCTCACTTTGAAGAAGTCTCTATTAAATCTATATGTTGGAAAAAATCATATGTTTTATATGGAAAAAAATTATCTCCTACTAGAAAAATTAGTATCATAAATAATTTAGGCATCAAATAAGAAACATTCCCATTCACCTATCTTGGAGTGCCTATCATTTGGGGAAGGCCTAAATCTATGTATTTTTCCAACATTGTTGATCAAGTAAAAAATCAGCTATCCTCCTGGAAAGGTAAATCTCTTTACATGGAAGGCCTGATTTGTTTAGTGAAATCTACCATTGTCTCCAAAAAGGTCTACTCATTGATAATATATAAATGGCCCACTGGTCTTTTAAGGAAAATTAAATTTTACATAAGGAATTTTGTTTGGACCGGCATCACTCTTGAAAGGAGGCTTCTGAAAATCCCTAGGGCCACCTGTTGCAAACCATTAGAGAAAGGTGGTCTTTTCATAAAAAATCATAAATTTTTTAATAATTCCCTTCAAGCCAGACTCACCTGAAGGTTGATTAATAACAACTCTAACTCCATTGATTTTTTTAAAAAATATTCCTTATGAAGATAAAGAAGAGTAATTGGAACTACATTAATTCTCTAATCTGGTCTTCCATCAAGCAATCCTTTACCAATATTATGGTTAATTATAGATGGATAGTTAGCACAAATTCTTCCTTGAATTTTTGGCCAGATAATTGGACTGGTTCACCCCTGATCTCTATGGTGTCTCCTAATTCTCTTCCAGATAATACCAACTAATCTATAAAGGAGGTTATTAAATCTTGTAATTCTAATATTCCTAATATAATCATTAGTGTTATTGATAACTACCCATTTTCTAACTTCGATGACTTTTTTATTTGGGAACATGCTAACAATTTTGTCCTTGATTCAAAAAGTTTTTACAATCACAATTTTTCAATCTCTGATTCTATTTTTTTTCTAGTTGAAATATTTTGATAAACTCTAGATTTATCCCTCGAGAATTAATCTTTTTTGGTACATTTCTCACAATTGTGTCCCCATGGAGGTTTTTCTTCACTCTTTTGGTGTCCAACTTTGCTCCATGTGTCCTTTTTGTCACCAACAAAGAGAAGATACTAATCATCTGTTCTTTTCATATGCTGCAGATTCTGCCCTTTGGAATTATATTTATGACATTTTTGACTACAGATATGTACTTCATGACAATATTATCTCTCAATTAAAACATTGTGTGGTTCTTGATACCTCTAAACAGATCACAAACCTCTTCCTATGTGTTTATTCTGAACTACTCCATGTGATCTTGTATGATAGAAATTATATTATCCACAAAAATAGCTCATTAATTCTTAATAAAGGTCGAATGTGTATCCTCATTTCTATCAGGGATGCTACTACAAATCAAAAATCTCACTATGATAACTCCATTGGAGATTTTGAGATTCTTCACCGACATCAGATTGATGATATCTACAAACAACCGTGACATACTTTGGAGTTATTCTGGAAAGCTCCACTACTAGGATAGATCAAAGTGAATGTTGATTGTTCTTATAAAGGAAACCTAGGTCCCACAAGTTGTGGAGCTATTTTTAGAGACCACCTTGATCAGTACCAAGGACGGTTCTTTGGTTGTTGTGGAACAACCTCATCTTTGGAGGCTAAAATTATGGGTATTATTCACACTGTAAATTTTTCCAAGAAAAAGGGCTCGATAATTATTTCGACTGAAAGTGATTCCACCACTATAATCCATGCTATTTGGGAGTGGGTTGTTCATCTCACCTAGACTTTGAATACCCATTGGATGAGTTTCCTTTCTTTATATCCACAAATCTACTACATTGTCACTCATGCTTTTTTGGAAGGGAACATGGTTGCAGACAATCCTACCAACAAAGGAATCAACCAGGGCATAATTTGGATGGATAACTTTCCTGATGACCTTCTCCCTTTTTATGATGAATATTGTAATATGATTACTTACATCAGAATCATGTAGTTTTCTCTATCCTTTTAGTATAATAATTTTTTCTTGGACTATTTCTGAGGCAATACCTTCCAAAAAAATTATAATATATCAAATAATATTTCCAGAGCTAGGTGCTAAGAAAACATGAGATTTTGAGGCTCGAAGAGGATTAATATTGATATTATATAAATATTAACTATATTATATAAAAAAAAAATAGTTTTCCAAATATGAGGGAATAAATCCGGAATGGAGTCTTAGATTATAAAGCTGATACCACTACTGAATTTGGAATGTGTTTTTTACACTAGGTGTGACATAATCTTGGTCAACATCAGGTGTTTGGTTTGGATTACATAAATGTAATATTAAATAAATTAAATTAAATATTAATTTAATTTTTTTAATAAATCCTAACATAATTATCCTCTATATAAATATTCATTTATAGTCAATTCATAGGTTTATCCACATAACATTGAGAATTTGGAGGAGGGTATGGAGGAGAATTGGCATACATCTTGATCTTGAATTGACAATCAAAGTATTGTAAAGATCACCATTGGAAGCAGAGTCCTAGGATCCCCCAAATTATGATGCCATTGATTCCTTCTTCATTATTAATCTATCCCAACTAATGGTTTTCAATTTAGTTTTCCTGATATATTTCCATAATCAATTTCCCCATTTTAAATGTGAATCAATTCATCTAAAAGTTTTATTCATGGGTTATTCATATTATTATAGGTGTGAGTTTATTCATTTGGGGTTAGGCAATTATAATTTGTTTTGATGTTGATATTCAATTTTTGTTCTAGAAGTAATGAATCTGGTCCAACCGAAAAAATGGATGAGGTTTACTTATATTTTTATTCTTTTTGAATTTATCTTTCTATTAATCTACACATTCACTGTAGAAAATTTCTTTGGATGTAGGTTCGATGAATACCCGGTATTCAATAATTTAGTGACCATTCATAAGCACAAAAAATTGATACCATAGGTGTAGGTTTATGATTGAGGGTATGATGAAGATGATGAATGATCAGAGGTGGAACACAATCAGACAAGTGGTTCCCATTTTCAAGGCTTGATATGATTTGATAACATGGTGCAACGAAAATGGTGTTTTGAGTGGATCAGAGGCCAAATTATAGAGAGTAACAATGGTAATGATTGTTCCACACTAATTACGTGGTCATAAGTGAGAATCAAGTACGGATTGAAGCTTTTTGGTGCGGGTGAAGGCATATAGAAATATATGTAATTTCTAGGATGTTTATGATTACACGATGTGCATCCCGAAAAAAATCCCAATGTGTGTTCCCCAGATTTGGGTGTTAGGGTTTACATATAGAGGAAAATATCACACACCAGTTTGTCCATACCAAATACCATGTGAGCTAGTGATGATTACTCAATGCATATATAAGTGGATTCATGGGAACACACATTGATAGGAACACGATTGGATGTAGAGTATAGAGGCATGACCCAATACTTAGACACTCGTTTGTATGAAAAAATGACCGCAGTACATGGTCATGATTAGGTGTACATGGGCATGAAAAGAGGAACATGGGAATAATCATAGGTTGGTCTAATATTATAGGTACACATTTTCTACCCTATATACATTTATTTTACTTCCTTTGAGGAAATTTGGAGGCCCTTATTTAATTAGTATAGACTAGGTTTAGTTGAGTTTTATTCTTTGGTTCATCATTATAAGGGTAAAATATGGAATTATAACATAAAAATTGTATTTTGATCCCCTCTTTGGGTTTTAATTTTATGTGTTTGTGGTATCCCTCAATGAGGCATGGTGTGGGATCCACTACCAAATCCGGTTTCCAAGGAGGAGATTGTGGGATTGAAAAGACCATAATAATACTCTATCTAGAGGGTTGATCCAGTAGGGATTGTGGTATCACACAGTGGTCTTGGGTATGATCCCCTATCTAGGAGACATGATCATAAAAAATATAGAGAACCCTTTTTACTGTATTCAGATTGGAATGCCATCTTGGATGAATATTACCAATGAAATTATGGATAATGGAGTGAGTCCTCAAAGATGAGATTTAATTTGAATCCTAAATCAGAACCATGCAGATGGAAGTACTATTTGAGACAACTTGAGAATGTTTGTCTATTATGATTATATCATGGTTGTTTTTATTAACATTATTTATTATATCTTGATTAACATACATGTGTATTTACGAGTTGAATACTCTTGATGATTTAGGTTCACTGATTCTATATCGTACAAATGGGTGTTTTTATATTCACCCTACATGGGATATTAATTCACATCTAATGTCTTATGCAGATGATAGACCAGTTGAAGGGGTTCTTAGAGGATTAGGTGTAGGAAGAGTATAGTTCAGGGCTAGAAAAACCAAGGTTCATAATGGTGTTTCTAATGAAAAATGTAATCCCCTTCTGAGTAGGTTGGACAATTTTTTACTTTTGGTTGGATTTTATTTGGACCTTAAGATTTTTATTACATTGTAATACTCTGATTTTGGGATATATATATGTATGAATGCATTCAGAATTAGTTTTACCTAACATCCATCAATGTATGAGTTTGAAGATCTGTTTGTGCATATAGGTTCCACATGCTAATTCCACCCATAAGTGTGATATGCATACTTAGTGTTGGTCCCCATATTTTGGCCTATTTGAGATGGGAATGAGGATTTCACTCCCAACATATCTCATTCAATGTAGGCCCTAGTGGGTTGGGTCATGATAGAGATGTTTCACTGGGGTCTCCACATAGGATCATAATTTTGATATTTTCAATATGTGAGTTAGTTTAGGATTTATAGAAATAGTGTTAAAGTGTTTCAATTTTAGATTTTTGGCCAAAGTGTGTAGAATTTTTGTGGTGCCCAATGAATCCATTCTATAATACACTGATAACCCATTTATTGACTCATTACAAGTTGGATATTTTTTATGGAAAAAACTATTTCATGCATCCAAGATAAATGGGGTTTGGTTTTCATTCATTTCTGGAGATAGATCCCCATATATACTAATTGACCATGGTGCATCTTGTTTATTTTAGGATGTCTCTATAATGGAAACCATCTAGGATTATTCTGTGAGATCATGAAGATGATTAACTAAGTGAAAAGGATTTATTAAAGGGTCCAATATAGGATCTGGTACCTGTGGGTGGTTTTTCGGTAATTCCTCCTCCCATTATGTATAAGGTTATGCTAGTAGTATAGTTTAATGATGGGTGTAGGCTGATTTCACTCTAATAGTTTTATAGGCGGTTACCTTATATATTTCCTAAAAATCCAGACCCCTAGGTAGATGAGGACTAAATTAAGGTTCTTACCCAAGTTTTCCACTTTTTGAGGACACCTATAGATCAGATAGTGGTCCTAAAAGTAAGTATTATCCAAAGGTCTATTTGGATACAGTTGAGTCTAGTGACTCAATAACATGATGTTACATCTCTATACTAGTTAGTTTTCAAGAATATCACTAGGTAGAAGTTATATAAGGACACATTGTGATCAATGCACATCCAAGATCTTCTGCAACTTTTGTAGGGAATAATGCTAGTGGAAGATTATCTAGGTGGGTTTAGTGACCTATCAATATATTATTTTAATAGAGTTCAATATATGTTATTCAATGTAGAAACCATCAAGAGGGTTTTATGCTGAGATATTAGGGCTAGATTTATATATCTTTGGATTCCAACCTATGATACAATGCTTGAATGATCTACAGTTGTGTAGATATTTCTGGAAGAGTAGTCAGTAAAAGTGGGTTCTAGTGTTGGTAAATTAAGAGTTGATACCTTGTTAATAGGTATTTTATGACATTTACAAGGATCTTGGAATTGGATTTTCTTTAAGATGAAATACTAGGGAAATTTTCTACCACTCATGGATCTATAAATAGCTAAAATTATTCAAGAGAGACCTGATTCTTCTCTTGCAGTGGTCACGGAAAAATCACTCGAGATTTTCTAACCTATTATCCAAATGATAGGGATATTTTCAATAAAACACCTAGGAAGAACAAAATTGGGAGAAAGGAGGTCCGAAGGGTGATAAATTAGTAAGAGAAGTATGGATATAAGCTAGAGGTGGTATAAATTTTGACTTATTACCACCACTATCCCTTGGTGGTTCATGGTAGGCTCATGGATTTGGTGATCATATGTGAGGATAGTCACAGGCAGTAGAGGCGTATGAACCTATGGCTCCAGCGATGATTAGTGGAATGATCTGTGTCTTATTTACTTTTCCTATAGTACTGATAGACATGGGTGTAATCCACTCTTTTCATTACACTTAACTAGTTTGAGATTTGTAGAATTTGGTGGATCCCTTAGCTCGACCTTTGTTCTTAGAGATTCTGAATGGAGATGACTTAGTGATCAAACACTTCTTCTAATAATGTGATCATAATATTGGAGTTGAGAACTTATTTTTTGGTCTCTATGAATTGGTGAACAATCCTTATGATTTCATCATAGGTATGGACTAGGTATGAACAATTCATTCCCAAATTTACTATTACAGGTATTAGATGTGGTGAATCCATGGCTACGGATTGATAGTTTCCTTCATGGGTGTGATGGAAACCTTGGAAGAGAAGGATGGCCTCATACGTAAGATGATATAGATTATTGATCAATAGTTGGATAGTATTTACCTTGGAGAAGGTGATTATAATGGTCTTCATCATCATATAGTGGTGCCAGTTTACATGTACGTCTTTCCTAAGGATGTGCCAGTGTTACCTCCCCACCGAGAGACAGACTACAACATTTTATAACACCCAGGGAGATCTTAAAAATCTATTCTAGCATATCAGATGGCTCCAATAGAGCTTCATGAGCTAAAGGTGTAGTTAGAGGAATTTTACTGGAAGGGATTATTTAGACCTAATATTTCCCCTAGGTATCCCAAACTTAGTTTTCTAAGAAGGAAAATATGATATTGAGGTTTTTTTGTGTATTATCCATGCATGAACCAAGTGACCATGAATAATATATATCCACTACCAAGTATTGATGACCAATTTGATTAGTTGAGAGGTTTATGATGGTGTTTGAAGAATAAAATAATATCAACATATAACCATCTTTGAGTACAAGATGAGGATATTCCAAATATGACATTTATAATTCTCTATAGTCTCTATAAGTTATTCGTGATTCCTTCTGGAATGATGAATACCCTAATAGTGTTGACGGGACTCTTGAACTAGATCTTTTAGCCTTTCATAAACCATTTTTAGAGGTCTTTATTGAATATATCCTAGTGTAATCAAAATTCAAGGAGAAGAAAGAGAGATGTGTGGGATTAGTCATGGACATAATCTGAGACCACCACATTTATCAGAAGATTTTGATGTTTCAATTTTGTATTTGAGAGGTCTAATTCCTGGGAAATGTTATCTCTGTAAAGGGTGCAGTGGAACCAGTGATGGTCGAGGCAGTGTTATCTTATGAACCACCCAAGAGCATGATCAAGGTTCATAAAACCCTTTGGTTGGAATGATATTAAAATATATTTGTATAAAATTACTCTAAGATAATAGTACCCTTGATATATTTAACACAAATAGGGAAGCATTTCATTTGGATGGAGGGGTGCCAGCGAGATTTTCAAGTGTTATGAATTATGTTGATGAGTATAATGACCCATACATTACATACATTGTCATTACTTCAGAATTGAAGCATACTGGTTACAAAATATAACAAAACCAAGATAGGACCATATAGGTATAGTTTCTTTAGAAACTGAAAAACATAAACAACTGGTTCATAAATCATCTACATTGTCCCCTACTTATTTCCTCATATCTAGAGTCACTTTTTGGTATATCTTTTGTAATACCCTTCTTCCTGACCTGGGGAAAAGAAAACATACAAATGGGGAGCACAAATGCTCAGTAAGGGAAAAAAGGAAATATCAATCATATCATATCCATAAGAACATAACATTTTGAAAATCATAACCTACAAAAGAGACCATAATATCATGACATGGGATAAATCATAGTACCGAAATGTAATCCCAATAATCATAACATAAAACACCAAACTTTTTGGCATACACAAATAATCATAGAAAATCATTTCATATTAGTCAAGGCTCATTGCTAAGACCATCATAGTGGACAAAGTCCAATACTGAACCGAGTTCACTCTTCATTCTAGTCCTGTATCACTAAACCATATTAACTTTCCATTCTAGCCATGTCTATATCATGAGATATAAATCTTTTCCTAATTCATTAAAGGAAGATATATGTCCCACCCATCTCAAAATCAAACCGTTCTTATGTGTGCCACAAAATCATAAATCATACATCATAGCATAACCCATGTAATAAAAATGGGATTCTCAAACATCATGTCATCATATCATAATACATATAAGATCAAAGGATTTCATAAAAATAATTCCATCATTACATAATCCAATCAATGTAATAATAGGCATAAAAACAGAACCCTATATTATCTTTGATGGAAAATAATTTTGATAAAACACTTAAAAACCATTCTTGAGGAAAAGATCCCTTTTACTTCAAAAACATTTTTCTTTTCTCAACATTTCATACAATTTATATTCTAAAACATGTTAATTGAAAATAATCTTGGAAACTTGTAAAGAAAGATTCATCGAAATAATGTTCTATGAAATAATAACAATTCATTCATGCTGTATATGTTAAAAAACCTTCTTCTCATACTTTGGTCAGAAAAGTTAAAAAATATCTCGCACTGAAAACAACAAAATATTCCTTTCATATATTTTACTAAAAATTAACTAATATGTAATATTGAATTTAAGAAATTATAGGAGGATAGAAATAATATTACATATTGAGGAAACATGAATGTGGATAACAAATATTCCCCAGTAAATTATGAATTATAAACAATCTTGAATAAAAATGAGATTTGGATATTTCCCCTTACCTTAGGTCTGATATGCCTTGTACGTATCTGAACCTTATGTATAATGATCTAAATAATTTCATTGAATTATTCTAGAATCATATTAGTTGTTATGATATCATATATGGTCATATTCATATCTTCTTATTAGTAATATTTCATTGCTACTTGTTATTCAGGTGTTCATTTCTTTATGTTCTTATGCGTGTTTTTTGGAATAAATTCTTATTCCTCTGTTTAGGTTATAGCTACATCATTTACAGAATGGTGTTAGAACAAATCCGATCACACAGTGGAGACGGTAAGCCGTACGTACGCACGACCGACGATATCGTTCCCATAATTATTGAATGGTGTTGGAGTGGATGATAAAATATCTCAAAATTAGTACAATTTTATAATAATCATTTATATTTACTATTTACACCATTATACCCATCCAAGTAAGGTGGTGGTGGAAAAAAGATTACACTACGGCGTGGAGACGGTATTCCATACGTACACACGCGCGGTGATTTTGTTTTCCGTAGGATGGATAGAAAGTGAAATAGGGTTGTTTCATATTTATAATAACATATCAGTATATGATTGATACTGATGTTATTAATTTATGATGAAACAAATAAATAAGAATAAGTATAAGAAGAAATAATTTTGAAAGGATCTGTAAAGGATATTACCTCTTCTTCGAGGTGTCTCTTCTAAAACTCCTCTTAGGGCACTAAAGTTGTTATTTGAAGAAGACCAAGACCAACAATATATTTCTAGTGATGTGGAGAAGATAAATTAATAGGTTTTGGCTAATCTTGAAGGCTAAAAAGGTTGTGAGTAGGAGAGGGAGGAGGTGTCCTTTTATATGGGAGGAGAGGGGCACCTTTGGAAAGTTAATAAATATTAATTTATAATAAATTAAAACCCCACATAAAAACCTCCAAAAATGACTCAATTATAAGATGAGATGAGATATGGTTGTAATTTCATCAACCAAAAAAAGTTACACATGTTGGGAATTTATTTTAAACCTTATCAAATTGATTTATCCTTATTTAATCTATTTAATTTTATTTGTGGTAATAATATTCTAAATTTGAAATTGTTATAAATAATTACTTATGTGTTTTTATTTGTCCATAATTGGATCATTTATGAATTTTTAGACCATATTAATTTCAAATTATAATTTTTAAATATTTTCGTGATTTTTAAACAATTTTATAATATGTTATTTTTATAAACTAACAATAGTGTCAATTTTGACACTATTCATTTTTTTGCAATTAAATAAAATCCAAAAAGGGAAAATATTCAAACAAAAATATTTAATATATTCCTAACATGTCATATTCATCTAGAAAATTTGTGGATCACATTAAATAGTTCATATAATATTTTTTCTAATAATTTTAAAACCATTTATTTGATATTTCAATCAATAAAATAATTTCAATATCACTATTGTGGAATCATTATTGATAATTATTTAATCCCTAAAAATTATAAATAAATTCACATGATGTAGATAATTTTATTATATTTCTGGAGACTATTCATTTTTAATGTTTTATGAAGTTTATCACTAAATTAAAATTATTACACTTATAAGATATAAGAGAGTGACATGTTGTCACTTTCTTTGGTTTTAATTATAATTATATCATTTTCATGGTCAATAATCCATGAAACTAATCTATCCCTACCCTTAGGTGATATGGGTCGACTTTTACTCATCCAATAGAATTTTGGAAGGTGTTAGGGTAATTTTATAATATTATTTCTACCCTTAATTACCTAATTTACCTTTAAGTGTGGTGAATAAAATTTACCGCAGTTACTATTCATAATGCCCAAACATAAAAGTAGCCTATTAACAGAATATGGACCTAATGATTAAAAATATGGAATCCATTTTTCAAATATCAAAACACAGAAGGTGTAGTAACAATTTTAAAATTAATCTTGTTGTTGAAAAAAAAAACGGGTTTTTGTATAAAACATTGCAAAAGATTGAATTGATTTTACCTACGAATTCAATGTTAATGTAATGATATTGACATACATTATATTAAATAGTAATAATATATTCTATTTATACTTTAAAACAATTTACTATTATAATTTAACCATATAAATTATCTCGATGAAAAAATTTGTTTTTAGGTAAAATTTATAGTGTTTTTACTATTCATCAAAATACGAACGTTGTCAGAAAAATATCAAAAATGTATCCAATGTAAATTTTTATAACCTGATTCAAAAGAAGAAGTTTATTTTGTAAAATATAACTTATTAACTTTTCAAAAAAAAATATTTAAAATGGGTGTGCCATCAAAAGGCGGTAAAACTGCATTTTTTGAAAAATACTTCTTTTATCCGAAAAATTGATTTTGTTTTCATATCTCATTCTAGAAAAATGTGTAAGATGAATTATAATGTTATAAAATTCAAAATTAAGTTAATACTATTCATAATGGCAAGTTCATAATATTATCATAATATATCATTGTTTAGTGAAACTTGGTATTGCGTACAATGCAAGCTATTGAGGAAGGTTGCTCTTGTGTGGAACGCAAGCCAAGCCAGTGTTGTGTGTAGTGAAAGATTCCTTTGGTGTTACCTATAACATAAGACATTAAAAAATATTTCTCATAAAATCTTAGGCTGTTACATTATACCCTACTTAAAATGAATTTCTCCCTTGAAATTCATCACTTCGTAACAAAAAGATGAGGATACCCCTCCCTCATAATATCCCCATGTTCTCATGTAGATTCTTCTTATTGGTGGTTCCGACATAAAACATTAACCAAGCGAGTGGGATTGTTTTGTAGAAATATTTCTCTATGATCTAGAATCTCTCTCGGCAGTTCTTCATAAGAAAGATCCTGCTCCAGTGGTATAACTTCTGAGCATAGTACATGTGAAGGACTAGGTATGTACTTTCTTAGGAGAGATACATGGAACACATCATGAACTTGAGAGAGATTTGGTGGAAGTTCCAATCTGTAAGCTACCTTCCCAACAAGATCCAGTATTTCGAAAGGACGGATATTCCTAGGGCTCAGCTTGCCCTTCATTCCAAATCTCATTACTCTCTTCCAAGGAGATATTCGTAAGAACACATTATCACCCACTTCAAACTCTAGTTATTTTCTTCGGTTGTCAGCATAATGTCTTTGTTGACTATGAGATGCTCTTATGCATTGTTGAATAGATCTGACCTTTTCTTCCATTTCATCCACAAGATCAGGTCCTAATATATTTCTTTCCCCAACTTCATCCCAACAAGTTGGAGTTCTGGATTTCTTCCCATAGAGATCTTCATAAGGAGACATATGAATACTAGAGTAAAAGATATTATTATAAGAAAATTCCACCAAAAGTAGGTGTTGATCCCAACCACCTTTGAAATCCATAGAGCAAGATCTCAAAAAGTCTTCTAGAGTTTGAATTTTCCTCTCAGACTGACTGTCTATCTGAGGATGATAAGTAATGCTGAAACTCAACTCTTTATCTACATTATGCTGAAGACATCACCAAAACATCGAGGTAAAGATCGGATCCTGATCAGAAATAATGGAAAGTGGTACTCTAAGAAATCTTAACAGTTCCTCTATATATATCTTGGCATGCAGATCAAGAGAGAAATCCTCTCTAATAGAAATGAAGTGTGTTGACTTCGTAAGATGATCAACCATAACCCAGGTAGCATTATTTCCTTTGGATGTTTTTGGAATTCCAGTGAAAAAGTCCATAGTGATGGTTTTCCATTTCCATTCTGGTATGGGTAACGGTTGTAATATCCCCTTAGACTTCTGTCTCTCATCTTTAACTTGCTGAAAAACCAATCATCGAGAGACATATTCAACAACAAATCTTTTTATGCCATCCCACCAGAATTACTCTTTCTTGTCCCTATACATCTTTGTGCTTTCAGGTTGAATAGTTAATGAAGAACTATGAGGCTCATCCAATATTTCCTTATTTAATTCTGGGATGGGAGGAACACAAACATGATTCTTGAACATTATTATTTCATTACAATCAAGGTGTAATTCAAGAACATTTCTCACCTTCTTTTGTAACTATACATCTTCTTTCTGTGCCTATTTAATATTCACCTGTATAGATGGTTAAAAATTCATTTGAGAAAGATAATATTTTCCCCTTCCATTATAATTCCACGATCCATTCTTTGTAAATACATAAATATTGGATCTTTTGTGATCCTCATCATAGATAAGCTAGCTTGGTCTTGTTGACTTAATGCATCTTCCAACTTGTTTTCTTTCCCTGGTTGAGCAATCGTAATCCTTAACCAGATCTAACCATCTTCGTTGGGAAATATACAGTTCCTTTTGTGTGAAAATATACTTTAAACTTTTATGATCAGTATAAATATCACACCTTTCACCATAAAGATAATGCCTCCAAATCTTTAATTCAAAGATTACCACAGCTAACTCCAAATCATGAGTTGGGTAATTTTGCTCATCAATTTTCATCTGTCACGAGTAATATGCTATCACCATATCATTTTGCATGAGAACACACCCCAATCCCTTGTTGGATGCATTACTGTAGATCACAAACCTTTCTCCACTACAAGGCAGTGTGAGCACAGGTGCACTGGATAACCTTATTTTTAACTCCTTGAAATTCTCTTGAAACTCCTCCATCCAAACAAACTTAACTCCATTTAGAGTCAACCTGGTGAGTGGATTAGATAATCATGAAAAATATTTCTGAAAACATCTATAATATCTAACCAAACCGAGAAAAATTTGGTTCTTAGTTACTATTGTTGGTCTCGACCATCTTTCGATAACCTCTGTTTTTTCTATATGCACAGATATCCCCACTTTTAAGATTATTTGACCCAAAAATGAAAAATTTTTAAGACAAAATTCACATTTGGTAAATTTGGAATAAAGATTCTCCGTTATTAGGGTCTTTAATAAAATTATCAAGTAATCTTCATGTTCTTCCTTGATCTTTGAATAGAAAATAATATCATTTACAAAGACTACCACAAACTGATAAATATAGTTTCTAAAGACTCTATTCATTAGATTCATGAAGATAGCATGGCAATTAGTAAGACCAAATGGCATCAATATAAATTCATAGTGTCGATACCTTGTATGGAAATCTGTCTTTGGTATATCCTCACTTTTTACCCTTAATTGATGATACCCTGAACAGTGATCAATTTTGGAAAATTATTTAGCTCTGCATAGTTGGTCAAATAAGTCATCAATGCATGGGAGAGGATATTTTTTCTTGATATTGATCTTGTTATGTTTTGAACAATCAATGTAGAGTCTCATTGATCCATATTTATTCTTAACAAACAAAACAGGTTCTCCCCAAGGTTATGCACTAGGGAATATTAATCCCTTATCAAAATTCTCTTGGAGTTACTTCTTCAATTCCTAGAACTCAATTGGGGCCATTCTATAAGGTGTCATTGAAATGGGCATAGCACCCTGTATGAGTTCTATTGAAAACTGAACTTCACGATTTTGTGGAAGACGTGGCAATTCCTCTGTAAAAACAACATAAAACTCTTGTAGAATGGGCATATTCTTAATCGTGAGTTTACCTCCAACCATTTGAGATAAATAACCATAATTTATTGGAATCAAGACCCATAAGATGGAAGAAATTTACATTGGAAGGTTATTTTCATCCTTGCATCGATTTATGATCATATATTGATCATGAATACGAAAGGTGACATCCCTTTTTCGTCAATTGATATGAGCTCCATATAAGGAAATCCAATCCATGCCAATAATCATATCAAATTCCACTACAAGAAGGATCACAATATTTGTAGGAAGCACTTTCCCACAAACTTCAATTGGAGAAGAATTGTTAACTTTTGATGTGACTGTTGTGCCATTAAGAGTTGTCAGAACTAACTCAACAACTAATCGTTGGGGTAGTATGACGATACCATAAAAAATTCTTCAGAAATAAAAGAGTGGGTCGATCCAGAATCAAATAAAATATTTTCTAATTTAGAGTGGATGGTAAGTGTACCTTTCACCAATTCTTTATCGTACTTGACATCGCCGATAGAAATTGCATGTGCCTTTCCTTTGTCTTTGGACTTAAGAGTTTGTTGACGCCGATCATCATGAACAACCCTTGGATTAGGGCATCGATTGGAATAATTCCCCATTTCCTTTCACTTGTTACATTGAAGTGTAGGAGGTGCATTCTGTGTAGCATTTTCTTTGTTCGCATCACTAGACATATTTTTCCCATCACTACGACATCCAATTTCTCAATGACCATATTTTCGACACTTTAAACATTTACTTGTCCCTTTAAGACAATTCCCTCCATGTTTTTTCTACAATTTCAGCATAATGGAAAACTAATTTTCTCTTCATTGTGGTCTTTAGATTTTCCTTTGAATTCCATTTTCCTCTTCTTATCAAACCCATATGACTGATGGGTTACTAAAATATCCATCTCAACCTTGAGATCACATCGAACAATTTCCTTGTAGCTATTAAAGTCCCTTATAGCTAATTCACTTCAGAGAATTGGTTTTAAGCCACCAAATAATCGATCTATCTTACTCTCAGGATGGATAATAATCCCAGAAGTGTACCGTGAAAGTCTTGTAAAAATTTCTTCGTTGGTACCAACTGATTCATCATCCTTTTGCTTTAGTTCAAGAAACTCCTTCTCTATCTTTTTTCGAAGAATACATGGGAATTACTTATTAAAAAATAAGTTTTTGAACACATCCCATTCCATGGACTCAATTTCATCTCTTTGCCTCTTATTATTGATAAGATTCCACCATTGATCAGCTTCACCTTCCATACGATATACTACTAAGATGACTTTATCAGGTTCATAGCATTTTAGAACTAAAAATATATTTTCAGTGGTACTAATCCATTGTTCAGCCACTAATGGATCAGAAGACCCGCTGAATGAAGGTGGATGTTGCCTCATAAAGGATTCAACAGAATGTTGATCCTTCTATTGCACTTTTGGAAGTCCTTCATGATTCATAGCTTGTGAAATTTGCGTGATGATGGCTATAAGATTTTTTATTCTAGCTCCCATAATGTTTGGTTGCTCAGGGGGAAAATCATTGCATTGCCCGTTGCATTCCACACTAACACGGTTCCTTCAGGTTCCAGCCATCGACTAAAACCAAGAAGCATAGTGTGAGGAACACTAATCGTAATAGGAAAACCACATAATCCAGAATATAATTTCACATTTAGGTCTTATAATTGGTTATTTATGGCCATTTCTAAAACACTAATATTGTGTTTTATGCTTAGAAATATCCTTAGGGTTCTTTCTAAGGCTTTCACATCCATGTTTCCAAAGGATGACTATAACCTCCCTCTGATACCAACTATAACGACCCATACTTTGCATACATTGTTATTACATCAGAATTGAAGCATACTTATTATAGCATATAAAAAAACCAAGATAGGAACATATAGGTATAGTGTATTTAGAAACTGGGAAACATAAACAACTGGTTCATAAATCATCTATATTGTCTCCCGCCTATTTCAGCATATCTGAAGTCCCTTTTTGTCATATCCTACTTAATACCCTTCTTCCTGAATTGGGGAAAAGAAAAAAAACAAAGGTTGAGCTCAAATTATTAGTAAGGTCAAACAAATGAAATATCAATCATATCATATTCATAAGAACATAACATTTTGAAAATCTTAACCTGCGAAAGAGATCATAATATCATAACATGGGATAAATCATAGTATTGAAATGTAATCCCAATAATCATAACATAAAACACGAAACTTTGTGGCATTCACAAATAATCATATAAAATTATTTCATATTAGTCAAGAATCATTTCTAGGTCCATCATAGCGGACAAAGTCCAATACTGAACCAAGTTCACTCCTCGTTCCAGTCCGGTATCACTAAACTGGATTAAATTTCCATTCCAGCCGTATCTATGTCAAGAGATATAAATCTTTACCCAATGCATTGGAGGGAGATATAGGTCCCACCCATCTCATAATTTAACCATTCTTATGTGTGCCACAAAATCATAAATCATACATCATAGCATAACCCTTGTAATAAAAATGGGATTCTCAAACATCATTCAATCATAACATAATCCATATAAGATAAAAGGACTTCATAAAAATAATTCCATCATTGAATAATCAAATCAATGTAATAGTTGGGATAAAAATAGAAACCTATATTATCGTAGATGGAAAATAATTTTGACAAAACACTTGAACTCCATTCTTGAGTAAAATATCCTTTTTTACTTCAAAAACATTTTTTCTTTCTCAACATGTCATAAAATTTTTAAATTTAAAGAAGTTAATTGAAAATATATTTGAAAACATTTAAAGGAAGCTTCATGGAAATAATTTTCTTTGAAATCATAACAATTCATTCATTCCGTATAAGTTATAAAAAAAATTCTTCTCATACTTTGGTCGGAAAATTCAAAAAATATCTCATACAAAAAATAACAAAAGATTCCTTTCATATCTTTTACTAAAAATTCACCGGTAAGTGAAATTGAATTTAAACAATTTTAGGAGGATATAAATAATATTACATATTGAAGAAACATGGATGTGGATGATAAATATTCCCCAGTAAATTCCAAAGTATAAACAATCTTGGATTACAATGAGATTTTGAGATTTTCCCTTACCTTAGGTATGATATGCCTTGTACGTATCCAAACCTCCTATATAATGATTTTAATAATGTCCTTGACGTATTACAGAATCATATTAATTGTTATGATATCATATATGGTAATATTTTTATCTTCTTATTAGTAATATTTCATTGCTACTTGTTATTCGGGTGTTCATTGCTTTATGTTCTTATGCGTATTTTGTCGAATAAATTCTTATTCCTATGTTTAGGTTATAGCTAAATAATTTACATAATTTTATTAGTATAATATATATCAGATTTATTTATTCAATTCGTTTTTATAATCATGGTTTAATGAAGATCCTGTAGAATGAATCACATCGCACTGTGGAGATGGTAAGCCTTACGTACGCACATGCGATGATATCGTTCCCATAATTAATGAATGGTGTTGGAGTGGATAATAGAATATATCAAAATTAGAATCATGTTATAATAATCATATATAGATATTATTTACAACATTATACCCATCCAAGTAAGGTGGTGGTGGAAAACAGATTACACCACGACGTGGAGACAGTATTCTGTACGTACGCACTCGTGGTGATTTTATTTTCCATAGGATGGATAGAAAGTGAAATAGGGTTGTTTATTATTTATAATAACATATCAGTATATGAGTGATACTGATTTTATTAATTTATGTTGAAAAAAATAAATATGAAGAAGTAGAAGAAGAAATAAATTTCAAAGGATCAGTAAAGGATATTACCTCTTTTTTGATGCGCCTCTTCTAAACCACCCGTTAGGGCACTAATGTTGGTCTTTGAAGAAAACCATGACCTATAGTATGTTTATATAGAAGTGTAGAAGATACATTATCAGGGTTTGTCTGAGAATGAAGGCTAAAAATGTTGTGAGAAGGAGAGGGAGGAGGTGCCCTTTTATAAGAGAGGAGAGGGGCACCTTTGGAAACATAAGAAATATTAATTTATAATAAATTCAAAACCCACTTAAAAACCTCCAAAAACGACTCCATTATAATATGATATGATATATGGTTGTAATAGCATAAACAAATAAAATTTATACATGTTGGGAATTTATTTTAAACCTTATCAAATTGATTTATCCTTATTTAATCTATTTAATTTTATTTGTGGGAATAATATTCTAAATTATAAATTGTTATAAATAATTACTTATGTTTTTTTATTGGTCCATAATTGGATAATTTATGACCTTTTAGACCATATAAATTTCAATTTATAATTTTTAAATATGTTTGTGATTTTTAAACAATTTTATAATATGTTATTTTTATAAAATAACAATATTGTCAATTTTGACACTATTCATTTATTTGCATTTAAATAAAATCCACACAGAGAAAATATTCGAAAAAAAATATTTAATAGATTCATAACATGTAATATTAATATATAAAATTCATGTATCACATTAAATAGTTAATATAATATTTATTTTAATATTTTTAAAACCATTTATTTGATATTTCAATCAATAAAATAATTTCAACTTCACTATTGTGTCATCATTAATTATAATTATTTAATCCCTAAAAATTATAAATAAATTCACATGATGTATATCATTTTATTTTATTTATTGAGACTATTCATGTACTATGTTTTATAAAGTGTGTCACTAAATTAAAATTATTACACTTATAAGATATAAGAGAGTGATATATTGTCACTTTCTTTGGTTTTAATTATAATTATATAATTTTCATGGTCAATAATCCATGAAACGAATCTATTCTGACCCTTAGGTGATATAGGTCTACTTTTATTCATCCAATAGATTTTTTTCAGGTGTTAGGGTAATTTTTGAATTTTATTTTTACTCTTAATTACATAATTTACCTTTAACTATGGTAAATAAAATTTACCGTAGTTACTATTCATAATGCCCAAAAATACAAAGTAACCTATTAACATAATTTTGAACTACAGATTCCAAATATGAAATCCAATTTTCCAAATCCAAAACACAGAAGGTGTAGTAATTAATTTAAAATTAATCCCTTTGTTGAAAAAAACTGGTTTTTGTTTAAAAGATTACAAAAGATTGAATTGATTTTACCTACCAATTCATTGTAAAACTATGGATATTGACATAAATTATATTAAAACGTAAAAATATATTCTATTTATACTTTCAAATAATTTAATATTATAATTTATTCATATAAATTATCTCAATAAAAAAAGTTTTTTTAAGTAGAATTTAGCGTGTTTTTACTATTCATCAAAATAAGAACGTTGTGAGAAAAATATAAAAAATTTATACAATGGAAATTTTTATATCCTGATTCAAAATAAGAAGTTTATTTTGTAAAATTTAACTTATAAACTTGTCAAAAATTATTTTTCAAATGGTTGCGCCCTCAAAAGGTGGTGAAACTGCATTTTTTTAAAAATACTTCTTTTATTCGGAAAATTGATTTAGTTTTCGTATCTCATTCTAGAAAATGTGTAAGATAAATTATAATTTTATAAAATTAAAAAAAATTAATAGTATTCATAAATACTAGTTCATAATATTATAATAATATATCATTGTTTAGTGAAACTCGGTATTGTTTACAACGCAAGCTATCGAGGAATGATGCTTTTGCATGTAATGCAAGCCAAACCAGTGTTGTGTGTAGTGAAAGATTCCTTTGGTTTTGCGTATAACATAATACATTAAAAAAAATCTCATAAAATCTCAGGGTGTTACATTGAGAACACCCATCATGAGATTTACAATAGAAGATGTTTATTGCGTAGTGTTCTGTGATGCCTCACTGAAAAGACATTGTTCTGTTCTAATGAAATGGTAATTAGTATTTTCCTATTGGTCCCAACTATTGATAAAACATGAGTATAACTATACAAATCATGATCTAGAGTGGTTAGTGAGAGTATTCACCCAAAATATATGGTGAAACTACCTTATTGGTGAGCGTTTTATCATCTATTCTGACTATAAGAGTCTCAAGTATATCTTCACGCATAAGGATATCATATTGAGATAGAGATGATGGCTTGATTTCCTCAAGGATTAAAAATATTAGAGGGTCTGTACTCTTATAAAGGGGAACATATTGGTAGATTCTCTCAGTAAGAGATCATGTTCACAATTGATAAAAGAAGAGTTAGAACAGTTAGTCTCATTACTACTATCCCTTCTGGATGAGGATGGGGAAGATTACTTCCAGTCTATGGTTGTTATCCCTATATTACAAAATGATTTAGGGAGACACATTATATAGATAAGAACATTGATACCTTATGTGCTTAGATTTCCAATATACACTATCTATATGGATCTTCTAATGGTGGAGAGCACATTATACTTTTCAAAGGATAAGTAATGGTTCTAGTGTAATTGTAGAAGAAGGTGATAAGGGAGTTTTATATATCCCTTTAGTGGTATATCCAGGTGTGGTAAATATATACTAGGACCTCTGGGGTCAATTCTGGTGTCTCAAAATGACAAAGTGTGTAGTATAGTCTGTCTCTTAATACATCACTTGTAAGCTGGTGAGGGATGAGAACCAAGTTCCATTTGGTTTATCTAAACCACATGATGTTATAAATTGGAAGTGGGGTTTAATATAAATTGAATTTTTTAAGGGGTCACCAAGGAAAACTAGTGGAAATGATTCCATTTAGGTGATCATAGACCAACTCATCAAGTTGACTCTCTTCCTATCTATTCAAGAGTAGAGTTCAGATGAGATAATGGGATACATTTATAAGAAAGGGATAAATAAGCTTCATGAAATCCCCTCAATGATAATTTCTAACAATTATTATCTTTTTTTGTATTTTAAGGGGATTATAGGAGTCCTTTTGGACTTAGTTTTTTTCAAACACAACATTTCACCCCTGAAACAGATGTATAGACTGAGAAGGGAATTTTGGTTTTAGATGACATGTTGCAGGAGTACAAGTTAGATTTTGGTCATATATGGGAGGATCAAATAACATTGGTGGATTTTTTATACAATAAAAAATAACACATCACCATTGGAATGGTACCATTCGAGGTATTTTATTAGAGACAGCATAGATCACCACTATTTTGGACCGATCCATGTGATTTGGTACTCACTGGACTATAGTTTTTGAGAGAGACAATTGAGAAGGTGAAGATCCTACAGGAGAGGATGAATACTTTCTAAAGCCATCAGAAGTCTTACAAGGACCCATGATGTAGGACTTCAAAAATAATGGAGGGACACCACCTATTCCGGAAGCTATCACCTCAACATGGATACTGAGTACATGGTTGGGATGACAAGATGTATCTAATATTCATTACCTCTTTCAATATTAAAGAAAGGTTTTGTGAGGTGTTATACTAATAGTCCATACCAAAATAGTTAGGATGGGCACACAACATCTTATAGGTGTAATAACTCATGATGTATGTGCATGACCTATCACATGTTATTCAGTAGGGTGAACTAGACATTGTGGATTGATCTACCATAATGGAGTAACTGATAGATATAATGGATCATCATTATTATATCCTTTGTGGGATAATGAATCCATTTGTTCATGATAGGTAGACGAATATAAAGCTTTTGAAGAGGAACTGGGGGAATGAGACCTATATGTGAGGTCAATACCCACATATTATTGAGAAATATTTTTTTGCTATTCAAGGAAAAAATAACTAAGGTTAGGAGAACATAATATATCCAATTTTTCTATGTAAATGTTTTGAAAATATAAAATAATATTTTAGGATCTATGAACTAAAATGACAAAATATTTAGATGAATAAAGAGGATTCGTGTTGATATAATAAAAACAATAAATACATTAAATCATGTGTGCACATTTTTTCATATATAGGAATAAATTCAAAAATTTAGACTCATATACGAAATCTAAGACAACCATAGTATCCAAAATAATGGGTTTACCTAGGAATTATATAATCTTAGTTTTCATTAGGTGTTTGGTTTGGGTACCCTCATGGGTGAAATAATTAAATAAATTAAAATATTTATTTAATTATTTCCATTAAATCCTATCCTAATTATCTCCTAAAAAAATATGTGGTTATCTAAAATTTTTAGGGATATACATACAACCTTATGAATTGAGATGAGAGCATTAATGTGTATTATCAGATTTTGTGATAATGGATAGATGATTCGAGCACCATAATGATCACTAATAGATTTTGATGGTATGACCAACAATAATGATGCAAATTCATTATTAATTAGTAACCAATCCTAATCCATACATTTGTATTTTGTTTTTTTGATTTATTTCTTTTATTTATTTCCCTAATGATGAATGTGACTCAACTAATCTAATATTTTGATTCACTGGTCATTCATGTTTTATGGGTGAAGGATTATTCACATGGGTCTAGAGAGATGTTATTATTTTTATTTTTCTCTTCATTTATTCGTCTAATGGAAAATAGTCTAGCCCCACTTGAACATTAGTTGAGGTTTCTTCCTCATTTTTTGATTAGTTAATTTCACCCTAATTTCATTTCACATTCATCACAAATAATTTCTTTGCTAGAAGGTTTGATGAATACCCCATATTTAATCATTTTGTTACAATTATTTGGAAAACAGGATCAATTTCACAGATGACGGTTCATGTTCAAGCTTTGATGATGATGGAATATGATTCGAGGTGGATTTTTATTAGACCAATGATTCCCATTTTCTTGGTTTTAAGTGTAGTGGTAGTTTTGTGTGGCGATAGTGGTGATTCACGTGGATCATAGTTTGAATTTTTATTAGAATAAATTGAGAGTTTCTGTTAGTACTATATCTATGATCATCAATGAGAATAAAAAATTGATCAAATATTGGAGGCACAAGTGAATACATCTAGAATAACATATAATTTTAATGAAATTCCCAACTACATAAAATTTAATATGAGGAACACACACCATGTGGCCCCAATTATAGGGTTGCAGGGTTTACCCATAGAGAAAAATATCACATGTCATGTGGTCCCTACCACACTCCGTGTAACCCAGTCCTAGTTGAACAATGCATATCTTGATGAATACACAGGCACAGAAACAACTATATGAAAGTAAGTGAGTATAGTACATGGGAATGACCTTGTACAAAGACACGAAGAAGTACATGGGCATGAATACAATATATAAGCTTGTCCATGTGTACATGGGTAAATTTATTGGAATAAAATTAAGGAAATAGGTAGGTTTGAGATTATAAATACACATAATATACTTTCTATGCGCATCATGTACTTTATCTAAAGTAGTTTGGAGCCCCTAATTCCTTTAGAATAGATCAACTTCAGTTTACTGTGAATCTCTGGTCCATACTAACAAGTGTATAGTGTTGGATTACATTCATGGAAAATTATATTGATGCCCTCTATGAGTTTTATTTCTACTATAGGTCATGGTATCCCTCCATGAGGCATGGGGGAAGATCCTCTATCATATCATATTTCCTAGTGGTTTCATGGTATTAGAATGACCACCATGCATGAGGCACTAATCCCTTTATTGAGTTCATTGATCCAGTATGGTTTTTGTTATCCCCTAAGGTTCCTAGATGTAACCCCTTATTTGGGACTATGTGATCTTCATTGATCTAGTGAGCACATTCTAAAGTTCTTAAATTAGAAAAACCCCTCAAATTAGTGTATTCAGTGACAACATGGCTAGTGAAGTGAGTCCAAAAAGTTGATATTTACCTTAAAGAATTAAAAAATCATATGTATTAAAGTATTGTTTGGTACTCCCTAGAAAAAATGGTCTATTATGTATATATCTAGGTTGTTTTTATTATCGTCGTGTCATATATCATGATTATCATACATGAGTAATGATGAGAAGGAAACTATTTGTGCTTTATGTTTAGTGATTTTAGGGTGTACTAATGGGTATTATTATACTCACCGCTACACGTTATCTTCCCACACATTCATGTATTATGTATATGGCATTCTATTCAATGGTGTCTTGGGTGGACTAAAGGAAAGTAGAGTATAGGGTCAGGATAAATAGACCATGGTATATATTGATTTTTCACTTAATAGTAGTCCCCTCATGCTATGTACTTTAGACTCTTTTTTAGTTTTGGATGGATTGTATTTGGCCCTTATGCATTCTAGTAATTTCACATAATCAAATTTTGAGATATAGATGAATTAATGAATTTGGTATCAGTTATACATTATTTTCAACTTTCTATGGTATTGTAGATGTGTGTGTGAGTACAGGTTCCTTGGGATAATGACCCTCTTAGGCATTATATGCCTACTTAGTGTTTGTCACCAACCCCTGTCCTATTGGATATTTCCTTGGGGTTATCAACTCAATGTATATTTGGCCAGGGGAGACCTAGTGGGATAGGTTATAAAATATGGGGTTATTTATGATATAGTGATAAAATATTTTTTTAGTAAATGGAATTTATAAAAGAGTGGTTATCTATCCTTTCCCTCTCTATCCAAGATGTTGAGGAAAAAACCCTGATCCAAAATTCATATGGGTATTGAAATGGTCATTCAACTCAATTGGTGGTGCATAATAAATAAGGTTGATGATATGGTGCCTAGTATAGGGAGTTGGGAGGAGGGGAGTGTGTTGGGTCCCTTGGACACGAACATTCTCCGACCCCCATCCTATCTAAAGTTCGAATTTGCAAGGGAAAACAAGAGGTCCCCCAGTGAGATGAGCAAGCAGTTTGGGCTGAAGCCTCCCACTAAGGGATAGAGGGTGGAGCTAAGGAACCGCCTTGATAGTCTGGTGGATTAAGATCACGTAATGTTGCATGAGGAGGATGATTCAGATGCTGTCAGCTTTAGTTAAATTTAAGCGGACAACAGGGATCGTCTTCAAGGGAAAGGTCCTCACAACCCTAGAAGAAATAAGGGACTCAAAGGAAACGCGACTCTGGAAAATGTAACGCCCTGACCCCAGTTACCCGGAGTCGGTGCATTATTACATTACCTTGGCACGATCACAAGAAAGATCAAATCTCGAAAGACCGATTAGTTTAGTAGCCTTGGAAACACTAGATATATTCATAAAGTATTACATCAGAAAGTGAAAAACTACTACAACAACATAGTCTCCATATTCCACACTCATATCCCCACATACTATCCCTGCAGGTCATTCATAACTTACTTCTTCACATCCTAGGAAAAATAAAACATTGAAAAGGGGTGAGCTCAAATTCTCAGTAAGGATAACAATATAGAGGAAAATTTCAAAAATAATCATAAACATTTAAGGTAATGTATAACTAAAAAAAGCCTTTTGAACTTGAACTTCAACATAGTATGGAAAAAGTAAAATGAAATAATTCCATTTACTTATTAACATGGATATTCTACTAATCGAATAATCACATGCAATATCAATAACCACTTTCATAATGATGGTATGCATAATGCCAGACTATCATAACCACATAGCCAAGGCCTCGTGCCAAGAAAACAAATAAGATTTTTCCAAGCCCTTGTGCCAAGACACTAGTTTGTCTCATGAGACCTATCGATGCATCGAGGAGCTATAGCGGGCTCCACCCGCCACATATTAAGTCTAATGCATTCCCATATGAAAAGGTTTAAACATAACATAAACATCCGTATTAAAACTAGCATACGAAATGTAAATACTTCATCAATAAACCATGAATGTTTTAAAAATAACACATCCATAGTAAAACATATCACAAAACCTTCAATACAATATAGAAGTTTTGTATCATAATAAATCAACTTTAAATAAGCGTAAAATCTATCAAAGGATGTTGCCATAGATGAAATCAAAACTCTTTTTAGAGAAATATCTCTTTCTATTTTGAAATAATTTAAGTGTCATATATTTATAAAATAAAAAATTTTCTTTGAAAATATTCTTATAATATTGTAAGGGAAGCTTTGATGATTTTATGACGGCGGAAAATAACCGCACCCGCCGTATACGTTAAAAAAACATTCTTACCTTAATTCTGTCGAAAAGGTTAAAAAGCACCTTGTTTGGAAAACGGCGGAAAGATTTCTTTATAAAACTCTTATAAAATGTCAAACAATGGTATTAATGACTTTAACCCATATTCTATTAAATAGTAAAAATGTTTTGAAATACATTTTTATGAAACATGGATGTGGATGATAAAGAGATCCCAGTAGATTATTACGTATAAACAACCTCGGATAATGAAGAGATTGTGAAATAACCCTTACCTTGCACTTTTCCTTGGTTAAGGGTAGGTTAACCTCCTGTATAATGGTGAAATAATTGTTATTAAATTATAAAATAATCATATTTATTAATATGATATCATATATGATCTTTTAATAGTGATTTGTTAATAATATCTTAGTATTATTATTGTTTCGGGTGTTAACTTACTCATTTTCTTTTATATGTTTCGTTACATAAGCCATGTTTGTCATGGATAGGTTGTATCTTAATCATATCCAGAATGATATAAAGTCCTTAGATACTATTATTAATCATCAAATGAGAATTATACTTGAATGGATATGATGGAGAATGAATCTCATCACGTTCGTGGAGACGGTAGTCCGTACGCACGCACGAGCGACAATATCTTTCTTTTGATATTAAAATAATATATAATTGGATGGAATATCATATATACAAAATCATTATCATGTTACATTTATTATTTACATGAATTACACATCATTATTATATCCATCCAAATAATAATTTATTGAATAACAATTACACCACGACATGGAGACGGTAAGCCGTACACACGCACGTATGGTGACATGTTATTCAAAGGATGGATAGAATACTGAATATCGTTGTACCATATTTATAATAACATCACAGTATATATATGATACTGGAGTTATTATTTTATAATGGTAACAACAAATGAATAAGAAGTGGAAGAATAAAGGAACTTGGAAAAGGGTGGTGAAATCATTACCTCTTCTTTGGGTTCTTCCTTATGATTTGATCAAAAGGGATCCTTAGGTTGGCTTTCTGATCAAAATAAGGCATCTAGGATGTAGTGAGGGATGTTGGGAGAGTATTTGGGCAGAGTTTGGCCGAACCAAAAGGCTTTGAAGGTGTGAAGTAATGATAAGGGGGAGTTCCCTTTTATAAGAGGGGTGAGGGGCACCTTTGGAAGAGCTAGAAATATTAATTTATAATAAATTCATATTCAGTTTCTAATGGCTACAAAGTTGATTATTCAAAGGTTAATGTGGGGGATAGGTCAAAAAACCATTCAACCAATAGAATTTAGACATGTTTGGGTTACTATATTAACTTTATCTTTTAGTTTTAACTCTTAGTTAATTAGTTTTACATTTACCACGCCACTTTGTATTTTTATATTATATAGTTAATAAACATACTATATACATCCAACCGACCCCCAAGTAGTCCATTAATGATACACCTATCATGATATAAGTCTCTTGGACGATCCTTAGATCTTTAAGAAATTAATATCAATTAATAATATAATATTTTTTTTAAAAACACTTTTATGTCAATTTTGACACTATTCAATAGTTGATTTTTGTGAAACTCATAACAGACTGATTACTTAGAAAAAATTTAATTAAATTATTCCTAAAATGATATATTAACTTAGAAAATTAGTTTAATTCATAAAAAGTCTAAAATGATATTTATTTGGGTATTTATAATATCAATTATTTTAATTTGTCACTATTATGGTAATTACTGCATCATTATTGTGTCATAAATAAATTAAATTATTTAAAGTCTAAAAATTATTAATAAAATATAATTATGTAGGAAATCGTATTAGATTTCTAATGAATATTTACAATCGAATTTATCTTATGTATAACCCTATATTAAAAATGTTTAAGTAAATAAACATTGATTTTAACTCTTTTAACTCTTCATTGAATTAAATAATAATAAATGTCCTAATCTAATCCAAGTGGACCTAAATGATACTATTTTATTCCTAAGGTTGTTTTTGGTCGAGATAAACTTGTCCAATAGAATTAGGACACGTGTTAGGGTAATATTAATATCATTTTTACCCTTAATTGCCCTATTTACTTTTAACCGTGCTAAATAAAAGTAAAAAGTTACTATTCACCAAAATTATTTTCATCTCATTGAACAAAATTTTACTTCTTTATATTAACCATGTCTCTAGGATTTTCGAAATTCCATTCACATAAGCGGTAAAATTAATTTTTATGAAAAATTCAGTTTTTTAACTACCACATAGTAGTTTCAGTATTCATCAAAAATTGAAGTTTTTCAGAACAATGCCAAATTTTACCCTAAGCTATAATTGATATTCCGAATTCAAAAATGATGTATATTTTACAAAATTCCAAACATATAAGTTTCATTATTTAATTTTATAATTAATTCCCGCTGTTACAACAAATAGCGTGTTTTTAAGAAACAATATATACCAAAAGATTGACAATTGTTTAGGTCCAATTTCAAAGTGAAATTAATTCTAATGAATACCATTGGATAAAATGGTAAAAATATATTCTAAATATATTTTAAAACCACTCAAATTCATAATTTATCAATATAAATTATTTCAATTAAAAAAGTAGTTTTTAATTAAAATTTAGTAATTTTCACTATTCATCAAAATATTAAAGTTATCCGAAAAGTACCAAAATTTCACCTTAGGCTAAATTCGATATTCAAAATCCAAAAATGAAGTCCATTTTGAAATATAATATATATATAATTTCAAAAAGTAGGTATACTATTCATAACGACTTGTTTGACTGGTTGTGGTGTGTGTTAGAACTCGATGTTGCGTACAACACACGCTATCACATTCTTCAAAGAGAAATGTATCGTAGAAGCTTGGGGTGTTACATTCTTCCCTCCTTCAAATAATTTCGTCCTTGAAATTTCTAGAATACTAATGTATGAAAAGACTCGGGTGGTTCTTTATCATAAGTTCCTCGGGTTCCCACGTCGCCTCTTCCATCTTATGGTTTCTCCACAAAACTTTTACTAGACACGTCGTCCGGTTTCTCAATACTTGTTCTCTCATATCAAGAATCCTGACGGGCTCTTCGCAATAAGAATGATCGGGTTCTAGTTCCAATTCCTCATAGGTGAGTACATGCGTTGGGTCAGGCATGTATTTCCTCAATAGAGATACGTGGAACCCATCGTCAACTTTGGAGAGACTTGGCGGCATTTCCAATCAGTAAGCTACAACCCCAATTCATTCTAGAATTTTTAAAGGTCTGATGTAACTGGGACTCAATTTACCTTTATTACTAAAACGTATGACTCCCTTCCATGGAGATACCTTCAGGAAAACATGATCACCGACTTGAAATTCCAAATCCTTCCTTCGATTATCGGCATATCTCTTCTGCCTACTTTGAGCTGCTTTGATGTGACTTTGGATTACCTTCACCTTTTCCATTGTTTCCTCCACTAGTTCTGGGCCAACAAGTTTTCTTTCACCAATGTCATCCCAACAAGTTTGTGTACGACATCTCTTTCCGTATAACGCTTTATATGGTTCCATCTGAACACTCGAATGGAAGCTATTGTTATAGGAAAATTCTACCAGAGGTAAATATTGATCCCACATACCCTGAAAGTCAAGTGATCAAGATCTCAACAAGTCTTATAAGGTTTGAATAGTTCGTTTTGATTGTCCATCCGTTTGAGGGTGGTAAGTAGTGCTCAAATGAAGTTTAGTATCCAGGGATTTATGAAGACTTTTCCAGAACCTTGAAGTAAATTGGGGATCACGATCAGAGACAATCGATAGGGGTACTCCATGAAGTATCACAACTTCATTAATATATAGTTTTGCTAGACGTTCCAGGGGTAGATCTTCTCTTATAGCAAGAAAATGTGCTGACTTGGTAAGACGATGAACAATAAACCATATTGCATCGTTCCTTCTAGGAGTCTTTTGTAGTCCCATGACAAATTCTATCGTAATATTGTCCCATTTCTACTCCGGTATGGGAAGAGGTTGCATGACTACTCCAGGTTGTTGCCTTCCATCTTTCACTTGTTGAAAAACCATACATCTTGACACAAAATCAGAAATATCCCTCTTCATGTTGTCCCAACAAAAATGTTCCTCCAAATCTTTGTACATTTTGGTGATCCCAGGGTGTATAGAGAAATTGGAACTATGAGCATCATCCAGCAATTCCCTTTTTTGATCAGTTATATCGGGAACACAAAGTCTCTTCCCAAATTTCAAAATTCCTTCTTCATACACAAAGTCTCTCAATCTCCCATCATTCACAGCTTTAATATTCTTTTGAAATTATTCATCATCGGTCTGATAAATCTTAATCCTTTATAGTAAAGATGTTTTGGCAACCATTTGAAAAAGCATTGATGTTTCACCTTCCCTGGTTATTCCCATGTCCATCTTCACTAGATCCATGTAAATTAGATCCCTTTCAATTCTCATCATGTTCAAAACTCCATGGTCTTTTCTTCTCAAAGCATCTGCCACCTTGTTTGCTTTCCCCGGGTGGTAGTGTATCGTACAATCATAATCCTTGAGCAATTCAAGCCATCTCCTTTTCCTCATGTTGAGTTCTTTTTGTGAGAAAATACACTTCAAACTCTTGTGATCAGTATAAATCTCACATTTTTCACCATAGAGGTAGTGCCTCCATATCTTCAAAGTAAATATCACAGCTGCTAACTCGAGATCATGAGTAGGATAGTTTTGTTCATGAATTTTCATCTGTCGTGATGCATAGGTAATAACTCTATCATTCTGCATAAGGACACAACCAAGTCCTTTCTTCGATGCATCTCTGTAAATAACGAACCCATCATTCCCCGATAGTAGAGTAAATATAGGAGCATTGAATAATCTTCTCTTCAGTTCTTCAAAACACTCTTGACACTCTTTTGTCCCAACAAATTTAACCCCTTTACGTGTGAGCTTCGTTAATGGGCTAGCCAATTGGGCAAAATTCTGGACGAAACGTCGATAACAACCTGCCAAACCAATAAAACTACGTACCTCAGTTATACTCGTAGGTACTGGCCATTATTGGATTGCATTGGTCTTAGAAGGATCAACAGAGATTCCATATTTAGAGAAACTATGGCCATGAAAAGAAATCTTCTAAAGCCAGAATCCACACTTGCTAAACTTCCCATATAATTCATGTCTTCTCAGAGTCTTCAGGATAATGCGCATGTGATTTTCATGATCTTCGTAGCTTTTGGAGTATAACAAGATATCATCAATAAATACCACCACAAATTCATCGAGATACTCCTTGAAAACTCTATTCATCGGATCCATGAATACAGAGGGTGCATTAGTAAATCCAAAATGCATTATAGTAAACTCGTAATGGCCGTACCTGGTTCGAAACGCTGTCTTCGGAATGTCTTCCTTCTTCACACAGAACTGATGGTATCCAGATCGAAGGTCAATCTTTGAAAATTATTGAGCTCCATGCAGTTGGTCAAATAAATCATTAATGCGAGGTAGGTGATACTTGTTCATTATTGTTATAGCAATGATCTCCCTATAGTCGATACATAACCTCATAGATCCATATTTCTTTTTAACAAAAAGAACAGGGGCCCCCCATAGAGAAAAAATATGGTGAATAAATCCTTTATTACTCAATTACTCTAGTTTTTTCTTTAGTTTAATAAATTCTACAGTGGAAATTCTATAAGGGGTCTTCGATATAGGCCTTGATCCAGGAATTAAATCAATGGAAAACTCAACTTCTCATTCTGGAGGATGTCCAGGTAAATCTTCCGGAAATACATCTACATATTCTTTCACAACAGGTACATCATCTATTTGAACATTCCATTCCTCACCCATAGTCATTTAATTCTTTTCCTCCCCAATAATTGAATTTAGTTGAGCTACTGGGGGTGGATCTAGATAAGAATTAGGCGGTGACGATTCTGCTCTAAAGATAAGGTGTTCCTTATCATCATCATCAAGAATTGTAACCTATTTCTTCTTACAATAATTCTTTGCATCATAGTATGAAATCCAGTCCATACCAAGGTTTATATCAAACTCAATCATAGGTATGACGATGAGATCATTAGATAAAGAACATTTTTGTTATCTAATGGGGGCTGACTCACAAAACTTTGTTGCAATGATACTTCCCTTAGATGTTTTAACTGACAACTCCCTTGTTAAATCAAATTGGAAATATTTAATTTTCGTAGCAAACTGGGAAGATATGAAACAATGCGATGATCCAGAATCAAATAATGCATTTGCTAAACTTCATAAAACCATTAAATTACATGCCACCACATCTTTCGGAGCTTCTAACTCAGCAGTAGTGATAACATAAGTTTGGCCTTGATCCCTTGGCCTTTTCTGAGGTAAGTTCTCCTGACGCTTAGGACATTCATTTGCATAATGCCCCATCTCCCTGCAATTGTAGCACTGAACATTGGTATCTTCCTTCCTCCCCTTGAAATCACGATCTTGGTGGCCTTTTTCACCACACTTGTAACAGACTACCGTTCCCTTCAAGCAAGTACCAGGGTGTTTCTTACCACATTTACCATAGGATGGATGTTCAACCTTTCCCTTCTTCCCCTTATTTCCATTCCTAGATTGATCAGCAGGTCCCTTCTTCTCTTTCTTTGCTTTAAATTCATAAGACTTAGAGAATTCCTTTTCAGTCTTGATAGCACATGAGACAATGTCTTCGTACGACGAGAAGGATTGTGAGACTAATGTTCGACGGAGAAATGGTTTTAACTCACGAAAGAAACGATCAATCTTGCTTATTGGGTTATGTATATAATCTCCATCATACCTTGCTAACCTTGTAAAGTTATCCTCATACTTTGTGACATTCTCATCCTACTTTTGTATCAGACTCAGAAATTGCCTTTCCATATCTGCTCGTTGGTCGCGAGGAAAGTATTTTTCTCAAAACAGATCATTAAACT
Source organism: Viscum album (assembly GCA_963277665.1). NCBI lineage: Eukaryota > Viridiplantae > Streptophyta > Magnoliopsida > Santalales > Viscaceae > Viscum > Viscum album. The sequence goes on from OY728145.1 coordinate 914,167,939, forward strand.
GCCTCCATTCCATATTTGATACTTCATTATCTTCCTTCATGTTTTGAATCTATGACCACCATTGATCAGCATCTCCAGTGATTCGGTAAACTACCATGATAACTTTTTCCCTTTCACTACTCCCCAAAGCCTGAAATATTTTCTCTAGGGAATTTATCCATTTCTCAGCTACTAAGGGATTTGTACTCCCATTTAATGTTGGTGGTTGTTGCATGATGAATCGATCTAACATTAATCCTCCATGCTACGGATCAGGGTGCTCTATATGGGTAATGTTATTATTCATAACCTGATTGAGTTGTCCTAGTATGGTGATTAGATGATCGGCCCCAGTTGCATCACCAGCTCCACTATAATTATCTTGAGAAGGAGGGAAATCCCTACATGGAGTGCGTGCATTAATATGGTTTACATTTATTCCACAAGGCACCATTTCTAAACAATGGCATGAACTAGATCAGTTTATGAATCAAAATACATAATCCCATACTTATAAAACACTTAACATAAATTGAACTATTTATGGATATAATCCATAATAATAAAAATGTTTTCTTTGAGGAATTATATACTCATAAACCCTTCATAATGATTTGTTAAGAAAATGAGAGTTATCCTAAGCATATACCCCGGGAGTGTCGTAACCAAGAGTGCAGCAAGGCCCGTTATCGTGCACCAGTTCCCGTTCGATTCTAGCTCAAAGCAGTGTTTTCGGGCTTAACCCGTAGGTACATCTGTGCCAAAGCCGCCTCTACCTGCTCATATACAGACAGGGATGTATTGCTCATAAAACTCACAAAATATCTACAATACCAAAATTCTAGGAAGTTCTTCTATACTAATCCTCAAAGTTCATCTTAGGTCTATGTGCTCTAATCAGAGTTTATCTAAATATAGCTTTTAAGGTATGTACTAAACTTCCTCTGATACCAATTGTAACACCCCGACCCCAGTTACCCAGAGTCGGTGCATTATTACATTACATTGGCATGATCACATGAAAGATCAAATCCTGAAAGACCTATTGGTTTAGTAGCCTTGGAAACACTAGATATATTCATACAGTATTACATCATAAAGTGAAAAACTACTACAACAACATAGTCTCCATATTCCACATTCATATCCCCACATACTATCCCTGCAGGTCATTCATAACTTACTTCTTCGCATCCTGGGAAAAATAAAACATAGAAAAGGGGTGAGCTCAAATTCCCAGTAAGGATAACAATATAGCGGAAACTTTCAAAAATAAGCATAAACATTTAAGGCAATGTATAACTAAAACAAAATCCTTTTAAACTTGAACTTCAACATAGTATGGCAAAAGTAAAATGAAATAATGCCATTTACTTATTCACATGGATATTCTACTAATCAAATAATCACATGCAATATCAATAACAACTTTCATAATGATGGTATGCATAATGCCAGACTATCATATCCACATAGCCAAGGCCTCGTGCCAAGACTACAAAAAATATTTTTCCAAGGCCTTGTGCCAAGACACTAGTTTGTCTCATGAGACCTACCGATGCATCGAGGAGCTATAACGGGATCCACCCGTCACATATTAAGTCCAATGCTTTCCCATATGAAAAGGTTTAAACATAACATAAACATTCGTATTAAAACTAGGATACGAAATGTAAATACTTCATCCATAAACCATGAATGGTATAAAAATAACACATCCACAGTCAAACATATCACAAAACCTTCAATACAAAATAGAAGTTTTTTATTATAATAAATCAACTTCAAATAAGCGTAAAATCCATCAAAGGATGTTGACATAGATGAAATCAAAACTCTTTTTAGAGAAATATCTCTTTCTATTTTGAAATCATTTAAGAGTCATATATTTATAAAATAAAAAATTTTCTTTGAAAATATTATTATTAGCTTTTAAGGGAAGCCTCGACGATTTTATAATGGCGGAAAATAACCGCACCCGCCGTATAAGTTAAAATAAACATTATTACCTTAATTCTGTCGAAAAGGTTAGAAAGCACCTTGTTTGGAAAATGACAGAAATATTCCTTTATAAAACTCTTATAAAAAGTCAAACAAGGGTCTAAATGACTTTAACCCATATTCTTTTAAATAGTAAAAATGTTTTCAAATACACTTTTAAGAAACATGGATGTGGATGATAAAGAGATCCAAGTAGATTATTATGTATAAACAACCTCAGATAATGAAGAGATTGTGAAATAACCCTTACCTTGAACTTTTACATGGTTGAGGGTAGGTTAACCTCCGGTATAATGGTGAAATAATTGTTATTATATTATACAAGAATCATATATATTAATATGATATCATATATGATCTTTTAATAGTGATTTGTTAATAATATCTTAGTATTATTATTGTTTCGGGTGTTAACTTACTCATTTTCTTTTATATGTTTTGTTACGTAAGCCATGTTTGTCATGGATAGGTTGTATCTTAATCATATCCAGAATGATATCAACTCTTTAGATACTATTATTAATCATCAAATTAGAATTATACTTGAATGGATATGATAGAGAATGAATCTCATCACGCTCGTGGAGAGGGTAGTCTGTACGTACGCACGAGCGACAATATAATTCTTTTGATATTAAAATAATATATAATTGGATGGCATATCATATATTCAGAATCATTATCATGTTACATTTATTATTTACATGAATTACACATTATTATTATACCCATACAAATAATAATTTATTGAAAAACAATTATACCACGACGTGGAGACGGTAAGCCGTACGTACGCACGTATGGTGACATGTTATTCAAAGGATGGATAGAATACTGAATATGGATGTACCATATTTATAATAACATCACAGTATATATATGATACTAGAGTTATTATTTTAGAATGGTAACAACAAAGGAAGAAGAAGTGGAAGAAGAAAGGAACATTGAAAAGGGTGGTGAAATCATTACCTCTTCTTCGGGTTCTTCCTTTTGATTTGATCCAAAGAGCTCCTTAGGTTGGATTTTGATCAAACTAAGGCCTCTAGGTTGTATTGAGGGAAGTTGGGAGAGTATTTGGGCAGATTTTTGCCGAACCAAAAGGCTTTTACGGTGTGATGTAATGAGAAGGGGGAGTGCCCTTTTATAAGAGGGGTGAGGGGAACCTTTGGAAAAGTTAGAAATATTAATTTATAATAAATTCATATTCGGTTTCTAATGGCTCAAAAGTTGATACTTCATAGGTTAAAGTGGGTATAGGTCGAAAAACCATTCAACCAATAGAATTTAGACAGTTTTGGGTCACTATATTAACCTTATCTTTTAGTTTTAACTCTTAGTTAATTAGTTTGACATTTACCATGTCACTTTTTATTTTTATATTATATAGTTACTAAACATACTATATACATCCAAACGACCCCCATGTGATCCATTAATGATAGACCTATGATTATATAAGTCACGTGGCCGAACCTTAGATTTTTAGGAATTTAATATCAATTAATAATATAATATTTGTTTTAAAAACTCTTTTATGTCAATGTTGACACTATTCAATAGTTGATTTTTGTGAAACTCATAACAGAATGATTACTTCGAAATATTTAATTACATCATTCCTAACATGTCATATTAACTTATAAAATTAGTACAATTCATAAAAAGTCTCAAATTATATTTATTTGGGTATTTATAATATCAATTATTTTAATTTGTCACTATTATGGTAATTACTGCATCATCATTGTGTCATTAATAAATTAAATTATTTAAAGTCTAAAAATTATAAATAAAATATCTTTATGTATCAAATATTATTAGATTTATAATTAATATTTACAATTGAATTTATCTTATATATAACCCTATATTAAAAATGTTTAAGTAAATAAACTTTGATTTTAACTCTTTTAACTCTTCTTTGAATTAAATAATAATAAATGTCCTAATCTAATCCAAGTGGACCTAAATGATAATATTTTATTCCTAAGGTTGTTTTTGGTCGAGATACACTTTCCCAATAGAATTATTACATGTGTTAGGGTAATATTAATATCATGTTTACCCTTAATTACCCTATTTACTTTTTACCGTGGTAAATAAAAGTAAAAAGTTACTATTCACTAAAAATTATTTTCATCTCATTGAACCAAATTTTACTTTTTGATATTAACCATGTCTCTCGGATTTTTGAAATTCCATTCACCTAAGCGGTAAAATTAATTTTTATGAAAAATTCAGTTTTTTAACTACCACTTAGTAGTTTCAGTATTCATCAAAAATTGAAGTTTTTCAGAACAATGCCAAAATTTCACCCTATGCTATAATTGATATTCCGAATTTAAAAATGATGTCTATTTTACAAAATTCCAAACATATAAGTTGTATTAATTAATTTTATAATTAATTCCCGCTGTTACAACAAATAGCGTGTTTTTAAGAAACAATATATACCAAAAGATTGACAATTGTTTAGGTCCAATTTCAAAGTGTAATTAATTCTAATGAACACAATTGTATAAAATGGTAAAAATATATTCTAAATATACTTTAAAACCACTAAAATTCATAATTTATCAATATAAATTATTTTGATTAAAAAAGTTTTTTTTAATTAAAATTAATAATTTTCACTATTCATCAAAATATTAAAGTTATCCGAAAAGTACCAAAATTTTACCTTAGGCTAAATTAGATATTTCGAATCCAAAAATGAAGTCCATTTTGAAATATAATATATATATAATTTCAAAAAGTAGGTATACTATTCATAACGGCTAGATTGATTGGTTGTGGTGTGTGTTAGAACTCGATGTTGCGTACAACACACGCTATCGCATTATTCAAAGAGAAACTTACCGTAGAAGCTTGGGGTGTTACAGAAAATGCATTATGGTTCATGGGAAAACAACAAAGGGATGTAAAGACTATTCTTGCCTGCCAAAACCAATGGAAAGAAGGTCGGCCAAGAAAAGTGGAAGCAAGGAAAGAAATGCCCCAAAAGACAGAGATAACGGTGATCTAAGTAGAGACCCAAAGGTAATAGAAGAAGAGGTAAGGGATTGCGTGAAGCTTATATTTCACTCCAAGGAATAAATGATTGAGAAAGACATGAGGCCCAACGCCTCAATTGAGGAAATTCCTAGAATTTATGAAATAAGGTTGCAAGTTGAGGCCAATGAGGAGCAGGAAGCGTGGATCGACAAGTAAGATCGAATAATTGCTTGGGGTTTCGATCAAGGCAAAATATCTTTGGAAGAATTCATTCAGACAATGGACAGGATGTTCTCTAATCTCGAAGAACTGCTCAGGGAGGATCCAAACACACAGGATATCACTTTGCACTGGGAATTATATAGAGTGGCTGAATCAAATAACCTTAGTCTAGTGTATAATAATTTTTTGAGCTCCTTTAGCATGTAGTGGTTGTGGTTTTCCGAACGATGGTTTCCCACTTGTCCTTAATGTGGATTTTTAATAAAAATTTATATTTGGTGGTCGTGATGCGTAATAAATAACAAGGAAATAAATTTAATATCATATATCAACAAACACCCAACCTAAATATTTATTCCAAACCAACACTATCATCACCCACAACTGAAACTACGTCATCACTTCTATTCACTAAAAACCGAATTCATTACTATAACATAACTAACCACATCCAACAACACATAATAACCAAAAAAATTCAATTACCTATATAATCATATCATTATTATTATTTTGTGATTGAAAGTTTTTCAACCATGTTACATTCATTATGTCATACATTTATCTAAATTTAATGGTAAAAAATTCATTATTCATATGCCACATTAAATTTAGCCATTAATACATCAATGTATTATATTATTTTAAATTACCAATCAAATTACCCCTATTTATTATTTCATTAATTTAATTATAATTCCCCTACAACATTAGTTAAAATTTTCAACCCATCATAATGTTATCACAACCATCACATTTATTAATAGTTCCATTTATTTGAACAACATTTCATGATACCAAGAAACTATAAAACAACCCCATAAACAATTTAACCCATAACTACCTATACAACCAAAAATCCAATGGAAAAACCCACCATAAAAACATCAAAATGACATCATTTTCATATATCACACCATACAACCATAGTCAACAACACATCCACCACTGGATTCACCAAATCAAATCAAATCATCCTAAACAACAAAAAAAGAAGAAAAATACCTCTAATCATAATAATGAAGGAAACATATATTTATATAATGAAGGTAAACCAAAACAGAAGACCATATTAAATGTATTCACATTAATATTCATTCAAATATTATTGAATTTTATATCGAACCATAAAAATCTTAATTGTAGGATTACATATAAAAAATTATTTATAAATTTATGTGATTAATCCAAGATAATAGGTAATTAATTTTTTTTATTAGTACCCAAAAATGAATATATTATTGTTGAAAAAATTATTAGCAGTAAAATTAAATCTTCCCAAAATCATAAGAAATATATTAAAATAATATAAAAATAATGTGAAATAGCAATTGCGTTCAATTTTCTATTGAAAAATTCCATATTTTGATTATGATTATCCACACCATCTATCCAAAAAATATAAAATCACGATTCCCAAAAAAATTCAAAAAGGAAAATAAAGAATTATAATCCACAAATCTATTACCTAAATGGATTCATCAATAATCACTATATAATTAGATAAGGACACTCTAATATAACACCAACCAAATCATGTGGATCATCCACTAGGCCTATCCTCCAAGAAGTTATTCATCTATAGGTGTTGAGGAACCAAAAAATATAGTTATATATAACTATCTACAAATTAAAAACATTGATCCCATATGGTTGAAAGGGTGTCATTGGATTTTGGAAAAAGTAAAATGGGATCTTGATATTATAACATGACTAGAAACTCCTGGAACAATGGCATGTCGGGTCATGGACAAACTACAATAGGGATAAATTGAATGCACCTCAAAATATCATATTGCGATATCCCATTCACTCTACAAAAATCTTGAGTTAAAAAATATATTAACTTGATTTATTTAATTAATGTAATTTTAAAACAATGATGATCACAAAATAATATTCTATCCTCTAAAAAGGTGTACAAAATCCCTAGACTACCAAACCTTGACTTAACAAGCCCCAAACCAATCCATAACACAATGAAAGAAGCTCGTGGATAATGATTACATTGAAAAAATTAATTTTAAAAGTAATTAAATTTTATGCATTATTAGTATTAATGAATTATATTTTATTGAGTCATATTAATTATAGGAATATAATTCAGATTTTCAATCAGAATATAAATAATTTTAATTTTACTAAATTGTTTAGAAGAATTAAATGTTTTTATTTGAAATATAAATTTAAAAACAATAAAATTTTAATTTTTTTAAGAAATATAAATTTTTGAGTGAAAAATACAATATTATATTATATTTAATTTTTGGGTAACTTTCTAAAAAATGATTTTTTTTGTAAATAGTTGAAAATACCAATTTTTTAGACAATTTTATTTTCTTTTGATGTATTTAAATAGTCTCATTTTGTGTTAGATGTTTGAAAAATTTATTTGTAAAATTTTATTATAAAAATAATCCAATCCATTTAATTGTAATCAAAATTATATTTCCATTTCATATTAATTTTTTTTAAACATAAATATTTATATATCTAGAAACTTGTTTTTTATCATGTTTTAAGGGTTTATTTTACATGTAATTTCTCCCACTACGAGAAATTGAATTTGATAAAATATAGTACATATTTTTAATCATCATTCCCAAATTTGGTAATGATTCTAATTTAAAGTTTGGTCATTTTGTACAGTATATTAGGTAAAAAATGTAGTTACCATAGTAAGAGTCAAAAAATGTTTAATGGGTTAAAAATAAAATGATTAGGGTTATAATTACAGAAAATATTTTATATTTTGTTGCATAATTATACCCTAAATTATATATTCTTAAAATATTTTTTATTTTGGATAAATTTTCGTTAAAAAGTACATTAATTAATTTTATTATATTGAAATAGTCCTAGTGTTTCATCTCCTTAACTTTTAAAAGGACACTCCCTCCCCTATCTTCTACAAACATCAATAAAATATATTTTTAGATAAAAACAACAAAATAATATTCTGAAAATCCCTCCCCATGTCTTATAGGAATGGGTTTTATCATAATAAAATCCTGATAATGATTTATGTATAAACCAAAGAAGGTTTTCTGAGGAAGAGGTATAGTTCTTAACTAAATGTTTACTTTTTTATTTATTCTCTTATATACTTAAGCCATAGTCAAACCATTGTAATATAATAAAATCATTATTAAACAAGTAATTAAATGTTATTATAATTATTTTATAACCATTATTTATTTATTTATTTATTTGATGATAATTGAAAACATCTTTCATGTGTATATACGGGCTACCACTTTATGAAGTTGTTGCATTTCATTTTTCTTTATCAAATATTATAAATAATAATAGTAATGTATATAGATTATGTAATATTATATATATGATATTAATTTAATAATTTAATTATATATATATAATTTAATTCTTTATTTGCCATTCAATGAAAAATAATATCATTTCCCTTGTGTACATGTAGACTACTACCTTGGAAACTGATGTATTTTATTTTTCATCACCACAACACATGGTTAGTATATGTTAGTTGATTTTAAGAAAAAATCTGATAATTTTTATATAATTATAATTTTTTGGAGATAAAACGATGCTTACCTTATTTAACTCATGTTCATTGAAAAATGTAAATGTTAATCTTGCATAAATATGGACTATCTTCTTCATGTTGTAACATAATTCATTTTTCATAACAATATATCATGCTTGATTATAAATATAGTTAATTAAAACTCTTACAGCAGTTTCAATTTTTCTTGATATCATATTTTAAAAATTTTATTTTAGAATAATGTTTTTCTCTATTTGGATATGATTTATTTTTTATGATCAAATAATAATGTAGAGAAGGTAAACATTTTATGGGTTCAAATTTTTTCACTTGGCTAAAATATATCTTTCTTTTATATACATTAATTAAATTTTTATGCTCATACCACATTTAAAAATTCTTATCATAAGGTTTAAGGATGATTTGGGACAAATAAAGAATCATTTTGAAAGTCATGATTTTTTTAGGAAAATAAAACTGTTTCAATTTAAATGTTTTGAATTGTAGAAAAAGTTTTATTGTAACACCCCTAATTTTATGTATTATTTTTTTCCCAAATAAATCAAAATTCATTGAGTGATTTCTTAACATGATACACCACATTAATATTTATTTCTACGTAACACCAAGTTATGATTTCACTACACATAAAACTATGTTCAGCTTATGGTACATGAAAAACTATGTTCCGCTTGTCTTGTATGCAATACCAAGTTTAGAATATGTTACACCCAAACCAAACATGACACGAATTTCAAGTAACATTGAATTTAAATGAAAGGTGACTTATTATTAAAATGATATAGTTATTAACTATATGTTAGAATATCATGTATGAATAAGATTAAATAAATTAAAAAAAATATTATTTACACAAGGTTACTAATTAATTATTAATGAGACTGTAAAATATTTGAAAATAAAGAAATTCCTTTTCTATAAAAATATTTTTATTTTCAAAAATAAATTTTATCCCAATAAATCAAACAAAAAAATATCAATGTATTATTATAATTAAATGTATATTTTATTTATTCAATCAAATATATAAAATTCATCTTACATTTTAAGAGATAAGAATAAATCCAATTTTATACATAAATATATAATTTCTAGAAGTCAGTTTCTCTACATTTTAATGTCATAATAATTTTAAAAATAAATTTTGATACCTTGAAGAATTATATTTGAATAAATAAATAATATTTTTAAATTATTAAGTCAAATTATCATCGGACTTTTTTAGTATTAAAATAAGTTTAATTTTTGGAGGAATACTGAAAAATATTGAATTTTAATTAAAATATACTTTTTTTTCCTAATTTATTATTATAGATAAATTATATTTTTATTTGGTTTTAAAGTATATTCATAACAATTATACATATATTAATAAAATTATGGTAATTTTAATAAATTTATAATTGAAATTAGTTATAAAAACATATAAATCTTCTGATCAATTTCACTTTAAAAAATCATTTTTTTTGGTCCCTTATTTGGGGTTAATTTTAAAATACTTATTTCCACATATGTGATTATAATTTGGAAAAATGGTTTAAATATTTAAAATAAGAGTAATTTTTAGTATATAATATGAAAAACATAATTTTCTTCCCAAATCATTAGTGAAATAGTAAAATTAATCACATCAATTAAGAGAAAAATAAGTTTATCAAGGGACTAAACATTAAATATAATGGGGGAATGACCTAGAAACTAATCATAAACCAATTTTATGGAAATATATAGACCATAAAATTTATTTTATATAAATTTATTCATTATTTAATCATATTTAGGTAAATACGAGGGTACACATAACTATCTTGTGAAAAATTAAAAGTGTGTCCTCTCCCACCACTTATAAAAGGACACCACCTCTCTTACTCTATTTCCACATTAAAAGCCAATTGGTTTAGAAAATAACTAAAATAATAACTTGTCAAATTATCTCTCATTATAATATAATTATTAATTTTGGAATAAATCTATCCAAGTATTCCATTGGTTCAAACCAAAAGGATTACCCTAAGAAGATATAATATTATTCAATAAACATTTCTATTTTATTTGTTTATAAAAAGAAATGAATGACCTTTTATCATTATTAAATAATAAACTATGTATATTTAATAAAATTATCTCTTTTAATGTTATTTTTAAATACTTAAACATTCCATGCTTCCATCAAATTGTATACACAATCATCATTAATGTGTATAGCGGACTACCGCCTCGTGAGACAATGTTATTTGTTCTTCCATTACAATATTTAATGTTTGGGAATAATGATGAATTTATAGTTTTAATATTATATTCATGTATTTATGATTTTATTATGATTCTTCTATTTTTATAAAACACATTAAATTATTCATTCCATTTTGTGGGAATACGATAAAATTATTCTCGTGTACGGCGGACTACCGCATCACGAAGTGATATGATTCATTAAATATTTAAATGGAATGTATTAAAGATAGATTTAATAATAAAATTTTATAAAAGTGATATTATAATGATAATATCTAAAATATTTTACCTTCTTTTAATCATATACGAAAATAGAAACATCGTTTATGCATACGTAAGGCTTACCATCTCCATGAGTGGTGTATTTTATTTTCTATCTCTAGATTTTATGAATAATCGTAATACATATATATTAAATTTATTTTATTATTATATCTTCTTATAAATATTTTTATAATGAAATAATTAAAAAATTTAGGGGTCATAAAATATAATAAATTAAAAGCTATAAAAAAATATAGTGGTTATTACTCGAAATGTAAATTTGACCTGGAATTTTTAGTAAATAGTAATATAAAGTTCATTAGAGAAAAATATTTGATATGAAATATATAAATATTTTTCTGTAAGATATTTATAATAAACTTATATTTATTATATATTAGTTTTCTACATTTATGAATGAATTCAAGTCTTAAGGTAAGGGATTTCCATCTCACTGTGTAGTTTTGTGAGACACAAGATCTATTCACCACCTATTTCTTATATGTACTGTATATATTACCCATGAATGTTTTTTATGATTATTATAATTAATTTTTTTTGGAATTTTAAAACCATTTTAGGATATATATTTCAAGGGGTTTTGGTTTCAAAGTCAACAAATTAGTAAGGGAATTTGGTCTTGATTTTCCTTTTTTGAGACAGAAGTTATTATATGCACCTATATTATTTTATAAGGTGTATAAATTTCTGATTTTACATTCTATGGCATGAATATACTTATTTTCCTGATATTTTAAGATTTATGTAATTTTATTATTTCATGGGTTATATGTTTAATTGTTATAAAAAAATAAAGAGTTTATTTCTACAATCTCATCATTTATCGAGATTGCTTATGATTATGATTTCATTTATAAAATATTATGATCTCTATATAAATAATTCTCATAAAATTTATTATGAATTAGTTAATTAATATATCTTTATGTAATGGTACTATTTTTTTCACTCTTTGGAAATTAATATATTTAAGAAAATATATAAAAGAAAATCATAATTTATATCTCTATTTCGTCAAAAATTAATTTTTTCTCGAAACCATGTTTTCTAATTTATTTCCAAAATTGATTTAAAATTATCATATTATTTTAAAAGTCATTTTTACCCTTGTCTTATATTTTTAAAAAATGGTTTTAAAAAGAATCTATATATAGGTTTCAAATCAAGTCATGTTATTAAAAATTTTATAACGAAAAAGGAATTATCAGCATTTATAGATTTATCCATCAACATAACCATAATTTCATTGAAGATTCATTTGAAATTTTCCAATATTAATTTTTCGGAATTTCTTCCTCTATTATTCTACAAATTTATTGTTTTCAAATTGTCTTTCATAGAATTTTTTTTTAAAAATGTTTTATGTTTTAAAAATAATTTTCAATGAAAAAGGATATTCTCTTGATGAAATTATTTAAATGATTTTTTAAATATCACATTATAATTTTTCAAAGTAGTTTTCAAATAAAAGAATTTTTAAAATGATTTATGTTTTGAAAAGTGAGTTTAAAATAAAGGTTATTTCCCTTTTGAAATTATCCAAGTGGGTTTTTAAAATCCTCTTCCATTTAAAATGACATATATTGATATTATTTATTATTTAATATGGATATTATATATGAAAAAAATAATTATTATTTATTTGAATGGTTTATGCTTAATATGGAAAGAAATTTATCAAACCTGTTTCTCCTCCATGGGTTATACCACGATAATACCCACTTCTTTTCGTGGGTTAGTCTATGATGAAATGATTATGAAACCTAACTATTTTCAATAGGTTATAATATTATGAAATGTTTGTAATACCCATTTCATTTCATTGGTTATGTTATAATGAAGGTTTCATGACCCAGTGGAACACATAAATATTGTTTTCTTTATATAATGGGTGGGATCAATATCTCCCTCAAATTCATTGGGTAGGGATTTATATATCTCTTGAGATATACCTGAATGGAATGGGGAGTGAACCTAGTGTAGTAAGATGAGGATTCTGCTGAGGATGGTGGTGTGTCATGCCCAAGAGGTGTAGCTACATATGTGTGATCCTGATTACATGTTCACAATGTTATGCGTGAACCTGATTACATGTTCACAATTTTATATGTGAACCTAATTACATGTTAACAACGTTAAGTGTGAACCTGATTAAATTTTCACAAATAAAATCATGGATCGGGTTTTATGTACATAAGTTTGTGTGAGGGCCTAATTTCATGTCCTTTACATAATGAGTGAAACTTTTCTATTTTCACATGTTCACAGTTTCATAAACCAATTTTATGCCAGAAGTCTATGACTTATAAAAATTGTTTGTCGTAGTAGAGTACTCAAGAGGGGGGGAAAATTGAGTATATATTGAAATTTATGTTTGAAAATTTATCTTATAATATTTCCCAAAAAAATAAATACAGACCATTTAATCATAGTAATACAATTATAAAAGTTTGACCTTTTAAATATATTATTAGAAGATTTATTAATTATAATTAATCTTAATATCTACTATTAATATTAATTTTGAATCAATTATAATAAATAAAAACAATTATAACTTCCTTATAAGATTAACTATCAAAGTATATCTAGTGATTTCTGAATTATACAATAAAATAAAGAAAAATAAATTCAAGAAAAATAGTGTATATAAAACAAGTGGTTTAGTATCAAGCCATGACCAAATCCACTCAACTTGTTTATCACCTACCATAATGATGTTTATATTAATAAACTTGATCCACTCCCTGGATCAGGGTAAACAATAGTGCACAGGACTGTCTAGGTTAAACGACCTCTTCCATAATTATTCATGGGTATAAACTAACAGGTCACACAAAGATCTATTCCACACTTATCCATGGGAGTAAACAAGTCGAAAAATATATGAGTGGAAGGCTATCTTGTATAATTCCGTTTAGTGCAGGAGACAGTGTGTGTTTCAATACAAAACCACATACACTGATCGAAATAAAACACAATACACAAAAGAGAAAATATTATGAGATAAGATTAAAAGTGCAATGAGTGTTATTCTATGAAGCTCTAGAATTCTCGGGTGAAGCAGATTCCAGAATTGAGTCCTATATCCAGAAACAGAGTATCACAAGTTTGATGCTCTGGTTCCCAGTTAGATCTGGCTCATGTAATTATAGAGTTTGAATTGTGAAGATGTTATTAACTCTGATCTATGGTCTCTATATTTTAGATTTTTTAATGCTTCAGGTGTTCTTCAGAGGTATCTTGATGTATGTGTTGGTTCTTTTCCCTCAAGAAATATCGTGCTTCTTCACTATCTCTCATTTTAGTTTCTAGGCCACACTTTTCTTTTTATTCAATGAGTGTGTGTGTTGGAGCGGACATGATGCATGTATTCTGCACCTCATACCTCATATTATCAGGTGAAATGTATACAAGGAAATATTAATTACATCAGTGCATTTAAAATAATCAAATTAGATCGTTTGAAATTAAATTGAAAACAACAAAATAGATTAAAAAACGATGTAACAGTCTGTCTGGAAATAATTTCACTTGAAAACGGTGTCTCTATGAAATGCTATCTCCATGAAACGGTTTCTCCATCTTTTCCTTTTAGGAGTGAGATAATTATTTTGGCATAGTTATATAGAGATCAAGAACCAGTAGCACTGATTCGGTGATAGGATCAAGATGTCTGGTCATTTTCCAAATGTCGAATGGGGTCTTAGCAAGGAACCGGTGTCACAATCTTCAAACAGATCTGAAACTGGTTATAGTGTCTAGTTTATAGTGTCTATTTTATGGTGTCTGGTTACAATTTCAACGTCACGGTGTCTGGGTCACAATGTCTAGGTCACGGTGTCTAGCCATGGTGTCTAGGTCATGGTGTCTGGTCATGGTGTCTGGTCACGGTGTCTAGTCATAGTGTTTGAGACCTTTTCCTGAAAAACAGAATTGGTGGCAGACTCACGGTTTCTCAGAATTTTCCAAATATATGTATATAGATTTGAGCAGTGATATTCATAAAATGAATTAAACATAATAATTTATTTAAGATATCATTATAGACAAAATTTAAATATATTTTAAAATAATCATACTTAATTTATAGAAATTATGATCATGGATAGTTTTATTTAAAGCATAAAGAAACTACCCATATCTACACAAGTTTTGAGACTGATTAAATAGGATTAATAAGATTTATAGAATGTATATGATTATTGATAATTAAAACTTGTTTGACACATGAGGAGTCCAACAATCTCCCCCCTTTGAGATCACAGATCATGTGAGTTAGATATCTATTCTTTGTGAATGTGTCTCTCCCATAGTGTGATGTTAGAGTGCATGTCTCTCCCCCTTTTGGGATTATTAAAAAGATTACAGATGTAAATAAGAGGGGGGAAATCAAAGTTCACATTTCATTAGATTAAGAATGTTTTGTCATTAACATCAGTAAGAAACAAAAAATACATAAATATCCCTATCAAAGTATAGAGTTCACTTTTCTGCAGCACCAACTATCTTCTCTTTTCCCTTGGTAGTATCATCAAAATAAGCCATAGGACCAAAAGTAGAAGTGGAAGAAGGAAGGGAACAAACTGACAAAGAAGGTAGAGGGAGACCTTCAAAAAAAGATGGTTCCAAAGTAGATGTAGTGTAAGACCGAGGAAATTTTGGGTCAAGGATAACAGGTCTGATCTGACTCAAAGCCTATAGACATACATAGAGGTAGAGGCAAGGGCAGTGGATGAGAAGGTTGGAAAACCAGGTCTTAAGGGTGTAGCTATAGGATCCATAATAGCAGTGCTCTACACATGAAGATAATGCCTCAAAATCATAAAAAATTAAGCAAAAAGCTCACCACCATACTGAATAAATTTCCCAAAGTAATCATTGTTCTCTATGAAATTTTCCAATAAAGGAGTGAAATCTTTCATATTTTGAACTTCAGTTTTGAAAAGATGAGTGATAGGAGGGTTTTTTAGATTCTCTACAAGGAAAATGAAAAGATTTGTCATGTCATTCTTAGGGAGAATCCTATTGATGTAAAAATATACCATCATAGAAATTTCTTCTTGAGAATCATTGGAAATATTGGAATGAATTCTAACTAGATCAAGAAATTTGTCATTATTATTGACAACCACAGAGAGAGAGTCTTTGTTAGAACCACTGAGCACTATTTAGAGTTCATCCTTAACAACCATTCTAAGGAGACCACTATCCATGGTGGGTTGAGATGAATGTCCAATGGAACTAGAAGCAGTAATAGCTAAAGTGAGGGTCTTCAGTTGATTAATAACTTTATAGAGATAGACCTTATACACATCAGTCAACTTGTTAAGACCAATAACCAGATCACGCATTTCTTGAACTTTTTTCTGGTTTCTTTCAACCACCTTTCCAGCTAAGGATGCTAGGTTAGGTTGAATAAGGGAGGAACATTACTGTGGAATCTGACTACCAACATCCTTAACAGGATAAGAAATAGGTTACTGTCTCGATTTCAGCACTCTCTACAAATCATTAACTATACCTCTGAGAGACTTCACTTCATCACTTAACAGTTTGTTCTGAACTATAACTTCTTGAATTTTGTGAATCATTTTTGGATGAATCTACCAAATGATATTTTCTAATACCAGGGAAACATCTCTTTCACACAAGTTTTTCATAGGAGGAGGTTGAGTGTTCATGATATTTTCAACTCCAACAAACAAATTAGCTTCAAGGGATTATAAATCATCCTTACATACTATAGTAGAAGCTTCTTGAGAATGTTTAGGGAAAGGAGATGAGGCAGTCTTAGGGTCATGATAAGAGAAAAGATCATAGACTACTTTCAATTGAAATATAGTAGAGATGTGTATACCTTTAATTGAGACATATTAGGAATCATTCACATCAAAATATCTATTGAATTTATACCATGTATCCAAAATGACTGGATCAACTGAATTTCACACATCAATAATTTACAGATTCGGATGTGTCTCCCCCTCAACAGGTACATATCTTATAGGACTAAGAGATTTAGATCTTTGATCTATTTCCAAAATTTCATCCCCAATAGCTTCACCCATTTCTTTTTAGCGAATTAAAAGTCTTCCTCCATTCTTTCATCATTAGTTAGAATAATCTAGGGAAACAACTTGTTCCTCTAGGTGTTCCTCAAGAGAAGCTTCTTTATCAATAGAAATATCTTCTTCATAATGTTGTTATAGAAAAACATTTTCCCTTTCAACAACAATTGATTATTCTTTAGATGAAAGTTCTTCTTTCAGATTTAAAATTTCTTCATGGAAATGTACTTTCTTCTTAATTAAGACATGAGGAGAATTTTTATTACATTCTTCATCAAGGAAAATTTTCCCTTTAGGTTCAACAATAACTTCTTCTTCTTTCTAAATAAGGTAGTCAACGATTTCATCTAGCTCGAAACCAAGATTATAAATGTCATTAGGTCTTGAAGAATGCTCAACCAGGTTAATATTTTCATAGAACCTCTCATTATCCTCTACCAATGCTTTTCTCTATAGATTCCAACCGATTTTCATTCTTTTGATAGTAACTTGAGAGATAAAAAATTCATAGTCCTTAATGACATCTATATCTAGTCAAATCAACCCTTTATCCTGAATTATAATAGGGATTAACCTTGATTATAATTGGGAGGTTGACTTTGAGGTTGTCTTTATCAACTCACACAAAAAAAGTATAACATACTTGCATTGGTTAATATTATGTCCACTATTCATAAGATTTATCAAAAATACATCTTGATAATTGATTGTAAAAAATCACATTTTCTTGGACCAATCAGATTCTGTACAAACTTAAACAAAATTCTGGTTTCACCATCTATCTCGACAGCTATATCTCTTCTCTTTATCTCATTGCCTGCCAAGCTTCTCAAGGCATCTTTTAGAACGAAGATCTCACTTGGAGGAGGAGGAACTCTCTAGTAGACCTCCAAAATACCCTCATGATGTATCCCTAGGAAAGATTCCCATAACCTCAATGAAAAAGTACATCTTTGGCCATTGATCTAGCTTCTCACAACAAAACTAACTTCTATATCAAAAGAACTAACTGATAAAACTGAGTGACAAGATTTGGGTATATTGGTATTTCTTATTTTGTGACCCAATCCAGACATAATTTCTCTTTTATTACATACAATAATAAATACATACAAGAAAAAATCCACTTAGGTAAAATTTCCTTTTCATGTATCACTATTATATTCACGACGTTCAAATTTAAATGAAATTCAGGTGCTATCTTTAGTACTATTTTCATTTTCTTATTAGATCTACACTTCTCATGAGTTGATTAGGATGGATGTTTCATTCTGGGAAATGCAACGAAGGTTCGAGAGTGAGAGAAAGGTTGAAGGAGGGGTTACAGTTTGAGAAAAGAGAGCCCAGGTGAAGAAAAGTGTGAAACTTATTTCATTTTTATCATTTAGGGATATCAAGTGTCGTAAAATCAAAATAATGTGAAATTATAAGAATAAAATAATTAATTACCATGATACAGGTTATAATATGAAAATAAAATGGTAAAGTGTCTTTACGGTGTTACAGGAATAGACTTTCATGCTGAGAATGTAACATGTTTTTATGGTGATACCATAATAGGTTTTCATAATGCCATATTTACTGTGTGACTTATAAAAGGTGTGACTGTATTGTCTGAAAAAGTGTTGTGTCTGATAGTAATAGAGAGATTGTAAACATGAAACATAAGATTTTAATATAGTAAACATATAGAGTTGTTGGAGTCCGACAGTATTCATAAGACAATGACTTGTGAAGATGTTCACTATGAAATAGTAATCTTTGAAAGAGTACACTAAATACTTAAGATTTATCATTCCCAAATCATGTATGATGTAATCTATTTTTCTATAATTTTATGTTTTGGTGAATATAACATCAAGATGATATTAATTTCTAATGAATTCCAAATTGATATCACCATTTTGATAATGGTCTATCAAAAATTGATGTCTTACATCAACATGTTTTTTCCTAGAGTGTAAAACATGTTTTTTTGAGATTTTAATAGCTGTTGTATTTTCACAATTTATAGGTACAAGACTAAATTTATATCCATAATCTATTAATGTGTGTTTAATCCAAAAAATATATACACAACAACTACCCGTAGCTATGTACTCAACATTTACAGTAGATAATGCAACAATGTTCTATTTCTTACTACACCATGATACTAGTGACATGCCTAAAAATTGACATGTTCCAGAGGTGATTTTTATATCTAACATACAACCACCAAAATATTCCTTGTAATAGCTAACTAACTGAAATGATTTTACTATGAGATAGAACAGTCCTAGATTGGGTGTATGCTTGAGGTATTTGAAAATTATATTCACAACATTTAAATTAGATTCCTCATGGATTTCTTGAAAATGAGCACACAGACATACACTAAACATAATGCCAGTTTGGCTAGTATTTAAGTAGTGAATTCTTCCAATAATTACTTTTTAAGTGGTTTGATCAAAATATTTTCCATCTTCATCATGATCCAACTTACAAGTAGTACTTATTGGAGGGTCACTACTTTTAGTGCAATCCAGGACAAAATGTTTTAGAAGATCTCAAGTATATTTTCAATGATTTAAATAATTCCATCATTATTTTGAAAGATTTGAAATCCAAGAAAGAATTTTAGTTCACCAATTAAACTCATTTCAAATTATTTTTGCATAATTTTAGAAAATTAAATACATAAATAATTTTTTGATTATCCAAAGATAATGTCATCTATATAAATTTGAACTACTAAAACAACATTGGAAATTCGTTTTATAAAAATGGTAGGTTTAACTATTCATTTTGTGAAACCATTGGAAATATGAGAAGTTCTTAATCTATCATACCAGGCTCTAGGAGCTTGTTTTAAACCATATAATGCTTTTGATAATTTAAAAACATGATTTTGAAAATGTGGATTTGTAAAAGGAGGGGGTTTCTCAACAAAGACATCCTCATCTATATACCCATTTAGGAATGAAATTTTAACATCCATTTGATATATTTTGAAATTTATATCTGATACATAATAAAGAAGAATTCTAATGGCTTCAAGTCTAGCTAATGGTGCAAGGTTTCCTGATAGTCAATTCCTTCTTCATGACTATAACCTTATGGAACCAATCTACCCTTATTTCTAACTATGTTACTAGCTTCATCTTCTTTATTTCTAAATACCAACATAGTGCCTATGGTAAATGTGTCTTTAGTTATGTCAACATGTTTTCCAAACATTGTTCCTTTCAAACTAATTAAGTTCTTCTTGTATAGCCGTCACCCAAAATTCATCTTTGATAGCATCATGAATGTTTTTAGGTTCATGTAGTGATAAAAAGACTTGATGTTCAACTTAATTTCTAAGAGAATCTCTAGTTAGAGTTATATTATCTAAATATCCTTCAATATCATCGAAAGGCTACTTCTTAAGAGTTATAACAGCTCTAGAAAAATAAGGACTAGTGATTTCAGGTTCTTCTACTGGTTTAGGTTCATTATGACTTAAATCTAAAGAATTTTCAGAAATATAAGTTTTCACAGATTACTTTAAATGATGGTTAGTGTATTTGGAATTTATGTCCAAATTTGACACATCATCATCCAGGTTCTCTAGAGTGGTCTTAGGCTTATTTGGATCTGTTTCATCAAATTTGACATGGACGGATTCTTCCACATAATTAGTTTTTTGTTAAACAGTCTATAGGCTTTACGAGAGATTCAATATCCAAGAAAAATTCTGTCATCACTCTTGGATGCAAATTTATCAAGATTGTATTTAGTATTAAGGATAAAGACTTTACAACCAAATACTTTTAAGTAGCTTACTTTGGATTTTCTATTGCTCGATAACTCATATAGAGTTATTTTAAGAATGGTTCTAATCAAAACTCTATTAATAATATAGCATGATGTATTTAAAGCTTAAACACAAAAATAAATAGTTAAGTCATATTCACTAAGAATGTTTCTAGAAATCTCTTACAATGTTCTATATCTTATTTCTACAACTCTATTCTATTGAGGTGTTCTAGGGGTATATAAATTATTATTATAGCCGTTTGGTGAACAAAATGATTCCAAATCCTATTTTTAAAACTCTTGGCCATGATCACCTTTTAAGGGTTTAATCCGATTTCCACTAATATTTATTATGTATTTTTTAATATTTGATGAAATTAGAGCCTGATTCAATTTTGTGGGCCAAAAAAAGCCATGTATATCACGAAAATTCATCTACAAGAACATAAACACAATTCTTACCATTTACACTAGAAAATGTATATGGTCCAAAAAATCCACGTAAACCCATCCAAGTGGTTGATAAGTTGACACTTATTTCTCTAGAATGAAGGAAATTTTGTGTTGCTTTCCCTTTTGACAAGGATTACACACTATATCATTTGGAAAATCATGTTTGTGTAGGAATTTCATAAAAATATTTCTAGTTAGTTTTCAAAGAGTATGAATATTACAGTTTCTTAGTAATCTATGCAAAAGCAATGATTCAATGTAAAATAAACTTAAACATGAAGCATTTTGAGAATCATAAGACTCCAAGTTAACAAAGTATACATTTTCATTTCTCAATACAGAAAACACCAATTAATTTTTTGAATTAATAACCTTGCAAGAATCATTTTCTAATTTAACCTGAAATCCATCATCAGATAGTTTCGAAATACTAAGAAGATTATATTTAAATCCATCAATAAAAAGTACTATGGATATTAAAACTGAGTTAGAGTTAATGATTTAGACATGGCCAGAGATTATTCCTTTGGCATTGTCACCAAAGGTGACATTCCCACCAACAATTTTTATTATGTTCTTGAAGCACTAATAGTCCATAGTCATATGTCTAGAACACCCAATGTCCAAGTATCATAAGATTTTATATGAGATATTCAATCAACTTTCCTAAAAATTAGTCAAATAAATGTAGACTTTGGTACCCATATTTGTTTGGATCTAGTTATATTAGTGACTAGTGCTTTAGGAACACATGTCTGCCTCACAGGTTTCTTATAAGAATTATGTAAAGTGCTTAAAAAATAAACACTACTTGGTCCAAAAAAGCTTGAAACAGTAGATACTGTATCATAACTTGAACTAGCTGAACTTTTTCCAGAATTAGGAGTAAATTTGTATGTCCTAGATTTCAAAACAAAATTCTTTCTTCCAAAATTTCTTTTACCAGGTCGATAGCCAATACCAATAAAATATTTTGGAACAGTATGTTTACTTCGAATTTGTTCCAATGTATCTTTACCATTAGTAAAAAATTCAATGCCCTTTTTCAATTTATCATTAGATAGCTTTAGATCAATTTTTTCTTTGGTTAATTGAACATTTTTCACCCTTTCTACTATAATCTCATATTTAACAGTTGAGTTAAGATCAAACTATTTCTTTAAAGACTTGTATTTATCTTTTAGTTCCATACATGTCTCTTCAAGAATATTATTTTACTCAGAAAATTCATCATTAGAAATATTTTCAGAATCACTTTCATCTCCAGAATAATATTAATTATGTACAGGAGATTCTAGTGTTACCTCAGATGTGTTTGTCATAAAACACACATTGTCTTTGTTGGCTTGTTCATCAAGTGATGATTCTGAGTCACATGAACTATCCTCAGAAGCACTCCACATTTCATTCATTACCTTTTTTATACTTTCTATCTTTGTCCTCATATTTATTTTTGTACTTGAGCTTGGGAAATCAGCCTTTACAGGCTCCTTTCACTTTCATTCATAGTATACTATCTCATCAGACTATTCACTTCTCTTCTAATCTTTATTCAAGCTTCCTTTTAGATCATATATTTATTTGAAGTTAGGCCTTCTAAAAAACTTTTTATGATTGTAAAATATCTAAAAACTTCTAGCTAATTGATCCATATTTTTATCACTATTAGGTGATGATTGTTCACTGCTGAAAATTTCTACAGAGTCTTCCAATTTCCCTTTTTCTATTTGTTTAAAGGTGGTGGTATTAAATGCAAAGAAATGTGATTCTCCCACCCTTTACATTAATTGCATTAAGGAATGTTTAATAAAAATATGTGAGGTGTATGAAATTTATATTATTCTAGAATTAATTTTTTTACACATTCTTCTTTTTTTTAATCTGAAAATAATATAGAAACATTGTTCTTGCGTACGTATGACCTAACATCTCCATGGGTGGTGCATTATATTTTATTTCACGAAAGTTTATAAGTTACTATAAATAATTGATATATACTGAATATATATGATATTTATATCATGGTTATTATTATGGGGATTATTAAATAATCATTAAAATAATATAACCAAGAATATAAAAAATAGAAAGTTATATGGAAAACAAATTAGTTACAACATGAAACATAGAATTAAAATGGAATAATTTATAAATGGGTAATAAAAAGGTCATAAGAAAACAATTTATTATAATATGTATATGAATATAGTTCTTTAATTTTTTTAAAAAATTAATATTTAATATATATTATTTTTGAACATGTACGAAGGAAGGAAAAACATAATGTAATGAATTTCTTTATCACTTTTTACTTTTGAAAGACGCTTGCTATATTCATGACAACATTCCTTTATATTGTTTATATACTTACCATTACTATAATTTATGATTATTATACTTAATTTTTTATTTAATTTTACACATATTTGAGGATTTATCATTCATGGGGTTATAATTCCAAAGATACCGAAGTAGTTAGAGAATTTTGTTTCAATTTTCCTTCTTTAAGACACATGTTATGTTATACACCTATATTATTTTACAAGGTGTATAAACTTCCACATTAAATTTTTTTATAATTAATATAATTATTTTCATGAACCTTAAGCTACATGTATTGTAAGTATTTCATGGGTATTACGAATAAAAGTTACCAAAATGGTGACTGTTTATATCTAAAATGACATCATTTAACGAGATTATTTATCATTATGCATACATTGATGAAATATTACGATCCATATCACATGAGTTATAATGAATCTTCTTGTCCTATGGTTATTCAAAACATTTTAATGTCATAGTACCATTTTAAACACTTTGGTTCTTAATTTAATTAATACCATATTTTAACATAAATCTAACTTTATTTCTATCTTATATTAGAATTTTGTTTCCTCAAAAGCAATTTTCTCTAAATATGATCTAAAAAAATTTATACTATTCTTCTATTATTTTTAAAATAAAATATTACCCATGTTTTTCCATTAAAATGTTTTTAAAATATATATTTTTTTCATTTCATGGACAAGGAACTTTTTTAAGATTTTTACTGTGAAGAAAGAATGTTTGACACGTACTGATTTATCTTCCATTGTGACTATCATTTATATGAAGCTTTTTTCTAAATATTCTTGATTATTTAGGAAGAATGTTTTTTCCTAATATTCTGGAAGTTGATTTTTTTTTAAATTTTTTCAATGAAACATTAATTGAAAAAATGATTTATGTCATAAAAATAATTTTCAAAGAAGAAAAAATATTTTCTCAATAACTATTTAAAAATGAATTTTAAAGAGTAAATTATATATTTCCAATGTTTTTTTCAAATAAAAAGACACTGATAATTATTTATGGTTTAAAAAGTGTTTTTAAAGAAATGTTATTTCCTTTATGAAATTCTTCAGGTGATCTATCTAAAACCTCCTCCATCTAAGTTAACATCATTTGATATAGATTATGATATACTAGTTATAGGATACAAGGACACCATTCTTAGGATTTCTTAGAATGGATTATTTTTAATATAAAATGTTTTTATGAAACCCATTTCTCTTACAAATGTTATACAATGATGAAAACCACTGTTTTTCATGGGTTAGGATATGATGAGATGATTATGAAACCTATCTCATTTCAACATGTTATAATATAATGAAATTTTTATAGTAACCATTTTATTTGATGGCTTATTATATGATAAATGTTTCATGATCTTATAGAAAGAATAAATATGTGTTTAATTATGTGATTTGTTGGACCTATATCTCCTTTAAATTAATTGGGTAAATATTTATATATCATGTGATATAGACATGGATGGAATGGAGATTGAACCCAATACAATATGACAGGGATTACACTGTGGATAGTGTTGTGTCCCACCTTGGAGGCATAGCTGACCATGTGTAAACCTGATTACATGTACACAATGTTATGCATGAACCTGATTACATGTTCAAAATATTATGCATGAACCTGATTACATGATAAAAATGATATGCATGAACATAAGTACATGTTCACAATGTTATGCATGGACCTGGTTGCATGTACACACGTTTATACGAGGGCCTGATTTCTTTTCCATGATTTAATAAGTGAATTTTTTCTATTTAAACTTGTTGAAAATGTTATAAACTGCTGTGTATTCCACATGTCAATGTCTAAGTAAAATGTTATACTCTCACGACTCATGTTTTTTCTTTATGATTATTCTCTTCTGAATATCCAATATTTCTTCCATGAATCATGTTTATGATTGGAATGTAGGATATGGTATTCTAATGTCATGCTCATGATGTTATATCCTTATGCTTCTATCAGTCTTACATATCTTTCTTGTTTTACATTACATAACATTTTAGATATCCATTTCTTTTGATTACCTTCCCTAGGTCATGAAGACAATTTTTATGTAGGGTATGACTATGATGTGTATTAAAGGGAAAGATCTTTATGAGCAATGTTGAAGAACTTTCACCATGTTAGAATATTATGTTTCTATGTTTTCAAATGCACTATACTATTAATTCATTAGGCAAGTATTTTTGTAATGTATTGAATACTCATCTAAAATGATGTAATATCCATTTATGTTAATTTTAAGTTGAATTATCCACATTTTAATATGTTTATTTTCATGTAATTATGATGATCAAATAATTTAATACACTAAGAATTAATGTTATTTGGTAATAAAACAAAGAGATATATGTTTTAATAACTCAGAAATATGTAATGTTTCATATTTGGGTCCTAATAGTTGGTTTCTGAGGTATAGTTTATTGTAGATATGGATAATTAAAAATAGGATATAAATGGTGGTGGAATCTATATTAGATATGAACTATATTTACTATAGACGAACAATTTGATATTTAATCATTTCCTGAAATAACACCCTTCTATTTGTGTTGAATCCTTCGATCTAGTGGTAGATGAATGATGTATCAATGCTTTGGAAAATATATTTTATTTCATGGGATGTTTAGAACCTTAAAAGGAAAACCTAGATATTTACTATTTTGACGGCAAATTTGATTGATTTTGGATATTTGTTAATAATACTAAAGAGATATGTGATTAATTCCATAGAATGTAACAAATTAAAGAATATTTTTCATATAGAAATAAATTTCATTAGTTTTTAAACTCATAATAGCAAAACAATTATACAAATTGAGGAAAAATGAGGATCATTTAATTGGTGGGAATGAAATGATTTGACAATTATGGACACATATTCACTAATTTGTATTTAGGACCTTGAGAGTAAAATTAATTTATTTTACATAGGATTGAAACCGAGTTTATATAGATATTTTTCCTTATAAAAATATAATAGTAATGAGACATATTTTCAATGTGATGAGAAGGTATAAATGGAGTTTTTCGAGGATCATGTATTTCGTGAAAAAAAATCCCAAAAAGTGGTATTAATGGAAGGTAATGGTAATAATATGTTGAAGAAATCCAAACATAAGAAAATATAGTATCAATATTCTAATAACTATGGTAAAAAGAACCCTAGATAATGTATTTTGACGATTGAATATTCTTTATGATATAGAATGTTTGGATATATGGCATGTGACTACAATTAAAAAGATCATAATAATGATCAGAAAAAATAAATGAAATGTCATGAGTAATATGTTTTAATTATAATGAGATGGGTCATTATAGAGTGGTTTTCCAAATATAATAATAAAAGATAAAAGTAATCAAGATCTCAAAAAGAAAGGTGTCGCTAAATCATAATTGATCGCTTTGGAAAATTTTGGACTATTTGGTGATGTGGTATCAGGTAAATTACATATTTACTGAGATGATTCAAATTTATTAGTTTATTTTATGTCTATAAATTATTTTATTTATATTAATTTTTATGATAAATTGAAAATATCACATCAAGAAAAGAATCTTTCACTTTTGTTAAAAATTCCCAAGGGGTGGTATTAAGGTAAAATAATTTTTTAAAAATATTTTCTATATGTATGGGTTTTACCTAAAAAACTTATTATATTGTAACTTATAGAGTTTTATGTTATTATAATTATAGATTGGATTTATATTTATAATGTTATCATTGATTTTAGGGAAAATAATTTCTTTTTTGGAATGACTTGCAGTTTTTGTACAAGAATGAACTCACACCGCTAATAACATATCACGAAGTTGTGGAATTACTTAAGGATGGAAATTAATGTTACCTTGATCATATTGTTAAAAAGAAAGAATATATTCAAGTTAATTATGTTCCAAAAGTAAATGAATATATGGATTTATTTCTTGTTGATTTTCATATTATTATTCCTTATAGAGGGTATGATTTTAATGTTATATTTGTGCCAAATACTAAACTAATGTCAAAACCCCCTTATCAAATGGATCATGTAGTAAATTTGGAATTGAAAAATAAGTTTTAGTAATTTCTTAATAAAGGTTTCACTCATCCTAGATAGTCACCATGGGGTGCTCTTATTTTATTTGTTAAAATGAAATAAATTTTATTTAGTTTTTCATTGATTATAGAGTCTTGAATAACATCACTATTAATAAAAAGATTCATTTACCTCATATAAATGATTTTTTGATTAACTCCAAAGAGTAGTAATTTTTTTAAATATTCAAATTTATCCTAGATACCATCAGTTGAAGGTGAAAAGGAATATATTTTTAAGATGTCCTTTCACACTAGATATAGTCATTACGAGTTTTCTTTTGTGACCTTTTTATAAACTAATGCACTGGTTGTTCTCGTGGATATATATATATTTGTATTACTATTTGGAAATTATTTTATAATGTTTATTTATGATATTTTAGTATATTCTAAAAGTCATTAGGATAATTACATACACCTATGGATTATTTTTTAAAGATTTAAATGAAAACGTCATATGGTAAATTTATTAAATTTGAATTTTGATTCCATAATATTTCATTCCTCATGCATGTGGTTTATAAATATAAAATAACTATTTACCATTTTAAGGATAAATTAGTTGAAGAATGTCCAGTATCTACAAATTTCAAAAAGTTTTATAATTTTATTATGTTATAAAGTTACTAATAGTAGTTCTTTGAGAACATTTCGCAGTTACCAAGACCACTATATAAGTAAATTGTAAATGAATTTAATTTCATATTGAGTAAATAACATTATTTATATTTCCAAGAATTTAAAATAATCCTAGTGAATAATAAATTTTTGGCCCACCATCTACAAATGGTGAGTTTTCCATCTACTACGAATCTTATTTGAAGGAACATGGTTATGTTTGGATGTAGAATGATTCTGTGATTTATTATTATACACATCAATTGAAGTATCATTAACTAAATTATTTTTTATTTAAATTTATATTAATTTTGTGTTTTTTTCGTTAAAAAGTTAGAGGCAACAATTATATTGAGTAAAGTCATAAATATATATTGATATAAAATGTTTGAATTATACAATTAGTTGAACATGAAAAAAAAAAGAATATGGTTGGAATAGTTTAAGGACTATGATTTTAAAAATAATCACTATTTATGAAAATAAAATAGAGTTGAAAATTAATGGAGTTGAAATGATAATTCATTATTAAAATTTCTACTTATGGAACATGACACTTTATTAAAATATTTAATGATTGTTTTCATAGAAAATTTACATAAAGGAATTTCTTATGTTTTTTTTAAGAGTCAGTTCCATCATCAATGTTAGAAATAATTAAGTAATCTAAAAAAGAATAACATAATTCTCACAAAAATATGTTAATGTTCAAGAATGGTATGTTTCAAAAATATGAAGTTTGCAAAGAATGTGTTTTTAGATTTATAAAAAAGTTGTATGTGACAAAAATATCCTAGTTGAAAAAGTAATTAATGATTGAAGATGACATATCTCACATTTCTGTTCATCACATTTGTAATAGGTTATATAGATAACCTTCAAATTATTACTATTGGGTAGGAAAAAAATATATTATAGAGTTCACCATGAAATATTTAAAATTTTAACTGGTCAAAAGCTAAATGAAAAGTAATGAAATGGATGATTTATCTTTTTATTATACTAAAGTGAAAATGGGAAAATATATCTATGAATTTTGTGTTCATATTTAAAAATACATCTCAATGTTATAATTCAATTCAGGTTATTGTTGATCAACTATCGGAATATTAAAATCGTCTTCCAATTTGAGGTACTATATCTTTATATTAAATTTGTAGACATTATCTTAATGAAATTTTTAGGTTATTTTGTGTAACTCACTCCATTGTACCTAACCATGATCCAAGGTTACTTATAATTTCTAGAAATACCTATAGAGATAATTGGATACTGTGTTAAATTTAAGTATATCTTTTGATCAAGAGTCTAATGGAAAATCAGAGAAAACGATTCAGACATCACAAGACATGTTTTGTACTTATTTAATGGATTACATTGAAAGATTAGATTAATATCATCCATTACTATAATTCTATTATAATAAATGTTTCATTACAATATACATATGGATCCTTTTTATGAAATGTATGGAAATTGATTTTAGACTCCATGTTGTTGGGATAAATATGGAGAAATAATGTCTTTGGGAAAAAATTGGTAGAAGTGATTATTGGGAAATTAAAGGAGATTCATCAGTATATAATGGTATCAAAAAGAATTCAGAAAACATATATAATATATTGGAGGAAATATCTTTCAGTTGGTGTAGGGGATCATGTTTTCATTAAATCCTCTACATAGAAAAAAGTTATGAATTTTTATTTAAATGGAATGTTAATTCCATTATTCATTTGCCTCTTCAAAATTCTAGATTAGGTTATATATGAATGTTACTGAGTGTCCTTGACTCCATTTTTATCCTAGTAACAGGATGTTTTTAATGTATCAATATTAAGAAAATATTTTTTGGATACATATCACATTTTGAGCCCTTAAGTAGAAATGTTAGAAGAGAATTCTTAGTGTGAGAAACAACTAGTTAAGATTATTGATTAAGGATAGAATGTATTTTTAGTAAGGTTACTCATCCAGTTAATCATTTTTAGAAACACAGTATGTCTACAGATGAAACATGGATAATTGAAAACATTATGAAGGAATAATTTCCCTAAATGTTTAGATAAATAACAAAATTTAAAGGATTCAATTTCTAAAAGGGAGTAGAATGTAACAACGGAGGTAATATTTATACTAAATAAATATATCCCTTTATTACTATTTATAGATTATATTTTATATATTAGTATTCATTATTATACTATTAAGTAATTTTTCATTCAAAAATGAATTTTGTTTATTTTTACTATATTTTTTACATATATTATATGGTTTTATTTAAAATATTATTTTACAAATGTTTGAATATTAATTTGTAAAAAATAGAATCATTTTTAATACAAGCAATTCAAAATAAATATAGATTTAATTTTTTGGAATTTACTGAAGAAATTATATTTCTAGGTGAATATTATAAAAAACTAATTTTCCAGAAAAATATATTCTATTTACAAGTATCTAAATAGTCTCTTTTATTTGGATTGGATTTAAAATTTAATTAGTTTTTTTCTATTAAACACAGTCTTGAAAATTTCATTGGAATTAACATTATACCAGAATTTTGTATAAAAAATTTATTAATAATAAAAATGCCTTTTTTAGAAGTCTATTTGTTAAAAAGATTTCAGTTTTTTTTAAATTTTCTTTATGCCACATATAGAAAATAAATTTAATAAAATATAATCCCCATTTGGAATCAAAATTTAAAATTTGATAGTAATTATACTTTTATTTCGGGTCTTTAGAAAACCATAATATTTTAAAAGAGGAACATCTTGTTCGATAACAAAAATGTAATGAGACACACATATTATAAGAGATTACATAACCCCGAGACTTTATGAGGGAATTTTTTATATAATCTCAATTTTTTTATTTCTTACAATTCATGAAACACCAGTTTTAAAAGAAACAAAATACTCAATTATTATATTATTATTTAAAACATTCGCATTATAAGTTATATATTAAGTTTGCAGGTATGAATTAGGCTAAATAATTTATGAAAATTTTATTCTTTGTACACCTATAAAGTAAATTCAATGGTTACATATTTATTATAAATTAAATATAAATAATTTAAAAGAATAAAATAATATTTATTGAAAAAACTGTATTTTTCTAAAAGGAGGATTAGTCATTCTTTACAAATATATTTTAAAATGATTTTTTAAAACTTTTCGAAACTTTATGTTTCCAAATAAAATTAATTTTTAAATCTACTTGTATAAATTATTTTTTGTAGATTTTTTTATAATTTTTTAAAGTGTTAATTGTTTTGATGAATACTAAAAAATAATTATTTTCAAAGATATCCTTCTTTTGAATTATGTTATTTTCAATGTTAAGTTATATTTTAAATAATTTTAAAATTAATATTAGTTCAATAATATTAATATTTTTCTAGTATAATTCATTTTAATCAATTTCATTTTTAATTATGTTATAATTGTTTTTAAATATTTGAATGTTTTCATTTGGAAAACTTTTTTTTCGAAGCATCAATAGGTTTAATTTTAAATTTAATTATTACTTATGTGAATTAAATTATTTAAAAAGTTTAAATATCAATTATCAAAATAATTTAAATTACATAACATGTAAAGCCTAATTTCTTGCATTATGAATAAAAGATATAGTAAAAATTAATTACCACAATTAAAGAGAAAACATGTTTATCGAGGGTTAAACTAAGATGATAAGCATTAAAATGATGTAAAAATTGTCCCAAACACATTTTATAGACATATTTAAACTATATCACCCACTAGGGTCAAAAAGGAACCATTTTATTGAATTTATGCATAACAAAAACCTAGGTATGAATTTATATTTTCAAAAATTCTATGAGTGTCCTCCACCTTATAAAAGGTCTATACCTCTCCTATTCTATTCCACTTACAAAATTGTTTTTTTTTTCAAAAAATACCGACCAAAATACCTTATTTTATCCTTTATAAACATCATATATTCCATGTTTTGATTAAAAAACCAATGTATGAATTAATTTGGTGAAATCCTAAAGGAGTTATCTAGAGAAGAGGTAACATTCCTAAATGATCATTTATTTTGTTTCCCATTCCACCAACCTAAAATATTAATAAAACAATAATATATATTAAAATAATTTTATTCCATATAATTATATGTTATTATTTTAGGGGTTTCACCTATATCCATCTTCCCTTCCATGAAATGGGATTGAAACCATTGATCATGTGTACGGTAGAAAACCACCTCACGAAATGATGTAATTCATTTTCCCTCACCACCTTTTACGAATTGATATAATAATTTATTTAACATATATATTTGATATTTATGATAATATTATAATTATTTAATTATAATATCATGTGTATCGTCTTACTTTCCATGCATTTCAAATTATGATAATGTCGCTCGAGTGTACAACAGACTACCGCCTCACAAATCGATGTGATTCAATTTTGTTACGAATAATTCCAATGAAAAGTAATAAATATAAATTTACTATATATATGTGATATTTATGAAATTATATCAATTATATAAAATTAATATATTAGGCACTTCTTTAACCTTTCACTTGATAGGGGAATGATATCACTAGTTATACATACATATAGCCAATCGTATCGACGAAACGATGAGATTAAGTTTCCATGTACCACATTTATGAATGATTATAAAAATGTATAAAATGAGTGAATATTATATTTAAATAATTAACATAATTTTTTATATGATGAATATATATCCCATTCCCATGAACCCAATCTTCCATGACAAACCATACATGAGAAAAAAATGAAATTAACACCCAACCCAAGTGTAAAAATGAAATATTATTAAAAAAGGGGTAATAAGATATTATAAAAGGATCATATATTATATTATTAATTTTAATAAGGTTATTTTATAAATTAATAAATCCTTAAAAACACTATACATTACGTTAAATTTTGGTTAATTAAAGGGAAGCATGATATAAGGGACTTCGTATCAATTTCCTTTCACTAGGACATATTTTATTATTGTTCACTAAATTTATTTTATATGGTATAAATACTACCTCTTTTACATGTAATATCATGAATAATTAATATTACCTAGAAATGTATGTTTCAATTTTAATTATTTCATCTAATGGCATTTGACATTAAAATTACAAATTTGTATGCAATTTCAAAACATAATTTCCTTTCCTTATGTTATATTACATATCTATTTTAATTGTTATTTTTATATTATGTGTATAATATATTTTGATTATTTTGTGTTTTATTACCCATTTTTTTATTTTGATTTAAATTTGTTACACATAATCAATCCATTGATTAATCGTTACTTCAACTGTATGATCATTGTAATGGATTCCATCTCAAAATATATTTTATTGAGACATATTTATTTGTATTCACCTATAAATTTATATGTGGTTTATATATTGTCCCATTGATGTATTTAAAATTAATACCTATTTTTTCATGATGTTAAATGATTCGGTACAATTTTACCCTTTCAAGGGGTTACAGTTTTAAAGTAACCAAAGAGGTAAGAATTTATTTTTGTAATCTCGCTTTCTTTTGGGATTACATTTACTCTTGTTGAAGGAATATTATCATTTATCCTTAATAATATCTAATAATTTAGATATCCCTATTAATTATAATGTATATTCATATTTCATAAATTTTAAGTCATTTAAATATATGTAGTTTACATTGAAATTTATTTTATTTAATGGGAAAATTATTGTTAATCTATATTCATTAAATAATATAGAAATTTGTTGACATGGTATATAGTCCATGAATTTAATTGACCATTTGATATATGAAGAATGAATTGGATATTATGATATGTATGTGACCTATTTAGATACATCTCATAAATTCATCAATAGACTCATGAGTCAAATTCATCATCCAGCCTTAGTTAAATGGGTTTTTTGTGTACACAAACACGATAGTTTTAAGCTATCCTATGGAAGGTCTAGATAGTATAAGATCCTGATTCCTAAGATAATAAGATACAATTGTTAATAATTTTATTCAATAAAAATTTAGTTATTATTATCCATGATAATTTCAAATTGATATTATATATAGAATGAATTTTAATTCATAGTTTATCAATTAAATGATATTTTTTCAGTTAATTAACATGAAAAATTGATTATACCTTAACTAATATTGATAGTAAAGTTATTTAAGTAGCATATGTGTTTGGTTATTTACCATTTCATATTGATTGTTTATTATCAATTTTTCATAGTCAAGTCATTTAAATGGAATGTGTGTTTAGTTATTTTCTTTTCCATATTGATTATTCCATATATATGCATGAGAGTCAAATTATTTTAATGGAATTTGAGTTCAGTTATTTACTGATACTTATTGATTATTCCTTACCTATCTATAAAAATCATGTTATTTAAATGGAATTGGTGTTTAGTTTTTTTATATTTATGCATTGATTATTTCTAATCTATTCATTATAGTCATGTTATTTAAATGGAATTTGGGTTTAGTTTTTAACATTCCATATTAATTATTCCTTATCAATTCGTGATAGTCATGTTATTTAAATGGAACATGTGTTTAATTTTTTATCTTTAGATATTGATTATTCCTTATATATTATTGATATTTAAGTTATTTAAATGTAATTTTTGTTCAGTTATTTACATTTCTATAATTATTATTCCATATATATTGATGATAGTCAAGTTATTTAAATATAAAGTGTGTTATGTTATTTACCTTTAGATATTGATTATTCCTTATATATTCCCGATATTCAGGATTTTCAAATGAAATGTGTTTTAAGTTATTTACATTTCTATATTTATTATTCCTTATCTAATAATGATATTCATATTATTTAAATTGAAATTGTGCTCATTTATTTACCTTTTCTTATTAATTATTGATTAACTAATCCTGATAGTCAAGTTGTTAAAATAATATTTATTTATTTATTTACCTTTCCATACTAATTATTCCTTATATAATCATGATAGTCAAGTTATTTATTAAATGGAACATGTGTTCATCTATTTACCTTCCCTGTATGATTATGCTTTTTGATTCATGATAGCTTTCATTATACATAACACTTACTAAGAATTTCATCTCACCCATATTTTGTTTCTTTTTCCATGAATATAGGATGTGTACTATGAATGATATGGAAGGATATTCTAGAGAGTATAATGATATTCTCAAAAAAAATTATTTTGTAATTTTTGTATTCAACTGTAATACGAGACTCATGTATTTATCTAGTTTCCCAAGAATATTAATCTTTTCATTCTATTGGTGTGTGATTGATTATATCTTATGAAAATGTAATAAAATAGACACCAGATCTTGGATACTGGGGTTGGGGTCACTACAATTGGTATAATATCATGTTAAATATAAACCTTATGGACTAGATTTAGGGAAATATATATTCAAAAACATAACCCCATTCTAGAATTTGAGGATAAGATAAAAAAATCATAATTTTTTGGTAAGGAAGAGATTATGTGTGTTTTCCGTGAAACACATCTATGTATAGATACTAAATGTTGAAATGGTTCTAGAACAAATGTAACTAGGGGTAATATCTATAAAAGTGGTACATTGGGCTTATCCCGAGTGTTATATGGTACAAAAAATGGGACTTAATATACACCTAGTTTGACACTCTTAGAGGATATTATTTAGATAATTTTTTTTTCAATCCATTATGAATTATTTAAATTTATTGGAGAAAATAATAAGGTAAGTTTAGAATAAGGTTTCTAAGATTGAAAACAATGACTCTTGATTTATACATAATATAAATTATTAAATAATTTTCCCAATACAATTATTGTTTCTAACACTAGGATTTGTGGTTTTATTCAATGATTGAATCCAAATGTTATTGTCTTAATATTTAATATTAAGGTAAATGCGGTGACTGTGAGAAAACAAATGGGGTGATAATAAGAGAGAGAGATATCATGATTATTTATAATCTGTTGTCACAAAAAAAGGATAAATAACCTATAAATTAACCAACACTTAGAGTCACAAAAATAAGAGATGTTTTGAGTTCTATAAGAGCTTGTGTGGTTGAGACCATATATGAAATAAGGATTTATTTTATTCATTTCATAAATCGTGAAAGTGACACCTTGGAATGCGTCTCAAAGAATGTGAAAATGTTTTATGTGTGGAAAAAAGGGAATAAAGCATTAACATTATAAAAAAATGATGATTATAATATAGAGAGATAAATTTCATCTTAGGGATCCATTTATATGTAATCATCTTAAATATAAGGAACATTGGAATTATCTGAGTTGATTTCCACTTTTAGAGGATAACTTCTTGAACAAGGGAGGACATATGTTCAAATTAAATAGTTGACGTATTTATTAATATTCTAGAATTATATTTCATAATTATTTTGTACCAATGGTATTTTGGTTATATAAATCTTGAAACATCATAGGATTGAGTTAAATTTTGGAATATTATATGTATTAATTAGATTAAGTGTTATAGATACAATCAGGGGTTTCTGATTTTAAAATTTATCATAAGTTAAATGTTTTAGACAACCATTTACAGGTTTAATTTTATGGGATTCTACCAATATTAGGGATATTTTTTTCAGAAATATATGGAAATAAAAATCATTGGTTTAGTACATGTTTTAGTGAAAAATAAATTTAATGAATAATTACTTCACATTTTATGGGAAACAGTTTAAATTTATTAGCGACGTTATTGGTTTATCTTACCTTTTATGTTGATGAAATTATGGGTTATAATACTTTGGGGACATTATAGGAGTTATGAAAAAATAATTTTAGAAAAAGGGTAACTTTTATATCTGGTGACAACCCGGAACATTCGGAAATGGCATGGGGCTTCAACCAACAACCAATGGGTGACATGGGTGTTGCCCCTACCATTGGTCTATGTGATGTTCTAGTAAATATGTAATTTTTTTAACTTAAATGATTTGATGGATACATTTTAATTTTGAACTTGTGGTGTTACTATTTATTATTAAAGATTAATGAATTGTATTAAATAATATTGGAAAATTTTATTGGTTTTGGGAAAAAATTTAAAATAGTTATAAAGACTTGAAACTCTTTTATGGTACTTGTAAACCATTAAAATTTAATTTCAGTGCTTCAGGCATAAAAAATTCAACATTTTGGAAGATCAATTCTGGTAGCTAGTTATGAAGTGTTATTTGACTGATACAAAACTGAAGGATAAAATCAGACCTATGAAATAAAGATATAACAAGTATATATAATTCCTTAAATACTTTGACAGTAAAATAATTCCTCAATTTTAGGAAAAGGATCTTGAAAAAAAAATTTATTATTTTTCCATCGTATCCAGTGAATAAAATTTTCTATTGAATCATAATATATTAATGGTTTTGAGGTCCTTAACATTATATTAATTATTCACTTTGTTGAGATAAATGATATCTGCCACTCTCTTTAATTATTTATTCTATTAATCTATTCTTGTATCTTCACTTGCAAAAAATGTTTTTCTATATAAAAACCTAGTTATATGTTATTATAGATGACCTTTTCACTTCCATTTATCTCTTATTAAGAAGATGTTCTATTAAAAAATATTATGATGTTGGTTTTTAAAAAAAGAAATTGTCAAATATCAGACACATGATTTTTGAAAAAAAAAATTAAATTGTGAGGAAGTAATTTATTTAATATGGCATGAAATCAACTCCCTAATATTTTAAAAGAGGAAAATAATGTTCAATATAAAATTTTAGACATAACACGAATCATTGAAAAAAATATAACACCCCAAGAATTGATGAGATATTTCTTTTTTAATAAATTTAATCTTTTTGATAGCTTGAAATACATGCAAACCCAGATTTAAACGAAACATAATACTCGGTTAAAATATTATTATTTAAAATGTGACCATTATAGCATAGGCGTTATGTTGGTTGGTATGAATATTAAAAAAAATTATTAAAAAATTATTCTTTATACATGTATAAATTAAATGGTCATATATATATTATAATAATAATAATTATTATTTTAAAGGAAAATAAATGTTTTTTGAAAAAACTATATTTTTATAAAAGTAATTTTAGTAACATTTTGCGCACCCAATTTAATATAAAATTATACAAATTTTAGATAATTTATGTGAAAACAATTTCACTTTTTAAATATACATGTAATAATTATCCATGGTTGAATTTTTAATAATTTTCTAAAAAGATTAATTTTTCTGATAAATAGTAAAATACACTGATTTTTAAAATATTTCCTTGTCAATTGTATTATTTACAAGGATAAATTTTATTTTAAATTAATTTAATGGAAAATTATTTAAATTATATGAATTTTTTTGTCATTGGAGATGATTTTATTTTTCATGCAGAAATAAAAACTGTTTAACCTTTTTAATGTTTTCTTTCAAAAACCTATTTTTTGACATATATGCATGTATAATATTAAATTTAATTATTCAAATTCTATAATATAAATAATAAAAATTTATTTTCTATTTAGAATAAGTATAATTTATATTATATAAAAATTTAAACATAATTTTTTACCATTATGAACAATAAATGTAGTAAAAATTAATTACCATGGTTAAGGAGAAAATGTTGGATGGAAGAGTGATGGAAAGAGGGGGGTGAAATGCCTTTTAAAAATGTTTTAACAATTTAAGAAAAAGTTAAAGAGAAGCGGAATTAAAAGAGGCAAGACAAAAAATTGATAACGGAGTTCGGCTTAAATCCCAAGCCTACGTCTCTGCTCCCAACTCAACCGTTGATAGATTTATATGACAGCTTGCTTTTTAATGGTTGTAGCAAGAAACCCACTAGACTTCAAGGCAGCCTAGAAACCTATTACAGCTTGCTTTTTATTGGTTGTAGCAAGAAACCCACTAGCCTTCTTACAGGTGAAGGCTAGATCACCTATGACTCAAGCCTTTTACAGGGAAGGCTTGACTAACCTCTTCACACCTTGAAGGTGGTGTGAAAACCCAAACAAAGAGAGGATGAGAGAAAGAAGGGTTTGTATGCAAAAACTCAAAATAATGCTCAAAATGATAAAACAATAAAAACCGTAAAGAGGAGAAGTCTTGGGCGCCAATGGATTGATTGGTGATGATGAAGAGCGCTCCCAAGCTTCTATGGTGGTGCTCCTTGGATGTGGAAGTGAGTTGGAGCAGGTGGGGATCCTTGAAGGAATGCGCCAGAGGTTCGCCAAATGATCGAAAAATGTTCCCGTGGGCTTCTATATGTTTCTGGGGCTTCCTAGTCCTCTATTTATAGGAGAGGAACACTCAAATGACCTTTGGGGGTCTTCGGAGCCATTGGAGAGGCCTTCTGAGCCGTTGGGAGTCAAAAGTACAAGTCTGGTCAAAGCCCAACGGCTAGTTTGACTGGGCTCACCGGCTGGCCGGTGGTGTCTCACCAACTGGCCGGTGGTCCACCGGCTGGCCGGTCCTGAGCCACCGACTGGCCGGTGTCCAGACAGAGAGCAAGCTCTCTGCCCAGGTTCTACCGGCTGGCCGGTGGTCAGCCACCAGCTGGCTGGTGACAATACCGGCTGGTCGGGGAGCTCACACCGGCTGACTGGTGGCTCTGGACAGTAAGCATTGCTACTGCGAGAGACCACCGGCTGGCCGGTGGGAATCCACCGGTTGGCCGGTAGACTCAGAGAGTCTACTTTCAGTCCTTCTTGGCCCAACTC
Source organism: Viscum album (assembly GCA_963277665.1). NCBI lineage: Eukaryota > Viridiplantae > Streptophyta > Magnoliopsida > Santalales > Viscaceae > Viscum > Viscum album. Next base: position 914,208,321 of record OY728145.1, read on the forward strand.
CTTGGAAACCTTTTTCCTATAAAAAAAACACTTGAAAACAAGTTAGAACAAAATAAGAGTGATTGTGATCATTGAAATCCAAGAGAGAGGGGTACAATAGAAAATAGGTTTAATGTGTGATAAACTAAGAAGATATATGTTAAAAATATACTAAAACATTTCCTTAACCCATTTTATTGAGATATTTAGATCTTATAACCTATAAATATGTAAAATGTACAATCTTTTATGCATGTTTCATGATAAAAAATGAGAATCACTTTATCATTTCAAAAATTCCATGTGTGCCCTCTGCCCACATTTAAAATGGTACACCCTATCCTCTCCGCGTCACACTTCCAAAACAAATAGAATCAGAAATTGAATACCCAAATCCCTTAATTAATCTTCTCCCAAAATCCTACAACAATATTTTATGAAATAAAACCTAATTAGTCTTTTGGTGAAAACCTAATGATATTTTATAAGAAAAAGTAACGTTCTTAAACATTAATTTGTTCATATTACACATCCTTATAATATTATCAAAAAATTATTATTTAATAAAATAAATAAATTAAATATAATGAGATTTTTTTACGTTATGTCCATGAACTATATCTATCCCCTCTTCCGTCAAATGGGCAATGAAACTGCTGATCATGTATAGGACAGACTACTGCCTCATGAACCGATGCAATTTTTTTCCATCACCACCTTTAAAACCTATATATAATTATGGGAATAACATATTTATATGGTGTTTTATGATATTATTATACTTTTTTAGTTATAATATATAATTTATTTTTTTAATATCCATGTCATTTAAAATAAGATAATGTCACTCATTTGTACGGTGGGTTGTCGCCTCACAATGTGATGGGATTAATTTTTCACTTATGCTTTATAGGTAAAGTAATAAAGAAACATTTATTGAATATATGTAATATATATGACATGATATTGAATCTATAATATTAATATATTACACAATTTCTTAACCTTTGACCTATTAATGTAATGATATCTTTCGTTGTGCGTACAAATAGTCTACCATCTGCAGGAAACGATGTGATTACTTTTGCGCCTCCAACATAAAATAATGGATCGAAAAACGTATAAAATTATTGAATATTATATTTTTAACATTAATATTATTATATTTATTATTTATGGATATCCTATTCATAAGAACCAAAGCTTATATGAGAAAACATGCCTGAAAAAACAAGGTAGTTAACACCCGAAGCAAGGGAAAAAATGAAATATTATTTATAGGTAATAATATTTTTTAAATGATAATATATCATATTTTTAAAATTAATATGGTTATTTTATAAATTAAACACATTTTTTAAATACTTTTTATAGGAGGTTAAATCTAATTCAATTAAAGGGATGTGTGAGGAAAGGGATTTCATCTCAATTTCCCTTCATTAAGACATATTTTATTACTGTGCAACTAGTTTTTTTATACAGTTTACATAATTACCATTTTACATTTAATATGATGAATTATTCATATTTTATGTTATATTATGTTTTAATTTAAATTATTTAATCTATGGGTCTTTGAATTGAAATTTACCAATTTGTAGGGAATTGTATAACACTATTTTTTTCATTGGGTTATTTTACTTCTCTATTGACTTTGATTCAATAATATTTTTTGTTAAATGTTTTTTTTGATTAATTTTTGTTATATTTTAAAAAACTAGTTTTATTTTAATTTTATATACATAATAAATCCATTGATTAAACCTCACTTCAATATTATAATCATTGTAAGATATTTTGTCTCAATTTCTATTTCATTGAGACATATTTATTATTATGAACTTATTCATTTTTTATACTAAATATACTTCCAATTAGATATATTTAATATGACTACCAATTTTTTCATGATTTTAAATTTTTAAATTATTGTTTAATATTTCAAGGGTTTACAATTAGATAGCTACCAAATAGGTAATAATTTATTTTACAATCTCACATTATTTTTGGAATTTCATTGAAACTTATTGAAGTAATCTTGTCATTTATCCTGCATAAGATCCAATAATTTAAAAATTCATATAATTTATCTAGGAAATTCATATTTCTTAAATGATATATCATTTATATACTTGTATATTACTTTGATAGTTATTTGATTGGCTAGGGAAATTATTATTAATCCACATTACTTACTCGATAAAGAAATTTATTAATAAAGAATATAGTTAATAAATTAATTTTATTATTCAATATATGTTGAATTTTCTTCATATGAATATATGAATGGGTCCCAATGATAGATGGACACTAGATGCATCAGTAGTCTTATGAGATGATTCAGTTGGACAGCCTTAGGTAAATGGGTTATGGTTTATACCTACCCATTTGTTTTTAAATATATTTTGAAAGTCTTTCGCAGTAGATGTATCCTGATAACTAAGATCAAGATGCCTAATATTTATGAACATTTTTCCTTATGATTTCAGTTATGATTATCAATGATATTCTTTCAATGATATTATCTCAACATGAATTTTTATTTTTAGTTTATCGATTAAATGACAATTGTTTTATGTTATTTACCTTTCTATATTGATTATGATTTATCTATTATTGATATTCATGTTATTTAAATGGAATGTTTGTTTGGTTATTTACCTTTCAATAATAATTATTCCTTATCAATTCATGAAAATATTGTTATTTAAATGGTATCTATTTTTAGTTAGTTACCATTTCATATTGATTATTCCTTATCTATTAATGATAGTCAAGTTTTTTAAATAGAATGTGTGTTTTGTTATCTACCTTTACATATTTATTACTATTTATCCATTAATTATATCCATGTTATTTAAATTGAATGATTTATTATCTCTTTATATTTTCATATTGATTATTACATATTTATTCATGGTATCCATATTATTTAAATGGAATTTTTGTTTAGTTATTTAGATTTATATATTAATTATTCATTATCTAATCATGATAGTCATGTTTTTTAAATTCCATGTTTTCATTTATTTACCTTTCCATAATGATTATTATTTATCTATTCATGATAGGAAAGATATTTAAATCTCGTGTGTGTTCTGTTATTTACCATTCCATATTTTTTTTTCTTATCTATTCTTGATAGTCAAGTTATTTAAATTTCATGGGTGTTATGTTATTTACCTTTCCATATTGATTAGTCTTTATCTAATTATGATAATCAAGTTATTTTAATGGTACATGGGTTCAATAATTTACCTTTATATATTTATTATTTCTTATATATTCATTATAGTGAAGTTCTTTTAATGGAATTTTTTTTTATTTATTCGACTTTCATTATTTATTATTCCTTATCGAATCATGATTGTTATGTTATTTATTAAATGGTTTTTGTGTTCATAATTATTTTTCCATGATAATTATGCCTATTGATTCATGATATATTTCATTGTACTTAACCCCTACAGATCTTTTGAGATCACCATTATTTATTTTCCTTCAATAAGAATAAATGAAGTGTGTTATGAATGAAATTAAAATATATTCTAGGGGGAATAATGATATTATGGAAAACATTGTGTTGTTATTTGTGTATTGAAATGTAATATGGGAATCATGTATATGTCTTGTTTAACAAGAATAATAAAAATTCAATCATTTATGAATTGATCACCTATATTATATAGTAATGTAATAAAGTAGACACAAGATCATAGAATCTTCAGTCAATGTCATTATATTCATTATGAATACTAACATTGGTAAAAAATTGTTACCATAAGGAGAGTTAAAACATATAAAAATGGTTGAAATAAAAATGATATAGGTTAAAATTACTTAAAAAAATGAATAAATACAATTTTATTATCATATATTAGAACAATAATATTTATTATTATAAAATGGTTCATTTTTGATCCACTTTTATTGATTAAGACATTAATATATTTTTATGCTTTTTAAAAATTCCAATTGTGTCATCTCACTCACTAATGAAAGGAAGAACCACTCTCCTCCCTTTTTAAAAATTTAAGAGCCACTTATATTAGCAAATATATAACCAAATACATTAAATATATATATTGACACATCCTTGAGGGGATTAATTTATAATAATACCTTCATATTAACTAATTAAGTAGAAACTAAAAGTTGTGTTTCTAAGATGATTTTTTGTTCTTAACTGGGTGTTTTCTTTTTTATTTATTCATAAACAACCTTTATTCCTCACCTAAACATTATGATATAATAACATTAATATAAACTATGTAATTAAATTTTATTATAGTTATGTTATAGAACTTTTTATCTACTTATCCATCAAATTGAAAATGAAAACATCTTTCATGTGTATGTGCGGACTACCACATCAAAAAGAGGATGCATTTCATTTTTCATCATAAACTCTTTAGTATAGTCACAATAATGGATCTAAATGAAATTAAATAATATTTATGATATGAATTTCATATTTCAGTGGTAATAAAATTATATAATTGTTTCTTTACAATTTAGCGAAAAATATAAATAATGAACTTGTGCACGTATATACTACCACCTCATGAACTAATATATGTTTTCTTTGACCACTACCTCACATTGGTTGGGAAATATATGTGGATTAAGGTAATTAAAACAATATTTATGATATAATCATCATTATATCATGTTATAATTATTCTTAACTTTTTTCCCTCATGTTCTTCGACAAATTTAAATGTTACACATGTGTATGTATGAACTACCGTATCTATGTTGTGACGTATTCATTTTTCATAACAAATTTTCATGGTTTTCTATAAAAAATATTTAATGTAAAATAATAATAATTATAAAATTATAACAATTATGGAAATGATATATTCATGATGCATTTGACCATAGTGAACCTACCAAATTAATTTTGGTCAGATGATCTAAATATCCTCAAAACATATGGAATGAACTCAATTGATTATGGAATTTAATATAACCTGAATAAAAATAATTGAAAAGTAATAATAAAATTGAAAAGGGTATAAATAATGTAAATAATTAAGATTATTTTATTATAGAATAAGATAAAGAATGTATATTGTGATTCTGACTCAAAAAAATGACAATTTACCGTAAAAACTAATTTTAAATTATATATTGATTTATTTTCTAAATTTATGTACACTATGTAAATATTGTTTAAATTATTCTATCGATAATTTATATAGTAATTAATAAGTTATAAAGGAAATTTTAGGTACTTTTCTCTTTCTTTCAATGGGTTTCAAAATAAATATTTTTATATATTTTATACGGAATGTTTTGAATTTCATTATAAAATGAAATTAGAATGTTCTATTTTAATATATATGGCTTGACTATGTTTTCTTACCATAATATTTATTATTAGTTATCAAGTCTCTTAAAAAGTTTAATTTTTTTTTCAAATAATAACATATTCAACTGATCTATGATTTTTTCACACATAATATTTTTTAAAAGGAAGATCTACTTCAATTCATTTCTATATAATTATGGAAAATATTTTCATGTGGTTCAATCGAGTCTTTCAAGGAATTTAGGGTGAAATTTTGTTAGATTAAAAATTTATTTTCATCCTATGGTATATTATAAATATATATAATGACTGGTGATCCCGATATAGACTAAATTATGGGTGATCTTACTATAACTTATATAATGAGGGATCTTGATATAATATTCCAATATATTGGAAATTTTACTTGTCTTCAAAATAAATGAGGTATTCAACCGGGAATATTATCTTATGTATTCAATATGAATGACGTTATTTATGACATGATTGAATATAGGTTATGAATATAATTATGTAAATTCACTACAACAGTTTCAATTTTATTTCTACTGGTTTAAAAGTTTTTTTCAGAAAAACAGGGTTTCCCAATATAGATATGATTCATTTTATGTGCAAAAATAATAACGTGGAAAAGGTAAGAATTATGGGTTTTAATGTATTTTACTAGACAAAAAATTTTATTTCTTTTCTATACCTTACTATTATTCTTGGTATCATTCAGAATTTTTAAATATATTTCCTATGTTTTAAGGAGGAGTAAGAAAAAATGAAAGAATAAAGTCAAAATTCATGAATATTTTTTAAGAAATTAAATTACACTACAACAAAAATGGGCACGGGAAGCGCTAGCCCTTTATCAGCGTTAAAAAAAGCACTGGTAAAGGAGGTATTTTCCAGCACAAAAAAATTATATTTCAAAAAAAAGCATGAAAAATAAATTATTGTTATATAATTATATTTATTCGTCTATAAATAAAATATATATTTTTTAAATATATTTTATATACTTATAAATAGACTATTACATTTAATAGAAAAGATATTTAGTGAAAATAGATTTAAAATATTTTAAAAAAATATTATTAATTAATAATTTGATAATTATTATCGATTAAAAATCATTTAATAACAATTTGATGACACAAAAAATCAAAACAATTAATAAAAGATCTAAAATAAGTTGAAAATGTAACTCAAACTTCAAACAGCAATAACTTTTGATCTGGGTTTCTGTTTGAGCTCTACAGCATATCGAATCGAAGCATGCGATGAGCTATAGGCACTTGTGACCCAGGAGAAGACTTTTTTCATATTTTTAGAGCCCAAAAAGGCCTATAAGGCCCCTAAAACTGAGTTCTTAGTCGGGATACCCCGATTTGTTAACATTTTTGCAGGTATAACTTCTGATCCAGAAGTCTGTTAAGCCTGTACAACATATCATATCGAATATTGTTTCATTTTCTTCGATTTTACTGGTTATAGAGTTAAAAAGAGATTCTATATTATATGTTATGTTCATTTTAACATTCAATGGATTTTCAAAGACACATATATATGTATTTATTCTTATGTGTTTGTTTGTGTGCGTGTGTGTGCTGTATATATGTATGTATGTACTTATTTATTTAATTATAAACACACTTAAAAAAATAATTCATAACTGTATTTAAAACAAATCTTATAAGTATATATTAATATAAAAATACATATATGGATAAAAAATTATAACCAATAATATATATATAAATAAATATATATTAATATATATTAATATACCAATGAATATATATACTAATATATGAATAAATATATTTATATTAATAGGAATATATATCAATATAAAAATTTAATATAACTATATATATATATATATATAAAGAAATATATCATTAAAAAGAGAAAAAAAACGAAATAGTATAGTGGTAAAGGTGAAACTGTGAAAAGGGGAGGTTGCGGGTTCGAGTTCTTGTGGAGGCAAAGGTGGTGCATGCGTGTGAGGATGCGCAGGAAGCGAAACGCACGAGAGAAATCCAAGTGTTGATAAAAGGGTGGTAAATCAGTGATAAATTCTCTCCCTACACATTATTTAATTTTTTTTAAATAATTTTTTTGTCTTTTATCAGCGCTTTTAAGAAAATCACTGATAAAGGCCACTTTTATCAGCGCTAAAAAACAACGATGATAAAGGGGTCTTTTATTAGAACTTTTTTTGGGCTAATAAAAGTGGCCTTAATAGCGCTTTTCGGAGCGATTATAAAAGGGAACCCCCCCCCCCTATATGAGCGCTGAGCTTTACAACAGTTTTTTAGCACTGTTAAAGCCTGTTTTGAGTGCTGATATAGGCTGTTTTTGTAGTAGTGTTATGTTTCGTTTTAAAAGTTTTATATTTTGGAAATAGGGGATACTGAGTGGAAGTTCCCACTATGTAATATAAAAGTTGGTAATGTAATGTGGTAATATAGTTCTATAATTATATAAAAGTAAAGGATCTTGAGGAATGTGAGAAAAATGATTTCTATCTAAAAGATCATGATTATGATTTTTTTTAAACATGAGTCCTTATAATAAAATTTTAAATAAATAATAAATTATCAACCTAGGAAAAAACATCCCAGTGGGAATAACTCCATTGTAATCCCAAATCATATTATATTAAAAATAATGTTATGTATTCTTAATCCTATAAACCCCATGCGACATCAAATCTAGGTATAAAAAACATAATATTCTTTATTACCACAATATTGTGAACCAAAAAATCATTGAATTTCCTCAATCATTTGTGGTTAAATAAAAGTCTTCATGTTATATTATACCAAATTTTCACCTTTTATAAAAATGACTTGGGAACCTCTATGATATAAAACAAACTCAATCTCATGTTATTCAAGATCCCTCTGGAAAAAACAAGACATTGAACTTTCATGGATCACACCCCACATCACACCATAAGAAAAATTATACAAACTAATACTTCACAAAATGGAATAATATAATATAGAAAACCATCACCCTAGTTATGCTTGTAAAATAAAAAGAATATGAATCAAACCATAATACATGTAATGACCCTAATTTTTTATCAATGTAAGTTTCATTTTTATAATTATTTCATATAGTATAATAAGAAAAACCCACCTTAAGAACACTAAAAAAACATTATAAATTAATATTGAATAAAAGTAGAGGTATTTCTAGAAGTTAAGGAACCTTTACCGATAAAATAATAATATAACGTTAGTAATAGTAATACGAACCTTTTGAATAGTAAACTGACCAATAGAATTTTAACTTCACCCATGGAATTATAAATGAAATATAGGTGTCTTATAAATGGAAATATTATATAATTATGTCATAGTATAAGTAAATAAATGTTTGAAAAATTGTTAATTAAGTGTACATATTTTGGTAAGTAATAAAAATTTGATTATACTTATATGATTAACTTAATAAATTATAATAAATTTATTTTCATAAAATAAATTTATAAATTAAAATTTTATTTTCATATGATTTTAAAATAATTTTATGAGACCTTAAATATTTTTTTAGAGTGTTATAAAATGAGTTATAATTTTAAAATCAGTTTTTCCTAGTAAATAACGAATTTAATTAAAAATTAAATTTATGAAACATAGAAAATTATTTTCGTTAAATTATTTTCATTTTTGAATTTTACTCATCAAAAAATGGTTACGAGGAAGTTTTTGGGTTTTTCTGTAATATTCGATATTTTAGTGAATAATAAAATATGATTACTTATAGTATATATACATTATAAGTTAAATACAATATTTCTTGAGTCCTGGAATATGTAAGAAGCATTGATTATTACTCAAATGATCTAATTAATATATTTAGTCTTAATAATCAACATGATTTATTTTCTTGAGAAAAATATTAAACTAATGAATAAAGTAATGAGAAAACTCCCCTCTCCTCTATTAGAAATACCACCTATTCTCCACACACTTTCCAAGATTTTATATTAGTAAATATTCCTTCCACTAATCTTCCCAAACCTATCCCCCAATTTTATGAGCTCTTGGTCTCATAAATAGTCAAAAAATCTTTCCCTAAGCAGGTTTTCAAGGAGGAGAAATTCAAGAGGTAAATTCATCTTTCCTTTTCATTTAAACTCTTTTAAAGTTGTTTTCTTATTATCACCTCACAATATCTTAAAAAATTGTATGATGACTGTATTACCTCACATATTATATAATTTTATCATTATAATGGAAGAATATAGCATTAAACCCCTCTATTGTCCCTTTTATTATCAAAATAGAAACATCGTTCGTGAGGTGTTAATTTATCGGCTTTAAAGATGAAAATTTTTCATTTTCATAAAATTCATCAAGGATGGTCATAAAACCTTTTTTAAAGTTAAAAGAATGTAATATATGTATTATATCATATTTAATTTTATTGAATCATTATATACACATTGTGTTTAATAATTATAAAAAACAAATTCATTGCGAATAGAGACCTCCCAAAATAATCCAAATGATTATCACCAACATATTATCTAATGAATACTTATCATCCAAAATAAGAAAATGAATTATATAAAAATATAAACTTATATATGTTAATTAATAACTTATTACTTCAATTTTGTAATTATATTTCCATTTTATATGAACTACCATACTCTTATATAAGAAAAGCGATTATGAAAACTAAGAAAACAAGAATTCCCGGACGATGTAATTGAACACTATAACTCCTAAAAAAAGAAAAAAATGAACATAATAAATTTATAATAATTAAATTACATGTATAAAAGGTTGTATAATTTTTAATTAATTAATCTAAAATTATTATTTAGGACATTAAGATCAATTGAATAACCATTTCAGACCTAAGGGTAGTGGTTATACACAAACGCCACTATTTTCCTTTAGGTTACACTTTCCCTGTATTTAAACAAATCTAATGATTCTTTGTTTTTGTATTAATCTTCTAAAATATGATAATATGTTCCAAAATCATGTATCTACATCCTATAATCCCTCCTTGATGGTGTAATACATGTTTTATAAAGGTTTCCTTTTCAATTCTTCTCGGTTATCCATGCCTATTCAAGGTAAATTCCCAATTTCATACCTGATTCCAAGAGCAATCCATAAATTTTTTTAAGAAACAATTATATTTATAACATCTCTCATTTTATCATTATATAATATATTGGTTAATTTATAGTTTTAGGGAAAAATATTCCTTTTCTACATTAAATTTTCATTAATATTTTCCTTAAAACACACTAAAATGTATCATTTCAAATATTTATTGAACACTACATTTACAGGTTACCTCTTAAATTAGACATCAATGGTTATAATCCACACCTATACTAACTTATTAATTTCAATTGAAGTTATAATCTATTAGTTCATGGAATCATTTATGATATCATCATTTATTATGCATTGTGACATGATTATGATACCCAATTCTTTCAATGAGTAACCCTTATATTTATTCTTATTGTGGTACAAATATTAATTAACATTTTATGATGGGAATTCCTAGATATAACTACAATTAATTGGGTAATGTTTAATCCCAGGACACATTATGTTGGTACATGGTGTGAAATTAATTCAATTATGGGACTTTGTCCCCCATATCTTAAAAGAAAGCCTTGACTCATATTTATGTCATGGGATATAATTTTTAAAAATTCCTATGATTCCATAATTATATTTTCCCATGTTATAAATTTTATTATTACTTATGTTTATTCATTTTCCATTACTTTTATGTCATTATATTATGATCTATCACCCATGTGTTATTTTTTATTCCTATGATTATTTCTTTATTGGGATTTTTAGCTCATAAATTTTTTTCATGTATTCCACATTTTATCCTTTGATGTTATAAGAGAACAATGGAATTTAGGATATCATTATAAATATTTAATAAAATATGTTTTCAAGATGTTTAATTGTGTGCCTAATTTTATACAGATTCTAAACATTACAATCCAATTCTTGTAAATTTATGTTTAATTATACTTAAAATCATGTAATATTATGTTTAAAAGGATAAGGTGTTCTCAATACACCTATATGTTTAAAATTACATAAAAATAATTATCTTATCTTTTATAACATTATCTTGAAACTTTTAACACCCAAAATATGTAATGTAATAGTCTATGATGTTCAAATCCATTAAAATTTTTCTAGAAAGTTAATAAGTATCATATAATTAATATTATAGATGAAGTCACAAGAATTTTGAGTCTAACAAATTATCATGCATCATTATCCTGGAAAGAATCATTGAATATATAGTCCTTATTTTTATAATATTTTTTTTGAAATAATTATGTCATACTGTAACATGTTTAAAATAAATTCATACATGAACTATAAATTTTAAGTGAATCTGGTTAGTATATTTAAACCTAAATTAATATATTTGATTAATGGTTTTTAAATATATCATTTACCATGAATTAAAATTCTTTTCTCAGGGGTTTATATATGATTTTTCAATGGAATAAAATAATTTTTGTTTTGATTAGATAATTGTAATTAAACATTGAGATTTATTTAAAATTTTTATATGTAAAATTTTATTTAGTTTTTTATCATGATTTAAGGTATACAATATTTTGTACACTTGATCCATGATTGGAGAGACACTAAGAGTTTTGAAAAATATAGATCAATCTTATTGACGAGAATATACTATCATTTATCAATTTATTATGCATTATTACCATGTATATGTTTAAGGGAACATTCAAAATGTCGATACTATACAATTTACTAATACTAAAAATATTCATTGGAATTAATATCACAAATTATAAAAAACAATGATGTAGGGACTTTCTCAATAAAGTCGATGAACTTCATAAATTAATAGTGTCATGTATTATTCCATTCATTCTATATACCAATTGTCCAAATCATTTTCCAATCATATTTAATTACCCTACTTTAATGACATTAAAATATTATAGAGAATTATTGGAATGGGTTTAGATGCACTAATTATACCCTCTGTCGATATTTCTCAAATTTTATCAAAGGTAACTTTAAGGGGAATCCAAGCTAGTGTTTTATTATATATATTAAACATTGATATACAATTTTTTATATCATAAATTGATATTAATGGATGTATGTTATCAATTATTTGATTTTATTTTCATTTATTGTATATTTTGATGAATCATTTTATGTTATAATATGGATTCCATTGATTAGATTGATGTTCCCATGTTTAATGAAAAATAATTTCAACTATGGATAGTGATGATTGTTAAAAACAATTTATTGTAAGGTTTCGATCATATATAGTTATTAATCATTTCATATGAGTGGTAAAAAATATCCTTTGAAGGAAATTTATATATATAATTTGTGTATTATTATGACTATGAATTATAGTTCTTTAAATAGAAAATGTGTTGTATGTAAAAAAATGGTGATAAGATGTTCACATTAAAAAAAGTTCATTTTTTATGTGTTGAGACATAATATCATGAGTTCTTTAAAAAATTTAGAAAATAAGAATAAAATTATAATTCACTTTAATTGAATTTTTTTAGGATATCAACAGAATATATGATTATAAGGAATGAATAGAAAAAAAAATAGAAACATATTTCACAATAGTTTCGAAGAAGTAACATAATGTATGGGTGTGAATGAAGAAAATTAGTTAGGGAATCAATGAAATGTTAATTTTAAGCAAATTAATTGGGATAGATTCCTAATATATAAATCTAGGAGAAATATTTCTATAAAAAACCATAGGGAGTAAATTATTGTGATATTCCACAAAAATGATATATTATAGCATATAAGTATCTTTCCATAACATTTTTAGTTTTATATTATATTATATGGACAAAAATTGGTTACAATTGTTAAAAAAATACAATAATATAATAACATAAAAATATTTTTAATAAAACATTTGAAATTATTTCATATATTTTCAAATGTATTATATAATGTTTTGTATATTGACAAATATGTCACTTTCAAAAAATATTAATTACATCTAATGATATATATTTCTTAGAAAACTATTATGGTATAATATTAAAATTGGATGTCAATTTTTCACATTAAAATGAAATATATATTACTATATGAAATATTTTCATATATATTATGCGTTTAATTTTAAAGTCCAATATTTAATAGATATTGATGATTTTTTATAAAATGAATAATAAATGTTGAATATCCACGTTAATGATAATGGAAAATTAGATTATAAAATTTTTATATCTAAAAATATGCGATGAAAAGTGGTTAATGTGATTTTTAATCATCATTTTTAAAATTATGCTAAAATAATATAAATGATACCCTCATTTCAAATTTATAATGTTTTAAGGGATTGATTTTAATTGTAAAAATCAGTATACCTCAGATAGGATGTAAGAAGGTATACTGATATTATTTTCCTAATATATAAATATTATGATTATTCAATGATTTAGATGTATATTTAGTCATTTTAGTTTTTTAACTAATTAATTATCCAAATTCTTACCAAAAGCTTGTGAAAGGGAGGAAATGTAAATATAATCATCTTAAACTTATCATCATGTTATATAATAGACTTAATTTTTTTATGAATCGTTTAATGTGATAATGATGAACAATAATAAATTAGATTTATATCATTAAATTATCTTAAAAAATAAATTATATTTTAATTATCCAACACACTTATGTACCGTCCACGCAGGGCTTAAGAAAGAAAGAGAAATCTAGAATGTTTATATTAAAATATTTAATGTGACAAAGGATTAAATAATTAATTTTTTTCATTAATTGTATTAATAATAATTAATTTTATTGAGTAGTCATAGACAGTATCTATGGAGCATGTTTTATGCCAACACACCTCTATAGGCGATGAACATCAGGTTGCAATACTTGTTGTCTCACATGAGAGGAACGATAGCAACACATTGGCAGTCTTTGAAGGTCCTATGGCCATATTTGATAGGGAGGATGTAGATGTTTCCTCTGGTACTATAAATGATAATGGGAGTGGTAGTAGTGAGGTTCTGGAAAACAGAATGCATGTTGGACATTCCTCTGAGATCCCTGCCGGTATGGTGACATAGGATGTTGCTTCAGGTGACTCTATAAATTATATTTCCATTATTTTTAAGGACATAACAGATGTTGTGGGATCACACCCCACTGATATATTCATTCCAAGAATGTTACTAATGTGATTATATAAATTAAATCTTTAGTTTTATGTGATCTTATAGTGGCACGGCTCGTTAAATATTTCCACAGATACTATATCATCAAAAACACATAAAAATGATAAAAATTCTCTAATGACTAGAAGGGTTATGCCAAATACACTACTTTGGAATGAAAATTATTTGGAGAAAAATCAAAAAGCACATATGGAAGGTGATTCTATTTATTTTTTTTCCTCTATGAGTGAATAGGGAATTAAATCTGGCCCCACCCCCTCTCGAATTCTAAGAAGATCAATGAGGGAGAAGGGATCAGGTGGGTCAAAAACAAGAGTTCTAACTGCAAACACAGGTTTAATGAATATTTTTTTTTGGAATAGTCAGTGTATTGCTAACTCTGACACTTATATTGTTCTTAAGACATTTATTTTGACTCACAGACATTTTTTTTCTATGGGTGAGCCTAAGACTATGTTTTCATCGAAATAGTTGCATCTATGTTCTAATGGAAATAATTTTCTTTGTGATTTCTTGGATGGACTTGATACTGAATCACTTTAGTTTTTTTCTAATTCATATTTGCAGTTTGTTAGTGTTTTCAAAGTCTCCTAGAAGATGTTTACCAATGATTTTTCTTATGATGGTTTATGTTCATATTGCACTATGATCAATGCTAAGAATAGATACCAAGATCAAAGACCCCTTTGGCATGACCTTATTATCTTAGCTAACCTTATATAGTATCCCTGGTTTGTGATCGGGGATTTTAATGTCATTCTTACCCGTAGTGAAAAAATTTGACTGTCCCACCCTTCTATCTCCTCAAGAGAATTTATATCTTTTATTGAGGACTGTAATATTATGGAGATCCATCTCACAAGAGCTAAGTTCACTTGCTATAAAAGAAACCACAATACGGTAGTGGTTGGAAAACATGATAGGTATTTCACTAATATCTATTCCCTAGATATATGGGACTCCATATCGAGTATTACCTTACCTAAGAGCAACTCTGACCATCATTCTATTCTAGTCAGTCTTATAAAAAAAATTTAAAACCCTATATCCCTTTTTAATTTAATAATTCTTGGGATGAGGATCATGAATTTACTAGAACTATTAATGCTTTTTTGGATGTCATGTGGAATCACAATGATTCTTTTTCTTGCTTCACTAAACTGAATCACCTTAAGCACTGTTCGAAATGATGGTGTATCTCAAAATCTAAACAAATTGACAAGGTCATATCTTTTCTGGAGAATGAAGTCATTTAATTTCAATTATTTAATACTAGCTCTGATTTTTCTTTATATCCTAAACTATAAATTAGTACATCTTTGAAAGTAAACTATCTTTTGAATCTTAATGACTACATGCGAGAGAACATTTTTAAAACCAAATGGCTTTTGGATGGAGAAAAGAAGACAAATTCCTAAAATTCACCCCAATGAATTAAAAAGGAAAATAGACATCTCGCTTTTCATAGAAATGAGGAAACCCTGATTGACTCTGAGGAGGCTATTGAAAATCATGTTGTCTCGTATTTTCATAATTGTTTCAATTACCCAATGGTTTGCAAATATATTTTACCTAATATCATACCGAATATGGTGACTGTTGAAGACAATGACTTCCCTTAAATCATCCCTATGGATCATTAAATCAATGAAACTATTTTTATCCTCAATCATGATATTTCCCTATGACCTGATGATTTTAACAATGGTTTCTTTCAACACTAATAGGAGATAATTCATTTGGATGTTTCCAAACTTGTTAAAACTTTTTTCTCCAATAGTGTTCTCCCACACGGTATAAATGCAAAATTCCTTACTCTTATTCCTAAGGTGGACACTGCCTCTAAGATTAACCTTTTCTAACCTATTACTCTTATTAATACTATTTAAAAAATTATCTCTAAACTATTTGCTAATAGACTTACCGCCATTTTAAATATAATTGTTTCTTGGAAATAATTTTGTTTCATCAAATGTATGTTTATTCAAGATTAAATATGTCTTCATTCAGAATTCACTAATATCTTAAGAAAAGTCACTAGAGGGGGTAGTTTTTCTATTAAACATGACATTAGAAAATCATTTGATACCATGGATTAGAGTTTCATTATCAAGGTTCTCAAAAATATTTTGTTCAATGACTCTTTCTCTGGTATGATGTGTTCTTTATTCAAATTGTCACCCATCTCTATCCTTGTCAAGGGTTCACCTAAAGGCTTTTTTAAATGTACCAAGGGATTTAGGTAAGGTGATCCTCTATCTCCCATTCTCTTTGCTATTGCTAAAAATAACTTAAGAATATTACTAAAATGCTTTGTGGATCAAAAAAAGATTAAACTTATCCCGGCCTTTAGAAATTTAAATGTTCCTTCTCATCTTCTATATGAAAATGAAATTATTTTGTTCTTACAAGGTGATAAAAGGAATATTCAAAACCTAAAAAATTCCCTATATTACTATGAAGAAATCTATGGTCAATCTATCAGCTGGAGAATGTTTTTTTAGTTCTTTGGGAAGAACATTCCTTCTATCAGAAAAAGTAACATAATATATTATTTAGGTATCAAGGAATGTTCTTTCCCCTACACTTACATAGGGGTTCCTATCTTCTATGGAAGTCCTAAATAAAATTACTTATACCACATTATTGATATTATTACCAATCAACATTCATTTTAGAAGGTTAAATCTCTCCCTATGGCTAGAAGAATTTGTCTTGTGAACTCTACTATTGTCTCCAAAAAGGCCTACTCAATGATGGTTTACAAGTGGAATGATGGTATCCTTATGAAACTCAATTTTTATATAAAATGTTTTTATTGGAATAGTCATATGATTTAACATAGGTTTGTGATCATTTTTTAGGTCACCTATTGTAACACTTTAGACAAGGGTTGTCATGGAATAAAAAATCTTAAGATTTTTATGACTCTCTATAAGAGATGATGACTTGAAGGATGATTAATAATAACTCTTATTCGAAGGTTTTTCTCAAAAAATTATTCATGTATAAACATAAGAATGGAAATTATAGCTAAATTCCTTCTTCCATATAGTGATGCATTAGGAAATCCTTCACCAACATTATTTAAAACTCTAGATGCATAGACAGTACGAATTTTTCTATGAAATTTTGGTTTGATAACTAGACTGGCGTGCCTTTAATCTCTTTGCTTCCTTCCAATACTACTCCTGACAACATCCACTCCAATGTTAGGTATGTTGTTAATTATCATGACATCACTCTCCCAAATACTATCAGTCATGTTATCGACAATTTTCCATTCTCCAACTCATAGTATTTTATAATTTGGGAACATGCTAACAATGGTGTTCTAGATTCAAAAATATTTTACCTTAACATTTTCATAAATACGGACATTGGCCTTGATTGGTTGAAAGCTTTTAGTAAAACTTGGATTAATACCTTGAGACTTACTCTTATTTGGAGTATTGCTTATTACATGATCCCCATTGAATCTTTCCAACAATCTTTATGGATTTATCATTTCTCTATATGTCACATGTGGAACCCAAACAGAGGGGATTCTAATCATTAATTTCTATATTGTTCTATATCAACAGCCCTTTGGAATTACATTATAGATATTTTTGGCTGCAGATGGTTTCTTATTGACTCTATCTGCTCTCAAATGCAGCGTTTTGTTAATTATAAATCTTCTCATCAAATCAAGAATCTTTTTCTGACTAAGGTGTCTAAAATCTTACATGTGATCTGGTATGATAGAATTAATATTCATTACAATAATTGCTCATCAAGGCTCAATACTGGTAAGTCACAGATTCTCATTTCCATTCGGGAATCTAACTCAATTCCAAAAGCCTATTGTGACAACATTGTTGGTGGCTTTGATATCCTTCACTGACTTTAGATTGGGGGTCCTTACTGGCTACCATGATTCAGTTTTGTGGTATTCAGGAAAGCTCTACTTCTAGGATAGATCAAAGTCAATGTCGATGGTGCTTCAAAAGGAATCTCAGGACCTGTTGGATGTGGTTCTATTTTCAGAGACTATCTAGTTAGGTGTCATGGTTTCTTCTATGAAGGCTGTGGTACAAACTTGTATTTGGAAGAAGAAATTATGGGGGTTTTACATGTCATGGGGTAGGCCAAACAAAAGTGTTTGAATAATCATTGTATTGAAAGTGATTCAACTACAATTGTCCAAGCTCTTTAGAAGGGGTGGTGCATCTTGCCTGGCCGCTTACATCCCATTAGATGAATTTCCGTGCTTCACTCTCGGATATCAACTAAATTACTACTCATACATTTCATAAAGCGAACATGGTTGCTGATGGTCTTTCCAACAAGGGGGTCAACTAGGACATTACATTGCAGGATGACATGACTAGTGATTTTCACCCTTTTTACGGTAAAGATTGTATGAAATTTCTGTCTTTCAGATTCATGTAACCTGTTTTTTTCAAAAAATTGTGCCTTTGGTCTGTCACTGAGGCACCAACTTAAAAAAAGGAATGGTCTAACATAGAATCATTTATCTATTTATTATCCCCAATCAACAATAAAATAGTATCTATGACCCTAAATGATGGAATATTTGAAAACATTCTATTGAATACAATATATATATATATATATATATATATATATTGGAATCCTTACCCCCTTTCCAAAATACACATAATGTTTGGTTTTCACTCAATATTATAGATTAACCCCTCACTAAACTTCCCATTCCATATTTATCAATCATTGGTCTTGATAAAAGTTTCACCCCAAAAGGCTTAAGATATAATCTAAAGGAGTATATTTAAAGAGAAAGTCAAGGGGTTTAAACTCATTCTTTTATTCCTTATTTATGAATAATTTTCCTTATATTTATTTAAAACCATTTTATTTATGTAACAATATATTATCCCCATGTTATAAAAAAACATTTTAATTAATAATTAGAGTGATATACCACATCCCATTTATATGTATCCTTTTTATAATATATTATTATGTCAAAGTACATGTTTTAAAATCCATATCATTACATTTTTTTACTCTTAAATTTTTTATAATACATGATATCATTAAAAATAATTTTGAAATAGTGTTCTAACAATTCTAATTTTTTTGGAACCTCAAACAAATATTCTTCATTATTTACTTTTAATATCTTTTAGAAACAATTTTCCACTAATGGATATTTTACACTAAAAAATTGAGCAATTGTTCAATATTTATAATTTAATCATATCCTTGATATTCCAAATATAATTTAATTTTTAAGTATAAAATTAATATTTAAACACTTTTTTATCATTCTAGAATTCATTATAATAATGAAATTGAATGTAATTAATTGATGTAATTTTTAATCATATTAAACTTGCATAGAATGGTTGATTTTCTAATATTGTAAAAATATACCATTATCTTTAAAATGGTGGCTTTTATAATGACATCGAACATAAAAAATAAAACTTTTTTTAATAAGGAAATATTGTAAAAGTATCTTTGGATTATATTGAAGCCATTTTAAAAAAATGTATTGTAAATCCCCAAACGAACAATGCAAGAAACGTTAACCCAATAAATAATTAATGATACTAAAATAATAAAATGGAATAATAATAATGAAAATCAATCTAAATCAACTGAATAATTAATAGATTATTATTATATTGTATAATAAATCAAATTCAATAAAAGGGATGTGTGAGGTAAGGGATTTCATCTCAATTTCCCTTCATTAAGACATATTTTATTACTGGGAAACTAGTTTATTTTATACAGTTTACATAATTACTATTTTACATTTAATATCATGAATCATTCATATTTTATGTTACATTATGGTTAAATTTGAAATATTTAATCTAAGGGTCTATGAATTGAAATTTACCAATTTGTAGGGAATTTCATAACACAATTTTTTTCATTGGGTTATGTTACATACCTATTGACTTTGATTCTCTAATATTTTTTGTTAAATGTTTTTTGATTATTTTATGTTATATTTAAAAAAATCAGATTGATTTGAATTTTATATACATAATAAATACATTGATTAAACCTTACTTCAATAGTATGATCATTGTAAGAGATTTTGTCTCAGTTACTATTTCATTGAGACATAGTTATTAATATGAAAATATTCATTTTTTATACTGATTATTCTACCAATTAGATGTATTTTACATACCTACCAATTTTTTCATGATTTCAAATTTTTAAATAAATGTTTAATATTTCAAGGGGTTGCAATTTGTTAGCTACCGAAGAGACAAGAATTTATTTTACAATCTCAGATTATTTTTGGAATTTCATTGACACCTATTGAAAGAATCTTGTCATTTATCAAGCATAAGATCCAATAATTTAAATATTCGTATAATTTATCTAGGATATTCATATTTCTTAAACGATATATCATTTATATACGAGGATATTACATTAAAAGTTATTTTATTGACTAGGGAAATTATTATTAATCCAAATTCCTTACTCGATAAAGAAATTTATTAATAAAGAATATAGTTAATAAATTAATTTGATTATTCAATATATGTTGAATTTTTTTCATATGAATATATGGATGGGTCCCAATGATAGATGGACACTAGATGCATCAGTAGTCTTATGTGATGAATCAGTTGGCCAGCCTTAGGTAATTGGGTTATGGTGTATACCTACCCATTTGTTTTTAAATATATTGTGAAAGTCTTTCGCAGTAAATTTATCCTGATAACTTAGATAATGATGCCCAATATTTAAGAACATTTTTCCTTATGATTTCAGTTCTGATTATCAATGAGATTCTTTCAATGATATTATCTCTACATGCATTTTTATTTTTAGTTTATTGATTAAATGATAATTGTTTTATGTTATTTACATTTCAATATTGATTATGCTTTATCTATTATTGATAGTCAAGTTATTTATATAGAATGTGTGTTTCGTTATTTACCTTTCAATAATAATTATTCCTTATAAATTCATGACAATATTTTTATTTAAATGGTATATGTTTTTAGATAGTTACCATTTCAAATTGATTATTCCTTATCAACTAATGATAGTAAAGATTTTAAATAGAATGTGTGTTTAGTTATATACCCTTGCATATTTATTACTATTTATCTATTAATTATATCTATGTTATTTAAATTGAATGATTTTTTATCTCTTTATATTTTCATATTTATTATTAAATATTTATTCATGGTATCCATATTATTTATATGGAATTTTTTTAGTTATTTAGATTTATATATTAAATATTCATTATCTAATCATGATAGTCATGTTTTTTAAATTCCATGTGTTTTCATTTATCTACCTTTCCATAATGATTATTCTTTATCTACTCATGATTGGAACGTTATTTAAATGGAATGTGTGTTCGGTTATTTACCTTTCCATATTTATTTTTTCTTTTCTATTCATGATAGTCATGTTATTTAAATTTCATGGGTGTTATGTTATTTACCTTTCCATATTGATTAGTCTTTATCTAATTATGATAGTCAAGTTATTTGAATGCTACATGTATTCAATTATATACCTTTATATATTGATTATTTCTTATATATTAATTATAGTGAAGTTATTTTAATGGAATTTGATTTTATTTATTCAAAATTCTATATTGATTATTCCTTATCCAATCATGATAGTTATGTTATTTATTAAATGGTTTGTGTGTTCATAAATTTTTTTCCATGGTAATTATTCTTATTTATTCATGATAGATTTCATTATCCTTAAGCCCTATAGATCATTTGAGATCACCATTATTTATTTTCCTTCAATAAGAATAAATGAAGTGTGTTATGAATGAAATTCCATGATATTCTAGGGGGAATAATGATATTGTGGAAAAAAAAATTATGTTGTTATTTGTGTATTGAAAGGTAATATGGGAATCATATATATGTCTTGTTTAACAAGAATAAAAAAAATCAATAATTTAGGATCTGATCAACTGTATTTTATAGTAATGTAATAACGTATACACAAGATCCTAGAATCTTCGGTCAATGTCAATATATTCATTATGAATTCCAACATTCATAAAAAAATGTTACCATAGTGAGAGTTAAAACATATAAAAATGGTTAAAATTAAAATGATATAGGTTAAAATTACTTCAAAAAATGAATAAATACAATTTTATTATCTTATATAAGACCAATAATATTTATTATTATAAAATGGTTCATTTTGGATCCACTTTTATTGATTAAGACATTAATATATTTTTATGCTATTTTAAAATTCCAAGTGTTTCATCTCACTCACTTATAAAATGAAAAAACCACTCTCCTCCCTTTTCAAAAATTTTAGAGCCACTTATATTAGCCAATATTTAACCATATAAATTAAATATATATATAGACACTTCTTTGAGGAGATTATTTTATAATAATACATTCTTATTTACTAATTATGTAGAAACTAAAAGTAGTTTTTCTGAGAAGAATTTTAGTTCTTAACTGAGTGTTTTCTCTTTTATTTATTCATAAACATCCTTTACGCCTCACCTAATCATTTTGATATAATAACATTAATATAAACTGTGTAATTAAATTTTATTATATTTATGTTATATCCCTTTTCATATACTTATCCATCAAATTGAAAACAAAAACATGTTTCATGTGTATGTGCGGACTACCACATCAAAAAGAGGATGAATTTCATTTTTCATCATGAACACTTTAGTATAGTCACAATAATTGATCTAAATGAAATTAAATGATATTTATGATATGAATTTCATATTTTAATGGTAGTTAAATTATATAATTGTTTCTTTACAATTGAGCGAAAAATAGAAATAATGAACTTGTGCACGTATATACTACCTCCTCATGAATCGATATATATTATATTTGACCAGTACCTCACATTGGTTGGGAAATATATGTGGATTATGGTAACTAAAAAAATATTTATGATATAATAATTATTATATAATGGTATAATTATTTTTACCTTTTCCCCTCACGTTCTTCGAAAAGTTGAAATGTTACACATGTGTACGTATGAACTACCGTATCTATGTTGTGACATAATTCATTTTTCATAACAATTTTTCATGGTTTCCTATAAAAAATATTTAATGTAAAATAATAATAATTATAAAATTTTAATAATTATGGAAATGATATATTCACAAACCATTTGACCATAGTGAAACTACCAAATTAGTTTCGGTCAGATGATCTGAATATCCTTAAAACAACTGATATAAACTCAATTGATTATGTAATTTAATATAACATGAAAATAAATAAATGAAAAGTAATAATAAAATTGAAAATTTTATAAATAAAGTAAATAATTAATTTAAGTTTATAATAAAATAAGATAAAGAATGTATATGGTGAGTATGACTCAAGAAAAATGACAATTTACCGTAAAACCTAATTTTAAATTATTTATTGATTTATTTTCTAAATTTCAGTAAACATTGTAATTTTTTTTAAATTATTCTGACAATAATTTATATAGTAATTAATAAGTAATAAAGGTAATATTAGGTACTTTTCTCATTCTTTCAATGTGTTTCAAAATAAATATTTCTAAATATTTTATACGTAATGTTTTTAATTACATTATAAAATGAAATTAGAATGTTCTATTTTAATATATATGGATTGACTATGTTTTCTTACAATAATATTTGTTATTAGTTTGAAAGTATCTTAAAAAGATTAACATGTTTTTTCAAATAATAACATATTCCACTGATCTATGAATATTTCACTCTTAATAGTTTTTTAAAAGGAAGATCTATTTAAATGCAATTCTATATAAAAATGGAAAATACTTTTCATATGGTTCAATCGAGTCTTTCAACGAATTTATGGTGAGAATTTTTTAGATTTAAAAATTATTTTCATCCTATGGTATATTATAAATATATATGATAACTTGTGATCCCAATATAGACTAAATGATTGGTGATCCTACTACAACTTATATAATGAGGGAGCTTGATATAATATTACAATATATTGGGAAATTTTACTTGTCTTCCAAATAAATGAGGTAGTCCGTCGGGAAGATTATCTTATGTATTCAATAGGAATGAAGTTATTTATGACATGATTGGATATGGGTTATGAATATAATAATGTAAATTCACTACAATAGTTTCAATTTTATTTTTACTGGTTTAAAGGTTATTATTTAGAAAAACATGGTTTCCTAATATCGATATGATTCATTTTATGTGCACAAATCATAACGTGGAAAAGGTAAAAATTATGGGTTTTAAGGTTTTTTACTAGACTAATAGTTTTATTTATTTTCTATCGCTTACTATTATTCTTGGTATCATTCATCATTTTTAAATATATTTCCTAGGGTTTAAGGATGAGTATGAAAAATGAAAGAATAAAGTTTAAAGTCATGAATATTTTTCAAGAAATTTAATTACACTACTACAAAAACGGGCAAGGGAAGCGCTAGCCCTTTATCAGCATTAAAAAAAGAACTGATAAAGGAGGGCTTTATCAGCACTGAAAAAAATTATATTTCAAACAAAATTCATGAAAAATAAATTATTGTTATATAATTATATTTATTCGTATATAAATATAATATATAATTTTTAGATAAGTTTTATATACGTATAAATAGACTATTACATTTCATATATAAGATATTCAGTTAAAATTACATTAAAATATTTCAAAAAAATATTATTAATTAATAATTTGATAATTATTATTGATTAAAAATCATTTAATAACAATTTTAAGTCACAAAAAATCAAAACAATTAATAAAATATCTAAAATATGTTGAAAATGTAACTCAAACTTCAAACGGCCATAACTTTTGATCCGAGTTTCCGTTTGAGCTCTATAGCATATCAAATCGAAGCCTGCGATGAGCCATATGCGCTGGTGACCTAGTAGAAGACTTTGTCACATTTTTTGAGCCCAAAAATGGCCCAATAGGCCTCCAAAACTGAGTTCTTAGTCGGGATACCCCGATTTGTAAACATTCTAACAGGTATAACTTCTGATCCGGATGTCCATTAAGCTTGTACCACATATAATATCGAATATTGTTTCCTTCATTTCTATTTTATTGGTTGTGGAGTTGAAACGGGATTCTATGTTATATGTTATGGTCTTTTTAACATTCAATGTCTTTTCAAAGACACATATATATGTTTATTCGCATGTGTTTGTGTGTGTGTGCGCGCGTAGTATATATGTATGTATGTATTTATTTAATTAATTATAAACACACATAAAAAACATATTTAATAAATGTATTTAAAAAAAATCTTATAAGTATATATTAATATACCAATAAATATAGGGATAAAAAATTATAACTAAGAATATATATATAAATAAATAAATAAAAATATATATTAATATACCAATGAATAGATAAACTAATATATGAATAAATATATTTATATTAATAGTAATATATATCAATATACGAATAAATATAACTATATATATATATAAAGAGATATATCATTAAATAGAGAAAAAATGAAATAGTATAATGGTAAAGGTGCAGCTGCGAAAGGGGGAGGTTTCGGGTTCATGTTCGTGTGGAAGAAAAGGTGGTTCCTATGTGTGAGGATGCGCAGGAAGGTAAACACACGAGAGACCTCCTAGTGCTGATAGGGGCGGTCAAGCACTGATAATTTCTCTCCCCGCACATTATTTAATTTTTTTAAATAATTTTTTTGACTTTTATCAGTGATTTTAAAAAATCAATGATAAAGGCCCCTTTTATCAGCACTAAAAAAACACTGATAAGCATTCTTTTATGAGAACTTTTTTTAGTGCAGATAAAAGTGGCGTTTTCAGCGCATTTTAGAGCACTGATAAAAGGGACCCCCCTATATGAGCATGGAGGTTTACATCAGTTTTTTAGCGCTATTAAAGCCCGTTTTGAGTGCTGATATAAGCCGTTTTTTCAGTAGTGTTATGTTTCATATTAAAAGTTTTATATTGTGTAAAAAGGGGATACTGAGTGGAAGTGCCCACTATGTAATATACAAGTTGTTCATGTAATGTGGTGATATAGTTCTTTAATTATATAAAAGTAAAGGATCTTGAGGAATGTAAGAAAGAGGATTTCTATATAAAAGATCATGATTATGAATTTTTTTTAACATGAGTCCTTATAATAAAGTTTTACATAAATAGGAAATTATCAACCTAGGACAACACATCCGAGTGGTAATAACTCCACTTTAACTCCAATTAATATTAAATTAAAATCAATGTTATGTATTCTTAATCCTATGAACCCCATGTGGCATCAAATCTAGGTAAACAAAACATAAAATTCCTTATTCCCACTATATTGAGACCCAAAAAATCATTGACTGCCCAAAATAATTTGTGGTTAAAAAAAGTCTTCATGTTATATTATTCAAAATTGTCACCTTTTATAAAAATGTCATGGGAACCTACGTGATACAAAAAAACTCAATCTCATGTTTTTCAAGACCCCTCTGGAAAAAAAAGACATTGAGCTTTTATGGATTACACACCACATCACACCATAAGAAAAATTATACAAACTAATACTTCATAACATGGAATACTATAATATATAAAACCATCACCCTAGTTATGCTTGTAAAATAAAAATAATATGAATCAAACCATAATACATTTAATGACTCTAATTTTTTATCCATGTAAATTCCCTTCTTATAATTATTTCATATAGTATAATCAGAAAAAACCACCTTAAGAACACTATACAAACATTATAAATTAATATTGAATAAAATTAGTGGTATTTCTAAAATTTAAGGAACATTTTCCGATAAAATAATAACATAACCATAGTAATAGTAATACGAACATTATGAATAGTAAACTGACCAATAGAATTGTAACTTCACCCATGGAATTATAAATGAAATATAGGTCTTATATATGGAAATATTATATAATTATGTCATAGTATAAGTAAATAAATTTTTAAAAAATTATTAACTAAGTGTACATATTTTGGTAAGTCATAAATATTTTATTATAATTATATGATTCACTTAATAAATTATAATAAATTTATTTTCATAAAATAAATTCATAAATTAATTTTTTATTTTCATATGATTTTAAAATAATTTTATGAGACCTTAATTAATTTTTCAGAGTGTTGTAAAAGGAGTTATAGTTTTGAAATCAGTTTTTTCCTAGTAAATAATGAATTTAATTGAAAATTAAATTTAGAAAATTTAGAAAATTATTTTCATTATATTATTCTCATTTTTGAATTTTACTCATCGCAAAATGGTTATGGTGATGTTTTTGGACTTTTCTATAATATTCGAAATTTTAGTGAATAATAAAATATGATAATTTATAGTATATTTACATTATAAGTTAAATAGACTATTTATTGAGTCTTGGAATATGTATGAATAATTCATTATTACTCCCATGATCTAATTAATATATTTAGTCTCAATAATCAACATGATTTATTTTCTTGAGAAAAATAATAAACTAATGAATAAAGTAATGACAAAACTCCCCTCTCATCCACTGGAAATACCACATATTCTCCACACATGTTACAAGATTTTATATTAGTAAATATTCTTCCCACTACTCCTTCCAATCCTATCCCCCACTTTTATGAGCTCTTGGTCTCATCAAAATGAAAAAAATCTTTCCCTAAGAAGGTTTTCAAGGAGGAGAAAATCAAGAGGTTAATTCCTTTTTCCTTTCTTTTAAACTCTTTTAAAGTTATTTTCTTATTATCTCCTCACATAATCCTTAACAAATAGTATGATGACTATATTACCTCACATATAATATTATGTTATCATTATAATGAAAAAATACAACATTAAACCCCTCCCTTTTCCCTTATATTCTCAAAATAGAAACATCGTTCGTGAGGTGTTAATTTATCATCTTTAAAGATGAAAAATTTTCATTTTCATAAAATTCTTCAAGGATGGTCATAAGACCATTTTTAAAGTTAGAAAAATGTAATATATGTATCATATCCTATTTTATGTTTTTG
This sequence comes from Viscum album, assembly GCA_963277665.1. NCBI lineage: Eukaryota > Viridiplantae > Streptophyta > Magnoliopsida > Santalales > Viscaceae > Viscum > Viscum album. Next base: position 914,236,861 of record OY728145.1, read on the forward strand.
AATAATTATATACACATGATGTTTAATAATTATAAAAAAACAAATTTATTTTGAATGGAGACCTCCCAAAATAATCCAAAAGATTATCACCGACATCTTATCAAATGAATACATATCAACCAAAATAACAAAGTGAATTATATGAAAAAAGAAACTTTTATATGTTAATTAATAACTTATAACTTCAATTATTTTTTTATATTTCCATTTTATATGAACTACCATACTCTTATATAAGAAAAGTGATTATGAAAACTAAGAAAACAAGAATTCCAGGATGATGAAATTGAACACTATAACACCTCAAAAAAGGAAAAAATTAACATATTAAATTTATAATAATTAAATTAAATGTATAAAAGGTTCTATAATTTTTAATTAATTAATATAATTTTATTATTTAGGACATTAAGATCAATTGAATAACCATTTCAGACATAAGGGTAGTGGTTATACACAAACCCCGATTTTTTCTTTTAGGTTACACTTTCCCAGTATTTAAACAAATCTAATGATTTTTTATTTTTGTATTATTCTTCTAAATTATGTTATTATGTTCCAAAATCATGTATCTAGATCCTATAATCCCTCTTTGATGGTGTGATACATATTTTAGGAATGTTTCCTTTTCAGTTATTCTCGATTAGCCATGACCATTCAAGGAAAATTCCCAATTTCATACCTATTTCCAAGAGAAATCCATAAAAGTTTTTAAGAAACAATTATATTTATAACATCACTCATTTTATCAAAAAATAATATATTGGTTAATTTATAGTTTTTGGGAAAAATATTACTTTTCCACATTAAAGTTTCTTTAATATTTTCATTAAAACACACTAAAATGTCTCATTTAAAATATTTATTCAACACTACATTTACATGTTACCTCTTAAATTAGACATATTGTCATAATACATGCCTATACTACCTTATTAATTTCAATTGAAGTTATAATCCATTCTTTTATGGAATCATTTATGATATTCTCATTTGTTACGAATTGTGACATGATTATGATACCCAATTCATTAAATGGGTATCCCTTATATTTATTCTTCTTCTGGAACACATATTAATTAACATTTTATGATGGGTGTTCATAGATATAACTATATTGAATTGGGTAATTTTTAATCCCAGAATACATTATGTTGGTACATGGAGTGAACTTAATTCAATTATGGGACTTTGTCCCCCATATCTTAGAAGATAGCCTTGACTCATATTTATGTCATGTGATATGGTTTTTAAAATTTCCTATGATTAAATAATTATATTTTCCCATGTAATAAATTTTATTCTTACTTATTTTTATTCAGTTCCATTACTTTTATGTCATTATATTATGAATTTTCACCCATGTATTATTTTTTATTCCTATGATTATTTCATTGTTGGGATTTTTTTCTCATAAATCTTGATCATGTATTTCACAAGTTATCCTATGAAGTTATAGGAGATCAATAAAATTTGGGATATAATTATAAATATTTAATAAAATATGTTTTCAAGATGTCTAATTATGTACCTAATTTTATAAATACACTAAACATTACGATCCATGTCTTTTAAGTTTATGTATAATTATACTTAAAATCATGTAATATTCTGTTTAAAATGATATGGTATCCTCAATACACCTATATGTTTAAAATTACATAAAAATAGTTATCATATCTTTTATAACACTATCTTGAAACTTTTAACACCCAAAAGATGTAATGTAATAGTCTATGATGTTCTAATCCATTAAAATTTTTCTAGAATGTCAATAAGTATCTTATAATTAATATTACAGATTAAGTCACTAGAATTTTGAGTCTAACAAATTATCATGCATCATTATCCTGGAAAGCATCATTGAATATATAGTCCTTATTTTTATAATTTTTTTTTTGAAATAATTATGTTATACTATCACATGTTTATAATAAATTCATATGTGAACTGAAAATTTTAAGTGAAGACAGTTAGTATATTTAAACCTAAATTAATATATTTGATTAATGTTTTTTAAATATATCATTTACCTAGAAATGAAATTTTTATCTTGTGGGTTTATATATGATTCTTCAATGTATTAAAATAAGTTTTTTGACTAGATAATTGTAATTAACCATTGAGATATATTGAAAAATATTATATGTAAAATTTTAATTAGTTTTTTATCATGATTTAAGGTATACAATATTTTTTACACTTGATCCATGATTGGAGAGACACTAAGAATTTTGAAAAAGATAGATCACTCTTATTGACGAGCATATACTATCATTTATCCATTTATTATGCATTATTACTATGTATATGTTCAAGGGAATATTTATAATTTTGATACTCTACAATTTACTAATACTAAAAATATTCATTGGAATTAATATCACAAATGATAAAAACCAATGATGTAGACACTTGGTCAATAAAGTCAATGAACTTTATAAATCAAAAATGTAATGTGTTATTCCATTCTATAAATCTAACAATTATCCAAATCATTTTCCAATCATATTTAATTACCCTACTTAAAAGATATTAAAATATTATAGAGAATTATTGGAATGGGTTTGGATGCACTAATTCAGACCCTCTGTCGATATTTATCAAATTTTATCAGAGGTAACTTTAAGGGGAATCAAAGCTAGTGTTTTATTAAATGTAATAAACTTTTATATACAATTTTTTATATCATCAATTGATATTAAAGGATGTATGTTATCAATGATTTGATTTTAATTTCATTTATTGTATATTTTGATGAATTATTTTATGTTATAATATGGATTCCATTGATTATATTGATGTTCCCATGTTTAATGAAATATAATTTCAACTATGGATAATGATGATTGTTAAAAACTTTTTATGGTCAGGTTTCGATCATATATAATTATTAATCATTTCATATGAGTGGTAAAAAATATCCTTTGAAGGAAATTCATATATATAATTTGTGTATTATTATGACTATGAATTATAGTTCTTTAAATAGAAAATGCGTTGTAAGTAAAAAAAATGGTGATAAGATGTTCACATAACAAAAATTTCATCTTTTATGGGTTGAGACATAATATCATGAGTTCTTTAAAAAAGTTAGAAAATAAGAATAAAATTATAATTCACTTCAATTGAAATTTTTTTATGATATCAAAAGAATATATGACTATAAGTAATGAAAAGAAAAATATTGAAACATAGTTCACAATAGTTTTGAAGAAGTAATATAATGTATGGGTGTGAATGAAGAAAATTAGTTATGGAATCAATGAAATGTTAATTTGAACCAAATTAATTGGGATATATTCATAATAGATAAATCAAGGAGAAATATTTCTATAAAAAACCATAGGGAATAAATTATTGTGATATACCACAACAATGATATATTATAGCATGTAAGTATTTTTCAATAATATTTTTAGTTTTATATTATATTATATAGACAAACATTGGATAAAATTATTAATAAAATAAAATAATTGAATAACATAAAAATTTATTTAATAAAACGTTTGAAATTATTTCATATATATTCAAATGTATTATACAGTGTTTTGTATATTGACAAATATGTCACTTTCAAAAAAGATTAATGACAAATAATGATATATATATATCTTCGAAAACTATTATGGTATGATATTAAAAATTGATGTAAAATTTTCACATTAAAATGAAATATATATTACTCTATGATATATATATATATATATATTATGGGTTTAATTTTAAAGTCCAATATTTAATATATATTGATGATTTTTTATAAAATGAATAATAAATGTTGAATATCCATATCAATGATAACGGAAAAGTTGATTATATTATTTTTGTAACTAAAAATATGCGATGAAAAGTGGTTAATGTTATTTTTAATCATCATTTTTAAAATTGTGCTAAAATAATATAATTGATACCCGCATTTAAAATTTTTAATGTTTTAAGGGATTGATATTAGATGTAAAAATTAGTATCATTGAGATAGGATGTAAGAAGGTATACTGATATTATTTTCCTAATATATAAATATTATGATTATTCAATGATTTTGATTTATATTTCCTAATTTTAGTTTTTTAACTAATTAATTATCGAAATTCTTACCTAAATCCTGAGAAAGGGAGGAAATATAAACAGAATCATCTTAAACCTATTATCATGTTATATAATAGGCTAAATTATTTTAAGAATTGTTTAATGTGATAATGGTCAAGAATATTAAATTACATTTAAATCATTATTTTATCATAAAAAATAATGTATATTTTAATTATCCAACACACTTATGTACCGTCGACGCATGGATTATGAAAGAATGAGAAATCCAGAATGTTGATATTAAGATATTTAATGTGATAAAGGATTAAATAATTAATTTGTTTCATTAATTGTATTAATAATAATTAATTTTATTGAGTAGTTGAAGACAGTATCTATTGAGCATGTTTTATCCCTCCAGGAATGGTGACACAGGATGTTGCCACAGGCAACTCTATAAATTCTATTTCTAGTATTTTTAAGTACATAAAAGATGTTTTGGACTCCCACCCCACTTATATGTTCATTCCACGAATTTTACTGAAGTGATTCTATAAATTAAAACTTTAGTTTCAAGTGATCTTATAGTGGCGGGGGCCCTCTAAATATTTCCACAACTACTATATCTTCATGAACACATAAAAATGAAAAAAATTATCTAATTACTCAAATGGTTATCCCAAAAACACTACTTTTGAATGAAAATGATTTGGATAAAAATCAAAAAGAAGATATGGAAGGTGATTATATTTTTTTTGTTTCCTCTATGAGTGAATAGGAAATTAAATCTGCCCCCACCCCCTCTCAAATTCTAAGAAGATCAACGAGGGAGAAGGGATCAGGTGGATCAAAAACGCGAGTTCTAACTACAAACACAGGTTTAATGAATATTTTCTTTTGTAATGGTCAGTGTATTTCTAACTCTGACACTTATATTGTTCCTTAGGCATTTATTTTGACTCACAAACAAATTTTGTTTTGCTATGGGTTAGCCTAAGACTATTTTTCATCGAAATAGTTTCATCTGTGTTCTAATGGAAATAATTTTCATGGTGATTTCTAGGATGGAATTGATACTAAATCACTTTAGTTTTTTTATAATTCATCTTTGCAGTTTGTTAGTTTTTTCAAAGTCTCTAAGAAGATGTTTACCAGAGATTTTTCGTATGATGGTTTACATTCATAATGAACTATGATCTATGCTAAGAATAGATACCAGGATTGAAGACACCTTTGTCATGAACTTATTATCCTAGATAACCTTATATAGATCCCTGGTTTATGATCAAGGATTTTAATTTCATTCTTACCCCTAGTGAAAAAATTTGACCTTCCCACACTTCTATCTCCCCAAGAGAACTTATATCTTCTATTGAGGATTGTAATCATATGGAAATCCATCTCACCGGAGATAAGTTCACTTGGTAAAAAAGAAACCACAATAGGTTAGTGGCTAGAAAACATGATAGGGCTTTCACTAATATCTATTCCCTCGATAAATGGGACTCAATATCGAGTATTACCATACCTAAGAGAAACTCTGACCATCATTCTATTCTAGTCAGTCTTATAAAAAAATTAAAACCCTCTCTCCCTTTTGAATTTAATAATGATCTGGATAAGGATCATTGAATGTACTAGAACTATTAAAGCTTTTTGTGATGGCATGTGGTATCACAATTATGCCTTTTCTTGCTTCACTAAACTAAATCACCTTAAGCACTATTCTAATGAATGGTGTAGCTCCATATCTAAACAATTTGACAAGGATATCTCTTATCAGGAGAATGAACTCATTTAATTTCAATGATATAATACTAGCTCTGATTTTTCTTTAGATCCTAAACTAGAAATTTGTACATCTTTACAACTAAACAATCTTTTGAATCTTAAATTCTACATGAGAAAGAAAATTTTCAAAACCATATGGCTTTCAGATGAGGAAAAGAAGACAAAGTTCTAAAATTCACTCCAAAGAATTCAAAAGGATAATAGACTTCTCGCTTTTCATTGAAATGAGGACACCCTAATTGACTCTGAGGATGCTATTGTAAATCATGTTTTTTCATATTTTCAATATTTGTTCAATCTCCCAATGGGTTTCAAGGATATTTTACCTAATATAATACAGAATATGGTGAATGTTGAAGACAATGACTTCCTTTAAATCATACCTATGGATCATTAAATCAAGGACACTATTTTTAGATTCAATCATGATATTTCCCTAGGACCTGATGATTTTAACAATGGTTTCTTTCAACACTAATAGGATATAATTCATTTGGATGTTTGCAAACATGTCAAAACATTTTTCACCAATGGTGTTCTCCCACACGACATAAATGAAAAATTCCTAACTCTTATTCCTAAGGTGGACACTGCCTCTAAGATTAACCTTTTCTGACCTATTACTCTTATTAATACTATTTAAAAAAAATCTCTAAACACTTTTCTAATATACTTACCGCCATATTCAATATAATTGTTTCTTGGAACCAATTTGGTTTCATCAAAGGTAGGTGTATTCAAGATTACATCTGTCTTGATTCGGAATGCACTAATATCTTAAGAAAAGTCACTAGAGGAGGTAGTTTTCTATAAAACATGACATTAAAAAAGCATTTGATACCATGGATTAGAGTTTCATTATCAAGGTTCTCATAAAGATTGGGTTCAATGACTCTTTCTCTGGTATGATCTATTCTTTATTCAAATTGGCACACATCTCTATCCTTGTCAACGGTGCACCTAAAGGCTTATTTAAATGTACCAATGGAGTAAGTTAAGGTGATCCTCTATCATCCATTATCTTTTCTATTACTAAAAATAACTTACGAAGATTACTCACCTGCCTTGTGGATCAAATATAGATTTAACCTATCCCAGCCTTTAGAAATTTAAATGTTCCCACCCAGCTTCTATATGCAGACGAAATTATTCTATTCATACAAGGTGATAAAATGAATATCAAAAACCTTAAAAATGACCTATATTACTTTGAAGAAAGCTCTGGTCAATCTATCAGTTGGAGATTTTTTTTTTGATTTCATTGGGAAGAACATTGATTCTATCAGAAAAAGTAACATAATCTAATATTTAGGTATCCCAGAATGTTCTGTCCCCTACACTTACTTAGGGGTTCCTATCTTCTATGGAAGGCCTAAATACCATTACTTTCAAAACATTATTGATATTATTACCAATCAACATTCCATTTAGAAGGGTAAATCTCTCCCTATGGCTGGCAGAATTTGTCTTGTGAACTCTAATATTGTCTCTAAAATGGCCTACTCAATGATGGTTTACAAGTGGCATGATGGCCTCATTATAAAACTCAATGTTTACATTAAAAATTTTGATTGGACTAGTAGTATGATTTAACAGAAGCTTGTGATCATTCCTTAGGTCACCTGTTGTAATCCTTTAGACAATGGTGGTCATGGAATAAAAAATCATAAGCTTTTTATGACTCTCTATTAGATATGATGACTTGGAGGATGATTCATAATAACTATTATTCCAAGGATTTTCTCAAAAAATTATTCATGTATAAACATAATAATTGAAATTAGAGCTACATTACTTCTTCCATCTAGTTTTCCATTAGGAAATCCTTCACCAACATTATGAACACCTCTAGATGCATAGACAGAACTAATTTTCTATGAAATTTTGGTTTGATAACTAGACTGGTGTTCCTTTAATCTCTTTTCTTCCTTACACTACTACTCCTGACAACATCAACTCCAATATTAGGTATGTTGGTAATTATCATGACATCACTCTCCCTAATACTATCAGTCATGTTATCGAAAATTTTCCATTCTCCAAATCGAAGTGTTTTTTCATTTGGGAACATGCTTATAATGGTGTTCTTGATTCAAAAATATTTTACATTAACATTTTCATAAATCCTGACTTTGGCCTTTGTAGGTCGAATGCTTTTAGTAAAACTTGGATTAAGTCCTCGAGGCTTACTCTTATTTGGAGTATTACTTATAAAATGATCCCCATTGAAGCTTTCCAACAATATTTTTGGATTTATCATTGCTCTATATGTCACATGTGGAACCAAAATAGAGAGGATGCTAATAATTTGTTTCTAACTTGTGCTACAGCTAAAGCCCTTTGGAATTACATTATTAATATTTTTGGCTGCATATGGTTACTTATTGATTATATCTTCTCACAATTGCATCGTTTTTTTAATTCAAAATCTTCTCATCAAATCAATAATCGTTTTTTGACTATGGTGTCTAAAATCTTACATGTGATCTGGTATGATAGAAATAATATTCTTTACAATAATTTCTCATCTAGGCTCAATGCAGGTAAGTCACGGATTCTGATTGCCATTCGGGAAGCTTCCTCAATTCCAAAAGCGTATTGTGACAACACTATTGGTGACTTTGAGATCCTTTACTGACTTTGGATTGGGGGTTCTTAAATGCTACCGTCATGAACTTTTGTGGTATTCAGGAAAGCTCTACTTCTATGATAGATCAAAGTGAATGTCGATGGTGCTTCAAAAGGAAACTCAGGACATGTTGGATGTGGTTCCATTTTCAAAGACTATCTAGTTAGGTGTCATGGTTTCTTATTTGAAGGTTTTGGTACAACCTTATCTCTGGAAGAAGAAATGATGGGGGTTTTACATGTCATGGACTAGGCCAAACAAAAGGGTTTGAATAATCATTGTATTGAAAGTGATTCAACTACAATTTTCCAAGCTATTTGGAAGGGGTGGTGCATCTTGCCTGGCCTTTTACTCCCCATTAGATGAATTTTCGTGATTCACTCTCAGATATCAACTACATTAGCACTCATACATTTCATGAAGTGAACATAGTAGCTGATGGTCTTTCCAAATAGGGGGTAAACTAGGACCTTACATTGTAGGATGACATGCCTAGCCATTTTCACCCTTTTATAGTAAATTTTGTATGAAATTTCTATCTTTCAGATTCATGTAACCTGTTTTTTTTTCAATAAGTTGTGCCTTGGACTTTCACTGAGGCACCACCTTAAGAAAATGAATGGTATAACATAGAATCATTTATCTATTTATTGTCCACAATAAATATGAAAATAGTATCTATGACCCTAAATGAGGGAATATTTACAAACATTCTCTAGAATACAATATATATGTATGGGAATCTTTACACCCTTTCCAAAATACACATAATTTTTGGTTTTCACTCAATATTATAGCTTAACCCCTCACTAAACTTCCCATTCCATATTTATCAATCATTGGTCTTGATAAAATTTACCCCCCAAAAGGATTAAGATATAATCTAAAGGAGTATATTTAAAGAGAAAGTTAAGGGGTTCAAACTCATTCTTTTATTCCTTATTTATGAATAATTTTCCTTAATAATATTTAAAACCATTTTATTTTTGTAACAATATATTATCCCCATGTTATAAAAACATTTTAATTAATTATTAGATTGATATACCACATCTGATTTATATGAACCCTTTTTTATAATATATTATTATGTCAAAGTACATGTTTCAAAATCCATATCATTACATTTTTTTACTCTTAAATTTTTCCTAATACAGGCTAACATTAAATATAATTTTGAAATAGTTGTCTAATAATTCTATTTTTTTGGAATCTCAAAAAATATTAGTCATTATTTACTTTTAATATCTTTTAGAAACAATTTTCCACTCATGGTTCTTTTACACTAAAAAATTGAGCAATTGTTCATTATTTATAATTTAATCCTTTCCTAGATATTCCAACAATAATTTAATTTTTAATTATAAATTTAATATTTAAATACTATTTTATCAATTTATAATTCATTATAATAAAGAAATTAAATGTAATTAATTGATGTAATTTTTAATCATATTAAACATGCATAGAGAGGTTGATTTTCTAATATAGTAAAAATATACCATTATATTGAAAATGGTTTCTTTTATAATGACATAGAACATAAAAAATAATACTTTTTAATATGGAAATATTGTAAAAGTATTTTTGGTTTAAATTTAATCCATTTTAAAAAAATGTATTGGAAATCCCCAAACAGACGATGCAAGAAACGTTAACCCGATAAATAATTAACGATAATAAATTAATAAAATGGAATAATAATAATGAAAATTAATCTAAATAAACTGAATAATTAATAGATTATTATTATATTGTATGTTAAATGATATGTTAAGTGAGTCAATACTCATGGTAATATGTTTTCTTTTAAAACATTACATTAAATGTTTTAATTTCATTTTGTGAACTCTATTTATAATGTGTTATAAAATTTTATACTCATATTATTATTGATATTTTACAATATTAATTTTTTAAATTTTTCTTCGTTCATCAGAGAACTTTATAACCCACCCTTTTTTAAATTAGTCATATTATTTGGGTGACCAAAATGATAACAAACATGGGGTAACATATAATATACTATGTGTTTTATTCATGTTATAGTTTTTAGAATTATAGATAATGAATTTTTAGATTATCATATTACCCCTCAATTCATTTAATAATGATTAATTCTTGGGGAAAAAATATTGGATACAAATAAATGGGGTATTTTAATATATGGGTGATTTAAAGGGTGATGAAAAATATGATTTCTAACAAAGTAGTCATGATTAATCTCTTTATTTAAACTTTATTATGATTTTGGTTTATAAAATTCATTATGAAATGAAGGTGATTTCATAATTGAATATGTGTTTATATAACCTCAAAATTTAATTTTTCAACATGAAAAATATTTCCTGGGTTTTCATGTATTCCAATGTACTAACTAGTGCTAATTTTTTTATATACTTTACTATGATTTATATTCTTATCAAACATTATCAATTGAATTCACTGAGATTAAGGATCAGTATAATTACAATGAATTAAAAGCTTTAGTAATAGTTATTTGATAATAATATAGTGTGTTTAATATCTTAATTAATTTTTAATGAAGAAATGTCCATTGATTCATTGTTTGGTCTCTCCAATTTATTGGATTTCCTAATCAAGTAAAATAAAAAACCTCGAGGTCTTAGGGATGTTGAAACACCACAATATTTTTGAATGTACTCTTCATTAAATAAAACATTTATGTATGATAACATGTGATACAAATTTTTTTTAAATAATAGTGAATAACACATTATTAAAATAAACATCAATAAATTATGAATATAAAAATTTCAAATATATAATTTAAAACTCACTATTTTTGGATATTAAATAAGTCCAAAAACAATTAATGTCCAAAGGGGTAATATTCTATTAAAGTGTCTATTATTTATATTTGTTTTTAATTTTTTAAAAGGAATGTTCCTGAAATTCATAATTTCAGTTTTATTAAATGAGATTCGTTTTTGAACTAATCATGTAGAAATTATATTAGGGTGACTTATTGGTATTTTTTTATTGGTTGATTTTTTAGTGAATAATAAAAAATAATTATTTAACAAATACTAACATTTTTATAAAAGGATTAATAAACTAGAATGAATTAAATGTTTATGATATTTTTGGATTGATAATTTTTTAATTATAAATATAAATTATTTATAAATATTATATTCAATTTAGAAGACCTATTTTTTTGAAAGTGATCATTTATTAAAGTATAATTAATTTTTTGAAATTATATTTTAAAAAAACAATCAAAAGTCTAATATTTATTTTATGAGTTTATTGAAAGCCTCCCTTATCCTGTATTCTAAATATTTCTCATATTGTGCAACTTTACCTAGAAAATGACATTTTAATTTTTTAATGTTAAGAGAATTTATATGTGTGTCACACCTATCACTTATACAAGGACAACACATCTTCTCACCTATCCACACAGTTATAAGAATCCTATATTGACCAATGCCTAAAAAATACCTCCCAAACAACATTATCCATGTCATTGATCTTTTTTTGTTCCCAAAATACCAATCCAAAAAACAGAAGGTTTTTTCTGAAGGATATTATCAAAAGAAGAGGTATACGTTCTAACCAAACTATTTCATGTTTATCTTTTGAGATTCTTTATCCAAATCATATATAGCCATATAATTTTTTAAATAAGTATAATTTATATATATAAATGTTATTATGTTGATATAATAACCATTCTCTACTTTATTTCCATCAAATGGAAATATAAAACATCATTCATGTGTATGTGTGGAGTACTGCCTCCGTGAAGTGTCATATCTTGTTTTTCATCAACGCCTCACATGTATGGTCATATAGATATATTTAATATATGTATATATATATATATATAATATTTTAGACATAATTATGATTTTTAAATATAATATATTTTCTAATTTCATTTCCTCTAATCTTTTTAAAAATGGAAACGTCATTCTTGTGTACATGCAGACTACCTCTTCCATGTATGATGTTTTTACCATTTCATTACCTATTGTTTCGTTTTGGTTTCCGGACTCAAAACGCCCAATGGATCCATATCCAATGATTGATGGACCTGCTTTCCAAAGGCAGGTGTTCGCCGGATGGTCTAACCAGCGACTCTTAAAAACTCACATTGGTCGAGAGGATGGTAATTCGGGCTCATCGCACCATTTGGGGGGGAATTATTACCTATTCCGGGATTCTCTTATAGATTTAAGTTGTATTCATATGTTCGCGAATCTTTGGGTTATACCCAAACATAGTATCCACATATTTAACTTTGGTGGGCAACGGTTGACTAGACACAGTGGTTCTGAATCATTTATGCCCAAGGTTTACCGTCCCTCATTGGATTAATGACCCCAAAGGGTTGGAAGTCGCTTGAGACGACACTAGGAGTGGCGCAGCGAACCGATGTGGAGATGATTGGATCGACCGGTTTTTGGGATTGAACCTCAGGTTGGCTTCCTATGTACCCTACTTAGGAGGCAGGGATCAAAGTCCACATAGTTCGGATTGGTGTCGGGGAACCAACGTGAAGATAGATCGGGTGGTCCAATGGGTGGTGGGCTTGAACCTCATGGAGGCTTCCTACATACCCTGCCTAGGAGGCAGGGATCAAAGTCCATGTAGTTCGCATTGGCTAGGGAATTACGCTCTGGGGTAGCCCAGAATGATGGATTGGGGATTACACTCTGAGGGGGCCCATAATGATGGATTGGGGCTTACACTCTGAGGGGCCCCAGAATGATGGACTGGGGATTACACTCTGAGAAGGCCCATAAGGGGTTGTCATGGTTGATTCTTACTCTAAGCTCACGTGAGTCATGCTCGATTTGAGAAACAAGAGGCAGTAGGAACCAGAGGATCACATCGCGAAAGGTGCATCCGTGAGAAGTGGAGTGGGGCTTACGCATGTGGGCGACCCATGAGGTCAGGGCTTACTCCTAGATGGATGCCCATGGAGATGGATTGGGGCTTACACTCTGAGGAGGCCCTGGAGGTTGGGGCCTACTATGAGATGGACGCCAAGGGCGATAAAGCCCAGCGGGAGAGGGAAAGGGGGTGCTCTAGTGCCCATATCCTCTCTTACAGTGCATGAGGGATTCCTTCTGATGGCTATTTTACCATATCCGAGGAACCCTCAACATGTAGAGGTGGAGAAATGGAATTCCCGAGCTCAGACTTCACATTACCGTGGGAATGTGAACCCAGGAATGCTTCAGGAATCTGCTCAAGGGTTGGGGAAACCCCTTTGCCACTGTTTACCATGGGTATGTGAACTTAAAATGGTGCCCTGATGTGCCTGAAAGTTACACCATGCAGATCCAGTGGCTCTGGTGGGGGCCTCGGCTCGGGGCCGACAAATATGTCAATGAAGGAGTCACAGAGGACTTGGCTTGATCAGAAGGATTTTATCTGGCTCGTGAAATGAGAACACCGAAGTATTTGAGAGCCACCGAGAGGTATGGGTGGTGGCGCCCTTCGCGTGGGGGAGTTCGACGCAGCTGGAGAAGCCGTCTGCGAACCAGGGTGGTACGCGGACTGATTGGCATCCCATGAACCAGGGTTGTTCGCAGCTTCGGGTTCAATCCCCAAACCAGGGTGGATCGCGGAGGGTTCTAGGCGGGTAGCGGCGACCAAGGGTGGTTCCGGTTGGAGGCACATTGGTCGGGGCATCGCCCACTTAGGAGAGTGCTACCTGGTTTGATGGAAGGGATAAGAGGCATAAACTCCCTGGTCTGCGGGGATGTCATCCACGGAAAGGGTATGGTTCGCTGTTCTCCTTGTTTTTGTTATTTTAGGGTCACGGTTCACCAAGTTATTATGCTTTTTCCAATTACTTGTTAATTTGTATACCTTCTGAGGTTCGCGGATGGGAGTTTCGCCGTTTGAAAAATCTGAAGCCTTCCTTCAACCGATCTCCTTCCGAATCTCCAATCCCTCCGAATCCGATTCCAGTTCTCCGACCGCTTTTTCATTCCACCATGGTCTCCTTTTATAGAGTGGGGAAAGGGATGTATTTTTGGCCACATTACACCTTTTGCGGTGGCCCATAACCAAATACCCGGTTTACAGTTGACTTGGTCAATCTACGATTCGCGGTGGGTATTGAACGCTCCCCCCTCTCCTCCGTGAATCGAACTCTGGGAGTGCTCCGTGGCTGCAGAGGGTTCCACCTCTATTCCGCGAACGACAGCGGGTGTGTCTTGAATCGGTCGATGTGGTCCATGGTTGGGGCAGTTTATGACGGTGAACCGGACTGGCGTCCATCCTACCTCGTGACTGCGGAGGCTCTCCGCCTCCATTTCGCAAACGAAAATGGTTCGTGGAGGGGGTGCCTCGCAGGGCCTGGCCATGTTGTGTTTCCATGGGACCAGTTCGCATACTCGTCCTGTCTGTGTCCCTTCTTTGATTATTTTCCAAAATTCTTTGGTGGGATTTGGGTAGAATCTCTTTTGTAGATTTTTGAGGACCCTACAAATGCCCCCATCAGAATGGGGTCTGATCGGAACGAAGAAGAGACCATTCTGATGTAAAGTGGTCCTGAAACCGAGATGGCTTGCGGTAGAGAGGTGTACCCAGTAGGGGACCATGCCTATAAATATGGGGATCCCTTCATTTTTACTTTACTCAATTCATCGTGAAACCAGAGCTCCTTCGCCTTCAGGTGTTTACTCCTTCGCGAAGTGCCTCGTCCGCGAACTAGTAGCAACCTCCGCGAACCATTCCTTCTTTGCGGTCACCTTCACCCGTGAACCAACTTCCCAACCGCGAACCATTACTCTTAACTAATTAAAACGGAAGTGATGACGGGCTGTGTAGGAACATGATTCGTAGTTTCGATGCACCGCGGTCTAAATCCTCTTGAACTTTTAAAAGTATCTGAGTCTTCAGAACTTAATCACTTAATCTCGGGATTGAAATTCTACGGAGCGACTTGATTCGAGGTTTCCTGGCCAACGCTCCGTGGGCCAGGGTTATGCAGACTGATTTCACAAAGGGCTGGATCACGAGATGATTTCATCGTTAACCATCCTCCATGGCCTCCTTGCGAGCTTTGCCTATGAAGTCTCCTTAGCTATATATCTAGTTATTTTTGTCCAGATTCTTCTTCCGGACTAACATATTTTTGTCTCTCATTGTGTAGGGAGAAAATATGGTTCCCCCTCATTCTGCAGCGAGGCCTGCTACAGAGGCCCTCTCAACTGGCTGAGAGAGACGTTCAGCTATGATTTACAGAGCGGAGGGGGTCAAAGAGGACCCTAGTCGGCCCATCATTCCTGATGATGGTGTATTGAAGAACCGGCTCTCTCCGGAGCTTCTGAGTTATCTATTATCCAATCGGCTCCTACCCTACAGCTTCGGTCTTCAGGATGATGTCCCTATCCCCCCTACTTTTTCAGGTCTCCCTTCTACTTTCCTAGAAGCACCGTCGAAATGGATTCCGGAAAATCTTACCCAATCCGGAGAGATAATCTCTAATTTTGTTCTGAAAAACACATTTATTCTGAGGGGCTCTATCTGGACCCAAAGTGATCAGTGCACTCAAGAATTTTCTCAGAATGCTGTCATTAAGGACTACCCTTATATTACCAACCTTTATCAAAGGGATCCTGATGCAGGGTGGGTTCCCAGGTGGGATCTTCGGTCTGGTGGGCTCTTCTCAAATGACTGGGCTAGGGCTCTCTAGGTCCATCATCACTTCCAAGAGTCTCCTAAATCATTGGAAGCGGTCAATCTATACTCCGCAGTGTGGGATTCCCAATTTTTTGTTTACCCAACATCTCTGATCCCGCCCGACCTATTCAGCCGCTGGTGTTCAATTACTAAGACTTTCCACCTTTCCCACGGTGAAGTTGTCATTAGTTAGTGGGACATCTACAAGATAAGAGGACTGCCGATTACTGGTGAGATGTATGATTTTTTTTCCCACTCTAGACGCATGGGACGACGTTGAACTGGTGCCTTTATTGGTGAAGAAGTTGTTGGTTATGGCAGAGCAGTCATTGGGTCAGGCATTGCATGCCCTCTCTCTTATTCCTAATATCACTTGGATAAGTTTATTTCTAAACACTACTGGTCATGTGCCAAAGATCAAGCGCCCCAAGACACACCCTTCTCAGCAGTCACGAACCTCCCCAGGTTCCTACTAGGCGGTTCTGGAGGCACGCGACTACCTTTCACGTGGTTACGAGGTGTGCCCTGGTGTGTCGCCTATGCTCCGGTTGGCCGGTCTGTTTGTTATGTTATTGAGCAGATGGCTATTTACTTCCCGGGATGTTAACCCAGTTTTCCAGGCCTGCACATTGATGATGGTGACTGAGTTAGCAGAGGGCCACCTGGTAAATTTAGTAGTTCCGACTTTTGCCCGTATCTATGAGTTACTGAGCGATATGCAGGTGGGCTGGTCAACCTACCGTCTAAGCGGGCCATTTCAATTTTTGTATGTCTAGGTTGCTGATCATTGTCACTGTTATGATTATCATCACAACACGGCCATCCTGCTTCCTACATTTTGGCATACCCTACTGGATATAGCTAGAGTTCACTTGAAGTCCCTCAACTCTAGTGAAGTCCTAGAGCTTCTGGGTGACTTCTCTCAGTTCATCTTCACTCCCTACCCCACCCCTTCTGGCGACTTAGTTGACAACTTCCAGGGGATCTTGGAGGAGCGCTCTTACATGATCTCTTTGCGGGACGGGTTTCTGTCCGCACGGATCGATGGGGTTCCTCTATGCGAGCTGTATGTCCCGTATCGCTTTTCTCACCAGTTTGGGTGCATGCAAGTCCATGATTCCCTTCCCCCTTCTCGGACTCAAGGACTACACTCGGCCATACATTGTCAGTGGTGGTTGATGCTGATGCAGGAGGGATCTGATGAAAGCATTCCCTTTCCTGATACGGGGGGCGGCTGTTGGCCTTTCCATGGAGTATTCAAAAGCATGGGTAAAATGCTATCCTGATGGGATCCTAGGGAAGGCGGTCCGACAGGTTCCCAAATCAGGAGGTATGGTGGCTGATGCATCCACCACACCTTCCTCATCAGTTTTAAGGGAGGATCGACTATTGGCTCGTCAATCAAAGAGACTTAGAGAACTTTCCACTCCCAACCCTACGGTGGCCGAAGTTCAGACAAATTCATCCTTCTTATGCGTGGATGAGGACAACCCTGTGGCTTCAGGTCCCAGCGAGACCATCCCAGAGGTTCCGCTAGTCGATACCGGGCTTAGCAACTTGGTCCCCAAGCCTGAACTGGGGTTGGAGGCTCTAGACTTTCCACCTTCGGAGTCATCTTCTATTGATCACACGTTTGCGCTGGCCGCCATCCCAGACATCATTCTTGTGTCGTCCAGGGAGGATACCAACGATCCTCATACCATGGAGGACCATCAGGCAGTGCGCAGGTGGGCCTGGCCCTAAATCTGTGAAATCATCACTGATTCCCCTTTAGCCGAAATGGCAACTAAAACCAAAGCTCTTGGTCAGCTCTTCCTGGGTTTGGGGTCAGGTGGCTTTGACTATCGGCAATTCCATTCTCCTGCTTTCCAAGTTGTCATGGCCCATGAGGAAGTTGTTACTAATGAATGCAAGCTTTCTCACTTCGATACCACTCATTGTGGGGCCCGATCCATGGAGGATACCACAACACAGCTCCATCAAGTTCTATCATAGGAGGCGATCTCCCGAGATTAGGCGGCCATCCTATCCTCCGAGTTGAATGAATGCGAAGAACAAGTCGTGATGCTGAGGGATCAGTTATCGCCTATGACTGGTCATCTTGAAGCTACTAGAAAAGAGATCAAAGACCTCCAAACTGCAATAGAGCATATCCATCCAGTGGCTGAGGTAGAAACCAGGGAGAAGGCAGTGATGGAACAGTCCTACAACAACCTTCACTGCGCGGTCGCTGATCTAGTTGGGGGAGCGATTCTGGCTCCTTTATAACTATCAGAGCCACTTCTTTATCCCCTGTTTTACTTACCCGTCTCCCCCCCATTTTTTGTGTGAGGGAGAGACCCCAGCTTGTGGATTTCCACCCCTTTTTTTATTCGAACGAAATACAGTCTCCATCAATTACTTGTTGCCACAAAATTTGATTGCTACTCAGAACAATTGTCGTGTAAATAACGATTCACCGAATCCGAATTATTCATAACCCAAGAAGAAAACTCTAACTTTTGCCTATACCTTGGGGTGTAGCGAGTATAGTCTGACTATTTCTAGGGTTTTGTATGAAAACCCCACAAATTTTTTTTCTTTTTTTTTTTTCTTTTAATCCCTGATTTTTTTGGGGCCCATTTGGTATAGACCCAGAGGGTGTAACCCGGATTTTTCTTAGGTCGCCCTATTTGGGTTTTCAGCCTTACTTTCTTTATGCCACTTTCTTTTGTGAGCGGATTAAAGTCCCACTGTCAAGACTATCACTATTGATGTTTTAGGTCGAACAGCTTTGACCAAATATGGTGGGGTGAGGGCCCCAATGGGGTTCAACTGATTAAGAGATGTCTCAAAACTCTTCCGACACATGTGATGGGAAACATGATTAAATTTGAGTGTCATGTAGGGCATGTATCAAGGCATGGGATCTGTGTCGGTGTACAAAGGTAGGAAGAGCGTTGCCTAAGGAAAACATGCCTTTAGTAGACGGGCTAGGGGCGATCAATATGCAGAGCCGCTGAGGGCATGGTATGCATAGTTATACAAAGGTGTCCTTAAGTCAAAGAATAATCCATTTCTGATGTCCAGGGGACTTCATGGAAGCCCATCTCATGGAAACCACAATGGGTGGTTTGGGAGAAAATGAAAACCACCGGGTGTGGCTCAAAAAGAGTATGCGATGTTTGAAAGGTTTTGAGAACATCTATATCAATCAAGAGTGTGGAAGAAAGGTTTCCGTCCTACGCATTTATCTAGCTTAAAGGATGGTTGGGGCTTGGTGTAGTTTAAAGTCATGCAGCTGGGACATCATATGAAATGGAATGACCTCTCCTGGTTTTCAGTAATCTTGTCAAAGACATTCTGCCGTATTCAGATAATATTGTGGAAGAGGTTGGTAAACTATAGCTCAGAGGGTTTCTGAATCCCGGGATAGACATAGGGGCTCAAAGGCCAAGAGGCGTATAGAGAGAAGCATTGCCTAAGGAAATATTGCCTTTGGTAGACAAGCTAGGTGAAATCAATATGCAGAGCTTCTGAGGGCATGGTATGCATAGTCATACAAAGGTTTCCTTAGGTGAAAGACTATCTACTTTCGATAGCCAAGCAACTTCAGGGAAGTTGAGATTTGGGACCACCAGGGGTGGCTTATGAGAGTTCGTCTTTTTCTGAGTACTGGGTATGGCTTATTATGAGAGGGTGCTTGAATATGAGGAAATATCTAGACTAAACTTCCCGAGAATAGGTGACATAATTCTATCTCATGCTAGAGTGTGGAAGTGGTTTGTGCAGGTCTGACCCATGCACTAAAGGATGGAGAAAAGCCCTTGTTTCTCATTGAACCCATGATGAGTATGACCGTGTAGTTTATCATCATGTGGTTGGGACATATTCCATGGAGTTTAGCGTCATGCGACAAGGACAAGAGGCATTTTTGAAGGTTGTTGTGCAGTTTAGCGTCATGCAGTGAGGACATGGGGCATTGTTTTTCTTTTTTTTAAGCCAGTGAAAATGATGGCGGTTGGTGGCGTTTCCCTGGATGGTTAATTCTTGGCCTTTGCAGTTTCGTGCCAAGAAGCCAAGATATCTCGTGCAATTTAACGTCATGCGGTGAGGACGTAGTTGCAAAGGCCGCTCTTAATCGGAATATAACTGGGCTGGAATACCACAACATGCCATAGACGTTGGGGGGGGGGGGGGATTGGTGTAAATCATGGTTCCGGGGATTCTTGGATCAGGAGAGGTGATATGGGGGATCTGAGGCCGATAAGCGTACAGAGCTAGGAAGAGCATCGCCTGTGGAAATATTGCCTTTTATGGATGATCTAGGGGCTATCATTATGTAGAGCCACTGAGGTCATGGTATGCCTATTCGTACAAAGTTTTCCACGAGTCGACGAATTTCCTCTTCCGATGGCCACGAATGGTTATGAGGATCCGCAATTATCCGGGCCACGAAGTCTGTCATTTGTCAAGAGAATGTCTGGACCAGTCGGGGATATTTGTCCCTAGTTTTTTGTTGAGTTTCAAAGAGCCCCATGCGCTGATATTTTCTCTCTTTTTTTGTGTGTGGGGGTGTGCCTTCATTCCATGCAGTTTAATGTCATGTGGTAAGGACGAAGTACTCCTAGTGTATCGGTCATAGAGCTCGGACCATTGGGTGACTATTACTGCAGTCACGTGAAGGATAACTGAGTCAACATGTTCTGATATACATGGAACTAGGTGGGGGATACAGGTTGTAAACTGAAACTTTGAGTTTTCTCGGATCATGAGGTGTGGTGTGGGGGAACTGAGGCCGGTAGACGTACGGAGCTATGAAGAGTACCACCCGAGGAAATCTTGCCTTTGATGGACGAGCTAGGGGCTTTCATTATGCAGAGACGCTGAGGGAATGGTATGCATATTCATACAAAGGTGTCCCTGGGTCAATAACTTTCCACTTCCGATGGCCATGAATGATTATTAAAATCCTTTATTTCTCACAGTGCAGAGTTCGGTATGTGGGGATAATGGTGTCCAGGTATACAAGAAACATCTTCACTACAATTGTCCGTTGAGTCAAAGTAGCCTAGTCATGGATTGATGTTTGTTGATGTAGGTCGCTATGTGAAAAAATGACAGACACATAGGCTAGCCAGATAGGGATACGCTGGTAACACCTGGATGTGAAAAAGGGAATGAACTTGTAAACCACTTTTCCATAAACTTCTGGGTAAGGAGGTATGGTATGGGGGCTCTGAGGCCTGTAAGCGTACGGAGCAATGAAGTGTGTCGCCTGTAAAAATCATTCCTTTGGTAGACGAGCCGAGGGATATCATTATACAGAGTCGTTGGGGGCATGGTATTCATAGTCATGCTATGGTGTCCACGGGTCGATGACTTTCCCCTTCCGATGGCCATGAGTTGTTATAAAGATCAATAATTATCTGGGTCGTGGAGTCTGATGTATGGACATGATGCATCCAAATGTGCAAGGAGTATCTCCATCTCGTATCGCCATGTGTCTTGGGTGGGCCGCAACGAAGTCCATGTAGTTTAACGTCATGCGGTGAGGAAAAACTCCATGCAGTTTAATGTCATGCGGTAAGGACAAAGGCGACCTGATGTGAAAGAAAAGGGGGGTATGCACAGTTTAATGTCGTGTGGTGGGGAAAACTTCCGTGAAGTTTAACGTCATGCGGTAAGGATGAAGAATACACCCTTTGCAAGTCTGGTCCATACACGGGGGAATGTAGAATTTTTAAATCTTGTTATCTGTGCAGTTTTACATCGTGCGGTAAGGACGAGAAGTACACCCCATGCCGGTCTGGTTCACACACGGGGGGAAAGGGAATTTTTTGGTTTATTCAGGGGGCTGGGCTAGGACTGGGGATCCTGGCATCGCTACGTATCATGCGAGGGCAGGAATCAAGCCGTACGTAGTTCTTTGAAAGAAGTAATCCATGTGCCGGTCTGGTCCATACACGGGGGAAAGAAGGCATTTTTTTGGTTGTTATTCAGGGGGTTGGGCTAGGACTAGGGATCCTGGCGTCGTTACGTATCCTGCAAGGGTAGGAATCAAGCCGTATGTAGTTCTCTGAAATCCGTGTAGTTTAACGTCATGTGGTGAGGATGTAGTCCATATAGTTTAACATCATGTGGTTAGGACGAGGGGTATTATTAGATTCCATTAAGTTTATCGTTATATGGTGAGGACGTGATACTCCTAGTTTAAGGTCATATAGTATGGACCGTTGGGTGCTTGGCAGTTTAATGTTATGTTGTTCGGACAGTGAATACACCCCGTGCAGGTCTGGCCCATACATGGGGGATGGGATCATTATTGACTCTTATTATCCGTGCAGTTTAACGTCGTGCGGTAAGGACAGACTCCATGAAGTTTAACTTCATTCGGTGAGGACGTGAATACACCTCGTGCAAGTCTGGTCCGTACACGGGGGAATAGTTATTGTTTGTTTGTTAGTTTTTTTGAGGTGGCTGGGCCAGGGTGTGGAATTATGGCGTCACTACATATCTTGCGTGGGCAAGAATCAAGCCTCACGTAGTTCTCTGATAAACGGTACACCCCGTGCAGGTCTGGTCCGTACACAGGGGAAGAGGGCATTTTTAAATCATATTTTTCGTGTAGTTTAACGTCATATGATGAGGACAAAATACTCTTAGTTTAAGGTCATAGAGTTTGGACCGTTGGGTGCTTGGAAATTTAACGTCATGTAGATCGGACGATGAGTACACCTCGTGCTGGTCTGGTCCATACACGAGGGGGGGGCATTCTTAACTCTTGTTATCTATACAGTTTAACATCATGTGGTAAGGATGAAGTCCATGTAGTTTAACGTAATGCAGTGTGGAAGTGATACTCCTAGTTTAAGGTCATAGAGTTTGGACTGTTGGGTGCTTGGCAGTTTAATGACATGCAGCTCAGACGATGGGTACGTCTCATTTTTTTTCCGTTCGTGCAGTTTATCATCGTGCGGTAAGGATGAAGTCCATGCAGTTTATCGTCATGCGGTGAGGATGTGAATACACTTGGTCTCTATGTGAAATACTTCTTTAGGAATATTGCATTCATAGGAGTAGTTGTAAATTGTTCATCCATGGAGATCAGTGTATATGCTTTGTTGGAGTAGACCTTGTGTACAATATATTGTCCCTCCCACTTCGGCTCTAGCTTTGGAGAGTTCTTTCCTGGTATCATTGGGGTCCGGAGGACCAGCACTAATTCTCCATCCAAGAAAGACCAGAGGCAGACCTTTTGTTGAAGGCTCATGTGATCCGGTTCTAGTACACTTCCAAGTGGTGCAGAGTGTGCAGCCGCTTCTCGTCTAGCTGTTCCAATTCACCTAGCCACTTTTCTGACTGATCATCATTTGATAATTGATCACATATGGCAACACGGAGTGAGGGAATTTGGAGTTCAATGGGAAGGACCACCTCTGTGTCGTACACCAATGAGTACGGGGTAGACTGAGTAGCGGTGCGCATTGTGGCTCAATAATCCCACAAACCATGGAGGTGTTTATCCGGACATGACTTCTTCTCTCTGTCCACCAGTTTCTGGAGGATGTTGGATAGGGTCTTGTTGAATGCTTCTATCTATCCGTTGGTCGCGACATTGTAGTAGGATGAGTGGTTAGCCTTGATACCATACTCGTGGTATAGCTTTTCCAATTCAGCAGAGCAAAAATTGGTGTCATTGTCCATCATTATGGAATGAGGGACACCAAATCTGGTGATGATATTGGTCTTCACCAATCTGGCAATATTTCTTGCCCCAACTTTCTTGAGGGGTATGGATTCATCCCATTTAGAAAAGAAGTCGGTTTCTGTGAGGATATACTTATGTTGTTTGGTCGTGGCGGGAGGATATAGTCCCACGAAGTCCATCCCCAAGACGGAAAACGACCAGGATTACTTAGCTTGATGAAGTAAATCTGGGGGCTGGTGTATGAAGTTGGCATGAATCTAGCATGAGTGACATTTCGCGATAAAATGCTTGCAGTCTCGTGCCATTGTGGGCCAGTAGTACTTAAGCCTTCGAACCAGATGGGAAAGCTTGGTCCCTTGTTGATGTGCTCCACATGATCCTTCTTGTACTTCAGTCATGATGGTAGCGGTTTCTTCTCCATCAATGCATCTGAGGAGCACTCCATTGAGGCCTCGTTTGTAGAGGACCTCTTACAAACCAACAACTCCATATAGGAAAAAATTGATTTACCTTATCCATATTTTCTCTCGTTTAGTCATGTTTGATGGAATCTCTCCTCGATGAAGGTAGTTCGCGATGGGGATCATCCAGCAGGTGGAAGGAGTATATGGCTCGGGGATAGGACTGACTTCGTGGATTTTGTCCGTCTTAGCTTGAACAAATGGAAATACCATTCGACAGTGAGCAATACTGATGACCGTTTCATCCTAGTTTGGGTCGGCTAGGGCTGTGGCCGCATTGGCTAATGCATCAGCCTGAGCGTTCTGGGACCGGGAAATATATGTCAATGTTGGTTCTGTGGAGAACTTGACCATTAGCCCTCGGACATGGTCAAATAGGGGGATTAGGTCCTCTTTTATTAATAGCATAGTTTCTATGACTTGCATGATGACCAGCTCCGAGTCTCCGCTTACCTTAAGGTGTTGTACTTATGCCTAGAGTGTGAGCACAGGGCATTTAATGAGATCTTGATATTTCGCTTCATTGTTTGTTCATCCCTCTGATAGGAGGAAGGAATACCGCAAAACAGCCTTTTCTGGGGACACGAGTATTATCCCCCTACCCACTTTGTTGAATCTGGGATCCTCCATGCACTTCCCGATGGGGCTTTGGGACGCACTGTTAAAGTGCATTTCCCATGCAGAGAACTCCTCTTCAATCGAGAATATATCTTCATTAGGTAGTTCAGTGTCTGGTGCAGTGGTCCCTGTTGAAGGGTGGTCCTCCAGAATGTCTTCTAATGCCCGGCCCTTGATGCATTTTTTAGGCACAAACCGGATGTCTAACTGTTGCATGATGACTGCCCATTGGGATAGGCGTCCGGTTAACATCGGGTGACTGAGGATGTACTTGAAAAGGATACTCCGTGAGATCAAATATACTTCATGATGCTGCAGATAATGTCGCATCTTTTGAACCGCGTAGACCAAGGCCAGGCGGGTCTTCTCAATATTTGAGTATCGAGTCTCAGCATCAATCATGGTTCGACTGAGGTAATAGAGACTGTTTTCACTGCCGATGTCACTGTTCTGTGCAAGGAAGGCTCCCAGGGATCACTCTAGGGCCGTCACATATAGAATGAGAGGTCTTCCTTAATCCGGGGGTATGGGCACTGGTCATATTAATAGGTACTTCTTCAAGTTGGCGAACACCTCTTAGAAGTTATCCTTCCATTGGTATGTGACCACCTTTTTCATTAACCTGGTGAAGGGCAAACATTTGCCTGCCAGGTTGGCTATGAACCAACTAATATAGGCTAGGTGTACTTGGAATCCCCTCAGCTCAGTGAGATTTTGGGGAGGTGGCAGTCTCATGATATCCTTAGTTTTCTCAGGGTTGACTTCGAATCCACGATGGCGTACGACAAAGCCAAGGAATTTCCCTGAGGTAACCCCAATGGTGCATTTCAAGGGGTTCATCTTCAGGATATGCTGTCAGAGCTTGTTGAAGACGGTCTCAAGGTCCGACAGGTGATCCAAGCACTTTCTAGACTTGACCACTAGGTCATCCACATAACATTCAACAAATTTCCCCAAGAAAGGTTTAATGATCCGATGCATGGCACGCTGATACGTGGCGCCAGCATTCTTGAGACCAAAGGGTATGACCCTATAATAGAATACCCCTTGAGGGACCCTGAAGGCATTGGCTTCTTCATCTTCTCGAGCCATCCTGATTTGATTATATCCAGAATAGCCATAAATGAAGGATAGAGCCTCATACCCAGCCGTAGCATCAATTAACAACTCGATGATTGGAACCAGGAAGTCATCTTTTGGACAATGTCGATTAAGGTCTCTGAAGTCAATGGAGGCATGGATTTGTCCGTTCTTTTTCATGATAGGGATGATGTTGGCCAACCAAATGGGGTACTATACCTACCTGATGAAGCCTTCTTTAACGAGCTTATCGACTTCAGCCTCTATCTAGGCAGCATGTGAGGGGTGTGTCCTTCTAGCGGCCTGCTTGTATCTCCGGTGGTCTTCTGGAAGACCCAGGTGATGCGTCGCTACCTCGGGATTGAGTCCTGGCATTTCTGTGTAAATCTAGGTGAAGACGTCCCGATGTTACCTTATAAAGGAGGTATATACCTCTTATTCCTCAGAATACATGGCTATACTAATGAGAGTGGGCCTAGTATTTTCCTCAGTACCTAGGTTTACATCCTTGAGTTCATCCACAGTGGTGGAGATACCTTCCTCAAATGCAGGAGGTGCATCCATGAGATCCTCCCACTCTTCTTCTCCCAAATCCTCATCTTCTTGTTCTGACAAGGAGAGATATCCTGTCACAAGTTCTTGGAAGTCCGGAGGCGAGGAGTCATGGGCATCCTTACTCGAGCTTTCGCCCCTCGATTGAGGGTCAATGGTCATTCCCACATTGTCACACTCAGTCGTTATGTATGAAGTCATGAGGACATCTGAATGCATGTCCGGACTTGAACTCCTACCTTCCACGAGGTTAATGGGAAGGATATAATCTCTGCCAAGAAACCTGAGGGGGTCTTCGGGAACCATTTCTAGGCCATTTGGTGCGGGGATCCAGTCAACACCATCGACTAACGACTTATTTTTATTTTTCTCATAGAACCTGACGTCGATGTAATGCGACTCAGAGAGCTCAAAAGGGTCCTTGTCGACGTGCAGCGTCCCGCTTTGTCCATTGACGCGGTACTTGATACACTAGTGATAGGATGAAGGAACGACCATGTGCTTATGGAGCCATGGCCTTCCCAGCAGGGCATTGAATGCTGTGCTCTGCCGGACCACCAAGAATTATGGGTAGGCTACCAGGTCACCAAAATGGGTCTTTAGCTTAATCTGTCCCATTGGTTTCTTATCACTTTTGTTGTAACCCAACAGAGTTGTGGATGAGATAATTATATCGTCCTCACTGTAGCCTAACTTACGAAGTGTCTGTAGGGGAAGGAGGTTAACTTCAGTGCCAATTTCAATAAAGACTTTCTGGATCTCAATAAAATTTAGCGTGCCAGACACATATAGAGGTCTGATGTGTCCTTTCATGATGGCATCTTCATCCTGATCGGTGAAGGAAATCACCACACTGCATTCATCCAGGCTAGTCTCCATCTGGTAAATCTCAACGGCAGCTACCTCAGCTTGAAATTCCTGGGGACTGATCAATTATTCTATAAGCACCTCCGTAAGGTCGTCTGAAACACTTAGGGCATCCAGGATTGAAAACATGGCTGGTACTGATGCCAGCAGCTTAATGATGTCTTATTTTTTCTCCAGCAGTCGATGCTTCTCCGTTGGTGGGAGAGTCTTAGCGGATGCTTTGGGATCTCGAGCATTTGATGAGGAGGCATCGACCACGAGGACAGAGATCGATGGTGTTCTCGCATTTTGAGGACTTGGACTGACTGGTTTTTTTATGCGCACTAGGTGACCAGACACTTGCTCCTCCTCTGGTGGGTATCACAAAACAACAGGGCCAGAGTGGCTGCTTGTGTAAGTGGAGGGGCATTCCCTCTCGTGCTGAGTCCGTTTAAGGTCTCTCCCACGGGTCTCCGCAATATTGATGGTTTGGGCCAGGGTCCAACCGTAGGGTTGGTTTCGGCCGCTGCTGCGCCTTCCCTGGTATCCTCTGCCTCTGCGATTCCTCCTCCCAGCTCCTCATGTAGGGAACTCGGGTTCGTAACCATCCCTTCGTTAGAGAATGATTCCATGAGATAGATGACATTGATAGAACCAAAAATTCGCTCTTCATCCTCTGACAGGTAAACCTGGTCGGTTTTCTCTGATGGTGCCGTTTGGTGGGTCGGTGCCCGTGGTGCCAAATTCGAGGGCATAAAGCCTTCATGGGCTAGGACTAACTTTGGCCCCGTCACGGACTGCTCCTATTGTGATTTTTTCCTCCTTCGACTCTGTTCAGATGACCGACTTGTGGAGTGTTGTGAGGTCAATTTTTCCAGCTCTACGGCTTCAGGGGATGTTGGTTTCAACATCAGCTGTTGTAGATGAGCTCGGAGTATGCCCTGGGCTCGGTTGATAGTCTTCTGAGTCATCCAGTTGTCAAATTTCTTCCCTACATTGTTGGCGACTTTCTGCCACCCCTCCTCTTTTTTAGTGTCAGTGGTAGAGATACATGCCACATGTGATGGGGGTGGCCCTAACTCAACCTATCTGAAGTCAACTAACCTTTGCAAAATGAATTTGGAGATGAATCATTCTCGGATACTGTGCCCCAACATCCGATGGTAGGGGCAGTAATCTGGCCTATCATCGCGGCCGACTTCTTCAGGTTTCCTTGGCTCCGGGTGGCAGAGCAAGATGCAGTTCATGGCGGCAATGAAGTAGCCATAGAATTGATCATCACGAAACGAGTATACTTTTCGTCTTTGTTCCTCAAACTGGTTCCACTTTGGTCCTCTCTGATCATCCCGTTTAGGTAGGGGAGACCGATGATATACAGGGGGCCCTTGACGATTTGGTGGAGGCCTGAGCGGCGGAGCGGGCAAAGGGGCCGGCTTGAGTGTGACAGCTGATACATCAGCTCTAGGAGATCTTTTCACCAGAGCCTGCAAGGCTATTCAGGACTTTGAATTAGTCTGCTGTAGGGAGTCCTTAATTCTCTAGGCAATGGCTGAGAGATGGCAGAAGCCAGTGGTGCACTCCATCGGTATGAGCAGTGTTCGCAGCTCATCTCTAATATTATCGATGCATATGGCTAGAATCTCATCATGATGCATTGGCCTGTTCAGAAAATAGGTCAGACCATTCCATCTAGCGATGAAATCTGAGACCCTCTCGTTCTCCCTCTGCTTGCAGTTCATGAGATTGCTGACTGTTGTTTTAGGAAGCATTGAGCTGAAGTAGAACATGAACTGCTGCCGGAGATCCTCCCAACTCTTTATCGACTGGGCCGACAGATTCATGTACTAGACGAAGGCGGATCCTTACAAGGTCTGTACAAAGCATCTGAGTTTCACTACTTCTTGTTGTTCCGGAGTTCCCATCATAGGGTCGCAATAGGATGCGTAGTGCATCAAATGCTTCTCTGGATCTCCCGATCCATTGAAGATGGGGATTACAGGGCTCCCAAAATTGGGTGGAGGTGGTGTGTTGGTCACCCAATCTGGGTAGGGTATCCGCTCCAGCTGTATCGGAGAACATCTACCTTCCATCGCTTCCAATCGAGTTGTTAATGGCTTGATAGTATTGGTGAGTCCTTGATTTACATCCTGTTGGGCCCGGTCCTGGGCAGGCATAGCCCGAGGCATTTCCTGAGGATCCAGATTGGCCGGCACCAAGGGGGCGCATTCTATTCGGGGTACCTTTAGAGGGTTCGGGCATACTTTCTCCAGTTTCCTCCTAAGTGGAGGGTAATCCTGGTATTCATCCGGATCCATGTTCAGGTAGCTGGGCGAACCAGACGACTAATTGGGCAGGAGCCCTGACCGTGCTTCGTTTGCCGGGGAAACCCTTAGGATTTGAGGTACACTTGCTGGGATTGCATGATGTGGCTCTTCTTGGGATCCACTTTCAATAAGTCAGTTCTTCTAGAGAAGCTCGGTGTTAAGCCGCCTCAATTATTTCATCTCTTCTTCCTGTCGTGCGAACCTTTCTTCGAGCGTGAGTGGATCGTTTTTATTGAGAGAAGGGGATGGATTAAAGGTAGTCGTTCCTTTATTCTTTTCCTTGTTGAAAGCTCTCGGGGTAGGCAGAGGGAGGTTAGCTGAAGGGGTGACCATATTTAACGCGGCCCTCTGGTTCTGGGTGTGCACACCTGGGGGTTCGTTGTGAGTCACAACCTGGCTAGAACTGTCATCTCGCGATCCATCTGGATTTTCATTTTATTCGGTGTCACCTGCGGGGTTAGCCTCTATGACATTGATGAACACATATTACCGGGTGGTGGGGACGTCATCTTCCAAATAGGAAGAGGATCTCCCACATATTCGGTCGGCCTTCCCTTTCATGACCTGGGATTGCCTTCGGACTTCTTGAAAAAGGGTGACGTGGAGTGTTCTTTTATGCGACCTTACGGTGCACCTTCCTCTCGTAGGGGATGATGATTTAAATGACGGGATAGGAAAGGAACCTCCTTTACTAACAGTCCTCCCTAGAAGAGAGAATACCGACTCTCGTGGGGGAGGTTGTTGTTGAGGGGGTAATAATGCCCCAAGCCCTAAGGGCTGGGGTTGGCTCCGTTCCATGGACATTGAGTCTCTTCCCGGTTTTATTGGTCTTACGAGGGAATTTTTTGTTAAAAATTCCCCAATCCCTATAGGCTGGGGTTGACCCTGAGTGGCAGTAGTGGCTGCGGCTATCGCGACCTGCTTGATATCGCGTGCCCCTATATGGGGGTGAACTAGATTTGGTGCCGAATTCACCTGTGGATCAGTACCATATGGGGAGGCATACAAAGATCACTGACTGGCCTCCCTTAGGAGAGAGGCCTGCTGTATGCTCTCAGTGTCCTGATTCAGGAGTTCTTGAATGGCTTGTTCCCATTGGGCCTTACGCTTTTGGGACTTACTGAAGGCCCAACTCTGTTGGGTGCATTGCCTTTCTTGAATAGGGGGACCACTCGATTGCCATCTCGATGTGACGACGTTGCAAGATACCATGCCGAACGGGTTTTTCTGGGTGGGGAGCGGAGTGAAATGAACAGCTCTGTGTTCCACCCATCCCCTGATATGGAATCCCATTGGAGCGTCACCGATGAGGCGGCGCGGCTCGTGTAGTGCACGGAGGCAAGCTGGCTCCATATTCCTTTTGTGACTCTCAGGTCGTTGTTGTCACATTGAGGAAAGGGCCTCCACGTCGATGTGATGCAGGAGGTCCCCCATCTTCTTTACGTGGTCTAAATACCCGTCATAGGGCAGGAATCTTGACTTCAGCCGGCGGAGGGTCGTCAATATATTATGGTGGATGTCGTGCATGCATTCTTCCGACAACTCCCAGGGTTTGTCGTACTGAGAGGTGGTCGTGGGCCAAAACATAACTGGTATATCATTCCTAGCCAGTCGTTTCCTCAGTGTATCATATCGGCATACTCCTCGGCCAGTGATTCCTCTACCTATTCAGCCCTACTAAGGTGCTCACTGTAGCCGGTGGTAGCAGGACCGGTAGGTATTGAACTGTCTTGTGGGTGATTCCAAGGTGGTCCAGAAGATGAACGCAGCCCTAGAATGACCCCTGATCAAAGAAGGTCTTCACTAGAGACAAGCTGGGAATCTGACATTTTTGATCCCATCCTTCTTAGTGCCTCAGCATAAGAGGGCCTTTCGGTGCTTGATTTGGCAGGGGGAGGGCCTTCCTGTCAAAATAATATTTCATCTCAGGGAGGACCTCCACAATGACGACCGTAATGGTGAGGACTACCATTACTACTTGATGCTTCACTGCATAGATGAATTTTGCAGTGCACATCCTGGGGAGGACCTCCAAGGTATGTCGCAGCTGGGGGAGGACTTTCTGGCTATGTAGCATCGTTACGGGTAGGACCTTCGCAAAGACTGCCATCATGGTGAGGATGACCATCATGGATTGACGTTCGACACACATCCTGGGGAGGACCTTCATGACACGCCGCGACAAGGGGATGACCTTCTTGTTTCTTGGGGTCACTGCAGGGAGGACCTTTTCAATGGTGGCCGTGGTGGCGAGGACTACCATCACAGCTGCGGCAATGGTGAGGACTACCATTACTGCTGCCTTAGGGAGAATATCTGCGGGATATATCCTGGGGAGGGCCTTCAGAATGTATCGCAATGAGGGGAGGGCCTTCTCATTGCTTGACATCTCTACGGGGAGGACATCCTTTATCATGGTGGCGAGGACTACCACCATGATTTAACGCCTGAATACGTGGAGTTCCATTATAGAGTAACCCCTCGGGAGGACCTTCAGGGCAGGCCGCGATAAGGGGAGTTCCTTCTTGTCTTGATGAAACGTCACTACGGGGAGGGCCTCTGTATTTTCGTCTATGATAGCGAGGACTACCATCACGATCGGTGGTCCCACTGCATGGAGAGTGATTGTAGTGTATACCACAAGGAGGACCTTCAGGGTGGACCGCAGCAAGTGGTGGATCTTTTTACTTCTCGATCTTCTGGTCACGTGGAGGGTTTCTGTGACTCGCATCAAGAGAGAAGCTCTCGTGACCGATCATTATATTCCCACGGGGGAAGCCCCGACGGGTGCTCTGGGGAGGACCTTCAGGGCTGCTGGTAGCTCCATTGTAGGGAGGACCTTTGCAACTGCTTCTGCTGCTCCCATTGTAACGTCCTGACCCTAGTTACCCAGAGTCGGTTCATTATTACATAACATTGGCATGATCACAAGAAAGATCAAATCTCGAAAGACCGATTGGATTAGTAGCCTCGGAAACAGTAGATATATTCACAAGTTTTACATTACATCATAAAGTGAAAAACTACTACAACAACATAATGTCTCCATAATCCACACTATTCTCCCCTCATAATATCCCTACAGGTCATTCATAACTTACATATTCACATCCTGGGAAAAATAAAACATAGAAAAGGGGTGAGCTCAAATGCCCAGTAAGGATAACAATATAGCGGAAAATTCAAAAGTAAGCATAAACATTTTAGGCAATGCATTACTAAAACAAAAGCCTTTTAAACATGAACTTCAACATAGTATGGAAATAGTAAAATGAAATAATTCCATTTACTTATTCACATGGATATTCTACTAATCGAATAATCACATGCAATATCAATAACCACTTTCATAATGTTGGAATGCAAAATGATGAACTTAAATTTCTTTGTCAAGGCCTCATCCCAAGACCTAGGGGCTAACTGTAACCGGAACCCAACCCGGAGTGCCTCTAATAACCGGACACCAACCCGGAGTGCCTCTAATAACCGGACACCAAACCGGAGTGCCTCTAATAACCGGATACCAAACCGGAGTTCCTCTAATAAACGGAGACCAAACCGGAGGGCTTACTTTTACCGGTCCCCAAACCGGAACATACTTTTCTAACACATTCATCTGAATGAAAGGTTGAAATAAAACATAAACATTCGGATTAAAAATAACTTATGAAATGTCAATACTTTAAACAAAAACCATGAGTGACATAAGAATAACTTATCCACATTAAAAAAATATCGCAAAACCTTCAATAAAATATGGATGTTTTGTATAATAACTCAACTTCAAATAAGCTAAAAATCCATCAAAGGATGTTGACATAGATGAAATCAAAACTATTTTAGAGAAATATCTATTTTTTTAAAATCATTTTAAAAGTAACATAATTATAAAATAATACATTCAATTTGAAAATATTCTTATAAGCTTGTAAGGGAAGATTCGATGATTTTATAACAGTGGAAAATAACCGCACCCGCCGTATAAGTTAAAAAAACATTATTACCTTAATTCTATCGAAAAGGTTAAAAAGCACCTTGTTTGGAAAACGACGGAAATATTCCATTATAAACCACTTATAAAATGTCAAACAAGGGTATAAGTGACTTTAACCCATATTCTTGTAAATAGTAAAAATGTTTTAAAATACATTTTGAAGAAACATGGATGTGTTTATAAAGAGATCCCAGTAGATTATTACGTATAAACAACCTCGGACAATGAAGAGATTGTGAAGTAACCCTTACCTTGTACTTTTCCTTGGTTGGGGTAGGTTAACCTCCTGTATAATAGTGAAATAATTGTTATTTAATTATAAAATAATCATATATATTAATATGATATCATATATGATCTTTTAACTTTTCTTTGTTAATAATATCTTAGTATTATCGTTGTTTCGGGTGTTAACTTACTCGTTTTCTTTTATATGTTTTGTTATGTAAGCCTTGTTTTTAATGGATAGGTTGTATATTATTAATATCCAGAATGATATCAAGTCCTTAAAGATCATTTTTAAATCATCAAATGATAATTATACTTTAATGGATACGATGGAGAATGAATCTCATCGCATTCGTGGAGACGGTAGTCCGTACATACGCACGAGCGATAATATCATTATTTTGATATTAAAATAATATATCATTGGATGGTATATCATATATACAGAATCCTTATCATGTTATATTTATTATTTACATGAGTTACACATCATTATTATACCCATCCAAATAATAATTTATTGAATAACAATTACACCACGACTTGGAGATGGTAAGCCGTACGTACGCACGTATGGTGACATGTTATTAAAAGGATGGATAGAATAGTGAATATGGTTGTACCATATTTATAATAACATCACAGTATATATATTATATTGGAGTTATTATTTTAGAATGGTAAAAACAAAGGAAGAAGAAGTGGAAGAAGAAAGGAACTTGGAAAAGGGTGGTGAAATCATTACCTCTTCTTCGGTTTCTTCCTTTTGATTTGATCAAAATGGATCCTTAGGTTGGCTTTCTGATCAAAATAAGGCCTCTAGATTGTATTGAGGGAAGTTGGGAGAGTATTTGGGTAGAGTTTGTCCGAACAAAAAGGATTTGAATGTGTGAGGAAATGAGAAGGAGGAGTGCCTTTTTATAAGAGGTGTGAGGGGCACCTTTGGAAAAGCTAGAAATATTAATTTATAATAAATTCATATTCGGTTTATAATGGCTTAAAAGTTGATTATTCAAAGGTTAAGGTGGGGATGAGTCTAAAACAACTCATCCAATAGAATTTAGACAGGTTTTTATACTTATATTAACCTTATCTTTAAGTATTAATTCTAAAGAAATAAGTTTCACTTTTACAATGTCTCTTGGTATTTTTATATTATATGGTCAATAAACTTACCATATACATCCAATCGACCCCCAAGTGGTCCATTAATGATGAACCTATCATGATATAAGTCTATTGGCCGAAAATTAGATTTTTAGGAATTTATTATCAATTAATAATATAATATTTGTTTTAAAAACTCTTTTATGTCAATTTTGACACTATTCAATAGTTTATTTTTGTGAAACTCATAACAGAATGATTACTTCGAACACATTTAATTAAATGATTCCTAACATGTCATATTAACTTAGAAAATTAGTGTAATTCATAAATAGTCTCAAATTATATTTATTTGGGTATTTATAATATCAATTATTTAAAATGTTCACTATTATGGGAATTACTGCATCATCATTGTGTCATAACTAAATTAAATTATTTAATGTTTAAAAATTAAAAATAAAATATCATTATGTAGGAAATAATTTTATCTTTCTAATGAATATTTATAGTTCAAAATCAAAAATATATAACCCTATGTAAAAATAGTTTTTCTAAAAGATATATGCTTCTGTCATTTTTTTATTCATTTTAACTTAATTAAAATAAAGTGTCCCTATCACCTACAAGTGGCACCATGGGGTCCCAAAATCGACCCAAATATGCCTATGGTCGAACATGTATCAACCAATAAGGCTAGGACACGTTTTAGGGTAATTTAGTATTATTATAATATTATTTTTTCAACCCTTATTTACCGGATTTACCCTTAACCATTGTAAATAAAATATTTACCGCAGTAATTATTCAAAATTTCTAAAAATAAAAGTTATCTATTTACACAATTTTAACATCTTGATTCCAAATATGGAATCCATTTTTCTAAATTCAAAACACAGAAGTGGCAGAAATTAATTTAAAATTAATTCTCGCTGTCAAAACAAAAAGCGTGTTTTTAAGAGATAATAACTATCAAAAGATTGACACTTGTTTATGTTCAGTTTAATTGTAAAATTATGTCAAATGACCAAAATTATATAAAATGATAAAATTATATTATAAATATACTTTAAAACCACTCAAATGCATAATTTATCACTAATAATTATTTTGATTAAAAAGGTTGTTTGTAATTAAAATTTAGTAATTTTCACTATTCATCAAAATATTAAAGTTATCCGAAAAGTACCAAAATTTCACCTTAGGATAAATTCGATACTCCGAATCAAAAAACGAAGTCCATTTCGAGAGATAAAATTTATAAAATTTGAAAAGGTAGGTATTACTATTCATAACGACTAGTTTGATTGGTTGTGGTGTATTAGAACTCGAAGTTGCGTACAACACATGCTACTATATTATTCAAAGGAAAGCGTACCGTGGAAGCTTGAGATGTTTCATTTTAAATTATTTGATGTCCCCATTTAATCAAAATTTTTAAAATATTTTATTTAAAAAGGTTTCACTATTAAAAGTTGATAAAAGTGCAATACTGAAAATGAATCTGTTCTTGCATTATGTCTAAGAAACTCATAATATGGATTCTAAAATTATAAAGATTATATAAAGATTAAAATTTAGTTAATACTATTCATAACCTCTTTTGAATGGATTTTTTTTGGTAAGTCATGGTGTGATTGAACTCGGTGTTGCGTGTAGTGCAAGTTATTGAATTATTTTGAAGAAATAACACACTATGAAATCTTGGGGTGTTACATTCTCCCCTCCTTCAATAAATTGCATCCTCGCAATTTGAAATTAACTTTCGAAAATATAAGGTTGAAAATAGAAAATATATTTGTGGGAAAACCCACATCGGAAATTGGGTTACTAAAACTTAGTCTTAATATGAGGAAAAGAGAAATGAAAGGGTCACCACCAAATTATGATCTCGGTTAGGAGAACATTGGTGGAAATTAGAGACATATAATTGGAGGAAAAACATAAATATTTATAGGTAGTGATTGAGGTCATCAATCAAAAACAAGTATAAAATTGAGGTCCTTAAACTCATCAATCTATGATGA
Source organism: Viscum album (assembly GCA_963277665.1). Taxonomy (NCBI): domain Eukaryota; kingdom Viridiplantae; phylum Streptophyta; class Magnoliopsida; order Santalales; family Viscaceae; genus Viscum; species Viscum album. The sequence goes on from OY728145.1 coordinate 914,273,917, forward strand.
TTTGAAATACCATCGGTTCAACAAAACATAGGGTATTAGGATAACACATTTTTTACGTTTCAAAATATCTTAGTTGAAATCCCACATCGAAAAATGAATTAATGAGGCCTCTATTTAAAATAAAGTGTGGAAAGTATGAAGATTACCAAAAATAACACATACTAGGGTTCCATGTAGGAAAATATGGATATGGAAGAAAAATCTAACCATCAATTATCTGATGGAGAGTGGTAGAGAACATGGCTATGAAAAGGCCAACAATCCCAAAGCCATAAATTAGTGATGATTTAAGGTACCATCTAGGACAACATTTTTGTTCAGAGTTCCTTTTCTTAATGTTGAGGAATTTATTTATGAGATTGGCTAAGATTATAAGGAGATATACTTACTTTATAATTAGAGTTTTATCCATTAATAAATATCTACCACAAACTCATCTTTCACTCTAAAAGATAATAGAACGAAAAAAAATATATTCTATTTATCCTATTCGTATAGGGTTAAAAAACGAATTTATAATTCATCTACCAGATCTTCAAAAAAACAACATTATTTAATCCCAGACATCACGTGGGTCAGTGGTAGGTGATACACCCTTGTCACCCTTTGGTTGTGGGTTCAAGTCTCGCGGCCTTGCCGGATGCAACGGGTTGCCACCCGACCTCCGAGTTGTCCTTTTATGGAAATCCAAAATAATCCAAACTAGAACTATCCAAAATACTTCTGTCCAAACTCATAGTCCAACATTTATAAGGAAGGTAAACATAATGTAGATCCTTTTTACCCCGTAATAGCATATGAATACCTTCATCATGTATTCTTTTAATATAATGAAACATCCGGAATTACCATATTCCTTATTGATTACATTCATGCTCCCTTATTCCATATAGAATGCTGGATATACTTCATCGATCCAAAAATGTTTTAAACCCCAACAATGATGGAATATACAAATCATTAATCAGTTCCATGGTAGTCAAGAATATCCCATATAATTTATCCAAAACAATCATGTATTATTCCAAAATCACTACCTCGATATCAGAACTATATTATGGTTTTTCATTCTCTCAACCATATATTTTCAAAAAAAATTATCATGCTATTGAGTCACTTTTCTTTGTTCCACACAATCTCAAGTCCTTAATGAAATAGTACTGTAGTACAATCCTTATATACTCCATAATTATTATAACAAGTACATTGTTGATACAACACTCAATTGACATAATCAATATAAGAACTCTAATCATTCCTCTTCATCTGTGGTAGTATCATAACTTGATTATTATCCAATAGCATCATTTGTGGCATAGTCTGATGACTAGGACATAGGTTCGCGTAGTGTCCAAACTCCTTGCAAATGAAGCATTGTACATTTGAAACCATTTTCTTACCCTTGCAGTCACGTACTTTGTGCCCTTTTCCTCCACACTTATAACAAACTCCCATTCCTTTCAGGAAAGTTCCAGGGTGTTTCTTTCCACAGTTATCACATATGGGAAAATTCTTCTTTTCCCTCTTCCCTTTATCCATCTTTCTCTCTTCCATCCTTTTCTTCTCTTTCTTCCCTTCAAAGCCATAGGACTTAGTAAACTCTTTACTTATCTTATCAACACATGATATTATTTGTTCATATGATGATAATACATGCGAGACTATTTCTCCTGTAAATTCTTGCTTAAGACCATAAAATATATGATCCTTCTTTCTCTTTGTATCATGTTCATTGCTAGAGTTCTCATTCCTTCTACTGGGTGCCATTTCTAAACAATGGCATACATTAGATTAGTTTATGAATAACAATACCTAATCCCAAACTTGTAAAACACATAATATAAATTAAATAGTTTATGGATATAATCTATAATCATAAAAATGTCTCCTTTGAGAAAGTATATACTCATAAACCCTTCATAATAATTTGTAAAGAAAATGAGAGTTATCCTAAGCATATCCCCCGGGAGTGTCGTAACCAAGAGTGCAGCAAGGCCCATTGTCGTGCACCAGTTCCCGTTCGAGTCTAGCTCAAAGCGGTGTTTTCAGGTTTTACCCCTAGGTACATCTGTGCCAGAGCCGCCTCTACCTGCTCGTATCCAGACAGGGATGTATTGCTCAGAAAACTCAAAAAATCTTTACAGTACCAAAATTATAGGAAGTTCATATATACTAATCCTCAAAGTTCATCTTAGGTCTACATGCTCTAATCAGAGTTTATCTAAATATAGCTTCCAATGTGTGTACTAAACTTCCTCTGATAGCAACTGTAACACCCCGACCCTAGTTACCCAGAGTTGGTGCATTATTACATAACATTGGCATGATCACGAGAAAGATCAAATCTCGAAAGACCGATTGGTTTAGTATCCTTGGAAACACTAGATATATTCATAAGTTTTACATTACATCATAAAGTGAAAAACTACTACAACAACATAATGTCTCCATATTCCACACTATTCTCCCCTCATAATATCCCTGCAGGTCATTCATAACTTACTTCTTCACATCCTGGGAAAAATAAAACATAGAAAAGGGGTGAGATCAAATGGCCAGTAAGGATAACAATATAGCGGAAAATTCAAAAATAATCATAAACATTTAAGGCAATGCATTACTAAAACAAAAGCCTTTTAAACTTGAACTTCAACATAGTATGGCAAAAGTAAAATGAAATAATGCCATTTACTTATTCACATGGATATTCTACTAATCGAATAATCACATGCAATATCAATAACCACTTTCATATTGTTGGAATGCATAATACTGAACTTAAATTTCTTTGTCAAGGCCTCATCCCAAGACATAGGGACTAACTGTAACCGGAACCCAACCCGGAGTGCCTCTAATAACCGGACACCAACCCAGAGTGCCTCTAGTAACCGGACACCAACCCGGAGTGCCTCTAATAACCGGAGACCAAACCGGAGTTCCTCTAATAACCGGAGACCAAACCGGAGGGCTTACTTTTACCGGTCCCCAACCCGGAACATACTTTTCTAACACATTCATCTGAATGAAAGGTTGAAATAAAACATAAACATTCAGATTAAAAATAACTTATGAAATGTCAATACTTTAAACAAAAACCATGAGTGAGATAATAATTACTTATCCACATTAAAAAAATATCACAAAACCTTTAATAAAATATGGATGTTTTGTATAATAACTCAACTTCAAATAATCTTAAAATCAATCAAAGGATGTTGACATAGATGAAATCAAAACTATTTTAGAGAAATATCTATTTTTTTTAAATCATTTTAAAAGTAACATAATTATAAAATAATACATTCAATTTGAAAATGTTCTTATAAGCTTGTAAGGGAAGATTCGACGATTTTATAATGGCGGAAAATAACCGCACCCGCCGTATAAGTTAAAAAAAACATTCTTACCTTAATTTTGTCGAAAAGGTTAAAAAGCACCATGTTTGGAAAACGACGGAAAGATTCCTTTATAAACCACTTATAAAAAGTCAAAAAATGGTATAAGTGACTTTAACCCATATTCTTGTAAATAGTAAAAATGTTTTAAAATACATTTTGAAGAATCATGGATGTGAATGATAAAGAGATCCCAGTAGATTATTACGTATAAACAACCTTGGATAATGAAGAGATTGTGAAATAACCCTTACCTTGTAATTTTCCTTGGTGGGGGTAGGTTAACCTCCTACATAATAGTGAAATAATTGTTATTGAATTATAAAATAATCATATATATTAATATGATATCATATATGATCTTTTAACTTCACTTTGTTAATAATATCTTAGTATTATCGTTGTTTCGGGTGTTAACTTACTCGTTTTCTTTTATATGTTTTGTTATGTAAGCCATGTTTGTAATGGATAGGTTGTATATTATTAATATCCAGAATGATATCAAGTCCTTAAACATTATTTTTAAATCATCAAATGATAATTATACTTGAATGGATACGATGGAGAATGAATCTCATCGCATTCGTGGAGACGGTAGTCCGTACGTACGCACGAGCGATAATATCATTTTTTTTGATATTAAAATAATATATAATTGGATGGTATATCATATATAAAGAATCCTTATCCTGTTATATTTATTATTTACATTAGTTACACATCATTATTATACCCATCCAAATAATAATTTATTGAATAACAATTACACCACGACTTGGAGACGGTAAGCCATACGTACGCACGTATGGTGACATGTTATTAAAAGGATGGATAGAATACTGAATATCGTTGTACCATATTTATAATAACATCACAGTATATATATGATACTATAGTTATTATTTTAGAATGGTAAAAACAAAGGAAGAAGAAGTGGAAGAAGAAAGGAACTTGGAAAAGTGTGGTGAAATCATTACCTCTTCTTCGGTTTCTTCCTTTTGATTTGATCAAAAGGGCTCCTTAAATTGGCTTTCTGATCAAACTAAGGCCACTAGGTTGTATTGCGGGAAGTTGGGAGAGTATATGGGCAGAGTTTGGCCGAAAAAAATGGCTTTGAAGGTGTGAGGAAATGAGAAGGAGGAGTGCCTTTTTATAAGAGGGGTGAGGGGAACCTTTGGAAAAGCTAGAAATATTAATTTATAATAAATTCATATTCGGTTTATAATGTCTAAAAAGTTTATTATTCAAAGGTTAAGGTGGGGATGGGTCGAAAAAAACTCAACTAATAGAATTTAGACTGGTTTGAGTACTTATATTAACCTTATCATTAAGTATTAACTCTATGTTAATAAGTTTCACTTTTACAATGTCTCTTGCTATTTTTATATTATATGGTTAATAAACTTACCATATACATCCAATAGACCCCCAAGTGGTCCATTAATAATGAACCTATCATGATATAAGTCTCTTGGCCAAACATTATATTTTTAGGAATTTAATATCAATTAATAATATAATATTTGTTTTAAAAACTCTTTTATGTCAATTTTGACACTATTCAATAGTTTATTTCTGTGAAACTCATAAAAAAATGATTACTTCGAACAAATTTAATTAAATGATTCCTAACATGTCATATTAACTTAGAAATTTAGTTTCATTCATAAAAAGTCTCAAATTATATTTATTTGGGTATTTATAATATCAATTATTTTAAATTTTCACTATTATGGGAATTACTGCATCATCATTGTGACATAACTAAATTAAATTATATAATGTTTAAAAATTATAAATAAAATACCATTATGTAGGAAATCTTTTTATATTTTTAATTAATATTTATAGTCGAAAATCCAACATATATAACCCTATGTAAAAATTGCTTTTCTAAAAGATATATGCTTGTGTCATTTTTGTATTCAATTTAACTTAATTAAAATAGTGTCCCTATCACCTAAAAGTGGCACCATGGGGTCCCAAAATCGACCCAAAGATGCCTATGGTCGAACATGTATCAACCAATAAGTCTATGACACTTTTTAGGGTAATTTAGTATTATTATAATATTATTTTTTAACCCTTATTTACCGGATTTATCCTTAAACATGGTAAATAAAATATTTACCGCAGTAATTATTCAAAATGTCTAAAAATAAAAGTTACCTATTTACACAATTTGAACATCCTGATTCCAAATATGGAATCCATTTTTCTAAATTCAAAACACAGAAGTGGCAGAAATTAATTTAAAATTAATTTCCGCTGTCAAAACAAAAAGCGTGTTTTTAAGAAATAATAACTATCAAAAGATTGACACTTGTTTATGTTCAGTTTAATTGTAAAATTATGTCCAATGACCAATATTATATTAAATGGTAAAAATATATTCTAAATATAATTTAAAACCACTCAAATTCATAATTTATCACTAGTAATTTTTTTTATTAAAAAGGATGATTTTAATTAAAATTAAGTAATTTTCACTATTCATCAAAATATGAAAGTTATCCGAAAAGTACCAAAATTTCACATTAGGATAAATTCGATACTCCGAATCCAAAAATTAAGTCCATTTTGAGAGATAAAATTTCTAAAATTTTAAAAAGTAGGTATTACTATTCATAACGGCTAGTTTGATTGGTTGTGGGGTGTTAGAACTCGAAGTTGCGTACAACACACGCTACTGTATTATTCAAAGGAAAACGTACCGTGGAAGCTTGGGATGTTTGATTTTAAATTCTTTGATGTCCCCATTTAGTCAAAAAGTTTAAAATATTGTATTTAAAAAGGTTTCACTATTAAAAGTTGATAAAAGTGCAATACTGAAAATGAATCTGTTCTTGCAATATGTCTAAGAAACTCATAATATGGATTCTAAAATTATAAGGATTATATAAAGTTTAAAATTTAGATAATACTATTCATAATCTCTTTTGAATGGCTTTTTTTGGTAAGTCATGGTTTGATTGAACTCGGTGTTGCGTGTAGTGCAAGTTATTGAATTATTTTGAAGAAATAACACACTATGAAATATTGGGGTGTTACACCCATAATATGGTAAGCGGTGGGAAGTATTCCGAGCCTTTGATATGCGCTTAGAGGTATCAGGAACCCCAACTTCTAGCGGAGCAGAGTCATGAAACTTCTCTTTATTTTCCGGCTACCTTTGTCGTGTTCGGGGTGCTCTTTTGCGGGCATCAGGGACCGTCTGCTGTTGACAACGACCTTCACCTCCTTAAGGTCCCTGTATAATTGGGTCCCGTGATGCTGTCAGGATATACCGACAGACATTTTTAGTAGGGATATATGCATGCTCTGGAGCATCCACCATGATGGACGGGTGTACCCTAGTTGGAATAAGTGAAGCTGCTCGCTCCGGTTGCCCTTGTGTCGCAGAATATGGCTGGCGACCCTCTTGGGAAGAAGTTGGGATGCAGATCTGCTCTGAGGCGGCTGTCTAGTCTCTTTGATGAGTCACCTCAATTGGGGAGACCGACTCACAGGCCCGAGTCCTTTCTATTTCCGCTGATCCAATTACACTCTGGCAAGTCTGCAAGATGTGATCTGGGATCGATACCTGCTCCTCCATCATTGCTAGGATATATAGAGAGACATCCTTGACTGGAATGGGTATGAAGGCCCATTCTAGTATCGGAGTAGGAATATCCTACTCTGGTCCTCCAGTGGTCAGTGAGTACTAACAATTCTCTTGTGTCGGGGCATGTGAACGAATCTTCCCTATACCAGGATACGCCGGTTTATCTCTCCGTTTGCTGCCACATCAGGGTGGCGGAATTTACTTGCATCCGTAGGGTGCTGGCCCTGCATGTATTGATTTCCCACTGTATCGAGTCAGTGGCCTTTGTTTGCGGGGAGACGTGCCCGCCTATGAATTGCCGCTAAATTTGTGTGGCGGGCTTTGCTGATTGCCGCCAAGTGAAGATGGCGGGCATCAGAAGAAACTATCAGGAGCAGGTCCTTCAGGTGCCGGGTCTCCACCACGTCAAGCTGGTGGGCTTCATGGCCCTGGGCAGGGAGAGTTTCCTACCTAGTAAGTGTCGTCCTGCCTGAGCGACGAGCTTGATGGAGCTCAGTGGAGATGTATTGCGGCTCGTATATATACCGCCATGTCTGGACGGCGGGCTTTGGAGGAGCGAACAGGTGTATGTTCTTGTTCGTGGTATGTCTCTGTGGCTGGGCAGCAGAGCTCCTCCTCAGGGACCAGGGTGATGAACGATCCCCAATTGTACGTCTGCCGCCCTCATCGGGCGGTCTGAGGGGCCGGAGCTCGAGGAGCGTGGGCCTGAATCCTCAGAGAGACATCCTCATTGGTGTGAGGATGTTGGGTCGCGGCGTGACCGTGATGACGTATGCCGGCGGGGGCCTTGGAGCAGAACCCCCGTTTGGTGGGGATGAAATCCTCAATGTCGACCTCATTTTCCTCCCTAAGATAAGGGAGGTACGCATTTTCCCATTCCGTGGATAGACTCCTGAAACGGTTGGAGACAGCAACAGGGGATGTATGGATCTTCCTTTGCGGCCGCTGCTGGGCAGGCGACCGACAAGTTTTGACAGATTGGAGGGCATGCATGGCCACCTCCACTGTTGGGAGAGTACCATTCACGTGGTACTCTCGGATCAGTGCATCCGAAACCCAACGTTGAAGATGTTGGGTTGGTGATGGGGTCCTCCGTTGTTGAGGAAGTCCCGTCCTTGTGTTGTTGGAAACACGCACTTGTGAGTTCCTTTGCGATGTCACTAGATCGAAGGGAGTTCTGAAAGTGGTACCTGCAAAACATTTTAGCAAATACAAGCAGCAAACCCATCAAAGCAACATCTCATAACCCCATGCATAATTAATGACCTTGTTTGTCCCTCCTTGTGAGCATGAGGGGGCACGAGGTGGGATTAGGTTAAACTCATCATGTTTGGTTAAAGATTCATGTCGGGTTCACCTTTTTTGTTTCATTTTTGTTTTTGGCCTCGAAACGCCCAACGGATCTATATCCAATGACTGATGGACCTAATTTCCAAAGGCAGGCGTTCACCGGATGGTCTAACCAGCGACTCTTAAGAACTCATATTGGTCGAGAGGATGGGAATTCAGGCTCATAAAACCCTTTTTGGGGGGGAATTAATTCATTTTCTATGACTCTCTTATAGATTTAAGATATATTCCTATGTTCGTGAATCTTTGGTTTATACCCAAACATAGTATCCACGAGTTTATCCTTGGTGGGAAACTGTCGACTGGACGTAGGGGTTCAGAATCATTTATGCCCGAGGTTTACCATCCCTCGTTGGATTAATGACCTCAAAGGTTTGGAACTCACTTGAGGTGGCTCTAGGAGTGGCATGATGAACCGATGTGGAGATGATAGGATCGACCGGTAGTTGGTATTGAACCTTAGGGAGGCTTCCTACGAACCCTGCTTAGGAGGCAGTGATGAAAGTCCATGTAGTTCGGATTGGTCTCGGGGAACCGACGTGAAGATAGACTGGGTGGTCCGATGGGTGGTGGGCTTGAACCTCATGGAGGATTCCTACGTACCCTATCTTTGAGGCATGGATCAATGTACATGTAGTTTGCATTGGCTTGGGACTTACAGTCTGTGGCAGCTCGGAAAGATGGATTAAGGCTTACACTCTGAGGAGGCCTGTAATGATGGATTGGGGCCTACACTCTGAGGAGGCCTAGAATGATGGATTGGGGTTTACACTCTCAGGAGTCCCATTAGGAGATGTCATGGTCGATGCTTACTCTAAGATCACGTGAGTCATGCTCGGTGTGAGAAACAAGAGGCAACAGGGACCGGAGGATCACATCACGAAAGGTGCATCCGTGAGAAGTGGAGTGGAGCTTACACATGAGGGAGGCCCATGAGGTCAGGGCTTACTCCTAGATGGATTCCCATGGAGATGGATTGGGGCTTACACTCTGAGGAGGCCCAGAAGGTCGGGGTTTACTCCGAGATGGATACTCGGGGCGATAAATCCCTGAGAGACAGTGAATGGGGGTGCTCCGGTGCCCATATCCTCTCTTTAACTACATGAGGGATTCCTTCTGATGGATATTTTACCATCTCCGAGGAACCCTCAACAAGGGGAGGGGCATAAAGGGGATTCCCGAGCTCAGACTCCACATTACCATGGGAATGTGAACCCAAGAATGCTTCAGGAATCTGCTCAAGGGTCGGGGCAACCCCTTTTCCCCTGTTTACCGTGGGTATGTGAACTCAAAATGGTGCGCTGATGCGCCTGAAAGTTACACCATGCCGATCTGGTGGGTCTGGTGGGGGCCTCATCTCAGGGTCGATGAATAGGATAATGAAGGAGTCACAGAGGACTTGGCTGGATCGGAAGGATTTTATCTGGCTTGGGAAATGTGAACACCAATGTATTTGGCGAGCCACCGAGAGGTATGGGTGGTGGCGCCCTTCGTGTGGGGATGTGCCACGCGGCTGGAGAAGCTTTCCGTAAACAAGGGTGGTCTGTGGACTGATTGGCGTCCCTCGAACCAAGGTGGTTCGCTGCTTCGGGTTCAATCCGCTAACTAGGGTGTTTCGCAGAGGGTTCCAGGAGGGCTGCGGCGACCAAGGGCGGCGCTGGTCAGAGGCTCATTGGTCGAGGATTCGCCCACGTAGGAGGGTGCTACGCAGTGCGACAGATGGGAAAAGAGGCATAAACTCCCTGGTCTGTGGGTATGTCATCCGCGTAGGGGGTATGGTTTGCGGTTCTCCTTGTTTTTGTAAATTTAGGTTCGCGGTTCACCAAGTTATTATGCTTTTTCCAATTCCTTGTTAATTCGTATACTTTCTAAGGTTCACAGATGAGTGTTTCGCCATTTGCAAAATCCGAATCCTTCCTTCAACCGGTCTCCTTCCAAATCTCCAATCCCTCTGAATCTGATTCCAGTTCTCCGACCTCTTTTTCTTTCTTCCATGGTCTCCTTTTATAGAGTGGGGAAAGGGATGTATCTGTGGCGACATAGAACCATTTGCGGAGGCCCATAACCAAATACCCAGTTTACAGCTGACTAGGTCAATCCGCAATTCGCAGTGGGTATTGAACGCTTCCCCCTCTCCTCCGTGAATCGAAATCAGGGAGTTCTCTGCGGCTGCAGAGGGTTCCACATCTATTCCACAAACAACATCGGGTGCAGCTTGATCCGATCGATACGGTCCGCGGTTGGGGCTGTTTATGATGGTGAACTGGACTCACGTCCATCCTACCTTGCGACCGTGGACGATCTCCACCTCTGTTTCGCGAATGACAATTGTTCGTGAAGGTGGTGCCTCGTGGGGCCTGGCCACATTTTTCTTCCATGGTACCGGTTTGCGGACCGGTCCTGTTTGTGTCCCTTCTTTGATTATTTTCCCCAATTATTTAGTGAGATTTGGGCAGAATCTCCTTTTTGGATTTTTCATGAACCTACACCTATATACATGGAATATAGTAAAAATAAATTTAATAAATGAAAATTATTTTTATAATATTAACATGATATTATAAATGTGATATTATCATTATTAAATAACATTCTCAAATCCATTTAACCATTATAATGTGTTCTTACATTGGTTAATTTTACCACATATACGAGCATTGTTATAAAGAGTGTGTCATAAATGATTATGTAATTTGATATACCTATAATATTATGTCTTAATTATGAATATATTATATTAAATAAATTATTGTAATTATATATATTTCAATATATATTTACATTCTTTAATAAAATAAATTCATTCAATAAAATCAAAATAACTAAAAATATATTTTTTAATATTTCCCTGGGAATCATCTCAATATATTCCATGAAATATCCATATTACTCTATAATCATATAAAAACATATATAAATGAACTATCAAAATTTGAGAGGTGATAAATCCATGACCATTTTTCAAGAACTAAAACTGCTAACTCGAACTTTATATGGAAAACATGATAATTTACTGTCAAAAATTTATTTCAACAAATAATTGTTAACAAAAGGGTAGTAAGAAATAAAAATAATATGATATCTAGTGAGAAAAATCTAATTATGGTTTTGACATAGGCATATAATATATATAATTTTATTATACAAGGATGTTAGAGCATGTCCAACAAAGTATAGGTATGAGGTAAGTGATTTCTCATCTAAATTTCCTTCAATTGATAAATCTAAATTTATTATAGTTGGATGTTAGAGAATTTCATATTAATTAAAAGTACGAGGTAATGGGTTTTTCATCTCAATTTTCTTACATTGAGACATATACATTTTTAACAACATGCTTTATTTTATCTAGTGTATAAACATGCATATAGATGTATTTAATAATTAGTTTTCTAAATTTAATGGGGTTTACAAATTAATCTCATGATATCTCCTTCAATTTCCTTTTTATTAAAACTTTACTAAAGTCTTAATGGATTTAGATTTCAAATAATTTTTTAAATGTCTTGAAGTTTTCATTTATTTTTTTCATCCATATGTATATTATTTTGAAAGTTTGAAACATATGTTTTTACTCATAATGAATTATTAATGTAATTTTTACCTCTTTATAAATTTTTTATAATGTGTTTAAATGGAATATTTTTAACGTTATCCATATCGGTATGTTTTTAATTTCATTATAAAAGTAGAAAATAATTTTTTTAACATTCAATGTTTGATCAATTTTTCTCATAATTATGACCAATATTAATTTTTATTCATCCCCAATAAGTTTCATAGGTTTTTAAAGACGATCATAATTTTAAATTTTGTGATTTTATTTTTAATTTGAAGATATTTTTTTATTCTGTTTTTTATAATATAATTGAATGTGATTATTCTTATGTGATAAAACACAAATTATTATAATTTTAATGATTTAAAGGAATGAATTTAAATATTTCATTCATGTTTTAGTAATTTTTCATTAAATATGATGATTGGTGGGTTTGATATTTCCCTATAATGCATTGGGTAATGATTTTTTCTCTAGAGGAGACATGTTGGAATTTAATAGGTAGGTTATTCTTTTTTAAGGGTTATTATAAGGGTGATTATAGGGATAATTTACTATGATTACTAAGTGGTTTTATATTATTTATAAGAGTTTTAAAGGACATATTTTTATTTAATGATATAAGAAAATCATTTTATTAATACTTGTAGTGTTTTGACCTTTTAAAGGTGAAAGGTTAACTTTTTAGGGATAACATTTCATGAGTTCTCATGTTTTCTCAAGTAACTATAATGGTTATTATTTTTCCTTTATGATTGATACATATTTTTTTATGGAAAAATTTGGGAAATAATGATATTTTCTCAAGTAAATAAATAATTATTTGTGATCAATGATTATTTTGTAAAGAGGATCCATATTGATATTCATGTTTTTCAAGGGGACTAACAGTTTTCCATTATTTTTATATCCCCTACTGAGTTTTTTATCCAATATTTCTAAATTTCTTTCATAGTGATTAAAGATGAATACATGTTATTGAAATATTAATGGTGACATATCATGGATGAAGAAAACTGGACATGAATGAAATTGGGGTGTGAACATGAAAACATGTTTTTGTGAAAAAAATTATACTATGCGGAAATGTTCTCTTTTTTTATGTAATAGTTTTCCTAATTCTCTAAAACACTAAAACTATATCATCTTACAAATTTAATAATGTTAAACCCTTATTATAAACCATTTAATTAGAGGTTATTTATGATATATATTGCTATAGTTGGTATCATAATAGGGGTTTAGATATCATTTATATTTATGATATTATTAGAAAAGTAAAATTTAAAATATTTATAAAAATTATAAGGTAAATATATTGGTTTGGTATCATGAGTTAAAATTTTAATATAACTTTAAAGGTTAGTATGTTACAAATAATTATGATTATTTTTCTATAAATCAAAAGAGTTGAATATAAGGATACATAGAAAATGAAATTTTAATATTTATAAGTTGGTTTTTAATGATTTTATTGCAAATAACCACACTAACTATTTTTTGTTTTTGTAAATGGATATAATTAAGAAGATACAAGTTACCAATCTATGTGAAGTCAATATAATGATTTTCTGAATGAGAAACTAAATTATATATGAGTTAGATAGAAAATTATTATGGTTATTATTAAACATATATCATGTGTTATTATCAATAATTTAGACATAGTTTAATTTCATAAATCATGAAATAATAGAATAACTGAGTTTTGTTTATGTTCAGGTGATAAAGGCAATGAAGGAAAATATTCCACTTTCCATGTGTTAATAATTTATAAATAATAACCAAGGGAAATGTCTCAAAATAAGAGGATTATGTTTTATATGTTAAACATACAGGGATAAGGCAATAAAATATCATGTAAAAATGATAAATTTTAGTACATTCCTATATTTTATTTCAATTATGCTCCTTAGATTATGATTTTTTCTTTTTTGTTTCAAGAGTATTCATGTTTTATGTGACTCCCTTGGTTTTCAAATCTATTTAGGACCTTTTTTTGATTTAATTTATAATTTATTTGAAAAGTAAATTCATAAAATTTAATATAAATTATACACATATGCAGATAATGGGGTCTATGTATGGGTATGTTCCTTCTACAAAAACGTATGAGGTGTTTTGTAAAGGTAACCCTGAATATCTAATGTTTATGTGAGTGTAAATCACCCACTATATATGGATATGGTAGAAATTTTATACACTAAATAATGTAGGTCCCTATTTCTATGTGATTTATGATATTAATTTTTTCATAACTTTTTATATTCTCTCTTTAGTAAATTTCTAGTAAAATGGTATAACTGGTGTGAGATACTCATGTTTTAATATAAAATTTAAATTTTGATAATTATTTTAAAATGTCCAATTGAGTTAGTTTACTATTTTCATTATACCTATCACCATTAATATCAAAATTTAATGGTTATTATTTTGGGGGATTCATTATTTAATTTCCAATATATCATTAGAAGGAATAATTATCCAATTCATCAATATGAATGGTCATATAAACCACAGAAGAAGGACTACAAAATCAGTGAAAAAAGTAGACCAGCCATTAAGATTGAATTACTTTGAACAATGTATAATTACAAAATCATTGATTCTCCACAAAGAGATGGGGGACAATACCATTCTTATTGGGAAACAAAGTCATGGCCCAAATCCACAGAAAAGGTCCCAAAGAATTCAATGAAGTCCTGCCCACCATTCTATATGGGAAATAAAATCAGTACACAAAATATGTAATGTATTCTGATATAGACATCCATTCATGATTCAATTTTTTATTTTGAAAGATAATATATATATGGATGACTTTTTTGAATTAATTTTCTGGATTTGAGGGTATCTTACTATTTAAAAACCCTTTCACATTTTGGACATGATAGAGTATGTATTTAATTGGACAGATTAAAAATTTTTAATCCAACCTTTATAAATTTGTCTCTTTAGGGCAATGGATTCCAAAATTTCATTATAAACAGAGGATATACATATCTATAACTTTTGATAATAACATCTTGAGATTAAACTATCTGGTTGGAAAAATTGGCGAGCCAATTGAAGGGGTAGATTTGGAATGCAAACAGTACACCACCATTGGACTATAAATACATCCTACTTTTCACCTTTGAAAGGGTTGTAACTTCAGAGAGAAGGAGGAAAGGTTGGAATGTCAAAGGCTCTGCCAAAGTCTTTGTATGATCTTCCATACTCAATTTTCTACTTGAGATACCATTCCTCCATGCTTCTTTTGATTTAATTTTGTATTCTTCTTCTATTGTAATCTTGTAAGTGTTTCTTTTGTAATTATGTTTTAATGAAAGTAACATTATCAATAAATCTTATTATCATCTACCTTCTACTTTAAAATAATAATTTTATTTAAATTTCTTAAATCTTGTTAAAAAAATATCTTCATTTTCATTCTCATTCAATTGGAAGATTATTTTTAATACCCTTCATCAGTCGTACGTGTGGTCGTTGAATCACTCATTTCTTATCCCATGACCTTATTATTTTTATAATTCATCATCATAAACATTACAACTAGATTATTAATTAATCCAATGTATGAGTAAATATACCATTCGGGTGAGTCATAATTTGGGTATGTTAAATGATTTATAAATTTTTTCTCGATGAATCTTCATTGAATTATCCTTGTGTATGATTAACTTAAATTTTCATGGATTAATGACATATTTTTATTAACATATGGATTCCAATGAATATTTGAACAATATGTTCAACACCATAAACATTTAATGATTTAGATTAAAACCCTTAGTTAAGTTATGGCTTGTATTAAATCCTCAACACTTTGGAATAACAAGTAATATCATCTTGTAAAGTGGGTATTAATTTAATGAAATATAAAGCAGTTATCCTGGATATCAAAAACATAACTCTCTCATGATGAATTAACTTCGATATTTATTAAATTTTTAAATCAAATATCAACCATAAATCACTTCATTTCACCTCCACACCCCCCGACCAATCAAAAAGGAAGCAACTATTAAAAATTATCATCATTGAGAATTTGACCCAAGTGATGATATACACATTAGAAAAGCACCAGATCCTTGAATGGTTGATAGATGACAATTATCCACACTAAAAAATGTTTTGTTTCCAGGTATGGTTAATTATGTAGTCATTAGTTTTTTGTTATTGTAAAAAACAAATAAAAAAACCAAAAAAAAACAAAATTATCAAAAAATTGAAAAAAACAAATAGAAAAACTCGTCTTCCTCATCCTTACAAATTTTCATTGATTTCCACATATCCCCCCAAAAAATCCCTCAGATCTGTTTGATGTTGAAATAGAGATAAATCTTCTCCAGCGAAGGAGGAACAAACTAGATGATCAAATAATTCAAGAACTAGTCCTTATACAATCTTTTAAATTAGATACGGATGATCCTAGGTAACAGACAGTTAAATAACTTGCTTCCCATGATATGAATTATCAATCCCTTGGTATACAATATCCAAATATAGAGGCTGACATCAATCCCAAACTGGGTTTGATTCATCTTCTTCCTCATTTCTATGGGCTAGCCGGTGAGGATCAAGACCTTCATCTTAATGATTTACAAGTGGTCTTCCCTACCATAAAGCCTCAAGGGGTTTCTGAGGAATAAATAAAAATCCAAAAATCTCTTTCTCCCAATATGACATTGTTATGTCATGGATATACTACCTCCCTCCTAGTTCTATAACCACATGGAATGACAAGAACTGACTTTTCATAGAAAAATTCTTTCCTGCTTCTCGTACTACTTCTATTAGAAAGTAAATTAGTGGAATTCATCGATTCCCAAATGAATAAGTCCATGATTATTAAGAGATGTTGAAGCATCTTATAGAAACATATCCACACCACCAAATCGATGATAAAATCTTGATCCAATACTTTTATGAGGGGTTATTATATTTGGAGTGAACTGTCATTGATGCCATAGGTGGGGGTTCTACTGTTGATAAAAATCCCATAGCAATATGATATCTCAAAAGAAACATGTCTCCAGACACAGAATAATTACATACTAGAGAACATAATCAATTTAGACAATACCAAGACATTTAATTGATATAGCCAAAAAATATGACGTAGTGGTTGAAGGAACTTAATGGTCTGGTGAAACAACTAGCTATATAGGCTAAATCACCAACCTCCTCTTCTCTAAAACCTCTATTCCTTAGACCTATAAAGAACTATAAAATCTGTAGCTCCCCATCTCATACAACTAACACATTTCCACCACTTCAGTACGGTCCATCTGATACGTCTAGGCCAATGAAGCTCAATGCAGTATATACTCAAAAGAACACCAACCCTCAACAATCAAGTCAATTCTTTAGAACCTTCAACCAACCACACTTTTATCCATTCACTTCTACCTTTCTCCAAGGCTTGATTTATGGTAATCCCATTTCTAATCCCACTTAATTCCCTCCTCAAAACCCAAACCAATTCTAATAGGGTCATGGTGTTTGTAATATCCCCAAACCTTACCCTTTTTCCTCAACCTCAAAAGGTCAATACTTCTCTTTCTCCTCCTGGATTCCACTATCCTAATGAGCATTCCCAATTCCCAAACAAATACAATCAATTTCCCAAGAATCAAAATCATGATAATCCCAATCTAGGAGAAGCCTATTCTTCCAAGATACTTGGTGAAAGTGCAGTGGATGATCTTTCATCCTTCAACTATTCAAGCCTAAAAATATTGAAACTCAAATTGGTCAACTTTCATCCCACCCAATCTTAAAATAATAATAAAATTCTTCCAAACTTCCAGATCAACCATTACAAAACCCTAAGTGCAATATAATTGTAATTTCACTTTGATCCAGAAAGAAAATTTCTATGCCTCTTGATGAGTTCTCCTAATCCCCTTTAAATAATAACTTAGAAAATGAAATGAAAAATACATTAAAAAGGAACATAAATCCATTCCATCACCTTATTCCATTCCACTATGGAACCCAATTCATTTTCCTAAACGCGTTTTAAATCCATAGAATTCTATTGGTCTCGATCCTGAAATGCTTGAATCTTTTAGACATGTTTATATCAAAATTCCCCTCTTATATTCCATAAAACAAATCTCTAGGTATCTCATGTTTCTTAAGGAACCTTTAACCTATAAGAGGAAACTTGGGACCTTTAAAATGGTTTTCATCTAGCATCCAATTCCCTTAAAGTGCAATGTTCAAGGGAAATTTATTTTTCCATGCCAAATTGGAAGTTCCTACTTCGATGATGCACTTATAGACCTAGGAGCATCAATTAATATCATACCCAAATATATCTTATCTAAACTTCGTCTAGGAACCTTTCATCCAATGAGTGTTGTAATTCAATTTTCCAATTGAAGTATTGCTAGTCCTGAGGGTATAATCGAGGATGTCTTGGTTTGTGTGAATGATCATATCTTCCATGCTGATTTCTATTTCCTTGGCATATAAGGTGAGACAAAATCTTATCGACCTCCCATAATTCTTGGAAGACCATTCCTAATGACAGGTGATAACTAAGATTGATGTGCATTCAGAAATATTATCCATGGAATATGGTGACCCATTGGCCAAGTTCAACATTTTCCAAGCCATGCGGTACCCATATGAGGATCACTATACATTCTCAATCTACACTTTTGAGTACACCTCTGAGAGTAAATTGAACCCCATTACATCATGTTCATCGTGTTCTAATGAGATAGGATCTTGTAATAATTGTACCATGATTAACCAAGTCATAAATGGGGAAGATTATGTTGACCTCTTATTCATAGACTCATTAAATATTGAGGATCTTGAAAACTCTCTTAAATCCCATCTCAACTATGGTCTCTATTGTCCCACCTTGGAAAATATTAATGAAAACGAATCAGAAGAATCTAAATTCCTTTTCTTCATTCCTACGTTTCTAACCAACAAATAAATGATGGGACTAATTTAAAACCTCTTTCTAAACACTTGAAATATATATTCATTTTCCACGATCACTCTTATATAGTCATTATCTATGCTATACTAACTGAAACAAAAGAGTTTAAACATTTTCATGTGTTAGAGTCAAATAAAATATCCTTAGGTTGGACCCTAGATCATATACCAGGAATCACCCTTCCCTTATCATGCATCACACCCATCTAGTGGAATCATCCTATCCAAATATACAACCATAAAGAAGAATCAATCCACTCATAATTGAGGTATTTAGGGAAGAGATCATGAAGTTTCTTCAAGTTGGCATTATCTAACCAATTTCCAATAGTTAATGGGTTAGTCCAATTAATGTTTTTCCAAAGAAGGGTGGAATAACTATTGTCACAACTGAACATGGGGAGGTAGTCATAACTATAGTGAATAAAAAATTGCGTGTGTGCATCAACTATAGGAAATTAAATGTTGAAAGAAGAATAGATCACTAACTCCTTCTATTCCATGATCAAATTATAGAATGATTAATTGTAAAGTAAAACTATTTATTTCTTGATGGATACATCAGCTACATCCAAATCCCAATCGCACCTCATGAATAAAAAAAGGCAATATTCACTTTCCCCTTTTGATAATATAAATATAGGAGAATCCCTTTTAGAATAATAATTATTATGAAATATTTACAAGGTGTATGATGAGTATATTTTCTGAATTTATTGAACAAGTCATGGAAGTCTTCATGGATAAATTTAACATTAATGGAAATTCATTTAAATATTTCTAGAATTCAGTCTCTCTTGTCCATAAAAATTGTGTCAAGTGTAACCTTTTGACAAATTTTAAAAAAAATGTCACTTCATGGATGAAAATGGGATTTTTCTAGGTATATAGTTTCAGAAGAGGGGTTTGATGTTGATCTTTCCAAAATTGAAGTGATCTAATCACTTCATAAATCCACCTCTATTCCAAACATCCGTTCATTCCTCAGTCATGCCAGTTTCTATTAGCGATTCATCCATAACATTAGTAGTATTTCCCTCTCACTCACTCAGATTCTCCAAAATTATGTCCCTTTCCATTTCATTGAGGTTTTCAAGAAAGCATTCATTGAACTCAAAACTACTCTTAAATCATCTCCAGAAATCCAAAAACATTATTAGTGCATACCCTTTGAGTTGATGTGTGATGATTTTAATAGAGTCATTGGGGATTTTCTTGGTCAATGTAGAGAATAAATTTATTGTGTCCTCTATTATACCTCATTTTTTTTATGAAACTCTGTCTCAAAACACTGTGACAGAAAATGAAATTTTAGTAGTGGGTATTTCATTAGATAAATTCTGACCCTATCTCTTAGGTTCCAAAATCATCATATTCACTATTTATTATACTAAAATTTTATTACTCAAGAAAATTGATTCCAAACCGAGGCTAATAATATGGATACTAATTCTCTAAGAGTTTGAACATGAAATAAAAGATATACCAAGAAAAGAAAACAATGTGGATGATATCCCGAGTAGAATTTCAAATTCTTCTCATTTAGAAATCATTGATCCTAAATTCCCTACTGATAACATTTCATATCTCACTCTAAAGTCACCATGGTATGCCCCAATTATGAATTAATTTGTTTATATGGGTTTTCTTAAAAAAAAATTCATAAGAAAAAAATGAAGTTGAAAAGTGATTCGGAATAATATTTTTGGGAAGAAAATAAACATTGGATAATTAGGATTGCAATGGCAATTAGAAGATGTGTTGATGAAGATTTACCATCCTCCATCTTAGAATTCGATCACTCACATCCTAGAGGTGGCCACTTGGGACCACAAAGGACCTCCCGAAGGGTCCTAGACTGTGGATTCTTATGGCCTTCACTGTTTAAGGACTCACATGTGTTCTGTCAATCAGGTCCTAGTTTCCAAAATATTGGAACAATTTCCAAAAGAAATGAGATGCCCCAAAAGCCGATAATCTTCTATGAGATATTTGATGTTTAGGGCACATATTTCATGGGACCATTCCCCCTTTAAATGGATTCTCATACATTCTTCTTAAGTTTGATTATATTTCTAGGTTAGTTGAGACCAAACCTACTAGAAATAACGATTCACATACTGTTAGTGAGTTTCTAAATATCCACATTGTTTATAGATTTGGAACTCCTCATGCCTTCATCATTGACTTACGAACCAATTTTTGTAATAGAACCATGAAATATATTTTGAGAAATATTGGGGTGGTACATAAAACATAAACTCCATGTCACCACCAAAGAAATGGAATGGCTGAACTATCTAATAGAGAAGTAAAAAAAGAATTCTTTAGATAATTGTTAAGACCACCAAAAAAATACTAGCTTGAGATACTTAGGGAATAACTTTGGGAATATCAAACTTCTGATAAAACACCCATTGCGATGTCTTTTTTTAGGATTGTTTTTGGTAAAGCATGTGATTTACATGTTGAAATCCAACATAAGTCAGTTTTGGCAGTGAAAACATGTAAATTTGATTGTGAAAAATTTGGAGAAGAGTGATTTTTGAAGTTTATGGAATTAAAGGAGCCTCGACTTGATTCCTATGAGAATTCCAATATGTATAAAGAGAAGGCTAAGGTACATCATTACAAACACATTCTGTGAATGTTATTTCATGAAGGTGAAAAGTTATTGCTCTTCCATTTTCAATTTCGACATCACCCAGGTATGCTTAATTAATTTTGGGGTGATCGTTTAATTGTTTCTAATGTATACCCATTTGGTGCAGTGTAAGTCCAAGACCCCTATTCAAAAAATACATTCACAGTTAAGGAAACTCTGATAAAGCATCACATGAGATGATTCAGAATCTGAGAACAACATCCACTTCCCCCGAATCTAAAACTTCTACAGTAGACCCACCACTGGATAGAGACGATAACCCACCAACTCTAAACGAGGATAACCTCTTTCCTTTTAACTCCCCATCTCTTCCTCTCTCTCTCCCAATATTTTATTCCTCTTACCTCTTTCATTTTTACCACTTCCATTATCAAAAACCATTCTTTTAATTTTTATCTTTTGTGTGGGTGTATATTTTAAAAATAGTTAAACTCTAAAAAAATTGAAAAATTGAAAAAACAAAAACAAAAAGAGTCATACATACCCACCATCAACTTTTGAAATTTTGTTCAACCATTTTGGGGAGTCAAAAATAAATGTTTACATCTATAAATGTTTTTATTTTCATCATGAATTTGGATTAAGAATCTTGTTTTAAAACCATAAAATTTTAAATGATCAATTTTTTATTTGGAAAATGGTTTTACCTAACCATGATAAATAGTATTATCTTTAATGCCAAGACCACCTATGAAATCTTTTCAAAATGTGTGTTTTCACCCTTGATTGTGAGTCTTGAGTTTGTGAACCTTCGAGCTGAATTTCCTACATTGGTGTGAATTAATATGATAGAGACATTTTCTTAACCACATGAGAATCAAAATAGAGAAATAGCCTCCCATTTCCTATATATTAATCTTTTTTTGAAATACCCTTATATCCTATGAAAACATTTTATATGATATTCATATTTTCATTGCATAAATTATTTCAATTTAATTGTGAGGGAGACTAGATTTCTTTTTGGGTATTAGTTTCTTAATTTTTGGCCTATTATCATATGTTTGACGAATAGAATACATTTTATTATGGTGGGAGGTTGTAATTCAATGATTTTTGGTAATTTATATATGTTTATGACATCTTGTACCAATTTATTGAAAAGTGTTCAAAAAAATGAATAAAATAAAAAAATAGCGGAAAAAAACAGTGGGTTATTTCGTAGGAGGGTCAAAAATAAATATTATTCAAAATTTTATCTAGTTATAACTATTAAAATTATGGTCGTGATTAGATATATCATGGGTTGGGAGATGTGTGTGAGATTTTTTTCAAGTTAATATTTAGAAAAAAATCAAAACAAAGAAGAAGAAAAAAAAGAACAATTACATTATGTATTCATAGGTCATTGGGTGAAGTATCATGTTTTGTAAATATTTTATAATATCATCACCTTCAATTTTTCTTCCTATTTTGTGTGTTTCATCGCACAATCATGCCCTTGTAAATATGTGTTTGCATTTACTTTCATATTTCATTTCAAAAAAAAAGACTGTGTATTGTTTTACCCATGCTGATGTTTTACCCCTCTTCTTCTCTCTCTTAGACATTAAATTCCTACCAACCCATATGCACAAAACCCCCTTCAAAAGACCTATTTATTCTTGTACACCTGAATAAAGGGAATGAAAGCTGAGAGATCTTTCAAACTCTATGATTTTCACCATTTGTTAGTGAATGAGTGAACCTCCATAAATAAATTTTATCATCTTTGGAGGTCTGAGTTTGGAGTGTTCACATTTTCCATTTTTAAATTTGATCATGAAAAATTATATGTTTTGGAATATTTTTTTATAAATATTTGTGGTGGAGTTCAATATGGATGAGTGAAATGATCTAAACCTCCCCTGATTGTGGAAAAACAAATTTTAATATTTGTTAGTGAGTGAGAATAATTTTGTTATATTTTTATATTTTTTGTACATGATGAAATGCACTAGACTTATAGTGCAGGAGTTTATGTTATTAATTTATTTATAAGTTTTTTAGAATATAGTCTGTAAATTTCATGTAAAAGTGCATAATTGGTGTGAGATACTCTTGTTTTAATACTAAATATAATTTTTGAGAATTATTTGAAGTAGTAAAATTGTGTCAATTTACTATTTTAATTACAACTATCACCCTTCTTTTCAAAATTGTATAGTTCATGTTTTTTAGAAATATCTTTTAATATTCCAACATATCATTAAAATGAATCATTATCCAATTCTAAAATTTTAAGGGTAATTTAGACCACAAAATAAGTCCCACATAATATTTGACTAAAATGGAGTATCCATGAATATTGAATTACTGGGATCCATATAGAAGTACAAAATCTTTTATTCTCCACAAAAAGTCATGGGACAATACCATTCGTATTGGGTAAAAAGTTAAAATCCAAAATTCACTAAAATGGGCCCCAAATAATTGAATTAAGTCATGTCCACCATTCAGTCCAGAAAATGAAATCATCACACCAAACATGACATGTATCCTAATATAGAAATACTTTCTAGATGAGATTTTTTAGTGTGAAATATAAGATATCAGTGGAAGAATTTTTTTTAAGAAAATTTGCATATTTGAGGGCATCTTAAAACTTTAATACCCAATCATATTTTGGACTTGAAAAAGTTTGGATTTAAATAAAAATACTAAATTTGTTTAATCAAGCCGCCATAACATTGGCTACTTAAGTCCAATGACATCCATATTTTCTTACTATATAGGCGACCAATATCTAAAAATTGTAAGAAGATCATATCTCAAGATTTGGATATATGTTTAGAAAAATTGGCGAGCCATATGGAGGGGAATATTTGGAATGAAAACAGTCCACCACTGTTGGGATATATATACGCCCCCCTATTCTCATTGAAAGAGGTTGGTATTTTAGTGAATAGAAGTATTTGTTGGAATAAAAAAGAATATTATAAATCATTTGGAGGATCATACATGCTCAAGTTTCTACTTGTGATACCATTACTCCATGCTTCTTTTGATTTACTTTTGTATTCTTCTTCGGTTGTAATCTCGTAAGTGTTTGTTTTGTATTTTTGTTTAAATGAAATTATCCTTCCCATTACCTCTTATTATCATCTCAACTCTATTTTGAAAAATTAATATTCTTTAAATTTCTTAAATCATGTTAAAAAAATTATATTATTTTCCATTCTCATTCAATTTAAAGTCCTTTCTTACTATCTTTCATCTCTCATGTGTGTGTTCGGTGCCCAACTCATTTCGTATCCATTTTATTTTCTTATTTTTATAATTCATTATCATAAAAATTACAGAAATATTTTTAACCAAAACAATGTCTGAGTAAATCTTCGATTGATGTGATTTATAATTTGGGTATGTTAAGTGACTGAGAAATTCTTTCTTGACTAATATTAATTTAATTAAAATTATGTATGTTAAACTTAACTTGTCATGGATTAATGAAAAATATTTTTTAACATAGGGGTTACATGGACTATTAGAACAATAAATACAATACCATAAACATGTATTGATTGATATTAGAAGCCTATGTTAAGTTAAGTCTTGGATTAAAGCCTTATGACTAGGGAATTCCAATCAACGTCATCTTGTAAAGTGGGAGATAATTTATTGCAATATAAAGAAAAGATCAAGGATATCGTAATATTAAATATCTAATTACAAACTCACTATGATATTTATTAAATTGTTTAATAAAACATAAATCACATTATTTAATCTCTACAAACACCCCCACCCCCCAATAAAAATATAATCAATTAAAAACAATAGACTATTAAAAATTATCATCATCGAGGATTCGACCCGAGTGATGCTATACACATTAGCAGAGCACTGGAACTATGAAAAGTCATTAGGTGATAATTGGCTATACATTAGTGATGAATAATGTTATCTTGGAGTTTCATAATGGTAAATAATATTTTCTAAAGGGTATTTAATGGTAATCTAGGAGCTATGTATGGTTATTCTGGGAACGTGAACTTAATATGAATTTATCTACTTATAATTATGAGACTACCATGAGCAATGTAACGGTAAAAAATATAACCCTTACATTTTTCTCTTTTTGAAAAAAATTTATTATTCATCCATTTATTCTTCCCTAACTTTCCTCTGTAACATTGTTTAATGAATTTGATGACCTAAAACATAGGAAATCGATTATTTTACTCTTTTAAAAGAAATAAATCTTATTTTTGGTGTTTATAAACCCACTAGATTCATGATCTATTTAAAAGACCAATTAATTTTTTAATTTGATTCAGGGTTTTAAAGATACCAACCAGAACACCTTCTAATTTTTTACAATCACCACAATCTTTTCTACCTCTGATATCAAATATCCTCTTGAGGATTTTTGTCACATATAACTATTATAAAACGATATTCACTTCCTTCAACTTGATGAATTTTTATTCTTTATAGGAGATCTGTAAAAGGAAATTAGAGACTCATTTTTCATTATCTATTTATTAGAATATTTTCATGAATTATATTCTTTATAATTAATATTTGGGGATGTATATTCTTGTTTGGTGACACAAAACCTTTGGTTTAAGGCCTCTTTGTGGTGTGTAGGATTCATCCTCCACACTTGTTTTGGTTTCCTCATTAATAGTTTTAAACTTTTATTATTGAGGTAGATATTTTCATAAGGAAATTTTTAAAAATTTAATCTCTTGATGCTTGTATTTTTTGAATTGGTTTTGAAAATTATTTCTAATTATTGAATTTATTATCTTATTAGTTATTTGAGATGGCATTGTGTGTGATGAGAACTCCTAAAAATGGATTCAAAAAAATATATATTAACTTGAAATGAATGATTCAAAGCATAATTATAACGAGATTAAAAGTCATGAAATGTTTTATGATTTGAAATGTTTTGATTTTAATTTCTTGAATTTAATTTCGTGATTTTTTGAAATTAACCATTTTATGTTAGTTTTTTAATTGAAATACATATTTTTTTAAACATTAAACATGGGGATTATTTTAAATGAATGATTAGAATGATCTATGAATGATTAAAATGAATGATTCCCCCAAGATATTTTTATTTCTTTTATGCGCATGAGATTATGGTTTGTTAATAGGGGTAATTCATACTATTTATGATGATTTCTCTAGGGCACATGCATCTGTCTATTTCAGAGGACACACTATTTGGTGCCCCACATTTCCTCTTTCCAATGTCAGGCCGCATCAATCACTTATTCAGGGTCATTTTCTCCTTTATCTAAATGAGATGATAAGATGTCAGTTTCTCCTTCCTTGGATTCCTAATCGTAACTCAATGCCTAGTATAGGTCTCCCTAATTGATTAAGATGTTGTTTGTGAAACTCTTCTTAGTTCCATGTCTTCATGGACACTTGTTAATTACAATGCTTCTATCCATACATTCCAAGGGTTTTGGTTAGGGAAGCAACCTTTAGTTGGGGAGTTGTCACGTTGGACATCATTGGCGTGTTTGGATGCTGGAACACTATTGAATCTAGGTTTCTTCCCCTTATTATAGGTCTTCTTGAGGACGGGAAAGCCCGAGGAATCCTACATTGAATGCGGGGAATTATATGACATAGGCATGTCTTAGAGGTTGTCATCAGCTTCCCATGTTTAACACATGGTATTCCACAAGATTAACATCTAGTGGAGATGGATCAGATGGATCAGAATACTTACTGGAGTGGATTAGGTGGGTTCAACCACTCAAGGGATCACAGATACTGGGGATACCATGTGATTAGATAATTGATTATTCCTAGGAGCTTTATTTCACCAGGATGTGGCCGCCCGAGTAAGAGTTAGGATGGATGATTGAGAGTTGAATGATGTGGTGGGGGATGAGATGGGGCCAACGATGAGGCGACAATGATGTTGGGAATGTGCCTCTAAGAGAATTCCTATGTATCCCCATGGAATGGAATCAATTTCCACATAGTTTGATGGGGTGATGGGACAGTTGAGTAGGCGATCCATGATAATGGTCATGTGGATGAGACCCGGATGAAGTAGAACCCCCCATGTTGGGGCATGACCCTCCCGAATCACATAGTATCCAGGTAAAGGGAACATGAAGGGACATGGGAAATGAGATTGAGCCTCAAAGAGGCTTCCTACATATCCCCGTTTAAGGGAATCAAATTCCACATAGTTCAGGATCAGGGTATAGAATCGGGGTGTGCACAGAGGATAGTGACCCAATGATATAATGGCACTTACAAATGGCTAACAGCCTAAGGTTGATCTGACACCACTACGACGGACATGAGATATGGGTCCTAATGAAATTGATGATAATGGATTGCCGCTGGATTGGGATCACAATGGATTACTGTCTATTGGAGTATCACAATGACATAATTTTGGTTGGTGTGCAACATCTTACTGCCGATTGGGGTTGGACCTCAGGAAGTCGTCCTACATACCATTTCCAGAGGACAAGGATAAAATCCCACATAGTTCGAATGGGTAAAGTTTAACATCTTTTGTGATGAAAGGGGGTGATGCTTAACGTCATGTGGGATGAGGGTGACTAATGTGGAGTTTTTGGGACTGATGGGTGTTGGTCTTGAACCTCAAGGAGGCTTCCTATGTACCATGCCTTAGCAAGGATCAATGCCCATAAAGTTAGGAATAGGTGTTGGTGAACTGACCCGAAGGGTGGCTTTGACCAATAGGTGTTGGTCATGAACCTCAGGGAGGCTTCCTATGAACCTTTATTTGAAAAGGATCGAAGTCTACGTAGTTAGTAACTATTGGTCATGGTTGGTTTTACTCTAATCCCACATGAGTCATGCTCAGTGTGAGAAACAAGAGGCAACAAAGACCTGATGATCACTTTACGAAAGGTGTGTCTATGGGAAGGGGAGTGGGGATTACATGTGGTTAGTGGAACTAAAAGGAAATAGGGTCTTACACAAAGTTCTCATCCAAAAGAGGAAAGATGGACTTATGAATAGTTATAGGCCTAGGGAGATAGATATTGGGACTTACTCCCGGATGGAG
The DNA here is from genome assembly GCA_963277665.1 of Viscum album. Taxonomy (NCBI): domain Eukaryota; kingdom Viridiplantae; phylum Streptophyta; class Magnoliopsida; order Santalales; family Viscaceae; genus Viscum; species Viscum album. The sequence continues at coordinate 914,302,459 of OY728145.1, forward strand.
GATCGGGTGGCGACAAATCACAACAGGAGAGGGATGGGATAAAGAAGGTCCCAATGCCCATATCTCCTCTGGTCTTTGTCACATAAGACAGGAGGGGGAGTAGGGATACTTCCTCCCACAAGAAAGGAAAGAGAGTAACACGAATGTGGATTCCCTTCTCTCCATACAAGTGCCTCCCTAGAAAAGAGGATCACATTCTATGAGAGAAAGGTTTCAATCCCATGGAGACGAGCGGACGTAGAGAATGTATGAGATGGGGAACCAAGATTATGGTCCATGGGGTGGGGTCACAGTTTAACATTATGTGTTTAGGATGATGGTTCTTGGAGGTTTAACGTCCTGCAGCTCAGCTGAGGTTGGTTCACTCTGCACCCATAATAATTACTTAACTGATACCCACCCACCCTTAGGGAAGGGAAGGAATCATTAATTACATGGTTAGGGGGTTTCATAGAGAGATCTATTGAGGGGATCATGTTATCATGGCTATGTGAAGAATAAATAGCCATTAGCATGCATTGGTGCCGCTGAGGAGCAAAAATGGTGAATGGGGCCTATGCATTGAACCTACCCATGGTGCCACTAAGGATCAACAACGATCTATGGGTATTACGGATGGAATCTTCCAGTAATGTCTTCCTCATTTTTGGCCATGAGGGAATCCCATATCCCTGGTGGGTTAAGTCATATGATATAGGCCTACACCTTTGCGCTATTTCATAAGTGAGATAACGCCAAGGGTGCTGGAATCGGTCCGAACAAAGGGACATGAAAAGTGTGAATCACATTCCCAACATTAAGAACGCTGTGAGGTTGGTGTGACAATGGAGGATAACCATTGAACATGTTCAAAATAAATCATTCATATTATGTTATCTTGAAATGGGGACAAACAAATGAGGGTCGATTGTTGACCGTGTTAATAACACTGCACCTGACTCAAAGTGGCGTCCGATGCCTTCGAGGGCATTAGACCAGAATGGTAGGTGTGATGAGGCGGCATGGGACCAGGCCATTAGGGGGTCCCTTCATACATAAAAGTGGATAAAGATCGAAATGTAAGACACATGAAGCATGATGTGGAGTGATGGAATGGTCGAATGGATTCTAACGCTCTTTAAATTGCGCCCCGGTGATCATGGCATGATGTATCTTTTGATTTTCACATAATCTATATCTTTTTTGGAACAAGATGGATCCTATTATTGAATGATGGGAATAATATAGTGTATAGTCACATAGTGAGGACTATTGGAATCTTATGCTTGGCGCATAAGGCATCTCTTATACAGATTGAGAGGCATCATATGTTTGTCACATAGGGTTTACTAGATTTTAATGTCATGTAGAGAGGACTATTAGGAATAAGTCTCCTATCAATGGCTGGTGTTGGGAAATTTACAAGAGTGGCCCTTTTTAGAGGATCATGGCATATGAGTCAGGTTATGGGGTTTGGATGAGTTACTTGAGGAATGGTTTAACTCAAGGTACTTGGGGAATTAATGATGAGACTCACAACTCTTGACATGGGAAACCAAACAAGAATAATATGTCGACATAAGTTGTTTCATGGTGTGAGGGGGAGTATGTAAAATCATTGAATTCCATAGGTGGATGGTGGGTGCGCATAAGGGCATAATAAAAAATGCCGATGTCCCGGTCCAAAACTTTCACGATGCTAATGTCCATTTTTCATGGGGGTTAGTGACAAAAGTGAAGGGACTGGCCCATAGGGCTAGGACTGCTCCCAGGCCATGATCTTGAGTGAGAGTGTGGGGGCGCAACCCCCGTGGTATGGACTAGTGGGTGCAGGCCTGTATACTATTGCGTGTAAGATGGGCTACACGCAGGATGGGTTGCGCACAATATTGGAATGAGTAGCATAGGTGTGTGCATGATTGAACACCTTGGTACTATTGCACGTGAAATTTAATTATTGTGTACAATATTTGAAGTTATGTGCACAATAATGGAATCTTGAGCACACATGAATTAAGAAGAAAAGGGGTTGGGAGAGGATCAAACCACTGTGGTCCCGTGTGAAAGGTTACCCATATGGGACCTATCGTGAAAGATATCACATGGAGGATTCCATTATTCCACGTGGGCATGGAAGAGGCAGTATTACACACAACAGTGTGTTGGCCGACCTGTGGAGACCTCTTCCGAGGGGAGGGGGTGCACTTGTATTTATAGGTGAACCGTGGAGTGGTTACATGTAACCTTTCGGGCATAGAAGTTATCTAATGTTCACCCTGCGGTAGGTGCATGCACAAAGGTGCATTTGACGTCGCATTGGGTGCATAAGAATCTTGCGTGCGGATTTTAATCTTCTTCACACATCTCAAAACATATGTGCACCTTCCTTAGACGTTTTTTGGGTGGCCAATGAAAAATATGACATCTCAGTGGGGACGTAAAGGGTTTGCACGACCTGTTGTTTTCATGATTTGGATTTAGCACACAAGATTACATTATTTCATGCAAAAAATCCATTCATGTGTGAAACATTTCAATTCTTGCGTGCAAAACCATACATTGCACCAATATCGTCTTGAATGACCATTTCCAGAAGCCTGACTTCGAACGGCCATAACATCTGATCCGAAACTCCATTCAAGCTCCACGACTAGTGAAATAGTTGCTTCTAAAACTTTATACACTCTAATATCATGTCAGGAATAATTCTATGTATTACATGGACACGTTTTCCAGTTCCATCAAATACTATAAATTTTTTTACCATGACATTAACATTAAATTGTACTAGGTTAGGGAGTCATTCTATGGGGACGAATTTCAATTTCCTTTATGTTTGTGTATAGTTATGTCAATTTTCACCTAGATATATAACCCACCAAGACACTATGAACCTCATAACATGAATTTAGTTAGATATCCCCAAGTCTTATATTCATGGTGCTATGTTTTAAAAATGAATTCCTGTTAAGGTTTTTGAAAATTAATTTACTCATATCTGTATGATAAAATGATTTATTTTTTTTATATTTTTGAAAAATATGTTTATATTTGTACGGTTTGATGAAAAGTTTATTTGAAAAATACTTATTATTAGATATTTTTTTGAAGAAGCGGGAATTTTTATGATTTTTTGAAAATATTCCATTACATGTTTTAATTTAAATTGATTATAGATAGTTTATTAGTGATAATATTAAATTCATTATGAAATTATAAGGGGATGTATTACCCAAAATCTACATTTTCTATTGGGTATTTTGGACATTATTATACTAGGTACAATAAATGGAAAACACCAATCGTAAATGGTGGATGTTATTGAATAGTGGGATATTGGGTGTTAGCAGTGACCAGTGGAGGGTGTGATCAAATTGTTGCATGGAGATTCAAGAATTTTTTCCTAATGGTTGATGTTATTTTATTGATGACACAATGTTATTGGTACTTGTATGTCAGTATTTTTTTACTTTTTCTCTTATGGAGTGTTATGAATACCTACTATTTTATTGATTCTTCTCTCCAAATTTTCATTATTTAGTAACTCTTTTGGTGAAATTGTTCCATTTTGTTTGTAAGGATGCCTTCTGACTAGTTTACACCCTTTAGGGATTAGGAAATCCCTTCGAGTCGTGTAGGGACCAATTAAACAATAATTTATGAAGGTTATGTTAGACAGTTCATGAATATTTGTTTATAATGGGGTTGAGGTTCTTTATGGATATTGGTATATAGTTTGGGTTGTCTTTCTGAACATGAGATTGTATTTTTAGGAATTTATGGGCATATTATGAGAGATTTTATATCTATATCTCATCTTAATGATTCTTAGGTTTACATGGGTTTCTAGGGAAACATTTCATTAAAGAAATTTGATGACATGATTCTATAATTTTCAAATAAAGTATTCTTTTTTTGTATTCATAATGAATTGTGATTAAAATAATTGATGATCTTGATCCTTTGGATGATGTTCCCTTATTGTTTTTTTGTTAGGAAGTTCCATTCCCATAAGAATATTATTGAATAGAAATTGGGATGGAAATATTAACAAACCATGAAAATATAATCCTACCATTAATAATAACCTTATATAGGTTTTTGTAACTGTAGTCCATGCATTGATCTTGGAAGCTACACCTATTCCGATTCAGACTAGATAGGTTATACTCTAAAGGGAAAATATAATAGATCTTGCATATGAATCTCTTAATTTGAATCCAACATCTTTCCAGGGTACCAATGATCCTTAGGATGTAGATGATTTGTTAAATAATTTTGAGAATCAAATTTTGTTCTTGAAGATGGATAACTAATTTAATGGAAAATGTGAGGCCTTCAAGCTTGGATGTTCAAGTGTAAGGTGTCAGGTCTTGAATGTTCATATATTAAATAATTTGGTCTTAAAATAGAAATACATCATGGATATTTTCCCAAATAATTTATATCCATAAGTGTTGGTGTTGACTAAATCGTTAGATTTTCTCAAACTTGTGCATGGAAATCAAACTATGATTTAGAATTCCAACCTCTTTACCAAGATTATTTGCTTCTCACCTTAAGTGGTATCAAATGAAATGTTGAAATACATGAAATTTGAGATGGGTCTTCGATAAGATATCACATATTATGTTTTCTTATTCCTGATTACAAATTTTTATGATATTCTTGATAGATAATTGATGGTGGAATTTCAATTGGATTTATGTTAAGGATAGGGAGAGTTAATCCTACTCTAATTTAATGTTTGAAACATACCTCTAATAGAAATAATAAGCATTATGATTATCATTCTAGAGATCATGGTGGTGGAACTCAACATTAAACCTACACCAAATCATATGTTTTTGTCTAGAAAGGGTCACCTGACTTACTTTTACTTTGAAAAGATTGGTCTCTTGAAACTATAGATCATGTGGATGCACAGGACATTTGTAAAGGTTTGGTAATATTTTTAAAAATTTGGGTAGTGGTATGTGACTGTTAGTACTGAGAGGATCTGCAGCTTAGTCAGAGGCTTATAGAACAAAAGGGTTCTAGCCATGGGAATCTAGAATTAATCTTCTTTATATAGTGGAAGAATATAAAATTGAAACTGATTCAAGACCTATGATTATGAGAGATACAATTACCATCACTTTGAATTTTTTCTCAAATTTATTTGATATTGGTGCCTCTCATTCTTTCATATATACCTATATTGTGGACTCACTAGATATCAATATATATTCTAAAGAACACATTTATCATGATGACGTGTCACCACCACATTCTTCCATGACACTATTATAAATTTATCTCCCATTATTTCCTCCATTCACAACACCACACACCCTCAATTTTTATTCCTGCGGCCCCAGGGTTTCAGAATACATCCTATACAACTACCTCCATTCATCATCTCTGCTACCACCTATGGAACTCGGTCTTCATACACTACCCTTCGGCTACCCATATCTAGTACTCATGGATCATCATCTTCGTCTCTGCCTGCGTCTTCGGTACACAGTGTCTCATAGTCTCTGTCTCCCTATAGGCCTACATCTTCGGCACTCAGCATCTTGTTGTGTCTTTCTATATTCACATCAATCCATAACCTTGACTTCAGAACTCTTTCACATCACCTCTACTCCATATATAATTTCATCTTCACCTTCTCTGTCTACTAGAACATTTGATTTACCACTAAATACCTACTCTATTCCAATTTTTTCTCCACATTCAAATGCCGATGATGTTCCATGACAACCACTTAGTGAACCCCTTTAACATCACTGACAATATATTCATAAATCCTACAGATCTACATCTCTACAATAGGTATGTTCTCCCAATCCAGTATATATTTTCACCATTGTACTTCATTTTGTTCCAAGATCTATTTGTGAAAGCTTCATTGGATATATACCTTAGTCTGTCGATGCATTCAATAACCAAAATCCTTCATTTTCTCTCTAGTAAACCACTAATTCATCCAAATTTGATATAATCTACTGAAAAATAGCAGTTGTATTTGGTTTTCTCTATAGTTATTCTAAAATAATTTATATTTACCCATGATGTATATTCAATCTGTGTAATAATCTTCCTTTTTCATGCGTGGAGATGATGATTTATAGATTTTTTATTATTTAACTGTTATGTGAGATTTATTGTTATCTCATTTAAATTTAACATACCACTCATGGATCTATTTTAGATTTTGGATTATGTAATCAATCTGTGTAATAATCTACCCTTTTCAGGTTTGGAATCACACTAATTGCTTTTTATTTGTTTTGTGACACTGAATATGTCTTTTTTTATTATTCCCCATGTAATAACAACATCAACATTATAATTTATAAACATATTTATGTGGGAGGGGAATTTATTTATCCCTTGATACCTTTGGGAAACATTTGTTCATTTTTCTTAATAAAATGGTTCCATTTTTCAGATAAGGGTAAGATGGCTGATTCAACGGACATCTAGTCACTCTTATGTGATAAAAGAACCGGAATGGTTAAGGTATGAAAAAATATGTGAGTATATTGACTTGTTAACAGTGTGCAGAAATTGTAACTGATAAATTATCATTTACCTTATCCTATATATTTTCCTTTTAGGAACTATTCGATAACACTTATTTTTCATCCATTTTCATTGTCTAATTCATCTGTATTTTCTTTAACCCCTTTAACCAGTCCTCTTATGTGTGTACAACATTTTTTCATTTTTGTATCCATATTTCTGATATCCTGTATTCATTACCATACTAGGGATTCAATTTCATTCTGTTAACTGTTATTTATTCACTAATTGATTATTCGATGCAGATTCTATAAAATGAAATATTATTCTCGATCTCTAATTTTATTCAACATTGCATGATTATTAAAATGGTTTTGAATGACATTACATGTCTACATTGATTCAGGTATCTTTTCACCATATCATGCTTTACAATTTAATGGTATCAAAGATTCAAGGTAATTGACTCTCACTATTATTTCTATTTCCATTTTCATAATGTTTCATTTATTGTTTTGTTGTTTGACAACAATATTGGGTTGATATATTATTCTGCTACATCTTCCTGGAAATCAGTGTTTCATGTACTTTTTTATATGTATATTTGATTCAATTGGTGTCATTTTTCTTTTCATGTTGTCTTATATCTAAGGGAGATATTATTTGGTCAGATTCAACAAGCTCGAGAATCAATCAGGCCTATAAAACCATATCAGAATCGAGATTTTTGTCTGTCCCCAATGGATTTTTGGGTAATTATGAAGGTTTCTAGTTTGTATAATATATTTATGTGTTTGAATTAAAAATATATAATTGTTTTTAAATTTCATTACAAAGTATAGGGGTTTCCCCATTTGGATGAAATATGTCACATGATCATTTTTAAAACCAATACCAGTACTTTCAAGGTTAGGTTCAAAAACTATGATTGTTTTGGGTAGTTATGAATTTTTTTAGTATGTAAAATATATTAATGTTTTTGAATTAAAAAACTATGATTGTTTTTATATTTAATTAAAAAGTACATGAGTTTCCTTATTTCACTGAAATATGTCACTGAATCAGTTTTAGAACCAAGAATGGTACTTTTAAGGTTTGTTTCACAACATTTAATGGTCCATTCAAAAACATTTTCTATAATATGTTTTCATTTTGCATTATTTTTTTCACAATTTTTTAATCATTTTGTATATTGATTTTTGTTGGTCATTTAAGAAACTTTTTTGGTTTTTGTTATCTTATCTATGAATTTTTATTATACCAAACTATATGGTTTTTCTAAACCCAAGGGTTTTCCACACACTACTCCAACAGTCACCCAACAACTAGAACACTCCCAAAGTATATTTCATTTTCCTCAAAAAATATATATGTCTTCGAATGTTAATTATTCTCCTCTTGGATAATTATTTACTAAATATGGTTTTGTAGTTAATGCAATTATCATTTATGGGTTAGAAATTAACACTCATGAGGGGATTGTGTTATATTAATGTTGATCATTGGAGAAATGAAAAATAAATTTTCTTCTCTTGATGACCATGTGATATGATTATCATAGATTAAGAGCCGATTTAGCCAGCCTTTTTTGGTCTGTGATGTTATTTGTGTTGAATTCAAACATTTTATCCTATCACTATTCCAACAAACACATGCATCTTGAAAGTTAACACTAACAGTGATTTTGGTAGTAATTAACAGAAATATTGATAATCACCATGATAAGTAGCTTCTTCAACAAATGGATCATAATATAATTGACAGTGTCCAACTTTCCAGTTTAATGAATTTTTTACAGCAATTATTACTGATATATAATTTTAAAACAATTATGGTTTATTCGATAAATTTTGATGGTAAATTTACTCATTATAATATAATTTTGTCGAATTAAATATCAATTTTTATAAATGCATGATATTTCTCAACATAATGAATAAGTATGACAACAATACATACATTCCATATGAGTAGAATCCATTGTAAGTATAATTCTTTTGAGGATAATCCATACGAATATAATACAATGCAATCCAATGGAACATACTTTATCCTTATGAGTAGAGTCCATTTTTTAATACTGTGCATATATATTGTTGAAATAAATTTAATTATTACTATTGAACATCAAAAAAATTATCTATCATTTTCGGTCCCTTTTCATTTCAATGTATAATACTCATTCTCTATATAACTGTTTTACATTCTTATTTATTATCTTATTTGATCCACCATATCAAAATATATTTTTTTTAGGTAACACAAACTGATTTTTTACATTCTTATTTCTGATCCCTTTTCATTTAAATGTACAATACTCTTTATTTTTAGAGTTTTAAGGTGATGAAAGATAATATTAAGATATATAATCCAAGGACTAAGGGGAAGCTCATGGGAGCTAGCAATGTGTGCCATTCTATGACTGATTTATTTATATCTCTGAAAAATATTCACATTTTGTGTTTTGTATGTTTTTACAGTATTTATCAACTAATAGAAAAACATTTTTTAAAACTAAAAAATAATTTTGTTTTATTAGAAGCAATATCAATTATTTTTGGTTATGCACATCTTCATACATTCGAGTTTACCCACATATCATTCCAATGGGTATTTATAGATTTTTTTGGCATATGTATTTCATATCCACTACATACATTCCAATTTACCCAGATTTTATATCAATAGTTATTATGTTCCTTAAAAATACAAATATTAATTTGCATTATATATGTTTAGATACATGAATCACATTTTAGATATTGTATTAACCATTTCAATTCATCCTAACCAACCACCCATATGCATTGGTTTTTCCGATTTTTGAAAATAGGAACATATTTATGTGTTATACATAATAGTTTAGCAGTTATCACTTAACCATGAATAAATCGATTCAATCTAACTGATTCATTTACGAATATAGTCATACTTTTCATTTTTCATGGATGTGTTCACCATACATATTTCATTTTTTCATGTTCCAATGAAGGACTTTTTTCAGGCACTAACATACATTTCAGGGACTATATACTTCATCATTGAAAAAAGTTAATTAAATGTTTGATGGATTACATTACCAGGTATGTTATTGAGAAATTTTACATGAAAAATATTTTGATTAGTTGTCTAAAAATATATATGCTTTAATTCATAGTATTATATTGATATATTTCAACTATTAAGTCTAGATTTTTGTTTTGAAGTACTGTTTATTATATATTCCCGAAACTCATTTGATTTTTTCATAATAAATTATAGATTTAGGTATTGGTGAATTTAATAAACTCAATCAATTAATAGAAAATTCCCCATTGTGATTTGTGTATTATACAAATATAGTCATTTTCTAAATGACAGACCCAAAAAAAGTAATCTATTTATTTTTAAATATATGAAAAGATGTTTTTCATCTTTTTGATTCTAGAATACAATACTATCATTCTGTTATAACATCCTTATTAATATTATTATAACACTCCTACAAAGAATATTATTAATTCATTATTGTTAAAACAAGTAAATGATTATTTTGTTCTATATAGGTATGTAATGTATAAAAATATTTCCTCCATTCATCAATAATTTAAATGATTTAATATTTAAATATCATTTCAAAAATTTAATGACTTTTTACTAACTCACTACCATATTTTAGAAACAAAAAGTATATACATATTTATTCTCCTTCTAATGGAATTAGGATCGATTAATAAAAATTAATTACAAAACTCATCACATATAATTAAATAATAGAAGAAATAATGGTTTTTAATATTTTTATTCAAGCCATGATAACTGATTCGACTAAGCTGGTGCTTAAGATATATTACCATGAACCTAAGAAATCAGGTCCCCTACCATGAACCCAAAAATTTGGCCCCCTTTGCAAATTCATTTTTTCTGGGTTTCAGGTCTGCTTATCTATAAATTGTATGTTATGGTAAATTGATGGTTTTCATTAGTGAAAGTAGTTTCTAAGAGGGAAAAAATAACCAGGGGTTGGTCATTGTGTGATAGTGGGGATTGGGTTGGAATTGAAGTTGTAGCTCTGATTATGGTGGCTATGTTTTGGGTGATCTGGTTCTCGACTGGTGGTGGTTAAAGTTGAATGCATGATTCTATGGTTTTTGAGTTTTGAGATGCATATCCTCTAGTGGTTGCTTGAGATTATCTTATCATATGCCCTTCTAGCCCATCATCAGGGACCCGATGGCTTCCAGGTTCCATTCAGTAGAGTCATGTGTTGATTTACCTATGTTGTATATGGTATATGTTCAATTATCTGTATTTCCTTGAATGAGTTTGTATCCTTATCCATTTAAAATGGGTCATTTATGAATAAACAGTTGGATATAATCATTTATTTTGATGTTAATGCTTTTTATATTGCATATGTTTTTATTTATATTATAACATTTGGAATTTTTTGATTTATGTTTAGACGTAACATTTGGAAATAAATGAGTAGTTTTCAATATTAATAAAAAATATTGATGATAATATATGAATTATCGACAATTTATATTTATTATTTTAAAATATTAAAATATCCTTTTATATGTTTTCATTTTTTTTAAAATTCCAATACATTTATAGTCTTTAACTGGGCAAGTTTGATTAGTTCAATCTAAGAAGTTTACTGATAACTTTATTTATTTATCAGACCCTAAACATTATAAAATAAATGATATGTTAATAACATTATAATCATTAAAAATAATTTAATAAATATGTAATTATTTTTATTTTTTTATATAAATAAATAAATAATAAATAAATATTATAATAACCTAACATAATATCATATTTACTAATTTTAAAAAACATAGCCTTTTGTGTAACACATCCTTATGTTATCAAACTATTTTTATTATTTTACTAGTCATGAATTAAAATCTTTTATGTTAGCATTCAAAATTTCAATTTTTATATTTCAATATTCATTATTATTTTTTATTATTTTTAATCATTATTGTGTATACTTGAAAACAAGGTCGAATATTTGGAAGTTAAAGATTCAGTACAATGTGACATCGTCAATGGTTCATTCCAAAACATCAACTAACATTCAATGAATGATAAAAATAAATACATCAATATTTTTTATAGAATTATTTATCACCATTTTATCATCTCCTTTTAAAATTTCTCATTTTATCTATTCTCATATTGATTATTAAAACCACATTCTTAACATTTAGTTATCAACACTTTTTATTTCACTGTAAAAAAAGAATTTTTTTTTCAATGTTTCATGAAATTTTTGGTCATTCATGTAATTTACTTCTCCATCCTCAAAATAGCTTTCCATTCTTTTAGATTTATCGTTATTGTTTTCTACTATATCCTTGATCTCTTAATAATTTCTACACTTGTGTTCTAATAATATCCACCATTTGTCGTCATTTTATTCGAAATTTTATGTTGTCTTCAATAAAATTACAATATTTTTTTAATGATGCAAATTTATATGATTTTAAAGAAAATTGAAATGTTCTGTGCATTTAAACAGGCGACATACTAGTTTATATTAAGATCCTGCCTTATGTGAGGGAAATTACTAATCCTATTGGGAAAAGGTGATAGCATTGTCTCTGATTCCATCATTATAATTTTTCTTAAATATAAGTCCACATATGTGTTGGACTTTTTAGTTCATTACATGGAACCCGTAGATTCCATTCATGGGATATATTAGTTGATTTCTCATAAAAACCTGATTGAATATTATCTTAAATGGGTATATTTTACTACCCTTAATGGGGTGTTTCATATATTTCATGGAGAATGGGGGCATGAGGTCATGTAAATGAGGTCCTCCTCTTATATATTTAGATAAGATTTTATCCTTGTTTTCTTTTGAACTCGATCATAAATCTTCATGTTATGAAATTACTTCAGAACCTAATGAGTTTCTAATTGATTTTATTTTTTAATTTCATAATTTTCCACTGGTGAGGGAGGTAAACGTTTCTATCAACATAGTAATAGGTACCCAACATTGTTCTATTTAACCATACTGAATGGGAAAATTTTAATCAATGGATTTAAAGGTCGAGTTAGATAACATGATGTTCATGGGATTTATTTTCCCTAGTGTGTCACCTTAAGATTTTCCAATGCTTTCTTCCATGAAGTTCATTGGAACCCATCATCTTAATTTTCACTACAAAAATATCATTCATATTAAAATCAATAATAAATATATACTTCCATGAATTAATTATTTTCTGGCCATTTAAATGGGAAAAATTGGTTTATATAGACATATATCCATTCTAGTTATCACCATCTTATGATCAAAGAATTTTATATCCCTAAGACTACTTTCATGAATAGGTATGACCATTATGAGTACGTTCATATTTTTTTGTCCAAACCAATGATCTTGAAGTTTCATGGAATTTATGAAGAAGATATTCCTTATGAACCAATATAAATTTGTTGTATTATTTATGGATGACCTCTTGAGATACTCCAAGACCGAGTTAGAGCTTGTGCATTACTTGAGAAGATATATAGGCATCCTGTGAAATCAAAACCTTTATACCAATATTTCTAAATGGAAATTCGAGATATTCTATGTAATATTCTTAGGAGACATGGTTTTTGAACATGTAATTTCAGTTGATCATGGGATGGTGGAAGCTGTTATAACCTAGGTGGAGCCCCTGAATGCCTTTGAAATTCAGATATTCTAGGGTTTGGTAGGATATTATAATCAATTTTTAAATGATTTATCTATAATGTATTATTTAATGACTAAAATTACATGTATGGGAGTATTGTTTATGTTGGATTTAAAATGATAGATTTTCATTGATGATTTAATGTTTTGGTTGACTTTAGCTTCAATTTTGACTCTTCCTGAAGCAGGGTAGGGATATGTTGTTTTCTATGATGCGTTAGGTTTGGGGTTGGGATGAATTCATATATAGGGTGGTCACATTGTGGATAATGGTTATCATTATATTTTGAAATATGATAAGAACTATCCAACAAATTTTCATGAAATTTTATCTATGAAGAGTAAGTGAAACTACATTTTCAATGAAAGGTTTACCATTTAACCTAACATTAAAAGAATAAGTTATATATTATTGAAAAAATATTTGGAAATTTTCCTAAGATAGTGGGTGGAGTACCTACAATGTTTTAATTTTTAAATTTCATACACTCCAAGTATGGGTAATTTCGTTGGTGATTATATGAGCATGAATCTTTAATCCCATTCCATGAATGTATCTCCTAAGGAGTGAAATTTGATTGCTATATTTTCTTGTATTAATTTGGGAGTCCATATAGATGATATTTAGGTTTAATTATCAAGTTTTTAGTTGATAATATCACTTTTATATATGATTCTCTAGGATTAATATCTTAATATTGAGTTTTGTGGTATTAGATATTCTTTATATAGTGGGGAGACCATCAGTGAGTTGACTCTATCTTCAGTGGGTATTATGTGCTTCTAGATCCCGTTTGACCTTCCTATAGTATTAGGAATGATGTGATAGGGGATTTTCCTTTTTCATGGTGGGATGTAGAAGCTATAACTAGAAATAAATTCTTGTATTTTAAGATATGTTTTATGTTTACATGTATGAAATGATTCATTTCTTTTTCCCATCGTTATACTTGTTTACTAGTGATGTAAGAGCATTAAAAGCCTTAAAATATATTTCTACCCCTCCCATTTCCAATAAGAATGTGTGATGAGATATTAATTGAAATTGTGGAAGGTATTCCACATGCCCTTCGAGGAGATAAAGGGATATGGGTGGTGATTGGCCAAATCAACAAATCAGAACACTTTATTTAAATTCATGACACGACCAAAGCTGAGGACATGAGAGCCTTGTATGTCATAGATATTGTTAGGTTTCATGGAATTAAATCTATTATAATTTTCTATAGGGATCCCAGGTATATTATAATTTTGAGAGGGGCCTCTAGGAAGAGATAGGATCCTAGGTTCAGATGAGCATGTCATACGATCCTCAGATAAATGGTCCGATGAAATGAGCTACATATATTCCTAAAGAAATTATTTGAGCTTGTGGACTTTAATTTGTATGATATTTGGATATGAATTTTTTATTGGTTGAGTTTAAAAATAAAACAAGTAGAACTCATCAATGAATATGGACGTATTTCATTCCTTGTATGGTTGACCGTATAAATCTTCCCTTTGTTGGACAAAGATTTGTGAAACTTCCTTAGTGCGACTAAGTTTTGTCCAGGAGATAATATAAGAGATTAAGTTTATTATTAAAATAATGTTAATGAGAAATAAGTAGTACAAATATTACTATTATCATCATCGACACACTTTGATTTTTGGATTTTTTGATATTTTGATTTTTAGAGTTTCATCTTAGTTTGGTCACCATAACCTTGGAAAATAGGGAATGTTATCAAAGAGATACGTGAGACTATTTGATGTCATTGAGTAGATTGGTAAGGTGGATTAACATTTGAATTTAAAACATAGATTAAATTGATCTACAATGTGTTCCTTGTTTCATGACATAGATGGTATATCTTGATCCATCTCATGTCTTTAGCTAGAAGGATCTTGATGTGGAACAAGATTTATCTGTGACCAAGTAACCAGTTTGAATTATTTATTATCATATTAATGTTCTCTATGGTAAAACCATTACCACAGTTTAAGTGTTATGAAAACATATTTTTAATTCACATGATACATCCAAGCATGGGAAAAAATGAGAGAAACGTGGCCTCATCTCTTTGATATAGAGTCTTCTTGAGATGATTTATAATGGAAGAAATCATTTAACAAAGGGTGAGTTGAAAAATACCGATAACAAATTTCATGTATTATAATTTTCTAATGATGTTTTCTTCTTGTTTCACGAGTTTTAGTGTCATTCTATGAATCTCTAAGATTATAATTATCTTTAGAACCATTTTTTTAATTTATAAAGACATATAAAAGTGAATTTAATAAATTTATTGCTAGTTTTTAACCTTACATAGATAATGTGGTATGTGTAAGGGTTGGGGACTTCTAATCATACATAAGAGGTGTCTTGTAAAGGTAACCATATAATTATAAGGGTTACATAAGGTTAAATTTCCTTCTTTTTAAGGGTAGGGTGTAAACTTTATAAATTGTGTAATAGTAGATCCATTTTTTCATATGAATTTTGAGTGTAACTTGAATTTGTGTAAGGGTAACACATAATTTATAAAGGATGTGTAATGGTAATTTAGGAGCAACATATGGGTAATCTAGTATTGTTATCTAAATAACAGAAAATATATTTAATCTAACATCATACAAATGAGCTACATAATTGTAAACCATGTTACCCTTACGTATCACCCTTTTGGGAAAAATAGTTTTTTTTTCTATTTCTTATTCCCTATCTCACCTCTACAACATCCCTTGATGAATTTATATACCCAAAATCATGGAAATTAATTACTAGATTTTTTAGAGACTCTAACTCCCATTTTGGGTGTTATTAACACTTTTTATTCAAGATTAATTTAAAATATTAATTAATTATAGATTTTAATTTGGGGTTTTACGATACGAACCAAATATCCTTCAATTTTTTTAAATTATCTGATGCTTTACTCCCATTGATTATAAATATCTTCTAGAAGGGTTTTAGGGAATCCAATTTCTATAAAAGGATATTCATTTCCATCATCTTGATCCATGTCCATTCTTACCATGAGACAGGTGATGGGAAATTAGAGGCTTTTTTTCTTTTATCTATTTGTGGAAATCTTGGTGGTATATATTCAATACTATCTTCATCCTATTTTAAGAAGTGTATTCTGGTTTGGTGATATAATTACCTTGGTCTAGGGACTCATATTGGTTATGTATCATTATTCTTCATTAGTTTTTGTTCCCTCATTAGGTGTTGGACATTTACATTCTAGAGGTATGTGGTTCTATATATAAATCTATAATAAATGAAACCCATGATGATTGTCTATTTTGAAATGGTTTTTGAATTCATTTTATAATTTTAAATTATGTCACTTGATGGTGATTTTAAATGGAATGGGGTGATGAAAATACTTTAAAATGTATTTTTAATTAAAGTGTGAATTTTGGAAAAATGATCTTAACATAAAATGAAAGAATTTTATGTAGATTTTGATGATATGAAAATGAATAAAAATTTTTATGTTTTCAAGTTATATTAATTGAAATGAGTTGATTTTAAAGGCATGAGTTTTTTCAAAAACCCATTTGATTTTGTTTTTTCAATTGAAGTACATGTTTTTTAAACATCAATCTGGGGGATTTTTTGAAATGCATGATTGGAATGGTTTATAATTGATTTACATGAAGCATATCCCCAAGAAATATTTATTGATCTCACTCACATGAGAACCTATTCTATCTATAGGGGTTATACATGCTTGAAAATATTTGAATATGATTAAAACATTAATCTATCTTTGGGATGAGATTAATTATTTAGGGATGGATTCATATTCCTTAAGTCCTAATCAAGAGATGTGTGTGAACACATAGAGGTATAACTCACCGAGATTGTATGAGACTAATGACTTCAATTTACTAACTAATAACCAATTCTTATATTCATTGTGTGATGTTTGGAAAATAATTATATTCCAATGTTTGAAAGGAATAATTTACTAATATATGTCTGATAACATGATTTATTCATGCTTTTCTCAGTAAATATTATTATATTTTCACGATTTGATAAAAATGTACTTTGAAACCATATTATTATTATCCAATTATATGTTTTTAAGAAACATGGATCTTTATGATTTTTTGATTTGATTTCATCCCACATTTTAATTTTAATTAATCATATCTCGTTTATTAATGATAAGATTGCTTATAAAATTATTACTGAGATCCTAAAAATATTTGTTTGTCCCACCAAAAATTTGACTATGGTAATTTTTATACATTCATATATTAGGTCTAGGAAAAGGTATGAAAACACTCAAAGGTGGTGGTTATTCAAGATTAGTGGGACCTTGGGTGTTGGTGATGACTAGTGGATCATGTGATCCACCTGTTACATGAATATTATAGAAGGTTGTCTTGATTGTTTTTTTTATTTGAAGATGCACTATATTAGGACTTGTATCAAGGTATTTATGGTACATTTTATTATATGGCATGTTTTTCATTATGATTATTTTATAGATTCTTATCTCTTTATTTACATTGTCGTGTAACTCTTGTGGTGAAATAATTCCCTTTTTAATGTATTGATT
The DNA here is from genome assembly GCA_963277665.1 of Viscum album. Classification (NCBI taxonomy): domain Eukaryota; kingdom Viridiplantae; phylum Streptophyta; class Magnoliopsida; order Santalales; family Viscaceae; genus Viscum; species Viscum album. Next base: position 914,320,207 of record OY728145.1, read on the forward strand.
CTTACCATGGAGATCAGGAATACCCTTTGGGGGATGTAAGGATTAGTTTTTGTAGTGTTTTGATATGTTATCTGATTCAGTTCATGAAATGTTTAGATTACAAAATTTAGGGGAATATTGTTCTTCGTAAGTCATCATTAATAGTAGAATGTTTGAAATTTTTTGAGTATAAGAGTTCTAAAAACTGATTTCTAAAGGGGAATTCTCATGAAGGGAATTAATAAGAGGATTCCAGTAAATGTTTAGGAAGGTTATATGCCAAAAATGAATAAAATATTATTTACATATAAAAGGTATGAATTATTTAAACACATTTTAAAAAAAATTAAACATATACCCTGATTAGATAAATATAGACGAATATGATAATATGATTCATAGTTTGGGTTTTAGGATGGGTGTATTATGGAACGATATGGAATTGTATTTCTAGATGTTTATAACATAAGTTTATTGATTTATGTTTTTATATATGGGGTTTCAAGGGTTGTGATATAGTTTTATTTTAATTATGGGTGCATAAATTAAAGGATTCTTATATGTTCAAAAGTGTAGATAACCTTTTTAGTCCTTACGTGATTGTATGATAAAGTTATTAATTATACATTTTAAAACATTTATTAGGTATTGTGAAGATTAAATGGTTATGATATTGAAAACATTTAGGGTTATGTTATGCTAGATGTTATAATTATGCTCATTTTGGAAAATTATTTTTAGAATTTAGATTAAAGGGATATCAATAACCGGAGTGATGGAAATGTGACTTGGTGACTAAGTGATTAAAATTATTTTTGAAGAAGATCCATATATTTATAATATTATATGATTAAGTTAAACAGAATATTATTGACTAGGATTGGATTTTATATTAGAATGGTAAGTATTTTTTGATGAATTATGATTGAGAAAACTTTTCAAATAATTTATGATTTTTGGGTGGATTTATGCCATAGTAATTTGGGTTATTATAGGAAAATAATATTATAATTTTTAGAATATATGATTACAATGTATAAATTTTTGGCGTGTGACTTCATGAGTCATAAACGTTGATTAAATATACATTTTATGTTGATTTTGAAAGAATAAGTGATCAAATCATTCTAATAATTGGGTTTCAAATTAAATTTAGAATATATTCAAGAATTTTTGGGTTAATTATTTATAGAATTATTTATGTTGAAATTTTGTCATCGTTCATTAGGATTTATATATTATTGTGATATTTCGTTATTTGAATGTTTTATCACAATTCTTTTGATTATTATCTTTACTTGTGTTAATAGTTTCTGGATTTAATTAATATTTAAACAAAGAAGGAATAACATTCATTTAATAAATCTTTTGATTCATATAATGTTAATTTCTGTTTTTTAGGAATAAAATTATCATCATAGTTATTTATAATTTAGAATATACGATAAAGTAGAGACTCAGAACTACTCAAAAAACAACCATGTAACAAAATTGTTATTATGGAATAGGAATAAATGAAATATGTACATATTCACATATTCAAAACCTCTATAGTAAAATAATTCCTTAACTAAATAATTTGGATGATAAATCTATTGAGTTTTATGTTGAAAATATAATGAATATATCAATGTATGCATTTGGAATCCTAACCACAAGTATGAGTTTTATAGTGGAATATACAGTATTTTTTGAAATATTTAATTAAGAAATACTATGATCCCAAGTAGTATTATAGGAATTAGTTATAAAATAAATTTTATATATATTAATATACCTAATTAATATATATTCATTATTGTATGATTAAATTTAAAATATATATCACATAATTTATTTTGGGGTTGGGGGATTTAACACACCTTGATTTTAGAATGTGTTCACTTGTAAATATAACCAATATGTATGATAGCAGGATATAACTAAAATATAGAACAAAATGGAATAATAATTTTTAGAAATAAACTTAAAAAACATACGAATATAAATCATTCAATGAAATAAATTTACACTCATTGGACATTAATATGATATAATTATTATAACTGTTAATTTTTAATTGGGTAACTTTCATTAATAAATATTTTCTTTATATTTTTTTATTTTACATTGAATGATATATTAATGATTTTTTGGATTTTAATTTGAAAAAAATAATTTTTTTTAATTTATAACATCAAATTTACCATAGGTTTATCTTTTTATACATCTATGAAATGAAAGAATTTTAGGTGAATAGTGAAAAATCTATTTTTTTAAAATATTTTCATTTTTATGAAACTGTCATGATATTATAATGGTATAAATGTTTAAAATTATATTTTTCCTAGATCAAAAAAATTAATGAGTATAATAAATAATTTAAAAGTTTTATTTCCCAATTTATAAAACCTATTTTTGACATTTGGGATCAATATGATGTTTTATTATAATAAATCATTGTTGGTTATTTTCTTTTAATCAAGTAGTCATATGTTTTGTCACGACCTGTCCTCGGGGTCCGTGCCGTGACTACCCCAAGTCCGCCTTCCATAGGCCAGGGGCTGGCGACTAGCACCAAGGCGTAAATCCTGGTAAAAAGGGAAGGGATTGCCTTTGTAAAGTAAACAAGCACCACATAGTAGACAAGCGGAAAGGTAAACACTAAGTGAAAACAAAGTACAACTGTAAGTGCGGAGAAGTAAGTGGGCCAGTATACAAACCCAAACTGAAAGTAAAGTACAACTCGAAAGGGAAAACATCAACTGAAAGGTAAAAGCTGCTACGTCGAGCTATCCACTGGAAATCCCACCTGAAAGGTGGGTACAGATAGCTCCTCTGCTCCTCGGGTCCCGCCGTCCACTCCGAGCACGTCCCGCCTAGTGGTCCAGCACCAGGTACCGTCCTGCTCTATAAGCCTCAACCACGATCAACGCTGTCCATCGTCTGCAAACAACACAACGTAGTGCGGGCATAGCCCGTGCATGGGTGAGTATAATCTACTCAGTAGGGACCCCGAGACCCCCGAAGGTCTCCCAAAATCCACAAAGGATAAACCACAAAAGGAAGATACAAACACGAAGTAATAACCGACAATGCTTAGGTATATGCCCATACATATACCTAAGTCATCAATTCCAATATGCTCTAACCTCCGAGCCCAAGTATAACTCAGTCCATAGTGGAAAGTATACGTATTCCACACAGGAAAGCAAAACGAAATCCACACAGGATAGCACAACACAATCCACACAAGAAAGCAACATGATTCAGCTCACACAGGTATACTTCTTCGAAAGACGATAGAGATGATCACTGATCCATCTAAGTCGTCAGACCCACAAAGGATCAATAGGTACTAACCCCCGCAAAGACCCACACAGGATCGGGCCCACACAGGACCTGTAGGAGCTGGTTCACACAGGACCACTGAAAGCTGACCGACACAGGATCGGACCCACACAGGATCGGTAGCACTGATCCACACAGGATCGCTGAGTGCTGTAGTCGTCATCGTCGAATCCACTAAGGATCTCTGCACAGTCGTCTTCGCAGTCACAGTAGCAGTCACAGCCAGCTCTAGGGTTCCCGCACACAGCAAGCTCGTTCGGGAGGGTCCGCTCCAAGAGCCGAGAGGCTGATACATCAACTGTCACAAATTCCAGAGTTGATGTATCCAAAAGTTCTGTATCGTCAACAGGAACTCAACGCAACAGTCGGCGCGTCAATCGGACGCCCGGTCTAAGAGTTATTGGCTTTTCCGTCCCAAGAGCCCGGTAGGTTTTTAAGGCAAAACCAATCCGACCGTACTCCACCTGCGTCCAAACCTCAGGAGTAGTATGCCAAAAGATCCATCTCACTAAGAGGAACTCAACGAAGCTAACGGTACGTCAATCGGACTTCCGTAGCTCAAGATATGAGCGTTTCCGCTCCGAGGGCCCGGTTGGTTTCGTGTACGAACCAACCCGGACGAACTCAAAGTATTCCGAAACCTTAAGTGCGATATATCGAAACGATCGTCTCGATCCAAGGATCGCATCTCCGCTGACGGCGCGTCATTTGGATATCTGTAGCTCGAGTTATGGGCATTTGAATCCAAACCGCTCGGTAACAGGGGTTTCGGGCCCGGGCCGTCCCGGCCCGAGACCCCCCGGTTGGCCCGAACTGGGTGGACCCGCCCCAAACAGGGTCGACCTGGCATGGCACGGCCTGGCCCGGCTCGGCGCGGCCCGGCCCGGCGTGGCCCCGCCCGGCGCGGCCTGGCCTGGCGGACCGGCCGGGCGCGCCGGTCCGGCTCAAGGCAGCGCGCTGGGCGCGCTGCCTGCTCGGCCTTCGGCCGAGCTGATTCAAAATCTTGGGGGCGCCTGCCCCCCTTTATGAAACCGTGGCCCACCACGTGGGGGGGGGGGGGGGGGGGGCGCTCTAGCCAACCGGGGGTTCAACCCCCGGGTTTTCAAGGTAACGATCGGCGTATGGCTGGCCGTTCTTCATACACGCGGGACCCAGAAGGGGTCCCGTCCTGACCACCGCGGTCGGATTTGCCGGCCGCCCTGAAGGCCACCACGGCACTGCCGCGGCTAGTTCCTCCGGCGGCGTGCCGCCGCCGCTGGTCGCCGGCACCGCCGCACCAGGGGGTGTGCCGCCGTCGAGCTCTACGGACCACCGGTCGCGCACCGGTGGTCCGTTTTGACCGCCGCCTGTTCCAATGCTCTCCTCGGGTCGAGAACTTCACTGCAGTGATCTCAAATCCTTACCGCGGTCCCGTTGCTTCATCGCCGACAAAACCGTACAACAAGAGAAAATAGCGGAGGGTTGTCGGGCCGTGTTCGTACGGCCCGCACCCTCCGCGTTAGGAGTTTTCAAAAACGGAAACTAAGTATCAATTTCATAAAAATTAAAATTGAATCAAACTTCACTTGATAATCTGAATTAATTATTTTAAAAGGGGGAAAACGAAGGGAAGAAGATGCCATTATCAAAAACAAACCCCTACTTGATAAAAGATGTCGCACATCGGCGTCGCGGAAATGGCGTCGTTCCGTCAACGTTGGTGGAAGAAGCGCTCGGTGAAGTCGAGTCGAGTCGAGTCGACACTCTCAAAATACTTTGTGGGCAGCGGTGCTTCCCTTCCTTGCTCCGGTTGAAGAAGGTAGAAGGTGTTGCTTCATGTTCTTTGGAGATGTGGATCGTTCTTCTTCGAGAGGTTGAAGGTCTTCTAAAAGTTCTTCTCCTCCCCTTAGTTCTCCCCACAAAGTTATGCCAACCCCAAAGAGAAGAATATAATCTCTCATTTTAATGTTGGAAAAATGATTTCAAAAGAAATCAAACACTCAAAAAAATTAATTAAGTTGGTTTAATTAATTAAATAGAAAGTGTTGGCAAGAATTTCCAAAGATTGAAAATAAACAACTCAACTCATTTAATAACTCAAGTTATCAAATTAATAAGAGAGGAGTTATATGGGAGATTTAAGGGGGTGTTGAGGAGTTAGGCTTCTTGTGGGCCCCACCACACTTAATCCTCTCAAGGGAGGTAAAGTGGATGTGGGTCCCACCTCTAACTCCCTTTGGGAGGATATAACCAACATGGTTAAAAATAAAATGTGTTTCCACATTTTATTTACCTTCATTTTAATTCCCCCAAAACTAACTCTCAACCCGCATAAAACGCAACCTCGGAAAAGGTCTCCTTAAGAGAATATCGGCACTACGAGTTCTTCGATGACCTCGGAATTCGATTCCGGGCACCGCTTCAAAAGTTAGAAATTATCGCTCGTTCGTTCACTGAACATACCCGAGCCAATCTTCGGGAATTGATTCCGGGCACACCGGGCGTCGGAATCAGGTGCCGTCAGAAACCGCGCTTTTGTAAAATTCTAAAGAAAATTAAGAAAAAATTTCCCTTGAATTTTACGGGTCTTTACATTACTCCCACCTCAGGGCATTACGTCCCCATAAAGATACATCAAAACTAGGGAAACAAATGAGGGTACTGAGCACGCATCTGAGCCTCCCGCTCCCAAGTGCTGTCCTGGAGATTTCCGTGCTACCATCTGATGCGCACTAGAGGAATCGACCGTCCACATAGGACTCGCTCCTGTCGATCCTCGATCTCCACCGGGACCTCTGCAAAAGTCACCCCATCGTCAACGTCAAGGTCCCCATGGTCAATGATGTGTGTCCGGTCGTGCACGTATCTCCTTAGCTGAGATACGTGGAAGACGTCGTGCACCCGATGCAACTGAGGTGGTAGAGCCAGGCAATAAGCCACCTCGCCAATCCTGCTGAGGACCTGGAAGGGTCCGATGAAGCGCAGAGATAACTTTCCGCCTCGGCCAAATCTCCGTATACCACGTTGAGGTGAGACCCGCAAGAAGACGTGGTCGCCATCCTCGAACTCTAGTAGCCTCCGCCTCCTGTCAGCGTATGACTTCTGCCAGCTCTGAGATGTCCTCATCCGCTCCTGGATGAGCTGGACCTTCTCTGTCGTGGCCTGGACCATCTCCGGTTCCACAAGTGCTGACTCCCCAGGGTCGGTCCAACACAATGGAGATCTACAAGGTCGTTCGTACAATGCCTCGTACGGTGCCATCCCGATGGTGGAGTGGTAGCTGTTGTTGTACGCAAACTCCACCAAGGGTAGGTGCTCCTCCCAGCTACGACCAAAGTTGAGCACACATGCACGAAGCATGTCCTTGAGAGTCTGAATTGTACTCTTCGTCTGACCATCCGTCTGAGGGAGAAAGGCTGTGCTCAGACGTAGCTGCGTCCCGAACGCCTCCTGCAATCCCTTCCAATGCCGGGAAGTAAAGCGACCATCTCGATAGGAGACGATAGATGATGGCACACCGTGAAGCCGTACAATCTCCTGAACGTAGAGACATCCCAAGCTCTCCACTAAGCCCTGCTCTCAGATGGGTAAGAAGTGAGCCGACTCGGTCAGTCAGTCGACAATCACCCAGATAGAGTCATGACCTATGGAAGTGCGTGGAAGTCCAGTCACGAAGTCCACAGATATCCCATCCCACTTCCACTCTGGTACCTCCATGGGCTGTACCAAGACTGCTGGTACCTGATGCTCAGCCTTCACCTGTTGGCAGGTGAGGCATCGAGAAACGAACTCTGCTACAGCCTTCTTCTTGCCTGGCCACCAGTGTTGTCGTCTGAGATCCTGGTACATCGTCACCACTCCAGGATTTATCGCTAAAGGAGAAGTGTGAAACTCTCTCAGCACCTCCTCCTGTAAAGCAACTGGTACCATGGTACGTCCTCTAAAAAGGATGTCGTGCTTTGCTCCAAAGGAGAAACGATCAGGTTCTTGTCCTGAAGATATCTGTGCATGCCGCGTCTCATAGTCAGCGTCCCCACTCTGTGCCTCTCTGACCCGTTGTAGAAGTGGGGGAGTGACTGTGAGAGAATGAAGGAAGGCTGATCCATCTCTATCCACGAAGGTTATCTGCAAAGAGGCTAGCTGCTTTATCACCTCCTCAAGTAGCTAAATGCCCATCCTCCTGCTGAGGGAATCAGCTACCACGTTCCCCTTCCCAGAAGTATAGACTATCTCAAAGTCATAGTCCTGGAGGAACTTGAGCCATCGTCGTTGTCTCAGGTTCAGGTCCTTCTGCGAGAAGATATACCTGAGGCTCGGATGATCAGAAAAGACTGTAAAGCGCTCGCCCATCAGATAGTGTCGCCACGTCTTCAGGGTGAAGACCACTACTGCTAACTTCATGTCATGGGTAGTGTAGTTCTGCTCATGCGGCCTCAACAGACGTGATCCATAGGCAATCACGGCCCGCTCCTACATCAGGACACACCCAAGTCCAGTCGCTGATGCATCGCAGTAAACTACGTATCCAACTACCTCCTCAGGCAAACTCAAGATAGGTGCGCTGGTCAATCTCTGTCTCAGTTCCTGGAAGCTCTGATGACATCTGTCTAACCACACTAAGGGTTTCCCCTTCTTCGTCAAAGCTGAGAGTGGTGCCGAAACTCTAGAGAAGTCTGGCACGAATCTCCATTATTATCCATCTAGTCCCAAAAAACTCCGCACCTCCATCACACTCCAAGGTGGCTCCCAAGCTAACACTGCCTCGATCTTCGCAGGATCCACTGCAACTCCAGCCTCAGAGATGACGTGCCCCAAGAAGTGGACCTCACTTATCCAGAACTGCCACTTCAAGAGCATACCTTAAAGCTGGTGCTCTCGGAGTTTGTATATTACAACCCACAAGTGGTAGACGTGCTCCTCCTAAGTCGTCGAGTATATCAAAATGTCGTCGATGAAGACCACGACAAACCGATCAAGGCATGGCTGAAAGATCTTGTTCATGAGGGCCATGAACACTGCTCGAGCATTGGTTACGCCGGATGGCATAACCAAGAACACATAGTGGCCATACCGACATCTGAAGGCTGTCTTCTGCACGTCCTCATATATAACTCTGAGCTGATGATAGCCTGACCTGAGGTCTATCTTCGAGAACCACCGTGCTCCCTTGAGCTGATCAAAGAGGTCATCAATCCTCGGTAATGGATACTTGTTCCTCACTGTCACCTGGTTCAGGCGACAATAGTCAACACAAAGTCGCAAGCTCCCGTCCGCCTTCTTGGCGAACAATATCGGGGAAGCCCAGGGTAAAACACTGGGTCGGATGAACCCCTTGCCCTGCAAGTCCTCCAACTGTACCTATAGCTCTCGATGCTCAGCTAGAGCCATCCGATATTCTGGAGTCGATATCGGGGCTGTCCCGGGTTATAAGTCAATATAAAAGTCTACCTCTCTGCGAGGAGGTAGCCCTGGAACGTCGTCGGGAAAAACGTCTGCAAACTGATCCACCACTGCAGGAAAACTAGGACTTCGCACGTCAACTGCTCCTAGGATGAGGCTAGCCAACTGATGAGTGATGGTTTGTCCTCTCCTCCGTGGAAGTCCATCCTGTGCTGCTAAGGCTCCCTTCTCGCCGGTGAAGGTGAACTTGCTCTCGTCGGTGCGTACACATCGCACATTGCACCTAAAATAGTCAATCTGTGCATGGACCATAGATTACCAATCCATGCCCAAGATGACATCGTAAGGCCTCGACGCTGCTACAAGAGGATCCCAGCCGAAGATCTCGCCTCCTAGAGTAAGCTCACACTACCGGCACCAGTGCGTAATCGTCGAGTCTGCTCCCGTAGGAGTCTCTAGCCGTAAGGATCGAGCCAACAGCTCTGTTGGAATATCCGAGCTCCGTACAAGGGCAGCGGCTATGAAAGAGTGACTCGCTCCTGTGTCTATAAGTACTGCAGCAAGGGTGGAATATACACAGATAGTACCTCGAATCATCTCGGGCGCGCCGTGGTCATAGGCCTCAGCTGCTTGGAGTTGTGACTGTCTCTGCCCGCCAGCTCCCTGTGGTTAGGGTGGACCTCCTGGTGGTGGTGGTGGTAGAGCCTCAAAGCGTCGCCCACCACCTGCTGCTCGGCCAGCTCTCCTTCCTTGTCCGCCTCCTCCCTGCGGACCGCCACGGTCGACCCTCTGCCTATGCCTCGGTGGTACCTCAACTGTCTTCTGCTCCTCGGCACGGCGGGTTGGGCAGTCACGATCCATGTGGCCCTGCCCGCCGCACGAGTAGCATTGTCTGCCTCTCGAAAGACCGGCTCCATGCTGTGTGCCCCGCACTACTGATCCAGTGTCCTAAGGTCGTCTGCCTGAGGGTCTGGTCTGCCTGGACCCCTGAGTCATCCGTCGACTGCCAGCTGCAGAAGACTCTACCACGTGCTGCCATGCGGTGGGTCTCGGCGCTGGTGTAGACTCAGCAAGAAAGCTCTCGATCAAAAGGGCACTCTCCCATACTCTTGTCTGAGTCGGAATGCTGAGGGAGATCAGCGATGCCCTGATCTCGTGTCTCAAACCCTGCTGAAAGGTTCAGGCCCAGAAGAATGGGTCCCGTACCATGTCGGTCAAGTAGGGTGAGAGATCGGTAGATCTCGCTGAGTACTGAGCGACTGTCATGCTGCCCTGCCGCAGCTGAAGAAGCTCCAGAATGCGCACCGCACGGAGGGTGGCTGGGACGAACTCCGAGCGGAAGAGGCTCTCAAAGTCCGTCCAAAGAAGAGATGCCTCCTCGTGCACCTGGAGTATCAAGCTCCACCATCGTCCTGCTGTTGCGTGTAGTAGGCTCGCCGCGAGGATCACCATGAGGTCTGCTGGTGTCCTCACTAGTCGGAAAATTCGTACCACTTCTTCCAGCCAGTCCTCGGCTGCCTGGGGGTCCGTCTCCCCACAAAACCTGGGCGGTCACTGGTGCTGAAACTCATGCAGTGCGCTGAGGTGACGTGCATTGTCAACGGCTGGTGTTGGAAGTATCGGTGGCTCGGCAGGTAGTGCTTCTGCCGGTGCCACTGCTGACAAAGGGCCCTGCACCGAGGCCTCGTCGCTCGGTGGGCTGTCGTCATGCTCGACTCTCAGAACCCCAGCTGGCTGCCGTCGTGGGGCCATCCTGAAAAGGAAACAGTTGCGCCACGTTCAGAACAGTATACCTGGTGGGCTGTTATAAAGTAATCACAAAGAAAACATGAAGCACACACGCAATCAATGTTTTCATGCATTAAGTCGGAAATCAGAAGTCAGGGTCCTGGTGTACAGATACGTCAGCCGCCGCACCAACACTGGACTCCCTGGACTGATAACCACACCCAATATGCTAAACACTATTGCTTCACATATAAAAGATCAGAGTTCACGGTAGAACCGAACTCCTCTGATACCAATTTTTCACGACCTGTCCTCAGGGTCGGTGCCGTAACTACCCCAAGCCCGCCTTCCATAGGCCAGGGGCTGGCGACTAGCACCAAGGCGTAAATCCCGGTAAAAAGGGAAGGCATTGCCTTTGTAAAGTAAACAATCACCACAGAGTAAACAAGCGGAAAGGTAAACACTAAGTGAAAACAATGTACAACTGTATGTGCGGAAAAGTAAGTGGGTGGGTATACAAACCCAAACTGAAAGTAAAGTACAATTCGAAAGGGAAAACATAAACTGAAAGGTAAAAGCTGCTACATCGAGCTGTCCACTGGAAATACCACCTGAAGGGTGGGTACAGATAGCTCCTCTGCTACTCGGGTCTCGCCGTCCACTCCGAGCACGTCCCGCCCAGTGGTCCACCTCCAGGTACCGTCCTGCTCTGCAAGCCTCAACCACGATCAACTCTGTCCATCGTCTGCAACCAACACAACGTAGTGCGGGCATAACCCATGCAGGGTTTAGTATAAGCTACTCAGTAGGGACCCCGAGACCCCAGAAGGTCTCCCAAAATCCACAAAGGATAAACCAAAAAAGGAAGATACAAACACAAAGTAATAACCGACACTGCTTAGGTATATGCCCATACATATACCTAAGTCATCAATTCCAATACGCTCCAACCTCCGAGCCCAAGTACAACTCAGTCCACAGAGGAAAGTATACGTATTCCACACATGAAAGCAAAACTAAATCCACACAGGATAGCACAACACAATCCACACAGGAAAGAAACAGGATTCAGCTCACACAGGTATACTTCTTCGAAATACAATAGAGATGATCACCGATCCATCTAAGTCGTCAGACCCACAAAGGATCAATAGGTACTAACCCCCGCAAAGACCCACACAGGATCGGGCCCACACATGACCTGTTGGCACTGGTTCACACAGGACCGTTGAGCGCTGACCCACACAGGATCGGACCCACACAGAATCGGTAGCACTGATCCACACAGGATCGCTGAGTGCTGTAGTCGTCGTCGTCGAATCCACTAAGGATCTCTGCACAGTCGTCGTCGCAGTCACAGTATCAGTCGCAGCCAGCTCTAGGGTTCCCGCACACAGCAAGCTCGTTCAGGAGGGTCCGCTCCACGAGCCGAGAGGCTGATACATCAACTGCCACAAAGTCCAGAGTTGATGTATCCAAAAGTTCCGTGTCGTCAACAGGAACTCAACGCAACAGTCGGCACGTCAATCGGACGCCCGATCTGAGAGTTATTGGCTTTTCCGTTCCAGGGGCCCGGTTGGTTTTTAAGGAAAAACCAACCCGACCGTACTCCACCTGTATCCAAACACCGGGCGGAGTATTCCAAAAGATTCGTCTAACTAAGAGGAACTCAAAAAAGCTTATGACACATCAATCAGACGTCCGTAGCTCAAGATATGAGTGTTTCCGCTCTGAGGGCCCGGTTGGTTTCGTGTAAGAACCTACCCGGTCGAACTCAAAGTATTCTGAAACCTTGAGTGCGATATACTGAAATGGCCGTCTCGATCCAAGGATCGCATCTCCGCTGACAGCGCGTCGTTTGGAGATCCTCAGCCCGAGTTATGGGCATTTGAATCCAAACCGCTCAGTAACGGGGGTTCCGGGCCCGGGCCGTCCCGGCCCGAGACCCCCCGGTTGGCCCAAACCGGGTCGACCCGCCCCGGACAGGGTCTACCTGGCCTGACACGGCCCGGCCCGGCCCGGCGCGGCCTGGCCTGGTGGACAGGCCAGGCACGCCGGTCCGGCTCAAGGCAGCGCGCTGCCAGCTCGGCCTTCGGACGAGCTGATTGAAAATCGGGGGGGGGGGGGGGGCTGCCCCCCTTTGTGAAACCGCAACCCCCCACGTGGGGGGGGGGGGGGGCACTCCAGCCAACCGAGGGTTCAACCCCCGGGTCTTCAGGGTAAAAGCCGGCATATGGCCGGCCGTTCTTCATACACGCGGCACCCAGAAGGGGTCCCGCCCTGACAACCGCGGTCGGCTTTGCCGTCCCCCTTGAAGGCCACTGCAGCACTGCCACGGATGGTTCCTCCGGCGGCACGCCGCCGCCGCCGGTCGCCGGCGCCACCGCGCCGGGGTGGTGCGCCGCCGTCGAGCTCTGCCGACCACCGGTCGCGCACCGGTGGTCCGTTTTGACCGCCGCCTGCGCCAATGCTCTCCTCGGGTAGCGAACTTCACTGCAGTGATCTCAAATCCTTACAGCGGTCCCATTGCTTCGTCACCGAAAAAACCGTACAACAAGAGAAAATAGCGTAGGGTTGTTGGGCTGTGTTCATACGGCCCGCACCCTCCGCATTAGTAGTTTTCAAAAATGGAATCTAAGTATCAATTTCATAACAATTAAAATTGAAACAAACTTCCCTTGATAATCCGCATTCATTATTTTAAAAGGGGGAAAAACGAAGGGAAGAAGATGCCATTATAAAAAAAACCCTAATTGATAAAAGCTGTCGCACGTCGGCGTCGCGGAAATGGCGTCATTCCGTCAACGTTGGTGGAAGAAGCGCTCGGTGAAGTCGAGTCGAGTCGAGTCGACACTCTCAGAATACTTTGTGGGCGGCGGTGCTTCCCTTCCTTGCTCCGGTTTAATAAGGTATAAGATGTTGCTTCACATTGTTTGGAGACGTGGATCGTTCTTCTTCGAGAGGATGAAGGTCTTCTAAAAGTTCTTCTCCTCTCCTTAGTTCTCCCCACAAAGTTATGCCAACCCCAAAGAGAAGAATAGAATCTCTCATTTTAATGTTGGCAAAATGATTTCAAAAGAAATCAAACACTCAAAAAAATTAATTAAGTTGGTTTAATTAATTAAATGCAAAGTTTTGGAAAGAATTTCAAAAGAGTTAAATTAAACAACTCAACTCATTTAATAACTCATGTTGTCAAATTAACAAGAGAGGAGTTATATGAGAGATTTAAGGGGGGTGTTTAGGAGTTTGGCTTCATGTGGGACCCACCACACTTAATCCTCTCAAGGGAGGTGAAGTGGATGTGGGTCCCACCACTTACTCCCTTTGGGAGGATATAACCAACATAGTTAAAAATTAAATGTGTTTCCACATTTTATTTAACTTCATTTTAATTCTCCCAAAACTAACTCTCAACCCGCATAAAACGCAACCTCAGAAAAGGTCTCCTTAAGTGAATATCGGCGCTGCGAGTTCATCGGTGCCCTCAGAATTCGATTCCGGGCACTGCTTCAAAAGTTAGAAATTCCCACTCGTTCGTTCACTGAACGTACCCGTGCCAAACTTCGGGAATTGATTCTGGGCACACCGGGCCTCGAAATCAGGTTCCGTCAGAAACCGCGCTCTTGTAATATTCTAAAGAAAATTAAGAAAAAATTTCCCTTGAATTGTACGGGTCTTTACATGTTTATATTGGTTTTTTTATTAGTTTTAAAGAAATATAACACTTATATATTTAAAGATAAACCAAAAAAATTTATAGTAATTAACACTGCACATTATTTTGATTTAAATTCAGTAATGTGTTAACCATGGAGTTTTTGTAAAAGAATTTCTTTATTTCATTATGTCTACTATTTTTAAAATTAATTTTTTCCTCATCTAGAAATTTAAAATTATAAAATATATTCTGTATTTTGGATCATAATTTACTAATTTGGTAGTGATTTAAATTTTATTTTTTTGTCATTAAAACTTTCTACCATGGTAAAGTGTTTATCCACCATGGTATGGGTTAAAAGGGTTAAAGAGGGGGTTAAATTGAATGATAAGGCCTAAAATATTACTAATACTTGATTTAATTTGATTGGATGAGTGTATTTAGAGACACCATTATACAATATTCAGAATTATTTCCATTTAGTTACACATTACCTTTGAAATCACGATATATTATTTTAAAGCTGAGAGTATTTACAAGAGTGTCACTCCCCTCACATATAAAAGGATCCATCTTATTATCACTTATCCAAACACATTGAGCACCCTATATCAGTATTTAAATTCCTTAATAAATCCCCCAAAACATTAAAAACAACCTATATATAATTATCTCTCCAAAAAACATCTCTACCAAGCCTTAAGTTGTTTTCAAAGGAGATTATCCAAGGAAGAGGTAAATATTCTTACTAAACGCTTTCAGGTATCTTTTATGATAAAACCTACCCAAATTTTCTACAAATATATTAACATAATAAAATTTGTGAAATTAAAAAAATTAAATGCTATAATGGGTATGAAACAACTATTATATAATTTATTTCCATTTAATGGAAAACAAAAAATGCTACTCCAACACATGAGTAGAATAAATCCCCCATAATGTCATGTATGTAAATTTTCACCACTTTCTCACGTGAATTGTTATATAGATGAAATTATTGAATTTATATTACATATATGATATAATTATAATTATATAACGATAATATGTTATATAATTTCCTCCCCTTCCATAAATTGAAAATTAGAAATGTCTCTCATTTGTACTAGCATACTACTTCCTACAAGTACGAAGTTTTTCATTTTTCATTACCTATTAACATAAAATGTTAAAAAAATTAATTAAATGAAAAGATATAATATATATATAATGATTATGATTTTTTAAAATTGAAATTTTCATTATAAAATACCGTATTCTTACTCTTTCTACCATTATGACGTGTTCTTATTTTGGTTGGTTTTACCAGACACAAGAAAATTGTTATAAATTAAGTCATGTATGATTTATTAATTTTATTTTTTTGTTAATATAATGTAATAATGATGATTTAGTAATGTTTTATGAAATATTTAATTATAATATAGATATATATATATATTTGTGTGTTTAAGTATATGTTTTGATAATATAAATTCTTTAGAAAAAAACAAATTGTATTAAAAATGATGATTTTAAGCATTCCATGTTCCCAAGAAATATAAATATGGAACTTCATAAAAATAATATATATATATATATAATAATCATAAAAAATCTATATTTTATGTAACTATGTACAATGATCATGGATTGATACCATCAAACGAAAAGGTGCATGTGAAACATAACTCTTATCTAATAAACATTGATTTTAACATAAAATTAATAATAAATGAGAAACAATAAATTTTAATTGAATGGTATATAGCAATAAAAATATAAATATGGTTCTCATATAGGTTTAGAATAAATATAAATTTAATATACAGTGATGTTATAGCACCAATTATTAAGTGGAATTCCAAGGTAAGGGATTTCTCATCTCATTTTTTTCCTTTTAGACTTATTCCATTTCCACAAAATGTTTTTTTGTATAAAATTATATTAGGATTCATATTAAAATTAATTAAATTAAATTAATTTTTTTAAAAAAAAAATTTATGTTATATAATTCAGTGACCTTTTTTTAAAAAGTTACCATAGTCATAAGGGGGGTTTTATGAAGACATTTTTTTAACTTTTAGGTAGTTTTTCTTTAAAAATACTTTCCCTCCATATCAATGTTTTTAAAAAAAAATTAAAATATAATTTATATAATTAAAATTTATGACAATGGTGATTTTCATTAGTATTTAAATTTATTTAAAATTGTTTTAAATGGAATATTTTTACCTTTTTTCTTTTATGTAAGTTGGGACTTGAATGTTTTTTAACAATTATCAATAGAACAAATTTTCCCAAAAATATTACCACTATTCATTATGAAAATTAAAATATAATTTTATATTTTTTTCAAATAATATAATTTTTATTTTTTGGTACTTTTTTTAAATGTTTTTCAGGAAAAAAAGATATTTATTCTCATTTATAATATATAAATGAATGTGATTTTTGTTATAGGATCCAATGCCAATTATTTTGGATCTTGTGATTTAAATGAAATATTTTATGTTTTTATTCAAGTTATGGTACTTTAAAAATACATATGATGATATTTTCAGCCAATATATCCCCCCAAAATCATGGGATAATTATATGTTTTTTATAGGATCCATGATGGAATTCACGAGGTTTCTTATTCTATTATGAGGATTAATGTATGGGTTCTTTTTATAGTGATTATAAGGATAGTGTCCGAAGATTCCTTAATTTTTATTGAATTATTTCAATTAATTTTAATTGTTATATTTTTATTCCATGAGGTATTACAATGAGTTTATTTATATGGTATTTTTTGACCATTTAAATGTGAAAATTTTGTTTTTCAAGAAATTTATATCATGTGTTTTTAAGTTCTAAATCAAAAATTAAGGTTATTATTTTTCACTTCATAAAAAAATTATTATGATAATATCTTATATATAATTTTTATTTAATTATTGTGTAATTTATTAGTTTAGTACAATTTTTTAATGGAAAAATTCCTTGGCAAATTTCATCTTTTCAAAAAGGGCTAAGAGTTTTTCTGTTTTTATATTCCATAAAGAACATTTTTTTTCATCACCCCGCATTTTAAAAAAAAATTATTTAGCATATTTTTATATAAGAACTATAGAGAGGTTAATGGTGACATAACTTAAATAAAGAAAATGTTTCATGAATAAAATAAAAGCGTAAACATAAGAACATGTATTTTTTTGAATAAAATATAAATTCTGTGGAAGTGATCAAATTTTTATGTAATTGTTTTCTTAGTCTGGTAAAAATATAGGCCCAAAATATCATGAAAATTTAATAATGTGAGATTAATTTTATAATTAATTTATTTAGGGTTTTTTATGATAAATTTTTTTATTTAATTATATGTTGATATATTATTGTAAAATATGTATTTAAGGGTTTTTTAAGTTCAGGATATTACAGTTCATATAGAGTAGATTTTATCTAATAAACAAATTAATGTATATAATATATCAATTTCATTTTTTATTAATATTCATGATTTATATTTTATAGGGTTATATTTATTTTAATAATATTATGTAATTTTTCAATCCAAAAGAAAATAGTATTATTCATACTAAATCGGTTTACATACATTATACCGTTTTATTGAAATAATTAATTTAAAAAATTTATAATATTATATTAAAAAGAATTTAATTAACTGAATAAAATCAAAATTCCTAATTATCTTATGGTAAATTTGAAGAATTTTCTGTAAAATTAGATTTTATCTTGAATGTAAAAATACCGATTTTAAAGAAAATCACCTTTTATTTACATGTATTTAGAAATTATAATTAGATTATTGATTATTTTTAAAATTAAACTAGTTCATTTTAATTAAAAATAAACAAATAAATTTAATTTTAATCAATACTCCTCTTGATTTTGGTACAAAAACATTCTAAACAAAAAAATTCATTATTCAAGAAATCAATTTTTCATCCCATTTTACCGGTTTATTTTAAATGTTATTTATGACACCTATAAGAATTGAATTTGATAATATATAATCAATATTTTCAATCACAGTTTCTAATTTTTTCATGATTCAACTTTTATTTTATTCATTATGAATACTAACATTGGTAAAAAATCCAATTACCATGTTAAGAATTTAAATGGTTAAAAATTGATAAAATTATAATGATAAATGTTAAAATGAAATAAAAAATTGTATAAATACTATTTTACAGTAATATATTTACCCTATATCATTTGATATTTTTATATGTCTCATTCAGAATCCATTTTTCTTGAATAAAACATTAATACATATTAATATTTAAAAAAATCCATGGGTGTCATCTCCCTCACTTATTAAATGTCACCATATCTCCCCTCTTATCTACACATAAAGAGCCTCTTATATAAATAAATACCTAACCAAGTACATTCCAAACCCCAATAATAAGTCGCATAGTTCATATTTGGTTCATAATATCATTTTATGTGCACTTTAGTTATAAATAAAAGGAGGTTGTGTGAAGAAGATGTACATTTTATAACTTAGTATTTCCTTTTTTATTCTTTTACCTCCTCCAAAACAATACTAAAACTGTATTCTAAAAACATAATTATCTAACATATAAATAAATTTTATTATGTTTATGTTTTAACTATATTTTATCTATTTAAAACTTCTAATGAAAAATAAAAACATCGATTGTGTGTAAGTGAAGACTATTGCATCATAAGATAATGAATTTCATTCTTCATCAATGACTCTTATAGTTGATAATAATGATTTTTAAAAATTAAATAAAATGATATTTTTTATATAAATTTAATTATTTTAAGAAAAAAAATATTCTAATTCTATTTTAACTATTTAAATAAAAATAAAAACTTGCATTTTGCATATGAGTACACTACTGCCACACAAATCATTATCTTTTATTTTTTATAACTACCATACATCGATGGCATATATTGGTGTATTTAATTAAAAAATATTATATTTTTGATATAATTAAAATTCTATAATTTGAATATAATACTTTCCTTTATTTCCTCACATTTTTTGAAAAATGGAATCATTAATCATGTGTACATTTAGAGTGATGTCTTAATGATTCTAATATTATTCATTTTTTCATAAAAACTATAATGGTTGGTTATAAAATTATAAATAATGTATAAAACTGATAATTATAACATGATTAATATTATTTAAATTATATAATCCTCTATCATTTGACTATAGTCAACATACTAGAGGCATTTTGGATTTATTAGTTTAATGTTCTCAAAGTGTCCGATGTGAAGTTAACCAATTAAGTAATTAATTATAAGAATCATATATTTGAAATAAATGAATTATAAACATGATAATATTATACGGTATTTAAATAATTAACATTATTTTCTGATTTTGAAAGATAAATAATGTACATTATAAGTCTAACTCTAGGTAAATGACTTCTAGACTCAATTACCATTTTTTGAGACATAAGTTATTTCAACAGATGTTTTCTCTTGTTTAGTGTATTAAATATATTATGGAATAATTTTATCATTATAATATAAATATTAATGAGTTTATAATTCCATTAAATGTTCATTCATTCAATTTTTCATTGGATCAAAAATTATCAAGTCAGGGGGGAATCTAAAAAAAAGTATTTTCAGAGTTCTAAAATATTTCTCATATTTCCCTCCAATCCATATTATTTAAATTATTAAATTGTGTATCTAAAATATTCAAGTGTATTTTAAAATTAATTTTAACATTTTTTATTATTAATTTGAAATCATAAATTAAATTTATTCCAAATGAATTATTTTTGGGATTTTAGATAATATGTGAAATGAATCTATTTTTAATGTATAAGAACTAAGAAAAATATCTCCATTACAGAACTATTATTACTTAAGAATATTATTGTATAATATTTCATGTTTTTTAAAAATAATAACATATATCCCATTCTTATGAGAATTTTGTAAAGAGTTTTTAATGAAAATGATTTTTATACTTATTTTTCAATGAATCCAGAATGTACTTTGACTTATATGTTAAATTAAATAATTTAGAAGAATTTGGGATGTAAATATAAGATTATTTGTTTTTATGTAGTTATGGTCCTTTTATATTATTTATGATTTTGGGATATCCTGATATATCTCTCCACCTCACTTGGTAACGATGAATTACTCCAATTATTTATATTAGAATTGACAGAGTATGTTATTCCATTTTCATAGGCTCATTTAAGTGTTATATGAAGATGATTTCACAAGGAACCTACAAGAATTTTCTAATTTTGATAATTATTTTTCATGTAAATATTTTTATTTGAAAATTTAATATTATTATATTTGTTTTAAAGGAATGATTATACCCTTTTAAGGGTGAAGTTTTAAGTTTTTAAGCAATTGAATTTTATGAGTACTCTTGTTTTCAAAGAAATCATCATGATTAGGATTTTTCCTTTTTTTATTTACAGAGTTTTATTGAAAATTATGGATTTTAATATTGATTCTTGTGTACGTAAAAGATTATTTGATATAATATTTTATTAAATTTAAAGAAAAATTTCATATAATATCTCATTGTTTTGAAATCATTTAACATGATTCTTTTATTCTATATATATATAGCATTTATTTTTCATTATAAAATCATCCCACACTTTCAAATTATTATCATGGGATATAAGGATGCGTAGAAACATTAATAAATTCAATATTCTAGATATGAATGTTACCTTTAATGAAGCCTTTGTGTCTTTATAAAGAAATATTTTTGAGGTAAAAATTGATAATGTGTGGAAATGTACACTTTTTTATTTAAGTTTTTTCCAAATCCTATTAAACTATAAACATGAAAAAATATTATTTAATGATATAAATTTAATTTTTATTGAAAAATAAAAATAATGGATGAATAAGGATTGATTCCTAGTAGTTGGTATCCATGAAAAGGATTAGAAAATATTAAGGGTTAGGATGTTATTTAAGAATATGTTAGAATCCTTTATAAACAAAATGGTTAGTATTATAAGTTGAATTATTGTAATTTTAGGATTAGATAATGATTTATAGAATAATAAAACATAAATAAACCCATGTTGAACCTATGGTTAATAAAAGTATCCTAGACTAATATAATGTTGTTATAGAGTAATACATTAACACCAAAAAATAGTTGTTAACTATGATTTCCTAAATGAACATATTGGTTATTGACTCGTGAATTTCTTTAACCGTGTAAAAGTTCTTATTCAAGATGTTTTGGAATAAATAAATCACAAACTTTTTTCTATTTCATATGACTCAATTGCAATAATAATTACAAAATCATAGTCACGTGATTTAAACACCATCTCTAGTATTAAAGTTGTTAGTAAAACACATTGTAATATTTCTCAATCTTATTCTATAATTAGATATCAAAAATTGAATTGAGTTATACATGACCATGTTTTTGAAAATATAATTATCTTATTATAACATTTATAAAAAATACCATAAGGTGATTCATCAATTGTTTTACAAAGGATAACTTGGAAAAAGGATTTCCAACCCTTTACTCATCTATAATTAATAGAGTCCTTTGAGTAGCTTATGGTATTATATTATAATATAGTTTTTTTATTTCATAGACACCTAACTATATTTTAAAAATCCAAGTCAAATATTATCCTAATATATTATTGGAATCAAAATTGAGATTATGTCTCAAATATTTATATTCAAAAAATGGGATTGCTTATCAATTTCAATCTTTATGAACATCAATTTTAATCTAGAATTAATGGTTGTAGATGGATAACAGAACTAGAGGAACTTGGAATTGTTTATGAGGAATTATGAAAACAATATGTACTCAAACTTGTAGATCATGGTCCATCCATCTTTACAAATGTTATTGGAATTAATTTTGAAATATATATATAAAAGGTGTGAAATATTTATGTTTAATGTAGGAAACATCAATAGATTAAGATTGATAATTCTCAGTACAAGATTCATATTTTTTATTATATATGGAAATATATATGAATAAGATTCCAAATCATCATTAATATATTGTGAAGGACATTTAATTAGTGAAATGTATATAAAACACTAGTGCAAAAACACTTTTTGGCGTCGGTTTTTTTTAATTTTTAACGTCGGTTATAAACCGACGTCTTTATAGGCGACGTTAAAAATACAGTTTTCACGTCGGTTCATAGAAACCGACGCGAAAAATAATTCGCTTATGAGCTTCGGCATCGATTTTATAAAAAACCGACCCCGAAGCTACATTTAGACATTATTTTCCGCATCGGTTCATTAAAAAACCGACGCGGAAAATATAGTCGACTAGGTTTTCAGCGTCGGTTTTATATAAAACCGACGCCGTAATATCGGTTTTCCGCATCTGTTTTTCTAAAAACTGACGCGGAAAACCAATTTACACAGGATTCTCGGCGTCGGTTTTTAAAAAAACCGATGCCATATCAAACTTTCGGCGTCGGTTTTTAAAAAAACCGACGCCGTAAATAAATGTTTTTTAAAAATATTCGGCGTCGGTTTTTAAAATAACCGACGCCGTAATTTTTTTTTAAATAAAATACATATATTTTCTCCTCCAAAAAAATCGGAACCCTGAAAAAAAATAACGAAGTATACAAAAACAATTAAACAGCTTTAACAGAAGTACTTGAGAAAACTCAAAGTAAAGCAGAATTAAAATACACGTACCTACATGGTGCATTTTCTTAATCTAACCATACTCAATATCAATCATTGTAAGTTTCCTCCCATATATAGCACCAATCCTGTCAAAACAGTAATGAAACTAAGGAGATGTGCGTGAAAAAATCAATCCAAGATATTAGTGCAATGAATAAACATTAAATGAAATTGTGTAATTTATTTTAATCATTCATTTTTTCACAAAGTAAATTACCAAAATGAAATGTTACGACTCCTGATCAAAATTCCAGGAACACTCAGCCGATGCAACCTCTTCCTCACCTCCCCCACTGAAGATGTTGGGGGTGTCTTTTCACTATAGGATCCCCACCACCCCCAACCTCAGGTTTTTATATTTGCTCTGTATAGACGTGCATTACCCATTCACTATTGTTATTTTTTTAAGTTATGGAATAACAGAGAAATAAGTTTGAGTGTAAAAAATAGGTTAGAAAATTGAAATCAAATGCAGATTGAAGAGACATAAAGAAACATACCTTAAAAATTGACGCCTTCTATTTTATCTTTGTGCAAACCCACTAAGCGCTGTTTCAGGTATTATGTGATATGCTTCTCAGCAATCATTTTCCGATATTTATTTGCATAAAAAATAAAAAGGCCTAGAAGATATTGATGTGCATTCAAGGGAGACAATTTTTAGTGTTTGTGAATGTTATTTCGCTATACGAATCTCTATGTTCATGATCCAAGTACCACCCTACAGATCTGTCACTGTACAGACAAATGATTTTAAGAAATAACAATGAAAAGAAATATAATAACTAATTCTGAATTAAAATACACGTACCTGAAATATACGACATGCTTATTGTTGGTTATTGTTGAAGGAATCATTTGATTATTAGTAGATTCAATAAAACAGTTTTTGCAGAGGCACTTGAGAAAAATCAGTAAAGCAGAATTAAAATACACGTACCTGAAATATATGACATGCTCATTGTTTGTTATTTTTGAAGCATTCATTTGATTATTAGTAGGTTCAAACACCTAATATATCATAAGAGTTAGTTTTTTAAACCCATATATATTATTATTTATAAATATTAGTATACATACCTCAAATCTCAATCAGACTTAACAAATAGTCCGCAAAAGTAGATTGAATATGGATCATATCAGATTGAGAATATGACTGTGAATCATTGAATACCTACAATAATATTGAATGATATGAAATTAATAAATAGAAGAAAGTGGATGAAAATATATAAAAAAAATTAATACAACTAACCTTATGAAAATCAGTAGTTTCCCCAGTTGTGATTATCTCATACATAAATCGTAGAATATAATAACCACATTCAACATGTCCATTTTGACGATGACACTGCAGTTATAAAACATTTAACTAATAATGAAACCCAATATATAACAAAAATATAAAAACTAATTACTTGTACTTCCACATATTTGATTTTTGTTGGTTTCTTTTCATTTGTAAAATATTTCCATTAACTACATTTTTTATATAAGAACTAGTAAAACTTGTGTAAACAATTAAAATTAAACATAACAAACTTCTAAAAATAAAAAAACAACTTACCTGTTTAATAAGTTGGAAAATGGTTTACGCACTTTTCCTAATAAAGAGAAAAACCAATATAAGGTGCATTCATTTGAGCAAAATACACCTAACATCCAATGCCCCCTATAATACAAAAAGTTCATAATTAATGACATTATAATGATCATGAGTTCAAAATTATGTTGATATTCTTACTTATCAAGAAATGGCAAAAACCAGCACTGAATCTCTGTTTGTGATAATCTCTCGGATATATATTGAACTCTTTCATCATTTTTCACATGTTTTACTTCCAAGGAAATGTACTCTGGATCTATAAAGCTATAAATTCTTGTAGTTTCATTTTGTAAAATAATTCTGTATAGATACCTAATTTAAAAAGAAAATATAGTTAGTCAATGACATAACAATATTTTATTAAAGAAATAGCAATTCAAACGTCAATTTACTTACATGGAAAACAACTGCACCACATTCAGCCCGATCTCTTCAAAATTAACTAAATTCATGATATCTTCTTTCAATATTCTCAATTTATAATTCCTTCCACATATATCGGACGTCATCCGAAACTCATAGATAAAATTCAAGGAAGAAGAGCACTGAGATAATCTTTTCAACCCAGAAGAAATATCAGAAGTATCTACAGCCGACTGTTTCTGAACATTTTGCTGCATTTGTACAGTTTCTTTTGCTTTCAGATATTCCTATATAAGTTAAATGTCAGAAAACATTATAAGTAATTTGGAATCATTTCTAATTACTAGTTAAAAAAACTCATACCTCATGTGAAATATAACGAAGAAGTGCAGTTGGACAAAGTAAAAAAGGGCCCATACATTCCCCAACACTGGTGATCTCCGCAGTAGGAAATGGTAGTAGAGCAGTAGGATCTATAATAACAAGTACTGATACTCTAACCTGACCCATCTGCATAGGCTGATGATGTACCGAGTCCCCCAAAAAATACACCTGTCCTAACGCAACAATATGTACATGAGGATCTCCCGCAAACAACTCACAATATATGGTTCGATCTGATGGAGGAGGTGGAGGCTCAAAGTTAGCAGGTGGGGCAGGGTAGTCAGGGTGAGCAGGCTGAGAAATCAGAAAAATGAAAAGGGTATATTAGTGTTTAAAATTTATAACATAGAAAAATTGATTAAAAATTAAATAAAATAATATACCTCAAATGGTTGCGCAGACGGGGCAGGGTAAGCAGATGAGGCAGGGTAGTCCGGGTGAGGTGGCTGAGAATGTTGAAAAATGAAAAAGTTATATCAGTGTTTATAATTTATAAAATAGACAAATTGATGACATTAAATAATATACCTCGGAAGGCTGCCCAGACGGTGTTGGGTAAGCATATGAGGCAGGATAGTCTGAGTGAGTAGGTTGAGAATGTTGAAAAATGAAAAAGTTATATCAGTGTTTATAATTTATCGAAAAGAAAAATTGTTAACAGTAAATAATATACCTCGGAAGGATGACAATACTGTGACTGTCTTGCCAAGTGTTCTAATAAAGCCTTCTGTACTGCTGCTTGAATTTGATCACCCATAGACCGTTTCATATCCTACATCTCTTCTTTTAAGGATTCGATTTCCGGGTCTCTTGGTTGCTTACTCTTACCAAAAACCTTCCGAATACTAACACCCGCCTGATATCCTCTAACACGGCCGGGGTGTTCAGTCTTTCCCAAAGTAGTGGCTAGGATATCCTTCCCACCCTCGGGGATAAAAGAGCCATGTGTCTCTTTCTCCTGAAGTTCATCCTGAAATGAAAAATAAAAAATTTATATTAGCGTTTATAAATTATAAAAAAGGAAAATTGTTAACAAAGAATTAATATTTACTTACAATTCTATCAGCCACTTGATGAGCTTCGTCTGTAAGATATTGTTCATTTTTTTCTTCTTCTTGCCCGTTTCCATTTCTCATGGCGAGTGGGAGGAGATGGAGGACCATACTGGACCTCTTCTGAACCACTACTTGATCGAGCACTTAATGCTTCAAATTTTTCTTCAATAATTTTCTGCTCCAAATACGAGTATCCTCCACATGATAAAGTATGAGGGTATACGTTTTTCAACTGGATCTCCTGATGAGATCTTCTGGAGGCCTGTTACATAAAAATAAACACATAAGTAATAAGGAAAATATAGCATAAATTTTAAAATATAAAACAATTACAATACCTGAAATTTCTCTTCCTGAAGACTGTCAACAAATCGCTTCCATGTTTCTTCATCTATATATGGATACTTAAGTCATGGGCTTTCAAACCTTCTCTTTCCAGAAACATAATCTTTCGTCAGTTTGTTTTTAAAATCTCTCCATCGAACCGCCGCTAAAGAGAGATGTCTTTTCCTAATTACTTTGGTTTCCTCAAAATTGAATGTCATCTGTAATTGAAAAAATTAAATATGTCATTTAAACTATATAATATTAAAAACAATGAGATAAAATAAATAAATAAAGATATTTTACCATCACGGCCTCCCAAAGCTGTTGCTTCGTCGTCCTGTCCACTGACTTCCAATCAGGATATAAAATACTAATCCTGCAACGGCTCTGCATCGCTATATAACTGACAAACTGAACTGCATTTGGGCCAACTGCATTATTATTATCATCAAAACAGATGTGTAATTTGTTATCATCATGAGCGAGTGATAGTTTTGGTAAACGTGTAATACCACGTTTACCAACTAGAAAACTTGATTTTTGAGTAGTAATTGGAGAAGTCTCCTCCGCCGAGGACGCATCAGTAGTCCTGCAATTTTTTTATTATAAATTAACAGTTTTATTTCATTAAATATGTATATTACTGAATATTTAATAATATGTCAAAATAGATATACCTCGGTAACTTCTCCTCTCTATCTGTATTTGACATTGCTACTAGAAAGTGTAATGAAATTTTGGGTACCTGCATATCATTAGAAAACTGAATAATTAGAAACAAGGAAATGAAAAATAAATATGTAAAAATAGAGGCATGCATTTGTAAGTTTTAATAATAGACACAAAATATAAATATTTACTAGAAAAATTAGGAGACTAATTTAGTGTTTTCCCACGTCCCTTCATCATGATCGGTACGTACTGCATGCACTATGTCTGTCTTATATTCATTTTAATCATCTGAGAATTGCATAATAGATGAATAAGGCTCATGTAAATCACTAGCATAATCAGAATCATCATCATCACCCAAATGATATCTTTTCCCTTGCAAAACAACTGACCACTGATCATTCGACGGATCAATGACATAAAATACTTGTTTTGCATGTGTCGCCAAGATAAATGGTTCCTCATTGTGATTAAATCTTTTCAAATCAACCATTTTAAACCCATATTCATCATGTTTCACGCCACTATTACTATCAACCCAATTTCACTTAAAAATAGTGACTCGAAATTTAATATAATCAATTTCCCATATGTCTTCAATAACTCCAAAATATGATGTTGATACAGAAATTGGGTGTTTATCTTTGGCACTCGAAAAATGCACTGCTTCAGCGAATACCATCACACCACTATTCTGAACGGTACTCTTGTCATCCAGGTTTTTTGTGTAAAATGTGTAGCCATTGATATCAAAACCAGACCAAGTGATCACATTAAAAGATGGTCCCCCTGATAACCACTTCAATATTTCTGATACAGATATATCTGAGGTGACTTTCTCTTTAAACCATGAAACAAATGTCTTCTTATGCTCAATCATCAACCACTTTTCATTTCTTTTCTGATATCGTAACTTTAATTCAGCAATATGTGAGGATATATATGGTTGAACCTCATCTGTGTTGTTCAAAATGTATAAATGTGCTTGCATCACTTCATCATGTGGAATGAACTTTACCTTTAAGCCTCTAACCCCTCTACCTTCTCTGTCAACTGTCATATGTCGAGATAGAGGGAGACCAATATGCTCCACCTCATTCAAATAATCAGTACAGAACTCAATCACCTCTTCTGATACATATTTTTGAACAATAGAGGCCTCTGGTCGATAAGTATTTTTAACATATCCTTTCAAAATTTTCATATATCTTTCAAAAGGATACATCCATCTTAAATAAACAGGCCCACACATTCTTATCTCACGCACCAAATGAACCAATAGATGAACCATTATATCAAAAAATGTGGGTGGGAAATACATTTCTAGTTGACAAAGAATAAGAGTTGCTTCATTCTCCAACAAATCAAACAAATTTGGATCAACGAATTTTCTACAAATGGATTTAAAGAAATTACATAACCTGATGATTGTCTTCCTGACAGCTTTCGGTAATATACCACGCACTGCTACTGGTATAATTTGTTGCATTAACACATGGAAATCATGTGATTTCATACCTATTAATTTACAATCCTTCAATGACACAAAATTATTCACATTTGAAGAAAAACCGATGGGTACTTTAATACCATGAAGACACTGACAAAAATTCATCTTTTCAATCTTGCTTAATGTGTGACAAGCCGGAGGTAAATATGTTCTTTTTCCTTTCACAGCGGGACCTAACTCCAAACGTATTCGCATTAATATCAAGTCCAATATAGCATGTAATCCATCTTTTGTCTTTCCTTTTATGTCTAACAAAGTTCCAATCAAACTATCACATATGTTTTTCTCAACATGCAAAACATCAATGTTATGTTTTATCTCTAAAAATCTCCAATAAGGTAGTTCGAAAAAAATAGACTGCTTCTTCCAGATATATTTTTGTAAACCAGATCTTTTTCTCTTTCCAAATGTTGAATCAATATCTTTCACTCTGTCATAATATTCTTCAGCTGACAATGGTTGAGGGGGAAGTTGTATTCTTGTAAACCGTTAAATTCTTTTCTCAATCTACGATAAGGATGATCAATTCGCAAAAATATTCGATGTCCCATGTACACTGTCTTTCTTCCATTCTGCAATTGATAATATGAAGTTTGTTTTTCACAAATTGGACATGCTTTATGTCCCTTAACACTATATCCAGATAAGTTTCCATACGCAGGAAAGTCGTTTATAGTGAACATTATCATAGCACGCAAAAGAAAATAATCTTTCTTGTATGCATCGAAAACTGTAACACCTTTCTCCCATAGCAGTTTTAAATCCTCAATCAATGGTGTAAGATACACATCAATATCATTTCCCGGTTGTTTTGGTCCAGAAATCATCAAGCTCATCATAACATATTTTTTCTTCATACATAGATGTGGGGACAAGTTGTAAAGTACCAGCAAAACAGGCCATGAACTATGTTGGCTACTTAGGCTCGGATATGGATTCATTCCATCAGTACACAATCCCATTCTGAGATTTCTAACTTCACTTCCAAAATCATGAAATTTTTTATCAAAACTCATCCACTGTGGTGAATCGGCAGGGTGACGTAAGTTACCATCAGAAATGCGCTCATCTGAATGCCATCTTAACCTTTTTGCATCATTTGAATTTGCAAATAGACGCTTCAAACGAGGAATAATTGGAAGGTACCAAAATGCTTTATATGGAGTTTTGATTTTGGTACCTAAAAATAAATCAGAATTGAATTATCAGAATTGTTTGAAAAAAATATTGGATGATATCATTGGAAAGTAAAAAAATTGATTTTTCATAACGTTACATGACATCACCTGAAAATGAATCTGAGTTGACTTTCTCATCCATCTTATAGCGCGATGTTCCACATGTAGGACAAATTGATAAATGTTAATTTTCTTTCCTATACAGTACACAATCATTAGGGCAAGCATGTATCTTTTTATACCCCAATCCCATTGGGAATAATATTTTCTTCGCCTCATAATTGGAATCTGGAAGCCCATTGCCTTCTGGAAGAAGCTCTTTTAAAAGCTCAAGTAAACTGGAGAAACTTTTATCACTCCACCCATTTTTTGCTTTTAAGTTAACTAATCTCAAAACTACTGATAACACTGTATATTTACTGCAACCTGGGAATAATGGTTTCTCAGAATCTCCATACAATCGTTCAACAGTTGGTGTTTTTTCGATGGTTTCAACACCTAAATCATGAATTAATTCTTCAATACGATCTTCTGCCTCATTATGAATATCGTCATCAACATTGGATGTTGAATTTTCAGTTCTTTCACCATGCAAGATCCAACGTGTATAATTAAGGCTAAAACCATAACAAATGAGATGATCCTTGATTTCTCTGAAGTTTAACTTTCTCATATTTACACACTTCACACATGGACAAAAAATCAAATCAATATTTTGATTATGCCGTTTAGAAAATTCCAAAAAATTGTTAACTCCTCTTTCATATTCACTAGTAGTTCTTCGTAGATAAATCCAATTATGATCCATTAATACCTGATATCACAATATAATTGATGAATATATTAAAACATAGAAACATTTAAATATTTATCAGATAAATTGTAAACAAAAACATATTCCATAAAAACTATTGATAATCAGATAAAAGACATCAGATATGAAACACGTTTACAAATAGAGTAAACAGTTTATTTTGATATTATATACATGTGTGTTATATTGAAATACAAGGAAAAAATGGTTAAATCAAAGGTTTCATTTTTTGAAAATAAAGTTTCATGATATAAATATTATATGAATGACATACAAGATAATATGATTTCTCACTATGACTACTATTGATCACTCTATATTTATTTTTTTATTCATTTGATGTAACATGAATGAATCATGGAAAAATTAATGTGAAAAATAGTGCAATAACTATCCTTATTTAAGACAATGTGTATTAAGAGACATGATACAATTTTTGGTGACTATGATAACTCAACTCCCTCAATCCATGAGTTTTATAATAGGGAACTATGAACATATAAATTCATTATGGAGGGATAAAAATTCCATTGCATATTGTAGGTGACAACTTACACCCCCTTCCATGGGTCTATTGCAGCAAAACATGTCAAGGAATGGATCAACATGAAGAGAAATATATTATCCATCCATGAAAGATTAGATCATGAGAATGTTTTATTTGCAGCCTATGACTTAGAGGGGGAAGTAAATCATTTCATGGCTATTATTTATAGGGAGAGAAAGATGAATAAATATAATCAATGGAATGAGATTAGTTTAAGAGGACATTTATTAAAAATGCAAGAATCTAACCCCACATATGAAAGTCTAAAGGTATTTTTGAAGATTAATAGAGGGATAATAATTATATTATTATCTACAAAGAAATAATTACAATACATTATGATTCTAGTCGTATTATGGACATTGCAAGAAAAATTATTTATTATATAATGGCATGAAAATAATTATTCAATTTTTTTTTAACATAATAGATAGTGGTAATTATTCATGTCTAAGTTAAATTATGAGAACCAAAGAGAATTGAGGAATTTGGCATGGTAAATCTCAAGAAGGAATGAAATAACAACAAACTACATGCAAAAATGTGAGTGAATTCATTTAACACAATAAAATTATTTTTTTGAAGAAGAATTTATTAAAATGGAAATGGAATTAAAAATATAGTACTTCATAATGTAATGAAAGATCATTTTAAACAGGAATAATGATAATACAAACAAAAAATTTGAAGTTCAACCCGAATGGAGATGTTAAATCCAAACTGCGACCGGTATAATTACTTCCAAAAACAAACAATATCAAATCTACACCAACAATGATAATACAAACAAAAAATAATGATAAATTACAACTAAAATCTAACCAATAATCAAAATCACGCAAAATAGGGTTATTGATAAAGAAATAAACAAAGAGATATGAAATAAGAGATAAATAGGAAGAACACATACCCAAAATCGTGCAGATGACAAAAAACCTTCAAAAATGGCCGTCCAAGATCGCATATCAGGTTCGAAGGTCGTCGGGAGTCCGAAGCGCCACAGCGGAACTCGATTTCGACGATCGAACAAAATGAGGGTTTCTGACCGTGAATATTTTTAAAAGACTTTTCACGTCGGTTTTAAGAATAACCGATGCCAAAATGTTGTTTTAAAATTTTCGGCGTCGGTTTTTAAAATAACTGATGCGGAATATATGTTCGCTTATGAGTTTCAGCGTCGGTTTTCATAAAAACCGACGCCGAAACATTTTTAAAAATTTATTTTCTGCGTCGGTTCTCAGGAAAACCGACGCGGAATATATTTTTTTATTAGTTTCGGCGTCGGTTTTAAAAAAACGACGCCGAAAACTTTTTTTAATTATTTTCTGCGTCGGTTTTTAAAATAACCGATGCGGAATTATGAGTTTCGGCGTCGGTTTTCATGAAAACCGACGCCGAAACATTTTTAAAAATTTATTTTCTACATTG
Source organism: Viscum album (assembly GCA_963277665.1). Classification (NCBI taxonomy): domain Eukaryota; kingdom Viridiplantae; phylum Streptophyta; class Magnoliopsida; order Santalales; family Viscaceae; genus Viscum; species Viscum album. The sequence goes on from OY728145.1 coordinate 914,352,844, forward strand.
GTTCTCAGGAAATCCGACGCGGAAAATATGTATACTAATATTATTGGCGTCGGTTTTCTTCAAAACCGACGCGAAATATAAACGCATAATTATTTTTGGCATCGGTTTTTTGTAAAACTGACGCCAAAAAGTCCCCGCACATACTATTCGCGTCGGTTTTTAAAAAACCGACGTTATTACGACGACGTTAAAGCCCGTATTTCCACTAGTGAAAATTTAATAGTTATGATGGAGTGGTATTTTATGTAATGGATGATAAATTTATGGATGATTATATATTTAAGGTTGTTAATACTCATTTGATGTTTTATGAGAAAGGCGTATCTTGGGGGAAATTTGTGTTGTTTTAATATATTTATGAAGTATATGGTACTTTTATGTTTAATATATGATAATGTTTTTTAAGGAAAAATTCATTTAAATTTTATAGACATATGCTGAAAGGTATTGATAAACTATAGTGTAGATATGATCTACGATGTTGAGGTAATTATGGTTAACTGGGATAAAAGGGTTTTTTACATTATGGGAATGTATGTTTTATCTTATATATAACAATGATATTGAAATTTGATTTATTGAGTAAGTTATTAATGTTAATTTTAAATTAGTTCATTATATTCAAAACATTATATGATTAATCTAAACAGAATTCATAAAATAATGATCCAGTCAATTTATGGAAGTGTATATGATTTTATTTTAGCTTTTGTTATCCTTGATGTTATTTATGGTAAAAATAGAAGATTTTATAGATTTTATGATAAGGGAATATATATTTTTGGTTATATGATTTTATGAGTGACTAATGTTGTTTGGAGTTAAATTTTAAATTTGTATCGAAAGAATATGTAATGAAATAATTCAATGTATTGGTGCTTTAATGTGGTCTGGAATATTTTGATGTGTATTAAGGTTATCTATTTATGAGATTTTTAATATTTATCATTGGGTGTTATTATTATGTATTTTGGGATTAATTTATTATTTCTTATAATTATTTATTACATTAAATTATGATAAAAATTTTTGGGTTTTGGTTAATATATAAAGAATGGGGAAATAATTTTTAATCCATTCTTGGATCTAGTGATCTACTAAAATTAAATTTTTGTGCACTAAACATGAAAAATTGATCTTGAATATTCATTTCCTAGAGTAAGAAATGAGATAGAATTGAAAAATTTATCAAAGATCAAAAAAAGAATGAAATTGAGTTTATGTAATAGAAAAAACATATAAGTATGTTTTATATTTTCATTAATCCTGATAGTAAAAGAATCCCTTAACAATATGAAAATAATATTGAAATAAAAATATTACAATATTACCTTCATTTTAATTAATTGATGGTTTTACATTTCCCATATTGATTTATTGTTTTTTATAATTAATGTTATCATAATCCTATTATCTTTCAATATTTATTATTCCTTAGATTTTATGTATTTTATAAATGTCTATTTTTTCACTTCCCACTAATTAGCTTCCTATTTTGGAACACGGTTACATGTTATTCTATGGGACCTTCATATTTCCCTTCTCCCATTTTCAAAATGTAATTTTATTATCTATAATTATGATTTTTTTCACTATATATATTTCCATATATTCAAAAAAATCCCTTTTAGGATCATATTATTTATCTCAATAATTATAATTGAGTTTGAAAATGTTTTCAACCCTTTCAATCAGTTATAAGATAAAACTAAGATGAAGTAATTCAAAAAAGGGGAGAAGAATATATAAATATATGTAATTTTGATAAAAGGTCACTATCATTCTTTATTAATATTAAAGAATTATATTTTTATATAGTTATATACACTATAATAATATCAATTAGTTTTTCAATAAAATGTAAATAGTTTTATTCACACTAAATTCATCTTCATTTATTTTATTATTTTATTAAAAAATAATTTCCACATATTAGAATTGGAATTTTGAAAAAATGAACTTCATTTTTTCAATTATTAATTATATATTATCTTAGACATATTTGTTTTGGAATTTTTAGTAAAATTTTATTTCTGGATGAATAGTCGAAAATAATGATTTTTAATGAAACTGTTTTTTATTATCACGTATTAACAAAGCCACTCTCTATTTTGGATTGGTTTTAAAATTTAATTATTTTCTTTTTATTAAAAATAATCCAATAAATGTTATTGGAATCATTATTAAAATTTATTTTGGTATAAAATTTTTTTATACTTAGAAATTATTTTCTTATAGAAAATTTTTTTTCATCACATTATACATGAAATTTATTTTTTCTGAAAAACAAATTTTTCACTTCATTTGGTAGGTTTATTTTAAATGTACTTTCTTCTACTTATAGAAATTAAATTTGATAAATGTGAAGAAAAATTTTCAATCATCATTAGAAAATGTGGTAATTATTTCACTTTAATTTCGATCTATTATGTATAGTAGATGTGGAAAAGATTCATCTAGTATGGTAAGAGTTAAAAAAGATTAAAAAGATTAAAATTTAAACAAAAAGGTTAAAATAAAGTAAAATGTGTATACATATTTTTTTATTGTAATATTTTGACCAAATATCATTTATTCTTCAAATATGAGTCATTTTGGATCCATTAGGCTTGAGTAGGACATTAATATATTTAAATAATTTGAAAAATTCCATGTGTATCCCATATGTCACTTATAAAAAGAAACTACCACTCTAGTTTTCTCAACACTTCAAGAGAATAATTTATTATCCATTTTCTAACATATTAATTTCCTAGAATCCCTCTCCCAATGTCATATATACCCCTTTTGATCTAAATACCAACCTAATAAGGTTTTTATTTTAAACCTAATATGGTTGTCTAAAGAAGAGGTACAGTTCTCAAGCGAGTATTTTATTTTTATATCTTATTTTTCCTCATAAAAATCTATCCTAAAAAGATAATATAAAAACACTATTATATCAAAAATATATAAATTAAATTATGTTTATGTTATAACCCTTTTCATATACTTAACCATCAATAGGAAAATTAAAAATATTTATCATGAATACATGCATAATACTACATCATGAGGAGATGTATTTCATTTTCCTCACTAAATCAAATGGTCATTCATAGTTATAGATAATGAAATAATATGATATAGATTATTAAAATTTATTTTGTTAATGGTATGTAAATATTTTTATTCTTTATATATAATCCAGTGGAAAATAAAAACATTTCTCATGTGCACTTGCGGACTGCCACCTTAGGAACCAATGTGTTTAGTTTTTCATCAAGGCTACACAAAGATGGTTTATATAAAAACATTTGAAGATATAATATTATATATATTATATAATTATAAATATATATCATTAAAATAATACTTATTATATTTCCGTCATATTTGTTTTGAGAAATAGAAATGTTACTCATGTAAATGCATTGATTGTTGTCTCCAAAATTATAAATTATTTCATGTTTTTAACCACCATAAATGGTTGGTTATAAAATTATAAATAACATATATTTTTTTATTATAATATGATTATTATTTTTTAAATTATATAATCACGATTTGTTTAAATATAGTAAACCTACCAAATTTATTTCCGATTTATTTTCTAATTGTTCTCAAAGCATCTGATGGGAACATAATCAATTAAGTAATTAAGTTTAACATTAATATAATTTAAATAAAATGAATAATAAACTAGATATTTATATTAATAAAGTTAATAATTTGCATAATTTTTTTATTCGAGGAGAAAAATTATGTATGAGACAGTTTAGGCTCAAGGTAAGGGAATTATACTCTTAATTCCCTTTTTTAAGACTTAAAATATTTTCACAAAATGAAGTATTTCTTTGTGTTGTATAACATACAAAATGATTTTTTTATCATTTTTATCTAAATATTAATATTTTTATAAGTATAATTAATTTTCATTATGAGAAATGAATCATTAGTTTAATATTTGTCAAGTTGTAAGTGATTTTTCATAAAACCATTATTTTTAAAAATTTCTATTTTTTCTATATTCCACCAACATAAATGTTTTTTAAAATGATAACAATATGTTATTAATATAATGAAATTTATAATAAAATTAATTTCAAAAAAAATTATAATTAATTGATTAAGGGTTTAAAGGATATCTTTTAAACATGTTCTAATTGGTTTATTTTTTACATTTTTTCAAAAGTGTGAAACAAATGCTTTTTAATGTATATGGAATGAGAATAATTTCATGTCATCATGAAAGATATAATTTAAGAATTTTAATCTACATTTTTACATAATTTTTAAAAACAATATTATATTTCCCATCCTTATGGGAACCTTTATAATTATTTTTCATTGAAAATGGATTTTACCATTACTTTTATATAAATAACTAATCTGATTTTGTATATGTGTTTCAAAATATATATGATATTTGATGATGGTAATACAAAATTATATATTTTTTGGTATGGTATGGTTATTGTAAATTTTTATTGATGATGGTGGAGAAAAATATATCTCTCCAATTCATTGGGTAATGATTTTATTCTCGAGGGTTTTTTAGAATTAACTTGGTTTTTTATTCAATCATTAAGTGTTCTTATAAGGGTTCAATAAAGATGTTATCTCAAGGTTCCTACATAATTTACCTTTTCTTAATAATTTTTTTTCATGGAAATATTTGGATTTCATTAGGTAATCTAGTGATATTTTTTTTAATATAATGATTCTTCACTTTTAAGGTTAAAATTTTATGTTTTTATGAAAATGAGTTTCATTGGTTCTCATATTTTCTAAGAAACCCCCGTGATTATGATTTTTTTCCTTTATGTTTTCATTATTTTTTATGAAACAATTTGGGTATTAATGATGATTTCATGTGAATGTAAATGATTATTTGAGCTCAATGTTTATTATGTTTAAGAAAAACTCTCTAATATCATCTTGTGGTGGTGATATGGACTATCATTTTTATTTTCATCTTTTTATATGTTTCTTGATTGTATTTTTGTGAACAGACCACATTTTCAAATGTTTTTCATAGGGATTAAGGATGAGAATAAACATTATTGAACTCAGAGTTCCAGATATGGATATAACCATGAATAAAGAAAATTAATCTTCATAAAGAAATTTTTATAGAAAAATGGATATATCATTGAAATTTACACTATTATATTTAACAATTATTCCAAATTGTCTAAAAAAATTTAAACATTAATGGTATCTAGGAATTTCGGAAAATGAATTATTTTTTGAAAATAAATTCTAGGTCAAACAAGGATCATGTCCTTATAGTTTTGAAGGCTTCAGTGGTTAAGATATTGGTAAATAATTAATGGAAGAAAATTTATAGATACAAAATATGTATTATGGGGATAAAAAAAATTAATTTATAGTCATAATATCATAACATACTTTTTGAATATTCTATAGGTTATAAAATTGTTTGATATAATCAAGGTCTATTTTATAATGGTCTTTAATGGAGCTAAAAAGTTGAATAGTAGGACTATACCCTTTAAAATAATTATTCTAAAAATGGTTTTTATTGAAGTGGATTAATTTTATGGGGTGTTTATTATTTTAAAATGTAATATAAATGGTTTTACCAATGTATTAGAGAATAAATAAAAAAACTTATGTTATAAATCCACCAGCATCTCGTGGAACCTAAGAACAAGTGATAATTGATGTAGGATAAATGAGTTGGATAAGATATTTGATATTATTTTCTTTAGAGAATAAAAACATAACAACCATATCTTATAATCATAAAGGTAAGGCTAATAATTGTTCATATTTAAATAAGAATACTATTGACAAGAATGATAATTATACTAAATAATTAATGTATTAAAATAATTTTTTTAATAAAACATATTTTTCTAATATTATTCAAGTAAGAATGTAAATGATATTTATTAATTTATTGAAAAAGGATGAAGACTCAATTGAAATATTTAAAAAAAATTACAAAATTTAATGTAAAGAACTAAATGTTATTTAGGGAAATGAATGTAAAATTGATAGATTTTACGCAGGTTTTTAAAAAATGATATAAAGAGATTTAGATAATCTTGAATTTATGAGTTTTGAGGAATTTTTTGAATATGATGAGTAGTTTGAGATAGAAATTTGTGACCTTTATGCATCAAATAAAATGAAGGATAAGAAGAAGTGAAGGTGGAAGTAAATAGGGAAACAACCCACAAAGAATTTTAGAGGTAAAAGAATTCAATTTTCCTTGTCATTTGAATATGGTAATGGAAAACTATGAAAAGTATCTATCTATTTTTGGAAAAAGATATTAGCATGTTAAAATTAGACAGATGAATCATTATTATGAATAAAAAATTAATCATTATAAAAAAATGGGGAAATGGTTAACTAAATACTTATCAAGGTGGTTAAAAAGCATTAAAATGTTTTAATTATAATATGATGGGTCATTATGAAAAGTTGTGTAAAAAATTATGTATTAAATGTGAAAATAATCATGATAATAAGAAAACATTCATTTCAATGTCATTTGAAACTATTACCATAAATTTTTATCCTGTAAATAATATGGTAACATTTACATTATTTGATTACTAAAATTATGTTAATGTCCTATTTGTTTGTAGATCTATAATTTTTTTATTCTATGAAAATTTTCAACTAATATATATTTATCAACTCAAAAAATAAAGATTGATATTTTTATAAAAACAATTATATGATCTATCAAGGTAACATGGATTTATAAAAAAACTTATATAATTATCTATCATATTGTTTTCCAAAAAAATAATATTACAATAAAAGTTTTTCAAATTTAAGAGGTTTTTTGTTTTTATTAGATTTTTGGATATTAGGTTATGAAATATTTTATAGAAAGTAATGTTTTATTTAATTTTATGAATGATTAATTATATTTTTATTTAATAATTAATTTATACCAGATATAAAAACCAATAAGATTATTATTTTCTAAAAATAGTGGTTAAAAAATATCTTAATTATATCATTTAAAATAAGAAAATCATCTAACTTATTTATTTTTTGATCATGATTATTTATATGTTTCATGAATATTTTCCAAGTGTTATTCTTAAAAAGGATGTGGAATTCATTTTGTGTGTAGTTCTTTATATATATCCAATTTCAAAACCCCATTATCAGAAGTCCATAGTGGAGACATTTGAATTGAAAATAAAATTACAAGAATTACATGATAAGGGTTTTATTTATCATAGAACATTATATTTTGGTGATCTTATTTTATTTTTTTATAAATAAATATGCTTAATTATGTATTTTTATTTATTATACAGAAGATAATAATATTAACTATAAGAATAATTAATATTTATCTCATATTGAGGACACGTTTGATCAGTTCTCGGTGCTTAATATTTTCGGAAGATTTACTTATGGTATATATATCATTAATTGTACTTAAAGGGAGAACATATTAATACTATATAAAATCTAATGAGTAATATTAACTATTTTTTTTGTTATTATATCTTGGTTAAAAAATAAAATTGACATATTTATGGATTTGATGAATATATTATTTTGACAATATTTAAAAACATTTTGGTTATATTTATAGATGAAATTATTTTATATTATAAAATCTATGAGGTTCCTGAAAAGAACTTATGTATTAATTTATATACAGAAATAGAAAATAAATTATATAAAAATTTCATAAATATGGGTTTTTCTTTTAAGATATTTCATTCCTTGGGAATCTTGTAACTAATTAAAGAATAATAGCGGATACTACAAAATCTAATGTGTCTAGTGAGTAGAGAAAAATCTAATATCAAATAGATTTGAACTTTTAATGGATTATAATTTTCTTACCGGTGATATGTAGAAGTAATTACTTGGTTATCTGACCTATTAAATATTTTATCATGGAAAGGAATTAAATTTATTTGGAAATGGAATGATTTTTTTCAGTAATTAAATAATTAATATTAGTTAACTCCCATATATTATCCTTACCATTTTTAAATTATGAATTAATTACTTATAGTTATTCTTCATCAATGGATTTGGGTTATTATTTAATAAAAAATGATCAGTAATATCAAATGAATTGTGATATTTGAAACCCCATAACAAAAATTATTTAATGAATAGCCTTGAGCATATAGTGGTAATTATATTAATAAATTATTTTATAAATTATTTATATTAAGTTAAATTAGATATATATACAAATAATAAATGGTTTGTGTCTCTATTAAATCAGTATGACATAAAGGTGAGATAATGATGGTGGTAAGAATTGATATAACATTATAATCGTATAATTCTTTATCATCTTATTAAAGTAAATAAAGTAGATGATTCTTTGAGTATGAACGATATTATTTCAATAACCATATTACATTTGGGGAATGAAAAATTATATAATGGTTGAAGGAAAATTTTAATGAAAATCATTCATATTGAAGCCTCTTATCTTTCAGAACATGTGATAGTACAATCATTCTTGTTGAAAAAAAGTATGCTTAGAAAAATGATCATTGATTATAAGACAAGATAAAATGGATAAGTAAGTGGAATTTGGTTGAGATTCACATTGATGAGAAAGGATTCATAAGATTTATTATGATGTTATGTTTATCAAATGAATCCGAGATTAAAATGAATTATTGAGTGAGATATGTGACTCTCCTTATTCTATTTATCGACTAAGCATAATTCTGTATATAAAAATATTTGAGAATATGTTTTGATGGGAAGGAATGAAAAATGTTAATTTCGATTTTTCCTTGAAATGTGGGATTTTTTAAAAGGATAAAGAAAAATTAAAAAAACATAAGGAATAATTTATACATTTTCAATTATATAATGGAAATTATAAGATATGTCTTCTAATTTTTTTCATTATATTTTTAATGTTATATCAATGATATAGGTCAATAAAGGTTATCAATGACCATTAAAATAAATATTTTCATTTTATTCTTATTGAAAATAATAAGTCTTTATATACTTTTTATCAAAAATATTATAATGATATGGTAAGGTTATATGGAGTTTAATATACTAGTTTTTTTCATACCCTTATTCAATGTTTACATCAATTTTTTGGAATTTACTTCAAGAGGCATTTGGTTTTGAATAAATTTTTAGTTCGTTTTTTCATCCTCAAATTGATGGAAAATCATAGTAATTTTTTTTGAATTTGGTGAACATGGTTTGGTATTTCTCATTGTATTATCAATTAAGATGAGATAAATTATTGTAATAAGTTAAATTTTCATATAATTGGATTTTTCCCAAAATAATAAAAATAGAACCTTTTAAATAATTGTGTGGAAATAAATTTCAAAAATCATATTAATTTAATTGAGTTGTTGAAATGTTGGTTGGGGGTTTGAATTAGTAAATAAGATGCTTGAAAAAGTGAAAATGATTTATCATCACTTAAATATATGTCAATATGATAAAATATTTTGGTAGAAAATGATAAGAAAGATCATTAATTTGGGGTGATAGATCGTGTTTTCCTTAAAGTACCTATATGAAAATGATTAATAATTTTTTGTAAGAAAGGAAAATTTATTCCATGATTTAATGGAATATATAAAATAAAAGAGAAATTGGGATCAATGGAATACCAAGTAGACTTAAATCTATGTTTTTCTTAGGTATATAATGTGTTTCATGTTTCTTTATTAATGAAATATATATTAATCCAAAATGCAGTGTAGCTATAGGAGGCTCATTATTATGAGGAGAAACATGTTTATATTCTTGATCATAAGAAGAAATAGCTATAAAATAAGGTAACTTTCATGGTTAATTAATAATGGAAAAATCGTTTGTTTGAAGAAGAAACATGGGAACCGTTCAAAACTATTCATGAATTGTATCCACGCCTATTTAGGAACGAGTAAAATTTTTAATTACATTATATATTTTAGTTGGGAAGATGTAGTGTCTATATATTTTAAAATAATATTTGAATGTGTTCTAATATATATTATAGATTTAATTTAGTTATATTTCCCCCTAAATCAAAAATATTTCATAATATAAAAGATAATGTAATCAATGGTTAGATAATATTATTTATGTTATCTAATTTATAATAATAATTTTTATACGTGTAAATATATATTAATGTTATGAAAGTATAAAATTATCTAATATAATGAATATATTAGTAAAATATAATGGAATTATAAGGAATAAGGATGTATTGTTTTTGTTTAAAATAATTTATTATTAATTAATATAATAATGTATATATATATATATATTATTTTTTTAAAATATAATATTTAAATGTTATATATGGATTTTTATAAAATTAATAATAAATTATAAATAATAATTCCCAGAATAGGCAAGAATTTTTTTAAAAAAAATATACAAAAAATAAGATGCCCTAATATAATGTAAAAGTAATGTATAATCATGGGTTTTTATTAATATTTAGACTAACTCACTATAAATGATAATTTTATTTCAATTTGTGATTTTTATTTTAAAATAATAATTTTAGAAATCAAAATGGGTTTGTATAAGATAAGATTTAATAAGGTATAATGTTATAGTGTAATTGAGTGGTAAATATTTGGATTAAACATTGATTTATATATATAATAACGAAATGTTAAAAATATATACGATATTAATTATAAAAATGGTAACATAATGATTTTTTAAAGTATTAATGTCTAAAAACATATCTTATAATTTAACCATGATAATAAATAGGAATGAATAGTTTTTTTGAATTTTTTAAATTATACTAATGATAAATAATAAATTATATTTATTTTAGTAATTTATTTTCAAAATTAAATAGTAGAGTAATTATCAAAAAATATTATGGATTGTTGAGGTAGTGCCTTTTCAACTCGGATAAATATAAAAAAATGTGGGTCAAAAATATTTACAGTCATAAGGAATAGATAAATTATAGTGTTTTTTGTATTTTAATGATAATTACTAATCATATGTAGTTATATAAAAATTAAAACTTCTTTTCTAAAATTTTATATTTATCTTTAATATAAAATTTCAAAAAATAATAATTATAAAATATATAAAACCAATATATTATTGTTAAAAATGATTAAAAAATAAACAAAACCTTATTTTTAAGAGTCTAAAATAGGCTTACAAAGATTGGTTTTAAATTATAAAAATATATTTCAAAATTTTGAACTATATTTCATAATTAATGAAATAAAACATATATCATGACACTTATATAAATATTATAACCATTCGACTTAGTTCCTTGATCATTACTGTTATACCACAACTATTTTAAAAGTATATACTCAACATCCTCAAAATGTTCCATGCAAGAAAAATTAAATAAAAACAATACATGATAATAAATGAATAATATGGGAGAATAATAAAAAATGTTTATGAAGAAATTAAATAATTAATAAAAAATATTCAGGAAGTTAGAGGACATATGAAACGATTCAGAAATTTAGGTGCGTTGAATTCCTTTAAACCATTACATTAAATGTTTTATAGGGTCTCTCTCAACTATCATTCTAATGTTTTATAAGTATTTTACTTCATATTTTATAATTGATTTTTATCAATATTATATGTTTTTATTTTATTTTATTCTCACCATATATTTAGTAATACTATTTTTTAAATTCATTATCATTACTTTAATTAACATAAATGATTGTTAATATCTGTTGAAATGTGAAATATAATTTTTTTTTCATGTTATGGTTATTTGGAATTATTGATGATGACGGGTGGCCCTAGGATATATACCTCTAATGCATTGTGTAATGATTCATTCCCTAGAAAAAAATATCCTATAAATAACTAAATGAAATGGATTTTGAATATTTTTTCCAAGATCTATCTTGTTCAGTCACAGCATTGAATATTTTGATCCATGTCCCATATTCCCACTTTCTAATTGCATGTAGTTTACCTCATTTGGGGTGATGGTGTCAACATGTTAATTAGGACATGATTATGGGATATCAATGCATCCCTTTTTATAACCCAATTCTTAAAAATGATATGCATTTCATGAAATAAATTTGTATTATATTATATTATATAGTATAATATTATACATTTTCAAAACAAAGGGAAAACAATAACCCTTTTCTATTTAATCAAAATATATACATTATTAAGTAACTAAAGCCACTAAAATTCCAAATAATACAAGGGTATTAAAAATATAAATTAGAAAACCTATAATGTTAACCTATAGATCACCCTAAAATGGTAAAATCATCGCTCCCATGAACAACACTAAGAAACAAGACAAAATATTAGTAAACCAATCACCATTTTATAAAATTAAAATATAAAACAATGATAGATATTCAGTTAAATAACCAATAAAGAATGTACTAATATTAATCAGAGGTAGTCTAACCATTGGAATTGTAATGTGATCATTGGAATAGTAACATGACCTTTTTGGAATAGTAATATTACAATTGGAATAGTAATTTAAGATCAAAAAAATTAATTTTTATAAAGATAATATTTATTACTGGTAATTTAATTAAATATTAATATTATAATGCTAAAAAATAAATATCATGATTCAAAAAAGAAGATAACAACATTTTTAATAAACGGTAATTTATAACATTTCATAAAAATCCAAAATTTATATTAAAAATTAAAATTCCCTTTGTTAGAAAATTATTTTTACCAAATGAGTATCATTATTGAAATCAAAAATTTAAAATTTTATAATGCTGATTTTTTTGGTAATTTATTGAAATTATTCAATTTTTAGGGGAATAGAAAGAATTTATTTTTTCCTAATCGGTGTATCTTTAATGACATCATTCATTATGTAATACTGAACTAAAAATTTATAAAACATGAGGCTTGAAAAATAATAATTAATTTGATAAATGATAATTAAATAAAATAAAAATTATTTCCAATCCAAAAAAGTAAATTCCAAAGTCTAAAATCTAATGTATCACATTAAAATGATATTTTTTCATTTTCCACATTTCATTATGATTAAACCATTTAATTTGAATTATAATTTGACTAAAAGTCTTAAAATATTTTAATTTCATTAAAATATGTTTTATAATGTCCAAAATATTAGTTTTACAAGGTTTTCCATAGATATAATATTTTATTCAATATTTTAACTAAATAATACCCCACCTCAAGTATAAATAACCCCTCTTCATCCCCTAGTAATAACACTCCCCCCACAATTACAAAAGGAAAAACACTAAACAATAATCTCCTTATATCCCCTTAGTTTCCTTATCAAAATTTTAAATTAATAGAACTCTAATTATTCATGATGTTATGGGCCGTAGAAAATAAACTACATCAAGAAAGAGGTAACATCCTTTCCCCCTTTTATTACATTATCCTTTTCTAATTTCATATTATCGTTCTCTTTTCTAATCCAAAAATTCTGAAAAAAATTATAAAATATGTTAACAATGTCATTTTAATGTTAATATACAATAAAAATGATAATTTTAATAAAATAATATATTATACATCTCATGCTTCCACTTCAGAAAATGGTTCATTAATGGTTTGTTAACCACTAAAAAGGGTGTGTACAATATTATTTAATTAGAACCAAATATATGAATGTTTATAACAAATTTTTATGATATATGAATGTATAAATATATGTATTTTATGTTTATTTAATTAATTATACATATTTATAAATGAAATTTAACAAAAATTATAAAATTGAAGAAAAACAAGTTTTTTATAGGAAAAATGATATCAAAAAATTTTCTATTTATCTAAGGTATATAAGAAATAGAGTCCAATAATTATAATTTATAAATATTGAAAAAAGTGGATAAATTAAATTCTGGTCAAATGTTTTAATATACCTATGTATATTTTTCAGAAGATAGAAAAGTGCCAAAATAAAGAGGGAATTAAGGTAAGGGGATTCTCAAACACAAAAACTTTTTCTTTGGGTTATCCATGTTTCTCATCATTTATAGTAGGGATACTCCTACAATATTCTATGAATATTCATTAAATAATTTTAACATTTTGGGGGGATATTAATGTTTTATGCATTATTAAAATGATTTTTAATCCAAATATAATTAATTTTCAAAATAATTTTATTTTGAAAAAAAATTATAAACAAATCATGAATTATTTCTTCCTCACTCAAGAATGTTGATTTTTCCCCAAATATTTTTTGTTATTGATTTTAGAACCCAATGTTTATCCATGAATTTTTTTTTTATAAAATCATTATAAAACCCATTCCTTTCTATGGGTTATTTCTGGACTAATATTTTTATACATTCTATGGGGCATGCATGATTATGTGAATATTATGATGTGTCAGGTGGTCCCAGAATTATTTATACCTCCAATACATTAAGTAAAGTAATGTATCTCATGATATTATGTGTATAACGTGTAATCATGAAGTTATCTTTATTCATATTGTAGATGTCAGGATTTATGCACATATGTTATGTGTGAACCTGATACAAGCTTTGGTTGTAGCTATGTGTTGTATTTGCCCACCATGACATGATTTTTCATTTCTAAGCATCTACGAAATTCTATATACTGATTCAATAAGGATTTCTAATGACTTTTACATTTCTCTATTTTTTGAAAATCACAAACACATTATCTTAAGGAAAAATATATTTTCCCTAAGGATTTTTTTATAAAGAAAATTTCCATTCTCTAAATAAATTTTCTTCCTTACCTTTTTTCATTTTTCTCTTTATAATAACTCTAAATGAAACTCTTTTTATTACTATGTCTAAAATTTGGTTTCACATCTAAAACCTCAGAATCCTATAATTCTTCAGATATAGAGTGTTATTTTTTCAGATTACTGATTTTTTGAATTCAAGTTCCAAATTCTCAAAAATTTAGACTCTGGATTCTCTGAATCTAGGTACAAAATTCATTGAAATTCAGACACTAAATTATATGAATTCAGGTTCCAAATTATCTGAATTCAGGTTCTGAATTCTCTAAATTCAGGTCCCGAATTCTCTAAAATTCAGACTATGAATTCTATGAATTCAGGTTATGAATTCTATGAATTTCATACTCTTAATTCTATCGAATTCTGATTCCAAACTCCTCAGAATTTATATTTCGATTTCCTCAGAATTCAAACTCCAAATTTATCAAAATTCAGAATCTAAATTACTCAGAATAAAGACTCCGGATTCATTAGAGTTGAGACCCTGAATTATTTGGAATTCAGACTCTAAATTCCTCAAAATGCAAACTCCTAATTCATTAGAATTTAGACTCCAAATTCCTTATAATTCAGATACAAAATTCATTGATATTTTGACCCTAGAAACTTTATAATACATGTTCTAAATTCTATGGAAAATAGAATCTTAATATCCATGTCTTATAGATTATGGATGTTTATTTGGTTAGAATCTCAACTTTATTTTTCCTTATACTCTGAAAAATAGATTTTGTTAGGTAAACTTATTTTTCTTATACATGTTATTGTTATTAAATTATTTAATGAAATTTATTTCTAACTAACCATTGTTTGAGTGACATGTGTACAGGTCCCTCTAAGATTCAAGGTAAAATACAATTGTGTGATGAGGGTGATAACCATTGGAGAAGTGCCTATAAATTGGAGGTCATTTGAAAGAGCTAAAAAAGAGATAGGGAATCCATTGTTCCATCAATATCGAGATTACATGATGATGAAGTGATTTATAAAGATATAGAATCTCAAGCTTTGTTCGTTTTTGGAATTTTTTTTCAGATTGCTTTGTATGACTCTGATTTTTGATGAATACAATCGAGGGATTTTAGGGATAGGAAGATAGAGGTTCTGACTACCTAAAAGTTCGAGGACTTGCGGGGATAGCAAGAAAGATTCTGATATTTCTATCAAGGGATTAACCTGGAGAGTGTAAGACATACTTTCTTGAATATATAAATCAGGGGACCATTCTCCAATGTTGTTGGTTATCCTACTCTTTGGGTTAACAGATTTCATACTTGTAATTTGTTTTTCTTCAAGTTTATTTCCTCTATATTTTGATAAAGTAAGAAAGCATAACCTTCTTGTAATTTCCTATCACATTTATATACTATGATAAGTAATATTCTATATAATTTAAGGTAGAATACTTTCCTTGTATACTTTTCCTAATTTTGATTTCCAGAACCTTATTTCTATAACTAAGAAAGTTTGTTAAATAGAACTAAAATAGGTCTTGTGAATTTACCATTTTTAACTTTGTTAAACATAGTTTTCCTTGAAATTAAAAATAAATGTTTTTAAACATACAATTCACCCACTCTTCCATCCAATTGCCCAAAGGCCTTAAAATTGTTTTATTGACAGAAAAACCCCATTTTAATGTAAGAAGGTGTATAACCCTAATGACATCATCAACTTAAAAACAATCATGATCTGAAGGTCAGTGACATAGACCAAACATTAAACATATAACAACACATCCCCTGAAATTAGAAGTGAAAAAACTTGTCCACAAGTGAAAGGATGAATGGAGAGAAAGTTTCCTGTGTCAAAACACATGCCTGATTTGATGACAAGTGCCAAACCCACTCAAAAAACCAAAAATATAAAACTATGCAATGATGAACAACAGATTTGAAACCTATCTAGGGGAATGTTCTACGAGGATGAGTCTAAGTGCACCACAAAACAAGAAGACCTCACAAACCCTTTAAACATTCCGAGAGATCTGAACCAAAAATATTAAACAATAAGTTATCTAGGGCCGAACTGATGACCTCCGCAGTCACCTCCACCGTAGCCATAGAAGCCTGGAAAAAAATAAAAAGACTTGAGATCGGGACAACGTCACCTAGGACTTGATGTCTCAATCCCGCGCCAAGGGACCAAAACTAGTGAGGGAATATAAGTATTTCTTAAATAAAAACACCACTCCGGGCATGGATCTGCTCCGATTAGAACTGCAGAAACAACCTCACCAGGTCCCAGTCAAGACACACAATGAAAAGAACCCGAAGGACCACTATGTTGAACTAGAACAGTGAAACCAAATCCATGAAGTAGAGCAAAAACACATCATCTCTAAATTAAACACCTGTAAAGACCATAGAATCTGAAATTAAGAAATCCTCCACCACTAAGCTCTACAGACTTGGACTTAAACAATGCCACAAATCTCTGGAAGCAGACCCTCTTGTTGGACAAGACAAAACCCTAATAGACATATTTTTTCTCCCCTACCTCGTCACCGACAAGGGATGATGACAGCGTTGTGCCAGACACCGAAGTCCCTCCTAGACCACATCAGACCTCCTCCGAGATACGCTATTCCAAACACAAAATATCTGTCAAGCTGACCTTGATCTGACTTTCGAGCAGACCTGCGAACCTTCCGAGCCTACATCAATGCTCTTTAAAGATGCATTGTCACCACATAAATATAAGCATAATAAAACTCATGCTGATCCAAAGAAGCTCCACCGATCAACAACTCCATAAAAGCCTCAACGCCCATGCTGAGACGGATCTGTATCCATCCTAGGGAGATCCCACTCGACGGGGGAGGAGGAAGGAGTTGGGAGAAACCATAGCCCATGAAAGGGAAAGAAACCATGCCACTCTGAGGCTTGAAACAAAAGAGCAATTCCACACCCTCTTGTAATTAAGCATCTACAACATTATTTACATCCTACAATTGGTATCAAAGCTGGACACTGAAATACTTATATTCATATACAAGTTTTCTTTCTCAATTTTTCAATGTTTTATATTTTTCCTTGCTTAGGGATTTTTATCTTTTTTTACAAACATTTACAATTAACAATTTTTTGTGGAAAGATATTTTTTAGAATAATAGGAATGAATGTTAGTTTAATTGAAAATATAAATCCAAATAGACCACTTATATTTTATGAGAATGATTAAGAGTATGGGAGAGATCATATGAAGATGATTGTTATTAATACTAGAGTGGGAACATTTTCATGCTTAATGGAGGTTACAATATTCATGAAAAGGAAGTCAAAACCATTACCAATCTAGAATATTAACAATATCAATTAAACTACAAGGTATATAATACTTTGTTGTTTTCCATGAACAAGAATATAAATAGTCATATTTCTTCTTGTGAAGTCGAAATTTGAATATAGATGAAATTGGAAGTTAAACATTTTAGTATATCTAATGTGATTGAGACTAGAAGAGATATGCTTAGAGAAGATAATCAAGAATATCTATTTCCTTATGGAAAACCAGAATGCAAGGAATAACAAATCTTTATGAAAATTGTTATCATCATACAATCTATAGTTGAAAAAGATCTTGATGATGAATCTATAGTGGACAATATTATAGATATCATGTCTAATGAGTGGGAATATAAGAGAAAAACTGCACATGAGAATAGAAATATATCTCAAATTACTCTGGATGAGCCTTTTGTACATATTCTTCATGATGAAACAATAATGGAATTATATGCTGAAATGAATAAAACGAAGAAGGTTTACAAAAGTGTTGCCTTTACTGCTAATAAATTCAATACTCCTGAATGGGTTTTCAAGATACTAGTCTAAGAATGTCACAGTTTTATCTTAATCTAGTGAAAGTGATCATTCTGAGAATAAGCTAAATAATCTTACTCGAAGGTTGAACAGGATTGTTGGAAAGAAATACATTTTGTCCAGATATAAAAAGAAAGAAGGAAATGACATGAAAGACTCAGAAGTCACTTGTTATGAATGAAAAAGAGCAGGGCATATTAGGAAAGATTTTCCTATGCTTAAGAAATAAGATATAAATGAATAGAATTCTAAGAGTAAAAGAAAAATGTATTATAAGGATAAATCATAGAATGTTTTGAAGGATAATAAAACTGGGAGTGCTAGTGGTGGTGACTCTCCAGATTAATCCTCAATGTATGAATCTTCTGATCAGAAGAATCTTGGTATACTAGAAAAACTACCGATTGAATTTCATTGTCTAATGGCCAAGGTATAGAATGATGAATCTATCACCAATGTATCTTTGAGTTAAAATTAGACTTATGATAAATATTATGATTCTTTAGATAAGGAATAATCCACATCAAAAGATATTACAAAACATTCTTATGAAGAAGTGTCTCGGATTGCTAAAATTTTTTAACATGAAAATTTTAAACTCAAGAAAAAGATTGATATGGAAAATTCTATACTATCTATATTAAAAAAAGAATTATCTGATATTTCTAAAGATATTGATAAGAAAACGATTGATTTTTATAGTATTTCCAAAAATCCTGAGGAAGTTAATTCCATGAAGGATAATATATCTAAGGAACTTGAAAATGTAATTTCTAAGACAAAATTTTAGAGACTGATTCTAGTTAAAAAACTAATGTTTTTTGGAAAAAACATGGTTATAAAACTATAGTCAATAATATTTTTCTTGAGGATGTGTTTTTCAAACATTACCTCTAGTAAGAAAAATGTTGATAATATGTATTTCCATATTCGGCCTATAAAGAATTGTTCTGGATTTTTTTATACCCATCCTAAACCATTTTTCAATAATAACTATTTTGTTCCTAAAAGTGATATATTCTGCACTAAATGTCTGTGTGGTGGAAATTTGGAAAAAAAATTCTCTTTAAATAATACCTTGTCTTTAGGTTTTCATAATTCTTTCTTTTCTAAAAAAAGCGAATACCTAAAATATTTCTTTCTGAAATTTCTGGATCCATGAATGTTTGGATTTTGAAAGTCTAACTATTTTATTTTCATGAAAATAAAGAAAGTACCAATATAAATACATGGTACATGGATAGTGGATGTTCCTAGTAGATGACTGGTAAAGAAATTTCTTTGAACCTTTTATCAAGACTAAAGGAGGAAAAATTAATTTCAGAGATAATGCTGAGGGAGATATTATTGGTATATGTAACATTTTTATTCTTAGACGAAATTTGAATTAATATTTTTTATTTGATAAGGGTATTAAGAAAAAAATTATTATAATAAGTCAATCATGTGATAGTGGTTAACTTGTGAATTTTAGGAATGATAAGTGATTAGTACACGATTCCAAGGAAGAGTTTATTCTTTCTTCCCATAGGCAAGATAATCTATACACACTAAACATAGAAGACCTTAGGAGATAAGATCTACCATTACATAGTTTAATGGGAGATAAATTATAGTTATGGCATAGAAGGTTATGAGACGACAAACTTATGAACCTAAGAAACCTCTCAATGAAAATACTTGTTACGGATTTAAAGGATCATAGATTTGATTATTCAAAAGATTTTGATTTTTGTTAATATGGAAAGAAAAATATATCAAGTTTTAAATGATTTGGTGAAGTCTCAAATTCAGATGCATTACAATTAATTCATATGGATCTTTTTTGTCCAACACAAACTGGAAGCATTAGAGGAAAATATTTTTTATTTGTCTTAATATATGATTACACTAGATTTACATGTGTCAGTTTTCTAGAAAATAAATATATAGCTTATTATTATTAAAAAAAAATTAGATCCCAAGTTAAAAATTAGAGAAACCATCGATTGTTAACTATTCATATTGATCATGGAGGTGAATTTCCAAATTTTTGTTTTGAAAAACAAATTAGTCAAAAATACATTAATCATAACTTCTCAACACCCAGAACCCCTCAATAGAATGGTGTTGTTGAAATAATAAATATAATACCTCAAGAGAAAACTGGACCCATATTGAGTGAATATTCTATAGATAAACATTTTCGGACTGAATTTGTAAGTACTTCTTGTTATACTATAAGTCAAGTTTTTATTAGAACTTTTCTAAACAAAACAACTTACTAATTGTGGAATGGTAGAAAAACAATACCTTCTAACATCAAGGTATTTGGTTGTTAATTATTCATTTTGAATACAAAATATAATTTACATAAATTTTCACACAAATCTAATGTTGGAATTTTCATAGGGTACTTCATAACATTAAATGATTATAGAGGTTTTAACAAATACTTGTACAGTTGAAGAAATAGATAATGTTAAATTTGATGAAACTAATCCTTTTATTTTTTAAAAATCGTAACATACATCCTCAGATGTGTTTTCAAAAACTGACTATCAACCATTAATATAAGACCTTTCCAATAAAGAAAATATTCAATAAAATATTTTGGAAGCATTTATTCCAAATGATTTTGTACCATATGTTATTGAACAGGTTTTACAAAACCCAAATCAGTTATTTCTTAAGAATCGTTCAAGTGAAAGTTTCATTAGTGATGTAAATAAACCTATAATGACTAGAAGTTCTGTATTAAATGATGTATAATATCTAGAATTCCTTTCCCAATTTGAACCAAAACGCACTAATGATGCTTTAGGTGATGGTGATTGGATAAATTCCATGTAAGATAAGATAAATGAATTCAGAAGGAACCAAGTCTGGACCTTGGTTGAAAGACCTAAGGAAACATCTATTATTGGAGTAAAATGGTTCTTCATAAATAAGTGTGATGAAAATGGAATTATTTTAAGTTATAAATCTACATTAATTACTAAAGTCTATAATCAACAAGAAGTAATAGACTATGAAGAAACCTATGCTCCAGTAGCTAGACTTGAATCTATTCGTATTTTACATGCCTTTACATCATTCTTTAATTTAAAACATTTTCAAATTGATGTAAAATTCACTTTCCTTAATGGATATGTTCAAGGGGATGTTTTTGTTGAACAACCTCCTGGTTATGAAGATACAAAACATCTTGAACATGTTTCCTAACATAAAAAAGATTTATATGGACTTAAACAAGCCCTTAGAGCCTGGTATGATAGAGTTACAGTATTTATATTACAAAAAAATTATGTTAATAGAACTGTTGATCCAACCCTTTTTATAAAGAAAGATAAGAAAAATGTTTTTATTGTTCAAATTTATGTTGATGATATTATATTTTCTTCAATTCAACAATATTTAACTGATTACTTTTCGATTCGAATAAAATATGATTTTGAAATGAGTATTATGGGTGAGTAAACATTTTCCCTATGTTTTAAAATTTCTCAAAAACTAGAATAAACATACATATTTCAACATAATTATAATAAATTTATTCTTAAAATGTTTGGAAATGACAACACTAAAAGTATAATAACTCCCATTGGTACCCCAAATTCTCCAGATATTGATGAATTTGGGAAACTAGTAGATCAAACATTATTTAGAGGAATGATAGGAAGTCTAATATACTTGATATCTAGTCATCCATACATAATTTTTTCAGCATGATTATGTGAATGATATAAATCCAATCCAAAATAACCTCATTTATATGTAGTGAAAAGAAATTTATGATATTTAAAGGGAACCATGGATTTATGACTCTTTTATACTTATGGATATGATTATGTTTTTAAAAGATGTTTGGATGATGACTTCCGTGGGTGTAGAATGGATAGGAAAAGTACATATGGAACTTTTCATTTCTTAAGAGATTCATTAGTTTCTTAGTGATGCAAAAATCTACACCCAGTAGCACTTTCCACTACTGTGGCTGAATATGTACCAGCTAGAAGTTGTTGTGCTGAAGTGTTGGGGTTGCAACACACACTCACATATTATGGCATGAATTTTACAAAAAAAAAAAGATATAGTGTGATGACACTAGTTCCATTGTCCTATTTAAAAACATTTATAACACTCCCATGCAAAACAAATAGATATTAGGCATCACTATCTTAGAGATTACACACTTAAAGGAGATTTTATTCTTCAATTTATCAGAACAACTTACTGATATTTTTAACAAATAATTACCATCGAATAGAATTGAATATATTATACAAAATTTAGGAATGATAATCATATAGTAATCATATATATTATCTTTTTTTGAACCTTATCTCCATATAGTAAAAAACTCGTTTCCTTAGAGGGAGTACATTTTCTTGTTAAACAAAAAAAAAATTAATAAAATTTTTTCGTAACTGCATTTTTTTTATAAACAATATTTTTCTTAACTAAAATTTTTCATAACCAAAATTTTTCGCACCCAAAATTTTTCATAATCAAAATTATTCGTAATCCAAATTTTTCCCATAATCAAATTTTTTTTTCTTTTCATTTTTTAATAAAATTTTCTAGAATCTAAAGTTATTAATGAAGAATTTTTCACATTACTTATTATTTTCCTAGAAATCCAGAAGTAATGTTTCCTTAATGATGTTTTCATAATCATTTTGTTTCTTGATTGTATTTCATCTTTTTTTAAGAATATATTTCAAATTCACATTACCGTACTTCTGAATTTTTTATCTTAAAAACCTCAAATGATCGGAACCTACCAAATTCATTCTTCAGTTCTCATCTTAAAATTCAGACCAGATTAAGCATTTTTCAACCATTCTATCTTTTTTGGAATATGAAACATCGCTTTAACGCCTACATTATGGACCCCCTAATTGTTTTCCAACATTGGTTTTCAATCTCTCACATGTTGAAGCTCTATTTCTCTTCTTAAGGGTCATTCCATTTTTTCGATTTGTGCAAATATGAATGTATTTCGAAGCATATCCATAGAAGAAAATGTCATCATTAAATGGAGTTAATGAATTGATGATATACAGGGAGAGGTTAGAAGATCTGAAATTATTTTCTAACTATGATTCTCTTATATCAAAGGATATCACGTTGAATAGCTGGGATAATCTATGTGTATCAAAACAAAAGGGAATGGATCCGGTGAATCCATAGGTGCTGGTAGAATTTTATATGACCTTAAGTTTTTTTTTCAAGATGGAAATGATATGTTTTATTTTAATAGTTATGGGAAAAAATATTATCTTTTTTTTATTATGGAAGTTAATATCATTGGAACTCTTTATGAGGGGGAAGCTGATTTCTGCACTCACAAGCTACTAGATGTATCATGATGTTTTGATAAGTATAATGACATAGAGTTAATTGTTAGTCAAGCGTAAAGGCACTCAAAAT
This sequence comes from Viscum album, assembly GCA_963277665.1. NCBI lineage: Eukaryota > Viridiplantae > Streptophyta > Magnoliopsida > Santalales > Viscaceae > Viscum > Viscum album. The sequence goes on from OY728145.1 coordinate 914,376,784, forward strand.
AAACCATATTTATACAAATTTTTGGATTCTAGAGTTATGGTTTGAAGGATTTATCATCCCAAGAAAAGGGGATAAGGACATACTGAAGAAAAGGGACATTTATATTATGGATTTTCTAATGAACCTCAGGAAGAATAATCTAGTGTAGTATATCTTTCCTACATTTTAAAATATCAATATTGGACCATTCAAATATCATATTATTATGTATCTGACTATTCTGTACAATCTTATAGTTCTTTTTCTTGATTCATTCATAATTCCTTGTAGCTCGAAGCCAATATATTTCAAGGTTATGTTTATTTGTAATGATACATCGAGAATGATGAAGGTTGGCTTTAATAGAAAATTTTTATAATTCTATGATTTATCAAAAAATGAGATTGAATCCTTATCCAAGAATCTGTAAGTGGCTTAGACTTCCCATAAAGTAGCGAAGAAGAGAAAAGTGAAGGAACAGGAAGTGAATGAAAAAACTCATACTGTTCAAGAAACTCAATCTGCACCTCCAAAATATAAGAATAAAAATACCTATATGGATGAATTTGATGCCAAGTGAAGAGAAGATCAGATGAATAATAAGAAAGGGGAGACTAGTTTGTCTTGGACACCGATAAAGAAAAATATTTAAAGAATAAGACTTTTGAGGAGCATGAGAAGAAGGAAAAGATAAATATGAAAAGGAAGAAGATTTTAGAGGGTGAAATAGTTTAAGCTCTTCTCAATGACATTAAGAAATACTATCATCAAATTTAGGTACTGGAATCTTTTTTAAAGAATAATTTCCAGTGACTCTGAGAAGTAAAATGGTGACTCTGGAACCAGAAGTAGATGATGAAATTGTGTAGGAAGAGGAAGTGTAAGAAGAAGATGAATAAGAGGAATAAGGGGATTCCACTAATATTGTGATTAAGAAGGTTGATGAATATCATAAGAATGATATTCCTTCTGAAAAATTGTCAACCCAGACTTCCCAGGAAAAATCTTCTAAACTTTCTACCCTAGGAAAAAATTATCAGGAATAGGAAGAAGTAATCAACCAATATAAATAAGAGAGCATCAATCATGAATCGATTCAACCATGGAATGTGGAAGAAGATGCTGAAAAATAAAAAATTTGGGAAGATAAGATAATTGAAGTTTCTGATAGTGAACATGAATATCCAAATATAGCACTGATCATTAAGAGATCTAATAATGGAATAAAGGTGTTAGTTAAACCCCCTAGTAAAACCATGGTGGCCAGGAAATATTTTGGGGGATCTTTAAAGAGAAAGGAAGATGATATAGACAAAGAAACCTCACCAATGGGTAATCTGATTTAGAATCATCATATTTGGGTGATGATTTTGTGGTTTATTACATAAATAAGTGGTTGATATAATTCCCTTGATCATGTGTATTTAGTCGAGATGTCAGATTCTTCAACATTCATTTAATAAAAAATTAAATTTTGTTTCCATGATTATGGATAAGTTCGTTGGGATTGAAGCCCATTTCAATTCATTCATCATTGGGTATGATTCTCACAAGAGGTCATGCATGAAAATTACAAAGAGGTCAAGGAATAAAATACAATAGCTAAGAATACTTGATGACTTTCAAGAACATTTCTAGGATTATTTTGACACTGAAAATAACATGTTCAAAGAGCTTCCTACCAGTTTCACAAAAATGTAAAATCTTGAACAAACAGCTCAAATGAAGGAAGATAAATACTAGAACTGGAATCTTAATTCCTTGTCTTTGAATCTAAAATGAGAAAGGGATCTTAGAATTGAGTTTGAAGAAAATTTTAGTAAGTAAGAAGATCTTTTGAAGACTGAGACATAAATTCGTAAGGATCAAGAAGGAAAGATCAAAGTTCTGGAGAAGAAAAATAAGGACCAGGATCCACTAATTAAGAATTATGATAGGAATCATAAGGATCATAAAAAGAAGAATACCATTTTCAATAAGTTTATGATGATGGAAAAATAATTATGATATTTTCTATAACTCCAATATTATGTCGTATTTTCTTTCTTATACAAATTATTTAAATAATAATAAAATTTTTGGTTTCCCTTTACGTGTTTTTTTTATAGTAATAATATTTTACGTACAATGTTTTCCCATTCCTTTTATTACTTTTGAAAAATCACAAAGGGGGAGAAAGGAATGAAAAAAATATTACTATGTGATGAAGAAAATTCCCTATGTTAGGGGGAGTCTATCCTAGGGGGATTTTTAACTTTGAATATTTCTTTATGAAAGAAAAAGAAAAATATCTATAAGGTAGTTAAGAATATAGTCCTTAGGGACTTTAGAAACTTATGGGTATTTATTTATATTCACCATGTTTCATATGTAAATGGGGAAATTTTTTTCTTTTCAGTTTATAAAGAAAAAATCTTAGTCCTTATATACTTTTTCTAATGGATTTTTGTGCATTCCCAGAATTGGGAGATTGTTGAATCTATAAGGTTTTCATATGACTTTTAAATTTCTATATGTTCTAAAAATCAAAAAAAATTTATCTGTAGGACAAATATATTTTCCCTAAAGATTATTTTCATAATGTAAATTTCCATTCTCTATGGAAATTTTTATCCTTACCTTTGTTTTCATTGTTCTTATTATAATCTCCCTAAATCTAACTCTTTTTATTAATATGTCTAAAATTTTGTTTCACATATAAAACCTCGAAATTCAATAATTCCGTGGGTATAGAGGCTTTTGTTTTTAGATTCTGAATTCTCTCAATTCAGGTTTTGGATTCTCTAAATTCCTGTTCCAAATTCTATGAAATTAATACTCAATATTCTATAAATTCAGGTTATGAATCATCTAAAATATAGACTCTGAATTTTCAGAATTTAGGTTTTGAATTGTCAGAATTTAGGTTCAGAATTATCTAAAATTCAAATTGAAAATTCTCTGAATTCAGGTTCCGAATTATTTAAAATTTAGACTCTGAATTCCTTGTAATTTGGATTCTGAATTCCTTAAAATTCAGATTCTGATTTCAACAGAATTTCGTCTCTGATTCATCGTAATTCAAACTCTAATGTACTAAGAATATAGACTCCAAAATCAATAGAATTTAGACTTTGAATTCCTTATAATTCAATCTCTAAATTCTATATAATCAGACTCCAAATTAATCATAACTCAAACTCATAATTACTTATAATTCAAATACAAAATTCATTGAAATTTATATTTTTGAAACTATAGAATTCTGGTTCCAAATTATTTGGAAAATAGAATATTAATATCCATGTCTTATATATTTTGAATTTTTTTATGGTTAGACTCTGATTTTTATCTTTCCGTAGATCCCAAAAAATATATTTGGTTAAGTAACCATATTTTTCTTACAGTTGATATTGTTATGAAACAATGTCGTACAATATATTTCTAACAAAATTTTATTTGAGTGAAACATGTAAAAGATTATCCATGATTCAAAGAAAAATATAACCATTAGAGGAGGGATCAGACCATTGGAGAATTACCAATAATTATGAGCATATTTTAACAAGCTCTAAAAGAGATAGAGAATCAACTGTTACATCACTCTAGAGATTACATGCTACTGAAGTGATTTCTGGAGAGAGGCTCTCATGCTTTGTGTGGTTCTGAATATCTTGTTCACATTTCTCTATTCGAGTCTGATTGTTGCTGAGTACAATCGATGGCTTCCGAGAATAGGAAAACAGAGGTTCTGAATACCATAAATTTTGAGCGCTTGCGGGGATAGTAAGTAATATTCTGATATTTCTATCGAGGGTATACCCTGGTGTGGGAAAGATAGACTTTCTTAAAAGTATAATTCATGGGACATTTATCCAAGGTTGTTGGATACCCTACAATTTGGGTTAAAAGATTTCATACTTGTAACTTATTTTGTTTAAAGTTTATTTCTACTGTTTTTTATAAAAGAAGAAAGTATTACCTTCTTATACTTTCTTAACACTTTTATATACTCTGATAAGTAAGATTCTATATTATTTAAGTTATAATCTTTTCCGTGTAATCTTTTCTTAACTTTCATTTCCAAAACCATATTTATAGAACCTAAAATGTTATCATAATTGAACTAAAAAAGGCCTTGTGATTTTTTCTTGTTTAACTTTGTTAAACATAGTTTTCCTTAAGGTTAAAAATGAATTATTTTAAACATACAATTCACCCACTCTTGTAATTGATCATCTACATCAGTATTTCGATCCTACACTCTGAACTTATTAAATTAGTATCTCATCATGTTTATTATGATCCTATTTTGTCAAAGTATTATGTCTATTATCTTACCGCATGTACTATTTATTAGAAACCCGTATTCCTCCCCTTGTTGGGATTTTAGATCTCCTATTTCATTGATGTATTTCCTCATGTGACTATTTGTACTAATGATGTAGGTGGATATTTATAATAAAAAAGAATAATAATTTAAATATTTTTTTATTATGTATAATTGACGTATGATTCTAATTTTTCCAATACAATCGAAAAATTGGGTTATTAATTATGTCAATATTATGATTCATATAATAAAAATGATGTAATAGTTATGTAATGAAATATGAGGTTTCTATAGATGTAAGCATAGAATGGTTTTGATGATTTAAAATTTTTTATTATAAATTTTTAGTTGAAACCAAAATTAAAAGTCTATGTATATTAAAAAAATCCTAGAATAATCATATTAGAAGAAGGATAAACATAGAGATCCTATGAGATATGATATTAGAGTTAAGATGGAACGGGAATAAATTATTTATTCAAGAGTTGATGAATTATGATTTTGTTCAAATATTTTATATTTTTTAAAATGGCGTGACCGAGGAGAAACTTGGACAAAAGCATGTATGTAATACAATTATTATTTTTCTGAAAAATATCCCCAAAGCCATGGGAGGTGGAGTTCAAGATATCATGGTGGATATTACCTTATTTTCACAGTCTATAAATAATAACATAAACCATATGAAACATCCTACTTCACCAAATAAAGACCAACTGGATACTGAGTCCATTATGTTGTGACAGACACCAACATTTAGTGGGTCTTTTAATCTAATTTTCAATGAATAGTGTGTTGAATCAATAGAGAAAATATTTCATATGATCCACTATTCTGAGAAAAAGATGGTGACTCTATCCACATATCATTTAGATAGAGAAGTTGATCAATGGTGGGAATTTATAATGAACACAAAGCTGATGGATGAAATGGAAGAGATGGGATGGGAACACTTTAAGAAAATAGTTCTTAATAATTATTTCCCCATAACACTTTCAAGAAATATTTAGAGAGAATTCCTATAGCGTCAGAATATTATGGGCTAATCAGTTATAGATTCTATGGAAAATTTAAAAACGATCAAGGATACATCTTATATTTTTTATCTATAGTTATAGAAAAATAGATAGATTCATTAGTGGTTTAAAACCACACCTTCAAATGGATATAGCTATCTAAGGCATTGGGAGTTATGAGGATATATTATTATGTTTTCTAAAAATAGATATATAGTTTTTAAAATTTTACAAATATTATGGATATAAGAAGATTAGAATACAGTTTGAAGATGGTGATTGAAATGATAAAGTAGGAAAGAGGATCCAACCACCCACATATAAAAATATGGGAAGAAACATCATGGGAATCTCCTCACAGGAATGGGTAAATTCTTGAGGTGTAGGAGAGATTACCACCAATATAATGAGTGTAAAATTAAATAATGATTTTAAAAACCAGATGGAGGAATGGAAAGAAACTTCTATTGCAACATCCACGGTTCAATGCTTCAAATATATAGAGAAAGGGAAGTATACAAGCCAGTTCACTAAACCATTGGTCCTTGAGGGTAATATACATTAGAAACTAGAAAAAACAATTGAGTAAAGGAAATATTATTCATCACACTCTATATAAGTTTATATTGATGATTAATTCATATCAGGTTCACATTCTATTCATAAAATAATATTTTTTATTTATCCAATTTTTACACATTCCTTTATGTCATTCACCTTTAGTAGAAATATTAAATTAAACCTTGATACTTTGAAGTACAGATATCTTTAAAACACCTAGTTGTTCTATAATTGTAACCTATGTATTGACATCTTATCATAATAGGGAATGTTTGATTATTCTTCAATAGAATCTCATAATTCAAACCCTGTTAGAATTTGATGCTATATTGGGCATTCATGGCTTTAGATAGAGCACACAACAATTTTTAGGAAACATAAATCACTTCATATATTCCATGGAATCCCACACTCTCCATTAAAGGAAAGGAAGATCATAAATCACCTTTAAAAATACCTCAATAGTGAGGGTGTTGATACCATGTGAAGAAGTATACCTATCCAAAATATATGATTAAAATGAATGCATCAACCTTGAAGAAATTCCCATTATGGAGAATAAAATAATTTTTTTCTTAATGAGTTACCTAAGATTCCCCTATATCACAAGGTATATTTCTCAAAATATCTTATACCAAGATTCACTCATATATCCAAGTTCCCCTATAGGACATCCCTGATTGAAATGGGGGATTTAAAGAAGTAGATACAAGAGGATTTTCAAAAACGGGTTCATTTCCCTAGTGCATCACCTAGAGGAATAAAAGTTCTATTTGTAATGAAAATGTACAGATAAATGAATATGTGTATAGATTACTAGGATCTAAAAAAGATCAATATAAAGAAAAAGTGTCCCCTTCTAAGGATTTATTACTTATTTGATCAAATATTAGGAGTTGAGTACTTCTCAAAGGGGGATCATTATTCTTGATCCCATCAGCTGATGGTGAAGAAAGAATATATTCATAAGATTGGATTCTATACAAGGTATAGACAGTATGAGTTTATTATGATGACCTTTAGACATACTAATTTCCAAGAAATTTTTTTGTGTATGATAAATAGCGCCTTTAGAGATGACCTCAAAAAATTTGTGGTATTATTCATTGATGATTGTATTGTTTCCACCATGTGCATTGAGGAACATGATGAGAATATAAGGATTTTAATGGAAATATAATGAAAGGAGGAATAGTATTATATGCTCAATAAATGTTATTTTTTAATGAAATATGTCACATTCATGGGGAAAGTAATAACATGTGAAGGAACTTTAATATACCCTTCAATGACAATGGAAATTGGGGAATATACCATACAACCTATTGATATGGAAATCCATATTTTTCATGGATGAGATGGTAATACTAATATTTTGTGAAAAAATTATCATCATTTTATATCCCATTCACTAAGTTAACAAGGAATGTGTTAAATTATTCATAGTAAAAGTAATGAAACAAAAGCTTTATGGAACTAAAGAAGAGGATAATCACAATGCATGTACTTACACTACAATAAAATTTAGTAAGATTTATGATATAAAATGATGATTGAAAGAATTCATGGGTAGTGTACTCATGCAGAATTAATTTGTGATATTATATACCACCTGAAGACTAAAGAACCATGATAATATTACCTTGTGCATGATCTGTAGTTGGAAGATGTGATCTTCACATTAAATATTTAGAGGAACCACCTCTTTAGAGATAACTGTTACATATATTCCAATCACAAGAGTATAATTTTTATATCAACACATAAGGATAAATAAATTTATAAAATAAGATGGTTGTAGATAACTAATTACTATAATTTCAAAATTCACTACCATCATGGAATGGTAAACAAAGAAGATGATTAAATTATTAGAAAAAACTACTACTTTATCCATGATGTGGATGGATAAAGAACCTATCTTCATGGATATGTAAAGGATGGATTTTGGAATCATAATGTTAGGGAAAACATCCTACCTCAACCAAATTATTTCCAAACCATCTATCTAGGATAATTTTAAAGAGACACAAATTGTTGATCTGGAGAATAAAAATAAGGTGAAAGCCATTATGGAATGTAAGATTAATGAATTCCATATTGATAATGATGGCATGATTTAGTTTGGAACTAGGATATATTATGCCTTTATCACATGATATAAAGAAGGAGATATAGGATAATACACATAGATCATCTTCCTCTATCCATATGGGAAGTACCAATATGTATTGTGATCATCGAGAGAACTTTTTGTGGGATACCAAGAAGAAGGATATTGATGAATTTATCAGAATTTTCTTGGTATGTTAGCATGTTAAAGAAGACTGATATAAGTCCAGGGGGGTGGTCAAATGATTGAGTATACCCACATGGAAATAGGAGAACATTACCAAAGGCATTGTCACTCATTTCCTAAATACATCTAAAAAAATAATGCAATATGGGTTGCAATGGATTGACCATGCTGAGTTCCCAATTAATTACTAGTTGAGAATAATTATCACTTGAAAAACATTCCAAGATATATATAATTGAAGTGGTGAGGTTTTATATGTTTATAATTTCAATAATCTCTAATCATGATCTGATGTTCACTTCCAAATTTGGAATATTATTCAACATGGTTTTAATACTAATCTAAGTCTTAGTTGGCCTATCACCCACAAATGATGGAAAATATAAAAGGAATACTTATTCTTTTAAGTAAATAATGTGATCATTCTTAATGAAATTTAAAGGAGGATGTGATCAACATATATAATTATTTGGATTCTCATAAAACAAAATCATCCACTCAAATATTCAATAGGTACTATATGAGGCTTTGTATGGGAAATGATGTCAAATCCCTACATTAACTGATGAAATTAGAGAATTTAAGATTATTTTAATAGATATTTCACGAAAATATGATAGATAATGTTAAATCCATCACAAAATATATAAAAGTTTCTCATATTTGGAAAAAGAGCTATAATGAAAACTTTGAATGTGACATGAAGTTTTAATTTTTAAAACAAATATTCATTTGAATATCAACATATAATATAGACATGTTGTTTGGAAATAAAGGGAAGGTTGTCCCTAGGTACATTGGCCCCCTTTATAATAATGATCACATAGGATCAATGGCCTACCAGCATTAAATTCCATAAAATATTTCTCAAGATTATGATATGTTCCACATATCTCTTCTAAGAATGTACATATCAGATCAATCACAGAACTGGATCCGGAGGTTGTATAACTAAAGGATGTACTCGTATATGAGGACCATATAGTGAAAATCATGGCCTATAGAGACAATTTTAAACACAACAATACAAATCATCTTATCAAAGGGTTTTGAAATAACCATTAGTATGAAGTTGTGGGATGGGAACCAGAGTAAACAACGAAAACAATTACCCTCACCAATTGACAAATGATAATATAAGATGAAATTTCAGAGATAATATTTCTAAATAATGGAAGAATATTAAATACCATAGTTTATAAATGATATTTTTTTCGTAAAATACAAATGTATTATATTATATTATACATTATTGTATATATTCAATAGAGAGAAAACCCAATAAAACTTTATTTTAGTAATGAAAATAATTACATTATTTAGAAATTAAGCACATTAAAATTTAAAATCATATAAGGGAATATTAGAAATTATAGAAACTAAATTGATAAAAGATGGATAACCCCAATTGTCTAGAATCATTTCTCCAACGATCAACCTAATCGAAAAGAAAAAATTACATTAGTTAACTAAAAAAATGATAAAAAATGAAATATAGAACCATGAGTGAAATTTTAGGGATTAACTAATGATGGTATTTTGTAGTATTTATAAGAGGTAATGTTATTGTTAAAATACTAATGTGGTAATAGGAATATTAATGTTTTCTTTGGAATAATAACCTAAAAATTTGGAATAATAATCCAATTAAACCTGAAAATAATAAATTTTGATATAAATAATATTAATCATGACTAATTTAAGCAAATATGAATCTTGTAATGAAAAAAATAAATATCATGAGTTAAAAATTCAATGAAATTATAATAATTTGTTAATAAATAGTATTTTAAATTATTTAATAAGAATCATAATTTTTATATTTAAAATTAAAATTAAATATGTTATAAACTTTATTTGATCAAATTAATATCAAATTTTAAGTGAGGGAATTGAAGATATTTCTAGGAAAATTTTTGATAATTTTTTGAAATAATTCAATTTTCTAGTGAATAGTAATAATACATTTTTTCCATAACCACTATTTCTTGAATTACACCCTTCCTGATTTAATAATAACTTAATTATTTCTAGAACATGTAAATGGCTAAAAACATATTTAATTTATATTAATGAGTCATTAAAATACAGTAAACATGATTTCCAAACCTAAAAAGTACTTTCCAAATTCTAAAATATAATGTAATACAATAAAATAATACTTTCTCAATTTTCCACCATCACATTAGATATAACTAATTAATTAAAAATATAAACTGATTCAATGTCTTAAAATAATTCTATTTAGATTAAATACAGTTTATAATACAAAAAATTGTAATTTTATAATGTTTACATTAGACATAGTATTATGTATAATATTTTATATTAGAATACCTCAATGCTCAAGTAAAAATAACTCATCTCCCTCCCTTGGAAAACAACTCCTCCCACACATAACAATGTCAAAATACTTCAAATCATCACCATAAACCCCCTCATCATCATTATGGATATTCTAGAATAATTATAGTCTAATCATTCAAGAAGTTAATGGTTTTATAAAGTCAACCACATTAAGAAAGATGCAATGTCATTTCATCATTTTATTATATTTCCTCTTCTAATTTCATATAATTATTCTCTTTTCTAATTAAATCCTTCTTAAATTAATTATAATGTATGTTAAAATTATCTATATATTTTTAATATAATATAAAAATGTCATTTTTAATAAAATATTATATTTTAAATCTAGCACATCCACTTCGGAAAAAGTCATGTTAATGGTCAGTTAACTGCTGATGTGGTAGTTTCCAATTTTGTTATTATCACTATCCTCAAAATGGTAATAATAAATTATTTCAGATATATAAATTTATAAAAATATTTATTTTTATATTAAAAAATTCATTATAATTATTTATAAATTACCTTGAAAAAAATTAGAAATGGATGAAAAATGGTAATTTTCTAGTGAAAACCAAATATCAAAATCCTTTCTATTTAACCAAGGAAATAAATAAATAAAATCCACTGATTATAATTTATAAATAATTAAAAAAGTGGAAGTAATTAATCTCCTGTTTTATGTTTGAATAAACATATGTTTATTATTGAGGTGGCAAAAAATAGTGAAATAAATAAGGAATTTAGGTAAGGGTATTCTCCTACCCAACTACTTTTTATTTGGTTTTTCCACATATCTCATCTTTTTCAGTATGGATATTACACTAATACAACATAATTATTATTCCAATATCCTAACTTTTTATTTTCAGTGATATACATGTATTCTTCCCTTCCAAAATTATTTTTAATCCAAATATAATGAATGTTTTAAAAAATATTCTTTCCCATATATATCCATGACACATCTAGAGTTGTTTATTATTCACATAAGAATAATAATTATTTTGACACATACATTTTAAGTTATTATTTTTGGACCCCCAAAATTATTCATGAAATTATGCTTTATGATCCTTATGAAACCCCTTCTTTTCTACGAGTTATTTTTGGACTTTGATTGTTAAATGTTCTATGTGGAATGCATGACTATATGAATGCAGTGATTTTATTGGTGGGACCAAAATTATATATCCTTACAATGAATTAGGTAGTGTGATGTATCTCATGATATTATGTGTATTATGGCAGAAAATGGTGGAATATTTGTTCATGATGATGATTATTTTTCGACATATGTTATGTGTGGACATGATGCTAACATTGTTCATAACTATGTGTGGTGTTGGAAAATTATGACAAGTGGTTTCATTTTTATGAATTTTCCACATTCACTGACTTTATCAATTGTTTCCATAATTATTTTGATAATGATCCTATTATTATGACATAATGATGTTGATTATTCTCACCCATGTAGAACTTATACAGGTCCCTTATTCCTCCCCTCACTAAGTTAATCACTCACCCATTTATTTGATGAATATCCTCAAGTGATTATATAAAATAAAGAGATCATTAAAGATTTTTAATGATAAATAAGAATAATATAAATAATTCTTATGTTTTATGATGTATAATTGATTTCTGAGAAAAATTTTCCAGACACACTAAACCTTTGGATCCTGGATTGTATCTTTATTATGTTCTATATCTGAAAAATAATATAATAGTCATGTTAGAAAATATCAGGTTGATATACCCCTTAATTTACTTCTCTATTAAACTCATTTCCTAATTTGAATCTTCCTACTAGATAAATGGGATGATAATGAATATTTTATTTGTGACTCTATATTCATATGGTCATTTGTTATTTATATCTATTTCTACCTTAGTAGAGGGAACACATTTGATTGGAGTGGATGAGTCTATCAGGGAATCTATTTCACTATTAGGAATCAATGTACATTATGGGAATCTATTTTCATTTCCTTAAGATGGGACACAAGAGAAAATTATCTTTGTTACCCAAGGATACTTGGGTTCATCACTCAATTCCTCCAATACTCATCACACAAGGAAACTCATGCTCAGTAGAAGATGCATTTAGTATTCATCTCATAAAGAAAAATATGATCATTAAATAATTAAACCTACTTTCATCACATTAGTTATTATATACCCATCACACAATAAATACTACGATCTTCACATAGGGGATGGTGGAATCAATGGTTTTTTCATATAAGTAATGTATGGAGAGATCTTATTAAAATCATACCGGTTTTATAGGGTCATCCCATAAGAAGTCTTCTACTCATCACTAGAGGAATTCCATTCTCATTGCATAAGGTGGATTATGATACTCAGGTAATTCTCCATTTCTCATCCCCTAAAAATAGGGGTTCCAATGCATAAATAATGGTTTACACTATACTTCTCGCACAAGGTGCCTCATTATCATTATATAAGGAAGAAGGTTCTACATGGGTTGGTTAGATAAGTACGAAAACATACTTTCCAAAATTCCCATATCTTGTTTTTCACATTAAGAGGGAATCCACTTATTCTCATCACGTATGGGAGATAATAGGTTAGTTACCATTAGAGATGGATGCCCTTTGACTCATCACATAAGGGTAGGTATAAGTTAATTTACAGTGGGTACAAGTTTAATTCTAAGCCTTGATGTGGATATTCTAATAATTATCATCAAATAATGGCGGTCCATGTTTTAAATTCTAGCGAGGAAAATTTAGAAGTTCTAGTTGTTTCTTCATGAAGTTATGGGTTAACTACCTCTCAAATTTTATATTGGATGATATGATGGTTTGGAGTTTGTAGATGAACCTTAATATGGAATGCAACGTATCCTATTAGAGAAGTTATAAAAACTCATATAGTTAATATTTTATATCTTAAGGTCATGTAATATGAATAATAAATATACTTTAATTTCATGAAAAAATATGTTTATACAATGAAGGGGGAGAAAACTATTAAATTAGTAAGGATTACACATTAAGCTTATCAAACACTAATTGTGACTAGGAAGGATATGTGGTGGTGAATGGGTAACTTTTGAACTTCCCAGCTCATGCCTGGGGGTAATAGTCATGGATTCGTCCTAGCCCATGTCTAGTGAAAATGGTCTTGGGATGAGATCCCATGTTCTTAGGATAAAAAGGAAAGGTGTCTTATTATCCCAATATTGATGCAAATGTTCTATGGGTGATATTCAAGGATATTGTTCATCTATATTGAATTTCATGAAGATATATGAAATGAATTTTTTTGGACCCATGATCTATTAACATTTACTAATGTGAGTTTCATCAAAGAGTAAAATCAAGTGGATCAACATGGTATGGGTTTTTCATAATTAATATGTTACATAAAGCTTTAACAATCATGAAACCAATTGGTCTCTCTGAATAATTTTCATTATGAATGGTAGTTATGTATGAAAATTTCATGCATAATACAATACTTTTTAGGTCATATGTTAGGTGATTCACATAATATTCTCACATGTGGGAATCTATTGAGGTGTATGAGGTTGTGGGATTTTTAAAAGTCCAATGTATGAGGTATGATATCCTTATCCATGGAATCCTTAAGTTCATATTAAAAAATTGGGATATGTGTGGTATTTATATACTATCTTCTCATGAGTGATGGTTGGATCATGAAATATTTTGATGATCATAAAACTATAAGTTCTGTATAGCCATATGAAATGACCTTTCACTACTCTAGGTTTCACAATAAATTATTATTTTCTTTATAATTACATCACTAGAATGTCTTTCCTTGGGATCACTTCTTGGATTTTATTCTTGGATTCAAAAAAAACCATCAAAATTCGCTACAATATGGAAGAGGGGGATTTAATTATGAGAAAAAGACCAAATTGATTGAAATTTTTTACATATGGTTCATTGGACTCGGGATATCCCTTTACTTATAAATAGATATGACATCCTTTAGGGGATTACAAGATTTTATGAAAAATATATTTTTTAAATGTTTTAATAGAACCCTAATTTTTATAAAGGTATTGTGACATTAATCCTCTGGTTTCATGATAATCCATTATCCATAACGATACTTCCATAAATTTCTATTCTATAAAAAATACTTCTTTAAATAAATAGATAGAACATGCATGATGGAACAAGTTGATAAAAAAAGGTAAATAAACTTCACTTCTACAATTTTTCGAATACTTATCCAATGAATGGTAAAGGTGAAGAAGATTTTGTGATGCGAATGATGGAGACGGCTGAAAGCTCTAATATTTCATTGAGTGTTTGAGTACTACAGATAAATGAAGCTCTGGTAAATATGATGATAAATGTCCAAATATACAACCCCTTTTATAATATACTTTCTCTATATGGTTATGGCCTATAGGATGATGTTGTTATCTATAAATCCAACATGGAATCTAGATTGAATTGGTTGAGGATCTTAACGGGGTATGTATGATTGAATATGGTGGTGACATGTAAATATATTTGATTTCATGAATTTTCACTGAGGGACCGTGCTATGACTAACATAAACCGACCTTTAATAGTCCAAGGCGGATGACTAGAATCGAATAGGAATATCCCCAAAATGGAAGGAATTTTCATTTAAACCAGTACACATGGTAAAATCTCAAACCTCAGAAAGTAAACACAATGTAAACCATAACAGTCATTGAGACAAATACTGCGAGTACAATACAACTGATAGTACAAAGGTTCTATAATACAAGACCAAAACCACAAAGGAAAGTACAATTCCATGGTTTGTCCGCTCGAGACCCTACCTAAATGATAGGTGAAGGGTAGTTTCCTATGGCCACAGATGTATGCTCGTTCGTCCTATCCCACTGATCCCCACCTGGTCCCAGAGCACCATGTTATCCTTCGAAGTTTCGATCACTTACATGAGACAAGACATGTGCAGGTGAAGCCAGTGTAGAGGTGTTTAATAGAATAATCGGTAGAGACCCAAAACCATAACGGAAAGACCACAAAGCAAGACTACAAAGAAAAGACATCTCATACTAGGTATAACTCAATGTATAGAAAGTAAGATTCTCATTCGTAAAGCTGAATCATCTTGTACTACCGAGAGCCTCTTCCATGATGAGTCACTAGGGTTCATTCAGAAATTGGACCATTAAGGTCCTCTCTGATACTGGACCATTGAGATCCGCTCAGAAGCTAGACCACTATGGTCTGATTGGTTGTTGGACCCCTGAAGTCCACTCCACTCTTAGACAATTTAGGTCCACTAAGCTACTGGACCACTGATGTCCACTCAAATGTGGGACCACTAAATTCTGCTTGTCTTTTGGAACATGGAGGTCTGATCCTCTACTAGACCATAAAGATGTAACACCCCAAGATTTCATAGTGTGTTATTTCTTCAAAATAATTCAATAACTTGCACTACACGCAACACCGAGTTCAATCACACCATGGCTTACAAAAAAATCCATTCAAAAGAGGTTATGAATAGTATTATCTAAATTTTAAACTTTATATAATCCTTATAATTTTAGAATCCATATTATGAGTTTCTTAGATATAATGCAAAAACAAATTCATTTTCAGTATTGCACTTTTATCAACTTTTAATAGTGAACCATTTTTAAATACAATATTTTAAACTTTTTTACTAAATGGGGACATCAAAAATTTAAAATGAAACATCCCAAGCTTCCACAGTACGCTTTCATTGAATAATACAATAGCGTGTGTTGTACGCAACCTTGAGTTTTAACACACACCACAACCAATCAAACTAGCCGTTATGAATAGTAATACCTAATTTTTGAAATTATATATATTTTATATTTTAAAATGGACTTCATTTCTGGATTCAGAATATCGAATTTAGCCTAAGGTGAAATTTTGGTACTTTTCGGATAACTTTCATATTTTGATGAATAGTGAAAATTACTAAATTTTAATTAAAAACAACTTTTTTAATCAAAATAATTAATAGTGATAAATTATGAATTTGAGTGGTTTTAAAGTATATTTAGAATATATTTTTACCATTTAATATTATGTTGGTCATTGGACATAATTTTACAATTAAACCGAACATAAACAAGTGTCAATCTTTTGAAAGTTATTATCTCTTAAAAACACACTTTTTGTTTTGAAAGCAGGAATTAATTTTTAAATTAATTTCTGCCACTTCTGTGTTTTTAATTTAGGAAAATGGATTCCATATTTGGAATCAGGATGTTCAAATTGTGTAAATAGGTAACTTTTATTTTTAGAAATTTTGAATAATTACTGCGGTAAATATTTTATTTACCATGGTTAAGGGTAAATCCGGTAAATAAGGGTTAAAAAATAATATTATAATAATACTAAATTACCCTAAAACGTGTCTTAACCCTATTGGTTGATACATGGTCGACCATGGGCATCTTTGGGTCGATTTTGGGACCCCATGGATCCACTTGTAAGTGATAATGACACTTTATTTTAATTAAGTTAAAATGAACACAAAAATGACACGAGCATATATCTTTTAGAAAAATAATTGTTACATAGGGTTATATATGTTGGATTTTAGATTATAAATATTAATTAGAAAGATAAAACTATTTCCTACATAATTATATTTTATTTATAATTTTTAGACATTAAATAATTTATTTTATCTATGTCACAATGATGATGCAGTAATTACTATAATAGAAAAAAATTAAAATAATTGATATTATAAATACCCAAATAAATAAAATATGAAACTTTTAATGAATTAAACTAATTTTCTAAGATAATATGATATATTAGGATTGATTTAATTGACTTTTTTCAAAGTAATCAATCTGTTATTAGTTTCACAAAAATCAACTATTGAATAGTGTCAAAATTGACATAAAAGAGTTCTTAAAACAAATATTATATTATTAATTGATATTAAATTCCTAAAAATCTGAGGATCGTACAAGAGACTTATATCATGATAGTTTCATCATTAATGGACCACTTGGGGGTCTCTTGGATGTATATAGTAAGTTTATTAACCATATTATATAAAAATACAAAGAGACATTGTAAAAGTGAAACTAATTAACTTAGAGTTAATACTTAAAGATAAGGTTAATATAAGTACCCAAACCTGTCTAAATTCTATTGGTTGAGTGTTTTTCTACCTATCCACACCTTAACATTTGAATAATCAACTTTGGAGCCATTAGAAACTGAATATGAATTTATTATAAATTAATATTTCTAGCTTTTCCAAAGGTGCCCCTCACCCCTCTTATAAAAGGGCACTCCTCCTTCTCATTTCTTAACACCTTCAATGCCTTTTGGTTCGGCAAAACTCTGCCCCAATACTCTCCCAACATCCCTCAATACAACCTAGAGGCCTTAGTTTGATCATAAAGCCAACCTAATGAGCCCTTTTGATCAAATCAAAAGGAAGAACCCGAAGAAGAGGTAATGATTTCACCACCCTTTTCTAAGTTCATTTCTTCTTCCACTTCTTCTTCCTTTGTTCTTACCATTCTAAAATAATAACTCCAGTATCTCACATATACTGTGATGTTATTATAAATATGGTACAACCATATTCAGTATTCTATCCACCCTTTGAATAACATGTCACCATACGTGCATACGTACGGCTTACCGTCTCCACGTCGTGGTGTAATTGTTATTCGATATAATATTATTTGGATGGGTATAATAATGATGTGTAACTCATGTAAATAATAAATATAACATGGTAATGATTCTGTATATATGATATACCATCCATTTATATATTATTTTAATATCAAAAGAATGATATTGTCTCTCGTGCGTACGTACGGACTACCGTCTCCACGAATGCGATGAGATTCATTCTCCATCATATCCATTCAAGTATAATTATCATTTTCTGATTTAAAAATGATGTTTAAGGACTTGATATCATTATGGATATGAATAATATACAACCTATCCATTACAAACATGTCTTATGAAATAAAACATATAAAAGAAAATGAGTAAGTTTACACCCGAAACAACGATAATACTAAGACATTATTAACAAAGAAAAGTTAAAAGATCATATATGATATGATATTAATATATATGATTCTTGTATAATTTAATAACAATTATTTCAATATTATACAGGAGGTTAACCTACCCCAACCAAGTAAAAGTACAAGGTAAGGGATTTTCTTATCTCACTTTCAATTCCGTGAGATTTCCATTATTCGCCACTAAATTATTGAATGTGGTGTATTGTGTACTGGAATTTGATATATATTATCATGATTATCTTTATATTCATGTTATTCTGTAAATAGTTTGGTGGTTATTAACTTTTGTCCATATGACTCATTTGATTAACGTGGTAAGGGGTTTTCATCTCACTCCTTATTCCCGTGAGATTAATGCCATATTACCACCATTACCTTTTGTGTGGTGTATGTACTGCCCATAATTACATTCTTTGTGTAATACACTCTAATTTATGTGTATTTACATATTCATTGTATGATAACTCTTTCATGGGTTGTATGATTCATAAGTTACCAAGTTGGTAAGGGTTATTTCACAATCTCTTCATTATCCGAGGTTGTTTATACGTAATAATCTACTGGGATTTATTTATCATCCACATCCATGTTTCTTCGAAATGTATTTCAAAACATATTTATTATTTAATAGAATATGGGTTAAAGTCATTTATACCCTTGTATGACTTTTTATAAGAGGAATCTTTCCGTCGTTTTCAAAACAAGGTCCTTTTTAACCTTTTTGACAGAATTAAGGTAAGAATGTTTTTTTAACTTATACGGCGGGTGCGGCTATTTTCCGCCGTTACAAAATCTTCAAAGCTTCCCTTACAAGCTTATAAGAATATTTTAAAATAAAATGTTTTATTTTATATGGATCTTAAATTATTTCAAAATAAAATGAGATATTTCTTTAAAAAGAATATTGATTTCATCTATGTCAACATCATTTGATGGATTTTAAGATTATTTGAAGTTGATTTATTATGATACAAAACTTCTATATTGTATTGAAGGTTTTGTGATATGTTTGACTGTGGATGTGCTATTTTTATACCATTCATAGTTTATGGTGAAAGTATTGACATTTCGTATGCTAGTTCCAATAAGAATGTTTATGTTATATTTCAACCTTTACTTCATATGAATGTGTTGGACAAGTATGTTCCAGGTTGGGGACTGGTTAAAGTAAGCCCTCCAGGTTGGGGACTGGTAAAAGTAAGCCCTCCAGGTTAGGGAATGGTAAAAGTAAGCCCTCCGGTTTGGTCTCCGGTTATTAGAGGCACTCCGGGTTGGTGTCCGGTTATTAGAGGCACTCCGGGTTGGTGTCCGGTTATTAGAGGCACTCCGGGTTGGGTTCCGGTTACAGTTAGCCCCAAGGTCTTGGGACGAGGCCTTGAAAAGAAATTAATGTTTAGCATTATGCATTACAACATTATGAAAGTGGTTATTGATTTTTGCATGTGATTATTCGATTAGTAGAATATCCATGTGAATAAGTAAATGGCATTATTTCATTTTATTTATGCCATACCATGTTGAAAGTTCATGTTTTAAAGGCTTTTGTTTTAGTTATACATTACCTTAAATGTTTATTCTTATTTATTAAAGTTTCCGCTATATTGTTATCCTTACTGGGCATTTGAGCTCACCCTTTTTTTATGTTTTATTTTTCCCAGGAAGTGAAGAAGTAAATTATGAATGACCTGCAGGGATATTATGTGGGGATATGAGTGTGGATTATGGAGACATTATGTTGTTGTATTAGTTTTTCATTTTATGATGTAATGTAAAACTTATGAATATATCTAGTGTTTCCAAGGCTACTAAACCAATCGGTCTTTCGAGATTTGATCTTTCCTGTGATCATGCCAATGTTATGTAATAATGCACCGACTCTGGGTAACTAGGGTCGGGGCGTTACAGTTGGTATCAGAGGAAGTTTAGTTCAAACCTTGGAAGCTAGATTTAGATAAACTCTGATTAGAGCATGTAGACCTAATATGAACTTTGAGGATTAGTATAGAAGAACTTCCTAGAATTTTGGTATTATATAGATTTTGTGAGTTTTCCGAGCAATACATCCCTGTCTGGATACGAGCAGGTAGAGGCGGCTCTGGCACAGATGTACCTAGGGGTAAAATCCGAAAACACCGCTTTGAGCTAGACTCGAACGGGAACTGGTGCACGACAACGGGCCTTGCTGCCCTCTTGGTTACGACACTCCCGGGGGATATGCTTAGGATAATTCTCATTTTCTTTACAAACCATTATGAAGGGTTTATGAGTATATACATCCTCAAATGAGACATTTTTATGATTATGGATTATATCCATAAATAGTTCAATTTATGTTAAGTGTTTTATAAGTATGGGATTATGTATTTTGATTCATAAACTGATCTAGTGTATGCCATTGTTTAGAAATGGCACCCAGTAGAAGGAATGAGAACTCCCGAAATGCACATGATCCAAAGAGAAGGAAGGATCATATCTTTCATGGTCTTAAGCTAGAATTTATAAGAGAAATAGTCTCCCATGTATTATCATCATATGATGAAATAATATCATTTGTTGATAAGATAAGTAAAGAGTTTACTGAGTCCTATGGCTTTGAAGGGAAGCAAGAGAAGAAAAGGATGGAAGAGAGAAAGATGGAATAAGGGAGCATGAATGTAATCAATAAAGAATATGGTAATACATGATGAAGGTATTCATATGCTATTACAAGGTAAAAAGGATATATATTATGTTTACCTTCCTTATAAATGTTGGACTGTGAGTTTGGACAGAAGTATTTTAGATAGTTCTAGTTTGGATTATTTTGAATTTCCATAAAAGGACATCCCGGAGGTCGGGCGGCAACTCGTCGCGTCCGGCAAGGCTGTGAGACTTGAACCCGCAACCGAAGGGAGACAAGGGTGTATCACCTACCACTGGCCCACGAGATGTCCTAGATTAAATAATGTAGTTTTTATTAAAAGATCTTTTAGATGAATTATAAATTCGTTTATTTTGGAACCCTATACGAATAGTTTAAATAGAATTTTTTTACATTCTATTATCTTTTGGAGTGAATGATGAGTTTGTGGTAGAAATTTATTAATGGATAAAACTCTAATTATACTGTAAGTATATCTCCTTATGATCTTAGCCAATCTCATAAATAAATTCCTCAATATTAAGAAAAGAAACTTAGAACAAAAATGTTTTCCTAGATGGTACCTTAAATCATCACTAATTTATGGCTTTGGGATTGTTGGTCTTTTCATAGCCATGTTCTCTACCACTCTCCATCAGATAATTGATGGTTAGATTTTTCTTCCATATCCATATTTTCCTACATGGAACCCTAGTATGTGTTATTTTCGGTAATCTTCATACTTTCGACTCTTTATTTTAAATAGAGGCCTCATTAATTCATTTTTCGATGTGGGATTTCAACTAAGATATTTTGAAACATCAAAAATGTGTTATCCTAATACCCTATGTTTTGTTGAACCGATGGTATTTCAAATCATCATAGATTGATGATTTTAAGGACCTCAATTTTATACTTGTTTGTGATTGATGACCTCAATCACTACCTATAAATATTTATGTTTTTCCTCCAATTATATGCCACCAATGTTCTCCTAATCGAGATCATAATTTGGTGGTGACCCTTTCATTTCTCATTTCCTCATATTAAGACTAAATTTTAGTAACCCAATTTCCGATGTGGGTTTTCCCCCAAATATATTTTCTATTTTCAACCTTTTATTTTCTAAGAACAATTTCAAATTGCGAGGACGCAATTTATTGAAGGAGGGGAGAATGTAACACCCCAAGATTTCATAGTGTGTTATTTCTTCAAAATAATTCAATAACTTGCACTACACGCAACACCGAGTTCAATCACACCATGACATACAAAAAAAATCTATTCAAAAGAGTTTATGAATAGTATTATCTAAATTTTAAACTTTATATAATCCTTATAATTTTAGAATCCATATTATGAGTTTCTTAGATATAATGCAAGAACAAATTCATTTTCAGTATTGCACTTTTATCAACTTTTAATAGTGAACCATTTTTAAATACAATATTTTAAACTTTTTGACTAAATGGGGACATCAAAAATTTAAAATGAAACATCCCAAGCTTCCATGGAACTCTTTCTTTGAATAATACAGTAGTGTGTGTTGTACGCAACCTTGAGTTTTAACACACACCACAACCAATCAAACTAGCCGTTATGAATAGTAATACCTACTTTTTGAAATTATATATATTTTATATTTTAAAATGGACTTCATTTCTGGATTTAGAATATCAAATTTAGCCTAAGGTGAAATTTTGGTACTTTTCGGATAACTTTCATATTTTGATGAATAGTGAAAATTACTAAATTTTAATTAAAAACAACTTTTTTAATCAAAATAATTAATAGTGATAAATTATGAATTTGAGTGGTTTTAAAGTATATTTATAATATAGTTTTACCATTTAATATAATGTTGGTCATTGGACATAATTTTACAATTAAACCGAACATAAACAAGTGTCAATCTTTTGATAGTTATTATCTCTTAAAAACACGCTTTTTGTTTTGACAGCGGGAATTAATTTTTAAATTAATTTCTGCCACTTCTGTGTTTTGAATTTAGGAAAATGGGTTCAATATTTGGAATCATGATGTTCAATTTTTGTAAATAGGTAACTTTTATTTTTAGACATTTTGAATAATTACTGCGGTAAATATTTTATTTACCATGGTTAAGGGTAAATCCGGTAAATAAGGGTTAAAAAATAATATTATAATAATACTAAATTACCCTAAAACGTGTCTTAACCCTATTGATTGATACATGGTCGACCATGGGCATCTTTGGGTCGATTTTGGGACCCCATGGATCCACTTGTAAGTGATAATGACACTTTATTTTAATTAAGTTAAAATGAATACAAAAATGACACAAGCATATATCTTTTAGAAAAACAATTGTTACATAAGGTTATATATGTTTTATTTTATATTATAAATATTAATTAGAAAGATAAAAATATTTCCTACATAATGATATTTTATTTATAATTTTTAGACATTAAATAATTTATTTTATTTATGAAACAATGATGATGAAGTAATTACTATAATAGTAAAAAATTAAAATAATTGATATTATAAATACCCAAATAAATAAAATATGAAACTTTTAATGAATTAAACTAATTTTATAAGATAATATGATATATTAGGATTGATTTAATTGACTTTTTTCGAAGTAATCTATCTGTTATGAGTTTTACAAAAATCAACTATTGAATAGTGTCAAAATTGACATAAAAGAGTTCTTAAAAAACATATTATATTATTAATTGATCTTAAATTCCTAAAAATCTAAGGTTTGGACAAGAGACTTATATCATGATAGGTTCATCATTAATGGACCACTTGGGGGTCGCTTGGAGGTATATAGTAAGTTTATTAACCATATTATATAAACATTAAAAGAGACATTGTAAAAGTGAAACTAATTAACTTAGAGTTAATACTTAAAGATAAGGTTAATATAAGTACCCAAACCTGTCTAAATTCTATTGGTTGAGTGGTTTTCTAACTATACCCACCTTAAAATTTGAATAATCAACTTTGGAGCCATTATAAACCGAATATGAATTTATTATAAATTAATATTTCTAGCTTTTCCAAAGGTGCCCCTCACCCCTCTTATAAAAGGGCACTCCTCCTTCTCATTTCTTAACACCTTAAAAGCCTTTTTGTTCGGCCAAACTCTGCCCAAATACTCTCCCAACATCCCTCACTACAACCTAGAGGCCTTAGTTTGATCCGAAAGCCAACCTAAGGAGCCCTTTTGATCAAATCAAAAGGAAGAACCCGAAGAAGAGGTAATGATTTCACCACCCTTTTCTAAGTTCATTTCTTCTTCCACTTCTTCTTCCTTTGTTCTTACCATTCTAAAATAATAACTCCAGTATCTCACATATACTGTGATGTTATTATAAATATGGTACAACCATATTCAGTATTCTATCCACCCTTTGAATAACATGTCACCATACGTGCATACATACAGCTTACCGTCTCCACGTCGTGGTGTAATTGTTATTCAATATAATATTATTTGGATGGGTATAATAATGATGTGTAACTCATGTAAATAATAAATATAACATGTTAATGATTCTGTATATATGATATACCATCCATTTATATATTATTTTAATATCAAAAGAATGATATTGTCGCTCGTGCGTACGTACGGACTACCGTCTCCACGAACGCGATGAGATTCATTCTCCATCATATCCATTCAAGTATAATTATCATTTTCTGATTTAAAAATGATGTTTAAGGACTTGATATCATTCTGGATATGAATAATATACAAACTATCCATTACAAACATGGCTTACGAAATAAAACATATAAAAGAAAACGAGTAAGTTAACACCCGAAACAACGATAATACTAAGACATTATTAAAAAAGAAAAGTTAAAAGATCATATATGATATGATATTAATATATATGATTCTTGTATAATTTAATAACAATTATTTCAATATTATACAGGAGGTTAACCTACCCCAACCAAGTAAAAGTACAAGGTAAGGGATTTTCTTATCTCACTTTCAATTCCGTGAGATTTCCATTATTCGCCACTAAATTATTGAAAGTGGTGTATTGTGTACTGGAATTTGATATATATTAACATGATTATCTTTATATTCATGTTATTATGTAAATAGTTTGGTGGTTATTAACTTTTGGCCATATGACTCAGTTAATTAATGTGGTAAGGGGTTTTCATCTCACTCCTTATTCCCGTGAGATTCATGCCATATTACCACCATTACCTTTTGTGTGGTGTATGTACTGCCCATAATTACATTCTTTGTGTAATACACTCTAATTTATGTGTATTTACATATTCATTGTATGATATCTCTTTCATGGGTTGTATGTTTCATAAGTTACCAAGTTGGTAAGGGTTATTTCACAATCTCTTCATTATCCGAGGTTGTTTATACGTAATAATCTACTGGGATTTCTTTATCATTCACATCCATGTTTCTTCGAAATGTATTTCAAAACATATTTATTATTTACAAGAATATTGGTTAAAGTCATTTATACCCTTGTATGACTTTTTATAAGAGGAATCTTTCCGTCGTTTTCAAAACAAGGTCCTTTTTAACCTTTTTGACAGAATTAAGGTAAGAATGTTTTTTTAACTTATACGGCGGGTGCGGCTATTTTCCACCGTTACAAAATCTTCAAAGCTTCCCTTACAAGCTTATAATAATATTTTCAAATAAATTGTTTTATTTTATATGGATCTTAAATGATTTCAAAATAAAATGAGATATTTCTTTAAAAAGAATATTGATTTCATCTATGTCAACATCCTTTGATGGATTTTAAGATTATTTGAAGTTGATTTATTATGATACAAAACTTCTATATTGTATTGAAGGTTTTGTGATATGTTTGACTGTGGATGTGCTATTTTTATACCATTCATAGTTTATGGTGAAAGTATTGACATTTCGTATGCTAGTTCCAATAAGAATGTTTATGTTATATTTCAACCTTTACTTCATATGAATGTGTTGGACAAGTATGTTCCAGGTTGGGGACTGGTTAAAGTAAGCCCTCCAGGTTGGGGACTGGTAAAAGTAAGCCCTCCAGGTTAGGGACTGGTAAAAGTAAGCCCTCCGGTTTGGTCTCCGGTTATTAGAGGCACTCCGGGTTGGTGTCCGGTTATTAGAGGCACTCTGGGTTGGTGTCCGGTTATTAGAGGCACTCCGGGTTGGGTTCCGGTTACAGTTAGCCCCATGGTCTTGGGACGAGGCCTTGAAAAGAAATTAAAGTTTAGCATTATGCATTCCAACATTATGAAAGTGGTTATTGATTTTTGCATGTGATTATTCGATTAGTAGAATATCCATGTGAATAAGTAAATGGCATTATTTCATTTTATTTATGCCATACCATGTTGAAAGTTCATGTTTGAAAGGCTTTTGTTTTAGTTATACATTGCCTTAAATTTTTATTCTTATTTATGAAAGTTTCCACTATATTGTTATCCTTACTGGGCATTTGAGCTCACCCATTTTTATGTTTTATTTTTCCCAGGAAGTGAAGAAGTAAATTATGAATGACCTGAAGGGATATTATGTGGGGATATGAGTGTGGATTATGGAGACATTATGTTGTTGTAGTAGTTTTTCATTTTATGATGTAATGTAAAACTTATGAATATATCTAGTGTTTCCAAGGCTACTAAACCAATCGGTCTTTCGAGATTTGATCTTTCTTGTGATCATGCCAATGTTATGTAATAATGCACCGACTCTGGGTAACTAGGGTCGGGGCGTTACAAAAGATCCACTCTGTTACTGGACCCCTGATTTCCACTCAGATACTCGACCACTGAGGTTGCACACTTCATATCCTATGTGTCATAGCCTACCGTAGGATTCCTGTTCTCTAGTGTACTTGACTCTGGGAAATTCTACTCCTTAAAACATCAGTCATATATCAATTTCCACAAAGTCTCACATTGAGTTTACCCAAAGGACCATCTTGTCACAAGAGTCCCAAATCTATAGACTACATATCAATCAGACCCCTTGTCTGAAATATATTTGAATTTTCTTAAATAGGGGATGGTTGCGTCCGGGCCTGGTCCCACTTGGTCGGACCGACCTGACCAACCCAACCTCGAGGTCCCACATGACCCGACTCATTTTGGTCAACTCATTTAGGTAGACCCAAACCTATCTAGTTGGGTATGGGTCGACCTGGTTCATCTTGGCCTGGTGGATAGGCCCATTGGGCCTTACTTGACTCGTCCTTGTTCGCTCATGAGTCCATCTCGCCAGGTCACCTAGTGACCCGTTTCCCATTTAGTCTAGTATGACATGGTCAGACACATTTTGACTGGATAGGCTGCGCAATGACCTAGTTCCCAATCAGGACCAGCTCGTATCGGTAGTCTGATTCTCTTACTGCCTGGCCTGCCCAGCGGCCCGGTTTATTACACTGGCCCAGCCCGTATCGGTGGCCCGGTTCCCCTCTAGCCTGAATCTTGTGCGGTGTCTGGTTTACATGGCCATGTTGTGACAGGGGGAGCCACCACCTCACCTATCTAGCCTACTCATGCAGACCGGGTCTTTCTTGAGACCCACAGAAAGATGATGGTCTAGCTCAACACCATGGTCTGCGGACCATGACTTTGCACCGCGTGGTGCCTCTGAAGCATGAAACCACTAACACAGCCAGGTGGCTACATCTGCCTTCCACCAGCCATCAACCTTCCTACTGGAGAACCCTATTACTGTTGGGGAACAATTCCAACACGCTGTCTCCCACTGAATTTAGTGTCGGGGCTCCTATTACTACTGCGACTTGTGTTCCATGGCCTAGTGCCGCTACCACAACATAATGCCACAACCTGCCACAACTTCCATGGCTAGGTGCCACAACCTTGTGTTTCCACCGCATCTTTGTGTCAAGGGCTCCCACCGATGTCGTAGCCTACCTATCCCTAACCTTTCTCGCCTGAAGTCGCGAGCCGATATGCCGCTACGGTCCCACCTAGACTACGGATTTCACCACCACCGGCCATTGTTCCATGAAGAATGCGAAGAACTAATGAATAAATTGGGGAAGGATTTGAAACACAAGAACGGTCTAGGTCTTTGTTCAAGTTAAACTAGATGCATTACTATAAGAAGGATCATGAATAACCAAAAAAGGCAGAATATTCAGTAAGATAGATATCCCCTTTATCCTGAATCATTAACAATCCCACAAAAATGATCAAACCAAGGATTGACATGTTCGTGGGTTGGTCTTTGTTCCTCATTAAACATTAAAATGAAGAAAGGAAAATCACTCTGCAAAACCTCAAACATGGGAAAGGTAATTTCACAGGAATGATCATTCATCATTGCCCATCAATCTCTGGTCTCGAATCCTCTCTCTAAGGGTGTCATCTTCATTGTCTGATTTGTCAGAAATTGTCGACAGAGAATTATCCTTCATCATTTTTTAGAGGAATTCCATGATTTTTCGTTAACCCTGAATTCCCTATTAATGTAAATAAGGAAGATGCAAATGCATTGCAGTTTCCCCATGCTTAATCTTTAATGAGGTTAATTAATGGGATTATGAATCACCTCATTGATGCACTATAGATATGATGAGTATATGCGTAAGCAAGAAGAAAATATAATAAAATGACTTTTTATGTTATTTTATTTTTCTTTCAAAAATTCCAAAAAATATTTTTTTTTGTTGACCCAAGATAGTCGATGTTAGGCCCTTTCTTTGAGAATACAGATTCCCAAAGTTCAACGACACCCTAATTTATTTGATTTGAGAAACATTTTAAATTTAGAAAGGCATGCTCTCACGTTTATTCAATGAACATAAATAAATAATTCAGAAATAAATTTCATCCAATCCATGAATCAGAACACATTCCATCTTAGAGACTAGTCTTAAAATAAACCCATTTAATTTTCAAAAAATTTACCTGGAAATTCCGAGACATTGCTTCACTCCCACATTAGGGATTTATGTTCTCATATATGAAAAAAGGGAAAATCAAACAAATGGGGGTACTGAGCATAAATATACACCTGCCGCTCCAAAGTTCTCTCCAGGATATTCCTATGCTACCAAAAAACATGCACCAAGGGAATCTACCAACCACAATGGATTAGCCCTAGTTGGTCCTCAATATTTACCGAGTACTCCGAAAATTTCTCCCCTCATCAATTTCTAGTTCACTATGGTCGATGACGTGAGGAGGATCATGCCCGTATCTCCACTACTATGATTCATGGAAGGTGTATTGCTCCCTCTCTAACGGTGATGGTATACCAAAGTGGTATTCCACATCACCCACTCTATACAGTATCATAAATGGTCCAATGAACCTCGAAGATAGCTTGATGCCCATACCAAATCTCTGTATCCCTCACCAGGGAGATACCCATAGGAATTTGTGGTCCCCCTCCTAGAACTCTAACGGTATTCATCGCATATCATCATAAGACATCTATTGTGTGAGGGATTTTTCATTTACTCTCGAATGACCTACATCTTCTCAATGGTAGCATGTACCATCTCTGGACCCATGAGTGCAGACTCCCCTAGGCATATCCATCTCAATATTTATAAGCATTGTCATCTGTAAAATACCTTGAACAGTTCCACACTAATGGTGTAGTGGTAGATATTGTTGTTTGAAAATTCCACTAGTGGTAGGTGGTCCTCCCAACTACAACAAAAATCAGGAATTAAATAATGAAGCACGTCCTACAAGGTCTTTATGGTGTACTCTATATGACAATCCATCTGGGGGTGAAAAGATGTGCTCAAGAGAAGATAAGTCCCAAAAGCCTATGGTAATCCCTTCTACAATAGAGATGTAAATAATGGATAACGATTTGAGACTATCATAAATGGGAATCAATGGAGTCGAATAATCTCCTTCACGTAGAGGCATCCCAAGCTCTCTACTAAACCCTATTCTTGAATGGGTATGAAGTGGACCAACTTGGTGAGTCGGTCTATGATCACCCAGATGGTGTCGTGCCCCTTGGACGTATGTGGTAATCCCATCAAGAATTCTATTGATATCCCATATCATTCCCACTCTGGTACTCCAAGGTTGTGTGTCAAACATGCTGAAACCTAGTGCTCATCCATCATTTTATGATATATGAGGCATCTTGAGACAAACCATACCACTTCCTTATTCATCCCTGGCCACCAGTACTGATGTCTAAGGTCCTGTTACATCTTCACCACACCTAGATATACTACCAAAGAGGATGTATGGAACTCCCTATACACCACCTCCCATAACACCACTGGTGCAATTGTGCATCATCTAAAAAGGGTGACATGCTCATCACATTTTGAATATCCATTAGGGGCATGACCTAGGGAAATATGGGGTGTGTTGACTCATATCTGGAATCTATGAGTTGCGCCTCCTTGACACGCTATAAGAGTGGAGGGGAAACTACCATCATATGATGAAAATATATCTTCTCTCTATCCACAAAGGATATCTGAAGCTAGGTAAACTACTCTGAGGCCTCTTTCAATAGTTGTGAACCTAATCTCCTATTGAGAGAATCTACACCAAGTTCCCCTTACCATGATTGTATACTATCTTGAATTCATAGTCCTAAAGGATCTCTATCCAACATTGTTGTCTTAGATTCAGATCCTTCGGAGAAACGAAATACTTGAGTCTCTTGTGGTCAGAGTAGACGTTGAATTGTTTGCCCATAAGGTTTTGTCACCACATATTTAGTGCAGGGACAACCACTTCAATCTCAAAATCATGAGTTACGTAGTTATTCTCATGTGGTCTCAATTGTCTTGATCCCTAAGCAATCACTTCTTTCTTCCACATCAGCACAGAACCAATACCATCATAGAACACCACATAGTTTGTTCCCTCCTCTGGAATACTCATGATAATAGCACTCATCAAGATCTTCCTATGCTATTGAAAGATGTCCTGTAATTTTTCTATCCACATGATGGTATTTCCCTTCTTCATTAATTCCATCATGGGTGTTTCTACTCTGTAGGAATCAGGTACAAACATTTTATAGTATCCAGCCATCCCAAGGAAGCTCTGCACGTCGGAAACACTCTTGGGTGGTTCCCAAGGAAGCATCACCTTGATATATTCTGTATCCACCAAAAATATAGCCTCTAAGATGACATGTCCTAGG
The DNA here is from genome assembly GCA_963277665.1 of Viscum album. NCBI lineage: Eukaryota > Viridiplantae > Streptophyta > Magnoliopsida > Santalales > Viscaceae > Viscum > Viscum album. Next base: position 914,408,126 of record OY728145.1, read on the forward strand.
AAATAAACCTTTTGTAACCAAAACTCACACTTTGAATGCTTTTTGTTAAGAAATTTCTCTAGAAGCAGTTTGAGAACCTTCTTCAGTTGTATCGTATGCCCCTCCTCTAAAATTGAATTCACTAAGATGACATCAATGAATAACACTGAAAACCTAGTCTAATTACATATGGACAAATTCCTGAGTCCCATTAACTATAATAGGGAGATTTTCATTCCAAATAACATCCCCATATACTCGTAGTGGCCATACCGACATCTAAAAGTCGTCTTTTAGATGTCCTCATCTTGTTCTCGAAGCAAGTGTTAGATTGATACGAGGAACCTCTTCAAGAATGATCTATATCCCTTCAGTAGATCGAAGAGGTCATCAATCCTTGTCAGAGGATACTTCTTTTCTAAGGTCACCTGGTTCATGTGACGAAAGTCCAAAGATAACCTCAAGATTTCATCTTCCTTATTGGAAAACAACACAGAGGTGACCCATGATAAAATGTTGGGCCTTACAAACCCCTTCCTCTATAAGTCCTCCAACTATACCCTTAGTTTCGAGAGCTCTGCGGGAACCATTAGATATGTAGTTGTAGATATCGGTGTCATTACAAGGTATAGATTAATTTAGAAGTATACCTCTCAGTGTGGAGGTAGCCTTAGAACATCCTCTGGAAAGACTTCCTCATACTAGTCCACCACTATAGGAAACTTTGGGGTCTGTCTCATCCACTAAACTGAGGGTCATGTTATCCAAATAATCAGTGATAATATTCACCCTCCTATGTGTGAGTCCATCTTGTGTTGTATGAGCTTCCTTCTCGTCGGTAAAGGAATGTATGGACCCATCTCTGCAGAAAAATCACACTCTATTACTAAAATAGATGACCTGGTCATGAACTATGGATATCCAGCCCATACCCTGGATGGTGTCATAGTGCCTCAACACATCGACTAGGAGATCCCAGCCGATTCTCTCACCGCCAAGAGTATGCTCCCACTATTGGCACTGGTGTGTGATCACCGAATCCCATCAAGAAGGAGTCTCCAATCGTAAGGTTCAAGTCAGTGAATCGATAAAAATCTCTAATATCCATACATGGTTCATGGCAAGGAAGGAGTGACTGGAACCTATATCTATAATAACTAAATCTAATGTGAATAGTACATATATATCACCTCTTATCATCTTTCGTAGGTCAGGACCTTTGGCCTCAGCAAACAAGAGCTGAGCCTGCCCCTGTCCCCATGCTCCTAGTGTTCATTGAGGAAAACCTGGGAGTGTTGGTGTTAGTAACTTGTACCTATACCAATATCTTACCAATCATCATTATCCTCCTTCATTTTTCCACCTAGTTAAACACCTTGTTCCTTTCTATACTGTTGCATCAGTGGTCCCTCGACCGTCTATCGGTCCTCTTCATGGCGAGTCAGGAAATGCCAATCCATGTTTACCTTCCCAAGACATGCATATCATAATATAATCATTTGATAACTACATATTCCCTGGGAGCCTTGTACTGCCGATCCTGAGTCCTAGGGTCTACCTTCGAATGTTATAGCCCATTTGGGCCTCTCAGACATCTATCGGCTACCCGCCACAGATGACTAATCCACCTGTCGCCCAATGGTAGCTTCCACCATCGGTTCCAGTTCTGTGAAGAATATCTCCACTAAAAGAGCTCTCTCCAGCACCCTATCCTCTTTAGGGATGCTGAGGGAAATCATCGATGATGTGATCTTCTGTCAGAATCCCTAATAAATGGATTGGTCCTTACAAAAAGGGTCTTGTACCACATCTGTAGATTAATGGAATAGATCTGTGAACCTCACTGAGTACTCAGCCACCGTCAAGATGCCCTACTATAAGAGAGGCTGATCATATATTCACACTGAGTACTAATTTGTGGTAATGAACTCCGCTCTGTAATTTTACTCGAAGTAAAACCAGGTGAGGGTCACCTCCTTGTGCATCTGGATCGTCAAACTCCACCACCTCCCTGCTGAGCCTTGAAAAAGGTTTTCAGTTAGAAAGACCATCTGTTTAAGTGGAATCCTAATTAAGTGGAATACTCATGTGTCTACGTCCATATAATCCTTAGCTACCTAAGGATATATCTTTCCCTTGACCCTAGGAGGTCTGTACCTCTAGAACTCATGTAAGGAAATTAGCGTACATGCAAGCTTTACCAGTAGAACTTGTAGTAACTACTATCCAATGTGCAGTGGTATAACTAGGACACTACCTAAAGGTATCATATTAGGCAACAATCCTTGTACCAAATCCTCATCACTCTATGGACCATCATCATGGTCACGCACTAGAATCCTGGATGGCTGTCTATGTAGTGGCATCCTGAAAGTGATCAAGATGAATCACAATTAGTATATTATACCTATTGAGATGAATATAACTCATAAAGATCATGCAAATACATTCATAGACACAAGAAACCAATGTATTCATGTATAGAGATCGAATGTGGAATCCAGGGTCCTAGTGTATAGATACATCGGTTGCTGAACATACACTGGACTCTCTTCCCATAAAGCTTAACTCGAGACACTTAACACTGTTTCCACATAAAAAAAATTATACATTGATTTCATATGGTATAACTGAACCCCTTTGATACCACTATACATGACTCGTCCCCCAGGGCTCATACCATGACTACCCCAAGCCCACCATCCATAGAGTAGGGCCTAGCAACTAGCACCATATAGGCATATCCCAAAAAGGGGAGGAATTTTCCTTTAAACCTATACACACACACAAAGCTCAAACTGTGGAAATAAAACAAAATGTAAAACTCAACTATCATTGAGACTAATAATAAGAGAAAAGTACAACTGAAATTACATTGGGGACAAAATACAACCCCAAAATTGCAATGGAAAGTACAGTACCATGGTTTGTACGCTTGTGACCCTACCTAAAGGGTAGGTGAAGGGTAGATTCCTATAGCCATAGTAGTACGTTTTTCTAACCAATATCGCTGAGATACACTTGGTCCTGAACCAACAAGGTCTCATTCAAAGTGTCGATCACCTACACGATACCCAACACATGCAGGTGAAGCATGTGGAGGGGTAAATAACATAATACTTAGCACAGAACCCAAACCACAAATAAAAGACCAAAAAGTAATATAAAAAAGAAATGACATATCAAACCTAGTATAACTGACCGTATGGAATGTACGATTCTTAGTTGTAAAGCTAAATCATATTGTACTTCAGAGGGTCTTATCCCTGATGATTCAATGTGATTTTTTCAGCTATTGGACCACTAAGGTCCACTATGCTACAACAGCATTGAAATATGCTCAACTAATAAACCACTAAGGTCCATTCGGCTGCTGGGATACTAAGTTCTGCTATGCTATTGGATCCCTGAGGTCCACTCAGCTATTGGACCACTGACCTCCACTCGGCTATAAGACCACTAGGTTCGGCTCCACTACTCGACTAATGAAGTCTACTGAGCTACTATATCATTGAGGTATGCTCACTTGCAGGACTACTTAGGTCTACTTGTCTGCTGGACCACTGTGGTCCACTCCTCTACTATACCACAATGTTCCACTGAGAAACTGGACCACTGAGGTCCTCTCAGCTTCTAGACCACTATGTCCCCATTTTTCATATACTTTGCGTCATAGCTAGTCATAGGATTCCCACTGTGTAGTGTTCTTTACTCTGGGAGATTCTAATCCTCAAGAAATCAGTCAAATATCAACTACCATAAAATTTCATATAGAGTATACAAAAAAATCCATATCATTGAAAGTGTCCCAATGCCATAGATGGCACGTTAATCGAATGTCAGTCTGAAAGATATTTGTATTTTAGAAAACATAGTCCTGTTGAGTCTAGGCCTAGTCCATCTATTTTGGACTGACCTAACCAACCCGGACCAGGGGTCCTATGTGAACCAGACCATTTAGGCCAACCCGATGTGACCTCCAGCATGGCCAAGTGGCCAGGCCCATTATGTGTTACTGGAACCATCCCGGATTGGCAGTGGGTCCAGCCCGCCGTGTCACCCAGCAACTCGGGTCTCATACTGTCTGGTCCAACTTTTTCGGACTGATTCTAACCAGCTGGGCCACCTAGTGGACTGGTTCCCCATATATCCTAGCCAACATCAGTAGGCTAGTTCTCCTCTAGACTGAATTCCATGCTGCGTTTGGTTCGCAAAACCATGTGGTGCATGTGTAGCGCCACCTCCTCGGCCAGTAGGTCCACGAACACAGACTGGGTCTTTTACGTGACATGTGACAAGCAGCATGTCCCACTTACCGGACCACGGCTTTGCACAATGTAGTGCTTCTGATGTAGCCATGTGGCCACATCAGCCTGTCGCCAGCAGCAAGCATCCATGCAAGTGGCCCCTGTCATAGCCACGACGCACTACCTGTACAATGCCTACCACTGGCCTAGGTGCCGATGACACCTGGTTCCACTACACCATTGTTCCACTGCTGTGGATGAGATCCATGGTCTTGTGATGCATCTATTGTTGGGTTTTGTTACCTTATGACACCCATGTGGCTTCCTTCCATCATCAAGGCCTAGTTCCACCACCGGTCACTGATGCTACGACCCACCTTATCATGACCCTTCTCTCCTGGCACTGCATTCTAATGCACCACTACGGTCCTACACAAACAAAAAATGTAATTGTCACTGACCATTACACCACAATGAATGAAAATATTCAAGAATAAATTGGTTAAGGTGTCTCAACATGAGAACACCCAAAGAACAATCCATGTCATTGTTTTTGTTGACCCAAATGCGTTATTATTTACAAGATCATGAAAAATCCAAAATAAGGTCGAATAATCACTATGATAGTATTCCATTTTATCCCACATCATTATCCACCCTGCATGAATGACCGAACTGTAGATCAACCTATTCGTAGGTTGGTCTAGGTTTGTCATCAATCTTTAAGAACATGGATAGGAAAATCACTCCGAAAAACACCATACCTAAAAAAATAGATTGATCTAGGATGAAAGTTTTTCATTATTCATTGATCTCTTGTCTTGAATCCTCTCTCCAAGTGTTTTTTCACCGTCATCCAATTCACCTAAATTCTTAACTAGAGTAGTTCCCTTCGTTGTTCATCCGAGGCATTTCAGGGTTGTTCATAAACCCTAAATTCACTATTAAACTATAGAAGGAAGATGTGTGTGTGTTTTAGTGTCACCACACTAATTCATTAATGAGGTTAATTAATTGGATTTAGCTTTTCCTAATCACTACACAATAATTCTGAAAATATTTTGCGTAATGAAGATGAAAATATAAAAAAATAACATTTTGTGTAATTTTATTTTTCTTCCAAAAAGTATAAAAACTATACTTTTCGGTAAACCCAGGGTGATCGATGTTTGGACCGTCCAAGGATAATCCCTACACTCTACATTAAACATTTCCCTCAAATTTTTGATATGGGATACAATTTAAAAGTTTGAAATACCTACTCGCACCATTATTTAATGAAGTAAAAAAATAGTTCAAAAATACATTTTGGAAACTCTAGCCCTCAGATCACGTGTCGTCTTAGTGCCTGGTCTCAAAATAATCCCATTTAAATTTTAAACAATACACATTAAAATTACAAGACATTACATAAGATAACACAGACATAAATTTCAATTTATTCTTAATAACCCAACACATACAATGGGGATGCACCTTCTATTGATACATCTCCACCTCGATACTTCAACATCTTCAGGGTCGAGCTTGAAAATAGCCACAAGGGATAAAAGGATGAGTGGGACCTACACTTGAGGGGCAGATTTATGGATTAATGGTTATGGGATTACAAGGTACATTAGACCTATGAGTAATTTGGGGATGATCTTTCCATAATATGAATATATGAAGCATTATAGGTTCCACACATTCATATATTCATGTATAGAGCTGTGATATTGGAGTTATTGAGCTAATTTTCAATTGTTATGAACTCATTCCACCTAAAACATGGAATATATGGGATGAAACTCTAAGACTTCCACAAGATTGGAGTGATCCCCATTATTGAGTACTTTTATCTGTAGTTCCTTTATACAGTTAATGCTTCGGAGGAAATATATAAAGCACAATTTTTTTAGGGTGTTGTTGGGGGAACTATTAATGGAGAAGAAAATACCAATCACATAAATTTAGGTGAAACCTCCAAGAAGTGGTTATTACATTTCTTGAACATGACTCATGGACAAATACTAAGAAATCAAAAATAATTATTTAGGATTAAATAACATGGGAGACCTAGGTCATATTAGAAAATTATTAAATATGTTCACTATGAATAGTAGGGAATCATCATTAAGGATTGGTCCCTATAGATCATACTATAAACATTCCTTCGTGTATGTTTTCTTACAGTCATTTGTGTACACATTGGGTTATTGATTGGGATATTATTCAAGGAAATTTTTCTTGAGAATGGATATAGAATAAACATCATTGTCTCATTACTAGACAATATTTTCATGATTTTTATGTTCATCTGTAGGATGAAATTATAATTTCATATTTTTTAGAAAAATAATTTTCGTATAGGTTCATATATACACAAAATTATGGATATGAACACCCAAATAAAATTAACCCTTAGGACAATAGCTTTTGGATTTAAATTGTGACCATCATTAGGATTCATCATAAAAATCTTGAGATAACCAGAGTGATAACCAGGGTTAGAAGAAATAAATAGTTCATCCAATATCCATTATACATTCTAACAAATGAGATGTTTTATGATGAAAAAGGAAACATTTTAAAAAGTTTTCATCTAATGTCCTTCTAAGGTTGGATACTATTCAGATTAATTTAACAGAATTTCATTTATAGATTGTAAACCTCATACCATTTAATCCTCCAGTTCCACTCCCATCAATGAATAATGTATTATGTGAATCATATAATTTCCCATGAACATAATTAAATGGATATTTATTATCCATGGTATATATTCTACAATTAAGGTAGTGGTGAGTGGAACAATATACCAATGATCGATTCTTTGATCAGGATAATCCATACTTAAATGTAGAGATAGATAGTTAGGTACCCTAGTGTTCTACTTAGGAAGATAATAATGTTATAAAACCCGTAATATCATGCTTAATGTTGTTAATGTAGAAGGAATTGTGTAATATGGGAATCATTTCAACTACGAAGGATAAATCTTATGGATACAATGACATCTACTAAGGGAGTTTTGAGGCCACATGCTCACCCATAAGGTGAGTCCTATATGGTGGGTTTCTCTACAAGTAACTAAATCCTGAGGAAATAGGTCTAGGATCATTGTGAAGATTCTAGGATGGCTCCGGTTTCTTATAGAATGGATTTGGGAAGCTTCTATGTTAACCTGTGATGGTTCTCAATGAAATTATCTTCACAAAGGCCTTGGAAAATGTTTAACTTTTATAGTTATTAATCATATACAAGAGGACATAGGGGATAATTTAGGACAATGTGTTACACTAACCTACCATTATGATTGATTGGGTTGAGGTTCTTTCTTTTATGGTTTAAATAAAGGTCTACTTCTTCGAGATGATGTTATTTTCTTACTCCCATACCTAGGTAAATTCTATCAAAAACCGGGTTATAGTAATTTTAGATATTCATACTCACAAGGATATCATAAAAAGTTGTCTAATCAAAGAAGTATAGCATAGGGATTCCAATAATGATTAATCCAGAATAATTGATAAAAAAAGAGTCTCCCATAGTGGGGGAGGTGAAAAAACCCATCAGTGGATTATAAGAGCTCAAGCAAGTAAAGGTAAATTCACAAATCTCAATGAATCATTATCATTATTGGACATCAATAAATTCCCACCTTCGTCCTCTGATCTATATAGGAATCGGTGAGTAAGGAGGCTTCAAGAGGACCTCTATATAATGAATTAATAATGTATAATAAAGATAATACTCATGAAAACCAAAGGTAAGAGATGATATCATATGAATCAGTATCTACCACCATATTCCATCGTGTACAACCTTCTTCCATTATGGTGGTGTCACTATCCATTAATATTGTGAAATATAAAACAACGTTGACCATATTTTTGTCTTATTATCCGAGAGGTAAAGTTTATTTTTCATTGAATTGATAATATTCCCATATACTCAATACTGATTCTCAGGACCACTTTATTGAATTTTCAGTAGTCCCATTAGATTTATATATGGTGGGAGATGTTGAGGAGCATATCGTCATTTCTTAGTCTCTGATGATGGAACATGGTTTTATAACCACAATACTTTATCTATTTGATGGTGTGGAAACTACATGGGGTGAAGTGTTCTAGGTACTGTTGCATTTGATAGATAGAAATATAACATTCCATTATGTGACATGTGAGTATAAAACATAAACGCTTTCCTAAAAATTTTAATTTAAATGTGTTCTACCAATATTTGTTTTTTATAGTTTTCCCTATAGGGTTGCATACCTTAGGAGAGAATAAGATTGATGTTATGATGGTTCAGGTAGAACCTATCATTCATTTAATAGTTTAGGGATAAAAGTATGAACCCGAAGAATCAAAAACTAGTGATGATGATTATGAAGTATGTGGGTGATATGATAATACTCAAAGGCGTCGACTACAAATGATTTTCCTTCTATTTCTCTTGAGGAGAATTCTATATCATAAAAGGTAAAATCAGGGAGATGATGGCTACATATAAGGAAATAGTGGAAACACCTTCCACAAAAAGGATGTTGATGATCAATCCCTCTTCTCAATGTATAGATTGATACCTTAGAGACTATTGCTAAAGTAGACCCTCTGACCCAATTGATCGAGTATTTTCTTGATTATGTTCCTAATCCTAGAGAAATAGATTACCAAATATAAGATGATATTGAGGAGAACTAGAAGATTCAAAAACAATTGGAAATATTGTTTAGAAATTCATCACCTAAGTTACATTAGGCCAAGTGATGAACTACATTAAAAAACTTCTCCATTGGTTGGTGTTCCAGGGGACTATTAGATTGGTCTATAATGTGACCTATTCAATATATTGAGACTTACGATCTCAAAGAGAGAATATTGTGTGGTGAAATTTTGATGTCTCTTTGTATGAGTTGATAAAAGAAGTCATGACATATCTTTTGAGGGATGAACTAGAGATATCTAGACAAGAGGAATATGAGCATTAGATTAATGAAACCATCTCTTCCAAGTAAGTTATTATTAACCACTTAGAGGCATAATTGGTGGTGTCCATGCCCATGCCTTCCCATGTGATGTCCCTTGTGATAGAGTGATGGTCTATGAATGTAAAGATTCTTGTTAAGGTGGATGTGGTATAGCCATAAGAAAAATAGGAAACAGATCAAATAGATTGTCATCCTTTTATAATCTATAACCTAAAAGGATCAATATATTATCAATGTAATAGGGTAGATGGTGTAATATGTTGATTAAACTCTACATTTTTATCATGAAGTAAACGTTTTACTATTAAATACTCCCAATTTTTTCAATTATTCTCCTCAATTTAATAAATTAAGACAAAAAAATCCATATAATCCATACTAGGTGTGATAAATAAGAGATAAATAGGGGTCCATCTAATTACATTAATGTACTTGAAAGGGGTTTATGCCCTATGGTCATGTAGGATTTATAGGGGTATAATACTAGGGGTATTATAATTCCTCTTTAGAAAGGGGAAAGTGGATACTGTTTTTTGTAACTCAAGGAGTCAAAATCAATAGGTAAAATGTGCATAATTTGATGATAACCATCGAATGTATTCGAAGCAAGGGTTCCACTATTGAACTTATATTGATGTTTCCATCAATACATGTACCCTGGATAAGAGGAAGGTCTTCATATCACTATGTTTTTTCTAAAGATGATTCCATTCATAAAGGCTGAAGGTGCTTCCCCTTGGATGTCTGCCCCAAATGGGAGGTGAGAATTTGTATCATTGTTCCATTACCATAGGGGAGTCCATTAATGAATGAAATTTGACATAAAACCAAACCAAAGATGGCAATTTGTGTCTGTGAAAAATAGGGATTATCAAGAAGATATTGATAAATCTTAAATATAGATTTTCATGTGTTAATCATATTAATAGGGATTACATGGATAAATATGAGGATTTTGGTCCAGTAGTTAAAATTAAAAGGCTAACCCATGTATGTTACTAGAATGTGGTCTGATAATGTTTTAAGGAAGTGGCTGCTGTGATATCTGAGATTAATTGGCTTAAGGCACCCAACATCAACCAAAGAGGGGATAATGGTTTATGGTTACCTAGATCAGACCATTAGGGTGTTCCTTTTATTGTCATACAATAATGAAAAAAGAGTGAAACTTTTACAATCATACAAATAGGACCATTGGTAGGGTTATATGATATTAGTATGGGAAACCTAAACAATATAGTGGAATTACTACTATAGGTAACCTAAAATATTTGACCAAATATAAAACTAAAATCCCCAGTCCCTTGTGATCTCTGATCAGTGTGGGAATTAAGGATTTATAGAACATTAACCATGTCACAAAATAGTGTAACCTTGGGATAAATGAGTGATGGATATAATATTTATCGAACCACTAGTGCTGGTGTGTAAGGTCATAAAACGTAGAAAATGGGATTATTAAAAGTTTAGGACTAATTTCATTGAGTATATGGGAATATGATATACCTTTCTTGGCCAGAGAAAAACCAACGTGAATCAAAGAACCCAATGATGACATAGATAGGCTCTCATAAGGGGAACATAGTTTATAGTCATTATCCTTTGACAAGGGTTCCGTAGTTTAAATCGTGGATCATGGACCATCACATAGAGAAATTTCATATCTTCATTAAAATGTAATACATAAACCAATGGGGAACTAAACACTAAGAAAATGTTGAAGTTGGAGGGAAATTTTTTGGTCTTGGGATATGATATCTTAATGACATAACATATCCAATCATAGAGGATTCTATCTCTATTTAGTTCTCAAAAGTGGAATATCTTGGTAGATAATTGTATCTTTCATATTAGGAGAGGGGTTAAGTTTATTTATTATATATTGGAAATGAGAAAAAAATTATTTTGAATTATGGGGTGGCCTCATCATCAAATAAAATTGTGAAAAAATATTTTTTAAGATCTGGTTCATACATTGGAAAACTTGCATCATCCAAGAGTGGGGTGAGAAACAGGGAACAAATAGTGTTGAAATAAAATCTATATTTATAGAATATAATGTTATTGAGTTTGTGTCTAGTTCTTGGAAATTTATTCTAAATGTCCATATTTATCCTGTTGATTTAGGTTTAACCAATTCATAGTTCTAGAGAGGGTGATGTATATGATAAAAACAAATGTTAAAGTGAGAATGAAGACCAATGACCCAAAGAGGGTGTCCTATCAGTATATTTTAATGAAATCATGTATTTTTTAAGTCATTTGATATATAAGATACCATTAATTGTTACATTATATAGTAAGAACATAAAACATGTAGTATAATTACATGTGGTGAAAGAAAATTCTATTTAGTTTCACATCATACGACGAGGATAAGATGTTATATAATTTAAAGTCATATATTTATGAATAAATTTATAAAGTCTAGAAATAGTTTCTCTAACTTTTGACTATATTAGTGGGTCCAATAAGAATAAATAGTATGTTTTGGGGACACATGTTGTGTCTCAAAATATTTGTGTCTTTTCCATTTGTGCTTGATCTTTTTTTGAATATGCGAAATGGGAGGACCACGAGAGTAAAGGATTGAAATTATATATATTATTCATTTATAGTTTTTCATTATGATAATCCATTATGTATCTTTTATCTATATTTTAGGTTTATTATATTTGGATGGTTAAGGGATAGAGTTTAAGGGCATACTTCATTGACCATGATTTTTATAGAATTTATGGTAGCATACATTCAACCGAGAGCAATACAATCCATAAATATGGATTAAGGGGAATCCAAAAATGAATGATTTATCAAGGCTCGGATAAATAATCCCTGGAAAGGTGTGCATTTGTTTAAGGCCACTGTGCATAGACCAAATGTGGTAGTCTATACCACCTCAGCTAGAAAATCATTATTTTAATTTGGATGGTTTAATGAAAATAGATATGTTCCCCATCATGTATGTATATAGTTGAGGATCATAATGTATATATCATGGGGATATATTTTAATTTCATTCAACTTTTGAGTATGGGGTTGTGTGTACTTATGTAACGATAAACATTAAGAAAACCTGATGTAAATTATAATGAAGGTATGCTAATATAAATAAAATTTGGGGTAGATATAGATATTTTTAGATCATGA